>CM075348.1:46757608-51757608 GCA_037693485.1 Kitagawia praeruptora | reverse complement strand
TATATAGGCTGCGTTCAAATAGAAACCAACTTTAGAATAAAAACTAGAAACCTACACTAAATAAATTATATTTCATTTATTTTAAGGGCCCCGCTAGGGGCACCTTCACAAAAAACATATAAAATTCTTGGCTCTATTCAGCAAAAAAAAAAAATTACTGTTCACGTGTTGACGTCACTGCCACGTCATCACGTGAACAGTAATTATTTTTTTTGTTGAATAGAGCCAAGAATTTTAAATGTTTTTTGTATTGGGGTACCCCTAGTTTGGTCATTAGATTAGCTTGAAATATTTAATTTAGGTTTAGTTTCTATTTTAAGTTAGTTTCTATTAAAACAAGACCCTATATATATATATGGGTTAGGCTCTAGAGAGAACATCCTTAAAAAGAGAACGAGAGAACACATCATCTAACCATTGAATCTATTAAATCTAATGGCCCCGCCAGGGGCACCCAATAAAAGAAAGTCTTATAATTCTACCTTCTATCAATTCATTAAAAAAAATTTAAAAAAAAAACCTGTTGTGACGTCACAGTGACATCATCATCATTATTATTTTTTTTTAAATTTTTTTTTATATTTTTTTAATGAATGGATAGAGGATAGAATTATAAGACTTTTTTGTATTGGGTGTCGTTGGCGGGGCCATTAGATCTAATAGATTCAATGGTTAGATGATGTGTTCTCTCGTTCTCTTTTTAAGAGTGTTCTCTCTAGAACCTTGGCCTATATATCCTTTATTATAATATCTGAGTCTACCACACATCAGTTAACCAATCAGAAACTATGAATTATTTTAGAACCAATCACAACGCATTCTTAAATTTTAGACCAATCATGTTATATTAAGAGTTTTCCTTATTTACATTCTCACCTTACTTCATTAACTATGGTTAGTTAACACTTATATAATTTAAATAAAATAATGATTTTATTTAATATATCCATAAATATATATTTTTAAATCAAAAAAAAATTTCTAAAAAATCACAATTTTTAATTTGAATCAATCACGTTATACTATTATATATTTTAAATTAAATTTCATAATTACTCATTTATTAATCAACCACTCTTTTAATATAAAATCAATCACAATCATATTATCACACACTATAAATAGATTTTCATAATACATGTTGTACGATTAATTTTTTTTTTAATAATTATAATCTAACTCACCTATAAATCTGAAAAATCGGATTTGATTTGAAATAAGATTTGAAATAACTTGGATAAAATCCATACATTCAAAACTATCATACACTATAAATAGATTTTCATAATACATGTTGTACAATTTAAATTTTCAAATAATTATAATCTAACTCACTAGAAATTTGAAAAACAGAATTTGAAATAACTTGGATAAAATTCATACCTTTAAAGACTCGATTGTTTTAAAAGCTCAATAATATATTTATTCAAAATTTGTTAATAAATATAAACCAACACTACAAAATCAGATTTGAATCATATTTTAAATAACTTGGATAAAATTCATATATTCAAAAACTCAATTTTTTTGAAGTCTCAAAAATATAATTACTCATAATTTGTTAATAAAATTAATTAATAAATCTTTTATTATATTTAAAGTTTTTTTTTTATGGGTAAACAAAAAACACTAACGGGGTACTAGACTCTCGATACAGATATATATTTATTGAAAAATAAAGTAAACTCAACGAAAAAAAACGAAAGTTATCATTCACAAGAACAAAATATAAAATCCAATATATCAATAGATAAAACCTACTAACGGGACTTGAATCTCAGTAAAGAGAGATTTTAATTAAAAAAAATAGAGCAAATCAAGAGAAACAATAAAAGGTGGGCTTATCATCGACAAAAATTTATGTCACCCCTAAACTTTAGTTTAATATTTATTGGGAGAAGAGCAGAGCGAGGAACGGCTATAGCCATCATTATAAATACATAAAATTATATATTGTTCTAATAAAAGGTTCTATTTTTAATTTTGTATTCTTGAATTAAATTAATAGTATTCAATTTCCACATCATAATCTAAGAACATATATATCAAATTCGCTTGGTTGGTTGATAATATTTATTTTTAATATCAACAGAACTTTAAATCCTTTTATTATAATACCTGAGTCTACCATATAGCAGTTAATCAATCAGAAAATTATGAATAATTTTAGAACCAATCACAACGCATTCCTAAATTTTAGATCAATCATGTTATATTAAGAGTATTACTTATTTACATTCTCACCCAAATTCGTTAGCTATGGTAGGTTAACACTTATATAATTTAAATAAAATAATGATTTTATTTAACATATCCATAAATAAATATTTTTAAATCAAAAAATATTTACTATAAATAAACAAACTTAACAACTTGGTAGATAGATTCTAAACAAACAAAGAGACTTATTAGTTTTGCTTTGTCTAAACTAAACAAAACAAATGTATCGGATTTCGATATGGGATCGGATTTTGAATCGGATATCGGTTCGATACAACTGAAATCCAAATCGAAACTATTTCGGGTTTAAAATTTAGTTCCAAACTTGAATCCTAAAATTCGGGTTCGGTATATCTAAAATTTCGGGCTTTGGATCGGATACTATTAGATCGAATTAATTTGCCACCCCTATTTATGGGTAAGAGAAAATTAATATTTAATATACCATGTCCTAATAGAAACAAAATAAAAAAAATATCAACCTTCAAACTCCCAAAGTGAATATACACATTTTAAGTTGTCATTAAAAAAAAGTTGAGGGCAATCACCATAAACTCTAACAATCATATCTTACTCTGAGAATGGGATATGTTGAATATGTTTGGTTGATTGATAATATTTATTTTTATATAGTAAATCAATTTACTAATAAAAGAACGTACAATTTGTAAAAATGATATTGAACAAACACATATGAAACTAGATTATAAGAAAGTTTCTTTTATCATAACTACGTTCGTTTAATGGATCTTACACATTAGAGATCCTTTCTCACATTGCTGAAACGTGCAACATTTTTTTGAGAGAAAATCTTTTGATTTATTATGGTCGTGAGAAATAAGTGTTTATGTATTTTCAATATGTATTTGACAATTTGATCACAACCAATATAATTTTTTTATTACATTAATATGATAAAAAATCTAGGAATCCACGGTACTTTACATTTAAAAACACCAAATTTCTAAAAGAACAAAACTTAAAATGGGTAAAAAAAACTTATGAACTTGATCGAAAGATTCCGAAAAATGAGAAAAATCAAATAAAAATAAAATTAAGAAAAACAATAAAGAGGGTTTTAGAGCGTTTCAACGGGGATGCGGATGTTATGATAATTGTTTGATAATATTAATTTTATTGCAATTTGTATAAATGATGAATAAGTAATATTTCTATACTTAAATTAATTACATTCTCATGAAATTAACTTTTTTCCTAAATAATGATTAAAATAATATGTTTATATTAATTAATTAATTAATTTTACCGTTTGGTGCGTAGCACGGGTAGAACGCTAGTATATATATATATATATATATATATATATATATATGCTAGCGTTCAAATAGAAACCAACCTTAGAATAGAAACTAGAAACCTACATTAAAAAAAATTATATTTCATTTATTTTAATGGCCCCGCTAGGGGCACCTTCACAAAAAACTTATAAAATTCTTGGCTCTATTCAACAAAAATATAAAAAAATTTAAAAAATTAAAAACAAAGTTACTGTTCACATGCCACGTCATCACGTGCACAGTAACTTTTTTTATTATTTTTTTAATTTTTTTATTTTTTTGTTGAATAGAGCCAATAATTTTAAACGTTTTTTGTATTGGGGTACCCCTAATTTGGTCAATAGATTAGCTTGAAATATTTAATTTAGGTTTATTTTCTAGTTTCTATTATAAGTTAGTTTCTATTAGAACAAGACCATATATATATATATATATATATATATATATATATATATATATATATATATATATATATATATATATATATGGTCTTGTTCTAATAGAAACTAACTTATAATATATATATATATATATATATATATATATATATATATAGTCCTACTCCAATAGAAACCAAATTAAAATAAAAACTAGAAACTAACCCATAATCTAAGATTTCAAGCTAATCTAATGACCAAACTAGGGGTACCCCAATATAAAAAGTGTCTAAAATTTTAGGCTCCATTCAGAAAAAAAATACGCGGCAGTGACGTCAGCGTGAACATTTTTTTTTTTTTTTGGCTGAATGGAGCCAATAATTTTAAACACTTTTTGTGAAGGTGCCCCCTGGCGGGGCCATTAGAGTCAATGAAATAGAATTTATTTAATGTTAGTTTCTATTTAAGAGTTGGTTTCTATTTGATACTTTGCCTATAGAGTCTTACTCCACTACAAACTAAAATTAACTACAAACTAAAAACTAAACATTAATTCAACATTTCATGCTAATCTAATGATCAAACTAGGGATACCCCAATACAAAAGATGTCTAAAATTCTTGGCTCCATTCAGCAAAAAAAAAAAAAAGTTACTGTTCATTGCTGACGTGGTAGTGACGTCAGCAGTGAACATTATTATTATTTTTTTGTGCTGAATGGAGCCAAGAATTTTAGACATTTTTTGTAATGGTGTCCCTGGCGGGGCCATTAGAATAAATGAAATATAAAATATTTTATGTTAGTTTGTAATTTGTATTTAAGGATTAGTTTGTATTTGATCAAAAACCTATATATATATATATATATATATATATATATATATATATATATATATATATATATATATGTAGAGTCCTACTCTACTACAAACCAAAATTAACTACAAACTATAAACCAAACCCTAATCTAACATTTCAAGCTAATCTAATAATCAAATTAGGGGTACCCCAATACAAAATAGTCTTATAATTTTACCCTCTATCTATCATTGAAAAAAAAAATTAAAAAAATATTTTTTTATAAAAAAAATTGATGACGTGGCGGCAGATTTTTATTTTTTTTAAAAAAAAATTTTTAATTTTTTTTTTGATGAATGAATAGAGGGTAGAATTATAAGACTTTTTTGTAAAGGTGCCCCTGGCGGGCCCTTTTAGATAATGAAATATAAAATATTTAATATTAGTTTGTAGTTTGTATTTAAGGATTGGTTTGTATTGGAGCAAAAACCTATATATGTATATGTATAGGTTAGTGATAAAAAAGAAACCAAAATTAAAATAAAAACTAAAAACTAATTTAATTACATTCATTTTGTACTCACCTCCCATCCCATTTCGGCACTTCTCATTTTTACCTTTTCTACACGTATATATACACATACATGTATGTATATATCATCATGTTTATCCTTTTCTCTTTCTCTCTTCGTTAATCATCTCCCATAGTTACAATCAGTAATCTTGTATCTACCACACTTATTATTTGATCACTCGGTGTCATTAAATTCGGTTATGAAGATCGAATATGATTACGTGAGACTGAGCTTGTTGACGGTGATGTAACGATTAGTGATTTCTAGTATAATAATTGTTTCAATCGCATCGTCCATTTAGTTCTCGGCCTTAAATGTCACAAATTAGAAGTGTTGAGTTCATCTTGTTTTGTGATTGTGTTAAAGTGTTTGATTTAATTAAAGACATATATCTAGTTGTTATAGACTTCGGGTCATTTGATAAATCTGAATGAAATATTTTGAATGATTAATATTTCTGAACGAATACAATTTCTGAACGGTTAATTTGTAATTTTGATCGGTTGTTTGATAAATCTGAACCGTAATTAATTTTTAAATGAATGAAAATTTTCAAAAATTATTTTAATATACAATTCCTCTCTTAAAATTTTATCAGTAAGTACACTAAAATTTGTTTTGATCACTTCATGACAATTCAAAATATATATATATATATATATAATGTCTTTATAGAAAAATATGAAATATACTATAAAAACATAAGATTATAGTGCTATTTTAATGAATAAAACAAAATACGGTTGTTATATAAATTAAGAAGTATAATAATTGGATTAAAAAAAATGTAACTAGTGTAGAAAGAGCACCACTTTTTTTTTTCAAATTAAAGTTACGTGTTAAGCAACGAAGGACTGGTTCAGGGAAAAAAAATTGAGTGACTTGTCCAGCTGATTCTGGCTTCGTCCAGAACTTTTGAATAACCAAACAAACGATTTGAATAGCAATTTTTCACTCATCCAGTTCATTTTGATTCGTTCAGTGGTTATCAAATGAACCCTTCATTGGTACAGAGAATGATGTTTTAAACTTTACTCTCGTGATTTATGTACCAGTCTTGATTTGTATATCAGAGTATAATTGGTAATTCTGAATATGTTATATCAGAGCATAATTGGTGATTTTGAATGTATTAAATAGTGATTCCCACCTTATAAATTAATGATTTTTATGGTATAAAACAATGATTGTTTTCTGGAAAAAAATGATTGAAATAGATTTTCAATAATTTCCATATGGCAGGGGAAATAATCTGGGATACATAAATAATATTTTATTTTATTTTTTTTACTTTAATTAACTTTAATTTTTTTAATATAATTATGTTTAATATCTACTTTTTAGTAAAGTAAGACTCTCTGCATATATAGGAGAAGGCTCAAAAGGAAACTTTTATTAGCAAGAGAATAACAGACCCATCACATCTATTATCTATTATCTATACTATACTATAATAAGTAAACTAGGGGATAATTGGTAGTTTGGTAGTTTGGTTCAACCCTATTTTTTAGCCATAATTTTAGTTCAATTAAAAATAAATTTAATTAATATTTTATCTACCTAAAAACATTCCCGGATAAGCAAAGATTTAGCCGAGAGTAATATTGAGTTGGGACTTGGGAGTCGGGCTCGGGACATGAATCAGTTCAGCCTTCAGCACATGAAGAATTATTTTATGATTTTTGTATCATAATTAAATTAAATAAATAATTTTTGTATAATTATGTAGTTAGAAGGAATCGAATCCCGAGTTAAGTGATAACCTAAATCTCTATTATTTATAATAAAAAAAAATGTAAAAAAACACACAAAACACTTTCCTGTTAATAAAATTAAAAAACACACACACACGCCACTCCTCTCGATCAAAACTCTAAACTAGGGGATAATTGGTAGTTTGGTTCAGCCCTATTCTTTAATATTAAAAAACATATTAAACAAATAACAAATTACACTATAACAAATTAAAATTAATATTTATTATATTAAAATTAAAATTTATTATATTAAAATTAATATTTATTATATTAAAATTACACTATGAATAAATTACAAAAAATTAAAAGCAACCCGTTATAAGCTAGTATATCTAATACACGATTTCCCTGAGCAAATTAAATCATAGGCTTGATCCCTCCGAACCTCACTCCAAACCTAACTCTAAATATTTGTAAAAATAATATTATTCAAATGGTTTGAACCCATGACCTTGCATAACTAAATGCAACACCATAACCAGTTGAGCTGTGTGAGCATTTGAGTTAATATTAAAAATCATTAGTAACATACATAAATATTTGTATAATGTATAATCCCAATAATTATAAATACATACATACATAATTATACATACATACATACTTACATACATATATACATACATACATCCATACATCCATACATAATTATTAATTATACATGCATACGTATATACATACATACATTTAAATTATAAAATCTATTAATATTTCATTATTTGTAATCTATTAATTATTGTAAGTTGGTTTACCTCAGATAATGTATAATTATTAATTATAATGTATATTTGTAGATAATTATACATTAATGTATAATTATTAATTATACATGCATACGTACATACATACATACATACATACATACTACATATTTTTGTTTATATATATTAATTTGTAGATAAATACATACATACACACACACACATACATACATACATTTATTTTGTATAATCTATTAATATTTAATTATTTGTAATCTATTAATTATTGTATAATTAATATGCATATTTATACATACATACATACACATGTACAAACATAAATACATGCATATATAAATTTTTGTGGATATGTAATAATGTAATATAATATTCACTAACATATACCATATCTTATTAATCATTTTAGATCTACTGTAATTATTTATGAATATTATAAAAAATATCACAATACAAAAAAAGATTCTATTTCCTCACAACAATTGCTGCGAAGATATGAATAATTGAAGATATCAACAATCCAATCTTGCGTGATCACGAATAATTCATAAATAATTGTAATCTAGAGCATGACCGTGCCTTGCACGGGCTACAACGCTAGTTTTACTTTAATCCCGTGACCAAGATTTTGTATAAATATACCAGTATATTAGCTTATTTATACAACATATGTAGTACTTGGTTAAATTAAAAATACTAAAAGTAGTGATTTTACTAAAAGTACTTGGTGATTAGTGGAGGCGATGTGGTAATTGTGGTGACCTCGTTTAAATTTGGTTCTTTTGTGTGATATTGGTAACTTTTTAGTGATGGATACAACATGTAGACGAAAATAGTAGCAATGCATGATTTGTGATGGTTTGGTTTTGATAGTATTCGTTTAATTATAGTGATTTTAATAAAAAAAGTTGGTGATTTTTTGAGGTTGTCGTCGGAGGTATTTATCGAAGACGATGGTCGTCGGAAATGATGATAATCGGTGTTTGAGGTGGTGGGTGGATGAAGGTGATGAAGGTGATAAAACTAATGGATGGTGGGAGATGAATATTAGATATAAAAACGAGTGGCTAGGATAAGATCGCAAATCTTATAATAGTGTGTATTTTCATTTGAATAAGATCCTTAGAAAATATGTAAAAGATATTACCTTTTAGTAGGGCTGTAATTCGAGTCGAGCCGGGCGAGTTCGAGCCGAGCTTTAAATTGAGCCGGGTTTTTTTAAACGAGTCGATCCGAGCTCGTTTATTAAACGAGCCAAAAATCCACGCCGAACCCGGCTCGTTTATTATACGAGTCGGGTCGAGTTTACTCGCGAGCCTAACGAGCCTAGTCGGGTAGAAGTTAAACGAGCCGAACCGGGTAGCTCGTTTAGTCATTGATTTTTTTTTAATTTCTGAAAATTACTTTTTTTAAAAAAAAAATCTAAAAATTACTTATTAATTATATAAACATATTTACACATAATAAAAAAGTAAACAAACAAGATGTTAGAAATTTTTTAATTTAAAAATTATCAAAAAAAATAAATATAATAAAAAATTATCTAATTTTCATTTATTTAACTAAATAAAACAAGAATAGTAGTGTTTTATTAAGATCTCCAACCAAATTAATTTTTTATTTCTTGAAAATTTGAGAATATCATTTAATTAGATATATCTTGACATCCGTACGGTTGGATCGTCGAGAAACATTTTTTAAAAAATAGAAACAATAATTTGGGACGAAGCACTTGTTACGAGTACTAGACAATACAGTAGTGTTCTATTAAGATCTCCAACCAAATTAATTTTTTATTTTTTAAAAATTTGGGAATATCATTTAATTAGATATATCTTAACATCCGTACGGTTGGATTGTCGAGAAATATGTTTAATAAAATAGAAACAATAATTTGGGACGAAGCACTAGTTATAAGTACTAGACAATATAGTAGTGTTATATTATGTTCTTCAACCAAATTAATTTTTTATTTTTTGAAAATTTATGAATATCATTTAATTAGATATATCTTGACATCCGTACGGTTGGATCGTCGAGAAATATTTTTAAAAAATTAGAAACAATAATTTGGGACGAAGCACTAGTTACGAGTACTAAAAAATATAGTAGTGTTCTATTAAGATCTCCAACCAAATTAATTTTTTATTTTTTGAAAATTTAGGAATATATGTTAATTAGATATATCTTGACATCCTTACGGTTGGATCGTGGAGAAATATTTTAAAAAATAGAAACAATAATTTGGGATGAAGCACTAGTTACGAGTACTAGACAATATAGTAGTGTTCTATTAAGATCTCCAACCAAATTAATTTTTTATTTTTTGAAAATTTGGGAATATCATTTAACTAGATATATCTTGACATCCGTATGGTTGGATCGTCGAGAAATAATTTTAAAAAATATGGAAACAATATTTTGAAAAATAACGGAAAATTTTGTAAATGAGCTCGAGCCGGGCCGAGTTTGAGTTTTCGAGCCGGGTTTCATTCGAGCTCGGCACATACCCGGATCGGCTCGTTTATATAAACGAACCTAAAATCACTGCCGAGCTCGACTCGTTTACGAGCTCGAGTCGAGCCGAGTTGGGTTAAACGAGTTCGAGCCGGGGCTCGCGAGCCACCCGACTCGAATTACAGCCTTACCTTTTAGTTGAAAATGGTAATCGATTAATTATTAGTAATTATAATGTTATTAGTTTATTTCATTAATTAGAATGATCATATTTTTGGAAAAAAGAGATTTTAGTTAGAAAAGTTAGAAAATGTATTAGCTGAAAAAGGTAATTGGTTAGTTATTAGTTGGAAGATGTAATATTTTGATAAAAGATTGTGTTTTGTATTTTTATAAATAAGTAAAAAAATTAAGAATAATAAAGCAAACTAAAAAAATAAGGTAAGTAAATATTGTACCGTATCAAAAAATAGGTACCAAATTTTTTAATGTTTTATCTTTTATAATATATAGTATATAGCATTATAATTTTTAAAAATAAGGTAAGTAAATATTGTACCGTATCAAAAAATTGGTACCAAATCTTTTAATGTTTTATCTTTTATAGGCCCTTTAAGCTATTTTAAAGGGTCTCGCTAGGGGCACTTCATAAAAAAGTCTTATAATTCTACCCTCCGTCTATTCATAATTTTTTTAAAAAAAAATTACTGCCACGTCATCATTTTTAAAATTTATTTTTTTTAAAAAAAATTTAAACTTTTTTTTGATGAATGGTTAGAGGTAGAATTATAAGACTTTTTCGCATTGGGTGTCCCTGGCGGGCCCTTTAAAATAGCTTGAAATGTGGTATTGTTCTCCAACATATACCTGTTCTCACCTTAATCATACCCTAGTATAGTAATTATTCATACCCTAGTATAGTAATTATAGATAGATAGATAGTATAGATAAATAGATTATTTAATAATCATAATATTTAATTCGATAAAAAATAATTTTGTGGATTTGATCATCACCTGAGAATTTGAGATCTTATTGAATGTAGTTTTAGCTTAAAATCTCCTTGGTTGAGAGCTGAGACTTTTTCCAAGACTTTTAAATCGATTAAAAACACAGGGACACACACACACAAGTACATCCAGAAAAAATAAAATGCACTCTGTAATAATCAATAAAATAATAATACCACACTACTCCGTAGTATTCATCTGAAGCTCGGATCCAAATCCCCATTTACAAATCACACAACACCCCCCTTTCCTCAGGTATTTCTCTCCTTCGATTTAATTTTCTTGTTGGTTGATCTATTTCTCCCTTTCTGTTATATCTATCTATCTATAATAATTACTAATAAAATAAAATCATTTAGTTGATAATTTTCATTATTTCTCGCTTAATAATTAATAATTGCAGTTCATTATTTGATAATTTTCTATAAGTACCCTAAAAAAATAAAATCATTTAGTTGATGATTAGTACTTATATGCAATTATGGATTTTATCTGTATGTTATTTGATTTTTTACGGTTATATTTATGTGTGTATCATCACAGTTTTGAATTTTGTACCATGTACAAGTCAAGATTCAAGTGACATGATTATTAAGCTTTTTATTTCTATCAAGAATCATAAAGTTGTCAACTTTCTGTTGCTATCTTTCCTATAATGGATATGTGTTTGTAGTTATTACATCTACCTGTTTAAAGGTCTGGTCTTTTGATGGTGTTCCCTCGATTTTTACTAGTTTCACTTCTGTTTTTTAAGATGTATGAAATTTTTAATTGGAATCTGAAATTAGGAAGTGAGATAGATTGATAGGGGTGCAAGTAACGGAAGGTGAAAAAAGCATAATGCAATGAGTGATCGGGTTCTGATCTTTACATTGTTTCGGTTTGATTTGCTAGTGGGTCGTCTATTTTACCAATTTACTCTTAGTTGGAAAACTGAAGAATTAAATTTTTTTGGCGGTCAATATTAACATTTCATTAGATTGGATCGTAAAGCTATAAGAACTAATGTTACTTAAATCCTTTCACGATATAATGATAATAAGTATTTGATAAAATTAAACTAGAGGTTGAACTTACTGGTCTTCTGAAATGTGAATGTTCGTTCAATAAGACCTCCTTACACTATTCATAAGCTCTTTGGGAAAAAGGAGTGCAAACGCTTTATGCAAGTTTTGTTGCAAATAATTGATGTGGGCCCTGTAGAAGAACTACCTATTTAGCTATTTGGTACTTGTACAAGTTACAACTGATAACATATGAACTAACTTTCAGAGTCAAGGAGCATTTTGTGATGTTATATTTTTGTGTAGCTAGTTGGTAATTTATTATTCAAAAACATCTTTGGCATGTAGTGGTTGAAGCAATGGACGCAAGCAAAATGGAGGTATGGGACACAATGGCAGAAGCTTGTACAAATATGGTAAAATCTGCATCTGACTGGATAACATTTGCGATTGATGCTCCTTCTTCTCGTGTAGTTGTTTTCGGGGTGCAGATTGGAGGTATTTTCTCCTAGTTCCTAGAAAACGAATGAGGTACTTGTAGCACCTTAATGGCTTGATAGCCCTTTTTTATATTTGTTGCACTCGTAGGACATCTATTTGTGGAGGGTCTTCTCTTAGTAGTTATTCTCTTCCTACTTTCTCAGAAAAGTTACAAGCCACCTAAACGACCATTGACTGAGAAGGTATAACTTTCACCTTTATTTTCAGTCAGGGTAAGGTGTGGTATGATGAATGACATCACTTCATATGTGTAGGAAATTGATGAGCTGTGTCATGAATGGGTTCCAGAGTCCCTCATTCCACCTATTACAGATGATATGAAATGTGAGGCACCAGTTCTAGAGAGGTAATAGTAACATCTTTTATTCTTTACCGTGCACTGTTCTTTTTTCCTTTAAACTCTTACGAGCCATAGGTTTGTCAAGTCTAGGGCGTCTAGGAAACTAGGAATCAATATTTTGTGTTGGTATCATACTGGAAAACTATGGTGAGACTGCCATCGCTCGATCTGAGGTTTGGGTTTGGTTTTATGTTCGTCTTCTTAGTCAAGTTCTCTCAATTTTTGTCACTTAAAACTTTAAAAAAAAAAATGCAAAATGAGTACATCAATAAAGTAGTTATGAGTGAGTCATATAACTTGTCATTCATCTTCCTTCCACTAGTAGCGGAGTTTCATGTGGTTCATCATAGAAATATTTTTTTTTAATGCTAGTGTCAGCATTGGGTCAGAGCAATTACAATTTTATGAGTAAATACGTAGGGCAAGGAAGTCTCGTCTGTGGAGTTGTATTGGTTTGACAGCTAGATCACTGAATTAAGACATCCTAATAGTAACGGACATTTCTATGTATATATGTTAATTGATAAACACCATTGAATACAACAAATGATCATATGAAAACAAAATGTATCCAGGTTTTGTCAACAATTCTTTGTAGAATGGAGATGATTCATCCCTTAACTCAAGCATAATATAACAGACTCACAGTTTCATTATCTTAATATTTGGCGGCACTCCTAATATTAAATATAAAACATTTTAGTGGGTGCATCACCTGCTTGCATCAATATTGATTTGTCAGTTAACTCTTCTTATCTTTCTTACACCTTCCTGCTTTTGTAAAATTCACACACATACATACATATATACATTCACTAAGTTGCTTCTTATGCAGTGCCGCAGGGACACATACAGTAATCAACGGTAAAGAGGTCGTGAATTTTGCTTCTGCAAATTACCTTGGATTTATCGGACATGAAAAGTTGCTTGTGAGAAACCTGTAATCATTAATATTAGTTATTTTTCCAGCATTGAGTTTGACTCCAGTTAAGTAAATTATGAACCAACAACTTGCATCAGGAATCTTGTACTTCATCACTGGAGAAATATGGTGTTGGTTCTTGCGGTCCTCGTGGCTTTTATGGAACGATCGGTATGATCTAATACTCGCATGTGTTGCAATCTCGTAGCACTGCATGATTCTCTGGTAGTTCCACCATGTGAAAAAGCTTACAAAACAACATTTGTGATGATTGAGGAAGGATCATGTGATCGATGTTTGAGTTTAATTTTGAAATACTATTATACATTTGACTGTTTACATGATAAAACTCTGATGTTGACAACCCGGGTTTGTGTAGATGTTCACCTTGACTGTGAGGCCAAAATAGCCAATTTTTTGGGAACTCCGGATTCCATATTATACTCGTATGGACTTTCCACCATGTTCAGTGCAATTCCAGCATTTTGTAAGAAAGGGGACATCGTGATAGCGTGAGTTAACTGATTTCTTAAGTATTAATGAGTGAATTAGTTAGCCACGACTCTTTCACAATGTTTTTATCTGTTTTATTCAGGAAAAAAGTCACCGGTGATAGAACTATCTCAAACTTGTACTTTTTACTTCCAGGGATGAAGGTGTCCACTGGGGAATACAGAATGGCCTTTTCCTGTCTAGAAGTACAATCATATACTTCAAGCACAATAATATGGAGTCTTTACGAGATACTTTAGAGAAAGTCACTCGTGATAATAAGAGAGCGAAGAAGCTAAGGCGCTACATCGTGGTTGAAGCTGTATATCAGGTAACTTCTATTCAGTATGGTTGAAAGGCAGATTGTTAGGTCCAAATGTGTTGTAGAGGGGGGTGAATACAACTTTTCGAATTTGATAAGCAATAAATACGATGCAATAAATGAACACACAGATTCAAGGAATATATGTCTTATATATAACTTGAAGTGGTTGCTACAACATTCATTACAAAGTATAACAGAAGTTCAGAGAGTAGTAAATGATACTAAGCTCTGTGAATACACTCTCTCTCTTTTACATGTGTTTCTCTCAAAAAATTGCTCTC
The DNA here is from genome assembly GCA_037693485.1 of Kitagawia praeruptora. Taxonomy (NCBI): domain Eukaryota; kingdom Viridiplantae; phylum Streptophyta; class Magnoliopsida; order Apiales; family Apiaceae; genus Kitagawia; species Kitagawia praeruptora. The sequence goes on along the minus strand of CM075348.1, from coordinate 51,742,533 downwards.
TTGAAATATTACACAAGTACTTCTATTTATACTACATGTAATCTATGTCCTGTAGTCTTCAAAGACTAAGATATACGTGGCCCAATGATGTCCACATAAATCTTGTCTTATCTTGAAAGCTTGGAAATCTGCCAATCAGAAGATGCCATGTGTCATGTTGAAACTGCACTCTAAGTAGAACTTCTACTTTAGAATTTCTACTTAGCCATCTCGAATTTCTAAGTAGAACTTCTACTTAGAAATATTCTACTTGGTCATTTAGAATATTTAGTACTTAGAGAATATTCTGGTCTTCAACTTGAAACTTCAATGCACATCTTGAACTTGTGATATCTTCATGTCTTCTTTATTCTTCACCAAGCTCTTGAACATGGATCTTTATTACTGACATAAACTTGCTATCAATGTCCTGACACTTGATGCACTAATCTGGTTCATAAGTGACTAGTCTTGATAGTGTTTTTGCTTCTTGAATAAATTACCATATTCAATTAGTAATGTAGCTTTCCAATGTTTGCTTTCCTTGTTCACTTGAAATCAATTTGTCTTATTGATACTGATAGTTATGATCTTGATTCTTGGCTTTTCAAATCACTGAGGCATGAACAACTTTGACTTGAACTTCTCTCAATGATTTCTTCTTGGCTTGATCATAGTTAACATGTTGAATTGTATCAATTACCTTGTCTTCATTTAGTGTTGATTTCTTTGTGGCTTCTTGTTCTTGATTGTCTTCCGGTTAAGTATCTTTTCCTTTAGTTGAGTTACATTAGTTATAGTGTTACAAGTTTACACACTCTGCCTTTCAATCTCCCCCTATTTGACTGTCTAACAATGACATTCAAATTAAAGAAGGATAACTCAACTAAACAATGAGACGAGAAAAGATAACTAACATTAAAGTCTTGAATAAATTACAATTGAAATGTACTTGGAAAACAATAAAAAGAATTTAAACTAGAAACAGAATTCAAACTTCGAATTAAAGATCATTTGAGTAATTCCTATCACCTGGATCATTTCATACCTTTTAGTCAAACTTATATCACCTTATTGGATCCACTCTGAGGTGAATTTTCCTCAAATGAGTTAAAGCAACCGAAAGATATGAAGTTTTTCCAACTTCAAGTTCACACCACTCTGACCTTTAATCCTAATTCTGTTTCCTCTTCCTAGCTTCAGCAGCTTGGCGATTCTCCTCTTTCTGCGCTTCTCTTTCTGCTGCTGTTCTTTCTTATATACTGGATCACGAAGCTGCTTCCACCTAGCATTCAACAAACTTACTGCTTCCATTTCTAGAGGATTCTTTGGCTCTGGATAAGGATGTCTGAAAAGCCTTCTGAGTTTGTCCACCTCCTGAGTAGTCCTGATCTTTGGAATGTCCTCAAAGTTCTTCATTATGAGCTAAGGTTTCCAATGTGCTTTATCAGCTTTAAACTGACAATAGATCATTTTGGGATAGCCCTTGACACGGTTAGTATTGTAGACACTAGCCGCCTCTCGCTCCATCCGCTTCTTTTCCACCACTACCTCAGACAAGTAACTCATGAGTCTCTGCTTTTCTTCCACATACTTATTCTCCACTTCGCCCCATTTGAACACATCTAAAACTCTCTCCAGAAATGCAGCATCTTGAGTCTGTAACAACCATGTTCTACTCATATGCAAGAGTGTTTGTTTCTGGTCTGCGTCTATGAATGCCAAGGCATCAGCTGTGTCATCGATATATGCGTGTATCCAGTATACACCATCTCTTCCTGGAACACCAACTGCCTCCCTTATTTCTCCTTGTTCCGGTGATCCAGACGGATGAGTCAGAGCTTCATCTACATTTTTCATTGCTTGAAGAATATTCCATTTCTTCTCCATTAGCTCCGGCTCAACCTTCACATTATCTAGAGGGTTTGGAGCAATAATATCACACTTCCATATTTCATTGCTCTTCTTGAATATGATTCTTTCAATGAACTCCACCGACTTTTCTTTAACTTCAGAGGTAAATCCCTTGCTCATCATTTGTCTACAGACAGCTTTGAGAGATTCCACTGAAAGATTCATTAAATCATTTTCGTCCATACTTACCCTCTTCATCTTCCCATCTACTACCATTCGGACAACATCAGGATATGCTGAGAATTCTGGACCCTTGTCCTCTGCTAGCTGCATTAACTGATCCCTATACAGAATGCTAAGCTCCTCAGATTGAGAGTATTGAATTTTTGTTGCTAGCAAGAACAACTCTGACGCAGATCTTCTCGAGATGAAATGATCATCCACATACAGGAAAGACATCGGGATTCCTTCTACTAAAGACAAGATAACCTGCCACTCTTTAGCCATCGCATTGTATCCAACCCTGACTTTAGAAATTATGCTCTTCAACGCACTTATGTAGTTCGCAGTCAGTGGATTCTGCAAGTTCAAGTTGTAGAACAAGTCATCTGCCTCCTTGTTGTTAACTCCTTTCGCACAAGATCCCATCAAAATCTTTCTTGCATCATCCCACTTTTGTCCAATCCTTCTCTTGTCCAAATCAACTTGAGGATCAGCTAGCCTTGCAAGCTCATGATCATACTGCTTCCCTTTGAGCTCTACTTTCTTTTCAAGGAACGCAGCATGTTCTTGCATTAACTTCATTTTATGGAACTGAGCTTGTTCCAAGGCTAACTGTTGAGATCTCAGAGTCTCCTCATCAACAAGAATTTCTTCAGGCTTTCCGGAAGACATCCCAGCACCTCCACCTTGTTCCTTCAAAGATCTATTTATTGCATGTGCTAAAGGTACGTCCTCCATTAACAGAGGTGAAAGAGAATAAGAATGTGTGTCAGACTCAGAAATATAGCTCTCACCCTGGGATAGATCCTGCGGGCTAACAGTCTCTTGGGTCACGGAATCAGATTTAGAGGAAGAAGTTTGAGTAGTATGCAGAGAGAGATTACCTTCTTCATTACCTTGTTGATCATCACTTTGCTCATTAGGAATCCCTTCAAATGCTTCAGCATGAGCAGATGGATTCTGAGCATATGACGATACTTGTGATGGTTCCACCAAAGTAGTAACTCCTGCATCATATGTAAGCCACAGTTGAATGGTGTCAGGAATTGACATCGCTTTACCGTGATGTTTATCCTGATTGGCAATTGTAGTAAGTGACTTAGTGCCCATTCCTAGTGGAAAGGAGACGAGACAGCAGGGAGTTCAAATCGAAGAAATTCAAGAACAGGCTGATCTTGTCAAAGAAAAAGAAAGTGAGTCGGTTGTTGATGAAGAGGCTTTGAGGAAGAGAAAGGGTAAGGCTAAGGCGATGGAGGTTGAGCAAGATGAACCATTCATTAACCTGAGTCATCATCAGGAAAAAGTACAGGAGGTACTTGATTCAGACTCTGATATGGAGGACGTACCTTTAGCACATGCAATAAATAGATCTTTGAAGGAACAAGGTGGAGGTGCTGGGATGTCTTCCGGAAAGCCTGAAGAAATTCTTGTTGATGAGGAGACTCTGAGATCTCAACAGTTAGCCTTGGAACAAGCTCAGTTCCATAAAATGAAGTTGATGCAAGAACATGCTGCGTTCCTTGAAAAGAAAGTAGAGCTCAAAGGGAAGCAGCATGATCATGAGCTTGCAAGGCTAGCTGATCCTCAAGTTGATTTGGACAAGAGAAGGATTGGACAAAAGTGGGATGATGCAAGAAAGATTTTGATGGGATCTTGTGCGAAAGGAGTTAACAACAAGGAGGCAGATGACTTGTTCTACAACTTGAACTTGCAGAATCCACTGACTGCGAACTACATAAGTGCGTTGAAGAGCATAATTTCTAAAGTCAGGGTTGGATACAATGCGATGGCTAAAGAGTGGCAGGTTATCTTGTCTTTAGTAGAAGGAATCCCGATGCCTTTCCTGTATGTGGATGATCATTTCATCTCGAGAAGATCTGCGTCAGAGTTGTTCTTGCTAGCAACAAAAATTCAATACTCTCAATCTGAGGAGCTTAGCATTCTGTATAGGGATCAGTTAATGCAGCTAGCAGAGGACAAGGGTCCAGAATTCTCAGCATATCCTGATGTTGTCCGAATGGTAGTAGATGGGAAGATGAAGAGGGTAAGTATGGACGAAAATGATTTAATGAATCTTTCAGTGGAATCTCTCAAAGCTGTCTGTAGACAAATGATGAGCAAGGGATTTACCTCTGAAGTTAAAGAAAAGTTGGTGGAGGTCATTGAAAGAATCATATTCAAGAAGAGCAATGAAATATGGAAGTGTGATATTATTGCTCCAAACCCTCTAGATAATGTGAAGGTTGAGCCGGAGCTAATGGAGAAGAAATGGAATATTCTTCAAGCAATGAAAAATGTAGATGAAGCTCTGACTCTTCCGTCTGGATCACCGGAACAAGGAGAAATAAGGGAGGCAGTTGGTGTTCCAGGAAGAGATAGTGTATACTGGATACACGCATATATCGATGACACAGCTGATGTCTTGGCATTCATAGACGCAGACCAGAAACAAACACTCTTGCATATGAGTAGAACATGGCTGTTACAGACTCAAGATGCTGCATTTCTGGAGAGAGTTTTAGATGTGTTCAAATGGGGCGAAGTGGAGAATAAGTATGTGGAAGAAAAGCAGAGACTCATGAGTTACTTGTCTGAGGTAGTGGTGGAAAAGAAGCGGATGGAGCGAGAGGCGGCTAGTGTCTACAATACTAACCGTGTCAAGGGCTATCCCAAAATGATCTATTGTCAGTTTAAAGCTGATAAAGCACATTGGAAACCTTAGCTCATAATGAAGAACTTTGAGGACATTCCAAAGATCAGGACTACTCAGGAGGTGGACAAACTCAGAAGGCTTTTCAGACATCCTTATCCAGAGCCAAAGAATCCTCTAGAAATGGAAGCAGTAAGTTTGTTGAATGCTAGGTGGAAGCAGCTTCGTGATCCAGTATATAAGAAAGAACAGCAGCAGAAAGAGAAGCGCAGAAAGCAGAAAGAGGAGAATCGCCAAGCTGCTGAAGCTAGGAAGAGGAAACAGAATTAGGATTAAAGGTCAGAGTGGTGTGAACTTGAAGTTGGAAAAACTTCATATCTTTCGGTTGCTTTAACTCATTTGAGGAAAATTCACCTCAGAGTGGATCCAATAAGGTGATATAAGTTTGACTAAAAGGTATGAAATGATCCAGGTGATAGGAATTACTCAAATGATCTTTAATTCGAAGTTTGAATTCTGTTTCTAGTTTAAATTCTTTTTATTGTTTTCCAAGTACATTTCAATTGTAATTTATTCAAGACTTTAATGTTAGTTATCTTTTCTCGTCTCATTGTTTAGTTGAGTTATCCTTCTTTAATTTGAATGTCATTGTTAGACAGTCAAATAGGGGGAGATTGAAAGGCAGAGTGTGTAAACTTGTAACACTATAACTAATGTAACTCAACTAAAGGAAAAGATACTTAACCGGAAGACAATCAAGAACAAGAAGCCACAAAGAAATCAACACTAAATGAAGACAAGGTAATTGATACAATTCAACATGTTAACTATGATCAAGCCAAGAAGAAATCATTGAGAGAAGTTCAAGTCAAAGTTGTTCATGCCTCAGTGATTTGAAAAGCCAAGAATCAAGATCATAACTATCAGTATCAATAAGACAAATTGATTTCAAGTGAACAAGGAAAGCAAACATTGGAAAGCTACATTACTAATTGAATATGGTAATTTATTCAAGAAGCAAAAACACTATCAAGACTAGTCACTTATGAACCAGATTAGTGCATCAAGTGTCAGGACATTGATAGCAAGTTTATGTCAGTAATAAAGATCCATGTTCAAGAGCTTGGTGAAGAATAAAGAAGACATGAAGATATCACAAGTTCAAGATGTGCATTGAAGTTTCAAGTTGAAGACCAGAATATTCTCTAAGTACTAAATATTCTAAATGACCAAGTAGAATATTTCTAAGTAGAAGTTCTACTTAGAAATTCGAGTTGGCTAAGTAGAAATTCTAAAGTAGAAGTTCTACTTAGAGTGCAGTTTCAACATGACACATGGCATCTTCTGATTGGCAGATTTCCAAGCTTTCAAGATAAGACAAGATTTATGTGGACATCATTGGGCCACGTATATCTTAGTCTTTGAAGACTACAGGACATAGATTACATGTAGTATAAATAGAAGTACTTGTGTAATATTTCAAGAGAGCAATTTTTTGAGAGAAACACATGTAAAAGAGAGAGAGTGTATTCACAGAGCTTAGTATCATTTACTACTCTCTGAACTTCTGTTATACTTTGTAATGAATGTTGTAGCAACCACTTCAAGTTATATATAAGACATATATTCCTTGAATCTGTGTGTTCATTTATTGCATCGTATTTATTGCTTATCAAATTCGAAAAGTTGTATTCACCCCCCTCTACAACACATTTGGACCTAACAATGGTTTATTTTGTGTGTAAAAAGTTTCTGAAATGTAGACATCATCCTAATCTGCGAGAAATGAAAACTTCTTGTTCCTCGCTTCAGATGTAGCAATTTACGTATTTTAATGGCGGTATTGTGGTAAACAGTATCGTGGTAAATTATTTAGAGCCTAGATGCACTAGGTTAGATGTTAATAGGATTTACAAGTAATTCGATTTGGATTAATATGCATTTTGACAGTATGGCCCTTAACTCTTCCACAAAAAAATGTACCATTTTGACTTCCTAATTTTAAAGTCAATTTGTGACGACCCGACATTTTACACTAATAATTGTCAATTAAAAATAAAACCGAGTCTTGAATGTCATAAATTGTTGAACATAATATCCAAATGTAACATTAAAATCGATCTAAAGTAAATAGTTTGATACAAATCCAAATAAAAGAAAACAACTCCAAAAGCAAAATATGATCACTAAAGCATTATTCCAAAGTACTTGCTCATATAACATCCATTTTCTGCCCGTTTCCAAAAGCTAAGCACCTGAAAATTTGTAAGTAATGAGCTATACAAGCCCAGCAAGAAAACAATTCGGAAACTATTGGATCAAGTATCAAATTTTTCATAGAGCCAAATCATTATTAAAAAATCCATAGTTCAAACACATACATTAATTCCACAGCTCGCAAAGGTAACGAATACCCGGTGACACGGTATCATAAGTTCATAGTTTGTCAATAATGCGCCCCTTACTAAGGTATCATAAAGTGTGCACTCCCGAAGGCATCATAAATGGCACCCCCTAGTAAGGTATCATAGGCTAGTTCCGGAACTATACGCAATTACTAACGGTTCATAAGTCAGAGCTCACTGGGAATTCTTATTTCTAAAACAATATACTTTATCCATAATTTAGAAATAAAAACAGTGCAAAAATATTTAAAAGATTTCAAAATAAAATAAAAGTCCGAAAAGTTAACTTACCTTAAATACGATAATCGCCCAAATATACGTCACAAACAGAACCTAACCACAATATAAGACAAATCAAAATAATAATAATAATTAATTATCAATCCGGTACAAACACACACTTTTAAACACATATTTCTTTTTATCAAATCAATTATATATACAACAACATATATCGTATGTGTCTACTGGCTGCCATGCAGGAATCAAATTAGTCACATCCATATAAATCAGGTATTGATATAACAATACATCTACTGGAAGATTATCAAGTTTTCATCAAAATATGTATTATAATAATTCCTAGTTACATTAACTTGGAAATAAATCATGTAAAGCAATATAACATTGAAGATTAATATACTTGGTAAACAACTTATACTAACAACTGACAGATCAAGTGTACATAAAATAAACGTATTTTCATGAATATTTAAATGTGGTTAAATTATGAATAAAACAACTTTATAATATTTTTAAATGAAACAACTAAAATTAGTCAATTCTTCCATATTAATATTCAGCATGCATACAATATGTCACTAAAATTTATAGCAATTATGTACACAAATATGTACACAAATCTAATCAAGGAGATTAATAATATTTAAAATTTGTAAGAATATATATAAATGTTTATAGCACAAATAAAATGAAATGAGAATTATATAATTAAAAGAGAATAATCAAAGCATGCATGATATCATTAATATGATTGAATGTTTAATAAAAGTAGATGTACCCATGTTCTGAACATAACAAAATTAAGCAAAAAGAATGAACAAGTACAGGAGTGAATTAAACTAACCATGCATATAGTCAAAACTTCTTATATGATAAAAGACAACATAACGAGCATATATAAATCAAGTATCAATGAAACTCCTTTCTTTAACAAAATATGTATAAACCATACATACACATTAATGTGTTAAAGAGATGTGTACCTGAGAAGAGAGAGCTGTACAAAAACAAATGCATCCAAAATACATTTATTTATATACAGTGTTGGTGTAACCTACTCCTAAACTAATGGGCAATTATCACCCACTATCTAAAATTGAAACCCACATATTTTTTTTTTTAAACAGACACACCTTATCTATTCAAACTATTTTAAAAATATCAATGTTATCAATTAGATAAGACACTAACAGATACATTTTACTAAAAATACACATTTGAAAATAATAACTATTTTACTTTCAAAATCATTCATATAAGCAATCATTTTTTTTAATAAAATTTAAATAATTAAAATTACTTCACATACATATTTTTTTTTCAATATAAAAATGCAGGTTATTACACAATTGGTATTATATTAAACATAGTAATTTATGTAATTTCTGATTTCTTTTTAAAAATCACTGTAGTTAATAGTGCACACAGTTTGTACAAGTAAAATAATACTTTTATCACTGACTTGAAGTGAATTTTCCTTCAATTTTGAACTTTAATACTTTCACTCAACTTTATTACTTTTGAGTATACAAAGTGCGCTTTTAATTATTAAGCAGATGGAATATCTCGATAGAATACCTGTTATGTCCATCAAAATGTTGAAACTAGCATTTATAGCTTTATTATTACTATTATTGTTACTATTATTACAAGCTTTGCGATATCATCTAATATAAAGGCACTCTCTGTCTGTTCCGAAATGGGAACTTACATATTTTTTTTCCTTTCGTGGTACATTTTGACTTTTTTCTCAGGTCTGTTTCCTGAATTGTCTTGCAATGTTAGACTACTAATAAATTTTTATATTAGTTTTATGAAGGGGTAACTTGCTTCTATAGGTAAGATGTCAACAAAAATCATTTCCATGTGAAGGAAGTATGCATAGATTTTAAAATCTGACTTATTTACTGTTGATTAATTTATATCTTTAAAAAGTACATATGAGAAGTAAGAGTAACATGGGTGATCTAACTTGTAGTGTGTAGGAAGTAAAAAAAAATAAAAATCACCGGCCATCTCTTCTCCTTAAGTCCTAAATTCACCTTCTTAAGCTAGGGATAAAGTTTATTGCTATGATAAAGTTGCAGAAATGGAATTGGATATTGCGACATAATTTTTCTTTTTGGCTGTTGAATATATTAAGTAGTTCTTATGTGATGCAGAAGTGCATTGTTTAATTATATTCTTCTGGCAAATATGCAGAACTCTGGTCAGATTGCTCCACTAGAAGAAATTATCAGACTTAAAGAAAAATATTTATTCCGTGTGGTGTTAGATGAGAGCAACTCAATTGGTGTGCTTGGTAGTTCTGGTAGAGGCTTAACTGAACACTGCAGGGTTCCGGTATGTTTAGTGATGCTCTTGGTTGCATTACTTGATCAAATATCTATTGTGGTTTTATAAAGGTACAATGTTGTAGATTGAGAAGATAGATATCGTGACTGCTGCCATGGGAAATGCTTTGGCTACAGAAGGCGGATTCTGCACAGGGAGTGCTAGAGTTATTGATCACCAAGTATGGAGAAACGCTTCATAAAACCACTTCTCTTAAAAAAGTACTGTTGTGTAAAGAGTAATTCTGTTGAGTAGAATTGCAGCGAAAAAAGAATTATACGTTTTGTTATAATTTCTAGATAAAATTAATAATTGATACACTCTAGCTTCACTCCCCTGATGTTTTATAAATATATCTTTTGCAGCGTCTCAGTAGTTCTGGCTATGTCTTCTCGGCTTCGTTGCCCCCATACCTAGCTAGTGCTGCAATTACTGCTATCAATATTCTAGAAGACAATCCTCGACTGATTACAAACTTGAAGAAAAATATAAGCATAATGCACAAAGGTTTTAGTTACTTGTCTTGCATTTAAGTACATTCTTGGTTGGCTGATGTTAAGTAGTGCTTACTGTTTGGTTACTATTTAATTTGGTTTAAACTACGTCGTCGTTTTAGATTCTTATATTCTAAGCAATTGCAGGTCTGTCGGGCATACACGGTCTTGAGATTGCCAGTGATAGACAATCTCCCATTGTTTATCTAAAGCTGAAAAAATCAACGGGTTCACAAAAAGGTGACCAACAATTGCTTCAAGATGTTGCTGACCGTGTAAGTTTTCTTAAGATTCTTGTGGTCCACCGATTACGTGCTTTCTCAATTTCCTAACATAATTTGCATGTGCAGTTATTGAAAGAAGAGAACATCTTTGTAACAACTTCAAAAAGATCGACACTTGATAAATGCAATTTGCCTATTGGGATCAAGTGTTTCGTCTCTGCTGCTCACACCGAATCTGATCTAACGAAAGCATATGAATCACTGAAGAGGGTCGCAGCTCAAGCCTTGATTGGTGGTGAATGAGGTTTTTCTATACGCAAAATTGGTTGTGGTACAAGACTATATAAGTCAAGCAAGGATGTTGTGGGAGATTTTGCTGCAAGTGTACTTTAATACATTACTTGGCTTTGAATTATATGTAGGTTCCATGTGTTTATGCAGTAGGGTAATGGTAAACAAGTACCATTTCACTTAGATGGCAATATGTTGAGGCCTGGCAGTGTTTGTGTGGCCAGTGAGCTGTGCATATTCTTTTTGTTATAGATATTAAATTTTCACAATATCTTTATCTGCTTTTTTTTAAAAGCTTATTTCTCATCATAGGAAATCAAGATTGTTTTCCAAATGATATAGACAATTTGTCTACGGGATAAATATCAAGATCATCGTTCATTTCATCCAAATATATCAAGTGAGTCATTCATTGCAAAAATGACTCTATTTTGTCACAAGGTTGAATATCCAAATATGTTTATGTAGTGGTTGGATATGCATATATATCTTGTATTCTTACACTGCTATGCTATATATGTATATCCTTCCTATATGTAATGTTTATGTAGTGGTTGGATATGCATATATATCTTGTATTCTTACACTGCTATGCTATATATGTATATCCTTCCTATATGTGATGTTTATGTAGTGGTTGGAGATGGTAGAGCAGCCGTTAAATTTGTATCTAGCTGTTTCACTTTTACAAGGTATTTGATGGTGTGTCTCATCCAAAACCTTATGTTGTGTTTGGTTGGGGTGAATGGAATGGAATGAGTAAAATTAAAGGAAATTAGTGAAGATTAGAGAGAAGATTTGGAAAAAATTGAAATAGTACAAATTTGTTATGATAAGAATTGTGAAGAAAATGGGGGTGGTTAGGAATGGAGCATTCCTTCTCAAAATGAGATGCTTGAATTATAATACCAATTGTTAGGAATGGAATGGAGGAAAGAATGAAAATTTTGAATATATACTCATTTTATACTTGAAATCTCATTCCATTCCTTCCAATTTCTTTCGTCCCAACCAAACACAACATTACAGTATTAACTTTAATAAGACTACTGAACTGCGTCATCACGTTGTATCATAAATTTGGCTCTTTTGGTCGAATGGGTACGCCAATGGGATATTGACATCGTCTCAGATATGTTCAATGAGAGAGATCAGAATCTGATTCTTAGTATTCCTCTTAATGATAATGTTTTCTGAAGATTGTTATTACTGGAATCAAGATTCGTTGGGTATGTATATTGTAAAAAGCACCTATAAACTTGTTCAAAGCCTAAAAGGTTTTTGGCATCATAATAATTCCGGATTTTGGAGTTGGAATTTGAAATTCCTCCTAAGGCAAAGGATTTAGTGTGGCGTGCTGCGAGAGGGTGTTTACCTACCAGGTTAAACTTATTTATGAAAAAAGTTCCAGTGCCTTCAAGCAGAGGAATCGGTGATGCACCTGTTGGTGTCTTGCACATTTGCGTCCCAGTGTTGGAACAGGCTAGGTGGGTATGTTTCTGTCTGATGCAACTGATATTTTAACCTGGTTGGAGTCTATGATGCTTGTTCGCTCTAATGATCAAGTGTGTGATGTTGTAGTATTGTATTGGGCGATATGATACTCAATGATATATTTAGATAGAACTAGCGATGACTTTGATATTTATCCCATTTGTGTACAGATTTGATGTAACCTTAATCAATACTATACCACCATGTTTGTAAAGCTTCGGGTTTTTTCTTTTGATCTGAATGAAGTTGGACTTTTATATGAACAGACACAGGCTTAAAAGGTTTGATTAATCAATATTGAAAACCCACTAGCTCGTCGCCTCGGTGAATGTTGCAGCTTCAACGTGAACATCAAAACCCTTGAAACAATCCTCATGTTACCTCCTTGAAACCTTCCATGGCTAGTGAGTAGTTTTCCTGTTTCTCTATCTCCACGCGTCAATGTGATCCGGAAGAGAATGTATGTACGATCCAGAGCCTATTTTGTGTGCAGCATAAATAATGGAAAAAAATCAAAGTGGTGCACTTTCTACTTTCTAGATCTGTGTATACAATTCACACCAGGAAACAGAACTGTGGGAATAGAAATAAATTGGTAATGAGAATTAACACCACCAAGAAATTTAAACGGGTGCATGATTTTTTATATTAATTTTGGACAATTTTCAGTAAAACTACAGCAGCTTCTTAAATTGTTAAGATGCCCAATAAAAAACATAAAACCTTTGTAGGAAACTGAATAGATAACAAAACAAAAGGATTTGGAAACATTTTTAGAAACCTGTTTTACCAGACCTCACGTCTGAAAAAAAAAAAATAGCAACATTCTTTTCGTTCTATCCAGTAACAACTCAAGGCTGCCACTAAACTAACTCTTCAAGTCTAACTGTTTAAGCAGATGTTTCCTACACTAGGGAGAAACTAAGTCTGCAGATTCCCCACGGGTAAAATAATGCTAGGCACAAAGTGCAAAACCGCATTCAGGGTTACATACACATGGCTCAGCTGTAAACCATGTTCCACAGACAGCTACCTTTGGGGCTGATCCACATTATTTGTGCCACATATGGTACTCGGCCCGACATGATTTTCTGGAGGTAACGCACCCCATCTTCCTTCTGATTCAAGTGGCTCGAGTATATAAACTCCACCATCAGTTAGTCCTAACGCAAACTGAGTAGGTTCAGATGGATGTGCCGCAATGACAAGTGGATATACCCTTAAACTGCAAAGTGATTGTCAAGTTGTCAGGCAAAAAAATTACAAGTGAAACCAGAATTAAAACCATCTAGGAAATACCAGACGATGCACACCTTGGATTGGCAGGAAGGTACGATGCAGGATTGATTCGACACCGTAACCGCAGTGATGTAGCAGTTAAAACACCCACACTTCCATCTTCAAAGCTCACATAAATGGACTGGCTATCACAAGAATACGTAGCATGTGTGACTGGACCACTTGCTTCTCGCGGAAGCCACTAATTACAAGAAAAAGAAAATGGGTAAGATTCGGAACAAGTGCCTAATAATAAGTTTTACTAAGAGCAATTGGTGCAGCACAATAGATTAAAATGCAGCATGACATCCAACAAGATACATCCAAACAGCCTAAGCAAACAATTTCATAGATCTAGCAAGAGTGAAACACCTAATCTGACTAGTTAAGCCATAGTTATATACAGGCACCTGCTTAAGGCATTCGAGTCTAGGTGCTTCATATATTGCTATCTGTGTTTCATGGACTGCTATCAGATGGGTCTGATCTTGGTGAAATTGCACACGGGTATCAGCAAGAGGAGCTGCAGCCCGACCTGATGGAATTTGCAATTGTCTAGTTGTTTGTTTCTCCCATCCATCTGTGCTCCAAACACATAGCTGTACAAAAAAACATATAGTTATAACCCAGGCAGAACAAACTAAACATGCAAGTTTTTAATGAGTGAAATGGCCTGCCTAGGCAGCATGTCCAAGGTCCAAATACTTATTACTGAGTTGCAAGAAAAATATGTCTATAAACCATAAACTCCAAAGCTTGAAACAAAACCACGAGCAGAGATACATGACCTAAAACCCAATTCCCTGATGCAAAACGATCAACAGATGCAATTTGTGAAATCTAATTGTCAGTGAATTTTACATGTAAATATAAGAACTTACAATAAAACTGCAGCCTGAAAGAGTTTAGAAGAATATAAATGCAAAATTTGATTTCCCCCCTTTCTATCAGATTGTCTATTGAAATTGTAATTTGTGCAGAGACAAAAGATATTTATGTTCACTGATACCTGATTACTTTTGTTAATTTACTACAGACTTCTATTTTCACAATAATTGAAGGCATTATGTGACAGATATGATAAGGGCCTCTGATCTTACTTGGGAATCAGCACCTGAAGATACGAGCACATTAAGAACATTAGAAAATGCAAGGCCTGTTATTTTTTTATGATGGCCTTTTAGCTTTATTTTGACCTGCAAAAGGAAGCGGTAAATGAACATATTGGCTTAGAGCTTATAAAACATATGTTTAAACTCTCAAACAAGGTTAAGCCTAAGGAGCAACCTCATCAAGCCGAATATTGTATATTACGATAGAAGAGTCCTCCATGCCTATGGCTATAATATTGTTGTCTTGTGGGTGGAATGCTAGAAATGATGCTGCCGGTGGAGGTGGCATACAATATGTCAATCTCTGTATTATAGCACGAAAAAAGAGTACATAGATTAGAAAAATATAGGCGATGCAAAAGTATGAAGGTATCAACATATATATTACAGATGCTAAATTCCTTTCCTAAACAAAGCCCAGAGTTGTACTGGCTTTAAGATTTAAACCATATAAAATATTGGTCAAAAAGATGATGAAAAATGCAGGATACCAAGCCATAGCAAAGAAATCAGTATTTATATAGTAACATTTTGTAATAATGTTTTATGTCAAAGAACTACAAAAAATTAATCAATAAGCAGGGAGAGCGGATATATTTGTTATATTTACTCATTCACTAGTCCCAGTAAATTACTTTGATCCCTAAATATATGTACAGTCAAGGAATGACAATCATACGAATATAGCATATACAGTAAACTTTGGAAGGAGAGAAAACCTTGAATGTCATCATGTTAAATAGAGAAATTTTCCCTCCAGAAGCTGACACAACATAAGAATCGTTCTTTGACAGTGTAAAGCATGGAACTGCATCCTCAAGATTTCTGTCACTAACATCATTGGTCATCAATATTCCACTCGCTGGCTGCCACAGTTGAGGTAGAATACTCGCAGTTGCCTAGAAATAAAATAGTCAATATAAGCTACAAAATACCGATTGCTTTGTAAGTTTTATATCCGATCATGCAGTACCTTCCCAGAAGCATTCTGGTCATTTTTCTGCCACTTCCAGAGTTTGTGTACCGCGTTAGCTGCTAATGCCAATATAGCACATCCAGAGTTTGTGTATACTAACCTTGAAACCTGAAATTGAACGAAGGCAGTGCGGATATCATGTAATAAGCTCAAGTTAAAAACATTAGCTAGTTATGCTACATGATCCAAAGGTTTCAGGCAAACGAAATTCTTGGGAACTGATACTGACACCGTGACCATCAAACTATGTGATACTGACACCGTGACCATCAAACTATGTGAATACAGAATAGTCTATATTTTAATGTTTGACAAGGAGAGTAAATCAGCACAACGAAAATTTGTAATAAAGAGTCGACGAGTTGTCAAGTGTTAAGCACTTAAAAATAGTATTAAGAGGCAAATTTTTATCCAGTAACTTTGATTAGTTGCAATTGGTCGGAGCTCATACCCTCATTGCCGATATGTTATCAGGTAGCCTCACAGAACGACACTGTGATGGTTCATTAATTTCTGCCAGCTTCCAAGCTCTGGATTTGTCAACAGACTCATCTGTTATTCTGGGCTTCATGTCTTGCAAATTGTGACTGTCACCATTCTGCAATCATATGGGAAGAGATCATCAGTTATGAGATCCTCATACAAAAAATCACAAGCTTACTTTGTTAGAAATATGTATATATATATATACCCTCACTAATAGAGAGTTCAGCAACAGTATATAAAAACTTTACATAATAGCTTTGCAGTGTTTTTTCCTTTCTTTGTTTTTTTTTTGTTGCTAAAATCTCTTTTTTTTTTTTAAATAAATGTAGCCTTGTTTTTTTACATGTCCATGTTTATAACCATGATTTTATACTAACAGAAGATTTGCTACATTGCGTATTTTGTGATAAATTAGACTAGGAGATCTCAAATGAAAGTAAAGATATATGCTTCAGGAAGAATTTTGTCCTCTGTATGTAGACAGGAAATACTCAAGAGTGCAACCATGGCAGCCACTGGTGCAACACCCCAAGTCCCCAACCCGTTCTACCAGATTTGCTATGCCAGTTGCATTAGAAGCACCAAATGTACCATAGGAGGGAATTATATGTGTATACATATTTCATCAATTTAAAAGTTAGATAGCCTACAAAAGTGCATGGATATATTATAAAAGGAAGAGAGACACACAGACATGATTCACATAAGCAAGACAAACTTTCACCTCCACTGTGGTTGCTGAGGAAATCCTAGAAGCATCAAAAGAAGGACGTTCAACCGTTCTCAATAGCCTTATACCATCTGCATTTGCTAGAATTTTTACGCCATTATCATTGGTAGAAACAGCGAGCAAGATCCCTTCCTTATTAAATCGTACACATGGAGAAGCCTGCAGAGATATCAATTACCAACATAATAAATAAGAGGATTCCCAGATAAAAAGGAAAATGTGTAGATAACTGACTCAACTACCCTCTTAAAAACCTTACTTGCAATCCACCCCCTGCATCAGCAGTCGTCAATAGGTTAACATTGTCCATATCCCAAAATTTCACCATTTGCTCATCACCAGCAGCCAAAAATCTATTTTTGGTAGTATCAAATTGGACAACCCCCCCAGATCGCTTTCCAAGCCCACTATATCTGTGCTTAACAGCTCCTTCACTTTCATTCCATTCTACAATGTATGAATCTCCTTCTTTATTAATTCCACCAGAGAACAACCTATGAGGAGCTAATTATGTCAAATAGATACTTCGGCGAATAAAGATAAACTTAAGGTGGTGTTCAACCCGTTTAATCATACACCAGGAAAGACATGCTTGGGATGTCTAAATTAAGTACTTAAACAGAGTTAAATGCCAGACACTTTTAGTAAATTTGTCCAAATCACAAAACTAAATGAGCTCGATATTCATACCTAAAATGAATTCTGAAAAATTTAAATATTTTATTCTTATAAAGAATAAATCAGATAATTCAGTTTAATAATATGTTAGTAAAAAGGGATTTGTAATTTAGTACTACATCCGTCCCATTCATTTTGTCCACGGATGACGGTCCAAAAAAAAC
This sequence comes from Kitagawia praeruptora, assembly GCA_037693485.1. Taxonomy (NCBI): domain Eukaryota; kingdom Viridiplantae; phylum Streptophyta; class Magnoliopsida; order Apiales; family Apiaceae; genus Kitagawia; species Kitagawia praeruptora. Next base: position 51,724,919 of record CM075348.1, on the reverse strand, counting down.
GTTTTTAGCAATTTACTATAGATACATTACATTTTCTATATCTACACTCTAACAATACTGTATTCATACATTTTTAACATATTTTAAGTTTGATTTACCTTCATTTTTGAACATAGACAAACTTTTTGGGGCAAATAAAATAGGAACTAAGGTCAAAATAAGTGGAAGGGGGTACTATAAAAGCAAATTAAGATATATTTTACAAACTTACGTGAAGTAAAAAGAGGAAGGGGAAGAATTAAAAATTAATAAAAAATTTAAAAGAGAACCTATCCACGCACCCTACCCCTTTTCCCATCTTTCTCCAAAGAAACCCACTCCCTCTCTAACTACCATTCTACTTTCTGGAGCTTCCCATCTTATTTTTAAAAAAATAGCTTTGGATTTGGCGTCTAGGTAGTCTGACTATTAAGGAAGGTACATAAATGGCATCAAGGTAAAAGAATGTCATAAAACGACAAAATACTCTCACCAGATAATATAAATAGCTATGAAGACGCATAAAGATTAAAGAGGTGAGCAGACATATCATTATGCATTATGCTACAGTCATGCCTTTATTTTTCCATGTGTTCCAAAAAATATTTAAATCTTGAAATATAATTATCAGACCTTGTTCCATCAGCACTGTAGGCCATAGCACTGGACGAATGACCAGGTGCGTCATAGTTGACTCTTGAACCCGCGTTGTCGTACAACCATGCCTTTATCTTTCCATCAGTTGCCGTCGATAATATGAACTGTAAAATATTAATGAGAATGAATAAGACATTATTAATTAAGTAATAAACAACCATTTCTAATAATAATTCAATTATTATCCTCTTGTTCCTCTTGTAAATTGATGAATGGTTAGACCAGAATTTCTCTATACATTTCAGAATTAACAAGCTTAATTCACAATCAAATCAAAGATGAGATGTAACAACAGCATACGAGGAATAAGAAAGATCTTTCCTATTAATATCAATTTAGATAGATGCATCGATTATACCTGAATGTTTTCCTTGTGCTGTGGGCAGACAGAATATACCGGAGCTTCATGACCCTCAAAGGTATATTGCTTGGCCCCAGTGTTTGCATCCCACACCTGTAGGGAGCTTCAAAGTATAAAAGCAAACTCCAATCTAGCCATGTGCACAAAAAGTGAGAGGGAGATACAAAAACAAACCTTAATCAACTGATCCTCTCCACAAGTAATAATGCAATGTTGTTTATTAGGACAACCGAAAGCGAGATCATTTACACTACCAACATGAGCCTCAATCTGGAGATTAAACATAATTATCAATGTGTCAGTTAGTCTACATCAAATATAACATTAGTTAGTGCGAAAAGATTCAGAGCGATGACAAACCTCTAACTTATCTTGCAGGTCATCACCACCATGGTAGGAGTACAGATGCACAATGTGCTTGGAATATGCAACACCTGAAGTGATTTGACAATACTTACTATGAGTTTTACTGTCTTATCGATCATAAACATAACACCAACTGTATAACGTCTTCAAATAAAATACAAACATACCAAAAAGTGTGCCATCGGGGCTCCAAATGACACGGTTAACTGATGCATTGTAGTCACTTGCTATAGATGCCTGATACATTATTGTAGTGGCCCTTGTAAAATTTAACACACTTTTGGAGGAAATGGGACCAGGTAATAGTAGGCATAATATATAATCTTGAATAAAATAAAATCTGAACCAACCTGAAACGTCATTGAACGTGACTCAAGTTCCCAAACCTTGAAATTTCTTTGAGCAAGTTTTTCACGTGTTCCTAGTTCCCAAACCATGACCTCTCCCGTAGTTGTTCCAACTAAATAAGTTAATTTTATTAATATAGGTAGTAAGGGAAAACAAAAGAAACTCAAGACAGTAGTCACTGATTATATATACTGCCTGATAACTGAATTACTTATAACTATTATTGTGAACCAGTAGGAGCTAACCAAGAAGTAGAATCTGTTGAACTGGATGGAAATCCATGCTCTTGACTCCAGAACCCTGACTCAGAGTCATAACAACATCCGTGGGCAGATCATCAGTGGAGAATGAACTCTGACCAGGATTCTGATTTGTGTACCCAATAGGTAAAATATTGGCAGTTCGATTGTTAACCTGCTAAACAATCATGTGATATTAATGCATAATCAAATTATATAAAATAAAATAGTTGAAAGAAATTACATGAATATATCATAGATCAAAAATGAAGTTCTGCCATTAATTTGAGATGTAAAACACACATAGAGTGCATATTGTCATACGAAAAATACATACAATAGTAAACATTGCAGATTTTCTAAGCATTTAAATCAAAATATTTACTAATTTTGTAAAGTGAAGTTGTTCCTAGTCCAGAATCCAGATTAACAATAAAATGATCAATGTCTTACTGGAAAGTATTAACTTGGAGCAGGAGAAACAATCATTCGACAAATACATACATCCAAAATCCCCGGAAAAGGAAATATCGAAGTACGAATATTTAAGTGATAAAAAGACAAATACATACATCCAAAATCCCCAGGAAAGGAAATATGGAAGTACGAATATTTAAGTGATAAAAAGATATGTGTACTTAAACAAGATAAACATCTGCAACCAACAAAATTGAGCTGTAAAAATGATAAAAGTTACTAAAAGGTTAAGGCACTGGTATGTTGTACCTTGTCTGATATTCCAAAAGGTCTTGATCTCTTCAATACATGTTCAGAATCAACCGTTTGATAATCAATGGCTGGGTTGTTTGTTGGAGGAGTCCTTGACCGCTTCAACAAAGCTGTTAAAAAGATTAGAATATTTATTCAATAAAGATCTAGTTGAAGAATATCAAACACCTCATTTCAAAAAATTTACTTAAATCACATATAAAAAAAAGGTACAACAACTACACCAAACCCTCACTCTGATACTATAGCTCAATACCTTCTTTGTTAGATGGATTGAGACCGACTGAAGCAGATGGATGGGCTACTGGAGCTGAATTTGCCATCCACCCAGCAAGAGTTGTTGGCAAAGGACCTTGGGCTGGCTGAAATGGCTAAGAACCAAAACAAATATCAATGTCTTATTCTATGGTCCAGTAGTTGCAATATGAAAAAGAATGTATCTATCTAATATTTCTTACCCCATGAGCACCCAAAGGTGGAAAGTCGGCTGCCATCACTGCATTTGTAATGGGAGATGGAACCCTGGTACCATCGGGCAGCAACTGTCCACATGAATGGTCTATAAATAGGGTCTTTATGTCAGGATTAGGCTTTGGACTTTTACAGAGCTGATGCTGCCAGTTCAGACTGCAACCCAACAGGTACGTGAGAAATAAAAGTAACTACTTTCACAAAATATTGGCTTTAAATAGGTATAGCGATATACTTGCCTCTGATTTATTAGAGTTCTCAATCTAGAATTTTTCAAATTGGGAAAAGTCAATTTATCATGGAATAAAGGGTTCGCTTCAATTAACTTTTTGAGTTCAGAAAGCATTACAGCCCTCGCAGACTTGGTCTCTCCATATTTAGACAGTTGATGATTATCTCTGCATGACGATTGAGATAATATAAATAAACGAACAAGCGACATTTAGAATACAGCAAACTTCAACAATAATAAATGAAGAGAAACAATCACCAACATTCTTTCCGTACCTGAAATTCTCCAAAGTCAATAGCTGCGTTATTTCCTTGTAAAGATCTTGATTGAATGCTGAAAACACTTTCAAGTCCTTCACTAAGATGTCAACAGCTTTGGCACTATCCTTCCTATGTTTTAAGGAAACCAATACAAGAATAACTGATATTCGTAACTCGGACTAGAAGTAATAGAATTGATACGCCTATATGTATTAAAATAAGAAACAAGCATTTAATTTATCTGGTTAGAACATACCTATCTAGGGCTTCTAAGTATTTCTGCTTTCTGATCTCAAAGAAAGTTTTCATGGAATATCTGTTATCATCAACCTTGGTGAATCCAGATAAATACTTTTCCGCCTCATCCCATTCCCCATTTGTCACCATTTCCTCGAAATGCCGCATGTTGAAGTAAAATCCTGATGCTTGCTCCAATCTTCACCATGTAAATAACAACCAATTTAAGTAAAAACAAATAACATTAGAAGACAAAAACTGAAAAGTGCAGCATCCATCTCTTAGTGTTTATCCAAATATATTTATGCTCCGTTCAGCTGGAGGTAATGAACTTAGGTAGATATTCAATAAAACATTCATAATTTGCATCTCCCCTGTATTCCATCCATACAAATTTAAACTACAATAAAATCTCACAAATTTCTAGCTAGATGAATTCCTCGTTCTATCTCCACTCACTTTCTTCACAAAACTCGTATGTAAGAAATGGCACACTAATTTGCTTCACTCTTCATTCCTACCTCCATCCTTTCACCTTTAATTAATTGTGTTCATAAATTTTCATATCATTCCTTCCCGTTTTAATTCTCTACAGCCAAACGGAGCATCAAAGATCTAACAAAATCTAGCTAAAATATCATTCTTTTCCCATGACACAATAAAAAACAGCATAAAACATGAAACATGAAGAAAACACACATGTACACACATACATATATAAGCTTAAAAGAAAAAAAAACTAACTTGTGACCAGCTTCTATGAATTTCTCTTCTTCGAGAAACTGAAGAACAAGAAACACAAGCTCCCTTCTAAGACTAAGAGTGGTCATCTTTCTCACCTACATCACATTTAAAAAAGATACATCATATTAAAACAGATCTTAAGCCCTTAAAAATATAATAAACACACACACACAAACGCGAAATTTCTCCACACACACAAAAACGCGAAATTTCTCCACACACACAAAAAAAAAAAAACAAAGCCAAAATTCAATCATATAGATACACAATTCACACACACACAAACACACACAAAGAAAATCGCAGATAGATAAAAGCACGAAGATAGAATTGAAGGTGGTACCTTGAACAGATGAACAAAAGAGCACGAAAGGAAAGACTGTTTCGATTATCTCTCTCCCTCAATCTCTCTCTCTCTCTCTCTCGCTCTCAGATTCTAACAATTTTAGGGTTTTTGAAGAGGAGAGAGTCTCGGACAAAATAAAAACAACGGTGTACTGCTACTTATACTCTCTCTCACGAGATGAACACGATAAACAAAGGGGCGCACGAATTAGTTATTTGTCGATTTATAAGTACAGGCACTTATCACTTGATAAGCAGCAAACTTGTGATAAGCTTGCGGTTTCGATTTTGGAGCCGATGGCACTTTTTTATCAATGAAACGACTAAAATACCCTTTATTAAAAATCCACACCTTTAAATTTTTTCAACAAACTAATTCTCTAAAATACGATATGAATATTTCTACAAACAAAAAAAATACGAAATGTATACTAAAATTGAAAAATAATTGTTACATTGTTTCACTCCTTTTTACACTTTTCTTTACAATTTATGGTGGATTTCTTGAAAATAAAAGTTAATTGCATTTCATTTCTATATAAGTGGTTAGGGAGACAGAGATATATTAAGTTCCTGAGAAACATGAAATTTTTATATACAAATTTGGGATGAACATTTTTGTAAAATTGGAATTGTTATTCAAATATGGGATTAGCATTTTTTTAAAATCAGAATTGTTTAATTAACTTTGCGAATCCAATCAATCTTAAAATATATTCCCTCCGTCCCACCCAATAGTTAACATTGGGGGACGGGGGTTCGACACACATTTTAAGGTAGATTTTAATGATAGTTCCATAACTTATTTTTGAAATTTTCTTTTTTTTGTATAAAACTAGAACAATTCTATTTTTATACAAAAAAAGAAAATTTTAAAAATAAGTAATGGAACCATACTTTATAAGAACCTTAAAATGCATGTCACGTAAGTGAAAAATTTATGTTAAGAAATGGATGGGACGAAGGGAATATTTTTTAAGTATCTCAAGAAAAGTTCCTGAGATCAATCTCAGGATCATTTCTCTCTCTATTATATAGATCAAACAATATATTCAATTCAAATTTTAAATGATTTTTTTTTAAGTTTTATAGTTCAGAAATTTAGTTTGAATTTCATGTCCATAAAAAATTTCTATATTCAATTTTCATGTAACATTACCGATAACATTAAAACGGTATATTCAATTTAAATTTCATATCACTTTTTGAACTTTTATATTTTTTGAAAATTTGATTTGCATTTCATGTCCATACAACATTCCTGCATGCATTTTGTGTTCATATAGGAGTATCAGATAATGTATTAATGATGTTAGAATAGTATATTCAATTCAAATTTTATATACTCCCTCCGTCCCTTTGAATTCTTTATGTTTGCGGATCAGTTTCCGGTACGGATTTTAAGGATAGTTCAATAACTTATTTTTCATATATTTTTTTTTGTATAAAAATAAAACAATCCTATTTTTATACAAAAAAAGAAAATATAAAAAATAAGTTATAGAACTATCCTTAAAATGCACCTTAAAATGCGTGTCAAATACGCACTTTTTTATGTAAAGAAATGGATGGGACTGAGGGATGAGGGAGTAGCTTTTTTGACTCTTCATAATCTAAAATTCAATTTGGATTTCATGTTCGTAAAACATTTATGCATTACATCTCCGTACACCATATCAATAATATTAAAATGATATCTTCAATTCAGATTTTTTTTATAACTTTTTTGAATTAATATAATCTGAATATTTAATTGGATTTTAAGATTTTTTTATTAAAAAGTAATAATATTAATTAATATTTAAAACGTTTTATATAATTTGATGATTTCCGTCTACCAAAGGGATGTGGAATAAGTTAATTGTCGATTTAAAAGTTAAAGTGCTTATCATTTGATAATTACACAACTAATTATGTTGCTAAGTGTTAAATTTTGTTAAGTAACCAATTCATCCTTAAGGTATTAACTAACTCATCTAAAATCTTAAGGTGTTAGGGAAGCGGGCTTATCAGGATCATATATTGGGTCTGTTTGGCAAATCCGTTGCCCAACTTATAAGTAACTTATTTCGGAAAAAATTTCGTATTTGCATACTTTTTTTAGAGAAAAATGTGTATGGGGAGTTCAATATTCGTTATCTTGCAAAAATAAGTTACTTATTTCAGAAAAAAAGTACATATTTCCTAACCTTTTTTCCAGAATAAGTAACTTATTTATGAAAAACAAGATTTCCCAAACGGCCCCATTATCTTAACAAATTTTAAATTTGTTCTAGTGAAATTATTCATGCATTTCATGTTCATATAACATATCAATTACATCAAAAAGATAAATTCAGTTCAAAAGTATGTAACTTTTAAAATTTTTATAGTCCAAAAATTTAATTTGGATTCCATTTCCATAAAAGAAATTTGCATTCCATATATAAATAATTAACCAGTAATAATATTAAAATGGTATATTCAATTCAAATTCTATTTAGCTTTTTTGATCTTTCGTAATACGAAAATTCAATTTGAATTTCATGTTCATAAAATATTTTTACATTCTATATCAATAATATCGGAAAAGGGAATCCAATTCAATTTTTATATAATTTTTCTTTGATTTCTAATAGTCTGAAATTCAATTTGACTTTCAAATCCATAAATTATACATGCATTCTATGTCCATATAATAGAGCAATAGTATTAAAACGATATATTCAATTCAAATTTTATATAACGTTTTTGAATCTTCATAACATCGATTGTTGGAGGGATAGATTGCTATTCCCTCCGTTCCTTTTTATTAGTCATTTTAGTTTTCTCTTAAAATTCTTTTATGTGTCACTTTACATTTCCAAAACATATTTAATGACTATGATTCCACTCATTACCCTTGTGTTTATACATGTGTTTTCAATTTCTTTCTAGATACATTGAATCATAAGGTTACTTAAGTAATTTTGTAACCTTATTAAGGTAAAAAGACATTTTTGGTGTCTAAACTTGTAAAGTTTTGACGATATGGTATCTGTACTTTTAAAACTTTCAATTTGGTGTCTGAACCCGATAAATTGTTTCAAACAAGTTTATATGCCGGTTTAACATTATTTTACACGTGTATTAAATTGTTTTTAACATTATTTTACCAGTGTATTAAATTATTTTTATTTTACCCGTGTATTAAATTATTTTTAACTATATTGAGTTAGTTTTGAAATTTTATTGATCGAGTTGGTATTTTATTGGTGAAAAATTATACACGGTATTCTACCAATTTATTTTTGTAAATTATCAAAATATTCAAAAATTTAGTATTTTTCCATTTTTGGTAAATTGAGGTCATTTTAGAATTTTAAGGATCAAAACTGTATTTTTCCTGTGCCAAAAGTTTACCCGGTCGGTATCTTATCTGTGCCCCATTGGTATTTGGGTGAGTTGTGAAAATATCCGAAAATTATGTATTTTTATATTTCTGAGCAATCCGGATTTTATAAAAATTTTGTGCATATTTATTGTAATTTTTGGAAAGAATAAAAATTTCAAATTTTATCCGAGCGTATCGTTTCGGGTCAAAAATGATTTAATACAAGTGTAAAATAATGTTAAAACAATAAAATAATGTTAAAAGTGCACCAAATATATGGGTTACCGGTTAAAAAACCGGCATATAAACTTGTTTGAAACAATTTACCGGGTTCAGATACCAAATTGAAAGTTTTAAAAGTACAGACACCATATCGTCAAAACATGACAAGTTAGACACCAAAAATGCCTTTTTACCACATTATTAATAACATAAAAGTGTATTATTACACTTCCTTGATTTCTACAAAATTTCTAAAACGACTAATAAAAAAGAACGGAGGGAGTAGTTAATAAGCAACCAATTAACTCCATTAGTATGAAACCTTTTGGGATGTGCCTAAAAACAAATCCGTGTGAGCTCGGCCCAAAGCGGACAATATCATACTAATGTGGAGTTAAGACCTGTTTGACAAAGCCCAACAAGTGGTATCAGAGCTATGGTTATAACGGTTTAGGACAATCTCAGATGGGCTCCTAGAAGGATCCAGGAAGAGACAGATGGGCTATCCCAAAATGGGCTTAAGAAGGAGTAATTAAGTAGGCCTAGGGGAGCCAGGTGGATTTCCAGTTTGGGTAAGGGGGAGCCTGGTCACGCAAAATGGTGGCAGATTCGACAGGTGTCGAGCCCGATGTGTGAAGGGGGAGATTGTTTGGAATAGTTGCACATCGGTTGTGGGAGGGGCAGATTGCTAGTTAATAAGCAACCAATTAACTTCATTAGTATGAGTTCTTTTGAGATGTGTCCAAAAACAAATCCGTGCGGGCTAAACCCAAAACAAACAATATCATACATTATACTAATGTAGAGTTAACACATAATCTAATATTCAATTTGGATTTCATCTTTATAAAATGAAGGGAAATTTCATTTGGTACCATTGTACTTTTGGCTTTTACAAATGGTACCACCCAACATTTTGGTCTTCCAAATGGTACGCTTAAACTTTTGGCTTCACCCATCTAGTACCACTCTGTTTCAAAAACGTTAAACAAACGTTATTTATTTAACAAATAATTAAATTGAAAAAATGCTAATTAAAACATAAGGCGGGTCATTAGTCGGGTCATTAGGGTGAAGAACACACAAACACGGAGAGCTTGGCGATTTGGGCGATTCTTCATCTCCTACTTCCAGATTCGAAGCTACTCTCTACGAAAAGTATGATATCGAACTTACATATCTATATTTGCATGATTGACTGTTCGTTTTTTGTTAAGTTAGGGTTTATGCAAGTTAGGGTTTATATGTATGTGTGTATATGTAAGGTATCGTTTAGATACTGTCTAATGTCTATGTATGTATGTTTATGTCCATTATGCAGTGGTTGTATGTCTATTTTGCAATGAGTGTATCTATCTATATATCTTTGTACAACTGTGCAGATGGTTGATGTTGAGAAAAAATTGAAGATAGAGTGGAGGGGTGAACATGTTATTCTTCCGGTTATAGATGTAGATAGGATTTCACTGTTAGATGTAATTTTAGAGTATGAGGATGTAGCAAAGAGGGAGGGTCTGAAATTGGATTTTAACTATCCAACATTTAAGTATGTGTTTAATATGAAGCATCATCCATTAAACACAGATAAGGATTTGATGACCATGTTTCAGAGGTTAAATGAGAAGGAAGTGATTAACATTTGGGTTGGGACAGTTATGAAGCCAACTCCTATCTATAAGACAGTGTTGAACTATAGGAGTTCAACAGAAAAAAACAAGAATGTGGCTGTTTGTGATGAGGAAGAAGGGGAAAAATTACCTTCACTTGAAGAACTTGAGGATTCTTCACTGAATGTTAGGCAACAAGTCAAAAAAGGTGTCATAATCAGAGAGCCAACTGAAACCACTCAAAGTACCACTCATATTACCACTCAAACCAGGACAACAAAAGTGAAAAAAGCCACCTCTACCAAACAAAAACCTCCTCCTAAAAACAGCCTAAAATAGCCTCCTACTAACCTACCACCACCTCCTATATCACCTAAAACAGCCTTCCAATCTTTACCAATTAGAAGGAGCCCTAGATTTTCTCCTCTCCCAAGTCAGAATCCACCTGAGCCCAACAATGTCACCTCATCTGAGCCTCCTAAGAAGCTGGAGGTGACAAAGTGATGACATGGTTTGCACAACTAGGTGACCCTTCTACTTGGAGCAAACACAAATTTGACCCCAATGTTTGCAATGATTCTAATACTTCAAACTTTGTTGAAAGTTTCAATTCCACTCTTGGGATTGATAGGTGTAGACCAGTCTTAACCTTACTTGAAGGTACATTATTCAAACTTCAAACTCTGTTTGTAATGCATTATTCAGTACTAACCTTACTTATATATACATGTTTGATATAGGAATCAGAAGAGTATGCATGGTTAGAATCTCAACAAGGCATCAAAATGCATTAGGCTGGAAAGATGATGATCTTTGTCCCAACATAAAGAAGATGCTCAAGGTCATTAGCAAGGACACTATAAGTTGCAAAGCATATATGTCCAAGCCAGGGGAATATGAAATACATGAGGGTAAATCTCACTTTCCCTTGTCCTTAAATAATAAAGTCTGTTCTTGTGGGGCATGGCAGATTTCAGGGGTCCCATGTAGGCATGCCATAAGGGCTATGGTTCATGCCAAGATTGATCCACACAGTGTTGTTAGCACATGGTACTCTGTCAGGACATACAAACAGTCCTACAGTTTTCACATTAACCCCTTACCTGACAAGGAACAATGGCCTACATATGGAGATCTGCCTATAGTCATGCCACCTACATTGAAGAGAGGGGTTGGGAGACCATGCAGAAATAGGAGAAGAGAGGAAGGAGAAGAACAGAAGGGAAAAAGAGCAAAGCCTGTGAAATGCACCAAATGTGGTTTTCTTGGTCACAATGCTAGGACTTGCAAGGGAGGCCCAACTGAAAAGGAGAAGAAGGCAGCAGGTAGTGGACCAGTGGTTGTTAGATACCCCAGGGTTAGAGACCAGTCCAATGCAGCAAAAGCAGCCAAGGAAGCAGCCAAAGCAGCAGCCCAACAATCTGAAATCAATGTTTCTCAGTTTCCAGCATCCCAGTCCCAACCTCAAGTTTGATGCTCTTTGTAGCTAAATTCTGTTTATGAATCCTGTTATGGCTTTTAGTTTGATTCCTAGGATCGTTTGCAATGACTATGTTTTGGTTGTTATTTTGGTATGGTGGTTTAATTGTAGCCAAAACAGGGCTTTTTGTTTAAGACTGGTTCAGTTGTACTCTGTTTAAGACTGTTTTAATTGCACTTAACAGTTTAATTAACTTTTGTTTAACGGAGTGGTACTAGATGGGTGAAGCCAAAAGTTTAAGCGTACCATTTGGAAGACCAAAATGTTGGGTGGTACCATTTGGAAAAGCCAAAAGTACAATGGTACCAAATGAAATTTTCCTAAAATGAATATTACATCTTCATATAACCGATCAATTATATTAAAATGATATCTTCAATTCATATTCTATTACAACTTTTTTGAATTAATATAATCTAAATATATAATTTGGAATTTAAGAATTTTTACTAAAAAGTAGTAATATAATTAATATTTTAGAACATTTTATATAATCTGATGATATTCAAGCAATCCGTACTAGCTTTGCTTTATACTCTTATTTTGGTCAGGTTATTGCTGAGTGCCAAAGCTTGTTATCTGATATGAGAAATGTTTCTTCTATATGCTTTGTTTATCGATCTGCCGACTATTAAAGGATATACTAGTACCAGCTGACACATAAGACTTACCTGTTTATTACTATCATACAGTCATGCTTACCATACATGATTGTTGTCAAGATTATCGTCCACCTCAGCTACAACAACTACCATTATCTTAACCTGTATCTTCTGTTTTGTAATAATCTTAGCTGACTCATGTACACATGTTGTAACCTATATATAGTTGTACACAGATGAATATAATTCAAGCTTTTCCAGGTTGCAAAATTATGACTACCAATTAACTTGAGTGGTAATTGAGAAGCTGGGTTGAACTGAATTAGTTGCTGATAGCCTGAGTTGAATGGGATTTGATTTGAATTCGGGTTGGACATGGCAGTGTTCGATGAATCAGATGTGTTTCCATTAGACATGTTGATGGGTTGTTAAGAGAAAAAAAAAAAGAAAATTTATAGGATCGATGCTCGTTAGAGAATTAGAGCTCTGATACCATAAAGGAACAGACTAATGCTGGAAAAGCTTGAATTATATTCATCTGTGTACAACTATATATAGGTTACAACATGTGTACATGAGTCAGCTAAGATTATTACAAAACAGAAGATACAGGTTAAGATAATGGTAGTTGTTGTAGCTGAGGTGGACGATAATCTTGACAACAATCATTTATGGTAAGCATGACTGTATGATAGTAATAAACAGGTAAGTCTTATGTGTCAGCTGGTACTGGTATATCCTTTAATATCCAACTCATGTTTGTCGATTGCGAAAATCCATTTATGGCTTAAGATAGGCCTCAAGCACCTGGTACAATGAGCTTCGCAACTTTCTCCTCTCATATGGCTTTCATATATCACAATCAGACACCTCTCTCTTTATTTTCAATCAATTTGGCACTATCATATATTTTTTGGTGTACGTGGATGACATAATTGTTACTGGAAACAATTTAAATTCTGTGAAGCAAGTTTTAACAGCTTTGGCTACTCGATTTTCAATCAAAGATCCAGGTTTTCTCCAATACTTTTTAGGTGTTGAAGTTATACCTTGCCAAGATGGATTAATTCTCTCGCAGTCAAAGTACATTTCTGACATTCTCAACGACACAAAAATGAATGAAAGCAAAGGCATGTCAACGCCTATGAGTAGTTCTTTATCTCTTGCGCTCCACGATGGTGCTCCTGCAACTGATTCTAAGGTATATCACCAAGTGATCGGAAAATTACAGTACCTCTCTTTCACTAGGCCTGACATCAATTTTGCGGTGAATAAACTATCTCAGTTCATGCACGCTCCATCTATTAATCATTGGCAAGCCGTGAAAAGACTTTTGAGATATTTAAAACATACACAGTCATATGGTCTCAAAATTCTACGCAATGGTTCCCCATTTTTAAGCATTTATAGTGATGCTGATTGGGCAGGGGATCATGATGATCGAACATCAACTTCAGGCTACATTCTATATCTCGGTAATAATCCTGTAAGTTGGTCGTCTCGTAAACAAAAAACTGTAGCTCGCTCCTCAACAGAGGCTGAATATCGCGCAGTTGTTGCTGCAGTTGCAGAATCCAATTGGGTAGTCAATCTTCTCCGTGAGCTCAAATTTCCTCTTCAAGACAATCCGACAGTTTACTGTGATAATGTAGGCGCCACATACTTATGTCACAACCCTGTTTTTCATAGCCGGATGAAGCACATCGCTGTTGATTTTCATTTTGTTCGTGATCAAGTGCAGAAGAAAGAACTTCGTGTTACCCATGTCCACAGTGCTGATCAACTAGCTGATACTTTGACGAAGCCTCTTCCTAAATCAGTTTTTAAAAATCATCTATCCAAGTTAGGTCTTGTGGATACAAGTCCAAACTTGAGGGGGCATATTAAAGGATATACCAGTACCAGCTGACACATAAGACTTACCTATTTATTACTATCATACAGTCATGCTTACCATACATGATTGTTGTCAAGATTATCGTCCACCTCAGCTACAACAACTACCATTATCTTAACCTGTATCTTCTGTTTTGTAATAATCTTAGCTGACTCATGTACACATGTTGTAACCTATATATAGTTGTACAAAGATGAATATAATTCAAGCTTTTCCAGCATTAGTCTGTTCCTTTACCGACAAGCTAGCTCACCATGTTGCTCGAGCTTCTTATTTTATCCCAGATCGAGTGTTCGGTGGGGGTCTGTCCCGACTGATTGGTTGCCTATTTTAGCAGGCGATCCTACTCATTAATGAAACTTTTAATTTCCTTCAAAAAACACCATGGTTCAGTTTTGTGCATGTCCAAAACTATATTCATGCTAGTCTATCATAACAAGCTGATTGTTTTCGGTCTAACTTACGATTTGCAGTTTATATTGAAACCCCCTGAAATTTCGTTCTACGTCCGCCATTGATCTTAATCATTTTAAAGTTAAAAATTAACATCAATCTAATCATTTCCAAAAACAGAACCGGATACAACAAACCCGACACAAACCCGACCCATTACCCGAAATTGACACCCGTAATTTAGTTGGACTTTTATATGAACAGACGCAGGCTTAAAAGGTTTGATTAATCAATATTGAAAACCCACTAGCTCGTCGCCTCAGTGAATGTTGCAGCTTCAACATGAACATCAAAACCCTTGAAACAATCCTCATGTTACCTCCTTGAAACCTTCCATGGCTAGTGAGTAGTTTTCCTGTTTCTCTATCTCCATGCGTCAATGTTCCGGAAGAGAATGTATGTACGATCCAGAGCCTATTTTGTGTGCAGCATAAATAATGGAAAAAAAATCAAAGTGGTGCACTTTCTACTTTCTAGATCTGTGCATACAATTAACACCAGGAAACAGAACTGTGGGAATAGAAATAAATTGGTAATGAGAATTAACACCACCAAGAAATTTAAACGGGTGCATGATTTTTTATATTAATTTTGGACAATTTTCAGTAAAACTACAGCAGCTTCTTAAATTGTTAAGATGCCCAATAAAAAACATAAAACCTTTGTAGGAAACTGAATAGATAACAAAACAAAAGGATTTGGAAACATTTTTAGAAACCTGTTTTACCAGACCTCACGTCTGAAAAAAAAAAATAGCAACATTCTTTTCGTTCTATCCAGTAACAACTCAAGGCTGCCACTAAACTAACTCTTCAAGTCTAACTGTTTAAGCAGATGTTTCCTACACTAGGGAGAAACTAAGTCTGCAGATTCCCCACGGGTAAAATAATGCTAGGCACAAAGTGCAAAACCGCATTCAGGGTTACATACACATGGCTCAGCTGTAAACCATGTTCCACAGACAGCTACCTTTGGGGCTGATCCACATTATTTGTGCCACATATGGTACTCGGCCCGACATGATTTTCTGGAGGTAACGCACCCCATCTTCCTTCTGATTCAAGTGGCTCGAGTATATAAACTCCACCATCAGTTAGTCCTAACGCAAACTGAGTAGGTTCAGATGGATGTGCCGCAATGACAAGTGGATATACCCTTAAACTGCAAAGTGATTGTCAAGTTGTCAGGCAAAAAAATTACAAGTGAAACCAGAATTAAAACCATCTAGGAAATACCAGACGATGCACACCTTGGATTGGCAGGAAGGTACGATGCAGGATTGATTCGACACCGTAACCGCAGTGATGTAGCAGTTAAAACACCCACACTTCCATCTTCAAAGCTCACATAAATGGACTGGCTATCACAAGAATACGTAGCATGTGTGACTGGACCACTTGCTTCTCGCGGAAGCCACTAATTACAAGAAAAAGAAAATGGGTAAGATTCGGAACAAGTGCCTAATAATAAGTTTTACTAAGAGCAATTGGTGCAGCACAAATGATTAAAATGCAGCATGACATCCAACAAGATACATCCAAACAGCCTAAGCAAACAATTTCATAGATCTAGCAAGAGTGAAACACCTAATCTGACTAGTTAAGCCATAGTTATATACAGGCACCTGCTTAAGGCATTCGAGTCTAGGTGCTTCATATATTGCTATCTGTGTTTCATGGACTGCTATCAGATGGGTCTGATCTTGGTGAAATTGCACACGGGTATCAGCAAGAGGAGCTGCAGCCCGACCTGATGGAATTTGCAATTGTCTAGTTGTTTGTTTCTCCCATCCATCTGTGCTCCAAACACATAGCTGTACAAAAAAACATATAGTTATAACCCAGGCAGAACAAACTAAACATGCAAGTTTTTAATGAGTGAAATGGCCTGCCTAGGCAGCATGTCCAAGGTCCAAATACTTATTACTGAGTTGCAAGAAAAATATGTCTATAAACCATAAACTCCAAAGCTTGAAACAAAACCACGAGCAGAGATACATGACCTAAAACCCAATTCCCTGATGCAAAACGATCAACAGATGCAATTTGTGAAATCTAATTGTCAGTGAATTTTACATGTAAATATAAGAACTTACAATAAAACTGCAGCCTGAAAGAGTTTAGAAGAATATAAATGCAAAATTTGATTTCCCCCCTTTCTATCAGATTGTCTATTGAAATTGTAATTTGTGCAGAGACAAAAGATATTTATGTTCACTGATACCTGATTACTTTTGTTAATTTACTACAGACTTCTATTTTCACAATAATTGAAGGCATTATGCGACAGATATGATAAGGGCCTCTGATCTTACTTGGGAATCAGCACCTGAAGATACGAGCACATTAAGAACATTAGAAAATGCAAGGCCTGTTATTTTTTTATGATGGCCTTTTAGCTTTATTTTGACCTGCAAAAGGAAGCGGTAAATGAACATATTGGCTTAGAGCTTATAAAACATATGTTTAAACTCTCAAACAAGGTTAAGCCTAAGGAGCAACCTCATCAAGCCGAATATTGTATATTACGATAGAAGAGTCCTCCATGCCTATGGCTATAATATTGTTGTCTTGTGGGTGGAATGCTAGAAATGATGCTGCCGGTGGAGGTGGCATACAATATGTCAATCTCTGTATTATAGCACGAAAAAAGAGTACATAGATTAGAAAAATATAGGCGATGCAAAAGTATGAAGGTATCAACATATATATTACAGATGCTAAATTCCTTTCCTAAACAAAGCCCAGAGTTGTACTGGCTTTAAGATTTAAACCATATAAAATATTGGTCAAAAAGATGATGAAAAATGCAGGATACCAAGCCATAGCAAAGAAATCAGTATTTATATAGTAACATTTTGTAATAATGTTTTATGTCAAAGAACTACAAAAAATTAATCAATAAGCAGGGAGAGCGGATATATTTGTTATATTTACTCATTCACTAGTCCCAGTAAATTACTTTGATCCCTAAATATATGTACAGTCAAGGAATGACAATCATACGAATATAGCATATACAGTAAACTTTGGAAGGAGAGAAAACCTTGAATGTCATCATGTTAAATAGAGAAATTTTCCCTCCAGAAGCTGACACAACATAAGAATCGTTCTTTGACAGTGTAAAGCATGGAACTGCATCCTCAAGATTTCTGTCACTAACATCATTGGTCATCAATATTCCACTCGCTGGCTGCCACAGTTGAGGTAGAATACTCGCAGTTGCCTAGAAATAAAATAGTCAATATAAGCTACAAAATACCGATTGCTTTGTAAGTTTTATATCCGATCATGCAGTACCTTCCCAGAAGCATTCTGGTCATTTTTCTGCCACTTCCAGAGTTTGTGTACCGCGTTAGCTGCTAATGCCAATATAGCACATCCAGAGTTTGTGTATACTAACCTTGAAACCTGAAATTGAACGAAGGCAGTGCGGATATCATGTAATAAGCTCAAGTTAAAAACATTAGCTAGTTATGCTACATGATCCAAAGGTTTCAGGCAAACGAAATTCTTGGGAACTGATACTGACACCGTGACCATCAAACTATGTGATACTGACACCGTGACCATCAAACTATGTGAATACAGAATAGTCTATATTTTAATGTTTGACAAGGAGAGTAAATCAGCAACGAAAATTTGTAATAAAGAGTTGACGAGTTGTCAAGTGTTAAGCACTTAAAAATAGTATTAAGAGGCAAATTCTTATCCAGTAACTTTGATTAGTTTCAATTGATCGGAACTCATACCCTCATTGCCGATATGTTATCAGGTAGCCTCAAAGAACGACACTGTGATGGTTCATTAATTTCTGCCAGCTTCCAGGCTCTGGATTTGTCAACAGACTCATCTGTTATTCTGGGCTTCATGTCTTGCAAATTGTGACTGTCACCATTCTGCAATCATATGGGAAAAGATCATCAGTTATGAGATCCTCATACAAAAAATCACAAGCTTACTTTGTTAGAAATATGTATATATATATATAGGGGTTGATTCAAATGAGAACCACTATCTAAAAGGGAACCGGAGAACCATTGGATCCTACTGTAGAACCTAGTTTGTTTCGTAATAAAAAAATAGTATCCTGCTATTGAATTTCAAAATTATGCACATGAAATTAAAATTTTTACAATTGAACTTGCTTTTTTTTAAAGTTTTGCAAATGACATTAAAAGTTCTACAACCAAACTTGCTTTTTCTACAAAGTTCTACGACTGAACTTACTTTTTTCAACAAATATTCTGTTGCTGAACTTAAAGTTCCGCTGCTGAACTTATTAGAGTTCTCAGGTTCTCAGTTTAGTGTGGTTCTCCATAGAGCGTGACCCATATATATACCCTCACTAATAGAGAGTTCAGCAACAATATATAAAAACTTTACATAATAGCTTTGCAGTTTTTTTTCCTTTCTTTGTTTTTTTTTGTTGCTTAACTCCCTTTTTTAAAATAAAAATAGCCTTGTTTTTTTACATATTCATGTTTATAACCATGTTTTTATACTAACAGAAGATTTGCTACATTGCGTATTTTGTGATAAATTAGACTAGGAGATTTCAAATGAAAGTAAAGATATATGCTTCAGGAAGAATTTTGTCCTCTGTATGTAGACAGGAAATACTCAAGAGTGCAACCATGGCAGCCACTGGTGCAACACCCCAACCCATTCTACCAGATTTGCTATGCCAGTTGCATTAGAAGCACCAAATGTACCATAGGAGGGAATTATATGTGTATACTATATTTCATCAATTTAAAAGTTAGATAGCCTACAAAAGTGCATAGATATATTATAAAAGGATCAAAGAGAGACACACAAACATGATTCACATAAGCAGGACAAATTTCACCTCCACTATGGCTGCTGAGGAAATCCTAGAAGCATCAAAAGAACGACGTTCAACCGTTCTCAGTAGCCTTACACCATCTGCATTTGCTAGAATTTTGATGCCATTATCATCGGTAGAAACAGCCAGCAAGATCCCTTCCTTATTAAAACGTACACATGGAGAAGCCTGCAGAGATATCAATTACCAACATAATAATTAAGAGGATTCCCAGATAAAAAGGAAAATGTGTAGTCAACTGACTCAACTACCCTCATAAAAACCTTACTTGCAATCCACCCCCTGCATCAGCAGTCGTCAATAGGTTAACATTGTCCATATCCCAAAATTTCACCATATGCTCATCACCAGCAGCCAAAAATCTATTTTTGGTAGTATCAAATTGGACAACCCCCCCAGATCGCTTTCCAAGCCCACTATATGTGTGCTTAACAGCTCCTTCACTTTCATTCCATTCTACAATGTATGAATCTCCTTCTTTATTAATTCCACCAGAGAACAACCTATGAGGAGCTAATTATGTCAAATAGATACTTCGGCGAATAAAGATAAACTTAAGGTGGTGTTCAACCCGTTTAATCATGCACCAGGAAAGACATGCTTGGGATGTCTAAATTAAGTACTTAAACAGAGTTAAATGCCAGACACTTTTGATAGTAAATTTCTGGAGCTTCCCATCTTATTTTTAAAAAAATAGCTTTGAATTTGGCGTCTAGGTAGTCTGACTATTAAGGAAGGTACATAAATGGCATCAAGGTAAAAGAATGTCATAAAACGACAAAATACTCTCACCAAATAATATAAATAGCTATGAAGACACATAAAGATTAAAGAGGTGAGCAGACATATCATTATGCATAATGCTACAGTCATGCCTTTATTTTTCCATGTGTTCCAAAAAATATTTAAATCTTGAAATATAATTATCAGACCTTGTTCCATCAGCACTGTAGGCCATAGCACTGGAGGAATGACCTGGTGCGTCATAGTCGACTCTTGAACCCGCGTTGTCGTACAACCATGCCTTTATCTTTCCATCAGTTGCCGTTGATAATATGAACTGTAAAATATTAATGAGAATGAATAAGACAATATTAATTAAGTAATAAACAACCATTTCTAATATTAATTCAATTATTATCCTCTTGTAAATTGATGAATGGTTAGACCAGAATTTCTCTATACATTTCAGAATTAACAAGCTTAATTCACAATAATATCAAAGATGAGATGTAACAACATCATATGAGGAATAAGAAAGATCTTTCTTATTAATATCAATTTAGATAGATGCATCGATTATACCTGAATGTTTTCCTTGTGCTGTGGGCAGACAGAATATACCGGAGCTTCATGACCCTCAAAGGTATATTGCTTGGCCCCAGTGTTTGCATCCCACACCTGTAGGGAGCTTCAAAGTATAAAAGCAAACTCCAATCTAGCCCTATGCACAAAAAGTGAGAGGGAGATACAAAAACAAACCTTAATCAACTGATCCTCTCCACAAGTAATAATGCAATGTTGTTTATTAGGACAACCGAAAGCGAGATCATTTACACTACCAACATGAGCCTCAATCTGGAGATTAAACATAATTATCAATGTGTCAGTTAGTCTACATCAAATATAACATTAGTTAGTGCAAAAAGATTCAGAGCGATGACAAACCTCTAACTTATCTTGCAGGTCATCACCACCATGGTAGGAGTACAGATGCACAATGTGCTTGGAATATGCAACACCTGAAGTGATTTGACAATACTTACTATGAGTTTTACTGTCTTATCGATCATAAACATAACACCAACTGTATAACGTCTTCAAATAAAATACAAACATACCAAAAAGTGTGCCATCGGGGCTCCAAATGACACGGTTAACTGATGCATTGTAGTCACTTGCAATAGATGCCTGATACATTATTGTAGTGGCCCTTGTAAAATTTAACATACTTTTGGAGGAAATGGGACCAGGGAATAGTAGGCATAATATATAATCTTAAATAAAATAAAATCTGAACCAACCTGCAACGTCATTGAACGTGACTCAAGTTCCCAAACCTTGAAATTTCTTTGAGCAAGTTTTTCACGTGTTCCTAGTTCCCAAACCATGACCTCTCCCGTAGTTGTTCCAACTAAATAAGTTAATTTTATTAATATAGGTAGTAAGGGAAAACAAAAGAAACTCAAGACAGTAGTCACTGATCATATATACTGCCTGATAACTGAATTACTTATAACTATTATTGTGAACCAGTAGGAGCTAACCAAGAAGTAGAATCTGTTGAACTGGATGGAAATCCATGCTCCTGACTGCAGAACCCTGACTCAGAGTCATAACAACATCCGTGGGCAGATCATCAGTGGAGAATGAACTCTGACCAGGATTCTGATTTGTGTACCCAATAGGTAATATATTGGCAGTTCGATTGTTAACCTGTTAAACAATCATGTGATATTAATGCATAATCAAATTATATAAAATAAAATAGTTGAAAGAAATTACATGAATATATCATAGATCAAAAATGAAGTTCTGCCATTAATTTGAGATGTAAAACACACATAGAGTGCATATTGTCATACGAAAAATACAAACAATAGTGAACATTGCAGATTTTCTAAGCATTTAAATCAAAATATTTACTAATTTTGTAAAGTGAAGTTGTTCCTAGTCCAGAATCCAGATTAACAATAAATTGATCAATGTCTTATGGAAAGTATTAACTTGGAGCAGGAGAAACAATCATTCGACAAATACATACATCCAAAATCCCCGGAAAAGGAAATACGAAGTACGAATATTTAAGTGATAAAAAGACAAATACATACATCCAAAATCCCAGGAAAGGAAATATGGAAGTACGAACATTTAAGAGATAAAAAGATATATGTACTTATACAAGATAAACATCTGCAACCAACAAAATTGAGCTGTAAAAATGATAAAAGTTACTAAAAGGTTAAGGCACTGGTATGTTGTACATTGTCTGGTATTCCAAAAGGTCTTGATCTCTTCAATACATGTTCAGAATCAACCGTTTGATAATCAATGGCTGGGTTGTTTGTTGGAGGAGTCCTTGACCGCTTCAACAACGCTGTTAAAAAGATTAGAATATTTATTCAATAAAGATCTTGTTGAAGAATATCAAATACCTCATTTCAAAAAATTTACTTAAATCACATATGAAAAAAAGGTACAACAACTACACCAAACCCTCACTCGGATACTATAGCTCAATACCTGCTTTGTTAGATGGATTGAGACCAACTGAAGCAGATGGATGGGCTACTGGAGCTGAATTTGCCATCCACCCAGCAAGAGTTGTTGGCAAAGGACCTTGGGCAGGCTGAAATGGCTAAGAACCAAAAAAATATCAATGTCTTATTATATGGTCCAGTAGTTGCAATATGAAAAAGAATTTATCTATCTAATATTTCTTACCCCATGAGCACCCAAAGGTGGAAAGTCGGCTGCCATCACTGCATTTGTAATGGGAGATGGAACCCTGGTACCATCGGGCAGCAACTGTCCACATGAATGGTCTATAAATAGGGTCTTTATGTCAGGATTAGGCTTTGGACTTTTACAGAGATGATGCTGCCAGTTGAGACTGCAACCCAACAGGAACGTGAGAAATAAAAGTAACTACTTTCACAAAATATTGGCTTTAAATAGGTATAGCGATATACTTGCCTCTGATTTATTAGAGTCCTCAATCTAGAATTTTTAAAATTGGGAAAAGTCAATTTATCACGGAATAAAGGGTTCGCTTCAATTAACTTTTTGAGTTCAGAAAGCATTACAGCCCTCGCAGACTTGGTCTCTCCATATTTAGACAGTTGATGATTATCTCTGCATGACGATTGAGATAATATAAATAAACAAACGAACGACATTTAGAATACAGCAAACTTCAACAATAATAAATGAAGAGAAACAATCACCAACATTCTTTCCGTACCTGAAATTCTCCAAAGTCAATAGCTGCGTTATTTCCTTGTAAAGATCTTGATTGAATGCTGAAAACACTTTCAAGTCCTTCACTAAGATGTCAACAGCTTTGGCACTATCCTTCCTATGTTTTAAGGAAACCAATACAAGAATAACTGATATTTGTAACTCGGACTAGAAGTAATAGAATTGATACGCCTATATGTATTAAAATAAGAAACAAGCATTTAATTTATCTGGTTAGAACATACCTATCTAGGGCTTCTAAGTATTTCTGCTTTCTGATCTCAAAGAAAGTTTTCATGGAATATCTGTTATCATCAACCTTGGTGAATCCAGATAAATACTTTTCCGCCTCATCCCATTCCCCATTTGTCACCATTTCCTCGAAATGCCGCATGTTGAAGTAAAATCCTGATGCTTGCTCCAATCTTCACCATGTAAATAACAACCAATTTAAGTAAAAACAAATAACATTAGAAGACAAAAACTGAAAAGTGCAGCATCCATCTCTTAGTGTTTATCCAAATATATTTATGCTCCGTTCAGCTGGAGGTAATGAACTTAGGTAGATATTCAATAAAACATTCATAATTTGCATCTCCCCTATATTCCATGCATACAAATTTGAACTACAATAAAATCTCACAAATTTCTAGTTAGATGAATTCCTCGTTCTATCTCCACTCACTTTCTTCACAAAACTCGTATGTAAGAAATGGCACACTGATTTGCTTCACTCTTCATTCCTACCTCTATCCTTTCACCTTTAATTAATTGTGTTCATAAATTTTCATATCATTCCTTCCCGTTTTAATTCTCTACAGCCAAACGGAGCATCAAAGATCTAACAAAATCTAGCTAAAATATCATTCTTTTCCCATGACACAATAAAAAACAGCATAAAACATGAAACATGAAGAAAACACACATGTACACACATACATATATACGCTTAAAAGAAAAAAAAAACTAACTTGTGACCAGCTTCTATGAATTTCTCTTCTTCGAGAAACTGAAGAACAAGAAACACAAGCTCCCTGCTAAGACTAATAGTCGTCATCTTTCTCACCTACATCACATTTAAAAAAGATACATCATATTAAAAAAAGATTTAAAGCCCTTAAAAATATAATAAACACACACACACACACACACACAAACGCGAAATTTCTCCAAACAAAAAAAAAACAAAGCCAAATTCAATCATATAGATACACAATTCACACACACACAAAGAAAATCGCAGATAGATAAAAGCACGAAGATAGAATTGAAGGTGGTACCTTGAACGGATGAACAAAAGAGCACGAAAGGAAAGACTGTTTCGATTATCTCCCTCCCTCAATCTCTCTCTCAATCACTCTCTCGCTCTCAGATTCTAACAAATTTAGGGTTTTTGAAGAGGAGAGAGTCTCGGACAAAATAAAAACAACGGTGTACTACTACTTATACTCTCTCTCACGAGATGAACACGATACACAAAGGGGCGCACGAATAAGTTATTTGTCCATTTATAAGTACAAGCACTTATCACTTGATAAGCAACAAAGTTGTGATAAGCATGGGGTTGCGATTTTGGAGCCGATGGGATGTTTATATCACTGAAACGACTAAAATACCCTTTATTAAAAATCCACACCTTTAAGTTTTTTCAACGATCTAATTTTCTAAAGAGAGTAGGGAGCCTGAGATATATCTCAGGTAACTTCCCTAAGATATTTAATTTTATATATAAAAATGGGGTGGGTATTTTAGTAAATTCAGAAAATTTTAATTAGCCCTGCGAGCCCAGCAAAATTTAAAGGTTATTATACATGTATCTTAGGAAAAGTTCCCTGAGATATATCTCAGGGTCCTTTTTCTCTTTTCTAAAATACGATATGAATATTTCTACAAACAAATAAAATACGAAATGTGTACTAAAATTGAAAAATAATTGTTACATTGTTTCACTCCTTTTTACACTTTTCTTTACAATTTATGGTGGATTTCTTGAAAATAAAAGTTCAATGCATTTCATTCTATATAAGACATTAGGGAGACAGAAATATATATATATATAGGTTTTTGCTCGAATACAAACCACTCTTAAAATACAAACCTACAAACCAACACTAAATTAATTATATTTCATCTATTCTAAGGTTTCCGCCAAGGGTACCTTCACAAAAAATGCTTAAAATAATTGGCTTTATCCAAAAAAAAAAAAAAAAAAACTTGCCGTGGAATGCGAAGCATTTAAGACAGTAAACGGATGAGTTAGGTAGTCATGAGGGCCGAAGGCTCTCGACACACCCGTCAATCGTCTATTGCCTTTACCATTGATTGTCATTCCTTACAACTTTAGAATGATAAAGGCGCGAAGCGCCGTACAAGAAGGTGCGAAGCACCGTTAACCAGTGAAATCCACTGCCACGTCATCACGTGAACAGTGAATTTTTTTTTTGTTGGATAAAGCCAATTATTTTAAACGTTTTTTTTATTGGGGTACCCCTAGTTTGGTCATTAGATTAGCTTGAAATATTAGATTTTGTTTGGTTTGTAGGTTTGTATTTTAAGGAGGTTTGTATTGGAGTTGCCCTATATATATATATATATATATATAGGCAAGTGCTCAAATACAAACCATTCTTAAAATACAAACCTACAAACCAACATTAAATTAATTATATTTCATTTATTCTAAGGTTTCCGCCAAGGGTATCTTCACGAAAGATGCTTAAAATAATTGGCTCTATCCAACAAAAAAAAAAAAATTCAAAAAAAAAAAAAAATCTTGCCGTGGAAATGCGAAGCATTTAAGACAGTAAACGGATGAGTTAGGTAGTCATGAGGGCCGAAGGCTCTCGACACACCCGTCAATCGTCTATTGCCTTTACCATTGATTGCCATTCCTTACAATTTTAGAATGATAAAGGCGCGAAGCGCCGTACAAGAAGGTGCGAAGCACCGTTAACCAGTGAAATCCACTGCCACGTCATCACGTGAACAGTGATTTTTTTTTTGATTTTTTTTTTTGTTGGATAGAGCCAATTATTTTAAGCATTTTTTGTATTGGGGTACCCCTAGTTTGGTCATTAGATTAGCTTGAAATATTAGATTATGCTTGGTTTGTAGGTTTGTATTTTAAGGAGGTTTGTATTGGAGTAGCCCCCTATATATATATATATATAGTCCTACTCCACTACAAACTAAAATTAACTACAAACTAAACACTAATCCAACATTTCATGCTAATCTAATGATCAAACTAGGGGTACCCCAATACAAAAAATGTTTAAAATACTTGGCTCTATCCAACAAAAAAAAAATCATTGTTCACGTGATGACGTGACAGTGGATTTCACTGGTTAACGGTGCTTCACACCTTCTTGTACGGCGCTTCGCGCCTTTATCATTCTAAAATTGTAAGGAATGACAATCAATGGTAAAGGCAATAGACGATTGACGGGTGTGTCGAGAGCCTTCGGCCCTCATGACTACCTAACTCATCCATTTACTATCTTAAATGCTTCGCATTTCCACGGCAAGATTTTTTTTTTTGTTGGATAGAGCCAATTATTTTAAGCATTTTTTGTGAAGGTACCCTTGGCGGGAACCTTAGAATAGATGAAATATAATTAATTTAGTGTTAGTTTGTAATTTGTATTTAAGGATTGGTTTGTATTTGAGCAAAAACCTATATATATATATATATATATATATATATATATATATATATATATATATATATATATATATATATATATATATATATATATATATATATCAGGTAAGTTCATGATATACATGAAATTTATATGAAAATATGGGATGAGCATTTTTGTAAAATCAGAATTTTTTAATTAATTTTGCGAATTCAATCAATCTTAAAATATATTTTTTAAATATCTGAGGAAAGATTCTCACAAATCAATCTCAGGATCATTTTTCTCTCTATATAATAGATCTAACAAATAACAATATATTCAATTCAAATTATAAATGATATTTTTTTTAAGTTTTGTAGTTCGGAAATTCTGTTTGGATTTCATGTCCATAAAAAATTTCTACATTCAATTTTCATGTAACATTACCGATAACATTAAAACGGTATATTCAATTTAAATTTCATATCACTTTTTTGAACTTTTATATTTTTTTAAAATTTGATTTGCATTTCATGTCCATACAACATTCTTGCATGCATTTTGTATTCATGTACTCCCTTCGTTCCATCCAATTTCTAATATATTTTTTGTCATATTCTGACACATTTTTTAAGATGAATTTTAAACATAGTTCCATAATTTATTTTTAATTTTTTTTTATAAAAATAGGATTGTTTTATTTTTATACAAAAAAAAATTCAAAAATAAGTTATGTAACTATCCTTAAAATCCACCTTAAAATGCGTGTTAAACACCATATTTTGAGATGTTAACTATAACTACCTGGCGGGAGGTATCAGATAATGATGTTAGAATAGTATATTCAATTCAAATTTTATATAGCTTTTTTGACTCTTCATAGGGGGTGTTTGCCTCACCTTTTTTTTATGGATTTATTGACTTATTTTCGGGTAAAAATTTTATATTTTGATAATCTTTTTTTGTACAAGTATTTAATATATGTTTGATATTCAATAAGTTGCAAAAATAAGTTGGAAAATAAGTTGAAAAGTTAGGAATCTCTAACTTTATCTTAAAATAAGTTGACTTATTCTGGAAATAAGTCCCCAAACACCCCATAATCTAAAATTCAATTTGGATTTCATGTTCGTAAAACATTCATGCATTACATCTCCGTACACCATATCAATAATATTAAAATGATATCTTCAATTCAGATTTTTTTTATAACTTTTTTGAATTAATATAATCTGAATATTTGATTCGATTTTAAGATTTTTTATTAAAAAGTAACAATATTAATTAATATTTAAAACGTTTTATATAATCTGATGATTTCAGTCTACCAAAAGGATGTGGAATAAGTTAGTTGTCGATTTATAAGTAGAAGTGCTTATCATTTGATAATTACACAACTGATAATGTTGCAAGTGTTAAATTTTAAATTTGTTCTAGTGAAATTATTCATGCATTTCATGTTCATATAACATATCAATTACTCCCTTCGTCCCATCCATTTCTTTACATAAAAACCTGCGTATTTGACACGCATTTTAAGGTGTATATAACTTATTTTTGATATTTTCTTTTTTTTATATAAAAAAAGGATTGTTCTATTTTTATACAAAAAAAGAAAATATGAAAAATAAGTTAATGAACTATCCTTAAAATGCACCTTAAAATCTGGGCCGGAAATTGGTCCGCAAATGTAAACAAACACACGGGACAGAGGGAGTACATCAAAAAGATAAATTCAGTTCAAAAGTATATAACTTTTTAAATTTTTATAGTCCAAAATTTAATTTGGATTCCATTTCCATAAAAAAAATTTGCATCCCATATATAAATAACTAACCAGTAATAATATTAAGAGAAAAATGGACATGAGGTTGTCCTAGGGATTTCTCAAATCCCTGAGGTTATAACACAAATAACCTATAAATTAAGTGATCCCAAGGGTATTTTTGTAAATATTAATTTTTTCTCAGTAAATTTACCTAAACACTCTTAAATATGTATTAAAAACCTTCAAGGAGAACACTGAGGTCATCCCCATCCTTAGGCACATGAATTCCTAATATTAAAATGGTACTCCGTATATTCAATTCATATTCTATTTAGCTTTTTTGATCTTTCATAATACGAAAATTCAATTTGAATTTCATGTCCATAAAATATTTGAGAAAAGGCCCCCTTTATCATAATTTGGAGGTAAAATGCCCTAAATATCACAAACTGAAATAATCGTCCTTATTATCACAAAGGAACGAAACTTAAACAGACGTTTCTAAGAAACGCAATGGCGTATTACGTGTCCTCTTTTGTTTTATTATTTTTTTTTTTTGAAAAAAATGTGACAAACGTATGATAAAGTGACGTTCCCTAAAAAACGAATTCTGAAGTTGCGTTCCTTATAATTTTAAAGGAAGCCATAGTACACCCACTTCGATAGTTATTTATATAAAAACAATACAGTACACCCACTTCGCTAGTTAATTGAAGTAGATAGAAATAATAAAATAATCAAGCTAGTATTGACTATCGAGATGGGTTAAGTAGTAATAATAAAAAAAATTAAATTTTATATTATTGTATTTTCTTAGGGATTCAATAGTTAACTTTTGGGGTTCAATGTTTCCATTTTGGGTTTTAGAAATATTCAGGACTACGAATAAACCGTATTAATTACCTTTGGGGTTCAAGTACATTTTCATTTTGGGTTTTAGAAATATTTAGAACGTCGAATAAACCATATACGAACTTAGGGTTTGGGGTTTAAGGTTGTTTACAACCCTAAACCCTAGACCCTAAACCCTAACTTTAAAAATCAGGATGCTACTAGTACAAAACTGACTTTATACGTCGCCCCTTTTACGTCGGCTAAACATAAAAGCGACGTATATACTAATTTTATACGTCGGTTCTTGTTTTAGCCGACGTAAAAGGGTTAATCAGATGACCTTTTACGTCGGGTTTTTATTTGACCGACGTATAATGTGTGTTTTATACGTCGGTTGAGGAAAAGGCGACGTATATGATGATATTATACGTCGGTTGAGGAAAAGGCGACGTATATGACACTATTATATACGTCGGTTTTTCTCACCACCGACATATAAAATTTCATTTTTTACATCGCTATATACATGATCGACGTATATACTATTAGTAGTCAATTAATAATCAATAATGCCGGTTATTCCCCAATCAAACTACGTGAGTTCTAAATCTCACTCAATCTCTCCGCCTCCATCTCTCTCTTTTCTCTCCATCTCTCGATCTCTGTTCGTCCCTACCACCACCACCAACGCTGTGGTGGTTTTTCCAACAAAATACAACACACACACACGCACACGACACACCCATCATACACAAGCCCACAAACTCGCACACAACTCTCATCCCTCTCTTCCTCATCTCCGCTGCTACTCCTTTCATCCTCCTTAATCTATTCATACCATCAATTTGGACAAAATCATCTTGAATCCAAATCCCCAAATTATATATAAACCCTAATTTTTATACCCAATTTGGATAAAATGGGTTCTGGTAATAATCTTTTGTGTTAAATAAGCTTAATTTCTTGTAATTGTTTACATCTTGCTCTGGTTTTTCAGTATAGTTCTTTTGACACCTCTATGATTATATTATGCAGGTTCGCTTAATTGGCTATTGTGTCGAAGATTCCCTTTTCCTAGTCTATCAATTCATCGAGAATGGAAATTTAAGCGAACATTTGCAAGGCTCAGGTAATGAATTCCCTTTTTCTATTGTTAATAGTTCTTTCTAGATCAATCTTAGTAGGATTGCTAGTAAAAGGAATGATTTGTAATTTGATTTATCAGTTGTGTTTTCAGGAATCTTTTTATGCTGATAAATATATGTGATTGTGTATGTGACCTTCATTGCTATAGCTTTGTACATTAGTTAATTGTTAACCAGTTCATCAATAACTGCTAAGTGGATTACGAGTGAGGGCTGGAGAAAACCACCTAAATAGTAAAACATATGAGGTTATTATGACCTGTCATTTACGTTTTGCTATGAGCTTCTAATAGGAGGCTCTAGGTAATGATCATACTGATGAAATTATACTTACTTTTCTGAGCTGCAGTTACACATCATTTTCGGGTTTATTTCCTTTGTTGTCAAGAGGATCGTTACAATTGGTAAAGGTGGAGGAGATATCGCAGACGATTGATGCTTACAGTTCTACTGTCCAGAACTCTGTTCAGTTTGCAGGACCATACTCTTTCT
The DNA here is from genome assembly GCA_037693485.1 of Kitagawia praeruptora. Taxonomy (NCBI): domain Eukaryota; kingdom Viridiplantae; phylum Streptophyta; class Magnoliopsida; order Apiales; family Apiaceae; genus Kitagawia; species Kitagawia praeruptora. The sequence goes on along the minus strand of CM075348.1, from coordinate 51,693,665 downwards.
CCTCCTTTACTACGAACGCGAAGTTTAAAGTCAGAAGTCCCAAACACGTTCAGGTTTGTTTTTTTGTCTGCCTTTAGTCAACATGCAATAGACAATGTTATAGTAGCTTAGTGTAATCATTTATGGTGCCAGGAAAAGGGTGATGTTGTTGGAAAATCAAAGAGAATCAAATTGCTCAACTTTCAGCAAATTCTGAATTTGGGAATATGGAGAGCGAATACCTGAAGTTAAAATTGCAAATTAAGCGAGCGACTAGCCTAAAAGCTGGTGCTTGGTTGCTGTCTTGGTTGGTTGTATTAGGATGTAGTTGTTAACTTAACTAACAGCTTATACAGGATAATGTAATTTTCTGCAACTAGATAAATCTAGTCAATGTCTGGTAAATCAGTTAAACAAGAAACTTTTAATTGGTACATGTTTGTGTAGGTGACTGGTAGGATTGTGTATTTGATTAAAGAATGGTTATGCTTAAGTTTGCAACTGAATAGCTAATTCGTAAGACATTAACGCTGATGAAAACTTTGTGTATTTCTGTTTTTTGATAGGTCATGATTTTTGCTAAGGAACTGCCAGATGTTGCTATTCCTCCTGTTGTAGATGATTTAAATTATAACTTATAGGTTTGGTTTGTTTATCACGTAGATAGTGTAAAATTTTAGTGTTTTTAAGTTTGACATTGAATATCAACATATGCGTTATGGTTTATGTACTTATGTGGCTCCCATTTTATGTACTGTATAATTGAGCTGGTAATATTTCAAACATGGCCGAAGCAACATACCTAACATGTTAACCCAGACAACGATATGAATTAAGAATCTTAGAGATAGACTTTTAATGCTGACTTTGGTAACAAATGAACAATAGTTGTTCCTAATCATTGAAAAGAGAGTATGGATGCCAGGAAACGAAGACAATGTGTCATATCCATCTTATCTTGTAAGGAAGTACTATTGTTATATTACTTATATATGGTTCTAGTTATTGGTGATTTTAGTCGGTTGCAAGTACAAATGAACTTTCAGACCTAGACAAGTAATTAGTGATGTAGAAAATGGTACTAAGTACTAACCTATTGCTTTTAATTAGCGTTTCCAGATTTTTCTTCAGGTTATTTAGTTCTAAATGCGTTGTTAAGGGGTGTAGAACTTAATAATAAAAAGTGTTAAGTTTACAATGTAATAAATGATAGAATAATGGGAGGTCAATTTTATATTATGTAAAACTGACTGCAAACAGTATGTTGAAACTCGAAACTAAATTTGCTGCTGGAACTATGCCCATAATTTTGGCCTGGTTTGTAATCAACAATGACATATTCTTATAATCTTATTTCTTGTTCAGGAAATAAGGCAATTATGCTCATATCTCTTGGATTTAAAGAAAGTATCTGCTGAGGAAATGCGTAGAAGTGTTTATGCTAACTATCCAGCCTTCATCCGATGAGTCCCTTAATCTGACAGTAGCCTGTAATTGCGGTTAACTAAGTCATAACAAAATATCACATGCCCTGTGTTTAATTCAGTTTTTGCTTAAGGTCAAAAGAATGTGGCTAAATCTCGAGGTGATTTATATCTTTCTAGTTTACGTTCTGCTGTTTTCTAACAGATTCTAAATGATAATAATCCTTGATTTGACTATGTGCCACAATGCAGAATGAGATGTTCTATGCCCAACACAAGTTAGATGCAGCTAAGTACATTTTAGATGCAGCTAAGTGCATTTTATATGTGTACTTTAAACTTGCAGCTACTATTGAAATTCCTATCAAGGATGGTGGCTTGTTGAGAAACCAGAGGAACAAGAACAAGGGCAAGCTTGTGACACTTGATGCCTTCCTAGAACTTGCCAAGACTAGGAAAACTGGAGGAGTTTTGATTAACATAGAAGTAAGTTTGAACTCTCTCACCTTGATTATGCAAATTAATTGTAAAAAAAGCACCAGTAACAATTTCTGAACTTTTTTTTATATCTAGAATGCTGCTTATCTAGCATCAAAGAAGGGTCTTGGTGTGGTAGATGCTGCGAATGATTTATTGTATTCATATTGTGCAGGTGAATATGAATATGTCGATGTAATTAAAGAAGATGAGAGACTAATTGTTGACGTGGATTTTCGAGCAGAATTCAAAATTGCAAGGCCTTCGTCTTTAAATCTCCATCATTTCTTCAAGTTTGAATTGTCGGTGTATAAATTATGCAAGTTCAGTATGAACCCACTTGTGCATTGTATTCGTTGTAATGCTAGAGAACTCGTAGAGCTCTGATTTGTAAATATTTTTTTTGGATAATATACTGATCAATTTTCTATTTTAAATACATTCTTTAGCTACTCCCCTCCATGTATCTCCTAGAAACATTTCTGATTTGTAAATTCAGGTCAAAAATTAAAATAAACAAATTATTTTTTTTTTAATTTTTTGGACCTTATACGTCGGTTGTTTTGAAGAACCGACGTAAAAAGATAACAATATACGTCGGTTGTTTAGAGGAACCGACGTAAAAGGATAACAATATACGTCGGTTGTTTAGAAGAACCGACGTAAAATGGTACAATATACGTCGGTTATTTAGAAGAACCGACGTAAAAGGGTACAATATACGTCGGTTGTTTAGAAGAACCGACGTAAAAGGGTACAATATACGTCGCCTTTTTAACCGACGTATAAGACTCTGACCTTATACGTCGCCATCCCATACGTCGCCATTTAACCGACGTAAAAGACCTATTTAACCGACGTAAAAGGCCAGTTTTCTACTAGTATGTCGGATTCAATTTTTTAATTAAAATTTTTAAATTAAAAAAAAAAATACAATTTTAACTAAATTTAGGGGTTCAACAATTAACTTTTGGGGTTCAACGTTTCCATTTTGTGTTTTAGAAATACTAGCCGATAACCCGTACGAAGCACGGATTGTGATAAATTATCTTAAATTCCTAATTTTTAACTTTTTAAAATGAATAAAATCTTGAATCACCAAGTTGTATATAATAATATATTCTCGACTTTTATTTTGATTGTTAGTTAATAGATTCCTAGTATATAATTTCAATAATAAATTAAATTAATGTTTAATTTTAACTTTTTTAAATGAATAAAATCTTGAATCACCAAGTTGTATATAATAATATATTCTCGACTTTTATTTCGATTGTTAGTTAATAGACTCCTAGTATATAATTTCAATAATAAATTAAATTAATATTTAATTTTATTATTTTAATTAATTAAATTCATATAACTTATCTCTGGTAATATAAGAATAGTTATATTATTAATTGTATTTATTATTAATCAATATATTTTAAATATTAATTAATGAAGCCCTAAATCCTATACTCTCGACTTTTATTTCAATTTTTAGTTTAAATTAAATTAATATATAATATTATGATTTTAATTAATTAAATTAATTAATATTTGGTGGCATACCGCGGTATACATTAATTAATTGGCATACCGTATTTTAGTTCAGAGAGAACTTGTTTCATTAGTAGTTCTTATTCTTATTGGCCTTCTATACACTTAAAAAACAGTTTTTAAAATAAGATAAAATAGTAAAATAAGTTATTATTAATTAATTAAATAATTAAACAATTAATTAATTAATTGGCATACCGTGCATACCGCGGTATACATGGTATACCATTTAAAGGGGATTTCTGCTTTTAATAAAGAGTATAGATTCGGAACGATGAAAATCGTATACGAACTTAACAACCCTAAACCTTAAATCCTAAATCCTAACTTATCCTGGCGTTTAAAAATTAGGTCGCCGAATTCAATTTTTTATTTAAAATTTTTAAATTTAATTAATAATTTGTTATAAATTTTTTAATAATGTTTAAAAATATATATTTAGCAAAAAAAAAAAAAAACGCACGCCACTTCGAGAGGCATTGCCCCTTCCCCGCCCCCGCCCCCGCCCCCGATAACGACAATGTAACATCCGTTATTAGCACACTACACATGCAAGATAGACTAGCGTTGTTTTTTTTTGTTTTTTTGTTTTTTTAGGGTTAATTATCAACCAGATCACTTATTTCACTTCAATATATTAAAGGTTCATTTCGGTATCATTTGAATCACTAAATTCATAATAAATATCAAATAGATAACTCTAAATATGTGTTTGAAAAATAAAAGTAATCTTTTGTTGATTCTGCACATTTTTCTTGAATGTTATGACAACCAAATGAATCGTTATTAAATTCTAGTATTTTAATTAATATATTTAGATTTTTAAAAATTCATTTTTTTTAATTTTATAGTTATTTTCCTTATTTTAATTAAAAATAAATAGTAAATGAAAATTTTAAATATATTATCTAAAATACTAGAATGTAACAAGTGTTCATTTGGCTGCGGTAGCATTCAAGAAAAATGTGCATAATCAACAAAAGATTACTTTTATTTTTCAAACACGTATTTAGAGTTATCTATTTGATATTTATTATGACTTTAGTGATTCAAATGATACCGAAATGAAATCAGTGATCCCTTTGATATATTGAAGTGAAATAAGTGACCCAATTGATAATTAAGCCGTTTTTTTTAAAACACAACACGCCTTTGCGTTTTAAAAAAACGGAAGATAAAGTGACGTTTTTCTGTGATATGAAGGGTCAATTTTTAAAATAGTGATATTTAGGACCATTTAATTTTAAATTGTAATAAAGAGGGCCAACACCCAAAATATTTTTACATTCTATATCAATAAAGCAGATCAATAATATCGGAACAGGGAATCAATTCAATTTTTATATAATTTTTTTGATTTCTAATAGTCTGAAATTCAATTTGACTTTCAAATCCATAAAAGATACATGCATTCTATGTCCATATAATAGAGCAATAATATTAAAACGATATATTCAATTCAAATTTTAGATAACGTTTTTTTTTTGTTGCTAAATTTTAGATAACGTTTTTGAATCTTCATAATCTAATATTCAATTTGGATTTCATCTTTATAAAATGAATATTACATCTTCATATAACCGATCAATTATATTAAAATGATATCTTCAAGGGTGAAGGTCCAAAATAATCACCTGGGAAACTGGATGGCCCTTTTTACTGACGGGACACGGTACATCGTGTACCGTGATAGGGGGTATGATGCGGAGAAGCGTCCTCCGTAACAGGGCATGATACGGAGCTCCGTCTTCCGTGTTATGAATGATACGGTGGACGGTGTTCCGTGACAGTGCTGCGCACCCACCTAACACGGAACACCGTGTTCCGTATCATGCATAACACGGAAGACCGTGTTCCGTATCATGCATAATACGGTACACGGTGTACCGTATTAGGGTAATACGGAGGCCGAAACTCCGTATCCCGTCGGTATTTCGGGCCATTTTTTTCAAAATCAGTATTTTGGGCAAAAACTTAGGAAAAATAGGCATTTTGGTAATTCTCTCTATCTTCAATTCATATTCTGTTACAACTTTTTTGAATTAATATAATCTAAATATTTAATTTGTAATTTAAGAATTTTTACTAAAAAGCATGGTTGTAAAAATCGGTAATCGGTATAAATCGGTTGAGGTACCGATTTAAGATTAATCGGGTAATCGGGGATTAATCGGAAGGATTAATCGGAGTACTAATCGGATATTATAATAATATTTAATATATTAGTATAATTTACAATTAAACATATCATTTTAAATAAATTCACAGGATTAATCGGATTTCAAAAATCGAATCGGTTAGTTACCTTACAGAGGATTAATCGGGGATTAATCGGCTAAATCGGGGATTTTTAGAACCATGCTAAAAAGTAGTAATATAAGAAGAAAGTTCTATGGAGTACTGTTTAAATTGGAGTACTGGATCTTAACCATTCATTTTTTTAATCTAATGGTCTAGGTTTTTTTGCTTTTTTGTTTATAATAAAAATCAAAAGAGTGGTTTTATAATTTTATGTATGACAAAACAAAAACAGTTATATATTGGATAGATTAAGTTGTTTACACTAAATCACGCAAGCGTACGTGGTCACAAGTAATATAGATATAAGTCGAGTTCGTTCCCACAGAGATCTGATTATGGTTTTAATTCAGTAGATGTACCTATGTAACAATGTATGATTATTATTCACTGCTAAGACAATTAACAAATTTAGGTTTAATAAACTAAATTAACTAAGAAGTAAATTAACAAACTAAGAATTAACTAACTAACAAGAATTGGAATCGAATTACTTCTGCAAGAGAAAACATGGAATCCTAACTTCATTAAATACTTTGCTTAGATCTGACGCCTTTAATCACTATATGCAATGGTTATGATATCTGATCGGATAACACGAAATAAGTAAACGCTACCTCTCAGTATATGTATACCAAACTAAACATACATCCACAAAAGAGATAGAAGATGAATAGACACCAATTATGCTTAGACCCTATATGTCTATAGAATTTGAAAACATAACGGTTGAAGAGCAAGTTATCCATAATGATCACATAGGGCAATATAAGTATTCTAATCTCATACTACGAATCATGTTGATAAACAATCATGAACCTATGCTAGCATGGCAAGTTCTAAATCCCAAGATCCACTTTCACTTCACAAGAGATTAACAAATTAGATGTTCGCGACGCATCTAACAATTAAGCATAACCATACGAGGATATCAGATATACATCACACATAGATTTTAAAGCATCAAGATACTAAAGCTCCATAAATAAATCCGTTAGAATCCCATGACAACGATTAGTTCATAATTGAACCTCTCGTCATCATGGGATCTGATGAAACCATGATAAAAACAAAGTATGAAAAGATATAAATAAAACTAAGTAACTGATATGTAATGGTTCTCTAAATTACAATGGTAGGATGTGTTTATATAGGCTCTAGAAGTCTTGTCCAACAAGAAAATACCAAAACAGAATTATAATAGAATTTCTGCAAAATACGTTTCCTAAACTGATTCTGTTTTGAAGGAAAATTCGTAGCTGACTTTTCTTCAATATTTCTGGGCCGTTCCAGTTGTAATTGGACATCTGGACCACTTTAGAATGATAGAGAATCTCGTTAGCTTCGCGTGGACAGTAAGATCGTCCAAAACGGACTTGTAGAACTCAAGATATGGCCCAAACAGTAAATCAGGATTTTTAGGACAAAATTTCAGAATTTCCAGAAGGGTTCCCGCACTGCAGCGCCCTTCCCAGGCCGCAGCGCGCCATGCTTTCTGTCCAAGATTGTAGAAAATCTCCCAGGATTCGCGTGAGCTGTAAGATCGCTGAAAACGGACTTCTAGAACTCCAGATATGGCCAAACAGTATAGACTGCGCAACCTACCCAGAAAATCCGAATTTTACACAAATTGCTCCTTTCTCCTCCGTTTCTTTTGCATTAGCTAACATCTTCAATACCATGACACATGTAACTCCTTGGTAGCATAACACAAGTGTCAAATCTTCATTCCAATGCTTAATTCCACTCTAATATCGATTAGAAACACCAACACTAAACGATAGCTACTGTAACGCCCCCAAATCCGAGGTCATAGATTCAGGTCGTCACATCACCATCCAACCATATCATACCTGTATTAACTTTACAACTCCACAATACATCCATCCAGACCTCAATCTTACGCACATACAAGTTAGAGCCTCAGAAACGATAATCAAAAGTAACACTAGATATTACAATTCATCTAATCAATCCAGAATCTTACGCACTTCCACTTATACACTACACTTGAAGACAAGTCTTACTATTACAGTTGAAAACCTATCAAACTTACTCTGTAGTATTTATCAGGAACTAAATCATCTCAGGGGTAAATCTTCTACTCCTCTTCTGCTGGTGCGGAGTTAACCGACCGAATTCTTCTCTTTCTGAAAAGTTTTTATAAAGCAAGAATGAGCTACATAATGCTCAGCAAGTTCGCCATTTTGAAAAATAAAAATGTGGTTTATTTCGAAAACGTTCCCAACTGTATGGGTATATATATCAGATTTCAAAACATAATTCGGCAATATATATGTCCGAGTTTGAATAAAACATTTATACTCACTAAGGAGCTTTATGAATAAAATATGAATCCTCTATAAGGTTCCCATTTCAATATATCTCAAGTTAGAAAATATATACATATGAGTATATCATTTTCGGTAAATCACTCTACGGTTAACATACTGTACAGGGAGTACGTTATTGCAAAACCACTTTCCTTCCATTAGCTTAGAAGGTTTCTCATTCAAAAACATTTCATTATTTGAAATAATTGCAAGAATGCACTAACACGTGCCAATCTTTATAGAAAATCTTGCAGTTCTAGATACTGCACGATGTCAATATTTTTCTTATAAAAAATCACACTATCGGCAACTTGGCACTTAGGCCCAAGAAGCAGTGTTTGAGTATTTTTCCAAAGTGGAGGATGGGACTTGAAGAAAACATAAAAACCTGACAGGGATTGACGATGATCAGTCGCCACATCCAAGTCCAATAATCCGCGGGTCTTCTCTACCAGTAGAAGGATAGAAACTACATCCGTAATTATCCCCGGATGAAACTACATCCGTAATCACCCTCGATGAAAACTACATCCGTAATCATCCTTCGGCAACACCTGGGCCGGAATAATAATTGATGGACCGCCTGGCTCATGGCCGCTTACACATCCCGGGAATCGTTCGTCAACGATTCCCACACCTGCCAGAGTCCCCTTTTTCTTTTTCTTTCAAAACTTGTTTTGATTGAAAATCGAGTAGTTGAGGTCCGACATCAGTCGACCGATAATTCTTGAAAAACGTGCAAGGGAGTAAAACCTGACCGGGGGTTTTCGAAAGCATTTTAAGTTCGAAAGAGTTCGAGTTTAAAAGCGATAGACCTATCTTGGATTAGTTTTATTTAAAAATAATAAATAATTAATGAATAGTAATTTAGGATTTAATAAGAATTAATAAATTAATTATTTAATTAAATTAATCTTCTAATCCAAGATAAATATTTTCGAGTATTTTTAATAATCGTATAAATAATAATTACTTAAGTATACGACACTTCCCGAACGCTTCTTCGGGTTTTCGCAATTTAATCACAATAATATACCCTCTCCCCGATCAATAGTATATTTGGACTGCTACGACCTCTATTGCTAGAGTCGTTGTCCGAAGAACATTTTTCATTCTAAGTTCAAGGGTATAAACACATTTACATATATCTCAATCTCGACATAAAGTCTTGTCAAAACATAGAACATAACACGTATAGAATCTACAAACACAACAGTGGAAAACTATATATAGGAGTTTTGAAAAGTAAACTTGCATAGGTAAAATCAAGAATATAATCTTCTGAAATTAAATACTTAGGGTTGGTGTTAACGGAGGAATTTGGGAAAACAAATTCGGGGAGGGTTGCTGGAATTGTGGTGGTGGTTGATGACGGTGAGCGGCGTAGGATGCTTAGGGTTAGGGTTGGTGATTTGGGGATGGCTGAGATTGTATGTGAGAGTTATTGCAATTTAGATCGAATATTGAATTCTCTCTTTTTCGCAAGGGTTGCATCATGACATACAATGTGCCTACGTATCCTATTTATAGGAATCAAGCCAAACGTAGTTCTTGGAGAACAAGTTATCGTAATGGGCTAGGTTTCCGCTTTTAAGAAGCCCATTGGATTAAGACCACCGCCTTTGATGTTATCATTACGGACCTCAAAGCCCAACTACTTTCTCGGAACGTATCGGTTAAGCTATTGACCCGGTATTTTCGGGGTCAATGCTTTCCCTAAGTTACGGAGATAAAATAGCTGTAGGGCAGCCGTGATGGAGGGCGAGATCTTTTCGAAATGGACGAGATCCGTCACAAAGGGCGAGATCTAGATTTTAGTTCAAGGACCTTATTCGTAGTCCATAATCTTCGAATTTAGTAATCGCTACCAAAAAGGGAGAGATATTACAGTATTGGGCCTAGCCATCTTAAAAGGGCGAGCTCCTTTATATACGGGCGAGATCTTCTGTAAAATAATATTATCCTACCTTGGGTCAGGCCCAATAAATGCCACATTTCCTCATGTTACGACTCGTGACATGAATTACTTTCTTTCTCTGGCCCAAACGAGGTCGACACTTCCAAAATAGGGCGAGGATATTTCTAGCCATAACAACTACCCCCCAGTTTCTTGCAATATATTTTTATAAAAGAAACTAATTCCTCGAAGTATTTTTACAAAACATAGACGAGCCTTATTCCAAAAAATAAATTATAAGTGAACTGTTTCTATTAAAATTACCACGCCTCGATTTCTGTTCCTATTCCAATCAGGACATGCCACGTGTCCCATACCAACTATTATATAAGCCCCAAACTTTTCCTTCTTTTCCCATCTCTTTTTCAGAAGCTCACGAAGTGTTGTTTCATTTTTTATCTAGAGGGCGAGGTCTATAATTGTTGTGGGCGAGTTTTCCATTTTCTAGGCGATTTCTTCATTTTCTCAAGGCGACTCTTCTTCAGAAAAGGTACTCGTCCCTATCTTCTTTCAGTATTTATTGTCAATTCGTAGTTAATTTACCATGTTTGAACATGTATACTAATTGAGAGAGACATTCTTAGATTCTTAACTCGTTAGTGACCCTAGGTGCGTTCCCCAATCAATGGGCGAGGACTTCCCCTTTTCTAGAATCACACTGAATTTTCCCTTTCATTCCCTAATTGCCGTCCTCGCCCTTTATTTTCAGATGTCTCGCGAAGAAACACCGTCCGAAAGATCGTCTTCTGGAAATCAGGCGACATCTTCTTCATTCCAATCTCGCCCCGAAGAACTTTCAGATAGCCTTCACCTTACAGGAGACATTGAGGACCTATCTAGCACATATCATGCTCAAGACTTGGATCAGGACGAGAACGAGGATGACCTTCGTGACTTTTTTGTTAACATAGATCCCCAGGAACCAGGTCCTTCTAGGCTAGGTAGAGGTCGTGGTAAAGACCTCGTCCAATATAGAAGAATGCTCGATGCCCTTCCAAATTCTTACAGCCATGACAAGGAAAACGTTGTCCAAGACTTGGACGAGGGCGAGAATATAATGGGAGAAGAAGATGATGAAGCAGTCGAAGATGATGATGCCGAAATTGAGGATGGTGATGAGGCGATATCTGTTTCCCCTGTGAGATATGCTATGGAGATCCCTTCTCCCCCAAACAACCCGTACAAACAGCCCGTCCGAAGTCATGACGTTGATTTAAACTTTGCAGATGATGTCTCTGAACCACTGAGGGCGAAACACAGATTTACCCAGGGCGTGATATCTTGTGATGGTCTCGCCTCACAAATCTCTTCTGAAGAAATCATGTTCCTAATGGAATACTATAACTTAGAAGGAAAATGGTTGAGGCCCCGTTCTTTCATGCGAATGCATGTCTTCGACATCGCCGGACTTCCAACACCGAGAATGGTCCTTACAAACAAACTAGTTGAACTAGGATTCGGATCGCCCATGCATTCTTTTCTTCAGCAAATTATTACCTACTTCAACATCGCCCCTATTCAGTTGTCGCCCAACAGCTATAGGGCGGCAATTGGTTTATACATAATGTACAGAAATAAAGGATATGAAGCCCCAACAATGCATGAGCTCAGCCATTTTCTCTCCTTGAGACGTTGCGGGAAAGATGTCGGTTTTTATTACCTTGCCTTCTGGGCGACTCATAATAGGAAAGGGTTCCTTACTGGGAATCCCAGTAACATGAAGGTTTGGAAGGAAGATTATTTTTATATTTTTGACGTTCCAAGAATAAGAACCCAATTCAATCTTCACCCATGTAAGTATCTCGCCCTTCTCTCTATAAATCTCGTACCTTCAGTATCTCGTCCTTTTCATACGTATATCTTTATTTTTCCAGACACACCATCTCAATCTAAGTTGGTAGGCGACGCTGCAGCAAGAGCTCTTGCTATTTCTAACTTACCCAAGTCGGAGAAAGATCTCGACTTTTTAGTAACTCGTGACAATCTTCGTAATTATGGCTTTTACAACAAAGGGTTCGGTCAAGTCCCATACATAAAATTCAAGAGAGGAACTAAAAGAAGTACTCGTAGAAAGCAAATAGAAGTGCTAACTGATAAAGGTACCTCGCCCCCTCTTAAAATACATCTCGCCCTTCGATATGGGATTTATTACTTTTTACTTGTATAATTCACGGATTCGTTTATATAACCTGTTTACTTTATGTGCAGGTCAAATGTCAAGACTTCCCTTCGGACGAAACCCTTTTACTGATACTGCACCCACACCCTCCATGGTAGCGGAACAAGCCCGCCCATCTCCTTCTGTTCTAGTTAATGCATCTCGCCCTCCTCCTCCTAATCTCGGAGAAAAGCATGATAAAGGTAGAAAGCGAGATGATGCTGGTAAGACTTTACAAAACAAGAGACAAAAGGGGATTACTGTCGAGGAGTCGCCGTCTGATTCCGTGGCCTCAACATTCGGCTCTGTTGCCGCAGAAAACTTCTCTGACAGCGAGGTTAAGCTTCTGAAGAACCGTACCGACGAGGAGGCTGAATTTAATTTCAAAGCCGGGCTTGGAGATGCCTTTTATCATGGCTTAAGAGTTCTTGCTCTGAAGAACTCGACTATCAAGGATCAGGAAAGATCTCTCAAGAAACTAAAAAGCGAAGCTTCTTCCTATAACTCCAAGATGGGCGAGATCCAAAAGAAACTAGATGACGAAGTGAAGGCGAGAAAAGATGACGTAGACAGGCTCCAGTTGGCTTTGGACAAAGCAAACTTTGATCTGGACAGCATAGGAAAATCTCATGAGAGCGAGATCTTTAAGCTGAAGGGCGAGAACGACATGCTTTCTGCTGGAATGAGGAAAGGCCAGAGCGAAGCTTATAATGCTGGATTTTTGGATTATCTTCGCAATTTTCTAGCGGCTGATCCTGACTATAACTGGTCCACACACTTTGCCCCTTCTACTCCTAGCTTTATGCTTCAGTTTAAGGACGACAATGCTGATCTTATCGCTGCTGCTAAAGAAGAACTACGCCTAAAAATTGAGAGCGAGAAGAAAGCTATTGTTGAGGCAAAGGCGAGCAAGACAGGGATAGCAGGAGACGAGAAAACAGATGCAGCCTCGCCCTCTCAAACTGTTGGAACCTGACTGCAGGAACTTTTCATTATTGCCAAGACAATAGGAGTGCGGGCCCTCCTATAATGGCCTCGCCCTCTGTAATTTGTTCTTCATTCAAACTAATTTATTCCCAACTAATTGGAGTGCGCGTCCTCCCTTTAAAGACGTCGCCCTTGTATCGACTTATTTCGATTTATATCTCCTTGCTTGCATTCCAACTACTTTTAATATATCTTGCTAAGCTCTCGCGTTTTCCAGCGAACCTCGCCCGAATGACTGAACCTCGCCCTCTCGGAATTTTATCTCAACCTGTGAGCCTTAATAAATAAAAAAAAGGTATCTATGATGTCCTCCAAAGGGTATCCCCCTAACGAAGTACTTTACCTTGGAATGATTAGATTCCACAAAGTTTATCCAAAGTATTTTTAGAAACATTATCATTCAGCCGAAGGTTATATCTACCATACCTTCTAGAGGATTATCCCCCTCAAAGGGGTCATTTCCCTTAGAATCTTATAAATTTTATGATACTCTCCTCAAAGGAGATCAGTTTTTTGTTCAGAAATACCCTCCTCATAGGAGGTGGATTTTCCGAAGCTTGAACCCTGATGAGGCGCCGGAAGTACGGACATCCCCCCCGGAAGTACGGTTTTTGCAAGGATTTGGTAATTTGAGATACCCTCCTCAAAGGAGGTCGTTCCCCATTCCAGAAATATCCCTCCTCACAGGAGGTGGATTTCCCGAAGTTCGTGCCTTGATGAGGCGCCGGAAGTACGGACATCCCCCCCGGAAGTACGGTTTTTGCAAGGACTTTGGTAATTTGAGATACCCTCCTCAAAGGAGGTCGTTCTCCATTCCAGAAATACCCTCCTCACAGGAGGTGGATTTTCCGAAGTTCATTTTTTAAACTCTCCTCAAAGGAGATCATCTTTTCATACATCCCACGAAGATCCTCTTTAGAAGAGGTCATCTATCACAGAATTTACAAAAAAATTTATCAAAGAAGCATGTTTTATTCATAAATATAAATCCTGACTAAGGAGTGGTACATACACTACCCCCTAGACTTTTACGGAAATAAATTAAGAGAAAGTAGAACAAAGGCAGGAAGCACATTACCTCCCTGTGAGAACTATTCCCTTTGGTTTATGGCAGATTCTTTTTTGACATGTTGATTTCCTCCGTGTGTTTGATAGCTCCGCTCCTAGTTATGATGACTCTCCCTTAGATCCTCCCTCTCTCCAAGTGGCGGCGAGGTCCACCATGATTCAGGCGAGATCCAGCAAGAAACTATTTTTTCCTCTCCATCGCATCCAGCCTAGCCCCCATACGAGTGTTAGCGTTTCCCATAAAGTGATTTTGTTCCAAATCTCGGCGTTACTTATTAAGACAGTGGAATCTCCCTCAATTTGAGGGCTCGCCCGTCTGTCGGGAATCCTAGGCATAGCATCCATCGGATCTGAGTTCATCGGTTGTTGCAGGGGTAGGTTTTTCGTGGTCCTAACTTCCTTCACACGGCGATCATCAACACGTTCTTGATTTGACTGTGACATCCTTCCTCCTGAGATGTCAAAAGCCCCTCCTTCTAGCGCCAATTGTTAACGGAGGAATTTGGGAAAACAAATTCGGGGAGGGTTGCTGGAATTGTGGTGGTGGTTGATGACGGTGAGCGGCGTAGGATGCTTAGGGTTAGGGTTGGTGATTTGGGGATGGCTGAGATTGTATGTGAGAGTTATTGCAATTTAGATCGAATATTGAATTCTCTCTTTTTCGCAAGGGTTGCATCATGACATACAATGTGCCTACGTATCCTATTTATAGGAATCAAGCCAAACGTAGTTCTTGGAGAACAAGTTATCGTAATGGGCTAGGTTTCCGCTTTTAAGAAGCCCATTGGATTAAGACCACCGCCTTTGATGTTATCATTACGGACCTCAAAGCCCAACTACTTTCTCGGAACGTATCGGTTAAGCTATTGACCCGGTATTTTCGGGGTCAATGCTTTCCCTAAGTTACGGAGATAAAATAGCTGTAGGGCAGCCGTGATGGAGGGCGAGATCTTTTCGAAATGGACGAGATCCGTCACAAAGGGCGAGATCTAGATTTTAGTTCAAGGACCTTATTCGTAGTCCATAATCTTCGAATTTAGTAATCGCTACCAAAAAGGGAGAGATATTACAGTATTGGGCCTAGCCATCTTAAAAGGGCGAGCTCCTTTATATACGGGCGAGATCTTCTGTAAAATAATATTATCCTACCTTGGGTCAGGCCCAATAAATGCCACATTTCCTCATGTTACGACTCGTGACATGAATTACTTTCTTTCTCTGGCCCAAACGAGGTCGACACTTCCAAAATAGGGCGAGGATATTTCTAGCCATAACAGTTGGAAAACTTGCCTTGGTGGGGTTGGGGTGGTCGGCTCGCGAAGTGGAATGGAAATCTATACATAATCAATATTTGTACGTTAGTACCTTAACAACGCTACTTAATCATAAGGTTTTAAAAATCGTAAGACCAACTTAACGACTCCACTTGTGACCACTAACCCTCTCATATGACCATGTCGTCACATTATCACTTCCGTTACCCATTCGACTCAAATCTATTCCTCAAACTCGAAACTCAAGTGAGCATTCTTAAAACTACTTTAAACTAATCCCCTAAGTGGTTTTTCACTTGCGCACACCTCGCTCCAACATTTTTATAAAATTGAAAAATATATATTTTAATCCAATTCTTTTTGGAAAGCCTTTCCACTTGTTTAATCTGTATATCCTCAAATTTCCATAACATTCTCATAATTTTAAGGGATCCTAACTCAGTTCACAAGTGGACAACACAGTGCAGTCCGAATTCCAGAACCACACTGCACGAATCCGGCCATAACTCAAAATCTACACATCTCCTGGGTGTGAGCCTTATATTTCTAGAAACTACATTCAATTATCTTTCCATCCATATAAATTAGGCTCTCGGTAGACAAGTGTAAGGGGTTCAAAAGTCCACTGCAAGGCAGAACATACCCCCAGACTTTTATTCTGCATACTTCTTTGTTTAATCTTTCAAGAACTCAACTTATACATCATGTCTACCATTAAAATCATCAAGGCTCATCTCTACAACATACATGGGGTTACATACTCTAAGTACAAGCTTTAAAATCACACCAACAACATATATCCTCAAGATTTACATCATCCATAACTTTTATAACCAAGATATGCACTAAAACTTTTAGATCTAACAATATAAACCATAAACACTTCATGACTAAGAGTGGTGAGAGTTTTTATACCTTCTTGAGTAGCTAGGGGCCTTGGGTGAGCTTTATATCCTCTAAGAACACTTGGATGAGCCCTTACAAACCTTAAACCTTCAAGATCTAAAAGATGAACAACTTTGGTAAATTTTCATCCAACCTTCAACAATTTATAACTCAAGATCTAATGGATGGATGGGGTTGAAATTAATACCATACCTCTATAATGATGCAAGGGAGCCCTAGTATTTTTGCTTGGATTTGTGAGTGAGGGGAAGTTGAAGAAGAAATTCTTCTTCTTCCTCCTTCTTTGGCTCGGCCGAGAGCTCCAAGGGAGAGGGAGGGAGAGTGTTGTGTTTTGTTTGTGTTTGGAATGATGAGAGGTAATGAATTATTGAGTGTGTATGTATGTATGTATAATGTAGTCACAAGATGTCACTCTAGGTAGTAGCCTAGGCATGCACCATGCTTCCTTGTCTCCTAAGGTGTGACACCCATCACATATGTCACTATTCACTTCTACTTTATGCTTTTCTAGTTTCTTTTCCTAACTAGCTAGTTACATGACACTTGCATGTAATTTCTTTCCTTGTATTATTATTCCTCCACCAATGGTTGTCACTTAGTCCTTAATTCATATCGTATCATAATTAATCTCCTCGTTATAATATTTTGTCGCGTAGAGATTTCCTTTGTAATTCCTTAAGTACTTAATTGGGTAAATTCCCTAAATCTCCATAACTCCTTGTCATAGTCTCTTAAAATATTTTAGTACTTTAATAATTCTCAAATCCCAAGTTTTTATAAATCTTAATAGCAGTAGGCCTCTTGCCTTAACAATCTTCCCTTTTTCTTACACAGTGAATGTAACAACATAAATTTCTCAGATAATCAATTCCATTAAACAACATGGGTGACTCAAAAGGTCCCAAATTCTCAATGTCATATGATATTACATCCTTAAAAATATTACAAAAATCAGGGTTCTTACAGCCTCCCCTCCTTAAAAGGATTCCGTCCCGGAATCAGGTTGAAAATAGTTGAGGGTACTTTTCACGCATAACGCTTTCTAGTTCCCATGTTAATTCCTCGACGTTCTGGTTCCTCCACAAAACTTTCACTAGCTTGACAACCTTGTTCCTCAGCACTTGTTCTTTTCTATCCATGATTTTCACGGGTTGCTCCACATAGGTCAAGTCTGGTTGTAGGTCCACTTGGTCATATTCTATCACATGCCGATAGTCGGTGTGGTAGGGTCGTAACATAGACACATGAAACACATTATGAATTTGCTGCAAGCTTGGGGCAAGGCTAACTCGTTGGCTAACTTCCCAATACGCCTCAAAATCTCAAAAGGTCCAATAAACCTCAGACTTAGCTTTCTTTTCTTAAGAAATCGCATCAATCCTTTCCAGGGGTATTCCTTTAGTATCACGAAGTCTCCCACCTCATACTCCTTTGATATCTCATAAAATTTGACCATTCGAAATGATGGGTTTCGTAAAAAAAACAAATGACTTTTACATACACTCGTCTGCACCTTAAAGACGTAATATCCATTCGAAATCTTCATTTAATAATTCGTACATATCATGATTGCAAAAATTTACCATCCGCCCATAAAATTACTATTCATCTAGGTTTCGAATATTCACGAAAATTAGGGTTATTGCAGTCTCCTCTCCTTAAAAGGATTCTATCTTAAGAACCTAAGGAAAATAGTTGTGGATACAATTCCAACCTTCCCCTTTCCAACTCTCAGGTTTACACTTCAACCCTTTTGTTCAACCCTTTAATCGCCATAGATGGTTTAGAACCACTAGTTCATTATCGAATGTATCTCTCCGTTCTATTACTCTATCCGAGAGTTATCAGTATTTATCAAATCTCTTCCTATCTAACGGAACGCTACTGGATCAAATGGCAAAGACATTGTTGAGAAAAAGATGGCTTTTCCCGGGTGAAATGAAAATTGGATTCATGGAACAGGAGAAAGATTTCCATTATTATGATGACTATATGATGGTCTTACCAACGCTTTAATGTTGTTTCTCAACGCATGCTTTCCTCGACCTGTATTCCTTATTGGTTGTTCTATGAATGAAAATTTCTATCCCACTACTTATACGTTCCTCTTCTACCTTGTTCATAGTATCCGTGTTGAGTCGTTGTATCGTTGGCCCGTGAATACTTTGTGGTCGTGTTTTATAATCTGAGACAATGTCAATACGCACGGTATTCCTCGTATTCCTTGGCTTAATTAACACGCATGTGTTGCCTCCCGTCAGCCATTACCACTTGCTATGGATACTGTATAGTCTTCGGTATACGTCGAACCAGTTCAGCTACTATATCCCTCGTTCATTGACTTCTTCGTAACGCAAGAAAAGCGAAACTTCTTCCTTCGCAGTACGCTTTACAAGAGACGTCCTTACGTTCGTGATAACAACATTTATTTCATGGATAAGTTTTTATTCTCGACTGCCCCGTGAAATCTAAGGCACGACACTAAATATAAATTCGATCGTCTGGACAATCCTTCTTCCATGTCCGTCAGCCCCAGATCAAATTAGTGCATACGCTCAATCTCTTTGTTAAATATACTTGAAAGCACCTTCAATATTCGAAGTTTAACCTTAAGTCTTTATCTGACGTAATCGCTGCAGAAGTTTTATATTGCACCACCATCTCTTCCGTATATAAATCGATAATCTTCTAAATGGAAAGTCTCTCGTAGGTAAATCACTTGGTCCAACAATTATAAATCAACTAGGGCCATCTCTTGGCTCGGTCTTCGGCGACCTACTTATGAAATTCATTATAATTATGTCCACGTTCAAGATTTTCTACAGGCGGAATTAATCCACTAGATCTCTATCATTCTGCTTTTGACATGTCGCGTTTGTACTTAATAGTTTGCCAATACCATTCTTCGTATCCGCTTGCCAACATTCTCTTAATTCTCTATACCTCTTTGCCCTTCCCCATAATTTAGTCATTTTTCCCCTAACATTATTCTTTATTGTATATACTCTATTTTCTTGGTCAATACTGACTGAATTCCAATTTCGAATAATCCCTTCTATAGGTATCGGCCACCACACTGGCCTTTCCTGGGTAATAACAAATTTCTCCATTATACTCCCTGTTCCATTTCGTCACCTTCTCTCTCTTATGTTTAGTTCTAATATGAAGATATACTTATGGCACTTGTGGAAAAAATTTCACACTTTTCTCATAAGGTTAACGTCTCAGTTTTATGCGTGAACGCTATCATGACTATTCCCCGACTCACGGTTAGTATATCCTATCCTGTAACCTTTATGTTGTTTAGAAGTATATGCTATCATCCCCTTTCTACTGCATCGGCACACCTCTTAACTCTTGAAAGACGCATCATCGTGACCCTCAAAGTCCTCTTCTCATCATGAAGTATAGCTAACAACGAGGTTGTTACTAATCGCTCATATCATTCTTAAAACTTTATTTATTAACCCACAAGGGCTTCTGACTCACTAGTCAATCCACATGATACTACCAAAATTTATAATGTTTATATTAATGTGAAATGCCGACTTCGGTGCAGTACAGAGTTCGATCTGGAGTTGGTGAAACCTTCTCTTTAACCTTATCTTTGAAAAACAACTACGCACTTTAACTAGTCAACAATTCCTCCATTTCCGATAAGGGTTTCAGTTCTCGATGGTATAGGTAAGATGTCATGCGCTCGTCTTCTTTCACAACTGGCGCCAATCAGCCTGAGGCCTGTATGCTGCTGCGATTCCCAATAAACTTGATTAGGTGGTAATCTCGAAGGATCATTAGGATATATCCATGCATCCATTTGCTATTAAGGGCCTTTTAAACTTTATGTCTCGCTATGTGCATCAATCCCTTTTAGCTAAGTAAAGCTTCACATTCTTGCCACGATATTTCTTCCTTTCTTGTCCATCTCACTTCCATGTTAGTTTCCTCTAAGGATATGTCTTACATCGCAATCGATTTGAATTTCTTGGATCAGGAAAAGGCTTGGTAACTCCAGAATTCATTACTATAACATCCTGACAACGGTTGGTAGGAACGTACTCCCAACCACCTCATCATTTCCTATAACTTTCCTCACACTCATATTAAAGGTCTTGTGGTATGCCCCGACATGTTATTTCTACTTTAATAATTACTCGGCATAACGCTCTGGCTGCACAATTACAACATTTGGTTTTTGATCTCATATTGGTGCAACGGTTCACAATTGTACCTCCCGTTCACCTTAGAGTAATCACTTTTGAAAGGAATGGTTTTAAAATAACAAAGTCCAATAGATAATTTCAATAAGAATTCCACATTGGATGTTCCAAGAATGTTGATGGTTCCAAATACTAGGAGTCTCGATTTTCGGAGATGTAAGGATGGACAAAAAGAATACAACAAGGTTTATTCCTTCATGTCCTGCAAATTTGGTAATGTGATACCATAGAGAATGTTGCACGAGGGCAATGATTGTTGGATACAAAAGTCATAAAGACGGTCTTTATACAATTCTTACATATGGGGAATACTTTTCCTCTTCAAAAATAGAGGATCTAAAAAGTCCCATTGATAAAGGTCAACCGATCGAAAGAAATTCTATTATGTGACGATAAAAATGAAGCAGTTTATCATTCAAGTAATCTATGGTTTCAAATGAATCTTCATTATATGAATGAAAGAACAGAATATTCAAGTGACATAAAGTCTGATACAAAGATGGGTAGAATTCAAGTTGAGTGGACGACCTCATTAGGTCTCAATCAAGTCATTCGTCAAAACTTTCATCATCATACTTTACCACACGCAAAATGCATTGCGGAATTGCTGAATGAATTAAATTGGGAGTTGGACCAGTGAAACAATAACTAGTCCTTTTCAAGAAACACTAGCAACTAGCTAGACAAAATTTGCTAGTTCGCCTGTTTGAGACATCACCACTAGCTAGGACAATTAGCTAGGTGTTCTTCACAACATTACAATTTTGACTAGTTAGAACAATCAACTAGTCATTCATATTGACATATCGACTAGCCAGTTTCAATTGGCTAGAACGGAATTTCAACATCGTAGCCACTGAAGAAACTTTAGGCTACTCGGACAACGAATGGAAATAAGAAGTTATTAAGTTTGAAAAAAGAAAACTATAAAATATGAAAAGAATGTTCTAGGTATCGGAACAATCGATAACCTCTCATCAAATATTACTTATCAGTGAAACGGTCCACCCAAGGGTGCCTCCGTACACATGCTTTATCAGATCTTTCAGTAGAATGAAATTCAGAATACTAGTATCAAAATGATATCCTTACTATGATTTCAATGTACGACGCACAATCTCATTTTGAATAGAAGAAAGGATTCATGAGGAATATCTGGATGTTAGATCATCCCTATTCTCAATAAGTTGATAAATATTTATGGGCTCGACTGAAGAGTGCAAGTATGAAAGAAGTAGTCAAATATCAATATTCGTTTAGGAATATTCATTGATTAATTAAGGAAACAATTGTTGAACATTCCTTGGATAATTGAAAGGAAGTGTAAATAGTCCTGAGCAGAACGAAATAATTATAAACTTCAAATAGAATACTCGGGGATCAAATAAGATACTTTGGATGAGTCCCGGTTTAGAGAAAGTATATCACTGGTGGTTATTCCACAAGTTTGAAGTAGAAAGCTAGAAGGATTACCTGATATAAACTAATCGAGGTAACATGGTTAATGAAAAGTTTAAAATGAAGTAGTGCACCAGCCGGTAGTTACCAAAATAAGTTAATAATCATTCGTGCATTTCATTATCACCACTATGAGGGTAGCTCCATCTCTTCGTCTTCGTAATACAAGACACCAACTAGTGTGTCTCTCAATCATCATCTTAAAGTCATTCATCGAGTTGGGGTTTCACAAATATATCTATCATTTCCGTGCTTTATCTTGAAGACCAAACTTCACATCATTTCAGGGACACCTGCTAAGTCCATAGGGTCCTACTTCATGCCTTCCGACATGAATCACAAGTGGCCAGTTCCCCCTGGGAACAGATCAAAGAGATCTCTCAGGGATCTCAGTGCAGTCCATAGGTTCAGTGGTGGGTGTGTGTATGTGAACATATACCAAAAAAATTGAGGTTTACAATACATATATGCGTAGTCCCTGCTAACATCTCTATCAAAGGATCCCACTCTAGACCCGTTGGTCATTTCTTTTGGTAGACTCTGAGATCACTGTATCGCTCGTTGTAACCATATTCAACTTCACTTGAGTCCCTTTGTTAATTCTACTTGCTTGTTCTCTAAGTTGAACTACATGCTCTAGCGCCCGAATCATGCGTGGAATTATCTAGCACGCTCATCTTATGATAACATTCTCGTATAACACACGTAAAATTCGCCACCAAGGGTAATGAAATCCACAACGGCATAGTAACCACCTTTCAGGTAAACCCGTTACTTATCGAAAATCGGATCTTATAGCCAAAGTAAAAGACTTTCATTATTCCAAGTACAAAGTACCCTTAATTATGTAGGGAAGTCTAAGCTTCTTGATTCTTAAAATACTGCCTCCTAAACTGTGGAGGACTATGGGCCACAAAATTTATGCCAGCCTAGTCATCCGATCATATTGGCAATATCGCCTCTACCTCAGCTGCTCTTGAGATTTCGCTCTGCTTTCTACATTATTACTTATGACAGGTCATGTACGACTCTCAAACCTCTATTCATCATTCTGAAGGTATCTAAGGATTCTATCGACCCTAGTATAATACCTCCAGTAACACTCCAGCCCATTCTACTCACCGGTACCTCTTCCAGAAGTCCAATAATAAGTTTACTACGATCTCGTATGTCATTCTCTTACTTAGACTTAACTCTCAACACTCTCGTTTCTGAGTACTGCAACTTATCTCTCTGATACCATTTCTGTAACGCCCCCAAATCCGAGGTCATAGATTCAGGTCGTCACATCACCATCCAACCATATCATACCTGTATTAACTTTACAACTCCACAATACATCCATCCAGACCTCAATCTTATGCACATACAAGTTAGAGCCTCAGAAACGATAATCAAAAGTAACACTAGATATTACAATTCATCTAATCAATCCAGAATCTTACGCACTTCCACTTATACACTACACTTGAAGACAAGTCTTACTATTACAGTTGAAAACCTATCAGACTTACTCTGTAGTATTTATCAGGAACTAAATCATCTCAGGGGTAAATCTTCTACTCCTCTTCTGCTGGTGCGGAGTTAACCGACCGAATTCTTCTCTTTCTGAAAAGTTTTTATAAAGCAAGAATGAGCTACATAATGCTCAGCAAGTTCGCCATTTTGAAAAATAATAATGTGGTTTATTTCGAAAACGTTCCCAACTGTATGGGTATATATATCAGATTTCAAAACATAATTCGGCAATATATATGTCCGAGTTTGAATAAAACATTTATACTCACTAAGGAGCTTTATGAATAAAATATGAATCCTCTATAAGGTTCCCATTTCAACATATCTCAAGTTAGAAAATATATACATATGAGTATATCATTTTCGGTAAATCACTCTACGGTTAACATACTGTACAGGGAGTACGTTATTGCAAAACCACTTTCCTTCCATTAGCTTAGAAGGTTTCTCATTCAAAAACATTTCATTATTTGAAATAATTGCAAGAATGCACTCACACGTGCCAATCTTTATAGAAAATCTTGCAGTTCTAGATACTGCACGATGTCAATATTTTTCTTATCAAAAATCACACTATCGGCAACTTGGCACTTAGGCCCAAGAAGCAGTGTTTGAGTATTTTTCCAAAGTGGAGGATGAGACTTGAAGAAAACATAAAAACCTGACAGGGATTGACGATGATCAGTCGCCACATCCAAGTCCAATAATCCGCGGGTCTTCTCTACCGGTAGAAGGATAGAAACTACATCCGTAATTATCCCCGGGTGAAAACTACATCCGTAATCACCCTCGATGAAAACTACATCCGTAATCATCCTTCGCAACACCTGGGCCGGAATAATAATTGATGGACCGCCTGGCTCATGGCCGCTTACACATCCCGGGAATCGTTCGTCAACGATTCCCACACCTGTCAGAGTCCCCTTTTTCTTTTTCTTTCAAAACTTGTTTTGATTGAAAATCGAGTAGTTGAGGTCCGACATCAGTCGACCGATAATTCTTGAAAAACGTGCAAGGGAGTAAAACCTGACCGGGGGTTTTCGAAAACATTTTAAGTTCGAAAGAGTTCGAGTTTAAAAGCGATAGACGTATCTTGGATTAGTTTTATTTAAAAATAATAAATAATTAATGAATAGTAATTTAGGATTTAATAAGAATTAATAAATTAATTATTTAATTAAATTAATCTTCTAATCCAAGATAAATATTTTCGAGTATTTTTAATAATCGTATAAATAATAATTACTTAAGTATACGACACTTCCCGAACGCTTCTTCGGGTTTTCGCAATTTAATCACAATAATATACCGCTCCCCGGTCAATAGTATATTTGGACTGCTACGACCTCTATTGCTAGAGTCGTTGTCCGAAGAACATTTTTCATTCTAAGTTCAAGGGTATAAACACATTTACATATATCTCAATCTCGACATAAAGTCTTGTCAAAACATAGAACATAACACGTATAGAATCTACAAACACAACAGTGGAAAACTATATATAGGAGTTTTGAAAAGTAAACTTGCATAGGTAAAATCAAGAATATAATCTTCTGAAATTAAATACTTAGGGTTGGAAAACTTGCCTTGGTGGGGTTGGGGTGGTCGGCTCGCGAAGTGGAATGGAAATCTATACATAATCAATATTTGTACGTTAGTACCTTAACAACGCTACTTAATCATAAGGTTTTAAAAATCGTAAGACCAACTTAACGACTCCACTTGTGACCACTAACCCTCTCATATGACCATGTCGTCACATTATCACTTCCGTTACCCATTCGACTCAAATCTATTCCTCAAACTCGAAACTCAAGTGAGCATTCTTAAAACTACTTTAAACTAATCCCCTAAGTGGTTTTTCACTTGCGCACACCTCGCTCCAACATTTTTATAAAATTGAAAAATATATATTTTAATCCAATTCTTTTTGGAAAGCCTTTCCACTTGTTTAATCTGTATATCCTCAAATTTCCATAACATTCTCATAATTTTAAGGGATCCTAACTCAGTTCACAAGTGGACAACACAGTGCAGTCCGAATTCCAGAACCACACTGCACGAATCCGGCCATAACTCAAAATCTACACATCTCCTGGGTGTGAGCCTTATATTTCTAGAAACTACATTCAATTATCTTTCCATCCATATAAATTAGGCTCTCGGTAGACAAGTGTAAGGGGTTCAAAAGTCCACTGCAAGGCAGAACATACCCCCAGACTTTTATTCTGCATACTTCTTTGTTTAATCTTTCAAGAACTCAACTTATACATCATGTCTACCATTAAAATCATCAAGGCTCATCTCTACAACATACATGGGGTTACATACTCTAAGTACAAGCTTTAAAATCACACCAACAACATATATCCTCAAGATTTACATCATCCATAACTTTTATAACCAAGATATGCACTAAAACTTTTAGATCTAACAATATAAACCATAAACACTTCATGACTAAGAGTGGTGAGAGTTTTTATACCTTCTTGAGTAGCTAGGGGCCTTGGGTGAGCTTTATATCCTCTAAGAACACTTGGATGAGCCCTTACAAACCTTAAACCTTCAAGATCTAAAAGATGAACAACTTTGGTAAATTTTCATCCAACCTTCAACAATTTATAACTCAAGATCTAATGGATGGATGGGGTTGAAATTAATACCATACCTCTATAATGATGCAAGGGAGCCCTAGTATTTTTGCTTGGATTTGTGAGTGAGGGGAAGTTGAAGAAGAAATTCTTCTTCTTCCTCCTTCTTTGGCTCGGCCGAGAGCTCCAAGGGAGAGGGAGGGAGAGTGTTGTGTTTTGTTTGTGTTTGGAATGATGAGAGGTAATGAATTATTGAGTGTGTATGTATGTATGTATAATGTAGTCACAAGATGTCACTCTAGGTAGTAGCCTAGGCATGCACCATGCTTCCTTGTCTCCTAAGGTGTGACACCCATCACATATGTCACTATTCACTTCTACTTTATGCTTTTCTAGTTTCTTTTCCTAACTAGCTAGTTACATGACACTTGCATGTAATTTCTTTCCTTGTATTATTATTCCTCCACCAATGGTTGTCACTTAGTCCTTAATTCATATCGTATCATAATTAATCTCCTCGTTATAATATTTTGTCGCGTAGAGATTTCCTTTGTAATTCCTTAAGTACTTAATTGGGTAAATTCCCTAAATCTCCATAACTCCTTGTCATAGTCTCTTAAAATATTTTAGTACTTTAATAATTCTCAAATCCCAAGTTTTTATAAATCTTAATAGCAGTAGGCCTCTTGCCTTAACAATCTTCCCTTTTTCTTACACAGTGAATGTAACAACATAAATTTCTCAGATAATCAATTCCATTAAACAACATGGGTGACTCAAAAGGTCCCAAATTCTCAATGTCATATGATATTATATCCTTAAAAATATTACAAAAATCAGGGTTCTTACAGCCTCCCCTCCTTAAAAGGATTCCGTCCCGGAATCAGGTTGAAAATAGTTGAGGGTACTTTTCACGCATAACGCTTTCTAGTTCCCATGTTAATTCCTCGACGTTCTGGTTCCTCCACAAAACTTTCACTAGCTTGACAACCTTGTTCCTCAGCACTTGTTCTTTTCTATCCATGATTTTCACGGGTTGCTCCACATAGGTCAAGTCTGGTTGTAGGTCCACTTGGTCATATTCTATCACATGCCGATAGTCGGTGTGGTAGGGTCGTAACATAGACACATGAAACACATTATGAATTTGCTGCAAGCTTGGGGCAAGGCTAACTCGTTGGCTAACTTCCCAATACGCCTCAAAATCTCAAAAGGTCCAATAAACCTCAGACTTAGCTTTCTTTTCTTAAGAAATCGCATCAATCCTTTCCAGGGGTATTCCTTTAGTATCACGAAGTCTCCCACCTCATACTCCTTTGATATCTCATAAAATTTGACCATTCGAAATGATGGGTTTCGTAAAAAAAACAAATGACTTTTACATACACTCGTCTGCACCTTAAAGACGTAATATCCATTCGAAATCTTCATTTAATAATTCGTACATATCATGATTGCAAAAATTTACCATCCGCACATAAAATTACTATTCATCTAGGTTTCGAATATTCACGAAAATTAGGGTTATTGCAGTCTCCTCTCCTTAAAAGGATTCTATCTTAAGAACCTAAGGAAAATAGTTGTGGATACAATTCCAACCTTCCCCTTTCCAACTCTCAGGTTTACACTTCAACCCTTTTGTTCAACCCTTTAATCGCCATAGATGGTTTAGAACCACTAGTTCA
The DNA here is from genome assembly GCA_037693485.1 of Kitagawia praeruptora. Taxonomy (NCBI): domain Eukaryota; kingdom Viridiplantae; phylum Streptophyta; class Magnoliopsida; order Apiales; family Apiaceae; genus Kitagawia; species Kitagawia praeruptora. The sequence continues at coordinate 51,665,790 of CM075348.1, read as the reverse complement.
TTATCGAATGTATCTCTCCGTTCTATTACTCTATCCGAGAGTTATCAGTATTTATCAAATCTCTTCCTATCTAACGGAACGCTACTGGATCAAATGGCAAAGACATTGTTGAGAAAAAGATGGCTTTTCCCGGGTGAAATGAAAATTGGATTCATGGAACAGGAGAAAGATTTCCATTATTATGATGACTATATGATGGTCTCACCAACGCTTTAATGTTGTTTCTCAACGCATGCTTTCCTCGACCTGTATTCCTTATTGGTTGTTCTATGAATGAAAATTTCTATCCCACTACTTATACGTTCCTCTTCTACCTTGTTCATAGTATCCGTGTTGAGTCGTTGTATCGTTGGCCCGTGAATACTTTGTGGTCGTGTTTTATAATCTGAGACAATGTCAATACGCACGGTATTCCTCGTATTCCTTGGCTTAATTAACACGCATGTGTTGCCTCCCGTCAGCCATTACCACTTGCTATGGATACTGTATAGTCTTCGGTATACGTCGAACCAGTTCAGCTACTATATCCCTCGTTCATTGACTTCTTCGTAACGCAAGAAAAGCGAAACTTCTTCCTTCGCAGTACGCTTTACAAGAGACGTCCTTACGTTCGTGATAACAACATTTATTTCATGGATAAGTTTTTATTCTCGACTGCCCCGTGAAATCTAAGGCACGACACTAAATATAAATTCGATCGTCTGGACAATCCTTCTTCCATGTCCGTCAGCCCCAGATCAAATTAGTGCATACGCTCAATCTCTTTGTTAAATATACTTGAAAGCACCTTCAATATTCGAAGTTTAACCTTAAGTCTTTATCTGACGTAATCGCTGCAGAAGTTTTATATTGCACCACCATCTCTTCCGTATATAAATCGATAATCTTCTAAATGGAAAGTCTCTCGTAGGTAAATCACTTGGTCCAACAATTATAAATCAACTAGGGCCATCTCTTGGCTCGGTCTTCGGCGACCTACTTATGAAATTCATTATAATTATGTCCACGTTCAAGATTTTCTACAGGCGGAATTAATCCACTAGATCTCTATCATTCTGCTTTTGACATGTCGCGTTTGTACTTAATAGTTTGCCAATACCATTCTTCGTATCCGCTTGCCAACATTCTCTTAATTCTCTATACCTCTTTGCCCTTCCCCATAATTTAGTCATTTTTCCCCTAACATTATTCTTTATTGTATATACTCTATTTTCTTGGTCAATACTGACTGAATTCCAATTTCGAATAATCCCTTCTATAGGTATCGGCCACCACACTGGCCTTTCCTGGGTAATAACAAATTTCTCCATTATACTCCCTGTTCCATTTCGTCACCTTCTCTCTCTTATGTTTAGTTCTAATATGAAGATATACTTATGGCACTTGTGGAAAAAATTTCACACTTTTCTCATAAGGTTAACGTCTCAGTTTTATGCGTGAACGCTATCATGACTATTCCCCGACTCACGGTTAGTATATCCTATCCTGTAACCTTTATGTTGTTTAGAAGTATATGCTATCATCCCCTTTCTACTGCATCGGCACACCTCTTAACTCTTGAAAGACGCATCATCGTGACCCTCAAAGTCCTCTTCTCATCATGAAGTATAGCTAACAACGAGGTTGTTACTAATCGCTCATATCATTCTTAAAACTTTATTTATTAACCCACAAGGGCTTCTGACTCACTAGTCAATCCACATGATACTACCAAAATTTATAATGTTTATATTAATGTGAAATGCCGACTTCGGTGCAGTACAGAGTTCGATCTGGAGTTGGTGAAACCTTCTCTTTAACCTTATCTTTGAAAAACAACTACGCACTTTAACTAGTCAACAATTCCTCCATTTCCGATAAGGGTTTCAGTTCTCGATGGTATAGGTAAGATGTCATGCGCTCGTCTTCTTTCACAACTGGCGCCAATCAGCCTGAGGCCTGTATGCTGCTGCGATTCCCAATAAACTTGATTAGGTGGTAATCTCGAAGGATCATTAGGATATATCCATGCATCCATTTGCTATTAAGGGCCTTTTAAACTTTATGTCTCGCTATGTGCATCAATCCCTTTTAGCTAAGTAAAGCTTCACATTCTTGCCACGATATTTCTTCCTTTCTTGTCCATCTCACTTCCATGTTAGTTTCCTCTAAGGATATGTCTTACATCGCAATCGATTTGAATTTCTTGGATCAGGAAAAGGCTTGGTAACTCCAGAATTCATTACTATAACATCCTGACAACGGTTGGTAGGAACGTACTCCCAACCACCTCATCATTTCCTATAACTTTCCTCACACTCATATTAAAGGTCTTGTGGTATGCCCCGACATGTTATTTCTACTTTAATAATTACTCGGCATAACGCTCTGGCTGCACAATTACAACATTTGGTTTTTGATCTCATATTGGTGCAACGGTTCACAATTGTACCTCCCGTTCACCTTAGAGTAATCACTTTTGAAAGGAATGGTTTTAAAATAACAAAGTCCAATAGATAATTTCAATAAGAATTCCACATTGGATGTTCCAAGAATGTTGATGGTTCCAAATACTAGGAGTCTCGATTTTCGGAGATGTAAGGATGGACAAAAAGAATACAACAAGGTTTATTCCTTCATGTCCTGCAAATTTGGTAATGTGATACCATAGAGAATGTTGCACGAGGGCAATGATTGTTGGATACAAAAGTCATAAAGACGGTCTTTATACAATTCTTACATATGGGGAATACTTTTCCTCTTCAAAAATAGAGGATCTAAAAAGTCCCATTGATAAAGGTCAACCGATCGAAAGAAATTCTATTATGTGACGATAAAAATGAAGCAGTTTATCATTCAAGTAATCTATGGTTTCAAATGAATCTTCATTATATGAATGAAAGAACAGAATATTCAAGTGACATAAAGTCTGATACAAAGATGGGTAGAATTCAAGTTGAGTGGACGACCTCATTAGGTCTCAATCAAGTCATTCGTCAAAACTTTCATCATCATACTTTACCACACGCAAAATGCATTGCGGAATTGCTGAATGAATTAAATTGGGAGTTGGACCAGTGAAACAATAACTAGTCCTTTTCAAGAAACACTAGCAACTAGCTAGACAAAATTTGCTAGTTCGCCTGTTTGAGACATCACCACTAGCTAGGACAATTAGCTAGGTGTTCTTCACAACATTACAATTTTGACTAGTTAGAACAATCAACTAGTCATTCATATTGACATATCGACTAGCCAGTTTCAATTGGCTAGAACGGAATTTCAACATCGTAGCCACTGAAGAAACTTTAGGCTACTCGGACAACGAATGGAAATAAGAAGTTATTAAGTTTGAAAAAAGAAAACTATAAAATATGAAAAGAATGTTCTAGGTATCGGAACAATCGATAACCTCTCATCAAATATTACTTATCAGTGAAACGGTCCACCCAAGGGTGCCTCCGTACACATGCTTTATCAGATCTTTCAGTAGAATGAAATTCAGAATACTAGTATCAAAATGATATCCTTACTATGATTTCAATGTACGACGCACAATCTCATTTTGAATAGAAGAAAGGATTCATGAGGAATATCTGGATGTTAGATCATCCCTGTTCTCAATAAGTTGATAAATATTTATGGGCTCGACTGAAGAGTGCAAGTATGAAAGAAGTAGTCAAATATCAATATTCGTTTAGGAATATTCATTGATTAATTAAGGAAACAATTGTTGAACATTCCTTGGATAATTGAAAGGAAGTGTAAATAGTCCTGAGCAGAACGAAATAATTATAAACTTCAAATAGAATACTCGGGGATCAAATAAGATACTTTGGATGAGTCCCGGTTTAGAGAAAGTATATCACTGGTGGTTATTCCACAAGTTTGAAGTAGAAAGCTAGAAGGATTACCTGATATAAACTAATCGAGGTAACATGGTTAATGAAAAGTTTAAAATGAAGTAGTGCACCAGCCGGTAGTTACCAAAATAAGTTAATAATCATTCGTGCATCTCATTATCACCACTATGAGGGTAGCTCCATCTCTTCGTCTTCGTAATACAAGACACCAACTAGTGTGTCTCTCAATCATCATCTTAAAGTCATTCATCGAGTTGGGGTTTCACAAATATATCTATCATTTCCGTGCTTTATCTTGAAGACCAAACTTCACATCATTTCAGGGACACCTGCTAAGTCCATAGGGTCCTACTTCATGCCTTCCGACATGAATCACAAGTGGCCAGTTCCCCCTGGGAACAGATCAAAGAGATCTCTCAGGGATCTCAGTGCAGTCCATAGGTTCAGTGGTGGGTGTGTGTATGTGAACATATACCAAAAAAATTGAGGTTTACAATACATATATGCGTAGTCCCTGCTAACATCTCTATCAAAGGATCCCACTCTAGACCCGTTGGTCATTTCTTTTGGTAGACTCTGAGATCACTGTATCGCTCGTTGTAACCATATTCAACTTCACTTGAGTCCCTTTGTTAATTCTACTTGCTTGTTCTCTAAGTTGAACTACATGCTCTAGCGCCCGAATCATGCGTGGAATTATCTAGCACGCTCATCTTATGATAACATTCTCGTATAACACACGTAAAATTCGCCACCAAGGGTAATGAAATCCACAACGGCATAGTAACCACCTTTCAGGTAAACCCGTTACTTATCGAAAATCGGATCTTATAGCCAAAGTAAAAGACTTTCATTATTCCAAGTACAAAGTACCCTTAATTATGTAGGGAAGTCTAAACTTCTTGATTCTTAAAATGCTGCCTCCTAAACTGTGGAGGACTATGGGCCACAAAATTTATGCCAGCCTAGTCATCCGATCATATTGGCAATATCGCCTCTACCTCAGCTGCTCTTGAGATTTCGCTCTGCTTTCTACATTATTACTTATGACAGGTCATGTACGACTCTCAAACCTCTATTCATCATTCTGAAGGTATCTAAGGATTCTATCGACCCTAGTATAATACCTCCAGTAACACTCCAGCCCATTCTACTCACCGGTACCTCTTCCAGAAGTCCAATAATAAGTTTACTACGATCTCGTATGTCATTCTCTTACTTAGACTTAACTCTCAACACTCTCGTTTCTGAGTACTGCAACTTATCTCTCTGATACCATTTCTGTAACGCCCCCAAATCCGAGGTCATAGATTCAGGTCGTCACATCACCATCCAACCATATCATACCTGTATTAACTTTACAACTCCACAATACATCCATCCAGACCTCAATCTTACGCACATACAAGTTAGAGCCTCAGAAACGATAATCAAAAGTAACACTAGATATTACAATTCATCTAATCAATCCAGAATCTTACGCACTTCCACTTATACACTACACTTGAAGACAAGTCTTACTATTACAGTTGAAAACCTATCAGACTTACTCTGTAGTATTTATCAGGAACTAAATCATCTCAGGGGTAAATCTTCTACTCCTCTTCTGCTGGTGCGGAGTTAACCGACCGAATTCTTCTCTTTCTGAAAAGTTTTTATAAAGCAAGAATGAGCTACATAATGCTCAGCAAGTTCGCCATTTTGAAAAATAATAATGTGGTTTATTTCGAAAACGTTCCCAACTGTATGGGTATATATATCAGATTTCAAAACATAATTCGGCAATATATATGTCCGAGTTTGAATAAAACATTTATACTCACTAAGGAGCTTTATGAATAAAATATGAATCCTCTATAAGGTTCCCATTTCAACATATCTCAAGTTAGAAAATATATACATATGAGTATATCATTTTCGGTAAATCACTCTACGGTTAACATACTGTACAGGGAGTACGTTATTGCAAAACCACTTTCCTTCCATTAGCTTAGAAGGTTTCTCATTCAAAAACATTTCATTATTTGAAATAATTGCAAGAATGCACTCACACGTGCCAATCTTTATAGAAAATCTTGCAGTTCTAGATACTGCACGATGTCAATATTTTTCTTATCAAAAATCACACTATCGGCAACTTGGCACTTAGGCCCAAGAAGCAGTGTTTGAGTATTTTTCCAAAGTGGAGGATGAGACTTGAAGAAAACATAAAAACCTGACAGGGATTGACGATGATCAGTCGCCACATCCAAGTCCAATAATCCGCGGGTCTTCTCTACCGGTAGAAGGATAGAAACTACATCCGTAATTATCCCCGGGTGAAAACTACATCCGTAATCACCCTCGATGAAAACTACATCCGTAATCATCCTTCGGCAACACCTGGGCCGGAATAATAATTGATGGACCGCCTGGCTCATGGCCGCTTACACATCCCGGGAATCGTTCGTCAACGATTCCCACACCTGTCAGAGTCCCCTTTTTCTTTTTCTTTCAAAACTTGTTTTGATTGAAAATCGAGTAGTTGAGGTCCGACATCAGTCGACCGATAATTCTTGAAAAACGTGCAAGGGAGTAAAACCTGACCGGGGGTTTTCGAAAACATTTTAAGTTCGAAAGAGTTCGAGTTTAAAAGCGATAGACGTATCTTGGATTAGTTTTATTTAAAAATAATAAATAATTAATGAATAGTAATTTAGGATTTAATAAGAATTAATAAATTAATTATTTAATTAAATTAATCTTCTAATCCAAGATAAATATTTTCGAGTATTTTTAATAATCGTATAAATAATAATTACTTAAGTATACGACACTTCCCGAACGCTTCTTCGGGTTTTCGCAATTTAATCACAATAATATACCGCTCCCCGGTCAATAGTATATTTGGACTGCTACGACCTCTATTGCTAGAGTCGTTGTCCGAAGAACATTTTTCATTCTAAGTTCAAGGGTATAAACACATTTACATATATCTCAATCTCGACATAAAGTCTTGTCAAAACATAGAACATAACACGTATAGAATCTACAAACACAACAGTGGAAAACTATATATAGGAGTTTTGAAAAGTAAACTTGCATAGGTAAAATCAAGAATATAATCTTCTGAAATTAAATACTTAGGGTTGGAAAACTTGCCTTGGTGGGGTTGGGGTGGTCGGCTCGCGAAGTGGAATGGAAATCTATACATAATCAATATTTGTACGTTAGTACCTTAACAACGCTACTTAATCATAAGGTTTTAAAAATCGTAAGACCAACTTAACGACTCCACTTGTGACCACTAACCCTCTCATATGACCATGTCGTCACATTATCACTTCCGTTACCCATTCGACTCAAATCTATTCCTCAAACTCGAAACTCAAGTGAGCATTCTTAAAACTACTTTAAACTAATCCCCTAAGTGGTTTTTCACTTGCGCACACCTCGCTCCAACATTTTTATAAAATTGAAAAATATATATTTTAATCCAATTCTTTTTGGAAAGCCTTTCCACTTGTTTAATCTGTATATCCTCAAATTTCCATAACATTCTCATAATTTTAAGGGATCCTAACTCAGTTCACAAGTGGACAACACAGTGCAGTCCGAATTCCAGAACCACACTGCACGAATCCGGCCATAACTCAAAATCTACACATCTCCTGGGTGTGAGCCTTATATTTCTAGAAACTACATTCAATTATCTTTCCATCCATATAAATTAGGCTCTCGGTAGACAAGTGTAAGGGGTTCAAAAGTCCACTGCAAGGCAGAACATACCCCCAGACTTTTATTCTGCATACTTCTTTGTTTAATCTTTCAAGAACTCAACTTATACATCATGTCTACCATTAAAATCATCAAGGCTCATCTCTACAACATACATGGGGTTACATACTCTAAGTACAAGCTTTAAAATCACACCAACAACATATATCCTCAAGATTTACATCATCCATAACTTTTATAACCAAGATATGCACTAAAACTTTTAGATCTAACAATATAAACCATAAACACTTCATGACTAAGAGTGGTGAGAGTTTTTATACCTTCTTGAGTAGCTAGGGGCCTTGGGTGAGCTTTATATCCTCTAAGAACACTTGGATGAGCCCTTACAAACCTTAAACCTTCAAGATCTAAAAGATGAACAACTTTGGTAAATTTTCATCAAACCTTCAACAATTTATAACTCAAGATCTAATGGATGGATGGGGTTGAAATTAATACCATACCTCTATAATGATGCAAGGGAGCCCTAGTATTTTTGCTTGGATTTGTGAGTGAGGGGAAGTTGAAGAAGAAATTCTTCTTCTTCCTCCTTCTTTGGCTCGGCCGAGAGCTCCAAGGTAGAGGGAGGGAGAGTGTTGTGTTTTGTTTGTGTTTGGAATGATGAGAGGTAATGAATTATTGAGTGTGTATGTATGTATGTATAATGTAGTCACAAGATGTCACTCTAGGTAGTAGCCTAGGCATGCACCATGCTTCCTTGTCTCCTAGGGTGTGACACCCATCACATATGTCACTATTCACTTCTACTTTATGCTTTTCTAGTTTCTTTTCCTAACTAGCTAGTTACATGACACTTGCATGTAATTTCTTTCCTTGTATTATTATTCCTCCACCAATGGTTGTCACTTAGTCCTTAATTCATATCGTATCATAATTAATCTCCTCGTTATAATATTTTGTCGCGTAGAGATTTCCTTTGTAATTCCTTAAGTACATAATTGGGTAAATTCCCTAAATCTCCATAACTCCTTGTCATAGTCTCTTAAAATATTTTAGTACTTTAATAATTCTCAAATCCCAAGTTTTTATAAATCTTAATAGCAGTAGGCCTCTTGCCTTAACAATCTTCCCTTTTTCTTACACAGTGAATGTAACAACATAAATTTCTCAGATAATCAATTCCATTAAACAACATGGGTGACTCAAAAGGTCCCAAATTCCCAATGTCATATGATATTATATCCTTAAAAATATTACAAAAATCAGGGTTCTTACAGCTACAACCCTGCACAACTACACAAAACACATAAAAAATACAACAAACTTGAGACCAAGTCAATCAATTTAAGCCGATATGGAACGCTCCAAGTGGATATAAAATCCACTTATCACACCCCCAAACTTAAACCGATGCTTGTCCTCAAGCATAAACAACTAACCACTAACTAATTAGTACCACTTTCGTAGGTGATCACGGTTGCATTTGGCATATGCAACAAGCCCTTTAGACCCCTAGGAAGCCCTAGTGGACGAGTAAGGTCTCGTGAGGGCCTATAGCGAATGTACCCACAAAATCCAATGCAATGCAATGCATGAATGCAACTAAATGAAAATGCAAATAATCTAGTACTAATATCCTACCATACCTTCAAATCCTCTCATGTCATATCAACTTAAGAATCAAAGTAATAACGCAATGTCTTGGTGTCGAAAGTGCAAGTATTCACATATTCTACTCAATGAAGATGCATAAGTTCTCAAAAGCCCATGTCAAATGTAAGAATAAGTTAGTAAACGTGCTAAGCCTACAAGAGTACATCTTTGAGACAAAACTCGGGATCTCATACGCAAAAACAAGTAAACACTCACAATCCACTCACAAAAGAATATTCACTCAAGAACAAGGGTAAGTGTATCACTCAATTCCAACAAAATCATAAGCATGCTTGACATTTGGTATCAATCTAACTCTTAACACAACATACATCAATGACCATAATCAAAAGGTCTTTATTTGGGTTGTAACGGGGCTAGGGACAAGGTATGTCAAATAAGCCAAATCAGGTGAAGTGTCAAAAGCTAGTAGGAACTATAATAAATCATACACAACACCCTATTTTCCCCCCCACATAATTTTTACTCTTCTTCTTTTCAAAAAAAAAAACGCTCGACTAGTCGACTAAAATAGGATCACAACAAACACAAACATGCTCTCATAATATATATATATATATATATATATATATATATATATATATATATATATATATATATATATGGAAACTGGTCACCAACCACAGTTGGATATTTTTAAATATCCAACCAACCCATCTTATACCATTAAAACGTGCAGGCAACGGTCAGATGAAATATTACTTACGCTGTATAATATAGCGTATTACGCTCTATAATAGAGCATATACGCTATATTATACAGCGTAAGTAATATTCCCGTTTTACCCTTAATCACTTCCGCTCTATTATATATCTTAGCCGAGAACAACACCAATTTCAGCTCAAACAGCCTTTCATGTTTTGAAATATCATTTCAAGAGTGTTCAAACTTAATCTACACCAAATTTCAAGAGTGTTCAAACTTAATCTACACCAAACTTAATCATTTGGCGATATATTTACACCATCACAAACTTAATCTATACCTATTCTTAATCTACCAATCTTCATTTATTTATCCAAATTTATTCAAATTTGAAGACTTTGAAGATTTTGAAGATTGAGCTTGGAGTACCATCCCAAATTAAGATTTTGAAGATTGAGCTTCGAATTTAAGGTTAGCTTTCTATTTAATCCATGGCTTCTTTCATTTTTTCGAAGTTAAAATCTCCTACTAAGACACCTAGTAAGATTGAGATTGAGATAGAAAATGAAGATGTTAACGAAAGTCCACACACACCTAAAATAATAGATCTTGATGATGATAATAATGAAGATGTTAAGAATGATGATGGTGATGTTGTCTATGATGTTGATGATGGTGATGATGTTGATGATGGTGATGATGTTGATGATAATGATGATGGTGATGATGTTGATGATAATGATGATGGTGATGGTGATGATGTTGATGATAATGATGATGGTGAAGATGTTAAGAATGGTGTTTCTTTGGATGATTTGAATGATGTTTACCCATGTGTTGGTCAATTATTCGATAGTTTAGATGAAGCGGAGAGGTTTTATAGAGATTATGGTAGGCGTATTGGTTTTGAAGTAATAATTAGAACTACACATAAACGTTCAAAAACTAAAAAGATTTGTTCGCGTTTGTATATATGTCGAAAGGGTGGGAGATTATCCTCAAAATCTTTGGATGATGAAGGTGAAGTTTCGGGAAAAAAGAGAAATAGGGATTCTCTTGGTAGAACAAAGTGTGAGGCGCGAATGTATGTTGTTCATAGAGAGACATCAAAGAAGTGGGAGGTAACATTGGTTAATTTGGTACACAATCATGAAATGGTTTCACCTAGTAAGGTACATTTCATGCAAAGGCCAAGAAACATAACACCCATCATGCGAGAATTGATTATAATTTTGAGTAAGTCGGGTATTGGGCCTCAACAATCTTTGAATGTAATGGGTGAGCTTACGGGAAGCTTAGAAAATATTGGGTTTACTAGTCAAGAGATTCGGAATGTTTTGCGTGATATTAGACATCATGTATTTGATTCGAGTGATGCCAAAGAAGGTTTGAAATTACTCCAAGAATTGAAATGTAGTAGTTTTGGGGAATTTTTCTATCGAGTAGATGTTGATGAGGATAATCGGGTGCGTTCCATGTTGTGGGTTGATCCAAGATCGTTAAATGCATATAAAATTTTTGGAGATGTGGTAGTATTTGACTCCACATACCGCACCAATAGGTATAGTATGCCATTTGTACCTATTACGGGGGTGAACCACCACTACCAATCCATATTGTTTGGTTTTGCACTAATAAGGGATGAGAAAGAAAGTTCTTACGTATGGGTTTTGAAGAATTGGTTGGAAGCTATAGGAAACAAGGCTCCAATCTCAATAATCACCGATCAAGATATTGCACTTGGAAATGCAATTGCCGAAGTTTTACCAAACACGAACCATCTTTATTGTACTTGGCATATAAGTACTAAATTCGGGGAGAAGTTATCCGGTTTGTACACACATGAACCACATTTCAAAGAAGATTTCAACTTATGTTTGTACAAGTCAATGACGGTTGAACAATTTGAAAATAGGTGGGAAGATTTGGTTGAAAAATATAACTTGGATGATCATGGTTGGTTGCAAGAAATGTATTATGTTCGACATAAGTGGGTTCGTGTGTACACTAAACTTCATTTCACTACCGGGATAACAACTACCTCGAGAAGTGAGTCAATGAATGCATTTTTTGACGAGTATGTAAAAGCTAGCACCGGTTTGAAAGAGTTTGTAGAGAATTCACAAAAAGCATTGGAGAAACAATATCTTCGTGAGAAAGAAGCGGACTATGAAACAAAGTATAAGGAAAGGTCAAGAATAACATCATCCTCATTGGAGAATCATGCGGCATCTATTTATACAAAAGAAATGTTTAGACGTTTTCAACACGAACTTAAACAAAGTGGAGCCTATGTTGTGAATGAGAGAGCTTCCATGAGTACTATGCTATTTAAGGTGTACGAAGCACATAAGACCACGGTGGCGGAGGAAAATAGAAAAGTTTATCAAATAACCGTGGCTAATGGTATGATAAATTGCATTTGTCGGAAATTTGAAAGTTCGGGAATGATTTGTCGTCATATTATTCGATATTTGAATATGATGCAATGGACGGAGATCCCTTCAAATTTAATTAACTTGAGATGGACAATTGGAGCAAATAAAATTTCCGGGTCTATGTCGTATAAACCTCCTATCGTTGGCGATATTCTTCAATCACAACCCGCCCGATATACAACTTTGTGCAAAGCCTTTCAAGATTTAGCGGCTCGTGGAAGTTGCTCGGTTCCAAGATTTAAATACGTCATGGGATTGATTGAAGAAGAGTCGGAATATGTGGAAAATTTTCCTATGGAGATGCCTTCTACGAAAAAAGCACCATCATGTGAGGATGAACGTGAAGGTGAAGATTTTGATGGATTTGAAGATTTTGAAGATTTGAAAGACCCTAAAATTTCCACCACTAAAGGTCGCAAGAGGGAAAGAATGAAAAGTGGAATAGAAAAGTCCACCCCAAAAAAATCAAGAAAATGTAATCTTTGCAAAGAATATGATGTTAAACATGATTCCCGAAATTGTCCAAAAAAATTAGAAAAGTTGATTCCCAAAAAGTCCAAATCAAAAAAATCAAGGAAATGTAATTCGTGATTTTACTATTTAGTGAATTTGGTATTGATTTTGTTGGATTTGGTTAGTTGATTACATTTTTGGTTTGGTGCAATTTGAGTGAATTTTTGATTTGATTGAATTTGGTATTGGTACTGAATTTTTGATGCTTGAAGTTGGTACAAGGGAAAAAAAACAAAGCAAAAAAAAAAAAATCTCTGGTATTACGCTCTATTATAGAGCGTAGTACGCTGAGCGTAATATCAGCTGTATTTTGACAAATACCAAAAAAGCTCTGGTATTACGCTCTATAATAGAGCGTAGTATGCTCTATAATAGAGCGTAGTACGCTCTATAATAGAGCGTAATACCAGCTTAATATTTGCGTAATAGAGCGTAAAAACCGGGTACGCTATATTATATAGCGTATACGCTATATTATATAGCGTAAACGTGGACCGGACACGTGGCAGATCTGGGGTAAAGTGGGAATAAAGCTTACGCTCTATTATATAGCGTAGTACGCTATATAATACAGCGTAATACTTTTTAATCACAGCCGTCCATTTCTTTAGTGGATGGTTATAGATGGGTTGGACCAATAATAAAATATATCCAACTGTGGCTGTAGAAGGGGCCCCTATATATATATATATATATTCTTCTTTTTTCTATTTTCGCTTTTTTCCTTTTTCTCTTTTTTTTTCTTTTTTTTTCGAGAGCTAAATAAAACAATAATATAAACAATAACAATGATCCCATGAATTTATTACATATGCCGACTATCAAGTAAACAAACCCAATTTTCAATATTTTCCCCAAAAGTAAGATCAACAATAAACCCCTCCTTACACAACTTATTACTCCCTTAAATACTCTACTAGCCTTTGACAATATGGGTTCAAATTAATGTAAGGCCAATACAAGAAAAAGGTCTAGGCAAGTAATGTGGTATGTCACCGAAAAAATAGGATTAAGCTCAACGGGTTAACTAATTGATCATGTAAATATGGCGTGGTAATATGGGAAAATATATGGTTATTCCTAAATTCCTTTATCATTTTAATCGTCAAATAATGTCATGCGTTTTAAGAAAGACCTCAAACAACGGCTAGCAATGCAAACAATCCGTGGACACTCAAGCAAACGAATAAATTGCAACAAATATGCAATAAGACTCAAAAACTCACTTGGTGGAAAAACATACTCAATCCCAAGCAAAAATCTCTCTAACGCACCTACTTGTATTCAAAGCATGCAAACTAAATCATCTTAATCGAACCTCTCGTCATCATGGGATCTGATGAAACCATGATAAAAGCAAAGTATGAAAAAAATACAAATAAACCTAAGTAATTGATATGTAATGGTTCTCTAAATTACAATGGTAGGATGTGTTTATATAGGCTCTAGAAGTCTTGCCCAGCAAGAAAATACCAAAACAGAATTATAATAGAATTTTTGCAAAATACGTTTCCTAAACTGATTCTGTTTTGAAGGAAAATTCGTAGCTGACTTTTCTTCAATATTTCTGGGCCGTTCCAGTTGTAATTGGATATCTGGACGACTTTAGAATGATAGAGAATCTCGTTAGCTTCGCGTGGACAGTAATATCGTCCAAAACGGACTTGTAGAACTCAAGATATGGCCCAAACAGTAAATCAAGATTTTTAGGACAAAATTTCAGAATTTCCAGAAGGGTTCCCGCACTGCAGCGCCCTTCCCAGGCTGCAGCGCGCCATGCTTTCTTTTTAAGATTGTAGAAAATCTCCCAGGATTCGCGTGAGCTGTAAGATCGCTGAAAACGGACTTCTAGAACTCCAGATATGGCCAAACAGTATAGACTGCGCAACCTACCCAGAAAATCCGAATTTTACACAAATTGCTCCTTTCTCCTCCGTTTCTTTTGCATTAGCTAACATCTTCAATACCATGACACATGTAACTCCTTGGTAGCATAACACAAGTGTCAAATCTTCATTCCAATGCTTAATTCCACTCTAATATCGATTAGAAACACCAACACTAACCGATAGCTACAACCCTGCACAACTACACAAAACATATCAAAAATACAACAAACTTGAGACCAAGTCAATCAATTTAAGCCGATATGGAACGCTCCAAGTGGATATAAAATCCACTTATCATAAGTCTGTACTCAACAGGTGGTTCCTTCTTTTAAGGGTTGCAGTTGTGGTGGTTTATGGAAATCACATTGGTTAACAGGCGTCTCGCAAATACTGCGTTTTATAGAAATCTTACATTGCATGTTCTTGCCTGACTATTTTTAACATTTGTTAGAGCATCTCCAACCTTAACATAATTGTTAGCTATATCCTACGTGGCAGGTTTATTTGGCTATTGGGATACAAAGAATCTGCTCCAACCATACTTTCTATTAGCTAAATTTTTAGATAATGGGATATTGGTTGTAAGAACCCAGATTTTTGATAGAATTAAAACTTTTTATTATGTAATAATATAAGGATTGAATAGTTGTTATGACTGCGATGTAACGACTGTCTATTGAATGAATGAGATGGATTTAGATTCAAATATATATATATGTCATGAAGAATGCTTTTGGTTGACAGCATAGATAAGAATGATTAATCTCCTAAGGATATAGGTTATATTATTCCAAGAAGGAAGATTATTCTTATGTCATCCAAATCAATATCTGTTATTAGTCTAGTGGTTCCGTAAAAGGGTTAAGGAACGCCCGAAAGAGGACCAGGGCATTTTTATTAAATATAAGGAATATAAGAAATAATAAAGTGTGCATAGTGATTCTGGTGGAGATGGGAATATTATTAGACGACACTATATAGGAGTATTCAGAACGGAAATCTGAGTTCGTATTAGTGATCCGGGAGAAAATTAAGTGTATGTAAAAGCTGTCGGATTCAGAAAAATAGCACTTTTATTTTCTCCGAGATTTCCCTGGACACTGTCAGACTTAAGGATTTAGTAAAGGGATTTAAGGAATTTAAATTCGAGAAGTATTAAGAAAGATGGAGAATAGTATTATAAATATTAAGAAGGTTTTCGGTAAAACCCTAACTAGAAACGAATGAGTTATTCCCTCGAACGATCAACGAATTAAGCAATAACCGGACAAAGAAACGTATAAGCAACCAAGGATGCATCCAATATAGATAGTGGATTATGACATCATCACTTTATCAAAATATCTTGCACCAAAATGCAATTAACCAAGGACTTAAGTGCAAAAACACAAGAGTGAAGGACTTGGATGAAATTTCTAAGGATAAGGAAATCCAAAAAGGACCAATTAGAGCATGACACCTAGCCAAAACAAGATGCATCCATTAGCTATTGGTATATATCACTTATATTACACATTATTGGTCAAAACAAAGCAAAAGAACACAAGCTTTCTCCCATTTCCTCTCCAAAACTGCTGCTCTCGGTTCAAGCATAGAAAGGGGGGTTCCCACTATAATTTGATCTCCAAATTTTTATGGTAAGTACTTCATATCATAGTTTAGGTCCCCTAAAAATTTCAGCCTCAAATTCATCTTTTACCATTTTCAAATAAATCATCAAAGTGATGATGAATAGTACTGTTCTTCAAGAACTAACATTGTTTTTTTTTCTTGATTTCTTTGATGATCTAAGCTAGCTTAAGGCCACTCAAGGATCATATAAAGCTTATTAAGGCTAGATCATACTCCAAGGAAGGTAGACCTCTTGAAACCCTAGCATGTGATTTGAGATTTATGTATTTTTTTGATGGGTTTAGCTTTGTATGATTATAGTGGTGAATATAAGCATGATTATGTAGTTAGTTATGTGATTTAAGAAGCATGATGATCTTAAGGTTAAGGCCAGTGGTTCTAGGGCTTGTTGAGATGAGAATCATGTTTATAAGTTGTATGGATGCCCGGTGTGGCTTGGTTTGATAATTACGAATTTTTAGAACGTTCGATTTATAGCCGTCGTAATGCCGAAATTTCGTTAACCTTAAGAAAACGAATTTGACAGTAGATGTAACTCACTACCTAGCTTCGTAATCTGCTATGTTAAGATAGATTATGTTATGAGCTTCGTTTTGATATAAAGATCGCATGAAACGGACTTACGGTTTAAGAGTTATGATTAAATTCGTAAAAGTGGTTCGAAACCGTACGCGGAAGTTCGTAACTGAAATTGTATTCCTTTAATATTATGAAATGTTGCCCAGTAAATAACAATTGTAGAAGGGGGGTTGAATACAATTGTATAAGATTTTCGACTTAAACAGAAATAACACAAGTATGAATCAATAACAGCTTTATTAATTCTGATATAAAACTGTTACAAAACTCTCTTAAGAAATTCTTATGTTCTTAAGAGCTGCTAGGTTACAAGATAACTCATGTAAGCGATTACTATCAATTAAAACCTAAACTGTGTTTATATAGTGTACACAGCTGCTCTATCAATTACAAGATATATCAAATCAATTACATACGACTCTTAATACATATCTTGAATGATAGCTGCATTCCTATAATTTAGGAACCGACAAATCAATCTTCCCATAATCTCTGGACTAACGTAAATCTGCATGTAATCCTGATCTACTCAAATACTGACGACGTGTTACTGATGACGTCAGCATCAGTATTTGATCAGTAACGCCCAGATCCTGATCATCACTTGAATCAATATCTAACAATCTCCCCCAATTTGTTCTTTGTGAAATAAAGCACAAATTTCTTGATTCAAAGATGTCAAAAACTCAAAACAAAATACCTTCTAAAATTCATCAGGAACAGTTTCAGAAATTCTTTGATAAAACAGATTCATCTTCAAGAAGTCAGATATCAATTCTTCTTCCTTGCTTTCTAGAATTTGAATCAGTTTCTTCTTCAGATTATTGAGTCCTTCATCTTCCTCATTAATCTGATAGATAGCTGCCCTGAGATTCTGAATTGAGCTTCTTGGAAGATCTAAATCACCTAGCAACACATAAGCAATCTCCTTCCCATCTGGATTAAGAGACAATTGTTCCATGCCTAGATACTCTTCTCTAACAGCAGTACCTTTCTTCATTTCAACCTCTATGCCTCTTAAATTTAAATACATAGGAATATAATTGCCATCATACCTCGTTCCTCCATCCATAAATCTCTGTCTGATTTTCCTGTAAATCATAACAAACCAATTGTAGTAGACTTCTCTTTCTTTAACATTGATTCTTTTACTTCTGAGCAGATACAGAACATATTTCAGCTCCTTTGCAGATTTGCACAACAACTCATGAATAGCAATCTTCTTTACACTCCTGTCTTTCATGAAGTACAACATCTTTTCTACTTTCTTAGCACCAGCATGACAATCAGCAATGATAGCAACAGCTTCAAGTTTCCAGAGATGAATAACAGTTAACTCATCACCAATCTTGTCAACTAGAGCATATTGATCAGTTTGTACAATAAAAACGACCTGTGCATTATTATACCCAATGCCTCCTCTTGTTCCAGGTTCTAATCCCTTCAAACCAGATTGCATACTTACCCACTTTGGTGGATATTCAGCAACAAATGCAGTAGACTTTGATTTAACAATCAATAAAGATTCATTAATCAAAGAAGATTCTGTTATCAGTCCTGCATATTTGAAAACAACTGGTTTCCTATAATTACACTCACTCTTCTCCTTTTTCTTACTCTTCTTCTTCTTCTCATCTGTAGGATAATACTGCTGATGTTTAGGAACAGATTTACTTTTATCATACCATAACTTCCTGTTAGATTTATGAACATTTTTCAAGTACTCTCTGGTTGCTATCCTTTCTGCTTCTCTTGCTTTAGCTCTGATTTCACTTTCTCTTTCAAATCTTCTGAAGTTTTCTTGCTCATACTTCAGTGTATCTTCAATAACTTCCATATTGTGAAATTCAACCACAACCTTAAGAATCATAATCTTAAGTTCTTTTAAAATTTCAGATTCTCCAGAATCAGAGACAACATCAGGAATTGAACCAAAAATTGACTTCTCATTAGATACAATAGCTTGATCAGCAACCTTGCTCTTTCTTTTTAAAGGCAATATCTCCTCTTCAATTTCTTCAGGAGCATTGAATCTGTTATTTGGAGTCAGTACAAGAGATAGTGGAGTTTTCTTCTTTTCATTTTCAGAAACATCTTTTAATTTGATTCCACTAGATCTTGTTTGCCTTGTACTTGTTTGAGCAGGTAATCTTCCTCTTCCTCTGTACCTTCCTCCTCTGCCTCTTCCTCTTCTTGTAGCAGGAGCTTCATTTTGTCTTGCAATCTCTTCAAGAATCCTGTTATGTTCTTCTAAGAACTCATCAGTAGTCATGTTTGGATTCTCTTCAGTAGTTAAGATAAGTGCCTTCTCAGCATGATACTGTTGAACTCTTTTATCTTTATGAAATAGTTTAAGAACACGACCATCCCCTGTATCAAGTTCATGAAACAGATTAGCAGCATCTTCATCCTGTTCCACATACACATCATCCTCAGGAATGGTTGATAGAGTTTGACCAGGTGTCACAAGCTGTTCTTCTTTTGGACTCTGAGATTGTACCATTGTTGTCACTGTCTTCTTACCAGATCTAGAAACATGAGTTGACTGCCTAGTTTGAGTATTAGATTGACTTCTCTTTGTTACTAAAGCAGCATCAGAGGTTTCAACTTTATGTGACTTAGCACCACCATCATTTCCAGAATTATCATCATCCTTTTGTACAACTGGATTAGGTGAGCATTTTGTTTTGATTATCTTCTCCAACTTTTTGACATCAGCATCTTCTTCAATAAAGAAAGACAAGATAAGCTTGAGTGTTTCATAAATATTATCAACTTTCGATTCCAAGACAGTCATTCTGGAATCTATCTTCTTGTCAAGTGCTTTAACATCATCAGCAAGAAGACGTGCTTGAGAAGCAGTAGCAGAAATAGAAACAGATGTTTGAATACCTACTTGAAATTTATCAGTAACATCCTTCATAGAGTCAATTTCACTCTTCAATCCCTTTGCTAGAAGAGCATTAGTCTTGAGAAGAGCTTTAAGTTCAGGAGTAGGCATCCTCGTGGCAATATGACCAGAATGAAAAAGAGCATTTTGAAAATTCATCTCAGCATTCGGCTGATTCCATTCAGTATCCCATTCATATCCCCTTGTAGCTTGAGTATCAGGAGGAAGTATGGAACTGTACTCCCCTCTGAACTCTTCTTGAGTAACAGACTGCATGTATCTACTTGAAGATCCATAAGTAGATAGTAGACTTGCTTTTATTGCTGCCTGCATTTGAATTGCTTCAGGATTATCAGGATCATCATCTGAATTTGAACCAGATTTATTTGTCAAAATCCTATCATCAACATTCTCATCAGGATGCATAACACCTTTCAATTTCAATTCACCAGTAGATGCAGCTGGTGAATCCTGATGACCTGCAGGTAGAATAGTAACATTTCCTAATTCTCTCGTTTCTTTTAAAGTGATCTCACCACTTCTCACAGTGTTACCTAAGTTACTGTCAATAGTAACTGCTACCTCACTAGAAGTTAACAACTTCTCACTCTGTTCTACCTCTCCTTTTGCCAGTTCAGGAGACTGCCTCTCAACACTCTTCTTTTTCTCTAAATGTTCACTCTCATTCTCACAAGAAAGGCTCTGACTCATTAAATGTGAAGAAATAAGAGGTGGCTGAGAAGAGTGGTCTGAAGTCATACAAATAGAGGTATCCCTTATATCAGGTCTATCTGTAATCATACTATCAGTGGTAAAGGAAGTAGAGATAGAGATGTTACCTGACGAAGTAGTTAAAGAATCCATTGGCCTTGCAGAAATTGGCTCGACAAGTAATGGAATAAGTGGATCAGTAGTACTTACATCAGGATTGACAACTGCAACTAAAGCATGACTTGCATCAGTATTAACTACTGATGGTTCTTGTGTAGTCTGAGGTTGTGAAGCTTCTTCAACACTTTGAGTTAAAGGTTCTTGTGTGCTTCCCTCAAATGCAGTGTCAGCGATCACTTTAGCACATTCAGCAATGTGCAAATCATGAGCAACTTTATCTGCCAAACTTCTAGCTAGTTCAAATTCAATTTCAGAAGCCCCTTGAGCATTGTCAGGAAACTCCCCTGCTGATGTGATTGTGCCAGCATCTTCACTTTGAGAAGATGGTTCTTGTGGGGCTGGAATATTCTTGTCTTCACCTTCCCTTTGAGAAGGTGGTTCTTGTGGGACTATTCCTTCAGAATTGTCTGCACCCACACTTTGAGTAGGTGGTTCTTGTGTGACTGGATCTGCAATAGCTGCTGAACTCCTTTGAAGTTCAGGTTCTTGTGGGCTTGATCCTTTCAGAGATGACAAAGTAGTCCTTTGTTTCTTTTGTCTATGAAAGACATTTGCTTCAGTAGTTTTCTTTTCAAGTGGTGAAGGTTTGAAACCCAACTGAGCAGCAATAACATTTACTTGATCAACAGACATCTCAATAATTCTTCTCTTTGGAGATACAGATGCTGGAGAATCAGAGATCTCAACAGTCTTCACAGGTGAATTATCAGGAGTAGAGATGTCAGGATTGACAGTAGTAACAGGAACTGATGATCCATCTTGAATAGTAGATACATCAGGATTGCTCTCCATAGCATCAGTAAGATTCTGTAATTCTGTAGGAACAACAAATTTGCCTTTGTTGATTAATCTTCTTCTTTTCTTTGGCTTTTCAGAGACAGCCACTTCTCTAGTATCAACAGCATCAATCTCCTTTTTCTTCATCAAAACTGATATAGGCATTGTGTCATCATCAGAATCAGAATCAGCTCTTTGACTAACTTTCCTTTTTACTCCTGTTTCTCTATTCAGACCAGATGTTCCCAGAACCCCTTGTTCACCCCCTTGTAACTTCATTTTAGAGTGAGTTGGAGTGGAGAAATTCTTTGATCCTGATTGCCTCTCAGACACATCAGATCTAGCTAATTTCTTTGATTTTACAACTGATGCCTTTTGTGAGACACCAGAGGTGGTTGACTGTTTAGAAGAGTGTTTAGGTTTTGTGCTTGTATCAGGAATAGGATGTGTAAGGTCCTGTCCCATAGCACCAGTTGCTGGGCCATATTGTATAGGCATTCTCTTTCTTAAAAGAGACCATACTTCATCAGGAATGTATGGAGTTCCATCAAACTTATTTGCCTTATCAGAATTGATTAGACTCTTTATATTGTTTTCTGAGATTTTACATATAGGCAAAATTGTATCATTCTCAAAAACAGCATGAGGACATAAGTGAGAGAATATTAATTGAAAAAAATCTAAGAAAGCAAACATAACCACATTTATCTGCTTTTCTTTCACTTAATGCCTTTAGTATGAAAGACCCATAATCAAATGAGAGATCATGAATTAGAGAATACCCAATTTTGGCTGAACCTGTGGGTAAAGCATCAAAATTTGACACTTTATTCAAGAAACATCTGCTGATAGTGTCAAAGAAGAAATTCCATTCCTTCTTAAGCTTTGTTCTGTAGAGCTCTCCAAAATTCTTTGGCGCTCCATTGTAACCCAAACTTACAACATACTCAAGGAGTCTTGAATCAGGAACTTTGAATACTGGCTTACCAATAATTGATGGTAAGTGTAGGGCTTCAACGACAATCTCAGGAGTCACATAGTATGTAACATTATTATACTCAAAGCTCATTTGAGGCTTTTCTGATGGAAGTCCTTTCCCAAAGACACTTGTGTTCCAAACCTGCATTATAGACTGAAAAGATATCTTGGCAGGTTGGGTTAGAGCATAATTTATTGGGCTTGAGGCCAAAAAGTCCTGTATAATGTGGAAATCATTGGGCAAGTCCTGATGATCTAGAACTGCAGTGAAGTTATTTGTGTTAAAAGTAACTCCATTGATTACGACCTTGCTGTTGATGAAAGATGATTTCTCCATTGAAATTTCAAACACAAGAGTTGCTCTAATTTTGAAATTAGGGTTTGAGAGAGAAGAGATAGAGAGATGATGCTTTACTGATGGTTTTGAGAATAATAAATCAATTAGAAAACTAAATTGATATTTGGACAATACTAATGATTTCTCAAAAACAGGTGTCAGTAAACTATTCGTGCATACTAGAGTAATGGACCAAATTACGTGAGAGAGTTGTGATGATTGCACGCGTCACGACTTACCATATGTAACTATATGTAATGATTGAGTGAAACACACGCGCTCGTATATTTTGAGAAATAAGATTGTGATTAAAATAAAACAAGGTAATTTGTTTTAAATAAAGAAATTTTAAACATCACACTCAAAAAATACCTGGTACTTAGCAGAAATATGAATCGTTTCATATTCTCGTTTCACCCTTCTCTATTTAATCCTAGAGACTTGTCCACTTACTTTTTAACTCTTCATTCTCTCCTGAAAAAAATAAGAAAAACCCTTCATAGCAAAATTTTACAACAATGTCGAACCTTACCATCAAAGAAATGAATCTCCATCTCTTAGAGAAAAGAGATATCTTCAGTTATACTCGTGAAGAATTTGATACTTTCAACTGGGAAAGACAACTTGAGACTCTCTGGTTGCAGATGGATGCAGGTCTCGAGGAAATCGAGAAGGAAAAACCTGCAAAAGTGATTGACATCGATGCTGCCCTTCAAGCAACATTAGCATGGCTTTCATCTAAGGCATCCTCATCCAACTCAATCAACCATTGTTAATGAATATGTCACCAAAAATAACCTTATCCCTGTCAACCTCCACCCAAACAAAGTGGCAAAGATGGGATCTGGGATGGCTACTAACAATGGAGTGGATTGGACTTTTATTTCCTGTTGAATAGATTAGTAGATAAAGAACAAAAAGATGTAATCTTTGAATGTAATCTCCTTCTTATTATCAATGAAAAGTTCAGTTTCTCTATTCTATTCAATGTTTTCCTGATTTATCATGTTATCCAAGAAATAAATATGAGGACTAATTAAAGTGATCACATTATCAGGAGTTCAATACCATTAATCATAGCTTGAATCAGAAAATTGAAATAAAACGAAGACAGTTAGATTCTGAACATATTACTGATGATCGAACCGTCGCATCAGGATTCAACGTTGACCACTATCAGGATTGACTTTCCATCAGTATTTACAAGTCATCAGTATCTGATGACTTCTTTTTCTCAAGAACTGCCATAGTTTACCATTCCAAGTTCGTTCACCAACTTTGTAAAAGTAGTCTCAGGTAGTGGCTTGGTGAATATATCAGCTAACTGTTGATCAGTAGGAACAAAATGAAGTTCAATTGTCCCTTCCAGTACTTGTTCTCTTATGAAGTGATACCTGATACTGATGTGCTTTGTAAGAGAATGTTGAACTGGATTTCCTGTCATGGCAATAGCACTTTGGTTATCACAATAAATAGGTATTTTTGAAAATGACAAACCATAGTCCATTAGCTGATTTCTCATCCACATGATCTGAGCACAACAGCTTCCAGCAGCAATGTACTCAGCTTCTGCAGTTGATGTAGAGATAGACTTTTGCTTTTTACTAAACCAAGAAACTAGTCTTCCTCCAAGAAACTGACAACTGCCTGAAGTACTTTTCCTGTATATTTTGCATCCTGCAAAGTCAGCATCTGAGTAACCACATAAACTAAAGTCTGATTCTCTAGCATACCAAAGGCCAAGAGAAGAAGTGTAATAACCCTAACTTTAGCAAAGCTACAATAATCACATGAATAGTAAATTTCGAGGATTTAGGGAAATGGTATATAAGTACTCCATAATGGAAACAGAAAATGAATAAACAGAAACCATATTAGTGTTGTACATTGAAAATAAGTGACTCGAAATGACGATAGATTCCAGAAATTCCTGAACATGGATTTTGAGGATTTTGAGTTCGAATAAGCTTATATTGGATATTAAGGAGCATGGAAATATTAAAGGAATTATATATTGAGGAATTAGAAGATTTAGGTTAAACCAAGGGATTATTAAGTTAATGGAATACCAAAGGAAATTGGATTTGTAAATGATTTCAAAAACCACTGAGATAATGAGGTATACTCGAAACGAACCACAACTAGACGAGTATGGAAACCAAACAACCAAGATTAGTAATCTAACAAGGATACATACCACATTATTATTATCCAAGATTATTAGCATAATATTTAGAAAAACAAGAAAAGAGATTATTAGGTCATCAAGATGACATCACATTTCATTAATTTGTTTTTAAGGGTAAATTAGTAATTTTGCAAGGTTTAACCACAAAATATCTTACCAAGCTTCCAAGACAAGCTAGAAGGATCAAGAGAAAGCCAAGATAAGATCAACCAAACACAAAAATCTTCTCCCCCTCCATTTCTTGCAAATTCGGCTAAAACAACAGCAGATCAGTAAAACGAGCATAACTCCTTCGTTTCTCAGCCAAATTTGCGTTCTATAGCTTTTTGGAAAGCCCATGAGATAATCTACAACTCTTATTTCACACGGTTTGTCCGGAAAAGCAAGGTAAGGGCCTCGTTTTTCATGTTCTTTCAGCTGGGTTTTAGAACTCCGAAAATCTCTAAGTATGTTCTTGATGTTTCTTGTTAGTTTAAGGTGTTATAAGGTTATATCAAGGCTTCTCAAGGACTACAAGCCTTTTTTAAGTGTTTTTAAAGCTTCAAGGAAGGTATAAACCCTAACCCCTTTTTATTATGTGAGTTTTAGTGATGTTAATGGATGATGTGTGGTTAAAAGTGATTATTGTGATGTTAGCTAGCATAAATTTTGATTGATTGTTGGGTGATGGTATTGAGGCCTCACCACTGATTATATGGATTATGAGGATGTAATATTGATGTGTATGGAGTGGTGGATGATTATATGGCTTGGTTGTGATGGAATGGTTTTTGGAATGTCCGAATTATAGCCGTTATAATGTCCGATTTTCGTTAAATTAAGAAACTGCCCTGTTTTGGAGCAATAGGTGCATACGGTAGGTTCCTGTTTAGAACACCAACTGACCATGATGAGATAGAGCTTGGTTCATAGATCGTTTTGATATAAGGTGCGTTAAAATCTGATGAACGGTTTAGGAGAAAAGTCAGTTTTAGTGAAAGACGTTCGAGAACCGAGAAACAGTAATTGTGTTAACTTTGAGGCTGTAATTACCCTACTTAGACATTTTTAAAAAATTATGAAACTTTGGGATATTGTAGTAAGGTAGTCAAAGAGTTGTTACCAGTTGACCTTGTGGTAAAATTCGAAATCCATATTTTCTGAGAATTTTTACAGTTAAGTGTGGTCGTTAGGGGAAATGGTGAAAACCCCTGAAACTTCGATTAAGGTTATAAATAGTTAAACATATATTAAAGTGTCAAGGGTAATGTTATACAAGAGTGTAGTGAGTAAGAGATGTGGTATTCTAACGACGGTCCTTTTGTGTTTATAGAAACTCCGGAAGAGGGACGAACCATACCGTCAGGATACCGAAACCGAGGCAAGATCTTTTCTATCCCTACTTGGAAATTATTTATCTTCAAGGAAACTTGATTTCATGAAATATATATGTGATGCTATTGTTAGTATATTGTTAAGAAATGGTTTTCTTTGATTATTAATGTAAAAAGGGAAGGTATATGAGTATGATATGAATATGGATATGAGTATGAGTATGAGATGGATATGAATATACATAGAGATGATTATGCATGAAGTGAACATGCCTTATGATTAAGGGAAGATGAAGGAATGGTATCAGTCGTTATATAGAGTTATATATAAAGGAATGGTATCAGTTGTTATCTAAAGATATATAAAGGAATGGTATTAGTTGTTATCTAAAGATATATAAAGGAATGGAATCAGTTATTATCTAGGGATTATACGATTTATAATATTATATTCTTTCTAAGTATTGTGATTTGATAAATATTATTGAATGGTATTTAATATTTTTGAGATAAATGGAATACTCTACGTATATAAAAGCATATTGATTTCATTGAATACAGAGGAGATGTCTGAGTCATAATCAAAGTATTATGACATATATAAATTTAAAGGTGATGATAAATGGAAATGGAAATGATGTATGTGAAAGGAAATGTGAATGGAAATGTGAATGGAAATGGAAAATGTGAAATGGTATTTGATGATTTGAAAAAAGGGGATTGCAACAGTAAGCGTAAGAGGCTGTGTGGTAGTGGCACAGTCCAGCATCCAATATTTTATTTTGGCACGAAGATGCCAAGGGAGGATGTAGCAGGTTGCCTTCCTCCAGGGTTGATTACCAGGTAGGGATCATCCCTTCTACTAGTAGTAAACAGAGAGCGGATACGGTCAGGCGACTGATCATCGTCCTACGTATCTGGCGCCAGCAGAGATTCCCAAAACTTGAAAGAATGAATTGAAAATTGTTTTCAGATTTTTATAACTGAAAACAGAAAAGTGATATGAAATGATGGAATTATTGTTACGAACGAAGAGAAACTGATTTTATATTAATTTATATGATTGTTGCATAAGAAGGAAATGAGAAGATTATAGTGAGAGATTTGTTCAAGTTTTTATATTATCTTGAAAGATTACATTGAAATGGTATATTGATGGTAATGGCATTCAAGAAGAGGAACTGATATTATATGATGTTAGAAGAGAGATTGATGGAATGATACTATATATTTCTCACGTACAAGGATAATTGGAAAGTGTATATACATATTGAATGGAAATAAAATTCTTCCATAATAACTGAAGTTTGTTATTGTCTATATATATGATGATTTATTTTCCTTTGATGCTAGTTGATAGAAGTTATCTTGCTGAGCTATTATAGCTCACTCTTGCTACTTATTTATATAACAGCTAGGTATGCCGATACTACGCAGAACACCCCGCAAGAGGGTAGGGGGAAGGCGACCTTATGAGAGCGCTGGCATCGATTCCTGAGGTAGCGTAGAGGCAAACGGGTCTTGGTAGCCTTATGTATAATTAAGTGTGCAAGCATGTAATAAAATTTTAATTATTGAAATGCTTCATGTCGAAGTATTATTCAGCAATGTATTTAAGTGTGAGCCTGGGTTGTAATAACTGTTAACTCTAAACTTTTAGTATGATGAATGTTGTACTCTGAGCATATGACTGGTGTGTGTGTGTGTGTGTATTATTGCGGGGTCAATTACATAAGTATTGAAAAAAAAAAAGACCCAAGAGATATTGATTTTGAATGGAAGTTGGTCCGTGACGGCCCGGATTCATGACCCCGGATTTGGGGCTGTCACAGTTTGGTATCAGAGCTTAGAGTCATATTGCTCAGGAACAAGAGTGATAGTAATATACGCATATAGATATATAGGTAAGGATATAAAATATGAACTCACATCGAGTTCAAGGGGGGTTTATCGAACAAAGCGTTTATTCTAAGTAGTGATTATAATTTTATAGATTATTGCTAATAAAGGTTATTATGTCAAAAGTGTTAAGTTTATGTAGCATACGAGATCGATATGAGAAAGGGAATACTTGATGTATTGGGAAGTGTACGTTAGATAACCTCGTGAGTAATTCCAGGGTGATCTATCATCTCTTATTCAAAAGGGGCCGGTATCTTTTCAAAACTTTCTGGTACCTTTGGAATGTATTTCAAAATTTTATTCAATCTATCTTAGTCAAAATATTTCTCTAAGATTATTTTCGAAAGGTGGTATATATCATCATGATTTAAATTTTCCTTTATATTTCTTACTCCAACAAAAAGGAATAGCCCTATATGTATACACAAGGACGATCTGTCTGTGTGATAGAAAGTCGGAGGGGACGCCCTCACTTGTGTGACGTACGGGTTCTTCCATCAGATTGATTTTCCAAATATCCTTTTGTTTCAAATAAAAATTATTTAAAACTCTTAATCTTATAAATTGTTTTGGGACACCTGCTTGTTTCTGGGTCCGTTTCAATTCAAAGTTTCTTGAATTCTATCAATTGTTTCGAATATAGAAGATTTCCTTAATGGATGGAAAAATGGAAGCAAAGTTTAGAGTATACGTGATTATAAGAGGAAACTCGAGATTTCAAGGGAAATTTCAATAAGAGATAATTAGAGTTAGAAGCGTTCCGATATAAAAGAGGAAGGAAGTTCGTGAAAAGAAATGGGTATATTTGATGATTAGTAAGATAAAATAATATGAGGAATTTTAAGGTATAATTGAGAGTTACTATTGAGAGTAAGGTGTATTTTGAGGAAAAAGTCAGAATAAGGTTAAACAAAGGAAGTGGGGATAATTAATGAAGTTTGTATGTTCTGTCTAAATTCTATCGCATTTTAATATTAAATGCTGAGATTCAAGAATATTGACGTGTATAAGGTGATTGACTTAAATGAAAAGGTTATTGTGCAAAAGGTGATACGCTTAATTGCTAAAGTTGAGTTGAGAATATTATGGTATATAAATGAGTTAACTAATGATATAGTTGTGCATATATGGAAATGATACATGTTGTACCCTAAATTTGGGTGATTAATGGAGAATATTGCTATATACAGAATCATGCCGCCTAAGCGTAATAATAGAACAAATGCAAGAGAAAATGAGAGAGAGGAAGGAAGTCACAATAGACAGAATGAAAATACTCATAATGAACAAAATCATGAAGAAGAAGAGGAAGATGAATCAACTGAACAACAAGGAAATCAGGGCGGTGATCCCTTTAACCAATTCATGGAACTATTAAGGCAGAATTTGGCTAATCCACAGAACCCTCAACCACCACCTGTTCTTCCTAATCAGGCAGCTAACTCCTTTCGTGCCTTTAAGTCATTGAAACCCCCCAGAGTTTAAGGGAACTGTTGACCCAGTAGTAGCCAGAGCATGGCTGAAAGAAATAGAGAAAGCTTTTGAGATATTGAGGATCGAAGAGGATCAGAAAACAACCTTTGCAGCCTATCTCTTAAAGGGAGAGGCAAATTATTGGTGGGAAACTAAGAAGAATCTAGAGGGAGCGGGAGTGATAACTTGGGAACGTTTCACTAGGGTATTTTTAGAAAAGTACTCCCCTAGGTATTTGGAAAACCAAATGGAGATGAAATTTCTGGAATTAAAGCAGGATAATCTATCAGTGGCCGAGTATGAAACGAAATTTACTGAATTGTCTAGGTTTGTTCCAGAATTTATGCGTATTGAGGAACAACGAGCAAAAAGGTTCCAACAAGGATTGAAACCATGGCTACGGACGAGAGTGGCACTGTTTGAGTTAACTGATTATGCTGCGGTGGTTCAAAAGGCATCCATTATAGAAGCTGAGAGTGAACAAAACCAGATAGGTCGAGAAAGTAAGAAAAGGAGATTTGAGGGCTGGAAGGGAGGTTCAAGTGAAGGAAGTTACTTTAGCAAGGTTAGTAAGGGACAAAAATCTCAGTTTGTGGGAAAGTCGGGGAGTAACAAGGCTGTCAGTGAAACTGTGAATCAAGGTGGCAAATCCTCAGGAACTTTTCAGTCTAATCAAGCACGACCACCCTTACCAGATTGTAGCAAGTGTGGTAGAAAGCATACGGGAGTGTGTAGGAGGTCGGAAATAACTTGCTTTAAGTGCGGACAGAAAGGACACTATTATAACCAGTGCACATCAACTGACAAGATTGATATCAAGTGTTATCAATGTGGGAAACTAGGACATTTTGCTAGAGATTGTCGTTCTGGTGGGTCGTCTGCGCCAGGACAAAGTATGACTGCTTCAAATAGACCTACTGCCAGAGTGTACAATATGACCTTAGGAGAAGCGTTGAAAAAGCCGGATACAGATGCAGGTGAAATATTTTCTTTAATTATTTACACATGTAAGTATAAATGTTTGGTTAGGGATCGACTTGGTCAATGAATGGTGTAGGTAGGTTGACAATCTAGATAAGGAAAATCAGTATCTGTTAGGGGCCAGGAAATTCTATGCAACGGAGAATAAGTATTTTGAGAAAAGCACAAACTTGATTAGATACGAACAGGAAATATATATTATAGATAGTATTTTCTTACAATTGTTTCAAGGAATCTTATTCTAGTCAGATTTCTGGAGGATTTTACAGAGACAGGATATAACAAGATTGAAGTGTTCATATTTTATGTCATGATAGAGATCAAAATACAGATAAACCATAGTGAGATACACTACCATGTAAGGAAAGGCCAATGTGGTGGCCGAGGTACTAGTAAAAAGGGAGGAGAATGAGGAGATAAAATAGAACGATTAAGTACAGGAAGAGATTAGTAAGGGAAGATAATGAAAAGCACTACTATTGATAAGCTAAATGGCATGTTGATGAATGACAAGCAAGATTATGTTGGTGTATTTTTGCGCAAACAAGATAGAGATATTATGAAGGAAAAAGGATAGAGAAAGTGGTGTAAAAGTCAGAAGTGTGGATGAAAGAGATATCTATGGACATTTTCAACGTGATTCCGGGACGGAATCCTTTTAAGGGGGGAAGGATGTAATAACCCTAACTTTAGCAAAGCTACAATAATCACATGAATAGTAAATTTCGAGGATTTAGGGAAATGGTATATAAGTACTCCATAATGGAAACGGAAAATGAATAAATAGAAACCATATTAGTGTTGTACATTGAAAATAAGTGACTCGAAATGACGATAGATTCCAGAAATTCCTGAACATGGATTTTGAGGATTTTGAGTTCGAATAAGCTTATATTGGATATTAAGGAGCATGGAAATATTAAAGGAATTATATATTGAGGAATTAGAAGATTTAGGTTAAACCAAGGGATTATTAAGTTAATGGAATACCAAAGGAAATTGGATTTGTAAATGATTTCAAAAACCACTGAGATAATGAGGTATACTCGAAACGAACCACAACTAGACGAGTATGGAAACCAAACAACCAAGATTAGTAATCTAACAAGGATACATACCACATTATTATTATCCAAGATTATTAGCATAATATTTAGAAAAACAAGAAAAGAGATTATTAGGTCATCAAGATGACATCACATTTCATTAATTTGTTTTTAAGGGTAAATTAGTAACTTTGCAAGGTTTAACCACAAAATATCTTACCAAGCTTCCAAGACAAGCTAGAAGGATCAAGAGAAAGCCAAGATAAGATCAACCAAACACAAAAATCTTCTCCCCCTCCATTTCTTGCAAATTCGGCTAAAACAACAGCAGATCAGTAAAACGAGAATAACTCCTTCGTTTCTCAGCCAAATTTTGCGTTCTATAGCTTTTTGGAAAGCCCATGAGATAATCTACAACTCTTATTTCATACGGTTTGTCCAGAAAAGCAAGGTAAGGGCCTCGTTTTTCATATTCTTTCAGCTGGGTTTTAGAACTCCGAAAATCTCTAAGTATGTTCTTGATGTTTCTTGTTAGTTTAAGGTGTTATAAGGTTATATCAAGGCTTCTCAAGGACTACAAGCCTTTTTTAAGTGTTTTTAAAGCTTCAAGGAAGGTATAAACCCTAACCCCTTTTTATTATGTGAGTTTTAGTGATGTTAATGGATGATGTGTGGTTAAAAGTGATTATTGTGATGTTAGCTAGCATAAATTTTGATTGATTGTTGGGTGATGGTATTGAGGCCTCACCACTGATTATATGGATTATGAGGATGTAATATTGATGTGTATGGAGTGGTGGATGATTATATGGCTTGGTTGTGATGGAATGGTTTTTGGAATGTCCGAATTATAGCCGTTATAATGTCCGATTTTCGTTAAATTAAGAAACTGCCCTGTTTTGGAGCAACAGGTGCATACGGTAGGTTACTGTTTTGAACACCAACTGACCATGATGAGATAGAGCTTGGTTCATAGATCGTTTTGATATAAGGTGCGTTAAAATCTGATGAACGGTTTAAGAGAAAAGTCAGTTTTAGTGAAAGACGTTCGAGAACCGAGAAACAGTAATTGTGTTAACTTTGAGGCTGTAATTACCCTACTTAGACATTTTTAAAAAATTATGAAACTTTGGGATATTGTAGTAAGGTAGTCAAAGAGTTGTTACCAGTTGACCTTGTGGTAAAATTCGAAATCCATATTTTCTGAGAATTTTTACAGTTAAGTGTGGTCGTTAGGGGAAATGGTGAAAACCCCTGAAACTTCGATTAAGGTTATAAATAGTTAAGTTCTTGAACCTTTGGGGTAATAGTGATACGTTGAACATATATTAAAGTGTCAAGGGTAATGTTATACAAGAGTGTAGTGAGTAAGAGATGTGGTATTCTAACGACGGTCCTTTTGTGTTTATAGAAACTCCGGAAGAGGGACGAACCATACCGTCAGGATACCGGAACCGAGGCAAGATCTTTTCTATCCCTACTTGGAAATTATTTATCTTCAAGGAAACTTGATTTCATGAAATATATATATGTGATGCTATTGTTACTATATTGTTAAGAAATGGTTTTCTTTGATTATTAATGTAAAAAGGGAAGGTATATGAGTATGATATGAATATGGATATGAGTATGAGTATGAGATGGATATGAATATACATAGAGATGATTATGCATGAAGTGAACATGCCTTATGATTAAGGGAAGATGAAGGAGTGGTATCAGTCGTTATATAGAGTTATATATAAAGGAATGGTATCAGTTGTTATCTAAAGATATATAAAGGAATGGTATTAGTTGTTATCTAAAGATATATAAAGGAATGGAATCAGTTATTATCTAGGGATTAAACGATTTATAATATTATATTCTTTCTAAGTATTGTGATTTGATAAATATTATTGAATGGTATTTAATATTTTTGAGATAAATGGAATACTCTACGTATATAAAAGCATATTGATTTCATTGAATACAGAGGAGATGTCTGAGTCATAATCAAAGTATTATGACATATATAAATTTAAAGGTGATGATAAATGGAAATGGAAATGATGTATGTGAAAGGAAATGTGAATGGAAATGTGAATGGAAATGGAAAATGTGAAATGGTATTTGATGATTTGAAAAAAGGGGATTGCAACAGTAAGCGTAAGAGGCTGTGTGGTAGTGGCACAGTCCAGCATCCAATATTTTATTTTGGCACGAAGATGCCAAGGGAGGATGTAGCAGGTTGCCTTCCTCCAGGGTTGATTACCAGGTAGGGATCATCCCTTCTACTAGTAGTAAACAGAGAGCGGATACGGTCAGGCGACTGATCATCGTCCTACGTATCTGGCGCCAGCAGAGATTCCCAAAACTTGAAAGAATGAATTGAAAATGGTTTTCAGATTTTTATAACTGAAAACAGAAAAGTGATATGAAATGATGGAATTATTGTTACGAACGAAGAGAAACTGATTTTATATTAATTTATATGATTGTTGCATAAGAAGGAAATGAGAAGATTATAGTGAGAGATTTGTTCAAGTTTTTATATTATCTTGAAAGATTACATTGAAATGGTATATTGATGGTTATGGCATTCAAGAAGAGGAACTGATATTATATGATGTTAGAAGCGAGATTGATGGAATGATACTATATATTTCTCACGTATAAGGATAATTGGAAAGTGTATATACATATTGAATGGAAATAAAATTCTTCCATAATAACTGAAGTTTGCTATTGTCTATATATATGATGATTTATTTTCCTTTGATGCTAGTTGATAGAAGTTATCTTGCTGAGCTATTATAGCTCACTCTTGCTACTTATTTATATAACAGCTAGGTATGCCGATACTACGCAGAACACCCCGCAAGAGGGTAGGGGGAAGGCGACCTTATGAGAGCGCTGGCATCGATTCCTGAGGTAGCGTAGAGGCAAACGGGTCTTGGTAGCCTTATGTATAATTAAGTGTGCAAGCATGTAATAAACTTTTAATTGTTGAAATGCTTCATGTCGAAGTATTATTCAGCAATGTATTTAAGTGTGAGCCTGGGTTGTAATAACTGTTAACTCTAAACTTTTAGTATGATGAATGTTGTACTCTGAGCATATGACTGGTGTGTGTGTATGTGTGTGTGTGTATTATTGCGGGGTCAATTGCATAAGTATTGAAAAAAAAAGACCCAAGAGATATTAATTTTGAATGGAAGTTGGTCCGTGACGGCCCGGATTCATGACCCCGGATTTGGGGCTGTCACAAGAAGTGCCCTTAAGATATCTGAAAATCCTTTTCACTGCAATGAGATGTGGTTCCTTGGGATTTGCTTGAAATCTTGCACATAGACAGGTTGCATACATGATATCTGGTCTGCTAGCAGTTAGATATAATAGTGAGCCAATCATCCCTCTATAGTTGGTTACATCTACCTCTGTTCCTTGATCAGGATCAAGCTTTGTAGCTGTAGCTATAGGAGTTGAAGCTGTAGAGCTATCTTGCATGTTAAACCTTTTCAGTAAATTCTTTGTATATTTTGACTGATTGATAAAAATCCCATCATCAGTCTGTTTAACTTGCAAACCTAAGAAATAGCTCATTTCTCCCATCATGCTCATTTGATATCTAGACTGCATTAGCTTTGAAAACTTCTCACACAGCTTAGAGTTAGTTGACCCAAAAATGATATCATCAACATATATTCGAACTAACAGCAAATCCTTACCATGATTCAAATAAAACAAGGTTTTATCAATTGTACCTCTATTGAATCCACTTTCCAGTAAGAATTGAGCTAGGGTTTCATACCAGGCTCTTGGAGCTTGCTTTAGTCCATAAAGTGCTTTATCCAGTCTATAGACATGATCTGGATATTTGGAATCAATGAAGCCAGGAGGTTGCTCAACATATACCTCCTCTTCTAATTCTCCATTGAGGAATGCACTTTTTACATCCATCTGGAATACTTTGAACTTCTTGTGGGCTGCATATGCCAGAAAAATTCTGATGGCCTCTAGTCTTGCAACAGGAGCAAAAGTCTCATCATAATCTATTCCTTCCTGTTGAGAATACCCCTTTGCTACTAGCCTTGCTTTGTTCCTTACAATTGTGCCATCTGAATCTGTCTTGTTTCTGAATACCCACTTTGTACCCACAATAGACCTTCCCTTTGGCCTTGGTACTAGTTTCCAGACTTCATTTCTTTCAAACTCATTCAGTTCTTCTTGCATAGCTGTTACCCAATCAGCATCCTTAAGTGCATCTTCAACTTTCTTAGGCTCTTCCTTTGACAGAAAGTTATTATATAAACATTCATTCTGAGTTGCACTTCTTGTCTTAACACCTGCTTCAGGATTCCCAATAATTAAATCAGGAGTATGGCTTTTAGTCCATTTCCTTGCTAATGGTAAGTCATTTCTTGAACTGGATGCTCCCCCTGGATTGATGTTATCTTCAAAAGAATTAGAATTTCTAGAAGCTCCCCCTGAGATAGTGCTATCTCTTCCTAATATGCTGTCAGAATTGTCACTTGAATCTGTTTCTGATGAGTCTCTACTTGATATCTGAGTTGTATCAGTACTGGTGATGTCTTGCTCTTGCTCCCCCTCAACATTTGCATTATTTGAGTCATCATCAGTAACTGGTGTTCGATCAGGAATTGATCGATCATCAGGATCTGACAGAGTATCAGTATCTGACATAACTTCATCAGAATTCTTGGTAGCTTCATTTGCAAAGATTAAACTATCATGAGAGTCTTCTGTTATCCATGTTATCTTTCTATCATCAAAAGATACATTAATAGACTCCATGACTGTCTTTGTTCTTAGATTGAAGATTTTAAAGGCTCTTGTTGTTGGATAGCCAATAAAGATTCCCTCATCAGCTTTAGTTTCAAATTTTCCAAGCTGTTCAGGATGAGGTCTTAGAACAAAGCACTTACAGCCAAATACATGCAAATGCTTCAGACTTGGCTTCTTTTCCTTGATCATCTGATAAGGAGTTACACCATGTCTGTTGATTAAGGTGATGTTCTGAGTGTAGCATGTTGTGTTGACTGCTTCTGCCCAGAAATATGTAGGTAGTTTAGCTTCCTCCAACATAGTTCTGCCAGCTTCAATAAGAGTTCTGTTCTTCCTTTCAACTACTCCATTTTGCTGAGGTGTGCCAGGAGCAGAGAATTGTTGAACTATTCCTTTGTATTTGCAGAACTCTTCCATTGCTGAATTCTTGAATTCAGTCCCATTATCACTTCTCAGGATCTTGACTTTGTATTTTGTGCCAGTTTCAATGAGCCTCACATGGTCCAGCAGTATTTCAGCAGTTTCATCTTTTCTGTGCAGAAAATAAACCCAGGTAAATCTAGTATATTCATCAACAATGACTAGAGTATACCTTTTCTTACTGATGGACATAATATTCACTGGTCCAAACCAGTCAAGGTGAAGCATGTGATATGGTTCATCAATTGAGGATTCAGATTTACTCTTGAATGATGTCCTTCTCTGTTTAGCCTTCTGACAAGCATCACAGAGTCCATCAGGAGTATACAGTGCCTTTGGTAATCCTCTTACCAAGTCTTTCTTAACCAACTCATTTATATTGTTGAAGTTGAGATGAGAAAGCTTCTTATGCCAATTCCAACTTTCATCTACAGAAGCTTTACTGATGAGGCATGTAGTTGGATTATCAATATTGGTGTGAATGTTGGCTTTATAAATGTTACCATGTCTTTGACTAGTTAATGCAACCTTCCCTGAAGATTTGCTGATAACTTCAAAATGAGTATCATTGAAATTGACACGATAACCTCTGTCAGTGATTTGACTAACACTTAACAGATTGTGTTTGAGTCCTTTCACCAGAGCTACTTTTTCAATGATGACATTTCCAATTACAATACTGCCATATCCCAAAGTTTTTCCAATGTTGCCATCTCCATAAGACACAGTTGGGCCAGCCTTCTCCTCAAATTCTGATAGCAAGGTTTTGTCTCCAGTCATGTGCACTGAGCATCCACTATCCATGACTAACACATTTTTCTTTTTACCCTGCAATCAGAATCACAAAGAACTCAGTTAGAATTCTTAAGAACCCACACTTGTTGGGTTCTCTTTTCATGCAACTTAACATTTTTAGCAGCAGAAGGTTTTCTTGTAAAGACACCTTCATCAGGATTGAGTCCATCATAATTAGTCTTTTTCTTAACAGATGCATGCTTAGTGTTCAAGTTCTTTGTTTTTCCAAAATTTGCACTTTTATTGAACTTAGGCAAAGGCTCATAATAATTATAGTACAAATTACGGTATTCTTCACATGTATAAATAGAATGCCATTCACTGCCACAATGGAAACAAGGATTCTGTGATTTATAAAATACTGATTTATTCCTAATGTCAGACTTAGGAACTACAATAGCCTTCTTTTTACTCCTCCTGCAATCAATAGCAAGATGATTAGAGTTACCACAGTTAAAGCATACTTTCCTTGGTGCATTTGGAATATACTTGTAATTATTCTCCTTGTTTATTCCAACTTTACCATTCCTGTTCCTTTTGACAGTTGGAACTCTCTTCCTATCTGTTACATCACAGATTCTATCCCTTAATTGTTTCTTAGACAAAAGACCTACATTCTTGTTTTTGACAGTTCTAGACTCAGAATTATGTGTAGAAGTGGATCCCTTTTCTGAAGTAGATTTGGAATTTTTTGGATACACATAATTAACAGGTTTTAATTTGGTTTTAGTACTGTCTGTAACATATCTGTAGGTTTTTGGATTTGTTGAGTCATCAACTATAACTCTTCCTGGATTAGATGAAACAACCTTTTCTTTGTCCTTTTTCTCATTCTCTGGCTTATAACCTAGACACTCTTTCCAGTTTTTATCAGTAATAATTTCATGAGTTTTTGTTCCAGAATGTGTCCAGGTTCTGAGTTTTTCATTTGCCTCTTTAAGTTGCATTTCAAGTTCATTACATTTAAACTCTGTTTCAAGTTTCATGTGTTTAGCATTATCACATTCTGCTTGAACTTCCTGCAAGAAAATTAACTCAGCTTCTAGATGATCATTTCTCTTAACAACCTCTGCCATTTCAGATTTTATTCTAGTATTTTCAAGAGATTGACTCCTAAAACTAATATGCAGAGATTTTAAAAAAGATCTTAACTCAGAGACATTATTAGTATCAAAATCAAACAAAATTTCAGATACCTTATTTTCACCAGCAGAAGTCTCATCAGTTTTAGCCATCAAAGCATAATTCACTTTCTCTTCTTCAGAGTCAGATGATGAGTCCATCCAATCTTTGCTTGAAGAAATGAGAGCTTTGGTTTTGGTCTTCTTGCACTCAGTTGCAAAGTGACCCATTCCATCACAGTTATAGCATCTGATTTTTGACTTGTCAAATTTGCTGCTTTTATCTTCTTTCTTCTTGTACCTGTCTTTGTCAGCATTGAAGGTTCTCTTCTGAAATTTCCCTTGCTTCCTATCCTTTCTGAACTTCATCTTCTTGAAGCCCTTGACTATCATAGCAACCATTTCCATTATATCAGAATCAGTAGAGTCATCATCAGTATCAGAATCAGATTCAGTATCAGTATCTGATGATGAGTCATCAGGAATTGACTCTACCACTATACTCTTTCTGTTAGAAACCTCCTCAGCTTTTCCCTTTGATTTTGATTCAACATTCAAAGCAACAGATTTTGCTTTGACATTTTTCTTGTTCTTCCTCTGTTGAACCTCAAGATCATGGGTTCTTAACATCCCATAGACTTCATCAAGAGACAGCATCTTCAAATCATATTGATGCCTTATGATTGAAGCTTGAGTATCCCACTCCTCAGTTAGAGCTCTGAGAAACTTGGTGTTTGAGTCCTCTGGATCATACTCTTTGCCAACTAGTGATAGATTGTTCAGTAATGTCAAAAATCTATCATACATATCAGTAAGGCTTTCATCAGATTTAGCATCGAATTGCTCATACTCCTGAATCAACAGAGCCCTTCTGTTTCTTTTGATAGATTCAGTACCTTGGCATTGAGTTTCCAAAGTATCCCAAATTTCCTTTGCAGTCTTGCATGCTATTACCCTGTTTGACATGACATTATCAAGACTGTTATGCAAAATATTTTTTACCTTTGCATCTTTGAGTACTTGAGCCTTTTCCTCTGTTGTCCACTCACTCTTTGCCTTAATAACATAGTGTTCAACAACATTCTCTGTTCTTGCAACTAATCTTGTTGGAAGAAATGGTCCATCATTGATCCTATCAAGATAGTCAGGATCAGTTGCTTCCAGATACATCAGCATTTTCACTTTCTATGTTGGATACTCAGTTTTCTTGAGAATTGGAATTTTGATGCTTTCATACTTGCTTGTCGACATCTTAAGATCGTTTCTGATTAATATTAATCAGTTTGCTCTGATACCAATTGTTGCCCAGTAAATAACAATTGTAGAAGGGGGGTTGAATACAATTGTATAAGATTTTCGACTTAAACAGAAATAACACAAGTATTAATCAATAACAGCTTAATTAATTCTGATATAAAACTGTTACAAAACTCTCTTAAGAAATTCTTATGTTCTTAAGAGCTGCTAGGTTACAAGATAACTCATGTAAGCGATTACTATCATGTAAAACCTAAACTGTGTTTACATAGTGTACACAGCTGCTCTATCAATTACAAGATATATCAAATCAATTACATACGACTCTTAATACATATCTTGAATGATAGCTGCATTCCTATAATTTAGGAACCAACAAATCAATCTTCCCATAATCTCTGGACTAACGTAAATCTGCATGTAATCCTGATCTACTCAAATACTGACGACGTGTTACTGATGACGTCAGCATCAGTATTTGATCAGTAACGCCCAGATCCTGATCATCACTTGAATCAATATCTAACATGAAATCAGTGGCAAATATTGCTAGTTAAATAATAGAGATAAAAAGGAAGGTGTGGGAGAAGACCACATGTCAAAAGGATCGTTTTCCGATTTTATAAAAAT
Organism: Kitagawia praeruptora; assembly: GCA_037693485.1. Taxonomy (NCBI): domain Eukaryota; kingdom Viridiplantae; phylum Streptophyta; class Magnoliopsida; order Apiales; family Apiaceae; genus Kitagawia; species Kitagawia praeruptora. The sequence continues at coordinate 51,625,070 of CM075348.1, read as the reverse complement.
GTTTGAATCAAGGTTAAACGCGAACGAACCCCTAAAAGCGTACTTGGTTATGACTTTGGAAAATGACTTAGAAAACGGGCGATAAAACTCGTAGTACAATCTTGATTCGTAAATGATCGACCTTAAAACTTACATGGCTTAAGTATGTATCAAGTGTGAGTACAATGACATGTCATAATAACGAACATATGTCGAATCGCATCGGTGATAAAAAGAGTTGCACTAAGAGGTGTATATCGAGATAATTCGAAAACGTGTTTCGACTTAGGTAGAGTTTATATTTAACCTTTGTAAAGTGTTAAGTGATTAATCCCGAATGCCTTGGCTATTTATAGATCACCAGGCTGACCCGGGACACGCTACCACTACCCCTACCCGCACACGATTCTCAGGCAAGTTCAAATCCTTTTTAAAAGGCTGTTGTTGTGAATATATATATATATATATATATATATGCTTTATGTTATACATATGCCATAGCATGCATGCCTACTTTTAAAGTCATATTGATATACTTGTTCCCTGAATTATTGTTGGCTTATAAGCTAGATAGTTAATATATCAGTTATAAGCCGGAAATTGTTAAGACCCTTAAGCGAAGGGTAGTTGAATCTCATTCTTTGATTATAGACCGGGAGTCGTTATTCCTTGATATATTAATATTATTTTCAGAGGAAATAATTAAGTAAATATTTCCCATTTATTATCTGGCAAATATTATTGGGATATTCCTTTGAGATTATTTGATAAATATTATTCGGATTATTCATCAGATATTTATTTATTCGATGAATATTATCTTTAATATTCATCTAAAGTCGATTTAATATTCGAATATTATTTCGAACCCTCATTTAAGTTATTTACTTAAAGAATATTCATTCTTATTTACTCAATAGATATTATTTTGAATATTCATTCGAGTTATTTATTTAACGAATATTATTTTATTATTCATTCGAGTCTTATCTATTCAAATGAATATTATTTCGAACGCTCATTCAGACTCCAGCTATTCTATAAATATTAGTTGACCATTGATTCTAACTCAAGTAATTCGATAAATATTATCTTCAACATTCAGTTACAGTCGATTCAATTATTGAATATTATTTCAAATATTCATTCGACAATCATTTCTTCAAGAAATATTATTAAGTTGAATATTCATTATTTATTCAATGAATATGGTCTCAAATATTCATTCGATAATTATTTCATCAATAAGTATCATTCTTAAGTTGAATATTTATTATTTATTAAATGAATATTATCTCAAATATCCATTTGGTGATTATTTCATCAATAAATCTTATTATTAATTCGAATATTCATTATTCGTTTAATGAATATTATTCTGAATATTTATTCAAAGATTATTTCGAGCAATACTCTTCCAATGACTGTGACTTAATAAATATTCATGGAATATTTATTTAATGCTTCTAACTCGTTTCAAAAATGAGTTACTCCAATCACATAGTATCTTCGACCTTCGAATATTATATAAATTAATTCAGAGTCTTAATATTGTTATTATATTATCAAGGAAGGTTATCAAACTCTATTCTTCGTTCAATCCTGTCTCTCAAATAATAAGGGAACCTTACTTGAGAAATGTTATTTATCTTGTGGACTTCCCGGTCATAAATTCGTGGAAACTATTCTTTCCACTCGCAACTTGGTTGCTATTATGCATGGAATCTTTGTGTACCCACTCATCATTCGAGGGGTAAGAATGTTGGAACAAGTTGATATCCATTAACAAACAGCAGCTTGGGAAATATTGGTGAATCTTCCTTTCTAACTAGATACGACTACTTTGTGGAGTCTTATCAACAAGTATTACACTTGGGGAAAGGGAGAAGATCTTTACGTTTCAGAGTTATGGATGTTTTGCGAACTAGGAGTCGTGTAAGAGGCCGAGTAGCGCCAGTCCATCCCATTGGCCCAACCGTTGGCCGGGGAGATCTATCAGGGCGGTAGACAAGTAAATCTGTCAGCTCTTCCTTCTATCAATAGTAAAACTAATATGAGCTATACATGCTGCGACTGATCATCGTAGATGGAATAGCGGGCGCGGTGAAAACTCCAGTACTATTAGTTCATCATCCCAGATTGAAATCTTCTGCAACACCATCTGTGTTGGCAGTGTTGAAACATGTTGGAAACTGGAATTGCAATATTCTCTGCAAGTTCCTCTTTTATGAAAGCGATGGTATCTTGCTTATCTCGACATAGCAGATACTTACACGAAATATAAAGAATCATTTGAGTTACCTTGTAACTTCATCCTTTATATTGAACTGGCACTGTTTTCGTTAATGCATGACATATGGTTTCAAAATATAATTTTGAACTGTCATATATATCACTATGCAGTTATATTATTGTTGGTGGGCTATTGCTCACCCTTGCTGCCATTGCTGAGATAGCATAGATCAGCAACCATGGGTTTACCAGTTTAAGTATATGTATCAATAATGTTAATCAACGGCAAAACTTTTAAACTTATGATGTTATCCTTTTGGTCTGTAATAACTTATATTCATAAATTCGTAATATGAGACTTATTTTAATTTCATCTCTGGGACTATAACTGTGTGTGTGAGTGGATATTATTGTGGGGTCACAGCATGTGATATTATTTATTGTGGATTCAAGTAAAGTATCAATCATGGAAAATAAGACCGTAACGACCCGATCCCGGATCTAGGGGTGTTACATTGGTCTTCTATATTTGGCTAATGTCTATGATTTTATACATAATAGCTAAAATCTATTTTATCCACTTATATCATGACACATCATTAACACTACGTCAAAAAAGGGCTTTAGTCACACTTTTGAACAGTAATCCCTGCCACATTTTCTTCAAAAAGCGTAACTAAATATAAATGTCCTGTGTTTTGGTTACACGTTTAATATTTGTGTGACTAATATTACAAACTTTTATACCTTTAGTCACTCTTCACAAATTTAGTAACAAATAATGGCCATGTTAATAATTATCGTAACAAAAAAATGCCAACTGCTACGCTTTTCCTTTTCAGGGACATCTTATAGCTACATTTGTTCCATGAAAAGTGCTGCAGGCAACAAAACTATAACATCAATTGCAGCCAACCGCAACCAAAAAATAAAACCAAGAACAAGGGTCCTAGTCCAGAATATATGGACGGACGGATTGTCAAAGGTCTGAAGCTGGTTTCCAGTAGGTATTCTTCCTGATAACATCAAAAGGGGTGGAACCTGCTAGGAATTTCCAAAAATAACATGAGATATGAATCAAAATGAGCGAGTAAGAGTGCAGAACCATTAGCCTCTCGGACCATAATTGACTCAGATGACCTTTGTCATCATTGGTGATTGTGATCTTTTGTATTTTTTTTTTGAGGCCTTGTCTTCTGCCCTTATGTTAAGAATGCTGTTTTCATCAACTTCAAATGTTACTTCAATTTGAGGAGTTCCTCTGCAATAAAATAAAATAAAATGTAAGTTAGTTATTGGAATCTAAGAGGCTACATATCAATTATGAATGTAAGTTAGTGATTACATATCTATTACTAGCAGACCTGATTAAGTGGTAGATTGTTATCTCCTAGATGAGTGTCACCACTAGTGGCAAGAACCTCAAAAACACCATTATCAATTGTCAATATACTGACATCAAATGTCCCTCCACCAAGGTCAAACACAAGAATGTTTTTTCACTTTGCAAGGTCCAACCCTTTTGCAATACCTGCAAAAGTACTGTGTATATCTTCATCTTTGTACAATAAGGCAAGGAACTGACTTTCAGTATTGACAAATAAACAACATGAGGCATACAAATTTGAATGACCTGAGACCGTATGTACATAAAACCATAGTAAAGAGTAGTACAATAACCATTTAAACACGTTTCATTTGTAAATTAAGGTCAGTGACCTTTACAGAAAGACATAATGATATTTCTTCTTAAATAAGCAATATATTAAACAACCAAATGTCAATTAATGTACTTTATTCCACACGCATGACTTGTGATACATTTAACATAACTACTTAATGTTTGCGTCTTGTCTAATTTTTCTGTGTACTTGTGTATGATACAATTCAAGTTTTCTTATATGCTCAACTGTAGATTCTTTAGCTCTTACTAATTTATATCCAATCCACTATTTAACAAATAAGTTGAATTAATAATTCAAGCAAGATAAATTTCTAAAATCAGCTTATAAATTAATAACACCATCAGTTGAATTGCTTTTAATTTTGTTACATATGAAACACTAGAAGCTATAGCAACTTTAAAAAGAAAAAAGTGGAGGGGGTAAGAGAAACGTACAGCAGTGATACCCTTGGCAAGCAGAAACTGTCGGAGAGCCATACAGACCAACTCGCCTTGAATTAAAAAATCAAAAGTCTCATGTTTACAGTCAGCAGCTACCTCTTCTACTCACACAACAATTAAAATTACATTACATACACAAACTGAAAACCAAGTATCCCAATAAATGGACAAGACGAGAGAACAAAGGGTGAAAAGGTAGGGTACCAGTAGCATAAAATTGGCAAAGGATGTTGACGGGAGTGGAGAGGCCCATACGAGTGAGAGGGAGTTTCGAGAGCTAGCACCTCCGGCCATTTCCCAAAATTAAGAGAGTGGGAGACATAGAGTGAAAGAGAAAGAGAGAAAGTGAAGGAGTGAATTAGGGTTCTTAAGAGAGGTGAGGTGGAGAGAGCTGGTTAAAGTCGAGAAAGAGAGAGTGATGAGAGAATTCTGTTTAACTAAATGTTTTTGTTTTTTGGTTTTTTTTGTTCGGTGAGGTGAATATTGGCTAAAAAAAGGGGGAACTAATCCAACTGTACGGATGTTAATAAACACTCATTTTAGTGTTGGGAAAAAATAATCAAAAAATAAAAGGGTCGGGTTGTACGAGATTTTAACAAAAACGTAGTAAAAGTGTTGCTTCTTCTAGCGGGGCACGATCCAGATTCACTGAATAATTTTTTGAATGATTTCTTCGACGATCCAACCGTACGGATGTTAATAAACACTCATTTTAGTGTTGGGAAAAAATAATCAAAAAATAAAAGGGTCGGGTTGTACGAGATTTTAACAAAAACGTAGTAAAAGTGCTGTTTCCTTTAAAGGGGCACGATCTAGATTCACTGAATAATTTTTTTGAATGATTTATTCGACGATCCAACCGTACGGATGTTAATAAACACTCATTTTAGTGTTGGGAAAAAATAATCAAAAAATAAAAGGGTCGGGTTGTACGAGATTTTAACAAAAACGTAGTAAAAGTGTTGCTTCTTCTAGCAGGGCACGATCCAGATTCACTGAATAATTTTTTTGAATGATTTCTTCGACGATCCAACCGTACGGATGTTAATAAACACTCATTTTAGTGTTGGGAAAAAATAATCAAAAAATAAAAGGGTCGGGTTGTACGAGATTTTAAAAAAAAACGTAGTAAAAGTGTTGCTTCTTTTAAAGGGGCACGATCCAGATTCACTGAATAATTTTTTTTAATGATTTATTCGACGATCCAACCGTACGAATGTTAATAAACACTCATTTTAGTGTTGGGAAAAAATAATCAAAAAATAAAAGGGTCGGGTTGTACGAGATTTTAAAAAAAACGTAGTAAAAGTGCTGCTTCCTTTAAAGGGGCACGATCCAGATTCACTGAATAATTTTTTTGAATGATTTCTTCGACGATCCAACCGTACGGATGTTAATAAACACTCATTTCAGTGTTGGGAAAAAATAATCAAAAAATAAAAGGGTCGGGTTGTACGAGATTTTAACAAAAACGTAGTAAAAGTGTTGCTTCCTTTAAAGGGGCACGATCCAGATTCATTGAATAATTTTTTTGAATGATTTATTTGACGATCCAACCGTACGGATGTTAATAAACACTCATTTTAGTGTTGGGAAAAAATAATCAAAAAATAAAAGGATCGGGTTGTACGAGATTTTAAAAAAAAAACGTAGTAAAAGTGCTGCTTCCTTTAAAGGGGCACGATCCAGATTCACTGAATAATTTTTTTGAATGATTTCTTCGACGATCCAACCGTACGGATGTTAATAAACACTCATTTTAGTGTTGGGAAAAAATAATCAAAAAATAAAAGGGTCGGGTTGTACGAGATTTTAACAAAAACGTAGTAAAAGTGTTGCTTCTTCTAGCGGGGCACGATCCAGATTCACTGAATAATTTTTTTGAATGATTTCTTCGACGATCCAACCGTACGGATGTTAATAAACACTCATTTTAGTGTTGGGAAAAAATAATCAAAAAATAAAAGGGTCGGGTTGTACGATATTTTAACAAAAACGTAGTAAAAGTGTTGCTTCCTTTAAAGGGGCACAATCCAGATTCACTGAATAATTTTTTTGAATGATTTATTTGACGATCCAACCGTACGGATGTTAATAAACACTCATTTTAGTGTTGGAAAAAAATAATCAAAAAATAAAAGGGTCGGGTTGTACGAGATTTTAAAAAAAAACGTAGTAAAAGTGTTGCTTCCTTTAAAGGGGCACGATCCAGATTCACTGAATAATTTTTTTGAATGATTTCTTCGATGATCCAACCGTACGGATGTTAATAAACACTCATTTTAGTGTTGGGAAAAAATAATCAAAAAATAAAAGGGCCGGGTTGTACGAAACTTTAACAAAAACGTAGTAAAAGTGCTGCTTCCTGTAACGGAACACGATTCAGATTCACTGAATACTTTTTTGAATGATTTCTTCCACGATCGAACCGTACGACTGTTAATAAACACTCATTTTAGTGTTGTTAATAAATTTTTAAAAATATATTTATAATTTTAAATAACATTTTTAAAAATATTATATATAAATAATAATAATTTTATAAAGAAATAACATATTTTGTGTTATTTCGTGTACATAATTATAGAATTTATAATAGATATATGTATATTATACAATTTATAATAGATATATACAATTCATATTATACATAAGACATAAATAAATATATATGTATATATTATACAATTTATAATAGATGCCAAAAACAAAAACCCTAATTTAAAATATTTCCCCCCCCCCCTTAGCCAAAATATTTCCCCGCCCTTGGCCAAAATATCCCCCCCCCTTAACATATTTTCCCCTTTCCCCCAATTTAAAATAACCAAAAGCATTCGAAAATAATCAAAACCCTAAAATCTAAACAAATCTCTCTTTCTCTCGTTCTCTCTGTTCTCCTTCTCTCTCTCGCCGCTTCTATCTTTTTCGATCAAAACCCTAATCCTCGATCTTGTTCAAGCGTTCTAAACACTAAATTGAGTCTCTCTTTCAATTCGTTTGTTCGATTAATCTAAGAATAGTTCTTGATGTCTCTCTTTCTTGATGTCTTCGAGTTGTTACCAATAAAGTTGTCATCTTTAGTTTCAAGAACTTCACCTACTCACCAGTTGTTTGGTCAATTGGGTCAAAACCCAAGTCGGAAAGAAGGCCAAACTCGGGTTCTTGGGTACAAGTTCATAAGAATGGGGATGTTTATGCGGGTGAATTTTATAAAGGGAAGTGTTCTGGATATGAGACATTTAGGAGTGATGGGTGTTGACCTTTCTGGCAATCCATCCTAAAGGCACTGAAGGTTTACCATTCAAACTTGAAGGTTTTAAATTATAATGCTTCATTATGGGTTGTTGTAAACAGGGCAAAAGATATATGGCTTGACAAGAATAAGCAGCAATATTTTCCATCTTTGTAAGTTCATATATTCTGCAGTTTTATGGGTCTGAGCATGAATATATACTTGGGCATGCTCAACCAACACACACTAGTAAGTAGTAACAAGTTTTGTTATTGCATTACTTCCTACAATATATACAAGCAAGAGTGGTTGTGTATTGAGCATATGGGGTGCCAGGGGCTGAGCATAGTATACTTGTGGTCAAAATCCCATGGCTTTTTGGGGTAAGCCATTTTCTTCTCTTCACATCTTACATATACTTACACATATCTATGTGCCCTTTTTTCTTACTTTTAATTACTATGTTCATTTTACTTCCATTTTGTTTTTCAAGATTGTTAAAGGCAAAATCTTTCAGGAGTCCAAGTGAAGCCCGGAAGCCCATTTACTCTGAAATTTGATGCTGGGGTTCGAAGGAGGCTTCATATTTCTCAGGTTACATCCTTTCTTCTTCTTGCCTTTGTTTTTATTTAAATATTTTAATCTTTTTGGTGAAAATGTTATCTGGGTTTTTCTTGTTTATAGTTAAAATTAATGTGTAGGATGAAATGTATGTGTATGGGTTTTTTTGGTGAAAATGTTATCTGGGTCTTTTTTGTTTATAGTTAAAATGTATCTGGATTTGTTTTTTGGTTTTTTTTCGAGTTTTGGAATGGATGAATGATAAAAATTTGTTTGTGTAAATAGACCACATTGGCGGCTGGGACTTCGAACAAAACTAGTGTAGTCCAGTGTAATGTTGGAAATAAGAGTCCTGTTCTTTTGTGTGCATTGTTGCGTGATAAGGCTGAGGCGTTTACCTTACAGGCTTCTTCACTGGTGATGCTCGTAACGATGATCATTCGTATCCTTTTCTTGTTTGTTAAAATCTTAGCTACTTTTACAATTACATATATGCAGGATTTTTTCAGAATTAGCAGCTTGAACATCACATAATTGGTTATGTATGGTTATATAAGTTTCTCTGAACAGAGTTAGACCATTTCGTACTACGGTAAGTCATTATTTTGTGATTGGTTGGGGGAGTTCAGACTTGTTATTTGTTGAAAAATGAACTCAACAATGATCTGTTTTAAATGTATGCATACAGTTGTGCATGATAGACTCTGAAGGCAATGCTCGGAAGGTAGTTAGATGTTCATGCGTTGTTGTGAAGGTAAGAACAAATGAATCAAAAACTAATAACCATCTTACCAGCACGGTCGCACACTGCTCATAATTCTGTTGTTCCCCGAGTTTTGTTTATGTACTGGGTATATACACTTTTTTATCCAATCACCTTAGACATATACTCTGTTTGATTATGTGAATGCAAAATTTTATACTATCAAATCATACATTGAGGATGATGTGCACAAGGTTGTACAATGTGTGGTCTTCTCCGTAAGACTTGTTTTTAGTTTCCTTTTCTGATATTAGAGTCCCTTTATTAATGTTGTTTTTACTCTACTTGACATAATGGATTGCCACCTTTTCAGAGTTGTAGCACTTGATGTTGCTTAAAGCATACTCTGTATTTCGCAGGTTGATTCACAAGGCACCATTTCTAATTTCTGGTTGCAAAGTAGCTGATGGCTATGGCACACGGATCAGAGATAGTACCACCAACACCTCAATTTCTTCTGCGCAGACCAGCAAAACTACAGCAAAAGATAAAGCGGTTGGAACGCCTCACTTGCGTTGACTTGCGTAGACTAGCAATTGATTTTTTTCCTTCAACAATTGAATAGGTTTCTATCGCACATAATTTTTATGTAGATGAGAATTGATTTATGTATGGCTAAGTGTTTGAATTTTAGAATAGCATTGTGTTTCAATTTTGGCATTTTGGTATTATTACTTATTATGGATCATTTATAATACAAATAAAACCCTGTATAATTTAGTTAAGTGTGTGTGGCTATTACTATCCTTTAGCCACACTATATATTACAACATTATAAATAATGTCTGTGAAAGCATTTAAGTCACAATTAGGACACATACATGTTACAATATAATCAAAACAGATACGAATATATAAAGAAAGTATAACAGTTATGGTGCTTTAGCTACACATTACATAAAAAAGAAGTGTAATAGTTGATGTCCTTTATATACACTAATTAGCAAAAACTGGCCAATAAAAATATCAATTTCGTCACGATATTATCTTCAAAATGTGGCCATAAATCAAACAAATGTAGCTTTTGAAAATTTTTAGCCACATTTTTAATTCCTGCTGTAACGCTATATCCCTTTTAGTTACAGTAAGCAGGCTAGAATGCTTGCTCCCAGCATCAAATATTAAAAGCCTTTAGCCACTCTATAAGTCAATACAGCTACTAAGAAAAAGTGTGGCTATATCATGTCTATGGTAGTGGAGGCTTTGGTGACACTGCATGTGAAAAAAATAAGTGTGACCAAAACCATACCGTCACAGTTTTTTGATGTGACTAAAGCCCTTTTTTGACGTAGTGTAATCTCATATATTTTTATTTTACACATAATAGCTAAAATCTATTTTATCCACTTATATCATTACACATCATTTATAGCTAATCATTATAGCTAATCCCATTGAAGTATAATTCCTTACAGGTTTAGTAAATTTTACATAATCATTATTTTAGCTAACGATTTTAGCTACTCACCTTGGAGATGCTCTTATAGTCTATATTCTGCAATAACATGACTCTGGCCGAAGAGGGTTCCGGTAATGTCTTTAATCTTTAATTATGTTGTTTTGTCCTGCAAATATACCTCGGTGTGTCATTGTATTTTCATATTCATGCTTGCACTTTTTTTTTTTACTTCGGTGTGTGTGTGCATTGCATTTTTGTACTGTAGTTATTTCAACATTTTCAGTTTGGAAAGAAATGTCTTTTGAATTCGGAATTAGTTGGTTCATTTCGGTTGGAAGAATATCTCTTATTACTAATTTAAAACTTGTTTTCTATTCTAAAATTCAAATTTATTATGTTCTCCAGTTCGTAGTTTCGTTTCCATTTATCATATCTGCTAATTCATTATTTATACTTTTGCTTCCCATCCATGCAGGCCAACAATTTTCAGTTTTGCAAGCCAGGAGGTGTTTAATGAAGTTCCCAGTAGTGATTTGTTGCATGAAAACAATGAGGTCGACTCGAGTGATGATGATTGACTCCCCCCACTAAAGGCCAATAAGAATAGAATGACACCTGCAGAGTTGCAGTCTGACACAGATTCAGAATGTGACGCAACTCCTTAGAAGCCATAATTTTTGCAGAAACTTGAAGTGTTACGGATGGATAAGAGGTTTCAACAGTTTTTCTTAATAGCCAAAATAATAACAGCCTCAAGTAAATTGGATGGGTTTATGCAAAGAATGCCTGAATTTTGTATTTTAGCAGTGGTTTAATAGGTTTTATTTCAAGTTGTCTATACTAGCTAGCTTCCTGGATTAGGCATCTGTATGGTCTGTATTGAACTTAATTTTTACATGATTGCAAGTTTGTGACATGAAAGAGCTGCTGATTGAATTGATAATATACATTAGAACACAAACTAAGTGAATGGGTTATTAATAGGACAAAGTAGGACATGGTGCTTTTCCTGAATTCTATATTTCAAGTTAATTTACGAACATTCCTGTGTCATTGTCTTTATATTTTTTTAATAAATGCTTTCACTTCTTATTAGCCAAATCAACTTATTCTATATCAGAATGTTTTTTAGTTGAGCTCATGGCAAGCATGGTACATACTGTGCAGAAAGCAAACCAAGTCTAATTACTTTCTTTGCCGACACAGCCATAAAGTTCGAAGATACAGCAAGGTGAATGATCAGTCTTGCATGGCTGACAATTAGTGATTAAACTCTTAATTACTTGTCCATCTTTATTCAGTTTGTGAAGCTATTAACGTGTTAATTTGAGATGTTCCACTCTTTTTCTAGTGAGTAGTGTAACAATGTAAGTTTGTTGTTGGATTTGGCATCCCACTAGATCTGAATCCCTAACCTCCCTAAAAGGGATAAGAGCCGAACCATTAGACCAAAAAAATTGATGCCAGTAAAGCATTGATACTAACAGTGCTTTCTTAAAAGAAAATAGTATATATTACACAATAAAATTATTAACTTAAAAATTTATGAAATCCAATATGCTGACATGAATGAACAATGATACAGAACTCTTAACTCCATGGATTATGGACCATTTATAGGCATAGAGCACATACATATCTCTATACCTCCACTGTAATAAGCCTTACTCCTATTTAACTTTACTGTACAGCATATCAAGATCTATCAAGCAGACTGGAAACTCATTTCACCTTTGATCTGTAAATCGAGTGGCACAATACGATTAACTGTCAAGTAAATGAGACTGTCTCAATTGATAAAGAGACTGTCTCAATTGATAACGAGACTGTCTCAATTGATAACAGAATAAATAAACAGCAGTAAGTAAATGACAGAAAATAAAGCAAGAACACCAGGAATTTTCACTTGGTTCGGTCCCTACCCAATCTATGGCCTACATCCAAGTCCCTATACCAACTAGCACAGAGATTATATTATTAAAACAATAATATAAAGCTTACAGTCTTTCCCGATTACAAGTTTAAAGCCTCTTGGAAGAACCCTTCCCTTGACACCACTGTCACCTAGCAAACCTGCAACCTAGCCCACTGGCTACCTTGGCTTATGACTTGCAATCCCTATCTTAGTTTCCACAACCCGGCATAAGTATATGTAGAATGAATAAACTTTTACAACTCGATGAATGGAACTTCTAAACAAAGTGTGTATAAACTTGAATGTCTGTGTATAGAAGTTGTATTGCAGAGAAGCTTCGAGTCCACCCTTCTTCTTGCTTGATGAGCGAATATATATAGCACTAGAAGATGTAGCCGTTAGAGATGAATCCTTGAGATTATAGCTGTTGGAATAAAAATCAATCAAGTACAATATAGTGATTAGATAATCAATCAATCAGTGATCATTAGCAATGGCTCTTTAAGGATTTGAAAATCAATCAAATCGCATGATATCTTTGAGAGATATCCAAAAATATATGACCTGCAATAAATACAATATATGTCCTGCAATAGATAGATATGATATCCCTTAAATATGGCAAATGACAGATTATATTCAAGATATTCGTTAGACACATAGAATCAAATTTCTAGAATTAAAATCGAAAATAATTCAAAGTATCATCCTAAAAACATGGTACTAACAATCTCCCCCTTTTTTATGATGATGAACAACTTTGAATTAGTTGCTCTTCTTGTCTTGCTCCCCCTGTCAAAAACACTTGAAGAGGCATTAAGCATATACGTAAGCAAATATTATAAGCAACTATTTGCTCCCCCTGCCAAAAGTACTTATAGAGACAATGTAAACAGATAATCTGAGAAATAAAATAAGCATGAAATATCAGCATCCAAGATTCGAGAACTAATATTCGAGGATCACAAATATTCAAAATACTAAACTTCTCCCCCTTTCATCAACATAAAAACAAAATTAATCGACGTCTGGAATGACACTGGAGCTTTATCTTTACCCTTTGGTTTGAACCTAGGAGATAGATCCATTAAAGGGTGCACATACCGAGCTCTCTTCGAAGCAGCAAAATCTTTTGCAACATGATCTCGAATAAAATGATAATCATCAAATAACATGATCAGCGTATACTTGAACTAATAAGAAATCATTATGCTTATGAAAAATAAAGAGAGTAGGATCGAGTGTACCATGAATGCACAAGAAATGTACTGAGTCAAAAATCGATCATACCAACACCTGGGGGACTGTCTAAGACCATAGACAGATTTCTTGAGATTGTAGACGTAATGTGGATACTTCTCATGTATGAAACCAGAAGGCTGCTTCACGTGGACTTCTTCCTACATCTATGGTGCCTTTACCAACAATTCTTACGGTATTGGAGTCACCCAGGGTAACTAATCCTCTTTCTATAGCCACTAGAGAGAAAAACTTTGATTTGTCTGCTGTCATATGACGAGAGTAACCATTGTATATTGTCCACTTATTCTTTGGGATGTAAACTTTTAAGCGAACCTGCAAATATATATATATTCATGTCTTTGGTACCCACCTTGATTTGGGTCCTGCATTGTTAGTGTCCACAATCTTATATAAATGTCTTTCTATTTTCTTAATCCAAATTTGAGCATTATTAGTAGAAGCATGCATATATAAACTATGTGATTTAGAAGTTTGGCCCTTGATGTTACAGAACTTGGATTCTGCTGAGATATGTCCCCTTTTACCGCAATCTGTGCATTTCTTATATGGCATATTGTCCTTCATATTAGTCATCTTCTTTGTCTTTTGAAATACACTCTTTTTGGCTGTGTTGAAACCCAGTCCTTCTTTTCCCAAAGAAGATTTTTGGCCTGCCAACATTGCGTCTAATGTGCCTTCACCATGTACGAATTTATCCAGATCTTTCTTTAGACGATCGATCTTTTCCTGTAATTCAGAGAATTTTTGTTCTGTGTCTGCCCTTTTGCATTCAGTTTCCTTTGAAGAATCTATTTCCTGCCTTAGTGTGGCTAAGCAAGCATCTTTTCTTTCGATCTCATTTTTCAGATATGTATTCTCTTCAGCAAGCTTGGTCATCTCTTCTTTTAACAACTTGTTTTCTTCAGCAAATGATTCCTCTTTCATCGAATCATCCATTTCACTTAGCACTTCATTTAGAGCTTGCTTTAAATATTCATTTTTGTTACGCAACTTTCTATTTTGTGCCTGCAAAGTTAGTAAATCTTCAGAAATAAATGATTTTGGAGGAGTAGAAAATACCTCTTCATTTTCACTGAAGTTTTCATCAAATCCAGCAAAACACATTTGAGCAACTTCATCATCAGAATCAATTTCTATATCAGATTCGTCATCGCTCCATGTGAGAAATGCTTTGCTCTTTTTCTTCTCCTTATCTTTGCCCTTTGATCCAGAAGCCTTAAGTTTTGTCATGTATTTAGAGCAATCCTTTTTAAAATGTCCTTTCTTGCCGCATTCAAAACAAGCATCATCATTTGTGCTGCTTCTGAATTCCTTTTTAGGTCTGTTGAATTTTTGAGAAGGTCTGCTAGCATCTTTCTTCTTGGCTAGAAACTTCTGAAACCTCTTTGTTAGGTGAGCAATCTCTTCGTCTGAATCCTCATTGGAGTCTGCATCAGCATTGAAAGCTAGAGTCTTTTTCCTGGGTACTTCTTCTTCCTCATCATACCTTCGAAGCTGTTTCTCAAACTCTTCTAACTCGCTGAAGAGGGTGAGAGTCTCCATTTTTGAGATCAAGGTCGAATCCTGCAGAGTTGTTACCTTAGGAGCAAAACTTTTGGGCAGTGATCGTAGGATTTTTCTGTTAATTTCTGACTGAGGAATATGCCTTTCCAGGAGAGAAATAGAATTCATAAGTGTAAGAAACCGTCCCTGTGCTTCTTTTATGCTTTCATCTCTTTCTAATCTGAAGCTTTCATAGTCACTTAGAAGAAGATCAAGCTTAACCTCACGAACCTTTGAGGTGCCTTCATGACATACTACAATAGTATCCCAAACTTGTTTGGCCGAAGTGCATGCTGACACTTTTCGAAGTTCAGTGGCACACAATCCACTGAGTAAGGAATTCATAGCTCGAGCATTATAATTCAGAGAATTGACTTCATCAACAGTGAGATCCTTTACTGGTTTGGGTTTGCCATCCTTCATGGGAATAGTAATGCCATTTTCAACAGCATCCCATTCGTATGTATCCCTCTGGAGAAATATTTTCATAAGAAACTTCCAGTCGTTATAATTTTCCGTTCCAAGCAAGAGTGGTGGAACATTGATTAAACGACGTTCTTGCCAACCTGATTGTGCCATGGATCTAACAAAATAAACACTTAAACAAAGGTTAAATGCACCTTCTCTGATACCAAATGTAAATCGAGTGGCACAATACGATTAACTGTCAAGTAAATGAGACCGTCTCAATTGATAAAGAGACTGTCTCAATTGATAACGAGACTGTCTCAATTGATAACAGAATAAATAAACAGCAGTAAGTAAATGACAGAAAATAAAGCAAGAACACCAGGAATTTTCACTTGGTTCGGCCCCTACCCAATCTATGGCCTACATCCAAGTCCCTATGCCAACTAGCACAGAGATTATATTATTAAAACAATAATATAAAGCTTACAGTCTTTCCCGATTACAAGTTTAAAGCCTCTTGGAAGAACCCTTCCCTTGACACCACTGTCACCTAGCAAACCTGCTACCTAGCCCACTGGCTACCTTGGCTTATGACTTGCAATCCCTATCTTAGTTGCCACAACCCGGCATAAGTATATGTAGAATGAATAAACTTTTACAACTCGATGAATGGAACTTCTAAACAAAGTGTGTATAAACTTGAATGTCTGTGTATAGAAGTTGTATTGCAGAGAAGCTTCGAGTCCACCCTTCTTCTTGCTTGATGAGCAAATATATATAGCACTAGAAGATGTAGCCGTTAGAGATGCATCCTTGAGATTATAGCTGTTGGAATAAAAATCAATCAAGTACAATATAGTGATTAGATAATCAATCAATCAGTGATCATTAGCAACGGCTCTTTAAGGATTTGAAAATCAATCAAATCGCATGATATCTTTGAGAGATATCCAAAAATATATGACCTGCAATAAATACAATATATGTCCTGCAATAGATAGATATGATATCCCTTAAATATGGCAAATGACAGATTATATTCAAGATATTCGTTAGACACATAGAATCAAATTTCTAGAATTAAAATCGAAAATAATTCAAAGTATCATCCTAAAAACATGGTACTAACATGATCCAATGTCCCTAAAATCCTGGCGGCTAGAGAATGTCCTCTTTATCAGACATCAGCTGGGTATCGATATACAAGACGGCTTGGAGACGGATACCCCATGAGCTGATGGAGAGGAGAACCGCCTTCTAATACTTCTTCGATTTTTGAGAATACATTCACTGGTTAAAACTCCTTGGTTGAAGGTCCTCCAAGCTCAAAGGTTTCCTTGTAGGTACTTCTAGAGTCTGGTACGATGATAGCTTTCTTCCCATCCTTCTTGTTCTCGAAAGGGTTATTAGATGACATTTTTTGGCGATCTGACATCTCATTCATGGTTTGAAATGGAGGAGCTGGCGAGAAATGTTCCGTATCGGTGGAACTTCTATTATATGATTTTCCATAATCATCAGAAGATGACACTGGATCACCATGTTGATAATCACTTGCACGAGACGCTGTTGCCATATTCATCGTCTCAGTATACCCTCCTACCTCACTGGTTGGAGGTGTCCTCGGTTAGGCATTATATTCAACTAAATGGATTCGGTGTTCTAATGAAAACTTTAAGACCGTAGTACATGCACTGTGATAATCCTCACGGTTGATTAAAGACTTCCGATCACTGTTCCGGGGATGCTTCACCTGAGTTTGGGTATCTGCAAAACAATGCTTGCCCGGGGGTGGTGGCCGTCAAGCACCTCCGGTGTGAAAATCAGTAATCGGAATAATAATAATCGAATGGGTAAGAATGTATCTGTGTGAAGAGAGAGAGTGAGTAATAAGTTTTTTCAGCTAGAAATTGTGTGTCTCACCTTATGTGTAGAATAGAGGTATTTATAGGCTAGGACTCCTAATCACTGTTTACCCACTTGGTTGCCCACTTGTTACGCCGTTAAAGCTACAGTGAGCCACTATTGGAACAGTGATTAGTGTCCCTTTCCCACATACCTCAATCCTAACACAGCCGCTTTTGCTACAGTTGAATGTCTTTGTGTTCCCTTGACTACCTTTATGGTCCCCTGCCTTAGTGAGCAAGATACCAAAGATATTTTGTACAAGTATTTTATAATGATATTTGTCAAGTTGAGCAATTTTAGTAAAGATAATATATAATGACACGTGTAAATTGAAGTTGGCAGCGGGTCCCCGCTGTGAGCTTACAGCGGGTACCTATCATTGCCCCCCACTCCTTCTGTGCGTTATTAGCGGACAGGAGGAGGAGAGAACTGAGAAAACCTTATGCAACATTGTTTTGAGAAGAATTTTTTGAAACTGATACTGTGTGGCCCCCCAAGTGTTGGCGGACAACACTTAGAAGTTAGAAAAAATTTGTGAAAATATGCCCCCATGTGTTGGCGGACAACACTTAGGAGTTAGAAAAAATTTATGAAAATATGCCCCCCAAGTGTTGGCGGATAACACTTAGGAGTTAGAAAAAATTTATAAAAATATGCCCCCCAAGTGTTGGCGGACAACACTTAGGAGTTACGAAAAAATTTATGAAAATATGGGATGCATATGACAACGGGTTATGGTGCTTGACGGGCTTGTAAGTTGAAACGTTTTTGTTAGATATGTGTAACTGCTCTTGAAATAAATGCAATAATTGATAATAAAGGAAGAATTCGAAATAAATGAGGGAATAATATTAAATGTCAATAATATAAGAAATGATAAGTGGTGGTTCGTATTAATGAGAAGTGACCTTTGGGTGGAAAGAGAATGTACCTTTGTGATGTAATACGTGATGAGTGAGTGGGAAGTTATTACCGAGTTGGCAGTTTTGGTTGAATCGATACAGTTGTTGATGGCTGTACTGATGACGTGGACCAATCACATATGGCCACGTTTTGTATGTAATGTTTTTCACCCCATCATACGCGCCGCACGCGGATAAAAAGGGGAGTTGTAAATCATTTGCGTAATTTTTTACTGTCTTTCACAACTTCTGTCCTTCTTTTCTCTTGTCTTCTCCGAGTTGTTTGCTGGTTTCCTGTTGCTTATTTTCGAAATTGAAGCCATATCTTTTCTCCTGATTCGAGGTAAGATTCTTGTTTCTCTGTTCTTTCTTTTGTGATTTCTGTTTCCTAGATAACTGTGCCATGTCTGTATCTTCATTTGTTGTTTTCATAGTATGTGTTTGCGAGTGGGTGTTGTATGCATATCATTGCTTTGTATTCTTTCGAATTTGGATTCGATTATGTAGTTTGTGAAGAGTGGTAATCTATATGTTTGAGTTTGTGAATTTTGTTTGTGTATTTGGTATCGACCTTTGATAGGTTTGATTCGTGTAAAAGCTTGGTTTAGATTGTGATATGTTGATGAACTATTTGTGTATATTCTGTATAAAGTGTATGATTTTAGGTTTTAATTCTAGGGTTTTGTTGTTTGTGGAGGGAAGTAGAATATGAATCGTTTTGTTTGATTCATAAATAAATGAAAAAGAAAAATGTAAAATATTTGTGAATATCCATGTGTACCTTCTGATTTGTTAGGGGGTAAATCGTTGGCGGTATTTGGGTTTTGACTTAGATTTTTTGTGTAGATGGGTGATGAGTTTACTGATCCCGCTACTGGCGAGAAGAGAGCGTTGATAAACGGGTATGGCCGCTGGGCGGACCCGAATCAGTTAACATTTCCAGCCGTCTTGGCAAGGAACCGTTACCAGTATTTCGAAAGTAGTGAGAGCCTGTTTCGGGTGACCAAAGTGCCCCCCACGCCGTATTCAAATGCTGAAATGGATAAAGAATTTGCCGAGTTTTCCCATTTGCAACATGATAGTACTTTTAGAGCTGATGATTGGGCTGGATATATATCAAGAATGTTTAGGATTGAGGATGGTTATTTCTGGAGGCGTGCAGAACCCGGGGAGAGATTATACCACCGATTTGATGACGGATCTATGTGCATACCCGTTAGTCATTTGAAGGCGGGTTTTCGGCTGCCCCCCACAAATTTATCATGGATTTGTTCCGTCTTCATTTTAGGTGTCCGCTGGCTCAGTTTACTCCTAACTCGATACGATCCATAAACTGGTTCATAGCTAGTTATGAGAGCAAAAGGAAACAGCCTACTTTCAAGGCCTTTTTCTGTTTATTTGATGTGAAAGCCAGCCGTGCTAAACCTTTTTTCGAGTTGCAATTTGTGAATCCGAAAAGTCGGATAGGGCTAGCCCTTGGCGGTCATCGACCTTTTGCATTTCCCAAAGGAATGGCTGGATGGCAAGAGGAATTTCTGATAATTGGTGGCGGGGAGTTTGCCTAGCAACGTAATTTTACCAAAAAGGTCGAGTGCGCTTATAAAGTGGATCGTAGTCGGCTGAGTTGCAATGAAATTGACGTCCTTATTAGCCTTGTTAAGGTGTTGGGTGAAGTATGGTCAGAAAATAATCTGATTGACCCGGCCGATTTGAGAAGGCATTGTTGTAAGTTTCCTTTTTATACCTTGTCAATATCTTGTTGTGTCTTGTGACTGACATTTTCTCTTTATTTTTGTAGTGTTGGATCCTCGTAAACCGGAGCTCGATCTACACCCGACTCTGGGTTTGGGAGAAGCAAAGTTATATGCTGACTTCATGCTTACTGTGCCGCCAAAGCCTAAACGGGTGCGTGGCGGGTTATTTCCTGTGGATAATATCTTAGATACTTTTGATCTCTCTGGTAATGTTAGGTTTGGTCAAACTGGTGTCCCTGTTGAGGCTGATACCGTTGTTGAAGAACCCGTTACTGAGGAGGAATTTTCTGAGGAAGGAACTGGTGATGATGTAAATTATGAGGGTGATTCTCTGTCTGAGGAGCTGTTAGGTGGTGCTACCGCCCGAGAAAGAGATGATGTATTTGAAGAAAATCTACAAGATGCCCAAGGGGATGAGTATATGGCCGAGGATGATGAGTCCGTTGAGAAAGAAATGTCCGTGGAGAGGGATGTTCCTGCTGAGAAAGAGCCGTCTGTTGAAGGGAACTTTATGGGTGATTATGAGAATGAAAGTTCGGTGCTGAGATAAGGAGGAGAGTTGTTGCTCAAATGGTAACAGATACTGATGATGAGTTTGATATACGGTCAGTAAGTGTAAGAGCCGATATTCAAAGGGAGGAGCGGGGCTCGGTTGTTGCTCCTGCTAAGATCACCGCAAGTGGGAGTAAAGTTATTATGGATATTGATACTGAGAAGGAGCTGCCCGCTGAGAGAGAGAAGGAGGTATCGGTGGAAAGAGCGAAAGAAACTGGTGATGAAACTGTTCGTCGATCAAAACGCAAGGCTGTTACAGAAGTTACTATACCTCGAAACGTAGACGTATTGAGCCTACTAAGGTGAACGAGCCTATTGTTGAGAACCAAGGCATGGAGCAACCCGTTGAGGATGATTCTGATAGTGATGATGTTGAGTATGATGCTGAGGATGTCGTGGGAGGTGATGGTGAAAATGATGTCAATGATGATGTTGAGGATGCCGGGGACGCTTCTGAGGAAATAGTGTATTATACTAGCAGTGATGATGAAGTGAATGATGCCGAAGTTGGAGCTAGGCCTGGCTATGGATTTCTTTTCATGTCTGGGCCTAATACCTTTACTGTTGATTCCATGACTGATGATGATCTTGTGAGGATGAATGAGTTGAGCTGGGAGCGGATGTGGCGGTTGTCCCAAAAATATGCTGCACGGGTATGTAAATTTTTGATAATTTGTAGTTTATTTCTGGTTGATGTCCATTGTTGACGTGTTTTTTTTTTTTTTGTGTTTGTGTTTTTTGTAGAATCAATGTATGTATACAGGCTTGATGGCTCGTGGTAATATGTACCGTAGCAGCAACATTGCTTTGAAACAGAAAGTGAAGCTACTAGAGGCGGAGCTGTCCACTGAGAAAGTTATGAACGATAATGCTGCGAGGGCTTTATATGAGATTGAAACTGAGAAGACTGATCTTAAGGCGAGCTATGCATGTAGTGTTGATTTGCGACGTTTCTTGGCGCAGGATAAGCTAGAATTGAAGGCTGAGAATGCCATTCTGTCTGAACAGGTAAAAAGTTTGACTGCGTCGCTAAAGTTTGAAAAGGAACGTGGTGATGATGCTGAGGCCCATCTTAATTCTCGGCCAACCGAAGCGGATGCCATATTGAAGTTTAAAAATAGTGTTGAGTTTGCTGAAATCGTAAAGGCCGAAGCCGCAAAGGTTCCAACTGTGGTAGCGGGCAGTAGCGTGTTGCAGCAAAAGCAGGATCCCGCCGATACCGCACTTGAAATTACCCAATTAGAAACTGAGTTGGCTAGGCTAAAGTCAAAAGTGAAGAAATCCAAACGTAAAGCCAGAGCCTTGAGAGCCCGCCTTGGGGAAACCGAGAAAAAGAGTGTAGGGTGCCAGTGTGATGTTATTGTTGGTGATATGGGCACGCAGACCGCTGAGAGTGAGATGGTTGCCACCGAGAACATGATTGTCGCAGAAAATGCTGAAGTTGCAGATATTACTCCGTTGTCAGTGATAGCGGCTACTTATAGTGAAAGTGATGAAGAAGATGTCGCTTTGAATCCTGGCGTGGCTGAAATTGAACAGACAGATGCTTCTTTGAGTCCTACTGTGCCTGATGTTAACATCCAACCCCTTAATGCTATTGCCGCAGTGTATAGTAGTGGTGATGAGGATGCAGAACCGTTGAGGGGTATGGGAGCTGAGCTGAGCGGGTCTCGTTGGGCTTAGCTTTATTCTTTGTAACTTGTGCTAGGAACTTATTTATTTTTGATATGTTTTGAAGTCACTCAGCGGGTGTGTCCGTTGTGTGACTTGGAAACATCCTGATATTGACTCGTATGTTTGGTAATTTCAAACTCTAGGAGATTTTTGTGTTTGAATATCTTTTGGTAATTTGCTTCGATATATGATCGAATTTGTGTTTGTCTTTCTTTGTCAAAGTTGGTAGTAAATATGTGTGGGAAAATGTTTACCTGGAAATTGTAATTTTGACTGTGGGAGTTTGTTTCGAGCATTTAATGCTGCATGGGAGTCAAAATAATTTGATTGTGCCTTTACTTTTCTTTGCATGGGAAGTGCAACTTTTGACTGATGATAACTTTAACCTCCTTTTACCCCCCTATAAATAGGGGTGGTTTAGCTCTGGATTCAGATAATCTTCTTCTGTAATTGCTTTTAAAGAATCCCTCTTTCGTTGTTCAACCACATGGATTTTTCTAAGATGGACGACTTCTTTAGTCCTTTCGCTGGGGCTCGTGAGCGTTGTCTCTCCAAAGAGAGTGAGGAGCTCTGGTTAACCCTTGCCAATCACCATGAAGAAGAAGGCGATCTGTACACAGCCGAAGAATTCCGTAAGCATGCTCGGAAAATTGCTCGGACTCGTGCTGCGGAAGAGGTCAAGAATACACTGGGAACGGATGCAATTGACTTCCGTTTTCGTGCCCCTCCTCAGGGTGAAAGTTCTGAAAAGAAAGATGCGGATGCTAAGAAGAAAACTTCCCAAGCATGAAGGATTTGTAGATATAGGATCTCAATCCTTGTAATGATATGCTTGTAATCCTTCATTTAATAAAACTGAATTTTTCCTTTGTCAGTAGTTTGTCTTTTGCTTTTGAATTCTTTGTTGCATCATATATTTAGCCCAATGTGTAGATTTTTGCTGTAGATTGTCCGTAGTAAGTGTTCCCCGTAGTTTTGATTTGAAAATGTTGTAGTAAGCGCCTTTGGCGTTGATTTGTACTCAGTAGTTCTTTTCTTGGAACTGTAGATTGAAAGACGTAATGGTTGGAGTACCCGTCTAGGGGACTTTGCTCTGTAACCGTAGATTGTAATCCATAGTCGTGAACTTATCCGTTTTGGAGGCTTGGCTTTGTAACCGTGGACTGAAATCCATAGTCATTAGCCTGGCTATCTAGGGGACTTAGTTCTTTAACCGTAGATTGGAATCCATAGTCAGTAGCCTGCCCGACCCGGGGACTTTGATAACTTTGCTTTTGTAGTTGGTTGTTGGCCCGCTTAGGGACTTTGATAATTTTGCTATTGTAGTTGGTTGCTAGCCCGCTTAGGGACTTTGATAATTTTGCTATTGTAGTTGGTTGCTGGCCCGCTTAGGGACTTTGATAATTTTGCTATTGTAGTTGGTTGCTGGCCCGCTTAGGGACTTTGATAATTTTGCTATTGTAGTTGGTTGCTGGCCCGCTTAGGGACTTTGATAGTTTTGCTATTGTAGTTGGTTGCTGGCCCGCTTAGGGACTTTGATAATTTTGTTATTGTAGTTGGTTGCTGGCCCGCTTAGGGACTTTGATAATTTGTAGTTGAAGGACTTGCTGGATGTAAATGTAGATAGTTTTTCCGTAAAAGCATTCCATTAAAGAACGTAGTTTCCTTCGTTACAAAACAGATACGACTGTGTAGCCATCTATTGGTAATACTTCCGTAATTTGTCGCCATGCCAAGTGTTGTTAACTTCAGTGCCATCTAGGCGGGCTAGTTTGTATGAACCCGGCCTGAGTACTTTGATGATTTTGTAAGGGCCTTCCCATTTTGGCATAAGTTTGCCAGTGTGTCTGGGGTCAGATGCTTCAGTTGCCCTGTTAACCAAATCGCCTTCCATGTAAGCTTTGATTCTGGCTTTCTTTCCAAAGAATTCTTTTGTTTTTTCTTTGTAAGCGGCCATTTTTTCCACTGCGTTTTCCCTTGTTTCATCTAGTAGATCTAGATTTGTTTTGAGTCCTTGAGTATTTGCCTCTTCTTCAAAATTGATAGCGCGATATGATGGTGAGCCAATCTCGACTGGTGAAAGGGCTTCTGTGCCAAAAGCCAATCTGAATGGGGACTCTCCAGTGCTTGTTCTGGCAGATGTTCGATAAGCCCAAAGAACATTAGTTAATTCATGCGGCCATTTTTTCTTTGATGTAGTTAGTCTTTTTTCTAGGCCGCGGACAATAATGCGATTGGTTACTTCGACTTGACCGTTGCTTTGAGGGTGACAAACAGATGCTTTTTTGTGTTTGATCCCGTGGTCGGATAGGAACTTGGTGAATTTTGACCCCACAAATTGTGTACCGTTGTCGGATATAAGCACCATTGGAATTCCAAACTTTGTGATAACTTGCTCTTGGACAAAACGAATGGCATCATCTTGCGTAATGTTTTTAAGTGCCTTTGCTTCTGCCCATTTTGTCATATAATCAATAGCGACCATCACATATTGTAGATCACCTTTGGCTCTAGGGAATGGTCCCATAATGTCGATGCCCCATATGGCAAATGGTATGGGTAATAAGATGGCTGCAGGTAGGGCCGGTGCTTTTCTGGACATATTGCTAAACAGTTGGCATTGGTGGCACTTTTTGGTGAAGTTTTTGCAGTCCTTGTGCATTTTGGGACAGTAATAGCCTTGTCTGAGTATTTTATGTGCTAATGCCTTGCCCGCCATGTGATCGCCACAAATGCCTTCATGAACCTCCCTCATACAATATAAGGCTTCTTCTTCATCGACACATTTGAGTATGGGAGAATCAAAGCTTCTTTTATATAGAATGCCCTCCTGAATGAAATACTTTATGGCTTTAGACTTAAGTATTTTAGCTTTTATGTTGTCGTCTGGGAGGACACCGCTTTCCAAGTAGCATACATAAGGAGTCATCCAGTTATCCCCTGGTGGGTCTATTTCCATGATGTCCATTTTACTCATGCTTGAAGCGGTTAGCTCTTCAAAGTATATTGTGTCCGCTTCTACTTTCTCCCCTTGAGTTAATTTAGACAACATGTCGGCCATTGTGTTATCTGCCCGATCTATCTGTTCGAGAGAATATTCCTCAAACTGGGCCAGTAGCGTTTGTACCAATTCTTGATATTTGCTAAGGTTGCTATCTTTGGTTGAATAATCTCCTGTTGTCTGACGAACAACCAGTTGCGAATCGCTATATATGGTGATCTTTTTTACTTGTAAGTTCTTTGCTAATGCCAAACCGGCCAAGAGTGCCTCGTATTCTGCTTGATTGTTTGTAGCTTTGAAGTTTAGTAGTATGGCTTGTCTAACTTGGAAACCGTCAGGGCTAGTAAGGATAAGGCCTGCCCCACAGCGGGTGGTTGTGGAGGAACCGTCCACATACAGTTGCCAATGGTTGCCCGTTGTTGCAATGGTTTCTACGAGAGTT
This sequence comes from Kitagawia praeruptora, assembly GCA_037693485.1. NCBI lineage: Eukaryota > Viridiplantae > Streptophyta > Magnoliopsida > Apiales > Apiaceae > Kitagawia > Kitagawia praeruptora. The sequence goes on along the minus strand of CM075348.1, from coordinate 51,599,412 downwards.
TCTTTTTCTGTTGCTGAAAATGAACATTCGACCACAAAGTCCGCCAGTGCTTGTGCTTTAATAGCGGTTCTTGGTATGTATTTAAGATCGAATTGGCCAAGTTCAACGGCCCAATTGATCAACCTGCCCGACAAATCCGGCTTGTGAAGTATTTTTCTTAGCGGTTGGTCCGTAATGATCCTGATTTGCCTGCCTTGGAAGTAATGTCTCAATTTTCTGCTTGCTATGACCAAAGCTAGAGCAAACTTTTGTACGTTTGGATAGCGGGTTTCGGCATCTTTGAGCACTTGGCTGACATAATAGACTGGTTTTTGCTCACCATTTTCTTCTTTAATGAGCACCGCCCCGACGGCTTTATCTGTGGCGGACAAGTAAAGTGACAGTGGTTCTGAAGGAGCTGCGACCGCCAGCAATGGAGCAGAAGAAATGTATGTTTTAAGATCTTCGAAGGCCTTTTGGCATTCAGCCGTCCAAGATATTGCCTTGGTTTTTGTGGCTCCTTTTAATGTGTCAAAGAACGGAAGGCATCTGTCTGCTAACTTTGCTATGAATCTTCTCAGGGCGGCTAGTCTTCCCGTTAGTTTTTGTATGTCTTTCAACGTCTTGGGTGGTTGCATGTCAATTATAGCCTTTATTTTTTCGGGGTTGGCCTCAATGCCCCTGTGAGATACCAAGAAACCAAGGAATTTGCCCGCGTCAAGTGCGAATGCACATTTGTCTGGATTGAGTTTCATACTGTGTTTTCTGAGAGTGGAGAAGCATTCTTCCAAGTCTTGTAAGTGAGAAGCCGTTAAGAGAGATTTCACTATGAGGTCATCTACATATACTTCCATGTTTCGGCCCAATTGCCCGGCAAAGATTTTATTCATGGTTTTCTGGAATGTGGCTCCGGCATTGATTAGTCCGAATGGCATGACTTTGTAACAATATACGCCCCTATGTGTAATGAAAGCTGTTTTTTCCCTGTTTTCTGGGGTCATTTTGATTTGGTTGTAGTCTGAGTAAGCATGTAACATCCATATCCTAGCATACATATTTAATTCTAATAAATAGAATTGTTTATTACAAATACAACTCATAATACTTAAAATTTGTTAAAATATTATTAATGTATGAAGAAAAGGAGTGTATGTGTACTCGGTTAGTTTTTGAAAATTTCCGTTCTTGAGATTTCTCGGGTAATGAATAGTAACCCAAGGGATGAATAGTGATTTTGGTGTGAAATTATTATTTGAGATTATGATAGAGGATATTATATGAGGGACTTTAGTCTTCTACGACATTTGAGGATTGGACTCATAAGTATTTATTAAGGAATTTAGAACGTTTTATAGTAGATAGTTGAACTTCTGAGATTTATAGAAAATCAACCGTAAGTCAGAAAAATGCAAATGAATACTCTATACGTAGGTATGGATGAGAATAAGATTAAGAAATTATGAGGAGTACTTATTGAGGAGTTCATATTGAAGAGCTATTTAAAGTATATAGATAAGTGAATAGTAATGATGAATAGTAAAAGAATAGCTTATAAAAGAAGCTTAGCAATGCTTCCTTGAGAAGCCAAGGGATAGAAGAGTAATAAAACATTATCTAAATAGACATTATCTAGCCAAAAATCAGATTCATCTTCTTCATTTTAGTCTAGGGGGCGATTGGAGCCGTGGAAGAAAGCATGGGGAAAAAAAAAAAAAACTTCTAAACTTGCTAAATACTTGTTAGTTAAATCCTATACTAATATATAAGATATATAACCCTTATACCAACACATACACACATCTAGTAATGGCTGGTGGAGGAAGAAGAGATCTAGAACAAGGAGAAAGCTAAGGGTCCAAGGAGGTTATTTCAAGGAAATCAAACAACTTTGCAAGGGGTATAATCCTAAACATGAATCTTTCTAATTCAATGATTTTTGTGATGTTTTGTAGTTGTTTTTATACATATATTATTCTGGGTTTATGATGTATACATAGAGGTTAGTATATGATGATGGTTAGTAGCATGATTAAGAGGATTAAGAGTGATATTATATGATAATGAATGGGTTAGATTAGTCTCCCAGATTTTGGACAGATTCTGCCCAGTTTTTGGGTGATTAATTCGAAACCGTTAAAGGCCTGTTTTGAATAAGGTTTGTAAATGAAAGTTGTAGTACTCGAAGTCTAGTTTGCGTAGCCGCAAACGGTGAGTCGATTGGATTAATGAGCTAGGAGATATGGCCATTTTAGTATAGGTTGTCCATAACCTACGAATTTGGTAAATACTGAACTTTGGAAAAATGTTTCTCCTAGTTAAACTATTTAATTCGAACTGAAAAATTTAATTAAGGTCTACAAATGATTGAGGAAGAAGACTGGAGAGTTTGGTGAATTATAAACCATTTTTGGATTTATTAAAAATGTTAGAGTGAATGGTGCGCGGTAGAAGATGATTCCCAGTTTTTCCTAAGACTGACCTGTTTTGGAAGATATGTTCGGCTGGTATATGGCTATGTCTAGGTAGTGGTTTTGATGGGTCTATAACCTACTTTGAGTCTAGTTTACACCCTCGAAAGAATCGAGTCATTTCATTTAGCGAGTAAGGAGTTATGGTCATTTTAGTGCAATAAGCGCATAAGGTGCAAACTATTTGAACATGGGACTTTGGGGAATTATTTCACCTAGCTAAACACCTTAAATAGAATTGAAATTTTGAGGAATGATAGAACAATGAGTATAGAAGATCTCAGAGGTGGATTCATGTTAAAATAATAATTCTATGATTTATGGTGGATTTTTGAGTATGGTTGATCAGTAATAGAAATGCCCTGTGTTTGGACTGTCTTGACAGATTTTTGTACCAACTTTGAGAGAGCATTTGACATAACTATACTAATCGTTTAAAGTCGAAATTCGGAGGATAGTAAGACCTTATGTTAGAGAATGAAATGGAAAAGGGTTCGTGGTAAAATGTTAAGTTTTGGAATTATGTAAAATGTCGGAACATAAGGGTTTAATAAGGATTCTTAAGGAATGAATTTATGGATCCATTTTGGGAGGTGATTTCGGACGAGTTAGGGGACTCGTTTGGAAAAATCTAAAGAATGAAAGTTGTAGGTATATGTATGAGCTATGTTCATACAAAATATGGTAATTTTCAGAAGTATAATGAGAAGGGTAGTAATTGACAGAAAGGAGAGGGATTAGTCTATTTCCTTAAATAAGCATCATTTCACATGAATATTATATTTATATCCATGGAAGTATTTTATGGATTTTAGTAGCTAATAATAGTTACATGGATAAAGGTTTCCAGAAAGAAGTCCAGTACCATGACAAAGGTTAGAGCAAGCTAGGAAAGGAAGCGAGCTCAGGTGAGCATTAATCACCTTGATTACTCACAAATTATATGTGCTACTTATGAAAATAATAATATGAGTCACTTGAATCATGAGGTATGTATATCTATATGATTACATGGAAATGGAAATAATTGATTGAAAGACCCTACGTGAGTACTGGAAATGATGTTAATCATCAGACTGAATTTATGAGAATGACTATATGAATTGATATGATAAGTGATAAATGAAATTGGTACATGGTTGTAATTAATGTCATGGAAATGTTATACTAAGGTGAATAAGTACATGTTTGAGATGTGGATTACCTGGAATAATGTGATTATGATTATTATGTGATCAATGTAGATTACATGAAAGGATATGCGTATAGTTATTATGTGATTAATGTGAATCACATGGAATAATATGAATATTGATATGATGTGATCAATGTAGATTACATGGAAAGATATGAATATATTTATTATGTGATCAATATGGATTACATGGAAGAATATGAAGGTAAATAAGTATATGGGAAGAAACAAGGAAACATGATATATGATGTGCATAGTGTGTCATTTGCATTTCACTAAATAAAGACGTTGTGACTGTCAAGACTTTAGGGAAATTAATGGCCTAGCTAGCCGGAAAAGTCCTTGAGACTATAAATATGGAATATCCCGGGAATAAAGTCGACTATAAATAACAAGAGCCCTAGAGGCCGGGAAAAAAATAATGTGAGTCCTTGAGACTATAAAAATGGGATATTCCGGGAAAAGATAATAATCACTATAATTATGGGATCCAAATATTGGATGCCGGGAAATTCTAAAGTCAAGTTGGTCAGTCACAACAAAATAAAGAAACAAAGTGAATGAAAAGGGAGTCACATGCATATGTTGCATACATGCATAGTAAATGATTGCTTGGATTGATTGATGATTTTTTTCTGGAATGAGGGGACATGAAGTATTATGTGAGTATGTGTTTATAAGAGTGTTCAAAGAGATTATGTGAATATATATGTTGATATTATGAATTTGTATTCTACTTGCTTATTGAATATGAGCGTGATTAAATAGTTCAATACAAAGAAAGTAGCAAGTGATTTCAAGGAAAAGCATGATTTTGGTTTACACTAAGAAAAAGCTTCAGATTTATAAATGAGAAAATTTCGGTAATATGTTTTTATCTAGTAAATACGGAAGAAAGAGTATTTTGGCTAAATACATGATTAAACCTACAAAATGGAATATAGAAGGAGTTTGAAAAATAAATAGGAAATAAAATAGAATAAATAGTATGTGTCGTTATGAGATCATTATGTTAAAATTGGATGTCGTTATAAAGTGGAAAGAAATGATTGTGGGTTATATAAAAAGATTATATGCTTGAGTAAAGTTAAAATGATTTATGTTCACTGAGTTGCGACTCATTCAAATCGCTAAATTTTTCAGGTTAAGTTCAAGTTGGCCAGATGATGCTCCAGTGTCCCTACTCCTCTACATTGTAATACAGACTTTTATAAGTTATGTCTATATGATTTTATCATTGAGAACTATATATGTAAATGACGTCATAAATGTACAAGAAAGGGTGAGGTTGTATCAAAGCATCCATGAAGCTGAGCATCAAATGACCCGCTGTTGCGTCGATGAGTTGGTCTATTGAGGGAAGTGGATATGGATCTTTAGGACATGCTGCGTTTAAGTCTGTGTAATCAACACATATTCTCCATTTCCCATTGGCCTTTTTTACCAATACCACATTTGCAACCCATTTAGGGTAGGTGACCTCACAAATCAAGTCTGCATCCAGGAGTTTGTCAATCTCAATATCAATTGCCTGTTGCCGCACTGGGGCAAAATTCCTTTTTTTTTGTATTTTGGGAGCCTTGTCTGGATCCACGTTTAACTTGTGGATTGCCACGGATTCATCTATGCCCGGAATATCTTTTGGGCTCCATGCGAAAATGTCTGCGTATTTTCTTAAAAGATTTGTAAGGCCATCTTTAAAGATTGAATCCAAACCTGCTCCCACACTCACGGTTTTAGTTACATCTCCGGGTACAACTTCAATCTTTTCTGTTTGTACCGCAGGGCTTATTGGCGGTTTCTCTTCTCTCTTGAGACATTTCAGGAGATTTGCATCTATGCGAGGTGGGTCTTCTGTTAGCGGGTCGTGCCCGTCTATGAACTGCACTTCTTTTCTTTTCTTGTTATTCACACATTGATTTTCAAAGTGCCTTTGTCTTTTCGCTTGCTTTCGTTTTTGTGCCATTTCTCTGTTGATATTGCTAGGCTCAGTTTTGCCCAGAGTAAGTGCAATGCCGTAACATCTCTTGGACGTTTCTGAGTCTCCTTTAATTTCTCCTGCTCCGTTTAAGGTGGGGAATTTGATTTTGAGATGTGGGGTGGAAGTAACCGCTTTCAGCATGTTTAACGTGGGCCTTCCCATAATCATGTTGTAAGAAGATGCAGTGTTGATGACATAAAACTTGATAATTCTGCATACTTGTCTGGGGGATTCCCCAAAATATACGGGGAGCCTTGCTATGCCCGTTATTGGGACAGCATTGTGACCGAAACCGTAAAGAGGTGTTTCATCAAGACATGGTTCCAATTTTTCCCCGTCTAGCTTCAGTCTATCCCATGTGTGTTTGAAGCATATATCGACTGAGGACCCGTTGTCAACAAGGATCCTTTTGAATACATTGTTTGCGACCCCCAACGACACAACTAATGCCTCCGTGTGATTTGGGTTGATACCCTCATAATCCGCGTCCGTGAAGGTAATGATGTTTGGCGGGCCCTCAAATATTGTATAAACAGATGGTTCCTCTCTGGGCGGCGAGACCCGTCCACCGATAACAGTATGCACGATGTTTTTGTTGTGTGTTTGAGAGGTGGAGGGGCCAAGTATTTGTCGAGGCAAGTATTGAGATAAGTTGCCAGCCTTTACTTGCTTCTCTAGGAAATATTTGAGAGATAGGCAGTTATCTATGTAATGTCCATGCGTTTCATGATATTCACAATGCTTTTCTTTAGGTCTATCCTCGGGTGAGGAGTGCATTGGGGCTGGCGGCAAATAGAAGGGTTTTCCCCTGATTTCTCTCAGAATGGTTGCTCTCGGGAGTGTGAATTTGGTCCATTCTAGCTCAGGACGTCTATCTGGTCTCTGTGGGCTTGTTGGCCCTAGGCAGTCTCTGACCGGAGTTGATGATTGAGTTCTCTGGGCGGGTGATGATGGTCCGTGAGTGGTTTGCACTTGATGTAAGACAGGTGCCTGCCTCTGATAGGGCGTGAATCTTTCTCTTTGAAAAAATGAAGATTGAGTTGGTGGGCTCCTGGATTGTTTGAGAACACTCAAAGATTCTGCCTCGTTAATGGCATGGGATGCCAAATCATATGCTTTTGCCAAAGTGGTGGGTTTTGTCTCCATGAGACGGCACACGTATTTCTCGCATTCATAGGGATTGAGGCCCCTCCTGAGGTGGACTAATGCTTCTGTCTCATTAACGTAGACAACTTTGTTACAGCCTCTTTGAAACGGTCAATGTAATTATGCAAAGTCTCTCCGTTGCGTTGCGCAACAGTTTCTAGAAACACTGTATGAACCTCGTGCTGTTGGTTCGCCTTGAATTTGTTCAAAAATAGTCTTTTTAATTCAAGCCAAGTGTCTATGGTCCTGGCGGTTATTCTACAGAACCATCTTTGTGCATTCCCGCGAAGCGTCGCGGCAAAGAAGCGACATCGCGTTAGATCATTGTATTTGTAATGGAGAGCCAGCTGATCAAAGTAGCTAAGATGCTCTTCAGGGTCGCCCAACCCGTCGAAAGAATTGAAGCTATGATGTTTGATTTCTTTTTGCCGGGGCTCTGCTTCAAGCCTTATGGTAAAAGGCGTACCGCCCAACTCTGGCTCGCTATTGCCCTCTATCCTCTTTTTGAGTTCCATAATAGTACGCAACATCTCAGCGTTTGTTGGTTGCGCACTTTCGGTTTCCTTTGAGCGGACAGGGGACCGCTCTCGGTGTTTTTGTTTTTCATATTCGGCTACCACTTTGTCATAGGCGGCCTTTTTGTCGATAATCACTTTTCTTAAGTCTCTGTGCTTTCTGTTTTGTTCCCATATTTCAGGTGGGTGGTGACTTTTATTGTGCCTTTCGTGATTTGTGTTTTGCGACGAGCCTAGGCGAGAAAAGGTAGAGTTTGCCTTTTGGGGATGGCTATCGACCTCATCGCGGTCATTGTGTGGATTCATGTGGGAACTTGCCTGTTTCGTGGGTGGCCCTTGCCCGACTGGTGGGGTAAGAGAAGCTATTTGCATAATCAAATCGATTTGTTGTTGGTTGCAGCCTGTGAGATTTAGGCTAAGAATTTGCTCTCGCTCATTTCCTAGAAGCGGGTTCGTTTGCAAGCGGTTTACTGGGTTTAAAGGTGGGTTGAGTGGAGGTATACCTGTTATGTTTCCTTCGTTTTCTATCAATGGTTGTTCATTTGGGCTGGGTGTTCCGACCATTTTAGTATGTTAGGCGTGTTTTGATTTGTATTGTGTTTTTAGTGTTTGGGAAACTTTTGTGTTCGTAGAGCAGGTGGTGGTTTTTTCTTTAAGAAAAATACGCCCTCCTTCTAGCGCCAAATGATAATCCTCACGGTTGATTAAAGACTTCCGATCACTGTTCCGGGGATGCTTCACCTGAGTTTGGGTATCTGCAAAACAATGCTTGCCCGGGGGTGGTGGTCGTCAAGCACCTCCGGTGTGAAAATCAGTAATCGGAATAATAATAATCGAACGGGTAAGAATGTATCTGTGTGAAGAGAGAGAGTGAGTAATAAGTTTTTTCAGCTAGAAATTGTATGTCTCACCTTATGTGTAGAATAGAGGTATTTATAGGCTAGGACTCCCAATCACTGTTTACCCACTTGGTTGCCCACTTGTTACGCCGTTAAAGCTACAGTGAGCCACCATTGGAAAAGTGATTAGTGTCCCTTTCCCACATACCTCGATCCTAACACAACCGCTTTTGCTACAGTTGAATGTCTTTGTGTTCCCTTGACTACCTTTATGGTCCCCTGCCTTAGTGAGCAAGATACCAAAGATATTTTGTACAAGTATTTTATAATGATATTTGTCAAGTTGAGCAATTTTAGTAAAGATAATATATAATGACACGTGTAAATTGAAGTTGGCAGCGGGTCCCCACTGTGAGCTTACAGCGGGTACCTATCGCACTGCATCTCAACTGATGGCATCTTCTTCTAAATAGGAGAAAATCTGCTTGCAGTTGAAGGTTTTCATTGCAACAATAACAGATTATTAGTCACAGAGGCATGCCTGTATACATATAATAACAAGCTTAATTGTTTGTAATGTTTTGCATTACTTACATGACCTCTTAACTTAGTGAACCTCTAGTTGTAGAGTTTCTACTTGTTTAGTACTTGTAATAGGCATCAATTCCTGTCTGTGTAATTGTACTTAAAAGTCTGAGAATAATGCTTGAAAGAAGTTCCAAGGTTCATGCCTCAAGCTTGAAGAACAAGACTATCAAATAATCACAGTTGGGATTTGTAGAAATGAAAATTTGCCTAAGTACCAATTCGAGAAGTATGTTTGTTATATTCGAGAAGTCTAGAATTCGACAAGTCAATGATTCGATATCTATAAAGACACTATTCGATATCTCTGAATACACTGTTCGATATCCATATTAAAACCGAAAGATTGAAAATTTGGTCGGTTTGATTTTCGGTTTGGTTATCCTATTTATTAAAATAAAATAAATAACAGTATTATTAAAGTAAATTACAAATGTTAACGTTATTATATTCTAATTAAAATTCGTATTAAAGCTAATTACTAATGTTAACGTAATTATATTCCGATTAAAATTCCTCCACCCACATATAGAGCTTCTTCTTGGTCTCTTTCTTATACATGCTCTTATCATAATTATTAAAATAAATAATAACATAATAGAATTAATGGTAACTAGCTTATAACCCGTTCGATGCACAGATTTTTTTTGATATGTAACAAATTTTATTTTATGTTATAAATACATTTTTATATAATCATTATTTATAATATTTTATTTTAATTTTAATATTAATAATTTAATATAAATTTAATTAATGATATGCATGGTTTAAAATTATATTATAAAATTTTAAAATAAATATGTCGTCGATAGGATTCGAACCTTGAATATAATATATTTAATCATTAGATCTAACGATTTTGATTTTTTACTAAAAATCTAATGGTCATTATTCGTAGTATACAGATTTTTATTATATTTTGTTAATGATTAGAAGATATGATGTGAAATGTTTTGGTATATATTAATTATTGCTAGATATGATATGATTGGAAGTTATGATATGATTGATGTTTTTAGGTGTTTATAAAAGGTAATATCTTCAACTAAAAGTAAATGTGAAAAACACAATCGACTAATTACCGTAATTATATTATGTTATTATTTATTTTAGGTGTTTTAATAGTATAGATATTGTATATATTTTTCTTTATAATAAAGGTTAAATAAGTAAATTCACGATATACTAAGAAACATATACCAAAAAATAAGTTTCAAAATTTTTAATGTTTCGGCTAATATTTTCTTATTATAAACAGCGTATACATATTTTTAATATATTTATTAATAATTAAAAAAATATGATATTATATTAATCTATACATATACACAACATCTTTATATGCACCAATCTATGCATATATGTAATCAAAACCATCAAAAACCCACTCGAAGTCAGACTTTTAATATATTAATGATTATAAGATTAGTTTTAAATTAAAAGGGTAACGTGTTTTAATTTGAAAGAAAATATTAATGATTGGAAGATATGATACGATTGATGTTTTTAGGAGTTAATAAAAGGTAATATCTTCAATTAAAAGTAAATGCGAAAAAAGGCAATTGACTACTTAACATTAATTTATATTATGTTATTATTTATTTTAGAAGTTTTAATAGTATACATATTATATATTTTTTTTTTATAATAAATGATAAATAAGTAAATTCACTTAGTACCAAAAAACAGGTACCAAAACTTTCAATGTTTCAAAATTTATATATTAGTATAGATTAGGTTTAGTAGAATATATTACCTTTTATAAATACCTAAAAACATCAATCATATCATATCTTCCAATCATTAATAATTCCTTTATAATTAATGCATGTTACCTTTTTGATTTAAAACTAATCTTACAATCTATATATATTAAAGTCGAAACATAAATAATAATATTATTAAAGTTAATTACAAATGTTAACGTTATTATATTCTGATTAAAATTCGTATTAAAGCTAATTACTAATGTTAACGTATTTATATTCCGATTAAAATTCCTTCACCCACATAGAGCTTCTTCTTGGACTCTTTCTTATACATACTCTTATCCTAATTATTAAAATAAATAATAACATAATAGAATTAATGATAATTAGCGGATTATATTAAAATTAAAATAATATATTAAAATAATATTAGAGAATTATATTAAATTAAAGTCAAAACATAAATAATAATATTATTAAAGTTAATTACAAATGTTAACGTATTATATTCTGATTAAAATTCATATTAAAGCTAATTACTAATGTTAACGTAATTATATTCCGAATAAAATTCCTCCACCCACATAGAGGTTTTTCTTGGACTCTTTCTTATACATACTCTTATCATAATTATTAAAATTAATAATTACATAATAGAATTAATGGTAATTAGTGGATTGTCCTTTTCACATTTACTTTTAGTAGAACATATTACCGTTTATAACCACCTAAAAACATCAATCATATCATATCTTCCAATCATTAATATTTCCTTTCTAATTAAATTCCAATCATTAATATTTCCTTTCTAATTAAAACACGTTACATTTTTTATTTAAAATTAATCTTACAATCTATACTATTATATTAAAATCGAAAATTGAAAGTTTATCGATTTGGTTTTCCATACGGCTATCCTAATTATTTAAATAAATAATAAAATTAGTGGTAATTAGTTGATTGCCTTTTCACGTTTACCTTTATTTGAGGATATAAACTCTTATAAACACCTAAAAACATCAATTGAACCATATCTTTCGATCATTAATATTTTTTTTTATAATTAAAACACATTACCTTTTAATTTAAAACTATTATTGTAATAATTAATATATACCCAAAATATCACACCATATCTTATCGTCACTATTTTTAGTAATAATTTTTTTCTAATTAAAACATGTTACGTTTTAATTTAAATCTAATCTTGCAATCACTAATATATACCCAAAAAATCTCACACCATATCTTCCAATAATTATTTTTATTAATAAATAAGAATCGTTAGATCTAATAATAAGGTATATTAATTATTTGAATAAATTAATTCACGAAAAATTCAAGGTTTGAACCCGTCAACGACATTTTTAATTTAAAACTTTACAATATAAATTTTAAATGATGCATATTATTAATTAAATTTATATTAAATTAAAATTTAAAAAATATAGAAATTTATAATTATATAAAAACATAATTGTAATGTTAAATAAAATTTATAACATATCAAAAGAAACCCGTGCATCGCACGGATTATAAGCTAGTATATATCTATACTATACTATAATAAACGAAAGGGGGTATAATTTGTAGTTTGGTTATCCCCTATTTTTGGTTATCCCACATTCACAACCGTTAGATCTTCAACTCAAATAGATCATGACTGTTAGATACAACAATGCTAAAAGTTTGAGGTCTAAGGTTCGAATCCCGCCAACAACATTTTAATATAAAATTAATACTAGATTATGTTATATAAAAATGTTGAAGGTTCGATTCCCACAAATAGCATATTAATTTAGATTTAATACTAAAAATTATTTATATACAAAGGTCTTTGAATTCTCCTAACATATTTAAAGTAACATTTATAATATTATATATACTAAACCATAAGAAAATTAAAAAAAAATAAAAATAACCTGTGCATTGCACGGACTATAAGCTAGTATATATATATATATATATATATATATATATATATATATATATATATATATATATATATATATATATATATATATATAGTTAAGTTCTATGGAGACCACCATTTGAGTGGAGACCGTGGAGACCATATACATTATGCACTCAAAACATTGCAAAACATATATATTTGCAAAGAATGTTCAATTAACATTATTATTTCATTCAAAATTTAAAAATCATATGTGATTTGCAAGCAGAACATGTTTTGGAGAACAATACGTTATGCAATATTTTGTTTGCAGAACATACATGATTTTCAAGATTTTTAATGAAATTTGCATGTAAAACATATATGATCTTCAAGATTTTCAATGAAATAGATGGTATAGTGATTTTTATAGAACATGATTTTCAATAAATAAGTTTTTGCAATGTTTTAATTGATATTGGTCTCCGGTCTCCACTAAAAATGTTGGTCTCCGGATTCGGCACCACCTACCACCTTATATTGTGTCTATAAATAGATATGCATGTAAGGATTGTAAATTCATTTGAAAAACCTCTATAATCTGTTTATCCTCTCAGATCTATAAACTTATATCTCTTCTGCATATAATCTTTCTTGCTTCCGTTATAACAAACTGGTATCAGAGCTTGGTTGTAGCTGCTGTGTTTTCGAAAAGAAAATTTTCGCCGGAATTTTTTCAAGCTCGCCGGAGAAGACGACAATGTTCACGTATACGACACTGTTCACGTATACGACACTGTTCACGTATACGGTACTGTTCACGTATACGATTCTGGGAGAAAGATGTCTGGTGGTATTAGCGTTAAGGTCGACAAATTTACTGGGAGAAATAGTTTCAGTCTATGGCAAATCAAGATGCGTGCTTTGTTAAAGCAACAGGGGCTCTGGGCGCCGTTAAAAAGAAAATCGACGACAGATCCTGAAATCGCTGAGATGGCCAGTCTAGAAGAAAAGGCACATTCAACAATTTTGTTGTGTCTTGCAGATGATATTATTACTGAAATTGCGGAGGAGGATATCGCGTCTGGTTTATGGTTAAAGCTTGAAAGTCTCTACATGACAAATTCTTTAACAAATAAGTTGCTTCTGAAGCAACGTCTGTTCAGTCTGCGAATGCAGGAAGGTATGCCTCTTCGAGATCATTTAGATCAATTAAACACAATTTTATTAGAATTGCGTAATATTGATGTTAAAGTTGAAGATGAGAATGCTACTTTGATTCTGTTAGTTTCTTTACCATTATCGTATGAGAACTTTGTGCAAACGTTTATTGTTGGTAAAGATACTATTTCTCTAGAGGAGGTTAGATCTGATGTTCATTCTAGAGAGCTGCTCCATAAGGCGGCTGGTACAGTTGCAGATAATCATGCTGCTGGGTTGGTAGCCAGTGGGAGTAATGGACATGGAAAGTCGGGGAAGAAATCAGTTCCTAAGGGTCCAAAATCAAATGATATCTGTAATTACTGTAAAGAGAAGGGACACTGGAAATCTGACTGTCCCAAGAAAAATAAGCAACAGGATAATTTGACAGATACTGCTATTGTAGCTGATGCTACTTCTGAAGAAGATATTGCTCTAGTTGCTGTCAAGGACACGCATCACTCTGATGTGTGGATTCTTGATTCTGGAGCGTCTTATCATATATGTCCGCGCAGGGAGTGGTTTACAACCTACGAGCGAGTAGACGGTGGCAAGATTTCTATGGCTAATAGTTTTGCTTGTGAGACTGTTGGAATAGGCTCGATTAAAATTCGGACACATGATGGTAAATTCTGCACATTGAATGATGTTAGGCATGTTCCACTTATGACAAAGAATCTGATATCTTTGAGTATGTTAGATAGCAAGGGTTTCAGTTTTCAAGGTGAAGGTGGAGTTCTACATGTCTGCAAGGGTTCTAATGTGGTTCTGAAAGGTGTTAAACGTGGTACCTTGTATCTTCTTCAAGGTTATACGTTATTAGGTTTTATTGCTGTCTCGTCCTCGGAAAAGATTTAAGAGGCTGCGAACTGATAATGGTCTGGAATTTTGCTCATCTGAGTTTGATGAGTTCTGTAAGAATGAAGGGATTTCTATGCATCATACAGTCAGGGATACATCGTAGCAGAATGGTGTAGTAGAGCGTATGAATCAGACACTTCTGGAGAGAGAAGGGATTTCTAGGCATCATAGAGTCAGGGATACACCGCAGCAGAATGGTGTAGCAGAGCGTATGAATCAGACACTTCTGGAGAGAGCTAGGTGCATGCTCTCTAATGCTGGACTAACTAGAAGATTCTTGGCGGAAGTAGTTAGTACATCAGGTTATCTGATAAATCGTGGATCTACGACTGTTTCAGAAAGTGGTGGTGTTGAGAAACAGGTAGAGCAGGAAGTCACTCAAGATGAGAGTGAACCACAACAAGAAGTTCAACAACCACAGTCAGAATCAGAATCATCAGTACAAGTAGTAAATCAGCACAGTTTGGTTAGACACACTTCCATCAGGGTGCTACTAGCGATAGTTGCACATCAGAATCTGGAGCTTGAACAACTCGATGTGAAGACAGCTTTTCTGCATGGAAAGCTGGAAGAGGAGATATACATGACTCAGCTAGATGGTTTTCAGGTTCCTGGTAAAGAAGACTATGTGTGCAAGTTACTGAAGTCCTTGTATGGGCTAAAGCAGTCTTCGAGGCAGTGGTACAAGAAATTCGACAGCTATATGATAGGTACTGGCTACAGCAGGAGTCCGTATGATTGCTGTGTTTATCACAATAAGACATCAAATGGTTCTTTCATTTATCTGGTCCTATATGTAAATGATATGTTGATAGCTGTTGATAACCCAGCTGATATGCTTACCAATCCGATTTCACATAGCAAGTTTCAACATTGTTTAGACTTGCTAAATGTTCGGAGTTGTTGATTGCCCTTTTAGGGCAAAATCTGAGGCAGAAGAGTTTTTTATCTGGTACATCTGGCATTATTATGATGCATCTGGAAGAGTTTTTTTATCTGGTACATCTGGCATTATTATGATGCATCTGGTACATCTGGAAGAGTTTTTTTTTATCTGGTACATCTAGCATTATTATGATGCGTCTGGTACATTTGTTATATGTTTTTTGTGAGAGGATTCAAGTCAAGGTGGAGATTTGTTAGTTTGACTTGAATATGTGGGCGGTGGCTGCCGGCGACGCCGCAGGCGGAGCCACCGTAGCCGCCGGATTTGACTCACCTAACACCACCTACCCCCTTAGATTGTGTCTATAAATTGATATGCATGTAAGGATTGTAAATTCATCTGAAAAACCTCTGTAATCTGTTTATCCTCTCAGATCTATAAACTTATTTCTCTTCTACATATAATCTTTCTTGCTTCCGTTATAACAAACCCCCTATTTTTGGTTATTCCCCATTCACAACCGTTAGATCTTCAATTAAAATAGATCATTACCGTTAGATATAACAATACTAAAAGTTGGAGATCTAAGGTTCAAATCCCGCCAACAACATTTTAATATAAACTTAATACTAGATTATGTTATATCGAAAGGTTGAAGGTTCGATTCCCACCAACAGCATATTAATTTAGATTTAATATTAAACTAAAAATTTATAATATTATATATATTAAACTACAAGTTAATTTTAAAAAACTAAAAGTAACTTGTGCTTTGCACATAAGCTAGTAATAATTAAAAGCTTGTTTCAAAAGAACCCTAATCTTTCCTTCAAAAAAAAAAAAAACCCTAATCTTCAATTCACCAATATCCAGTCAGTTGCAACATGTCACTACTCACTATGATATTCGATCATATTTATTTGGTGATCTCGAATACGTGTACGTTCACTGATTACTAACGTAATAAAAAGAGTTAAATGCACATTGTGTACCTGTGTTTACACAATTGTGCATTTTGTGTACCTCAATTTTGATACGTAGCAAAGTGTGTACCTGTACTTAACAAATACTTGCAAAGTGTGTATTTTCGTTAAAAAAAATAAACGTCGTTAACTATTAGATGGGCATTTCAGTACTTTCAGTTGTTAAAACAATGTCTACACTGTTTACGCCGTTATATAAAATTTTGAACTCTTCATTTTTAATTTTTTATACAAGAAAAATAACAACAAAAAATAATGTTTCAAAAAAAAATACGAAACCATATGTTTATTAGGCCCGTGAAAAAATTATTAGGCCCGTGAAAAATTAATATAAAAATTCGATTAAATCATTTCAAAATCGAGATTTAATGGAAAATAGTCGAAAATTTAAATTTTAAAAATCTAAAATCAAAATAATAAAATTACCAACAACAACATATTCTTAAAATATTTTTAGGATCAAAAATGAATTAAATATGAATTTTACAAATTTTGATTCCTTTAAATGCAATAAAACTCTTAAAATCATTTTAAAATATCAAGACACCCAAATTAATACACCCAATAATTTTAATAACTAATTAAATATTTTTGTCATTTTTGTAAACACGCATACACGCATACTTTAAAAAATATTTCTGTCATTTTATTTTTAAATTCAAAGTTTTATTTTTACGAATTAAAATTAATCGGGTAATCGGGGATTAATCGGATATTATAATAATATTTAATATATTAGTCTAATTTACAATTAAACATATCATTTTAAATAAATTCATAGGATTAATCGGATTTCAAAATTCGAATCGATTGGTTACCTTACAGAGGATTAATCGGGGATTAATTGGCTGAATCGGGGATTTTTAGAACCATGCTAACGGAGTTAACGTCCAAATGGACGGAAGTACACAATATGCACAAATTTGCTAACTTCATGTACACAAGTTGCTATTGTTCTATTTGCAGGTACACAAGTTGCATTTCTCCCAAATTTCAGGTACACATCTTGCATTTAACTCTAATAAAAAACCTGTATTTATCAACGGGTTTTTTCTTGCAATCACAAAACAAGAATCCTATAATCTGTGAATCCCGTCGAGACACATGCTTGAATGATCTACCTGAAGATGTTTTCATCGTTTACTCACAATCACAAGACGAGAATCCTATAATGTCCTGTCAAGATACATGCTTGAATGATCTGCCTGAAGATGTTTTTATTGAAGTTCTTTTACGATTACCGGTAAAATCTCTCCTTCGTATAAAAGTAGTATGCAGGGAATGGAGATCTCTTACCTCAAACCCTAAATTCGTAAAGCGGCATAACTTGAGAACCACGACAAACCCTAAGAATGATTACCTTATCGCCTACAATTACATGCGTACTACGGATCTCGATCAACTTCGTCTTATAAAGAAAAATCCCCCGCATAGGGCTATCAGTTTGAACCTACCTAGTTCTATAAGTCAGAAAATTTTTGGTGTTGTTGGATCATGCAATGGGTTGATTTGCCTTGATTACAGAGGCGGCAAAAAAAGACTGTCAAGAAAACTTATTCTTTGGAACCTGGCTACCCGAAAAGCGAAGGAACTACCTAGGTACAACATTAAAATCAATGAAAAATATCAAGATGATTATCATTTTTCTTTAGGGTTTGGTTTTGATTACGCCAGCAGTGACTACAAGGTTGTAAGGATTGTGAGAACTGAGAAATCCTCTGTATATCTAGTTATGGTGTATTCGCTGAAAAAGAATTCTTGGAAAGAAATTGAGATCGAGCTGGAGTTTAAGGGGTGTAGGTATTATTGTCGTTCGGCATTTGTAAAGGGATCAGTTTATTGGATGTTAACAGAGCCTTGTTTGCTTTCGTTTAATTTGCAAAGTGAGAATTTTCGCACAATTTCGTTATCATTGCCTGATAAAACTTCATTTCGTAAAATTTTTGAGTTTAGGGAATCTGTTGCACATAGTGATGTTAACCCCAGCGAAGTCATCAACATATGGACACTAAATGATGATTGCTGGATTAAGAAGTTGAGCATCGATAGGACACTCATTGGAAGATTGGTCGGATGTCTGATGACGGGTGAATTTGTTGGACTAAAATCTGAAAATGAACTAGTCTTTTATGACCCGGAGAATGAAGTGGGAAAAACCATTCAGCATAAAAGACCCTCTAGATTTTGTAGTATGGTTACTTTCAATTATAGCGAGAGTCTTGTAAATTTGAATTAACCAAGCAGGAGTTTTCGAAGACAGGGTAAACATAGAGGTATCCTTGTGACTTTTTGCCTAACCTTCTAGACACTTTTTAATTCATTGAATTTCCCATTTATGAATGTATACATCTCTGTTTTTGGTAAAGACTTGTGGGTTTCTTCTTGACCAGTTGGCAGAAATACTAAATTTTACAGAATCTGTATGTTGGCTTTGGTAATACCCTTAGATAGTGTTACTTATCAGATGTGCATGCACAATCACTGCTCTTCTTAAAATTCGCCTGTATGGCGATATAAACCTAGATAACAACATGAGCACAAAATAATAAGCTGTTCAAATTAATGATGTAACACAATTGTTTTTTTTATCTATCTAGTCTTCCCTAGATCAAATAAGCTGTGATTATAATAACTGCTGGGGTTTTTGTGGCTGTGGGATCGTTGATTATAGGGTTTGGTTGGTGGTTTTTTGTTGGTCAATCAGCATATATAGTGTTCAAGATATTGCTGGGGTTTTTATGCTCCTTGCATGTTTTACACCTGATGATTCTTTGGCCTCCCAGTACGAACATTAATAAAATATGTATTTGTATCTTTATGCACTAGTATATAAAAACCCGTGTGAGTCACGAGTCGCTAGCTTAAATTGTACTCCCTCTGTTTCTAAAAGATTTTCCTGTTTGCTTTATCACGTTTGCCAACGCACACTTTTGATCGTTAATATTTTCAATTTCGTGTTAATTTTAAATATAAAAACTTCACTATATTAAAGTACTCACAAATACGAATCAAACAAGATCACTCATGACTATATTTTATCTTATAAATTATGCGTAAATTAGTAGTCAAGTGCTTACAATGAACAGGAACAAAAGTCAAAACAGGAAAATGTTTCTGAAACGGAGGGAGTACTTTTTTTAATTAAATTATTCATGATCAATATTGTTTGAAACATGTGATTAATTTTCATAGATTTCATCTTGTCACTCGTCTATGGTTACTGTGTACTTACCTAAATATGTTCAAATTTGTACTTTGGAAACTAATATGAATAGTATTAATAGCAATCATGTCAGTTTTTAATTTTGTTGTGGATCATAAAATATAATTTGAGTATTTTATGGGTGTTGTCTATTTATTAATTAAGACGATTTTTCGAGCACCTACAATCCTAAACTTTCTTAAAAAAATGATGCATCCATTTAGCTTAGAAACTTAATAGTCTTCAAGATGTTGCATTGTGAGAATGTAGGTTTCAGTCATAATTCTAATAAAAAACCTTCGTAAACCTTTTAAAACTTCTCAGATCTTGTGCTTTGACTTCTTTAAACTACATTTCTAACTCATTTATTTGTTTTCTTCTAATTTCTTCATTTTAAGAATTCTTTTCCTTTATTTCTCTTCCGATTTCCGTCTAACTTTCATTGAGTTACCTCCATAAATAATATATAATATATGATCTTTTTTTCCACAAAATGTCATATTTTAAAGAGAAAACTGGGCCTGAGGTTGTCCTCAGGCAATCTTCCTGAGGTTAAAAGGTTTTCTTCCTATAAATCAAGTGGCCCCGCAGGGGCAATTTTGTAAATATAATTTTTTTTATAGTAATTTACATATATAACCTTAAAATATATTGTAAATCTTTTAACCTCAGGGGAAAACCCTGAGGACAACCTCAGGCACCTCAAGCCCTATTTTAAATTGAACATTAACTGATTTATATAAAAGGTAATGTGTTATTTGTAGAATTCGTCTTTTTAAAGCCAAATATTTTTACAACTCGAATATTTTGTCTAATAAATTATTGTATCGTATTTAGTAATATACAAATTTCATTTTACGTTAACACCTCAATATTTTTTACTCTAATATATTGTTGGATAATATCCATCATATTAATTATAATATCGGTTTATAACCCAATTGTGTATTTTACGTAATTTTTTTATCGATAAATGATAACCATTAAAGAGTCTAAAACTCATTTAAAATCCAGTAATATTTATTTAGTAATATTTCATCAATATCACATACATACATATTGTGTGTATGATTTAAAATACATGTGAATATGTGGTCTAATGATATGAAGATGTACAATTTAACTCGATGATCCACGTTCGATTACCAATAAAAATAATACTTCTATTAATATATATATTAATAGGAACTTAGGGGTAAACTGGTGCTTTCAAATCGGTAATAAAGTAGTAATAAATTACTTTAGGTATTGACTTGATCTTATATGTAATAATTTTCATAAAAGTACATTATGCATTTTATATTTTTTCTTTATATAAAACTAAATCTTGCCCCACTTAAACGGTACACATAGAGATATCATGTGTATTATTGAAAACACGTATAGATAAGTGCTTATGTTTTTTAAGGTAATAATAATTATATAGTAATTATTATTATTATTATTATGATTATTATTATTATAACAATTTTATAATATTATCAAACCATATATTATGTATCAATAAATAATATTGTAATTTAATATGTTATAGTCCAAATTAGTAAATGTAAAAGCGACATGACAAAAAATTATTAATATGTCGCAATATTAAAATATTAGAATTTTTTTTCACTAAAACAACACACACATACATATTTTATGTGTATGATTTAAAACACATGTGATTGAGTGGTGTAGTGGTGAAAAGATTTGTTAAATAACTCGAAGACCGGCCAAGTTCAATTCCGGGATAAATTAATAATCATAGTACATTAAAAAGTCTTACAACACACACATACATCTATAATGTGTATGACTTAAAACATATGTGATTGAGTGGTGTAGTGGTAAAAAAATTTGTTAGCTAACTTGGAGACCCAAGTTTTAAAAAGTCTTACAACACACACATACATCTATAATGTGTATGACTTAAAACATATGTGATTGAGTGGTGTAGTGGTAAAAAAATTTGTTAACTAACTTGAAGACCCAAGTTCAA
This sequence comes from Kitagawia praeruptora, assembly GCA_037693485.1. Classification (NCBI taxonomy): domain Eukaryota; kingdom Viridiplantae; phylum Streptophyta; class Magnoliopsida; order Apiales; family Apiaceae; genus Kitagawia; species Kitagawia praeruptora. The sequence continues at coordinate 51,577,985 of CM075348.1, read as the reverse complement.
TTCCAACCAACCACAAGTTTTTCAAAAAATTGAGAATAGAGGGATAAATTAGTAATTATTACATTAAAAAATCTCACAAATTTTATCTTGTGTTGGCCTATTATATATACTAGCATTGTTGCCCGCTTCGCCGGGCTTTGATTCTTGATTATAATATAATGACAATCAAGTTCATATGCATAGTGACTTTTCCATTTTCAAAACTTGCGAAAGATGATTTCAGAATACATTGTTTCACCATGTATGGGGAATAATTAGTTTTGGTTTTATAAAAGCAAAGATATATTTTTACAAACGAACTTGTCAAAAGATAAAGTGCTGAATGGTTAACTTAAAAACTTGTTATTGTTCATCATAGTTGTGTTATAATACAATGTATGGGTTAAAGATTCTAATGTACAAAAATCAACAACCAAATATATGGAGTCCCACATTTGAATTATAGGCAGTTCAATCTTTACTTGTATCTTGTTTCTCCTGTTGCTCTCGTTGATCAAACTCTTTAAAGATGGTGTTCTGCTTAGCCCTATCATTTTTCTCTATTAAGTGCAATGTGTCCTTCCTGATGCTTACCAACCATGAAGATGCAACTGTTTCTGGCAGTTGATCAAGTATGCAATTAATTGCATATGGGAATTCGGCTTTTGTTGGATTTGTCTTGCCTCCGATAATCATTGACGTCCTATCTTGTAATGCACATATCTTTATTGATTGGAGAAGAGTAGAGAACATTTTTTATGATCACATAACAAATTCAATTATGAGAAATGTCTTAAAAGTGCATTTGAAAAATCTAACCTAGGGATGACAAATTGACAATAGCAATAACCTCATAGTAACCAAAGAAAAGTAACAAAGATCGAACAACCTGACAATGATTTAGCAAAAAAAAAACCTGACAATGTTTTTGGACCTTAACAAAGAATTTATATAATTTACATTTAACTATTAGTTTAATAGAACAAAGGGCAGATAAATTAAAAAGAAGTAGAAGAAATTTGACCTGTAAATGAGATAGAAAACTAATGCAAGCTCCGAATCCAGTGTACACAACCCGTGCTCTAGGGTCAACCTGTAATATAATTAACATTTTAAAACCTGATAGGAAGGGGCATTCTGAAGCAGAAAATTGTAATAGTTACTGTAGGTGTTTTCTGATGGACTTGTCATGTCCTTTACCATCAAGTTCAGGCCACTGCTACCTTTTGTATCTAATACTACAATTTTTGAGCCATTGATCTCGATTGGAAGCTTAGAGCTTGGTCGTCGAATTCCTGCAAATTTGCCTTCTTGATCATAAAGGACAACTGACTGGAGATCACAAGCAAGCATAGATCTGTTTTAAATCGAAAATTGAGGATATCTTCAGAATGAGGGAAATTTTATTGTATGAGAATAAGTATAAACCTTGTAAATCAATTAATTCTAGTAGACAGGGTCTTATGTTGGTCCCGGAATGTATTGCAGAAGGGGGGTTGAATGCAATACTAATAAATTTCAAAAACTATTTCAACAACTTAAATAGAGTTTGTAATTTACTAGTAGAAGAAATGCAATCACAAGTAATATTTAACAAGATGTTTCACAAAATAATTGTTTTATTTATTTTGCAAAGTTTTGCTACAACCTTGAGAACAAAATAATTCTCAAGCTTCAAATACTCAAGAGATTACAGTTATAGAGTTCTATTTGTTGTATAAATAGAGTGCTCTATTTATAGTGTGATAGTCTACTGTACTACCACTATCAGCATGGGTTGTTGAGTTGCTGTTATATTCCTTTTGCAGCTCATTCCATGATTTATTCCCATGTGATCATCACAAAGTAACTTTAAGATACTTTCCACATTTGAGCCACCCAGATCTAGCCGTATTCAATTTTATCTACTCTAGACTTTACAGGTTGCTCCATGTGATCTCTCAAGCTTCAGTTATAGACTTTCCAAGCTTGCTGTAAAGGTTGAATATTACAACACGCCTGCTTCTTTTGAACATGTACTCTGTCGCTTACTTTGACTTAGAAGATTCCTAAATCAAGTTGATTCTATATGACAGTGTGTTTGCCACAAGTTTGCTGTCAATGGATTATGCTTTGGTTGACAGTATGAATTTCCCGCAGATATTACTGTCAAGGATTGTGCTTTGATTGACAGCATGTATTTCCCGCAGAGATTGCTGTCAAGAATTGTGCTTTGATTGACAGCATGTATTTCCCGCAGAGATTGCTGTCAAGAATTGTGCTTTGATTGACAACATGTATTTCCCGCAGAGATTGTTGTCAAGAATTCCAAACTTACTGTCGCAAACTATATATTAAAGTTGCTGTCATCAGAATCTCAGCCAATGTTGCTGTCAAGTCGAAACTTGCTGTCGACTCCATGAAACTTGCTGTCGACCTAGGCAACATGTTGTTTCCTTGTAACCTTACTGTCAGGGCTTGACAGTAACTTTTATTCCTTCTGTCGAACTTATGCATTTCTTGAGGCTTGAACATAATCGAACTTCTTCCAAGAATTACACTTATTACATGACAGTATTTATTTTAAATTACAAGAATACATTTCAGACTGTGACAGTATGTTTTACTTAGTAAAACTAAGTATACCAATAAAACTAGTTAAGTTGTCTATTCCATCACCCATAAATCCCAACAATCTCCCCCAATTTGTTTTTATGGACAATAAGGACAAATTTACAAATATCATGCTGACAACTTAACTAACATAGATCAGAAAGAATAAACTCTTCATTTCTGAACAATGATTAAACTGGATTGTTTTAAAAAAAATGTATCATAAAAGTTCATAATTAAAAATCAAGAAAAAATCTTTACTTAGCTTGATTTGAACTTTCGCCTTGCTCCTTTTCCCTCAGAGCTCTTCTGAGATTTTCAATTAACTCCTTTTCTTCAGAGGACTGTGCATCATCTTCATTTTCCACAATGTATTTTCTGATCATTGAGGAAGTAGTGTTTAATACATCTCTGAGTTCCATCCAGTAAGCATTTTGCTTTACAATTGATCTGAATTTTAGCACATCTCCCTCCATCTTGAATCTCCTGCCAGGAAGCTGATTTAGAGTTTCCCTTCTTTGTTTGTCCAGGCTGGGATCCTCTCCTCTCCTCTGATCAAGAATCATATCAAGCTCCCAAGAACACAGTGTTTCAAGACTGTTAGTTGATCCTATCACTTGCCAGTACAGTTCTTTTAGTACACTGGTCTTCAACTTAGAAAAGCTGTCTATGTAGACTTCTTCTTTGCCATATTTGATTCTCAAAGGATTGTCCAGTACAATTGGCTGATAGTTTAATTCACTGCTGTTGACCTTGTTGAGTTTACTCCAACTTTCCTTCATTTGAGCTTCAATCTCTTCTTCTATCTGTTGACGAGATTTTTGTCTTGAAGCTAATTCTTCTCTGAATTTCTGCTCTGCCTCATACCTATCCATCTCTTGCTTTGAATAAGGTTTTTGCATTTCATTCCAGTTATACTCAGGAATAGGATTGTCTTCTTCATACTCCAAACCAAGGATTTGATAGACATCATCATCATTGTGAAGTGTCCAATCACCAAACTTCTCAATAAATTCAGCATGCCTGGCTTTATAATACTTGAGAACTTGGTCCATGATCTTCTTTGAAACATTATCATAGGTTTGCAGTAGCTCAACCATTCTTTCCAGATTGAAGTAATCAATTCTTCGTTTTACTGTTCCAGAAGTTTGAATGAATTTCTTGGAGATCACCTTTGATTTTGTTATCTGAGTGAAGTCAGGTTCCACTGTAATCAACCTTTCATTGTTTTCCCATAGAATGTATCTTGCAACTTCTTCTTCTGACTCATCAAATTCTATGGATACTGAGGTGATTGTATCTTTGGCTTTCTCTTGAAGTTGTTCCAGGCTGTTCATTCTTCTGCTTAGGATTTGTTTCTTAAGCCCTAGACCTGTAGCCTTTCTTTGACCAGAATAGACAGTCTTTCCCCTTTTTGGCCTGTTTGACTTTCTTTTGATTCTTACTGTCTTGGATGATTTGACAGTAGAATCATTGAAAGTATCTTTGATAGGGCTTCTGATTGCGTCTTCTTTGACAACATCTTTCATGACAGTATCTTCATCTTCCCTGTTAGCATCTTTGACAGCAACTTCATTTTCCTTGACAGCATCTTTGTTGACAGTATCTTTTTCAGAATACATACTGTCAATTTCCATTTCTGCTTGATTAATTTCTGATGCTTCAAGTATCTCCTCTTCTTTCCCCTTTTCTTCATTTTTCTTGCTTGTTCCAGGAGATTCTGAAGTTTCATTTGATTCTGCTTCTTTGACTTGAGTTTGCTCTTTTGAAGAGTCTCTCAGTTCTGTTTTCTTAGATCCTCCAGCTTCACCTCCATCTTGATTGTCATCACCATCTTTTTCCAAGGTGTCATCAAAAGTGTAGTTTCCACCTTAAGCATTTCTGCTTGAATTTGCTTTGGCAATGAGCTTCTTAATTTTGGCACTGTATTCCATATCTCTCTTTGCCATTATCTTGTGGATATCTTTAACTGCCTGAATCCTTTCCTTGGTGATAGGTGCTTTCAGCAATAACTTAAGTACATCCATGATGACTTTGCTTTGTAGAGATGTTTTGCCTTCAAGAGTTAAGAACCCAAGTCCTTTAGTTCCTTTGGCTGTTGTCTGTTTAAAGCTTACACCATATGGCTGGAGACATACTTCTGGGAGTTTGCTGTTAACCATTGTGCTCAGTTGCATATAGAGACTTTCATCAAAGATGGTAGAGTTTTTCTTAACAAGAATCCCAAGGATGTATTGCACTCTAGCAGAGAAAGTTTCTAGCAGTTGAGTTGTTATGAATATTGAATGTCCATTTTTCAGGTACACTTCAACTGCCCACCTCTTCTCTGAGCTAATCTTCACAGAAAGATTTATAATCTTTTCTTTCAAAGCTTCTGCCAATTTAGCAGCTTTTCCTTTAGATTCTGTGATTGCTCCATTCACCAGATTGTTGAATTCCTCATCCTTATTGTTCAAGGTGCTCTCCATATGACTTACTGTTATAGAATCAGCTTCATCTTGAGAATATGTGCTTCCATCAGTCCAGGTAACCAACTTTGAAGAAGAGATATATTCAGGCAGCTTGCCCTTGCCTTTACCCATCCTGTTAGACTCCTCCTTTTCTCTCCAAAGCCTCTCCAAAGTTGATTCTTTCTTTTCAGGAACTGGTTCACTAATTTTGATGGAAGATGCTTTATTTCTTTGTATCATTTTCAATACTTCCTCAGATACTAGCATTTTCTCCCCATCTACTTCAGTTTCAAACAGTTGTTCACCAGTTCCAGTTCTAGAGGCTATGACAGTATCTTTTTGCTCCCCCTTACTCCTTTGCTCCCCCTGACTTTCAGCTTCTCCTTGTAACCCCATTTTCCTTTCTGGTTGCTCAGCCTTTTTCTGATCTATTACTTTCTCCCCCTTAGTTAAGTTGGCAGCTTGAATGAAGGAAGAAAGTGACAGCAGGGTGGCTTGAATTTCAGCAAAACCAGTCTTTACAGAAGATGACAGAGTGTCCAGCTTGCTCTCCATTTTAGCACATCTATCTTCAATATCTTGGAGTCTATCATTTGTGGATGCAGAAGGACCACCAAACCTAAGCCTCTTTGGAGGTTGAGGATAAGTCTGGGGCATGGAAGTTGTTGGGGTTCTCACACTCTCATTGTTTTTATAGATGATCTCATCATCTCTCACAGAAATTCCCTCAAGGCCTAATGCCTTTTGTTTACTGGCTCCCTCAAGATCACTCTGGACATGCTCAAGTCCCTCTCTTTTTGCCAGCACGTTTGGCTGCCTCTCATTTTTATCCTCACTTCTCTGTTCTTTTATCTCTCTTTTATTTTTCACTCCCTCACTCATCCTAGATGCATTAGTATGAGCAGTACTAACATGCAAAAGAGTAGATTTTACCTTGAAGGCCTTGGAAAGAGGCAAGTCATCATCAGAGATATCTTCAACTAATCCTTCTTGTAGTTGTGGTTGAACAGTGATGACAGCATCTTTAGAAAGACCTTTGATAGTATCTTTTGTCAGAATGGTACTGTCACTTGATTGATTGACAGCACCTTCTGGTTTGTCATTGACAGCATCTTTGGCTGTGACAGCAACTTCCCTAGGGTAAGATGCTTTGAGGGAATCGATCAAGATGCCGGCTGTTTCAATTTCTGGCAAATTTGCATCTTGATTTAATCCAGTGTTTGATGGAGTGGTATCCATTTCACTTTGAGAAATGGGTTCTTGTGGACCACTAGATGGGGGCTCATCCAAGATTTGAGATGGATGATCAAAACCTGAGGGGTTGGTACTGTCCCCCTCTCTAGGTTGTTCCGAAGAAACAACAGATGTAGGAATGAAAGAAGAAGATTGAATTTCAGATTGATTAATTGGCTGTTCCACAGAAGAAGATTGTGGAACATCAACAGTATGAATGAATTCCTCACTGTGCTCTATCTCTATGTGTGTATCTTCAAATACAGGTTCCTCAAGAGTGAGTTCTTGAGTTTGTGCAGACTCTTTACAAGGTGCCTTGGGAGACAGGCCAATTTCAATAGATGTCCCTTGTTGAGAAGAGACACCTAGAGGTGAGTTTATTTCCCTATCATCCTCTACAGTCTTTTGGGAAACTGTAGGGTGGCTGACAGTAACCTTGGCCCTTCTAGTTCTCTTCTTCTTAGGCTCAGAAGGGGCTACTGTGGGTTCTATTTCACTACCAACCTTATTTGCTGCACTAGGTGCAGTGACTCCCTCTTGACTCTCAACTTGTTCACCAGTTGCACTCTCTAGGGTCCTTTTCTTGGATTCCTGTTTGGCCATTTTAAGGGCTTTTGGTAGTCTAGAGTCCCTAGGTGGAATGTATGGTGTAGAATGTGGGTTAACTGAATTTGGGTCCAATTCAGTCTCATTCTCAAGTGTGAAGACAGTATATCCTGTAGGTAATGGAAAACCAAGGTTGGGCACTTGATTAACCATGTGTTGTGTGAAACATAGTGGAATATGTGTATTTAAATTTTGTGTGTTGAGAGAAGTGTGTGTGTTTTTCTTTAAAACAGGACATTCTTCAAAATCAGAATTGTCCTCAACATTTCCACAAATATTATTAATACACATAGTTAAAAAGCGAGGATAGATGGATACCTTTTTGCCTATTGCGCTTTTCAACTGTGCCATGATCAATTTTCCAATGTTCACCTTGTATCCATGGACTAATGAATGAGTGAGCTTCTTGATATATGATGGTATTCCATTCCAGCCTGTAGACTTGGTAGAGAACACCTTCACCATAACATCAAAAATCATACTCCACTCTTTTCTCAGAAATTTCCTGTCCATTTCTCCTGTTTGATACCACTTATCAGAAGTTTCTTCAAGTTTAGAGCCAGAGTACCCAATCTTCAGAAAGAACCTTTTTAGAGTATCATCAGTGGCTAATTCCTTAAAGTTTTCTCCACTGTCTAACACAATACCCAATGCCTCATTGATAATCTTTACTGAAAGAGAGTGACTTGCATCATCTATTTTGAACTTAATTTCTTCATCCTCTCCAGTTCCTTGAATACTTGCAGACTTCCAGAATTTTTCAATTCTAACAGTATCAATTTTGGGGGTAGAGGTTACTGCATGACCTAGGTAAATTTAATGATGAAATGGTTATAATCAAAAAGAAGCTTATACTTTAATTCTGCAGTCTAGTACATACGCACTACATGCGTGAGCTTGTTTAGCAAACCATACACTAGCATTATTGTTTTGGAATCACTTAAGTTGATTCGGATTACTATTTAGAGGAATCTAACTAATAAACGTAGCAAGTATTTTTCATGAAATGATTAGGGGGGATCATATAATCCGATTATCGAAAACAAAACAAAAAAAGTGCATTACAGTACCATTAAGATATAGCTTCCCAGATTTCATTTTTATCTGCAAATGTGTAAAGTCATCTTTATGAAAGATGCGTAAAAGAGTAACAAAGACACTTCAAAAAGAAAATGAAGTAGTTATATAGCATAGAAATATTATAGTACTGGTGATATGTATATATATAGTTGAGAATCATATGCATTTCTAGCCTTCAGTACTATCTAAAAATATGAGTATACATTCATCGTCTATAGTATCTTTCTCATCTATCAGTGCATCAGAAACGCCATCCTTCAATTACAAAAATGCAGTGAGTTCATCTGTCGATGAGCTTGAGCATGAAGCGTAATTAGTAAAAGCAAATTTTGTAAATAAGTTCCAAACAAATAAATCAAGACCTGATCAAGGCCAGATTTTTGTGGCAAGTCATCATCAGAGATATCTTCAACTAATCCTTCTTGTAGTTGTGGTTGAACAGTGATGACAGCATCTTTAGAAAGACCTTTGATAGTATCTTTTGTCAGAATGGTACTGTCACTTGATTGATTGACAGCACCTTCTGGTTTGTCATTGACAGCATCTTTGGCTGTGATAGCAACTTCCCTAGGGTAAGATGCTTTGAGGGAATCGATCAAGATGCCGGCTGTTTCAATTTCTGGCAAATTTGCATCTTGATTTAATCCAGTGTTTGATGGAGTGGTATCCATTTCACTTTGAGAAATGGGTTCTTGTGGACCACTAGATGGGGGCTCATCCAAGATTTGAGATGGATGATCAAAACCTGAGGGGTTGGTACTGTCCCCCTCTCTAGGTTGTTCCGAAGAAACAACAGATGTAGGAATGAAAGAAGAAGATTGAATTTCAGATTGATTAATTGACTGTTCCACAGAAGAAGATTGTGGAACATCAACAGTATGAATGAATTCCTCACTGTGCTCTATCTCTATGTGTGTATCTTCAAATACAGGTTCCTCAAGAGTGAGTTCTTGAGTTTGTGCAGACTCTTTACAAGGTGCCTTGGGAGACAGGCCAATTTCAATAGATGTCCCTTGTTGAGAAGAGACACCTAGAGGTGAGTTTATTTCCCTATCATCCTCTACAGTCTTTTGGGAAACTGTAGGGTGGCTGACAGTAACCTTGGCCCTTCTAGTTCTCTTCTTCTTAGGCTCAGAAGGGGCTACTGTGGGTTCTATTTCACTACCAACCTTATTTGCTGCACTAGGTGCAGTGACTCCCTCTTGACTCTCAACTTGTTCACCAGTTGCACTCTCTAGGGTCCTTTTCTTGGATTCCTGTTTGGCCATTTTAAGGGCTTTTGGTAGTCTAGAGTCCCTAGGTGGAATGTATGGTGTAGAATGTGGGTTAACTGAATTTGGGTCCAATTCAGTCTCATTCTCAAGTGTGAAGACAGTATATCCTGTAGGTAATGGAAAACCAAGGTTGGGCACTTGATTAACCATGTGTTGTGTGAAACATAGTGGAATATGTGTATTTAAATTTTGTGTGTTGAGAGAAGTGTGTGTGTTTTTCTTTAAAACAGGACATTCTTCAAAATCAGAATTGTCCTCAACATTTCCACAAATATTATTAATACACATAGTTAAAAAGCGAGGATAGATGGATACCTTTTTGCCTATTGCGCTTTTCAACTGTGCCATGATCAATTTTCCAATGTTCACCTTGTATCCATGGACTAATGAATGAGTGAGCTTCTTGATATATGATGGTATTCCATTCCAGCCTGTAGACTTGGTAGAGAACACCTTCACCATAACATCAAAAATCATACTCCACTCTTTTCTCAGAAATTTCCTGTCCATTTCTCCTGTTTGATACCACTTATCAGAAGTTTCTTCAAGTTTAGAGCCAGAGTACCCAATCTTCAGAAAGAACCTTTTTAGAGTATCATCAGTGGCTAATTCCTTAAAGTTTTCTCCACTGTCTAACACAATACCCAATGCCTCATTGATAATCTTTACTGAAAGAGAGTGACTTGCATCATCTATTTTGAACTTAATTTCTTCATCCTCTCCAGTTCCTTGAATACTTGCAGACTTCCAGAATTTTTCAATTCTAACAGTATCAATTTTGGGGGTAGAGGTTACTGCATGACCTAGGTAGGATTTATTTATGAACGAAATAAGTCCTTTGAAGTTTTCACCAGCATCACTAGGAGAAAAGATACCGGCAAAGTTGGTTTGAGCAACACTTTGTTTAGGTGCCATTGTTGAATGCTTTGAAAAATGAGAGAGAAAATGCAGTTTTTGGATGCAGAAGATTGAAAGGTTTTTGCAAATGAAAGTGATAGTAGATTAAACGGTAGATTCAGTTTATAATATGAATCGATTTAACCTCTCTTAATTGAACGTGTGATAATGATATTTCCCATTAACTCCACTTGCTATATTACGTGGCAGTTGCTATTAGATCGTGGATTGGTGGAAAAAAAATATATGTATATATATACATTAATGTACTTATATATCTCTCCACTATCTTTGACAGCAACTTCCCGTGACAGCAACTTTCATTGACAGTAACCTGTGCGCTTTTCTTTCTTTCTTCTATTTTTGACAGCAATTTCTCGTGACAGCAACTTTCATTGACAGTAACCTGTGCGCTAACAACATTTCTGTCAATCAATTTAATGAGTAACAGTAAGTTTATCTGACAGTAAACTAAGCGTAAAATCATGTTGTCACTGTTCACACATAACTTAAGTTAAGAACACTTGATTTCTTAAAACCGTATTAAGATAGACATGTAAAACTATTTTAGCATAGTCATAGCAAGCATGATATCTAAAAATCCTTTTTAGCATAGTCATAGCAAACATGATATCTAAAAATCCTTTTAGCATAGTCATAGCAAACATGATATCTAAAAATCCTTTTAGAATAGTCATAGCAAACATGTTGTCTGAACAAGTAGCACATAGTACCTTAACTTCTCATGACAGTACCTTCTAGTGACAGTACTTTGAAAGTTTCTGTCATGAGCTACGAATCGAGAATTGATAAACCAGTTAGATAATCATACCTGATTTAGCATTCCTAATTCACTCACCAACCTGATAAATGTTGCTTCATCCAATGGCTTGGTGAATATATCTGCAAGTTGCTTATCTGTTGGAACATAAACCAATTTTACATCTCCCTTTTCAACATGCTCCCTGATGAAATGATGCCTTATATCAATGTGCTTTGTTCTGGAGTGTTGAACTGGATTGTCTGATATGGCTATGGCACTAGTGTTGTCACAGTAGATAGGAATATTTGACAACTCTAGTCCATAATCCATTAATTGATTCTTCATCCAAAGTATTTGTGCACAGCAACTTCCAGCTGCAATATATTCAGCTTCTGCAGTTGATGTAGAAACTGAGTGTTGCTTCTTACTGAACCATGACACCAATCTCCCCCCAAGAAATTGACAACTTCATGTAGTACTTTTTCTGTCAATCTTGCAGCCAGCATAGTCTGAATCAGAATATCCAATTAGATCAAATCCAGTTTCCTTAGGGTACCAAAGACCTAGATTTGGGGAGCCTTTGAGATATCTAAAGATTCTTTTAATTGCAACCAAGTGTGATTCTTTTGGATCAGCCTGAAACCTTGCACAGAGACATGTAGCAAACATTATGTCTGGCCTGCTTGCTGTTAAGTAAAGCAATGATCCAACCATGCCTCTGTAGGTACTGGAATCCACTTTCTTGCCTTTAGAATCTAACTCTAATTTGGTGGCTGTTGAGATAGGTGTCTTGGCAGGTGATGAATCTTCTAAGTTAAACTTCTTGAGAAGTTCTTTGACATACTTAGATTGACAGATGAAGATTCCTTCCTTCTTCTGAGAGATTTGAAGACCAAGAAAGAATGCTAATTCTCCCATCATGCTCATTTCATACTTGTTTCTCATTAAAGATGAGAACTTTTCACACAATTTTTCGTTTGTTGAGCCAAAGATTATGTCATCAACATATATCTGCACAAGAATGATGTCTTTGCCATGGTATTTATAGAATAAAGTTTTATCCACCATACCTCTTATAAATTGATTTTCCAGGAGAAAAGTGGATAGTGTGTCATACCAGGCTCTTGGTGCTTGCTTTAAGCCATATAGGGCCTTGAACAGTTTGTAGACAAAATTATGCATTTTGTCATTTTCAAATCCAGGAGGCTGTTCAACATACACTTCTTCTTCTAATTCTCCATTTAGAAAGGCACTTTTGACATCCATTTAAAATACTTTGAATTTGCAGTGTGTAGCAAAGGCTAAGAAAATTCTTATGGCTTCAAGTCTGGCAACAGGTGCAAATGTTTCATCATAATCTATCCCTTCCTGTTGACAGTAACCTTTGGCCACTAGCCTAGCTTTATTTCTTGTCACATTTCCACTTTCATCTATCTTGTTTCTGAAGACCCATTTTGTCTCAATGACTGATTTTCCTCTTGGCCTTGGAACCAGCTTCCAAACATTATTTCTTTCAAATTGATTGAGCTCTTCCTGCATGGCCATCACCCAATCAGAATCCAACAATGCTTCTTCAATTATTTTTGGTTCCATTTGAGATAAGAAACATGAAAACAAGCTTTCAGCAGAGATATTCCTCCTTGTCCTTACACCAGTATTAGGATCTCCAATAATTAGATTACTGGTATGATCTCTATTCCACTTTGTTGATTGAGGCAAGCTACTTGTTTGATGAGATTGTCTTTCATCAATATGAGGATTTGATTCTCCACCATTTTCATTGTTTTGCTCATTTAGCTCAAATTCTCCAGTCTCACAGTCTTGTTGATTGATGCCTGAAATTGTCTGTGATTGGGTTGAGGTTTGATTTAGATTATGAGTATTGACAGATTCTTTCTCATATCCCATTGATTGAGTAAGACTTTCTTCTTCATCAACATATTCTTCTTTTTCCAAGTATCCTTGATTCTCAAATCTGAAGGGTTGCATTTGACCATCCTCATGTAACCCTGGAAACTTGGTTTCATCAAACATGACATTGACACTTTCTTCAATTGTCTTGTGCTCCATGATATAGACTCTGTAGGCAGTCCTTTCTATCCCATATCCCATGAAGATGCCTTCATATGCTTTAGTGTCAAACTTGCCTTTTCTTTCATGGTTGTCTTTCATCAAAAAACACTTGCTTCCAAAAATATGAAAGTACTTGACAGTAGGTTTCTTTCCTGTCAAAAGATAGTAAGGAGTATTGCCATGAGCCTTGTTGATTAGTGTCCTGTTCTGTGTGTAACAAGCAGTGTTGATGGCTTCTGCCCAGAAATATGTTGGTAATTTAGCATTGCTCAACATAGTCCTTGCAGCTTCAATAAGTGTCCTATTTTTCCTTTCTACAACTCCATTTTGCTGTGGAGTTCTTGCAGCAGAGAATTGTTGAACAATCCCTTGATCTTTGCAGAAGTTTCCAAGTGTAGCATTTCTGAATTCAGTTCCATTGTCACTTCTTAGAAATTGAACTTTTGCTTCAGGGGTCCTGTCAAGTACCCTTATGTGATCAATGATTTCTTGAGCAGCTTCATCTTTTGATTCTAAAAATTTCACCCAAGTGTACCTAGAGTAGTCATCTATCATGACCAGTGCATATCTTTTTCTGGATAGTGATTGAACATTCACTGGTCCAAAAAGATCCATGTGAATCAACTTGAGTGCTTCAGTTTTAGTGTTGACTTGCTTTGATTTATGCATTGCTTTCCTCAGTTTTCCCATTTGACAATCTTCACACAGTCCTTCTTGACAGAATTCCTGTTGAGGTAGTCCTCTCACCAATTCCTTCTTCATTAGCATGTTCATTGTTTTGAAGTTGAGATGGGAAAGTTTCTTGTGCCAAAGCATGCTATCTCCAACACTTGCTTTGCTGTAGAAGCAAAATATTCTTTCCTCATTTGTTGAGTTTAAGTCTGCAACAAATAGGCTTCCTTTCCTTACTCCTTTCAGAGATAGACTTCTATCCTTCTTGTGGTGGATTGTGCATTCCATCATGCCAAAGTTAACTTTGAATCCTTTGTCAGTGAATTGACTTACACTGAGCAGATTATGCTTCAAACCTTCCACAAGAGAGATTTCTTCAATGACAACATTTCCAGCTTTTAAACAGCCATATCCCACAGTGTAACCTTTGCTGTTGTCTCCAAAGGTTATTGTTGGGCCAGCCTTCTCAACATATTGTGATAGCAAGGATATATCACCAGGCATGTGTTTGGAACATCCACTGTCAATTATCCACATGACCTGTTTACCTTTCTTTCCCTGCAAGACAGAAAGAGTTTAATTTGCATTTGGTACCCAAGTCTTGTTGGGTCCTGCATACTCAGTATCATCAGAAATCTTATCAATATTTGAAACAATATTATCAGAAGATGGTTCCTTGACTTCTTTTATTACCCACTTAGTTTTTGACTTAGACTTTTTCTTAGTGAGAGCAGACTTCTCACTTTCTTTAGTAGATTCAGAAGTCTTTGCAGTTTGCATATAAGAACATAATTCATTAGATGAAATTTGCAAATTAAAACATGTACTCATGGTAGTAATTTTGCATGGCATACAGTCAATGTTATTACAAACTACCAATTCTCTTTGCATAATGGGGGTTCTGTGTAAGTTCCCTTTCAACTCTGTTGCATTAGATATGCTACTAGTTGATTTCTTACAAACATGAGTCAAATGATGTGAGGAGCCACAATTATTGCAAAGTTTCCTGGGTGCCTGCTTAACATACGCATAATTATTCTTTTTATCAATGCCTAGCTTCCCATTTCTGTTTTTGGACTTGGAGACAACTGTCTTGACAATCTGTTCAGAAGATGCTGTCGAGCTATTTTTGACAGTATCTTTTGTACTTGCTGTCTTGACAGTAGGTTTGAAAGTTACTGTCTTGGTTGACTTCTTGACAGTATCTTTTGAACACTTGGTTGGGCTGTTTAATACTGTTTCTATCATAGTCATTTTAACAGAATCTTTTTCTTTCTTAGATACACTATCAACCCTCTCATCTTCATCACAGAGTTCTTGATTAATAACTAGGGAATTTTCATTAACCTCAAACTCTGTACTTTTGAAGATTGGATTGCTCACATTTTTGAGGATGTGAGGTCTTACAGTTTTGTCATCATCATTGTTCTGTATAACAGCCTCTTTACCAGGTCTCCTACTATAATCATAGCCTATGCCTATCTTCTTACTTTCAGTATGTTTCTCATGATATTCTTGAACTATTTTAGAGGAATTTCTAAATGCCTTTAGCTTAAATTCATTTTCAAAAATTTCTTTTCTTAGATATTCCTCTATCTCTTTAGCACAGATTAAATCATTTTTTTAATCTTTTGTTTTCCTGAGCTAAAGAATCAATAGAACTAGTCTTAAGCAACAACACATCATTGTTGGATCTGAGTACTTCATTTTCTTTAGTTAATCTAGCAATTTCTTCATTTGCAGCAGATAAACTAGTATGAATATTAAACATTTCAGTACTCATTTCCTCAATGGTTTGCTTATAGTCATTTAAAGACATATCTAGTAATACTAGAGATGGTACCTGACTTGTCGAGGTTGATGCTTCTTCATCCTCTCTAGCCATCAAGGCTAGATTCACAAATTCCTCTTCTTCTTCATTATCAGATTCATCCCAGCATTTTCCTTCAGCCACATAGGCTTTTCCTTGTCCTTTCTTAAATTGACTTCCAGTTCCTCTCTCCATTCTTTGTATTTGTTTTGGTCTTTTGCATTCAGTAGCAAAGTGACCAAGTTCATTGCAATTGTAGCATCTAAACTTTGACCTATCTACCATTCCTGTTTTGTATCCACCCTTGGTGCCAGTAGCAGGTTTTAATGAGCTTCCTTGGTTATATTTTGGAAATTGACCTTGAGGCTTATATGGCTTGTTCCTCCTGAACCTTATATTTTTGAATTTTCTTGCCATAAAAGCCATGGTTGGATTATCCATTTTCTCCATTTCTTCTAGAGTGAAGAATTCTTCATCTTCAACATCTTCTAGTTGAAGAACAACCTTTTCTTCATCTTCAACCACCTCTTCAATTTTCACAGATGAAAATTGAGGTTGTTGATCATTTTGAATTTGCTCACTTGCTTGAAAATATGATGGTCCTTGAGCAACTAGAGCACCAGCCATGTTTGCCATCAATCCTTTGGATCCACTTTGTATGGCTTTCTTTTGATAATATTCAAGTTCATAAGATTTTAGAACTCCATACAATGTTTCAAGAGAAACAGAGTTTAAATCTCTTCCTTCTCTTATGGCTGTTACTCTATGCTCAAGATGTTCTGGAAGAGTTAGCAGAAACTTGATATTGACTTCCTTCTTTTCATAAAACTTTCCATGAATCTGGAGCTCAGCTATTAGTTTGCTAAATCTTTCAAACATGTGAGTTAACTCTTCTCCATGCTTGCCCATAAACGCTTCATATTGTGACACCAGTATTTGTTTTTGATTTTCTCTGACCTCTTCACTTCCTTCACATAACAGTTCTATCTTTTTCCACATATCCCTGGCAGAGTTGCATGCTATTATATTTCCGCTCATAGCTTTGTCCAGGGTAAGTGCATCTAGTAGAATGAGTTGCAGATGATCATCCAGTGCTACCTTTTCTTTTTTTGAGTCATTATACTCAGAAGGCTTCTTAGCAACCCAATGAGCTGGGATTACTACATCATTAACTGTAGCAGATGGAATTTCCTTTTGAGGAACGAAGAGGCCATTTTCCAGAATACCTAGGAATAGTGGATTCTGAGCTTTGATAAATAACATAATTTTCTTTTTCCATATGTTGTAATTTTCTTTATCAAAAGCTGGAATCTTGATATTACTTGACCTTTGAATACTTGCCATTTGGATCTCAGATATGTGTATTAATCTGAAAGCTCTGATACCAGTTGTTGGTCCCGGAATGTATTGCAGAAGGGGGGTTGAATACAATACTAATAAATTTCAAAAACTATTTCAACAACTTAAATAGAGTTTGTAATTTACTAGTAGAAGAAATGCAATCACAAGTAATATTTAACAAGATGTTTCACAAAATAATTGTTTTATTTATTTTGCAAAGTTTTGCTACAACCTTGAGAACAAAATAATTCTCAAGCTTCAAATACTCAAGAGATTACAGTTATAGAGTTCTATTTGTTGTATAAATAGAGTGCTCTATTTATAGTGTGATAGTCTACTGTACTACCACTATCAGCATGGGTTGTTGAGTTGCTGTTATATTCCTTTTGCAGCTCATTCCATGATTTATTCCCATGTGATCATCACAAAGTAACTTTAAGATACTTTCCACATTTGAGCCACCCAGATCTAGCCGTATTCAATTTTATCTACTCTAGACTTTACAGGTTGCTCCATGTGATCTCTCAAGCTTCAGTTATAGACTTTCCAAGCTTGCTGTAAAGGTTGAATATTACAACACGCCTGCTTCTTTTGAACATGTACTCTGTCGCTTACTTTGACTTAGAAGATTCCTAAATCAAGTTGATTCTATATGACAGTGTGTTTGCCACAAGTTTGCTGTCAATGGATTATGCTTTGGTTGACAGTATGAATTTCCCGCAGATATTACTGTCAAGGATTGTGCTTTGATTGACAGCATGTATTTCCCGCAGAGATTGCTGTCAAGAATTGTGCTTTGATTGACAGCATGTATTTCCCGCAGAGATTGCTGTCAAGAATTGTGCTTTGATTGACAGCATGTATTTCCCGCAGAGATTGCTGTCAAGAATTCCAAACTTACTGTCGCAAACTATATATTAAAGTTGCTGTCATCAGAATCTCAGCCAATGTTGCTGTCAAGTCGAAACTTGCTGTCGACTCCATGAAACTTGCTGTCGACCTAGGCAACATGTTGTTTCCTTGTAACCTTACTGTCAGGGCTTGACAGTAACTTTTATTCCTTCTGTCGAACTTATGTATTTCTTGAGGCTTGAACATAATCGAACTTCTTCCAAGAATTACACTTATTACATGACAGTATTTATTTTAAATTACAAGAATACATTTCAGACTGTGACAGTATGTTTTACTTAGTAAAACTAAGTATACCAATAAAACTAGTTAAGTTGTCTATTCCATCACCCATAAATCCCAACATCTTATACTCTTATGTATGCATAAATTCCCATAACATTTGGAGAATCTACACTTCCAACAGGTAAAATAGTTCAATAGAGATTCTTTACACCTCCATTCATTTGTAAAGGTGCCATAACCAAATTAAAAGGGCCTTTATCATCTTTGAGTACCCAAAACTCCCTCACAATCATGTTAGCTGCATCTTCAGTCTTTACAAAAAGTAGACAACCAAACTGCTGTGAGAAGTTATCGCCACCATTTTCTTTTATTCAATTTTTGGTAAAAGAAACGTATGTTAGTCGGCATTCTCCAAAAGATAAACATCAGAATATAAATGTGGTATATCACCCATCTTTTCGATGATCTCCTTAAACTCTTAAAGGTATACTCTTTTTTTTTGTTTTTTTGCTAAATAAAGGTATACTCTTCAGGAAGCATATCAAATAGGTTGACACATTTGTAAATTACTACCTGAACTCTTTTAGGGTTCAGAAATTTACTAAAGCTCACTCTATCAAAATGATAGTATGCCTGCAATTTTAAATATGAACTCACCGATATTGCGGAAGCAAAAGCTACATGGCACCCACATCTGCCAAGATGTCATCAGACTGGCAATATTAATGTGCATATCTTGTTTTTGCGCAATACTGTAGAAGATGGAACATTGGTAGTATGTCTTCACACCTTCAGCAATTGCCAGGAACACCCAAGACCTAATAAACAAAAAAAATAGCAAAAAGAAAACCCAATAATTGTCAATCTGATTTCGTTCAGACTCTACAAAAATAAACTCACCAAAAATATGAACACCTTTACACACCACCAGTTCCAAGATATGATATACATATGCAATATAATGCATGCATGAAATATTATAACATCCATAATCTGTACAGGAACACACAGGGGATGAGTTGTGGCTTTGTTTTAAATATCATTTGGCTTCCAATGCCAATCAATTTCATCAACTAATGTCAAACCTTTAAAGGTTAAAGTTATGTTAGGAATTATCCGCATTTATAATTCGTTTACCTTACATTTTTCAGTGTCAGAATTCTTCCTCCACTCTCTACCATTAAAGCGTTAAATTCAGTGTTTTTTTCTTTGTTGACTCAAAAAGTTCGAGGTGTACGATTCATCCCAGCTATGAAGATACCACATTATTTAGTTTCCCGTACTGAAAAAACTTTCATGTATCATCAACAGAGTATCAAATATTATTACTCACTATTACTTACAGTGAACTACTCATCAAGTAATTAATAACAGTCGCCAGGGAAGCTAGAAATGTTTTATTTTTTAACAACACTAAATTCCAGACCCTGGCTAAGGCCAAGGCTAAAGAAAAATCGTTACTCATCTTATGTTCTAGAAATTTATCATGCATTTAAAACTTTTTTAATCAGTCCAGAATATTGCAAGGGTATGGTTTTCTTAGTGGTAATGTAAATCTATCCAATCAAATTCTGATCGAAGAAGCTATTGCCAAGCAAAAATATTAATAGTGTAATTAGATGATGGACCTAATGGCTATATAACTTCAAAATATCAAATTTAAAAGCAATTACCTGTAGGAAAGTTGAGTTCAAAGCAATCCAGAATATTGCTCATAAAAGGTTGTTCCCCGAACATCTGCGTCTCATCAACTGAAGCTGCCATTAAATTTCAGAATATCAAAGAAAAGTTTTGTAGCTACCACAAATTGCAATCCAAAATCAAAATGCCATTAAATATTTTAAAGAAAAGTCTGCCATTAAATCAAAATGCAATCCAAAATATAAAATCAGAAGAGACATGGAGGATGTGCGATGAGCTACGCACGACGTATAGTGGATTGTTTGATTTCATCTTATGTTCTAGACATTTATCATTTTTTTATAACTTTTTGGATGTGTTGAGAATGGATTTTTGATACATGCTAATTTTGTGTACATTTTATAACATGTTATCTCTCATTTATCCTTAGTTTGTAATAATTTTATGCTTGATTAGCATTGTTAGTAGCATTTTAATTTGGATTACATGCTAAGATGATTTTCTATGTTTATAGGATAATTGTGGAAGAAAAAGGAGTCCGATTTCAGATCATCAAGAGACAATAGATTAGACCTGGACGAGCAATGAGGAAATAAGAATTGTCACAAAAATATGGAAAGTGATATATTCTTAAAGCAGGAATCCCGGTTGGAATTAATATATTTTTTGTTAAGCAAAAGGAGTCCGGTTCTAGACCCTCAATAGACCGCAGCTTAGGACTTATGGATTTATTTATATTAATAAATATTTTATTTATTTGGAAAATTATATTTATAAATATCTAATAATATTAGATATTTATTTTTATAATTTCTGGATTAAAATAATTATTTATTAATTAAAGATTATAAGCTGTGCTGGTTAAAAAGCATTTTACGAGCTTTCTATAATAAGACAGAATAGGCCCCGTTACAAATTGAACAGCCGGTTTGTTTTGTTGAATTAGAAAAGTAAAGCATAAAAAGTGGAATGTTGAATTATGTTATTCAACTAAATCAAAAACAAATCATGTCTGGTAGCTCATATGTTGGCAAACTATGACGCACCTTTGCGCGCGTGGAGGCCACGAGCCTAAAGGAAAAGAATGATACAGTGGTGCGCGTGTATTCACCTGCCTTTGATAAAAGTAAACAAGAGTAGGTAGCCGCGTGAAAGTTGGCGGCGAGGTTTGACAACGCGCTTTTGTTTCTGTCCTGTTTTGCTGCGTTCGGCCGAATTCTTTGATGATAAATGTGGGCTTATTTCTCCTATAAATAAGAAGTGATTTGCATAGAACAGGGGATCTGGAGAACTGTATTTTTGAGTTATACTCTCTCCAAAATTTATCAGTTTCTTTTGTATTTTTAGTTTCATTTCATACACTTTAATTTTCAGCAAATTTAGTACAAGTTTTATTCTGGTTGAAGATTTTAAGGAAATTACGTGGAGTGCTCTTTTATTTCATTGACAACTATTTCGGGAGGATAAATTCTTCAAGTTGTACTTTCTTTACTCTAAACTCTTTTAATTATGATTTTACTCGTTAATATATGCTTACTTTCTTTATCTAGCATGAGTAACTAATTCTATAATCCGAGAATTAGGTAGTATTCATTAGTGATATATGCTTGTTTGATTGTGATGCTAATTCTCTATTTTTGCTAATCTATCATTGAGGGCTCAACCCAATTAAGGGAGTAGCTAACCTTTAATTGTATTCATAGGGATTATGATAAATTGGGAAATGAGTCATAATTCTTGTTCATGATTTGATAGACATAGTTCAATTATTGAATCGGGAGATTAATAAGAGGACTACGAAATTTATAATTCTTGGGTCTTAATAATCTAAAATTGTATTTCGATTGATCATGGGAGTGACTTTTGAGATATGATTATAGACAATATTTTGTATCTTGGGAGAGAACATTATAAAGGATAGAAGAATTGTTTTTAGCAAAAGATGAGAAAATATAGATCGTATTGAAACAACATTATTGAACCAATTGAAGAACCCTATTTCTCGGATTGCTTTTCCTCATCAATTAAATTTTAGTTGTACTTGTTTATAATTAGTTTATTTGAACACACCAATTATTTCTCACACTTCTAGATATTAAGAAATTAAAACTTGAACTTGTATTAATAGTCCTTCCCTGCGAACGAACTTCACAAAAAATACCATCAACAATTTTACCAAGTGGAAAGGAAATTAGATCATCCCATCCAGAAATCTTTTCATTATTCTAACATCACCAAAGAAAAATATATTAGAGTCAAGATATTGAGTCGCGCATACAAATATAACTCATCCCATTCCCTTAACTAAATAATTAAGTGACTAATTACCTCATCTTTTTCAGAAAATTAATCAGACAAAAAGTACATATTAGTAGTCAACTAAACATCTCAAACAAAAAACAGAGCATTAAGTTGTGAACCTGTCTGCGTATGCTTTCTGATCAAGAACCTGCCCTGAAGAACAAACTTGCATCTTAGAGTTATCAAATATTCACGTATTCCATCAATACTTAATTTTAGGCATTCATTAAAAAATCACATTTCTCAGACCACCTCACATCAAATTCAGAATGAAGAAGCCATTGTCAAACATATATATTAACGATCTAATTACATAGACCAAACATCATACAAATATAATATGTTATCTGGGAATTTAAACTGTGTTAACTGTTGCCAAGCTTCCTCACAAAACTTTGCACTGCTCTTTCAAATATGAAGTACTAATATGCCTGGTTCAAGAATCGAGGTTAGCGGCAACAACTTCTCAGACTTCCTTCACAAGCTTTGGTTTAATTAGTTAAATTAGTTAAATATGTACACATTTGCAACGTCTTAAGCTGTTATCAGGGAAAGCCGGTGGCAAACTTGGTAATATTAACAAATAACATGGGTAAACACTTAAAAAAGGACTTAAAAGTTCACCTTATCACTCAAAAAATCATCCTTTGTTGTTCCAATTTGCATAAAATCATCCTTAGCATCTCAATCAGATTGCATCGGTCAATAAAAACATTATTATTTAAAAGCATTGATTTGCAGCATCAAATTTACATCAAACAATTTGTCATATTATTTATTAGTAACATCGATCTAAACTATATTACATTAGTTCTATCTTAAACTCTTCGTGCTATTTAAAAGTTGAATAAAGAACACGTACACCTCATAAAATTGGGAAAATCATGTCTCAATTGCTGAAAAGATATCTCAATCATAACCTGCAAATTAAGAATAATTATGATGATATAAGGATTATATAAAAAAAATTAGAAATAAAGAAGGAATATACTTCGTTGATGCATAATATCAAACACTTGTTAGTATATACATATCCAAATAAAAAAAAAGAACAATTAGTTATCATAACAACGTCGAAGATCCAATTAGTAAATTAGATGATTATACACGCAAACCTGTAAAATCTTAACAAACAAATCTGAAAGTTCGTTTCAACATAACCTTGTTTAAAGGCTTGAAACATCTGCAAAAAGAAAGAAGAGAAAATATAAGCATACCCAATATCAAAATTCAAATGAAATAGAAGACATTCAGAGAGAGAGAGAGAGAGATGAGTTAATATGACTTTTCAAAATGTTAATCTTTAGTTGTAAGTTTTAACAAAATCATAAGCGGCAAAGTTCAAATTTTGAAAATTTAGAATTTGATTTGAATTTGCTGTTTATGCAGTATGTTTGTGTGTAAAAGCTTCCAAAGAAAGCTTCACGTCAGGTTGCAAATGAAAGAATTTTAAATGTGGTGTTTTTGTAATTAGAAAGAAAAGTAGTGGCAAAGAGTTAGCATACATGATTACTGTAGAAAACAGGCAGTAGGAACTATATAATACATAGATACATAGATAATAGATAGATTGGTGCATCAGCTGCTTATGCCTTTTTACTCTCATTAATAAAGCATTACTTTCAGAGGATCACCAGAACTGCAATATTTCGCTTTGTGGTGGATGTTACTCTATATCAATGTGCAGTTGCAACATTTGTGGTTCTCATAGCACTTTTCTTGAGCTGAGAGGGGAAGAGTTTGTGCAGAGAAATGAGAAAGTTTGAGTTAGGGGCGGAACCAAGGGGGCTTAAGGTTAGACTGAAGCCCCGGCTGAACTGAAAATTTTAATAGGAATTTTTTTATAAATTTGTGATTTTCAGTTAAAAATTAGTAGAAATTTTGTTTTAATCCCCTGTTTGCATTAAAAAATGAGCAATAATACATTTTAGACCCGGGTATTTTGGGTTCCTGGTTCCGCCATTGGTTATGAACCATCTCTTATATGATGAACGGAGTGAAACTGATTTCAATGGTTTTGGCAATTACGGTTTTCTCGTAAATCTATCAACATTATATAAATGTTTTTGCATTTTCAATCCGGCTGTTCTTGACCTGGCTGTGTTCATATTGAATGATAAGATGGAGTGAGTGAGTGATTTTAATGGTTTTGGCCATTTTGGGGTTTGTTTCGTATTTGTATCAAAGTTATCTAGACTATTTGAAGGCTAAGGCTAAAAGCAATGATGTTAGCTAGTGAACCATGTAGTGTATGAGTGGAGCCTTCACTGATCTTCTCATTTTGAACGAGCAAGTGTCAAGTAAAGAAATGTTTGACGAAGAAGTGTGAAGAATATTAAACAAATCAAGAAGTATATATCGTATCGGCTGTTGTAGTTGGAACAAGCTCGAGCCCTATGCAAAGAAGTTCCTATAAGCTAGTTTCCTTAACTTCTGACTTGCTTAGAATGTAATTCAATTACAAAGAAAAAGAGGATTCGGAAAAACAACTAATGAAAAACTTCAGTCACCGAGTCTTCACAAGGTATCCACTTGTTCCGCCATTGATAACCAGTTTTGCCATTCACAACTTCGCTGAACTTTTGGCCTGCGAATTTCGTTTTGTGCTTGTTGATATCACGAGAACAGATCTGCTCAATTATAATTTCATTACAAACAACTGGATTCGAAAATAGCTTCAACTGGTGAAAACTTCAGTCCCAAAAACTTATCATTCACTCTCATCAAACTATTTTGTTTTCGCTTCGCTTTTGCTAGTACAATTTCAAGAATTTTAAAACTCTGTCTCCTAACAAACCTTTTCTGCTAACTATATTGTTTTTTTTTCTAATTTCTCGTAACAAACATTTGGTTCAATCAGTTTTATTATTTTATACTTTCATCTAAATGCTAACCACTTGGACTAACATTACAAAGTAGGAATTGGAGTAATGTTTTACTATCTTATAGCATCTCTCCAAGAGACTTTCTGTATAGTCTCTTAAGTTAAAGGGTCCCGGTCTGGTGCAGACGTTTGCTAACAGTATGCTGTGTAACACGTACCGCAACAACTTTCTGCGGTACGTGTACAGTACTGCTTTTGGTGTGAAAACAGGGGGGGCATTTTTTGCGGTACGTGCCCCGTACCGCAGAAACTTTCCGCGGTACGGTGCAAATTTTTTTTTTAAACCCCAGCCGTTGGATCAACGATCCAACGGCTGAGAAACGGTGTTGATCCAACGACTGAGAAACCGTATGTTCCGTAACAGTACTTTGCATACGTATGTACTGGACCATTTGCCTAAGTTAAAATATAAAGGATCGTACATACATAAAATAGAGTTCCAAGAAGCTCTTGGAAACTATTTATAAGTTTAAGAGCATCTTCTATATCTTCTATTTCAAGAGGCTACTTGAAGAGGCTACACATGACTCTTAACTAGCTTTTATTAATTAAAATTTCATTCCCTCCAAATTATCTATTACATTTTCCTCTTTTTCTGTCTTAGTGGGGTCCAAATATTAAGGAGAGATAACAACCACTATTTTATTAATAAAATATTAAGTTAAGAGCTAATAGTTGATCCTAAAATAAAGAAGAGAGAAGAAGCTCTTAACTTTTTAAAGAGTCTCTTCGAAACTCCTTTTGAGTCATCCTCTTTATATTTTCATTTCAGAGCTTAAATAAAGAGGCTCTTGGACTTGGAGATGCTCTTAGAGCAACTCCAACAGCCTCCTTCCATTCTCCCTACAAATACTATTATTAAATTAGCTTTTAAGTATTTAGGACATAAAATCAAGGTTTTTCTCCAACAATCTTACTCAACTTACTCCTTATTCATTTTTTTATAATTAACTATATCTATACATACTTTCTATTATTATCAATACGATATCACTATTAACACGGTACTACATTCGAGCTTTAATTTCTATCACTATTGCTAAATTTAGATTAAAATGATTTTTTTTTAAATTCTATCCATTCGTAGTAAAAAAAAACAGTGACTTGAAGTCACGGCTACTAAAACTTTCCACTGGTAAAACTTAAAACCATGAAACAAACATAGTCAACATAGTCTATAGACTGTTATGTAGTCAGATTATTCATTTCTTGAAAATCTCTTGAGCAGGCCTGCAATTTTCGTTGTGCAGAAGCATTGGTTCTCGCAATTTTTTTTGTTGTTGTTGTTGTGGTCATTTTTTCACATAAAAAAAGAGGTTTACATGACTTCAATTCATGGTGGCAGATGATAGAAAATGAGGGAGAGGTGCCGGCTATAGATACACAAATATAATAATAAAAAATATAGTAGGGAGAGGAGAGAGAGTCTCTGCATGTAGAGAGGATAAAGCGGCTCTTAAAATTTAAGAGGTGATTTAGGAGGTTGTTGGAGCTGAGTTTTCATCATTTTCCTCAATTTTTAACTTTAAGAACTTATTTAGGAGCTTGTTGGAGATGCTCTTAGCTTTTAAATGTAAGATAAAATATTAAGCTCCTAGCAAGTTAATATATAACTAGCATAATAACCCGTGCGAGGTACGAGTCAATTTTTAGATATTTTTTGTTTAACACGTAACAATAACATTCTTAATTATTCGTTTATTGAGCATATGTATAATGTTTTAGATATATCAAATATAAGTTGACTAAGTATCAATGCTTTTGATTTGTACGTAAGACATTACTAATTTGCGCCACATTGGTAATTTAGCTCATAAAGCGAATGATAAATTTTCTTGTTTGTGACATGTAATTTGCATGTATTGAATGAGTACAAATTATGTAGTTAGTGATAAATATTGGGTGACTACGTCGTGTGGAGTGATATCTTTCCTCCCCATCCTGAATCCGTCCCGATCCAGAAATAAAAATTATTTTGCTAACTAATCCCCGTCCCATATGGGATACGGAAATCTCGCGGTAAGTGGAGAATTCATATTTTTTCTTAAAATGAAATTCTATATATTTTAAAACCTATGCGAGTGACGAGCTATTTTCTAGTATCAAACTTAAATATTTGTACTAAAGTCGTTCGAGCATTATTTTGATTATGATAGAGTTTCATATATTAATTCAATAATATTGTATGTAATCTATAACCTATATATTTTTAATATAGGTGATATTGTATGAAACTCTTAAAAGGAGTTTGAAGCTAATAAAAAAATTAGAGAAGCCTTAAACAAAGGTCATGAATGACCATATTGTTGGTTTTCCATATCGATGATCGAGTGTCGATATGAAAGCTCATATTCCACTGTCGATATGAAAGCTCATATTCCATTGTCAATATGAAAGCTCATGTTCCATTGTCGATATGAAGGGTCGTGACCCATTGTCGATATGAAAGCTCATATTCCATTGACAATATGAATTGTCGTGGTCCATTGTTCAAGATAGAGGTTGAAGAGATTAGAATACTGAAGTTGATGTTCGGAACTTCACCTTGATGATCGATATGTCACCTTGATGATCGACATTTCACGTTGATGACCGACCTCATGCCCCGGACCCTTCAACGTTGTTCGGGCCATATCTTGAGCTCTGGATATCAGATTTGGACGATCTTACTGTCCACGTGAAGCTAATTGAATTTTATAGTCTTGGACCATCCTTTGCCGACCACCTCATTTTTTTTAGGGCCTTAGCCAGCTGGAAGTGGATGCTGATGGTCCGTCAATCTTGAAAATAACTTTGATGTTCGGAACACCCCGGACTAGCTTCAAACCTCACTAAAGTGGTTCAGAACATTGAAACACGTTAGTGATGATTCAAACATGACAATGATGATTAAACGTTTACAGAAAACGTTAGCCGATCGCCATTTAGCGCCATTAGCACCATTTAGTGTCGATAGCACCGTTAGTGCTGGTAGCACCGTTAGTGCCGGTAGCACCTTTAGTGCCGATTAGAGCCATTCAATGTCGTTAAACATCGATTAAACGTTGTTTAGTGCCGTTTAGCACCATTAGCACCGTTTAGCGCCTTTAGCGCCGTTTAGCGCCGTTTGGTGTCGTTAGCGCCATTTAGTGCCGATAGCACCGTCAGTGCCGATAGCACCGATAGTGTCGTTTAGCACCGTTTAGTGTCTTCTAGCACCATTCAGTGTCGTTTAATGCCGGTTGACGTCACTTAACGTTGTTTAAGTGTCGTTTAAGGCTAGTCAGTGCCGTTTAGCATCGTTTAAAATCGTCGTAAATGTGTCGGTCGCTCCACGCTCTACATCAAGACGGTAGTCGTGAAACACTAGTGTACAAAGATGGACCCCGAGTCTCGAAAAAGGCAATTATAACTTCTACGAAAACCTGATCAGTTTTCCTAGAAGTTGGGGGGCAAATGATATGGGCTAAAAATAAGCCTTAAAAACACATTTAATGTGGCATTAATTAGACCCAGCATGGTCCAAACGTGGGGCCCATTAATGAGGTCAAAAGCCCTATTTTAATATTAATTTCGTAATTAATATTAGGGGTAATAAACAGCTCAGCAATAAGAGTCAAATAAGGATACTATTCCTACCAGACTTAGCCTCCAAGGCATCCAATTCAACATGGAAACTAATTCCTACAAAGAAGGAGTCTAGAACCTTCCTCAAGGAGGTGGCTTGTCCATCAAGTCTCCTAACCTACTACGTTTCTAAGGCTTCTCAGTCTATATAAAGGGCATGACCCCTCATTCTCAGAACTACATTTTGGCTTAATCCTCGAATAAGGACATGCAAGCCACTGCTTGCCTCCATAGTCTCGAGGGTACCATCACCTAGAACTACGTTTTTGGCTTGATTCTTGATATTCATCAAGGTACGTAGGCATCTTGTGAAGGCAGATTCAGCCACGAACACGAGAGCAGCCATTAAAGCACGAATCTCACGAACCCTAGTATTAATTACATACAAACCCTAGCCGCAATTTAACAACCTAGTTTTTATTCCACAACAAATAGATACTAATACGAAATTAAAGATATTAACGATTAAAAGTGTGCATTGGCAAACGTGTCCAACTCAAACAGGAAAAGTAATAAGAGACGGAGGGAGTTCAATTTATGGCCCACCAACTAAAACAAGAACAATTGTTCACTCGATTATTGATTTTGTTGATAAATGAGCTTTGGCCAAGAATACCCAAAAAAAACTATATCACATAACAAGAATACCCCAAAGCACTGATGATGACCATAAATACCCGTCTATTACATATTTCATATGAGAGTAATAAGGTTACGCATTTGACATTGAGGTAACTAGTATAAATTTTTCATCTATTACGCATTTGGAGAATGGGTAATAGGGGTTACCCATTTTCCAAATGCATAATAGGCTTTCCTGACAGGTCTATTACCCCTCTTCCAAATGCGTAATATGCATAAAATCTATTACTCCTCTCCCAAATGCGTAATAAATGGGTATTTATGGTCACCATCCGTGATTTGTGTTATTTTCGTCAATTTTATTAAAAAATGGGGTATTTATGTCATTCTTTCTTGATAAATTGATTATTATCTGGGTACTTATTATACATTTTACTTGTATGTGATAAATTTAAGTTTATAAACAATATTTTTAATGTTGAACATGAAAATGTACGTGTGTTTAAAGTAATTTTTATTTATGATAAAAAAAATAAAAAAATATATACAGGTTAATATATAATACTCCTTTTGTCCCAATTTTATTGTTCACAATCTATACTATTATTATATTAAAATCGAAACATTGAAAATTTTGAAAGTTTTGGTTTTCGATTTGATTATCCTAATTATTAAAATAAATAATTAAATTACAAAAACAACTTAAAAAGCTAACTATTATATTAAAGCCGAAACATTGAAAGTTTTGGTTTTCGGTTTGGTTATCCTAATTATTAAAATAAACAATTAAATTACAAAAATAACTCAAAAATCTAATTACTATAGTTAACGTAATTATATTCCGATTAAAATTCCTTCATCCATATTAAGCTTCTACTTGGACTCTTTTTTCTGCTCCAACAACTTAATTACCCATTTTTTTAAAAGATTTTACTTCTAATTAAAACACTTTGCCATTTAATTTAAAACTAATATTACAATAATTAATATATATCTAAAATATCACACCATATCTTTCCGTAATTATTTTTAGTAGTAATTTTTGTAATTAAAACACGTTACTTTTTAATTTAAAATTAATCTTGCGATCACTAATATACACCCAAAAATATCTCACCATATATTCAAATCATTATTTTTAGTAATAAATAAGAATCGCTAGATCTAATAATAAGATATATTATATGATTAAATTAATTTACTAAAAATTCAAAGTTCGAACCCGTCAACGACATTTTTAATTTAGAATTTCACAAAATAAATTTTAAACCATGCATATCATTATATAAATTTATATTAAATTAAAATTAATTTTTTTTAAAAAAACATAATTATAATGTTAAATAAATTTTATAACGAAACCCGTGCTTCGTACAGGTTATAAGCTAGGTTTCCATTAATACTTGTCCAATAAAAATTGTCCATATTTGATATTTATGATAAATTTGTAATCTCGTTCCTTTTTTACCCCATCTATTTGGTTTCAACTTTCAACCCAATATGTGTTATGGGTTTGATGGTCCAATATATGTATGGGTAAAATAACAAATGATCCACAACTGTTACTTGGACGTCCCAATAAATTTCAACATTCTTTTAAGGATATTCTACCATCACACCAACTTAAAGATTTAAGATTCGTGTACATATCCATAACGACAATCTGGATTATATTGCATCCACAACTTTATAAACACAAGCAAGATAATTTAATTGTTCTCATGATTTTCGGATGACAAAGGACTTCAGGAGATTAACATTAACATTATAAGACAAGATGATTTTTACAAGTACTGTGACGCAGAGGGGGCTGGGAATTGGTAGTTGCAAAGATAAACAATTAAGCAGTTTAATGGTTACACATTTTAGTTGCTTGGATTGCTTGTTTACAATTAAACTTTAGGTGATTCATATTAACATATGTACCTCAACCAAACCAATGTTGAAGAAATCGTTAATCGGATTTATTGAGATATCAACCGGAGATTTATCGAAAATCGGGGATTTATCGGAATGATAAATCGAAAATAAATTGGATATAGTTTAATAATATTTATTAAATTAGAACATTATTTATACAAAAAATATTGTATATATTTATCGAAATCCTCACTTTTTTTGAAATGTGCCTAAGTACCATATATTATTGTGATGATATGAGCCACATGGCCTATGTATAATATCCATAATAAAATAATTAAGTGGTCGTTTGACTAAATTTAAAATTATTAGTTATGACTTAAAGTTACTTAAAGTGATAAGTGGGAAGTGAAAATTTTAAGTTAATGTCAGTTTGGGTAATTTTATTTTCATAGGTAACTTAAGAATTATTAAAAATGTAAAGTTAAAAATTAATTTGATAAATTATTTATTTGAATGATGGTATTAACTTTTATCAGATAAAATTTTAAAAATATGTTAAGTCGTTTGAAAAAGTATATCCTACCAATTTTTGATTTTACGCTGTTTTTTAACTTTAAATCAATTTCTAGCTTATTACACAATCATTTTTTAACTTAAAATCAAAAATTGCTTTAAGCCTAAAGCCCCGCTTAAAAATAGGAGCCAAACGGCCTCTAAATCAAACTACGAAACTTCAACAAGATATTTTAGCTTCAAAATTTGACAGGATATTGGCCTCTAAAGGCATGAGTGTGATTGTTGAACCGCATCTAGTAAAAATAACGCATCTCTAAACACGCAGACACAATCATAGTATATAAACGAAACGAAACCCATCACTCCCATGTGATCCTACATCACCATCTCCTCCCAAACATCACCATTAACGAAAACTAAACATTCTTTTCACACAACAAACAATGGAATCATCCTCCTCATCACCACAATCACAATCTAAAAACACGAGTCTATGCACAAACCCAAATAACATTTTAAAACAAGAGAGATGGGTAAAACAAGATTTTACAAATTTAGAAAGAAACATCAATCATCAAATTGTTGAGAAACGATCAGAATAGGCACATTAGAATCAATGGAATCTTCCGATACACTATTTGACCCATTTTTTTTTAAATTTCGACCCGATTTCAACCCAATTTCAACCCGATATGGGAAAAACGTTTTCCTGGTCGAGTTTGGTAAATTTGATCGGTGACCTTCCTACACCGATTTATTGAACGATTTACTGACTAAATCGCCGATTTTTAAAACCATGAGTCCTCAACTCCTAACTTATGTAATTTTTAAAAATGTTTCGTGTTACTTAAGGGATGTATCAATCATTTTGGAGTAATGTTTGTTCTTACAACGTATACTCCACATTATTGAAAGGTTGTAGTCTGTTATATACTACTCCCTCCGTCTCTAAAAACATTTCCCATTTACTAAATCGGGACTATCAAAATACTTTTCCCCTTTCTATTTTAAGCCATAAACAATAATACTCCCTCCGTCCCAGCCTGTTCTTTACATGGCGGCTGGGCACGGAGGTCAAGGATAGTGGGTGTAAAGTGAGTGTAATATTGTTAAAATAAATGAAGTAGTGGGTGTAATAGTGATTTTATTGTTAAAATAAGTGAAGTAGTGGGTGTAATAGTGATTTTATTGTTAAAATAAGTTAAGTAGTGGGTAAAATAGTGTAAAGTATTGTTAAAATAAGTGAAGTAGTGAGTGTAATAGTGTTAAAACTTACTATTTTAGGTAATGTAAAGAAATGGTGGGACGACCCAAAAAGGAAATTGTAAAGAAATGGATGGGACAGAGGGAGTATTCAATACTCACTACTCCACCCACTACTCCTTAAAAATAATATTCAATACCCACTACTCCACCCACTAATCATTACAAATAATATTCAACACCCACTATTCCACCCACTACTCCAAAAAAACAATATTCAATACCTACTATTCCACCCACTACTCCTTAACAATAATATTCAATATCCACTACTCCACCCACTACTCCAAAAAAACAATATTCAATATCCACTACTCCTTAAAAATAATATTCAATACCCACTACTTCTTACAAATAATATTCAATACCCAGTTTTTTCTTAAAACACGTGTTTTTAGTCAAACGGGCAAAGTAAAAAGAGACGGAGGGAGTAACCAATTACAAACATTTTGCTCAATACAAAAGCACAAGGTCATACTCCCTCCGTCTCATAATATGTTTCCTGTTTTTAAAAATACGTTTGCCAACGCACACTTTTGATCGTTAATATCTTGAATTTCGTATTAGTACTAAATATAAAAACTTCACTCTATTAAAGTACTCATAAATACGAATCCAACAAGATCACTCATGACTATATTTTGTCTTATAAATTATGCGTAAATTAGTAGTCAATCGCTTATAATGAATAGTGTAAAAAATCAAAACAGGAAAGACAATACGAGACGGAGGTTGTATCTATTAACGTTTATGGGAACAAAATATGAAAAATGCTGTTTCAGAAAGAAACTCCGGAATATGATGTAGCACGAAAGCCAAGAAGAAGCAAACGCTAATCCTTGTTACAAGGATTCTTACACTAAAAATCCTTAAAAAGCTTGAATCCACAAGGCAATTCTTGAATTCACAAAGGGTTCTTGAATCCACAAGAAAATAAGAAAAAAACTCTTAGGGTTCTTATAATTCAATTGATGATTAATGGTACATCATTAGATAGTTTATATATGGATGTAAAACCCTAAAGCAAAATAAAAACAAATCCTAACTAAAACTAAATATTTAATATAAAATAGCGTGATCATGCAGACTTGAACATGAACATGCAGGTCTCCCATCTTGATCCCGAAAAGCCAATGTTATATTTTTCAATTTTGGCATGATCAGACAATCGCAGCATGAACATGCATAATATCAACTACTATTTTTTCTTGTTTTGGCATGTTCTTGTTTTGGCATGATCACGCGATCCTCGACATGATCATGTTTTCGTTCTAGAAATATCTTCTCACTATCCATTGCAACCTTGATTGAAATCAAAAACCCTCCTACATCATAACAAGATAAACACACTTTCACAAACAATTCGTTATCTTTAACAAGCCTAGCTTAAAGTCTTAAACATTAATTTAAAATTAAGTTTGAAATGTGGAGTCAGGGTCGAACTAAGCCATTTGTTGACAAATAAAACTTGAACAAAGCAAGTATCAGCTCTTCAATTTCAAATTGCAACGAGAGCCAAACAAGTGAAGTAATAATAGCATCTGTTGTGGTTACAATACATTACCATATTGTCAGTGCTTTGGAGGCGCATTTGAAAAATGTAACTTCAGGTGTGTGTCGTGATTCAAAAAATTACTTTGCCCCGGAGAGCATTTGATAACCAAAAAGAGTGGCGTATGGCGAATGGAATAAAGTAAAATTAAAATTAAAGGAGGGGATGTCACAGTTGGTAAGTAATAGTAATAATAATTAATAAATCCACCCATGCCCAATGATACAGTGCCCATTTGGTTTATTTTAAAAAAAAGTAACTTGTGACTTTAAGTCCATAAGTTGATTATAAGTGATAAGTAAGCATCTGTTTGGCGGAGCTCATAATTTAATAAAGTGTTTGGTAAATCAGAAATTATAAGTTTACTGTAGAACAAATATTTTTATACAAATTTCCTAAATCGCGTCGAAATATAACACATATGGTATGTAAAATGATCGTTGGGAGATGAAGAAAAATATGGTGAAGTTAGATTTGAAAAAAATATCACCGCTTGACGGCAAAAATCCAATTAAAAACGGAGGGATCAATGAATAGTAAATAAGCTGGAAAAAAGTTGGGACTTTCTAACTTTCAACTTATAAACTTATAAGATCATAAATTCTTAAAATAAGTTGGTAGGCAAACACTTCAAAATAATGACTTATTGACTTATTTATCTTATAAGCTGGCTTATAGCCCAGCCAAACAGCCCCACAATCATACATACATCTACATATAGTACAAGAAATGCAAAGAAAAGAGAGCAATCAGTGTATGGGAAGCAGTGGGTTCCCCAAGCCCGAGGTCAGTTGTACACTACTCTTTTACCATCACCACCACCTCTGCATCACCTACCTCACGTGATCATCTCTCTCCTCTCTCTCTCTCTCTCTCTCTCTGCCTCTCTTCAAACCCCTATCTTCACTTTGAAACTTGAAACTCCAAACGAAAATGTACTAAACATGAGCCACCACAACCACATTCTCCATCTCCTCGCCCTCACACTCTTCTTCACACTCTCCTTGTCCGCCACTCATTCCCCACCTTCAGACGCATCACATCTCTTATCATTCAAACTCAAAGCCGACCCACACAACAAACTCAACTTCACATCCTCAAACTTCTGCAAATGGCCAGGCATTCAATGCACTCACCTCAAAGTCCACCGCCTCATCCTCCAAAACCTAAATCTCTCCGGCACTTTCCCACCCAACACGCTCACTCAACTCGACCAGCTCCGTGTCCTCAGTCTCCAAAACAACTCCCTCTCCGGTCCAATCCCAGACCTCTCCACCCTCATTAACCTCAAATCACTCTTCTTAAACCACAACTTCTTCTCCGGCTCATTTCCGCCTTCTTTAATCTCTCTCCACCGTCTTAAAACCCTGGATCTCTCCCATAACAATCTCTCCGGCTCAATCCCACAATCTTTAACCAATCTCGACCGCTTGTACTATCTCCGTCTCGATTTAAACCGTCTCAACGGCTCAATCCCTCCTTTCAACCAATCCTCTCTCAAAATATTCAACATTTCTCATAACAACTTAACAGGCCCTATTCCAGTGACTCCAACTCTATTGCGCTTCACCAGATCTTCATTCTTGTTCAATTACCGCCTTTGTGGCGAGATTGTGCATCGAGAATGCAAGCCAGCGGAGCCATTCTTTGGCTCCGCAACCCCGAAGCCAATGAATCAAATCATCAAACAACAACCAAAACACAGTACTAAAAACAAAACCAACAAACTTGCCGCAATAATTGGATTGTGCGGAGGAGTGTTCGTTCTTTGTTTCGTAATTTGTGTGATAACCAGGGTTGTAAAGAGGAGAAAGTACAGGAAAAAGATAGTGAAACCGACAATGGCATCAGACTACATTGCGGCGGAGAGTGCAGCAGCAGTGATGAAAATGGAGGAAGATAGAGCATTGGAGGAGAAAGTGAGGAAGCTACAAATGGCGAAAAGCGGGAGCTTAGTGTTCTGTGCGGGGGAGGCACAGGATTATACAATGGAGCAGCTTATGAAAGCTTCTGCTGAGCTATTAGGCAAGGGAACAATTGGAACTACTTATAAGGCGGTGCTGGATAACCGGTTGATCGTGTGCGTAAAGAGATTTGACGGGTTTAAAATGACGGGAATTAGTAAGGAGGAGTTTGACCGGCAAATGACGGCGGTGGGAGGGCTGAGACACCCAAAGCTGGTGGCGATGAGGGGGTTTATTCAGGCTAAAGAGGAGAGGTTGTTGGTTTATGATTATCAGCCTAATGGGAGTTTGTTTTCACTCATTCACGGTAAGTCAGTAAGTTTTAGTTTGTTTTTACTTGATTGAATCTGCAACAGTGCAAGTATAGTATCTATGGTTAGATTTAGATGGAGTAAGTTGAATAGTCAGTCCTAGTCCTAGTGAACAATGATGGATTTTAAATGTTGAAAGAAGTAAAAACCTGCAAGGGCCAAAGACAGACAGATATTCACGTGGCTGTTTGGTAGTGTTGCTTTTAAGTAACTTTTGAATAGCTGACATATTTGGGACTGCTGGATCCCACCAGGCAACCATGGTCCTGATTGGAAATATCCATTGACTCAACTAGTTGCTAGTTCGGGTTATGGTCTCGACCGACATTCGAAAATCAAGTAGTACTGTAGTATATAAAATCTGTGGTTAGCCTTCCTCCCTGAATGCATAACATTCGGGAGTGAAATTATACTTGCGTCTTGAATCAGTGACAACACTTTTAAATACTAATCGTCATATGCTTATAAGTTAGTATAACATACCCTGTTTGGCTACTCATATTACTGTGTACTTATGCCTTATAAGGCCATAAGCACTTATGGGGGGTGTTTGTCAAAATAAGTTTTAGCTCAACTTATAACTTATAAATCCATTAGTTGAATGTTAAGAATTCTTAACTTTCAACTTATAACTTATTCTCGATATACGTAATATATAATATCATTCAAATCTTCAAAACCATATATCTCTCAATCCATTCATTAGAAAATTGATATGTATATATCAAATTTCCCTATTCATCGAGATCTATCCATTGATATCCATTGTTATATATAAAAAAAACAATATTTTGAAAATTATAAAAAAAAGTTAACTTATAAGTTCTGATTTACCCAAACAGTCTACTGATTATAAGTTCTGATTTACCAAACACTCTATTGACTGCTCTACTCATCACTTATATGACATAAGTGCTTATAAGTCATAAGCTACTTATTTTAAGATACCCCAAACATACACATAATCCCTAGTCCCGTCCTTTTGACTTTATTTAGTAATCAAAGTTTGGCTAAAATTTATATATACTACTCCCTCCGTCCCAGCTATTTCTTTACATGGCGGCTGGGCACGGATGTCAAGGATAGTGGGTGTAAAGTGGGTGTAATATTGTTAAAATAAATAAGGTAGTGTGTGTAATAGTGATTTTATTGTTAAAATAAGTGAAGTAGTGGGTGTAATAGTGATTTTATTGTTAAAATAAGTTAAGTAGTGGGTGAAATAGTGTAAAGTATTGTTAAAATAAGTGAAGTAGTGGGTGTAATAGTGTTAAAACTTATTATTTTGGGTAATGTAAAGAAATGGTGGGATGGCCCAAAAAGGAAATTATAAAGAAATGGATGGGACAGAGGGAGTATATAATTGAAAATAAAATAAAATGATATCATTGGAAAATACATTTAACCTATTTTATAATTTAACTGTTAGTTTTTAAAATAATACTAATTAAATAATTTTTAAATGCTTAGTCGAAATTGGTCAATTTGATTACTACAAAAATCAAAAGAAACATGTGATATTGATCCAATATATTACATACTTTTCATGACAAAAAAAATATATTACATACTTTATAATTTTTATATATCCGATCTATACTAGAGCTGTAAACGAACCCAACTCGGACGAACTTTTAAGTTTTAACTAACACGAACAAAATCTTAACGAACCGAACAATGTTCGATAACCTTATCGTACAGATTTTTTTGTCCGTGTTTGTGTTCGTGTTCGTTAAGCAGTCGAACGAACACAAACGAACACCGAACTGTTCGCGAACATATCGAATCGAACCGAACACAAACAGTTTGATAACATTTTATATTTTCAAATTTTTTAAACCTTTTTAACTGAATTTAATATAAAAATTTAGCTCAACTATTATTTAAATATTTTTAACCCGTACAATATCTATTTTAGAAAATTTTAAAATTATAAAATTAAAAACTACATATATTATGGATACAATATATTATATATACATATAATATTGTGAATATCATGTTTTTTATCGAACGAACGCGAGCTCACCGAACTCGGACGAATTCAGACAGACTTTTAACGAACACGGACTTTTAACGAACCGGATTGTCGAACTTATCGGATAGATTTTCTTGTCTGTGTCCGTGTTCGTTAAGCAGTCGAACCGAGTTTAACGAACTCGAACACGACCGAACACTAGCGAACTTATCAAACTGTTCAGTTCGCTTACAACTCTAATCTATACTATACTATATTATACCACAATTTGGATATAATTTGTAGTTTGATTAACCCATTTTTTGGTTATTCTCAATTTTTTATTATCCCCCCATTCACAATTGTTAGATTTTCAACTCTCAAATAGATATTGACCATTGAGAATCATAACATACTCTTTAGACACCTTTTATTGGAGATGCTTAGGGCATCTTCTACAGCATTTTATGTTGAAAATTGCTAAAATCAATGTAAGGTAACGTACTCAGTATATCCCGCGTGAGCAGGGTCTGAAGGGGATAGGATGTACGCAATCATGTCTCTACGTAAGGGTAGAGAGACTGTTTCCGATTTTTGATCCCCGGCAGGAGTTGAACCCCGGTACACGAATTGGGCACTTACCACTGTGCCAACTAAAATTAATGTGAATGAGAGTATGAAAAGATTTAATAATTTTAATGGATCGACATAATTTAACAATATCAAAAGTTCCTTTATTATATTGAAGATGCCCTTATTAAAATCATCATCTCTTGTGTATGTTTCAAGAAACTCATCCTTCTGCTTGTCCTCCCATCTTCTCCTGCTGACAATGATTTATTTTATTTTCTTTAACTATAAAAAGGGGCTCTTTGTATATAAGCAGGTTCAAAATCAGCAAGAGCCAGACCTTTGCATTGGACATCATGCTTAAAAATAGCAGAGGACGTAGCACAAGGACTCAACTACATCCACCAAGCATGGAGGTTTGTCCATGGCAATCTCAAGGCCTCCAACATTCTCCTTGATCCTGACTTTGAAGCCTGTCTTACCGACTACTGCCTTTGCGGCCTTGTAGACACTGCATTGTTGTTTGAGGAGCCAGATTCTCTTGCTTACAAAGCCCCTGAAACTCACAAACTAGATCATCAACCAACCTCCAAGTCCGACATTTACTCATTTGGCGTTCTTTTAGTTGAGCTCTTGACTGGAAAACCCCCATCGCAACACCCTTATCTATTGCCGGATGAGCTCATCCATTGGGTTAGGTCGATGAGAGATGATGATGGTTCAGAGGACAACAGATTGGTGATGCTTCTGGAGGTGGCTATAGCTTGTAGCGCAACTTCTCCGGAGCAAAGACCAACCATGTGGCAAGTATTGAAGATGATTCAGGAGATCAAACAGACTGTTGTGGCAGAGGATGGTGAAAACGCATTCCCCACCAAAGTCACCCCCCTGGTTTCCTAGCTTAACATTGTAATGCAAACGCTACATTTATTTGGTTGTAGTTCATAGATCTTTTTATCTACATTTTGGCAATAGTCTATCGAAATTAGATTAATTTTCTCATTTCTAAAGTCAGGTTGTTTGTGTCAGAAAATGTAAAGATCTAACGAATGCCTTTAATCTGAAAGCAAGATATGTTCAGACCAGGAGGTCCAGAACCTGAGGACCAGATTGTTTAGATTTCTGAACACATGCCTCCATGTGATGAGCAGTTAGAGGATATATATATCTTACGAATAATACACAACAGAAGGGACCCGTGGAGCTATAGGAAAACACAACTGGCCGACTGGGACATGATTTGGGGTTATGCTTGGCTTCTTTACCCCAAATTTATTCTATAGATTTGTAATATCATTATATAAATTAAATTCAGCTTATTATTATGTTATATCCTTTTGATCAGATATATCAATAGATTCATGATTTCATACAGAACAGAACAGAGTGCCTCAATACACTGAAGAGCGCTAGTTGATCTGAAGTTCTTGTCAGTTTGTAGCGGTAAGGTCACTAAATATATTTGGGGAAGATACTGCCAGTTCCAGTTGAAATTTTATGTCGGCCTTACAAATGGACAACAACAACCTGATAGTTTCTGGGCCAGGACAATGTATGAACATAAGTCGGCATTGCCTCGATTAGGATTGTAAGTTTGTAACTAATCCCAGATTAACATGCTGGGCTGGTTTACAAATACAAGTTATTGGACAGTGGACACCCTTCTGACTTCTGAGTATGAGGAAAATTTTGCAGTAGGATATCATGAGCTGTATTAGGTAATCAGTCTTCACTTGATGAGAACATTCATGACTGTCAATTAGATGCTCTAAAGTCTAGATCCTTCTTAGGATATACCCAAACTGCTTAATTTAATAAAGTTAGTAGTAGTAAATTAGTCCATGCTGTTTGAGATTAGTCTTAATCATCAGTTGATGTATGACTTGTATATTTGAATGAGCAGAGACTTATGTTATAATATGAACGAGGATCCGCGAGAGGACCTCGAACTGTGTCAAATGTGGCCACTCATTCAAGTGACGAGTGAAGTTTAAGAGAATGACTCGAGTCATGAGTTTATGTTCCATG
The DNA here is from genome assembly GCA_037693485.1 of Kitagawia praeruptora. NCBI lineage: Eukaryota > Viridiplantae > Streptophyta > Magnoliopsida > Apiales > Apiaceae > Kitagawia > Kitagawia praeruptora. The sequence continues at coordinate 51,537,043 of CM075348.1, read as the reverse complement.
AACGAGTATGGTAATACCTACTTGTACAAAGATGTGCTCGAAGAAAACCTTGCATTCATCATTCATGTTATTATGAAACCTGCACGAGAGGATTCAAGCCTCAAGGTCGTAATCAAAATTTTGATTACTTCATCTAAATGAATTTAGCTAGAAATTATACAATCTGTGAAAATAGTACAAAATAATGACAATCGTGTGTGTGAATAACAGAACATTTAAAACAAATAAAGAGGATGCAGGAACAGAAAAACCCGAATCCAGTGCGTGACTGTCTCCTTAAAGCATATTAGCCCTCACCGTATGTGCGAGCGAAAGAGAAACGCCTCCCAGGATAAAACGGATTGCAGCGAAGCTATAAAAGCGTCACTCTCAGCGAGCTTGAAACGAGCAAGAATATCACCGAAGGAGAAGAGGCTGTGTATGAGAAGAGGATGTGTTTTCGAATGAATAATCCTAAGGCTCTACGAGAGTTTATATAGGATAGGAAAACTTGTGCGCTACACAATTGCCGTAATTAATTAGCTGCGCTAATTAAAAAGTCGGTGGCAATTTTCCTTTATTAATTAACCGCGTTAATTAGTTAAGGTAAGGCGGTGGCAAAAAATTCGTTATAAAAACGGAATTGATTTTACCAAAATTAATTTCAAATTCGAAATAATTTAGTCAGATTTTTAAGCTCAAGCCCAGCGAAAATAATAATTAGCAAAACTAGTCCGGGTTTATTCGGCCCAATTTTCTGCTGCATTCGTGTCCGCAGGTCGCACACGCGGGAAACCCGAAGGCTTGCGAAGCCACGAATTTTCCCTCGATATCCCATGATTTGCAACCCCCCTGCGCGCATGTAGGAGATTGAGCAACACTCAACCAACACAAGTGAACACTCCACTTGTGTTGTACTATATAAAGCAAAAGACACCCCTTTTCCTTATCAATGTGGGACTTCAAGTTTTACAACAAAATTTCCACTCTTAAGGGACCAACTTTGAGTAATCATAACTCATCCATCCCTTAGTCGTTTTGAATGTTTAAATATGCGTTGGAAAGCCCTCGCGGAGGAGAACACTCTCCAAGCACCACTTGTTGCAAACACGCACACAAGGCACACTCAAATCGGAGCTCAAAATGACTCGATAATGTGGGTCTAAAACCCACATTTTCTAACAATCCCCCACATGGATGAGATTGATATCGTAGTAGCATACACCAGATAAATAGACACGGAATTTGATGTGGTGATAATTCTTCGATCAGATATATCATACGATAGGTAGAGGTTTGCTCCTTGAACCTTCGCTTGAGTAAGCATACCGACCTTACTGGTAGACAGTGGAGGTTTGCTCTTTGAACTGTTCGACCGTTTGTGTAAGCGATGATATACTTATCACTATATCCTTTCTGACTCGTTCAGCTCTCATGATTATGTCCATTTTGGCCATGGAACATCGTCCTGGTTCTGCAGGAGTTTCTAAAGAATTGTGCCTCGCAATTCTCCTTTGAAGCGGCCCCACTTCTCTCCCACATAGGTGATCTTTATCTTATAGAGTAACCCGCATTTACTCAACTGATTTCCATGCGTTCAAACCTTGAACTCCATGTAATCACCGAAAGATCATTAAAAGCTTAATAGCTTACCCTCGTACCTTACGGGTCTCACTGTTTCTCATCACAGGAACAGGCCAGGGGTTACCCCCACAGTGATTTGGTCATCATGATTTAGTTGGCCCATTGAACCAAGTTCTTGGGATCTCCAATCAGCAATGGTTGGGTGTCCACCATGACGCCGTTAAGCAATAGGCTTAAGGCCCATCCCTCTCGATAATTTGTCAACCAGTTCTCTTGATAACCCTTTGGTTAGCGGATCCGCGATATTATCCTTTGACGGTATAAAGTCAATAGTGATAATTTCGGTTGACATTAACTGTCTAATGGAACTATGTCGTCGTCGTATGTGACGGGACTTTCCATTATACATTGTGCTCTGTGCTCTGCCAATAGCAGACTGACTATCACAGTGCAGTCCTATTGCAGTCACAGGCTTTGGCCATCTCGAAATATCAGCCTCTTCGGCACATTTATCTAATGCCACAAACTCAGCTTCCATCGTGGAATGAGTTATTACCGTTTGTTTGGAGGATTTCCATGACACTGCTACTCCGGCTAGTGTAAACACATAACCACTCGTAGACTTTAATGCCTTCTTGCTAGATATCCAGTTTGCGTCAGTATAGCCTTCTAGTACTGCTGGATAACTGCCATAATGCAAACCATAGTCTCGAGTTCCCCTCAAGTACTTTAGTACTCGTATGATCACTTTCCAGTGATCAGCTCCTGGATTACTCGTAAATCTACTCAACTTGCTAATTGAATATGCAATGTCTGGTCTTGTACAACTCATAAGGTACATCAGACTTCCAATTATTCGTGAGTATTCCAGCTGCGAGACTCCTACACCTTTATTCTTGGATAGATGCAAGGTCAAATCCACAGGTGTGCTCGCTGTCTCGACATCATCCTTGAGAAATTTCTCAAGAATCTTGTCAACATAATGTGGTTGACTTAAGGCAAGACCCTCCGAGGTTCTAGAAATTTGAATTCCCAGAATTACATTTGCTAGACCCATGTCTTTCATGTCAAATCTTGCCCTTAACATGTCCTTATTAGATTTGATCACCTTATCATTGCTACCGGCAATAAGTAGATCATCTACGTACAATGTCATCATAACATATCCGTTTTCGTTATCCTTGTAGTAGGCGCAACTATCACATTCATTGATCTTGAAACCACTGGCTAACACAACCTCATCAAATTTCTCATGCCATTTCATAGGCACTTGCTTCAAGCCATACAATGATTTCACCAATCTACAGACTTTTCTTTCTTGTCCAGGGATAACAAACCCTTCAGGTTGTTCCATATAGATTTCCTCATCTATATCCCCATTTAGAAAAGCTGTCTTCACATCCATTTGATGTACAGTCAACTTTCGCATTGTAGCGATAGCAAACATCATCCTATAGATGTTATTCTTGATACTGGAGAGTATGTATCAAAGTAATCAAGGCCATGTTGTTGCTTGTATCCTTTGATTACAAGTCTGGCCTTGTACTTATCGATGGTGCCATCAGGTTTCAATTTCTTTTTGAAAACCCACTTGCTACCGAGTGTTTTACTACCGGCTGGTAAGTCCACTAACTCCCAAGTATGATTCTGTAAGATAGAATCAACTTCACTTTTGATGGCCTCTTTTCATATAGGTCCATCAGGTGACGTTACCGCTTCCTTATAGGTTTTCGGATCACCTTCTTCGAGCAAATAAGTCAGAAACTCTGACCCATAGGATTTCTCCTTCCTTTGTCTTTTGCTCCTTCTCACTACCCCCACATTTTCGTCTTCACTGTCATCATTCTCATTGTCGTCTTCTAAAAACTCATGAGGTCGTTTAGACGTCGTAGGGCGTTCAATTCCAGGATTACAAGGAAATACATTCTCAAAGAATGACGCATTCCTTGACTCCATAATCGTATTCTTTTGAATCTCAGAAATCTTTGATTCATGTACAAGAAACCGATATGCAGTACTATGTGGTGGATATCCGATGAAGATACAATCCACAATCTTTGGACCAATCTTCACCTTCTTAGGTGCAGGAATTAGTACCTTTGCAAGGCACCCCCACACTTTCAGATTTTGATAACGTGGTTTCTTTTTCTTCCACATCTCATAAGGACTTTCATCCTTATTCTTGCGAATCATCATATTTAAAATATGAGTTGCACTTAAGATGGCTTCCCCCCACATCGACTGCGGAAGTCCAGAGCTTAACAACATCGCATTCATCATCTCCTTGAGAGTGCGATTCTTCCTCTCAGCTACTCCATTAGACTGAGGGGAATATGGTGCAGTGACCTCATGGATTATACCATGTTGTTAACAGAATTCCCCAAAAGGTTCAATATATTCACCTCCACGATCACTTCGTATCATTTTGATTTTCTCATTTTGTTGTGTCTCAACCTCTTCCTTATAGATTTTAAATTTATCTATAGCTTCGCCTTTGCTTTTCAGCAAATATACATAGCAGTATTTTGTACAATCATCTATGAATGTTATAAAATACTTATTCCCTCCTCTAGTTGGAGCGAATTTTAAATCACATATGTCGCTATGTATAAGGTCTATCACCTTGGTGTTTCTTTGCACGTGTTTAAACGATGCTCTTGTTAATTTTGCCTCAACACAAGTTTCACATTTATGTTTTGAATCAATATTCAATTTTGGTATGTAATCTTTTGCACTTAAACGTCGTAAAATGTCAAAATTAACATGTCCTATTCTAGCATGTCATAAATTAGGAGACTCAAGCAAGTAAGCAGAAGAATTCTTTATTTCATTATTGTCCTTAACGGACATCACATTGAGCTTAAAAAGCCCATCGGTTACTGATAAGTGGATTTATATCCACTTGGATCATTCTATTTTGGCTTAAATTGGTGTTTTGTATCTCAAGTATTGGTGTGTTTTAATGTGTTTTGTGAGAATTGTGAAGGATATACTTCTAGGTGCAAGTGTGGAATTTTCAGTGTTTATATGTGTTTTTAAGCTCAGAAGAACAAGTGGTAGAAGATGCAAAAGGAAGTAGAGGAAATCAGCAAGAGAAAATCAATCAGCTGCAGTTGCAGAAGGTGGGCGCGGGCGCGCTCAAGAAAGCCTTGTGGAGCGCGCGGGCGCGGTTGAAGAATCTCCAGGAATTGGCTGAGCGCGGGCGCGATGGAAATGTACTACAGGTGCGCGCGGCCGCGCCTGTCTGCGGGAAAAGTGACAGAATGTTGCTGGAAACTGATTTTGAGAAGGAAATTGCCATGAATTCTTTTCCTAATCATTATGGAGTATCATGAACGGCCAGAAACTTCCAGAATCATAATTAAACATGGGAATTGCACTTCTAATCCAATCAAAGATGGAAAATTACCGGAATTCTATCCTATTTCAATTACGGTAATTGCTTGGTCAAGGAGGCACTTGGGGGCTATAAATACACAACTTGGGGCACAGAAAAATCACCACCTACACAATCTACACACTGATTTCGTTCAGAGCACAAGGAAGAGAAGCCAAGGCGAGGATCGTGACGACAAGAAGATCTAGATTTAGTTTTTCTTGTATTCCTTTGTGGAGGCGTATCTTTTGGATGCTTGTTACTTTCACGGATTTGTTCACTAAACCTTATTCTATTATTGATTTATTCATCTTCTTTATCTTGTTTAATATCATGCTTTCGTCAAATCCCATGGTGACGAAAGGTTCGATTATGAACTAATCGTTATCGTGGGATCCTAGTGGATTTATCTATGTAGCTTAGTAGTTTGCATGCCTTAAAGATTTATGTGTGGTGAATTCTTGATATCCTCGTATGGTTAATCTTAATGCTTTTAGATGAGTAGCTAACATCTAAATTGAATTGTTAATCTCTTGCTAAACGAGAGTGGATCTTGAGATTTAGAACTTGCCATGCTAGCATAGGATAGGTTGATGTTAAGCATCATGATTTGTGGCATGAATAGAGATATTATGCTACCCTATGTGATCTAAGTGGATAACTTGTGCTTCAACCTTTATGTTTTCAAATTCTATAGAGATATAGGGTCTAAACATAATAGGTGCCTATTCATCTTCTATCTCTTTTGTGGATGTATGTGTAGATTGGTACTAGTATACCGAGAGGTAACTTTTACTCTTTTCGTGTTATCCGATCAGATATCAAAACCATCGCATGTTTTAATTAAAGGCTGCAACTCTAAGTGAAGTAGATGATGAAACTAGGATTCCATGTTTATTCTCATATAAGTAATTCGATTTTTATTTTAGTTCTTAGTTTATTAATTCGCATCTTAGTATAATTTAGATAATCAAACCCAATTTGTTACTTTTCTTAGCAGTGAGTTAAAACCATACATTGTTGCATAGGCATATTTACTGAATAAAACCATAATTTGATCCCTGTGGGAACGAATTTGGACTTAACCTTATATATTACTTGTGACTACGTGCGCTTGCGTAATTTTAGCATAACAAGTTTTTTGGCGCCGCTGCCGGGGATCATCGGTGTTTTTATTTTAGTTTATATGCTTGTCATCAGTGGTCGTTAGCGTTCACTGACTCGGATTTCTTACTTAGTTTGTTGTTTCGTGGTGTTTCAGGTACTTGAGTTTGTATGCAAACACGTTCGCAAGCTCGTTTGCAAGAACTGGCAAAAGACGGTCGTGTAGAGAATTTAGAGAATAAGGAAGAGGAGGCTGACACTACAGTAGCAATGGCAGATGCAGCAGCAGCTAAGGCTTTGAAGGACTATTCTCAGCCGAAACTCAATGACATTCAGTCTAGCATTGTTAGGCCAGCTATTGCAGCGAACAACTTTGAGATCAAGCCGGGCACAATTCAGATGGTGCAGAATTCAGTCCAGTTTGGGGGAGCTACTACGGAGGATCCTAACATGCATGTTCGGGACTTTATCGAAATCTACGACACTTTCAAGTGTAATGGTGTGACGGATGATGCTATCAGGTTGAGGCTTTTCCCATTCTCTCTGAGGGATAAGGCTAAGAGCTGACTACACTCTTTACCACCTGGTTCCATTACTACATGGGAAGATCTTGCTCAGAAGTTCCTTACTAAATTCTTCCCTATGGCGAAAACTGCAGCAATAAGGAACCAGTTGACTCAATTTCAACAGCAATCTGGCGAGTCCTTGTGTGAGGCTTGGGAACGCTACAAAGAGATGCTAAGGAAGTGTCCTCATCATGGCATGCCTGATTGGATGGTTATTAATGGATTCTACAATGGGTTGGGAGCACAGTCTAGGCCTTTGCTAGATGCAGCATCAGGTGGAGCTCTATGGGCGAAGAGCTATGTAGAAGCTTATGAACTTATTGAGATGATGGCTGCCAATGAATATCAAAATCCAACCCAAAGGCTATCTCAAGGCAAAGTAGCAGGAATTTTGGAAGTAGATACAGCTGCAATGATTACGGCTCAGTTGAAGGCTCTTGCTATGAAAGTGGATTCTCTTGCTAATTATGGAGTTCAGCAGGTGGCTAGTGTTTGTGAGTTATGTGCGGGCGCACATGAGACGAATCAGTGTGCTATCTCTTCTGAATCAGCACAGTTCGTGAGTAATTTCCAAAGACCTGTTGCACCAGTTCCAGCCACTTATCATCCTAATAATAGGAATCATCCTAACTTCAGTTGGAGCAACAATCAGAATACTCAACAATCTTATCAGCAAGCGAAGCCGTACAATCAAGGCTATCAACAACCTTATGCTCCAAGGACACCATATCAACCTCCGGGATTTCAGCAGCAACAACCCCAGGCTCATATGGGACAATCTCCTAATGAAAAATCTGATGAGATGTGGATAGCATTGAAGAACCTGCAAGCTGGTCAGAAGCTCTTAGAAACTCAGATAGGACAGATTGCAAGTGCCTTATTTAGTAGGCCACAAGGAACTCTTCCTAGTGATACAGAGACTAATCCAGGCATGAGGGAAAACAAGGAACAGGTCAATGCAGTTACTTTGAGATCCGGAAAGGTTACAACCGATCAAAAATCAGCAACTGAAGAAGAGGAAGAAGTGCAGAATCAGCAGGATGAAAAATCTGCGGTGCCCGAAATTGAGAAATCTGATTTAGTGGCTGATCAGCTAGATGGTGAGAAGAGCAAGGAACCTGTTGAAAAGTTTACTCCAGAGCAATCTTCAATGAATAATCAGATCTATCCACCTCCACCATTTCCTGGACGTTTGAGGAAAAGTCAAGAGAAACAGTTTCAGAAATTTATGGAGGTCTTCAAGAAACTGTCCATTAACATTCCTTTTGTTGAAGCATTGGAGCAGATGCCAAGATATGCAAGGTTTATGAAGGATATTTTGTCACGGAAGAGAAGGTTGGAAGATTTTGAAACAGTAGCTTTGACGGAGGAGTGTAGTGCTGTTCTGCAACAGAAATTGCCTCCGAAATTGAAAGATCCGGGAAGTTTCACTATTCCATGTACTATTGGCAACCTTTCATTCGGCAAATGTTTATGTGATTTGGGAGCTAGCATCAATCTCATGCCCTTGTCTGTTTTTAAGCAACTTGGTTTATCGGAGCCGAAGCCAACTAACATCTCTTTGCAGTTGGCTGATAGGACGATCACTTATCCGAGGGGTATAGTAGAGGATGTTTTGGTAAAAGTTGATAAGTTCATCTTCCCAGCTGATTTTGTGATCTTGGATTTTGAAGAAGATAAGAAGATTCCCATAATCTTGGGAAGACCGTTCTTGGCTACAGGAAAGACTTTGATTGATGTGCAAAAAGGAGAGCTTACAATGAGGGTGCAAGATTAGAGTGTCACCTTTAATGTGTTCAAGGCTATGAAATTTCCAACAGAGGATGAAGAGTGTTTCAGTGTGGAAACGGTTGATACGGGTCAGAGAAAGAAGTTGGATCAATTGTTGAGCGAAAATTCGAATATGAGCGTGCTAAAGCATCCTATCAGTGATTCCATTGACAGTTCTTCTGTTCGAGATCTCTCGAATGTCAAGCTCGGAAAACTTCCATCTCATTTGAAGTATGTCCTTCTGAATGATGAGTTGTTAATTTTTGAAGAGGGTCACGATAATGTGTTAAGAAGGTGGAGCATGGATGATGAAGTAGAGGAGTGTTCTTATCAATCGACTGTGAAGCAGAAGCACTTTAGAGGTGTGAAGAAGAAAAAGAAAAAGTCAATTGGAGGAAGAGGCAAAGTGAAGGGTGATTTAGCAAAGATGTGGGAAGATAGCAAGAAGATTGTCAAACAATGGGTGAATGGTCCTTCTGCTAAAGACAAGTCGAATGCAATCTTCAAGCCACCATGATTTGAATCATATTTGTCCGGCTAAATGACGTTAACGACAGCGCTTCGTGGGAGGCAACCCATGTGTTCCGGTATTTTTAGGTATGTTTTCTGCGATCCCTCGTATTTACTTCCATTCAATGCGGACATTGAATCTTTCAAGTTTGGGGGATGCGTAGTTTATGTGTAGTATTTATGTGTTCATGTAGGATATCATATTTTGCATATTAGTAGTAATTATGCATTTATGTTCGTGTTATCTACGTTTGTTTCATATAGGACATTCTGTTCTTATGTTCGTATATCATGTGAGTTCATAATAGTTGCATTTGCACCCATGCTTGATAGGAATTTTGTGTTGTTGACGCTTTTGATTGAGAAGTGATATGCTTTGTTCTTGTGCACACATATACACTAGTAAGATGAAGCTAGTAGACTTATTGAATGTTGTAAGTAATTAGAAGGACATGAATATGTGCAAGATGATTTAGTTTGCATGCTCTGAATACAAGTTGGTGCGTTAGAGAGATGTTTGCTTGGGATTGAGTATGTTTTCCACCAAGTGAGATTTTGAGCCTTATTGCATATTGCATATTTTTGCAATTTATTCGTTTGCTTGAGTGTCCACAGATTGTTTGCATTGCTAGCAGTTGTTTGAGGTCTTTCTTGAAACGCATGACATTATTTCACGATTAAAATGATAAAGGCATGTAGGAATAACCGCATATTTTCCCATATTACCACACCATGTTTACATGATCAATTAGTTAACCCGTTGAGCTTAATCCTATTTTTTCGGTGACATACCACATTACTTGCCTAGACCTTTTTCTTGTAATGGCCTTACATTAATTTGAACCTACATTGTCAAAGGCTAGTAGAGTGCTTAAGGGAGTAATAAGGTGTGCAAGGAGGGGTTTATTGTTGGTAATATTTTTGGGGGAAATATTGAAAATTGGGTTTGGTTGTTTACTTGATAGTCGACATATGTAATAAATTATGGGATCATTGTTATTGTTTATATTATTGTTTGTGTTCTATTTAGCTCTCGAAAAAAAAAAAAAGAAAGAAAAAAAAAAGAAAAAAAAAATTATATATATATATATATAGTATGAGAGCATGTTTGTGTTTGTTGCGATCCTATTTCAGTCGACTAGTCGAGTGCTTGTTTTTAGTAAAAATTATGTGGGGGGAAAATAGGGTGTTGTGTATGATTTATTATGGTACTTACTAGTGTTTGACACTTCACCTGATTTGGCTTATTTGACATACCTTGTCCCTAGCCCCGTTACAACCCAAATAAAGACCTTTTGATTATCGTCATCGATGTATGTTGTGTTAAGAGTTAGATTGATACCAAATGTCAAGCATGCTTATGGTTTTGTTGGAATTGAGTGATACACTTACCCTTGTTCTTGAGTGAATATTCTTTTGTGAGTGGATTGTGAGTGTTTGCTTGTTTTTGCGTATGAGATCCCGAGTTTTGTCTCAAAGATGTACTCTTGTAGGCTTAGCATGTTTACTAACTTATTCTTACACTTGACATGGACTTGTGAGAACTTATGCATGTTCATTGAGTAGACTATGTGAATACTTGCACTTTCGACACCAAGACATTGCGTATTTACTTTGATTCTTAAGTTGATATGGCATGAGAGGAATTGAAGGTATGGTAGATTAGATTATTTGCATTTTCATTTAGTTGCATTCATGCATTGCATTGCATTAGGTTAAATGGATTTTGTGGGTACATTCACTATAGGCCCTCACGAGACCTTACTCGTCCACTAGGGCTGCCTAGGGGTTTAAAGGGCTTGTTGCATATGCCAAATGCAACCGTGATCACCTACGGAAGTTGTACTAGTTAGTTGTATATATTTTTGTCTGTTTATGCTTGAGGACAAGCATCGGTTTAAGTTTGGGGGTGTGATAAGTGGATTTATATCCACTTGGATCATTCTATTTTGGCTTAAATTGGTGTTTTGTATCTCAAGTATTGGTGTGTTTTAATGTGTTTTGTGAGAATTGTGCAGGATATACTTCTAGGTGCAAGTGTGGAATTTTCAGTGTTTATATGTGTTTTTAAGCTCAGAAGAACAAGTGGTAGAAGATGCAAAAGGAAGTAGAGGAAATCAGCAAGAGAAAATCAATCAGCTGCAGTTGCAGAAGGTGGGCGCGGGCGCGCTCAAGAAAGCCTTGTGGAGCGCGCGGGCGCGGTTGAAGAATCTCCAGGAATTGGCTGAGCGCGGGCGCGATGGAAATGTACTACAGGTGCGCGCGGCCGCGCCTGTCTGCGGGAAAAGTGACAGAATGTTGCTGGAAACTGATTTTGAGAAGGAAATTGCCATGAATTCTTTTCCTAATCATTATGGAGTATCATGAACGGCCAGAAACTTCCAGAATCATAATTAAACATGGGAATTGCACTTCTAATCCAATCAAAGATGGAAAATTACCGGAATTCTATCCTATTTCAATTACGGTAATTGCTTGGTCAAGGAGGCACTTGGGGGCTATAAATACACAACTTGGGGCACAGAAAAATCACCACCTACACAATCTACACACTGATTTCGTTCAGAGCACAAGGAAGAGAAGCCAAGGCGAGGATCGTGACGACAAGAAGATCTAGATTTAGTTTTTCTTGTATTCCTTTGTGGAGGCGTATCTTTTGGATGCTTGTTACTTTCACGGATTTGTTCACTAAACCTTATTCTATTATTGATTTATTCATCTTCTTTATCTTGTTTAATATCATGCTTTCGTCAAATCCCATGGTGACGAAAGGTTCGATTATGAACTAATCGTTATCGTGGGATCCTAGTGGATTTATCTATGTAGCTTAGTAGTTTGCATGCCTTAAAGATTTATGTGTGGTGAATTCTTGATATCCTCGTATGGTTAATCTTAATGCTTTTAGATGAGTAGCTAACATCTAAATTGAATTGTTAATCTCTTGCTAAACGAGAGTGGATCTTGAGATTTAGAACTTGCCATGCTAGCATAGGATAGGTTGATGTTAAGCATCATGATTTGTGGCATGAATAGAGATATTATGCTACCCTATGTGATCTAAGTGGATAACTTGTGCTTCAACCTTTATGTTTTCAAATTCTATAGAGATATAGGGTCTAAACATAATAGGTGCCTATTCATCTTCTATCTCTTTTGTGGATGTATGTGTAGATTGGTACTAGTATACCGAGAGGTAACTTTTACTCTTTTCGTGTTATCCGATCAGATATCAAAACCATCGCATGTTTTAATTAAAGGCTGCAACTCTAAGTGAAGTAGATGATGAAACTAGGATTCCATGTTTATTCTCATATAAGTAATTCGATTTTTATTTTAGTTCTTAGTTTATTAATTCGCATCTTAGTATAATTTAGATAATCAAACCCAATTTGTTACTTTTCTTAGCAGTGAGTTAAAACCATACATTGTTGCATAGGCATATTTACTGAATAAAACCATAATTTGATCCCTGTGGGAACGAATTTGGACTTAACCTTATATATTACTTGTGACTACGTGCGCTTGCGTAATTTTAGCATAACAGTTACATAGCCCTTGCCTACAAACATACCATTCTTAGACAAAATAACTTTATCTGACTCTATTACAATACGAAAGTCATGCTTATTCAACAAGGAACCAGACACAAGGTTCTTGCGAATATCAGGCACATAAAGTACATTCTTCAAAGTCAGATCCTTCCCAGAAGTCATCTTTAGAATCATTGTGCCTTCCCCTTCAATGGTTGAAGTTGCTGAATTCCCCATGTATAGCTTCTCACCAGCATTGATCAGAAGCTTTGAGGCTAGAGAAAATCGCCTTGTTCGAACAAACATGCCTTGTAGCTCCCGTATCAATCCACCATTCCCTTGGATTAGAGCCAACCAGGTTCACCTCAGAGACCGTAGCACAGAGGTCTATGTCACCCATCTCCTTTGAGATATCATCGACCATGTTTGCTTCTTTCTTCTTGTTGGTCTTCTTAGGCTTCCTACACTCAGAAGACCTATGACCCACTTTGTCGCAGTTAAAGCACTTCCCTTGAAACTTCGTCTTCGAAATTCCTCCCTTGGGTGCCAGCTTTGCCCCTTTACCAGAATTGTTCTTCTTGGGCTTATGTTCCACCATGTTTACCTTTTTAGTGGCAACATTCATCTTCTTCTCGGATCCCCTGTTGTCTTCTTCAATACGAAGTCTAACGATCAGATCCTCCATAGTCATCTCCTTTCGCTTATGCTTAAGGTTGTTCTTGAAATCTTTCCATCCAGGTGGGCAGCTTTTCAATCACAGCAGCAACTTGGAAAGACTCACTTATGATCATCCCTTCAGCATGAATATCATGGATGATCACTTGCAGTTCTTGCACCTGACTGACCACAGCCTTAGAATCCGCCATCTTATAATCAAGAAAGCGGCCAACAATCCACTTCTTAGCCCCAGCATCCTCGGTTTTGTACTTATGGTCAAGTGACTCCCATAAGACCTTAGATGTCGTCTTGTCTTTGTACTGTACACGTTATATAACGAGTCAGTCAAACCATTCAGCACGTAATTCCGACAAATATAATCGGCGTGCCAACCGGCGTTGCACCCACATCAGATGTTACAATCTGTGCGATAGGGTTTAACGGAGGCCGGTGATCCCCCGAAGCCACGAATTTTCCCTCGAAATCCCATGATTTGCACCCCCTGCGCGCACGTAGGAGATGGAGCAACACTCAACCAACACAAGTGAACACTCCACTTGTGTTGTACTATATAGGGATGGGAACGGGTCGGGTTCGGCTCGGGTTTTGCAAAATCCAAATCCAAATCCAAATATTTTCGGGTTTCGGGTTTCGGATCGTATCGGGTTTCGGATCCAAAACTCAATATCCAAATCCAAATCCGTCGGGTTTCGGATCGGATCGGGTTTTTTTCGGGTATTCAAAATTAAAAATAGTGTAAATAAGTTGCTTAACAAAAAAATAAAAAAATTGTGTAAGTAAGTTAAAAAATACCGCTACATCCATGACAATTTATTTTCTCAATCTTTCCATATCTTATGTCTCAAAGATATGTGTATGTATAATATGTATTTATAATATACATTTATATATAATATGTATTTATAACATACATTTATATATAATATATAATATATAAAATATAATAAATAAAAGTCGGGTATTTTTCGGGTTTCGGGTTCGGCTCGGGTTTTGATCGGGTTTCGGATCGGGTTTCGGATCGGGTTTCATGAAATCCATATCCATATCCAAAATCTTTCGGGTTTAAAATTTAAATCCATATCCATATCCAAATCCAAAATATCGGGTTCGGATCGGATAAAAAATCGGATTTCGAATCGGGTATCCGTCGGATCGGATTTTTTTCCCATCCCTAGTACTATATAAAGCAAAAGACACCCCTTTTCCTTATCAATGTGGGACTTCAAGTTTTACAACAAAATTTCCACTCTTAAGGGACCAACTTTGAGTAATCATAACTCATCCATCCCTTAGTCGTTTTGAATCTTTAAATATGCGTTGGAAAGCCCTCGCGGAGGAGAACACTCTCCAAGCACCACTTGTTACAAACACGCACACAAGACACACTCAAATCGAAGCTCAAAATGACTCGACAATGTGGGTCTAAAACCCACATTTTCTAACACCTCGAACTGTGTCAAATGTGGCCACTCATTCAAGTGACGAGTGAAGTTTAAGAGAATGACTCGAGTCATGAGTTTATGTTCCATGAACGAGTATGGTAATACCTACTTGTACAAAGATGTGCTCGAAGAAAACCTTGCATTCATCATTCATGTTATTATGAAACCTGCACGAGAGGATTCAAGCCTCAAGGTCGTAATCAAAATTTTGATTACTTCATCTAAATGAATTTAGCTAGAAATTATACAAATCAGGATCATGGCAAATAAGGGAGATACAGTATGATGTGAGCATACTGCGAAAAATTCATATAACTAAAAGCAAATTAGTAAAGAGCATTTAGTCTCTAGCTAAAAATTATCTATAAAATTAAACCTATTAAAGGATATCCATGAACCTTATCATCAAGTAAGCTATGTGACTATACCTAGTTCACAACTAACTAGGATCTGATCTTGTATATGCATGCCCGTCTTAAATTTTATAGGGGCCCTATACTAATTATAAAATTAGGCCCTTAGTTTATTTAAAATTTAAATAAGTTATATAAAATAATTATATTGGAAAATATATTAGAGAAAGTTTTAATTTTAGAAGTGTGTAACTGAAGTTGAAGTCTGAATAAGTCAATGTTTGGTGTAATTTTGTTGACAATTAGATGGATTTATGTAACATATATAAATGAGTTTTTGTGATTTGAGGGTCCTAATAATTTTGGGACCCTGTGCTGTTGGGCTCCTTGCACACCCTCCTAGACGGCCCTGTGTATATGGGGCAGGACGAAAAAGGTTACGCATCAATTCTGCCAAAAGAGTCTGTCATAGTTGGTTGAGCTTACCTCTAGTCGACCCAGAGGTTCTGGGTTCGATACTCGCTTACCACGATATTTGTCAATGAATAGATACTCATTGTAAAAGGCTATAAGCCAAAATATTCAAAAAAAAAAAAAAAAAAATTATCAAAAAATCATTTTGGTGCAATGGGCTTGAGGTGCCTGAGGTTATCCTCAGGGTTTTCCCCTGAGGTTAAAAGATTTACAATATATTCTAAAGCTATATATGGAAATTACTATTTAAAAAATTTATATTTACAAAATTGCCCCTGCGGGGCCACTTGATTTATAGGAAGAAAACCTTTTAACCTCAGGAAGATTGCCTGAGGACAACCTCAGGCCCAGTTTTCTCTTGGTGCAATTTATACTTAGTCCATGCATAACGGATACACGGATTTCTTTTGAAATGTTATAAATTTTATTTATGCTATAATTATGTTTTTATATAATCATTATTTTTAAAAATTATTTTAGTATTTATTCAAAAAAACTTATTTTAATATTAATTTAATATAAATTTAATTAATGATATTCATGATTTAAAATTTATATTATAAAATTTTAAGTTTTATATGTTGTTGATGAGATTGGACCCTTGAATCTTGTAATTTAATCATAAAATATACCTTATAATTACATAACGTTCTTATTAATTACTAAAAAAAATCTAACACTAATATGGTGTAATATTTTTGGGTATAAATTAATGATTGCAAAATTATGTTTTAAATTAAAAGGTAATGTATTTAATTAGAAAAGAAGCATTGATGATTGAAAGATATGGTATATTTGATGTTTTTAGGTGTTTTTAAGATGTAATATCAATTAAAAGTAAACATAAAAAAGGGGTTAAGTATCAAAGTGGTCACTGAAGTGGAAGCCAAATATCAATTTGTTCACCGATTTTTACGGGGTACCATCTGAATCATTAAACTCATAATAAATATCAAACAAATACCTGTATATATGTATTCAGAAAGTAAAAGTAATTTTTCATCGAGTTCTACACATTTTTCTTAAATGCTACTATAGTCAAATGAAAGATTATGAATTCCAATATTTTTGATAATTTATTTAGAATTTAAAAAAATTATTTACTATTTATTTTTAATTAAAAGAAGGAAAATGATAATAAAATTAAAAATAAATAGTAAATGAATTTTTAAAAATCTAAATATATTATCAGAAAAACTAGAATTATTAACTTTTCGTTTGGTTATGGAAGCATTCAAGAAAAATGTGTAGAACTCAATGAAAAATTATTTTTACTTTTCAAGTACATTTTAAAGATATCCATTTGATATTTATTATGACTTTAATGATTCAAATGATACCCCGTAAAGATCGGTGAATGAATTGATATATGGCTTCCACTACAGTGACCACTTTGATACTTAACCCCATAAAAAAGGTAATCGAGTAATTACCATCATAAAAAAGGTAATCGAGTAATTACCATTAATTATATTATTATTTATTTTAATAACTAGGATAACCAAACCGAAAATCAAACCGACCAAACTTTCGATCTTTCGATTTTAAAATAATAGTGCAGATAGATTACCAACTAACATAATATTGAAAATATTTACATAAATAATTGTATATTCGAATAGAATATGCTCCACTAAAAATGAAAATGGAGAACTTATCGCGTATTTTCATTAATTGTGCTCCATTAAAAACCAAAATTAAAATTAGAGCGGAAAACTTATCACTAGGGTTGTCAAAAAAATCCGACAAATCCGATATCCGTCCGAAATATCTGCATTCGTATCCGAGAAAAAGCGGATATTATCCGTATCCAAAATAAAGCAGATATTATCCGTATCTGAATCCGGAGTATCCGAATCCGAAATGGAATATATATAATATTTAAATTATATAATTTTAGTTTTTTTTTTCTATTAGCATGTAGTGTTTATTAATTAAATAATACATTTATACAAATTTTATATAATTGTAACAATATTATAAACATATATAAAAATTTCATTTGAGTTTAATATTTTAAAGATAAAAAAATTAGATATTTAGTACGGAGTTCACAGTTTTATTTTTTCTAAATGAAAAAAATTTTGTTTTGAAATCATCAATACGCATCAAAAAAATCTGAAAAATCCGATATCCATCCGAAATATCTGTATTCATATCCGACAAAAAGCGGATATTATCCGTATCCGAAACAAAACGGATATTATTTGTATCTGAATCCGACAATTTCGGATACGGATATCCGTATCCGAATTATCCTTTTGACAGCCCTACTTATCACTACTTCTCTGTTATGTCTTGTTGAAAATCAAGATAAAAATAAACTCATCACTCTCCTAATGCAAGATCCGATCCAGATTAGACAAGTAATTCCCCATCTTAAACATGTACTTAGTGATTTCAAATTGTAGTTTATTACAACATGTTTTGCTAATTCTTCTTCCACCTAGCTTGGATAGACAAACATAAAAGAAAACGTAGTTCAGTATAGGAGGCCACGTCTGATTCCTTCTAAGTCGCTTTTTCACATTTTTTATTCTAGAAATTGTTTGTAAACTACTCCCTCTGTCCATGTTTACATTGATAATTTGCACGGAGACCAAGACAATTTTTAAAAAATGAGTAAAGTTAGATGAAAAGTGGGTAAAGTGGTGGGACCTATCAATATTTAATAATAGATTTGAGATAATGGAGGAAAGTAGTGGGTGTAATAGTGTTTTTTATAATTAAATATGAGATAGTGGGGGAAAGTAGTGGGTGTAATAGTAGAGGAAATTTACTATTTTTGGTAATGTAAAGAAATGAGAGGGACGGCCCAAAATAATAACTGTAAAGAAATGAGAGGGACGGAGGGAGTAGCTTTATCACTTTATGTACATGTCATCTTTGTGATTACCCCAAGAAAATGATGGTAAAATCAGTGTATATTCTCCTAAA
Organism: Kitagawia praeruptora; assembly: GCA_037693485.1. Lineage (NCBI taxonomy): Eukaryota > Viridiplantae > Streptophyta > Magnoliopsida > Apiales > Apiaceae > Kitagawia > Kitagawia praeruptora. Next base: position 51,518,740 of record CM075348.1, on the reverse strand, counting down.
TGGCGTGCGGAGTACAGATCAAGAAAAAGAAAATTTTCTCCGCCATGAGGACACCCAATGCCGACTTTGTGTTGATGCGTGTAAGAATATAACATAAAAATTTGATTGGATTTTTTTCTAATCCCTTAACATTTTAGAGAAATTGATTACTTACCCTCATATCAAAATACATGTTGGATACGAAAGATAAATTATGCTCCAAAAATGAAAAAATGGACGTTCATGATTTACTTTTTAATAAGGAGTAGTTTTAGAATATAACATATAGATATCTCTAACATCTTATTTCTAGTCTCTTAGAGCATTTCCAAGAGACTCTCTCTATTGTAGCTCTTAACTCAAAAAATAAGGAGAGAATAAAAATCAAGCTATAAGAGACTCTTAGAGGCTCTTTAAAAAGTTAAGAGCTTCTTCTCTTTGGTCTATTTGTGGAGCATCTAATAGCCATGGTTCTAAAAATCCCCGATTTAGCCGATTAATCCCCGATTAATCCTCAGTAAGATAAACAACTGATTTGATTTTTGAAATCCGATTAATCCTATGAATTTATTTAAAATGATATGTTTAACTATAAATTAGTCTAATATATTAAATATTATTATAATATCCTATTAATACTCCGATTAATCCTTCCGATTAATCCCCGATTACCCGATTAATCCTAAATCGACACCTCAACCGATTTATACCGATTACCGATTTTTACAACCATAGTAATAGCTCTTAACTTAATATTTTATTAATAAAATAGGAGTCCAAATCTTCTACAGCACTTTAGGTGTGCCACTCCATGTGCCACCTTAGTTGGTTGTTTTTGATTGGCTCATCTCTCATTAATATAAATGGGACCTCCCTGCATTCACACCAACCACCCAATCCAAAACAACCATCTAAGGTGGCACATGCAGTGACACACCTAAAGTGGTATAGAAGATTTGGACTCAAAATAGTGGTTCTTCTCTCTCATCTATTGATTGTTTGTCCAAGTGGAATTGAAATATGAATAAAATATAAAATAAAGAGTCATAATAGAGAGCATTATTGGAGTTGACAGTTGACACACAAATCAATGTAATAACTTATTAAGAGCTTAATTATTTATAATAAATTTAGGAGTGAGTTAAGAGACTCTTGGAGATGCTTTTAAGATTTTAATCATAAATATCTTGCTATGTGTTACTCCCTCCGTCTCTTAAAACATTTCCTGTTTACTATTTCGGGACATTCAAAATACTTTTCTCCTTTCTATTTTAAGCCTTATAAAACAATATTCAATATCCACTACTCCACCCACTAGTTTTTAAAAACAATATTCAATACCCACTACTCCATCCACTACTCCTTAAAAACAATAATTTAATAACCACTACTTCACCCACTACTCTTTAAAAACAATATTCAATATCCACTACTCCACCCACTATTCTTTAAAAATTATATTCAATATTCACTACTCCATCCACTAATCCTTAAAAACAATATTCAATACCCACTACTCCTTAAAAACAATATTCAATATTCACTACTCCATTAAACAATACTCCCTCCGTCCCTTTTTAGTTGGTACATTTGCAAAAAACACACATATTAAGAAAGCTTTAATTATATAATTTGTTTCCATACTTGCCCTTAATCTTAACATTAAATGATGAGTTATGAGGGTGTATATTAAATATAATGTCAAACATTGGTATTAGAAATAGAGGGGTATATATGGAAAAATTGGTAAAAAAAAGTATTGGAACAAGGAATGTGACAACTATTTAGGGACAATTTTTTTTTGCAAATGTGCCAACTAAAAAGGGACGGAGGGAGTAATATTCATTACCCACTATCTTAAAACCCGTGTTTTTAGTCAAATGGGAAACGTTTAAAGAGACGGAGGGAGTAACATATAAATATGTTTGTACAAGCACATAATTAGTATCCAAAGAGTCTGAGAACAAAAAATTAAAAAGCTTCAATTTGTCAACCAGAAGAAATTAAATGACAATGGGAGCTGCTGCAGACGGATTTTATCGTGGCCTATGCGACAACGGGTGCATCCCCAGACACGACACAGGAATCCAAAGACGGCCATACCATCGTAACTGCAGCTGCGCATTGCATAATACACGCGGATATTGTGGTCATGTTTCACAGAACACTAAAATCTCGTATCCGACGAGACGGGCTTCGAGTGAGGGTTGTCTGACCTTGATGGCTTCCGAATATACCTCGCGGTGTGTAGCAACAGCTGTGACGGGAAGAAATGTGAATTCTAGTTTCACTAGTTTGTGTGACAAAGAAGAGATATGATGTTGATATGGCGGTGTTGACATGCATGGCGTCGGTTATCGTCAGATTAATTTTAGACTTCAGATCAGTGCTTACAATTACTGTGAAGTGTAAATAATAATTTTGCTACAGCTTGTTTATTGACTTCCTGTTTCACAAAAGAATATATTGTTCATGTCAACAGAATGTACACAACAGTATTAATTGTTTGTAACTATATTTTTCATTAGTTTATTAATTGTAACTACCCTTCCAATTATTTACAATTGAGTCGCAAAGAAAGTGGCCAATGTCTTGTAAGTTGTAACTATCTACTATACAGCAATGTGCTAGCTATCTACTCGCAATCAAGATGATAATATCCTCAAGCCCTTCGTGAATTCTCTGATAAAGTGTGTTGTAGTTTATCTTTTCTTGAAAGGCCAAAACTTTTCTTAGCCTTAGTTCATCCCCATCACTTTCAAAAAAAAATTATATATAGGATTCATAGGTTACACAATATTTATTTTTGTGTCCAGTGGTAAAAAAAAAATTGCAGCTAAGGGAGTTTGAACCCTAGTCAATCTAGCCCAAATTCCTGAATCTACCACTGACAGGTTTGGTAGGTTTTGGTAGTAAAAATGACCAAAATGTAGTTGGGGTGGTTCGAATATGGGTGCCACCCGAAATTACAGTGGGTTCTTACCATTGATCCAAGCCAAATTAAGTTGAAATATGAATACAAGTGTAGTATATATTGAAATTTGAGTGGGTTCCTAGAAACCCACTACCTTAGTACTGGGTCCGCCCCAGCTTGTGTCCCCCCTTTTCTTATCTCAAGTACATAAAAATTTCTGCAAATGGCCCTTTTACTTGGGTAAGGTTGTTAAAGAACTAGCACTTCTAAAGATTAAAATGTGTTGTATGTTAAAAATAAGACCGAATATTACAAAAAATTACAAGCTCTTATTTTAAAGCTGTTGATCTCATCTATCATAATTATAAACTAAATGATCCCAAATATCACAACTCAAAAATTTAACTCCAAATGTCACACTAAAACACTAAATCGTATAACATTTTCAATTTTAAGCAAAAAATGCTACAATTTTGACTTTTTTTTCTCTTTTTTATAATCGGATGTTTGTATGGTGTCCCAGGAGGTTTAGATCCTGGTTAGGTCCTGGCTCCGCCACTGAATGGGACACGTGTCCGGGGAGGGCCCAACGTGCCTCCGCCATTGTCCACGGCTACATCAGCATTACAAAAATAATTACACCGAGATTAAGAAATGTGTAGAAAATTATTGAAAAGTGAGTAGAAAGTGGGTGATTTGTGGATTCAATCAATATTTAAAAATAATAGAATAAAAGTAATGTTAGGGTTACAAAATTTTGTATAAAAAATTATTACAAAATGTTGCGGCAATGGTGATATGTTAATATGAGATGTTTTCATTAGTTGGCAGGGGTATTTTTCTTATTTTTAAAACCTATTTTAATCTATTTAATTATTATTTTGAGCATAGTTTCATATTTGTGAATGATTTTATGAAATTATTATGTAAAATTAGTTATAGTTCTATACTTGGTCGACCAATTTATATTTTTGAATTATATTCCTCTAATATTTATAAAATGTTATTTTTTTTGTATAATATTAATAATAATCCAATTTATACGTACTTGAGAATCATTATTCAAATAAATTTCAAGATTTTTTAAGATTATTTTATTTGGACAATATCCCTCTCTTATAAATATCAAGAATTGTAAAGATTATCTTATTTGAATAATGTTCCTCTAATATTTAAAAAATTTGTGAATGAATTTATATTTCAATAAATTTAAATATATAAATTATTTTACAAAAAATAAATTATTCGTGTATATGAAGTTATGTTTCATTTAGGTTGCATTAGGTCAGGTTGTAATACGCTAAGGTCATTAGTATTTGAGTAAATAATAGTATATAATCTAGATCCTTAATTAAAATTTAGATCAAATTGGTAATATTTGTTTGGTGGTAGTAGTGATAATCAAATATCCAACTTATGCTTATTATATATAGTATATAAATTTATTTTATAACCACTTAGTTTTATAACCACTTAGAGCAAGGCATGTGTCATTTTATAAATATTTTTGTACACAATTTTGTACCTATAATTTTTCCATACATTAAAAAGGTGGAAGGAAGTAGTGGATCCATTATAGTTTTAAAATTATTAAAATTTTACTACTTTTGAAAAGTTTTGAAATGTAAAAAGTTTTGAAAGAACATTTCAAAATGGAATATATAAAAAGTTGGGAAAGACGAAAGGGTATATTTTTAGAATACATTGAGGAATAAGAATAAAGGGAAAATTATTTTTCTCTTTTTTGAAGGGAAGGTTATCATATCTTAAGATGCATATAAAAATATTTGTTAAAATGACTAGAATGTACCAAAGAAAAAGATAATGGATATGGTTAAAAGCTGTACCAATACCAAAATTAAAGTTACATTGAACCAAATTCAAGTAAATTAAACTCTACTACTCATATCATATACATGTACAGAATCGTTCTCTGATCAGGAGGACATGGTCTTTTTGCTAGATCGGATCATGATTACAATTTACAAGTAAGGTGGCAATCGGACCCCAAACAAGAAGTAAGTAATAGGTCCAAATTGTTGGACATGGTTTTAGGCCTTTTAGCTATTGATAGAGTTTGCTTAGCTCATACTGTTATACAAATGTTGGGTCCTAAATCCGCTCTAATATTTTAGCACTGCACGTCTGCACTCAATTTATTTTAAATAACCGAAAAAAGAGAAAGAGTCGTATTTCTTAAAGAAATGTAAAAAAAAAAAAAAAAATCGTGTTTTGGTTGTAGGAAAGAGTGTTCTAAAATTTTTGTTTTCCGAAAAATTAGTCGATTAATTCTAGAAAACTATTTTACAGATTTTCAAAATTAGAGTAATTGTTATGAACTATTTTTAAGACTTAATTGCACTTAAATGGCCTGAACTATTTTGTTTTTGCAGTAAAAAGATTCAATTATAAAAGTTGCCAGATAAATAGCCGAACTTTTTTTATTTTAACAATTAGATGCATGCCGTCATGTGAGCTAGACGGCGTTAATTGGGCAGGGTTATTAACGTAAAAAGCTAAAGATTTGCTTCCCTGTTTTAGCTGTCTTATTATTTCTATTAACTATACACACACATCCCCTGTTTCTCTTTTCTTTTTATTCGAACCCTTCTCCCCTTTTTATGCGATTGTACAGATCTTATAGTGGTTTGGTGAGATTGCTGATTGCTGCGAGTTTTTGTTTCGATGATACTGAGTTATTTGTTCGAGTTTTTGAGTCTATTATGTTGGAGGTAGAATCTTTGAGACAACAACTATTTTCCCTGATTGCATCCCCCTTAATTCACCTCCATTCATCCCCTCCTCTTTCCGTTTTGCTCATCATCACCTCGAACTCCCGCCATTCACTCCTCTCTCCTTCAATCGTCGCCCTCTCCTCTGTTCATCAACTCAACACCCACATCACCTCCATCTTTCAATTCAAACACCACCACTGCTTCGCCTTCATCCCCCATCTCTTTCCCTTCGCAGTTCATCCATCCACAGATCTCCCCCTCTCATTCACATTCTCCCCCTCCTATCTTTCTCATCTCCACCTGCAAAACTCCCTCCTGCCTCCTGCCTTCAACCACCATTCTCCACCGCCTCCCACCTTCATACCGCATCTCTCCCGTTTTTCTTCACCAATTATCTTCCCCAATCGCTTGTAATTCCAAACTCCACGCCATTTAGCCACACCGCCAGCCAACAATTCAACTTCCTCGTTTTGTTTTCTCTCCGTTCACCCACAACTCTACCCCCACCCGTCTTCCGCCTCCACTTCCGACACCCAACAGTTCGCACCATCCATCCATCCATCTCGTCTCCAATCATCACCCAGCTCCTCCGCCCATCTCTTTCACCTGCTAACACGACGTACTCGTCTCCTTCTACCCGTTTTCTCCGTTCGCCCACAACTCGCGATCACCACTGTCTCACCTTGGCCATTTCACCTCTATTTCGCCACTGTCTCTCTTTTCTTTCTCTAAAAACACCAAACCCATTTCCCTTTTCTTGTCTTTAATTTGGTTTTTAGTCGTTGAGATGTTGTTTGATTCCAGAAATACTCCTGCCAAAATTAACGCCATCCAGATCAGATGACAGAATGCATCTAATTGTTAAAAAAAAAAAGTTCGGCTATTCATCTGGCAACTTTTATAATTGATTCATTTTACTGCAAAAACAAAACAGTTCAGACCATTTAAGTGCAATTAAGTCTATTTTTAATGACATTATTATTACAAATGAAGCTAATATATTTAATATTGTTAAAATGTGAAAATATATTCATTTTTTATTCTAATTAATCATTCCAACTAATTCTCGATTTCTCAATTAATGAAAATTTAAAATCTCTTTGGGATTTGTACAAGCATGGTAGTAAGATATGATCTGAGAGGAACATAAATGAGGGCCACAAAACCTACAATATAGGCCTGCTATGATAAAGAGATAAGAGGAGATGTAGATGGCAGCTAATACTATGAACGGGACCACTGCAATTTCCCAAACAGGTCACTGTGAGACAATTGCTGAACCAGGACCACGAAGATACACGATAATCAAGTATAGAAGCCCATTTGCAACTCAGACCCAGCGCAGCGAGATTTCAAATTTATACAGTAATTTGAAGAACAAAAATAGAGAGATTCCCAAAATGGACCACTGACATTTTGCCAAACATATCCTCTGGGTAAAGTAAACTCACTAAAATAGGCGATTGATGTGGGTGAAGATTTGTCGACACATTTGTAGAGACGAGAGCAGTAGTCATGGACCATTATGAATTTAGTCAAGACCAACGTACGTACCCCCCAGCACAAGGAACCCCAAGCCTGACCATGACTTGTCAATCTCTTCAAACAAACAATCAATCTAAATTTTGCAAAACTGCACGTTACTACTTAACATTGAGTATACATCTTCTGCAGTTGTGTAACTGGAAAAATACAGGCTCTCCGCATTAAGTTTGATATCTTAATTGACTTGGTTATGAAAATTTATTCTCGATCATCTTTATTTCGTGACACCCAAACTGTTTTTAGACGGAAAAATATTACGTATTTCAAATTGGTTTATAAAATAGTTCTCAAATGCCAAGTTTCACAATTCACACCAACATTTTTCAATCTATCATTATTGGGTTAAGTATCAAAGTGATCACTGAAGTGAAAGCCAAATATCAATTTGTTCACCGATCTTTATGGGATATCATTTGAATCATTAAAGTCATAATAAATATCAAATAAATATCTGTATATATGTACTTGGGAAGCAAAAGTAAATTTTCATTGAGTTCTACAAATTTTTCTTAAATGCTACTGTAATCAAATGAAATATTATGAATTCCAGTATTTTTGATAATATATTCCGAATTTAAAAAGTTTATTTACTATTTATTTTTAATTAAAACAAGGAAAATGACAGTAAAATTAAAAACAAATAGTAAATGATTTTTTAAAAATCTAAATATATTATCAGAAATACTAGAATTATTAATCTTTCATTTGGTTATGGAAGCATTCAAGAAAAATGTGTAGAACTCAATGAAAAATTATTTTTGCTTTTCGAGTACATTTTAAAGATATCCATTTGATATTTATTATGACTTTAATGATTCAAATGATACCCCGTAAAGATCGGTGAACGAATTGATATATGGCTTCCACTTCAGTGACCAATTTGATACTTAACCCTATCATTATTTATGTCACATCATTCGAAAATAAATTTTGAATACCAATTCGAAATATTTAATAAAGAAAATTGGGTCGAGGTTGTACTTAGGAATCTCTCATAAGGTTATAATACAAAGAGCGTATAAAGTAAGTTGCCTCACAGGGGAATTTTTGTAATTACTCCCTCCGTCCCAATTTACATGTCCCTTTTGAAAAAAATACGTATAATAAGAAAAAAGGTTGGTTGGAGAAGGTTTTTCAATAAATGACCTTAATAAATGCATTGGAAAATGAGAATAGAGTTAAGTTTTAAAGAAGTCAAACATTGAAAATACAAATATAGGGGTAATTTTGGAACATTAGACTTAAATTTGTATAGAAAGAAGAGATATTTGTGTGGAAAGAAGAGGGAGACATATAATTTGGAACAATTTTTTTTTTACAAAAGGAATATGTATTTTGGGATTGAGAGAATATAAATTTTCTCTCAGTAATTTACCTAATTACCCTTAAATTTATATTGAAAATCTTTTAATCTCAAGCACATTAAATTTATCTTGTAACTTCATTCATGTGCTCAATCAATCTACATACCTGTACTTTTAAAGTTTTATCTTTATGTATGTTAGGCTTTTTATCAGACATGAAATTGTGACTAAGGGTCTTACTCACAATTTGGGGGAGATTGTTAGTCACAGAAGCATGCCTGTATACATCTAATAACAAGCCTAATTGTTTGTAATGCTTTGCATTACTTACATGACCTCTTAACTGAGGGAACCTCTAGTTGTAGAGTTTCTATTTGTATTGTACTTGTAGTAGGCATCAAATCCTAGTTGTGTAACTGTACTTATAGAGTCTAGAATAATGCTTGAAAGAAGTTCCAAGGTTCATGCCTCAAGCAAGAAGATAAAGACTGTCAAATAATCACAGTTGGGATTTGAAGAAATGAAGAATTTGCCTAAGTACCAATTCGAGAAGTATATTTGTCTATTCGAGAAGTCCAGCATTCGAGAAGTCAGGGATTCGATATCTCAAGACACTATTCGATATCTCTGTATATACTGTTCGATATCTCATTCGATATCTCAGAGATTCGATATGTCTATGTACTCTATTCGAGAACTCAGGAAGTCAATAAGTCAAAGTAGTATTCGAGTTCTCAAGGAGTCAACAAGTCAAAGTTCCATTCGATATCTCAAGGACTCAGAAAGCTATTCGATATCTCGAGGATTCGATAAGTCAAATGTTCTATTCGACAACTCAAGGAATCCTGATGGAAAAGAGCTATTCGAGCAGTGGTTCGATATGTCAATATAACAGTGTTCGAGAACTCAGAGTTATCGATCAAGTCAATTCCAGTTCTCGAATCACTTACTTAGTCACTTCTCGAATACATTCTTGGAGACAAAATAATGAAGAAATTGTACAAGTCAGAAACCTGCAACAAGCCAATGCACTTTATGGACCACAATCTGTAACGTGCTCTGGAAAGCCTACAAGGAAGCTTGGAGAGATATAGAAGAGACAAGGAGCTAAAGAAGTGGATCTAAACAGGCTTTGCAAAGTCAAATCTGTAACCGTTTGGACACTTACTCAAAAATGATAGACAGACTAGAAAGTAATTTGTTTAGCTACCTTATTTACAGTAAGTAGGCTGTATCCATGTTCTATAAGGACACAGCCTCACTTCTGAACTGAGTAACTTTGTGAGTCAAGTTTTTCATACACTAAGCTGTATCTCTCTGAGAAAAACGAAGCTGAGAATACTATCATTTGTATTCACAGATTGTAGCAACCTTTATCTAATAATACATTAGATTAAAGTGATATTGTGTTTTGTGTTATTCTTTATCCGCACCTTCAATCCTGCACACACAAACACTCTTGCTACATAGACTCGGAAAAGAAAAGTTCGAGAATCCATTCACCCCCCCCTCTGTATTCTCTTATCGTATTCAACACTCAACAAGTGGTATCAGAGCGGGCTGTTTATTCAAAAACAAAAAAACGATCATGAGTTCGAATACACCAAAGACTACAGGAACGGTGAAGGTCCCTAAGTTTGACAAAGAGAATTACAACCTCTGGAAGATAAAGATGATGTTGTTCATCAAAGCCTCTCATCCTTTGTATCCTGAGATTCTCAAGAATGGTCCTTTTGTTCCACAACAAGAGATACCAGAGAAGACTGTTGGAACCACAACTATCCCAAGATCTTATGAGGCCAAGGATCCATCAAAATGGACAGAATCAGAAAGGGAGAAGGTTGCTCTTGACAACCACCTCATGTTGCTTATCATTGATTCCATGGACATGTCAATGTTTGCAAACATTGCATCATGTACATCTGCCAAAGAAATGTGGGATCACATTGAGGTGTTGTGTGAAGGAACTGATGAGGTTAAGGAAAACAAGAAACAGATACTGGTCACACAGTATGAAGCTTTCATGGCACAGTCCAAGGAAAGCATTACTGAGATGTTTGAGAGATTTCACAAGCTAGTTACTGAGTTGCAGATGAATGGCAAGGTTTACAGTACCAAGGAGTTAAACATGAAGTTTCTGCTATCCTCACCAAACCATCTAGAGCAAAGGGTCATTTCTCTGAGGGAAAGAGATTTGAACAAAGTTACATATGATGTGCTCTATGGAGTTTTGAAAACTCATGAGCTTGAGTTGCTTCAGAAAAGGGCTATCCAAGCCAATCAAGGTAGAATGGTAAACACATCATGTGCCCTGATTGTCAATAAATCTATTCAAGACCTGGAAGCATCTACAAGTCAGTTAAGGATAGAGGAGGTAGTAGAAGAGGAAGAAACTGAACCTGAGGTAAGTGAACCTGTTGAGGAGAAGGAGGAAGAAGAGTTCTACACTCTTGAAGAACTAGATGGGATGGAAAACACTTCATATGCTTTCATGGCTAGAAAATTTCCAAACATCAGATTCAAAAGGAATCAATCCTTCAAACCCAAAACCCAAAACCATTCATTCAACAAAAGCAAGGCAATTGTGAAACCAAACAAGAATAAGTTTAAAACCAGCCATGTGGATAGGTCATCTGTAAGGTGCTATAGATGCAATGACCTAGGGCATTTTGCCAGTGAATGCTAAAAGCCTAAAAAGAAGGATAGAGACTATCTTGAGCTTGAAGCTAAGTATGAGGCCCTTCTGAAAAAGCAGACACAAGGTAAGGCCTACATAGCTGAAGGGAAGTGCTGGGATGATTCTGACAGTGATGGAGAGGAGCAAGAATTCTGCAATTATGCCTTGATGGCCAATTCCAAGGATGACCCATCTCCATCTGATTCTCAGGTACCATCTCTCACTACTATAGAGATGTCTGTTTCAGAGTATAAATGCATGATTGAACAACTATCTGTTGAAATGTTTAACATTCATACTAGTATGACTGCTGCTAATGAAGAGATTGCTAAACTGTCTACTAGAAATGAAATGTTAACCAAAAAGAATGAGGAACTTGAGCTAACTGCTATGCAAATAGAAAACCTTAAGAAAGAAGTTGAATATCTGCAGAATAAGGTTTTGTGTGCTAGTCAGGTTGAAAAGGCTCTTAGGGATGAATTAGCTGAAAATGAATTCAAACTAAAAACTTTCAAGAAATCATCTGGTCTAGTGAAATCCTACTGTGAGAAAATTGAAGCAAAACCCAAGGCTGCTATTGGACTTGATTATGACACTCTTAAACAGAGAAAAGCCTATGCTGTCATTGAAGATGAAACAGTTGTTCATGAGGAAGTGCCTCACATTTTGAAAAAGACTGAAAATCCAATTTTTAAGGAACCAACATTTGAAATTGATGAGGATGCCTTACTCATCAAACAAATGTTGAATGATGAGGATGAGGCACAATCAAATGAACAACAAGCATCATCCAAGAGTGAGAGTGTCAAGTCAAAAGACAAGGAGCCAGTGGTTGATAGGCCAAGACCTAAGAAGTTTGTTAAGTTTGTTTCAGCTGGGAAGAGTGAATCAGAAAAGAAAGTGACTAAGAAGAAATAGAACAGAAATGGCAAGTTAGGGATTAACAAGGATAACAACTATGCTTGTATGCCTAATGCCCCTAGGAAAACTTGTCAGGACTGTTTCAGTACCAATCATTTAACTCATGCATGCAAGAAACCTACTGGTAGTGTATCTAAACCTTTCTATGATTGTTCTGTGCCTCTAAGACATAGAGATGTACCATTTTGTGATAAATTTGACTGTATGCCATGCAATATGAATGTTATGACTAGTTGTTTCAATCTGAGAAGGCAATTCATTGATGGTTGTATCAGTCACAATTCTCATACACATTATACCAGGTCAAAGTCTTCGAGTCCTCCTAAAGTTAGGAAGGTACCTCTGTCACCTAAGTCTGAAACCTCAGGTTCCAAGACTTCTAACAGTGACAAGAAGACTAATGCCAAGAAAGTTGACAAGCATGTTGTTTATGATAAAACTGTTTCTAAGTCACATGGACCCAAACTTGTTTGGGTACCAAAGGAAAAGTAATACCTTTGTGTTTGCAGGGCAAAGAAAGTGAAAAGAAGGTCATGTGGATTTTGGACAGTGGATGCTCAAATCATATGACTGGTGATATGGCCCTGCTATCACAGTACGAGGAAAAGGCTGGCCCAATGGTTGCTTTTGGAGATGACAGCATGGGTAACACATTGGGATATGGCAAGTTGAAAGTTGGTAATGTCATCATTGAAAATGTAGCACTAGTCAAGGGGCTCAAGCATAATCTGCTAAGTGTTGGTCAGTTTACTGATAGGGGATTCAAGGTGGATTTTGACAAAGATGAATGTTTGATCACCCACAAGAAGACTGGTGATTTTGCTCTATCTGGAGTAAGGAAGGGAAGCCTGTTTGTAGCCAATATGGATTCTGCAAACAAGGACAAAATCTGTTGCTTTTACTCAAAAGCATCAAACGAAGATTGTTGGCTGTGGCACAAGAAACTATCACACCTGAACTTCAAAGCCATTAACTCTCTAGTCAAAAGAGAGTTAGTGAGAGGCATGCCCACACTTGAATTCTGTCAAGAAGGAGTGTGTGAGGCTTGTCAAAAAGGAAAGATGAAAAGATCAAGCCACAAGACAAAGACAGTGACATCTATAACCAAGCCCCTACAACTCATTCATATGGATTTGTTTGGGCCTGTCAATATTATGTCACTAGGAAGAAAGAAGTATGCCTTGGTGATGGTTGATGATTTTTCAAGGTATACATGGGTGGAATTTCTGGCATCAAAAGATGAGGCTCCACAAGTAATCATTGAGCATATAAAGAAAGTTGACAAGGAAGCAAAGGCCAACAATACAGGTGTGATTGCACTGAGAAGTGATAATGGAACAGAGTTCAGAAATGTCAAACTTGAAGCATTCTGTAAAGAAAATGGTATTTCTCAGCAATTCTCAGCTCCAAGAACTCCACAACAAAATGGAGTTGTTGAGAGGAAGAATAGAACTCTAATTGAGGCTGCTAGAACAATGTTACTTGATGCAAAAATGCCTACATGTTTTTGGGCTGAGGCTGTGAGCACTGCATGCTATATCCAGAACAGAACCCTCATCAACAAAAACACTGGAAAGACACCTTATAACTTGATGACTGGAAAGAAGCCTACTCTAAAGTATGTTCATACTTTTGGAAGCAAACGCTTTGTATTGAAGGATAATTCTGAATATGTTGGAAAATTTGATGCAAAAGCATTTGAAGGAATTTTTCTTGGCTACTCTATGGAAAGAATTGCATACAAGGTTTATGTCATCAGTCAAAAGAAAGTTATGGAAAGCACAGATGTGACATTTGATGACAGCAAACTACCTGGACTAGAAGAAGCCAATGATGAAGATAAAGATCCATTGAAGTTTGATAATCTAAATGATTCTGATGAAGAGACTGAAACTGAAGTTGAAACTCGAGTTCAACAAACTCAAGTGAATGATGATACAAGAGAAGAATTTGTGCCAATCAATAGTGAAGGAACAAGCATCCAAGACACACCTGTGAGTAGTGGCAACTTCACAGGAGGAGGAAATGAGAATGACCATGATGTGGATGATGAAGCAACATCAAGAATGAGAAATCAGGCTGAGCACTCAAGGAAATGGGATAGATCACACACTACAGAGCAAATCATTGGAGATCCTAATGCAGGAGTAAGGACTAGGAGAGCAACTCAGAATGAGTGCCTCTATGGCTGTTTTCTATCACAAGTTGAGCCTAAGAAACTTGATGATGCACTGTTGGATCCAGATTGGATTATTGCCATGCAAGAGGAGCTGAATCAATTTGAAAGGAACAAAGTATGGGAACTTGTGCCTGCACCAAAGAACAGAACCATTGTTGGAACAAAATGGGTTCTAAAGAATAAGATGGATAAAGATGGTGTAATTATAAGGAACAAAGCAAGGTTGGTTGCAAAAGGATACTCCCAACAGGAAGGCATTGATTATGATGAGACATTTGCTCCTGTTGCTAGATTGGAAGCCATCAGAATATTCTTGGCATTTGCTGCTCATTCAAACTTTAAAGTATATCAAATGGATGTCAAGAGTGCATTTCTGAATGGAGAGTTGGAAGAAGAAGTTTATGTGCAACAACCACCTGGTTTTGAGGATCCACACTTCCCAGAATTTGTCTACAGATTGCTTAAGGCATTGTATGGACTTAAGCAGGCTCCAAGAGCATGGTATGATACTTTATCACAATTTCTTCTTGAGAATCAATTCACTAGAGGCACACTGGACAAGACATTGTTTTACAAGAAGCATGGTGATGATCTTATCTTAGTTCAGATCTATGTGGATGATATCATTTTTGGTTCTACAAATGAGAAGCTGTGTGAGAAATTCTCTAAACTCATGCAGAGCAGATATGAGATGAGTATGATGGGAGAGTTGACATTCTTTCTTGGGTTGCAAGTCAGTCAAAGGAAGGATGGTATCTTTATCAGTCAGACCAAGTATATCAAGGATTTATTGAAGATGTTTGACTTGGAAGATTGCTCACCTGCAAAGACACCCATGGCCACTGCCACTAAATTGGATGAAGATGCTAAAGGCAAGAAGGTAGACATCTCAGTCTATAGAGGCATGGTTGGTTCTCTGCTCTATCTCACTGCAAGTAGGCCAGATATCATGTTTGCTACATGCTTGTGTGCAAGGTTTCAATCAAATCCAAAAGAATCACATTTGGTTGCTATAAAAAGGATCTTTAGATATCTGAAGGGCACTCCAAACTTGGGACTATGGTATCCTAAGGACACAGGGTTCAATCTGGTTGGTTATTCTGATGCTGATTATGCTGGATGCAGAGTGGATAGGAAAAGCACCTCAGGTAGCTGCCAGTTTCTTGGACAAAGGTTAGTCTCTTGGTATAGCAAGAAACAACAATCTGTGTCAACTTTTACAGCTGAGGCTGAATACATAGCTGCTGGAAGTTGCTTTGCTCAAGTGCTTTGGATTAGAAATCAACTTAGAGATTATGGACTTGTGTTGGAAAGAATTCCAATCATGTGTGACAACACAAGTGCAATCTCTATAGTTTCCAATCATGTCAATCATTCTAGAACAAAGCACATTGATATCAGATATCATTTCATTAGAGAACATGCAACTAATGGAACCATTGAGTTGCATTATGTCTCTGCAGATAAACAACTAGCTGACATATTCACTAAGCCACTAGATGAAGCCACCTTCACAAGGTTGGTTAGTGAGATTGGAATGCTGAATTCTTCAGAGTCTGGCTAATTGAATATATCATCTAGATTGTTGCAACAGTAAACACTTACTCTATCTAAATTTTCAATATTTTTGGAGTAAGTGTTGGCTGAAATATGATTTATAAATTTTTCAAATCTGTTGCATATGTTGGAAAATCATATTTTTGCTAACTTGAAATTTCTATGAAATTTTGAGAAAATCACTATTTAATTTGCTAGAATATTCTTCAATGAATATGGCTGGTCAATTTTAAAAGATAGTGAAAATCAATTTTTTTTTGAGTGATGGGTATAGTTCGATAAGTCAAACTTCTCGAATGATTCACTATTCGACATCTCTAACAAGTCTCATTAGAGTACTCTTGAGTTCTCGAATAGAGTCTTTTAGAGTTCTCGAATAGAGATTTCCTTGACTTCTCGAATATAGTGTTTTAGTTCTCGATTGACTGAGTTCTCGAATACTATATTTGAGTTCTTGAATCATTTGAAAAGGCTGAATTCTCGCTGAATTTTAACCGATTTTGGACTTTTGTCTAAAAGTTTAATTCACTCATAAAACACATTTTATTTAATTTAGAATTATTTCTGAGTTAGAAAACTGCCAGCTGTGAGTTACTATCTGCTTGAGTTATCGATTAAGCCTTTCTTGACTTCTCGAATAGTTGTTTTCTACTTCTCGAATGCCTGACTTGTCGATACAAAACATACTTCTAATCGACAATTCAAGTACTTCATACTTATACAATTCTACACCTATTCGATTCATTTCATTCGATTTCTCAAGCATCTACACTCTCTAAACCTCTGAAACCCTAACTGCAAAAAGCCAAATTTCTTCTTCAACCTTCAATTTCTTTCTTCTCCTCCATACAAATGGCAACAGTAAAGTTCAACACCAACTTCATTGCCCTAACTAGTGATGTGGAAGCACCCAACGCCAATTTCAAGTGCTTTGTGAAATGGATGGCTGAGTCATACATCAAGGATGCACTCTCTGCCAACCAAACTCTATATCAGGATATCCTGGAACAGTTTTGGGGCACTGCTACTGTGGAGGTTGTAGCCCTGGAAAACGCAATCACTTCATATATCATCTACTGCAAGATTCAGGATCAGGAAATCACTATCACTAATGCATACATGAATCAAGCACTGGGCCTACAACAAGAGTCATTTGACAGACTGGCCACGAATGCAGAGTTAGAGGAATTCTTTGAGTTCATCAACTACTCAGATGGGATCAATCTTGGCAAGCTGAACAGAAAGAATCTGAGAAAGGAGTGGAGCTATGTGTTTGCAACTCTTCTTCAAGTCTTCACTGCTAGGAAATCAAGCTTTGATCAAATCAGTGCACCTGTGCAGCAAATTGGCTATGCATTGGCCTATGGAAAGAAGATAGATGTTGGCCAAATCATCCTACAAGAACTATATGGGAGACTTGGTAAGAACACAACCAAGAGAGGTACTGATATTTTCTTCCCTCGCTTTATTCAATCTGTACTTAACTTTAAAAATGCTCAATTGATTGAATTGCCTGGGATAGACAAAAATAAAATAGGCTATCCTAAATCCATGACCAAACTCATTTTTGGTAATTTGGAGACTAGGAATGATGTGGATGTAAGACTTAACATAACTCCCAATATGGAGAGTTTGTTTAGAACTTACCCCCACAACATGCCAACATTTGATGCAAAATCTCAGTTAGCTAAGCCCAAGCAAGTAGAACAAAATGCTAACCCAGGGCTTGCTAACCAACCCTCTCAACCAAACACTTTACCACACACCGAGCCAACTGCATCATCCTCTCAAAAGGGTGATGTTAGTAAAAAGAAGAGAAAGGAAGTAATGTCTGCACCCTTGAATATCTTATCTGAAGTAGCATTAGCTGTTGAACTAGGTCTAGAAAGTGAGGAACCAGAGTCACCCTTACTAAGGCCAAAGAAGAAGAAGAAAACTAAGACAACCTCTTCAGTCACACAAATGGCTGAAGTTGTAAAATCAGGGGCAAACAGATCACTAGATGTATCCTCTCAACAGGGTGCATCTATAGAATCAAGCATCCTCCCCAATGCACCTTCTTGTATTGAGTCAGCACATAGGAGTGATAAGGATGACACTACACTGAGTGAAGAGCACATCACACTTGAAACTCCCTCTATCTCTCAGGGGGAGTTGCCAAAATCTACTCTACAACACACTCCTCTTCCAGAATCTAACACTGAAATTTCTTTGGAGCCTGTAATTCAAGAAATTGAAGAGCAAGGCATTGATCACCAAGAATCCTTTTCTCTTGGTGAGCCAATGGACTCAAGTGACTTAGTGCATGACACTTTGCTCACCACCCAGGACCCACATTTAGATGGTGAGGGAATGCATGCTGGGGCATATCCTGATGACACCATCGCAAACACAGAGGCTTCACTAGTTTTTACTAGAGACTCTGTGCCTGTGTCAACTGCTGGTGTAACTCATCCCACTTCTGTGGAGACACAAGTAGTAGAGTCAATCCATCCGGTTACAGAAGTTGCATCTATAATTGAGGAGTCTAGTTTACCTAGCTCTAGCTCTGACTTTATGTCACAATGGCTAAAGCCTGTACAACATGACAGTGCTTCAGGATCAGGGTCTGTTCCACACAAATTGACGGTTGAAGCACTTCAAAGCTTAATTGTGGATCAGATTCCTGAGTTTGTAAAAATAGCTCAGAACCTTGTCACCTCCAACATCTCTAATCCAGACTATGAGGCCATCCTACTATGCCATAGAGATGATGTGGAGATGCAGAAGGCCAAGATTATTGATGATGCTGAGAGAGATGGCAATGTAGATGCCTGGCTGCAAGGAAAGAATGATGTAACTCTCAGTGAAGCACTTCAATATCTTAGAGAGGAATACATCACTTCACTGGGCTCCAATGCAAAATCCCTGTCTCCTGGTGAAGTGTATGAAGATGTCAATGATTCCTACAAGGGCTTCCTCAAGGCTGCACACTATATTGGCAAGGGAGTCAAAACTGAAGTCAACAGGGTGTGTGACAAAACAGCCACTTCAGTAGCAGAAGTAAAGAGGGCCTTTGATGCTAAATTTCCTCAACTAGACAGTGTGGTCAAAGATCTCAAACACTGCAACACCACCCGCACCAAGGTGGACCATGGCCTAGCCCTCCTCACAGATACAGTCAAAGGCCTAGGCACAAGATTTCAAAATCTATCTGACCAGACTACAGAGGCCAATGCCATGCTCAGAATACTGTTCAAAAATCAGTATGGGGACAAGTTGGTCACTGAAGTCCCTGTGCATGAAATGTCCAAGTCTGAAGTGAAAAGACTACAAGATCAATCCCTAACTGGTTTCAAGGCCACTGCACTTTTCACCAAGGTTGATTCTCTTGAAAGGGAGGTGGTGTCTCTCAAAGAATCCAATGCCCATCTGGCAGACAAGGTTACACATCTAACTGAGCAATTGGACACTCAAGCCTCTACCACTGCTAATGTTCTTTTGGATCAATAATCTATGTTGTCTGCCATGATGAAGCACATGGGTATCCCTTTACTTGAATAATCTTCGACTCCAAAGGCTCCTACTACAGCCTCTGTGCCTAACAACAAGCCTAAGGGGGAGAAGAGGACATCAAGGAACTCAAAATCTAAGGGGGAGCCTCAGGCTAAGGGGGAGAAACCTAAGGAGAAGGGCATACAGTTAAATGAGGGTGGTCATCAAAGAGCCTCAAAATCTATGACCAATGTGCCAGGAAAAGGTAAAACAAAGGTTGATGAGCCCCCATCTCTGTCTGAGAAACCTAAGCCAGCATCCAAGGATGACAAGCTGAAGAAAATGGCTGTAGATGAAGTTGCCAAGGAAGAATATGAATTTGACATCCCTGACATTGCTAAACAATCTCTTCAAGCTGAACCCTCAGAATTAAAAAATGTGCTTACTCAAAGAGTTTGTCAAGAAACTGCAAACTCCAGACTATACCATGACATAGCCTTTCTGAAGCATTTACAAGAGTTAAGGAAAAGAGCCAACTTCCACTACTTTGACTACATCAAGCTTCTTGTGCAAGATATGTTTCTAGTCACTGTAATGAGAAGAGAAATTGTGCAAACCAATCCCCATGCCATCATTCTTTCTAATGAAAGAGAAGTCTTAGTTCACACTGCCAAGAACCTTTTTCACATCCACATTGAAGCCTTTCAAATTCTATCTAGCTCTGAACTTGGAACAATCATCAAGAAGATAGAAAGGAATAACTCACCAGACAATGATATGCTCAAGGAGATTCTCACCAAGTGCATGAAATCTCAACTGCCTCAAGTGATTCCTCAGCCTCATTGTATTCTATATGAAAAGGGTCAAGACATTGTTGCATTCAGATTTAGTCAACATCTAAAGGCAAACAACATGTCCACCATAAAGTTTCTGGCTGGGGTTCTACATTCAAGGAGTGGAAAATCTAAATCTGAAAAGGAAGCTCTTGACATCCTGGTGAAGTTCATCAATTCTCAATTTGACATCAAGCCTATTGCTCAAGGTGGAAAGTCAAATCAAGACAAGGATGATCATGATAAAAGTGGAAGCAGGGGTGGAGATCAAGGGAGATATAAGGGCAGTGATGAAAAGAAGAAAAGGGATGATAAAAGCAGAAA
This sequence comes from Kitagawia praeruptora, assembly GCA_037693485.1. Lineage (NCBI taxonomy): Eukaryota > Viridiplantae > Streptophyta > Magnoliopsida > Apiales > Apiaceae > Kitagawia > Kitagawia praeruptora. The sequence continues at coordinate 51,498,298 of CM075348.1, read as the reverse complement.
GAAGAATGATGACAAGGGTGGAGAAAAGGTCTATGAAAAGAAGAGTGGAAAACAGCAAGCCATGAACATTACTAATGACACTCCTACCACAACACAAGGCTCAATGTCTAGGGTGGATGTCACTAGTAATGATTCATCAAAATCTACATCTCTGGCCTCTGCAAGTGTTTTACTACCTCAAGAAGAGAAAGGGATTCAAGTCAAGAAACCATATGTATGTTTCAAAAAGCAAAATACTAATGGAACACTACTATGGTCAGCCAACAAAGGTCAGAAGTTTCTGCCAAACAATCGAGGGAAAAAGTTTAAACTCAAGCATGCTGCTAGGAGAGTAAAGTCATCCAGGTCAAGGGCCCTAACAATATATCCAGGCTTAAAACTCCAACCATTAGATGAAGACTTTGATGAAGACCAATTGCAATATCTAAGAGCTCAAAGAATCTACTATGCTACCATTATGAATAACTGCCTTGAGATCAAATATACTGATGGAAGGGAGAAGAAATTCAAACAAGGACAGTGTCAAAATTGGGGCAAGCTATATGAAATAGAAAGAATCATTGCATTATTGGATTCTGAAGACAAAGTGGAGAAAGTATGGAAGCTGGAGTTGATTGATTTTATAAAAATGAAGAGAGACTATGCTGAGAAGATAAGAAAGGGGTGCTTTGAGAAATGGCTAGAAAGGGAGAAGGAGATTGATAGGCTGGAAGTTGAAGCAGATAAGCTAAGGGCCAAGGGATTGTGTAGAGTTCAGTTTGATCCCTATATGGTGAAGTATAGGAGGAGAAATGGAGACAATGTCAATATTAGAATGAATCTACTCAGTCACTATCCTGCCAACATTCTAAAGCCAGTACTTGAAGATTTCAAAAACTCTATTCTACTCGAAGAACTGGATGCTATGGCAGAAATCATAAGAGCTATGGATGAGAATGCAAGGAGGGAGAAGGAAAGAAAACAGAAAGCATATGATGATTTACAGGCCAAGGCAATGGAGATGGAATCAAATGAGAATGGCTAGTATTTCATCATACTGTAAGATTATTTATCTTGTAACTTCATTCATGTGCTCAATCAATCTACATACCTGTACTTTTAAAGTTTTATCTTTATGTATGTTAGGCTTGTTATCAGACATGAAATTGTGACTAAGGGTCTTACTCACAATTTGGGGGAGATTGTTAGTCACAGAGGCATGCCTGTATACATCTAATAACAAGCCTAATTGTTTGTAATGCTTTGCATTACTTACATGACCTCTTAACTGAGGGAACCTCTAGTTGTAGAGTTTCTATTTGTATTGTACTTGTAGTAGGCATCAAATCCTAGTTGTGTAACTGTACTTATAGAGTCTAGAATAATGCTTGAAAGAAGTTCCAAGGTTCATGCCTCAAGCAAGAAGATAAAGACTGTCAAATAATCACAGTTGGGATTTGAAGAAATGAAGAATTTGCCTAAGTACCAATTCGAGAAGTATATTTGTCTATTCGAGAAGTCCAACATTTGAGAAGTCAGGGATTCGATATCTCAAGACACTATTCGATATCTCTGTATATACTGTTCGATATCTCATTCGATATCTCAGAGATTCGATATGTCTATGTACTCTATTCGAGAACTCAGGAAGTCAACAAGTCAAAGTAGTATTCGAGTTCTCAAGGAGTCAACAAGTCAAAGTTCCATTCGATATCTCAAGGACTCAGAAAGCTATTCGATATCTCGAGGATTCGATAAGTCAAATGTTCTATTCGACAACTCAAGGAATCCTGATGGAAAAGATCTATTCGAGCAGTGGTTCGATATGTCAATATAACAGTGTTCGAGAACTCAGAGTTATCGATTAAGTCAATTCCAGTTCTCGAATCACTTACTTAGTCACTTCTCGAATACATTCTTGGAGACAAAATATTGAAGAAATTGTACAAGTCAGAAACCTGCAACAAGCCAATGCACTTTATGGACCACAATCTGTAACGTGCTCTGGAAAGCCTACAAGGAAGCTTGGAGAGATATAGAAGAGACAAGGAGCTAAAGAAGTGGATCTAAACAGTCTTTGCAAAGTCAAATCTGTAACCGTTTGGACACTTACTCAAAAAGGATAGACAGACTAGAAAGTAATTTGTTTAGCTACCTTATTTACAGTAAGTAGGCTGTATCCATGTTATATAAGGACACAGCCTCACTTCTGAACTGAGTAACTTTGTGAGTCAAGTTTTTCATACACTAAGCTGTATCTCTCTGAGAAAAACGAAGCTGAGAATACTATCATTTGTATTCACAGATTGTAGCAACCTTTATCTAATAATACATTAGATTAAAGTGATATTATGTTTTGTGTTATTCTTTATCCGCACCTTCAATCCTGCACACACAAACACTCTTGCTACATAGACTCGGAAAAGAAAAGTTCGAGAATCCATTCACCCCCCTCTGTATTCTCTTATCGTATTCAACACTCAACAATTATGAATTCCAGTATTTTTGATAATATATTCAGAATTTAAAAAGTTTATTTACTATTTATTTTTAATTAAAACAAGGAAAATGATTGTAAAATTAAAAACAAATAGTAAATGATTTTTTTAAAAATCTAAATATATTATCAGAAATACTAGAATTATTAATATTTCATTTGGTTATGGAAGCATTCAAGAAAAATGTGTAGAACTCATTGAAAAATTATTTTTGCTTTTCGAGTACATTTTAAAGATATCCATTTGATATTTATTATGACTTTAATGATTCAAATGATACCCCGTAAAGATCGGTGAACGAATTGATATATGGCTTACACTTCAGTGACCAATTTGATACTTAACCCTATCATTATTTATGTCACATCATTCGAAAATAAATTTTGAATACCAATTCGAAATATTTAATAAAGAAAATTGGGTCGAGGTTGTACTTAGGAATCTCTCCTAAGGTTATAATACAAAGAGCCTATAAAGTAAGTTGCCTCAGAGGGGATTTTTTGTAATTACTCCCTCCGTCCCAATTTACATGTCCTTTTTGAAAAAAATACGTATAATAAGAAAAAAGGTTGGTTGGAGAATGTATTTCAATAAATAACCTTAATAAATGCATTGGAAAATGAGAATAGAGTTAAGTTTTAAAGAAGTCAAACATTGAAAATACAAATATAGGGGTAATTTTGGAACATTAGACTTAAATTTGTATAGAAAGAAGAGATATTTGTGTGGAAAGAAAAGGGAGACATATAATTTGGAACAATTTTTTTTTACAAAAGGAATATGTATTTTGGGATTGAGGGAATATAAATTTTCTCTCAGTAATTTACCTAATTACCCTTAAATTTATATTGAAAATCTTTTAATGTCCAGCACATTAATCCCTATTTAATATTACCCTTCCACTGAAATTCAGATTATTAGTCTTCATTACTCCCTCCGTTTCAAATTAGTAGTCCGCTTTCAAGAAATATTTTGTTTTAAAATAGTTGTCTCATTTCAACTTTCAAAGCAATTTTTTACTTAAACTTCCCAAATTACCCTTCAGTTTTAATTTCCAAGATTGACTTTATGTAATTATTTATCCAACCAATACAATAAATATGGGTAAATATGGAATTAGATCATTAATGAATGAGTTTTTAATATGTATAATTTTTTGAAAGTAGATTACTAAATTGAAACGGAGGGAATAAAGTTTTCTCTAAATATAAATATTTATAGATGTATAAGGGCGTGGTTGGCGTGCACACATAAATTAATTAACGTTGTACCGTTTACCTCTTAGGGTACACTTTACAAGACTCTTTCTCCGTTTACCGCTAAAATGTCAGTCGCCCCTGGTCTTGTCTCGTCTCACCTCAACTGCGAACGTACATGCGGACTAGTAGCTTCTCTCGTCATGAAATAAATCTACATCAAATATTAAATTAAAAAACATAGGCAAAAAGTTAAAGTGGAAAAGTTGAGGAATATTTAGAAAACTACATGATTTTTTCAAAAAAACCACCTAAAATTGTAAATCAGGTCACAAATGTAGTAAATCAGGTTGTAAATGTTGAAAATATTAACTAATACAACAACCTAGATACAATTATGTATCGTATTTAACAAGTCAAGGCCAAGTAAACAATCAACGAAACAAAACACGAAGGTAAAACACATGCATATTAATAACTGTAAAAACAAAGGAAAGACAGAAGACATATTAGTAACCATTGCTATAGCAGTATGTCAAACAAACAAGAGAACAGCTGAGTCGTCAGGATTTGCTCGAAAAACCTGACTGCTCTTGAAGAGATAATCGCCCCCACTTACACTGTGTCAGAATGCTGGCGATATTCTTCCAGGATAAAACAACTCTGAGCGAAATGATCACAGTAATCAGTATGCTCAACTTCGATTAGCACCTCAGTCGCCGGAAAACCTTAAGTACAAGAAACTATGGTAGGAGGGAGAACAGAGAGTGTAGAGAAGAGAAGAGAATGTAGGGTGTGGTCTATGAAACCCAACAGCTTAGCTCTCTATTTATAGGAAAGGCCAAACCTAACTGATGACACCCAATTAATATAACGAAACGGCTGATTTATTCAAATGAAAACGGCTGTAACGCCTGATTTAATAAATCGTAACAGTTACGTATATATATTTTATCCACATATATCAATTTTATTTTAATTATACGAATATACAATATATATATATATATATATTATCAAATTCTGTTCAGGACTCAACATCAGGAACTGGTACCGTCAAGACTTGAGGTCCATCAGTATTTGATCAAGCATCAGGATCTTGTAGAATCAAGCATCAGGATCTGGTAGTACCTTCAGGATTTCATCAGGACTTGGTCCATCAGTATTAGATGTCTGACCAGTTACTGATTTATTCCAAGTATATATTTATTCTAATTAAAATATATTTAAACATAGAAATAAAATTCATCGCCCAGGTCGCCTCGCGTACGCGAGACGCCGAGACATTCGCCCAAATCGCCCTTCGACCGAGTCGAGTCGAGTCGAGACGTGGCGAGGCGGGCGGCGGCGGCGCGCGTGTGTGCGCGTGGAGCACACAGTAACACCATGCACCATCATACAACTTAGTAGTTGTACACTACCCATGTGTGTGATTCTATATAAAGCCAACAACCTCCTTTATTTATTTCAATGTGGGACAAATACACATTCTCATTTTCAAACTCTTTCAAGCTACCCACTTCAACTATATTTCTCTATGGATTTTACTAAGAAAATACTTAGACCCATATACGAAAATTTAAGTCCTCAAAGCAAGGAACAATTTCCAATCGTTAAAATCCGGAATTATCATCAAGAACATAAATTAATTATATTCTAAAAATCCATTTTCTAACAGTAAATGTTACAACCAGATTGCAAATGTTGCATTTGGAATTGCAAATCAGGTTGCAAAGATTACACCATATTTTTTTAAAAAAATTATGTAACTCGGATATTTTTTAAAAAAAGCCCAAAAGTTAATGCCACGGCTCACCAGTTTGTAATTAATTTAATCATATAAGAGTAAATTGCACTTTGATGACCTATACTTTAATTATTTTGCATTTTAGTGACCAAGTTTTGAAATTTAACATTTTGATGACTGTAGTTTAATTGTTTAGCACTTTGGTGATTAAGTTTTGAAATTGAAAATTTTGATGACTTAGCTTCTTTTTTTTAGCATTTTAATGGCCAAAATAATGTTAAAATAAAAAAACTTGACAACCAAAATGCTAAACAAAAAAGCAAAATTATCAAATTGTTCAATTTTAAAATTTGTTCACAAAAATGCTGAAAAATTAAATTACAATCATCAAAATATTTACTTTCAAAAATTGACAATTTAAATGTAAAAAATTTAAAATACAACAAAGCTAAGGTTATTCACTGTTAATTTACCCACAAAAGAATCAAGTAATTTGAGCTACAATCTCCGGATGAATACAAAGTCAAATTATATAGAGAAATAAAAGTCGTGAATTATATTCAGAAGTTTAAACAACTTAGCAGCCGCCCCTTTTATTGTTTAAGATCTTCTCCGTCTCTTACCATTTAAATCTTCAACCCCTTCACAAATTCATTCACGTCCCTTCATCTCTAAATTATAGTTTATTTTTTTATCGTTTTTTAAATAAAATCGAGCCTATATCTCTCATACCTCCGAATTAAAGCGGACGGCGTTCGGAATTAAGAGCAAGCAGGTTCCTCTTGTTTTGTGGCTTAGGATCTAAGACTATTTAGTTTTTCTTTCGTTTTCTTGTTAATTTTTATTGTGATCTCTCCTCGGTGAAAGTTTTGGTTTTTCTCTCCTTTGTTTGTGAGAGAGTATGATTGCAATTATGATCGATAGTTCAAACTAGATTAACTCCGATTGGATGTGGTGAAGAGGATACTTGTAAATAACAAATCACGTGTTTGTATCTCCATGAATAATGGATTAATCAGTGATTGTTTCCGTTTTATGTTTGTTCGACTCGACTATTTTTGTAGATGTCGTATGGCTTTCTATTAATGAATTACAGTAATTCCATTAATCAAAAAAAAAAAACCTCTATGTTTTTAACCTATTTCTTTAGTAATTATCAAAAAAAAAAAAAACCTATTGCTTTAGTATAACATCCATTTCATAATACATACATTTAAAAAAAAAAATCAAATTATATGTTTTTCTCTTCTTTTCATACAAATTTAAGATTTATTTTCCAATATGTGACTTTTTTAAAACTTAATTCTATTTTTCTTTTTAATATATTTATTAAGAATATTTATTTATAAATTTTATCCAACTAAACTTTTTCTAAATATACATAATTTTTTCAAGAAAGGCAAATGAAATGGGACGAAGAAAATTATCCACCAAATACATATATTATTAACATTATATTTCTTGACTTTACATTTCAGAGGATAGATACCCGAGTCGTTGCCATCCTAACACGGCTAATCACAATTTATACTTGATTAATATTTATTAGTCCCTCCATTCTTATTTACAATTCTTTGGTACACACTTAGATTTTTTTGGTACACATTTGGATGTGTCTTTTTTAAATATTTTTTATTTTATATATTAATCAAATTATATTAACTTAATAAAATAATGATTCCGAGATTGATTTAAGAAATTTTGCATAAAATTGGAACGAAAAGTAGGGTGTATTTATTGCGTATTGAATGCTAGGGTTTAAAGAAGCTTCGAGCTTTATTGGCTGATCAAGTGTGTCGTGACTTAACTCGGGTCCTCACAAGATGCGTACGTATCTTGCAAATATAAAGAATCAAGCCAATAAAACGTAGTTCTGTTAATGAGGGGTCAAACCCTTGTATAGGTGATTGGAACCCTAGAATTAGAGTAGAATTATGTATCTTGGTGGGCAAGCCACAGCTTAAGCCCAATTCTAGATCCTTCCGGATGGAAGGTGAATAAGTATTACGGTTGTATTACGGTTGTATGCCTTGAAGGCTACTCGAAAGATAATTTGGTTCCCTTTTGGACTCAATAACGGATTCTCTTATTTGGCTGATTTAATAGCTACGAAATTATCATTATATTTAGGGTTTTGGGCCTCACAAATGGGCTTTGACCTTGGGTCATCTCAGGTTCATTTAATATGTTATTAAATGTATTTTTGGCACTTATTTTCAGCCCATATCATTTGCCCCCCAACTTCTAAGAAAACAGATCAGGTTTTCATTGAAGTTAAAAGGTCCATGTACACTAGTGTTTCACAGGTATCGTCTTGAATGCAAAGTGTGGAGCGACCTACACATTTACAACGATCGGTCTTATTCGAGACTAAACAATTATATTTGTGTCTTACGGAAAATTAATAAATTCCTAACACTTTTCTCATACTCACCAGTATTTCATTATTTATCAAAGATATTTTGGACCTCTGGCCTGTGTAAACAAACTTGTATTTTTTTTGGAGTTTTTAGGAATTTTTCTTCCCAAATTTTTCCAAAAAGAATCATTTTTTTACAATTTTTCCATGTTTTTCATGAGAAAAAACCAAAAATGCTGAGTATTTTCGACCAGGAATCTTGGTCGAATTCGATCAGGATCCTGGTCGAATTAAGGGTTGTTTTAGCACCCTGGTCGATGGTCTTTCGAGCAGGAATCCTGGTCGAATTCGATCAGGATCTTGGTCGAACTAAGGGCCTTTTGTACACTCTGGTCGAAGCCTTTTCGATCAGGAATCCTGGTCGAATTCGATCAGGATCCTGGTCGAATTAAAGGCCATTTTTGCACTCTGGTCGAAGCCTTTTCGATCAGGAATCCTTGTCGAATTTGATCAGGATCCTGGTTGAATTAAGGGCCATTTTTGCACTCTGATCGAAGCCTTTTCGATCAGGAATCCTGGTCGAATTCGACCAGGAAGCCTCTTTGGGCCTTTTTGGGCCTTTACCGGCTGTCAACAGTTACAAGGAATTTTAACCGGCTAAAGAATTCCTATAAAAGAGTGAAGTGAGATTTCATTTCTAATTTCACTCTAAACACTCATACTTTAGTTTCTAAATTTCTCTCAAATCTCTCTAGCTAAAGGCGATTTCCGGCATAATTCAAGAGGCATTTTTCGGCGATTACTCCATCGTTTTCTGGGCTTTTCTTTGCATCTTCATCTCTTTCGACCATCTATTCTGGGTTCAAGCATTCTTACTTTGAATATCAATGGCGGACAAAGCTGCTCAACGCCTTGCCAAAATGAATTCTGCATCTAAGAGAGGTAATGTCATCGAAATCCGTTCAACTTATATGAGTTTAAGTGATATGATCAATACTCGTGGAGATGAATATCCTAGTTTAGCTGAACTTGATGCATATAACTGCTGTAATAAATTCCATGATGAGGATTGTGTTCGTAGCTACAATAAGAGTTATAATGTTAAGTCCCCTTTTAAATTAGTCATGGCTGGGCCGGGAGACAGGCCTTGCCATTGGAGACCCAATGCTCTTTGTGTCTTTAGGGATGCCCTCATAGCTGGGCCTAGGTTTCCCTTTCATGAGTTCATTCCATGCTTACTAGCAGATGTCCAAATTAGCCCATGCAAATTACCACCCAATGCATGGCGATCCATACTTTGTTTTATGGTTTTGTGTTTGAGAAATAGGTTCCCACTTTCTGTCCCCCTCTTTAGGAAGATTTTTCAATTTTACAATAGTTCTAGTAATCAAAGGGGCTGGGTCTATATTAGACAAAGGCCCAAAATTCCACATATTTTCAATAGGCATTTAATAGTTGACAACAACCCCAAGTGGAAAGAGGAATTGCATACCTGCTATGTGAAGGGGGTGATTGGGGCACCCTTTTCAGAAAATCATTTGGGAAAGTAGACGATGGCAATCCCAACAAAATCGTGCTTAGTACTGAGGAACAGGCTGCCTATGATGAGCTTACCAAAGACAATGGTCAATCGTTGTGCTGGGACCTTATCAACGAGGAATCATTAAGGGCCGTTGGCCTTTCTAAAGTTTCTGACCATGGAAATTTCTCACTCTGTTGCTTTTTTTCTTCATTTCTGTTTTATTTATACCAACGTGTTTTGTTTCTGTTTTTGCAGCTGCGAAAAAGATCATGAAGGCCACAGAGCCTGTGCAGGAGGAGTCCTCTCGAATGAGAAGGGCTAAGAGGGGTATGGATCCCCGTACTGAGGGTCTGGAGCCGGCCTTTTTACGACCTCACAAGGTTACAAAGAAGGATATTGTAAATGTGGATTTGGACGAGGGGCCAGTGCAAGTGAATGTCAAATCGTCTATCTACAGGGCCCCTTGGGGCTTCAGGAAACAGGATTCGGTGGTCGGTTCCACCAAACACTCTATGGACTGGTCACTTAACTCCATCACTCCATGTGATTATAAGGACTTAGTTTCAGGGGGCTCCATGGAGCAGTCTGAGCATCTTGGTGCCCAAGTTATGGCCGCGGTAAGCCTTCAACTTTGTGCTCTTAACTCATACTCTTTCGGGATCATATGTTAATCTCTTGTACTAACATCCCTTGTAGGCTAATGTGCACTTTCAGAGCATGATTCACCAGGCTAAATCCTGGAAAAACCAGGCCAAGTCTTTCGAGACTAAGTATCAGAAAACACAGATTCGTGCTGTGGAGGCTGAAGAGAAGCTGAAGGGGAAGGAGGATGAGTTAGCCATGGCTAATGCTGAGCTGGTAGACTTGAGGGCGAAGAAGGAAGAGGATATTGATGCCTATATGGATTTTGAGGATTTCCAGAAGCTGATGGAGCAGCATGACAGGATTTTGTATCCTGGTCAATACACAGAGGGTTGGGATGAGGCCATTGAGGCCATGCTAAAGAAGCATCCTGGCTTGTTCTCTCCTGCTGACTTCCCGAGTCCATACCCCCTGTTCCTACTCCTGTTGTGGGTAGTGAGGATGAGGCTATAGAGGAAGGGGATAGGATTTTGGATCCTGAGGTTTCTCCCTTGCGAAGGGCCTCGGATACTACCAAGACATCTCCAACTCGTTCTGCAGGGGCTGCCAAGACCCAAGAAGAAGGAGAAGAATTAGCATCATCCAGAGCCTCCGATGCTTAGTATATTTTCTGTTAGCCCTGCATGGCATATGCCTTTTATGATTTCATCATTATTGTTTTGTAACTTATAACTTATAGCCTTCGGGCTTATTTATGCACTTTCGAGTTTTTCTTTATATTTAGTAGTTTTGCCATTTGTACTTGGCCTTTACAAGCTTGCAATTTAATCTTGCATTGATACATAGTAGACATAAATATAAACACAAAAAATGATCAAAACTTATAATTGCATAGATGAATCTTGAAACGGGCACATGCCTTACATAAGTACTCTACTTCCTACTTGGAGTTAAAAGACTCCGAAATGGTTTCATCGACCTTATTACTGTTAGATATAATTGATGTGATTTAATGTCAGTGTTTAAGTGTTGTAGGTAAAAAGAGTTTAACTTGTTAGTTGAAAGCGGTTGTAACAGAGTTTGAGTATACGCTGATAGCTAGAAGCGCAAACGCTGACAGGAGAAAGCGTAAACACTGCTAGCTGAATACATGGAAGCGCAAACACTGCTAGCTAGGAGAGCAACAGAGTTTGCTAAAGTCTGTCTACTGGAAGCGTCTACAAGTCAACAGAGTTTGAAGATTAATTTAATATTAATATGGAAGCGATATCTTTGAAGATTGGATAGCTGTCAAAGAGATTGAGTTGAATTAGAAGACGTGTAGCAATCATAATTGATATCAATTGTATAGCTTAATTTTAGGAGAATCAATTAACGATTGTACGTAGCTGTATATCTTATAAATACAGTTAGGTTAATCCTAGAAGGGTATCCATCGTGAACGAATATCATTCATTGTAACCTAAGCAGCTCTCTGTGATATTTTACATCACTGAGAGAGGAATTATTAATTCCAAACAGTTTTAAGAGTTAAAACGTGTGTTCTTGTTATTTACTCATACAATACTTGATTATATATTGTGTATTCGACCTAACAAGTGGTATCAGAGCCAATCTGTTACTTTATTACAGTTTAAGATCCAAACACAATAGTAATCAATGGCAGAGATTCCTCCTCCATCAGGTTCTGAGAAAGCACCTACTACTGTTAGTAGGTATGAAACAATTAGGGTTCCAATACTGAAGCCATCAGAATATGCAATCTGGAAGGTAAAGATGACTATGTTTCTGGAAGCCACAGATCCAGAATATCTTGATAGAATTTATGAGGGTCCTCATAAACCTACTAAGTTAACTGCTGCTGCTGCTGGTGAGGAATCAAAGGTGGTTCCTAAGGAAAAGAAAGATCTAACTGCTGAGGATCTTTCATCTATTGCTAAGGATGCCAAAGTAAGGCACTTACTTCACAGTGCTCTTGACAATGTTATGTCTAACAAAGTGATTAACTGCACGACTGCAAAGGATATATGGGATGCACTTGAGGTTAGATGTCAAGGAAGTGCTGCAATTAAGAAGAAAAGAAGGAACATACTCACACAAGAGAATGAGCATTTTGAGGCAAAGTCTGAAGAAACCATGACAGAAACATTTGATAGATTCTGCAAACTACTCAATGATCTATCATTGGTTAACAAAGAATATGATCTGGAAGATTCAAATCTCAAGTTTCTTCTCTCTCTTCCTTAAAAGTGGGATGTGAAAACAACCACCATAAGAGACAACTATGATCTTGCTGACACTGAGATTGATGAAATCTATGGACTGCTCAAGACTCATGAATTGGAAATGGAGCAGAGAAACAGAAGATCAAGCAGGAAGTCAAAGACTGTTGCACTGAAAGTTGAAGAAAAATCTTCAAAGAAGGAAGCATCAAGGAAGAAGGCAAAAGGAAAGGCCTTGGTCATTCATTCAGAAAGTGAGTCATCAAACACTGATGTTGACTCAATCACAGATGGAACATCTGATTCTGAAGATGATGAGGAGATGATGCAAATGGCTGAATTGATGGTAAAGACCTTCAAGAAGATGGGATTCAAGAACTTCAAGAAGAGAAAGAGATTCTCCAAGGATTACTCAAAGTCTGACAAGAAAAATTTCAAGAAATCTGAGGGAAAGGACTTTAAATCTGGTAAGAAAGACAAGTCTGAGATTCAATGCTACAAGTGTAAGGAGATGGGTCACTATGCTCCTGAGTGCAAAAAGGTTAAAACTGAAAAGGCACTCTACACCAAAGGCAGAGATTGGGCAGACACCTCAGATTCAGATGAGGAGGTGAACTATGCTCTCATGGCCTCTACTCAGAATGAAGATTCTGAACTAAAGGTACCTCCAACTACCTATGCTTATAATACAGATAATATAACTGAATTGAGAATTTATCTTAAGGCATTACACATCAGTTATAGAGATCAGACTTTAGAAAATGAGAGAATCAAAAGTGAGTGTTCTCAACTCAAAGAAAGAAATAAACTTGTTGAGGAACAACTTGAAAACATGAATAAAATTCAGAAAGAAAGAGATGATGCTGTGTTTATAGAACAGGAGTTGCTAGGTAAGTATAAGCAACTAGAATCTGAATTAGGAGATGCAAAGCACATTATTAAAACTTGGACACATTCTGGAAAAGACACTCAAGAGGTCTTTCAATCAGACACAGTAGGTCTAGGTTATTCTGAGGATGATGTGCTTAGGTTTCAGAATACAGTTAAGATAAGACCACCTCTTTCTACTAAGAAATTTGGAACATTTGTTCATGGTGCTGTTAAAACTGAACATGGAACTGTTGACCATGAGCTAGTAAAAACCTGTGTAAAACAGGTTAATATTGGTTCAATGACAGATAAACAACTTAAGCATAAGCTTAAAGAAATTAAATCTGTCAACAAACAGAGAATGCCTAGGAAAAACAGAAATGGTAAGGTAGGCATAACATCAGGACTTAAGCTAATGCTTGCTACATTTGCACCTATAAAAACATGTTATAATTGTGGTAGCACTAATCATCTTGCTAGCTTTTGCAGGAAGAACAAAGACATTAATTCTTTACCCTCCAAATCTGGAGTGAAAAAGGAAAATGTCAAACCAAGACCACAAACTCTGTGCAAACATTGTGGAAGTAGTTGGCACTCAATTTATACTTGCAAGAATTATCATGCTATTTATCATAATTATTATGAACTGAAACCTAATTTGAAATGGGTTAAAGTTGATTCTGCAAGTACTAAAAATAAAAATGTTAGTTTAAACTCTGATAATGCTAAATCCGCTGCAAAAACTAACAGATTCGATAAAGCAAAAGGATCCAAGCAAGTCTGGATCCTTAAAACTAACAATCAGTGATTTTTTGTGATTGCAGGGTAGCAGGGTAAGTACCCTAGTCGTGGACAGTGGATGTTCAGGACACATGACTGGAAATAAAGCCCTGCTATCAGAGTATGAGGAGAAGGCTGGCCCAAAAGTTTCCTATGGAGATGGCAACATAGGACATACTCTGGGATATGGCAATATTAATCTTGGAAGTGTCATCATCACAGATGTAGCTCTGGTTCCAGGACTCAAGCATGATCTGCTTTCTGTGAGTCAAATCTGTGACAGAGGATATCATGTAGATTTTCAGCCTGAATATTGTCAAGTCATCAGTAAATCTACAGGGAAAGTTGTTCTAGTTGGAAACAGACACAATAACATCTATGAAATAAAGTTGTCAACAAACTCTGATGGCAAAGCAGTGTGTCTGTCAACAAGAATGTCCAGTGAAGAGAGTTGGAAGTGGCACAAGAAACTCTCTCATTTGAATCTGAACAACATCAATGAGCTAATAAAGAATGATCTTGTAAGAGGACTACCAAAGTCTTTGTTGAATGTAGAAGGCCTGTGTGATTCTTGTCAAAAGGCCAAATAGAGAAAAGTCTCTTTCAAAAGCAAATCTGAGTCTTCAATTGTTGATCCTTATCATCTTCTACATGTTGACCTTTTTGGACCAGTGAATGTCATGTCACTTGGAAAGAAGAAATATGCTCTAGTCATTGTTGATGAATACACCAGATACATATGGGTGTATTTTCTAGCAAAGAAGGATGAAACTGCATTAACACTGGCAGAACATATAATACAACTGGACAAAGGGTCAGAGAATCAAGTGAAGATTATCAGAAGTGACAATGGAACTGAGTTCAGGAATTCAACAATGGAAGAATTTTGCAAGAGTAAAGGAATCAAAAAAGAGTTTTCTGCACCTGGCACTCCACAACAAAATGGTGTAGTGGAGAGGAAGAACAGAACCTTGATAGAAGCTGCCAGAACCATGCTAGATGAAGCAAAATTGCCAACATATTTCTGGGCAGAAGCAGTTCAAACTGCTTGTTTTACTCAAAATGCAACACTGATCAACAAGCATGGTAAAACACCATATGAAATGGTGAAAAAGAAAAAGCCAAATCTAAAATATTTTCATATTTTTGGATGCAAGTGCTTTGTGTTGAAGACTCATCCTGAACAGTTGACCAAATTTGACCTAAAGGCAGATGAAGAAATTTTTGTTGGCTATCCACTGTCAACTAAAGCATTCAGAGTTTATAATCTGAGAACTAGAGTGATCATGGAGTCTATTCATGTGTCATTTGATGACAAGAAAATAACTGGACTTGAAGATGTTAATGAACATGATCAACTGCACTTTGAAAATGAAGATTTATTAAACTCTGATGAGAATAATCTGACAAACTCTGTTGAGCTAAACTCTGAACCTCTACTGGTAAATAGTCAAGAGACTTTTCAATCAGAAACAAGGGAAGAACCAGTTGAGGGGGAGCATGAAGAATCACAACAAAGTGAAAATTCAAATACTGATAGTGACTCAGTTGATAACTCTGAATCAAACTCTGTTGATTCAAACTCTGATCGTTCAAATTCTGAACAGTCACATTCAGGGGGAGCATCAGAAAATGAAGAAAGGCACCAAGAAAATCAGGAGAGCATGGATCAAGGGGGAGGATCACATGATGACAGAAGCAATCTGCCTTCTGCAAGAAAATGGACTAAGTCGCACACACCTGATTTGATTATTGGTGATCCAGATGCAAGAGTAAGGACAAGAAGTGCAACAACAAATGAATGTCTGTTTCATGCATTCTTGTCACAAACTGAGCCAAAGAAAGTATATGAAGCTCTTAAAGATGCTGACTGGATAACAACAATGCAAGAAGAGCTAAACGGGTTTGAGAGAAATGAAGTGTGGACCCTTGTACCAAGGCCAAAGAACAGATCCATTGTTGGTACTAAATGGGTTTTCAGAAATAAAACTGACAGTGATGGTGTTATCACAAGGAACAAAGCAAGACTGGTGGCAAAAGGCTATTCACAGCAGGAAGGAATAGATTATGATGAGACTTTTGCACCAGTTGCCAGATTGGAGGAAATAAGGATGTTTCTTGCCTATGCTTCTCACAAGAAATTCAAGGTTTTTCAAATGGATGTGAAAAGTGCTTTTCTGAATGGAAAACTTGAAGAAGAAGTGTTTGTTGAACAACCACCTGGTTTTGTAGATCCAAAATATCCAGACCATGTCTACAGGTTAGACAAGGCACTCTATGGACTTAAGCAGGCACCAAGGGCATGGTATGAAACTCTTGCTAAATTTCTATTAGAAATTGGGTTTCACAGAGGTACTATTGACAAAACTCTGTTTTACTTTCAATCTGGTAGTGACTTGCTCTTAGTTCAAATATATGTTGATGACATCATTTTTGGATCTACTAATGATAAACTCTGTAAGAGGTTTGCCAAGCTCATGCAGTCAAGATATCAAATGAGTATGATGGGAGAGCTAATCTATTTTCTAGGCTTACAGGTGAAGCAAACAGATGATGGAATTTTTATCAATCAAGCAAAATATACCAGAAATCTTCTCAAGAAATTTGGCATGCTTGACTGTTCATCTGCAACAACTCCCATGGCAACTGCAACAAAATTAGACAAAGATACAGGGTCATCAGTAGATATGACAAGTTACAGAGGAATGATTGGTTTTCTACTCTATTTAACAGCTAGTAGACCTGATATCATGTATGCCACCTGTCTGTGTGCAAGGTTTCAGGCAGATCCAAGGGAACCACATTTAACAGCTGTGAAGAGGATTTTCAAGTATCTCAAGGGCACTGTAACTTTAGGGCTGTGGTACCCAAGAGAATCAGATTTTAAGCTACTTGGTTACTCTGATGCAGATTTTGCAGGCTGTAAGATTGACAGAAAAAGCACAAGTGGAAGTTGTCAATTTCTTGGTGACAGACTTGTGTCTTGGTACAGCAAGAAACAAAAATCAATATCAACATCTACAGCTGAAGCAGAGTATATTGCTGCTGGTAGTTGCTGTGCACAGATTCTATGGATGAAGAATCAATTGCTGGATTATGGGTTGAGGTATAGCAAAATACCTATTTTCTGTGATAATCAAAGTGCTATTGCAATGACAAGTAATCCAGTACAACACTCAATGACCAAGCACATCAGTATAAGGTATCACTTTATCAGAGAGCATGTAGAGGAAGGCAATATTGAGCTTCACTTTGTGCCTACAGATCAACAACTTGCAGATGTCTTCACCAAGCCTCTAAGTGAAGCAGCATTTACAAGACTGGTCAATGAACTAGGGATGGTATCTGGTTTTGACTAAACATGTTGGTTAGACTCAAAATTTTCTTATAAAATGTGCTGCTCATATTTTCTGTGAATTGCTAAAGTGCTATGTGAACCTTGTTAATTAAACTCTGTTATGCATACTCTGTTCACATGTTTCTATTCTCACACTGGTAAACTCTGTCAGCATGATTGTTGGTCATACACTGTTAATATGTTTGATAAACTCTGTGAATTCTGAGTTGATTTTTGTCTGAATGAAAATACCAATGAAGAAAAATGTATGAAGCATGATTCTCAGTGAATAAATCAAGATTCTTTCTGAGTCACTGTGATCTAATCAGAAATTGTGCAGTAAGTTAACACAGCATGATACTGTTTCATATTTAGAGCATCTCTTAGTTTATTTGATCCTAAACTCTGAATCTATGAATACTTAGTGCATTGCCTCTCATGAATAATTTCTGATATTGATGAACTCTAAACTCTGATTAGTAACACTCTTTTTCCAAGACATACATAGTTCTTGATGATTCCTTGTTTGTACTTGTGAAAATTTTAAAACTTGAGATGTGTCATTGTTTAGTTTGGTGAGAAACAGTTCATGTCTGCACCCTGTGAGATTTTGAGCCAAATAAGTGATTGATACATTTTATATCAATCAGATTTTATTGCTGTGTGATGTTCATCAGTAAGTATGTTGCTCTAGAACTTGCATTAAACCATTTTGAGACTACATGATATGTGTGTGCATGAAAATGATAAAGGCACTAGGTTTTAACCATCTTTCTTCAAACACTGTTCAAAACTTCTTTGAATACTGTTCATAAACACTGTTCATAAACACTACCCTTAGTAAACCCCTTTGAGCCTAATTAACTGCTCATTTTTCTTAAACTCTGAAGTATTAAGAGCAGTTATATTCTTTTGATAAATCAAATGCAAGCAGGTGAATGTTTCTCAAGAAAAGAAAAGCTTACTCGGTATATATAATAAAATAAAAAAAAGGGGTATATATACTGTTAGGTCCAAATGTGTTGTAGAGGGGGGGTGAATACAACTTTTCGATTATGAGTAGCAATAAATACGATGCAATAAATGAACACACAGATTCAAGGAATATATTTCTTTTATATATAACTTGAAAAGGTTGCTACAACATTCATTACAAAGTATAACAGAAGTTGAGAGAGAAGTAAATGATTCTAAGCTCTGTGAATACTCTCTCTCTTTTTCTTGTGTTTTTCTCAATATTGCTCACTAACTAAAACATTACACAAGTGCTTCTATTTATACTACATGTAATCTATGACCTGTAGTCTTCAAAGACTAAGATGTACGTGGCCCAATGATGTCCACATAAATCTTGTCTTATCTTGAAAGCTTGGAAATCTGCCAATCAGAAGATGCCATGTGTCATGTTGAAGCTGCACTCTAAGTAGAACTTCTACTTGAGAATTTCTACTTAGCCATCTCGAAATTCTAAGTAGAACTTCTACTTGAGAATTTCGACTTAGCCATCTAGAACATTTCTTACTTAGAAAATATTCTGGTCTTCAACTTGAAACTTCAATGCACATCTTGAGCTTGTGATATCTTCATATCTTCTTTGTTCTTCTACAAGCTCTTGAACATGGATCTTTATTACTGACATAAACTTGCTATCAATGTCCTGACACTTGATGCACTGGTCTGGTTCATAAGTGACTAGTCTTGATAGTGTTTCTGCTTCTTGAATAAATTACCATATTCACTTAGTAACTTGGCTTTCCAATATTTGCTTTCCTTCTTGTTCACTTGAAATCAATTGGTCTTGTTGATACTGATAGTTATGATCTTGATTCTCGAATTCTCAAATCACTGAGGCCTGAACAACTTTGACTTGAACTTCTCTCAATGATTTCTTCTTGGCTTGATCATAGTTAACATGTTCAATTGTATCAATTACCTTGTCTTCATTTAGTGTTGATTCCTTGTGACTTCTTGTTCTTGATTGTCTTCTGGTTAAGTATCTTTTCATTTAATTGAGTTACATTAGTTATAGTGTTACAAGTTAATACACTCTGCCTTTCAATCTCCCCCAATTTGATTGTCTAACAATGACATTCAAATTAATGAAGGATAACTCAACTAAACAATGAGACGAGAAAAGATAATTAACATTACAGTCTTGAAAAATATACAATTACAAGTACATGAAAACAATACAAAGAACTTAAACTAGAAACAGAATTCGAACCTCGAATTAAAGATCATTTGAATGATTCCTATCACCTGGATTATTTCATATTTTTTTAGTCAAACTTATATCACCTTATTGGATTCATTCTAAGATGAATTTTCCTCAAGTGAGTTAAAGCAACCGAAAGACATGAAGTTTTTCCAACTTCAAGTTCACACCACTCTCACCTTTAACCCTAATTCCGTTTCCTCTTCCTAGCTTCAGCAGCTTGGTCCTTTTCTTCTTTTTGCCTTCTGCGCTTCTCCTCCTGCTGCTTTTGTTTCTTATATACTGGATTATGAAGTTGCGTCCACCTAGCATTCAGCAAACTTACTGCTTCCATCTCTAGAGGGTTCCTGGGTTCTGGGTAAGGATGTTTGAAAAGCCTTCTGAGTTTGTCCACCTCCTGAGTAGTCCTGATCTCTGGAATTTCCTCAAATTTCTTCATGATAAGCCGAGGTTTCCTATGAGTTTTATCAGATTTAAACTGACAGTAGATCATTTTGGGATAGCCTATGACACGGTTAGTATTGTGGACACTAGCCGCATCTCGCTCCAATCGCTTCATCTCCACTACTACATCAGATAGGTAACTCACGAGTCTCTGCTTTTCTGTCACATACTTAACTTCCACATCTTCCCATTTGAACACATATAACACTTTCTCTAGAAATGCAGCATCTTGAGTCTGCTTCAGCCAGTCTCTACTCATATGCAAGAGTGTTTGCTTCTGGTCTGCATCTATGAATACTAAGGCGTCAGCTGCATTATCAGCAAAAGAATGTATCCAGTATACGCTGTCTCTTCCTGGAACACCAACTGCCTCCCTTATCTCTCCTTGTTCCAGTTCTCCAGTAGGAAGATTCAGAGCTTCATCAACGTTCTTCATTGCTTGAAGAATATTCCAATTCCTCTCTATCAGCTCTGGTTCAATCTTCACATTATCAAGAGGGTTCGGAGCAATGACATCACACTTCCACACCTCATTGCTCTTCTTTAGTATGACACTTTCAATGGTCTTCACTGTTTTATCCTTAAGCACAGAAGCGAATCCCTTACCCATCATCTGCCTACAGACGGCCTTAAGAGATTCCACTGAAAGTTCCATTAATTCCTTTTCCTCCAGGCTCACCCTCTTCAATTTACTGTCAACCACCATCCGGACAACATTTGGATATGCTGAGAATTCTGGACCCTTGTCCTCTGCTAGCCGCATTAACTGATCCCTATACAGAATGCTTAGATTCTCAGAATGAGAGTATTGAATTTTTGTTGCTAGCAAGAACAACTCTGATGCAGATCTTCTCGTCATGAATTGATCATCTACATACATGAAAGACATCGGGGCTCCTTCTGTGAAAGACAAAACAACCTGCCACTCCTTTTGCGATGAATTGTATCCAACCCTGACTTTAGAAATTAATCTCTTTAAAGCATTTATGTAGTCAGCCGCCATTGGATTCTGCAAATTTAGTTGGTAGAACAGATCATCTGCTTCCTTGTTATGCTCTCCTTTTGTACATGGTCCCATCAAAATCTTTCTTGCGTCATCCCACTTCTTCCCTATCCTTCTATTGTCCAGATCGATTTGAGGATCAGCTAGCCTTGCAAGCTCATAATCGTACTGCTTTCCTTGTAGCTCCGCTTTCTTTTCCTGAAACGCAGCACGACCTTGCATTTGCTTCATTTTAAAGAACTCAGCTTGATCCAAGGCTAACTGTTGAGCTTCAAGGGTTTCCTTATCGACAGTAATTTCTTCAGGCAATCCGAAAGACATTCCAGCACCTCCACCTTGATCCTTCAATGATCTCTTTATAGCATGTTTCAACGGTGCGTCTTCCATGTCGGAATCTGAGTCAAGTACCTCCTGTACTTTTTCTTGATGACTCAGATCAACGAATGGCTCATCTGGCTCAATCGCTATTGCCTTACCCTTTTTCCTTCTTAGAGCCTCTTCATCAATGGACGGCTCAACTTCCATTTCTTTTACAAGATCAGCATGCTCTTGAATTTCTTCGATTTGAACTCCCTGCTGTCTCGTCTCCTTTGTACTCTCCCCCTTAGGTGAGTTATCCTGAACTCCACCCTGGTCTCCAGATCCACTAGCTGTATCAAAATCTTCAAACCCAGAACCATAGGGTCCTGCTCCACTAGCACCACCTGTACCAGCATCGGGGGGAGGTTGTTGTGGCGCGAAACATTCCGGGGGCACAAAACTTCTGATTGCGTACATAACTCTGCTTATCTCCACAGCCAGAGTATCCATTGTAAGCTCCATTGCTCCCATCCTGTCATTCAGGGTGTTTCCCAAGACACCAGCAGCATGGCCCATGTCATTTACATGATTTTTCAAATCAGTAAAAGCTGAAGCTTGAAGTGCCATTCGTGCTGCGTAGTCGTCAAGTGCCCTTTGATTATTTCCAACATTCATCCCTAACTGCCCCATTGACTGCCCAAACTCCTTCATTTGATTTTCCATAAAAGACAAACGAGATTCAAGATTGTCAGAATTAAGGGACGGTGTTTGGTTTAGGTGACCTCGCTCTAATACTCGTTCTGTTGGTATTTGGCGCTCGGTTTCGGGCCTTAAAAATGAAGGTCCCTCTCTCCCTAACCTCTCACACACACTCCCTGTCTCACGCTCGTGTATGTCTTCAATAATTGATCCAAAATATGAAGAAGTACCTGCAGAAACTTGATAAGAAATATAAGTTGCAGTTATGGGATCAAATACTGTTTGTTCCTGAGTTGGAATCTCAGGCTGAGAGGCTACAAAGTGTTCTTGTACAACATCAGAACCGATCCTCTTTGTAGCATCAGTACGTACCGGTGAAGGTACGGTTGAAGTTTTTAAACCTTCATGTCCTCTTGAAGCAACAGTATCTTTAAGAGGTACAAAATCATCATCAAAATCAAAATCCCTATGTGCAGATTGTTCAAGGGGTGAACCACTCTCGTGAGGTGGAGTGGTTGCGTGTGACACTCTAGGGTTTGACTGAGATTTAGAAGTAGCAGCATGGGAAATTTTGGCTTTCTTGCGAATAAGTTGCTGCTCTTCGGGTTCACTCCCATTATCATTTCCTACATCTATATGTGCTGGCTGTTTGGATTCCGGTGACTGGGATGATATAGAATTAGAAATATAGCTCTCACCCTGGGATAGATCCTGCGGGCTAGCAGTCTCTTGGGTCTGGGAATCAGAAACATAGGGAGAGGAATGAGTAGAGTGTCGAGAGAGATTACCTGATTCATTACCTTGTTCGTCTCCGCTTTGTTCATCAGGAATCGCTTCAAATGCCTCAGCATGAGCAGACCGATTCTGAGCATGTGATGAAGCTTGCGAGAATTCCATCAAAGTGGTAACCCCCTCATCATATGTAAGCCACTTTTGTAAGGTATCAGGAATAGACATCGGTTTTCCATGATGTTTATCCTGATTTTCAACTGTTGAAAGTGACTTAGTGCCCATCCCTAGCGGTGCAGATGATGGACCACTGGCAAAACTCCGTCTAACTGCAAGAGCATCCTTCGGTACTAAACCATTTATCAGCATCTGTAGAAACCGAGGAAACCAGCAAACAACATCTGTGGTGTTGAGGTCTCTGCTTGCAGGGGATCCCATCACAGCCACTATCTCAGAGAGAACTATTCGTCCATAATTGATATCCAGCTCTCTTGCTAGGGCAATTCCGAGGTTTTGCATGGGAATGGAAATTTGATGGTAATCGCTTTCTCGTGCCCGAAAACATCTTGTTATGGCCTCGAAAAAGTAATTCCATTCCACATGAAGAAATTGTTTTTGGATGTTTCCAGTGATCCGGCCAGTCGGAGGATAACACCCTATTTCTTCAAAGAATTTGAGGCGATCTGCAGCTGTAGGTTCTGGATCATAAGCATCTTTAACAGGGAATCCAAGAACCTTGTTGACAATTTGTTCAGTCACCACATATTCCTGACCCGCTAAGGTAAACCTGAAACCAAAGGGGGTTGATTTGCTCCCAAAAGAAACCGCACTAGTCCATAATTGCTGTAAAGCATCATGCACTAGTGTAGGTTTAGAAGTAAAAGCATCGCTAGCTTTGGAATACAAATTGAGAAATCGTATCCAAGACTTAAAGCGCGGGAGTTGATCACCAATTTCCGTAGAAATATTATAAAAATTGTTTTTGGCAAGTGAAAATTGGTGAGCCATTTTAATTAAGAGTTTTTTTCTTTTTAAAAAGATGTGAAATTTAATTTTAATTTTCGAAAAACAATTAATTAAACAATTAATTAAACAATTAACTGTTATAACCCTTTTAATTTATCAAGAACACAAAAGTTCCCTTTTGAGAAATCAAACTACGGGCTCCAACGAACAGTTAATGTAAGGCAAATTTCGAACCACTAATTTAAATCTGCTTTAACAGTGAAGTATGTGTGTGTTAAAACGTTTTTGAACAGATCTGTTAACTTTTGTGTGTATATACGCGTGTATATATATCTCAAGAAGGATGAACAATGACACAAACACACAAGAACAGAGATTTAATGGTAACACACAAGTAATAGCAGTCAAAAATGGGCATTAATTCGTTGTCCGTATGAGATTTGTCACAAAAATCACGAATCAATGGTTGTATCTATGAAATCGCCTGTATGTATATGTGCGGCTGTAAAACTCAAATTAGGTAAAAGTGAAAGAAAACATCGAGTTAGATATGAATATATAGACATGAATGTGCAATGACAGAAATGCCCCTGATAAAAAGTGTGAAAAACACTAAGTACATACAGGGAACACTCTATCTCGAACCTCAAGTCGAACTTCGAGATAAAGTTCGAGATAGGTGTCAACTCGAACTTTTAGCACTTAGCAAAAATCAGCAAGGAAATCTATCTCGAAATTCGAGATAAAGTTCGAGTTAGCAGATAACTCGAAAAACTTGAACCACTTGAACATTAAGACCATGTAAACAGCACACAAACAACAAGGAAATCTATCTCGAAATTCTAAGTCGAAATTCGAGATATAGTTCGAGTTAGGAGTTAACTCGAAAATTCCCTTTAACCAATTGAGAATTCTCTCAAACTCTAAGTGAAACCTCTAAGTCGAACTCTAAGTCGAACTTCGAGTTGGACTTCGAGATAGAGGTTAACTCGAAGTTATTCTCAATTCTTTTCAAAATATCCCCAAAAATGGAACTCTCATCTGAATTTCGAGATAGAGTTCGAGATAGACTGTATCTCGAATATTTTGAAGATAATTAGGCACACTGGTAACTCTAATTCGAACCTTAAGTCGAATTTCGAGATAAATTTCGAGATAGAGGCTAACTCGAAATTTCTCCCAGACTTAGAATTTTCAAAACTTCACTCTGGAAGCTCAAATCGAAATTCAACTAGAATTTCAAGATGAGTTTCGAGATAGTAACTAACTCGAAATTTTGAAGATACTTAGAATAATTTGACAATTTTTCTTTGAAAAACTCAACAATTAATTTTGTCAAATTAATATAAATATCAATTCAAGGATTTTAATATATGACATAATTAAAACATTCCTTGATAATTCTAAGGCCTCTAATTACATGAAAAACACAGGTAAATTCATCTAAAAATCATGCAATATTTAGAATATTATGAATTTAACTCCCCCTATGTTCATGCAATCTAACAAGCATAAATTCACAGATTTGTGCTATAAAAGACACTTAAAACACACTGAATTCATGCAAAATCACACTATATGCATCCTATAATAATCATTAATTAGGCATTTTAAAGTCTAAACACATAATGATTAAATAGCTTGCATATACCAACATAACCATGGATTTTACAGATAGAAGGCTTTACTAACTTGTGTTAAGCATTCCCAATTCACCAACCAACCTATTGAATGTTACTTCATCAAGAGGTTTGGTGAATATATCTGCAATTTGTTGCATTGTGGGCACAAAATGTAGCTCCACAGTCCCCTCCTCGACATGTTCTCTTATGAAGTGATACCTGATGTCGATGTGCTTTGTTCTTGAGTGATCTACAGGATTGTTGGTTATGGCAATGGCACTTGTGTTGTCACACATAATTGGAATTTTCTTGTGCTTCATGCCATAATCCTTCAATTGGTTCCTCATCCACAGTATTTGAGCTACACAGCTTCCAGCAGCAATGTACTCAGCTTCAGCAGTAGAAGTAGATACTGTATGTTGCTTTTTACTTTGCCAGGACACCAATCTTCTGCCAAGAAATTGACAAGCACCAGATGTGCTTTTCCTATCAATCCTGCAACCTGCATAATCTGAATCCGTATAGCCAATTAGATTAAAACCTGTATCTCTTGGGTACCAAATTCCTAGATTTGGTGTGCCCTTGAGATACCTAAAAATTCTTTTGACGGCTATGAGATGTGATTCTCTAGGATCCGCTTGGAACCTTGCACATAAACAAGTCGCGAACATTATATCGGGTCTACTTGCAGTTAAATAGAGAAGTGAGCCAATCATACCTCGATAGCTTGTGATGTCAACTGATTTACCTGATTTGTCTTCATCAAGCTTCGTGGCTGTTGCCATGGGAGTCTTGGCTGCTGATGCATCTTCTAGATTATACTTCTTGAGTAAATCTCTGACGTACTTGGATTGACAGATAAAGATACCATCTTTTCTCTGACTGATCTGTAATCCAAGGAAGAAGGACAGCTCTCCCATCATGCTCATCTCGTATTTGTCTTGCATTAGCTTAGCAAATTTCTCGCACAAGCGCTCATTCGATGACCCAAAGATAATATCGTCCACATATACTTGAACAAGTATTAGATCATTCTTCACATTCTTATAGAACAATGTTTTGTCAATTACTCCCCTAGTAAAACCACTTTCAATTAAGAATACAGATAGGGTTTCATACCAACATCTTGGGGATTGCCTGAGGCCATAGACAGATTTGAAGAGAAGATACACAAAATCTACAAGTTCTGGATCAATGAAGCCAGGCGGCTGTTCCAGATACACTTCTTCTTCTAACTCTCCGTTCAGGAAGGCACTTTTCACATCCATCTGGAAAACCTTGAAGTTCTTATGTGCTGCAAATGCCAAAAACATCCTGACTGCCTCAAGTCTTGCAACTGGTGCATAGGTCTCATCATAATCAATTCCTTCTCGCTGAGAATAACCTTTTGCAACCAAACGAGCCTTGTTTCGTGTTACAAGTCCGTTTTCATCCATTTTATTTCTGAATACCCACCTTGCTCCAATTACTGATTTGTTCTTTGGTCGGGGTACCAGCTTCCAAACTTTCTGCCTTTCAAACTGATTGAGTTCCTCTTGCATTGCAATCACCCAATCAGCATCACCAAGAGCTTCTTCTATTTCTTTAGGTTCAAGCTTGGATAAGAACCCAGAAAATAAGCAAATATTAGCCAGGTCAGCTCTTGTATTTCTTCTAGTAGACACACCAGCATCTGGATCACCAATAATTAATTCAAACGGATGGTCTCTATTCCATACCCGTTCTCTTGGAAATTGTCTTGATGATTCAGCATGACTTTCTGAATTGTGGTGCTGACTACTTTGAATACTTTCACTAACTCCCCCTGAGTTAGTGCCAGCTCCTACAGAACTAGAGTCAACTCGATTCGAGCCTTGAACAGTAGTCCTTGAGCTGCTATTTACTCCCCCTGAGTTGTTGCCGGTTCGTACTGAAGAAGTCTCTCCTGATCTTGTAGAATTAGCTTGCTCACTAGACTCAGGTTCTTCACGTACACTTGGAACATTTAATGGGACAACCAACTCAGGTTCATCTTCAAGATCTTCTAAGTCCAGATTCTGAAATTTTAGGGACTCAGGTTCACTAGAATCTCTTGAAATTGATGAGAGTTTGGTATCGTCGAATCTGACGTTGTAGCTTTCAGTCACTTTTCGATCATTCACTAAGAACACCCTATAAGCTGCTACCACATCTGTGGAGTAACCAACAAAGATTCCTTCACGAGCTTTTGCTGCAAACTTGCCTAGATTTTCATCATCTATAAGTACATAGCATTTTGCTCCGAATACATGAAAATATTTGATTGTTGGTCTTCTGCCGTTCATTAGCTCACATGGTGTCTTTTCTTTATCTTTTATGATCAAGGATCGATTTTGAGTGTAACACACGGTACTCACTGCTTCTGCCCAGAAATACAGAGGAAGTTTCGAATCGTACAACAAAGTTCTTGCTGCTTCAACCAATGTTCTATTCTTCCTTTCAACTACTCCATTTTGCTGTGGAGTTCTCGGGGCTGAGTACTGACGACGTATTCCTTTAGATACACAGAAGTCATTTAGCACTGCGTTTTTGAATTCAGTGCCATTGTCTGATCTAATCGTCTTCACAGTAAGTGTTGAAACATTCTCAATTTGAGTGATGTGATCAATGATTAAGAAAGGTACTTCGTCTTTCGTCATTGCGAACAATACCCATGTATACTTGGAGAAGTCATCCACGATTACCAATGCATATCTTTTCCTAGATAAAGATAGGACATTCACTGGGCCAAACAAATCCATATGAAGAAGTTGCAGAGGCTCAGTGATACTAGAAATTTCTTTGCTTTTATGCGATGCTCGTTTTGACTTTCCCATTTCACAGGCTTCACAGAGTCCTTTCGGAGCGAACTCCATTTGAGGTAGATCTCTCACCAATTCTCGCCTCGCGAGAGCATTCATCGTTTTGAAGTTTAAGTGAGATAACTTTTTGTGCCATAACCAGCTTTCATCATCCGAAGCTTTGCTGTAGAAACAGGTAACTTCATTCTGATTTGCTGAATCCATGTCTGCAACAAAAAGATCTGCCTTTCGAACTCCTCTCAAAGCCAGTGAACCTTCCTTGATGTGAGTGATTGATACACCTTTCTTGTTGAATACAATTTCGTAACCTTTGTCACAGAATTGACTGATACTCAACAAATTATGCTTTAATCCCTCAACATAGGAAATATCTTCAATGATGACATTGCCAGTTTTCAGTTTGCCATATCCCTTTGTCACACCTCTGCTGTCATCTCCAAAGGTAACATAAGGGCCAGCTTTCATAACCAACTCTGTAAGCAGGGACTTGTCTCCAGTCATATGCCTCGATGCTCCACTATCTAGCACCCATATAACTTTATTTCTCTTTTGCTTAATGCCCTGCAATAACAGATTGATTAGACTTTCTTCGGAACCCAACTTTGATTGGGCCCGGCTTTTCGATAAGATTTAGAATCAACAGATTTAACAACGGGAGATGCACTTTTCTTAACATAACTAGAGCTTTCGACTTCCTCCTTTCCTTTCTCAGACTTGACATATTTATCAGTCCTAGGAGAAGGTTTGTCACTCCTAACTTTAGGAGGACTGACAGTCTTGGCTCTCCCAAACTTCTTTTTGTTGTTTGAACTAGCAGCAGTATTTGAGCATGACTGGCTAGATGCATTCATTAAATTCACAAAAGTTTGCATGACATTAAAAGTGCATGGCATACAATTAGGTTGACCACACTGTGCATGATTCTGATGCAGATTATTCATAGTGTGTGTGGTAGGCATGGCATGTGTAGCAGTGCATGCATAAGAAAGATGTTCAGTAGATTTGCAGTGATAACATGCTTTCTTTATTCGTTCAGCCTTAACCTCTTTTATGCCTTTCTTCCCTTGTTGTTTAACAGCCTTAGCTCCTATTCCTAGTCTAGATTCATCACTAGGGAAATTGATTTTAACTTGTTTAATAGGAGTTATAGGTTGTGCGTTCTGACGATCTTCCATCTCAATCTCATATCTAGCTATCAATTCAGTCTCTTCTTCTTCTATTCTAGGAACAAGGTGTTTGTAGATGGGTTTGACAGAAGGTTTAAAAATGCTAGAAATATCATTTTTAAGGTCACTGGAACTAGTGTCTATAGGTCTCTTCCCATCTTTCTTAGAAAGATTAGAATAATCAAGTCCTACACCTACTCCAGTTATCTTTTTAAACACATCATTATCTACATACACTTTACTAGCAGCTAGTTTGTAAGCTTCACATTTAGTTTCTAACTCAGCTAGTTTGTTCCTTAAACATGATTCTATTTCTGCCTTAAGGACGAGCTTGTGTTCCAAAGATTTAATAAAATCTCTTAGAGAAGTATCTACAGTGCAAGCAGCCTCTAACTCTTCCACTTTTGCCTCAAGCATTCTGCTTTTGGCGACAAGTGTTTTCTGTTCCTTTTGAGAAGTGTCTAGGCTTTTGCACAACATGTAGATCTCTTCGCTAAGAGCTCCGTTCTGTTCCTTATAATCATCAATAGACATTTCTACTTTAAGGGTTAGAACTGGTACCTCTGGTTCCTCTGATGTCTCAGCCATGAGCGCAAAGTTTGCTACATGAGTAACCTCTTCCTCATCTGAATCATCCCAAGCTCTTCCTTCTGTTACTACTAAAGCTCTTTTACCATGTTTTTCTTTCATCAGCGATTCATACTTGCTTTTGAGGGCTTCAAATGTCTCTTTTGGATAAGTCTGTTTAGGCTTTTTGCAGTCCGAGGCAAAGTGTCCAGGTTCTCCACAGTTATAGCATTTGAACTTCATTTTGAAATCCAAAGGAGATTTGTAGCTGGTACTCTTGCCTTTACCTTGGTAGCCTGACGAACTACCTCCACCCTTAGCAGCCCGATAATAAGATGAAGAATTTCTCTGTGGTCGGTTGCTCTTTCTGAATCTCATGTTGCTGAACTTCCTTGCCATGTATGCCACGACACTATCGTCCATGTTGTCCAGCTCTTCTTGGGTGAAGTAGTCATCATCACTGTTGGATGCGCACTCGTCATCATTATCAACTTGATGTGGTGCAGGTGATGATTTAGGCTTTGCTGCAACCATTGCCTTCTTAGACTCTTCCTCATCAGCAACTAATCCTGATGCAGTTTCTTTTCCCTTTGAATCATTGTCCCATGCTTGATCTTGAAGAGTTTCCAGCTCATAGGTCTTCAGAATTCCATAATATTCTTCCAGAGAAGTTGTATGCAAATCTCTGGTTTCTCTGATTGCGTAGACCCTATGTTCAATGCTCTTTGGCTGGTTCCTCAGATATCTTGTATTGGTTTCAACCATGGGGAGAGTTACTCCTCTCAGATTCAAATCTAATACCAACTGACTGAATCGAAGATAGACGTCTGTTATGCTCTCTCCTTTTCGTATTCTAAAGGTGTCATACTCCATCTTGAGTATAAGTGTCTTGTTGCTTCTGACCTCTGCAGATCCTTCCATGACAACTTCTATTTTGTCCCAAATCTTCTTTGCTGTATTCAAACCCTTGACTATGTTGAACATTTCATGATCGAGAGATTCCATCAAGGTTTGTCTTACAGAAGTGTCATAAGCTATTTGCTCCTTGTCGGCATCCGTAAAGTCCGCTGCCTTTTTGGGCTCAGACCGAGCAGGTATAACCTCCTCTCCTTCCGTACGCTCAGGAATAGCTCTCATTGGAACGAATTTACCCTTATCAAGGACTTCCAGATACTCAGGGTTAATTGTCTCTAAGTAGAGTCTCATTCTGAAAACCCATTCTTCATAGTGATCTCGGTTGAACATTGGGATCTTGAAAGAATTTTTAGGAGCCATTTCAAATCTTGTCACTAAAAAATTCTAAGTACCCAAGACTAGGCTATGTAGAATATCTATGTAGAACTTCTGCCAAGTCGAAATTTCTCTAAGTAGAAATTTTTGCTCAAGTCGAAATTTCTCTTAAGTAGAAATTGTCCAAGTCGAAATTCACCAAGTAGAAATTGTCCAAGTCGAAATTCTATGTAGAAAATCTCAAGTAGAAATTCTATGTAGAACTTTTGTCCTTAGAATAATTTTCTTCTGCAGATTACTTTAATATTGAATAAACAATATCACCACTAAAACACCCTTTTTGACTTTTGATTACTTTACACGCCGAAAGTGACTAACCCACCTGCTAAGCACTGAGTACACTTTCTTTTGCTTTCGGCTAAGAAATAATAATCAAATCAAAAGTACCAAAAACACCTTTTTGACTATAATTTCTTTGAAAAGGAAATTGAAAAGTTGCTGGGTTATATTCTTTGACAAGAACAGATGATGAACACTCAAGAACACCAAATATTAATGAACCCAGATTAATTCACAAAAATTAATTAAAATACACCCAAGCCAAATAATCACACCTGGAGTATTTAAATAATTTTTCCCGGATGAGTTTTCACTGGAAATGAATTAAAGCTCACTTTTCGAAAAAATGAAAAGTAGATCTAGAAAATGAAAACTCACGATTCTTCTACCAAACACAAGGATCTATGTTTTGTATGTTAAACATCCGCTCTGATACCAATTGTTAGGTCCAAATGTGTTGTAGAGGGGGGGTGAATACAACTTTTCGATTATGAGTAGCAATAAATACGATGCAATAAATGAACACACAGATTCAAGGAATATATTTCTTTTATATATAACTTGAAAAGGTTGCTACAACATTCATTACAAAGTATAACAGAAGTTGAGAGAGAAGTAAATGATTCTAAGCTCTGTGAATACTCTCTCTCTTTTTCTTGTGTTTTTCTCAATATTGCTCACTAACTAAAACATTACACAAGTGCTTCTATTTATACTACATGTAATCTATGACCTGTAGTCTTCAAAGACTAAGATGTACGTGGCCCAATGATGTCCACATAAATCTTGTCTTATCTTGAAAGCTTGGAAATCTGCCAATCAGAAGATGCCATGTGTCATGTTGAAGCTGCACTCTAAGTAGAACTTCTACTTGAGAATTTCTACTTAGCCATCTCGAAATTCTAAGTAGAACTTCTACTTGAGAATTTCGACTTAGCCATCTAGAACATTTCTTACTTAGAAAATATTCTGGTCTTCAACTTGAAACTTCAATGCACATCTTGAGCTTGTGATATCTTCATATCTTCTTTGTTCTTCTACAAGCTCTTGAACATGGATCTTTATTACTGACATAAACTTGCTATCAATGTCCTGACACTTGATGCACTGGTCTGGTTCATAAGTGACTAGTCTTGATAGTGTTTCTGCTTCTTGAATAAATTACCATATTCACTTAGTAACTTGGCTTTCCAATATTTGCTTTCCTTCTTGTTCACTTGAAATCAATTGGTCTTGTTGATACTGATAGTTATGATCTTGATTCTCGAATTCTCAAATCACTGAGGCCTGAACAACTTTGACTTGAACTTCTCTCAATGATTTCTTCTTGGCTTGATCATAGTTAACATGTTCAATTGTATCAATTACCTTGTCTTCATTTAGTGTTGATTCCTTGTGACTTCTTGTTCTTGATTGTCTTCTGGTTAAGTATCTTTTCATTCAATTGAGTTACATTAGTTATAGTGTTACAAGTTAATACACTCTGCCTTTCATATACTGATCATTTGTACAAATATGTACTAACAGTGTGACTGAACACTTTGGTCTGTTAACTTGTTAAGTTTGAAATTCACTAATGTTAAAAACATCTCTTCTCACCTGTTTGATCTTACTACATTACAACCCTGAATAAAGTCCTTTTGATTTGTGCATACATGTAATCGAAGTAGTGTAGATTTGGTGGAAATTCAAGCCTATGGTAGTATCTGCTTTTACTGATTGAATTTGAGCGAAAACATTTCACCTAAACACTTGTGTGCTGTGAGAGTTTGTGAGGAAATCCTTGACATGTCACTCACTGAATGATGCTTTGATGTCTATCTCCTGATCTTTTTGTCTATAATGACTGTGTGCTTACTTGGATAATCATGAACATCAATGGGAACAGGGATATTCAGATTTCTGTAATTAAGGAACTACAGAGTTTAGCATTCATCATATACTCCGTGTTTCATATGAGAGTTTGTGCATTCAGTGTTTATTGATTTGATTTATGGATTTTATGAAATATTAGATGCTATAAAAATTGATTTGGTAAACTCTGCTACTCACACACAAAAATAATCACGACTGTGCATTTTTGAAAGGGTTTCAGTGATAAAGTTTGAAAATTTGACAAACACTGATGGATTGTGTTACGTACTCTAAGGTAAATTTTCATTAAGATAATTTGAAAATTTTGGAGTAAATGGAGTGGTTGACAACTGTTAATTAGTGTATTTAGTGGTAAAGTGTCTTGATACTCGGAAAGACAGCAGTAATAATGGCTTTTACTGCGCGTGAATTTAGTGAAACGCTGCATGTTTGACACGTGTCCCACTTTCACCCACTCACTCATCATTATGTACCACTTTCACACTTCTCAAGGAACAGTTGCGTGTTTTCAAGTAAAAACGTTTGAGTTTAATTTTTAATTACTACTCAAATTACTTTTTGTTACAATCACTACTCACCCACTCATATTCACTTTACCAAAACAGAAAACTCCTTTGTTTTTCACTTTGGCATTTTCACAAACACCTTTCTTGCATATCATTTTCACAGTCGATTTTTGCTTGTTTCTTGATCTAATGACAACAAAACCTTTCACTTCGTTTGGTCTTCGTTTTGTGCCTAACAATTATGCAGCTTTACTTGAGAACGATCGTGCTCCTGAAGCGTTTCATCTGATGCAAAACTTTCTTCGCGACTCTGAGATTGGGCAAGCGTTGGTTGAACCTGCTACTCTATCTGCTTCTCAGGTTGTCAATTTCTGGCAAAACTCAAGGTATATAAAAGGAGGGGAAATGGAACTCCGTCTATCATCTTCTCTCATGAAGAACAAGAGTTTGTGATTACTCCACAAACTGTTCGCGAGACCATGGATTTCGACACACATACTTCGTATGCTGTTGTCTCTGAGCAAAATCTGAGAGAGATGTTAACAGAGATTGGGTATATGGAATCTCTTGCAAAGCTGGGCAGTGTGAGGAGGCCGAATCTTAGAAAAGAGTGGAATTTTTACAGACTCTGATGATGAGCAAGTTTTTTAAGCTCCAGAGGTGATTTCACAGCAAACACCTAATGTTGAGAATGCTATACCTGCAGAGGTTGAAATGCCTGCAGAGGATGCTGTTCCTGTAAACACTGATTTGCCTGCAAAGGATGACATGCCTGCAGAAGAGGGTCACAGAGATGGTTTTTCACCAGTGGATGATATTCTTGATTCATTCTTACCATTCTCTGATCCTATCTCACCTGTTGTTCACTCTGAAGCAACTGGTGCAGCTGATCAGCCTACAGTTGTCATCACTGAAACTGTAGCATCCCATACTGAGCTGATTTCTGATGCTCATCACATTCCTGAAAGAGGTGATGAGGTTGATCAACCATCCAAGGCCAATTCTGAGCCTATGCAAGTTGAAGCTCCACATGGAAACTCTGTTGCAGAAAATGAGCAAATTGAAGAGAATATTGATGTTTCTGTCAGTGATTCTTTTGAAGACAAAAGTACAGGAGCTGAAACTGCACAATTTCAAACTGATGGTCAGAAAACAGGAGAAAAACCAGATTTTGCTGGACCTTCTGTTAATGAAATTGATGATGATTATTTGACAAAGCAAACTGCTGATTGGTACAAGACAGATTGTATCTTTCCTCCTGGCAGAGCAGCTAATTTTCTACAGGCACATTCCTCCAAGATTTCAAATCCTGACATCTTTACTTGTCTCCAAGGCACAGTGATTCAGATCAAGTCTTTGAATCACAGATTTGATGAAAATAAGAAGGCCATTGTAGATCTTCGAACAGAGGTTGCTACTCATGAAGAGAAATCTCAGCTAGCTAATGCTAAGCTTTTTCAACAATTTTCCAAATCTCAAGAGAATCTAAAAGACAGATTGAGCAATGTTGAAAAGAATCAGCTTTTACTGTCTGAGAAGGTTGATTCCATTGCAAACTCTCTTGAGTTAATCAACTCAATTCTGATTCAAGATGGTGATGATGTCAAAAAGGGGGAGAGAATTGCTAAAACCAAGTGTAAGCAAGCTCAAACTCTGTCAAAGAAAGATCATCTGGATGATGAAGGTGCCAATGCTAGACAAGGACATGGAAGGTCTACGAGGTCAAAGCCAAATTTGGTGATAGATACAAATATTCAGAGTACTTCTGGTTCAAAGCCAAAGGATTTGTCATTGACTGACAATCCACAGACAGATGAAGAATTGGCTGCAAAACTATTTCGTGAAGAAAATGCTGAAGCTACACTTGAGGACATACAAGCTGAAGAAAAGCTGTTGCAGAAAGAGCATTTAAAAGCACAAAAGTCCAAGAAAGGGAAGAAAACTGTCAGAGCTTCAAAGCCTTCAAAGCCTGTAATGAAAGGAATTGAGATCAAAGAAAAATTATCTGGTATTCAAGAAGAAGAAGAAGAAGAAGATAAAGGAAAGTTGATTAGAAAGTCTTCTCTTGATGCTAAGCTGAAATTAAAAGGAGTGATGGGTGAAGAGAGCAAGAATTAGATGATAGTTACAACCTCTGTTGATACACATGTTGTACAGAAGAATGAAGACACAACCTCTGTTGCTGCACAAGTTGTGACCACACCACTATTGTCTTCTCAGTTGAAATCAAAGTTTGGAAAAGGAGTTCTTCATGATTCAAGTCTAGCAGCTACAGCTCCAGCTACAGCTCCAATGGATTTCACTGATGGTAGAGCCTTATCTGGTAAAATCGGATACAACAAAGGAGGCATAGGCTCACATAGGGATAAAAGACAACATGTTGTTCCCAGAGATCCTTCTTCACTGGCTGTTCCAGGTCGTGGTGTCACTCAAGAAAGTTTAGACAGACTGGAGTCAGTACAGCTTGTCTATCAGAAGAGTTTAGGGAAGGATTTTCTGCTATATTTCATGGTTGATGGAACAGTGTTCAAGATTGCTGAGAATGATATTGATTTAAAATACTGGGAAGAACTAGAGTATGTTCTGTATATTTTCAGAGTAAGAAATCAAAGATCTCAGTCAGTTGCAAATGTGCTTAGACAGAAGATGATTCAGAATCTTGCAAGAAGAAATATGAAGTACAACAGCAAGTATGTTCCGAAGTACAGAGATTGGAATGGGAATCTGATAGAAATGGAAAAGGGGACTACAAAGCTGAAGACTGATCTTGGAATTACTGTTCTGGATTTTAATGTGAAGTCTGAAGAAGTGAAGTATATCAGGTTGGGAAATGAAATGAGAAGAAACAAGATCTACGATCTCAGAGCTGCTATCTTTCAAACTGATGAGAATGATCCAGATTTAAGAGAGATCAAGGAAGCTATGCAGATTGAACTTGAAAATGCTGAGAGGAGATTGTTGATTGATTATCTCAGAACAACTCCAGATCTTGAGGAGGTTAGGTAGACAGAATTTGTAAGTAATTCGAATTTTCTGTAAATTTTGCTAAGTCAAGTTTTAAACTCTGATTATATGTTAAACACTGTGTTTTTATTTGTTCGTTTTGACATCATCAATTACTGTGAACTTGTACATTTTTCTAATGAACAAGTTGGTGGAGATTGTTAGATATAATTGATGTGATTTAATGTCAGTGTTTAAGTGTTGCAGGTAAAAAGAGTTTAACTTGTTAGTTGAAAGCGGTTGTAACAGAGTTTGAGTATACGCTGATAGCTAGAAGCGCAAACGCTGACAGGAGAAAGCGTAAACACTGCTAGCTGAATACATGGAAGCGCAAACACTGTTAGCTAGGAGAGCAACAGAGTTTGCTAAAGTCTGTCTACTGGAAGCGTCTACAAGTCAACAGAGTTTGAAGATTAATTTATATTAATATGGAAGCGATATCTTTGAAGATTGGATAGCTGTCAAAGAGATTGAGTTGACTTAGAAGACGTGTAGCAATCGTAATTGATATCAATTGTATAGCTTAATTTTAGGAGAATCAATTAACGATTGTACGTAGCTGTATATCTTATAAATACAGTTAGGTTAACCCTAGAAGGGTATCCATCGTGAACGAATATCATTCATTGTAACCTAAGCAGCTCTCTGTGATATTTTACATCACTGAGAGAGGAATTATTAATTCCAAACAGTTTTAAGAGTTAAAACGTGTGTTCTTGTTATTTACTCATACAGTACTTGATTATATATTGTGTATTCGACCTAACAATTACTTCTATCTTAATAACTTTAGCTATGTCCTAATCAGGATAATGAGACATACTAGACCTTAAGGTTTGATGCATGCCAAGTGCGTGGCACATCGCTTCCTTCCAAAGTCTCCAACTTGTACGATCCATGTCCTATTGTTCCCTTGACTCGATACGGACCTTCCCAATTTGGGACCAGCTTCCCCTTTTGTCCAACTCGGGATGCTTCAATCTTTCTGAGTACTAAGTCCCCTTGACGGAAGAACCTTTCTTTCACCCTCAGATTGTAGTAGAAAGAAGCCTTCTTCTGATGTTCAGCATTCCTAGCATGGGCTTCATCCCTTACCTCATCGATCAGGTCAAGAGCTAGTCTCATCCCTTCCTCATTAGTGTCAGGCTCAAATACCTCCACTCGTTGAGAAGCATGCATGATTTTTACTGGTACAACAGCTTCAGCTCCGTAAGCTAACATGAATGGGGTTGCCCTAGTGGTCACCTTGCAGGTGGTCCGGTATGCCCAAAGTATGGGTAACAATTCATCCACCCAAGTGTTTCGGGAGCGTTCCACCCTTTTCTTGAGTC
Organism: Kitagawia praeruptora; assembly: GCA_037693485.1. Classification (NCBI taxonomy): domain Eukaryota; kingdom Viridiplantae; phylum Streptophyta; class Magnoliopsida; order Apiales; family Apiaceae; genus Kitagawia; species Kitagawia praeruptora. The sequence continues at coordinate 51,460,392 of CM075348.1, read as the reverse complement.
CATCCAGGATGATTCGATTAGCAACCTCAGCTTGCCCATTAGCTTGAGGGTGGGCAACCGAGGTAAACCGAAGCTCAATTCCATTCTCATCACAATAATCCCTAAATTCTTTGTTGTTGAATTGCAGCCCATTATCCGTAACCAGGATTCGTGGTATCCCATATATAACGCCTTAGAAAATCGCGTATTTATAAATGTGTATTTAATATTAATTACAGATTCCATTATGTGAATATGTTTGAGACGATCAAATATATGTGATATTGTGTTCATGTGTTTATATGATGATTTACGAGTGCCGTGTAAGCCCGTGTAATTTATTTGTATTTTTGGTGATCTAAATCCATTTAAATCTTGCATCACTGATTTGCTGAGATTTTTATAAAATCACTGGAGTTGATAAAAATCATGAAGTCTTTTGTGTTATTATCTTTATGATATTATTTACTGTTGCCCAGTAAATAACAATTGTAGAAGGGGGGTTGAATACAATTGTATAAGATTTTCGACTTAAACAGAAATAACACAAGTATGAATCAATAACAGCTTTATTAATTCTGATATAAAACTGTTACAAAACTCTCTTAAGAAATTCTTATGTTCTTAAGAGCTGTTAGGTTACAAGATAACTCATGTAAGCGATTACAATCATGTAAAACCTAAACTGTGTTTATATAGTGTACACAGCTGCTCTATCAATTACAAGATATATCAAATCAATTACATACGACTCTTAATACATATCTTGAAAGATAGCTACATTCCTATAAATTAGGAACCGACATATCAATCTTCCTTGATCTCTGGACTAACGTAAATCTGCATGTAATCCTGATCTACTCAAATACTGACGACGTGTTATTGATGACGTCAGCATCAGTATCTGATCAGTAATGCCCAGATCCTGATCATCACTTGAATCAATATCTAACAATCTCCCCCAATTTGTTCTTTGTGAAATAAAGCACAAATTCCTTGATTCAAAGATGTCAAAAACTCAAAACAAAATACCTTCTAAAATTCATCAGGAACAGTTTCAGAAATTCTTTGATAAAACAGATTCATCTTCAAGAAGTCAGATATCAATTCTTCTTCCTTGCTTTCTAGAATTTGAATCAGTTTCTTCTTCAGATTTTTGAGTCCTTCATCTTCCTCATTAATCTGATAGATAGCTGCCCTGAGATTCTGAATTGAGCTTCTTGGAAGATCTAAATCACCTAGCAACACATAAGCAATCTCCTTTCCATCTGGATTAAGAGACAATTGTTCCATGCCTAGATACTCTTCTCTAACAGCAGTACCTTTCTTCATTTCAACCTCTATGCCTCTTAAATTTAAGTACATAAGAATATAATTGCCATCATACCTCGTTCCTCCATCCATAAATCTCTGTCTGATTGTCCTGTAAATCATAACAAACCAATTGTAGTAGACTTCTCTTTCTTTAACATTGATTCTTTTACTTCTGAGCAGATATAGAACATATTTCATCTCTTTTGCAGATTTGCACAACAACTCATAAATAGCAATCTTCTTTACACTCCTGTCTTTCATGAAGTACAACATCTTTTCTACTTTCTTAGCACCAGCATGACAATCAGCAATGATAGCAACAGCTTCAAGTTTCCAGAGATGATTAACAGTTAACTTATCACCAATCTTGTCAACTAGAGCATATTGATCAGTTTGTACAATAAAAACAACATGTGCATTATTATACCCAATGCCTCCTCTTGTTCCAGGTTCCAATCCCTTCAAACCAGATTGCATACTTACCCACTTTGGTGGATATTCAGCAACAAATGCAGTAGACTTTGATTTAACAATCAATAAAGATTCATTAATCAAAGAAGATTATGTTATCAGTCCTGCAGATTTGAAAACAATTTGTTTCCTATAATCACACTCACTCTTCTCCTTTTTCTTACTCTTCTTCTTCTCATCTGTTGGATAATACTGCTGATGTTCAGGAACAGATTTACTTTTATCATACCATAACTTCCTGTTAGATTTATGAACATTTTTCAAATAATCTCTGGTTGCTATCCTTTCTGTTTCTCTTGCTTTAGCTCTGATTTCACTTTCTCTTTCAAATCTTCTGAAGTTTTCTTGCTCATACTTCAGTGTATCTTCAATAACTTCCATATTGTGAAATTCAACCACAACCTTAAGAATCATAATCTTAAGTTCTTTTAAAATTTCAGCTTCTCCAGAATCAAAGACAACATCAGGAATTGAACCAAAAACTGACTTCTCATTAGATACAATAGCTTGATCAGCAACCTTGCTCTTTCTTTTTAAAGGCAATATCTCCTCTTCAATTTCTTCAGGAGCATTGAATCTGTTATTTGGAGTCAATACAAGAGATAGTGGAGTTTTCTTCTTTTCATTTTCAGAAACATCTTTTAATTTGATTCCACTAGATCTTGTTTGCCTTGTACTTGTTTTAGCAAGTAATCTTCCTCTACCTCTGTATCTTCCTCCTCTGCCTCTTCCTCTTCTTGCAGCAGGAGCTTCATTTTGTCTTGCAATCTCTTCAAGAATCCTGTTCTGTTCTTCTAAGAACTCATCAGTAGTCATGTTTGGATTCTCTTTAGTAGTTAAGATAAGTGCCTTCTCAGCATGATACTGTTGAACTCTTTTGTCTTTATGAAACAGTTTAAGAACACGACCATCCCCAGTGTCAAGTTCATGAAACAGATTAGCAGCATCTTCATCCTGTTCCACATACACATCATCCTTAGGAATGGTTGACAGAGTTTGACCAGATGTCACGAACTGTTCTTCTTTTGGATTCTGAGATTGTACCATTGTTGTCACTGTCTTCTTACTAGATCTAGAAACATGAGTTGACTGCCTAGTTTGACTTCTCTTTGTTACTAAAGCAGCATCAGAGGTTTCAACTTTATGTGACTTAGCACCACCATCATTTCCAGAATTATCATCATCCTTTTGTACAACTGGATTATGTGAGCATTTTGTTTTGACTATCTTCTCCCCCTTTTTGACATCGGCATCTTCTTCAATGAAGAAAGACAAGATAAGCTTGAGTGTTTCATCAATATTATCAACTTTCGATTCCAAGACAGTCATTCTGGAATCCATCTTCTTTTCAAGTGCTTTAACATCATCAGCAAGAAGACGTGCTTGAGAAGCAGTAACAGAAATAGAAACAATTGTTTGAATACCCGCTTGAAATTTATCAGTAGCATCCTTCATAGAGTCAATTTCACTCTTCAATCCCTTTGCGAGAAGAGCATTAGTCTTGAGAAGAGCCTTAAGTTCAGGAGTAGGCATCCTCGTGGCAATATGACCAGAATGAAAAAGAGCATTTTGGAAATTCATCTCAGCATTCGGCTTATTCCATTCAGTATCCCATTCATATCCCCTTGCAGCTTGAGTATCAGGAAGAAGTATGGAACTGTACTCCCCTCTGAACTCTTCTTGAGTAACAGACTGCATGTATCTACTCGAAGATCCATAAGTCGATAGTAGACTTGCTTTTATTGCTGCCTGCATTTGAATTGCTTCAGGATTATCAGGATCATCATCTGAATTGGAACCAGATTTATTTGTCGGAATCCTATCATCAACATTCTCATCAGGATGCATAACACCTTTCAATTTTAATTCACCAGTAGATGTAGCTGGTGAATCCTGATGACCTGCAGATAAAAGAATAACATTTCCTAAATCTCTCGTTTCTTTTAAAGTGATCTCATCACTTCTCACAATGTTACCTAAGTTACTGTCAATAGTAACTGCTACCTCACTAGAAGTTAACAACTTCTCACTCCGTTCTACCTCTCCTTTTGCCAGTTCAGGAGACTGCCTCTCATCACTCTTCTTTTTCTCTAAATGTTCACTCTCATTCTCACAAGAAAGGCTCTGACTCATTAAATGTGAAGAAATAAGAGATGGCTGAGAAGAGTAGTCTGAAGTCATACATATAGAGGTATCCCTTATATCAGGTCTATCTGTAATCATACTATCAGTAGTAAAGGAAGTAGAGATAGAGATGTTACCTGACGAAGTAGTTAAAGAATCCATTGGCCTTGCAAAAATTGGCGCAATAAGCAATGGAATAAGTGGATCAGTAGTACTTACATCAGGATTGAAAACTGCAACTAAAGCATGACTTGCATCAGTATTAACTACTGATGGTTCTTGTGTAGTCTGAGGTTGTGAAGCTTCTTCAACACTTTGAGTCAAAGGTTCTTGTGTGCTTCCCTCAAATGCAGTGTCAGCGATCACTTCATCACATTCAGCAATGTGCAAATCATGAGCAGCTTTATCTGCCAGACTTCTAGCTAGTTCAAATTCAATTTCAGAAGCCCCTTGAGCATTGTCAGGAAACTCCCCTGCTGATGTAATTTTGCCAGCATCTTCACTTTGAGAAGATGGTTCTTGTGGGGCTGGAATATTCTTGTCTTCACCTTCCCTTTGAGAAAGTGGTTCTTGTGGGACTATTCCTTCAGAAATGTCTGCACCCACACTTTGAGTAGGTGGTTCTTGTGTGACTGGATCTGCAATAGCTGCTGAACTTTTTTGAAGTTCAAGTTCTTGTGGGCTTGATCCTTTCAGAGGTGACATAGTAGTCCTCTGTTTCTTCTGTCTATGAAAGACATTTGCTTCAGCAGTTTTCTTTTCAAGTGGTGAAGGTTTTAAACCCAACTGAGCAGCAATAGCATTTACTTGATCAACAAACATCTCAATAATTCTTCTTTTTGGAGATACAGGTGTTGGAGAATCAGAGATCTCAACAGTCTTCACAGGTGAATTATCATGAGTTGAGACGTCAGGATTGATAGTAGTGTCAGGAACTGATGATCCATCTTGATTAGTAGATACATCAGGATTGCTCTCCATAGCATCAGTAAGATTCTGTAATTCTGTAGGAACAACAAATTTGCCTTTGTTGATTAATCTTCTTCTTTTCTTTGGCTTTTCAGAGACAGCCACTTCTCTAGTATCAACAGCATCAATCTCCTTTTTCTTCATCAAGACTGATATAGGCATTGTGTCATCATCATAATCAGAATCAGAATCATTTCCCTGACTAACTTTCCTCTTTACTCTTGTTTCTCTATTCAGACCAGATGTTCCCAGAACCCCTTGTTCACCCCCTTGTAACTTCATTTGAGAGTGAGTTGGAGTGGAGAAATCCTTTGATGCTGATTGCCTCTCAGACACATCAGATCTAGCTAATTTCTTTGATTTTATAACTAATGTCTTTTGTGAGACACCAGAGGTGGTTGACTGTTTAGAAGAGTGTTTAGGTTGTGTGCTTGTGTCAGGAATAGGATGTGTAGGGTCCTGTCCCATAGCACCAGTTGCTGGGCCATATTGAATAGGCATTCTCTTTCTTAAAAGAGACCATACTTCATCAGGAATGTATGGAATTCCATCAAACTTATTTGCCTTATCAGAATTGATTAGACTCTTTATATTGTTTTATGAGATTTTACATATAGGCAAAATTGTATCATTCTCAAAAACAGCATGAGGACATAAGTGAGAGAATATTAATTGAAAAAATCTAAGAAAGCAAACATAACCACATTTATTTGCTTTTCTTTCACTTAATGCCTTTAGTATAAAAGACCCATAATCAAATGAGAGATCATGAATTAGAGAATACCCAATTTTGGCTGAACCTATGGGTAAAGCATCAAAATTTGACACTTTATTCAAGAAGCATCTTCTGATAGTGTCAAAGAAGAAATTCCATTCCTTCTTAAGCTTTGTTCTGTAGAGCTCTCCAAACTTCTTTGGCGCTCCATTGTAACCCAAACTTACAACATACTCAAGGAGTCTTGAATCAGGAACTTTGAATACTGGCTTACCAATAATTGATGGTAAGTGTAGGGCTTCAGCGACAATCTCAGGAGTCTTGAATCAGGAACTTTGAATACTGGCTTACCAATAATTGATGGTAAGTGTAGGGCTTCAGCGACAATCTCAGGAGTCACATAGTATGTAACATTATTATACTCAAAGCTCATTTGAGGCTTTTCTGATGAAATTCCTTTCCCAAAGACACCTGTGTTCCAAACCTGCATTACAGACTGAAAAGATATCTTGGTAGGTTGGGTTAGAGCATAATTTATTGGGCTTGAGGCCAAAAAGTCCTGTATAATGTGGAAATCATTGGGCAAGTCCTGATGATCTAGAACTGCAGTGAAGTTATTTGTGTTAAAAGTAACTCCATTGATTACGACCTTGCTGTTGATGAAAGATGATTTCTCCATTGGAATTTCAAACACAAGAGTTGCACTAATTTTGAAATTAGGGTTTGAGAGAGCAGAGATAGAAAGATGATGCTTTGTAAGAGAATGTTGAACTGGATTTCCTGTCATGGCAATAGCACTTTGGTTATCACAATAAATAGGTATTTTTGAAAATGACAAACCATAGTCCATTAGCTGATTTCTCATCCACATGATCTGAGCACAACAGCTTCCAGCAGCAATGTACTCAGCTTCTGCAGCTGATGTAGAGATAAACTTTTGCTTTTTACTAAACCAAGAAACTAGTCTTCCTCCAAGAAACTGACAACTGCCTGAAGTACTTTTCCTATCTATTTTGCATCCTGCAAAGTCAGCATCTGAGTAACCACATAAACTAAAGTCTGATTCTCTAGCATACCAAAGGCCAAGAGAAGAAGTGCCCTTAAAATATCTGAAAATCCTTTTCACTGCAATGAGATGTGGTTCCTTGGGATTTGCTTGAAATCTTGTACATAGACAAGTTGCATACATGATATCTGGTCTACTAGCAGTTAGATATAAGAGTGAGCCAATCATCCCTCTGTAGTTGGTTACATCTACCTCTGTTCCTTGATCAGGATCAAGCTTTGTAGCTGTAGCTATAGGAGTTGAAGCTGTAGAGCTATCTTGCATGTTAAAACTTTTCAGTAAATTCTTTGTATATTTTGACTGATTGATAAAAATCCCATCATCAGTCTGTTTAACTTGCAAACCTAAGAAATAACTCATTTCTCCCATCATGCTCATTTGATATCTAGACTGCATTAGCTTTAAAAACTTCTCACACAGCTTAGAGTTAGTTGACCCAAAAATGATATCATAAACATATATTTGAACTAACAGCAAGTCCTTACCATGATTCAAATAAAACAAGGTTTTATCAATTGTACCTCTATTGAATCCACTTTCCAGTAAGAATTGAGCTAGGGTTTCATACCAGGCTCTTGGAGCTTGCTTTAGTCCATAGAGTGCTTTATCCAGTCTATAGACATGATCTGGATATTTGGAATCAATGAAGCCAGGAGGTTGCTCAACATATACCTCCTCTTCCAATTCTCCATTGAGGAATGCACTTTTTACATCCATCTGGAATACTTTGAACTTCTTGTGGGCTGCATATGCCAGAAAAATTCTGATGGCCTCTAGTCTTGCAACAGGAGCAAAAGTCTCATCATAATCTATTCCTTCCTGTTGAGAATACCCCTTTGCTACTAGTCTTGCTTTGTTCCTCACAATTGTGCCATCTGAATCTGTCTTGTTTCTGAATACCCACAATAGACCTACCCTTTGGCCTTGGTAGTAGTTTCCAGACTTCATTTCTTTCAAACTCATTCAGTTCTTCTTGCATAGCTGTTACCCAATCAGCATCTTTAAGTGCATCTTCAACTTTCTTAGGCTCCTCCTTTGACAGAAAGTTATTATATAAACATTCATTCTGAGTTGCACTTCTTGTCTTAACACCTGCCTCAGGATTCCCAATAATTAAATCAGGAGTATGACTTTTAGTCCATTTCCTTGCTGATGGTAAGTCATTTCTTGAACTGGATGCTCCCCCTGGATTGGTGTTTTCTTCAAAAGAACTAGAATTGCTAGAAGCTCCCCCTGAGATAGTGTTATCTCTTCCTGATATACTGTCAGGATTGTCACTTGAATCTGTTTCTGATGAGTCTCTACTTGATGTTGGAGTTGTATCAGTACTGGTGATGTCTTGCTCTTGCTCCCCCTCAATATTTGCATTATTTGAGTCATCATCAGTAACTAGTGTTCGATCAGGAATTGATCGATCATCAGGATCTGACAAAGTATCAGTATCTAACATATCTTCATCAAAATTCTTGGTAGCTTCATTTGCAAAGATCAAACTATCATGAGAGTCTTCTGTTATCCCTATTATCTTTCTATCATCAAAAGATACATTAATAGACTCCATGACTGTCTTTGTTCTTAGATTGAAGATTTTAAAGGCTCTTGTTGTTGGATAGCCAATAAAGATTCCCTCATCGGCTTTAGTTTCAAATTTTCCAAGTTGTTCAGGATGAGGTCTTAGAACAAAGCACTTACAGCCAAATACATGCAAATGCTTCAGACTTGGCTTCTTTTCCTTGATCATCTGATAAGGAGTTACACCATGTCTGTTGATTAAGGTGATGTTCTGAGTGTAGCATGCTGTGTTGACTGCTTCTGCCCAGAAATATGTAGGTAGTTTAGCTTCCTCCAACATAGTTCTGCCAGCTTCAATAAGAGTTCTGTTCTTTCTTTCAACTACTCCATTTTGCTGAGGTGTGCTAGGAGCAGAGAATTGTTGAACTATTCCTTTGTATTTGCAGAACTCTTCCATTGCTGAATTCTTGAATTCAGTCCCATTATCAGTTCTCATGATCTTGACTTTGTATTTTGTGCCAGTTTCAATGAGCCTCACATGGTCCAGCAGTATTTCAGCAGTTTCATCTTTTCTGTGTAGAAAATAAACCCAGGTAAATCTAGTATATTCGTCAACAATGACTAGAGTATACCTTTTCTTATTGATGGACATAATATTCACTGGTCCAAACAAGTCAAGGTGAAGCATGTGATATGGTTCATCAATTGAGGATTCAGATTTACTCTTGAATGATGTCCTTCTCTGTTTAGCCTTCTGACAAGCATCACAGAGTCCATCAGGAGTATACAGTGCCTTTGGTAATCCTCTTACCAAGTCTTTCTTAACCAACGCATTTATATTGTTGAAGTTGAGATGAGAAAGCTTCTTATGCCAATTCCAACTTTCATCTACAGAAGCTTTACTGATGAGGCATGTAGTTGGATTATCAGTATTGGTGTGAATGTTGGCTTCATAAATGTTACCATGTCTTTGACCAGTTAATGCAACCTTCCCTGAAGATTTGCTGATAACTTCAAAATGAGTATCATTGAAATTGACACGATAACCTCTGTCTGTGATTTGACTAACACTTAACAGATTGTGTTTGAGTCCTTTCACCAGAGCTACTTTTTCAATGATGACATTTCCAATTACAATACTGCCATATCCCAAAGTTTGTCCAATGTTGCCATCTCCATAAGACACAGATGGGCCAGCTTTCTCCTCAAATTCTGATAGCAAGGTTTTGTCTCCAGTCATGTGCACTGAGCATCCACTATCCATGACTAACACATTTTTCTTTTTACCCTGCAATCAGAATCACAAAGAACTCAGTTAGAATTCTTAAGAACCCACCCTTGTTGGGTTCTCTTTTCATGCAACTTAACATTTTTAGCAGCAGAAGATTTTCTTGTAAAGACACCTTCATCAGGATTGAGTCCATCAGAATTAGTCTTTTTCTTAACAGATGCATGCTTAGTGTTCAAGTTCTTTGTTTTTCCAAAATTTGCACTTTTATTGAACTTAGGCAAAGGCTCATAATAATTATAGTACAAATTATGGTATTCTTCACATGTATAAATAGAATGCCATTTACTGCCACAATGGAAACAAGGATTCTGTGGTTTATAAAATACTGATTTATTTCTAATGTCAGACTTAGGAACTACAGTAGCCTTCTTTTTACTCCTCCTGCAATCAATAGCAAGATGATTAGAGTTACCACAGTTAAAGCATACTTTCCTTGGTGCATTTGGAATATACTTGTAATTATTCTCCTTGTTTATTCCAACTTTTCCATTCCTGTTCCTTTTGACAGTTGGAACTCTCTTCCTATCTGTTACATCACAGATTCTATCCCTTAATTGTTTCTTAGACAAAAGACCTACATTCTTGTTTTTGACAGTTCTAGACTCAGAATCATGTGTAGAAGTGGATCCCTTTTCTGAAGTAGATTTGGGATTTTCTGGATACACAGGTTTTAATTTGGTTTTAGTACTGTCTGTGACATATCTGTAGGTTTTTGGATTTGTTGAGTCATCAACTATAACTCTTCCTGGATTTGATGAAACAACCTTTTCTTTGTCCTTTTTCTCATTCTCTGGCTTATAACCTAGACACTCTTTCCAGTTTTTGTCAGTAATAATTTCATGAGTTTTTGTTCCAGAATGTGTCCAGGTTCTAAGTTTTTCATTTGCCTCTTTAAGTTGCATTTCAAGTTCATTACATTTAAACTCTGTTTCAAGTTTCATGTGTTTAGCATTATCACATTCTGCTTGAACTTCCTGCAAGAAAATTAACTCTGCTTCTAGATGATCATTTCTCTTAATAACCTCTGCCATTTCAGATTTTATTATAGTATTTTCAAGAGATTGGCTCCTAAAACTAATATGTAGAGATTTTAAAAAAGATCTTAACTCAGAGACATTATTAGTATCAAAATCAAACAAAATTTCAGATACCTTATTTTCACCAGCAGAAGTCTCATCAGTTTTAGCCATCAAAGCATAATTCACTTTCTCTTCTTCAGAGTCAGATGATGAGTCCATCCAATCTTTGCTTGAAGAAATGAGAGCTTTGGTTTTGGTCTTCTTGCACTCAGTTGCAAAGTGACCCATTCCATCACAGTTATAGCATCTGATTTTTGACTTGTCAAATTTGCTGCTTTTATCTTCTTTCTTCTTGTACCTGTCTTTGTCAGCATTGAAGGTTCTCTTCTGAAATTTCTCTTGCTTCCTAGCCTTTCTGAACTTCATCTTCTTGAATCCCTTGACTATCATAGCAACCATTTCCATTATATCAGAATCAGTTGAGTCATCATCAGTATCAGAATCAGACTCAGTATCAGTATCTGATGATGAGTCATCAGGAATTGACTCTACCACTCTACTCTTTCTGTTAGAAACCTCCTCAGCTTTTCCCTTTGATTTTGATTCAACATTCAAAGCAACAGATTTTGCTTTGACATTTTTCTTGTTCTTCCTCTGTTGAACCTCAAGATCATGGGTTCTTAACATCCCATAGACTTCATCAAGAGACAGCATCTTCAAATCATATTGATGCCTTATGATTGAAGCTTGAGTATCCCACTCCTCAGTTAGAGCTCTGAGAAACTTGGTGTTTAAGTCCTCTGGATCATACTCTTTGCCAACTAGTGATAGATTGTTCAGTAATGTCAAAAATCTATCATACATATCAGTAAGGCTTTCATCAGATTTAGCATCGAACTGCTCATACTCCTGAATCAACAGAGCCCTTCTGTTTCTTTTGATAGATTCAGTACCTTGGCATTGAGTTTCCAAAGTATCCCAAATTTCCTTTGCAGTCTTGCATGCTATTACCCTGTTTGACATGACATTATCAAGACTGTTATGCAAAATATTTTTTACCTTTGCATCTTTGAGTACTTGAGCCTTTTCCTCTGTTGTCCACTCATTCTTTGCCTTAATAACATAGTGTTTAGCAACAGTCTCTGTTCTCGCAACTAATCTTGTTGGAAGAAATGGTCCATCATTGATCCTATCAAGATAGTCAGGATCAGTTGCTTCCAGATACATCAGCATTTTCACTTTCCATGTTGGATACTCAGTTTTCTTGAGAATTGGAATTTTGATGCTTTCATACTTGCTTGTCGACATCTTAAGATCGTTTCTGATTAATATTAATCAGTTTGCTCTGATACCAATTGTTGCCCAGTAAATAACAATTGTAGAAGGGGGGTTGAATACAATTGTATAAGATTTTCGACTTAAACAGAAATAACACAAGTATGAATCAATAACAGCTTTATTAATTCTGATATAAAACTGTTACAAAACTCTCTTAAGAAATTCTTATGTTCTTAAGAGCTGCTAGGTTACAAGATAACTCATGTAAGCGATTACAATCATGTAAAACCTAAACTGTGTTTATATAGTGTACACAGCTGCTCTATCAATTACAAGATATATCAAATCAATTACATACGACTCTTAATACATATCTTGAAAGATAGCTACATTCCTATAAATTAGGAACCAACATATCAATCTTCCTTGATCTCTGGACTAACGTAAATCTGCATGTAATCCTGATCTACTCAAATACTGACGACGTGTTACTGATGACGTCAGCATCAGTATCTGATCAGTAATGCCCAGATCCTGATCATCACTTGAATCAATATCTAACATTTACTCACTCCGTCCCTTTTTAGTTGGCACATTTGCAAAAAACACACATATTAAGAAAAAATTAATTATGTAATTTGTTTCCATGTTTGCCCTTAATCTTAACATTAAATGAATAGTTATGAGTGTGTATATTAAATATAAAGTCAAACATTGGTATTAGAAATAGGGGTATATATGGAAAAATTGGTAAAAATATGTATTGAAACAAGGAATGTGACAACTATTTAGGAACAATTTTTTTTGTAAACGTGCCAACTAAAGAGGGACGGAGGGAGTAGTTTTTAAAATTTTTGGGATAATTGTTTTGGGTATTTTTGTATTTTAAAATGATTTTATGAATTATATTGGATTTTAAGGATCCAAGCTTGTAAAATTCATATTTAATTCATTTTTTTTACCCTAAAAATATTTTAAAAATATGGGGAGATACATAATTTCATTCTCTACTTTTTAAAAATGATTTGGAGATTTTTCTAGAATATTACCTAACTCTTTTCTATTTTATCATGTGTTTTTGGAATTGTTTTTAAATTAGAAATTGAGTTTTTAAATCTCTAAATTACTTTCCCCTTCTTAAATCTCTAAATCGGCAGATTTTTTCTCCCCAATTCAGTGTGGCTGCTTGTTTCTTCGATAACTCTCTCGACCTCTCTTCCATCTCTCTCAAACGATCTCTCTAATATCTATAAATCTCTCTCTCCCTTTCCTCTGTTTCCTCTTTAAAGCCGTGAATGATCTGGGTGTGTGAAGTTTGTGTCGAGTGGTGTGTGAGTCCGTGTGTTGGAGCTGTGTATACAGCTTGAGTGTGTGCGTGGGTGTATGTAAATGATATGTGTGAGTGTGTAGTACAGTGCCTAGACAGCGTGTGTGTGTGGTGAAGTTGATTTATGCCGAGTGAATTACAAAGCTGGAAGATTCTCTCCCCTGTTTCTGCCATCCAATAGAGTGTGAGGGTATGTGTAGATGGGGGAAGTGAGTGTGCGATTTGAGCTGTCTGTGTGTGGTTATGTGCTGGTATAGGGCGGGGGTGTAAGTACATGTGTGGGTGAGTTTAGGTGGTCTGTGCAAATGCGTGGGTTGTTATAATCTAATGGCTAAGCAATATGTAGACAAACGAAGAAGAAGAAACAAGATCTTCCATTAAAGCTCAAAAGAGTAGTACAGAATGTTTTGTTACAAAATGAAAAGCTAAAGCAACTATCTGTACAAATCTAACTATATATAAGTTATATATATATAAGTTATATATATTGGACATGAGCAAGTAGGAATTAGAGCCAAAGAATCAATATCATCCCATAAGACTTTCATCTTAGTAAAATAGTCAGCAACACAGTTGTTGCCTTGAGAAATGTCATTAAGATCCTTTTGTAATCCAAACAGTTGAGCACCACTAGAAACACCATATCTTTCTTCTAATTCTGTCCACATCTGATAGGCTGAATTACAGTAAATAACACTTCTGCCTATAGATTTGGATAAAGCTCCCAAAATCCAAGAAATAACCATATCATTACATCGTGACCAGCTTTTAAACGAAGAAGAAGTGGATATAGGTTTAGGAAGAGATCCATCAATAAAACCTAGTTTATTTCGAGCTGATAGGGCAATTGTCATGGAGCGTTTCCAGTTGCTAAAGCCAGTTCCATCAAAAGGATCACTGACTAATTTCATACCAGGATTATCAGAAGAGTGCAGGTGAAGAGGATTATCTTGTTCTAAAGATGAATTAGACAATTCATATCGCTGATGTGAAGAACTAGAAGCATTAGGATTAGTATTTCCAGTATCTTGTTTAGTCATTTTATCAAACAGATAAGATGCAAAGTACTATGAACTATATTTTTGTGTTATGATCGAGTTGAAAACCCTAATTTTCGTGAGAAGAACAATTATGACTAATAATTGTCTAGATTACAAACAAACTGAACAAGAACAGAATTAAAGACTCCAGATCTACAAGATTTAACAGAGAAAATAGAATTGATACTGCAAGAAGAATAGTAAGAACCGTAATGATGAAGAGATCACGAATCTGCACGAATCGGCGTGAATCTGCTAATAGAGATCAAAATGCAATTCGCAAAAGAGATGAACCGGAGAGATTCACTAGAGAGAGATTCGTGAGAAAGAGATACCGGAAAGAGATACCGGAGAGAGATACTGGAGATAGACTCGTAAAAGACGTCATTTCATGAATTGTTCTTCACGATGAATCAATCAATGATTGAAAAGAAATAAGAACCATTAAGAGTGATTAGAACCAAAATCGAAGTGCGGAAATTTATGTATAAGTCTCTGATACCATGTTATAATCTAATGGCTAAGCAATATGTAGACAAACGAAGAAGAAGAAACAAGATCTTCCATTAAAGCTCAAAAGAGTAGTACAGAATGTTTTGTTACAAAATGAAAAGCTAAAGCAACTATCTGTACAAATCTAACTATATATAAGTTATAGTTTGGCGGGAGAGTTTGTTACAAAAACTAGACTACGTTGACTGCTTTGTTGACTGATTTGATCACGTTACTCCAACATGGGTTGTGGCAAATGGTTGAGCTGTGTGTGTATTAAGGTTGTGAAGAACATCGAGGGCAGGAGAGGGATGGTATGGGGTGACTGAGAGGTAGTGTAAAGGCTACGGGTGTGCGTTTTATGGGTGGTATGTGTTTGGATCTCAACTGTTGATGGTGTTGGTGTCTCTGTCCTGCGTTGTGTGTGTGCCGTGGTAGTGTGGTTGTGTGTACGTAAGTGAGCTGGGCATCAAGTTGTGGGTTCAGACTTCAGATGGTATTTGGTACGATTCTATTATGGTTCAGATAGTGTGCTAGACTTTCTTGGTTTCGAGTTGTTGGTTCTTTGTTGATATCAAATTAATTTAGTGAAGTCGTAAATTGTTCGTATAATAATTATGCGATAAATTTTGATTTCGGGCTTTCTTCTAAATATCCGAATTATGTAATCGGTTGGTGTAGTTAACTAATATAACGAATTATTCGGATTGAAATTATTTTAGTTCAAAATTATTAGTACGTGGTTAGTTATGAGTTATATTTCAAATGTGATGATTTCCGCTTGCTTGTGTCGGTTGTATTCCGATTGGAAGTGTAACCGTACAAAAGAGGTACTGTCCGATTTTCGTTAGAATTATTTCGTAATTCTTATATTAATTTGATAAGAATTATTTGTAAGTCGGTATGATATACGTGTTAAGTGCTTATGTGATCAATACATGCTATGTGCTATGTGTGTTAAGTTGTAAAGCGTTGTAGGACGCGTTGGGTAGAACATAGTTCGTCGGTTAAAATTGTAAGTGTACTGAAGTAGTACTTCACCTTGATATAGGTACGAGTATGAGGCCCGGCCAGGAGCAGTGCCGCGTAGATGGAAATTCGAGTAGGAAATTGTTATAGGAGTTGACGGGCGTACTCAACGAGGGGTGGACGAGTCTTAGGGAAAGACGAATGTATGATCGAGTAGAGGCCAACGTGCAAAGGAGTAGAAACTGTTGTAAAGTGAGTGACGGATCGAGATATTGGAAATGGAAGCTTCATGTATTGAGGCAAGTGTTATCGCTCCTCACTTATTGTTCAAGTGATGCAATTCTGTTCTATTTATATATCAAATGTGTCGGTCAAATTATGTTTACAAACTGACGTCCTTCTTCAAATGACGTGCAGATGTTTATAATTCTTCTACAGCTCAAGTGCAAAATTTTCAAATGATCTTATAAATACCCTTTTCTTCTATAATATTTTAAATCGTGGTATGTTGTTGGATTCCTCAGAAGAGTACCATTTCTTTTATTTTATTTTCTTCAAAAGTGTTCAAGAGATGTTCTAAAACAAAGAAAATCTAAGATTTTAAATCCTTATCAAATCTTTAGCATGATCCCTGATTACAACATATTTTCACCAATGGACCCTCTTTAGGGGATGTTTTTCTTCAAACTGATTTACAATTAATTATTCTAGTATTATTTTACAAATGTTCATTTTGCACCATTTAATTTACCTGATTTAGTCCAAGCTTTACAATGTGTTGGAAAATTTTATTAGATGTTTTGCACTTGACTATACCCTTAATCTTGTAGTCTCAGTTGTTGTTAATCATACTACAAGTACTTCCCTTCACTTCTTGCTCAAGTGAAAATCTCTTTTAATTATTCTGATTATGATGTCACCCCAATTATTGTCGATCTTGTCGACGTTTATTGTTGTTGTTGCTATTCAATTATCACCCCATCTGTTATATCGAACTTGTCGATATCGAGGATAGAACTGTTGATTCCTTTTATTCTACCAATTGAGTTGTTGTTCTGGAATGTGAATTTTCCAGATTGTTTAATTGACAGAGGTTGTCGATTGTTCCGACACCTAGTACGTTGGAGAATTGGAATGTTTTTTATGTCCCTTCAGGGAGACCATATTATGGTCAGAGGAGTCCCTTCGGGGAGACCAGTTTAATTGTCAGAGGAGTCCCTTCGGGCAGACCAGTTTAATGGTCAAAAGTTAAGGCCAATGTGTGTCGTGGATCCATTATAGGACATTGATGTGTGCGTTTGTCTGGGGTTAGTGCGTGACTGATCAGCAGCCTAACCTTATTGTTTTTTTAAAATATAAAAAAAAATCCAATTCTAATCCATTCATTGAGGATGAGTTGCTTTAAAGCCATATTCCTTTGAAGCCTATGATGATTATCTTTGATTGTCAGAACTTTTATCAGTTCTCAATGTTGATGCATTTTATTCTAGTGAAGCCCTGTTGGCTCATCTTGGAGTCACGATATTGAATTCCTACAGCGGATTTCTTTTGTACCATATGATGAATATTCTTATTGATCAGAACCATATTGTTCTTGATATTGCTATCATTGTTTACACTTACTGAGCATTGTTGGCTCACTCTTGCTTGTTGTTTATTTTTCTTCAGTTAATAGAGGAGATTAGTGGACCTTGTGGTTGGTGAGTTTTATTGCTCCAACAGCGAGAGGTGATGTTCGAGTTGTTGGTTTCGTCGGGTAGTGATTTGCGCTTGTCAAATACAAAAAGTTCTTATTTTTTTAGGCTCTATCCATCCAGCAAAAAAAAAATGAAAATTTTACTGTTCATGATGACGTCACTGATGACGTCATCGATGAACAGTAAATTTTCAAATTCTTTTTTTTTTTTTGCTGGATGGATAGAGCCTAAAAAAATAAGAACTTTTTGTATTGGGTGCCCCTGGCGGGGCCAATGGATCTATTGGAATAAATGATTTTATAGTGTTCTTTATTGTTTGTTATATAAGAGTGTTCTTTATGGAGCAAAGGCCTATATATATATATATATATATATATATAATTATATAATATATTAAATATTGCGGTGCGGTGCGGTTTGAACCGCGTTTCAGAAATTTGAAACCGCAACCGCACCACATACAATAAAAAACCGCGCGGTGTGGTGCGGACGGTTTGTGCGGTTTGGTGCGGTTTATGATCACCCCTAAGTGGAGGCAACTGCCTTAAAAGCATGAAGTCCCGTTCTTCCTATGATGGCATTGTAGGTAGACGTGGCTTTGATAACCAAGAAATTTAACATCTGAGTGGCCTCCCGTGGCTCCTGCCCTATGGTCATGGGTAGCTGAATCGTCCCTTCAACTTTGGACTCTACTCCGTTGAACCCATATATGGGCATATTTGATGGCGTCAATTGAGACTCAGTATACCCCATCTTCAAAAAGGCATCATGGAACAGAATGTCCACTGAAGCTCCATTGTCTATCAAGACTCTCTTCACTTGGGAGTTGCCGATCACTGGAGAGATTACCAATGGATCATCATGGGGGAACTTTACCCCTTTAAGGTCCGAGTCATCGAACCCAATTGAGACCTCCGTCTTTGCACGTTTCGGTGCTTCTCCAACAATGTGCATTACTTCTCGTGCATACGCCTTTTTGGAATTCCTACTTGTCCGGGTCGCTGTTGGGCCACCAAAAATCATATTTATTACCAGCCCCCGGGGCTGTGGATTGCGGTTACGATCATCATCCTTCCTATCATAACCTCGTCTTGGGTTTCCTTGATTCCCATCTTTGCAAAACTTACTCAATTTTCCTCTGCGGATTAGAAACTCGATCTCATCCTTCAATTGCCTACAAACGTCAGTGTCGTGTCCCACGTCCTTGTGGAATCTACAATATTGATTCTTATTTCTTTTCTCGGGATCAGTCCTTAGTGGCTTTGGCCATCTCAGATCCCTATCCTTCTCAATGTCCATCAAAATCTAAGTCCTTGGGACGTTCAACCTTGAGTATTCAGTAAATCTCTGTCCCGGATTCCCCATTCTATGAGCCAAGTCTGAATCCTTCCCCGTACGCGGGTACTTGTCCTTGGTATCATATTCCTGATCGGTCTTCCTCTTCCTAGAATCATTGTTACTCCCTCCATTACCTGTTGTGGCCTCTTTCTTCATACTATCCTCGGCTTTGATATACTTATCAGCCCTTCGTTGTAACTCAGCCATGTTCTCAGGGGGATGTTTTGCAAATGACCTCTTAAAGAAGAGGTCAGTGGTTCCATGTTCTAGGGCTACCATGGCCACCTTATTTTCCAAATCAGTGATATTCAATGTTTCTTTAGTGAACCGCTTGAGGTAGTATCTTAGATTCTCATTCTTCCCTTGCACCACATACATAAGAGATGCAGAACTTTTCTCATGAACTCTTCCACCGATGAATTGGCTAACAAAAGCGGCACTCAATTCCTTAAAAGAACTGATCAAATTTGGGGGTAGACGACTATACCAACGTTGTACCATACCCAATAGGGTTTGAGGGAACGCCCTACACTTCAGGGCATCACTTGCCGGTTGTAACAACAACGCGTTTGAAAACGTCCTTACATGATTAGCGGGATCTCCCGTTCCATCGTAAACCTTTATAGTGGGCATCTTGAACTTCCGTGATATGCGTGCATTCATCACCTCCTCCGTGAACGGAGGTGTTGGATCATCAGGATCCCCGAGGGGCATTAGATCTTTGGGGTTGCCTCTAGGGGTTTCGACCCTTGTGTTTTTAGGGTTCTCAGCCCTCCTTTCTCTCCTCGGGGTTTCTTCCAAATCAATAAATGGAATTTCTCCTCCTGTCGTTGGTGGGGGTTGGCCCTGATTATGTCTATGTTGCTCCCGTTCTATGTCTTCTTTCAGTTTCTGGATCTTGGCCTCATGAGCATTAATTTTTTCAACAGCTGTTAGGGGGGGTCCATCATGAATCCTTTGGCGAGTTTGTCCAATAGGTTCCTTACTTGGACGACGCCTCCTGGGGGGTATATCCTCATCTTCAGAGGATGAATCATCAGAATACGGGCCAGAGTAATCTTGGTATTGTTGGCCTTGATTGGGTCCCAAACCCCATATGTAAGGTGGGACGTACGGATCGCGTATCTGGAAGGCATGGCCACTTGGTCCAGGCTGATACAGGGGATAATTTGGCAACCCATACATTGGGTTCGTGCTTGCTGGAATCACGGTAGTAGAGATCTGAGCGGTGGGGGGAATGGATTGACCTCCAAGAGGGGAGACTACCATCTGTAGGGGATTTGTTCCTTGAGTAGAGGGATCCGTCACCGAAGGTAATGATCCATGAGTTTACGTTTCGGTTCCTAGAGGCTGAGTGACTTGCGTCAGGGAACCCGTCCCTAGGGGTTGCTGTTCCCCGATCGGGGGTGCGGTGGTGTTGGTGTTGGTTTCAGAAAGTGCTGGTGTTCTCCTTGTGGTAACCATGGTTGATATCCGCTTCCCACAGACGGCACCAAATGTTGTGGAACGAAAAGTAGGGTGTATTTATTGCGTATTGAATGCTAGGGTTTAAAGAAGCTTCGAGCTTTAATGGCTGATCAAGTGTTTCGTGACCTAACTCGGGTCCTCACAAGATTCCTACGTATCTTGCAAATATCAAGAATCAAGCCAATAAAACGTAGTTCTGTTAATGAGGGGTCAGGCCCTTATATAGGTGATGAGAACCCTAGAATTAGAGTAGAATTAGGTATCTGGGTGGGCAAGCCACAACTTAGGCCCAATTCTAGATCCTTCCAGATGGAAGGTGGATAAGTATTACAGTTGTATGCCTTGGAGGCTACTCCAAAGATGAATTGGTTCCCTTTTGGACTCAATAACGGAGTCTTTTATTTGGCTGATTTAATAGCTACAAAATTATTATTATATTTAGGGTTTTGGGCTTTGACCTTGGGTTATCTCAGGTTCATTTAATATGTTATTAAATGTATTTTTGTCACTCATTTTCAGCCTATATCAAGTATCTTTAGCAAAAATAAAATTATCAAACTCATTCTTTACAAACCTGGAAAGTGTTGGGTTTCGGTGCAACAAACGCAGCGAAAAATAATAATTAAAACAATAAAAACCAAAATTCTGGTACGTCTCATAATATATCCGATGTTCACTTTTATCATCATCCGATCAAAGGTAACTTTTAATGTAATCAAAGTATATTAATCCTCGTACATAAATATAATGATATCAAATATAAGGATCATTACACCATTATCATGTCGAGTATTTCTTATGACATTATTAACATGTAGAATCTAACTGTGGGTCAATCTGATGCCATGTAGAATATTACATGTACCTATGTTCTTGACTTTAGTATCACTATACCTATGATCAATGGGATGTGATCATTAGTCAACAAACACTAATCTTTATACATTATAATTGTCCTACACTAACAATGCTTGATTAGGGATATTTAGGAATTTAAATACCATTTATATAATCTCATTTTTAAATTACACACTTAAAGATATAGAATGCGTGTTATATATTCCAAGGATATTTATTACTCTATCATTTATATCGTAGTAAATAAAGACATAATAAATTAATAAAAAATAGTCGAAAGAACATAATCATTTAATTAACAAAATTGTCTTTCCTAGAAGCACAATAATATTGTCTCTAGGGCACTAACACTAACAGAAAGAATAGGAAAGCGAGAGGAAAAAACCCAATTCGAAACAAAAATGAACAAGCATCAAAGAAATAGATCTTGAGAAACAAAATCATGGTGTTGAAACTTCGAGTGGAACAAAGAAATATAAGAAAAAGGAACCTAAGATATATCTTAGGTAATTTTCTAAAATTTTACTCCCTCCGTCTCAATGTGATGTTAACGTTTGCTTTTTGTACGGAAACCAAGATAGTGAGTGTAATATTGTTAAAATAAATGAAGTAGTGGGTGTAATAGTTATTTTATAGTTAAAATAAGTTAAGTAGTGGATGTAATAGTGTAAAGTATTGTTAAAATAAGTGAAGTAGTGGGTGTAATAGTGTAAAAACTTACTATTTTAAGAAATGTTAACAATCTATTGGGATATCCCAAAATAGAAAGTGTTAAGAATCAAAAGGGACGGAGGGAGTAGCACAAAATAATAGAACATCATTAAAATTTTAAATAAATCCTGATTTTACAAAAATACTCCTCCCATGTTTGCATATAAAATTCTTTATATCTCATCTATCTTATCTAAGATGTATCTTAGATTCCCTAATCTCAAAAAATATTATCATCAAAGATCTCCAAATTGACATATTCAGTTTGGTCAAAAAAAACCAAGATGACAAAATGGAAGGAAGAAAGAAAAGATGGAGGAGAGCAGTTGAAACCGAGAAGGTGATTGAGTTAAAGGAAGAAGATGTTTGAGAGAAGAAGAAAGGGTAAGGGGGACGGTTAGGTTTTTTGAAAGAAATGACTCACTTATTTGTATACTCCCTCTGTCCCAGTGGGTTCTTTCCACTGGGTTCGGGCACGGAGACCAAGAAATTGTATGAAAAATGAGTAAAATTAGATAAAAAGTGGATAAAGTGGTGGGACCTATGAATTTTTAATAATAGATTTGAGATAGTGGAGGAAAGTAGTGGGTGTAATAGTGTTTTATATTATAAATTTGAGATAGTAGAGGAAAGTTAGTGGGTGTAATAGTGTTTTTTATAATTAAAACTTTACTAATTTTGGAATGGGTAGAAATGATGGGACACCCCAAAATAGTAAGTGGGTAGAAATGAATGGGACAGAGGGAGTACTCCGTATTATGAGCCTGTTTGGCTCCACTTATTGGGGCAAACTTATGGCTTATATGGCCATAAGCACTTATGGGGGTGTTTGCCAAAATAAGTTTTAGCTCAACTTATAACTTATAAGTAGGGCTGGAAAAAAAATCCGGAAAATCCGATATCCGTTCGAAATATCCGTGTTCGTATCCGGAAAAAAGCGGATATTATCCGTATCCGGAGTCAACCGGATATTATCCGTATCTGAATCCGGGAGTTTAGGATGCGGATATGGATATAGGCGCATCCGTATCCGAAAATATCCGTATCCGAAATTAATTATATATAATATATATTTTTAATATATAATTAATTAATTATATATATCATATATACTGATATACATACTATTATTTCTTTGGGACCAGCCCACTAACACTGTTTTTCAGTGAGGTGAAAGTCAAAATGCCCTTTCTTTTTTTATCCTTAAATCCCTAAATCATGGGGTATTGTTTTTAGAGTATATAATATATTAACTTCACTTTATCCTATTCTAATTCCTATCTACCCGTGACAACCTCCAAACCCCCCCCCCCCCAATTATTTTGTTTCACGCACAGACCCCCACCCATGTCTCTCATCTCACGTCTCTCTCTTCTCTCTCTAATCTCTCCCAAGTTCATCACAATCAATCTCTCTTTTATATATGTTATGGAGCTCCAAATTATGAGTTCGAGTAATCAAAATTCATATCTTTCAATCCTCTATCCATCCATGCTTTCAAAGCTCGGATTTGGTAATTTTTATTTTCGGCCAAAATTCAAAGTTGAATTTTAGTTGATTGTTGGTTGTTTTTGATTACGTATATGGATAGATCCTTAAATCTCTCTCGATCTCCTTCTCTTCCTCACGGTTTTTCCCTCTCGTCTATGTGCTCTACGACCTGGGTTCACGACTGTGTTGTTCTTGTGTGAGTTCGCTTTGGTAGTAATATGGTGGTTTTATGTTAATACAGAATTGGGGGCTGGGTAAGTGACGACGGAGGTTGCGCCGGGAAAAAAGGCGGCGAGGTGCCGGAGAGGTTGGGAGATAAGGGTGATGCCGGAGAGATTTGTTTTTTGTAAAGATCTGATTTTTTGTACAGATCTGATTTTTTGCAAATTTCATAAATAAAAAAAATCATTTTTTGGAAAATGGATTCGGATTCGGATATTATCCGAATCCGGATAACATTCGTCGGATTCGGATTCGGATAAGATTTTTTCGGATATTCCCGGATCCGGATACGAATTCGGATACGGTTTTGAAAAACGGATTCGGATACGGATATGGCCATATCCGTATCCGAATTATCCGATTTCCACCCCTACTTATAAGCCCATAAGTTGAATGTTAAGAATTCTTAACTTTCAACTTATAACTTATAACTTATTCTCGATATACGCAATATATAATATCCTTCAAATCTTCAAAACCTTATATCTCTCGATCCGTTCATTAGAAAATTGATATGTATATATCAAATTTCTCTATTCATCGAGATCTATCCATTGATATCCATTGTTATATATAAAAAATAAATATTTTGAAAATTATAAAAAAAAGTTAACTTATAAGTTCTGATTTAGCCAAACAATCTACTGATTATAAGTTTAGATTTACCAAACACTCTAATCTCTGCTCTACTCATCACTTATATGACATAAGTGCTTATAAGTCATAATCTACTTATTTTAAGATACCCCAAACATACACTATGTTTTGTGTTCATTTCAGGATTGTTATACGAGGGTGATTTCCGGACCATTAATCTCTTACTTAATTTTATTTGAATTAATTTAAATATATACATAATTTTATTTAATTATTGTTATAAATTTTCGAAATCGAATTTGAACTAAAATTAAATATTTGATACATCGAGCCAAACTCGCAGCTCCATGCACACAACTGGAGTTGGTGGTGCGCCAACTATATTCTGCACACGTACCCTACCTTACCTTAGACAATGTCTTGGTGGATCCCAACGGAGTACATTTCTAAAACATTACGTGTAGCACTAACTTAAAAGTTAAAATCGAAAAGAAAAATGATAGTGAGACAAAATGGTAGGATCCACAAGCTTACGTGTTGCGAATTTAGTGGTAATATATTCTATGGAACCGTTGTGGTCCAAATCCAAAAATATCGCCACTTGTCTCTTGTATGGGTTTCTTCTCATTGTCTATGCTCTCTTGCAAGAAGAATAAAACAAAAGTAGCACTTGTTAAGAACAATCAGAATATCCCATATTACCACAATTTTTTTTTTGCTAACCTATTACTATCAATCGGTTCGGATTAATTTTAAAAAAAATATTATTTATAACTTAAAATGTAACTTATTCATTTTAAGAGAATAGTGATAATCTTAACTTTAAGCTAGATATATTTTAGCCTGTTTGGCTCAGCTTATTATGTGGACTTATGAACTTATTTTCGGGTAAAATTTTTATATTTTGATAATTTTTTTATACAAGTATTTAATGTATGTTTGAGATTCAATAAGTTGCAAAAATAAGTTGGAAAGTTAGGAATATCTAACTTTGTCTTAAAATAAATTGACTTATTCTGGAAAAAAGTTTTTCCAAACACCCCCAATTTGTTTGACTAATTTTATCTAAAGTAAATTTATTAAAAAAATTGATTAAAAAAATTACAATTTATATATTTTTTTAAAAAATATAAAAGTATAAAATACAAATATTAACAAAAAAATATGATATAAGTTAAAAGGTGATTCACATATATAAAAATTGACATGAAAAAAAATAAGTTCGAAAAAATATCTCGAAGGTACTTAAATTTTTTGAATTAAAATTAACTTTAAGTAAAAATTTTTAAATATACCAAATACATTAACTACCAATTTAAAACAGATTGACATCTAATAATATGAATATCGACTCATACATTAGATATAAAAAATTGTTATAAAATAATATGATATTAATTATTTGAATATATATTATTGGAGAATATTATTAATAATAATAGAAATCAATTCACGTGAATTCATTACATATAACCAATCAAAAAATATTATCTACCGTTGTACCCAACTTGGAATCTATAATAATTATATTTAACTTTTTCATTCTATTATATGTATCAAAAATAAAATTAATAATTATTTTTTCTAAAATAATTAAACTTAGATATCTTTAAAGTGACTATATTTTCCAACAAATTTGAATATAAATAAGATCGAATACAAAAAAATTGGATAATAAAAAATTAATTATTACTACTAAAGGTAATTATTTAAGATCAAGAAGAGTATAACGTTTGCTATTCTAATTTGTGGCATAAAAGTCAAATTCATCCATTTAAATTTCTTGCAACCAAATTGGACCGCAATTGAATTAACAATTACTCGCTCTCAAAATTATTGAAAGTATACATAGTTGTACGCAGACCATGCCCGTTTCCGAAGGAACTCCGGCCAAATACAAATACAAAGAAAAGAAACTAATACAATCTAAACTCACACACACCCAGGAGTCGAACCCTTGACCTCCTACAAAGGAAACAAAGGTTCAACCCACTGCACCAACACGTTGTTGGCATAGTTTAATACAATGATGAAGAAGTATATGTACATACCCTATTGAAAGTGTACAAAAAATTGTTAGATTTGTACTAATTGTCTCTATCTACGTAGGAGTAATAAATAAACAATGATAAAATGGAGTATTTCATACTCTTCTCTCCTGCCAAGTAGCCACAGTGACTAACCAGTAACCACACCTCCTCTGAAAACATATACACACGAATATTTGTATCTATAATTCTCATATGTTTCACCAGGACCACATCTCTCAAGCAATGGCACTCCACTACTCTGACCAAAACTTAACTGATAACACCTCCATGTTCCATCTCCCCGGCCAGTCATCGCCGCCGTCCGAAGTCAACGGCAAGCCTCCGACCTGGCTCAACAACGCGATTCTCCGTCAACAGAACCATCACTACACCGCCGACGGCAACTTTCTTCACTTACAAACTACTAATTCCGACTCTTCTGCGTCCAATCAGTGGCTTTCCAGGTCTTTAAACGACGACGTTGCGCCGTCTGGAGAGACGATGATTCCGATGAGTAGTCAGGAGAACAAGTATGAGAGTAACGAGAATTGTAATGATAGTGAAGAAAGGAATTGGCAGAATGCCAAGAGTAAAGCGGATATACTTGCGCATCCGTTGTATGATCAGCTGCTTTCCGCTCATGTTTCGTGTTTACGGATTGCGACTCCGGTGGATCAGCTCCCCAGGATTGATGCGCAGCTGGAGCAGTCGCATCAGGTTGTTGCCAAGTACTCGATTCTTCAGCAGAATAATACTCATCCGCTTGATGGAAAGGACCTTGATCAGTTCATGGTAAGCCATATAAATATTACAGAGTGGTTTATGAATTTTGTATTAATTTAGGTTTTGTTTTTGAAATTTAATTATTTTCAAGTTGCATGTGTTATTGATGATGAATTTGATTTTTTAATTTTATTTGTCATATCCGAGGAGTAAACGTAGTTCTAGTGAACACTCATCCGCTGCTTAATTTGTTAATCTCAAATTTATTTGTTAATGGAGCCTTTTCTTTTATCCTCCGATATTATTGGAGATATTGATTCCTCTTTTCGTTAGTGAAGTTTCGTGTCAAAAGTCTATTGAAATTTGATTGAGTTAAATTTGTCAAGTAATGGGTGATTATTGATGACTGATGTGAATTGGAATAAACAGGTACACATAATAAGAATTTAGTACAATAATTTGATTAGGAGTTAGGACTGACTTGCAGAATCTCTTGTTCCTACCACTTTCTAGATGGAATGTCTCTGTCTTGAGTGTTTTGTGCTTTTAGTTCATATCAAGAGCATCTCCAATGGTTGAGCACGCCACCTTAAAGGTTCAGCAAATTTTACATAATCAATATTTTATATCATTTTAGCCAATCATTTTAGCCAACGGTGCTCTAAACATTTTATAGTAATTTTTTTTTTACATTGTCAAGTTTGTCTCATATTACTAAGAGATGAAAGGTTCAGAGACGTCCAGTATTGATAGTTGCTGAGAAAAAAAACCGCCCACTTTTCTTGATTTGTAATTAGATGTTTACTTGGGAAAATATTTAAGTTCCTACATAATATCATAATAAGCACCCATGATATCTTTTGTTTTGTGCACTGGAAGAATTGAATACTTGCAAGTGTATGACGCAAAATATTGTTCTTTCCTCCGAGTTTGGTTTTTTAGTTGTTTCTGTCTTGATGTAGACACATTATGTTCTGTTGCTCTCTTCCTTCAAAGATCAACTACAACAACATGTCCGCGTGCATGCAATGGAAGCAGTCATGGCTTGCTGGGAACTTGAGCAGTCTTTGCAGAGTCTGACAGGTAAGTTTTTTGTTACTTCTTAACAGTTTTCCAAAGGAAATTTCTTAAGCTGCATGATACTAATTTCATTATCATAAAAAAAAAGGCATGTAACATGTTTTACATGATTATTTCCTGGAATATTCAGTTTTCTAGGCTGGTTTGTTCACTTACGATTGAAGAGAATATTACTCTATCATCAATGCCTTTTCTAGCATCCATAATGACATGCATGCTATTGCCTTATATGGTCGTATTTTGTGTGAATTTACAAAACAAATTATACTTCACATGAAGGGCCTACATTGGTATACCAAGAATAGTTATGTGTGTGATGACAGGTAGTTTATGTCTATAGCTGAGAGCTTAGTGAAGGTTAGTCAATTACAGCTACAATTTTGAAATTTTTATGGTACTTGTTATGAAAGGAATTGAAATCACAATATATAGAGCCATACAACCCATACGGCCATACCTCAGCGCACTTATCATCAATCTCTTTTGATAGATACCTAAATCTCCAGGGTCCTGGCATATGAGCAAGCTTAAATGAATATCAATCCATGTTGATTGCTATTGCTCTTTACCCTTTATTTGATACTAAATATTCACTTACCACTTCTAAGTTCCGTGCAATTTAAACAAGTAACTCTGATCCAGTGCACTTACATACTACCACAGTGTATGGGAGTACGAGGGATATAATTAGTGACCAAGTTCGGGCTTAAACCAGCAGATAATTGCCGCTTGTTTGATATTAGAAGTTTCTTTAAGCCTATTCATACGAACTATTCATACAACAAGCCTAAAGAATCTTACTCTCTTCTCTCTCATCTAAACAAAAGCCGCCGTCTGGTTTCTTTTTCTTCTTCCGGCTTCCCCTTTCTTCTTCTGCCGCCTGAAGGAGATTGCTCCGATGATAGTCGATTAAGCTTCTTCATTTCTTAATAAAAGGGTACTCTTTTTCCTCAATAGGTTTTTAATGAGGCCCTCCAATTAAATTTTAGTTTTTCTTACTTTTATCCCTTCGGATCTAAGGTTTCTAAACCTTTTCCGATTTGCCTCTTTTCTTAGTTTCTTAAACCTCGGAACTCCGGCTATTTCTCCTTTTCCGACCTGCACCGAACTGGTATTTCGCCTTTTGGGGTTTCCATTTTTCAGATCTAAGTTTGTAGGCTTCGTTTTTTCAATTTCTGTATTTCTTTCAGTTGTAAGCTTTGATGTCTCACCGTTTGCGTGAGTTTTGTAATTGTCTCACCTTTTGTGTGAGTTTTGTTTGTGTTTGCGTGAGTTTGGATGTTCTGAAACACTTTGTTGAAGTGTTAATGTGTTACACTAATAGGCCTGCGATTATTGTTGCTCGTAGCTTAGCGAGGGCGACTTTATTCTATGTCTGGTCTAAGGACTCATCTTGTAATCGGTTTCTGAAGATTTGTTAATGCAAGTTCGTTTATTGTCAAAAAAAAAAAAAAAAAGTTTCTTTGCTATGATTTGTTTGACATTGTTGAGAACATATTCAAGCTCACATGTGTGTGGTGGTACCAGCTGCAACTGTTAGGTCCATTCCTTTTAGCTCCATGGTTCTCAGCTGGATGTTTACTTATTGCACTGATTTAGAGAGCTTAGTAAATAGTAGAAGACTAGTAGAAGCAGTATCAATCCATGGTCTAGAGGAAACATCATCATTTTGGAATTTAAATGATCTCCTTCATAATTTTCTTCTTCTTTCTTAGATTCCATAATTCTCTTTCTGCAAACATTTCACTCACATTACTCTTCCTTGATCAGTGCAAGTAGCTTTTACCCATTTTTCGTAAATATGAACTAATACATTGCCTATGCATTATGATCCAATACTAGTTTTTAGTACTAATTGAGTAGAAACATATTGCTAGTAACAAGGGGTATATACAGTAACAAAGTATCACAAAGTAGTGATGCACATACGAGTTGGGAATGACAATAAGGTTGCTTTAAGTTTGGTCTTGTAACAGGGGATAAAGAGTAGAATTGAACTACTATAGTAACTTGGAGCTATTCGTCACATAACCAAATATAAGATGGCTACAATTTTCTGCTTTTCATATTATAGTAGAATCAATAATGTCACAAATTCACTATGGTTGTTGGTAGTTATCTACTGAAATTCACTTTGCCAGTGGCTTAGGTTTCTTATTTGTGTAATGTCACATGTACAGGTGTAGCGCCCGGTGAAGGTACAGGTGCAACAATGTCTGATGACGACGATGATCATGATGATAGTGAGACTAATTTGTTTGACGGGAGTCTAGATGGACCAGATAGCATGGGATTTGGTCCTCTCGTCCCTACTGAAAGTGAGAGGTCCTTGATGGAACGCGTGAGACAAGAGCTGAAGCACGAGTTGAAACAAGTATGCAGGCCTTTACAAACTTTTACTTTAAAATGCACTTGCCACAGCTTACTTTATTTCCGGTTTTGTAGGGTTACAAGGAGAAAATTGTGGACATTAGAGAGGAAATTCTGCGTAAACGAAGAGCAGGAAAACTTCCTGGTGACACCACTTCCCTCTTAAAAGCCTGGTGGCAATCACATTCCAAATGGCCATATCCAACAGTAATTATTGCTTAATCGCTCTCTATCTACTCGCTATTAATTGTTACCAAAAAACTTGTTTCTTGCTTGATATTTAACCTCATTTACTTGTCATGTTCTTTCAGGAGGAGGATAAAGCAAGATTGGTGCAAGAAACAGGCTTGCAGCTAAAGCAAATTAATAATTGGTTCATCAACCAAAGAAAGAGAAATTGGCACAGCAACCCATCATCCTCAACTGTTACAAAGAGCAAACGCAAAAGGTAGGCTGGGTAACTGTTCGCCTGTTGGTTCGTAAGATTTCTTAAGAGCTCTTTATTGATGTTAAGTTTCGGGAAAAAAGTAATGCAGGTGAAACAAGAAATGAGCAAATCATATAATGACAGAAAAATCAAACATCATCTTGTGTCGATTTTTTGGTGAATATCCCATGTTTCATAGCTCCAATGCAGTAGATAATGTGGCTGAAGTGGAAGACTCCAAGATGCAACTACATGAGCTCTATTGAAGTGTATCATCTGATGGTGCCAGGAAGCTGATGCTGTAGATCCTCTCTTTGAAGTGATTGAAAAATACAGACGGATGAAAATAGAACTAAAATATGCTGTACATACTTGCATAATCTATAACAGTGCTTGAGGTTTGCTGATAAGCATGTAAAAATAGGACAAATCTCGTTTATATCTGCATTTTCATTTGGTTGCACCATGAATCCTATATTTTAATGTTGTCAGAAAATATTATGCATTTTCATTTGGTTGCACCATGAATCCTATATTCTTCTGTGTATTATGGACGATTTCTTTGTTTGCAATCTAAAATTGACAGGATCCACTCCTCTTTGATGACCAAAATATAAAATTAAATCCACAAGGGTAGATGAATTGGTAATACATTTTTATTTACAGTCTTAATATATAAACATATCAAAGAATCCAGAAAGGCAGAATGAATGTAGAAGAAGCAACGACAGACGAGCAAAGCACAAAAGAAAAGTCAAAAAGATTGTGTTCTGTTTGGTTCATTGTCATAACTTAGTGGACAAACCACCACCAAGCAATGCATTGTCATTTTCTTGTTGAAAATCATCCAAACCATCATCAAAGTTAAGAGCATAGCTTTGTGGATCATACTGTCGACACTCCGCCATTCTTGATTTCTTGGTATATTTTCCCAACTTTCGAATAAAGTTCTTCCACTTAGGCCCTGCAACCACCTCTGTGAACTCCTTCACCTTCTTGGTTTTCTGGATCAGCCAGGACTCCTCTCTCTGTTGTCCTCCATGCAACAAACTCCATTGCCGATCACCAAAGCAAACCCCGAAACAACTAAACCGAGAACTCGAAACCGTGTCGTCTTCGTATCCGTACGTGTTGATGTATTCTTGCTGATCGCGTTCATTGATCCGTGAAGTTTCGTCATCGCTGCTCATCATCATAGTCACAACCCTAACTCAGTGGTTGTATAATAAATTATTTATACACTTAATAATCAAGAAACTAATAATTTATATAGGCGTGTGTGATTGAGAGGAGAGGGAATGAAGAGCGGGAGAATTTGTTGTTATGAGAATGGTTAAGATGATTTTGTAGAAATAAATATATAGAAGGTGTAGAAGAGGGACGGCAAAGTAAGGGAAGACAGCGTCAAAGGAAGTGTCGTGGAAAAACAGGATGATTTCTATCTGACCAGGAAACGAATTAGACACTGTTTGGCCCGCACGTTGCTTATGCAACAACTAGCCTGGCACAATTATTTCACGCTGCGTCTACGAACTCTCCAGTAAAACGCGGACCAGAATTTCGTCTACTTTCTAGTACATGTAATCAGTAATTCCATACAGGATACAATAATATATTAAAAAATTACTTTTCAAACCTATTTTTATAATTATTCGTGAATCGTGACATCAGAAATTATAAACTTAAGAAAAGGATCCTGTTTTTAATTACAAACCCCTGATAGTGTTGCAGATTTTGGAAATCGGAACTATTCGGTTGAGGTACCGATTTATGATTTCTCGAGTAATTCGGTTGAAAAATCGGCGATTTAACAGCGATTTTTGTAAAATCGACAGAATCGGTTCCAAAATTTTGATCAATTTTTGATCGATTTATCGACGATTTTTCAGAAATCAACCAATTTCTATAACAATAACCCCTACGCGGTTTATTTAAACGGATTAATACTCCATGAGTCTTTAAAATTGATGTAGAATCTCATATCTTCTTACTGATTTAAGTAAAAGTTTACATTTTTTTAAAAAAAATTAAAGTATTTCTTAAACTTTAATCAAATTTAATATTCAAATTAAATAGAGCTATTTGCCAAAACACTCATTCAATTTTTCTTCAGTTTGCAAAATAATCCTTTTATTTTTCTACTCACACTTTTAACCATCATCCTTTCAAAAATCATGCAAAAATTGGATTATAGAACTAACCGTGGTTAGATTAGATTGACGTGACAAACTAATCAATGCGGTGATTAGTCTATGTGGCAGACATGATTAATTAACTTTTAATAATTTGCCAAAATGAACATTATACATTATACAAGTAAGTATGTGTTAATATAATCTTCATCAAAAAGATATATCTGCCAAAAAATATATTGAACTGATTAATGTTAAAATAATCAATAATTCAATATTTTTTTAAAAAAATCTTTAAAATTTCAATTTGAATTTTGAAAAATTCTTTAAAATTTGATGGTATTTAATATTGATTTCAGTTTTTTTTTTTTTTTGAAATCTGTGGATAGTCATTTTAGATTTTAAAAAATTCATTAAAATATAATGGTATTCAATTTAAATTTTACAAAGTACATTAAAATTTGATGCTATCCAACAGTTCATTGATATTTTGTATTTTTAAAAATGGTTAATTTTGATGAATTTGTTAATGTATTTTTTTTATCATTGAAATATGGCTAAAATTCATGAGATTTCATAGAATTTGTGGGAAGTTCCGTTAAGAACAATAAGATTCTACAATATTTTTTAAGAACTATGGTAAAACCACGTAGAATTAAAATTAATAACAATATATTAAAATTTTATAAATTTTTATTAATCCATTAAAATCTAAATTAAATCCATTCCTTTTGTTTAATAGATATTTTAGTTAAAAAATTAAAAAAAATATTAAATTAATGATTATTTTATCAATAACCAGTTGTATATTTTGACAAATTAATAAGAATTATTATTCATGTCTGTCATGACATGTGGGCTTCCCATTGACAATCAGGTGACATCTATCTGTCATGTCACTTTTTTTGTTAATCATGATTAATTTTACATAATTTAAAAAGGTAGAAGGTTAAAATGGTGACAAAAAAATTATAATGTTTTTTATGCAAAATAAAAAGTTCAATTAGTTTTTTGGATAGTTCAATTAAATCTTGAAAAATGCTAGGGAACCAAAAAATGTCACATGTTATTTCCCAGTTAAGCACCACGAGATTGTAGAAGGAGTTGTATACAAGCTCGACTAAATTCTTTCGACTTGGTGAGTTCTTGGAGTATTAGTAAGAACAATGAGTAAGCAAGGTAAACACTCTCTAAGACAAATGTAACATAAGATATAAAAAATCTCAGGTGGGTTTATTTGGTCCACCTGATGGTTGTATTTGAAGAAAATACTTCTGTGTAGGAATACACAGCTGCAAGTTACAAGGTCTTAGTGTTTACAAGAAAACCTAATGCTATCAACCTTATGATCAGTGTTTTTTTCTCTTCTAAAACTATGCTGCTCATACAGATTATTTAAACTATATGAAGACAAGTAAACTACGTGAAATGTGATGATACATTTCTGGTATAACTTGTCACACACACATGCTCGAAGTGGTAGCCATTTCTGGAATTATCTTGAAAGTCTTCCCTCCTTGATTTGGACAATCCCAACATGCTTCAAGATAGTGTATGTTTCTTTCTTCATAAGTTATTAAGTTCTTGAGTTGACTTAGCTTCCAAGCCCACGTGATGCTTTATGCAAAAGGTCTTTTTGCTTTGTATCTTTGTCTCTGAAAGTAGCTTTAATAACAAAGATAATCTTTTTGAAAGTCAATAAACTTTTCTGCTTATTGAGCTGTGCTTGAACTTCCCAGATATAACGGTTGATCCTTATGCATTTATCAAGATATCCTTCGAATTCTTCAGTAGGAGTGTAATCATGTTGGAGGTTGCTTCCACTCTTATTGTTGTCCTTGAAGTCGAATAAATAGTGACTGATTTCACCTTTCACTTGGAAGAGTTCGAGTCTTCAAATATCTACAATTTGACTCCTTACTCGTAACATCCTCTGTGTAATTGATCATTACCTATAAGTCACAGGTTGCAAAGTAAGTCTGGGTTTAAATCTTCATTCGATATGTTCCTTTAGAGAAATCTGGCATTATTAAGAAACCAGGTTGAATACTCGAACAGATGAAACTTGAGTTATCGAATGATGACTTCTCGTGTGGTTCCTTTATGAGTTCTCGAATGACTTCTCGAATAGTCTTTTGAATAGACTTCTCGTTTAGCGATTGTTACAGACTTCTCGAACAGAACAATCTGACTTCTCGAACTAGGACTTCTCGAATAAACCCTTTTTGCTAGAATTCTCGAATGACTTCTCGAACTCATCTTTTCTTGACTTCTCGAACGTACTTGCATGGTTATGGCGAACTCTCTTCTGATTACAGATATCTGATTGTAGCATGTTGTGGCTTATTACAGAAATGATTCCTAACTGTTTGAAGAGTTTCATTCACAAGATGTAGCCTTTGTTGATCTGCATTTCAGCTAGCCAGTGACGGACCTAGAGCATAATGCGAGGGGGTCCAAAAACTCTTAAAAAATTCGAACCGCGCGAAGTGCGAATTTTTTTCCCACTAAATCATGCAAAAAATGAAATTTTTTCATTAAATCCTACAAAAAATGGATATTTTACACTAAATCATACAAAAATGGATATAAAAGAAGAAAAATAAATCATCTAGGAGGGGGCAAGGACAAGTAAATGATAGGGCATACATAGAATTTTCAATTTTTTTAAAATTTTCCCCAACCTAAGAGGGGCCAGGGACCCCCCGGACCCCCCCGGTCCATCCCTGCAGCTAGTTTCCTGATTTATTTGTCAGCTTTTTTTCCTTGATTCATTTTCTGCATCGTGGTATTTGTTATCATCATCTGAAAACATATATGACTTAACGTCACCATAAAAATTTCCAAAATTACATGTGTCTTTTTATTATTGGTTATATAAATAATAATGTAAATGGCCCCCCTGCATTCAGACCAATAATCCAATTAAAACTTTACACGTGTTTGCCACATCATTTTGAAGATGTTTTTAGGAACAAATTTTTGATTCTCTAGCATTACTCTTAAATCATATGTGATATGACTTTTTAAAATTGGAAAAAATATCGTCAACAATTTAATCGGTCAAAGTCTTTCTCTTTTGCAGTCTTGTATGCACTGCTGGGGAAAGGTGGGCGCAAAATGAAAATAGATTCGACATGCATCAACTATCCCCTGATGCAACATTGGTATTACCATAATGGTTAGGGAAAGGTGTTTTTATCATTTTTGTGCAACTTCCATTTATATGGATACGGCCTTTAGCATGAATTTATCGGCTCGGATCTTCTTTCATGTTTGATCTTCCCAATGTATTTTATGAATATGGTCCTTGATTTTGACATTCCTAATTACTTTGGTGTTTGCTTGGTAATATGAATAGGCTGCAACCACAAGAAATAACAACAAAGTGAAAGGTTCGACAGGGAAGCAGGACACGGCAAACTATTACTCCAATAAACAGCTCTACACTACACTGAAAAGAGCAAGCAAAACATGACATGGCCAAAACGGTAGGCCTGTTTGAATTTTTGCGGCGGAGAGTGCTCTGGAGGAAGCAACATGTACCTGGACCTAAAACCATAAAAATGTGCCGAGTAGGTATATATAACTAATTGAAGTTTACTTGTCAATATGTGCATGCGAGTGCAAGCACAGGGAAAAAATGTTACTATTATCTTGGTTAACCCTGCGATTTTTGGTCTTATTTGCCTCATCGATTGTCAAGAATCATGTTCCTCTGGCCAACCCAGTCAAGTCATTCTTTGGGGAGTTTCACATATTTTTCAGGGATTTTTTTTTTTTGTTGCTAATTTGATAATTTTCGTTTACAGATTAGATGTGCTCACGGTGGACCAATTCAGGTTTGATTGAAGCCAAAGAAATTGTCCAACAATCTAATTTGTGCCCAAAGACATCTTTTATTTTATTGTTCAAACATCAACTTAATTTTATTTATTGTATCCATATTATCAAGAAGTAGGTTTTTTCGAGAAGAAAAACAAGTGTACTTTTCCTTTTAAAATTTTAACAGCAAGGACAAAGAAAAAATTACTAAATTATTTGATAATTTATAACAAATTTTTCTCCCGACTTGTAAATACATCAATAACATAGTATTTTCAGAATCAAGTAATAAATAATTTATGAAATAGCAAAGTATAAATGCATAGTTGAATTAAATATATATTCATACAAATATCAACATTTGAAAATAAAATTTTCAAAATTATATAATTTTCGAAGTTGATCATGAATCACAGCACAACTCGGACTAGTAATAGGAAAACCTGCAGGCTCCTAACCTATAAATATACGGGTAAAATCATCACCATAAATCACAAACGCCTGCAACTTGATTGATTTCATTACTAGTTATTACCTAAACTCTTTTCATCATATATTCAACACATCAAGATACCATACAATGACCAACGTCTTCTACAACGTGTATTATGATCCTTCCACCCGTCAACTGCAACTTACTCGTTCCACTGTACATCCATTCATCATGCATTCACCGATGCTTCATCATTCTGCCCATCTTTCCGGTGGTGTTCATGACCCTCAAGTAAGTTTTTTCGTCCTCTGTCTTTGTTCTTTTTGTTCAGTTTATTTACAGGCCTCTTAAACTTAAATCGAGACCAAATATTTATCCCATTTTCCTTTTGTTGCCACGAAATATATTTAGTTGCAATTTACTAATTTGGTGAAACTGATTTTGATGATGTTATTCGAAATTCTAGCACGAGGAAACAATGATAATTGGAGGAACATATAGTAATATATTTATGTATACAAGTTTTTAACATTAATAATGACTAGTTATGTCAAGACAGTACTAAAGACATCTAATTATTATGTATTGCAGGAATATGTTTTACTCCAAGAGCAAATAGGACCAGTTGATTACAAATTATCAGAGGAAACAATTATGGGACATCTAAACATAAGAAGTTACGATGCTGCTAGTAAAAGGATGGATGAAGAAGCTGAAATATGTGTTATTTGCCAGGCTGAGTATGAGAGGGATGAATTAATCGGAGTTCTTCAGTGTCAACATGAGTATCATATGGAATGCGTAAAGAGATGGTTGCAGCAGCATAATAGTTGCCCCATCTGCAAAGCGGCTGCTGTCTCACCAAATGGTAACAAGTTCATGACAAGGAAATAAGTCAAATAACTGTTCAAGTTGTAGTGTTTTATTGTTGTGCCCCAAGTTGTAATTTTAGTTCAACTTCTAGGTGTCTTCAAGTTGCTTAATTAGGCCGGTTTTTAATATTTGTTTTAGTACTGTATAAGGTCCTTAAAAAAACTTGGAAGGCTGGGGGGTGTAACAAAATGGTGGGCTAATGCTGCAAAATTTCAGTTTGTATATAAATTCTACTTCTACAAAGAGCAAAATTTTAACTTTGTAGTTGGAGTAGTCATAGATGCAGATAATGAAAATGGGGGAGAAGTCGATCCCTACAGTCAGCCATAGGGAAGTTTAGATTATATTCTGAGAAAGATATTCAAATTCACCAACACTTTACATCTACTTCTCTCCATTTATTTCGCAATTCACTTGAATCTCAAATATCAATTACCCAAACTACATGTTAAAATCAAGGTACTTATATTATGTCTCTCTAATTTACAAATTTCAGTTTTTGTTGGTTGTTAGGGCTTCATTATATTTTTCTGTTTGTGTGACAGAAATAATAGGAATGCTAAAAGCACAACTCAGAGCAGCAGAGGATCATTTCGTCGATGCTCTTTGTTAGAATATAATATAAGATCCATATAAGGTCTCCCTCTAACACCTTAAGGTTTTAGATGAGTTGGTTACTTAACATGGTATCAGAGCTCGGTTTAGGAGGGGTCACAGGTTCGAGTCCCTCCACCCCCATTTGATGTTGGTATTGATATTGGTATTGGTATTGGTTATCTATACTATACTATTAGCCATAATTTTAGTTCAATTAAAAATAAATTTAATTAATCATTTTCTCTGTAACCATAATTTTAGTTCAATTAAAAATAAATTTAATTAATCATTTTCTCCGTAGCATCCCATAATCTATAGCACCAGTAAGCCATGTTTTAACATCCGCAACTACTCCTCCATCTTACTAGCACTATAATAAGTAAATTAGGGGATAATTGGTAGTTTGGTAGTTTGGTTTAACCCTATTTTTTAGCCATAATTTTAGTTCAATTAAAAATAAATTTAATTAATATTTTTTCTACCTAAAAACATTCCCGGGTAAGAAAAGATTTAGCCGAGAGTTTTGATCGAGAGGAGTGGCGTGTGTGCGTGTTTTTTTTAAATTTTATTAACAGGAGAGTGTTTTGTGTGTTTTTTTACATTTTTTATTATTATTAATAATAGAGGTTTAAGCAAATCAAAGAGTGACCAAAATGAGTGACCAATAAAAGAGTACCAAATCGACAACCAAAAATATCCTATTTCGCTTATAATAGTATTAAACTAGGAGATAATTGGTAGTTTGGTAGTTTGGTTCAACCCTATTTTTTAATATTAAAAAACATATTAAACAAATAACAAATTACACTATAACAAATTAAAATTAATATTTATAATATTATATTATACTATAAACAAATTATAAAAAATTAAAAGCAACCTGTGCTTTGCACGGGTTATGAGCTAGTATATGTTAATATTTGTTGTTGATGTTGGTATTGGTATTGGTATTGGGTATATATGTCGTCGTTGTCTGGTCAATCGGTACGAGACGTATCGTACGATTGAGGGGGAGTGTTGAAGAGTATAAGATCCTGTCGGGGCCTTCCTCTAACACCTTAAGGTTTTAGATGAGTTGGTTACTTGACATGGTATCAGAGCTCAGGCACGCAGAGGTCCCAGGTTCGACTCTCTGCGATCCCCAATATTCTCACAATTTATTATGGACACGATTGACAAATTATGCTCCAAAGTTGAGCGCCCGTGATCCACTCTTCGACCCAAAAATGGGCTTTCGAGTAAGGGGGAGTGTTAGAATATAATATAAGATCTATATAAGGTAGAATATAATATAAGATCTATGCTCCAAAGTTGAGCGCCCGTGATCCACTCTTCGACCCAAAAATGGGCTTTCGAGTAAGGGGGAGTGTTAGAATATAATATAAGATCTATATAAGGTAGAATATAATATAAGATCTATATAAGGCCTCCTCTAACATCGCTCGAGTAAGGGGGAATGTTAGAATATAATATAAGATCTATATAAGGTAGAATATAATATAAGTTCTATATAAGGCCTCCCTCTAACATCGCTCGTATTCTTCCCTCCCCCTACTATCCTTTTTGGCTGTTCATTAATATGGTTTTTAAATCCAAATTTACGAGTTTCTCGGTGCTTGATATATTTATGATTTTTTTTTATGATTTAGTGTGTATCATACTCAGAGTGAGTAGTTATGATCGTTACATACTTTTCAGTAATTACTACTCCCTCCGTCCCAATGAGATGTTAACGTTTACTTTTTGCACGGAAACCAAGATAGTGGGTGTAATATTGTTAAAATAAATGAAGTAGTGGGTGTAATAGTGATTTTATAGTTAAAATAAGTTAAGTAGTGGATGTAATAGTGTAAAGTATTGTTAAAATAAATGAAGTAGTGGGTGTAATAGTGTTAAAACTTACTATTTTAGGAAATGTTAACAATCTATTGGGACATCCTAAAATAGAAAGTGTTAAGAATCAAAAGGGACGGAGGGAGTAGGACTTATTATGAGATTATCTCTTTTATCGTATGACCGCACTAGTCATCTTAGGACCAGTGACTAAGTGATGTATTAATCTCAAGTTATGTTTTTGGGTACTTTGTACTTGGGTGACATCTATATGTACCATTGTTAGGATCAGTGACATCTTTTAAACAATAGCAATACCTCATACGAAGATACCCAAATATCTTCTCAACTTATCAACTACTCACTAATTGATATTCATAAAATATCAATTAATAAGTGCATCATCTCGCTGGTTTTTTGTGCTATCTTCATGGGAAATATATTAGTTTAGGTAATCTACTGAGTGCCAACTATGTATTGGCATTAGAAACTGGTTCTGTTTTTAATCTGTATATGCCTTTGTACACTTGTCAACATATGTATTGGTTTATATTTGCCTCTTTGTCTTCTACTCCATTGTAAAGTTCTCTCAGCATGTAAAGGAAAGTGCCGAAAGGACTGTAGAGGAGAAGTAGAAGAGGCTATCTCTTGGTACAATAGGGTTCTTAATTGTTTTGTGGATTAAATGTGGACAAGGTTTGTTGTAAATGATGTAGAAATTTTTTCTTACAAAGTTTGTATTTCTGTAGGGATAAAATTCATTTTCAATAATATCAATCCTAACGATCCCAAGGAAAATTATTACATTAAAATTTCGTCATGAGAATGATGTGTACTCTTGTGAGTAAAGATCATTCTGTTTACATCAATTGGTCTTCAGTATAGACATAGATTATCTTGGTTATATTTCAACTCTCTTTCTTAGATTATTTGCAGTACTTGATTGCAATCCATGTCTAAATGAGACAAAAGGGTTGATTGCTGAGTTGAATGAGAGCAATGGTCTATTCCGATTTGCAAGGACTATGAGGGTGAAGTTTGAAGCTACAACTTGTGGTAATATATTATCTCTTACATCCTTTTGTGCTTCTATAACATCTATTTAAATGACAGGACATAGACTGGCATGTTAGTTGTTAATGTTGAAAGTAATTTGTTTGGACAAGCCTGACCTATAACTTTTTGTGGAAATCCACATTGCTTGGCTGCTTGAGCCAGTTATAGTGCTAGTTTTGTGTAAAGTTTCTGTTGAAGTTCATTTTTTGGTCCTAGTTCTTAGTAAGAGTATTCTGACTCCAAGTACTGATCCTAACCTTGTAACCCCTGAACAAGACACTTCTACAATCTCTGCATATGCTCCAGTTTCTACTAATAGTACCAAGTCAATCACCAACCAAACAAAAAGCCGCACGAGCAGGAGATGCTGACACACTTCCAAAAAAGTGAACCATGGGAGCAGCAGTTTATCTGCTATTCATTAGTTTGTTGATCGCCACATCAAAAGGTATGGTGAAATTTCATTATGTCCTAAATGCATGTTGCTTGATATGCAT
Source organism: Kitagawia praeruptora (assembly GCA_037693485.1). Classification (NCBI taxonomy): domain Eukaryota; kingdom Viridiplantae; phylum Streptophyta; class Magnoliopsida; order Apiales; family Apiaceae; genus Kitagawia; species Kitagawia praeruptora. The sequence goes on along the minus strand of CM075348.1, from coordinate 51,418,569 downwards.
ATGATGATATAATGTGTTGTCTTGACGTCTTGCATAGATTCAGTGACAGAATAAACTCTGAGAACTACGATGTACGTAGCTTAAACCAACGCAGAAAGTATCAACGCTGAAGCTGATGGGTTCATCAGGCAAAAGCACAAGAAGTTTGAGCTAACCAAGTGGGAGACCTTCAAAGAGGTTTAAAAGTGTGGCAACTTGTTTCTGTATGATGCATATGTAATTTACAGTTCCTAAGCCACCTTAAATAAAAAGTTCAGATCTTTGATGCATAGCCAAAGTTATACAGTTAACTTGGTCATCTACATATGTACTGGTGGTATTCCATAAGCTGCTACAATATGTAATGTAATATACTAATTGACTACGAGTTTGATGTACTTTTACAGCAGATAAATATGGTTTTTAGAAATGAACAAAGGCACTACTGAATAATTACTAGATTGTCTTTAAGAAAACAATGACTACAGAATGTGAGAATCATTTGATACATTAAAACACTACTACTTAAAGTATTGAGTAAAACATGCGTACATTTTTACCCTCCCTGACGCTTCTAAGTGGTTATACTAAGTATGGTTAGTTTGGTGTAGTATGAGCAAGCAAAACTCTGTGATGATCAAAATTGAGTATCATTCTCAACGAGGAATATCATCTCCCCTGAATCTTCTTGATGACACTCTTCCTATCAGACTTGCTAAACTATTCGACTTCTCTTTATGCTTCCTCTTCTTCACCCCTTCTCCTGCCTTATCCATGTCCAAACAACGATGGTCCAGCACTAAAGCAGCATCTAGTTTCTTGGACACACTACCAATCTCATAAGAGTCCCAAAGTGACTGGCCAAAGTCCCAACTTGCATCACCACTATGAGTATGCTTCCTCGATAAGGACTTGTTGCTGTCAGCTTCGAGCTTAAATCTAGAGGGCTTGCTCTTAAAATTCAACCGGGGAGCATCAAATTCACTTGTAGAAGTAGTAGAACTCTTAGGACTAGTTGAGTGTCCATACCATGCTTGTGCCACAGCCTTAATAATCTCAAGCTCATGTTCATCTTTTACCTCTTTTGTTTCTTCTTCATTAATAAATTTGAGCTAGAGCTAGCTTAATATTTTGGTTTTCCACTTATGGGAATATGTATATGTTTTTTTTTTTTTTTTTTTTTGCCAAGGAATATGTATATGTTTGTTAACAAGATGTGGGTTGATGAGAGCCTTACATACACTGGTGATACAAAATTGAGAAGCTTCATATATCAATTTGAGTCCATAATCAGTGCCGGGTGTGTGTGAATGTTTGGTGTGGATGAAATTGTTTGTAAAATAATGGATCGTCTTTTGTCATCTTCCTAAAACATCATATGAAAATAACAACCATGGTTACTGGTTAGTTATTATTTGCGGATAAATGAGAGAGAATCCATAAATTTTTCTCATAAATTTTCCAAATAACAACTGAAAAGTTTTAAGAGGTTTTCAAAAATACTTGTGATAGAATTTATTTTTTTTCAAAAATATATTTTCATTTTTGTAAAAGTACGATCTTGCTGAAATAATTGCGAAAGTACCTTTTTTCATTTTTTTTAAAATTATGATTTTTATAAAAATAATTTAAGAAAATATGGTTTGCAACCATATTTGTAACTGAAATCAACCAAAATTAATTACAAATGTACCTTTAAATTTTAAAGCAATTGAAATTATATTTAACTGCATAGTAGATTGCTTTGAACTTGTAACAAGTAAATATGCAATGGAGAACGAAGAGACCTTCCATTGATCGTAAAAATAAATACAATGCAGTCTTTAACTAAATAACTAAACCAATTGCGGAAACAAAGGCTTCTTCACCCCATGACATCTCTGCTAAATAACTAAACCAACAGTGGAATACAAAGGCTTCTTCACCCCACAACATGACATTCCCGACAAAAAAAATCTTAACAAATCTTAATCTATACTTTTTATTAAAAGCAGAAACCCTTTAAATGCTATATCATGTATACCGCGGTATGCACGATATGCCAATTAATTAATAAATTATTTAATTAATAATAATAACTTATTTTACTATTTGATCTTACTTTAAAAACTGTTTTTTAATTGTATAGAAGGCCAATAAGAATAAGAACTACTAATGAAACAAGTCATCTCTGAACTAAAATACGGTATGCCAATTAATTAATTAATGTATACCGCGGTATGCCACTAAATATTAATTAATTTAATTAATTAAAATCATAATATTAAATATTAATTTAATTTAAACTAAAAATTGAAATAAAAGTCGAGAATATAGGATTTAGGCCTCCATTAATTAATATTTAAAATATATCTATAATAGATTAATAATAAATACAATTAATAATATAACTATTCTTATATTACCAGAGATAAGTTATATGAATTTAATTAATTAAAATAATAAAATTAAATATTAATTTAATTTATTATTAAAATTATATACTAGGAGTCTATTAACTAACAATCGAAATAAAAGTCGAGAATATATTATTATATACAACTTGGTGATTCAAGATTTTATTCATTTAAAATAGTTAAAATTAAACATTAATTTAATTTATTATTGAAATTATATACTTGGAGTCTATTAACTAATAATCGAAATAAAAGTCGAGAATATATTATTATATACAACTTGGTGATTCAAGATTTTATTCATTTAAAAAGTTAAAAATTAGGAATTTAAGATAATTTATCACAATCCATGCTGTTGACTCGTAAATACGCAAGTATACGCGATCACAAATAGCAAGTGATAAATAAGATTCGTTCCACAGAGACTAGGTGTAAATGTGAATCAAGTACTTATACAACGGTGTATGGTTATTTCTTAACGCTTGAATAATTAACAAATTTGGTTGTTTTATCTAAATTATACTACTAAAAGTTTACTAAGGTGAATTAACTTATATGAGAGAAACACAGGGTTCTAATTTCATGAATTGTTTCATCTAGATTAATCGTCAATATTCAATGCAATGTGGTATTTTAGGGAACTAGCAGGAACACTAAAGAAGTATGAGCTATCTTTCAATAAACCCACACCAAACCATAAATCATCCACAATTAAGATAGAAGAATTACGGACATCAATTATATCCAAATCACTATATGTCTATGAGATTGGGTGATACAATCGATTTAATCACAAGTTCCATTATCAACTACATAGGGGAGTAAGTTCTTTCGAATCTGTACTACCAAAATGCGGAGAAGTCATCATAAGCCTATGCTAACATGGCAAGCCCTAATCTCTAAATCCACTTTCGCATTCATTAGAGATTGACAAAATAGATGATAGCTACGCATCTATATTAATTAACACAACCATGCTAGGTAACCTTAGTATAAACCACAAGCATATATTATCAAGACTATCAACTACTAGAATCCACAAAACATTCCATTAGAACCCCATGAAAGTGTTTAGTTCATAATTGAACTTAGCACCGTCATGGGTTCAATTGATAACATAATTCAAAACAAACAATTAATAAAAGAAAAGAGGAATAAGGTTTAGAAATAAATCCCCAAAGTAGAAGAGTACAAAAGTTCCAAAGATCACTCCTTGCTTGTCACTAGCTTGGAGATTCTTCCTTGAAATTGTTTCCCCGAATTAAATGAAAATGTTGATAGCAAAGTAATAAGAAAGGCTGCTACTCACTAAGATGTCTTTGGCTTTTAGGTTTACAAGATATATATAGATGCCCCAGAAATAAATGGGCCTAAATTGACTTGACCCGAATTAAAACAACAAACTTCTGCCAAAACCTACGTGAGCCCCTGGCGCCTTGTTGAGGCCCCCAAACTGCGCAGCTGCGCCCCAAAGCGCGCAGGAGCGCGCGCGGACTCTTGGAAAACTCCTTCTGGCGCGCTATTGCGCTTAGCATGCGTGCTGCTGCCCTCTGTGGTGCCTGGATGGTGCTCCTTCCCACGCTATAGCGCCTAGCGCAAGCGCCCTTGCGCCTCAATGAAGCACAGCCTCCGCGCAGCTGCGCCCCAATGCGCGCAGGAGCGCCCCGTCATCCCTGGAAAACTCTCTCTGCGCAGCTACGCCTGCTAGCTCCTGGAGATGCTTTAAAACTTCTACAACTTGACTTGTTGCCTTGCTCTGATTTTCTTGCACAAGCTTTAGATTAAATTCACACCACCATAACATTGTTTTAGCCCATAATGCCTTCGACGACACAACCTACACAAATTACATAAAAACACATCAAATGATAACGAAACTCGAAAACTTACAAACGATTAACGTCCAAACGGAAGGTAAATAGTGGATATAAAATTCACTTATCAAACCCCCAAACTTAAACCGTTGCTTACCCTCAAGCAATGCAACTCAACCCTAAAATGATGCATGAATGCAACTACGAACTAAATGACATGATAATGCGAACATGTCCTAATGCAATGATCCCACAAAAATTACCGAAACCAACTCAACAAGCCAACGCCTCAAAGAATGCAACAACTCCAAACAGAGCTCAACTAAGGCCCCGTATACTAACCATACATGCTCGGAAACGTGGTGTGTGCAATTCTCACTAGATATGCTCTCGAAACTAGATCAAAGGCATAACCAATTCTTCACCAAGACAATCACATGTTTATAAACAGAATGAACTTTAGACACTCCATGACTCAAAGACACCGTCATCATCATTCAAGGTAGACAAGGATTCATGCTATATTACTATGACGCTATATACAATACGCATGCTTATTTAATCGTGCAATGAATGAGACCCCAAAAGGCTTATACAATAATACCCATGTAGCGAGCGTTAGGTCAGTGGATCCCAGACTATAAAAGCCTTAGGTCACTAGGACTAAGTCCCCTCAGACTTAATAACTCGAGTATTAAAGAGCTCACTCGTGGTTAATTATGCATTTAAATTATTTACATGACTTTTTTTTTCTTTTTTTTTTTCTTTTTTTTTTCTTCTTCTGGAATGAGCCTTTCTCATATCCAACCCTAGACTACTCATATAAAATGAGCCGGCTACTAGCCATTTGACACCTAGCAATTATTTAACAATTAATACAACTAGCATGAAATCCCTGTTTTCCCCCAAACTTATACTTAAGTGCTCCTACGCCATCAAGGGAATAACGAAAATTCTAGATATAAATAGGTGATTAAATCTCAACAGCCAAACAAGGTATGACTCGATCTAGCCCAAGAACAAACAGTGAGACCGTGAAAAGATTATGTTCCCGACACACGCAAGTCAATTTCATAAGTACTTAAATCAACCCTCTATTCATTGTCATCACACTCAAATTAACGTCGACCTATCGAGCCAGAAGCAGACACTCATGTGGAATCATGTGATATGCATGAACAAAATGATATTAGACTCGTAAACACGCAAGTATACGCGATCACAAATAGCAAGTGATAAATAAGATTCGTTCCACAGAGACTAGGTGTAAATGTGAATCAAGTACTTATACAACGGTGTATGGTTATTTCTTAACGCTTGAATAATTAACAAATTTGGTTGTTTTATCTAAATTATACTACTAAAAGTTTACTAAGGTGAATTAACTTATATGAGAGAAACACAGGGTTCTAATTTCATGAATTGTTTCATCTAGATTAATCGTCAATATTCAATGCAATGTGGTATTTTAGGGAACTAGCAGGAACACTAAAGAAGTATGAGCTATCTTTCAATAAACCCACACCAAACCATAAATCATCCACAATTAAGATAGAAGAATTACGGACATCAATTATATCCAAATCACTATATGTCTATGAGATTGGGTGATACAATCGATTTAATCACAAGTTCCATTATCAACTACATAGGGGAGTAAGTTCTTTCGAATCTATACTACCAAAATGCGGAGAAGTCATCATAAGCCTATGCTAACATGGCAAGCCCTAATCTCTAAATCCACTTTCGCAATCATTAGAGATTGACAAAATAGATGATAGCTACGCATCTATATTAATTAACACAACCATGCTAGGTAACCTTAGCATAAACCACAAGCATATATTATCAAGACTATCAACTACTAGAATCCACAAAACATTCCATTAGAACCCCATGAAAGTGTTTAGTTCATAATTGAACTTAGCACCGTCATGGGTTCAATTGATAACATAATTCAAAACAAACAATTAATAAAAGAAAAGAGGAATAAGGTTTAGAAATAAATCCCCAAAGTAGAAGAGTACAAAAGTTCCAAAGATCACTCCTTGCTTGTCACTAGCTTGGAGATTCTTCCTTGAAATTGTTTCCCCGAATTAAATAAAAATGTTGATAGCAAAGTAATAAGAAAGGCTGCTACTCACTAAGATGTCTTTGGCTTTTAGGTTTACAAGATATATATAGATGCCCCAGAAATAAATGGGCCTAAATTGACTTGACCCGAATTAAAACAACAAACTTCTGCCAAAACCTACGTGAGCCCCTGGCGCCTTGTTGAGGCCCCCAAACTGCGCAGCTGCGCCCCAAAGCGCGCAGGAGCGCGCGCGGACTCCTGGAAAACTCCTTCTGGCGCGCTATTGCGCTTAGCATGCGCGCTGCTGCCCTCTGTGGTGCCTGGATGGTGCTCCTTCCCACGCTATAGCGCCTAGCGCAAGCACCCTTGCGCCTCAATGAAGCACAGCCTCCGCGCAGCTGCGCCCCAATGCGCGCAGGAGCGCCCGGTCATCCCTGGAAAACTCTCTTTTGCGCGCTATAGCGCCTAGAGCTGCGCAGCTACGCCTGCTAGCTCCTGGAGATGCTTTAAAACTTCTACAACTTGACTTGTTGCCTTGCTCTGATTTTCTTGCACAAGCTTTAGATTAAATTCACACCACCATAACATTGTTTTAGCCCATAATGCCTTCGACGACACAACCTACACAAATTACATAAAAACACATCAAATGATAACGAAACTCGAAAACTTACAAACGATTAACGTCCAAACGGAAGGTAAATAATGGATATAAAATCCACTTATCACGTGCTTCGCACGGGTTATCGGCTAGTATTAATAATAAGACACCCTAACTAAATACCTTACTAAATACTTTGATGAATCTTGGCATTAAAGAATCCATTAGAGAACACTACACATGACTACATGAAAATAAATCTTATTGAAGATCACTGTGTTGTCTTTACTTTTGTTTTAAATGATAAAACGTTGTTCTAACATGACTCGAATTCGTTCACAATAAGAGTCGTGGCTGGAACGTTGTTCGATTACAACTGCGTATTAGATTAAAGAACCAAAACAAAAATAATTGTAAGAACACATTAACAAATGTAAGATAATGTTCAGAATAGTTGATTAGAACACAATCGACAAATTAATTATCTGAAACTTTTCAGAATCATTCAACACACACAATTCATTGAGTCCGGATCTTCTGTCCCCTTCTCCATGCCCCCTTCTGTATCCCCTGCTCTTTTTGTATTAAAAGAGTGTCCCTGGCGGGGACCATTTTAAAAAAAATAATATTTTTATTTTTATTTTTCTTAAAATGGGACCCGCCGGGGACACTTTTTTAATACAAAAAGAACAGGGGAAATGGAGAAGGGGACAGAGGATCCGGGCTCCAATCCATTAATTTTCTTAAATAAAAAATTTACCCATTGAGAATGTAGTATTTCTCTAACTTTCCTAATCTTTTTTTTTCTGCATTAGTTTATGGAGATGTAATGAATATAAATCAAGTAAATTAAACCATATTGTTGCAATGATCATGATTGGTAATCTTTCAAAGATAATTGTCAGACTTTCCAATAATAACATATTCGGATGGATTGATAAAATGATAATGGATTATAAAAGCCCATAAATCTTGGACTTATTCACTAAAATGCCATTATTTTTTAATTAGTTTTATTATTAATTATAATAATCAACAGTTTAGAGAGGGTCTCTTGGTTTTTTTGATAGAGAGGTTCTTTACAGAATACTATCCCATATACGTATATGAACATAGATATGTATGTATATAAATTTGTATCACACAAACTGATTATGAAGATGAGGAAGCAATGAGTGGAATTGAAGAACAGAAATTAGCATTCATGAATCGCTTGTTCAACTATCCCTTGGAGACACGGTCGAGAAGTACCATGCATGGTTTACTCCCATCTTTTCTTTCTCTCGATCTCACCCAACAAGATACGACCCCGTCAAAAACGCGAGCGTCCCTGAGCGTGACTTATTTATGTGGGTGAGGCGGGTGAGGGTGAGGCAAAAAAGAGTGTGTTTTTAGAAAAAGGTTCAAACAAATTGTAAATATGCAATAATTTTCAGAAAATCTTATATTTGATAATTATTAAAAGAAAGTCCGTATATATGATAAATATCCAAATTTTAATTAATAATAATTTACGTAAGATAATGGGCTCATCTTGAATAAATACACGCACTAATTAAAACTTGTCATGTCTCAATTTTTTTTTTTTTTTGTAAATGTTCTTGATTTTTTTTACCGTTGCTTTACTTGTAAATTGCCAATAGATGACAAACTTTTAATTACAAAAACACTTCGTTCATCATCATTTGATAATCATATTTAAAAACGTATATTCCAAATCCCCTATTTTTTATAAAGGATGCATATACGAAATGCTCATAAAATTTATAATCTACTTTTTGTTAACAAAATTTTGGTCACTAACTACTATTTTAAATTTGGATACCAATTTTTTTAAATCATACAAAATATATTTTTTGATAAATTTTATCATATACAAAATATTACATGTTAGACTTCGATGTATTATATATTGGCCATTGCAACAATAGGAAAATACCAACGATAAGTTATACTTGTTTTTTTTTTAAAATTAACAAGACAACAATTTTAAATCGGGTTAAGTATCACTCGTTGTGTTTAAATGTATGAAATGAAACATTCATCGTGAAAATGAATTTAAAATTTAAAATTTTGTATCAACTTGATAATTGAAAATTTTAAAATTTGTATATTTTTGAAACAAATTTTCAAATCAATAACTAACTTAAATATAATAAATGACTCACTTAACATATTTGGACGCAACTAGTGAATAGTGACGAACTTCGTTCTTAACTAATTTTGGGTTAATTATCTTGATCGTCATTGAAGTCAACCTAATATATCAAGATGGTCACTGAACTGAAATTCGACTCAAGTATGTCACTAACTTGTACTCCCTTCGTCCCAGCCGGTTCTGTACAGACGGCTGGGACACGGGGACCAATATATATATATATATATAGGGTCTTGTTCTAATAGAAACTAAATTAAAATAGAAATTAGAAACTAAACCTAAATTAAATATTTCAAGCTAATCTAATGACCAAATTAGGGGTACCCCAATACAAAAAACGTTTAAAATTATTGGCTCTATTCAACAAAAAAATAAAAAAAATAAAAAAAATTTAAAAAAAAGTTACTGTTCACGTGATGACGTGGCACGTGAACAGTAACTTTTTTTATTATTTTTTTTATTATTTTTTTTATATTTTTGTTGAATAGAGCCAAGAATTTTATAAGTTTTTTGTGAAGGTGCCCCTAGCGGGGCCATTAAAATAAATGAAATATAATTTATTTAGTGTAGGTTTCTAGTTTCTAGTTTCTATTCTAAGGTTGGTTTCTATTTGAACGCTAGCCTATATATATATATATATATATATATATATATATATATATATAGGTAAAGTGATGAAAAGTGAGTAAAGTGGTGGGATCTATCAACATTTAATAATAGATTTGAGAATAAAAGATTTGAGATAGCGAAGAAAAGTAGTGGGTGTAATAGTGTTTTTTATTATTAAATATGAGATAGTAGGGAAGGTAGTGGGTGTAATAGTGAGAAAACTTACTATTTTTGGAATGTAAAGAAATGGATGCGACGACCCAAAATAGTAACTGTAAAGAACCTGTTGGGACGGAGGGAGTATCAATTATACGTTATGTTAATTTGTCTCAAATTTTTAGACGAATTTGCTAACCTTGTACACATCATATCTACATGCCTAACGTCTGTTTGTATAACTATCGTTGCTTAACTCTAAGTTTAACTAAATCCTATTTTAAAATCGATAAAACCTGAATAAAAAATTGAGAAAACTTGATAGACCGTACACTTAATACAAGTTAGTGACATTGAGTCGAATTTCAGTTCAGTGACCATCTTGATACATTAGTCTGACTTCAGTGACCATCAAGATATTTAACCCCCATTTTAAATCGAGTCCAAAAAATGAATAACAGTAGTCTTCCCCGCGCACATTTTAAAACCAAATTACAAACCCCCCCTTCCCCCCTTCTGTCAATTTCTAGGGTTTTGTGTTCTCTCCTTGCTAGCTAAGCTCCTGTTGGGTTGGAGGAGAAGAGAAGGGAGGGAAGGGATATGAAATGTAAAATCATGTTTGGTTCAAAATTGGGGAGGGGATTGGAGGGGAGTTTTTGTTTAATTTTATCACCCTCCAATTTGGAGTTTTTTGGAGGGGAGGGGAGGAGGAACATTTATTGGACAAAAATACCCTTACATATATAATTCTAATTTATATTCATTTTACATATATGAAGGTTATAAATGTAATTTATTCATAAAACCCTCTCCTCCCCTCTTGTACCAAACAAAAAATGAATCCCTTCCCTCCCTTCCCCTTATATAAACCAAACATAAATATTATTAAAATCCTCCCCTCCCCTCCCCTCCCCTCCCCTCCCTTGAACCAAACATAGCCTAAGAGAGACGAGAGAGATAGAGAGAGAGATGAGTACCCCAATGGAGATCTCGGAACAACAGAATCCTATCCATGTCAAGTTGTCAACACCTCCGACCAGAAGAACTGTGTCGTTTTCGAAACTCCTCCTTCCGCCCTTCCTTCTCCGGTACATGCTTCCGTTCTTGAAGACAAATTTCTTGTTTCAAACTTAATTTTATTGTTCCAAACTCCAACTTAATTTTAGGGTAGTGATTTATGCATACCCTAAACTTATTTATGCACACCCTAAATTTGTTTTAGATCAAAATAGCCTTAATCTTCACATGTTAATCTTGTATCTTTTTTTTTATAGCATAATCTTACCCAAATCTTACTATTATGCATAATTTTCTTTTCTAATAAAATGTTTTATGAATTTTAAAATTAAATTATTATTATTAAAATTTTAATACTTGTTCTAATTTTATTAGCTCAATTATATACATGACTTACTATAAATATGAATATTCAACTCAAAAAATAACTAATAGAAAAATACGAAAAAGAAATGTAATTTTAGATAAGTTTTATTATTTAGCAAAGTAAAATAATGAATAGTTCCTTCAAGTTACAATTTACTCACTTCTAATCACATTTACAAATTATTATTTTTCCTACAATTTACAAGTAAGTAGAAGTATATAAAATGAAAAATATTATAATAAATAAAATAAAAGACTAAGGTTATTTTAGTAAAATGCATAAAAAAGGGTGTGCATGAATAACTTTAGGGTGTGCATAAATCACCATCCTAATTTTATTGTTCCAAAGTCCAACTTAGGGATTGTTTGACTCAGCTTTATTTAAGGATTTATGGACTTATTTTTGGGTAAAAATTTTATATTTTGATAATTTTTTTTATACAAGTATTTAATGTATGTTTGAAATTCAATAAGTTGAAAAAATAAGCTGGAAAGCTAAGAATCTTAACTTTCAATTTAAAATAAATTGACTTATTTTGAAAAATAAGTTCGCCAAACACCTCCTTAATTTTATTATATCCATATTATCAAGAAGTAGGTTTTTTCGAGAAGAAAAACAAGTGTACTTTTCGTTTTGAAATTTTAACAGCAAGGACAAAGAAAAAATTAAGTGGTGGAGGTGAACTAAATTATTTGATAATTTATTACAAATTTTTCTCCCGACTTGTAAATACATCAATAACATAGTATTTTCAGAATAAAGTAATAATAAATAATTTATAAAATAGCAAAGTATAAATGCATAGTTGAATTAAATATAGACTTAATTGCAGGAAGATGGCCTCAACTACTTTTTTTTTGCACAAAAATGGCCCAAGTATTATTTTAAGCAGATGATTGCATTCCGTCTAAATTAATCTAAAAACTGTTGTTTATTTTTATTTTTGGGCCATTTTTGTGTTAAAAAAAACATTGTTCAGCCATCATGCTGCAATTAAGTCACAAATTGAATACACTCATCTGTTTAAAAAAAATAGTTTGGCCATCACCTTGTGTATTTTTATACTTGGGCCATTTTTGTGCAAAAAAATAATAATTGAGGCCATCCTCGTGCAATTAAGTCTTAAATATATATTCATACAAAGGTCAACATTTGAAAATAAAATTTTCAAAATTATACAATTTTCGAATGCAAATTATAAGATGCAAATGTTCACGGTCCTATTTGCTTAACGTTTTCCAGCTACACATTTGGCTTCCATCAAAGCAATAGAAGGAGATTTCATGGTCCTATTTCTTCTTTTGTAGCAACAATCTTTTTAAGAATCTGATTAAACTGCACAGTTAAAGTGTTAGAGTATGAACATGGTAGGCTAGTCAAGAATTGTAGGTTAAGGTAGGCATCTGAAAAAAGTGCAGCAGCTATCTATGAAGTCCAAGAAATAAGGTAGGCTAGAGCCTAGAGTGAAATGTAATGCATATATCCTGAAGCCTATAAATAAGACAGCCATTGTAACAACGACAACAACACAATACAATTTAGTTCGTTTGTATTTCTAGTAGTGTAATGTAATAGAGACAAGCTTGTGCCTAATATATTTCAATTTATATAAATTCTATCATAAAGCATAACTCTTCTTCTTCAGAAAGACGAACTTTAATGACTCCAAACACTGTAACAGTGAACAACAATCGAGTCGCCAGGTATCTAATCTGTCCAGGGAAAGCAGTTAGCTGCTCACCAAGGCTTAATATGCCGACCAAATCATTGTATAACCAAATAGCAATAATACAAGGGTCTCAAGTCTCGACCTATAAAACAAGAAATTAACAAAAAATTCTTAACGATATTTGTGTTTGCCATCTGCTGCCTCGTTAGAAGGTCTGCTAATTTCAATTTCTGGAGATGTTACCCTTGCTTCCAGTGAGTGATAACTGATAGCTTTGATGCTGCACCTTGCTCCTGGTTGGTTGCTATGTTACCCTGCTACTACATGACAGAGTTCATGCTGTTTTGCTTACCAGATTTCGTGCTACTTTCAAGCTTCAAGTTGAAGGTTTCCATTGTATTCCCACCTTCAACTTGAGGGGGGATGTTGAGATATATAGGCCAATGTGTTAAGGCCCAATCTAGTATTGTAGTATAGTCCAGTCCATTAGCTTAGTATAAATATAGGATCATGGACTCTCAGTTTATGGTATCCATTATATTCACAATGTAGTCTTATATGAAAACTCTCTCTGTAATATAGCTGGCAATATAAGTTTGTTACAACTATCTTCTTCTTCTTTACATACAGTTTCAGTACAGTTTATACAATCATCTTAAGCTCCATTATTGGAGTCTATACATTTGTAACACATATTGTGCCAACAGAGCATCAGAGTACAACAAAATATATCATGGGATGTAAGATTTTAAACCTAATAGTAATAGCAACAGGAACTGTTATGGTTAACTAATTTGCACATGGAAGTACCATGATTTACTACTATTCTCTTCTTATGTGTGTGGAAAATGGTCTTTCTCTTAATCCAGATATGCGAAATTTGCAAGACAACAGAACTTCCCAAGTTATTGCACTTGAATCAAGATTATTGTCCTACAAATCTAGACCACCTTACTGTCAAAGCCCACATTCTATATTTTCTTGTTCCTTGAAATTTGAGACTACACAAATTTAACTGACCCAATTGTAACCAAGGGACTCTTTTAAACTTGATGCGCTTGTAGGCTTCTATCTTAAACTCTTTTGGGTTATTCTGGCCCATTTTAGTCGGAATTACTTGAATGTTCAGAACTTTATTTTTAATAAATCCTATAACTTTGATACTAGAGCGTTGATTTTTTGCATCTTGCCTTGTCAAGGCTAGGGCTGTCAATATTTCGAATTCGGATAGGACTATATCCGTATCCGTATCCAAAATTATCGGATTCGGATAATATCCTATTTATTTCGGATACGGATAATATCTTATTTATTTCAGATACGAATACAGATATTTCGGACGGATATCGGATTTATATTATGATATATTTTTAATATAATATATTATATTTATATCATATATATGTTTAAAAATGTCTACACTTAAATATATCTTTGAAAATTATATTAAATAATGGACAAAGACATATATTATTAATTATAAATATATTATAAATTATAAATATTATATATAAATATATATAAAATTTCCCATTTTCGGATTCGGATATGCCGGATTCGAATACGGATAATATCCTATTTATTTCGGATGCGGATAATATCCTATTTTTTTCGAATACAAATAAAGATATTTCAGACAAATATTGAATTTTTCAAAAGGCGCATATGATCCTAAAATTAGTAAAAAAAATTATACTACTAAAAACAACTAGACAAACAATCTAATGAGGATTCTGATATCATATTAATTTATTCGGTCATCTAAAATGTTTTTTTTTAATTTAAATGAATCACAAAAACTGTACAAATTATAAAAAAAGGAAATCCAAACATATCGTCAACACGACCTTAGCTTTCGCCACATGTTTGGAAAATGAGAATAATGTTCCTGAGGTAACCTCAGGAACCTTACCTGAGATTTTAGTATAATTTTTTGATGGCATTTTTGTAATAATTGAAACCGTCCCCCTGTATTTACAAAAATAACCCTATTCATGTATTGTTTTTTTAATCACCTCAGGAAACTTACCTGAGGTAACCTCAGGAAAAGCAAGCCCTTGGAAAATATCATAAAAATGTTTAGTAATTCATGTATCATTCAACGAAAACAACCACCATTAACTCGAAAAAAAGCTATATCACTAACAAAAAAGGAAAACGATAACTAAAAAAGAAAACGGAGGGACGGGCGTAGAGTGGTCGAATTCATCATCATAACATGCGGAGTCTCTTTCACTGACTAATTGTGTTTGTTTTCTAATCAATTATCAATCAAAATCATATAGAATCTTTGCATCGACTCCACACATATGTTCATTGTATGTTACTACATCACTACTTCCAAATTGTTTATAGCCTCTGACTGTGAGTGTGTAAGCATAATCAACACTAATGTGCGGATGTCAAAATTCCCATTTCTCGTGATTCAAGTTTAACGCAGTGTATATGCATAATCTGTAATCTACTAGTTTTGACATTTTTATTCTCCCTTGTCCCTTTTTTTTTTCCCCACATATTTCAAAATTGTTGAATCACAGTTTAAAATCTATACTAAAATATAATAGGGATATTCTCTTTGGTACACTCGTGAAATTGGCTTTTATCAATGGTGCCATCACATTTTTGGCTTCTATACGTAGTACACCTGAAATATTGTTTCTCTCTTAGTCATACCATTTTTTAAGTAAAACGTTAAACACTGTTTAATCACTATTAATGAATATTAAAAATAATAGGGATATTCTTTTTGGTACATTTGTGGAATTGGATTTTACCAATGATAGCATCACATTTTTTGCTTCTATACGTGGTGCACCTGAAATATTAACAGTTGTCTAACATAAGGGCATGACTAAGAGAGAAATAATATGTCAGGTGTACCATGTATAGAAACCAAAAATGTGATGGTATCATTGGCAAAAGTCAATTACACGAGTGTACCAAACCTCTAACTTGTAAATGAGAATCCTTACCACTATGCTAAACATGAGTTTTGAATATATTATAAAACTCACTATTAATATATTATGAGACAACCCTCATATATTATATTAATGATAAAAAAATTTGTTCCTAGAGAGAATTGAACCCTTGACCTCTAACTTAGAAAAAAGGTTACTTACCACTATACTAGACATCAATTTTGGATATATTAAAAAAATTATTATTAATATATCGTGAGACAATTTAATTATCATGAAATTACTAAATTACCCTTCCTATATTATATTAACGATAAAAAAATTGTTTCTAATGGAAAGTTAATCCTCGAACTCTAACTTAAAAGTGAGATTTCTTATCACTATGCTAAATATTAGTTTTGATTATATTATAAAATTTTGAGAATATTTCGAATAGTACATAGTTATGTAGCATTTTTTTTTATTCTATAGTAGAAACAAGTTACTTGGATTTAGAAGATAGATACTTTAATTTGTGTATTAATTTATATCTTACGCATATCCTTTAATCCGGGTCAAAATGCACAAATCGGTTGTGGATGATCAGGCAGTCACTGCTAATATAAATTCTTATATGCTCATAACTTAGTCATTTGAACATTCGTTCAAAGAGGCTAGCACATCAAAATTTACTTATTGTTAGTGGTACATACATATCAATCATCATGAATAGATAATTTCTTAGATATGTTTTGCATACTAAGCATTTACATATTGCAAGCACCATTTAATTACAAAATAATATAAATACATAATAACATAATTTTACTAGCAAAACTCGAGCGGTAAATTGCATGCACATTAACCATCTATATATTAACATATTTAATTATAGTGGAACAGAAAAACGTATCGATCCATTATCTCTTTCTTATGACAATATGGGTTTGGGAAGTTCTGCTTGCTCTATACGTTTTTTAAATTTAGGTTCATCCCATTTTGATAATATCAGCTCAAACAAAAAACTGAAGCACTAATTTAAGGCACTTGGTTTCATGGTGTTTGGATCACACGGTTGATCCCAAACAATTTGGAGCCAGTCTCTCATATAAATTCTTCATTCGTATCTATCTTTTACTAATATGCAAGTTCAGAATAGTCACTATTTATGTAAATACTTTTATACTCCTAACTCAGGCAAGTAGTAATCCTTGAAATGAGATAAGCACATTGCAAATGATACCTTTTTTTAGCTATATAGTTGATATACACCGTGCACACATAATCCCTTTTGGACTTATTTACATTCTGAGCATCAACACATTGAAAATACTATTTGATTATTTGAATATAGAGCAACACAAACTAACAAGTCAGTACCTTGCAAAATTTACTATAGCCTAAAAGGTACATGTAAGAGATTCATGCCTACTTGAGATTGACACTAAGCAATAAATAAAGGAGAAATCTCGCGTTCACAACACAACATATATCAGCATTACCAAGCTAGTATTCAAATATGCGCGAAGTCATTAAGCACATCTAGAGCATGCCCGTGCCTCGCACGGATTATAAAGCTAGTTTGATTAATGGTTGAACCATACAAACAATAATAATGATGGTTAGGTTTTTAGTAAATCCATCTTAGTAATATTCCATATTTATGTTAATTTAATGAATATCGAAGGTTCGAATCCGTTAACAATAAATTAAAATTAAAAATTCATATTATTAATTTTAAACAATACATGAGCTTTTGATAAATATATATTAAATTAAAATTAAAATAATTACTAAATCAAAATTTTCATTTTATTATAAAAAAATATTATATCATATTAAAAAGAAATTATAAGCTAGTACTAAAAATAAATCAAATGAATTACATTTGAATTGCTTTTTTAAGAGCATCTCCAACCATGTTGAACCCTTAGCTAAAAATAATTAAAACATACTATAAATAAAAATTATAGAGATTATGTAAAAAAAATCAACTCCAATGGATCATTTCCCTTGTCTATATTTTTAGCCAATGTCTATATTTTTTGCCATGTTGGCTATATTTGTCGAACCTCTACAAACTTGTAAGAAGATTCCACATCATCTCTTACCATATTTAAATGATATATTCTATTTATAATAATTTAAAATAATAATAACATACCATTTTTAAAATATAGCCAGTCAATATAGCCAATACCATCAAAGCACAACGCCTTACAGGTTCAATAAATTTTACATAATCAATATTTTCTATCATTTTAGCCAATCACTTTAACCAACCCCATTGGAGATGCTCTAAACCACTAGTCTATCCATTTAACACGACATGTACTTGTTCAAAATTTGGTAAAATCTAGATATTTTGCTAAAGTTTTGTCCTTATAATATTGTGAAAGAGAATAATGGGCCTGAGGATCAGGTAACACCTGAAGTTAAAAGAAATTTGTATTTATAATTAAGTGAGCCCCGTAGGAGCATTTTTGTAAATATAAGATCCATCCCTTACATTTATAAAAATGTCCCTAATTTACTACTATAATTACTTTAACCTCAAGGGTGTTACCTGAGGACATCCTCAGCCCAGCATACTCTATAGTGAAATAACTAATTAAGCAGAGTATATGTCTCTTTTTTTTCTTTTGACAAAAAATACATTACAAAAGAATAGTATTCCAAAATAAATTTCCTTCAATCAAGAAAATTTATTTAATATTCCACTCCCTCCGTCCCTTTCATTTTTTTTACCGTTTTTTTTTTCACACACGCATTTTAAGGTTATTAAAAAATATAGTTACATGACTTATTTTTAAAATTTTATTTTTTATATAAAAATAGAACAATTCTATTTTTATATATATAAAAAAATTAAAAATAAGTTACGAAAGTATTCACAAAATGTACCTTAAAATTCGTGACAGAATTACTTACCCCAAGGTAAACATCCAAGGGGGACAGAGGGAGTAAAAATTTAGACAATACAATTTTAATATCCAAAAATGAAACTCCTGCACCAGAAAATTAAAAAATAAATAAATTCCAAAACCAATAAAACACAATTTTCTGAAAATATTTCAAACTTTGACAAAATAAAATCTTACCAAAGAGATCCCTTTTGATTAGAACTTAAAGGCGTACTTAATTAACACATAATTTTTAAAGACATGATTTATAAAAGTATAATATATATATATACATATAGGCAAGTGCTCAAAAGAGAACTTATTTTTTGAAGAAAACTAAGGTACTAATCCTAGCCATTAGATGTATTAAGATCAATGGTCCCGCCAGGGGCACCCACACACTAATCAAATACACCCTCACACACAGAATCACACCTAATCCCCTCCATTTTTAATTTGATTTTTCCCGTCAATCGGTGATATTTTTTTTAAATCTAAGAGCAAGTCCAACAATGTCCTACATTATGCCTATAAATATCATAAAAACAAGTGTCCTAGTGATTTAGGACATTATTTTTATGTATCAACTCCAACAATATGCCTTATCCTTGTGCCTTATTATTAAAATAATAATATATTTGATAAAAGAATGGTAGAAAAGGAGGAAAGTGAATTTTTTTATTGATAAAAAATGAAATAAGGCATGACTAGTGGTGTCCTAAAAATAGGGCATGAGATGAATGTCTTAGTGTTTTAAGGCACCACTAAGACATTGTTGGAGCACATTTTTTCTTAAATGCCCTAAATTTTAGCTAAGGACATCAATTTAGGACATTGTTGGACTTGCTCTAATTTCACCACATTTTTTTTCATCACCCCACGATTAGTTTGCATACCATATATGCTATATTTCGATTTAATTTTCTAAGTTTTCCATTAAACGAGGTTTTCCCTAGATCCTTACTCCATATATATATATATATATATATTTGTATAGTCTTAACTACATATTTTAGTGGAAAATATTCTTCCAGAGATTTATCATATTTGATTATCGTAGTAAAATTATAGATATAATTTTCAAAGATAATATATTAAATTAAAATATGAATAAAAAGAAAACTACATATAAATTTCTGTCAAGTTTTATATTGTTAATAAAACTTTAAAATGCTACTAAAGAAAGGGTAAAAAGTGATAATATTATAATTAACATAGTAAAAATAAAAATTTGATAAACATAATTAATGATATATACGCTCTTTCTTTTCAAAATACAAATTTTGCTAATTTTTCTTTCAAATATTTACTCTAGATAAAAGAAAAATTACTTATGTATGTCTTTCTGTGTAGGGCTGCACAATGGTCCAAAATCGGACCGGACCGAAGACCGAATTTTATTGAATTCATGGATCGGGGACCGGACCGGTCATAACCGGTCTTTGGGACCGGACCGGACCGGACCGGAAAAACCCGGACCGGTTTGGACCGGTTAGTTAATAATTTATAAAAAAAATTAATTTTTATAATTTAATTTTCATTCTTTGTTGATATATGAATTACTTGGTAAATTAATTTAAATTTAAAAATAAGTAAATGTCATATTATTTGTAAAGTAACATTAATTGTTAAACGTAATTATAAATTATATATAGTATGAAATATAAAATTTAATCATTTATATTATAGTGTTTATATATACTATTTCATAAATTTATTATTTACCAATTTGGATCACTAAAATATGTTATGTGTGAATATTTAATCATTAAACTATATAATTTAAAAGACAAAATAGTGTAAAATTAACTATGTACATAAAATCTGGTCTGATCCGGTCCGGACCGGGTGTTTTCAGGATTTGGACCGGACCAGATCGGATCGAAGGCCGGATTTTTTTTTATTTTACGGACCGGGGACCGGACCGGTTATATTCGGTCCGATCCGGTCCTTGGACCGGTAGACCCGGTCCGATCTAATTTACCGGTCCAGACCGGAAAGTTGTGCGGTCCTACTTTTGTGTAGTAATACTTTTGGGTATCTTCCAAAATTTTAAAAATAAAAAGAGAAAATATAAATACTCATATATATATATATCTTCCTTTTTTTTTTAAACGCATACTTTGTACTGCCATCTTCATCGCATGTTGACATATGACATGACTCATGCATATTGAGAAATAGTTGCAGCAATTCAAGAATTGTCAAAACATTCTTGAATAGCTCAGCAGAACTATAAAAATTATGAAAAATTATGATAAGAAGTGGAAGAAATCGTCAGGAAGAGTAGGAGAAGAGTCAAGTTTCTCTATATAAAAAAGTTGAAAACTGATCGATCGACTACTTAATTATACTTCATGTAAATATGTATGTATACACATGAAGCAAGTAAAGTTATGGGCTAGCTACTAGACCGCCATTCGTCTACAAATACAAGGTACATACATGATACATATCTAGTGATTAAGTGCTTAATCTCCGTGGAAGTTTCGCGGAGAAGCTCCTAAAGGCAAAGTGGTGAAGATGGTCCTCATCTTGAAAATTGAGAGCGTAAGACAAGTGAACATTATCATCATCTATACTTTTACACGAGTGCTGGCGGTAGTTCAAGACGCTGAGGCACTTCTTTAACTCTGGTAAATCATGCTCTCTGATCTTAAAACAAAACACTGACAGGATTTGCTTCAGCTTCCTTTTCACGGACACTGGCGCCGATGAATATGAATCCATCATGACAAATAAATATGTGAAGATCGAAAATCTAATAAATTAAAAGAGCGTTCGGTTCGATAGAAGTGTATGTATAGTGTAAGTTGGGAGTACTGGTGAGCCTTATATATATAGATAGGCAGAGACAACATGTTGGACAAGGAAGGAGAGGACACGGATGCAACACCCATCTTCCCATAAGTGTCGATAACGTATGAGTGGATTACAACACCTAATTTTCCCCTTTTAATTTACGAAATTGGTTTTTTGTGGTGGATGTTTCTCCTAACTAATCGCTGCTTACCACAAATAATAAATATCGCTAAAAATCTGATTACTGTTTCCCAGGTAGGGCTGTCAAACGGATATTTCGGATACGGATACGGGTAATTTTTTTCGGATACGGATAATATCCTAATTTTTTCGAATACGAATACGGATATTTCGGACGGATATTCGGATATTTCGGATATTTTTTTACAGCAATATATAAATGATGATACATATCATATTTAAAGTTTATTAATATAATATATTAATATATTAATATGATATATGATATATTAATACAATATATTAATATAATATATTAATATATCATATGATATATGACATATTAATATATTATATAATATGATATATGATATATAATATATAATATATAATATATTAATATAATATATTAATATATGTCATATAATATATTATATATTAATATATTAATATATTATATTAATATATTAATATAATATATATTAATATATTAACATAATATAATCATATATGATATATAATATATAATATATTAATATAATTTATTAATATAATTTATTAATATAATATATTAATATAATATATTAAAATAATATATTCATATATCATATTTATAACATATAAATATTTTAAAATGTCTACACTTAAATATATCTAACAAAAATATATTAATTATTGAACAAAGACATATATTAATATATTATAAATTTTAAATATTATATATAAATATATATCAGTTATTACATTTTCGGATACGGATATGTCGGATTTGGATACGGATAATATCCTAATTTTTCGGATACGGATAATATCCTAATTTTTCGGATACGGATTCGGATATTTCGGACGGATATCCGGATATCCGGATTTTTTTGACAGCCCTATTCCCAGGTTTAAACGCAAAGATGTCACCAATCTATAATATCTATAGTATACTGTGGCCGTTCGGTTGGACTTTTTTTAAGTGACTCATTTTCAGGTAAAAATTTCATATTTTGATAATTTTTTTATATAAATATTTAATTTATGTTTGAGATTCTATAAGTTGCAAAAAAAGTTAACTATTTTCAGGAAAATGTTAGAAATCTCTAACTTTGTCATAAAATAAGTTGACTAATTCTAAAAAAAAAAATCTCCCAAACACCCCCTATAATACGAAAGAGGATATAATTTGTAATTTGGTTAACCCCTATTTTTTGTTATTCCTTCATTTTTTTTATTATCTCTCATTCACACCGTTAGATATTTAACTCAAATCGATCATGACCGTTAGCTACAACAATACTTTAAAAGTTATTATATACAAAGATCTAAAGTTTGATTACTGCCAACATATTAATTTATATTTAATACTAATAATTATTATATACAAAAATGTAAGTTTTGAATTCTTCCACTAACATAATAAAATTAATATTTATAATATTATATTATATTATAAATAAATTTAAAAAAAATAAAAATAATTCGTACTTTGTACGGGATATAAGCTAACTATTACTAAAATTTAAAAGTAAATATAAATTCAACGTATGTTTGTTCAGTAATCTAATGGGCAACAATTACAGTAGAACCTCGATAAATGAATGTTCGATAAATGAATAACCTCGTCTAATGAACAAATTTCTTCGATCCCAACGTGGTCCAATGGACTTAACGAATAAACTCGTTTAATGCATTAATGAATAAATACAAATGAAGTCTTTATAGGTCCTATGTAAATATAAATGAATAAGCACTATATTTCCAATAATATATTTTTATTTATATAATATATCATGAATACATTTCATCCAATTACTAATTTTCAAACACATTAATAAATCATATTTTTTGAAAAATGCCTCCAAAGTTGATTGTTTCTTTCCTCCCTAATGCATCTGATCCTGATTTTGTGTAAAGCATGCACCACTTCTGGAATATTTTGATCATGTTGCATCAGGTAATTTTGTATAGTGACAATAGAGGTAATTTTGTATAATGACAATAGCTTGAAAAGCTTTTCTTGAGGACATTTGTGGTATAGTGATACTATCATCTGGTTCGGGATCATTTGCCTGTACAATTTCAAAGCTTGCATAAAAGTTATAACTAACGTGAATTTTAGGTACATTTGAACTTAATATATTCAAAATGATATAATTATAAAATAAAAAATCTAAAAATATCATCTAAATGAATTATTATTCATTTATCGATAAATAATATTATATTCATTAATCGATAAATAAATAATCTCGCCAAATGAATATATTTTTTTTATCACAAAGTATTGAGGTTCTACTGTAATTCCTTCTTTACCATCTCTCTCAAACAGTCTTTTCACGTTAATTTAAACCCTTTGCGCTTTAACCAATTCCTTGAGTTCTGTCTATATATTAGTCATCAAAACATATGATAAAGGTGCGAAATCTAGGTGTAAAAAAAAGTAACTTTCCTCTATTATTTTAAAAAATTTCAAATAAAAATATTAAATTTGAACTTTTATTCAGAAAAACAAATTTGAAAAATAAATAATATGTAGAAGTCATCCTTTTTTACACCATAAAATACATGCCGAAATTTTAAGCAATGCTTATTTTGGTACGGAAGAAATTATAAGTACATTAAGTAAACAATATTATAAATACAAGTTTATAATCGTGCGTGTTATAGGGAGAAATTGGTATAACAATGTTTGCGGAGGTTTGCTGGATTGGTGGAGCAAAATACGGATATTTTGCTTATAAGAAGAAGAGTGATTAGGGTTTGTGTGTATGAATGTGGCTGAGCTTGATAGGTGATTTCAGGTAAACTGTTTGTCATACCGTATCAAGGTGCCTACGTACCCTATTTATAGGGATCAAGCCTGACGTAGTTCTTGGGCCACAAGTTACCTAGACGGGCTAGGGTTTTAAGAGATAAGCCAAGGTCCAAGCCCATGTATCTAGGGCTGACATGGCAATGAGTTACCAATCTTATCCTTAATTCATGATCCAGCTGTAGAAGCCCATGACCTTGAACGGATAGACTTATCCAACAAAAGATCCATCAGGGGCCCTTGCATGCGACCTCATGAAGGCCTGGCCATGCGAAGTGATCCCAGTCTGCCCAAGCGACCTCATGGAGGCCTCGCTATGAGCCTTCCAGAGAAGAGAATGATCTTGCTGTAAGTGATAAATGTGATGCACAAGCGAAGCGATCCCTTGATGGGCATCGCCAACGAGGCTCTGTGTTGCGAGGCGCAACCCTGTGGCGATCCCTTTGCCAAGGCACGTTGGGCTGATTCCAATAATGGGCTTTAGTGACCCAATCTTCATCTTCTAGGCCCATCATAGATTATAAACCATCAATTTAGCTAATTAAATCAATCTAGCTATTATGCCAGATTTGGGCATAACAACTACCCCCCGAGTCCAGGTTGCCATTAGAGATGCGATATGGACTCAAGAATCATCAATTGTCACCACGAAGCGATCCCAAGAATAGATATAACCGTTGGAGTAGTCGCGACCCCAAGAATCTGAAAGGTTTTGACAGCTGTTGTGTCTTGAGATGTGTGTCCAATGGCTGAGATTGCAACACGTGTCCCACACCTTTCTCTCTCCTGAGGGCTATATATACCCTGTCACTATCATTTCCTTTTTTCATTCTCACAAACATCTTGTCAAAGTGCTGCCAGTTTGCTCCCAGATCAAACGCAAAGAATCTCTCAAGCGATCCCAACCTTCTTCCAATTTTCTTCAATCTTTATCAAGAAAAAGTAAGTCTTTCCTCTCTTCTTGCATTTAAATAATTGTTCTTCATTTTAATTGCATGTTTAGATAGCTTTAGTCGTATGCGATGCCACCATTTTTAGTCGCGACCCTATCACGTTAATTTCAAGCAGCGATCCCACCTCGTTGAGATAGATCTGCGATCCTTCCCTTAGAAGCATAGAAACGTTCCCTTCATAGATCCTGACGCGATTCCTAGGAACACATAGAACCTCTCTATTTATTTATTCTTTTCTCCCTTTATCCCCCTTTGTTTTCTGTAAGGGCACACACTGAATTACTCAAACCTCTTTTGCAGATGTCGACTGACAGTTCAAAGACACCTTCTATTCCAAACATACGAATTAGCAGCGAGGCTGCTACTAACATCGCAAAAGCAACAAGTACAAGCGAAAGCTCCTTCAAACTATATTTTGACCCTCTGTGGTCACATGAAGAATATACCAGGGAAGTGCCCTTAAACAAATGGCGATCCAAACGTCCATCGAGCTCACGAGATCAATCCTTAGATATACTCCCGGCACAGAGCGAGCCCCAACTTGAAAGAACACAGGACCAACAAGAAATAGAGGCTCTCATGAAGAAAGGAGAAGCCTTCAGCTCGCAAGTGGTGCATATTCTCAGTAACTTACCTCCAACCAAACCCATCTCTCCCATAACCATTAGTGACTCTCCAGTAGATTCATTAGGCGAAGCCTATTATGACATCGAAGGAGGTGCAGACAACGAAGCTAACTCTGATGACGATGATTATGAAGAACCATCCTCAGATGATGGTGGTTTCGATGAGGTGTCCAGGGTTGTCAATTTTAAAGACTACAACTACATCCCTGAAGCATCTCCTACACCATATGTACCAACTCCTCAACCAGAACTAGAAGGGGTTATATACGTTGATGGGCCTCGCCCTGAAGATATCGAGCCGGGCTCGAAGATTAAACCAGGCAAGCCTCGCATACTTGCTTGTCGCGACATGTCTTCTACCCTCACTGAGAGGACAATCAGAGAAGGGGTTGAGAAGTTCCGTCCCGAGGGTAAAATTATCCTACCCAAGAAGAAAATGCGATGCTATCGCTTTAATCATGAGGAGAATGGTGGCAGGGTACCAAGGATGGTTTTGACGGTGCCACTGATGAAGATTGGTGTTTCCTCGCCCCTTCACCCTTTTATTCGAGATGTCTGCGAGTCATACTACCTCGCACCCATCCAAATCAGCACCAATGGGTACAGATCCATGATTGCCCTCTACATCCTTTATCACAAGCTGGGATACCCGCCCATGGACGCGAAGACTATGGGTTACTTTCTCCAACTCAAGCGATGCGGAGAAAAAGATTTTGGCTACGTTTATTTCTCCGTATGGCCTGATTTCAACAAAAAGAATCTCTTGCCTGGAGGAATTAGCAATGCTGGCTCATGGAAGGAACCCTTTCTGTATGTTCACGAGGTCCCCAGGGTGAAGACAAGTTTCAACTATTTGCCTGGTGAGACATCTCTTCAAATAACGAACTTCAGTATTATTTTTTAAAATATTCGAATTTAACAACTCCTTTGGCATCACAGTTGGTCCAGTTCGCACCGTTCTAAAGGGCGAAGAAAAGCGCCGTGCTGATGAAGTGTTAACTAAATCCACTCCCGCAGAAAGAAATATTCGAACCCTCCTATCCTTAAAGAACCTTATCGACTGTGGGTTTCTTAAGGAAGGTGTAGGATCTACTCCCGAAGCGGGGCCTTCTACCGCGAGGCGATCTTCGCGAAAAAGAAAAGCGCAAGAAGAGGCCTCATCTTCTCACATGGAGATAGTAGATGAGGGTATACCTAATAGCCATAGGACTTTAGGATCGCATTACTTATTGTATTTGTGCAACTGTATCATACTTGTCCTCGCATATATTTGATTGAACTGTTTATTAACTTGCCCTTTGTCTTACTGTTTAGGTATGTCGAATCAAAGCGGCCCAGTTCCTCCATTCCTTCAGCCGAAAGGCAAGAAAGGTGTAGCGGCCAAGAGAAACTCAAGTTTGAAAACTCCTCCCACCAAATCCACAGCTCTGCTGAAAGTGGCTAGCGATCCTACAACTCAGCCCATCATTGCTAGCGATGCTGCCCAGAATTCTCCTGATCAAGCTTCGTTGAAGAGGCCCAGAACAGAAGGATGGACCTGTTCGACCTCCTTCTGGAGTTGTTCCTGGGATCGCTGGACAGCATCTATTTGCTTCTCTAGGGACCAAATATGCTAAAGAGGCTGAAACTTCCCACTGGTGGTCGGCAGCGACCCCTGAAGAGAATGCGGCTGCAATAACAAAGTGCTTAGCTAAAGCCTTCATTCGCCAATCTGCTCACACCAGGGATTTTGTGAGGCTGGAGAACAAGGCCAAAGTCCTTGAGTTCCAGAAGGCGGAAGACAAGCGATCCTTGGAGGAAACCTTCAAAAAGCAACTCTCTCACGACACTGCTAATCTCCGCACAGAGCTCAAAAATGCCCGCCGGGAAAGAAATGAGTTTGAAAAATCTTTTAAAGATTTGCAGCAAACAAGCGAGGCGGCCCTGAAGAAGAAAGAGGAGGAGATCGCAAAGCTGAAGAACGATCTGACTGCCGCTCAAGCTTCCCTGGACAATGCTGAAAGCATATTCCTCGCCAAAGGCCAAGTTACTTTCATGAAAGAATTCATCCGAACGATCCCAGATTTTGATTGGGATCAACTTGGGCCTGGGAATGCTGACTTCGCCGAGACCCTCAAGAAGCAAATAGCTGAAGAGGATGCTGAGGAAGCGAGGCTCGAAGAAGAATCCAGGGTCGCTGAGGAGGCACGGCTCGCAGAGGAGGCAGCCAAAACTCGCCAAGACAAGGCTGCTTGAACCCCCTTTACATCAATGTCTTTGAATTCTTGAACTAGGGATGCGGGTACCCTTTGAATACCTCGCAAGATGTAATATAATTTTGTCCGTTAACTTTTTGAACTTCTTTGGGATCGCGTTGCGACCCTGTACAATGAATTATTGCTGCTTTTTCTTCGCAATTGCTAGTTTGTGCATTCCTTTTTTTTTTTAGGGTAGGTGCATGACCCTGCAATTGATAAAGTAGGGGCAAAGCCCAAAGATTTCATAAAATATGATCCCTGCATCGTTGAGATGGCTTGGATTTCTTCTTGTAAATGCTAATAAGCAAGCAAGTCTATTTTATACATAAAATAAGATTCAGCTTCATAAAATAAGCGAACTCATATGCAAGTAAATGGGGCGAGGCCCAGTTTTATTGATAGGGGCGAGGCCCAATTCTTTTTAACAAACGGGGCGAGGCCCGTAAAATGAAGAGTGGGGCGAGGCCCAATAACAGAAACGTGGGGCGAGGCCCAAAGATCATAACATCATAAAGGGGAGGTGTCTATATGATCACTACCCCCCAGTATTTTGTATGAATTTATTCATGCGAAATAGATAGAGGCTGCCAGGGGCGAGGCCCTCACTGATAGTATTTACGCAAGTGCTCCGCATTCCAAGCTCGCGGAATTTTCTTGTCTTCCATATCCTTGAGATAATAGGTTCCTTCTGTCATGGTAGCATAGATTTTGTAAGGACCTTCCCAGTTAGCACCAAAAACTCCATGACCCGGGACCTTAGTGTTAGGCATGACCCTTCTGAGCACTAAGTCACCTGTCTGTAGGGGTCGTGCTCGTACTTTCCCATTGTAGTACCTTGCTGTTCGCTGTTGATAAGCTGCGAGGCGTAGTTGGGCCTCGCTTCTAGTTTCTTCTATCATGTCCAGATAAAGTCTATGATTTACTTCATTCGCGTCGGGGTTGTAGTGTTCCCTTCTAAACGACCCTGAGCCTACTTCCACTGGGATCATGGCCTCGCAACCATAAGTCAAAGAAAATGGGGTTTCCCCAGTAGTGGTCCTTGGGGTCGTGTTGTATGACCACAAGACCCTTGGTAACTCCTCAGGCCAGTTGCCCTTGCTTTCCTCTAACTTAGCCTTTAAAGTATGCTTGATGATTTTGTTGATGGCCTCAGTTTGTCCATTTGTTTGGGGATGGCTTACAGCTGAAAAACTCTTTTTTATCCCCAGATTCTCACAAAATTCTTTCATCTCCTTACTGTCAAATTGTTTCCCATTATCTGAAATGAGCTGATAAGGGATCCCATAACGACACACAATAGCTCTATACACGAAGTCCTTGAGTTTTTTCGCAGTGATGGTTGCAAGTGGCTCAGCCTCGGCCCACTTGGTGAAATAATCAACAGCCACAACTGCATATTTAAGTCCTCCTTTACCTTTTGGGAGTTCTCCAATTAGATCAATGCCCCACATAGCAAAGGGCCATGGGCTCGTTAGCGAGGTGAGCTGAGAGACAGGGGCGTTACTGAAATTGGCGATCCTCTGACAGGCATCGCATCTTTTTGAGAATTCAAATGCATCTCTTTTCAATGTAGGCCAATAATACCCTTGACGAAGGATCTTTTGTGCCAGCGAACTACCCCCCGAGTGATTGCCACATATTCCTTCATGCACTTCTCTCAGAATATAGGTGCATTCTTCACCGTCTACACATCGCAGCAAAGGGGTATTGAACCCTCTTCGATACAGAACCTCATCGTAAATAACATAGCGAGCAGCCTGATACTTGACCCTCCTCGCTTCTCTTTTATCTTGAGGCAAAATTCCACTTTTCACATATTCCCATATTGGAGTCATCCAAGTTACCCCTGGGGTCGCTACTTCCATGACAAATTCTTCTGGCACACTGGGCTTTGTTTGAATTTCCAGCGGTATAATTCCAAGTAAGGTGGCCTCGCGACGCGACCCCAGTTTTGCCAGTGCATCTGCCCCTTGATTCTTTTCTCTTCTAATATGAACCACCCTGATATTATTGAACCTTTTAACCAACCTTTGTGCACATCGCAGATACAGCTCAATCTGTTCCCCTCTCGCTTGCCATCCACACCAAAGTTGATATGTTACCAGCATAGAATCGCTATAGGCTGTGAGGTTTTCAACCTTCATCTCCAATGCAAGTTTGAGACCAATGATGAGGGCCTCGTATTCTGCTGCATTATTAGAAGCTTCAAAGGCAAAATGTACTGCACTCTTTATCCTGCGGCCTTCCGGAGTTACCAACTCGATCCCAGCCCCAGCTCCTCCTTTGTTAGATGCCCCATCCACATACAATTCCCACCACGAGGCGGAATTTTCCTTTTTGGCCTCGCTAGACATGTCCACTGGTGTCGCCACAATAGCCAAGTTATCTTCCTCATTTTGGGGGGGAAATTCCAAAATGAAGTCCGCAAGTGCCTGCCCCTTTATAGGACCGCGAGGTCTAAACTCAATATCAAATTGGCTGAGCTCCACTGTCCATTTTAACAGTCTTCCTGAAGACTCTGGTTTGTGCATTATTTGTCTCAATGGATAGGCGGTGCGAACCTCAATGCTATGAGCCTGAAAGTAAGGCCGTAACTTTCGCGAGGCCAAAATCAAGGCATAAGCTAGCTTTTCCATGTTTGTGTAACGGGTCTCAGCATCTAACATTCTTCTACTGACATAGTATACAGGATATTGGACCTTTTCCTCCTCACGAACCAATACTGCACTGACTGCATGTTCTGACACAGCGAGGTAGAGAATGAGTGTTTCTCCATCCTTAGGCTTAGAAAGTACAGGTGGCGAGCCCAACTGTTCCTTAATATTTTGAAAGGCTTCCTCGCATTGAGGGGTCCATTCGAAGCTTTTTCCAATTCTTTTGATCGCCTTGAAGAACTCATGGCACTTAT
Source organism: Kitagawia praeruptora (assembly GCA_037693485.1). Lineage (NCBI taxonomy): Eukaryota > Viridiplantae > Streptophyta > Magnoliopsida > Apiales > Apiaceae > Kitagawia > Kitagawia praeruptora. The sequence continues at coordinate 51,387,420 of CM075348.1, read as the reverse complement.
CTGATGATTTAGAAACGAACCGATTTAAGGCTGCGATCCTTCCTGTTAGACTCTGAACTTCTTTCACACTTCTTGGGGATCGCATATCCATCAAAGCCTTTATTTTTGCAGGGTTCGCCTCGATTCCCCTATGGTTGACAATGAACCCCAAAAATTTTCCTGATTCGACCCCAAAGACACACTTTTGGGGGTTTAATTTCATCCTGTATTTCCTTAATATATCAAACATCTCTGCGAGGTGAGAGATGTGATCCCCAGCCTCCTTAGACTTGACCAACATGTCATCTACATAAACTTCCATTGTGTTTCCAATTTGCTTTTCAAACATCATGTTAACGAGCCTCTGGTAAGTGGCCCCAGCGTTGAGGAGGCCGAAAGGCATCCCTATGTAGCAGTAGAGCCCTCTATCTGTGATGAATGAGGTGTGTTCTTGATCGGGACCATACATGGGTATTTGATTGTACCCAGAATAAGCATCCATAAAGGAAAGGAGTGCGTGCCCAGCCGTTGCATCTACCAACTGATCAATTCTTGGTAGTGGGAAGCTATCCTTGGGACAGTGTTTGTTGAGATCGGTGAAATCCACACAAGTCCTCCACTTTCCATTTGGCTTTTTCACGAGGACAGGGTTCGCGAGCCAATCAGGGTAGAATGATTCCCTAACGAGCCCGACTTTGAGTAACCTGTCCACCTCATCTTTGAGAGCCTGAGCTCGCTCTCCACTAATAGGCCGTCGTTTCTGTCTGACTCCCTTCTTGTTTGGATCCAAATTTAATTTGTGGCACATTACATTGGGATCAATCCCCACCATATCTTCATGAGACCATGCGAACACATCAAGATTTTTCTTCAAAAATGCGACAAGCTTCTTTCTCAAATCAGGACTGAGCTGCGACCCTATCTTTAACACCTTAGAGGGGTCTTGTTCATCAACAAGGATAGGAATGGTATCTTCAGCTGCCCCGGCTCGCTCTACATGTTCTGGGATGCGAGGATCAAGGTCTTGATCATATTCACGAACCTGACTTGATTCCGCCTCGCAAGAATGGGTATTCGCATGCCCATATTCTGTAACAACAGTTGTTGTTTGTGTAATTCCATTTGGCAGTTCTGACAAGGTAGATGTTTCCTTGCGAACCCACTTTCCCTTTCGGGCTCGCACAGCGACCTGCTCCGGGCTCTCCTCGCTGTCACTATCGGTGGCTTCTTCAACGATCCCTTCTTGGAGAACCATCACTGGTTGCGAGGCCCCCATCATCAAAGCACCTGGTACTGGTTCTACTTGAATTCCCATATCATTAAAATAATCAGCTGGGAGTTCTTCAATCGAGATCATGTTAACATCTGTTGGAGGTACAAAAGTTGTCTTGCGAGGTCGGTTTTCCTCTTCGCATTCCATTTTATCAATTATAGAATTGCTTCCTCTTTCTGCTGACTTGAGGGCCTTGTTATAGCATTCACGAGATTCATGTTGCAATCCTTTGACACATCCAACCCCATGCGGAGTGGGAAATTTCATAGAGAGGTGGTAAATAGAAGTGACCACCCTCATTTCCTTCAGAATCGGCCTTCCCACAATAGCATTATAGGCCGAAGGTTGATCAACCACCATGAAGTCTGCGAGCTGGGTGGTGATGCAGGGCTCGTCCCCTAAAGTAACGGGGAGCCTTATGAGACCCTTGACATTAACTGAAGTTCCAGTAAAACCATAAAGATGTCCCACTGTTGGGATAAGGTCTTTGTCCACATACCCCATTTTCTGATAGACCTCGTAGGTCAGGACATTCACTGCGCTCCCATTGTCCACAAGGACTCTGTAAACATTCTGTGACCCGATACGAATTCGGACAACGAGGGCATCTGAATGGGGGTGATGCACCCACTTTGCATCCTCTTCAGTAAACATGATATTTGTGTCTTCCCCCTTAAAAAGCTTTGGGGGTCGTTCCTGCAGGTGGTGGACATTAGTGAGGGGTCGCTCCTTAGCTTCGCGAGCGTACCTCTCCCTGGCCTTATTGCTGTTTCCCCCAATATGGGGTCCTCCAATTATCACATGAATACTTCCTCCTCGCGTTTCTCTTTCATTGATGATTGGATTCTGTTCGGGTGGTGGGGCTTGATTGTAACCGAGACCAGACTTGGGATTGTGTTTCTTTACCTCGCGAACAGCCCACTCAGTTAACTTCCCATCTCGAATTAATTGATCCACCTGTTGCTTGAGTTCCCTGCAAGTCGTTGTATCATGCCCTGTTTGTTCATGAAAGGCACAATACCTGCTAGTGTCCGCAGTCCCCTTTGGGCCCATCTGTGCAGGTTTCCTGAATATTCCCTTGCTTGCATTGACTGCATAGATATGATCAATTGGGGCCACCAGAGGGATGAATTTGTCTTCGCTTCTGGCAGGGCGAGCTCGAGGCGGGGATCGCCTAGGCGGATCGCGCTCTCTCCTTTTCGGGCTGGGGCTCCTACTTCGATCCCGCCTTCGTTTAGGACTTCTGGAGTCCTTCCTCTTCGTTCCCCTGTTTTTATTCCAATTACCCCTTTCACCATTCTTCTTAAGATCTGCAAGCGACTTTTCAACACGCTTAAAGGGCTCAGCGACCTTATGTAACTCTGAGAGTGTGTTGGGGGTTTGCTCCTGTAATTTCTTCCAAAAGTCAGTTCCTTCTTTTACCCCAGCGATGAGGAAATTTTTTACAGCCTCGTCATTTGCACCTCGCACGCGAGGTACCTCTGCATTGAACCTTTTGAAGTAATCATGGAGAGTCTCTCCTTCCCTCTGCTTTATGTTTGCCAATGTGGACACAGGAGGTGCATAGAGCATTGAGGATTGAAACTGTTTAATGAATATGTCCACGAGCTGCTCCCATGAGTCAATGACAACCAGGGTTCCTAACTTCGAGAACCACTGCTGTGCGCTTCCTCTTAGCGAAGCCGCAAACAACCTACATCTCGCAAGAAGTGAGACCTGATATACATCCATCTCGTTGTTGAATCGAACCACGAACTCCGCTGGATCAGTATTCCCATTGTAGGTCATATCAGAGTGATGACCTCGGAATACTAAGGGTAATGGAGCGGTCCGAATTTCATGTGTAAAGGGCGAAGTAGAGCCCATTGTGCTAAAAATTCCTTTCTCACTATCCATTGCATCTAGGGCCTTTTTCAACTCTTCCAGCTTATAGTCACCAATCCTGCCCTCTTTGTTCCCATCCTTCTTTCCTCCAGTACTTGCATGATGAGACTGAGTCTTTTTAGGGGCACTAGACGCTTCTTGATCATTTCTGCGTTCCTTATTTTTGGGGTCTCCCTCGCGATGTGGGGATCGTTCTCCTTCTCGATTGAAAGGGGGTCTGTCTTCGCGATGATGAGACCGCTCGCGCTCTCTGCGAGGAGAGGGGGGTCTGTCATTGCGACGATATGACCGCTCACGATCTTTTCGAGGAGATGCGGGTTGAGAGCCCTTACTATTATCCTTGGGACCTCCATCTTTGTTAGATTTGAGCTTTTCCAACTTGAGACGAAGATCATGCTCACTAAGTTTCTTTCCAACACGGTCAAAGACACTAACGGACCGTCCTTCCGACGAGGCGGGCTTCGCTTTCGATCCCTCTTTATCATTCGTAGCTACTTCCTCCTCCCAATCAGGGTTCGTTCGATCTGTCACTACATCATCAAAGTCCCCAATTAGCCTTTTGGTGGGACCCTTGCTACTTTCTGCTTGGTGGGTTCGATCTCCTGTCCTCATATTCCTCTTGAAGCCTCTAGAATTATGTCGCTTCTCCATTTTGGCCACCGAGGCCCTCACCTCGACCATTTGATCGCCCAGGCCTTTCAAGAACGACATGACTTCGCCAGGCAAGGCTGTCTGTTGGACAACAGGGGGGGTCTGCTCCTTTTCAAATTCTTCCTCAAACTCTTCCACGATTCCTTCTCTACGGGCCTCACTTTCTGATGGGTTCTTCTTCTGGGGGTCGTCTTTATTCCTCCTATGCGATCCCGGGGTCTCCCCCTCTCCGTTCCTCTTCTTGTGAGATTTAGTCATCGTTCTCCCAGCCAATGACTGTGCCCCTCCTTCTAGCGCCAGATGTTATAGGGAGAAATTGGTATAACAATGTTTGCGGAGGTTTGCTGGATTGGTGGAGCAAAATACGGATATTTTGCTTATAAGAAGAAGAGTGATTAGGGTTTGTGTGTATGAATGTGGCTGAGCTTGATAGGTGATTTCAGGTAAACTGTTTGTCATACCGTATCAAGGTGCCTACGTACCCTATTTATAGGGATCAAGCCTGACGTAGTTCTTGGGCCACAAGTTACCTAGACGGGCTAGGGTTTTAAGAGATAAGCCAAGGTCCAAGCCCATGTATCTAGGGCTGACATGGCAATGAGTTACCAATCTTATCCTTAATTCATGATCCAGCTGTAGAAGCCCATGACCTTGAACGGATAGACTTATCCAACAAAAGATCCATCAGGGGCCCTTGCATGCGACCTCATGAAGGCCTGGCCATGCGAAGTGATCCCAGTCTGCCCAAGCGACCTCATGGAGGCCTCGCTATGAGCCTTCCAGAGAAGAGAATGATCTTGCTGTAAGTGATAAATGTGATGCACAAGCGAAGTGATCCCTTGATGGGCATCGCCAACGAGGCTCTGTGTTGCGAGGCGCAACCCTGTGGCGATCCCTTTGCCAAGGCACGTTGGGCTGATTCCAATAATGGGCTTTAGTGACCCAATCTTCATCTTCTAGGCCCATCATAGATTATAAACCATCAATTTAGCTAATTAAATCAATCTAGCTATTATGCCAGATTTGGGCATAACAGTGCGATACATGAACGTTATCAAAATTTATATGATTTTTTTATCTAATGGATATTTATAAATGTTACTGTTTATTCCAAATCTAAATAATGGAATATATAGTAGAAGGAAAGTGAATACAATATATGAAATATCGAACTCTTTTTAGGTTTATGTTGATGCAGAATAGATTTAAAGTACGTAAAGAATAGAAAGAATAATCAGAAATACTTTAATAAAGAAATATAGTAAAACCTCTGTACAATAATATTCTTGGGATCGGCAAAAAATATTATTATACGGAGGTTATTCTTTAATAGAGGTTAACATATAAATTTATAATTTTAAAATTTAATTAATAAATATTAATTATATATATCATAAATACATGAATTTAGAAGATATAGTATATGATAAGTTTGTAAAACAAAGAAAACAATATCAGGAATATGCATTTACTTAACTCATATATACATTATGCATGAATGTACAATGATTTTTGGTTTTTTTACTAAACATATATAAGTAGTACTGATGAATTGTATATCATTTTAAACCAACATTTTTACAGTATATTATTGGATATATATATATTGTATATATAAAATTTAAGCATATTTATTCTTATATAGAATAAATTTTATAAAGAGATGGACTTGAAACATGTATGTAATATCACAATGTAGAGTTTATTCTTAAATATAACTAGCCCGAGTTGGGATCGTAAATTTTTATTACAATAAAGAGGTTATTCTTATATGGAGTGTTAGGTCCGACAAGATTTTAGAAGGGGGTTGAATACAATCTATACCATTTTATCGAAATTTGTTCTTTGAATAAAATTTGATTTAGACAAATTTGTGCGGAATAAATTGAAACAAATTTCAAGTTGAATATAACAATATATTAACTTGATGGGTGTTACAATTTCAGAAAATTTTAATTATCAAGTTGATAAAAACAAATTAGAAAATTCGACATGAACTTTTCTAGATTTGTTAATAAAAAGCAAGATAAGTGCTAGGAGTAAAAACTCGCTAGTAGTACAAGAGACACAAATAATCCAGTTCTACCGGATAAAATATTACAAAGGTAGCAAGCTTGATTTTCTGGGAATTAATTTGTTCTTGATGTTCTTGTTCGTGAGAGAGAGAATGGAGCTGCTAGGTTTGTGTTCTTGATAGATATAATGTGAGTTTTGCTCAGGTGAGAACCCCATCTTATTGTGGGAACTGAGATCTAATCTCAGCCCCACAATTTTTAATCAGCTTTAAATCACAACCACACAAATTAAATACACACATATTAACACAACATACACCATACACATACACACACCTGCACAGACTCCTACGACACCCCCTACACCAACTCCCACCCCCACCCCCTCCCCCTCCCCCTCCCCCTCCCCCACTCCCCTTCACCACCGATCACCGACCACTGCTGCACCACCTCACCATAGCACCGCTGCCATAAACATATTTACCGGAGCTATACATACATTTCTCGTCGGAGCTATACATATATATACCGGAGCTATACAACCAGATCTGGTCAAATCTCGCCGGCGCCGATTTTTTCCGTTTTCTCCGTCGGTGGTGGCGATTTCAATTTCGTTTGCTTGTTTTCGAGGCCTGTATCTGATGTATTTGATGATGTATAGAGCAGTGGGGCATGGAATAATTAAGATATGTAGACACAAGTCTGTTAAACATTTTGGTGATTAATGGTGGTTTTCTAGTGATTTTCGGGCTGCAGTTGGTGATTTGTTGGTGGTGTAGTGATCTTGTTGATGGCCGTTTTTCATTTTTTGGTGGTGATTTTTCGTTTTCCGGTGGTGATTTTCCCTTTACAGTTGGTCGGAGTGGTGATTTTTGTGTTTCTGGTGGTGATTTCTTGTTTGACGGTGCTGATTTCTGTGTTTTCGGTGGTGAATTTTGTGTTTCTGGTGGTGATTTCTGATTTGGCGGTGGTGATTTTTTGGTGGTCGCCGGAGGTGGTGGTGGTCGTCGGTGGTGGTTGCCTGTGGTGGTGGTGGGTGGTTGAATTAGGAAGAATATGGTGAAATCCTAAAATATTAAAATATTAAATGAATGGTAAAAGATGAATATAATGTATTTAAATTGATGGATATGATTAGATCCCATATCTCACCATAAGTAATGGTTCTCACCTGAGCAAGACCCGATATAATGTTGTGTCTTTATGTCTACTGTCTTCTGCCTCTTTTAACAACAAAACACGCCAACTGTCATAGTGTTTAATTTAACACTATTATGACATTCGCTATGACAGTTTCTTGAGCTTCTATGACACTTGCAAGGCTGCTATGACACTCGGTATTACACCTCCAGCATTTGTTATAATATTCGGTATGATAGTCGAACCATTATGACAGTCTGTTGAGTTTGTATTACACTTTCCAAGGCGGCCATGACACTCTCTATGACAGTCACCTCCCAGCTATTATGACAGTTGTCTAATACACTCAGTATGACTCTCTCTATGACAGTCTGTTGAGCTTTGTATGATACTTCTGTATGACTCTCTCTCTATGACAGTCTGTTGAATGTCATATAAGAGTAAATTTTAGAAAATCATTTAACTTTAATTAAATTCTGATTTAATTAATCTATTGATTAATTTAAAGAATAAACTAATTCTAGTTGAATTAATTTACAAAATAAATTAGCCAACTTATTAAATTAATTAAAGGAGAACTAATATAAAGTCCTTTGATAATTATATTAATTCTAACTTAATTAATCTTTTAATTAATTTACAAAATAAATTAATTCTAATAGAATTAATTTATTAAATAAATCAACCAAATGATTTAATCAATTAAGAGAGAATTAATACACCTCCTTGATAGCTTAACCCTTGTGGTCTTCTATATCTTGATAAATCTGATCCTCCACAAAGATTATTCCTTAGCTAGTCTTGATAGCTTGAACCACTGAAGTTAATGATGAATAACCACTGTTTAATGTTGACACTCGATGTACAGTCTGGTTCATGAGTGACTAACCGCAATGACTGTTCTTCATATATTGACTTTAAAATCTGGTTCCTTTTCTTTTCTCATCTCTCTTCAATTCTTCTGTATTGTCTCTGTCACTGTTGAAATCTCTGTCACTTTAAATGAATCCACTTCTTAACGAATACTCCACTGAGGCTTGATCAGATAACTGAGCTTCTTTCAATGTAGTAATTCTTCAAGTCTGTAGATTGACCGTGATCTTTTCTTCTGACAGATAATGCAATATGAGATTCCTTGTGACAGTCTATATACTATTCACTATTACAATCTTGTTTAAGTTGAATTGTATCCTCGAAATACAAATAGGCTACATCATATGCCTTTCAATCTCCCCCTATTTGTTTGTTAGACAATAACAAGCAAATACCTAGAGGATAACTCAACTAACTCACTTGCACAAGAAAAAGATTAAGCATTTAAGAGCTTAGTAAATAGTACATTAAAAAATTTCTCTGGTTTAAATTTAACATTTCCAGAATTCTCAGTTGATGAAATGATAGATGTTTGTTCCTTTAGCACTGAACTGATCTTCAACGGATAACTCATCTTCATTTCTAATTCTTTATATCTCTGCCTGATAATCCTTCACATCTTACATTGGTGATTATCAGCAGTTCTTGATTTACAATCACTTCCCTTTTCTGACACAACTTTTCTCACTTAAGAAAAACAAATGTTCCTACTATGTAGACAATGGTGAATCAATACCATTTCTATAACTTCTGGGAAATCTACTACTCCTCCACTTAGCCTTTATATATAGTACATTGAAAGACTAATAGAATAGTATTGTGATGTAACTCTCCTTATATCTCCACTTTCTTAACAACTGAAAGTCCTCTTACTTTTCCATCTAAGGCCCCCCCTTAGTAACTAGACTTGCTTCTCCTCCTAAGCACAGTCTGTAAATGCTCCCCCTTTCTAATCTACTCTCCTTTTTCTTGTACCACTTACTTCTCCCCCTTAGTTGAGGAATCCTTCAATCAACTAGTTGACAAAGTAGTTGATACCAATTATTTGAGCTTTGTTAGAAAGGAAGTTTCATTTTCTTCCTCACTGTGAGTGTGTGATAGTGTTTAGTGTACCTCACAAGTGTTTCACTCTTCTCTACACTCATTTGTGTTGAGTGTCTCACTTCTCTCTGTGTTTACACTCTTGCACACTAGTGTATCACTCATATCACTCATAGCTCCAACATTCATTAGTGTACCTGCAAGGAAAAAATCACCTTAGCCCCTTCAAGAGAGGTCAGTGGTGGTGCAATGGGAGTTCGCAAATCCCAAATCCTCGTTGAACTCGTCAGATGAATCTGAGTCATAATCTACAAGTTGCTAATTTCCCTTTTAAAGGTTTTCAGATTTGAATTCTGAGAAGGTAAACAATGATCTATAAATTTAGCATTGAGATCAAGGTTCCCTTCTAATGTCTGTGAAGACATCACCTTGTTAAACTCATCAGATAAAATCTGAATCATAGTTCACAAGTTGCCGATCCGCACCTATGTCGGACTCGTTACCCGCAGGATCCAGAGATGTTCCCTCTGGGGAGTTAGATAATGATCTTGTTGAATTTTGCATTTGAGATCAATACCTTCTCTCGAGGTCTGTGAAGACTCTTAGTTCATTAAAGAACCTTTAACTTATAATCCTAACCGTAAAATGGTTGGATTACAGGTTTTCATCAATTCATCCTTAGTGTGTGCAATCTCACTTTGTGCATATGAAACATTTTGGATAATGTATAAGGTAGTGACTCTCCAACCGAATATCCCACACATCCTTATTTGCTGCATCATGTGTAGTTACTCCCTGGTGACCTTTAGTCTGATAAGTAACTTCCTTTTAGGGGGTAAGTCAGAATGTGTTTGAGTTTAACTGTAGTCTGGGATAAAAGTTGTTGGGTTTACAACCTTATGACTAGACATGTGAGAATACAAAACTTCATTTAGATGAACCTGCATCACAGAATATGAGCAATAGAGATAGAATGCATTTTTAACACGAAAGATTTTCTGAGAAAATATTGCATTTTTCTTAAGAGAAATGATATACAGTTGTGATTTCAAAAGATTTATAATATAATCAATCACATATGTAGAAAGAGATTTTGAGTTATAGAAAAGATATAGATCTTGAGGCAGGTTTTACTAAACAAGAACATAAGCAAAAATTCAATTAATAAGTATTAATCGAATGAATGTAAGTTAATGTTTAAACCAATTACAAACAAAACTATTTTATCATGTTTTAGGTCCTGTAAGATAGATACCAACTATTAGAAATTATTAGCAATTGATAGGTCTTGTCTTCCAATTGTTAGATCCTAAAAATCAAACGTTAGTTACTAATAGGGGTGTCAATCGGATAAAACGGATACGGATACAGCTATATCCGAATCCGAATCCGGAAGTTCGAAACCGTATCCGAATCCGAATCCGTATCCGAATCCGAGAATATCCGAAAAAAGTATATCCGTATTCGAATCCGGCGGATATTATCCGGATACGGATAATATCCGAATCCGAATCCATTTTAGTAGCATAAACAAATACATAATTCAATACATCTCGAAAATACGAAACAACCTAATCCTTGGTCGAAACACCGTACTTCTCTTGCAACTTACTAATCTCATCCTCTTTCTTTTTATGATCAAACTTCTTACTCATCTTCGCATGTTGATAATACAACCCAATCAAGTACCTATTCGCCACATTAAACCCGGAGAGATGATCCACCGCAGTTTTCGCAACGTAAATACTACCCAACCTAACTAAAACCCGATCCGATTACGATTGGTAATCCAAAAAAAATTCGAAAATGATCCAAACATAAACTCGATCGATTTATAATCCGAAAAAGAATCGAGTAATAATTCAAGGCTCACCAGAAATCAAAATTATCGAACTGGATTGATAGGGGTTTAATTTTGGTGTTTTCAGAAGAATAAAAGAGAGATAGTTGAGAGAGAAAAGAGGGAGAAGAGGGAGAGCAGCTCTCACGAGAAGAGGGCAGAGAGCTTTTGGTCAATGATTGAATTAGATCTTGTTAATTTGAATAGATTTAATTAAATTGAACGGCTCAGATCTTATTAATTTAATCCAACGGCTCACACTAATCTGAAAGAAGCACAATCCTTGTGATTGAGTATTACCCAATAATAATGTGACACATGGCCACTTCTAATTTTTTAATCATCATATTTTATTTCAATTAAGAATTAAATTTAACTAGAAATCTTTTGTTTTATATAAATATAATGTTATAATTAGGAATCTATTTTAAAAAAAATATTTTTTGACGATCCAACCGTACGGATGTCAAGATATATCTAATTTAGTGTTATTCCCAACTTTTCAAAAAATAAAAAATTAATTTGGTTGGAGATCTTAGTAGATCAATTCTATTATAACTAGTACTTTGTCACGAATTGTTGTTTATATTTTTTTAAAAATATTTCTTGATGATCCAACCGTACGGATGTCAAGATATATCTAATTAAATGAAATTCCCAAATTTTCAAAAAATAAAAAATTAATTTGTTTGGAGATCTTAGTAGATCACTACTATTCTCACTAGTACTACTAACTACTGCTTTGTCAAATATTATTGTTTATATATTTTTTAAAATTATTTCTTGGCAATTCAATCGTACGGATGTCAAGATATTTCTAATTTAACGATGTTTCCAAATTTTTAAAAAATAAAAAATTAGTTTGGTTGGAGATTTTAGTAAAAAATTACTAAATTAACTAGTAGTTCCACTTACTTATTTTTTTAAGAAATAATGGGAATATGTAATTTAGTAATCATCATTAAACACATTTGTGGCATGTAGCCCACTAGTTGGAGTTGTGTTATGTATCTGTGTGGTCATGGTATCGAATCTTGTCTGTTGCAAATTTTATATCAATATATATAATATATATAATAAAAATAGTAAAAACATTCTAAAAATAATAAAATATGCCAAATATAATCTATGCAATTGTAAATATTAAAAAAGAATCATATATTTATATGTAAATATTAATTGTGATTGCATGGAATTATATTATATGCTAGTACATTTAAAATTGAATAAAATATATAACTGTATATTTATATATCATATATATTTAATTCGGATTCGGATATTTTCGGATACGAATACGAATAATATCTGTCGGATATTAAAAGATTCGGATCCGGATACGGATAATATCCGTTTTAAATCGAATACGGATAATATCCGCTTTTTTCTGGATACGAATACAGATATTTCGAACGAATATCGGATTTTTCGAATTTTTTTTGACAGCCCTAGTTACTAAACAATTGAATTGACAATATATACCAATTTGATACCAACAATGGTCGTATATAAGAAAGTCTGTCAACGACAACAACACAACAAAGAATTAGGATTAAAACTGCAGATTATGTGTGTGTTAAATAGAAGAACAGTAAAAGAATCAAGTACAGGGACCTGTTTGTAAGTTTTGAAAGTATAGTGACTAAACTGTAAAAACTATACAAACCATTTATATACACATGAAAAAGAATATTTAAAAATAAGAAATAATATAGCATAACAAGTATAGCCATCTCACCTGTATCGTTACCGGTATTTTTTTTTATTTTTCTGACCTCTAAGATCAAGCGCCAATTTTTCTTGAAAATAGTTTGAAACTAAGTTACTACAAGTAATATATCTGTAGCATAACATGACCATTCAGTAACCTCCAAATGCATTTAACCCATCAAATTATTAGTACAACATGTCCATTTTGCAGCCAATAAAGGTTTGATTACACCCTGTTTTGTTTGAATTTTTGGAAAAATGTGTACTTGTATTTTTTCTAATTAATAATTATATTTTTATTGTTTTATATGTTCGTTTCTCAAGACATGGTTATATTGAACTGAACTTTTGGTAAAAATAGCATAAAATCTCGTGAAATTATTTGGAAAAAAAAACATAAGGTTTTTTTTTCATATATTTATATATGTTTTTGTAACTATTTTAAATTTTTTTGAAATTGTGTTTTCCATACATAGCACGAGTAAAATGTTAATTTTAAATTGTCGCCTTGATTCAGAGTTGTACAATTCATTATCAAGAGAGGTCAAGGTTCAATTTGAGGATGTTGCAATGCTACTCCCTGTGTCCCTCTAGTTTCTTTACAAATGAGTTGGGTACGAATGTTAGGAAAAAATGTACTGTAGTAAAGAAAAGTGAGTAAAATGGTGGGATCAATCAATATTTAATGTATAAAGTGAGTATAGTGGAACAAAATAGTGAGATTAGTTACTTTTTATATTATAAAATTTTATTATTTTAATTAATTAACTTGAGAGGACATCCAAAAAAGGAAATTGTTAAGAAATGGGAGGGATGAAGGGCTGTAATAGTTAGCAAAACGATAAAATTGTTATGATCCATCCTCCATGCATGAGAGAGTCGAACAAGAGTGAGAGGAGAAATTGGGTAAGTTTCTTTAAAAGTTGTGACCTGATCTACTTATACTCAGGCTTGTTGTATACATAAAAACACCACGTACAAAATTTCTGGGAGACTATAACATCATCTACATTCATAGATGACTAAATACATACACACTGATCATACACATTTATCTAATGATCAAGCCATTCGGCGAGGGAGTTTAGCGGAGAAGCTCCGTAAGGCAAAGTGGTGGACATGGCCATCATCTTGGAAATTAAGAGCGTAAGACAAGTGAACATCGTCATTTTTACACGACTGCTGGCGGCTAAACACTCTAAAACACTTCTTCAGCTCTGGTAAATCATGCTCTCTGATCTTAAAACATAACACTGACAGAATTTCTTTAAGCTTCCTTTTCACCGACACTGGCGATGAATAAGTACTATCCATAACAACCAAGTAACTAAGTTTGATAGACAGACTATGTGAAGAACAGAAAATGATATATATTTGTGTTTGTTGTATGATTTATTTGGTTAGAGATCGTAGTGCATATTTGTATATATACGACCTTACGATGAGTGTGTGTGCGGTGTTGTTAAATTGACAAGAGAGACGAGGGGGAAGAACTAGAAGAGGACACGGGTGCAACACGAATATTGGGTACAGGAATATCTGGGTTGATAACATTTAAGTGGATAACAATGGTTGTAACGGTTTCAACCGGACCTAATTATTCTTGCTTCCTTTCTTTTTAATTTTTGTTCTTTTTGTGGTCAACTTTCTCTCCTAATTACCGATCTTCTGCCTACCAGGAAAAATCAACATTGCTAAATATCTCAGTTATTTTAGTTGGTCTGGGATTTTCAACGCCAGTATTGCCTGCTTAACATATAATCTAATAATTCTATCGATAAAAATTGGGCGAAAAACCAAAATACCCACCAATTAATTCCCACAACCCAAAATACTCATAGACGGAAAGTTCCGCCCAAAATACTCACGGACCACGCATTTTGGTCATGCGCATAGGGGGTACGCAAAATGCGTGGTTAGCCTATACGCATGATCACCATGCGTGGTCTTTGTAAAAAAGAGATGGGGGACTCGTGAATAGGGACTGTAGATACGCATGTTGAACTTGTGTGGGTGGTGACTGGTGATATGCATGTGCAACATGCGTATGTTTCACTGTTCATCACCACTCCCAGTTGATTGCCGGAGGCGATTATTGGTAATATTTTCGACGATTCCGTTCAACTACTTCCCGGCATCTTTCACTACAATACCATACATCAAAATACTCGCCTTGGCCCCTATAGCATTCCTTTTCCATTTTATTTGCCGGATTTAAAAGCCCCAAAAACGATATTATTTTCCGATCAAATTTCCGATTCGTCTACGTACGCCTCTACGGGGTCGGAAATGAACAGATAAAGGGGGGGAAAGGGAGAGGGAGGTCTGGGCATAATTTTTATGTCCTTAGTTTTGTTGGAGGCAGCCGGAGAGTGGTGCACGATTGCAGGTGAACGGAGAGGCGAATGAGATGGGGAGAGAGACGCCGGAGATTGTCTGCAACAAATGATAAATGATGACGTCCTTGCGCATCTGGGCAATGCGTGACCCCAGATGCGCATTTCCATAATGCGTATGCCAACCCACGCAGTTAACGGATGTGTAATCAGTGATCAAAAAGGGCGGAACGAATTGAAGACAGGTATTTTGGGCAGCTTCTATGGAAATGTGGTGTGTTTTGGGCATTTTTTCATAAAAATTAGGGATGAGCATAAATATTTGAAAATTGAATTATTCTAATTTTCGATCCGGTATCTAATTTTAAAATTTCGTAAATCAGGATATTCAATTCGAAAAATTCGGACCAGATATCTAATCCGATTTTTTTATTAATTCTGATACGATCTGGATCACAATAATTTACAAAATCAGATATCCGAAAGTGATCTGGTTTTTAGTTTTTTTTTCAAAACAATTATATATTTAATAAATAATGAACATATTAAAGAAAAATAATTCAATATTTTATCAAAAAAAAAATCAATATATAACATATTAAATTAAGTAATAAATTATTACTAACAAATTAAAGAGTTTGTTGTGCCAAAGCGTTGATCAAATGAGGTCACGGGTTCGAATCTCACCCCTAATTTTAAAAAAAAAAGAATAAAAAAAAAAAGAGTTCGTTGTGTATTGCGCAAGTCAAGAAGGCATTTTAGACATAATAATATAAGGGTACACTTGAAATTGTGTTATTGATATAAACATAAAAAACATTCCTATATATTTGTATGTAAAAATCTCATAATTTTATAAATCAAATTTAAGTACATTTTTTCTTAATTAATTATCTAAAATAATTTATTACTCCCTCTGTCTCATCCATTTCTTTACATAAAAAATTACGTATCTGACACGCATTTTAAGGTGAATTTTAAGGATAGTTCTATAACTTATTTTTGATATTTTCTTTTTTTTGTATAAAAATAGGATTGTTCCATTTTTATACAAAAAAGAAAATATCAAAAATAAATTATAAAACTATCATTAAAATACACCTTAAAATCCGTGCCGGAAACTGGTATGCAAATGTAAAGAAATTACCGGGACGAAGAGAGTAAAAAGTTACAATACTAAAAAAAAAGGTATTAGTTTGATATGTCCCAAATTAATAAGTCAACTATGAATATGTTCCTTTTTTTTGAATAATTATAAATATGTCCCATGATTAAATTTAACTCATATATAACTAATATACATATAATTACACATATTTTTATATTGAATAAGACTAAAATATCCCTTCTTTTTTCTCCTACCCATCCACCATCCACCCACCTCTCTTATGCTCTTCCTAGCCCCGCAGGGGCACTGCATCAAGGCAAGCTGAAGAATGTCACCCGTCAGTATATTTACCAAGTATACTGTAATCCTTTTTAACTTTTAAATATAAGATAGGATCATTTCTCTACAGGATTTAAATGCCGCAACCATTAGCAATAAAATGAAAGAAATTTACGGTAATTATTATTTAGTGGCATCTTAAAATCTTTTCACTAAACGAAAAAGTTACGAAACCCTGGACTTTGTCCTACTGCTACTAAGTGGTTGGAAGTTCAAGTTTAGCATTTAGTACAATTTTCATTGAAGTAAAAGGACAAAAATGTCGTTTAAGAATGTGTATTTAGTTAGTTAATCATGGTTAAAAAAACGAACGTAGCAAATGAAATAGTCTTCTCTTTCAATATTCTTTTTTTACTTAAGGTTATAAATTCGAGAATTAATATGTTATTAATATTCTTCAAAAAATATTTAGAAAAACTAATTAAAGAAATAAATGATAGTTACTCCTTCCGTCCCTTTGAATTCTTTACGTTTGCGGATCAGTTTTCGGCACGGATTTTAAGGTGCATTTTAAGGAAAGTTCTATAACTTATTTTTGATATTTTCTTTTTTGTATAAAAATATAATTGTCCTATTTTTATACAAAAAAAAAAGAAGAAAATATCAAAAATAAGTTATAGAACTATCCTTAAAATGCGTGTCAGACACGCACTTTTTTATGTAAAGAAATGGGTGGTACAAAGGGAGTATGATAGTTCAAAATAAAACTAAAAATGATGAATCTATAAATGTTAAAGTATGAAATATTGATGTCAAAAATGTTATAATTATTTTACAATTCTAAAGTTAACGATAACTCATCAAAATATAATAGTATTAAAAAATATTTTATTTGATTAACTCGGATCCAAATTATTCGATTTCCGATCTGATTTAAATGAATATTCTAATTCCAGGTTACAGTTATACCGTATGCGAAATCGAAATAGATTTTTTATGATCTGAAAAACCGGATATCCGATCTGAATTCTCTCAATCGCACCGGATATCTGGTTTTGCTCACAAGCAAATAAATATATTTACATATTTAGAAAAAAAAATCTATACATGCCATGTTTAATTAGAGAATTGGGAAGTAATATTGACCTGAAGAAGTTATCGGGGAAAACTTAAAATAAGTCCTTATGAACTTATTTTCGGGTAAAAAAAACTCATATTTTGATAAAAAAAAATTATGGGTGTATTTAATGTATTTTTGAGATTTCATAAGTTGCAAAAAAAAATGCTTTTTCAGAAGAAGAAAAAAAAATAGAAATCTTAGCTTCTTTCTTGAAATAAGTCAACTTTTTTAAAAAATAAACTCCTCAAACATTCCTATTTAAAAATGGGTTGTCAGATTAAATATCAAAGTGGTCACTTCAAGTCAAGTCCATATATCACTTTACTCACCGATTTAATCGGGATATTATTTGAATCACTAAAGTCATGATAAATATCAAATAAATAACTCTAAATTTGTGTTCGAAAAATAAAAATAATCTTTTGTTGATTCTACATATTTTTCTTAAATGTTACTGCAACCAAATGAAAAATTTTTAATTTCTACTATTTCAGATAATATATTTAGAATTTAAAAAGTTTATTTACTATTTATTTTTAATTAAAACAAGGAATATAAATATAAAATTAAAATTAAATAGTAAATAAATTTTTAAAAATCTAAATATATTATCTAAAATATTATAATTTAATAATTTTTCATTTGGTTCCAGTAGTATTCAAGAAAAATGTGCAGAATTAACAAAAGATTAATTTTATTTTTTAAACACATATTTACAGTTATCTATTTGATAATTATTATGATTTTAGTAGTTCATATGATACCCGTCAAGATCGGTGAGTAAAGTGATATATGGATTTCACTTCAATGATCACTTTAATATTTAACCTATTTAAAAATTCAGAATATTCTTGTATTTTAAAGGAAGACTCTTAAGTCTTATCGGTACTAGGTTGTGGTGTGATCAGTGCAGTAATGTTTTAGACAAATAGTACAAGGATCATGCCAATTGCCAGAGACATGTGAAGTGTTTTTAAAGATAGATAAGAAATACTCCCTCTGTCCCGCCAGTTTCTTTATATGGGGGCCGGGCACGGAGACCAAGGATATTGAATATAATATTGTTAAAATAAATGAAATAGTGGGTGTAATAGTGATTTTATTGTTAAAATAAGTGAAGTAGTGGGTGTAATAGTGTAAAGTGTTGAAAAAGTGGAGTGAAGTAGTGGATGTAATAATATATTTTATTATTAAAAGTTACTATTTTTAGTAATGTAAAGAATTGGTGGAACGTCCCAAAAAGGAAATTGTAAAGAAATGGATGGGACAGAGGAAGTATTTGACAATTAAATTGCCAGTGGGAAAAGATTTGACAACAAAAATTGCCGCCCGAATCGCTTTGCTCTTTCCCGTGTCCCAAGTCCCAACTAAGCAACCAGATTCAGCTCCCCCAA
Source organism: Kitagawia praeruptora (assembly GCA_037693485.1). NCBI lineage: Eukaryota > Viridiplantae > Streptophyta > Magnoliopsida > Apiales > Apiaceae > Kitagawia > Kitagawia praeruptora. The sequence continues at coordinate 51,368,777 of CM075348.1, read as the reverse complement.
ATGATTATCCTATTGCATATATAACAGCAGACCACTCTACAAATAGATCCTCGAAAATAATTACTAAAATACATGTACTAGTAGGCCGGCAGTAGAAAAGCTACTGATACATATATTAGTGGCTTTTGTAAAAGATTTACTAGTATCCAACAACTCTGTTCTTCGAGAATTAAATGTAATGTTTTAAAAAAAAATGTAATGTTTTAAGATGTAGTTGCAAAATCATAATTCATATCAGCACCAGTACCCTTCTGGTTAACAATAGAATCATATCTTGAACTACAACATGAAAAATAAGTTCTATTACTAATTTAATTTATGTCGTGTATGTAAAAGATGCTACACAATGGCGCCAAGAAGGAAGGGGGGTGTGTGTGCGCGTGGGGTGGGGGGCATGAATAACAACTGACTTCAACAAACAATTGGCCACTTTTTATGGAATACAACAAAAGGTATATACACTGATGAAGATGTAATCTTTATAAAGAATATCTACGCCTTATTTACATGTTGTATTTGTGTGTGTGTGTGTGTGTGTGTGTGTGTGTGTGTGTAAACATTATACCATCAAAGAGAAGGAATTTCTGTGTTTGATGCAGAAGCATCCATTTCACGAACATCACCTCGGCATAGGGGGCAAACCCTGTAAACAACAGCAGAGAAAAGGAAGGCTCCATAAATTGAATGAGCAAAGTTCGAAAATTAAAGAAGAAAGAGGAAATTGTTAAAAAAAATAGGAAAAAAGGAATGAAGGATGTACCCGTGTATCTCTTTCAGCCATTTATCAACACATACCATGTGGTACTCATGGTGACAAGGAAGAATTCGTATTTTATCTCCATCTTCATACTCAGCCAAGCAAATATAACACCTGCAGATAATGACGTTACTTTTCTGGTAACAATACCGACAAAATCACAGGCATAACAAACTTCGCTTGCTATACAACAGGTAATATAGGCAAATTTAGAATGTCTGTATTGACTATATATACTGGGGAACATGGAGGTTTATATTGGTCGGGGTACATGGACCAAGAGGAAAATACAGATTTTAGAGAGAGATTTAGACGCATGCGCAGATCACTTAAAAGTGATTGGTTTAGATATGTTGTTATTCTGTCTAAAGTTTTGTTGTTTTTGTTTCTCAAGATTTACAAGGCTTTTTTATTGGGGGGAAGTGGACTCCCCCTCTGTCATTCTTCTCAAAGTAACATAAATGCGTTATCAGGCATAAGAAGTCCAGATCCGAATGCTACTTAATCTTATAACTCCCAATGGTCTCTAAATTATCTACTAAAAAGAAGAACAGTCTCTAAAGTGTCTACTTATGTTTGATAAATTAAAATATTCAGAGCATTGAGCAGTTCTGTTGCACAACTTACTGTTCTTCATCATCATCAGTAGTATGTGTCTTTCTGTGATTCTTCAAAGGCAGAGAGTCAACAATCGACTCCGACGCTGGCAGTGAGACAATAGGAAGTGAAAGTGACAGAGGTTGTCTATGGATTTCATCCAGTACCTGCAATCCCCAGCAGACATATAATTAGTTATAATTCAGCTTGTTACTGTATATAACTATAAAACTCTTATTACAGAATTACCAGTTTTGTTAAAGAAAAACCTCACATGGTGGACATGCATGCCAATACTTGACACCTAAATGGGAAACAACCTACTAATTACTGCTGTAAGTGGATCACTACCGATTTATAGGAGAAAGTATTTAATTCTATGTGTAATCCAACAGGTCCCCAGTGACGATAAAAAGTAAAGACATTAGTTTCAAACAAAAAGCTAACCAAATTGTACAAAAAGAGGGAATCACTGATTGCAAAAAAAAAAATAAAAAAAAATTGATGTACAGGAAAGCATTTATTAGATAAAAAATCTCAAATTTAACTTATTACACAGATCCAATGAAGCATAGATGGTGTTTGAAAAGTTACCTCAAACAATGCTTCTGCAAGCATGACAATACGTGAAATGCTTGCATGAGCACCAGACTCATCAGCCATTAAGACTGATTCACATGAACATGTGCCATTAGGATGCCGACCCGATGGACAAATGTTTGATCGACGATCACTCCAACGGCGACCATTGTGAAGTGTTTGCCATATCTGAAACGGCGACCATTGGGGGGGGGGGATGATGCATTATTACGAACAGAAAAGCACATGTAACTATGCAATTAGCAGAACAAAGTTTGTAAGAGTACCTCGGAGTTCGAGTGCCAGTGCCGGTCATTTAAGTTATTAGTTCTACTTCCCAGAGTTCCAGTACCACCTCCAACTCCATCGTTTAAGTATTCACCATTAAAATCAAAAAGCCATCTATCCTGTGATCCCAAATCATCAGAATCTTCACTTGTAAACACTAAGGTCCGAGAATCACTACGCCTTCTCGAACTACGTCTTGAAAATGCATCCCAAAATAGCCTTCTACTGCTGTGTCTTGCTTCATGATTACTGTTGTCAGCACCGCTATTAGACAGGGTGTTAGGGGAGAGACTCAGAACATCAAGATGAAGTAAACTTTCATCTCTTAGAACTTGTTCCCCATCTGACACAGCAAATCCAAGACCCAAAGTTGTTGCATCTTGAGTATCATTACTTTGCATGTCAAAGTCTATTGGAAAATCAGATACAGCCGATAAGGAGCCAGAATCAAAATCATGAATGGCTGTCACTTCACTTGCATGGTTTTCAATTGACAAGCCATCTGAACACGAATCACTAATGCATGTTTGTGTAACAACTGAACAACTCTGAGGGAGGTTATTGTCAATTATGTCATCAACACTACTGGCCACATCCAAATCATCCCTTCCATTTTCAAGGATCGGGCCTGAAGGTCGCCGATCCTCATATGAAGTACTAGCTATATCTCTAAATCTATAATCAATACCAAGCTGATGAGGAGATATTACATCCTTACTTCGACACAAGGCTTTGCGATGGTTATTTGTCTCAACAATGTCTGAATTATTGTCTGCACGAGGATTCTCTGTGGCTCTAAAGTCAGCTTCAGATGATGATGCTTGCTCAATTTGGGGGATGCTAAATCCATGTTCGGCCTCAGATACTAGAACAGATTCCTTTTTAGACCTTTGAAACTTTCCCGAAACCGGATTTCGGCATTGAGCAGAAGTCATTAGTACTTCAGCTGGATCACCATCCATCTACGGGAATAGACAGATAGTTTAAAGAATAGGTTTCAGAATTTAGTATTTAACTCATGTATTCAGTAACAGGAAAGCAAGACAAAGTTTAGCAAATAGGCTCCACCAGGAAAAATAGACCATTGTTTAGAAATTTATATACGTGGATTACGTTTTTTGAGAGTTTACCAATTCGATGATTGATATCCATCTGCATATATTGTACCAATCCAATAATATAACTGTCTCTTTAGCTGAAAAATCTACCAAAAAACCCCTAATGTTATCATTGGAAATGAAATGTTGTAATATGTTGGAAAATCATATAATAGTACTTCCCTTGCTGCTCTGAAAAACAAGTTTTACTCCGGATGCCAAAATCATATTCCATCAAGAAACCATATAAACATAATGATTAAGAAAATGCTTCTGAAATTGTCACATAACCATCTTCACGGATACCATGTTTGTAGAAGTCACTAATCTCAGCCAACATATGACATTCTTCTATAATCATTTCATATTCTAAATCGTTAATTTTTCTTGTTCTTATCAATGAGTAACCATAAATTCAGCTCATTCATAGAACGCCATCAAATATTGACACATACATATCCTATCAAACATCCAAAAAGATCAAATCTCCAAAAAAATTAAAAATCTTTCAACTAATAAGTAATAATACAATTAAGCTCCCAAATGTTTCATTCTCATCTTCAAATTTGCCTCCAACCTTTGACAAGTACAACATGATAAACCCAAAAATGATTAAATATCTGAGTTGGGTTTAAAAAAATAAATCAAAAATAGCAAAATTAACCCAAAATCTTGGTAAAATTGAGATAAAATAGAATAAAGAGAATAAAGTTGAAAACTTTAATGAAAAAGAATTAAAAGAATTAAAAGGGGTACCTCAAGAGTGGATGAATGAGAAGATGAAGCACCCCCACCGCCACAAACAAGAACAGAAAGAAGGCGGCTGTGTTTGGGTCTTCTTGGTGTCCGATGATGGCGTGAACCCAGGCGGCTACTACTCGAACCCATCTACCAGTTGTCAATATAAACCTATATGCACAACATATATGTTGTTTTATGTATGAGAGAGAGGGAGAGAGACAGAGAGGAGGAGAGGAGAGAGGCTGAGGATTGAGAAATGATGAAGATGATGAAGGCATACACGGGAACAGCTGATTCTCAACCCCCTTACTCCTTTCTCTTTTTCCCATTCATTTTTATGAGAATCTTTTCAAATTAAAATTGCTAATTGCTAATTTTTATTCCGCTGCTATTATTTGCCAAATAAGCAAAGTGATCATTTGCATTGCACTCACAAGCAAATGATCGAAATTTAAAATTAAATTATTAAATATTTAAAAATTTATAATTTGATGGAATGTGATTTCATATTTTATATTTCTATATTTAAAACAATAATGGAAAATTATCAAAAATAGTACTCCGTAATATTTTAATTTTTTCCCCTAAAATACGGTAAAATTTGCCTAAGCAGTTACATAGCAGGTTCAGTTGTATTTCAGATTGTAATATTTATTTTTGAAATTCCATATGAGGTTATATTGTATTTTGAAAAAAAAAAATTCTGTAATTTGAATATTTTTTAAAAAATTACCCAAGAACAATAGGCTTAAAATTAGGGATAGAAATTTATTCCAATCGGCCTAATTCCGATTTGATTCCTGCATCAAACGGAATGGGAGATTTGGGAACTTTTCGGATCACAATAATGATTAATGAACAATCAAACGAAGCAAAGGCATAAATAATGATCACAATATACTACGGAGTACATCATTTGACTATTCACTATTTGGATCACGTTAATGATCCAAGAATTTTATGTAGATCAGTAAATATACCCAGTACATCATTTGACTATTCACTATTTGGATCACGTTAATGATCCAAGAATTTTATGTAGATCAGTAAATATACCTATCATCTTTTGTTCAAACTATAATCCCTCCGTCGTTGGATTCGTATTTAGGAGTACTTTAATACAGTGAAGTTTTTATATTTAAACTAATACGAAATTGAAGATATTAATGATTAAAAGTGTGCATTGACAAACGTGTCCAGAGGAAACGGACAACATATTTAGATACGGAGGGAGTATCTTTTTCATTATTTTTATAGAATGTCAATCATTCAAATTTTATCAAATACAAGGTAGATGGGTGTGTAAAAATATTTTAAAAAAATATAATATAGATATCTTTTCCAGAAATGTATCACGCATATTATACATTTTGTTTGTATAGTTGTAGATTAAAATTTTTGATTAGAAGTTAGTTTTATTTATCATTTCACACAAAGAAAATGGCATGATGTGAAATATATTAGTGTATGTTTTAACTAGAGTTGTAAGGTGCAATGTCATAAGTTGGACAGGTTTGTTTTTTCTTCCTCATCCATCCAAAAAGCCCTTCAATAAACAAATCAGCCATGGCCTTTGAAAACATTTTATTCTTTGTAGCTTTTGATTGAAGCATTTTCACGTGTTTAGCACTTTTGTTTATGTTATTTTAAAATTTATGCGATGGATTTTATTCTCAAAAAAAAATTATGCGATGGATTGTTTTTAATATGATTTTTTTAATTTGAATTGAATTTTTTAATATATAAATTTCATAGGTTTTTTTTTGCTATAAAAATTTCATAGGTTTAAATTGTTAAATAATATAATTTGATACTAATTATATAAATATTGTCCGTGATATTTTTATAAAATGAGTAATTTTAGTTTGAAAATACAAAAAAGATGATATACTTTAGCTTAAAAAGATATTCGATCAATTATTAGCAATTATAATTTTATTATTTTATTTTAATAAATAACTACCCTTTATATAATAAGAAAAATAGAGATTTTAGTTTAAAAAATTAAAAAAGATTACATATTTTAGTTAAAAAAAATCAATTAATTAGTTAATAGTATATGTAATATAATTATTTTATTTTATTAAATAGAATTGCCCGTAGTATTTTAAGAAAAAGAAAAATTTTAGTTATATAAAAAATAAAAATACTATGTTTGACTTGAAAAGGAAAATTACTTGATTAATAAAAAAGTAGATAAATAATATGTTTAACCTGAGAAAAAGAATTTGATTAGTTTTTAATAAGGATTTTATCTATGATTACGTAAGGATAATTAATTAAAAATACGAAATATCGTATCGAGCAAATAAATTTTTAGTATTTCGCCTTTAATAATATATTATAGATTTGAAAATTCCAAAAGAATAATTATGTGTTTTGCAATCTTTCATTGTGTAATATCTCTCTTTCTCTTCACATTTTTTTCTTAAATATATTAACACACAATTATTCAAAAAAAAATTAATTTCCAAAATTATATTTACAACATATTTTTCCTTTATTCATAATTAATTAAATATTTTAATATAATACTTCCTCCGCCCCTTTTTGGTTGGTACATTTGCAACAAACACACATATTAAGAATTTTTTAATTATGAAATTTGTTTTCATATTTGCCTTTAATTTTAACATTAAATGATGAGTTATGAGTGTGTGTATTAAATATAAAGCCAAACATTGGTATTACAAATAAAGGGGTATGTATGGAAAATTTGGTAAAAAAATGTATTGGAATAAGAAATGTGATAACTATTTAGGGACAATTTTTATTTACAAATGTGCCAACTAAAAAGGGACGAAGGTAGTATATATTTGATAAAGGATTTTGAAAAAAAAATCTCAAAATAACGTTATTTAATTCAGTATGTAATAACGGATGATAAACTTGATCGAATACTTTCTCACCAATCTCGGAAGTGGTGTAGCCGTTGTGGGGTATTGCACACCAGAAAAGGGGTTTGACCCCGAGCTATCTCCGGTGTGAGAGTAAGAATTGGATTTGAAAAATATTAATCAAGCGAGTATCTTAAGAGCATAAGTGTGAGTAGTAGGTGTGTAATAATGATCAATCCCTAAAACCTATTTCCTAGAGATATTTATAGCCCTAGATATAGGATTTAGGGGAATGCTACCTTTTTCCTTGACCGTTGAAACTGGGGTACGGGGTACGGACCGTTGAATTATCGAGATGTTGGACACATATCCCTAGTGAAAAATCGTTGACCCAATGTGCTGGGACCGTGTCAAATATGATTTGACAAATACCAATCATTGGCATTTAGTGCTAATCAACGCCAGGTGCGATGATGTTTGCTTAACTGGAGTCCCACGGAATCCCACGTGTGTGGTACGTATATCCCTCGTTCGGGTCCCTTAGTATGGGAAGTCCACGTGTTCCCATAATCGGGCCCACTAGTCTGGACTGGGTCTCTCGTATCCTCACAAATTGAATTTGTTACTTGTGGTTTGGGTCCAAAATTGGACAACAAAAATATTCTTTTGATACGGAATCATATTTGTATATTAGTAAGGTGATTTTGGTGGAGCTTTTTTCCAAAATAAGTCAATTTATTTTAAGACAAAGTTAGATATTTCTAAATTTTTTCTGAAAAAAGTTAACTTTTTTTTTTTTGTAACTAATCGAATCTCAAATATACATTAAATATTTGTATAAAAAAATATTATCAAAATATGAAATTTTAACCCGAAAATAAATTTATAAGGGCTTAATTTAAATCCAGCCAAACTGGCCCTAAATGGCGTGAAGATCAACAAAATTCTTTTGATTACCCACATTTTTGTGTGTATTATCTTCGAAAAATTTAGTACTAAAATTAATTTAGTTTTTGTAAATTTTACTCGCAAAACTTATTTCGAAACATGCTGCAGCGGGGGTTAGTAATTTATGTAGGTGCTCGACTACTTACAGACTGCAGTGATGTGGACTAGAGATGTACAAAAAGTCCGAGCCCGAAAATTTGGCCCGGCCTGATCTGGTAAAGCCCGGTCAAGCTCGGCCCGAGGGCCTTAAAAGGTCCCTATATTTTTGGGAAAAGCCCGGCCCGGCCCAGTTCGGTAAAAGTCCGGTCTTAGCCCGGTCTTAGCCCGGTCTTTTAAAAAGCCCGGTCTTCGGCCCGTCCCGATTAAAAGCTCGGTTCAGCCCGAAAAAACTTGGGTAAAATTCGATTATTCTAGTATACTTACATAAATATTTATGTATTTACACTTCCTACAAATATAAAAATAATTTAAGTACATATATATATATTTACATATTCATTATTAATAATAAAATTATTTATATGCATATATTACGATATGTTAGAATATAATATAAGATCCATATAAGACCTCCCTCTAACACCTTAAGGTTTTAGACGGGGTGTGGCTCTTTTAACATGGTATCAGAGCTCAGGCATGCAGAGGTCACAGGTTCGATTCTCTGCGACCACTACACCGTATATGGCATGTTGCAACACCGACATGTATAAGTGTTACACAAAGTGTTACAATAGACACAAAACTTGGTAGTCTATTGCAATATTTTTTACAGTGTTGCAAGAAATACCAAAAGTGTTGCAAGCAAAATGATAATTTTTAAATTTTATAATAATTGCAACACTTTTCGCACTTTACAAAAAGTGTTACAATACACCACCGAAAAATTCTAATTTTTTGTTCGCGGGCTTGTTCCCGGGCTTGCCAAATTTTGTCGTGCTAAGACTTTTATTACACAGAAATAATGTTTTATTACATAAAAACAGAAAACAGATCTCTCATCTCTCTCTCACGGACCTCTCTCATATCTCACTCTCTCTCTCTCACCTCTCTCGACCGTCTCTCTCACCTCTCTCGACCATCTCTATCACCTCTCTCGACCATCTCTATCACTCATCTCTCGACCATCTCTCAAATCCCTAATTAAAATCGTAAAACCCCAAATTGATTAGAGTAAAGTTGGAGTGAAGATTCAATTAGAGCTTTAATTCATGGTAAATTACCCAAATTTTTTCGATTATGTTAGATTATACATGGATATATGTGTGTGTATGTGAAAATATTTGGATTATATGTTGGATTTTATATGTTCATAATTTTTGGTCGATTAAAACTGGTATTATATGTTGGATGTTTGTGTTCAATTTATGTGAGCTAGTTTTATTAATTTTTTGGTAATTGTTTGTTAATTTTGTGTCAATTTTTGTATTTTGCATCCGTTGTCAGTTTTATATGCTTATAATTTGTGTATTTTGTTCTATGCTTATAATTTTTGTATTAGTTTTCAAAGCTAGTTAGTTTTATAGCTTGCAGCGTTCATAGTATAAAGTGTTTGTTATGTATTACCCTTCATGTTATATGAATTTCACTACTCTCTGAATTTTTATTTTATCAGAATCTCTAGTTTTCTTCGCTTTTTGCTTTTCATTTTTTCCCCTTAGTCCCAAATGTGTTATAAATTGAACGAAGTTCATTTTTGTGGTCGGTTGGAGTATTTTCAGAGATTGCAAGTATTTGGGTACAGGAGTTCGAGTTGATGGAACGATTGGAGAGTAAGTTAATTCACTTTTATACTTGAATATATGATTATGAATCGTAACTTTGCATACACAATTCTGAATCGTAACTTTGTCATCCATCTGCAACCTCTTTTCATATTTACAAGTGGATGACCTATGGGGAAGCAGCTACTACGAGGTCAGCTATTGGTTCTGGATTAGTGTCTCATGGAATACCGAAGGTAGTTAGTTACTTTATAGCTCTATGGCAATATCAGTTAAATATATGTTTCCTTATCAAAATAAAAAACATTGCCTGATCTTTGTGTCAGCAACTACTTATGTTCTCTTATTGAATTTGACATGTAACCTCTTAGATGCTCTTTCGGATTTTTTTTGTAAAGTTTATGATATATGATTCTTGTTTGCAGTACATGTCCCTGTTTTATGTTTCAGTTAATAGCTACGGTGCTCATTGTCGTATTAATTGGTAGTATTGTTTTATGGTGGGAGAAGATGCTGCTGAAATAATGTTTCATATTGAATTCTACTGGAAAGTAATAACTAATGTTTTCTTTATGAAATGTGTTTAGCACTTTGAGCCATCGGAAGTTGCAATGCTCGCCAGATGCTTGTGTGTTCTGCTTGTTACCATTAGTGTTGGGAAGGTCAATCAGCAAGGGACTCGTCTGTGCCCAACCAATACAAAGTAATTATGACTGCTATGCATAGTAACTTCTGTTGCATGGATGGGAGTTTGTATGTGAGCTGCTGAAATTTTGCTTTTTTCTGTTTTCTTGACTAAATATATTGCTCATTCTGTTTTGGACATTGGAATTTAAATCAGTTGACTCAATACAGTGCTTCAGAACATTTCTGAATTAGGGTCGACTTCCATCTATAAGTTTGTGGAGCTGTTTTTTGTTCTATAAAAGCTAAATGATCCCATGTGGTAAAATTATTTGATCTCATATCTATGGTTTTTTTAGTAAAGATTAAATAGTATACTTTGATACTGATTATTAATAGACTTGACAACAAAACTAGTTGTGACCGAGGAATCCCCATTAGGCTTAGAAGTCTCCTAAGAATGCTTGTAGCACAGCCTGTAGTTGATGCGGATTAAGGAATTAAAATATCAATTTGTATTTATATGTTAACTTTTAGGAATAAAATCCATCGTAATGTATTATAAAGTTTAATGATACTATGCAAATAGTTCATTAGAAGTTTTGGATTATGGTAAATAAAAAAAAGTTAATTTGTTTCCTTTCTTAGTAAGATTTTACTTGTTGATTAAGTTCTGGGAATATCCTCATGATCGGAAAACTTTGATTATTGATTTGATATTGAGATTGTTTTCTTTTGTTATGGGTTGTTATCCTAACAAATTTCTCTCTTCCATGGGGTAGTGATTATTCTTCCATGGGCAAAGTATTTACCTTCGATTATGTCAAGACTGTGGAAGTGAAAGGGTGTAATGTTAGAAAAGGCATTCTGACATTTTTTGTCCCAAATAAGTTTCAACACTTGTTCTGATGCTGTAAATGCTAGATGGTCGAGTACTTATTCTTGTATGCAAGCTTAAACTACTAAATACGTCTACTTGTAAAGCTAACATACCATTTGCTTAAAGCACCACCTTCGAGTATGTGTGCTTGGACTGCGTACCTATATTATGTCATATTATTGAGGATATGTGACATCTGAATTCATTCCCGAATCCATATAAAATCTCCTCTTTCACCAAGAGAAATTCTTTTGATGATCATACACTTGTTATATCTTGTAGGCTCTTCAAAGTTCTCCTGAGCAACAGCAATGTGTCAATTCTGGTCAGTGCTCTTCAGGATACGAAAATGGCTTTCTGGATGATCTTTCTGATTCAGATAGCTGGCGTGGAGGTGATAATGCAGTAAGTATTATTTATTTCGTTTATTGAATATATCTTATGTCACTACTTTAAGCTAGCAGAATTGGCTATAAAGATCACTAACTGTAAAAAGTTTTTGCGTAATTTATACCCTAGGCTTTCTAGCTACATAAAGATAAAACACTGATATTTAGATGTGCTCGAGTAAATGGTGGATTAAGTGAAAATTTCATTAAAAATCCTGAAATCTCGAATACTTGGTTCTCGTCTTCTGGAAAGCGTATATAACTTACGTGTTTGCTGCTGGAACAGAGATGTTTTTATTTTATCAACTGTTTTTATTTTATTTGTGAGCAGTGGGTTTAGATGCTCTGAATGTGCATGCAATTGAATTTACGTATGAAATAAGTACCACTTTTTATGTATGAACTTGTTAAATTTATCAATATAAATTCAAAAGTAGTGTTGATATACGAGTCAACAATAATACTTGTACCACTTTTTATGTATGAACTAGTTTGAGTTGTTCTCTTTTTTTGCTAACCAGTTTGTGTTCTTCCTGTTGCAGTTGAAATTTGATAAGCGGAAACTAGTAGATTTGAGTAAAAACTTATCAGAGTATATCTGTCTACATGCTTGGGCTCTCTGGTAATCAAACATTTAAACCTCATCTTTATTAATGTTTACACTAGCAGAGGTTGGAATTTTACAGCAGCTTGTTAATTAGTAGCATCATAGGCTTAGGAAATAGAGAAACACAGTTATATTGATGAGATATTATGACATTAACTTAAGTTGCTGCTATAGGTGCTTAAGGGAGGAAATCATGGCTGAAATGCAGGAGATGGTAGATAAAAGGGTGTGTGAGAAAATGTCAAAGGTAGTAGAAAAATTGGGAGAAATCAATCCAGATTTGAAGTACCTTGATGTCAAAGAGTTATGTCTTGCATCTGGTGACGAAAGTGAGAAGGCAGTGATCAGGAGAGCAGGATGATCAGATGACAATGCTCACGAGGTCGACGACGAAAATGATGATTGACGATCAGTGCATAAGTATTGCTTTCTATATGCGTGCTTTTGGTGTAGTAACATTAACTATTTAGACTATGCAGAGTGACGTACTTTTGGTGTAAGTCGACTTGTGTGTTTCGACTTTAGACTATGCGTTTAATGTTTGGCCTTCATTATTGACGTGTTTGTTGGACATTAATGAAATGTCATTTCTGGTTTGGTTGGACATTAATGAAATGTCATTTCTGGTTTGGTATATGCTTTCATGCATGGATATTGAAATTTCAAACAGGACATTGCAATGTGAACTAATAAAAATATTGCAAATAAGTGTTGCCAATAAAATTTAAAAGTATTACAATAGTAATTAAAATGTTGCAGAGAAATGTTGCAAAAATATCAAAAAGTATTGCAAAAGGTTCCAAAATGTTGCATAAAAATGTTGCAAAAAAACCAAAAGTATTGCAAAATGCATAATAATGTTGCAAAAATATGTTGCAATAAACTCACTTTGTAACATTTTTAAGTCAATTAATGTTGCAAAAAAGTGTTGCATTCGTCTGTTGTAACATATTCAAAATGTTGCTAAAACATGCAAAAGTGTTACAACAAACTACACCAAACTCTTTTTGTAATACTTTGAAAAGCGTTGCAATAAACACAAAAAGTGTTGCTACAGAAGGCTGTTGCCACGCCGGCAAATGCAACACCGAGTTTTAGCAAAAGTGTTGCATAAACATGTATTGTAACACTTTTGGAGCCTAATGATACACTTTTTCGGTGTTGCAACAGGCCATATTCCTTGTAGTGGACCCCCAATATTCTCAATATTTAATATGGACACGAAGGCAAGTTATGCTCCAAAGATGAGCGCCCGGTGATCCACTCTTCGACCCAAAAATGGGCTTTCGAGTGAGGGGGAGTGTTAGAATATAATATAAGATCCATATAAGGCCTCCCTCTAACACCTTAAGGTTTTAGATAAGTTGGTTACTTAACAATGTTAGAATATAATATAAGATCCATATAAGGCCTCCCTCTAACACCTTAAGGTTTTAGATGAGTTGGTTACTTAATAATGTTAGAATATAATATAAGATCCATATAAGGGCCTTATATGGATCTTATATTATATTCTAACACGATACATGAACGAAAACAAGTTAAGTACACGTGTAATCAATTAATAGGAGTATATCATCAAATAAAAAAGTAAATCAATAAATGTAATATTTGTATCGGCAATATAGATTGTTTAACACAGGCAATATAGATTGTTTAACACATGTCTGCCATTATTACATAAAGAATATTCTTATATAACATAAAATTTCGATCCGATTTGATCTCGAAAAAAGCCCGATCCGACCCGACCCTCTTCAGGCCCGGAAAAAAGCTCACCGCGACCCGCTTCGAGGGCCTAAACGGGCTCACATTTTTCACAGAAGCCCGTCCCGACCTGATTGATAAGTGGATTTATATCTACTTGGAACGTTCTATATCGGCTTAAATTGATTGTCTTGGACTCAAGTTTGTGGTAGTTTTGATGTGTTTTGCTTAGTTGTGCAGATTTACGAGAATGTTGACTAAGGTGGATGCTTCTATAATTTTTGGGGAATTAATTGATTAAAATTCGGATTTCTGAGAAGGGCTTGCGCAGTCTACACTGTTTTGGCCATATCTTGAGTTCTAGAAGTCTGTTTGAGGCCCGTAAGCTGTCCACGCGAAGATAACGAGATTCTCTATCATTCTAAGGTGGTCCAGAGGTCCAATTACGTTTGGAACGTTCCAGAAAATCTGAAGAAAAGGCAGCTACGAATTTCCCTTTAAATCAGAATCAGGTTAGGAAACGTACTTCTATTATAATTCTGATTTGGTATTTTATTGTTGGGCAAATGTCTAGAGCCTATATAAACACATCCAACCCTTGTAATTTAATCATCATCATTAGGAAGAGAACATTACATATCAATTACTTAGATTTATTTGTATCTTTTCATACTTTGTTTTTATCATGGTTTCACTTGATCCCATGATGACGAGAGGTTCGATTATGAACTAATCGTTGTCATGGGATTCTAACGGATTTATTTATGGAGCTTTAGTATCTTGATTGCTTTAAAGATCTGTGATGTATATCTGATATCCTCGTATGGTTATGCTTAATTGATAGATGCGTCATGAACATCTAATTTGTTAATCTCTTGTGAAGTGAAAGTGGATCTTGAGATTTAGAACTTGCCATGTGCTAGCATAGGTTCATAATTGTTTATCAATATGATTCGTGGTATGAGATGAAAATACTTATATTGCCCTATGTGATCAATATGGATAACTTGCTCTTCAACCGTTATGTTTTCAAATTCTATAGACATATAGGGTCTAAGCATAATTGGTGTCTATTCATCTTCTATCTATTTTGTGGATGTATGGGTAGTTTGGTACACGTATACTGACAGGTAGCGTGTACTTGTTTCGTGTTATTCGATCAGATATCATAACCATTACATATAGTGATTAAAGGCGCCAGATCCAAGCGAAGTATTTAATAAAGTTAGGATTCCACGGTTTCTCTTGCAGTAGTAATTCAATTCCAATTCTCGTTAGTTAGTTAGTTAATTCTTAGTTGTTAGTTTACTTCTTAGTTAATTTAGTTTATAAAACCCATTATTGTTAATTGTCTTAGCAGTGCATAATAACCATACATTGTTGCATAGGTACAATACTGAATTAAAAACCAGATCCCTGTGGGAACGAATTTGGACTTAACCTTATATATTACTTGTGACCACGTACGCTTGCGTGTTTTAGTGTAAACAAGTTTTTGGCGCCGCTGCCGGGGATCATCGGTGTTTTATTTTTGGTTTATGTGCTTGTCAATAGTGGTCGTTAGAGTTCACTGACTCGGATTTCTTTTGCTCATCTATTCTTGTATAGTTTGTTGGTGTTTCAGGTACTTGTCAGAGAGCATTGTAGTTAAAGATGGATTTTCAAACTTACTATGGAGTTCAGCAGGTGGCTAGTGTTTGTGAGCTATGTGCGGGCGCACATGAGACGTATCAGTGCTGGAGCAACCAAGGTCGTATTCAACAGCCTCAGCAATGTGAGCGGTGTTTGGGCGTTCATGATCCCTCACAATATTGTTACTACGGAGGAGTTGATCCATATGTCACTTATGAGGAGCAACCATATTTTCAATACCATCCTCAATAGTACCAGCAAGATGTTCCGGATATGTCATATTTCTTTGGTAGTGAAGATTTTCAACATCAGCAACCTACTCCTACTTTTCAGTCAGATGAGGTTCCTACTAGGGAGGAGATTAGGATGCTTGTGAAGAGTAATGAGGAGTCTCTCAAATCTTTGGAGATTCTAGTTGCTCAAGCTGTGAGAGCCTTGGAACAAGAGAAACAACAATTCATACCAGAAGCAATTCCAGAAAATAACGATGACTTGGAGCAAGGTACTGCATGCATAATTGAAGAAGACAAATTCCAAGAGGAGGAGAGTGTTCACAAGCCATGTGAGGAATTTGATCAAGCTAGTGAGGTGGATGATTTGGAAAGGGCACAATTTGAGACAGACACTGATGAGCTACGCAAATTTCAAGAATTGGTATGTGCGTACCAAGAGGACACTGATGAGCTACGCAAATTTCAAGAATTGGTATGTGCGTTCCAAGAGGCTGATGAACATGAGAAAGATGCAGATTTTCTACTTGTCTCAGAGTTTAAAGATGGAGGTAGCGCATTAGAGCCAATGGAGGAAGTTCTTTTTGAGGAACCAAAGGCTACAGCAACTTACATTTACCCTCCTCCATTATATTCAAGTGAAGCCCGCGAATGTGTGTTGTTCTACAAATTGACAGATTTTGGGTCAACAGATGAAGGCATTGGAAGAGGATATAGTTGCTACATGAATATGCCAATCAAGGAGAAGGAGCAAAAAGTGTGCCGCCGAGATGATGATGAAGTATCGCGAAGAGATGACCAGGCGAATTATTATCATCCTTAATGGAGGCTTGGAAGTAACGTCAAGCTATTGACGTTAAAGAAGCGCTTCGTGGGAGGCAACCCGCGCATTAGTGTAGGAAAAAAAAGAAAAAAAAATTGAGTGTTGTATGGGAAAAAAAAAAGAGTAGTAGTATTGTGAAAAAAAAAATCTGTGCAAAAAAAAAAAGAAAAAAATCGGAAAAGTGAACAGTAGCGCAACCTGCGCCCCAGTCACGCAACCTGCGGTCCCATTACTGTATTCAGCGCAAATTGCGCCTGGGTGCACCTGCGTTACACCATGTTTAAACCCCCTGACACGCATTCACGTCATGCGTGTCTGCCTTGTTTCCTAGCCAGCGCCTCTGAAACGCATACATAGAATGCGTTACACCCCTTCCAGAATGGTTTTTCCCCGAATTTCAGTGTTTTTGCCACCAAAATTCCCCCAAATTCTATCCTAACTCAAATTTCTTCAATTCTAAATTCCTATATCTATCCTACATCAAATCTTAACCTCTCCAAATCTCTCCTACACTCTAAATTTTTAAATCTCATCTATCTATCATCTTATATATATATACACACCTAGCCATACAAAATCCAATTCCTCTTCTATTTTATTTAAATCTCTAAAAATTCAATTCTAAAGAGGAATTAATTACAAGTTCACCTCTCTAATTCGTAGTGGGTTTATTTCTTCTCAAATTTTATTTTTATTACGAATTTGTGTTCTTGAAAAATTGGGATTTTGTATTATTCTTGGTATTTGCCTATTTTTGGTGTGGTATTGCTTGGTGATTTTTGGTGGAGCTTCTTGTGAGTTGGGTATTGATTCTTTTGGCTCGTAAGCATGGGAGAGATAGTGCTAATGTTGGGAAATTTTCGTTTTCGACGGCGGAGGTTAAATTTAATCGGTTGTTTTGAGGCCAATTGCTAAGGAAAGGGGATTTTTGCGAGAAAAAAAATTGTTGGGTATGCTGCGGTATTCAGGTATGTTTTCTGCTATTCCTTGTATTTACTTCCATTCAATGAGGACATTGAATATTTTAAGTTTGGGGGTGGTTTGAGGGATTAGTAGTTGTTGTATTGTGTTCATGTAGGATTTCATGCTTTGCATATTAGTAGTAGTAAATTATGCATTTATGTTCGTGTTATCTACGATTGTTTCATATAGGACATTCTGTTTTATTTTCGTATATCATGTGAGTTCATAATAGTTTGCATTTGCACCCATGCTTGATATGAATTTTGTGTTGTTGATGCTTTTGATTGAGAAGTGATATGCTTTGTTCTTGTGCACACACATACACTAGTAAATTGAAGCTAGTAGACTTATTGAATGTTGTAAGTGATTAGAAGGACATGAATATGTGCAAGATGATTTAGTTTGCATGCTTTGAATACAAGTCGGTGCATTAGAGAGATTTTTTTTTTTCTTTGGATCAATGTTTTTCCACCAAGTGAGATTTTGAGCCATATTGCATATTTTTGCAATTTATTCGTTTGCTTGAGTGTCCACGGATTGTTTGTATTGCTAGCAGTTGTTTGAGGTCTTTCTTGAAATGCATGACATTATTTGACGATTAAAATGATAAAGGCAATTAGGAATAACAGCATATTTTCCCATATTACCACACCATATTTACATGATCAATTAGTTAACCCGTTGAGCTTAATCCTATTTTTTCGGTGACATACAACATTACTTGCCTAGACCTTTTCTTGTATTGGCCTTACATTAATTTGAACGAACATTGTCAAAGGCTAGTAGAGTGCTTAAGGGAGTAATAAGGTGTGCAAGGAGGGTTTATTGTTGGTCATACTTTTGGGGGAAAATATTGAAATTGGGTTGTTTACTTGATAGTCGGCATATGTAATAAAATTGTGGATCATTGTTATTGTTATATTATTGTTTGTGTTATATTTAGCTCTCGAAAAAGAAAAAAAAAAGAAAGAAAAAAAAAGGAAAAAAAAAGGAAAAAAAATATTATGAGAGCATGTTTGTGTTTGTTGTGATCCTATTTCAGTCGACTAGTCGAGTGTTTTTGTTGGAAGAATAATAGATTATGTGGGGGGAAAAATAGGGTGTTGTGTATGATTTATTATGGTTCCTACTAGCTTTTGACACTTCACCTGTTTTGGCTTATTTGACATACCTTGTCCCTAGCCCCGTTACAACCAAAATAAAGACCTTTTGATTATCGTCATTGATGTATGTTGTGTTAAGGGTTAGATTGATACCAAATGTCAAGCATGCTTATGATTTTGTTGGAATTGAGTGATACACTTACCCTTGTTCTTGAGTGAATATTCTTTTGTGAGTGGATTGTGAGTGTTTACTTGTTTTTGCGTATGAGATCCCGAGTTTTGACTCAAAGATGTACTCTTGTAGGCTTAGCATGTTTACTAACTTATTCTTACACTTGACATGGGCTTGTGAGAACTTATTCATGTTCATTGAGTGGACTATGTGAATACTTGCACTTTCGACACCAAGACATTGCGTATTTACTTTGATTCTTAAGTTGATATGGCATGAGAGGATTTGAAGGTATGGTAGGATTTTAGTATTAGATTATTTGCATTTTCATTTAGTTGCATTCATGCATTGCATTGCATTGGATTTTGTGGGTACATTCGCTATAGGCCCTCACGAGACCTTACTCGTCCACTAGGGCTGCCTAGGGGTTTAAAGGGCTTGTTGCATATGCCAAATGCAACCGTGATCACCTACGGAAGTGGTACTAATTAGTTAGTGTTTAGTTGTTTATGCTTGAGGACAAGCATCGGTTTAAGTTTGGGGGTGTGATAAGTGGATTTATATCTACTTGGAACGTTCTATATCGGCTTAAATTGATTGTCTTGGACTCAAGTTTGTGGTAGTTTTGATGTGTTTTGCTTAGTTGTGCAGATTTACGAGAATGTTGACTAAGGTGGATGCTTCTATAATTTTTGGGGAATTAATTGATTAAAATTCGGATTTCTGAGAAGGGCTTGCGTAGTCTACACTGTTTTGGCCATATCTTGAGTTCTAGAAGTCTGTTTGAGGCCCGTAAGCTGTCCACGCGAAGATAACGTGATTCTCTATCATTCTAAGGTGGTCCAGAGGTCCAATTACGTTTGGAACGTTCCAGAAAATCTGAAGAAAAGGCAGCTACGAATTTCCCTTTAAATCAGAATCAGTTTAGGAAACGTACTTCTATTATAATTCTGATTTGGTATTTTATTGTTGGGCAAGATGTCTAGAGCCTATATAAACACATCCAACCCTTGTAATTTAATCATCATCATTAGGAAGAGAACATTACATATCAATTACTTAGATTTATTTGTATCTTTTCATACTTTGTTTTTATCATGGTTTCACTTGATCCCATGATGACGAGAGGTTCGATTATGAACTAATCGTTGTCATGGGATTCTAACGGATTTATTTATGGAGCTTTAGTATCTTGATTGCTTTAAAGATCTGTGTGTGATGTATATCTGATATCCTCGTATGGTTATGCTTAATTGATAGATGCGTCATGAACATCTAATTTGTTAATCTCTTGTGAAGTGAAAGTGGATCTTGAGATTTAGAACTTGCCATGCTAGCATAGGTTCATAATTGTTTATCAATATGATTCGTGGTATTAGATGAAAATACTTATATTGCCCTATGTGATCAATATGGATAACTTGCTCTTCAACCGTTATGTTTTCAAATTCTATAGACATATAGGGTCTAAGCATAATTGGTGTCTATTCATCTTCTATCTCTTTTGTGGATGTATGGGTAGTTTGGTATACGTAAGCTGACAGGTAGCATGTACTTGTTTCGTGTTATTCGATCAGATATCATAACCATTGCATATAGTGATTAAAGGCGTCAGATCTAAGCGAAGTATTTAATGAAGTTAGGATTCCATGGTTTCTCTTGCAGTAGTAATTCAATTCCAATTCTCGTTAGTTAGTTAGTTAATTCTTAGTTGTTAGTTTACTTCTTAGTTAATTTAGTTTATAAAACCCATTATTGTTAATTGTCTTAGCAGTGCATAATAACCATACATTGTTGCATAGGTACAATACTGAATTAAAAACCAGATCCCTGTGGGAACGAATTTGGACTTAACCTTATATATTACTTGTGACCACGTACGCTTGCGTGTTTTAGTTTAAACACTGATCAAAGTCAAACCCGGATTTTTCAAAACCCGATCAAAGCCCGGCCCGATGGGCTTTTTGTGCATCTCTAATGTGGACACACATCTACTAATATCCAGTACTACTTTTAGTTTATTGGGCTGCTATGCTATAATGTCAAGTTAATGTTATTGGACTATTGCCAAATTGGACCGATAAGAATAAGAGTAGTGCTACAGGTACCAAATTAGGTACCAAATGACATGGCAACAGATACTTGTCAATTTAAAATATTTTGATTGGAGAGCCCTGGCGGGCCCACTATAATTATAACCAATTAAAACAAGTCACATCATTTGGTAACAACTTTTGGTACCTAATTTTGGTACCTCTAGCATTTTTCTAAGAATAAAGGCGTTGCATCATTTTTGTATCCTTGTATAATCAGAAATAATTATAAAAACAAAAGGAAACCTCTAATTTCTAAAATGGTAAATATGCAACCTTCGAAAAAACTAAAAAATTACTCCTATGCATATTCAAATTTTTTCGTAACAAGATCTTCAAAGCCTGCATCATTTTGTATTGCTTCCCCCTCTTTAATTTCTAATTTTCCCCTTTAAATGTTCATATCAAAATATAGCTCAGTTGTGTATTGGAGATCTTTTCTTTGCCGGAGAATAATCCATTTCGGCCATGTCTAGAACTTCCTCGGAAACTGGCGATGTCTTAACCCTGAAATGTTCATTCCCACTAGCTTCTTTCCTGCTATTTGTTTTGCCTTCTAGTTTCATATTTACCTTCGAAGAAGTGGTGATGATAATAGGAGTAGGGATTGTTTTGGTCATAAGTTTTCTATTTATTCCTGCAAATTGATGAAGTAAGTGTTACAGATAACGTTAAAGCACCAAAATAAATCAAAAAAGTACATGCCTAACTTGATCTAAAATATTTGATCATCAATCTTTGTTGATTTGCAGCTAGAGATTACACTTCTGGTGACAACCATTCTAAATTATCAATCTAACCAGAAAAGTCAAGTACTTGTAGTAAAATTGGTCTTTAATCTACAAGGTCTATGGGTTTAGATCTTAAATCTATAACAAAACTAGCTAGTTAGACATAAAAATATCAATGTATTAGAGTTAGACAGTTAGTGGTGCCTAGGGTTGTGAGTCTTGGGTCCATAATAATCTTCATAGACTTTTGGCACTGGGTCATGAGGTTTCTTCTTGTTTACTGATCTTGAAAATCTTGTCTTCTCTCTACCTTCTGAAGAAGAATGAGCCTCTTGCCAGACAGCAGCAGATACATTGATTACAACATCCTTGACTCTTTGAACCACATCAGAACTCTTCCCCTGCATTACAATCTCAACAATCAGAACTCAGAAGAAACCTCAAGTTCATTTTGTAACAAAAATCTGATAAAAAATGAACTAAACTTGGCATAAGTAGTAGACTGTATATCCCACTCCGAAATAACAATACTCACCTGAAACTTTTGAGCATGCCCTTCTGAGCTCTTCCCTAATCGCACACCTTCAAATACATAACAAAACGTTAAAAGTTTGGACCGGATTAGCAAATCATATAGAATGCTACATATGAATTGATGTAATTTTTGTGAAATGTATGTGCACGACATCCGGGAATACCTTGTACATTATGCAGGCGACAAGATAAAGCCAGAAGAGAAACGATTAAGAAAAAAGTCTTCATTGCTTCTAGAGAACTATTTGAGACGGTGGAACTAGCTGTTCAGCAGCAAAGTTGTGCTTTAAATTTATCTTGAAAATACTAAATGAGATGAAATAGCTAGCTAATCTAGGTAGGATGTGTTAAAAATAATAATATGGTCTGTTAAGATGTTGCCTGCTCTTATATGTATAACATAAGCTTAGTTATACATAAGCTTCCTACTTAATTATATTACCACTCTACACGAGCTAAATGACTACAAAGGTTTCTTAGTTTCCACAGAGATAAAGAGGGCCAGGGACAAAACTAAACACTCCCAGGTCCTATCACAGAATGCGGGGGCTCTCATTCTATTGATATTATTATACATGAACCAAATTAAAATTAGTACTCCCTCCGTCTCAATATGTGTCTCCTGTTTTGACTTTTTACACTATTCATTATAAGCGGTTGACTACTAATTTACGCATAATCTATAAGACCAAATATAGTCACGAGTGATCTTGTTGGATTCGTATTTATGCGTACTTTAATATAGTGAAGTTTTTATATTTAATATTAATACTAAATTAAAGATATTAACAATTAAAAGTGTGCGTTGGCAAACGTGTCCAGAGGAAATCGGAAACATATTATGAGACGGAGGGAGTATTAGCTATCAAGACGGGACAAATTTTGGACGTGACGAGTGTAAAGAAGTACTCCAACTGATATCTGTTATAGGTTGTTTAACAATTCAAATTTCAAAGTACGTTGATCATAAAGTTCAATTTTTTGTTATCGAAGAAAATTATTTGTGAACAAGAAAATAAAGTTAATACTTTAATCCTAAAAATTAGATTTCGGGAAAGATAAATTTAAACATATGGTTAAAATTTTAATTTGTGAAACAAAAATCAAACAGACTTGTAAGAAAGACAAGACAAAGTCCTGTTTTTGTGCATTTAATTGAATTGGTTACGGATTTGATGCAGGCCAGGTGTCCCCTGAGAAGACCAGGAACAGGATATCCTAAATTCAATGAATTAGATTACAGTATCTTAAATGACAATTGACAAGCACATCCGCATGCAAAGCTTTGTGCTTGTGTGTCACCTTCATTTGTAATCATAGCAAAGTTTGTCCAATTTCTGTAGTAATCCATGAAGTGCCAATATTCCAGCTGTATACACAGCCATTTGATTGATGATATACAATTTTTTTCCAGTTTGCTTGTATCAGGGATATTCCTCAACTAATTATCTACCTCTTCATTTCCATGACATTTCAAGTTCTATAGTGCACATGAATGTATTGCTTTGCAGTCCTATGATTGAATCTTATCAACTGAACAATAGCTCGTTGATGAGACACTTATCTTTAGTAAGAATCTCATGAGTATACTTCATCCTTAACCTATCAAATATCAATATCTTCAGGAATCTTAGGACAAAGTGATGAGATGTTGTGAGATATTAATGAGAGGAACCTGTTTCTTAGCAATCGATTGTCAGTAATCAATTACGGAGTAACAAACATTCATTTTCCTAGTTGTTGGATCAAGATTCCAATTTCAGATCTGTTTTAATTTATAACTCGAAATATCAAATAAACACATTTCTTAGATTCAAAATCTCCTGCTTAACATCATATCAAAATTTGGTGGCAATCCGAAATCTTTGAATTTTCGAAGTAATTTTCTCTACCCATTTTTTGGGTTGTTGTCCCCAATTGTTTGGGGTTTTATATTTGTCCCCAATTTTTTGGGGTTTATGTTTTGGTTGTATTTTCTAGTTTTGTCATGATAGGTGTGTTGGCCGCAGCTCGAAATTTGCTCCAGGTTTGGAAGGAAGCTTTGTCAACTTCATAAATGAAGCATCAAAACAGAGAACAAAGAAATCATCTTGTATAAACTGTAATGTAAATGTACAAAGTCTGAGAGAGAGTTGTTATCTCTGAGTTCTAGTCTATATATAGAGAATTACAATGTGACAGCTAGCTCTAACTAACTTTTCTTCTAGAAGCTACATTCTATCAGCCTTGAGTATTGACTTGATCATTTTGCTGACTATGCTTGCTTTGCTGACTTGTACAACTTGCTGACTGTGCTTGCTGACTCGTACATATAGTCTCATCATCCCCCCTCAAGCTAGGAGTTGAGAACAAATTGAGCACTCCTAGCTTGGACAGTAAAGAAGCCATAGCATAAGAGGGGATAGCTTTAGTTAAGAGATCTGCAGGTTGATCCTTGGAAGCAATGTAGGCAGTAGAGATAATGCCTCTTTGTAATTTCTCACGCACCAAATGACAATCAATCTCGATGTGTTTCGTTCTTTCATGAAACACAGGATTGGCAGCAATGTACATTGCTGAACGATTATCACAGAACAAAGTAACAGGTTTCAGAGTATTCAAACCAAGTTCATGAAATAGATTAAGTAACCAAGTTATTTCACAACAGACATCTGCAAGTGCCCTGTATTCAGCTTCAGCAGACGATCTGGAAACCGTATGTTGCTTTTTGGATTTCCAAGAAAGTAATGAAGAGCCTAGAGTAACACAGTAACCAGTTAAAGACTGTCGAGTTAAGGGGCAACCTCCCCAATCAGCATCAGCATATGCTGTTAGAGTAAGAGAACTGGTAGCAGATAAAAGAATGCCTTGACCAACTGTATGCTTAAGATAGCGAACAACTTTGAGAGCAGCATCAAGATGACATTGACGAGGAGAAGACAGGAACTGAGACAAAATATGAACTGCATAGGATAAATCTGGTCGTGTAATTGTTAAGTAAATCAATCTGCCAACTAAACGTCGATATGGAGCAGGATTAAACAAAAATGGAGATGTATCATTGCTCAGCAAAGTATGATTCTGATCCATAGGCACAGTTGCTATTTTAGCAGTCTCAAATCCAACATCTTTAATAATATCTAATGTATATTTCCGTTGATTGAGATAAATGCCTTTTGAAGAACGAGCAGCTTCAATACCCAAGAAATATTTCAAAGCACCAAGATCCTTGATCTTAAAATGCTGTGCTAAATGTGATTTAACCTCAGCAATAGTAGAGTTATTATTGCCAACTACTAGTATATCATCAACATAAACTAGTATGGCAAGAAAACTAGCAGATGTAGCTAGAATAAAAAGACTATGATCAGAACTAGCTTGTGTAAAGCCATAAGCCAACAGCACAGACCTGAATTTAATAAACCATTTCCTAGGAGATTGTCGAAGACCATATAAAGACTTGATCAATCTACACACCAGGGGAATTGCAGAATTATAAGTGCTAAATTCAGCAGGAAGACAGTAACCTTGTGGAATAGACATATAAACCTCCTCTTCGAGATCACCATATAGAAACGCATTAGTCACATCAAGTTGAGTCACAGACCATTGACTTACTGCAGCTAAGGCTAAAAGAACTCGTACTGTTGACATTTTTGCCACAGGTGCAAAAGTCTCAAAAAAATCCAGTCCCTCAGTTTGAGTAAAACCTCTAGCTACCAAACGAGCTTTATAACGTTCCATAGTACCATCTGGATTAAACTTAACTCTATACACCCATTTACAACTGACAACATTTTTACCAGGAGGAAGAGGTACTATTTTCCAAGTATTATTAGCCTCAAGAGCTGCCAATTCAGTGGCCATAGCTTCACACCAAACAGAATGTTTACAGGCCATTTTATAAGAAGTTGGCTCAGGTACAGTAGTGATATTAGCAATAAAAGATTGATAAGATGGTGTAAATGAAGAAGACTCAACAATGAAAGAGTTAACAGAAGATTTGACAGTTTGTGGTAAACCAACAAAATCTTGAAATTTAGATGGAACTGTTTTTGTTCTTGTACTTTGTCTAGAGGGTACAACCTGTGAGACAACAGGTAAAGCATTATCATTAGGTAAAACAGATGAAGAAGTAGAAGAAGATGGAGGAGTAGGAATAGATGGTAAAGAGTGGGAATTAGTAGTAGCTGTAGTAGGATCATTAGTGTCTACTGTAAAGGGAACAGCATCACAAAAAGGATCTAATAACTCAGTGACATTAGAGTTGAATAGATGAGGTGCAGGTGTAGATAAAGAAATGATTTGAAAAGGAAAAATGGATTCATTGAAAAAGACATCTCTAGAAACAAATACTTTTCTGGTTTCAAGATTCATGACTTTATAAGCCTTTTGTGCAAAAGGATAGCCCAGAAAAAGACATTTGCTAGCTCTGTTGTCAAATTTATCTTTATGTGGTGAGGTATTGGTAACATAACATAAAGAGCCAAATACTCTTAAATGTTCATAAGAAGGAGTTTTATTAAACAGAATCTGATAAGGTGTTAAACCTTTAAGACTACAGACAGGTGTTCTATTTAACAGATAAGTAGCTGTTAAAATACAATCACCCCAAAAACTAATTGGAAGTGAAGCTTGAGATCTTAAAGCTCTAGCAGTATTAAGCAAGGTTTTATGTTTTTTCTCCACAACACCATTTTGTTGTGGAGTATATGTGTAGCTTTTCTGATGAACAATACCAAGAGTAGATAGCTGACTTTGAAATGAATTATTACAGAATTCAGAACCATTGTCTGTTCGAAGAATTTGAACTTGACACTTGAATTGTCTATGGACATAAGCAAAGAAATGCACAAGTAGAGTAGGAACTTGTGTCTTTTCTGCAAATAGAAAAACCCAAGTAGCTTTGGATTTATCTTCAACAACAGTTAAAAAATAACTGCAATTACTATGCGTTTTATGTCGATAGGGCCCCCAAACATCAACATGAATCAATTCAAACAAAACAGTACTTATAGAATCACTATTGGAGAAACTGAGTCTTGTTTGTTTTGATAAGTGACAAGTATCGCAATTATCAAACAACACAGAATGATGATACATTGAATTAGGTAAAAACTTCATAGAAGTAACAGATGGATGCCCCAAACGAGCATGCCACAAATGAGTATTTGTTACATCAACTTTTGCAAGATTACAAAGACTAGTAGAACTAGTAGAAACAGTGTTTGACACAGAAACAAAAGGAAGTTTCTCAGAAATTGATATTGGATGATGAAGAAGATACAGGCCTTCTTGAAGTTCACCAATCTCTGTGGTCTTCTTCAAGATATGGTCCTGAAGATAACAAGCACTTTTAGTGAAGTAAACTTGACAATCAGATGCAATAGTGAGTTTGGGAATAGACAGAAGATTATAGTTAAAACTAGGCACATATAACACATCTGTAAGAACAATGTTTGCAGGTAAATAGACTATGCCAATGTGAGTGACAACAGTAGATTGACCATTTGGTAAATGGAGTGTAGAATTAATGGTTTTAACATTAGTAAGCAAAGACAAATGTGGAGTAATATGATCAGTGGCCCCAGAGTCTAATATCCACATATCTGAACTAAAAGCTTTCTTACTATGAGTATGACAGACAAAGTGAAGTACTGTACCAGCCATATGAGCATATCCAGATGGAGAGCTAGAGCTGGTTGATTGATTGGTATTAGCAGTTGCAGACAGTTCCTTAAAGCCACTTTGAATCATTTGCATTAGCTGTTGACACTGAGCAATTGTAAAACTAGTTGAATCTGAACCAGTGGAAGTAGCAGTAGATACAGATCCAGAATTTTCTGCATTAACACTGAAAGCATGTGCTATTTTACCACCACCACCATTAAACTTTGGCCTTGGTTTAGGTTTACCATACAACCTATGCCAAGCAGGATAACCATGTACACAGAAGCATTTATCCTTTGTATGACCAGTCAAATGACACACTTCACAGACAAGAGAAGAATCAGCAACAGATTTCTTATTATTATTAGCCTTGTATGGCTTGTTCTGATAACCAGACTGCTGATACTGCTGATCATGTTGCTTAACAGATAGAGCAACTGCCTCATTCACAGGTGTAATAGCATTAGATTCTCTTTGATTTTCCTCTTGCATTAAGATACTATATGCAATACTAAGACTTGGAATAGGATCCATGAGTAAAAGATGACTTCTAACAGCTGTATATTGCTCTCCCAAGCCCATAAGAAAGTTAGACAACTTTAAGCTCCTATTGAACTTCTCCAATTTAACATTGTTATCACAAGTGCATTTTCCACAATCACATTTAGGAATATCAGATAGAGCATCCAATTCATCACTTAGAGTTCTAAACTTTGTAAAATATGCAGAGATAGACAGATTTCCTTGATTCAGTGACGAAAGTTCCTTTCTCAAATTAAACATCTTAGGAACATTAGTTTGAGCAAAACGAAGTGCAAAATCATCCCAAATATCCTTAGCATCAGCCATATACATCACACTCAATCTAATTTCTGGAGAAACTGTATTCAAGATCCATGAAATTACAATATCATTGCAACAATTCCA
The DNA here is from genome assembly GCA_037693485.1 of Kitagawia praeruptora. NCBI lineage: Eukaryota > Viridiplantae > Streptophyta > Magnoliopsida > Apiales > Apiaceae > Kitagawia > Kitagawia praeruptora. The sequence continues at coordinate 51,340,148 of CM075348.1, read as the reverse complement.
CAACAGCAATTGACTATCAGAATTCACAGGTTTCACACAAGTACCATTCACAAAACCTAGTTTTAGTTTGGATGATAATGTTATCTTCATCGATCTATGCCACTGATTATAATTCTGCTCTGTTAACGTGATTGTAACTAAGATCATACCTGGATGATCTGATGGATGCAGATAATAAGGATGATTAGAATCAATTGTTGTAGTAGTAGCAGTACCAGTAGTAGCATTTCGATAGGATGTATTTGCCATTAAAACAGCAAAAGAATTACAGATCGAAGCAAGTCGAAGATGAATATCACAAGAAACTTCAACAAAATACAGAAATCGTCAAGAAAAATCACTACAAACCATACGAAAACGATAACGCCATTGTTGTACGGACGAAAGCTTGAAGAACACGCAGAATGAATCAGAACAGAGATAAACTAATATACGGAAGAAGAAGATCGAGCTCTACGCTCTGATACCATGTCAACTTCATAAATGAAGCATCAAAACAGAGAACAAAGAAATCATCTTGTATAAACTGTAATGTAAATGTACAAAGTCTGAGAGAGAGTTGTTATCTCTGAGTTCTAGTCTATATATAGAGAATTACAATGTGACAGCTAGCTCTAACTAACTTTTCTTCTAGAAGCTACATTCTATCAGCCTTGAGTATTGACTTGATCATTTTGCTGACTATGCTTGCTTTGCTGACTTGTACAACTTGCTGACTGTGCTTGCTGACTCGTACATATAGTCTCATCAAGCTTAGGTTGGAGCTCGGTGTTATCGTATAGAAGGTAATTGGCAACCACGAGAATTTGAAGTCATTAGCCTTCGAGAAAGTGCTAGTAGTTCGATTATCGATCTGCGAATTATGTGGTCCTTTTACTTGCAAATGCTACACAAATTCTATGTCAGGCTATGGAGAGTGGTTTGTCACTCCTCCTACAATCATGTACTCGGAAGTGATCATTTCTAAGTAATGCAAGTACGATTTATTTCAAAACAATTAAAAAAAATAAAATAATAAAAAAAAAAATTGGCTCTTCGCTATAATTTTCAGTTTATTTACTGATTATTTTCTATAATTTTTGGCGGAAACAATCAAATTATGTCCTTAATGACCTTTGCCTAAAATCATAGCGGAACGATTGAATGACCTCCGCCGATTACAAGAAGTTGTGTGTGTGATTTAGATACCTTCTTCAATAACAACATATTATAAGAAGATTATGATTTGTGTTTCTTTGTGATCTTACGCTTATAGGTGTTCGTTGTTTCTCCAATCAAAAGTTCCCGTTTTGAAAGAACATTTATGTTTCTTTTGATTTCATCAAGGTTCGAGTTGTCTAGATTTCCGTTGTACGCGTATTTTAAGGTATGTAAAAATATAGATTCATATACTCCCTCCGTTTTAAATTAGTAGTCCACTTTCAAGATAAATTTTATTTCAAAATAGTTGTCTCATTCCTACTTTCAAAGCAATTTTTTACTTAAACTTCCTATATTATCCTTGAGTTTTCATTTCCAAGATTGACTTTATGCACTTATTTATCCAACCAATACAATAAATATGGGTAAATATGGAATTAGATCATTAATAATTGAGTTTCTTAACATGCGTAATTTTTTGAAAGTGAACTACTAATATGAAACGGAGGGAGTATTATTTTTCAAATTTTCATTTTGTCAGAGCATCTCCAATCATGTAAAATCCTTAGCTAAAAATAATTAAAACATACTATAAATAAAAATTATAAAGATTATGTAAAAAAAAAAGATCAACTCCGACGAGACATTTCCCTTATCTATATTTTTAGCCAACCTCTTGATGTTGGTTAAATTTGTCGAATCTCTAGATACCTGTAAGAAAATTCCACATCATCTCTTACCATATTCAAATGATATATTCTATTTATAACAGCTTAAAATAACAGTAACATACTATTTTTAAAATATAGTCAATCAATATAGCCAGTACCATCGAAGCACAATGCCTTACAGGTTTAGTAAATTTTACATAATCAGTATTTTCTATCATTTTAGCCAACCTCATTGGAGATGCTCTCAATTAAATTTCAGATAATAAATTTTAATTTGGAAAAAAAAAAATCAAAAAATAACATATAAAACTATATTTTTAATTCATCCTAAAATATGTATAAAAAAATTAAAGAGACATATATTTTGGAATGAAATAAATAGTACATTATTATTATTATCAAACAATTCAATTTTTTTCGCTTGTAAACAGGTGCATTTTGTAACTTAAGCTTTCATTCAATCCCTCAATTTAAACCATTTTAAGCGTGTTATGATGTGTAACGTGTGTTGAAATTTACTTCACTAGAAATATGTCAGAAAATTACCAACAAATTATGAAAAATGCTTTAAGTACTTTTTTTTTGTCAAAAAATAAAGCAGTTTCATTTAATAGAACATATCACAGCCGGGACAAACCCCCGACTGCTAATTTGTTTCCTGATCATTTAACATACTGAATTCAAAAGTTCTTAAAGCTAAAAACGAAATCGAAGGCATCCCGAGCGATCCAAACTGCGTCGACATCTCTGAAAGCAGCAACATCACAATTGATTTTATCACATAAAAATCATTGTTAATCCAACGTTCAGAAGCCCCAATTACATAAATTGGGGTTAGATGAACGACACCCCAACTATCTACATGCGGATACCAGTTATAGACGTACATGCCGAAAGTGAGAACCCCCAAATGATGAACAATCTTTGGTTGTACAAAATCATTTTCAATAGATTTAACACCAAACATAATTAAACAAAAACATAACAAAACATCCCAAAAGGAGAGACAATACACACACTTTAAAGGGAGAGACACACAAACATACAAAAAAAATGGGTTTTATTGAAAGAAAATCAACAAAAAAGAAAGAAAATTAAGTGATTGGGGCTTTTCACCGGAAAAAACCCAGTGAAAGCTCCTCCACTAACTTGGGACAAAACAATAGCATGCGGTTATTAGAGAGAAGAATAGGGTTTCGGGAGAAGATTTTTAAAATATCAAACTTTTTTTAAAAAATGCCTTAAGTATTACTTGTACAGAACACTAATATTCTCAAACTCTTGATTGTTTATATAATATTTTTTGTAAAGGTGAATTTCTCATTCATGAATTGTATCGAAGTACAATAGTAGTACAAGGGGATTTTTTCGATCAAGAAAATTCATCATCTAACCGAAGAGCACGCATGTTGCCCCCGGACATTTAGACAATAAAACCTTCAAGTCTGAAAATAAAACCCCACAATAGAAAGGCCTTGTTAAAAACTCTCAAGAGCAAAACCCTGTGAGAAAAAATTCAAGAGGGAAAAAAGATTGCCCTCAAAATATAAAGTACATTGTTTTACAAATTTCCAAGAAATAAACAGAATTAGTAGTTGATTTTGTAAGTCCCCGATATCATCAGTTTTTGCTACATCCTTACTTTATTTTCCTTCTCATCTTGGTTATTCCATTACTACAGGTCACCCCATCTGTCTTGTTATTATACTCTATACAACCAGAGTGCCCCTGCGAAAAGCGAATAAAATCAACAAACGAAAATTAGTCCGCAAAATTATTTAACAAATATTTTATAAATATTATTAACATAAATATATGAACAAACATATGATTTAGTATCAAGTATAGAAATCTAAACTAAAGGGACTCCCTTTGGTTGGATAATTAATTAATTAATACTTAATTAAAATTGAAATAGTTGTAAATATAATTGATATTTAACCATATTAAAAGTCATCAAAATGACATAAATTTGTCCATTGACAACAGATGATAAATTACCAAATATGGTCTAAAAACCATAAAAATGGCACTCCCATGAAGGCACAAAATCAGCCAACAAATTGGCACCAAATCCGGATAAAATTGATATGCCACACACTGCATATTCACTGTAATCAATATTTAGGCTTGAACCTTCCAAAATTAGCAAGTTTCCTTAATCAATTTCCCTAACATCCTCGTCAAAAAATTTCCCCTAAAACAACGCCGCTTCACCTAAATGAGGCTTCACCGGAACTCTCACATCACCACTCGGAAACACACTTTCCGGCATCACTTCTTTCTGAATCCAACTCCGATTCGAACTCGGTCTCACTAACGTACTCAAACAAAAAATGCCTTTACTGCCACATTTCAATGATTTTACCGCCTCTTCGAATTCGGTGTCGCACATATCGGCGTCTCTTTCAATCACGATGACGCTTCCGATGAGCAATCACTAAACCTGTCACCACATTCCTCGTTGGACTCCGTCATCCGCGACGTACAATCAGCGGTAGTTTCTCTGGTCATCGAACGCCGGAAAACTCTTTGACAACATTTTCTTCTAACTATTAATATGTATAACTTTGTACTTGAAAGAAAACAAAGACTGCTAGAAATACGACTTGACACAATAGAGGATTTGAGATGACGTCCCATCTGAATCGTAAAGTACCCACACACTCTCTCACACACAGCCAATGTATTGTGTATACACACACCCCTCGTACATAAACACGCACGCCACAGACTGGGATACACACACACGCAGCCCACATACGCACACACACCACCACGCACACATAACTTGCAGGACACACAAAAGAACAAACAAAATATACAGATCCAAACAAAAGATGAGAGAGATATATAGATCTGTTCTTGATTTGATTTACAGAGAGATATGCAGGACATACAATTTGATGCATCGAAATCGAATTTGATAACAGACATTTAAATACGGATCTAACAGACATTCTCCGTTAACATGATTTATCCGGTGTTTCACCCCAAATAAGTTTAACCTCTAAAGTTTTCCGGCATTTTTCGAAAATTGAAACAAATCAATTTAGGTAATTAATAGGGATTTATCGATAAATCAGGATTTATTGGAATGATAATTCGAAACAAAAATTGGATAAATTTTAATATTTTAATAAATTAGTCTAATTTAAAATATAACATACCATTTAAAAATATTGGGTGAGTGCCCTAAATACCCACTTTTTAAGCTTTCTTAACCAAAATACCCATTTTCGGAATGTACCGCCCAATATACCAACCACATGCGCCACTAACAGAGGCGTATGTGGTGATACGCAACTGGAGAAGACGTGTGCGAAAGACACGCGTGTGGCATTCGAGTCTCCACTGAAGATACTCTTCTGTCAACAGAGCATCCAACACAGATACGCAACTACCAGAAGCGCATCTTCGGATACGCAACTGGCTATGGCGCATCCATTATCTTTTTCATTTGCAGAGGAAAGTGAGAGAATCTCTCGCCGGCGACTTCTCTATCTATCTTCGTTCACCTCTCTTCCATGGTTGTTCACTGAAAATATACACCCCTATCAAATCGCCTTACTTTCCTCTACAATCCTATACTAGTTTTATTACACATCTAATGCTAGAATTCGAGATCTCGCGACTTACAATCAAAATCGTGATTCCGGCGATCTCTTTTTCTCTCCCTCCGTTCACCTCCCTCCCGTGCTTGTTCAATCATCTTATACACACCATTGGAATCGCATCTTCACCCTCTACACATCCATACCAGTTTCATACCATTTTATTCATCGGATTTAAAACCCCCAAACTCGATTAGGTCACCGGCGGGAGGCAAGAAGACTGGATTGCTGACTTACCACAGTACGTGGGATACGCCTCTCCAAATGGCGTATCCTGTGGGTATTTTGGGTAGTGTTTTTGAAAATGGTTATTTTGGTAAGTGGATAGTAAAAAAGTGAATATTTTGGGCATTCCTTCAAAAATATTCATAGCGATAAATCGAATTTTAAAAATTAAATTGGTCAAATATTTTCTAACGATTTATCGATGATTTTTGAAAAATCAAACGATTTTTAAAACACTACTTGAGATTAGCATTGTGTTTTTAAGTTGGAATTTGGAAATAATAAACGAACGTAATAGAAATTTAAATGAATTTTCTTTTCAAATTGTACTATAAAAATTTTTGAGAAGAGAAAAAAAATATTAAGAATTTTTTTAAAAAAATTTCTCCAAAAAGTGGATGATTGGAAAAGAATTTCTCACAATTTTTTTTTTAAATTTCCTTCCATCCATGTTAATATTTTCAAAAAGGTTTCGCAGCTTCAACAGAAAACTTAGAATATGTTGAATTTTTATTAGTTTCTCTTCTTTCTCCTTCTCATCCCCTTCCGGTGTGTTCTTCTATTACTCCGTATAAAACATGGAAGCACAACGTAAAACCAAACACAAAATACGATACAATATCCCTCAAAAAAAAAAAACGAAACAATATTAACATTAATTTGGAACAAATGTTTCGGTTAACATCTTACTCCCTCCGTCCCAGTTTGTATGAACCAGTTTGATCTTCACGGAGATTAAGAAATTATAGTAAAAAAGAATAAAATTAGTTGAGTAAAATGATGGGACCCATCATTATTTAATAATAGATTTGAGATAGTGAAAGAAAATAGTGGATGTAATAGTATTTACTTAATAAAAAAGTGTATAAGTAGTGGAATGTAATAGTGAAAATTAGTGTTAAAAAATAGTAAGTATATTATGTTCATTTTTTTTTGGACGTACCAAAAAAGAAAAAAATTCACATAAAATGGGACGAGGAATAAAATTTATGGCAATACATTTCAAAGAAATCAAAAAACAGAGTACACGGGCAATTTAGGCCTCCCATCCGTGTTATCATCATCGAGAATATATGCAATATATATACAGGCACACCAAAACCAAAATTTAACTGCTAGGTTACTACGTCAGTCTAATGTCATCACCATCACCAAAACATCAGAAGCTAATAATTACTACTAAAAATTTACAAATCAACTAATCATCTGCTTTCGACATAATCGAAAGCCGACTCGGTCTCGACTCGAACGAGCCTCGTCGCTTCTGGTGATGAGAAGAAGGTCGAATCAACGCCGACAACGCTCGTTTCATTAAATCACCTTCAACAGTACCGATTCGCACCAGCGAGTTCGTCATCGCCGATCTCCGGGCGTTTAATCTATTCGCTGGATACGACGCCGTCTGGTTCGACAAATTCCTATGTAAGCTACACCTGAACGAGCCTGGATGATTCGTCGGCGAACACATACACGTTCTCTTCTGGTTCCTCGACTGATTGTGACTCGGTTTCTTCAAAACCTGGTTACGACTCGTGGCAGAGATTGAACAACTCGGACGGTCGATTGAGAAACTAATCGACGGTGAAGATGAGTTGGATGATGCATAGAGATTGACGCGCGTTGGAGAAGGTGAATAGAATGTTCTAGAAGGAGAGTGAGAACGAAGAACAGGTCCGTTTCTTCTTCGTGATGAATCCACCATTGATGTTACTGTAGAAATTAAACTTGGTTCCAGACTTCGAGTAAAGGTGTTTGGGGGGTTTAAATTTGGCAAACAGAGCATAATTGGAGTTACGTATTTATAGAATTTGCAATTATTAGTAAGGTAACCGTGGTTAATGTGTTAACCGTGGTTAGGTTAGTGAAGCCGCGGAAAGTTCGCGGGAGAAAATTTCCCAAAAATCAAATTCTAATACTCGTGGCAGATTGTGGCGGGTTGATTTTGCATAGGAGTTTTATAGCGTGCCACGTACGTGATCTAATCACTATATTATACTCCCTCCGTCCCACTAAATAATACCCCATTTCTTTTGGACACGGAAATCAAGAAAAAATGTATAAAAAATGAGTAAAGTTAGATGAAAAGTGAATAAAGTGGTGGGACCTATCAATATTTAATAATAGATTTGAGATAGTGGAGGAAAGTAGTGGGTGTAATAATGTTTTATATTATAGATTTGAGATAGTGGAGGAAAGTTAGTGGGTGTAATAGTGTATTTTATTATTAAAACTTTACTATTTTTGAAATGGGTAGAAATGATGGGACATCCCAAAATAGTAAATGGGTAGAAATGAATGGGACAGAGGGAGTATCCTATTATATAATTAATACCTTATACTCCCTATGTCCCATCCATTTCTTTACACTTTCCATTTTGGGATGTCCCAACCAATTCTTTACGTTTCCTAAAATAGTAACTTTTAACAATAAAATACTTTATTACATCCACTACTTCACTCCACTTTTTCAACAATTTACACTATTACACCGACTAACTCACTTATTTTAACAATAGAATCACTATTACACCCACTAACTCACTTATTTTAACAATATTACACCCACTATCTTGATTTCCGTGCAAAAAGCAAACGTAAACAACTCCTTGGGACGGAGGGAGTATATAATAAGCATAATTAATTAATACCTTATATATAATAAGCATAAGTGAGATCTTATCCAATTTTTTTGTCGTCGTCACTGTACTACCAAAAACATATGATCCGTTGGATTGAAACTAGACGATCAAGACTAGATCACATAAAAAAGAAATTATAATCTAAAAAGGATATAATTAGAAAAGGTTGTATTAGAAGTGAATTTAAAAGAAAATTATAATCTAAAAAGGATATAATTAAAAAAAGGTTGTATTATAATTGAATTTTAAAAAGAAAATTATATTCTAAAAAGGATATAATTAAAAAAAGTTGTATTGGAATTGAATTTTATTTTTTATTTATTAGTATTAAAAAATTTCATATTTACTATTTGGCCTCTATTGTGAGATCTAGAAATCAGATTTGAATGATTTTATGATCCATGCGAACCTCATTAAATTATCTTTAATTTAGTGATGCTTTAATAATTATTATTCAAATAGAAACACTAAGAATATCAAGAAAAAATATACTTACGAATTTTTACATTAATCCTAATCTATGTAGAAGTTCTACATTGATAATGCTATCAATTGTAAAAAACCTAATTGTATATGATTTAAATTATTGACATATACATTTTCGTATTTCAATATAAATATACTTTTTATTTTATAACATATTTAAATATATTAAAATATAGAATATTTTTTATGCTAAATCCAACGATTTTCATCTATTTATTTTAAGATCTTTGTCGTCCGGAGGAATAGACGATTATCAAAATTTTGGACAAAATCTATCTTATATAAATATATATACGGAGTACTTTTTAGTTTATAACATATTAAAATATAAAACATTTTTTATGCTAGATCCAACGGTTTTCATCTATTTATTTTAAGATCTTTGTCATACGGAGGAATAGACTACCGATTATAAAAATTTCGGACAAATCTCTCTTACACTTATTATTAAAATTGTATTTGATTGTGAGTAGAACTATCTTTAAATAATTATAAGGATATTTTGATAATGAAAACGAATTATAAGTAGAATTCATAAATCAAATAGAATTTTCAACTTAAAAAATCGTCAATTTCTTCTCTTTTTTGTTTCTGTGTAGATTTAATTATATTAAACCATCATTAATTTAAAGATTATTTTGTTAATTTCATGTGGGCTGTAAACTTTTAAATCAAATTTTAAAATTCAAGATAGAGTACAAATATTAAATCGAACATGTAAAATCTTACATATATCAATTTTTAAACACCAATTTGATATGTAAATTAATAACTTATAAAATTTCATAAAAATAACATAATTGTAGATATTAAAAAGGAGCCGTGCGTTGCACGGGTTATAAGCTAGTAAGAGTAAGAGCGATAATAAACGAATACAACCATAAGTGAAGGGTTCGATTCCTAACAATAACATATATTTTATAAATTAAATTTAAAATCACTAATAAAACTAAATTAATAAGCGCACTAAGTTTACATTTTTGATTTGTTTATATCTCGGCCTAAAAATCTTCTAATCATATTCTGTCTATGCTTATTTTTATGAATAAATACGTATAATTGTTAATTAATTATATCTTATTATATAATAAAATTAAGAGGAATATTAAAAAAGTAATATGACTATAGATGAAGAGCTCATCTATAATATATTAAATATATATAAATATTGATACTTTAAGTTCTACTTATACATGGTTTTTTACTTAGACAAACTGTACTTGATTCATTATATTTACCGCAACTTTGTTTCGTGCGGCAATTTCCAACTCCAAATCATTAACATTTATATAGTGCACGAAAATATAAGTAGATTTCATAAATTGAATAGAATTTTTAACGTAAAAAAACGTCAATTTCTTCTCTTTTTTGTTTCTGCATAGTTTTAATTGGAAAATAATTGTTAAAATATCACTAAATTAAAGATTATTTTTGTTAATTTCATGTGGGATGTAAAATCGTCTAAATCAAATTTCAAGATTATAGATAGCGCACAAATATTAAATTAAACGTGTCAAAATCTTATATACATCAATTTTTTAACAACAATTTGATATGTAAATTAATAACATATAAATATTTAAGAAAAAAATCATGCATTGCACGGGTTATAAGCTAGTATTTTATAAGTTAAACTAGTTGATAAAGCCGCGCTTCGTGGCGGCATTACAATTTTTTTTAAAAAATTCAATACATATTTACGTTATATTATATTATCAATATTAAATTTTAATAATTACATAATCTTTTTTAATGAACGAATTTCTTATTAAACATGATTATTTCGATTGAGCCACTCTCTCGTTAAAATCGAAATCTCAACTTTAACATATATTATAAAGACTTATATAATAATTTTTATCCATAAAAATCGAACCTAAAAATTTAAAAAAAATTATGATATCAATATCAAATTCTAATAGCTAATACAATCTTTTTTAGTGAGCCGTCTTCCCGTTAAAACGTGTTTCGAGCCGTTTTTATTTGGAACCAAAATTCTAACTTCATTACATATTATTGATAGCACTTATCTTATGAAATAATATTTTGTTAGGTTAGGGGACTTACACACAATTCGAGATTCACAAACAACCAATACAGGGCACGCACACACACCAATCAATAATTGACAAGATCTACCAAAACGCAAAACAAGAACACACAAATACTTGACGTGGAAACACCCACGCCCCAAACTTGTATTATTAATCTTAACAATAATCAACAATACATCAAAACAATAACACCTTAACGGTGTCCCAACCCGATACTTGAGCCAACAATGCTCAAGCACCTCCCAAACAATACTTAAGACTACATCTCTTAAGCTTTCACCTTCTATCAAACAAATACAATATGACTATGTATATATAGTCATCCAAAACTTAGCCACCAAGACTTACCATGCTTGTTCTACAAGTCTTACCATACTTGTTATACAAGTCTTCCAATTCTTGATACCTAATTACCCAACTTAGTGATCAAGACATACCATATATAATAATTGTCTACACATACAATTATTACCTTACCCATATACATCTTGAAACACCCAAGCCCATAACATCATATTGGGTTGAAACCCAACAATCCTCCCCTTCAACCCAATACCCACATCGGATTGAACAATAACCAATCAAGCCATCGACGTCCATTCGCCAACGCCTCCCCTCGAACAAGAATCTCCTCATCTTGCTCTTCCAATCCTTTGAGTGTCTCTAAAACCCGTATAGTGACCCTCCAAACCATCGTTCTTCACCATAACGATGTATCCAATCTACAAAATCACGTGCATCAACCACCACGAGTGCTCTTCCACATGTTGAGTCACCCGATCCTTGCTTTCACAATCCTTCGGTCTCCTGAAGAAAATCCTTAGTATCATCCAAACAGTTCACCTGGTTGATCAAGCCATTGAAACAATTGCGATGACCTCTTCCATCTTCTTCCATCTTGAGTCCGAACACAGGATTGATCCATGGTGCAAGTCAACCTCCAAACCGCACGTAACTTTGTCTCTACCCGCTTTAGTAGCAATCTCCTTGTCAGCAAATCCTTCTCGAACTTTCCCTCAACCTCTTCAATCACAAACCCAAACCTTGGCTCTTGATACCACTTGTTAGGTTAGGGGACTTACACACAATTCGAGATTCACAAACAACCAATACAGGGCACGCACACACACCAATCAATAATTGACAAGATCTACCAAAGCGCAAAACAAGAACACACAAATACTTGACGTGGAAACACCCACGCCCCAAACTTGTATTATTAATCTTAACAATAATCAACAATACATCAAAACAATAACACCTTAACGGTGTCCCAACCCGATACTTGAGCCAACAATGCTCAAGCACCTCCCAAACAATACTTAAGACTACATCTCTTAAGCTTTCACCTTCTATCAAACAAATACAATATGACTATGTATATATAGTCATCCAAAACTTAGCCACCAAGACTTACCATGCTTGTTCTACAAGTCTTACCATACTTGTTATACAAGTCTTCAAATTCTTGACACCTAATTACCCAACTTAGTGATCAAGACATACCATATATAATAATTGTCTACACATACAATTATTACCTTACCCATATACATCTTGAAACACCCAAGCCCATAACATCATATTGGGTTGAAACCCAACATATTTTTCTCAAAAATTTAGACCTTAAAAGAGAGTAAATTCAAATTTTTACATTCTTTAAACTTTCTAAAATTTATGGAGTTTTAAAAGATGAAAATATATATTTTTTGTATATTACAGATATTCCTGTATTAATTTACAGTTGATATGGGCTAAATATAAGCCCTAAAGATACATTTAATGTCGCATTAATTAGATCCAATATGGTCCCAACGTGAGGCCCATTAATGAGGTCAAAAGCCCTATTTTAATATTAATTTCGTAATTAATATTAAGGGTAATAAATAGCTCAGCAATAAGAGTCAAGTAAGGATATTACTCCTGCCTGACTTAGCCTCCAAGGCACATAGTCATACAAGGAAACAAACTCCTACAAGGAAGGAGTCTAGAACCTTCCTCAAGGATGACTTGTCCACTAAGTCACCTAACTCTACTATAATTCTAGGGCTTCTCAGCCTATATAAAGGGTCAGACCCCTCACCCTAGAACTACGTCTTTGGCTTGATTCTCAATACGAGATACGTAGGCACTCTGTGAGGACCGTTCAGTCTCGAACACGGAAATTACAATTAAAGCACGAAGCTCCCGAACCCTAGCATTAAATACAGATTTGTAACCTAATTTTTATTCCACAACATTTGGCACCGTCTGTGGGAAGGAAACATCCACCATGGTGACCACGCGAAGAATACCACCAACTACTACCGGGGCTTTACCCCTTAGCTCTGCTCCGCCTGTCACTGTACAGGTACCCCCAGCCACAGGGGCGATCACTCAAACTCAGGCTTCTCAACCCCCAGGGACGAATCCCCATGCTGAGAGGACGTTACCTATGATCATCCACCCGGGTCAAGGAACCAGCTCCATTCAGACGCTGGTTTCTCCTTTAGTTGATCCTAATCGCCCGCCACCATGAGTACAGATCCATACTACAGATCTCCCCAGGAATACCAACCCGATGTATGGTTTGCCTAATTACCCGCCAATTACTCAAGGTCCTGGACCAACTGGCCACGCCTTGCAGATCCGAGATCGAGAGTACTATGACTACTCCGGCCCCTATACTGATGATACATCATCTGACGATGATGATCGTGATGAAGCCCCGAGGAGGCGACGTGCTAGCAGAGAGCCAAGAAGGAGAACACAAACTATCCATGATGGACCTCCTTTAACAGTTGCTGAGAGAATCAAGGCTCATGAGGCCGAGATTTTAAGGATAAAGGAAGATATTGCAAGAGAACAAGCTAGGTTGAACCAAAATCAACCTCCTCCAACCTCAGGACCGATTCCCTTTATAGACTTAGAAAGGTCTTCAAGAAGGCAGAAAAGGGCTGACGCCCCAACCGGAAGAACAACAAGGGTTGAAACCCCCAAGAATAACCCCAAGGATCTGATGCCACTTGGGGATCCTGACGATCCCACACCCCCACGAACCACGTAAGGACATTCTCAAACGCACTACTGTTGCAACCTGCAAGTGACGCCTTGAAGTGCAGGGCGTTCCCTCAAACTCTGTCGGGAATGGCTCAAAGATGGTACAGCCGGTTGCCTGCAAACTCAATTGGCTCTTTCAAGGAGTTAAGTGTTGCCTTTGTTAGTCAGTTTATCAGCGGGAAGGTGCATGAGAAAAGCTCTGCATCCCTCATGTATGTGGTGCAAGGGAAGAATGAGAATCTGAGAGACTACCTTAAGAGGTTCACTAAGGAGACGTTGAACATCACTGATTTGGAGAATAAGGTGGCGATGGTAGCCCTAGAGCATGGCACCACCGAGTTATACTTTAAAAGGTCATTGGTAAAGCATCCTCCCGAGAATATGGCTGAGCTCCAGTGAAGAGCTGACAAGTATATAAAGGCTGAGGATAGTATAAAGAAGGAGGTCACCATAGGCAATGGTCGGGGTAACAATGATACGAAGAAACGAAAGCAAGAGCAGGAGTACGATGCTAGGGACAAGTATCCCCGAACTCGCAAAGACTCTGATTCACCACCGAAAAAGAGTTTGGGACCAAGGTTTTCTGACTATGCAAGGTTGAATGCCCCAAGGAGCCAGATCTTATTGGATATCGAGAAGGACAAGGACTTTCGATGGCCGAAGCCACTTAGGGGAGACCCCGAGAAGAGAAACAAGGATCTGTACTGTAGATTTCATAAGGATGTGGGACATGATACGGATGATTGCAGACAATTGAAGGATGAGATTGAGTTCTTAATCCGTAAGGGAAAGCTAAATAAATTCACTAAGGGTGAAGATCGTGGAGCCCAAAGAAGGGATTATGACAGGAGAGACGGTGATAGAAGAGATAATAATCGTGATCGTAACACACAACCCCGAGGGCCAGTTATCAACATGATTTGGGGAGGTCCAACGGCGGCCGGCACAACTAGAAATTCACGAAAGGCCTATGCTAGAGAAGTGATGCACATTATAGGAGAGGCCCCAAAGCGTGCTAAGACAGAAGTAGCAATTGGTTTTGACGACTCAGACCTTGAAGGGGTGAAGTTCCCCCATGATGACCCGTTGGTCATAACCCTTGTGATTGGAAACTCAGAAGTAAAGCGAGTCTTGATAGACAATGGAGCCTCTATTGATATTTTGTTTCATGATGCTTTTATGAAAATGGGATACACTGATTCTCAGCTGACCCAACAAACATGCCCATCTACGGATTCAATGGAGTTGAGTCCAAGGTTGAGGGTACTATTCAGTTGCCCATGACAATTGGGCAAGAACCTAGAGAGGCTACTCAGATGCTGAATTTTCTGGTAATCAAGGCAACCTCAACCTATAATGCAATCCTTGGAAGGACTGGACTTCATGCGTTCAAGGCTGTAGCCTCAACCTACCACATGAAAATCAAGTTTCCAACCCGGAATGGTGTTGGAGAACAAAAGGGCGATCAGAAGATGGCAAGAAGTTGTTATGTCTCTGCATTGAGAGCTGATGGAGTTGGGGGCAGGTACTCCCAATTGAAGACATGGATGTCCGTGGAGATGATGAACATCGTGGTAAGCCGGCAGAGGACTTGGTTCCCATACCTCTGGAGCTAGGCGACCCTGAGAAAGTTACCTATATAGGAGCTTCTCTGAAGGAACCTCTGAAAGGAAAGTTGATAGCATTCTTACAGGAGAATAGTGATGTGTTTGCTTGGACAGCTGCTGATATGCCAGGGATTGACCCCCAACTCATAACTCATAAGTTGAATGTTGATCCTGACCGGAAGAAGGTAAAACGTAAGAAGAGGAATTTTGCTCCTGAAAGGCAAGAGGCCATTAAGCAAAAGGTTGATAAGCTTTTAGAGGCTGGGTTCATTGAAGAGATTCAATTTCCCGAATGGTTAGCTAACCCTATGATGGTCAAGAAGGCGAATGGGAAGTGGAGGATGTGCATAGACTTCACCGATTTAAATGACGGATGCCCAAAGGATTGTTTCCCTCTGCCAAGGATTGACACCTTGATTGATGCCACAGCTGGGCATGAGATGTTGAGCTTCATGGATGGATTCAGTGGCTACAATCAGATTAAGATGCACAAGGATGACATCCCTAAGGTATCTTTCATAACTGACTTTGGTGTTTTCTGTTATCTCGTTATGGCTTTTGGTCTAAAGAATGCAGGAGCTACTTACCAACGACTGGTGAATAAGATATTCGCCCATCTGATTGGGAAAACCATAGAGGTCTATGTGGATGATATGTTAGTAAAGAGACTTTGCAAGGCATATCACATTAAGCACCTCAGAGAGGTATTCGAAGTGCTGAGGCACCACAAGATGATGTTGAATCCAGCCAAGTGTGCCTTTGGAGTTGGATCAGGAAAATTTTTGGGATTGATGGTTTCGAAGAGAGGCATAGAGGCCAACCCTGACAAGATCAAAGCAATTCTGGACATGGAACCACCCCATTCTATACGAGATGTGCAGAAGTTAACAGGCCGAGTTGCAGCCCTGGGGAGATTCATCTCCAAATGTGGTGACAAATGCTTGCCTTTCTTTCAGGCATTGAAGAAGGTGAAAAATTTTGAGTGGACTTCTGAGAACCAAGAGGCTTTCGAACAGCTGAAGAAGTATATGGCTGAAGCCCCATTATTGGCCAAGCCTATTCCTGGAGAGACTCTCTATCTATACCTGGCGGTATCTGAACAAGCATTGAGTGCTGTTCTCATTCGAGAAGAGAGTAAAATTCAGAAACCTATCTACTATGTGAGCAAGGTGTTGCATGGGGCTGAGTTGAATTACTCACCCATTGAGAAGTTTGCTTTGGCATTAGTAACAGCCTCGAGAAAGTTGCGACCTTACTTTCAGGCACATAAGATTCAAGTCTTGACAGACCAGTAGTTGAGGAACATACTGCACAGCCCTAAGGCCAGTAGAAGGCTAATCAAGTGGGCGATTGAATTAGGAGAGTTTGATATCACATACAAGCCTCGAACAGCCATTAAGGCTCAGGCATTGGCTGACTTTGTGGTTGAATGCACTATTAACAACCAAGAAGTCGGGGGGCAGCTATGGTAACTACCCCTGAGAAAGAGGATAAGGATGAGGAACTTGTACCTGATCTGAAAGAGTATTGGGTGCTCTATTTTGATGGAGCATCAAAAACAAAATCTAGTGGTGCGGGTATGGTTTTACAAAGCCCCGATGGGTTTACAGTTGATTATGCTTTGAAGTTATACTTCCCAACGACCAACAATGAAGCTGAGTATGAAGCTCTGATAGCCGGACTGGGCTTAGCTAAAATCATGAGGGTCAAGAACCTCAAAGTTTGTGGAGACTCAAGGCTTGTGGTATCGCAAGTGAACGGTGAGTTTGAAGCTAAGGATGAAACTATGGAAAAATACCTGAGAGTTGTAAAAGCTGTTATGACTCAGTTTTAGGAGTGCTATGTTGAGCACATTCCAAGAGAAGAGAACGTTAAGGCTGATGCCCTGTCTAATTTCACTTCTTCTGAAATAGAAAATCATGCAGGGAGTGTTTACTTCCAAGTCTTGAAGGCCCCGACCGTCAACTCGAAATTAGTGGCACCAATTGATATAGGAGGCTGTTGGATAGATCCTATCAAAGCTCACCTTGAAACCGGATGGCTCCCTGACAATGCCTTTGAAGCACGAAAACTGTCAGTAAGAGCATTGAGATATGCCTTAATTGAAGGCATCCTTTATAAGAGGTCGTTTGGCATCCCATACTTGAAGTGTTTAAGGCCCCAGGAGGCAAAGGAAGCATTAGAGGAAGTTCATGGAGGGATCTGTGGGCAGCACTTGGGGGGCAGAGCCCTAGCTCACAAGATTACTCGTTTAGGTTTTTACTGGCCGGAGATGTTGGCTGATGCTTAGGATTATGTTAAAAGGTGTGAGAGATGCCAAAAGCATGCTCCAATTGTAAGGCAGCCGCCTGAGAGGCTAACATCAGTTAACTATCCTATTCCGTTTACAATGTGGGGAATGGACATACTCGGCCATTTCCATGTAGCGTCAGCACAAAGGAAGTTCTTGATAGTGGCCATCGACTACTTCACCAAGTGGATTGAAGCTAAGCCTTTAGCCAAGATAACCACCAAACAAGTTGCCCAGTTCTTTTGGGAGAACATCATCTGCAGATATGGAATTCCCCGAGTCCTTGTTACGGATAATGGGACACAATTCAACAATGAAGAGTTTAAGAAGTACTGTGAGGAGAATGCTATTGAACTTCGTTTTACCTCAGTAGCACACCCACAAGCTAATGGACAAGGCTGAAGTAGCCAATCGAATTATCCTTGATGGACTGAAGAAGAGGGTTAAATGCTCAAGAAATACTTGGGTGGATGAGTTACTGCCTATACTTTGGCGTATCGCACTACCTACAAAGTAACAACTGGAGAAACCCCTTTCTTACTGGCTTATGGAGCCGAGGCAGTGGTGCCCTTAGAGATTATGCATGCTTCACCTCGAATTGAGGCATATGAACCATAGAGTAACGAATAAGGCATGAGATTAGCTCTTGATCTGATTGACGAGGTCAGGGATGAAGCAAATGCCAGGAATGCAGAACATCAGAAGAGAGCATCCTTCCACTACAACCAAAGGGTTAAGGAGAGGTTCTTTCGACAAGGCGACTTGGTTCTAAGGAAGATATAAGCCTCAGGAGTTGGCCAAAAGGGCAAGCTAGCCCCAAACTGGGAAGGACCATATAGAGTCAGGAAGGTGTTAGGGCGATGATCTTACAAGTTGGAAACCTTGGATGGGGTTGAGGTCCCCCCGAACTTGGCATGTAGTGAACCTCAAGACTTATTACGTTTAAAGACTTGGTCTTTTATCTATTAGGAATAGAAATAAGGTTCGAATGAAACCATTACAGAGCATGTTGCTCCCAGTAGGAGATAGAGTATCTATGTAAGGGTTGAGCCCATTTTATCAGAATTCTTTGACAACTTCATGAAGTTTGTTTTGCTTTTTCTCTGAGTTACCTCTTTTGTTTTGTTATTATAAACACGTAAAACAAATGATGAATTAATTCACGAGTTTGGTACAAAGCCAAGAGGCCAAATACCTAAAGAACTCTAAAGTAAACTATAAGCAAAGACAAGACAACGAAAGCAAAAGAAGCCAACTACATAAATAGTTCAGTTAAAAGGTTACATGAATAAAAGCCCATAGGCTACAAGTCAAGTACAGAAACAAAAGATAGATAAATAAGCTCAAGGGGCCTTAGAGGCCTCATTGGCAGGAGAATCATCAGAACTAGTCTCTGTTGAGGCATCATCTGCAGCAGAATCGGCATCTCCATCCCTAACAAGAGGTTGCTCAGGATCTAAAGTAGTAGTAGCAGCATGCTCTCTGACCAGAGCATCACCCTCCCCAAATAGCTCCTCACTGGAATCTGGCTCAACAACTAAAGTGGTAGGGGGATGAGGGCTCGGAAAGGGTGAAGGCTGAAACAGGCTCGGATGCTGCCTTAGAACTGCTACAAGGGCCTTATCCAATCCCTCAGTAAACTGAGCAGGAAAAAGCATCTCATCATGCTGATCCATAAGACTCTTGTACTCAGTTGACTCTAAATAGTCATCTATCAGCTTTTCCTTGTCGTCCTTCAATGCCACCAGCTCTGCCTGAGCACCAACCAACTCCTCATCCTTCTTTTTCAATTGCTCCTCCAGCTGATGAATGTGCAGACTCCTTTTCTGGGATTCAGTCTCAAATCCCTTGGTCTTCTCCTTCCAAGCCTTGGCTTGGTGGATTAAGCTCTGGAAGTGGACGTTAACCTACACAAAATAGCAGAGTGGTGATATAAAACAAAAAGCAAAAGGGATGAAAATTATGGAAAAGTAAAGTCTAAAGACTTACAGCAGCTAAAGCTTGAGAGCCAAGTGATTCTGACTCCCCAATGCCTCTATTCATAACTAAGTCTTTATAGTCTGGAGGGGTGATTGAGTTGAGTGACCAGTCCATAGCATGTTTGGTGGAACCCACGGCGCTATCTCGCTTTCTGAAGCCCCAGGATGGCCTAAACACGGTGGATTGAATGTTGACCTGGGAACTCCCCTCCAAGGCATCTATCTCAACAAACTTGAGGTTCCCTTTCTGAACCTTGTGCGGACGCAAGAATGAAGGCTCAGCTCCTTATTCTCGAGGATCGGCATTCCTATTTGCTCGAGCCATCCTGGAAGTTTCGTTGTCAGGATCAGGAGAAGCTTCCACAAGCATTTTTGCAACTGAAATGACATGGATAGAAACACAATTGAATAAGTCAAGCATGAAAATAGGAAAAACAAAGGCAGGAAAGAAAGTTACCCCGTTCAGAAACTGGTGAGAGGCCTACTGCTCTTAGAGATTCTTCATTTATGAGGCTTTGGCAGGTTATGGACATATCATCGCCTTTAGTTAAAGTGTCGAAAGTAGCTTGATCCTCTGTACTAAGGGTAATCCCCTTGGCTTTCCCATCTGAAACCTTCGAAAAGGTTTTTCTAAATAGCGTACCCCAATCACCACCCTCCCACTCAAGATAAGCAAACTCTTTCTTCCAGCCAAGGTTGTTGTCTGGTATTGATTTACCATTAAAGATAGGGGGAATTTGGGGTGAAGTTTGATATATACCCAACCAGAGTAAATAGCATGGCTATTGTAAACTTGGAAAATTTTGCGAAAAAGGGGGATAGACAAAGGAAGGTTTTGCCTTAGACACAAAACCATAAAACACAGGATTATTCTCCATGCATTTGGGGGTAGTTGACAAGGGCTACATTGAATGTCAGCTGGAAGGCGGGGAATAAACTCATGAAAGGGAAAGCGGAGGCCAGCTATTAAATACTCTCTATAGATACACAAAGCATTGGGCCTCCAATGACAAGGCCTGTCACCCGGCCCAGCTGGGACAAGTTTATAAGGTTTTCTAATCTTATATAACTTATTATATCTAATAATTTCATCAGTATCGTGATATGTATTACAACAGTCATTTGCATCTAACTCGACTAAGGAGGGGTAGTCATCTGCTCGCTCATTTAACATTTCTAAAAGAGATGTGTAAGGAGAACGAATTTTGATGGTACCTTTGGAAGAGGCTGAGTTCATTTTCATGAATCGAGCTTGAGCTTTGTCCGCCATTGATGGGAGCTTGAAAACTTTGACTTGAAACGGAGAAGACGACCGGAGAAAAAGGCCGGAGTTAGCCGAGAAAACTTCGACGGAAACTAGAGAGAATTATTAGGTAAATTGAGAGTAGTGTAGAGTAGAAATGAGAGTGTGAGAAATGAACTCTCCACTCTCACTCTTTTATAGAATTTCCTAACCGGTTGAAATACTTACAAACGATCAAAAAACCTACAGTGACCGGTCAAAGTGACAGAATTGACCTGTTAAAGGCCCGTGAAAACTGGCCCAATACGAAAAGCCCAATTCTGGAATGTTCTACGAAAATATCTAAGATATCATGAAAAAAATATCTGAGATGAAGGATCTAGAATGCTGACCCAAGTGGGCCCTGATAAGATATATTTTTAGATAATTTTATTCCCATATTTAATTACATTTTGCATTGATTTGAATATTTATTTAATAAATTTTGATGTTTTATTGTAGAAGACAAGAATTCCTAAGTTTGGAAGAATTTGGGCTTAAAGAGCTATTTTGGAGATAAAAATGGAAGAAATTCGGATTTATTGAGCTACACCCGCTTTCTACGGTATTTAATTCATATCCGGAGTTGTAGGAGTCGGATTTGGACGATCTTGTTAGAAAATGGAAAGTTTGAGGCATATTTATAATATGTTCTTGATGTAATTTCCAGAAACTAACAAGTGGAGGTTGTTCCTTGTAATGAGGACTTAAACTTTCATGTTTGGATCTAAGACATTTTCTTAGTGGAATCCATAGATAAATCGAGTTGAAAGGAGATTTGAAATCAGGTTGCAGATGGAAATCATGGCCATGATATATATATTTCATGATCATGAAGAGGCATCAAAAGAGATGGGATATTCAGAAATGTTTCATGCCCATGAGAAAGTTTTCATGTCCATGAATGTATACTTGGTTGGTCAGAAACGTTTCATGCCCATGAGGAAGTTTTCATGCCCATTATGTGCAACTGATTTTAAATTAGATATTGATTTATTTTAACAGGTTTCAGATTTATTTGTTACAATAGTACTGGAAATTTGGGTCAGTATTTGGATCAAATCCTGATGGAAATTTGGATCAGTACTTGGAGTAAAATCCTGATGGACTTGGTCAGACATCAGATACTGATGGGCTAAATTCTGATGGATATCAGTTCCTGACAAAGCACTGAATCCTGATCCTGATGGACACCAAATCCTGATGTTACTGATGACCAAATCCTGATGCTTATGTAACTGAAAAATAAATACTGATGCAGTTAATTCAATTAAATCAGAATATTTACTTTCCTTTTATGGAGTATCAGTTACGTTTTATTCTTGGTATTATATATATACAGAATAGAATAGAACGTTGTATGTGATACGATACATCCTAAGGAGAGAAAACCCTCGTAGTTTTCTTTCTCTCTGCTCTCTCAACACATACAGAAGAGATACATAATTCTCAGGCGAACTGAGGTGCTAGTCGCTGTTGATCTCTCCGCTTCTGTGACCGGTTTGATCTGTGCTGTTTTATCCTGGAAGTGATATTGCTGCAACCCAACACAGCGTAAGTGGGGCAATAATCTCTTCAAGAACAGTCAAGTCCTCTCGAAGGGTTTGGCGACTCAGCTGTTTATTCTCTTATCAGTTTTTGCTAAAAGCTTCTGTAAGAGATAAGTCTTTCTTGTTTCTCTCGTTAATTACAGTCTCTGATTATATCTTGTTTATGCCTTCGTGACTTGTTTCGTTATTTGGTTAATTGCCTGTTCTTGTTTTAATATATATCACTGCCTCATTGTTGCTGTAGTTGTAATATACCCAACAATCTTGAAGAGATTATTTTGTGTTATATATTGTTAATTAACAAGATGGTTAACGAAACTGAAACTCCTGTTGTTGAGACCAGCTCTGGGTCTGGTGTTACTGTACCCACCATGGATTGGACTACGTACCGTTTCCCACAGCCTATTGATTTGTCAGGAATGCCTGATAAATTCAGTGGGGGTGTTGGTTTTTCTCGTTGGCAGAAAAAGATAAAACTGTGGCTAACGGTAAAGGGTCTATGGCCGGTGGTGCAGTATGAAAAACCAATTGTGGTTAAGGAGAAAGCTGAAACTGTTAAGGCTTATACTATGTGGGAGGAAAAGGATGGGGTGGCTAGGGCTGCAATTTTGGCAGCTTTGGCGAACACTCTATTCGATGTTTATTCATCTGACTCTTACACTGCTAAGCTCTTATGGGAGAAGCTTGACCAAACACATAATACTGACTCGCAAGGGTTGGAAAAGTATTCTGTGGCTAGGTTCCTTGACTTTAAACTGGTGGATACTAAATCCATGACTGAGCAAGTGCATGAGTTTGAGATGTTAGTTCATGCTTTGAAGGAGTCTGGCATGGACTTACCTGAAAAGTTTCAGGTTATGTCTGTGATTGAAAAGCTCCCTAAGTCTTGGGAAGAGTTTGCACTCTCCCTGAAAAGACAGAAAGGAGAGATCACTTGGACAAACCTGATGTTGGACATCTCTGTGCAGGAGCAACACAAGTCCAAGCAAGGACATGTGATGCCTACTGAACATGCTGGGAGTTCGAAGGTGAATGTAGTGACTGTAGGACAGAAAAGAAAGTCTGTCACTAAGAAGGAAAACCCTAAGTCTAAAGACAAGAACAAGGCTAAGAAACCAAAGGCAAACAAACCATGTTGGTCTTGTGGACAGGTTGGTCATTGGAGCAAGGACTGTCCTGAAAAGAAAGCTAAGAAACCTGTTGTGGGAGCACAAGCTAACACTGTGCTTGGAACCACTGGTGGGTCTATGGTTAACATGGTTGTTGGTGAGGCTGTTGCTTCTGAAACTGACAACGGGTATGTGACCTACAACCCTGTACTTCTTTCTACTTATTCGTCTCATGAATGGTTGATTGATACTGGAGCTAATGTACATATTTGTACTGATATTACTCTATTTGTATCTTATCAACAGACTCATGGAATGACTGTGACGATGGGGAATGCGAGTGTAGCTCAAGTACTTGGAATAGGAAACGTGGACCTGAAGTTCGCTTCTGGGCGTGTTCTATCCCTCACTAGAGTGCACAATGTTCCTGATATTCGTAGAAATATAAGAAGTGGAAGTTGTTTAGTTAAAAATGGTTTTGAAGTTTCTTTGAAATGTAATAAAGTAGTTATTACAAATACTGGTGTATTCTTTGGCAAAGGTTACTTGTCGGATGGATTATTTTTAATAAATGTTGAGCCTGTTCTGGGCAGTTTTATTAATAATAATGTTGCTCCTTCTGTTAATTGTGTTGAATCATCTGATTTGTGGCACGCACGTCTTGGTCACTTGAATTTTGGTGCTCTAAATAATATGATGAACTTAGAGTTGATTCCAAAACATGCCATTGATAAGAAAACTAAATGTCAAGTATGTGTGACTGCTAAACAAACTAGGAAACCCTTTCATAATGTTGTTAGGGATTCGAATGTGTTAGATTTAGTGCACACTGACATATGTGAATTTGGTGGTGTTTTGACCAAGGAACATAATAGATATTTCATTACCTTTATAGATGATTGTAGTAGATATTGTTATGTTTATTTGCTTAAACATAAAGATGAAGCACTAGATAAATTCATTATGTTCAAAACTGAAGCTGAAACACAAACTGGTAAAGTACTTAAACGTTTGAGATCAGATAGAGGTGGTGAGTATACGAGTAACTCGTTTAATGAATTTTGCAAGAGCAATGGTATAGTTCATGAAGTAACTCCACCATACACACCTGAGTCTAATGGGGTGGCAGAACGAAAGAACAGAACCTTTAAGGATATGATCAATAGTATGTTGATTAATTCTGGGTTGCCTAAGTACATGTGGGGATAAGCTCTGAATACGGCTTGCCATATTCTGAATAGAGTTCCTCTGAAACATATGGACAAGACACCTTATGAATTATGGACAGAGAAAAGGACTAACTTAAAGTATCTTCGTGTGTGGGGGTGTCTTGCAAAGGTACTTGTCCCTGAACACAAGAGAAAGAAACTAGGTCCTAAAACTGTTGATTGCATCTTTCTAGGCTATATTGAAACCACTACAGCTATGAGATTTTTAGTATTAAAATCTGACATAGATGGAATAGTGGCTAATACTATAGTTGAATTTCGTGATGCAACATTCTTTGAGAATGTGTTCCCTATGAAGACTGGTATACCTCAGGGAATTCCTGATGATGATCCCACTCACACATCGAGGTCCATTCCTGATCATGTGGAAAGGATGACAAATGTGGGGGCAGATCCTGATAGTAGCTCTATTCCTGATGAAGTAGAGGAACCTAGAAGGAGTAAGCGTGCTAAGGTAGTCAAGGATTTTGGAAGTGATTTTATCACTTACAATATCGAGGATGAACCTTTAACTTTTCGACAGGCCATGGATTCTTCAGAATCTAGGTACTGGAAAGGTGCTGTAAAAAGTGAAATTGACTCTATTGTTTCTAACGGAACATGGGAGTTGGTTGATCTACCTCCTGGGTGTTCTACTATAGGATGCAAATGGGTCTTCAAAAGGAAGATGAATCCTGATGGCTCAATAGATAAGTATAAGGCTAGGCTGGTAGCTAAGGGTTTTAAGCAGAAGGAAGGCATTGATTACTTTGACACATACTCTCCAGTTGCTAGAATGACAACAATCCGAATGCTTATAGCATTGGCTTCTGTACATGGTCTTATCATCCATCAAATGGATGTAAAGACAGCTTTTCTTCATGGTGAACTTGAAGAAGAGATTTATATGGATCAGCCTGAGGGATTTGTTGCTTCTGGTAATGAGAGGAAAGTATGTAAGTTAATCAAGTCTATATATGGCTTAAAACAAGCTCCAAGAGACTGGCATAAAAAGTTTGATGAAACTGTTTTAGAATCAGAATTTGTAGTTAATGAAAGTGACAAGTGTGTCTATTACATGGTTAAAGGAAATGAATGTATTATTGTGTGCCTGTATGTGGATGATATTTTGTTGTTTGGAACCAATATTGAGATTATTAACGAGACAAAAAGGTTCTTGAAAAGGCATTTTGAAATGAAGGATATGGGAGAGGCTAGTGTGATTCTTGGTATCAAGTTGACTCAGTCAACTGATGGAATAACCTTGTCACAATCTCATTATATAGAGAAATCTATACTTGAGAAGTATGGTTATTCAAATTGTAGAATCGCTAGTACTCCATATGATCCTAAAATTGCCCTTGTCAAGAATAGTTCAGGAGTTCCTATGTCTCAGTTAAGGTATTCTCAGATTATTGGGAGTTTGCAGTATCTTGCTAATGGTACTAGGCCAGATATTTCATATTCAGTGTCTAAGTTAGCAAGATATACAAGCTGTCCAAACAAGACTCATTGGGATGCTCTTGACAGAGTGATTAGATATCTGAAAGGCACCATATATCTTGGTTTGCATTACAGGAGGTTTCCTGGAGTGCTAGAGGGATATAGTGATGCAAGTTGGATAGCTAAAAAGTCTGGTTCCAATGGAGTGACTGGATACATGTTTACCCTAGCGGGTGGAGCAATATCTTGGAAGTCTTCTAGACAGACTGTTATAACTCGGTCTACTTTTGAGGCTGAGTTGTGTGCATTAGATGCCACGGGGACTGAGGCTGAATGGTTACATGGACTCATGTCAATGTTGCCTGTAGTAAGTCGTCCACTTCCTGCTTTTGCTGTTCATTGTGATAGCCGTACAACTATCGACAAGATAAACAGCAAGAAGTACAATGTGAAAACAAAGAGACATATCCAAGTTAGACTAAAGTCTATAAGGGGTCTAATGTCTGAAAGGATTATTGCTGTTGAGTTTGTTGGAACTCAAGAAAACCTAGCTGATCCTTTGACTAAAGGGCTTGAGCATGCTGTAGTCCTTAAGTCTAGGTTGGGGATGGGACTGATAGCCCATTGTAATTCATCTACAGCGGGAACCCAATACACATGAGAGGAGATCCCTCGAAAGTGTATTCAATGTGGTAATAACAAGTTGTAAGGGTGAATTGGTTGTACCTTTAACTTCATAGATTGATACTCACGTATCTGGAGTCTATCCCCTGTAAACCTATAAGGTACTGTAACTGCCAGAATAGCAAGAGTTATTTGAACTCTGAATGGGGTCAAGTCATATGACGAGATGCTAGCAGTACATCTCTGGAGATGCCCAGCTAAGCGAATGTAATTGTGTGGTCGCAATTAGAGGAAAGGGTTATTCCTTGAAACATTCGACGAACAGGATCGAGACATGACCATTAACGTCTCAAAGCCGTAGATTAGCACCATAGCCTTTGACTTGTCGTCGTCTATGGAGTGTGGTTACACTAAACGGATAAAGATTCAAGGTGAAACATTCCATCTGAATCCGGTAGCCATCGAAGTAGAGGACTTAGGAGGGTTCAAACCCGGAAGGGTACCTACTCTGAAAAACAAGTCATGATGAGGATAGATATGTATTTGAATTTCTGTATGGATTCGTGGGGGATTGTTAGAAAATGGAAAGTTTGAGGCATATTTATAATATGTTCTTGATGTAATTTCCAGAAACTAACAAGTGGAGGTTGTTCCTTGTAATGAGGACTTAAACTTTCATGTTTGGATCTAAGACATTTTCTTAGTGGAATCCATAGATAAATCGAGTTGAAAGAAGGAGATTTGAAATCAGGTTGCAGATGGAAATCATGGCCATGATATATATATTTCATGATCATGAAGAGGCATCAAAAGAGATGGGATATTCAGAAATGTTTCATGCCCATGAGAAAGTTTTCATGTCCATGAATGTATACTTGGTTGGTCAGAAACGTTTCATGCCCATGAGGAAGTTTTCATGCCCATTATGTGCAACTGATTTTAAATTAGATATTGATTTATTTTAACAGGTTTCAGATTTATTTGTTACAATAGTACTGGAAATTTGGGTCAGTATTTGGATCAAATCCTGATGGAAATTTGGATCAGTACTTGGAGTAAAATCCTGATGGACTTGGTCAGACATCAGATACTGATGGGCTAAATCCTGATGGATATCAGTTCCTGACAAAGCACTGAATCCTGATCCTGATGGACACCAAATCCTGATGTTACTGATGACCAAATCTTGATGCTTATGTAACTGAAAAATAAATACTGATGCAGTTAATGCAATTAAATCAGAATATTTACTTTCCTTTTATGGAGTATCAGTTACGTTTTATTCTTGGTATTATATATATACAGAATAGAATAGAACGTTGTATGTGATACGATACATCCTAAGGAGAGAAAACCCTCGTAGTCTTCTTTCTCTCTGCTCTCTCAACACATACAGAAGAGATACATAATTCTCAGGCGAACTGAGGTGCTAGTCGCTGTTGATCTCTCCGCTTCTGTGACCGGTTTGACTTGTGCTGTTTTATCCTGGAAGTGATATTGCTGCAACCCAACACAGCGTAAGTGGGGCAATAATCTCTTCAAGAACAGTCAAGTCCTCTCGAAGAGTTTGGCGACTCAGCTGTTTATTCTCTTATCATTTTTTCCTAAAAGCTTCTGTAAGAGATAAGTCTTTCTTGTTTCTCTCGTTAATTACAGTCTCTGATTATATCTTGTTTATGCCTTCGTGACTTGTTTCGTTATTTGGTTAATTGCCTGTTCTTGTTTTAATATATATCACTGCCTCATTGTTGCTGTAGTTGTAATATACCCAACAGATCTTACAGTCCACGCGAAGCTTAGAAAATTATCTACAATTCAGAGGGATTAAATAAGCAAAAATCCGATTGGAGCAGCTCGAAATCTGAGGAGCAAATACAGTTCCGAATTTTAGTGGATTTGGAATTTTCTTGTAGTTTATTTAAAGTATAAAGCATGTGTTTGATTGATTAGTTGTTGTGAAGAATTCCTAGCCGAAAGTCTTGAATTGGTTGGCAAAGAAAGAAAAAAAAGCAATTGCCAAAGTGGACTAATGATGAAGGTCAATGATGGAGGCATATTAATATGAATATTTGAGGCATGAATGAGCTATAAAATGAAGAGCTTGCGGGAGTGAAAGACATTAGGAGACACACCAAATTAGATCATTAGATAGCATTAGACTAGGAAATACACAGCATACATCTTGTTTCATTCGGCTACTGCAAGAGCTAGGATTAAGGGCTTGGTTTTCTTCTCTTTTATGTACACTTTCTTCAGTTTAATTCTCGTTATGTAAGGTACTTTCTATTTTACATTTTTTTATTAAATATATATTTTAGATGGATTGTTATATAATTTTAGTTGTTATTAATTTTTATATTAGTGAGTAGTTTGTTCTAGGACATAAAGGGAAGCCATGTTTGCATGATAATTCTGGCATGATTTTCATAGTGGTTTGATTGATTATGGTAATTCTAATCGATTATGTTTTTATATTTAATTTGTGTTATCGGCCAATATCACAGATGAATTATATGCGAATAGGGGTAATAGATCGAGAGATTTTACTCACTAGAGGCACACATACGGTTAACGGAATTGAATTTTAGTGCGAGAGCATAATTGGATTTCCGAGAGCGTTAATGCTTGAGAGAGATTAACACATGCTCTAATTACCCGATTAATTAAATTAGTAAAAGTGATTATATGTGTAAGCATGTTTCGGAGTGTTGATGCTTGAGAGAGATTAACAAACCCTAATTGCATGACCATTTTGATTGCTTTAGCTTAAAAACCAGATATTATGTAAACATGGTGGACCTAATTGCCCTAGATTTTAAATTCATTGTTTATCCTTTAATTAATTAGCTAGTTAGTAAATACTTTCATAACTATCATTTTTGCCCTAGAAACAATTGAATTAAAATTGATAAAACCTGTCTCCCTGCGAACGAACACAAAAATATACACATCAGATTAACACATGCTCTAATTACCCGATTAATTAAATTACTAAAAGTGATTATATGTGTAAGCATGTTTCGGAGTGTTGATGCTCGAGAGAGATTAACAAACCCTAATTGCATGACCATTTTGATTGCTTTAGCTTAAAAACCAGATATTATGTAAACATGGTGGACCTAATTGCCCTGGATTTTAAATTCATTGTTGATCCTTTAATTAATTAGTTAAATTAATATAAATAATTAGTTAGTAAATATTTTCATAATTATCGTTTTTGCTCCGGAAATAATTGAATTAAAATTGATAAAACCGGCCTCCCTGAGAACGAACACAAAAATATACCACATCAAATTGGCGCCGCTGCCGGGGAGGCAAAAATTATCGCCTTTAAATTAATTGTTTCTTATAGCTTAGATTTTATTTTGTTTAGTGTAATAAAAAAAATATTTAAAACAACAAAAATATTAGTTATAAATTTTCTTTAAATTTCAGCAGTTATTTTCCTGTCTTTATTTCTGTTAATTCGAAGCCTCATATTAAATCCCCTGTTTTCTTCGTTTAATTCGTTTTTCCCCTGTTTTTCTACAAAACAACCGAACCTAGCTTCCTTCTCCTCATCCTCCTTACACAAACACCAACACCCATCCCCTGTTCGAACCAAACCCAGCTGCACTCCGACCTCCGCTGCTCCGCCTGCAAAACATCAAAACCTACCTCGCACTCACCATAACTTCTTCACTCTCCTATCTCCTTCACAACACCTACACCGCCCCCTGTTTCGATTTCAACAGCCCCAACCTCTCCTCCCCTTTATTCTTTTTCTTCGTACAAGCATACAACTACGATCCCTGTTTCTTTTCATTTTGTTCCCTTTCAATTTGGTTCGAGTTTTTGTGGTGAGCTCATGATCTTTGAGTCCAAATGTTTGTTGGGTTTCTATAGTTCGAAGAAGTTGAGTTCGGCCGAGTTATTTAGAATCGATTTGCTGTTTAAACGAGTTATTGTGTGATTCCTGTTTGTTACGGAGTTACTGAGTTACAGTTGTAGCTGATATATTGGTGTCGTTGATAATTGAGTTACTGCTGTGTTCGAATTAATTGTTAAGAATGCTGAGTCGAGTTCCTTTCTGAGTTTCCGAGTCAGTTTCCTGTACTGGGTCTGTGTCCGAGTTGCTGCTGAGTCGCTGTTGTTCGTGTTGTTTGTTTATGATTTGCTGAGTTGATTTTTGCTGTTTCTGCGAGTTCTGTTTTGGTATTAAGTTCGTTGATGAGTTGCTGTTGCGTTCATTGACCGAGTTCGTGAGTTTTGCTACGAGTGTGAGTGTTTTCCGAATTGTTGTCGAATGGCATTTTGTTTAGTGTTAGGTTAGTGAGTTTGTTCGTTTACTATCACAAGTCACAGTGGTCATTTGTAGGTTCATTTAGTATTTGCTTTTATTAAATAAAAAAGTGGGTGTGTACCTCTACTTAAACCAAAGAGCGCGTACTTCTACATAAAAAAAAAAATAATAAAAAAAAATTAATTTAATTTTTTTTATATTTTGTTTAATTTGTTAAATTTTGTGTGAAATTTTTAGTTCGTCTATGTTTCCTTTGTCTCATTGGAACTTTAGTTCCAATTGAGGCAGATTTTATTATGTTTTCTTGGTTTTGTAGTGTCTTTACAGGTCTGCAATGGGTGAAGTTGATACTTTTGCACATCTTTCTTTCTTAGTAGAGGCACATACTCGAGAAATTGCCTCGTTGAAGACTGCAGAGCCCCTTACATGTCCGTTGAGTAATAATGAGATGCCACCAATGGCCCCTGAAACTTACACAGGTTGTGATGTTTGTGATATTTATGGTCACTTTGGTTTTGAATGCTCTTACAATATTTACAATTCTCAAGATGCTCAATTCAGACAAGTGAATGATTATCGAGAAAGATACGAGTCCAATCCGTACTTTAATGCATATAATCAAGATTGGACGGGTCAACCGAATTTTTCGTACACGGACAACAATTTTCAGAATTTCTCATATCATGATCAACAACAATTTCAACAACAACAATATGAAGAACAATATCATGATCAGAATCAATTTGAGCAATCATCATGGCAGCAATATGAATATCCTCCATCACAAAATTTCCAGGTTCATCAAACCAATGAAAATGCACAGCCTGATCAAACGAGCGATGTGATGAAAATGCTGATACAAGAGATTAAAGAATTAAGAACTCAAAGTTTGGTGATTGCATCTCAAATTGCACACTTGGCTAGTTCTTCTATTTGAGGGCAACCCGACCATTTACCATCATCATTCATTGGATTTGAAGAGGACATGAGTGCTATTATCTTTACAAGTGATCAAGAACATGATAGTTTCTCCCTGTATATTGATGATGTACCAACTAAAAAAGAGGAGGATACTGTCATTAATGTTACAATTGAAGATGTTCTTGTTGTTGCTACCTAGGACAATGTGGCTGATGATGAGATCAATGATGCATTTATTGTTGCGGACTATGTAAGTGAGGATGAGGTAACAAAAGAAAGCAATACCGAGATGGTTGTTATTTCTCTTCATGAACTTGTGCCTAAGCTACCATTCCCAAGTCGAAACACAGCTCATGTGGATCAATGGTTTGATATTGATAATCCATTCAAAACGCCTCTTACGCTTCAATTCTCGGAAGAAGGAGATCCTGATAATTACTCTTTATTCAATGATTTAAGAAGACAAGAGGATCAAATAGCTCCAGAGAAAGTAAGGAATGGAGAAGAACCACCACCCGAGCCTCCACCTCACGTGAATATTAAGGGCTTTCGGCATTTTCGAGGCTGTGAATTTTATCGTTGCTTTATCACATAATTTTCCAAAACTACATATTTTCTTGATCAATTGTTAATTATTGATGTAGTAGCTAAATTTGCTAATGCTTGTTTGGATATTTTGTGCAGGATTAAAACAACTGTTGATGCTCGTGGTGGTCCCGCGCAACAGGTTTTTGGTCTTTTTGGAGTGGCACTCCATGCTTCGACATTTAGTGCCTCGACACTTCATGCATATGCATTAGGGGAGTATTTCTTACTTTTCTTTGTATTTCTTGCTTTTGTTTTATATAATTGTTCATTGAGGACAATGAACCACTTAAGTGTGGGGATGAGTTCTCGGTGATTAAAAATTCCAAAAAAATTAGAAAATTAATTGCCTCGTCTCATAGTGTGTTAACAAGGATAGGTACACATTTTGTGAATTTATTTTGCATGATTATTTGACATGTCATATCTCTGAAAGTTATTTGTTACTTGATGATTCCTTGTACGTGCTTGCGAAAATTTTAAAACTTGAGATACATCATTGTCAATTTTAGTGAGTACTGAAGCATGCTTTCACCATGTGAGATCTTGAGCCTAATTTATGATTGGTACATCTTATATCAATCAATTTTTTATTGTTGTGTGTAGTTCATCATTGAGCATGTTGCTCTATAACTTGCTTTAAACCATTTTGAGATTACATGATATCTGTATGCATGAAAATGATAAAGGCACTAGGATTAACCGTATTTATCCAAACAGTACCCTTGAATCATATATCCTTAGTGAACCCCTTTGAGCTTTTTATCCGTTATTTTTGTGTATCACCAATCTAAATTCTTGAGCCTACTTGTTTATTCTTCTCTTAATTTACTAGTAGAGCATTTTGATTCCTTTGGAGGTTGGTGAGTGCATAGTGTGGGGATTTCTTTGTTAAAGTGTGAAAATTTGGTGGGAATAAAAAAAAGAAAAAAAAGAAAGAAAAGAAGAAGGAAAATAAAAGATCAAGTGAAGAGTTGTGTTTATTGGTTTGTGCAATATGAAAATGGAAAAGTACATGGTAATATGTGCTTGGAGTTTAATGCTTGTGAAAGTCTGATCAGCTCTTACATGATCAAAATTTCATGTTGAGTGCTTTAATTAGAAATGAACATTGTGCTCTATTAGTTTGTCGAGTTAGCCACTTGTTAGCCTTTTTCTTGATTCCCTACCCTTCACCTTAGCCACGTTACAACCTTTAACAAAGACCTTTTGATTTGTGCATGCATGTATTCAAAGTAGTGGAGATTTGGTGGACAACCAAGCATATGGTAGCACATGACTTTATTGATTGAACTTGAGCGAATACACTTCACCTATACACTTGTGTGATTTGAGAGATATGTGAGATTTTCTATCCATAGTATGTTACTCATTGAATGCGGCATTGATATATATTTCATGATCTTTTTGTCTATCTAGACTGTGTGTTTACTTGGATAGTCTTGTACATATGATGTGTAAGTGAACAGACTTTCAGTATTGTGCAATTGAGGTTTACTGGTGTGGAGTACTGTGATATGTTGCATACTTGAGACTTGGCAGAAAAAATGGATTTTGCGGGTAAATTCAATATAAACCCTCACGAGACAACACTCGTCCTACTAGCGCTGCCTAGGGGTTTAACGGCTTGTTGCATATGTTCAATGTAATCGTGTCATATACGAAAGTGATATTAGTTAGGATTTAATTTTTATTTTGCTTATTTGCCCGAGGACGTGCAAATACTTAGTGTGGGGATGTTTGATAAGATATATTTTTATATATATTTTAGATAATTTTATTCCCATATTTAATTGCATTTTGCATTGATTTGGATATTTATTTAATAAATTTTGATGTTTTATTGTAGAAGACAAGAATTCCTAAGTTTGGAAGAATTTGGGCTTAAAGAGCTATTTTGGAGCTAAAAATGGAAGAAATTCGGATTTATTGAGCTACACCCGCTTTCTACGGTATTTAATTCATATCCGGAGTTGTAGGAGTCGGATTTGGACGATCTTACAGTCTACGCGAAGCTTAGAAAATTATCTACAATTCAGAGGGATTAAATAAGCAAAAATCCGATTGGAGCAGCTCGAAATCTGAGGAGCAAATACAGTTCCGAATTTTAGTGGATTTGGAATTTTCTTGTAGTTTATTTAAAGTATAAAGCATGTGTTTGATTTGGAATTTTCTTGTAGTTTATTTAAATTATAAAAGAGCACAACAAAGCTTAAAATTCCAATTTCGTGAGGCTTGTTTAAGACCGTAAAGTGACTTGATCAGTTTACAAACCAGAGAAGAATCAGACAACTTTAAACCAGGTGGAGGTTTCATATAAACGTCTTTGTACAAGTCACCATGGAGAAAAGCATTGTTTACATCCAATTGAAACATATACCAATTGTTCTTAACAACCACTTCAACTAGACTTCGAAGTGTGGTCATTTTCACAACAGGTGAAAATGTTTCAGTGTAGTCAATTCCAGTTTTTTGAGTGAAACCCTTAACAACTAAACGAGCTTTGTAACGCTCAATAGAACCATCAGCATGATACTTTACCCTAAAAACCCACTTACAAAATATAGCCTTCTTGCTAGGTGGAAGTGGAACTAAAGACCATGTATTATTAGCTTCAAGTATTGAAAACTCAGCAGCAACAGCTTGTTGCCATTCAGGATATAACATAGCTTCATCAAATGAACTAGGTTTAGCAACTGGAACTTGAAGATTTAATGGTGGAATTGCACAACATAACTAGACTCAGATGAATAAGTGGAATCTTGATGACAAAAGAAAGTGATGGTACATGAACAAAGAGTGTCTGAGCATTTAGTATGTAGGGGAATGTACATAATATGTTAGATAACCTGGTAGTTTAGAAGCTCTAGTAAACTTTCGAGATACATTTTGCAAAACAGGAGTAGAAGAAATATTAGAATCAATATCATGATTATGAGAATCAGACATATTATCATGACTCTGAAAATCAGACATATTATGTTCTACAGACAGGGATAGAGAAATGTTTGAAGTAGATGAGGGTGGACTGATGTTTGATGTAGGTGATGAGTTAGGAATTGATATAGGTGATAAGTTAGGAATTTCAAATGGTGTGTTTGTGACATTATCAGAAATAGATAAAGGAATAAATGTAGAAGAATCTGCATCTAGATATGGAAATTTAGTTTCATAAAAGACTGCATCTCTGGAAACTAAAATTTCTTTTGTATCTAGATTATAAAACTTGTATGCTTTCTTTCCAGGAGGATAACCAATAAAAACACAAATTGAAGCTCGAAGAGAAAATTTATCCCTGTGTTGTTTAGGAGTGGAGACAAGAAAGGTTTCAAATGAGAAAAATCTGGAGGAATGCTGAACAATCTTTCATATGGAGAAACATTATTAAGAACTCTAGATGGAAGTCGATTGATTAAGTAGGTGGCTGTGTGAACACAGTCACCCCAGAATTTGAGAGGTAAATGAGACTGATATAGCAAAGCACGAGATGTTTCTAACAAGTGTTTATGTTTGCGCTCCACAACACCATTTTGTTGTGGAGTGTAAACACATGAAGTTTGATGATTAATGCCCTGTGATTGAAAGCAAGAGACAACAGAAGAACTAGAGCCTAGCTCTAAAGCATTATCAGATCGAACTGTTTGAACATTAGTCTTGAACTGAGCTTTGACTAAACAGAAAAAAGACTTAAGACAGTCAAAAGCATTACTCTTATTTGAAAGCAAATAAGTCCAAGTGACTCTAGAAAAGTCATCAACGATAGTAAGAAAGTATTTAAACTTGTTGTATGTAGGAACTTTGTATGGTCCCCAAACATCTATGTGAATTAATTGAAAGATATGTATACTCTTAATATGACCGATGGGAAAAGGAAGACGAGTTTGTCTAGCTTTAGCACAAATAAGACAAGTAAAATCTGTCATGTCATTATTACATAACTTTAACAATTGGAGTTTATGAAAAGGTAAATGGCCTAATCGATAGTGCCATAACAAACAAGATTCATTACAACTGTTGGAAGTAGTACTAAGAGAAACAGA
Source organism: Kitagawia praeruptora (assembly GCA_037693485.1). Taxonomy (NCBI): domain Eukaryota; kingdom Viridiplantae; phylum Streptophyta; class Magnoliopsida; order Apiales; family Apiaceae; genus Kitagawia; species Kitagawia praeruptora. Next base: position 51,303,360 of record CM075348.1, on the reverse strand, counting down.
TTGTATATTAGAGGAGACATTAGCTTGAGTAGCTTGAGTGTCAGAAGTAGAATAAGACAGAAGGTACAAGCCTTTGAATGCTTTACCAAGTTATGAGTAAAATGTATAGAACAATTCAACTATTGAGATAATTTACTGACTGATAACAAGTTGAATTGAAAGATAGGCACATAAAGAACATGTTGAAGAATAATTAATGTTGTGAGAAATAGGAACTGTTCCAACAGAGGTGATTTTTAAAATATGACCATTTGGTAAGGAGATAGTTAAAGGATGATTTAAATCAGATAAAGAACTAAAAAGATGTTTCTGAGAACACATATGATCATTGGCTCCACTGTCAATGATCCATGTATTATGATCAGATTGTGACATGCAAACAACAATAGAATAGGAACATTGAGTGTTACCAGCAAAATTGGCATATGAAGCTGACTGATCTAGTGCCTGAGAACCCTTGAGAAGTTGTACCAATTGAGAGTACATTTCAGGAATTAAAGTTGGAGTATTCAGTGGTTGAGTAGAATCATTAGACACCAAATTCTGTGTTGTAGCAGATGAGAAATCATTAGAAGTATCAGCAAGTGCTGCAAATCGTTTTGTATTAGTGCCTGATTTAGTAAATTTGAAATCACTTGGAAAACCATGAATCTTGTAGCATTTATCAATCGAATGGCCTGATTTCTTGTACTAATTGCACACAACAGATGACTTGGAAAAATCCTTGTTCTTAAATTGTCCTCCTTGACTAGATAAATTTCTGGTGGCATTGACATGTAGTGAAGTAGCATTAGTCATAAAATTCGTGGAGTTGTAAATCTCTCTCTGAGCTTCCTCTTGAAGAAAGAGATTGTAAAATTGACTAATCGAAGGCAAAGGATTAGCCATCAAAATAGAGCCTCGAATCACATTATAGGATTCGTTTAAACCCATGAGAAACTGAATAACATGTTGATTCTGATACAAATTTGAAGTTTTCTGAGCAGCACCACAATCACATTTGCAAGTACAAACAGGTATGATACACAATGCATCCACATCATCCCATAATACTTTCAGCTTAGTAAAGTAATCTAAGATCCTTGTGTAATTTCACTGATTTTCTTATTAAGACCAAATAGTTGTGTGCCATTAGATACACCATAACGTTCTTCTAATTCATTCCACATTTGACAAGCCGTAGTAGCATATATAACACTTCGACCAATGTTCTTGGATAAAGCACCAAGAATCCATGAAATAACCATATCATTACACCTTGACCAACTCTTAAACGAAATGGATGTAGAATAATGCTTTGGAATTGAACCATCTACAAAACCTACCTTGTTACGAGCAGATAAAGCAATAAGAATTGATCGTTTCCAATTGCTAAAACCAATTCCATCAAAGCATTCACTAACAAGCTTCATTCCAGGACTATCAGACGACTGTAGATGTAGTGGATTGTCTGGAAGAAAGTGATATTTGTTTGGTGACAATCATTTTGATGAGAAGCATTTTCAGATGAACTAGCCATAGTTTTGTGCAGATGATCATGTAAACAAGATTTAATTGAAAACTAATGTTTTAACGAACAACAAATAACAAACAAAGAAATGTGACGATCAAGAATCAACAAATTTGAGAAATAACAGATACAGAGATGCAGATTGATAAAGATCAAGCATGAACATGAAACATAGAGATAGATCGAGAGAGATTGAGAGAGACTGAGAGAGATTGGAAAAGAAAGATCTCAAAAACATAGCGAAAATCAAGAAAAAATCAAGAAAGATACTGAAAATAAAGATCGAGAATGATATTACAAGATGTGTAAATCAATTGAGAAGAAAACAATCAGAAAATGAGATTACAACCACCAGAAGATGAAGAATTGAAGAACCTGGCCCTGATATCATGTCAAAATCTTAGAATTAATAGAAAGATTGAAGAAGATGAACACAACATTGTGTGAAGTACATTGTATTGAATAAAGCTAGAATATTATTACAGAGTAAGTTGTTACAAAATGAAAGAATAAGCTGTACAATATATACTAGATTAACTAAGTACAAGCATGCATCAAAAAAAAAAAACTAAGTACAAGCACGTGATTTGTAACTAACTGGCTAACTGGCTAAGTGTACTGGGTTGCTGAACTGTATGTACAGGTGGAAAATAAGAAATATTTACATAATCTCAACACACTTCAACTAATTTATTGAAATAAGTGAATACTTCATATTTAAAAAAAATTACGTTATAAATTTGGTAATTATCTTAGGTTAAATTCTAGAAAGTAGGCAAAAAAAATTATACTCATGACAAACTTTTAGTGGATGTATTCGAATTGTATTTTGAAAAGTTTTGAATATAATGGTACTTGGTAAGAATTTTTTTTAAAAAAAATTTAGGTGTATTAAATTTAATTTTAAAATTATAGTTAATTTTTTGTATATTTAATTGAATTAAATAAAATTTATAAGAATCTGACGATATTAAAAACTCATGAATTTGGATGGATTGTTACTATATTTTATATTTTTGAAATTTGATTAAAATTCAAGAAATTTTGAAAAATTTATCCAAGAGTGTATTAAAATCTCAAGATTTTACAAGTTCTCCATGAACTATACAAAATTTGGGTATATTTAAAATCTACAACAATTTTTTAAAATTCACAACTTATTATCGGTCAATTAAAATGTAAATTAAAAACGCCCTTGGGTTTTTTTTTTAAAAAAACCCCGTTAAATGTTAATTATGTAATTATTAGCAAAAACTAACCCCAATTAGTCCCCGTCAAAGTGCCCTTTTTTTGTATCCTAGTAGAAAACAGAAATTCCCTCTTTCTCGCTTCCTTATATTTCGTGCAATCCCTTATTTTTTCATGGCACGCAGGTTTCACACGACCCTTACCTTTTGAAGAACTAGTTAGAACTTAAAAGAGGTCCGACTTAAGATTCAGAAAAAAAAATATAGAAATAGTGATTGTGATTTGTGAGCATGCATAGTTCCTGGGCAGCAGCGCTGAGAAAACCCACCCCACCAATCCTCTTCACTTTTTCTAAACAAATTTACCGTCCACTTTTTACCCAGACCAATAATACTCGTATTAATTCTGGTACATCAGTTTCCACAAATCTTTGTGGTGGTGGGTTGAATAATAAATTTAAATATAGTGGTGATCAGGACAAGAATAATTATAGTAGCAATAATGCTAATAATAATTCAGTTGTTGAATCTTTTCTGAGATCAGTGTGCATGGGTGCTGTTGTTATTGGATCCAGCTTAGGCCTTTGTTACTGCTCTAACTCTTCAATAGGATATGCTGATGATGGTCATGCACAATCGCTGTTTGGTGACAAGAAGCCCATCTCTTTGTTTTCAGGTAACATCAATTCAAATTCATACATTCTGTTCATTAGATGTATTGTTGCGATAATGTATCTGTAATGAATCAACTACGAATTATGGCCAAAACACTGATTGCAGGAACAAAAGGGTAATTCACACTGTCTTAAATAAACTTAACAACGATCCAAAGTCTGATTACAACTAAAAGAAGACAGAAATAAACGAGATGAAACAAATACAGATCGCTAGGACAATTCGAGAGGCCCAGCTTCTCTCCCAATTCTATATAACTAGATCTCACTTCTTGCATACCCTAATTAGCCGCCTCCTCTGTCTTTTATTCCTCTACTGCATTTCCATCAGCAATTACTATTTCACCCTTGTCTGCTTTGTCCTTTTTGCCCTTGTCATTTGTGCCCCTTTTGTTACGTCTTACAAACATTTTCTGTTGACCTTGTTGACCAGTGTGGTGTATTACATTACCCCGCTCCCAAATGAGCACCTTGTCCTCAAGGTGAAACTCCGGAAACTGGCCTTGAATGATCTCCATTTCCTTCCAGGTAGCATCGTACTCTGGCAAACCCTTCCACTTGATCAAAACCTCCATCAGCCCTGACTGCTCAGCCCCTTTTTTTCTTACTGCTAACAGTGCTTCCGGATGCACTACCAACTCCAAATCAGACGTTAATTGAGGTGGTATAGCAGGAGCTGTTGGTAGACTCCCTACTGCTCTCTTTAACTGGGACACGTGAAAAACTGGGTGTAGTCTACAATCCGCCGGTAACTTCAATTTGTATGCCACTTGTCCCACCCTCTCTATAATTTCAAAAGGCCCATAAAACCTTGCTGCCAATTTTTCAAATTGTCTTCTTGCCAAGGAACTTTGCCTATAAGGCTGTAATCGCAGAAAAACTTGTTCCCCAATTTCAAACTGTTCATCTCTTCGTTTGGCATCAGCATTCGTCTTCATTCGCTGTTGGGCTCGTAGCAACTGGAAGTGTAAATCATCTAAAATTGCATCGCGTTCCAGCAATAGTTCTTCCACACTGTTGACAAGAGTTGTACCACGAAATGGACGAATGATGGACGGTGGATCTCGACCATATACCAACTTAAATGGAGTGTACTTCGTCGACAAAGTGGGGACGTGTTATAGGAATACTCCGCCCATGGCAGCCATTTTGCCCAAGAACGCGGATGTCCCCCCACAAAGCAACGCAAATAAGTCTCCAATGTTTTATTGACTATCTCCGTTTGCCCGTCCGTTTGAGGGTGGTACGCGGTACTTTGTTTCAACATAGTACCTTGCAACTTAAACAGCTCACGCCAGAATTGACTCATGAAAATTTTGTCACGATCCGAGACAATTGATACCGGATACCCATGCAACCTTACTACCTCTTTAGTGAATATTTCAGCCACCTTAACCGTTGTGAAAGGGTGTTTTAATCCCAGAAAATGAGCGTACTTCGACAATCGGTCAACAACCACAAATATAGTGTCGACTCCTGCTGAATTTGGTAACCCGTCGATGAAATCAATCGAAATGTCCTCCCAAATTCTTGTAGGCAGGGGTAAGGGCTGTAGGAGTCCTGCTGGAGACTGTTGAGACAGCTTTTGCTGTTGGCAAACCTCACACATCTGAACAAATGTGGCCACATCTTTTCTCATTCCCACCCAATGCCATTCTGCCGCCAAGCGAAGATATGTCTTCACATCCCCTCCATGACCCCCAACTGGTGAACTATGGTAAGCCTGGAGCAGTGTATTTTTAAACTTGGACCTTCTGGGAATCACCCACCTGCCCTTATACAGCAACCTACCTTCCACCAACTGAAACCCCACATGATCCTTCGTTTTCGCCTTTAAGTCCTGCACAATTTGTTGTAAGAATGAGTCATTCTGTATTTCTTTGTTCAGCTCTGCCGAGTCTTCTATCGAATAGGACACTAACGACCCCAACTCTATATTCCCAGCAGTTTTTCGAGATAAGGCGTCGGCCACTAAATTAGATTTACCAGGTTTATAATGAACCTCAAATGAGTACCCCATAAGCTTACTTATCCACTTTTGATAATCACTGCCAATTTCCCTCTGCTGCAACACATACCGAAGAGATTGTTGGTCCGTTCGGACCACAAAATGCCTTCCCGGCAAATAATATTTCCATTTCTGTACGGCAAAACAGATGGCCATAAGCTCCTTCTCGTAAACTGATTTCTGTAGCGCCCGTGGCCCTAACAACTTGCTGAAAAAGGCTATCGGCCTGTTTGCTTGCATAAGAACGGCTCCCACTCCAAACCCGGAAGCATCCGTCTCAATTATGAATTCTTTAGAGAAATCTGGTAACGCTAACACCGGTGGTTTGACCATGGCTTGTTTGAGTTCATTGAAGGCTTGGGTTGCAGCCTCTGTCCACCCGAAACTGTCCTTACGTAGCTGTTCCGTAAAGGGGCTAGCTATCTTTTCATAACCTGCCACGTACTTGCGGTAATACCCAGTTAGCCCCAAAAACCCTCGCAATTGCTTCAATGTTTTTGGCAGTTCCCACTCCATTATAGCCTGTATCTTTTCCTTATCCGCTTCTACTCCTTGCCCTGATATAACGTGACCTATATAAGCCACCCTGTCTTTTCCAAATTCACACTTCTTGAAGTTCACCACTAACAGATTTTCGGCCAGCTTACTCAAGACCAGTTGTAAATGACTCGTGTGCTCGTCCTTGGTTCGACTGTAGACGAGTATATCGTCAAAGAACACTAAGACGAACTTTCGCAAATAAGGTCGAAAGACGTCATTCATTAGTGATTGGAATGTTGCCGGCCCATTCATTAATCCAAAGGGCATTACCAAGAACTCGTAATGCCCGTCGTGAGTGCGAAAAGCCGTTTTGTAAGTGTCTTCGGGGCTGACCAAAATTTGGTGGTACCCGGCTTTCAAATCTAACTTCGAAAAACAGTTTGCACCGTGCAATTCATCCAATAATTCTTCGATTACCGGTATAGGATACTTGTCAGCCACCATCTCCTTGTTCAATGCCCTATAATCCACACAAAATCGCCAAGACATGTCTTTCTTGCGCACCAACAGAACCGGGCTAGAAAACGGACCCGTCGATGGTTTTATTATCCCTGCCTTTAACATTTCTTGAATCATCCTCTCGATTTCGTCCTTTTGACACTGTGGATATCTATACGGTCGTACTCCTACCGGGTTTGCACCTTCTTTAAGATGAATTTTGTGCTCATGTCCCCGACTCGGTGGTAATCCCACTAGATCAGCAAACACCTTATGAAACTGTTGGACCACTGACTGCAAAAACTCGGGCACCTTGTCCCCTAATTCTCCCCTGTTTCTTCCCCAACCTTCTCTAACTGATTGACTTCAACCAAATACCCTGAGCCTTCTTTGCAGATAGTTCTCATCATAGCTTTAAGAGATATCTTTGCTCTTACCAGTGAAGGATCACCTGCCAACGTTACTAAATTGTTGCCCACCTTGAATTGCATGATTTGCGATTTCCAATTAGTCACCACTGCCCCTAGTTTTTCTAACCACTGCACTCCAAGAATTACGTCCGTGGTACCTAATTTCAAAGGCAAGAAGTCTTCTTGAATCACTACTCCACCCTCCAACTGCAATATTACCCCCTCACATATTCCACTTCCCTTAATCGACTCCCCATTGCCCAATGCTACCCCAAAACCTCCACACTCGGTTACGGGCAGACCAAGGGCAGCCACCTTCTCCAAGGACACAAAATTATGGGTGGCCCCCGGGTCGATCAATACTATTACTTCGCTGTTTCCAATCATCCCTCTCAACTTCATAGTTTTGGGACCAGATAAGCCTACAACAGAATTTAAAGACACTTCGGAATGTAAAGGTACCTCGACTTGAGTCTCCTCGGTTGGTGAAGGTGGAGGTTCACTGCCCACTTCCTCAGACCCCTCTTCGTCCTCCTCTTCGACTAGAATGACACTTAAATCTTTTTTTTACATCGGTGACCAACACTCAATTTATCGTCACAACGATAACACAAACCCTTCGCTCGCCTCGCTTGCAACTCTTTATCTGTCAACCTCCGAACCTCCCCTTTGTTATTCCCTGAGTTAGAATACTTCGATAAATTGACTGATGCTTGAGACTCTGCACTCCCAGTAGCCCAACTTCTAATCGACAATGGATTTGTTTGCGTCCCAAAAGACTGAACAGACGGGGTGTTGCCTCCTTTCTGCGAAAAACTCGAATACCCAGCACGAACCGATCCCCCAAAATTCTTTCTCCAACCCATAGCTTTGTTACGCTCCTCCACCCTAACTGCCATTTCCATCGCTTCTTCCAAACCCATGGGATTGAGAATTCTCACCTCTGTTTTAATCTCCTCTTTCAGGCCATGTAGAAACTGTCCCAATAAAATCTCTTCGGGAATCCGAGGCAATGGAGCTGCCGTTTCTATGAACTTTCGTTGATACTCTGTTACAGTTGTTACCTGCTCTGTAGCTAACCACTGCTCGTATAGTGACCCACCCCCTGTTGGTCTAAACCTTCTCAGTACGAACATTTTCAAATCAACCCATCGTCTGATAGGATGTCTTGTATTTTCCCACTGGTACCATTTTAGAGCATCACCTTCAAGGGCAACCACCACATTCTCCAACCTTTCAGCTTCCGTGAGGTTATAAAAGTTAAAATACCTCTCAACTCGCATCACCCAGCCGTCTGGGTCAGATAGGGCTGGCAATTTTGGACCCACGACACGAACCCAACCCGCATGGGTCGGGTTCGGGTTTGCATTTTTCGGGTTCGGGTCGGTTTCGGGTTGACCCAAAACTGACCCGGAAAAATCGGGTTGGGTTCGGGTCGGGTTCGGGTAACCCGAAACTGACCCGAAACTTACCCGAATATACATATATATATAATTATTTTTAATATATCTAATTATTTTTAATATATATATTTAATATATTTTTTTATATATTTTTAATATAAATATATTTTTTAATGTATATAATTATTTTTAATATATATATATTTATTTAATATATATAAATATATATATTTTTTAATATATATATATAATTATTTTCGGGTCGGGTTACCCGAAACCCACCCGAAACCCATTCGTGTCGGGTTCGGGTTGAGTACCTATACCCGAAACCCATTTCGGGTCGGGTCGGGTTCGGGTTGAGTACCTGTACCCGAAACCCACTGTTGACCCGACCCGAACCCGACCCGAAACCCGAAATTGCCAGTCCTAGGGTCAGATCCATCAAATACTGGCATATCTAACTTTCGATAACGCCAGTTTCCTTGCCCCCCTCCATAAATGCCGCCTCCAAAGTTGCTTCGTTCCACCCCTTGGCTTTCTATCAATCCCCCTAACGACACCCTTGGTGGAGTATGTGTTGCTCCTTGTACCGACGACTCGCCCTGATTTGTTACCCCTTCCCCTTTTTCAGCTGTTGGTACTTGGGCTGAATGTAAGTTTAGCAAGGTCTTGGTCACTCTTCATCGTATAAATCAAGGACTCCTGGTGGTCTCGTGCCCGAGAGATTCGACCCTCCAACCTTGTCACTACCGACTCCATATCCCCGCTATATTTGCGAGTTGTCTCAGCCTGCCCTTGTCTCATAAGTTCCACCATCGTCTGTTTCATCGCCACCACCGCCTGGTCCACTGCTTTCGAAACCATCTCTGTGATTTTCGCATCCCAATTACCCACTGCGTCTTCTAGTTCCTCAACCCTTTGAGTCACTGTAGGTGTAGTTGGTGCCATGGATCTACGCTCTGATACCACTTTGTAATGAATCGACTACGAATTATAGCCAAAACACTGATTGCAGGAACAAAAGGGTAATTCACACTGTCTTAAATAAACTTAACATCGATCCAAAGTCTGATTACAACTAAAAGAAGACAGAAATAAACGAGATGAAACAAATACAGCTCGCTAGGGCAATTCGAGAGGCCCAGCTTCTCTCCCAATTCTATATAACTAGATCTCACTTCTTGCATACCCTAATTAGCCGCCTCCTCTGTCTTTTATTCCTCTACTGCATTTCCATCAGCAATTACTATTTCACCCTTGTCTGCTTTGTCCTTTTTGCCCTTGTCATTTGTGCCCCTTTTGTTACGTCTTACAAACATTTTCTGTTGACCTTGTTGACCAGTGTGGTGTATTACAGTATCTTTTGATAAGGACTGGATATGTGATTTTTGAATTTTCTGATCCGCGCTTTCAATCCGAATTCAACAACAAATATCAGGGCATAATTTCTGATCATGTTTTCCGGACCGCAAATAAAAAATAAAATTACTACTCTTTCTAATATCAATATGGCTACTGACCGACTCGAACAGGGCTCTAGAGTAGTGAGTAATGAAATAGTCGCATGGAGGATGAGTGGGGGAGAAATTGTAGTGAGTACTGATCAACAGTCATTGCAGGATTTAAAATTTTGACCTCCCCATTGCTCTATCTCTAATTCATAAGCAGAACTGCAGCTGATAAAGGATATAAATCTAGGAAGTGTAACGAATTGAGCTACAATGCCTCCCTACTTATACTTCACTCGCTCTTTAAAATTGTAATATGATTGCTATGGGAAGCAGTCCTGTGAATATCAGTTGTTTTTCTCTTCCAGATTTTAATGCTTACCCCTTATCTAATTCTATTATGTGCAATTGTCATCTGAAAAGAATTAAAACAATCATATGGCAGCTCTTTTTCATACGGAAGATTCAGTGTCGCTTCAATTTGACAATAGTAATATATTTGAAACTAGTTACCTCAAAATCTGGACCTTGTTCTCTTGCATATTACTATCTGATGATCAGATCTATCTTGATGATGATTATTAATATTTCGTTACTTGCTTTTAATTACAGATTCTTACAGGAAAAGAGTTTTCTTCAAGTATGAAAAACGAATTAGAATGCAGAGTCCTCCTGAAAAGGTAAGCTGATGCTGCTGCTTCTTTTTTAAGTTGTGCGTTGACTGTTGACATTAGAGAAACATAAATTGAATTTTTTATTCATATGTGAAAATCTGTCCTAGATTTATCTTTTATGTTAGACAATTCAACACTTTATAAATGATTATGTAAAAGAACATTTGAAAGAAACCCAGAGGTTGCGTTGGCATAAAACATGCAAAGTAATCAGGGAAACCCATTTTTAAACGAATGCTCCAAGGATCTTCATAAATCATAAGCATACATAAACCTGCGGGATTTGTTGTAAACATTATATCCATTTATGCCGATTAATATGGAGCATTGAATCTAAACAATTCTCCAAAATTCTTCAGCACAGACATTGTAGAGCAAATTCTTTAAAGAATATGATAAGTGTTTACATGCAGGGGCGGAACTGGGGGTGGGGGGAGCCCGGGCGCTAGCCCCGGCTGAACCGAAAAAATCAAGTAATTATTTTTTTTTTTAGCCCCGGGTATTTCCCGGATGATGACCTGATTGTGCTTTGTTCTTGACATCAAAACTATTTTAGCCCCGGATGATGACCTGATTGTGCTTTGTTCTTGACATCAAAACTATAGTCCAGATAGTAAAAATAAGTCACAATCTCAATAGTCTCATCCCACTCTCACTCTGTGCTTTCTTTCGATTGTTTCTTGACATCAAAACTATAGTCCAAGTAGTAAAAATAAGTCAATTATAGTCCAAATAGTAAAAATAAGTCATTTATAGTGGCAACATTGTCGAATCCAGAAAATTTTCCCGTCGATGACAACAGTGTCGGATCCAGAAATTTTTTTCGCCGGTGGTACTAAGCTATTTGAGCCCCGGCTAGATTTAGGTTCTGGTTCCGCCACTGTTTACATGGCTGTATTATTATTGTTTTTATTATGACAATATAAAAAATATTGTTGTTCATATGCTCAATTGTAAGTCCCTAAACTCTTCTCACTGTTATCATTATCAGGTGTTTGAGTACTTTGCATCATACAAAGCCCCAGGTGGAGAAGTGTTCATGACACCTGCAGATCTCATGCGGGCTATTGTTCCAGTATTTCCACCATCTGAAGCTACTCGTGTTAGAGAGGGATGTTTGAAAGGGGAGTGTGCACCAGGAGAGTTACAGTGTGCTCCTTCAGAGTTCTTTATGCTGTTTGATACTGATAATGATGGATATATATCATTTGCAGAGTGAGTGCCAATATTAATTATTATTTGATATTGATCAACAGGTTTTGATTACATCACAACCTTTTCGAACAAGTGCTTGTTAGATTGAATAAGTTTCTGGCAATATAATGTAGAACCTCTGAACTCAGTTTTACTTTTACTGTGACAGGTACCTTTTTTTTGTGACACTCCTAAGTATCCCCGAATCAAGCTTTTCTGTGGCATTTAAAATGTTTGACCTTGACAATAACGGGTACGCGTCGCTTTACCTCTTTACTGGGAACCTAAATGATATTGCGGCCTATTTCCACATGACCTATTCGATCTATATTAATTTGTTTTCTTATTAATCGATTTATTATTTAATATTTTAATTTTGTGCTAGCATATTGTATAGAGTATCCGGTAATCTTGCATCAATCATAAGTGATTTTTGGTGTGTGTCTCATTCTACTGCATTGGCGAGTAAGAGTCTTAAAGCGTGTAGTTTTTGTAAGGGTGGGTGAGTTGGTCTGTGTGGATGGTTATGAGCTTCATTGTCTTTTGATGTGATTTATAAATATATTAACATGGGAACTTGGAGAGTGAATCTCCATAGCCAAGAGTACGACTATCACATTTTGTGAAGCTAGTTAATATTTATGCTGGCATTAGATAGCAGATCCTACAAAATAACATAATTTATGTTGCATCTGGTAAATATAAATGTTTGTTAACTAATGACATTTGGTACAGAGAGATTGACAAGGATGAATTTAAGAAAGTGATGAACTTGATGCGTACTCAGAATAGACACGTGTCTCGCCACAGGGATGGGCTGCGTTATGGACTAAAGGTTTCAGGTTCCATAGATAATGGTGGCCTTCTTGAGTACTTCTTCGGTAAAGATGGTACAGCATGCCTAGAACATGGAAGATTCGTGAAATTCCTAGAAGACTTGCATGAAGAAGTATGCATCTACTTACTATATATTGCTCTCTTCTTTACCTGATCCAGTTGTATCTAATCTGTTTATATTACACAAAATAAATTACCCTCACTCAATCTTACTTGCCCATTGTAACAAACTCCTGTTACTAATTTATTTTTGCAGATATTACGATTAGAGTTCAGGCACTATGATTACAACTCAAGAGGTGTCATATCAGCCAAAGATTTTGCATTGTCTATGGTTGCTTCTGCTGATATAAAGCATATAGACAAGTTTCTTGACATTGTTAATGAACTAGACAACGAACCATGTCTGAGAGACATCCGCATTACCTTCGAAGAATTCAAAAACTATGATGAGCTACGTAAGAGATTGAGGCCCTTGTCTATGGCAATTTTCAGCTATGGGAGGATGAATGGACTGCTCACAAAGGCAGATTTCCAAAGAGCTGCTTCTCAGGCATTTTCTCATACAAGTACATTATGTTAATTGTTTTTACCTGAAGGATACAAATTAGTAATGTACTTGTTTACTATGTTGCAGGTTTGTGGTGTTTCGCTCAGTGATAACGTGGTTGATATGATATTTTATGTTTTTGATGCGAACCGTGATGGAACTCTAAGTTCAAAGGAGTTCCTCAGAGTCTTACAAAGAAGAGAAGGAGATGGTGCTTTGCCGAGGGAAAGAGGCATTATGGGATTGCTTACATGCTGGTTGTCATGTACAAAGAACTGTTCTTCTAACAATGTTCTTCTGTAGAGTTGGTGGACAATGCTTGATAACATTAAAAAGTTGAGAAAGACAATAACAGAGGTTGCTAATTGTACAGCAGTAAAGCTAATTACCACTCCTAATTGTAAAAATCTACTCTGTTTAAGTATAAGAAATTGTACAGTCAGTAAAGCTATTTATGTATGTTGGGGTTTTATCCTTAACCATATTACTCAATTTCTAATGGTAAAGATGGAACTCTTGGTACTACTCAGTATTTTCAGAGTACATAGTACTTGGTCTAAAACTTTTTGTTCACAATTACCTGCAGTTCTCTGTTTTCCCGGACATGTACAACCTAACCTGTCTATGCGTGGGACGCAGACAAAATTTGAACGATTCGAATCACAGCAGTGAGCAAATTTATCGATATCCAAAATACAAACCATTCTTTTATTCTATTCCAGTGGTATCAATATAAAAGATTTTTACAGAAATATACCATTTTTCTTACATCAAAATTTTACCGAGGTCAGCTATGATGTGTGGGAAAAATAATGTTATATCATCTTGGACCATGGAATCAAATTATAGGATGTGTAATTGTGTATTCTTAACATTGTGAAAGGTGCGGTAAATATATAAACTTCTGCAATTGAACTCGTGCATACATCAAAATTTCTTTTGCTGCCTGAATTGTATGGCTCTTTACATCCATTCTTTCTCTTCTTCTGCCAGGTCACTAAACAGCACTGTTAAATAATTTTTCTTCTTGTAAGAAATTGAGAAGTTCTACAACTACAAGTATTAAAGCAACGGAAATATGAAAACACAAAAGGGAAATGTAGATTGATTTCAAAAAAAAAAAAAAGAAGGGGAATGTAGATTAGAAAACACAACATAGAAATTGGTTAATAACCATGCATCCGTTCAAAGGTTACACACTTACCTACTGGTCTCGCTTCTACCACATCTTAAATAACAACTCTTATAAATGTCATATAAATACTTCCGTAAGTGCGCCAGCCACCTTACAAGCATATATGCTCATTTCTCATGCAAGGCTTTTATGTTGCATAGTTATTCTGCATCAAATACAGGTGAATAATCATTGTATGTCGCCATGGTTACACTGTAGATTATACCACACTAATCTTTCCTCGTGAAACAATCTGCAAGTCAAAATAAGTTCTCCATTAGGTACAAATACGTCCCGATGAAACAATTTGCAAGTCAAAATACGTCTTCAGTGAAGCAAAAAAAGCTGTCACGGCCTATTAGGCTACTTAGTACTACAGTATTACCTACGACGACACAATAACAAACTCTTTCCACTTCCTTTTCGTCCATTAAAATAGTTGTGCTGAAGAAAGTAAATATTCTTTATAGAAATAGTGTATAATGTCATAAGATAACAAGTTTGACAGAGGTAAGTAGACGATTCACATACACGAGTGAGACCCATGGAAGACGCGTACTTCTCATGTGTAGTTAGGTTACCAGATTTTCTGTAACGGATCCACTTTGGGATGTCTAGCATTATATCTCAAATATTACGCAGACTTTGGACATCTTTAAGAGTAGGTAGTTATCGTATGAAATTTTAAGAAATTATAGACAAAATGCTTTCAAGAGACTCCTAGATACTCTGGAACCCTCCAGTATTTTCTATTGATAACTTTCTCTCTCCCCCCCCCCCCCCCCCCCCCTTCCTTCTCAAATCATTAAGCCTTAAAAATAATACAAGTATTTATTAGTATTCACATAACAAAGAATTGCTGAAAATTTTGTCGCATCCTGAATTAATTATGATAAAAGAAGAATAGTACAAAAAAACCCAAATAATTTTAGTCACTCTACACCACAGATAATGAATTAATAGTGTTAAAGAAAGCGGACTGCTACATAAAGAACAGAGATCGAGTTTGAACTTAATAAGGGTAATCGACAAGAAATCAAGCTCAAACTCTAACACAACATTTTCCCCACCATAGAGCTCGGAGTCTAAATAATTTATCAGACTCAACAAATTTTGTATTACGAACAATAGTGTTGATAACAATCGGAATTCTACATATCAAGCTCATATTCTAGACATTTCGTATTTTTGAAGTCACCCAAAACAATAAACAAAATCACAGAATGAAAAAACTCCAAGTAATAAGAATGATAAACAGTGAGACAATGAGTTATTATACCAGATGAATTACAAGTTTTAGGAGGAAAGGCCGATACGAGAGTTTTTGGATGAGGAATCTTTGGATGATCGGTCAAAGTGGTGGAGAAGTGAAGAGGCTCCGGTGGTACTGGCAGCGGCGGCGGCTGCGGCGGCGGCGGCGGCGTGTTTACGAGCTTCCTCGATTTCCTCTTTGTCTTCCAACTTGACTTGGATTTTGCTGGGTTTTCTGCTCAACATCCTTTTTCTTTCTTCTTTCCTTTTATTCGCCCAAATCACCACACAGCGGCTTATGTACTCTGGATGTTTTAATTTGATTATTATTGGGCCATTTGAACAAAACGTTTGTGTTTATGCTGGGCAAGCCCATCCAAATTCAGCTAGAGGCCTATGGATTCTTACTTTTTGATCAATGTTTTCAAAGTAATCCAGAAAACCTTGAGCCAAAAAAAAAAAAAAAAATACACGTGTGGATTGGAAGGTACCCTTCAGGATTGGACGAATATTAATCGGAAGACAAGATTTTGATTATCACTACTTTTGCCGAGTCTTATTAATTTTAATACAAATTGTAATATTTCCTTCTAATCTTATTTGTTAGGCAGCCGACCTTGATTTATTTTCAAACTCATATCAAACTTCACCAAACCCCCTCCCCCCACCTACTATATTTTTCTCTTATAAATTCCTCCCTCCCCCTTCATTCTAAAAACACACCAAAATATCTTACTCTCTTCTCTACATCATAGCTGCTATATAGTCCGTCTAATAGAAAACTTATCTTGTGGTAGTTTCAGGCAGGTCAGGATAGGGGGCCCTCGTGCTACTCTATTCTTTCGTTTCGGGTGAGTTAGTGTGAGAGTTTGGTCGGGCTGTAGCCATCTGGGTCTACAGCATTAGGAGTTCGTCCAGCCATTGTAGTCGCAACAAGGGGAGTCCTCCAGATTATCCGGTCAAGTACCGAAGGGATAGTTCTGTCCAGGTTATTCGGTCCAGTACCGAAGGAGTAGTGAATCGCTGTATTTCTATTCAGTTGTGCCTCAAGTGTTACTTCGTAAACTTGAGAGAGAATATTTTAACCATTATTATCATTATAGTGGAAACATTCGGAGCAGGTCCCGTGATTTTTACCTCTTTGGCTTAAGGGGGTTTTCCACGTATAAATCTTGGTGTTCATATGTCAATATCTGTTATTATTATTGATTGTTATAATCTCCATATTTAATTTACGCAAAGACAGGAAACGAGAATTCCTAACAGTTGGTATCAGAGCTGGGGCCCACGTTGTTGGTGTCTAGGAAAGTGCTTTGTGCGCAGTGGTTACTTGATAAAGGGCCGTACTAATACGGAAGGCTCCCCAAACACATCCACTTTCCTGGCCAACTTGTGTGGTTCTAAGTGAGATTCCCATAGTCTTTGGTAAATTAAAATGGATGATTCTTCCAGTATAATGGTAAGCCTAACAGCTTCAAATTATCCGATGTGGAAAAGCGGAATAAAGGATCTGCTTTATAGTAAGGACTTGTTTGATCCGGTGGAGCTGAAAGGAGTCAAACCTACAGCAAAGTCTGATGCTGACTGGAAGAAGATGAACATGAAAACTATCAGTCTCATTCGTCGATGGATTGATAATTCGGAGTATCATCATGTCACTGAAGAAGAAGACGCTTATACGCTTTGGACGACATTAGAGTCTACGTTCCAAGAGAAAAGTTCACAAAATGTAACTTTTCTAGTTCGTCAGCGGGTGAACATGAGGTACCAGGATGGGAACAACATGTCAGAGCATATGAGCGAATTTCAAGGGTTGTTAAATCAACTATCAAATATGAAGATGGAGTTTGAGCAGAAATTCCAAGCAATATTTCTTCTCAACACCTTACCATCCAGCTGGGATACGCTAGTAGTGACAGTAACTAATGTTGTACCAACTGAGCAACTAACGTTGCGATCAATTAAGTAGAGTATCCTTAGTGAATCCATGAGAAAAAATGTACAAGGAGTCAGCCAAGATTCCCAGGCTCTTGCTACTGAGAACAGGGGTAGAAGCAACTACAGGGAGACAAACCGAGGGCGTAGTAAAAGCAGGAATTTTAGGAATTCCGGTGGCAAATCAAATGCCAATGTTGAATGCTACTATTGTAAGAAGAAGGGTCATTACAAAAAGGATTGTAGGGCCTGGCTCAAGCAACAAAACAATGGTCAACAAGGGAAACATGCCGAGAAAAGTACAACAGCTGCTATGACAGAAGATGTTGTGATCCTTTCTTTTGGGGAAGAAGAATGCTTACATGTTGATGATCAGAAGGTCGAATGGGTGATAGATACTGGAGCAACGTATCATGCAACACCCACTCAGGAATTCTTTACGACGTACAAGTCAGGGGACTTTGGTACTGTAAGAATGGGTAACTCAGATCAATCAAAGATCGCAGGCATTGGTGACATCTGTATTGAGACAAACACAGGTTGTTCAATGACTTTGAAAGATGTCAGGCATGTTCCAGACTTACGGCTCAACTTGATTTCCGGCATGGCGCTAGACAAGTAGGGGTACGTAAATACCTTCAGTGGTGGAAGGTGGAAGCTTACTACGGGTTCATTGGTGGTTGCAAGAGGTTCCACTTATGGCTCTTTGTACAAGACACAAGTGACGATGTGTTCAAATGAGTTGAATACAGTTGAAGATGAAGCTTCAGCAAGTTTGTGGCATAAGAGGCTTGGTCACATGAGCGAGAAAGGGCTGCAGATTCTAGCAAAGAAATCCCTCATTCTGTTTGCTAAAGGAACTACATTGCAGCCGTGTGAATATTGTTTATTCGGGAAACAACATAGAGTATCTTTTAGCAGTCCACTGAAGAAAAAGTCGAAGCTGTTAGAAAGAGTTTATTATGATGTATGTGGTCCGTTTGAGGTGGAGTCCTTAGGCGGAAATAGGTACTTTGTTACCTTCATTGATGAAGCATCTCGAAAGGTGTGGGTTGAGATACTCAAATCCAAAGATCAAGTTTTTTAGTACTTCCAGAAGTTTCATGCCATGGTTGAAAGATCAACAAGGAAACAACTGAAGTGCCTTCGTAGTGACAACGGGGGGGGGGGGGAGTGCACTTCAAAAGAGTTTCAAGAGTACCTTAAAAAGCAAGGTATCCGGCATGAAAGAACAGTTCCTGGCACCCCACAACAGAATGGCATTGCGGAAAGAATGAACCGCACTATTGCTGAACGAGTCAGATGCATGTTGAAAATGTCTAAATTACCGAAGTCATTTTGGGGAGAAGCTGTAAGAATAGCTTGCTACTTGATCAATCGATCTCCATCGGCACCTCTGAATTTTGAGATTTCAGAGAAGATCTGGTTAGAAAAGGATGTTTCCTATTCCTACTTGCGGGTAATTGGATGAAAAGCTTTTGCACACATCCCAAAGGAGCATAGAACAAAGCTTGAAGATAAATCAACTCCGTGTATTCTCGTTGGCTACGGGGATCCAGAGTTCGGGTATCGGTTGTGGAATCCTGAATCGAAGAAGATATTCAGGAACAGAGATGTGGTTTTCCATGAGTCTCAAAATTATGAGAATTTTGGGAGCACTAAACAACCAAGGCAAGCTAGAAATCCAGATACATTAGAAGATGATGGAGATGATATGGCAGATGATGAGACTGCTGAGCAGGGGGAGCTACCGCCTCAACCTGAAGCTGAAGAAACTCAGCCACGACGTTCTAGGAAAGAACGGAGACCATCAGGAAGATATCTTTCATCCGAGTATATCTTAATTGCTGATGAGGGGGAGCTCGAGACCTTTGAGGAAGTCAAGACTCATAAAGAAAGCAATTGCTGGTTGAAAGCAATGCAAGGGGAGATGGATTTTTTAAACAAGAATGAAACTTATGAGTTGACTACACTTCCGAGAGGACGGAAGGCTTTGAGGAACAAATTGGTCTTCAAAGTAAAAATGGATGATTAAAAGCTTGTAAAGTATAAAGCACGCTTGGTGGTTAAAGGCTTTGCACAGAAGGAAGGCATTGATTTCGATGAACTCTTTTCTCCGGTTGTAAAGATGACATCAATCCGAACAGTTCTCGAATTAGCGGCTAGCATGGATCTTGAGCTTGAGCAGTTAGATGTGAAAACTGCATTCCTTCATGGATATTTGAAGGAAGAGATCTACATGCACCAGCCAGAAGGATTTGAAGTGAAAGGGAAGGAGCACATGGTTTGTAAACTCAAGAAGAGTTTATACGGGCTTAAGCAAGCGCCAAGACAGTGGTACAAAAAGTTTGATTCATTCACGAGGAATCATAAGTTCAAGAGAACTGCATCCGATCACTGTGCTTATGTGCAAAGGTTTCCTAACGGTAACTTCATTTTCCTGCTGCTTTATGTTGATGATATGTTAGTGGTCGGCCAAGATGCTAACATGATCCACAAGCTGAAAGAAGATTTGTCCAAGTTCTTTGATATGAAAGATTTGGGTCCAGCAAAACAAATCCTAGGGATGAAGATTGTTCGTGACAGAACAACTCGGAGGTTGTGGCTTTCACAACAGGGATATATTGAACGGGTATTGAAAAGGTTCAATATGGATGATGCTAAACCAGTTAGCATACCATTGACGGGACATTTTAAACTGGATAAGAAAATGTGTCCGTCAACAGACAAGGAGAAGGAGGATATGGAGGAAGTTCCCTACTCATCCGCAGTGGGGAGTCTTATGTATGCATTGGTTTGTACAAGACCAGATATTGCTCATGCTGTTGGAGTTGTGAGTATCTGTCAAATCCAGGAAGAAAGCATTGGGAAGCAGCTAAGTGGATTCTCAGATATCTCAAGGGCACTTCCGGGTTATGCTTGAAGCATGGACACGGTGAACTAGTCTTGGAAGGTTTTATAGATGCTGACATGGCAGGACATCCAGATGGGATGAAGTCCACGTCAGGGATGCTTTTCACTTTTGCGGGGGGAGATGTAGCATGGCAGTCCAAGTTGCAAAAGTGTGTTGCGTTGTCAACAACTGAATCAGAGTATATTGCTGCTTGTGAAGCAGGCAAGGAGCTGGTTTGGTTAAAGCGGTTTCTCCAAGAATTGGGTCAGAAGCAAGACAACTTTGAGTTGTATTGTGATAGCCAGAGTGCTATTGACTTGAGCAAGAATGCTACTTGTCACAGTCGTACTAAGCATATTAATGTACGTTACCATTGGCTACGGGAACAGGTTGAAGATGGGGTGATACAGATAGAGAAGATACACACGGATAAGAATCCGTCTGATATGATGACAAAGGTGGTTCCGCGAGAAAAGTTGGAGCTGTGCAAACATGGCGCAGGTATGGAGTGCAAGTGATGAGATGTGAGTTTGAAAAGAGGGGGAGATTGTTAGGCAGCCGGCCTAGGTTTATTTTCAAACTCATACCAAACTTCACCAACCCCCCTCCCCCCACCTACTACATTTTTCTCTTATAAATACCTCCATCCCCCTTCATTCTAAAAACACACCAAAACATCTTACTCTCTTCTCTGCATCATAGCTGCTAGATAGTCCGTCTAGTAGAAAACTTATCTTGTGGTAGTTTCAGGCAGGTCAGGATAGGGGGCCCTCGTGCTACTCTATTCTTTCGTTTCGGGTGAGTTAGTGTGAAAGTTTGGTCGGGCTGTAGCCATCTGGGTCTACAGCATTAGGAGTTCGTCCAGCCATTGCAGTCGCAACAAGGGGAGTCCTCCAGATTATCCGGTCAAGTACCGAAGGGATAGTTCTGTCCAGGTTATCTGGACCAGTACCGAAGGAGTAGTGAATCGATGTATTTCTATTCAGTTGTGCCTCAAGTGTTACTTCGTAAACTTGAGAGAGAATATTGTAACCATTATTATCATTATAGTGGAAATATTCGGAGCAGGTCCCGTGGTTTTTACCTCTTTGGCTTAAGGGGGTTTTCCACGCATAAATCTTGGTGTTCATCTGTCAATATCTGTTATTATTATTGACTCTTATAATCTCCATATTTAATTTATACAAAGACAGGAAACGGGAATTCCTAACATTATTTTCCTCCAAAAAAAAGACGTATGTAGAAACACAAATTTTTATTTCCTCTGTTCCATTCCGAGTCTGAATTTTAATACAAATTGTGATATTTCCTGTTAATACACTTAGTAACTGCTAAATTGTGATATTGTTAACACACTTAGTGTGATATTTCCAATAGTTAGCAGTTACTACGTCCGTCCCAATTCACTGATTTTTTCATGGGTACTCGGGTATTTGTTAATTATGTCTTTTATTTTTTTATTTGTATAAAAATATAAAATATATAATTTTATGCAAACTAATAATATTTAAAAAATATTATTTATAAATATCACATCCTAACACAATGAAATGCATGTAAAAAAGTGGTGATACAATAAAGTGTAATACACTTATTGTTAATACACATAGTAACTGCTAACTAGTGTTAGCTAACAAAAGTGGTGACTAAGTGTTAGCAGTTACTAAGTGAATTAGTGTGACTAAGTGTTAATACACTTAGCTTTATTGGGCAAGCAATGCTGGAGATTAGTGCATGAGCCAAATGCATTGTTATCGAGGCTTTTGAAAGCGAGATACTATCCTCATTGCCATTTTCTACAGGCTGGTAGGTCAGGGGGAGTTAGCTACACTTGGTCTGGTATTTGGGAAGCTAAAGAAGAGATGAAGAAGGGTATGAGGTGGGTAATAGGTGATGGTCAGACAATCAATATAGCTACAGACAGATGGCTCAGATCAAAAGAGGATTTTTGCTTGAACAGGAATCAGGTTGCTAGCCAGGTGTTGCATCTAAAAGCTTGTGATTTTTTTCAGGAAAATACCAAGGCTTGGGATGAGGACAAAGTAAAGCTTCATTTTAGTAGTGAAGATGCAGACGCTATCTTAAACACTCGAATTCCACAGGGGTATACTAGAGACAGGGTTGCCTGGATCCATTCTAAGGATGGGAAGTATACGGTGAAGTCAGGGTATTATCGATGGTGTCAAAATCATCCCTCTAATGAAAAAGTGCAACAGTCTATTGGATGGAGTAAAATTTGAAAACTGGAAGTCCCACACAAGATCAGGGTGTTTTTGTGGCGGTTCTGTTGTAACACTTTACCTGTTAGGTGGCGTTTAAGGGGAAGGGGAGTACCAGTTCCGAATGGATGCTCTATGTGTGTAGGTGAGGTCGAGCATCTGCGTCATTTATTCTTTGAATGTAGCTTTGCTAGAGAGTGCTGGCAGCAGACAGGTTTAAGGAATGACTTGTGGGATATAGAAGACAGTCATGTGTGGTTACTGAACATGCTAGCTGGTGGTTCGAATGAGGATTTGGTTAAAATCTCCACAGTTCTCTGGGGAGTTTGGTTTGCTAGGAACAAGAGCATATTTGAAAGTAAGAAGATGACACCGGGTGTAGCAATGACTTGGAGTGCTAGACAGATCTCAGAGTGGGAGATAGCAAACAAGAAAGCCTCGTCTGTGTCTAGGGGGAGTGACAATAGACCAATGAACGAGTCTAAATGGCAACATCCAGCACCAGGTAGCTTAAAATTAAACGTTGATGCATCTGTAGTAGCAGGGCAGAATTCTTTTTCTCTGGGTATGGTTATCAGAAATCATCAGGGAGATTATATCAGTGGGAAAGTTATGAGATGTGCAGGGATGGTACCAGTATTTGAGGCAGAATTAACAGGCATTGCAGAAGCTTTAGCATGGGCGCAGAATGTGACAGAAGGTGAAGTGTTGATCGAATGTGATTCGTTGCTAAGTGTCAATGCAGTGAAGAATGACCAGGAAAATCTACTTGAACTTGGCGATTTAGTGCATCATTGTAAGGACTTTTTGCGAGTTAATGAGCGGTTTAAGGTTAGTTTTGTTAGAAGACAAGCGAATAAAGTTGCACATAGAATCGCTAGAATTCCATGTGAGCTTAATAGCTTCGTTGTAATCCCGTCTCCTCCATCCTGTTTGTTGGAGACACTTCTGTCCGAAAGTTTGAAATTTTAATGAAGTTTCCAGTTTCAAAAAAAAAAAAAAAAAAAACTGCTAACTATAGTGATCAAGACGCATATATACACCGTTTTCTGTTAGGACACTTTACTTTAGCACACTGATAAATGAAAAATGTTAATCAAGTGATTAATTTATAATTATAATATAACAATCAAACAGTTTGTTAAAAACTTCAATTATTTCACATTCACTGCAGAAAGATCTTCCAACATTACTAAATGCATCATAGAATGAAAAACCTACTTAACATCCACTATTCCAAAGCAACATAGTAACAGATTTCCAACGATATGATTATTAGAGGTTGGAGCACCAAAAATTATAAGCAACTTACCAGAAATACTAATAAAATTTCCATAATTTTCTCCCTATTTTATTCCTCAAAGGAGCGTTACATTTTATCAAGCCGTTGCATGTTCATATTAATTATATGTAAATATTAAAGTTCATTGATCAATAGTCTTGTCCGTCTTCTGCAGGAGCCCATGCTGGTTCAGGCGAAAACGTCGAGTCCTGAGCAGATAACAATTGTATAGCTTTATGCTGGTGCGGTGGTGGTGAAGTAGTGCAAAATGTCCGAAGCAGTGAAGGAAATGTAGCAGTAATCAGTGGAAACAATTGTCTCCAACAATTATCTTCAATGTCAAGCAAAGCTTTACAGCACTCAGGGCCTATTCTTATTTGAAGAGTCAAGAAAGATGTGATCACCTCTTGAACACAGCCTGGTATGTCTCCGATTGTCGAAAGGCAGTCATTTACAATGAATGTGCCTTGGCTTTTTGGTGCCATTACTAGCATACAGAGCATCATCAAGCTAATGAGATATTTCATGATGAATTGTATATCAAAAGCTAATAAGATCGAAATTGATCGGTGTGTAATAGTAGTGGCTTGTGTTGGGGATGAGATGCTAGACTAGGTTGTCGCACGTATTTATACACACAAACACAAATGTAATTGATGGACTAGTAACTTCTTATGAATTAATTCATATTAATGTGTTTGTAACCGTGGCTAAGTACTCCGGTTTTTTACCCTTCTTTTCGGAGTTTTTACTGCATGTTGACTTCAGTTATGAATGTTGATGTTATGACATACAACATTGAAACATGCAACATGCAAGGCTATTACTATTCATGATAGTGTATTATGGACATGGTGCATCCCTGTAGCGAGCCAGAAATTGAATCAAAATTAAAATAGACTAGAAAATCAAACCAAATTGGAAAAAATTACATTGAGACTGAAACCAAAAAATCTAAAAATAAAATTGAATCGAATTTTTTGTTTTAGTTTCGATTTTAGTTTCCAAACGAACCGATCGAATCGATCAAACTAAACCGAAAAAAATCAAAATGAATCGATTATAAAACAAATAAATAATAAAAATATCGTAAAAAATTCCTATAAATTTTAAATATTAATAAATACAAATTTGTTTCATAAAACTATGTTGGTGAAATAAGAAGGGGTTTTTTTTCAGAAATACTAAAGGTCAAAAACGTTTTCCCAAAAATGTTATTTTTTCAATTAAAAAATATCTGCAAAAAATGCCAATTTTTATAGGAAATTGTTAATTCCAGAGCAAATATTTAACTTCCAGAGCAATTTTTATGATAATGACCAAATTATCCTTAATATTAACTTCCAGAGCATTTGATCAAAACATTGTTCATAACCGTTCTAATACATATCCATCACTTGCAAAAGTCTGTCATGAAAGACAAAATAAAAGTGGACACATCATCTCTACAAATCTAGAAAACTATAGCTTCCTCCCTCATATAAATAATAAGGATTTGAATTAATATTTTCCTCCACAACTGGACATGGAGTGTAGCAATCTGCATATTCTGATACACTGCTTTTGCCTTTGTCTGGACAAGAACGGCTATCGTGCCTCGTACATCCACAAAGACTACATTTTCTTGTTTTTTCAACAATCTCGAATTCAGATAAATTTCTTTTCGTTGAAGAACTCATCTTGTTCTTTGATCCTTGTGGTCTTCTTTTATGTGATACAATTTTCGGCTCAAAAAATTTGGATGAATGATCATTGACAAGTTGGGATATTACATCCAAAGCTTCATCCTTTTGAGTGAGAGGCCACTCTTGATATTTGTCTTCAAGATTATCCAGCAATTTCTTGAGTTTTGCACTGTTAGAATCATTCTCACCATCAAGAACAATAAATTGTCGATTATCAATCCTCCATTGAGAATGTATAGCATCAATAGGTATAACTTTATTTTTCCAACCATTTAACATGTGTGCACAAGGGAGTCCCATAACTGTTTTAAACTGACTAGTACAAATGGGTTTCATTTTTCCAGATTTAACCAACTCCCATTGCTTAAAAATTTCTTTCATAGCAAATTGTGATACCCGAGTATTTAAGTCTTGAAAAAGCATGATATTGCAGTTAGAAAGAGTTCTAATTTGCTCACCTGAAATCCGCGATTTAATCTCCTGGAAGTCATTCTCGATTGCCAAGCACATTCTTTCCTTCACTTTCTGGAAATCTCCTGTTGAAACTTGCAGGTATTGTTTCAATTTAGCATGCGCACCTTCTGCTCTAGATGAAACAAGACTCCGAAAATGCGTATGCTTTTCAGTCCATGCATGAATAAATCTCTCTTTATGTGGAAGCCATGTGTTTTTTATGTATCTCGTAGTAGTTTCTTTTTCTTTATAAGCAAGCTCAAAGTCAGACCAATTTTTCGTGTATTCCTCTTCCGTTTGAGAATATATCACTGAGTTCCATTCTGATAAAAACATCTCCCAGTCTTGTTGCTTCTCAAAATTTCCTTTGCATTTTGCTAGAACATTTTTTTCAATATGCCACACACATA
The DNA here is from genome assembly GCA_037693485.1 of Kitagawia praeruptora. Classification (NCBI taxonomy): domain Eukaryota; kingdom Viridiplantae; phylum Streptophyta; class Magnoliopsida; order Apiales; family Apiaceae; genus Kitagawia; species Kitagawia praeruptora. The sequence continues at coordinate 51,277,185 of CM075348.1, read as the reverse complement.
AGAAATTTATAGCTCTTGGAAATACAATTTCATCGAACACTTAATGGACAAAGCATATCCTTGTTCCAAATAAAATTCTTTTGCACAACTAATAAGATTTTCCCGAGACTTGAAAGAAGTATCAAGTAATTGCAACTGTTCGTCGTAGTTCTTAGAAGCAAATTCTGAAAATTTAAAACAAATATATACATAATTCATCAATACACATCACAAGCCATCTCACAACAAGAATTACATTAATCTAAAAAGAAATATAAACTAGATTCATAGTATAAAAGAAGAGAAAGATTTTAAGTGTAAAAAAAAAACAAATTCATTGAAAAGTACCTTCAATAGTTGGGTATTCGGAGGTTTGGAGATTATCAGATGATATGTCAGTTCCTTGAGAATCATTCTCCATGTTTTTGTGTTAAGATTACTATCAATTGGACAAATACTTACAATAAGGGATGTAAATTAGGTATATATATAATTAGGAATGAAACTGTGTGAAGAATGTGAAGTGAAGATTATGACGGTGTATGTAGTATGTTGGGATTTATGGGTGATGGAATAGACAACTTAACTAGTTTTATTGGTATACTTAGTTTTTACTAAGTAGAACATACTGTCATAGCCTGAAATGTATTCTTGTAATTTAAATAAATACTGTCATGTAATAAGTGTAATTCTTGGAAGAAGTTCGATTATGTTCAAGCCTCAAGAAATACATAAGTTCGACAGAAGGAATAAAAGTTACTGTCAAGCCCTGACAGTAAGGTTACAAGGAAACATCATGTTGCCTAGGTCGACAGCAAGTTTCACGGAGTCGACAGCAAGTTTCAACTTGACAGCAACATTGGCGGAGATTCTAATGACAGCAACTTTGATATATAGTCTGCGACAGTAAGTTTGGAATTCCTGACAGCAATCTCTGCGGGAAAAACATGCTGTCAATCAAAGCACAACTCTTGACAGCAATCTCTGCGGGAAATTCATACTGTCAACCAAAGCAAAATTCTTGACAGTAATATCTGCGGGAAATTCATACTGTCAACCAAAGCATAATCCATTGACAGCAAACTTTGTGGCAAACATACTGTCATATAGAATCAGCCTGACTTAGGAATTTTCTAAGTCAAATTAAACGACAGAGTACATGTTCAAAAGAAGCAGGCGTGTTGTAATATTCAACCTTTACAGCAAGCTTGGAAAGTCTATAACTGAAGCTCGAGAGATCACATGGAACAACCTGTAAAGTCTAGAGCAGATAAAATTGAATACGGCTAGATCTGGGTGGTTCAAATGTGGAAAGTATCTTAAAGTTACTTTGTGTTGATCACATGGGAATGAATCATGGAATGAGCTGCAAAAGGAATATAACAGCAACTCAACAACCCATGTTGATGGTGATAGTACAGTAGATTATCACTCTATAAATAGAGCATTCTACTTATACATTATATAACTCAACCACTGTAATCTCTTGAGTATTTGTAGCTTGAGAATTATTTTGTTCTCAAGGTTGTAGCAAAACTTTGCAAAATAAATAAAACATTTATTTTATGAAATCCTCGTATTTGATTTTACTTGTGTTTGCATTTCTTCTACTAGTAAATCACAAATTCTATTTAAGTTGTTGAAATAGTTTTTGAAATTTATTAGTATTGCATTCAACCCCCCTTCTGCAATACTTTCCTGGACCAACAACTGGTATCAGAGCAATCAGATTAATACACATATCTGAGATCCAAATGGCAAGTATTCAAAGGTCAAGTAATATCAAGATTCCAGCTTTTGATAAAGAAAACTACAACATATGGAAAAAGAAGATTATGTTATTTATCAAAGCTCAGAATCCACTATTCCTAGGTATTCTGGAAAATGGCCCCTTCATTCCTCAAAAGGAAATCCCAGCTGCTACAGTGAATGATGTAGTAATCCCAGCTCATTGGGTTGCTAAGAAGCCTTCTGAGTATAATGACTCAGAAAAAGAAAAAGTAGCACTGGATGATCATCTGCAACTCATTCTACTAGATGCACTTACCCTGGACAAAGCTATGAGTGGAAATATAATAGCATGCAACTCTGCCAGGGATATGTGGAAAAAGATAGAACTGTTATGTGAAGGAAGTGAAGAGGTCAGAGAAAATCAAAAACAAATACTGGTGTCACAATATGAAGCGTTTATGGGAAAGCATGGAGAAGAGCTAACTCACATGTTTGAAAGATTTAGCAAACTGATAGCTGAGCTTCAAATTCATGGAAAGTTTTATGAAAAGAAGGAAGTCAATATCAAGTTTCTGCTAACTCTTCCAGAACATCTTGAGCACAGAGTAACAGCCATAAGAGAAGGGAGAGACTTAAATTCTGTTTCTCTTGAAACATTGTATGGAGTTCTAAAATCTTATGAACTTGAATATTATCAAAAGAAAGCTATACAAAGTGGATCCAAAGGATTGATGGCAAACATGGCTGGTGCTCTAGTTGCTCAAGGACCATTATATTTTCAAGCAAGTGAGCAAATTCAAAATGATCAACAACCTCAATTTTCATCTGTGAAAATAGAAGAGGTGGTTGAAGATGAAGAAAAGGTTGTCCTTCAACTAGAAGATGTTGAAGATGAAGAATTCTTCACTCTAGAAGAAATGGAGAAAATGGATAATCCAACCATGGCTTTTATGGCAAGAAAATTAAAAAATATAAGGTTCAGGAGGAACAAGCCATATAAGCCTCAAGGTCAATTTCCAAAATATAACCAAGGAAGCTCATCAAAACCTGCTACTGGCACCAAGGGAGGATACAAAACAGGAATGGTAGATAGGTCAAAGTTTAGATGTTACAATTGCAATGAACTTGGTCACTTTGCTACTGAATGCAAAAGACCAAAACAAATACAAAGAATGGAGAGAGGAACTGGGAGTCAATTTAAGAAAGGACAAGGAAAAGCCTATGTGGCTGAAGGAAAATGCTGGGATGAATCTGATAATGAAGAAGAAGAGGAATTTGTGAATTTAGCCTTGATGGCTAGAGAGAATGAAGAAGCATCAACCTCGTCAAGTCAGGTACCATCTCTAGTATTACTAGATATGTCTTTAAATGACTATAAGCAAACCATTGAGGAAATGAGTACTGAAATGTTTAATATTCATACTAGTTTATCTGCTGCAAATGAAGAAATTGCTAGATTAACTAAAGAAAATGAAGTACTCAGATCTAACAATGATGTGTTGTTGCTTAAGACCAGTTCTATTGATTCTTTAGCTCAGGAAAACGAAAGACTAAAAAATGATTTAATCTGTGCTAAAGAGATAGAGGATTATCTAAGAAAAGAAATTTCTGAGAATGAATTTAAGCTAAAGGCATTTAGAAATTCCTCTAAATTAGTTCAAGAGTATCATGAGAAACATACTGAAAGTAAGAAGATAGGCATAGGCTATGATTATGGCAGGAGACCTGGTAAAGAGGTTGTTATACAGAAAAATGATGATAATAATACTGTAAGACCTCACATCCTCAAAAATGTGAGTAACCCAATTTTCAAAAGTACAGAGTTTGAGGTTAATGAAAACTCCCTAATTATTAATCAAGAACTCTGTGATGAAGATGAGAGGATTGACAGTAAATCTAAGAAAGAAAAAGATTCTGTCATAATGTCTATGACAGAAACAGTCTTAAACAGTCCAACCAAGTGTTCAAAAGATACTGTCAAGAAGTCATCCAAGACAGTAACTTTCAAACCTACTGTCAAGACAGCAAGTACAAAAGATGCTGTCAAAAATAGTTCGACAGCATCCTCTGAACAGATTGTCAAGACAGTAGTCTCCAAGTCCAAAAACAGAAATGGGAAGCTAGGCATTGATAAAAAGAATAATTATGAATATGTTAAGCAGGCACCAAGGAAACTTTGCAATAATTGTGGCTCCTCACATCATTTAACTCATGTTTGTAAGAAATCAACTAGTAGCATATCTAATGCAACAGAGTTGAAAGGGAACTTACACAGAACCCCCATTATGCAAAGAAAATTGGTAGTTTGTAATAACATTGACTGTATGCCATGCAAAATTACTGCCATGAGTACATGTTTTAATTTGCACATTTCATCTAATGAATTATGTTCTTATATGCAAACTGCAAAGACTTCTGAATCCACTAAAGAAAGTGAGAAGTCTGCTATCACTAAGAAAAAGTCAAAGTAAAAAACTAAGTGGATAATAAAAGAAGTCAAGGAACCATCTTCTGATAATATTGTTTCAAATATTGATAAAGTTTCTGATGATACTGAGTATGCAGGACCCAACAAGACTTGGGTACCAAATGCAAATTAAACTCATTCTGTCTTGCAGGGAAAGAAAAGTAAACAGGTCATGTGGATAATCGACAGTGGATGTTCCAAACACATGACTGGTGATATATCCCTGCTATCACAATATGTTGAGAAGGCTGGCCCAACAATAACCTTTGGAGACAACAGCAAAGGTTACACTGTGGGATATGGCTGTTTAAAAGCTGGAAATGTTGTCATTGAAGAAATCTCTCTTGTGGAAGGTTTGAAGCATAATCTGCTCAGTGTCAGTCAATTCACTGACAAAGGATTCAAAGTAAACTTTGGCATGATGGAATGTTCAATTCACCACAAGAAGGATATAAGCCTATCTCTGAAAGGAGTAAGGAAAGGAAGCCTATTTGTTGCAGACTTAAACTCAACAAATGAGGAAAGAATATTTTGCTTCTACAGCAAAGCAAGTGTTGGAGATAGCATGCTTTGGCACAAGAAATTTTCTCATCTCAATTTCAAAACAATGAACATGCTGATGAAGAAGGAATTAGTGAGAGGACTACCTCAACAGGAATTCTGTCAAGAAGGACTGTGTGAAGACTGTCAAATGGGAAAATTGAGGAAAGCAATGCATAAATCAAAGCAAGTCAACACTAACACTGAAGCACTCAAGTTGATTCACATGGATCTTTTTGGACCAGTGAATGTTCAATCACTATCTAGAAAAAGATATGCACTGGTCATGATAGATGACTATTCTAGGTACACTTGGGTGAAATTTTTAGAATCAAAGGATGAAGCTGCTCAAGAAATCATTGATCACATAAGGGTACTTGACAGGACCCCTGAAGCAAAAGTTCAATTTCTAAGAAGTGACAATGGAACTGAATTCAGAAATGCTACACTTGGAAACTTCTGCAAAGATCAAGGAATTGTTCAACAATTCTCTGCTGCAAGAACTCCACAGCAAAATGGAGTTGTAGAAAGGAAAAATAGGACTCTTATTGAAGCTGTAAGGACTATGTTGAGTAATGCTAAATTACCAACATATTTCTGGGCAGAAGCCATCAACACTGCTTGTTACACACAGAACAGAACACTAATCAACAAGGCTCATGGCAATACTCCTTACTATCTTTTGACAGGAAAGAAGCCTACTGTCAAGTACTTTCATATTTTTGGAAGCAAGTGCTTTTTGATGAAAGACAACCATGAAAGAAAAGGCAAGTTTGATACTAAAGCATATGAAGGCATTTTCATGGGATATGGGATAGAAAGGACTGCCTACAGAGTCTATATCATGGAGCACAAAACAATTGAAGAAAGTGTCAATGTCACGTTTGATGAAACAAAGTTTCCAGGGCTACATGAGGATGGTCAAATGCAACCCTTCAGATTTGAGAATCAAGGATACTTGGAAAAAGAAGAATTTGTTGATGAAGAACCAAGTCTCATTCAATCAATGGGATATGAGAAAGAATCTGTCAATTCTCATAATCTAAATCAAACCTCAGCTCAATCACAGACAATTTCAGGCATCAATCAACAAGAATGTGAGACTGGAGAATTTGAGCAAAATGAGCAGAATAATGAAAATGGTGGAGAATCAAATCCTCATATTGATGAAAGACATTCTCATCAAACAAGTAGCTTGCCTCAATCAACAAAGTGGAACAGAGATCATACCAGTAATCTAATTATTGGAGATCCCACTACTGGTGTAAGGACAAGGAGGAATATCTCTGCTGAAGGCATGTTTTCATGTTTCTTATCTCAAATGGAACCAAAAATAGTTGAAGAAGCATTGTTGGATTCTGATTGGGTGATGGCCATGCAGGAGGAGCTCAATCAATTTGAGAGAAACAATGTTTGGAAACTAGTTCCAAGGCCAAAAGGAAAATCAGTCATTGAGACAAAATGGGTTTTCAGAAACAAGATAGATGAGAGTGGAAATGTGACAAGAAATAAGGCAAGGCTAGTGGCCAAAGGTTACTGTCAACAGGAAGGGATAGATTATGATGAAACATTTGCTCCTGTTGCCAGACTTGAAGCCATAAGAATTTTCTTAGCTTTTGCTGCACACTGCAAATTCAAGGTATTTCAAATGGATGTTAAAAGTGCCTTTCTAAATGGAGAATTAGAAGAAGAAGTGTATGTTGAACAGCCTCCTGGATTTGAAAATGACAAACTGCATAATTTTGTCTACAAGCTGTTCAAGGCTCTATATGGCTTAAAGCAAGCACCAAGAGCCTGGTATGACACTTTATCCACTTTTCTCCTGGAAAATCAATTTATAAGAGGTATGGTGGATAAAACTTTATTCTATAAATACCATGGCAAAGACATCATTCTTGTGCAGATATATGTTGATGACATAATCTTTGGCTCAACAAATGAAAAATTGTGTGAAAAGTTCTCATCTCTAATGAGAAACAAGTATGAAATGAGCATGATGGGAGAATTAGCATTCTTTCTTGGTCTTCAAATCTATCAGAAGAAGGAAGGAATCTTCATCTGTCAATCTAAGTATGTCAAAGAACTTCTCAAGAAGTTTAACTTAGAAGATTCATCACCTGCCAAGACACCTATCTCAACAGCCACCAAATTAGAGTTAGATCCTAAAGGCAAGAAAGTGGATTCTAGTACCTACAGAGGCATGGTAGGATCATTGCTGTACTTAACAGCAAGCAGGCCAGATATAATGTTTGCTACATGTCTCTGTGCAAGGTTTCAAGCTGATCCAAAAGAATCACACTTAGTTGCAATTAAAAGAATCTTTAGATATCTCAAAGGTACCCCAAATCTAGGTCTTTGGTACCCTAAGGAAACTGGATTTGATCTAATTGGATATTCTGATTCAGACTATGCTGGCTGCAAAATTGACAGAAAAAGTACTACAGGAAGCTGTCAATTTCTTGGGGGGAGATTGGTGTCATGGTTCAGTAAGAAGCAACACTCAGTTTCTACATCAACTGCAGAAGCTGAATATATTGCAGCTGGAAGTTGCTGTGCACAAATTCTTTGGATGAAGAATCAATTAATGGATTATGGACTAAAGTTGTCAAATATTCCTATCTACTGTGACAACACTAGTGCCATAGCCATATCAGACAATCCAGTTCAACACTCCAGAACAAAGCACATTGATATAAGGCATCATTTCATCAGGGAGCATGTTGAAAAAGGAGATGTAAAATTGGTTTATGTTCCAACAGATAAGCAACTTGCAGATATATTCACCAAGCCACTGGATGAAGCAACATTTACCAGGTTGGTGAGTGAATTAGGAATGCTAAATCAGGTATGATCATCTAACTGGTTTATCAATTATAAAGCCGAAGCTCATGACAAAAACTTTTAAAGGTACTGTCACTAGAAGGTACTGTCACGAGAAGTTAAGGTACATTGTGATACTTGTTCAGACAGCATGTTTGCTATGACTATGCTAAAAGGATTTTTAGATATCATGTTTGCTATGACTATGCTAAAAGGATTTTTAGATATCATGTTTGCTATGACTATGCTAAAAGGATTTTTAGATATCATGTTTGCTATGACTATGCTAAAATAGTTTTACATGTCTGTCTTAAATTAATTTTAAGAAATCATGTGTCCTTAACTTAAGTTATGTGTGAACAGTAACAGCATGATCTTATGATAAGTTTACTGTCAGATAAAACTTACTGTCACTCATGAAGCTGATTGACAGAAATGTTGTTAGCGCACAAGTTGCTGTCAATGAAAGTTGCTGTCACAAGAAATTGCTGTCAGAATTGGTAGAGAAAGAAAAGCGCACAGGTTACTGTCAATGAAAGATGCTGTCACGAGAAGTTGCTGTCAAAGATAGTGGAAAGATATATATATTAATTTATATATACATACGTATATTTCTTTTCACCAATCCACGATCTAATAGCAACTGCCACGTAATATAGCAAGTGGAGTTAATGGGTAATATCATTATCACACGTTCATTTAAGAGAGGTTAAATCGATTCATATTAGAAACTGAATCTACCGTTTAATCTACTATCACTTTCATTTGCAAAAACCTCTCAACCTTCTGCATCCAAAAACCGCATTTTCTCTCTCATTTTTCAAAGCATTCAACAATGGCACCTAAACAAAGTGTTGCTCAAACCAACTTTGCCGGTATCTTTTCTCCTAATGATGCTGGTGAAAACTTCAAAGGACTTATTTCCTTCTTAAATAAATCCTACCTAGGTCATGCAATAACCTCTTCCCCCAAAATTGATGCTGTTAGAATTGAAAAATTCTGGAAATCAGCAAGTGCTCAAGGAACTGGAGAGAATGAATCAATTAAGTTCAATATAGATGATGCAAGTCATTCTCTTTCAGTAAAGAATATCAATGAGGCTTTGGGTATAGTGTTGACAAGTGAAGAAAGCTTTAAGGAGCTAGCAACTGATGATACTCTGAAGAAGTTCTTTCTGAAGATTGGATATTCAGGATCTAAGATTGATGAAACTTCGGATAAGTGGTATCAAACAGGAGAAATGGACAGGAAATTTCTGAGAAAAGAGTGGAGTATGATTTTTGATGTAATGGTGAAGGTGTTCTCTACCAAGACTACAGGCTGGAATGGAATACCATCATATATCAAGAAGCTCACTCATTCACTAGTCCATGGATACAAGGTGAACATTGGAAAACTGATCATGGCACAGTTGAAAAGCGCAATAGGCAAGAAGGTATCTATCTATCCTCGCTTTTTAACTATGTGTATTAATAATATTTGTGGAAGTATTGAGGATACTTCTGATTTTGAAGAATGTCCTGTTTTAAAGAAAAACACTCACACATCTCTTAACACACAAAATTTGAATGCACATATTCCACTATGTTTCACACAACACATGGTAAATCAAGTGCCCAACCTTGATTTTCCATTTCCAACAGGTTACACTGTTTTCACAATAGAGAATGAAGCTGAATTAGACCCAAATTCAGTTAACCCACATTCTACACCATACATTCCACCTAGGGACTCTAGACTACCAAAAGCCCTTAAAATTGCCAAACAGGAATCCAAGAAAAGATCCCTGGAGAGTGAAACTGGTGACAATGTGGTGAGTCAAGAGGGAGTTACTGCACCAAGTGCAGCAAATAAGGATGGTAGTGGAATAGAACCCACAGTAGCCCCTTCTGAGCCTAAGAAGAAGAGAGCTAGAAGGACCAAGGCTACTGTCAGCCACCCTACAGTTTCCCAAAAGACTGTAGAGGATGATAGGGAAATAAACTCACCTCTAGGTGTCTCTTCTCAACAAGGGACATCTATTGAAATTGGCCTGTCTCCCAAGGCACCTTGTAAAGAGTCTGCACAAACTCAAGAACTCACTCTTGAGGAACCTGTATTTGAAGATACACACATTGAGATAGAACACAGTGAGGAATTCATTCATACTATTGATGTTCCACAATCTTTTTCTGTGGAACAGCCATTTAATCAATCTGAACTTCAATCTTCTTCTTTCATTCCTACATCTGTTGTTTCTTCTAAACAACCTAGAGAGGGGGACAGTACCAACCCCTCAGGTTTTGATCATCCATCTCAAATCATGGATGAGCCCCCATCAAGTGGTCCACAAGAACCCATTTCTCAAAGTGAAATGGATACCACCCCATCAAACACTGGATTAGATCAAGATGCAAATTTGCCAGAAATTGAAACAGCCAGCATCTTGATCGATTCCCTCAAAGCATCTTACCCTAGGGAAGTTGCTGTCACAGCCAAAGATGCTGTCAAAGACAAAACAGAAGGTGCTGTCAAACAATCAAGTGACAGTACCATTCTGACAAAAGATACTGTTCAACCACAACTGCAAGAAGGATTAGTGGAAGATATCTCTGATGATGACTTGCCCCTTTCAAAGGCCTTCAAGGTAAAATCTACTCTTTTGCATGTTAGTACTGCTCATACTACTGCATCTAGGATGAGTGAGGGAGTGAAAAATCAAAGAGAGATAAAAGAACAGAGAAGTGAGACTAAAAATGAGAGGCAGCCAAATGTGCTGGCAAAAGGAGAGGGACTTGAGCATGTCCAGAGTGAACTTGAGGGAGCCAATAAACAAAAGGCATTAGGCCTTGAGGGAACTTTTGTGAGAGATGATGAGATCATCTATAAAAACACTGAGAGTGTGAGAACCCCAACAGCCTCCATGCCCCAGACTTATCCCTTACCTCCTAAAAGGCTTAGGTCTGGTGGTCCTTCTGTATCCTCAAATGACAGGCTCCAAGCACTGGAAAATCGATGTGCTACAATGGAAAGCAAACTGGACAACCTGTCATCTACTGTGAAGACTGGTTTTGCTGAAATTCAAGCCACACTACTGTCACTCTCTTCATTAATTCATGCTGCAAACTTAACTAAGGGGGAGAAAGTAAAAGATCAGAAAGAGGCTGAGCAACCAGGTAGAAAGGTGGAGTTACAAGGGGAAGCTAAAAGACAGGGGGAGCAAAGGAGTAAGGGGGAGCAAGAGAGAGTAAAAACTGCAATAGCCTCTGGAACTGAGGAGCTTTTTGAAGCTGAAGTAGATGGGGAACAAATGCTAGTATCCAAGGAGGTATTAAGTCAAATACAAGGAATTAAAGCATCCTCAATCAAAATCAATGAACCAGTTCCTGAGAAGAAAGAATCCACATTGGAGAGGCTATGGAGAGAAAAAGAGGAATCAAATAGGCTGGGTAAAGGCAAAGACAAGTTGCCTGAATATGTGTTTTCTTCAGAGCCTATCATTTGGACTGATGGAAGTACATATTCCCAAGAAGAAGCTGACTCAATAACAGTAAGTCATATGGAGAGCACCTTAAATAATAAGGATGAGGAATTCAACAATCTGGTGAATGAAGCAATCACAGTGACTAAAGGAAAACCTGCTAAATTGGCAGAAGCTTTGAAAGAAAAGATTGTAAATCTATCTGTGAAGATTAGCTCAGAGAAGAGGTGGGCAGTTGAAGTGTATCTGAAGAGTGGACATTCAATATTCATAACAACTCAACTGTTGGAAACTTTCTCTGCCAGAGTGCAATACATCCTTGGGATTCTAGTGAAGAAAAACTCTACCATCTTTGATGAAAGTCTCTATATGCAACTGGGCACAATGGTCAACAACAAACTTCCAGAAGTAAGTTCCCAGCCATATGGTGTAAGCTTTAAACAGACAACAGCCAAAGGAACTAAAGGTCTGGGATTCTTAACACTTGAAGGCAAAACATCTCTGAAAAGCAAAGTCATCATGGAAGTACTTAAATTATTGCTGAAAGCACCTATCACCAAGGAAAGGATTCAGGCAGTCAAAGATATTCACAAGCTATTGGCAAAGAGAGAAATAGAGTACAGTGCCAAAATTAAAAAGCTCATTGCCAAAGCAAACTCAAGCAGAAATGCTCAAGGAGGAAACTGCACTTTTGATGACACTTTGGAGAAAGATGATGATGACAGTCAAGATGGAGGTGAAGCTGGAGTACCTAAGAGAACAGAACTGAGAGACTCTTCAAAAGAGCAAACTCAAGTCAAAGAAGCAGAATCAAAGGAAAATTCTGAAAATTCTAGCTCAAGCAAGAAAGTTGATGAGAAGAAAGAGGAAGAAGTACTTGAAGCATTGAAAGAAAATCAAGAAGAAATGGAAATTGACAGTATACATCTTGAAAAAGATACTGTCAACAAAGATGCTGTCAAGGATATCAATAAAGATGCTGTCAGTCAGGATGAAGTAACAGTCATTGAAGATACTGTCAAAGAAGACATTATCAGAAGCCCTATAAAAGAAACTGTCAACGATCCTACTGTCAAATCATTCAAGACAGTAAGAATCAAGAGAAAATCAAAAAGACCAACAAAGGGAAAGACTGTCTACAAAGGAGAAGGAAAAGCTACAGGTTTGGGACTCAAGAAACCTATCATGAGGAGAAGAATGAATAGCTTTGAAATGATGCAGCTGAATGCCAAAGAAACAATTACCTCTGTATCCATAGAATTTGATGGACCAAAAGAAGAAGTTGCAAGATACATTCTATGGCAAAACAATGAAAAGTTGATTACAGTGGAATCTGACTTCACTCAGATATCAAAATCAAAGGTGATCTCCAAGAAACTCATTCAAACTTCTGAAACAGTAAAACGAAGAATTGATTTCTTCAATCTGGAAAGGATGGTTGAGCTACTGCAAACCTATGATAATGTGTCAAAGAAGATCATGGATCAAGTTCTCAAGTACTATGAAGCCAGGCATGTTGAATTTATTGAGAAGTTTGGTGATTGGACACTTCACAATGATGATGATGTCTATCAAATTCTTGGTTTAGAGTATGAAGAAGACAATCCTATTCCTGATTATAACTGGATTGAAATGCGAAAACCTTATTCAGAACATGAAATGAAGATGTTTGAAGCAGAGCAAAGGTTCAAAGAAGAATTAGCATCAAGAAAAAAATCTCGTCAACAGATAGAAGATGAGATTGAAGCTGAAATGAAGAAAAATTACAGTAAAATCAATAAGATCAACAGTGAAGAATCCAACTATCAGCCATGTGTACTGGACAATCCTTTGAGAATCAAGTATGGCAAAGAAGAAATTTATGTAGATAGTTTCTCTAAATTGAAGACCAGTGTGTTAAAAGAATTATACTGGCAAGTGGTTGGATCAACTAACAGTCTTGAAACACTGTGTTCTTGGGAGCTTGATATGATTCTTGATCAGAGGAGAGGAGAGGATCCCAGCTTGGACAAACAAAGAAGGGAAACTCTAAATCAGTTTCCTGGCAGGAGATTCAAGATGGAGGGAAATGTGCTAAAATTCAGATCAATTGTAAAGCAAAATGTTTACTGGATGGAACTCAGAGATACATTAAACACTGCTTCCTCAATGATCAGAAAATACATTGTGGAAAATGAAGATGATGCACAGTCCCCTGAAGAAAAAGAGTTAATTGAAAATCTCAGAAGAGCTCTAAGGGAAAAGGAGCAAAGTGAAAAGTTCAAATCAAGATAAGTAAAGTTTTTTTTTTGTGAACTTTTGTGATATATTGTTTGAAAACAATTCAGTTTAATCATTGGTCAGAAATGAAGAGTTTATTCTTTCTGATCTATGTTAGTTAAGTTGTCAGCATGATATTTGTAAATTTGTCCTTATTGTCCATAAAAACAAATTGGGGGAGATTGTTGGGATTTATGGGTGATGGAATAGACAACTTAACTAGTTTTATTGGTATACTTAGTTTTTACTAAGTAGAACATACTGTCATAGCCTGAAATGTATTCTTGTAATTTAAATAAATACTGTCATGTAATAAGTGTAATTCTTGGAAGAAGTTCGATTATGTTCAAGCCTCAAGAAATACATAAGTTCGACAGAAGGAATAAAAGTTACTGTCAAGCCCTGACAGTAAGGTTACAAGGAAACATCATGTTGCCTAGGTCGACAGCAAGTTTCACGGAGTCGACAGCAAGTTTCAACTTGACAGCAACATTGGCGGAGATTCTAATGACAGCAACTTTGATATATAGTCTGCGACAGTAAGTTTGGAATTCCTGACAGCAATCTCTGCGGGAAAAACATGCTGTCAATCAAAGCACAACTCTTGACAGCAATCTCTGCGGGAAATTCATACTGTCAACCAAAGCAAAATTCTTGACAGTAATATCTGCGGGAAATTCATACTGTCAACCAAAGCATAATCCATTGACAGCAAACTTTGTGGCAAACATACTGTCATATAGAATCAGCCTGACTTAGGAATTTTCTAAGTCAAATTAAACGACATAGTACATGTTCAAAAGAAGTAGGCGTGTTGTAATATTCAACCTTTACAGCAAGCTTGGAAAGTCTATAACTGAAGCTCGAGAGATCACATGGAACAACCTGTAAAGTCTAGAGCAGATAAAATTGAATACGGCTAGATCTGGGTGGTTCAAATGTGGAAAGTATCTTAAAGTTACTTTGTGTTGATCACATGGGAATGAATCATGGAATGAGCTGCAAAAGGAATATAACAGCAACTCAACAACCCATGTTGATGGTGATAGTACAGTAGATTATCACTCTCTAAATAGAGCATTCTACTTATACATTATATAACTCAACCACTGTAATCTCTTGAGTATTTGTAGCTTGAGAATTATTTTGTTCTCAAGGTTGTAGCAAAACTTTGCAAAATAAATAAAACATTTATTTTGTGAAATCCTCGTATTTGATTTTACTTGTGTTTGCATTTCTTCTACTAGTAAATCACAAATTCTATTTAAGTTGTTGAAATAGTTTTTGAAATTTATTAGTATTGCATTCAACCCCCCTTCTGCAATACTTTCCTGGACCAACATAGTACGCCTCGGTATTAAAGGTATTGGGGGTATTTTTGTCATTGTCTTAGAATGTGCTCTGGAAGTTAAATTTCAGCTCTGGATTTAACAAAACCCTTTTTATAAAAATATTGAAAAAAACGATTTTTACAACTGACATTGATGAAAATTATTAACGATAAATGCAACTTTAAAAATGTAGTGAAATCATTTTCGTTTGTATAATAATTTAAAAAGTTGCACCGATTAAATTAAATGCAATCTCAAATGCAACCAAAATTAATACCAAATATAACCAAAAGTAATTTCAATAATTTTCCAGAATGGCGTAAAAAAAAGTTGCATTTGGTTGTTTTGGATGCATATCGTATTTTTACAAATATATTCAAAAGATGATAAAATTGGGAAAAAAAACTTATAAAAAGTTAGCATTTTTGATAATTTCTCAAATAGGAATTATTTTGGATTTTTTTTTTCAATCGGTTGTGAAATCGAAATTCAACCGATAAAAATTAAACCGGGGTTTTTAAACCAAAATCAAAATGAATGGTTCGATTGTAATTCCGATTTTCGATTCTAAAAATAGAAGAAATCTGACGATTTTATTCAAAAACCAAACCGAATAACAATTTGCTCTCCCATAATGTAATATATTATTTTTTATTTTTTTCTTAATTGAAAAAATCACCTATATTTTGTTTGGAAAAAAAATTAAGCTATATAAAGTCTAGTTACAGTCAACATAAGCTTGAGTATTAAACCAAAAAAATTAAATTTTCCTCAAATATAATTCAAAATTGTGAAATTATCATAAATATCCTTAAAAAATTTAAATTATCCCTAAATATAATTCAAATCTTGGGTATCAACATAAATATTCATATAGATTTTATAAAATCCTCTAAATTCATGATATAATTCAAAATTGACCTTTGTATTTTTAGAGAAAACTAGCATGATAGCCCGTGCAAAGCACGGGCCATATGATAGTTCTTATATTTTCTCATGTTAGTCTATTTCACGTATTTCGATCTATCTAAGATATTATAGTTTCAAAATATTCTCAAATTCTGAACCGTAAGAATTATATTTTTAGTTGTGTTTGGTCAATATGAGAAGAATGACTAACCGAAAACAGTTGGTAAGAGTTAATTGTAACTGTCAAGTATTACCAAAATAATCTTGGTATATTGAAATGCGTGAAAAAATAGCTGGTTTATTTATTTTGGGACGGAGAAAGAATTAAATTTTATATTATTTCTAATTTTGTAAGAAGTAATGTAATGTGACGGAAGAATACAAATAATAGAGTCATATGTTCTGCTTGGAAAAACTTAGCCCACATTTCCAATTTTGGATCTTTTTCTCTGACCAATTTCAGAGAACAAGGAGAACAACAAATTAATCCTAATAGTTGTGCACATCCAAAAAAATATATATGATGTGTGCTTTTTTAGGATCATGGTATTTGACCATTTCAGATGCATCCTTTCAATAGTAAATTGATCATAACAAAATATTTTCTTCAAATACATTGTATCGTCCGTTTTCATAACTGAACTTTAAAAAATCAAAGGTAATATCTCAAATTTCAAGACAAAACATATTTAGACATGTCCAAATTCAAACAAATACACAAGTAACTAAATAAAAGTATCTCATAACGATTTTTAAAATGAGATGGGTTCATGTATGCACCGAATAAAATATGTTGTAAAAGTTCACGTGTTCAATAAAATTCAATCTATGAAAAGAAGATAGACATAACTACGATAATAAAACATCCAAGAAATATCATTTTAATTTGAGATAACACGAAAATGATACCCGGGGAATAAAAAAATACACATACCACATCCGTGATAAAAAGACATTATATACATCAATGATTTTTTGAGTTTATTAGTCTCACAACGGGGTGAAACTCGCATTTGAGTTTAAAACTCAAGTGAAATTGATAAATTACTATATAAGTATATAGTTGTAAAACTTATTTTGTATGAAAAATTAATAACATTTGCACATTACGAAAATGCTGCAAAAAATATAGTGCAGGAGACTAAAGATATCAAAATCATATTGACAATTTTTTTTTACCATATCCAAATCCCATATGTAAATTATTTCTTATTTTCAATATTTTAATTTTTTTTTATTAGTCAATCTATAAATTACCCGATGCTAATAGGATTAACCGATATAATGCAAATATACCTAAAATAAAATAGAATATTATGCTGATATCGGGTAAAAATATGTTATACTTTATTTATCATTTATTGTATTAATTTAATAATAAACATATTCTAGCCCTTTGACTAATATATAGACATAATTGTTAAAATAGAGAAATATTGTAATAAATTTTTATATATCTATTTTCACTTCCCCCGTTTACATACTTGAGATAGACTTCTACGTCCATCACCTACCTCTTCACTTCGATTTTTTTTGAATTTTTTTTTTGGAAACTTCGGTACCTTTAATACTTAAAATAGAATATTATACTTATATCGAGTAAAGTTATGTTATACACTTTATTTATCATTTTTTGTATTGATTTAATACTCCCTCTGTCCCTCTCATTTCTCTACAATTTTTTTCACTGGCGGGACGCATTTTAAGGTGTATGTAAAGTATAATTCCAAAACTTATTTTTAAATTTTTCTTTTTTGGAATAAAACATTAAATTTTTATTCATAAGAAAAATATTTAAAATAATTTACGAAATTAAAATTTATATTAGTTTCAAAATGCGTGTCAAACCCTTTGTCCCAAATGTAAAGAACCTATTGGGAAAGAGGGAGTAGTAAACATATTCCGGCCATTTGAATAATATACATATACATAATTTTGAAAGAGAGAAATATTTTAATAAATTTTTAGAAATATATTTTCACTTCCGCCCGTTTTCCTACTTGAGATATACTTTTACTTATTTTATGACACCTACCTCCTCACTTTGATTTTTTTTTTTGACTAATTTTCGACCACCTTGATGCCTTTCTTAATTCTGACTTCGAGACATTATATCTGTCAATTTATATTTTCACTCCCCGACTACCATTTTTTATTATTATATGAGGAAAATATTTTAATGATTTTATTCCTGATAAATCATAAAAATTAATGAGTATATAAATGTCGTATCCAAACCTACAACCGAATGCATACGAGACCCAACAACCCAACACAGTCACTTCAAAAGAGCTAACAATTTGGTACAAATTAATTGTTGACTTGTATCTATAAAGGACCTGAATACTCTTATTTTAATCGATGTGGGATGTTTAAATTTTTTTTGAATAAAATATTAAATTTTTATTCATAAGAAAAAAATTTAAAATAATTTATGAAACTATACTTTATATGAGTTTTAAATTGCGTGTTTGACCCTCTATCCCAAATGTAAAGAACCTAGTGGGATAGAGGGAGTAATAAACAAATTCTGGCCATTGGACTAATATATATACATAATTTTATAAGAGAAAAATATTATATTAAATTTTTATAGATCTATTTTCACTTCCACCCGTTTACCTACTTAAGATAGACTTATACTTATTTTCCGTCACCTACCTCCCCACTTTGATTTTTTTTTTTTGACTAATTTTCAGCCACCTCGATGCCTTTCTTAATTCCGACTTCGACGACATTATATCTGTCAATTTATATTTTCTCTCCCCGACTACCATTTTTACTATTATATGAGGAAAATATTTTAATGATTTTATCCCTGATAAATCATAAAAATAAATGTGGATAAAAATTTATGAGTATATGAATGTCGTATCCAAGCCTACAACCGAATGCATACCAGACCCAACAACCCACCACATGTCAGCCCAAAAGAGCTAACAATTTGGTACACATTAATTGTTGACTTGTATCTATAAAGGACCTGAATACACTTATTCTAATCGATGTGGGATGTTTAAAATTTTCTTTTTTTGAATAAAACATTAAATTTGTATTCATAAGAAAAAAATTAAAATAATTTATGAAACTATACTTTATATGAGTTTTAAAATGCGTATTAGACCCTCTAGCTGTCCCAAATGTAAAAAACCTAGTGGGATAGTGGGAGTAATAAACATATTCTGGCCATTTGACTAATATATAAGAAAAAAATTAAAATAATTTATGAAACTATACTTTATATGAGTTTTAAAATGCGTATTAGACCCTCTAGCTGTCCCAAATGTAAAAAACCTAGTGGGACAGTGGGAGTAATAAACATATTCTGGCCATTTGACTAATATATATATATATATATATATATATATATATATATATATATATATATATATATATATATATATATAGGGAGGTGCTCAAATGAGACCCCTCTTATAATGAGACCCTCCCTTATAATGAGTCCCCATCATATTTCATCTATTTTAAAGGGCCCCGCCAGGGGCACCCAATACGAAAAAGTCTTATAATTCTACCATCTATTCATTCATCAAAAAAAAAATTAAAAAAAATTAATTTTTTTTTTCAAAAAAAAATATGATGACGTGGCAGCAGATTTTTTTATTTTTTTTTAATTTTTTTTTTAATTTTTTTTTTGATGAATGGATAGAGAGTATAATTATAAGCCTTTTTCGTATTGGGTGCCCCTAGCGGGGCCCTTTAGAATAAAAGAAATATGAGGGGGTCTTATTATAAGAGGGGTCTCATTTGAGCAAGCCCCTATATATATATAGGGTTGAACTCCATAGCAAACACCTTATATAACAAACAACAAAGAACACCTCATATCTAATAGATCCATTGCCCCTGGCGGGGCCACCCAATACAAAAAGTTCTTATTTTTTTAGGCTCTATCCATCCAGCAAAAAAAAAAAAAAATTTGAAAATTTACTGTTCATCGATGACGTCATGATGACGTCATCAGTGACGTCATCGATGAACAGTAAATTTTCAATTTTTTTTTTTGCTGGATGGGTAGAGCCTAAAAAATAAGAACTTTTTGTATTGGGTGCCCCTGGCGGGGCCAATGGATCTATTGGAATAAATGATTTTATAGTGTTCTTTATTGTTTGTTATATAAGAGTGTTCTTTATGGAGCAAAGGCCTATATATATATATATATATATATATATAATTCTAAAAGAGAGAAATATTGCAATAAATTTTTATAGATCTATTTTCACTTCCGCCCGTTTACCTACTTGAGATAGACTTCTACTTATTTTCCGTCACCTACCTCCTCACACTGATTTTTTTTTTACTAATTTTCGGCCACCTCGATACCTTTCTTAATTCTGACTTCGACGACATTATATCTGTCACATTTCTTAGGGGGTGTTTGTCTACGGACAAAAATGGACTTATCTGAGGATAAGTCCGTTTCAACTTATTTCGGACCGTTTGTGTGCACAAGTAGAATGGACTTATTTTGCTAAATAAGTTGATAAGTGATAAGTTAGTAATGACGTACTTTTTTCCAACTTATTTCGTATTACTTGATTTTTTAACTTGTTTAATATTTTATATTTTTACATTTATATTTATAAATGTCATATGCATGTACTGGGATTATTATATTAAATAATTAATATTTTTAAATTTAATTTAATAAATATTTTACCAACTTATAAGTTAAACACCCAAACAGGAAAATATAAGTTGTAAGTCACTTATTACTTACTTCATATAAGTTACTTACTTCATATAAGTGTTAAGTAACTTATTTTAAGATTTCCCAAACGGCCCCTTAATTCTGACTTCGACGACATTATATCTGTCAATTTATATTTTCACTCCCCTACTACTATTTTTTACTATTATATGAGATTTTTTAATGATTTTATCCCTAATAAATCATAAAAATAAACGTGGATATAAATTTATGAGTACATGAATGTCGTACGTTCAGTTCTTATCGAAATTCAAATTATTAAAATTAGTATAATTATGTAAACACTTTTATCCTGAATAAATTATAAAACAAAAATTTATAATAAGTGGGTTATTTGAGTATGTAGTGAATGAGTTTAAAGAATTTCATAAATAAGTGATTTGTCTTAGTGGTTGTAAATGTCAACACCAAGTTATAGAATCTGGATGATCATGGGTTTAATTCCTCTCAACTTCACATTTCACATTTTTTAACATTAATATAATCTAAGGACAAATTCATAATTTACTAAATGGAAGCAAAACCCATGTTAGGCTATAATAGATATAATGGACTTATCATTCTTGAAATATTAGATTCCAAAAATAAATTTCATAGAATATTTTCAAATACTTAGTTGTCGATTATTTAGTATCTTTTTCCTCGTACAATGAACCCTTATGTATGAATTACGAGCATCATTTTAATGTGTAATGATAACAATTCAAAAATATTTTTAAAAATTGTCTAAAAAATATATTCACTAGGTCCATCATATTATTAATAGCAAAGTTACCAATTTGACACATTTGCACGTAAAAATTTTAAAACAATTGTTTAAATATAAGGGTTTGATGTTCCTGAGATAACTAAGATTCTCCATATTAATGCACGAGAGTATGATTGTAATTACAGGATTTTTTAAGAAAGTTTTCAATATTTACAAAAATGTCATTGACATTTACACTACAATCTCAGGTAACTCTCACCTCAGGAACTTTTTTCTCTTAATAAAATCATTTCATGTGTATAATTTTGGGATTCTCAATCACTACTCTCCTATTTTTTCTCTAATTCTATAAATAAATGAATTATTATAAATTTATGCGAAATTCTCAATGTTACTCACTTAAAATTGGATTTATTCAAAAAATATATTAAATAATTTTAATTTTCATTTGATACCACTCTATTATTATATTATTCCATGTTCCTTTCGTCAACTTTCGTTAGTCAAATATATGATCTTGTAAACAACATAAAAACATATGAAAATTCTCAATGGTACCCTTGTACATTTAGCTTTTTCAAATGATACACCAGATAACATTGATTTCCATTTGTTACCACTGTACTGTTATATCATTACATGTTATACATTCATGTCAAACCCCGTTAGGTTAAACGTTATTTGATGCTCAATTGATCTTAAAGTAAAAAAGAAGTAGTAAAATTGTTGAATTTATGGTTTTGATTAACAGTACACCTTAAAAGACTAAAATAAAGATATACTTCAGAAAGGGTAGTGTATCGCAAGCTACTAAGATAAAAAAAAATTCAATTTGGTTCATTTCATACTTAATAACAAGTTCAAAACAATTTCAGATTGGTTTTAAATCGTTTCTTTTAGAAGATCAATATCTAAAATTTTATATTATATTTATTTCAGATAGCCATAGTTAAATTTATTTGGTGAATATGGTTGAATCTATAAAGCATAATGTAATGTAATATGTAATAGAGGACATATATAATTCAACTAGGATAAAAGATAAATAATATTAACTCTATACAGGGATCGTGAAATTTGAAGAACAGGCACCGACAAGGATCAAGTCGCTGAAAGAAGTTCATTAAAATGATCAAGCCTCAGTGATAGAATAAGATGTACAGATGATTCAGTTGAAGGGCTAAAAGATTCCATGTATGTATATTATTTGAAGATATTGCTGCAAGCTAATCAATTGGAATGTAACGAAGGTGTGAAGATCAAGATCAGTGCTAGTCACTTGTGAACCAGACCAGTGCACTAAGTGTCAGCACATACGAGAAGGATCAACACATTAATTCACAGAAAGAATTGCCAAAGCCTATTGACGATCAAGGACAGACATAATATCTCAAGGTATTGTCAAAAATTAATTTACTCTGAAAATTAAATAAGTAACAGATTAATTATTTATAACAAAATAATTAAATTAATCTGGTACTTGAATTATTTTCTGAGATGAATTAAAACAGCAAAATAATCAGAAGAGAATATGAATAGTAACCGAAATCACTATTCATATGAGTAGGAACCGAAATCACTATTTATATGAATAGTAACTGCGGTTGTTGGAATAGTAGCTGGGGTTGTTGGAATAGTAGCTGGGATTGTTGGAATAGTACAACATAGTAACTTTCTAAAACCTATAAATAGGCCTGTTGTATTTCATTTCAAAACACAACCTCAACACACAACTTTATCTTCTCTCTCTTATATCTTCTCTGTGTAAGCTGCTAGACAGTCCATCTAGTAGGAAAGCTGGCTTAGCCCGCTTTCAGGAACTGTCGGGTAGAAGGTCCTCGTGCCTAAACTATCCTATGAGTGTTTGATTTTGTAGCTGATTCATAGGATTAGATTGTGTAACAAACCTCCGGGTTTTATCTATTAAAAGATATTTCCCAAACAGTTGTGTTATTTCGATTCAGTATTTTTGATCTCGTATCCACATCAAAAATCGAAATATTTTTAAATAACATATTCAACCCCCCTTCTACGTTATTCCGGACCTAACAATTGGCATCAGAGCCACTCTGTTATTATACAACAGCTAAGATCCAAAAAGCTATACAATCATGACAGAAAAAACACAAACTCCAACAACTAGCAGATATGAATCAATCAGAGTTCCAATACTCAGGGCATCAGAATATCCCATATGGAAGGTGAAGATGGAAATGTTTCTGGAGGCTACAGATCCAGAGTACTTAGACAGAATCCATGATGGTCCACATAAGCCTACCAAATTGTCTGTTGCAGTTGCTGGAGAGGAACAAAAAATGATTCCAAAGGAGAAGAAAGACTACACCCCTGAAGATATCTCCTCTATTAGCAAAGATGCCAAGGTAAGGCATTTATTACATAACGCCCTTGACAATGTTATGTCTAACAGGGTCATTGGATGCAAAACTGCTAAGGAGATTTGGGATGCTTTGGAAGTCAGATGTCAAGGAACCAAAGCCATCAAAAAGAACAGGAGAACAATACTCACACAGGAGTACGAGCACTTTGACTCAAATACTGATGAGTCATTAACAGATATATATGACAGATTCCTGAAATTGCTGAGTGATCTGTCACTGGTATATAAAGAGTATGATCTTGAAGACTCCAATCTGAAATTCTTGTTGGCTCTTCCTGAGAAGTGGGATTTAAAGGCCACTACCATCAGAGACAATTATGATCTGCAAAACATGTCTCTTGATGAAATCTATGGAATGCTCAAAACTCATAAGCTTGAGATGGAACAAAGAAGCAAGAGGCATGGAGGCAAGTCTAAGTCAATTGCTCTTAAAGCTGAGGAGAAAGCTTCTAAAGAAGTTGCTGTGAAAAAGAGTCAATCCAATAGAAAGGTTCTTATTACAAAGTCTGATACTGAGTCATCAAACTCTGATGATGACTCAAACTCTGACAATCTCACAGACTATGATGATGATGGAAGTGATGCTGAGATGAAACAACTTGCAGCCCTGATGGTAAGAAGCTTCAAGAAGATGGCTTACAAGAACTTCGGGAAAAGAAATAAGTTCTGTGACGCCTCGCAGATCCGGGATACAGATCCGGGCTCACAACTCACTTAAACAATACAAACCTGTAAATGCGGAACAATAATAATACAATCCCTCATCCAAGATACGAGCACAGGCTAAAGTATGAAACAAACACTGCTAATTACTATTACAAACCTCAGATATAATTTAATACAATCTGATAGATCTTAAATGTCTAGTCTATCCAATCCATTTATTACAATACACGAAATTAAACCAGCTGCACTCTCAATCATCAAACATCACTCCCCTGGCTGCCGAGCCACTAGGTCTAAACATCCTCGATCTTAACTGGAAAAGAAACATTACATTGCAAGGTGAGCCAGAAAGCTCAACAAGAATATCCTTCAATGTATAAATAAATACTAAACTTTTACTCGTTCCAGGTATTAACTACAAGTCATACTGGAATATCTGAAAGGTGAATCAAGTTCAGTGATATGAACAGATAAATTCGGATAAGTTCCGACAATCAATAATGCCATAAGAAAGTGGCTCAACATCAACTAGAGTCAAATACTCAGAATGTTAGAACTGGTCCATCTCATAATTTTTAAAAACAAAGTTAGGCATGCTGATCAGTCACGCTCTAACCCGGACAGTGCACAAAGCAAAGTCCTCATCGGATCCAAGGCACTAAAAGGCCTTACACATCGACCAATATATGGTCAGACCAATTAAGGTCAAGTTTTATATAAATCCACCAATTCTAACCTTACGTTCAGGTGTCGATACAATTGACAACCTTTAAATCATAATTAGGTGTCGGAAGATTGACAACCTCGATCACAACAATAACTAGAAGATACGTTACAGGAAAACAACTCAAAGTGAATGTACGATAACAAATGGTACAACATCTAGTATCGATGAGTTCGATACAACAATGGGGTGATAATGAAGAATCAACAATAATAACAATAAGTGTCGTCTAGATCGATACAAGAAATGGGTAAATCGAATGCAACGACATTATAGGCATCGACGAAGTCGAACGCCACAATTTGGGTAATAATAATTAATCAAGAGTAATAAGGCATCGACTAGAGCGAATGCCTAAAAAGGTTGAAATGAATCGTCAATGATAATTTAAATGAATCTCGTCAAAGTTGATAAGAATAATTCAATGGATTCATGCTGTGAATAATTTAAGAATGATTTCTTGAACAATAATTTAAAGGGATACATGGCATAGCATTTGTATATTTAATAGGATAACAAGTGATAGAAAAATACTTGCCTGATAATAAGGTCAAGTCCGTTTAAATATTCTCGTAACCTTCTGCTTTAGCTTTTCCTTTGCTCCTCTGACTCGACTCTATAATAAACGTCTCGAATCAAATACTAATACATCTCCCTATTCAATCCACGTATTTCATGTAATTCACATAATTTACATAATTCATTTAGCACGTAACATTTATATTGCCCTAGCGGACACATTCAGATCACGTAATCAATTAATGGAACTCTACAAATATTTTTAACATATGTCCAAACCTCGTCATAAATTAAATCTCGCTTCGAAATATTTTTAAAACAGTTTTCATAATTTTTGGGATTTTTCTAATATTTTTAGAGCATTTAAAACTCAAAACGGGCTAATTTGGAATTAAATATCCTCAATTATATCAATTAAATAAATAATTAATTAATTAATAAAATTATTTAATAAATAAAATCATTTATTAAATAATTAAATCAATTAAATATTATTTAAAATTAATTAACATAATTAAAAGTAATTAATTCTAATTAAAACAATTTAAGAAATGTTTTGTAATATCATTAATTAAATAAAATAATAAAAACAAACTCCAAATTTAAAATAAAACCTTTCCGGAAATATTATTCTGAAATTTAGGAAAAAAAAAAAATTTTAAAATCATTTTTCGAATTTATAAATAATTTTTCAAATTAAAAATCATTTATAAAAAAAATGATTTTCGGATTTAATTTATTTGAAAACAGATTTTCAAAAAAAATCAGGGACCAAATTGTGAATCTTGAAACTACAGTATTCCAGCTTCATCATCTTCAATAGTGTAGGTATCAATCGGTAGAAAGTTCGGTGACCAGCTTTAGTGGAGGTTCGCCGGAAATCTGAAAATTTTTCCGGTGACCGCCAAATCTTCCGACGACCATAACTTACACATAACTTAACCAAATCAAGCGTGTAATATATGAATTTTGAGCAAAATTTCAAGACGAACCCAACCGTGCCAACGAAAACAGCAAAAACACAACCAAAAATCCGGCAAGGTGGTCGGAAAATTCGGCCCAAATCGATACTTAAACTAACAATTTGACTTAGTGATTCCGGCCATAGGACGACTCATTTAAGCATGAAAATTGACTATACATGATCATATGAAGCTGTAGGAACCGTCAAAATTAACAAACAAACCCAGAATTGAAAATCCCTAAATCTAAGTTTGAACAAAATTCGGCAGATTTCTTTACAAATTCATATAAAATTGAAAATTGATCATTTGATGAAATGGATTGCATATTAGGAAACTAGATGATGTGAGCTTCGATTCGACTGTAAGATCGTCGAAATCGGACTCCGATAACACCTCCAATTGTTGGTTTGATTCTCAAGAACACGAAGAACACGAAGAACACAACAATCAAACCTCGATTTCTACTTGATATGGAACTCAAAAATCAACCTATGATATACCAAACTGACCAGGAGAAAATTATCTACAACATGGAATCATCAAATCACATAAACAATCAAGTTTACGAAAAATCATAATTTTGAATCTTTAAATTCGAATTTTGTAAAAATCATATAAAATCAAATATTGATCCCCCACGAATTCTGGGCACATATTTAGAAACTAGATTTTTATACCTTTGTTTTGACTGCTAGAACGTTTGATTTCTATTCCGGGAAGGCCTCCGATTTGGAGCTTGAAAATGAAGAACACTTGAGAGAATATTTGGTTGGTAGAAATTTTGATTATTGGAAGCAATAATACAGCTGAATGATGGCTAGGGATGGCAACGGGTCGGGTTCGGCTCGGGTTTTGCAAAATCCAAATCCATATCCAAATATTTTCGTGTTTTAAAAATAAATCCATATCCATATCCAAATCCAAAACTCAATATCCAAATCCAAATCCGTCGGGTTTCGGATCGGATCGGGTTTTTTTCGGGTATTCAAACTTAAAAATAGTGTAAGTAAGTTGCTTAACAAAAAAATAATAAAAATAGTGTAAGTAAATTTAAAAACACCGCTACAGGCAAACTACGTTAATTATATTTATGTAAAAAATAAAATAAAATATGATTAAGTAGTTAAATATAATGTATTATACGGATTGATATATTAAATAAAATCTGAATGTGTTAAATTATTAATTTCTAATATACCAACACAAATGAAAATTTTATGTAAAATAAAGGAATTTACATCCTAAATATATTAGTAAAATTTGATTTTGAAAAAGAGACGATTAATCACTAGATTATTATTGATTATATCTAATATGATAATAATTTATACGTCTAAAATCTGAAATATTATATATAATAATTACAAATTATCATATTATATATAATTATTAAAATGTTTTATTAAAATTGAATTTGAATTACATGTATAATATTTTTATTAAAATGTATATATTTATAAAAAAATGTGTATATATATAATTAAATTATACTTGGATGTGTATAAATTTTAAATTAAATTTAGGATACACACACACACACACACACACACACACACACACACACACACACACACACACACACACACACACACACACACACACACACACACATATATATATATATATATATATATATATATATTCGGGTTTTTTTTCGGGTTTCGGGTTCGGGTCGGGTTTGGATCGGTTTTCGGGTTTCAGATCGGTTTTCGGATCGGTATACGTAATATCCAAATCCATATCCAAAAATTTTCGGGTCTAAAAATCATATCCAAATCCATATTCAAATCCAAAAAATCGGGTTCGGGTTATCCAAAATTTCGGATTTCGGATCGGGTATCCGTCGGATCAGATTTTTTTGTCATCCCTAATGATGGCTGTGTTTGAGTGGGTTTGGCTGTGCTAATAAGTGGTGGCTTTGCCAAAAGCTTGAATATTATAATGTGAATGATTGGTATCTTGGTTTTCGTGCATCTAGTCTCAAAATGCCGATTAACTGACTTACGGATATAAAACGAAAGGCGAATCTTTTACGAGAAATCACGAAAATAATTTGAAAAATCCTCAAACATGATAGAATAAATAAAACTTGAGATGAGAATATTTTAAAATTTATTCGATCAGTTTTGATATAAATATACTTTTAAAACGAAACAGCTGAGTTTTTAAAAGTACGGTCTGCCGAAACGGCAAATACTACTAACATGATTTTTGATTAAAAGAATACGATCAACTAACACACATTTTTTTTTAACATATACGGAGAACTCTCTAACATCAATTAAATACATATAACGATAATAATATCCGTCTATAACACATCGTTCCATCGAGTTGAATAAATCAGATAAATATTTATTCCATTCAATAATAATAATTACATTTTTAATACAAGTTCTTACAATCTTCCCTCCTTAAAAGGATTCTGTCCTCAGAATCAAACTAAGCAAATAGGTGTGGATATCTCTCTAACATCTCACTTTCTAGCTCCCAGGTAGACTCTTCGACCCTAGGATTTCTCCACAAAACTCTTACTATCGAAATGGTCTTATTTCTAAGCACCTTCTCCTTCCTGTCTAAAATCTCTACCGGTAGTTCTACGTAGGACAAATCCGGCTGAATCTCGACTGGTTCTGACTCTATCACCTGGTTTGAATCTGGATAGAACCTCTTCAACATTGACACGTGGGAAACGTTATGAACATGTTGTAAATGCGGAGGTAGCGCTAACTCGTAAGCAACTTTCCCAACTTTCTTCAGGATTTCGAACGGCCCAACGAATCTTAGACTTAGCTTTCCTTTCTTCCCGAATCTCACTAGCCCTTTCCATGGAGATACCTTCAGCAAAACTGGTTCTCCTACTTCAAAGTTTATGTCCTTCCTGGCTCGATCAGCGTATTTCCGTTGTCGATCCTGTGCGGCTACCAATCTCTTCTGTATCAGCTCAACCTTGTCTTTGGTTTGCTGGATCAGCTCGGGTCCCAATATCTTCTTCTCGTCTACCTCTTCCCAATATAACGGAGATCGACACCGTCGTCCGTACAAATCTTCATATGGTGGCATTCCAATGCTGGCATGATAACTGTTGTTATAAGAGAACTCCACCAAAGGCAGATGATCATCCCAACTACCCTGAAGGTCCATCGCACACACTCTCAACATGTCTTCAATCGTTTGAATCGTACGCTCGCTTTGTCCATCAGTTTGCGGATGATATGCAGTGCTCATGTTCAGTTTAGTTCCCAGAGCTTCTTGAAATTGTCGCCAAAATCTGGAATTAAATCTCGGGTCTCTATCAGACACAATCGAAACAGGGACTCCATGTCGCATCACTATCTCTTTCAAGTACAGGTGAACTAGCTTGTCCATCGTATATCTTTCGTTGATCGGTAGAAAATGTGCCGACTTCGTTAATCTATCAATGATAACCCAAATGGCATCGTGATTAGCTTTCGTCTTGGGTAATCCAACCACAAAATCCATGGCAATCTGCTCCCATTTCCATTCAGGAATCTCTAGGGGTTGTAACAATCCACTCGGCCTCTGATGTTCTGCTTTAACCTTTTGGCAAGTGTAACACTTACTAACCCACTCTGCAATCTCTCTTTTCATGTCTGGCCACCAAAAATTTTCTTTCAGATCTCGGTACATCTTCGTACTCCCGGGGTGAATTGAGAACTTTGAATTATGAGCTTATTGTAAAATTTCATTCTTCAGTTATGCCACATTAGGAATCCAAATTCTAGAAGAAAATCTTAAGACTCCTTCCTCGTCCTTTTGGCTACTTAACTCTTCTCCCGACAATTCATTCACATCATGGTTCATTATTTCTTCTTGGCACTTTCTGATCCTCTCCAACAGTTCTGGTTGAAATGTCATTGCGTAATTCAAATCAGTTGCACAAACTGGGGCACGAATCTCTATTTCCAATTTCTCAAATTCCCTGAATAATTCTTGGTTCATAGTAAACATGTTCAATCTTTCCTTCCTACTCAAGGCATCTGCTACCACATTGGCTTTCCCCGGATGATAGTTGATGGTACAATCATAGTCTTTAATCAGTTCCAACCATCTCCTTTGTCTCATGTTAAGTTCCTTCTGGGTGAAAATATACTTCAAACTCTTGTGGTCAGTGTAAATCTCACACTTCTCTCCATATAGATAGTGTCTCCAAATCTTGAGTGCAAAAACAATGGCTGCTAGTTCCAAGTCATGGGTAGGATATTTCTGTTCATGTATCTTCAATTGTCTGGAAGCATAGGCTATCACCTTGTCATGCTGCATCAATACACATCCCAGTCCTTTATGGGACGCATCACTATAGATCACAAAGTCTCCTTGTTCATCTGGCAATGTCAACACTGGAGCCGTCACCAACCTCTTTTTCAGTTCTTGAAAGCTTTCCTCACACTTGTCATTCCAAATAAACTTCTCACTCTTCCTTGTCAACTTGGTTAGTGGAGTGGCTATCTTTGCAAAGTCTTGGACGAATCTTCGATAATAACCTGCCAATCCCATAAAACTCCTGACCTCTGTCGGTGTCTTTGGTCTCTCCCAATTAAGTACAGCCTCAATCTTAGCCGGGTCTACTTTAATCCCTTCACTGCTTACCACATACCCTAAGAATTGAACTTCTCTTAGCCAGAATTCACATTTCGAAAACTTAGCAAACAACCTTTCCTTTCTCAAGATCCTCAACGTTATCCTCAAATTTTCCATATGTTCCTCCTCTGTCTTGGAATATACCAAAATATCGTCAATGAATACAATTATAAATTTATCCAAGTATCTCTTAAATACCCGGTTCATCAAGTCCATAAAAGCTGCTGGTGCATTTGTCAACCCAAAAGCCATTACCAAAAATTCATAATGTCCATACCTACTTCGGAATGTCGTCTTAGGTACATCTTCAGGTTTGATCTTTAGCTGATGGTAACCCGATCTTAAATCAATCTTTGAAAAGTGGACAGCTCCTTTCAATTGGTCAAACAAATCATCTATCCTTGGCAACGGATACTTATTCTTAATAGTCAATTTATTCAACTCTCGGTAGTCAATACACAACCTCATGCTCCCATCCTTCTTTTTAACACATAGTACTGGGGCTCCCCACGGGGATACGCTGGGTCTGATAATTCCTTTTTCCAGTAGATCTTGCAACTGGACTGCCAACTCTTTCATCTCTATCGGAGCCATTCTGTATGGAGCCTTCGATACTGGTTCAGTTCCTGGGGCTAGGTCAATCGCAAATTCTATTTCCCGATCTGGAGGTAAACCTGGAAGCTCATCGGGAAAAACATCTGGAAACTCATTCACTACTGGAATCTCTTCCAACTTAGGCATCTCTGTTTTTGTGTCTCGTACGTAGGCTAAATAGCCTTCGCATCCTTGTCTAAGTAATCTCGTAGTCTGCACAATAGTCAAGAACTTCCTAGTTTGTTTCTGACCGCGGAAAACAACCTCTACATTATCAGGGGATCGTAACGTCAATTTCTTACCTCTACAATCTATCTGGGCACTATGCTCTGTCAACCAATCCATCCCTACGATTACATCAAATTCTCCTAGTTGGAAGGGTATTAAGTTGGCGTAAAAACAGTGCCCTAAAACTACAACATCACAACGAGGACACACCTGATCGACGGGTATGCGCTCCGAATTAGCTATCTCTATAACTAACACATCGTCTAACAATCTCATCTCACAATTCAATTTACTGACAAAATCTAAAGAAATAAAAGACTTTGTAGCTCCAGAATCAATTAATACCTTGGCATTGACGGAATTTACAAGAAGCGTACCTGCCAAAACATCGGACTCTTGCACAGTCTCGTTCATAGACATGTTGAAAGTTCGGGCAATCGGCTGAATGTTCCTCGCTGGAGGTGCCTCAATTGCCGGAATCATTGCGTTTGCTATAGCTGGTAGTTTCGCTGGGGGTACTCTGCAGTCCTTGATCATATGCCCTGGCTTCCCACATCTGTGACACACAATCCCAACCTTGCATTCTCTGGAGAAATGCCCTTTCTGTCCACACTTAAAACAATTCCCAGTTAACTTGTGACATAAACCAGGATGTTTCTTACCACACGTCTTGCAATCTGGCAGTGATGGTCTATTAAATCCTGATTGGTTCACCCCTTGAGTTCGGTTTCCTTGACCTCCATTCCCTCCATCTGGTCTCCTCATCCCCACATTCTTCCCAGCTTGGAACCCCTGTCTTTTATTAAGATAGTTTTGAGAACCGCCCTGAATCTGCTTGTTATCAACCACTCCCAACTTTCGTTTCTTTCCCTTTTTCTCCTTCTGATACTGCTCACTTTCTTCTTCTGCAATCATAGCTTTCTAAACCACCGCAGCATAGGTGTTCAGTTCCAATATAGCCAACTTGGTTCGAATCCAGGACTTTAGTCCTTGCTGAAACCTCTTTGCTTTCTTCCTTTCTGTGTCCACATAGGAAGGGACAAACCTTGCTAGTTCTGTAAATCTTGCTTCATAATCAGCAACTGACATATTCCCCTATTTCAATTCCAAAAACTTGACCTCCATTTTTTCACTCATGAAGAGCGGAAAGTACTTCTCCAAAAACATCTCCTTAAACCTCTCCCATGTAACCACCTCGGTATTCTCTAGGGCTCTCACTGACTCCCACCAATGAGTGGCTTCATTCTTTAGAAAGTAGCTGGCATATTCTGTTTGTTTATCTTCCGGGACTTGCACCAAAGCGAACGCCTTCTCTATCTCTTTCAACCAATTCTTAGCATCGACTGGGTCTGTTGACCCCTTGAATTCTGGTGGTTTTACTGCTTGAAAGGCCTTGAAGGTAACCACTGGAACAGTTGGTTCTTGCCGTTGTTGCTGCTGAGCTGCGAATTGTTGTTGTAGTTAATGTTGTTGCTGAGCTAGAGTAGCAGTCTGTTGAGTCAAAGTTTGCAATAGTTGAACCAACATAGGGTCCATCTGATTTCTAGGAGGTGAATTGGTTCGCTGTTCAGGATTGGCTTGTTGACCAGTAAGTTGGCGAGTTCTTCTTGGAGGCATTCTCAAAACTGATAGGGAAAAGTAATTTGATCAATAACAATTCAAGTTGTAATTGGCTTACAAAAGTTTATCAAGAGTAAAAAATCAAAACAGTTTTTCAGGGTTGCTATACGAAGTTTGATGGCAAAATGTAATATAAAGATATGACAAGAGATAAAAATTGTGAGCACAATGTCGTGAAAATAATCATCGACTAAATCAAGGTATATGAAACTGACAAGTGAATGACGAAAATGAATATTTATAACTGATCAACATCTTTTATACCAAATTGGTACAAGCGTAAGATCGCTTCAATGGAAAGAAAATGAAATAAAATTCAATCATAATGAAAACTACTATCCTCTAGTCGACAATACAACAACAAACGATACCAAAAATGGTTAGTAGTACCCAGCCACTCCCTTACTTCTAATCCATGCCAATAATTGCTTTCGTATCTCGTTCATAGTACTTTCAAATTCTCTATAACGTTCATGACGTCTTTAAAGCCTTGCTCCCAATCAGATATTTGGATGCATCGAACTTCTACTCGCGTGATACGTCGAAAGACCCTATAACGTCGCAATACTCATCTTACTAACCTAAGGTGAATCCTATCTTAAATTGCTCTACTTAACATCTAATACGTACTCCTAACTATTGCAACTCGTTTCTTAATCTAGACTCTACTTCCTACTGTTTCAGGGACCTTAACCTGTGGCTCTGATACCAACTGTGACGCCTCGCAGATCCGGGATACAGATCCGGGCTCACAACTCACTTAAACAATACAAACCTGTAAATGTAGAACAATAATAATACAATCCCTCATCCAAGATACGAGCACAGGCTAAAGTATGAAACAAACACTGCTAATTACTATTACAAACCTCAGATATAATTTAATACAATCTGATAGATCTTAAATGTCTAGTCTATCCAATCCATTTATTATAATACACGAAATTAAACCAGCTGGACTCTCAATCATCAAACATCACTCCCCTGGCTGCCGAGCCACTAGGTCTAAACATCCTCGATCTTAACTGGAAAAGAAACATTACATTGCAAGGTGAGCCAGAAAGCTCAACAAGAATATCCTTCAATGTATAAATAAATACTAAACTTTTACTCGTTCCAGGTATTAACTACAAGTCATACTGGAATATCTGAAAGGTGAATCAAGTTCAGTGATATGAACAGATAAATTCGAATAAGTTCCGACAATCAATAATGCCATAAGAAAGTGGCTCAACATCAACTAGAGTCAAATACTCAGAATGTTAGAACTGGTCCATCTCATAATTTTTAAAAACAAAGTTAGGCATGCTGATCAGTCACGCTCTAACCCGGACAGTGCACAAAGCAAAGTCCTCATCAGATCCAAGGCACTAAAAGGCCTTACACATCGACCAATATATGGTCAGACCAATTAAGGTCAAGTTTTATATAAATCCACCAATTCTAACCTTACGTTCAGGTGTCGATACAATTGACAACCTTTAAATCATAATTAGGTGTCGAAAGATTGACAACCTCGATCACAACAATAACTAGAAGTTCACGTTCCAGGAAAACAACTCAAAGTGAATGTACGATAACAAATGGTACAACATCTAGTATCGATGAGTTCGATACAACAATGGGGTGATAATGAAGAATCAACAATAATAACAATAAGTGTCATCTAGATCGATACAAGAAATGGGTAAATCGAATGCAACGACATTATAGGCATCGACGAAGTCGAACGCCACAATTTGGGTAATAATAATTAATCAAGAGTAATAAGGCATCGACTAGAGCGAATGCCTAAAAAGGTTGAAATGAATCGTCAATGATAATTTAAATGAATCTCGTCAAAGTTGATAAGAATAATTCAATGGATTCATGCTGTGAATAATTTAAGAATGATTTCTTGAACAATAATTTAAAGGGATACATGGCATAGCATTTGTATATTTAATAGGATAACAAGTGATAGAAAAATACTTGCCTGATAATAAGGTCAAGTCCGTTTAAATATTCTCGTAACCTTCTGCTTTAGTTTTTCCTTTGCTCCTCTGACTCGACTCTATAATAAACGTCTCGAATCAAATACTAATACATCTCCCTATTCAATCCACGTATTTCATGTAATTCACATAATTTACATAATTCATTTAGCACGTAACATTTATATTGCCCTAGCGGACACATTCAGATCACGTAATCAATTAATGGAACTCTACAAATATTTTTAACATATGTCCAAACCTCGTCATAAATTAAATCTCGCTTCAAAATATTTTTAAAACAGTTTTCATAATTTTTGGGATTTTTCTAATATTTTTAAAGCATTTAAAACTCAAAACGGGCTAATTTTGAATTAAATATCCTCAATTATATCAATTAAATAAATAAATAATTAATTAATAAAATTATTTAATAAATAAAATCATTTATTAAATAATTAAATCAATTAAATATTATTTAAAATTAATTAACATAATTAAAAGTAATTAATTCTAATTAAAACAATTTAAGAAATGTTTTGTAATATCATTAATTAAATAAAATAATAAAAACAAACTCCAAATTTAAAATAAAACCTTTCCGGAAATATTATTCTGAAATTTAGAGAAAAAAAAATTTAAAATCATTTTTCGAATTTATAAATAATTTTTCAAATTAAAAATCATTTATAAAAAAAATGATTTTCGGATTTAATTTATTTGAAAAAAGATTTTCAAAAAAAATCAGGGACCAAAGTGTAAATCTTGAAACTACAGTATTCCAACTTCATCATCTTCAATAGTGTAGGTATGAATCGGTAAAAAGCTCGGTGACCAGCTTTAATGGAGGTTCGCCGGAAATCTGAAAATTTTTCCGGTGACCGCCAAATCTTCCGGCGACCATAACTTACACATAACTTAACCAAATCAAGCGTGTAATATATGCATTTTGAGCAAATTTCAAGACGAACCCAACCGTGCCAACGAAAACAGCAAAAACACAACCAAAAATCCGGCAAGGTGGTCGGAAAATTCGGCCCAAATCGATACTTAAACTAACAATTTGACTTAGTGATTCCGGCCATAGGACGACTCATTTAAGCATGGAAATTGACTATACATGATCATATGAAGCTGTAGGAACCTTCAAAATTAACAAACAAACCCAGAATTGAAAATCCCTAAATCTAAGTTTGAACAAAATTCGGCAGATTTCTTTACAAATTCATATAAAATTGAAAATTGATCATTTGATGAAATGGATTGAATATTAGGAAACTAGATGATGTGAGCTTCGATTCGACTGTAAGATCGTCGAAATCGGACTCCGATAACACCTCCAATTGTTGGTTTGATTCTCAAGAACACGAAGAACACGAAGAACACGAAGAACACAACAATCAAACCTCGATTTCTACTTGATATGGAACTCAAAAATCAACATATGATATACCAAACTGACCAGGAGAAAATTATCTACAACATGGAATCATCAAATCACATAAACAATCAAGTTTACGAAAAATCATAATTTTGAATCTTTAAATTCGAATTTTGTAAAAATCATATAAAATCAAATATTGATCCCCCACGAATTCTGGGCACATATTTAGAAACTAGATTTTTATACCTTTGTTTTGACTGCTAGAACGTTTGATTTCGATTTCGGGAAGGCCTCCGATTTGGAGCTTGAAAATGAAGAACACTTGAGAGAATATTTGGTTGGTAGAAATTTTGATTATTGGAAGCAATAATACAGCTGAATGATGGCTGTGTTTGAGTGGGTTTGGCTGTGCTAATAAGTGGTGGCTTTGCCAAAAGCTTGAATATTATAATGTGAATGATTGGTATCTTGGTTTTTGTGCATCTGGTCTCAAAATGCCGATTAACTGACTTACGGATATAAAACGAAAGGCGAATCTTTTACGAGAAATCACGAAAATAATTTGAAAAATCCTCAAACATGATAGAATAAATAAAACTTGAGATGAGAATATTTTAAAATTTATTCGATCAGTTTTGATATAAATATACTTTTAAAACGAAACAGCTGAGTTTTTAAAAGTACGGTCTGCCGAAACGGCAAATACTACTAACATGATTTTTGATTAAAAGAATACGATCAACTAACACACATTTTTTTTAACATATACGGAGAACTCTCTAACATCAATTAAATACATATAACGATAATAATATCCGTCTATAACACATCGTTCCATCGAGTTGAATAAATCAGATAAATATTTATTCCATTCAATAATAATAATTACATTTTTAATACAAGTTCTTACAAGTTCACACGAAGAGATTCAAATTTCGAAAAGAAGAATTTTAGAAAAGCTGAGGGAAAGGAAGGCATGTCTGGGAAAGTGGACAAGTCCAAGATCAAATGCTATAATTGTGGTGAGAAAGGACATTTTGCACCTGAATGCAAGAAAGCCAAAGCTTATAAAGGTCAAGCTTACATCACAAAGAAGAAGGACTGGGCTGACACTTCAGACTTTGAAGATGAGGTGAACTATGCCTTGATGGCAAATGCTGATAGTATCTCTGAAACTACTGAGACCAAGGTACCTCACTCTACTCTAGCTTTTGATACTACTGATATATCTGAGTTAAGACTCTTTCTTAAAAACTTGCATGTTAGCTACAGAGATCAGACTTTAGAAAATGAAAGAATAAAATCTGAAAGTCTAGACCTTAGAAAGAGAAATGACTATCTAGAATTAGAATTAGTCCAGATGTTAAAAATTCAGAAAGAGAGAGATGATGCTATTTTTGTTAAAACTGAATTATTAAAAAAGCATGCTTATCTTGAATCTGAACTTGCTAAAGAAAGAAAAATGATTAAAACTTAGACTAACTCTGGGAAAACTACTCAGATTATCATAGAGAATGATTGTTGGAAAGAAGGTCTAGATTACATTGATAAAAAGAAAACTGCCAACCTAGAAGCTGAGACCTCTAAACTTGTATTTAGTAAAAGGGCTGCAAAGCCTAAAATTAATCCTGTGAGGTTTGTACCAAAATCTGACAAACCAAAACAGGAAGTCAAATCAGTAAATATTGACTTAATGTCTCAGAAACAGCTTAAACACAAGCTGAAGGAGTTAAAAAGAGTGAACAAGGTAAAAGAACCTAGGAAAAATAGAAATGGAAAGGTAGGCATCAATAAAAGCAACAACTATATGTCCATTCCCAGTGCTCCTAGGAAGAAATGTTACAACTGTGGAAATCCTAACCATCTTGCTACTTTTTGCAGGAAGAATAAAAATATAAACTCTATACCTCCTAAGTCAGGAGTTAAGAGTGGTTCAGTTAGGTTTAAGCCACAGAATTCTTGTTTTCACTGTGGCAATATTTGGCATTCTATTTATACATGCAAAGAGTATCATAATTTGTATTATGATTATTATGAAATTAAACCCTCTTTGAATAAATTCAAGATTGATTCTACATGTATAAATTATGATAAAAAGAATGTTAGCACAAACTCTTATAAGACTTCTGTTGCAAAAGCTAACAAACTTAATAAGGCCAAAGGATCCAAGCAAGTCTGGGTCCTTAAAACTAATCATTAGTGGTTTTTCTGATTGCAGGGTAACATGAAAAATATCCTTGTTCTGGACAGTGGATGCTCAGGACACATGACTGGAAATAAAGCCCTGCTATCAGAATTTGTGGAGAAAGCTGGCCCAAGTGTTTCTTATGGAGATGGCAACATAGGAAGGACTCTGGGATATGGCAATATCAATCTTGGGAATGTCATAATTGAATCTATAGCTCTAGTCTCAGGACTCAAACATAATCTACTAAGTGTGAGTCAAATCTGTGACAGAGGTTATCATGTGGATTTCTTTGAAGAACACGGTGAAGTTGTAAGCAAATCTACAGGAAAAGTTGTTCTGAAGGGATACAGGCATGGTAACATTTATGAAGCCAAGCTTTCAACAAACACTGATGGCTCTGCAATCTGTCTACTGAGTAGAGCATCAATTGAAGAAAGCTGGGATTGGCACAAGAGACTTTCACATCTGAATTTCAACAGCATTAATGAGCTAGTGAAGAAAGATCTTGTGAGAGGATTGCCTAAATCAGTTTTTACTCCAGATGGCCTATGTGACTCATGTCAGAAGGCAAAACAAAGGAAAACTTCATTCAAAAATATACATGGGTATATTTCATGCACAAGAAAGAAGAAACTGCATCAATCTTAACAGAGCATGTCAGACAACTGGACAAAGGATCTAAGCATACAGTGAAAATCATAAGGAGTGATAATGGCACTGAGTTCAAGAATGTAGCCATGGAAGAGTTTTGTAAAGAAAATGGAATAAAGCAAGAATTCTCTGCACCTGGAACTCCACAACAAAATGGAGTAGTAGAGAGAAAGAACAGGACTCTCATAGAAGCTACAAGGACCATGCTTGATGAAGCAAAGCTGCCAACTTACTTTTGGGCTGAAGCTGTGCAAGCTGCTTGTTTCACACAGAATGCTACACTCATAAACAAGCATGGTAAAACACCAT
Organism: Kitagawia praeruptora; assembly: GCA_037693485.1. Classification (NCBI taxonomy): domain Eukaryota; kingdom Viridiplantae; phylum Streptophyta; class Magnoliopsida; order Apiales; family Apiaceae; genus Kitagawia; species Kitagawia praeruptora. Next base: position 51,237,430 of record CM075348.1, on the reverse strand, counting down.
ATGAGATGGTGAAAAATAAGAAGCCGAACCTGAAGTACTTTCATGTGTTTGGATGTAAATGTTTTGTTCTTAAGACTCATCCAGAACAACTTTCCAAATTTGATTTAAAAGCTTATGAAGGAATCTTTATTGGATACCCACTATCGACAAAAGCATTCAGAGTCTACAATCTGAGAACAAAAGTGGTCATGGAATCTATCCATGTGTCTTTTGATGATAAGAAGATAACAGGACTTGAAGATTTTGATGAACATGACCAGCTGAGATTTGAGAATGAAGAAATAAATGTTGATCTACAAGATTTTGATACTCTTTCAGACTCTATTGTTCAATCTATACCAATAGATCAGACAACAGCACATGTTGAGGGGGAGCAAGTGAACGATGAAAATGGACCCCAATCAAGTGAAGAAACATCAAAGAATGCATCTGCTACTAATGATTCATTAAACTCTGATTCATCAAACTTTGAAAGCAACAGCTCAAGGGGAGCAAACAATGATTTTGGATCTACTAGTCATCACTCTCAACACAATTATGAACTTGGGGAATCATCAAGATCAAATCTGCCGAGACAAAGGGTATGGAGTAGAGCGCATCCCTTTGAATAGATCATTGGTGAACCGGACACGGGTGTACAGACTAGAAGAGCAACACAAAATGAATGTAATTTCGCAGGATTTTTATCTCAAATTGAACCTAAAAAGGTTGATGAAGCTCTTGATGATCCAGAATGGGTAACTGCAATGCAGGAAGAACTCAATCAGTTTAAAAGGCAGAAAGTATGGAAGCTGGTGCCAAGACCAAAAGATAAATCTGTAATTGGTACTAGATGGGTGTTTAGAAATAAACTGGATGAAAATGGTATTGTTACGAGGAATAAGGCTCGATTGGTAGCAAAGGGTTACTCTCAAGAAGAGGGAATTGATTATGATGAAACCTATGCTCCAGTTGCAAGGCTTGAAGCAATCAGGATGTTCTTAGCATTTGCTGCACACTCCAACTTTAAGGTTTTTCAGATGGATGTGAAGAGTGCATTTTTGAACGGAGATCTAGAAGAAGAAGTCTATGTTGAACAACCCCTTGGGTTCGAAGACAAGGAATTTGAAGGTTTTTTGTACTTTCTCTTCAAAGCTCTCTATGGTCTCAAGCAAGCCCCTCGAACATGGTATGATACTCTCTCCAAGTTCTTACTTGAAAATGGTTTTACAAGAGGTATCATTGACAAAACTCCCTTTCATAAAAAGCATAAAAATGATATAATTCTGGTGCAAGTATATGTGGATGATATAATATTTGGTTCTACTAATGATTTGCTATGCAAGAGATTTGCTAAGCTAATGCAGAGTAGGTACGAGATGAGCATGATGGGTGAGTTGTCCTTCTTCCTTGGACTTCAAGTTGTTCAAAAGCCTGATGGTATTTTCATCTTCCAGTCAAAATACATAAAGGATCTTCTGAAGAAATATGGGATGGAAGAAGCAGCTACTGCCAAGACCCCGATGCCAACTGCAATCAAGCTTGATGAAGACAAATCTGGTAAGTCAGTTGACATCACGAAGTATCGAGGTATGATCGGCTCTCTCTTGTACTTAACTGCTAGTAGACCAGATATTATGTTCGCAACTTGTCTATGTGCTAGATTCTAGGCTAACCCTAAAGAGTCACATCTTATAGCTGTTAAACGTATTTTCAGATACCTTAAGGGAACCCCCAATCTTGGGATTTGGTACCCTAAAGGAACAGGTTTTGACCTAATTGGCTATACAGATTCTGACTTTGCAGGTTGTAAGATTGATCGGAAAAGTACTTCTGGAAGCTGTCAGTTTCTAGGAAGAAGGTTGGTATCTTGGTACAGCAAGAAGCAAAACTCAGTATCTACCTCGAAAGCTGAAGCAGAATACATTGCGGCAGGTAGTTGTTGTGCTGAGATCCCGTGGATGAGGAATCAACTTCAGGACTATGGACTCATGTTGGACAAAATTCCAATTCTATGTGACAACACGAGTGCCATTGCCATTGCCAACAATCCAGTTCAACACACCAGGACTAAGCACATTGATATCAGGTATCATTTCTTACGAGAGCATGTCATGAATGGAACTGTGGTATTATATTTTGTTCCCACAGATGAACAAATTGCAGACATCTTTACTAAACCACTGGATGAATCCACTTTCTCCAGGTTAGTTGGTGAACTTGGGATGTTAAATCTGTCTAATTAATTTTGGATAATCAATAACTGCAATTTGTTATAAGTTCACATGTATTTTAAATGTCCATATGTTTAGGACTTGTGAAATTGTTTTGCATCCAGTCCTCTTTTTATAGTTATCTCTATATTAATTACCATACTTATAAATGCTATATTTTATGGTAATTATTTAGTAAATAATTGTGTTAATTGTAGCATAATTTAATAAATATTTTATTGACATATATCAATTAATGATATTTTGTTAATTTTATGTCTACTTAATTGTGAGTTTATCTGATTATTATGGATTAATTCTTGATTTACTGTTTGATTATTTTTAAATCCATAATAATTAGAAGTATTAAATATGTGTACGTGTATAGGCTGATAGGTTTCGGTGATAAGATGTTTTTTCGGCCGACAGGTTTCGGTGATAAGATGTTTTTTTCGGCTAATTAGGCAGTTAGGTGAGAAATTATTGAGCGGTGTTATTTTTCAAACATAACCTGTCACTATTACACCTAACCCACTAATACTTGAAACCTTATAAATGATGAGTTTTTGTTTGTGTTTAACATCATCATTTTTCAGATATACAGAGCATATACACACAATTGCTGAATATTTCAAGCTTTGACCGGAAAGATCTCACAATCTAGCTGGTGGTTTTTAGAGCGGATTTCATATTCTTGTAATACGCACTAACCCTTATTTTTGAATTTCCTCAAAGTTTTGAAAATAGCATTGCAGGGAAACTTTGTAATTGCTAAAGTTAATCCTATTTCCATTCAGCAAATCGAAACCATTCAGGATGAGCAATTTCGGGCTTGGACACAATTTCTGAATGAACATTCATTAATTCGCTATGCTTTAGTTACACAGGTGCAGCTTAACCATGATGCATTGCGTGAACTATATTGCAGTGCGGTTAACACTTCTGGACAGGACGGGTGTGCATTCACATATCGACTATTTGGTAGGTCGATTAGGGTCACTGAACGAGATGTTAATCGAATTCTTCATTTTCCTATGGAAAATCTCGTTTCTGATCCTACACCCGAACAGATTGAAATGTTCTTTCGCTTTATAAGGTACCAAGATGGCAATTTCAATACTGGTAATCTATCTAGAACGTTTCTAACCCAGTATTGGAATTTCTTCTTTCACACTCTTAACCATGTTTTTTCCTCAGATAGAACAAATCAAGATCGAATACCTGAATTTATTCAAATAATAGGGTATGCGGTCGTCAATAATTTGAGGATTAATTTTGGAAAAATAATGCTTGGTCAAATCATTTTAAAAATGAAACGCTTGGGAACAAGAGATGTTCGGACTCAAAATGTCAAATGTCTATATCCAAGGTTTCTACAGTTAATATTAAATGATTTTTTGAATGATGAAGACAGGGTACGCTTGGAAAATGGTCAAAAGGTGGAATGTTCTTCCATGAAGACGAATGTAATTAATTACATAAGCAAAGTCCTAACTGAATATCTAAAGACTGTCCCACTTCCGTTGTTACCACGACCAGTGAGAGCAGGTGTACGACAAGGTAATATTTCAATCCCTGCTATTCCAACCTCTGTATTCCCTATTATGTCACAGGAAATACAATTTCTACAGCCCTTAGTGGCCATCTTACCCGACCAAGAGCAGGAAATCCCACCGACTCTAACACAGGTCGAAGAGCCCATTCTAAAAATGCAAACACAAAAACAACAAACTCCTACACCTCAGTTGTCACTTAAACGACCAGCCATCAACACTTTTGAGGGAGATAGTGCCTCAGCAGCACCACATAAGGAGTTAGTTACATCAGCCGCTCTACCTCATTCTAAACGGAGTAAACCCAATGAACCTGAGGCAACGACAACTGTTAGTGAAACAATTCTTTCTTATCCAATGAGTGCAAATGTAAATGAGGTTGAATTGACGGGAACAACTATCTTGAGTTCCATTTCACGGAACATAAGAGTGGTTGATGATCTTTCTCAAGATCAAATGTCTACACAGGCATCCGAGGTGGAATTACCTACCTCAATAACTGCTGATGAATCTTCCATTTTACGGAAAGATCCATCGGTGGGTGGTTCTTTAATGAACCAAGTGTCTTCACGGACATACGAGGGAAACTTGGATTTTGTGCCATTTAATCAATTCAAGTTTAACCTCCTAGAGAGAAAATCTCTGGATCTCTTTCGAGATTTACCACTCTTTACCAGTGGTCGGCAACTCGCTTCACGCGAGGACGGAAGCTCACGAACTTTTATTGCACCATCCATGACCTCTGAAAAAGGGGCTAGGATGATTTCATTTGCAGGTACACATATCGGTGGAAGCTCTAGAGGAAAGTTGAGGGAAACACCAACAGAACATGTAAGTGTAACCCAAACCACTAAACCGAGTGACTATATAGTGTTGAGTGAAACCCCTGCAGAACGTACAAGTGAGCAACCTACTAAACCACATGAACTTGTAACCAGAAAAGAATATAGCAGACTTCTTTCACGGGTCCAAACAATGGAGAAAGAGTTGTCAAATATTTGTAAGTCCATTGGAGAAATCAAAAATTTGCAACTTATTCAACATGATGCATTCCAGGTTCAATTAAGTTCCATGGCAGCCCAGTTTATTATTCATGCAATCAACTCCTTGGTAAAGCCATCTTCGTATAATTTACCAACTCCACATCCTACTAATCTGGAGGATAACCCAACTGAGGGGGAGAAGGTGGATGATCAAGAAAAATCTACTAGGCGTAAGGGCAAGGAAAAGGTTGTGATTGACACGGAATTAACGGAAAAGGTTGTTGACACGGAATTAACTTTATTTTGGGAAAAGAAAAGCTAATGGGAGTATTAGTGCTATGTGGAAAGAAAACAAAGGCAAACTTGAAGATATGTTCAGTCTAGAGGAACAATTGTCTTGCACTTGGAAATCTGGAAAATGTATATATGATCCAGAATGTACTTTAATATTATTTATCTTTGTATTTCATTTTTTGTTGTATCAGTTGAGTTATCCTCTAGGAATTTGCTTATCAAACCCTAACAATCAAATAGGGGGAGATTGTAAAGCATAATGTAATGTAATATGTAATAGAGGACATATATAACTCAACTAGGATAAAAGATAAATAATATTAACTCTATACAGGGATCGTGAAATTTGAAGAACAGGCACCGACAAGGATCAAGTCGCTGAAAGAAGTTCATTAACATGAGCAAGCCTCAGTGACAGAATAAGATGTACAGATGATTCAGTTGAAGGGCCAAAAGATTCCATGTATGTATATTATTTGAAGATATTGCTGCAGGCTAATCAATTGGAATGTAACGAAGGTGTGAAGATCAAGATCAGTGCTAGTCACTTGTGAACCAGATCAGTGCACTAAGTGTCAGCACATACGAGAAGGATCAACACATTAATTCACAGAAAGAATTGCCAAAGCCTATTGACGATCAAGGACAGACATAATATCTCAAGGTATTGTCAAAAATTAATTTACTCTGAAAATTAAATAAGTAACAGATTAATTATTTATAACAAAATAATTAAATTAATCTGGTACTTGAATTATTTTCTGAGATGAATTAAAATAGCAAAATAAACAGAAGAGAATATGAATAGTAACCGAAATCACTATTCATATGAATAGTAATCGAAATCACTATTCATATGAATAGTACTATTCATATGAATAGTAACTGTGGTTGTTGGAATAGTAACTGCGGTTGTTGGAATAGTAACTACGGTTGTTGGAATAGTAGCTGGAGTTGTTGGAATAGTATAACATAGTAACTTTCTAAAACCTATAAATAGGTCTGTTGTATTTCATTTTAAAACACAACCTCAACACACAACTTTATCTTCTCTCTCTTATATCTTCTCTGTGTAAGCTGCTAGACTGTCCATCTAGTAGGAAAGTCGGCTTAGCCCGCTTTCAGGAAGTGTCGGGTAGAAGGTCCTCGTGCCTAAACTATCCTAGGAGTGTTTGATTTTGTAGCTGATCCATAGGATTAGATTGTGTAACAAACCTCCGGGTTTTATCTATTAAAAGATATTTCCCAAACAGTTGTGTTATTTCGATTCAGTATTTTTGATCTCGTATCCACATCAAAAATTGAAATATTTTTAAATAACGTATTCAACCCCCCTTCTACGTTATTCCGGACCTAACAGAATCCTTTGAATAACCATGGTTGGTTTTTTAGGATAATTTTGCTGTCTTTTTTACATTAGTTTTTCATTTTATCATATGATTATTAGATTGTATTCAGCTGCAATAATTTGTGTTTCTATATTAATTAAAAGGTTATATAAGTTTTGATTAACGGTGGTTGACGATTGGGGTATAACATGGAGTGACATTTAGGGATGAGCATCGGGGTATTTCGAGACCGGGGAGTGCTATCCTCGCCCCTGATCCTCGAATTCAAACCGATCCCCGTCCCGGCCCGATCCAAACGGGTAATGGGGATTCCCGCGGGAAATTGGAGAATTTTATTTTAAACAAAAAATAATATTAAATTATTTTAAACACTAAATAGTGAGATTTAAAATAATTTTTTCTTGTGATATATATAGCGAAATTACCAACTACAGCTGTATTAGATATTTACAATGTCATTTCATCACAATTAATCTAATCTTTAGCTTCACATGCATATATGTTAACTCTAAAAATTTCATTTCGAAATCTAAAAATCAATTGCTTTTAGTAGCTCATATGAAATGAAGTAAGATTAAAAAAATATTACTTAAAGAAACAATTTTAAATAACATGAAAATGAAGGTATTTAACTACTAGATACAAAAAACATGTAAGATCAAAAATCATTTTATTTCCAATATAATGTATTGGAAATTCGTATACATTAATATATGATTATTAATATATATAATTATGTATTACAGTATGGTGAAATCGAGTCGGCGCGGATTGAGAATCGGGCCTATTGGAGAAAATCGGGGCGGGGATCGGGCCGGGGAGATATAGTATCTCGGCCCACTCCCCGTTTGTTTTAAAAATTGTTCCCATTCTCCGGGCCATATCCGAAAAAATTCCCGAATGCTCGCCCCGTTCTATGCGGGGATCGCATCGGGATCGGACGGGCCAGAATGAATGCCTATCCTTAGTGATATTATAGTAGAGTGGTACTCCCTCCGTCTCGATAAACATTTCCCGTTTGACTAAAAACACGGGTTTTAAGAAAAAGTGGGTATTGAATATTATTTGTAAGAAGTAGTGGATATTGAATATTGTTTTTAAGGAGTAGTGGGTATTGAATATTGTTATTTTTGGGTAGTGGGTGAAGTAGTGGGTATTGAATATTATTTTTAAGGAGTAGTGGGTGGAATAATAGGTATTGAATATTATTTTTTTGGAGTAGTGGGTGTTGAATATTATTTGTAATGATTAGTGGGTAGAGTTAGGGATGGGCATTCGTCCCGGCCCGCCCGATCCCGATCCGATCCTCGCACCGAACGGGGCGGGAATTCGGGGATTTTTTCGGGTACGGGCCGGGGAGCGGGGACAATTTTCAAAAAAAATCGGGGAGCGGGCCGGGGCCGGGTTTTTATGTGTCCCCGGCCCGATCCCCGACCCCCGCCCCGATTTTCACTACCCGACTCGATTTCACCACATTTTATATATATATATATATATATATATATATATATATATATATATATATATATATATATATATTAATCATATATTAATATAAACGAATTTCCAGTACTTCATATTGGAAATTTTATGAAAACAAAATGATGTTTTAATTTCGTATGTTTGTGTTTCTAATTAATAACTTCATTTCCATGTTATTTATAATTGTTTCTTTAAGTAATATTTTTTTTATCTTAATTTAGTACATTTAAGCTCACTAGTTAATGTTTAAAATTATTTAATATTATTTTTTGTTTTAAATAAAATTCCCCGATTCCCCGCGGGGATCCCCGTTACCCGTTTGGGCCGGGGACGGGGAATGAAAAATAATCCCCGATGGGGATCGGGCCGGGGACGGGGACCGGGTTTGAATTCGGGGATGGGGGGGAATAGCACTCCCCGGCCCCGAAGTGCCCCGACGCCCATCCCTAGGTAGAGTAGTGGGTATTGAATATTATTTTTAAGGAGTAGTGGGTGGAGTAGTGGGTATTGAATATTATTTTTTATGGCTTAAAATAGAAAGGAGAAGAGTATTTTGATAGTCCCGATTTAGTAAACATGAAACGTTTTAAGAGACGGAGGGAGTAACAAATGAAATTTAAAATAATTTGGTATACCATTTGAAAAAATCGATTGTACGATAGTATCATTAAGAATTTTCTTTTATGTTTTTATACTATTTACAAGGTTATATAACGTTTGAATAACGGGAATTGATGGCAGAGATATATTATGTAATAAACAAAATAATAGAATGGTACCAAATAAAAATAAAAAAGTATTTGATATACCATTTAAAAAAGTCAATGCTACTATAATACCATTAAAAATTTTCCTAAATTGATCGTTATTTGAAATTTAGCTAATATTCAAGACATTTTGTGATATTTGGGTAAACGACTAACTATAAGAACTCTAGAACATTCTCGACCACTTTGTAGTTTATCCGCATAGAATTATCCTTAAATACAATTTTTTAAATTTATAAATACTAGAGTACTATTAGTACTAGATTTTTCCCTCGGGCCTCGAGTGTACAATTATGTTTACATTGTACTCCTTTGTGCTGTAAAATATTTTCCGTTTTGATTTTTGACATTATTCATTATAAACGGTTGATTACTAATTTACGTATAATTTATAACATAAAATATAATCATGAGTGATTTTGTTTGATTCGTATTTATGAATATTTTAGTACAATGAAGTTTTTATATTCCCCCACTATCTCATACAACCTCCGTTCCTAAATGTTTTTACTATTTACTTTGGCACATTTGCCAACACACACTTTTGATCATTAATATTTTCAATTTCGTGTTAGTATCAAATATAAAAATTTCACTGTATTAAAGTACTCATAAATACGAATCAAACAAAATCACTCATGACTATATTTTATCTTATAAATTATGCGTAAATTAATAGTCAATCGCTTATAATGAACAGTACCAAAAGTCAAAACCAGAAAAAGATTAAGAAACAGAGGGAGTATTTAACAATAAAAAATACTATTACACCCACTACTTTCCTCCACTATCTCAAATTTGTTATTAAATAATGATAGGTCCCACCACTTTATCCAGTTTTCATCTAACTTTACTCATTTTTTATATATTGTCTTGATCTCCGTGTCCTCTGATAGGCTAGAAATAGCCCAGGCCCAATCAATCTAGCTCATGAGAATAAGAGTAGCCTTGCCCAAGCTAGTGGGCCCGTACCCGGAACCACCACTATGTGGCGTGGTCCCCTCTCCAGACTAGGGGACCCCAGATTGGTGACACTCAGCGCACGTGGCAGTCCAGCTCAGCCGACATTCTCACATCTGGCGCTAACCGACACTAAATGCCAAGGAATAACATGTGTCAAATCATGTCCACATCAACACTGGCACACTCAAGTCAACGGTCCCCACAAATAGGGACAGGTGTCCTACCCCTAAACCCTAGGCCTAGGGCTATAATTACCCCTAGAAAATAGGGTTTAGGGGTAGACATTATTACACACCCACACACATTTATTGTTCTTGAGATACTCGCATGATTATTATCTTCCAAAGCCAACTCTTATTCTCACGCCGGAGGTACCTCGGGGCCAACCCCCCCTCCGGTGTTGTTTTGCAGATACCCCACTACAGCTACACCACTTCCGAGGCAGGAGTTGGCGAGGAAGTACCCGATCAAGTTTTAGAGTTATCATTGGCGCTAGAAGGAGGGGTGAACCTCCGACCCCAAACTGAACGGCCAAGTTAAACAAACCCGAATCCCTCAAAACAACAACCATGCCTCGACAAAGCAAATCCATCAAACGCCCATCACCAGTGCCACCAGAGAAGAGCCTCTAGTCCCTATCCCGGAGCAAGTCCCGCCTAACCAGGTCCCGGTCCAGGAGAGGCTCGGGATCGGGCCCAATGATGCTCGGGTCACCGTCGAGTTGAACTGATTATATATACAGACATGCCTCTTGACTTTTCGCAAATGGAAAACCTGACCCTGGAGGAGCTAGCTGAAGCAATCTGGACCTACCAGAACCGTCCCCCAGCACCTGAGCCCGAATAAGCGGAGAACTCCGAAGGGTCAGCAAACTCCCACCAATCACGAGTTTCGATCTTTGATCGCCTCGGAGACCAAGGCAAAAGGAAAAAAAAAATACCACAATGCCCAGAGTAAAGCCAAAGATAACGAGACCGACAAACTTAAGAAAATAGAAAGACTCCGGGAAAGAATAACGCAGGAAGAGCAGGCTAAGTTGGAGTTTAGAATCCAGAGGAGGCTCCAAGAAGAGGAGGAAAGGATAAGAAAGTCCAGATCCAAAAGAATCCACAGAGAGATCAGCCCGGAGGTCATCTCGGACGATGAAGAGCACCCAAACAATCTGGTACAAATGATCCATGAACTACAAAGAAAAGTCAATAGTGACACCGGATTTGAGGTCCAGGACACACTCACCCCTTTCAGCTACTCCCTTGAAGCCATACCCAGACAAAAGAACCTTAAGCATTATAACTTTGATTCCTTCGACGGGCTGGAAGACCTAGAGGAACACCTTAACTACTTCGAGCAGATAGCCTTGATATACTTCTACAATGACCTAACAAAATGTAGATTCTTCGCCTCCACACTGAAGGGAGCAGCCCAGAGGTGGTTTAGCCGGATCCCATCCCGGAGCATACATAGTTGGAGAGAGTTCAGAGAAGCCTTCCTCCGGAGGTTCTGAGCTAACAAAACCCTGGAGTACCACATGTGCCACCTCGAGACAATCAAACAATACGACAACGAAGCCCTCTCAGCCTTCATGAAACGATTCCAAGAGGCCATAAACAGAGTCACAAACCTGGATGAGAGAGAAGCCTTGAGCATATTCCGGAGGAACTTGGACCCGGAACATAGTGAGCAATACGTGGTAGAGCTGGTTAACAAAGAACCCCAAAGCCAGGCCGCGGCCTATGCCATGGCTGCCAAATTCATCAAAGAAACAGATATCCTACAAGCAATGAGGATGACCAGGCAGGGTACCTCCTCAGGCAGAAACAAAGACGACCGCTCCATAAGTGATTACCAGCTGGATAAAAAATTCAAGCCCAACAAGCAAAGTAACTACATCCTCAGCTCTTAATTAACAGTCCCGGACAGAAGCCACTTTCCCAAGTCCAAATCCGATGCGAGGCCTCCGAGGCCGGAGAGATCCGGTCCCAAGCCCGAGCCCGAGTGGACACCTCTGGACCGGACCCGGGTCGACATATTGAAAGAAGTCCGAGACGAACCTTTCTTCTATCCTCCTAAGCCCATGGTATCAGCCCCGGAGGATAGGCCCAGACATAAACACTGTGACTATCATGCAACCCACGGGCATCAAACAGAAAACTGCTTGTCTCTTAAGTTCTTCATCAAAGATCAGATCAAGAAAGGAAATATGGGCCAGTACCTTGCCCCGAGAAAATTGGAAAGAGGAGAAGGATCCGGAGCCCAAAAAACTAAGAATGTTGTGCACGTAGTGTTGGGAGGCTCAAATTCCCCTCCAACAAGCCCTGACTCGGGGGATGAGGTGATGATGATAGAATATACTCCCGAGCAAATCATATCCTTCTCCAATGCTGACTTTGAGGGGATGGATCCTAACCACAATGAGGCCTTGGTAGTCACCCTGGACATCGCTGACAATGAGGTAAAGAGAATCCTCGTTGACAATGGCTCATCTGTCAACATACTATTCAAACACACAATGGACAGAATGCGGCTCGGGAGCGTCAAAATGAACGAGTGCAGAGAAGACCCGTTGTACGGCTTCGGCCACAACTTGGTCCCAATCCATGGAACCCTCTATCTGTCTGTCCAATTCGGCACCGCCCCAAAGCAGATAACCCACATGGTCAAATTCTATGTAGTCAACAGTCCTTCTTCCTACAATGTGATCCTAGGGCACCCAACCTTGACTAATCTCTGAGCCGTGACCTCAACCCCACATCTTAAATTCAAATTCCCTACAGCCACCGGGGTTGGGGAAGTAAAGGGCGACACTGAGACGGCCAGCCGATGTTACGGCCAAGCCTTGGTTATGGCTGAGACCGACCCAGAAAACAAAAGGAAGGCCTCCTCTTACCACAAAAACCAAAGCAAGAAGAAACACAGAAGTTCAACTTATAAGAGCCCCGGAAAAGAGGTCCAGAACATTGAGAGTGCCGAAGCCCCAAACCAAAAAGCAAGCACAGCCGCAGCCAGGGAATACCTAGCCTCCAATTCCCAAGCCCGGGTCCAGAAATCATCCCTAGTAAAAGATCAAACCAAAGTAGAACCCGCCGTGGAGACTGAGACAATCGAACTCTTACCAGGGAATTCAGAGAGGAAAATCAAGATCGGGGCCGGCCTGGAGACCGCCTTCAGGGAAGAACTAATTCAACTACTCCGGGAGTACGCAGATGTTTTTGCCTGGAGCCCATCAGATATGCCTGGGCTCCGGGAATCCCTTGCTATGCATAGCCTCGATGTTGATCCCAAGAGGAGATCTGTGAAACAGAAAAGAAGGAACTTCGCCCCAGAGAGACAGAAAGCTATAGAAGAGGAAATAGAAAAGCTCCTCAAGGCAGATATCATTTGTGAAATCAAATACCCGGAGTGGCTGGCCAACGTGGTACTGGTCAAAAAACCTAATGGGAAATGGAGGATGTGCGTTGATTACACAGACTTAAATGAGGCTTGCCCCAAAGACCCCTATCCTCTACCAAGTATAGATCAGCTCATCGACGCCACCTCTGGCCATGTGATGCTAAGCTTTATGGATGCCTTCTCCGGGTACAACCAAATCAAGATGAACCCTGTGGATATAGCTAAAACGACATTCATCACTCACAGAGCCGTGTATGCTTACAAGTTCATGCCCTTCGGGCTCCGAAATGCCAGGGCCACATACCAAAGAGCCATGGTAGAAGTCTTCCAAGATCAAATAGGCCGGAACTTGGAATCCTATGTTGATGACATCATCGCAAAATCTAAGACTGTTGAGGAGCACGTCCCGGATCTGCGGAAATGTTTCAAGAATCTAAGGAAAAACCAAATGAAGCTGAACCCAGAGAAGTGCACCATCTGAGTAGGGGCGGGGAAATTCCTAGGCTTCATGATCAGCCAAAGGGGAATTGAAACCAACCCTGAAAAGATAAAAGCTATAACATCCCGGATTTTCGGGACATTAAATCTAAATACGAAACTTAAATAAAGCGGATTCTTTTATTCAATAAAGCAAATATTCCACAAAAGTCGAAGCATCGGTCAAATTCGATAATTCAAAATCATTAAATCGGAGACGCAGCTCCATAAATGTAATATTCAATATCCAAGTTTATTCTAATAATGCGATAAGTCTTTTTAATAAATACATCCAAATCAGCTAACACGAAAATCCACAAAGTTCACATCCTTATTGCTTAATAAGCTTCTAAATCGAAACCTGAAATATTAGAAAAGGGGTGAGCTACACAGCTCAGCAAGTACAAATTGACTAACAGATATTCTCAAAATCAATGGGCGTTTTAATAAAACAATTTTTAGAATCAAATATAAGTTTGCAAAACATTTACGAAAACAATTCCAACCCAAAGTTTTATATTTTCAAAATACAGAATTTAAAACAGAAATAGAAGCAGAAACGGAAACAAAACGAAAACAATACGAAATCAAAATTACCACAGTCTTGATCTACGGCCACACTTTGCCAGTGACCGACATCTTATTCTTATTCTTATTCTTTCGCCACAGTTTGCCAGTGACCGGCATCTAAAGTTCAATAATCACGCGCCCTTAATAAGTATCTAAAGTTGCACACTTGTGCGCCTACTAAGGGTATCTAAGGCTAGTTCCGGAACTATAGCGCAAATTACGAATGGGTTCGAAACGTAGAGACTGGGTTTCTAAAATTCAAATACTTATATATCTTATACAGTTCAAAACAGAATTCTTATATCTTATACGAAAATTAAAAACAGAGTATCAATATCTTTTCCGAAAATAAAAGTAAGTCAAAAAGTACTTACCTCAAAGCGACTGAGACTAAGAATGAAGGGGTTCAAAATGCAGTGGAGCATTTTATTCCGGGTGGCTTAATTCTGAACATTGGCTTGGAAGATGTCACTCCTAATGGGGAAGTTGTTGATAGAAATGAAGAGCGACTGAAAACTATAAATTAACACGAGCAAATCCTATAATCTATTATATATATAATAGGCCAACACAAGAAGAAAATGTGAGATTTTTTAATGCACATGAAAAGACCAATTTGCCCTCATGTTTAATATTTATTAAAAAATGTGTTTTTCATGGGAATCGAACTCGAGTCTATTAAATAACTTAGGCATGCTCTTACCATTACTCTACAATGACACATGTGTTTTCAAACCATACACATAATAAATGAATGTCGTTTAAGAGTAATACATTTGTAAATAACTATGGATCTAATTTAAACTTAGGTAAAACACCAACACATTTTTATTAAAAAAAGTGTTGTTCATGGGAATCTATCAAGTAACTTATGCATGCTCTTGCCACTATGCCACAATGTCACATGTGTTTATAAATCATACACGTGATATGTGAATGTTTTAACAGTAAATTTTAGAAAATAAGTAAAGCAAGCTAGATGCTCGTAATTCGCTAAGATAAACAACAAACTCATTCAAGTTTTTGGTCTATCTGTTCACTTCAACTAGGATCTTTGGATGAAACAGTATTTGAAAAAAGAAATGATTAATTTATTGTTAAAGCACGAACATAAGGCATAAGGCATAAGGCTTGTACTTACACAAGATATATTTACTCGGTCAATTAGAATTATCTTGTGTTTTAAAAGTCTAGCGGACAGAGGAATAGTAAAGGGCAAAGGATGCTTAAAATGAAGAAATTAGAAGAAAATAGATGAAAGAGTTGGAAAGATAGTTTTAAGAAGTGAAAGCGCAAGGCCTGGGTACAATATTTGAAGATTTACGAAGTTTTTGATTAATATCAAGAGTAAAACCTACATTCGTAGAATGCAATATCTTGAAACCTATTTAGTTTGTATCTTGAATATTATTGGAGATCGAACTAAATGGATGTATCATTTTCAAATAAATGGAAGAACAATTTAGTATTGTAAGTGTTCTGAAAAATCCTCTAATTTAGACGATGCCTATAAAACACTCGAATTCTATTATATGACTCATAAAAAGAAAAACTAACATGACTACTATCAATATTACTCATATTAATTTTTGGATTACAAATTTGAACATACTTAAATAAGTACACAATAATCGTATATGTGCCATTAACAAGCAAAATTCAATTAAAATCAATCACATAGAGTACTTTGAAAGACATTGATCATGCACAATTTAATTTAAAAATACAATTTAAAATAGCGACCCGTGCCTCGCACGGGTTTTTATGATAGTTTTAATTAATAGAACAAAACATAATTAATCATATATCCTGCAACAATTTATGCAATCACATCAAAGAGGCAGACACTTGATCAAAATGTAACTTAATGCCAGAGACTTAATCCAAACAACCAGGTTCAATATCTCAACAAATAAACGGGCCTTAAAGCCCAAACATGTTATACACAAAACCTGTCCAGATGAATACTTAAAATTACAAAACGACCACCATATTTTCTAGTTTATAGCATTTAATTATGCACATAATTAACTCAACAATATGCGAGCAAGCTAGCATATACTTTAATGAATTTACTGTAACATACATAACTAAACATTAATTAGGCCATATAATTCAAACATGCATTAACAAATAATCAATATTGGTAAAAAAAAATTCCTGGCCACAGGCTAGCACCTAAATTCTTAATATTATACATGGAACACACGCATGCATATATAAATCAAACAATTCAACCTTGTTAATAACTTAATAATACAAGTACATGAAGGGACCATATTTCGTATAAGTAACAGAAAATACTTCTTTATATATATATATGTTTTTTTTTATAAAAACTTTTAACATCAAAATATACAAACCAGAATACTTCATATCACTATTAAATTATTCATGAACAAACACAACAAAATCGTATAACAAATTTATATGTCCAATTTTAAGATACCAAGACATATATTGCACAAGCGAATTAATATGCATGCATGTATAAATATTAGAACTATTAACATCCAGGAGCATGAAAACTTGAATCATGATTCTTAAAATTACAAGAAAGAAAAACGTACCTTGTAGACAAAATTCTGTACCAGTCTCAAAGTAAGTAGTCTAAGGGGTTTCTTATATTATTACCTTAGCACACCAATTTGGACAACTAGCACACCACTTAAATAAAAAAAACAAGAAGATATTGCAATCGCACCCACTACAGACAATCATGAGACCAACATGATTGCAATTTATACAATATCTTAAATTAAATAATACCTACAATATCTTAAATTAAATGATACCGATTCTCTAAAATCTTTTCACACTTCTTTCCTCTAACAACAAATATCATCTTTACTCAAAATATCTTGCACGAAAAGAATTCTGAAAATTACTAATTAACATAATTATCTAAAAAAAAAAACTTAAAAAAATCTAATATCAAATAAAAAAAAATGTGGTTTTACAAAAGCCATCTTGGACATGCAGCCATCCCGGACCCAGAAAGACATTCAAAAATTAGCCGGATCGTTGGCGGCCTTGAGAAGGTTCATTTCCAAGTTGGCAGAAAAATGTTTGCCTTTCTTCAACCTACTCAAAGGAACAAGCAACAAAAGGGAAATTGTGTGGAGCCCGGAGTGCCAACAAGCCCTAGACACAATTAAAGAGTATCTCTCATCACCACCTCTATTGACCAAGCCTGAGCCCGGGGAACCCATACATCTTTACCTCTTCGCTGGGCCCTTGGCTGTGGCCGCAGCTTTAGTCCGGGAAACCAATAGTCGGTATACTACATCAGCCAAGTTCTAAAGGATGCAGAAACTCGATACCCCAATCTGGAGAAGTTTGCCTTCGCCCTAGTCACGGCCTCAAGAAAACTCAGACACTACTTCCAGGGTAGAGAGATCAAGGTGGTAACAGACCAGCCGTTATAATCCACAAGCCGGATGTATTCGGGAGATTGATAAACTGGGCAATCGAGCTGAGCCAATTCCACCTGACTTTCGTACCCCGGACGGCCATCAAGGCAGAAGCTTTGGCAAATTTCATTGCAGAATGCTCCTTCCCCAAACCACCGCATTCTCCCATGATAGCCGAGTATGCAGCAATCCCGGACAAAAACTCATATTCATGGATCATCCATGTAGACGGGTCCTCTACTGTTGACAGATCCGGGGCAGGATTAATCATGAAAAACCCGGACGGTTTCCAGATCAAGCAAGCAATGGCTTTCAAATTAAAAAAGAAAGAAGAACTCATCTTCTTTCTTTTTTGAAGCGACCAACAATCAGGCTAAATATGAAGCTCTTCTTGCCGGGCTAAGACTGGCCCGAACTCTAAAAGTCCAGAACCTGAACATCTATAGTGATTCCCAGATCGTGGTACGGCAAACAAAGGGTGAGTATGTGGCCAAAGATCCCAAACTAGCCCAATACCAAGCCCTGGTCAAAAATTATTTAGCCGCCATTTCGGAATACCAAATCAGCTAAATTAATAGGGAAGAAAACTCTGAAGTAGATGAGCTCTCTAAACTAGTTCAGAATTCAGCCGAACTAGACAGCTCGGTCTATTTCGAAGAACTAGAGAAGCCGACTATCGATCAAGACGAAGTAATGGAGATAGATAACAGTCCGAATTGGATGACCCCCTTCATCCTCTATTTGGAGAAGGGGGAGTTGCCCGGGGACAAGAATGAATCTAGAAGGTTGAAGAACAAGGCAGCAAAGTACTTCATTGAAAATAACCAACTCTATCGCTGAACCTTCTCATCCCCAGTACTGAAGTGTGTAGGCCCGGAGGAGGCCAATTACTGCTTGCAAGAGGTACACGAGGGAATTTGCGGAGACCACATGTCCGCGAAAGCCCTCGCCTACAAAATCATAAGGCAGGGTTACTACTGGCCGACCATCCACTCAGATGCTGTAGAATTTGTCAAGAAGTGTATAAACTGCCAGATGTTTAGCAATGTACCAAGGCAAAGTCCGGTCCTGCCCTCCTCAATCCTCTCTCCAATCCCCTTTGTTGTATGGGGCATCGACATAGTGGGACCCTTCCCCTGAGCTAAAGGCGACCTGAGGTACCTCTTGGTAGCCATTGATTACATGACTAAGTGGGCTGAGGCAAAGGCAATGAGGACCATAAATCAACAAGGTTGCATCAAGTTTATGGATAACATCTTAATGCGGTTCGGGCTACCCAGAGTCCTGGTCCCAGATAATGGACCCCAGTTCGTTGGTTCAGACTTTGAAAACTACCTAAAGAGAGGGGGATCAAACACAAGAAATCTTTGGTAGCCTATCCCAAGGGTAACGGGCAGGTCGAGGTGAGAAAGCAAGAACAAGTGGCCTGAAGAACTACCAAATGTGCTATGGGCATATCGCATGAGCCCGAGGTCCGGAACAGGAGAGACCCCATTTAAATTGGCATATGGAACCGAAGCAATGTTACCAATTGAGGTGGGCTCCCCTTCCCACAGGGTGAGTAATTTTGATGAAGTTGCAAACGAAGAAGGGCTGCGAGCTAATCTCGAGCTGGTTGATGAGGTTAGGACAAAGCAGTGGAAAAAATGAAGAAGTACAAAGAAAAAACAAGAGAGTATTTCGGAAAGAAATCAAGGGTCAAGAATTTTCAAGTCGACGACCTAGTGCTCCGGGACACGGAGGCGTCGGACCCTACAAACATGGGCAAGCTCATGCCCAGGTGGGAAGGTCCCTACAAAATCAAAGAAGTACTCCGCCCCGGGACCTATAAGCTCAGCCACATGGACAACACTGAGGTCCCAAACACCTGGCACGGCCTCAGGCTCAAGAAATATTACCAGTAAGGAGCAAAGGTTTCTGCTCGAGCATGAGCACTTTTTGTAATTCAAAGGAGAAGAAATATGTAATCATCCAGTTATTAATGTAAAAGAGCTTGACTCCTCATTTGGCATTTCACTTTTACAATTATCATAAAACCCGGGCCATGAGCGGTGCTTTGGCCCGGGACTCAACAGAAAAGCAAAATCCTACTTGGAAAGTTTGCAAGCTTTCCAAGTATGGCTAAACCCGGGGCATGAGCGGTACTTTGGCCCGGGCTCAACAGAAAAGCAAAATCCTACTTGGAAAGTTTGTAAGCTTTCCAACTATGGCTAAACCCGGGTCATGAGCGGTGCTTTGGCCCGGGGCTCAACAGCAAAAGCAAAATCCTACTTGGAAAGTTTGCAAGCTTTCCAAGTATGGCTAAACCCGGGCCATGAGCGGTGCTTTGGCCCGGGGCTCAACAGAAAAGCAAAATCCTACTTGGAAAGTTTTCACGCTTTCCAAGTATGGCTAAACCCGGGCCATGAGCGGTGCTTTGGCCCGGGCTAAACGGCAAAAGCGGAAACCTACTAAGAAAGTTTGCAAGCTTTCCAAGTATGGTTAAACCCGGGCCATGAGCGGTGCTTTGGCCCGGGGCTCAACAACAAAAGCAAATTCCTACTTGGAAAGTTTGCAAGCTTTCCAAGTACGGCTAAACCTGGGCCATGAGCGGTGCTTTGGCCCGGGGCTCAACAACAAAAGCAAAATCCTACTTGGAAAGTTTGCATGCTTTCTAAGTATGGCTAAACCCGGGCCATATGCGGTGCCCGGGGCTCAACAACAAAAGCAAATTCCTACTTGGAAAGTTTGCAAGCTTTCCAAGCATGGCTAAATCCGGGCCATGAGCGGTGCCATGGCCCGGGGCTCAACAGCAAAATCCTACTCCCCCATCCGGGATACCCGAATGAGGGAGTGAGGGGCAACACAAATTATAAACAAACTTGGAACTTTTAAAAGAGAAACGAAGAATGCATAAATAAAAGTACAGGCCGGGCTGACCAACAGCCCGAAACACCTGACAGTTAAGGTATAGAATTTAGAGAGGCATGCAACAAAGTTTAAAGATTACATCAAAAGACTTGAAAAAGATTACACGGACATAGCCCGGACTCTGGACGCAGCCAGTCTGGATAATCAAGCTTCAGGAGGAGGAGAAAGGTTGGGAGCAGCATAAGGAGTAGGTTCTCCCTCACCCCGGACCAGAGCATCTTCAGCATCCATGTAAGTCGTCATAAAGTTGTCCCAGTTGGAAGTTCCGGGGTCGGTCTTACACATTTTTTCAGCAACCTCCCAACAACGGTGGATTTTCTTCGAGGCAACATTAGCAAGATCTTCGTCATAAGCATCCGAATTTTGGAATTCGACAATGATCTGCTCTTCGGACTTTTTGGCCTTCAGTTCATCCTGGAGCTTCTTCACCTCTTCCTTGTAGTCCTTGACTTTGGCCTTGGAGGCATCTCTCTCCTCTGCAAGGGTCTTCGTCGCCTCCTTATACTTGTTTATTCGGACCTCAATCGATCCCTTCAGATCTGAAAGCTCCTTCCTCGCAGTCTCCACCTCTAACTCCATCTCCTTTATCCTCTCAGTCACCGAGCTCAACACATCCCGGGCTTCTTTGATTGTTTCTAGTTCCCGGCACGCAGCAGCAGCGGTTCCAGCCATCCAGACCCCGAGCTGCTGATTAAAAAACAAGGATCAATAACTAAAGCAATCATAGAAGGAGTCCGGAGAAACATATACTTGGCCATAGACTCCCATCATATCCTCGAAGAGCGAAATGGCCGAACCCTTACCCATCTCCTCCCACTCCACCTTACTGGGGAGATCGGCTAAAAACCCGATGAAATTCCTCTCCTCCAGGGAAACGGGGGCAGGCTCATGGGGTCCGAAGTTAGTCTTCTTCGAGCTATCACCAGCTTACCGCTCACGCACAACTTTGCAGTCAGACTGCATGTTCCCGAACTTCTCGGCCTAAACAGCAGAAACCCTTGGCCTTTTCCTCGGGTTCAGCCCGGATTCCTCAACCTCGGCTTCCAGGTTAATATGCTCCGGATTCACCTCCCTATTCTCGGAGCCCCCTTCCTGATTGGCTTGCGAACCGCTGGCCTCTCCAGGGGCCTTGGTATTGTCACGAACATGCCCTATGTTCCGGAGAGAAGCAGCCAAAGCTTTGTTTGCCTTACTCATCTCGACAAACTCCTCAAACTCCAGTTTATAGCGGGGAAGACCTGAAAAGACAAAAAGAGCACATTAGCCCGGGATAAAGTAAATAGTAAGACGTAAATTAAAAGCAAGTAAAATACAACCTGAACTTACATCCTATCCCGAAAAGGTACTCGTGACTTATGAGATCATCCCTGGTCACTTGCCTCTTAAGACCCCGGCAGAAGGCATAAACCCAGTCCAACGCCGCATCCTGAAGGTCATATACTTCAAAGTACATGGCCTGAGGCGCCTCCTTAAAAGTGGGCATGAATCGGATATCCACGCCCCGGAGGAAGACGAACTCGCCGTTCCAGCCCTTCAAAGAAGGAAGCATGCCAAGAGGCCTGGAACCCAAAGAAGGGTACCCACACGCCTTACCCCGAAATCTAAACTCATACACTGTCACATTATTGAAGCATACCAGTTGGAAAAGATGGTGGAAAAGCTTGAAAGTAGGCAACACCCCGGCGGCCTCACAACACCCCAGGAAGTAGGAGATTCACTTCACCGCGTTCGGAGTCAGCTGGGTAATGGGAATCCCATACTCGAACAAACACAATGACTTAACAAATTGATGACACCTAGGCCTGTACCCCGACCTCAGGTGCTCCAACCAAACTCCAACCCAACCTCCCTCCGGTCTATGGTATATTTTCTCCCCGGGCTCCGGCCACCTCTACTCCACATCATCATCCAAGTGGACCATAGCCCGGAAAATTCGATCCCACTGAACCGGCTCCTCTATATACAGTAAAACCTCCTTAAATTAATACTCGATAAATTAATAATCTCTCTAAGTTAATAATTTCTTCCGGTCCCAACTTGGGCCAGTTCAAAAAATGATCAATTTCGATAAGATAATAAGATAATAATTTTTTTGAAAACCCTGTATAAATATGTGGTCCCAATAATATTATAAATTAATAATTCATTTATAATCATAAAAATATATGTATTACCCTTTTGTAAAATATTATTCTATGGTTCTTAAAATTTGAATTTATATGAAATTCATCTTTAACCATCTTAGTTGCATCCAAAAGTTCGAAAGTGGTACTTTTGTAAAGCATTAAAAAGTTATTAATCAATGTTTTTGATGTCTTGATGCTTCTTTACGTGAAAAATGTTCAAAAAATGTTGTTTTATCCTTGATATCATCTAAATATACATGAATACTTATTTTGAATCTCGTAAATACTCATTAAATTTGTAAACAATATATATTGAATTAAGTATAAATATAAATTGTACAATTCATTCTACTTAAATGTATGTAATTGGAAATTAATTTTCTTTGATATAAAAAATTCTCTATAAATTAATAATTATTAATTTATCGATTAATTAATATCTCTCTAAATTAATAGAATTCTCCGGTCCCAACTATATTAATTTATAGAGGTTTTACTGTACTGAGACCTGAACGGACCGACATCCATCCCGGAGCCAGGTTTATTTCCGAACTTGGAATCCAAGAAGGACTCGTCATACTCAATCATAAGCGCCACATCCGGATTCTGGGAGAACTCCGTACTAAGGTCCCTAAAGAAATAGACTTGGGGGATCCCCGGGTCCCTCTTAACGAAGTAATACTTAGAGTGGCCCCAAATACCGTCCGGCTCGCTAAGGCTGAACCCGACACCCATATCTTTTATCGCGATCTTCGTAAGTACGGAGAGACTGCTCTTCTTCTTACCCATTATGCACCACTCTAAGTCTATTAAGTCAAGGCTACTATCTGAAGAACTAACACTAGCAGACAAACTACTTGGATCGGAGAGAGGAACTAATACTCGCCTAGCAGTTACATGGGTCTTTCTAACCATAAAAAGAAAGCTACCCCGGGCTACCCAACACAGCAAGACAGCAAGAGTACGGAACTACAAAGAAGGAAGCTACACGCGCAGGAGTACAAGAACCCCGGAGAACAAGCACAACAAAACCAAAATAAAAAGCAGAAGCCGGGGTAAGGAGACTTACAAAGAGAATAAGAAGCCGAAGGAAGGGAGAAGCTAGAAAAATCTGAAGTGCCACCAGCCCGGAGTGCGCGTCCTCAGAGAAACGTTATAACGACAACAAGTCAAGAATTCGTAAAAGACAAAAGTGAGGGGGACAACCACTATTTATAGACAATCCAGAAGCGCAACCGCCATGACACGTGGCGGCCCAAATACTGGCCCAAAGTCTCGAGAACTCAGAGATAATGCGTGACAGCTGGTTTCCACTAGACCGGTGGAGAATATCTTAAAAAAAACACAAAAAAAAACTTCTTCAGAACATATATGTATATATACAAAAACATATATACACGTATATATATATATATATATATATGAGTAAGGATCTAGGGAAAACCTCGTTTAATGGAAAACTTAGAAAACTAAATCGAAACATAGCATATATGGTGTGATTCTGTGTGTGAGGGTGTATTTGATTAGTGTGTGGGTGCCCCTGGCGGGGCCATTGATCTTAATACATCTAATGGCTAGGATTAGTACCTTAGTTTTCTTCAAAAAATAAGTTCTCTTTTGAGCACTTGCCTATATATATATATATATATATATATATATATATATATATATATATATATATATTGAAATATTTACATATATGCGCTAACCAGTCTACAACACTCCTAGCCCCGGGGACGCGTACCTCAGCACGCACCCCGGGCCTGGGGGCAACCAAAAGCAAAAAATTTCTCTTCCAAGGAAGCTCTAGACTTACAAAGAGGCTACAACACTCCTAGCCCCGGGGATGCGTACCCCAGCACACACCCCGGGCCTGGAGCCAACCAAAGGCAAAATTCTTTTCCAAGGCAATGAAGCTCAAATATTCTTACTACTCCCCCATCCGGAGAATCCGCATGAGGGAGTGGGGGGCAAATGATAGGCTAGAAATAGCCTAGGCCCAATTAGGCCCAGCCTCAGGCCCAAAACTACAAGCAATCTAGCTTATGAGAATAAGAGTAGCCTAGCCCAGGCTAGTAGGCCCGGACCCGAAACCACCACTACGTGGCGTGGTCGATCCCCTCTCCAGACTAGGGGACCCCAGATTGGTGACACTCAGCGCACGTGGCAGTTCAGCTCAGCCGACATTCCCACACCTGGAGCTGACCAACTCTAAATGCCAAGGAATAACATGTGTCAAATCATGTCCACATCAACACTGGCACACTCAAGTCAACGGTCCCAAAAAATAGGGACATGTGTCCTACATCCCGGGAATTCAGCAGCCTGTCTCCCAAATCCAACGGTCAGGAGTAGAGGTAACCTACCCCTAAACCCTAGGCCTAGGGCTATAAATACCCCTAGAAAATAGGGTTTAGGGGTAGACATTATTACACACCCACACACATTTATTGTTCTTGAGATACTCGCTTGATTATTATCTTCCAAAGCCAACTCTTATTCTCACGCCAGAGGCACCTCGGGGCCAAACCCCCCTCTGGTGTTGTTTTGCAGATACCCCAATACAGCTACACCACTTTCGAGGCAGGAGTTGGCGAGGAAGTACCCGATCAAGTTTTAGAGTTATCATCCCCCTCCACTTTAAACAACTTAGAGAGATAAAGGGAGTAACTGGTAAGTCGGATGATACATATAAAACGGTTTGCATAGCGGTGATATTTATATATACATGCATTTCTCCTAACAATCTACTATATATAATTTCATATCCCTTAATTGAAAATATTGTATTTGTGTTTAATTAGAAACGTTTTCTATTACTGTTTTTTAAAAGTAAGGGTATTTCCAATAGAGGTTGCTACAAATGTTGCTAATCATTGATAAATCATCAAATATATTAATTTTTTTTTTTTTTACTCATACACATCATTCTTGGCAATTTTTATAAAAAAATTGCTTCAATAGTTGGCAACCTCAAAGTTGACAATGTGGTCTCCTACGTAAATTAGAGAAATGATATAATACAAGAAGACAATATAAAAGTGGATATATATATATATATATATATATATATATATATATATATATATATATATATATATATATATATATATATATATATATATTAGGGCAATTATATGAGTTTTAGTTAATTTGGGAAGTTGTCAACTTTTGACAACCTTGGTTGGCGACCTCCCAACTCCAATAGATGGGCAACCAAGAGTGTCAATCCACGACAACAACCTCTTGGCAACCCCTATTGGAGATGCTTAACACATCTAATTAATTACTCCCTCTGTCCCACTCATTGCTTTACAGTTACTATTTTGGGATGTCCCTCTCATTTTTTTATGTTACCATAAATAGTAAGTTTCCCCCACTATTACACCCACTACTTTCCCCCACTATCTCATATTTAATAATAAAAAATATATTAGAGCAAGTACAATGCGTAGCTATACTTAGTCCTATAACTATAATATAGAACTAAGTTTGCAAAATCACCACTCCAATGCATAGTTATACATACTTAGTCCTGTAATAGCATAAATGGATAGTTGGTCATATATTTAGGACTAAAAATGGCTATAGCCATCCTTGCCACATCATCTCCAACCAATCACATAATTTCATTCTTTATTAAAAAAT
The DNA here is from genome assembly GCA_037693485.1 of Kitagawia praeruptora. NCBI lineage: Eukaryota > Viridiplantae > Streptophyta > Magnoliopsida > Apiales > Apiaceae > Kitagawia > Kitagawia praeruptora. Next base: position 51,211,313 of record CM075348.1, on the reverse strand, counting down.
GTTAAAATATACTTTAAATGCTAGTTTGAATGTAGTTAGTCCTATTTTAGAACTATGCATTGGAGCACTAATTGTATTTTAATACCAAAAACTACTTTTTGGTCTCAAATTATAGCAGCAGTTTTAACCATTTTAGCTTTAGCATTGAACTTGCTCTTACACCCACTACTTTCCTCTACTATCTCAAATCTATTATTAAACATTGACAGGTCCCACCATTTTACCCACTTTTCATCTAACTTTACTCAATTTTTTATACCTTTTCTTGGTCTCCGTGCCCATCCCCAATGTAAACAATCTAAAGGGACGGAGGAAGTAAATATTTTTTATTTTTATTTAATTAATTTTCTTACAACCAAACAACGTTCTGGTATGAAATATTGTCTAGAAAACAACTATACATAGCGTTTTGGTAAAATATATAAATGCAAACTTCAAATAATTATCAAAAAATTTAGCTGCAACCAACAGAGGATGTTCACATATTTAAAGATCCAGAGCAACCTAAAATAATTCTGTCCTCAGAATCTCCTGTTTATTTGGTCAAATTTAGATACTAAATCCTTTTTTTGTCAAAAGATACTAAATTCATTTCTAAAAGTCAAAATAATATTTTAAATTTTCTGGTGAAAGTTACTCCTGTATTGCTAATAGTTACAATTAAAATCGTACCTGTGTTAAAAAAAAAACACCGACCGGAGTCCAGAGACCCCCTTTTCTTGTTTAGTATTTGATTTATTTCAATAATCATCCTCCTTTTGTGAGGATTGTTAGTACCCATTTCTTGGGTATTTGATTGTCCTCCGTTTTGGAGTGGTTAGTATGTTTTGGTATGTTTTATTTTATTGTTTTGTTTCGTCGAGAAGGATTCAATTGGTGATTTGAGAGATTTGGAAAACCCGCATCGAGACTGGGTTGGAGGTGGAAATCGTAAAAGCTCACCTTGCACAACAAAAGATTCATTGGACTATCACCAAAATTAAGTGTGCGAAGGTCAATTGTGATGCTACTGGTTTCAGAGTTGGTGTAGGCTGGATTGATCGGAAAGTCATTGTAATCTTTTTTAGGTCTAAGAATATTTGTATTCTATATGTTAAACGATTTGCAAATATGGCTGCTATCGTATTCAATCCCAGATCGAGCTTTCAATAGGAGTTATGTTCCTATTGATGTTAAAGAATGTTTTGTTAAGTTAATGATATTTATTATTTGTTTGTCAAAAAAAAAAATCGTACCTGTGTTATTGGAGAAAATGACCAAAATAGCTCATTTTCACTACCCAAAGGTCCAAAATGCCGTTTTGCGGGAGGTGTGGCCCGAAACACCCACGGGATGCGCTACTCCCACAGGCTCGACCCGTGGGTATTGTTCACTATCAATTTCCTTCTCTCCCGTTCTCTCTCGTGAACTCTCTTCTCCCTCTCCCTCGTACTCTCTCATCGCCTCTCCTCTCCGCCGTGATTACTCATCGATATGCCTCTCTGACCACAGCAAAGTGAAGTCGACCTCCTTCTCTCCCTTCTCCATTTCGTTTTCTCCCTCTCCGGCCCCGCAGGGGCTATGTAAAGCTTCGCTGAAAAATTGAACGAATTAGGGTTCCAATTTAGGGGTTTAAAATCCAACATACGAAATTGTTTGAGATGAGTATAGGGTTGTAGATCGTCGAAAGACGATTCTAATGGTGTATTGAACATAAACGGACAATGACAGAATAGAGATGAACGGAGATGGCCTGAATTTGAACGGAAATCACCCTTAAATCGCCAGAACTGAAACTGTCGCGTAGAATCTGAGCAAATATGATGATGACGTCAGCTGACATCATCACGCATTTCGCGAATGCGTATCGCAAGATGCGCCGTTCGTGAATGCGTATCTCAAGCAATTTTCCCCACATGCCAGCAGCGTATCTTCAAAACACGGCGTTGTTACTAGCGTGTCTTACAGACACGGCGTTTCCAGTAGCGTATCGTGAAGACGCTCCTTCACCCGTGACGCATCCCGTGGATATTTAGGGTCGTCCGAGTTGGCGGTAGGTATTTTGGTCATGGATAGTGAAAAAAGAGATATTTTGGGTCATCACCCGTGTTATTGTTTTAAAAATTTTAAAATATGAAGACATGATTTAGCGTTATAAATTTCTTTTACACAGGATCATTCCATGATTCTAAAAATTCCCGATTTAGCCGATTAATCTTCAATTAATCCTCTGTAAGATAACCAATCGATTCGATTTTTCAAATCCGATTAATCCTTTGAATTTAATTAAAATGATATGTTTAATTGTAAATTAGACTAATATATTAAATAATATTATAATAACCGATTAATACTCCGATTAATCCTTTCGATTAATCCCCGATTATTAAATCGGTACCTCAACTGATTTATACCGATTACCGATTTTTACAACCATGAGTCACTCAATGATTCTTGACAGTAATATTGACAAATATGTTATTAAAATTGTAAGAAAAGTAGTAAGTATTATTAAAAAATATTAATCATGTATCAAAACTTCTCATAACATAAAGGCTGGTAAATCAACTCAGAGGTCAATACAAGACTTTCATTTCTACTGCTGGTAAATTATTTAATAACCGGAACATAAATCTTGCCAATGTAGACAAACAACCTAGGTGCAGAACCATTTTTCATCCAGAATACTACCACCACCACCATGATGATGATGGCGATGTCGATGACAAGGACGACGGCGTGGTGCAGGCGCTGGTGGATCCACAGGTGATTGCGCTGGTGCTGGCGTCTGAGGTGCGGGTGCTGGTGGATCGACTTGAGGTGCGGGCGCTGGTGGCGGATCCAAAGGTGCAACAGGTGCAAGCGGTGTATCGGGGTTTCCAGCAGGAGATGGTGCAGTCTGACGTGAACAATAATTTTGCAACACTGGTGTAAAAAATGGATCTGGTAACACAAAAAGCCAGCACTTTTCGTGAATATCTATAATGGCTTGGCAGCAGGCCGGGCATATAAGTCCCGCATCTAATTGGCCTCCAGTTAATAGAGCTACTTTGAACTGATGGATTTCATAAAAACATCCTTTTATAGCTTCGAAACATGTCGGAAAATCGTAAGTTATTTCTGGTTGGACTGGATTTTGGATCGGGTTTGAAGAAGCTAGCATTGCCGTGGATGCTATGATTAAAAGGATTGAGATGTTTGTGCATGGCCTAGAGCCCATGGCTGCAGGACTTTTGGTTGTGATACTATAGTAGTATATGGTATGTATGGTTTTATTTCGCTGTGGTCGTTTACAATACATAACATGGATATTTATAATCTTCTTTCGGGAGGGGCTTGATTCAGAAAAAGTGAAAAATGTGTTATTTAGAGGATATGATAGTATTTTTTTTGACAAAAGAGTATATGATAGTATTATTCGTTGCTGTATGGACTGGATATTGTATTTATTTAGAGTATATATAAATGATAGTATTATTATTATTAGATTTTAAATAAGTTGACTTGCAGTACAGCTGTGGTAACAAATACTTGTAGAATTCAAATGAAATATACGTTTATACCGCGTGAATCCAAAATTAATAATCAATACTTTTGGTGCAATAAAATAATATCGTGACTAATTTGGCTTTATACAGCTGTGATCCTGTGAATGATTAATCGTTCATATGTTTAAATAAGGATTTCTTTTATAAATATTCAAATTCAGATTAATTTTTTTTGCAAAAGTACCTCTTTTTAAAAAATTATTTTGGAAAAAATACCAATTTTTATAAAATATTTGTAAAAATACGTACAATTTTTGCAACCATACCATATCTACCATCGGCATCAACCAAATTGTTTACACAAAATCACGCAAACGTACGTGATCACAAGTAATATAAGAATAAGTCGAGTTCGTTCCCACAGAAATCTGATTATGATTTTAATTCAGTTTTGTACCTATGCAACAATGTTTAGTTATTATGCACTGCTAAGACAATTAACAATATTGGGTTTTGATTATCTAAATTAAACTAAGATGTAAATTAACAAACTAAGAATTAACTAACTAACAAGAATTGGAATCGAATTACTTCTGCAAGAGAAAACATGGGATCCTAACTTCATTATCTACTTCACTTAGAGTTGACGCCTTTAATCAATATATGTGATGGTTTTGATATCTGATCAGACAACACGAAACAAGTATACGCTACTTCTCAGTATACGAATACCAAACTAGACATACATCCACAAAAGAGATTAAAGATGAATAGACACCAATTATGTTTAGACCCTATATCTCTATAGAATTTGAAAACATAAAAGTTTAAGCACAAGTTATCCACATTGATCACATAGGGTAGCATATTATCTCTAATTACGCCACAAATCATGATGTTAAAACATCAACCTATCATATGCTACCATGGCAAGTTCTAAATCTCAATATCCACTCTCCCTTCACAAGAGATTAACAAATTAGATGTTCATGACGCATCTAAACACATGAATAACAACCATACGAGGATATCAAGAATTCACCACATATAAATCTTTAAAGCAATCAAACTACTAAGCTACATTGATAAATCCGTTAGAATCCCATGACAACGATTAGTTCGTAATTGAATCTCTCGTCGTCATGGGATCAAGTGAAACCATGATAAAAACAAATTATGAAAAGATACAAATAAACCTAAGTAATTGATATGTAATGGTGTTTTTTTTCTGTCCCCCAAGATGTGTATTTATAGCTTCAATTTGCCTCTCCATGCCATCAAGCAATTGCCATCTTTGAGTTGGAATAGAATTGTGGCAATTTCCATCTTTAAACGGGATAAGATTTGCAAATTCCATGCGTAAGACTGATTCTGAAATGTTCCCACCGTCCAGGACAATTACCATATTGATTAGAAGTAGGAATTATAGCAATATCCTTGTAAAAATAGAATTCTACAGCTTCTGGAAAGTTTCTGGCGGTAACGGGCGCGCTCCATTTTAGTGTAAATCGGGCGCCCCCGCGCTCCTCAAAATTCTCAGCAATTCTACCGGCGCGGCCGCGCTCAAAAACCGTTCAAATCAGGCACGGGCGCGCCCTGCATTCTGCCAGAAATATTTTTATGCTCTAGAACATTCTCCAAGCTTCGCGTGGACTGCTTACGGACCTCAAACGGACTTGTAGAACTCCAGATATGGCCAAAACAAAGTGGGCTGCGCAACCTACCGGCAAATCCGAATTTTCCACAATTTGCTCATTTCTCTTCCGCTTTCTCTTCCGATTCTTTCGCCACTTCCCGTTCTTCAATTCTTAAGCGTTATGATCTTCATGGTAGCCTAGGGAAATACGCCATCCTTCATTCCATTGCGCAAATCATCTCAAAAATTGACGAAAACACCAACCCTAAACGATATTTCGCAAACCTGCACAACTAAACACAAACACATCAAAACTACAAGAAACTTGAGGCCAAGTGAATCAATTTAAGCCGAATTGGAATGCTCTAAATGGATATAAAATCCATTTATCACACCCCCAAACTTAAACTGATGCTTGTCCTCAAGCATAAACAATTAAAACTAACTAACTAATTAGTACCACTTCCGTAGGTGATCACGGTTGCATTTGGCATATGCAACAAGCCCTTTAAACCCCTAGGCAGCCATAGTGGACGAGTAAGGTCTCGTGAGGGCCTATAGAGAATGTACCCACAAAATCCATTTAACCTAATGCAATGCAATGCATGAATGCAACTAATATGAAAATGCAAATGATCTAGCACTAATATCATACCATACCTTCAAATCCTCTCATACCATATCAACTTAAGAATCAAAGTAAATACGCAATGTCTTGGTGTCGAAAGTGCAAGTATTCACATAGTCTACTCAATGAACATGCATAAGTTCTCAAAAGTCCATGTCAAGTGTAATAATAAGTTAGTAAACATGCTAAGCCTACAAGAGCACATCTTTGAGACAAAACTCGGGATCTCATACGCAAAAACAAGCAAACACTCACAATCCACTCATAAAAGAATATTCACTCAAGAACAAGGGTAAGTGTATCACTCAATTCCAACAAAATCATAAGCACGCTTGACATTTGGTATCAATCTAACTCTTAACACAACATATATACATCAATGACGATAATCAAAAGGTCTTTATTTGGGTTGTACGGGGCTAGGGACAAGGTATGTCAAATAAGCCAAATCAGGTGAAGTGTCAAAAACTAGTAAGTACCATAATAAATCATACACAACACCCTATTTTTCCCCCACATAATTTTTACTAAACAAACACTCGACTAGTCGACTAAAATAGGATCACAACAAACACAAACATGCTCTCATAATATTTTTTTTTCTTTTTTTTCGAGAGCCAAATAAAACAATAATATAAACAATAACAATGATCCCACAACTTTATTACACATGCCGACTATCAAGTAAACAACCAAACCCAATTTTTATTATTTCCCCCAAAAGTAAGACCAACAATAACCCCTCCTTGCACACCTTATTACTCCCTTAAGTACTCTACTAGCCTTTGACAATGTGGGTTCAAATTAATGTAAGGCCAATACAAGAAAAAGGTCTAGGCAAGTAATGTGGTATGTCACCGAAAAATAGGATTAAGCTCAACGGGTTAACTAATTGATCATGTAAATATGGTGTGGTAATATGGGAAAAATATATGGTTATTCCTAAATGCCTTTATCATTTTAATCGTCAAATAATGTCATGCGTTTCAAGAAATACCTCAAACAACTGCTAGCAATGTAAATAATCCGTGGACACTCAAGCAAACGAATAAATTGCAACACATATGCAATAAGACTCAAAAGCTCACTTAGTGAAAAAACATACTCAATCCCAAGCAAAAATCTCTCTAACGCACCGACTTGTATTCAAAGCATGCAAATTAAATCATCTTGCACATATTCATGTCCTTCTAATCACTTACAACATTCAATAAGTCTACTAGCTTCAACTTACTAGTGTATGTGTGTGCACAAGAACAAAGCATATCACTTCTCAATCAAAAGCATCAACAACACAAAATTCCTATCAAGCATGGGTGCAAATGCAACTATTATAAACTCACATGATATACGAACATAAAAACAGAATGTCCTATATGAAACAAACGTAGATAACACGAACAAAACATGAATGAATTACACTAAACATGAAAAATATGATTTCTATATGAACACAATGACTCACAATCACAAATAACTACATATACCCTACTTATCCCCCAAACCACCCCCAAACTTGAAATATTCAATGTCCGCATTGAATGGAAGTAAATAGGAGGAAAAGTATAAACATACCTAACCTTAGAACCACATGGGTTGCCTCCCATGAAGCGCTTCTTTAACGTCAATAGCTTGACGTTACTTCCAAGCCTCCATTAAGGATGATAATAGTTGGTCTGGTCATCTCTTCGCGAGACTTCATCGTCATCACGGCGGCACACTTTCTGCCCTTTCTCCTCGTTCGGCCTATTTGTATAACAGCTATGTCCTATTCCAATGCCTTCATCTGTTGACCCAAAATCTGTCAATTTGTAGAACAACACACACTCGCGGGCTTCGCTTGAATATAATGGAGGAGGGTAAATGTAAGTTGCTGAAGCCTTTGGTTCCTCAAAGAGAACTTCCTCCATTGGCTCTAATGCGCTACCTCCATCTTTCCCATGTTCTTCAGCCTCTTGGTACGCACATACCAATTTTTGAATTTTGTGCAGCTCACCAGTGTTTGTCCCAATTTGTGCCCTTTCCAAATCATCCACCATACTAGCATGATCAAATTCCTCACATGGCTTGTGAATGCTCACCTCACCTTGGAATTTGTCTTCCATAATTATGCATGCAGTACCTTGCTCCAAGTCACCATTATTTTCTGGAATTGCCTCTAATATGAATTGTTGTTTCTCTTGTTCCAAGGCACTCAAAACTTGAGTAACTAGTGTCCCCATAGAATTGACAGACTCCTCAGTACTCTTTAGAAGCATCCTAATCTCCTCCATAGCATCAACCTCATCTGATTGAAAAGTAGGAGTAGGTTGCAGATGTTGAAACTCTTCACTACCAAAGAAATATGACATATCTGGAACACCTTGCCGGTACTGTTGAGGATGGTATTGAAAATATGGTTGTTCCTCATAAGTGACATATGGATCAACTCCTTCGTAGTAACAATATTGTGAGGGATCATGAACGGCCAAACACCGCTCACATTGCTGAGGCATGGATATCCTTGAATATGCCCACCATGGCAACTCCTCGCATGCCATCTTCAAACACTCAAGTACCTGAACACACCAAACTAAACAAGATAGGTAAGTAACTAATCCGAGTCAGTGAACTCTAACGACCACTATTGACAAGCACATAAACCAAAAATAAAACACCGATGATCCCCGGCAGCGGCGCCAAAAACTTGTTTACAAAAAATCACGCAAGCGTACGTGGTCACAAGTAATATATGAATAAGTCGAGTTCGTTCCCACAGAGATCTGGTTATGGTTTTAATTCAGTTTTGTACCTATGCAACAATGTTTAGTTATTATGCACTGCTAAGACAATTAACAATATTGGGTTTTGATTATCTAAATTACACTAAGATGTAAATTAACAAACTAAGAATTAACTAACTAACAAGAATTGGAATCGAATTACTTCTGCAAGAGAAAACATGGGATCCTAACTTCATTATCTACTTCACTTAGAGTTGACGCCTTTAATCAATACATGTGATGGTTTTGATATCTGATCAGACAACACGAAACAAGTATACGCTACTTCTCAGTATACGAATACCAAACTAGACATACATCCACAAAAGAGATAAAAGATGAATAGACACCAATTATGTTTAGACCCTATATCTCTATAGAATTTGAAAACATAAACGTTTAAGCACAAGTTATCCACATTGATCACATAGGGTAGCATATTATCTCTAATTACGTCACAAATCATGATGTTAAAACATCAACCTATCCTATGCTAGCATGGCAAGTTCCAAATCTCAAGATCCACTCTCGCTTCACAAAAGATTAATAAATTAGATGTTCATGACGCATCTAAACACATGAATAACAACCATACGAGGATATCAAGAATTCACCACACATAAATCTTTAAAGCAATCAAACTACTAAGCTACATAGATAAATCCGTTAGAATCCCATGACAACGATTAGTTTGTAATTGAACCTCTCGTCATCATGGGATCAAGTGAAACTATGATAAAAACAAAGTATGAAAAGATACAAATAAGCCTAAGTAATTGATATGTAATGGTGTTTTTATTCTGTCCCCCAAGATGTGTATTTATAGCCCCAATTTGCCTCTCCATGCCATCAAGCAATTGCCATCTTTGAGTTGGAATAGAATTGTGGAAATTTCCATCTTTAAACGGGATAAGATTTTCAAATTCCATGCGTAAGACTGATTCTGGAATGTTCCCACCGTCCAGGACAATTACCATATTGATTAGAAGTAGGAATTATAGCAATATCCTTGTAAAAATAGAATTCTGCAGCTTCTGGAAAGTTTCTGGCGGTAACGGGCGCGGGCGCGCTCCATTTTAGTGTAAATCGGGCGCCCCCGCGCTCCTCAAAATTCTCAGCAATTCTACCAACGCGGCCGCGCTCAAAAACAGTTCAAATCAGGCGCGGGCGCGCCCTGCATTCTTTCAGAAATATTTTTATGCTCTAGAACATTCTCCAAGCTTCGCGTGGACTGCTTACGGGCCTCAAACGGACTTGTAGAACTCCAGATATGGCCAAAACAAAGTGGACTGCGCAACCTACAAACAAATCCGAATTTTCCACAATTTGCTCATTTCTCTTCCGCTTTCTCTTCCGATTCTTTCGCCACTTCCCGTTCTTCAATTCTTAAGCGTTATGATCTTCATGGTAGCCTAGGGAAATACGTCATCCTTCATTCCATTGCGCAAATCATCTCCAAAATTGACGAAAACACCAACCCTAAACGATATTTCGCAAACATGCACAACTAAACACAAACACATCAAAACTACAACAAACTTGAGGCCAAGTGAATCAATTTAAGCCGAATTGGAATGCTCTAAATGGATATAAAATCCATTTATCACAAATCAACCATAAATGCTTCTTAAAAAATTTGACAATTGAAATTATTTTTGGTTGCTTAACAAGTTCTATAGATTAAACAAACTACAACCTCGAATGCAAGCAAAATTAACCTCAAATTCAACCAAAATCAATTTCAAATTATTTTTCTGAAAATTGTAAAAATAGATTGCATTTGGTTGCAGAAGATATTTTTGCAAATTTTTTCACAAGATGATAAATTCGCAAGAAAAATAATTAAAAAAGTGGTATTTTGTAATATCTCTGGAAACAATATTTGAAAATATAGAATAATTATAGGGGACAAAAAAAAAATTTCAAAAATATTTCCAAAATGATGTGACAGATGTTGAGTTGACAAAATTGAAAATATTGATTGGGGGATTCATACGAATATACACGCAATCAGTCGCATTATTTTAATTCGCTAACATCTTTCGAAAAATATGTGTCTCAGTGAGAAGTGAAGGGAGGAGAGGACAGGTTTGATGGGTTTGAAATCTGAATGATTGATTGTTGATGTTGAAAAAACAGTTAACAAAATTTTAAACTAATCCATTATTATTTTAAAATGAATTTCTGGTTATTATGTAGTTCAATGGTGAGGCTGATAAGTTTAGCAAACTCCAGAATATCATTAGTTCAGAATATAACAATAACAGCGATCACAAGAATCTTTAATCCGTTGCATATGTGTGAAGTTTCTGGAATAGTAGCACAAAAAGTTGTAAGATTAAAATTAGTTTGTTGGTTTTTCTTTTGATAGATTGCCCGTCATGACCCATGAATGACCAAACTGTTGTAGTTTTGTGTAAGGTACTTGAATCGACTTGCTTGCACAGTCAAATTACACTCGGTGAAGATATAGTGCCGTTTGACAATTCTATTTATCAACTTATAAGTTACAGTACTTATTTTGGAAAAAAATTTGTATTTACATATATTTTTTTAGAAAAAATGTGTGTGGGGAATTTAATATTCGTAATTTTGCAAAAAAAGTTACTTATTTCAGAAAAAAGTACATATTTTATAACTTTTTTCCAAAATAAGTAACTTATTTTTAAAAAATAAGATTTTCCAAATGGGCCCATAATATGATTCACACATGGTATTAGAACTTTGTTTATGAGAATTAGCAAATCCCACTTCCTTCTGTTCCTAATATATTTCATTAGTAATTGAAATAACACACAACAGTGAAAGTAAAAATTAATACAGTAGAAATAAAACGAAACGAGATCCTTCGTCTAATAAATAAAAATCGGATGCTAGACTCAAAAACAGACAAATCATCTAATAATCCTTACAGTATAATACTAGCGTAAAAATCCGTGCAAGTCACGGATCTGTTAATAAATTGTTAAATTAAATTTTCTATAAGTTATATTATTTATCTTAATTAATTTAATTATTTATTTTGAAAAAAATTAGTTTTAAACTTATTTATACATTTTGATAAAAATATTTATTGGCCGATATAAATTCCTTATTGAGTATATAAAAATAAATATAATATTTAAAAGATAATTAATAAATTACATGTATATTATGAACTTATATTTATGATTATTATATATTTAAATTTTAATTTTAATTTACGACTAAATTATATTCGTTTATAACATTTTAATGTATTTATTGTAAAAAGTTCTATTTTACAAATCTTTTAATTTTTTTACACAAATTTACTACTTCAATCTAATTTCTTATTCTTAAATATATTTATTTCAAACCCATCTATTTGATTGTATATATTATATTTGATTGATTATTATATTTTGTATCGCAACCACAAATTTTTGCGGGTACCCACGACCTTTCATGAATAACCACTTTTACTCATACTCGCAATTTATAAATGTGATTATATATCATGAGATTACTGGTTCGATATCCAACGATGACATAAATTCGTTATTATTTTATATAGTATTAATATTGCAATTAATTATAACTCAATTGCATATTTTATTTAAATATTTAACATATTTTAAATCTAAATTTGTTATATATTATTTTGTTTTTTTTTAAAATTTGTACTAACAAAAATTTTGAATTCAACTTTATGAACTTCATTTCTCATACAAAGAAATTTCCATCCAAGAGAAGCAGAGGGCCAGAGGCCATGGGGTTAAAGGAGGCATTAGCATGGACAAAAAACTAAAAACTGGAGGCAAACCAGATGTATTTTTGAGTGTGATGCAAAGCTTGTGGTGGATACAGTGAATGGAGAGGGAGGAGTTTCATATTTTTACACGATCGGTGAAGATTGTATTGATTTTGTTAAACATTTTGATGAAGTGTTAGTTGTTTTTTGCATAGATCTGCGAATACTGTAGCCCATAATTTAGCAAGGGTAGCGTATTTTATGTCAGGTACTACGGAGTGGTTATCTATTGCTCCGGATTTTACCCTATGTAACCTTATTTCTGATGAAGTTTAATGCAAGTACGAAGTTTTAAAAAAAAAACATGAAAGGTAAATATATGACAAAATGGATGATGGTTTGTGTATTATGATTTTTAAAAGGAAGATTAAAATCTAAGATTAAGTAGATCAAGTGGTCATAACAATAAACCATGTGTTACGAGGTTGCTAGTTCGATATTCAATGAAAACAAAAAATAAATTTTTTTAACAAAACTTTCTAAATAAAAAATGGAGGGTTGGGTTTATAGAGGTTGGACTGGGGTTGGGAGAGGGTTCTAATATAATGGAAATGGAGGTTTATATAATGGAAATTTTATAATAATTGTTTTTGTCTTGCTGCCAACGCCTTTTTAATGTTTTTGTTTTGCTGCCAACGTCTTTTTTATGTTTTTGTTTTTTTCTTTTTTAAATTTTCTTTTCAATCATGTATAAACAATATTTCGGGAAAAAATATTTCTGAAAAAATATTTTAAATTTTCTTTTCAATCATGTATAAACAATTTTCTTTTTAAATTTTTCGGGAAAAAGTATTTATGAAAAAATATTTTGGGAAAAATATATTGAAAAAAATATTTCGGGAAAAATATTTTCGAAAAAATATTTCCAAAAAAAATATTTGAACAAATATTTTGGGAAAAAATATTTTAGAAAAAATATTTCGGGGAAAATATTTTCGAAAAAAATGTTTTTGAAAAATTTATTTCCGGAAAAAATATTTCAGAACAAGATATTTGCAAAAAAAATATTTCGGGAAAAAATATTTCCGAAAAAATATTTTGAAAAAATTATTTTTTGATATAAAATTTTCCAAAAAAATATTTCTGAAAAAATATTTTAAAAAAATGAAAAAAAATCCGAAAAAATGTTTTTTCTTATTTTTTAAGAATTATGTTTTTTAATTAATTTTTTTCGTTTAAAAAAATAATAATTAATCAAATTATAACCCTATCCCAACCTAACCCTCCATCGAAACAAAAACAAGCTAAGGATTGAACCCTTCATTACTCAACCCTTACATCCAAACAAGATAAGGGTTGAACCTAACCCATCCCACTCTAACCCAATCCAACCCGATCCCTCCTAATCTCCTATCCAAAGAGACCCTAAATCTAATTAGTTGTGTCTTAATTAGCAATTTGATAGTGTGGAATACGAACCACAATCCCTTAAGGTAAGTCAATTAAACTCATCCTATCCTTTGGGTTTCCATTTCATCCCCATTCTCATTAGCTTCCATTTCCATTCTGGATTCTCATTTCATGATGCATCCAAATGCTTCCTTGTCTTAGTGATCCAGTCTTCAAACTCGATAAAATAAACTTTTAAATGGGGCGAAGATATAACATGTTCTAATTATTTTGAATATACTTAGACGGGTGTATTCAACTGAGATTTTAATGGATTTCTGATAATCCATGGATTTTAACGATTTTTTTAAATTCACAGATTGTTTAAATTCTACAAAAAATCTAGTAAAATTGGTGTAGAGTCATTGAGATTTGAAAAGTTTTTTTAAAAATCCATCAAAATCTCATTGATTTTTGCAATATTTCAAAACTTGTAAAAACAACTAGCAAATCCACCAAAATCTACCATTTTAATAAATCTAAAAAATCCGTGGATTTTTGAATACCCCTAAATTTAAATGAATTGTTTTAAATCCAGATTGAATACACCCAGATTTTAAAAGACTTTTTGAAATCCTAATTGAATACCCTCAGATTTTAAATGACATTTTGAAATCCAAATTGAATACCTCAAGATTTTAGTGGATTTAAAAAAATCCAAATTGAATACCCCTAAATTTCTAAAATCCCTCAAAATCCTTCAAAATCCCAGTTAAATACACCCCCCTTAATTTTTAGAGTAGTGCTAGGTGCACAGAAAATTTGCACAGAAATATGCACAGAATGAGGTGGATTCCACTTATATATGTTTTTATTGGTGGATACTAATGTGAATGCAGGGGGCCCATTGTGTTATAACCAATTAAATTAAGACACCTATCATTTTGTGAAAGTTTTTGTGAAACTTTATGTAACTCTAGCATTTTCCTAATTTTTAATAACGGTAGCAACAATCCAACCCAAAAATGACGAAGGATAAGCCCCTAACCACATATCTATCCTAGCACGCTCAATATGATCTAACTACATTCAAACTCTTAATAACTTAGCGAATTAGGATAACCACTAAATAGAAATCCATGTAACTATAGATTCATTCACGAAAAATACTTCCCTTAAACCCTCTAGAGTAAACCAAACCAAACATATCGAGTATATCCCGTTTAGAACGGGATCTGGGGAGGTGTGGTAAAATTGTACACTGACCCTACCCCTACCCTGAAAGTAAGGAGGCTGTTTCCGTGCAGACTCCCGGCTTAGTAGTGCATAAAAATGAGTGATGTTTGGGACAATACCTGAGCTTGTGGCATTATACACACGGGACTAACCTCAAGTCCAATGCTTTTGCATGACCAAAGATAATAATATACTTATGGACCCCGCCGAGACCAACTTGAGGCAACCTCTAATACGCGAATACGTCGTCTCCAAGCAGCCTTATCAAATGTCATATCACCTGTGAGATTCAAAGCTGCCATATCCAAACACAATTGATCTTGCAACGTCCTATGTGGTCTACCCCTCTTTCTCTTCCCCCTAACCAAAATACTTTCAACCCTGCGAACTGTAGATGAAGCACATCTGCGCCGAACATGCCCATACCAACGTAAGCGGCCCTCCCTCAATTTCTTGAAAATAGACTCAACACTTAAAACTCTTCTAAAGGCATCATTCGGTATACAATCAAACATTGTGCAACCACAAATCCACCGCAACATACGCATTTCCGTCACCTCCATCCTACGATTCCGAACCATATAATAATGACGGCCTAACTGCAACTCTATAGAATTTACCTTTCAATTTCAAAGGGACACTCTTGTCACACAACACTCCGGTAGCAGCCCTCTATCTTACCCAACCTGTTTTAATACGATGCAGCACGAATATCCCCATTGCTCTGTATGATAGACCTTAAATACTTGAAACTATCAATTTGTGGCATTACATCATCAGCAATACAAACTGCAATATCAGTTGAATGATTATCCTCACTGAAATTTGCCCAAAGGTACTCGGTCTTGGAACGACT
Source organism: Kitagawia praeruptora (assembly GCA_037693485.1). Taxonomy (NCBI): domain Eukaryota; kingdom Viridiplantae; phylum Streptophyta; class Magnoliopsida; order Apiales; family Apiaceae; genus Kitagawia; species Kitagawia praeruptora. Next base: position 51,195,627 of record CM075348.1, on the reverse strand, counting down.
GAAACGTAATCCCTTAATCTCCAATGCTGCTCGTCATTGTTCTAAATGTGTATTAACCTCACCCTAGTCTCTGCTATTAACACAATGTCATCAGCAAAAACCATACACCAAGGCACGGGAGTTTGAATGTCACGGGTAATCACATCCAAAACAATAATAAAAAGCAAGGGACTCAACACCGACCCCTGACGAAGTCCTACCTCAACTGGAAAATATTGAGTAACTCCTATCGACGTTCTAACACAAGTTACTCTAGAGTCTAGATACAAATTCGTTGGATCCCCTGCGTTATTGGCCTGGCTACCCAACTACAGGTCGTCTTTTTTTCACCCTTAAAATATACAAGTGGATTCTTTCTTCCATTCCCTCCCCAGAAGATTGCTTATAAGCAGGAGTGTCAAGTGTCAACAGTTTGCTTGAACACAACTGAACCTGATTCGAATATCAAGACTATTTACCAATATTAGACAAGTCACAATCCTATTGATCAATCTTGAGAACTATTTGAGACCAATACATGTACCCATATCATTTCACACAACGCTATGGAATCAAACAGTTTTGCCTCCCACTCCACACAGTAAAACATGACAACAAAATAAGTTGAGCAAAACACTGAAGCAGTGACAGTAATTCGGCAAACAATGTTAATTTACTCTTGTAAAAACCAGAAAGTATGCACCATGAGAAAAGGAAGTCGAGCATTTAACCCTTCATCATATAGAAAACTAATGGATATATAAGCATTATAGCTTTATTTCCATGATTCAGTTTCTATTCAATACCAATTGGAGTAACTTGTGAGCCTTCTACGGCTGTACCTCAAAAGTAGTTGCACATACACTACTTGTTCCTATGACCTTATATTATACAATATATTACTATTTTAATATTGGTATTTCAAACAATGTTCTTGATTATCACTATATACAGCATCAGCTGTCATCAATTACATCCTTTTCACATGAATACAGAGTATATTGTCTGATACATTGTTCGGGAGACAACTGGCTCTAGAGAGTAGAAGGGAAATAAAAATCATACTATTTCTACCGTAACTTGCAACATCTAAGCTGTCAAAATCCTAAATCTATACATAGAATCAAAAAAGTTTTGTTAGTGTTTGAGGTTACCTTTTGCTGCTCAAATTCAAAATTTATCAGCATCGAGTTAGTAGTTTTACTAGGTGAAGTCCCCAGAGATTGCTTCAATTAGCATAATCTACCCAAAGCTCAGGAAGAATGCTAATCTCTTTTTAAAAAGGTTTGGGGCTTACTGCTTGCAAAAGTCAACCACACAACCGTTCCACTAAGGTAGAAGAAGATTGATGGTGCAAACAGAGCAATCTACACAAAGGTAAAACAAAATTAGAAAGGTAAGTCCAAAATCTTATCTATCAGTGGCCGTACAGGGGAAGAAGTAACAGAGATGAAAACTTACACTCCATGAATGTGTTGAATCGAGAAGATAACCCGTGAGAGCAACTCCCACAATTCCAGGTACTGCTCCTACCGTGTTGGTAATACCCTGAGTTCAAAAAGGACAAGACTTTTAATCCTTATGAATATGCAAAACTTTTCTGATTATTAAGGGTGCATTAAACGAAGCTTATCGACTCACTTACCAAAAGTATACTCGCATATTCAGGTGATATGTCTTGATGAGTACAATAAAGTCCTACAGCCAAAAAATTAAAACTGTTTACATCCAACAAAAAAGAGGAGCAAACTGACATGCATAGTTTTCCGTACCAAATCGGGCCTAGGTTCGTACCTGATAATGCAAAACTTGAAAGTGCTAGGCCACCTGTGAGAATTGTTACTACCTCCCATGGAGGCAATCCCAGGTCCACAGAGGAAAGAGTCATACAAGCTGCGGGAGACAGGAAAGCAATAGCTTGGCACAGCTTTCGCACCTAAAAATATAAGATTGCAATTATGAAAGTTCAGTTGCACATTCAAAACAGCATGTCTTAGAAGCTTAATATGAAGATCAAACAAAGAGCAATCAGATATTTCTAACAATTATCTTGCCTACATGTCCCTTATGTTTTATGTCTCCATCTTCATGAAAAACAAAGAACGAAACAAATTGAGATTATTTTCACAAATGAAAGATATATGTGGAGGACATGACTATCAGAACAAATATTATTACAACAACGTATCTACCAGCTTCGCCTTAAAAATCTGTTTCAGAGAAATATAACATCTAAGATGTTGGATTCAATTTATATAAACATAAAACTACAAAATATTTGTATATATACACACACGTCTCTGTTTGCATACCACGGTAGTTTCGGTTCCATTTGCGATTAATTTATCGGCAACTTGTGCTGCAATGCTAGTCACCACAATGGAAGCTAATGGAGGTAGGACAGAAACCTGAAATATGAAAGAGATATATCTATTATAAAAATGACTTATTGCATGGCATGACTTCCTCTAAACAATGAGATATATTTCATCAATGTATTCTTAGCACTACAGATAGGCAGAAGGATCTATGTCCATCCAATATATGAAATGAAAGTAAAGTCACACAACTTCTGTGAGTATACATGTTTATGTTTCTTATGCCTCTATATTCCGTCTGTCCCATCAATGTCCTAGAACTGCAGCTCTATACACTATTTTTTTTTTCTTAGGCACAAACTTAAACATGAAATGTCTTCTTCCAGGAAGTAGACTTTGTATTTAATTGTAGGAGAAATTTCAGTAGGTCGATACAGTCAGTTTACAAATTGATAGGTACACGTGCACTTGCACAAGTTTACATCAACCCTTTCTCATTCAAAAAAATATTTATAGAACATATTTTGGGCCTGAGGCCAGACTGGCATGATAACAAGTCAAAGGCATAGCCACCATGGTGGAAGTGGGAGCAATTAACCCCACTGAACATGCAATTTTATATACATATCATTATCTTGAGTATATTTTTAACATAATTTTTATACTTAAAACTCAAATTTCGACCCGTGTAAGTAAATATTGATCCTTTATTTTTGGTTGAGGTCAATCACAAGAAATTTAAAAAACTCACGCACACATTTGCCTTGGTAACTAAGGTTATCCTCTGGGCTAAGCCTTGCAGATAGAATTTGATCCCTTATCAACCCTTCTTAAAAATATGAATTTTCGACCTCACTATTTGTGATTACACTCCTAGTAACAACATTAGTGTCAAGGTGGCAATTTTGTATCAACATTATTGTTATAGAGGTCAAAACTAAACGTGAAAAAGGTTAGATAAAGAAGGTCCATCCTGCTTAGCCTCTCTTTAGTGCAGGCTAAACAATGTAGCATGATGAAGTGATGTCCTTTATATCATTTGGCGATTTTTAATAACATATCATTTCCTAACTCGGTACAAGATATTGTAATCTGATTATATCAGATTGTCACAAAATAAAGTGATCTGTCAAAAAGTTCATCTACCCAAAATTATGGTAAACATATCGTGCATTCAGGAATTTGACAGCAGCCAATAGATTGAATAGGTATATATTAACAGAGATCTTCGATAATTGGACAAGAAAAATGTTACTGACTTACCCATGCAGCTTCTGTCAAATTAAGATCCAGCACCTCACTGCAGATGATGACAATTGACATTTCAGTTGTAAGTGATTAGAACTTTAAGACACAGTAAAGAAAATAATAATACCATGTGCTTTTCCCAGTGAGTTGAATTTATGTGAATAACAGTGTTATACTGTTATGTTGTGTTTGCTTGTTTAGAATGGAACGCAAGGAAAGTTATGTGTAGTATTTTTTCCTTCCTCAGTCCCTTTATTAATTCCACAAGTGTTAGCTACAGCTTATTCCTTCCAATATACAGATGAATGCTTATGCTTTCTCCCAGTTGCGTCCCTCACAATTATTTTATAACAAAATTACATATAGTATTGCCATTTACTCACACTTTCACGTTTTTTCCACCTCTAATTCTCATCACATTAAGAGTATTAAATTTCTAACTCCATCCATTCAAACCAACTAATTACGGTATTAATTTCTAGTATCATGGCACAAATGACCAGTCTTTTGAAAAGTTAGGTGACGATGTGTACTTTTCACACTAAGCTCACTTATTGTAACTGTTGAGATCTCAAACTGGATTCTAATAGCATGGCACAAATGACTGGTCTATTAAAAAGGTAGGTGACTTGTGTACTTTTTACACTCTAGCTTACTTATTGCAACTGTTGCGAACTCATATTCAATTGGGAAAACTTGTTTGTTTAGAAGTCTGTATAGCTTACTAGAAAGTTATCATGCTCATGACCCCTCTATATATTTATGTATACTTTATTAGGCATACATATAACTACTTTGGCTTACCTTAAAAAACGTTACTCGTTACCAAATTATCTTATGACTTGCAGTAGAAGTACTTTTTACTTATAACTTGTGGACTGTTTTGATTGTCCTGTTAACAATATAATAAAAATAAAATAACAATTTTTTTTAGAAATTAGTCATATTACATGGCACGTTTATAATCATTTTTATCAAGTTACAAACTTAACATAAGCCGCTGAAATAAAACACACTTCCTGATTTTTAAATCCAACTTAAAATTCAGTTTTAAGCAGCAAGTAATTAATAATTTTATGTTGCTATGTCTGCAACTTAGCCCACTAGAAGTGTAGAGGCACATATTCCTGAATCTTAGATCCAGCTGGTTCAGTGTCACAAATCATTAGATATTTGCATCCTTTACATTTTTCTTCTATCTTCCACATAGAACATGTCATTTTTGGGGCAAGGCACAGTAAAAAATCTAAATCAGAGAAAACCAACTTATAGTTGCATTTACCTGAAATAAGTAGGCAGCCAAGACAAACAAGTGTAGTGCCCCCAACTTCCACAAAAATGAGCATATATCATTGACCATACAGCTTTACTTTGAAAAAAAGCTTTCCATGGCACCTATGATTAGCACAGCAAGCTTAGTCACTCATGCAAAAAAAGACGGGCACAGGGCCATTAAGAGTAAGACTTGTAATTGTTTTTGAAACTTAATTGAGCAGCATCTCATTGATCAAGGAGACATACACCAGGTGATATCAGTGTAAAACAGTTTAGAAAATTAGCCATAGACTAAAGTTCTGGTTTTTATTTCAGATGTACAGCACACATAAATTACTACCCACTATCTTGCTGCTGAGATGAGAGGGGCTTGAGATCCATTTCTCTGGCTTTTGATTGATTCTGAATTGGAGGTGGACTGGGTACTTATGTGTGTATTATATTGGAGTTTACTGGAAAAGTTAACTTTTTCAAGGTAGAACTTAAGTAGCTCGCAAGACCTAAAATAATGGAATCATTCACAAATGACTTCAAACTATGATTAAATAGTTAATCCCATTCAAGTTGACGAATTTCCACGTTAAAAAAATCCTCCACAGTGATGAGCCTTAAAGAGGTTCCAAAGGATAAATATGCTTTTATTTCAAAATCAGTCGTCACTTGGGCTTGCTAAAGTGCTGATAATTCAACATTACAGCCTTAACTTTTAGGTCTAAACTGAAAGTAATTTAAACTCTCTTAACTTTAAAATAGCAAGAGGGAGAAGTTACAACATCATATCAAAATAGCATGAGCATGCAGTTTAAAGACAACTTGATATTATGAGCCATATATTTTGAATATTTTAAAGTTTCATGGAATTCACCTTTCAGTGTTTGACATGAGTGACTATAAACTTATACACAGTCCAGTGTAGCAACGAGGGAAGTAGAAGTTTCTTGGTGAGGACAGGGGAGAATTATATGTATTACTACTTCTAATCAGCACCATGAATAAGTACAAGATTGCTTATATACAAAAATCCCATGATCAAGCAAAAATAGAGTTGTGGAACCATCGCCCATGATCAACGACGGTATGCAAGTCCATGAACGATGAAGTCAGCCCAAGGTACCTAAATTGCAGCCTTTTTCCACAAATTTCCCCCCCTCACTGAAACCCTCCATAATCATAGATGTAGGGGACGGATGACATTAAGTATGTCAAGGCCTCAAACCCCCAACTCACTCGCTCTATTAAAGAGCATATTTACTTCAAAATAAAACTTGCAGACTAAATAATATGAAATCTCAATGTGGTTTCAAGAATAATTTTAAATATAAAATACCTGAAGCCTGTTATATCTAAGTTATATCTTGAATTACTAAAATCTCACTATATATAGAAGTAAATTTAACACCAAAAACTAACAAGACGAACAAGAATTGATACCGTCTTTAGCGATTCACCTAACTCCTCCACAGAAGTATTTAATTTTTCCAAATCTAAAGATTGAGATCCTGAAATGAATAAGAAATTGTTATGACTCAACAGAATGACCTCAAGTTATGTATGAAGGCCTGTACTCATTAAATTATTGGTCTGAGAAAATATCTGTAAAGCGTAATACCAACAATTTAAGAAAGTGACTGAAAATCGGCCTATTGATGTTGAATGTTTGACATTTGACAAATGATTGGTACTAACCATTTACTGTCAAAAAATTCAAATTGGTTTATTCTACTCTTATAATATTAAAATAGAGTGTCCAAGCATAAGTGTTTAATTACTATCAAATGCCACTCTTGCCGTTTGTAAATTGACTACAAAAAACCGTATGCAAAAGCAAAGAAGAGGAAACGGAAATGAAAATTACAAACTAATTTTTAAAGTATTACTACCAATACTTTTTCCAGATTAATTTTTAAATAGAAAGGTAGCAAAATTTGATTATAGTTCAAAAAGAATTCTGCTCCAAAGAAACTGCTTCATGACCTCGTAAATTAAGCATTTTCTTAATCCGTGACAAAATTCTACTAGTGGTCAAATGATAATGCCAGAACCTAGGGACCTAAGGAAAGGGCAACCTTTTTTATAAAAAATTTAGCAACATAAGTTAGCCAATCTAGAGGTCAGAAACTCAGAGAGTTGATTATAATAAATATGATAATTTATAAGAGAATGAAGCTATGCTTACTTGGTGCTGTTGCAACATCCAGAGGTTGTTCTTCTGTTACTAACTGAAATCCCAAAAACCTTCAAAATGTTAAAAAAAAAATATTAAATCTTAGCCTTGATAAAATGTTCTTATGAGCTTTTTAGTTCCAAATGAACAAATCTATTCAGGAGACAGTGACTGGACATTTGAGGAATAACACCTTCTTTCCATTACATTTAAATGTTTCTTAACTACTGCACATTAAAATAGCTAACTTAAGCAAATATGTATGGCTTTGAAACGACTAGCAGACATCTGATAATCAAGACTTTTGTTAAGAAACATTGAACAGACGAGAATGCTTCACAACAATATTTAACTTCAACTCCTAAGGCCTAGGATCATAAATATATAAACCAGAGCCACTCACCAGGCTACTCCCAGAAGGCCAAACAAGTAGAACACAGACTCCCAACCAAAATTTTGAATCAATGGAGGTGCCAACAAAAGCCTGCAGTTTCCACAATGTTAGACATAAGATGACCAATGAATATGCAGCAAAAAGCATTCCACACACTTTGCAGATTATGCTGGACATTTCTCATATACTTACACGTTATTTTTAGATATATAGCATGGTAGCATCTTACCAGGCATGTTATACTGACTCTTAAGATATCGGCAAAAAATAATCAAAAGTTGTCAGGTCAATACCCATCTACTTGAGGCAAGTCCTTGAACCAACAAGGGAGACAGTATTAATAATAATTCAGAAAAGAAAAACACTTGTTTTGACATTTCATGTTCACATAATAATATATAGAAAAAGACTTTAGTGAATCACTACTTTCTATGTTACCATGTTTATAACATTTTAGAGATATGCATAAAATCGTATAAGATGTATTCATTGAATAATAAAACTTCCATCTACCAGAAGAACTTGTTTTAAGATGACATATCTACTGACAACTGAAGAGGATCAGCAGCTTACCAATGATTTTTTAGACTTAAAAAACGTGTTTTAAAAGAAGTTAGGGTACTGAATACTAATCAACAGTTAAGAAATCATTCCTACTATGTTCAGTATTATCATTTATAGATATGACTCAGCAACAAATGCACATTTTCAGAATATTAAGAAAACTATCACGTTATCTTTCTAAACAAGTCTTCAAAAGCCATGAATTCTCATATGCTTTTACACCCAAACCACTTGGTTTATTAGTGCTGAACTCATGGAATACCAAAGAAAGAACCTCTACTTGGATAAACTGTGTTGCAAGTGATGAAGTGTATAAAAGCTTTTACAGTACCCATAATGAGTGTTGTAGTATTAAGGATCATGTCTACAGTCTACGTATTAGATTTGCAACTCTTCGCCACCCCCTTATTTTAAGAATAAAATCAAAATTTATGCATAACAGAAAGTGCATTAAAACATACCCAGCGACACTTCCAACACTTAAACCACCAAAGACAAATGATACAGCACGTGAGCGCTCATCCAATGGTATTAATCTGCATGCAGTATTTATAACACAATTAAAACTACAAAACTGATACAGATAGATAAAAAATAAAGGTATATTACATGTATGGATTTTCATAGGGGATTACAACAAAAATACAAAGAATGACCATTTGAATAAGATTGCATAAAGAACTACAAAATCATTGCTGAAGAAGGTCAGCATTAAGACACTTACTTCTGTATATGTGTCAGGCAACACTGAAATGCTTGTTAGAATAAACAAAACAATAATAGATAGTATAACAGCTTTAAAAATACCACTGACACGCATTGTCAAGCAGGAACTACTTGAAAGTTACCAAAAACTCTTCAGAAGTGGAATATATATAAACAGAATCGCTATACAATATTCATAACATTGCATGCGTAGCCATAAAGGTGTCTGTTGACTCTGTTCACCATCTTACGACAAGATTTTGGTATACACAGCACACAATTAGTTGTTGTCCGCAATCCAAATCTATTCTATATAATTCTTTTAATTCTTGAAAGATAAAAAGTACTTGGTGGAGTAGTTTATATACTATAGTTCTTGGAATTTGTTTTAGAACGTTGCAGACAACACAGAAGCAAGGATTAAGAAGTATAAAGTTTACTTATAACTTCCTCTTTCAGAAATAGTTGACTGCATGAATTAAAATACAAACACTCATGCCTCCACTGAGCCTGAAACCCTCAAACTCTGGTTAGGAGAGGGGTATTCCCTAGGCTACAAGACTTGGGATTATTTTGTTTTGGAAATGGTCAATTGCAGAAATTTAAGTACTCACACACACATATCCCTACTTTGGCTCAAACCCTCAACCCAATTTTACCAAGAGGAGAGGATCCACCAAACTAAAGGCAAGCCGCCTAGGGATCAGATCACTAAGAACTTGTTCTGCTTATATCTTAGATATTCCCTATTACGTTGGAATTTAATAATGATGAACCTAGCTAGAGCCATTCAGTTAAACTCAGACACTTGTTGCCTGAACAAAGAAAACTGGTGCTACACCAAAAATGACACTCCTGTTTCCATTGACTAGAAGCAGACGGTAAAGTTTGTTAAAGATACTTAACAGGCAAACCATGAGAAAAGGTGCATACATAAAGTTCAATGAACTCCATGACATAAACACAGGAACTAAGGAAATAGATTGCGCAAAAACTATTAGAAATCAGTTTGTGCAGTACTATAGAAAGATGTCGAACACACTTTCTTGGAAGTGGCACATACCTGGCAATCAGATCTGTGGCAGCTGATGGTGAAACACCTTCTCCTATTCCAACCTGTATGTGAAACAGAAGATCGTGCTGAATCAGTACTCCTAAAGCTAGACCAGATAGTTGTAGAATTAAAAATTCACTAATATGATTTAGCAAAAAAAAAATAATAATAAATAATTCACTAATATGAATGTACCCAATGCCAAAGTAATAGTTGATCAAAAAACGCAAACCAGTCAATATAATCTAGTAAAGACTTGAATATTAATCAACTTACAAGAATTCTAGACAAAACTAGGCCAGGCATAAACCCAGCAAGTAAAGGGACACATGCTGTTGCGAGGGACCACACCAGGACTCCATATTGAAGAACCACTCTGCACCAAAACAAATGTATGACATAAGTCACTGCTGAATAATCCACAACAAATGTGAGGAGCTCCTAATATATGTAATGTGATGATCAAAAGAATTATGATAACAGATACAATATTCAGCATAACATATACCCTTGTCAAAGTAGCAGACTGTCTACCCCCACTATCTAAAAAATACTCCCCCGAATAAATAGGCCCAAAGAGAAATTTGGTGACTAATGTGACCGACTTATTAATGTAGCTGATGTCAAGACATTAGGGGAAACAAATGTGGCCACCGGCTCTTTTAGAGGGAGTAAATATACTGCTCCGATCCTAACTAATAAACTAAACAATCCGGACATATCTTTTATGATTTAATCGAACAGCTTTAATGTCAGGCATATCAAGTACTAGGCCCTAGGCTTACCTTGACAAGTAATATGAGAGAAGAACAACCAGAATTACAGAAATAGAAAAACTGAGTCCATATAAGATGTGTCTGGTTTTCGTTTCCATATTGATTTCTTGTCAAATGTCAGGCTGAATTGTCAAATGATAGGCTGTCATGTTTGTCAATATAGTTGTTTGTTTGTCAATATAGTTGGCACCGTCTAAGACTTTGGGTTATGTAAAACTCTATATATATAGAGTTTTAATATATACATATACATCCGATTAATACAAGTTCTTCTCTTCCATTTCTCATTTACATACACTGCAATACATATACACATACAAATTGACATGGTATCAGAGCATGTGCAATCCTAGGGAAACAAATAAGAAAAACAGCAGCCCAGAAACATAACAGCAAAACCCAGAAACACACTGCCCAGAAAAAAAAAACCATCTGCTTCAAAAATCCGAAATTCAAAACACACCCAAACACAAATACAAATATACCACTGGAAAGAGCAGGAGAAGAGGAGATTACAGAAAAAAGCAAACTGGAAAACCAGTCATCCACGCGCCCACACGCGCTGCCACACGTGCCACCGCGCCGCCACACGCGCCCACGCGCCGGAGCGTGAGGCCTGTTCCGAGCAGATTTTGAAAAAACTTCTTCAGAGACTCTTATTCTCCTCCTAATTCCGAATCTACTCATGGTACTATTTCTTGATTCTGAGAAAATATTTTTTCTGTAAAGTTTTTTTGTTAGTCTGTGTGTATAGATTATATAGATACACCTGAATTTTTTTGCACTTTACTAAACATAGACTCTGTTATATTAGTCATATACGCATCTATAAATAATATATATTATTTGTGATGTCGGATGCTGCTGACTCTACAGTTATAAGCGATGTTACTACTTTAAGGAGTAGTAAATCAGGATTTCATAGTACTCCATATGTTAGTACTCCATATGTGAGTCCTAAGTTTGATGGAAAAATTTCTTGAATGGTTAAAGGCATGCACAATGGCTCTAAAATCCCATAAATTAATGAAATATATTAATGGGAAAGCCAAACAGCCCGAGGAGAATGATACAAATTTTGATGATTGGGAATCCGAAAATGCCATGGTATGTTCATGGCTATCTAACTCTATGGAGGTTGATATTCGAAAAACATATATCTTCATTGATACCGCTGAAGATGTGTGGAATTCTCTCACTCAGACGTATTCCTTCTCCGAAAATGTAGCCAAGCAATTTGAGATCAAACGGAAGATGTGGGCATTGGCTCAGGGAAGTCACACATTAGCTCAGTATTATTCTGAGCTTACATCATTATGGAGTGAATTGGGACATTACACTATATTTGAGTGTAAACATGCTGAAGATCAAGAAAAATATCAAAAGATGATGACTGTAGAGAAAGTGATGAAGTTTCTTGATGGATTGGCTGATGAGTATGATTCAATAAAAAATCAACTTATCGGACAAGTTCCATTTCCTACTGTGGAAGAAGCCTATGGTTGTGTCAGATTAGAGGAAAATCGAAAGCAAAGTATGGCTTCGGTCGTCTTTTCTGAACGATCTGCACTCTTAACTGGAAATGTTCAACAATCTGAGCCAGAACAACCTGAACAGATACCAATGGCTTTAATGGGTGAAAGATCCAGTCTTCAATGTGACTACTGCAAGAAGTTAAACCACACTCGTGAAACATGTTTTATCCTGCACCCTCAGCTCAGAATTCGAGGACGAGGAGGGCGTGGCCGAGGTGGTTACCGTGGTGTCTCATCTGGCAGAAGCACGGGTAGAGGTATTCCCTTTAGTGCTCATCATGCTGCATCAGAATGTGAGTCTTATTCTTCAACAGGGACAATGACTGGTTCAGAGGTCAACACCCTCCGCCAATTAATGTCACAAATGAACACCACTCCACCTACAGCTAATTCTGCTCATGCAGGTACATCTTGTCACTTTACCTCCGATAAATGTCAGAATTCATGGATTATTGATTCCGGAGCATCAGCACATATGACTGGAAATTCTAGTTTCCTAGAAACATATAATGGTGAAACAGGCAATATTCGTGTTACCAATGGAGCTATTGTACCTGTTCATGGACAAGGCACTTCTCACTGCCTCTCATCATCATTGCCACTATCTGATGTGTTACATGTTCCCTCCTTAACAGCAAACTTATTATCTGTTCAACGTATTACTGAAAATCTTAATTGTTCAGTAACTTTTTTTTTCCTCCCACTGTGTATTTCAGGATCTGGCGACAGGCAAGGTCCTTGGCAATGGTAAAGTGGTAGATGGACTTTATGTTATGGAAGGGAATTCTATTTCTCCCTCAACTTATCAGGTGTCATCCAAGTTAAATTCTGCTTTTGAATCTTTGTATCAGTGGCATAGACGGTTAGGTCATCCATCTTTTGGTGTTTTAACACATCTATTCCCTGCCTTAGTAAAACACTGTAAGAAGGAAGATTTCTTTTGTGAACCATGTGAACTAGCCAAACATAAAAGATCATCTTATCCATCCAGAAATAAAAGAAGTTCTACTTTGTTTTCTATTATTCATACTGATGTTTGGGGTCCATTTAGACATCCTACACATGATGGGTATAGATGGTTTGTTGTCTTTGTTGATTGTTATTGTAGGCTTACTTGGGTATATCTCCTTAAACAAAAAAGTGAAGTTTTCGAGAGTTTTAAATCTTTTCACCACATGGTACAAACACAATTTACTGCTTCTGTTAAAATTCTTCGGAGTGATAACGGTACTGAATATGGAGGCCCGTTTATATCTTATTTGGACACATGTGGTATAATTCATCAAACTTCGTGTGTCAAAACTTCTCAACAAAATGGGGTAGCCGAAAGGAAAATTGGTCACTTACAACAAGTTGCTCGGTCGCTTATGTTAACAATGCATGTTCCCAAATATCTTTGGGGAGAGGCAGTCATGACTGCTGCATATCTTATAAACCGTCTTCCTTCTAGTGTCCTAAAATTCAAAACACCGTTGTCTTGTGTTCTTGCACCTTCTTCGCACCCACTACCCCTTCGAGTATTTGGGAGTGTATGTTTGGTTCATAATCATGCTCCCTCTCGGGATAAACTTGACTCTCGGCCCTCCGTTGCGTTTTCATTGGGTATTCACCAACTCAGAAGGGATATAAATGTTATCATCCTCCATCACGTCGCATATTTGTCAGTCATGATGTTAGTTTATGGGAGAACATTTCTTATTTTTCTCCGGGTTCCTCCTCCTTGCTTCAGGGGGAGATAAACCGACACAGTCTTGATAGTAAAGCCACAGATGAGTCACAGACACTTCCATTTATTAATATACATATTCCAAACACTAGTTCAAACAGGTTATCTATTCCTCCACATACGAGTAATGAGTCAGATGATCTAAATAGATTGGATATTCCAGATTTGATTACATATTCCAGGCGGGAAAGAAATGATATCACTACTTTACCGCATCCAGAGACCTCTGACCTCGAGACAGATCCTGCATCTCCTGTGTTTGAGCCAGAAAATGGTAATACTCTTGATCCTACTCTAGATCTTCCTATTGCTATAAGAAAGGGTGTACGCTCTTGCACTAATCATCCTATCTCGAACTTTGTATCTTATAATGCATTATCTCCATCTTCACTTGCTTTTGTATCATCTTTGTCTAGTGTTTCTGTTCCGCATACTTGGCAAGATGCTTTATGTGATCCTAAATGGAAAGATGCTATGATGGAGGAAATGAATGCCTTGAAACATAATGGCACTTGGGAGTTAACTCATCTTCCCGCTGGAAGGAAGGCAGTAGGATGCAGATGGGTATTCACTGTGAAACAGAAACCTAATGGGCTGATTGATAGGTACAAAGCGAGACTTGTAGCAAAAGGGTATACTCAAACTTACGGGATTGATTATCAAGAAACTTTTGCTCCAGTAGCAAAGATGGCCTCTATTCGAGTCTTGATATCATGTGCAGCAAATCTTGGATGGGAACTTCAGCAATTGGATGTAAAAAATGCATTCTTACATGGAGACCTAAAAGAAGAGGTTTACATGGATGTTCCACCGGGTTTTTCTACAGCTGCGACCATTGGGAAAATATGCAAGCTAAAGAAGACTATTTATGGGTTAAAACAGTCTCCAAGGGACTGGTTTGGCAAATTTCAGGGAGCAATGATTAAATTTGACTACAAACAGAGCAACTCAGATAACACCATGTTCGTAAAAAGACGAGATGAAAAAATTACAGTATTGATTGTTTATGTCGATGATATTGTGATCACCGGCAACGACACCTGTGAGATTGCTAATGTTAAACGCAAGCTTGTCTCTGAATTCGAGATGGACTTAGGAAAACTACGGTATTTCCTTGGTATTGAGGTCTCTATAAGTCCAGGTGGTATCTTCCTCTCACAACGGAAGTATACACTTGATCTTCTGAATGAAACAGGGATGTTGGAATGTAGACCTGCAGAATCTCCAATAGAAGCAAATCATAAACTTTGTGGAGATGCTGGTGAAATTGTCGAGAAATCTCAATATCAAAGGTTAGTTGGTCGACTAATCTACCTTGCACATACAAGGCCAGACATATCATATGCAGTGGGAATTGTTAGTAGGTATATGCATGATCCTCGTCAACCACATTTGGATGCAGTTTATATGATATTAAGGTACCTCAAGGCTGCTCTTGGAAAAGGAGTAATGTTTACTAAAAACAATCATCTCGGGGTTGAAAGCTATACAGATGCAGATTGGGCCGGATGTCAAGACGATAGACGATCTACTTCAGGATATTGTACATTTGTTGGTGGCAATTTGGTTACTTGGTGAAGCAAGAAACAACCTGTGGTTGCCTTATCTAGTGCTGAGGCAGAATATAGAGCTATGGCTAAAGGTGTACGTGAATTATTGTGGATAAGATTGTTCCTAGAAGAATTGGGACTTGCATCTGCAACTCCAATGAAGCTACATTGTGATAACAAAGCCGCTATTGCCATTGCACATAATCCAGTTCAACATGATCGAACCAAACATATCGAAATTGATCGACACTTCATAAAAGAGAAGATCAATAATGAGAAGATCAATAATGATACCATTGGTATTCACTTTGTAAGATCAGAGGACCAGATAGCTGACATATTTACCAAAGGTTTAAATCAGAAGATGCTTCATCCACTTATTGGCAAGTTGGGCATGAGTGATATATATGCATCAACTTGAGGGGGAGTGTCAAATGTCAGGCTGAATTGTCAAATGATAGGCTGTCATGTTTGTCAATATAGTTGTTTGTTTGTCAATATAGTTGGCACCGTCTAAGACTTTGGGTTATGTAAAACTCTATATATATATATGATCTCTCTCAATGTAATATATACATCCGATTAATACAAGTTCTTCTCTTCCATTTCTCATTTCCATACACTGCAATACATATACACATACAAATTGACATTTCTGCATAAGAATTCAACTTGTATTCTCAACTGGTAGTACTGCTGTTATCCTGTGATTTGCAATCATCTTATATATGCTAATAAGTTAAAAATATTTCATATAATTCTTTTACTTGCTTATTTTTTAACCAAACTTAAACACACTAGGTCACTAATAAAAGCAGCCCTGTTTATTTTCCAACCTTTTAGATAAGTCAAAACACTAATAACAAGCAATATAAACAAAATCTGATGGCAGCAGCTAGCAAATAAAAACAACAGCTGTGCTAAATGGGTACATCAGAAAACTAACCTCCCACCAAATACCTTAGCAAGCCACCCTCCTGGCAGTTGACTCAAGGCATAACCCCAAAAGAAAGATGATTGCACTAATCCAGCGACTGACGAATTCCACCCAAATTGATGCGACATTGGAATGATGGCAATACTCAAGTTTACCTAAAAAATAATTACTTATTATATTTGACTAATTCATTCTAATAGGCAATCAAATTATTTCGTGGAAGGGTACTAATTCATTCTAATATGCAATCAAATTATTTCGTGGAAGGGTACACATACTTAAATGTATCAAAACTTCATAATAGTCCAACTTTTGTCCAATGTCCAGAACAAATCCAGTATCAACAAAAACACCATATTATAATAATATTTTTTTAAAAAAAAATACCAATTTCATATCTTCATGCATTATAGAAAAGGACTTTAACATCATTCAATCAATAGTATACACCGTGCACAAACTTTTTATATATTTCTAAAAATTATAGGCCATGTTGTTCCTATAATATAACAAATTGATCTAATGTTAGCATTTTAGAAAAAAATGTTTAGCTAATTCTACCCTTAGGTTGTGTCTGTTTGCAAGAATTATAATATAATGTAACATCCCCATCGATCAGATAAGTAAACCCAAATGTTGATGTGAGATCTTATAAACACCCTTACCATATTGAGTCGGCATCCTCAACCTCATTGAGTCGGCGTTCTCGTTGAAGTCCAAATGGATGTGAGATGTTACAAACATCCGAGTCAACATCCTCGTCGACTCACATACACACTGACAACATCCTCGTCGTACTCACTGACAAACTAACAAATAGTACGCAATGCACTTCCGGGCAGGTAGGCTCTGATAGCATTAGCCTATGGTAGAAAGATTTAAAAATATACCTCCTCACGTATAGTTTTAAAGATTGTAGAATTTTGCAAAAATGAATTTCGATTTCTTCTTATATGGTAGAAACTAGAAAGTGAACCCGTTAAATGGGCAATGTCCGAATAGAATTTGCAATAGACAATGCAAGAAGATCAACTTTTTTTAAGTGAATTTGTTAGATTGTATTTCTTTGTTTAAAAATTCTGGTGATAATTAATTTTATTAAAAATATTCATTAATTTTATAATCGTATAATAAAACAAAAATTAAGAACCCACTTTCAAGATTTCGCACCGGGCCTAAAATTTCTTTGTTACTACCATGTGTAGGATGTTACATATAATCCCTGCACTACATTTAGTTTATCCTAACCTTATCATGTCGAATCCTTTGAAATAATTTAACAAGACCACAAACAAGTTTTGATCACTTTCTATTTCCGTTCAGAGCAGTACGGAATACAACCCCTCACTAGGTATCCCATGGAAATAAGCCAAAAAAATGATTGAAAGTTTAGTTGCTGGGATAACTTAAGGACGAAATGTAATATAAAAATGATGTACATAAGCTAATAGTCTAGGGATTATGAAGGATAAGAACTGCTTGTGCTTTTTTCCCCTAAACTGGATGCCATTTATTTAACATGTGTAAATATATACTACTATCTGAACATAGGATCATACCACGATAATTCTAAACTTGAATTAACAGTAGTATATTAGCTTTAACAAATTAGCAAATATGTAAATCAAACGGGCAGCACAAATGGGTTATTAATTACTACTATGACCTAAATTGAGAAAACAGTTAAAAAAATAGAAAGAAAAAGAATACCTTATCCATGTTACAAATAACAAAGGCCAGAGAAGTAGTGCCAATCATTTTATATCTTTGAGGAAGATTTTTCCAGTTAATATCAAAAGTGCCCAAAATTTCAGATGACCCATTTGAAATCTTGGTTTTACTCAGCTGCTTAACAATTTTCTCACTAGTATCCACCACATCTTCTCTCTCTTTCTCTTTGATACTACAAGAAAACTTAAACTTGAACCTATGTTTCAAAGGCAATAATGATAAGTTCAAATGAGTAGTTGGGTTTCTAAAACAAGTCTTGAAAGTTAAAGATTGGTGGGTTTTGTGGTGAGGAAGAAGAGAATTTATCTTATTATAATCTGTTCTTAAGGTGAGTTTTGCCATTGTTTGTAAGTAATAAAAAAGATATACAAAGTTGAAGGGCTTAAGATTAAGAAGGCAAAATGGTTCAAGATTTGAGAAAAACGTGTCTGAGGAGAGAAAGGAAGAAGAAAAAGAAAAGAAACACCATCACTAGAGGAGCAAGAGTGGACACGAAACAGAGACTTTGAGGCCCCGATTAACTTGGAATTCTGGTTGTGGGTCCCACCTAAGTTGGAGTGTACTCTAATACTAGTACTAGTTTGTGTTCTTGTAAGAAAAATAAATTCATATGAAGCTCTCACACCACAGAAAACTGGAGAACTAAAATTACACATGTTAAATTGTTGCTACCAACAGATGTTTTTATATTATTACATTTAAACCACAAGATTCACAAATATCATTTAACATTTTCCACAGTCTAACTTCAACATAGTACAGGCATTTGTTTCTGCATGACATTCTTTTCTTGTTCTAGAATATTTTGAAGAGCAAGCCTCCATGAGTAACGAAAAATGGAGCAAACACGAGAGATTCGACTGCCATTAGCTTGATGAGGATGTTTATCGATGGTCCAGATGTCTCTTTTAAAGGATCTCCGATAGTGCCACCAATCACAGCGGCATTGTGTGGGTCGGATCCTTTCGGGCCTAGTCTAAATGCATGGTAACATTCACCAGCCTATATTTGGACAAAGAGTATTAGGCATCTTGTGTTGCAATAATACAAGTGGTATTCATATTCTTATTCTTATTGTCATAATCAGGATAACAGGCTATTACCAGTATTTACGACACGTTATAAATTTTAGGTTCATGTGTATTACCTCAATATACTTCGTGACATTTTCCCAAGCACCACCAGTGTTGGAGGCTGAAATTGCAATCTGCACAACATACCAAAGAGAGAAGAAAGAGAGAGAGTAAGACCGTCAATAACTATGATTTTGTGGACCAGAAGTAGTAGAAATAGACTCTTTTGTTACCATAATCTGTTCCTGCAAGACTAAAAACATACACAATTGCAGTAGATTGTACAAAACATAAAAAAAGAACCAGAATCTAAAGTATGAGTTCCCTAAAACTAATAAACTGATCAGTGTAGGCTGACCTATTTTGACTTGACGAATCTAACGTTTATCTTGAATAAAGGCATTACCGGTATACCAGACACAAGTGCTCCTGCAAGGACACCTGAAAGCGTCTCCACACCAAAGAAAATTCCCACAATGAGGGGGGTGAGCATGACAAGAGCACCAGGAAAGATCATTTCTTTGATTGAGGCATCTGTGGAGATCTTGACACAAGTTTCATAGTCAGGCATGGCAACCCCTTCCAAGAGACCAGGGATAGAGTTAAATTGCCTTCGCACTTCTTGAACCATCTTCAGAGCTGCGCAGCCAACACTTCTCAATGTCAAGGCCAAGAACCAGTAAGGAAGCATCGCGCCTACTAGCAGACCGATGAAAACTTTCGGTGTCAGGACATCTACCACCGATATTCCTGCTCTGCTGACAAATGCACCCAACAAAGCAAGGGACACAAGAGCTGCCGAACCAATGGTGAAGCCCTGTAAAGAAAGTAAGAACCAAATTAGGTTTCTTTATGTTTACATGTATGACATGGTGATAGCAATTGCTAGATGAAATCATTCAGTAGCTGACTAAAGTATCAGATATAGTTAATTACATATGAAAAACAATAGGCTAGTATCTAATGTGAAAGCCGCGACAAATTCTGGTACAAACTATAAACTATGTGACAATAAAGATAACATATACCTTTCCAATAGCTGCAGTTGTGTTTCCTGCAGCATCAAGGGCATGAGTTCTCTCCCGAATCCTGATGCTCATCCTAGCCATTATAGCAATGCCTCTAGCATTGTCACTGATGGGACCAAATGCATCAACAGCTAACCCAGTAGCAATAGTGCTGAGCATTCCAATTGCAGCTATTGCAATGCCATACATAGCAGCCAAACTAAAACTGACAAAAATGCCAACTGAAATGGCAAAAATAGACGCTATTACAGACTTGTATCCTAACGCAAGACCAAAAATAACATTAGTAGAAGCTCCAGTGCGGCAGGAATCAGCAACATCTTGGACAGGACTGGAAAAAACAATTAAATGGAAGAATTATGCATTAATCCAAAGGAATCCATAAATCGATGGACGAACTGAAAACAAAACCTGAAAGCGTTGCTTGTGAAGTACTCCGTGACAAATCCAATACAAAGCCCATCCCACAAACCAACACATACACATAGGCACAGCTGCCTGCAAAGCCAGAGAATTGAATTCTATAATGAATGATTGCAAATGTAATTAGACAGAGTAAGTGGTAACTAACAAACATCACATCACCTTTCATGATACATATTAATGCTTTTGAAATAAGAATAATTTTAATTAAAATTGATAAAATATTAGAGGTATATTTCTGGTACAATATGCAGGTGCAGAACTTACCATTTCTTAACCTCTACCTGAGCTCCAAAATTGAAGATGGTACATGAAGAAGGAAGAGCAATCCAGCTGATAATTGCTGCACCAATAGTCATTAGCACAGTGGAGATAAAGAGTTGTTTCTTCAATGCCGGCTCAATCTCTCTTACTTCCCTGACTTCAAAGACAGTTGCAAATAGTGTGGTAAGCAAACAAACAATAATGCCCATGGAACTAATAAGGAGAGGATAACACATTGCAGTAAAGTCGTGAGTGATTCCAAATGAGGAGATTGAAGCGACAACAAGGGCAGCGCACGATGACTCTACATAAGACCCAAAGAGATCAGATCCCATACCAGCAATATCTCCAACATTGTCACCGACATTATCCGTGATAACCTGAAACAAATTAATGGTTAAGATCCAAGAAGTAAACAGTTTCAAGACATTAAGGCTCTTTACATCATATTCTAACCGCTGGATTTTTAGGGTCATCTTGTGGTATGTTCCTCTCCATCTTGACCACCAGATCAGCGCCAATATCAGCACCTTTGGTATATATACCTCCACCAACTCTTCCAAAAAGGGCCATGGAAGACCCTCCTAGTCCATAACCAGTTATTGCCTCAAAGAGGCCTTCCCAGTCATCACCATAGTATGATTTAAATAGGTTGATAACAATGTACAAAACTAGAAGACCATTTGCAGCAAGGAGGAAACCCATGACTGCACCGGATCTAAATGCAACAATAAATGCCTTTCCAACACTCCTTCTTGCCTCCAAGGTAGTTCTCGCATTTGCATATGTAGCAATCTCCATTCCAAGAAAGTTTGAGACTACAGAGGTGACAGCACCGAGCAAGAAAGATATGGTGCTGAATACTGCAGTTTCAAGAGCAGGCTTGCAAGTTCTTGTGCTATCATATGTACAAGTCTGGCTCTTTGTGCTGAATCCCCCCACAGATCCAAGAAAAAGAAAGATCAAAATTGCAAAGGCAACCATGAAAGCACCAACATACTGATACATAGTGAAAACGAAGGAAGATGATCCTGTGAAAACCATTTGTAAAACAATGAAGATAAAGACAAGGTATCTAGAACAAATGAGTGTCAAACAAAATCCAAGCCACCATGTTGACATAAATTACACTAGGTATAAAATATCATATACATATTTAGTGTTCATATGCTGTTAAAACAAGAAAACCCCTACCACACCCATATTACACACCCAAATTTATTTAGTTTGCCAAGTACTTTAATATAGGCACATTTTCATATAGTTTGGGAACAACATTTCAGTCTGGACATTTCACTAGGAGTTTTTTTTGTACAGTATTACTTGTACATATTTATTGAGCACAGCTCCTTCTACTTCCCTTATATATTCACAAGAATGTAACGAAGCTTTAATATAAAGGTAACACACAGATGCAACTTCCCCTATATGACAGATTTATGGGAGAAGAAATTAGAAGAAAAAACTCATGTATGTAAATGTAGTCTCAAATCACCTTTGTAGTCTGCCCACTTTTTCAAATAAAAATCCCTTTTTTTAAGTGTTGTATTTTAAGTGACATGATTCGGAACAAAATTTAAAATTACAACAAATTTCATTAAAATACACCTAGAGATTAAAGGCAAAATCTAGAACTATAATCTTTATCACAAAAAGGTTGTATCTAGTGCATGAGGCTCTTGCATTAGCAAGTCATAGAAAATGTCCAAAGCCTTGCTATTTTATCTCGTGAAAAGTTTAAATCATTTATATACCTAATTATTAACAAAATACACGCAATGGCCTGATGGCGACAAAAAATATGGTGCATTACACGAGAATAAAGCAACGTATGTTGACAAAAAAAAAAGAAACGAAACGGACATTATGCCAGCTCAAAAAATTTGAAATGAAGCATAGATGACAACAACACGAGAG
Source organism: Kitagawia praeruptora (assembly GCA_037693485.1). Lineage (NCBI taxonomy): Eukaryota > Viridiplantae > Streptophyta > Magnoliopsida > Apiales > Apiaceae > Kitagawia > Kitagawia praeruptora. The sequence continues at coordinate 51,172,966 of CM075348.1, read as the reverse complement.
TAAAAAGAGATGAGGATGCCAACAGGAAACCGAAATAGAGATAAGGATTGCCGACAAATAATAAAAACGATTAAAACTATTATTACCGCAAATATAACAATAATAATTACTAATGTATATGAAATGTATGTTGATCACAACTAAACCATATGTACTAATATTTTTTTACAAGATCATTTATCAAATCTTAGACTAAGAAAGTATAACTGTAATGATAACAAAGTAAATATTAGGATTATAAGAAATTCCAGCTTCATACAAGGTGTTATAACAATATATATGATTCATGAGCCATTTATGTATGTATGTGAGTGCATGCATCAAGTAATAATAATGTAATTTATTAAACGCGAACTGAATTTATACTATAACGCATTAATAATTAGCCATAAACAGCATATTACACCAAATATAACACAATTTGAAACTAAAAAACATGAACACAAAGCAATAGCACCGAGTTCAAAGCTAAAAAGTAAAAATGAATAAATTTTACCTTGATGAATGACATTTTGAATGTTGGCGCATTTATCAATGAGGTAATGGTTGTTAATACCATCCACATCCCCTATGAGTGACTCGTCACAGCCGTTGCTGTTGGCTGGAGAATAATCTGATTGCACCTTCACTTTAGAAACAATGAACCACTGGATAATTGCGAAGGCGATTCCGATGAGAGCGCAAATCGGAATCATTAGTTCTGTGCCGAAGTCTGAGAGAATATCTTTTGACATGGTGGAGTAGCTAAAGAAAGTTGCAGGAAAATAAAAATTTTGAAGGCAAGGGAGTAGCAGTACTAGTGAGAAATGTTGCAGTGATATTGTTGCTCTGTGATTTATGCTAAATGTCTGTGTTGCAACTTCAGCGTGTGTAACATGTGGGACCGTATAACACGTGTTATGCGTACGTAGTTCTCTCATCTCTGTCTGTTTTTTCTTTTTTGCAATTTTTTGTTTTATTTTCATCTAAATTTATATTTTAGATAATATGTAAATATCAAATTATATAAAAAAAAATAATATATTTTTTGCAGATGAATTTATTAATTTATTAATAAGTTATAAAATTTATTAAAATTTATTAATTTATTGGAAAACAAATAAAAAGGAAACAGCAGAACCTGAAGAAATGACAAATCCCTTCCCTCTTTAAACCAAAAGTAGAAAGAAAAAGGGAGTTGAAGATTTGATCTGAACAGAGGTGGGAGTGTGGAAAGGAATGTGCAAATTTTTTTACTGGTTCAGTGGAGTAAACAATTCAACTCAGCTCTCTTTCTTTGAGATCTCATCTACTTCCCGTTCAACAACTACCCGTCTACCCGCCCTAAAATGGTAGTAAAATTCTGCGTTTTTTGGATCCCCTTCCATTGTAAACTGCCCGCTCATTTTTAATATATTTGCACTTAGATTTTATGTCTTGATTAACAATTTCTCACTACATATTTATGCATTCTTACTAGTATTGCGTTTAAGTGTGCTTTGCACTTTTATCGGCTGTTTCAATTTTCAAATTTGCGCAATATGAATTACTGTAGACTAGTGAAAGATTCTTCTTGCCTATGTTTTTATAATGAATTGTAATGTATAGAGATTGTTATAATATTTTTGTGTCAGTTATATTAAGGTTGTAGACACTAGACAGGGTTCAAATATCAGCCCCAGCCGCACCCACCCAGTGTATTTTGGGCAATAATGTTGAACCCATCTGAAAGATCAATTTCAGTATGTCATTGCTAGAGTGATGTAAAGGTTTTGATTGATTCTGAACATTACCAGAACATTTATATTTACGTCGAGGCTTCCATGTTGATTAGTTTCTGCACTTTTTTTTATTAATTTGGGGGAAGGGTTCCACATTAACTCCACATTCACTTTTTCAATTGTCTAAAATGATACAGGACATGTATAATATTATTTCATGTTAACTATGTCTAAAGCCTAAAGATCCCCCTCCCCACCCTCCCTCCCTCCCTAAATTAGGACTCTTCAGGTAAAGCATATACTTGTATTTTATTTGTAGTATGAATCAATGCATTCATTTTGTCAATGCAGGTATACCATTCCAGTTTTATTAGCGAGGAAGAAATTGCTAAAGCTTGTGGGTGCCCTCTCCTTCCTCTAAAAAGCCATATAAAGGGACCTGCTCCAGTTTATAATCAAGGTAGGACTATCATCGTCACTTCTCTCTTACTAATGTATTACTGTACTTTCAAATATTATTGCTCACACCAAAATATATGCAGATGGAACTGATGTTGTAGATGAAGCAATTACATTCTTTTGAGCCAATGTCTTCTTTAGAAATTTCGACATTCAAAGCTCAGCTGATAAGCTTCTAATTTATTTAACATTTTATATCAATGTGGCTTTGAAGAAACTAGAAGGATGTAGAACTTTGGCCGAAGGAACAAAGGCAATCATTAACTTGGGCCTTGAAGAGGTTCCTGTTCCCGGTGAGTCTGGATTTCCATTTCCAGGCCTCTTTAGTCTACCACAAGCTCGGGAAGAAGCAGGTAAGACATGGAAAAAGTTTTTGAGCTTATTCTATTAGTGTATTACATGGTTGCTACTTGCTACCGATTTTTCATACCCTTGTTTGCGCAAATTGATTACATACCACTTAGCAAAAAAAAAAAAAATTGATTACATGCCAACATCTCAGAGGTATGTGTTGATTGGAAAAAAACTGAGAAAGTAGCCAGAGAACAATTCTACTTATAGTAAGAATAAACAACCATCAAGGAAACCTATTGTTTACTATTATTTAGTGAAATTTGTATGTTTCAATTAGATTTTTATCAAATTGGGGAGAATTATGGGGTTTGAACAGGGACCTTTCCTGATCCGAATTGATTGTTTTTCCCATACCTCCTTTATTTGTGCAATTTGATTTTTTGGATATAAACTAATTTTTTGATTCCAGGTCTATTGCTTTAAATCTCTGAATTATGATATTTTTATTAAAATTTCTTGATCTTGTTTGATGATAATATTAACAACTTTTCATTATATTTGGTTATTGTCGCTATATATGTAGATTTGTTCTTTAGTTACTAAGAACCAAACCATAATTACGGTGCAGAGCTGAAATAGCCATATTTCATATAGGGTTGGTTTATTTGTACACGCAAAAATAGGACGAGCTCTATGTGCAGGCTGATGAAGATGCTGCATCTGAAAATTTTCAAGGGGAAGTGCATATAACTTTTTACCCTCTAATTCATTTATGTTTGTAATTATTGTAACAGTTGCGACGACCAAGTTTGATTATCATTTTGGCCCGTATACTAAGGAATCCTGGTCACACTTTGCAGCCATACTCTAATCTCGCCCACATGTACTTGATAGATTTGGTCATGTTTGGTGATCAGAAAAGACTAGTACTCAATTGCTCCCACGGTGTAGAGTTCTTTGAGGAACCTATTACATCATCTAGGTTTTTAGATTAGAAGTAACTTTTATAATAAGGCTTTTTACTATGAAATACTGGATTCCACTGGGTGCTTGAATAACCAAGACCCCAACTTTGTGATGCGTTGGTAATAAAACAATACGAAAGACGGCCTCTTACTCTGTTACTTATCAAGCAAGTGTTTCCAATGATATTTCCAACTGTCAAGCCTAGTAAAAATGTGGAATCTATTTTAATTTTTTTTGTATAAATAAGGTTAATTTACTTTCACTATACTATCCATTATTGAATATCTTCAGTAATGTTTTTGCAGAGCTATTTAGGAATTATTTGAGACAGATAAGGGAAGAAACCAGCGGGAGATCTATATATTAAGTGTTGCATACAGATCCAATGGTACTCCAAACAAATGGTGGTTGGCATTTGCTAAGAGAAAATTTATGAACATTATTGCTCTGTAAAATAGCATCATTATCTTGTAAAAAGAGCACGTCATATTTTCATGTTGTATTTGGTTGAGTGTTTTAGCGGCAACTGTTAATTGCTGTAAAATTATTTAATGAAGTATAAAGTGTAATATTGTTTGGCGTACAATTAATACGGGTCCAGATCCTCTGTCCCCTTCCTCCGTGTCCCCTACTCTTTTTAATACAAAAAGAGTGCCCCTGCGGGGCTCATTTTAATAAATAATAAAAATGGGCTCCACAAGAACATTTTTTTTGTATTAAAAACAACAGGGGACAAAAGGAGACACGGAGGAAGGGGACAGAGGATCCCAGCTCTCTAATACGATCGTAGCGTTATTTCCTCATGCTAAATCTTAGTACCATATTAGTTGCCGAGTCGAAGTATAAAAAGTAATATTGTTTAGTGTACAATTAATACAATCATAGCGTCATTCCCTCGCGCTAAATTTTAGTAACATATTAGTTGCTGAGTTTGAAGGAGGGCAGTGGGTTAATAGCGGATATATGTGATGTGAGTGGTGGTCTGTTTGTACATAATCTTGGGGTTGAAAACTGATGCCTTCGAGCAAGAACCAGCCACAAGTGTATTACCTACTTTTATATATGCTTCGAATCAAAAGTTGTGGTGGCTCGATAGGTACGTTAACTAAGATTTCTAATCAGGCTGAACAAGTTGAAACAAATAAAACAAGCGAGGGGCCTAAATTATGGTCTCCATCCTATATTACTATTATAACCAGGAAGGAGGGATCAGGAATATGCTTTTATTTGCACCGGAATTTCAGTTGTTCAACACAGGAGCAAAAAGTTCCCCACCTACTCGATACTCATCATAGATTAAATAATTCAAAAATAATTTCACCAAATTTGCCAACGAAAGTTGACATCGACCAAATAAATAAATAAGTAGGCATTTATTTATATAAGGAAAAAAAAGTATACAAAGACATACAGTAGTATATCTATGAAGCGAAAAGATGAAAAGAAGAGAGCCAAATGTTCTACCAATTCAATGTATAAATTATAAAACTGGGCATGCCCAGAACCTAAAGTGATCTCAACTAATCATGAATTTCAATACATCAACATGATGCCTAACCAAGCACTCCTGAGTACTCATAATAGCACAATAAATAATATTTTACATAATGGATTTCTAGCATGCATTCAATGTACAACAAGATCAAACAAGAATCACACACATGAGAAACAAATAAATAATCTACTGCATTACAGTTCATTCAAGGTGAAGATCCCCACAGAACTTCAGCCGTAATGGTAGCAGCTTTAGCATCACAATCACCACAAGCCTCTCTAACTCCCTTGAGTATTTCTTGCTTAAACGCCCTCTTTTCTCTTTGTCTTAGCCCTTCTCCAACCTCTAACATCACTGCGAATCTCGCCACACAGCTCGCAAACGGATGATTCTCCAAGTACTTAATCTCCGCTTTATCTCCGCCTTTCTCAAACCTCTCTAAATCAATTAAATCTCCGCCTAGTTCACTCCTTTGCAACTCCACTAGTTTCGCAATCACGCCTTCATTTAACATTGCCTCAATCGCCTCTTTTCGTCCGTAATACCCCATTTCCAGAACACAATCCATAGCACTTATGACTAGAGAGTGATCTACAGAGCTCAGTAAGCATATAATCTTCGGAATTTCATTATTTGCTTCAATTTCGTCAACTAAAGGACTTTTAATCGATTTAATTAACGAACACAAGACTTTAATCGACGCACACGAACTTAACGAAATTAAACTTCGTATCGTTTGTCCCATAACAACTTTTCCAACAAACACATCCTTATTAAACCTGATCAAACCAGCTATACCAAACCCTGCGCTCTCTCGAACCTTGTTGGAAACACTAGAATCAAATAAAATCAATTCCAACGCCTCGAAAACTCTCGATTTCAAAATCAAGTCCTGCAATTCTCTACTAAAACCTTCCGATATTCTTTTACTGAACTGCTCAATTCTCTCCACCAAAACCTCATCCGTATCTAATCTACGAAGCGATATCGTAAGGTTTTCGATAATTTCTCGATCAATCCACGACTGAATCTCCGTCTCAATCAAACGCGCGACCTTGGAGATCTCGTGCGACGAAGCTCGCCGAGTCAAAAACGATTTAAGACTTACTTGTCCGTACGAGTTCTGCCGAGTCTGAATCAGCGATTTCAAATCAGACAAATGATGAGATAATGTGGAGAGAAGAGGATCGGTTGAGAGAATCGAATCGGTTTCAGTTTGGAGCTCGAGCAGAGCTTTAATGGCGGACGAGTTAGAGTCGGACGATTTGTTTTGTAACTCGTGAGAAGCTTGTTTGAGAGCTTCTAGAACTTTCAGGACTTGTTGATTGTCTTCTTTTTTAGCTTCATGTTCTTCCATGGGAGGGTGATTAGAGAGAGAAACAAGTGTTGGAGAGAGAAGTAGATTTTAGAGAGAAAAAGGTACGTGCCAAATTTGTATGCGTTTTACAGATTTGTTTTGTTTCGTCGAATAGTCTTCGTTTTTCATGTGTTTTATAAACTTTAAATATATGGTTTGCATAGCAGCCGTACGTAATTCAAGAAAATGATTACAAACAAATCTACTATCTACTATATAATAGTTTCTATAATGTGTTATGAATAGTTTTTCTGCCCATTTTAAGTTTTTAACCTTATTTATGAAATTAATTACGGGGAATGCCATTACTTTTTATTTGCAGTGGAGCAGACAATGCAACCTTTCTACTGCCACACATGCTGCTACAATCGATAACATGCACCTACTTTATTACATACACATGCATACATATCTATCTATCTATCTATCTATCTATCTATCTACTGAATCCAAGAATTCAAATTTACATTCAAATTAAATTTTATATATATCAGCTTCTCATTTCATATCTCTCTCTCATTTTATAGCTCTCATCCCACTTTCTCTCATTTGTATTACGTTTCTGTCATGTCATTTATATTCATAATATTTTCATTTTGTTGGTATCATATTAAGCATTACAACTCTTCTAATAATCTTTTCTTATCTTAATTGCAGTTAGAAGTTTGCAGAAAAAGTGTTCGATGATTGGTCGAAGATTAATCATTTTCCAGGTCTACCACTGTGTTTGCACCGGCGATCGAGTAAAGAACAGTATTTCTTAATATTTTTTTGTTATAAATTCCTTTCACACTTCATTTATATTAATATAACTGATTTGTGCGAATACATGTATGCTATCAAAATTGTTCTTAATTAAAGGTTTTGATTCTTGGGACGGGTATGCAAATTTTTATTGAGGTTTGTTATTATATGGATATGAAGTCTCCTTATTTGGAGGGAGGTGTGGATATATTTTTAAGACTTTTTTTCTAGGATTGTACAACTATATTAGTGTCATGGTTAGTAATGAACCTTTTTTATGAATTTATGCAGGTAGTACCTTTTCCTTAGCACAAAGTGTCTATCTCCCGTCTCCGACCAAATTACTTGGCTTGACTAATTACCTAGGCAGTTAGACATGGTTTCTATTCATAAAGAGAAAACTATGTAATAGGGTTTGATTGAGTACTGATCCATCATTTCTTCTAATCCATAAAGACATGAATTACGCGGGTTATATGAAGCAAATCAGATATCACTCGATGGTGTATGAAGATATATTCATTTACTGTAGTTTTAGTGTTAGTGTTACTGTAGTTTTAGCTTTCATAATTAAAGTATTCCATTTAGCTACCATAATTATAGCCTTAATAAATGGCATGTTTATTGTATATATTCCAACCAGTTAATGGAAAAAGGAAACAAATCGTGCAGACATTATAATCGTGGGACGCATTTATTTGGGAGGCATGCATCAAAAACAAAACTGTGCACTAAAGCTTTCACAGGAAGCTTACTTAAATTTTTAAAATTACTCCGGATATACCAAAAACTCAAGAGCTTCAATGAGAAGTTTTAGTTTGAATTCAAATTCAAATTCAAATAGTTGTTGCACGATATTCAAGAATTCAAATTTATTTATATATGAATACTTTTCTCTTATTTCAAGCATCTTCTTCTTCTCTTTAAAGTTCACAATCCATTTCTATCATTTATCTTAATTTTAATTTACAATTATAAACCCTTTTAATTTAAATTGACTCAAATAATTACATGATTGGAATAAAGAGATACACTTATATATCATTGTTTAATAATGACACAATTCGGGTTCGAGGTGCCGCCGGAGGCGGTGCTGAGGAGTAATTTTTCAAGGATCCAAATTAAATATTAATTCAAATACATAAATTTCAAGGATCCAAATTAAATATTAAAAATTTAAATTAGAAAACACAATTATAATTTATCTAAATATATTTTATAAAATTATAATTAATTTTTTGGTAGAGTTCGAGGCTCCGTCGAAAACGGGGCCGAGGAGTTTTGAGAAGCCTACCAAAATAACATAGGGTAATGAGCTAAAATTAATTCATTCTTGATTTCTAAGAAATTTTATCAGAAAATGAAAAAAAAAACACAATTTTTATTGTATTAATCATATTTCAAATTATGAACTAAAATCATGCATTATAATATTTTAAATTTATATTGTTAGATATTTATATATATACAAATAATGTACCGAAACATTCTGTACAAGAAAACAGCTTTAAACCGCCCAAACTAATTTTTTTTCGAAAATACCGCCCAAATGAAAAATTCAAATTTTTGATCAAATTTAAAAATGGAGCCAAAACTAAAAAATTCAAATTTTTGGCCAAATTTCATTTAAACAAACCACTTCACCAAATTTCATCTCTATCCCTACATCCACTTCACCAAAATTCCTCTCCCTTTTAACTTTCATTTTCGAAATTTGGAGTAAAAAAACTCTTTCTCCAAATCATCCCCCTTATACATGGATCAATGGTTTTGGATTTCGAATTTTTTTATACTTATCATTGTTATCGTTGTGTTTTACTGCATGGAAATCCTACAATGGTATCCTAACTACTTGCATCAAATGATGATTTGGTTATATCTCTGGTGTATTTTGATGATAATGACTGTTTAAGAAGAAGAAGAAGGTGAAGAAAATGAAGAATAAGATCGTATTGTCTGGTGATGATGAAGACGATGATGGTTTTGACGAAATTGAATAATGTTTGTAAACTTAGTTTTGATGCTTTTCACGAAGTTGAGTATTCATGTTGTTTGTGAACATTAAATTCGTAGCATTTATGTTTGTATGTTTAATTATGTTTTTATGAAGTTGAATGGTGGTTTGTTAATGTTGAATGGCTTGGTGGTGATTGCAATATTGAAATGTAATGAAATGGAATTGCATAACCTGCAATTTTTTAGTGTCACATATGTCTTTTAGTCCTTTGTATATATTTTTTAAAAATTTAAAATTTAATGTAATATTTCAGAGTTTTATTATCAATAATATATTAACAAACCAAAACATAAATTTTAAAAATAAGAACATAATAAAATTGTAAAGCCCAGCAAGGATTTATTAAATGATTAGATGCAAAGATTGGATGTTGCGGCTATTTGGAAAATCACCTTACAATATATTTACGATTTAAAATTAGCATAAATACAATTATCCAAGTAATTTCCTTCCCGATAAAAAATACCATTCCATAGAGTTTCATTAGGAAGTAAGGTATATCTTTCATGATTTCTTCATTACTTATATCTTTCTTGATTTCTACAGATACTGTATATGAAGGGTACGAGGCGCTGCCGGAGGCAGTGCCGAGGAACCTTATACATAAGCCGATATGCATTAATTAACTTATAGAAACTATTATGGCCGTATATATATATATATATATATTGTTTCAGTACAAAAGTGAAAGTGGTTCCTCTTTATCTTCTTAAATTGACACAAGTGGTTCCTCTATCTTCTTAAGTGTATAAATGTATGATCATGACTTGGCGGACGATGGCTGCACAGAACAAACAACATCAAGCTACTTTAATATAGTATAATACAATTCTTTCCGTAACACTAACAATTACTCACATATTTCTTTCTTAAAATCAGGCAATAACATCCATATACCATCTACAAGGAATGTGTGACTTCTGCTTCCAATGTTCAAGAAGATGCAAGCATTTAGAAATCATGTAACCTATGTAATTTATTATGCCACTTTGTAATGTAAAAACATTTTGTGATCAGTAATATCAAAACATTTTGTCCATTCAACTTTATTAACATTTATAATCTTTAATTCATTTTTTAAAACGAAATTTTAAAATAAAGTGGCCCGGCAACGCGGGCTTAAATACTAGTAAGTATATTACTGGTTGTCTGAAATCTTTATTTAAAGAAATTAAAAAACACTTTTAAGTATCACAAATATATTTGAGAATGAACTAATCCAAATTAGTACCCAAAATAATTCCTAAATGTCAATTGTCTTATTTTAATTGGCCATAATAAAATGGACCCCCTATATACACACCAATCTCCCCAATCAAAATTTTTTAATCTACCACGTCATCGAAGCCACATCATTTGAGATTTAGGAGCAATATTTGGGTACCAATTTTGGGTACCTAGCATTACTCATTTGAGAATTTGGGTACCTAGCATTACTCATTTGAGAATTTACCGATTATACTAACTTTTGTAATTTCATTTGCAAATTTATTATTCTTGTAGAATCATTATAATTATACTATCTTTATAATTTTATTTACAAATTTAATAATTTTATATTATTATTTATTTTATTTAGTAACGATGACTGTGCGCTGACTGTGCATTGATTGTGTACCACGTGGCAGGACAGTGATTAGGTTACAGGCTCTGTTCTAAAAAGTTAATCACCGATTAATTGATGTTTCGTGCATCTCCAAATCGGGATTAATCAGTATTAATCGCCGATTAATCGATATTCGGTGCCTCTACCGATTAATTACGATTCCGTTTTTTACAACACTGGCTGAAGGAGATGACACAGATGAAGAAAAGGAATTTGTCAACCTAGCTCTTATGGCTAATGGGAATGAAGAAGAAACCACCTCACCAAGCAACCAAGTATTCTCTACAAACTTAATTGAGCTTTCTAAAGTTGAATGTGCTAGTACAATTGATGAAATGTCTGTTAAATTGCACAATATGCATAATTGTACAATTGCTTTCTAAAGATTGAATCTATAATTGAATAACACAATAAACATATTATATCCTTATATAATAAATGTAAAAGATATCATATCCATAATTATGGTGTATTATCAAAATAATCTCAACAATCGAATCTAATAATTTTAAAAATAGACAATCAAGATTATATCATATTAAAAAGAAATTATAATCTAAAAATGATATAATTGAAAAAGGTTGTGTTAGAATTGAATTTTAAAATGATGTAGCTGGTGGTGGAAGAATTCATGGGTGTCGAATTAGTGTAAATGCTCCAAAGATTACCCACTTATTATTTGCGGACGACGGTTTTCTTTTCTTCAAAGCAACAACGGAGGAGGCTACTCATGTGAAGCAAATTCTGGCCAACTATGAAGAATTATCGGGCCAATCTATCAATTTCCAAAAGTCAGGAGTGTTGTTTAGTTCCAATGTCAGAAGAGATAAGCAGACAGAGCTTTCGGATATTCTGGAAGTTCATAATGATATTTCTAATAGTAATTATCTTGGTCTTCCCTCTCTGGTAGGAAGGTCAAAGAAAAGGGTGTTTGGTTTTTTAAAAGAAAGAGTGTGCAAAAGAATTCACTCGGGGCGAAGCCTATATCAAGAGCAGGGAAATTAATTCTTATTAAAAATGTGGCTCAGGCAATCCCATCTTACAGCATGTCTTGTTTTCTTTTGCCGAAGACGATGCACCAGGAGATTGAGAGGTGTTTTAATAGATACCGGTGGAGCTCAGGTGTAGGTCGTAGTAAAGGGATTAATTGGTTGTCTTGGGGTGCTATGAGTATGACCAAAAACAGAGGGGGTTTGGGTTTTCGAGAGTTGTATGGTTTTAATATTGCTCTTCTTGGAAAGCATGTGTGGAAATGTATTGACAAACCAGGCATGTTAGTTTCTCGAGTACTTAAAGCGCGATATTTTCCTGATGGCAATATCTTAAGAGCTAGAAAAGGAAGGGGGGAAGCTATATCTGGTCGAGCATCTGGCTAGCTAAAGAAGAGTTAAAAGCTGGGTTTAGGTGGATTTTAGGTAATGGTGATGATATTGTAGCTACCAGAGATCCATGGTTGAGATCAAAACAAGATTTCTGTGTGGAGAATGACCATCTGTATGTGGGAAGAGAAGAGAAAGTGGCTGACTTGTTTTATGCTGGGATAAAAAGCTGGGATGTAGGAAAGGTTCGAGGTTTGTTTACTGCTACAGATGTTGATGCTATTCTGGCAACGTTTTTGCCACAATGTCTAGTGGGCGATCGAATAGCTTGGGCCAAGTCAAATGATGGATTATACAATGTGAAGACTGGGTACCAGTATTGGCAAGGCAGAGGCAATACAAACCTGGGGCAGTTCCACAATCTGGAGGTTGGAAGAAAATTTGGAAGCTACCAGTTCCTCATAAGATGAAAGTGTTTCTTTGGCGTTTATGTCGAAATAATATCCCTATTCGCAATAGGTTAAAAAGTAAGGGTGTTCCAGTAACATTCATGTGTCCACTTTGTAATGTAGATGTGGAACATCTCACCCATGTGTTCTTTGATTGCAATTTCGCTGCAAGTTGCTGGCAGTATAAAGGCTTACAATTTGATACGAGTACGTTGGAATCAACCCCTGATTGGCTGTTGCAAAAACTTGGTTCAGCTGGAACTGATGAGATTGTGAGCATTTGTACGATTCTGTGGGGTGTGTGGTTCTGGAGAAACAAGAAAGTGTGGGAATGTTTCTGCTTTAGTTGCTATGGATGGGAGTTTCAACACGATTCGTGAATGCAGAGAGGCCAGAGAAGTAAGAAAAGGGGAGCGTGACAATGTAAAATCAGTAACTTGTAGCAAGCTCAAACGGTGGCAGAAACCTGCAGAAGGGACCCTTAAATGTAATGTTGATGCTTCTTTTTATCCAGGGGCTGACACTTTTTCAGTAGGGATGGTTGTTAGGGATTGCAGGGGCAGTTTTTTGGAGGGTAAATGTATGACCTTGATGAGTCCAGCATCTGTTTTCGAAGCGGAGTGTATTGGTGTACGGGAGGCTCTTTCATGGGTACTAGCGAGGAATGATAGGTGTGAAGTGGTGGTGGAAACTGACTCGCTACTTGTTAATACAAAATATAAACTTGACTCGATAATGGGTATCGAGCCTTATTAACGGATTAAAAGAGACCCGATAGATCATTAATCTGTACCACGTATGACAAAATAATACACGTGGAAACTTACCATGCAAAGATGACTTGCTCCTAAAGAATAGGAGTATGGGCCTAATTAAAACCATATACTGAAAAGAACTACGTGGGCTTTATTCCTATATAAGGATACGTAGGCATCTTGAAAATGGATCTGAAATTCTTTTATATTCCAGAATTAATTCTCTCAAGTTCAACCCCAAATCGCATAAATCCTAATTTTTTCCCAAACATTATAAACCCTAATTTTTATAGTTTTATACAAATACCCGATTATAAATCTTAATTTGATGTCTTGTTTGTTACGAAAATTGGCATCAACATTTGGCGCCGTCTGTGGGAATCGTATAGTGATCATATTAGATAACTTTCTACGCAATCTAAAATTTCTACATAACTTTTAACAACTGACGAGGGCTGCAGCTTGTCTTGCGTGAGGGACTAATGAAGCCTCATTGTTCGAATATTAGTTTGTCCTAACAAACTCCAGGGAAGTTCTAAATCTTATACTCATGTATTTAGTAATATATTTTTGACATGATTTGCTTATCATCGTGGTCAAAAGTGTTTACCATGCCAAGTAAAATTTTATGCGACAAAATATGGGGACTTATGACTTCAGAATAAAAATATGGATTATGATTAAAAAAAAATTATAAATTGTACACGTATAAATGCTTGCATACTTATTCTATATTGAAAATGGATTGAACAATTTGAATACGTGTGCATGTAGTAATAAATTATGGTCCTTGCCATGATCTATATGTCTGATTTTTTAGCATAAAACACAGGCAAGAGTTAACATATAGCAACTTTATGTCGAGTAGATGACTTGTGTTTATCTGTATTTATACAAATTATAGGAGTTGTATATAAACATGGAACACACCACCCTAAATTTTACTTGTAACTTAATTGCAGGAAATATGTAACCGAGTTTTGTCTAAACATTGTTCGACTAAAATGCTTGGCAAAGAAGGTGTGCTGATTTGAAGTTGTGCTTGGTAGATCAGTTGTTTAAAAAAACACACATATTATATCATTGGCTCACAATGGCAGAATCATCTGATGAGTATACATTGGATATACATCTACAAGTGTTCAAACACAACATCTCCGGAGTCTACGTTTGGAGTGAGGTGCCTGATCCTGCATGCTTAATAGTGAATAAACTTTATTGTCAGGAGATTAAAAATAATGCAGCAAGGCTTGCTTTACATACAAGGCCCATGGTGAGTGCTAAAATCTAAAAAAAAGAAAAAAAAGAAAAAAGAACAGTTTTCAAGCCAGAACCAGACCTTAGAAGCAAAAACTCAGCCAGGAGCAAGTGTGTCGTCATGACTCACACTTGGTGGCTTAATCCAGCAATATTTGACATCATGATGGGGATTATTGCAGTTCACTCCTGTATAAATCTGGACCGTCACATACGATAACAATAAAGCTTGAAGGAATGTTGCTACATTATAGTCTCGGTGGTTATGAAAGCTAGCAAAAACAAATACTCCTATGGAATATATGTGGTTGTTGTTCCCCGAATCGCGGAAGCACAAAAACGATGGGGATGAAGAGTTAATATGGTCAGTACTTCATACATAAAGGATGCTAGAGGTATGGGTACAAAAGAAAGCCAACGAAAGTAGCTCCACCGGCAAACATGTGAAAAACAAGATGACGCGTGTTGAGACTAATTATATGGCGATTTTCATATGACGCAGCTCTATTTAACGGGTGACCCCAGTAGTACTGTGTAAGATCAATGACTCAACCTGCAATAGAATCTTATATTGCATACCTCTGCTAAGAAGACCTGGGTAGTTCTAATAAGCCTCAAAATATTGTTTGCATGCACACCCGAAAGAGCACACACTTAGTGACAAGCGAAAGGATTCAAAGAAGTTTGAAGATGAGCTCAAATATGCAACACTATATGTATGTATTTGCAATGTGCTGGAATGAAAAAGGAGAACAAAAAACTTGAAGTTTGATGCCATCAAGCCGCATGAAGCAGGAAACGAAAAAGAAGATAAAGCTAGATTTTTCTATGAACATCTAATTGATAGATAAATATGATATCTCAGCAACAATGGTTTCCCTCAGTGGTCTCGTGAGACTACATAACAAGAAACTAGAAGCTATTTTGAAGTATACATTTGAATACTTAAACAAAATGAGGATGCTATAAATAATAAGAAGAAGTTCGGATACTGATACCATTGCCAAAGCTGAATCTTGCAATGAAATTCTTAGGTAAGAAAAGTAGAGAAAAATGGCATGGCATTTTAATTAGTAAAGCCTACAATACATATCATTGGCAAAAAAGAAAAAAAATATCGGTAAAGGGTAATCGAAAGCTCGAGCCCAGGCAAGCTTTAAGCTCAAGCCCAAGCGAGCTACAAGCTTAATCCCAGGCGAGCAAAAGCTCTATGGGTGGGAAAGCTCAAGCCAGGCGAGAAAAAAATCGCGATACTTTTTTTGACTATCAAAATCCTCAGGTAACTCCTTCTGAAGCGAAGCAAAGTTACTTTATGAAGCAAGACTGTTCTTGTCAATTAATCCTCAAGTAACTCCTATCGGGTCTCTTCTGACTCGATAATGGGTATCGAGCCTTATTAACGGATTAAGAGAGACCCGATAGGTCATTAATCTGTACCGCGTATGACAAAATAATACACGTGAAAACTTACCATGCAAAGGTGACTTGCTCCTAAAGAATATGAGTATGGGTCTAATTAAAACCATATACTGAAAAGAACTATGTGTGCTTGATTCCTATATAAGGATACGTAGGCATCTTGAGAATGGATCTCAAATTCTTTTATATTCCATAATTAATTATCTCAAGTTCAGCCCCAAATCGCATAAATCCTAATTTTTTCCCAAACATTATAAACCCTAATTTTTATAGTTCTATACGAATACCCGATTATAAATCTTAATTTGATGTCTTGTCTGTGATGAAAATTGGCATCAACACTACTTACAGTAGACGCTATTAAGGGAACGAAGGAGTATCGACTCGAGGTTGGTCATGTGGTGGACCAATGTAAGTTTATGATTGAACGATCTTCTCATATCAAGATTTCTCACATTCGGAAGCACGCAAATATCATGGTTTGGCTAGAATTCCCTATCTTGTAAATTGCTTCAATGTTTTTTCATCTTCACCATCACTCCCCCTGATCATTTGGTGGAGACTGTTATGTTTGACAATTCTATTCTATGAAATATGAATTTCCTTGTTTTAAAAAAAAATATAATCTAAAAAGAATATATTTAAAAAATGTTATATCAGAAATGAATGTTATTATTAAGGCTTAATGACCTTTTGGCCCTTCAAGTTTGCATATTAATACCCATAAAGCCCTATAGTTTTAAAGCGTTCCGTTTCGCCCCTCTAACTTCAGAAATGTACCTTTTTGCCAGAAACCGTCGTCTATTCGTTCTAAAAGATGATGGTTTTGTGTCAAAAAGGCGACGATTTTGTGGCTAAAAGGTACATTTCTGAAGTTAGAGGGGCAAAAAAGAACGACTTTAAATCTAAGGGCTTTATGGGTATAATTGCGCAAACTTAAAGGGCCAAAAGGTCATTAAGCCTATTATTAATACTAAAAAAAGTTCATATACACTATTCGGGCTCTATCTCGATATTTGAAAATCAGATTTGGATGATTTTACAACCCACACGAAACTCATAAAATTATATTTTATTTTATGATAATTTAACAATTGTTATCCAAATGTAAACACTCAAAATCTCAAGATTTAGTATAATTACGAATTTTTACATTAATCTTATTCAACATGTAGAAGACCTACATTAGTAATCCTATTGTAGAAAATCTAATTATATATGACTTAAATCATTGACATTCACTTTTTCTTATTTCAATATAAATACAGTTTTTACTTAACATGTTAAAATATTAAATATTTTTTATGCTAGATTCAACGTTTTTCATCTATTTATAAGATTTAACAGTTCTTATTTACTTTGTCGTATCGAGGACTAGACTACCGATTACCAAAGTTTTGGAAAAAATCTCTGTTACACTTATTATTAAAACTGAATTTGATTGTTAATATAACTTTCTTCAAATAATAAGAATGTTATTTTGATAATCAAAATGAAATATTAGGAGATTTCCTAAATCGAATAAAATTTTTAACGTAAAAAATCGCCAGCTTCTTCTCTCTTTTGTTTCTTGGTAGATTTAATTGAAAAATAATTGCAAACCATCACTAAACTAATGATTATATTATTAATTTCACGTGGATGGTAAAATCGTTTAAGTCAAGTTTTAATAATTTAAGATAAAATGTATAGTAAATTGGACGTGTAAAATCTTATGTATATTATTTTTTTAAACAACAATTTGATATGTAAACTAAAAGCAAATAAATATTAAAAAAATTAATAAAATAATAAATATTAAAAAGGAACCGTGCACTATACGAATTTTAAGCTAATAAAAATAAAATAGAAAACCTCCTATCATATAATGTTATATTGTTATCATAATTGTTTAAGTTTCTCTATTTTATACTATGCAGTAAAGTTATACATTATATTATCATCATAATTATTCACAAGTAAATATACTTAAAAATACCTTTGCCTATACAATCATAAAATCAAATAAGAATCCATATTGAAATATTTTTATAATAAATTTCAATTATAATGTAATCTATATCTATACTATCTATACTATTATATAATAAGTAAACAGATGTATAATTTGCTTGTTTGGTTCAAATTTGGTTCAACTATCTTTACACTTTCTATTTTGGGCCGTTAATTCCATTTCTTTATATTACTAAAAATAGTACTCCCTCCGTGCCATATTGTTCTTCTCGTTTGATATGTCGGCATTGTTCATAACAAGAGATAAATTACTAATTTACGTATAATCTATAAAATCAAATATTGTCATGAGTGATCTTGTTGGATTCGTATTTATGAGTACTTTAATACAATTAAGTTTTTATATTGACTACTAATACGAAATTAAAGATATTAACGATTAAAAGTGTGTGTTGGCAAACGTGTTGAAGGGAAATGGGAAAAGTTTTTTGGGACGGAGGGAGTAACTTTTAACAATAAAATACATTATTACATCCACTACCTCATTCCACCTTTTCAACCCTTTACACTATTACACCCACTACTTCACTTATTTTAACAATAAAATTACTATTACACCCACTACTACATTTATTTTAACAATATTAAATACACTATCTTGGTCTCCGTGCAAAAAGCAAATGATAAGAAATCAAAAAAACGAAGGGAGTATTTTTTAAATAGATGATGGTCATTATATCTAATAATAAGGAATATTCTTTATTTAAATCACTCTTCTAAAGATCAAGGTTCGAATCCCATCAACAACAAATTTACATTAAGATTTTATATTATTAATTCTAATTAATACATATCATTTATTAAATAACTATTATTACTAATAATTTTATTAATTAATATTAAAAAGTTAAATTATATTGATAATAAAATATTATACTCTATTCCCTCCATCTCATTTTATGTGTCCTGTTTGACTTTTTTTTAGTCAATTTGACACGACTTTGACTGATAATTAAAAATTATTTCCTTAAAATTTCAAAAAAATGAAAAAAAAACATTTTAAAGTAAATTAAAAATACTTTTCAATGATATAATTTTTATTACTTTTTTCAATTATATAGTATATGTAATTTCTGGTCAAACTTTTGACAAATTGACTACAAAAAATTCAAACAGAACACATAAAATGAGATGGAGGGAGTATTTTATTTAATTATATAATTTTAAAAGTATTTAAAATTAACCCGTACTTTGCACAGATTATAAGCTAGTCATAATTTAATATATCAAAGGCCACACAAAAAATTCACCATCAATTATTCTCAAACGAAAAAAAATCGCCATCAATTTGATGATTTAATTGACAGGTGTATTCCTGTAATGGAATCATAGCATAAGATTATTAATATGAAATATCCCATTTAATCATTTCTTTTTATTTAAATAATCATCACAGCATTTACTAAAAATCAACTGCTAACCATAACCACACTCGCAGCTTACGCATCCATTTCAATTTTAATTCTACAACTGTCACTTTCAAATCACACTTGTTTTCTTCCCAAAGACCCAGAGGACACGCGTAACTCTTATAAGGCGCGTACAATACTGCGAGTATCCCGGAGCGTGGTCCATTACAAACACTTCAGACCACTCCCGAAACATTCCCCTATTTACTCTCCTGTTTGGTTTGAAGTACTAATAGAATAATAGTAGTGTTGTAAAAAGCGGAAATCGAACTTAATCGATAGAGGCATCGAACAGCGATTACTCGGCTATTAATACCGACTAATCCCGAATAATCCCGATTCGAAGAGGCACGGAACAGCGATTAATCGGCGATTAATGGCGATTAATCCCGATTAATCATTAATTGCCGTTTTTTAGAACAGAGATAATATTAATATTTCAAAATATTATACTTTTTATTAAACAATAGAATCCAATTAATATTTCGAAATACTATACTTTTTATTTAAAAATATAAAATCCTGCATGCACACAAAATATTTAATTCCAGATATGGAGAATATTCGATACTTTAAAAAATATTAACGGATTTTATTTTATTTTTTGGTTTTCACTGCTCTAGTGAAAAGTGGTGGCTATATATACGGGGCAGTCTCCCTGGGTGATTGTATTACAACTCCACCCAAACCCAAATAGTTGTATCTCTCTCGCTATATTTCAGTGGTCTCGCCGCAGACAAACACACCCTTTTACTCCGACAGATACAATAAAAACACACACACAGAGAGAGAGAGAGAGAGAGAGAGAGAGGGGGGGAGAGATGGCGGGAAATGATTGGGTAAACAGTTACTTAGAGGCGATAATAGATTCAGAGCCAGGGTTTGAGGATGCAAGAGGAGGAGGATCTTTGTTGTTAAGGGAAAGAGGAAGGTTCAGTCCAACTCGTTACTTTGTTGACAATGTCATTGGCTTTGATGACACTGATCTTCATCGTGCTTGGCTTCGTGTATGTGTGCCTACATTTCATCTTTGTTTTTTTAATTATTTATTTGTGTTTTTCTGAGTGGTTTTTGATTTATTTTGTGTGATCAATGTTCGTGATTATGGTGATGATTGTGTATAGGCGCAAGCTACGAAGAGTCCGCAAGAGAAGAATACGAGATTGGAGAACATGTCATGGAGGATTTGGAATTTGGCTCGCCACAAGAGAATGGTGGTTACATTTCTTATATCAATGTTGATTTACACACTAACACAGTAATACTACTTGTTTTTTATGATGATATGAATATGTGAATGTGAAATTATTTATGTGTGGTGATTGTTAAATTGATAGTCCCTCATTTATTGAATTTATAGTAACAAGTATGAAATATAAGAAGTTTTTAGAATATTTAATATGTTACCCTGATTCGGACACGATACGAACAAGGCTGAAGAGTCTTTCTTTTTAAGAAATTTCGTATTTTTTGATTTTATCCGGATTTGGACTGCTGGCTCTCGGGACTTGGCATGTAAACTTAACATGATTTTTTTTCTATATGTTGTTAAAATTTTGTACTTTCTAAAATATGTTTGTGGTTGGACTTAATTCTATGTGGATCTCTGCAGAATAAAATTGAGAGTTATTTTTTAAAACAAGTTGTATTTATGATTATTTAGGTTACATTTTTACTTGACTACTAGAGGGTGAAATGTCTGGTTTTAACATCAAGTGTCCTGCTCTCAGATCCCTGAACCATACCCGTATCGTGTCATGTCCGACACGTAGACCAGAGAACGTAATGTAGTTGATTCCTAGCAAACATTTCATTGTGCATGACTTCGCTTTTGATAAGTAAATTCTAATTTGGATGATGACGTGGCTTCATAACTGTCCGTAATGTGCCCATTTTGTGTCTACATTTCCAGTATCAAAGTAAAAAAATTTGCATGAATACTCGATATGCATTGAACATTAATTACCGCGTCAAATTTTATGGGAATATTGTTTGTTTGAATTTAATTTTTTTGTATGACCCCATCATATGTGTTCTGATATGTGTCTGGTCCATTGGAACCTCTTGTGCTTGCTTTGATTACTTATACCCTCTTTGCTTATATATGTTCATGTTCCTCATTTACAACTTGTTACCAGTTACCACCTACTTTCACTTAGTTTGCAATTGTTTAACTAATTTGGATACTCATTCCAAGTATGAGTTGTTCTGATGGAGAAAGAATTTTTTTTTTTAAAAGCGTGCAAATGCATTGTACTTTGACATCTTTCTGTTTTAGGATTTCACTTTTTGAAAGTTCTCTTTAGTCATATATAGTAAGCCATGTTTTTGTGCAGCTCGATGAAAAGCAAACTCAGAGGCTGTCCAAACGTCGTATGGAACGTGAAAAGGGTCTCAGAGAAGCAGTGTCTGATATGTCTGAAGATTTGTCTGAAGGTGAGAAAGGTGAGAAAGGTGATGCTGTTAGTGATATTTCTGCCAAAAGTGAGAGTAGTACAAGAGGCCGATTTTCTAGAATTAGCTCAGTTGATACAATGGAAGGCTTCGGGAATCAGCTAAAGGGGAAAAAGATGTACATTGTCCTAGTAAGGTACAAGTTGAACTGATTTTCATACTGCTGAGTGGATGAAGAGAGGAGGATTTAAATTGTCATTTATATGAAATTGTTATATCTTGAAACCATAAACCTTTAAGTGTAACTAGGATCAATAATTTGCCAGGAGTGCAAATAATAGTAACTTCATGCAGTGTTATGGACTTATATTTTAGTCAGAATTCAAAATTTAGACGTCCAAAGTAACCACTATTAACCGTATCCTTGGCAACTACCTCACTACCTTGTGTAATTTTGTTAAATTGTTCTGCATGCAAGACACCCTTTTATAGGCTGAAGGTAACATGGTATAAGACGAATGTGCTATAGTTCCTAACAAGACATGAGCGGTTATGTTTGGTTTGGTTTATATGATACACATGGTTATTATATGTAACACTATTATTTTATTTTATTTTCTCAGCCTGCATGGTCTGATACGAGGGGAAAATATGGAACTTGGTCGTGATTCTGATACCGGTGGACAGGTAGATACTTCGTTTTAAAAACTTGAAAGATTGATGCTTTCACATGATGTTTGATACTTTTTCGATGAATGAATGCATACATATTTTATCATAATGAGTAATTCTAAGACTTGAGGATCAATGAAAGATTAATTTTTATTTCATTGGATATTCTTTTGAAGGATGCTAGCTAATCATTTTTCTCAACTTCCCCTTTATTCCAGGTTAAGTATGTTGTTGAACTTGCTAGAGCTTTAGGCTCAATGCCTGGTGTTTATCGGGTTGATTTGTTGACTAGGCAAGTGTCGTCTTCCGAGGTAGATTGGAGTTATGCTGAACCCATAGAGATGCTTCCTCCAAGAGACTTGGAAGTTTTTGGGTGCGAGATGGGGGAGAGTAGTGGTGCTTACATTATTCGCATTCCATTTGGTCCAAAAGATAAATATATTCCGAAAGAAATGCTGTGGCCCCATGTCCCTGAATTTGTTGATGCTGCACTTAACCACATATTACATATGTCTAAGGTCCTTGGTGATCAAATTGGCGGTGGTATCCCAGTCTGGCCTGTTGCCATCCATGGGCATTATGCAGATGCAGGAGACTCTGTTGCCCTACTATCTGGTGCTCTAAATGTTCCCATGCTTTTTACTGGCCATTCACTTGGTCGAGATAAAAGGGAACAACTTCTAAGACAAGGCAGATTGTCAAGGGATGAAATAAATTCTACGTACAAAATAATGCGGAGAATAGAGGCAGAGGAGTTGGCCCTTGATGCGTCCGAAATAGTTATAACTAGTACTAAACAGGAGATTGAGGAGCAATGGGGCTTGTATGATGGTTTTGATTCGAAATTACAGCGAAAACTAAGAGCAAGGATCAGGCGGAGGGTGAGCTCCTATGGGAGGTTCATGCCTTGTATGGCTGTAAGTACAGTGACTTTTTTTATAGCATCTATATCAAGCCTTAGCTGCCTCATGATAACAAAAGTAAATTTTGCCGGTCAAAATTATGCATTGTTGCCCTATACCACAAGTAGGCAGTGTGCAATTTTGCCTTATACTAACACTAGGCAGCGTTCTCTATGCTACTTCACCGGAGACACGTATACGTGATTCTTGAATTCTTAGTTGCAATATGAAAGTCAGCATACCTTGGTAGATATACTCATGATTTACTGAGTGGTTTCTGCTAGTCCAAATAATTGCTAGTTGCTGACTTGCTGACAACCTCCTAAAGGGTCAAGTTGTATGCAGGTAATTCCTCCAGGGATGGAGTTCCACCAGATTGTTCATGATGGTGATATCGATGGCGAAACAGATGGTAGTGATGATCATCCAGCTTCCCCAGATCCACCCATATGGGCTGAGGTAATATTGTTTACGTAGCTTACGTCCTTTTCTGCGTCTGCATCCCAATGCATGTGCTGACAGCTTGTGGAGTCCAGGAAATTTGCAAAATCATTCTCTAAGATAACCAATTTCGAAACTTGTGTAACTGATTTACTTATTTTTGCAGATAATGCGCTTCTTTACTAATCCACGAAAGCCTATGATACTAGCCCTTGCAAGACCTGATCCCAAAAAGAATCTCACAACTTTGGTAAGCGCATTTGGAGAATGTCGTCCATTGCGAGAGCTTGCAAATCTTGTAAGTCTTGAGTGACCTTTTGCATTAAGAAAAGAGCATATCTGTTAATAAGAGCAGCCAATGTCATTAATCCAGTAATTTCCTTCATCATGCAGACATTAATAATGGGTAACCGAGATAATATTGATGATATGTCAAGCACTAATGCATCAGTTCTGACCTCAATACTTAAGCTGATTGACAAGTATGATCTCTATGGTCAAGTGGCGTACCCTAAGCACCACAAGCAGGCTGATGTACCTGACATATATCATTTAGCAGCAAGGACAAAGGTATAGAAAAACTTACTTGCTGTGCATTTTAATTCTTCATCATACGTCAAGCAAATACGAGGTGCCAATCATATACTTAATCTTTTAAACTAGCCAGTTTTTTTTGCCCCCTTGGCCCTTTCTCTGCCGAAAAAGTCCAATTTCAATTTTGCCTTGTGTGTGAATCCTGACCTTTAAACTGCTGTATGCATTTACAAAGTTTGTGCAGTGCTGGAGTTCAAAAGGATAATATTTTAGTATTTCCCCTGTCTTTCATTTCCCTCCCTCTTTCTTTCTCATACAGTTTGATGCCTGATTGATGTCTTCTCTTTTTCTGCAGGGTGTTTTTATTAATCCTGCGTTTATTGAGCCATTTGGGCTTACTCTTATTGAGGTGCCATGTCTTTTCGCAAGTTCTTGCTAACACTAGTTGATTTCAATATTAAATTGGACTAACTTGTTTTCGTTGGACAGGCTGCAGCTCATGGTTTACCCATAGTAGCCACTATAAATGGAGGTCCAGTTGATATTCACCGGGTACCAGCTCAGTTCCTCCACTAATAATCCAAAGCAATAAATTTCTTACGACTAAGTGATATGTTAAATCTAATAAGCTAATAATGGATTGTCGCAGGTACTTGATAACGGTCTTCTTGTGGATCCTCATGATCAGAAATCTATTGCTGATGCTCTTTTACAACTGGTAGCAGAGAAGCAGCTTTGGCTTAAATGCCGACAAAATGGGCTGAAAAATATTCACCTCTTCTCATGGCCAGCACATTGCAAAACTTATCTGTCCCGGATAGCAGCTTGTAAACCAAGACAGCCACAGTGGCTAAAAGTTGAGGATGATGGCGAAAATTCAGAATCAGATTCACCTTTTGATTCTTTGAGAGAAATACAGGATATATCTTTGAACTTGAAGTTTTCTCTGGATGGTGAGAGGATTGATAATAGAGGTGATGGTGATAATTCATTATACTCAGAAGATCAGAAGAGTAAATTAGAACATGCATTTTTAACATGGTCAAAGGGTGGCCAGAAGGGGACACAAAGACAAGATTTTTCTGAGAAAGTGGATCAGAATGCAAGATCTGGAAAGTTCCCATCTCTAAGGAGTAGGAAGTATATGTTTGTAATCGCTGTAGATTCTGATGCTATTTCAGATCTTTTTGAAAGGGTCAGATCAATATTTTCAGCCGTGGAAAGGGAGAGGACTGAAGGGTCAATAGGATTTATATTGGCTACGTCCTTTACAATGTCAGAAGTACATTCGTTTCTGGTCTCAGAAGGTGTAAGCCCTACTGATTTTGATGCTTATATCTGCAACAGTGGTGGTGATCTCTATTATTCATCTCCTCTATCTGAAGAGAATCCTTTTATTGTTGATTTGTATTATCATTCACACATCGAGTACCGCTGGGGTGGAGAAGGCCTAAGGAAGACTTTGGTACGTTGGGCTGCTTCTACCATTGACCAGAAGGGTGAAGATGGAGAACACGTGGTTACAGATGATGGAAACATTTCAACCGACTATTGTTATGCTTTAAAAGTTAGGAAGCCTGAATTGGTATGCTAACATTTCTCTTTTATAGTTTGTTTGTGAAATTGTACATCAAGTCCATATGGTTAACTGATTATAGTCTTCTCAAACCCTTCATATTTATAGAATCTAGTCTTCCGATGGTTCTCATATCTTGTGTAAAATTTTTCTTTATGTTACCAAATGTGCTTGCAGGTTCCTCCTGTGAGAGAAATCCGGAAGTGGATGAGAATTCATGCTCTCCGTTGTCATGTTATTTACTGTCAAAATGGGAGGAAAATTAATGTAATTCCAGTTCTGGCATCTCGAGCTCAGGCACTTAGGTATATATCTTACAGCTCTCTAAACTTCATTTGGCACTGACATGATCATCTGTGTTTCCTTGGTAACTAAAGTTTTACTAATTCTTCTGTTCTATATAATCTTCCACTTCCATAATATATTTGACCTTTCTAAAAAATATAATCTATAACAATTTTGTTAGGTGCTTATAAGTTTTTCAAAATTTGCATTAATTTATTTCCAACCAATTACTAAGATAATAGTGTACAGGTTTCTCCATCAGCCTGGTAATACTCTTTTTTCATACAAAGGTTTAGAACAGTATTGCATTTCGCAAGATCTTTCCTTTTTGACAGCAACCTCTTTTTTCTGTACTAGTATGTAAAGTGGAGATACATAGCATGTAATCTCTCCATTAATACAACCACTCTCTCGTAGATCTTGTCAGGGGATCTCCTTTGTAGTTATTAACCTTCCTTTAGTAGCTAGGTTAGTAGTGTCAGCCCTACTGCTAGGTGGTATCTACATTTGTCAGCCACCAAAGGATCCTTTGTGCCTAAGCAGTCACTAATTACATCTAAAATATTATTTAAATCTTAAATATTATCCTTATAATCCCACGTAGTTGTTTATGTCAATTTCATGAAAATGTGTGTTCCATTTCAGGTATCTATATCTTCGATGGGGTATGGATTTGTCAAAGATGGCCGTCTTTGTTGGAGAAAGTGGTGATACTGATTATGAGCAGTTGATAGGTGGTATGCACAAGTCTATAGTGTTGAAGGGAGTTGGCTGTGGTAGTACCAATCAACTGCATGTTAATAGGAGCTACCCTCTTACAGACGTCGTGCCAATTGACAGCCCTAACATAGTCCATGCAAATGAAGAATGTAGCAGTACTGACATCCGTAAGTTACTGGAGAAGCTTGGAGTTTTTAAAGGCTAGAAGAAGCTTTTGTACACCTGTATATATGAACTCCACATAATTGCCTCAGGGTTGTATACTTTGGGATGCACTGCCTTGAGTTTGCAACATGTTTCAATCGGATAGCTAATTTCATAATTAGCTGGTTAGATGATTTAGTAAACATGTAGAGAACTCTCTATAGGTAGTATTATTCTGGAACAAGTTGTGGAAATTATTCTTTACCTTTCTTTTCTTTTCTTTCCAAAATTTGTTTGTGGAACACAGTGTTAGTCTTTTGTTCAAAATCCATATCTTGATGTCTCTTGGGAGAAAGAGCACGGAGTACCTATACGAAGCCAATAGTTTTATTGCTTCGCAGAGTGTAACAAGGATATTTTGGAAAACTTATAAAAATTTGTTGTTTCTTTGTGTTAGCTTGATTCAGATAATTTTAGAAACTTAGAACCTTGCTTGACCTGTTTGTCCACTGCAGTAAAGAGCGGAGACATTATCATACATGTTTTTAACTATAAAGGAGCCTCAGAAGTTTGTAAGTGGCACCGAGTGAATGATGCTGTAACTTAACTATAGCAATACCTAATTGTAAACCTGGTATCTTCGCAGTGGACAGCTTTGGTCCATAATCACTCAAATAATTTTTTTTTAAAGATTAAACTTCACTACAGATTAGACTTTACCATCACATCAATGTTCTTGATATCTTTAGGAATACTTGATTACTGGTTTTAGACAATTTACCATCAGAATTCTCAAGAAGGAAACCAAAATCCATGACTTGACCTAGCATGTTCGGCACTGATGTTCATTCATATTGTTTCATCTATATAGGTAGCTATTATACTGGTAATAATGTATTACTTTCTTTTTTGGAGGTAAATTGCATGGGGATTGACCCTTTCTATCACATTTTCAATATAAATGGTCCCAAATATCACAACTCAAAACTTGGCCCCAAATATCACTCCAAGACACAGTATAATATAGCGTTTTAAATTTTTTAACATAAACGCTACTTCGTGTAGCGTTACCCCCAAAACACAACTTAATCTTTGGTCTTCACCCCCCAAAACACAACTTAATGTAGCGTTACCCCAAAACACAACTTAATCTTTGGTCTTCACCTCCCAAAATACAACTTAATGTAGCGTTACCCCCAAAACACAACTTAATCTTTGGTCTTCCCCCCAAAACACAACTTAATGTAGCATTTTCACCAAAACACAGTTTAATCTAGCGTCTTCCCCCCCTAAAACACAACTTAATGTAGCGTTTTTTATTAAAAAAAATATAAAACGCTACACGAAGTAGCGTTTTTTGTTGAAAAATTAAACGCTCCACGATACTATGTCTTGGAGTGATATTTGGGACCAAGTTTTTGAGTTGTGATATTTGGGACCAATTGTATTGGAAATGTGATATTGAGGGCCTTTTCTCAAATTGCATCTTGTTTGATCCGGTTATTTTTTTTGATTAATTCATAATCCTTCCACTAAAAGCAATTAGTTTTGTTCTTCTGTCGCAACTATGAAACTGGATCTGGGATTTTAGATACTCGAATGGCGTCTATACTCGATGAGGCATATGTGATTGATGTATCCTTGGTTTTGTGAAACATATCTTAATATTGCACATTCTTTTTGCCAGAGTCTGGATGATCCTATTCCTCCAGAGTCTGCGTCTTTTAGATGAGAAGAATAAAGATTTTGCATTTCTAAGAGCATCTCCAATGGGAGAGATCCCTTAGCTAAATTTTAAAATTAATTATCATAAATAAGAATGATAAAGAATGTGTAAAAAAAATTACACTCCAATGGGACAAAACTGTTATCTATAGATAATCTCTTGAAGTGGGTTATATTTGTCAAACCTTTAGAGACCTGTAGTGAATTGCCACATCACTTATTTCTATATTAAAATTATATATTCCATTAATAACAACTTGAAATATTAATAACATACCATTTTTAAATATAGCCAATACCCTCGGAACACAATGTATTACAGGTTCAACAAATTTTACATAATCAATATTTTATGTAATTTAGCCAATCATTTTTAGCTAACGCCATTGGAGATGCTCTAATCGTTTAAAGACTCACTATTTCTTATTTGGATATTTTTTACTAATTGTCAATGTGTAATTCCATCCAATATGAGCAAAACAAAATATTTTACTACTTCATTCTATATTTTTGTTAGTTATATTTGAAAGGATCTGTATACATTTTTATTGTTGTAGCATGTGCAGGCTACCAACCAACTCCAAATGGACCGCATGGCAAATTGAGCATCGAAATGGGAACAGCACTTGTTACTACATTCCAACCTCTAGTGGAAGTGTTGCAGCGGCAAGCAAGCAAGCTGGTAATTATTTTGCAGTATATTTTATATTCTGTCCTCGATCTTGCTGTCTTGCATTGAATCTTTGCAATTGAACAAGTACGTGAAGGGTCTCACTCTTTTACCATCTTTCCAATATAAAGAGGTCCTATAGTTTCAGTTGCTAATGTTGATCTGATTGAGTTGAATGGATGAAGCTGATAACTGAAAGAATATTATGAAAAAAGAATAGGGGCGGAAAAGAGGGATTAGAAGAGGTACAAGACGTAGAAAATATCGAATATATATTTTACTATGAGATCTGTCATTAATGAACGAAAATTTATAAGTAAATGATATACCATGATTTACTGTCTATCGATGACTGCATGCATTTCGCCGCGGATGTAATGAATCATCTGTAGCTTAAACTTGTGAAATGAAGTGGAGGGAAGGAATAAAAGTTATGCAAAATTATCCATCAAGTAGTTTTATATATAATTCAGTGACCACCTCATTCCTTCCTCCCCACCAAACAGAACATTACTCTTAACTGAAGTTTCTGATTTTTGCCAAAGATAAAAAAAGGTGGAGGCTTAAACAAGCATATAGAGCATCTCCAATGGTATTAGCTAAAAATGGTTGGCTAAATCAGATAAAATATTGATTATGTAAAATTTGCCGAACTTGTAAGAAGTTGTGCTCCAATGGATAGATCATGTAAATCTTTCTTACAGGTCTGTAGAGGTTGGCCAAATATTGCCAACGAAAAGAGATTATCTAAATTTTTTGCTAACAGTAATGTTCCATTGGAGTGATGTTTTTTTTTACATAATTTCTATAAAATTTATTTATGGTAATATATTTGTGAGGGTCTTCTCCAGTGTTGGACATCCACTACGCTAGCTGGCGCCATTTGAAGGAGCAACTAGAATGTCTGTTCCAGCGCATGGAACCAACCTCATATAGCTACTTCATAATACCTCAAACTGCACATGACCCATTCTTTGCTTCTAACAATGTTGTTGCACAACAATTGTAGCCAATAACAACCAATAGTCGGCTTTTATGTTGCAGCAGCAGCAGTAACAGACAATGATGAATATCCAAAAACAGCCGCCTCAAATTCCTTTTGGAAACCCTTATAGCGGTAGTGTGTACCCCATTCTCCTGGTGTGCCCATTCAGCACTACAATTCCTATGCGGGATTACGTTAGACGAGGCACAAGCAGAATCTCTATTACAATTTACAGAAGAATACTGAAAAGTTGTAATTAGCTTTGGCTTAAATATTGGGAGGATTGTATGATAGTCAGGTATATGTATCATATGGTCTGTAGTTGCAGGAAATGGGGTGACTAATCACTGAATACAAGAAAACCAGGGGGACAGGTCCCTGAAGCGACGCCCATATATCAATTTCTTCATTATAGTTATTGGGATCTGTTAAGGATATCACATGTAGAGCACATGTAGAGCACATGTGATATCCTTAACAGGATCTTTAATGCACCATTCTAGTAGACAGCAATGACAAGTCCGTTTAATTCTAACTGTTGATCCAACGGATGACATCTTGACTGTGACATGACATAGAAAAAGATTATGTTATTTTGACATGGATATCGAGAATACAATCATCTCAATCATCTCATCTTGATCTATTAATCACAACAAAATCTCTCTCTTGTGTATCCAAGCACCAAAATCTCTATAAATATCTATATTTATAGGCACCACAAATATTCTAATCCTATTCTATTTATATTTTAAATCCTATTTGTGACAATTATCATTTTTTATTATATTAGATAGAAAATTTTCCACAATTAATATTTCTACCAAAATAAGAATGAACTCAATTACACAAATTAGAATTCTACTTTTAATAAAATTCTTAACTTAATTAGAAATTCGGGGCGGATCCCAACATATATAACCTACAACTAAAAAATAATTATCTATACTAAATTATATAAAAATTATAATAAACAAAAATGAGTATAATTATTGCTAATTTGGTTCAATAATTGAACTGTTAAACTAAAAAATTACATAAAAATTTAAATTTATTATAAGAAATATTATATCATATGTAAAAGAAATCCCTTTATCGCACGAAAAATTACCCAAAATACCCATTTTTTTCCCTATCCACCATCCAAAATGCCCAGATGCGAAACACCGATCGAAATGTCCACGGGATGCGCCGTTTAGTGTGGCACATCTGTGGTTACTATTCATCGCCAAAAAGCTACAAGAACTCTCCCTCTCCAGCCTTCTCTCTTCGCCGACGATTCGGGCGATTACCGTCGCCTCTTCCGATCTCTCTCTCTAAAGCACTCTCTCAGCCATTATAGAACCACCACATGACAGTCAACTCGTCTCCTTCCTCATCCCCTATCTGTTTCTCTCCTCCAGCCCTGCAGGGGCATGAACGAGCTCGTTAGAAATTGGAATCGGAGAAATAAGGTTGCATTGGGTGTTTCTAATTCGACAAAAAAAGAAATGTAATAAAATTGGTATGGATGTGTAGAGAATCAAATTGCGATTCTGTTGGTATATAGAACGTAATGGGAAAGTTTGTGGTATGGATGAACGAAGAAAAAGAAATTTGATGCCGGAATCGCCATTGTTGCGAGTTTTGAACACGACGAAGATGACGTCAGATACGCCTATTGAAGATGCGTATCAACTAATACACCTATTGAAGATGCGTATTTACTAGCAATTACGTTTATGTCACAGTATACGTTTGTAGTTTTGGCGTAACACCACATACGCTCATGCCAGTGTTTTAAACGGTACTTCAGTACGATTAACATATTAGTTATGAAAATAATAAAAAATGAATATTTAGTACACTCATCTTTATCGCACGGGTTATTTTAATAGTACACTTATCCCATAATTATATTAGGCATCAACAACAGCCCCTTCGCTGATTCGACACGACTTTATATTATATCCTAGTGTTGATCGCTGTTTTCCTTGTCACCCGTATAATCAAGGCCTTTCAGTAAAAAAAAAAAAGGAAGCAACAGATACAGATGGTTCATGTATATACTGACTACACAATCTTTACATACATACCATACATTTTAATTCTGTAACTAACAACTTCACAATCCGAGTGGCCGTGTGTTTGTTTTTTGCTTAAAGCAAAAGAGAGGAGAAAATAAGTAAGTATAAACCAATAATAATAACAATAATAGGATAGCAATGGCTTCTTGGTTGTCACTTTCTCTCTTTGATAAACAACAACAAGATGATGATAATCAAGTTGATGAAGAAGAAGAAGACGAAGATCATCCAAATCAAAACCCTAGCTCTCCATCGCCGAAAAGTACGGACCTCTCCGCCGTCATTAGCCGTCAATTTCGCGGCGTCGCCGCTTTTCTCGCTCCGCCGCCGATTTCTCCCGACTCCGACGGAATGTCCGGCGGTGATTCCGCGGTGTCTCCGCCGTCATCGCCTCTGCTTGGAATTAAAAATGATTTAGTTGAGATCGGCGGAAGCTTCAAGTCAAAACTGTCTTTAATTTCCTCGAATAAGGCGGTGACCGAGATTTCTAGATTCGCTAACAGTTTGTTACAGTTTGGAGATGATGATGATGATGAAGGTGTAGGGTTGAGTGAGGAAGTTGTGAGTTTCGTTGAACATATCTCGGAGCGGCCTGAGTTGTGGACTGATTTTCCCTTGTCACTTGGAGATGGTAAACTTCTACTCTGTTTATCTTGTAGTTTATAATTCGATTGTTTGATATTTGTAATGTTTGTTTTTATAAATGCTTTCGGTAATTCAGTTAGTTTAACTGCTTCTGTACATTTATTTAGATTCTGTTATGAATGTGTATCTATTAGATATTTGCGTTAAGATGATATGTATCATAAATTGTTGTTCCGATACATTGTACAAGTGGTTTTAAGATGCAGAATGATGGTTAATCCATTTTTGGTCTTTATGTTTTCAAGAATCTACAGCCATTGGGCTATATGGTGTTTTTAAAGTTAATGTAGCACAGTGCCAATATTCACCTGAATACCTGATTGATGCCAGGATGTTACGAGATTAATCTTGGAAGTTGATGAATAAGCGGTTAGCTTAATGACCTGCTAATCTTGTTTTCTCTCCGGTAGGTAACTAAATAAATTAGTCTGGAAGTGGACCAAAGATTCTTAATGTTTACATGCCACTTCGATTATGAGGTGTGGTTGAATCTGTGTAGTAGTTTGAGTCTTTGACAAATGGTTTGCACCTCTTTGACCACCGATTGCAAGTATTTAATCTATCAGAACAGTATTGGCTTATGCAAAAGTATGTATTATTCTTGAAATGTTGATTTTGGACTTTCATCTTTTGGCGGCAAACTTGACATGCTTCACTCTGAATAATAGAATTGGTCTACCTTATCTGTGTTAGTTGAAATCAAGTTCTGGAGGCACATCTAAAGGAATTCCTTTTTTTTCTTTTTCATTTTGATGGTATCCTGGAGCAGGT
The DNA here is from genome assembly GCA_037693485.1 of Kitagawia praeruptora. Lineage (NCBI taxonomy): Eukaryota > Viridiplantae > Streptophyta > Magnoliopsida > Apiales > Apiaceae > Kitagawia > Kitagawia praeruptora. The sequence goes on along the minus strand of CM075348.1, from coordinate 51,139,177 downwards.
TCTTAGGTATTCCTACTACTATTTTGTTTCAATTACACAGTAAGAGACATTCTCTTGATGACACACACACACACAAAGGGAAGGAGATTTTGGGAAGTGACTTCCCACTTCTAAGTTGAAATAATATTAGAAAATAAATGACTATACCTATTTTTGGAAGTGTAAGACCTTATGATGTTTTTATTTTTTTATTTTATTGAGTATATGAGGTGCTAAGCTCATCTAGTAAGGCGTGTTTCCATATTAGATACCCACTCCGTGCATCCGCGCTTAGATTTGTTCAAACTTGGTCTGTCACTTAAGTTAATACCTCTATTATGGTTATACTGAAAATAGGCATCTTCTATGATTGATTAATGTAGTCTATCCAAGTGGGTTAATTTTTTTACATCAGTGTTGACCTACCTTTCATTTGGTTTGAAATGGATATTTGAAAAACATTTTTAATATTTATGTAAGCTATTGACTAGCACCGCATTAGTTGCATATAAAGAAGCTGTTACACCTTTGCCAAAGAGTACCAAAAGTTGGCAATCTTGCAACTCTAATAGAGAGCCATGCCATGTGGCAGTTGGCGTCACCAACCCTTGGAGATGCACTTAATCACCTAGATGATTTATATCATAATATTTACAAGTTGCGACAATAGTATAAAGTTATTTTGAGAAAGAAAGAAGAGAAAATAACTACATATGAGAGACACAGATATCTTGTTCCTCGGTTTTTCCGCAAAAGTGATGTGAGAATAGCGTCGAAATTCTACACATTTGCTTGGATGGAATCAAAGTCAGTATAATTTGCTAATTTGGTTTCCTCCATTTTTTTGTAAGTTAGAAGTATAAACAAACCAGTTCCCGACATCTTTGTTATTCATTGGTTTAAGACATTAAATACAATTTAAACAGTTTTGTATTATTATGTTCCGGTCACTTGCATGCATTATACAATATAATACTTACTTTCATTGAAAGTAAAACCAAATGAGATTGCTAATACATGGAGCTTTAAGATTCATGTTGGAAAGATATGCTTATGGTGATTTTTATTAACATACGTGTTCATAATGCAGGCATATATTTACTAAACTTTCTTTTATCCTAATGCAGATTTTGATATGTCTGATATTCAGAAAGAACATGTAGCTGCAATCGAAGAAATGGTGCCAAGTATTGCTGCCTTGAGGCATGATATTTGCAAATTCGTTAATGAAGACATTTTTTGGATGATCTATTTTATTTTGTTGCTTCCAAGGTTGAATGAGTATGAGGCCAAGCTTTTATCAACTCCAGAGGTAATAATGCTCCATGTCTTTCAGTTACTAGTAAAAACTAGCTTTGTAGCCCGTGCAAGGCACGGGCATGCTCTAGATTACAAATTTATGAATTATTCGTAATCATGTAGGATTGATTTGTTGATATTTTCGATTGTTCATATCTTTGTAGCAATTGTTCTGAGTAAATAGAATTTATGCAATACCCGATCGTGACATGCAAATTATAATTCTGGTTAAATTAAATCTATTTTATATTTTACGCTATGTTTTGTTTTGTTAAAATAAACTTGAACGATATGTAATAAATTGGTCAATGTTAAGATCAAAACCGCACTTCGAAATATAAATATATAGAGTTAACATGGATTGATACAGAGATACATTCAAGTATTAATTACATAATAATAAATGCATATTAGTTCATATCAGTTATTATTATATATGTAATAAATATGTTAGTGTTGCAATACCTAAATAGCCCCCGGAAATATAACATAGATATAATTAGTAGAGGTAAATATGACTTTTTATATGAATAAATTTGCTCATGGAACCCCCCCATTTGCTCTAATATATATATATATATATATATATATATATATATATATATATATATATTTGTTATATTGTTTTATGCGTTTACGTATTAAAGATGTGATTGATGAGTTTTACGATAGTTAATGTTAATACAAGTTTGTATTATACTTACATAGGCATGAAGGTTTTTTTTGTATTGGGATATTTTTTGTAATATTTAATTCGTAAATAATTAAAGTAGATCTAAAATGATTAATAAGATATGGTATATGTTAGTGAATATTATAGTACATTATAACATATCTACATAAATTTATATATGTATTTATGTTTGTACAAGTTTATGTATGTATAATTATGCAGTAATTAATATATTATAAATAATGAAATATTAATAGATTATACAACATAAATGTATGTATGTATATATGTATGTATGTATGCTATATAGTATGTATGTATATATGTATATAATATTATAGTAGATTATTATATATGCACATAAATTTATATATGTATGTATTTATGTTTGTACATGTGTATGTATGTATAAATATGCATATTAATTATACAACAATTAATAGATTACAAATAATGAAATATTAATAGATTATACAACATAAATGTATGTATATATTATATGTATGTATGTATGTATGCATGTACGTATGCATGTATAATTAATAGTTATGTTGTATGTATATATGTATGTATGCATATATACATACATACATATATACATACAACATAACTATGCATGCATATATGTATGTATGTATGTATGTATGTATGTATATATGTATGTATGCATGTATGTATGTAACTATGTATGTATGAATGTATGTATGTATATATGTATATATGTATGTATGCATGTACGTATGCATGTATAATTAATAGTTATGTATGTATGTATGTACGTACGTATGCATGTATAATTAATAATTATCTACAAATATACATTCTAATTAATAATTATACATTATCTGAGTTAAGCCAACTGAGATTTATCTACAAATTAATACATATAAACAAAAATATGTAGTATGTGTATGTATATAATATTATAGTACATTGTTATATATCCACAAAAATTTATATATGTATGTATTTATGTTTGTACATGTGTATGTATGTATAAATATGCATATTAATTATACAACAATTAATAGATTACAAATAATGAAATATTAATAGATTATACAATATAAATGTATGTATGTATGTATGTATCCATGCATGTATGCATGTATGTATGTATGTATGTATGTATGTATGTATGTATGTATATAGTACTTATGCATGTATAATTAATAATTATGCATGTATGTATGGATGTATGTATGTATGTATGTATGTGTGTATGTATATATGCATGTATAATTATTTATGTTTATGTATGTATAATTAATAATTATGTATGTAGTGTATGTATGTATGTATGTATATATGTATGTATGTATGTATGTGTGTATGTACGTATACATGTATATTTATTTATGTATGTGTAGTATAATTAATAATTATGTATGTAGAGTCCCACACTAGGGAGAATCATCTTACGTGGAGAATCGTGGAGAACCACTTAAAATGCATTAAAATAGTCCTTTATATAAGGCCCCTGGCGGGGCCCCTTCACATAAAAGTTTTATAATTCTACCCTCTATCCATTCATCAAAAAAAAAAAAAAATTAAAAAAACTTTTAAAAAAATTTAAAATAATGTTGCCACGTCATCATTTTTTGAATTTTTTTTTTAAAATTTTTTTTTTGTAATTTTTTTTTAATAAATAGATAGAGTATAGAATTATAAGACTTTTTTGTGAAGATGCCCCTGCGGGGCCCTTATATATAAAGCAATTATAATGTATTTTAAGTGGTTCTCCACGGTTCTCCACGTAAGATGGTTCTCCATGGAACAATGGCCTATGTATGTATGTATATATGTGTTTATGTATGTAGATAATGATTTTTAATATAAGCTCAAATGTTCACATAGCTCAACGGGTTATGGTGTTGCATTAGTTATGCAATGTCATGGGTTCGAATCCTTTGAATAACATTATTTTTACAAATATTTAGAGTTAGGTTTGGAGTGAGGTTCGGAGGGTCCGAGCCTATGAATAAATTTGCTCAGGAAAACCCCTGTTGGTGTATTAGATATATAATAGATAGATTGCATACATGCATTACCCATGGAAATTTGAAATGGCCAGTTTTACACATATTGTCGTCATAGTGTTGCCTAGGCGACAACATTGCATCACGGATTTAATATATGTCAAGGTGTCTCTTCTTTTTGTCAAGTAATAATCTATATAAACGTAAAAAAGAAAATACAGCTTAGGGCAGACCCCTAGGCAACTAGACATGAGTGGAACACCTTCCAACTCAGTTGACCAAATCATCTGAAAGTTGCAAATTGTAAAACTTCAATTGAAATGCAATCTCAGTACAAGGTTAATAATAATGAACGATCACTGCTCATCCCTCTTTGAAATTTTTCTCTGGGAAAAACTCTCTCACGAACGTGTGCTTTGATACGCTGCACCAGTTCCACAGCAGTATAAAAAATTTGGATTTTGGATGAAGCCTTTTGTTACATTCCTGCTGTTGATAATAAACTGCAGCGGGTAAGAACAGCTGATGCAGTTGAGCTTTAACACAATCAACTGGTAGAGACTCCCAGTACTGAGGATCAAAACGTCAATAAAGTGGTAGACCTAAACAACATGCAGAGATAATGCTTTGCCAGAGTGTGTGTATGGTCTCGCCACGGCTTCCGGCAGCATTTATATGTAGAAGTATTTATTCCATAGATTTTAACTTGACCAGATCTGGTTTTGACCTGGCCCAGTAACAAATGTTGTTTCTTTTAAATTTACTGGTACATACTTCTCACTTGTTTAGCATGTGGTTTATGCTTCTCACTTAATTTAGTGTGTAGTGTCTATGTAGGAAGTCATGACATTTGCTAGAAACATATGCTACAAAACTTTCTTCAACACTTTTGTTGGAAGCTGTAAAACATGGGAAATAGATTGTGACAAGTTGATGGTTCTTAGTTGGAAAAACGAAAGAATATCGCAGTATGTAGTTCAGTTATATTAAATGGCATTTTGGTTCCCTAGACAGAATTGTTATGCAAATAGTAAAGACTTCATTAGAAAGTAGTTTCACTTTGAAATAAAAGACTTTAACGAATAAGGAAGAGGGTAATACTCTAAAGCGAGTAGAAGATTTTGAAATTTTGTTTTATTACCTTTCCTTGACGAGTTGTATGTGCTTCATTGGCTTTACTGTCTTAGGTTACAAGAAGGTGATTACTTGCCTCATTGTCTTGTACTTTCTCTAGAGCCCTACCAAAAGAATATTAGCCATCTGTACTTGGTAATTCAGAGTGTGCTTGCTTGTGAGGATTAAATTATTTTTTAGGAATTTAGTACCCATGTTTGTTCATTTACTAAATTCGTTACGATGCCAAATATTTGGCTGAAAGAAATTAAGGTTTGTTATACATTGTACTTATGTTTTGGTCTTTTATGGCTTTTAAATTGCAAATGATGCCCCTGCATATGTGTCTTTTGACAGTCGAGTTGAATTGGAATATATTTCTTTTTAGAAATGTTTACTTATACTCTTCTTGAGAATAATGATTTTCATTTCTGCTGGAGTTGGGTAAATTGGATCCAGGGTCAAAGCAAAAGGGACATGTAGGCTTGATAGATTTTAATTTGAAATTGATTGTGGGTGGTCCGTGAAAGCCGTTTATTAGAATTAAAGCAGAATGTGTGTGGACTATGAATCTATGTAATTAATTACGTGTACATAATGGCGAAAAATTAAATGCTTCATGGCATGTTATAACATGCCAACATGTACTTTTGTATCTTATCTAGATATGTCTTATGTGTGAATCCGTGTACTGGTTAGGAGTATTCTCTCTTTAAGAATATTTATTTGAAGTAAACGTGTTCAGAAAAAGCACAACTCTTACTTCTAAAGTAACACTTGTTTACAGATTGTTAAAGCAAGGGAAGTACTTCTGCATAAACTGCGGGAAAAAAATATGGCACCACCTGCGAATACCGAGGTCTTTGAAAGCGTGAAAACATTGAAGAATAGTGGTGGGAATGACGAAAGCACTCGAGCAAACAAGTGGCCAACTCCTGGAAATGAAAAGATCAACGATGCTAAGGATTCTAAAGACAAAGATGTTGGTACAGACTCCTTTGCTGAAGTAAAACAGTCTGAAGAGGATAGCTCATACAGTGATATTGAGAGCGATGATAATTACCTCTCTGGTAAACAACCAGGCTATAGGCAATCAGAAATTCCTTCATGCTCCGAATCCAGTGATTGGGTCAAGTTAAACCGAAGTTTTGGTATTGAGGGTGATAAGCAGAAGACAGTTCCATCAAGTTCCAGAGAAAAGGGTTCAGAAAGTGAGGAGTCAAATGAGTGGCTCACCATTGATGATTCTGATTTAGACCGTCCAGCAGTTAGTTGAAAGCTTAAAATTTCAAACTTCTGTTTTTTTTTTCTTCACTTAGGGGAAGGGGGAGTGTTTAGGTGAGAAGGAGGATGCTCTTATACTCCCCGACTCAAAGTTGTGTATATTGGACCTCATATTCATATAAAAGCTAATGCTAGACTAAAATAATATAAGTATATACATCACCAAAGTGGTAACAATCAGGATATGATTTTGTTCTCCATAAGGTTGTACTTACTGTTAGTGTTGTATACATACAATTAGTGTTGGTGGAAGTAAATTGATAGAATTTGTTATATCATACAGCAGTGCAATTAAAATTTATTGCTGCAGGTTTAACCTTACTCGGTTAATGGTGGATTAGCCCCTTTATAAGTTTCTGACATGTTGATACACTTCCATGTAGACTTGGTCATGGATTCTTATTACCTTGCATCATGGTCTACAATGGTCGTCCGGTCTTCCAACTTTTGCATTATGGTCTACAATGGTCGTCCGGTGTTCCAACTTTACAGTCAGGTATATTCCTTGTCCTCTCAATATTAAGAGTTGGACTTTCAGGATAGTAACTAGTGTTCCGTTTTTTATTATTATTGAAATTTAAGAGATTCTTCTGGGTATGCCGAGGCTTAGTAATACATTCAATTGGCATAATTCAACTTCAAATATATATTCTTTAGTACAAGTGTACGACTAGTATAAGATGGTTGGGCTTTTGCTAAGAGAACACATTTTTTGTAGAGGTTGAACTTTCAGTTCTTGATGTTAATGTCTCACCGGCACCGTTATGCCTATAATGCTGTCCAAAATTAACTAGGGAATCGACATGTACAGTGCAATATGGTATCCAGGGCCAATAGTATGGACCCCTTGACCATGGTACCTACTGCATATTCTTACGGATCAGGATTCAGGTAGATGCTTTGGCCCATGATACATGTGGCCAGCTGACATAACTTTGTGTCCTTTGTCCCATTAATTAATTAGGATGAGTAATCCCATGGGGCTTTGTAGAGGTTGGTTATAAACTCATACACAAAACTTGGACCAAGACATAACATTTTCCTAAAACAAAAATTTAGGAGATTCTTTCGTACTGAGAAAATCTTATATTATCAAATAGTAGAACTTATTGTTTAGCAGCTAGTCTTGGTTAGAAAACCCTCTCATTATACACTTGTGCCCTTGAATAAATTCCACACCCCTTCTGGCTTAGTCGCCAACTGCTCGAACCGAAAAACACCCCTTGTTACTGGTGTGATGATCAGACTCTGGTCTGTAGAGACACTTCATGCCTCAAGTCAAGGTTCTCACTTCTTTAGCACACATTCTCTTCATCAAACAATATACAAGCAAGTCCATGGAATCAAACAAATCTTTTTCTGGACAACATTTAAAATTACAAGAGATTGTTCTTCATTGTAAATTAATTTATGAATATTTAGCAATGATAGTCTAACCTAATGAAAAAAATATGGACTTAAAATTCTGTACAACTAATTATTAAATCGGAAATTAATTATCCAAACATTCAATTTTATTACCTACACACACATGGAAAATTTGAACATATCCAAGGATTTCCGAATTAACTGATAAACGTCTGATAATTAACTAGATACTATTAACTGTAATTAGAAGCAAAGGAACAGGCAATCAGACATATACAATTAATATTAAGAATCGAGTAGATAGATTCATATATTTGATAAATAGTTGACAACTAGCAAATTTGGAAGATAGCCTTTGATCCCACGCCCTCATTCACGTGCTGTTCTTGTGATAATAGTGTTTTTTGTTTTCTTTCACAACTGATGCATGGTCCTAGTCCCCATAAAACACCACTCAGTGATCAGTGATCAGTCCACACATAACCATAGCAATTTGGAGGAACAATGGACTCCACTAGACTCACAGCTCTCCTCCTCATTTCCCTCTTTATCCTTTCCACTGCTAACCCTATTCTTGATTGTGGTAGCTGTGGAAAACCTCCTCATCACCAACCTACCCCAAAACCTCCCAAGGTTCCCATTATCAAACCGCCCGTTGTTAAGCCACCAGTTCACCTTCCACCCGTGACTCTTCCACCGGGTCTAGTTCCACCTATTCTTCCTCCAGGAATTGTTCCGCCAATTCTTCCACCGAGAACAACCAAACCGCCAACCAAGAGAAAGCCAGGGAAGCCGTGGCCCTCACCACCGTCAAGCCCAAGCTCAGCGAAGTGCCCAATTGATGCACTGAAACTTGGAGCATGTGTGGATCTTCTTGGTGGGCTGGTGAATGTTGGGCTTGGTAATCCGGCTGCAAATAAATGCTGCCGGCTTATTGCTGGACTAGTTGAGCTGGAAGCTGCAGTGTGCTTGTGCACTGCTCTGAAACTGAAGCTCCTCAATCTTAATTTATATGTTCCTATTGCTTTGCAGCTCCTTATCACTTGCGGGAAGTCACCTCCTTCTGGTTACACTTGCTCTCTCTAGACAAGCAATTATGTCAGCTATTCAAATAGATTACACATTAATTTATATGTATCTGTTTTATTACTAGCTCAGATTTAATGTAATTTTGTTTGCTTTTTTTTATTTTACTCAACACCAATTGTTTGTAGCAGTAATCATTTGACGTCAGTTGTTTTGTTTGCTAAAGTATATGTTAATTAGATGAACAAGACTGATAGATTCGTTAGAGCAAGTTCAATGCAATGCTATCCTTGGTGCTATTTATTGGATATTTTAGTGTAATTGAATTGACTAGTTGATCAATGTAATTGTAATGTTACATCGAACAAGTCGGGAGAATGCGGAGTGCATGCTCTGTTCGAGTTCGTTATGATTTCAGTATTATTGCTTATGAGACATGTCTATTGACATCAAACACATCTGTTAGAATGAGATGTGTCTATTGGGAAAAGACATATCTTGAGATGTGTCTGTTGGTATTAGACATGACTGTTGGAATGAGATGTGTCTATTGGGAAAAGACACATCTTGAGATGTGTCTATTGGCAAAAGACACACCTGTTGACATCTATAAATAGGTGTTACATTGATCATTTTCAGATAGTTGGTTCATTTTGAAATACACAACAAAACACATTCTCTCTTCTTGCAGAATTTCTGACTTTATCCGATTGAATTATTTGGGTGAACCACAAATAACTTCAATCTGAAAGTGTTCACACGACTTCAGAAAAATCCAAGTAATTACCCATATTCCCCAACAAAAATTGAAGTTATCTATTTTCTGAAGATGGCGAACGCAGAATCTGCAAAAGATATGACAAGCAAGTTTGCAAAATTGGACAAGTTTGAGGGTCAGGATTTTAGAAGATGGCAGAAGAAGATGCATTTTCTATTGACGACGTTGAAGGTTGTATATGTTTTGAGTACCCCCATTCCAGAAGTGGTTGAGGATGAAACCGTTGAACAGACTAGGAAGCGGTGCAAGTGGGAAAGCGATGACTACATCTGCCGGGGCCACATCTTAAACGATATGTCTGATTCTCTTTTTGATATATACCAAAATGTTGAGTCAGCGAAAGAATTGTGGGATTCTCTTGAATCCAAGTACATGGCAGAAGACGCTTCTAGTAAGAAGTTTCTAGTCAGTAATTTTATGAATTATAAAATGGTCGATTCTAGACCGGTGATGGAACAATACAATGAATTGTTAAGGATTCTGGGACAGTTTGCCCAACACAATCTGAAGATGGATGAATCTATCTCGGTTTCTGGTGTTATGGACAAACTACCACCATCATGGAAGGATTTTAAACACTCCTTGAAACATAATAAAGATGATATGACTCTGGTTCAACTTGGAAGTCACTTCAGAATTGAAGAGGCTTTGAGGACTCAAGAAATTGAGAATAATCCTAAGGGAAAGAACCAAGTCGGTAACTCTTCTGTGAATATGGTTGAAGATGGTGGATCTTCTAAGAATTCTAAGTATGGCAAGGGTGATAAACGAAAGTTTAAAGGAAACAACAACAATTCTTCCAACAAAAGGCCTAAGATGGCATGTTGGAAGTGTGGCAAACCTGGACATTTCAAGAAGGATTGTCAGGTTGGTAAAGGCAAGCAAGAAAAGCAAAATGCTGGTCCAAATGGATCCAAGGATCCAGAAAAGCAACAAGGTCAGATTTTAATGCAAAATTGTAATTCTAGTCAAAATTATGTATCACTAATATCTGAGGCATTTTACGTGCAGGATGACGATGTTGCTTGGTGGATTGATTCAGGAGTAACGAGTCATGTATGCAAAGATCTTCGTTGGTTCATAGACTTTCAACCAATCGAAGATGGATCTATCTTAAAGATGGGAAATGTTGCAACTGAACCGATCAAAGGACTAGGAAATGTCAAGATAGTTTTTACTTCTGGCAAATGTATATTGTTAAATAAAGTGTTGTATGTTCCTGGGATTCGTAAGAATCTCTTGTCTGGTGTTGTATTGAACAATTGTGGATATAAACAAGTTTATGAAAGTGACAAATATATATTGTCAAAACATGGCTCTTTTGTTGGCTTTGGCTATTTTTGCAATGGTATGTTTATGTTGAATGTAAATACTCCATTTATTGATGAATCTGCTTGCATGGCTTCTACTAGTACTAGCAATAATTTGAATAAACCAGAATTATGGCATGCTAGACTAGGACATGTACATTACAAAAGAATAAAGGATATGTCAAAAATGAGTCTCATACCTGCTATTAATTTAGACAATGAAAAATGCAAAACATGCATGTTAACAAAGATAACTAGAATGCCCTTTAAAGTGGTTAATAGGGTGTCTGATGTTTTAGAACTAATACATAGTGATTTGTGTGATTTCCATTCTACACCATCATTCGGAAATAAAAAGTATGTAGTTACTTTTATTGATGATGCTACTAGATATTGATATGTATATTTATTGCATGCTAAGGATGAAGCTCTTGACTTCTTTAAAATTTATAAAGAAGAAGTAGAGCTACATCAGAGTACCATGATTAAAAATCTACGTACTGATAGAGGAGGTGAGTATTATGATCCGGTTTATTTTCAATCTACTGGTATAATACATCAAACCACGGCTCCTTATACACCACAGCAAAATGGTGTGGCAGAGAGAAAGAATAGGACTTTGAAAGAAATGGTTAATTCCTTGTTATCCTACTCGGGTTTGAGTGAGGGATTTTGGGGTGAGGCTATGTTGACAGCCTGTCATTTATTGAATCGAATTCCTAGTAAAAGGAATAAGATTACCCCTTATGAACTTTGGTATAAAGAGTCACCAAAATTGAGTTTTCTGAGAGTTTGGGGATGTAGAGCAGTTGTAAGACTCACTGAACCCAAAAGAAGAAACTTGGGTGAACGAGGTATAGATTGCATATTTGTTGGTTATGCTGAGCATTCCATAGCATATAGATTCTATGTGTTAGAATCTAATGACTATGTATCTGTGAACTCGATTATCGAGTCAAGAGATGCTATTTTTGATGAAAACAGATTTACATCTATACCTAGACCAAGGGACATGCTTCAGAATTCTTCTAGTAGGAACTCAGTTTTTACTGAAGATGTGAATGGACCGTCTGAACCAAGGAGAAGCACTAGAGCTAGAAAAGCAAAGTCTTTTGGAGATGACTTTCATCTTTATCTAGTAGAAAGCTCTAGAGATGAAATTGAATATCAATACCAATATTGTTTTGTTATTGAGGAGGATCCAAATACTTTTAGCGAAGCTATGAAATCTAGGGATGTTGCATTCTGGAAAGAAGCTATCCAAGATGAAATGGATTCTATCATGAATAATAATACTTGGGAATTGAGTGATCTGCCCCCTGGCTGTAAAGCATTGGGAAACATATGGATCTTCAAAAGGAAAATGAAGGTGGACGGTACCATAGATAAGTTTAAAGCTAGATTGGTAATCCAAGGTTTTAGACAAAAAGAAGGGATTGATTACTTTGATACTTATGCTCCTGTTGCTAGAACCTCTACTATTAGGTTGTTAATAGCACTTGCTGCTATACACAACCTTGTCATTCACCAATGGATGTGAAAACTGCATTCTTGAATGGTGAATTAGATGAAGAGATTTATATGAAACAACCCGAAGGGTTTGTTATGCCTGGTTGTGAGAACAAGGTGTGTAAATTGAAGAAATCAATTTATGGTCTGAAACAAGCACCGAAGGATTGACATGATAAATTTGATACTGTGGTCTTGTCTAACGGTTATTTTCTTAACCAAGCAGACAAGTGTGTATATAGAAAATTTGATGCTTCTGGTAAAGGAGTTATAATTTGTTTATATGTGAATGACATGTTGATTTTTGGTACTAACCAAAATCAAGTGGATAAAACCAAGAAGTTCTTGTCATCTAATTTTGATATGAAAGACATGGGGGAGGCTGAGGTGATTCTTGGTATAAGGATCAAGCGTGAAAACAATGGCATTTCAATTTCTCAATCTCACTATATTGAGAAGATTCTGAAAAGATTTAACTTTAAGGATTGTTCTCCCGTTAGCACTCCTCTTGATCCTAGTATTAAACTCCTACCTAATACAGGTGTTGTAGTATCTCAACTTGAATACTCAAGGGCTATTGGTAGTCTCATGTATGCCATAATAAGCACTAGGCCAGATATTGCCTATGCTGTTGGAAAGCTTAGTAGGTATACTAGCAAGCCAAGTTCACATCATTGACAAGCCTTAAGCCGAGTGTTCAAATACTTGAAAGGAACCATGGATTATGGTTTGACATACACTGGATTTCCTTCGGTTATTGAAGGTCATTCAGATGCAAGTTGGATTTCCAATAAGGAAGATCATTCTTCCACAAGTGGATGGGTATTCCTTCTTAGGGGAGGTGCTATCTCTTGGGCATCGAAGAAACAAAGTTGCATTACTGATTCAACAATGGAATCTGAATTTGTGGCATTATCAGCGGCTGGTAAAGAAGCTGAATGGCTAATAAATCTTATTTATGAGATTCCATTGTGGCCTAAACCGATATCACCCATATCTATCAGATGTGATAGTGAGTCTGCCTTGGCTAATGCTTATAGACAAGTGTTCAAAGGCAAGTCTAGACACTTAGGTGTTAGACACAGCATGATTCATGAGCTTATCACACATGGAGTTATATCAGTGGAGTTTATAAGAACTCAACATAATTTAGCCGATCATCTAACCAAAGGGTTGAGTAGAGATCTTGTGCACAAGTCGGCTGTGGGGATGGGATTAAAGTCCATCAAAAACCTCTCATGTTGAGATACCCAATTCCCACCTAATATGACATTAGATGTTGAATTCAATGTGGAAAGCTTAACATCTAGAGATTGGAACACATTAGTATTATCATCCCAAGGTATGTGTTCAGACCTGCAAGTTAAGGAGGTTGAAGTTTATCTTCTTAATAGTTCTTTTGAAAAATTGCATATGCAGGTGCGAGAATAAAAGAACTACCTATATGAGCATGAAGTTTAGCCGCTTCAAGAAGCTTAGACTTGACTTTGATATGCTTATGAAGGATTAGGACACTAGGCTAGTAAAATAAAGTGTCGAGTAAGAACATTTGAGAATGTAAATTTATGTGTATATTATCTTCATGTATTCACTATGAATAACGAAGGTTCAATCCATAGTGACACCTTGGTATTCGAATATTTGGAATGTGTAATATACTAATGTGAAATTCAATCGTCACGATATTTCATTTATGCATAAATTTGTTGTTTGTTGTGATTTTGTTTAGTTAATCATGGATTACGCTAAAATGGGGGAGGATTGTTGGATATTTTAGTGTAATTGGATTGACTAGTTGATCAATGTAATCGTAATGTTACATCGAACAAGTCGGGAGAATGCGGAGTGCATGCTCTGTTCGAGTTCGTTATGATTTCAGTATTATTGCTTATGAGACATGTCTATTGACATCAAACACATCTATTAGAATGAGATGTGTCTATTGGGAAAAGACATATCTTGAGATTTGTCTGTTGGTATTAGACATGACTGTTGGAATGAGATGTGTCTATTGGGAAAAGACACATCTTGAGATGTGTCTATTGGCAAAAGACACACCTGTTGACATCTATAAATAGGTGTTACATTGATCATTTTCAGATAGTTGGTTCATTTTGAAATACACAACAAAACACATTCTCTCTTCTTGCAGAATTTCTGACTTTATCCGATTGAATTATTTGGGTGAACCACAAATAACTTCAATCTGAAAGTGTTCACACGACTTCAGAAAAATCCAAGTAATTACCCATATTCCCCAACACTATTGCTATATTATAGCACCAAGTGCTAAAAAACTCATCTCCAAAGGGGTGCTATAGTTGAATGCATCCTTGATGCTATTGCTATATTATGCATCCTTGGTGCTAAATTTGAAACCAATGATGCATTTATGCATCCATGCCACATCATCATTTAACTATAATGAGTTGAGTTTGTTGAGAATATTCAATAGAAGTTAAAAGAGTTAGGTAAAAGTTAAAAGAGTTGGTTAAATTTGAAACTAGTTATAGAACTAGCTTTGGAGGGTGAGTTTTATTTTAGCACCAAAATTCACTTTTTAGTTATATATTATAGCAATGGCAATTTAGCATCTAGCATTGGACTCTTAATACCTTGTTGCTAATCATGATTGTTATAGGGAGAATATTGTATAACAATATTTGGAGGTTTGCTGGAATCACGGAGCAAAATACGGATATTTTGCTATGAATACGAAGAACACGGAGGTGATTGGAGATTGTTTGTGGCTGCTCTTGTCTATTGATTTTCAGTGGTGAACTGTTTCTCTTGTCTTTACAAGATGCCTACGTACCCTATTTATAAGGATCAAGCCATACGTAGTTCTCTTAGAGAAGAAGTTATCTAGACGGGCTAGGGTTTCTACGGGCTCGGCTTGGCCCAAATCCACTAGTTGTCTCCTTGGGTTGTATTTTACCCATTCATACTGCTCATGCCCCATGGCCCATTAAAGAGAAACCCACGGCTAGCATGATGCCATAACTATCATTATTAGCGAAACTGACTAGATGACCTCGCATGCGACCTCGCTGGGCCTGACCATACGAGGCGATCCTCGCTTTTGTGGAGATAAACTAATTATGCGACCTCGCTGGGTCTGCCCATAAGCCTTCGTAGTAAGCATGCTCTAGGTCACGCTGGACCTCTAGGCCTCGCCGGACCTCATAAAATGCGACCCCGTACTCTAGGGCTCGCTGGCGATCCTGTTGTACAAAATAATGCAATGAATCTTCATATGATGGCGGACTTTAATGACCCATTCCTCATTCCTAGGCCCATTATGTGAGATGTACTGATATTCTAGCCCATTAGGCCTGTTTAGGACTTATGCCAAATCCGGGCATAACAACTACCCCCCGAGTCCACATTGCCATTAGAAATGCGATGCGGACTCATAGTGTCTTCCCAGCAAGATTAAAATGCGAGGCCAAGGCCCATTATCAATTACTCCTTTGGGCTCTCATCGCAGGCCCAATGAATTCAAATAGTTGCTAACAGCTGTCGCGTCTCGAGATCCGTTCATGGCTGCTGAGATGATGACACGTGTTACGCATCCTTCTCTCTCCTAACCACTATATAATCCCCAAATTTCAAATCATTTGTCACTTTCCTTATTAACAACATACCGAAGTGCTGCCAATTTGCTCCCGGATCAAACAAAGACTCAACTCGCTTTCCATCAAGAACGAGGCCAAGCTTTCCAAGATCTTCATAAAAAAAGTAAGTTTCTCTCTCTTGTTCTTCATTTAAATGCATGTGTAGCTTATAACTTTGTAAATATATGTTGATAATTGCATGCGACTCGAGCCCAATTAATTGCGACCCCACACACTCAATTTCACACTGCGACCTCGCTAGACTAGAGAACGCGACCTCTTTAGTAAGTAGATATACGATCTCAAATTTAGAATAGCTGCCCGACCCCCCTATTCTTCGTGTGCGGAGTGAGAACACTTAGAGCCTTCTATTGAATCTTTTCCTCTTTTATCTCCTTTGATATTCTGTAAGTGCACACACTAATACTTCACAATCTTTTCAGATGTCTAACGATAGCTCGAGGACTCCTTCACCTCTTCCACACATTTCTATTAGCGAGCAAGCTGCTGCGAATATCGCCAAGGCTGCAAGTGCAAGCGACAACTCCTTCAAATTGTATATGGACCTTCAATGGTCGCAGGAGGAATTCACCCGAGAAACCCCTCTGACTACGTGGAGAACCAGGCGACCCTCCAGCTCGCAGAGCCAATCTGTTAATATCCCCTCAGGCTCGTTAAATCTAACATCCACAGTTGTTCCTGTCTCTTCCGTTCAAGGTGAAGTTGACAAACTACTAAAGAAAGGGCAGGAATTCTTCGCTACCGTCCCCAAACTTCTCTCTCCCCTTGATAAGAACCTTCTCAACATAAGCCCCATAATTCTTACCAGCACATCTTCAATAGACTCTCTTGGCCATGCTTACTATGAGCTCGAGGGTGGAGGTGATAACGAAGCGAACTCTGATGATTCGGATTACGAAGAACCTTCTTCTGATGATGGTGGCCTGGACGAAGTGGCCAGAGTTGTTAACTTTGAAGATTATAACTACATTCCTGAAGCCTCCCCTCATCCTTACATTCCGACCCCTCAACCTAAGCTGGAGGGCGTTATTTACGTTGGGGGACCTCGCCCTGAAGACATTGAAGAGGGCTCGAAAGTGAAGCCTGGCCAACCTCGCATCTTAGGGTGTAGAGACTTATCCACAACCCTTAATGCTGAGTCCTTGAAAAAGGCAGTCGATACATACAGACCGGAAGGCAAAATTATCCTTCCGAAAGCCTCAATGCGATGCTACCGCTTCGACTACACAGAAAATGGAGGGAGAGTGCCTCGGATGGTGTTGTCGTCTGCTATGATGAAAATCGGCATCTCTTCACCTCTCCATCCCTTCATTAGAGATGTATGCGAGACCTATCACCTCGCCCCCATCCAAATCAATCCCAATGGGTATAGAGCAATGATAGCCGTTTACATTATCTATCACAAATTGGGATATCCCGAACTTGATGCGAGGACCATGGGTTACTTCCTACAATTGAAGAGATGCGGGCCATCTGACTTTGGCTACGTCTACTTCTCAGTTTGGCCAGAATTCAATAAGGACCTATATCATAGCGCCCCGAGTAATGCAGGATCGTGGAAGGGACCATATCTCTATGTTCATGAGGTGCCTAGAATAAAGACTTCTTTCAATTATCTTCCAGTAGGCCAAGTGCGAACCGTCCTGAAGGGCGAGGAGAAAACACGAGCCGATGATGTACTGAAAACGCCTCGTGAAAATAGGAATGTACGAACCCTCCTTACTTTAGAAAATTTAATCGAATGTGGATTATTAAAAGAAGGGATCGAGATTCCCTCTGAGGCGGGGCCATCAAGTGCGAAGAAGGCCTCGCGAAAGAGAAAAATGCGAGAGGAAGCCTCGTCCTCTAAAGTGGTTATCGCAGAGAGTAAGAATACTTTTATTGTTGTAATCCAATAACTTCTTCATATTAACTGTCTTTATTGTCTTCGCATTTTCACTTTTCGCAATAATTATCTCTAACTGTTTTCCTCTCTCCTTTTGTAGGTATGTCAGGCAGAAGTCGCAGACCTCCCTTTTGTGCAAAGAATAAAGAGATCCCTATTGAGAATCCAGCTGCCACCCCTTCAAAGAAGAAAAACGATCTCCCTCCTCCTCCACCTCCATCATTTAATGCCGGGGTCGCTTCTCAACCTTCTCAAGCCAACCCCGAACAACACATCTCCAAGAAACACAAAAGCGGTCCCCTTCCCCAGGTCACAAAACCTGCAGACACGACGCCAGTGCATCATCTGTATGCGAAGCATGGATATACTCATGCTATTGAAGCAGAGTGTACTTAGTGGGTAGGGGCTGAGTTAATAGAGAACTCCGAGGCAGTCTCCAAGTGTCTGGCTGAGGGTTTCATCCGCCAAGCCTCTCATCTTCGAGAGTTGAGATGTGTCGTTTATACTAATGAGAGGTTGGAGAAAGAAGTGAAATCCTTGAAAGCCAAGGTTGAGGAGGAGAAGAAGCTAATGATGGAGAGCTACAAGCGAGCCTTGAAAACTGAGATAGCGACCCTCCAGTCCGAGCTCAAAAAAGTTGGTGATGAAAAGGCAGCCCTCCATAAGTCCTTAACTGAGGCAGAGCAGCACGAGGAGGAGTTGAAGAAAAAACATGTAGAGGAGCTGGACAAATTGGAGAAGGAGCTCGTTGCTGCCCAACTCAACCGGGAAGATATCGAAGAAGCTGCCCAAGCTGAGTTCATGAAAAAATTTATCAGAAAGGTTCTTAACTTTGATTGGTCGCAGCTCGGCCCTGGTAATGCTGAGTTCGCAGCCGACCTTTGCAAGGAAATTGCAGAAGAGGATGCGAAGGAGGCGGCCAGGAGCGCTAGCGAGGCTGCTAAGGCTGATGCTGCCAATCAGAAGAAACCCAGTGAGGCGGCTAATCAAGACAAACCCACTGAACCTGCCGCATGATTATTCTGATATTTTGAACTGGGGATGCGGACACCCCTTGAATGTCTCGCAGATTGTAATATTCTTTTGGTAACTTTATTGATAACTCTGTTGGGCTCACGTAGCGACCCAATAACTGTTGACTTTAAAAATTTATATAACTGTCTTCATTTCTTCAATAATATCATGTGTTTGCTTTAGCTTCATAAAATGCTTGCCTTCTTTATGCATCTGAAATATTAGCGAGTAGATTGACCTCGCAACTGCGAGGCTTCCTTTGGTGATCATGTAGTTTTTTCTTTTTAATTTGCTTAATTTCAAGGTGTACCCCATCTCTTTAGAATCAAGACATGCGATGCCTTCCTTGCGAGGTCGCAGACACGATCCGGAGATGGAGGTCGCACCTTTGACTTCTTTTTACTTTAAACTTTGAACTTCTTTAAGGAGATACTTTTGAACTAAGCTTCGAAGACGTTCCCTCAGGTCGCAGTAAGTGCACGCTTGCGACTTCATTGATCTGAGGGGTGTTCGGCCTTGCATACGCTGTGCTGGCCTAGTCCTGAAAAATTTAAAATACTAAGAAGAACAAAATTGCACAACTTCTTGGAGAACAAACTTCATATATATAAATACTAGGGATGAAGCCCAACTTTCAATACATCATAACGAGGAGGTGTCTATATGATCACTACCCCCCGAGTACTTTGAATGAATTTATTCATGCTAAGTAGTAGTAGATAGAGACCACCAGGAGCGAAGCTTCTACTGATAGTATTTCCTCAAATGTTCTGCATTCCAAGCTCGTGGCATGACCTTATCATCCATATCAGTTAGATAATAGGTCCCTTCATTGATGACACCATAAACTTTATAGGGCCCTTCCCAATTGGCTCCAAAGACCCCATGAGACGAGACCTTAGTGTTAGGCATCACTCTCCTAAGCACCAAGTCCCCCACGCGAAGATGTGGCACACGAACCTTTCCATTATAGTACCTTGCATCTCGCCTTTGATAAGCTGCGAGCCATAACTGAGCCTCCTCCCTTGACTCTTGTATCATGTCCAGATATAGCCTGTGATTCACCTCGTTGGCCTCAGGGTCGTAGTGTTCTATCCTGAACGAACCTGAGCCTACCTCAACAGGCACCATGGCCTCGCACCCATATGTCAAAGAAAATGGAGTCTCACCTGTGGTGGATCTTGGGGTCGTGTTGTATGACCACAAAACCTTTGCCAACTCCTCGGGCCAACTACCCTTGCTCTCCTCCAACTTAGCTTTAAGGGTATGCTTGATTATTTTGTTGATGGCCTCGGTTTGCCCATTTGTCTGAGGGTGACTAACAGCAGAGAAACTTTTCTTGATTCCCAAACTCTCATAGAATTCTTTCATCTCCTTGCTATCAAATTGCTTTCCATTATCTGAAATAAGCTGATATGGGATCCCATAGCGACACACAATTGTCCTGTACACGAAGTCCTTTAATTTTTTGGCCGTGATGGCGGCAAGGGGCTCGGCCTCGGCCCACTTTGTGAAATATTCCACGGCCACGACTGTATATTTTCCTCCTCCCTTAGCTTTAGGGAGTTCGCCAATAAGATCTATTCCCCACATAGCAAAGGGCCAAGGGCTCATCAGCGAGGTGAGGTGAGCAACCGGAGCATTACTAAAATTTGCATATCTCTGACATTTGTCACATCTCCTAGCGAACTCAAAAGCATCTCATTTTAATGTAGGCTAGAAGTACCCTTGTCGCAAAATTTTCTGAGCTAGGAAACTACCCCCCGAGTGATTGCCACATATTCCCTCATGGACCTCCCTCAATATGTAGTTGCATTCTTCACCATCTACACACCTCAAGAGCGGGGTGTTAAATCCTCTTCGGTATAGCACTTCATCATAAATCACATAACGAGCTGCCTGATATTTGATCTTCCTCGCTTCTTTCTTTTCTTGAGGCAGAGCCCCATTCTTAACATACTCCCATATGGGGGTCATCCATGTCGACCATTGGCTAACTATTTCCATAACACTTTCCTCTGGAACACTAGGTTTACTCTGAATTTCCAAGGGGATAATCCCAAGTAAAGTAGCCTCGCGTCGCGAGCCCATTTTTACGAGGGCATCCGCTCCTTGATTTTTTGCCCTCCTGATAAATTCCACCTTTACTTGCTTGAATGCTTTCATAAGCCTTTGAACACACTTTAAGTATAGCTCAATCTGGGGTCCCCTGGATTGCCATCCGCATCCAACATGCCCCGTGACTAACATGGAATCGCTATATGCATTGAGATTCTATACTTTCATTTCTATTGCGAGCTTGAGGCCAATTATGAGAGCCTCGTACTCAGCTGCATTATTAGAGGCCTCAAAGGCGAAGTGCACAGCACTGCTCAACTTGCGACCCTCAGGTGTAACGAGCTCAATCCCAGCTCCGGCTCCTTCTTTGTTAAATGCCCCGTCAACATATAACTCCCACCACGAGGCTGAATTTTCATTTTTGAGTTTGGGGTCAACCACTTCTGGGATCGCTACGAGAGCCCAGGCATCTTCCTCAGATTGAGAAGGAAATTCCAATATGAAATCCGCCAACGCTTGCCCCTTTATTGCACCTCGAGGCTTGTACTCGATATCAAACTGGCTCAACTCTATGGTCCACTTTAAAAGTCTGCCTGAAGCCTCGGGTTTGTGCATTACTTGCCTCGGGGGATATGCAGTGCGAACCTGAATGCTATGAGCCTGAAAATAAGGCCTCAACTTTCGCGAAGACAACACCAGAGCATAGGCGAGCTTCTTCATACTAGTATAGCGAGTCTCAGCATCTAGCAACCTCTTACTGACATAGTAAACAGGGTACTGAACCTTTTCTTCCTCGCGAACGAGGACAGCACTGATGGAATATTCTGAAACTGCCAAATAAACAATAAGAACTTCATCTTCCTTGGGCTTAGAAAGTAGTGGGGGCGAGCCCAGATGCTCCTTTATTCTCTGAAAAGCCTCCTCGCAGTCAGGGGTCCATTCAAAATTTTTTCCCACCTTCTTGATCGCTTTAAAGAACTCATGACACTTGTCAGATGATTTGGAAACAAACCGATTCAATGTTGCGATCCTTCCAGTCAGACTTTGTACCTCCTTAACATTCTTAGGCGACCCCATTTCCATCAAAGCTTTTATCTTGGCTGGATTAGCCTCAATTCCTCTGTGATTAACAATGAACCCCAAGAACTTCCCAGATTCGACCCCAAAAACACACTTCTGGGGGTTGAGCTTCATTCTGTACTTTCTCAATATGCTAAACATTTCTACGAGGTGGTCTACATGATCCCCATCTTCCTTAGACTTTACGAGCATGTCGTCTACATAGACCTCTATTGTTTTCCCAATTTGCTTCACAAACATCATATTGACGAGCCTTTGATAGGTGGCACCCGCATTGAGGAGGCCAAATGGCATCCCAATGTAGCATTAGATACCCCTATCTGTGATAAACGAAGTGTGCTCCTGATCGGGGCCATACATGGGTATCTGGTTGTACCCAGAATAAGCATCCATGAAACTGAGGAGTGCATGGCCCGCTGTTGCATCTACCAACTGATCAATCCTTGGAAGTGGGAAACTATCTTTTGGGCAATGCTTGTTGAGGTCAGTAAAATCCACGCACGTCCTCCACTTGCCATTTGGTTTCTTCACGAGGACAGGATTAGCGAGCCAATCTGGGTAGAATGATTCCCTGACGAGCCCGACCTCGAGCAACCTATCCACCTCCTCCTTGAGGGCCTCGGCTCGCTCTCCACTTACTGGTCTTCTTTTCTACCGTACTCCCTTTTTGTTAGGATCAAGATTGAGTCTATGACACATCACATTGGGATCGATCCCAATCATGTCTTCGTGAGACCTTGCAAATACATCCAAATTAGCTTTAAGAAACTCCGCGAGCCTCCCCCTAAGATCAGGGCTCAGCTACGACCCGACCTTCAACACCTTGGTTGGATCTTTAGCATCAACAAGAACGGATATCGTATCTTCTGCGGCTCCAGCTCGCTCCATATGTTAAGGAATTCGAGGATCTAGATCAATTTCAACATCATGAACCCAACTAGACTCTGCTTCATCTTGCTTCGTGACTTCTGCCACCAAAGTCGGGGCCGTGCCAACATGTCCATACTCGGTCACAAATGTTGTTTCTCTTGTGATTCCATTAGGTAAATCTACCAGCGTTGATGTCTCTTTGCGAACCCATTTTCCCTTTCGGGCTCGCACAGCAGCCTGTTCTGGGCTCTCCTCTTCATCGCTAGCCTCCTCAACAATTCCTTCTTGTAGAACCAACACGGGCTGCGAGGCCTCCATCATAATTGTCCCTGGCACTGGCTCTACCTGTATACCCAAGTTGTCAAAATAATCATCCGGCAACTCCTCGATAGATATTATATTGCAACCAACTGAGGGTTGCGAGGCTGACTTGCGAGCCCTCTCATCCTCTTCACTTTCCATATAATTTCTTCCCTTTTTGCTGACTTAAGGGCCTGATTATAGCATTCTTGAGACTCATGTTGAATTCCTCTAACACATCCTACACCTTGCGGGGTAGGGAACTTCATCGAGAGGTGGTAGATAGAAGTCACCACCCTCATTTCTTTCAAGATGGGTCTCCCCACAATAGCATTATAAGCAGATGGTTGATCCACGACCATGAAATCAGCGACCTGCGTAGTGATGCAGGGCTCGTCCCCCAAAGTGATGGGGAGCCTAATGAGGCCTTTTACACTAACAGAAGCTCCAGTGAACCCATAGAGGTGACCTACTGTAGGAATAAGGTCTTTATCTACATATCCCATTTTCTTGTAGACATCATACATCAAGACATTCACAGCACTTCCATTGTCCACTAGTACTCTGTAGATATTCTGTGAGCCAATGCGAACTCGAACTACTAGAGCATCGGAGTGAGGATGGTGTACCCACTTCGCATCCTCTTCAGTGAACATTATATTTGTATTTTCCCCCTTAAAAAGCTTTGGGGTCGTTCCTGCAAATGATGCACATTGGTGAGAGGCCGCTCCTTGGCCTCGCGTGCATACCTTTCCCTTGCTTTGTTGTTGTCTCCTCCAATATGTGGCCCTCCAATGATCACATGAATGCTATTGCCTCGCTCTTCTCTCTCCTTGCGAGGCTCTGCATTTTGGCCTGCATGAGGTACAGCATGATATCCTAGCCCTGATTTTCCTGAATTCCCTTGATGTTTTTTCACTTCACGAACCGCCCACTCAGTTAACTTCCCTTCTCGAATCAAGCGATCAATTTGTTCTTTGAGTTGCCAACAGTCCGCTGTATCGTGCCCCTTCTGTTCATGAAAATCAAAATACTTTGCAGTGTTCCAAGTACCCTGTGAACCTATGGCAGGAGGTTTTGTGAACATCCCTTTGTTAGCATTGACAGCATAAATATGATCAACTGAAGCCACTAAAGGAACGAACTTGTCTTCATCTCTAGTCGGACGAGCCCGGGGTGGGGATCGTCTTGAGGGATCGCGGTCCCTTCTCTTCGGGCTCGGGCTACGATCCTGTCTTTGCCTGGGGCTTCTAGAATCCCTTCTCTTTACCCCTTTGCCTTTACTTCCATTGCTACCAGACCGAACATTCTTCTTGAGATCTGCTAGTGATTTCTCAACGCGCTTAAAGGGCTCAGCGACCCGGTGCAACTCCGAAAGTGTACCAGGGGTTTACTCCTGTAGTTTCTCCCAAAATTTAGTTCCTTCCCTTACCCCAGCAATAAGGAAATTCTTCACGGCTTCGTCATTTGCACCTCGAACGCGAGGTACCTCAGCATTAAACCTCTTGAAATAATCATGCAAAGTTTCTCCTTCCTTCTGTTTTATGTTTGCCAATGTGGACACAGGAGGTGCATAAAGCATTGAAGATTGGAACTGTTTAATGAAGATATCCACGAGCTGTTCCCAAGAATCTATGACAACTAGGGACCCTAGCTTCGAGAACCATTGTTGGGCACTTCCCCTTAGCGAAGCTGCAAACAGCCTACGTCTCGCTAACAATGACACTTGATACACATCCATCTCATTATTAAATCAAATAACGAACTCGACTGGATCCGTCTCCCCATTATAGGTCATGTCAGAATGATGACCTCGAAACACTGTAGGTAGTGGAGCAGTGCGAATTTCATGAGTGAAGGGCGAGGAGGAGCCCATATTGCTGAAAATCCTTTTCTCATTATTCATCGCATCCAGTGCCTTTTTCAACTCCTCGAGCTTATAATCCCCGATCCTGACCTCTTTGTCTCCATCCTTCTTTTCTCCAGTGCTCGCATGATGAGATTGAGTGTTCTTTGGGATGCTAGACTCTTCTTGATCATTTCTATGATCCTTCTTCTTACGTTCCTCCTCTCGGTGTTGGGACCGCTCGCGATCTCGACGAGATGGGGGTCTATCATCGCGATGATGGGACCGCTCACGCTCTCGACGAGGAGAGGGGGGTCTGTCATCGCGGCGATGTGACCGCTCGCGATCTCGACGAGGGGACAAAGGTCGAGAAGAGCCTTTGCTTTTATTTTTAGATCCTCCATCCTTCTTAGTTTTGAGCTTCACCAACTTGAGACAAAGATCGTGCTCGCTGAGTTTCTTTCCAACTCGATCAAAAACACTAACGGATCTTCCTTCAGACGAGGGGGGCCTCGCCTTCAACCTCTCCTTATCCATAGTAGCATCCTCCTCGTTCCAGTCGGGGTTCGTTTGGTTTGTCACCACATCATCGAAGTCCCCAATTAGCTTCTTGGTGGGGCCCTTGCTACTTTCTGCTTGATGAGTTCGATCCCCTGTCCTTGTATTCCTCTTTAAGCCTCTAGAACTATGTCGCTTCTCCATCTTAGCCACCTTTTCCTTTACCTCGATCATTTGATCACCGAGGCCTTTCAAAAATGACATGACTTCGCCAGTTAAAGCCACTTGTTGGACAACAGGGGGTGTTTGCTCCTTCTCAAACTCGTCCTCAATCCCCTCATTACGCGCCTCGCCCTCGGGTAGATTCCTCCTTTGGGGGTCGTCTCTGTCTCTCTTATGCGACCCCGGGGTTTCCCCCACTCCGTTTTTCTTCTTGTTCGATTTAGTCATTGTTCTCCCAACTCAACGACTAGCCCCTCCTTCTAGCGCCAAATGTTATAGGGAGAATATTGTATAACAATATTTAGAGGTTTGTTGGAATCACGGAGTAAAGTACGGATATTTTGCTATGAATACGAAGAACACGGAGGTGATTGGTGATTGTTTGTGGCTGCTCTTGTCTATTGATTTTCAGTGGTGAACTGTTGTTAGGAATATGTTGTAGTTGATGATAACTTAACATTCAAGCAAAATTGTATAAAGTCAAGTTTTGTAACTGTCAATGGATAAGACTTTATAACTCTATTCGTTGACAGGTAGCTCATCAACGGATGAGGTTTTGTAGCATACTGCAATATCTCTACTTATCAGTTGATAGTGTTTTTATTCAGAGTCATGTTGACCATCAATGGATAGGCAGAATAAGGTAGCCAATTGTAAATAAGCTATGCTATGTAATTCTGTCTAAGTGAAAGTGTATCAACGGATGAGAACAGGGCTCTATCAACAGATACAACTCAAATCTACTCTATCAACGGATATAGCTTAAACTACCATCAACGGATGACTGTGCACAACATCAATGGATAATCATTAACACTTTATCCTATGCTAGCTGGGGATTAACAGTTGATAAGGACAGGTTTGATTGACAGATCACATGGGTTGATAGTAGGTATAAAAAGGCAGTATGGCAGCCATACTTTGGAAACACAGAAGAAAGAAGCATTACATTTACACAGTACATACAAGAAAGGTGCAAGGGACATATCTGTTCACAAGGACAACCTTTCGGCTACATGTGGATTTGGAGTGGAGTAGCAAGTCAACTTGAATTAGATTAATATTATCTTATTCCTGTAGTACTTGTAAACTTGGGATATATAACCAAGTGTAGCAACTCTTTAGAGATTAAGAAAATAGACATATTTGCTTAGGGTTTTTTGAATATCCTTAGAAGCAAAGAGTTGTAAAAACAGAAGCTGTGTACATTTGTATCACAGAGTTTTCTTCGAATAAAAGTCTCAGGTGGTACATTTAACCACCTGATTTTTTATGTGTTTGTGAACCATTTCTTATTCAGCAATTATTTCCTTATAGATTTCTGTGGTTTTTATCAGAAATTTATAATTATCAAGAATTGCATTCAACCCCCCCCCCCCTTCTACAATTATACAAGTGTGTAATCTGGGAATAACAATTGGTATCAGAGCAAGCTTCTAATATATTTGAAGTTTAAAGATCAACACACTTCCAACATGTCTAAGAAGGATTATGGAGTGAAGATACCGGTTCTTGATAGAGAAAATTACTTTCACTGGAAAGTAAAAATGCGTCTACATCTCATGTCTATTGATGAAGGTTTTGTAGATTGCATTGAGAAGGGTCCTCATGTTCCAATGAAGGCTGCTTCAAGAGTTGGTCTTGCTGCAGATGCACCAGACACTTACATTCCAAAACCTGTTTCTGAGTGGAGTACTGAGGATGTTGCAGAAGTCCACAAAGATAAAAAGACCATGAATATTCTGTTTAATGGCTTAGAAACAGACATGGTTGACAATGTTATCAACTGTACTACCTCCAAGGAAGTATGGGACATTGTTCAAACCCTTTGTGAAGGTACAGAATAGGTAAGGGAAAACAAGATGCAGCTACTGATCCAACAGTATGAGCACTTCCATTTCAAGAATGGAGAGACATTGAATGACACATTTAGTAGATTTCAAAAGCTACTGAATGGCTTGACACTGTATGGAAGAATCTACCAAGTGAAAGATTCTAATCTCAAATTTCTGAGATCACTGTCCAAAGAGTGGAAGCCTATGACTGTTTCTCTAAGAAACACTCAAGAGTACAAGTCTTTTACTCTTGAAAGGCTCTATGGAACTTTAAAGACATATGAACTAGAACTGGAGCAGGATGAAGAAATTGAGAAGGCCCAAAAGAAAAGTGGGTCAGTTGCACTTGTTGCCAACTTGGAGCAGAAGGAGGAGAATAGGACTGAAGCTGCTAAATCTACACCAAACAGGGAGGTTTGTGAAGGTAGAGCAGAATCAAGCAAAAGCAAGGAAAAAGTGTCTGAAGAAATGAGTGTCCTTCAGTAGGATGAATTGGATGAGATAGATGAGCATTTAGCCTTTCTATCTAGGAGATTCTCTAAGCTAAAATTCAGAAGAAACTCTGGGGTGGCCAAGCCATTTAACAAGGATTTTTCTACAAGCAACTATGTGGATAAATCCAAAATTAAATGCTACAATTGTGGAATTGCTGGTCACATGATAAGTGAATGTAGGAAGCCTAGATCAGAGAACAAGGGAAAGCCAACTGAAAATGTTGACTACAAGAAGAAATATTTTGATCTTCTCAGACAGAAAGGAAAGGCATTCATGACCCAAGAGTATGACTGGGCTGCTGATAGAAATCATTCTGATGATGATGCTGAGTTTGTCAACCTTGCATTAATGGCTGATTCTGAGCAGGAAGCAAGTTCAGCTAGCAATCAGGGAAATAAGAGGAATCTATGGTACCTAGACAGTGGATGTTCCAGGCATATGACAGGAGATTCAACCGTGCTCACAGAGTTCAAGGAGGCAGCTGGCCCAAGAATTACCTTTGGAGATGACAGCAAAGGATATACTAAGGGATATGGCTTGATTACAAAGGACAATGTCATCATTGAAGAAGTGGCTTTAGTTGAAGGTTTGAAGCATAATTTGCTGAGTGTCAGTCAGATTTGTGACAAAGACTATGAAGTAAAGTTCACTAAAGAAGTCTGTGTTGTTTCTTCCAAGGAAAACAACAATGTGGTTCTGACAGGCTTTAGAAAAGGAAATGTTTACATAGCTGATTTCAACTCAGTATGCTCAGAATCCATTACTTGTCTCTTCAGCAAAGCAAGCAAGGATGAGAGTTGGCTATGGCATAAAAAGCTGTCACATTTGAATTTTAAAGTTATGAATGATTTGGTAAGAAAGGATCTTGCTAGAGGAATCCCTCAATTGGAGTTCATCAAGGATGGATTGTGTGATGCCTGCCAATTAGGGAAGCAAAAGAAATCATCCTTCAAGAGCAAGACAGAGTCATCCATTGTTAAGCCTCTTCAATTGCTGCATATGGACTTATTTGGTCCAGTAAATGTCATGTCCATTTCAAAGAAGAAATACTGCCTGGTGATTGTGGATGATTTTTCTAAGTTTACATGGACCTTCTTTCTGCACTCCAAAGATTGTGCAAGTGAAATCATCATCAATCATCTCAGACTAGTAAACAATGGTTCTGAAGTAAAAATACAAAGAATCAGGAGTGACAATGACACTGAATTCAAAAATTCCACAATGAAGATTTTCCAGTGAAGAGAATGGAATTGTCCATGAGTTTTCTGCTGCTAGAACACCTCAACAAAATGGGGTTGTTGAAAGGAAAAACAGAACTCTCATTGAAGCAGCTAGAACAATGCTAAGTGAATCAAGATTGCCAACATATTTCTGGGCTGAAGCTGTCAACACTGCCTGCTTCACTTAGAATATTTCCTTGATCAATCAAGCTAGAGGAATGACTCCTTATCAGTTATTCACCAACAAGAAACCAACGTTAGCTTTTCTTCATGTCTTTGGATGTAAGTGTTTTGTGCTAAGAAATCATGGAGATAACTTGGGAAAATTTGAAGCAAAGGCAGATGAAGCTATCTTTGTTGGATATGCAGCAAGGAAAGCCTATAGAGTCTACAATCTAAGAACCAACATTGTTATGGAATATGTACATGTTGTGTTTGATGATCAAAAGATTCTAGGTCTAAATGATAAAGGCTTCCATGAAAAGTTGAGATTTGAAAATGAGGTAGAAGGAAGAATGTACATTGATGATGATGAGGAAAATGAAGATTATGGCCTTGGAAATTCACCTAGAGTTGTTGGTCTAACTAGAAGTGATGCTAACACTGGAAATGAAGCATCCGTTGACAGTCATACTAGAGGAACAGATGCATCCGTTGACAGGCATTCTCATGTATTCGTCGACAGGCAAAATGGAGCATCCGTTGATAGACAAAATGATCCATCCGTTGACAGTCAACTTCATAATTCCACAAGGACAACAAACTCAGGGGGGAGTTTCTCAAAGTCAAAACTCAATGACCAATCAACAAGATCATGCTCACTTAGACGAAGCAACCTCGTCTAGATCAAACCTTCCACCTTCAAGAAAATGGACCAGAGATCATCCTTTTGAATTAATCATTGGTGACTCAAACTCAAGAGTCCAAACTAGGAGGGCCACACAAGAAGAATGCCTATACAGTAGTTTCCTGTCTCAAGAGGAACCTAAGAAAGTGGAAGATGCCCTTCTAGATCCAGATTGGGTCTTAGCAATGCAAGAAGAGCTAAACCAATTTGAGAGAAATAAAGTATGGAAGCTTGTGCCCAAACCTGATGATAGAGGTATCATAGGTACCAAATGGGTTCTCAAGAATAAGACTGATGAAAATGACATAATTGTGAGGAATAAAGCTAGATTAGTGGCAAAGGGCTATTCTCAAGAAGAAGGAATAGATTTTGATGAAACTTTTGCTCCAGTGGCAAGACTTGAGGCAATTAGAATTTTCCTAGCCTATGCAGCACATGCCAATTTCAAACTCTATCAGATGGATGTCAAAAGTGCCTTTCTAAATGGGGAACTGGAAGAAGAGGTATATGTCCATCAACCTCCTGGCTTTGAAGATCCAGAATTTCCAGAATATGTATATCTTCTCTTGAAAGCACTTTATGGTTTGAAGCAAGCACCAAGAGCCTGGTATGACACTTTATCTCAATTTCTTTTGGAGAATCACTTCACTAGAGGTACAGTAGATAAAACCTTATTTCATAGAAATGTCAATGGTTCTTCAATACTTGTTCAAATCTATGTAGATGATATTATTTTTGGGTCTACAGATGAGAAGCTTTGCAAAAGGTTTGCCAAACTTATGCAAAGTAGGTATGAAATGAGCATGATGTGTGAATTAACTTACTTTCTTGGTTTACAAGTAAAGCAAGTTAATGAGGGAATTTTCATAAGTCAAACAAAATATATTTATGATCTTTTAAAGAAATTTGACTTACTGGATTGTGCCTCTGCAAAAACCCCTATGGCCACTGCAACTAAGCTTGAGTTGAATACTAAGGAAAAATCTGTGGACATCTCAAGATATAGAGGCATGGTAGGCTCACTTCTATATCTAACAGCTAGTAGACCTGATATAATGTTTTCCACATGTCTTTGTGCTAGATTTCAAGCTGACCCTAGAGAATCTCACTTGATTGCTATTAAGAGAATTTTCAGGTATGTCAAGGGAACACCAAACCTTGGCATTTGGTACCCAAGAGATTCTGGTTTTTATATAATTGGCTATTCAGATGCAGACTATGCAGGTTGCAGAATTGATAGGAAAAGTACTACAGGCTCCTGTCAATTTCTAGGGAACAGGCTTGTGTCATGGTTCAGTAAGAAACAGAACTCAGTCTCCACTTCTATAGCTGAAGCTGAGTACATTGTTGCTGGAAGTTGTTGTGCACAGATTCTTTGGATGAAAAATCAACTTATTGACTATGGTCTAAAAGTTGAGAAGATTCCAATTTTCTGTGACAACACTAGTGCTATTGCTATCACAGAGAATCCAGTGCAACATTCGAGAACCAAGCATATTGACATTAAATACCACTTCATTAGAGAGCATGTGATGAATGGTACAGTAGAAATGCACTTTGTGCCAAGTGAAATGCAGCTTGCAGATATCTTCACCAAGCCTCTTGATGAATCTTCATTCACAAGGTTGGTAGGTGAACTAGGTATGCTTAATTTTTCATAATTCCTAGTGGTATCTAATCATCCTGTTTTGCAGCTAGAAATGTGTTTTGATTTACTTGAGAATTAAAAACTCTCAGAAAAACTCTTAGCAGAAATTTTGTTTAAGGCAAAATTTGCTTATCAATGGATATCCTTTTATCCGTTGGTAGTATAAACACATTACTAGATTTTCGTATGTCAACGAATAACAGGTTGTCCACGTCATCGATGGATAAACTGTTTTCTCAACCGTCCAATCTTTATCCGTTGATATACATATTTCTTTTTATAGTCGTTGGTAAACGTGTATAATTAGTCACGGCTGTACTTCTTTTCTTTTCATTTATTATCTGACAGTTACTTTTGTCCAATGGGGTAATTACTTTTAATTATTTCATTTTTAATTCTTGAAAAATATAAAAGGTTGTCGTGCTCTCATATCTCACCTTTATTCATTTTCAAGAATCTCATTAGTTAACTGCATCTTCTTCACTAAAACTCTCTCTGCAACAAAAGTTCAAACACTTCAATGGCGCCTATTGTTAAGATGATGTCTTCCACTGGGTTTACCTATGAGAAGAACAATTTCGCGGCCTTTGCTGATACAGTGAACGCTCCAGAAGCATATCACACCATGATGAATTTGGTGAAGAAATGCAAACTGTCATATGCTATGACTGCCACCACTCCTCTAATCCATGAGGTAATTGAAGAGGTGTGGGCATCTGCTGAGTACAATGGCACAGACGGTACACTTTCTTTTTCTTTGAAGGGTAAAAACTATGTAGTTAATTCTGATGTGATAACTACTTGTTTAAAATTGCCTGAGAATAACTGTCTGAAAGTACCCAGTAATGCTGAAATTGTTACCATGCTTAATTCCATAAATTATACCCTTAGTACTGAGAACTTAGGGAAAATTGTTAGGAAAGGTATGGTTAAAGAATGGAGTTATTTTTGTGATGCCTTCATTAAAACTTTTTCTGGCAAGATTAGTAACTTTGATGCTGTTACCAATTCCATGCTAGTTATGCTATGTATGCTTTTGACTGATAAATTCTATAATTTTGGCACACTAGTCATGTATGAGATAGCAGCTAAATTAGGTAAAAAGGAAACTAGGAGCAAGAATGTTTATTTTGCTAGATTTTTTATGCTCCTAGCACTGCATGTATCTGAGAATGAGCTATCCATTGCTAACCCGGATAGCAAGTTCAATTGTTTTGTTCAGGAGAAGAGAGTCTTAAGTGATTTGATTCGAATGAACCTAAATGCAGAAGTACAATTGGTATATCTACCAATTGTTCAGGTAACTGTTTCCAACCCTGAAACCTCTATCTCCAACCCCCAAATTTCTTTGCCTTCTAGTGTCACAATGGAGTCTGTGGCTGTGACCAAACAGGCTCCTACCAAAGTGACCAAATCCAGAGTTCCAAAACCACAATCTAAAAGACAAACCTCAGGTGTCTCTCAAAAGGCACCTGTTGTAAAAACTACCAAAACTCTTGAGGGGAGTGTGAAGGTGGTAGTGAGTGGTGAGGGACAGGGTGAACATCAAAGAAGCCCTAAGGATAAGGAAGGTGAGGCAGGTGCAACCAACATTTCAGTCTCTCAAAAGACTGTTAATGAACCTTCAAGCCAAATTCTAGTTACATCCTCTCAACAGGGTGTGACTACTGATTTAAGTTCCACTCCAGGAACACTGCACAAAAGGGGAAGAGACACAGATAGCTCTCACTCAAAAACCTATGGTAGAAGAGTAAAATCCAAAACCATTGGGGAATCATAGGGTGCACACACAGTACAGCAAACTGTACCTTCTCAAATTCAGTTTGATGTGACTTCAATAAATGTGGAGTCACAGCCCCTTGATCTTAACCTTCAAATCGATACACATTTTAATCCACCATCACCAACTCCATCTCTGGATGTGGATATGATATCTACATCAATTCCTGATTCTCCATCTTTAAAATTCTTGGAGAAGCCCCACTCAACAATTGGTGGTCATCATCTTTTAGATGATTTGTTGGGCCATCAATCTTCCATTCCTGAATTCATAACACTATCTGTGGCCTCTTCCTTAAAATCAATCACCACAGATTCAGTGTTGGTTTTCACTTCAACGGATAATCTTTTTCCTTCATCAACGGATATCCTTCATCCGTTGACAAGTGTTTCTCCATCAACGGATGTGTCTACAACTAATCATCCGTTGACAGCAATAACTACTACATCAACGGATACACTTTATCCGTTGACAACTCTCTCTACCACTGCAAAATGTGACATTCCCATGTCAACTGTGGAGGAGTTTGTAATAGTTGAAACACTTTTAGGAATGAGGGAAGGGAGTGAGAGGCTGCCTTGTGAGCAGGCAAAAGGAGAGAAAAATAATTAGAGGCGGACCATTTCTTCCGGTCAGGCAAAAGGAGAGCAAGAGAGTTCCACCTTAGTAGGTGAAGGTGAGGGTGTGAGAGGTGTGAGCCAGGGGGAGCCCCTGATGCAAGAAAAGAGAGATGAGAGGAGAGAAGGGACTACAGGAGAAATAAGGCAGGATGATTCAGCCATTGCAAGTGAGTTAATGGAGGTTAGTGAAGCTTCCAAAGAGATGGAATTTCGACAAGAATATCAGTCAATTATTGACTCCATCTCTTTGGATCCTGAAACCTTTACTCATCCTGTTTCTGCCTATCAAGTCATGGCACAACAGGGCAATGTGGAGGCAGAGGAGGCAATGAAACTAGTGCATACCTCAGAATCTCTACAAAGAGCAAAAGAAGCTTTAACAGCTCTGCCTTCAGAAGCTGACAGTGAAGAGTTTGGCAGTGATGACAGTCAAAGTTCAGATGGTGAAGAAATCAATGAGGAGGAGACTCCAGAATGGATGTTTTCCAATGCCACTGAACTTGGGGATCTCAATGTGGAAATCATGAAGCAATATCAATCTGCTAAGGCTGAGCACCAAACTGCAGAACCACAGAGAAAGACTGTTCTTGAGCAGGTTATGGCCTCACTGAAATTGCAACAGGAGGAGGTCAAAACTGCAATTAGAGATATGAAGATAGAACTAGATGCCAGGATTGAGGCACTAGCTCCTACTACCACTCAGAAGGTGCTTACTAGCAAACTTCTCAAAAAAGATAGCCTGGCTAAGTCTGTTCAACTTCTTTCCTCCAGAGTGGATAGTATGGAATCTCAAATGCAAACTATCATTGCCAATCAATCAAAACAAACTCAACTACTGGAAATGCTACTTGCAGCTTCACCCCCAACCCTTGATGCTAACAAAAAGGGGGAGAAAATGGGAACAAGCAAAGAAGAGGCTGCAACATCTTCTGGTCAAATTCAAGCTACCAGTAGTAAGATAACACAGATTGAGGGGGAGCAACAGCCAATTGTAGTGGTCAATCCAACAGATTTTGAAATAAAGGCTTCTCCTGTGAAGAAACAAGTGGCTTTGCCTGAGATTCAAAGTTTAGAAGAAATCTCAGATGTTGAAAGGCAAGCCAGAATAGAAGCTTTGGAAAAGATCAACAAGGAGACTAATGAAAGAATTCTAAAGACAGAGAGGATGATCAATGAATCAATTGCATCATCTCTGTTTCTTAATGCTCAATCTTCTGCTCCAACAATATCAACCACAATCATGAAGGTGCTCACTCCAGAAATTGTGGCTCCTACATTCTATGATGCTGAGCCATCATATGTCAAAGAATTTGAACCAGTCATCAAAACCAGAGCCTACTCACCACCAAAGGAAAATGGGAAGAACAAGCTTCAATTGGACTACCCATTTCCCAAGAATGATGAAGAAAAGCTAATGGGAAAAACAATCATGGAGTTCAAAGAGCAGACAAATAAGAGTGTAAGAGATTGGATGGCTGTAATTATAAGGAATGGAAAAGTATTAAATATATCCAACAGCCATCCTAGATTTGTGGAAGCTAAAAGAGAAGAAATCTCCAGAATCCAAAGGGAAGCTCATCCAAGTACAGAAAATCAACATGAAAACTCAGATGAAAAGAGGGCCAGGCTGGCTCAGGAGTTAATGGATGAGGTAGAGGATGAGATGAGGAAACCTGAGGAAGTTCCCAAATCCAAACCTAAAAGAAGAAAAGCTAAAACCAAAAGGGTTCTTTCTCCAGAACCCTCTCCAGAAAAAGAAACCACAGGCTCATCAGTATCTATATCTGCAACAGTAATCAACCCATCTGTGAACTTTTATGGTGACCCCATAATGCCTAAAGAAGAACCAATGAATTTTGATTCAATTGAAGTTCCTTCATTCTTGCTGAATCCAAAACAGAAGAAAAGGGCTCCAAAGAAGCAACTTTCAAAGGGACCAGTTCAAGTTGCTAGGGTACCTGCTATTGTCAAACAACCAATCTTGGAAAACAAAGAAGACTTTATCTATCAGGCAGAAATTGAAGAATACTCTGGCATGAATCTATATTTGGATGAATTGTCAGAATTAAGAGGAATCGATAAGTACAAGAATCTGCCTGAGAGATTAGTGTTTGTCTACAAGGGAGGAAATCAGAGGACATGGCCATTACAGAAGGTTCTTGGAGAGAATTATCATACATTGACCAAAGTGTTCTCAGCATTTAAGAGACACACAGGGTTCTCTGAGACAGCTAGAAGGGAGATAATTAGCAGAATAGAAGAAATAAGGAGAGAATGGAACTCACCCTCAAGTCTTCCAAAGAAAATGAAGATCCCATTCAATGGACAGAAAATCCACATTCAACCCTTTTGGATGATGGAGTTCAGGGATGAAGAGGGCACTAGGAGATTCTTTAGGTTAGAAGACCAACTGTCAAAGGCTAGTTCTGAATACCTAAGATGGTTACAACTAAAGCTAAATCCAAAAGTTGTTGAAGAAGATACCTTCTATAGGCAACTTCAAGTGCAAATTGAGTCCAACTCTGCCAAGGAAGGAAAGTCAAGGGTGCAGCCAACCAGAGAGAGGAAACATCATTAATTTGCTCAATCTAAAGGAGCACATCTCTGATAAGTTTCTTAAAGCTTTCTGTTTTTAATTTTTGTAGCTTAATACAATTTTTGCATACTGTAGTGTATATATCTTTAGGAATGTTTTGTTATCATCAAGGTTCTGAATTTATGCTTTATTGCCATCAAGTATAAATTGGGGGAGATTGTTAGGAATATGTTGTAGTTGATGATAACTTAACATTCAAGCAAAATTGTATAAAGTCAAGTTTTGTAACTGTCAACGGATAAGACTTTATAACTCTATTCGTTGATAGGTAGCTCATCAACGGATGAGGTTTTGTAGCATACTGCAATATCTCTACTTATCAGTTGATAGTGTTTTTATTCAGAGTCATGTTGACCATCAATGGATAGGCAGAATAGGGTAGCCAATTTTAAATAAGCTATGCTATGTAATTCTGTCTAAGTAAAAGTGTATCAACGGATGAGAACAGGGCTCTATCAACGGATACAACTCAAATCTACTCTATCAACAGATATAGCTTAAACTACCATCAACGGATGACTGTGCACAACATCAATGGATAATCATTAACACTTTATCCTATGCTAGCTGGGGATTAACAGTTGATAAGGATAGGTTTGATTGATGATAAGTGGATTTTATATCTACTTGGAGCATTCTAAATCAGCTTAAATTGATTGTCTTGGACTCAAGTTTCTTGTAGTTTTGATGTGTTTTGCTTAGTTGTGCAGGTTTACGAGAATGTTGATTAAGGTGGATGCTTCTATAATTTTTTGGGAATTAATTGATTAAAATTCAGATTTTCTGGGAAGGCTTGCGTAGCTTACACTGTTTTGGCCATATCTGGAGTTCTGTAAGTCCGTTTTCAGCGATCTTACTGCCCACGCGAAGCTTGAGAGATTTTCTACAACCTGGGATAGGAATCACGTGCAAGTAAAGTACTGAATTAATTCGCGCGTGTAGTCTTTATGAAGCAAGGCTGGGAAATTCCTGTTTTGCCCTTTTCAAGTTCTAATTATATTCCGGGCAGGTTTTAGCACCTTAATTAAATTCTAATTGTAATAGAAGATAAAATTCTTGCTGGGCAAGAAAGCTAGAGCCTATAAAAACACATCTAAGCATTGTAATAGATATACAGATTATCATAGCATTATTATTGTAACCAGCTGAGATCTGCAAGAGAGAAAAGGAGAGAAGGGTTCAACGCTCGTGACAAGCAAGGATCTAGATCTACTTCATCTTTTGTATACGTTGGATTATAGATTTGTTTCTCAACTCTTAATTTTTATAATATTATTACGTTTTTCTTCCATATCTTGTTTTATATCATGTTTTCATCAAATCCCATGACGATGAACAGTTCAATTATGGGCTAATCGTTGTCGTGGGATCCTAGTGGATTTATCTATGTAGCTTAGTAGTTTGTATGCCTTAAAGATTTATGTGTGGTGAATTCTTGATATCCTTGTATGGTTGTGCTTATTGAATTTAGGTGCGTCGCGAACATCTAATTTGTTAATCTCTTGCTAAACGAGAGTGGATCTTGAGATTTAGAACTTGCCATGCTAGCATAGGATAGGTTGGTGTTAAGCATCATGATTTGTGGCATCAATAGAGATATTATGCTACCCTATGTGATCTAAGTGGATAACTTGTGCTTCAACCTCTATGTTTTCAAATTCTATAGAGATATAGGGTCTAAACATAATAGGTGCCTATTCATCTTCTATCTCTTTTGTGGATGTATGTGTAGATTGGTACTAGTATACCGAGAGGTAACTTTTACTCTTTTCGTGTTATCCGATCAGATATCAAAACCATCGCATGTTTTAATTAAAGGCTGCAACTCTAAGTGAAGTAGATGATGAAACTAGGATTCCATGTTTATTCTCATATAAGTAATTCGATATTAATTCTTGTTAATTAGTTAATTCTTAGTTTAAATCTTGCATCTTAGTATAAATTAGATATTCAAACCCAATTTGTTACTTTTCTTAGCAGTGAGTTAAAACCATACATTGTTGCATAGGCATATTTA
Source organism: Kitagawia praeruptora (assembly GCA_037693485.1). Taxonomy (NCBI): domain Eukaryota; kingdom Viridiplantae; phylum Streptophyta; class Magnoliopsida; order Apiales; family Apiaceae; genus Kitagawia; species Kitagawia praeruptora. Next base: position 51,100,390 of record CM075348.1, on the reverse strand, counting down.
CTGAATAGAACCATAACCAGATCTCTGTGGAACGAACTTAAATTATATTACTTGTGACTACGTGCGCTTGCGTGAAATTAGCATAACAAGTTTTTGGCGCCGCTGCCGGGGATCATCGGTGTTTTTATTTTAGTTTATGTGCTTGTCATCAGTGGTCGTTAGCGTTCACTGACTCGGATTCTTATTTAGTTTGTTTGTTTCGTGGTGTTTCAGGTACTTGAGTTTGTATGCAAACACGTGCGCAAGCTCGTTTGCAAAGACTGGCGGAAGACGATCTTGTAGAGAATAAAGAGAATAAGGAAGAGGAATCTGAAACTACAGTAGCAATGGCAGATGCAGCAGCAGCTAAGGCTTTGAAGGACTATTCTCAGCCGAAACTCAATGACATTCAGTCTAGCATTATCAGGCCAGCTATTGCAGCGAACAACTTTGAGATCAAGCCGGGCACAATTCAGATGGTGCAGAATTCAGTCCAGTTTGGGGGAGCTTCTACGGAGGATCCTAACATGCATGTTCGGGACTTTATCGAAATCTGCGACACTTTCAAGTGTAATGGTGTGACGGATGATGCTATTAGGTTGAGGCTTTTCCCATTCTCTCTAAGGGATAAGGCTAAGAGCTGGCTACACTCTTTGCCACCTGGTTCCATTACTACATGGGAAGATCTTGCTCAGAAGTTCCTTACTAAATTCTTCCCTATGGCGAAAACTGCAGCAATAAGGAACCAGTTGACTCAATTTCAACAGCAATCTGGTGAGTCATTATGTGAGGCTTGGGAACGCTACAAGGAGATGCTAAGGAAGTGTCCTCATCATGGCATGCCTGATTGGATGGTTATTAATGGGTTCTATAATGGGTTGGGAGCACAATCTAGGCCTTTGCTAGATGCAGCATCAGGAGGAGCTCTGTGGGCGAAGAGTTATGATGAAGCTTATGATCTTATAGAGATGATGGCTGCTAATGAATATCAGAATCCAACCCAGAGGCTTTCTCAAGGCAAGGTAGCAGGAGTTTTGGAAGTAGATACAGCTTCAATGATTATGGCTCAGTTGAAGGCTCTTGCTATGAAAGTGGATTCTCTTGCTAATTATGGAGTTCAGCAGGTGGCTAGTGTTTGTGAGTTATGTGCGGGCGCACATGAGACGAATCAGTGTGCTATTTCTTCTGAATCAGCACAGTTCGTGAGTAATTTCCAGAGACCTGCTGCACCAGTTCCAGCCACTTATCATCCTAATAATCGGAATCATCCCAATTTCAGCTGGAGCAACAATCAAAATACTCAACAGTCGTATCAGCAAGCGAAGCCATTTAATCAAGGCTATCAACAACCTTACGCTCAAAGGGCACCATATCAACCTCCTGGATTTCAGCAGCAACAGCCTCAGGCTCAGGTAGGGCAATCTTCGAATGAAAAATCAGAGATTGATGATTTGAGGATGATGGTGAAGAATCTGCAAGCTTCTCAAAAGATCTTCGAGAGCCAGCTGGGACAGATTGCAAGTGCCTTACTTAGTAGACCACAAGGAACTCTTCCTAGTGATACAGAGACTAATCCAGGTAGGAGAGACAACAAAGAACAGGTGAAGGCCGTAACTTTGAGATCGGGAAAGGTTACAACAGATCCTAAATCAACCGCTAAAGAAGATGAAGAAGTGCAGAATCAGCAAGTGGAAAAATCTGCAATGCCTGAAATTGAAAAATCTGACTTAGGAGCGGATGAGCTAGATGGTGACAAAGAGAAGAGCAAGGAACCTGTTAAAGCTTCAGTGGATCAGTCTACTCAGATCTATCCTCCTCCTCCATATCCTAGAAGACTCCAGAAGCAGAATTTGGATAAAAAGTTTGCTAAGTTCCTCGAGGTGTTCAAGAAGTTGCATATTAACATACCCTTCGCGGAAGCTCTTGAAGAGATGCCAAGCTATGCCAAGTTCATGAAGGGAATTCTCTCTCGTAAGTTGAAGCTTGATGCATTAGAGACCGTTGCCTTAACGGAAGAGTGTAGTGCCGTTCTGCAACAGAAGTTGCCTCCAAAGCTAAAGGATCCGGGTAGTTTTACTATTCCATGCACTATTGGTAATCTATTCTTTGAGAAGTGCTTGTGTGACTTGGGAGCTAGCATCAATCTCATGCCCTTGTCAGTTTTCTTGCAACTTGGTCTACCGGATCCGAAGCCAACTAACATCTCGTTACAGTTGGCCGATCGTTCAATTACTTATCCTAGAGGCATAGTGGAGGATGTCTTGGTGAAAGTTGATAAACTCATCTTCCCTGCTGATTTTGTTATCTTGGATTTCGAGGAAGATAAGAAGATTCCCATAATCTTGGGAAGGCCATTCCTAGCTACGGGTAGTACTTTGATCGATGTGCAGAAAGGAGAGCTCACCATGAGGATACAAAATCAGAATGTCACCTTTAATGTGTTCAATGCTATGAAGCTTCCATCTGATGAAGAAGAATGTTTCAATGTTGATTTGGTTGATTCCGTGGTAGCCAAGGATCTTGATCATTTGTTGCTAACAGATTCTTTGGAAAAAGCATTGAGTGGGAACTCTGAGGTGAAAGATGAAGATGAAGTGATGCAAATTCAGATGTTGAATGCCAATATGTGGAATAGAAAATTTGACATGCCTTTCGAGTCTCTTGGTTTAAAGGAGCTGGAAAAGTCACAAGTCCGTCTTAAACCATCTATTGAGGAGGCTCCTACTCTTGAACTCAAACCTTTGCCTAATCACTTGAGGTATGCTTTTCTTGGTGATACCTCTACATTACCTGTTATTATTTCTTCTAATCTGTCAGATATCGAGGAAGAAAAGCTCTTGCGTATTTTGAGGGAGTTCAAGTCAGCAATTGGTTGGACTATAGCAGATATCAAGGGAATCAGCCCCTCTTATTGCATGCATAAAATTCTGCTAGAGGAAGGAGCTAAGCCGACTGTTGAACATCAAAGAAGACTCAATCCAATTATGAAGGAGGTGGTGAAGAAGGAAATTCTAAAGTGGTTAGATGCTGGTATTATCTATCCTATCTCAGACAGTTCTTGGGTGAGTCCGGTTCAATGTGTGCCAAAGAAAGGAGGCATGACAGTTGTTGTTAATGAGAAGAATGAGCTCATCCCTACTCGGACAGTCACGGGGTGGAGAGTTTGCATGGACTATCGGAAGCTCAACAAAGCCACGAGAAAAGACCACTTTCCTCTTCCATTCATTGATCAGATGTTAGACAGGTTGGCTGGACACGAGTATTATTGTTTGCTTGATGGTTATTCTGGTTATAATCAGATTTGCATTGCTCCGGAAGATCAAGAGAAGACCACATTCACATGTCCTTTTGGCACTTTTGCTTTTCGTCGAGTTTCTTTTGGACTTTGTGGTGCTCCTGCTACTTTTCAAAGGTGTATGATGGCTATTTTCTCAGACATGATTGGCACTAATGTGGAGGTTTTTATGGATGACTTCTCAGTTTTTGGTACTTCATATGACGAGTGCTTGTATAATCTTGGCTTGGTATTGAAACGTTGTGTGGAGACTAATTTGGTTCTTAATTGGGAGAAGTGTCATTTTATGGTGCAAGAAGGAATTATTCTTGGGCACAAGGTATCTAGCAAGGGGCTTGAAGTGGATAGGGCTAAGGTGGAGACAATCGAAAATCTTCCTCCACCTATCTCTGTTAAAGGAATTCGCAGTTTTCTTGGTCATGCGGGATTCTATCGGCGATTCATTCAAGACTTCTCAAAAATCTCTAAACCTTTGTGCAACCTGTTAGAGAAGGATGTTCCTTTCAAGTTTGATGATGAGTGCCTTGCAGCTTTTGAGCTCTTGAAGAAGAAGCTGACCACTACACCAGTCATTACCGCACCTAATTGGGAGGAACCGTTTGAGCTAATGTGTGATGCTAGTGACTATGCTGTTGGAGCTGTGCTTGGGCAAAGGAAGGACAAAATTTTTCATGTGGTTTACTATGCTAGTAAAACCCTCAATGATGCACAGCTTAACTACACCACTACGGAGAAGGAGTTGCTAGCAGTTGTCTATGCTTTTGAGAAATTCAGATCTTACTTGCTTGGTACGAAGGTGATTGTGTATACAGATCATGCTGCTATTCGATATCTCATGTCAAAGAAGGATTCAAAGCCTAGATTGATTCGTTGGGTACTTCTTTTGCAAGAATTTGATGTGGAGATCAAGGATAGAAAGGGCACGGAAAATCAGGTGGCTGATCATCTTTCACGTTTGGAGGACCAAGGTAAGGATTCACATGCTAAATCTCTTATTAATGAATCTTTTCCAGATGAGCAACTTTTTGGGGTGCAAGGTGAAGAGCCATGGTTTGCAGATTATGTGAACTATCTTGTTAGTAATGTCATCCCTCCGGAATTCTCGTATGCTCAAAGGAAGAAGTTCTTACATGATGTGAAGTGGTACCGTTGGGACGAGCCATTCTTGTTCAAGCTTGGTGTGGATCAGATTTTGAGGAGGTGCATTCCTTACAGTGAGACGGAAAGTATTTTGCATGATTGTCATTCTACCACATATGGAGGCCATTATGGTGGTGATAAAACAGCTCAGAAAGTACTTCAAGCGGGATTCTATTGGCCGACTCTGTTTAAAGATTCTCATAGGTTCGTCATGAGTTGTGATCGATGTCAAAGGGTTGGTAATATCTCTAGGAGGAATGAGATGCCTCTGAATACTATTCTTGAAGTTGAGATCTTTGATGTGTGGGGAATTGATTTCATGGGTCCGTTTGTTTCTTCTTGCAACAATCAGTACATCTTGCTAGCTGTGGATTATGTGTCTAAATGGGTTGAGGTGAAAGCCTTACCAACAAATGAAGCTAAGGTGGTTCTGAATTTTCTTCACAAGCAGATTTTCACGCGTTTTGGAACTCCACGAGCTATAATCAGTGATGAGGGGACACACTTCTGTAATCGTCAGTTTACTGCTATGATGGCAAAGTATAATGTGACGCATCGTGTTGCCACTGCTTATCATCCTCAAACTAATGGTCAAGCGGAGGTTTCGAATCGTGAAATCAAAAGAATTCTTGAGAAAGTGGTGAATCCATCTCGTAAGGATTGGTCGTTGAAGCTAGACGAAGCTGTGTGGGCGTACAGAACTGCTTACAAGACAGCCCTAGGTATGTCTCCTTATCAGTTGGTGTTTGGTAAGGCATGTCATTTGCCTGCCGAGCTAGAGCACAAGGCCTATTGGGCGTTGAAGAAATTGAATTTGGATATTTCGGCTGCGGGTGAGAAACGTCTACTTCAGTTAAATGAGCTTGAAGAATTTCGTGAACAGGCTTATGAGAATGCGAAAATGTACAAGGAGAAGGTTAAGAGGTGGCATGATAAGAAGTTGGTGCATAAGTCATTTGTGTCGGGTCAACAAGTGTTGCTTTATAATTCTCGTCTCAAACTTTTTCCGGGTAAGCTCAAATCAAAGTGGTCAGGTCCGTTTACAGTCAAGGAAGTATTTCCTAGTGGAGCAGTGGAGATATTTAGAGGTTCTATTGATGATTCTTTCAAGGTGAATGGACATAGACTTAAGCCTTATTTTGGTGGTATGGTAAACCGTGAGAAGGTTGCCGCTGTTTTATCTCGTTCGTGATTTTTCGGAAGGACGTCAAGCTATTGACGTTAAACGAGCGCTTCGTGGGAGGCAACCCATGCATTAGTATAGGAAAAAAAAAAAAAAATTTTGAGTGTTGTGTAAAAAAAAAAAAAAAATCGAAATTGGAGCAAATTGCAGGGCTTTAACGCAACCTGCATGTGCGTTTCTGGAAAGGGGGCACTTTGCGGCCCTGTGGCGCAGTTTGCGTATGCGTCTCTGGAAGGGAGGCAGTTTGCCCCCTAGTGGCGCAGCTTGCTTTAACGTTTCTGGAAGCAGGGCAATTTGCCCTTCAGTCGAGCAGTTGGCGCGTGGGAGAATGGATTGAAAAAAAAAAAAAAATTCTTCACAGGTTCACTGCTTCTGTCCGAGAGTTGTGTTATGTGTATAAAAAATAAAATCTTTCACCCCAATTTCTTTTTATACTCCCCATCTTTCCCCTAAATCTTTTCCTAATTTAATTCCAAAACCCCTTATCTCTCCTAAAAAATTTCAAATTCCTATTTCTTTTCTAAATCTTTTTCTTTTATTCATTAAATATTTTTTCTATCCTATATCAAATTCCAAATTCCACCCAAATTTTTTCCTTTTCACATTAAAATTCTTATATTCATCCTATCACTCCATGGCCTATATATACCCATACATACACACCCAATTCATTATCTTCCTCCTCTACATCTCTTAAAAATTCAAGTTTGGGGGAAAATTAGTACAAGTTCACCTCTTTGATTCGTAGTGGGAATTTTTTTCTCTATTTTATTTTATTACGAATTTGTGTTCTTGTAAATTGGGGTTTTTGTATTATTCTTGTTACGTGGGTATTTTTGGTGTGATTTGGTTTGGTGGTTTTTGGTGGGATATTTCTTGGTGGTTGGTGGTGGTGCTATTGTTGAGTGGGGTTTTGGCTATTATGGCGCCTAAGCGAATGAGGGGTGGTGCTATTAGGGTGGAGAGATTTTCTTCTCCGGATGCGGAGGTTGAGTATAATCGATTGTTGTCAAAGTCGGTGGCGAAAGAAAGGGGGTTTTTACCAACTCGTCATTATGGGTTGGTTGATGTGATTAGTGAGTTACGTTGGGGAGAGATTTGTAAGGCACCTGCTCCAGTTCCGGTGAATGTTGTTAGGGAGTTTTATGCTAATGCTAAGGGTGAGCCGGATGAGGTGTGTGTGGTTCGAGGTAAACAGGTGGAGTATAGTGTTGATGCTATTCGTAAAATTTTGGGACAACCACCGAAGCTTGTGGGGGATGAAGATTGGGCAAGGAAGACTAGTAAGGATGTCGATTTGGAGGCAATTGTTCGTGAATTATGTGTTCCTGGTACGGTTTGGAAGTATAAAGTGGGAACCAATGCGCCGGTTAATTTTCTGTCTTCTGCTATGAATAAATTTGCACGTGCATGGTATGCATTCCTTTGTGCGAATATTATGCCTACTTCTCATATTGGTGAGGTCACAGTTGATAGATTGATTCTTCTTTGGGGCATTCTAAAGGGGAAGTACATTGATGTAGCCTATATTGTTCATCAGAATATTCTACGGTTTTTAAAGTCTCATGCGCTATCATCGATGCCCCATGCTTCTGTTATAGCTGGTTTATGTAAGGAAAGTGGTGTTATCTGGGGTGCGGATGAGGAGTTGCAGTCACCTTTGCCTTCCATTACTGATGTGTCTATTGATCGAATGCCTGACTGGCAAGGTGGGGTTCCAGATCCGAGGGGTCTTGGTTATATTGTTGATGATGTTGATGCTAGTGGTAATGGAGCGGGCGCTCAGCCACAGGGTTCGGAAGTACCAAGAGTTTTGGAGGCTCACTTTAGGCGTTTGTATAGGCGGATGGATGCCATACATGCTTGTAACAGGGAGTATGCTCAAGATATGGCTACAGCTTTGAGAGATGCAGGTATTCAGGCGAGGTGGCCAGTCTATGGAGCTCGTACGCAATATCCACCGCCAGATTATGATTCCTCCGAAGAGGAGGACGAGTAGGTATGTTTCTGTTATCCCTTGTATTTACTTCCATTCAATGCGGACATTGAATATTTTAAGTTTGGGGGTGGTTTGAGGGATTAGTAGTTGTTGTATTATTTGTTCATGTAGGAATTATTTGTTCATGTAGGATTTCATGCTTTGCATCTTAGTAGTAGTAAATTATGCATTTATGTTTGTGTTATCTACGTTTGTTTCATATAGGACATTCTGTTTTTATGTTTGTATGTCATGTGAGTTCATAATAGTTTGCATTTGCACCCATGCTTGATAGAAATTTTGTGTTGTTGACGCTTTTGCTTGAGAAGTGATATGCTTTGTTCTTGTGCACACACATACACTAGTAAGTTGAAGCTAGTAGACTTATTGAATGTTGTAAGTGCTTAGAAGGACATGAATATGTGCAAGATGATTTAGTTTGCATGCTTTGAATACAAGTTGGTGCGTTAGAGAGATGTTGCTTGGGATTGAGTATGTTTTTCCACCAAGTGAGATTTTGAGCCATATTGCATATTTGCTGCAATTTATTCGTTTGCTTGAGTGTCCACGGATTGTTTGCATTGCTAGCAGTTGTTTGAGGTCTTTCTTGAAACGCATGACATGATTTGACGATTAAAATGATAAAGGCATTTAGGAATAACCACATATTTTCCCATATTACCACACCATGTTTACATGATCAATTAGTTAACCCGTTGAGCTTAATCCTATTTTTTCGGTGACATACCACATTACTTGCCTAGACCTTTTTCTTGTATTGGCCTTACATTAATTTGAACCCGCATTGTCAAAGGTTAGTAGAGTGCTTAAGGGAGTAATAAGGTGTGTAAGGAGGGGGTTATTGTTGGTCTTACTTTTGGGGGGAATATTGAAATTGGGTTTGGTTGTTTACTTGATAGTCGACATATGTAATAAATTATGGGATCATTGTTATTGTTATTGTTTATTGTTTGTGTTCTATTTAGCTCTCGAAAAAAAAAATGAAAAAAAAATGAAAAAAAAGGAAAAAAAAAGAAAAAAAGAAAAAAAAAAGAAAAAGAAAAAAAATATTATGAGAGCATGTTTGTGTTATTGTGATCCTACTTTAGTCGACTAGTCGAGTGTTTGTCTTAGTAAAATTATGTAGGGGGAAAATAGGGTGTTGTGTACGATTTATTATGGTACTTACTAGCTTTTGACACTTCACCTGTTTTGGCTTATTTGACATACCTTGTCCCTAGCCCCGTTACAACCCAAATAAAGACCTTTTGATTGTCGTCATTGATGTATGTTGTGTTAAGAGTTAGATTGATACCAAATGTCAAGCATGTTTATGATTTTGTTGGAATTGAGTGATACACTTACCCTTGTTCTTGAGTGAATATTCTTTTGTGAGTGGATTATGAGTGTTTGCTTGTTCTTGCGTATGAGATCCCGAGTGTTGTCTCAAAGATGTACTCTTGTAGGCTTAGCATGTTTACTAACTTATTCTTACACTTGACATGGGCTTGTGAGAACTTATGCATGTTCATTGAGTAGACTATGTGAATACTTGCACTTTCGACACCAAGACATTGCGTATTTACTTTGATTCTTAAGTTGATATGGCATGAGAGGATTTGAAGGTATGGTAGATTAGATTAATTGCATTTGCATATTAGTTGCATTCATGCATTGCATTGCATTAGGTTAAATGGATTTTGTGGGTACATTCGCTATAGGCCCTCACGAGACCTTACTCGTCCACTAGGGCTGCCTAGGGGTTTAAAGGGCTTGTTGCATATGCCAAATGCAACCGTGATCACCTACGGAAGTGGTACTAGTTAGTTAGTTGTAATTGTTTATACTTGAGGACAAGCATCGGTTTAAGTTTGGGGGTGTGATAAGTGGATTTTATATCTACTTGGAGCATTCTAAATCAGCTTAAATTTATTGTCTTGGACTCAAGTTTCTTGTAGTTTTGATGTGTTTTGCTTAGTTGTGCAGGTTTACGAGAATGTTGATTAAGGTGGATGCTTCTATAATTTTTTGGGAATTAACTGATTAAAATTCGGATTTTCTGGGAAGGCTGCGTAGCTTACACTGTTTTGGCCATATCTGGAGTTCTGTAAGTCCGTTTTCAGCGATCTTACTGCCCACGCGAAGCTTGAGAGATTTTCTACAACCTGGGATAGGAATCACGTGCAAGTAAAGTACTGAATTAATTCGCGCGTGTAGTCTTTATGAAGCAAGGCTGGGAAATTCCTGTTTTGCCCTTTTCAAGTTCTAATTATATTCCGGGCAGGTTTTAGCACCTTAATTAAATTCTAATTGTAATAGAAGATAAAATTCTTGCTGGGCAAGAAAGCTAGAGCCTATAAAAACACATCTAAGCATTGTAATAGATATACAGATTATCATAGCATTATTATTGTAACCAGCTGAGATCTGCAAGAGAGAAAAGGAGAGAAGGGTTCAACGCTCGTGACAAGCAAGGATCTAGATCTACTTCATCTTTTGTATACGTTGGATTATAGATTTGTTTCTCAACTCTTAATTTTTATAATATTATTACGTTTTTCTTCCATATCTTGTTTTATATCATGTTTTCATCAAATCCCATGACGATGAACAGTTCAATTATGGGCTAATCGTTGTCGTGGGATCCTAGTGGATTTATCTATGTAGCTTAGTAGTTTGTATGCCTTAAAGATTTATGTGTGGTGAATTCTTGATATCCTTGTATGGTTGTGCTTATTGAATTTAGGTGCGTCGCGAACATCTAATTTGTTAATCTCTTGCTAAACGAGAGTGGATCTTGAGATTTAGAACTTGCCATGCTAGCATAGGATAGGTTGGTGTTAAGCATCATGATTTGTGGCATCAATAGAGATATTATGCTACCCTATGTGATCTAAGTGGATAACTTGTGCTTCAACCTCTATGTTTTCAAATTCTATAGAGATATAGGGTCTAAACATAATAGGTGCCTATTCATCTTCTATCTCTTTTGTGGATGTATGTGTAGATTGGTACTAGTATACCGAGAGGTAACTTTTACTCTTTTCGTGTTATCCGATCAGATATCAAAACCATCGCATGTTTTAATTAAAGGCTGCAACTCTAAGTGAAGTAGATGATGAAACTAGGATTTCATGTTTATTCTCATATAAGTAATTCGATATTAATTCTTGTTAATTAGTTAATTCTTAGTTTAAATCTTGCATCTTAGTATAAATTAGATATTCAAACCCAATTTGTTACTTTTCTTAGCAGTGAGTTAAAACCATACATTGTTGCATAGGCATATTTACTGAATAGAACCATAACCAGATCTCTGTGGAACGAACTTAAATTATATTACTTGTGACTACGTGCGCTTGCGTGAAATTAGCATAACAATTGACAGATCACATGGGTTGATAGTAGGTATAAAAAGGCAGTATGGCAGCCATACTTTGGAAACACAGAAGAAAGAAGCATTACATTTACACAGTACATACAAGAAAGGTGCAAGGGACATATCTGTTCACAAGGACAACCTTTCGGCTACATGTGGATTTGGAGTGGAGTAGCAAGTCAACTTGAATTAGATTAATATTATCTTATTCCTGTAGTACTTGTAAACTTGGGATATATAACCAAGTGTAGCAACTCTTTAGAGATTAAGAAAACAGACATATTTGCTTAGGGTTTCTTGAATATCCTTAGAAGCAAAGAGTTGTAAAAACAGAAGCTGTGTACATTTGTATCACAGAGTTTTCTTCGAATAAAAGTCTCAGGTGGTACATTTAACCACCTGATTTTTTATGTGTTTGTGAACCATTTCTTATTCAGCAATTATTTCCTTATAGATTTCTGTGGTTTTTATCAGAAATTTATAATTATCAAGAATTGTATTCAACCCCCCCCCCTTCTACAATTATACAAGTGTGTAATCTGGGAATAACAACTGTTTCTCATGTCTTTACAAGATGCCTACGTACCCTATTTATAGGGATCAAGCCATACGTAGTTCTCTTAGAGAAGAAGTTATCTAGACGGGCTTGGGTTTCTACGGGCTCGGCTTGGCCCAAATCCACTAGTCATCTCCTTGGGTTGTATTTTACCCATTCATACTGCTCATGCCCCATGGCCCATTAAAGAGAAACCCATGGCTAGCATGATGCCATAACTATCATTATTGGCGAAACTGATTAGATGACCTCGCATGCGACCTCGCTGGGCCTGACCATACGAGGCGATCCTCGCTTTTGTGGAGATAAACTACTTACGCGACCTCGCTGGGCCTGCCCATAAGCCTTCGTAGTAAGCATGCTCTAGGTCACGCTGGACCTCTAGGCCTCGCCGGACCTCATAAAATGCGATCCCGTACTCTAGGGCTCGCTGGCGATCCTGTTGTACAAAATAATGCAATGAATCTTCATATGATGGCGGACTTTAATGACCCATTCCTCATTCCTAGGCCCATTATGTGAGATGTACTGATATTCTAGCCCATTAAGCCTGTTTAGGACTTATGCCAAATCCGGGCATAACAATGATCTTAATCATCTAAACCTATTCGGCATTATTATTAATATCATTATACTTCCATATGAATTGGGCGATTGATGAAGAAGAATCTAAAGGAGGCTTCCGAACAGAGAAAGAAACTGTAACCCTAGTGTGTTTTGATGTTATATACAGCAAGCTGATTGCTTATCTTATATTAGGTTCACTATATCTAGCTTACAATTATATGATTGAATCACTTGATATATCATTTGCATATATATATATATATATATGTGTTTGCTATGTATAAGTATACTCTCAGGTAACTTAGTTGGTGATATGGGAATGCAAAGGTATAAAGCCATATATCTGTTCAGCTCACCAGAACCAAAACAGCAAGCTGATATGAACTCACCAGAATGAAAACAGCAAGCTGACATGCACTCACCAGAACGAAAACAGCAAGCTGACATGCACTCGCCAGAACCAAAACAACAAGCTGATTCGGACTTGGCAGAACCAAATAGCAAGCTGACATGAACTTGCTATGTTATTTCTATATGTACTAACTTGGTTTTGCAGGGTTGTCTTGCTTACTGATTGTATAATCAGTGTGTCACAAACAGCAAGCCAAAGGTGCTTCAACAATGACAGTTTGGTAAGCTAGTTGCACACAGCCACACAGTCAATATGCAAACAACGAGCCATTTCCAACTATTAGAATTCCTGTAGATAAAGATCAACTAGACATATCTATGCTCTCAGGAAACTTAGTTGAGGATATGAAAGGGAAGGTCTAAAGTCATCTATACGTTCAGCCTATCAGAAGTAAAACAACATGTTATTTATATATGTACTAACTTGGTTTTGCAGGATATTCTAGCTTAATGATTGTATAATCAGTCTATCTAACAGCAAGCCAAAGTTGAGACAGTGATAGTTTGGCAAGCCAGTTGCGCAAAGTTAATACGTAAACAGCAAGATGTTTGCTTGTAGTTTGATATAAAACATCATGTTATTTCTGTATTGTGCTAACTTGGTTGTGCATTGTATTGTGATAGCTTGGTCTTGCAGGGAAAAATATCTTACTGATGAGAATACGCAAACAGCAAGCCAGTTTCACAAACAGCGTGCCATTCTCACAAACAGCAAGCTGTTTGTGTCTGTCAGAATTAAAGAACACTTCAGTTTTTCAAAGCGCATCAAGTGAAGATAGTGTTAGAAACGTGTAAGGGCCCTCTGAATATATCTATCATGCCAAAACATCACTCAAGTATATTGGGGAACAAAATATTCCTTGCTTTGAATAAGGAAAAGTAGCATGATACTTTTGACTTATTTAATTGCCTTCCACATGCTCTTGTCTCTTCATGATAACAAATATTCTTCATCATATCAAACACCATACACGCTCCATCTTCTTTCTCTCAACTGAAAATATTCAAGCTCCATTTTCTTCATATCAAAAACACCTGCAAACGGCTATAAACATTATCAAACCGTTGGAGCCTTTTAAGCTTGATTTTAATATTGTTCTTGTTTATCTATTTAAAACGACTCTTGCTCAGTTCTTAAAAACTACACACAAGTACAAAAACAAGAAGATATACACAATTACAAAGCTTTCATTGCAAAATCTTTATAAACCTTTCAAACCCTATACACGTATATATCATATATATTCAGAGGGTCATTAGGTTGAGTTGTAATTGATTCAAATCATTGTATTGTTCAAGTTGTATTGAATAGTTGTTGTACAAGGTTGGCTTAAGGTTTTGGATGGGTTGAACTAGACTAGAGAAGTGTATTTGGGAAGTATTGCTTAGAGAGTTAGTTCAACACAGCAAACAGTAAGCCATTTGTAAGCAGCTGGGTGTTTTAGTTGTTGGGCAGATTGGTTAGGGAACAAGGTTGATGAATATTGCTAGAGAAAGTATACTTGGGAAGTATAGCGTAGAGAGCAGGTTCTGAAATAGGTGTTCAGCAAGCCATTTGTCATCAGCTAGGAAGAAGGGAGATATATTATTGTATCTTGTAATCGATTTATTTCATTGATCAATAATATATTCTCTTACCAAGTTGGTAAGGGACCAGGACGTAGATCATAGGGGATTAGGGGTCGGACCTAGCTAAAAGATCGTGTGTCACATTTTGCTTACTGTTTATTTCATTCTGTATTGCATATTAGATACAAACAGCATGCCATTTGTAAACTGTGTTATTACAAACAGTAAGCTGTTTCTGGTAAATTTTTAAACAGGTCATAAATAAGCATTGTTAACCATAAACACCTATTCACCCCCTCTAGGTATTGTTTTCAGAAACGTCATTGAGTTATCAATCTAGCAGACATGTGAGAATTTTAGGAGTTTAATTATATGATATCATCAATATATCATGATTTAGGTTTAGACATAATAATGGCGTCGTAAATACTCCTTCCGTCCCAATTTACATGTCTCTTTTCTAAAAAGCACACATATTAAGATAAAGTTAGTTGAATAAATTTTTCCAACTAATACCCTTATTTAATACATTGGAAAATGAGAATAGAGTTAAGTTTAAAAAAGTCAAATTTTTGATACAATAAATGTAGGGATAGAAACTACACTTAAATTTGTATTGAAAGGAGAAAAGGAACATGTAATTTGGGACAAATTTGTTTTAGAAAAGGGACATGTATTTTGGGACGGAATGAGTAGTATTTATAAAGGAACGTAAGAAGCAAGGCGCACTCTTCAATTGTCCATGAAATACAGTACAAACAAATGTTGGTGAGGTAAAACGAGTGAGTTATAGAGTTATTCAATTAAAATTAATTAATGTTAGAGAACCTAAAAAATTATCCCAAAAAACTCTCAAATAACTATGTCCTCATTTAATTGATAATTTTTTAAAATAAAAATATGAAACTCCGCGTCTAAATATATGTGTTCACAAATTAAAACATGTCCTATATCAATCATGCTATTTTGTAACTATTTTTGGAAAAGATTTTTGAATTTTCTAAAATTATTCATTTTTAGCTACTTAACCATCAAATAAATTTATTTTTATTAACAGCATAAACCATCAAACTTTATAAAACTCAGTACAACTAGCAAAAAAGAGTTTATCATTTGATTTGCCTAGATTCACGAAGTTTAATGGTTTAAAATGGCTAGTAAGTCGTCCCGATGGTTAACGTACGGTAATTTAATTATTAAATAGGTGTATTAGTAAATTAATCATGATACAGACCTTTTATGTCACATTGTACGGCGATTGTATAAATATTGTAATAATTTTATAATTTTTTGACGGAATTCGTACCTAAAAATAGGTAAAAGATAATATTTCTATTTGATCTTATTTTTGTATAGCAATTTTATAATATTACATCATCATTAATCAAATATTTTATAATTTATTAGATCCCATAAAATTTGGACAATTATCTATGTGATAATAATAACATGATTATAGTTAATTGGTAGTATATATTAGTTTAGATTTCAATGTCGTGATTTAAATTTTATCAATTTGAATACCCGAATATAATGTAAATAATCAATTTAGCATTACTGTTCGTGTACAATATTGACGTACGTAAACTCATTTGATTTTAGAGAAAATGACCAAAAGATCTCATTTTTTATGTTAATTTGCCCAAAATATTCATTTTCAGAAATACCAACCAAAATACCCATTTCAATCAAATACTCCAATGGTGTGAAGTATGTCCTTGATACTCCTTTGGAAGTGACGTGTCGTCCTAGTACTCCACTACCAGTGGAGTATCTGGTGAGTATTTATGACCATATTTACTGAATATAGATATTTTGAGCATGTTTTGTCGCAAATTAGGTATTTTGGAACTTCATCCGTGATTTTAACATCATAAAAATATATTTAAAAAATAATTATATATTTAAAACTATGAGTTGAATCATTTACAAAATCTCTTAATAATTATCTAAGTTTCTATTTTAAAATTTAGGCTCAACTTCACATCAAAAAAATTAAACTATTGAGAACCGATCCATCTAAAACCTTAAGGTGTTAGAGGAAGACCCCAAATGGATCTTATGCTATATTTTAACACTCCCCCTCACTCGAAATCCCATTTTTTGGGTTGAAGAGTGGATCACGGGCGCCCATCTTTTGGGTCAATAATTGCCTTCGTGTCCATAATAAATTGTGAGAATATTGGGGGTGGCAGGAAGTCGAACTTGAGACCCCCGCCAAACCAGAGCTCTGATACCATGTTAAGTAACCAACTCATCTAAAACCTTAAGGTGTTAGAGCAAGGCCCCAAATGGATCTTATGCTATATTAGATGGATTGGTTCTCAATATAAATGTATGATTACACGAATATTAATGACTTATTCATTTATATAATATCTAAGATCATACTTTTTGTTCATCTTACATTGATTTTAGTATGTGTTATAACTCAATTATTATCTAATTTTTTGAAAGCCTAAATTTTAAGAAGGTCAATTTTCAGTCAAATTCAATTGAAAAATTACCAAAAATACCCACCTTTTGCTCCCAACTGCCTGAAATACCCGTTTTTACAATCACCGTCCTAAATACCCACGGAATACGTTGTTGGGAGAGACGTATCCCAGTTACTGTAGCTCCCTCGTGTCTCTTTTCCCCTCCCCCCTCTCTCTCTCTCCGACGTTCAATCATCGATTGGGGGTTGTAATTCCGGCAATAAAAATGGGATAATATTGGTACATGATTTTAGATCGTCAAGAGACAAATTTAATGGGCTATAAAACATCAACGGACAGTTAACGGAGATGGTTGAATGGAGGAAAAATGTGTTCATCGGAAAATCGGGTTAGGGTATGAATTGGGGGTTTACACTCCGGCAATAGAACTGGTTTAGGTTTAACATAGGGTTGTAGATCATTGCAATACGAATCTATTGATGTATATTACATCAACGTAAACTGTCGTGAAAGGGAGAACAAAGAGAACGAAAGTTCGCCGGAAATTGTCAGCGAAATTGCCATGGATCGCCGAGAGCTGCTTCTCTGATAGTGGCCCCCGCAGGAGGATACATCTTCTAGAGATGCGTATCTCGTGATACGCGGGTAACTGAAGTGCATCCCTTGTTGTTGCGATTCTGTTGTAGGCGTAAACCACGACTTGCGTTTCATGTGCGGGCGTGACCCAAGATACTCCTTTCCCAAATGTGTATCTCGTGGATATTTAGGGCGCGCGCTGCACGCAAAATGGGTATTTTGGTTATGAAATAATAAAAAGTGGGTATTTAAGCCACTCACCCAATTCAATTCTATATTTAAACTGTTTAAAGTCTAAATTATTATTCGATAAAAAATTCTAATTTACTCACATATTTAAATTTTTATAAATCTAAAAATTATGCATGATGCAATTATAATCTTTTTTAAAATATAATTTCAGTAGAATATAATCCTATCTATTATTTCATTAATCTAATATCTTATATAGAATAGAAACGAATGTTAAAAATTTAAATTTTATATCCGAACTTAGTTACATATATATATAATTTATAGTTTTATTTTCTATAAATAAAGGCTTAAGATTAGGGATACGAGCATGCCTTAAGGTAGCTCGTGACCTAAGATAGGCACATTACTTTAAAAAAAGCACGAGCACGAGATAGATAAATAGTCTAACAATTTGTTTACTCAAAAGGTACAATAGAAGTGGGTTATCTAATAATTTTTTTAATGCAAACTCAAGAATCAGTAGAGCACAATAGTCATGATATAAACCTTGTACTTAGAAGCCAAGGGTTAGATTCCTAGAATCAACATAACTTTAACAATTTTTTGCATTAATTACAAAGAAATGATATATTTGTAGTTTTTCAAAAAAATAGGGGTAAATAGTAATTTCACAAGCATTTTTTGGTATTTTTTACCCTTATGTTGTCATTTAATATATAGTAATAGAAGATTTATTAGGATTTGAATTAGAATTTATTCTTTAACGAGGGTGAAGGTATATAGCAGCCATCTCAATTTTGCCTTTTTTTCTTCTTTTTTTTATTTGCGTACAATCAAGAATCAATTATGTGGTGTTTTCCATTGAAATTGAGTAATAAAATTTGTTGGAATCCGTTTCAAAAAAAAATATATATATTGTTGAAATATTTCAATTTTTTGTTTCATTGAATTTTTAGTTTTATAATCTAAGAGTTTAGATAAAGTGTGAAATTGAGAAATCAAAATTAACGCAATTTGGGGCAAAGCTGAACTTTGGAAGTGTATCTTCACATCAATTCTATAAAAAATAAAGCTGTTCATGTTACATCCTACAAAATTTTAGAAAAGAGTAAAAAAGTGTGGTTAAGTTTAAAATAAGATTATAAAGTTGAATTATCATTCATTATTTTTTTATGTACAATAATTTGATAATTTTTTTTATTAAAACTTTAAAGTATTGATCACATTTTAAAATTAATCAATTTTAATCTTATTATTTTAAAATTTAATAAATTTTTAAATTTAATTTCTGAAAATATATGATCACGAATTAAGATCAATTAGTAATAATAGAAATTTTAAATTTTAACTTTTTATTAAAAAAAATTAAAATTATAATATAGTATAGTCAAAATATAATCAATCATTATAGTTAACCCCTTATAATTCAGAGAAAATGACCAAAATGCCTTGTTTTGAAAAGGATTGGCCAGAAATACTGATTTGAGGAAATATGGTTCGGTTTCCGCTTGCGTGCTTTCGTGTGCCGTATCTGAAGATCGGATACGTTGTTTCGTGTTGCGTATCTAGTGTACTGTAGCATCGTCTCTCTCGCCTCTCTCGAAGGTCTCATCGCTATGGCAATTGCACTTCTCTCCCCCGCCGCGTTTCTCATCCATCTCTCTATTCGAATACACCAACGTGACTAGCACATCTCTTTCTCCATTTCTGGTTATCTGTTTGTCTATTCCCGGCCCCGCAGGGGTGTGTTGAAGCTCACCGAAAAATCAAATCGGGATTAGGGTTTAGTTTAGGTTTTTCAAATCCAGCATTAGAAATCGATAAAAAAGGATATAGGGTTGTAGAGGATGCAATTACGAGTCAAATGGTACATAGTACTGGACGGGAAAATGACTGAATGGTGTTGAACGGCGTTGCCGGACTTTTGTTCGGAAATCGCCCAAAAATCGCCTTCAACAGAGAGGATTGTGAAAAATGACGATGATGTGTGTTGACGTCATCACGCTACTCAGGCATGCGTATCGTGAGATACGCTGGGGGCATTAGCGTAACATGCCTCCAACACGCTACTTTTATCTGGATACGTAGAGATGTGCTAGTGACAATCACGTAACATGAGTCAGTTACGGAAGAGGTTGAAGCGTATCTTTCAGACGCGGTGGATGGAGTAGCGTATCTCTTCGATACGGAGCACGAACTTCTGTATCCCGTAGGTATTTAAGACCAAATATTTGGAGTTCAGTATTTTGGGCAAACGTTATTTATTTTTGATTATTTAGGGTCTTCACCCTATAATTCATCAAATTTTGGCGAAATATTATATCGAGTAAACTTCAAAATGGTGGCCAGATTTTACACTCATTTTCAAAAAGTTGCCGGACTTTCAATTTTGCAAAATGGTGGTCAGCTTTGCCTTTTTCCTTTCAAAAAGGTGGATGCATGCGATTTTCAACTTTTTGGCAGGGGTAAAATAGGAAAAAATGATAGAAATCCCAAAAATTATCCAAAAAAATTCCCAAATTAATATGTGTCGCCATATGATTGGTTATATTCGTAATAATAATAATACCTCCATGTATGCACATCAATTCACCAAAAAATACACAAATATGAGTTGTCAAGATTTAATTAGTCAATTTATATGCGTGCATGGGGAGCATTATTATTATTATTACGAATATAACTAATGACACATTAATTTGAGGATTTTTGGATAATTTTTGGGATTTTTAGTTATTTTTTAGTAAAATAACATATTTTCCCATTTTACCATTGCCAAATAAGCTGAAAATCGTCTCCAACCACTTTTTTGAAAGGAAAAAGGCAAATCTAACCACCATTTTGCAAAACTGAAAATCTGCCCACTTTTTTGAAAATTGATGTAAAATCTGACCACCACTTTGAAGTTTACTCTATTATACCGGATGATACTTTAAACATAGTTGCCGAATGCAGGTCATTTTTACCAAATGCAGTTCATTGATATTACACATATAACCCTCCCTCCTAGTTGTCTGTGCAAAACATAAAACACGTGCGACCTTGCTAGTTTTCTGTTCAAACAAAACACGTAGTGTGACCTAGTTTTATGTAAATGAATGGGATTATAAAACTTAGTTTTCCACTTGTATAACATTAGTTGATTGTATCTAATTTAACTTTATTTTATATTTTATAAGAAAATTTTAAATAACATTAGTTGATTGTATCTAGTTT
This sequence comes from Kitagawia praeruptora, assembly GCA_037693485.1. Lineage (NCBI taxonomy): Eukaryota > Viridiplantae > Streptophyta > Magnoliopsida > Apiales > Apiaceae > Kitagawia > Kitagawia praeruptora. The sequence goes on along the minus strand of CM075348.1, from coordinate 51,079,908 downwards.
AACTTTATTTTGTTTTATAAGAAAATTTTAAATTTTGCTGTTAGTTGATATTGTTTTTCATATTTTAAATTTATAATCTTTCATATATGTATATATATATATATATATATATATATATATATATATATATATATAAATCAAAATTCTACTTATTATCTTCAGAGTTTACACAATTTTGTAGTGCATTCTTTTTTTTTATATATTAAATTTGACCATATTTCTTGTTTATATTAGTCAAACAAGAATCATTTGTAATTATAAGTAATTGAATTGATTATGATTTATAATGATTAGGTCCTTTAACAAATGTGTATGTGTCTGGTTAGTTATTTGATGTGTACACTAAGTCTATTACTTGGTTAGTTAAAAAACACTAGTTAATATAAAATTGCTAATTTTTGTTATGTATTTATTATTCTGTAGTGATTATTTCTTTAAATTTGATCAATCAAATATATTGATATTAATCAATGAAATATGTATTTTTGTAATATTATATTAATTATTCATACTTAAGGATATTGATATTCATCAATAAAATATTTATTTTTGTAATATATGCAATTGTTGAGCTATTTATTATTTTTATAATTAATTATGTCAATTGTTAAAATTATTGGGCTCCAAACATCTTTTATTATGTGTTAATTTATTTGTTAAATCTATGATCATATTTAACAAAGTATAAAATATGTACTTGTCGTCCTTATAATTTGTTATTTAAACTGAATAAAGTTGATTTAATATGTACGTATTTAATAATTTACGTGCTTCATAGTTTCTGTAATATATTGATTTTTTTAAATTTTATAATGTATATATTCTTTTAACCATGACTAATAAATTAATATTTTTAGTTAGATATTTCGATTATCTTGATTAATAAATTTAACTTTTTCACGTGAAATATTTGTTTACTCATGGATGGGAAAAAAAGTCTCAGGTAATATAATGTCATATATATAATAGTATTTCACATGTATTTAAAACTTTAATATACACCGGCATGACAATCAGTGTGCACTTATCTAGGTGTATTTATTAGGGTTTAAAACATTTAATAGGTATAAGGAGTTTTAGGTAATATGACCAAACTGCATTTGGTAAAAATGACCTGCATTTGGCACCACCCTACTTTAAAAGATGCTATATTATTGGTATCTCTTTGTTTTTATCCCTAGGCCGTAGCAAGTAGCAACTAACAACGAAGAAAGAGACGAGAATCACAAAATTATACAACCAAATAGCTTAAAGTGGTAAACATGTTTGGTTGTCCACAAAAGAGAGATAGGACCCGACCTATTTCTTTCTGTCCTTCAACCCGTCTCTGTCAAGTTCTACTCCTCTGTCACTCTCTCGAGGTTAAGAAAGTGTAAAGACCGAAGTTAAGAAAAAATGTAAAGTAATATAGAAAAGTAAGAAAAGTGAGCAAAATGGTGAGTAAAGTATAATAAAAGTGAGTTCAATGAAAAAAAGTACTGGGTGTAGTTATATTTTATATTTAAAAAATTTATTATTTCAATTAATTTTTGAAATGTAAAAAATTAAAAGAGATATCCAAAAAAAAAGATTAAAAAAAATGAGAGGGACGAGGGAGTATGTTTTTCCACACTACTTGCACTAAGCTGCAATAACATGTGGTTCACGAATTGTGATTGTATCTCAAAATCCTAATACGCAGCTACTGCAATACTACGAATGCCCCTTGGGGATCGAACTAGTAATACACTGATTTTACCATTTTAGCAAGAGCATAAAAGTTTTAACTGATTTTTAGATATAATTAATTACTATCATTACATAGGAAAACTAACGCACTCATCATCTAGCACCGGAATTTTTATGGTTAACGCGCGCTATATATACACGTAGTTAAGAGGTGGCCAAACGGCCGTGCCGTGCGGGCCGTGCCGGTTTGGCCACGTGCTGAGCGGTAAGAAACCGGGCACGGGCATGGGCACGCACGCACAGTTCGTCGACTGTGCGAACCGTGAACGGCACGCGGGTTGCGGCGTATTGACGTTTTTTTTTTTTTTAGGAAAATTCGAAGGTTATTGAAAAATTTACATAAATTTTGAATTTTTTTTTTGTTAATTTAATATTTACTTTTAATATTCTCAAAATATGAAATGTGTCAAATTAAAATGTTTCGAATTTGTTACTCTTTTCATCTAATTTTATTTCATATTTTATCTTTCGAATTTTTAAGAAAATACGAATCATATTGAAATAAAAAAAAAAAGGAGCCAACAACATGTTGGTGCAGTGGGTTGAACCCTTGTCTCCTTTGTAGGAGGTCAAGGGTTCGACCCCTGGGTGTGTGTGAGTTTAGTTTGTATTAGTTTCCTTTCTTTGTATTTGTATTTGTATTTGTATTTGGCCGGGGGTCCTTCGGAAACAGCCTCCCTATTGTATAGGGGCATGGTCTGCGTACAGCTACCCTCCTCAGACACCACTTTGAGTGGTATTATAACTGAGTAAGCTAAGTTATTGAAATAAAAAAAGGAGTGAAAGAGGACGGTACCTCTACTAAATTTTATTAATTAAAAAAATATTTTACAAATGATGTGAGAGGACTCCTCTTTAAAAAAACGGAACAAACCGCATTAAACATGTTTACAAAATTACAAACAAATAAATTCTAAAATCTAAAATAAATCTAAAAATACAAGATAATCAAATTCTACACACCAGTCTTCTTCTTGTTCGGCCACCGAATCCGATGAATCCATTATCATCCACGGATCGTCTTCTCCGTTCGAATCATCCGCTTTTTTTCCTTGTTGTCTTTTTTCGGCTTGATCCCAATCTTTTTTGCAAACACATATTTTTATTGAATCGGGTGCAAGACTTGATCTCTTCTCATCTAACACTAAAAGCGGATTCGGATGCAATTGTAGAAGCGGGGACTACTATTTTTTGAAATAAAAAAGGAGTGAAAGAGGACGGTACCTCTACTATTTTTTTAATTAAAAAAATATTTTACAAATGGTGTAAGAGGACTCCTCTCTAAAAAAACGGAACAAACCACATTAAACATGTTTACAAAATTACAAACAAATAAATTCTAAAATCAAAAATAAATCTAAAAATACAACCTAATACAAATTACAAATGAACGTGCCGAATGAACATGTTTACAAATAAACATGCCGAACGTGTTTACAAATAAATCTAAAACAAATAAACATGTTTACAAATGGTGTTTTTGACGTGCTTTTGGCGTGCCGAACGTGTCGAATGAACGTGCCATCTGCTTTCCATTAACCACGTGCTTCCGCGTGCCTTGCCGTGCCGGTCCGGTTTTTCGAATTCATAACCCGTAAGCAGCACGTTTCACTGTACGGGCTGGGCGTGCTTTAATCGGCACGTACTGTAGCGGGCCAAGCCATGCTTTTGGACGAATAATTCACGTGAGTGCCGGGCCTAACCGCCCGTTTGGCCGGCTCTACACGTAGTTGCATTGTCCAGCATGTATCAAATAATGTCACTCTCTATAACATAACCACCCTAGATATACATATAAAGGAGACAGTTCACTAATTCAGCCACAAATAAAACCAGATTTCATCTAATCATAACTTATCTAGCCTTGCCAAACACCAAATCCCCAGAACCTGGATCATATTCCATTTGATCACGCTATATTAAAATATGCTAGAGCAATTCATGAGCCACACCATACTACATACACTTTGAAAAATGAAAACTGTAATGCTCAGAAAGGCCAAAGAACGTAAATTCCTTTCAATTCTAAACAGATTATAATCTCTATATCTTAACAGTCTACATCAGCCACTGGAACACTTTTAACTCTGATGAATTAAACTACATCCTCAATGGCATTGGTGGGTCGCCACCACCACTACAATTGAAAAAAATTGAAAAATTTAAGAATTGACTAAAATCAAAGGAAACTAAAATTCATACCCTCAACTGAGCTATATATATATTACAGATCCTATTTTATACTTTTATAGGAACTTTGAGCTACCTACTAAACTCAGGGTGATGGGCGGTCGTCAAGGATCAATCATTCACTGCTTACAGATCATAAGGATCCTCTTACTGCAAAACTGCCATCAAGGAAACTAATACGACTACAGTTTTTCAGCTTTTTGACAGCTTCATGGGGCTTCCCCGACATGAGATCCAAGTAAATTGCAGTTAAAATGGCTTCGGGGCTGTTTGGTATAGTAGACAATGCTAGGCTTGCAAATCTATTAGCTTGCTCAAGGTCACCCTGTATTGCAGAAATGGTAGCTAGGTCTGCATAGAGAGTTCCGCGTGCCTCTTCAGGATTGGGTGTGAGAACTTGCCCATCACCAACTGAAGCATTGTTGGCAGCCACTGAACCACCATTTGACTCCTCACATTCCACAGTTTTTCCTACCCGCCACAATTCACAGTCTTCTAGAGTGAAAGGATGTTCAACATTGTTTCCACTAGAAAGATATATCAGCAAATGCTCTGCAGCTTCCTTCGAACGATTGAGCAGGCAGAGAGCCTCCGCTGCGAAAACATTGGCCAAGAAAATGTATATTTTGGAACACTCTGCAACTTTCAGGAGAGTCCTTGCAGTTGACAAGGCTTTCAAGGGATTTCCCAGTTCCAACTCTACAAATGCCAAATCAGCAAGAACAGATTGTCTGATTTTCTGGATTTCTTTTCTGCACATATCTTCATAATCTGAAATGGAGTTCTGTAAAGTATCATTTAGAATACTTGCACCCTTTAGTTCTTTTAATTCCCCATTTGCAACCTGACCTAAACCCACTGCCATATTATGTTCCAGAGAATCACCGCCTAATACACCCATATAGTTGGTACTTTTAGAATATGTTTTTTCCTCGAAAGCTAAATCAGAAGGCAAACCAGAGCTCAAGTGCACAGACTCGGAAGAGTTTAGCAGCTGTAATGCATTTAATAGACACTGACGAGCCAGAGACATTGAAAGTTTGGGGGGTTTATCATTACGTATCGATGAATCTTCTTGACCTATAAAACATGCCTGGCTATTTCTTGAAACCCTGTCTTCCATTACAAGATGTCGCCACTTTCCCTTTCCAACAACATGGACTTTAAGCTCTGATCCGCTGGATGAATCTCCATCAGAATCCAATAGTCCCTTTTCAAGGGCCATCAGACAACATTCAGCAATCCGTAGCCATAAGAGAGGCCGATTGTAGGAAATTAAACTAGCTTTGTGGAAACAACGAGCAGCAAGTATAGGTTTGCCCCAAGCCAAGTACTGCATACCACAATTATAAGTTACACGGAGCCATTTATCCGGTGAGAGACTAGTGTGGGTACGAGGCTTTTCCTTCCGCATTGCTGAGCTGATACTTAATGCCTTAGAGAAGTATAAAGCAGATGTTTGATACTTGCCAAGTTGATAATGGATACAACCAAGATTGTTGTAGAACATGAGAGAAGTTCCCATTTCCGTTCGGTTACTTGAGGCCATCAAAAGCTTGATTGCTTTAGGATGATTTCCACGGGCATATTCAAGCTGAGCTTTCAAAAAGAGAACCATGGAATTATTACCCTTGGCTATGTTCATAGCCATCTTAACTTCACGTTTGGCTGCCTTAGGGTTCCTGGTAAGAAGAAGAAACCGAACCTTGTATAGATGCAATTTGAGTCTAAAATCAGTGATTGGAAAAGAATCATCAATCTGGGTTCTCGATATATCATTCAAAGAATGGAGAACAGAGGGTCTTAATAGGTTTTGCCCACTCATGTCAAGAGTTGAAAATAAGTTTTCATATTCTGCCTCTTCCGATAAACTTCTAGACAAAGAAATTTCAGATGTATTTGTACCAGAATCACCACTGGATATATCGGGAATAGGTGTGCTGTTAGGAACTGAAGAAGATTTGGTCACCACGTTCGGAGGCTGTAGTTGAGCATGGCTCACATTTTCACCTTGATTGATCATGCTAGTGACGCAAGATATCTTCTCCACATAGTCAATCACTTCCTGCAAATAAACAACATGGAGGGGATTGTGAGTATATGATACATAATTAAAATGCTCGAACAAATATTCAACAAGTTGAAAAAGATCTATAGTATCTTGGACAACTGAAGCCTCGACAGTCAACCTTTCTAGTAAAAGTCATACGGGTAAATGAACATAACATAAAAACTTATGGTGTCAAATCGTAGAATCTATCTCTATACAAGGAAGGAAAAACTGTACTTATCAATAGACAAGAACATGTGAAATAAAGTAATAAACAAAGCTTGAAAAACAATAAACACCCCCGGAAGAATAAACCCTTGAGCAAATATGACAAAAAGTTCCAACATTGTCTAAATATGTTACTATCACTCCTCACTCTTTTTGACAAGTAATATTAACGTTTATGAACTGTTATAATATAATAATATTGCCCTTTCTGTCCATTTTTTAAAAGTAAAAGGAACGCCCATGATGATAAGTACGAACACCAACCCAACCCCTACTTTTAGGGGCCATTTGTTTATGGGTGAACCAATCCAACTGAACTGGATGAGTAATTATTCTCTCGTCCAGATTGTTTGTTTAAAATTTTATTTAGCTGAATCGTTCCATATTCATCTGGACCAGTGGCTTAAAAAAAGTTCACTGAACCATTCCATGTGCTGGGGTTTAATGAAGATTGTCTCTGTAACTATTATTATGAATAATAACAATCAACTTTTGTACACTATCTTATTTGCTATTTTTATTATTTTTAATTTACTTGTTAGATAATCACTTATATTTACAATCACTTACATAAATTCTTAATAATAATATTTACATCATCTATCATAAATTATAGCATGCTAAAATTTTAATTATGTTGATAGGCTTAAAAATGATTATTGAGTTCACATGAAAGTAATGTGAGATAAATGAATAAAAAAATAAATATATGTTATATAGTATAATAAAATTATGTACTAATTTAACAAAAAAAAGGTGCAAAATAGAGTTGAAACTTTGGATTGGAAGATAAATAAACTAAATTAAATTAAATCATGCACACTATTAGAATAAATATTGATAATTTTTTAAGAAATAATTATATTTAATAATATCAAGTTTAAAAATTTAAAAATTTTATCATTCAGAAAAATTAAAATTTTAACTTAACAAACAACATCATTCATTCATCGTTCAGATTAATCATTGATTCAGAATTTTAATTATTCAGAAAATACTGTTCAGATTTAACAAATGGCCCCTTAGTACTAGTCATACAATAGCTCCCTATATTACTTGGCAATCATCTAAAGAGCCAGAGCATTGAAAAAATGAGATACATAATCCAACAAATATTTTACACCAGAAAAATGACATTTGGTATGGAAAATCGGCTTAATCACAATTGTGTATCCCTTGTATCTTGTTGTAATATATTTTACATCCTAAAGGAGAAACAAGATTCTTTTATCGAAAAAGAAAATCTGATCATATTGTAGAAGAAAATACACAGTACAGAAATAAGTGACCAAGTTCTATTATTCATAGACAGTTGACTTTGAATTGATCTGCTTCAATCTACTATCTGTTTCATAGACATGATTTTATGGCATGATGTTTGTTAAGAGGCACTATGGTTCAACAATAGTCCTCAACAACCAGCCACTTAAAGTTCATAACCCCAATTCCAAATCAACGCCAAAATGTCAACCACGTAATGTAAAAAAATTGTATTCAGGTTATCATAAGCCTTGTGAAGAGAAAGCTTACAGCAGATCTCAAAGCTTGATGGGAAAGCAAGGCGGCATCGAGCAACAAAAGGCATATACGAAGAGCAATCCCCTGCAATCAAAAACCCAAACTTAACTGTTCAGATTTAGTTTTCACCAGTACACCCATTGCTCAAAGTTTGCCACAACAATAATCACCACTTACCTCACTTATAGGTGCAACTTTCTGATAAACCGGTTCCAGAACAGAATACGACTTTGAATACTCACAAAGATTAAACCAAGTGACCGCCTGCATAACGTCAAATAAAAAGAAAAATGTCAATCTTAATCAACATACTTGTACAATAAAAATATACCACATGCCAACTCCACATGAACATACTATGTTGAAAGATGCTACATGGGTGGAAAACTCCGCATTCTGAACAATTTTTGAACTATTTGCAGCAGAGGATTGGGACGCCAAACTACTATTTCCATTTGATACTGCAACAACATTACTTTCTGAATTGCTCTCACCGTCTAAATTTTTTACAGATGCACTAGCAAGCTCTTCACTTCGTTTCTGAAAATCAAATTACCATATTACAGAATGTAAAATGAAATTGTAAAAAAAATCTGCCAAAAACGCATAAAAGTTTACTTAAGCATGATGAGATGTAGTCATGTAGTAGTTGGAGTGTTCTGTTCTCACATACAACTTTCGGTCACAATTAACCCAAACTTAAATTTTAACATAGCACTAACAAGTACGTCTTAATAAGGATAAAAGTCGAATTGCTATACATGACCTTGTTTCGTGCATTTTTTGAACAAGCACTAGATTTTATATAGCATGAAACTCCAGCAATACAATATATGATACAAACGACCCTTGGACAATCAGGCAGCCTGACAACTATTAACACATCATATATAATTATGAACTAACTGAACAACAATATTTTCACAAGGATCAAGCACAAACATTCGTTATAATTTGAACTATGATAAACTTCGTAGTATGCATGAACCTTGCGAGGAAATACAAAAGCCTGGTAGCCAAATATTAGATGCCTATGTCTAGTTTAAGGTAAAGATAGCATACACAATATTGCAAATCACTACATTCAAAGACTCCATTTTCAAGAAAAAGCGCAAGCACAGTAAAATGCTATTATTCCCTCAATACGCTTCACCGGGTGAATATCATACCGAACAATGTCACTATTTCAACAAATTCAAAATATTCCATCATGACATGCAGATATCCCAAATTTCAAATATAAAAACTGTTATGTTAGAATATAGGAACAAGAGAGAACTAGATTGATATTTGGATTGATTGGGGTTATCTTACAAGGAGAGGCAATTGCCTCTTATATAGAACTAAACTTCAACAACCCCCAACAACCATCTACTATTACAACAACCCCCAACAACTCTTTGACACGCCCCCTCACTCGAAATCCCATCTTGGGATAAAAAACCTATCTTGGGATTGAAGAGTGGAACACTTAGAAGCCCTTGAGCATAACCTAAGCTTCCAACTAGACCCATCTCTAGGATTGAAATTGAGAATTTTGGGAATACCGGGACTCGACTTCGCGACCACGCCGTACATTTTAGGCCATATCAAAACCAGAGGAGCTGCAAATGCATCTTTTATTTTTGAACGAAAACAACTAGAACGATAGATTTGGTAGACTGCATCCCTTAATATCGTCCACGAATTCGTCCTTCTGCTGAGGAAAATGAATGTAAAGAAATAACAGTGAACTGTGTGCATATATCTGAATATATACTACTACTTCTGCTGCTTTGAATCGTCTAGATTAATGAACTCGTCTTGACAAGGAACATCACCTGACTAAATTTAACCCCCTTTACCACTGTCAAGGGCCTGACCTGAATATGCAGGAGCATCCCATCTTATTTTTAGATCTGGTTTGGGGGTCAGAAGTGTAAACAACTGAACGTTGACAGAATGCTACCTGGGCAGAAGAACAGGGCCTCAGGACTAGAAAGCTTGAGTTTCCCTTGAAAAACTCTAAGCTTCGATCAAAAAGCTCTCCTTTAAGAACCCTGACCTGAATCTGGACAGAAGTTCCTTAAGAACTTTGACACAACACTTACTATTATTTTTCAATTTGGACTTTGTTTGGATGACCAAACTTGAACTGAATATAGCCTCAAGTTTCCCTTAAGAAACTTGAGTTCGGATGGCTAAATAACTGAAAAAACAAATCTGGGTAGAAATGACACAAGTTCCCTTAAGAACATTGATTTTTCAAGACGAAAAAGCACTAATTTCTCTGCATAAACGAACCTGCTCCGATACCATGTCAAAATATGAGCAATGCGGAAGTAATAAACGGAACTAGTAGAGAGGGGAGAAAAGCATGGTAGTAATATTATAACTACATTGTATTGATCTTGTTTATTACATGAGAGCATAAGCTCTTATATAGAGGAAAACTAGTACATAAAGTCTAAGATTGGTTGGTGAGCATGGTTGGTGAACATGGTGAGCTTGACTTTAACATTCTTTAACAACTTGGTGGCTACTACCTAAGCGCTTATGTCATAGTATCTTGATATTTAACACGCCCCCTCACTCGAAATCCCATCTTCAGATGAAAGACCTATCTTGGGATTGAAGAGTGGACACTAGTAGCCCTTGAGCTTAATCTGAGCGTCCAACTATACCCATTTTTAGGATCGACCGATCTTGAGTTTATTGAGTCTTTTGGGATACCGGTTATCGAATTTTCGACCACACAGTATATTTTAGGCCGTCAAAAAATACAGAAGGTGCTGATGAATGCAAGATATAGCAGTGAACTGTGTTGTATAAAATACAACTACTTCTGCTGCTTTGATTTTCTTGATGAATGAACTCACCTTGACAAGGAACATCACCTGAACGTAGAGTCCTAGCCCCAACAATTTTATTTGCAGCAACATAATAAAATGGTGGGATATCATGATATCTACCAACTGAAATTTTAAGGTCGTTGAATGGATTGAATCGGTTCGAGGAGATGAATCAGTCTTCCCTTAAGAAGACTGGTCTGATCTGCCTTGTAAGGTCTCCATAATACAGGTGGCACGTGACAGCGTGTATGGTGGTGTTTACAAGCTGGAATTCAACCAGTGAATTGCCCCTTACAGCTCTGCACTAGTAGGTGTTCGTATCTTGGTTTGGGTTATGTTTTTTGGGGCTTTTGGTTGAAAATATAAATCTGGGCAGCTAATGTTTCCTTGAAAAACCACAAGCTTCAACTGAAATACTCCTCCTCTCTACTCCCGCTTTGATACCATGTTATGTTAGAATATAGGCACAAGAGAGAACTAGATTGATATTTGGATTGATTGGGGTTATCTTACAAGGAGAGGCAATTGCCTCTTATATAGAACTAAACTTCAACAACCCCCAACAACCATCTACTATTACAACAACCCCCAACAACTCTTTGACAAAAACATAGCAAATGAACAGAAACCTAGGGATAGGCTTTAGTAAAAAAAAAAAAAAAAACTAATTCTATTTTGCAATAATCAGGTGCTGCCTCGTGTCAAAGTTAAAAATCAACGGGCTATCTACATGAACAACCAGAGTTGCATCAAGCAATAAGTAGGAATATCACTGTGTTCTGAGATTATGAACAGAAGGTGATAAAACTCGATGAAAAATTTTGGACAGAAGCTCACAATGTTTTGAGATTTTTAGTTACCATCATTCAATCGAATCAATGTACTAAAACTGGAGATATTAAATGGTTTCAAAAAAAATATTGCGAGTTGCCACAAAATTCTATCTAATAAATAAGCAAAGCCTGATGATTTTCTAATCAGCATACATATCTGATAAAGCTTCTCGAGCATCAACTTCACAAATTATCACTACGTATATTTCTATATAAGTAATCAACATTTACTGGTTACAATACTAAAAAATTTAGAATTTCTTTCTTCCTCAGCTGTTCCTCCCCAAGTTCAGTTTAACTTTGAAAGGGGAATTCAAAACAAGTCTTAACAATACATAGAGGCGAGACAAAATAAAGAAAGATGCACGGATCACTTGCAGTGGGTCCTAAAGATTTCAAAAATATAAGAACAGAGGTTCCTGCAAACCAAAACCCTGAGTACATATACGCACATAGTTAGATTTCCTACTCATTTCCTACTCAGAGATAAACTTTAGATAGATGCATTACCTTGTCTATAAATGTATTTGAGATATGGAAGCTCCAAAAAAAAAAAGTAAAAACAGGCTGCATATTAACACGCACCTTAACATCATTTAGGACTTCAAGAAATTTCTTTGGATTTGAAAATCCATCTTCAAAGTTTTCTACAACAGCAATATTATGGAGAACCTGAGACAGAATTTGCAAGAATGGACAGGGAAAACATTAATATAAACCAGGACCACAAAAGAATTTAAATTACAGATAATCACTCAAAAAATCAACGGTATTGCGAAGGAAAACCTTAATTTCTAATTGTCTAATTATCTGAGGTGGTAGTAAATGACAAAGAGAACTCAAAAATAAGAGCTTGACCTCGCCTGAAACATTTCAGTGGGTATTAATTCTAATCCAAAACTAAATTTATATAAACAGTGCTTCACACATACATAATACCACCACTGGTGCTGTGACTGATTGGTGAACTTAACAAAAATGAATAACTTTTAAAAGGTAACAACGGTCCTAAACGAACTGTCAAAGATTTGATGCTCAAGACAAAGAATCCTATTAGTTGATGTCAGAGCACTCGTGGATTCTGATTGACACCAAGTAGAACATTTTGAAGTTTCCCTGTCTATTCATATTATTTGTTTTACTAGTTTTGTGTATTTTTCTCTTAAAAAGAGATCCGCTCATCAATGTTGGATAGAACTGTAGCAACATGTGAGTTCTTATTGCCGTTAACATCTAACTTGGCACGTGAACTAATCTCATTAGATAAATCGACAAGCGCTCCAATAATTGCCAAGTCAGTTCCTCGAGTATAAATTGTTGCAGATACTATGGAATCTCATAACAGCCAATAAAGAATATATGAATTGACATATAAAAATCATCACAAAAGCCTTAATAACAATTCAACGAAAACCTAAACGAAAAAAAAAAAACAAACAAACCGAATTAAAACCAACTCAAAAATTCAACGAAGACCTGAACCGCAATTAAAACCAACTCAACATTCGAAATCATCACTTACTAATTCACACCAAATCAGTTGAATCCAGAATCACAATCACATCACGTATCGTAATTCACAAGTCGAAAGTACTTGACAAATCAGCAACAACCAATCACAATAACTTGAAAAATATATATACATATGTATATTACCTTGGGATCGGAAGCTTTGTAGCGCAAAAGCTGGGAGAGGAGTTTGAGGCAATCGGAGAAGTTGCCAGCCTGGAAGAGTAAAGCAGCTTCTTTGGCCCAGGCGTAAGTGAATGATAGTGAGGAATCCTCATCAGAATTGGGAGATGCGATTAGTGGTGGAGAGTCCATTTTACAGATCCAAGCCCAACAGAAATGTAATTCAGATTTTCGATTCGATGTGTGTCAATGGTGATTCCCAATTATAAAAAAATACAGTAAGCCCTAAGCTGGAGTTTTTGAGGAGTAAATTGGCAGTGAGATGGGGCTTCTAGCACTCACAGTTATCTCCGGGTTTTTTTGTAAATACAATTTTATTTAATTCTTTTAAAATATTTGATTTTATGTAAACACTAGTCGATAAATCCGCGTTTCGCAGCGGCGTTATAATATTTTTTTTTCTGAAATTAATATATTTATGTTATATTATAATATTAATATTAAATTTTAATATTAAATATCATTTTCTAATGAATCGATTTCTTGTTAAATACTATTCTTTCGATTGGGCCGCTCTCACGTTAAAATCGAAATATTAACTTCAACATATATTATAAAGACTTATATAATATTTTTTATCCATCAAATCGAACAATAAAAATAAAAATAAAATATGACATCAATATGAAATTCTAATAGTTAATACAATCTTATCTAGTGAGCCGTCTTCCGATTAAATACGTTTCGAGTCGCTCTTATTTGAAACCAAAATTCTAACTAATCATATAAAGAAAGTAAATTCCAATTTTTACATTCTTTAAACTTTCTAATATTTATAGAGTTTTAAAAATGAAAATACATCTTATATTTTCTGTATATTATAGATATTCATGTACTTATTTACAAATGGGATTGTCTTTTTGTTATGTTAACATATTAAAAAAATTAAATTCGAAGACTTTTCGTTACGGAAATGATATTAAATTTATGGATATATTTTTCTAATGCAAGTATAATTAACTTGTATAAAAAGTTAAAATTAAATAAAGGATTTATAGGAAAAAAGATATATAGTTTTAAAAATCGTGTAAGACGTCTCCACCATCCTCGTATTCTACTTCTAATAAAACATTTTATTTTATGTATTCCTTATATATTCAAACATCTTTATACGGTCTTCTCTAATGAATCGCTTTCTCGTTAAACACGGTTATTACTATTTATCCGCTCCCTCGTTAAGACCAAAAGCCTAACTTTTACATGTATCACTTGTATGATAATTTTTATCCATAAAAATCAAATCCTAAAAATAAAATAAAATTTATAACATCAAAATGATATTTTAATAGCTAATACAATATTTTATAGTGAGTCGTCTTTCCGTTAAACACGTTTCGAGCCGCTCTCGTTTAGGTCGAAATTCCAAATTCATTACATATTATTAATGATACTTATATTACACAACAACTATTTTCCTTAAAATTAAAACCTAAAAAATAGAGTGAATTCCAATTTATACTTTATCTAGACTTTCTAAAATTTATGGAGTTTTAGAAAATGAAAACACATTTTATTTTCTCTTTATATTATAGATACTCCTATTTTTATTTAGGATTCCTGCATGAGAAAGTTCTTTTATAATGTTAACAAATCAATTCTTTTCTTTTTAAATACGATGACTTTTTTTATGATAATAGTATTGGATTTATGAATAAATTTTCCTAATAGAAGTATAATTAACTTATATAAAAAAATATAATTTAAGAAGATCGTACTTTCTATAAAATATTTAGTTATATGGATGCTCTATATATTCAAACACCTATTCTACTTCTAATAGAACTTTTATTTATATGTTTTTCTATAAATTCGAACTCTTATTCTCTATAAATTCGAACTCCTATTCTACTTCCAATAGAACTTTTAATCTTATACTTTATAAATACTTATTCTACTTCCAATAGTAACTTTTATTTATGTGTTTTTTTTATAAACTAGCTTAAAACCCGTGCGATGCACGGCTTTTTTTGATATTATTTTATGTTACATTTATATTTTTGTATAATCATTATTTACAATATTTTATTTTAATTTTAATATTAATAATTTAATATAAATTTAATTAATGATATGAATGGTTTAAAAATATATTATAAAATTTTAAAATAAATATGTCGTTGAAATAATTCGAACCTTGAATATATAATATATTTAATCATTAGATCTAACGATTTTGATTTTTAACTAAAAATCTAATGGTCATTATTCGTAGTATACTGTTTTTTTATTATATTTTGTTAGTGATTAGAAGATATGATGTGATATTTTTGGCTATATATTATTTATTGCTAGATATGATATGATTGGAAGTTATGATTAATGTTTTTAGGTGTTTATAAAAAGTAATATCTTTAACTAAAAGTAAATGTGAAAAAGATAATCGACTAATTATCATTAATTATATTATGTTATTATTAATTTTAGATGTTTTAATAACACAGATATTGTATATATTTTTCTTTATAATAAAGGTTAAATTATAAGTAAATTCACGAAATAATAAAAAACAATAACCAAAAAATAGGTACCAAAATTTTCAATGTTTCGGCAATTATATAATTAATTAATTTTAATTTAATATAATTTAATATACTAATGTTTACGGATTATAAACAACGTACGTATACATATTTTTAATATATTTTATTAATAATTGAAAAATATGATGTGATATTTTCGGGTATATATGAATGATTGTAAGATTAGTTTTAAATTAAAAAGGTATCATGTTTTAATTCGAAAGAAAATATTAACGATTGGAAGATATGATACGATTGATGTTTTCAGGTAATATGATGTGATATTTTCGGGTATATATTAATGATTGTAAGATTAGTTTTAAATTAAAAAGGTAACGTGTTTTAATTCGAAAGAAAATATTAATGATTAGAAGATATGATACGATTGATGTTTTTAGGTGTTTATAAAAGGTAAAATCTTCAATTTTAAGTAAATGTGAAAAAAGACAATCGACTACTTACCATTAATTATATTATGTTATTATTTATTTTAGGAGTTTTAATAGTATAGCTTCGTATATTTTTCCTTATAATGAAGGATAAATGAGTAAATTCACTAAGTACCAAAAAACTGGTACAAAAATTTTTAATGTTTCGGCTTTTATATAATAGTATAAATTGTTGTATTAAAACTAAATTTTGATTTTCAAATATAACTTATAATTCAAAAATTATTAAATTTAGCTATTTAGTTATTTCTTTTGATAGGTTATAAAATTTATTTAACATTATAATTATGAACTTTGAATTTTTAGTAAATTAATTTAATCATGTAATATATCTTATTATTAGATCTAACGATTCTTATTTATTACTAAAAATAATGATTTGAATATATGGTGAGATATTTTTGAGTGTATATTATTTAATTTTATTAAATAGAACCGTCCGTGATATAATTGGAAAAAGAGAGATTTTAGTTTGAAAAAATAGAAAAAGATAACGTGAAAATTAAAAGGTGACATACTTTAGGGTGAAAATGGTAATTGATTAGTTTATAGTAATCTATACTATTATATAAATTCCGAAACATTAAAAGTTTGGTTGGTCGGTTGGTTGGTACCTGTTGAATTTACCTAATTACCCTTACTTAATTACAGATAAAATCTTTTTTTATATTTTATCTAACTAAAATTTTTGTTTTACTAATCAATTTCCTTTTTCAGATTAAACATGTTACCTTTAAAATTTTTGTTTTACTAATCAATTTCCTTTTTTCGGGTTAAACATGTTACCTTTTCTTTTCTTTTTAATAACTAAACAGTTTCCTTTTTCAGTTAAAATATAATATCTTTTATATTTTATCTAAATAAAAAGCATATTATAATTACTATTAAATAATTAATTAATTTTTTCATTCAAATTATCTTTTCTCTTTTCTCTAACTAAAATATCTTTTTTTCCAATTATATCACGAGTTACCTTTTAAAAATCTTCTTTTATATTTTATTTAACTAAAATTTCTACATTACAAATCAACCTACTTTTTCAGGTTAAACGTGTTACATTTTTTTTAATAACTAATTAGTTTCCTTTTTCAGGTGGTATCTATTGAATTTACCTAATTACCCTTACTTAATTACAGATAAAATCTTTTTTAATATTTTATCTAACTAAAATTTTTGTTTTACTAATCAATTTCCTTTTTCAGGTTAAACATGTTACCTTTTAAATTTTTGTTTTACTAATCAATTTCCTTTTTCAGATTAAGCATGTTACCTTTTCTTTTCTTTTTAATAACTAAGCAATTTCCTTTTTCAGTTAAAATATTATATTTTTATATTTTATCTAACTAAAAAACATATTATAATTACTATTAACTAATTAATTAATTTTTTCGTTCAAATTATCTTTTCTCTTTTCTCTAACTAAAATATCTCTTTTTTCAATTATATCACGAGTTACCTTTTAAAAATCTTCTTTTATATTTTATTTAACTAAAATTTTTACTTTACAAATCAACCTACTTTTAAGGTTAAACGTGTTACCTTTTTTTCTAATAACTAAGCAGTTTTCTTTTTCAGGTAAAATATAATATCTTTTATATTTTATCTAATTAAAAAAAAAATATAAATACTGTTAACTAATAAAAAAAAATTTCTTTTCTCTTTTCTCTAACTAAAATATTTTTTTCCAATTATATAACGGGTTACCTTTTTCAGCTATTATATAAATTCCGAAACATTAAAAGTTTGGTTGGTCGGTTGGTTGGTACCTGTTGAATTTACCTAATTACCCTTACTTAATTACAGATAAAATCTTTTTTTTATATTTGATCTAACTAAATTTTTTGTTTTACTAATCAATTTCATTTTTCAGGTTAAACATGTTACCTTTAAAATTTTTGTTTTACTAATCAATTTCCTTTTTCAGGTTAAACATGTTACCTTTTCTTTTCTTTTTAATAACTAAGCAGTTTCCTTTTTCAGTTAAAATATAATATCTTTTATATTTTATCTAACTAAAAAGCATATTATAATTACTATTAAATAATTAATTAATTTTTTCATTCAAATTATCTTTTCTCTTTTCTCTAACTAAAATATCTCTTTTTCCAATTATATCACGAGTTACCTTTTAGAAATCTTCTTTTATATTTTATTTAACTAAAATTTCTACATTACAAATCAACCTACTTTTTCAGGTTAAACGTGTTACATTTTTTTTTAATAACTAATCAGTTTCCTTTTTCAGGTGGTATCTATTGAATTTACCTAATTACCCTTACTTAAATCTATTCTATTATATTAAAGCCGAAACATTAAAAGTTTGGTTGGTTGGTTGGTTGGTACCTATTGATTTTACTAATTTACCCTTACTAATTACAGATAATATCCATCCTACTAATTAATCAATTTTCTTTTCCAGATTAAACATATTATCTATTCTATTATTCAATAACTAAATAATTTTCTTTTTCGTATACAATATAATATCTTTTATATTTTATCAAATTAAAATTTCTCCTTTACTAATCAATTTTCTTTTTCAGGTTAAATATATTACCTTTTCTATTTTTCAAAACTAAATAATTTCATTTTTCAGGTAAAGTACAATATCTTTTATATTTTATCTAACTAAAATTTTTCCATTCTAAAAATATTACTACCAATTTTGTTTAATAAAATAACATAATTATATTATAATTACTATTAACTAATTAATTACCTTTTCAGCCAAAACACGTTACCTTTTCTTTTTTTCTCTAACTAAATTTTTTTTCCCAATTATATCACGGGCAATTACCTTTTTCAGCTAAAACACGTTACCTTTTCTCTTTTCTTTAACTAAAATCTCTCTTTTTCCAATTATATCATGGACGTTTCTATTTAATAAAAAATAATAATATTATAATATTAATAATTAATTGAGTACCTTTTCAGCTAAAACATATCATTTTTCTATATTTTCTAAATAAAATTCTTTTTTCTAGAAATATTACGGGCAACATTAATTTCTCTTTTTCTAAAAATATTACGAGCAATTTTATTTAATAAAATTACATAATTAAATTATAATTACTATGAACTAATTAATTACCCTTTCACTTAAAACATGTTACCTTTTTAATTTTTTCTAACTAAGATCTCTCTTTTTCTAATTATATTACGGGCATTCTATTTAATAAAATAAAACAATAATTACTAATATTAACCGATTAACTTTTTCAACTAAAACCTATCATCTTTTTTTTTCGCTAAGTAAAACCTATCATCTTTTCTGTATTATCAAACTAAAATCCCTCATTTTCTAGAAATATCATGGATAACAATTATGTAATTATTATCAAATCATCTCATTCAAGAATTTAAGCCTCTAAAATTAATGTTTTAAAAAAAATTATTAAAATTAATGAAAAATTTCATATAATATTAAAAGAAATCCGTGCATCGCACGGGTTTTAAGCTAGTTATAATTTAATTGTTATTTTACTAAATAAAATTGCAGGTAATATTTTTAGAAAATGAGAAATTAATGTTACCGTGATATTTCTAAAAAAAAGGAATTTAATTAGAAAAAATAAAAAAGATGACACGTTTTTAGCTGAAAAGGTAATCGGTTAATTAATAGCATTATAATATTATGATTTTATTTTTATTAAATAGAATCGCCCGTGATATAATTTGAAAAAGAGAGGTTTTAGTTAGAGAAAATAAAAAAGGTAACTTGTTTTGGCTGAAAAAGGTAACCCGTTATATAATTGGAAAAAAATATTTTAGTTAGAGAAAAGAGAAAAGAAAAAAATTTATTAGTTAACAGTAATTATAATTTTTTTTAATTAGATAAAATATAAAAGATATTATATTTTACCTGAAAAAGGAAACTGCTTAGTTATTAGAAAAAGAAAGGTAACACGTTTAACCTTAAAAGTAGGTTGATTTGTAAAGTAAAAATTTTAGTTAAATAAAATATAAAAGAAGATTTTTAAAAGGTAACTCGTGATATAATTGGAAAAAGAGATATTTTAGTTAGAGAAAAAAGAAAAGATAATTTGAACGAAAAAATTAATTAATTAGTTAATAGTAATTATAACATGCTTTTTAGTTAGATAAAATATAAAAAATATTATATTTTAACTGAAAAAGGAAACTGCTTAGTTATTAAAAAGAAAAGAAAAGGTAACATGCTTAACCTGAAAAAGGAAATTGATTAGTAAAGCAAAAATTTTAAAGGTAACACGTTTAACCTGAAAAAGGAAATTGATTAGTAAAACAAAAATTTTAGTTAGATAAAATATAAAAAAAGATTTTATCTGTAATTAAGTAAGGGTAATTAGGTAAATTCAATAGGTACCACCTGAAAAAGGAAACTGCTTAGTTATTAAAAAAAAATGTAACACGTTTAACCTGAAAAAGTAGGTTGATTTGTAATGTAGAAATTTTAGTTAAATAAAATATAAAAGAAGATTTTTAAAAGGTAACTCGTGATATAATTGGAAAAAGAGATATTTTAGTTAGAGAAAAGAGATATAATATGCTTTTTAGTTAGATAAAATATAAAAGATATTATATTTTAACTGAAAAAGGAAACTGTTTAGTTATTAAAAAGAAAAGAAAAGGTAACATGTTTAACCTGAAAAATGAAATTGATTAGTAAAAAAAAAATTTTAAAGTTAACATGTTTAACCTGAAAAAGGAAAAACAAAAATTTTAAAGGTAACATGTTTAACCTGAAAAAGGAAATTGATTAGTAAAACAAAAATTTTAGTTAGATAAAATATAAAAAAAGATTTTATCTGTAATTAAGTAAGGGTAATTAGGTAAATTCAACAGGTACCAACCAACCGACCAACCAAACTTTTAATGTTTCGGAATTTATATAGAAAAAGGAAACTGTTTAGTTATTAAAAAGAAAAGAAAAGGTAACATGTTTAACTTTAGTTAGATAAAATATAAAAAAAGATTTTATCTGTAATTAAGTAAGGGTAATTAGGTAAATTCAATAGGTACCACCTGAAAAAGGAAACTGCTTAGTTATTAAAAAAAAATGTAACACGTTTAACCTGAAAAAGTAGGTTGATTTGTAATGTAGAAATTTTAGTTAAATAAAATATAAAAGAAGATTTTTAAAAGGTAACTCGTGATATAATTGGAAAAAGAGATATTTTAGTTAGAGAAAAGAGATATAATATGCTTTTTAGTTAGATAAAATATAAAAGATATTATATTTTAACTGAAAAAGGAAACTGTTTAGTTATTAAAAAGAAAAGAAAAGGTAACATGTTTAACCTGAAAAATGAAATTGATTAGTAAAAAAAAATTTTTAAAGGTAACATGTTTAACCTGAAAAAGGAAAAACAAAAATTTTAAAGGTAACAGGTTTAACCTGAAAAAGGAAATTGATTAGTAAAACAAAAATTTTAGTTAGATAAAATATAAAAAAAGATTTTATCTGTAATTAAGTAAGGGTAATTAGGTAAATTCAACAGATACCAACCAACCGACCAACCAAACTTTTAATGTTTCGGAATTTATATAGAAAAAGGAAACTGTTTAGTTATTAAAAAGAAAAGAAAAGGTAACATGTTTAACCTGAAAAATGAAATTGATTAGTAAAAAATTTTTTTTAAAGGTAACATGTTTAACCTGAAAAAGGAAAAACAAAAATTTTAAAGGTAACATGTTTAACCTGAAAAAGTAAATTGATTAGTAAAACAAAAATTTTAGTTAGATAAAATATAAAAAAAGATTTTATCTGTAATTAAGTAAGGGTAATTAGGTAAATTCAACAGGTACCAACCAACCGACCAACCAAACTTTTAATGTTTCGGAATTTATATAATAGTATAGATTTGAACTCTTATTCTCTATAAATTCGAACTCCTATTCTACTTTCAATAGAACTTTTAATCATATGCTTTATAAATACTTATTCTACTTCCAGTAGAACTTCTAATCATATGTCTTCCTATAAATTCGAATTCGAACTCTTCTGCTCTATAAATTCGAACACCTATTCAACTTCTAATATGTTAAATGATATTTTTTATATTTATAAGTGTTTAAAATTCTAAAATTAAAGAAAATTAGAAAAATAGATTGAGACGATCTTAGAGCGTCACCTAAACTCCCGCGTATCCTCCTTTATATATATTGATGATTTTTTAAATATATAATTTTTCAAGTTTTATTTTCGAAAATATGGTTTGCAACTTTTAAAAACGAAACTGCAATTTCATTTTTATTTTTGGGCTTTTTTCATAAATAAATAGGGAAAAATAAATTTTTGCACATTTACTTTTATTAAGAATAGATATTTGCAATTTTACTAACCTAAGTTTCTAAATTGCAAAAATACTAACTCTAACCCTAACCCTCCCCCTTTCTGTTGAAGCTTTGCCGAATGCAACACATTTTTTTACTTTTTTTTAAGGTGTGGTGCTATTTTGGTGGATTTTGGGTTGCAACTAAATGCAACCAATTCAACCACGACTTCAACTTTTTCTTTTTTTTTCAAGGTGGGGTGCTATTTTGGTGGATTTGGGTTGCAAGGCCCCGCAGGGGCATATTCAACTGAATGCAACCACATGCAACTAAATTTCTTATTTCAAGATCCATTTTTCAATTGTCATTTTCGACCTCTTTTTTGAACTCTAAATGGAACTTTCTTATGCAACTGAATGCAACCACATGTAACAAAATTTCTGATTTCAAGTTCCATTTTTCAATTGTCATTTTCGACCTCGTTTTTGGACTATATATATATATATTTTCGACCTTGTTTTTGGACTATATATATATATATATATATATATATCACCGATTGACGGGAAAAATCAAATTAAAAACGGAGGGGATTAGGTGGGATTGTGTGTGTGAGGGTGTATTTGATTAGTGTGTGGGTGCCCCTGGCGGGGCCATTGATCTTAATACATCCGATGGTTAGGATTAGCACCTTAGTTTTCTTCAAAAAAGAGTTCTCTTTTGAGCACTTGCCTATATATATATATATATATATAGTCAAAAAACGAGGTCGAAAATGACAACTGAAAAATGGAACTTGAAATCAGCAACTGAATGCAACCACATGCAACTAAATTTGAATTCTGTTGAATATGGCCCCTGGCGGGGCCTTGCAACTCAAATCCACCAAAATCATCCACCTTAAAAAAAAGAAGTTGCATGTGGTTGCTTTCAGTTGAATGTAGTTGCATTCGGTTGAATATGGCCCCTGGCGGGGCCTTGCAACCCAAATCCACCAAAATCATCCCACCTTAAAAAAAAAAGTTGCATGTGGTTGTATTCAGTTGAATGTGGTTGCAACCCAAATCCACCAAAATAGCACCCCGCCTTAAAAAAAAGTGTTTAAGCGTGGTTGAATGTGGTTGCATTTAGTTGCAACCCAAAATCTACCAAAATAGCACACCGCCTTTAAAAAAAATGTTGAATCTGTTGAAGTCGGCTGCTGGGAAAGAAGGGGGAGGGTTAGTATTTTTGCAATTTTGAAACTTAATTTAGTAAAATTGTAATTAATTAAAGGAGATGTTATTTTTTCAAATAGAAACTTTAAACCTAGTATTTTTGGTAAATTTTCTTTATTTTTCTCAAAGTTGCTGTTAACCTGCATTTGATTTGCAATCAAACCATAACTTAATACAACAAAAAATTTAAAAACAACTTTTTAAAATTTTTAAATAAAGCTTCATCTTCTTTTGGAAAATAAAACTTAAAAACCAGTATTTATGGAAATAAATTTAAAGATATAAATGTGTAAGGTTAATTTTATTTATTTCTTATTAACGTCAATTAAGGTAACTAAAAAATAAGTTTTAATCTTTTTCTTGATCATACTATTAATATTTCAAAAACGCTAGGGAATTAAACAAAAGTTTCAAAAAATTATCCAAAATGCCACATGTCAGCTTATTATTTGTTGGCAATAATAACTAATAATGTGGACCCCGTGCATCTATCTATTACTTCTACTAGCAATATGGCCCGTGCTTCGCACACGGGAAACTTAATTTATTTATCCAATTAACTAATGATTAAAAAAAGGGTTTGATGTTCCTGAGGTTACCTCAGGAAAATTCTCTGAGGTAATTAAAATTCTTCATATTAATGCATGAGGGTACAATTGTAATTTCAGGATTTTTTTAAAAAGTTACTAATATTTACAAAAATGCCATAACTATTTACACTATAACCTTAGGTAAGTCTCCTGATGTAACCTCAGGAATAAGTCATCGACATCAACATATACTTATTAACACCATATATTTACATCTGTTAAAGGTATATGTGAATATTGTTTGTTCATGTAATTAGTTAAGGACCTTAACTAATTACATGAACAAACAATATTCACATATATCTTTAACAACATCACTATTCTGTATAATTAAGTTGTATCCAAGCGCGATGAAATAACTCAAGTGGTAAGAGTTTATCTCGTCCCAGTGCCATGGGTTCGATTCTAAAAAAAAAAAATTGTGTCCTTTTAACGCATCTCTTGTATCAGCTTATGATAAAACCAGAAGGCCATTTCTTTGTCACACGAAGCTTGATCCTCCATTTTATTCGGGTCACTAACAATAATTGATCAAACATATTTATTATTTGTAATGTGAGGAGAAGGAATATTAATTTGATACCATATCTTATTTGATTATTAAATTTGATATTCATGCTAAATGAAATCAATGGATTAACAAAAAAAATTAGGGACATTTAAACAAAATGATTCTAAGAAATATAGAGGATCTTGTTTTTTAATTATTTTAGGAATTATAATGATGTTCAATTCGATTTAATTTGTTTTATAAAGGAAAAATATACAAAATTCAGTGAATAAAAATAAAAATATGTATATAGGCAGCTTTGTTATTTATTATGTATATATGTATGAATTAGATATTTAATGATATAATATATAATAAATAATTAATTATATCAAATTTTACCTAAATCGATATACTATTCTATCTAAAGAAATAAAGCTCGCCCCAAGCCCTTGGCTGGGGTCGACCAGGTCTTTCCATGTCGTTCTGTTGTTTATCTCATCATTTCTCGTTCATGTGGGTAGCACATTTTTAAAGAACATGATATAAAATTTAAGATGTACCATTAAGATTTATACAATACAATTATCTTGCTAATTTATTATATTTGATACTCACACAATATAAACAATAATTAAAATGTTATCAAAAATTATCTTGCTAAGTTACGAAATCAATCGATTAACAAAAATTTAGAAATAGTTTAAACAAAAAGATTATAAGAAATGCACATGATCTTGGTGTTAGATGATTTTAGAAATTATAATGTTATAATGATATTCTATTTTGTATGATTTATTTGATATAAAATTAGCCATAAAATACATGATTATGTATTTTACATATTCAATTTTTAAGGAAATGATTATTAATAATTAATTGCAATTTTACATAAATCAAGGTTTAAGTTATGATTGATATTAATTGATTGTAATTTACGAATTATAATTATCATGCTGGGAATTTTGCCCGCGCGCTCTAAAAATAATATTTTTTTTAAATATCAATTTAACGATTAGGGTCCGTTTGGATTGGGGGTTAAGAAGGGTTGGGTTGGGTTGGGTTCAAATTTAAAAATTTGTTTTTGAGAAAATTTTAAAAAGTAAAGTGTTGGATTTTGGATTTAATATGTAATATTATGTTAATATTTTCATAAACTATCAAAACTCAACATTTTACTTTTTAAAATTTTCACAAAAACGAATTTTTAAATTTGAACCCGACCCAACCCGACCCTTCTCAACCCTCAATCCAAACGGACCCTTAATGTTTATTATTGTTATTCACAATATTGACCTCGTCCAATGTATAATCATATTATCAATGATAACTTACGGTACATATGCGATTAAAAATTACAAAAAATTGTTTAACAAAACATTCTAATTTTAATTTAAAAGAAATGAAAAAAATTATGTTAATTTGTAATCATATTTTTAATCGATGTCAAAAGCATCAAATAAAAACAATAACATAAATGTATAAACAATTATAAAAAAAAGATAGCATATTGGATATTTCAATAATCACATAAATGTATACAAAAATTTATATATGATTCCGTTCAAACTTTCTCGTTGTCGCCTAACGGTGACTTCTCGCATTTTAAACATTTTAAAACTGAAAATTAAAATTAAAAGATAAAAATTCAATTATGAAAATGTATTTTAAGATATTTCATGACGGCATAAATGTATCTAATAAGTTTATATAAAGATTTGGTTTAAGTTTTCTCGTCGTCGCCCTTAATTTAGATATTGTAACTAAAAAACTCAAAGCTATTATGAGAAGGTATCATATTTCATATTCCATTAATTGCATAGATGTCTATAATAAAAAATTATAAATTCAGTTCAAGGCTTCTTGCCATCGCCTAACGGCGATGGCTCGCAATTTAGATATTGTAAAATTAAAAAATTGCAACAAAATATAAACATTGATTATGAAAATGTATCATATCTCATATTCCACTAATTGCATAGATGTTTATAAAAAAATTCAAAATTTAGTTCAAGATTTCTCCCTCATCTCTTAACAACGAATACTTGCAATTTAAATATTGTAATATTAAAAATTTTAACTAAAAAATATCAATCAATTATGAAAATTTCTTATATCTCATATTTTACTAACTCCAACAATGTATGTAAAAAAGTACAAATTCAGCTCTAGGTTTCTCTTTAGAATTTCAATTTCAAAATTTAGTTATTTATAATCCTTAAATTTGAAAATTCTAAAAATCCAATTAGAAAATTGGGTCAACAAATCTATTTGATCCTAAAAATACGTTTAAATTTAAGATTTTGAAACAGTCAAAAAGGAGATTTTTAAAAAAATTGAAAGATAAATATATGAATAATTAATGCTAATTGATATATAGTTATATACTATATGAATGGGTTATAGTTTCCATAAATGAGTAATTATAAATTTAAAATTATTTGCAAAATATATGGGAGGGAACTGATAAGAGAAAATCAAGCAAGATTTCGAATTAATTGGGAAGATTAATGTATAATAAATAAGTAATTTGAATTTCAAAAACGTATTAAATGAAAAGATAGTGTTGACTTGATTATTGATAATTGAAAATGGATCATAATATGATAAGAGAAAATCATGCAAGATTTTAATATAATTGGGAAAATTGTGCATTAAATAAGTAATTTGAATTTCAAATTATTATTACGTATTAAATGAAAAGATTGTGTCGACTTGATTATAGATAATTGAAAATGGATCATAATATGATAAGAGAAAATCAAGCAAGATTTTGAAATAATTGGGAAGATTGTGTATTAAATAAGTACTTTGAATTTCAAATTCTTATTATGTATTAAATGAAAATATCGTTTTGACTTGATTATAAATAACTGAAAATAGAACATAATATGGATAATCCGTGAATATTGTGAATTACAATGGAATACATCTATTCTATATATAATACTGCAACATACTCTTCCGTGAGTGATTTTATTCCAGGTCAGCAATTTATTAACAGCGTTAAACTCCCGTTATCTGCTCAATATGTATGCGGTATACCCCTCTGCACCTCCTAATCTTTAGGTTTTTACGCTCCTCTAATCCGAAACGTCAAGACAGCCTACGCCCAGATCTTGTACATGGGTGGTAAGGCGTCTTTTCCCGTGTTCCCTGCACAATTTACACATGTAACAAGTGCAGACGACGTGTTTGGTCAAATGTCCAGATGAATTTACAATCATCACCACAATCTCTGCAATTGGTGACACTTTTTCTTTATGGTAAGTTATTAGAGTGGAGATGGATTACTTAGTTAGCTGGTTTGCATATATTTACAAGGCCATATTGGATTTTATCTGTCGTCTCAATTTTGTAACTAGGTTTTTTTTTACAGAGAAACGCCTTTAGAATTTGGACAGCTCAGGAGTGTATGCCCTTGTTGCTCTATCTATTTTCCCCTTTGTAACCGCAAAACTGACATGGATAGGTTTCTTGGCCTACACATCTGTATATTCCCTACAGTTTTGATGATCTAGGTGAGGAATGTACCACATTTAAACGTTTCACTTCTGAAAACATGTAGTATTGTGCTTGCAGGTTAACCTTGGTAACGTAAATATGGTCCCATTACCCTGTTTTTCACATAAATGTAGTGTTTGTAAAAATGATTTTTCTTGTCCGTCCACACAGGCTTCTGAGTCCGTTGCTGAATTGGTTCAGTGTGACTGAAGTTGTGACAATTGGTATCTTTTAACATGTTGAACTAGCTGTAAGCTATTTTTAGACCATATTTAAATTCCAATTTTGCGTAACTTATTAAATGCTAGGGAAGTCCAGGTAGCTTTTATGAAATATCTGACTGGTTCTGAGATATTCTGTGAAGTGATAACAGGATTTGAACTATTATTCCAAGTCCTTGGTTTTTTATTTTTGCCGCAGTTGCATGTCTCGACTCTCTATGCTTAGTTATCCACAGTAGGTGATGTTCATTTGCCTTCACCATTGGAGTTCTATTGGTGTGCAGTTTTATAAGGATGCTTAGAGATAATGCCTGAGTGCATGCCAATCTGCCGGCTTCTAACCGCTTTCTCTCAAGGTGGTCTTTTACCAGATTTTCCCTCGTTTTTCTGCATTTTGTTACATATTGTTCTACTTTCTACTCGTATATTCTTTCATTTAAACCCCTTGGCATTAAATTCAGGCTGATATCAGGATTTTAGAAATAGTATATTGGCTACTGATAATGATTAAATTAATCTATCTTTTATCCTGTTCATTTACACTCTCTTTGTGTTTCACAGGCATGTCGACCCTTACAATCGTGACTGACTTGTCCAGTAGCGAGCACATAGCAATATTAACGGTGCAACTGAGCAAAAGCAGTCACATAATTATTTTGATATATTGGTAAAGGTCCTGATAAAGTTACCGTCATTATGGAGCACGTTGGCAGCCACTCTAATGTCCCGGCAATACCAATGTTCACATCCCAAGAAATTCAACTAGAAGAGGTCAAAAATTACAAATTATGCGGATATGTGTTTTCAGCTATTGGCTAATGTACTTGTACTTGGCAGGATTTAGGATAGCAAACAAAGGATGATGTGGCATAGGTACCATTGAAGTGGCTTTCTTATGTAAATGCCCTTGTCCATATGTATACAATTACATTTTCTGGGATAGTTTTCACCCTACAGAAACAGCATTCAGAATGCTTGTCCATTAAGCTCTCAAAAAAAAGATCACCAGCTTCCTTTAAGAGTCCAGCATCATAATTTTCACATTTAGCACTCTGTTCTTTTGGTATCAACATAAATTATTATGCTACCGATTACAACAAAATATTCATATTGTCAAACTTACTTTATACATTATTAGTTTTCATAAAAACTTGCCTAATCATTCACATTTTAAACTTGTGTCCTAAACTTAATCATGCTCAAAAATCATTTACATGCATATAATGTTCCTATCATTCTTATAAATTTCTTATGATGCTTGAATCTTTTTACTGAAGCTCATCCGATGGGTATGTAAAGGTTCAGATTGTAAAGAACATGTATTTTACACATCATATGTTATATTATAGGTTGTATTCTCAAACAAAATAAGTGCCTTGTATTATGATAAGGAGTATTACTCATGTAGTGTGACTTATCGGAATTGGCTAAAGATCGATCTAGAGAATGCCGGAGTTCCTCATCATGTCTTGTCAAGTGTGGAAAGTAAAGGGTAGTGGCAGCAGCCATAGAAACATTAGATTCTTTCCTATAGCTGCTACAAAGTGAGTTTCCATATCATTGTGGTGAAGATTTGTAGATAGATTTCGGACTAATTTCGTATTGGCATACTTGTGCCCTCTTATTTTTCCATTATGTTTTCATATGGTTACAAGGCCTGCGCACAACATCAAGATTTCTGTGATACCATTTTGGGACACTGTTTAATTTAGTTTTTGTAATAGGAAGTGAAAATTCTTGGTTAGTTTTGGCCGGAGATTTTAGATATACAACAACTGAGCATGTATTTTTGGAATTACTTGCTACTGCAATGCTTTTTCTGTAATTCTGGAATTAAACATTATATAATTATCTCTTTAGGATTCTTTAGTATATAAGGCTTAAGCTATTTCCGTTATTAAATCCCCTGCATCCCTCATATTTTGACTTTGTTTTGTACATTATATTTGATTTTATCAATAGGTAGATGTAACCATCGCGGCTAAGTACAATTTATTGCATCAATATTTTAGGGTTATAGTCAATTTGAAGATGAATAAAAACAACGTATTTCTATATATAATAGTGCAACATATAGGTTTGTGAGACATTATATTCCAACTCAACAGTCATGTCAGTGCCATTTGTTAGATATATGCATGTTTTGTACAGCTGATTCTCCACTCCGTCTCCCCATATCTCCGCCTCCCACTCCAGGCATTCCCATCCGCTATATGGCAAGATGAAAAGGGAAAAGGTATTCGCTTGATTACAACAGGTGCCTCTGATTAGGTTATCGGTATCATTGACGATGTCTTTTATTCGCGGACAATTTAGCTATCAAAGGGTGATGTCTTCTTCATCCTATCGTTACATACATATGTCTTTTACCACTCGATCCCAATTACATATAAATGTAGACATAAATCTGTTACAACAGTACACATGGTACAAAACATGTTTTAATATGTTGTGCTTGTGCAGGAGGAAGATCTTGATGTTACAGTTTGCCCTTTACATAGAATTATTGCATCCTTTAAAAAGGTAATTTTTTTATTTCTGTTTGAAATGATAGGAGAAGTCTGATACAAGGCAAAGTACTAAAGTTTGCTTGTCAAAAGAAAGAAGGAAAAAGTAACAAAGTTAAACATTGTTTTGATCCCTTTAGTGCACGTTTATAAAATAAAAAAAACAGATCCGTAAAGAGTTTGTAACCTATTGTTTTCGCTCAGTTCAGAAAGCATGAAAACACTAAATGCATGAAAAGAATAAGCTCATAAAAAATATTTTTACTGAAGTATGAAAATATCTCTTAGAAATTACGAGACTCGATGAATCTGTATTGGAGATAACTCATCCATATGATTATTTACTATGCATGAAGCTGTTGTCAACTTATTCTCCTAATCCGGATGCAATCTATTCTATATATAATGCTGCGACATACTACTTTGTTAAGACATTTAATTCCACGTCAGCAGAACGACTAACCCCACCTCATTCCAGGTCACAAAGCCACGTAATATTTGCACACAACTCTTCACATTCTATGTTATTCCTTCATCCGATCCTTGCACTTTACAGCTTCCGTCCACCTCTACCTTCTCCAGTCCTCACCCCTTTCTCTTCCTTCGTGTATGTCTTTAAAACCCGGATATCCAAGTAAACAAAAATGATTTTGTTACTTACGATTACAGAATTTGGTTTTGAATTCAATCTACCTATTGGAGCTCTGTCATTTGCTTCCATTGATCTTGAGGGTGGACAGAATCCCAACATAAAAAAAGTACTTTGAGCACGGTTGTGGATCTTATAGTGGCTGGCGGTGAGCGGAGAATCTCCGAAGATTGGTGGCTAATGTACTGGAATATAATGATTTCAGTGAGTTTCCTCAAGGCAAGCTATTATAGTCATGTATCTGTGCACATTATTATTTTCATTTAGATGAATTATGTATTTCATTTATGTTTGTGTTTATGACAAACATAACTCATTTCTTAATGAACAGACTCTAAGGTGCAATTGTTCAATGTGAGTGCTAGGTGGCAGTGTGGATTGATTGTGGCCTTCCTACTTAAAAAAATCTTCTCGCATGACAATACCAAGATTCTACACTAAACTGGTGAAAGTCCTCGAGCTTTTTTAGAGCCTTTTTTCTATTAGTTTCACTAATTTGAGTTGATAATAAACTTTAGTTTTAGGTATGAATGCCAATGTTAGGCTATTTGAGGAGTTGCAACTAAAATATCTAGATAGCATCTCCGTGTTTTAATTTACGAAACTGTATGATTATCAGATAACCTTACGTTCCGTATTGTAAAATGTAAAGACTAAAGACAGATGCAGGAAATTGATTTCGTTGTTTATCATACGATTTTATGCCTTCTAGGGAACTTGGAAGGTCATCTTCTACATCATTCTTTGTATGTGTGTACAACATCCTCTCTAAGCATTGCCTTGCATATTTATTGATTTGTACCTTACAAGTTACATTTATTTTAATTTACAAACTGATGGAGCCAAGAAATGAATCATCCTTCAGATTTTTATATATGAAACTACATATGATTCTTAAAGATATTATTAGCAACTACTTTTACGTAGTACACAAGAAAATGTGCCAACTACTTCTAGCATGCGAAAAAGTACTCCCTTCTTTCATGTTCACATTTTTCATTATTTTTTGAGGCATAAAGAAGATCTCCATTTAAACTAGAATAATGTTCTTAAAAGGCCATAGAAGACTAAGGCTTGATTATCCTCGGTTTCCTGTTAATATTCTTAAAAGGCCATAGTGAGACTAAGGCTTGATTATCCTCTGTTTCCTGTTCATAGGTTTCAGCATCTAAGAAGTTGACCATTTGAGCATCCTCAATTTGTTAAAGTCTGTGTATATAGACAATCAGGTTCAGCGGCATATCCTGACCTTGAGGTTTGTTTCTTAAATTTCGTTTTTTTTCATAAAAGTAGATCCTCGATGTGGTTAGATTTATGGGTACATATTACACAGTCGACCATCTCTTTCACATGCAGGATAATAAGTTAATATATTAAAATGTAAATACGGGCCTTTTAATTATCAAGTCCTGGTATGAAAAAAAGCCTTTAGCAATAAGTGAAACGTTAAAATGAATAGATTTTAGAATCTTGAATAAAGAGACGCAAATCTTGAAATAAAAAATATAAATATCAGATCAGTTGAAGACTCAAAAATTCAGAGATTTATAGGATTGAATGAACATTTAGAAACTCTATAAGTTGTTATTTCATATTGATGTGGAGAGGAATCTTTGATAGGGATACAGAAGGATCTTATTCCTTGATAGCCAAAAGTAGATTGCTAAAGCTTGTAGATTTCAGGCTAATCAACTTTTATCAACCAAAACAAAAGTGTTTGACACGCCGAGTTGTGGAACTCTGGTACAAAGGTTAGAGCTTTTGTAGGATCTACGGAACTTATATTGGGTGAGTTGAAATTATGGAAGATTGTGGTGATTCAATATTATTCTTAGCCATGTGAATCTGGTTGGTTGCTCTCAGACAAGTTTAAAAATGTGAACACAGTCTCAAATATGGACGACAAACACATTTTTTTATTTAATGACACATCTTATTAGCAGGAACTGGAACACGATGTT
Organism: Kitagawia praeruptora; assembly: GCA_037693485.1. Taxonomy (NCBI): domain Eukaryota; kingdom Viridiplantae; phylum Streptophyta; class Magnoliopsida; order Apiales; family Apiaceae; genus Kitagawia; species Kitagawia praeruptora. The sequence continues at coordinate 51,046,476 of CM075348.1, read as the reverse complement.
AGAAAACTGAAAATTTTTATTAACATTCACTCGATGGTCATCCATTAAGAAATTTATAGAGGATACTTTCATTTTCTAGGATGTATCGAGGAAAAAAGATTTAAAGATACTGTTCTGAAATCAATCTTATCTCAAGCATGGTTTTAAAATTTACCATGGTCCCACCTTGGATCCGCTCAACAAAATTTCATAGCGAAGCCAATGGTGGTAAATTTTGATATTAAGGTAAACTCAATTTACTCTTATAGTTCGCAAGATATTCCTCTATATCTACCAGATCATGTATCACAATACATGTTGAAGCTACAACACAATGGACAACTATTTGATGGACATTCTATCATCCTAATTTTTTTGATTTTTCTGCTTGTAAATGTAAGTTGACAAATTATTGTTAAGTATGCACACAAAAAATTACAATTTTACATGGCAAAAGGAAAAACTATATATGTAATATTTTTAAGAAATAATTATGTCATCCAGTTGCTAATGTGACTATACCGGTTGTGGAAATTAGGTTAATACTGACAGAATTACAAAATGTTTATATGTTCATTTGGACAGCATAGTATTTTTTCAAACTTGCTCTCTTGGGTGGTTATTGGTGTGCCTAATTGTTGTCTACTTAAGTGTCTTCACTGATTCGACTTTGATTTTGAACTTGCATAAAGTCATTAGGCATCTCTCTCTATCTCAGTTCTGCTTATAACTCAATAATACTACTTTTTTGTATTATAGTTGCACTAAAGATTCTAAGGTAAAGGCAAACGTTCCTTCAGCTTGTTTATCGACTTATAAGATGGTAGACTGCTTATCAGTGTATAAACAGCTTCAAATTTTAAACAAGAAGCAGAAAGAGAAGCTCCCTGAAGAGACTAAGACTCGAGTAGTAGAAGGTGCTTCACAAATGGCCTCACTCAAATGTATGCAAGTCCTTTAAAATTTTGTATGTTCTATATTATAAGTTCATATCACCTGCAATATTTTTTTGTCATCTAGGAAGCCAATATTTTTATTTTACAAAATAAATGGTTGGACCAAAATTTTTTTGAAAAATACTTCACAAATGAACGGTAGCGGCAACGAAACCTTCTTAAGATATGTAACTAACTGATATGGATAGTAAATCTGATCGAGACCAGGAATCTACATATATTGTTGCATTCTGTTATGCTGCAATTATGTAGAATTTTATTTTATTTATAGCTTTCCGTGTCAATGTTGATGTCGGCCATCCTCATTTTTGTTGTTGCAGATTATTTAACATTCTTTTACTCAAACTTGGAGGATATCTTATGGAAATATCCTTATAATTTAAATTGGTTGCAGATTATTTAACATTCTTTTACTCAAACTTGGAGGATATCTTATGGAAATAGCCTTATAATTTAAATTTATGTTCAGGTCATAAGCATCCCTTTGGATCGTGAAGCACAAGCATCTTGTATATGAGTGTCCAAATTGATATCATTGTTTTAATAATCTATTAGACTACTACTAACTCAAAGGATGAGACTACTACTAAATTATTCTCGTGCTTTGGAAAATATATTGTTGGCAGGTGTGCGAAATATAACTTCTTCAAAGCACATGAGGCTCTCAGTGGAAACTATTGTAGAGCATCCAACACTCCTTGTCATGCTCCCTGTAGTGTGTACCTATCCAACAATGTTCAATTGTAATAATCCATTTTTATTGTTGAAGAGACACTATGCAACAAAGTGTGCACAAGGACGGCATTAAAAATAATGCACATTTGAGGTAGCCAGGTTATACTTTACGTGTGGCTACTGATTCTAAATAAGCTAAGCGTCGCCACAACAATTGTTGCTAATATGAACTGCCAAATACACCATCCGATTGAATCTAGCATCAGCACGAAGATCCCATAGACAACTGCGAAGAGATCGGCTACAAATTATGTAATCTAGAGTATGCCCGTGCCTTGCACGGGCTATAAAGCTAGTTACATATAGAACATTGAGCAACATTTTGAATGAGTCATATTTCCATAAATGAGTAATTATGAATTCAAAAATATTTAAAAAATATTTGGGAGGAAACTTATAAGAGAAAATCAAGCAAAATTTTGAATTAAATGGAAAGATTGTGTATTAAATAAGTAATTTGAATTTCAAATTTTATTATGAATTGAATAGAAATATTGTTTTGAGTTAATCACAAATAATTGAAAATAGGTCATATTATGGATAGTCCATGGAAAATCAAAAGAATCCAAGTACAAATGATTCGCTTACAGTTTCATTCTGAAGTAGGAGAAATAGGACCAAGCGGAATTTTCTTACGATCTGTTTTACAATTAAGCAAATGTCTAGATTCAAAATATAACGTAACCAACATATAAACCATGTTTGGTTGTGAAAACTTAACACAAAAATAGATTTGATTATCGATCATGTCTTAGGAAACATATTGCAATAAGTCAACGTCTCAATATCGAAGATAACAATGGCTTGATGCAAAGAAGCAAGTTCAAGAAAAACCAAAGAAAAAATTAGTCAATGCTTCAAATCCTTAAATTATGCAATGCAGTTTCAGAGATGACCGGAAACTGACCAAAAGATTCAAATTTGTGAAAGGGCCATACAATATATGGATTGGAGATGTATAACAATTAATAAGATGTTCCAGAAAAAATGCATCAAGAAATGCAAGTTTTTGAAACATAAAAAAGCAAAAGAATCCAAGTATAAATGATTCGCTTACAGTTTCGTTCTAAAGTAAGAAAAATAGGGCCAAGCGGAATCCTCTTACGACCTATTTCACGATTAATCAAATGTCTAGATTCAAAATATAACAGAACTAACATATAAACAAAAAATTTACGTACCTGTTTTATCCATTATAATGCAGAGTTCGAGGTGTAGAATATTGTAGATGAAAAAAGGACCATTTATAGATGGTATATTGGAAGATATGATGGATTAATTCGATGAAGAGTGATGATAGTGTGAATTGCACATACAGACTAAAATTTAGAAAGTTTAAAATGAAGAAATCGAAGAGTGATAATCGTGTGAATTGCATATACATACTAAAATTTAGGAAGTTTAAAATGAAGAAATCAAAATTTAATTTCGTGTGGTAAAATCATGGAGCAGAATAATGCTTAGTTATTGCCTTTACATTACAGAATAATGCTTGAATTACCACTAACGGGTCATATCCATTTTCTAATATGGTAACCAAGTTTTGTAGTAATCAAAGTATATTTTGTACTGGATGATTGCATATACGAACTAAAATTTAGGAATTTTAAAATGACGAAATTAAAATTTAATTTTGTGTGCTAAAATCATGGAGGAGAATAATGCTTAGTTATTGCCTTTTCATAACAGAAATAATGCTTAGAATTTGAATTACCACTAACGGGTTATATTCATTTTCTAATATGGTAACCGGGTTTTGTAGTAATCCAAGTATATAATTTCGTGTGCTAAAATCATGGAGGAGAATAATGCTTAGTTATTGCCTTTCCATAACATATAATTAGAATTTGATTTAACACTAACGGGTCATATCCATTTTTTACTTTGGTAACCCGGTTTTGTAGTAATCCAAGTACATTTTGTACTGGATGATTGCATATACGGACTAAAATTTAGGAAGTTTAAATGCTAAAATCAACAACAAATTTCGTGTGCTAAAATCATGGAAAAATGGTGTTAATTATTGTCTTTCAATAACAAAATATTGCATAAAATTTGATTTACTACTAACGGGTCATACCCATTTTCTAATATGGTAACCGGGTCTTGTACTAACCAAGTTTATTTTGTATTGAATGATTTCTAATGGGTAAACGAGTTTTATCCATTGAATCATAAAATAAGTTAATTGTCTAGAATGACCTTGCAAATAAGTAGTAAGGTAAATAATAGTTAAAAATTAAGAATGATGATGTTAGATGACATGATTTGGGGATGTAATAAGATATTATTTATTCTTAATTAATGATGATGATGTTAGATGACATAATTTGGGCATGTAATAAGATATTATTTATTGCTAATTAAGGATGGCGATGTAAGGTGACATAATATTTTATAATTGGGAAATTACGTAAATAGGCATAAGTTGTATTATGTTGATAAATTTTAAAGGTTATTTAAAGGAATTATGTAAATCTTTCACTAATTAAGGATGATGATTTGGGGATGTATTAAGATATGATCTATTGCTAATTAAGATATTATCTATTCTTAGATGACATAAATTTAGGGATGTAATAAGATACTATATATTACTAATTAAGGATGATGATGTAAGATGACATAATATTTTATAATTGGAAAATTACGGAAATAGGCTTAAGTTGTATTAAGAGGATAAATTTTCAAGGATATTTTAAGAAATTATGCAAATCCTTCACTAATTAAGGATGATGATGTAAGATGACATAATATTTTTTATTTGGGAAATTACGAAAATAGGCATAAGTTGTATTAAGAGGGTAAAGTTTCAAGGATATTTTAAGGAATTATGCAAATACTTCACTAGCACACATTTAGAATACTAGTAACTAGTAACTAGTAATATGCCCGTGCTATGCACCGGGTTAATTTTTTTTTTTCCCATTTTTTTAAAAATTTATTTCACATCATTTTCGTTTATTAGTGATTAATGAGTATCAGAAAAAAAAACGTAAAATGCAGTTCTCGATTACGATATTCGTTACAAAAATAATAATACAGAGTTTTTTACTAATGTAGATTTTTTACCAGTTTGATAATCAGATTTAAAAATATTACGGGTACCATACATATATTTATTAAAATTATTATATATAATTTAAATTTTTTGAACCAACAAAATTCATATCTTAAAATTTTCAAATAAAATTATTAAAAATTATAGAATATTAAAAAATATACTTATTTCACATATTATAAGGTAGTAGTAATATTGAAAAAGATCCGTTAATTGCGCATGTTTTAGTAATAAAATTAAATTAGTTTAAAAAAATAAAGCAATAATTGTAAATTAATTCTAACAAAAAGTAGTTGATATTTTTAGGAATTTGTGTTTATATTAAAACTACTTATTGTACCGACAGTACTGATAGATCTCTTAAATATAGGATATACCAAATTTGGCTAAAAAGGGGGATAGCTAAAAGGGGATAAAATCTACAAAACGACTTTGTTTTGCATGCCGGAAAGAAGGATCAAATTAAAGGGTTTTGCTTCATTATAAAGTTCATCAACATAGTATTCTCATCGCAGTTGAGGTATTTTGATTACTTAGTCTCTAGTGAAAACATCTATGAGTTATATCAATCTTGTATGATAAAAGTCTATCGAAATTGATTAAAAGTATCACATGTGTTATTCTTTTTTGTATTATCTTCTACATGAACTTATTAATATACACAATATGTATAATTATGTGTTTATTTTCTCAATTTGGTAAGTGTTTATGCATCTTATGTTTTTTGGGATTGTTTTTTCTGTTTCAATTGAATGCATGAAGTATAAGTCTTTTTCTTCATAGATTAAACAGTAGGATTAAGTAAAGTAAATCAATTTTGATTGAAATCTAAATATTTGAATGCAGGAAAATAATGTCGCAAAGGAGATCAACCTTGGTTCCTCATAATGGTACTTTGATTCTTATTACTTATAACATAGTTGAGAAACTGGTTTAATACATGACACTATGTTATTTTACAGAAGGAAGATTGGTTTTATCGAGTTTCCTGTCTGTAAACAACGAAATCGAAACTTTTGGAAGCTTTGTAAGTATTGAAATAAAATAGTAATATATATACTATATATAAGTCTATAATGTGATGTAGTGATGTATTTACATTCCTAATTTGTCACTTTTGTAATTTTTTCACTATTACAAAATTGTTGTAGAGAATTCCGAAAAGCTTTCACGATGAATTTGAGAGTGTAATTCCTTCACATTTAAGGTTTAAATGCAACTTGATCGAGTAGAAAGGAAAATATGATAGGAAACTGAAGAGAATATATGGGATGCGAAGATTTATGAAGTATTATGAAATCAAGATGTATGGTGCTGTTCAGTTTGATTACTATGGAGGAGATGAGTTTCGTGTTAAAATATTTAAAAATACGGCAATTGAGACTAACTATAGGAAGATGTCTCCTTCAAAATTTCTTAATAGTAAAAAATGTCAAAAATGGAAAAAGAAATAATGTATTGTTGATGGTATTTCACTGAACTATCAAAAATCTTTTGCACTATGGTCCTTTAATGCTTTTATGAATTTCGTGGATTATTTTGAGATGAAGATAAGCAATTTGCATATCGATCCAAGACTTCCATTTCTGGTAAGTTCTTCTTCTTTCATTTTAATTTATACTCAGTGCTTTCTACGGGTATACAAACTGAACTTATATCATTTAATTACAGAGTCTGAGCAAGGAGTTTGATAAACTTTACAAAGATTGGGAAAATGGTGGAAAGGTTTATCTCTGTTTTACAGAAAAAACTTGGGAAATTGAGGTTGAATGGATTGAAAATACCTGTGTGCTTGGCCAACAGTGGTATGCTTTTGTAGAGGAGATTAAGCTGGAAGTTGGGGATACACTGGTTTTGTTTAGAATTCCTTCATCAGGAATTTATACTGTAAATGTTTGCATATTTAAAGGAAAGGAACAAATCATTGATGATGGTCGAGGTAATTTGTACACGATAGTCTTTAACTCTTTTTGATCTCTAATGTGCATTTTCTTAAAAATCTTAAATTGTGTATTATTTGAAAAATATCTTGCAGAAAAAATGGTGTTTTTGAGCGATCATTTCTTAAAGTTGTCTCTCAGCACTGCTTGGAGGAATGCATAATGGTATGGTTTGATGTAGTTATATTACTTTTTCTTCTAATTTCAGCAATAATGCTTATTTAGAACAGAATGGTACATTATGCATTCTTCAAATTTTACTTATTGTGATTTAATTATACACATGTAATCTATAACAGTTTGTACCAAAAACGATAAAGGATAAATATGGAGGAAAGCTTGGTTGTATAAATCAACTTGAAATCTTTGGTGAACGCTGTCCTGTTTTGTACAACTCTACTGGTGGCTATTTGTCACAGTTTGAGAAAATGATGCAGAGGTTCAATCTGCAAAAAAAAGACTATTGTGTTCACAATCAATGATAGCAATGTCTTGTGTGCAAGGATTTACCAAATCGATGGTACAGAGATAAAGTATGAAAATCGCTCTGTTGAGAATTCAGATTATAGCCAAGCAAATTGGGTTTGGAGCATTAACTAGAACTCTGAATCAGGTGAGTAAAAGTGTTGTCAAATGTTTAAAAATTTGACTTAGCAAATTATTGAGCTTGGTTTGTGAATGCTACTTTGTAATAACAAAATATTTTTATTGTGTAAACAATTTGCAGACATGGATGAAGATAGTAGTAAAGAAGAAGAAATGAACCATGTGCGAAACACTTTAAAAAAATCATAAAATTAATGTCATGCTACTTTAAATTTCAACAAAATTAGTCATTTTATTTTATATAAATAAAGGAAATAAATTAGTACTCCAACAAATTAAAAAAATTTAATTGTTTTATTTATTTATAGTTTTACTACCTTCCATCAGTTATTCTGAATCGAACAATTTCCCTTTGACCGAAACGTGTATGTAATGTTTGTAATGGTTGCAAATCTTCCATGACTCCAACAACATCTAGAAAAATAACAATAAATAAAGTTCGAAAACAATGTAATCATGAATACATAGTTATATGAAGATATAAAATACAATCACCTATGGAATAGGAGGGTTTCTGATAAGGATCATAGGAATGAACAATATCACAAACATCTTCCAAAGGTTTTAACTCAAATTTGTGCATCGGGATTACGAAGTCATCATGAACATAAGGACTGATAGTAGTAGAATTCACAAATCTAATGCACTTATCAGTACTAACAGGCCTGAAAGAACCTAATGCCTGATGAATTTGTACATTGACAACCTCGTATAAGCCTCCTTCAAAAATAGGAACTGGAAAATTATTCCAAATCTCAGCCCTCACAGTTGCATGCATGTGAGTATTCTGCTCATAAATAAAACATTTGATGAACTGGTAAAAAATTCATGTTGTAATACATAATTTTAATATAAAAATTTAAGAAATTAGAAAAAAATGATACTTACCAGACAATCTAAAAGAATCATATTATGAGAAATTACAACGCCTGTATTGGAAATTGTATCCTACATCCTAGTAACACGGACCTTTATTGTCCACTCCATCTTCGAGTCATCAAGTGTCGAAAGATGATCGTGCATGTTCATATCTGTTAGAAAAGTACTAAGATGTTTAAAATGTAACTTATAGGTGACAAACTAAAATAAATGAATATATGATATAAGGATTAAACCATACCTCTACTTAACTTATACAGCCATTTGATACAACCTCTATGACCTTGGTATGCTGTTTACGTTGGTTTATTTATATATATATATAGGGTGTTAGTTAGTTTTTTGATCATATCTTATGCAATCTTCTTTAAAATTTAATGGCATATTTTTAGGTGTTTAGTATATATCAGGTAAGTAGATATTGAATGACTTTATTTATCATTATATTCTAGTTAACAGAATGAACATAATAACATAATTTCCTCTCATCGTGGAATTTTTTTAATTTAAGGATTTGATTGATAAGGTATCTTAAATTTCAAAAATCAAGTATCAATTATGAATTATCAAATATGAATAGCTTTAAATATCCTTACAAATCAAATATGAACAGCTCTGATTATGCTTTCAAATTATGACAATTTTTCGAAATAATGTTTACTTTAAAATCTCTGCGTATTTTTTGTTATATTTATATTTTTTAAAGGAACGCGTAACATATAATAGATAGTTTCATTTATGTTTCTATTTTTCAAGGAACGCGTAACACATAATAGAGAGATTCATTTATGTTTCTATTTGTATATATCCTTATTAATCTTTTTGGATTAGGATATAGTACAACCCGGTGTAGGTAGAAATTTTAGCAAAACAGGAGATATTTTACAGAAATGAATGTTAAATTATCAATTAGAATATTACTCTCGGAATTACATAAGAAACATAAGATTTACGAAATAAAACAAAACAGAACGACACGTCATTATGTAAACTTCTTATTTTAAGAAAACTTGATATTGTAAAATCTGTTGTTGTTGCATCTAATAGTGATGTAGTGTAAATATTTTTGTCATAAGAATAAGTAACTTTGAATATAATACATTTTCCGATTAAAAATGAAATTCTACGATATCCAAATAAACCAATAAAGAAATTAATTTCATTTTTCGGTTTCGATTATAAAGGTTTGGATTGTACTTGTACCATGAAAAATCTATTTATGTCTCTTTTATCAACACAACTCATATGGAAATGAATTAGTAAAATATAATCAAAACCAACAACCAAATTTATTCAAATAAAACATGATCCTTAAAACCAATACAGAATCATCAAGAACATTGCCAAATATGTTCATTAAGTACTTAGAAAAAAACATAAAACTCAAACATCTTTAGACAAACAAAAGATAGTAGACACTATTATTATTATTTTATTATTATTCCAAGAAGCCATATGTAGGCTAACTCCATGCATGGTAATTAAAATCCTTCCCAAAAACTTGACAAAGGGGGAAACTCCAACAACAAACATTGTTCAATTCTCCTGGTTAAGCAAAAAACATAACAAACATAATATATAGAGACATATACAAAATCTACATAATTGTACATAATAATACATAAATATATGTAAGTGAAAGTAAAGAAGAAACCGTTTTAATCTTCTTGCAAACAGATTTGGCAGATTCTGGAGTAGTTCCAGATTTTGATAAATCAATCGTATTCTGCAAAATAAGAAAAATATGAGATAAGTTAAATATGATCGGAATTCAGTTTTTTGTGCTTATGTTACTCTTAAGAAAATTAAATCATATTCTTGTGTTACTCTTAAGTAAAATAAATGAACAAACAAAAGTATATTATCCATTGCTTACTTAGAGAAGATTGATTCGGAACCTCCACCCATTGGTCCTTGAGGGCCTGAAGGTGATGCAATGAAATAAGACTTATCATAAGCATCAGTCACAAAGAAGATTTTACTTTTCAGCTCAACATTATCTTCGCTTATCTCAACATTGAAAATAAGTTCCTTTTTAGCAATCTCCTTAATCTTTGTTGGATATCCTGTTGTTGAGTTCTCCTAAATTGACAAAAAAAACAATGTTTATGAATTTATACACATGGGAAATCTAATTACCAATTTTGACGTTTATAAAAGATACGTTTTTTTTACCTTAGAATGATCGTAGATCATCTTAGTAGCGGTTTGTCCAACAATTCGTTTAACAGCGCGATCAGACAAAATAAAGTTAAAAGCCTCAGTCGAATCCCCAGCAAGAACAACAACTTTGAATCTAAATTCAAATAATATGAAAATAGTAAAATAAAAAAACATTCCATATTTGTAATTAATGAAGGAGTTAAATAGATCTTGAAAACAAATAGTATGATAGCTAAACCTTTTCTCAACAATTGGTATGCACTTTGGACATTTAGGACACTTATACTTTGCCTCCATTTTTGTAACCTCATACTGGCAAACAGTACAACTTAGATACCACCAATTACCAGTTTCTTCCACAGTATTAACCTCGACAGCACACAGAAAATTTCGCTGCATTAATTAAAAGACCTATATAGTTAAACATATATAAGGTGGTTTATGTGGATTTATTGGGAAAGAATTAGAATTTACCTTAATATCATCTGCATTAGTCTTCTCACCCAGCTCTTTGAGAGTTATGGTTTCAGTAGGAATGACAGGAGTTTGGATAGGTGTGGATTCATTAATTTCTGGAACTTTATAGCCTTCCTCCTCAAGTCTATAATATTTTGAAAATCACAAAGTTATAATTGAAAATGCATTCGACAGAAGAGACTAAGAGTGAATATGCATAAGTTTGATGTAAACTACTTTGAAAAAAGTACATTATGAAAGTTGAGATTTGTAAACTATTACCTCAACCTCATTGCATCAACATAATCACTCTCCAAATTGAGATAAATCTTGGAGGATGGTAATGTACTTACTTGAACATAACCTATATAAAGCGTACATAGATATAGTCATTGATAAATCATACGTACATCAAGGTATAGAAATATATTCCATTGGTTTGGATCCTTACTCTTAAAAATTTTCAACTTAGAACTTGTAACAATGACAACAATAGGGCGGTCAGAAATCTTCTCATATGCCTGAGTAGTTGTCACAGCAAGATGACCCCATACACTTACCTTATGAGAATACCTGGATAAAGTAAAATTAAAGACACATAAGATGAGCAATAACAAAAAGGAAAACAACAAACTATGATTATCTTGGAACTCCAACAAAAAAGTATAAAATTAGTACCTCCCGTCAGTAATGCGAAACCTTGCAATCTTCCTCTGACCAAACATTGTCTGAATGTCTCTAGCACTTTCAAAATCCTCAAGGACTCCAATCATATCTTAAGAAATCATTAAGAATATGAATTGTATCACCAATCAACAATGAAACAGTATGTAACTCATGTAACTCATAATAGAATAGTTCAAAATTAATGTATAATTGAAGCATAAATATGTGTGAAATTTTGGATAAACCTGTTGCCAATGGTGGACTGTCTGCATTTTCATAACCACTTACAACACTGAACAAATCACCCAAATCAGTGAACTCAAACTTGTTCATGGGTATCATAAAGTCATCCGTCACCAACTTCTCAACATGTGTCGAATTTGAGAAATTAATGAGAATCTTTGAACTTGTTGGCCTCAATGATCCCATGGCCTCTTTTGTGTAGAAATTCGTAATTATATAAACTCCGCCTTCCACAATATCATTGGATATTGACCTTCAGTTATCAGCATAAACAAATGCATGGACATGGCAATTCTGAAATAATTCAAAATTTATAAGAATAATATATATTGTAGCAGTAATCTAACATTCATTGTTGAATAAATATTTATGTCAAGGACTTTAACTCACATCATCATCGAGCAGAAGCATGTTATAACCCTTTAAAGAATCAGTTCCAGTGGAGGAGGATGATGCTGATGGCCACATCCTCGTAATGCGAACCTTAACCCTCCATGTGGTCTTTGAAGTGTCGAGGGTTGCTAGTTGATCAAACATAATGTACTATCCTGCATATTATAAAAATAACGTATAAATTAGAATGAAAATGAAATGAAAATAGTATAAGTGAGTATAAACAATAAGCACTAAACATAGACATGAACATATAACACTTTACTCTTGGAGAACTTACTTGTTGATATAACTAGAAGTGTGAGAAATGACTGTATTCTGAGAAATGAACTTACTTGTATTCTATTTATACAAAAAAAAAATAGTCCGTATAATCTTTCATATTGAATAATGTTAATGATGACACCTATAAAAAATTGATAACGGCAACAATTTAGGAGAAGATAAAATAAAAAAATATTTTAACATATATCTTTACATCCTTTTTGTTAGCAACGATTAACAGCTATATCTTTTTACAACTGTATATTGTTTTTGATTGATACAGTATTGATCCTAATTTTTATTTTGATTTTATTGATATCTATTTGTGTTCATTTTTGCATTAAATATAATTGATTACAATTTATTCGATATGATTATAATGTCTTTTGTTAACATAAATATTTAGAAATAATTAAGGTGATAATGGTAATGGACATGTAAAAATTTCATGATTTATAAAAAATTGATATGATATCGATTGTGATTAGGGTGTCTTCTGTTAACTTAAATATTTAAAAATAATTTCGGTGATAATGGTAATGGACATGTACAAATTTCATGATTTATAAAAAAATGATACTGATATCGATTGTGATTTTCAGATTGATACGTTAATTTAAATTTATTTATCAGGTTCTATTTCTATGTTATCAAAATTAATGCCATATATTTTAGGATATATTCCATAATTTAAATAAATATTGTGGTTAAATAAAAAATATATGTGTCTAACCAACAAATTCTTTTTAAAGAATTATGTCCTTTAGCCCACCATTTTGGACAATAGAGTTGGAGTTATCTTTATTTTTTTATAGAGAGTAATATTTTTTTTAATTAAAATATTTAAAATATTGTGAAGTGAATTAAAATATATATGGTGTATTTTTTTTATTAAACCATTTTGGACAATAAAGTTGAATTTTTTTTATTTGTCAAGTATTATTTATTAAAATATACATGGTGTATTTGCGGGATGTGGAATTTAATTAAATTGTAAACAAAATAACCCAAGCAAACAAAATATTTGTTCATTACAAAATTCCAAGGTATACTTAAAAAAGTAAATGTAATATGACCAAAGTTATAGTAGATAACCAAATCAAAATTATTAAGAAAATTAAAATTTTCTTCTATGCATTGCAAAATTATAATAAAATACCATCATAATCGTAGTAAAAAGGTACAAAATTAGAAGATAGTCAATTATCAATCACTTAATAACACATGTTTGAATTATAAAAGAAAAAACATAATTTCAGATTCAAATATTAATTATTTGATGAAAGCAACGGTGAAATGTAAAAAACATTGCATATCTTTACTAAAAATTTATTGAACATAGCTCACAAAAATGAGACTACCCAGCATAACAAAACCAACCGTACAGTCTTTGGATTATATTATGCTTTTACATTTGGACTTTTGGAATTGAAAAAACATAGCTAAAAGCAATCTTTAAACGCATCATTATTAATAAGAAATATCGAGTGATTCATCAAAATTCTTCGACATAACACACAATTGGAACAAAACATGTCAAGGAGTAAGGACCGGAGCTTGATAACCTTGGTCTAAAAGCCTGGAAAAACTAAAGAAAATGAAAGGCAAAGGTTAGCTTCCATATAATGTTTTTAATAATTAAAAATTAAGAAAAATTACAAAAACTGTTTACCTATCCCTGAATTCTCTGACTGAAGGGTAATCAAGATTTATGAAAAGTCTGGACATAGGCAAGGTGATTAACTGAATATTCCCTGTAAACAAAATCATACTTACATACTTATTTTGAAAAGGAATTTAATACAAATAAAGTATTCCTCTGGTTATGTGATATAAGTAATTTTTATGAGAAATATAGGTCGTACCAAAGAATATTCGTGCCCTTATTGATGTTAAAATGACAATGGGAGGAATATGAAAATGATCATAAAGCAATGGTTCCAAAATTGCCATATGATCATCCCAAGCAATAACTTTCACGGAATAGCTGTAATACAATAAACACAATATATGGTAAATATAATGCAAACATGTTAATGTGTGAAATATTCTGGTCATATAAAATAGATGATGATTAACCTTCCATCATATAGCTCAAATCTAATAAAATGTCGTTCTCCATGAGGTGTGTTTATAGGTTCAATGTTTTGAGCCACACCAATAATATCTGCACAACTTCACACATTATTGTATACTCTAAGATGAAAAAATATAAAAAAAATTAATTATTATAATTTAACTTACCTATAGCATAAAGAGGTTTCTCATCTGGGGGATAAGACATCACAATGTTATCGATTTCACTTAGGTTCACCAACTCAAATTTATGTCTTGGTATTGTAATGACCTCAAGAGGAACAGGGTCGATAGTGGTGTTATTTGTTAAAACAATAGACCTACTGGAAGATACTGTCCTGAGTCTTCCAATTGGATTCCTTGTGATAAAATGGCTGTTGTCATAAACATATCCCTCAAAGATGTGATGTTCGAAAGCATTCCAAATAGCACTTGCAACAAAGGCATGAACATGATAATTCTGAATATATAAAATCAAACAATATAATTAAGCACATGACTACATAAGGATTATATTTATTTATACTTTGGAAAATTATACAATTTGGAATAGTTAAAGTTACCTCAGCATCAAGCAAAATAAGGTTGAAACCAATATAAATTCCATTGGCATCAAATGAAGGCCACATGCGAGTAACACGGACTCGTACTGTCCAATCTGTCCTTGTTTGGTCGATTAACTCTAGTCTTTGAAACATATCTGCAAATATAAAGCTTAAGGTTACTATAGATAGACAAACAAAAACCCATATAATATGTCAAATTGCAGCTCACCTTTGTTTTTAAAGCTCAAATCAAATGTCTGGTATGGAATTAGTGCATTGGTCGTGTCTGTTTATATATAATCTTTAAGTAGGAAGATTAGTGTTAGATTGCATGAAATTAGGCATGGAAAAAGGTTTAAAAGTTTACAAAAATAATTTGGATAAATCTATGTTGCTAATATTAACACTAATGTATATCTTTTTAACAAATTTTGAGATACTGATATACATGATGCTATTAATGTTGTCGCAACCATTTTTTGATTTTGATCTTGTTTTTAATGCATATCTGAATTACTATGAAATAGTAATGCATATCTTTTTAACAAATTTTCTCCTCTATAATTGGATGAATCTTAATATTTTTATTCATAGTACATCAACATGTTAAGTATCTTACATTGCAAAAGAAATAAGGATATATTGATATCTATTTATTCCAATACAATTGAAATAAAAACAAAATGTCATACATTTCAATCTAATCTAATCTCCAGAAAGATTATAAAAAACTTCGTCAAATACAACATTAGCTATAAAATAATTTGACTTTCCTGTATCGCTTTCAATCAAAATATGCAGCCCATCTGGAGAAGTAACTCGGGATATGGCTACATAAAACTGGCCATGTGTAAAGACAGGACGTGGGAGATATAATCCAACTTTATCCAAAGATTGTCCTTGACTTTTGTTAATAGTCATTGCAAAATAAATCTGCAAAGGAAATTGTATCCTCTTGAAAGAAAATGGGAAATGAGTGTCGGTCGGTTCCATTTCAATCCTAGGAATGAGATGTTTTGTACCAGCATGGGATCCGGTTAATATTTTACATTCAACACTATTCTTCAAACATTTTGTGAGAACCATTCTAGTACCATTACACAAACCCATGATTTGATTCAGATTTCTCATCAACATGACAACAGCTCCAACCTTTAGTTTCAATTCATGCTTTGGAATGGATGGCATGTTAATTGAATTCAAATATTCAACTGGAAAAGAAGATTCGTAATCATTTTCGCTATCACCATAGGAATCGTCTATTGAATCTTGACTCAAATATGTATGGGAAATACCTGGAATAAGTTATAATACGTGGGAATTTACTTCATCGACAATTGCATTTGTTGGGGTCAGAATGGCTCTCTCCTTTAAGTAAGATTCAGAACTCATGTTTCTGGCAAAATCAGGATACGTTGCATCGACAATGCTCTCCACAGAATTTTGGAATTTTTGTATAAGGAATTTCCTTGGGAATACTATTTCAGGATCAGAAAATATATCATCCGGGTGAATGTTATCAACTTTTCCGTCACCAACATTTAAAACCCATTGGCTGAATTCAGCAATTTTTTTATTGTCAACCTCTATCTTCTCACTTCCTAAACGCATATTCCTGCATAGTTGGAAAAGGTTGCAATGACTCCACAAACGGGATTGGTTTAGCGAAGCATTAACAACTTCTGTCCTTGTGGCTTTAGGAATAACAGGTAGGATTTGCCGAAAATCACCTCCAAATACAATAGTGATACCACCAAATGGTTGATTTTTTTTACAGGGATCAATTGAAGACATTATATCTCTAAAAGAACGATCAACCGATTCAAAAGCATGCCGATGTTGCATTGGAGCTTCATCCTATATGACCAAACTCGTAGACTGAATTAATCCTGCAATATCAGTTCCATGTTTGATGCCGGCAACAGAGTAACGATCGAGTTTTAAAGGAATATGGAATCGAGAATGTGCAGTTCTTCCACCAGGTAATAAAGTTGCATCAATACCAGAAGACGCTACTGGAAGTACTATTTTACCTTCACTACGTAAACGACAACAAATTGTTTTCCAGAGAAAAGTTTTTCCACAACCGCCACTGCCATATAAAAAAAAGAGACCCCTTTTCCCACTATCAAATGATTCTATTACAGCATTATAAACTTGAAGTTGTTCTGGATTCAAACTATTGTGAAATTTGTCATGTTCCTCCTTCTGAAACTTTTTATCATATCCAGTCTCTTCTTCAATTAAGCGATTGGTTGTCTGATGCAAATAAGAATCTTCAGGAAATGGCATATTAGGATAGTCTTTCAAAGATTTACCAACCTCGCATAACAACTTCTCCACCTCTACAAAAAAAACAGAAAATTACAACCAATATATGTAGAAAAAATTACTAAGTCAGGATTTCTTATATATATCTTTTTAAATAAAAATTTAAAAGACTAATATAATATACCTACAAGACCATAATTTTCGATATAAAAATCAGAGAGTTGTAAATCCTGATTACCAGATTTTTTTCCTCTTATAATACAAAACATCTTCTGATAAAGACCTCCAATTTTGATTCCACAAATTTCCTGGATCAGCTACTGGACAATTTGTCAGTATATGCACAAATATAGCGCGAAGTTGTTGAGGCATTGCAGATTGTGAATTTTCACGAAGTGCCGCATGCCATTGATTGTCATCTTTCAAGAGTCCAAGTACATCACATGCTTCCTTATAACTACCATATAATCGTCCATCGACAGTTCTTAGATCACGAAAAGATGTTGCACCTCGATTCCGTAAGAGAAGCAATCTAAGATAAAATGCATCTTCCTGAGAAGCATGGACCTCAGAGAGTCTTCCAATTACAATTCCTCTTTCCCTTTGTTTCCACGTACATGATTTGCTTTGCCAAGTAAATCCTCGTGGAAATTCTTGGTAAGTATACTCTCGAGCTGTTGGAATAGTTTTATTGGCAATAAACCATGCCTCTAACTTACTTTTACGATTTGATGCCTTTGTTGCAACCTCCTCCATATCATCAGTAACATTAAAAGTTACATTCTTACCACCATCAACATGAACTGGTAATCTTTCAACAGATGGATAGCGATAATGAATGTCAAATCCTAGAATTCTCTAAGCAGCTTCTGAAGCACATACATAACGTCCATCAAGAAAGTGTTTGACCTCATCAATAGTTTTAGACTTCTCTTGGGAAACAGCCAATCCTTTCTTTCTTCTAACCAACATGGTGGCATTGTCATGACCTTTCAAACAATACTTGAATAAATATTTTAAAGATCTTGAATTATTGCACACCTCTAGATTTATATGACATTGGAACCGAATTAACAAATCTCGATTGTATGGAACGACAAACATATTATCCAGAGAATGGCCATTCTTCTCAATAGTCCTGTTCATTCTTCTTCTTCGATACACAGGAAAACCACAATCATCGAAAAATGTGTGCCCATTGTACCTGTTAATGTACATATTATCCACACTGATTGAAGATTGATAATGTTTAAATATTATATTTAGTAAAAGTTATTGAAAATATACCTTTTTGGAAAGTGCCGGATACATTTGCCATTTGACATACACGGAGAATATGAAAAATCCTTGCCGCATGGTCCATGAATCATGAAATTTTTTACAGCATTATATGCAACAGGATCAGTCTCCTTGTGTGGTATTTCAGCAGAAACTAAGTGATCAATCTGCTCTATACTATTTGGACGATCTTCCGGATGTAGCCAAACTAACATATGTGCATGGGGTAAACCTCGTTTCTGAAACTCAATGACATATATTATTGAGAAAAAAAGAAATCTTGAAATCAAGCCTTTAAAACAGTACATGTCTAAATAAAAAGTAGGATATTGTCTATATTTTTAGATAATAAACTGAAAAATATACCTCCAATGCATCGGCCAAAATAATTCTTGTTCTTTATGAGATCAACTAATTGGTCCAACTTCAATTTAAATACCCTTGCCACCACATCTGGAGCATCACAAACCTGAACACCGGGAAGATGTTCAAGCATGCTCTGGATTTCTGGCCATTTAGTGTTACACGTCATTGTGAGAAAGAATGAAGGATGACCAATACTCCTACAAATAGCAAGGAAATCCTTGAAATACTGAGACATATATCGACGCGAACCGGTAAAAGTAGCTGGCAGAATGATGTTTTTCCCTTGTTTTGTTGGATTGGTATCACCCTTACGCAATGAATCACGGATAGAGTTATAAAAATCTGATCGTATTGTCTTCTGATTTCTTTTAACCCAATCTAGTCTATATTGTTCAATTGCAGTGAATGCATCTACAACATATTGCTGCCAGAGACGACCACTTAGATGTGGTGTTAGACCTGAAAATAAAAATATTTTTAAAATATTATGAAGAACTTCAAATTACATGGAAATTTAAGAACTATGCAAAAATGCTGATAAGTTTCTATACGTAAAGAATTTAAAAATTAATAAAAAATAAGGAAATATTTATATACCTTCAGAAGGTCTAATCATAAGTTTGTATGAATGATACTCTCTCATAGAAACATAGCACCTCTTCTTAGAATCCTCTTCATCATCACTGTTCTCAATAACTTTAGGTGGCGGACCACCATGTTTACCCATTAGAGGTATTTTTGTATGAAATCCAGCATCTCCGTGAGGAAAGAGTAAAGGGTATTGAAGAGGCATAAAATTTGCATTAGTCTCAAAAATTCTCTGAAGCTTTAGATTTTTTTTCTGCACAACAATATCCCTGGTGCCACATGAATCTTCTAGGTCACCAACAATAAGAGCACCTACTTCGTTGGAAGGTCCAATTGGATTTTGACGTCCAGATGCTGATCTGCTTTCTACCAATTCTAACTCTACTTCCTCAGGTTCATTGTTTTGAAATCGATCTCTTCCCATTCGAAAACTCTGAACCAATCTATTATTTTCATCAAGCATCATCAACAAACCTTGAACAATATTTTCATCAGTAGAATCACTGCCAGGTACAGCCCTTTTTCTATTTTCAATCTCATTTTCTGTATCGTAAACATATAATTGACAATATTTTGGTGTGCTTCTATCAACTGGACAAATACTACCAATCAAATGATAATTCTGTCCACCCAGCTTGAATGTATATGGAGCTCTCCCATGATTAATACTATTATCGATCTTCCCACCAATAGAAGTAAAGGCATACAAAGAATTGTAGATTCTAATTTTTTTCTTGTAATGGGCAGATCTTGGACCTCCTGAGAGTAATTCTGCAAGGAATGACGGAGGCTGTTTTTCGGGAGGTAGTTGGACTTGTCCATTCCGACAACATATCGAAAATGTTGCAGTTGCATTCTTGTTAGATTTGTTATTCCTTTCTTCTTTCCACATAATTGATTTACAATATGGACAAACCCTGTCAGGTTTCCCAAGATTCATGTATCCTCTTAACATGTCACCTATAAATGGTTATAATGTTACGGGATTTATAATAATGTATCTTTACAGATAAAAATACGGGTCATCAAATAAAAGAAGTTTATGATATCAATGAAAGTTACCATTGAAATATATATATATGTGTCTCTTCATCTATGTATTCCTCATCTATGTCAGAATGTATTGCTGTTCATAAAATGATTATCAGTTACATGTACTTTAAAATATTTGAAGTAAAGATATGGAAGTAATTGGAATAATAATTACATTCTCCACCATCCTGATCATCAACAGTATCAAATAACTCCATCAAATTCCTCGTTTGTGATTTTGCTGTTGCTCTGGATCTTCGCTGGGAGGTGGATGTAGAAGGAACATTTGTACCTGGAAGAAGGGTATTTTTAATTTATATACTTCAAAATGGCTGA
Source organism: Kitagawia praeruptora (assembly GCA_037693485.1). NCBI lineage: Eukaryota > Viridiplantae > Streptophyta > Magnoliopsida > Apiales > Apiaceae > Kitagawia > Kitagawia praeruptora. The sequence goes on along the minus strand of CM075348.1, from coordinate 51,025,643 downwards.
AGGTTTAACAGATGTAGTAATTTTAATATATTAATCAATATATTTACCTTTATTTAAGTCTACCTTTGATATGGTAGATGTTGGCAGTTGAAATGATACACTACCTTTTGTTTGAGTTCCGGTGAGGGTTGTTTTGCTCTTCATAGAACTTGGCACCCTTATTCCTATTTGAAGTAACAATGTTTTGGTAATGTTAGTTACCTATAATGTGGTAGACAATGTCAATTTCTGTAAATGTTATACCATTCAAATTGACATTCTGTAATCGTCTTGCGGATGGAGAAGTGAAGGTATGTCCGTCCTGCATAGTTTGCTTATGTTCTAAAAGAAATGGCAATAAATTCATAGTTATATGATATAAACTTTGATCGATAATAAAAATGCCAGTACATTAGAATATAATGGGAAGATCAAGAGATTTGTTTCTCGATATTGACCTGAGATACAGGATACTGGACTTTTCATTGAATGTGTATTCCGGATATTTGATCCTGCATAGTGAATAAGGAACATATATTGCAAATAAAATTATATACTAATTCTTTACGTAGTATTACACAGGTCTTTTATAATACCTTTATTTGCAAAATATTTGATAAAGGTATTAATAAATTTATTCCTTGACAAACGATACAAACTGTGATGTACCTGAGTTGTCAAATTTATTCTTTGACATGGCGTTACCTTGAGAAGTTCTTTCAGTGGGTGTTTCAAAATTAGGTATTGACAATCCAATGGAATGCTGAGTTGTGCTACTTCCATATGCTAGTGGAGATCCTTTAACTTTTTAAAAATCAAAAAATATAAGTAAGAACATGACATAAAAAATATTCACAAATCAAAGTTAAAAGGAATATCCTACAAATTAAAAAATCAAAAAATATAAGTAAGAACATGACATAAAAAATATTCACAAATCAAAGTTAAAAGGAATATACTACAAATTACAAAGTCTTAAAACACTTTCTTAAAATTGATTAGCCATACCTGGAAATATGATTGTAGTATTTTCTTTCCCTGCTCTGTTGGCTTTAGATTGATATTTATTTGAACTTTCATCTGCGGCCATACACCTTGCAGCCATATTGGTGCACTTAGGCATTGCATCAATATTTGTATCAATCGAAGACATAGGAGTCTGAGTTGTGCCTGTTTTTTTTATACATGAAAGTCAAAGAATGCTTATAAGATTATAGTAGAGAACTCGTAGTTGGCCAATGTGATGTATACTATATATATATATATATATATATATATATGTACCTGCCAGTGGGATATCAGATTTTGGCATAGTATGGTCATCCATTGATAATACTGGACATTAAAAAACACAAAAAAATAACATCTAATCATGTGCCAAGACTTAAAAAACACAGTCCACAAAAAATGCCAAGTTTATGTATCAATGAATTATATAAAATCAAGTACCTTTTAGCATAATTTTTACATAATCCACATTAAATCATGTGCATAGTATGTATTTAAATACCTTTCGGCATGATTTTGTTGCCTGTTAAATTTGATAATGCAAACTTCTCGATTGGATTCATGCGTCTTTTAATATCTGAATTCAATAAAACTTTACATTAGCATCTTTTCACTTTTTTTACAAAGCTATGAAAACCAAGACAATTATCAATCAATACAAATAACGAAAACACTTATCATACGATGTTTCATTGATGGTGGAGAAGGCTGAAATGGTAAAGGAGTTCGTTTGCAACCTGACATCAATAAGCTCGTTAACATAGTTCTCCATATATTATCAAAACAAAAAATATATACATTACTAACCTGTACGTTGTCTGTTTGTGGCAGAAGAGTGATTGTTTTCATCCATGGAATTCACTTGATCACTTCCTTCCATGTCCAGTATTCAAGTTCTTGATTTGTTCATCAAAGAGTTAAAGAGAGAACCCTAATTCAAATTCAAATTTTGATCGAGATTTTTTTGAGATGCTGGAGATACATAATCAGTTAAGGATTCACATTTTGATTAGGCTAGAATGAAGCCTGAAGTATAGCAAGTCCAACAGCAGCTAATCGCACAAAATCAATTGAATATACATATATCAGTTATATATCATTACTTAGATTGATGAAGAGCTTGTTAATGGGCCGGTTTAAAAGTCCAATAACCCGGTTTTAATGTACAAATTTACAAACTTGTCCTTAAAATTTTAAAGTTTGTGAAGGATGAAAAGGACAGGAAGGTAAAAAATTGGAATCCTTCACTAGCAGGAATTAAGATATATTGATAAAGGATTACTATATATAATAAGAGAACACAAGGGTAAAAATTGCCACTAAAATGGCTGTTAAATGTCCATTTTACCCTTTTAAGTTATAAAATTACAAAAGTGCCACCATTTTATAATTTATACTAAAAACATGTTCCTTTGTCTATTCAATGAGAATCGAACCTTTAACCTCCGCTACAGAATCTCATGTCATAACCAAGTGTGCTACATTAATTCTTGAGTTTACTTCAAAAATCTTACTAGATTAATCACATCCTCTTATTCTCTTATATTTAATTTTTTTGTTATAACTTTTGAATTAATAAAATATTTGTTTACATTATTTATGTAATTCCGTTTTTTTCCAATTTCCAAAAATTTATATATAACTAAGAGAACACAAGGGTAAAAATTGCTAATAAAATGGCTGTGAAATGTCCATTTTACCCTTTCAAGTTATAAAATTACAAAAGTGCCACCATTTTATAATTTATACTAAAAACATGTTCCTTTGTGTATTCAATGAGAATCGAACATTTAACCTCCGCTCAAGAATCTCATGTCATAACCAAGTGTGCTACATTAATTCTTGAGTTCTTCAAAAATCTTACTAGATTAATCACATCCTTTTCTTCTCTTCTATTTAATTTTTTTGTTGTAACTTTTGAATAAATAAAATAATTGTTTACATTATTTATGTAATTCCGTTTTTTTCCAGTTTCCATAATTTTATATATAACTATATAAAATGTTGGTTTATTTTTTTATATAACTCCCTTTTTATAGTTTGTGTATATAATATAACCATACATTCAGTCATTATTATAAATTTTTAATATTTTGTAGTTTTTTTACAATTAAATGGATATCAACTATGTTACAATTGTTATATTTTATATTTTTAAATGAAACTATATCTCTTATTAAACTTAATACAAAAACGCAAACAAGAATCACATTCTCGATGAAAATCGAACACAAATCTATAATAATTAGGTCAATTGAATATATCAAACTCGCAGAACTTAAAGATACAACAAATCTATTATCTATTAATTCTAGAGAAAATGGCCAAAATACCTCAAAATGAGGTACCCATGGCCCAAAATACTGATTTTCGGAAGGACCGGCCCTGACTACCTATGGGACACGCTACTGTGTGTAGCGTGTCTGAAGTACTGTAGCAATCACTGCGCCTCTCTCATCTCTCCCAGCTCTCTCGAATCTATTCAATCTCTCCGCCTCTCTCTGCCTCTCTCCGGCCACCTCCACCATATCTGAGCACACCAAACCAACCACCACTGCTTCCTCTTCGTTTTACCCAATTTATTATATCGAATTTGGTCCCGTAGGGGCACATACGAGATCGTCGAAAAAAATGAGGGAGAAGAGATGGTTCGATTTGGGAGTTTAAATTCCAGCAAAACAAATGATTTAAGATGGGTATAGGATTGTAGATCGTCGAAAGACGATTCGAATGATGTATAACACGTTATGGGAAAGTACCTGTAGGATGTGAACGGAGCATTTCTGTGATTTTTGCCATCGAAATCGCCAGCTCGTGTTTCTCTGATTTGGAGAAGACGATGGAATCAAAAGATACAATTAAGGGTTCGCGACTTCCTCAATCGTGTTAAGCACTCAACAACAGATTAACAAGGTAGAGAAATCATAATATAACTACACAAGCATAGTAACCATTGAATACTACCTAATTCCCAGATTAGGGAATTAGTTACTCATAATAAATGAAACAATTACGTAATATCTAATCTACTTTTAGACATAAGATAAACATAACTAACATAATATACTTCTTCCAAGTTGATCTGATGTAAAATGATATGAACTATAATTTTATTATTTATTTATTTGTCATTTTTTTTAAATTTTTCTTTGCAACCTCATTCTATTTTATATAAGGATTTTGGTTTTATAGGTTTAAGACTGGTGTGAGAACATTGCATTATAGACTTGCAATAGAGATGACATTGACATATTTTAAGGGAAGCAAAATCTTATAGCTAAATCACGTCATTTTCACTTAACATATTTTAATGAGTATGTTATCACTTGCGGCTAATTGTGGACGATTGTGTTGATATGAAAGCAGTGTCTATCACTATGGAAAGATAAAAATTATCATCTTAATCTCTCAAATTTATAATTACACGGTCCTTGTTCATAAATCAGACTTGTACATCATACCCAACAATATTATTATTGGCGTCTATATACAATTCATATTGGCATTCACTATTAACACATATCACTACTCATATTATAATTTCATGATTACGAGTTTCCAGATCAGAAATTATTAAACCACTACCTTATTCTTTATAACAAAATTAGAGATATTTATATAGAGGCACGTGCCTTGCACGGGCTGTTACGCTAGTTAATATGAATACCCAATTAAAACATCTCATTTTGCCAAGTCAATTCCGCCACGTCATTTTGGACATTTTTTTGGGAGTCTTTTTTGGTTCCCTAGCATTATTCTTAATATTATAGTTAAAACGAACTTTTATCCCGTACAAAACATGTTCGAGATACGAATCAATTATTAATTTTTCTAATATATATGATATATTCGCATGTTAAAGTGTGATAAATGAGTTATATGATTATTGATATTGACAGAAGTATGTGTTGTGAAATTAATAATCGCCTGGTTTATTTAATTGTAATTAATATATACATGAAGATTTAATTTCTATTATATTCATATAAATTTAATTTTTTTTACTACAAATATAATAATTAAATTTGAAAGATGACATATTAAATGAGATATGTATGAGATATATGAACTATAATGGACATGCGTATTGTATAACATATTTTGGGAGATATAAATTGATGATGATATTATAAGTCGACCTGACAAATGGATAATCGGATCGGATTTGGATCGAATTAATTTCGGATCGGATCAATTTTCGATTTTGACTTATTTTGATATAGTTCGAATCGAATTTTGATTTCGCTCAGATCTAATTTCAGTTTTACATAATTTTGATCGGTTTCGGTTCGAATCGGGTTGATTTCGGATCGGACTGATTTCAAATAAATCGGATTAAATCCGGGTCAGATCAATTTGGATATTTTCTTGTCTCAGATCGGATTTTGTTCGAATCAAAATAAATTGGTTCTCAATAATGTCATATTGGTTTTAAGTCATCATCGTACTTAAATAAATAGAAGTTGTTAGTAAATTTTTTAAAGTACAGTTGAAACTTGATAAAAATAATATTCAAATGCGTAAAAAATTTGATTAAATAAATTTTTTTTATTTAGTCTCTACTTGAGGCCAATGTAATAAAATAATATCTTCGTTACATACGTAATTTTTATAATTTAAACAAATATCTTTCTGGTTAAATGAAAATGTTAAATAACATTTAGCAGATATTATAATATACATCGTTATACTTTGTTTTTCACTTCAACAAAAGTCTAAGTAAATCTTAGTTTTTTGTACCGGCAATACACTACATATGACCTATTACAAAATATTACTTTAAATAAGGAAAAATTAATTTATTCATCCTTCAATTATATATCATTTTTTGTTGAAGTGTTTGTACTATAAAATAAAATATTTCAATACTTACACTTTCAAATTTCTCGGTTTTTTGTCCCTCCATCTGAATTTGACTAACGGGCGTTTGTCTTTGTTGACGTGGATAACAAAAATAAAATAAAAATGAAAACGCAATTAAATTGGTATCCAGTGTGACATGATATTCTCACATGCATGTTATATATTAAATAAATTTTTAATGGACAAATGAAAATGCAAAATAAAATTTAGTAAATATTATAATATATAATATATAGTGTTATACTTTGTTTTTTCACTTCAACAAAGTAAAAGTAAGATAGTTTCTATATTATTATTGGCGAACATGTATATTATTTTCCTTATGTTTTGGATTGTTAACGAGTTAGATCTTTCATTATAAAATAACAAGAACAATTACATCTAGTTGCAACTTGCAATGTATTAAAGTTCAAATCCGTCAACGATGTATCAAAATTTGACATTTGTATTTACATTAATAATTTTAAAATAAAGATAAAGGTTTGGGTATGAATCCAATCAATACGTATTATTTAGATAATTTTAGAGTTCCAATAGTAAAAAATTAACAATAGATTGCAAAAATAAATTATTTATTTATATTTTAAAAATATATTATTTTAACAAAACAAGTCACTGTTTAATAAAATAATTTTTTTGAACATTTAGACTCATACTTTGAACAAGTTACAATTACACTTGGAAATATATTTATCAATTACAAAATCACTACCATGCAAACATACTGAATCCAATACTTGAAGATTTTAAGGATTCACCTATGATTGAAGAGCTAAATGTTGTGGTAGATATCTTGGATGCAATGAAAGAAAACAAAAGAAAGGCAGAAGAGAAACAGCAAGAGAAACTAAATGAGTATCTAGCTAAGAGTCAAGGGATAAATGCTAAAGGAAATGGATAATCTTCACCTGTAAGAATGTCTACTCTTTGTATTCAAGATTCAATCAATTTCATACCTGAACTGTTAATGCTTTATCTTTATGTATGTTAAGCTTGTTATCAGACATGAAATTGTGACTAAGAGTCTTACTCACAATTTAGGGGAGATTTTTAGTCACAGAGGCATGCCTATATTTCTCTAATAACAAGCCTAATTGTTTGTAATGCTGTGCATTACTTACATGATCCCTTAACTGGGGGAACCTCTAGTTGTAGAGTTTCTACTTGTATTTAGTACTTGTAATAGGCATCAAAATTCTATCTATGTAACTGTAAATTAAGTCATGAAATAATGCTTGAAAGAAGATCCAGAGATCATGCCTCAAGCTTGAAGAACAAGGCTATCGAATTAAACACAATTGGATTTTGAAGCTTGAAGATTTGCCTAAGTACCAATTCGAGAAGGACTTTTGTCTATTAGAGAAGTCAAGGTTTCGAGAAGTCATGGATTCGATATCTCAAGGAGTCAACAAGTCAAATCCTCATTCAATAACTCAAGGAATCGACATGTCTGAAACTCTATTCGAGAACTCAACAAGTCAACAAGTCAAAGCATCATTCAAGTTCTCAAAGAGACAACAAAGACAAGGTTACATTCGATATCTCAAGGACTTAAGAAACTATTCGACATCTCAGGGATTCGACAAGTCAAATGCTCTATTCGACAATTCAAGGATTCCTAAAGAAAATGCTATTTCGAGAAGTGGTTCGACATCTCAACTTTAAAGTATTCGAGAACTGAGAGTTATCTATTAAGTCAATTCAAGTTCTCGAATCAATCACTCAGCTACTTCTCGAATGGATTCCTGAAGACAAAATACTGAGAATTGTACAAGTCAGAAACCTGCAGCAAGCCAAGACACTTTCAGGACCACTGTACTGTAAAGTGTTCATGGACAGTGATAAGTGGATTTTATATCCACTTGGAACATTCTATATCGGCTTAAATTGATTGTTTTGGACTCAAGTTTGTGTAGTTTTGATGTGTTTTGTGTAGTTGTGCAGGTTTGCAAGAATATCTAAGCTTTTGTCGTTTTTGGAGATTTAATTGATTAAAATTCGGATTTTCCGGGAAGGTTGCGCAGCTTATACTATTTTGGCCATATCTGGAGTTCTAGAAGTCCGTTTTCAGCGATCTTACTGCCCACGCGAAGCTTGAGAGATTTTCTACAACCTGGGAAAGGAAACAAGTGCAAGGGACGTGCTGAATAAAGTCGCGCACGTGATCTTGTTAAAGAAGGCTGGGAATTTACTGTTTTGCCCTTTTTCTAATTCTAATTGTATTCTGGGCAGTTATGGGTACCTTCTTTAAATCCAAATTGTAATAGAAGGCAATTTCTTGCTAGGCAAGATTTGTAGAGCCTATACAAACACATCCTACCATTGTAAATCATAACAATTCAGAGATAACAATTCATAGCTAGAACAATTCATAGCTATAACAATTCATAGCTTTTAATCGTATCAAGGTACTTTCGATCTTTAATTCTTTCTTCAATATTATGTTTTCATTCATTATCATTATTATTTTGTTTTCTTCTTTAATTATGTGTAACTAAATCTTTAATCTGAGGATTGGGTAGTATTCCTTGGTATTCATGCGTGTTTAATTATCTGTGATTTTCTTGCTTTGCTGATCTGTTATTGAGGGCTTAACACAATTAGGGGAGTCATGAACCTTTGATTGGATTTTAGGGATTGTAATAACTTGGAAGAGGAGTTGCAATTTTAGTACATGATTTAACAGACATAACTCGAATATTTGATTGGAAGATTAATAGGAGAGTTGTGAGACTTATAATTCTTGGAGCTTAATAGTTTATGATTGTCTTTGATTGTATCACGGAAGTGACAATTAGGGTATAGTTGTAAACATTATATTGTATCTTGGAAGAGAACATTATAACCTTAGAAGAATTGTTTTCAGCAGAGTAAGAACGTAGACGTCACATAGATATTGAATGTGCATTGAAACCAAGTGAAGAACCCCAGTTCTTGGATTGTTTTCCTCATATATTTTATTCTCGATTGATAATTAGTTTAATTTAGTTTAGTTTAATTTAGTTTATAAACAAACACAACATTCTTCTACACTTCTAAATTGTGAGAGATAAGAAACTTGAACTTGATATTACATTCAGTCCTTCCCTGCGAACGAACAACAAAAATACTACTAACAGACAGTCTACAAAGAAGCTTAGAAAGTTGTTACTGGAGACAAGCTGCTAAAAAAGTGGATCTGGGCGGGTTAAAGAAAGTCAAATTACATGCTGCCTGGATGTATTTCAAAATAGGATAGACAAGTTAGAAAGTAAATTTGTCTGTTCTACCTTTTGTAGTAAGTAGGGTGTACACATGTTCTATAAGTGTACAACCCCACTTCTCTAGCAGTTAAGCTTTGAAGTTTTCTCATTACAACTTAGAACATCTCTCTGAGAAAAACGAAACTGAGAATACTAACATTTGTATTCACAGTTTGTAGCAAATCTTTATCTAATACAATATTAGATTAAAGTGAGTGATCGTGTTCTTGTGTTTTTATTCCACACTTAAATATTTTGTTAAACACAAATACACACATTGCTACACAAACAGAATCAAACCTTCAAACAACCATTCTTAATATTCATATTTAAAGAAAAGTTTGAAAATACATTCACCCCCCTCTGTATTTTCTTGTCTTGTCTGTGTATTTCATACTCAACAGAGTCGTCGTCCGATGTCAAACGTATATGAATATCTACATGTAAGGTATATATTATTCAAGCATTGTCACATAAAATTTATAACGCAAAGCAAAACAATTTGTTTAATATCAAAATAGTTAAACACAACAGAGCATTTTAAAATATTATCTTTGGGTTTAAAGAATCTAAAACTTGCATAAACATGCTTCAAAGATATTAATGATATTTAAGATTAGAATGTAAAGTTTCCATTATTGAAGATGGGTCAAATTAAATATATGGATCTTTTACAAACCAAAATTAGGATACAATAAATGAAAATGAATAATTCATTGGGTCAAATTAAAGTTAAAAATTTTATCCGAACCTACATATGGATACCAAATCTTAGAAATAGATTATACAAAAATTTACAATATAAAAATTTCTAAGAAATTAGCTTTTAATGATTAAATCGAAAATAATTCTGCCGAAAGAAAATTATTAGGACATGATCGATAGATAATGGGATCGAATAGTGGTTGGATGGTTAGGATTTAGGGTGTTATGCCATATTTTTGGCATGTCTAATAATCTACCAATTTTTTTAATATTATTACTTATTTATTCAGATTAATAATTATTGCTTAATGCCTAAGTTTTATCCTCTTCATAAAATGAGGAAAGAATCAATATCAAACAATAGCGAAAAATATCTCCAAACGATATCTTTCAAATCCGGAAGATATCACAATGCCAAGATTAAATCAGATAGAATCAGTGTTATTCCCAGATTACACACTTGTATAATTGTAGAAGGGGGGGTTGAATACAATTCTTGATAGTTATAATTTTCTGATAAAAACCACAGAAATCTATAAAGAAATAATTGCTGAATAGAAATGGTTCACAAACACATAAAAAATCAGGTGGTTAAATGTACCACCTGAGACTTTTATTTGAAGAAAACCCTGTGATACAAATGTACACAGCTTCTGTTTTACAACTCTTTGCTTCTAAGAATATTCAAGAAACCCTAAGCAAATATGTCTGTTTTCTTACATTCTAAAGAGTTGCTACACTTGGTTATATATCCCAAGATTACAAGTACTACAGGAATAAGATAATATTAATCTAATTCAAGTTGACTTGCTACTCCACTCCAAATCCACATGTAGCCGAAAGGTTGTCCTTGTGAACAGATATGTCCCCTGCACCTTTCTTGTATGTACTGTGTAAATGGAATGCTTCTTTCTTCTGTGTTTCCAAAGTATGGCTGCCATACTGCTTTTTATACCTACTATCAACCCATGTGATCTGTCAGTCAAACCTGTCCTTATCAACTGCTAATTCCCAGCTAGCATAGGATAAAGTGACAATGATTATCCGTTGATGTTGTGCACAATTATCCGTTGATGGTAGTTTGAGCTGTATCCGTTGATCAAGTAGATTTGAGTTGTATCCGTTGATAGCGCCCTGTTCTTATCCGTTAATACACTTTCACTTAGACAGAATTACATAGCATAGCTTATTTACAATTGGCTACCCTATTCTGCCTATCCATTGATGGTCAACATGACTCTGAACAAAAACACTATCAACTGATAAATAGAGATATTGCAGTATGCTACAAAACCTCATCCGTTGATGAGCTACCTGTCAACGAATAGTTATAAAGTCTTATCCGTTGACAGTTACAAAACTTGACTTATACAATTTTGCTTGAATGTTAAGTTATCATCAACTACAGCATATTCCTAACAATCTCCCCCAATTTATACTTGATGGCAATGAAGCATAAATTCAGAACCTTGATGATAACAAAACATTCCTAAAGATATATACACACTACAGTATGCAAAAATTGTATTAAGCTGCAAAAATTAAAAACAGAAAGCTTTAAGAAACTTATCAGAGATGTGCTCCTTTAGATTGAGCAGATTAATGATGTTTCCTCTCTCTGGTTGGCTGCACCCTTGACTTTCCTTCCTTGGCAGAGTTAGACTCAATTTGCACTTGAAGTTGCCTATAGAAGGTATCTTCTTCAACAACTTTTGGATTTAGCTTTAGTTGTAACCATCTTAGGTAATCAGAACTAGCCTTTGACAGTTGGTCTTCTAACATGAAGAATCTCCTAGTGCCCTCTTCATCCCTGAACTCCATCATCCAAAAGGGTTGAATGTGGATTTTCTGTCCATTATATGGGATCTTCATTTTCTTTGGTAGACTTGAGGGTGAGTTCCATTCTCTCCTTATTTCTTCTATTCTGCTGATTATCTCCCTTCTGGCTGTCTCAGAGAACCCTGTGTGTCTCTTGAATGCTGAGAACACTTTGGTCAGTGTATGATAATTCTCTCCAAGAACCTTCTGTAATGGCCATGTCCTCTGACTTCCTCCCTTGTAGACAAACACTAATCTCTCAGGCTGATTCTTGTACTTGTCAATTCCTCTTACTTCTGACAATTCATCCAAATATAGATTCATGCCAGAGTATTCTTCAATTTCTGCCTGATAGATAAAGTCTTCTTTGTTTTCCAAGATTGGTTGTTTGACAATAGCAGGTACCCTAGCAACTTGAACTGGTCCCTTTGAAAGTTGCTTCTTTGGAGCCCTTTTCTTCTGTTTTGGATTCAGCAAGAATGAAGGAACTTCAATTGAATCAAAATTCATTGGTTCTTCTTTGGGCATTATGGGGTCACCATGAAAGTTTACAGTTGGGTCGATTACTGTTGCAGATATAGGTACTGATGAGCCAATGGTTTCTTTTTCTGGAGAGGGTTCTGGAGAAAGAACCCTCTTGGTTTTAGCTTTCCTTCTTTTAGGTTTGGATTTGGGAACTTCCTTAGGTTCCTTCATTTCAACCTCTACCTCATCCATTAACTCTTGAGCCAGCCTGGCTTGCTTCTCATCTGAGTTTTCATATTGATTTTCTGTACTTGGATGGGCTTCCCTTTGGATTCTGGAGACTTCTTCTCTTTTAGCTTCCACAAATCTAGGATGGCTGTTGGATATATTTAATACTTTTCCATTCCTCATGATTACAACCATCCAATCTCTTACACTTTTATTTGTCTGTACTTTGAACTCCATGATTGTTTTTCCCATTAGTTTTTCTTCATCATCCTTGGGAAATGGGTAGTCTAACTGAAGCTTGTTCTTCCCATTTTCCTTTGGAGGTGAGTAGGCTCTGGTATTGATGGTTGGTTCAAACCCTTTGACATATGATGGCTCAGCATCATAGAATGTAGGAGCCATAATCTTTGGAGTGAGCACCTTCATGATTGTGGTTGATATTGTTGGAGCAGAAGATTGAGCATTGAGAAACAGAGATGATGCAATTGATTCATTGATCATCCTCTCTGTCCTTAGAATTCTTTCACTAGTCTCCTTGTTGATCTCTTCCAAAGCCTTTATTCTGGCTTGCCTCTCACCATCTGAGATTTCTTCTAAACTTTGAATCTCAGGCAAAGCCACTTGTTTCTTCACAGGGGAAGCCTTTATTTCAAAATCTGTTGGATTGACCACTACAATTGGCTGTTGCTCCCCCTCAATCTGTGCTATCTTACTACTGGTAGCTTGAAATTGGCCAGTAGATGTTGCAGCCTCTTCTGTGCTTGTTCCCATTTTCTCCCCCTTTTTGTTAGCATCAAGGGTTGGGGTTGAAGCTGCAAGTAGCATTTCCAGTAGTTGAGTCTGTTTTGATTGATTGGCAATGATAGTGTGCATTTGAGATTCCATACTATCCACTATGGAGGAAAGAAGCTGAACAGACTTAGCCAGGCTATCTTCTTTGAGAAGTTTGCTAGAAAGCACCTTCTGAGTGGTAGTAGGAGCTAGTGCCTCAATCCTGGCATCTAGTGCTATCTTCATATCTCTAATTACAGACTTGACCTCCTCCTGTTGAGTTCTTTGAATAACAGATTGCATCTTTTGTAATTTTAAGGAGGCCATAACTTGCTCAAGAACAGCCTTTCTCTATGGGTCTGCAGTTTGGTGCTCAGCCTTAGCAGATTGATATTGCTTCATGATTTCCACATTGAGATTCCCAAGTTCAGTGGCATTGGAAAACATCCATCCTGGAGTCTCATCCTCATTGATTTCTTCACCATCTGAACTTTGACTGTCATCACTGCCAAACTCTTCACTTCCAGCACTTGGAGACAGGGTTTGTAAAGCTTCTTTTGCTCTTTGAAGATATTCTGAGGTGTGCACTAGGTGCATTGCCTTCTCTGCCTCCATATTGCCCTGTTGTGCCATGATTTGATAGGCAGGGACAGGATGAGTAAAGGTTTCAGGATCCAAAGAGATGGAGTCAATAATTGACTGATATTCTTGTCTAAATTCCATCTCTTTGGAAGCTTCATTAACCTCCATTAACTCATTTGCAATGGCTGAATCTTCCTGCCTTATTTCTCATGTAGTCCCTTCTCTCCTCTCATCTCTATTTTCTTGCATCAGGGGCTCCCCCTGGCTCACACCTCTCACACCCTCACCTTCACCTACTAAGGTGGAACTCTCTAGCTCTCCTTTTGCCTGACCGGAAGAAATGGTCAGCCTCTCATTGTTTTTCTCTCCTTTTGCCTGCTCACAAGGCAGCCTCTCACTCCCTTCCCTCATTCCTAAAAGTGTTTCAACTACTACAAACTCCTCCACAGTTGACATGGGAATGTCACATTTTGCATTGGTAGAGAGAGTTGTCAACGGATAAAGTGTATCCGTTGATGTAGTAGCTATTGCTGTCAACGGATAATTAGTTATAGACATATCTGTTGATGGAGAAACACTTGTCAACGAATGAAGGATATCCGTTGATGAAGGAAAACGAGTATCCGTTGAAGTGAAAACCAACACTGAATCTGTGGTGATTGATTTTAAGGAAGAGGCCACAGATAGTGTTGTGAATTCAGGAATGGAAGATTGATGGCCCAACAAATCATCTAAAAGATGATGACCACCAATTGTTGAGTGGGGCTTCTCCAAGAATTTTAAAGATGGAGAATCAGGAATTGATGTAGATATCATATCCACATCCAGAGATGGAGTTGGTGATGGTGGATTAAAATGTGTATTGATGTGAAGGTTAAGATCAAGGGGCTGTGACTCCACATTTACTGAAGTCACATCAAACTGAGTTTGAGAAGGTACAGTTTGTTGTACAGTGTGTGCACCCTATGATTCCCCAATGGTTTTGGATTTTACTCTTCTACCATAGGTTTTTGAGTAAGAGTTATCTGTGTCTCTTCCCCTTTTGTGCAGTGTTCCTGGAGTGGAAATTAAATTAGTAGTCACACCCTGTTGAGAGGATGTAACTAGACTTTGGTTTGTAGGTTCATTAACAGTCTTTTGAGAGACTGAAATGTTGGTTGCACCTGCCTCACCTTCCTTATCCTTAGGGTTTCTTTGATGTTCACCCTGTCCCTCACCACTCACTACCACCTTCACACTCCCCTCAAGAGTTTTGGTAGTTTTTGCAACAGGTGCCTTTTGAGAGACACCTGAGGTTTGTCTTTTAGATTGTGGTTTTGGAACTCTGGATTTGGTCACTTTGGTAGGAGCCTGTTTGGTCACAGCCACAGACTCCATTGTGACACTAGAAGGCAAAGAAATTTGGGGGTTGGAGATAGGAGTTTCAGGGTTGGAAACAGTTACCTGAACAATTGGTAGATATACCAATTGTACTTCTGCATTTAGGTTCATTCGAATCAAATCACTTAAGACTCTCTTCTCCTGAACAAAACAATTGAACTTGCTATCCGGGTTAGCAATGGATAGCTCATTCTCAGATACATGCAGTGCTAGGAGCATAAAAAATCTAACAAAATAAACATTCTTGCTCCTAGTTTCCCTTTTTCCTAATTTAGCTGCTATCTCATACATGACTAGTGTGCCAAAATTATAGAATTTATCATTCAAAAGCATACATAGCATAACTAGCATGGAATCGGTAACAGCATCAAAGTTATTCATCTTGCTAGAAAAAGTTTTAATGAAGGCATCACAAAGATAACTCCATTCTTTAACCATACATTTCCTAACAATTTTCCCTAAGTTCTCAGTACTAAGGGTATAATTCATGGAATTAAGCATGGTAACAATTTCAGCATTACTAGGTACATAAAGACAGTTATTCTCAGGCAATTTTAAACAAGCAGTTAACACATCAGAATTAACTACATAATTTTTACCCTCAAAGAAAAAGCAAGTGTACCGTCTGTGCCATTGTACTCAGCAGATGCCCACACCTCTTCAATTACCTCATGGATTAGAGGAGTGGTGGCAGTCATAGCATATGACAGTTTGCATTTCTTCACGAAATTCATCATGGTGTGATATGCTTCTGGAGCGTTCACTGTATCAACAAAGGCCGCGAAATTGTTCTTCTCATAGGTAAACCCGGTGGAAGACATCATCTTAACAATAGGCGCCATTGAAGTGTTTGAACTTTTGTTGCAGAGAGAGATTTAGTGAAGAAGATTCAGTTAACTAATGAGATTCTTGAAAATGAATAAAGGTGAGATGTGAGGGCACAAAACAACCTTTTATATTTTTCAAGAATTAAAAATGAAATAATTAAAAGTAATTACCCCATTGGACAAAAGTAATTGTCAGATAATAAATGAAAAGAAAAGAAGTACAGCCGTGACTAATTATACACGTTTACCAACGGCTATAAAGAGAAATATGTATATCAACGGATAAAGATTGGACGGTTGAGAAAACAGTTTATCCATCGATGACGTGGATAACCTGTTATCCGTTGACATACGAAAATCTAGTAATGTGTT
Source organism: Kitagawia praeruptora (assembly GCA_037693485.1). NCBI lineage: Eukaryota > Viridiplantae > Streptophyta > Magnoliopsida > Apiales > Apiaceae > Kitagawia > Kitagawia praeruptora. Next base: position 51,009,403 of record CM075348.1, on the reverse strand, counting down.
TATACTACCAACGGATAAAAGGATATCCGTTGATAAGCAAATTTTTCCTTAAACAAAATTTCTGCTAAGAGTTATTCTGAGAGTTTTTAATTCTCAAGTAAATCAAAACACATTTATAGCTGCAATACAGTATGATTAGATATCACTAGGAATTATGAAAAATTTAGCATACCTAGTTCACCTAAGAACCTTGTGAATGAGGATTCATCAAGAGGCTTGGTGAAGATATCTGCAAGCTGCATTTCACTTGGCACAAAGTGCATTTCTACTGTACCATTCATCACATGCTCTCTAATGAAGTGGTATTTGATGTCAATATGCTTGGTTCTCGAATGTTGCACTGGATTCTCTGTGATGGCAATAGCACTAGTGTTGTCACAGAAAATTGGAATCTTCTCAACTTTTAGACCATAGTCAATAAGTTGATTTTTCATCCAAAGAATCTGTGCACAACAACTTCCAGCTGCAATGTACTCAGCTTCGGCTGTAGAAGTGGAGACTGAGTTCTGTTTCTTACTGAACCATGATACAAGCCTGTTCCCTAGAAATTGATAGGAGCCTGTAGTACTTTTCCTATCAATTCTGCAACCTGCATAGTCTGCATCTGAATAGCCAATTAGATCAAAGCCAGAATCTCTTGGGTACCAAATGCCAAGGTTTGGTGTTCCCTTGAGATACCTGAAAATTCTCTTAATAGCAATCAAGTGAGACTCTCTAGGGTCAGCTTGAAATCTAGCACAAAGACATGTGGAAAACATTATATCAGGTCTACTAGCTGTTAGATATAGAAGTGAGCCTACCATGCCTCTATAGCTTGAGATGTCCACAGATTTTTCCTTAGTATTCAGCTCAAGCTTAGTTGCAGTGGCCATAGGTGTTTTTGCAGAGGCACAATCCATTAAGTCAAATTTCTTTAAGAGATCATAAATATATTTTGTTTGACTTATGAAAATTCCCTCATTAACTTGCTTTACTTGTAAACCAAGAAAGTAAGTTAATTCACCCATCATGCTCATTTCATACTGTTTGCACTAAATCACGCAAGCGTACGTGGTCACAAGTAATACAGATAGAAGTCAAGTTCGTTCCCACAGAGATCTGGTTATGGTTTTAATTCAGTAGATGTACCTATGCAACAATGTATGATTATTATTCACTGCTAAGACAATTAACAAATTTGGTTTTGATTAACTAAGATTAACTAAAAATAAATAAATTAACAAACTAAGAATTAACTAACTAACAAGAATTGGAATCAAATTACTTCTGCAAGAGAAAACATGGAATCCTAACTTCATTAAATACTTTGCTTAGATCTGACGCCTTTAATCCCTATATGCAATGGTTATGATATCTGATCGGATAACACGAAACAAGTATACGCTACTTCTCAGTATACGAATACCAAACTAAACATACATCCACAAAAGAGATAGAAGATGAATAGACACCAATTATGCTTAGACCCTATATCTCTATAGAATTTGAAAACATAACGGTTGAAGAACAAGTTATCCACATTGATCACATAGGGCAACATAATATCTCTATTTACGCCACAAATCATGATGTTAAAACATCAACCTATCCTATGCTAGCATGGCAAGTTCTAAATCTCAAGATCCACTCTCGCTTCACAAGAGATTAACAAATTAGATGTTCATGACGCATCTAAATTCATAAAGCACAACCATACGAGGATATCAGATATACATCACACACAGATCTTTAAAGCAATCAAGATACTAAACTCCATAAATAAATCCATTAGAATCCCATGACAACGATTAGTTCATAATCGAACCTCTCGTCATCATTGGAGCTGATGAAACCATGATAAAAACAAAGTATAAAAATATACAAATAAAACTAAGTAATTGATATGTAATTGTTCTACTCCTAATGATAATGATACAAATTACAAGGGTTGGATGTGTTTATATAGGCTCTAGAAGTCTTGTCCACCAAGCAATTGCCTTTTTAGAGTTGAAATAGAAGATTGGCAATTTTCGTTCTTGAATGAGAATAGAATTGCAAATTCCATGTGTAGATCTGATTCTGGAATGTTCTAGCCGCCCAGAGCAATTACCATACTTATTAGAAGTAGGAATTATAGCAATTTCCTTGTCAAAGTTGAATTTCTGCAGCTCGGCACATAATACGTTTCCTAAACTGATTCGGTTTTTAAGGAAAATTCGTAGCTGACTTTTCTTCAATATTTCTGGGCCGTTCCAGTTGTATTTGGACCTCTGAACCACTTTAGAATGATAGAGAATCTCGTTATCTTCGCGTGGACAGCTTACGGGCCTCAAACGGACTTCTAGAACTCAAGATATGGCCAAAACAAAATCAGAAATTCTAGCTGATTTTTCACCCGCGCACAACGCAGCATCCCGCAGCGCTGACAGCCTTGGGGCGCTGTCAGCCTTGCTCCAATCTGCACTACACGGCGCTGACAGCCTTGCGGGGCTGTCAGCATGGCTGCGTTCTGCGAAAACTTGATTTTTCTTCGTTTTTTCATCTTTTCTTCTCGTTCCTTTTGCATGAGCTTCCGTCTTTCATTCTTAATGACTTGTATACTTCTTAGGAGTTGACATTAGCCACCATTCTCCATTCCATATCATCAATCAACTCCACTAACGCTCCAAAAACAACGGAAACTACACCTTTAATCGATATTTCATCAACCCTGCACAATTAAACAAAACACATCAAAACTACAAGAAACTTGAGTCCAAGACAATCAATTTAAGCCGATTTAGAATGCTCCAAGTAGATATAAAATCCACTTATCACACCCCCAAACTTAAACCGATGCTTGTCCTCAAGCATAAACAATTACAACTAACTAATACCACTTCCGTAGGTGATCACGGTTGCATTTGGCATATGCAACAAGCCCTTTAAACCCCTAGGCAGCCCTAGTGGACGAGTAAGGTCTCGTGAGGGCCTATAGCGAATGTACCCACAAAATCCAATGCAATGCAATGCATGAATGCAACTAACATGAAAAATGCAAATAATCTAGTACTAATATCCTACCATACCTTCAAATCCTCTCATGCCATATCAACTTAAGAATCAAAGTAAATACGCAATGTCTTGGTGTCGAAAGTGCAAGTATTCACATAGTCTACTCAATGAACATGCATAAGTTCTCACAAGCCCATATCAAATGTAAGAATAAGTTAGTAAACATGCTAAGCCTACAAGATTACATCTTTGAGACAAAACTCGGGATCTCATACGCAAAAACAAGCAAACGCTCACAATCCACTCACAAAAGAATATTCTCTCAAGAACAAGGGTAAGTGTATCACTCAATTCCAACAAAATCATAAGCATGCTTGACATTTGGTATCAATCTAACTCTTAACACAACATACATCAATGACGATAATCAAAAGGTCTTTAATTGGGTTGTAACGGGGCTAGGGACAAGGTATGTCAAATAAGCCAAAACAGGTGAAGTGTCAAAAGCTAGTAAGTACCATAATAAATCATACACAACACCCTATTTCCCCCCCCCACATAATTTTTACTAAAACAACACTCGACTAGTCGACTGAAATAGGATCATAACAAACACAAACATGCTCTCATAATATATATTTTTTTCTTTTTTTTCATATTTTTTTTTTCTCTTTTTTTTCTTGTTTTTTTTTTCCTTTTTTTTTCGAGAGCTAAATATAACACAAACAATAATATAAACAATAAACAATGATCCCACAATTTTATTACACAAGCCGACTATCAAGTGAACAATCCCAATTTTCAATATTTCCCCCAAAAGTACGACCAACAATAAACCCCTCCTTGCACACCTTATTACTCCCTTAAGCACTCTACTAGCCTTTGACAATGTGGGTTCAAATTAATGTAAGGCCAATACAAGAAAAAGGTCGAGGCAAGTAATGTGGTATGTCACCGAAAAATAGGATTAAGCTCAACGGGTTAACTAATTGATCATGTAAATATGGTGTGGTAATATGGGAAAAAATGCGGTTATTCCTAATGCCTTTATCATTTAATCGTCAAATAATGTCATGCGTTTCAAGAAAGACCTCAAACAACTGCTAGCAATGCAAACAATCCGTGGACACTCAAGCAAACGAATAAATTGCAAATAATATGCCATAAGGCTCAAAAGCTCACTTGGTGGAAAAACATACTCAATCCCAAGCAAAAAAATCTCTCTAATGCACCTACTTGTATTCAAAGCATGCAAACTAAATCATCTTGCACATATTCATGTCCTTCTAATCACTTACAACATTCAATAAGTCTACTAGCTTCAACTTACTAGTGTATGTGTGTGCACAAGAACAAAGCATATCACTTCTCAATCAAAAGCGTCAACAACACAAAATTATATCAAGCATGGGTGCAAATGCAAACTACTATGCACTCACATGAAATACGAAAATAAAAACAGAATGTCCTATATGAAACAAACGTAGATAACATGAACATAAATGCATAATTTACTACTACTAATATGAAAAACATGAAATCCTACATGAACACATAATACAACAACTACTACTAATCCCTCAAACCACCCCCAAACTTAAAATATTCAATGTCCGCATTGAATGGAAGTAAATAGGAGGAAAAGTAGAAACATACCTAACATTAAAACCACATGGGTTGCCTCCCATGAAGCGCTTCTTTAACGTCATTAGCTTGACGTTACTTCCAAGTCTCCATTAAGGATGATAATAGTTCGCCTGGTCCTCTCTTCGCAATACTTCATCATCATCTCGGCGACACACTTTTTGCCCCATCTCCTTGTTTGGCATATTCATGTAGCAACTATATCCTCTTCCAATGCCTTCATCTGTTGACCCAAAATCTGTCAATTTGTAGAACAACACACGGGCTTCGCTTGAATATAATGGAGGAGGGTAAATGTAAGTTGCTGAAGCCTTTGGTTCCTCAAAGAGAACTTTCTCCATTGGCTCTAATGCGCTACCTCCATCTTTAAACTCTGAGACAAGTAGAAGACCTGCATCTTTCCCATGTTCTTCAGCCTCTTGGTATGCACATACCAATTTTTGAAATTTGTGTAGCTCAGCAGTGTATGTCCCAAATAGTGCCCTTTCCAAATCATCCACCATCCTAACATGATCAAATTCCTCACATGGCTTGTGAACGCTCACCTCACCTTGGAATTTGTCTTCCTCAATTAAGCATGCAGTACCTTGCTCCAAGTCACCGTTATTTTCTGGAATTGCCTCTAGTATGAATTGCTATTTCTCTTGTTCCAAGGCACTCAAAACTTGAGCAATTAGTGTCCCCATTGATTTGATAGACTTCTCATGATTCTCTACAAGCATCCTAATCTCCTTCCTAATCTCCTTCAAATCATCAACCTCATCTGACTGAAAAGTAGGAATAGGTTGCTGATATTGAAACTCTTCACTACCAAAAACATATGACATATCTGGAACATCTTGCTGGTACTGTTGAGGATGGTATTGAAAATATGGTTGTTCCTCATAACTCAGAGGTTGAGATTGCCACGGGTCATATTGCTGCAGAAAATTCTGGTTCTGCTGTTGCAGAATATTCTGAGGATAGTAAGGCTATGCTCCATATTGTTGACCTTGATACTGTTGATAAGGCTGCTGAGGTTGTTGAATACCACCTTGGTTGCTCCAGCACTGATACGTCTCATGTGCGCCCGCACATAGCTCACAAACACTAACCACCTGCTGAACTCCATAATAATTTAGAAAATCCATCTTCAACGGCAATGCTCTCTGACAAGTACCTGATACACCAACGAACTACAAGAATAGATGAGAAAAAGAAATCTGAGTCACTGAACTCTAACGACCACTATTGACAAGCTCATAAACCAAAAATAAAACACCAATGATCCCCGGCAGCGGCGCCAAAAACTTGTTTGCACTAAATCACGCAAGCGTACGTGGTCACAAGTAATACATATAGAAGTCAAGTTCGTTCCCACAGAGATCTGGTTATGGTTTTAATTCAGTAGATGTACCTATGCAACAATGTATGATTATTATTCACTGCTAAGACAATTAACAAATTTGGTTTTGATTAACTAAGATTAACTAAAAAAACAAATTAACAAACTAAGAATTAACTAACTAACAAGAATTGGAATCAAATTACTTCTGCAAGAGAAAACATGGAATCCTAACTTCATTAAATACTTTGCTTAGATCTGATGCCTTTAATCCCTATATGTAATGGTTATGATATCTGATCGGATAACATGAAACAAGTATACGCTACTTCTCAGTATACGAATACCAAACTAAACATACATCCACAAAAGAGATAGAAGATGAATAGACACCAATTATGCTTAGACCCTATATCTCTATAGAATTTGAAAACATAACGGTTGAAGAACAAGTTATCCACATTGATCACATAGGGCAGCATAATATCTCTATTTACGCCACAAATCATGATGTTAAAACATCAACCTATCCTATGCTAGCATGGCAAGTTCTAAATCTCAAGATCCACTCTCGCTTCACAAGAGATTAACAAATTAGATGTTCATGACGCATCTAAATTCATAAAGCACAACCATACGAAGATATCAGATATACATCACACACAGATCTTTAAAGCAATCAAGATACTAAACTCCATAAATAAATCCGTTAGAATCCCATGACAACGATTAGTTCATAATCGAACCTCTCGTCATCATGGGATCTGATGAAACCATGATAAAAACAAAGTATGAAAATATACAAATAAAACTAAGTAATTGATATGTAATTGTTCTACTCCTAATGATAATGATACAAATTACAAGGGTTGGATGTGTTTATATAGGCTCTAGAAGTCTTGTCCACCAAGCAATTGCCTTTTTAGAGTTGGAATAGAAGATTGGCAATTTCCGTTCTTGAATGAGAATAGAATTGCAAATTCCATGTGTAGATCTGATTCTGGAATGTTCTAGCCGCCCAGAGCAATTACCATACTTATTAGAAGTAGGAATTATAGCAATTTCCTTGTCAAAGTTGAATTTCTGCAGCTCGGCACATAATACGTTTCCTAAACTGATTCGGTTTTTAAGGAAAATTCGTAGCTGACTTTTCTTCAATATTTCTGGGCCTTTCCAGTTGTATTTGGACCTCTGAACCACTTTAGAATGATAGAGAATCTCGTTATCTTCGCGTGGACAGCTTACGGGCCTCAAACGGACTTCTAGAACTCAAGATATGGCCAAAACAAAATCAGAAATTCTGACTGATTTTTCACCCGCGCATAACGCAGCATCCCGCAGCGCTGACAGCCTTGGGGCGCTTTCAGCCTTGCTCCAATCTGCACTACACGGCGCTGACAGCCTTGCGGGGCTGTCAGCATGGCTGCGTTCTGCGAAAACTTGATTTTTCTTCGTTTTTTCATCTTTTCTTCTCGTTCCTTTTGCATGAGCTTCCGTCTTTCATTCTTAATGACTTGTATACTTCTTAGGAGTTGACATTAGCCACCATTCTCCATTCCATATCATCAATCAACTCCACTAACGTTCCAAAAACGACGGAAACTACACCTTTAATCGATATTTCTTCAACCCTGCACAATTAAACAAAACACATCAAAACTACAAGAAACTTGAGTCCAAGACAATCAATTTAAGCCGATTTAGAATGCTCCAAGTAGATATAAAATCCATTTATCACATACCTATTTTGCATAAGTTTGGCAAACCTTTTGCAAAGCTTCTCATCTGTAGACCCAAAAATAATTTCATCTACATAGATTTGAACAAGTATTGAAGAACCATTGACATTTCTATGAAACAAGGTTTTATCTACTGTACCTCTAGTGAAGTGATTCTCCAAAAGAAATTGAGATAAAGTGTCATACCAGGCTCTTGGTGCTTGCTTCAAACCATAAAGTGCTTTCAAGAGAAGATATACATAATCTGGAAATTCTGGATCTTCAAAGCCAGGAGGTTGATGGACATATACCTCTTCTTCCAGTTCCCCATTTAGAAAGGCACTTTTAACATCCATCTGATAGACTTTGAAGTTGGCATGTGCTGCATAGGCTAGGAAAATTCTGATGGCCTCAAGTCTTGCCACTGGAGCAAAAGTTTCATCAAAATCTATTCCTTCTTCTTGAGAATAGCCCTTTGCCACTAATCTAGCTTTATTCCTTACAATTATGACATTTTCATCAGTCTTATTCTTGAGAACCCATTTGGTACCTATGATACCTCTATCATCAGGTTTGGGCACAAGCTTCCATACTTTATTTCTCTCAAATTGGTTTAGCTCTTCTTACATTGCTAAGACCCAATCTGGATCTAGAAGGGCATCCTCCACTTTCTTAGGTTCCTCTTGAGACAGGAAACTACTGTATAGGCATTCTTCTTGTGTGGCCCTCCTAGTTTGGACTCTTGAGTTTGAGTCACCAATGATTAATTCAAAAGGATGATCTCTGGTCCATTTTCTTGAAGGTGGAAGGTTTGATCTAGATGAGGTTGCTTAATCTACGTGAGCATGATCTTGTTGATTGGATATTGAGTTTTGACTTTGAGAAACTCCCCCTGAGTTTGTTGTCCTTGAGGAATTATGAAGTTGACTGTCAACAGATGCATCATTTTGTCTATCAACGGATGCTCCATTTTGCCTGTCGACGGATACATGAGAATGCCTATCAACGGATGCATCTGATGATCTAGTATGACTGTCAACGGATGCTTCATTTCCAGTGTTAGCATCACTTCTAGTTGGACCAACAACTCTAGGTGAATTTCCAAGGTCATGATCTTCATTTTCCTCGTCATCATCAATGTACATTCTTCCTTCTACCTCATTTTCAAATCTCAACTTTTCATGGAAGCCTTCATCATTTAGACCTAGAATCTTTTGATCATCAAACACAACATGTACAGATTCCATAACAATGTTGGTTCTTAGATTGTAGACTCTATAGGCTTTTCCTGCTGCATATCCAACAAAGATAGCTTCATCTGCCTTTGCTTCAAATTTGCCCAAGTTATCTCCATGATTTCTTAGCATAAAACACTTACATCCAAAGACATGAAGAAAAGCTAACGTTGGTTTCTTGTTGGTAAATAACTGATAAGGAGTCATTCCTCTAGCTTGATTGATCAAGGAAATATTCTGAGTGAAACAGGCAGTGTTGACAGCTTTAGCCCAGAAATATGCTGGCAATCTTGATTCACTTAACATTGTTCTAGCTGCTTCAATGAGAGTTCTGTTTTTCCTTTCAACAACCCCATTTTGTTGAGGTGTTCTAGCAGCAAAAAACTCATGGACAATTCCATTCTCTTCACAGAAAATCTTCATTGTGGAATTTTTGAATTCAGTGCCATTGTCACTCCTGATTCTTTGTACTTTTACTTCAGAACCATTGTTTACTAGTCTGAGATGATTGATGATGATTTCACTTGCACAATCTTTGGAGTGCAGAAAGAAGGTCCATGAAAACTTAGAAAAATCATCCACAATCACCAGGCAGTATTTCTTCTTTGAAATGGACATGACATTTACTGGACCAAATAAGTCCATATGCAGCAATTGAAGGGGCTTAACAATGGATGACTCTGTCTTGCTCTTGAAGGATGATTTCTTTTGCTTCCCTAATTGGTAGGCATCACACAATCCATCTTTGATGAACTCCAATTGAGGGATTCCTCTAGCAAGATCCTTTCTTACCAAATCATTCATAACTTTAAAATTCAAATGTGACAGCTTTTTATGCCATAGCCAACTCTCATCCTTGCTTGCTTTGCTGAAGAGACAAGTAATGGATTCTGAGCATACTGAGTTGAAATCAGCTATGTAAACATTTCCTTTTCTAAAGCCTATCAGAACCACATTGTTGTTTTCCTTGGTAGAAACAACACAGGCTTCTTTAGTGAACTTTACTTCATAGTCTTTGTCACAAATCTGACTGACACTCAGCAAATTGTGCTTCAAACCTTCAACTAAAGCCACTTCTTCAATGATGACATTGTTCTTTGTAATCAAGCCATATCCCTTAGTATATCCCTTGCTGTCATCTCCAAAGGTAATTCTAGGGCCAGCTTCCTCCTTGAACTCTGTGAGCAGGGTTGAATCTCCTGTCATATGCCTAGAACATCCACTGTCTAGGTACCATAGATTCCTCTTATTTCCCTGCACACAATCCAAAATACAAATCAAGTTGATTTTGGTACCCAAGTTTCCTTGGGTCCTTTCTTGTTATCCTTTGGTTTTACACTCTTAGCAATCTCCACTTTGGGTGTAGATGCTTGAGTGATAGGTTTTGACAGATGCTCATTTACATAAATATTTGATGCATGCATTTGTGAAAAATTGGCATACATATTATCCATGCTAGGAATGCTCCATGACATTTGTGGCATATTCACAGATTGAAAATAAGGATTAGGCACATAGGGCATGTTCACATATGGATTTGAAAAACTAGCATTCTGATACAAACCAGGCATTGCAGGCATACTTGGCATAGATTGAGGTACATGAACAGGAGTCCTTTTAACAGACTTGCAATTAGAAGATAGGTGATTGACACTATTGCAATTACCACAAGTTTTCCTAGGAGCAAACTTGTCAGGAGAATAATTGTTTTTCTTGTTAATGCCTATCTTACCATTTTTGTTCTTTTTCTTTTTACCCTCAGTCTCTACCTTTTCATTAACTGATTTACCAACAGCCTTTTTGTTAAGTAAATCACCTGCCTTAGTCTTCTCACTAGATTTGGTTTGGCTACTTTCACCAGAAACAAAGTTCTTAGCTACTGGACCATACTGATTATTCAGTTTCTTGAGTTCCTTCTTACTAACAGACTTTTTGTTAGTCGACGGATACCTCTCATCCGTTGATGGTTCATCTGTCAATGGATGATCACTATCCGTTGATTCACAAATAGTCTCTAGATCCTCACGGCAAGGTTCTAGCTCCTTTTTCTTTTGAGTCCAGGTATCCTTCACAAATGATTCTATTCCCTGGACTTCTATTATGTTTTGAGAAACATTCCTACAACTTTGAAATTTAGCAATTATCCCTTGTTCTTTTTCAAGCTGGTTTCTTAAGATCAATTCTCTTTTTAACAAAGCTTCAAGTTCACTTTTAGCATCATTGCAATCAACTCTCATTTTCTCAAATTCTAGAAATTGAACTTCTAGAACTGCATTTCTATCACTTAAGAACTGATTAGTTTCTTTAATCCTATTCTTCTCTTTAGTAAGTGATTTAAGAGTAACACTCAAGTGATATAGTTCAGCAGACATTTCATCTATAACACTATTGCATTCCTCTTTGGTGAGATCAGAGAGATTAGTAGAAAATACCTGATTGCTAGCTGAACTTGCTTCCTGCTCAGAATCAGCCATTAATGCAAGGTTGACAAACTCAGCATCATCATCAGAATGATTTCCATCAGCAGCCCAGTCATACTCTTGGGTCATGAATGCCTTTCCTTTCTGTCTGAGAAGATCAAAATATTTCTTCTTGTAGTCAACAGTTTCAGTTGGCTTTCCCTTGTTCTCAGATCTAGGCTTCCTGCATTCACTTATCATGTGACCAGCAATTCCACAATTGTAGCATTTAATTTTGGATTTATCCACATAATTGCTTGTAGAAAAATCCTTGTTAAATGGCTTGGCCACCCCAGAGTTTCTTCTGAATTTTAGCTTAGAGAATCTCCTAGATAGAAAGGCTAAATGCTCATCTATCTCATCCAATTCATCCTGCTGTAGGACACTCATTTCTTCAGACACCTTTTCCTTGCTTTTGCTTGATTCTGCTCTACCTTCACAAACCTCCCTGTTTGGTGTAGATTTAGCAGCTTCAGTCCTCTTCTCCTCCTTCTGCTCCAAGTTGGCAACAAGTGCAACTGACCCACTTTTCTTTTGGGCCTTCTCAATTTCTTCATCCTGCTCCATTTCTAGTTCATATGTCTTTAAAGTTCCATAGAGCCTTTCAAGAGTAAATGACTTGTACTCTTGAGTGTTTCTTAAAGAAACAATCATAGGCTTCCACTCTTTGGGCAGTGATCTCAGAAATTTGATATTAGAATCTTTCACTTGGTAGATTCTTCCATACAGTTTCAAGCCATTCGGTAGCTTTTGAAATCTACTAAATGTGTCATTCAATGTCTCTCCATTCTTGAAATGGAAGTGCTCATACTGTTGGATCAGTAGCTGCATCTTGTTTTCCCTTACCTGTTCTGTACCTTCACAAAGGGTTTGAACAATGTCCCATACTTCCTTGGCGGTAGTACAGTTGATAACATTGTCAACCATGTCTGTTTCTAAACCATTAAACAGAATATTCATGGTCTTTTTATCTTTGTGAACTTCTGCAACATCCTCAGTACTCCACTCAGAAACAGGTTTTGGGATGTACGTGTCTGGTGCATCTGCAGCAAGACCAACTCTCGAAGCAGCCTTCATTGGAACATGAGGACCCTTCTCAATGCAATCTACAAAGCCTACATCAATAGACATGAGATGTAGACGCATTTTTACTTTCCAGTGAAAGTAATTTTCCCTATCAAGAACCGGTATCTTCACTCCATAATCCTTCTTAGACATGTTGGAAGTGTGTTGATCTTTAAACTTCAGATATATTAGAAGCTTGCTCTGATACCAATTGTTATTCCCTGATTACACACTTGTATAATTGTAGAAGGGGGGGTTGAATACAATTCTTGATAGTTATAAATTTCTGATAAAAACCACAGAAATCTATAAAGAAATAATTGCTGAATAGAAATGGTTCACAAACACATAAAAAATCAGGTGGTTAAATGTACCACCTGAGACTTTTATTTGAAGAAAACCCTGTGATACAAATGTACACAACTTCTGTTTTACAACTCTTTGCTTCTAAGAATATTCAAGAAACCCTAAGCAAATATGTCTGTTTTCTTACATTCTAAAGAGTTGCTACACTTGGTTATATATTCCAAGATTACAAGTACTACAGGAATAAGATAATATTAATCTAATTCAAGTTGACTTGCTACTCCACTCCAAATCCACATGTAGCCGAAAGGTTATCCTTGTGAACAGATATGTCCCCTGCACCTTTCTTGTATGTACTGTGTAAATGGAATGCTTCTTTCTTCTGTGTTTCCAAAGTATGGCTGCCATACTGCTTTTTATACCTACTATCAACCCATGTGATCTATCAGTCAAACCTGTCCTTATCAACTGCTAATTCCCAGCTAGCATAGGATAAAGTGACAATGATTATCCGTTGATGTTGTGCACAATTATCCGTTGATGGTAGTTTGAGCTGTATCCGTTGATCAAGTAGATTTGAGTTGTATCCGTTGATAGCGCCCTGTTCTTATCCGTTAATACACTTTCACTTAGACAGAATTACATAGCATAGCTTATTTACAATTGGCTACCCTATTCTGCCTATCCATTGATGGTCAACATGACTCTGAACAAAAACACTATCAAATGATAAATAGAGATATTGCAGTATGCTACAAAACCTCATCCGTTGATGAGCTACCTGTCAACGAATAGTTATAAAGTCTTATCCGTTGACAGTTACAAAACTTGACTTACACAATTTTGCTTGAATGTTAAGTTATCATCAACTACAGCATATTCCTAACAATCAGTAATTGCCCACATTAACGAAGTTCATCCCTAAAGTCTCTCATGGATAGACACAATTTCACATAACTGCGTAGGCTTGATCCAATACAAATTGGTACGCAGACATCTTGGCAAAAGAGATCCGATACACGAGATAAATCAAGACACTTGCCAAGTCCAGCCCCTATATTTTTCATAAACCCTAATCCCCTAAAATAGCCGCACAAACATAAAATCGCTCTATTATAATAATAGCACACCTCCGATTTTATGTTGTTACGAAATTACTGCAACAACATTTGGCGCTAGAAAAAGGGGCTAATTTTTCGTTTGTGGAGGACAAACGAATACCAAACAAACATATACGCACGGGGTTTCGGGTTTTATCACCATGTACAAACACAGATCGGATCATAGGTTAGAGACAAGGCAACGATAAAAAGCAAATAAAAAATAATGGCAACAGGCGAGCAGACGAGCATGGCAGGAGAAAAAAACAAGGCACCTTTTTTTCAATGTTTTTTATCTTAGAAATTGGAGGAAAAACAACAAGGCAGTCCAGGTGGTGATAATGCTATTAAAAGACCAGTAAAAACACCTAAAAAGGGGACAACAAAAACCAAGAAAAAAATTGACGAGGCTACAGAACCAAATAAAACAACTAAAGGCCCAAAATTGAAGTAAAAAACTAAGGTGAGAGTGTTATATGAAGGAGACACCCAAGGTGGTATATTCTCATCTTATTCTCAATCGACTATAGTGTCACATACTCCACTTAGGATACATGGAAACAAGTTCAGCACTACAAAAAATCCAACCACTAGCCTGAAAAATTTAGAGGCGCCTGCTCAATCAAGGAAGGTGAATTTGAGAAAAAAGCCTCCATGAAAGATTTAGTCAGTCACTTCTTTAATGACAAATTTTTGCTAGCCTATTCACTTCTTTTGGTTTATGTTATATTTTGTAACAATTAAGTGAAATTGTTAATTTTGTAACATACACTTATAATTAAAGTGATAGGCTAATATTATGACCAATGAAACATACATTTTGGTTCTTGACTTAATTCAACTACTTTTATGAGGAAATGGTTTCCTTTATTTCATTGACCGAAGATGAAATTTTTGAGAAGGTAGGTGTTATTTTCATTGGTTGTTCAAACCTTGGTAACATTGCCATTGACACACACAGTTCCAATATAAAGACCTCATTTGTTCATGTATTTTGCATTCAACTCAAGCATTTCACTAAATACACACACATTTGATTTAATTATCATGTCAATAATGTGGAGAAAACCATCACCTGATTCTGTCAAGATGAATGTGAAAGGGGTCTTTGTGAGGGCTCAGATGAAGGCAATAGTTGGATGTGTCATTAGAGACTCTAATGGGCACTGGGTTAGGGGGATGTAAGAGCATGATTGGCTTAGCAATGCCAATCGCAACACGGTCTTGGAGTATCTTTTATGGTTTGAAGTTGGTTTGGGAGAATGAAGAAAAGAATTTGCTGGTTGAGAGTGACTGTGAGAAGGCTGTGAACTAGGTTCATAACCCGTATCCTAGATATGACATGTTTCAGCTGGTTTGCATGATCAAGCAACTCATGTATGAAGCCTGGGATCACTGTAAGGTTCTATTGATTTCTTCTTCTGCAAATACTGTGATTGCTGCTATTGTTAACAACACCATCTTTGGCAATGGTGACACCGAAAAACTTGGTATGCTGCCAAGCTATATAACCTCCATCTTGGCAACAAAAAGGATAGGTTGAAACCTAGTTTTAGACTAGGTTGTATTATTGTTTAAGCCATGTATTGCAGCTATTATTTACTACTATATAAATGGCTTTTTTTTATTACTTATGCATCCATTATACTAACACAAACATCATGACTTCAACATAAAAAAGGGGTTTTATATCAAATTGGCCACCCGTTCACTCAAAACTATCAATTAGACCATCCATTAAAAAACGATATCATTTGAATCACTAAATTCATAATAAATATCAAAGTGGCCACCCATTATAGTAATCAGAAAGTAAAAATAATTTTTCATCGAGTTTTACACATTTTTCTTAAATACTACTATAATCAAATGAAAAGTTATGAATTCTAGTATTTTTGATAATATATTTAGAATTTAAAAAGTTTATTTACTATTTATTTTTAATTAAAACAAGGAAAATGACAATAAAATAAAAAATAAATAGTAAATGAATTTTTAAAAATCTAAATATATTATCAGAAATACTAGAATTATTAACCTTTCATTCGGTTATGGAAGTATTCAAAAAAAATGTGTAGAACTCGATGAAAAATTACTTTTATTTTCCGAAAACTATAATGGGTGACCACTTTGATATTTATTATGATTTTAGTGATTCAAATGATATCGTTTTTGAATGGGTGGTCTAATTGATAGTTTTGAGTGAAATGGGTAGCCAATTTGATATAAAACCCTAAAAAAGTTACATCAAGCATTACTACAGCTGTTAAAATTTTCATTCATAGAAACACAATTATATTACTTAAGCTTAAAGGCGACAAAACCAAATCAACGAAAAGATTACATTTTTTCAGCACAATCATGATCACTACTAGTTGTAAAACAAGCCAATACAAAAGGCAAGAAAAATGTACAACCAAATCGAACACATTGATGACCCCTGTTGGTTCACCACGATGTGTTCATTGCATACCTCTTGAGGTAATTTTTCAATTTCCCCTTCATGATCTCTAACTCTTCCTAACAAATCACAACTCGACCACGAGGACAAACAGGATCCTCGATCCATCGAAAATAGTTGCAGCCCAAACAACCTTGAACACAGCTCACGAACCTCCTATCATTATTACTCTCCGTTCATGCTGTTCTTTGAATGATTACACAATACACAATCACAACGGCAAATTTCAATCATTGATTACCAAACTTATGCTAAATTCCAAAATTAGTGTTAGGAATTTTAATATGGGGAAGATATTACCCGGTTATATCTATTGGGTTTATATGTACTATAATGTCTTATAGCTGTTGTTGTCCAAAATGCTGATAAGCCATTCACTTTTTACAACCTTTGCAAACGGAGCTAATGTCCAAGATGACGGTAGTACACGTTTTGCTCAATTTTGCAATCTTCATGTACACAACTTGCTATTTCTCTATTAACAGGTACACAAGTTGCATTTCTCCCAATTTTCAGGTACATATCTTGCATTTCATTCTATTATTAATTTTTTGATATTTATATAATGGTCATTGTTCCAGAGAGACCTTTCTTATGTAGAGTCCCGGAGAACATTATTGATTTCACCTTAGAATTTCATCAATAAATTACAAATAAATTTTTTTAAAAGAATAAAATTTGATTCTAATGTAAAATACTAACGACATATAAACTTTATAAAGGATTTAACACAAAAAAGTTAAACATAAAACTTGATTTGAATTTGATTTTACAATAGGATCGATCATTTTGGATAAATTTGATTCTATGATAGAATTGCTTTGGATTATTTCATTAATTTTTAATGATTTTTCAAGAAAAAAAGTTGTGTAATTTCATTTTTAATTTCTTATTTAAAATTTATAATTATATTTCATACAAAAAAAATAAATACATATATTTTGTGATGATTGTCTCTTATACCCTATATAAGGTGAGGGTCTTGTTCTAATTGAAACTAAATTAGAATAGAAACTAGAAACCAAACCCAAATAAAAAATTGAAGCTAATCTAATGACCAAACTAGGGGTACCCAATACAAAAAACGCATAATAATCTACCCTCTATTTAGTTTTTAAAAAAATCACTGTTCATTGTGTTGACGTGACAGTAACGTCAGCATGAACAATGATTTTTTATTTTATTTTTTTTGCTGGACGTTGATGAGTTAATTTATGATATTTTTTGTGAAGGTATCCCTTAAAATAGGTAAAATATAATTTACTTAATAATAATTTCTAGTTTTTATTCTGACTTTGATTTTTACTTGACCAAAAGCTTATAAGGTGATATACAGAAGTACGAAGATGACAAATCATACAATCATTGAGATATTATCGAACAATTTATTATTTTATCATTTTCTTCAATTATACTTCCTTATACGTAAGGTTATACACTTATACTCGTATTAACAGCACCAACTATAGTACAAAATTCAAATCCTGCACTGCAGATTTGCAGGTGTCCTCAAAGCACTAATTTAAATAGGGTCATGTTAACCACAGCCCTTAGGGCTATGTTTAAGGACTAATATTTGCCAAGTGGTGGATTTTTATTGGATGATTTATGTGAATGCAGGGGGGCACAAACTTTTTTGCAAGTGGGTCACAACCTTGAGCCAATTAAAAATTGTCACATAACACCTTAACCATAGCCCTAAGGGCTGTGGTTAACATTTTCCATTTAAATATAATGTTACTTGTCGTTACTCAATTCATTTCATCTACAATCAACCATGTGCCATATAACGTGGATACACATCATTGCATTACAATGGATTATCACAAAAATCTGAAATGATTGCCACAATCATAGTAAAAATCGGTAATCGGTATAAATCGATTGAGTTAACGATTTAAGATTAATCGAGTAATCGGAAGGATTAATCGAAGTATTAATCGGATATTATAATAATATTTAATATATTAATTTAATTTACAATTAAACATAGCATTTTAAATAAATTTACAGGATTAATCGACTAAATCGAGAATTTTTAGAACCATGCACAACATCTTAATTTATTTGAAGTATTTTTTTATTCTTTTAAGCACAATGATTGCTGCCACATTTATGCAACTAACGTGACAATCTCATCCGCTAACTAAATCAACCATTTTCGAATTTTGACACTATCGAATTTCCAAAATTCACACATTAAATCGATAAAATACTATGTTATAAAATATCGATTCTTATAATTATAAAATATACTTCTTCCGTCACTCTCATTTATTTACGATGAAAAATATAAAGCAATATAAAGTATGATTTCTGATATTTTACGATGAAAATTATGATACCGAATGTGATAAAAGCAATATTTGAAAAAGGAAGAAATATAGGGAGGGAAAGTCAAGTGAAAAAACCAGCAATGGCGATTAAAGCTATAATCTCGTATCCCAATACAAATCCCCCTCATTTCACCACTATAAATTCCAACCTCTCTTCTCTTGCTCACAATCATACACGCCCATTCCGAAACAGAATTGCTTATTCCCCTTCCCAACCAATCTTCCCTGCTCTTCAATCCTTGTATTTTTCTCACTATTCTCCAATCAAAACAGCTCTAATTAAGGTACGTTTCTCATTACTTCTCCATTTTAGTTCGCATATCTCACTTAAGCTTGTATTTATATCTTCTACTGGTAATTTTTAGCTGGTGCCATAATTTCTAGACTTAATTATTATATATTCTGGTTAAAATTTGAATTAGTTTTGTTGAGTGAAATTTGAGTTTGTTAGTTGTGAATTGATGTACAGATAAGGTCCGCAATGACGATCACTTCGGAAGTTAGGATTATTGATAATAAACTGGTAGTGAAAGGTAGGACGATATTGACTAGTGTACCGGAGGATGTGATCTTGACTTCGGGTTCCGAATCTGTTCCGGTTGATGGTGTGTTTTTAGGCACCGAGTTTGGTCAGGAAAGTAGTAGGCATGTTGTGTCGTTAGGGAAGTTGGAGGGTGTTAGGTTTATGGCCTGTTTTAGGTTTAAACTGTGGTGGATGGCTCAGAAGATGGGAGATAAGGGCGGAGACGTTCCGTTGGAAACTCAATTTTTGTTGTTAGAGACCAAGTCTGGGTCAGGAGTTGAGGATGAGACAATGTATGTTGTTTTTTTGCCTTTGGTGGAGGGACCTTTTCGAGCTTGTCTTCAAGGGAATGTTAGGGATGAGATTGAGTTGTGTTTGGAGAGTGGTGATTTGGAGACCAAGGGGTCTGATTTTTATCGTGCTGTTTATGTTGGTGCGGGGACGGATCCGTTTAGGACGATTACGGATGCTGTTGAAGCTGTTAAGTTGCAGTTGAAGACGTTTAGGCAACTTAAGGAAAAGAAATTGCCGGGAATTATTGATTATTTTGGATGGTGTACATGGGATGCGTTTTACCAAGAAGTTAGTCAGGAGGGTGTGGAAAATGGTCTTGCTTCTTTGACTGCCGGTGCAACGCCTCCGAAGTTTGTGATCATTGATGATGGATGGCAAGAAGTAGGAGGAGGGGACACTGATCAACCGCAATCTGAAGAACAACAGTTGATGCGACTGATTGGGATGAAGGAAAATAGCAAGTTTCAGACAAAGGATGATCGCCCATTAGGGATTCAGAATATAGTAAGCATTGCGAAAGAAAAATATGGATTGAAGTATGTTTATGTGTGGCATGCGATAATGGGGTATTGGGGAGGGGTAAAGCCAGGAGTGGAGGGTATGGAGCAATATGGGGCGGTTTTAAAGTATCCAGTGATATCCAAGGGTATAATGGAGAATGACCCAGGATGGAAAGTTGATCCACTAGCACTGCAGGGTATAGGACTAATGGATCCCAAAAATGTGCACAAGTTCTATAATGAGTACCATCGGTACCTGGCATCCGCTGGTGTAGATGGTGTGAAGGTGGATGTGCAGTCTATGTTGGAGACTCTTGGCACTGGTTTATCGGGTCGTGTTGAGGTCACCAAGAAATATCATCAGGCACTCGATTCTTCTATTGCTAAGAATTTTCCAGATAATGGTTGCATTGATTGCATGAGCCATAACACCGATTCCCTTTACTGGTACATTTCTAACCTTCTACATTTCATTTTATGTTTTATTTTTTTTCGAATTTCACCTTCAGATAATTTATTTTAATTATAAAATGATGTTGTAGAGGGTGTCTGAGTCTGACCGAGCGTATCTTCTTCTTATAGGGGAGAAAGGTACCTCAAGAGGAGTGAACTACTTTTCTCCTCTTATAAGGACCTCTAACCAGACAGGCACATTATGTTTTACTTGTTCTCTTCTACTAATAACCTCTGATCTTTAGCAACATAAGGTTCCTTCTGTTTTCTTTTTGTCCTTTTGCATATGTAAACAATGCCATATCGTATCGTATCAGGATATTCAGCCACTGCAGCAAGGATGATTTTTATTTTCAAGTATTTAGGTTATTTTTCTGATGCTGCAGATTACTCTAGAAGCATTATATATTCTATATCGAATTCTGCACAATTACTTTACCTAGCCGAAAACTTGAACATATATTATACACAAGATGAAATTCAATAGAAGCAAAAGATGCACTAAACATGATAATATACCCACTTAACATATTAAATACGAAATGTGAATAAACTTTATACGTGGGAATCCCAGATTTATTATTATTATTTGTTTTTGATAATCATTCTAGAACAGTTTCAGTGCTAATGCAATGCAAAGATTTTGTGGCAGCCAGAATTAGCTAAATAAATAGCAGTTCACATTTTTTGTTTTGTTTCCTCTCTCTCATTTCCATATAGCTTTAATTATCAGTTTAACCAAGAGCTTTTATTGGTCTTTTTCTGTTTTTGAACTTAAAATTCCATTGCCTATACTGCAGCTCAAAACAAACAGCTATCGTTAGAGCATCAGATGATTTTTTCCCACGTGATCCTGTATCACATACCATCCATATTGCGGCAGTGGCATACAATAGTGTCTTCCTTGGTGAATTCATGCAGCCTGATTGGGATATGTTCCAGTCTCTACATCCAGCAGCTGAATATCATGCATCAGCCAGGGCTATCAGTGGTGGCCCTGTTTATGTGAGGTTAGACAATCCAACTTAATTACTGGCAAGTTGTAAAAGCCCTTACAGTCAATGACTCTGTGTTTGTTGGTACATATTTTTATCTAATGAATGATGATTCTTGTTACAGTGATGCTCCTGGAAATCACAATTTTGATCTCCTAAAGAAACTTGTTTTGCCGGACGGGTCAATCCTCCGAGCCCGCTTGCCGGGCCGTCCCACCAAGGACTGTTTATTCTTTGATCCAGCCCGTGACGGAGTTAGGTCAGTACTTACAAATGCGAACTGTTTTTACTTAGTAACTATATCCATTGTTTGCTATCTGATGTAGTCTTGACGATTGACGACAACTTATAAGTTTAAGAGTTTCATACATTTGTAATGTAATTTATGTGCTGAGGTCCTTTCAAAATCTTGGGCTAGAAAGTATTCTGGTATCAACTTTTTTTTTTTTTTGAAATATTCTGGTATCAACTTAAAAAATGTAAGAGCAATTTTTTCCTAATCATTTTGCTACATGATTCAACTTCTTGAATGCAAAGGTCATTTGAAAACTTCGCATTCAATTGAGAGCCTTTATTTGAAGAAGTTTTTAGTGTGCAAGTACAACTAACCTCACATCAAACTAATTTATATGATTGAAACAAATCTACAATAAATGCAGGAAAGAAATGACTGAGTGTCTCCTAGATATGGAGTGAATATTATTTCTGCTTGATGATTTTTTTTTATAACTAAGTGTTACTAATACGTAAGGGTTCTTAGCCTTTTTTTTTTTCCTGTTCCAGCTTGTTAAAGATATGGAACATGAACAAGTACAATGGAGTGCTTGGTATCTACAACTGCCAAGGTGCAGCATGGAACAGCACTGAAAGAAAAAACATATTCCATCAAACTCAGTCTGATGCAATAACTGGCTTCATCAAAGGCCAAGATGTACACCTCATTGCAGACGTTTCTATGGATGATAACTGGAATGGTACATGTGCCCTATACTGCCACCAGAGCACTAACATTTATATTCTACCTTATAATACTACGACTCCCATGTCCCTAAAGATCCTCGAGTACGACATAATTACAGTTACACCAGTTAAAATGTTGGCACCTGGGTTCCAATTTGCACCATTTGGACTCGTGGACATGTACAATGCTGGCGGAGCTATCCAAGGGCTTAGATATGAAGTGAAGAATGGTGCTCAATTGTCTGGAGAGAGTGTTGAGAACCTCGCAGAAGCAGTTGCAGTAGTTTCAATGGAGGTGAAGGGTTGTGGCAGGTTTGGTGCTTACTCCATCTCCAAGCCGAAAAGGTGCACCGTTGGATCGAGCATTGTAGATTTTACATATGATGCAGCTTCAGGGTTAGTTATCTTTAGTTTGGATCAATTGCCCGAGGAGAACCAGAAAGTTCATATTGTCAACATCGAGTTATGAATTACTCCTAGCTTATTGTTATGCCAAGATTGATGTTGATGCTCTGAGATTATCAAGCAAGAGATGTACCAAATTGTTGTAGTTTATTGACGTTCCTCAGTGTCAAGTCTTGGCAACCTCCATTATATATCACTGTATTGAGACTTCCAGAAGCTTATATCTTAGAAGCAAGAGATGTACCAAATTGTTGTAGTAGTTTATTTGGCACTAGTTTCAACTTTCATTTGCAGCTAGCTTAGCTGGTGAAGAAGTTTTCTTTTTACCGTCGCTCCAGACTAGAAGATGTCCATTGTCCAAGTCGGATCCTATGTTTATTTTGGGCTTGAAATTTTGACAACGCTGGACCAAACTTGAAATTTGAAACAAGCCCATCACAAAAATAAAATTTCTATTTCATTTTTAGTACTGGACCATTCGTTTTAAAATACGCAGTAGAAAGAAGACAAAGTTATGGGTTAAATCAAAAGGACAGAAGGCCTACCAATCGTGTCGAGCATGTGTTTTTGTAGTAGGCTAGTTTCCAGTGATAAACTGACAAACTAGTACTGTACATGATTTTCCATGCATTTGTCGTCCCCAACATTTGCATTTTGCAGTATCCACCTAATTTTCTTTCTTTCTAATTTCTGAATTTCTTTCATTTGTCTTGGACCTCAGTTTAGCCCTACATGAATGCATTAATTAATGTATGGTGTATACATCTAACTCTATGTGTAACCCCAGTTTCTCCGTTTCCAACGTTACAGTCTTACAGACACTTACAACGACTACCTTTGCACTAACTTCTATGTTACGGTATATTAACTCTAATATCGTTCAAATTTTTTAATATGGATATAGTGATATACCAATAACTAATATAATTTCAAAATTAATTAAATTTTCTCTCTAACATGAGGAATAATCTCCATTAATAACAGAACGATAAACTTCAAATCAAGGTGTTCCTTATTATAAACAACGTATACGATTTTTAATACATTTTATTAATAATTGAAAAATATGGTGTGATATTTTCGGGTATATATTGTAAGATTTGTTTTAAATTAAAAAGGTAACGTGTTTTAATTAGAAAAGAAATATTAATGATGGAAAGATATGATACGATTGATCTTTTTAGGTGTTTATAAAAGGTAATATCTTCAACTAAAAAGTAAATGTGAAAAAGGCAATCGACTAATTACCATTAATTATATTATGTTATTATTTATTTTAGGTGATATATTATTCTTGAAAATTATGGTGTGATATTTTTGGGTATATTTTAATGATTGTAAGATTTGTTTTAAATTAAAAAGGTAACATGTTTTAATTCAAAATGAAATATTAATAATCGAAAGATATGATACGATTGATGTTTTTATGTATTTATAAAAGGTAATATTTTTAACTAAAATTAAATGTGAAAAAGGCAATTGGCTAATTACCATTAATTATATGATTTTATTATTTATTTTAGTAATTAGGATAACCAAATCAACAAACTTTCAATTTTTCGGCTTTAATATAGTAGTATATATACGTATTTTAATTAAAAAAAGGCAATCGACTGCTTAATATTAATTGTATTTTTTTTATTAATTAAGATAACGGTACCTAAACCAAACCGATAAACTTTTCAATGTTTCAACTTTAATATAATAATTATCTTATAACCCATGCAATACACGGGTTTCTTGTATTATGTTATAAATTTTATTTAGTATTACAGTGATGTTTTTATATAATCATTAATTTTAGTAATTTTTTAATTTTAATTTGATATAATTTAATATACTCATATTTACGAATTATACTAATGTTTCCTTATTATAAACAACGTATATGATTTTTAATATATTTTATTAATAATTGAAAATTATGGTGTGATATTTTCGAGCTATATTTTTCTTGAAAATTATGGTGTGATATTTTTGGGTATATATTAATGATTGTATGATTTGTTTTAAATTAAAATGGTAACGTGTTTTAATTCGAAAGGAAATATTAGTGATTGATTGATGTTTTTAGGTATTTATAAAAGGTAATATCTTCAACTAAAAATAAATGTGAAAAAGGCAATCCACTAATTATCATTAATTTTATTATGTTAATGTGAAAAAAGTCAATCGACTTATTTTATTATGTTAATCAACTAATTACCATTAATTTATGTTACTATTTATTTTAGGAGTTATATTTTTCTTGAAAATTATGGTGTGATATTTTCGGGTATATATTTTTAAGTGTTTATAAAAGGTAATATCTTAAACTAAAAGTAAATGTGAAAAAGGTAATCGACTAATTACCGTTAATTATATTATGTTATTATTTATTTTAGGTGTAATTTATTTGAGTATGCTGGGCCTGAGGATGTCCACAGGTAACACCCCTGAGGTTAAAACAATTATAGTAGTAAATTAGGGACATTTTTGTAAATGCAAGGGATGGATCTTATATTTACAAAAATGCCCCTGCGGGGCCCACTTGATTATAAGTACAAATTTCTGTTAACCTCAGGGTGTTACCTGAGGACATCCTCAGGCTCATTATTCTCAATTTATTTTAGGTGCTATATTATTCTTGAAAATTATGGTGTGATATTTTTGGGTATATTTTAATGATAGTAAGATTTGCTTTAAATTAAAAAGGTAACGTGTTTTAATTCGAAATAAAATATTAATAATTGAAAGATATGATACGATTGATGTTTTTATGTATTCATAAAAGGTAATATTATTAACTAAAATTAAATGTGAAAAAGGCAATTGGCTAATTACCATTAATTATATGATTTTATTGTTTATTTTAGTAATTAGGATAACCAAACCGACAAACTTTCAATTTTTCGGCTTTAATATTGTAGTATATATATGTATTTTAATTAAAAAAGGCAATCGACTGCTTAATATTAATTGTATTATTTTTTTATTAATTAAGATAACGGTACCTAAACCAAACTGATAAACTTTTCAATGTTTCAACTTTAATATAATAATTATCTTATAACCCGTGCAATACACGGGTTTCTTGTATTATGTTATAAATTTTATTTAGTATTACAGTGATGTTTTTATATAATCATTAATCTTAATAATTTTTTAATTTTAATTTGATATAATTTAATATACTCATGTTTACGAATTATACTAATGTTTCCTTATAATAAACAACGTATATGATTTTTAATACATTTTATTAATAATTGAAAATTATGGTGTGATATTTTGAGCTATATTTTTCTTGAAAATTATGGTGTGATATTTTTGGGTATATATTAATGATTTTATGATTTGTTTTAAATTAAAATGGTAACGTGTTTGATGGAGTGCAAAATTTTGAAAATTTTTCTCTCCATAACATGTGAGAGTCTCATTTTTCTCTCCGTTCAATTTCCTCTGAAATCGAATCGTGTGAGTTTTGGTGTAATCATGTCTCGTTATAATGATTTGAATGAGCAATTAGCATGTCTGGATATAGAGGAGGAAGAAAATGCAGTGTTTTCTTTTGAGGGAGATGTGGAAGAAGAAGCTAATAAGTATGATCTTTGCGTGGTGGGACGATTTTTGACTGAGAGGAATGTTAATATTCGTGCTATGAAGACTAAATGACGGATATTTGGCATCCTGCAATGGGTATAAATATAAAAGAGATTGAACAAGGCATTTTCTTGTTTCAATTCTATCACAAAGAGGACATGAACTGGGTGTTAAGGGGTGGTCCATGGTCGTTTGATGGGGCGATGCTTGTCTTGGCAGAAGTTACCAAAGGAGAGGAACCAATAGAGGTTCCATTGTGGCATTTAAACATGTGGATTCAGATTTTCGAGTTACCAACAGGGCTTATGACAGAGGAGGTTGGAAAACAACTTGGGAATTTCTTCAGTGAATTTCTCGAGTATGATCATAAGAATAATACTAGCAGTTGGCGCGAGTGCATGAGAATTAAGGTGAAGCTTGATGTTCGTAAACCATTGAAGCGTAAAAAGAAGATATTAAAGAGGAATGATACAGAAGTAATTGTCACATGTAAGTATGAATGGTTGGGAGATTTTTGTTTTTCATGTGGTATCATGTCACATACAGAGAGGTACTGCAGAAAATTCTTGAGCAGGGAAAGTGATAGTGAGATCAAGGAATGGGGGAGTTGGTTGAGGGCACTGTCGAGAAGGGCTCCAGGTCCGGTAAAAAGTAAATGGTTACGGGAGGATGGCGATACACATTGGGAGCAACGACAGGGGAGAGTCAACGATAGCAAAAATCAGGGGAACACAAATTCGAAAATCCTGGAAACCAGCTTATCCGAGGGAGTAAATCTCGCTCAATGATACAGTCTGTTACAACAGAAAAATCTCTCCTTAATGTGGCAAATAAAAGCGGGGAGTTACAAAGGGATAATGTAAATTCAAATTTGGAGTATGGGCCGGATGAGGATGAGTTAAATGGGCTTCAGTTAATGGAAAGAAAAAGAATGAGGGGAGGCCCAAGTAGCTACGAGGTAATGGACACTGAGGGTGGACTTAAACAAATAACAGAGGTGACTGGAAACAACACAAATTCTGAGGTCGAAATTTCTGAAATGGATTTTTCCACTTCTTCAAAAACTGATTTGGCTGAGCTTGCGCTGCTTGCTAGCCAGCAGCCATGAATTGTTTAAGCTGGAACTGCCAAGGTATGGGGCCACCTTGGAAATTTCAGTTCCTACAAGACGTAGTTCGTCAAGAAAGGCCCACGATAATTTTTGTGTGTGAAACTTTGAGTAATAAAGAGAAGATGGAATGGGTTCGTACTAGGCTTGGTTTTCAGGGTATGATTGTATTAGAGGCAAATGGTCGAAGTGGAGGTTTAACTCTACTTTGGAAGGAAACAAACCAGGTAACGCTTCGTAGTCTTTCAAAATACCATATTGATGTAGAGGTGACTATAGCAGGTTTGCAGCCTTGGCGGTTGACAGGTTTTTATGGAGAGCCGAACAGAAGTCAAAGAAGGATAACGTGGGAGTTGCTATAAAATCTAGCAAGAGATTCTAACTTGCCTTGGTGCGTTATGGGGGATTGTAACAATATTACTTCTCAGTCAGAAAAGAAAGGGGGGGCTCTGTATCCTCAATGGTTACTCGATGGCTTCAATGAAGTTTTGGTAGAAACGGGTTTGACTGACTTGGAGTTATATGGCCATCAGTACACTTGGGAGAAAGGGAGGGGCACTGCATCTTGGTTGGAGATCAGGCTTGATAGAGCAATGGCAACAGAGTCCTGGTTCGAACTATTTCCAATGGCGAGATTATACAACCTGGAAGGTACTCCATCTGATCATAGTCCCTTACTGCTGATGCCTACTAGTAATAGTATAAGGGTGGGGAAAAAATGTTTTCGATTCGAAAATGCATGGCTTACAAAACCGTTATGCAAGTACATTGTTAGCGATGCATGGGAAGCAGAGGTGGATGCTACTATATTGCAGAAGGTGAGAACTTGTGGTGACAATCTGAGTTTGTGGGGGAAAGAAGTCACTGGCTGTTTTGGTAAAAGAATTAAAGAGTGTAAATCTAAACTCAAACAACTTCGAAACAAAAGAGATGAGGTGTCTATGATTGAGTATGAGGAGTTAAAAAACAATTATTTTTAATTCTCGATCAGAAAGAGATTTTTTGGCGTAAGAGATCTAAACAATTATGGTTGCAAGCAGGAGATAAGAATACAAGATACTTCCATGGGGCTTGTAATACTAGACGTCGAAGCAATATGATTCACAGATTGAAGAATGAAGCTGGAGAATGGGTTGATTGGCAGAATGGATTGCAGAACCTTATCACTCAGTTCTATACAGAGTTGTTTACAGTAGCGAATACGGATCATGTGGAGGTAATTGAAGCTGTTTCTCAGTCTATTTCGCAAGTCGATAATATGGAATTGTTGCAGGAAGTTACTAAAGAGGAGGTTAAATTGGCTTTATTTCAAATGCACCATGACAAGGCGCCTGGCCCCGATGGCATGACTCCGGCATTTTTTCAAAAACACTTGGAGATAGTAGGAGAGGACATGTTGAGAATGACCAGACATTTCTTCAGTACAGGGGAGGTGTTGCAAGACCTAAATGCTACAAATATTGTCCTAATTCCGAAAAAAAGAATCCTACAATAGTGAGTGAGTTAAGGCCTATTGCATTGTGTAATGTTCTTATGAAAGTGATTACAAAAATATTGGCTAACAGAATGAAGAACATGTTGGAAAAGGTGGTTTATGAGTCACAAAGTGCGTTTATTCCCGGGCGTTTAATCTCTGACAATATCATGGTCTCGTATGAAATAATGCACTACTTAAAGAAGAAGAAAATTGGCAAGGATGGGTACATGGCATTAAAACTCGACATGAGTAAGGCATATGACAAGGTTGAGTAGGATTTTTTGAAGGCTATCATGAGGAAAATGGGTTTCTCTGAATGGTGGGTTCATCTAGTTCTGCAGTGTGTAACTACAGTTTCTTATTCTATTGTCCATGGAGAGCATGAGATGGGGCCTATTTATCCAAGTCGAGGGATTCGACAAGGTGACCCTTTGTCACCTTACTTGTTCATTATTTGTGCTAAAGGTCTTTCCTCTTTGATTCGAAAATATGAAGCTAAGTAGTGGATTCGAGGGATAAAAATCTGTCGGAAAGCACCAATCATATCACACATGTTTTTTGCTGATGACAGTTATGTTTATTGCAAGGCTGGTACAGATGAGGCTCGAAAAGTAGTAGAGTTACTAGACATCTATGAGCGAGCTTCGGGACAAAAAGTGAATAAAGGAAAATCTTCGATATTCTTCAGTGCAAATGTGATCCAGTACAACAAGGATGAAGTTTGTTGGTTAATGCAAATGGCTGAGGCTAACGAGCATATCACGTATCTGGGATTACCCAATATCCTGGGCCGAAAATAATCTGCCATTTTGGGCTACTTAAAGGAGAGAGTCAGTGCAAGAATTAAAACTTGGGATGGTAAATGTATCTCACGTGGGGGAAAGGAGATTCTAGTAAAGTCAGTTGCTCAGGCATTACCCTCTTATGCCATGAGTGTCTTTTTATTGCCTTTAGAGATTACTAGAGACATTGAAAAAAAGCATTTCTAAATTTTGGTGGAACTCTTCTCAAGCTAGTACGAAGATTAGTTGGATGTCGTGGGAGCGTATGGCTAAGCATAAATCTGTAGGAGGTATGGGCTTCAGGAATTTCCGAGATTTTAATATTGCTATGTTAGGCAAGCAAGGCTGGCGTTTTATTATAAATCCTGGCAGTCTGGTATCGAGGTTGTACAAAGCAAAATATTTTGCAGATGGTGATTTCTTTAAGGCTAAGATTGGAAACAGCCCAAGTTTCATTTGGAGGAGCATATTTGAGGCTAAGCAGTTGCTGATTGAAGGTGTTAGGTGGAGAATAGGGAGAGGAGATAGTATTCAGGTGCTGAATCAGCCATGGTTAATGGACGATACTAATCCGTTCATCACTTCTAGTTCTCAGGTTTTGGAAGGTAAAACAGTTGATTCTCTTTTTGTTGCAGGGCAAAGACAATGGGATGTCAACTTGGTTCGTGGAAATTTTAATGTGAGGGATCAAGATTGTATCCTCAATATCAGGTTGAACAGCTCTAATAATGCGGACATGATTTTTTGGAGGTTTGAAGAGTCAAGGATGTATTCTGTCAAGAGTGCATATCAAAGCTCCACCAAAGTCTCTCAACTTAATGTGGCATGCTTTATCACAGTGTCTTCCAACGTTGACACAACTTCAAGCTAAACATGTGCCTGTACAGAGTAATTGTCCGATTTGTAAGACTACAGCTGAAACCATTATGCATAGTTTGGTCAACTGCCCAGTGGCAAGACAGTGCTGGGTTGTGGTGCTACCAGGCAAGCAATGGGATGACCAAATGGAGTTCATGAATTGGGTACAGATGATTTTTGAGTCAAAAAACAATTCGAAGTGTGCTGAAGTGGCAATGGTTTGTTGGACCATCTGGAGAGCAAGAAATGATTTAGTATGGAACCAGAAGTATACAAGAGTTAACAGAATAGTTGCTGAAGCGATGCAACACCTTACACAATGGAATATTTCCCAAAGTAGAGTTACATTGCCCAGTCTCCAGCCGATTGGTGAAGGAGATGGTGCTGTCGTTTTGGTTCAACCTTCAACAAATGTAGTTAAGGTGTCAGTAGATGCAGCTATTTTTGAAAACCAGAATGCAGTTGGTTTTGGATTGATAGCTCGAGGATCAGATGGTGCTCTCATTACAACAAAGTCTGTACTCCACACACACTTGGTGTCTCCTGTTCTAGCGGAGGCAATGGCTATAAAGGAAGCTCTAAGTTGGATTGATAGGATGAAGTGGCCTCAAACTGTCCTGGAGTCAGATTGCTTGGTGGCGGTTCAAGCCATTCGAAGTAATACTCCAATGAGGTCATATTTCGGTGGAGTTATTGAGGAGTGTCGTAGCATGTTGAAACGACTTCACAAAGTTTCTTTGTTTTTTGTTAAACGATCTGCGAATATGGTTGCTCATCATCTAGCAAGAGAATCATATAATTACTCTGATCGTAGTTTTGACGGGAGGTCTGTTCCTGTTATTATTCAAAATTGTATTGAGATGGATTTGAATTAATAAAATCTCCAGCTTTTGTAAAAAAAAAAAATGGTAACGTGTTTTAATTCGAAAGGAAATATTAGTGATTGATTGATGTTTTTAGGTATTTATAAAAGGTAATATCTTCAACTAAAAGTAAATGTGAAAAAGGCAATCCACTAATTATCATTAATTTTATTATGTTAATGTGAAAAAAGTCAATCGACTTATTTTATTATGTTAATCAACTAATTACCATTAATTTATGTTATTATTTATTTTAGGAGTTATATTTTTCTTGAAAATTATGGTGTGATATTTTCAGGTACATATTTTTAAGTGTTTATAAAAGGTAATATCTTAAACTAAAAGTAAATGTGAAAAAGACAATCGACTAATTACCGTTAATTATATTATGTTATTATTTATTTTAGGTGTATTTATTTTTCTGTATAATGAAGGGTAAATAAGTAAATTCATGAAGTACCAAAAAATAGGTACCAAAAAACAGGGACCAAAAAACAGGTACCAAAACTTTTAATGTTTCGGCTTTTATATAATATAGTATAGATTAGTATAGATGTATATAAATTTTTATTATATTTTATTAATGATTGTAAGATGCGGTGTGATATTTTTGGATTTATATTAGTGATTGCAAGATTAGTTTTAAATTTAAAGGTAACATACCAAATTGGGTACCAAATGACATGACACTAATTACTTGGCATTTTGGGATGTTTTTATTGGAAGGCCCTGGCGGGCCCATTACAATTATAACCAATTAAAACAATGTCATGTCATTTGGTAACAATTTTTGGTACCCAATTTGGTACCTCTAGAATTTTTCAACAAATATTAACGTTTGTAAGATATGGTACAATTTTAGGTGTTTATAAAATGTAATTTCTTTTAAAAGTAAATGTTAAAAAGGCAATCGGCTAATAACTATTTATTATATTATTATAAATAATAATTAAGTAAGGATAATTAAGTAAAATAACATGTTTTATTAGTTAAGGGTAAATAAGTAAAATCAACAGGTACCGACCAACCAAACTCTTAATGTTTCGGCTTTTATATAATAGTATAGATAGTATAGATTTTAGTTGTTTATAAAAGTTAATTTCTTCAATTAAATGTAAATGTTAAAAAGGTAATAGGCTAATAACTATTTATTATATTATTATAAATAATAATTAAGTAAGGATAATTAAGTAAAATAACATGTTTTATTAGTTAAGGGTAAATAAGTAAAATCAACATGTACCGACCAACCAAACTTTTAATGTTTCGGCTTTTATATAATAGTATAGATTTAAAAAGATAAAATCTACTAATTTCATATACATCCCATTAAAAAACAAATCCTTAACAGAACACTACATTGGCTTGATCCCTATAATATAATATAGGGTATGCAGTCATTTAAAAAAGGACCCAATACATCTAACAAGTCGAGACACCTCTTAAGTCCAGCCCTAAACATATGAAAACCCAAATCCCCTTATGTTCATAATTTCGTTATTTCAGCAATCTTCAAAATTTGTTATCACCAAATTTCTTCGTTAACACGCTAGGAGTGGATTTTTTTTTGAAGGACGATCAATTCATCTATATAGACACAATAAGCATGGGGTTATTATGGATCTGGAGCGGCTTTAGTGGAGGAGTTGAACGGTGGAGGTAGTTGTTCTATTTTCAATTAAGAATTTTTTTTATGATTTTATCCATACAAATTAGCTATCTTATAAAATTCATAATAAATTTAATACATGTTAGAATTCGATAATTTTTTATGATTAGAAAAGCATTTTCAATTTCATATAACTTCTGTTCGTGGTGTTTTGTCAGATTATATCTCGATCTATTCTCGAAATCATAAAAAACAGTCAGATCTCGTTTTTCAGCATCCACTACATCATAGATGACTTTTTACAACGATTTTCCATGGTGTTGTTGTCTATAAAAATGTTGAAATAGCTACGTTGAACCTTGCCTACTACAACATTCATTCCTTGTGTTAGCGTAAACCTGATAGATAAAGTGTTGACCTAGATGTTGTATAACCAAAAACTTTATATTATTACAATTAAAAAAAAAATTAAATAACTTTTTTTTACATAAAATTAATAAAATTCTTAAAAATTTATTTATTTTATTGGAATTTGAATTGGAGTGAATGATGCTTTTTTTTTGTAATGTAATGTATTTTACAGTAATTTTAAAATTAACAAAATTTTAAAAATATTTAAAAAATTATAATATTATATATATTAAAAACCGAGTTACATTAAATAACACTTTACACAAAAAGTAAAAAAATTGTGAAAATGAATGCATATATAATATTGAAAATATTAATTTAAATAGGAATGAGTACGTGGTGATTTTTTTAATAATTTTAAAATGGAAAAATTTTGTACAAAAAAAATATTTTCAAAAATGAAATTATTAAAAAACTAAGAAAACATCTTGATGAAAGAGCTCGGGCGACAAATTTACCGTCTCCCCCTTTTGGCCCTTTGCAAACTAAGACAATTATCGTCTTTAAGTCAAAATAGCAAACATTAGTCAAAAATAGATATAATTGAGAATGCACACCTAGAGGGGATAGAGGGGATGAATGGGTGTTATGGCCAATTATATCCAATTTTAAACTTTATCGAATATTAAAACTGTTGACTAGTCATCTTGCTGATTGCAATATAAAATAGTCTGCCAGCAAGCTAAGATATGTAATACAGTGAAGAAAAATAAGAACTGAAAATAAAGAACACCACGAATTTTAGCCAGGTTCGACCACTGGTCCCTATGGTCTACATCCTGGTCCCCTACCAAACCTGGAAAGAGAATATATGATTAATCATAATAAACAAAGATTACAAGATTCAATAATATATATCCCTCAATTCATTGTTGCTGATGGCAGCTTACTGAAACGCCTCATTCCTTGAACCCTATGCTCTTTAAGCCCTATACTTCCCAATTATAGACTTCTCTAGCCTCTATTTCCCTGAATCCTTGTTTCCCAAGCACGCCTATCCAACAACACCAATTACACTTGAACAATACAATGGAATAAAAAGTGTTTACAACTCGAAACTATGAATTCTCTAATATATCAATATCGTGTATAATACTAGAGCTCGTGAATAAGATATGAAAGTAAGTAATGAGTTGTTCTTGTGTGTTCTTGAAGGTGACCTCTCTTCACCCAAATACATAGCCACACAAGTATTTATAGTGAAACAAAAGAATTCGAATTATCAAACCTAATTGCAACGGTCTTGAATCTAATTCTCACGTTCAATTAGTTAGGGTAATTTAATTTCTAACGTTCACATAACGTTCATGTAAAGAGGGATGGGTAGAAAAATGAATTAAAAATATTTGCCCTCAATACATACCGAAAAAGATATAAAAGAGTTTCTTTGGGAAAAGATTTTGAAAGACAACTAACTCTTTTAATTAGGAAATCAGTTTAGAAAGAGGTGTTTGAAAAATTTGAGCTCTAATATATATATTAGATAGTCCTTGCACTTCATGTCCTATAATTTCTCCTTGAAATTAGGACTTGAGATTCTGGGCGGTGACTGACAGCTTGCTGTATCATTTATTTTCACCATGTCAGCTTGCTGTTGTGTTAGGTTTACACTGTCTCAGCTTGCTTTTATATCATGTCTGCAATGTCTCAGCTTGCTGACAATGGGGTACTTAGCTATTTCATTAGCTCCTGCAAAATAGAGTTTGAACCAAGAAGCTAGCTATAACATTCGGTTACAAGCTTATCAGCTTGCTCACAGAGTGATTATCAAAATTATGAGGCTATCAATACTCACTCACTCTAACTCATTGTATTCGCACCTCAATTAGGGTTCACGCGTAAGGGGTTCAGCTCAAATAGGGTTCGAGTAGAGCTTGAAGATCATTTACAAGTTAGGAGATTCAAGATTAGGGTTCATATTAAATTTTAAGGCTTCATACGAGTTCAATTATCATGTTGGCGTAGGTTAAATAAATGTTGGCATTGAAGCTACGGTAACGACGAAAAAGCTAACACCCGAAAAATATTTTCGTTGAAAATTTTAGGACTACAACAACATTTTTTGGACTTTCTGCAACATTTTTGAAGGGTTGCAGAAGGTCATCTATGACGTAGAGCATATTTATCAGTATTGCTTGTATTATTTTGGAAGACTCTTCTTTGAGCAGTGTATTAGTTTGGAAGGCCCTCCTTTGTGGGGGTAATATATTGGAAGTCTCTTCTTTGAGTAGAGTATTATTTGGGAAGAGACCCTCTTTTGTGAGGGTAATTTTTTGGAAAGCTCTTTTTTAAGAAGAGTATTATTTGGGAAGGCCCACTTTCATGAATGTAATATTTTAGCAGACTCTTCTTTGAATAAAGTATTATTTGGGAAGACCCTCTTTTGTGAGGGTAATATTTCGAAAGGCTCTCAACTTTGAGGAGTGTACTATTTTGGATGACCTTTTTTGAAAAGGGTATTGTTAATGAAAACTCTTCTGTGAGTGTATTATATTATTTTGGAAGGCTCTCTTTTGTGAGTGTAATATTTTGGAAGGCTCTTCTTTGAGGAGTGTATTATTTTGGAAGATCCTCCTTTGTTGGAAAAATATTTTGGAAGGCTCCACTTTGAGTAGTGTATTATTTTGGAAAATCAATTTTTGAGGAGGGTAATTTTTTGGAAGACTCTCTTTTCAGAAGTGAGATATTTTGGAAGACCCTTTTTTGAGAAGGATAATGTTTTAGAAGACCCTTCTGGATATTGCTTTGGAAGACCCCTTAGGGTAATGTTTTTGAAGACCCTTCGGGTTGTTAGGAATATGTTGTACTTGATGATAACTTCACATTCTATGCACAAATTGTATAAGTCATGTTTTGTAATTGTCAACGGATGAGGCATTATAACTTTATCCGTTGATAGGTAGCTCATCAACGGATGAGGTTTTGTAGCATACTGTAGTATCTCTATTTATCAGTTGATAGTGTTTTTATCCAAAGTCATGTTGACAATCAACGGATAGGCAGAATAGGGTAGCCAATTGTAAATAAGTTATGCTATGTAATTCTGTCTAAGTAAAAGTGTATCAACGGATGAGGACAGAATTCCATCAATGGATAACAGCTCAATCAAGCATCAACGGATTCAGCCCAGTCAACTATCAACAGATGACAGTGTTCAATGCCAAACGTATGATCAATATCACTTTCATCCAATGCTATCTGGGGATTAGCAGTTGATAAAGACAGGTTGGACTGACAAATCACATGGGTTGATAGAAGGTACAAAAAGCAGTATGGCAGCCTGTTTGCACTAAATCACGCAAGCGTACGTGGTCACAAGTAATATATGAATAAGTCAAGTTCGTTCCCACAGAGATCTGGTAATGGTTTTAATTCAGTAGATGTACCTATGCAACAATGTATGATTATTATTCACTGCGAAGATAATTAATAAATTTGGGTTTTAATTATCTAAATTAACTAAGAAATAAATTAACAACTAAGAATTAATTATCTATTGAAGATTAAAATCGAATTACTTCTACAAGAGTAAGCATGGGATCCTAACTTTATTAAATACTTCGCTTAGAGTTGATGCATTTAATCAATGCATGTGATGGTTATGATATCTGATCAGACAACACGAAACAAGTATAGGCTACCTCTCAGTATACGAATACCAAACTACTCATACATCCACAAAAGAGATAGAAGATGAGTAGAAACCAATTATGTTTAGACCCCATATCTCTATAAGATTTGAAAACATAACGGTTGAAGAACAAGTTGTCTATTAAGATCACATAGGGCAGCATAATATCTCTATTTACGCTACAAATCATGATGTTAAACATCAACCTATCCTATGCTAGCATGGGAAGTTCTAAATCTCAAGATCCACTCTCGCTTCACAAGAGATTAACAAATTAGATGTTAGCTACGCATCTAAACACATGAATCACAACCATACAAGGATATCAAGAATTCACCACACATAAATCTTTAAAGCAATCAAACTACTAAGCTACATAGATAACTCCGTTAGAATCCCATGACACCGATTAGTTCATAATCGAACCGTTCGTCATCATGGGATCTGATGAAACCATGATAAAAACAAAGTATTAAAAAATACAAATAAACCTAAGTAATTGATATGTAATGGTGATACAAATTACAATGGTAGGATGTGTTTAAATAGGCTCTAGAAGTCTTGCCCAACAAGGAAACTACCAAATCAGAATTAAAATAGAATACGTTTCCTAAACTGATTCTGTTTTTAAGGAAAATTCGTAACTGACTTTTCTTCATTATTTCTGGGCCGTTCCAGTTGTGTTTTGACATCTAGACCACTTTATAATGATAGAGAATCTCGTTAGCTTCGCGTGGACAGTAAGATCGTCCAAAACGGACTTATATAACTCAAGATATGGCCCAAACAGTGAATCAAAATTTTTAGGACAAATTTCGGAGTTGGACAGCGGCCATGCTAGGCTGCGGCCTAGCTCCAATTCTGTTAGCAATTTTTCAGCATGCTATTTCCTTCGTTTTTCCTTCGTTTCCTTCCGTTCTTTTCCCTAAGGCTTCCATACTTCATTTCCTTGACTCCAAATCTCCCAAGAATAGTGTGGAAGACTTCATTCTTCATTAAAAACTCAAAATCCACACCAACATCAACTAAATTCTCCCACCATATCCAATGATTTATAACCCTGCACAACTACACGAAACACATCAAAAAAACAAAAACTTGAGGCCAGGTAAATCAATTTAAGCCGATATAGAACGCTCCAAGTGGATATAAAATCCACTTATCACAGCCATACTTTGGAAACAAAGAAGAAAGAAACATTCAATTTACACAATGAATACAAGAAAAGTGCAAGAGACAAATCTATACACAAGGACAACCTTTCGGCTTCATGTGGATTTGGAGTGGAGTAGCAAGTCAACTTGGATTAGATTAGTATTATCTTATTTTAGGTAGTACTTGTAAACTTGGGATATATATAACCAAGTGTAGCAACTCTTTGAAAAAATAAGAAAACTATTTTGTAAGTTATATTTCGCTTAGATTTTCTTGAATATCCTTAGAAGCAAAGAGTTGTAAAACAATAGCTGTGTACTTTTGTATCACAGAGTTTTCTTCGAATAAAAGTCTCAGGTGGTACATTTAACCACCTGATTTTTATGTGTTTGTGAATCATTCCTTATACAGCTATTATCTCATTATAGATTTCTATGGTTCTTATCAGAAATTCATAAATATCTAGAATTGTATTCAACCCCCTCTTCTACAATTATACAAGTGTGTAATCTGGGAATAACAATTGGTATCAAAGCAAGCTTCTAACATATTTGAAGTTTAAGATCAACACACTTCCATCATGTCTAAGAAGGATTATGGAGTAAAGATACCAGTTCTTGATAGAGAGAATTACTTTCACTGGAAAGTAAAAATGCGTCTACATCTCATGTCTATTGATGAGGGTTTTGTGGATTGCATTGAGAAGGGTCCTCACGTTCCAATGAAGACTGCGTCAAGAGTTGGTCTTGCTGAAGATGCGCCTGACATTCGCATTCCCAAACCTATTTCTGAGTGGAGTCTTGAAGATTCGGCAGAAGTCCACAAAGACAAAAAGACCATGAATATTTTGTTTAATGGTTTAGAAACAGACATGGTTGACAATGTTATCAATTGTACTACCTCCAAGAAAGTATGGGACATTATTCAAACCTTATGTGAAGGTACAGAATAGGTGAGGGAGAACAAGATGCAACTACTGATCCAACAGTATGAGCACTTCCATTTCAAGAATGGAGAGACACTGAATGACACATTTAGTAGATTTCAAAAGATACTAAATGGCTTGAAACTGTATGGAATAATCTACCAAGTGAAAGATGTTAGGAATAATTCATGAGTTGTGATGTTAAGAATAGAATTTTACTTATACTTCTTGTAATCCTGATTTATAAAGGATTTAGCACTTTGTATAGGAGATATGTGTTAGACAGTAATCTGTAGAATTAAGTCAGGAACAGTGCATCAAGTACTACATGTCAGGAACTGAGATTGAATCCTGATACGTCAAGTCAAATACTGATCAAGTACTGATGGGATGGTCAGATCCTAATGCAAGATAGAATCCTGATATCAGTCATGTTACTGATGATGTCATTATGGATGCTACAGAAACTGGCAAGTGCTATAAAACAGGATCTTTGTTTGAGGAACAAGCAAGAAGATTTCATGAAGGAAATAATTTTCTATTGATGGAAACTATCAACTGGACGGTAGAACATTGTCATGTATAGATTATCTTTCTATGATTAGTTGATAGGTAGCATTATAAATACTCTCTCAATATCATTGTAAAGAGCGTGAAAGTTGAGCGATTGATTTTGTATGCGTAGCTCTGTATAAGGTTTGTATTCGAGAGTTCGAAACAAACAGAGAGAGAGATTTATTTTATCAGCAGCTGCTAAAGGTATTTGTACACCTTTGGTAGAGTTTGTATTTGATCTTATTAATACAAACAGTTTGATTCATTCGTTTATTCTTATTTATCTAATCAAGCAAAAATCAGACACGATTATATAACTTGTATTCAACCCCCCCTTCTACAAGTTATTCGAGTTAACAATTGGTATCAGAGCAGGTTGATTTCGAATAATCATAAAGATCTGCAATCATGTCTGGTTACACGGATGGGAATACTAAGATTCCTATGCTCAAGAGAAACGAATATACTCTATGGGAAGTAAAGATGTTGCATCATCTGGAAGCAACAGATCCTGATTATTTTGACAGAATCAGAGATGGACCTTTTATCCCAACAAAGGTTGTTGGACAAGCAACTGTTGATGGTCAAGTTGTTCCAGAACATACAGCAGAGAAGCCAAAATCTGAGTGGTCAGATAAGGACAAGGAGAATGTTCTTAAAGATGCTAAAGTGAGAAACATATTAATCAACAGTCTTGATTCTGTTCTCACTAACTATGTTCTCTCTTGTAAAACTGCTAAGGATATATGGGACAATCTTAAGGTTCACTGTGAAGGAACTAAGCCTATCAGGAAGAACATGAGGACACTACTTATACAACAGTATGAGTACTTTGAATCCAAGTCTGGTGAGTCACTTACTGATACCTTTGACAGGTTTACAAAACTCATCAATGAGATGGCCATGCATGGTAAATATTATGACTTAGAGGATATGAATACAAAGTTCATAAAAGCCTTGCCTGATTTCTACAATGAGAAGATATCTGCAATTGAGAAAGCTAATGATCTGGATGAGATATCATTAGAGGCTGTGTATGGAAAACTGAGGGATTATGAACTTGACAAGCAGCAGAAGAATAGCAGGAGTGAAGGAAAGATGAAGACTGTTGCACTTACTGCTCAATCTGAATCAAAGAAGCTTCCAGAGGAACAGCATGATGAACTTGCTGTAAAGAACTCAAGGAAGAAGAAAATCAAAGAAAGTTCTGAGTCAGAGACTACTTATATGGACTCTGATAACAATGATTTTGAATCTGAGATGCAGGAACTCTTTGCTATGTTTGATAAAGCTTTCAAGAAAGGAAGATTCAACAGGAGAAGATTTAGCAAAGGACCTTTTCAAAAGAAGGAGGAGAAGAAGAGTGACAAAGGCAAAAGTACAATTGTCAAGCTTGATAAGGCCAAGATCAAGTGCTTTAACTGTAGCAAGCTTGGACACTTTGCTAGTGAGTGTAAGAAGCCTAGGAATTCAGGAAAGGGTAATGCACTTATGGTCACACAGAAGGATTGGGTTGATTCCAGTGATTCTGAAGATGAATTGGATTATGACAACATTGCACTGATGGCAAATGTTTCAGACAAACCTGGATCTCCAAAGAAAACTTCTCCATCCTCTGTTAAGGTATCACTTCACTCTCTTGATTCATTTGATATCTTAAATTCTGATGAAATTAGATCTATCCATGCTGAGTTTAAGAATTTTATGACTAATTTTAGAATTCTTACTTGTGAAAGAGATGAACTTAAGGTTAAGAATGATAAATTAGTTGATAGAAATAATTTTCTTGAATCTGAGTTAATTCAAATGGAAGAATACAAGTTAAGTTCTGATAAAGCTAAGCATGATTATAGTGTTATTCTTAAGGCTTATGACTATGTCAGAAAAGAACTAGAGGAAGAGAGAGATGTGATTAAAACCATTAACAATTCTGGTAAAAAGACTCAAGAAATCTTTGAAAGTGGAATTCGTGGTAAGGTTAATGGTTTAGGTTTTGATAAGGCTAGACAAGAAGAAAAAATAGCTATTGTCAATGATGATAGTAGAGTAGAAGCTAGCACATCTAAATCTGAAGGTAAGAAAATTGTTTCTGAACCTAAACATGTTAAATATGTTGATTCAAAAGGTACCCCTATTGTACACAAAAGGATTAACAATAGTAATTCAGATGAGAAAGTGTTAGAGAAACCTAAGAATGTAAACATAGGGTTTCTGTCTAAGTCTCAGTTGAAACAGAGATTAGATGATCTTTCAGAGTCTAGCAAGATCAAAAGAAATAGGAATGGAAAAGAAGGTATTAACAAAGAGAATAATTACAAGAATGTACCTGATGCACCTAGTAAAAAATGCTATAAGTGTGGAAATCATAATCATTTGGCCCTAGACTGCAATCAAAAACCTTCTTGGAAAACTGAGTCCAGATTCCCCAAGACTCAGAAAATTCAATACCAACCACAGAAAGCTTGTTATCATTGTGGTAGTTTACTTCATTCCATTTATATGTGTAGAGAATATCATGAACTGTATTATGACTATTATTCTTTGAAATATGAAACTCCTAGTCACAAACAGTTTGTGAAATTAGAGTCTAAGGTTGACTCTGCAACAGGTAAAGTAAAAGCAAAATCTTCAAAGCCTGTCGTTTCAAAATCTAGTAAGAAAGGATCCAATCAAAGTTGGGTCCTTAAAAATTCTAACTAGTTACTTTTTGTTTGCAGGGCACAGGAAAGAAGCATTCAATTATCTTGGACAATGGATGCTTTGGACATATGACTGGAAAGAAGTCCCTGCTTACAAAATTTGAGAGGAAAGCTGGCCTAGTAATATCTTTTGGAGATGGCAACAAAGGAGAAACTCTGGGATATGGCTCAATTGTTTTGGGGAATGTCATCATAGAAAATGTAGCACTGGTTAAAGGCTTGAAACATACTCTTTTAAGCATAAGTCAACTGGGTGATAAAGGTTACAAATCAATCTTTGACAGAGAAGGATGCAAAATCTTGAATATGCATAATGGAGACATTGTTCTAACTGGTCAAAGACATGGTAACATATATGAAGCTAGCTTAAGTGATACATCTAAAGGAATTCTTAGATGTCTCTACAGCAAAGCAACAAGTGATGAAAACTGGAATTGGCACAAGAAGCTCTCACATCTCAACTTCAAGAAGCTTAATCAACTTGTTAAGCACAATTTAGTGAGAGGCCTACCTCAGGCAAATTTTGTGCAAGATGGACTTTGTGATGCCTGTCAGCTTGGAAAACAAAGAAGAACCACTTTCAAGAGCAAGACTGCAAATTCAATTACTGAACCATTTCACATGCTACATTTTGATCTGTTTGGTCCAGTAAACATTATGTCTATCAGCAAGAAAAGATATGCTCTAGTAATAATGGACGATTTCATAAGGTTTACATGGGTGTTCTTTCTACACAAGAAGGATGAAGCTCCTCAGCAAATCATTGAACTTGTCAAAATTATTCAGAATAACTCTGAGTACAAAGTCAAAGTACTTAGGAGTGACAATGGTACAAAATTCAAGAATTCTATAATGGAGGATTTTTGTGCAGACAATGGAATCACTCAACAGTTTTCTGCACCTGGTACACCTCAGCAAAATGGTGTAGTGGAAAGAAAGAACAGGACTCTCATAGAGGCAGCAAGAACCATGCTTGCAGATGCAAAACTTCCAACCTATTTTTGGGCAGAAGCTATTAACATTGCATGTTTCACACAAAACTGTACCTTGGTAAATAGTCATGGAAAAACTCCCTATGAGATGATCAAAGGAAAGAAACCAAGTGTGAAATACTTTCACATCTTTGGATGCAAATGTTATGTCCTAAAAGTTCATCCAGAACAACTTGGAAAATTTGAAGCCAAATCGGATGAAGCAATCTTTCTAGGATATTCAGCATCTAAGGCCTTTAAGGTTTATAATCTCAGAACTCACATTGTTATGGAATCAATTCATGTTGCATTTGATGACAAGAAATTTGGAATTCTGCAAACTGATGAAAGCCATGACAAATTGGAATTTGAAAATCTGAAGAATTCTGAGATACTCTCCAGTGATGATGAAGGTTCTCCAGAAGGAATTTCTATTGCTTCTCAAAGGAATGCTACTGTTGAGGGGGAGCAAATGAATCAAGGAGAACACAGTGATCATCAGGAGCAGACTAGCTATTCAGAGTCTACTCCATCAGGAACTGATCTTTCAGAGACTACTGAGGAAAGATCAGTAACTAGTAGCAGTATGGAATCTACTGATTCTACTGATCAAGGGGGAGCTATTGAAGGCAGAGAGAGTACTTCTATAAGAGATACCACTAACTTAGGGGGAGAGTCTAGCAGAGGCAATCTACCACATGTTAGAAAATGGACAAAGAATCATACTGAAGATTTGATTATTGGTGATCCGAATTGTGGTGTTCGAACCAGAAGATCAATTCAAAATGAATGCTTGTACAGTTGCTTTCTCTCAAAGAATGAACCTAAGAAGGTTGAAGAAGCCTTACAGGATCCTGATTGGGTAATTGCAATGCAGGAAGAATTAAATGAGATTGAGTGAAACAAAGTCTGGAAACTGGTACCAAGACCTAAAGATAGATATATTGTTGGTGCAAAATGGGTTTTCAGAAACAAGCTAGATGAATCTGGTATGATTGTAAGAAACAAAGCAAGACTGGTGGCCAAGGGTTACTCTCAGGAAGAAGGCATTGATTATGATGAGACCTTTGCACCTGTAGCAAGATTGGAAGCAATCAGGATGTTTCTTGCATTTGCAGCTCATTCAAAATTCAAGGTATACCAGATGGATGTAAAGAGTACTTTTCTAAATGGCAAGCTTGATGAGGAAGTGTATGTGGAGCAGCCACCTGGATTTGTTGATCCAAAATTTCCAAATCATGTCTACAAACTTGACAAGGCACTCTATGGACTAAAGCAGGCACTAAGAGCATGGTATGAGACTTTGTCTAAATTTCTTCTTGAAAATGGATTCACAAGAGGTACAATTGACAAAACTCTATTCTTTAGAAAGATAAAAGGTGAATTGCTTTTAGTTCAAGTTTATGTTGATGATATCATATTTGGCTCTACTAATGAAAAGTTGTGTGCTAAGTTTAGCAAGCTTATGCAGTCTAAGTATCAGATGAGCATGATGGGTGAATTAAATTATTTCTTAGGCTTGCAGGTCAAACAGACTGACACTGGTATTTTCATTAATCAGTCAAAGTATATCAAAGATCTTTTAAGAAGATTTGACTTTCAAGAATGTGCAATTGCAAAAA
This sequence comes from Kitagawia praeruptora, assembly GCA_037693485.1. NCBI lineage: Eukaryota > Viridiplantae > Streptophyta > Magnoliopsida > Apiales > Apiaceae > Kitagawia > Kitagawia praeruptora. Next base: position 50,964,404 of record CM075348.1, on the reverse strand, counting down.
CACCCATGGCAACAGCCACTAAACTAGACTCTGATCCTAAGGGAAAGAGTGTGGATAATACTAGTTATAGAGGCATGATAGGCTCATTGTTATATCTAACTGCAAGTAGACCAGATATAATGTTTTCTACATGTTTATGTGCTAGATTCCAAAGTGATCCTAAGGAATCTCATTTAATCATTGTGAAGAGAATTTTTAGATATCTCAAAGGAACTCCAAATCTTGGTTTGTGGTATCCTAGAGAATCTGACTTCTCCCTAATTGGCTATTCAGACTCTGATTATGCAGGGTGTAAAATAGACAGGAAGAGCACTACAGGTACATGTCAATTCTTGGGAAACAGATTGATTTCTTGGGCAAGCAAGAAGCAACAATTTGTCTCAACCTCAAAAGCAGAAGCTGAGTACATAGCAGCAGGCAGTTGTTGTGCACAGCTCCTTTGGATAAGAAATCAGTTGATGGCTTATGGTATGACACTTAGTAATATTCCTATGTTTTGTGATAATACTAGTGCTATTAAAATTGCAGAAAATCCAGTTCAACATTCAAGGACTAAGCACATTGATGTCAGGTATCATTTTATTAGAGAACATATTGAGAATGGTACTGTGGAACTTCATTTTGTTCCTATTGACAAACAGCTTGCAGATATTCTAACTAAACCACTTGATGAGACTACATTCAGTAGATTAGTAAGTGAGTTAGGAATGTTAAATTTCTAGATCTTTAACATCTGCAAAAGTAGCAAGGTATGTTGTTTTTAGCTTATAGACTTGATATTCTTGTCAGGATCTATATTTGATTGTTAAATGCTTAAGCTATAACACTTTGCCTTGATAAATTTCAGTATGATAGACTTGTTAATAATCATCAGGATTAGAATTGTTATCAGGATGCTGACGTCATCAGTATTGTGTCAGTATCAGGATTGTGAAAATTGTTTCAGATCCTGACGTTTACTTTGTGTAGTAATCTAATTCTGAGTTCTGTTAAGTCTATGCCGGCAAGTTTTAATTTGTGCATACTGATAATTTATACCATTAGTCAGATCATTTGATAAACAGGGAACAACAGACAAGTAGATAATAAAAAATTGTATTTTCATTAATTAAAAGCATTACATACATGGAAATGAAATACAAATATCTTTTTGTCTAATTTCTACTGATAATCCTATTCTTGTCTAAAGTGGTTGATGTTCTTAGTCTTCAAAGATCTACTTCAAGACAAGGAGCATCTCAAGAGTCACTTTGATGATTACTCCTGGATTCCTTGTCTGGGCGACTTGAATGAGAGTAGCTGACTTGAATGTATAGCATCTCCATCAAGATCAACCTCAGACTCTCGGCCAAATTCTTCATCCTCAAGTTTTGAGGAGGTTAGAGGGTGATTGTATCCAACAGATGGATGTTCTAAGAGAAGGTTCTAGACATTATATGGATCTACTCCAACCATGTCTAAAACGATGAGAAAAGTCATCTCTTCAAAGAGATGAATATTGAATCTTTGGTGTTCATCATCTGTGAGAAATCGAAAGATTGGGTTGAAGGTCATTGTGTTTTATGGAAGCTCTGTTTTTACAGAGAGGTTTTGTGTGTTTTTGGAGTTAAGAAATACAAAAGACATCAAGGGTTTATAAAGGAAAGCATGAGAAGCGGAACAGTCATTTTAAATATTCAATGTATCGGCGTATATATCTATGCGTATGACTGATTCTTTCATATTTCCAAGATATTTTTGACAATCTAACAAGAATTTTTTTTGTTTAGATTATTGATGTTCTTTTCAGGTTAAATTCTAAAATTGCCACGTGGAACTCCATTTAATCGTTGAAATCGGGATGATAGTGATTAGGAAAACAAAAGTGATTTCCTCAGGATTGATGATTATTTTTATTATTTTTAATCACATTTAGAGTTGTGATTATCTTGGTGAAAAAGATCACATCAGAAAATGAAGCTGATCAGTATTGATTTTATTTTGATTTTACCCTGATTTATTTAATTGAAATCAATTTTGGATTTTATTGTACAATCTGGCAGTAGGTCTATTTGAAGCAGTCATACTCTGTCCTGGCGCAGACGACCCACCAGAACGACAATCTCTAGCAAAGTGTCCTAGTTTTCCACATTGGTAACACTTGACATCATTCTTAGGGTTCTCATCCACTGTTGGGCACCTGTCAGAGTAGTGCCCCTTCTGTCCACATTTATAACAAGTTACTCCCAATAGTCTACACGCTCCTTTATGCTTTCTACCACACGTATTGCACTCTAGTAATGGTGGTCTTGATTGGTTTGACTGAAATGTTCCTGAGGACTTACCACCTTGATTCACAGTCTCACTAACAGCCTTGTTACCCCCTGACTTTCCCATAAACTTAGATTTTTGTCCTTTACTGAACCTGCTAAAGTAACTTCCTTCACTTGTACCTCCTTTCTGACCCTCAAATTTCCTTTTCTTATTCTCTCGACCTATTTGATTTTGTTCACTCTCGGCTTCAATAATAGATGCCTTTTGAACTACCGCAGCATAATCAGTTAACTCAAACGGTGCCACTCTCGTCCGTAGCCATGGTTTCAATCCTTGTTGGAACCTTTTTGCTCGTTGTTCCTCAGTACGTACAAATTCTGGAACAAACCTAGATAGTTCAGTAAATTTAGTTTCATATTCCGCCACCGATAGGTTATCCTGCTTTAACTCCAAAAATTTCATCTCCATTTGATTTTCCAGATACCTAGGGGAGTACTTTTCTAAAAACACCCTAGTAAAACGCTCCCAGGTTATCACTCCCGCTCCTTCTAGGTTCTTCTTAGCTTCCCACCAATAATTTGCCTCTCCCTTTAAGAGATAGGCTGCAAAGGTTGTTTTCTGATCCTCCTCTGTCCTCAATATCTCAAAAACTTTTTCCATCTCTTTTAACCAGGCTCTGGCTACTACTGGGTTAACAGTTCCCTCAAACTCCGGGGGTTTTAGTGACTTAAAAGCACGAAAGGAGTTAGCTGCCTGATTGGGAAGAACAGGTGGTTGTTGAGGATTCTGTGGATTAGCTAAATTCTGCCTCAGCAGTTCCATAAATTGGTTAAAGGGATCACCACCCTGATTTTCTTGTTGGCCAGTTGATTCATCTTCTTCTTCTTCTTCATGATTTTGTTCATTATGAGCGTTTTCACCCTGCCTATTATGACTTCCTTCCTCTCTCTCATTTTCCCTTGCATTCGCTCTATTATTACGCTTAGGCGGCATGATTCTGTATATAACAATATTCTTCATTAATCACCCAAATTTAAGGTACAACATACATCATTCCCATATACATCATTCTCATATACACAATTATATCACTAGTTAACTCATTTATATACCATAATATTCTCGACTCAACTTTAGCAATTAAGCGTATCACCTTTAGCACAATAACCTTTTCATTTAAGTCAATCACCTTATATACATCAATATCCTTGAATCTCAACATTTAATATCAAAATACAATAGAATTTAGATAGAATACACAAACTTCATTAATTATCCCCACTTCCTTTGTTTATCCTTATTCTAACTTTTCCCTCAAAATACACCTTACTCTCAATAGTAAATCTCAATTATAACTTAAAATTCCTCATATTCTTTTCTCTTACTAATCATCAAATATACCCTTTTCTTCTCGCGAAATTCCTTCCTCTCTTATATCAAAACGCTTCTAGCTCTAATTATCTCTTATTGAAATTTCCCTTGAAATCTCGAGTTTCCTCGTATAATCACGTATACTCTAAACTTTGCTTCCATTCATTAATGAAATCTTTTATATTCGAAACAATTGATAGAATTTAAGAGACCTTAAATTTAAACGAACCCAGATATAAGCAAGGGTCCCGCAACAATTTATAACATTAAGAGTTTTAAATAACCTTTATTCAAAACAAAAGAATATTTGAGAAATCAATATGATGGAAGAACCCGTATGTCACACAAGTGAGGGCGTCCCCTCCGACTTTCAATCACACAGACAGATCGTCCTTGTGTATACATATATGGTTGTTCCTCTTAGTTGGAGTAAGAAATATAGAGGAAAATTTAAATCACAATGATAAATACCATCTTCCGAAAATAATCTTAGAGGAATATTTTGACTAATACAATTTTGAAACACATTTCAAGGATACCAAAAAGTTTTGAAAAATACCGGCCCCCTCATATCGATCTCGTGTACTACATAAACTTAACACCTTTGGCATAATAACACCTTTATTAGCAATAATCTATAAAATTATAATTACGACTTAGAATAAACGCTTCGTTCGATAAACCCCCCTCGAACTCGATGTGAGTTCACAATTTCTATTATTACTGATATATTTATTATTATCACTCTTGTTCCTGAGCATTATGACTCTTAGCTCTGATACCAAACTGTGACAGCCCCAAATCCGGGGTCATGAATCCAGGCCATCACGGACCAATTTCCACTTATTAATATTCTTCTCTTGGCAGCTGGAATATAAATGCATAATAAACTCACAATAGACCCCACACTTAAATGTTAACACACACCAGTCATATGCTTAGAGAACAACATTCACCATAACAAAAGTTTAGACTTAACAGTTATTACAAACCCAGAATCACACTTAAGTACATTATTGAATAACACTTCGACATGAAGCGTTCCAACAATCAAAAGTTTATTACATTCTTACATACTTTATTATACATAAGGCTCTCAGAACCCGTCTGCCTCCACACTACCTCAGGTATCGATGCTAACGTGCTCTCAGAAGGTCGCCTTTCCCCTACCCTCTTGCAGGGTGTTCTGCGTAGAATCGGCATACCTAGCTGTATATAGATAAGTAGCAAGAGTGAGCTAAAATAGCTCAGCAAGATAATTTCTATCTACTAACATCAAAGGAAAATAAACCATTATATATATATAATAGACAAACGCAAACTTCAGTTATTATGGAAAGAATTTTATTTCCATTCAATATTTATATACACTTTCCAATTATCCTTGTACGAAAGAAATATATAGTATTATAATCTCAGTCTCACTTCTAATATCATATAATAATCTGGAAAATAATTATAGACTTTGAGAAAAATGACATTCCTATTTAATAATACATCATCCACTTTCTATTATAAGAAAAGGAAGGTACAACAACATAATATCAATTGCTCTTCTATATTCAGATAATAATTCGCACTTCTTTTCAATATATTATCTCAAGATAACATAGAAATTTGAACTATATCTCTCATTATAATCCTTCCATTTCCTTTTTACACAAAAATTTTATACCATAATATAAAATCAGTTTCTCTTCATCTGTAACAGTAATTCCATCTTTTCATATCATTTTTCTGTTTTCAGTATAAAAATCTGAAAACCATTTTCCAGTTCTTTCCTTTAAAGTTTGGGGATCTCTGTTGGCGCCAGATACGTAGGACGATGATCAGTCGCCTGACCGTACCCGCTCTGTTTACTACTAGTAGAAGGGATGATCCCTACCTGGTAATCAACCCTGGAGGAAGGCTACCTGCTACATCCTCCCTTGGCATCTTCGTGCCATAAGAAAATATTGAGTGCTGGACTGTGCCACTCCCACACAGCCTCTTACGCTTACTGTTGCAATCCTCCTTTTTCAAATCATTTTTCCATTATCAAATACCATTTCACATTTTCCACTTTTCCGTTCACATTTCCTTTCACATATATCATTTCCATTTCCATTTATCATCACCTTTAAAATATTTATGTCATAATACTTTGATTATGACTCAGACATCTCTTCCATAATCAATAAAATCAAATATGTTCTTGTATACATAGAGTATTCCATTTATTTTAGAAATATTTAATAATACTCAATAATATCTATCACAACATTTAGGAAGAATATTTTTAAATTAATATTATAAATCATATAACCCTAGATAATAGCTGATACCATTCCTTTATACATAACTCTAGATAACAACTGATATCATTCTCTTTCATATCCCTTTTTCCATAAATCATATTCGCTCCATTCATAATCATATCCACATTCATCTTTCATAATTCATATACTTTTCTCTTTAATTTCCCTTATCAGGGAAAAACAATTCATATCAATATATCAACCATAGACTAACATATACATATTCCATGAAATCATATCATTGTGAAGATAAGTATTTTTACAAAGTAAGGATAGAAGAAATCTTGCCTCGATCTCTGTATCCTTGCAGTATAGCTCGTCCCTCTTCCGGAGTTTCTATAAACACAAAAGGACCGTCGTTAGAATACCCCATCTCTTACTCACTACACTCTTGTATAACATTACCCTTGACACTTTAATATATGTTTAACGTATCACTATTATCCCAAAGGTTCGAGAACTTAACCATTTATAACCTTAATCGAAGTTTCAGGGGTTTTCACCATTCCCCCTAACGCTTACACTTAACTGTAAAAATTCTCAGAAAATATGGATTTCGAATTTTACCACAAAGTCAACTGATAACAACTCTTTGACTACCTTACTACATTATCCCAAAGTTTCATAATTTTTAAAAATGTGTAAGTATGGTAGTTATAGCCTCAAAGTTAACACAATTACGGTTTCTCGACTTTCGAACGTCTTTCACTAAAACTGACTTTTCTCCTAAACCGTTCATCAGATTTTAACGCACTTTATATCAAAACGATCTATGAACCAAGTTCTATCATCTCATGGTCAGTTGGTGTTCTAAACAGGAACCTACCGTATGCCTCTGTTGTTCCAAAACAGGGCAGTTTCTTGGTTTACCGAAAATCGAACATTATAACCGCTGTATTTTCATACTTTCCAAAAATCCAACTCCTCCAACTCAATCATCAAACCCAATAATCATCACCTACACCATGTGGTCTTCATTACCAGCCATGGTTACAAGCCCACAACACAAATCTCATATCAAATCCAACCATTTATAGCACAAAATCATTATAAACTTAACATTTATATCATCTAACTACTAACCAACTCAATATTCACCATAAATACAAGGGGCAAGAGCATTTATACCTCTTTGAAGCTTGAATAACACCTAGTAAGCCTTGGGTTATGCTTAAACCACCTTATAATAGCTTGAATCAACTAAAGAAGCCATGAAAACAAAGTTAATTCTAAGATTTCACTATTCATTTACCATTCATCAGCTGGAAGATTCGCAAAAACGAAGACCTTACCTACGTTTTATGGAGGAGGATTCTAAATGAAAGTTGTAGAGCATCTCACCACGTTTCCAAAAAGCTAAAGAACATGAAATTCGGCTGAGAAACGAAGGAGTTATGGCTGTTTTACTGACCTGCTGCTGTTTTGGCCAAAAATTGTAAAAATGGGGAAAATAATGATCTTTTGTGTTTGCTTGTTCTTATCTCATCTTAATCTTGCTTTATCTAGAGTGTTATGGAAGCCTTAGAAGATATTTGTGGTTTAAGCCAAGCAAAAGTACTAATTTACCCTTAAAAACAAGTTAATGGAAAGTGATGCCACTTGGATAATCCTAATCTCTTATTTCCTAAATTTTCTAAGTAAAATGTCCATCACATTGGTGAATAATATGGTATGTATCCTTGTTATATTACCAATCTTGGTTGCTTGGTTCCCATACTCATCTAATTGTGGTTCGTTTCGGGTGTACCTCATTATCTCAGTGGTTTTCGAAATCATTTACAAATCCAATTTCTCTTGGTATTCTCTTAACTTAATAATCCTTTGGTTTAACCTAAATTCAATAATCCCTCAATATATAATTCTTATAATATTTCCATGCTCCTTAATATCCCATAAAAGCTTATTCGAAATCAAAATCCTCAAAATCCATATTCAGGAATTTCTGGAATCCTTCGTCATTTCGAGTCTCTTATTTTCAATGTACAACACTAATATGGTTTCTGTTTATTCATTTTCCGTTTCCATTATGGAGTACTTATATACCATTTCTCTAAATCCTCAGATTTTACTATTCATGTGATCACTGTAGCTTGGTTAAAGTTAGGGTTATTACATCAGCTCCTGAGTTCAAAACCACCACATAATCACAAAAAAACACCAACCTGCCTTCAACTAGAAGTTCTGCACAACTCAATGAAAACACATTTAAAACACGACATACTTGAGGTCAAGTAATCAATTTAAGACGATACGAAACATTCTACGTGGATATAAAATCCACTTATCAGAATGCTTAGCAGATATTCAGGAATATGTCCTTTGAGAAGGGTATTCCTTGAAATGTTTGATTTTCAGGGTATTGCTTGAGATGCTTTGGATGACTCTCCGAGATAATGCTTGGATGATCTTATATGATACATTTTCGCATACCTATAAAACTACTCATACATCTATTTCTTTTATGCATCTCGCATATTGTCTCGTTTATATCTACATGCATATCACGAGCACCTAGGTGCTCCATATTATTTACTAATCTTCCTCTTCTAGTTGTTTCAGTTACTTAAGAAATTTGGATGATCGGAACATGCAAAGTTCTACAATCCATTAAGCTGCACTGAAGAATTGGGGTAGTTGTTACGGCTTATTTTCGGTTGCCTCTAATATCTCTCAAATTTCCCAATATGAATATATTGATAATTAACTTAATTCCCAAGTTAATTTTTTTCTCTCTCTCGTATCGAATTAATGATAGAAAATATTTCCAAACGATATCCTTCAAATTAGGAAGGTATTGCAACGCGAATATAATTTAAAAAATATAAAATCTACAAATTTCCAATACATTTCTTAACGATCATAGGGATTAAAAATCGAATCCACCACATTGGCTTGATTCCTACAATATAGGATACACAGACATTTTGAAAAAGAATCCGATACATCTAATAAGTCGAGACATCTCTCAAGTACAACCCCAAACATTCATTATATTCATAATTTTGTTATTCTAACAATATCCGAAATTTATTCTTACCAAATTCTTTCATTAACAAACTATTTTCGTTTTTCTGTAATAGTAGCAGAATAAGGATTGGGAAACGATTGTTGCTACTAGGGGTGTACATGGGTGGATAAAACCGACCAATCCGATCCAAACCGACACTATCTCACCCGATCCAAACCGATTTTTTTAAACCGATATATAATTGGATTGGAAAAACGTTAACCCGATTTAAATGGGTTGGGTACGGGTTTTAATTTTTTTTACCCGAACCAACCCAACCCGATTAAAAAATAAATTAATTTAATAAAAAAATTTTATATCCATGATTCATTATTACATTGGCCCATTTACATTAACCCTTCAATTAAAATACAAATTTGAATGTACTGTATGTTCAATACTTCAATCTATTGCATCCGTTTCTTTCTGTTAGGACTTGAAAATGTTTATTTAAGTTTAGCTAGAGGCTTACAAATGTTTTATTACACAGTTACTTAGCTCGTAGAGGGTGACTCATCTAGGAAAATTGTTGAAATAATTTTTTGTTCAGCACTATTGGCTTGTTTAGCAGCACTATTGACTTGTTTACCAGCACTATTGACATTGTTTATTCGATAGACTCATCAAAGCAGCATACCACCAAGTGTTGGAATGAAACAAATAAAAGGAGGTTACTAGAAAGCTACATGCAACAACAAAAAATAGAAATTATTGAAAAAAAGAATGACGTTGATCGGTACTTAATTGATGAACACCTATTTGAGAGGGATGGCGGTAATATTTTGCTGCTTTTCAATACTTTAAGTAATTTTATATGCAGTTTTTTTTATATTTATTCATAGCCCGTCCAAATCAAACCAAATCAATCCAAACCGATTTGATTAGATTGGATTGGATTATGAATTTAATTTTAATAGATTAGGTTGAAATTTTTTCAAACCGATTAAATTGAGTTGGGTCATAAAATTCTTTCAATCCGCCCAACCCGAACCCTGTACACCCCTCGTTGCTACGCAAACAATGTTTGTTGAATTCAAACCAAAAAAACTCTAGTATACACATACTAGAATTCCAACTCAACCCAAGTGTTGTGGAATTTATTTCTCTGTGTAATGCGTGCTGCCGGTTAAAAAATCAACCCACATATTGACATGCAATCGATCCGAGGGGTAAATTCCAAACGTGTGAATTATAGACAAAAATCCTTTACCACCATGAATTTTGTTGTAGCACAGGGCCCGAATTAATTTTGACAATGTAAAACTTTTACATCGTACTTCCTCCGATTTATGATTTAAGTTATTTACGTATTCTTAGATCTTAAATATTATTTAATATTTTTTTTAAATAAAAGAAGCTTATGAATATTTTTATTCAGAAAATAAATCGTAAAAATAAATAAAATAACACTCATTTATTTAAGATTTTCGGATGCATAAATATCTTATATTGTGGAGAGAAAGTACCGTAAAATGAGAGGAAAGTGTTCTTTTTTTAACCAGAAAAAATATATACATTAAATATCATCAAAGTCCAGGGGGCAGGGAAAGATTTAAGGAGGGGCTAAAGGGGTGGAGCATACGTCCTCAAAAAATTTTCCAAGCTTCGAATCATTATGAAAATGTTTTCATAAATATTTAAACCTGTTATTTCTCCAAAAAATATGGTGCTTCCGTTAAAAAAAATTCTGATCAAGTCTAAATTTAATTATATCTTTATATATAACTAGCTTATAACACGTGCGATACACGAAATATTTTAAATATTTTTATCATAATATTTAATATTTTTATCTTATTATTCATAATTTTAATATTTGCTTTTTAATTAGTATGAAAATAAATTATAGAAGATGATAAAATATAATAATACGTATTTGATATTGTTCTAAATGATAGTTTTTTGTTTGTATATTAAAAATCGATAAATAATTTTTTAAATTTAATATGTTCTTACGGGAATTGAACTTTGAAATTCTTGTAGTAGTTTATAATATAATATAATTGTTTAATACTAAGATGGTGAAAATAGATAATACAAATTTTTAACTAAAATATTTTGTTGAGGGGAATCGAACCTTGAACTTTTAGGAGTAGTTTATAAACTGATATAAATGTTTAATAATAATATGTTGTTGACGAGATTCGAACCTTGAACCTAAAAAAAGTATTTTATATATTATACAAAGAATATTATTTTAGCATTACATCCAACGATTCTCATTAATCTGTCTCAAAATTCAACGGTTACTATTGAATGTACCAAAAAAGTGTACCAAACTACCAACCAAATATACCTTATTTGGTTTTAAATAGTATAGTTTACAATAAGCTTAATACGAATTTTAACCATTATTTTGGTCACTGTACCGCCAAAATAATCTCAATCGTCGAATATAATATTTTTGAAAATAGACTATCAAGATTATATCATATTAAAAATAAAATTATAATTTAAAAAGGATATAATTAGAAATTAAAAAGAAAATTATAATCTAAAAAGGATATAATTAGAAAAAGGTTGTATTAGAATTGAATTTTAAAAAGAAAATAATAATTTGAAAAGGGTTTATTTAAAAAAGATTGTATTAGAATTGAATTTTATTTATTTTTCTATTAGTATTAAAAAAATTCATATTTACAATTTGGGTTCTATATTGAGATATAGAAATCATAATTGAATGATTTTACAATTCACGCGAAACTCATAAAATTATCTTAAATTTATTGATATTTTAATAATTAGTATTCAAATGGAACACTAAGAATCTTAAGAGAAAGTAAAATTACGAATTTTTACATTAATCATATTCAATGTAGAAGTCTTACATTGATAATGGTATTCAATGTAAAATATTTAATTACATATGATTTAAATTATTAACGCACATCTTTTCGTATTTCAATATAGATACAATTTTTAGTTTATAACATATTAAAATATAAAATATTGTTTTATGCTAGATACAATGGTTTTTATCTATTTATTTAAAGATCTAACGGTTCTTATTTATTTTGTCTTTATTTATTTTGTCGTACGAAGGACCAAACTACCGATTATCAAAGTTTTGGACAAAATTCCTGTTACACTTTTTATTAATTGTATTTGGTAGTTATAGAATTATCTTCAAATAATAACAATGGTATTTTAATAATCAAAACGAGTTATAAGTATAATTCATAAATCAATTAGAATTTTAATTATAAAAAAATCGTCAATTTCTTCTTTATTTTGTTTCTCCATAGATTTAATTGGAAAATAATTGTTAAACCATCACTAAATTAAAGATTATTTTTTTTAATTTCACGTGGGCTGTAAAATCGTCCAAATCAAATTTTAAGAATTTAATATAGAGTACAAATATTAAATCGAACTTATAAAATCTTATATATATTAATTTTTTAATTACAATTTGATATGTAAATTAATAACAAATAAAATTTAAAATTAATATAATTATAGATATTAAAAAGGAACCGTGTATTGCACGAGTTATAAGCTGGTAACAATTAAATAAGTTAAGATGTGTTTTTAATTAGGAAAATACTAGAGTTACAATATTGTGTAAAAAAATTTTACAAAATGACACATGTCTCGTTATAATTAAATTAAATGTAATGTGTCCATGTGCATTCACATCCATGTAGCCAATGAAAACATCTCATATTAACACATCAGCATTACGGCATCATTTTATAACAATTTTTTGTACAAAATTTTGTATCCCTATCTGTTATAGTCACAGAGGCATGCTTGTTTACATCTAATAACAAGCCTAATTGTTTGTAATGCTTTGCATTACTTATATGATCTCTTAACTGAGGGAACCTCTAGTTGTAGAGTTTCTGTTTGTTTTGTACTTGCAATAGGCATCAAATCCTAGTTGTGTAACTGTACTTATATAGTCAAGAATAATGCTTGAAAGAATTTCCAAGGTTCATGCCTCAAGCAAGAAGATAAAGACTGTCAAATAATCACAGTTGGGATTTGAAGAAATGAAGAATTTGCCTAAGTACCAATTCGAGAAGTACATTTGTCTATTTGAGAAGTCTAGCGTTCGAGAAGTCAGAGATTCGATATCTGAGAAGACACTGTTCGATATCTCTGAATGAACTATTCGATATCTCATTCGATATCTCAGAGATTCGACATGTCTAAATGCTCTATTCGAGAACTCAAGAAGTCAACAAGTCAAAGTGGTATTCGAGTTCTCAAAGAGTCAACAAGTCAAAGTTCCATTCGATATCTCAAGGACTCTGAATGAACTATTCGATATCTCAGGGATTCGACAAGTCAAGTGTTCTATTCGACAACTCAAGGAACCCTGGAGAAAATAACTATTCGAGAAGTGATTCGATATGTCAATCATACAGTATTCGAGAACTCAGAGTTATCTAATCCTAGTTCTCAATCAATCACTTATCCACTTCTCGAATACATTCTTGGAGACAAAATACTGAAGAAATTGTACAAGTCAGAAACCTGCAACAAGCCAATGCACTTTATGGACCACAATCTGTCACGTGCTCTGGAAAGCCTACAAGGAAGCTTGGAGAGATATAGAAGAGACAAAGAGCTAAAGAAGTGGATCTGAACAGAACTTTGCAAAGTCAAATCTGTAGCTGTTTGGATGCTTACTCAAAAAGGATAGACATACAAGAAAGTAATTTATCCTGTAACCTTATTTGTAGTAATTGAGTTGTATTCTTGTTCTATAAGAATACAATCTCACTTCTTTAGTTGATTAGGTTTTTTATACACACTGAAAGATATATCTCTCTGAGAAAAACGAAGCTGAGAATACTATCATTTGTATTCACAGATTGTAGCAACCTTTATCTAATAATATATTAGATTATAGTGATATTGTGTCTTGTGTTATTCTTTATCCGCACCTACAAATTTGCACACACAAACACTTATCTGCTACACAGATTCAAGAACAAGAAAAGTTCAAGAATCCATTCACCCCCCCTCTGTATTCTTTTGCTGTATTCAATACTCAACAAGTGGTATCAGAGCGGGTTGTTTATTCAAAAACAGAAAAACGATCATGAATTCGAATACACCAAAGACCATAGGAACGGTGAAAGTCCCTAAGTTTGATAAAGAAAATTACAACCTCTTGAAGATAAAATTGATGTTGTTCATCAAAGCCTCTCATCCTTTGTATCATGAGATTCTCAAGAATGGTCCCTTTGTTCCACAACAAGAAATACCTGAGAAGACTATTGGAACCATAACTGTTCCAAGATCTTATGTGGCCAAGGAACCATCCAAATGGACAGAATCAGAAAAGGAGATGGTTGCTCTTGACAGTCACCTCATGTTTCTAATTATTGATTCCATGGATATGTCAATGTTTGCAAACATTGCATCGTGTACATCTTCCAAAGAAATGTGGGATCACATTGAGGTGTTATGTGAAGGGACTAATGAGGTCAAGTAAAACAAGAAATAGATACTGGTCACACAGTATGAAGTTTTCATGGCACAGCCCAAGGAAAGCATCACTGAGATGTTTGAGAGATTTCACAAGCTAGTTACTGAGTTGCAGATGAATGGGAAGGTTTAAAACACCAAGGAGTTGAATATGAAGTTTCTATTATCTTCTCCAAATCACCTAGAGCAGAGGGTCATTTCTCTAAGGGAAAAAGATTTGAACAAAATCACTTATGATGTGCTCTATGGGGTTTTAAAGACTCATGAGCTTGAGTTGCTTCAGAAAAGGGCTATCCAAACCAACCAAGGCAGAATGATAAACACATCATGTGCCTTGATTGTCAACAAATCTATTCAAGACCTAGAAGCATCTACAAGCCAGCTAAGGATAGAGGAGATAGTAGATGATGAAGAAACTGAAGCTGAGGCAAGTGAACCTGTTGAGGAGAAGGAGGAAGAAAAGTTCTATACTCTTGAAGAACTAGATGGAATGGAAAACACTTCATATGCTTTCATGGCCAGAAAATTTCCAAACATCAGATTCAAGAGGAACCAACCCTTCAAACCTAAAACTCACAACCATTCATTCAACAAGAGCAAGGTACCTGTGAAAGCAAACAAGAATAAATTTAAAACCAGCCATGTGGATAGGTCACTGTAAGGTGTTATAGATGCAATGACCTAGGGCATTTTGCCAGTGAATGCAAGAAGCCTAAAAAGAAGGATAAAGAGTTTCTAGAGCTTGAAGCTAAGTATGAGGCCCTTCTGAAAAAGCAGACACAAGGTAAGGCCTACATAGCTGAAGGGAAGTGTTGGGATGATTCTGATAATGATGGAGAAGAGCAAGAATTTTGCAACTATGCCTTGATGGCCAATTCCAAGGATGACAAATCTTCATCAGACTCTCAGGTACCATCTCTCACTACCATAGACATGTCTGTTTCTGAATACAAATGCATAATTGAACAACTATCTGTTAAAATGTTTAATATTCATACTAGTATGACTGCTGCTAATGAGGAAATTGCTAAACTGTCTGCTAGAAATGAAATGTTAATAAAAAAGAATGAGGAACTTGAGCTAACTGCTATACAAGTAGAAAACCTTAAGAAAGAAGTTGAATATCTGCAGAATAAGGTTCTATGTGCTAGTCAAATTGAAAAGGCTTTTAAGGATGAACTAGATGAAAATGAATTCAAACTGAAAGCCTTTAAGAAATCATCTAGTCTAGTGCAATCCTATTGTGAGAAAATTCAAGCTAAACCCAAGGCTGCTATTGGACTTGACTATGGCACTCTTAAACAGAGGAAAGGCTATGCTGTCATTGAAGACAGGAGGAAGTGCCTCACATTTTGAAAAAGGCTGAGACTCCAATTTTTAAAGAATCAACATTTGAAATTGATGAGGATGCCTTACTCACCAAGCAAATATTGAATGATGAGGATGAGGCATAATCCAGTGAACAACAAGCATTCTCTAAGAGTGAGAGTGTCAAGCTAGAAGCCAAGGAGCCAGTAGGTGATAGGTGTAGACCTAAGAAGTTTGTTAAATTTGTATCAGCTGGGAAGAATGAATCTGAGAAGAAAGTGGCTAAGAAGTAACATAACATAAATGGCAAGCTAGGGATTAACAAAGATAACAACTATGCTTATATGCCTAATGCCCCTAGGAAAACGTGTCAGAATTGTTTCAGTACCAATCATTTAACTCATGCATGCAAAAAACCTGTTGGTAGTGTGCCCAAACCTTTCTATGATTGTTCTGTGCCTTTAAGACATAGAGATGCTCCATTTTGTGATAAATTTGACTGTATGCCATGCAATATAAATGTTATGACTAGTTGTTTCAACTTGAGAAGGCATTTCATTGATGGTTGTATCAGTCACAATTCTCACACACACACTACACAAGGTCAAAGTCTTCTAGTCCTCCTAGAGTTAGGAAGGTACCTCTGTCACCTAAGTCTGAAATCTCAGGTTCTAAGACTTCTAACAGTGACAAGAAGACTAACACCAAGAAAGTTGATAAGCATGTTGTTTATGATAAAACCGTTTCTAAGTCACATGGATCCAAACTTGTTTGGGTACCAAAGGAGAAGTAATACCTTTGTGTTTGCAGGGCAAAGAAAGTGAAAAGAAGGTCATGTGGATTTTGGAAAGTGGATGCTCAAATCACACGACTGGTGATATGGTCCTGCTATCACAGTATGAGGAGAAGGCTGGCCCAATGGTTGCTTTTGGAGATGACAGCATGGGTAACACATTGGGATATGGCAAATTGAAAGTTGGTAATGTCATCATTGAAGATGTAGCACCAGTCAAGGGACTCAAGCATAATCTGCTAAGTGTTGGTCAGTTTACTGATAGAGGATTCAAAGTGGATTTTGACAAAGATGAATGTTTGATCACCCACAAGAAGACTGGTGATTTTGCTCTATCTGGAGTAAGGAAAGGAAACATGTTTGTAGCAAATATGGACTCTGCAAACAAGGACAAAATTTGTTGCTTATACTCAAAAGCATAAAATGAAGATTGTTGGCTGTGGCACAAGAGGTTATCACACTTGAACTTCAAAGCCATTAATTCTCTAGTCAAAAGAGAGTTAGTGAGTGGCATGCCCACACTTGAATTCTGTCAAGAAGGAGTGTGTGAGGCTTGTCAAAAAGGAAAAATGAAAAGATCAAGCCACAAGTCAAAGACAGTGACATCAATAACCAAGCCCCTGCAACTCATTCATATGGATTTGTTTGGGTCTATCAATATTATGTCACTAGGAAGAAAGAAGTATGCCTTGGTGATGGTTGATGACTTTACAAGATATATATGGGTGGAATTTCTAGCATCAAAAGATGAGGCTCCACAAGTAATAATTGAGTACATAAAGAAAGTTGACAAGGAAGCAAAGGCCAACAATGCAAGTGTGATTACATTGAGAAGTGATAATGGAACAGAGTTCAGAAATGCTATACTTGAAGAATTCTGCAAAGAGAATAGAATTTCTCTGCAATTCTCAGCTCCAAGGACTCCACAACAAAATGGAGTTGTTGAGAGAAAGAATAAAACTCTAATTAAGGCTGCTAGGACAATGTTGCTTGATGCAAAGATGCCTACATGTTTTTGGGATGAGGCTATGAGCACTACATGCTATATCCAAAACAGAACCCTCATCAACAAAAATACTGGAAAGACACCTTACAATTTGATGACTGGAAAGAAGTCTACTCTAAAGTATGTTCATACTTTTGGAAACAAATGCTTTGTATTGAAGGATAATTCAGAATATGTTGGAAAGTTTGATGCAAAGGCATTTGAAGGAATTTTTCTTGGCTATTCTATGGAAAGAATTGCATACAAAGTTTATGTCATCAGTCAAAAGAAAATTATGGAAAGCACAGATGTGACATTTGATGACAGCAAACTACCTGGATTAGAAGAAGCCAATGATGAAGATAAAGATCCATTGAAGTTTGATAATCTAGATGATTCTGATGAAGAGATTGAAACTGGAGTTGAAACTCAAGTTCAACAAACTCAAGTGAATGATGATACGAGAAAAGAATTTGTGTCAGTCAATAGTGGAGAAACAAGCATCCAAGACATACTTGTGAATAGTGGCAACCTCACAGGGGGAGGAAATGAGAATGATCATGACTTGGATGATGAAGCAACATCAAGAATGAGAAATCAGGCTGAGCACTCAAGGAAATGGGATAGATCACACACTACAGAGCAAATTATTGGAGATCCAAATGCAGGAGTAAGGACTAGGAGAGCAACTCAAAATGAGTGCCTCTATGGCTGTTTTCTATCTCAGATTGAGCCTAAGAAACTTGATGATGCACTGTTGGATCCAGATTGGATTATTGCCATGCAAGAGGAGCTGAATCAATTTGAAAGAAACAAAGTATGGGAACTTGTGCATGCACCAAAGAATAGAACCATTGTTGGAACAAAATGGGTTCTGAAGAATAAGATGGATGAAGATGGTGTAACAGTAAGAAACAAAGCAAGGTTAGTTGCAAAAGTATACTCTCCACAGGAAGGCATTGATTATGATGAGACATTTGCCCCTGTTGCTAGATTGGAAGCCATCAGAATATTCTTGGCATTTGCTGCTCATTCAAACTTTAAAGTTTATCAAATGGGTGTCAAGAGTGCATTTCTGAATGGAGAGTTGGAAGAAGAAGTTTATGTGCAACAACCACCTAGCTTTGAGGATCCACATTTTCCAGAATTTGCCTACAGATTTCTTAAGGCATTATATGGACTTAAGCAGGCTCCAAGGGCATGGTATGATACTTTATCACAATTTCTCCTTGAAAATCAATTCACTAGAGGCACATTGGACAAAACACTATTTTACAAGAAGCATGGTGATGATATTATCGTAGTTCAGATTTATGTGGATGATATCATATTTGGCTCTACAAATGAGAATCTGTGTGAGAAATTCTCTAAACTCATGCAGAGCAGATATGAGATGAGTATGATGGGAGAGTTGACATTCTTTCTTGGGTTCAAAGTCAGTCAAAGGAAGGATGGTATCTTTATCAGTCAAACCAAGTACATCAATGATTTACTGAAGAAGTTTGACTTAGAAGACTGCTCACCTGCAAAGACACCCATGGCCACTGCCATTAAATTGGATGAAGATGCTAAAGGCAAGTGAGTAGACATCTCAGTCTACAGAGGCATGGTTGGTTCTCTACTCTACCTCACTGCAAGTAGGCCAGACATCATGTTTGCTACATACATGTGTGCAAGGTTTCAATCAAATCCAAAAGAATCACATTTGATTGCTATAAAAAGGATCTTTAGATATCTGAAGGGCACTCCAAACTTGGGTTTATGGTATCCTAAGGACACAGGGTTCGATCTGGTTGGTTATTCTGATGCTGATTATGCTGGATGCAGAGTGGATAAGAAAAGCACCTCAGGTAGCTGCCAGTTTCTTGGACAAAGTTTAGTCTCTTGGTATAGCAAGAAATAACAATCTGTGTCAACTTCTACAGCTGAGGCTGAATACATAGCTGCTGGAAGTTGCTGTGCTCAAGTGCTTTGGATTAGAAATCAACTTAGAGATTATGGACTTGTGTTGGAAAGAATTCCAATCATGTGTGACAACACAAGTGCAATCTCTATAGTTTCCAATCCTGTCAATCATTCTAGGACAAAGCACATTGACATCAGATATCATTTCATTAGAGAACATGCAACTAATGGAACCATTGAGTTGCATTCTGTCTCTACAGATAAACAACTAGCTGACATATTCACTAAGCCATTAGATGAAGCCACCTTCACAAGGTTGGTTAGTGAGATTGGAATGCTGAATTCTTCAGATTCTGGCTAAGTGAATATATCACCTAGATTGTTGCAGCAGTAACACTTAGTTTATCTAAATTCTCAATATTTTTGGAGTAAGTGTTGGCTGAAATATGATTTATAAATATTTCAAATCTGTTGCATATGTTGGAAAATCATATTTTGTCAACTTGAAATTTCTATGAAATTTTGAGGAAATCACTATTTAATTTGCTAGAATATTCTTCATTGAATATGACTGGTAAATTTTAAAAGATAGTGAAAATTGATTTTTGTGAGTGATGAGTATATTTCGATAAGTCAGACTTCTCGAATGGTTCACTGTTCGACATTTCTAACAAGCCTAATTAGAGCACACTCGAGTTCTCGAATAGAGTCTTTTAGATATATCGAATAGAGGTATTCTTGACTTCTCGAATATGGTAATTGAGTTCTCTAATGACTGAGTTCTCGAATACTGTATTTGAGTTCTCGAATCATTTAAAAAGGCTGAATTCTCGCTGAATTTCAACCGATTTTGGATTTTTGTCTAAAATTTTAATTCACTCATAAAAACACATTTTTATTTAATTTAGAATTACTTCTAAGTTAGATAACTGCCAGCTGTGAGTTTTCAACCTGCTTGAGATATCGAATAAGCCTTTCTTGAGTTCTCGAATAGTTGTTTTCTACTTCTCGAATGCTTGACTTGTCGATACAAAACATATATCTAATCGACAATTCAAGTACTTCATACTTATACAATTCTACCTCTATTCGATTCATTTCATTCGATTTCTCAAGCATCTAAACTCCCAAAACTCCTGTAAACCCTAATCTCAAAAGCTAAATTTCTTCTTCAACCTTCGTTCTCTTCTCTCTAATCTCTGTATCAATGGCAACTGTGAAATTCAACACTAACTTCATTGCTATCTCAAGTGATGTCGAAGCTTCGAATACAAACTTTAAATGTTTTGTTTGATGGATGTCTAAGTCATACATCAAGGATGCACTTTTAGCCAACCCAACTCTGTATCTAGACCTCCTGGAACAGTTTTGGAGAACTACTACTGTGGAAGTTGTGGCCCTAGAAAGCGCAATAACATCATATATAATCTACTGCAAGATTCAGGACAAGGAAATCACTATCACCACTGAAGATATGAATCAAGCACTGGACTTACAACAGGAAGTGTATGATGACCAAGCCACAAATGGTGAATTGGAGGATTTATTTGATTTTATCAACTACTCAGATGAAATCAAACTTGGGCACTTGAATAGGAAGTTCTTGAGGAAGGAATGGAGTTATGTCTTTGCCACCATTCTTCAAGTCTTCACAGCTAGGAAGTCAAGCTTTGATCAGATTAGTGCACCTGCTCAGCAAATAGGCTATGCCTTAGCTTATGGGAAAAAGATCAATGTTGGTCAACTGATTATGCAGGAGCTGTATGGGAGACTTGGTAAGAACTCAACCAAGAGAGGTACTGATATCTTCTTCCCTCGCTTTATTCAATCTGTACTTAATTTTAAAGATGTTAAATTGATTGAATTACCTGGGATAGATAGAAATAGAATATGCTATCCTAAATCCATGACCAAACTCATTTTTGGTAATTTGGAGACTAGGAATGATGTGGATGTAAGACTTAACATAACTCCTCATATGGAGGGTTTGTTTAGGACTTACCCCCACAACATGCCAACATTTGATTCCAAATCTCAGTTAGCACAACCCAAGCAAGTAGAACACAATGCTAACCCAGGGCCTGCTAACCAACCCTCTCAACCAAACACTCAACCAAACACAGAGCCACCTACATCATCCTCTCAACAGGGTGGTGTTAGTAAAAAGGAGAAGAAGAGAAAACAGGTTGCTTCTGCACCTTTAACCATCTTATCAGAAGCAGCACTGGCTGTTGAATTAGGCATAGAAAGCGAGGAACCTGAGTCACCCTTACTAAGGCCACAGAAGAAAAAGAAATCTAAAACCACCTCTTCAGTCACACAAATGGCTGAAGTTGTAAAATCAGGGGCACACAGTTCACTAGATGTATCCTCTTAACAGGGTGCATCTATAGAATCAAGCATCCTCCCCAATGCACCTATCTGTAAAGAGTCAGCACATGGGAGTGATAAGGATGGCACAACACTGAGTGGAGAGCACATCACATTTGAAACTCCCTCCATTTCTCAGGGGGAGTTGCCAAAATCCAATTTACAAGACACTCTTCCTTCAGAATCTCACACTCAAATTTCTTTAGAGCCTGTAATTCAAGAAATTGAAGAGCAAGGCATTGATCTCCAAGAATCCTTTTCCCCTGGTGAGCCAATGGACTCAAGTGACTTAGTGCATGACACTTTGCTCACCACCCAGAACCCACATTCAGATGGTGAGGGAATGCTAGCTGGGGCGCATCCTGATGACACCATCACAAACACAGAGGATTCACTAGTTTTTACTAGAGACTCTGTGCCTGTGTCAACTACTATTGTAACTCATCCCACTCCTGTGGAGACAACAGTAGTAGAGTCAATCCATCCGGTTACAGAAGTTGCATCTGTAACTGAGGAGTCTAGCTTGCCTAGCTCTAGCTCTAACTTCATGTCTCAATGGCTAAAGCCTGTGCAACATGATGGTGCTTCAGGATCAGGGTCTGTTCCACCTCAATTGACGGTTGAAGCACTTCAAAGCTTAATTGTGGATCAGATCCCTGAGTTCACAAAGATTGCTCAGAACCTTCTCACTGCAAACATGCCAAATCCAGACTATGAAGCTATTCTCTTATGCCACAGAGATGATGTGGAGATGTAAAAGGCAAAGATAATAGATGATACTGAGAGAGATGACAATGTAGATGCCTAGCTACAAGGACAATTTGACATTTTTCTCTCAGAAGGCCTCCAGTACATCAGAGAAGAGTACATCACTTCACTAGGGTCCAATGCCAAATCTCTCACCCCTAGTAATGTGTATGAAGCAATGAATGACATCTATAAGGGCATTCTCAAGACTGCACACTACCTTGGCAAGGGTCTAAAAACAGAAGTTCATGAATTGTGTACAACCACAACCAAAGAGGTGCATGAGATAAAGATGACTTTTGATGCCAAATTCCCTCAATTGGAGACTGTAATCAAGGACATTCTAGCATGCAAGTCTACTTGCACCAAGATGGACAATGGTTTAGCTATTCTAAAAGATGCTGTCACAGTCTGGGGCACAAATTTCAAAATCTAACTGATCAGACAACTGAAGCAAATGCCATGCTCAGGACTCTTTTTGCAAACCAGTATGGAGATAAGCTGATTACTGAAGTCCCAGTGCATGATATGACTAGGTTTGAAGTGCAGAGACTTAAGGAACAATCCCTATCTGGCTTCAAATCTACTGAATTGTTCACCAAGGTAGATGCTCTTGAAAAGAAGGTAGCCTCTCTCACAAAGTCTAATGCTCATCTTACAGACAATGTAGCCACTCTAACTGAGCAGTTGAACACTCAAGCCACCACCACAGCTGATGTTCTTCTGCATCAACAATCAATGTTATCTGCAATGATGAAGCACATAGGTCTCCCTCTACCTGAAGAATCTTCAAACCCAAAGGTCACTCCTACAGCCTCTGTGCCTGACAACAAGCCTAAGGGGGAGAAGATGACATCAAGGAACTCAAATACAAAAGGGGAGAAACCTCAAGCACAAGGCATCAAAATAAATGAGGGTGGTCAGCAAAGGGCTCCAAAATCTATAACCCATGTGCCAGGCAAAGGAAAATCCAAAGTTGATGAGCCTCCAACCTCTCTGCCAGTTGTTACTCTACCAACTGTGCATGTCATTACTCCAAGTGGCCAGAAGCAATCTATCATAACCACAGTGGTTGCAGGGAGTATGCCATCTGACAAACCTCCATCCTTCATATCTAAAAGTGCTAAGCCTGTAGAAGTTAAGGTGCTCACTGAGGCCAAGCTACAAGAAATTGCAAACTTAAATGTATATCATGATGATGCATTCTTGGAGTTTCTGGAAGTCTCAAGAGAACAGGCTGATGATGTAGTATCATATCAAAGGAGTTTGAAGAGTTAGATTGAGTATCTTACTGTAGTACCAAAAAGGGTTGATGGCCTATGGTTCAAGGAAATAATGATGGTATCAAAGACCAAGATATGGCATTTAACTTTTGACACTCTACAAAGCCTAAAGCACTCAGAAGTGGATGTGTTCCTTGGATTAATTGAAAAAAGGAATGAAAATAACAAGAGTCTCTTTGATGACTTAAGGAATGATCAACCTTCAAGGCTACCTGAAGTATTAACAAATCCTAGAACCATCATCTATCAAGCTGCAACCAGAATTGATGATATCAAGCAGCTGATCATTCCTAAGCATCTAACTCCTCAGAACAAACCTCTCATTATTTCCATCATTGAGAAGCTGAACAAGAAGAAGGGTGTACGAACAGCAAAAGAATTGGAAGCTATATCTTATCTCAGATCATACATTGCAACTGGCATTGTACCTGAGTCTGCTAAGTTCAACCCAAGCAAGGATGATGATCAAGACAAGGATAAAGACAAAAGTGATGGAAGGAGAAGACATCACAGGAGTGATAAGGGTGATGAAGATAAGAAGAAGAAGAAGGATGACAAGGATAAGAAAAATGATGATGATCAAGGTAAAGTCTCTGAGAGTAAAAGTGGAAAACAGCAAGCCTTAGGCATTGCTGACAGTAACCTCACCACAACACAAGACTCTAAGTCTAGGGTGAATACTGTTAGTAGTGACCTAATAAAATCTACATCTATAGCTTCTGCAACTGTTTTGTCACCTCAAGAAGAGAAGAAGATTCAAGTCAAGAAACCATCTGTGTGTTTCAAAAAGCAAACTGCTAATGGAATGTTAGTTACAGAGGCATGCATGTATACATCTAATAACAAGCATAATTGTTTGTAATGCTTTGCATTACTTACATGACCTCTTAACTGAGGGAACCTCTAGTTGTAGAGTTTCTATTTGTATTGTACTTGTAGTAGGCATCAAATCCTAGTTGTGTAACTATACTTATAGAGTCTAGAATAATGCTTGAAAGAAGTTCCAAGGTTCATGCCTCAAGCAAGAAGATAAAGACTGTCAAATAATCACAGTTGGGATTTGAAGAAATGAAGAATTTGCCTAAGTACCAATTCGAGAAGTATATTTGTCTATTCGAGAAGTCCAGCATTCGAGAAGTCAGGGATTCAATATCTCAAGACACTATTCGATATCTCTGAATACACTGTTCGATATCTCATTCGATATCTCAGAGATTCGATATGTCTATGTACTCTATTCAAGAACTCAGGAAGTCAACAAGTCAAAGTTCCATTCGATATCTCAAGGACTTAGAAAGCTATTCGATATCTCAAGGATTCGACAAGTCAAGTGTTCTATTCGACAACTCAAGGAATCCTGATGAAAAGAGCTATTCGAGAAGTAATTCGATATGTCAATATAACAGTGTTCGAGAACTCAGAGTTATCGATCAAGTCAATTCTAGTTCTCGAATTAACTACTTAGTCACTTCTCGAATACATTCTTGGAGACAAAATACTGAAGAAATTGTACAAGTCAGAAACCAGCAACAAACCAATGCACTTTATGGACCACAATCTGTAACGTGCTCTGGAAAGCCTACAAGGAAGCTTGGAGAGATATAGAAGAGACAAGGGGCTAAAGAAGTGGATCTGAACAGGCTTTGTAAAGTCAAATCTGTAACCGTTTGGACACTTACTCAAAAAGGATAGACAGACTAGAAAGTAATTTGTTTAGCTACCTTATTTGGTGTAAGTAGGTTGTATCCATGTTCTATAAGGATACAGCCTCACTTCCTTAGTCATAAACTTAGTAACTTTGTGAGTCAAGTTTTTCATACACTACAAGTTGTATCTCTCTGAGAAAAACGAAGCTGAGAATACTATCATTTGTATTCACAGATTGTAGCAACCTTTATCTAATAATACATTAGATTAAAGTGAAATTGTGTCTTGTGTTATTCTTTATCCGCACCTTCTATCTTGCACACACAAACACTCTTGCTACATAGACTCGAACGAGAAAAGTTCAAGAATCCATTCACCCCCCCCTCTGTATTCTTTTACTGTATTCAATACTCAACAAGTGGTATCAGAGCGGGCTGTGTTAGATATAATTGATGTGATTTAATGTCAGTGTTTAAGTGTTACAGGTAAAAAGAGTTTAACTTGTTATTGAAAGCAGTCGTAGCAGAGTTTGAGTATACGCTGATAGCTGGAAGCGCAAACGCTGACAGAAGGAAGTTTAAACACTGCTAGTGAACACAAGGAAGCGCAAACACTGCTGGCTAGGAGAGCAACAGAGTTTGCTAAAGTCTGTCTACTGGAAGCGTCTACAAGTCAACAGAGTTTGAAGATTAATTCAAGATTAATATGGAAGCAATATCTTTGAAGATTGGATAGCTGTCAAAGAGATTGAGTTGACTTAGAAGACGTGTAGCAATCGTAATTGATATCAATTGTATAGCTTAATTATATGAGAATCAATTAACGATTGTACGTAGCTGTATATCTTATAAATACAGTTAGGTTAACCCTAGAAGGGTATCCATCGTGAACGAATATCATTCATTGTAACCTAAGCAGCTCACTGTGATATTTACATCACTGAGAGAGGAATTATTAATTCCAAACAGTTTTAAGTACTAAAACGTGTGTTCTTGTTATTTACTCATACAGTACTTGGTTATATATTGTGTATTCGACCTAACAAGTGGTATCAGAGCCAATCTGTTACTTTATTACAGTTTAAGATCCAAAACACAATAGTAATCAATGGTAGAGATTCCTCCTCCATCAGGTTCTGAGAAAGCACCTACTACTGTTAGTAGGTATGAAACGATTAGGGTTCCTATACTCAAGCCATCAGAGTATGCAATCTGGAAGGTAAAGATGACCATGTTTCTGGAAGCCACAGATCCAGAATATCTTGATAGAATTTATGAAGGTCCTCATAAACCTACAAAGTTAACTGCTGCTGCTGCTGGTGAGGAATCAAAGGTGGTTCCTAAGGAAAAGAAAGATCTAACTGCTGAGGATCTTTCATCTATTGCTAAGGATGCCAAAGTAAGGCACTTACTTCACAGTGCTCTTGACAATGTTATGTCTAACAAAGTGATTAACTGCACAACTGCAAAGGAAATTTTGGATGCACTTGAGGTTAGATGTCAAGGAACTGCTGCAATTAAGAAGAATAGAAGGAACATACTCACACAGGAGTATGAGCATTTTGAGGCAAAGTCTGAAGAAAACATGACAGAAACATTTGACAGATTCTGTAAACTGCTCAATGATCTATCATTGGTTAACAAAGAATATGATCTAGAAGACTCGAATCTCAAGTTTCTTCTCTCTCTTCCTGAAAAGTGGGATGTGAAACCAACCACTATAAGAGACAACTATGATCTTGCTGATACTGAGATTGATAAAATCTATGGACTGCTCAAGACTCATGAATTGGAAATGGAGCAAAGAAATAGAAGATCAAGCAGGAAGTCAAAGTCTGTTGCTCTGAAAGTTGAAGAAAAATCTTCAAAGAAAGAAGCATCAAGGAAGAAGGCAAAAGGAAAAGCCTTGGTCATTCATTCAGAAAGTGAGTCATCAAACACTGATGTTGACTCAAACACAGATGGATCATCTGATTTTGAAGATGATGAAGAGATGATGCAAATGGCTGCATTGATGGTAAAGACCTTCAAGAAGATGGGATTCAAGAACTTCAAGAAGGGAAAGAGATTCTCCAAGGATTACTCAAAGTCTGACAAGAAAAATTTCAGAAAATCTGAGGGAAAGGACTTCAAATATGGTAAGAAAGATAAGTCTGAGATTCAATGCTACAAGTGTAAGGAGATGGGTCACTATGCTCCTGAGTGCAAAAAGGGTAAAACTGAAAAGGCACTCTACACCAAAGGCAGAGATTGGGCAGACACCTCAGATTCAGATGAGGAGGTGAACTATGCACTCATGGCCTCTACTCTGAATGAAGATTCTGAACTTAAGGTACCTCCAACTACCTATGCTTATAATACTGATAATATAACTGAATTGAGAATTTATCTTAAAGCATTACATATCAGTTATAGGGATCAGACTTTAGAAAATGAGAGAATCAAGAATGAGTGTTCTCAACTCAAAGAAAGAAATAAACTTGTTGAGGAACAACTTGAAAACATGAATAAAATTCAGAAAGAAAGAGATGATGTTGTTTTCATAGAACAGGAGTTGCTAGGTAAGTATAAGCAACTAGAATCTGAATTGGAGGATGCAAAGCACATTATTAAAACTTGGACACATTCTGGAAAAGACACTCAAGAGGTTTTTCAATCAGACACAGTAGGTCTAGGTTATTCTGAGGATGATGTACTTAGATTTCAGAATACAGTCAAAATTAGACCACCACTTTCTACTAAGAAATTTGGAACATTTGTTCATGGTACTGTGAAAACTGAACATGGAGCTGTTGAAAGTGAGCTAGTAAAAACCTGTGTCAAACAGGTTAATATTGGTTCAATGACAGATAAACAACTCAAGCATAAGCTTAAAGAAATAAAATCTGTCAACAGACAGAAAATGCCTAGGAAAAACAGAAATGGAAAGGTAGGCATAACATCAGGAATTAAGCCAATGCTTGCTACATTTGCACCTAGAAAAACTTGTTATAACTGTGGTAGCACTAATCATCTTGCTAGTTTTTGCAGGAAGAACAAAGACATTAATTCTTTACCCTCCAAATCTGGAGTAAAAAAGGATAATGTCAAACCAAGACCACAAACTCTGTGCAAACATTGTGGAAGTACTTGGCACTCAATTTATACTTGCAAGAATTATCATGCTATTTATCATAATTATTATGAACTGAAACCTAATTTGAAATGGGTTAAAGTTGATTCTGCAAGTGCTAAGACTGAAAATGTTAGTTTAAACTCTGATAATGACAAATCCGCTGCAAAAACTAACAGATTCAATAAATCAAAAGGATCCAAGCAAGTTTGGATCCTTAAAACTAACAATCAGTGATTGTTTGTGATTGTAGGGCACCAGGGTAAGTACCCTAGTCGTGGACAGTGGATGTTCAGGATACATGACTGGAAATAAAGCCCTGCTATCAGAGTATGTGGAGAAGGCTGGCCCAAAAGTTTCCTATGGAGGTGGCAACATAGGACATACTCTGGGATATGGCAATATTAATCTTGGAAGTGTCATCATCACAAATGTAGCTCTGGTTCCAGGACTCAAGCATGATCTGCTTTCTGTGAGTCAAATCTGTGACAGAGGATATCATGTAGATTTTCAGCCTGAATTTTGTCAAGTCATCAGTAAATCTACAGGGAAAGTTGCTCTAGTTGGGAACAGACACAATAACATCTATGAAATAAAATTGTCAACAAACTCTGATGGCAAAGCAGTGTGTCTGTCAACAAGAATGTCCAGTGAAGAGAGTTGGAAGTGGCACAAGAAACTCTCTCATTTGAATCTGAACAACATCAATGACCTAATAAAGAATGATCTTGTAAGAGGACTACCAAAGTCTTTGTTGAATGCAGAAGGTCTGTGTGATTCTTGTCAAAAGGCCAAACAGAGAAAAGCCTATTTCAAAAGCAAATCCGAGTCTTCAATTGTTGATCCTTATCATCTTCTACATGTTGATCTTTTTGGACCAGTGAATGTTATGTCTCTAGGAAAGAAGAAATATGCTCTAGTCATTGTTGATGAATACACCAGATACACATGGGTGTATTTTCTAGCAAAGAAGGATGAAACTGCATTAACACTGGCAGAACATATAATGCAACTGGACAAAGGGTCAAAGAATCAAGTGAAGATTATCAGACGTTACAATGGAACTGAATTCAGGAATTCAATAATGGAAGAATTTTGCAAGAACAAAGGAATTAAACAAGAGTTTTCTGCACCTGGCACTCCACAACAGAATGGTGTAGTTGAAAGGAAGAACAGAACTTTGATAGAAGCTGCCAGAACTATGCTTGATGAAGCAAAATTACCAACTTATTTCTGGGCAAAGGCTGTTCAGACAGCTTGTTTTACTCAGAATGCCACTCTGATAAATAAGCATGGAAAAACACCATATGAAATGGTGAGAGAAAAGAAGCCAAACCTGAAATATTTTCATATTTTTGGGTGCAAATGCTTTGTGCTGAAAACTCATCCTGAACAATTGACCAAATTTGATTTGAAGGCAGATGAAGGAATTTTTGTTGCCTATCCACTGTCAACTAAAGCATTCAGAGTTTATAATCTGAGAACCAGAGTGATCATGGAATCTATTCATGTGTCTTTTGATGACAAGAAAATAACTGGACTTGACGATGTAAATGAACATGATCAACTGCACTTCGAAAATGAAGATTTAATCTCTGATGAATTAAACTCTGATGAGTCTGATCTGACAAACTCTGAACCTCTACTGGTAAATACTGAAAAGACCTTTCAGCCAGAAACAAGAGAAGAACCAGTTGAGGGGGAGCAGGAAGAAACTCATCAAGGTGATAACTCAAATTCGGATAACAAATGAATGTCTGTTTCATGCATTCTTGTCACAAAATGAACCAAAGAAAGTTGAAGAAGCTCTTAAAGATGCTGACTGGATAACAGCAATGCAAGAAGAGTTAAATGAATTTGAGAGAAATGAAGTGTGGACACTAGTACCAAGACCAAAGAACAGGTCTATTGTTGGTACTAAGTGGGTTTTCAGAAACAAAACTGACAGTGAAGGGGTTGTTACAAGAAACAAAGACAGACTTGTAGCAAAAGGCTATTCACAGCAAGAGGGAATAGATTATGATGAGACTTTTGCACCAGTTGCCAGATTGGAGGCAATAAGGATGTTTCTTGCTTATGCTTCTCACAAGAAATTCAAGGTTTTTCAAATGGATGTGAAAAGTGCTTTTCTGAATGGAAAACTTGAAGAAGAAGTGTTTGTTGAACAACCACCTGGTTTTGTAGATCCAAAATATCCTGACCATGTCTACAGGCTAGACAAGGCACTTTATGGACTTAAACAGGCACCAAGAGCATGGTATGAAACTCTGGCTCAGTTTCTTTTAGAAAGTGGATTCAACAGAGGTACAACTGATAAAACTTTGTTTTATTTCAAATCTGGAAGTGACTTGCTTTTAGTTCAGATATATGTTGATGATATCATTTTTGGATCTACTAATGATAAACTCTGTAAGAAGTTTGCCAAGCTCATGCAGTCCAGATATCAAATGAGTATGATGGGAGAGCTAAGTTATTTTCTAGGCTTACAGGTGAAGCAAACAGATGATGGAATCTTTATCAATCAAGCAAAATATACCAGAAATCTTCTCAAGAAATTTGGCATGCTTGACTGTTCATCTGCAACAACTCCCATGGCAACTGCAACAAAATTGGACAAAGATATAGGGTTATAAGTAGATATGACAAGTTACAGAGGAATGATTGGCTCTCTTCTCTATCTAACAGCAAGTAGACCTGATATCATGTATGCAACATGTCTGTGTGCAAGGTTTCAGGCAGATCCAAGGGAACCACATTTAACAGCTGTGAAGAGGATTTTCAAGTATCTCAAGGGCACTGTAACTTTAGGGCTGTGGTACCCAAGAGAATCAGATTTCAAACTACTTGGTTACTCTGATGCAGACTTTGCAGGCTGTAAGATTGACAGAAAAAGCACCAGTGGAAGCTGTCAATTTCTTGGTGACAGACTTGTTTCTTGGTACAGCAAGAAACAGAAATCAATATCCACATCTACAGTTGAAGCAGAGTATATTACTGCTGGTAGCTGCTATGCACAGATTCTATGGATGAAGAATCAATTGCTGGATTATGGATTGAGGTACAGTAAAATACCTATTTTCTGTGATAACCAAAGTGCTATTGCAATGACAGGTAATCCAGTACAACACTCAATGACCAAGCACATCAGCATAAGGTATCACTTTATCAGAGAGCATGTAGAGGAAGGCAACATTGAGCTTCACTTTGTGCCTACAGATCAACAACTTGCAGATGTCTTCACCAAGCCTTTGAGTGAAGCAGCATTTACAAGGCTGGTCAATGAACTAGGAATGGTCTCTGGTTTTGACTAAACATGTTGGTTAGACTCAAAATTTTCTTATAAAATGTGTTGCTCATATTTCTGTGAATTGTTAAGTGCTATGTGAACTTTGTTGTTTAAACTCTGTTATGCAGACTCTGTTCACATGTTTTTGTCCTCACACTGTTAAACTCTGTCAGCATGTCTGTCTGTCATACACTGTTAATATGTTTGATAAACTCTGTGAATTCTGAATTGATCTTTGTCTGGATGAAAACACCAATGAAGAAATATGTATGAAGCATGATTCTCAGTGAAAAAATCAAGATTCTTTCTGAGTCACTGTGATCTGATCAGAAACTGTGCAGTAAGTTAACACAACATGATACTGTTTCATATTTAGAGCATCTCTTAGTTTATTTGGTCCTAAACTCTGAGTCTATGAATACTGTGTGCATTGCCTCTCATGAATAACTTCTGATATTGATGAACTCTAAACTCTGATTAGTAACACTCTGTTTCCAAGACATACATAGTTCTTGATGATTCCTTGTTTGTACTTGTGAAAATTTTAAAACTTGAGATGTGTCATTGTTTAGTTTGGTGAGAAACAATTCATGTCTGCACCCTGTGAGATTTTGAGCCAAATAAGTGATTGATACATTTTATATCAATCAGATTTTATTGATGTATGATGTTCATCAGTGAGTATGTTGCTCTAGAACTTGTATTAAACCATTTTGAGACTACATGATATGTGTGTGCATGAAAATGATAAAGGCACTAGGATTTACCATCTTTCTTCAAACACTGTTCATAAATACCACCCTTAGTAAACCCCTTTTAGCCTTATTAACTGCTCATTTTTTTTAACTCTGTCGTATAAAGAGCAGTTATATTCTTTTGGAAAATCAAATGCAAGCAGGTGAGTGTTTCTCAAGAAAAGGAAAGTTTTCTCAGTATATATACTTATAAAAAAAAGGGGGGGTAAATATACTGATCATCTTGTACAAATAAGTACTAACAGTGTGACTGAACACTTTGATCTGTTAAATTGTTCAGTTTGAAATTTATTCATTTAAAAACATCTCTTCTCACCTGTTTGATCTTACTAAATTACAACCCTGAATAAAGTCCTTTTGATTTGTGCACATATGTAATCAAAGTAGTGTAGATTTGGTGGAAATTCAAGCCTATGAAAGTATCTGCTTTTACTGATTGAATTTGAGAGAAAACATTTCACCTAAACACTTGTGTGCTTTGAGAGTTTGTAAGGAAATCCTTGACATGTTACTCACTGAATGATGCTTTGATGCCTATCTCTTGATCTTTTTGTCTATAATGACTGTGTGCTTACTTGGATAATCATGAACATCAATGGGAATAGGGTTATTCAGATTTCTGTATTTAAGGAACTACAGAGTTTAGCATTCATCACATACTCCGTGTTTAATATGAGAGTTTATGCATTCAGTGTTTATTGATTTGTTTTATGGATTTTATGAAATATTAGATGCTATAAAAATTGATTTCGTAACCTCTGCTACACACACACATATATTCACGACTGTGCACTTTTTGAAAGGGTTTTAGTGATAAAGTTGGAAAATTTGACAAACACTGATGGATTGTGTTCCGTACTCTAAGGTAAATTTTCATTAAGATAATTTGAAAATTTTGGAATAAATAGAGTGTTTGACAACTGTTAATGAGTGTAATTGTAGTAAAGTGTCTTGATAATAGGAAAGACAGCAGTAATAATTGCTTTTACTGCGCGTGATTAATTGATTCGCTGCATGTTTGACACATGTCCCACTCACCCATCATTGTGTCCCACTTTCACACTATTCTAGGAACGGTTGCGTGTTTTCAATGTAAAAACGATTGAGTTTTATTTTTTACTACTCAAATCACTTTTTGCTACTATCACTCCACATCCACTAATATTCACTTTACTAAAACACAGATCTTCTTTGATTTTCACTTTGACATTTTCACAAACACCTTTCCTACCTATCATTCTCACTGTCAATTCTTGCCTATTTCTTGATCTAATGGCAACAAAACCTTTTATTTCGTTTGGTCTTCGTTTTGTGCCTAACAATTTTGCAGCTCTACTTGAGAACGACCGTGCTCCTGAAGCGTTTCACCTTATGCAAAATTTTCTTCGTGACTCTGAGATTGGGCAAGCGTTGATTGAACCTGCTATTCTATCTGCATCTCAGATTGTCACTTTCTGGCAAAACTCAAGGTATATAGATGGAGGAGAGAATGGAACTCCGTCTATCATCTTCACTCATGATGAACAAGAGTTTGTGATAACTCCACAAACTGTTCGAGAGACCATGGACTTCGACACACACACATCATATGCTATTGTTTTGGAACAGAATTTGAGAGAAATGTTAACAGAGATTGGGTACATGGAATCTCTTGCAAAGCTGGACAGTGTGAGAAGGCCGAATCTTAGAAAGGAATGGAATTTTTTCTTCGACTGTATCACCAGGACATTCCAGAAGAAAGTCACCAACTGGGATGCCATTCCAATGGATAGTCTGCAAATTGGGTATTCTCTACTCTATGGCAGTAATTTTGATTTTGGTCGATATGTGCTAATGAACTTAGGTGATAAGTTGTCAGAGTCTACTACAGTTTATTTTGCTAGATTTTGTCAACTTTTGTTTAATGCCTGTGTACCTGGGTTAGAAGTTGATGCAGCTGATGTGATTCAACCTTTTAGAGTCAATAAGAGAATATTCTCTGATATGACTAATAAAGATGTTGGTAAAGATTTACCTGCTTTTGTTTTGCCACTTGCCTTGTAGAACTTTCTCAACCAACCACAAGATTCCCAATCACCACAACATGAACCACAACAAACATAACAACCAGAAACACAAAATATGCCTGAACCTTTAGCCACTAACCACACTGAAACCATACACTCTCATCCTGTACCATCACCTGAGCAAACACCAACAAACACTGTACCTACTACATCAACACACACACAACCTGAACCAATAAACCCTGAGCCAACAAACCCGGTTACTACTACTCAACCTCAACCAACATCTAAACCAAAAAGGAAGAAGCATACTGCCCTCAACACAAAACATTCCAAGGCTAAACAGACATCTCCTAGAGCTGTTTATTCCAGAAGAATCATTAAAAGGGCAAATAGGCCTTCATCACCACCAGTTGAGGACAGTTCTAGTGCAGAAGAAGAAGTGATTGAAGTGCCTCAAGCAAAGAGGAGGAGGATGATTCTTACAGACTCTGATGATGAGCAAGTTATTGAGGCTCAAGAGAAAATTTCTAAGGATATTCCTACTGGTGAGACAGAGGTTATCATAGAACCTACTATAGAAGAATCAGGTTTCAAGATTGCTGAACCAGAACTTGCTAAGGTTCAGAATGATAAAGATGTTAGAGATGCATTGCCTACAATGGAAGAGTTTGATGAAACTCCTACTCCATTCTCTTTTGAAAATGAAGCATCTACTCCAACACCCATGGTGGTTACAAACTCTGTTGATACTGGTGTTGCAGATGGGCCTACTGTTGTCCTGGAAGACACTGAGGTTGTATCACACACAGAATTATACTCTGATGCACATCATGTTTCTGATCATGGTGAGGAGATTGATCAACCAGAAAAAGTTATTTCTTCAGAGCATATATAAGGTGATAAAGGAAAATAGGTTGCTCAAGAACCAGTTGCTGCTCAAGATGAGGACATTGCTTCAGTTGCACCTACTGATGTTTCAGTCAGTGATTCTTTTGAAGAAAGGAGTACAGAAGCTCATAAAGAACAATTTCAAACTGATGGTCAGAAAACAGGAGAAAAACCAGACTTTGCTGGACCTTCTATTAATGAAATTGATGATAATTACTTGACAAAGCAAACTGCAGATTGGTACAAGTCAGACTGTATTTTTCCTCCTGGCAGAGCAGCTACCTTTCTCAAGGCAAATTCTTCAAAGATTTCAAATCCTGATATTTTCACTTGTCTGCAAGGAACAGTGATTCAGATCAAGTCCTTGAATCACAGATTTGATGATAATCAGAAGGCAATTGTTGATCTTCGAACAGAGGTTGCTACTCATGAGGAGAAATCTCAACGAGCTAATTCTAAGCTTTTTCAACAATTTTCCAAAGCTCAAGAGAATCTTAATGATAGATTGACCAAAGTTGAACAGAATCAGCTTTTGCTGACTGAGAAGGTTGATTCTATTACAAACTCTCTTGAGTTAATCACCTCTATTCTGATTCCAGATGGTGATGATGTCAAAAAGGGGGAGAGAATTGCTAAAACTAAGTGTAAGCAAACTCAAACTCTGTTAAAGAAGGATCATCTGGATGAAGAAGGTGCAAATGCTGATAAGGGATTAAGAAGTGCAAATCCAAGACATGGACATGGAAGGTCTACAAGGTCAAAGCAAAATGTGGTGGCAGATACAAATCTTCAGAGTACTTCTACTTCAAGGCAAAAGGATTTGTCATTCACTGACAATCCACAAACAGATGAAGAGTTGGCTGCTAAGATTTTTCGTGAGGAAAATGCTGAGGCTACACTTGAAGACATACAAGCTGAAGAAAAGCTGTTACAAAAAGAACATCAGAAGGCATTGAAGTCCAAGAAAGGAAAGAAGACAGTCAAAGCTTCAAAGCCTGCAAGAAAAGGGATTGAAATCAAAGAGAATTTATCTGGTATTCAAGAAGAAGAAGAAGAAGAATGAAAGTTGATAAGAAAGTCTTCTCTTGATGCCAAGTTAAAGCTAAAAGGGGTGATGGGTGAAGAGAGTAAAGGCAAAATGATAGTTACAACCTCTGTTGCCACACAAGTTGTACATATTCAAAGCAAACCTTTACCTGGGTTTTCTAGGCCAAAGATTCCAGTTCAAGCACAAACAGGAGTGACTAGTGGGTATCAACATAATGTTGCTTGTTCAGGAAAGCCACCAGGCAGGAATACTTCTGGCTTAGGTTCAAGAAGAGATTTGAGAGTTAGTAACAGTCCAAGAGATCCCTCTGCACTTGTTTCTCTTGTTTCTGGTATTACTCAAGAAAATCTAGACAAGTTGGAATCAGTTCAACTAGTTCATCAAAGGAGCTTAGATATTCACTTTCTGTTATACTTTATGACAGATGGAACAGTGTATAGAGTGAATGAAGAAGCAATCAAGTTAAAATTGTTTGAAGAACTTCAGTATGTTCTGCATATATTCAGAGTCAGAAACCGACAAACACAGCTTATTGCTAATTCTATAAGGGAATATATGCAGAGTGCCAAAGTCATTACAGGATCGAAGACTACTGAAAAGTATGTTCCTAAATACAGAGATTGGAATGGAAATCTTGTAGAGATGAAGAAAGGAACTGCTAAATTAAAGACTGATCTGGGGATTACAGTTCTTGATTTTAATTCTCAATCAGAGGAAGTCAAGTTCATTAGACTAGGTAATGAGATGAGGAGAAATAAAATCTACGATCTAAGAGCTGCTATCTTTCAAACTGATGAGAATGATCCAGAATTAAAAGAGATCAAGGAAGCTATGCAGAGAGAACTTGAAAATGCTGAGAGAAGACTGTTGATAGACTATCTCAGAACAACTCCAGATCTTGAGGAGGTTAGGTAGACAGAATTTTTAAGTAATTTGAATTTTCTGTAGATTTTGTTAAGTCAAGATTAAACTCTGATTATATGTTAAACACTGTGTTTTTATTTGATTGTTTTGACATCATCAATTACTGTGAACTTGTACATTTTTCTAATGAACAAGTTGGGGGAGATTGTTAGATATAATTTATGTGATTTAATGTCAGTGTTTAAGTGTTATAGGTAAAAAGAGTTTAACTTGTTATTGAAAGCAGTCGTAGCAGAGTTTGAGTATACGCTGATAGCTGGAAGCGCAAACGCTGACAGAAGGAAGTGTAAACACTGCTAGCTGAACACAAGGAAGCGCAAACACTGCTGGCTAGGAGAGCAATAGAGTTTGCTAAAGTCTGTCTACTGGAAGCGTCTACAAGTCAACAGAGTTTGAAGATTAATTCAAGATTAATATGGAAGCAATATCTTTGAAGATTGGATAGCTGTCAAAGAGATTGAGTTGACTTAGAAGACGTGTAGCAATCGTAATTGATATCAATTGTATAGCTTAATTATAGGAGAATAAATTAACGATTGTACGTAGCTGTATATCTTATAAATACAGTTAGGTTAACCCTAGAAGGGTATCCATCGTGAACGAATATCATTCATTGTAACCTAAGCAGCTCTCTGTAATATTTACATCACTGAGAGAGGAATTATTAATTCCAAACAATTTTAAGTACTAAAACGTGTGTTCTTGTTATTTACTCATACAGTACTTGATTATATATTGTGTATTCGACCTAACAGGCTGTTTATTCAAAAACAAAAAAACGATCATGAGTTCGAATACACCAAAGACTACAGGAACGGTGAAAGTCCCTAAGTTTGACAAAGATAACTTCAACCTCTGGAAGATAAAGATGATGTTGTTCATCAAAGCCTCTCATCCTTTGTATCCTGATATTCTTAAGAATGGTCCTTTTGTTCCACAACAAGAGATACCAAAGAAGACTGTTGGAACCACAACTATCCCAAGATCTTATGAGGCCAAGGATCCATCAAAATGGACAGAATCAGAAAGGGAGAAGGTTGCTCTTGACAGCCACCTCATGTTGCTTATCATTGATTCCATGGACATGTCAATGTTTGCAAACATTGCATCATGTACATCTGCCAAAGAAATATGGGATCACATTGAGGTGTTGTGTGAAGGAACTGATGAGGTTAAGGAAAACAAGAAACAGATACTGGTCACACAGTATGAGGCTTTCATGGCACAGCCCAAGGAAAGCATTACTGAGATGTTTGAGAGATTTCACAAGCTAGTTACTGAGTTGCAGATGAATG
Source organism: Kitagawia praeruptora (assembly GCA_037693485.1). Lineage (NCBI taxonomy): Eukaryota > Viridiplantae > Streptophyta > Magnoliopsida > Apiales > Apiaceae > Kitagawia > Kitagawia praeruptora. The sequence continues at coordinate 50,925,680 of CM075348.1, read as the reverse complement.
GCAAGGTTTACAGTACCAAGGAGTTAAACATGAAGTTTCTGCTATCCTCACCAAACCATCTAGAGCAAAGGGTCATTTCTCTAAGGGAAAGAGATTTGAACAAAGTTACATATGATGTGCTCTATGGAGTCTTAAAAACTCATGAGCTTGAGTTGCTTCAGAAAAGGGCTATCCAAGCCAATCAAGGCAGAATGGTAAACACATCATGTGCCTTAACAAATCTATTCAAGACCTAGAAGCATCCACAAGCTAGTTAAGGATAGAGGAGGTAGTGGAAGAGGAAGAAACTGAACCTGAGGTAAGTGAACCTGTTGAGGAGAAGGAGGAAGAAGAGTTTTACACTCTTGAAGAACTAGATGGGATGGAAAACACTTCATATGCTTTCATGGCCAGAAAATTTCCAAACATCAGATTCAAAAGGAATCAACCCTTCAAACCCAAAACCCAAAACAATTCATTCAACAAAAGCAAGGCACCTGTGAAACCAAACAAGACTAAGTTTAAATCCAGCCATGTGGTTAGGTCATCTGTAAGGTGCTATAGATGCAATGACCTAGGGCATTTTGCCAGTGAATGCAAGAAGCCTAAAAAGAAGGATAGAGATTATCTTGAGCTTGAAGCTAAGTATGAGGCCCTTCTGAAAAAGCAGACACAAGGTAAGGCCTACATAGCTGAAGGGAAGTGTCGGGATGATTCCGACAGTGATGGAGAGGAGCAAGAATTCTGCAATTATGTCTTGATGGCCAATTCCAAGGATGACACATCTCCATCAGACCCTCAGGTACCATCTCTCACTACTATAGACATGTCTGTTTCAGAGTATAAATGCATGATTGAACAACTACCTGTTGAAATGTTTAACATTCATACTAGTATGACTGCTGCTAATGAAGAGATTGCTAAACTGTCTACTAGAAATGAAATGTTAACCAAAAAGAATGAGGAACTTGAGCGAACTGCTATGCAAATAGAAAACCTTAAGAAAGAAGTTGAATATCTGCAGAATAAGGTTTTGTGTGCTAGTCAGGTTGAAAAGGCTCTTAGGGATGAATTAGCTGAAAATGAATTCAAACTAAAAACTTTCAAGAAATCATCTGGTCTAGTGAAATCCTACTGTGAGAAAATTGAAGCAAAACCCAAGGCTGCTATTGGACTTGATTATGACACTCTTAAACAAAGAAAAGGCTATGCTATCATTGAAGATGACACAGTTGTTCATGAGGAAGTGCCTCACATTTTGAAAAAGACTGAAAATCCAATTTTTAAGGAACCAACATTTGAAATTGATGAGGATGCCTTACTCATCAAACAAATGTTAAATGATGAGGATGAGGCACAATCAAATGAACAACAAGTATCATCCAAGACTGAGAGTGTCAAGTCAAAAGACAAGGAACCAGTAGTTGATAGGCCAAGACCTAAGAAGTTTGTTAAGTTTGTTTCAGCTGGGAAGAGTGAATCAGAAAAGAAAGTGACTAAGAAGAAACAGAACAGAAATGGCAAGTTAGGGATTAACAAGGATAACAACTATGCTTATATGCCTAATGCCCCTAGGAAAACTTGTCAGAACTGTTTCAGTACCAATCATTTAACTCATGCATGCAAGAAACCTGTTGGTAGTGTGTCCAAACCTTTATATGATTGTTCTGTGCCTCTAAGACATAGAGATGCACCATTTTGTGATAAATTTGACTGTATGCCATGCAATATGAATGTAATGACTAGTTGTTTCAATCTGAGAAGGCAATTCATTGATGGTTGTATCAGTCACAATTCTCACACACACTACACCAGGTCAAAGTCTTCAAGTCCTCCTAAAGCTAGGATATCTTAGTTCAGATCTATGTGGATGATATCATTTTTGGTTCTACAAATGAGAAGCTGTGTGAGAAATTTTCTAAACTCATGCAGAGCAGATATGAGATGAGTATGATGGGGGAGTTGACATTCTTTCTTGGGTTGCAAGTCAGTCAAAGGAAGGATGGTATCTTTATCAGTCAGACCAAGTATATCAAGGATTTATTGAAGAAGTTTGACTTGGAAGATTGCTCACCTGCAAAGACACCCATGGCCACTGCCACTAAATTGGATGAAGATGCTAAAGGCAAGAAGGTAGATATCTCAGTCTATAGAGGCATGGTTGGTTCTCTACTCTATCTCACTGCAAGTAGGCCAAACATCATGTTTGCTACATGCTTGTGTGCAAGGTTTCAATCAAATCCAAAAGAATCACATTTGGTTGCTATAAAAAGGATCTTTAGATATCTGAAGGGCACTCCAAACTTGGGACTATGGTATCCTAAGGACACAGGGTTCAATCTGGTTGGTTATTCTGATGCTGATTATGCTGGATGCAGAGTGGATAGGAAAATCACCTCAGGTAGCTGCCAGTTTCTTGGACAAAGGTTAGTCTCTTGGTATAGCAAGAAACAACAATCTGTGTCAACTTCTACAACTGAGGCTGAATACATAGCTGCTGGAAGTTGCTGTGCTCAAGTGCTTTGGATTAGAAATCAACTTAGAGACTATGGACTTGTGTTGGAAAGAATTCCAATTATGTGTGACAACACAAGTGCAATCTCTATAGTTGCCAATCCTGTTAATCATTCTAGGACAAAGCACATTGACATCAGATATCATTTCATAAGGGAACATGCAACTAATGGAACCATTGAGTTGCATTATATTTCTACAGACAAACAACTAGCTGATATATTCACTAAGCCATTAGATGAAGCCACCTTCACAAGGTTGGTTAGTGAGATTGGAATGCTAAATTCTTCAGATTCTGGCTAAGTGAATACAACATCTAGATTGTTGCAGCAGTAAACACTTACTTTATCTAAATTCTTAATATTTTTGGAGTAAGTGTTGGCTGAAATATGATTTATAAATATTTCAAATCTGTTGCATATTTGGAAAATCATATTCTCTGGTTAACTCGAAATTTCTATCAAATTTTGAGAAAATCACTGTTTAATTTGCTAGAATATTCGTGAATGAATATGGCTGGTAAATTTTAAAAAGATAGTGAAAATTGAGTTTCTATGAGTATAATTCGACAAGTCAGACTTCTCAAGTGATTCAATATTCGACATCTCTAACAAGTCTCATTAGAGCACTCTCGAGTTCTCGAATAGAGTCTTTTAGAGTTCTCGAATAGAGGTTTCCTTGACTTCTCGAATATAGTGTTCTAGTTCTCGATTGACTGAGTTCTCGAATACTATATTTGAGTTCTCGAATCATTTGAAAAGGCTGATTTCTCGCTGAAGTTTAACCGATTTTGGATTTTCATTCAGAATTCAGAATTACTCATAGAAACATATTTTACCTAATTTAGATTTATTTCTAAGTTAGATAACTGCCAACTGTGAGCTACAACCTGCTTGAGTTATCGAATAAGCCTTTCTTGACTTCTCGAATAGTTGTTTTCTACTTCTCGAATGCCTGACTTGTCGATACAGAACATACATCTAATCGACAACTTAAGTACTTCATACTTTTACAACTTCACATCTATTCGATTCATTTCATTCGATTTCTCAAGCATCCAAACTCCCAAAACCTCTGAAACCCTAACTGCAAAAGCTAAATTTCTTCTTCAACCTTCGATTTCTTCTCTCTCTCTCACACAAATGGCAACAGTAAAGTTCAACACCAATTTCATTGCTCTAACTAGTGATGTTGAAGCACCCAACACCAATTTCAAGTGCTTTGTGAAGTGGATGTCTGAATCATACATTAAGAATGCTCTATCTATTAACCCAACTCTGTACCTTGACATTCTAGAACAGTTTTGGCAGTCTGCTACAGTGGAGGTGGTGGCTCTTGACTCTGCAATATCCTCGTACATCATCTACTGCAAGATTTAAGACAAAAATCTCATTATCACCACAGAGGATAAGAATGAGGCACTTGGGATGGGTACCAAAGGAGAGGTGTATGACCCACTTGCTACAAATGCTGAATTAGAAGACTTCTTTGATTTCATCAAATATGCAGACAGAATCAGTCTTGGGCACTTGAACAGGAAGCATTTGAGGAAGGAATGGAGTTATGTGTTTGCTACACTTCTTCAAGTCTTCACTGCAAGAAAATCTAGCTATGACCAAATCAGTACTCCTGCACAGCAAATAGGCTATGCCTTAGCTTATGGAAAGAAGATAGACGTTGGTCTCATCATTCTACAGGAGCTGTATGGGAGACTTGGTAAGAATTCAGCCAAGAGAGGTAATGAAATTTTCTTCCCTCGTTTTATTCAATCTGTCCTTAATTTCTTAGATGATAAATTGATTGAATTAGATGGGATGAATAAAAATAGAATAGGCTATCCTAAATCCATGACCAAACTCATTTTTGGTAATTTGGAGACTAGGAATGATGTGGATGTAAGACTTAACATAACTCCTTATATGGAGAGTCTGTTTAGAACTTACCCCCACAATATGCCAACATTTGCCTCTAAGTCTGAGTTAGCTAAGCCCAAGCAAGTAGAACAAAATGCTAACCCAGGGCTAGCTAACCAACCCTCTCAACCAAACACTCTACCAATCACTGAGCCAACTGCATCATCCTCTCAAAAGGGTGATGTTAGTAAAAAGAAGAGAAAGGAAGTAATGTCTGCACCTTTAAATATTCTATCTGAAGCAGCATTAGCTGTTGAACTAGGTCTAGAAAGTGAGGAACCAGAGTCACCCTTACTAAGGCCAAAGAAGAAGAAGAAAACTAAGACCACCTCTTCAGTCACACAAATGGCTGAAGTTATAAAATCAGGGGCAAACAGCTCACTAGATGTGTCCTCTCAACAGGGTGCATCTATAGAATCAAGCATCCTCCTCAATGCACCTTCTTGTATTGAGTCAGCACATGGGAGTGATAAGGCTGGCACTACACTGAGTGGAGAGCACATCACACTTGAAACTCCTTCTATCTCTCAAGGGGAGTTGCCAAAATCTACTCTACAAGACACTCCTCTTCCAGAATCTAACACTGAAATTTCTTTGGAACCTGCAACTCAGGCAACTGAGATGCAAGGCATTGATCATCAAGAATTCTTTTCTCTTGATGAGCCAATAATTTCAAGTGACTTAGTGCATGACACTCTGCTCACCACCCAGGACCCACATTTAGATGGTGAGGGAATGCATGCTGGGGCATATCCTAATGACACCATCACAAACATAGAGGCTTCACTAGTTTTTACTAGAGACTCTGTGCCTGTGTCAACTGCTGGTGTAACTCATCCCACTTCTGTGGAGACACCAGTAGTAGAGTCAATCCATCCGGTTACAGAAGTTGCATCTGTAATTGAGGAGTCTAGTTTACCTAGCTCTAGCTCTGACTTTATGTCACAATGGCTGAAGCCTGTGCAACATGACAGTGCTTTAGGATCAGGGTCTGTTCCACAAAAATTGACGGTTGAAGCACTTTAAAGCTTAATTGTGGATCAGATTCCTGAGTTTGTAAAAATAGCTCAGAACCTTGTCACCTCCAACATCTCTAATCCAGACTATAAGGCCATCCTACTATGCCATAGGGATGATGTGGAGATGCAGAAGGCCAAGATTATTGATGATGCTGAGAGAGATGGCAATGTAGATGCCTGGCTGTAAGGAAAGTATGATGTAACTCTCAGTGAAGCACTTCAATATCTTAGAGAGGAATACATCACTTCACTGGGCTCCAATGCAAAATCCCTGTCTCCTGATGAAGTGTATGGAGCTGTCAATGATTCCTACAAGGGTTTCCTCAAGGCTGCACACTATCTTGGCAAGGGAGTCAAAACTGAAGTCAACAGGGTGTGTGACAAGACAGCCACTTCAGTAGCAGAAGTAAAGAGGGCCTTTGATGCTAAATTTCCTCAATTAGACAGTGTGGTCAAGATCTCAAACACTGCAACACCACCTGCACCAAGATGGACAATGGCCTAGCCATCCTCACAGACACAGTCACAAGCCTAGAAAACAGATTTCAAAATCTATCTGACCAGACTACAGAGGCCAATGCCATGCTCAGAACACTGTTCAAAAATCAGTATGGAGACAAGCTGGTCACTGAAGTCCCTGTGCATGAAATGACCAAGTCTGAAGTGAAAAGACTGCAAGATCAATTCTTAACTGGTTTCAAGGCCACTGCACTGTTCACCAAGGTTGATACTCTTGAAAGGGAGGTGGTGTCTCTCAAAGAATCCAATGCCCATCTGGCAGGCAAAGTTACAAATCTAACTGAGCAATTGAACACTCAAGCCACTACCACTGCTAATGTTCTTCTGGATCAACAATCTATGATGTCTGCCATGATGAAGCACATGGGTATCCCTCTACTTGAAGAATCTTCAACTCCAAAGGCTCCTACTACAGCCTCTGTGCCTGACAACAAGCCTAAGGGGGAGAAGAGGATAACAAGGAACTCAAAATCTAAGGGGGAGCCTCAGACTAAGGGGGAGAAATCTCAAACCAAAGGCATTACAACCAATGAGGGTGGCCAACCAAGAACTGCTAAGTCATCTCAGTCTGAGAAATCTACATCCAAGGATGACAAGCTGAAGAAAGTGGTTGTAGATGAAGTTGCCAAGCCATCTGAAACTGAAGGGAAGTCAGAATATGAATTTGACATCCCTGACATTGCTAAACAATCCCTTCAATCTGAACCTTCAGAATTCAGAAATGTGCTTACTCAAAGGGTATGTCAAGAAACTGCAAACTCTAGACTATACCATGACATAGCCTTTTTTAAGCATCTACAAGAGTTAAGGAAAAGAGCCAATTTCCATTACTTTGACTACATCAAGCTTCTTGTGCAAGATGTGTTTCTAGTCACTGTAGTGAGAAGAGAAATTGTGCAAACCAATCCCCATGCCATCATTCTTTCGAATGATAGAGAAGTCTTAGTTCACACTGCCAAGAACCTCTTTCACATCCACATTGAAGCCTTTCAAATTCTATCTAGCTCTGAACTTGGAACAATCATCAAGAAGATAGAAAGGAATAATTCACTAGACAATGATATGCTCAAAGAGATTCTCACCAAGTGCATGAAATCTCAACTGCCTCAAGTAGTTCCTCAGCCTCATTGTATTCTATATGAAAAGGATCAAGACATTGTTGCTTTCAGATTTGGCCAACATCTAAAAGCAAACAACATGTCCACCATAAAGTTTCTGGCTGGAGTTCTACATTCAAGAAATGGAAAATCTGAATCTAAAAAGGAGGCTCTTAACATTCTGGTGAAGTTTATCAACTCTCAATCAGACATCAAGCCTATTGCTCAAGGTGGAAAGTCAAATCAAGACAAGGATGATCATGATAAAAGTGAAAGCAGGGGTGGAGATCAAGGGAGATATAAGGGCAGTGATGACAAGAAGAAAAGGGATGATAAAAACAGAAAGAAGGATGATGACAAGGGTGGAGGAAAGGTATATGAAAAGAAGAGTGGAAAACAGCAAGCCATGAACATTATTAATGACACTTCCACCATAACACAAGGCTCAATGTCTAGGGTGGATGTCACTAGTAATGATTCCTCAAGATCAACATCTCTGGCGTATGCAACTGTTTTGGCACCTCATGAAGTGAAGGGGATTCAAATCAAGAAACCATGTGAATGTTTCAGAAAGCAAACTGCTAATGAAATACTACTATGGTCTACCAACAAGGGTCATAAGTTTCTGCCTAGCAATCATACAAGGAGGAGTAAAATTAAGCATGCTGCAAGAAGGGTGAAGATATCGAAATCAAAGGCACTGACAATAATTCCAGGATTGAACCTACCACCTCTGGATGAAATCTATGATGAAGACCAACTGAAATTCATATGGACTCAAAGAATCTATCATGTTGCCATTGTTGATGATTTTCTTGAAATAAAATATACTGATGGAAGACAGAAGAAATTCAGGCAAGGAACATGTCAGCACTGGGGCAAGCTATATGACATAGAAAGAATAATTGCAATGTTGGATTCTGAAGACAGAGTGGAAAGGGTATGGAAGCTGGAGTTAATTGACTTTGTCAAAATGAAGAGAGATCACCAGGCAGAAATGAGAAAGAACAGTGAGGAGCTTCTAAAGAAAAGGGAGGAGGAGGAGTTTGCTGCAATGGAAACTAAGGCTGATGAATTGAGAGCTATGGGTCTGTGTAGAGTCAAGTTTAATCCTTACATCATTGAGTACAAGAAATATGGTAGAAATGTAAAGATTAGAATGGACTACATCAGTTCCTATTCTGAGAAACAGCTGAATGAAGTACTTAAGGATTTATCAGGCTCCCCTCTAATTGAAGAACTCACTGTAATGGAAGACATTATTCTTGCCATGGAGGAAAATGCAAAGAAGAAAGCCAAAGAAGCTGAGGAGAAAATGAAAAATGAGAATCTGCAAGCCAAAGCTCAAGAGATGAATCCAAAAGGATATGGCTAGTAGTTTCTCATAACTTGTAAGAACACTTCTATGAACTTTCTTCAATTAATCTACATACCTGTACTTTTAAAGTTTTATCTTTATGTATGTTAGGCCTGTTATCAGACATGAAATTGTGACTAAGGGTCTCACTCACAATTTGGGGGAGATTGTTAGTTACAGAGGCATGCCTGTATACATCTAATAACAAGCCTAATTGTTTGTAATGCTTTACATTACTTACATGACCTCTTAACTGAGGGAACCTCTAGTTGTAGAGTTTCTGTTTGTATTGTACTTGTAGTAGGCATCAAATCCTAGTTGTGTAACTGTACTTATAGAGTCTAGAATAATGCTTGAAAGAAGTTCCAAGGTTCATGCCTCAAGCAAGAAGATAAAGACTGTCAAATAATCACAGTTGAGATTTGAAGAAATGAAGAATTTGCCTAAGTACCAATTCGAGAAGTATATTTGTCTATTCGAGAAGTCCAGCATTCAAGAAGTCAGGGATTCGATATCTCAAGACACTATACGATATCTCTGAATACACTGTTCGATATCTCATTCAATATCTCAGAGATTCGATATGTCTATGTACTCTATTCGAGAACTCAGGAAGTCAACAAGTCAAAGTTCCATTCGATATCTCAAGGACTCAGAAAGCTATTCGATATCTCAAGGATTCGACAAGTCAAGTGTTCTATTCGACAACTCAAGGAATCCTGAAGAAAAGAGCTATTCGAGAAGTAATTCGATATATCAATATAACAGTGTTCGAGAACTCAGAGTTATCGATCAAGTCAATTCTAGTTCTCGAATCAACTACTTAGTCACTTCTCGAATACATTTTTGGAGACAAAATACTGAAGAAATTGTACAAGTCAGAAACAAGCAACAAGCCAATGCACTTTATGGACCACAATCTGTAACGTGCTCTGGAAAGCCTACAAGGAAGCTTGGAGAGATATAGAAGAGACAAGGGGCTAAAGAAGTGGATCTGAACAGGCTTTGCAAAGTCAAATCTGTAACCGTTTGGACACTTACTCAAAAAGGATAGACAGACTAGAAAGTAATTTGTTTAGCTACCTTATTTGGTATAAGTAGGTTGTATCCATGTTCTATAAGGATACAGCCTCACTTCCTTAGTCATAAACTTAGTAACTTTGTGAGTCAAGTTTTTCATACACTACAAGCTGTATCTCTCTGAAAAAAACGAAGCTGAGAATACTATCATTTGTATTCACAGATTGTAGCAATCTTTATCTAATAATACATTAGATTAAAGTGAAATTGTGTCTTGTGTTATTCTTTATCCGCACCTTCTATCTTGCACACACAAACACTCTTGCTACATAGACTCGAACGAGAAAAGTTCAAGAATCCATTCACCCCCCCCCCTCTGTATTCTTTTACTGTATTCAATACTCAACATGGAATACTACAATGGTCTACAAACAAAGGTCACATGCTACTGCCAGGCAACCATGTAAAAAGGATCAAATTCAAACAAGCTGCAAGGAAACCAAAGCTATACAAATCAAGGACTCTGACAATCTATCCAGGCTTAAAACTCCAATCATTAGATGAAGACTTTGATAAAGACCAATTGCAATATCTAATAGCTCAGAGAATCTACTACGCTGCCATTGTGAATAACTGCCTTGAGATTAAATATACTGATGGAAGGGAGAAGAAATTCAAACAAGGACAATGTCAAAATTGGGGCAAGCTATATGAAATAGAAAGAATCATTGCATTATTGAATTCTGAAGACAAAGTGGAGAAAGTATGGAAGCTGGAGTTGATTGATTTTGTGAAGATGAAGAGAGACTATGCTGAGAAGATAAGAAAGGGGTGCTTTGAGAAATGGCTAGAAAGGGAGAAGGAGATTGATAGGCTGGAAGTTGAAGCAGAAAAGCTAAGGGCAAAAGGATTGTGTAGAGTTCAATTCAATCCCTATGTGGTGAAATATAGGAGGAGAAATAGAGATAATGTCAATATAAGAATGAACCTACTCAGTCACTATCCTGCCAACATTTTGAAACCAGTACTTGAAGATTTCAAAGACTCTATCATGCTTGAAGAATTGGATGCTTTGGCAGAGATCATAAAGGCCATGGATGAGAATGCAAGAAAGGAGAAAGAAAGAAAACAGAAAGCATATGATGATTTACAGGCCAAGGCAATGGAGATGGAATCAAATGAGAATGGCTAGTATTTCATCATACTGTAAGATTATTTATCTTGTAACTTCATTCATGTGCTCAATCAATCTACATACCTGTACTTTTAAAAGTTTTATCTTTATGTATGTTAGGCTTGTTATCAGACATGAAATTGTGACTAAGGGTCTTACTCACAATTTGGGGGAGATTGTTAGTCACATAGGCATGCCTGTATACATCTAATAACAAGCCTAATTGTTTGTAATGCTTTGCATTACTTACATGACCTCTTAACTGAGGGAACCTCTAGTTGTAGAGTTTCTATTTGTATTGTACTTGTAGTAGGCATCAAATCCTAGTTGTGTAACTGTACTTATAGAGTCTAGAATAATGCTTGAAAGAAGTTCCAAGGTTCATGCCTCAAGCAAGAAGATAAAGGCTGTCAAATAATCACAGTTGGGATTTGAAGAAATGAAGAATTTGCCTAAGTACCAATTCGAGAAGTATATTTGTCTATTCGAGAAGTCCAGCATTCGAGAAGTCAGGGATTCGATATCTCAAAACACTATTCGATATCTCTGTATATACTGTTCGATATCTCATTCGATATCTCAAAGATTCGATATGTCTATGTACTCTATTCGAGAACTCAAGAATTCAACAAGTAAAAGTAGTATTCGAGTTCTCAAAGAATCAACAAGTCAAAGTTCCATTCGATATCTCAAGGACTCAGAAACCTATTCGATATCTCGAGGATTCGACAAGTCAAGTGTTCTATTCGACAACTCAAGGAACCCTGGAGAAAAGTACTATTCGAGAAGTGATTCGATATGTCAATCATACAGTATTCGAGAACTCAGAGTTATCTAATCCTAGTTCTCGAATCAATCACTTAGCCACTTCTCGAATACATTCTTGGAGACAAAATACTGAAGAAATTGTACAAGTCAGAAATCTGCAATAAGCCAATGCACTTTATGGACCACAATCTGTAACGTGCTCTGGAAAGCCTACAAGGAAGCTTGGAGAGATATAGAAGAGACAAAGAGCTAAATAAGTGGATCTGAACAGAACTTTGCAAAGTCAAATCTGTAGCCGTTTGGATGCTTACTCAAAAAGGATAGACATACAAGAAAGTAATTTATCTATAGCCGTTTGGATGCTTACTAAAAAAGGATAGACATACAAGAAAGTAATTTATCCTGTAACCTTATTTGTAGTAACTGAGTTGTATTCGTGTTCTATAAGAATACAATTTCACTTCTTTAGTTGATTAAGTTTTTCATACACACTGAAAGATATATCTCTCTGAGAAAAACGAAGCTGAGAATACTATCATTTGTATTCACAGATTGTAGCAACCTTTATCTAATAATATATTAGATTAAAGTGATATTGTGTCTTGTATTATTCTTTATCCGCACCTACAAATTTGCACACACAAACACTTATCTGCTACACAGATTCAAGAACAAGAAAAGTTCAAGAATCCATTCACCCCGCTCTGTATTCTTTTGCTGTATTCAATACTCAACTCTTTTAATTATTTATATAAACAATCATTATTATCTATATATAACTTTTGAATGATCGTAAAATTTTAATAGATTGCCTTTTATAACTTAGATAATTCCAAAATGCAAAATATTATATAAAAACAACTTAATACAGGAACAAGACAAGACAAGACAATAATATTAATTGAAATGTAAGAACCCAATAAAATACTCCCTCTGTCCCATGTCCCATGTAATTTTTTACATTTTCGGACCAATTTCCGGCACGAATTTTAAGGTGCATTTAAAGATAGTTCTATAACTTACTTTTGATATTTTTTTTGTATAAAAATAGAACAATACTATTTTTAGACAAAAAAAGAAAATATCAAAAATAAGTTATAGAACTATCATTAAAATGCACCTTAAAATGCATGTCAGATACGCAATTTTTTATGTAAAGAAATTGGTGGGACAGAGGGGGTAAAAAATATGATAAATATAAAGAATTTGATAAATAATTTGGAAGTCTGTCAAGGTCACGGAAAAAAAATTCATTAATATATTCAGCTCATAGTGTCAAATAAAGATTTAAAATTTTTTATAGTATCCGAAGAATTTTAGTGATTAACATTCGAAATATAATTATTTTTTTTTTTGAGAAAATGATATTCATTAATTGGAAGGATGATCATACAATAAAATCTCCAACACATAATGCGGAGGAGACTTATCAATTGATACTAGCGTAACAGCCCGTGCAAGGCACGGGCCTCTATGTGAATGCCTCTAATTTTGTTCTAAAGAAGAAGGTAGCGGTTGGTTTGATAATTTTTGGACTGAAAATTCAAAATTATGAAATTGTAATATGAGTAGTGATATATGTGTTAATAAGGAATGTCAATAGATCTGTATATACACGCCAATAATAATATTGTTTAGTATGATGTACAATTTTGAGTTTTGAACAGGATCGTGTAATTTTAATTTGAGAAAGTAAGATGATAATCTTTTTTTTCCAATAATGATAGACATTGTTTTCCATATCAACACGATTACAACCGTCAACACAATTACAACCATCCACAATTAGTCGCAAGGGGTAATATACTCATTAAAATAAGTTAAGTGAAAATGACATGATTTATCTTATAACATTTTGCTTGCCTTAAAATATATTAATGTCATCTATATTACAAGTCTATAATGCATGTTCTCACACCGGTCATAAACTTACAAAAACAAAATTCCTATAGGAAATAGATTGAGGTTGAAAACAAGAATTTGAAAAAAATGGCAGTAAACAAATAATAAAATTATAGTTCATATCATTCTACATCACATATCAACCTGGAAGAAACATATTATGTTAGTAATATTTTTAATATTATATCCAAAAGGAGATTAGGTATTACGTAATATTTCGCTAAACAATCACATTGTTTCAGGATAAATGTAAACTTGAAGATATATATATGGTTAACCAAAAAAAACTTGTTTTCAAATAAATTGTATTTTATTTCAATATTTTAATATATACGTAAAGGTAAATCTTTTTGAATTTTTTAAAATCCAGACTTAGTAACATTCATGTATAACCAAGAATCTTAACATTTTGTTTTACATGTTAATTATTTATAATGACAAAGAGAGTGTAGATTATTTTAGAAAATATAAATAACTGATGTGTAGATTCTGAAAAGAAAATTATTAAAAAATGGATGTTATGAATATATAAACATGATTATTGTATAATTTAAAAATAATTTTAAAGCTAATTTTCTTAATTTAGAATGATAGAAGTAATGAATAATGAAATACATTGCATATACTATATTCCTTATATTAGATCAAATTTCAAAATTATTTTTTAGGTATCAATTATCAACTAATTCAAATAAAGTATGATCAAATATATAATACAATATAAATATATGAATTATAAATAACATATTTAATATTTATTTAATCGAAAATTACAGGTGTATTAAAATTTATAAGATGATTGAGTATATAGATTAATAAAACTACGAAAACTGAAAAAATGAAATTATATAAATAATGTAAACTAACATTTTATTTACTCAAAATTGAAAACAAAATTGAGAATAAGTTAAAGTGAAAATGACGTGATATCTTATAAGATTTTTAAGGAAACTCGAAAAATAATGTAATATAGTGGTTGTATCATGAACCTCTTAAAACGATAGTGGTGGCTCCCGAAAGCTAACCCAAATTCTTCCATTTTTTACATGGATTTTAAAGGGGTGACACAATTGTTATTTCCTAAAAATGAGGGTGGAATAGTAATTTTATAACCAATTTATTGGCACTTTTTGCACTTGTATTGAGATTTAATATATTGTTGAAATAAAAAAAAATGGGACAAAAGGAGATAATGAGGTTTATCTATTAAGATTTTTAAAATAGACTCAAAACTAAGTGTAGCATAATGGTTATGACATGAGTTTAAGAGTGGAAGGTTAGGGGTTCGATTCTCAACAATAATATAATTTCAACTAATTTTTACACAAATATTCAAAGGATGGCATTTTTGTTAATTTTCAACAAATAGGGGTAGAACAGTAATTTCACGGCCATTAAAATGGAACATTTTGCCCTTGTGTTGATGTATAATATATAGTAATAGATTGTAAAGAAAATATAGCTAGGGTAGCTTGAACGTAGATGGTGTCATCAAATCAAACCTAACAAGAATACCAGCCAATCAACAATGGTAGCTAAAAGGTTAAATGAACAGAGAAAAATGTCTAAACATTATTAGTGTTGAATTAGTATTTGCATGACACCTAACTAACCCACTAATAATAATAAACTACCTAAAGTTAGGAAGGGGACAACTAAAGATAGATTTATGTTATTAATCCATCTTTAATTGTGTACTAAGAAGTTAAAACTCGTAATACATACAGCCTGTTTGGGAAACATGGCTTAAAGCTAAAAATGGCTTTAAGTCATTTTTGGTCTGTTTGTGTAGTGTGATTTTAACCCGATTTTAAGTTAAAAAATTACTTAAAGTCAAAAGTTCTATTTAAGTATTTTTGACTTATGATTTATGACTTATTGAGTTTTTTTTTTCTTTTTCTTTTTTCACAATTCTTGTAAAGTTTAAATATTATGAATTTAAATTTTTTTAAAATCAAATATCACTTTAAGTCAAAATTATTAAATTCCCATTTAACTTTAAGTAAAATTACCCAAACACATTCATTCAACTTAAAGTAAACAACTTTACTTTCTCCTCTAAGTTAAAAACACCTCCATTAAATCAAAAGTAACTTATTTTAAGCAATGTCAAACACCCTCATAATCCCTCCGTCCTGTTGCGGAAATTCTATTTTTAAATGTCCAAAAATATAGGCAACATTTTCTTATTAAAGCAAATTAAGTGTTAAATATATTAATTTTTTATAAATATGTAAATAATTGAGATTAAATTTGGAAATTTTTATTTTATTGTTAAATACATATTTTTTAATTGATGGACAATATTAACGGGACAGAGGGAGTAGTATACATACTTCTAATACTTTGTTAAAATAAGGTTAAGTTTGAATATTAAGAACATTCACTAGAGAGATGATCGTTTTCACGCAAGAGATTAAAGTGAATAAATCTTACAAAGCATTTTTACCGTCAATAAATTTTGTTTTACACATGATGGATATGGGAGCTCCTCTGGTTGGGGCGGAATGACATTCTCATCCTCAACTTTTGAATTGGCAAGGGTCCCATGCTGGGAATTATATTGTTCCGTCCATTTTTGTTCCAAACATTACGGAAAATCCTGCAAGGAATCAAGAAAATTTTTGTTTGAAAAAGGAAGTAGCATTTATATATTATTTAATAAATGCTTAAAAGAACAATTGAAATTAACATATATATATATTATTTGACATAAACAAAGACGTTTGTCTGTAATGTTAGTAACAAATAAAAAAAAAATTGCTCAATTAGTCGGCGTGAAGAAGCACGAAACACTTGTGCGATAGAAAAGGAGAATCCGACAAGAGGGGGAGAGAAGAAACCTGTGTCCGGCAAAAACGGGTTGGGGTTTGTAGCATATAAATCAAAAAACGGGGTGAGTGTGGGGTGTGGTCCGTGTGGATGGGGTCTTCTCTTTCCTTCACATGCATGTGATTTCCCTCCCCCAACCCCGTTCTCCTTTCTTTCACCTATTGCATTTGGTTGCAAATGATTTTAAACAAAATTGCACTGCCTTGCAAATCATATTTTTGTAAATACTTTTAAAAATTAGTAAAACTGTAAATAAATTTATATAAAACATATATTTTCGTTAATTTTCTTAATATTATTCGAACTCCTGAGAGTTGTCCCACATCCTTTGTGTAAGGGACTGATAGCTAATTTATAAATAGGTAGATTATAGATAATTTCATTAATAAGAGGTCTTTTGGAAGTTATCCAAAAATAAATACGTACGATCTAAAATATCATACTAATGTGAAATTAAGGTTTTCTTAGCAAGTCCAACACCCTGTCCAAGTTCTTATCTCACCTTTCAGGTCTAATGTAAAAATTCATAAAAAAAAAAAAATCAAAAACGAAAATTAAATTAATACGTCGGGAAAAAAATCAGACTTTTCAATAATTTAATATTAAAATTTTAAAAATCGAAAAAAAAAGGAAAAGTATAATATAATTTTTTCAAATGCAGGAGGGAAAGTATATAATTATGTGGAAAAGTTAGGGTTCGAATTTTGAAATAAACCTAAAGCGATGAGCTGAAGAATTGAAATGTGAAAACTTTAATTTTGAGAATATCAAGCGTATTGGAATTAGTAAATCATTGATACAGTAGCCAAGTTGACGCAGAAGTGCGTGGATGCTGAAAATCTGTAGATCTGAGGCGGGGACCACTTGATGATATGTGCCCCTACAGGTTACCACTTTCTTCCGATCGGGTAGACTCCATCATAATGCAAATCATTTATGTTATGTAGGAGTAGGAGTACTGATAGACGTAGGTTGCTCTCTTATTTTTCTTTTACTAGTACTAGTAAGTAAATAATTTATTTAAAATGATCGAAATTCAAGATTACATAATAAATTAAACCATAAATTTTTTTTTATCAATATTATCGTTTCTAAATAAATTCTCTAATGTGAAACATCACTCACTTCTTTAGTTATAACAAGCCGTATCTTTTAAGGAGATATAACGATTTTTTTTGTAAATGTATGAAATTTTTTATTATTCGGAATTTTGACAAATCAAAACTCTCACATTAAGAGTATTAAAATCCAAGATATGGATAGAAAAAACTATATTTACAAAATTACCTAAAATTTTGAAACTATTTACAAAAATACAAAATACGATTTTTTGGTTACAAAGTTGTATTGAAGAAGTTTGACTTGGAAAAAAAAGATTGCAAAGGTTGCAAGTCGTATTTTTGAAAAAATATGTTGCAACTTGATAGTTTTGAAAAAACCCCTAAAGTTTAGGATATTTTTACGGAGAGAAAAGGAGAGGTTAGAAGTTTATTAACTGGAACATAATTGTAGGTTGATTGATTAAATCTTATCATATATATATATATAAATTATTTGCATTAAAAATACATGTTGAATTCTAATTTATTCATTATTTTCTAAAATAATTCAATTAAATAACAAGATTAAAATATAAGTACAAAATTAATTTTTAAATACTTTAAAATGCACAAACAACATAAAATGTTTTAAGTTAAAAAGTAAAAAAGTAAAATATAAATGAATGATAAATACAATTTTTGGTGGCACCCCAGCTAGGAGAAAAATTAAACAAAGGCCTAGGCCAGGTTGGGGGAAAAGAAGAGTGGGGGCATTGATCAGTTTCTATTCTACGATCTCTAATATTCTTCTCGGGATTGGTGGTAAAACTTAAAAGGCCTCAATTCTCCCTATAAAAATACCCCTCCTCGCCCCTTCTCTTAAACCTACATGATACATCTCTCTCCTCTCCCCCTTTCCATCTCTCCTCTCCCATCTCTCTCGTGCACATTTTTTGTAGAAGAATATATACACCACACTACAAGAAAGTAAGACTAAATTCGACCGAACAAATTCGACCGCGGCTAAATTCGACCGATTTCGGTCGAATTTAGTGTACCGGCTAATTTCAACTGATTACGGTCGAATTTAGTGTACTACATTCGACCGTATTTGGTCGAATTTAGCACTTTAACCGAAATCGGTTGAATTTAGTAGCCGTCAAAAAAAGGAGGGAAATTTCCCGCCAATTTCTCCAACCACACGGCTAAATTCAACTAAAATCGGTCGAATTTAGTAGCCCGTCGAATTTAGCATTTCAACCGAATTTGGTCTAATTTAGCACTTTAACCGAAAACGGTCGAATTTAGTAATGCCAAAAAAAGGAGGGAAAATTCCCGCCAATTTCTTCAACCACACGGCTAAATTCAACCGAATTCGGTCGAATTTAGCACTTTAAATTCAGAAATATTTTTAATTTATTATTTAAGTGTTTAAACTTAAGGAAATTTTTTTATTTATTTATTTGTATATTTTACTTAATTTAAAAACTAAATATGAGTTAAATGCTTTAAATTAATTTAATTAATTTCAAATAATGATTAATTAATTTAATTATTTAATAAATATGAACATTTATTAAATAATTTTATTAATTTATTGTTAAATTATTTTAATTAATTAATTGAGGTTATTTAATTCATTTATTTATTCATTTAATAGTTGTCAATGATTTAAAAATAGTAGAAATTTGTTTAAAAATGCAGAAATGATTTTCTAGAATTCTAGAAATTCCTAGAAAAGTTTCTAAAAATTTCTAGTAGTAACTAGTGATTTATCAAGGAGTGTTGTTTCTATTTTTTAAAAAATACTTCTCGACGATCCAACCGTACGTATGTCAAGATATATCTAATTTAATGATATTCCCGAATTTTCAAAAAATAAAAAATTAGTTTGGTTCGAGATCTTAGTAGATCACTACTATTCTTACTAGTACTAGTAACTAGTGCTTCGTCACGGATTGTTGTTTCTATTTTTTAAAAGATACTTCTCGACGATCCAACCGTACGGATGTCAAGATATATCTAATTTAGTGATATTCCCAAATTTTCAAAAAATAAAAAATTAATTTGGTTCGAGATCTTAGTAGATCACTACTATTCTTACTAGTAGTAGTAGTAACTAGTGCTTTGTCACGGATTGTTGTTTCTATTTTTTAAAAAATACTTCTCGACGATCCAACCGTACGGATGTCAATATATATATAATTTAGTGATATTCCCAAATTTTCAAAAAATAAAAAATTAATTTGGTTCGAGATCTTAGTAGATCACTACTATTCTTACTAGTAGTAGTAGTAACTAGTGCTTTGTCACGGATTGTTGTTTCTATTTTTTAAAAAATACTTCTCGACGATCCAACCGTACGGATGTCAATATATATATAATTTAGTGATATTCCCAAATTTTCAAAAAATAAAAAATTAATTTGGTTCGAGATCTTAGTAGATCACTACTATTCTTACTAGTAATAGTAACTAGTGCTTCGTCACGGATTGTTGTTTCTATTTTTTAAAAGATACTTCTCGACGATCCAACCGTACGGATGTCAAGATATATCTAATTTAGTGATATTCCCAAATTTTCAAAAAATAAAAAATTAATTTGGTTCGAGATCTTAGTAGATCACTACTATTCTTACTAGTAGTAGTAGTAACTAGTGCTTCGTCACGGATTGTTGTTTCTATTTTGTAAAAAATACTTCTCGATGATCCAACCGTACGGATATCAAGATATATATAATTTAGTGATATTCCCAAATTTTCAAAAAATAAAAAATTAGTTTGGTTCGAGATCTTAGTAGATCACTACTATTCTTACTAGTACTAGTAACTAGTGCTTCGTCACGGATTGTTGTTTCTATTTTTTAAAAGATACTTCTCGACGATCCAACCGTACGGATGTCAAGATATATCTAATTTAGTGATATTCCCAAATTTTCAAAAAATAAAAAATTAATTTGGTTCGAGATCTTAGTAGATCACTACTATTCTTACTAGTAGTAGTAGTAACTAGTGCTTTGTCACGGATTGTTGTTTCTATTTTTAAAAAAATACTTCTCGACGATCCAACCGTACGGATGTCAATATATATATAATTTAGTGATATTCCCAAATTTTCAAAAAATAAAAAATTAATTTGGTTCGAGATCTTAGTAGATCACTACTATTCTTACTAGTAATAGTAACTA
This sequence comes from Kitagawia praeruptora, assembly GCA_037693485.1. Lineage (NCBI taxonomy): Eukaryota > Viridiplantae > Streptophyta > Magnoliopsida > Apiales > Apiaceae > Kitagawia > Kitagawia praeruptora. The sequence goes on along the minus strand of CM075348.1, from coordinate 50,905,359 downwards.
GTGCTTCGTCACGGATTGTTGTTTCTATTTTTTAAAAGATACTTCTCGACGATCCAACCGTACGGATGTCAAGATATATCTAATTTAGTGATATTCCCAAATTTTCAAAAAATAAAAAATTAATTTGGTTCGAGATCTTAGTAGATCACTACTATTCTTACTAGTAATATTAACTAGTGCTTTGTCACGGATTGTTGTTTCTATTTTTAAAAAAATACTTCTCGGCGATCCAACCGTACGGATGTCAAGATATATCTAATTTAGTGATATTCCCAAATTTTCAAAAAATAAAAAATTAATTTGGTTCGAGATCTTAGTAGATCACTACTATTCTAACTAGTAATAGTAACTAGTGCTTTGTCACGGATTGTTGTTTCTATTTTTTAAAAAATACTTCTCGACGATCCAACCGTACGGATATCAAGATATATCTAATTTAGTGATATTCCCAAATTTTCAAAAAATAAAAAATTAATTTGGTTTGAGATCTTAGTAGATCACTACTATTCTAACTAGTAGTAGTAACTAGTGATTTATCAAGGATTGTTGTTTCTATTTTTTTAAAAATACTTCTCGACGATCCAACCGTACGGATGTCAAGATATATCTAATTTAAAGATATTCCCAAATTTTCAAAAAATAAAAAATTAATTAATTTAATTTGGTAATTTAACGGTCAACTAATTTGAAAAATAAATTAAAAAATAAAATGAAAATGAAAAATATCCAATTTTATTAATTAAATAAATTCAACTGAATTTTAACCAAATTATTAAATTCGATCGAATTCGGTTGATTTTAGTCGAGCTCCTAATTTCAACTATATTTTGTCGAATTTAGTACTAAATTCGACCGTATTTGGTCGAATTTAGCCGTGTTATCATTATATTTGATTTTCTCAGTCATCGTCTACGTGGCTATCTCTCATTGGTCAATTTAGTATCACTTGGATTGATGAGTCAAGCAATCTAAGCCCTTAAAAAAAAACTAATCCTAACCATACATTTTAAAAACATACTTATATAATATATACACACACATAAAACCCTCCCCCACCCCAATCTCTACCCCAATCTCTACTGCCCTCCCCCCATTCTCCACCCCCCCATACACGCCTGCCCCCCCCCCCCACACCTCCCCCCCTGCGTTGCTGCCCCTTCCCCCGTGACTTTTTTTTTTTATTTTTCTGTTTTTTATGTTCTTGAGTTTTCAAGAATCGAACCAACATTTGGAGGCGTTATTGGTGTCCGATTTGAACGCTCTTTTAGTCGAATCGAAGCCCTCATCATCCTCTATCCAAAAACATGACCAGATTTTGGTGGGCTATAATTTATGAATTTCTCCTATTTTTTTTATTAAATTCGAATTTATTCATTAAAATTATGAATTTTTGTAAACGTGTTTAGTTGCTGATTTTGATGTTACCATCGTGTAGAGTATGTTTTTCTAGTCAATTTCATATATTATATGTTGAATTTCGAGTTCAATAACGTATAGAAATCGAATTTTGATTTTCGTGTTCTTCGTGTTCTTCGTGTTCTTGAGGATCGAAGCACTTCCGGAAGTGTTATTGAACTCCAATTTTGATGTTCTACCCAATGAATCCCACATGATGTTCAATTCTTGAGCAGCAGATTCTGCTGTTTTTTTTAAAAAAATTGGTGCACATTAAATTCGACCGAATTTGGTCGAATTTAGTATAGAAAATTCAACTGAATTTGGTCGAATTTAGTGGATTCGGTTGAATTTAGCATTTTAATTTTGACCAAATTTGGTCGAATTTAGCATATTAAATTCGACCAAATTTGGTTGAATTTAGGATTTCAGGCTCCAAATTTAAAAAAATTTGAAATTTTCACCAAAAATTTGAAATTTTCAAAATTTTAAAATTTGGCGCTTGAAGTGCTAATTTCAACCAATTTCAGTTGAATTTAGCATACTAAGTTCAACCAGTTTCAATCGAATTTAGCATACTAATTTCAACCAATTTCAGTCGAATTTAGCCTTCTAAATTCGACTGAATACTATTTTCGACTCCCTCAAAATCGACCAAAAGCAATTCGGTCGAATTTAGCTAAATTCAACCGATTTCGGTCGAATTTAGCCGAATTCGACCAAATTTTTTTGGTCGAATTTAGCCTTTTTTCTTGTAGTGCCAAGTACTATCTACAACCCTATTAGCTAGGGTTAGATCAACAGATGGAGGCATATACATATAAATATATCTGCTGTTTATAAAAATGGTTGTCTTTGTGTTCTTCCACGGCTTTCTTGAACTGCATCATCTCACCTATCTCTTTGATTTAGACGCTGCAGTTCAATAAAGCTGTGGGAAGATACAGATACTATCAATAACAAGGCCGGATCAATATTTCTTAGAGTCCGGTCAATTACTAATCAATTATCTTTCTTAATTTTTTGATTAATTTGCAGATCTGTAATATTTTGCATGCCAGTTGGCCTCAGATTAAAGGTATATTCATTCTTAATGTTCATGTTGTTAAAGGTGATCAAAAAACCTTCACTTGCGTTGGAGTGATTTCGTTTTGAGAAATGATTGTAATCTTATGCCAATATGTGTATACAATATTCTTGGTTAATTTTCCACGTTTGGTGTTTTAACCGTTCAATCATTCAATTTTTGCTTGTCTCTCCATATCACTTTAATCAATTGTTTTCATTACTAAAAGCAAAAAAATATGTCTGCCCACTATTTTAAATTTCAGTGTTATTTCGAGTATATGATTTGTTTGCCTTCTAAATTTATAAATTTAATTATTTAGGTATGGTGATCATCAATTAGTTAAGTTATTATCTGGCATTATTTACAAATTCACAATAATATTTGTTTATATGATCCGCAAAATGATACAATAAATGTGTATGCAATTTGGCATGTATGCCTGCAGTCTGTATGTACATACGCACGGATACACAAAGTACATACAGTTTGTGGGATCGAAGTTATGTCACAATTTACTTGATTTGGTGATGTATAGCTGAAGCCTGATGCGTCTGAATTAAGAGACACAGTACAGTATTGAATTGATATATGGTGTGAATTGAATTTCGATCAAATAAATACTGTTCAAGCTTATAAATTTCGAAATGTAATGAATGCTTGGTTAGGTAACTAGTTAGTCTGCTGCATCATTTATGTGGTCGTTTATTGGAAAGATGTTGTATGAATGGGGGTCATTTACAAAATATTTAAAATCTATGAATAGAACCGGAAAGAAACACATTGATACATCACTTCACATATCGATTGATACTGTGGTTGTATATGTTGAAGCTGTTGATTTTGCAAGACTTGACTCTAAGGACTAAGGTCTAGCTAACTTCACTCTTGCAAGTGTAAACACTTTTGAATGTTATGGGTCCAATTCATACAAGTTCAGTTTGTGGCTTTGGAGTGATGAAGCAGCAGCAGTGCACAGTCATACCGCATAAATTTCAAGCTGATGGACCATCAGTGATGGTAGTGATCCTTGTAAATTCAATATCAATGCAATAAAAAAAAGTTACAGTCTAATTAAATAGCCAAATTGTAAAGGCGTATCCTCTATTGTCCCGGGACCTGCGTTCTACTGCTCACTCCGAGAATTTTCTTAGAACAGATACTCAATTGTAAGGCTATAAGTCTAATTATTCGAAAGAAAAAAAAACCAAATTGTCGTGAAATACATATAACAAATCTTTGAAGATGAAAAATATCTATATATATTCTCTATCCTTATAATATAAGCTTGGTTTAGCGAGTGTCAGTCGATGATCCAGACTCCAGTAGAAAAAGCATAGTTTTTCGGAACACCTCATGCAAGCTCTTCTGAATAGTGAGCCTGAAAATTCGCAAAAGCAACTAAAAAACATGAACAAAAATTTTAATGCGAAAAAGAGCCTGATCCTTGAAGATGAATGTAATTGCAAAAAATTCTCAAGAGGCTATAAGAATGAAATGCTGTTGTGATGAATTTGAACGACAGATGGCTAGAGGCACCTGTAGAGTGTGTGTCAACCCAAGTCCCACATCATCAAGATAAAGAAAAATTATTCTGAATATAAGTAGCCAAAATAACTCCAATAATTTGAGCTCTTTTTGGGTTGTGCCCAAAATCAAATCCGTATGCAGTCCAAAGCGGACAAGTAAGGGCTTAATCAAACACATTACAAGAAAATCAGCCAAAATAATTCCAATAATTTGAGTCCTTTTGGAATGTGACCAAAAACAAATCCGTGCAAGCTCGGTTTAAAATGAACAATATCATATTATTGTGGAGTTAGGACTTAATGAAACACATTACAAGAAAACCTGATCGCTAAAAATGATTAGAACAACTTTAGGGAAAGGCATTTCAACTGACCATTTCTTACTAGGCTGTGAGTTTTGTTTGAGTTGGTTTGAAACTAGATTCATAACTCTGCATTGGCCGAAAGTTTGTTGTATATTCAAAACATAATGTGGTGACATGAACAAGGCTAAATGAATTCATTTTAATGCGAAAATTTCTCATTCAGTAAGTGCGTTCAGTGCAAAATATACTTGTATATTTTGTCAAATCATAGATAGCCTAGCCACAGCCCCGTATACCAGATGGTAATTAACTATACTCCCTCCATCCCATTTTACTACCCTCTTTTGAAAAAATAACGCATATTAAGAAAAGTTATAGAGGTTAAATTCGGAAATTTGTTCATTAATTTGCATTGGATGTTGAAATGGACAACTATTATGGGGTAAAATAAATATTCAAAAAAGACCTCTGTTATGAAAAGCGCATTAAGCGGCCGCTTAAGCGAAATCGGGGATAAAACGCCTAGCTTTTAGCAAAATCGGGATTTTAAGCGTTTTTTGGGTTTAAGCGGGATTAAGCGGGTCAAAAATGGATTAAGCGGGTCAAAAACGGATTAAGCGGACGAATTAAAAAAAATTATAAAATTATAAAAAATTATAAAGGATGGCGAGTCTTTCTGAAAGAATGCTACAATCTATCTTTCTATCTTTCGGATCTCGTATTATGATAATTATGATTTTTATATTTTCTAAGTTCACTATGACTAAGTACAGTATGACTTTGTGAATGTAGAGTTTACTAGTTTTAATTTTTATCATAATATGTTATATCATATGTGAATGTTAGTTTTTTTTTAAAAAAAAATAATATTATATTTATTTCTATAAATATATAATTATTTATAATCCGATTAATGATACACTTTTAAAACCGCTTAAGCGTCAGCTTAATCGCTAGAAGGTCATCCCGCCACTTAGGTCCGATTTGCGCTTTTCACAACACTGAAAAAGACTAGTAAAATGGGATGGGTATATGAGACTGATATGAAGAGTCTACTAAGAAAAAAAAAACTAAAACGATATCCGCTCCCACTCCTTTCCTTTACAAAAAAATTTAAAAAATGGTCCAAGTTACTCGTCCCCTACCCAAAAAAATCTTCACTCTCTGCTGGGTTTGGTATGAAGATCGAAAAATAAAGCAACTTACTAATTTCACTTGAAAAATAGCTGGATGGATCTGCATTGTCAAGTTCATGCACCAATACCATTTTCCATCTTATATTATGTGAATTGTGATTTATTAGCTGTAAGATTCTCTACTTTGGTTATGAGTGATTGATAATTGAGTGTACGCAAATTATTAACAGAGTGGGCACCTACTTCTTTTAGCTATTGTTGTAACAGGATGGTGTGATTAGTTCTTTAATTATATTGTTGTTTTGCTTAACAGGATGGTGTGATTAGTTCTTTAATTATAGTGTTGTTTTGCTTTAGTCGGTCACGATTTTTAGTTTTAGTGATCTTGATACTTTAAAGTTAAACATGAAGGATATTATAACCGGATTAGTTTAACCTTGGAGATCAGTAATCACTTAAAAGAGCTGGCATATGCTTTTGTCTAGATCTGCAATTTGAATTGCCTTTAATCTTTTGGATGTAAATGGCATACATATCAAAGTTGTTTGTTTGCTTGTCTTTGGTCATCATGACTCAGTCATTGTACATTCATACACAGACATCTACATCCACTGCTTTAACAAGAAAATGATGAAAACCGATGTAAAAATAATCTAACGAAAATGAAAGTATATTTTGAAAAATTCGTAAAAAAAATATATTAGTTTTTTTTTTGAAGAACAAAGATGTTAATTCAATAATAAAAAATCATACGGCATCTACACCAATGATCGAGTTTAACAAACAGTAAATTTGCAATCGTCTGTTCTCATGAATAGACAGTTAAACGATATTTTGAAGATAATGTATATAAATAGGGTCCTATTCAAATAGAAACCTCCTTAGAATAGATAACTAGAAACTAATACATTTATCACATTTCAAGTTAATCTAAAGATCAAACTAGGGATACCCAAATACAAAAAACGTATAAAATTCTGCCCTCTATCTATCAAAAATAAAAAAAAAAAAAAAAAATCATTGTTCATCGATGACGTGGCAGATGAACAGTGGTTTTTTTTATTTTTTATTTTTTTTTACTAAATAGAGGGCAGAATTTTATACGTTTTTTGTGAAGGTATAAAAAAAAATTAAAAAAAATATCACTCTTCATCGATGACGTGGCAGATGAACAGTGATTTTTTTTATTTTTTATTGTTTTACTAAATAGAGGGCAGAATTTTATATGTTTTTTGTGAAGGTGCCCCTAGTGAGGCACTTAAAATAAATGAAATATAAGTTATTTAGTGTAGGTTTCTAGTTTCTATTCTAAGGTTGGTTTCTATTTGAACAAATTAAAGCCTACATAAATATAAGTACCCACTTCGTGCATCCTTGTAGGATTACTTGTACCCTCTTCATCATGCCCCGATGGAGCTATCGTTTGAGCTATCGACCAAAACTGCAATGCCATACAAAATTTCATCATATTAAATCAAGATCTCCGCTCACAATTAAGAAGCGAATAACAAACTTATCACAAAGGAGAGAAACCAATCCGAAAAATACAACTCGAACATCGAATAAAACAAATTGAAAATACAAAAGAAAATCCAAAAAAACATAGATCTCACAAATGAAACCACAAGATAGGCGGTTAACTCTCGAATCCAACAAGCTCCGCTTGAATCGAAGAAAAAAGAAAACCGGAAGCTCCGATAATGTAAATCTAAAAAAAAATCATAGCAAACCAAAAGGATAGAAATCCTTACCCAAATAAATTAGAAGTTTTATTGAAGGGAAAAAAAATATAAAATTAGGAAAAATATGAAAAGGAATTGGGGCTTTCCATCGATGAAAACTGATGGAAGCCCCCTCAAAATCCTTTAATGGAAGCTAGGTTTAGAAGGGAGAGAGAGAAGCTGGAGACTCCTGTTTTCCCTTTATGCTCCTATAGTCCTATATTTTATTTTATTTAAAAATCGATACAATATGGGTGTGAATTGCGCAATTAACAAAAACTAGCATAAAAACCCGTGCGAGGCACGGGTCGCTATTTTAAATTGTATTTTTAAATTAAATTGTGCATGATCAATGTCTTTCAAAGTACTTCATGTGATTAATTAATGGAATTTTGCTTGTTAATGGCACATATGCGATTATTGTGTACTTATTTAAGTATGTTCAAGTTTGTAATCTGAAAATTAATATGAGTAATATTGATAGTAGTCATGTTAATTTTTCTTTTTATGAGTCATATAATAGAATTCGAGTGTTTTATAGGCATCGTCTAATTAAGAGGATTTTTCAAAACACTTACAATACTAAACTGTTCTTCCACTTCTTTGAAAATGATACATCCATTTAGTTCGATATTCAATAATATTCAAGATACAAACTAAATAGGTTTCAAGATATTACATTATGTGAATGTAGGTTTTACTCTTGATATTAATCAAAAACTTCGTAAATCTTCAAATATTCTACTCAGGCCTTGCGCTTTCACTTAAAACTATATTTCCAACTCTTTCATCTATTTTCTTCTAATTTCTTCATTTTAAGCATCCTTTGTCCTTTACTATTCCTCTGTCCGCTAGACTTGTAAAACACCAGATAATTCTAATTGACTGAATAAATATATCTTGTGTAACTACAAGCTTATCACACTCAATAATATTTTTTCGTACTTTTATCATCAAAAGTTAAAGTTGCTCATATGCCTTATGTTCGTGCTTTAACAATGAATTAATCATTTTTTTTCAAATACAGTTTCATCCAAAGATCCTAATTGGAGTGAACAGATAGACCAAAGACTTGAATGAGTTTGTTGTTTCTCTTAGCGAATTACGAGCCTCTAGCTAGCTTTACTTATTTTCTAAAATTTATTATATTTTTTTAATTGATATTTTAATTATTTAAAAAAATTCAAAATTTTTACCTTTAATCAATTGTGTCTTGGTAAATAAATATTTGATAAATCAATAAATTCGTTAAATAAATAATTTGTATAGTTCTATATATTGACATCGATAGAGAATAATATTAATAAATGATATAACATAATATACTATAATCCGAATCAATAAATGTAAAAATAAAATATAGCCAAGAATTGTTATTATGTTGATTATTATTATTATTATTATTTTAAAGTTTAATTTAGCTCCAAATTTATTTACAAATGTATTACTATTAAGACATTCACATATTACGTGTATTATTTATAAACACATGTGACATTGTGGCATAGTGGCAAGAGCATGCATAAGTTACTTGATAGATTCCCATGAACAACACTTTTTTTAATAAAAATGTGTTGGTGTTTTAGCTAAGTTTAATTTAGCTCCATAGTTATTTACAAATGTATTACTCTTAAACGACATTGACTTATTAAACACATGTGACATTGTGGCGTAGTGGCAAGAGCATGCATAAGTTACTTGATAGATTCCCATGAACAACACTTTTTTTAATAAAAATGTGTTGGTGTTTTAGCTAAGTTTAATTTAGCTCCATAATTATTTACAAATGTATTACTCTTAAATGACATTGACTTATTATGTGTATGGTTTGAAAACACATGTGACATTGTAGCATAGTGGTAAGAGCATGCCTAAGTTATTTGATAGACTCAAGTTCGATTCCCATGAACAACACATTTTTTTAATAAATATTAAACATGAGGGCAAATTGGTATTTTCATGTGCATTAAAAAATCTCACATTTTCTTCTTGTGTTGGGCTATTATATATATAATAGATAGATTCACATATACTTCCTCGGTTCCATTTATTTTGATGACGGATAACTTTTTTTCAATTACTTAAAAGTATGAATTAACAAAACAAATATTATACACAACTAAAATAGAAAACAAGACTTAGAAAAAAAACAAAAAAAAATAGAAAACAAGACTTAAAATAGCTATCACAATAACAGGAAATGCTAAAAGAGGGTAAAGAGTTTCTACCTGACACTGTAGGAAACTTTTCTATAGTGTCGCCTTAAAATCACGATTTTGTTGCACATATGATATGCAAACTGATCGTTGAGAGATGGAGAAAAATACAATAAAGTCAGATTTCAAAAAAAAAATCACTAATTGACGGGAAAAATCAAATTAAAAATGGAGGAAATTAGGTGGGATTGTGTGTGTGAGGGTATATTCAATTTGTGTGTGGTGCCCCTAGCGGGGCCATTGGATTAGATTAATCTATGGCCCAGATTTAATTTAAGGCGATATTGTAGAAAAGTTTCCTACCGTGTCACGTAGAAACTTTTTTTCCATGCTAAAATTCAAAATACTAACTTATAACCCGTGCGATGCACGGATTTTTTTGACATGTAACAAATTTTATTTATGTTATAATTATATTTTTATATAATCATTATTTACAATATTTTATTTTAATTTTAATATCAATAATGTTAGTTACAGAAGCATGCCTGTACACATCTAATAACAAGCCTAATTGTTTGTAATGCTTTGCATTACTTACATGACCTCTTAACTGAGGGAACCTCTAGTTGTAGAGTTTCTGTTTGTATTGTACTTGTAGTAGGCATCAAATCCTAGTTGTGTAATTGTACAAATAGAGTCTAGAATAATGCTTGAAAGAAGTTCCAAGGTTCATGCCTCAAGCAAGGAGTTAAAGACTGTCAAATAATCACAGTTGGGATTTGAAGAAATGAAGAATTTGCCTAAGTACCAATTCGAGAAGTATATTTGTCTATTCGAGAAGTCCAGCATTCGAGAAGTCAGAGATTCGACATCTCAAGACATTATTCGATATCTCTGAAATACACTGTTCGATATCTCATTCGATATCTCAGAGATTCAATATGTCTACTACTCTATTCGAGAACTCAAGAAGTCAACAAGTCAAGATGGTATTCGAGTTCTCAAAGAGTCAACAAGTCAAAGTTTCATTCGATATCTCAAGGACTCAGAAAGCTATTCGATATCTCGAGGATTCGATAAGTCAAATGTTCTATTCGACAACTCAAGGAATCCTGTTGGAAAAGAGCTATTCGAGAAGTGGTTCGATATGTCAATATAACAGTATTCGAGAACTCAGAGTTATCGATCAAGTCAATTCTAGTTCTCGAATCACTTACTTAGTCACTTCTCGAATACATTCTTGGAGACAAAATACTGAAGAAATTGTACAAGTCAGAAACCTGCAACAAACCAATGCACTTTATGGACCACAATCTATAACGTGCTCTGGAAAGCCTACAAGGAAGCTTGGAGAGATATAGAAGAGACAAGGAGCTAAAGAAGTGGATCTAAACAGGCTTTGCAAAGTCAAATCTGTAACCGTTTGGACACTTTCTCAAAAAGGATAGACAGACTAGAAAGTAATTTGTTTAGCTACCTTATTTGTAGTAAATAGGCTGTATCCATGTTCTATAAGGACACAGCCTCACTTCATAACTTAGCAACTTTTGTGAGTCAAGTTTTTCATACACTGTAAGCTATATCTCTCTGAGAAAAACGAAGCTGAGAATACTACCATTTGTATTCACAGATTGTAGCAACCTTTATCTAATAATACATTAGATTAAAGTGATATTGTGTCTTGTGTTGTTTCTTTATCCGCACCTTCACTTCTACACACACAGGCACTTATCTGCTACATAGACTCAATCAAAGAAAAGTTCAAGAATCCATTCACCCCCCCTATGTATTCTTTTACCGTATTCAATACTCAACAAGTGGTATCAGAGCGGGCTGTTTATTCAAAAACAGAGAAACGATCATGAGTTCGAATACACCAAAGACTACAGGAACGGTGAAGGTCCCTAAGTTTGACAAAGAAAACTTCAACCTCTGGAAGATAAAGATGATGTTGTTCATTAAAGCCTCTCATCCCTTGTATCCTGAGATTCTCAAGAATGGTCCTTTTGTTCCACAACAAGAGATACCAGAGAAGACTGTTGGAACCACAACTATCCCAAGATCTTATGAGGCCAAGGATCCATCAAAGTGGACAGAGTCAGAAAGGGAGAAGGTTGCTCTTGACAGCCACCTCATGTTGCTTATCATTGATTCCATGGACATGTCAATGTTTGCAAACATTGCATCATGCACGTCTGCTAAAGAGATGTGGGATCACATTGAGGTGTTGTGTGAAGGGACTGATGAGGTTAAGGAAAATAGGAAACAGATACTGGTCACACAGTATGAAGCTTTCATGGCACAGCCCAAGGAAAGCATCACTGAAATGTTTGAAAGGTTTCACAAGCTAGTTACTGAGTTGCAAATGAATGGCAAGGTTTACAGCACCAAGGAGTTAAATATGAAATTTCTGTTGTCTTCACTAAATCATCTGGAGCAAAGAGTCATTTCTCTAAGGGAGAGAGATTTGAACAAAGTCACCTATGATGTGCTCTATGGAGTCCTAAAGACTCATGAACTTGAGTTGCTTCAGAAAAGGGCTATCCAAGCCAACCAAGGTAGGATGATAAACACATCATGTGCCTTGATTGTCAACAAATCTATTCTGGACCTAGAAGCATCTGCAAGTCAGCTAAGAATAGAGGAGGTAGCAGATGATGAAGAAACTGAAGCTGGGGTGAGTGAACCTGTTGAGGAAAAGGAGGAAGAAGAAGAAGAGTTTTACACTCTGGAAGAACTTGATGGGATGGAAAATACTTCATATGCTTTCATGGCCAGAAAATTTCCAAACATCAGATTTAAAAGAAATCAACCCTTCAAACCAAAAACTCAAAACCATTCAGCCAACAAGAACAAGGCACCTGTGAAACCAAACATAAATAAGTTCAAAACCAGTTATGTGGATAGGTCATCTGTAAGGTGCTATAGATGCAATGACCTAGGGCATTTTGCCAGTGAATGCAAGAAGCCTAAAAAGAAGGATAGAGATTATCTTGAGCTCGAAGCTAAGTATGAGGCCCTTCTGAAAAAGCAGACACATGGTAAGGCCTACATAGCTGAAGGGAAGTGTTGGGATGATTCTGAGAGTGATGAAGAGGAACAAGAATTCTGCAATTATGCCTTGATGGCCAACTCCAAGGATGACTCATCTTCATCTGATTCTCAGGTACCATCTCTCACTACTATAGACATGTCTGTTTCTGAGTATAAATGCATGATCGAACAACTATCTGTTGAAATGTTTAATATTCATACTAGTATGACTGCTGCTAATGAGGAGATTGCTAAACTGTCTACAAGAAATGAAATATTAACCAAAAAGAATGAGGAACTTGAGCTAACTACTATGCAAGTAGAAAACCTTAAGAAAGAAGTTGAATATTTGCAGAACAAGGTTTTATGTGCTAGTCAAGTAGAGAAGGCTCTTAGGGATGAATTAGCTGAGAATGAATTCAAACTAAAAACTTTCAAGAAATCATCTGGTTTAGTGCAATCCTACTGTGAGAAAATTGAAGCTAAACCCAAAGCAGCTATTGGACTTGACTATGACTCTCTCAAACAGAGGAAAGGCTATGCTGTCATTGAAGAGGACACAGCTGTTCATGAGAAAGTGCCTCACATTTTGAGAAAAACTGAAAATCCAATTTTTAAGGAATCAACATTTGAAGTTGATGAGGATGCCTTACTCATCAAGCAAATGTTGAATGATGAGGATGAGGCACAATCTAGTGAACAACAAGCATCCTCTAAGGGTGAGAGTGTCAAGTCAAAGACCAAGAAACCAGTAGTTGATAGGCCAAGACCTAAGAAGTTTGTTAAGTTTGTCTCAGCTGGGATGAGTGAATAAGAAAAGAAAGTGACTAAGAAGAAACAGAACAGAAATGGCAAGTTAGGGATTAACAAGGATAACAACTATGCTTATATGCCTAATGCCCCTAGGAAAACTTGTCAGAACTGTTTCAGTACCAATCATTTAACTCATGCATGCAAGAAACCTGTTGGTAGTGTGTCTAAACCTTTCTATGATTGTTCTGTGCCTCTAAGTCATAGAGATGCACCTTTCTGTGATAAATTTGACTGTATGCCATGCAATATGAATGTTATGACTAGTTGTTTTAATTTAAGAAGGCAATTCATTGATGGTTGTATCAGTCACAATTCTCACACACACTACACAAGGTCAAAGTCTTCAAGTCCTCCTAAAGCTAGGAAGGTACCTCTGTCACCAAAGTCTGAAACTTCAGGATCTAAGACTTCCAACAGTGACAAGAAGACTAGCACTGAGAAAGTTGACAAGCATGTTGTTTATGATAAAACTGTCTCTAAGTCACATGGACCCAAACTTGTTTGGGTACCAAAGGAAAAGTAATACCTTTGTGTTTGTAGGGCAAAGAAAGTGAAAAGAAGGTCATGTGGATTTTGGACAGTGGATGCTCAAATCATATGACTGGTGATATGGCCCTGCTATCACAGTATGAGGAAAAGGCTGGCCCAATGGTTGCTTTTGGAGATGACAACATGGGTAACACATTGGGATATGGCAAGCTGAAAGTTGGAAATGTCATCATTGAAGATGTAGCACTAGTCAAGGGGCTCAAGCATAATCTGCTAAGTGTTGGTCAGTTTACTGATAGAGGATTCAAAGTGAATTTTGACAAAGATGAATGTTTGATCACCCACAAGAAGACTGGTGATTTTGCTCTATCTGGAGTAAGGAAGGGAAGCCTGTTTGTAGCCAATATGGACTCTGCAAACAAGGACAAAATTTGTTGCTTTTACTCAAAAGCATCAAATGAAGATTGTTGGCTGTGGCACAAGAAACTATCACACCTGAACTTCAAGGCCATTAATTCTCTAGTCAAAAGAGAGTTAGTGAGAGGCATGCCCACACTTGAATTCTGTCAAGAAGGAGTGTGTGAGGCTTGTCAAAAAGGAAAAATGAAAAGATCAAGCCACAAGTCAAAGACAGTGACATCAGTAACCAAGCCATTACAACTCATCCATATGGATTTGTTTGGGCCTGTCAACATAATGTCACTTGGAAGAAAGAAGTATGCCCTGGTAATGGTTGATGATTTTTCAAGATGTACATGGGTGGAATTTTTGGCATCAAAAGATGAGGCTCCACAAGTAATTATTGAGCACATAAAGAAAGTTGACAAGGAAGCAAAGGCAAACGATGCAAGTGTGATTGCACTGAGGAGTGATAATGGAACAGAGTTCAGAAATGCCTCACTTGAAGCATTCTGCAAAGAGAATGGCATTTCTCAGCAATTCTCAGCTCCAAGGACTCCACAACAAAATGGAGTTGTTGAGAGAAAGAATAGAACTCTAATTGAGGCTGCTAGAACAATGTTACTTGATGCAAAAATGCCTACATGTTTTTGGGCTGAGGCTGTGAGCACTGCATGCTATATTCAGAATAGGACCCTCATCAACAAAAACACTGGAAAGACACCTTACAACTTGATGACTGGAAAGAAGCCTACTCTAAAGTATGTTCATACTTTTGGAAGCAAATGCTTTGTACTAAAGGATAATTCTGAATATGTTGGAAGGTTTGATGCAAAAGCATTTGAAGGAATTTTTCTTGGCTATTCTATGGAAAGAATTGCATACAAGGTTTATGTCATCAGTCAAAAGAAAGTTATGGAAAGCACAGATGTAACATTTGATGACAGCAAACTACCTGGACTAGAAGAAGCCAATGATGAAGACAAAGATCCATTGAAGTTTGATAATCTAGATGATTCTGATGAAGAGATTGAAACTGGAGTTGAAACTCAAGTTCAACAAACTCAAGTGATTAATGATACAAGAGAGGAATTTGTGCCAATCGATAGTGGAGAAACAAGCATCCAAGACAAACCTGTGAGTAATGGCAACTTCACAGGGGGAGGAAATGAGGATGACCATGATGTGGATGATGAAGCAACATCAAGGTTGAGAAGTCAGGCTGAACACTCGAGGAAATGGGATAGATCACACACTGCAGAGCAAATCATTGGAGATCCTACTGCAGGAGTAAGGACTAGGAGAGCAACTCAAAATGAGTGCCTCTATGGATGTTTTCTATCACAAGTTGAGCCTAAGAAACTTGATGATGCACTGTTGAATCCAGATTGGATTATTGCCATGCAAGAGGAGCTGAATCAATTTGAAAGGAACAAAGTTTGGGAACTTGTGCCTGCACCAAAGAATAGAACCATTGTTTGAACTAAATGGGTTCTGAAGAATAAGATGGATGAAGATGGTGTAATAATAAGAAACAAAGCAAGGCTGGTTGCAAAAGGATACTCTCAACAGGAAGGCATTGATTATGATGAGACATTTGCCCCTGTTGCTAGATTGGAAGCCATCAGAATATTCTTGGCATTTGCTGCTCATTCAAACTTTAAAGTTTATCAAATGGATGTCAAGAGTGCATTTCTAAATGGAGAGTTGGAAGAAGAGGTTTATGTGCAACAACCACCTGGCTTTGAGGATCCACATTTCCCAGAATTTGTCTACAGATTGCTTAAGGCACTGTATGGACTTAAGCAAGCTCCAAGAGCATGGTATGATACTTTATCACAATTTCTTCTTGAAAATCAATTCACTAGAGGCACATTGGACAAGACACTGTTTTACAAGAAGCATGGTGATGATATTATCCTAGTCCAAATCTATGTGGATGATATCATTTTTGGTTCTACAAATGAGAAGCTGTGTGAGAAGTTCTCTAAACTCATGCAGAGCAGATATGAGATGAGTATGATGGGAGAGTTGACATTCTTTCTAGGGTTGCAAGTCAGTCAAAGGAAGGATGGTATCTTTATCAGTCAAACCAAGTACATCAAGGATTTATTGAAGAAGTTTGACTTAGAAGATTGTTCACCTGCCAAGACACCCATGGCCACTGCCACTAAACTGGATGAAGATGCTAAAGGCAAGAAAGTAGATATCTCATTCTACAGAGGCATGGTTGGTTCTCTACTCTACCTCACTGCAAGTAGGCCAGACATCATGTTTGCTACATGCTTGTGTGCAAGGTTTCAATCAAATCCAAAGGAATCACATTTGATTGCAATAAAAAGGATCTTTAGATATCTGAAGGGCACTCCTAACTTGGGATTATGGTATCCTAAGGACACATGGTTCAATCTGGTTGGTTATTCTGATGCTGATTATGCTGGATGCAGAGTGGATATTAAAAGCACCTCAGGAAGCTGCCAGTTTCTTGGACAAAGGTTAGTTTCTTGGTATAGCAAGAAGCAACAATCTGTGTCAACTTCTACAGCTGAGGCTGAATACATAGCTGCTGGAAGTTGCTGTGCTCAAGTGCTTTGGATTAGAAATCAACTTAGAGATTATGGACTTGTGTTGGAAAGAATTCCAATCATGTGTGACAACACAAGTGCAATCTCTATAGTTGCCAATCCTGTCAATCATTCTAGAACAAAGCACATTGACATCAGATATCATTTCATAAGAGAACATGCAACTAATGGAACCATTGAGTTGCATTATGTCTCTACAGATAAACAACTAGCTGATATATTCACTAAGCCATTAGATGAAGCCACCTTCACAAGGTTGGTAAGTGAGATTGGAATGCTGAATTCTTCAGATTCTAGCTAAGTGAATACACCATCTAGATTGTTGCAGCAGTAAACACTTACTTTATCTAAATCCTCAATATTTTTGAAGTAAGTGTTGGCTGAAATATGATTTATAAATATTTCAAATCTGTTGCACATGTTGAAAATCATATTTCTATTAACTTAAAATTTCCATGAAATTTTGAGAAAATCACTATTTAATTTGCTAGGATATTTTTCAATGAATATGTCTGGTAAATTTTAAAAGATAGTGAAAATCAAATTTCTAT
Source organism: Kitagawia praeruptora (assembly GCA_037693485.1). Taxonomy (NCBI): domain Eukaryota; kingdom Viridiplantae; phylum Streptophyta; class Magnoliopsida; order Apiales; family Apiaceae; genus Kitagawia; species Kitagawia praeruptora. Next base: position 50,888,178 of record CM075348.1, on the reverse strand, counting down.
GAGTGATGGGTATAGTTCGATAAGTCAGACTTCTCGAATGATTCACTATTCGACATCTCTAACAAGTCTCATTAGAGTACTCTTGAGTTCTCGAATAGAGTCTTTCTGAGATATCGAATAGAGGTATTCTTGACTTCTCGAATATAGTAACTGAGTTCTCGAATGATTGAGTTCTCGAACACTATATTTGAGTTCTCGAATCATTTGAAAAGGCTGAATTCTCGCTGAATTTTAACCGATTTTGGACTTTTGTCTAAAAGTTTAATTCACTCATAAAAACAAATTTTATCTAATTTAGAATTATTTCTAAGTTAGATAACTGCCAGCTGTGAGTTTCTATCTGCTTGAGTTATCGATTAAGCCTTTCTTGACTTCTCGAATAGTTGTTTTCTACTTCTCGAATGCCTGACTTGTCGATACAAAACTTTCTGCTAATCGACAATTCAAGTACTTCATACTTATACAATTTCACATCTATTCGATTCATTTCATTCGATTTCTCAAGCATCTACACTCTCTAAACCCCTGAAACCCTAGCTACGAAAAGCCAAATTTCTTCTTCAACCTTCAATTTCTTTCCTCTCTTCTACACAAATGGCAACAGTAAAGTTCAACACCAACTTCATCGCTCTCACTAGTGATGTTGAAGCACCCAATGCCAATTTCAAGTGCTTTGTGAAATGGATGGCGGAGTCATATATCAAGGATGCACTCTCTGCCAACCCAACTCTGTATCTAGATATCCTGGAACAGTTTTGGGGCACTGCTATTGTGAAGGTTGTAGCCCTGGAAAACGCAATCACTTCATATATCATCTACTGCAAGATTCAAGACAAGGAAATCACTATCACTACTGCAGACATGAACCAAGCACTGGGCCTATAACAAGAGTCATTTGACAGAATGGCCACTAATGCAGAGTTAGAGGAATTCTTTGAATTCATCAACTACTCAGATGGGATCAATCTTGGAAAGCTAAACAGAAAGAATCTGAGAAAGGAGTGGAGCTATGTGTTTGCAACTCTTCTCCAAGTCTTCACTGCCAGGAAATCAAGCTTTGATCAAATCAGTGCACCTGTGCAGCAAATTGGATATGCTTTGGCCTATGGAAAGAAGATTGACGTTGGCCAAATCATCCTCCAAGAATTATATGGGAGACTTGGTAAGAACACAACCAAGAGAGGTACTGATATTTTCTTCCCTCGCTTTATTCAATCTGTACTTAATTATAAAAATGCTTCATTGATTGAATTGCCTGGGATTGATAAAAATAAAATAGGCTATCCTAAGTCCATGACCAAACTCATTTTTGGTAATTTGGAGACTAGGAATGATGTGGATGTAAGACTGAACATAACTCCCCATATGGAGAGTTTGTTTAGGACTTATCCCCACAACATGCCAACATTTGATGCAAAATCTAAGTTAGCACAGCCCAAGCAAGTAGAACAAAATGCTAACCCAGGGCCTGCTAACCAACCCTCTCAACCAAATACTCTACCACATACTGAGCCAACTGCAGCATCCTCTCAAAAGGGTGAAGTTAGTAAAAAGAAGAGAAAGGAAGTAATGTCTGCACCATTAAATATCTTGTCTAAAGCAGCATTAGCTGTTGAATTAGGTCTAGGAAGTGAGGAACCTGAGTCACCCTTACACAGGACAAAGAAGAAGAAAACTAAGACCACCTCTTCAGTCACACAAATGGCTGAAGTTGTAAAATCAGGGGCACACAGCTCACTAGGTGTATCCTCTCAACAGGGTGCACCTATAGAATCAAGCATCCTCCCCAATGCACCTTCTTGTATAGAGTCAGCACATGGGAGTGATAAGGCTGGCACAACACTGAGTGGAGAGCACATCACATTTGAAACTCCCTCTATCTCTCAGGGGGAGTTGCCAAAATCTACTCTTAAACACACTTCTCTTCCAGAATCTAACTCTGAAATTTCTTTGGAACCTGCAACTAAGGCAACTGAGATGCAAGGTATTGATCATCAAGAATTCTTTTCTCTTGATGAGCCAATAAATTCAAGTGACTTAGTGCATGACACTTTGTTCACCACTCAGAACCCACATTTAGATGGTGAGGGAATGCATGCTGAGGCATCTCCTGATGACACCATCACAAACACAGAGGTTCCACTAGTTTTTACTAGAGACTTTGTGCCTGTGTCAACTGCTGGTGTAATTCATCCCACTTCTGTGGTGACACCAGTAGTAGAGTCAATCCATCCGGTTACAGAAATTGCATCTGTAACTGAGGAGTCTAGCTTGCCTAGATCTAGCTCTGACTTTATGTCACAATGGCTGAAGCCTGTGCAACATGACAGTGCTTCAGGATCAGGGTCTGCTCCACAACAATTGACGGTTGAAGCACTTCAAAGCTTAATTGTGGATCAGATTCCTGAGTTCACAAAGATTGCTCAGAACCTTCTCATTGCAGACATGCCTAATCCAGACTATGAGGCTATTCTGTTATGCCATAGGGATGATGTGGAGGTGCAGAAGACAAAGATCATTGATGATGCTGAGAGAGATGGCAACATAGATGCCTGGTTGCAAGGAAAATATGATATTACTCTTGATGAAGCACTTTAGTATCTCAGGGAGGAATACCTCACTTCACTGGGTTCCAATGCCAAATCTCTGACCCCTGGTAAAGTGTATGAGGCTATGAATGATACACACAAGGGATTCCTCAAGGCTGCTCATTATCTTGGAAAAGGTGTTAAGACTGAGGTCAATAGAGTGTGTGATAAGACCACCACCACAGTAGAAGCAATCAAGAGGACCTTTGATGCTAAATTCCCTCAGCTAGACAGTGTGTTCAAGGACATCAAACACTGCAACACTACCTGCACCAAAATGGACAATGGGCTAGCTCTGCTAAAGGATACTGTCACAGGTCTGGGGCATCAATTTCAAATTCTATCTGATCAGACCACAGATGCCAATGCCATGATGAGGACCATGTTCAAAAATTTATATGGAGACAGACTGCTCACTGAGGTCCCAGTACATGACATGACTAGATTTGAAGTGCAGAGACTCAAAGAACAATCCCTGTCTGGCTTCAAATCTACTGAGTTATTCAGCAAAGTAGATGCACTTGAGAAGGAGGTGGCTACTCTCACCAAGTCCAATGCTCATCTTACAGACAAGGTTGCACTGCTAAATGACCAGTTGGACACTCAAGCATCCACCACAGCTGATGTCCTTCTGCATCAACAATCCATGTTAACTGCTATGATAAAGCATATGGGTCTCCCTCTCCCTGATGAATCTTCAATCCCAAAGGACATTTCTATAGCCTCTGTGCCTAACAACAAGCCTAAGGGGGAGAAGAAGGCAAGGAACTCAAATACAAAGGGGGAGAAAGGCATAATAATAAAAGAGGGTGGTCAACAAAGAGCTTCAAAATCTCTACCAAATATGCCTGGCAAAGGAAAATCCAAAGTGGATGAGCCTCCATCTACCTTGCCAGTTGTCACTCTACCAACTGTGCACATCACTACTCCTGGAGGACAAAAGCAATCCATAACTACAACAGTGGTTGCAGGGAGTATGCCATCTGACAAATCTCCAACCTCCATACCTGAGAGTGCCAAGCCTGTAGAAGTTAAAGTTGTTACTGAGGCCAAGCTACAAGAAGTTGCTAACTCCAATGTTTATCATGATAAAGCCTTCTTGGAGTTTCTGAAAGCCACAAGGGAACAGGTTGGTGACACTCAGTTCTATCTGACGGAGTTGAAGAAGCAGATTGATTGCATCACTGTCATTCCTAAGAAAGTCAATAATCTATGGATTAAGGAGATAGTGATGATATCCAAATTGAAGATATGGCATCTAACATATAAGACTCTACAAGAACTGAAACACTCAGAGATAGATGTCATACTTGAGCTTATTGAGAAGAAGAATGAGAACAACAAGAGTCTGTTTGATGACTTGAGGAATGACCAACCTTCAAGGCTACCAGAAGTGATCAAGAAGCCATGGACAATCATTTATCAGTCTGGCACCAGAATTGAAGACATCAAGCAATTGGTCATTCCCCATGATCTCACCACTAGAAATCACAGACTGATCATTGCTATCATTGATCAATTACAAAAGAAGGTTGGAGCCAGAAATGCTGAAGAAACTGAGGCACTGCACATCCTCAGAACTTATATTGCAACTGGTGAAATTCCAGAGATGGCTCAACCAAGGAGAAATAAGGATGATGACTCTGAAGATAAAAGTGATGGGAGGAGAAGACATCACAGGAGAGATAAGGGTGATGAAGACAAGAAGAAGAAGGGGGACAAAGATAAGAAGAATGATGATGACCAAGGAAGAATCTATGAGAGGAAGATTGGAAAACAGCAAGCCTTAGGCATTGCTAGCAGTAACCTCACCACAACACAAGACTCTAAGTCTAGGGTGAATACTGTTAGTGGTGACCTAGCAAAATCTACATCTATGGCTTCTGCAACTGTTTTGCCACCTCAAGAAGAGAAGAAGATTCAAGTCAAGAAACCATGTGTATGTTTCAGAAAGCAAACTGCTAATGGAATACTACTATGGTCTACCAACAAAGGTCAAAGATTTCTGCCAAGCAATCATGTCAAAAGGATGAAATTTAAACATGTTGCAAGAAAGGTGAAGCTATCCAAATCTAAGGCACTGACAATTATCCCAGGATTAAACCTACCACCTCTGGATGAAAGCTATGATGAAGACCAATTGCAGTTTCTATGGGCTCAAAGAATCTATCATGTTGCCATTGTTGATGATTCTCTTGAAGTTAAGTATTCTGATGGAAGACAGAAGAAATTCAGACAAGGAACATGCCAGCACTGGGGCAGGCTGTATGACATAGAAAGGATGATTGCAATGTTGGATTCTGAAGACAGAGTGGAAAGGGTGTGGAAGCTGGAGTTAATTGACTTTGTCAAGATGAAAAGAGATCACCAGGCAGAAATGAGAAAGAACAGTGAAAAGCTACTAAAGAAAAGGGAGGAGGAGTTTGCAGTAATGGAAGCTAAGGCTGATGAGTTGAGAGCTATGGGTCTGTGCAGAGTCAAGTTTAATCCTTACATCATTGAGTACAAGAAATATGGTAGAAATGTGAAGATTAGAATGGACTACATCAGTTCCTACTCTGAGAAACAGCTAAATGAAGTGCTCAAGGATTTATCAGGCTCTCCTCTAATTGAAGAACTCACTGCAATGGAAGATATCATTCTTGCCATGGAAGAAATTGCAAAGAAGAAAGCCAAAGAAGCTGAAGATAGAATGAAAAATGAGAATCTGCAAGCCAAAGCTCAAAAGATGAATCCAAAAGGATATGGCTAAGTAGTTCCTCATAACTTGTAAGAATACTTCTATGTAATTTCTTCAATCATATTCATACCTGTACTTTTAAAGTTTTATCTTTATGTATGTTAGGCTTGTTATCAGACATGAAATTGTGACTAAGGGTCTCACTCACAATTTGGGGGAGATTGTTAGTTACAGAGGCATGCCTGTACACATCTAATAACAAGCCTAATTGTTTGTAATGCTTTGCATTACTTACATGACCTCTTAACTGAGGGAACCTCTAGTTGTAGAGTTTCTGTTTGTATTGTACTTGTAGTAGGCATCAAATCCTAGTTGTGTAATTGTACAAATAGAGTCTAGAATAATGCTTGAAAGAAGTTCCAAGGTTCATGCCTCAAGCAAGGAGTTAAAGACTGTCAAATAATCACAGTTGGGATTTGAAGAAATGAAGAATTTGCCTAAGTACCAATTCGAGAAGTATATTTGTCTATTCGAGAAGTCCAACATTCGAGAAGTCAGAGATTCGACATCTCAAGACACTATTCGATATCTCTGAAATACACTGTTCGATATCTCATTCGATATCTCAGAGATTCAATATGTCTACTACTCTATTCGAGAACTCAAGAAGTCAACAAGTCAAGATGGTATTCGAGTTCTCAAAGAGTCAACAAGTCAAAGTTTCATTCGATATCTCAAGGACTCAGAAAGCTATTCGATATCTCGAGGATTCGATAAGTCAAATGTTCTATTCGATAACTCAAGGAATCCTGTTGGAAAAGAGCTATTCGAGAAGTGGTTCGATATGTCAATATAACAGTATTCGAGAACTCAGAGTTATCGATCAAGTCAATTCTAGTTCTCGAATCACTTACTTAGTCACTTCTCGAATACATTCTTGGAGACAAAATACTGAAGAAATTGTACAAGTCAGAAACCTGCAACAAGCCAATGCACTTTATGGACCACAATCTGTAACGTGCTCTGGAAAGCCTACAAGGAAGCTTGGAGAGATATAGAAGAGACAAGGAGCTAAAGAAGTGGATCTAAACAGGCTTTGCAAAGTCAAATCTGTAACCGTTTGGACACTTACTCAAAAAGGATAGACAGACTAGAAAGTAATTTGTTTAGCTACCTTATTTGTAGTAAGTAGGCTGTATCCATGTTCTATAAGGACACAGCCTCACTTCATAACTTAGCAACTTTTGTGAGTCAAGTTTTTCATACACTGTAAGCTATATCTCTCTGAGAAAAACGAAGCTGAGAATACTACCATTTGTATTCACAGATTGTAGCAACCTTTATCTAATAATACATTAGATTAAAGTGATATTGTGTCTTGTGTTGTTTCTTTATCCACACCTTCACTTCTACACACACAGGCACTTATCTGCTACATAGACTCAATCAAAGAAAAGTTCAAGAATCCATTCACCCCCCCTCTGTATTCTTTTACCGTATTCAATACTCAACAAATAATTTAATATAAATTTAATTAATGATATGCATGGTTTAAAAATTATATTATAAAATTTTAAAATAAATATGTCGTTGATAGAATTCGAATCTTGAAATTTTAGCAAATTAATTTGATTATATAATATATTTAATCATTAGATCTAATGATTCTGATTTTTTACTAGAAATCTAATGGTATATACAGATTTATATTATATTTTGTTAGTGATTACTGATTAGAAGATATGATGTGATATTTTTGGGGGTATATATTATTGCTAGATATGATATGATTGACGTTTTTAGATGTTCATAAAAGGTGATATCTTAAATTAAAAGTAAATGTGAAAAAGGCAATCGACTAATTACCATCAATTATATTATATTATTATTTATTTTAGGTGTTTTAATAGTGTAGTATATATTTTTCTTTATGAAAAAGGTTAAATAAGTAAAGTCATGAAATACTAAAAAAACATATACAAAAAAAGCAATTGTAATTTAATATATTTTAATGTAATCATATTTACGGATTATACTAATATTTCCTTATTATAAACAACGTATACAGATTTTTAATATTTATTTTATTAATAATTGAAAAATATATGTTATTATTTATTTTAGGTGTTTTAATAGTGTAGTATATATTAATCTTTAATTATAATAAAGGTTAAATAAGTAAATTCATGAAATACTAAAATAACATATACCAAAAAAGCAATTGTAATTTAATATACTTTATTGTAATCATATTTACGGATTATACTAATATTTTCTTATTATAAACAACGTATACAGATTTTTAATATATATTTTATTAATAATTGAAAAATATGATGTGATATTTTTGGCTATATATTAATGATTGTAAGATTAGTTAAATACTAATGATGGGAAAATATGATACGATTGATGTTTTTAGGTATTTATAAAGGTAATATTTTCAATTAAAAGTAAATGTGAAAAAAGACAATCGACTACTTACCACTAATTATAGGGAAATGCTAACCATAGCCCTTGCAATAAATATTCTCATATTGTCAACATTGACTTTAGTTATTTAATTGATTTTTGGATTTTCAATGCTTTTTTACAACATCAATTTAATTTCCCAAGTAATAATAGTGGACCCCCTGCATTCACATTAATTTTCACTAATAAAAACATCTCAAATTGCTAAATAATTATATTGAAATTCGTGCAAACTTGATGTATTAAGTGCAAAATTAACATTTTAAGTGCATTTATCCACTTACATTAATGCTTAACCATAGCCCTAACGGCTATGTTTAGCATTACCTTAATTATATTATGTTATTATTTATTTTAGGAGTTTTAAAGATATCATATATATTTTTCTTTATAATGAAGGGTAAATAAGTAGATTCACTAAGTACTAAAAAATAGGTACAAAAACTTTTAATGTTTCGGCTTTTATGTAATAGTACTAGCTTATAACCCGTGCGATGCACGGGTTTCTTTTGATATGTTATAAATTTTATTTTATTCTATAATTATGTTTTTATATAATTATTAATTTTAAAAATTATTCTAATATTAATTTAATAAAAATTAAAGTAAATTTAATAAATGATTTGCATGATTTAAAATTTATAAAATAAAATTTTAAGTTAAATATGTCGTTAACAGAATTCGAACCTTGAATATTTAGTAAATTAATTTAATCATTAAATATAACTTATAATTACATCTAACGGTTCTTATTAATTAGTACTAAAAATCTAACAATAATATGGTGTCTTATTTTTGGGTATACATTAATGATTGTAAATTTATGTTTTAAATTAAATGGTAGTGTATTTAATTAGAAAAGAAATATTAATGATTGGAAGATTATGATTGCAAAATTATGTTTTAAATGAAAAGGTAGCGTGTTTTAATTAGAAAAGAAATATTAATGATTGGAAGTTACGATATTTTAGGTACACATAAAGGGTAATATGTTCAATTAAAAGTAAATGTATTTTAAATTGATTGAAAGATAAGATATTTTAGGTATTTATTAAATTTTAGTTAATAGTACAATTATGTTTTTATATAATTATCAATTTAATAATTTTTAAAATTTTAATTTAACATAATTTAATATACTCATATTTACGTATTATACTAATATTTTCTTATTATAAACAGTGTACAGGGATTTTTAATATATTTTATTAATAATTGAAAATATGGTGTGATATTTTTTAATATATATTAATGATTGTAAAATTATTAGGATAACCAAACCGATCAAACTTTTCATTTTTCGAAAATATTAGTATAGATAGATGAGCAACGAGAAATATTAAATTGAGCTAACATTTCAAAATTGCACTATAGGGCCTGATCTGGGCCATGATTAATATCATTGCTTTTTTAGGCCTACTTACAGTTACAACTTACATGTTTGAAAATGAGAACTAAGAGATAAATGATTATGTGTAATTATGTCAATGAGGAATGTTTTAATATTTTATCCGATAAGAATCTCTTCTCTTTCTATGTATAACTAGCATTTTGCCCGTACTTCGTACACGGCTTCTTATTTAATTTAAAATGATAATACCAAAAATTTAACAAATTTGATTGATTTCTTAAAACATCTTACTTAATTTAAATTGACAATACCAAAAATTTAACAAATTTGATTGATTTTTAAAAAGATATTGTATGCAATTATTTAAATAATCAATTCTTAGCAAGATATTATATACAATTATATAAGTATTTAATAAAATAATGATATGCTAAAATTTATATAAAAAAGTAGCATAAAATTCTATTTTAACAATGTTGAAAATTTATTTAATCCATCAAAATCTGCAATAAAAATAATAAATATTTTTACAAATATTGTTCTCTAATTGAAAACAATAATAAATTGTCTTCATTATTCAAATGCGGAAATGATAATTCCTTCACCCCCAATGACTCCAAAACATTAAATGGCTCCAAAACATTAAACCTCATATAATATCAAGAACATGTTATATTAACTATGAGACCTCATAGTTAATATAATGTGTAAATGTTGGAGAACAATGAGATCACATTTCAAGCAATTTTTAATTTTTTTTTTGTTGAATTTTTTTATGAATGGATAGAGGGTAGAATTATAAGACTTTTATGTGAAGATGCCCCTAGCGGGGCCCTTTAAAATAGTTTTAAATGTAGCGAATATGTGTGTTCTCACTGTTCTCATTTTAATTTTTTTGTTAATTTTTTTATGAATGGATAGAGGGTAGAATTTTATGACTTTTTTTTGTGAAGATACCCCTAGCGGGGCCCTTTAAAATAGCTTGAAATGTACTGAATATGTGTGTTCCCACTGTTCTCATTCTCACCAGAGCGTGACCATTAAACTGTATTAGTAAATTCATGTATGAAAAAACAGTGTATATATATTATTAATATAGATTCTTTTATTAAAAATAAGTAAATTATACAATTAAATAAGCAAGCTAAAATATCAGATAAATATTCTAGTAGATTTATTGTTTATGTTCAAATTAAGGTCTTTCACCATGGCTGACTTTATTATATTAAAAGTATGTTCTTATTGAAATGAATATAATAATTTGAATTTGAATATATTTTTAAACTACTTATTTTGCTGGAGGTACAATCGTAGTACTACAACGTTACTGAAAATAAGTACAATATCATATTAGAATTTTTTGTTCCAATCTAAATTGGGTTGCTCCAAATGCTGTGTAATGACAAAAAGGGGCATTAAATAAATAAAGAAGATTAAAAAAATGAAGGATAATACTGTTTACCAAAAACACAGGTCTCCGCAAGAAGCTCACATATTCATTTTTATCTTCAAATAATGTATGATTACAAATTATAACAATCACATTTTCCATTACTTATTCTCTCTCAAAAAGCCAACTAAACTGAAAAAGGGAAAAGTTAGTGCTTTTATATTTTAATATGGAGCTCAAGTGAAAGTGCTAAATATGAGATCATATATGAAGTGAAATTAAACGCGAGTAAAGAAGATATTTAGACCATAAATAAGAGCAATGTTACCTGACCCAGAGGGTGAGGCTTGTGACGTGGGTCTGAGCTTCTAAGTATGCTATTCCATAGTCCCTTCGGAGACATCCGATAAAATGTATGCTATTCCATAAGACCTTCTGGTAGCATGTCTACCCCATGAACATTAAGTTGAACAAATTCATAAAGAACATAAACTTGTTTGAAAACAAAATAATGTCTATAAGTATCAAACTGAGTCCCAAGATTATTTACAAATAACATGGTTCGTACTGTGTCAATGTTATTAACTGGTAATCTTTCCAACTACCTTTGTTATTACGACATGTAAAATAAAAAATTGAAAGGCCAAGCAAATATTTTAAAGGTACCTTTCTGGTGTCATGTATATTATTATAACATCGGGTAATTCATTAAAAATTTAATTCTTAAATTCTAAACCAAAATCAAAACCAAAAAAATATTATCCTGTCTAATTTTTAATATTTTGAAATCAATAAAAACTTAACTCTTATGGCCAAACTGAAAACTTGAACCAAACATATATGACCCGTACAGAGGTCTAGTACACATACCTTAACCCTACTTCAGGGGGTTGAGATGTTAATTTGGTGAAAAACCCAGCTTTCAAATCTGAAAAGTGCAAACATGCATCAAAATCCAGCAGTGTGAAGATTTGAGCGGAATGGACTTCAAGGTGAAAAATGACAGAGATAGATTTGAGTAATGACAAAACGGAGAATCAAAGAAATAAAGAAAGATAAAAAAATAAATAAAGGATAATACTATAGTAGAGGTTTAGATTTGGGTCGATCCAATTGGGTTACTCCAAATGTTGTGTAATGACAAAAAATAATATATGTTTAGATTTGGGTCGATCCAATCTAATTTGGGTCGCTCCAAATGTTGTGTAATGGTAAAAAGGGGCATCAAAGAAATAAAGAAGATTAAGAAAATGAAGGATAATAGTATCGTTGATAGAATTCGAACCTAGAAATTTTAGTAAATAAATTTAATCATGTAACATATTTAATCATTAGATCTAACAGTTCTAATTTTAAATAAAATTCTAACGGATATTATTCGTTGTATACGAATTTTTATTATATTTTGTTAGTGGTTAGAAGATATGATGTCATATTTTTGGGTATGCAATTAGTAAATAAATTTAATCATGTAATATATTTAATCATTGAATCTAACAGTTCTAATTTTTAACTAAAAATCTAACAGATATTATCCGTTGTATACGAATTTTTGTTATATTTTGTTAGTGGTTAGAAGATATGAAGTCATATTTTTGGGTATGTATTAATTATTGCAATATTATGTTTTAAATTAAAAGTCAACGTGTTTTAATTAATAGAAAAAAATTATTGATTGGAAGATATGATATTTTAGGTATTTATAAAATGTAATATCATCAATTATAAGTAAACATCTTTTAATTGAAAAAGACAATCAGCTAATTATCATTAATTATATTATTAATAAAAAAATGAAGGATAATAGTAGAGGTTTAGATTTGGGTTGATCCAATTGGATCGCTCCAAATGCTGATTAGAGAGAAAAAAATTATTGATTGGAAGATATGATATTTTAGGTATTTATAAAAGGTAATATCATATCAATTATAAGTAAACATCTTTTAATTGAAAAAGGCAATCGGCTAATTATCATTAATTATATTATTAATAAAAAAATGAAGGATAATAGTAGAGGTTTAAATCCCCTCGGATCTCCTTTATATATTTATATAATAGTTCAAATTTTTAACTAAAAATCTAACGGATATTATTCGTTGCATACAAATTTTTATTATATTTTTTTAGTGATATTTAATTTCCACTATTAATAAAATTTAAAATGCAATTGAGTTGTATATTTAGTTTTCTCGATTAGTAAAAATTTAAAATGCAATTTAGAGAAATTGATTATTTTAATATGTTTTACTTGAAAACAGAAATTGATTAGTTATTAGGAGAAATTTTATTTATATTTAAGTAAGGGTAATTAAGTAAAAACAATAGGTACCGACCAACCAACCAACCAACCGACCGGCGCCATATAACTGGAAAACTATAGATTTTAGCTAAAGGAAATAGAAAAGGTAACATTTTTTTAAAAAAAAATTGATTATTTTAATAACTTGAAAAAAAAAATTGATTAGTTATTGGGAAATTGTTTATTTATAATTAAGTAAAGGCGTCATTTAATTGGAAAAAAGAGATTTTAGCTAAAAAAATAGAAAATGTAACGTATTTTAGAAGGAAATTGATTATTTTAATATGTTTTACTTGAAAACATAAATTGATTAGTTATTAGGAGAAATTTTATTTATAATTAAGTAAGGGTAATTAAGTAAAAACAATAGGTACCGATCGACCGACCAACCAACTAACCGACCGACCAAACTTTCAATGTTTTAAAATGAAATTTTAAAGGTAAGGATATTGAAATTGTATATTTAGTTTCCTCGATTAGTAAAAAATTAAAATGCAATTTAGATATTTACTTTACTTCATTAGTAAAAATTTTATAGGTAAAAAATAATGAAACTATATATTTAGTTTCCTCTATTAGTAAAGTTTTAAAATGGAATTGAGATTTTTTTTAATCATTTGAATAATTAATTCCAAATTTTGAGAAATTTAACAAAATAGAACCGAGCTATTTGACCGGCACCACTTTACCTCCACTCGTTTCTCCTTTATATAAGTATATAACAGTTCTAATTTTTAACTAAAAATCTAACGGATATTATTCGTTGTATACGAATTTTTATTATACAAGCTTAAAACCCGTGCGATGCACGAATTTTTTAAATATTATATGAATTTTTCATTAATTTAAGTTAATTTTTTTTTTTTTTTTTTGACAACCAAAGGAAATTCATTAAATAGAAGCATCAAACAAAACAATCTCCACCAAATGTGTAGGAGGAGATGTGAAAATATTACAGCAGTTAACACTACAAGGTAATCTAGCTAGACCATGAGCCACCTTGTTAGCCTGCTTGCGAATGTGAATGACACTAACTTCTGGAAGTGAATGAAGTAACATTTTGCAATGATCGATTACATGACCAACTTCTAGGACAAACTCATGATCACCTGTAATCGCATCAATCGTCAATTTCGAGTCCGACTCCACCACTACTCTCCTGTCTTCCATGCTTTTCACCCATGACAAGGCCTCCCTTACACCAATGCTTTCGGCTTCCATCACATTCGCCGCCTTCTGCAAGGCCATTGTTCTTCCTTCTATGAAAGTTCCAGTTGAGTCTCGCAGGACCATACCAACTGAAAAAACTTCAGCTTCTGGATACCATGATGCATCAACATTGACTTTAAGAAAACCAGGTTCTGGAGGAGTCCATTTCTTCTCACCACTACTGCCACCTGTAGAATGAGGTATGAAGCTCTTCTGTTTAGATTCTCGAGCATCCTTCCACTCTTGCACACTTCTGAAAGTTAAACTCATAGCTACCGTCCCTGGCAACTCTAAATTCTCCCAGACCTTCCTATTTCGAGCCATCCAAATCCCATAGAGAGTTGTACACACTTTAGCCACCTCATCGACAGAAGACATAGTTAACTTATCAAGCAACCACTCATTTGCTGAGAAAATCTCACTCCAATTATACTGCAGACCCACACTTTGCCAACAGTCTCTAGCATATTTGCAGTCCAGAAATAAATGCATAAGGTGTTCAATATCAACATTGCACATCGGGCAAATAATCGAACAAGCCACCCCCTTTGATCTTAACCTGTACTTTACTGGTAAATTATTTCGACAAAAACGCCAAATAAAGATTTTCATTTTATGGGGGAGAACTAACCTCCAAACTCTACTCCAACCTGACGATTGTGAAAAAGGAAGTGCTTCTGTGTTGCGGTCATGCCAAACTCTATAGCCCGTCTTAACATCATATTGCCCATCTTTAGTCCTGGACCATGCTATTCGATCACTTACGTCATGACTTGGCACCCTGGTTGCCAGAATAGCAGAGGCATCATTAACACTAAACAGATGCTGCACCTTTCCCACATCCCAGTCTTTAGTCCCAGGAAGAAACAAAGTAGAAACCTTATCATTCCTTCCCTCATACATCGGCAAATCCTCAACTCGATAATTATGATTATCTCTTAACCATTGATCCTTCGTAGCTACTATTTCATTTCCATCCCCAACCACCCATCTGAAATCATTCTTCAAGTACTCTTTAGCTTGCCAGACTCCAGACCATATAAAACTTGGAACACGCCCTTTACTAGCGTTCAAGATACTCACATCTGGGAAATACCGAGCCTTCAAAACTCGAGAGACTAGCAATTGTGGATTACTAATGCATTTCCAAACATGTTTCCCCAATAATGCAATATTAAATCCATACAAACTACGAAAACCCAACCCCCCTCTAGCTTTAGACATACTCATAGCTGCCCAGGAGTGCCAAATGATACCTTTTTGCTGATTCATCCCAGACTTCCACCAGTAGCTATTAAACATCCTCTCAATCTCCTGACACATTGATTTAGGCAACAAGAAACAAGACATACAGAAAGAAGGGATTGACTGAGCTACATTCTTCAACAGAATAGTCTTACCAGCCCTTGAAATAGGTTTAGCATTCCAAGCTTGAATTCTTTTCCTAATTCTCTCCTTCAAAAAGCCAAAAACTCTCTTCTTAGAACGTCCAACCAACGAAGGTAAGCCCAAATAATTGCTCGTACTAATATCATTATGAACCCCTAGAATATTCGAGAACTCCAACTGCTTATCCCTCCTTACATTCGAACTGAAAAAAATGCCTGATTTTTGAAAATTAATAGCCTGTCCGGAATGATTTGCATAATCAGACAACAGAGATTTAACTTGATGAACCTCATCCTTATTCGCTCTAAAGAAGAGAAAACTGTCATCTGCAAAAAGGAGATGAGTAATCACCGGAGCAGAAGGACTGATTTGACAGCCTCTAATCTGACCATTAGCTGCAGCTACATCCAAGGCATTAGAAAGCCCCTCAACACAAAAGAGGAACAAATAAGGTGAGAGGGGATCTCCCTGCCTCAGCCCCCTTCGAGGAATAATTGGACCTATATTCATTCCGTTGAAACAGAAATCATAAGAAACTGTTGTAACACATCTCATGACCCAATCAATCCACAAACTACTGAAACCCAACGAAACCATTCTCCTTTGAAGATACTTCCAGCTGACCCTGTCATAAGCTTTGCTAACATCTAACTTCAGAGCTATTTCACCCTCTTGACCACCAGTTTTATTTCGCATATGATGTATAACTTCGAATGCAACCACCACATTATCTGTGATATTCCTTCCAGCTACAAACCCTGACTGGTTTTCTGAAATAAGCTCTGGAAGAACAACCTTGAGCCGATTAGCAAGAACTTTAGCCAGGATTTTATACAGAACATTGCACAAGGCAATCGGTCTGTAATCTTTCATTGAGGCTGCATCTGATTTCTTAGGAATTAAAACCACATTTGTATTATTCAAACATTCTGGAAAAGGATTCCCCTGAAGCCAATCCTTGCAGCATCTAAAAATCTCCCCTCCCATAATCGACCAAAAACTCTGATAAAAAGCAGGGTTCAAACCATCCGGACCCGATGCTTTGTCCGGATGCATTTGTTTTATTGCCACTGTAAACTCATCAAACGACACCTCTGCTGTCAACATACTATTCTGCTCCTCTGTCACCATTCTAGGACTGCTGACATCCCCTCCTTGAACAAGTTGATCCGTTTCTTCAAAGACCTTCATAAAATAATTTTTAACAATGTTACACATCCCTTCAGAATCCTCCACTCGAATCCCTTCATCATTCTCTAAAAAAGTGACTTGATTTGCCTTCCTTCTAGCTGAAGCATTAGCATGGAAGAAACGCGTGTTTTCATCCCCTTCCTGTAACCAGAACAACTTCGCCCTTTGCTTCCAATATACTTCCTCCTGTAGCAAGATATCATTCATCTTCTCTTTTTCTTCAAGAAATTTTTCCATACTGGCAACATCTGTTTTATCTTTCAACAAATCTAAAACCTCCTTCTGTTTCTTTAATTTTTCCTTGAATTTGTTAAAAAACTTACGTCCCCACTTCTCCATAAAATTGGACACTGACTGAAGCTTCGGAATCAAATGAGATAACGGAATCTTCTTCCAGAATTCAGTAGTTTCTTTCAAAAAAGAAGGCTCCTTTAGCCACATATTCTCAAATCTGAACCTGAAAGACTTCTTCGAGATTACAACATCAAAGAACACCAATTGAATAGGATTGTGATCAGAAACAGGAGAAACAAAGACCTTCAACTTACATAACGGAAACATTGCCCACCAACTTGCATTAGCAAATGCACGATCCAACTTCTCTTGCACAAAATCAGCCTTCCCTCGACTCTTTTCCCAAGTAAATGATCCACCAGATAAATCTAACTCACATAACTCACTATCCTCCACAGCCTTTCTAAAACCCTCCATAAGAGCATTAGGATGAGGATGTAACCCTCTCTTATCTGAGCTATATAATAAGTCATTGAAATCCCCCATTATGCACCAAGGAAGCGGAGATAATTTTGATAAAGCTCTAATTAAATTCCAAGACTCCCTTCTTCTCGCCCGTTCAGGAAAACCATAGAAACATGACAGACGCCATTTATCTCCATTATTCTCTATAAATACCAGATCAATGTGATTCTGAGAGTAACCAAAAATGTTACAATTCATTGAATGTTTCCAGAAAATTGCTAACCCTCCACTCCTTCCCACCTTGTCAACAGCAAAACTATTGTCAAAACCCAACTTAACTCGTAAATCTTCTATTCTTCTACCTACAGAAATTGTTTCACTTAAAAATAAAACACCGGGATTACGATCTTTAACAAGATCGCACAATGCACGAACTGTACGAGGCTTCCCAAGACCTCGACAGTTCCAACTTACACAATTCATTGACCCTGGCTCGCTTGCTTAGCAAGCTGAGCCAAAAAAGTGTTGTTGGTCTCTGTGCAATCAGAACTAGAAAGCATAGAGTCCCTGTATGTTGTGTTACTCAAAACTGCATTTTCTTTACCATCTGGGCCTAGTCTTTTCCTTTTCCTCTCTTCTAAATCAAGCCCAATTAATTCTACATTCTCAGTCTCCTTAGGCCCATCCATCCGTTTCAAATTTGAGTGTCCCGCCCATGAGTTATCAAAATTTCCGCCCTTACTCGATCCTCCCGAAATTACAGCTAACTGATTACTCTCATTCCTGTTACTGCGCCTCAAGCTATTATCTCGCTGAAAATTATGATTTTGAAAATCCTGATTATGCTCAGATCCACCTTTCACGCCCCAATTTTCGTCCTTCTCTTCACGGAGCCATTTGCTACGTTCCTGGTTTGGTCCTCTCCTCGGCGGTGCTCGGAGCCACCCTCCCCATTCTTTAACCAGTAACTCTGATGTTCCTTCCAATTTCTTCTTACAAAATCTCTCAGTATGAGATAACAAACCACAGACAAAGCAAAAATCACTCAGCTTTTCATACTTAACATTCACTACACAATCTGATTTGTTTCTCCTGCTTATTTTCTTTTTCCTCTTCAGCGGCAATCTAACATCCACCTTGATACGAACACGCATATATTCTCTCCAAATACTAGAATTATTACTAGGATCATACGAAACAAATTGACCAAAAAAGTTTCCCAACTGCGTTCCCACTGATTCTGTCATAAAACCACTTGGAAGATCATATATCTGAATCCAGAATTCAGCCTCATTCAAAGGAACACTTAAAGGCTCCTCCCCTGCTCTAATGAAATTAACCACCAACAACGCGCCATCAAAAGACCAAGGACCATTGCTAACCATCCATTTCATATCATCTTTGTGAAAAAACTGAAACAAAAAAATGCCAGACCTTAAAGGCTTTATGCTTACCCCCATCGCTGGTTTCCACAAGTCTGCCATTTTAGATTGCATCGCCCTCACATTGATATTCTTCTCAGTTAAAAATCTGCCCACGACGCACAACTCAAATCTGTTACTTTCCTCTACCAAGTCCTCCTCAAACACAAGCTCTTCATTCTCCTCATTTGAAATATCCAAATCAGTCATCAAGACATCAATATTCTCCATGACTGACATAAAGAAAAACTCACACAATCCTATTGGGTTAGGAAAGGAGAGAGAAAAATCAAACTCTCACTTCATGGAGAGAAAACTTTTTTAGGACATGTGTTTATTTGTTTGCTCATTTTCTAGAAATATCACGGATAACATTTATATAATTATTATCAAATCTCATATAAAAATTTAAGCCTCCCAACTTTATATTTTAAAACATATATAGTATAATAAACACATAATTTCGCGTATATTATTCTGATGAACAATTCACGTATATGCGAAATTATATGTTTATAATATGCGTTTATATTTATAATATATGTTTATTATATGTTTATAATAAACAAATAATTTCGCAAATACGTGAATTGTTCATCGGAATAATATACGCGAAATTATATGTTTATTATATTATATATGTTTTATATATGGATTTTGTATGATCCGATAACGATCTGATCTGAATATGTTATATTTATTATATATTTTATATATCTATGTAATATATAATGAGAATAATGTTCTTGAGGTAATCTCAGGAAATTTACCTGACATTTTAGTATAAATTTTTAATGGAATTTTTGTAATAATTGAACATGTCCCCCTGTATTTACAAAAATAAGCCTATTCTTGTATTGGTTTTTTAATAGCCTCAGGAAACTCACCTGAGGTAACCTCAGTAAAAGCAAGTCCGTATATAATGTATATTAAATCTATATATAAAACATATATAATATATAATTTTATATAAATAGTATTATTTTGGAATATAAATTTGGATTTGTCAATGTATATATTTAATTTTTATTTCGTCATAATATTTTAAAATATTATTTTTAAAATTAAAAAATAAAAATTATATATATTTAAAATTTATTAAACTCATCGGATGCAAATATAAAAAAGTGCAAATTGTAGCGGGTTAGAAAGTTAAGGGATGCAAAGTGCAATAAGCCCAAACCAAGGGGATGCGAAGTGCAAATTAGTCAAGATCGTATGTATATGTTTATATGTGAAAAGTCTGATTTACCCCTCTTGACTGACGGTAATGGTCAGATTTAACGGTGCAAATGTAAAAGGGATGCAAACTGTAGCTGGTTAGAAAGTTGAGGGATGCAAAGTGCATATATGAATACTACAGAGTGCAAAGTGCAATAAGCCCAAACCAAGGGGATGCGAAGTGCAAATTAGTCTTATTTTTTAATTTTTTTATAACGATGTTATAGTGGTTTCTATGCATCAGTTTTCAATGTAACTGATGTCTAATACTCCCCTTTAACCAAAATTTTATTCCCCCCTTAACCAAAATTGTACTCCACCCTTTTCCCCCTTTCTCATCTGACTCTCTCTGAGACTCTCTCTCTCTCTCTCTCTCTCAGTTCTCTCCATCTCTCTCTCCCCCCTCTCTCTCTTCTCATTCTTCCATCTCTCTCGTTCAACAAATTCAACCCTAATTTGAAAATAATACTCACAAATTCACCCTTAATTTTCCGAGAACACAAACCCTAATTGAAGAACACTTCCAATCACCACTAGAAAAATAGATACAATATCGGTCAATTTGTGTTAATTAGGTGTAAAGGAAGTTTCAATCGGTTGATTCTGTTTATTATCTTGCTCAAATCTGCTCGAATAGTAAGTGTATCTAGAATTTCTTTTCAAATTTCAAATTTTTATTTTTAATCGAACTTCTTCTAATAGATTTGTTGATTCTTTAGCTTGGGATCATCTACAAAGTAAGTGATTCTTCAATTTTTTTGTGTATATATATATTCTTGTATTTTTTTCTTGAATTTTTATTTATATACTTTTGTTCATAATGTTTGTACTTTTCTATTCGTGCTTGTATCTTTTTGGGACTGATGGGTAACATTTAACATAGTTTTTTGTCTATGTTCTATGGTGTCTCTGTTTCTGTGGTGTTATATACTTAAAATGGTAGTTGATTTAGCTACAATCACTTAATAAGATTTTATATACTTTCTGTTTTTGTTTTTGTGTTTTTGTATATATGTACCTATCTATAGTTCTCTCACTTGATTATTGTACCTACAGGATTTTATTGACTTCAACTTCAGAGGTTTAAGGAGATCCTCTTGTGCATCCCCAGGATGAGAGTTATTGGGGAAACGTCAACCACTCAACCCTATAGGTACATATAACTAGCTTGTAACATAAATATTTTTGTTGACTTTGTAAGTTGATTTTTTTTTTCGTGAAATGGAGTTTTATTATTTTACCGTAGCTGACATCTCTCAAGAACTATATTCTTATTAAATCTATTTAGGCAACTGTATACATACATTTTTTTTATTAAATTTGACTCTTAGTAATTTTCCTTGTATTGTCCATTTATTGTTAGAGTTTGTACTTTCTAGTTTTTATTGCAACTACTTATAGCCAATTTATGAAGGTAAGGACTAATAACACTAGTGTGTACACTTCGATGCAGAACGTAATGAAGATATAGGGGTTGTCATTTCTATACTAGTGTTCTATGTCGTTTTAGTGCTTTGCTTGGGAATTTTACGTGATCGATTGAAAAACAATAGAAGGTAAATCAGTCACTAGATTTAAAATAGTTTGTTATGTTATTACACATCTGGTGAAGAAATTTGGTTTTTTTTCCTCATGTTTTTTTATGTGAATAGCAAGGATAATTAAATTCAAGAACTGTTGGACATGGATAGATGCTCCGAACTCGAGAGACACAACATTGATGATGTCGGATTCTTTAGCTTCAAAAGTATTGCAGTTGGTACAAAAAATTTCTCTTCAGACAATAAGCAAGGAGAAGGTGGATTTGGGCATGTCTATAAGGTATATTTAATCAACTAATTATCCTTTTCGAAATTAATGTGCATGTCTATCTTAATTGATAGCCAAGAAATGTATAAAAGTCAAACATAAATAACATAGTTCTACATAAATTACAGGGAAAATTTCCTCAAGGAAAAGAGAAAGCTGTAAAGAAACTTTCAAGAAAGTCTGAACAGGGAATCAGTGAGTTGAAAAATGAGCTCACCCTTGTAGCCAACCTCCAACACACAAATTTGGTCAGAATGCTTGGCTATTGCATCCATTAAGCAGAGAAGATGTTAAATCACCTCAGGTAAGTGTTAAAGCTGTTGAGCGGTTGCATGGTGTATTACATATTGAACTTTTTAGAACTGTTATAGATGGTGTAAACTTGTCACATAGATATCTCTAATTATTTTATTGGCTTCCATAGAATTATAAGAGGCTCACATTGCAATGGCATCCTGTTTACAATAGAGAAGAAGCAGAAACCAAATTCCGAGACATTGCTGCAGCTTATGTGGTTTGTTTCTGCTAAATCTCTTTTCTTGTATCAATTGCTGCATTCTTTCAGTCCCAGTCATTAATTAGAAAATAACAGTTTGGCCTGCATCTAGACCTATGTCCTTGCAAGAATCTGGTCCTGAAGAGATATTAGATGGCTTAATTTACCAAAAAAGTATATTTTTTTGTTCTTAAGACATTAAAATTTACAGCTTCTAATTTCTTAGTGTTAAGTGCGGAATTTTTGTGTAAATAACGAGTAATGTTAAATGTGTTAATTACCCCTGCTTATGTTATAGACTTATAGCGAATTGCGCAAGGATAATTTTAAAGAAGCTTATACTCATACAAGTGCTCGCTACTCAATATGTATACATTTATGAATATATTGCTATCGTCTTATTTACTAGTTTATGTACTGGAGAGTTTCTTCTAATGCTGTTATTCATGGTACTGGATCCATTGTTGCTTACTTTTGATTGTCCTTTTTTACAGTGGTTTTAGCTTGGTAGTGTCTAATGCAATAAAAAGAATTCAAGAATTTTTTATTTATTTCGATGTTGTATCATGTGCATGCTGACCATCCACTGAACATCTGTGGTTACAGGGCATGAGCGATACTAATGCATCATATGTGACATGAGGCCTCAATGCACAGTGAATCTGGTGTGAGCTGCATGCAAGGTGTCTTGATTTGCACTCTACAGCCCACTTCAGTGCCTCTTGTCCCAATGCTCTGCACAAGGTATTTACTATTTAATCTCTGATAGCCAGACTTGGATGAAATAACTTCTGTAAAAAAGAATAAAAAAAGGTACAGTATATAACAAATTAGCAGTTCTGTCTTCATTATAATATTTAGTTGACAAGTTCTGATACTCTTGCGCTCTGCTTTTGTAACACTTGTATAATTCATTTTATATTTTTGAAAGATTCTGTTTTGGAGTATTGTACATGTATCATAAGTTCTTACTTCCAAAATAAATCCCGATCATTGGTCCTGTAGAAAGGGAGTTAGAAATTTAAGTAGTTAAAATGAGACTTGTTCCTGGATGGGAGGTATATTATTATGAAAGGGAAACATAGTTCAGGTTTGGTGAAGACTTAATGCAGGTACCTGGTAGAAGAAACACGTTATTCAAAGTAATAGTTGCAGTCATACAGAAATGCTGGCTGGACAAAAGTAACACTAATAAAGATATTAGGATATCTTCATATTATTGTAATATATCATATGACTGATGCTATTAACTTGGGTGAGAGTTGGCATACAGCGCTAGCACCATCTTTAATAAAGTAACTAATTTACTTTCCAGATAGTGCAAACTTCGGGACAATGTACGGCTAAATGCTCAATTCATGCTATTTGTGATTTTGTGTAGCACCCCCTCCCTCTATACAAGTGTATATATTACATATATCTATATATACTTGCAAGTTTGTTTGTTTTCTTTTCTTTTTTTTGTTTTACTTCGAAGTTATGGCTGTGTCATTTATCAATTGAGTACCAAGTACCTGCAAAAATATAAATTGTTGTAAGTACCTGACCGGCAGCCCTTTAGGTTCTTTTAGTATCATCCGTTTACCATCCATTAGATACAATAAGATCAAAAAGGATTTCAGCTGTGTATATGATTCTGTCAGAACGGATTGTTCATATGTACCAAACTTCAAATACATAACTGTAGTCTGTCTTTGCTGATGTTCTATCTGTTCTTTGTGTTAAATTTTAGGTATCTCGTCCCATCCGATTTGACTGTGGGACAATTTGTTTATGTTATTCGCAAGAGGATCAAACTAAGTGCGGAAAAAGCAATCTTCATATTTGTGGATAATGTGCTGCCACCAACAGGCAATTGCTGGACCGGACTTATATTTTATAAAATGACAGTTGTTTTCATTTTCACAGTTTAGCTTGTATGCATCTTGTTTATAAAACACTCTTGCAATCTTGTGAAATTATAATCTTTTTGTTTCAGTTATGATAGGAGCTTACGACATTGACTATATTAATTTATATACATGGTTGTCTTGCAGGTGTAGACAAGAGAACAAGGCCTCTTAACTGGGATACACGTTTAAAGATTGCTCTTGGTGCAGCAAGAGGATTAGCTCATCTTCACCCCTAAGGTCTCAGATTTTGGGCTGGCAAGGGAAGCAACAGAATGAAGTCTCCATATTTCTACTCGAGTCATGGGAACTTTCGGGTACATAAAAAATTTCACAAGTAGTTGCGTGCAAAGGTTAGTTCCTGGGCTGAGCTTGATGTTATCCAGATAGAGACTCTTAGACATATTGAAAAGTTCGTGTAAACAGGGCCTAGGATATGGTTTTGGTGTAGTAGTATTATTGAGTTTGGCAGTATGCTCAGCTGGATGGATTATGTAGCTGGCAGTATGACTGATATTTGATGAATTTGATTTTGGATGAATTAGATGGTATCGATATTATATCAATGTAGTTTCTATATTTGGATTGTTTGGATTATGTATTTAGTTTCGATATGAATTGGATAATGTAGTTGGCCGATTGAATTTTATACTTGGCTTTGGTATATATTGACATTTTAATGTCGATATTTGGTTTTGGTTTAGCTTTTTTACAAAGTAACAATAGCACAGACATGCAATGATGTAAAAAGAATAGAAACACATCAGCTAGATATTAATAAAGTGATGTAAAAGAGGAACACAAACAGATGTGAAATAGAGACATAGACATCAGTTCCTTACTTCGAAACCGATGTATACGAGAACCATAGACATCCGTTTTTAACTAAAAAACTGATGTAAAATTGAAACATATACATCAATCACTAATTGAGAACCGATGTTAAACATGAACATTGACATCAGTTTATCTTTACAACTGATGTTGACATGGACATCAGTTCACTATTAAGGAACCGATGTGAATTTGGAACATAGACATCAGTTCACTATTAAGAAACCGATGTGAATTTGAAATATAGACATCGGTTAAAAACCGATGTCTAAGACCCATACCTTTCTCTACATATGCGAAGACATCGGTTCTGGTTTTACATAGACATCGGTTTTTAACCGATGTCTATTGACGTTTTTCTAGTAGTGACCATTCATATTCAGATTGTATGAATATTGTTGCTTTCTGTTTAGAAATTGTTTATGAGAGTTTGCCAAAATTGAAATGGTGCAGCAGGGTTTTGTTTGATCTCGATCAGTTAAAGTTAAGAAAATTTAAAATCATGTAGTAGGACAGCTGTAACAAAAATTGTACTATATGTCACTACTTTGAAAAGATGACTAGCTAGTGAAAAGCGCAGATCAGTTATAGGGTAAGAAAGAAAGAGTGAGAGAGAGAAGGGAGAGAGAGATGGGAAAAAAATGATGTTCATCATGCTGCAAAGGAGATGTATGAGATCAAAGAAAAAGAAGAACATATGTGAAACCTAAAATTTAATAATTTTAAAATAAATATTATATTTTAGGTTTCGAAATATGGTACACATAGGAGCATTTTGAGCTAATAAACCCCCTGTGAAATTACGAATTTGCCCTTATATATTACAAAATTACATTGATTTGCCACTCCCTTATTTGAAGAGAAAAAATAAGTTATTTTGTGTTTGTGGGGAACTGAACCCACAACCTCCTCCATATGTTTCTCCCTCTAAACCATTATGCAACATTACGTTTTTTGGTATTGAGTTAAAATTCTTTTTACATAAGTTCGATCTCTATATTATCCTGTTTTTATTATTATTATAATTTATGAGTAAAAATAGTAATGACAAATATTAGTTTCAAAATTTGAAATTTTACTTTTTAAAATATAGTACGTAATTATATACACTAATTTCAAAATTTTAATAATAATATCACGCAATGTAAATTGGTTTATTTTTACTACATACATTTTTGGTTTTTAGTTAAATTTGTTTAGATAAATTCGACCTCATATTTATTCTATTTTTAATGCTACTTTAATTTTTAAGCAAAAGATAATGATGATTCACGTTACTTTTAAAATATTGTATTTTAGTTTACAAAACATGGTATGTGATTATATATACAACTAATTTACAATTTTAATAATAATATCACGCAATATAAATTGGTTTATTTTCAATTAATTAAACATTTCTTACATATAATATTAACTATAATATCTTTTCTATTTTTACATAACAATATATAATTAAAAGATGAGATCCTTAAATATGTCAGATAGTACAAAAGTTAAAAAAATGAACCTTGTAGATAAGTTGAGAAAGATAAACTTTCTTGAAAAAAGATCATATAATATATTATAATACAAAATATAGGAATCAGTTCATATCATATGTACATCGATTAAAAGTCGTATAATACACATAGAGAAATTTTGGTTTGAAAAAATATTTAAAAATTCAAAATAAATTGTAAAAAGGATTAAAAATACAGTCAAGTTAACAAATATCTTAAAAATTAGTATATTGCATAGCATGCAGCTACACAAAATATTATGATCGATCAATCACATTATATACTATGAGGTAGTTAAAATCATTTGCCTAAAAAGATAAGATTTTTAAATTATGCAATTAGTTTTTTATATACTGATTGGACAACATCTTTATTGTGAAACATTATGTGGGTAAATAACAGGTTTCTTGAGTTGTCTAAATTATAACTGGAATATGAATAAATATGTCATTCGTGAACGACTCATTTATTTTATGATTGTATTCTTAAATATACCTTGAAAGAGAATGACATCAAAAGAACTTTATTTCTCCCTCTTATGTATTGACTAGATTCTTTATGAACGAGCTGTTGTCGTATATTTAAGGTAAATCTTTTACTGAGTTGCTGTTATATATTTAAGGTTGTGCTTTAATTGACTTGATTCGGTGCAAAACAAGTTCCATTTTCTACTATCTTTATATCATCATGATTCATTCTTCTGCTCCAACAAGCCTCAACTCCTGGAACCATTCATATTTAGATTGTATGAATATTGTTGCTTTCTGTTTAGAAATTGTTTATGAGAGTTTGCCAAAACTGAAATGGTGCAGCAGGGTTTTGTTTGATCTCGATCAGTTAAAGTTAAGAAAATTTAAAATCATATAGTAGGACAACTGTAACAAAAATTGTACTATATGTCACTACTTTGCAAAGATGACTAGCTAGTGAAAAGCACAGATGAGTTATAGGGTAAGCAAGAAAGAGTGAGAGAAAGAATGGAGAGAGATGGAAAAAAATGATGTTCATCACGCTGCAAAGGAGATGTATGAGATCAAAGAAAAAGAAGAACATATGTGAAACCTAAAATATAATAATTTTAAAATAAATATTATATTTTAGGTTTCACAATATGGTACACATAGGGGCATTTTGAGCCAATGAACCCCTGTGAAATTACGAATTTGCCCTTATATATTACAAAATTACATTGATTTGTCACTCCCTCATTTGAAGAGAAAAAATAAGCTATTTTGTGTTTGTGGGGAATATAACCCACAACCTCCTCCATATTTTTCTCCCTCTAAACCATTATGCTACATTATGTTTTTTTGTATGGAGTTAAAATTCTTTTTACATAAGTTCGAACTTTATATTATCCTATTTCTACTATTATTTTAATTTATGAGTAAAACTTTTAATGACAAATATTAGTTTCAAAATTTGAAATTTTATTTTTCAAAATATGGTACGTAATTATATACACTAATTTCAAAATTTTATTCCACGCTCTTATTTTAAATGAGTTAGTTTATTTTTGTAATGAATTGAATCATTAATCTCGTCCAAATAATTCATCCTTCCGATCATTATACTACATATATTTTTGGTTTTTAGTTAAATTTGTTTAGATAAATTCGACCTCATATTTATTCTATTTTTAGTGCTACTTTAATTTTTGAGCAAAAGATAATGGTGATTCACATTACTTTTAAAATATTGTATTTTAGTTTACAAAACATGGTACGTGATTATATATACAACTAATTTAAAATTTTGATAATAATATCACGCAACGTAAATTGGTTTATTTTTACTACATATATTTTTGATTTTTAGTTAAATTTGTTTAGATAAATTCGACCTAATATTTATTCTAATTTTAGTGCTATTTTAATTTTTGAGCAAAAGATAATGGTGATTCGCATTACTTTTAAAGTATTGTATTTTAGTTTACAAAACATGGCACATGATTATATATACAACTAATTTAAAATTTTGATAATAATAGCACACAATGTAAATTGTTTTATTTTCAATTAATTAAACATTTCTTACATATAATATTAACTATAATATATTTTATATTTTTACATATAACAATATATAATTAAAAGATGAGATCCTTAAAAATGTCAGATAGTACAAAAGTTAAAAAAATGAACCTTATAGATAAGTTGAGAAAGCTAAACTTCCTTGAAAAAAGATCATATAATATATTATAATACAAAATATAGGAATTAGTTCATATCATATGTACATCGATTAAAAGTCGTATAATACACATATAGAAATTTTGGTTGGAAAAAATATTAAAAAATTCAAAATAAATTGTTAAAAGGAGTAAAAATACAGTCAAGTTAACAAATATCTTAGAAAATAGTATATTGCATAGCATGCACATACACAAAATATTATGATCGATCAATCACATTATATACTATGAGGTAGTTAAAATTATTTGTCTAAAAAGATAAGAATTTTAAATTATGCAATTAGTTTTTATATACTGATGGACAACATCTTTATTGTGAAACATTACGTGGGTAAATAACAGGTTTCTTGAGTTGTCAAAATTATAACTGGAATATGAATGAATATTTCATTCGTGAACGTCTCATTTATTTTATGATTGTATTCTTAAATATACCTTGAAAAAGAAAGAAATCAAAAGAACTTTATTTCTCCCTCTTATGTATTGACTAGATTCTTTATGAAAGAATGGCAAAAAAATGAGGATAAAATATTAAAAAATATCACTCCAAAAATTGATTTATATTGATGAAACACTAAGGAGAATTAAACAGAAAACCCCCCTTATTATTTAAATTTTATGTTCTCTTACCCAAATTTATTATAATAACAAATTACTAGATGTTTTCTACTTGTGACATAAATTTGTACAAATTGGTGTAAATGTTTTATATTATATCCAACACATTTATATGTCACGAAATATTTTATTTTGAGTGCATATCTGAATAATTAAATCAAATTTTCTGTAAAACAAAATTGGGACATTATAACAAACATGTTTTAACAGAAACTATACAATCATGTCAATATATATTCTTTAAATCGTAAAAATAAACAAGTTTACATCAACTTTTAAAAATAATTCTTTAAAACGAAGGGGGTTTCTCATAAATATCCAAGTCCAAAAGCTATTTTGCAAAAATACTTTTTCTAAAAAAAATACCAAAATATTTGCAAAAAATACGAAAGTTGGTTGCATATGCAACTGAATGCAACCACATATGCAACTGAATGCAACCAACCACATATGCAACATTGCAACTGAATGAAACTTGCTGCGCAGTCAAAAAATGCAAATTCAACTTTCTTGTATATAAGGGTGGCGCAGCCACAAATGTAAATTCAGTTTTCAATTACGTATAAGGTTTGTTGCATGTAACCACATGCAACTGGATGCAACCACATATGCAATTGAATGCAGCTAACCACATATTCAAATGAATGCAACCTGCTACACAACCAAATAATGCAAATTCAACTTCCTTGTATATAATAGCGGCACAGTTACATATGTAAATTCAATTTTTAATTACGTATAAAGGTTAGTTGCATGCAACCACATATATAATTGAATGCAATCAACCACATATGCAACCTGCTGCGCAGTCAAAAAATGTAAATTCAACTTTCTTGTATATAAGGACGGCGCAGTCACATATGTAAATTCAATTTTCAATTACGTATAAGGTTAGTTGCATGCAACCACATATGTAACTGGATTTGTATGCAACCACATATGCAACTGAATGCAACCTCTTCTTTTTCTTCTTTTTTTGAAGAATACGAAATTGAAACCTAACTGCTATGCTTGCGAAAGACGAAAACAATCGATTGATACCTTTTGAAATATGCATCCGCACTAATTTATAATGTTGGTTAAACACTGTATCAATACTATATTAAGGGCTTAATGATCTTATAGTTTTTTTTTGTCAGGAAATATATTTCATATATGAAATATAATTAGATACAATCTAAAAGAGTTTCCTTCGATCAAGAAACGTACATCATCTAACCGAAAGACACACATGTTGCCCCCAGACATTTAGACAATAATACCTTCAAGTCGGAAAGGATGAACCCACAAAGAAGAGCCTCGTTAAAAACCCCCCCCCCCAAGAGCAAAACCCTATGGGAAAAAAACTTAAGAGAGGAAAAAGAGTGCCCACAAAAAAAATTACATCACTATACAACATAGCTACATAAATGACTAGAACTTATAACTTTATGTGTCCTTATTGTCATCCGTTTTTGCCAAAGACTAGCCTTCTTTTTTGCCAAAGAATTACTCTACACCTTAGCTGCTCCATAACTTCATTTTGAAAGACAGCGCCGAATCTTCTTGCGACTTCCTTGTTATTATTAGAACTGCAAATTACCAAACAAATCCGTCAAGAAAAGAATAAAATTAAATTATCACTCAACCTCCAATTTAAAAATAGATGCTCACTTCTAACCAAAGGGGCCCCTTTGGTTAGACATCTAACACAATAACGAATAATTAACATAACTGAAAAACTAAATATATGGAATAAACAAGCCAACAAAATGGCACATTATAACCTCTTAAAGGTCCAAAAAGGCAAAAACTAAGCCATCAATCATGGCCACCCAAAAATGGTACAAAAAAACTATATAATGCTTTTAAAATTCAAAATTTGACAAGCTATTAAAACTCAATAATTTAAGACTAATCAAAATACAAATCAAATCAAAATCATAACATAAATAGTAAATTAAAGATTAATCAAAAATCTCAATCAAAAAAAATCAATTAGCATTTAATACTAATAAAACATGAAAACATAATATCATTTAAGAATCTAATTAACATTTAATAATATACACTAAAATTACAGAAATTAAACTAAAACCCAAAATCAAAAAAATCAAGAATACGACTCCATCAGAACAGAAATCGCCGGCATCCCCTGACCCGCCACAACGACGGCGTCTCTCTGATATCCCCTACCCAAATCTGTTCTTCCCTGTCTATTTTCTTAGAATCAAAGATATAGAACAAAAAATAACTAAAACAAGTACAAATTTTTCGAGAATTACACACATCTAACAACAACAAATTGAAACATAAAAACAATCGATCAAATTATAATCATACACATACACGCACAGATCTATCCGCACATACATACATCAAATGATAAAAAGTAAACCCTAATCAAACAAAACAAAGATGAGTGAGATTAAAATACAAACTATAAAGATAAAGTCAAAATAAGTGGGACATAATCGTATTTATATACAAATAACATTCAAACAAAACTATTCTAATCTGAGATATAGCATGAGGTTATGATTATGTTGTGATTAGTCAAATAAGGAACTGTAAATAAGTGAAAAAAAGAGTAAATGAAAAAACAAAAATAAACAGGGGAGGGGGAGGAGATTGGCGTGGTGAGTGGCGGGATTGAAAAAGATGAAGGCGGCGTTGCCGCTGCGGTGTAAGGGGGTAACGGAGAAGGGAGAAGGGAAAAGGGAGAAGGGAGGAGGGAGAAGAGAGGTTGGTTGCTATACATTTGTAGTACATTTTGTTATAGTTAATTGTAGTAATTACCTAAAATTAAGTCATATTATAATATAATCTGAATGTTATTTTTGTAAATGCATGCGGATGGATTTCGTTATTACAAAAATGTCATCCAACTGTTATACTCAAAATAATGATAACTTTAGTTAATTATCTACAGTTAACTATAGGAACATTTTTAATTCTCTACTATATTATTATAAGTACATGAATATATTTGGTTAGTTGATTGTTTGGTTAACAACTTTCCAAAATTTATACTATACTATTATAAACAAAACAATGTATATTTGGTTAGTTGGTTGGTTAAATGTACTCCTTTTTTGGCAGTTCGATTACTTAACTTAATCGATCAGTTAATAGTAATTAAATTATTATTATTTTATTAAATACAAATGTGGGTGATATTTTTGAAAAATGAGAGATTTTAATCAGAAAAATAACAAAGGTGTGTATTTTATCTGAGAAAAAAAATTTATTAATTATAAAAAAGAGAAAAAGTAACATGTTTTATTTGAAAAAGAAAATCAATTAGTTATTAAATAGAATGATGGACAGAGAACCAAAACTTTTAAGATTTCAATTTTAATATAATCTATACTATACTATTTATAAGCAAACATGCTATATTTGATTAGTTAGTTGGTTGGTTAACAAATTCTCAAAATATTGTTACGTTTTCCTTAAAAACGCAAATTTAAAAAAAATAAAAAGGAAAAAATAAATTTAAAAATATTATTATTATTACAATATCCACATATTGAATCCACCATGTGTATATTTAGTTAGTTTGGTTGGTTAACACCTTTCCCAAAAAATATTATCATCTTCCTAAAAAAATGTACTTCTTTTTTGGTAATTCGATTTTTTTACTTAACTTAATCAATCAGTTAATAGTAATTAAATTATTATTATTTTATTAAATATAAATGTGGGTGCTATTTTTTAAAAAATGAGAGATTTTAGTCAAAAAAAAAACAAAGATATGTATTTTACCTGGGAAAAAAATTGATTAGAAAAACGAGAGATTTTAGTAAAAAAAATAACAAAGGTATGTATTTTACCTAGAAAAAAAATTGATTAATTATAAAAAAGAGTAAAAGTAATATGTTTTACTTGAAAAAGGAAATCAATTAGTTATTAAATAAAAGGATTATTCACAAGAATACCCAACTTTTCGAAAATATTTTCAGAAATATTACCTAAAATTGCAGATCAAGTTGCAAATGTTGCAGACCATGTTGCAAATGTTGCATTTGGGGTGCAAATCAGGTTACAAAGGTTGCAACCGTATTTTTGAAGAAAAAAAAACTGCAACATGGGTATTTTTGAAAAAAACCCCAAATATTTTGAAAAAAAAAATCTGCAACATGGGTATTTCTGAAAAAAGCCCCAAATGAAATGATGGACAGAGAACCAAAACTTTTAAAATTTCAATTTTAATATAATAGTACAGATTTTACAAATATTTTAATTAAATTACAATTTTAAACAAATCTTTAACACCTAACTATTTTAAAATATATTTTACAGATTTAGTTATTCTAAAAATCGATTATATATATTCAAAATATTTATAGAAAAAATAGATATACAAAAATATGAAAATAAAAAAAATTATAAACATTATAAATAATGCGTGCATCGCAGGCTAGTGTACTTTTTACTACAAATCAGTAAAAAAATAAACAGCTAGAGAGGAGATCCCTCAAACCAGCAAATTACTGAATTAAACGATAAGTATGTAGGCGAAAGTCCAGGAATATACTTTTAAATGAAGTACGTTCTGCAATATGTTTTGTTTTAATATTTTGAAGGACATACTATAGTCCAATCAATCCTCTACTTCCTTTATTTAAGAGTGGAGTCCTGATGCCTCCCAATCGATTGTTGCAACTATCTATTTGCTACTGTATAATTCTTTATGGATAGGTTTAAACCTGACCTTTTTTCTAAATGCATGGGCACTTGTCTATCCTCTTGCTTAATACATCACTTCTAGTTTTTTCCTATCAACGATATATCATAGTTGATAGATGGTAGAAATAATTGCTTGTTATGGATCAACTTTGTTAAGAGTTTATGCACCGATACACACATGTATGCAGTTGTCAACATTGACAGTTGGATAAGTTGTTGTACAAGTAGCTTCATATTTGAGCAATAGTAATATATATGGTACTCCAACAGTACATATACTATACATTTCATCATCAAATTCAACCACCAGTACTGAGTCTGATAGGGAGTGTTGTAAATATCTTTAAACTGTGATGTCAATCTCTTATCTGTTTGTGTGTGTCTGTGTATGAGATGAAAAGATGGTGAAAAATGGTCCTTTTTTCCCCACAAAACATACAAATCTTGGTTTTTTCACATGAATGCATGAGAATGAGATCACAGAAAAAGGAAAAACAAAAGGTACAAGATGAAATTTCAACTAGAAGATAAGTACTGAATCATCTAAATGTCTATCAAAATTTAAATCTAAGACCCATATTATTCAAAAATCACATAGTATTCATAAATCATGAACTCAATTTTCACTTTTCATTAATGTGCAATATTATTACTTTTCGGAAGATTAATTACTAGTTGTAATTTATTTATCACAAAGAAGATAAAAGAATAAAGGTCCCCAATATCACAATTTTAAAATAAATGGTCCCAAATATCAAAAATGAAAAAATTGGTCTCATATATCACTCCAAAACGTTACATCGTGTAGCATTTTTTTGTAAAAGACGCTAAAGCGTTTAGCGTCTACACCCTTTCCTTCTTTTTGGTGGGTAGAATGGGTTGGGTTGTTTTGTTGTTTTTTTTTTGGTTTTCTTCTAAATATATATTTATAAATAATATTAAAAAATTACAAACAAATGATCAATTAAAATTGTATTTTTTAAATTTAAAAAATACAATTTTAATTAACCTTAGGGGTTCAATAATTAATTTTTGGGGTTCAACGTTTCCATTTTGGGTTTTAGAAATATTCCGAATAAGACTTATCCTGATTTTTAAACGCGTTAGAGTTTAAAAATCAGGTCGCCGGATTCAATTTTTTGATTAAAATTTTTAATTTAAAAAATACAATTTAAATTAAATTTAGGGGTTCAACAATTAACTTTTGGGGTCAACGTTTCCATTTGGGGTTTTAGAAATATTCATAACGATGAATAAACCGTATACGAACTTAGGGTTTGGGATTATTTACAACCCTAAACCCTAGATCCTAAACTCTAACTTATCATTATTTTTAAACGCGTTAGCGTTTAAAAATCAGGCCGCCGGATTCAATTTTTTAATTTTATTTTGTATTCCCCTGGGATTTCAACGGTTAGCTTTTGGGGTTCAACATTTCTATTTTGGATTTTAGAAATATTCAGAACGACTAATAAACTGTATACGAACTTAGGTTAAAAATCAGTC
Source organism: Kitagawia praeruptora (assembly GCA_037693485.1). NCBI lineage: Eukaryota > Viridiplantae > Streptophyta > Magnoliopsida > Apiales > Apiaceae > Kitagawia > Kitagawia praeruptora. The sequence goes on along the minus strand of CM075348.1, from coordinate 50,852,749 downwards.
CACCGAATTTAATACAAAAACACAATTTGAATTGATTGTTTGATTATAAATTTTTTAATATTATTTGCAAATATATGTGCAGGAGAAAAAAAAAGTAAAACAAACAAAAACGCCACATTAATGTGGCGTTCCCCTCCCCCAAAAAACAACTTCTTAATCAGCATTCCCCCGAAACAACTTCTTAATCAACCTTCCCCCAAAACAACTTTTTAATCAGCGTTCCCCCTTCTCCAACGCTAACGCGCCTAGCGTTCTTCCCCAACGCTATTTCGTCTAGCGTTCTTTCCCAACGCTATTTTAAACAGCGTTTTAACTCTCTCTTTCCTCCAAAATGCTAGGCGTTTCAGCGGTTTTAAAAAAAAAACTAAAATGCTATACGCAACTGTGTTTTGGAGTGCTATTTGGGGCCGGGGCTAAGTTTTTGAACTGTGATATTTGGGGCCATTTGCTTTCAAATTGTGATATTTGGGATCAACACCCGAAGATAAACAATATTTACATTAAATCAGAAAAGAATAATGTGGATATATATATATATATATATATATATATATGCTAGCGTTCAAATAGAAACCAACCTTAGAATAGAAACTAGAAACCTACACAGGGGCGGGGCTGGGGGTGCGCGGGATGAGCGACCGCACAGGGCCCCCAAAAATATAGGGCCCCAAATTTTTTCCTCTTTATATATATATTTATATATATGTAGAGAGAGTTTGAAATTTTGAATAAAAAAATTCCGATTACTTCATAATAATTTTGTTGTAAAACATGCAAGAAGAGCATCTCTATTTAAATGAATTTGTTAGACTTTATTTTGAATTATATCGTATTTTGAATTCATATTAAGATATAAATGGAGGGCCAAATTTTAAGACCTCGCACAGGGCCTCAAATTTGTTTGCCCCGCCCCTGAACCTACACTAAATAAATTATATTTCATTTATTTTAAGGACCCCGCTAGGGGCACCTTCACAAAAAACGTATAAAATTCTTGGCTCTACTAAAAAAAAGAGATAAAAAAATTACTGTTCATGCGCTGACATCACTGGCACGCCATCACGTGAACAGTAATTTATTTTTTTTATTGAATAGAACCAAGAATTTTATACGTTTTTTGTATTGGGATACCCCTAATTTGGTCATTAGATTAGCTTAAATATTTAATTTAGGTTTAGTTTCTAGTTTCTAGTTTCTATTCTAAGTTAGTTTCTATTAGAACAAGATTCTATATATATAATCATATTTTGGCATATTGCCCCCTTTTATATATATATATATATATTCTTTTATTTATTTTTTCCTCCTCATATGATATCTGACATTTTCCCTACACTAGCCAAGCATACCTCCAAAGTACTGCAGCAAATCAACAGGAAAGATAAATTTGAGGGAACCACATTCCTGGCTCAATTATAATTATTTAAATATATAAGAAACATTTTATCCTACAGTATATATCTTCTTGCTTTTTTAATGTTCATTTAGAATTATGAGAGTAATTAAATTAGTTGGTAAATATTGAGCCAAATAGACGTGCATAGCTTATTGCATGATTAAGCAATCATTACCAAATGTGAAATAATAAGAGTTAATTGTATACAGAAATACAATTTCAACAAAGATAGGGAATGTGAAGTGTATTTAATTAACTCAAATAATACTGCAGATCTAAGTATGAGAAAAGCCAGAATTAACAATTCTTAATTCAAATAACATGTGGGTAGCTAAATGTACGTAGAAACAGTTTGGACTTTGGATGGATGAAGATCACCTTTGGGGGTCGAGGAAGGAAAGAAAAAACCGCAGCCAAATGAAATCCTGAATTGCCATGTCTTCCCACAGTTTTCTTGAACTTCCACATCATGCATGGTCTAAACATATTTACTGAGGGAGGGGGTGGAGAAGAGAAAGGGGGGGGGGGAGAGAGAGGGAACAGAGTGAGGGAGAGAGAGAGAGGGAGTGAGAGAGGGAGAGAGAGGGAGGGGGGGGACAGAGTGAGACAGAGGGAGGGAAACAGAGTGAGAGAGAGGGAGATAGAGTCATAGAGAGAGGGGGGGGAGAGAGGGAGGGAAACAGGGTGAGAGAGAGGGAGTGGGAGAGAGAGAGAGAGAGAGAGAGAGAGAGAGAGAGAGAGAGAGAGAGAGAGAGAGAGAGAGAGAGAGAGAGAGAGAGAGAGAGAGAGAGAGAGAGAGAGAGAGAGAGAGAGAGATCAAATACACATTATAGAAATTAATTAAGAAGTTCAAGAAAGCTGTGGAAAAGCATGACAGGATTTTTAATCAAACTACAGCTTCCCAGAACAGTTGTATTTCTTTTCAGATCTCACCAGCAACTGGAAAAATGGAATGATGCTGAGAAGAGAAGGAAAAGAATGGAGGGCAAATGTGCAATGAATTGAGGGATGAGAAGATAGCACAGCATAGCATGCCCATATAAATTTCTCACACATGGACCACAATCCAATGTACCACACTATATACTACAGATCTTCAACTGCAACTATATATTACTACTAGCTAGCTTTATAGATGAGGAAGCTATGAGGGAAAATTAAGAGATGATGGTAGCTGTGTAGGGTTCACTTCACTCCCATGGTGCATTTTATCCACATATTACCTGCTTTTCTTGTGAGTGCGCCAGTGGGTGAGTAACTATCACTGCCAATTTTAGATGTCCAACCAGTGCAAAATTTCTTATATATTTTACCATTTTTTTTCTTCTTGAGATATCATTACTTATAATAATTAATAAATGTTATATTCATGGCAGTTATAGATCACTTTTTTATTTACATAATATTTACAGTACTGCCAGATACATTATACATTCATGATCTTCTGTTGAAATTCTTGACCACCATCCAAAAAAATTTGATGTTTCGATTTTTCAAATGATATAGCATGCATGCAGCATGTCTACTGACTTGTACATAAAGGATAATTAGATTGGATTGACTATTTTAAAAGATCCTGATTCGACTTCCTCTAAAAATTGAAGGTCTAACCAGGAGGAAGGACGACGGACCAGACGATTATGTACTATATTCTAACACCATGTATACCATATTACCATAGATCCGAATATCTGATAATAAACTAATGGATTATTCGAGTGTGTACAAAAGAATATATAAACAAATACTAGTGCGACTATGTGTGAATCACTGAATTGTGATCAACCGGTGCTGATTTGAATGAAGATATGACAGCAACGAGCAAGGTGAGTGTGTGCCAAAAAGTACACGTGTGTAGGTGTTTACATTACAGATTTACAGTCACTTCTAGTACTAAAATACAAGGGAATGGACAAACAAACGTGATTGATCTGATAAGATAAGATAAGATGCTACACTGTTACTAAAGCAACCACTTACAAAACGAAGGTGTCAAGGAACTAAAGGGACCATTTGGGTTAGAACTGTACTACTTTTCTGATTTATTTGCACTCTAAAAATGATTAGGTTTCAGCAGCCAGCTGGGATTACCTTGGTGTAATAAAAATAAAGATCTGCCAGCTACACCTTGCAGGAATACATTTAAATCAGTGAAGGCAACAATTGAGAGAAATTGAAGATGATGGGAAATACTTGAAGGACGCTCTAGTGAGTCTAGTGACGAGTTTGGTAAGAACCGTAATGGAGTGAATCTGCAGTACAACTGGATGAGTTGTGAATGGATGGACATGGTACCTACTACCTATTTCAGTTGGGGGATGTTGTGTCCAACTTCCTCATGTTTAGCTCTATAGCTCAGTATGCCTGGCCAGCCTAGATTATAGTCATTGTGCAGCTAAAAGGGAAAAGAAAATTACAAAAAATGTAAAGCATATGTTGTTGGATTTGATCAATTTCCTGGGCTGCTCTGTTTCTATGGAGGAAAGTATTGCCGGTTCCGCTTTGGCTTTCGTTTGCTTACACATGGCAGCAGATCAAGAGTGGCCTGGGGGAACTAGCAGCTGATATTACAGGGCATATTGTGAATTGTGATATTGGTGATAGTCAACAGCAACATGGCAGGACTTGATCTTAGCATGAAGAAGGTTTTGTGCCTCGCACACACATTATCATAATTTCTACATGTTATACTCAAAATTAAAGAAAAATCTAATGATTGAACTATGAGTTGTAATTAAGCTCTCTGAGAATGAATTTGGATAGCTTGCTATCATGGATTTTTCTGTGTTTACATGTAGCTTGGGCTTTGCAGTTTGCCCTATATATATATATATATATATTGTTAGTTACAGAGGCATGCCTGTACACATCTAATAACAAGCCTAATTGTTTGTAATGCTTTGCATTACTTACATGACCTCTTAACTGAGGGAACCTCTAGTTGTAGAGTTTCTGTTTGTATTGTACTTGTAATAGGCATCAAATCCTAGTTGTGTAACTGTACAAATAGAGTCTAGAATAATGCTTGAAAGAAGTTCCATGGTTCATGCCTCAAGCAAGGAGTTAAAGACTGCCAAATAATCACAGTTGGGATTTGAAGAAATGAAGAATTTGCCTAAGTACCAATTCGAGAAGTATATTTGTCTATTCGAGAAGTCCAGCATTCGAGAAGTCAGAGATTCGATATCTCAAGACACTATTCGATATCTCTGAATACACTGTTCGATATCTCATTCGATATCTCAGGGATTCGATATGTCTACTACTCTATTCGAGATCTCAAGAAGTCAACAAGTCAAGATGGTATTCGAGTTCTCAAAGAGTCAACAAGTCAAAGTTCCATTCGATATCTCAAAGACTCAGAAAGCTATTCGACAACTCGAGGATTCGATAAGTCAAATGCTCTATTCGACAACTCAAGGAATCCTGATGGAAAAGAGCTATTCGAGAAGTGGTTCGATATGTCACTATAACAGTATTCGAGAACTCAGAGTTATCGATCAAGTCAATTCTAGTTCTCGAATCACTTACTTAGTCACTTCTCGAATACATTCTTGGAGACAAAATACTGAAGAAATTGTACAAGTCAGAAACCTGCAACAAGCCAATGCACTTTATGGACCACAATCTGTAACGTGCTCTGGAAAGCCTACAAGGAAGCTTGGAGAGATATAGAAGAGACAAGGAGCTAAAGAAGTGGATCTAAACAGGCTTTGCAAAGTCAAATCTGTAACCGTTTGGACACTTACTCAAAAAGGATAGACAGACTAGAAAGTAATTTGTTTAGCTACCTTATTTGCAGTAAGTGGGCTGTATCCATGTTCTATAAGGACACAGCCTCACTTCATAACTTAGTAACTTTTGTGAGTCTAGTTTTTCATACACTGTAAGCTATATCTCTCTGAGAAAAACGAAGCTGAGAATACTACCATTTGTATTCACAGATTGTAGCAACCTTTATCTAATATACATTAGATTAAAGTGATATTGTGTCTTGTGTTGTTTATTTATCCGCACCTTAATTTCTGCACACACAGGCACTTATCTGCTACACAGACTCAATCCAAGAAAAGTTCAAGAATCCATTCACCCCCCCCCTCTGTATTCTTTTACCGTGTTCAATACTCAACAAGTGGTATCAGAGCGGGCTGTTTATTCAAAAACAGAGAAACGATCATGAGTTCGAATACACCAAAGACTACAGGAACGGTGAAGGTCCCTAAGTTTGATAAAGAAAACTTCAACCTCTGGAAGATAAAGATGATGTTGTTCATCAAAGCCTCTCATCCCTTGTATCCTGAGATTCTCAAGAATGGTCCTTTTGTTCCACAACAAGAGATACCAGAGAAGACTGTTGGAACCATAACAATCCCTAGAACTTATGAGGCCAAGGATCCATCAAAGTGGACAGAGTCAGAAAGGGAGAAGGTTGCTCTTGACAGTCACCTCATGTTGCTCATCATTGATTCCATGGATATGTCAATGTTTGCAAACATTGCATCATGCACGTCTGCTAAAGAGATGTGGGATCACATTGAGGTGTTGTGTGAAGGGACTGATGAGGTTAAAGAAAACAGGAAACAGATATTGGTCACACAGTATGAAGCTTTCATGGCACAGCCCAAAGAAAGCATCACTGAGATGTTTGAAAGGTTTCACAAGCTAGTTACTGAGTTGCAGATGAATGGAAAGGTTTACAGCACCAAGGAGTTAAATATGAAATTTCTGTTGTCTTCACCAAATCATCTGGAGCAAAGAGTCATTTCCCTTAGAGAGAGAGATTTGAACAAAGTCACCTATGATGTACTCTATGGAGTCCTAAAGACTCATGAACTTGAGTTGCTTCAGAAAAGGGCTATCCAAGCCAACCAAGGTAGGATGATAAACACATCATGTGCCTTGATTGTCAACAAATCCATTCTGGACCTAGAAGCATCTACAAGCCAACTAAGGATAGAGGAGGTGGCAGATGATGAAGAAACTGAAGCTGGGGTGAGTGAACCTGTTGAGGAAAAGGAGGAAGAAGAAGAGGAGTTTTACACTCTGGAAGAACTTGATGGGATGGAAAATACTTCATATGCTTTCATGGCCAGAAAATTTCCAAACATCAGATTTAAAAGAAATCAACCCTTCAAACCCAAAACTCAAAACCATTCAGCCAACAAGAGCAAGGCACCTGTGAAACCAAACAGAAATAAGTTCAAAACCGGTTATGTGGATAGGTCATCTGTAAGGTGTTATAGATGCAATGACCTAGGGCATTTTGCCAGTGAATGCAAGAAGCCTAAAAAGAAGGATAGAGATTATCTTGAGCTAGAAGCTAAGTATGAGGCCCTTCTGAAAAAGCAGACACATGGTAAGGCCTACATAGCTGAAGGGAAGTGTTGGGATGATTCTGAGAGTGATGAAGAGGAACAAGAATTCTGCAATTATGCCTTGATGGCCAACTCCAAGGATGACTCATCTTCATCTGATTCTCAGGTACCATCTCTCACTACTATAGACATGTCTGTTTCTGAATACAAATGCATGATTGAACAATTATCTGTTGAAATGTTTAATATTCATACTAGTATGACTGCTGCTAATGAGGAGATTGCTAAACTGTCTACTAGAAATGAAGTATTAACCAAAAAGAATGAGGAACTTGAGCTAACTGCTATGCAAGTAGAAAACCTTAAGAAAGAAGTTGAATATTTGGAGAACAAGGTTCTATGTGCTAGTCAAGTAGAGAAGGCTCTTAGGGATGAATTAGCTGAGAATGAATTCAAACTTAAAACTTTCAAGAAATCATCTGGTTTAGTGCAATCCTACTGTGAGAAAATTGAAGCTAAACCCAACGCAGCTATTGGACTTGACTATGACTCTCTCAAACAAAGGAAAGGCTATGCTGTCATTGAAGAGGACATAGCTGTTCATGAGAAAGTGCCTCACATTTTGAGAAAAACTGAAAATCCAATTTTTAAGGAATCAACATTTGAAATTGATGAGGATGCCTTACTCATCAAGCAAATGTTGAATGATGAGGATGAGGCACAATCTAGTGAACAGCAAGCATCCTCTAAGGGTGAGAGTGTCAAGTCAAAGACCAAGAAGCCAGTAGTTGATAGGCCAAGACCTAAGAAGTTTGTTAAGTTTGTCTCAGCTGGGAAGAGTGAATCAGAAAAGGAAGTGACTAAAAAGAAACAGAACAGAAATGGCAAGTTAGGGATTAACAAGGATAACAACTATGCTTATATGCCTAATGCCCCTAGGAAAACTTGTCAGAACTGTTTCAGTACCAACCATCTAACTCATGCATGCAAGAAACCTGTTGGTAGTGTGTCTAAACCTTTCTATGATTGTTCTGTGCCTCTAAGACATAGAGATGCACCCTTCTGTGATAAATTTGACTGTATGCCATGCAATATGAATGTTATGACTAGTTGTTTTAATTTAAGAAGACAGTTCATTGATGGTTGTATCAGTCACAATTCTCACACACACTACACAAGGTCAAAGTCTTCAAGTCCTCCTAAAGCTAGGAAGGTACCTTTGTCACCTAAGTCTGAAACCTCAGGTTCTAAGACTTCCAACAGTGACAAGAAGACTGACACTAAGAAAGTTAACAAGCATGTTGTTTATGATAAAACTGTCTCTAAGTCACATGGACCCAAACTTGTTTGGGTACCAAAGGAAAAGTAATACCTTTGTGTTTGCAGGGCAAAGAAAGTGAGAAGAAGGTCATGTGGATTTTGGACAGTGGATGCTCAAATCATATGACTGGTGATATGGCCCTGCTATCACAGTATGAGGAAAAGGCTGGCCCAATGGTTGCTTTTGGAGATGACAGCATGGGTAACACATTGGGATATGGCAAGCTGAAAGTTGGAAATGTCATCATTGAAGATGTAGCACTGGTCAAGGGACTCAAGCATAATCTGTTAAGTGTTGGTCAGTTTACTGATAGAGGATTCAAAGTGAATTTTGACAAAGATGAATGTTTGATCACCCACAAGAAGACTGGTGATTTTGCTCTATCTGGAGTAAGGAAGGGAAGCCTGTTTGTAGCCAATATGGACTCTGCAAACAAGGACAGAATTTGTTGCTTTTACTCAAAAGCATCAAATGAAGATTGTTGGCTGTGGCACAAGAAACTATCACACCTGAACTTCAAGGCCATTAATTCTCTAGTCAAAAGAGAGTTAGTGAGAGGCATGCCCACACTTGAATTCTGCCAAGAAGGAGTGTGTGAGGCTTGTCAAAAAGGAAAAATGAAGAGATCAAGCCACAAGTCAAAGACAGTGACATCTGTAACCAAGCCACTACAACTTATCCATATGGATTTGTTTGGGCCTGTTAACATAATGTCACTTGGAAGAAAGAAGTATGCCCTGGTAATGGTTGATGATTTTTCAAGGTATACATGGGTAGAATTTCTGGCATCAAAAGATGAGGCTCCACAAGTAATCATTGAGCATATAAAGAAAGTTGACAAGGAAGCAAAGGCAAACGATGCAAGTGTGATTGCATTGAGGAGTGATAATGGAACAGAGTTCAGAAATGCCACACTTGAAGCATTCTGCAAAGAGAATGGCATTTCTCAGCAATTCTCAGCTCCAAGGACTCCACAACAAAATGGAGTTGTTGAGAGAAAGAATAGAACTCTAATTGAGGCTGCTAGAACAATGTTACTTGATGCAAAAATGCCCACATGTTTTTGGGCTGAGGCTGTGAGCACTGCATGCTATATTCAGAACAGAACCCTCATCAACAAAAACACTGGAAAGACTCCTTACAACTTGATGACTGAAAAGAAGCCTACACTGAAGTATATTCATACTTTTGGAAGCAAATGCTTTGTACTTAAGGACAATTCTGAATATGTTGGAAAGTTTGATGCAAAAGCATTTGAAGGAATTTTTCTTGGCTATTCTATGGAAAGAATTGCATACAAGGTTTATGTCATCAGTCAAAAGAAAGTTATGGAAAGCACAGATGTAACATTTGATGACAGCAAACTACCTGGACTAGAAGAAGCCAATGATGAAGACAAAGATCCATTGAAGTTTGATAATCTAGATGATTCTGATGAAGAGACTGAAACTAGAGTTGAAACTCAAGTTCAACAAACTCAAGTGAATAATGATACAAGAGAAGAATTTGTGCCAATCAATAGTGAAGAAACAAGCATCCAAGACACACCTGTGAGTAATGGCAACTTCACAGGGGGAGGAAATGAGGATGATCATGATGAGGATGATGAAGCAATATCAAGGATGAGAAATCAGGCTGAACACTCAAGGAAATGGGATAGATCACACACTGCAGAGCAAATCATTGGAGATCCTAATGCAGGAGTAAGGACTAGGAGAGCAACTCAAAATGAGTGCCTCTATGGATGTTTTCTATCACAAGTTGAGCCTAAGAAACTTGATGATGCATTGTTGGATCCAGATTGGATTATTGCCATGCAAGAGGAGCTGAATCAATTTGAAAGGAACAAAGTATGGGAACTTGTGCCTGCACCAAAGAATAGAACCATTGTTGGAACAAAATGGGTTCTGAAGAATAAGATGGATGAAGATGGTGTAATAATAAGGAACAAAGCAAGGCTGGTTGCAAAAGGATACTCTCAACAGGAAGGCATTGATTATGATGAGACATTTGCCCCTGTTGCTAGATTGGAAGCCATTAGAATATTCTTGACATTTGCTGCTCATTCAAACTTTAAAGTTTATCAAATGGATGTCAAGAGTGCATTTCTAAATGGAGAGTTGGAAGAAGAGGTTTATGTGCAACAACCACCTGGCTTTGAGGATCCACATTTCCCAGAATTTGTCTACAGATTGCTTAAGGCATTGTATGGACTTAAGCAAGCTCCAAGGGCATGGTATGATACTCTATCACAATTTCTTCTTGAAAATCAATTCACTCGAGGCACATTGGACAAGACACTGTTTTACAAGAAGCATGGTGATGATATGATCCTAGTTCAAATCTATGTGGATGATATCATTTTTGGTTCTACAAATGAGAAACTGTGTGAGAAATTCTCTAAACTCATGCAGAGCAGATATGAGATGAGTATGATGGGAGAGTTGACATTCTTTCTAGGGTTGCAAGTCAGTCAAAGGAAGGATGGTATCTTTATCAGTCAAACCAAGTACATCAAGGATTTATTGAAGAAGTTTGACTTGGAAGATTGTTCACCTGCCAAGACACCCATGGCCACTGCCACTAAATTGGATGAAGATGCTAAAGGCAAGAGAGTAGATATCTCAGTCTACAGAGGCATGGTTGGTTCTCTACTCTACCTCACTGCAAGTAGGCCAGACATCATGTTTGCTACATGCTTGTGTGCAAGGTTTCAATCAAATCCAAAGGAATCACATTTGATTGCAATAAAAAGGATCTTTAGATATCTGAAGGGCACTCCTAACTTGGGATTATGGTACCCTAAGGACACAGGGTTCAATCTGGTTGGCTACTCTGATGCTGATTATGCTGGATGCAGAGTGGATAGGAAAAGCACCTCAGGAAGCTGCCAGTTTCTTGGACAAAGGTTAGTTTCTTGGTATAGCAAGAAGCAACAATCTGTGTCAACTTCTACAGCTGAGGCTGAATACATAGCTGCTGGAAGTTGCTGTGCTCAAGTGCTTTGGATTAGAAATCAACTTAGAGATTATGGACTTGTGTTGGAAAGAATTCCAATCATGTGTGACAACACAAGTGCAATCTCTATAGTTGCCAATCCTGTCAATCATTCTAGAACAAAGCACATTGACATCAGATATCATTTCATAAGAGAACATGCAACTAATGGAACCATTGAGTTGCATTATGTCTCTACAGATAAACAACTAGCTGATATATTCACTAAGCCATTAGATGAAGCCACCTTCACAAGGTTGGTAAGTGAGATTGGAATGCTGAATTCTTCAGATTCTGGCTAAGTGAATACATCATCTAGATTGTTGCAGCAGTAAACACTTACTTTATCTAAATCCTCAATATTTTTGAAGTAAGTGTTGGCTGAAATATGATTTATAAATATTTCAAATCTGTTGCATATGTTGAAAATCATATTTTTATTAACTTAAAATTTCTATGAAATTTTGAGAAAATCACTATTTGATTTGCTAGAATATTTTTCAATGAATATGTCTGGTAGATTTTAAAAAGATAGTGAAAATCAAATTTTTTATGAGTGATGGGTATAGTTCGATAAGTCAGACTTCTCGAATGATTCACTATTCGACATCTCTAATAAGTCTCATTAGAGTACTCTTGAGTTCTCGAATAGAGTCTTTCTGAGATATCGAATAGAGGAATTATTGACTTCTCGAATATAGTAACTGAGTTCTCGAATGACTGAGTTCTCGAACACTATATTTGAGTTCTCGAATCATTTGAAAAGGCTGAATTCTCGCTGAATTTTAACCGATTTTGGATTTTTATCTAAAAATTTAATTCACTCATAAAAACACATTTTATTTAATTTAGAATTATTTCTAAGTTAGATAACTGCCAGCTGTGAGTTTCTATCTGCTTGAGTTATCGATTAAGCCATTCTTGACTTCTCGAATAGTTGTTTTCTACTTCTCGAATGCCTGACTTGTCGATACAAAACAGTCTGCTAATCGACAATTCAAGTACTTCATACTTATACAATCTCACATCTATTCGATTCATTTCATTCGATTTCTCAAGCATCTACACTCTCTAAACCCCTGAAACCCTAGCTACGAAAAGCCAAATTTCTTCTTCAACCTTCAATTTCTTTTCTCTCTTCTACACAAATGGCAACAGTAAAGTTTAACACCAACTTCATCGCACTCACTAGTGATGTTGAAGCACCCAATGCCAATTTCAAGTGCTTTGTGAAATGGATGGCTGAGTCGTATATCAAGGATGCACTCTCTGCCAACCCAACTCTATATCTAGATATTCTGGAACAATTCTGGAGTACTGCTATTGTGGAGGTTGTAGCCCTGGAAAACGCAATCACTTCATATGTCATCGACTGCAAGGTTCAAGATAAGGAAATCACTATCACTACTGCAGACATGAACCAAGCACTAGGACTACAACAAGAGTCATTTGACAGAATGGCCACTAACGCAGAGTTGGAGGAATTCTTTGAGTTCATAAACTACTCAGATGGGATTAACCTTGGAAAGCTAAACAGAAAGAATCTGAGAAAGGAGTGGAGCTATGTGTTTGCAACTCTTCTCCAAGTCTTCACTGCCAGGAAATCAAGCTTTGATCAAATCAGTGCACCTGTGCAGCAGATTGGATATGCTTTGGCCTATGGAAAGAAGATAGATGTTGGCCAAATCATACTTCAAGAATTATATGGGAGACTTGGTAAGAACACAACCAAGAGAGGTACTGATATTTTCTTCCCTCGCTTTATTCAATCTGTACTTAATTATAAAAATGCTTCATTGATTGAATTGCCTGGGATTGATAAAAATAAAATAGGCTATCCTAAGTCCATGACCAAACTCATTTTTGGTAACTTGGAAACTAGGAATGATGTGGATGTAAGACTGAACATAACTCCCCATATGGAGAGTTTGTTTAAGACTTACCCCCACAACATGCCAACATTTGATGCAAAATCTAAGTTAGCACAGCCCAAGCAAGTAGAACAAAATGCTAACCCAGGGCCTGCTAACCAACCCTCTCAACCAAACACTCTACCTCTTACTGAGCCAACTGCATCATCCTCTCAAAAGGGTGATGTTAGTAAAAAGAAGAGAAAGGAAGTAATGTCTGCACCTTTAAATATCTTGTCTGAAGCAGCATTAGCTGTTGAATTAGGTCTAGGAAGTGAGGAACCTGAGTCACCCTTACACAGAACAAAGAAGAAGAAAACTAAGACCACCTCTTCAGTCACACAAATGGCTGAAGTTGTAAAATCAGGGGCACACAGCTCACTAGGTGTATCCTCTCAACAGGGTGCACCTATAGAATCAAGCATCCTCCCCAATGCACCTTCTTGTATAGAGTCAGCACATGGGAGTGATAAGGCTGGCACAACACTGAGTGGAGAGCACATCACTTTTGAAACTTCCTCTATCTCTCAGGGGGAGTTGCCAAAATCTACTCTAAAACACACTTCTCTTCCAGAATCTAACTCTGAAATTTCTTTGGAACCTGCAACTCAGACAACTGAGATGCAAGGTATTGATCATCAAGAATCCTCTTTGCTTGATGAGCCAATAATTTCAAGTGACTTAGTGCATGACACTTTGTTCACCACTCAGAACCTACATTTAGATGGTGAGGGAATGCATGCTGAGGCATATCCTAATGACACCATCACAAACACAGAGGTTCCCCTAGTTTTTACTAGAGACTCTGTGCCTGTGTCAACTGCTGGTGTAATTCATCCCACTTCTGTGGTGACACCAGTAGTAGAGTCAATCCATCCGGTTACAGAAGTTGCATCTGTAACTGAGGAGACTAGCTTGCCTAGCTCTAGCTCTGACTTCATGTCAACATGGCTGAAGCCTGTGCAACATGACAGTGCTTCAGGATCAGGGTCTGTTCCACAATAATTGACGGTTGAAGCACTTCAAAGCTTAATTGTGGATCAGATTCCTGAGTTCACAAAGATTGCTCAGCACCTTCTCACTGCAGACATGCCCAATCCAGACTATGAGGCTATTCTGTTATGCCATAGGGATGATGTGGAAGTGCAGAAGTCAAAGATCATTGATGATGCTGAGAGAGATGGCAACATAGATGCCTGGTTGCAAGGAAAATTTGATATTACTCTCGATGAAGCACTTCAGTATCTCAGGGAGGAATACATCACTTCACTGGGCTCCAATGCAAAATCCCTGTCACCTGGTGAAGTGTATGAAGCTGTAAATGACTCCTACAAGGGTTTCCTCAAGGCTGCACACTATCTTGGCAAGGGAGTCAAAACTGAAGTCAACAGGGTGTGTGATAAGACAGCCACTTCAGTAGCAGAAGTCAAGAGGGCCTTTGATGCTAAATTTCCTCAATTGGACAGTGTGTTCAAGGACATCAAACACTGCAACTCTACCTGCACTCAGGTGGACAATGGGCTGGCTGTGCTAAAAGATGCTGTCACAGGTCTGGGGCATAAATTTCAGAATCTATCTGACCAGACTACAGATGCCAATGCCATGCTGAGGATAATGTTCAAAAATCTTTATGGAGATAGACTAGTGACTGATGTCCCTGTGCATGAATTGTCTAAATATGAAGTGAAGAGGCTTCAGGACCAATCTTTATCTGGCTTCAAGGCCAATGAGTTATTCACTAAGGTCAACACTCTTGAGCAGGAGGTAGCTACTCTCACCAAGACCAATGCTCATCTCACAGAAAAGGTTGCATTGCTAAATGATCAGTTGGACACTCAAGCATCCACCACAGCTGATGTCCTTCTGCATCAACAATCCATGTTAGCTGCAATGATGAAGCATATGGGTCTCCCTCTACCTGATGAATCTTCACTCCCAAAGGACATTTCTACAGCCTCTGTGCCTGACAACAAGCCTAAGGGGGAGAAGAAGGCTAGGAACTCAAATTCTAAGGGGGAGACAAAGGGAGAGAAAGGCATAACAATAAAAGAGGGTGGTCAACAAAGGGCTTCTAAGTCTCTAGCAAATGTGCCTGGCAAGGGAAAAGCCAAAGTAGATGAGCCTCCATCTATCTTGCCAGTTGTCACCTTACCAACTGTGCACATCACTACTCCTGGAGGACAGAAGCAATCCATAACCACCACAGTGGTTGCAGGGAGTATGCCATCTGACAAACCTCCAATCTCTATATCTGAGAGTGCCAAGCCTGTAGAAGTCAAAGTTGTTACTGAGGCCAAGCTACAAGAAGTTGCTAACTCCAATGACTATCATGATAAAGCCTTCTTGGAGTTTCTGAAAGCCATAAGGGAACAGGTTGGTGACACTCAGTTTTATCTGAGGGAGGTGAAGAAGCAGATAGACTACATCACTGTCATCCCCAAGAAAGTCAACAATATATGGGTCAAGGAGATAGTGATGGTCTCCAAACTAAAGATATGGCATCTAACATACCAGACTCTACAAGACCTAAAGCACTCAGAGATAGATGCCATACTTGAGATCATTGAGAAGAAAAATGAGAACAGCAAGAGTCTGTTTGATGATTTGAGGAATGGTCAACCTACAAGGCTACCAGAAGTGATCAAGAAGCCATGGACAATTATTTATCAGTCTGGTACCAGAATTGAAGATATCAAGCAATTGGTCATTCCTCATGATCTCACCTCCAGAAATCACAGACTGATCATTGCTATCATTGATCAATTACAGAAGAAGGTTGGAGCCAGAAATGCTGAAGAAATTGAGGCACTGCATATCCTCAGAACCTATATTGCAACTGGTGAAATTCCAGAGATGGCTCAACCTAGGAGAAATAAGGATGATGATTCTGAAGACAAAGGTGATGGGAGGAGAAGACATCACAGGAGAGATAAGGGTGATGAAGATAAGAAGAAAAAGGGGGACAAGGATGAAAAGGATGGTGATGACCAGGGTAAAACATATGTGAGAAAGAGTGGAAGACAGCAAGCCTTAGGCAATGCTAGCAGTAATCTCACCACAACACAAGACTCTAAGTCTAGGGTGAATACTGTTAGTAGTGACCTAGCAAAATCTACATCTATGGCTTCTGCAACTGTCTTACCATCTCAAGAAAAGAAGAAGATTCAAGTCAAGAAACCATGTGTATGTTTCAGAAAGCAATCTGCTAATGGAATACTACTATGGTCTACCAACCAAGGTCAGAGATTTCTGCCAAGCAACCATGTCAAGAGGATGAAATTTAAACATGCTGCAAGGAGAGTGAAGCTATCCAAATCTAGAGCCCTAACAATCATTCCAGGATTGAAACTCCAGCCACTTGATGAAGACTTTGATGAAGAGCAACTGCAATTTCTAAGAGCTCAAAAGATATGCTATGCTGCAATTGTGGATGACCACCTTGTAATCAAGTACACTGATGGGAAAGAAATGAAATTCAAACAAGGGGGTTGTCAACATTGGGGTAAATTGTATGAGATAGAAAGAATCATTGCATTGCTGGATTCTAAGGACAAGGTGGAGAAAGTATGGAAGCTGGAATTGATTGACTTTGTGAAAATGAAGAAAGATTATGCTGAGAAGATAAGAAAGGGCTGCTATGAGAAATGGTTAGAAAGGGAGAAAGAAATTGATAGACTGGAGATTGAAGCAGAAAAGCTAAGGGCAAAGGGATTGTGTAGAGTTCAGTTTGATCCCTATGTGGTGAAGTATAGGAGGAGAAATGGAGATAATGTCAATATAAGAATGAACCTACTCAGTCACTATCCTGCCAACATTCTGAAGCCAGTGCTTGAAGATTTCAAAAACTCTATTATGATTGAAGAATTGGATGCTATGACAGAAATCATGAGAGCAGTAGATGAGATTGCAAGAAAGGAGAAAGAAAGGAAACAGAAAGCATATGATGATCTACAAGCCAAAGCAATGGAGATGCGATCAAAAGAAAATGGCTAGTACCTCATCATACTGTAAGAGTATTTATCTTGTAATTTCATTTATGTGTTCAATCAAAACACATACCTGTACTTTTAAAGTTTTATCTTTATGTATGTTAGGCTTGTTATCAGACATGAAATTGTGACTAAGGGTCTCACTCACAATTTGGGGGAGATTGTTAGTTACAGAGGCATGCCTGTACACATCTAATAACAAGCCTAATTGTTTGTAATGCTTTGCATTACTTACATGACCTCTTAACTGAGGGAACCTCTAGTTGTAGAGTTTCTGTTTGTATTGTACTTGTAATAGGCATCAAATCCTAGTTGTGTAACTGTACAAATAGAGTCTAGAATAATGCTTGAAAGAAGTTCCATGGTTCATGCCTCAAGCAAGGAGTTAAAGACTGCCAAATAATCACAGTTGGGATTTGAAGAAATGAAGAATTTGCCTAAGTACCAATTCGAGAAGTATATTTGTCTATTCGAGAAGTCCAGCATTCGAGAAGTCAGAGATTCGATATCTCAAGACACTATTCGATATCTCTGAATACACTGTTCGATATCTCATTCGATATCTCAGGGATTCGATATGTCTACTACTCTATTCGAGATCTCAAGAAGTCAACAAGTCAAGATGGTATTCGAGTTCTCAAAGAGTCAACAAGTCAAAGTTCCATTCGATATCTCAAAGACTCAGAAAGCTATTCGACAACTCGAGGATTCGATAAGTCAAATGCTCTATTCGACAACTCAAGGAATCCTGATGGAAAAGAGCTATTCGAGAAGTGGTTCGATATGTCACTATAACAGTATTCGAGAACTCAGAGTTATCGATCAAGTCAATTCTAGTTCTCGAATCACTTACTTAGTCACTTCTCGAATACATTCTTGGAGACAAAATACTGAAGAAATTGTACAAGTCAGAAACCTGCAACAAGCCAATGCACTTTATGGACCACAATCTGTAACGTGCTCTGGAAAGCCTACAAGGAAGCTTGGAGAGATATAGAAGAGACAAGGAGCTAAAGAAGTGGATCTAAACAGGCTTTGCAAAGTCAAATCTGTAACCGTTTGGACACTTACTCAAAAAGGATAGACAGACTAGAAAGTAATTTGTTTAGCTACCTTATTTGCAGTAAGTGGGCTGTATCCATGTTCTATAAGGACACAGCCTCACTTCATAACTTAGTAACTTTTGTGAGTCTAGTTTTTCATACACTGTAAGCTATATCTCTCTGAGAAAAACGAAGCTGAGAATACTACCATTTGTATTCACAGATTGTAGCAACCTTTATCTAATATACATTAGATTAAAGTGATATTGTGTCTTGTGTTGTTTATTTATCCGCACCTTAATTTCTGCACACACAGGCACTTATCTGCTACACAGACTCAATCCAAGAAAAGTTCAAGAATCCATTCACCCCCCCTCTGTATTCTTTTACCGTGTTCAATACTCAACATATATCTCCATAACAAACCCTTTATATAACAAACAATAAAAAACACCCTACATCTAATATATCCATTGCCCTGGCGGGGCCATCAAATACAAAAAGTTCTTATTTTTTTACCCTCTATCCATCCATCATCTAAAAAAAAGTTACTGTTCATGACGATGACTTCATCAGTGACATCATCATCTAAGGTGTTCTTTATTATTTGTTATATAAGAGTGTTCTGTATGGAGTAATGGCCTATATATATATAGGGTCTTGTTCTAGTAGAAACTAACTTAGAATAGAAACTAGAAACTAAACCTAAATTAAATATTTCAATATAATTTAATGACCAAATTAGGGAGCCCAATACAAAAAACGTTTACAATTATTCGCTCTATTCAACAAAAAAATTGAAAAAAAAAAATTTAAAAAGTTACTGTTCACGTGATGATGTAACTTTTTTTTATTTTTTTTTATATTTTTGTTGAATAGAGCCAAGAATTTTATAAGTTTTTTGTGAAGGTGCTCTAGCGGGGCTATTAAAATAAATGAAATATAATTTATTTAATGTAGGTTTCTAGTTTGTATTCTAATGTTGGTTTATATTTGAACGCTAGCATATATATATAGGGTCTTGTTCTAATAGAAACTAGAAACTAAACCTAAATTAAATATTTCAAGCTAATCTAATGACCAAATTAGGGGTACCCCAATACAAAAAATGTTTAAAATTATTGGCTCTATTCAACAAAAAAATAAAAAAAAAATAAAAAAAAAAAGTTACTGTTCACGTGATGACGTGGCACGTGAACAGTAACTTTTTTTATTTTTTTTAAAATTTTTTTTTTATATTTTTGTTGAATAGAGCCAAGAATTTTATAAATGTTTTGTGAAGGTGCCCCTAGCGGGGCCATTAAAATAAATGAAATATAATTTATTTAGTGTATGTTTCTAGTTTCTATTCTAAGATTAGTTTCTATTTGAACGCTAGCCTATATATATATATATAGGCCTTTGCTCCATAAAGAACACTTTTATATAACAAACAATAAAGAACACTATAAAATCATTTATTCCAATAGATCCATTGGCCCCGCCAGGGGCACCCAATACAAAAAGTTCTTATTTTTTTAGGCTCTATCCATCTAGCAAAAAAAAAATTTGAAAATTTTACTGTTCATGATGACGTCATCGATGAACAGTAAATTTTCATTTTTTTTTTTTTTTGCTGGATGGATAGAGCCTAAAAAAATAAGAACTTTTTGTGTTGGGTGGCCCCGCCAGGGGCAATGGATCTATTAGATATGAGGTGTTTTTTGTTGTTTGTTATATAAGGTGTTTGCTATGGAGTCCAACCCTATATATATATATATATATATATATATATATATATAATATAGAATAAGTTTACTAAAAATATGCAAAGCATGGGTGTAGTAAGATGGCTGCATACAAAAATGAGCTGATCAGGTTCTGCTTCTTGTATTTCAAACTGACCAATGTAAGTTCTAGTATGGCTCAAACAAATGTAAACAGGAAAGATTAGAAAACTATTCCAAAGCCAGAAACAGGGGAATAAATAAAGATCATTGACTTTTATAAATAAATAAAAAATAAAATTATGAAATTTCAACTCAATTATTATAAGTAACAATAGGATTTTACAGTAACAAATTTTTACAAAAATTTTACAAATATTTGTAATTAACAGCAGCAATGTAATTACAATAATTGTAGATTTGTATTTAGTATTATTAGTGTGTTAGACAACATAGAATCTGGCCCCTAAAATTCCCGAAGTTGTTGCTCTTACCTAGTCCTACTACAGTACTCCACCACTAATCTTTCCTATATCCTCTCTCCCCTTTACTGTATGTATATCCCTTAATGTTTGTAAGTATATTCATCAACATACTTACATTTATGCTCAACTTACTTCAAATTTCCCTATAATCTGCTCTGCAACTCCGATGCAAGGTATGCAATGTTAGTATTTATATACATTTTCAGCTTTTTTTTTTGTTGCTTTTTTTTTTTTGGTGAATTTGAAAAATATTGCGCTTATATATATGTAGATCCAACTAGCAGCTCAGGTTGTTGATTAAATCATGATTTGTAATTGTCATTAAATGTTCTTAAGCTAATTTAAGTTGTGAGATTAGATTTGTGGAATGAGATTTGTTATTCACTAATTTTTTTTCATTTATAGTTGCTGATTTGTACAGAAATGAAGTAGATAGATTTCATTTATAGGAGTAATTGATATTAAAGGAAAGTTATATCTACATGTAACATGCTGATGCTCGATCTGTATTTAGAAACAATTTAAATCAGCTACAAGTCCAAATTAACTTACTTATTTCGTATATTTGATGAATATGTATTATTATCTTATTAATTCAACTAACTGATGTTTTAAATTTTAAGAATGTATTAAGTGAAATTTAATTACAACTAACTTATGTTTTAAAGTTTAAGATGTATTAAGTGAAATTGTACTGTTTCATATAGGGAATGTTTTGGTATTTGGTTTGACAAGAATTAACATTATCTCGCTAAGTGTAACTTCTAGAGTTTGATTATAGCTTGTAAACGTGTAATTGAAACATAAATTACTTGTATTTATAGGTCAGAGTAGCTACTTATTTTTGACAGAATAAGAGAAGCAGTAAGCTCGCTTTTTTTGGTAATTAGTTCAATGTGAGGAACAAAGAGCATTGGTATGTATGAAGCAAGCTCTTTTAGCTTGTTGAGTACAAGAACATATTTTTGTAAAATAGGGAGCTCTAGGTGGGTTACTGGTTAGCTAGTGGCTGGTCGTAATATGTCAACTAGGTCTGCATTCAATTCCAACAAGAAAACGACATGATTATGCTAATCCTTGCAACATTCCTATGACCCTTAACCGTCCACCATATCAATGAGAAAGTTAAGTGAAAAGGAAAATCAGTCACTTTTTTTCGTTCTTTTTAATTAAAGATGCTCCAAAAGCATCCGTACAGACTCAAAGATTGTCAATCTAAAGAAGGCCGAAATAGGCATCTGCAGGTTGACGTAAGTATTCATTCAACAACCAAACCTGTATGTGAGGTTTACATCACTTCATTTTACTCATGAGTTACAGATCCTAATATTATACAAGTCGCACCACTGAAGATCGTAATAAAGAATTTGCCAATTATTATTTCAGTAAATAACTTAGGTTAATGTGGTATTACTAATTTTTATTTTTATTTTTGAAATACAAGTGAGAATATCATTAATGTAAGTCTATTTCCGCCAAAGCATATAAGCTTTGTGGAAACGAGCCAATACACATGTATTCTGAACTACCATTAGTATCATATCCCACCTTGCCATCAGGTGAGCTACTGTATTACATGTTTGCTTAGCATACGAAATATCATATCAATCAAATTAAAAGCTATTGCTTATTATGTTATCATATATCAGATGATTAAAGGAGAAACCAACAACTTGCTTTTTCTTGCTCGACAGTCGACATTATCCAAACCTCAGCGACCAGTGCCTCTGTTATATCTTATGCCTCTGTTATATCTTGGGTAGTCACTTTGATCTTCTTAGTTGCAGCCACCAGAAGCCCACCTCTCTCATGCCAAACAATCACATGAAGTCCAACTTTAACACCATGCAAGATGGGCATCTGTATTTATTTTTACAAACCCAGTGGGAGGGCATAACCAAGAGGTACTTGATGTCGTAGCATCACCATTGGGGATGTCAGACACCTTCTTCTAGTAACTGCAATAGTCCTCCCCGTGTATTAAAAAACCTGTTATACGTACATATGATCACGAGTTGATATCTACCACGGAATAAGATCTCTTTTTTGTTATCGTAGGACTGTGTTTGTTAGCCACATAACTTATACACACATTTATATTGTTGTTCTATAAATTTGTTCCAATAACGGCTTAATCGTTGGGATGATTGTATACATATAATATTTATGCTATTTCTAGAATAATGGAATGCCTTTGCAAGTTGTAACTATATTTTTTTCCAATTTACATGAAATTATACCAAACCGGATAATAATAAAATTTTCTGAATCTTCTGTCTGCGGAATATTAAATGCTCTTCTTTGATAATATTAGTGATTTTTTGTCCTAAATTGGTGACCATTTGTAACATATTGCTTAATGTTATTGATTGCAATTTCTACCAGGGTACGGCATGTGATGTGTATGAGAAGGATTACCATGGTTGATGAGAAGGTCTCGTACTAAAGAAGGTTAGTCGAACGGAGTGTCCATGCTTCTTACTGTTATAAGATGAGGACTCTAAAGAAATTTTTAAAAAAGACGTCGGTTAAGAACTTTAAGACAGTTAAGGGTGATATTGATATGTAGTCCTCCCTCTATATCAATGGTGCAAATATCTTCGCCTCCGTATTCTAATTACTGGACTACCATGTGCAAGGATCTATAGGGTAGAAGACAGTTAACGGAAATCATATTAGCAGCCTCTGGTGGATAGAACCAACCACACTATTGTAAGAGCAACTCCAAGAGCTCTTAAGTATACTCCTCAAAAATAATATTATTAAATAGGTTCTTAAGTATTTAGGAGGTAAAATTGTACATTATCTCCAACAATCCTCCTTAAACTAACTCCTTCATTTTTTATTAATTAACTATACAAGAATTATTCATGTTCAAGAGAGATACAATAAAAAAATAATTTAAGAGGGAGTAAAGAGCTCCTAGAAATGAAGAAGAGGATGAAGATCTTAAATATTTGAAGAATCACAAGGAGTTTGTTGGAGATGGTTTTGGTCATGCTTTTAGTGATTTCTTCAAAAAAATGACCAAGGAGCCTCACTTAACAGGACTCTTGGAGATGCTCTAAACCTGGTTGATAAATGACAGCTTTGTATATTTTAAAATTGACATTTTTTAACTGGAGCCTTATTTGATTATGCTTTTGAATGTAATCGCTGTCTCACTTTTTTAACATTACGAGTCTTTTTGATCATGATTGATAACTCGTGCAGCTACTCTGACTAAGCCATAGCCCTTATCTGTCGGTTTTGTTGGGGGAAAGGGGTTCCTGCAAAACAATGTCTGTCTGGTGGTGATGGCCGTCGGACACCTCCGGCGTAATAATCAGTACCGGTGAAGAGAAAAGAACAAGTGCAGCAGAATATATGGATTATAGGTGCCCTATGATCACCACCACCATGCGAGCATTGTTTTCCTGAAACCCCTTTCCACCAGCAAAGCCACTGGAGAGAAACTATCATCAAAATAATGTCTAATATCCGTACAACTCATATTGTATGAGTGTCGGGTTCATTCATATGTGCTAGGTATTTTTATTTGGTCCCAATGCTGTGAATGCTGATTGTCAGCATCTGTCCCACGTTGAACCAGTGACGATCCGGCTGCCTAGCATAATAATTAATTCAAATAAATGATACAACTTTTATTTAAATGTTGACTAGTTTGTATTTTAGTGTTACTCCAACTAAAAATGTATTTGTGGTCTGGTTGGCCTCTATCATTACTCCTATTGAATGTGCAAATAAAGTATTAAAAAAAAAGGAGATGACATCTGCCGTTGCAATCTTAACCCTGCTCATTATATTTTGTAGGCCAGCTTAAGAAGAGAATCAGTAGAGGGAATTGCCATGTTACTTGTCTTCCTCGACACACTCTCCTTCAAAGCATGGGCACGAGACCTTGCCACCTTATCTTTAGATTAGCTGTACATAAATTTGTTTGTGTAGTACTTTTAGTACTTGTCCCGGCTAGTTTGATTGGAATTTTTATCAATGGCCAGAAGATCTCCTATCTATTTCGCCCACTTTGGGATAAGCCCCCTCGCTCGTTTGAGCACCTACCACATTATTATGCAGAAAATGTTTCAATGGACAGCCTCTGTCGTCTTCATGGCTGGAACCTTCGTTCTGAACCACGTCGTGTTTTTGATGCCATCATATTCAGCAATGAACTTGATATTCTTGAACTACGTTGGCGTGAACTTCATCCCTACATTACTAAATTTGTTATCCTAGAAGCCAACACCACCTTTACTGGTATCCCAAAGCCTCTATTCTTTGGTTCAAACCGTGATCGATTTTCGTTTGCCGAGGATAAGATTGTACATGGTGTGTATCCTGGGCGGACTGGGTCACGTGAAAACCCATTTGCAAGGGAGTCAGAACAACGTAGAGCTATGAACGGTTTAATTAGATACGCAGGCATCTCCTATGATGATCTACTCATTATGTCAGATGCTGACGAGATCCCAAGCCCCCACACTGTGAAGTTGCTACAGTGGTGTGATGGGATACCTGATGTGTTACATCTTGAGTTGAGAAATTACATGTATTCTTTCGAGTTCCCTGTTGATTATAATAGCTGGCGTGCAACTGTCCATGTATATGGACCATGGACGCTATATCAACATGCTAGGCAGACTGATGTAATCTTCTCTGACGCTGGCTGGCATTGTAGCTTTTGCTTTAAAAGGTTGGAAGAGTTTGTATTCAAAATGACTGCTTACAGTCATGCTGACCGGGTAAAAAAGAAGGACTTTCTTAATCATTTTAGAATTCAGAAACTAATCTGCAAAGGAGATGATCTTTTTGATATGCTGCCCGAGGAGTACAGTTTTAAAGAATTGATTAAGAAGATGGGATCAATCCCACGTTCAGCTTCAGCAGTACATCTTCCAGCCTATTTGATAGCAAATGCAGAGAAGTTCAAATTCCTTCTACCCGGAGGTTGTTTACGCCCGACATAGTGAATCTTTAAAATATCTGTATAAATACTTAATGATAGATACTCAAATATATTTTTCTCCTACAAGTTCACACGCAAAGACAGATTCCAGGGTTGTCATATGTTGTACTCCCTTCCCACTGTGTCTGAGCCTTTTAAGAATGAAAATAGACACAGCAATATTTGTAAAGTTTTTTTTTTTTTTGCTAAATAATATTTGTAAAGTTTACTCAGATAGATATGCAGAATATTGGTCTTGGTTTAGCCAAAAACTAGGCAATTTAGCCGCGCTTCGCGCGGTTAATAAAATTTTATTGTTAGGTACTAAAAATTAGTTGATATTTTTAAAATTTCCTAAAAAAGTAATTTAAAACAGGTGTATGAATTATTATTTGGAATAATATTCTCATTATATATCAAAAAAAATTATAATCTTAAAAATATCATAAATATTAGAAGTAGCAATTACAATATTAAATATAACTAAATAACATTTTGAAAGCCGACACCCCTCTCATAACATACATGCTCAATAGTAGCATAAAAATTTTATATAATTAGAAGATTTAATCGTAGGAGTATGACCTCAACTATTTTATTTTTGCACAAAAATTACCCAAATATTTTTTTAAGCAGTTGTTTGCATTCCGTCTAAATTAGTCTAAATATTGGTATTTATTTTTGGGCCATTTTTGTGTTTAAAAAACATTGTTCAGCCATCATGTTGTAATTAAATCATAAACCGAATACATTCATCTGTTTTAAAAAAAATAGTTAGGTCATCACATTGTCTATTTTTATATTTGAACCATTTTTGTGCAAAAAAAAAATAGTTGAGCCCATCCTCCTGCAATTAAGTCTAATTAGAATAGTAATTTATTATGACACAATATAATGAAATAACATCTGTATAACATTTTTATCAACTTAATCGGTCAATAAAATGGTTGAGTTTATTATGTAAAAAATTAAAAATCTGTCAATATTATTTTATACAAATTCTAGATTTTAACCAAAAGATTATGCTTCCATAACTTATAAAGATTTTCACAACTATGGATTAAAATTTTTTTGAGAAGTTAAGATCGTTTGTCCTATAATCGTCCGAAAAATGTTTTAAAAAATATTCAACATGTAATAAAAAAAGGCGCAATGCAAACAATTTTAATTCGTTAATTCACATGAAAATAATCATAATTTTATACACATAATTAATATTTTAAATTTGAATAATAATTATAATGCTCAAATAAAGTTTGTCAATCTTTTCTATAAATAATATGAAGTAAATTTATTATAAATATATATATATTCATAAGTGTAATTAATGATTATTTAAATGTCATTAATATACCATTAAGATGCTACTTAATGCAAAAAAGAATTTAATAAAAAAAATAAAAAAAGTGAGAATTTAAGAAAAATATTTTAAACGCTTCTGGTGCATTTCCGATCTCCTAGCATTATAATATATATAGATGATAATTTTATGCTTGCGCTATTCTCTGCCTGTTGGTCTAGTGGTGTGACGACCCTAGGTCAAATCTCAAGCCTTTTTCGAAAATTGGGTCGAGTCCCAATTCCGAATCCGAAATAAGCCAAAGTAAACTGGCATAAATAAAGCCCAGCCAACTTGGGTAATCCATAACATATACCCACCATAGGCCCCCAAAAGATCATGATTTGTTGGTGCACTTAGTAGTAGTACTTTGCCTTATAAACTGAACAGAAGTCCCAAATCTCCTCGATGTGAGAGTGGGGTGTTACAAACTCCTCCACTTAAACTCCTGACGTCCTCGTCAGGCCTAACGAATATCCCATAGGTCCAAGATCGTTCCTCTCTAGTAGGGCTGCAAACGAACCGAGCTACTCGTTAGGCTCGACTCGACTCGAAAAGATAACGAGCTCGAGCTCGAACAAAAAAATTTGATCGTTAAGGTTATCGAGTCGAGCCGAGTTTTTTGAGTGTTCGACTCAACTCGACTCGATATGGGCTCGAACTCGACGCGACTCGACTCGGCTCGACTTGTTAAAACTCGAAAAAAATCAAAAAAAAATATTTTTATTTTTTTATCTCCAACCAAATTATTTTTTTTTTTTTGAAAATTTGGGAATATCACTAAATTAGATATATTTTGACATCCGTACGGTTGGATCGTTGAGAAATATTTTTTAAAAAATAGAATTAACAATTCGTGACAAAGCACTATTTACTAGTTTTAGTTAGAATAGTAGTGATCTACTAAGATCTCGAACCAAATTAATTTTTTATTTTCTGAAAATTTGGGAATATCACTAAATTAGATATACTCTGACATCTGTACGGTTGGATCGTTGATAAATATTGTTTAAAAAATAGAATCAACAATTCGTGACAAAACACTAGTTATTAGTTTTAGTTAGAATAGTAGTGATCTACTAAGATCTTGAACCAAATTAATTTTTTATTTTTTTAAAATTTGGGAATATCACTAAATTAGATATATCTTGACATCCGTACGGTTGGATCGTTGAGAAATATTTTTAAAAAATAGAATTAACAATTCGTGACAAAGCACTAGTTACTAGTTTTAGTTAGAATATTAGTGATCTACTAAGATCTTCAACCAAATTAATTTTTTATTTTTTTAAAATTTGGGAATATCAATAAATTAGATATATCTTGACATCCGTACGGTTGGACCGTTGAGAAATATTTTTTAAAAAATAGAATCAACAATTCGTGACAAAACACTAGTTACTAGTTTTAGTTAGAATAGTAGTGATCTACTAAGATCTTGAACCAAATTAATTTTTTTATTTTTTGAAAATTTGGGAATATCAATAAATTAGATATATCTTGACATCCGTACGGTTTGATCATTGAGAAATATAAAAACAAGTCCAAAGAATGCAAAAAAAAAAAAAACTGAAAAAATTCTCGTGAACTACTCGAACTCGAGATCGACTCGACTCGACTCGACTCGAAATACTCGTGAACTACTAGGCTCGACTCGGTTGTTAACGAACTCGAGTTCGAACACAGAATTCTGCTCGATAAGCTTATCGAGTTTTGCTCGAACTCGTTTATGAAAACTCGAACTCGTTAAGGAAAAACTTGACTCGACTCGACCCGTTTGCAGCCCTACTCTCTGGCCATTGTGGGATAATACCGGCTGACTTCGTGTCCCCACCTCCGGACCTCTATCCATTGTGGGATAATACCACCAGCCTTCGTGTCCCCACCTCCGGCAACTTGACGAATCAATCGAGAGTCGGCTCTGGACTCCCAAATCTCCTCGATGTGGGACTGGGGTGTTACAAGTGGTATTAGCAGTGGACATTGACACTTGTGTTGGCGTGTGGTGTACAAGAGATCGCTTCAGAATTTTTTTAACTGCAGGCTCGAATTATTCTGGATCAGTCACGATATGTTAAGGCTCTCTACCGCTGAATTTAAATTTTAGTTGGGATACTAAACTAGCCCTACTTCATTCACCTGCAGAAGCTTCACTTGTAATAACTGAGGCCTACAAGGATGTACGTCATTATCTAAGAAGCAAGGACACGGGTGCGGGGGTGCGGGTGCGTAGTACAGGGACACGTGAATTCGTCAAATTTAAAATTATGGGGATACGGGTGCGGGGGGACACGTCATGCATAATTATAAATTTTCATGTATAGTTCAGGTTACACATATAGAAAACAATTGACAGAACCAAGAATTGCATGCAAACTGAATAAAATGCATAATTAATTCATCCAAAACATGAAAATATAAGTACAATCTCTTCATATATGCAAAATTGAACATGATAATCAATACGTTTGTATTTGCTTATGGGTATTGATACTTAATTTTGTGAAAATACTTAGTTAACACAAATTTTAACTACAATTGATGAAAACAAAATTTGAAAGTAAGATTGTAGAAGAATCCCCGTGTCTAATACGGGGACACGCGTGTCCAAGAATTCGACACGGGGATACGGTAGGTGACCCAAGTGTCCCTGCTTCCTAGGTCATTATAGTGTACTTGGTTTAGCTTGGAACCATCCATTTGTGATTGCGGAATTAACCCTTGTTCTAAGTTTATATTTTCTGACACTATGAAGAAAAAGTAATAAGTGATCTTGCCCGAAGCTTTAGAATGAGTTATTTCCCATGTTGGGGCATCTATACATGGATTCAGTTTTGTGTACTATTTGACGGAATATTTATTGTGTGCTAGAGTTAAATGTTCTTAATATACAAATTATGAGTTTTAATCTAGAGCTCCGCGTAAGTTTTGGAAGAGTAACACCTTAGTCAATTTGGATTATAGACTTGATTACATTAATTTCTTGTCTTTTGTTTAAATAATTAGGATAATAAAATATTAAACCACTAAAGCGACAATTAGCATTGATCTTTGCGTTCTTTTGTTGCCGCTGCTGCAGCACTGCTGCTGCAACTGCTCGCTCTTGCTTGCTAATCTTAAATGCATCATATACACTTAATACTGCCACATTGATCACCTAAATCAGATATAGATCATTAGTGCATATCAGCAATGATTATGGAAGGGATCTGCAACACTTAAAATAATTAAGAAAACATATTCAGTGTTAAAAGCACACAAAAAATGTTCAGTTAATATAAACCCATAGCTACGACCACCACATTTAGGCTCAACTATTCCTAAACCTGCAATATATGTGCAAAGCTTTTCAGAATGATACATTGTAAAAATCGTCAAAAGATTCTGATATGTCTGGTTCATGCAACTTTTTAAAGTTTATTTCTTCAATAATATAACCTACCTATTGCTAAAATGAAGCTGTAGTAAAAAATTAGAGTACATGCCATTAAACAATTCACTTATGTCGCCAAATAAAGTACATCAGTTCTAGTAAAGTTATAGCCACAAGGGACCAACACAACCAAGCATCCAACTTTGGAGTAACAAGACCTCACAGGGTATGAAAGTTCATAAGTTCTAGCATAGAAGACATAAAGACAACAATCACTGCAGATTGCTCTTTAAATATAAAGTGACAGGAATTGATGAAACTATCATTTGAGGAGCGCCTTGATGATGGACTTCACATTCAGCTTCTTCAAGTCGGTATAGGACTGTCCACATCCAACAAACATGACAGGTGACCCTGATATATAAACCATTGACAATGCAGCACCAACCTGCATCACAAACATCAAACCCAGGTCCAAAGTTAATAAGCATTTCCTTAATCAAATCCATCTACATTATTTAATAAAGGGCAATATTTACTTTATCATCAATAGTATCAAACTTCGTGAGCAGGATTCCATCTATCAGTCTGGGATTTGGAGATGGCGAGAGATCAGCTAGTTTCTGCAGCCAATTAACAAAAGAGTAAGTTAAACTGTAATCAAAGATGTTACCACATAAATGCCTGGGGTGTTGGTATGACATATAGTAGTAGGAAAGGAAAGCAAACATCCTAATTCTAATGTTTACGGCTTAAAACTTAAATCACAAATTTCTAAATTTAGTAAATTAATCAGAGAAAAAGGCAAGCTTTGAATCAACAAACCTGGTTAAACTTTGATAGCTGATCCACAGCATCATTCCCAACAAGTGCCTCACCAACAAAAAGGATCAGATCTGGGCTATTTACATAGACCAGTTTTGACAAAGCTCGCATCAATGGTTCATTATCCTGTATATATGCAATATCACGAGGATCAACAAGAAAACTATTTAATTAAACTGATAGTATTTGCAATATAGTGTTAAGTGTAAACCATGTATGTTTTCTGACATTTTCTACAGTCAAAGCAATTAATAATGCAGAATCCCAATGCCAAATATTTAGAGTATCTATTGTATACCTGCATTCTACCAGCTGTATCAACAAGAACGACATCAGAACCGTTTCGACTGGCCTCCTGAATTGCTTCTTTCGCAACAATTGCAGGATCTTTTTCATACCCTTTCTCGAATATAGGAATCTGATTAAAAAAAATTATCGCAAGTCATTAGATGGTAAAAAATTGCATAATACTTGCTACATATGATGTTTATTTACATAAAGGCTGTAAATAAGAAGCTCAATATAACCAAAGGGCCCTTGCTCTAGCAGTATTGCTCTCACTCCCTCTAGGTAAGTTAACGGCTCAAGCCTAGTCAAAGGCAAATGAGAGTGGATGTGTGTGTTCAAGCTAAATTAGAGATAAAAGTAAGAAACCCATCCACAAACTAAGTATACCTGGAGCCTACGAGCATGGGTGCGTAGCTGCTCAACAGCTCCAGAACGAAATGTATCACATGCAGCCATCATTACATTGATATCATGCTGCTGAAGCCAATAAGCAACCTGTCAAATGGGAGCCACAAAGTCAGATACATTCCTAAGCTTTATGCAGAACCGCTATTAAATCGAATGACCTTCACCTTAGCAAGATTGGTCGATTTCCCCACTCCATTAACTCCAACAAAGACAACGACATATGGCTTGCCTTGCTCTTTGGCAGCATGGACATCCCTTAAAATGTCAATGGAACGCCTAGGAGTTAAAATGCGAATAAGAGCCTCTTCCATTGCTGCCTGCACTGTCGATGATATCCTTGTAAATGATCCTAGTTTTTTACCCTCAAGGCTTGCTGCAACTGATTCACATAGCTTCTCAGCTATCTCCTCGGCCTATGTCACCGCATCATCAAAAACAAAATTAAAGAATAGAACAGAATACAAAAATCCAAGTAACTCAAAGGAAGGATTACAAACAAACAGGAAAATTGAACTTCAAAAGTATAGGGTAGAGCGATAAACGTACCACATTCTTGGTCATAAGCTTGTCCTTCAAAGCTTTTAAGGCTGGTTCTAGGTCCGCCTTCTCCAAATTTGTTTTCCCCGCAATACTGAAGACAAAGATTAATTAATTAATGCAGGCATCCGAAAAGTACAATTTGAGAAATAAAAAATGAATATTAGAGCAGTGCTAGAAAGCAGGGATTCTTCACCTACATGCCGCACCGCGCACCCGATTCTTGGGGATTCTTGGGTGCGCGGGGATTCTTGGGGATTCTTCCCTCACCCACAAGTGAGAGAAGATAATGTAAATACTTAATCGATTGACTACATTAAAATGCATTAATTGTGTTATTGACTAATTATGATATGTAATATTAATGATAAAGAACTTAATTAGTTGACCATTTAGTTCAATTTAAATGAAACTCTTGAAATACATACATAAAACGTATTTTTAATGTGTTAATATTTGCCGAATCCCCCCGCACCCGAATCCCCATATTTTTAGATTTGCCGAATTTCCGTATCCCCGCACTACGCATCCCCGTACCCGCACCCGCACTCATGCTTCCTAGGAGCAGTGCAATCATGTATCATAAGTTCATAACAGTGACAAATAGAATTCACATTGATATATATATAGACTTGTCACACCATTGGGCTTGGTAAATAAAATAACACACATTATTAAAATTTTAAGTGCTCCTACATTATATAAACATTTTTAAAAAAATGATCCCATGGCACAATCAACTAAGTCCAAATTTTAAATGTTCATACAATGTCAGAAAGATGTGTGTATATAAGAAAATATAAAAATTAAAAGCAGTCAAGGAATGAGGAAATTTGCTTACCTCTGGAACATTGAAGAAAACCATCCCTTCTTTTTTGCATCTGGCTTTTTATCCGTCTTGCCATCCTCTTTGTCCTCATCCTCGCTATCATCAGAATCGCTGTCGCTGCTAAGTATCTCCTCCTTGTCCATCATACTCTCACCTTCATTGGCTGCTACAACCACAACATTCTCATCCCCATTCACTGGATCTGTAAAATCCAACTTGGACTCAACCGGTGCCTCGTCCCAGACTCTATTCTTTTTTGTTATCTTTTTCTTTGGCTCCACTTTGGGAACCTTGTTAACAACAGCATTAGTTTTTTTGGAACCTTGAGCTCTTAATTTTTGTAGCTTATTTACATCAAATGCCCCATTATTGGAACTCTCGTTTTCTTTACCATTGGTACTACCCTTTGCAGTCGATTTCCCGTATCCATCACGGTTACCATTAGCAAGACCATTACCATTTTCAGATTTACGACCTTTTGTTTTTTCACCATCTCCACCATCACTTCCCGAATCACTAGTATTTTTTTTATGATCACCTCCTGTAAGACCGGTCTTCTGCACTTTTCCTTGCTTCTTACTTAGATTGTTGTTACTCACTGGTTTCGCCACTTGATTTGATTTCTTCATATCTTCTACACGCGCTTCCGCCTCCTTCCTAAGCTGTCTGAATTTCTCATCAAAATCATTATACACCATCTTTTTAGGATCATAAATCTCTGAGAACTCTCGCTTAACCATAGCAAGTAGATCATCCACGTACAAAAGATGGAAAATCTTTTGATACACCGCAACGAAGACAAGGTTGAGTTCGTTATGGAATGTCCACTTGAGAGTGTATGCAGCACCAGGTGCATCATAGTTGTACAAAGCAGCACCGGATCTTTCCTCTAAAAGGCAGGACCTGATCAATGTGTCAATGGGTGATCCTTTGAGCGCATTTCCGACCTCGCTACAAGTCCAGAGTATAAGTCCTCCTCTAGTGAAGATTAGTAACTGCTCTAACATGACTAAAGACTAGATCTCCACCCTGCAACAAAACACCACATATATCAATGAAGACAGACACTACAAACCCTCAAAACAGCTATGTGATTTATTTATATTTACAAAGAAACAGTGTACGCAATGATTCCATAAATGAACCTAGCTCACATACATATACACATACATACATACATACATCAGTCTCAAATTAACACCAATCGGTTTTGGTTCAGACAATAACAGATTCCGAAAAATAAATCTACAAATGCAATCACCGCAAATAAAATCACATGAATCTGATTTCAACAAAAAAATGAATCTAATCATAAAAACTCAACACAGATTTAACAACAAACAAACAAATACGTTCTAAATAACAAACCCATCAAATGAAAACTAATACAAATTAAAAAAATAACATGAGCAGATTTATAATATTACAGAAATTAATACATACAATCAATCAATTAAAAAGAAACAAGAGGTTACAGATCTGAGACGCAAAGGATCGGCAACATAAATTGGAGAAACGATCTAAATGAATTGAAAATTTATGCAATCGGATTAAATTAAAAGTACCTGTGTCTGTATATTTTGTTGGAATCGAGTTGAGGATAGATTTCTATAATTATTACACTAGTTTATGCTTTGTATATCATATAAGAAACGAAGAATGAAGAGGAGAAAACAGAAAAAGAATAAAAAAAAAACAGAAAAGGAATGGAAGGGGAAAGTGGATACGGAAACGTGTTGTTTTGTTGGTCAACAAAAGATGACCAAAATGAATTTACTTAGTTTTATTTTATGATAAAGTTATATTTAGTATAAAAATGTATTTTTTTTATTTAATAAAATCTTCATATATTAAAGTATCTTTAAAGTAATATTATTAGAAAAAGATAATATTATTTGAAGATAATATTTTATTACTTTATTATATTCGCATAGAATTACTTTATCAATTTATGTATTTTTTTATGATGAATTATATTCACATAGATGAAAAATGGTTTATTATGACAAAAAAATGTTAAAGGTATTACTTTCTTTCCGATGAGACTCATTCACTGCATTCGTGTAAAAGCTCAATTTTAATTGACAAAATAATATTTTTATATTAAAATACGATGTTTAAGGAAAATATCCTTTTGTTATAAAAAAAAAAAAAGCACGCTAAACGAAGAAAAAAAAATAGACCTGCAAATACTTCAGAGACTAAATCAATAAATCCCATTGCCAATGATGTGACAAGAAATATGATGATACACAAATTATTTCCATATATTCGATCCAAATTGCTTGGAGGAAATGAAACCAGTATTCTTTTTGTCTAATAAGATAATGCAAAGCCTCGTATTAGTGTTATGATTTCAAATTCGCTGAAGCGACTCAAGAGGATGGATTTGATATACGTTTACATTTTTAACCTACTAATAGTCCTCACTTAAATGTGTTAGTACTTGCTTTTTTTAGAGCAATTCAAATTTTGCAACATGAAGAGGCACATATAATTATAGATGGTCTTGTTGCAGCTGTGAAAAAAACTTTTGAAGAACTTTACCACGATAAGCTTAATAAGATAATTTCAACTTTACAATTGAATATGATGGAAGTTATGAAGGCTAGTCTAGTGGTGCCAACAATTTTAAGCAACCGCATTTTGAAGATAACCATTGTCCAAATGAAACCATTCATTTCTAGCTAACATATGAGGAAGAACTCATCAACTTTGCTAACGATGCGTTGTCAAGAGTTTAGTGACCTATTGCCTTTTTGCATTTTCAATTGAATTTCTCAGTTGTAATTTTAATTATATTGTGTTTTAAATTAATGGAGAATCAATTAGAGTTTGTTTAGTCTATAATCAAAATGGTGTTGTTATTTTTAATTGTGTAATTTAAATATCTACATTAAAAAACGAAAAACATTGATTGTCTTGTGCTTAATATTATAGTATATCATATATGTTAGTTTTTATGAATAACTAGCTTCATTTCACATGCAAGATACGGGGATATTCTAACTTTATTGTGAGATTTTGATTTTTAATAATTGTGATCATGAATATTTTTCAATTTATTGCAATGTTGACTTAATATAAATTAACTTACTCTATTTTCAAGTGTTCTCACTTTCTAAATGACTTAATAAAAATTCTAATATCCAATTAATCAGTCATCTAGTTCAATTATTTTAGTGATAAGTTTAAATTCATTATATTTAGAACTGAGATGTCACAGTTTTGATTCTGGACAATGTGAAGATCAATTAAAGTTTTCATGGCATTTGACTTTAGAGGGGTTTTAGAGTAAAATCATAGGAAATTGGAAGTGTAAATGTGAAATTATATTAAATAAAATGTGAAATATTGCGATATTTTGGCTTTTAGTAGTTCAACTTTGTGGTTGTGAACACCTTTCAATTTGTAGCGGTGTTGCCTAAATATAGCTTAGCAAACTCTTTTCTCGAAGGCTTCATTTTTAACATGACATGTCTAAGATTTATAATATCTACTAAGACAGTCATCTAATTCAATATTTTCAGATATGAATTTAAATTCGCTTTTTTCAAAATTAAGATGTTAGAGTTTCGGTTCTCGATAGTGTGAAGATTAACTAATATTTCTCTAGTATTCGATTTTGGGGGTTTCGATTCACAACAATGTGAATATAACCAACAATTTTATAGTATTTTGACCAGATTTCTCTTATTTGCGATTTAGTTATTTTGATTCAAGGTTTTAATTTGTAGCTTGTATTGATCATGCTCATATGTACTATAACTTTTAGAATTTTTGATATTCTTTTATTTCCTATATCTCTGATTATAAAACAATACATTTGATTGAAATCGATTCAAGGCTGGTATTTTTTACTCTAGTTTTAGGTGAAATATATCGTGCATTTCAAAAATTTGTTTGGCACTTCGACGTCCCAATTTTATCGAGAATTTTGTAAGAAATCGCATTTTACCCTGATATAATTTCCACAATACAATTTTTTTATATTGTGTGTTGGCACAAAAAATTACATACTTGTTGTACTTCATAGTAAGCATGTGTTTTCAATGTTGTTTTTCCCGATCCTTATTGTCAGAAAGTATATACAAACAAACGTTTTGATTACTTAGAAAATTGCAACCGTAACACTTTTCAATCAATGTGTTGAACTTAATTATGTATGTGCTAAAATTCATTTATATGAAAATTATACTCATTCATAAAGAATATATTATTTCACTATTTTGAAGAATTAATACAATTTTTCAATTAAAAAATATAATTACAACTATTAAATAATACAAGTCATCTTCTATATATAATAGCAGAACAGGGGGATAATTTTGAGCCAATACATCCCCTGTGAAAGTATAATTTTACCCTTATATTTTAGAAAATTACATGAAGTTGTCACTACTCTTTTATTCACACAAAAATTTGATTAAATTATGTTCTTATGGGGAATTGAACTCATGTCCTCCTCAAAGAAACTCATCCTTATAACCATTGAGCTACATAAGTTTTTAAGTTTTAACTAAAAAACGTATTACTTAAACCCGGTCTTTTCTTTTTCCTATTTTTGCTATTAATTTAACTTTTGAGTAAATATGTTAATGATGACTTATATTCTTTTATGTCCTTTTATCATTGCTCTAAAAAAATTATGTTATATCGTATAAAATATATTTATATTTATATGCTACAAAACATCTTCTTTTTAGTGCTCATATGATTTATGCATAAATAAACTCTTTTGTTCACACAAAAAAATTGAATAAATTATGTTCTTATGGGGAATGAACTCATGTCCTCCTCGAAAAAACTCATCCTTATAACCATTGAGCTACATAAGTTTTTGAGTTTAAACTAAAAAAACGTATTACTTAAACCCGGTTTCTCCTTTTTCCTATTTTTGCTAATAATTTAACTTTTGAGTAAATATGTTAATGATGACTTATGTTGTTTTATGTCCTTTTATCATTCCTCTAAAAGAAATTACTCCCTCAGTCTCGGCCAATTGTTTACGTTTCTGAGAGAGTGTTCGGCACATCCCCGGCACACTTGCTATATCTATATCCACTAAGCCCAGCTTGTCCGCTGTCCGCCTCACAAAGCGGATCGACGCCCTTCTCTCTTCCTTTTCCTACCCATATATCTCTTTCCTTTTTTCGCCCCAATATCGCCACACGGGGGGACATGGGGACGTAAAAAAGGGGATCCTATCAACTTGTTAATAAGCTCATGAGCTTGGTCATTTTAAGATGCATATAAAGTATAATTCTATAACTTATTTTTAAAATTTTCTTTTTTTGAATAAAAATATAAACATTCTACTTTTATTCAAAATCATAAAATTGTAAAAATAAGTTACGAAACTATGTTTTATATGCACCTTAAAATACGTGTCAGACACTCTTTCAGAAATGTAAACAAATGGGTGGGACGGAGGGAGTATGTTATAGCCTATACAATATATTTATATGCTACAAAACATCTTTTTTTAGCGCTCACATGATTTATGCATAAATAAAATGAACCATAAATTAAAGTAGTGATATGATAATATGTGTGAACATAATATGTACAATTATACTCAAAAAAAAAAAAATTAATCGTAAAAATGTACGAATTTATATTAATGGCTAGAAGATGACATGTGCCTCGCACGGGTTATTACGCTAGTATCATTAAGAGAGTAAACATATGGATATTTGTATAAGGGTGTAATTTGAACCGAATCAAGTCGAGCCCAAAATTATCGAATTTAAAATTTATTTTCGAACTCGACTCATTCACTGTACAAGTCGAATTCGAGGTGTTATCGAGTTTTACATGAATTTTTGAGCTTATCGATTTTTTTAACGAGTTTTCGAGTTTTTACCAATGTTCGAGTTTTTGTGTTTTCAAGTTTATCGGGTACGGATCGAGTTTTCAAGCTCGTCCTGTTTTTATCAAATTTTCAAGTTTATCCTATTATTATCGAGTTTTAACTTAAGTTCCATTAAAATTATTTGATTGGATTATTTTTCATTCAGGTTTCACCTCAAAATATTAATTTTTATTGTCAACAAATATTATTTTTATTTTTTAAAAAATAGGCATCGTTGCACTGAAAGTCAACTAATAGTTTTATAAATTGTATTTTTAATTTATTAGCAATATTGTATGTCACAATATTACCATATTCCCATTCATGTAGTTTATAATTGTACAAGATATATCTATGTAAAAGTCAAAACTTGATCTTTCAGAACATACTTAAGCTTATAATTTATTTTTAATATTTTTTTCTTCTGAATAAAAATTTAATGTGTAAATTTTTATTCAAAAAAGGAAAATTTTAAAAATAAGTTATGAAACTATACTATGGTGGTGTTTGGGAGAACTTATTTTCCTGAATAAGTCAACTTATTTTAAGTTGAAAGTTAAGATTTCTAACTTTTCAACTTATTTTCCAACTTATTTTTGCAACTTATTGAATATCAAACATAAATTAAATACTTATATAAAAACAAATTATCAAAATATAAAATTTTCACCCGAAAATAAGTCAATAATTCCTTAAAATAAGGTGGGGCAAACATGCCCTATGTTTGGGGGAACTTATTTTCCAGAATAAGACAACTTATTTTAAAACAAAATTAGAGATTCCTAACTTTTTTCTGAAAAAGTTGACTTTTTTTTTTTTGCAATTTATAGAATCTCAGACATACATTAAATACTTGTATAAAAAAATTATCAAAATTTGAAATTTTTACCCGAAAATAAGTCAATAAGAACTTAATTATAAGCTGGTGCCAAACAGGATATTAATATACACCTTAAAATGCGTGCTAACAATACTGAAAACATGTAAAGAAATGGGTGGGACAGAAGGAGTAATTGTGTCAAGCTAATTGTCAAAGAAGTTCATCAAAAATTGAAAAGACTCTAGTTCATGTGGAAGTAATCTTGACTTGTATATACAAAATTAATGATTCAATTTTCCTCTAACACTTGAATTATTGAAAGAAAAACTTGTTCATTGTTTTTTTAAGATGGTAAAGCTTATTTATATAATTATATGTATGTATTGCAAGGCCTCACCATCTACTAGAGGCTCGAAGCATACATTTGACAAGTCACAAGTATGTACCGCCAGTAGTCCAGTACCAAACACCAGTATTGTAATAATATCAATTTTCTGTTTATCATTTGATTATATGGACATGATAGATCTAAAATATACGAAATAAATAAATATATATTTATGTATTAATATTTATAGTAAATATGTTAACATATTTATATTAGATATATTAATATTTATTTATATAATTGTACATAATTTTATAATGTTATATATAAATATGATGTATATTTATATACATCATACAGTTCGTCATACAGGTCAAGCAGAATCAGCTTAGCATTAGAACTACGTGAGCTTGATTCCTATATAAAGGATAAGTAGGCACCTTGAGAGGGGACGAATTTTAGCTCTCTAATTCTCTCTAAAGGAACCTGAGATTATTGGAGGCACTCTCAAGCTCAGCTTAACCCCATAAACACAACCCAAATTTCCATAGAACAGTTGATCGTTAGCCTTTACAACTCACCAAAAACCTCTAAAAATTTGTTGCGAAATCCACTCATCAACAGTAGAGAAAAGAATAAATTTAGCAAAACTTTTAATATTTAAAAGATGAATTAATTTATAAAAAATATATACACTATTATTTATTTATCATAAGTCTACTTATCAAATATGTTCATGAATATTAATACTAAATACACTAAATATGTTTTTTTTTCTTAACTTTTCTTTTTCAAATTATGTTATCCATCAATTATGTTCAAGAATGTATTTTTGAACTTTTTTGTTGGATTTGTTCACAAACATTATTACCAAACTAGTTATTTATTATTCATAATACGTTTTTTCCAACTTTTTTTTCTCCAAACCATGTTGTTGTCCATAAACTATGTTCATTTATGAACTTTCTTATTGGATTTATTTACAAATATTATTATCGAACCCAGAAGTTTCAGCCCAATTGCATAGACACGCACCCTTCACACCAGCCACACACACCTTATCCTTATCATCTTTCTCCATCACTTTTCTTCGCTTTGGTGCAACAGTGTTCACCTGTAGTGAATTAGTTGGACCAGACAGCTTTTCGCGGAGATCTCTATTACCTTCATTCTCAGTTTGACTTTGAGCACTCTTGTTCTGAAGCTTTAGACGATTTATCTTATCATCTTTCTCTGCCATTTCTCGGATTACTATTCAATGGCTCAATCAATCGTTTCAAATTACATTCCAAACCTCGATGAAATATTAATCCTTTTTCCTGTACTTGGACAACCAATCGAATACACATTTGATGATCAGAGAGCATTTACTCATCTCTAGAATATAAATATTCTTCGTAGTTTTGTGAGGAGAATAGACTCCAATGATTACCTTGTTCGATCATTTAACTTCACAAAATACGTGATTAATGACCGCTTTTATCATTTTGGAATAACGAATGAAGCCATGAAGAGAACTCACCCTCTCTTCTTTTTCAGCCACTGGGTCGCTCACCGTGAGAAAGGGGGTGCCGATTTAATGCAAAGAACATATGATGAGGTAGTGATGCAAGCACATTGGAGGACGATACGTTCATCTGATATATATGATTATCATGATATATTTGATTATCCTCTTGAATTGGGTACCAAAACTACTTATCATTTGATAGACACGTTCCGTAACAATAATGTCGGTAGTTCCGGATTTAAACACGAGGTTTATATAGCACCTGACGATTATTATGCTTATTTTGATGCTGAGAATCCGGATGAAGCTCCTCCAGATTTAGATGTGAATGTTAATATTAATTTCTTTAGGTTTAATTATTAAGTTCCTGCTTTAATGATA
This sequence comes from Kitagawia praeruptora, assembly GCA_037693485.1. Classification (NCBI taxonomy): domain Eukaryota; kingdom Viridiplantae; phylum Streptophyta; class Magnoliopsida; order Apiales; family Apiaceae; genus Kitagawia; species Kitagawia praeruptora. Next base: position 50,811,150 of record CM075348.1, on the reverse strand, counting down.
TGCTAGTTATCTATTTGGTTTTAACAATAATAGTACTTTTTGTTTTTCTAGAAGTAGGGTAGCTAGTGTTTAAAATATCATACTTCCAGTACTACCATCTTCATATTTTTTGTTCCTATCTAGCTCAAAAATGCCTAATCTTCCTCCTTTCACTCTTCCATATATCTCCAATCACGACCACCACTCCGATGTTCCCACTCTCACTCGTCATATCATTCCAGCTCTCCCTCCCAGGCTCCCAGCGGCGAAATTATTCCTGCCAGTAGTTCTTCCACCTCCTATGTTTCGCCTTCTTCAACCAGTGTGATGACTATTGGTTCATCTCCGTATCATGCTACCACTCAGATGGTTGCTTTGGCTCAACCTCGGGATAGAGCCAGAGGCGGATCCTAAGAGGGGGAAGCGGATCCTAAGGTTATATATTTATACTCATAGATTATAAAATTAAAAATGACCCCCCATTAATTTTTCAAATTAAAAAATTGTCTCTACCTAATATATATTTTAAGTTAGAAACTTGTTATCATGGGCAAAAATTATAATTGAAAATGTAAATTCATTTGTAGTTACCAATTTCTTTTATGATAGCCCACCCCCTTATGCTAAGACAAGGATCCGTCACTGGATAGAGCTCCCAACTATGAATGGGGCAAGGATCAGATCGAAGTCTGGCAGTGCGAGTTAAATGCCCATTCCTAGTAAAAGTTCGTTTTGTAACAGGAAACCTCTCATTAGATTCAAGATAATTGAGAACCAATGTAATGAGTATGATCAATATCTTGCTTATTCACATTTTCATCATCTAAATCAAACATTTGAACATTATAAGTGAAATTAAAAATGTATTCATTATATCCCATATATAATTGGTGTAAAGTAAAGGAGATCATGTGGTTGGTTTGGTGGTCAGGGGTATAATTGTCATTTCAAAAATACTATATTTAATATTCTTAACTAAGGTTAAATATAAATTTATAATATTATTAAAAGGTACACCTTATTTCAAAAATTATATAATTGGTGTAAAGAACTTCAAGTGGTTTGGTTGTGTGTCATTTCAAAAATACTATTTATTATATTCTTAAATAAGGTTAAATAGAAATTTATAATATTATTAAATAGTACACCTTATTTCAAAAATTATGAATAGGGTTTCTAGACATTATATAACTGGTGTAAGGTAGTTTAATGTGAATTGATCGTCAATACAGATGTGTTATTTAAGAAGTATTAATAATAATTATATTTTAAATAATATTAAGTAAAAATTTAAAATATTGTTAAATTATAAACCTTATTTCAAAAATTATGAATGAGACATATAGGCATTATTTTGAATTTTTTTAGAGAAAATCAAAATTAATTATATAGAGTATAATAAAAATTTTTGAGTGAAAAAATATATAAATAATATTTAATAATTTTAAAATTAGAAAAACATGAAATTTTAGTTAAAAAATATATTAACAACTAAAATAAAAAAAATTAATGTTAATATATGTATGGGTTATGTGGTTTGATAGTTAAGGGTAGATGTGTAATTTAAGAAATACTAATGATAATTATATTATAAATAATATAAAGTAAAATTTAAAAATATTGTTAAATTGTACACCTTATTTCGAAAATGAAAAATATGATTTATAGGTATTATTTTGGATTTTTCGGAGAAAAATTAAAATTAATTATATAGAGTATAATAAAGTTATTGAGTGAAGAAAATATTAAAATTTAATAATTTGAAAATTAGAAAAACATGAATTTCGGGTAAAAAAAATATAATAACATATAAAATGATACAAATTAATGTTAATAAAATATAGAAAAATTATCAAAAATACCTATGTTTTCAAACTTTTATATGAGATTGTAAAGCAAGTTGTATTTCAAGTTGCAAACACCGTATTTTTTTTAAAAAAAAATTACAACATGAATATTTTTGGAAAAACCCCTAAAATAAATGTCATCAATTTAATGCAGTTTGTAAGCATTATTTTGCAATTCTTCCAACAAAAATTCAAAAAATAAAAATTTAATATAAAAATGTATAAATTATATTATAAAGCATCCATGCATTGCACGGGTATAAAGCTAGTTATGCATAAAAGCACAAGCACGTAAGTTGCACACAACTTGCACATAAATAAAACATAAATTGCACATAATAAAATATTACTGGGATCATTCTATTGCACCACTTTCTTCAACTACTGGTTCTATTACACCTCCACCTCACACTGTAGTTACACCTTCTTCACCTGATCATATTGTTGTCATCCCGGATGACAATTCTATTACACCCATCTTTTCTTCTACATCATCAGGTGTTCAGGATGTGGGTCCCATTTCAGCTTCAGCTCAGATGGTAGACATTTCGGATGATGATTCTCGTCTTTCTATTGGTCTTCTTTCAACTCTTTCTTCAATTGAAGTTGTTAATTCAGTTAACCCTAGTCTCCCGTGGGATCTTCGCATTGCTCTCTCTTCCCATGCTGCTGGTTCACATGTCAGTAGCACTCTATTTCCTGACTATGTATGCATTTTCGTGTTTTTTTAAAATGGTTATAGTATTTATAGCTTACTTTACGTGCTGGGAAAGTGGATAGAACATCTTACTTTTGTCATTATTATACTCACAGGTCTCGTCTCGATGGTCAACACTCCGCTTCCAAGGGAGGGCCCAGGACAGAGATATACTAGAGCCTCCCTCATCATCATAACTGTATGTGCATTGTTTCTCGTGCTAACTATAATTAAAATAGCATTAGAGCACATACAAGATAAAGCGGGATGGATCTATTATCATACGAAAAGAGGGCATAAGAAGATCTTTTATTCGAAGATGATTGGACATATTTTAGGACTATTGATGATTACATGCAGTTTTTCAGTGGTTGCTGCAAGTTATATAGGCAGTAAGTATAAAGAAGGATTAGTAGCATCTTATTTTCTTAACTTATGTTCATTGGCACTATCAGCAGCTCAAAATGTAATCTAAGGCCGACTCAAGCCGAAGAAAAATGATATCAATAAAAGAACGACAAATGGAGTTATCTTTAAAGAATTAAGAGTTTGTTGAGATATTTCTCCCTGTTACGGGATTGGTTTATACGAGATAGATCCAGAAAAATTGTTAGCTCGTGAGGTAAATTAGTGCATATTTATGATTTCTTTTTCCACGTTTAGTGCATGTATAAAATTGAATGTCACTCGTATGATTGAATCTTCATTTTTTATATGTATTGAAAAGGTTATTAAAAAATAACTAGCATAAAAGCCCGTGCAAGGCACGGGCACTGAACTAATTTCTTGTCCAAAACTGTATTTATATTCAAATAATATGATAAATGATAAGATTTCAATTTATCAAATATTTTTATAGTCATTTTGTAATTTTGCATGCCAATTTTTTATATTAAATTTTGAATTATTTTTTAACTCAATTTTAAATTTTTAAAAATATTTTAGTCGATGTAAAATACATTTTTAAGATTTTTTAAAAAAAATTCAGGTAAAATATCTATAATTTTCACGATTTTTAATGAAATAAATGAAATATTAATTTTCATGTAACATGATTTTCAATGAATAAATTTTTACAATATTTTAATTAATATATAATCTCTTCTATTCACTAAAATTTTGATCCCAATAACTCCAAAATCTATCTATACTATTATATAAAAACCGAAACATTAAAAGTTTTGGTACCTGTTTTTTGGTACGTTGTGAATTTACTTATTTACCCTTCATTATCAAGAAAAATATATATGATATCTATGTTGAGTATTGAATACAGCAAAAGAATACAGAGGGGGTGAATGGATTCTTGAACTTTTCTTGTTTTTGAATCTGTGTAGCAGATAAGTGTTTGTGTGTGCAAATGTGTAGGTGCGGATAAAGAATAACACAAGACACAATATCACTTTAATTTAATATATTATTATATAAAGGTTGCTACAATCTGTGAATACAAATGGTAGTATTCTCAGCTTCGTTTTTCTCAGAGAGATACGTCTTACAATGTATGAAAAACCTCTTTTTTTTCAACTAAAGAAGTGAGATTGTATTCTTATAGAACATGAATACAACTCAGTTACTACAAATAAGGTTACAGGATAAATTACTTTCTTGTATGTCTATCCTTTTTGAGTAAGCATCCAAATGGCTACAGATTTGACTTTGCAAAGTTCTGTTCAGATCCACTTCTTTAGTTCTTTGTCTCTTCTATATCTCTCCAAGCTTCCTTGTAGGCTTTCCAGAGCACATTACAGATTGTGGTCCATAAAGTGCATTGGCTTGTTGCAGGTTTCAGACTTGTACAATTTCTTCAGTATTTTGTCTCCAAGAATGTATTCGAGAAGTGGCTAAGTGATTGATTCGAGAACTAGGATTAGATAACTCTGAGTTCTCGAATATTGTATGATTGACATATCGAATCACTTCTCGAATAGTACTTTTCTTCAGGATTCCTTGAGTTGTCGAATAGAACACTTGACTTGTCGAATCCTTGAGATATCGAATAGCTTTCTGAGTCCTTGAGATATCGAATGGAACTTTGACTTGTTGACTCTTTGAGAACTCGAATACCACTTTGACTTGTTGACTTCTTGAGTTCTCGAATAGAATATTTAGACATGTCGAATCTCTAAGATATCGAATGAGATATCGAACAGTTCATTTAGAGATATCGAACAGTGTCTTCTCAGATATCGAATCTCTGACTTCTTGAATGCTAGACTTCTCGAATAGACAAATGTACTTCTCGAATTGGTACTTAGGCAAATTCTTCATTTCTTCAAATCCCAACTGTGATTATTTGACAGTCTTTATCTTCTTGCTTGAGGCATGAACCTTGGAACTTCTTTCAAGCATTATTCTTGACTATATAAGTACAGTTACACAACTAGGATTTGATGCCTATTACAAGTACAGAACAAGTAGAGACTCTACAACTAGAGGTTCCCTCAGTTAAGAGGTCATGTAAGTAATGCAAAGCATTACAAACAATTAGGCTTGTTATTAGATGTAAACAGACATGCCTCTGTGACTAACAATCTCCCCCAAATTGTGAGTGAGACCCTTAGTCACAATTTCATGTCTGATAACAAGCCTAACATACATAAAGATAGAACTTAAAAAGTACAGGTATGTAGATTGATTGAAGAAAATACATAGAAGTATTCTTACAAGTTATGAGGAACTACTAGTCATATCCTTTTAGATTCATCTCTTGAGCTTTGGCTTGCAGATTCTCATTTTTCATCTTCTCTTCAGCTTCTTTAGCTTTCTTCTTTGCATTTTCTTCCATGGCAAGAATAATGTCTTCCATTGCAGTGAGTTCTTCAAATAGAGGGGAGCCTGACAAATCCTTGAGTACTTCATTCAGCTGTTTCTCAAAATAGGAACTGATGTAGTCCATTCTAATCTTTACATTTCTACCATACTTCTTGTACTCAATGATGAAAGGATTAAACTTGACTCTACACAGACCCATAGCCCTCAATTCATCAGCCTTGGCTTCCATTTCAGCAAACTCCTCCTCCCTTTTCTTTAGTAACTCTTCACTGTTCTTTTTCATTTCTGCCTGGTGATCTCTCTTCATTTTGACAAAGTCAATTAACTCCAGCTTCCATACCCTTTCCACTCTGTCTTCAGAATCCAACATTGCAATTATCCTTTCTATGTCATATAGCTTGCCCCAGTGCTGACATGTTCCTTGTCTGAATTTCTTCTGTCTTCTATCAATATATTTAATTTCAAGAAAATCATCAACAATGGCAACATGATAGATTCTTTGAGCCTATAGGAACTGCAGTTGGTCTTCATCATAGTTTTCATCCAAAGGTGGTAGGTTTAATCCTGGAATTATTGTCAGTGTCTTTGACTTGGATAACTTCACCCTTCTTGCAGCATGCTTGAATTTAATCCTTTTTACATGGTTGCTAGGCAGAAACTTATGACCCTTGCTTGTAGACCATTGTAGTATTCCATTAGCAGTTTGCTTATGGAAACATACAGATGGTTTCTTGACTTGAATCTTCTTCTCTTCTTGAGGTGGCAAAATAGTTGCAGAAGCCATAGATGTAGATTTTGTTAGGCCACTACTAACAGTATTCACCCTAGACTTAGAGTCTTGTGTTATGGTGAGGTTACTGCTAGCAATGCCTAAGGCTTGCTGTTTTCCAATCTTCCTCTCATAGACTTTGCCTTGATCATCATCATTTTTCTTATCCTTGTTATCCTTCTTCTTCTTCTTATCTTCAGCACCCTTATCACTCCTGTGATGTCTTCTCCTTCCATCACCTTTATCTTCATCTTCATCATCCTTATTTCTCTTAGGTTGAGCCATTTCTGGAATTGCACCAGTTGCTATGAAAGATCTGAGGATGTGCAGTGCTTCTATTTCTTCAGCATTTCTGACTCCAACTTTCTTCTGTAGTTGATCAATGATAGCAATGACCAGTCTGTGATTTCGAGGAGTGAGATCATTGGGAATGACCAACTGTTTAATGTCTTCAATTTTGGTGCCAGACTGATAGATGATTATCCATGGCTTCTTGATCACTTCTGGCAGCCTTGAAGGTTGGCCATTCCTCAAGTCATCATACAGACTTTTGTTGTTCTCATTTCTCTTCTCAATAAGTTCAAGTAGTGCATCTATCTCCGAGTGTTTTAGAGCTTGTAGAGTCTTGTAGGTTAGATGCCATATCTTTGAGTTGGATACCATCATTATCTCCTTGAACCATGAGTTGTTGATTTTCCTGGGTATGACAGTGAGGTAGTCAATCTGCTCCTTCAACTTTCTCAGATAGAACTGAGTGTCACCAGCTTGTTCCCTTGTGGCTTTCAGAAACTCCAAGAAGGCTTTATCATGATAGACATTTGAATTAGCAACTTCTAGTAGCTTGGCCTCAGTAATGACTTCAACTTCTTCAGGCTTGGCACTTTCAGATATGGAAGATGGAGGTTTGTCAGATGGCATACTCCCTGCAACCACTGTGGTTGTGATGGATTGCTTCTGGCCACCAGGAGTAATGACATGCACAGTTTGGTAGAGTAACAACTGGCAAAGTGGTTGGAGGCTCATCAACTTTAGCTTTCCCTTTTCCTGGCACATGAGTTATGGATTTAGAAGCCCTTTGGTGACCACCCTCATTAAGCTTGATGCCTTTGGCTTGAGGTTTCTCCCCCTTTGGATTTGAATGCCTTGATGTCCTCTTCTCCCCCTTAGGCTTGTTGCCAGGCATAGAGGCTGTAGGAATGATCTTTGGGTTTGAAGATTCTTCATGGAGAGGGAGACCCATGTGCTTCATCATAGCAGATAGCATTGATTGTTGATGCAGAAGGACATTAGTTGTGGTGGCGGCTTGGGTATCCAACTGTTCATTGAGAATTGCAACCTTGTCTGTAAGATGAGCATTAGACTTTGTGAGAGAGGCTACCTCCTTTTCAAGAGCATCTACCTTGGTGAATAATTCAGTAGATTTGAAGCTAGACAGGGATTGGTACTTAAGTCTCTGCACTTCAAACCTAGTCATATCATGCAATGGGACTTCAGTAATCAGCTTATCTCCATACTGGTTTGCAAAAAGAGTCCTGAGCATGACATTTGCATCAGTTGTCTGATCAGCTAGATTTTGAAATTTGTGTCCCAGACCAGTGACAACATCTTTTAGAAGAGCTAAACCATTGTCCATCTTGGTGCAAGTAGATTTGCATGCTAGAATGTCCTTGATTACAGTCTCCATTTGAGGAAATTTAGCATCAAAAGTCCTCTTTATCTCATGCACTTCTTTAGTGGTGGATGAACACACTTCATGAACTTCTGTTTTGAGCCCCTTGCCAAGGTAGTGTGCAGCCTTGAGAATGCCCTTGTAGTTGTCGTTCACTGCTTCATAAACATCACTAGGGGTGAGAGATTTGGCATTGGACCCTAGTGCAGTTATGTATTCTTCTCTGATGTACTGGAGGCCTTCTGAGAGAGAAATATCAAATTTTCCTTGTAGCCAGGCATCTACATTGCCATCTCTCTCAGCATCATCTACTATCTTTGCCTTTTGCACCTCTACATCATCTCTGTGGCATATGAGAATAGCTTCATAGTCTGGATTTGGCATGTCAGCAGTGAGAAGGTTCTGAGCAATCTTTGTGAACTCAGGGATCTGATCCACAATTAAGCTTTGAAGTGCTTCAACCGTCAATTGAGGTGGAACAGACCCTGATCCTGAAGCACTGTCATGTTGCACAGGCTTCAGCCATTGAGACATGAAGTTAGAGCTAGAGCTAGGCAAGCTAGACTCCTCAGTTATAGATGCAACTTCTGTAACCGGATGGAATGACTCTACTACTGTTGTCTCCACAAGAGTGGGATGAGTTACAACAGTAATTGACACAGGCATAGAGTCTCTAGTAAAAACTAGTGAATCCTCTGTGTTTGTGATGGTGTCATCAGGATATGCCCCAGCTAGCATTCCCTCACCATCTGAATGTGATTTCTGGGTGGTGAGCAAAGTGTCAGGCACTAAGTCACTTGAGTCCATTGGCTCACCAAGAGGAAAAAATTCCTGGTGATCAATGCCTTGTCCTTCAATTTCTTGAAGTATAAGCTCCAAAGAAATTTGTGATGTAGATTCTGGAAGAGAAGTGTCTTGTAGAATAGATTTTGGCAACTCCCCCTGAGAGATAGAGGGAGTTTCAAATGTGATGTGCTCTCCACTCAGTGTTGTGCCATCCTTATCACTCCCAGGTGCTGACTCTTTATATATAGATGCATTGGGGAGGATGCTTGATTCTATAGATGCACTCTGTTGAGAGGATACATCTAATGAACTGTGTGCCCCTGATTTTACAACTTCAGCTATTTGTGTGACTAAAGACGTGGTTTTAGCTTTCTTCATCTTTGGTGTGATTAAGGGTGACTCAGGTTCCTCACTTTCTAAACCTAATTCAACAACCAGTGCTGCTTCTGATAATATGGTCAAAGGTGCAGAAGCAACCTGTTTTCTCTTCTTCTCCTTTTTACTAACATCACCCTTTTGAGAGGATGATGCAGTTGGCCCAGTGTTTGGTAGAGTGTTTGGTTGAGAGGGTTGGTTAGCAAGCCCTGGGTTAGCATTGTGTTCTACTTGCTTGGGTTGTGCTAACTGTGACTTTGAGTCAAATGTTGGCATGTTGTGGGGGTAAGTCCTAAACACACCCTCCATATGGGGAGTTATGTTAAGTCTTACATCCACATCATTCCTAGTCTCCAAATTACCAAAAATGAGTTTGGTCATGGATTTAGGATAGCCTATTCGATTTATATCTATCCCAGGTAATTCAATCAATTTAGCATTTTTAAAATTCAGTACAGATTGAATAAAGCGAGGGAAGAAAATGTCAGTACCTCTCTTGGTTGTGTTCTTACCAAGTCTCCCATACAACTCTTGGAGAATGATTTGTCCAACATCTATCTTCCTCCCATAAGCCAAGGCATAGCCAATCTGCTACGCAGGTGCACTGATTTGATCAAAACTAGATTTCCTGGCAGTGAAGACTTGAAGAAGAGTTGCAAACACATAGCTCCACTCCTTCCTCAGATTCTTCCTGTTCAACTTTCCAAGATTGATTCCATCTGAGTAGTTGATAATTTTCTTTGTCAAATTTAGGGACTTTCACCATTCATGTGGTCTTTGGTGTATTCGAACTCATGATCGTTTTTCTGTTTTTGAATAAAGAGCCCGCTCTGATACCACCTGTTGAGTATTGAATACAACAAAAGAATACAGAGGGGGGGTGAATAGATTCTTGAACTTTTCTTGTTCTTGAATCTGTGTAACAGATAAGTGTTTGTGAGTGCAAATGTGTAGGTGCGGATAAAGAATAACACAAGACACAATATCACTTTAATCTAATATATTATTAGATAAAGGTTGCTACAATCTGTGAATACAAATGGTAGTATTCTCAACTTCATTTTTCTCAGAGAGATATGTCTTACAATGTATGAAAAACCTCTTTTTTTTTTCTTTTTTTCAACTAAAGAAGTGAGATTATATTCTTATAGAACATGAATACAACTCAGTTACTACAAATAAGGTTACAGGATAAATTACTTTCTTGTATGTCTATCCTTTTTGAGTAAGCATCCAAACGGCTACAGATTTGACTTTGCAAAGTTCTGTTCAGATCCACTTCTTTAGCTCTTTGTCTCTTCTATATCTCTCCAAGCTTCCTTGTAGGCTTTCCAGAGCACATTATAGATTGTGGTCCATAAAGTGCATTGGCTTGTTGCAGGTTTCAGACTTGTACAATTTCTTCAGTATTTTGTCTCCAAGAATGTATTTGAGAAGTGGCTAAGTGATTGATTCGAGAACTAGGATTAGATAACTCTGAGTTCTCGAATACTGTATGATTGACATATCGAATCACTTATCGAATAGTACTTTTCTTTAGGATTCCTTGAGTTGTCGGATAAAACACTTGACTTGTCGAATCCTTGAGATATCGAATAGCTTTCTGAGTCCTTGAGATATCGAATGGAACTTTGACTTGTTGACTCTTTGAGAACTCGAATACCACTTTGACTTGTTGACTTCTTGAGTTCTCGAATAGAATATTTAGACATGTCGAATCTCTGAGATATCGAACAGTTCATTTAGAGATATCGAATAGTGTCTTCTCAGATATCGAATCTTTGACTTCTCGAATGCTAGAATTCTCGAATAGACAAATGTACTTCTCGAATTGGTACTTAGGCAAATTCTTCATTTCTTCAAATCCCAACTGTGATTATTTGACAGTCTTTATCTTCTTGCTTGAGGCATGAACCTTGGAACTTCTTTCAAGCATTATTCTTGACTTTATAAGTACAGTGTTTGCACTAAATCACGCAAGCGTACGTGGTCACAAGTAATATATGAATAAGTCAAGTTCGTTCCCACAGAGATCTTGTTTTTTTTTTTTTTTTTTTGCTAATTCCACAGAGATCTTGTTACGGTTTCAATTCAGTAGATGCACCTATGCAACAATGTATGGTTTTTATTCACTGCTAAGACAAATAACAATTTTGAGTTTAATAAACTAAATTAACTAAGAAGTAAACTAACAAACTAAGAATTAACTAACTAACAAGAATTGGAATCGAATTACTTCTGCAAGAGAAAACATGGAATCCTAATAACTTCATTAAATACTTTGCTTAGATCTGACGCCTTTAATCACTATATGCAATGGTTATGATATTTGATCAGACAACACGAAACAAGTAGACGCTACTTCTCAGTATACGAATACCAAACTAAACATACATCCACAAAGAGATAGAAGATGAGTAGACACCAATTATGCTTAGACCCTATATCTCTATAGAATTTGAAAACATAACAGTTGAAGAATAAGTTATCCAAATTGATCACATAGGGCAGCATAATATCTCTATTTACGCCACAAATCATGATGTTAAAACATCAACCTATCCTATGCTAGCATGGCAAGTTCTAAATCTCAAGATCCACTTTCACTTCACAAGAGATTAACAGATTAGATGTTAGCTACGCATCTAAATTCAATAAGCACAACCATACGAGGATATCAGATATACATCACACACAGATTTGTAAAGCATCAAGATACTAAAGCTCCATAAATAAATCCGTTAGAATCCCATGACAACGATTAGTTCATAATCAAACCTCTCGTCATCATGGGATCTGATGAAACCATGATAAAAACAAAGTATGAAAAGATACAAATAAAACTAAGTAATTGATATGTAATAGTTCTAATCCTAATGATACAAATTACAAGGGTTGGATGTGTTTATATAGGCTCTATAATTCTTTCCCAGCAAGAAAATACCCAAAATAGAGTTAAAATAGAATTTCTGCAAAATACGTTTCCTAAACTGATTCTGCTTTTAAGGAAAATTCGTAGCTGACTTTTCTTCAGTATTTCTAGACCATTCCAGTTGTAATTGGACCTCTGGACCACTTTAGAATGAAAGATAATTCCGTTATCTTCGCGTGGACTGTAAGATCGTCCAAAACAGACTTGTAGAACTCAAGATATGGCCCAAACAGTAAATCAGGATTTTCAGGACAAAATTTCGAATTTCCAGAAGGGTTCCCGCGCCGCAGCACCCTTCCCAGGCCGCAGCGTGCAATGATTTCTATCCAAGATTGTAGAAAATCTCCCAGGCTTCGCGTGGACAGTAAGATCGCTGAAAACGGACTTCTAGAACTCCAGATATGGCCAAAACAGTGTAGACTGCGCAACCATCCCGGAAAATCCGAATTTTAATAAATTAATCCTCCAAAAACGACAGAAGCATCCACCTTAATCGACATTCTTGTAAATCTGCACAACTAAGCAAAACACATCAAAACTACAAGAAACTTGAGTCCAAGACAATCAATTTAAGCCGATTTAGAATGCTCCAAGTGGATATAAAATCCACTTATCATACAGTTACACAACTAGGATTTGATGCCTATTACAAGTACAGAACAAGTAGAGACTCTACAACTAGAGGTTCCCTCAGTTAAGAGGTCATGTAAGTAATGCAAAGCATTACAAACAATTAGGCTTGTTAATAGATGTAAACAGGCATGCCTCTGTGACTAACAATCTATACTATTAAAACTCCTAAAACAAATAATAACATAATATAATTAATGGTAAGTAGTCGATTGCCTTTTTCATAATTACTTTTAATTGAAGATATTACCTTTTATAAACACCTAAAAACATCAATCGGGTCGTATATTCCAATCATTGATATTTCTTTTCAAATTAAAACACGTTACCTTTTTAATTTAAAACTAATCTTACAATCATTAATATATATACCCAAAAATATCACATCATATTTTTCAATTATTAATAAAATATATTAAAAATCTGTATACGTTGTTTATAATAAGGAAACATTAGTATAATCCGTAAATAAGAGTACTTTTAATTGAATATATTACCTTTTATAAACACCTAAAAACATTAATCAGGCCATATCTTCCAATCATTGATATTTCTTTTCAAATTAAAACATGTTACCTTTTTAATTTAAAACTAATCTTACAATCATTAATTAATATATATACCCAAAAATATCACATCATATTTTTCAATTATTAGTAAAATATATTAAAAATCTGTATACGTTGTTTATAATAAGGAAATATTAGTATAATCTGTAAACATGAGTATATTATATTATATTATATTAAAATTAATTGATTATATGACAGCCGAAACATTAAAAAAAATTGTACCTATTTTTTGGTATATGTTTTTTTAGTATTTTGTGAATTTACTTATTTAACCTTTATTATAAAGAAAAATATATACGATATCTATACTATTAAAACACCTAAAATAAATAATAACATAATATTATTAAGAGTAAAGTGCACTTTGTTTACCTGAACTTTGACCAAGACACCACTTGAAATACCGAATTTTAAAATCGAGCATATGTAATATTGACAAACAATTTACTTATGTTAGATATTGATTCAAGTGATATCAGGATCTGGACTGTTACTGATCAGATACTGATGCTGACGTCATCAGTAATACAACGTCAGTATGAAGGTGTTATCAGGATTAGAAGCTGGTCAGGATTACGTGAAAATTCTAATCAGACCAGAGATCAAGGAAGATTGATATATCGATTGCTAAATTGTAGGAAGGCAGCTATCATACAAGATATACATTCAGAGTAATATGTAATTGATTTAGAATATCTTGTAATTGATAGTGGAGCTGTGTATGTTATATAAACACAGTTTAGGTTTTACATAATTGTAATCGCTTACACGAGTCATCTTGTATCCTAGCAGCTCTTAAGAACATAAGGATTTCTTAAGAGAGTTTGTAACAGTTTTATATCAGATTTAATAAAGCTGTTATTGATTCATACTTGTGTTATTTCTGTTTAAGTCGAAAATCTTATACAATTGTATTCAACCCCCCTTCTATAATTGTTAATTACTAGGCAACAATTGGTATCAGAGCTAACTGATTAATATTAATCAGAAACGATCTGAAGATGTCGACAAGCAAGTATGAAAGTATCAAGATTCCCATTCTCAAGAAAACTGAGTATCCAACATGGAAGGTGAAAATGTTGATGTATCTAGAAGCAACTGATCTAGACTATCTTGATAGGATTAATGATGGTCCTTTTATGCCAACAACTTTGGTTGGTCGAACAGATACAATTCCAGAACATTATGTCATGAAGGAAAAGAGTAAATGGACTCCAGAGGAAAAGGCTCAAGTGCTTAAAGATGCAAAGGTAAAGAATACTTTGCATAACAGTCTTGATAATGTCATGTCAAACAGAGTAATAGCATGCAAAACTGCAAAAGAAATTTGGGATACCTTGGAAACTCAATGTCAAAGCACTGAATCTATCAAAAGAAATAGAAGGGCTCTGTTGATTCAGGAGTATGAGCAGTTTGATGCTAAATCTGATGAAAGTCTCACTGATATGTATGATAGATTTCTGACACTACCGAATAATCTATCTCTAGTTGGCAAAGAGTATGATCCAGAGGATTCAAATACCAAGTTTCTAAGAGCTTTGACTGAGGAGTGGGATACTCAAGCTTCAATCATAAAGCATTAGTATGATCTGAAGATGCTGTCTCTTGATGAAGTGTATGGGATGCTAAGAACCAATGATCTTGAGGTTCAACAAAGAAAGAATGAGAAGAAAGTCAAGGCAAAATCTGTTGCTTTGAATGTGGAATCAAAATCAAAGGGAAAACCTGAGGAGGTTTCTAGCAGAAAGAGTAGAGTTGTAGAGTCAATTCCTGATGACTCATCATCAGATACTGATGTTAAGTCTGATTCTGATACTGATGATGACTCTACTGATTCTGATATGATGGAGATGGTTGCTATGATAGTCAAGGACTTCAAAAAGATGAAGTTTAGAAAGGCTAGGAAGCAAGGGAAGTTCCAGAAGAAAACCTTCAATGCTGACAAAGTTAGGTACAAAAATAAAGAAGACAAAAGCTGCAAATTTGATAAGTCAAAAGTCAGATGCTACAACTGCGATGGAATGGGTCACTTTGCAACTGAGTGCAAGAAGACCAAAAGTAAAGCTCTTATCTCATCAAGCAAGGATTGGATGGACTAATCATCTGACTCTGAAGAAGAGAAAGTGAATTATGCTTTGATGGCTAATACTGATGAGACTGCTGCTGTTGAATTTAAGGTATCTGAAACTTTGTTTGATTTTGATACTAATAGTATATCTGAGTTAAGATCATTTCTAAAATCTCTGCATATTAGTTTTAGAAGTCAGTCTCTTGAAAATGCAAGAATAAAATCTAAAATGGCAGAGGTAGCTAAGAGAAATGATCATCTAGAATCTGAGTTACTTTTCTTGAATGAGGTGCAAACAGAATGTGATAACGCTAAACACATGAAACTAGAAATGTCAACTCTCCCATCATACTCATCTCATATCTGCTCTGCATGAGTTTAGAGAATTTCTCACACATCTTCTCATTTGTAGACCCAAATATGATATCATCCACATAGATCTGAACTAGGATAATATCATCACCGTGCTTCTTGTAAAACAGTGTCTGGTCCAATGTGCCTCTAGTGAATTGATTTTCAAGGAGAAATTGTGATAAAGTATCATACCATGCCCTTGGAGCCTGCTTAAGTCCATACAATGCCTTAAGAAATCTGTAGACAAATTCTGGGAAATGTGGATCCTCAAAGCCAGGTGGTTGTTGCACATAAACTTCTTCTTCCAACTCTCCATTCAGAAATGCACTCTTGACATCCATTTGATAAACTTTAAAGTTTGAATGATCAGCAAATGCCAAGAATATTCTGATGGCTTCCAATCTAGCAACAGGGGTAAATGTCTCATCATAATCAATGCCTTCCTGTTGAGAGTATCCTTTTGCAACCAACCTTGCTTTGTTTCTTACTATTACACCATCTTCATCCATCTTATTCTTCAGAACCCATTTTGTTCCAACAATGGTTCTATTCTTTGTTGCAGGCACAAGTTCCCATACTTTGTTTCTTTCAAATTGATTCAGCTCCTCTTGCATGGCAATAATCCAATCTGGATCCAACAGTGCATCATCAAGTTTCTTAGGCTCAACCTGAGATAGAAAACGGCCATAGAGGCACTCATTCTGAGTTGCTCTCCGAGTCCTTACTCCTACATTAGGATCTCCAATAATTTGCTCTACGGTGTGTGATCTATCCAATTTCCTTGAATGCTCAGTCTGATTTCTCATTCTTGATGTTGTTTCATCATCCAAGTCATGATCATTCACATTTCCTCCCCCTTTGATGTTGCCACTAATCACAGGTGTGTCTTGGATGCTTGTTTCTCCACTATTGATTGGCACAAATTCTTCTCTTGTATCATCATTCACTTGAGTTTCAACTCCAGTCTCAATCTCTTTATCAGAATCATCTAGATTATCAAACTTTAATGGATCTTTATCTTCATCATTGGCTTCTTCTAATCCAGGTAGTTTGCTGTCATCAAATGTCACATCTGTGCTTTCCATAATTTTCTTTTGACTGATGACATAAACTTTGTATGCAATTCTTTCCATAGAGTAGCCAAGAAAAATTCCTTCAAATGCCTTTGCATCAAATTTTCCAACATATTCTGAATTATCCTTCAATACAAAGCATTTGCTTCCAAAAGTATGAACATACTTTAGAGTAGGCTTCTTTCCAGTCATCAAATTGTAAGGTGTCTTTCCAGTGTTTTTGTTGATGAGGGTTCTGTTCTGGATATAGCATGCAGTGCTCACAGCCTCAGCCCAAAAACATGTAGGCATCTTTGCATCAAGCAACATTGTTCTAGCAGCCTCAATTAGAGTTCTATTCTTTCTCTCAACAACTCCATTTTGTTATGGAGTCCTTGGAGCTGAGAATTGCTGAGAAATTCCATTCTCTTTGCAGAATGCTTCAAGTATGGCATTTCTGAACTCTGTTCCATTATCACTTCTCAATGCAATCACACTTGCATTGTTGGCCTTTGCTTCCTTGTCAACTCTCTTTATGTGCTCAATGATTACTTGTGGAGCCTCATCTTTTGATGCTAGAAATTCCACCCATGTATACCTTGTAAAGTCATCAATCATCACCAAGGCATACTTCTTTCTTCCTAGTGACATAATATTGACAGGCCCAAACAAGTCCATATGAATGAGTTGTAGGGGCTTGGTTATTGATGTCACTGTCTTTGACTTGTGGCTTGATCTTTTCATTTTTCCTCTTTGACAAGCCTCACACACTCCTTCTTGACAGAATTCAATTGTGGGCATGCCTCTCACTAACTCTCTTTTGACTAGAGAATTAATGGCTTTGAAGTTCAGGTGTGATAATTTCTTGTGCCACAGCCAACAATCTTCATTTGATGCTTTTGAGTAAAAGCAACAAATTTTGTCCTTGTTTGTAGAGTCCATATTGGCTACAAACAGGCTTCCTTTCCTTACTCCAGATAGAGCAAAATCACCAGTCTTCTTATGGGTGATCAAACATTCATCTTTGTCAAAATCCACTTTAAATCCTCTATCAGCAAACTGACCAACACTTAGCAGATTATGCTTGAGTCCCTTGACTAGTGCTACATCTTCAATGATGACATTACCAACTTTCAACTTGCCATATCCCAATGTGTTACCCATGCTGTCATCTCCAAAAGCAACCATTGGGCTAGCCTTCTCCTCATACTGTGATAGTAGGGCCATATCACCAGTCATACGATTTGAGCATCCACTGTCCAAAATCCACATGACCTTCTTTTCACTTTCTTTGCCCTGCAACCACAAATGTATTACTTCTCCTTTGGTACCCAAACAAGTTTGGGTCCATGTGACTTAGAAACAGTTTTATCATAAACAACATGCTTTTCATCTTTCTTTGTGTTAGTCTTCTTGTCACTGTTAGAAGTCTTAGAACCTGAGGTTTCAGACTTAGGTGATAGAGGTACCTTCCTAGCTTTAGGAGGACTTGAAGACTTTGACCTTGTGTAGCGTGTGTGTGAATTGTGACTGATACAACCATCACTGAATTGCCTTCTCAAATTGAAACAACTAGTCATAATATTCATGTTGCATGGCATACAGTCAAATTTATCACAAAATGGAGCATCTCTATGTCTTTGAGGCACAGAGCAATCATAGAAAGGTTTGGGCACACTACCGAAAGGTTTCTTGCATGCATGAGTTAAATGATTGGTACTGAAACAGTTCTGACAAGTTTTCATAGGGGCATTAGGCATATAAGCATAGTTGTTATCTTTGTTAATCCCTAACTTTCCATTTCTGTTCTGTTTCTTCTTAGTCACTTTCTTCTCAGATTCACTATTCCCAGCTGAAACAAACTTCTTAGGTCTTGCCCTATCACCTACTGGCTCCTTGGCTTTTGACTTGACACTCTCACTCTTAGAGGATGCTTGTTGTTCACTGGATTGTGCCTCATCCTCATCATTCAACATTTGCTTGATGAGTAAGGCATCCTCATCAATTTCAAATGTTGATTCTTTAAAAATTGGAGTCTCGGTCTTTTTCAAAATGTGAGGCACTTCCACCTGAACAACTATGTCATCTTCAATGACAGCATAGCCTTTCCTCTGTTTAAGAGTGTCATAGTCAAGTCCAATGGCAGTCTTGGGTTTAACTTGAATTTTCTCACAGTAGGATTGCACTAGGCCAGATGATTTCTTAAAAGCTTTCAGTTTGAATTCATTTTCAGCTAGTTCATCCCTAAGAGCCTTTTCCACTTGACTAGCACATAGAACCTTATTCTGCAGATATTCAACTTCTTTCTTAAGGTTTTCTACTTGCATAGTAGTTAGCTCAAGTTCCTCATTCTTTTTTATTAACATTTCATTTCTAGTAGACAGTTTAGCAATCTCCTCATTAGCAGCAGTCATACTAGTATGAATATTAAACATTTCAACAGATAGTTGTTCAATCAAACATTTGTACTCAGAAACAGACATGTCTATGGTAGTGAGAGATGGTACCTGAGAGTCTGATGAAGATGTGTCATCCTTGGAATTGGCCATCTAGGAATAGTTGCAAAATTCTTGCTCTTCTCCATCACTATCAGAATCATCCCAACACTTCCCTTCAGCTATGTAGGCCTTACCTTGTGTCTGCTTTTTCAGAAGGGCCTCATACTTAGCTTCAAGCTCTGGAAACTCTTTATCCTTCTTTTTAGGCTTTGTGCATTCACTGGCAAAATGCCCTAGGTCATTGCATCTATAACACCTTACAAATGACCTATCCACATGGCTGGTTTTAAATTTATTCTTGTTTGGTTTCACAGGTGCCTTGCTTTTGTTGAATGAATGGTTTTGGGTTTTAGGTTTGAAGGGTTGGTTCCTCTTGAATCTGATGTTTGGAACTTTTCTGGCCATGAAAGCATATGAAGTGTTTTCCATTCCATCTAGTTCTTCAAGAGTGTAGAACTCTTCTTCCTCCTTCTTCTCAACAGGTTCACTTACCTCAGCTTCAGTTTCTTCATCATTTACTATCTCCTCTATCCTTAGCTGACTGGTAGATGCTTCTAGGTCTTGAATAGATTTGTTGATAATCAAGGCACATGATGTGTTTATCATTCTGCCTTGGTTGGCTTGGATAGCCCTTTTCTGAAGCAACTCAAGCTCATGAGTTTTTAAAACCCCATAGAGCACATCATATGTGATTTTGTTCAAATCTCTTTCCCTTAGAGAAATGACCCTCTGCTCTAGGTGGTTTGGTGAAGATAGTAGAAACTTCATGTTCAACTCCTTGGTGCTGTAAACCTTGCCATTCATCTGCAACTCAGTAACTAGCTTGTGAAATCTCTCAAACATCTCAATGATGCTTTCCTTGGGCTGTGCCATGAAAGCTTCATACTGTGTGACCAGTATCTATTTCTTGTTTTCCTTGACCTCATCAGTTCCTTCACATAACACCTCAATGTGATCCCACATTTCTTTGGCAGATGTGCATGATGCAATGTTTGCAAACATTGACATGTCCATGGAATCAATAATTAGTAACATGAGGTGACTGTCAAGAGCAACCATCTCCTTTTCTGATTCTGTCCATTTGGATGGTTCCTTGGCCACATAAGATCTTGGAACAGTTATGGTTCCAACAGTCTTCTCAGGTATTTCTTGTTGTGGAACAAAGGGACCATTCTTGAGAATCTCAAGATATAACGGATGAGAGGCTTTGATGAACAACATCATTTTTATCTTCTAGAGGTTGTAATTTTCTTTGTTAAATTTAGGGACTTTCACCGTTCATGTGGTCTTTGGTGTATTCGAACTCATGATCGTTTTTCTGTTTTTGAATAAACAGCCCGCTTTGATACCACTTGTTGAGTATTGAATACAGCAAAAGAATACAGAGGGGGGGTGAATGGATTCTTGAACTTTTCTTGTTCTTGAATCTGTGTAACAGATAAGTGTTTGTGTGTGCAAATGTGTAGGTACGGATAAAGAATAACACAAGACACAATATCACTTTAATATAATATATTATTAGATAAAGGTTGCTACAATCTGTGAATACAAATGGTAGTATTCTCAGCTTCGTTTTTCTCAGAGAGATATGTCTTACAATGTATGAAAAACCTCTTTTTTTTTCTTTTTTTTTTCTTTTTTTCAACTAAAGAAGTGAGATTGTATTCTTATAGAACATGAATACAACTCAGTTACTACAAATAAGGTTACAGGATAAATTACTTTCTTGTATGTCTATCCTTTTTGAGTAAGCATCCAAATGGCTACAGATTTGACTTTGCAAAGTTCTGTTCAGATCCACTTCTTTAGCTCTTTGTCTCTTCTATATCTCTCCAAGCTTCCTTGTAGGCTTTCCAGAGCACATTACAGATTGTGGTCCATAAAGTGCATTGGCTTGTTGCAGGTTTCAGACTTGTACAATTTATTCAGTATTTTGTCTCCAAGAATGTATTCGAGAAGTGGCTAAGTGATTGATTCGAGAACCAGGATTAGATAACTCTGAGTTCTCGAATACTGTATGATTGACATATCGAATCACTTCTCGAATAGTACTTTTCTTCAGGATTCCTTGAGTTGTCGAATAGAACACTTGACTTGTCAAATCCTTGAGATATCGAATAGCTTTCTGAGTCCTTGAGATATCGAATGGAACTTTGACTTGTTGACTCTTTGAGAACTCGAATACCACTTTGACTTGTTGACTTCTTGAGTTCTCAAATAGAATATTTAGACATGTCGAATCTCTGAGATATCGAACAGTTCATTTAGAGATATCGAATAGTGTCTTCTCAGATATCGAATCATTGACTTCTCGAATGCTAGACTTCTCGAATAGACAAATGTACTTCTCGAATTGGTACTTAGGCAAATTCTTCATTTCTTCAAATCCCAATTGTGATTATTTGATAGTCTTTATCTTCTTGCTTGAGGCATGAACCTTGGAACTTCTTTCAAGCATTATTCTTGACTTTATAAGTACAGTTACACAACTAGGATTTGATGCCTATTACAAGTACAGAACAAGTAGAGACTCTACAACTAGAGGTTCCCTCAGTTAAGAGGTCATGTAAGTAATGCAAAGCATTACAAACAATTAGGCTTGTTAATAGATGTAAACAGGCATGCCTCTGTGACTAACAATCTATACTATTAAAACTCCTAAAACAAATAATAACATAATATAATTAATGGTAAGTAGTCGATTGCCTTTTTTATAATTACTTTTAATTGAAGATATTACCTTTTATAAACACCTAAAAACATCAATCGGGTCGTATATTCCAATCATTGATATTTCTTTTCAAATTAAAACACGTTACCTTTTTAATTTAAAACTAATCTTACAATCATTAATATATATACCCAAAAATATCACATCATATTTTTCAATTATTAATAAAATATATTAAAAATCTGTATACGTTGTTTATAATAAGGAAACATTAGTATAATCCGTAAATAAGAGTACTTTTAATTGAATATATTACCTTTTATAAACACCTAAAAACATTAATCAGGCCATATCTTCCAATCATTGATATTTCTTTTCAAATTAAAACATGTTACCTTTTTAATTTAAAACTAATCTTACAATCATTAATTAATATATATACCCAAAAATATCACATCATATTTTTCAATTATTAGTAAAATATATTAAAAATCTGTATACGTTGTTTATAATAAGGAAATATTAGTATAATCTGTAAACATGAGTATATTATATTATATTATATTAAAATTAATTGATTATATGACAGCCGAAACATTAAAAAAAATTGTACCTATTTTTTGGTATATGTTTTTTTAGTATTTTGTGAATTTACTTATTTAACCTTTATTATAAAGAAAAATATATACGATATCTATACTATTAAAACACCTAAAATAAATAATAACATAATATTATTAAGAGTAAAGTGCACTTTGTTTACCTGAACTTTGACCAAGACACCACTTGAAATACCGAATTTTAAAATCGAGCATATGTAATATTGACAAACAATTTACTTATGTTAGATATTGATTCAAGTGATATCAGGATCTGGATTGTTACTGATCAGATACTGATGATAACGTCATCAGTAATACAACGTCAGTATGAAGGTGTTATCAGGATTAGAAGCTGGTCAGGATTACGTGAAGATTCTAATCAGACCAGAGATCAGGGAAGATTGATATGTCGGTTGCTAAATTGTAGGAAGGCAGCTATCATACAAGATATACATTCAGAGTAATATGTAATTGATTTAGAATATCTTGTGATTGATAGTGGAGCTGTGTATGTTATATAAACACAGTTTAGGTTTTACATAATTGTAATCGCTTACACGAGTCATCTTATAACCTAGCAGCTCTTAAGAACATAAGGATTTCTTAAGAGAGTTTGTAACAGTTTTATATCAGAGTTAATAAAGCTGTTATTGATTCATACTTGTGTTATTTCTGTTTAAATCGAAAATCTTATACAATTGTATTCAACCCCCCTTCTACAATTGTTAATTACTGGGCAACAATTGGTATCAGAGCTAACTGATTAATATTAATCAGAAACGATCTGAAGATGTCGACAAGCAAGTATGAAAGTATCAAGATTCCCATTCTCAAGAAAACTGAGTATCCAACATGGAAGGTGAAAATGTTGATGTATCTAGAAGCAACTGATCTATACTATCTTGATAGGATTAATGATGGTCCTTTTATGCCAACAACTTTGGTTGGTCGAACAGATACAATTCCAGAACATTATGTCATGAAGGAAAAGAGTAAATGGACTATAGAGGAAAAGGCTCAAGTGCTTAAAGATGCAAAGGTAAAGAATATTTTGCATAACAGTCTTGATAAAGTCATGTCAAACAGAGTAATAGCATGCAAGACTGCAAAGGAAATTTGGGATACCTTGGAAACTCAATGTCAAGGCACTGAATCTATCAAAAGAAATAGAAGGGCTCTGTTGATTCAAGAGTATGAGCAGTTTGACGCTAAATTTGATGAAAGTCTCACTGATATGTATGATAGCTTTCTGACACTACTGAATAATCTATCTCTAGTTGGCAAAGAGTATGATCCAGAGGATTCAAATACCAAGTTTCTAAGAGCTCTGACTGAGGAGTGGGATACTCAAGCTTCAATCATAAGGCATCAGTATGATCTGAAGATGATGTCTCTTGATGAAGTGTATGGGATGATAAGAACCTATGATCTTGAGGTTCAACAAAGAAAGAATAAGAAGAATATCAAGGCAAAATCTGTTGCTTTGAATGTGGAATCAAAATCAAAGGGAAAAGCTGAGGAGGTTTCTAGCAGAAAGAGTAGAGTTGTAGAGTCAATTCCTGATGACTCATCATCAGATACTGATGCTAAGTCTGATTCTGATACTGATGATGACTCTACTGATTCTGATATGATGGAGATGGTTGCTATGATAGTCAAGGGCTTCAAAAAGATGAAGTTTAGAAAGGCTAGGAAGCAAGGGAAGTTCCAGAAGAAAACCTTCAATGCTGACAAAGACAGGTACAAAAAGAAAGAAGACAAAAGCAGCAAATTTGAGAAGTCAAAAGTCAGATGCTACAACTGCGATGGAATGGGTCACTTTGCAACTGAGTGCAAGAAGACCAAAAGTAAAGCTCTTATCTCATCAAGCAAGGATTGGATGGACTCATCATCTGACTCTGAAGAAGAGAAAGTGAATTATGCTTTGATGGCTAATACTGATGAGACTGCTGCTGCTGAAAATAAGGTATCTGAAACTTTGTTTGATTTTGATACTAATAGTATATCTGTGTTAAGATCATTTCTAAAATCTCTGCATATTAGTTTTAGAAGTCAGTCTCTTGAAAATGCAAGAATAAAATCTGAAATGGCAGAGGTAGCTAAGAGAAATGATCATCTAGAATCTGAGTTACTTTTCTTGAATGAGGTACAAGCAGAATGTGATAACGCTAAACACATGAAACTAGAAATGGAGTTTAAATGTACTGAACTTGAAAAAGAACTTGAGGATGCTAAAGAAAAACTCGGAACCTGGACACATTCTGGAATGAAAACTCATGATATTATCACTGATAAAAATTGGAAAGAGTGTCTAGGATATAATCTAGAGAATGAGAAAAAGAAGAAATGTAAGGTTGTTACTGATGAAACAACAAAACCAGGAAGAGTTGTTGTTGATGAGTCAACAAATCCAAAAACCTACAGATATGTTACAGACAGTACTAAAACTAAGTTAAAACCTATTGATTATGTTTATCCAGAAAATCCCAAATCTAGTTCAGAAAAGGGATCCACTTCTACTCATAATTCTGATACTAGAACTGTCAAGAACAAAAATGTAGGTCTTTTGTCTAAGAAACAACTAAGGGACAAAATTTGTCAAGTGACAGATAGGAAGAAAGTCTCAACTGTCAAAAGAAATAGGAATGGTAAAGTTGGAATAAACAAGGAGAATAATTATAAGTATATTCCAAATGCACCAAGGAAAGTATGTTTTAATTGTGGTAACTCTAATCATCTTGCTATTGATTATAGGAGGAGTAAAAAGAAGGCTACTGTAGTTCCTAAGTCTGACATTAGGAATAAATCAGTATTTTATAAACCACAGAATCCTTTTTTCCACTATGGCAGTAAATGGCATTCGATTTATATGTGTGAAGAATATCATAATTTGTACTACAATTATTATGAGCCTTTGCCGAAATTTAATAAAAGTGCAAATTTTATAAAACAAAGGATTTGAATTCTAAGCATGCATTTGTAACATCTGATAAGAACAGGGCAAATTCTGATGGAATCAATCCAGAAGAAGCTGTTTTTACTAAAAAATCTTCTGCTGCTAAAAATGTTAAATTGCAAGAAAAGAGAACCCAACAAGTGTGGGTTATTAAAAATTCTAATTGAGTTCTTTGTGGTTCTGATTGCAGGGTAAAAAGAAAAATGTGTTAGTCATGGACAGTGGATGTTCTGTGCACATGACTGGAGACAAAACCTTGCTATCAGAATTTGAGGAAAAGGCTGGCCCAACTGTGTCTTATGGAGATGGCAACATTGGACAAACTTTGGGATATGGCAATATAATCATTGAAAATGTCATCGTTGAAAAAGTAGCTCTGGTGAAAGGACTTAAACACAATTTGCTAAGTGTTAGTCAAATCACAGACAGAGGTTATCATGTCAACTTCTATGATACTTATTTTGAAGTAATCAGCAAAACTTCAGGGAAAGTTGCATTAACTGGTCAAAGGCATGGTAACATTTATGAAGCCAACATCTATACCAATACTGATGGATACTCTACATGTCTCATCAGTAAAGCTTCTGTAGATGAAAGTTGGAATTGGCACAAGAAGCTTTCTCATCTCAACTTCAACAATATCAATGAGTTGGTAAAGAAAGATTTGGTAAGAGGATTACCAAAGGTACTGTATACTCCAGATGGACTCTGTGATGCTTGTCAGAAGGCTAAACAAAGAAGGACATCATTTAAGAGTAAAACAGAATTCTCAATTGATGAACCATATCACATGCTCCACCTTGACTTAGTTGGACCAGTTAATATAATGTCCATCAGCAAGAAAAGGTACACTCTAGTTATTGTTGATGAATATACTAGATATACCTGGGTGTATTTTCTACAAAGAAAAGATGAAACTGCTGGAATACTTCTGGACCATGTAAGAATGATTGAGACTGGCACAAAGTATAAAGTCAAGATTTTAAGAAGTGATAATGGAACTGAATTCAAAAATTCAGCAATGAAAGAGTTCTACAAATACAAAGGAATAGTTCAACAATTCTCTGCTCCAGGCACACCCCAGCAAAATGGAGTGGTTGAAAGAAAGAATATAACTCTTATTGAAGCTAGCAGAACTATGTTGGAGGAAGCTAAACTACCTACATATTTCTGGGCAGAAGCAGTCAAAATAGCATGCTACACTCAGAACATTACACTGATCAACAGACATGGTGTAACTCCTTATCAGATGATCAAGGAAAAGAAGCCAAGTCTGAAGCATTTGCATGTATTTGGCTGTAAGTGCTTTGTTCTAAGACCTCATCCTGAACAGCTTGGAAAATTCGAGACTAAAGCTGATGAGGGCATCTTTATTGGCTATCCATCAACAAGAGCCTTTAAAGTCTACAATCTAAGAACAAAGACAGTCATGGAGTCTATAAATGTATCCTTCGATGATAAGAAGATTACAGGAATTGCTGAAGACTTACATGATGATTTCATTTTTGCAAATGAAGCTACCAAGAATTCTGATGAAATCTTGTCAGATACTGATACTCCATCAAATCCTGGCGATCCAATCATTCCTGATGTAACACAAATTATTGATAATAACGCAAATATTGAGGGAGAGCAACTACAAGAGACCATCAACACTGAATCAAATCAAACATCAGGAGGAGATTCATCAGAAACAGATTCAAGTGACAATTCTGACAATAGATCAAAAAGAGATAGCAATATCTCAGGGGAAGCTTCTAGCAATACTAGTTCTTTTGAAAATAACACCGATCCAAGGGGAGCATCAAATTCAAGGAATGATTTACCACCAGCAAGGAAATGGACTAAAAGCCATACTCCTGATTTAATTATTGGAAATCCTGAAGCAGGTGTGAGAACCAGGAGTGCAACTCGGAATGAATGTCTTTATCATAACTTTCTGTCAAAAGAGGAACCTAAGAAAGTTGAAGATCACTCAAAGATGCTGATTGGGTTATGGCTATGCAAGAAGAACTAAATGAGTTTGAAAGAAATGAAGTCTGGAAACTTGTACCAAGACCAAAAGGAAGGTCAATTGTAGGTACAAAATGGGTGTTCAGAAACAAGATAGATTCAGATGGCACCATTATAAGAAATAAAGCAAGACTAGTTGCAAAGGGGTATTCTCAATAGGAAGGAATAGACTATGATGAGACATTTTCTCCTGTTGCAAGATTGGAAGCTATCAGAATCTTTCTGGCATATGCAACCCATAAGAAATTCAAAGTTTTTCAGATGGATGTGAAAAGTGCTTTTCTCAATGGAGAATTAGAAGAGGAAGTTTATGTTGAACAACCTCCTGGCTTCATTGATTCAAAACATCCAAATTATGTCTACAGACTGGATAAAACACTTTATGGAATAAAGCAAGCTCCAAGAGCCTGGTATGAAACATTGGCTCAATTCTTACTAGAAAGTGGATTCAAAAGAGGTACAATTGATAAAACCTTGTTTTATTTGAATCATGGTAAGGATTTGCTGTTAGTTCAAATTTATGTTGATGATATCATTTTTGGGTCAACTAACTCCAAATTGTGTGAGAAGTTCTCAAAGTATCAGTATTGTATCGTCTCTTTCACTTTGTGCGAAAATAAACCCTAACTGCTCAAGATACAATATCTCTCCATTACAATGGAAAATCAATTGTTTACAAACAGTAAGGTTGTCATTAATGGTGTTACTTTTGCACCTAACAATTTTGTTGTTGTTCTTGATCATCAGGACTTGACGAATGATTTTCATATCATTCAAGATTTCTTGGCCTCAAGTCCAATTAACTATGCATTAACTCAACCTTCCAAGATTTCTTTCAAGAGTGTTATGCAGGTGTGGTCAACAGCAGTTTTTGGTGAAGGAGTGACAACAAAGAATCCATACATGTCCTTTGAGTACAATGGTACTACATATAATGTGACTCCAGAGGTGATAGTGAAAGCTCTACAACTACCATCTCTCAATGGCAAACCAGCGGAGAGTGTTTCTGATGCTACACTTCTTGATTTTGCAAAGAGTCTTGGGATCAAAGGACAACCAATGAAGTTTGGGGAATTATACAGAACAAAGCTTAAGAAGGAATGGAATTTCTTCTTTGATACCATCAGTCGGTGTTTTCTGAATAAAGTTTCTAACTTTGATGCATTGCCTTCATCTTCAGTTCAAATTGGGTACTCTCTAATCCATGAAACTCCTTTTGATTATGGATTATTTCTTTTGAAAGCATTTTATGCTAGAAAAACAGAGAAGTGTGGATATGTCTGTTTTATTATATTCTTTCAATTGATATTCTCATATTTATGTCCCAATGTTGAATTTGAAAATGATGATAAATTGCCTATCTTTAAGATTTCTGAAAACAATATTAAATCTTTGGAGAAATCTGATAAGGTAAATAGCTTGGAAGGCAATCCTATTATTCCTAATAAGGTCAGGCTTCTTTTGACAAAGAGAATGCCTACTCATTATGGATATATTACTTATGGTCTTGGACCTATTTCTGGTGTTATGAGACAGGAAATTACCCATCATGTTTCTGACCAAAGCACATAACTCAAACACTCTATCAAACAGTCATCCACCTCTGGTGTCTCACAAAAGGCATCAGTTGTAAAATCAAACAAATTAGTTAGATCTGATGTGTCTGGAAGACAATCAGGTTCAAAGAATTTCTCCACTCCAACCTACTCTCAAAAGAAGTCACAAGGGGGTGAACAAGGGGTCCTGGATAAGGAGAAATCTGTGCTTGAGATTGATCAATCTTTGATTGATATAGGGGTGTATAAGGAAATAGGAGAAAAGAGGAAATTCAGTCAGAAAATTGATTTTGAGTCTGATTATGATTCTGATGCTGACAAATTGCCTTTATCAGTTTCTTTGAAGAAAAAGGAAGTTACTACTGTTGTTCCTAAAGAAATGGCTATTTCTGAAAAACCAAAGAAGAGAAGGAGATTACTTAAGAAAAGCCAATACTTCATTCCTCTGGAGATACAAAAGCTTGATGATGATATAGAGAACATTCTGAATCCGATTGTATCATCAGTTCCTGACGCAATTGTAGATCCTGATATCTCTACTCCTGATACTTTACCTGTGAAGGCTGTTGAAATCTCTGATTCTTCAGCTCTTACATCTCCAAAAAGAAGGATAATTGAAATGTCTGTGGATGATGTGAACAAAATTGTTGCACAGCTTGGATTAAAGTCTGTCTCACTCAAACAGAAAGATGCTACTGAAAAGGTCTTTCATAGACAGAAGAAACAGAGAATTACTTCTCCTCTGAGAGGATCTAGCCCACAAGAACCAGAACTTCAAAGTAGTTCAGCAGCTACTGCAGATCCAGTCACACGAGAACCATCCACTAAAAGTGTGGATGCAGACATTACTGAAGGAATAGTCCCACAAGAACCACTTTCTCAAAGGGAAGGTGAAGACAAGAAATTCCTGCCCCACAAGAACCATCTTCTCAAAGTGAAGATGCAGGCAAAATCACATCAGCAAAGGAGTTTCCTGACACTGCTCAAGGGGCTTCTGAAATTGAGTTCGACTTAGTTCAAAGTCTGGCAGATAAAGCTGCTCATGATAAGCATATTGCTGAATGTGATGATATACTTAAGGACACTGCATATGAGGGAAGTACACAAGAACCTTTGACTCAAAGTGTTGAAGAAGCTTCACAACCTCAGGCTACACAAGAACCATCAGTAGAAAATACTGATGCAAGTCATGCTTTAGTTGCAGCTGTCAATCCTGATGCAAGTACCACTGATCCAAATATTCCACTGCTTATTGAGCCGATTTCTGCAAGGCCAATGGAATCATTAACTACTTCATCAGGTAACACTTCTATCTCTACTTCTTTTAATACTGATAGTATGATTACAGATAGACCTGATACAAGGGATACCTCTATTTGTATGACTTCAGTCCACTCTTCTCAGCCACCTCTTATTTCTTTGAATTTGTTGAGCCAGAACCTTTCAAGTGAGAATGAGAGTAAACAATTAGAGAAAAAGAAGAGTGAAGAGAGGCAGTCTCCTGTACTGGCAAAAGGAGAGGTAGAAAAGAGTGAGAAGTTACAAACTTCTGGAGAGGTAGCAGTTACTATTGAAAGTAACTTAAGTAGCATTGTGAGAAGTGATGTGATCACTTTAAAAGAACAGTGAGATCTAGGAAATGTTTCTCTTCCCACTGCAGGTTTTCAGGAATCAACAGTTCCATCTACTGTTGATCTAAAATTGAAAGGAGTTATGAATCCTGAAGATAATGTGGATGATCAAATTCCTGAGGCTGATGATAGCTCAGATGATGATGATGATGATGTTGATGATAATCCTGAAACAAATCAACTACAAGCAGTTCTCAAAGCAAGTCTAGGATCTGCTCATGGATCTCAAAGCAAGTATATGCAGTCTATTACTCAAGAAGAGTTCAGAGAGGAGTATAGTTCTCAACTTCCTGAACATACTAGAGCCATGAGAGGTTATGAATGGGATACTGAATGGAATCAGCCAACTGCTGAGATGAACTTCAATAATGCTCTTTTTCATTCCAGTCATATTGCTACTAGGATGTCTACTCCTGAGCTTAAGGCTCTTCTCAAGACTTCTACTCTTTTGGCAAAAGGATTGAAAGATGAAGTCAAGACTATCAAGTCTTATAATGAAAAGTTTCATGCTCGGTTTCTCAAGGATTATGCTAAAATTCCTACTACTCATCAGTTTGCACGTTTAAGTACTTCTTTCACTACAAGGATGGATACTGTGGAAGCTAAAGTTGATACCTTGTCTTTTAAAGTTGATACTATTGATGAAACTCTCAAGCTTATCTTGTCTTTCTTTATTGAAGAAGGTTCTAATGTCAAAAAGGGGGAGATGGTAATCAAAACAAAATGCACACCTAATCCAGTTTCAAGAAAGGATGATGATACTTCTGGAAATGATGGTGGTGGTCAGTTAAATAAAGCAGAAACCTCTGATGTTGCTTTGGTGACAAGGAAAAGTACATCTCAAACTCAAACAAAGCAGCCAACTCATGTTTCTAAATCTGTCAAGAGAACAGTGAGGACGATGGTGCAATCTCAAGTCATGACAGAAGAACAATTTCAAGCGCCTGATCTAAATCAGACACTTCCAACAATTTCTGAAGAAAATGAAGATTTGTTCATTACTGATATAAAAGATGCTCCACATCTTTTCAAGAAAATAACTTCTAAGACAGGTGAAAGTGAGATTGTTTATCACAATGATGTTAAAGTTCAACAACATCATGCTAGGGAAGCATTAGCCTTAGTTTCTAAAGAAAATACTGACATGAGTACTCAAGATGAAAGGCAGAGTGTGTAAACTTGTAACACTATAACTAATGTAACTCAATTAAAGGAAAAGATACTTAACCAGAAGACAATCAAGAACAAGAAGCCACAAGAAATCAACACTAAATGAAGACAAGGTAATTGATACAATTGAACATGTTAACTATGAT
This sequence comes from Kitagawia praeruptora, assembly GCA_037693485.1. Taxonomy (NCBI): domain Eukaryota; kingdom Viridiplantae; phylum Streptophyta; class Magnoliopsida; order Apiales; family Apiaceae; genus Kitagawia; species Kitagawia praeruptora. The sequence goes on along the minus strand of CM075348.1, from coordinate 50,779,402 downwards.
CAAGCCAAGAAGAAATCATTGAGAGAAGTTCAAGTCAAAGTTGTTCATGCCTCAGTGATTTGAGAAATCGAGAATCAAGATCATAACTATCAGTATCAACAAGACCAATTGATTTCAAGTGAACAAGAAGGAAAGCAAACTTTGGAAAGCCACGTTACTAAGTGAATATGGTAATTTATTCGAGAAGCAGAAACACTATCAAGACTAGTCACTTATGAACCAGACCAGTGCATCAAGTGTCAGGACATTGATAGCAAGTTTATGTCAGTAATAAAGATCCATGTTCAAGAGCTTGCTGAAGAATAAAGAAGACATGAAGATATCACAAGCTCAAGATGTGCATTGAAGTTTCAAGTTGAAGATCAGAATATTTTCTAAGTACTAAATATTCTAGATGACCAAGTAGAATATTTCTAAGTAGAAGTTCTACTTAGAAATTCGAGATGGCTAAGTAGAATTTCTCAAGTAGAAGTTCTACTTAGAGTACAGCTTCAACATGACACATGGCATCTTCTGATTGGCAGATTTCCAAGCTTTCAAGATAAGGCAAGATTTATGTGGACATCATTGGGCCACGTACATCTTAGTCTTTGAAGACTACAGGACATAGATTACATGTAGTATAAATAGAAGTACTTGTGTAATGTTTTATTTGAGAGAGCAATAGTTGAGGAAAACACAAGAAAAAGAGAGAGAGTGCATTCACAGAGCTTAGTATCATTCACTTCTCTCTGAACTTCTGTTATACTTTGTAATGAATGTTGTAGCAACCATTTCAAGTTATATATAAGAAATATATTCCTTGAATCTTCGTGTTCATTTATTGCATCGTATTTATTGCTTCTCATATTCGAAAAGTTGTATTCACCCCCCCTCTAGAACACATTTGGACCTAACAATTGGTATCAGAGCGGATGTTTAACACACAAAACATAGATCCTTGTGTTTGGTAGAAGAATCATGAGTTTTCATTTTCTAGATCTACTTTTCATTTTCTCGAAAAGTGTGCTTTAATTCGTTGGTAGTGAAAACTCATCCGAAAAATTATTTAAATACTCCAGGTGTGATTATTTAGCTTGGGTGTATTTTAATTAATTTTTGTGAATTAATCTGGGTTCGTTGATATTTGGTGTTCTTGAGTGTTCATCATCTGTTCTTATCAAAGAAGACAACCCAACAACTTTTTGATCTCCTTTTCAAACAGATAAATAGTAAAAGAATAAAAAGGTGTTTTTGGACTTTTGATTTGCATTATTCATGGCCGAAAGTGTAACAAGACATACTCAGTACCTAGCACGTGGGTTAGGTGGGTTAGGTGAATAAAGCGTCAAAGTCAAAAAGGTGTTAAAGAGATAATATTGTTTATTCAATATTAAAGTAATCTGCAGAAAATTTATTCTAAGGACAAAAGTTCTACATAGAATTTTTACTTGAGATTTTCTACATAGAATTTCGACTTGGACAATTTCTACTTGGTGAAGTTCGACTTGAGCAAAATTTCTACTTAGAGAAATTTTGACTTAGGCAAAAGTTCTACATATATATTCTACATAACCTAGTCTTGGGTACTTAGAAACTTTTAGTGACCAGAATTAAAATGGCTCCTAAAAATGCATTCAAGATCCCAATGTTCAATCGAGATCACTATGAAGAATGGGTTTTCAGAATGAGACTCTACTTAGAGATAGTTAACCCTGAATATCTGGAAGTCCTTGACAAGGGTAAATTTGTTCCAATGGTGGCTATTCCTGCACGTACGGAAGGAGGCGAGGTTATACCATCTCGGTCTGAGCCCAAAAAGGCGGCGGACTTTTCAGATGCTGACAAGGAGCAAATAGCTTATGATACTTCCGTACGACAAACCTTGATGGAATCCCTTGATCATGAAATGTTCAACATAGTCAAAGGTCTGACTACAGCAAAGAAGATTTGGGACAAGATAGAAGTTGTCATGGAAGGATCTGCAGAGGTTAGAAGCAAAAAGACAATTATACTCAAAATGGAGTATGACACCTTCAGAATAAGAAAAGGAGAAGGCATAACAGACGTCTATCTAAGATTCAGTCAGTTGGTATTGGATTTGAATCTGAGAGGTGTAACTCTCCCCATGGTTGAGACCAATACGAGATATCTGAGGAACCAGCCAAAGAGCATTGAACATAGGGTCTACGCAGTAAGAGAAACCAGAGATTTGCATACAACTTCTCTGGAAGAATATTATGGAATACTAAAGACCTATGAGCTGGAGACACTTCAAGATCAAGCATGGGACAATGATTCAAAAGGAAAAGAAACTGCATCAGGATTAGTTGCTGATGAGGAAGAGTCTAAGAAGGCAATGGTTGCAGCAAAGCCTAAATCATCACTTGCACCACATCAAGTTGATAATGATGACGAGTGCACATCTAACAGTGATGATGACTACTTCACCCAAGAAGAGCTGGACAACATGGACGATAGTGTCGTGGCATACATGGCAAGGAAGTTCAGCAACATGAGATTCAGAAAGAGCAACCGACCACAGAGAAATTCTTCATCTTACTATCGGGCTGCTAGGGGTGGTGGTAGTTCGTCAGGCTACCAAGGTAAAGGCAAGAATACCAGCTACAAATCTTCTTTGGATTTCAAAATGAAGTTCAAATGCTATAACTGTGGTGAAGCTGGACACTTTGCTACGGACTGCAAAAAGCCTAAACAGACTTATCCAAAAGAGACATATGAAGCCCTCAAAAGCAAGTATGAATCGCTGGTGAAGGAAAGACATGGAAAAAGAGCTTTATTAGTAACAGAAGGAAGAGCTTGGGATGATTCAGATGAGGAAGATGTTACTCATGTAGCAAACTTTGCCCTCATGGCTGAGACATCAGAGGAACCAGAGGTACCAGTTCTAACCCTTAAAGTAGAAATGTCCATTGATGATTATAAGGAACAGAACGGGGCTCTTAGCGAAGAGATCTATATGTTGTGCAAAAGCCTAGACACTTCTCAAAAGGAACAGAAAACACTTGTCGCCAAAAGCAGAATGCTTGAGGCAAAAGTGGAAGAGTTAGAGGCTGCTTGCACTGTAGATACTTCCCTAAGAGATTTTATTAAATCTTTGGAACACAAGCTCGTCCTTAAGGAAGAAGTAGAAGCATGTCTTAGGGACAAACTAGCTGAGTTAGAAACTAAATGCGAAGCTTACAAACTAGCTGCTAGTAAAGTGTATGTAGATAATGACATATTTAAGAAGATAACTGGAGTAGGTGTAGGACTTGACTATTCTAACTTATCTAAGAAAGAAGGGAAGAGACCTATCGACACTAGTTCCAGTGACCTTAAAAAGGAAATTCCTAGCATTTTTAAATCTTCTGTCAAACCTATCTACAAACACCTTGTTCCTAGAATAGAAGAAGAAGAGACTGAATTGATAGCTAGATATGAGATTGAGATGGAAGATCGCCAGAAAGCACAACATATAACTCCTATCAAACAAGTTAAAATCAATTTCCCTTGTAAGAACCCTAATTTTTGGTAATATTTTATTTTATTTAATATCTTGTGGCAATGTCAATATGGAACCTTTCTAGTCATCCCTGTGATTAATAGAATTGATTGTTTGAGAAACTGTGTTGTTGTATTCCCTATGTAAGGTAAAAAGGGAGATTGTGAAGGCAAGAGTCTTATTGTTAGTAAGATTTATAAAACTTGGGATTTGAGAATGATTAGATTGTTACAAGATTTATTAAGGATCATGACAAGGAATTATGGACATTAGAGGAATTTACACAATTAGCACTTAAGGAATTATAGGGGAAATCTCTACGCGACAAAATATTATTACGAGGGATTAATTAAGATACGATACGAATTAAAGATTGGATAATAAGCATTGGTGGGAGAATAATAATACAAGGAGTAGTATTGCATGCAAGCTCATGCAACTAAGTAGTTAGAAAAGCAAACTAGATGAACCAAATAGCAAGGGGAATAGTAACTAGTTGGCTTGCTTTTTTAAAAGGTGGAGACAACAAGTACCAATGGCCATACCTATAGCCATACCTAGGCTTGTACAATGCTAATACATACACATTATACATATCACCCAACCACTAATTCAATCATTCATCCAACTCAAAAATATCAAACACCAAAAACTCTCTCCCCCCCCCCTTTTAACCTTGCTCTCGGCCAAGACAAGTGGAGAAGAAAAGAAAAATTCTTCTCCCACTTCCCATCACTCTAAATTCATACCATAATTCCTAGGTCATCTACATCATCTAATCAAGGTATGCTAGTGATTTCACTTCATTTCATCCATCCAATTCCAAGATATAAAATGTTAAAGATTGGGTGAATAGTAACCATGTTTGATTTTCTTTTAGATCTTGGATTATAAGTGTTGTAGGAGATCATCTAAGGTGTTGTTGTGTTGTGAGAAGCTTACCCAAGGTCCCTAGGAGCTCAAGAAGGTATAAAATCACAAACCCTCTTGGTTATGTAGTATTTATAATGTTTAGTAGTAGATCCATGCATGTATGAGCTAATCTTGGTTATATAAGTGTTGGATGACTTGGATCTTGAGTTTTTATGTTGAGATTGTGGCTTTTATGATTATGGATAACATATATGTCACCATGAGTGTTATGAACCATGATTTGAGTGTATTAAGTGTTGGTTGTATGGTGGAATTGTGAAAAATGGTTGATCTAAGTGATTTGAGCATGCTGATTTTATCCAGGAACATTGACCTGTATTGTGACACGATTTTGAACCCCCAAATGATGTCCCCTGATGTCCTACCTTATATGGATGGAAAGATAATTGAATGTAGTTTCTGGATATGTAAGGTTCATAGCTAGGTGATGTGTGGATTTTTAGTTATGGCCGGAGAAGTGATTTTTGTTTCTGGACTATGGACTGCATAAAGTGACCCCCTTGTGAACCTTGTTTAAACACCTTAAAAATTATTTGGGATCATGGAAAAATTAGAGAAGCTATGAAATTCAGTGGTGAAGGCTACCCAAAAAGAATTGGATTAAAATATGAATTTTTGGATTTTATAAAAATGCTAGAGTAAATTTCGCGCAAGGGAAAAAGTCGTTAGTGGAGCATAATTCTAGGAGTAGTGGTTATGGTTCGAACGTGGTAACTAAATTAAGTCGAGTAAGTGACGAGCGTAAACGAGTGATGTCATGGACCTATAGTGGGGCTAGGGAGTCATAAGACGAAGTCGTTAAGTTAATTTCGTGTCCCCTTAAAACCCCGTAATTAGAAAGAAATTGTTAAGGTACTAACGAACGATTATTGTTTATGTATAGATCGTTCGAATTCACGCGCTCGACCACCCCAACCAAACCAAGGCAAGTTTACTTTTCAAAACTTATACATATACAAGGATTTTCACTGTTGTGTTTGTAGTTTTCAAATTATATCAAATGCTATGTTTATCGAAGTATTGATGCAATTGAGATTGAACAAGTACATGTATGCTTTTACCCCTTGAACTTAGATTGAAATGTTTTCTTCGGACAACGACTCTAGCAATAGAGGTCGTAGCGGTCCGTATATACTATTGACCGGGGAGCGGTATATTATTATATCGTATCTATATTGCGAAAACCCGAAGGGTCATTCGGGTGGTATCGTATATTCAAATAACTATTATTATATCTTCGTAAATACTCGAAACCCTATCTTGGATTGAAAGTTTATTTTATTAAATAATCATTTTATTAATTATTGATATTAAATTTTAAAATATCATTTATTAATTATTGTTCATTATTTTAAAAACAAAGCTAATCCAAGATACCTTTTAATACTTTCAAACTCGAACTTTTTCGAACTCCAAACATTTTCGAAAACCCTCGGTCAGGCTCTGCTTCTGGTATGATTTCAAGAATTATCGGTCGACTGATGTCGAACCACAACTACTCTGTTTTCAATCAAAATCTGGTTTTTTAAAAGAAAAAGAAAAAGGGACTCTGGCAGGTGTGGGAACCGTTGACGAACGATTCCCGGGATGTGTAAGCGGCCGTGAGCCAGGCGGTCCATCACTTATTATTCCGGCCCAGGTGTTGCCGAAGGATGATTACGGATGTAGTTTTCATCGAGGGTGATTACGGATGTAGTTTTCACTCAGGGATAGTTACGGATGTTTGTTATTCCCAGATTACACACTTGTATAATTGTAGAAGGGGGGGTTGAATACAATTCTTGATTATTATAAATTTCTGATAAAAACCACAGAAATCTATAAGGAAATAATTGCTGAATAAGAAATGGTTCACAAACACATAAAAAATCAGGTGGTTAAATGTACCACCTGAGACTTTTATTCGAAGAAAACCCTGTGATACAAGTGTACACAGCTTCTGTGTTTACAACTCTTTGCTTCTAAAGATATTCAAGAAACCCTAAGCAAATGTGTATGTTTTCTTACATTCTAAAGAGTTGCTACACTTGGTTATATATTCCAAGTTTACAAGTGCTACAGGAATAAGATAATATTAATCTAATTCAAGTTGACTTGCTACTCCACTCCAAATCCACATGTAGCCGAAAGGTTGTCCTTGTGAACAGATATGTCCCCTGCACCTTTCTTGTATGTACTGTGTAAATGGAATGCTTCTTTCTTCTGTGTTTCCAAAGTATGGCTGCCATATTGCTTTTTATACCTACTATCAACCCATGTGATCTGTCAGTCAAACCTGTCCTTATCAACTGCTAATTCCTAGCATAGGATAAAGTGACAATGATTATCCGTTGATGTTGTGTCTACTTATCCGTTGATGGTAGTTTGAGCTGTATCCGTTGATCGAGTAGATTTGAGTTGTATCCGTTGATAGAGCCCTGTTCTCATCCGTTGATACATTTTCACTTAGACAGAATTACATAGCATAGCTTATTTACAATTGGCTACCCTATTCTGCCTATCCATTGATGGTCAACATGACTCTGAATAAAGACACTATCAACTGATAAATAGAGATATTGCAGTATGCTACAAAACCTCATCCGTTGATGAGCTACCTGTCAACGGATAGAGTTATAAGGTCTTATCCGTTGACAGTTACAAAACTTGACTTATACAATTTTGCTTGAATGTTAAGTTATCATCAACTACAACATATTCCTAACAATCTCCCCCAATTTATACTTGATGGCTATAAAGCATAAATTCATAACCTTGATGATAACAAAACATTCCTAACGATATATACACACTTCAGTATGCAAACATTGTATTAAGCTACAAAAATTAAAAACAGAAAGCTTTAAGAAACTTATCAGAGATGTGCTCCTTTAGATTGAGCAGATTAATGAGGTTTCCTCTCTCTGGTTGGCTGCACCCTTGACTTTCCTTCCTTGGTAGAGTTGGACTCAATTTGCACTTGAAGTTGCCTATAGAAGGTATCTTCTTCAACAACCTTTGGATTTAGCTTTAGTTGTAACCATCTCAGGTAGTCAGAACTAGCCTTTGACAGTTGGTCTTCTAACCTGAAGAATCTCCTAGTGCCCTCATTATCCCTGAACTCCATCATCCAAAAGGGTTGAATGTGGATTTTCTGTCCATTATAAGGGATCTTCATTTTCTTTGGTAGACTTGAGGGTGAGTTCCATTCTCTCCTTATTTCTTCTATTCTGCTAATTATCTCCCTTCTGGCTATCTCAGAGAACCCTGTGTGTCTCTTGAAAGCTGAGAACACTCTGGTCAATGTATGATAATTTTCTCCAAGAACCTTCTTTAGTGGCCATGTCCTCTGACTTCCTCCCTTGTAGACAAACACTAATCTCTCAGGCTGATTCTTGTACTTGTCAATTCCTCTTACTTCTGACAATTCATCCAAAAATAGATTCATGTCAGAGTATTCTTCAATTTCTGCCTGATAGATAAAGTCTTCTTTGTTTTCCAAGATTGGTTGTTTGACAATGGCAGGTACCCTAGCAACTTGAACTGGTCCCTTTGAAAGTTGCTTCTTTGGAGCCCTTTTCTTCTGTTTTGGATTTAGCAAGAATGAAGGAACTTCAATTGAATCAAAATTCACTGGTTCCTCTTTAGGCCTTATGGGGTCACCATGAAAGTTTACAGTTGGGTCGATTACTAGTGCAGACATAGGTACTGGTGAACCAATTGTTTCTTTTTCTGGAGAGGGTTCTGGAGAAAGAACCCTCTTGGTTTTAGCTTTCCTTCTTCTAGGTTTGATTTTGGGAACTTCCTCAGGTTCCTTCATTTCAACCTCTACCTCATCCATTAACTCTTGAGCTAGCCTGGCTTGCTTCTCTTCTGAGTTTTCATGTTGATTTTCTGTACTTGGATGGGCTTCCCTTTGGATTCTGGAGACTTCTTCTCTTTTAGCTTCCACAAATCTAGGATGACTGTTGGATATATTTAATACTTTTCCATTCCTCATGATTACAGCCATCCAATCTCTTACACTCTTATTTGTCTGAACTTTGAACTCCATAATTGTTTTTCCCATTAGCTTTACTTCATCATTCTTGGGAAATGGGTAGTCCAATTGAAGCTTGTTCTTCCCATTTTCCTTTGGTGGTGAGTAGGCTCTGGTTTTGATAGCTGGTTCAAATTCTTTGACAAATGATGGCTCAGCATCATAGAATGTAGGAGCCACAACCCTTGGAGTGAGCACCTTCATGATTGTGGTTGATATTGTTGGAGCAGAAGATTGAGCATTAAGGAACAAAGTTGATGCAATTGATTCATTGATCATCCTCTCTGTCCTTAGAATTCTGTCATTAGCCTCCTTGTTTATCTTTTCCAAAGCTTCTATCCTGGCTTGCCTTTCACCATCTGAGATGTCTTCTAATCTTTGAATCTCAGGCAAAGCCACTTGTTTCTTCACAGGGGAAGCCTTTATCTCAAACTCTGTTGGATTGACCACTACAATTGGCTGTTGCTCCCCCTCAATATGTGCTATCTCACTACTGGTAGCTTGAAATTGGCCAGTAGATGTTGCAGCCTCTTCTGTGCTTGTTCCCATTTTCTCCCCCTTTTTGTTAGCATCAAGGGTTGGGGTTGAAGCTGCAAGTAGCATTTCCAGTAGTTGAGTTTGTTTTGTTTGATTGGCAATGATGGTGTGCAATTGAGATTCCATACTATCCACCCTTGAGGAAAGAAGCTGAACAGACTTAGCCAGGCTATCTTCTTTGAGAAGTTTGCTAGAAAGCACCTTCTGAGTGGTAGTAGGAGCTAGTGCCTCAATTCTGGCATCTAGTGCTATTTTCATATCTCTAATTGCAGACTGGACCTCCTCTTGCTGTGTTCTTTGAATAACAGATTGCATCTTTTGTAATTTCAGGGAGGCCATTACTTGCTCAAGAACAGTCTTTCTCTGTGGTTCTGCAGTTTGGTGCTCAGCCTTAGCAGATTGGTATTGCTTCATGATTTCCACATTGAGATGCCCAAGTTCAGTGGCATTGGAAAACATCCATCCTGGAGTTTCATCTTCATTTATGTCTTCACCATCTGAACTGTGACTGTCATAACTGCCAAACTCTTCACTTCCAGCATTTGGAGACAGGGTTTGTAAAGCTTCTTTTGCTCTTTGAAGAGATTCTGAGGTGTGCACTAGGTGCATTGCCTCCTCTGCCTCCACATTGCCCTGCTGTGCCATGACTTGATAGGCAGAAACAGGATGAGTAAAGGTTTCAGGATCCAAAGAGATGGAGTCAATAACTGACTGATATTCCTGTCTAAATTCCATCTCTTTGGAAGCTTCATTAACCTCCATTAACTCACTTGCAATGACTGATTCTTCCTGCCTTATTTCTCCTGTAGTCCCTTCTCTCCTCTCATCTCTCTTTTCTTGCATCAGGGGCTCCCCCTGGCTCACACCTCTCACACCCTCACCTTCACCTACTAAGGTGGAACTCTCTAGCTCTCCTTTTGCCTGACCGGAAGAAATGGTCAGCCTCTCATTGATTTTCTCTCCTTTTGCCTGCTCACAAGGCAGCCTCTCACTCCCTTCCCTCATTCCTAAAAGTGTTTCAATTACTACAAACTCCTCCACAGTTGACATAGGAATGTCACATTTTGCAGTGGTAGAGAGAGTTGTCAACGGATAAGGAATATCCGTTGATGTAGTAGTTATTGCTGTCAACGGATAGTTAGTTGAAGACATATCCGTTGATGAAGAAACACTTGTCAACGGATGAAGGATATCCGTTGATGAAGGTAAACGAGTATCCGTTGAAGTGAAAACCAACACGGAATCTGTGGTGATTGATTTTAAGGAAGAGGCCACAGATAGTGTTGTGAATTCAGGAATGGAAGATTGATGGCCCAACAAATCATCTAAAAGAGGATGACCACCAATTGTTGAGTGGGGCTTCTCCATGAATTTTAAAGATGGAGAATCAGGAATTGATGTAGAGATCATATCCACATCCAGAGATGGAGTTGGTGATGGTGGATCAAAATGTGTATCGATTTGAAGGTTAAGATCAAGGGGCTGTGACTCCACATTTATTGAAGTCACATCAAACTGAATTTGAGAAGGTACAGTTTGCTGTACAGTGTGTGCACCCTGTGATTCCCCAATGGTTTTGGATTTTACCCTTCTACCATAGGTTTTTGAGGGAGAGCTATCTGTGTCCCTTGCCCTTTTGTGCTGTGTTCCTGAAATGGAACTCAAATTAGTAGTCACACCCTGTTGAGAGGATGTAGCTAGAAATTGGCTTGTAGGTTCATTAACAGTCTTTTGAGAGACTGAAATGTTGTGTGCACTTGCCTTACCTTCCTTATCCTTAGGGCTTCTTTGATGTTCACCCTGTCCCTCACCACTCACTACCACCTTCACACTCCCCTCAAGAGCTTTGGTAGTTTTTGCAACAGATGCCTTTTGAGAGACACCTGAGGTTTGTCTTTTAGATTGTGGTTTAGGAACTTTGGATTTGGTCACTTTGGTAGGAGCCTGTTTGGTCACAGTCACAGACTCCATTGTGACACTAGAAGGCAAAGAAATTTGGGGGTTGGAGATAGGAAGTTCAGGGTTGGAAACAGTTACCTGAATAATTGGTAGATATACCAATTGTACTTCTGCATTTAGGTTCATTCGAATCAAATCACTTAAGACTCTCTTCTCCTGAACAAAACAATTGAACTTGCTATCCGGGTTAGCAATGGATAGCTCATTCTCAGATACATGCAGTGCTAGGAGCATTAAAAATCTAGCAAAATAAACATTCTTGCCCCTAGTTTCCTTTTTACCTAATTTAGCTGCTATCTCATACATGACTAGTGTGCCAAAATTATAAAATTTATCAGTTAAAAGCATACAAAGCATAATTAGCATGGAGTTGGTAACAGCATCAAAGTTACTAATCTTGCCAGAAAAAGTTTTAATGAAGGCATCACAAAGATAACTCCATTCCTTAACCATACCTTTCCTAACAATTTTCCCTAAGTTCTCAGTACTAAGGGTATAATTTATGGAATTAAGCATGGTAACAATTTCAGCATTACTGGGTTCCTTCAGACAGTTATTCTCAGGCAATTTTAAACAAGCAGTTAACACATCAGAATTAACTACATAATTTTTACCCTTTAAAGAAAAAGCAAGTGTACCGTCTGTGCCATTGTACTCAGCAGATGCCCACATCTCTTCGATAACCTCATGGATTAGAGGAGTGGTGGCAGTCATAGCATGTGACAGTTTGCATTTCTTCACGAAATTCATCATGGTGTGATATGCTTCTGGAGCGTTCACAGTATCAACAAAGGCCGCGAAGTTGTTCTTCTCATAGGTAAACCCGGTGGAAGACATCATCTTAACAATAGGCGCCATTGGAGTGTTTGAGCTTTTGTTGCAGAGAGAGATTTAGTGAAGAAGATGCAGTTAACTAATGAGACTCTTGAAAATGAATAAAGGTGAAATGTGAGAATACAAATCAGCCTTTTATATATTCCAAGAATTAAAAATGAAATAATTAAGAGTAATTACCCCATTGGTCAAAAGTAACTGTCAGACAATAAATAAAAAAAAAAGGAAAGAAGTACAGCCGTGACTAATTATACACGTTTATCAACGGCTATATAAAAAGTATATGTATATCAACGGATAAAGATTGGACGGTTGAGAAAACAGTTTATCCATCGATGACGTGGACAACCTGTTATCCGTTGACATACGAAAATCTAGTAATGTGTTTACACTACCAACGGATAAAAGGATATCCGTTGATAAGCAAATTTTGCCTTAGACAAAATTTCTGCTAAGAGTTATTCTGAGAGTTTTTAATTCTCAAGTAAATCAAAACACATTTCTAGCTGCAATACAGTATTATTAGATATCACTAGGAATTATGAAAAATTAAGCATACCTAGTTCACCTACCAATCTTGTGAATGAGGATTCATTAAGAGGCTTGGTGAAGATATCTGCAAGCTGCATTTCACTTGGCACAAAGTGCATTTCTACTGTACCATTCATCACATGCTCTCTGATGAAGTGGTATTTGATGTCAATATGCTTGGTTCTCGAATGTTGCACTGGATTTTCTGTGATGGCAATAGCACTAGTGTTGTCACAGAAAATTGGAATCTTCTCAACTTTTAGACCATAGTCAATAAGTTGATTCCTCATCCAAAGAATCTGTGCACAACAACTTCCAGCTGCAATGTACTCAGCTTCGGCTGTAGAAGTGGAGACTGAGTTCTGTTTCTTACTGAACCATGACACAAGCCTATTCCCTAGAAACTGACAGGAGCCTGTAGTACTTTTCCTATCAATTCTGCAACCTGCATAGTCTGCATCTGAATAGCCAATTAGATCAAAGCCAGAATCTCTTGGGTACCAAATGCCAAGGTTTGGTGTTCCCTTGAGATACCTGAAAATTCTCTTAATAGCAATCAAGTGAGACTCTCTAGGGTCAGCTTGAAATCTAGCACAAAGACATGTGGAGAACATTATATCAGGTCTACTAGCTGTTAGATATAGAAGTGAGCCTACCATGCCTCTATAGCTTGAGATGTCCACAGATTTTTCCTTAGTGTTCAACTCAAGCTTAGTTGCAGTGGCCATAGGTGTTTTTGCAGAGGCACAATCCATTAAGTCAAATTTCTTTAAGAGATCATAAATATATTTTGTTTGACTTATGAAAATTCCCTCATTAACTTGCTTTACTTGTAAGCCAAGAAAGTAAGTTAATTCACCCATCATGCTCATTTCATACCTACTTTGCATAAGTTTGGCAAACCTTTTACAAAGCTTCTCATCTGTAGACCCAAAAATAATATCATCTACATAGATTTGAACAAGTATTGAAGAACCATTGACATTTCTATGAAATAAAGTTTTATCTACTGTACCTCTAGTGAAGTGATTCTCCAGAAGAAATTGAGATAAAGTGTCATACCAGGCTCTTGGTGCTTGCTTCAAACCATAAAGTGCTTTCAAGAGAAGATATACATAATCTGGAAATTCTGGATCTTCAAAGCCAGGAGGTTGATGGACATATACCTCTTCTTCCAGTTCCCCATTTAGAAAGGCACTTTTAACATCCATCTGATAGACTTTGAAGTTGGCATGTGCTGCATAGGCTAGGAAAATTCTGATGGCCTCAAGTCTTGCCACTGGTGCAAAAGTTTCATCAAAATCTATTCCTTCTTCTTGAGAATAGCCCTTTGCCACTAATCTAGCTTTATTCCTCACAATTATGCCATTTTCATCAGTCTTATTCTTGAGAACCCATTTGGTACCTATGATACCTCTATCATCAGGTTTGGGCACAAGCTTCCATACTTTATTTCTCTCAAATTGGTTTAGCTCTTCTTGCATTGCTAAGACCCAATCTGGATCTAGAAGAGCATCCTCCACTTTCTTAGGTTCCTCTTGAGACAGGAAACTACTGTATAGGCACTCTTCTTGTGTGGCTCTCCTAGTTTGGACTCTTGAGTTTGAGTCACCAATGATCAACTCAAAAGGATGATCTCTGGTCCATTTTCTTGAAGGTGGAAGGTTTGATCTAGATGAGGTTGCTTCATCTATGTGAGTATGATATTGTTGATTGGATATTGAGTTTTGACTTTGAGAAACTCCCCCTGAGTTTGTTGTCCTTGAGGAATTATGAAGTTGACTGTCAACAGAAGCATCATTTTGTCTATCAACGGATGCTCCATTTTGCCTGTCGACGGATACATGAGAATGTCTGTCAACGGATGCATCTGATGATCTAGTATGACTGTCAACGGATGCTTCATTTCCAGTGTTAGCATCACTTCTAGTTGGACCAACAGCTCTAGGTGAATTTCCAAGGTCATGATCTTCATTTTCCTCATCATCATCAATGTACATTCTTCCTTCTACCTCATTTTCAAATCTCAACTTTTCATGGAAGCCTTCATCATTCAGACCTAGAATCTTCTGATCATCAAACACAACATGTACAGATTCCATGACAATGTTGGTTCTTAAATTGTAGACTCTATAGGCTTTCCCTGCTGCATACCCAACAAAGATAGCTTCATCTGCCTTTGCTTCAAATTTGCCCAAGTTATCTCCATGATTCCTTAGCACAAAACACTTACATCCAAAGACATGGAGAAAAGCTAACGTTGGTTTCTTATTGGTGAATAAGTGGTAGGGAGTCATTCCTCTAGCTTGATTGATCAAGGAAATATTCTGAGTGAAGCAGGCAGTGCTGACAGCTTCAGCCCAGAAATATGTTGGCAATCTTGATTCACTTAACACTGTTCTAGCTGCTTCAATGAGAGTTCTGTTTTTCCTTTCAACAACCCCATTTTGTTGAGGTGTTCTAGCAGCAGAAAACTCATGGACAATTCCATTCTCTTCACAGAAAATATTCATTGTGGAATTTTTGAATTCAGTGCCATTGTCACTCCTGATTCTTTGTACTTTTACTTCAGAACCATTGTTTACTTGTCTGAGATGATTGATGATGATTTCACTTGCACAATCTTTGGAGTGCAGGAAGAAAGTCCATGTAAACTTAGAGAAATCATCCACAATCACCAGACAGTATTTCTTCTTTGAGATGGACATGACATTTACTGGACCAAATAAGTCCATATGCAGCAATTGAAGGGGCTTAACAATAGATGACTCTGTCTTGCTCTTGAAGGATGATTTCTTTTGCTTTCCTAATTGGCAGGCATCACACAGTCCATCTTTGATGAACTCCAATTGAGGGATTCCTCTAGCAAGATCCTTTCTTACCAAATCATTCATTACTTTAAAATTCAAATGAGACAGCTTTTTATGCCATAGCCAACTCTCATCCTTGCTTGCTTTGCTGAAGAGACAAGTAATGGATTCTGAGCATACTGAGTTGAAGTCATGCTATGTAAACATTTCCTTTTCTAAAGCCTGTCAGAACCACATTGTTGTTTTTCTTGGTAGAAACAACACAGGCTTCTTTAGTGAACTTTACTTCATAGTCTTTGTCACAAATCTGACTGACACTCAGCAAATTGTGCTTCAAACCTTCAACTAAAGCCACTTCTTCAATGATGACATTGTCCTTTGTAATCAAGCCATATCCCTTTGTATAACCTTTGCTGTCATCTCCAAAGGTAATCCTAGGGCCAGCTTCCTCCTTGAACTCTGTGAGCAGGGTTGAATCTCCTGTCATATGCCTAGAACATCCACTGTCTAGGTACCATAGATTCCTCTTATTTCCCTGCACACAATCCAAAATACAAATCAAGTTGATTTTGGTACCCAAGTTTCCTTGGGTCCTTTCTTGTTAGCCTTTGGTTTTACACTCTTGGCAATCTTCACTTTGGGTGTAGATGCTTGAGTGATAGGTTTAGACAGATGCTCATTTGCATAAATATTTGATGCATGCATTTGTGAAAAATTGGCATACATATTATCCATGCTAGGGATGCTCCATGACATTTGTGGCATATTCACAGATTGAAAATAAGGATTAGGCACATATGGCATGTTCACATATGGATTTGAAAAACTAGCATTCTGATACAAACCAGGCATAACAGGCATTGCAGGCATACTTGGCATAGATTGAGATACATGAACAGGAGTCCTTTTAACAGACTTGCAATTAGAAGATAGATGATTGACACTATTGCAATTACCACAAGTTTTCCTAGGAGCAAACTTGTCAGGAGAATAATTGTTTTTCTTGTTAATGCCTATCTTACCATTTCTGTTCTTTTTCTTTTTACCCTCAGTCTCTACCTTTTCATTAACTGACTTACCAACAGCCTTTTTGTTGGGTAAATCACCTGCCTTAGCCTTCTCACTTGATTTGGCTTGGCTACTTTCACCAGAAACAAAGTTCTTGGCTACTGGACCATACTGATTGTTCAGTCTCTTGAGTTCCTTCTTACTAACAGACTTTTTGTTAGTCGACGGATACCTCTCATCCGTTGATGGTTCATCTGTCAACGGATGATCACTATCCGTTGATTCACAAATAGTCTCTAGATCCTCAAGGCAAGGTTCTAGCTCCTTTTTCTTCTGAGTCCAGGTATCCCTTACAAATGATTCTATTCCCTGGACTTCTATTATGTTTTGAGAAATATTCCTACAACTTTGAAATTTAGCAATTATTCCTTGTTCTTTTTCAAGCTGGTTTCTTAAGATTAATTCTCTTTTTAACACAGCTTCAAGTTCATTTTTAGCATCATTGCAATCAACTCTCATTTTCTCAAATTCTAGAAATTGAACTTCCAGAACTGCATTTCTATCACTTAAGAACTGATTAGTTTCTTTAATCCTATTGTTCTCTTTAGTAAGTGATTTAAGAGTAACACTCAAGTGATATAGTTCAGTAGACATATCATCTATAACACTATTGCATTCCTCTTTGGTGAGCTCAGAGAGATTAGTAGAAAATACCTGATTGCTAGCTGAACTTGCTTCCTGCTCAGAATCAGCCATTAATGCAAGGTTGACAAACTCAGCATCATCATCAGAATGATTTCCATCAGCAGCCCAGTCATACTCTTGGGTCATGAATGCCTTTCCTTTCTGTCTGAGAAGATCAAAGTATTTCTTCTTGTAGTCAATAGTTTCAGTTGACTTTCCCTTGTTCTCAGATCTAGGCTTCCTGCATTCACTTATCATGTGACCAGCAATACCACAATTATAGCATTTAATTTTGGATTTATCCACATAATTGCTTGTAGAAAAATCCTTGTTAAATGGCTTGGCCACCCCAGAGTTTCTTCTGAATTTTAGCTTAGAGAATCTCCTAGATAGAAAGGCTAAATGCTCATCTATCTCATCCAATTCATCCTGCTGTAGGACACTCATTTCTTCAGACACCTTTTCCTTGCTTTTGCTTGATTCTGTTCTACCTTCACAAACCTCCCTGTTTGGTGTAGATTTAGCAGCTTCAGTCCTCTTTTCCTCCTTCTGCTCCAAGTTGGCAACAAGTGCAACTGACCCACTTTTCTTTTGGACCTTCTCAATTTCTTCATCCTGCTCCATTTCTAGTTCATATGTCTTTAAAGTTCCATAGAGTCTTTCAAGAGTAAATGACTTGTACTCTTGAGTGTTTCTTAGAGAAACAGTCATAGGCTTCCACTCTTTGGGCAGTGATCTCAGAAATTTGAGATTAGAATCTTTCACTTGGTAGATTCTTCCATACAGTTTCAAGCCATTCAGTAGCTTTTGAAATCTACTAAATGTATCATTCAATGTCTCTCCATTCTTGAAATGGAAGTGCTCATACTGTTGGATCAGTAGTTGCATCTTGTTTTCCCTTACCTGTTCTGTACCTTCACAAAGGGTCTGAACAATGTCCCATACTTCCTTGGCGGTAGTACAGTTGATAACATTGTCAACCATGTCTGTTTCTAAGCCATTAAACAGAATATTCATGGTCTTTTTGTCCTTGTGAACTTCTGCAATATCCTCAGCGCTCCATTCAGAAACAGGTTTTGGGATGTACGTGTCTGGTGCATCTGCAGCAAGACCAACTCTTGAAGCAGCCTTCATTGGAACATGAGGACCCTTCTCAATGCAATCTACAAAACCTACATCAATAGACATGAGATGTAGACGCATTTTTACTTTCCAGTGAAAGTAATTTTCCCTATCAAGAACCGGTATCTTCACTCCATAATCCTTCTTAGACATGTTGAAAGTGTGTTGATCTTTAAACTTCAAATATATTAGAAGCTTGCTCTGATACCAATTGTTATTCCCAGATTACACACTTGTATAATTGTAGAAGGGGGGGTTGAATACAATTCTTGATTATTATAAATTTCTGATAAAAACCACAGAAATCTATAAGGAAATAATTGCTGAATAAGAAATGGTTCACAAACACATAAAAAATCAGGTGGTTAAATGTACCACCTGAGACTTTTATTCGAAGAAAACCCTGTGATACAAGTGTACACAGCTTCTGTGTTTACAACTCTTTGCTTCTAAAGATATTCAAGAAACCCTAAGCAAATGTGTATGTTTTCTTACATTCTAAAGAGTTGCTACACTTGGTTATATATTCCAAGTTTACAAGTGCTACAGGAATAAGATAATATTAATCTAATTCAAGTTGACTTGCTACTCCACTCCAAATCCACATGTAGCCGAAAGGTTGTCCTTGTGAACAGATATGTCCCATGCACCTTTCTTGTATGTACTGTGTAAATGGAATGCTTCTTTCTTCTGTGTTTCCAAAGTATGGCTGCCATATTGCTTTTTATACCTACTATCAACCCATGTGATCTGTCAGTCAAACCTGTCCTTATCAACTGCTAATTCCTAGCATAGGATAAAGTGACAATGATTATCCGTTGATGTTGTGTCTACTTATCCGTTGATGGTAGTTTGAGCTGTATCCGTTGATCGAGTAGATTTGAGTTGTATCCGTTGATAGAGCCCTGTTCTCATCCGTTGATACATTTTCACTTAGACAGAATTACATAGCATAGCTTATTTACAATTGGCTACCCTATTCTGCCTATCCATTGATGGTCAACATGACTCTGAATAAAGACACTATCAACTGATAAATAGAGATATTGCAGTATGCTACAAAACCTCATCCGTTGATGAGCTACCTGTCAACGGATAGAGTTATAAGGTCTTATCCGTTGACAGTTACAAAACTTGACTTATACAATTTTGCTTGAATGTTAAGTTATCATCAACTACAACATATTCCTAACAATGTAGTTTCTATCCTTCTACCGGTAGAGAAGACCCGCGGATTATTGGACTCGGATGTGGCGACTGATCATCGTCAATCCCTGTCAGGTTTTATGTTTTCTTTAAGTCCCATTCCTCCACTTTGGAAAAATGCTTTGACACTGCATCTTAGGCCTACGTGCCAGTTGCCGATAGTGTCCTATTTTGATGAGAAAGATGTTGACTTTATGCAGTAGCTAGAACTGCAAGGTTATTTTGAAAACAAGGGCACGTACTGGTGCACCTTTGAAATTTACCAATAATGACAAGTGATTCTATAACTGATTGATACAACGAGTTTAATGACTATTATACATATGAAATGTTATATTGCTTATCTTATACATATATTCTTGCTGAGCTATAGTTGCTCACTCTTGCTTGTTTTCAAATTTTACAAACACAACAGCTAAGAGAAATGGCAAGAACCAGTCAGACTGTTCGAAAGCAGGTGACTAGACCCCAGGCTGCAGTCGAGATTCCACCGGTAGGCCCCATTAGCCGGATTGGTCGGCAACTTTTGTTAGTACGTTTTATTTATAAGTATGACCTGTGCAAGGCAGTGTACCGCAACAAACTTTCAAGCCGCTAACTTCGCTTCATATCGAAGTGTTGCTGGTAGCATAAATGCTATTTAATTCGGTCTGTAATAACTCTAAAACTTTTACTTTTGCTCAATCAAATGTATGACGTTTCTGAGACTCTAACCTGTGTGTGTGTGTGTGTGTGCGGTGTGAGTTTATTGTGGGGTCGATGGCTGTTTATTTATATTATGTACAAGAACAAGTATGTTAATAATGGAAAATGGACCGTGAGCGCCTAGATCTCCGACCCCGGATCTGGGGGCGTCACAGAAATGGTATCAGAGAGAAGGTTACAGTTCTCAGAAACGATAGTAATTTAGGAAAGCAACCATAATAATACGAATAATATAACACTAATAATAATCCCATTAATACCTGGAGCTCTCATCGAGTTCACAGTCGGGTTATCGGATATAGCCCTGACTTCTAAGGCCCGTGAGGGAACTACTTCTTAAACCCTTCTTTTTGGTTAGTAACCTAGCTTATTTCCCTTGTGTAGATGGAGGATATACCAGACCCTGAGGCCTATGAGAGGGAGCATGATGAGGCACTACTGAGAGAGACTGAGGACCCTGTTGAGGATACTGATGCTGACCCTGAGCTGGGCCCCTGGATTACGATATTAGGGGATACTGATGATGAGGACCCCGAGGAGGAGCCCTTTATGGAGCCTGAGCCTGTTACCCCCTCCCCTGTGGCCACTGATGAGGAGAGTGTGCGATCCGGTGAGGACCGTGTTGTGACACCCCCGCCCTCTCCACAGTTATTGAGCCTCACTTCTTCTGATGATGATGATCCCGAGGAGGACACTTCTAGTGAGGAGGAGCGTGACCCTACCCCCGCTCCTGCTCCTGCCCCTGTTATGCCACCCCCACCACTGGACCTACCCCCGGTGTCGGGCGCTGAGCACGCCTATGTCGTGCAGTTCATGACCCGAGACTTACTTTCTGCGGAGGCCCGACTTAACGAGGCGAGGAGGGTGATAGTGGAGGAGCGCGAGGCGCGCTTGAGGATCCAGGCTGAGATGAGGACTACTGTTGCTAGGAGGACTAGAGCTCGCCTCCACAGGATTGAGAGGAGGAGTCGCGAGAGGGTTCTCGGATTAGGGATCCGCGGGGGCGGAGTGATCCGGGCTAGGGATGTTAGACGTGTTGTGCGTCGTGCATTTGCCCGAGTGAGGGCCTTGCTCCGTCGCGGTGCGGCCCCGTGATGTGTTACTGATAGCTCAGTTCCCTAGGTTCAGATGACATTAGTATGTCGATTTTGCGGGACAGTTGACTTGTGCAGTGGCGTCCTTTCTGACCAGTGGATGAGTAGACTGACCTACATATATGTAGATGTGACTTCGGATAGTATGTACGGATGTAGCCCTACTTTTGTGTAGCCTTGACTATTCGGATTATGTACTTGTATTTGTTCCACTTTTGCTAGACTTTGACATCGGAACTATGTATTTGGCTCTAACATCCGAACTTTGTGACCACCCTTGTACCGTACTTATTTAGTTTCAGTTTCCTTGATATTGTCTCAACTGCTTTACTTCCTGATGCCATGCTCTACTGTTTTGATATACAACTGTGATTATACAACTGCTACAAGCCCCAAATACAACCATGCTATTTCAAATTTACGATATGTGATTTCAAATTGTTCTCCACATTTTCCAAAATATTCCTACAATTTTTCTAAAATAAACCTTTCAAAAAAAAAAAAACGGTTTTAGTTATTTAAAAATTTTGAAAATATTTCTACAGATTGCGAAGTTTCGAAATTTTGGAAATTCCTACAAATGTTTTCGAACCACGTAACGACTTCCCCTAAAAAGTTTTTACAGTTTATCGCCATCATAAGAGCACTACGAGTTTCGAAATTTTAACCCTGTGTAAGGAGGAACAATACGTTCCTGACTTCTCTAAATACGGTCAAATAATTGAAAACCCTAACCCATTTTTGTCTTATTATCAGAATCATGCCACCCAGAAGAATGAACACTCGAGCTCACCCGGCCAGCTCTGAAGGCCAGGGTAGCCACCATGGGCCGGAAGGCCACCAAAACCGAGAGAGAGAGGATCAGAACCTGAGCGAGGATGAAGGTAGTGATTATAACCTGTTTGATAACTCTGAGTATGATGAAGAGGAAGCTGAAGATGATACCCTGGAGGTGGAAAACCCAAGGAGAGACCCTATGGAGCGATTCATGGACCTACTTAGGCAGAACTTGGACCGTCCCCCGGTCCAGCCACCACCCAACAATGCGAATGCCAATGCCTTTCGGAATTTCAAATCCCTGAAACCCCCGGAGTTTAAGGGAACTGCGGACCCAGTCGAGGCAAGAGCCTGGCTGAAAGAAATGGAAAAATCTTTTGAGATACTAGGAGTCGCTGAAGAGCAGAAAACTGTTTTCGCCACCTATCTGCTGAAGGGTGAGGCAAACTACTGGTGGGAAGCTAAAAAGAATTTGGAGGGAAGAGGTGTGGTGACCTGGGAGAGGTTTAGCGAGTTGTTCTTGGAAAAGTATTTCCCTAGGTTCATGGAAACACAAATGGAGCTGAAATTTTTGGAACTCAAGCAAGGTAACATGACGGTGGCCGAGTATGAGGCAAGATTTACTGAGCTGTCAAGGTTTGTGCCGGAATATGTGAACTCTGAGGTGAAGAGGGCCCGAAGGTTTCAATTGGGGCTAAAGCAATGGATTCAGAATCGTGTGGCGGTTCTTGAGCTGACAGACTATGCCACCCTGGTACAGAAAGCATCGATTGTTGAGGCTGGAGGTGAACAGATGCAGAAGGAGAGAGAGGGAAGGAAAAGGAAGTTTGATAGTCGAAAGGGGAACTCTGCGGGAGATAGCTTTCCGAGCAAATTTAAGCGAGGAACAATGTCCCAACCCAGCGGAAACTTTGGAACCAAGAGAGCCGAAAGTTGGAGTGTGGGCCAGGGCGGCCGACCCCAGGGGTCATCGTACTCTACCCCACCCCGAGCCCCACTCCCGGAATGCAATAAATGTGGAAGGAAACATGCGGGCGTGTGTAACCTGCAAGATGTGAAGTGCTTCAAGTGTGGGCTGACGGGACATTATGCTAACGCCTGTCGAGGGACTAGTAACAACACCAGTGCTGGAGGTAATTGCTTCAAGTGTGGGAAACCAGGGCACCGAATGAGGGAATGTATGTCCTCTGGGCCAGCTGCATCAAGAGTGAGTGGAACTGCTTCTAACAGGGCCCCTACTGCAAGAACTTTTAACATGACTGTGCAAGATGCCGTGAGGAACACGGATGTGATCGCAGGTACCCTACTACTCAACTCAGTTAATGCGAATGTTTTATTTGATTCGGGAGCTACCAAGTCTTTCATATCTCTAGATTTTGTATGTCGGCTAGGCCTTAAGACTGAACCACTGAGAGACAGACTGCAAGTAGAGATAGCTAATCATGAAATTATTCCTGTTAACCAAGTTTGTCCAGGTTGCGACCTAGAAATAGAGGGGCGACACTTTCGGGTAGATTTAATACCTTTTAAATTAGGGGAGTTTGACGTAATAATAGGTATGGATTGGTTGACAACCCATGGAGCTCAGATTGATTGCGTGAAGAAGAAAGTGAGTCTAAGACTGCCAGGGGATAAGGAAGTAGTGTTTAGTGGAAAACGACAAACCCAAAAATTCCTGACTATGATTCAAGCTAAAAGGCTGTTACGTAAGGGATGCGAAGCCTATCTAGCCTATGTAAAGGATACCAAGAAGGAGGCACCCAACCTACAGGAAATCCCAGTCGTTAATGAGTTCGCGGACGTATTTCCGGATGATCTTCCAGGACTACCACCTGATAGAGACATCGAGTTCGCTATAGATTTAGTTCCGGGCACGGCCCCAATTTCAAAGGCCCCGTATAGGCTAGCCCCAGTGGAGATGAAAGAGTTGGCCACCCAATTGCAAGAGCTGTTGGATAAAGGAATGATAAGACCTAGTGTGTCACCGTGGGGAGCCCCGGTGCTATTCGTGAAAAAGAAGGATGGCAGTATGAGATTATGCATAGATTACAGGGAGTTGAATAAGGTGACCATCAAGAATAAGTATCCCTTGCCCAGGATAGATGACCTGTTTGACCAATTGAAAGATGCAGTTTATTTCTCTAAGATTGATTTGCGGACCGGGTATCACCAGTTAAAGATTAAACCAGAAGATATACCAAAGACGGCCTTTCGCACCCGGTACGGACACTATGAGTTTTTAGTAATGTCGTTTGGGTTAACGAATGCACCCGCAGCTTTCATGGATTTAATGAATCGAGTCTTCAAGAAGTACCTGGACAAGTGTGTTATAGTCTTCATCGACGACATCTTAATTTATTCCAAGACAAAAGAGGAACATGCAGAGCATTTGAGGATTGTATTGGGAGCATTAAGAGAAGAAAAGTTGTACGCTAAGTTCTCGAAGTGTGAATTTTGGTTGAAGGAAGTTCAGTTTTTGGGGCATGTGATTAGCGAACAAGGCATCCTAGTGGACCCAGCCAAAATAGAGGCTGTATCAAATTGGGAGAGACCAACCACTCCGACAGAGGTGAGAAGTTTCATAGGATTGGCCGGCTACTATAGGAGATTTGTCCAAGACTTTGCCAAAATAGCAGCCCCTTTGACCCGGCTAACTCGCAAGACCGAGAAGTTTGTGTGGACTGAGAAATGCGAAGAGAGCTTTCAAGAGTTGAAAAAGAGGTTGGTGACAGCACCAGTACTAGCCCTACCCGATGATAAGGGAGATTTTGTGATTTATAGCGACGCGTCCCATAAAGGTTTAGGGTGTATGCTTATGCAGCACGGTAAGGTGATTGCGTATGCGTCCAGACAACTTAAGGAGTATGAGATAAGATACCCCACCCATGATTTGGAATTAGCAGCAATAGTCTTTGCTTTGAAGATCTGGAGACATTATCTTTACGGAGAAAAGTGTGAAATCTACACGGATCACAAGAGCTTAAAGTACATATTCACTCAGAAAGAGTTAAACATGAGGCAGAGGAGATGGTTAGAGCTAATCAAGGATTATGATTGTGAGATTCATTATCACCCAGGGAAGGCCAACGTAGTGGCCGATGCACTTAGCCGAAAGGAGAAGCTTAAGATGATAACGTCAGTGGACGAATTGATCAAGGACCTCGAGGGGCTGGAGATTGAGGTGAGGTTGCCAGGAATTGGCCAAGAGAGTCTAATGGAAATAAAAGTCCAACCACCGCTATTGGAAAAATTAAGTTATGCCAGGAAAAGAAGATAGAAGAAGAAAAGAATTCGATGGAGAAAATTTTGACTGGCGAAGAAATTAGGTGTGAGAAGGACGGGAATGGAGTTATGAGGTACGCATCTAGGATATGGATCCCGAACGTTCAAGAATTGAAAGATGAGATTTTGCAAGAGGCTCATAGCTCAAGGTATTCGATTCATCCTGGAGGCACCAAGATGTATAGGGATTTGAAAGAATATTATTGGTGGCCAAACATGAAGAAGGACATAGCAGAGTGGGTAAGTAAATGCTTGACATGTCAGAGAGTGAAGGCCGAACATCAGAGGCCCAGTGGATTGTTGCAACCCTTAGAGATACCCGAGTGGAAGTGGGAACAGATTGCGATGGACTTTGTGGTCGGGTTACCAAGGACCAAGACTAATCATGATGCCATTTGGGTAATTATTGATAGATTGACCAAGTCAGCACATTTTCTTCCAATCAACGAGAGATACACTGTCGACAAGCTAGTGGATATTTACTTAAAAGAGATTGTGGTTAGGCATGGGGTTCCTGTGAGCATCGTATCAGATAGAGACCCAAGATTCAACTCCAGGTTCTGGAGGAGTTTTCAGGATTGTGTGGGGACTAAGTTAAACATGAGTACTGCATACCATCCCCAAACAGACGGACAGAGCGAGAGAACCATCCAGACCATCGAGGACATGTTGAGAGTATGTGCCATAGATTTCAAGGGAAGTTGGGACGACCACTTGCCGTTGATCGAATTTTCCTACAACAACAGTTACCATGCGAGTATAGGCATGCCCCCATATGAAGCTTTGTACGGACGAAGATGTCGGTCTCCTTTGTGTTGGGAAGAAGTTGGAGAGCGGAAGATTTTAGGGCCTGAACTGGTCCAACAGACAAGAGAAACTATTGAACTCATAAGAGGACGGCTGGTAGCGGCCCAAGACAGACAGAAGAAGTATGCGGACCAGTCCCGCAAAGATAAGGAATATGAGGTAGGAGAGTTTGTGATGTTAAAAGTATCACCGTGGAAGGGATTGATGAGATTTGGTAAGAAGGGGAAACTAAGCCCGAGATTTATTGGACCTTTTGAGATCTTGAAACGAGTTGGAAAGTTAGCCTATGAATTGGCTTTACCCCCAAGCTTACAGCAAGTACATAATGTGTTTCATGTGTCCATGCTGCGACCCTACCATACCGACTTCCGACATGTGATAAAACATGATCAAGTGGATCTGCAACCAGACTTAACATATGTGGAGCAACCCGTAGAAATTATGGATAGAAAAGAACAGGTGCTGAGGAATAAGGTTGTCAAACTAGTGAGAGTCTTGTGGAGGAACCAGAATGTCGAAGAATCAACATGGGAACTAGAAAGCGCAATGCGTGAAAAGCACCCCCAACTGTTTTCAACCTGATTCCGGGACGGAATCCTTTTAAGGAGGGGAGGCTGTAAGAACCCTAATTTTTGGTAATATTTTATTTTATTTAATATCTTGTGGCAATGTCAATATGGAACCTTTCTGGTCATCCCTGTGATTAATAGAATTGATTGTTTGAGAAACTGTGTTGTTGTATTCCCTATGTAAGGTAAAAAGGGAGATTGTGAAGGCAAGAGTCTTATTGTTAGTAAGATTTATAAAACTTGGGATTTGAGAATGATTAGAGTGTTACAAGATTTATTAAGGATCATGACAAGGAATTATGGACATTAGAGGAATTTACACAATTAGCACTTAAGGAATTATAGGGGAAATCTCTACGCGACAAAATATTATTACGAGGGATTAATTAAGATACGATACGAATTAAAGATTGGATAATAAGCATTGGTGGGAGAATAATAATACAAGGAGTAGTATTGCATGCAAGCTCATGCAACTAAGTAGTTAGAAAAGCAAACTAGATGAACCAAATAGCAAGGGGAATAGTAACTAGTTGGCTTGCTTTTTAAAAGGTGGAGACAACAAGTACCAATGGCCATACCTATAGCCATACCTAGGCTTGTACAATGCTAATACATACACATTATACATATCACCCAACCACTAATTCAATCATTCATCCAACTCAAAAATATCAAACACCAAAAACTCTCTCCCCCCCCCCTTTTAACCTTGCTCTCGGCCAAGACAAGTGGAGAAGAAAAGAAAAATTCTTCTCCCACTTCCCATCACTCTAAATTCATACCATAATTCCTAGGTCATCTACATCATCTAATCAAGGTATGCTAGTGATTTCACTTCATTTCATCCATCCAATTCCAAGATATAAAATGTTAAAGATTGGGTGAATAGTAACCATGTTTGATTTTCTTTTAGATCTTGGATTATAAGTGTTGTAGGAGATCATCTAAGGTGTTGTTGTGTTGTGAGAAGCTTACCCAAGGTCCCTAGGAGCTCAAGAAGGTATAAAATCACAAACCCTCTTGGTTATGTAGTATTTATAATGTTTAGTAGTAGATCCATGCATGTATGAGCTAATCTTGGTTATATAAGTGTTGGATGACTTGGATCTTGAGTTTTTATGTTGAGATTGTGGCTTTTATGATTATGGATAACATATATGTCACCATGAGTGTTATGAACCATGATTTGAGTGTATTAAGTGTTGGTTGTATGGTGGAATTGTGAAAAATGGTTGATCTAAGTGATTTGAGCATGCTGATTTTATCCAGGAACATTGACCTGTATTGTGACACGATTTTGAACCCCCAAATGATGTCCCCTGATGTCCTACCTTATATGGATGGAAAGATAATTGAATGTAGTTTCTGGATATGTAAGGTTCATAGCTAGGTGATGTGTGGATTTTTAGTTATGGCCGGAGAAGTGATTTTTGTTTCTGGACTATGGACTGCATAAAGTGACCCCCTTGTGAACCTTGTTTAAACACCTTAAAAATTATTTGGGATCATGGAAAAATTAGAGAAGCTATGAAATTCAGTGGTGAAGGCTACCCAAAAAGAATTGGATTAAAATATGAATTTTTGGATTTTATAAAAATGCTAGAGTAAATTTCGCGCAAGGGAAAAAGTCGTTAGTGGAGCATAATTCTAGGAGTAGTGGTTATGGTTCGAACGTGGTAACTAAATTAAGTCGAGTAAGTGACGAGCGTAAACGAGTGATGTCATGGACCTATAGTGGGGCTAGGGAGTCATAAGACGAAGTCGTTAAGTTAATTTCGTGTCCCCTTAAAACCCCGTAATTAGAAAGAAATTGTTAAGGTACTAACGAACGATTATTGTTTATGTATAGATCGTTCGAATTCACGCGCTCGACCACCCCAACCAAACCAAGGCAAGTTTACTTTTCAAAACTTATACATATACAAGGATTTTCACTGTTGTGTTTGTAGTTTTCAAATTATATCAAATGCTATGTTTATCGAAGTATTGATGCAATTGAGATTGAACAAGTACATGTATGCTTTTACCCCTTGAACTTAGATTGAAATGTTTTCTTCGGACAACGACTCTAGCAATAGAGGTCGTAGCGGTCCGTATATACTATTGACCGGGGAGCGGTATATTATTATATCGTATCTATATTGCGAAAACCCGAAGGGTCATTCGGGTGGTATCGTATATTCAAATAACTATTATTATATCTTCGTAAATACTCGAAACCCTATCTTGGATTGAAAGTTTATTTTATTAAATAATCATTTTATTAATTATTGATATTAAATTTTAAAATATCATTTATTAATTATTGTTCATTATTTTAAAAACAAAGCTAATCCAAGATACCTTTTAATACTTTCAAACTCGAACTTTTTCGAACTCCAAACATTTTCGAAAACCCTCGGTCAGGCTCTGCTTCTGGTATGATTTCAAGAATTATCGGTCGACTGATGTCGAACCACAACTACTCTGTTTTCAATCAAAATCTGGTTTTTTAAAAGAAAAAGAAAAAGGGACTCTGGCAGGTATGGGAACCGTTGACGAACGATTCCCGGGATGTGTAAGCGGCCGTGAGCCAGGCGGTCCATCACTTATTATTCCGGCCCAGGTGTTGCCGAAGGATGATTACGGATGTAGTTTTCATCGAGGGTGATTACGGATGTAGTTTTCACTCAGGGATAGTTACGGATGTAGTTTCTATCCTTCTACCGGTAGAGAAGACCCGCGGATTATTGGACTCGGATGTGGCGACTGATCATCGTCAATCCCTGTCAGGTTTTATGTTTTCTTTAAGTCCCATTCCTCCACTTTGGAAAAATGCTTTGACACTGCATCTTAGGCCTACGTGCCAGTTGCCGATAGTGTCCTATTTTGATGAGAAAGATGTTGACTTTATGCAGTAGCTAGAACTGCAAGGTTATTTTGAAAACAAGGGCACGTACTGGTGCACCTTTGAAATTTACCAATAATGACAAGTGATTCTATAACTGATTGATACAACGAGTTTAATGACTATTATACATATGAAATGTTATATTGCTTATCTTATACATATATTCTTGCTGAGCTATAGTTGCTCACTCTTGCTTGTTTTCAAATTTTACAAACACAACAGCTAAGAGAAATGGCAAGAACCAGTCAGACTGTTCGAAAGCAGGTGACTAGACCCCAGGCTGCAGTCGAGATTCCACCGGTAGGCCCCATTAGCCGGATTGGTCGGCAACTTTTGTTAGTACGTTTTATTTATAAGTATGACCTGTGCAAGGCAGTGTACCGCAACAAACTTTCAAGCCGCTAACTTCGCTTCATATCGAAGTGTTGCTGGTAGCATAAATGCTATTTAATTCGGTCTGTAATAACTCTAAAACTTTTACTTTTGCTCAATCAAATGTATGACGTTTCTGAGACTCTAACCTGTGTGTGTGTGTGTGTGTGCGGTGTGAGTTTATTGTGGGGTCGATGGCTGTTTATTTATATTATGTACAAGAACAAGTATGTTAATAATGGAAAATGGACCGTGAGCGCCTAGATCTCCGACCCCGGATCTGGGGGCGTCACATCCCTAGAGATGAATCTAGACCAGGATTAGGAGCTAAGGCTGTTAAACAACAAGGGAAGAAAGGCATAAAAGAGGTTAAGGCTGAACGGTTAAAGAAAGCATGTTATCACTGCAAATCTACTGAACATCTTTCTTATGCATGTAAAGCTAACATAAATGTTCCTGCTGCACATGCCATGCCTACCACACATACAATGAATAATCTGCATCAGAATCATGCACAGTGTGGTCAACCTAATTGTATGCCATGCACTTTTAACATCATGCAAACTTTTGTGAATTTAATGAATGCATCTAGCCAGTCATGCTCAAATACTGTTGCTAGTTCAAACATCAAGAAAAAGCATGTGAGAGCCAAGACTGTCAGTCCTCCTAAAGTTAGGAGTGACAAACCTTCTCCTAAGTCTGACAAATCTGTCAAGTCTGAGAAAGGAAAGGAGAAAGTCGAGAGCTCTAGTAATGTTAAGAAAAGTGCATCTCCTGTTGTTAAATCTGTTGATTCTCGATCTTATCGAAAAGCCGGGCCCAATCAAAGTTGGGTTCCGAAGAATGTCTAACCAATCTGTCATTGCAGGGCGTTAAGCAGAATAGAAATAAAGTTATATGGGTGCTAGACAGTGGAGCATCGAGGCATATGACTGGAAACAAGTCCCTGCTTACAGAGTTGGTTATGAAAGCTGGCCCTTATGTTACCTTTGGAGATGACAGCATAGGTGTGACAAAGGGATATGGCAAACTGAAAACTGGCAATGTCATCATTGAAGATATTTCCTATGTTGAGGGATTAAAGCACAATTTGTTGAGTAACAGTCAATTTTGTGACAAAGGTTACGAAATTGTCTTCAACAAGAAAGGTGTATCAATCACTCACATCAAGGAAGGCTCACTGGCTTTGAGAGGAGTTCGAAAGGCAGATCTTTTTGTTGCAGACATGGATTCAGCAAATCAGAATGAGGTCACCTGTTTCTACAGCAAAGCCTCGGATGATGAAAGCTGGTTATGGCACAAAAAGCTATCTCACTTAAACTTCAAAACGATGAATGCTCTCGCGAGGCGAGAATTGGTGAGAGATCTACCTCAAATGGAGTTCGCTCCGAAAGGACTCTGTGAAGCTTGTGAAATGGGAAAGTCGAAGCGAGCATCGCATAAAAGCAAAGAAATTTCTAGTATTACTGAGCCTCTGCAACTTCTTCATATGGATTTGTTTGGCCCAGTGAATGTCCTATCTTTGTCTAGGAAAAGATATACATTGGTGATCGTGGATGACTTCTCCAAGTATACATGGGTATTGTTCGCAATGACGAAAGACGAAGTACCTTTCTTAATCATTGATCACATCAATCAAATTGAGAATGTTTCAACACTTACTGTGAAGACGATTAGATCAGATAATGGCACTGAATTCAAAAACGCAGTGCTGAATGACTTCTGTGTATCTAAGGGAATACGTCGTCAGTATTCAGCCCCGAGAACTCCACAGCAAAATGGAGTAGTTGAAAGGAAGAATAGAACATTGGTTGAAGCAGCAAGAACTTTGTTGTATGATTCGAAACTTCCTCTATACTTCTGGGCCGAAGCAGTGAGTACCGTGTGTTACACTCAAAATCGATCCTTGATCATAAAAGATAAAGAAAAGACACCATGTGAGCTAATGAACGGCAGAAGACCAACAATCAAATACTTTCATGTCTTTGGAGCAAAATGCTATGTACTTATAGACGATGAAAATCTAGGCAAGTTTGCAGCAAAAGCTCGTGAAGGAATCTTTGTTGGTTACTCCACAGATGTGGTGGCAGCTTATAGGGTGTTCTTAGTGAATGATCGAAAAGTGACTGAAAGCTACAACGTCAGATTCGACGATACCAAACTCCCATCAATTTCAAGAGATTCTATTGAACCTGAGTCCCTAAAATTTTAGAATCTGGACTTAGAAGAACTTGAAGATGAACCTGAGTTGGTTGTCCCATTAAATGTTCCAAGTGTACGTGAAGAACCTGAGTCTAGTGAACAAGCTAATTCTACAAGATCAGGAGAGACTTCTTCAGTACGAACCGGCAACAACTCAGGGGGAGTAAATAGCAGCTCAAGGACTACTGTTCAAGGCTCGAGTCGAGTTGACACTAGTTCTGTAGGAGCTGGCACTAACTCAGGGGGAGTTAGTGAAAATAATCAAAGTAGTCAGCACCACAACTCAGAAAGTCAAGCTGAATCATCAAGATAATTTCCAAGAGAACGGGTATGGAATAGAGACCATCCGTTTGAATTAATTATTGGTGATCCAGATGCTGGTGTGACTACTAGAAGAACTACAAGAGCTGACCTGGCTAATATTTGCTTATATTCTGGGTTCTTATCCAAGCTTGAACCTAAAGAAATAGAAGAAGCTCTTGGTGATGCTGATTGGGTGATTGCAATGCAAGAGGAACTCAATCAGTTTGAAAGGCAGAAAGTTTGGAAACTGGTACCCCGACCAAAGAACAAATCAGTAATTGGAGCTAGGTGGGTATTCAGAAATAAAATGGATGAAAACGGACTTGTAACACGAAACAAGGCTCGTTTGGTTGCAAAAGGTTATTCTCAGCGAGAAAGAATTGATTATGATGAGACCTATGCACCGGTTGCAAGACTTGAGGCAGTCAGGATGTTCTTGGCATTTGCAGCACATAAGAACTTCAAGGTTTTTCAGATGGATGTGAAAAGTGCCTTCCTGAACGGAGAGTTAGAAGAAGAGGTGTATCTGGAACAGCCGCCTGGCTTCATTGATCCAGAACTTGTAGATTTTGTGTATCTTCTCTTCAAATCTGTCTATGGTCTCAGGCAATCCCCAAGGCGATGGTATGAAACCTGGCCTATCTTTATTCTTAATTGAAAATGGTTTTATTAGGGGAGTAATTGATAAAACATTGTTCTATAAAAATGTAAAGAATGATTTAATACTTGTTCAAGTCTATGTGGACGATATTATTTTTGGGTCATCTAATGAGCGCTTGTGCAAGAAATTTGCTAAGCTAATGCAGGAAAAATATGAGATGAGCATGATGGGAGAGCTGTCCTTCTTCCTTGGATTACAGATCAGTCAGAGAAAAGATGGTATCTTTATCTGTCAATCCAAGTACTTCAGAGATTTACTCAAGAAGTACAATCTAGAAGATGCATCAGCAGCTAAGACTCCCATGGCTACAGCCACGAAGCTTGATGAAGACAAATCAGGTAAACCAGTTGACATCACAAGCTATCGAGGTATGATTGGCTCACTCCTCTATTTAACTG
This sequence comes from Kitagawia praeruptora, assembly GCA_037693485.1. Taxonomy (NCBI): domain Eukaryota; kingdom Viridiplantae; phylum Streptophyta; class Magnoliopsida; order Apiales; family Apiaceae; genus Kitagawia; species Kitagawia praeruptora. The sequence continues at coordinate 50,746,213 of CM075348.1, read as the reverse complement.
CAAGTAGACCCGATATAATGTTCGTGACTTGTTTATGTACAAGATTCCAAGCGGATCCTAGAGAATCACATCTCGTAGCCGTCAAAAGAATTTTTAGGTATCTCAAGGGCACACCAAATCTAGGGATTTGGTACCCAAGAGATACAGGTTTTAATCTAATTGGCTATTCGGATTCAGACTATGCAGGTTGCAGGATTGATAGGAAAAGCACATCTGGTGCTTGTCAATTTCTTGGCAGAAGATTGGTGTCCTGGCAAAGTAAAAAGCAACATACAATATCTACTTCTACTGCTGAAGCTGAGTACATTGCTGCTGGAAGCTGTGTAGCTCAAATACTGTGGATGAGGAACCAATTGAAGGATTATGGCATGGAGCACAAGAAAATTCCAATTATGTGTGACAACACAAGTGCCATTGCCATAACCAACAATCCTGTAGATCACTCAAGAACCAAGCACATCGACATCAGGTATCACTTCATAAGAGAACATGTCGAGGAAGGGACTGTGGAGCTACATTTCGTGCCCACAATGCAACAAATTGCAGATATATTCACCAAACCTCTTGATGAAGTAACATTCAATAGATTGGTTGGTGAATTGGGAATGCTTAACACAAGTTAGTAAAGCCTTCTATCTGTAAAATCCATGTTTATGTTTGTATATGCAAGCTACTTAATCATTATGTGCTTAGACTTTAAAATGCCTAATTAATGATTGTTATAGGGTGAGTATAGTGTCATTTTACATGAATTCATTGTGTTTTTAAGTGTCTTTTATAGCACAAATCTTTGAATTTATGCTTGTTAGATTGCATGATCATAGGGGGAGTTAAATTCATAATATTCTAAATTTTTGCATGATTTTTAGATGAATTTACATATGATTTTCATGTAATTAGAGGCCTTAGAATTTAATTTCTTCAAAATTTCGAGTTAGTTTCTATCTCGAAACTCATCTAGAAATTCGAATTGAATTTCGACTTGAGCTTTCAGAGTAAAGTTTTGAAAAATTCTAAGTCTGGGAAGAATTTCGAGTTAGTGTCTATCTCGAACTTCATCTCGAAATTCGAGTTCGAGTTCGAGTTACCAGTGTGCCTAGTTCTATCTTCAAAATATTCGAGATAAGGTCTATCTCGAACTTTATCTCGAAGGTTGAGATGAGGTTCCATTTTTGGGGATATTTTTAAAAGAACTGAGAATAACTTCGAGTTAATCTCTATCTCGAAATTCATCTCGAAGTTCGACTTGCAGTTCGAGATAGAGTTCTCAGTTGCTTAAGGGGATTCTTCGAGTTAACTCCTAACTCGAAACTTATCTCGAATTTCAGCTTGAAGTTTGAGATAGGTTTCCCTGGTGGTTTTGCTGCTTAAATGGTTCAAAAAATGTTTGTTCGAGTTAACCTCTATCTCGAAATTCATCTCGAAGTTCGACTTGATAATTTTCGAGATAGAGTTCGACTTAAGAAGTTCGAGATAGAGTTCGACTTAAGTGTTCCCTGTATGGACTTAGTAATTTTCACTCTTTTTAACAGGGACATTTTTGTCATTTCACAATCATCTATATATACATCTCTAACTCGATGCATCATTCACTTTACCTAATTTCATTTTTACAGCAGCCTCTTTACAAAAACAAGGCGATTTCACAATTTCTTACCATTAATCCGTGTTTTTGTGATTAAACTCATACATATCCCGAATTACTGCCAATTTTTAGACTACTATTGTCTGTGTTATCATTAATCTTTGTGTTGGTGTGTTTTGTACCCGTTCATATACACGCGCATATACATACACACGAACATCAAGTGTTTGTGTAACTGTTCAAAACACGATTTCCATATTCTCTATCTATATCCACACACGATTTCACTGGTATACACACACGAATATACATCTTCATTGACTATTCAGATTTAGTAATTGGCTACTGTTTGCATCCCGTAGTTTAATTTCTTAGAGTGCTTTTTGGTCTTCTCGGGAAATTAAAAGGGATACAACCTTTAATTCGTTACTTACTTGTTTTTCAAAATAAAAAAAAAAATATCACATCTTTTAAAGAAAAACATTTAATTAAAATGGCTCACCAATTTTCACTTGCTAAAAACAATTTTTATAATATTTCTACGGAAATTGGTGATCAACTCCCGTGCTTTAAGTTTTGGATACGATTTCTCAATTTGTACTCCAAAGCTAGCCATGCTTTTACTGCTAAACCTACACTAGTACATGATGCTTTACAGCAATTATGGACTAGTGCGGTTATTTTTGGGAGCAAATCAACCCACTACGGTTTCAGGTTTACCTTAGCGGGTCAGGAATATGAGGTGACTGAAGAAATTGTCAACAGGGTTCTGCGATTTCCAATCAAAGATGCTTATGATCCAGAACCTACAGCTGCAGAACGCCTCAGATTCTTTGAAGAAATTGGATGTTATCCTCCGACTGGCCGGATCACAGGAAATGTTCAAAAACAATTCTTCCATGTGGAATGGAATTACTTTTTCGAAGCCATCACAAGATGTTTTCGGGCACGAGAAAGAGATTTCCATCAAATTCCCATTCCCATGCAAACCTTTGGAATTGCCCTAGCAAGAGAACTGGATATAAATTATGGACGCATAGTTCTCTCTGAGATAGTGACTGTAATGGGATCTCCTGCAAGCAGAGACCTCAACACAACTGATGTTGTCTGCTGGTTTCCTCGGTTCCTACAAATGCTGATTAATGATTTAATACCGAAGGATGCTCTTGCTGTTAGACAGGGATTTGCCAGAAGCCCAACATCTGCACCGCTAGGCTAGGGATGGGCACTAAGTCACTTTCAACAATTGCTAATCAGGATAAACATCAAGGTAAACCGATGCCAATTCCTGATACCATACAAACGTGGCTTACATATGATGCAGGAGTTACCACTTTGGCGCAATCATCGCAAGTTTCGTCAAATGCTCAGAATCCGTCTACTCATGCTGAGGCATTTGAAGGGATTCCTGATGAGCAAAGCGATGACGAACAAGGTAATGAATCATGTAATCTCTCCCTGCATACTACTCATTCCTCTTCCTATGTATCTAATTCCGAAACCCAAGAGACTGCTAGCTCGCAGGATCTATCCCAGGGTGAGAGCTATATTTCTGAGTCTGACAAACATTCTTATTCTCGTTCACCCCTGTCACCGGAATCCAGAAAGCCAGCACATGTAGATGTAGGAAATGATGAGGAGAATGACCCCGAAGAGCAGCCTCTTACTCGAAAGAAAGCCAAATTTTCTCATGCTGCTACTTCCAAACCCCAGTCAAACCCTAGTGTGTCACACGCAACCACTCCACCTCACGAGAGTGGTTCTCCCCTTGAACAATCTGCACATAGGGATTTTGGTGAGGATTATGTACCTTTTGAAAATACTGTTGCTTCAAAAGGACATGAAGCTTTAAGAGCTTCAGCCGTACCTTCACCAGTACGTACTGATGCTGCAAAGAGGATCGGTTCTGATGTTGTACAAGAACACTTTGCAGCCTCTCAGCCTGAGATTCCAACTCAGGAACCAACAGAAATTGATCCCATAACTGCCAATTATATTGCTTATCCAGTTTCTGCAGGTACTGCTTCATACTTTAGATCAATTATTGAAGACATACACGAGCGTGAGACAGGGAGTGTGTGTGAGAGGTTAGGGAGAGAGGGACCTTCATTTTTAAGGCCCGAAACCGAGCGCCAAATACTAACAGAACGAGTATTAGAGCGAGGTCACCTAAACCAAACACCGTCCCTTAACATTGAAAATCTTGATACACGTATGACTTCTATGGAAAATCAGATGAAGCAGTTCGGGCAGACGATGGGGCAGTTAGGGATTAACATTGAAAACAATCAAAGGGCTCTTGATGACTACGCAGCACGAATGGCAAGTCAAGCTACAGCGTTTGATGCTTTGACAAACAAGGTCAATGACTTGGGCCATGCTGGTGGTGTCGTGGGAAGCACTCTAAATGAGAGGATGGGAGAAATGGAGACTACAATGCATACAATGGCTGTGGAGATCAGTAGAATGATGTTCGCAGTCAGGAGTTTTGTGCCCCCGGAGTGTTTCGAGCCGCAACAACCTCCCCCCGATGCTGGTGCAGGTGGTGCTAGTGGAGCGGGAGCCTCTTGTTCTGGTTTTGGAGGTTCTTATGCAGCTGGTGTATCTAAAGACCAAGGTGGAGTTCAGGATAACTCACCTAAGGGGGAGAGTGAAAAGGAGACGAGACAACAGGCAGTTCATATCGAAGAAATTGAAGAACATGCTGATCTTATCAAGGAAATAGAAATTGAGCCGTCTGTTGATGAAGAGGCTCTGAGGAAGAGAAAGGGTAAGGCAATAATGGTTGAACAAGATGAGCCATTCGTTGACCTGAGTCATCAGGAAACAGTACAGGAGGTATTTCACTCAGATTCTGATATGGAAGACGTACCTTTGGCACATGCTATAAAGAGATCTTTGAAGGAACAAGGTGGAGGTGCTGGGATGTCTTTCGGAATGCCTGAAGAAGTTCCTGTTGATGAGGAAACCCTTAAGTCTCAACAGTTAGCCTTGGAACAAGCTGAGATCTATAAAATGAAGATGATGCAAGAACGTGCTGCGTTTCTAGAAAAGAAAGTGGAGCTACAAGGGAAGCAGTACGATCATGAGCTTGCAAGGCTAGCTGATCCTCAAGTTGATCTGGACAAGAGAAGGATAGGGCAGAAGTGGGATGAAGCAAAGAAGATATTTATGGGACCCTGTGCGAAAGGAGTTCATAACAAGGAGGCAGATGATCTGTTCTACAACCTGAATTTGAAGAATCCAATGACTGCGGACTACATAAGTGCATTGAAGAGATTAATTTCTAAAGTCAGGGTTGGATACAATGCGACGCTTAAGGAGTGGCAGGTTATATTGTCTTTGGTAGAAGGAGTCCCAATGTCTTTCCTATATGTGGATGACCAATTCATAATGAGAAGATCTGCGTCAGAGTTGTTCTTGCTAGCAACAAAAATTCAATACTCACAATCTGAGGAGATAAGCATTCTGTATAGGGATCAGTTAATGCAGCTAGCAGAGGACAAGGGTCCAGAAATCTCAGCATATCCTAATGTTGTCCGGATGGTAGTTGACGGGAAAATGAAGAGGGTTAGCATGGAGGAAAAGGATTTAATGGAACTTCCAGTGGAATCTCTTAAAGCTGTCTGTAGACAAATGATGAGTAAGGGGTTCGCTTCTGAGCTTAAAGAAAAATCAGTGAAGATCATTGAAAGAGTCATATTCAAGAAGAGCAATAAGGTGTGGAAGTGTGATATCATTGCTCCAAATCCTCTCGATAACGTGAAGATTAAGCCGGAGCTGATAGAGAAGAAATGGAATATTCTTCAAGCAATGAAGAATGTAGATGAAGCTCTGACTCTTCCTTCTGGAGCACTGGAACAAGGAGAGATAAGGGAGACAGTTGGCGTTCCAGGAAGAGATAGTGTATACTGGATACACGCTTTTGTTGATGATACAGCTGATGCCTTAGTATTCATAGATGCAGACCAGAATCAAACACTCTTGCATATGAGTAGAAAATGGCTGCTACAGACTCAAGATGCTGCATTTCTGGAGAGAGTATTATATGTGTTCAAATGGGGCGAAGTGGAAGATAAGTATGTGGAAGAAAAGCAGAGACTCATGAGTTACTTGTCTGAAGTAGTAGTGGAAAAGAAGCGAATGGAGAAAGATGCGGCTAGTGTCCACAATACTAACCGTGTCAAGGGCTATCCCAAAATGATCTATTGTCAGTTTAAAGCTGATAAAGCACATTGGAAACCTCAGCTTATAATGAAGAACTTTGAGGACATTCCAAAGATCAGGACTACTCAGGAGGTGAACAAACTCAGAAGGCTTTTCAAACATCCTCACCCAGAGCCCAAGAATCCTCTAGAAATGGAAGCTGTAAGTCTGTTGAATGCTAGGTGGGAGCAGCTTCACGATCCAGTGTACAAGAAAGAACAGCAGCAGAAGGAGAAGCGCAGAAGGCAGAAAGAAGAGAAAGACCAAGCTGCTGAAGCTAGGAAGAGGAAACGGAATTAGGGTTAAAGGTCAGAGTGGTGTGAACTTGAAGTTGGAAAAACTTCATGTCTTTCGGTTGCTTTAACTCACTTGAGGAAAATTCACCTTAGAGTGAATCCAATAAGGTGATATAAGTTTGACTAAAAGGTATGAAATAATCCAGGTGATAGGAATCATTCAAATGATCTTTAATTCGAGGTTCGAATTCTGTTTCTAGTTTAAGTTCTTTGTATTGTTTTCAAGTACTTTTCAATTGTATATTATTCAAGACTGTAATGTTAATTATCTTTTCTCGTCTCATTGTTTAGTTGAGTTATCCTTCATTAATTTGAATGTCATTGTTAGACAATCAAATAGGGGGAGATTGAAAGGCAGAGTGTGTAAACTTGTAACACTATAACTAATGTAACTCAATTAAAGGAAAAGATACTTAACCAGAAGACAATCAAGAACAAGAAGCCACAAGAAATCAACACTAAATGAAGACAAGGTAATTGATACAATTGAACATGTTAACTATGATCAAGCCAAGAAGAAATCATTGAGAGAAGTTCAAGTCAAAGTTGTTCATGCCTCAGTGATTTGAGAAATCGAGAATCAAGATCATAACTATCAGTATCAACAAGACCAATTGATTTCAAGTGAACAAGAAGGAAAGCAAACTTTGGAAAGCCACGTTACTAAGTGAATATGGTAATTTATTCGAGAAGCAGAAACACTATCAAGACTAGTCACTTATGAACCAGACCAGTGCATCAAGTGTCAGGACATTGATAGCAAGTTTATGTCAGTAATAAAGATCCATGTTCAAGAGCTTGCTGAAGAATAAAGAAGACATGAAGATATCACAAGCTCAAGATGTGCATTGAAGTTTCAAGTTGAAGGTCAGAATATTTTTTAAGTACTAAATATTCTAGATGACCAAGTAGAATATTTCTAAGTAGAAGTTCTACTTAGAAATTCGAGATGGCTAAGTAGAATTTCTCAAGTAGAAGTTCTACTTAGAGTACAGCTTCAACATGACACATCGCATCTTCTGATTGGCAGATTTCCAAGCTTTCAAGATAAGGCAAGATTTATGTGGACATCATTGGGCCACGTACATCTTAGTCTTTGAAGACTACAGGACATAGATTACATGTAGTATAAATAGAAGTACTTGTGTAATGTTTTATTTGAGAGAGCAATAGTTGAGGAAAACACAAGAAAAAGAGAGAGAGTGCATTCACAGAGCTTAGTATCATTCACTTCTCTCTGAACTTCTGTTATACTTTGTAATGAATGTTGTAGCAACCATTTCAAGTTATATATAAGAAATATATTCCTTGAATCTTCGTGTTCATTTATTGCATCGTATTTATTGCTTCTCATATTTGAAAAGTTGTATTCACCCCCCTCTACAACACATTTGGACCTAACACAAGAGTTTTTAGAAGAACAGAAGAAGATTCTTGAAGAAATTGAAAGACAGAAAAAAAGCTCCTGCTGCAGGAAGAGGAAGAGGCAGAGGAGGCAGAAATAGAGGAAGATGAAGGAAACCTATACAAACAAGAACAAGGCAGACAAGGTCTAGTGGTATCAGAACTGAAGAAATTTCTGATGATAAAAAGAAGAAAACTTCACTTCTTCTTGAAATGATTCCAGACAACAAGTTCAATGATCCTGATGAAACTATCAATATAGAAGTTAAAGAAGAAAATTTGCTGAGAACTAGAAGGAAAAAGTCTATTGTGAAAGCACGGGAAGATGTTCCTGAAATGACTCAGATTGTTACTTCTGATATTGATGCTTCAATCAGAGAAGAAGAAAGAAGAATCAAGAAAACTGAAAATGACATTGTTGATGATGCAAGAAATGAGTACTTGAAAAGAATCTTTGAATCTGATAAAGATTTATGGTATTATTCTAACAAAGTTTTTAAGGAGGAGATTTCAAGTGAACCACAGTCCAAGAAGAAAGGAGGAAAATGGAAAGATATTGATGATATGAAGTATACTGGACCAGGGATTTTCAGATCTGCTATAATAGTTTTACCACCTCCAATTACTCCTGGTCTTCAGAAAGCTAAAATTTCTGAGTCTGATAAAACTCCACCAAGATGGACAAGAATACAATCTGAACTGATAGGGATGGAATCTCGCACTAGAGGTGGTATTGGTTTTAGAAATGCTGAATTAAAATCTACAACTCAGACAGATCAACATTTTCTTGTTAAGAAACTTGGTGATGAACTGATTATTGATGATCTTTGGGAACTTGAATCTGTTGCGATTGTTGCTTGCAATGTAGACTCTAAGAAAGTAGAGAAGATGTTGTACTTCATGAAGGACAAGAGTGTTAAGAAGCTATTTATTCATGATGTTTTGTGCAAGTCAACAAAAGAACTGAAATATGTTCTTTATCTACTTGAGAACAGAAGAATTCCTGATACAGAAGCCAGTGTTTATCATAACTGGTGTTCCATGATCTTCAGAACAATCAAATCTAGATATCTAGAAGGAGGATCGAGGTATGATGGTAATTATACTCCCATGTACTTGAATTCAGAAGGACAAGAAGTAGAAATGCAAATGGGTTCAGCTGTTAAAGATGTGATATTGTATCAAGAACAGTTGTCTTTGAATCCTGGTGGAAGAGATCTTGCATATTTACTGTTGGGAGAATTAGATTTACCAAGGAGCTCAATTCAAAATCTCAGAGCTAGTATCTATCAGATTGATAAGAATAATGAAGAACTCAAGAATTTGAAGAAAAGACTGATTCAGATTCTGGGAGAAAAAGAAGAGGAGTTACTATCAAGTTTCTTGCAGATAAGTAATTTCTTTGTGAGAATTTCTGAGACTAAGCCTGAAGATTACTTGTAGAATTTTGTTTTGAGTTTTTGACATCATTGAATCAAAGAATTTGTGCTTTATTTCATTAAGTACAAATTGGGGGAGATTGTTAGATATTGATTCAAGTGATATCAGGATCTGGACTATTACTGATCAGATACTGATGATAACGTCATCAGTAATACAACGTCAGTATGAAGGTGTTATCAGGATTAGAAGCTGGTCAGGATTACGTGAAGATTCTAATCAGACCAGAGATCAGGGAAGATTGATATGTCGGTTGCTAAATTGTAGGAAGGCAGCTATCATACAAGATATACATTCAGAGTAATATGTAATTGATTTAGAATATCTTGTGATTGATAGTGGAGCTGTGTATGTTATATAAACACAGTTTAGGTTTTACATAATTGTAATCGCTTACACGAGTCATCTTGTAACCTAGCAGCTCTTAAGAACATAAGGATTTCTTAAGAGAGTTTGTAACAGTTTTATATCAGAGTTAATAAAGTTGTTATTGATTCATACTTGTGTTATTTCTGTTTAAGTCGGAAATCTTATTCAATTGTATTCAACCCCCCTTCTACAATTGTTAATTACTGGGCAACAACTTACACGTTATGTACTATCGTCAGCCTAGCACTAACTCCGTTAATTTCACGGGAGTAAAATTGTATTTTCATTGACTCTTTATTGCTACCACTTAGTATTAATTATTATCATCATTATATACATAGCTTATAAATATTTCTCCATTTCCGCCTTTCTCTTTTTCTTCAACAGCCACACCTCCGTTCTTCCTCCAACCCACTTACGTTCTCCACCATTTCACCTCTGTTCCCCATCTCCTTCTCCTCCACCTCCATTTCGCCACCAACCAACTCTGATCTTGCACCATCGAACTCCAACCCACCACCGTCGCCCCATCTCCTTCCCCTCCATAGCCCCGCCCGCCGCCACCACAACAACCACACCACTACCAGCCATCTTCTCCGTCGACTCACCTGCTCACGCCACCTGCAACCATCTCATCCCCCCTTCTCCTCTGTTCTTCTTCATCGCGTCCACCCAGCTCCGGCGCCCACCCCATCTCCGTTCACCTTCACCAACAGACATCCAACCATCCTTGAGAAATTGGCACAGAAAATAGCCTATGATCTTCAAGAATGCATGAAAGGATGTTTATGGCTGAAGATCTCATAGCTTCAGTTGAAGTTTTATCGAAAACCCATGGAAACAGAATAGTGGACCACTTTTAACTTTCTTCAAGTGACATATGCATTTCTCCGGTACTAAGTAGTTCTAACACTTTCGCCAGTGCTTCTTGTGTAGGCTTATGCTTCGTTGTCCTCTTGACAGTTTCTCTCATCTGATGCAGACCTTTCTCCATTACAACTTTCTGCGCCTCATGGCTTCTCTTGATAGAAATAAAAAATGCAGATAAAGCTTTTTGAGTTAGAGGAATGTCCTCAGCTTTACTTGCTTGTGATACTGTAGATAGAAGACTAAAACACCAATCAGAAATAGATTCATTCAAAGGAAGATTTTGGTCCTCTAGTAGCAATCGAGCAACTAAACTTCCATGCCATTTCTCACAAGGTTTATAACCTACACAGCCTTCTCTGTAACTAATCATCAAGCAATCAAATTCAAACATCTAAAAATTCGATCCAACTAAAATTTAACAAACAAAATTAAACTCCACATAATCCTTCAACCTGCAGCTTGTATATGTGTTTAAAAACGCACACAATCCACAATTAACATAAACAAACTGAGTTTATGGTCTGTTTCGGCGAGAAGGGTGGTACGGTGGCTGAGAAAAAAGGGAAGAAAAGAAATAGTGGGAGCGAAGAGGGAAAGAGAAAACCTTGCTACTTGGGCTTCTAAAACCGTTGCTTCAGTGGTAGTTGGGCGATGGCGGATAGAGATACAGACGGGGAGAGGGAGAAGAAAGAGTCGAGAGAGAGACAGTTGAGAGAGATTGTCTGGAGAGGGAAAAAAGAAATGGGGAAATAGGGGATTTGGTTAGGAAATTAGAAAATTAGAAACAAAAGGTTTGCTAGTTGGAAAAGACTGTTTTACCCCTGCCAATTTAACGGAGTTAGTGTCAAATAGACGGTAGTGCACGAAATGTTAGTAAATAGTTTGTTCAGTATTGCCCGTGGTAGATTTTAAACCATGGTATTTCAAGTGGTGTCTTGGTCAAAGTTCAGGTACACAAATTGCACTTTACTCTATTATTAATGGTAATTAGTCGATTACCTTTTTCACATTTACTTTTATTTGAAGATATTACCATTTATGAACACCTAAAAACATTGATCATATCATATCTTCTAATCATATCATATCTAGCAATAATTAATATATACTCAAAAATATCACATCATATCTTCTAATCACCAACAAAATATAATAGAAATTCATATACTACGAATAATTACCATTAGATTTTTATTAAAAAAATCAGAATCGTTAAATCTAATGATTAAATATATATATAATTAAATTAATTTACTAAAATTTCAAGGTTCGATTTCTATCAACGACATATTTATTTTAAAGTTTTATAATATAATTTTTAAATCATGCATATCATTAATTAAATTTATATTAAATTATTAATATTAATATTAAAATAAAAATAAAATATTGTAAATAATGATTATATAAAAATATAATTATAATATAAAATAAAATTTGTTACATATCAAAAAAAGGTTATAAACTAGTAGATTTATAATTTACAAAATATTTAATCTTATAGAAACAATATTCATCATATATACTTGAATATCTTAAGTGATTCAATAATTATTCCTTTATTATCGGGTTTGTTTTGGTGACTTGCTGTTAAATAACAACAAAAAAGTTTTAAAATGATTCAATTTTAATTTTCAAAAGGAAGTAATGGAACATTCAAGGTCCAGAGCAAAAGAGAAGACAAGTATACAGCAACATCTGATAGTAACAAGAAGTTCTAGTCAATTATTTAATAATCATTTTGTATAACGAAGTATTCTTATTTTTTTGAGGGCATTCTTTTTCCTCATGAGTTTTTTTCTCATAGGATTTAGAGTTTTGGTCTTGTGGGGTTTTAACGAGACCCTTCTTTATGAGGTTCATCTTTTCAGATTTGAAGGTGTTATTGTCTAAGAGGGGTGTATTCATTTGAGATTTTATTGAATTTTAATGGAATCTCAAAATCAGTAGGTATTCATTTGGGATTTTTAACAATCTTTTAAAATATGCAGGTATTCAACTAGGATTTAAAATAATCTTTCTAAATCTATGGGTATTCAATTGAGATTTTAAAAAATCTTTTAAAATCTGTAGGTATTCAATTGAGATTTTAAAAAATCAAACAAAATCTCAAGGTATTCAAATTTTGATAGATTTTCAACACTCAAGGATTTTAAAGGATTTGTAGGAGATTTTATATATAAATTGAACTACGTGAAATCTCTCCCTAATAGACAAGATTTTGATGGATTACTGAAAATTAATAAATTATTAATTGAAAATAAAAAATCATAAATAAAAGGGTTAACTAGCAAAAATACCCCTGTAATATATGTGTAGGAACATATACACCCTTGTAATATTAAAGGGATCAAATACACCCCTTTATCTTATTTTAGGGTACAAAAAGTCCCTTCTAGTTAATTTTTTCTTAACCATGATTAAAAATTAATTTAGAATTAATAATATTTAATATTACTAATTTCATTAATCTATTATTGCTTCTAAACTTTAGAAGGTTTTTTTGCTCTTAATATGAAATTTAAAAAATATGAAATTAAAATCATATTTCATGTTAATATATACTTCTTATGTTTCTTTTAAAATCGTTTGAATTTTTGGCACGTACTTTATTAAAAAAATTGTAAATTAAAATTTTGGTTGTATATTTTTATTCCAAAAAAAAATATTTTGAAAAAAAAATAATATTTTCTATGCAATCAAAACTCATTAAAGTACCTTCCAAAAAGTCAAGTAACTATTATGTTAATAACAGTTACATAAATAAAGGGAGAATGCAAGTTAATTGTTACATAATATTATGTTAATGTATACCGGTGCTCTTTTAGTTACTGTAATTACAATAACGGAGATCTCTGAACTAAAGGACTACATCGAATACATAAGATCGTTAGAGTCGTCAAAACACTTGTATGATGCTGCTGTAAACTAGAGTACCGATCTATCTAATTTATCTGTTACTAGGCCGCTTAATGCGATAAATGAAGAGGACGATGATGAGAACGGGAAAGATGATGAGTACTAGATAAATAAACATATTTTGATGTTTTTTAATTTATTATTCGAATCTCTTTTTTTGTGTGAAATATTGTTACTCTGAATCTTGTTTTTTTTACTTTGGACTATATTGATTTTATACTATCTCGAACTATTTATTTAAATTATTATCTTTAATTTACACATGGATATTATAAAATAAAAAATATTAAGAAATCAATCTCGTAGAATCTGTGGGATTTTTTTAATTCCATAGAAATCTTGATAAATCAATCCATTAAAATTCAACAAAATCTATATAGAATTAAAATAATCTATGTAGAATCTGTTATTGATTTCAAACAATCCATGGATTTACAAAATTCTTTAAAATTCATGGATTATTATCAATCCATTAAAATCCAACAGAATCTCAGTTGAATACACCCCTCTAAATGTCTGGGGCAACATGCGTGAAAGAAACTTCTTTCCCGAACATTATATTTTGGTACAATTTATTATTTTATTAATGTGAAATTTCTTTTGACAAAAAATAAAATAAAAATATTCATCATATATACACGCTTTGCATCGTCTTCTTGCCCAGATTCAACCTTGGTCCCCATATCTATCATCCCTTTGAATACAATACGTGCTCTTTCAACAGTAAAAAGCTTCATCAACCCCCTTACAATGAATTCAAATACCGATAATCAATTACACCAGCTCATAGTTTCATCCCCGGAGCTCCAAATTCGAACCCGCGCCCTAACCCTAGACCCGAATCTCACTTTTCGGACCCTAAAATCACAAATCCTCCCAAATCAAACCCTAGATTCATCATTCTTCTTCACCTTCAATGGCAAACCCCTATCCGATTCAACCACAATTAAAAACTCAAAAATCGCCCAATTTTCGACACTCAAACTTAATTTCCGTCTCAACGGAGGCGGTGGTGATGGCGGTAGCACGTGCGCTGAGTCACGTGACTGTTATTTGAATATGTACGCTTCGAAGAAGCCTGATAAGGTTGATCCAAATGAGCAGCGCTTGTCGAAATGGTTGAATTGCGCCTTGTCGAATGAGCCGTTGAAGAATCCAATTGTGGTGGATTATTTGGGGAATTTGTTTAATAAGGAGAGTTTGGTTGAGGGGATTTTGAAGAAGAATTTGCCCAAGTGTTTTCGACATATTAAGGGTTTGAAGGATATGATTGTGGTTAAGATGTCGGAGATTCGTGATTCGGATTCGGATACGTTGTATCAGTGTCCTGTTTCCGGGTTGGAGTTTAATGGCAAGTATAAGTTTTTTGCGTTGAGGAGTTGTGGACATGTGTTGAGTGCCAAGGCGTTGAAGGAGGTTAAGTCGTCGGGTTGTCTTGTTTGTCATAAGGAGTTTGAGGAGGCCGATAAGATTGTGATTAATGGGAGTAAGGAGGAAGTGGAGGCGTTGAGGGAGAGAATGGAGGAGGAAAGGGTAAAGTTGAGGGAAAAGAAGGTGAAGAAGGTGAAGAATGGGGAAGAGGGTGAGGAGTTGGTATGCGTGACTGGGAAGAAGCATGGTATGGAAGATAAGGGGGCGGAGAAGAATGTGTTCAAGGTGGAAGCAAATAGGAAAGCTGTTGATGGGGTTAAGGTGAAGAGTGTTACTGAGGGGCATAATGGTGTTTCTGCAAAACGTTTCAAGGCTGGTGATAATGTCCCTCCTGGTGCAACCAAGGAAGTGTATGCTTCTATTTTTACCTCGTCAAGGAAGTCGGATTTCAAAGAAACATATTCATGTCGATCACTGCCACTGGGAAGAAATTGATCAGGATTTCTATGAAGTGATTGTTTTATGCCTCTTGGCTGGTCGCGTTGATTATCAGGTCATCTGTAATTCAGAAATGAAGTGTATTGTCATGTTTTCTATTTCCTTAGCTGAAATGTTCAGTCTTTGTTAGTAAATGATGCTGGTGATTGTTCGTGTTATTAATAACTTTTTCTTTTATATAGTTCAAGTGTGTGATGCTGATTGTTATTCAATAATTTTTGCACTTGATAGAAGTCTTAAATCTTAACTTGAAGTACAAAAAACTAAGCACATATCAATTGTTTCTGTTGTATCCAGAATCACTCTTTTTGCTTTGTTTGATGCTAAGTACAATCATTTTGCCTTCATATTCGTGTTTCTTTATTGTTTGTTATCTCAGTATGTATATAATTAAAGGGATCTCTCATCAAGATATATTGAACTTGAGTAATTTTTGTCCATTGTGTGCTTTTTCTTGTAGTTTACAACGTCGGTACTGGCAACTGGACACAAATCCTCTGCGATCAGGGTTTCTACTTTCGCTTATGTTGATTTCAGTTTTTCTGTCTTTATAAAGAAAATAATAATAATAATTCAGCATCAGTAGTTCCTACTGGCACCCGGTTATTGCATCAAACACCGATATAGTAACGAGGAAGATAAATCTCGCTTGGCTATATGGCTCCTGCTTATGTTGACATGTTCAACTTATATATAATCCAAAATAATCCAGTGCATCTTTATTTCCCACTATTACTGACACTACTTGGAAATGATTAAACTGTACTATAAAATTCTGTAAAACACTTCTGTGAAATGATTAATATGCATGTTGTAATTATTGCACTACTTGAAAATACTCCCTCCGGTCCATTATATAAGGCATTTGACTTTTCTGCACGTAAGTTTAGGTGCTTTGAATACATAGTTAAAATTATTATTTTTTAAAATTTCTTTTTCTAAATAAAAATTAAAATATTATATTTTTATTCAAAAAAAGAAAATTTAAAAAATAATTATTTTGGCTATGTAGTCAAAGCACCTAAAGTTACGTGCAGAAAAGTCAAATGCCTTATATAATGGACCGGAGGGAGTATTGTAAGTTATATCTTCTGCTAGTAATATTAAGATTGATCTTGGAGACCAATAAAGACTGCATATACATATATTATGCTTAAAAGTACTAGTTTGGAGAAGAGGACTACTGGTTGTCTCTCTTTACATTAAGTTTAGGTCATTTAAGTTTACATAATAATTTGTACCAGAATCACCTGTTACTAGTAAACTAACTATTTATATTAGCAAGCTTGTACATGCTGTTCTATTCTGGCGCTCATTACTTTTATTAGTCAAGATAGAGTCGTGTGGTGTGTTGGTCTGACAGGCTTAGATTTGCACAATTTCATTTAATTCATTGAGTAGTTCCAGTTTCTATGAGGAAGATGATGATGTTTATATATTTGTCAAAACATTCTAGGACTTTTATTGTGCAGGACTTCTATGCTTAGTGGGAAAGAGCACATGCGAGAATTAGTGTGTGGAAATCCCGTTCAATGTTATAAATCATTTAGGATGAAATCACATGTATTTTTGAATTTAAGTGATAAATTGAAGATGTTGGGTTTACTGCAAGACTCTAGAAATGTTAGTGTAGAAGAGGGTTTGGCAATGGAATTGCGGATTCTCTGTCATGGTACAAGACAAATAATGATTAGTGATCGATTTTAACATTCTCTTGGGACTGTTCATCATTGGTTTAAAAGGGTATTGAGAGCGTTAAAAGCATTTGGAGTTGCGCTACTTAAACTAGTGAATATCGGCGAGATTCAGCTTGAAATTTTAGGTGATCTTAGATGGTATCCCTCTTTCAAGGTATCTTAATTTACTGTTAATTATTTAGTTTGTTTAGCAAAGTATAGTTGATTCATTTGTTCATTAAATTTTTGAAGAATTGTATTGGAGCTATTGATTCTGGGCACCATCATGGAAGCAAAAGTCATTTCATGGTAGAAAAGCTGTACTGGTTACTCTAACCAAAATGGCATGGTTGTTTGTTCACATGATATGATGTTTACTTTTGTGTATGGTTGGAAGGGAACAATTAATGTTTATCGTGTATTTTATGATGTCCCGGAAAATAAATCTCCGATTCCGAATGGTGGTAAGGCTTGCTTACAAGATTTTATTTTTCTAGTGTACTTATTTCTTAAACTTAATGTATTTTATGTTGCTGACTTTAAGTTCTTTTGCATTATTTTGGTATAGATTACTTTTGGGTTAATTATCAAACTAGTCACTGATTGAAGTCAAATGTATCAAGTAGGTCACTTATTGCAAAAGTGACTCATTTAAGTCATTTATTAGAAAATTTGTATCGATCCGTTAATCGAATATTAATCAAAAATTGTAAAAGTTATCCAACAATGAAACGGAGCATGGATTTGTGTAGAGCATCATGTGGGATTGATTTTGGTTACTAGAACATGAAAATTGGAGTTGAGTAACACTTTCAAAAGTGATTTGATCCTCAAGAACAGCTCAAGAACATATTTTTGCAGAATTTACCCAACAATGAATCTGAGGTTGGTTTTGTGTACTATAGCATGTGGGATTCAGTTTGGTTACTCAAACTCATGATTTGGAGGTCAATAACATCTCCAAAACAATTTCGATTAATATTCGATTAACGGGCCGATACAAATTTTCTAATAAGTGACTAAAATGAGTCACTTTTGCAATAAGTGACCTACTTGATACATTTGGCTCCAATCAGTGACTAGTTTGATAATTAACCCGATTACTTTTATGTGGTCGATAGCGGTTATCCAAAATCGAAAGGCTTTTTAGCTCCCTTCCGTAGTGAACGATATCCTCGTAGAAATTTTCAAAGTGGTAGAGGTATAAGAGGAAAAGAACAATTATTTAATTACACACATTCATCGGTTCCGTAATGTGATTAAGCGGGCATTTTGTGTATTACAGTAAAAGCTAGATTTCACATTTTGAAGCATATACCAAATTATCCGTTGAGACGCCAAATGCTAATTCCACGTGCTTGTTGTGCGTTCCATAATTTTATAAGAATGAAAAATCGTGTTGATAATCTATTAAATATATATGGGTAGGATTATCTAGAAGTCCCTGGAGAAAGTTCTAACATTGTTCGGGGAGGTTATACCTTGGACATGACAAATCACGATGAAACGATTCAAGTTAAAGAAGCGATTGCTAACAAATTATGGAATCATTCTAATGCAAGATGTTGCACACGAAATTTCTAATGTGGTTCGAGTGCTAAATAAAATATTGTATTTGTAAGCACATACGTTTGTTGCTAATATACCTATGTTAGGTGTTTTGTTTTCAATTATTTGCAAAGATATATGTCTGAAGTAAAATTATTGGACTTGCAAATTCTTCTGAAATGTTTCATATTTATAGTTTCAGTTGTTTTAGATATACATAAATAAGTACAAAACTCTTCAACAAGCCTACAAAGGATTTGCACTACAGATTCTTTATAGCAACTAATTTATATTTTTATATTTTTATGTGGATTATACATCAGTCGTCAGCGAATGGTTTTGTTTCGAGCAGATGAACTCATGCCGACAATTGTTCCCTTAAAAAATACATTGTATTTGTTTGATAAGCGGAGTCTATAGCTCATTTTTCAAGTTCTTTCTGTCATACTGTATATTACAATTTTTTTTTATCTTCCTAGACTTGAAATTGTACATCTTAAAATGATGTTGCAGGACATTCACCTTTGTTTATGCGGGATTTGGATGCAAGCAACATACAACACTGCCACTGCATATTGTCTCAGTTAATAAATATCAAGTGAATGCTTCAGCTTAATATTTTTTTTCCCAAAGCGTAAGCTTAGTTAAAACGAACTATATTTTTATGAAGTGTATACTTATATTGAATGAAGATTGTTTAATGATTAAAAGTTTTGTATGATGGCCATTATTTTAGAGAGCACCTCCTTATATGGAGAATACGAGAGAATTACTAATTTTATATGATTCTATAGTAGAATCAAAGTTTTATTTTTTGGTTCCATAAAAAAAATCTGATTCTGTAACAGAACCAATGCTGACGTGACATGGCTGCTGACGTGGCACTGTTGACGTCAGCTGCCACGTCATCAATGTTGACGTGATAGTGACACGTGGCAGTACCACGTCATCAATGATGATGTTACCGATGACGTGGCGATGCCATTTTTTTGGAAAAATATTTTTGGGAAAAAATTAAAAAATTAGGTTTTATTGTAGAATCAAAAAAAATATATGGTTTTCTCATATTCTCTATATAGGGAGGTCCTCTCTAGAAGGGGACTCTTTGTATGATTACTTAATATATAAGTTTTATAAGCCTACTTATTTAGAAAAAAGAAAAAAGAAAAGTAATTTAACTGGAACATGTTTCCTATTTCTTTTAGATAGAAAACTGTAAAGATTTTGGATTATGTTTTCTTATTTTTTTAGTAATTTTCTCAGAAAAGAAAATTTTAAAAGAATTTAGAAAAGTTGGAAAGAGAAAATTAGAAAAATATTTGTTCAAGTAAAAATGTTTAAATTTGGGAAAAAAAAGAAGAAAATGATTTGGTATATAATATTTTCCTTCATTGTTCTTGAGTTTTGCAAGCAAAGAAAATAAAATGAAAATATATTACGAGACTGCAATTTATATTTCTCCTTCAAAATGAAAATATCTTTTCTTTTACTGTTGGGAAAAAAATAGCTGTCCAATTCTTCATTAAAGGTCCAGCCCAACCCAGTCCAGTCCAGTTTAGTGTAGTATAGAGTGGGTAGAGAAGTAATTTTAAAGTCTAGGGTTTTGGTGATTAAAGAATAGGGTTATAGTGCAGCAGCCGCACATACACAGTTGCAAAGAAAGCAGTGAGCACCGGCGAGCGAGCGTTGTATTTTCTTCCTCAACCCAGCCAGGTTCCCTTCATCTTATTCATATTTATATGCTTGTCTCTTAATCTTCATTTGTAATTGTTGATTTTGAGATCTTACTTGTGGTTTGATTTTTCTGATATATAGTAATTAATCATTGATTAAATGCGTTATGAGTTTTAATTAGTTATGTCTTTCGATGATGCAAGTGGTTTGTAAACTTTGAGTTGTATCTAATATCATCATTTCTTCTTTTGTTATGGTTTGGTTTCAGTGTCCCGGAGATCTTTTAATACTTTGACCCAAACATGTCAGGGTATGTTACTCGCCACTCGTTTTCTATTCTTCTTGCCCATTCTTTACATTATATATCACCACAATTGCTGTTTCTAGGCCTTGCATCTTCATAAATGATTTTGTACCTCATTTTTTATCCGGTAGTATTATTAACTTGTTTGAATTCAAAAGTTGTATTTGGAATTTTTCGGAGCAAATAAGTTAATGATTTTATGCTAATTAGAATTGGCTTCCTCGTAATGCATGTACATAGGATTAGAGAGTATTGTCTACCTTTCCGGTCAATGGTAGGATTTGCGTCATGTGTAAGCCTCTAAGAAAGAAAATTGCCTTACTCTGTTTATCTTTACTGGTTGCATATTGAGGACGATTAGGCAATCAGTCTTCTATTTCCATATACAGAGTTTTTGCATGTAGTACATGTAGAACAGACGGATGCTGCTCTATGGTTCATATCAAGTAATGTTTTTTATTGATTTTCGTACATGGGCTTATATTGTCTGCAGTTAAAGAAGTTACTTGATATTTTAAGATATTCTTTAAGTTCTTTGGTGTAAGTAATTGTATTATGTATAAGGTGCCTTCTGTTTGAATAATTTGATGCTAAAGTCACCAAAAGGAAAGGAATTGCAAAAAAGTACTTGAAATACTTGTGAGAGTAATGTTGGTTATGTACAAAGTTAAGATACGAACCGAAATATCTAAAGAAATTAAATATATTTCTCATCAAACATCATTAAAATCAACTTATATAACTTATTAAAGTCAGAGTTCACTAATAGAGAAACAGACCAGTTGATCTGTTTAACTGTTTTCGTGTTATTTTATGCAGATGAATGACTTGTTAGTTTAAGCAGCTAGCTTCTTGTTTAATGGAATTTTTGTTTCCTGATTGGAATCCATTACTTATGCTATAGGCTGATTGTACCTGTCAATAAAATGTAAATGCATGGTTACATGATGTTACTTGGTATCTGTTTATGTGTATGTTTATATTAGAACAAGTTTTGCATCCAAAAATAGTAGAATCTAATGCCTGAGCCCCAGGTTTTAAAAGAATTGGCGTTAGGAGCTATCCCTGTGCCTGTGAACTGTCCTAAATTCCTAATATCCATCTATTGTTGCAGAGAAGATGCAGTTGTTGTGGAAACTCCAGCTCCAGCAGCAGCACCAGCTTTAGGTGAGCCCATGGACATTATGACAGCCTTGCAGCTTGTGTTGAAAAAGTCACTTGCACATGGAGGACTTGCCCGTGGCCTCCATGAAGGTGCTAAAGTGATTGAAAAGCATGCTGCACAGCTCTGTGTGGTTGCAGAGGATTGTAACCAGCCAGATTATGTTAAACTAGTGAAAGCACTTTGCGCTGATAACAATGTCAGCCTGATAACAGTTCCAGCTGCAAAGACTCTTGGAGAGTGGGCTGGTGTAAGTACTTTGCACCTTTCGATATATACAGCATAATTCTTTAAAATTTTCTAATATCTAAAATATGCTTTCCGTTTTAATGTTTGTGAAATGATAAGTGATTAAATCAGCAGTAACATTATTCCTTTTTACATGTGTAATATACACCATAGTTCTTTAAATTATTCTAATATCTGAAATATGGTTTTTTCATCTCTGCTTACAGTTGTGCAAGATCGACTCTGAAGGCAATGCTCGGAAGGTAGTTGGATGTTCATGTGTTGTTGTGAAGGTAAGGCACATGAACTAAAAACAAACCAACCACCTTATCACCCTCACCAGCTGATAACCTGCTCTCCCCTAGTTTAATTCACGTTGTGGGATTTGCCTTTTCCTTCAAATTTTGCTTCTGCAATTGAAACACATATTTTTTATAGCTCTGATTTTTTACAAATGCTCTGCTTGCAGGATTTTGGAGAAGAAAGTGAAGGGCTTAATACAGTTCAGGCGCATGTGAAGTCCAACTAAACGCTGGAGTGTCTGAATTTATTTTGTTTAGACTACTTTTAAGTTTTGACTGCTAGACCAAGCTGTTTTTTTCTACCTATTCCGGTTTATCGGTGATGAGATTTTCTTTTATTTTCTGTGTACTGTGGTCATGCATTTAAAATTTTAAATTAGTAATTGTCTGCCGAGCTATAAATACTTTTGCAGTGTGGTTTAGTCAACAAATTAACCTTGAAACGTTTATATTATAATGTTGCTGCTCTGGTGACAAAGAGATAATCGTAGCCCTTGTTAGCCTATTGCTATATAATTTACACGTCACTTGGCAAACAAGATTGAACCAAGCATATCATAATTAATTTCCCAAATTCATTTTTGTCTATAAATTGGCTTTTATGCTGATTTGAGAAAGTGTGTAGTATAGATTCATGATTGTTCACGAGTTACTCGTGTATGTGGTTTGAGAAAGTGTGAACTATAGGTTCATGATTGTTCATGAGTTGTGTTGAAAAAGTGAAAGGTACAAATATAGAAGGTGAAGAATTTTTTCCAAGTTATACTACGTATAGAAGTAATTTTTTGATGTGTAAAGATCTTAATTAACAGTCAGCATATATATCACCAATTATTGTTTTTAATATGAAAAATTATATAAGGCTAATAAAACCATTCATATTTTCAGTGGTGGACCACTAATTCTTTGGCCTTTGGGCAAGATGGAGCAAGTGATAAAAATTTACTCTTCCATTATCAATACTGCATCCATCTCCATCATAGTTTTTACACGAAGTCGTGGTGAAGTTCAATGATGAAAATTGATATTCAATCTGACAAGGTCGGGTTATTATAACCGACATAACATGCATAAATGAAAAATGTATGACCTTTTGGTTCAAGGGTTCATGCATTTTTTTTTTTTTGCCAGCAGGTTCATGCATATTTTAGGGGGGTCAAGATATATGGGGTGTTTGGGTGAACTTTTTTTCAGAATAAGTCAACTTATTTTAAGACAAAGTTAGAGATTCCTAACTTTCCAACTTATTTTCCAACTTATTTTTGTAACTTATTGAATCTCAAACATACATTAAATATTTGTATAAAAAGAAAATTTCAAAATATAAAATTTTTACCCGAAAATAAGTTCATAAGTCATTAAAATAAGTAGAGCCAAACAGCCCCATAATTAAGTATTGTTAATTTACTAAATTATTTCTGAGTATTTTTAACGGTAGCAATAAAAAAGACGAAAACGAAAAGGATGTATAATGCAGTGCCAAAATATGCCCGGGGATGCAATGTGCAATTACCAAAAGTATAAAAGTGACTTTGGTTTGAATCAAAGTGATACATTTTGCAATTTAGTCTATGAATTATACCATGTTGGCAGTTACTAGATGTAGGAACATTACTATAATGCCTATACCAGAAACCATATCATACAAATTCCGGATGAACACATATTAGAGATGTTAAGTGTGGTAATGTTGTAGTCAACCTGATGCCACCACATTCTCATTCCTTGTGAAATTTGTATTTTGTTCTCTAGTTTTACCAAGAGGAGAAAAGAAAAAAAAGCTCAAGCAAACGACAAAAGGCAAAGAACCCCAATTGTGTGCTCGGGGAAAACGTGGAAACAAAAGTGACGTAAGTGCATAAATTCTCCAAAACAAGACTCGGTAAGCAAAACATGTAGCTGCACGAACTAACATCACTTATATAGATCTGGCCATTTGATACACTGATACAGGTGGTTCATAAAACAAAATCATGAACTACATTCACTAAGCATAATCTGAATTAAGATCACAATGGATAGTTGATAAAAAAAAAAACGCACGACATTAAGTTAACAAAAAATCTGCTAAAACTTCTTGGAAAATGAAAAAGTATGCAACCTAATTAATATTAGGTACTGAGCTGAGCTTCTTGATTAGCCTTCAAGCTCTAATGTTAATGCATGGTTATAGGTCCAAACACACTAGAAAAGAGACCCAATGAATTTTCAAACTACTTGGAAAGAGAAATGTGTGATCATAAACGTATGGTATATCTTACCAGATTCAACATAGAAAGAGAAGAGCAAAACTGGCAAAACTAGTTAAGAAGAAAAAAGGGAGGAAAATGAGTATATTATACAACATAATTAATTTAGTAAGTCTACATGTTTAGTCACTCAAAGGTTCAAACACTCTTCACATCACAACACAAATATACATTATTTAGTCTTCCCACTTGAAATATAAATATCAGTAATGATACAACAAGAAATCCATTCTTTGGTTTCACTAAAGTTACCTACAGCAATCAACCAAAGAATTCACTTCCCCTCTTCCTCGGGGTCCAAGCTTAAGCTGCCAAAATTGATAAACCAAACCTAATGAGGCACAAATAACTTCTAATATACATTACTTGGATACTTTTTTTTTTTTTTTGCTAAATCATTACTTGGACACTTGTTCCGTAAAACTAGCACAATTATTTCTCTACCAAGCATTGCAACTAAAATTCAAGTGCCAAGAAATCAATTTGTTGCATGAATAAGAAAGGAATAGATAACTGTTACCTTGCATATAAATTCTAGAATATGCCTGATAAAAGATACAAGTAGTCAAATACAGTAATATCTAAATAATACTATAATATATCTAAACAAGAAATGTAATAACTTCCTAGTTCCTACTTCCCTTCACAATCAAAATAATTGCAATGTCAGCCACTTTAGAAAATCATGATTAATTATTATAAGTCGAGATCGAAACTTAAGGTATAATGTCAGTGATGATATTGCCTTGGCTACATCTAACAACTTGTTCATAAACATAAACATCAACACTGCAAGTCTACAAAATAATGATAATAATATCATGCCTAATTCCTAAATATCAATTAGTGGGGGACTTGTATGGAAGAGGTACCGGACCTCTCCTGGAATCAGTGTCCTCCAATAGCCTCTTAACCTTCTTCTTGGCACAATACTGCCTATCGAAATGCTTCACCTATACAAAAACAAAATTCAACGACATTTAACAAGCCCGATAAATAAATAAACAAAAGAACACAAATGAACTGAATTTAAAAAAAAAATGAATTACCCAAGTAGGTCTACATCGATTGACATATTCAGTTCTAGGGTTTTTACATTCCACGGGGTAGAGCAGTCCAACTGATGCAATTTCTGTTGGTTTTTTATCAGATTCTTTGTCTAAACATGCGTAAAAAGCGTCGCGAGCCTGATTGATGGGGAGATGTTATAAATCACAACCACACGCAGGTAATATAAAATGAGGTAGCTTGAGGTAATAAAGAAAAAGGGGGAAATTAGTACCTTGTAACAAGCTTCTCTAGATTCAAAAAGTACGTCTGTGCGGATTGTCTCAGCTGCCTGAGCTCCTCCCATTGCCGCCATTGCCACTCCTAATGAGAGAGAGAGAGAGAGAGAGAGAGAGAGAGAGAGAGAGAGAGAGAGCGCACAAAATTGAACTGTACAATTCAACGACTCAATTAAGAAGCTGAGACAAGAACTTGTCACTGTGGCTTGCCCAGGAAGTTGTTTTTCGAAAGCAATTTTGTTCCAACTGGGCCACGCTCGGCCCAACTATATATATGCACACTCGGTCCGCTTAATACAAGCCCACAAGTAAATGATGAATATGGTTTTTTTTCTTTTTTTGGAGTCTCGAAAAAGGTCCCTAAAGAAATAAATTTTTTATGTTTAAAGTTGTTATACCGACAATTACGTACACGATATATAAAAAAATATATTTATATTTAAAGTTAACATTTGTAATATATTAATTTACATATTATACATTATTTTAAAATATTATATGTTAACATGATGTAATATATATACTAGATAATACCCGTGCATATGCACGATTTTAAAGACTAATAATTTTCGTATTCAATTTATTTAGAGTTTGTTACGAAAATTTAAAAAATGTGTAAAATATTAATTGGAAAGAATTAAAAAGAATAAGTTAAGTGATGGACTAATCAATAATATAATTGGAAGAGACATTTAAAAAATATAAAAAGAAAAGTGTGAACAAATTGTGAGGACGTATTGAAATATAAGTTTGTAAGTAATATATTATCAAATACCATTGAAAATAATTAACATGTAATTATTACTCTGTTTATTACAATTAATTTTTCATTGAAATTTGAATTAGTTAATTTTGAAAAAAATATATTATTACTCTGTTTATTACAATTAATTTTTCATTGAAATTTGAATTAGTTAATTTTGAAAAAAAAATAGTTTAAATTACTACAAATTTTATTCATAATAATTAATTAATGAGGGAAAATAAGAATTGAGGGGGGGAAATGATAAAATAATTAAATAATATATGAATGGAGAGGAGAAAGAGAATGAGGAAGGAAGATAAGTAGAGAATAAAATAATTGTGTGTGTAAAGTGGGAGGAGAGAGAAGAATTAGAAAAATATAAATTATTTAATGAATGAGGAGAGAGAGTAGGGAAATTTGGGAGGGAAATTTGGCCTATATATATATATATATATATATATATATATATATATATATATATATATATATATATATATATATATATATATATATATATATAGGCCTTTGCTCCATAAAGAACACTCTTATATAACAAACAATAAAGAACACTATAAAATCATTTATTCCAATAGATCCATTGGCCCCGCCAGGGGCACCCAATACAAAAAGTTCTTATTTTTTTAGGCTCTATCCATCCAGGGAAAAAAAAAATTGAAAATTTTACTGTTCATGATGACGTCATCGATGAACAGTAAATTTTCAATTTTTTTTGCTGGATGGATAGAGACTAAAAAAATAAGAACTTTTTGTATTGGGTGACCCCGCCAGGGGCAATGGATCTATTAGATATGAGGTGTTCTTTGTTGTTTGTTATATAAGGTGTTTGCTATGGAGTCCAACCCTATATAATCCAGCAAAAAAAAAAAATTGAAAATTTACTGTTCATCGATGACGTCATCATGAATAGTAAAATTTTCAATTTTTTTTTTTTTTTTTTTGCTGGATGGATAGAGCCTAAAAAAATAAGAACTTTTTGTATTGGGTGCCCCTGGCGGGGCCAATGGATCTATTAGAATAAATGATTTTATAATGTTCTTTATTGTTTGTTATATAAGAGTGTTCTTTATGGAGCAAAGGCCTATATATATATATATATATATATATATATATATATATATGTTTTTGCTCAAATGAGAACCCCTTATTATTGTGAGAACTGAGATCTAATCTCAGCTATCTAATTTTTATACACACATCAAATCTTAACCATACACAAAATAAACATACACTCACATTACACACACAAAACACACACGACACACGTACACTTACGGTACTGCCTCCCACCCCCATCTCCCACCCCCCACCCCCCACCCCCACCCCCACCCCCACCCCCACCCCTACCCCTACCCCTACCCCCATCTCGCCCCGCCCTACCCCGCCGCGCCGCGCCGCTGCACCGCCGTCGTCGCCCGCCACCCGCCCCCAAGCTGTCGCCTCTCTCTCTCTCTCCTCTCTCTCTCTCAACCGTTCTCCTCCGTTCGTTCCTCCGGCGCCGCCAGGCACGATCTCCTCTTATTCGTCCAGATCTGACCAATGGAGTTATTGCCGGAATTATGTGTGTTTATATACGTACAAATTTTGTGTGTCAATTTGTGTGTTTTAATTTTTTGCAAGGCACTGGAGAAGAAATTGAAGATTTGAACAATCTTAGATTTAAGACTTATTTCCAAAATGCATCCCCTTTGTTCTGGGAAAATTCAATTTGGTATCATTAGTTTCGGAAATTGCAAAACGCAACCCCTAACTTAAATTGGCGGGTCAAATCACAACCTTTTGACAAGATTCCGTTAATTTACAACGTTAACGTCAAATACTAAGGGCAAAAATGACATTTACAGTTTTTAATAAGAATTATGAATATATAATAATAACATAATTATAAGTTTATCAAGCAAAACCCTTACTGTTCAAATACGATACGACAGTTCATCTCCCCCAAAACCCTTACGGTTAAAATCGAGTATCAAGCAAAAATGAGAGGACGATTGAGAGTTGTAATGGACGCTGATAATGATTCCCCCCCCAGAGAAATCGAAGATTGAAGACAAAACAAGCGAAGGAAGTGGTCTACCCAATGGCGACGAAATCCCCGAATATGGAGGTAATAATCATTCGACTAATCTTTTTATGGTTGGATAATCTTTTGTATTGTGTTTGGTTGTGTAATATTTTGTGCTATATGGTTGTATTGTGTTTGTTTGTGTAATATTTTGTGTTATGTGGTTGCATGCAAAGTATAGATGTAAAGGGGTTATTCTATACATTTGTGGTCCCGTTGTGTTTGTATATGGTAAATATTTAAGGTTTCAGATTGGATACATGTGGTCCCAAAAATTTGTCATTTTCTGATTAGAATCTAACAATATGCAGACAATTCTGGGTACTTTTCGATTAAACTACATTTTGGTGGTAGAATTAATGGAGACTGTACTGAATATTTGGGGGGAAAAGTTGCCTTTTTTGACATGTGCTCTGTGGATGGTCTAAACTTATTTGAAATGGAAGCTATGCTAGTAGAAGTAGGTTGTGCTTGTGATAGTGGTGATATGTGGTACATGTGTGATGATGGTCAATTCTGCTCTAAGAATATCATGCCTCTGGAAACTGAAAGAGATCTTGGAATGCTTACTGATTTGGTTCTAGCTAATTACTACAAGTTGGTAAGGTTGTATGTGACCCCAAATAGTCCTGTTTCTGATGATGATGGATGGAATTTTTCTTACACTCAAATGGGTATAGATGATAGAATTGAAAGAATTGAAGACATTAGAGTGGAACTTGATGCAGCTTTCAGTCCTGTGGTAGAAGAAGATGTAGAAGAGGAAATATTAAGCTTCCATGGTGACAGTTCAAATATGGACTCCAGTGAAAGTGACTGCCCTAAACTTAAGAAAAAAGCAAGGAGATTCCCACCACCTAATCCACCTTACAGGACTAGACAGAGAGGTAGATATTCAATGCTTAGGGGGTTATTCAAAAATACAGAATCTACTCCTGTGGTGTTGGATGAGGATGAAGAAGATTTGACTCCAACTGATTCCAAAACAAGACAAATGAAGAAGAATAAGGGTAAAGGGCAGTTGAAGTCAGATAAAGAGGAATTTGCTTTCAAGTCAGATAAAAAGGACACCCAATAAACTGAGGAAGAAGGTGTTATAAATGAAGAGCCCATTGAGGAGGAAGGTGTTGTAAATGAAGAACATGAGGTTGAATGCTCTTCTGAAAGTTCTCAGAGTGATTATGACAGTAATGAAGAGAGGATGGCCATCTCTTCCTGTGATGAGCAAGAGGTGAAGTATCCTGAATTTAATGAGATCACTGACATGGAGGATCCTCAGTTCAAACTGGGTATGTTATTTAGCAGTGGGAAGGTATTTAGGGAGGCTGTTAGGAAACATGTTGTGGTTCACCAAAGGGGTGTTAGATTGAAGAAAAATCTGAAAGACAAAATAAAATGGATCTGCGTAGAAGGATGTGAATGGAAATGCTATGGCATAAGACAACAAAGAACATCAAATATCCAGATAAAGACCTTGCTTAGCAAACATACTTGTAACCCTACCTGGGTTCAGAAACAAGTTAATGCAAATTGGCTTGCTGCAACATATGAACAGGAAATTAGGCTGAATCCTACATGGCCCCTAGCTTCATTTCAAGCAAAGGTGATAAATGATTTGAAGTGTAATATTTCTGACAGCATGATATACAGGGCAATGAGGAAGGCAAAAGAGAATATAATTGGAAGGCATGAAGATGAATTTAAGAAGCTATATAAGTATGCAAATGAGGTGAAGAAGGTCATGCCAACATCCACAATAAAGATTATGACAGAGCCAGCAGAAATTGGTGTAGAAGGAAGGAGGTTTAAAAGGTTTTATGTTTGCTTAGGCCCTTTGAAAGAAGGTTTTCTCGAGGGATGCAGACCCTTAATAGGTTTAGATGGATGCCATCTAAAGGGCCCATATGGTGGTATTTTGCTTACTGCAGTTGGGACAGATCCAAATGAAGGGATGTATCCAATAGCTTGGGCACAAGTTGAAGCTGAAAACACCAACAGCTGGAATTGGTTCTTGGGTTTACTGAAGGAAGACTTGAGGATAGAAAAGACTGGCACCTATACATTCATCTCAGACAGGCAAAAGGTAAACCCTACTTGTCTTAAATAAATAACTTATCTAGTAAATCATTTATTAATGCATAATGTTTACTTGCAGGGTCTTGTTAATGCACTTGAGAATCTTTTCCCAGAATCTGAACATAGATTTTGTGTAATGCACCTATACAATAACATGAAGCAAGGCTATAAGGGAATGGGCCTTACAAGACAAATGTGGCTTGCAGCAAAGTCTACTACTGATTACTTTTTCGACATGAACATGGAAGTCTTAAAAAAGGTACATAGTCTATAAGTTTTACACATAGTAACTTAAGTTTTACAAATGTGGCTTGCTAATCAAATTTTACTTGATTATGACAGATGAATAAGTCAGCATATGATTGGTTAGCTGCAAAACCTAGATCCCAATGGTCTAGGTCTGGGTTTAGGTTTTTATGCAAGTCAGATACATTTGTCAACAACAATTGTGAAGTGTTTAATAATGCCATAAACAAGTTCAGAGATAATGGCATTGTGACCATGTTCAAAAATATCCACAAGTCTGCTATGGCAAGAATTGAAAAGAGGAAAAGCAAGATGGAGAAGAGAAATGTTATATACTGCCCAAAAATAGTGAAGAAACTGAACAAGTAAGTCTTACTAGTATTTTGGAATGTTAATACTATTTTTCACAAGCCCAAGTTTCACTACATATGTTTTATGTTTAATTACTAGGTCACTTGAGCTAGCACCTAAAGCATTGTCAGTTTGGAATGGTGGGGACAAGTTTCATGTGACCATGTCAGTTGGAGGACATGAGGTGGTTTGTGACTTGAAACAAAGGACATGTGCTTGTAGGAAATGGCAGTTGACTGGGATTCCTTGCTTTCATGCTGTAGCTTGCATAAACTTCCACAAGCTAGATCCATTTGATTTCATTCATGAGTGCTACAAGAAGGAGAAATACTTGCAAGTTTATAGTCATTTTTTGGAGCCCATTAGTGGAGAGCCCTATTGGGAAATAACAGAACAGGAGGAACCTTTGCCTCCACTAAAGAAAACTGCCCCTGGTAGGCCCAAGAAGAACAGAGAGAAGAATAAAGTTGAAGTGCAAGCAAGGGACAATAATTCAACAATGCTTAAAAGACAAGGTACCAGTTTAAGGTGCTCACATTGTGGACAGTGGGAGCATAATGTCAGAACTTGTCCCACGAAGGTATTAGTTTAATATCTCAAATTTGGTGCATAATATTTGATGCAACAATATTGAACATGTTTTTATACATGTTTTGACAGCAAGCTGAAGGCCAACAGGATGGGGTTCAGAACTGGGAAGGCAAAAAACCAAAATGCACTTACTGTAAAGCGGAAGGACACAATGCAAGAACTTGATCTTCAAAGGTATATTTTTACATTAACTTCCCTTTTTCATTACAGAGTACTTAGTACTGAATGTAATAAACAACTAAATGCAGAAAGCAGACATAGAAACAAAGAAGAAAGAAGAACAAGCAAAAAATGCAGAAATATTCGACAAAAAACTTGAAGAGCTTAAAAAGGCTCAGAATGACATGTGTGCTGAGAGGGTTTCACCTTCGACACCAAGGACTAAGCAGTTGGCACGAAAAACACCAAGGACAACCCTTTTAAAGTATGCCAAACTTGCGCAGCATGGAGGAATTGTCAAACCATTTCGGCCACCAGCCCAGACAGGACCCTCAGGTGTGGAGTATTTCCAAACAAATGGTGAGAATGTCACCACGCTCAAGCAATTGCAGTCTGCAATCACAAAGAACAAGGCCAAGAAGAAGCCTATCAAGGAGAAGATTGTTTATTTCACTTAAGCACTAAACTTTGTTGATGTACTAGACAATTGCTTAATGGGGTTGTATTTTTTGTTGTTGATTTTGCAAATGCTTTATTTTGGGACCTCTTATTAGGAGGACAAACGTTTGATGCATTTATGCAACCTCATTTATTTTCATCTGTTCTATTTGTTAGGTTGGTGTGCATTTATATCAGTTCATTGCTCATCAAATTTTGTTGCAAGATAACCATTGCAAAAATCATAATAACATAGAGGTGCAAATCAAAAACATAGACTAGAAGATAACCATTGCAAAAGTCGGAACATAGAATAAACACTGAACTTGAGTTCCACTAAAACATAGACTACAACCGAGATTAAACTCGAGTTTTACTAAAACACTGAACAAACATTAAACTTCAAACCAGATTACAAAATCTTAAATATCACTGTCATCTACCAGCTTCAAGAAATTGTACAGAAATATTGCAATCCATGTGAATATTAGCAAAGTTAGTGCTATGTTGCAAGTACACTTATTGGGATCATTTTCTTTTGCAAACACCTTGCCCACTTCGACTTCATTCCAACTAAGCCCAGGCATCCTAGAATCCACTTGATTTTGATTAGCTTCGAGGTGCTTAATCCTACGCAAAAGGCCTGGTATGATTACTCTTGCACGATCACACAATGGTGCATCCAACCACCTGAAAAAACGACATCTGTCACAAGAAAAAAATCGCCGACCGGCATTTGCATCAGTCCACGCAGTTTTCGCAACGACCCAATTACCACAAACACATCTCTCAGCCATCGATTATTTAAGCTGGAAAGAAAATGGAGAAGATGAAGAAGACAAAATTAGATGAATGAAGAAGAAGACCAATTGCTTTTGGGAGTAAATATTCATTTTCTGATAATGTCATTTTTGCCCTTAATGTATTTGACGTTAACGTTGTAAATTAACGGAATCTTGTCAAAAGGTTGTGATTTGACCCGCCAATTTAAGTTAGGGGTTGCGTTTTGCAATTTCCGAAACTAATGATACCAAATTGAATTTTCCCAGAACCAAGGGGATGCATTTTGGAAATAAGTCTAGATTTAATTAAAACATGGATTCATGTAGTGAATTGTAAGAAATGAATTGAAAAAATGGATTCAAAAATTGAATATTGAATTTTTTGGTGATTTTTGGGCTTCCGGTGGTGATTTGTTGGTGGTGATCGGAGATGGGGGCGGTGATGTGGTGGTTTTGGTTGTGGTGATTTTCATTATTTGGTGGTGATTTTTGTTGGTGGTGGCGGCAGTGCGGTGGTTGGAGGTGGCGGCGTGTGGCGATTTTTGTTATTTGGTGGTGATTTTTGTATTTTTTGTGGTGATTTCTGGTTTGGCGATGGTGATTTTATGTTTGTCGGTGATTTTCTGGTGGTCGCCGGAGGTGGTGGTGGTCGCCGGTGGTGGTGGGTGGTTGAATTAGGAAGATAAAATCCCAAATATAAAATATTAAAATATTAAATGAACAGTAAGAGATGAATATAATGTTTTTAAATGGGTGAATAGGATTAGATCTCATATCTCACCATAAGTGGTGGTTCTCACCAGAGCAAGACTCTATATATATAGGATCTTGCTCAAATGAGAACCCCCAATATGATGAGATATGGGATATAATCATAACCATACTTTTTTATAACTAAATTAAATCCTAGCCCCACAATTAGTATTTAAAATTTTATTTTTTATCCCTCATCTATCTCATTCTCTCTCTACCCCACCCCACCACCACTAATCTGCCCCCCGCCATCACCCACATCCCCTCCGGCGACCACCATTTTCGACGACCATCATCTCCGACGACTGCAAAAAATCACCACCGTTAAACAAAAATCACCACCTCCAACCACCATTTCTGGCGACCACCACCTCCGATGACTACCATTAATCACCACCGTCATAACTAAAATCACCACAGTTTAGGAAAAATCACCACCATCAAAACATAAATCACCACCATCTCAGATTACCCCTTCCGGTAAACTACAAATCACTACACCACCACCTCCATGTCGCCACTACCACTAACCACCACCTCCAATCATCATCAACAAAAAACCACCATCACCATCAACAAAACCCACAAAAATTCAACATAAACCAAAAATCAGCACAAAATCACTATATTTTTTCATACAGCAACCAGAAAATCACCACCAACGTTTAGTAATCACCACCGTCGTCACTAGTAATCACCTCACAACCACCGTAACAGAATACCAGATCTGTATTGTATGTATATTTGTATGTATATATAGATGAAGAAGAAGGCGAGAGAGAGAGCGGGGGGAGCGGGGGACCGGGGGGGGGGGGGTTGGGGGTGGGTACGGTAGCAGCAGCGACGGCGGGGGGAGTGGTGGGGGGATGGAGGTTACTTGGGTGGGGGGAGAGAGAATAAGAGTAGATGAAATGTGATAGAAAAATAAAATTCAAAATATTGATTGTGTGGTTAGGATTAAATTTAGGTATAAAAAATTTGTGGTTGAGATTAGATCTCTGTTCTCATATTAGTGTAGGTTCTCATTTGAGCAAGCCCCTATATATATATATATATATATATATATATATATAGGGTCTTACTTAAATAGAAACCAAATTAAAATAGAAACTAGAAACTAAACCCTAATCTAATATTTAAAGCTAATCTAATGACCAAACTAGGGGACCCCAATACAAAAAGTTTATAATATTCTAGGCTCCATTCAGTAAAAAAATAAAAAAATTATTGTTCACTGCTGACGTGGCAATGACGTTAGCGTGAACATTTTTTTTTTGCTGGATGGAGCCAATAATTTTAAATACTTTTTGTGAAGGTGCCCCTGGCGGGGCCATTAGAATAAATGAAATATAATTTATTGAGTGTTGGTTTCTAGTTTCTATTTTAAGGGAGGTTTCTATTTGATCACTAGCCTATATATATATAGGGTCTTGTTCTAATAGAAACTAACTTAGAATAGAAACTAGAAACTAAACCTAAATTAAATATTTCAAGCTAATCTAATGACCAAATTAGGGGTACCCCAATACAAAAAACGTTTAAAATTATTGGCTCTATTCAACAAAAAAATAAAAAAAATTTTAAAAAAAGTTACTGTTCACGTGATGACGTGGCACGTGAACAGTAATTTTTTTTTTTTTTTGAAACTAACAGTAAATTTTTTTTTTAATTTTTTTTTGTTTTTTTTATATTTTTGTTGAATAGTGCCAAGAATTTTATGAGTTTTTTGTGAAGGTGCCCCTAGCGGGGCCATTAAAATAAATTAAATATAATTTATTTAGTGTAAGTTTCTAGTTTCTATTCTAATGTTAGTTTATATTTGAACGCTAGCCTATATATATATATTTGGGTTGGACTCCATAAAGAACACTTTAAATAAAGAACAACAAAGAACACCTCATATCTAATAGATCCATTGCCCCTGGCGGGGCCACCCAATACAAAAAGTTCTTATTTTTTTAGGCTCTATCCATCCAGCAAAAAAAAAAAAAAAAAAAAAAAATTGAAAATTTTACTGTTCATCGATGACGTCATCAGTGACGTCATCATGAACAGTAAATTTTTCAAATTTTTTTTTTTTTTTTTTTTTTTGCTGGATGGATAGAGCCTAAAAAAATAAGAACTTTTTGTATTGGGTGCCCCTGGCGGGGCCAATGGATCTATTGGAATAAATGATTTTATAGTGTTCTTTAATGTTCTTTATATAAGAGTGTTCTTTATGGAGCAAAGGCCTATATATATATATATATATATATATATATATTATTAATGTATGTCTAAAAAATTTTAATTTATTTATTTATATTTATTAAAATTTGAATTTTTTTGTAAAATTAAATAATCAACATACTACAATTATTATTATCAAGAATACATTTTACAGTTAGTAACTTGTCTTAAACCCTAATTCAAAAGTAGAAAACTAGCAGAAAAGAAGGCGATAGATATTGAGGTGGAGAAGCTAGGTTATAGCGAATTATGAGCAAAGACACCTCTTTTTTGTTCTCCGGCATCAAATTCGACCGGAAAAAGTTCGCCGCCGATTTCTCCAAGTTCAAGGTAAACTTTATTTCATCTGTATCAGAACTCCTAGCTCTCTTTTATTGGCTTTTGAAGTTATTTATGTATATATCTTGTGTGTGATATCATATGTTTCAACTGCTTGATTAGGAGAAGAAAGAATCTGCTGATACAAGTGAACAATTTCTCGAAAATGAAAGTTCTGCATCCGAGGTGGAGACGTTGCCAATTGTGAAAAAAAGGAAAAGAAAGTCTAAGGGTACATCTTCAGGTGTGTGTGTGTAATAGTTGAAGTGTATGTTTAAAGCAGGCTTTTCTTTGAAGTTCGTATGTAATGTGCCATCGATGTTTGATATTAATCCGACACTGCAGCATTGTGATTAGACTAAATAAAATGTAGGAATATGCAAAATGTTTTTCCATGATGTGTATGGTTTAGTTTAGGACAATTATATTGGGGGTTTCCGTAAGCCTAACTAAACAGCCACTTGGCCATGTTTATAAAAGGCGCATTTGAAACAGATTGATGGTTTTGGGTACTTTTATGTATTTTCTGCTTATTATTGCATAGATTTGAGTTTTTTATGATGATTGCCCAAAAATAAAAGTAGAAAGGGTGACTATTAAGATTAAGTTTTGCTACATTTTAGATTTATTTTGTTTGTTTGCATTGTTTTAGTCTCAGTAGAAGGATTCAATGTATTCAAGGCTTCAACATCAGAGATTGTGCCAAAAGAGAATAATGTAACTGAGGTTGATTCTGAAGCAAGAAAGGAATATCACAGGCAAATGGAGGTTCAGTCTATCTCTCTCTGAGACACACACATACAGAGTGACTATATTATTTATCTTTCTGATGCAATATAAGTAATTACCATAGTTATTATTAGACTTATTAGTTTAAGTTTTCTTCAGCGAGATGCACTTTTTAGAAAGAAGCATAATATTCACATATCTGGTATGAATGTTCCGTCGCCTCTTCAAACGTTTGCCGAGTTAAGATCAAGGTATTCTCTACTTTTCAAATTATATATATGACGTTTTCTACGACTTTTGACATGGAGGATTTATCTTTTGTTCAAATAGGAATAGCTGTTCTCATTTAACACTCTTTTATGTTTTTGAACATATAAAGGTAAAACAATGTATAATCATAGATGTTTTGTTTTCTTAATCATTTGGAACTGGCAATCATTAGCGTATCTCAAGATTTTCAGTATGTAAGAATACTTTCTGGCCTTAAATTATTTTCTTTGTTTATAATACAATCCTTGCGAAGAATTTACTGAATTGCGCTACAGTTTTAGTTTTCTAATTTGTACACCAATTGAGACTGGATCATGCCCTATTGAGTTAATAGTGCGAACTTACCCAGACTTTTACTATTTACACCATGAATACTTGGTAGACTGTAGACATCATAATGTGCCACTGCGATGTTCCTGGACTACTTCTTTGACTACAATCTTCGATTAAGTGGCTTCTATTCAATTAACAAAGGTCGACCACACAAATATTTGAGACCTACAATCTTGTTT
Source organism: Kitagawia praeruptora (assembly GCA_037693485.1). Classification (NCBI taxonomy): domain Eukaryota; kingdom Viridiplantae; phylum Streptophyta; class Magnoliopsida; order Apiales; family Apiaceae; genus Kitagawia; species Kitagawia praeruptora. The sequence goes on along the minus strand of CM075348.1, from coordinate 50,708,544 downwards.
AAATTTTGTATAAAATATCAGAAAGATGCTATGCTCACCCTGAAGTAGAGTTTTTAAACATGAAGTGATAGTAATTTCATCAGCTGATTGAAAGTTCATTCCCAAGGTTTTTTTAAGGCTTCCGGTTTACATTTTCTTATATCTTCTAGCTTATTCTGTAATTGGTATAGGCCAATTTGATCTAGCAAATACATATTTGTTTGTTTTTTTTCTTTTATCTTTCTATTTGTTTTTTGCACCAGTGCTTGTATTTTAAACACAATTAGTATAAGTTGTTTGACAGATATTGGGTCACAAAAGATAGTATAGTACATATATATACTGAAGAGCACATTTTATGTGACTAGAGTAATGCACAACCTTTCTACAATGGTAAGATTATTTTGGCCTTTTCCTAAATTCTGTTTTGACCATTTCTGCCTTCATGAAATGTTTCTTTTATCTAGGGAAAGCCTGCTCCGATGGCTTGCATCTTTACCTATTTTATTGAAAGAAATATTATATGATATACCGTCATCCTCCTTAGTTCTAAATCCACATTTAGTTGTATGTTGTTGCAATTGAGAACAGTATATATATGTCTTTTGTAGATATAAATGCAGATCATTTCTAGTGCGCAACTTGGCGGAGCTTAGATTTAAAGAGCCAACACCAATTCAGAGGCAGGCTATTCCAGTCCTCCTATCTGTATGGCCTCTTATATAAGCTATTACCTTTTCCCCATATATTTGTTTCTCAGATTTATACTCTTAATTGTGGATAAAAACATATGGTTTTAATTCTTAAGGGACATGATTAACTCATAATTTGCTCATTCACTAGGGGCGGGAATGCTTTGCTTGCGCCCCAACAGGTTCTGGCAAAACAATGGCATTTGTCTGTCCCATGATAATTAAACTTAAGGTATGCCGGAGACATTTGAGCTGTTACTTGTGAAGGTTGCATATGATCTTATTCGTGGATGTAAATGTATGCTATCTTGCTATATCTTCAGCATGCTTCGACCGATGGTATCCGGGGTCTTATCCTGCTTCCAACACGAGAGCTAGCTGCACAAACAGCAAGAGAGTGCAAGAAGTTAATTAAAGGAACAAAATTTCGTATCAAGCTGATGACCAAGCAGCTTGTAAAATCTGCTGACTTCTCAAAACTGCATTGTGATATACTAATATCAACACCTTACCGTGTACAATATGCTGTCCGTAAGAAAAAGCTTGATTTAAGCAGGTATGCTACACAGTACACACTCTATAATTGTTCGACAGTGAATGCTCAACAAAAAATGGGTTGATGTTTACAACTCAGATTTTATTTTAATTGATGTACTGCACTACTGCTACCAAACAAACCACATGTTAACCTACCTATACCAAAAGCTATATAGTATTTAAAGTAAATGTCCCTTTTTCCAAAAAATATAAAATGAACATATGTATGCACGGTTATGTATAAACATTTAGCCATCTATACTGTATTAAAATTTAGACATGTAATGACATCGGGGTTGTTTGGATTCACTTATATTTCCTCTCAAAAGAGGCAAGATAAGTGAAGCCAAACAGGCTCATTATTTCATTGCCGTATTTTAGACCCATCGAATTACGTACCTGGACGTACCCCAATTTTTTTAAAATTGCTTTTGAATTGAGGTGGCTTTATGCAATTATATGAAGTTTAGCTGCTTGCCTGACCTCTATTGCTATGTATTGTTGTCAGAGTGAATGGTAGAAGGGTTATCAATGGTGGCAGTACTTCCTCTTATAGATTTCTGGTATTTTTGCCATGTTAAATTGACCCACAAAAAGACCACCTACTTGCTAAGCTTTAGCCTACACCTTCCTGTAGCATGAGGATGTGAATTTTGACATCTGATAAGTGGTAAACATTGAGACAAACCCATTAATTAGTGATTACTTTTGCACAGAGCAGAGTCAGCACTCTTGATGGAACATGATTTAGTTCTATTTGGCTTTGAAACTGGGAAATAGAAGTATTGCTTTTTCTATTTAGTATATTTCTAAATTTCTGTGATTATTAACAACAGGGTGGAGTACCTTGTCCTGGACGAATCTGATAAGTTGTTTGAACTTGGCTTGGTGAAGCAAGTTGATACAATAGTTAAAGCTTGTTCAAACCCTTCAATAATGCGTTCACTATTTAGCGCTACATTACCAGATTCAGTGGAAGAGCTTGCACGCACATTAATGCATGATGCTGTCAGAGTCATTATTGGTAGAAAGTAAGTATGAAACTAAAATGATGCGAGTAAAAGAATTTAATCTGATTCAGAAGACGTAGTTTTTGTTGCTATTAATCTGGTTTGTGACCTTTGTATTCCTCAGCAATGACTGGGGTGCACAAACAGATCTGGACTCAACTGTATTTTATGTTTTGTTGACGTTTTTTCCTTTTTGCTACTCATTTTGGAATATATATATATATATATAGGAATTCTGCATCTGAAACAATAAAACAGAAACTATTATATGTTGGAAGTGAAGAAGGGAAACTGCTTGCTATTCGCCAGAGTTTTGCCGAGGTAACACTGCTGCTAATATGGCCACTGCATGCTATTGCTAGGAATGCACTCAAGTGTCATTATGGTTACTTTATATTCAAAAGAAACCATGCATGATGCATCTATAATGCTATATTGTTCCCTCAACAAATCTTTTGCTTATAAACGTTTCTTGTTTCAGAGCTTGAATCCACCAGTACTTGTTTTTGTCCAAAATAAAGAAAGGGCAAAAGAGCTTTACAATGAATTGAAATACGATGATATAAGGGCTGATGTCATACATGCCGATCTATTGCAAACAGAGGTAATCATATAACTCTTTTGACATGATCTCAAACTAGATACAGTCTAGAAGAAATCATTAGTGAAGTCTTTATAAGAAACAGACTTGATGAACTTCCAACCCAATATTGACATTCATGCTTCATGTACACCACTTGCTAGAAATTCCTTCATGCCTCGTTTGGGAACTTGAATTTCGTTTTTAAATTCTGGATATGGTCAAATGACATGTTTGGATAACCAAAAGAATTTGGATTTGGAAGACATTCAAATATTAGTATAAATTTGAGAAATTGAAACGACAACTGTTATTTAAAATGAAATATATGTTCCCAAACACAATCTTAGAACAATTGCCTCATTTCAATATATTTAGTCATGTCAGTGTCACGGTGGTGTAATAGTTATATAGGAATTCTGTGAATATGTTTTTAAAGTCTGTCTGTTGAAGTTAGATATATTTTGGTGTTTATGTTGCGTTTAATGATTATCCAGTTTTTCTTTGTTTGTATACCAACTCCAGTAATTAGAAGAATTCTAATTTATGTTCGTTGAATTCAGCGAGAGAATGCAGTTGATAATTTCAGAGCTGGCAAAACATGGGTTTTGATTGCAACTGATGTTATTGCTCGTGGTATGGATTTTAAAGGGATTAATTGTGTGATTAATTATGATTTTCCGGATTCTCCAGCCGCATACATTCACAGGATTGGTAAGTGTCTCAATTTTTCTTTGTCTTCAGCTCGGGTTACCTGTAAGATCTTGATCATTTGTTGTATTAAATCTATTTGATGGAGAATTTTATCTTATATATTTTGGTCACTCTGAAGGTTAGGTCTGCAAAACATTCACAACATAGGCTAGTATAATGAACCAGTTTATTGTGACTTGCACATAGGCAGCTTTACTAGACCATTCAACCAATCGAAACGTTGACTATTATACGATCATCCACTTGATTGTTGATAGTATGAGTTTATGCTTGTAGTTTATGTCGTTCATTTGATTGTTGATAGTATAAGTTTATGCTTGGATATATTGCCGAACTCATTTGTTTTATTCTCTGTAAATATTTTTGGCTATAGAAATGATCCTATTGTGGATACTAAACATGATTAATCCTTGTGGCATATTTGTTTTGCTTTTATTGCTCAGCTATTGACCCTTCTTGGTCTGAACATTTTTCTATTACACCAGCTTCCAATTAATAAACTTTTTCATTTATTATCTAAAGTTGCTGGAACTCGTTGCTTTTTCATCTTTAATAGGTCGTTGTGGCAGAGCAGGGAGGAGGGGAGAAGCCATTACTCTGTACACCGAGGCAGATGTTCCATTTCTGCGTAACATAGCAAATGTGATAACAGCTTCTGGAGGTGAGGTTCCAGCTTGGATCCTGGCATTGCCTAAACGTAAGTGGAAGAAGCACAGACCGGGGAGAGAACATATATCAGTGAAACCACAAGATGAGGAGGATGAATAAGATCTGGTTGTTGCACAATCACAATTTATGAATTACACCCTCCCTATATTGGAATGCAATTTTGATAGATATACTTGTGAGATTGATAATTTACGGCCAACAGGGTGTCTTATAGCTTACCTTGCACCTCTGAGCTCAGATGCTGTGTTACTTCACTTCAATGGGGTTGTAACTTGTATGTCATCATAAATTATGTGTTTCTTTTTGTTATAGGATATGATTATTCTAATTTTAATGACAAAGTTTATTTAATGGGTTCCATGGCATCCCATCTTTTACACAAATTGATATACAATTTCTTAGCCATCAGATCAACTTGTCATCAATTTTATCAAATATATGAACGGTCCCCTTATTATTTAATATATGAAATGGAAAGTTAAAAGTATTTCTGTTCTAATAAATGAGCAATAGCTGATGCGTGCAGCGTGCATTTCAGTTATACCATTTTTTTTGTACTGTTTAATTGCTCAAAGCTTTGGTTTAGAAAAACAGTACCGCTACTTTCAATCTAGATTATACTAAATTTTTGTTAAATTAATGCTCGCTACTATGATAAATTAATATTTTTAATTCTAATATAATAGTAATAATATAAATTTATCCTCAAATAATGAATAATTGTGATAAATTAATAAAATTAACAATCAATTCTGTTGTTCCTTTACGATGTAACGAGCAACTTTTTTCTTTTTTTTTTTTAACTTCAAATATAGTTATAATAAACAAAGAAAAATATTATTTCCAGAGCATTTTTTTATTTCCAGAATAATACGTGTTGCATATTCTGCCTGCATTCACAATATATAGCATATTCTAATAACAAATAGCTCTAAAAAATAAAAATGTGCACCGGAAATTACATTTTCCTAAACAAAATAAAACATGGTGCTGGTTAATTTTATAGCAACAAGGCAATGTTAACTAGCAAAGGGGACCGGACCCACATGGCAATGTTAACTAGCTGTTTGTTTGTTGTTTAATTTCAGCTAAAAGAAACTGTAAGATACTAGATAGAATGGACAGAGAGATGGGTCCAAATTCTAATCTTCTTCTTCTTCTATAATCTAGATTATAGAATAGATTGTACATAAACATAGAAATAGACATACAAACCACCAGCTCAAATTCAACAATTTCCCAGAGATCTACCAGTAAAAATCACAGGTATTTTCTACTTCTTGTTCACCAACCAACCCAAAAGTTAGCTAATACTCAGTTCTTTTTGGTTCCAACTACTCCTCTGCATTTTTATGTACTGTTCATGTTTTGTGTTGATTTTATGTCATCTGGGGTTTTTGCCTTTTTACTTGGAAGTACAAATTGTCTGCTAGTTCATAATCTGGTTCTTGATTCTTGCTTCTAAACACACATTTTACACAATTTTTTTCTTTCAAGTTGTTGACTTTATTTTATTTAATTCAACATGGCTAGTGTAGATATCTTATGCATAGTTTGTTTTAAAAATTCAACCCAGGAAGCTTAAATTCTACAATCTTGACCATTATTGCAAAGTTTCCTTTTTTTTTTTTAATGTATATGCATCAAATTTTCTCATCAACCAGGTATCTGCAAGAGTAGTCAGAGTAAGTCTTTTTATCTGTGATATATTTGTGTGTATAGATGTTTACATAATTGTGTGTGGCTAGGTGTAATATGTATGATTATGTATGTATAAAGGTATGTTCTTTATCCTTGATATTTCATCTCTATTATGGACAGATCTTGGAATGATACAACAATGGGAAGGAAAGGAAATTTGTTTTCTTCCATAAAGAAAGCCTTTAGTCCAGAGTCCAAAGAAAAGAAAAGACAGGTTTTTTCAAATTCTATCTTCAATAAGTTTTTGTTGATTTTGGATTTTTTAAATTTTTTTTTTGAAAAAATCGTTGTAACTTCAGAAAGCAAATAAGAGGGAAAACTCATTGAATCCGGAATCTTCAACTTTAGACACTGTCAGTATACCTCATTCTCTTCCTCCACCGGCGGAAGAGAATTTGCCGCAAAATGAAATCGAAGATGAGCAGACACAACATGCTTATTCTGTTTCCACCTCTACACACGCTGAGGGTGCTATTGAAGCTCCTTCGGATGTCACAGAGGTTGTTCAGCCTGTTGCAGTAACTCAGTTCTCTAGTAAGCTGACAGACGAAGAAGCAGCAACCAAAATTCAGACGGCGTTCAGAGGATACCTGGTATATTTTTACTTGTCTGCATGCAGATCATCCTTATTATTAAATGAAATCTGATTCTGTTAATTCAGTTCCAATCAAAACTTATTAACACCACAGGCGTATACTTAACAAATGGATCATTAAAGATTGTGATAGAAGTGTGTGTTGATGATGAAATTTTTGTATAGTATAGATTGCAACCCACCCAATAAACCTCCTCACAACACTTTATATATTAGATGACCAGGTAGATCTTCGTCCATTCTTATTCAAATAAAGAATTTAATTAAATAAAATCTATAAGAATAAAAACTGTATATATATTACCTAGTATAGATAGATGATTAAAGATGAACGTGGAATTATCCATACTTTGTACGTAAATTTGGCTCTCATGTACTTTGCTCTGTCACTCTCTTCCCTTTGAAGATGCAAATAAATATAATCTTCAAGGTCAGTAGTTTCTATATCCAGCATGCTTGGAAATTGTATGTGGATATAAGGACGGAGGATTTACGGCAACTATTACTTTCTTGTGAGAAGACTTCTTATCTAATTTTAGAACTAGGGTATAGGATTTGTTACAGCTACGTGTGTGTAAAAACTGTCAAGTGGCGTCATTGTGCTATTCTAAGATTTAAATGTTAGATTGACAATTTGGTAGTATTAAACTGGTTTGTTTTACTAATATCTATTGCTTTTAGGCAAGGAGAGCCTTGCGAGCTTTAAGAGGGCTTGTCAGGCTAAAGTCACTGGTGGAAGGCTCTACAGTCAGACGCCAAACCACTAATACTCTACGATGCATGCAAGGTATATCTCGTGTGCAGTCTCAGATCAACTCTAGAAGGATCAGGATGTCGGAGGAGAATCAAGCGCTACAGAGACAGCTCCTTCAGAAACGTGCAAAAGAACTTGAAAGCTTGCAGGTTTAATTACTAATGTATCTCTTGTTGTGCCCAGGTTTCATGTGCCTGAGGATGACCTCAGGGTTCTACCTGAGATTAAAACAATTTCAATACAAATTTAAGGGTATTTATGTAATCACTGATAAAAATTTAATATTTACAAAAATACCCCTGCGGGACCCTTACTTTATAAGTACATATTTGTTATAACCTTAGGGCAGATCACTGAGGACAACCTCAAGCCCAGTTTTCTCTCTCTCTCTCTCTCTCTATATATAGGGTCTTGTTCTAATAGAAACTAAATTAGAATAGAAACTAGAAACTAAACATAAATTAAATATTTCAAGCTAATCTAATGACCAAATTAGGGGTACCCCAATACAAAAAGTTCATAATATTCTTGGCTCCATCCATCCAAAAAAAAAATAAAAAAAAATACTGTTCACTGCTGACGTGGCAGTGACGTCAGCGTGAACAGTATTTTTTTAATTTTTTTTTTTGCTGGATGGAGCCAATAATTTTAAACACTTTTTGTGAAGGTGCCCCTGGCGGGGCCATTAGAATAAATGAAATATAATTTATTTAGTGTTGGTTTCTAGTTTCTATTCTAAGATTGGTTTCTATTTGACCACTAGCCTATATATATATGTACATATGTTTATTTAAGATACGCGCATTGTGTTCACATTATTCAACTTACTGGAACATACAGTTTACAAAGGTTCCAGGCTAAAAGTTGTTATTTCTTAACAGTATATAACAGTATGCAGAGAGATTGAGAGAGGAAGAAGATGTCTCATATATATTTTTGTGTATTTATTACTCCCTCTGTCCCGCCAGATAATATACATTGGGGGACGGGGACGTGGCACGCATTTTAAGGTGCATTTTAAGGATAGTTCTATAACTTATTTTTCAAATTTTCTTTTTTTGTATAAAAATAGGTATGTTAAATTTTTATACAAAAAAAGAAAATTTTAAAAATAAATTATGAAACTATACTTTATAGGAGCCTTAAAATGCGTGCCAAGCAGTGAGAAAAAACTGTATAGAATCTGGTGGGACGGAGGGAGTACAATGTAAAGATCCTATATTTATAGTAGAAGTAATGCACCAAAGTCATGGACTGTGCCTAACTATGACTATGTTGTGTTGTTAAAGTCTAAGGACGGTGCCTAATATGTTGACACTCCCCCTCAAGTTGATGCATATATATCACTCATGCCCAACTTGCCAATAAGTGGATGAAGCATCTTCTGATTTAAACCTTTGGTAAATATGTCAGCTATCTGGTCCTCCGATCTTACAAAGTGAATACCAATGGTATCATTATTGATCTTCTCTTTTATGAAGTGTCGATCAATTTCGATATGTTTGGTCCGATCATGTTGAACTGGATTGTGTGCAATGGCAATAGCGTCTTTGTTATCACAATGCAGCTTCATTGGAGTTGCAGATGCAAGTCCCAATTCTTCTATGAACAATCTTATCCACAATAATTCACGCACACCTTTAGCCATAGCTCTATACTCTGCCTCAGCACTAGATAAGGCAACCACAGGTTGTTTCTTGCTTCGCCAAGTAACCAAATTGCCACCAACAAATGTACAATATCCTGAAGTCGATCGTCTATCGTCTTGACATCCGGCCCAATCTGCATCTGTATAGCTTTCAACCCCGAGATGATTGTTTTTAGTAAACATTACTCCTTTTCCAGGAGCAGCCTTAAGATACCTTAATATCATATAAACTGCATCCAAATGTGGTTGACGAGGATCATGCATATATCTGCTTACAATTCCCATGACATATGCTATATCTGGTCGTGTATGTGAAAGATAAATTAGTCTTCCAACCAATCTCTGATATTGGGGTCTATCAACAACATCACCTGTTTCACCACAAAGTTTATGATTCGCTTCTAAAGGAGAATCCGCAGGTCTACATCCCAACATACCTGTTTCATTTAAAAGGTCAAGTGTATACTTCCGTTGTGAAAGGAAGATACCACCTGGATTTCTGGAGACTTCAATGCCAAGGAAATGCCGTAGTTTTCCCAAATCCTTCATCTCAAATTCAGAGGCAAGTCTCCGTTTAACATTTGCAATCTCACAAGTGTCGTTGCCAGTGATCACAATATCATCAACATAAACAATCAAGACTGTGATCTTCTCCCCCTTTCTCTTTACAAACATTGTGTGATCAGAATTGCTTTGTTTATAGTCAAATTTAATCATTGCCTTTTGAAATTTCCCAAACCAAACTCTTGGAGACTGCTTCAATCCATAAATAGTCATCTTTAATTTGCATACTTTCCCGATGGTTGCAGCTGTAGAAAATCCAGGTGGGATATCCATGTAGACCTCTTCTTGTAGGTCTCCATGTAAGAATGCATTTTTTACATCCAACTGTTGAAGTTCCCATCCAAGATTTGCTGCACAGGAAATAAGGACTCGAATAGAAGCCATTTTTGCAACTGGAGCAAAAATTTCCTGATAATCAATCCCATAAGATTGAGTATACCCTTTCGCCACGAGTCTTGCTTTGTACCTATCAATCAACCCATTAGGTTTTTGTTTCACAGTAAACACCCATCTGCATCCCACTACCTTTCTTTCAGCAGGAAGATGAGTTAACTCCCAAGTTCCATTATGTTTCAAGGCGTTCATTTCCTCTATCATAGCATCATTCCATTTAGGATCACATAAAGCATCCTGCCAAGTATGTGGAATAGAAACACTAGACAAGGATGACACAAATGCAAGTGAAGATGGAGATAATGCATTATAAGATACAAAGTTTGAGATAGGATGATTAGTGCAAGAACGTACACCCTTTCTTATAGCAATAGGAAGATCTAGAGTAGGATCAAGAGTATTACCAGTTTCTGGCTCAGACACAGGAGATTCAGGATCTGTCTCGAGGTCAGAGGTCTCTGGATGCGGTAAAGTGGTGATATCATTTCTTTTCCGCCTGGAATATGTAATCAACTCTGGTATATCCTGTTATAATATAATATAAGATCCATATAAGGCCTCCCTCTAACACCTTAAGGTTTTAGATGAGTTGGTTACTTAACATGGTATCAGAGCTCAGGCACGCAGAGGTCCCAGGTTCGACTCTCTGCGACCCCCAATATTCTCACAATTTATTATGGACACGAAAGGCAAATTATGCTCCAAAGATGAGCGCCCGTGATCCACTCTTCGACCCAAAAATGGGCTTTCGAGTGAGGGGGAGTGTTATAATATAATATAAGATCCATATAAGGCCTCCCTCTAACACCTTAAGGTTTTAGATGAGTTGGTTACTTAACATATCCAACCTACTTAGATCATCTGACTCATTACTTTGTGGAGGAATAGATAACCTGTTTGAGCTAGTGTTTGGAAAAGGTATATTAATAACTGGAAGTGACTGTGACTCATCTGTTGCTTTACTATCAAGACTGTGTCGATTTATCTCCCCCTGAAGCAAGGAGGAGGAACCTGGAGAGAAATAAGAAATGGTCTCCCAAAAAGTAACATCATGGCTGACAAATATTCGCCGTGAAGAAGGATGATAACATTTATATCTCTTCTGAGTTGGTGAATACCCAATGAAAACACATCGGACGGCCCGAAAATCAAGTTTATCCCGAGAGGGAGCATGATTATGAACAAAACATACACTCCCAAATACTCGAAGGGTTAATGGGTGAGAAGAAGGTGCAGGAACACAGGACAAAGGTGTTTTGAATTTGAGAACACTAGAAGGAAGACGGTTTATAAGATATGCAGCAGTCATGACTGCCTCTCCCCAAAGATATTTGGGAACATGCATTGTTAACATAAGCGACCGAGCAACCTGTTGTAAGTGACCAATTTTCTTTTCAGCTACCCCATTTTGTTGAGAAGTTTTGACACATGAAGTTCGATGAATTATACCACATGTATCCAAATAAGATGTAAATGGACCCCCATATTCAGTACCATTATCACTCCGAAGAATTTTAACAGATGCATTAAACTGTGTTTGTACCATGTGGTGAAAGGATTTAAAACACTCGAAAACTTCACTTTTCTGTTTAAGAAGGTATACCCAAGTAAGCCTAGAATAACAATCAACAAAAACAACAAACCATCTATACCCATCATGTGTAGGATGTCTAAATGGGCCCCAAACATCAGTATGAATAATAGAGAATAAAGTAGAACTTCTTTTATTCCTGGATGGATAAGATGATCTTTTATGTTTGGCTAATTCACATGGTTCACAGAAAAATTCTTCCTTCTTACAGTGTTTTACTAAGGCAGGGAATAGATGTGTTAGAACACCAAAAGATGGATGACCTAACCGTCTATGCCACTGATACAAAGATTCAAAAGCAGAATTTAACTTGGATGACACCTGATAGGTTGAGGGAGAAATAGAATTGCCTTCCATAACATTAAGTCCATCTACCACTTTACCATTGCCAAGGACCTTGCCTGTCGCCAGATCCTGAAATACACAGTGGGAGGAAAAAAAGGTTACTGAACAATTAAGATTTTCAGTAATACGTTGAACAGATAATAAGTTTGCTGTTAAGGAGGGAACATGTAACACATCAGATAATGGCAATGATGATGAGAGGCAGTGAGAAGTGCCTTGTCCATGAACAGGTACAATAGCTCCATTGGCAACACAGAATATTGCCTGTTTCACCATTATATGTTTCTAGGAAACTAGAATTTCCAGTCATATGCGCTGATGCTCCGGAATCAATAATCCATAAATTATAACATTTATCGGAGGTAAAGTGACAAGATGTACCTGCATGAGCAGAATTAGCTGTAGGTGTAGTGGTGTTTATTTGTGACATTAACTGGCGGAGGGTGTTGACCTCTGAAGCAGTCATCGTCCCTGCTGAAGAATAAGACTCACATTCTGATGCAGCATGATGAGCACTAAAGGGAATACCTCTACCCGTGCTTTTGCCAGATGAGACACCACGGTAACCACCTCGACCACGCCCTCCTCGTCCTCGAATTCTGAGATGAGGGTGTAGGATAAAACATGTTTCACGAGTGTGGTTTAACTTCTTGCAGTAGTCACACTGAAGACTGGATCTTTCACCAATTAAAGCCATTGGTACCTGTTCAGGTTTTTCTGCCTCAGATTGCTGAACATTTCCAGTTAGGAGTGCAGATCGTTCAGAAGAGATGACCGGAGCCATACTTTGCTTTCGACTTTCCTCGAACCTGACACGACCATAGGCTTCTTCCACAGTAGGAAATGGAACTTGCCCGATAAGTTGGTTTTTTATTGAATCATACTCATCAGACAATCCATCAAGAATCTTCATCACTTTCTCTACAGTCATCATCTTTTGATATTTTTCTTGATCTTCAGCATGTTTACACTCAAATATAGTGTAATGTCCCAATTCATTCCATAATGATGTAAGCTCAGAATAATACTGAGCCAATGTGTGGCTTCCTTGAGCCAATGCCCACATCTTCCATTTGATCTCAAATTGCTTGGCTACATTTCCGGAGAAGGAATACGTCCGAGTGAGAGAATTCCACACATCTTCAGCGGTATCAATGAAGATATATGTTTTTCGAATATCCACCTCCATAGAGTTAGATAGCCATGAACACACCATGGCATTTTCAGATTCCCAATCATCGAAACTGGTATCACTTTCCAAAGGTTGTTTGGCTTTCCCATTGATATATTTCATCATTTTATGAGATTTAAGTGCCATTGTACAAGCTTTGGACCATTCCAGAAAATTCTTTCCATCAAATTTAGGGCTTACATACGGAGTACTATGAAATCCAGATTTTCTGCTACTTGTTGCACTACTCTCGGATGTATTATCTAAAACTTCCGCCATTTTATATAAAAATAGAGTAATATCCGATCAATAATTATTGAAATTAATATAATAATACCTACTGCTATCTATCTGTAGATATATAATAGTTTATAGAGACTGAATTATTAGTCCATCAGACAAAAAAATTCAGCAGAAAAGAAAATAATCAGAAGGTGAAAAACAATTTTTGACAGAAACACAAAACTGCTCAGAATCAAGAGACAGTTGGATTCGGAATTTGGAGGAGAACAAGAGTCCCTGAAGAAATTTCTTCAAAAAACGGCCGGAAACAGCCTCACGCGCCGACGCGTTGGCGCGTCTGACGGCGCGGCGGCGCGTGAGGGCGCGTGCGGAGGTGAAAAATCCAGTTTCTTGCTCCTGTGATCTCCTCTTTCAGTGCTCTACTCAGTGGTATATTTGTATTTTGGTTTTGATAGGTTTCGAAATTTTCGAATTCTGGACAGTTGGTTTTTCTTCTGCAAATTTTTGATTTCTTCTGCAGCTTTGATATGTGTGTTTCCCTAGGATATAACTTGCTCTGATACCATCTTAACAGTATATAACAGTATGCAGAGAGATTGAGAGAGGAAGAAGATGTCTCATATATATTTTTGTGTATTTATTACAATGTAAAGATCCTATATTTATAGTAGAAGTAATGCACCAAAGTCATGGACTGTGTCTAACTATGACTATGTTGTGTTGTTAAAGTCTAAGGACGGTGCCTAATATGTTGACATTATTTAGATGTGAACATGCTTAAATAGGTGCCAACGACCAAGTAGATGATTTTCTTTTACTAAATATATTCATTTCCATAAATGTTATTGAAAGTAGTTGTTCCTGCAAAGTCTTCTAGTCTGCAGATCTGTCGTTTCTTTACAGTGAACATAATGTACAAAATGTTATACAGATGGGAGAGAACTGGAATGACAGTGTACAATCAAAAGAGCAAATCGAAGCAAAGTTATTGAGCAAGTATGATGCAACCATGAGAAGAGAAAGAGCAATGGCTTATTCATTCTCTCATCAAGTAAGCCATTCATTTCAATTTTTAACCTTTCAGTAATTTATTAATTATCCCCTTTCAAGAGAACATGATAACAGAAAGCAAAAGAGACAAAAGTAAAACTGGATGTTTGATTTGGACAAATACGGACTTCAGGTTCGTTATGTGTTGCAATAATTGCATAAAAAAATGTAACCATAATTGCCTTGCAAGTTACAAATTGCATAGTCAATAACTTTTTTGATGGCAGTAAAGCTCACTTATGTACCATTCCCTTTACATAAATCTAGGAAGTGTCTACCCGAGACTGACCATTGACCTGTAGACTGTAGTTCCTGACACAAGGTTATAATTTTCCTTGTTTCCGTTAAAGTTTTTTGGTTTCTAAGCTACTCGTTTTCTGTGTTGTTCAGTGCCAGATAGTGGATCACAGTTATAATATTAAAATTTTAGAATTAATATATACACATCTTACACTCTATTATAAGTTACAGTTATTGAGATATTGTTGGTACGGGGTTATGTGTGAATAGAAATTTTAACGTGGCTCAGGAAAATTATTGTCTGTATTATCCTAGTCAATTGCATAGGGAGAAGGTTTCGATACTGCATCTGTCAAATCAACTCGACTCTGCTGGATTAGTATATCGTCAATTCCTTTTGCTCTATAATTTGAAAATAGTCAATAGCAAAAACTAAAATACTCAGACCCCTATACCTCCACTAAGGCTTGTAACCCTTAATCTTTACTTGCAAAAGAGAAGAGGGGTATCCACTATCCTGTGAGCTGCAAGACTAGGAATCTAATTTCTTTTACATTCATGCCTGACGATTAGTAATAGCTAAAGAAAAGAAAACTTAATTTCTGAGAGTTGCAACATCTAAATTATGTTTTGTAAATCTGAAATACAGCAAACCTGGAAAAAGTCTGCAAGATCTACGAATCTACTATACATGGACCCTACTAATCCTCAATGGGGTTGGAGCTGGTTAGAACGGTGGACAGCAGCCCAGTCAGGAGAGTCTCGGGCTGTAAAAGAACTCAGTAATGATTATTCTTCTGCAAAGAGTGCAAGTCTCAGCTTTGCTGGTGGCCAAATTGCCAAGTCCTACGCTCGTCACCTACTCAATTCTGATAAGCCTAACTCGCCAAACAACCAGAGGCCAAGCCATCTTTCTAAAATCCATTCCCCTTCACCTCCACTATCCAAGGCAACTTCTTCAAAACTAGGCAAGAAAAATAAGCTGCCTGGCCCAAGAGGGAGTGTGATGAGCCCAGATTCTGACTCAAAAAGCTTGTTCAGTATGCATTCGGAGCAGAATAGGAGGCACAGCATTGCTGGGTCATCTGTGAGAGATGATGAGAGCATGGCAAGCTCTCCGGCAGTTCCAAGTTACATGGCATCCACTCAGTCTGCCAAAGCAAAATCACGTGTCCAAAGCCCATTAGGAATGGAGAATGTCACACCAGAAAAAGGATCAACAGGGTATGCAAAGAAGCGACTTTCTTTCCCAGCTTCACCAGCTAGGCCGAGGAGACATTCAGGTCCGCCAAGGTTGGACAGCACATCTGTTGCAGACTTGAATGATGTTGCTGTCAATTGATTATTTTTATACAATGTGAAGCAGGAGAAACAAGATACAGGTTTACTGGCTACAGAGTAAATAAATTTGAAAAACAAAAAAAAATGAATTTGTAATGTGAATCTTTCCGCTTTTTTTTTTCTTTCCCTCTAAATACTTTCCGCTTTGTCTATTAGGCATTTTTTTTCTTCATTTGTTTGAGAGGGGACAGATAGACTGGTGAAGTGACGTTAAGCATTCTCTCAAAAGTAGTTTGTATACTGCATGTCACAGGTTCATTGTTCTGTATGATTATAATGATTTGTACTATTGAGAATGAGACTGGCTATCAGTCTTTGATTATTGTCATTTGATAGACATTTAGGGCCTTTATTCGGTGAAAGCTATACCTTTCTGTTGTGGAGTAACTAGTTTCTGCATTCCCTTACAATTATATTTTTGTTGACATTAACCGATTTCAATTGCATGTATAAACATGATTTTTGCTTATTTGTTTTTTTTTTTAAATTTCATGTAGCTGTTATACTAGCCATTTTTGGTATGATAAATATTTAATGAGAAAAATGGGTCTGAGGTAGTTCTTCTGAGGTTATAAGACAAATAGCCTATAGAATAATTGGTCCCGCAGGGGCATTTTTGTAATATCAATTTTTTTTATCAATAAATTTACCTAAATATCCTTAAAATTGTATTGAAAATTTACCTAAATACCCTTAAAATTGTATTGGAAAAAATGGATTACGTTAGTTAGATGTGTAATACGGATACATTGTTCTTCTTTCTTAAGCTTTATATCCGTATTTAGCTCCGTTAATCCAGCAACCTTCATAAATATTGTTATACAATATTCTCCTGTAACAGATGTGTAATACGGATAAAATTTATAGATGTATAATGTGTGTATGTATCTAGCGACTAGAAGTGTGAGGGCTCTATTTAACAGGGTTGATATGCACAGGTCATTTAACTGCTACTCTTCTATTTTGTTCATACAAAGATGGATGATTTCTCATATAACCAATGCTACCATTGCATGTGTGGGCCAATTTTAATGAGAATACATATGCGTAGTGAAGATTTTAAAACGACATCTGGTACTGTAAAACCAAGTAAAAGCTTTTTTTACTGTTAATTACTTCTTAGCTCGTATTTGTTCTTTCTGAAGTACTAATAAAAGTTTCAGATATCTTCTTGTATTGTTTATGTTGACAACTTTTACAATGCTGTGTATGTCTTATTTCTGTTTAAAAGCTTGATCATTCTTTTTATTGTGTGTACAATCATAGCCTGATTATGTCACTTAACTTCTTTAGATATAGTGAACTTAGTTCGAGTTTATGGCCAGGCTCCAGTAGCATACAGTACATACTACAAGCTGATGATTTGACTCGCAGGTGAGTAGTGATTTTGCGGTACTTTGTCGTGATTTATAGCTGGTTTGTAGAATTTATAGGATAAAATGGTTTGCGGTAGAAGGTCCTTGGCCCCATCTACCAGGATATTACATATTGCTATATCTAGGTTTGTTTATGAGTCTTAAATTGAAAAGATTTGAGAAAAGATGGACAGGGACACTGTGTCAGCAGTTTAAGATGAATCAAACTTGGTGCTTGTCTGTAAATTGTATAAAAAAGAACTATTAGTGTTGCAGGTATATATTTCTTGGATGTTACTAAATTAATCAAACTCTTATAAAGTATGCTTTGTGCTTGTGGTTAATGATTACCACTTTGTCTTGCTAATGCTGTTAGAGAACAACTGAGCACATGAGTAAACAACAAGTATAATAAAAAAGTGTAAAGATAACTTGTAAGTTATATTTGTATGTCCTTGGATAGTTACTTCTCTTCTTGTACATTATCCTTAAATAGTTCCTTTTGTTATAGTTGTTGGGAGTGGAGGTTGTTTGTGTGGAGTTTCTTTGAAGGGATTGGTGCTGTTTGTTTGTTTTGGTTTAGGTAATATTTCTTGGTTAGCCTTTGGGATGCAACATTGCATCATATAATTCACTAGCTACATGCCTTTCTACATGTATATGAATATGTATTTCACCTTGTTCTTTCTCCCACAAGGATTCATCTGAAATTCTGTAGGTTTACGTGCACTAGGGTCAGATGGGCCTTCATCGTATAATGATATAATTTGCTTTCTACTGGAGTTCAAATATGCAGACACCAAAAACAAGGTATACTTGTGCACTCAATATGAGTAGGCATCCTTGTTATCTTTTTAATAATAGATGCTACGAGTATTTCATTTTAACCTAAAGTTGATACTTAAATATTTTATGACAGACTTAACCATGAATTCGTGATATAATTTGAATTTGATTGAATTGGTTGACAAAGCACAGTGTACCGCTAGTATATGATTCCAGAGTCAGTGAAGTATAGCACCTTCAAAGAACCTTATTTCAATTTTTTCCTCATTTCCCCCAATTTTTTCTATTCCGTAAAATAAAAGCACCATTGTCCTCTATACTAGTCCCTCGCGTTAGGGTAATTTTAGATCTTTCATTGATTAGCATTAATCTAGTACATATAAAATTCTCTATTAAGATAATATACAGATAATGCCTTGAGAGATTTGTTTTATATCTTCAGAAGTGAGGAGATTGTAGATAACGGATTATTCATGTGTTCCGACATGCTCCTTTATAATTTTAGTTTAATTTTGTTTTCTGTGGTGCTCTCTTATGTCCCTGTTCCCTGATATCTAAGCTCGCTAGATTATTCTACTTTGAGATCTGAATTGGTTCCTTGGAGGTGCCACATAGGTCATCTCCTGCTACACCCCGCACTACTAAGCAGCATAGGGTATCAGGAGCTAACACGAAATCAGTTCCTTCTCCAGCAACAAGGACACCTAAAGCAAAAGGTCCAAAAATTGTTGATCGCAGGTCACCTTGTAGTCCAGCATCTGAGGTACTATATTACAAGTCATCAACCAATTCAAGTTCTTGCTAATATTTGAAATAAAATGCCAACTCAATATCTTGAATGTTGCTTATCGTTCAGAATTCAGAAATACTGGATATACAGGGTTTTATGTCATTTAATACTTTTGATGAATTTGGGTAGGCACCTTGGTGTTGTATGTCTACTTTCTTATGCAATGAAGAAGGAAGTTACATGCTTAGATTCTAAATATGAAAAAACAGTTTTAAATTCTGTTCTGCGAGACACTATTTGAGTAAGCTCTGAGAAAACGCCCCTTCTTACTCTCTGTAAAATATTCACCTACAGTACTGGTGGTTGTTTATTGCTTGATAAGCCTTATTTCTTTTCCAAATCGTTATGGTACATCTCAATGTTCTGTCCAATTTTTATTAATTTGCTCGACCGTAACTAGCAAAAGAAACGACCTGGGAGAATATCCGATCTGGAATATCAGCTCGCTCAGCTGCAAAAGGAACTGAAGAAGGCACATGATCAGCTTAGCTCAACCGAGTTGTGGAAGAAGCAGGCTCATTTAGACAATGAAGAGGCCAAGAAACAGCTGGCTTCCATGTCAGTAAAGCTCGAGGAATCTGAACAACAGATACAGGAGCTTTCTGCTTCTGAGGATTCTCGTGTTCGAGAGCTTCGTAAAATCTCTCAGGATCGGGATAGAGCATGGCAGTCTGAACTCGAGGCTGTGCGGAAACATCACTCAGTTGACTCTGTTGCCTTGGTTGCTGCCATGAATGATATTCAGAAGTTAAAGATGCAACTGGAACGGGTAGCTGAGTCTGAAGCTATGCACTTTAGGCGTGCAGAATCAGCACATGCAGAGGTACAGAGCTTAAAGCAAGAACTCGGTGAAACTTTAAACCTAGTTGAGAATCTGAAAAACGAGCTAAGTGATTGCAAAGATTCTCAAACTCAGGCTATGGAAGCTCTTAGAGGAACAAAAATGCAGTTAGCAATGGCAAAATCAACTGAGGAGACATTAAGGTCTGAAGGTCTTAAAGTTATGGAGGCCTACAACTCTGTAGCTGTAGAGTTGGAGCAATCAAAAAATCAAACAGTCCATCTGGAGGGACTTGTAAGAAAACTCCAAGCGGAATTTTCCAAGGATAGCAGGAAAAATGCAACAGATCCTTTAGGGGCCAAAGCTGCACGTGAAAGTGACAATAATGCAAAGTCACTCCAGGTCGAAATGGAGCTTGAAAATGTCAATTCTGAGACGGCGCAATTAAGATCTGATCTAGAGGCAGCTGAAAGAAGATACCAGGAAGAATATGTTCAAAGCACATTGCAAATTAGAAGTGCATATGAACTAGTAGAGCACACGAAATTAGAATCCCGCAAGTGTGAAGCTGAATTGGAAGCAAACTTGATGATTGCAAAATCTGACGTTGAAGACTTAAAGTCAAGGCTGATGGTTAAAGAAACTGATTTCCACACCATCTCAGAGGAGAATCAAGGCTTATATTTGAAGGTCATGGAAAATCAGTTGTCTGAAAGAGAATCTGAACTTAAATTAGAGCTTAGAAAAATCGAGGAAGATGTGCTGGAATTAAAGGCAACTTTGCTGGACAAGGAGACAAAGTTGCAGAGTACCACAGAGGACAACGAGGCGCTGAAAATGGAAATGGAAAAGAGAGAATTAAAGAATAATGAAATGAATGATGAGACCTTCGAATTTGCTGAAGCAGCAAGGGATGCAGAGCAAGAGGCACTAATGAAGCTCAGTTGTTTGACAGAGGAAGCAGAAAAAAGTAGTAGAAAAACAGATCGAGTAATTGAACAGCTGGATGCAGCTCGAACTGCCAATTCAGAGATGGAAGCTGAGTTGAGGAAATTAAAAGTGCAGTCTGACCAATGGAGGAAAGCGGCTGAGACAGCCGCAGCTATGCTTACAACAGGTGATACTGCTAAAATTGAGAGAACTGGTTCTCTGGATAACAAGTATCATACAATTGGAGGAAAGTTAAGTTTTCCTTTCTCCGAGGACATAGATGATGACTCTCCTAAGAAAAAAAATGGTAACATGCTCAAGAAATTTGGGGTTTTACTGAAGAAAAGCCAGAAATAAAACTATTCAGCAGGTTGCCCTTGCATGTGCTACACTTTGTTTTTCAAGGCAAGTAACAATGACCCTCCCCCCTCTCATAATTTTCATCAAGAATATCTTATCAAATGAGTTCACTCATCTACTAACATTTTAGTTTTTTTATTTTGTGTGTGTCTATACAGATTGCTGTTGGCTTCAAGTACTGATTCCAAATGCTTGTAATCATTATTTCTTACAAGTTTGTGTAGTTGAATTTATCCTAATTGCGTCCCTCCCACATATGTGATTGCAATTCCACACAGACTACAAGGCCGTAACC
Organism: Kitagawia praeruptora; assembly: GCA_037693485.1. Taxonomy (NCBI): domain Eukaryota; kingdom Viridiplantae; phylum Streptophyta; class Magnoliopsida; order Apiales; family Apiaceae; genus Kitagawia; species Kitagawia praeruptora. Next base: position 50,687,430 of record CM075348.1, on the reverse strand, counting down.
TCTCTCTTTTCTTTGATTATCTAATACAGTAGCTTTTTAATTGTTTCCTCTCTCACATTTCTGTTATTTTGGTTTTTTGGAATTAGTTTCTCTCATATTTCAACCTGAGATTGTTCTACAAATACATTTGATAATATCACCAAAAGAAATTAGGAACCGCTAAATTAATGGTATTTCAATTAGATTATTCTCATGTAGAAGGTTTCAACAATGATCTGTTATTAAAATTAAGGCTCTTTTGGTATTTACTGTTTGAGAAGTTGATTGATAAGAAAGCAAAAATTATATAACAAAGTTGCTTATATATCACAATATCTTATGGAAATTTTAAGAGCGCGCATATAAAACTAAAATCTCTCATCTAAAGTGTCAAAATCTATAACCTCCAGAAGAGTAGAGGCCAAAAATTCAGATGAGATCATAAAAGACTGTTGCTAACCTGCTACAAGAAAAGTGAAGCTTTGAGAATTTCGACATAATCTAAGCCCACATCGCATATCCAAATATCTTTCTAGAGCAAGCAAAAAATCCTCTACTCGATGAAGCCAATGATAATTATTACCCTGCTGAATTTTCGTGCAGCAGAACATACTCGCGGCTGCTATTTCCAAACTTTATTTTGTCTTCCTCACAAATTAAGTTCATAACGTTGAGGGTCAATATGCTCGTTGTTAATGAAAGTCCCATTTTTGCTCTTAAGATCCATGATATAAGGGCATACTTCTTTCGCAAACAAACCATCTTGCTGATCCTTTTCTATCTGTCTATACTGAAGAACAGCATATTGTTTGCTGCACCAAGGGTGATCTGTAGGTATTTCCGCCACGAGTAAACTTCAAAGTGGTGGCCAGATTTTACACTCATTTTCAAAAAGGTGGCCAGATTTTCAATTTTGCAAAATGGTGGCCAGACTTGCCTTTTTCCTTTCAAAAAGTTGGCTATAGGCGATTTTCAGCTTTTTGGTAAGGGTAAAATCGGAAAAAAATGCTATAGATCCCAAAAATTGTCCACAAAAATTCCCAAATTAATATGTGTCACCATATGATTGGTTATATTCGTAATAATAATAATAATGCCCTCATGTATGCACATCAATTCACTAAAAAATCCACAAATATGAGTTGTCAAGATTTAATTAGTCAATTTATGTGCATGCATGGAGGGGGCATTATTATTATTATTACGAACAAAACCAATCATATGGTGATACATATTAATTTGGGAATTTTTTGGATAATTTTTGGGATTTTTAGCATTATTTTTTAGTAAAATAACATATTTTCTCATTTTACCCCTAGCAAATAAGCTGAAAATCATCTCCAGCCACTTTTTTGAAAGGAAAAAGGCAAGTCTGGCCATCATTTTGCAAAATTGAAAATCTGACCACTTTTTTTAAAATGAGTGTAAAATCTGGTCACTTTTTTACAATTAACTCTTCCGCCACCCTCCTTTCCCTTCCGAAAAGGTAAGATGTTTGTGGATGTTCACACAAGTGCTCATCATGAGCGATAGAAATTAACAGGCGCCTCAGCGAAGAGCAATGTGATACCCGGATATCGGTTTGTTTCAGACAGCTCAGATGAAGGTTTTTCTCTTTCCCATGCGTCTGCAACAGCTACCATCTTAGTAACTGCATGAATTATCTCTAGTGTTCTCACGTTCACCTCTTGAATTATTTACCTCGTCACCAGCTCGACGTTGAGTAACATTACGAGGTGATCGAGACCTATGTCTATTCGCATAGCAATGTGTGGACCTTTCACTCCCCCTGCCGTCCATCTCCAGTGCGCTCTCATGATTAGCTTTTTCAGCCTCGTGTTCATCTTTTGCTCTTCATAATCTTTTAGTACGTGGCGAAATCGAACGTCTACGAGAAGGTTTGTATGCACCCGGACTGACTGCATGTCTGGGAGACTTGGTTGCATCAGCCCTAACTATAGTTTCTGAATCATCATACGAATGACCCATATCCACCTCAAAATTATTACAGTAACAAACAGTAGCGAAACGAAAAGCTCTTGAATTCTGTCAGATACTTGAAACTTAAAGAGGCACCAATTCACCAAATACAATAATATATAGACACTACAAGAGGCAAGAAAAGAACCTCACATAAACCTTGAATATAAAACCTAAAGCGCATAGTTGAATTTGATTAGGATTTTGGAAAATACATAAAAATTGGGACCGCCTGGTAGTCACCTTGTCATACTTCTGCACGGATTATGCTTCTATGTTCTAATCATGATGATGGGCAATGTTTGTAGTTATCAAATACAAGCGAAATCCATCTATACAATACTAACTAGACCATTGTTCCATCGATGGGGTTGGGGTTTTGTAAAATGGTTGACTAAATATTGGTTATGTAAAATTTGATGAGAAAATGAGAAATTATACTCCAATAAAATTGGCTATATTGATTAATTATAATTTAAAAATAGCATGTTAATGTATTATTGTTTTAAGTTATTTTAAGTATAATATTTTATTTTAGTGTGGTAATTGATGATGTGTATTTTTCCTACATGTCTCTAGAGGTTCGACATATATAGCCAATATGAGAAGGTTGACTATTTTTTTTAGCTAAGGGCAACACCCATTGGAATGACAAAATTTTTTAACATTCTCTATAATTTCAATTTAAGGCATGTCATGTAGATTTTTAGCCAAGGGTTTGTAATGATTGGAGATGCTCTTATATGGAGTCCTGGACCTAATATTTTATGTGGGTTATTTTTTTTTTTACACTTTTTTGGTATACTCAATAGCAATCATTGGATTTTGAGATAGATTTGTGAGAACCGTTGGATCTAATATTAAAATAATATTCTTTTTCTAATATTTAAAATATTATCATATAAAAAATTTTGTATAAAAATGGAAAAAAGGTCTACATGATTAGATAAATTTCACTATTTCTACTAAATAAAAAAGTTAAAGAAACTACTTTTATGTAATATTTTATATATACATATGGGGGAGGGTTATACGAGGAACTGATTAATTTTGGTAACATATTAACCTTTAGATTACCCATCAAACGGTCCAGATCATATAGAAAGCCCACGTTTTAATTAACCGTTGTTATCCACATTAGCCTACCATCTGCATCACCATTGTGTCTTGTATTTTTGTTATAGAACAACTGTATTTTATATTTTATAATAGTGTGGTACATTAATTTATATTCTATTACATGATTTTTTTAAATCAATGTTTTATGTTTACTAATGTGAAAAATGCTACTATGTTATATTTTGTTAAACTAAATAGCTAAGTTATATAATTTTCAAATATGTAAAATTCTGTATTTTATTAAATAAAATTTCTATATTATGTATTTTAATAAATTAATTTTTTATGTTCCGTATTTAAATAAATTAAATTTGTATGTTCTGTATTTTAATGAATTAGATTTTTATGTTCTGTATTTTACTAAATCAAAATATTATGTTCTGTAGTTTAAAAAAGCATGTTACAATCACTTTTTTATTTAACAAAATTTTCGTGTTATGTACTTTAATGAATCAAATTTTTATGTTCTGTACTTTAAGTAAAGTAAATTTTATGTTCTGTATTTAACAAACTAAACTTTTAAGTCCTATATTTTAATAAATTGAATTTATGTTTTATTTATTTATGAATTGAATATGTAGGTTCTGTATTGTTGTGGAATAAAAACTAGGTTTAAATTATCGCGGCTAGGGTTTGTGAATTTAATGCTAGGGTTCGTGAGCTTCGTGCTTTAATGGCTGCTTCTGCGTTCGAGACTTAACCGGTCCTCACAGAATGCCTACGTATCTCTGTATTAAGAGAATCAAGCCAATAAAACGTAGTTCTGAATGAGGGGTTAGACCCTTTATATAGGCTGAGAAGCCTCAGTATTAGGGTAGGGTTAGGAGACTTGGTGGGCAAGTCATCCTTGAGGAAGGTTCTAGACTCCTTCCTTGTAGGAGTCAGTTTCCTTGTATGATTATGTAGCTTGGAGGCTACTTTTCGTAGGGATAACGTCCTTATCTGACTTATATCTTCCAGCTGTTAATTATCCCCAAATATTAATTACGAAATTAATATTATAATTGGAGTTTGGGCCCAACTGGTGGGCCCCACGTTTGGGCCATTCTAGGTCTAATTAATGCCACATTAAATGTATCCTTAGGGTTTACTTTTAGCCCATATCATTTGCCCCCCAACTTCTAGGAAAACTGATCAGGTTTTCGTTGAAGTTTAAAAGGTTTATGTACACTAGTGTTTCACGTGTATCGTCTTGAATGTAAAGTGTGGAGCGACCTACACATTTACGACGATTTGCCTTATTCGAGGTTAAGCAATTTTTTGAACAACTTTTGTTGTTGAAATTTGCTTATTTACTTTAAGGAATAAAATTCCTCATATTTTTCATATTTCTCCTAAAATTTTTTAGGATTTTTCTGGTACCCACGGGTATTTTTCTTTATTTTTGACATATCAATCAAAAATATTAAATTGTGCTTCATGCATAAAATAATTTAAAAATTATTTTTTCTACTTTTCTGGAATTTTTAGAATTTAATTCTGTCTTTTTTCAACTCATTTTCGAGCTCAGAATTCGAGCTCAAAGTGTCCCAGGTCGTGGGCTTCGAGCTCGTTTTTCTGTTGAATTTCGACCAGGAGCCTACGACCTCAACACAATGTAGTTTCGACCTCGAATAAGTCCAGGTCGGTAGGACTTCCCATGCTTCTCAGTTCAGATTCGACCTCAAATTAACGATCTCAATAAAAGAAAAAATGACCTTAAAAGGGGTCCCAGGTCGTGTGGTATTTCTTGAATTCCCAGTATAAATTCGACCTCAAACCTACGACTTCAACCCATGTTATAACGACCTCATATTTATGAGCTCGAATGACGTTTTAAACGATCTCAAACTTAGTCCTAGATCGTTAGGATTTTCCAAATTTTCAAGTTTATTTTCGAGCTCAGAATTTCGATCTCAATTCCAGAGAATTTCGACCTCAAAATGGGTTTCAAGTCGTATAGATTTTTGGTGACTTTCTATTCTTTTTCGACCTCAAACTTACGAGCTAGTACCAGTTTATTTTCGACCTCAAAATGGGTTTCTTCTTGACTTTCCAGGTCGTTTGATCGAGCTCGGAATAGTATTGTCAAATGAGGTCGTTGGTCACGACCTCAGACAATTTTTGTTTGGGACGCTAGTTTTGCTCTTGGGCCTTAATTTTGGGCCTCTCCTCGTGGGCTCTTTATGGATTCTGACTTGGGCTTCAACTTTTGGTCAATATGACCTTAAGTTAAAACCTTAGTTAGGTTTATTAATATGGGTTGGGCCATGACAGGCCTTTAATTGTTTTTACTAAATTTGGGCCTTAACAAGCCTAGTGTTGTTGGGCCTTTTAAAGTCCACTTTGTGTTGACAGCCCATAAAAGTTTCCAATAGGTTATAGCCGGTTGATATTCTCCCTAACCGGTTGAAATGCCCTATTTCTGCCTATATAAAGGCCAAGACTTTCATTTCCATTTCATCACAAAAGTTTCTAAAAATTTTCTCTTCTAAAAGTTCTCTCTAGAGTCTCAAAGTTCTTTAAGAAATTTCCTTTGAAGAATCTGAGTTTGATCCTCATTCTTTCAAGTTTTCTGGTGATTTCTCTTAAAATCTTTGAAGATTTGAAGATTGCTCAAGGATTTCTGGAATTTTTCCATAAACTTTCCAGTTGCTGTTGAAGATTTGAAGAACACTTGAGGTATTTTCCAGAATTTCTAGTTTTTTAGTTTGAAGATTGCCTTTTTTCTGGGTTTTTCCTTCAATTCCTTTGAAGATTTGAAGATTGTTCTAAAAATTTCTTCGTTTCTTGCAGATTTTCGTTGATCATCATAATTTTTCTTTGAAGATTTGAAGAAATGGCTGAAGATCGTGCTACTCAACGTTTCCAGAAACTGCAAGTGGCCTCAAAAAGAGGTATCACAATTCGTTCTTCCTCCATGAGTTTACAGGATATGATTTTAAATCGTAAAGAAGATTTCCCATCCCTGTCACACCTTGATTCTTATAATCATAGCAACATTTTCCATGACATAGAAAAAATCACTGACTATAATAGGATGTATAAAATAGAATATCCCTATAGGCTTATCCCAGCTGAACCTGGGGATCGATCTTGCCATTGGCGCCCCAATGCACTTTGTATTTATAGGGGTGCCATTGTTGCAGGGGTTCGATTCCCTTTTCATGAATTTATCCCTAGGCTTTTAGCAGATGTAGGAGTTAACCCTTGTCAGCTTCCTCCCAATTCTTGGAGGGTGATTAACTGTTTTCTGGTCCTTTGCCTTAAAAACAAATTCCCTCTTTCTGTAGCCCTTTTTAGAAAAATATTTCAATTTAAAAATTCTGCTGAATCTACCCCGGGTTGGGTTTACATTAGTCACCGTTCTTCTACTCCTCCAATCTTTCACCCCCAATCTATTCCTGACTCCAACCCAAAGTGGAAGAAGGAGTTTATGTACTTGATTTGGGAAGGTGGAGATTGGGGCAATGTTTTTCGTAGTACCTTTGGTAAGGTAGTAGATGGAAGTGCCAATGACATTGATCTGAATGAGGAAGAGACCCTTGCCTACCAGGAGCTCATCAAAGATAATTATGCTACTATGGCTTGGGATCTCCTGAATGAGTTCCAACTTAAAACTTTGGGACTTTCCCGAGTGGGCAACAAGGGTAATTTCCTTTCTTTTTGCATTCCTTTATTTGAATATGATTGTCTCATACCCATTATTTGTTTTTTTTTTGTTTTGTGATTGCAGCTGCAGCCTTTATCAACAAAACCAACGAGCCAGAGGATGGGGACACTGCTAGGCTAAAAAGGGCTCGTTCAGGGAAAGATCCTCGAGCCCCAACAGCCTCGGATGCCTACTTGAGGCCCCATGTGGCTGATGTTGAGGAGGTAGATGGCTCCTCCAGGAGTGCTTGGCGCCCCAACTGGGGTATCAGGAAGAAAGACTCCATTGTTGGAGACTGTAAGCATGCTACGGATTGGTCCTATCACTCCATCACCCCTGGTGACTTCAAGGACTATGTGTCTGGCTCCACTCTTGAAGGAGCTGAGAGTGCTGGAGCTCAGGCCTTTGCAGCTGTAAGCTCCTTACTATCCATTCTTTTACGTACTTGTTTTGTCACCTGAACCGTGGTTTTAACTTTGTCTTTTGCAGGCTAATGCCAACTTCCAGGGGGTCGTCTTCCAAGCTAAAACTTGGCGTTCCAACTATGAGACTTACAAGGCCAAGTTTGATGACTCCCAGGATGAACTGGGCTCTGTCAAGGCCACCTTAGCGAGGAGGGAGAAAGAGCTTTTAGAGTCTCAGGCTGAAAATGTCTCTCTCAGGAAGGACAAGGATGACCTGATTGACGAATACCTTGCCTCCCAGGAGTATGTGGGCTTCATGGAGAAGCATGACGACTCTTTATTCCCTTATCAGTTTACTCAGGGATGGGATGAAGCTCTTGCTGAGGTTACTAGGAGATTTCCTGGCACCCTCAGTGTTTCAGATTTCCCTAGCCCTCATGCTCCTATGGCCTTGGCAGTGCAGGACACACGGGAGGAGGAGCCAGAGGATGATGAGAGGATCCTAGAGCCAGATTCCTTTGCTCACCCTGGTGCAGCTGGAGAGGAGGAGCATACTGGAGATGCTTAGTAGCTGACATCTTTATCTTTCTATTTATGCATTCTGCCTTCGGGCATGACTTTGTATTTTCATTAACTTATTTTGAACTAGTTGGTTATGTATTCTGCCTTCGGGCATAACTTTCAGACTCGTAATCCATTGTCTTTAATGCTTCTCAATTTATTTATATTCGCATGGGTAGTCTAACATTTTGTGCATAAATATCAATGAGTAGGGTTCATATCTTATGCGAAAATGTAGGATAGTCTTATTAATATGAAGAAACGGGCACAGCCCTTACATAGATACTCTACTTTCAATATCTCAAGTTTAAAAAAGTAGGAGAGGTTTCATCAACCTTATTTCTACTTCTATTACATAGGCAAAAAGCTAGGTCCTTTTCAGGAGAGCTTAAACATAGTAAACCTTGAGGTTCAATGCATGCCAAGTCCGGGGCACCTCAACCCCGTCCAAGGTTTCCAGTTTGTAAGATCCTCGTCCTAGTGTCTTCTTGACTCGATACGGCCCTTCCCAGTTTGGGGCTAACTTTCCTTTCTGACCAACTCCAGAAGCCTCGATCTTCCTAAGAACCAAGTCACCTTGCTGAAAGAACCTCTCCTTAACCCTGTGGTTGTAGTAGAAAGATGCTTTCTTTTGATGCTCCGCATTTCTGGCATTTGCCTCATCCCTGACTTCATCAATCAAATCTAAGGCGAGCCTCATGCCTTCTTCATTAGTCTCTGGCTCGAATGCTTCAATTCTAGGTGATGCATGCATGACTTCTAGTGGTACGACTGCCTCGGCTCCATAAGCCAGTAGGAAAGGGGTTTCCCCAGTTGTTACTTTGCAAGTAGTACGATATGCCCAAAGTATAGGCAGTAGTTCATCCACCCAAGTATTTCTCGATCGTTCAACCCTCTTCTTAAGTCCATCAAGAATAATCCGATTGGCTACCTCAGCCTGCCCATTAGCTTGCGGGTGAGCTACCGAAGTAAAACGAAGCTCGATAGCATTTTCCTCACAGTACTTTCTGAACTCTTCATTGTTGAATTGTGTCCCATTATCTGTCACAAGGATTCGGGGAATTCCATACCTACATATTACGTTCTCCCAAAAGAACTGGGAAACTTGCTTGGTGGTTATCTTGGCTAAAGGCTTAGCCTCAATCCACTTAGTGAAGTAATCAATGGCGACAATCAGAAACTTCCTTTGTGCTGAAGCCATGGGGAAAGGACCAAGAATGTCCATTCCCCACATAGCAAACGGAATGGGAGAGCTGATTGAGGTTAACCTTTCAGGCGGCTGCCTTACAATAGGAGCATGTTTCTGACATCTATCACACTTCTTGACATAATCCTGGGCATCTGCTAACATCTCCGGCCAATAGAATCCCAGGCGGGTAATCTTGTGAGCTAAGGCTCTGCCCCCCAAGTGCTGCCCACAGATCCCTTCATGAACTTCTTCCAATGCTTCTCTTGCCTCTTGGGGCCTTAGGCACTTCAAGTACGGGATGACAAACGATCTCTTGTATAAGATGCCTTCAATTAAGGCATATCTCAATGCTCTCACTGACAATTTTCGTGCCTCCAAGGCATCACTAGGGAGCCATCCGGTTTCTAGATGAGCTTTAATAGGATCTATCCAACAGCTTCCAACATCGATAGGTGCTACCAACTTAGAGTTGATGGTCGGGGCCTTCAAGACCTGGAAGTAAACACTGCCTGCATAATTCTCTATCTCAGAAGAAGCGAACTTAGAGAGGGCATCGGCCTTAACGTTCTCTTCCCTAGGAATGTGCTCCAGGTAGCACTCTTCAAACTGAGTCATAACAGCTTTCACGACTCTGAGGTATTTTGCCATAGTTTCATCCTTGGCCTCAAACTCACCATTCACTTGCGAGACTACCAGTCTTGAATCTCCACATACTTTGAGGTTCTTGACCCTCATGACTCTGGCCAATCCCAATCCAGCTATTAATGCTTCATATTCAGCTTCATTGTTGGTTGTAGGAAAGTCCAACTTCAAAGCGTATTCAACCGTGAACCCATCGGGGCTTTGCAAAACCAAACCTGCACCACTAGATTTTGTTTTTGATGCTCCATCAAAATAGAGCACCCAATACTCTTTCTGATCAGGTACAGGTTCTTCATCCTTACTCTCAACTCCGGGGGTGGTTACTATCTCCTGCCCCCCGACTTCTTGATTGCCAATGGTACATTCAACCAAGAAGTCAGCTAATGCCTGAGCTTTGATGGCTGTCCGAGGCTTATATGCAATGTCAAATTCTCCGAGTTCGATTGCCCACTTAATTAACCTTCCACTGACCTTAGGGCTGTGCAAGATACTTCTCAACTGCTGGTCCGTCAGGACTTCAACCTTGTGTGACTGAAAATAAGGTCGTAGTTTCCTTGAAGCCGTTACCAATGCTAAAGCAAACTTCTCAATGGTGGAATAGTTTAACTCAGCTCCATGCAACACCTTACTCACATAGTATATAGGTTTCTGAACCTTGTTCTCTTCCCTTATGAGGACGGCACTCAATGCTTGCTCAGATACCGCCAGGTATAGATAAAGAGTCTCTCCGATGCTAGGCTTGGCCAACAGCGGGGCTTCAGCCATGTACTTCTTCAATTGCTCAAAGGCCTCTTGGCTTTCAGGTGTCCATTCAAAATTCTTTACCTTCTTTAATGTTTGAAAGAAAGGTAAGCACTTATCACCAGATTTAGAGATGAACCTCCCTAAGGCTGCTACTCGGCCTGTCAACTTCTGCACATCTCTTATCGAACGTGGTGGTTCCATGTCTAAAATCGCCTTGATCTTGTCAGGATTGGCCTCAATGCCTCTCTTTGAAACCATCAGTCCTAAAAACTTTCCAGATCCAACGCCAAAGGCACACTTAGCGGGATTCAACATCATCTTATGGTGCCTCAGCACTTCAAATGCCTCTTCGAGGTGCTTAATATGATCAGCCTTGAGTAGGCTCTTGACTAACATGTCATCAACATACACCTCCATGGTTTTTCCAATCAGATGGGCAAATATCTTATTCACCAGGCGTTGGTAAGTAGCTCCTGCATTCTTTAGACCAAATGCCATAACAAGATAACAGAAGACACCAAAGTCAGTTATAAAAGATACCTTAGGGATGTCATCTTTGTGCATCTTAATCTGATTATAGCCGCTAAATCCATCCATGAAGCTTAACATCTCATGTCCAGCTGTGGCATCTATCAGCATGTCAATCCTTGGAAGGGGGAAACAATCTTTTGGACATGCATCATTCAGGTCAGTGAAGTCTATGCACATCCTCCACTTCCCATTCGCTTTTTTGACCATCACAGGGTTTGCTAACCATTCAGGAAACTGAATCTCTTCAATGAAACCAGCCTCCAAAAGCTTATCCACTTCTTGCTTAATGGCCTCTTGCCTCTCCGGAGCAAAGTTTCTCTTCTTCTGCTTTATTGTCTTCCTCTTGGGGTCAACATTCAACTTATGAGTTATGAGTTGGGGGTCAATCCCTGGCATATCAGCTGCTGTCCAAGCGAACACGTCGCTATTCTTTTGTAAGAATTCTATCAACTTGCCCTTCAAGGGTTCTTCCAGAGATGCTCCAACATAAGTAACTTTTTCAGGATCATTCGGCTCTAGGGGTATAGGAATCAAATCCTCTGCTGGCTTCCCTCTATGTTCTTCATCGTCACGGACATCCATGTCCTCAATTGGAAGGACCTGCCCCCCGACTCCATCGGCCCTCAAGGCGGCTACATAGCAACTTCTTGCCATTTTCTGATCACCCTTTTGCTCTCCGACACCATTCCGTGTTGGAAACTTAATCTTCATATGATAGGAAGAGGCCACAGCCTTAAACGCATGTAATCCAGTTCTTCCAAGGATTGCGTTGTATGTTGAAGCTGCTTTAATCACCAAGAAATTCAGCATCTGAGTCGCCTCCTTAGGCTCCTGCCCAATAGTCATGGGCAACTGAATTGTCCCTTCAACGTTGGACTCCACTCCATTAAATCCGTATATAGGCATGTTTGCAGGGGTCAATTGAGAGTCGTTGTACCCCATCTTTACAAACGCATCATGAAACAAAATATCCACAGAAGCTCCATTGTCTATCAAGACTCGTTTTACTTCTGAATTTCCAATCACAGGAGTTATGACCAACGGGTCATCATGGGGGAACTTCACCCCTTCCAAGTCTGAATCATCGAAACCAATTACCATCTCGGTTTTAGCACGCTTCGGGGCCTCTCCCACAATGTGCATTACCTCCCTTGCGTATGCCTTTCGAGAGTTCCGAGTTGTACCGGCTGCTGTCGGGCCTCCCCAAATCATGTTGATAACTGGCCCTCGGGGCTGCGTGCTACGATCACGATCATTATCCCTTCTGTCGTTGTTTCTCCTGTTGTAATCCCCTCTTTGGGTTCCTTGATCTCCACCCTTTGTGAAATTGTTCAACTTTCCTTTACGGATCAAGAATTCAATCTCGTCCTTCAACTGTCTGCAATCATCCGTGTCATGTCCTACATCTCGGTGGAATCTACAGTATTGATCCTTGTTCCTCTTTGCGGGGTCTCCCCTGAGTGGCTTTGGCCATCGGAAGTCCTTATCCTTCTCAATTTCCAACAAGATTTGACTTCTAGGGGCATTCAACCTTGCATAATCGGAGAACCTTGGTCCCAAACTCTTTTTTGGTGGCGAGTCAGAGTCTTTGCTAGTTCGGGGATACTTGTCCCTAGCATCATACTCCTGCCCTTGCTTGCGCTTTTTTGTATCATTGTTCCCCTGACCATTGCCTACTGTGACTTCCTTCTTCGTGCTATCCTCGGCCTTGATGTACTTATCAGCCCTACGTTGGAGATCAGCCATGTTCTCCGGGGGATGCTTTGCCAATGACCTCTTAAAGTATAGGTCGGTGGTACCATGCTCCAAGGCTACCATTGCAACCTTATTGTCCAGATCAGTGATATTCAGAGTCTCCTTGGTGAACCTCTTAAGATAGTCTCTCAGACTTTCGTTCTTCCCTTGTACCACATACATAAGAGATGCAGAGCTTTTCTCATGTGTTCTTCCGCTGATAAACTGACTAATGAAAGCAGCACTCAATTCCTTAAAGGAACCAATCGAGTTTGCAGGAAGCCGACTATACCATCTTTGAGCCATGCCTGACAAAGTTTGAGGGAAAGCCCTACACTTCAAGGCGTCGCTTGCAGGCTGCAACAGCAGTGCGTTTGAGAACGTTCTAACGTGGTTGGCAGGATCACCCATTCCATCATAAGCCTTGATTGTTGGCATCTTAAACTTCTTTGAAATACGAGCATTCATCACGTCCTCAGTGAACGGAGGTGTGGGATCATCAGGGTCCCCAAGTGGCATCAGATCCTTGGGGTTGCTCTTAGGGGTTTCCACCCTTGTAGTTATTTCAGGTGGGACGGTAGTCCTTCTTTGCCTCCTTGGAGGCCTCTCCAAATCTATGAAAGGAATTGGTCCTGACGTAGGAGGTGGCAAAGTCTGATTTGATCTGGCTTGCTCCCTGGCCATATCTTCTTTTAACTTTAAGATCTCGGCTTCATAAGCCTTAATCCTTTCAGCAGTTGTTGAAGGGAGTCCATCATGGATAGTTCGAGTCCTCCCCATAGGTTCTTTACTTGCACGTCGCCTCCTTGGAGCTTCATCACGCTCGTAATCATCGTCAGAAGATGATTCATCTGTATAAGGACCAGAAAAATCGCGATAATCTCGATCTCGAATGTACAGGGCATGACCACTTGGTCCAGCTCCGTAGTTAGACATCCCGTACATTGGACTGGTGCTTATGGGGAGATCCGTAGTATGGATCTGAACCCCTCGTGTAAGGTTGTTGGGACCTACAATCAGAGAAGAAATCCCCGTCTGAGGGGGGTTAGTCCCTGGAACTGTGTGGATGATCGGAGGTAGCGTACTCTCAACATGGGTAGTCGTCCCTAGGGGTTGAGAAACTTGGTACGAAACGATAGTTCCGGATGCCGGAGGTACTTGCTCAGATGTCGGAAGTACTTGTTCAGTAAGGGGCGGAGCAGAGCTAAGAGGTAGAGCCTCGGTAGCGATTGGCTCTGTAGTGCCTGGAGCAGTTCTTCGTGTTTGAACCATGGTTGATGTCTTCTTCCCACAGACGGCGCCAAATGTTGTGGAATAAAAACTAGGTTTAAATTATCGCGGCTAGGGTTTGTGAATTTAATGCTAGGGTTCGTGAGCTTCGTGCTTTAATGGCTGCTTCTGCGTTCGAGACTTAACCGGTCCTCACAGAATGCCTACGTATCTCTGTATTAAGAGAATCAAGCCAATAAAACGTAGTTCTGAATGAGGGGTTAGACCCTTTATATAGGCTGAGAAGCCTCAGTATTAGGGTAGGGTTAGGAGACTTGGTGGGCAAGTCATCCTTGAGGAAGGTTCTAGACTCCTTCCTTGTAGGAGTCAGTTTCCTTGTATGATTATGTAGCTTGGAGGCTACTTTTCGTAGGGATAACGTCCTTATCTGACTTATATCTTCCAGCTGTTAATTATCCCCAAATATTAATTACGAAATTAATATTATAATTGGAGTTTGGGCCCAACTGGTGGGCCCCACGTTTGGGCCATTCTAGGTCTAATTAATGCCACATTAAATGTATCCTTAGGGTTTACTTTTAGCCCATATCATGTATTTAATTAAATTATTCTAAATTCCATAGTTTAAAACTATATTCTATACTTAAATAAATTAAATTTTATGTTATGTATTAATGGAATACATTTTATATTCTGTATTTAAAATTTAATTTTAAGTAATGGAAAAACAGAAATACATATTGTGTATTTCAAAAAATAAAAAAGAAAAAATCTATCTATTTAATTTTGTATTTCAAATTTCTTGGATTGAATTTTTCTTTAATATCCATTTTTACTTATAAATTAGTAAGGTACATGTTCTGTATTTTATAAAGGAGGAAAAAGAATAATGAATTACATGTACAGCAGTTGTTTGAAAAGAAAATTCATAGCAATTGGATGTAACCGTCCCGTGTTAAGGTGGTGTTCACTTGTCTTAGGTTTTAACATGTGTACATTAATAGGATGATCTGAACTGTTCAAATCTTTTAATCTAACGGATGTGCTGGAGTTACTTAGTTACTAAAATAATTTGGTTCCTAATTGAACCCAAGCCTATACATATGTATTTGAAAGTAATAATTAAAATACATAATTAGAATAATATTTATATTCATGAAATTTATAAAATTCAAAAAATATTTTAATAATAAAAACATATATACAACTTAAAATTTTAACGAAACCATGCATCGCACGGGTTATAGACTGGTACTATTATAAGCGGAATAGGTATATATTTGGTTTGGTACTTTTTTTTGGTACACTTAATATCAACCGTTGAATTTTAAGATAGATTAATTAGAATCATTGGATGTAATGCTAAAAAAATATTCTTTTTATAATATATAAAATACTCTTTTAAGTTCAAGGTTCGAATCCCATCAACAACCTATTATTACTAATTATTTGTATCATCTTATAAACTATTCCTATAAATTCAAGGTTCAATTCCCCTCAACAATAAATATTAGTTAAAATTTTATATTATCTATTTTTACCATATTATTATTAAATATTTATATTTTATTATAAATTACTACAAAAATTTTAAGGTACAATTCCACTCAACAACATATTAAATTTAAAGTTAATTATCTATTTTCAATATATAAGCAAAAAACTATCATTTAAAATATTGTCAAATACATATTATTATATTTCATTATCTTCTATAATTTATTTTCTTACTAATTAAAAATAAAATATTAAACTATGAATAATAAGATAAAATTATTAAAAGCTAAGATAAAAATATTTAAAATCTTCCATGCATCACACGAGTTATAAGCTATATTTAGTTATTTACACAATGTCACCAAAGTTTACTAACACCACAATCCCGAAACAAAAAGAAAAAAGTACATAAATTACCCGACTTTCCAATTTTTTCTAACCAAAATACATGTATCCAATTGATCCCGCCTTTTTTACCCATGAATTATGTATACTACACATGCATAGAATGCATATCCGCTATTGTTCACCATTTTTCTCGTTTCACAGCATTCTCGCTCCCGAAGCTTTCATCGGCGAACCTCGCGTCATCTCATCGCCTCCCCTCCCGTCGTTCATGAATTGTGCATACTACACATGCATAGACGGGATACACATTTGGAAAATGCATACCCGTTATTGTTCACCACTCTTCTCGTTTCAAAACTTTCTCGCTCTCGAAGCTTTCACCGACGAACCTCGCGTCATCTCATCGCCTCCCCCTCCCATCGCGTCTCATCCTCCTCCATCTATGAGCACATCAAAACAATCACCACATCTGTCTTTCCATTTCCCCCAGTCTCTTTGTTAACATCTGATCCCGCAGATTTGGTACACTTTTTTTGGTACACTCAATAGCAACCGTTGGATTTTGAGACAGATTAGTGAGAACCTTTGGATGTAATACTACTAATATAATATTCCTTTTATAATATTTAAAATATTCTCATTGGTTAAGTTCGAATCCCACTAATAACATATCTTTATTAAACATGTATATTATTTATAAACTATTCTTAAGAGTTTAAGGTTCTATTCCCGTCAATATCATATTATAATCACAAAAAATTATTTTCTTTTTTAATAAAGTATTATTATACATATATATTACGGGTTAATGGCCATTTTCGTCACTGTACTATACCAAAACTTTCACTTGGGTCACCAGCCCAAAAAAGCTTTTGTTGTGACCAAAATCTTGCATGGGTTAGATTTAGGCCCACTAGAGGATTAGGGTCCAGATCCATGAAGAGAATGAGTAATCTGTCGGGTTTCCGGAGGCTTGCGATAGCCCTAGGGGTTACCATGTACACTGCAGCACGGGAACGCATGGCTAAGGGTCTCAAGGTATCCCCTTGAGGATAACCTATAACTATTATCAGTCATCCAGTAGAGCTTCCAGAGTAGCTTCCGTGGTAGGGGTTACCGGAGGGGGTACCGGAGCCAGGCTACCGGGCGGTACCCCCAGCTTCCGCCGGAAGCCTGACCAGGCTGCCAAATCAGATAAGGCACGCCTCCTACTTTTTAGGAACATGTTTATATCATCTAAAAACACTCTCAAACAGATAAACATTCATTTATTTGAGGATATATGTCATATATACTTGATAAATGATACAAAATCAAGATAAATACAAGAGATAATCATTCTATGTTATCTAAACTGCTTGGTAACCTGATTTTATACATCATACTCGATTACTATCAGAAATAACAGTCATTATCCCACTGGAGAGAGGATAACTCATCATGAACAAACAATCATATCATTCAAGAACTACATTCGGGCTTGATCCACTATAAATAGTGGTATGTAGGCAGTTTACGGGATCTTCTTCGACACTTACACTCCTTGAGTAGCTAGAGCACGTGCACTCTTGTGTGACACAGTCAAATTAGGGTTCTTGGCTGGCCAACATTTGGTCCTTGAGCTCTCATCCCGTAGATTCAGTCCGATCCTTCCGAGGAACCACATCCCGTGTTCTTCGGCAACCCTAGTCGTGAGCCTTCCCGGGCGGCTAGCAATTGATCTTCAACCACGAGCCTTTCTGGGTGGTTGGATGATTCCTTGTTTATTGGCGCTATTCCAGCACGAGGCCTCATAATCTGTTGTGCTAAAATCCTCCCACAACAACTAGCGCCCGAAGGAGGGGCCTCAAAAATCGTCATTTGGAGGAGATATGGCGAGTGACAATTCTGAAAATGATAAGACACCGTCTCAGGATGGTAATGGACGAAACAAAGGTGGTGATGATGTTAGTAACAAGGACATCATGGACTATCTGAAAACGATGAATGAAAGAGTCAACAACTTGGAAAAAGGTTCCGAGAAAATGAAAAAATGGCAAAGAAAGTGCAAGTCGAAGTCAAAAAAGAAGAACGTGACTCCGACAAGGCTGAATTTCGAGTCTGAGGATAATGCTGAGGACAACACTGATCATGTCCCATCTGAAGAAGAGGAAGAGGAGCTTGTGGAAGAAGAATATGAGGGCGACCAATCTGATGTTCCAGAAGCCCAGAATACCGTAGGCTCACCCACCAGAAGCCTAAGTGTTTTTGATCGAGTTGGCAAAAGACTGACCAACAAAGACCTTCGTCACAAGTTGAGTCATACTGGAAACAAAGATCGAAGGAACGGAAATGGGGATTCCGTAACTCAGGGTTCCCGAGAACGCAGAGAGAGGTCCCATTCGGTACCCCCAAGGAGTACTTCCAGGAGGTCAAAATCAGATGGCAGAAGGAGTTATAGACAAAGTGGACACTCTTCTGGAATTAGGAGCAGGAAATCCCGCTCTACCGGAGTCCCAACCGGTGGGGGTACCGACCAAGATTCCAGCTCCCATCAGAGTTCGGTTTCCAGAAGAAATAAGACAGCCAATGAAGACGATGACTCCGGAAGTGATATGCTTTCAGACGGTGAAAATGGACAGTTTAGGATGTCTGACTGGAAAAAGGCCTTGGAAAAGATCAAGGAGGAGAAAAAGTTTAAGTCCGGTATCACTACCGGTTCCCCATTTTCTGTGAAGGTGAAAAAGGCAGCCTTGCCAAGGTTCTTTAAGATGAATACTGACTTGAAATTCAATGGAAACTCAGATCCAGTTGAATAATTGAGCCGTTTTAATACGGAAATGGATGTCTACCAAGTGGAGGACTTAGCAAGGTGTAGGCTACTGGCATCCACACTGAGTGGGAATGCCCACCAATGGTTCACAAGGCTAACCGAAGGGTCTATCAAATCCTGGAGGAAGATGGGAGACCAGTTTATCTCTCAATTCAGGGCTACCGTGGCCTATGCCCCACCGGTGAATACCCTGGCTAATATCAAGCAAGAAACCCTCGAATCTTTAAGAAAGTATTTCAAAAGATTTAATGAGCAAGTGCCAAAAGTGAAGAAAGCCTCTGATGAAACTCTGAAGAATTTCCTAATAGCCGGGGTCAGGCCTGGAACCGAGTTTTGGAAAGAATTGCAAACTGAAGAGCCCGGAACCCTGGCGAAATTCTACCAACAGGCAGAACGCCACAAAGTGATTGAGGAATCCATGGCAAAACTGTCCAAAGATTCCAATTCCCGAGGTTGGAGCAGGAACAAGAGAAATCGTTCTTACAGCCCCAAAAGAGATTCAAATAAGAGGATTTCCGGGAGTGGTACTGCCGGTTTGGGAGCCCCCCGGTATGATGACAAGACTGCCCCTATTGCTGTTAATGCAACTAAGGATAGAGTTTCTGTCAAGGACAGACTCACTCCAAAGGCAAATTTTCAGAAATACTCAGAGTATACTCCATTGACTGTCCCAATTAGTCATATTCTCGAAGTGAATGAGAAGAATGGGCTATTCCGGAGGCCCTACCGGGCAGGCCCCCCAGGAGTGAAAGATCAGGGAAAGTACTGTGCATTCCATGAAGTGAATGGTCACGAGACTGCTGATTGCAGGCACTTGAAAGATCAAATTGAAGAACTGATTAGAGGTGGATACCTGACGGAATTTGTAGCCCAAGAGGCTAAGAAGTATAAAGAAGATAGAGATAGCAAGAGCAAGGCTCCTGGAAACCAAGAAAGGACTACCCGAGCTAATAGCATCCATACCATCTTTGGCGGCCCTTACTTGGGGGGTGCCAGTCGGAATGCCAGAGATAGGTATGCCCGGGAAGCCAGGGGGAAACCCCTAACAAACATTTTCCACCTTTCAGAAAGGCCCCCCAAGTTGTTCAAAGGGGAAACTGCCGATATTTCCTTTACCGAGGAGGATGCCAAGTGGGTTCATCACCCCCATAATGATGCTTTGGTGGTAACCATGAATATTGGTGGAATGAATGTACACAGAGTGCTGGTTGATAATGGAAGCTCAGTAAATATCTTGGCATATACTACATTCCAGAAATTGGGGCTTTTGGACAAAGAGTTATTGCCTACCAACAATGAACTATATGGGTTTACCGGTAACCCAGTCCAAATCATGGGCAAGGTCAAATTACCCTTGACAGTGGGCGTGGATCCCTGCAAGGCCACCCAAATGGCAGAATTCATGGTGGTAGATGAAGACATTTCCCACAATGCAATTCTCGGTAGACCAATATTGAAAGATATGAGGGTGGTAACCTCAATATACAACTTTTCAATGAAGTTTCCTATACCAAATGGCATTGGGTGTGTGAAAGGATGTCAACATGAGTCAAGGGAATGCTATAACAGAGCTGTGCAGGCTACCGAGAAGGCAGACAAACCTATTCAAGTTGAAGAAAAGGCTGATGGAGAAGCCTTAATGAGAAGCCATGGGCTTGAGCCACAGAAGTTTGAAAGAGCATCGTGTAATGCCATCATGATAGTGGAGTTACCGGATAAACCTACTGAAGAGGTTCCTGTTTTTCGGGGGGGTAGTACCACCACAAAGCTTGTTGTTGGAAGCTGCCGAGAAAAATGATGAAATTCAAAACATTTCACTGGAAGGCATAGTAAAAAGTGCCTCAGATGATGATCTAGGCGAACCAATGCTAGAGAATAAGAACCAGAGAGCGGAGAAAGGACTCCCGGTTGAGATTGACATTGATCCCAGGATGCCCGGTACCCTGGAAAAGGCAGGGGCTACCGAAGATATTATCCCCATACTAGTGGATGCTGAAGACCCTGGTAAAATCTTGAAAATTGGACAACAGCTAGATGAAAAGACAAGAGAAAGGTTGACTGCTTTCCTTAAAAGCAACCTTGATGTGTTTGCATGGTGTCATTCTGACATGGTTGGGATCGACCCGAAAGTCATGTGCCACCACTTGAACATTGACCCTGAAATAAGGGGTATCCGGCAGAAAAGAAGGCCTGTCAGTGGTGAAAGGGCTACCGCCCTCCAGGAAGAGGTAGACCGGTTATTGAAGGCTGGTTTGATCAAAGAATCCTTCTACCCAACATGGCTAGCAAACCCGGTACTGGTCCGGAAGCCCAATGGGAAATGGAGGACATGTGTTGACTTTACTGATCTGAATAAGGCATGCCCTAAGGATAGCTTCCCGCTACCCAGAATTGATCAACTGGTGGATGCCACGGCAGGCCATGCTTTGCTAAGTTTCATGGATGCCTACTCCGGATATAACCAGATACCGATGCATGAACCAGACCAGGAGCATACCAGCTTCATAACTGATAGGGGACTGTACTGTTATGTGGGGATGCCGTTTGGGCTATTGAATGCCGGGGCAACCTACCAAAGGCTGGTAAACATGATGTTTAAAGAACAGATTGGTAAGACTATGGAAGTCTATGTTGACGATATGTTGGTCAAATCAAAGGTGGCAGCCGACCATGTGTTGCACCTATCTGAGATGTTCGATATCCTAAGGAAATACCGGATGAAGTTGAACCCTCAAAAGTGTGTTTTTGGTGTGGAGTCTGGAAAATTTCTTGGATTCATTGTGAACCACAGAGGGATTGAGGCAAACCCTACCAAAATCAAAGCATTGCTGGAACTGAGGTCACCAAGGAATGTAAAAGAAGTCCAAGGGCTTACCGGAAGGGTAGCGGCCCTAAATAGATTCGTATCTCGGTCTTCCGACAAGTGCAAGGAGTTTTTCAAGGCTATCAAGAAGGGTCAAAACTTTGAATGGACCCCAGAATGTGAGGAAGCCTTCAAGAAACTAAAAGAACAGTTGGGAAGCCCACCATTGCTCTCCAAACCCTTGGAAGGTGAGGTACTCATTTTATATTTAGCTGTTTCTGAATACTCTATAAGTGCTGTGTTGATCCGGGAGGAAGAACAAGTACAATACCCGGTATACTACGTGAGCAAAAGGCTGTTGGACGCGGAAACCCGGTATCCCAGCATGGAAAAGCTAGCATATGCTCTAATATTGGCTTCCAGGAAGCTAAGGCCTTACTTTCAGGCCCATAAAATTGAAGTTAGAACATCCTTCCCGCTAAGGCAAGTGATGCACAAGCCGGAAGCCTCCGGTAGAATGATGAAATGGGCTGTCGAGCTAGGACAGTTTGAAATAGATTACAAGCCCCGAACTGCTATCAAAGGCCAAGCGCTGGCTGATTTCTTACTGGAGTTTCCTCATGACTTTGAGGTTACCAGAGAAGATTGTACCCTGGTACCCCTAGTTACCGAAGGGGATGCCGGAGGCCCCCAATTATGGTGGAACCTATATGTTGATAGAGCAATAAACAATAATGGGGGAGGTGCAGGAATAGAGTTGGTAAGCCTAGAGGGGCACCGAATTCAGAGTGCCATACACTTTGGCTTCAAGGCTACCAACAACGATGCAGAGTATGAGGCCCTGATTGCTGGCTTAAAACTGGCTCTGGAAATGAAGGTAGAATACCTAAATGTGTTCAGTGACTCCATGCTGATTGTGTGGCAGATTAAAGGAAGCTTCCAGAGTCGAGGCCCCCGCACTGAACTTTACATGAGGTATGCCCAAGAACTTATCAGTAGGTTCAAGTTGCTAAATCTAAATCAGATCCCAAGGGTGGAAAATGCCAATGCTGATGCCCTTGCCAAGTTGGGATCCCAAAAAGAAGCTATTCTGTTAGGAGTGATACCCCTCGAAGTACAACTCCAACCAAGTATCCATCGAGAGGAGACTATGGAAATAGAATCTTCAATGGAAAGCCAATGGACAACCCCAATACATGAGTATATCACCAAGGGGACTCAAATACAAGGCTGCCCGTTATGTGATCTATGATGGCATTCTATACAAGAGGGGTTTTAACCAACCTCTACTTAAATGTATATCTGGAAATGAATGTGAATATATCCTAAGGGAAATTCATGAAGGCATTTGTGGCAACCACTCGGGGGGTACCTCCCTGGCCCACAAAATTCTCCGACAGGGTTACTACTGGCCTACCATGAAAACTGATGCTTATGACTTTGCTAAAGCTTGTGATCAATGCCAAAGGTTTGCTAACTTAAATAGCAACCCAGCTGTGGAACTAAGGCCCATTGGAAGCCCCTGGCCCTTCGCAATATGGGGGATTGACCTGATTGGGGAACTTCCCAAAGGCAGAGGTGGTGTGAAATATGCCGTGGTAGCCGTTGACTACTTTACCAAATGGGCAGAGGCGGAACCCCTAGCTACCATCACTGCCGGTAAGCTGAAGGAATTTGTTAAGCGAGCCATTATATGTAGATACGGGGTACCGTACAAGCTGATCTCAGACAATGGCAAGCAATTTGATAGTAGAGAGATGAGAAGTCTATGTGAGGACTTGGAGATAAAGAAAGATTTTTTAGCCGTTTGCCACCCCCAGAGCAATGGGCAGACGGAAGCTGTGAATAAAATCATCAAGCACACTCTAAAAGCCAAGTTGGAAGATAAAAAGGGAAACTGGCCAGAGGAGCTTCCAATGGTCTTGTGGTCTTACAACACCACTCCCAGGTCCACAACCGGAGAGTCTCCCTTTGCTCTAACCTATGGCTGTGAAGCTATGGTCCCAGTGGAAGTCGGGACAGGGTCCTACCGGAGGGACAATTTTAATCAAGAATCAAATGAAATAAATCAGAGGCTGGCCCTAGACATGGTAGAGGAAAACCGGGCTACCACCCAGCTGAAACTTGCGGCTTACCAGCAGAGGACCCGCAAATACTACAACAACAAGGTACGCCCTCGACCCCTCAAGGTTGGCGACCTAGTACTGAGAAGAATGATGCCCAATATGCGGGTTCCCGGGCACGGAGCCTTTGGAGCAAATTGGGAAGGGCCTTACAAAATAAAGTCTATCTTTTGGGAAGGCACTTACCACCTTGAAGACATGGATGGGAACACTATTCCCCGTGCTTGGAATGCCGAGCACCTAAAAAAGTACTATCAGTAAGACTCTTTTCAGAGCAAACGTAGGCCTCTTTCAGGCTTAGGATGAATAAAGGCAACTTACTAGTTGTGGTTGCGTCATTTCCCTTTCAGTTCTTAGGATTTCATGATTTTCAGTAAATGCCCGGGGGGTAGTGGATACACACCCCGTCTGGATGAAAGTTGATGTAATCGTACTCTTTGATTTTCAGTAAAAGTAGAAGTTGATTGTTTCCTTTTACATTTACCACTTATAAATATTTTCAGAAAAATATGTAAGGTCAACAAGCATAGTTCTACATGGCAGCCAGGCTACCATCCAGAACTAGGGGGGTAGTAGTGGATACACCTCTCAGCTTAACAGGTTGAAATTATTAGAATTTTAAAATTTGAATTACCAGACATGTACGGAACCTTGAGTGGTTCACATGGCTTACTTGGTTATCAGGGCATGTATGGAACCCTGTTCGGCATACATGGTTCCCTTCATTACTTGGGCTTGTGTGGTACCCTGTTCGGCACACTTGGATCCCTTCAACACCAGACATGTACGGAACCTTGAGTGGTTCACATGGCTTACTTGGTTATCAGGGCATGTATGGAACCCTGTTCGGCATACATGTTTCCCTTCATTACTTGGGCTTGTGGGGTACCCTGTTCGGCACACTTGGATCCCTTCAACACCAGACATGTACGGAACCTTGAGTGGTTCACATGGCTTACTTGGTTATCAGGGCATGTATGGAACCCTGTTCGGCATACATGGTTCCCTTCATTACTTGGGCTTGTGTGGTACCCTGTTCGGCACACTTGGATCCCTTCAATACCAGACATGTACGGAACCTTGAGTGGTTCACATGGCTTACTTGGTTACCAAGGCATGAATGGAACCCTGTTCGGCATACATGGTTCCCTACATTATTTGGGCTCGTGTGGTACCCTGACCGGCACACTTGGATCCCTTCAATATCAGACATGTGCGTAACCTTGAGTGGTTCACATGGCTTACTTAATCGATAGTCATATACGGAATCATGACTGACATACATTGATCATTCAATCATCAACCTATGTGGTTACGAGAGTTAACCCATATGGATTACCGAATGCCTTACCAATGCTGCCTTGCAGGAATGGCTTACATGGAATTCTCACAAATGATTCATTGAAATAAGCTAGTGATCCCGGAACAAAGGCTTCCAGGCTAAGCCTCCGGTTACCCCGGGCTACCAAACAGGGTTACCACCTGAGGCTTCCGAGGCCAGGTTCCCGTCTTTGGGGCTTCCAGACACTATAGGGTTACCGGGCGATACCCCCACACCCGGAGTAACAGTTTCACGGACCAAGGTACGAGTAGTACATCATTACTGTGGCTACCTATCCAGGTATGTGTTGCCACAACTACTCAAGTGCACTTCCGTATTACGTTACCGTTTTATCATCCAATTCCCGAAGCATGATTTATCATTCATTTCATTTAATCAAGTATATATGGCATGTATCCTCTAAATATTTGTCTAAACTAATTCTAGGATCAATGTCCAGAGTCGTATTACCCATTAGAGTCCAATAGTGACATTCAGTTGTGAATTGCCTTAAGTTATAATGTTGCCCTTCTTACTTACCAAATTGGTACCTTAGAATACGAGTGAGTTTTAAGTATAAATTCCCAGAACTATCGATTACGAATTAGCGTTCGTCGAGTAGTCAGTAAACAATTACCATACCACTAAGTTAGAAACATGCACTTGACGCATCCATCTGAACCGAACTACTTGTGTTATAGTTGCGGTAGCCTGTAAGTACCCGTCGCAGGACCCTCATACGAATAATATTTAGGATAGAACTAGTCCTACCCCGGTACCTGTACCTATCACAAAACAATTAAATGATAAAACAAACATGCATTACGAAAGCAAATTCAAAAGTACCAGGCCCGAGGCCATACGACGAACAGAGTTAAAAGACTAAATCCTTATATCTGTGGAGCGTTATAGGAGCCCACCCTCTTAGTTAAAACCTTAAGTTCATAAAACCAACTGGATAAAATTTTTCATAACCAAAAAAGGAGTTACTGAGAGGCAGAAGGGTCTTTGGTAGCCTCAGAGCCAGGGGAATCCTCGACAGGATCAACCTTCTTAGTGGAATCGCCTGTAGTAACCTCAACCACGTCCGTGGGAGCCTCAACCCTGGTAGCCTGAGCATCTTCGATATCATCTTGTTGGATAGTTGATGACTTGGAGACCCCTTTGGTGACGGGAACTTGGGACTTGGCAGCCTCAACCTTGAAACTTTCCACCTGCTTTACCGCGTCTTCACCCAGGAGCGCCCAGTCAAGATTCGGCATCACCTTCCAAGTAGCCTTCAAGTAATCATTGACCCCTTTGGCGAACCCCAGCTTGTACCTCTCAGGGAGTACCTCCTTCATTTTTCTCGCGGAAGCCTGAAGCGTATCCACTTGCACCTTCAATTCTCCAACCTCAGTGGCATGGGCAGCCACCAACTCTTCCTTCTCCTTATCCTGAGAAAATACCAGCCTACCAAATTTATCCTTCTCCTTCGTTACCACGGAGATCTCACTCTTCAACTTTTTATTAGCATCAGCGAGCTTCTTTCTTTCCCCTTCAACAGTTTCGAGATCAGATTTTGCCTGCTTAAGGTCCTCCTTTAACTTCATGTCACCACGAGTAGCCGCTACCAACTGGTTACCGATCCTCATCTGATGAAACAGATTCTCCCCAGAAGAATATAGCATAGCCCGTACGGCATCAGAGATCTTGAGCTTGGACCTGTTATTATTATTATTTTTAATAATAATTTATATGGGCTACATATTAATATTCAATTATATTAGCTATTTGTTTTATTGGGTTAAAAAAAGTGATCAAATAAGAAACCCAATTAGATTTTTAAATATTGTATGGGCTAAATGAGAGGATACCTAATACCAAGCCCAATTAAATTATAATGGGAGATTTAATTAGGCGGTATACGAAAGGGTTATAGTCCCCAATATATTAAACACGTAACAGAGCTTTTCTTCTACCCATCAGAGAGAGCTTGCTGTGGAAAACCTAAGGGTGTTTGATTGAGGAAGACAATAACAATTACATAAAGGAAGGACTGCTACCGCTACTACTTTATTATGGATACAGGTACGCTTCCGCTTAATGATTTAATCTTGATAATTGAATATGATGTTGCGATCCTTGTCTCTATTTTAGAGAATTAAGTGTTTATAAAATTGTTAGATTCTATCAATTGGCATCAGAGCCTCTTCATATTTGATTATTAGGATTTGATTTTCCTTCAATTTAAGGTATTACCGTATGTGAATGGTCCAATATTGGTACTATTTTTTCTTAACTGTCCGTTTGGTTCTATCTTGTAAATTCATAAATTTTAATGAATTTTTAAGAACCCAGTTATACGCTTTTGTTTAGTTGTGTATGGTTTTATTTTTGTGGCCATTTTACTTAGAAGGACATGCTGCACATAATTGTGTTATGTTTTATACGGGTTAGTAGTTTAGGTAATCCCTGGAATCGCATGTGTTCTATGCTCATTTTGATGTTATTCACTTTTATACTTAATTAAGTGATGACCATGTCAGTTGTGGTGGTTGTCTTTTATGATAAAATGCCTTGTCATGTGACAGTGACTCTGTTTTAAGTCATGTAATATGTTGGTTTACTTCTTTATGTTTTTGTTTTATATACTTAATTCCCTCATTCGGCAAATCATGTCAATTTTCAATGTCCATGGTTTGGTTAAAGTATAAACATATTACTGACTCTAGTTATAATTATCGTGTATGGATAGTGTCAAATTACAGCATGTATTGTCCCTGCAATATTGTACAACAAGTTTATCTAATTCGGTTAGTAAGCACTAAATAAAGAATAAAGTATTTAATTTGTGATTTAAGTTGATTTATTGGCAAATTAATATTAACTTATTTATTTAAGTGGTCTAATATTTTTAATTTAGTTGATTGAAGCAATATGTTGCCAAAGTGACCTCTTTTGTGTAGATTAATTAATTTAAATAATATTATTATGATGTTTGAATATTTAATTTTATGCAAATTTTATCGGCCCAAAGGAAGGTATAATTTGGCCAAAATTAAAATATTCTTGTGATAATAAGTATGTAGCAATATTGAGTTTTTTCATGTGAGTAATACGTCGGTCCAAAGAAAGACATATTATTTGACAGAAATTTATTGTTAATACTTGATTATTGCGTTGAGAGTACCACTTGCAAATTGATTTTTCTGTCCAAAGACTAAAATTCAGTGTTGCGTTAGGTATCTTGTGATGGTGTTGCCAATATTTAATTTATCACATATATTTAGTTTTGAGCTTTTTTTTTGTATATTTGTTTTCTATTTCAGTTACTGCTAATGTTAACTCTGCTTCTGCTCAATTGAGCATGATTCCGATGTTGAATGGGACAAACTATGTCACATGGAAAGTGAATGTTGAAATCGTTCTTGGGTGCATGGATCTTGACCTTGCGCTAAGGAAAGAGCAACCTGTTCCCACTACGGCTGATCCGAAAACGGATCAGGTTGAGAAATGGGAACGCTTTAATCGCATGTGTCTGGCGATCATGAAGCGAACGATTCCAACTGGTTTTCGGGGCTCTATTGCTGAGAGCACAAATTCCAATAAGTTCCTCTCTGAAATTGAGCAATATTTTGCTAAGAATGAGAAAGCGGAAACGAGTAATCTTCTGTCAAAACTCGTGACCATGAAGTATAAGGGAAAGGGGAACATAAGGGAGTACATCATTGGGATGTCTAATCTTGCTGGCAAACTTAAGGAACTCAAGTTAGAACTTTCGGATGAGTTACTTGTTCACTTGGTTCTTATTTCACTCCCTCCTCAATTTGGTCATTTTGTGGTGAGTTACAACACTCAGAAGGAAAAATGGACTCTTAATGAGCTCATTTCACACTGTGTGCAAGAGGAGGAGAGGGTATTGCGAGACAAGACTGAAAGTGCTCACTTGGCATCTAGCTCTCATGATAAGAAGAGAAAGAGAGGCAAGGATAATGCAAGTGGAAAACCCAAGCAGTCTCAAGAGAAGTAGCATAAGGGACCAACCTGCTACTTTTGTAAGAAGGCTGTACACATGAAGAAAGAGTGTACCAAATATGCTGCTTGGCGTGTGAAGAAGGGTAAGACTTCTGTCTTTGTTTGTTCTGAAGTTAATTTAGCTTCTGTACCTAAGGATACTTGGTGGGTAGATTCTGGTGCTACTACTCACATAAGCGTATCAATGCAGGGTTGCCTGTGGAGCCGACCGCCAATTGATGCTGAAAGATTCATCTATGTGGGCGATGGCAATAAAGTTCCAGTTGAAGCTGTTGGAACATTTAGATTATTGTTTAAAACTGGTGTTTATTTGGATTTATTTGAGACTTTTGTTGCACCGTCTTTTAGACGGAACCTTATTTCTATTTCCTGTTTGGACAAATTTGGCTACACTTGTTCCTTTGGAAATAATAAAGTCAGTTTCTCTTTAAATTCAAATTTGGTTGGCACTGGTTCTTTAATTGATAATCTTTATATACTTGATATTGTTACTTTTAATAATGAGATTTTGCACTCTAGTGCAAGAGGTACGAAGCGTAAGTTAACTGAGAATTCTGCCATGTTGTGGCACAAGCGTTTAGGTCACATCTCTAAACAGAGAATTCAAAGGCTTGTGGATGATAGAATTCTTGATCCCTTAGATTTAAGTGATTTTCAGGTTTGCATAGAATGCATTAAGGGAAAACAAACAAACTCCAGAAAGTTAGGTGCCAATAGAGCTACGAGTGTCTTAGAATTGATTCATACCGATATTTGTGGACCATTCCCTACGGCCTCTTGGAACGGTCAACGGTATTTTATCACGTTCATAGATGATTACTCAAGTTATGGTTACCTATATTTGATACATGAGAAGTCCCAAGCTTTGGACGTGTTTAAAGAATATGAAGCTGAAGTTGAGCTTCAGTTGAAGGGTAAAATACTAGCTGTCAGGTCTGATCGTGGTGGTGAATACTACGGCAGATATGATGGATCAGGTGAGCAACGTCCAGGAACCTTTGCTAACTTCCTAAATGAGTGTGGAATTGTCCCTCAGTACACCATGCCAGGAAAACCTAATATGAATGGTGTCGCTGAGAGGCGAAACCGTACTCTTAAAGATATGGTGAGAAGTATGATAAGTCATTCTTCTTTACCTGAGGCACTTTGGGGAGATGCACTAAAGACTGCAATTTATATCCTTAATAGGGTTCCAACAAAAGCAGTGGCCGAAACCCCTTACAAACTTTGGACTAAGAAAATGCCTAGCATTAAGCATTGTCATGTTTGGGGTTGTCCAGCTGAGGCAAGGCCATATAGGCCGAATGAAAAGAAACTGGACTCTAGGACGGTCAGTTGCTACTTTGTTGGATATCCGGAGCGTACTCGCGGATTTAAATTTTATGATCCCACTACTTGATCCTTTTTTGAGACTGATAATGTAAGATTTTTTGAGGAAGTTGATTTTTGGAGGGAAGGTATAGGTAAAAGTATTGTCTTTGAAGAAGATAGTCATGAATCTATTCATGATACTGCTGAGAACAATGATCAGATTATGGTACCTATCATTGCTCAAGGCCCTCCAGTTCAAGACAACACTGACATTCCCCATGAGGAACCAATTCAGCAAAATCAACAACCTCTTGAATCACAAGAGGTGCCATTAAGGAGATCCACTAGAGAGCGGAAAAGTGCAATTCCAGATGATTATATTGTTTTTCTACAAGAACATGAAGATGGAATTGGCATTGGAGAAGATGATCCTATTAATCTTCAACAAGCCATGCAGAGTCCTAATTCTCAAAAGTGGGTTGATGCCATGAATGAAGAGATGCAATCTATGAAAGACAATAACGTTTGGGATCTTGTCGAGTTACCTAAAGGATCAAAACCTATTGATTGCAAATGGGTATTTAAAACCGAAAGGGATTCGAAGGGTAACATCGAAAGATATAAGGCTCGTCTAGTCGCAAAAGGATTCACTCAAAAGAAAGGTATCGATTACAATGAGACTTTCTCTCCGGTTTCCTCGAAAGACTCATTTAGAATTTTTATGGCACTTGTGGCTCATTATGACCTAGAGCTACATCAGATGGACGTAAAGATGGCGTTTCTCAATGGTAACATTGGTGAGACAATTTATATGGTGCAACCAGAAAACTTTGTCTCTGGAGATCCAAAGACTATAGTTTGTAGGTTAAAGAAGTCCATCTATGGTCTCAAGCAGGCTTCACGTGAATAGTATCACAAGTTTCATCATGTTATCACATCATATGGTTTCGAAGTGAACTTGGTGGAACATTGTGTATATCACAAGTTCAGTGGGAGCAAATTTATCTTTCTTCTCTTATACGTTGATGACATCTTACTTGCCACTAATGATATAGGCTTATTGCACGATACCAAGAAATTTCTCACTAGTCAATTTGAGATGAAGGACCTTGGTAACGCCTCTTTTGTATTAGGAATTCAAATACATCGAGACCGCTCTCGAGGTATCATTGGATTATCACAAAGGAGCTATATCGAAAAGATCCTGGAAAGATATGGCATGAAAGATTGTGCAGGAATAGATACACCCGTGTCTAAGGGAGACAAATTTAGTCTCAAACAGTGTCCCAAGAATGAACTTGAGATAAAGGAAATGCAAAGGATACCATATGCCTCGGCTGTGGGAAGTCTAATGTATGCTCAAGTTTGTACTCGTCCTGACATAGCATTCATTGTTGGAATGTTGGGAAGATATTTGAGTAATCCGGGAATGGAACAATGGAAAGCAGTCAAGCGAGTCCTAAGGTATTTGAAGAAAAAAAAAAAGACTATATGCTCACATATAGGAAGTCAGATCATCTCGAAGTCATTGGATATTCAGATTCTGATTTTGGAGGATGCATAGATGAAAGAAAATCTACTTCGGGCTATGTTTATCTACTAGCTGGTGGAGCGATTTCATGGAGGTCTGCCAAACAGACGCTCATAGCTTCATCCACCATGGCTGCAGAATATATAGCATGTTTTGAGGCATCCAATCAAGCACTATGGCTGTGAAATTTTGTCACTGGTTTGCGTGTTCTTGATGGTGTTGAAAGACCATTAAAGATATTTTGTGATAATAAATCAGCAGTGGAATATTCAAACAACAATAGGAGCACTACGGAAGCAAAACATATAGATATAAAGTTCCTAGTTGTTAAAGAAAAGATACAGAGTGGAAATATTTCGATAGAACACATTGGGACCAACTCCATGATTGCGGATCCGCTCACCAAGGCTTTAGCACCTAAGGTTTTTCATGAGCATACTGCTCATATAGGTGTTACCTTGTGTGATACTTTGGTTTAGTGGGAGTTTGTATTTTTTGGTGTTTTATGTTATAAACATTGAGTTGTTTATGTTCTGCAGAATACAGTTGATGGATTTAATTTAATTAAATGTCACTCTGCTTTTGTTCAATTTTCTTATTGTGGTTTAACATTGTGTTGAGAAAATTGAAATCAATCTCATTAGAGATTGGCTAAGGACTAGTTGGAAATAGACATTATATAGATCACATTGTATGTAATTTCCATGTCACTCATCCATGCTTTGATTCATGTCGTTGAATATATTTGTGTGGTGACCACGGAAGGTTTAGTCACGTTATAATAGTGACAAATGCCGCCAGAATCTCAAACTGATATAGTAGACGGACCGAATTGTTTTAGTAAAATCTAAAGGATAATGAATAGCATAAGGTTGTGCACTAAAGATTATGTATAATTGATTTCGGATTAATATGCAGCCCAAGTGGGAGATTGTTATTATTATTTTTAATAATAATTTATATGGGCTACATATTAATATTCAATTATATTAGCTATTTGTTTTATTGGGTTAAATAAAGTGATCAAATAAGAAACCCAATTAGATTTTTAAATATTGTATGGGCTAAATGAGAGGATACCTAATACCAAGCCCAATTAAATTATAATGGGAGATTTAATTAGGCGGTATACGAAAGGGTTATAGTCCCCAATATATTAAACACGTAACAGAGCTTTTCTTCTACCCATCAGAGAGAGCTTGCTGTGGAAAACCTAAGGGTGTTTGATTGAGGAAGACAATAACAATTACATAAAGGAAGGACTGCTACCGCTACTACTTTATTATGGATACAGGTACGCTTCCGCTTAATGATTTAATCTTGATAATTGAATATGATGTTGCGATCCTTGTCTCTATTTTAGAGAATTAAGTGTTTATAAAATTGTTAGATTCTATCAGGACCATCCTGAGATGACCTCTAAGGGGATCTGCCCTTCGGTCAACCTGTGGAATTGCTAAATCTCTTGTGGTATGCTGGGTGACTGTGGCAATTTGACTCTCTTGGAAGACCTAGTTTCTGGGGTAGAAGCCAGGCTGCCAGAGGCTTGGGAGAACCTTCTCTTATCAGCCGGAGCGGATCCAACCTTCCCAGAAGTAGAAACCTTAGCCTGGGAGATAGGGGTAGCATTAATTGGGGGTTCCAGTGTCATCAGCTCATCTTCTGGGAACAAATCTTCGTATTTCTCCGAAGGTTGCACAAAGGATGGAACGGTACCAGACATACCTGAAAAGACAAGACAGCCAGAATGTTAAAAATCATAACATTAATATGCAAAGAGAAATGTGGAAAAAGTGGCCAGTTACAGGATAAACAGTAACCGCCATATAATCGACATGCACATGGAGACCCATAAAGATACGGATAAAAATGAATAAAAAGAAAAGCATCAAAGAGAAGTGCGGCACAGTGAGTAAGAAGGTGCAAAAGTAGAAAGCGGAAGCCTAGGTTACCTGGGCTGGAGCGGTCGGTAGCCCCCTTCTCCTCCCAAGCGGTACCGTAGGTATCAGAATTTCTAACAGACACCTCCATCCCCTGGGCAGGGGGAGAGGGAACCAGGGGTCTCGTAAATCCCAACCTCACTAAGGTTTCCGGAGTTAACAGACTCTCGCCATCTCCTAAACTAGCTGCCAACCTCATAATCTTTTCGGCTCTTTTTGCCTCAGCCCCCTCGAGCAGAGTTTGCGATGGGATCCCTAAATGAGATAATAGATAGTAAAAAGGGGGTAAGAGCTATGTAGAGAATTAACCAAATAAAGGTTACCAGTAATGAACGAGGGTACCGGATGCTTACCCGGAGTCAGATTCTACTCTTTTCTCATCTCTTCACAATCATAACAATACAAAAACATTTCCATCCAGTCGTACATTCCCCGCTTATTTCCCTTAATACATCTCCCTTGCCTGTCATTCCAGGAGGTGAGGTAAAAAATACCTATCTTCCTTCCCACACCCTTTAGTTGATAAAAGTACCCTAATTCCCTAGGGGTAAGGGGGACAGAAAAGGTTTGATCGTAGAGGATATACATACATGCCGCCACCCTGAAGGAATTAGGTGACAGTTGCATAGGAGCTATCTCATAGAAGTTCAGCATGTCAACAAAAAACGGATGCATCGGCATAGAGAATCCCAGCTTGAAAAAGGATGCAGACAGTACCGCATTGGGTATAGCTTGGTCAGGTTCAAAGTTGCCAAACCTGTGGTACCTCTCACCGGTGCTAGGTACCACCAGGTCGCATCCTGGATCGCATGATTCCTTCAACCTCGCAAGTCTGTCAGCATTCATGGACGAATCTGTATCCTCACAAGAGGGAACAAAACCTGCAGGAACATGGGGCTTTCGCTCAACCTCTGCCACCAACGGCATCCCAGCATTATCATTCTTTCCCGTCACATCATCATTACTGAAGAATGGCTGTTCACCACCTAGCCAAAGATCATTTATAGTTTTTTCCCCTTCATCAGTGTTGGAACTAACATCAATCCTTTCTGCCTCTCCACCATCCGAATTCGATGAACCGGCCTCCAGGGAAAGGCTAGGATACCGGCTGACAATCTCAGCAGACAAGGGATCTATTACTTCTACCTGGGAACGTGTCCTGGAGCTAATTGATGGTTTAGATTCAAGCAGGGGCTGGGAGAGCAAAAGATTATTAAGATAGGTGGACCCCGAATCAGACGGTTCCCCAGACACGGGTGATAAATATCCTAAACATTGGGAAGACTCCCTCGATGCCGATGAAAGAGACATCTGCAACCACAAAAGAGGGAGGCAGATTAATAAGGGGGATTGAAATCGAAAAGTTCAGGGTCGAATAAGACAACAGCTCACAGCCACTGATGAGGCTACCAGATCAAAATCGAGGAGTCAAGACCCGGGGGGTAACCACCCACATGGCTGCCTAACCTATTAACCCCACTTCTAGCTAAGCGAAATGGAAAAAGGCATACAGAGATAAGGTATAATGAGAATGCCTAAGCGAGCAAGTTACGGGTGTTAAACTTAGGGTAGCATACCTAAAATAACAATATTCATTGAAATCAAACATCAAACAAGCTAAATGCATACTAGGAAACGGTCAACAGGGCAACCAAAATACAAATCGCGCCAACCGCTTCGATTCACAACGCCAGATGAAAACTCATACATGCATATGACAATTAAGATTTGTGCATAAAGATCTAACCTAGATACGATTCAAGGTCTAGGAATGACAACGAGAATCTATAAGTGGAGATATCAAATTTGGAAACATCGAAGCCTAGAACACATAATACGCACTAGAAGTATCATTGATTAACTCAATGGGTACACAGAGAATAAATTAGAGAGCTTGGCATCAAAACTGAATTGAGAAATTCAGAGGTATACCTGGACGAGATGGAAGATACGGATGATTGAAACGCCTAAGCCTCCGCCGGATAAGCCTTTACTGGAAGCTCTCAAAGAAACCCTTGCTTGCCCAAAAGAGGATGTGGAGAAAAGATAAAATACAAAGGGTTAAGGGAATAGATATATACAAACGGAGAGAAAAGAGACGTGTCCCCCTTTAATTAATGAATGTGGCACAAAAAACAAGGTGGAGTGGGAAACGTCCTTTGCTTGGAAAATGGCTGATTTTTTCAATTTATCTGTGTAAAAGCGGTAGAGTCCTAGCCTATTTTTTTCCTTCTCAATAGTTATCATTTTATTTCCAAAGAATTAAAATGATTAATCTATCCTTAAACGAGTAAAAATACGAAGCTTCCGCTTTTATTCTGATTCGAGCTTCTGTAGCACAAGTACGAGAGCTGCTAATTATAAACATCAGAATTAGCCCCAACTTTATGATTAAGAGTTTTCAGTATTGACATGTGGTGTTGATTTAGCAAGATAGCAAAAAGATGAATTTTCTTAGCAACCGGCACCCCATGGATAATAAGGTTCCCCTTGCACATAGTACTTCAGGGAACCGGGGGGTAGTTGTTGTGACCAAAATCTTGCATGGGTTAGATTTAGGCCCACTAGAGGATTAAGGTCCAGATCCATGAAGAGAATGAGTAATCTGTCGGGTTTCCGGAGGCTTGCGATAGCCCTAGGGGTTACCATGTACACTGCAGCACGGGAACGCATGGCTAAGGGTCTCAAGGTATCCCCTTGAGGATAACCTATAACTATTATCAGTCATCCAGTAGAGCTTCCAGAGTAGCTTCCGTGGTAGGGGTTACCGGAGGGGGTACCGGAGCCAGGCTACCGGGCTGTACCCCCAGCTTCCGCCGGAAGCCTGACCAGGCTGCCAAATCAGATAAGGCACGCCTCCTACTTTTTAGGAACACGTTTATATCATCTAAAAACACTCTCAAACAGATAAACATTCAGTTATTTGAGGATATATGTCATATATACTTGATAAATGATACAAAATCAAGATAAATACAAGAGATAATCATTCTATGTTATCTAAACTGCTTGGTAACCTGATTTTATA
The DNA here is from genome assembly GCA_037693485.1 of Kitagawia praeruptora. Classification (NCBI taxonomy): domain Eukaryota; kingdom Viridiplantae; phylum Streptophyta; class Magnoliopsida; order Apiales; family Apiaceae; genus Kitagawia; species Kitagawia praeruptora. Next base: position 50,650,955 of record CM075348.1, on the reverse strand, counting down.
CATCATACTCGATTACTATCAGAAATAATAGTCATTATCCCACTGGAGAGAGGATAACTCATCATGAACAAACAATCATATCATTCAAGAACTACATTCGGGCTTGATCCACTATAAATAGTGGTATGTAGGCAGTTTACGGGATCTTCTTCGACACTTACACTCCTTGAGTAGCTAGAGCACGTGCACTCTTGTGTGACACAGTCAAATTAGGGTTCTTGGCTGGCCAACATTTGGTCCTTGAGCTCTCATCCCGTAGATTCAGTCCGATCCTTCCGAGGAACCACATCCCGTGTTCTTCGGCAACCCTAGTCGTGAGCCTTCCCGGGCGGCTAGCAATTGATCTTCAACCACGAGCCTTTCTGGGTGGTTGGATGATTCCTTGTTTATTGGCGCTATTCCAGCACGAGGCCTCATAATCTGTTGTGCTAAAATCCTCCCACAACAGCTTTCAAATGAATTACTTAACTCTTATTAACTTTCAATTGGGTCATTGTACATTAAAAATATTTCACTACCGTTAATTTTTCGTTGACTTAACGGAACTCCGTTAAGTTTTTACACATCAGTCGCCAAATACTCATCCACATCAGCACCACATCAGCTGCCAACTAGTCATCCCTCTCTCTCACATACATACATATTACATGTATGTATACCACCACCAGTCCACCACAATCAATATTATCTCCGGTCACCACCACCATCTCTCTATCTCTCTCTCGTTATCTCTCTTTCTCCCTCTTTCTCTCGATCTCTCTCGCGTAATCTCTCCTTTTCCCATTTGATCTCTCTCTCTCACCTGTCCTCTCTCTCTCTCTGCTCCATCCCTCCCTCTCTCCGGCCTCCTCCCCCTCCCCCTCCCCCCCCCTCCCCCCTCTCTTTTCCGCCGCCACCAACAACCTCCCTACATCCTCCTTATATCTTTCTTTCTCACCACAACACTACCATCATCAATCGAACCCAACCAAAACCAATCACCAATCAGACCCAACACCAATCCCTCCGTTCTTCCACAACCAAAATCAATCACCAATCCCTCCGTTCTTCCATAACACCACCATCATCAATACATACACAAAGTCAGACCCAATTCCGGCGAACTCACGGTAGTAGTGGTGTGTGTATATATGGTGTGTGTGTGTATATATATAGATGTGTGTGTATGTGAGTATGTGTGTGTCTTCCCCCTTCTTCCCCCTCTCCTTCTCTCCCTCCGCCGTCTCTCACCCTCACCCTCTCTTATTTTCTTTTCTAATTCTCATTTTTCAATTCTAATATTTAATTAAATTGTTATATAAATATGAATTATTTGCACTGCCACATGTGCTGCCACATCAGCTTCCGTTAACGGAAGTAACGACAGAAATCAATTTGAAAGTTTTTATTAGTTTAAGTATTTGACTGAAAGATTTTTTGGGCTGGTGATCCAAGTGAAAGTTTTGGTATAGTACAGTGATGAAAATGGCCATTAACCCTATATATTACTAGATAAACTACTCCCAAAAATTTCCATCAATAACATATTATAGTTAAAAATTAAAACACTATCGTTTAAAATACTATAAAAAATGTATTATGATATTTTATTATTGACACGCGAGCAACATGAACGAACACCCAAATCGTATCCGCCGTCACGCAAGCAACATTTGTATTTAGAATACCACAGGAGGATATTGAGAGTTCAGCTTCCGAGAGCCGAATAGTTCCAAGACCTCTTTGTCTCCTCCCCCAATGTACACAAATTACCTTAAGGGATTTGAACTTGGTAAACCCAATCATCATGTTATGGCAGCACCTTTGTTCGAATTTTCCTCTATTCGCATAGAAAATAACCAATTCAAGGGGTTCAGTTCTATTAAAGTTTATGGCAGTATCGTGCTCATTAAAGATCATGGCAACGAATTCTCTATCTTTGATTGCAAGCATCGTAATGATGCAAAGACTCTTATTATAGAACCCAAAGAAACCCCATGTGTAATTCTTGAAAACTTTTAACCTCGTGACCTATCAGGTAAATTTTGCTTCCTATTTCAACGAAAAAGAAGACTTGATGGTGCTGCTAAGGAAGATATTTTAATCTTCAATGATTACAAGTGTATAGATTGCACTGGGAAGTATAAGTTTTTTACGACAAACCACAAGTTAGTGTCTTTGACGACGGTCGATCTATTATTGTCGTGACTTACACAATACTTCAATGTGCACTTTTAGCTGAGGTGGGTATTGTAGTTGAACAAACTGGAAAACATGATGAAAGTGGCGTTGTTGCAATTACCATTGCACTTTTAGTTAAGATTTTCTCAATTTCTGTTTGTGCTTATGATCAGGGAGATTCTGTATTCAGTCTGAGAGGAAAAGTGAAGTTTTGATTGTATAGGGCGTCTATTAATCTTTGATTCAGACACCGGAGATGTCTCCACTTCCGGTAACATTGTAAAGTTAGTTCCTGATCTTGGTCGTGGTTTTGTCGCTCCATATTTCAGGATAGAAATAGATCTAAAGGATTATCAAGGTCGTGAGATCAGCTTTGGGTATGTGATATATGGTCCCCACACAATTCAAGGCTAGTATGACCAACGGATTTGTTCAGTTATTAAGGGATAAAATGGTTTTGTTGATGTGCACTATACGATCTTTTCAGATGCTGTACTAGCTAAATTGTTGTTTGAGGTAGTGCATGAATAACTCTGAATTTGGTGGTGCTACTGGTTGTAAAGTCCATGAGAGTATCAATACTTTGTATAGCAACTTCAATTACTCTACTCATTATGCGAGGAAGCATTATCGAAGTACGTTGTTTGAAAAATAAGAGTCCGATGTTGTGAAGCTTGCAGGTGGTGAGAAAATACCCTTGTCAAAATCCGTAGTTGGAGTGCCAATATATTACTTACTCATTGTGGAAGCAATTGTTTCTGTGAAAAATGGAAAGCATCGTGAGGTATTCAAGTTTAATGAAACATTTTCTCCGGATAAAACTCTCCATAAGATCAAGAAATTGGGGAAGAGGAAGATCTTTGATTTAAATATGAATGTGGAATGCGTGCAAGACATCCCTCTCGTCCCGTCCCTGAGCATGCGAGACATCTCTCTCACCCCTGAGCATTTTGTGATTTTGGATCATGTTGTGTATCAGCGGTGGGAAGAATTCAGATGGATTGAAGAAGAGTTTTTTAAATGATGCTTTATTGTTTTGTGGTTTTAGTTTTATTATCTTGTAATTGCTAAAATAGTAAATCTAGATTCTAGCTATTAATGTTTATGAAAATGGTTTTATTTTCAAGAACTCAGATTAAAACATGAAAATGTGTTTGAAATGATGATACACTATCACAAATTGAATTGATGATTTATGTTGTGCCCAAAATCCGCCTTGGGCTCGAGTTGAGGCCCATTAAGAGTACGGGATCAGATTGTATGGATATTGAAGGATAGGCTGGGCTGGATAAGGATGGGGTGGCCCAATATGCCTTAGAGAAATGAGGATTGTGACATATGGATCGGGGTTCATCCATGAAGGGGTTCAGGTGCTTGGACCTCAGGTAGGGGTACTGCTGCGTGGAGGCTCGACAGAGGTTCATCCGAGTGATAAGTCTCTAAGCAGGGGTACGTGCATGTACCCTGACGATTTCTAGAAAGCGGCTCAGCAGCTCTGCAACTTCCTAAATTATAGGAGAACGGATAGGGGACGCCCTAACTGACTTGGGGATAAGTCCTAAACATCAGGAACAGGTCAACAACATCAGGTAGCTAGGATAACCATTATATATACATGGATTATGTATATACATGGGGATATATGATGGAAAATCATATATTTATGGAGATAATCATGGATTTATTGAGGAGTAACTACTGGATAATCATATCAGCTGGGATAATTCATGGAATCAGTTCAGTTATGGAGGATAAAGCTTATCAAATCGTGGCTCAATCATCAAGAACTACATTGGACTTGATCCCTTATAAATATAAGGGTATATAGGCCATTTGCAAGGGTTAGACACAACTATACACACCTCTAACACAGTTCTGGGCATCTTCTCTGATTAGGTAGGATTTACTCAGTCATAATTGCCCGGAGACCATGCAAATTCAGTCCAAACACAGCCACAATTCCCCCTCGGTTCAAGGCAGTTGAACCCTGGTAGTCGGCGTGCGAACCTGTTTTCACGCCGATTTCTACGCGATTCTTCGTTCTTCCCACAACTACCTCCAAGAAGTGTTGTACCAAATTTCCCTCACAACAATTTATATTTGAACTTTTGATACACTAAACATGATATTACACAACATGTCCAACAAATGTTGGGGATTTGTAATGATTATTTTAGTAAAATGTTTAGAATTGTCATTACATTTTTTTGGGGTGAAATTTTTCTTTAATTTTGATAAAGTATTTTTGATTTTATCCTCATTTTCTTTAATTTAGATAAAAAATATATAATTTTGAAAGAAATATTATTAATATAAAATTACTTTTATATATTATAATACAAATGTTTAAAGATAAAATTAGTTAGATATTATATTATTTATATTACATAATAATATGCATTTATGAGTTAAAATTAAAAATAAATTATTCAAATTTTTATTAATGAGTTTACCCCTAATATTGAAATTATATCAATAATATTTTAATTTTTATACAATTTTTTTACAGTTAACAATGAGTCAAGTCATGGATGTGGGTTTTATCCAAACGTAAATATAAATACCAAATCGAAAAATAGATTATCCATAATATTATAAGCGAAAAAGGGTATATATGGTTGTCGGTTTGGTACACTTTTTTTTATACACATTTTTGTTATAGTCAATAGCAATCGTTGGATTTTGAGATAAATTAGTGAGAACCGTAGGATCCAATACTAAAAAGTTATTCTTTTTCTAATATTTAAAATATTCTCATATAAAATTTTTTGTATAAAAATGGGAAAAAAAGTCTACATGATTAGATAAATTTCACTCTTTCTAATAAATTAAAGTTAAAAAAAACTACTACTTTTATGTAATATTTTATATATACATATGTATTTGAAAGTAATAATTAAAATACATAATTAGAATAATATTTATATTCATGAAATTTATAAAATTCAAGAAATATTTTAATAATAAAACATATATACAACTTAAAATTTTAACGAAACCGTGCATCGCACGGGTTATAATTATAAGCGGAATAGGACATGTATTTGGTTGGTAGTTTGATACATTTGTTTTGCTACACTCAATATCAACCGTTGGATTTTAAGATAGATTAATGAGAACCATTGGATGTAATGCTAAAAAAATATTCTTTTTATAATATATAAAATACTCTTTTAAGTTCAAGGTTCGAATCAATCAACAATATATTATTATTAAATATTTGTATCATCCTATAAACTACTCCTAGAAGTTCAAGGTTCGATTTCCCTCAACAATATATTTTAGTTAAAATTTTATATTATCTATTTTTACAATATTATTATTAAATATTTATATTTTATCATATATTACTATAAAAATTTCAAGGTTTAATTCCACTCAACAACATATTAAATTTAAATTTATTTATCTTTTTTCAATATATAAGCAAAAAACTATCATTTAGAATATTATCAAATACGTATTATTATATATTATTATCTTCTATGATTTATTTTCTTACTAATTAAAAAGCAAATATTAAACTATGAATAATAAGATAAAAATATTTAAAATCTTCCGTGCATCGCACAAGTTATAAGTTTTATTTAGTTATTTACACACATGCCACTAAAGTTTACTAACACCACATTCCCGAAATAAAAAGAAAAAAGTACATAAATTACCCGACTTTCCAATTTTTTCTGACCAAAATACCTGTATCCAATTGGTCCCGCCTTTTTTACTCATGAATTGTGTATACTACACATGCATAAAATGTGTATCCGCTATTGTTCACTACTCTTCTCGTTTCACAGCTTTCTCGCTCCCGAAGCTTTAATCGGCGAACCTCACGTCATCTCATCGCCTCCCCCTCCCGTCGTTCATGAATTGTGCATACTACACATGCATAGACGGGATACACATTTGGAAAATGCATACCCGTTATTGTTCACCACTCTTCTCGTTTCAAAACTTTCTCGCTCTCGAAATTTTCACTGACGAACCTCGCGTCATCTCATCGCCTCCTCCTCCCATCGCGTCTCTCATCCTCCTCCATCTATGAGCACATCAAACAATCACCACATCTGTCTTTCCATTTCCCCTCGTCTCTTTGTTAACATATGATCCCGTTGGGACGTGTAAATGAAGATTGAATAATCGATCAGACGTGAAAATCGGAAATTGAGGTTGGTTTGGGAATTTTTAAATCCGGCATTAGAAATTAAAAATCGTTGGTAAAGGATTGTAAAGGATTCAATTATGAGTCGATTTGTATATAATATGTGAACAGAAAATGACGATACGATGTTGAACTTCAATTGGACGTTGTCGGAATTTCGACGATAATCGTCCCAAAATTGTCTTTCTCGACGATGAACGGTGAACGAATACACATATTCAAGATGCGTATTCGCCAATAGCTGAAGTTGCGTATTCGAGCACTATTCGTCAAGATTTAATCTTACAAAATATACATATACTACCCATGCGTATTGTTGTTGGAGGAATTTCGTAACAACACGAAATTGGAGGTGTGCTGGAATAGTATATCGAAATTATGAGTATGTGGCTGTTTTAGGGGATTAGGGTTTATGAAAAAAGAGGGGGCTGGACTTGGCAGGTGTCTCGATTTGTCACGGGTATCGGTCACCACATGCCAAGATGCCTACGTACCTATGTTTATATAGGATCAAACCCACGTAGTTCTGTGAAATTGATTTGTGTCTATAGGAATGATCAAACCCACCCAGTTCTTCAGTGTAGCTTGCTGTAGTGGAGAACTAAAAATTCTTCAAGCTTCCAAATTTCTTGAGTAGCTGAAAAAACTGAAACTAGATGATTAGAAAAACTCTTAGAGCATCACTGTGCTCGTTAGGCGTATGCGGATGCAAGAGTGATAGCATGCGATGACCACTATAGAATACATATTTGCCAAGGTTTTCAAATGTGCGAGCATAAATAATAATTTTGAAATCTTTTGCGATCCTTGTTGTCTAGTTAGGACCTTGGCATTTGTATATATCCCGAATTGGCATACAAGCTTTTCAAGTGTTTGATGCAACCACATAAGGATGTGTCTGGCGGAGTCTTCAATAGGAGATGTACGTAGATGTAATTCTGGTGAACTTTGCACGCGCGCTGGCTGTGCATGTCTGAAAGATATTTTGCATAGGGATGCCTTCCCACCCATGCGACCTTGAGCTCAAGATCTGGTCATGGGCCTTCAATAATAATCCAGAGGGTGCTGCACTTTACTAAGCGTGTAGCATTGCGGAATTTATAACTTGTCCAGGCTACCCTACTTGGCAATTTAGTTCGCAAGTTTGTATGTACTATCGTGACGATATATGAAAAATATTTTATAAATCCATATGCAATAATAAATATGCTCTTTTATGAGTGTCGCAATATTTATTTTCTTTGAAAAATAATGCTTTTTTCTTTGTAGAAAATCTTTTACAAAATTATGCGTCTCACATGTATACTTTTTTTTTTCAAAGCATGCAGCTCGTACGAGATTGTAAAATATCCACAATCAATCATCATAAATATTCACAATTCCGCAATTCATCAACATAAATATCTCGTACGATATTTTTCTAAATCCTAATAATTTTACAAGCATAAAAATATATTGCTCGCACGAAATTTTTGAATAATAAATATTTTTTCTGAAAAAAAAATTTAAAAATCATGATTCTAAGCATGCATGGAAGGCAGGATATTTGATTTGCAGAAATGAAATTAACGAGAGAAAATAAACTTATCTCTCTTTTTTCCGAGCTGGCTGCAATTCGAGAGTTTCTTGAAATTTCAAGTCGCGTGCTAGCCACCTCCTCCCCTGTTTGTTATTCATTCTTCTGCTTCCGCTTCACGGTTCACGTGTCTTGCTCTCTGTTATAAAAATCGGCCGATTTCTGAAAAATCGCCGATAAATCGGCCAAAATTTTGGAACCGATTTAACCGATTTTGCAAAAATCGCCGTTAAAATGCCGATTTTTCAACCGAATCACCCGATAAATTGTAAATCGGTACCTCAACCGAATAGTTCCGATTTCCGAAATCTGCAACACTGGTCTTGCTTCATCTTTTTTTTCCTTTTTTTTAATTCTTCCTGGTCCCACACATGTCTTCTTCCTTTTTGGTGCTTTGATTTTGATTTTGCTTGTTCCTCCATTTTTTTATTAAATTAAGCACTGTTCTTGGTTGCTGTTGATGGTCCTGTTCGCCCTGTTCGACGTGGGTATGAATTTTTAATTTCGAACAAAAATCATCGTGAATGGTCACGGTCTTTGGTGTTGCTGTCCATCCCAATATCTTGTGTATGTATCAGTAAAACCCAAAAATCCCCCGTGAATTGATTAAAATTATTCGTCCTCCATGAATAATCAAATTAATCCCTCCTTCTAGCGCCAAATGTTGTTGGAGGAATTTCGTAACAACACGAAATTGGAGGTGTGCTGGAATAGTATATCGAAATTATGAGTATGTGGTTATTTTAGGGGATTAGGGTTTATGAAAAAAAAGGGGGCTGGACTTGGCAGGTGTCTCGATTTGTCACGGGTATCGGTCACCACATGCCAAGATGCCTACGTACCTATGTTTATATAGGATCAAGCCCACGTAGTTCTGTGAAATTGATTTTTGTCTATCCCTTAGAGACTTTAGGGATAAACTTCGTTAATCTAGGTGATTACTGATTTTATCTGATTTAATCTTATCGTTGTGATATCTTCCTGATTTGAAGAATATCGTTTGGAGATATTTTCCGTAATTGATTGATTGAGATTGATTCGTTCCTCATTTCAGGGAGAGGATAAAACTTAGCGGTTAAGTAATAATTATTAATCTGAATTAATAACTAATAGATATTAGGAATTTGGGAGATTATTAGACATGCCAAAATTATGGCATAACACGTATCAAGATAATGCGAATTCAAAAAATATTTAAAACGGTCTTTGTTGTGCATGGACATTTTGGTATATCGGATTTAAAATATGGGTAATTAGGGATTTCACCCAACAAAAAATGAGTTATTTTATTTTTAAAGTGGGGATAAAAATTTAATTTTAATAAAAATAATACAATAAAATTATTTAATGAGATGAGATATGAAGCCTCTGTATTTATTTGTATCTTTAGAATAATAATATAAATATTCATTTTTAATACATTGTTGACAGAATTTAAATTCGAGACTTATAATTGAAATAGGTTAAACAAAAAAGTTACAAAATTTAGCATTTTTTATTTATGTGCTTTACGATTTACGATTATTGTTAGAAATAACCAAAAGGTAAGAATTAATCAAAATAATTACAAATTATACCAAATTTATTTATTAGGGTTCATTAGAGATAAATGGATTGAGTTTTCACTTGGTTTAATTAAAAATTTTAATTGCTTAAATTTTATTGAATTGAATTTGGATTGAAACGGCTCAGATTGTAGAGGTTTTGACAGTCAAATTCATATCTAATTCGTTGTGATTTGGAGTTATCACTTCAATTCATTTATATTTTTAAGTATTGATAAAAAAAATATTTAAAACACAATTTAAATATACATATATATAATATAATAATTTCATCTTAATATTTAATAAGAATTATTGTGTCAAAAAAAATAAGAATTAGGTTTTATTAAATTTATTAAAATTTGTTCAAAAATTAATTTGAAGTGAAAATTCCTTTTAATTAGAAATTTTAATTTCAATGAATAAATAAATAATTTTATAAATAATTAGTCGTGAGAATGGAATTCAAACTCTTGTACTCCCTCCGTCCATTTCATTTCTTTACACTTTCTATTTTGGGCCGTCCATTCCATTTCTTTACATTACTAAAAATAGTAACTTTTAATAATAAAATACGTTATTACATCCACTACCTCACTCCACCTTTTCAACCCTTTACACTATTACACCCACTATCTCACTTATTTTAACAATAAAATTACTATTACACCCACTACTACATTTATTTTAACAATATTACATCAACTATCTTGGTCTCCGTGCAAAAAGCAAACGTAAAGAAACCAAAAAAACGGAGGGAGTAAACATTAGGCCGAACCTACTGGGCTAATTTTTTTTTGAATAAACCTATGGGCCAGGCCATAAGAATTGAAGCCCATAAGCAGGCGTATAATAGTGAGGCGCAGTTGATTGGGATTAGGGTTACAAGGTCCAGCAGCTGCTACTTGATTTATCTTCCTCACCCACATCAAGCCGTCCTAGTCGCCATCTTCATTCATCAGCCATGGGGTATTCTACTCTTTTCCCTCTCTTTCCTTTACCTCTCTTCTGTGTGTATAGTTGTGTGCTTGTATATATTATTCTGTATAGTTGTGTGCTTGTATATATTGTTCTTGAAAAATGTTTGTGTTTATATTTATGGTTAATTTGTTAATTACTTTATTGTGAATTAAGATTTAATTATCTTTGACTTGTGAATTGGTGGAACATCTTCGGAGGAAATGGTCTGCAAACGATAATGTTATTTAGCTTTTGAATCCGTAGTCACTATGATGGATAGGCTCTCATTTTGGTCAGGATGTTGGTTCTTAGTGCCTAGTGGTTCGTTTAGTTACCGAGTGTGTGATAAATAAGCAGACTTTTTGTCGATTGGTGTGGTTCGCGACAATACACGACTAAAGCTTTTCATTTAGTGATGTGTTTATGTGGTTGAGTATTATACATGTATGTATTGTGATTATAATCTCTAACGATAATTATTCTGCTGGTAAATGTTTCCTCAAATGTTTTAATGGAATTCTATCGAATAAACAACCAATATTCAAAAGTTTATCCCCGCAATTTTATCAATGGATTTAATAACTTTTTTCGATTTGAATCATGGTTTCCAATTGAAACACGATGATAGCTGTTGGTCTATCCATCATTTATAAATACAACAATATTTGTTTTTATATGCAGTGTAACTATATTGCTTACATAACCTTGGTCGTTAGTAGGCCTCAAGCAGATTTTAATGGAGTTTTTAAAAGTGCCCTTTTTTTTTGTTATCCTGTGAGCTTGGTTACCTCACTTTATGATTGGTATAAACTTGGTTGCATAATTTTTGGTACAAATTCTTGGGTTTACAATTAGATATTATCTTGCAGGAAGACAAGGGGTATGGGAGCTGGGCGCAAGCTCAAGTCACATCGTCGTAGACAAAGGTGGGCTGATAAGTCATACAAGAAGTCACATCTTGGTAATGAATGGAAGAAGCCATTTGCTGGGTCTTCTCACGCAAAAGGCATTGTTCTTGAGAAAATGTGAGTTTTTTCTGTAACATTTTATGTGTATTATTTACTTGTGCTATCAATTATTGCTTTTGAACTGACTGGTTTAATCTGTGATTTTTTTAGTGGAATTGAAGCAAAGCAGCCGAATTCTGCTATCCGTAAGTGTGCCAGGGTGCAGCTCATTAAGAATGGAAAGAAGATTGCTGCTTTTGTCCCCAATGACGGTTGCTTAAACTACATTGAAGAGAATGTGAGTTGTGTGTTGTACAATTTTTCATATTTTGTTGCGTCAATTTGCTTTGCTCATCTGAGACGTAACTTTTGTTGGCAGGACGAAGTACTGATTGCTGGATTTGGACGGAAGGGGCATGCTGTGGGAGATATTCCTGGAGTTAGGTTCAAGGTTGTGAAGGTATCAGGTGTCTCACTCTTGGCTCTCTTCAAGGAGAAGAAGGAGAAGCCTAGGTCTTAAATTGTCTGAGGAGTTCCATCTTCAGCCTCTGTTTTTACTAGTTCTGAAAATTTTAAATGGTACTGTAAACTGTTTTGAGTGGATCTTGCGGACGACCATGGTCTCTTTTTCATAGTAATTGTACTAGAATTTGGTGTTCTATCAATGTTTTCTGCTTTTGGCAAAATAGTTGAGCTGTTATGTTTCACAAGTGTTAAATTTGTTCTATTATTGCATCAAGTATTAAAGTGTATTCCTTAAGCAATTTCTAACAAGGAGTATTAAAGTATGGTGATGGCTAGTGGCGTGCCAGTAGTATTTGCTCCACTGGATAAAATTTACCCAAGGTAAGTAATTAGTTTATCTTATTTCCTTGTGCCAGTAACCTTCTTTCTCTTTGTATTGATGAAAACCCTGTATTCTGTTTGTTGGATTATGTAAGTCTGCTGTTTTCCTTCAACTCAATTTCTTATGGCCATCTCCTCTTGATATCATCGCACTTTCCCTCTTTCCTTTTAAATTATTAATAGATAAGTGTAACAAAGTTTACGTCAACATTTCTGTAATAAAAGTTATTTGTAGTTATTTTTCAACTACAAGTCTGCAATAGAAAATGTGTACAACTACATAGTGTATAAATGAATTATAACAAAGATTAGAATTATCATCTTAAAAGATGGGAAGAATAGGAGAGAGAAAATCGAAGACAGATATTTTAAAAACATTTGATGCATCTGTCCTACACAAGTCTTTAGGGGGAGCAAAAAACCGAATCAATCCGAAACCGAAACCGATGAAAATCGAACCGAAAAAAACCGAAACCGTTAAAAACCGAACCGAAACCGAAATCTAAAAACCGATCCGATTTTAATGGTTGCGGTTCCGGTTTTAGGTTCAAACCGAACCGATTATTTATATAAATAAATATTTATATTTTTTATATATATTTTTAAAATTAATCATACATATATGTATATTATATTACTAAAGTACTAAAATAAAAAATAACTGGGCCTAATATTGATTGTTGTATTTGAGCCTTAGGTTGAGTTAATAAAATCTAGAATAATGGGAAATAAAACTGGGCCTAATATTGGTTGTATCGTGATTGGGCGAGTGAATTTGTTCTGTCGGTGTTCATGTGTATAGATCAAGTCAGGGGAGTAACACAGCACACAGGGGAGTACCTAGCCCTGGTGTTGGTCACTAGTTTCTGGTGAAAGCGAAAGTTTACTATACTTTTTTACACATGTTTGCTGGCCATGTGGACATCTGCCATTTTCTTTTTATTGTTTCAAGTTTTAAAAATTGTTGTATGAATACATTTGGACCATTTATGTTTTTATGGTAGACCTACTTTTTTTAATTAATTTGTAATACTTTCTTATTTTTATTTTAATCGGTTTTAAAACCGAAACCGAACCGATAAAAACCGAAATCGGGATTTTAAAACCGAAACCGATGGTTCGGTTGCGGTTCCGGTTTTCGATTTTTAAAACCGAGGACATGCGATTCCGGTTCCGTTTTTACCCAAAAACCGAACCGAACCGGGATTTGCTCCCCCCTACAAGTCTTGCACTTAAAAGTCAGGGACTTGCTAGTGTTGGTGGCGTTGATAGAGATGCAAATGGAACGGGTTGGACCTCTCCAGGCTGAACTTCTAGCCATTGAACAAGGTCTCCAACTTGGGTGAAAAATTCGTAAGCTTATAGTGATTTGGTAATAGAGTGTCTCCTAGTTGTCAAAGCAGACACTGTCCAAACTATACTTGATCTGTTTCGGACTTGGAGTGCAGAGATTAAACTTATCAAGAGAGTCGTAAGATTCTTATTTATGATGAGCCGCCTCAAATAATTATTGTTGTAGAAATGGATAGATTATGTACATGGCCCAGGGAAGTTTGTAAAACTAGAAATATATTATGATAAGCCTAGGTAAAAGGGGTTTTCATCATTCCTGACGAGCACATTGGGGTGGGTTTAACCTAAAACTGAATTGTACTGGAGAAAGTCGCAGACGACATTTTTAAGGAATACAAGATTGGACACCATGAAGAGCAGATATGTCATAAGTTGATCACTACAGCAACAAGTAACGTGTTAAGTTGGTGCAATTAGATAACACTGAATAATTTGCAAGGAAAACTAACAGAGAGCAATTCTTCAATGCTATTGCTAGATGACAATGTCAGTGACTAATTTGCAAAAGATAAAACTTCAAGTTCTACACAGTCAAACTTATCTCATTTTCTTCATTGTTGGTGCATAATCGCAACATTCATCAACTCCGCGACCTAGTACACCATTTCTCTAAACACAAGGATCAACAGAATTGGGCATTGAGTACTTCTTCTATGTTTGAACAATTCGTCAAGTTAGCAATGTCTTCTGTGATGTTCTGGTTCATACAAGTGTGGGCACCCCAGATCTTCATGATCTCAAAAAAACCATGCCGCTTTCTTTTTGTTGCCCTCAAGCTCCATATACAACCATCTGCTCTCCGCTTGCACTGCACAGTCCAACGGCATGAATTCTTCCTAACCCCTTTAACTTGCAAGTGGTCCCGAGAGTGAACTTGGTTAACAATTTCAGACAACTTTTCCCTTGATGCAAACACCATCCCCTTCTTCAAATCCGTAACATGAAGCACATCACAAATCGTGGTAAAAACCGGCTCCTTAGGTGATGTTACCCTACAAGAGCCGCCAAAGCTTCTATACAAAGGAATACCACTATCCTCACCGGTGTTTTTCCCTCTAGGCATCTTCCCTTTCCTAACCACACGTTGCTTACACGGTGTTTTCTTATTCGAACCATCACTCTCTTCCCCATCATCACTACCTTCCACATTTTCGGCTCCTTTTCGCACATCCTGACTAACAACAACCACCTTCTCAACCTCGTGAGGCACAACAGCTGTTTGCATAGTCGAAGAATTCAAAGCACCTAACCCAACATCTACGCTCATCTTTTCAATCAACGAATTATCAATTACAACCCTTTCCAAATAAAGCTCGACAACGGAATTTTTAACACCGGAAGAAAGCACAAGCTCAAAGATTAACGCCACATCATCATCATCAAGAACCGGGGCAACCGCAAACATTTTAGTTAAAGGATTAAAACATCGATGCATAATCTTCAAACGATACAAATTAGTATCAATTTTGAGTTTAGCAGCTATAATTTGAGAGAGGCGTTTGTAATTCAAAGTAACATCTAGCTTAATTAATCTACACATTTGACGATCATAAGAATAGCCATCAACACCATTTTGGATGATATTTCCGTCAATATATAACCAACCAAAAGCATAAACAGGAGTAGCAGGAGAAGACATTGTTGATTTACCTTGCATTTCGATTCTTCACCTGGGTGCCCAAAGAAAGAGGGAGAGAGAGATCTTTCTATTCTTCCAATTAGGGCTAGGGTTCTAGATACTGGCTATGTACTTGGCTTTTTCACGAATCGCATTTTGTTGTTTTTACTATAAAAAAAATGGTTTTTGAAGGTTTTATTTTTTCCTTTTCGTCAAAAATGACCATTTCCTGTTTGGCAAAACTAAAATTTAAAAAAAAAAAAAAATCCTTAGAGCAACTCCAATTCAAAGACCCCTTACCTAAATTCGTTCTAGGTTGACATATTTTAGGGGTATAGTTTTAAAAACAATACTCCAATGCAATTTCCTATTCCCTATAATTTTCATGTGAGAGAAAATCAAACCCCTTATTTAAGGGAGAGAAAAACAAACTCCTATAATGCCACATCATCATTGTTTCCTTATAATATTAACATAAAACTCTCCAACACTCATCTCTTTTTTATATTAGCTAAAATATTGAATAAATAATATTTTTTTAATTATAGGTAAGGAATATAGGTAATAACGTTTGGAGTAAAACAATTTTTTGATTCCTTATCTTTTAGATAACTATTATTTTATTATATTTTAGGAAAGTAAAATAGGGATTTCCCTTGGAGATGCTCTTATGGACTTATTTTCGGGTAAAAATTTCATATTTTGATATAAAAAAAATTATACAAGTATTTAATGTATGTTTGAGATTCTATAAGTTGCAAAAAAAAAAAGTTAACTTTTTTTAGAAAAAAGTTAGAAATCTCTAACTTTGTCTTAAAATAAGTTGACTTATTCTGGAAAAAAAGTTCCCCCCAAACACCTCCGATCATCTTGGATGGCTATTATTCATGAGAATTAGGTGTGTGCATTCAATTCGGTTAATCGAAAATCGAATTAAATAAACAAAATTATTTTGGTTCAATTAATCGAAGTTTATATTTCGATTTGATTTTTGGTGGGAAATTTTTGTAGTTCTGTTTTTTTATCACGATTAACCGAATAATCGAATAAATAACTGAATTATTCATAATTTATAAAATTTTAATTTCGATAATATTAATAATAAGTTAATAATATATTATTTATCTAATTTGTAATCAAAGACCCAAACTCATTATTTTTCTATATATATGGGGCTTTCTTTTATATTTGTAATACCAAATTTAGACACCTAGAATTTTATTGCTCTTTGTTTTTTTATGCTTTACTTTCGTTGGTGACTTTTATCCGACATATTCTTCTGAATCTATTACTATATATTAAACTTCAACACAAGGGTGTTGAGTATTGAATACAGCAAAAGAATACAGAGGGGGGTGAATGGATTCTTGAACTTTTCTTGTTCTTGAATCTTTGCAGCAAGGTAAGTGTTTGTGTGTGCAAATGCGTAGGTGCGGATAAAGAACAACACAAGACACAATATCACTTTAATATAATATATTATTAGATAAAGGTTGCTACAATCTGTGAATACAAATGGGAGTATTCTCAGCTTCGTTTTTCTCAGAGAGATATATCTTACAATGTGTATGAAAAACTTAATCAACTAAAGAAGTGAGCTTGTATTCTTATAGAACATGAATACAACTCAGTTACTACAAACAAGGTTACATGATAAACTACATTCTTGTATGTCTATCCTTTTTGAGTAAGCATCCAAACGGCTACATATTTGACTTTGCAAAGTTTTGTTCAGATCCACTTCTTTAGCTCTTTGTCTTTTCTATATCTCTCCAAGCTTCCTTGTAGGCTTTCCAGAGCACGTTACAGATTGTGGTCCATAAAGTGCATTGGCTTGTTGCAGGTTTCTGACTTGTACAATTTATTCAGTATTTTGTCTCCAAGAATGTATTCGAGAAGTGGCTAAGTGATTGATTCGAGAACTAGGATTAGATAACTCTGAGTTCTCGAATACTGTATGATTGACATATCGAATCACTTCTCGAATAGTACTTTTCTCCAGGGTTCCTTGAGTTGTCGAATAGAACACTTGACTTGTCGAATCCGTGAGATATCGAATAGTTCATTCAGAGTCCTTGAGATATCGAATGGAACTTTGACTTGTTAACTCTTTGAGAACTCGAATACCACTTTGACTTGTTGACTTCTTGAGTTCTCGAATAGAGCATTTAGACATGTCGAATCTCTGAGATATCGAATAGTTCATTTAGAGATATCGAACAGTGTCTTCTCAGATATCGAATCTCTGACTTCTCGAACGCTAGACTTCTCGAATAGACAAATGTACTTCTCGAATTGGTACTTAGGCAAATCCTTCATTTCTTCAAATCCCAACTGTGATTATTTGACAGTCTTTATCTTCTTGCTTGAGGCATGAACCTTGGAACTTCTTTCAAGCATTATTCTTGACTATATAAGGATTTGATGCCTATTGCAAGTACAAAACAAACAGAAACTCTACAACTAGAGGTTCCCTCAGTTAAGAGGTCATGTAAGTAATGCAAAGCATTACAAACAATTAGGCTTGTTATTAGATGTATACATGCATGCCTCTGTGACTAACAATCTCCCCCAAATTGTGAGTAAGACCCTTAGTCACAATTTCATGTCTGATAACAAGCCTAACATACATAAAGATAGAACTTGAAAAGTACAGGTATGTAGATTGATTGAAGAAAATACATAGAAGTATTCTTACAAGTTATGAGGAACTACTAGCCATATCCTTTTGGATTCATCTCTTGAGCTTTGGCTTGCAGATTCTCATTTTTCATCTTTTCTTTAGCTTCCTTAGCTTTCTTCTTTGCATTTTCTTCCATCGCAAGAATAATGTCTTCCATTGCAGTGAGTTCTTCAATTAGAGGGGAGCCTGACAAATCCTTGAGTACTTCATTCAGCTGTTTCTCAGAATAGGAACTGATGTAGTCCATTCTAATCTTTACATTTCTACCATATTTCTTGTATTCAATGATGTAAGGATTAAACTTGACTCTACACAGGCCCATAGCCCTCAATTCATCAGCCTTAGCTTCCATTGCAGCAAACTCCTCCTCCCTTTTCTTTAGTAGCTCTTCACTATTCTTTTTCTGTTCTGCCTGGTGATCTCTCTTCATTTTGACAAAGTCAATTAACTCCAGCTTCCATACCCTTTCCACTCTGTCTTCAGAATCCAACATTGCAATTATCCTTTCTAGATCATATACCCTGCCCCAGTGCTGACATGTCCCCTGTCTGAATTTCGTCTGTCTTCCATCAGTATATTTAATTTCAAGAAAATCATCAACAATGGCAACATGATAGATTCTTTGAGCCCATAGGAACTACAGTTGGTCTTCATCATAGTTTTCATCTAGAGGTGGTAGGTTTAATCCTGGAGTGACTGTCAGTGCCTTTGATTTAGATAACTTCACCCTTCTTGCAGCATGCTTGAATTTAATTCTCTTTACTTGATTGCTAGGCAGAAACTTATGACCCTTGCTTGTAGACCATTGTAGTATTCCATTAGCAGTTTGCTTATGGAAACACACACCTGGTTTCTTGATTTGAATATTCTTCTCTTCTTGAGGTGGCAAAACAGTTGCAGAGGCCATTGAATCAGATTTTGGTAGGTCATTACTAACAGTATTCACCCTAGACTTAGAGTCTTGTGTTGTGGTGAGTTTACTGCTAGCAATGCCTAAAGCTTGCTGTTTTCCAATCTTCCTCTCATAGACTTTGCCTTGGTCATCACCATCTTTCTTATCCTTGCTATCCTTCTTCTTCTTCTTATCTTCATCACCCTTATCACTCCTGTGATGTCTTCTCCTTCCATCACTTTTGTCTTTATCCTTGTCTTGATCACCATCCTTGCTTGGGTTGAACTTAGCAGTCTCAGGTACAATGCCAGTTGCAATGTATGATCTGAGATAAGATATAGTTTCCAATTCTTCTACTGTTCTTACACCCTTCTTCTTGTTCAGCTTCTCAATGATGGCAATAATGAGAGGTTTGTTCTGAGGAGTTAGATGCTTAGGAATGATCAGCTGCTTGATATCATCAATTCTTGTTGCAGCTTGATAGATGATGGTTCTAGGATTTGTGAATACTTCAGGTAGCCTGGAAGGTTGATCATTCCTTAAGTCATCAAAGAGACTCTTGTTGTTTTCATTCCTCTTTTCAAATAATCCAAGGAGCACATCCACTTCTGAGTGCTTTAGGCCTTGTAGAGTGTCGAAGGTTAAATGCCATATCTTGGTCTTTGATACCATCATTATTTCCTTGAACCTTAGGTCATCAACCCTTTTTGGTACTACAGTAAGATAGTCAATCTGACTCTTCAATCTCCTTTGATATGATACTGCATCATCAGCCTGTTCTCTTGAGACTTCCAGAAACTCCAAGAATGCATCATCATGATAGACATTTGAGTTTGCAATTTCTTGTAGCTTGGCCTCAGTGACCACCTTAACTTCTACAGGCTTGGCACTTTTAGATATGGAGGATGGAGGTTTGTCAGATGGCATACTCCCTGCAACCACTGTGGGTGTGATAGATTGCTTCTGGCCACTTGGAGTAATGATATGCACAGTTGGTAGAGTAATAACTGGCAGAGAGGTTGGAGGCTCATCAACTTTGGATTTTCCTTTGCCTGGCACATGGGTTATAGATTTTGGAGCCCTTTGCTGACCACCCTCATTTATTTTGATGCCTTCTGCTTGAGGTTTCTCCCCCTTTGTATTTGAGTTCCTTGATGTCCTCTTCTCCCTCTTAGGCTTGTTGTCAGGCACAGAGGCTGTAGGAGTGACCTTTGGGGTTGAAGATTCTTCAGGTAGAGGGAGGCCCATGTGCTTCACCATTGCAGAGAGCATCTGTTGTTGATTGAGGAGAACCTCAGCATGAGCAGTAGCTTGAGTGTCCAACTTTTCATTCAGAAGATTAACAGATTCTTTCAGCTCAGCATTGAAGAATTTTAGGTCAAACACTTCTTTTTCCAATTTCTCCACTTATTCCTTGAGATGTTCAGCTCTGAAAGAGGAGAGTGATTGTTTCTGGAGCCTTTCCACTTCATACTTGCTCATGTTGTGCACAGGTACCTCAGAGATGACTTTGTCACCATATTGATTCTGCCACATAACCTTGAGTAGGGCATTGGCATCCTGAGTCTGAGATGATAGAGTGGCCATTTCACTTGTGAGCTTTGTGAGGCTGTCTTTTAAGGAAGGTAGTTCATGGTCCACAGAGGTTCAAGTCTTTTTACATTCCCTTATCTCTCTGAGTGTGGATGCTAGGGGAGGGAATTCAGTTGTGAATTTACTTTTGAGCTCACTCACTTCCTTGGTTGTATCTCTACAGATATTGGCAAGTTCAGTTTTCATTCCTTTTCCAAGAAAGTGAATGGCTTTTAGACTTCCCTTGTATGATTCATTCATGGCTTCATAGACATCAGTAGGTGAGAGAGTTCGAACATTTTAGCCAAGAGTAGTTATATATTATTCTCTCAAGTACTACAGAGCCTCAGCCAGGGTGCATTCTTTGGTGGTGCTCATCCATGCATCTATATTTCCATCTCTCTCAGCCTCATCTGCTATTTTCTCTTGTTGATTTTCAACATCTTCTTTGTGACTGAGCAAAATAGCTTCATAGTTGGCATTTGGTAGATTTGCTGTGAGGAGATGTTGGGCTATTTTAGAGATCTCATCAAGCTGTTCCACATTTAAGCAATGAAGTGCTTCATCCATCAGTAGTGGTGGAACAGTTGATGATCCTGAGACACTGTCATATTGCACAGGCCTCAGCCATTCTGACAAGGTGGCCTGAGCCAAGTTAGTGCTAGAGCTAGGCAAGCTAGACTCCTCAGTTACAGATGAAACTTCTGCAACTGGATGGAATGACTCTACTACTGTTGTCTCCACAGGAGTGGGATGAGTTACAACAGTAGTTGACACAAGCATAGAGTCTCTAGTAAAAACTAGTGAATCCTCTGTGTTTGTGATGGTGTCATCAGGATATGCCCCAGCTAGCATTCCCTCACCATCTGAATTTGGTTTCTGGGTGGTGAGCAAAGTGTCATGCACTAAGTCACTTGAGTCCATTGGCTCACCAAGAGAAAAGAATTCTTGATGATCAATGCCTTGCTCCTCAATTAATTGAGTTACAGGCTCCAAAGAAATTTGAGTGTGAGATTCTGAAGGAAGAGTGTCTTGTAGATTGGATTTTGGCAACTTCCCCTGAGAAATAGAGGGAGTTTCAAGTGTGATGTGCTCTCCACTTAGTGTTATGCCATCCTTATCACTCCCATGTGTTGACTCTTTACAGATAGGTGCATTGGGGAGGATGCTTGATTCTATAGATGCACCCTGTTGAGAGGATACATCTAGTGAACTGTGTGCCCCTGATTTTACAACTTCAGCCATTTATGTGACTGAAGAGGTGGTTTTAGATTTCTTCTTCTTTGGCCTTAGTAAGGGTGACTCAGGTTCCTCACTTTCTATACCTAATTCAACAGACAGTGCTGCTTCTGATAAGATGTTCAAGGGTGCAGACACTATCTCCTTTCTCTTCTTTTTACTAACATCACCCTTTTGAGAGGATGATACAGTTGCCTCACTGTGTGGTAGAGTGTTTGGTTGAGAGGGTTGGTTAGCATGCCCTGGGTTAGCATTGTGTTCTACTTGCTTGGGCTGTGCTAACTGAGATTTGGAATCAAATGTTGGCATGTTGTGGGGGTAAGTTCTAAACAAACTCTCCAAATGGGGAGTTATGTTAAGTCTTACATCCACATCATTCCTAGTCTCCAAATTACCAAAAATGAGTTTGGTCATGGATTTAGGATAGCCTATTCTATTTCTATCTATCCCAGGTAATTCAATCAATTTATCATTTTTAAAATTAAGTACAAATTGAATAAAGCGAGGGAAGAAGATATCAGTACCTCTCTTGGTTATGTTCTTACCAAGTCTCCCATATAGCTCCTGCATAATCAGTTGTCCAACATTGATCTTTTTCCCATAAGCTAAGGCATAGCCTATTTGCTGAGCAGGTGCACTATTCTGATTAAAGCTCGACTTCCTAGCTGTGAAGACTTGAAGAATGATGGCAAAGATATAACTCCATTCCTTCCTCAAGAACTTCCTATTCAAGTGCCCAAGTTTGATTTCATCTGAGTAGTTGATAAAATCAAAGAAGTCCTCCAATTCACCATTTGTGGCTTGGTCATCATACACTTCCTGTTGTAAGCCCAGTGCTCGATTCATATCTTCAGTGGTGATAGTGATTTCCTTGTCCTAAATCTTGCGTTAGATTATATATGATGTTATTGCGCTTTCTAGGGCCACAACTTCCACAGTAGCAGTTTTCCAAAACTGTTCAAGGAGGTCTAGATACAGAGTTGGGTTGGCTGAAAGTGCATCCTTGATGTATGACTCAGACATCCATCGAACAAAACATTTGAAGTTTGTATTCGGAGCTTCGACATCACTTGAGATAACAATGAAGTTAGTGTTGAATTTCACAGTTGCCATTGATACAGAAATTAGAGAGAAGAGAACGAAGGTTGATGAAGAAATTTAGCTTTTGAGATTAGGGTTTACAGGGGTTTTGGGAGTTTAGATGCTTGAGAATTGAGAAATCGAATGAAATGAATCGAATAGAGGTATAATTGTATAAGTATGAAGTACTTGAATTGTCGATTAGATATATGTTTTGTATCGACAAGTCAAGCATTCGAGAAGTAGAAAATAACTATTCGAGAACTAAAGAAAGGCTTAAACGATATATCAAGCAGGTTGAAAACTCACAGCTTGGCAGTTATCTAACTTAGAATAAATTCTAAATTAGGTAAAATATGTTTTTATGAGTGATTTAAGAATTCTGAATAAAAATCCAAAAACGGTTAAGATTCCGCGAGAATTCAGCCTTTTCAAATGATTCGAGAACTCAAGCATAGTATTCGAGAACTCAGTTATTAGAGAACTTAATTACCATATTCGAGAAGTCAAGAATACCTCTATTCGATATCTCTAAAAGACTCTATTCGAGAACTCGAGAGTGCTCTAATGAGGCTTGTTAGAGATGTCGAACAGTGAACCATTCGAGAAGTCTGACTTATCGAAATATACTCATCACTCACAAAAATCAATTTTCACTATCTTTTAAAATTTACCAGTCATATTCAATGAAGAATATTCTAGCAAATTAAACAGTGATTTTCTCAAAATTTCAAGTTGACAAAATCTGATTTTCCAACATATGCAACAGATTTGAAATATTTATAAATCATATTTCAGCCAACACTTACTCCAAAAATATTGAGAATTTAGATAAAGTAAGTGTTTACTGCTGCAACAATCTAGATGATATATTCACTTAGCCAGAATCTGAAGAATTCAGCATTCCAATATCACTAACCAACCTTGTGAAGGTGGCTTCATCTAATGGCTTAGTGAATATGTCAGCTAGTTGTTTATCTGTAGAGATATAATGCAACTCAGTGGTTCCATTAGTTGCATGTTCTTTAATGAAATGATATCTGATGTCAATGTGCTTTGTTCTAGAATGATTAGTAGGATTGACAACTATAGAGATTGCACTTGTGTTATCACACATGATTGGAATTCTTTCCAACACAAGTCCATAAACTCTAAGTTGATTTCTAATCCAAAGCACTTGAGCACAGCAACTTCCAGCAGCTATGTATTCAGCCTCATCTGTAGAAGTTGACACAGATTGTTGTTTCTTGCTATACCAAGAGACTAACCTTTGTCCAAGAAACTGGCAGCTACCTGAGGTGCTTTTCTTATTCACTCTGCATCCAGCATAATCAGCATCAGAATAACCAACCAGATTGAACCCTATGTCCTTAGGATACCATAGACCCAAGTTTGGAGTGCCCTTCAGATATCTAAAGATCCTTTTTATAGCAATCAAATGTGATTCTTTTGGATTTGATTGAAACCTTGCACACAAACATGTAGCAAACATGATGTCTGGCCTACTTGCAGTGAGGTAGAGTAGAGAACCAACCATGCCTCTGTAGACTGAGATATCTACTTTCTTGCCTTTAGCATCTTCATCCAATTTAGTGGCAGTGGCCATAGGTGTCTTTGCAGGTGGGCAGTCTTCTAAGTCAAACTTCTTCAATAAATCCTTGATGTACTTGGTTTGACTGATAAAGATACCATCCTTCCTTTGACTGACTTGCAACCCAAGAAAGAATGTCAACTCTCCCATCATACTCATCTCATATCTGCTCTGCATGAGTTTAGAGAATTTCTCACACAGCTTCTCATTTGTTGAGCCAAATATAATATCATCCACATAGATCTGAACTAGGATAATATCATCACCATGTTTCTTGTAAAACAGTGTCTTGTCCAATGTGCCTCTAGTGAATTGATTTTCAAGGAGAAATTGTGATAAAGTGTCATACCATGCCCTTGGAGCCTGCTTAAGTCCATACAATGCCTTAAGCAATCTGTAGACAAATTCTGGAAAATGTGGATCCTCAAATCCAGGTGGTTGTTGCACATAAACTTCTTCTTCCAACTCTCCATTCAGAAATGCACTCTTGACATCCATTTGATAAACTTTGAAGTTTGAATGAGCAGCAAATGCCAAGAATATTATGATGGATTTCAATCTAGCAACAGGGGCAAATGTCTCATCATAATCAATGCCTTCCTGTTGAGAGTATCCTTTTGCAACCAACCTTGCTTTGTTTCTTACTATTACACCATCTTCATCCATCTTATTCTTCAGAACCCATTTTGTTCCAACAATGGTTCTATTCTTTGGTGCAGGCACAAGTTCCCATACTTTGTTTCTTTCAAATTGATTCAGCTCCTCTTGCATGGCAATAATCCAATCTAGATCCAACAGTGCATCATCAAGTTTCTTAGGCTCAATCTGAGATAGAAAACAACCATAGAGGCACTCATTTTGAGTTGCTCTCCTAGTCCTTACTCCTGCATTTGGATCTCCAATAATTTGCTCTACAGTGTGTGATCTATCCCATTTCCTTGAATGCTCAGTCTGATTTCTCATTCTTGATGTTGCTTCATCATCCAAGTCATGATCATTCTCATTTCCTCCCCCTGTAAGGTTGCCACTATTCACAGGTGTGTCTTGGATGCTTGTTTCTCCACTACTGATTGGCACAAATTCTTCTCTTGTATCATCATTCACTTGAGTTTGTTGAACTTGAGTTTCAACTTTAGTTTCAATCTCTTCATCAGAATCATCTAGATTATCAAACTTTAATGGATCTTTATCTTCATCATTGGCTTCTTCTAATCCATGTAGTTTGCTGTCATCAAATGTCACATCTGTGCTTTCCATAATTTTCTTTTGACTGATGACATAAACTTTGTATACAATTCTTTCCATAGAATAGCCAAGAAAAATTCCTTCAAATGCCTTTGCATCAAACTTTCCAACATATTCTGAATTATCCTTCAATACAAAGCATTTGCTTCCAAAAGTATGAACATACTTTAGAGTAGGCTTCTTTCCAGTCATCAAATTGTAAGGTGTCTTTCCAGTGTTTTTGTTGATGAGGGTTCTATTCTGGATATAGCATGCAGTGCTCACATCCTCATCCCAAAAACATGTAGGCATCTTTTCATCAAGCAACATTGTTCTAGCAGCCTCAATTAGAGTTCTATTCTTTCTCTCAACAACTCCATTTTATTGTGGAGTCCTTGGAGCTGAGAATTGCTGAGAAATTTCATTCTCTTTGTAGAATGCTTCAAGTATGGCATTTCTAAACTCTGTTCCATTATCACTCCTCAATGCAATCACACTTGCATCGTTGGCCTTTGCTTCCTTGTCAATTTTCTTTATGTGCTCAATGATTACTTGTGGAGCCTCATCTTTTGATACCAGAAATTCCACTCATGTATACCTTGTAAAGTCATCAACCATCACCAAGGCATACTTCTTTCTTCCTAGTGACATAATGTTAACATGCCCAAACAAATCCATATGAATTAGTTGCAGGGGCTTGGTTATTGATGTCACTGTCTTTGACTTGTGGCTTGATCTTTTAATTTTCCTTTTTGACAGGCCTCACACACTCCTTCTTGACAGAATTCAAGTGTGGGCATGCCTCTCACTAACTCTCTTTTAACTAGAGAATTAATGGCTTTAAAGTTTAGGTGTGATAACTTCTTGTGCCACAGCCAACAATCTTCATTTGATGCTTTTGAGTAGAAGCAACAAATTTTGTCCTTGTTTGCAGAGTCCATATTGGCTACAAACAGGCTTCCTTTCCTCACTCCAGATAGAGCAAAATCACCAGTCTTCTTGTGGGTGATCAAACATTCATCTTTGTCAAAATCCACTTTGAATCCTCTATCAGTAAACTGACCAACACCTAGCAGATTATGCTTTAGTCCCTTGACTAGTGCTACATCTTCAATGATGACTGTTGTGGGAGGATTTTAGCACAACTACGTGGAGGCCGTTGCTGGAATAGCGCCGTTAAATATGGAATCGTATAACTGCCTAGAAAGGCTCACAGCTATAGATTTGAGGCTAGCCGCCCGGGAAGGCTCACGGCTAGGGGTTACCGAAGAACAAAGGAAGGTGTTTTTGTGATGATTGGGGCTGAATCTACGGGATTAGAGCTCAAGGACCGAATGTTGGCCTGCCAAGAACCCTAATTATTAGAGTAAACGCGCACCGGAGTATACATGCTCTTAGTATCAATGTGCGTTTCGAGAAGAGGCCCCGTAAACTGCCTACATACCACTATTTATAGTGGATCAAGCCCGTATGTAGTTCTTGATTGATAAGTTCGGTTGTTTGTGATGAGTTATCTCGTTTATGATGAGATAATGACTGATATTTACATATATCAACTGATTGTGATATAGTTATCAGGTTCCAAGTCATATCAGGACTGTTGGAAGCCTATCCATTGATGTTTATCTCAAGAATGAAGGATTTATCATGTAATTTTGATGTATATCCTCAAATAACTGAATAATTATCCGTTTAGAGGTGTATTTCAGCTGTAGAGACGTGCTCCTAAAAAGTAGGAGGTCTGCCTTATCCAATCTGGCGGCCTTATCAGGCTTCCGTGGGAAGCTGAGGGTACCACCCGGTAGCCTGACTCCGGTAACCTGACTCCGGTAGCCCAACTATGGAAGCCATACTGGAAGCCTTATCCGATGGATGTCCTAGTCTGAATCTGTGTTTCTGCCAGGCTTCGGGGAAGCTGGGGGTACCACCCGGTAGACCCTCCGGTAACCCAGTTACGGAAGCTATGCTGGAAGCCCTCTCTGATGGTTGTCATTGGCTATGGATGAGACTATCCTCGGGACCATAAGCCTTATATTCTTTCAATGTTCATTGTAAGGTAGCCCCTCTGGGGGTACCGCCCGGTAACCCAAACTATGGCAGCCCCTTTAGTAAGCCGGTTATGGAAGCTATTCTGGTAAGCCATGTCTGGTAGATGTACTGGAAGCTATGTAATGATGTCTATGGGTTGTGGATCATCCATGGGAGGCCGTTCCTAGGACCTTTATCATCATATCTACCTGCTACCCATCTCATGGTAGCCCCTATGGGTTGTCATAGGCTCTTGGAAGCCTGTTATCGGGGAGCCATGCCATTCGGAAGCCCTTCTACCCAAGAGCCCTATTATCTTGGGAGCCCTGTTATCAGTTTTTATGGGTTACCACGGGTACCCTGGAAGCCCTCTAAAACATCTTCTTTCCTTGTGGATTGGACCCAAAACTCATCATAGGCCTAAATCTGATCCATGCAAGATTTTGGTCACAACAATTACCCCCCGGTTCCTTGAAGCATAAGTGCAAGAGGAACCAGAACAAGGTAAGGTCCAATCCTTTCTTATTATTCTATGGGAGAAGTACACATCTTCCACATCGTGTTCCCAAGCTTACATGAGCGAACTCGGCGTAAGAAACAGGAAACACTCTGCTTCTGCATGCATATTTCAATGTGAGTTCTCAAATCAAGGATATCTTCTATTCATTTCATATCATTCGTGGTACTCCGATTGGCATCATATCATGGGGCTACTGGCTTCTGGCATTTCTTTTTTTAGAATCATGACTTTATACTCTGAGATGCTTCCTTTCTCTACCAAATTTTCCTTCAAGTAAGAATCCCTTGATGTCCTGAAGCTCCTGCGGTTGTGGGGATGCCTCAAGCATCCGAAACCTGGGCTACCATGACAACTAGAAAAAGAGATAAGTAATGAGGGCTAAGTAGCCCTTAAAGATAATGCACAAGATCACACATATTTGATGCATACAGGAAAGTATGAATATGTTAGTGCAAATAATTTTGTAAAAAATGTATGTTGCCGCTTCTCCAATCAAGTAAGGCCTTGGCGAACACACTTTTCCAGGCATTGTGCCACAATTTTCAGATGTTTCCATTATTCCAACACATCGGATCCCCAAGGAAATTGTTGAGTATTTTGAGGACTTCTCCTATAATGAGTATTTTGAGGACTTCTGCTTTAATGAGTATTTTGAGGACTTCTCCTTTAATGAGTATTTTGAGGACTTCTCCTTTAATGAGTAAGTGATTTGTACTCGCATGAATTTTCAGGAGGCAACACATAATTTCATATGTGCGCTTATGTCATTAATAATATTGAAAGCGTGTCTCAAGTGGAACCAATAGAAGGTCGTGGAGACACCCTCAATTGCTGCCATGTCTTTCCAAGTGGTAACATGTGGGGCATATAGCATGCCTAGGTACCTACTCGATAGTTTCGGCTAGCAATTTCGAAAAAAATGTTTATAAAAACACATGCATTATGTAAATCATGATGATTTTCATGTATTGGTTCAGGTATAATTCAGATCATGTAGGCATATTCATATGTTTGTGAATTTATGCAAGGCAAAACAATGATCTTTTTGACAGAACATGCATCTCAGCAAAGTTTTCAGATGAATGTTGAAAAATCTTCTTTATAAGTGTGGAAAACATGCATGATAGTGAAAATGCAAAGGTAGTAGAGTAGAACTTATCTTTGTTCTTATCGTGTCGATCCGGATTCGGGTTTCCGTTGCTGAACGTTGAGGGTGGAAGCCCCTTGTTTCATGTGAACTTCTGATGGGAACCCCTTTTTTCCTCTTTGTGGTAGGGTTGGGGAACCGAGTTACCCCCCGAGCCCTTAGATCTCTTTCTCATGTAATATGTCAACCCATTCCAGCTTTAATCTTACTTTTGTGAAGTCTAGAAGTTGTTGGTTGTAGCTGATCATCAATGAACCTGCAAGCTGTTTGACAGAAGATGCAGAATGGAAGCTACAAGATGGAAGCTATTAGTTGGAAGCTGTTAGCTATAAGTTTCAAGTAAGTATCAAGGAACCTGCATACCATTAGTTGCAGATGAATATCAAAGAAATCATTAGTCGTTAGCTATAAGTAAATAACAAGGAAACTTGTTAGCCATAGGTAAACATCATGGAACTCAGAAGCCATTTGCTTCAGGTGAATAGCAATCATCATGCAAGCTATTAATTGCATATAAATAATATGTAAACAGTCAGCAATAGGTATATAGCATGAAACCTATTAGTAGTAGGTAAACAGCAAGGAACCTGCAAGCTGTTAGTTACAGGTGAATAACATTAACCTTGCATGCTATCCATTACAGGTGAGCACTAAAGATATAGGCTAGCCATTAGCTACATATAAACATTCAAGGAATCTATTAACCTCAAAAATTACTTATCTCACAATATATTTTCTAGTGCATGCCTGATGTTCATCTCATGTATCCTAAATGAGTGACAACATATGTATTGCTTAGGCAGTATCTAGACATGTTAATAACATATTTGAATTTTAGTAGACAAGATTCATTTGGCATCATGCAGATATCCATGTGATAGAGTCACATAGGATGCACAATGAAAGATATCTTGTAGGTCTTGCTAATCATCTTGACTTAATACCTCTAGCATATCGAATTCTCCTATTCACGCAAGGATTTCAATGAATTTGGCATATCAAAAAGTAATAATCTTAAGCCTAAGGGATAATCATTTCACATACTTGTCATAGAGTGCAATTTCATGCAATTAAAGAGGGTTTAGTTTCTCACATACCTGTGTAATTTGGTTATGACGTGTGTATTTAGACGCATCATAAATATTACCTCGTATCCATCATAGGAGTAGCGAAGGAGCTTCCAACTTTGGAACCTTCAACTGTTTCAATGGTAACCTGTAATGATTGTTCACATGCATTGTGGGTGACTGGAACCCTGCCCTTCGAGATTGCAGTATTCATCTAAGAGCTTCCACCGTGACATCTCGTCTTGGTAGCCTCACCTTGGGATACCCATCCTAGATGCTGATACTCCTATGGTTTTGATGATCACATTCAGCAAGCTATTTTCTTGTAGTTTGATATAAAACATTGTGTTATGGTTGTACTAACTTGGTTTTACAGGGTATATTAAGTCTACTAATTGTTTACAGAAAATATATATACAGCAAGCCATTTGGTGTTAAAACAGAGACAGTTTGGCAAGCCATTTGCACTGACAGACACAAACAGCAAGCCATTTGCAAACTGCCAGAAATCCTGAAGATTAATATCAAGACAAATTCTCATGGATGTAATTCAGGAAATATATTGTGAGGACTCTTTATTATATAATACGTACACAATATATTCTAGAGCTCAAATCTTTTCAAAATATCTTTCTTTAAATTATTTTATAAAATTTATAAGAGTTTCCTTATTTAAAAGATTTTCTTTTTTCAAAATCTCCTATACGCGTTTTATATACATACGAACAGAAGGGATATGTTTTTCATCGATCTCTTTCTCTCAAACCCTCTGTCTAACGTTCACAAGAACGTTTGTAAAATCTCTAACCAATTGAACGTTGGAAATTGATTCTAATAGTTCGAATAATTGGTGATTGATTTTCTAAACGTTGGTGTGAAGCTTTATAAACTGGTTCTTGTGTTCATTCGTTCATGTAGAACAATTCAGAGAAAACTTTCAAGCACACAAGATTTCAAACAACTCGGTTTTTCATTGCTATATTCTTTTGATTCTCTCGAGCTCTTAATATATTCATACGTGCTATATCTTAGAGAGTTCATAGTTTGAGTTGTATTCATCTATTGATTGTATTGTTCGAATTGTAAGGTTTAGTTGTTGGACAAGTTGGCTTGGGAACTAGGGTTTGGTGATCGTTGCTAGAGAAGTATACTTGAGAAGTATAGCTTAGAGAGCAAGTTCAGAAACAGGAGTTTAGCACACCATTTGTCAACAGCTAGGTATTAAGGGAGATATATTATTGTATCTTGTAATTGGTTTTATTTCAGTGATCAATAATATATTCTCTTACCAAGTTGGTAAGGGACCAGGACGTAGACCATAGGGGTTAGGGGTCGAACCTGGATAAAAGTCTCTGTGTTCTTTATTTTCTGCTCTTTACTTACTGCTTGCATTTGGCTTACTGTTTCTGCACTTTACTATACTTGTTATCTGTGCATTCAGCATACCATTTGTCTCTGCATAAAATGAAATCACTAAGCTGTTTCTGGTAATTTCTAAAATCGGTTTTAGTTAAACATAGTTAGCCATTTACACCTATTCACCCCCCTCTAGGTGTGCATTTTCATTTGGTATCAGAGCCTTGGTATACTAACAATTCTGTAACAGGAAAGTATTCGATCATAATGGCTGAAAACTATCCCGAAGGAAAATCTGATTTTAGGCCTCCACTTCTTCATGGCACACACAACTACCACTGGTGGAAAAGCAGCATGGAAACTCACTTATCCAGAGATCCATTAGTTCTGAGAGTTGTGCAAAAAGGTCCATATGTCTTTACAAGGATGGCAAGCCAAAGGATGTTGATGATCTCACTCCGGATGAATTAATCAAACTTGGCTACAATGGAAAGGCAAGGAGTTCTCTTATGAATGGTTTGAACCAGGCTGAATATGATAAAGTATCTTCGCTCAAATCAGCAAAAGAAATGTGGGATGCTTTGGAGACTTATCATGAAGGTTCGAAATCTCTAAAGAAGGTGAAACTTAGCAAGCTAATGAATGACTTTGGAAACTTCAAGCTTAATGAAGGTGAAACTATCAAGGATAGTCAAGCACGGTTTCAAGTTACTATTAACTCACTGAAGAGGCTTGGAAAATCTATACCACAAGATGAAATCAATATGAAGGTCTTAAGTGCAGTACCATTTATCTACGAAGCCAAAGTTACTGCCTTGGAATCCTCACCACTTATTGATACTATGGATCACTTGGCTGTATTTGCTGAGCTAGAGCAATTTGAAAGCAAGATAAATGGAAATCAGGTGGGAAGTTCAAGTGTTAAAGCTCCAACAGAAAAGATGAAGAATATGGCTCTCCATTCTAAAAACAGCAAGCCAATTGACTCTAATGATGAATCTGATTCAGATGAGGAACTTGCACTTATTTCAAAGAAGATCAAGAGGCTGATAGAAAAGAAGAATATGATGAAAAGGGAAAGAGGTGGCTACTACAACAACAAGAAAGGCTCAAAAGACTCTAAGGAGGAAACTTGTTTCGAATGTGGCAAGCCAGGTCATTATAAAAGGAACTGCTACAAACTGAAGTCAAAACAGCCTACTGTTTTCAAGGATAAGAAGAAATCAAAGGCTCTACTGACTTGGAGTGATGATGATTCAGATTCCAGTGATGACTCAAGTGAAGAAATGGTGAACTTAGCACTTGTTGGAATTGAAGATGAATCTACTCAAGGAAATTCAGAAGGAGTGTATGCTGAAACTGATTCTGAAGAGGATTCTAGTGAGGTAAACTCTTCTAATGATTACATTTCTTCAGATGATACATTGTTAGATTCACTAACCATGCGGGAACAAAATAGTGTTACAATTGAAGAACACATGGCACTAAAGGCTGAAATCAGCAAGCTGACTGATAAGAATGCCTATTTATCCAAAATGG
The DNA here is from genome assembly GCA_037693485.1 of Kitagawia praeruptora. Classification (NCBI taxonomy): domain Eukaryota; kingdom Viridiplantae; phylum Streptophyta; class Magnoliopsida; order Apiales; family Apiaceae; genus Kitagawia; species Kitagawia praeruptora. Next base: position 50,617,851 of record CM075348.1, on the reverse strand, counting down.
TAAAAGATCTGTTGCCAAAAATGGAAGAATGGGATTCAACTTCATTCAGTAAAGCTACAGAGATCAAGGAACTAAATACTAAGAACAGACATTTAGAGGCTAATGTCAAGTTACTTGAAAAGAGAAACAAGACCTTGACTGAAGAAATCAAAGAGCTAAGGTCTGATGTCAAAACTAAAGCTAAAGCATTGGAATCATACAAAATGAAGGAATCTAGTCAAGCCGAATCCTCAAAAACTGCTGAAAAGAGAGTTCAGCAAGCTGAACTCATCAAACAGCAAGCTGAAGTGATCACCCTCCTAGAAACAGAAGTTAAAGATCTCAAGAAGGGCATGGAAACTTTTGTTCAAGGTGAAGACACTTTAAAAACAATGATGAAGAAGGCAAATGTACCTTTGGTCAGAGAAGGTGTTGGTCTAAACTTCAACAAGAAAGATAAGGTGCTCAAATATGATGGAAGGAATGGCATACCCTATGACTATGCTATGCCCTGGAAGATATGCAACAAATGTGATACAAAAGGTCATCTGGAAAAACATTGTGTGGTTCAAGTAAATCATAAAGTGAAAACAGCTTACCAGAATGGACCAGTCAAGCGACAAACAGCTTACCAGAATGGACCAAACAGGAGACAAACAACATACCAGAATGCAAATAGCAGGAGACAAATAGCTTACCAGAATGGATCAGTCAGACAACAGTCAGCATACCAGAAAGCAAATGACAGAAGACAAACAGCTTACCATTATCAGTCTGGCAGAACACAAAGGACTACAAATCAAGCACCAAAAGTGATACAACAGTGGATCAAGAAATCTGATCTACATGTTCTTTATGTCCTATCAACAAACCATGGTGGATCCAATAAAATTTGGGTACTCAAGTAGTAAGTATGTTATTTGTCCTCGTACATTTATTTGAATCTGATTATACTCTTTTTATGGTACTAACGAGATTCCTCTAGTACATAGATGGGACAAATATATGTATATGTATTGTATTATGCAGGAAACAAGAAAGAAGAATACTATTACGATCAGTTCGAATGTATATTGTCTAATCAGCAAGCCATTTTCCAATCCAGAAGAACAATTGCTATCGATGAATATTCTGGAAATGTGTTTTCAGCATGCTGGTTTGATTTATTCAACTTTATAATTATAACTAGCCTCATGATTGTTAAATGCTTTACCACATGTTTTATTCTTATATGCTTATCTTCTTGACCCTTTTCTGATGATGTCATAGGGGGAGAAGAACATGAATACATGAGGATAAAAAGGGCTATAATATTATATATTGGATTTATCAACTAATGTTTCATGCAGGGATGATCCGCGTTTATATCTTATTGCATATGATGAATTATGCTAACCTGATTATATGATGAGATATTATGTTAATCAGGGGGAGCATTGTTTTAGGGGGAGCAACATAGTCTCTCCAATGTATTCAAGTATGTCATCATCAAAAAGGGGGAGAATGTTAGCGTGATGTTTTGATGATGAATACAAAACTCTCCAGAACCAAAACAGCAAGCTGACAAGCACAAAATGGGTAACATTGGCTTACCGTTTGTATCTGAACTATTTATATGCTACTATCATGATTTATTTGTTCTCTATACTTATTCCAGACCTGAACTAATGTTTCTTTTTTGATGGATTAAGGGGGAAAAATTTAGGAGAACTTAATTGCTTGTTTGGTCAAGATATTCGATGTGGATATGATTGATTATGCTTGTTTATCTTGAATCTGTTTTATATCAAAATGTACTAATATGCAGGGATTTAGGGGGAGCTTTCTTTTTCTCCTAAATATTGTGTAATCATAAAAAAGGGGGAGATTGATACTCATATGGTTTTGATGATCACATTCAGCAAGCTATTTGCTTGTAGTTTGATATAAAACATTATGTTATGGTTGTACTAACTTGGTTTTGCAGGGTATATTAAGTCTACTAATTGTTTACAGAGAATATATATACAGCAAGCCATTTGGTGTTACAACAGAGACAGTTTGGCAAGCAATTTGCACTGACAGACACAAACAGCAAGCCATTTGCAAACTGCCAGAAATCCTGAAGATTAATATCAAGACAAATTCTCATGGATGTAATTCAGGAAATATATTGTGAGGACCCTTTATTATATAATACGTACACAATATATTCTAGAGCTCAAATCTTTTCAAAATATCTTTCTTTAAATTATTTTATAAAACTTATAGGAGTTTCCTTATTTAAAAGATTTTCTTTCTTCAAAATCTCCTATACGCGTTTTATATACATACGAACAGAAGGGATATGTTTTTCATCGATCTCTTTCTCTCAAACCCTCTGTCTAACGTTCACAAGAACGTTTGTAAAATCTCTAACCAATTGAACGTTGGAAATTGATTCTAATAGTTCGAATAATTGGTGATTGATTTTCTGAACGTTGGTGTTAAGCTTTATAAACTGGTTCTTGTGTTCATTCGTTCATGTAGAACAATTCAGAGAAAACTTTCAAGCACACAAGATTTCAAACAACTCGGTTTTTCATTGCTATATTCTTTTGATTCTCTCGAGCTCTTAATATATTCATACGTGCTATATCTTAGAGAGTTCATAGTTTGAGTTGTATTCATCTATTGATTGTATTGTTCGAATTGTAAGGTTTAGTTGTTGGACAAGTTGGCTTGGGAACTAGGGTTTGGTGATCGTTGCTAGAGAAGTATACTTGGGAAGTATAGCTTAGAGAGCAAGTTCAGAAACAGGAGTTCAGCACGCCATTTGTCAACAGCTGGGTATTAAGGGAGATATATTATTGTATCTTGTAATTGGTTTTATTTCAGTGATCAATAATATATTCTCTTACCAAGTTGGTAAGGGACCAGGACGTAGACCATAGGGGTTAGGGGTCGAACCTGGCTAAAAGTCTCTGTGTTCTTTATTTTCTGCTCTTTACTTACTGCTTGCATTTGGCTTACTGTTTCTGCACTTTAATGTACTTGTTATATGTGCATTCAGCATACCATTTGTCTCTGCATAAAACGAAATCAGTAAGCTGTTTCTGGTAATTTCTAAAATCGGTTTTAGTTAAACATAGTTAGCCATTTACACCTATTCACCCCCCTCTAGGTGTGCATTTTCAGATGCTTCATCCTGGAAACCCTATCCTGGTATCCTCATTCTAGATGTTTTATTCTGGAAGCCCCATCCTAGGATCCCCATCTTGGATGTTTCGTCCTTGAAGCTCCATGATGCCCTAGGTTCAGTGGAACCTTCATCCTGGAAGCTCTTTTGGTTCAGGAACCTTGTCTGGTGTAGAAAGTATTAGAGCTTCCGCCTTGGAACCCCAATATTCAGGAACCATTTTTGGAGTAGGACTATGCTCATCTTCTAAAATCTGCTTAGCTTCGAAAGCTGATCCTGCAAAACTTTATGAACTCTACCAACATGAACCTTAAAATTTAATCATTAGGTTGGTTGGTTTATGAACTAATTATCATCTAATTTTATGAATGTATGCATATTGCATTTGGTAGAGTCATCTTATTATTAGCCTTAGACACATATGTTAATGGCATCTATATCCATCACTAGATAACCTCTTTCTATCACTTAATGTTTAAAGTGCATGGGTTACTATCTAGCGCATAAGCAACTTAGTAAAATCTGTTTAGGCATTAGGCCTACCATTCAAATTCTAGTACGTTTAAGCAGTTATATTCAGGCTAAGGCATTCTAGCTAAGCCTAAATCTGATTATTAGGGGCTAACCATTTACTTAGTGTCGTAGTGAATGCTTTCCTAAGTAAGTGAGGTGTTCGAAGTTTGATAGGATTGTGTACTATGAAGAGAATACTACTCTACAAGTAAAAATGATAATCAAGTTAGGCTTCCATACAGGAGGTAACCTTTGCAAGTCATTAAAGGGGATCATAGATCTACTCCTAAATGCTTAACACTTTTCTTTTTTAGTCATAAGGTATGCATATGAGTTCTTTAACTAAACATCAATGGATAAGCTAATTCTTTTAATAGCAAGCTTGGAAGAGTAATAGAGTGTATGAGCATTACCATAATTCAAAGGGGGTGAGTTTAGTCTTCACATACCCGTGTAGGTTGCTCAAAAGCATATGGGGTTGCATGTACCTTATCCCTTGAGGTTACAACTTCCACCTTAGGGGCTTCCGTTGCGGGAGCTGGTCACCCGGAAGCCTGATTCTAGGAGCCCCATCCTGGGAGCACCATCCTGGGAGCCTTGTTTGTGGAAGCCTTACACCGGTAGCTCATCCTGGAAGCGTCTGTTCCGGGGAGCCTTATCCATAGTCCGCGTGGTTACCACCATGGGTGTGGGTGTACCGTCCGGTAACCCTATAGTTCCTGGAAGCCCGCAGTATGGAAACCTGGCTCTGGGAGCCTTACTGGCGGTTACCCATTACTGGTAGCCTGGGTGCCGGAAGCTTGGCCCGAGAGCCTTCATTCCGGGAGCCCCAATTATTTTATGAATCGAGTGTGATAATGCCATGTAAGCCATTCCTACAAGGCTACATTAGTAAAATCTTTGATAATCCATACGAGTTAACTCTTGTAACCACGTAGGTTAGTGATTGAAAGATCGATGTATGCCAATCACGGTTCCATACATGATTAATAACAAAGGAAGCCATGTATGCCAATCAGGGTTCCATACATGGCTAAAAAGGAAGGGATCCAGGTGTGCCGATCAGGGTACTACACAAGCCCGAAAAATGAAGGGATCCATGTATGCTGATCAGGGTTCCATACATGCCCAAATAACCAAGTAAGCCATGTGAACCACTCAAGGTTCCATACATGTCTGGTAATAAAGGGATCCATGTGTGCCGATCAGGGTTCCACACAAGCCCAAGTAATGAAGGGAGTCATGTATGCCGATCAGGGTTCCATACATGCTCTAGTGACCAAGTAAGCCATGTGAACCACTCAAGGTTCCATACATGTCTGGTAATAAAGGGATCCATGTGTGCCGATCAGGGTTCCACACAAGCCCAAGTAATGAAGGGAGTCATGTATGCCGATCAGGGTTCCATACATGCTCTAGTGACCAAGTAAGCCATGTGAACCACTCAAGGTTCCATACATGTCTGGTAATAAAGGGATCCATATGTGCCGATCAGGGTTCCACACAAGCCCAAGTAATGAAAGGAGTCATGTATGCCGATCAGGGTTCCATACATGCTCTAGTGACCAAGTAAGCCATGTGAACCACTCAAGGTTCCATACATGTCTGGTAATAAAAGGATCCATGTGTGCCGATCAGGGTTCCACACAAGCCCCCAAGTAATGAAGTGAGTCATGTATGCCGATCAGGGTTCCATATATGCCCTAGTGACCAAGTAAGCCATGTGAACCACTCAAGGTTCCATACATGTCTAGTAACAATAATGAAAAGTTTAAAATTCTGATAATTTCAACCTACTGCGGAGGGATGTACATCCACTACCCCCTAGTTCTGGATGGTAGCCTGGCTGCCATGTGGAACTATGTTTGTGGGGCTTCCATGCCCTTCTTTTCCAATTAATCATAAGTCAACAAATGTATAAGGAAACAGTCGACTTCTCCTTTTACTGAAAATCAAAGAGTACGATTACATCAAACTGCATCCAAGGGATATGTGCATCCATTACCCCCGGGCATCTAGTTTAGCTATTTTTTTTTATATTCTTACTTACTTCCTTAGAAGGCTTGAATCTGTACCCGGGAAGCTGGGTATTGTATCATAACTTGCTGCAGCTCCGTTAGGTCCACGAACCTTAATTGGGAAGCCACATCTCTCTTCATCATTGGAAGGCCTATACCCATTTTCTTCTTGATAGGAAGCCTCATTTCATTATTTTGATTGGTTGTTCTCGTAAGTGTCTTTATGTAGACCCTCCGTGGGCATTTTAGATTTTCTCCATTTCTTGTACGGGAGGCTGCCATCCATATTTTTCAGGGGGAAACCATCTCTTTCCCACAACAACCTCTTTGAGAGGTTTTTCTTTGATTATGAGGCCTTTTCAGTTGCCTCTGGTTTCCTTGCATACTTTTAGGATAACCTTCCATTGTACATTTGCCAGATAGTTGGTAGCCCTAATATGGGGCAACCCAAGTGGCATGCCATATGTGGGCCTCATATCACTTCTTTTTTGGTAGTGAGATCATCGGTATCCCTTTAATATTTTTGTGGTAGCTTTCCAGAATTTTGTTTGCTTTCATAATTCTTTCCCAACGATATCTCATGATTTGAGCTTCAACTGTTGGAGAGGCTTCCCATAGGAGCATCTTATGAGGGAAACTTCTGGTTCGTAAATCTTTTAGAAGCTTGAGGTGACCATGATATATAGGCCTTCTTTATTTGGTAGCCTCTAGCCCTTAGCCATCCTCGTCGTTCTCATGAGGCTTCTGGTTAGGCTGCCGTCATGACTGCGCTGCCTGGATCTGTTGGGAACTTGGTTGCCCTTTTCCAAGAGCTTCCTTTGTTTTCTTGGTATTGGCACCTCCATTAGTTCATCTTAAGGGCTTTCATGCCTTTTCTTCTGGGGTGAGAGACTTGGTAGTGCTCTTCGAGATTGTGTTAGTGGCCCTTCTAGGCAACCCTTCTTATTTTGGATAGGAAGCCTCGTGGTCAAATGGCAATTGAGGCTACCACTCACTTGTCTTCTACAACCGGCAACCCTTTTACAGAATTATAGGATATGCCTTAGTTCAGCTTTCCTAAAATCATATTTGAGGACCTTCTCATCGTCTGAGTTGTTCCCATTTAGCAACGTGGCTGGTAGGTCACTCATTTTCTACATGGCATTTGTGTTCCGGGATGCTGATCAGTTGCACCGGAAGCCCTGTATTTGCTTCCGTAGTATCAAATTGCTCATGAGGAAGAATTTTTTAGTTCCATGGTTTCCCTTACCAGCTTCCAACATCAATATTATTGGTGGTGCTACCCCCCGAACGAATTGGGAACCTTGACACGAGGTTTCAATGGTGGAAGCCCCACACTATGAGTGCAAATCTTCTTTTTACTGACTTTTTTGTCCACATGTTTAGAACGTCATCATCATTTCTCTTTTTTTGACTACTGATCTCATTTGTCAATTGCATTAGGCATTTTTCTTATGAAGACAGCGAATAGGAATCTGCTTCCAGCTTTATAGATATTCAATTGGTACAACATTTTGCTATTACCACAGGTGGTGCATATGCGCTACCCCCCGAGTGTCTACGAATGACAAAATTCATGATAACTGAGTTCAAATTTACACAGCTATAACTAATAAGTTGTATATCATTGAGCCTATACCCAACAGAGGCCTTCCGCTGGGGCTTCCTGATGGGTGGCAATTTAGGGTGTCTTCCTTGGGACCCCAATCCAATCATGTGACTGGTCAGTCTGGCTCCTTGGTGTTTTGTCTTCGGGGCTACCGGATCCAGGGCTACCGGATTCAGGGCTACCATCATATTCGGGGCTGCCACTCGTTGCACAGAACCTGGGGAGTGGTGGCCCATCTGCCTCCCAGGCTTTGCTCAGCCTTTCAACAATAAATGGGTCTGGTTGCCCGTTGGAGGGTATATATTCTTCATCCATATTGTCTGGATTCATTTCCCGGTTGCCTCCAAGGCCGCAAGTATGCTGGAAGCCTGACTTATGCTTTATCCATCCAGCTACTGGGCTTCCAGAGGATAGGAACTTTCCTTCACTGACATGGCTATACGCTTGAGATTTGTTCTGGCCTTGGTATTGATGGGTTTCCAGCGGGAGTCCTTCATGCTGATGCCTTGGTACCCCTAGGCGGGATCCTTGGTGGAAGCCCCCTTGGCACCCTGATTGCATTCGTCCTCGGAGGCCCTTTTGATCCCCCATCTGAGATCTCTTCAGATTACTTCTTTCAGGGGAAATTTTGCCCACCTTTCATGATGATGCCATGGTACCCCTAGGCGGGATCCCAGGTGGAAGCCCCCTTGGCACCCTGATTGCATTCGTCCTCGAAAGCCTTTTTGAGCCCCCATTTGAGATCTCTTCAGATTACTTCTTTCAGGGGAAATTTAGCCCATTCTTTCATGATGATGCCATGGTACCCCTAGGCGGGATCCCAGGTGGAAGCCCCCTTGGCATCCTGATTGCACTGGTCCTCGAAGGTCCTTTTGAGCCCCCATCTGAGATTTCTTCAGATCACTTCTTTTAGGGGAAATTTCGCCCATTCTTTACGGTCTCCGGCCAACAATTAAGCCATCCAATCCCGTATTTGGCTCATTTTGTGCACCAATGATGCCACTATTGATCATCTCATATTTTAACGGAATTTCATACCCCTGCATGTCATCTCGAAAAATATCTCCAGGCCCTTCTTCATGCGAGTTTCGTCCTGGAATCGTTTCTTGTTCATCTTGTTTTGACAATGGACTAAGCTCCATTTCGCACTTTTTCTTCAATTCAGAAGTTCTTTCAAGGGAGTCCAGTTTTTCTTCCATTCATTTGATGCACTGATACATTTCATTGATGGTAACAATATGCTTTTTATCACCATTTTCTTTATCGACACCGTTAGACGGCGTTTTGTCATTGCCGGAGCGGTCAAACATCTTTTCCTCCAAAAGACGATAATAAAAGGCCCCTCCTTCTAGCGCCAATTGTTGTGGGAGGATTTTAGCACAACTACGTGGAGACCGTTGCTGGAATAGCACCGTTAAATATGGAATCGTATAACTGCCCAGAAAGGCTCACTGCTATAGATTTGAGGCTAGCCGCCCGGGAAGGCTCACGGCTAGGGGTTACCGAAGAACACGGGAAGGTGTTTTTGTGATGATTGGGGCTGAATCTACGGGATTAGAGCTCAAGGACCGAATGTTGGCATGCCAAGAACCCTAATTATTAGAGTGAACGCGCACCGGAGTATACATTCTCTTAGTATCAACGAGCGTTTCGAGAAGAGACCCCGTAAACTGCCTACATACCACTATTTATAGTGGATCAAGCCCGTATGTAGTTCTTGATTGATAAGTTCGGTTGTTTGTGATGAGTTATCTCGTTTATGAGGAGATAATGACTTATATTTACGTATATCAACTGATTGTGATATAGTTATCAGGTTTCCAAGTCATATCAGGACTGTTGGAAGCCTATCCATTGATGTTTATCTCAAGAATGAAGGATTTATCATGTAATTATGATGTATATCCTCGAATAACTGAATGATTATCCGTTTAGAGGTGTATTTCAGCTGTAGAGACGTGCTCCTAAAAAGTAGGAGGTCTGCCTTATCCAATCTGGCGGCCTTATCAGGCTACCGTGGGAAGCTGGGGGTACCACCCGGTAGCCTGACTCAGGTAACCTGACTCCGGTAGCCCAACTATGGAAGCCATACTGGAAGCCTTATCCGATGGATGTCCTAGTCTGAATCTGTGTTTCTGCCAGGCTTCGGGGAAGCTGGGGGTACCACCCGGTAGACCCTCCGGTAACCCAGTTACGGAAGATATGCTGAAAGACCTCTCCGATGGTTGTCATTGGCTATGGATGAGACTATCCTCGGGACCATAAGCCTTATATTCTTTCAATGTTCATCGCAAGGTAGCCCCTCTGGGGGTACCTGTGACGCCTCGCAGATCCGGGATACAGATCCGGGCTCACAATTCACTTAAACAATACAAACCTGTAAATGCGGAACAATAATAATACAATCCCTCATCCAAGATACGAGCACAGGCTAAAGTATGAAACAAACACTACTAATTACTATTACAAACCTCAAATATAATTTAATACAATCTGATAGATCTTAAATGTCTAGTCTATCCAATCCATTTATTACAACAATACACGAAATTAAACCAGCTGCACTCTCAATCATCAAACCTCACTCCCCTGGCTGCCGAGCCACTAGGTCTAAACATCCTCGATCTTAACTGGAAAAGAAACATTACATTGAAAGGTGAGCCAGAAAGCTCAACAAGAATATTCTTCAATGTATAAATAAATAATAAACTTTTAATCGTTCCAGGTATTAACTACAAGCCATACTGGAATATCTGAAAGGTGAATCAAGTTCAGTGATATGAACAGATAAATTCGGATAAGTTCCGACAATCAATAATGCCATAAGAAAGTGGCTCAACATCAACTAGAGTCAATTACTCAGAATGTTAGAACTGGTCCATCTCATAATTTTAAAAACAAAGTTACGCATGCTGATTAGTCACGCTCTAACCCGGACAGTGCACAAAGCAAAGTCCTCATCGGATCCAAGGCACTGAAAGGCCTTACACATCGACCAATATATGGTCAGACCAATTAAGGTCAAGTTTTATATAAATCCACCAATTCTAACCTTACGTTCAGGTGTCGGTACAATTGACAACCTTTAAATCATAATTAGGTGTCGGAAGATTGACAACCTCGATCACAACAATCACTGGAAGTTCACGTTCCAGGAAAACAACTCAAAGTGAATGTATGATAACAAATGGTACAACATCTAGTATCAATGAGTTCGATACAACAATGGGGTGATAATGAAGAATCAACAATAATAACAATAAGTGTCGTCTAGATCGATACAAGAAATGGGTAAATCGAATGCAACGATATTATAGGCGTCGACGAAGTCGAATGCCACAATCTGGGTAATAATAATTAATCAAGAGTAATAAGGCATCGACTAGAGCGAATACCTAAAAAGGTTGAAATGAACCGTCAATGATAATTTAAATGAATCTCGTCAAAGTTGATAAGAATAATTCAATGGATTCATGCTGTGAATAATTTAAGAATGATTTCTTGAACAATAATTTAAAGGGATACATGGCATAGCATTTATATATTTAATAGGATAACAAGTGGTAGAAAAATACTTGCCTGATAATAAGGTCAAGTCCGTCTAAATATTCTCGTAACCTTCTGCTTTAGCTTTTCCTTTGCTCCTCTGACTCGACTCTATAATAAATGTCTCTAATCAAATACTAATACATCTCACTATTCAATCCACGTATTTCACGTATTTCACATAATTTACATAATTCATTTAGCATGTAACATTTATATTGCCCTAACGGACACATTCAGATCACGCAATCAATTAATTGAACTATACAAATATTTTTAAAACATGTCAAAACCTCATCGTAAATTAAATCTCGCTTCGAAATATTTTTAAAACACTTTTCATAATTTTTGGGATTTTTCTAATATTTTTAAAGCATTTAAAACTCAAAACGGGCTAATTTGGAATTAAATATCCTCAATTATATCAATTAAATAAATAATTAATTAATTAATAAAATTATTTAATAAATAAAATCATTTATTAAATAATTAAATCAATTAAATATTATTTAAAATTAATTAACATAATTAAAAGTAATTAATTCTAATTAAAACAATTTAAGAAATGTTTTGTAATATTATTAATTAAATAAAATAATAAAAACAAAATCCAAATTTAAAATAAAACCTTTCCGGAACTATTATTCTGAAATTTAGAAAAATTAAATCATTTTTCGAATTTATAAATAATTTTTCAAATTAAGAATCATTTATAAAAATGATTTTCGGATTTAATTTATTTGAAAACAGATTTTCAAAAAATCAGGGACCAAAGTGTGAATCTTGAAACTACAGTATTCCAACTTCATCATCTTCAATAGTGTAGGTATCAATCGGTAAAAAGCTCGGTGACCAGCTTTAATGGAGGTTCGCCGGAAATCTGAAAATTTTTCCGGTGACCGCCAAATCTTCCGGCGACCATAACTTACACATAACTTAACCAAATCAAGCGTGTAATATATGCATTTTGAGCAAAATTTCAAGACGAACCCAACCGTGCCAACGAAAACAGCAAAAACACAACCAAAATCCGGCAAGGTGGTCGGAAAATTCGGCAGATTTCTTTACAAATTCATATAAAATTGAAAATTGATCATTTGATGAAATGGATTGCATATTAGGAAACTAGATGATGTGAACTTCGATTCGACTGTAAGATCGTCGAAATCGGACTCCGATAACACCTCCAATTGTTGGTTTGATTCTCAAGAACACGAAGAACACGAAGAACACGAAGAACACAACAATCAAACCTCGATTTCTACTTGATATGGAACTCAAAAATCAACATATGATATACCAAACTGACCAGGAGAAAATTATCTACAACATGAAATCATCAAATCACATAAACAATCAAGTTTACGAAAAATCATAATTTTGAATCTTTAAATTCGAATTTTGTAAAAATCATATAAAATCAAATATTGATCCCCCACGAATTCTGGGCACATATTTAGAAACTGGATTTTCATACCTTTAATTTGAGCCCAAAAACGTTGAATTTCAATTCCGGGAAAGCCTCCAAATTGAAGATTGAATTGATGAATGTTTATGTTGAATTATTTTTGGAGAGCATTTCTAAATTTTTAAGATAAAAAAATGATATGATTGATCAGATGGTGTGCTGAGACAAATCTGGAAAAGCTGGAGGAAATAAGGGAAAAGCAAACTTTAACTTTTTGGAATAGTGATTCTTGTCTGGCGTGCTGTCTGCTCCGTTAATTGTCGAATAACAGCCTTTCTGTACGTCGAACGAATGACGAGTTTTGCTCCAAACGAAACGATTCGAATTCGAGCGATTTCAAAACTCTGGAAATAAATTATAATTTAAATAACAAGTCATTTAAAACTTGTTCGAACGAATTTGAAGTTACGGAGTTCTAAAAACGAGAAAAATAGGGTTTCGGGTCTGCGGCCCGCCGAAAAACGTTTTCACCATTGTACTTTTCGAAAAAGTGAAACGATCGTTTTAAAACAACACATAATACATCTAAAGCATATAAAAGACTTCTTTTAACCAGTTAACACGTATATCCACTTATCAATAAATTTAAGTAATATAACAGCTCAAAATACGAGAACGTTTAATTCTTCTCGTAAATCCACTTAACGGCAAATATAAAAATATCAACTCGTCTTATAAATCCACGATTAAACAAATATTACCAGAAATAAAAATACAGGTTCTTACAATCTTCCCTCCTTAAAAGGATTCTGTCCTCAGAATCAAACTAAGCAAATAGGTGTGGATACTTCTCTAACATCTCACTTTCTAGCTCCCAGGTAGACTCTTCGACCCTAGGATTTCTCCACAAAACTCTTACTATCGAAATGGTCTTATTTCTAAGCACCTTCTCCTTCCTGTCTAAAATCTCTACCGGTAGTTCTACGTAGGACAAATCCGGCTGGATCTCGACTGGTTCTGACTCTATCACCTGGTTTGAATCTGGATAGAACCTCTTCAACATTGACACGTGGAAAACGTTATGAACATGTTGTAAATGCGGAGGTAGCGCTAACTCATAAGCAACTTTCCCAACTTTCTTCAGGATTTCGAACGGCCCAATGAATCTTGGACTTAGCTTTCCTTTCTTCCCGAATCTCACTAGCCCTTTCCATGGAGATACCTTCAGCAAAACTGGTTCTCCTACTTCAAAGTTTATGTCCTTCCTGGCTCGATCAGCGTATTTCCGTTGTCGATCCTGTGCGGCTATCAATCTCTTCTGTATAAGTTCAACCTTGTCCTTGGTTTGCTGGATCAGCTCGGTTCCCAATATCTTCTTCTCGCCTACCTCTTCCCAATATAATGGAGATCGACACCGTCGTCCGTATAAAGCTTCATATGGTGGCATTCCAATGCTGGCGTGATAGCTGTTGTTATAAGAGAACTCCACCAAAGGCAGATGGTCATCCCAACTACCCTGAAGGTCCATCACACACACTCTCAACATGTCTTCAATCGTTTGAATCGTACGCTCGCTTTGGCCATCAGTCTGCGGATGATATGCAGTGCTCATGTTCAGTTTAGTTCCCAGAGCTTCTTGAAATTGTCGCCAAAATCTGGAATTGAATCTCGGGTCTCTATCAGACACAATCGAAACAGGGACTCCATGTCGCATCACTATCTCTTTCAAGTACAGGTGAACTAACTTGTCCATTGTATATCTTTCGTTGATCGGTAGAAAATGTGCCGACTTAGTTAATCTATCAATGATAACCCAAATGGCGTCGTGATTAGCTTTCGTCCTGGGTAATCCCACCACAAAATCCATGGCAATCTGTTCCCATTTCCATTCAGGAATCTCTAGGGGCTGTAACAATCCACTCGGCCTCTGATGTTCTGCTTTAACCTTTTGGCAAGTGTAACACTTACTAACCCACTCTGCAATCTCTCTTTTCATGTCTGGCCACCAAAAATTTTCTTTCAGATCTCGGTACATCTTCGTACTCCCGGGGTGAATTGAGAACTTTGAATTATGAGCTTCTTGTAAAATTTCATTCTTCAGTTCTGCCACATTAGGAATCCAAATTCTAGAAGAAAATCTTAAGACTCCTTCCTCGTCCTTTTGGCTGCTTAACTCTTCTCCCGACAATTCATTCACATCATGGTTCATTATTTCTTCTTGGCACTTTCTGATCCTCTCCAACAGTTCTGGTTGAAATGTCATTGCGTAATTCAAATCAGTTGCACAAACTGGGGCACGAATCTCTATTTCCAATTTCTCAAATTCCCTGAATAATTCTTGGTTCATAGTAAACATGTTCAATCTTTCCTTCCTACTCAAGGCATCTGCTACCACATTGGCTTTCCCCGGATGATAATTGATGGTACAATCATAGTCTTTAATCAGTTCCAACCATCTCCTTTGTCTCATGTTAAGTTCCTTCTGGGTGAAAATATACTTCAAACTCTTGTGGTCAGTGTAAATCTCACACTTCTCTCCATATAGATAGTGTCTCCAAATCTTGAGTGCAAAAACAATGGCTGCTAGTTCCAAGTCATGGGTAGGATATTTCTGTTCATGTATCTTCAATTGTCTGGAAGCATAGGCTATCACCTTGTCATGCTGCATCAATACACATCCCAGTCCTTTATGGGACGCATCACTATAGATCACAAAGTCTCATTGTTCATCTGGCAATGTCAACACTGGAGCCGTCACCAACCTCTTTTTCAGTTCTTGAAAGCTTTCCTCACACTTGTCATTCTAAATAAACTTCTCACTCTTCCTTGTCAACTTGGTTAGTGGAGTGGCTATCTTTGCAAAGTCTTGGACGAATCTTCGATAATAACCTGCCAATCCCATAAAACTCCTGACCTCTGTCGGTGTCTTTGGTCTCTCCCAATTCAGTACAGCCTCAATCTTAGCCGGGTCTACTTTAATCCCTTCACTGCTTACCACATGCCCTAAGAATTGAACTTCTCTTAGCCAGAATTCACATTTCGAAAACTTAGCAAACAACCTTTCCTTTCTCAAGATCCTCAACGTTATCCTCAAATTTTCCATATGTTCCTCCTCTGTCTTGGAATATACCAAAATATCGTCAATGAATACAATTATAAATTTATCCAAGTATCTCTTAAATACCCGGTTCATCAAGTCCATAAAAGCAGCTGGTGCATTTGTCAATCCAAAAGCCATTACCAAAAATTCATAATGTCCATACCTACTTCGGAATGCCGTCTTAGGTACATCTTCAGGTTTGATCTTTAGCTAATGGTAACCCGATCTTAAATCAATCTTCGAAAAGTGGACAGCTCCTTTCAATTGGTCAAACAAATCATCTATCCTTGGCAATGGATACTTATTCTTAATAGTCAATTTATTCAACTCTCGGTAGTCAATACACAACCTCATGCTCCCATCCTTCTTTTTAACAAATAGCACTGGGGCTCCCCACGGGGATACGCTGGGTCTGATAATTCCTTTTTCCAGTAGATCTTGCAACTGGACTGCCAACTCTTTCATCTCTATCGGAGCCATTCTGTATGGAGCCTTCGATACTGGTTCAGTTCCTGGGGCTAGGTCAATCGCAAATTCTATTTCCCAATCTGGAGGTAAACCTGGAAGCTCATCGGGAAAAACATCTGGAAACTCATTCACTACTGGAATCTCTTCCAACTTAGGCATCTTTATTTTTGTGTCTCGTACGTAGGCTAAATAGCCTTCACATCCTTGTCTAAGTAATCTCTTAGTCTGCACAATAGTCAAGAACTTCCTAGTTTGTTTCTGACCGCGGAAAACAACCTCTACATTATCAGGGGATCGTAACGTCAATTTCTTACCTCTACAATCTATCTGGGCACTATGCTCTGTCAACCAATCCATCCCTAGGATTACATCAAATTCTCCTAGTTGGAAGGGTATTAAGTTGGCATAAAAATAGTGCCCTAAAACTACAACATCACAACGAGGACATACCTGATCGACGGGTATGCGCTCCGAATTAGCTATCTCTATAACTAACACCTCGTCTAACAATCTCATCTCACAATTCAATTTACTGACAAAATCTAAAGAAATAAAAGACCTCGTAGCTCCAGAATCAATTAACACCTTGGCATTGACGGAATTTACAAGAAGCGTACCTGCCAAAACATCGGACTCTTGCACAGCCTCGTTCATAGACATGTTGAAGGTTCGGGCAATCGGCTGAATGTTCCTCGCTGGAGGTGCCTCAATTGCCGGAATCATTGCGTTTGCTATAGCTGGTAGTTTCGCTGGGGGTACTCTGCAGTCCTTGATCATATGCCCTGGCTTCCCACATCTATGACACACAATCCCAACCTTGCATTCTCTAGAGAAATGCCCTTTCTGTCCACACTTAAAACAATTCCCAGTTAACTTGTGACATAAACCAGGATGTTTCTTACCACACGTCTTGCAATCTGGCAGTGATGGTCTATTAACTCCTGATTGGTTCACCCCTTGAGTTCGGTTGCCTTGACCTCCATTCCCTCCATCTGGTCTCCTCATCCCCACATTCTTCCCAGCTTGGAACCCCTGTCTTTTATTAAGATAGTTTTGAGAACCACCCTGAATCTGCTTGTTATCAACCACTCCCAATTTTCGTTTCTTTCCCTCTTTCTCCTTCTGATACTGCTCACTTTCTTCTTCTGCAATCATAGCTTTCTGAACCACCGCAGCATAGGTGTTCAGTTCCAATATAGCCAACTTGGTTCGAATCCAGGACTTTAGTCCTTGCTGAAACCTCTTCGCTTTCTTCCTTTCTGTGTCCACATAGGAAGGGACAAACCTTGCTAGTTCTGTAAATCTTGCTTCATAATCAGCAACTGACATATTCCCCTGTTTCAATTCCAAAAACTTGACCTCCATCTTGTCGCTCATGAAGAGCAGAAAGTACTTCTCCAAAAACATCTCCTTAAACCTCTCCCATGTAACCACCTCGGTATTCTCCAGGGCTCTCACTGACTCCCACCAATGAGTGGCTTCATTCTTTAGAAAGTAGCTGGCATATTCTGTTTGTTTATCTTCCGGGACTTGCACCAAAGCGAACGCCTTCTCTATCTCTTTCAACCAATTCTTAGCATCGACTGGGTCTGTTGACCCCTTGAATTCTGGTGGTTTTACTGCTTGAAAGGCCTTGAAGGTAACCACTGGAACAGTTGGTTCCTGCCGTTGTTGCTGCTGAGCTGCGAATTGTTGTTGTAGTTGTTGTTGCTGCTGAGCTAGAGTAGCAGTCTGTTGAGTCAAAGTTTGCAATAGTTGAACCAACATAGGGTCCATCTGATTTCTAGGAGGTGAATTGGTTCGCTGTTCAGGATTGGTGTGTTGACCAGTAAGTTGGCGAGTTCTTCTTGGAGGCATTCTCAAAAACTGATAGGGAAAAGTAATTTGATCAATAAAAATTCAAGTTATAATTGGCTTAAAAAAATTTATCAAGAGTATAAAAATCAAAACAGTGGTTCAGGGTTGCTATACAAAGTTTGATGGCAAAATGTAATATAAAGATATGACAAGAGATAAAAATTGTGTGCACAATGTCGTGGAAATAATCATCGACTTAATCAAGGTATATGAAACTGACAAGTGAATGACGAAAATGAATATTTATAATTGATCAACATCTTTTATACCAAATTGGTACAAGCGTAAGATCGCTTCAATGGAAAGAAAATGAAATAAAATTCAATCATAATGAAAACTATTATCCTCTAGTCGACAATACAACAACAAACGATACCAAAAATGGTTAGTAGTACCCAGCCACTCCCTTACTTCTAATCCATGCCAATAATTGCTTTCGTAACTCGTTCATAGTACTTTCGCATTCTCTATAACGTTCATGACGTCTCTAAAGCCTTGCTCCCAGTCAGATATTTGGATGCATCGAACTTCTACTCGCTTGATACGTCGAAAAACCCTATAACGTCGTAATACTCATCTTACTAACCTAAGGTGAATCCTATCTCAAATCACTCTACTTAACATCTAATACGTACTCCTAACTATTGCAACTCGTTTCTTAATCTAGACTCTACTTCCTACTGTTTCAGGGACCTTAACCTGTGGCTCTGATACCAACTGTGACGCCTCGCAGATCCGGGATACAGATCCGGGCTCACAACTCACTTAAACAATACAAACCTGTAAATGCGGAACAATAATAATACAATCCCTCATCCAAGATACGAGCACAGGCTAAAGTATGAAACAAACACTGCTAATTACTATTACAAACCTCAAATATAATTTAATACAATCTGATAGATCTTAAATGTCTAGTCTATCCAATCCATTTATTACAACAATACACGAAATTAAACCAGCTGCACTCTCAATCATCAAACCTCACTCCCCTGGCTGCCGAGCCACTAGGTCTAAACATCCTCGATCTTAACTGGAAAAGAAACATTACATTGCAAGGTGAGCCAGAAAGCTCAACAAGAATATTCTTCAATGTATAAATAAATAATAAACTTTTAATCGTTCCAGGTATTAACTACAAGCCATACTGGAATATCTGAAAGGTGAATCAAGTTCAGTGATATGAACAGATAAATTCGGATAAGTTCCGACAATCAATAATGCCATAAGAAAGTGGCTCAACATCAACTAGAGTCAATTACTCAGAATGTTAGAACTGGTCCATCTCATAATTTTAAAAACAAAGTTAGGCATGCTGATCAGTCACGCTCTAACCCGGACAGTGCACAAAGCAAAGTCCTCATCGGATCCAAGGCACTGAAAGGCCTTACACATCGACCAATATATGGTCAGACCAATTAAGGTCAAGTTTTATATAAATCCACCAATTCTAACCTTACGTTCAGGTGTCGGTACAATTGACAACCTTTAAATCATAATTAGGTGTCGGAAGATTGACAACCTCGATCACAACAATCACTGGAAGTTCACGTTCCAGGAAAACAACTCAAAGTGAATGTATGATAACAAATGGTACAACATCTAGTATCAATGAGTTCGATACAACAATGGGGTGATAATGAAGAATCAACAATAATAACAATAAGTGTCGTCTAGATCGATACAAGAAATGGGTAAATCGAATGCAACGATATTATAGGCGTCGACGAAGTCGAATGCCACAATCTGGGTAATAATAATTAATCAAGAGTAATAAGGCATCGACTAGAGCGAATACCTAAAAAGGTTGAAATGAACCGTCAATGATAATTTAAATGAATCTCGTCAAAGTTGATAAGAATAATTCAATGGATTCATGCTGTGAATAATTTAAGAATGATTTCTTGAACAATAATTTAAAGGGATACATGGCATAGCATTTGTATATTTAATAGGATAACAAGTGGTAGAAAAATACTTGCCTGATAATAAGGTCAAGTCCGTCTAAATATTCTCGTAACCTTCTGCTTTAGCTTTTCCTTTGCTCCTCTGACTCGACTCTATAATAAATGTCTCTAATCAAATACTAATACATCTCACTATTCAATCCACGTATTTCACGTAATTCACATAATTTACATAATTCATTTAGCATGTAACATTTATATTGCCCTAACGGACACATTCAGATCACGCAATCAATTAATTGAACTATACAAATATTTTTAAAACAAGTCAAAACCTCATCGTAAATTAAATCTCGCTTCGAAATATTTTTAAAACACTTTTCATAATTTTTAGGATTTTTCTAAAATTTTTAAAGCATTTAAAACTCAAAACGGGCTAATTTGGAATTAAATATCCTCAATTATATCAATTAAATAAATAATTAATTAATTAATAAAATTATTTAATAAATAAAATCATTTATTAAATAATTAAATCAATTAAATATTATTTAAAATTAATTAACATAATTAAAAGTAATTAATTCTAATTAAAACAATTTAAGAAATGTTTTGTAATATCATTAATTAAATAAAATAATAAAAACAAAATCCAAATTTAAAATAAAACCTTTCCGGAACTATTATTCTGAAATTTAGAAAAATTAAATCATTTTTCGAATTTATAAATAATTTTTCAAATTAAAAATCATTTATAAAAATGATTTTCGGATTTAATTTATTTGAAAACAGATTTTCAAAAAATCAGGGACCAAAGTGTGAATCTTGAAACTACAGTATTCCAACTTCATCATCTTCAATAGTGTAGGTATCAATCGGTAAAAAGCTCGGTGACCAGCTTTAATGGAGGTTCGCCGGAAATCTGAAAATTTTTCCGGTGACCGCCAAATCTTCCGGCGACCATAACTTACACATAACTTAACCAAATCAAGCGTGTAATATATGCATTTTGAGCAAAATTTCAAGACGAACCCAACCGTGCCAACGAAAACAGCAAAAACACAACCAAAATCCGGCAAGGTGGTCGGAAAATTCGGCAGATTTCTTTACAAATTCATATAAAATTGAAAATTGATCATTTGATGAAATGGATTGCATATTAGGAAACTAGATGAT
Organism: Kitagawia praeruptora; assembly: GCA_037693485.1. NCBI lineage: Eukaryota > Viridiplantae > Streptophyta > Magnoliopsida > Apiales > Apiaceae > Kitagawia > Kitagawia praeruptora. The sequence continues at coordinate 50,597,113 of CM075348.1, read as the reverse complement.
GTGAACTTCGATTCGACTGTAAGATCGTCGAAATCGGACTCCGATAACACCTCCAATTGTTGGTTTGATTCTCAAGAACACGAAGAACACGAAGAACACAACAATCAAACCTCGATTTCTACTTGATATGGAACTCAAAAATCAACATATGATATACCAAACTGACCAGGAGAAAATTATCTACAACATGAAATCATCAAATCACATAAACAATCAAGTTTACGAAAAATCATAATTTTGAATCTTTAAATTCGAATTTTGTAAAAATCATATAAAATCAAATATTGATCCCCCACGAATTCTGGGCACATATTTAGAAACTGGATTTTCATACCTTTAATTTGAGCCCAAGAACGTTGAATTTCAATTCCGGGAAAGCCTCCAAATTGAAGATTGAATTGATGAATGTTTATGTTGAATTATTTTTGGAGAGCATTTCTAAATTTTTAAGATAAAAAAATGATATGATTGATCAGATGGTGTGCTGAGACAAATCTGGAAAAGCTGGAGGAAATAAGGGAAAAGCAAACTTTAACTTTTTGGAATAGTGATTCTTGTCTGGCGTGCTGTCTGCTCCGTTAATTGTCGAATAACAGCCTTTCTGTACGTCGAACGAATGACGAGTTTTGCTCCAAACGAAACGATTCGAATTCGAGCGATTTCAAAACTATGGAAATAAATTATAATTTAAATAACAAGTCATTTAAAACTTGTTCGAACGAATTTGAAGTTACGGAGTTCTAAAAACGCAGAAAATAGGGTTTCGGGTCTGCGGCCCGCCGAAAAACGTTTTCACCACTGTACTTTTCGAAAAAGTGAAACGATCGTTTTAAAACAACACATAATACATCTAAAGCATATAAAAGACTTCTTTTAACCAGTTAACACGTATATCCACTTATCAATAAATTTAAGTAATATAACAGCTCAAAATACGAGAACGTTTAATTCTTCTCGTAAATCCACTTAACGGCAAATATAAAAATATCAACTCGTCTTATAAATCCACGATTAAACATATATTACCAGAAATAAAAATACAGGTTCTTACAGTACCGCCCGGTAACCCAAACTATGGCAGCCCCTTTGGTAAGCCGGTTATGGAAACTATTCTGGTAAGCCATGTCTGGTAGCTGTACTGGAAGCTATGTAATGATGTCTATGGGTTGTGGATCATCCATGGGAGGCCATTCCCAGGACCTTTATCGTCATATCTACCTGCTACCCATCTCATGGTAGCCCCTATGGGTTGTCATAGGCTCTTGGAAGCCTGTTATCGGGGAGCCATGCCATTCAGGAGCCCTTCTACTCGGGAGCCCTATTATCTTGGGAGCCCTATTATCAGTTTTCATGGGTTACCACGGATACCCTGGAAGCCCTCTAAAACATCTTCTTTCCTTGTGGATTGGACCCAAAACTCATCATAGGCCTAAATCTGATCCATGCAAGATTTTGGTCACAACAATGACATTACCAACTTTCAACTTGCCATATCCCAATAGGATAGCCTTTCCTTTGTTTAAGAGTGCCATAGTCAAGTCCAATAGCAGCCTTGGGTTTTGCTTGAATTTTCTCACAATAGGATTGCACTAGACCAGATGAGTTCTTAAAGGTTTTCAGTTTGAATTCATTTTCATCTAGTTCATCCCTAAGAGCCTTTTCCATTTGACTAGCATATAGAACCTTATTCTGCAGATATTCAACTTCTTTCTTAAGGTTTTCTACTTGCATAACAGTTAGCTCAAGTTCCTCATTCTTTCTGATTAACATTTCATTTCTAGTAGACAATTTAGCAATTTCTTCATTAGCAGCAATCATACTAGTATGAATATTAAACATTTCAACATATAGTTGTTCAATCATGCATTTGTACTCAGAAACAGACATGTCTATGGTAGTGAGAGATGGTACCTGAGAGTCTGATGAAGATGTGTCATCCTTGGAATTGGCCATCAAGGCATAGTTACAAAATTCTTGCTCTTCTCCATCACTATCAGAATCATCCCAACACTTCCCTTCAGCTATGTAGGCCTTACCTTGTGTCTGCTTTTTTAGAAGGGCCTCATACTTAGCTTCAAGCTCTAGAAACTCCTTATCCTTCTTTTTAGGCTTCTTGTATTCACTGGCAAAATGCCCTAGGTCATTGCATCTATAACACCTTATAGATGACCTATCCACATGGCTGGTTTTAAATTTATTCTTGTTTGCTTTCACAGGTGCCTTGCTTTTGTTAAATGAATGGTTTTGGGTTTTAGGTTTGAAGGGTTGGTTCTTCTTGAATCTGATGTTTGGAAATTTTCTGGCCATGAAAGCATATGAAGTGTTTTCCATTCCATCTAGTTCTTCAAGAGTATAGAACTCTTCTTCCTCCTTCTCCTCAACAGGTTCACTTACCTCAGCTTCAGTTTCTTCATCATCTACTATCTCCTCTATCCTTAGCTGACTTGTAGATGCTTCTAGGTCTTGAATAGATTTGTTGACAATCAAGGCACATGATGTGTTTATCATTCTGCCTTGGTTGGCTTGGATCAAAAACTTGTTTACACAAAATCACGCAAGCGTACGTGGTCACAAGTAATATATGAATAAGTCGAGTTCGTTCCCACAGAGATCTGGTTATGGTTTTAATTCAGTTTTATACCTATGCAACAATGTATGGTTATTATGCACTGCTAAGACAATTAACAATATTAGGGTTTTTGATTATCTAAATTAAACTAAGATGCAAACTATTAAACTAAGAATTACTTAACTAATGATAATTAAAATCGAATTACTTATGCAAGATAAACCATGGGATCCTAACTTCATTAAATACTTCGCTTAGATCTGACGCCTTTAATCACTATATGCATTGGTTATGATATCTGATCGAATAACACGAAACAAGTACACGCTACCTGTCAGCATACGTATACCAAACTAAACATACATCCACAAAAGAGATAGAAGATGAATAGACACCAATTATGCTTAGACCCTATATGTCTATAGAATTTGAAAACATAACGGTTGAGGAACAAGTTATCCATTAAGATCACACAGGGCAGTATAAGTATTTTCATTTCACACCACAAATCATATTGATAAACAATTATGAACCTATGCTAGCATGGCAAGTTCTAAATCTCAAGATCCACTTTCACTTCACAAGAGATTAACAAATTAGATGTTCATGATGCATCTATCATTTAAGCATAACCATACGAGAATATCAAATATACATCACACACAGATCTTTAAAGCATCAAAATACTAAAGCTCATAAATTAATCCGTTAGAATCCCATGACAACGATTAGTTCATAATCGAACCGCTCATCATCATGGGATCTGATGAAACCATGATAAAAAAAAGTATGAAAAGATACAAATAAATCTAAGTAATTGATATATAATGGTGATCCTAATTACAATGGTAGGATGTGTTTATAACTTTATATAGGCTCTAGAAGTCTTGCCCAGCAAGAAATTCCCCAAAATATAGTTAAAATAGAATTTCTGCAAAATACGTTTCTTAAACTGATTCTGTTTTTAAGGAAAATTCGTATCTAACTTTTCTTCAGTATTTTTGGGCCGTTCCAGTTGTATTTGGACATCTGGACCACTTTAAAATGATAGAGAATCTCATTAGCTTCGCGTGGACAGTAAGATCGCCCAAAACGGACTTGTAGAACTCAAGATATGGCTAAAACAAAAATCCGAAAATCTGGCAGAATTTCTAAGCGCTCCCGGTACACAAATACGTGCTCCCGGCGCGTAAACCTACTGTTCCACGCGCTCCCGGCGCACAATTACGCGCTCCAGGTGCATGAACTTCCTGTTGGGAGCTGATTTTGGCTGATTTTCTTCGTTTTAACTCCTTTTTCCTTCGTTTCTTTGGCAAATGCTTCCGTCTTCAATTCTCTAGACTTCAAGTCATCATGGTGGCTCAAAACAAGATTCCCTTCCTCCTTTCCATGCTAGAATTCAACTCTCAAAATCGACGAAAACATCAACCCTAATCGATAATTCGCAAACCTGCACAACTAACAAAAACATATCAAAACTACAACAAACTTGAGTCCAAGACAATCAATTTAAGCCGAATTGAAGCGATCCAAGTGGATATAAAATCCACTTATCACACCCCCAAACTTAAACTGATGCTTGTCCTCAAGCATAAACAATTACAACTAACTAACTAACTAGTACCACTTCCGTAGGTGATCACGGTTGCATTTGACATATGCAACAAGCCCTTTAAACCCCTGGGCAGCCCTAGTGGACGGGTAAGATCTCGTGAGGGCCTATAGCGAATGTACCCACAAAATCCAATGCAATGCAATGCATGAATACAACTAATATGAAAATGCAAACGATTTACTACTAATACATCACCACGCCTTCAAATCCTCTCATGACATTTTAACTTAAGAATCAAAGTAATAATGCAATGTCTTGGTGTCGAAAGTGCAAGTATTCACATAGTCTACTAAATGAACATGCATAAGCTCTCAAAAGTCCATGTCAAGTGTAAGAATAAGTTAGTAACCATGCTAAGCCTACAAGAGTACATCTTTGAGACAAAACTCGGGATCTCATACGCAAAAACAAGCAAACACTCACAATCCACTCACAAAAGAATATTCACTCAAGAACAAGGGTAAGTGTATCACTCAATTCCAACAAAATCATAAACATGCTTGACATTTGGTATCAATCTAACTCTTAACACAATATACAATAATGACTATAATCAAAAGGTCTTTATTTGGATTGTAACAGGGCTAGGGACAAGGTATGTCAAATAAGCCAAATCATGTGAAGTGTCAAAAGCTAGTAGGAACTATAATAAATCATACACAACAGCCTACTTTCCCCCCACACATAATTTTACTATTTTTCTTCCAATAAAAACATTCGACTAGTCGACTAAAGTAGAATCATAACAACACAAACATGCTCTCATAATATATATATATATATATATATATATATATGTATTTATATTTATATTTTTTTCTCTTTTTTTCTTTCTTTTTCTTCTCTTTCTTTTTTTTTTCTTTTTTTTTCGAGAGCTAAATATAACACAAACAATAATATACACAATAACAATGATCCCACAATTTTATCACACATGCCGACTATCAAGTAAACAACCAAACCCAATATTCAATATTTCCCCCCAAAATTATGACCAACAATAAACCCTTTCTTGCACACCTTATTACTCCCTTAAGCACCCTACTAGCCTTTGACAATGTGGGTTCAAATTAATGTAAGACCAATACAAGAAAAGGTCTAGGCAAGTAATGTGGTATGTCACCGAAAAAAATAGGATTAAGCTCAACGGGTTAACTAATTGATCATGTAAATATGGTGTGGTAATATGGGAAAATATGTGGTTATTCCTAAATTCCTTTATCATTTTAATCGTCAAATAATGTCATACGTTTCAAGAAAGACCTCAAACAACTGCTATCAATGCAAACAATCCGTGGACACTCAAGCAAATGAATAAATTGCAAATAATATGCAATAAGGCTCAAAAGCTCACTTGGTGGAAAAACATACTCAATCCCAAGCAAAAAATCTCTCTAATGCCCCTACTTGTATTCAAAGCATGCAAACTAAATCAACTTGCAAATATTCATGTCCTTCTAATTACTCACAACATTCAATAAGTCTACTAGCTTCAACTTACTAGTGTATGTGTGTGCACAAGAACAAAGCATATCACTTCTCAATCAAAAGCGTCAACAACACAAAATTCCTATCAAGCATGGGTGCAAATGCAAACTACTATGGACTCACATGATAATAATACGAACAAACATGCATGAATTACAACTAAAATGCAAACATGATATCCTACATGAACACAATAACTACTACAAACAACTACTATACACTACTTATCCCTCAAACCACCCCCAAACTTGAAAGATTCAATGTCCGCATTGAATGGAAGTAAATAGGAGGAAAAGTAGAAACATACCTAACATTAGAACCACATGGGTTGCCTCTCATGAACCGCTTCTTTAACGTCATTAGCTTGACATTCTTCCAAGTCTCCATTAAGGATGATAATAGTTTGCCTGTTCCTCTCTTCGTGAGACTTCATCGTCATCACGGCGGCACACTTTCTGCCCCTTCTCCTCGTTTGGCCTATTCGTGTAACAACTATGTCCTATTCCAATGCCTTCATCTGTTGACCCAAAACATGTCAATTTGTAGAACAACACACACTCGCGGGCTTCGCTTGAATATAATGGAGGAGGGTAAATGTAAGTTGCTGAAGCCTTTAGTTCCTCAAAGAGAACTTCCTCCATTGGCTCTAATGCGCTACCTCCATCTTTAAACCCTGAGACAAGTAGAAGACCTGCATCTTTCCCATGTTCTTCAGCCTCTTGGTACGCACATACCAATTTTTGAAATTTGTGCAGCTCATCAGTGTCTATCCCAAATAGTGCCCTTTCCAAATCATCCATCATCCTAACATGATCAAATTCCTCACATGGCTTGCGAATGCTCACCTCACCTTGGAATTTGTCTTCCTCAATTAAGCATGCAGTACCTTGCTCCAAGTCATCGTTCTTTTCTGGAATTGCCTCTAGTATGAATTGTTGTTTCTCTTGTTCCACAGCACTCACAACTCGAGCAACTAGTATCTCCAAAGATTTGAGAGAATCCTCATTACTCTTTGTAAGCATCTTAATCTCCTCCATAACATCAACCTCATCTGAATGAAAAGTAGGAGTAGGTTACTGATGTTGAAACTCTTCACTACCAAAGAAATATGACATATTTGGAACATCTTGCTGGTACTGTTGAGGATGGTATTGAGAATATGGTTGTTCCTCATAAGTGACATATGGATCAACTCCTTTGTAGTAACAATATTGTGAGGGATTATGAACGCCCAAACACTGCTCACATTGATGAGGCATGGATGTCCTCGAATATGCCCACCATGGCAACTCCTCGCATGCCATCTTCAAACACTCAAGTACCTGAACACACCGAACTAAACAAAATAGGTAAGAAAAAATCTGAGTCAGTGAACTCTAACGACCACTATTGACAAGCACATAAACCAAAAATAAAACACCGATGATCCCCGGCAGCGACACCAAAAACTTGTTTACACAAAATCACGCAAGCGTACGTGGTCACAAGTAATATATGAATAAGTCGAGTTCGTTCCCATAGAGATCTGGTTATGGTTTTAATTCAGTTTTGTACCTATGCAACAATGTATGGTTATTATACACTGCTAAGACAATTAACAATATTGGGGTTTTTGATTATCTAAATTAAACTAAGATGCAAACTATTAAACTAAGAATTACTTTACTAATAATAATTAAAATCGAATTACTTATGCAAGATAAACCATGGGATCCTAACTTCATTAAATACTTCGCTTAGATCTGACGCCTTTAATCACTATATGCATTGGTTATGATATTTGATCGAATAACACGAAACAAGTACACGCTACCTATTAGCATACGTATACCAAACTAAACATACATCCACAAAAGAGATAGAAGATGAATAGTCACCAATTATGCTTAGACCCTATATGTCTATAGAATTTGAAAACATAACAGTTGAGGAACAAGTTATCCATTAAGATCACACAGGGCAGTATAAGTATTTTCATCTCACACCACAAATCGTATTGATAAACAATTATGAACCTATGCTAGCTTGGCAAGTTCTAAATCTCAAGATCCACTTTCACTTCACAAGAGATTAACAAATTAGATGTTCATGATGCATCTATCAATTAAGCATAACCATACGGGGATATCAAATATACATCACACACAGATCTTTAAAGCATCAAGATACTAAAGCTCATAAATAAATCCGTTAGAATCCCATGACAAAGATTAGTTCATAATCGAACCGCTCATCATCATGGGATCTGATGAAACCATGATAAAAACAAAGTATGAAAAGATACAAATAAACCTAAGTAATTGATATATAATGGTGATCCTAATTACAATGGTAGGATGTGTTTATATAGGCTCTAGAAGTCTTACCCAGCAAGAAATTCCCCAAAATAGAGTTAAAATAGAATTTCTGCAAAATACGTTTCCTAAATTGATTCTGTTTTTAAGGAAAATTCGTAGCTAACTTTTCTTCAGTATTTCTGGGCCGTTCCAGTTGTATCTGGATATCTGGACCACTTTAGAATGATAGAGAATCTCGTTAGCTTCGCGTGGACAGTAAGATCGCCTAAAACGGATTTGTAGAACTCAAGATATGGCCAAAACAAAAATCTAAAAATCTGGCAGAATTTCTAGGCGCTCCCGGTTCACAAATACGTGCTCACGGCACGTAAACCTACTGTTCCACGTGCTCCAGGCGCATGAACTTCCTGTTGGGAGCTGATTTTGGCTGATTTTCTTCGTTTTAACTCCTTTTTCCTTCGTTTCTTTTGCAAATGCTTTTGTCTTCAATTCTCTAGACTTCAAGTCATCATGGTGGCTCAAAACAAGTTTCCCTTCCTCCTTTCCATGCTAGAATTCAACTCTCAAAATCGACGAAAACATCAACCCTAATCGATAATTCGCAAACCTGCACAACTAACAAAAACATATCAAAACTACAACAAACTTGAGTCCAAGACAATCAATTTAAGCCGAATTGAAGCGATCCAAGTGGATATAAAATCCACTTATCAATAGCCCTTTTCTGAAGCAACTCAAGCTCATGAGTTTTTAAAACCCCATAGAGCACATCATATGTGATTCTGTTCAAATCTCTTTCCCTTAGAGAAATGACCCTCTGCTCTAGGTGGTTTGGTGAAGATAGTAGAAACTTCATGTTCAACTCCTTGGTGCTGTAAACCTTGCCATTCATCTGCAACTCAGTAACTAGCTTGTGAAATCTCTCAAACATCTCAATGATGCTTTCCTTGGGCTGTGCCATGAAAGTTTCATACTGTGTGACCAGTATCTGTTTCTTGTTTTCCTTAACCTCATCAGTCCCTTCACATAACACCTCAATATGATCCCACATTTCTTTGGCAGATGTACACGATGCAATGTTTGCAAACATTGACATATCCATGGAATCAATAATTAGCAACATGAGGTGACTGTCAAAAGCAACCATCTCCTTTTCTGATTCTGTCCATTTGGATGGTTCCTTGGCCACATAAGATCTTGGAATGGTTGTGGTTCCAACAATCTTTTTAGGTATTTCTTATTATGGAACAAAGGGACCATTCTTGAGAATCTCAGGATACAAAGGATGAGAGGCTTTGATGAACAACTTCATTTTTATCTTCCAGAGGTTGTAGTTTTCTTTGTCAAACTTAGGGACTTTCACCGTTCCTGTGGTCTTTGGTGTATTCGAACTCATGATTGTTTTTCTGTTTTTGAATAAACAGCCCGCTCTGATACCACTTGTTGAGTATTGAATACAGCAAAAGAATACAGAGGGGGGGTGAATGGATTCTTGAATCTGTGTAGCAAGGTAATTGTTTGTGTGTGCAAATGTGTAAGTGCGGATAAAGAACAACAAAAGACACAATATCACTTTAATCTAATATATTATTAGATAAAGGTTGCTACAATCTGTGAATACAAATGGGAGTATTCTCAACTTCGTTTTTCTCAGAGAGATATATCTTACAATGTGTATGAAAAACTTAATCAACTAAAGAAGTGAGATTGTATTCTTATAGAACATGAATACAACTCAGTTACTACAAACAAGGTTACAGGATAAATTACTTTCGTCTATCCTTTTTGAGTAAGCATCCTAATGGCTATAGATTTGACTTTGCAAAGTTCTGTTCAGATCCACTTCTTTAGCTCTTTGTCTCTTCTATATCTCTCCAAGCTTCCTTGTAGGCTTTCCAGAGCACGTTACAGATTGTGGTCCATAAAGTGCATTGACTTGTTGCAGGTTTTTGACTTATACAATTTCTTCAGTATTTTGTCTCCAAGAATGTATTCGAGAAGTGGCTAAGTGATTGATTCGAGAACTAGGATTAGATAACTCTGAGTTCCCGAATACTGTATGATTGACATATCGAATCACTTCTCGAATAGTACTTTTCTCCAGGATTCCTTGAGTTATCGAATAGAACACTTGACTTGTCGAATCCCTGAGATATCGAATAGTTCATTCAGAGTCCTTGAGATATCGAATGGAACTTTGACTTGTTGACTCTTTGAGAACTCGAATACCACTTTGACTTGTTGACTTCTTGAGTTCTCGAATAGAGCATTTAGACTTGTCGAATCTCTGAGATATCGAATGAGATATCGAATAGTTCATTCAGAGATATCGAACAGTGTCTTCTCAGATATCGAATCTCTGACTTCTCGAACGCTAGACTTCTCGAATAGACAAATGTACTTCTCGAATTGGTACTTAGGCAAATCCTTCATTTCTTCAAATCCCAACTGTGATTATTTGATAGTTTTTATCTTCTTGCTTGAGGCATGAACCTTGGAACTTCTTTCAAGCATAATTCTTGACTATATAAGTACAGTTACACAACTAGGATTTGATGCCTATTGCAAGTACAAAACAAACAGAAACTCTACAACTAGAGGTTCCCTCAGTTAAGAGGTCATGTAAGTAATGCAAAGCATTACAAACAATTAGGCTTGTTATTAGATGTATAAAGGCATGCCTCTGTGACTAACAAAGGGCAAAAAGTGTCATTTTAATGCCTGTGAAATTACTGTTTTATCCTTATTTGTTGAAAAATAACAAAAATGTCATCCTTTTAAAATTTATGTAAAAAATAGATATAATTTTGTTACCTTTGAGGATCGAACCCCTAACCTTTCATTCTCAAATTCATGCCATAACCATTAGAGCATCTCCAAGGGAGATAGATAAAATTGTTAGCTAAAATCGTATAAATAGATGATTATCAAAAATTTACTGAACCTGTAAGCTTTTGTAGTTCAATGGTATTAGCTATAATGGTTAGTTATATTTAAAAATCAGTTTTTTTTAATATTTTCAAATCCTAACAAATTTTCTAACAATAGTTTATTAATAAACTTTTCCAAATTCAGTCAAATAAACTTTTAATATAAATATATATGTTAATTATTTTTTTATTATTTTATAACACTTGTACTTATACAAGGTAATAACAGTTTAATTCAATTTTTTAAAATATATTAATTTAATTTAACTATATTAACTTAATAAAGAAATTATTAAGTTTCTTTAATAATCTAATAAAATAATTTTATCTAATAAAATAATATATGAGTGTGTGTATTTACATAATATTTTTATAATAAGCCATAAAATATACATTCTTTTAATATTTAGTTTTGAAATTAAAAACAATATATAAACCCTAAATTTTACATAGCAGAGAGAGAAAAGCAACATGAGACGACTAGCTGGAGAGAAAAAGTGAGAGGAGATTGAGCGGGAGATCACGTGGATGATTTTAGATGATGGGCTTGTAATCAACATATTTAGCAACTGAACCTTCATCATCTAAAATTTTAACTAACAATTAACACCCATTGGAGTGATGTATATTTTACATAATAGGTATAATTTTGAAATTATATTGCCACTTAAGCAATTTTTGCTAACAGGTACACTGCCTTGAGATGCTCTTATACCATACTTAGTTTTGAGTATATTTTAAAAATCTTATTAGATAAACAACATTTTCTCCATTTGTCCCATTTTTTCTTTTATTTTGACTAAATAATTTACTGGGTTTTGTTATTTTTAGAATATTGTTAAAAATATAATTACAAAAACATTTTAATCTATTAAGCATACTCTACGATTTTCTTTTATCTTTTCAAATGATTGAAATTAAATCTAAAATTTCAAGATCAAATTTTAGATTATACAAAAATATAATCGAGTTCGCGAAAAAGAAGTATTTATTTACATTCGTCTCCAAGTAGATATTAAAATAATTACATCACATAATTTGTAGGTATTTAAGATTTTAAATGTGAGTCATATAAGAGATTTTTTGTTGATCTACTATTTAGAATTTCAGCAATTTAAATGTATGATTGGTGTTAAAACATAAATATTTTAAAAAATACGAAAAATAATTGAATTTATTTTTAAAAGATCAAAACTCTAAAAATGAATCTATGTTACACATATAAAAATAACGTGACTAATTTTTAATATTGAATGAAAGAAGATATGAGTTTTGAGTCATAAATATTACAAAACTATAATAAATATAAACAATTACTCATCAGATTATAACTCAATTATAAAGTATGGTAATATGAATTTTCATAAATATAATAAATTGATCAATATAGGTCCCGTTTGGCAAATCTTAACTCGAACTTATAAGTTACTTATTTCGGAAAAAAATCGTATTTACATACTTTTTTTAGAGAAAATGTGTTTGAGGAGTTTAATATTCGTTATCTTGCAAAAATAACTTACTTATTTCAGAAAAAAGTACATATTTACGTAATTTTTTCCATGCATTTTCCCAGAATAAGTAACTTATATATGATAAATAAGATTTTCCAAACAAGACCATAATATATAATGGTAGTGTAAGAACCCATATTTTGGGCAGAATTAAAACTTTTTATTATGTATTGATGTAAGAGTGAACAGTGGTTACAACTACAATGTAGTACTGGTTTTAAGGAATGAATAATGAAAGGATATAGATTCCAAGGTTGTATGTCCTGAAGGATGCTATTGGGTGATAGCTTAGATTAGAATAATCTATTTCCTAGAAAGTTAAGATAAGAATCCCTAGAGAGAAATAGATACCCTCATGTCATCCAGATCGATATCGGTTACAAGTACGGCGGTTCCGTAAAAAGGTTAAGGAACACCCGAGAGTAAACCAGGTTCATTTTCCTAATTATAGGAATTAAGTAGAAAATGAGTTATGAATAGTGTTTTGGTGGAAATTGGAATATTATTAGACGACGCTATATAGAAGCAGTCTGAATGGATTTCCGAGTTCGTATTAATAATCAGTGGATGAAATAAATGTATGTAAATGATATCGGAATCAGAAAAATAGCACTTTTATTTTCTCTGAGGTTTCCCGAGACCTTAAAGGATTTAAGAATTTACTATTGAGATTTAAGGGATTTAAATACAAAGGTTACAAATGAGTATTGAGAATATTAGTAAAGTTATCAAGAAAGTTTCCAGTAAATCCCTAACTAGAAATCCTTGAGATATTCCTCCGAATGAACAAGGAAATTGAGTAATACCCGGACAAAGGAACGAATAAATAACCAAGAGACAAACAAGTGCAATTGGTGGGAAAAGGAGAAACCAAAGTAACATCCTTATAAGTCAACTACAAGATGAGTGGTGTAATTGCATTCTTGCAAAAATGGAGTTGTTTGTTGTAGTGTCAACACTTGGCCCAATGAGGAAGCAACAAGTGGCATCTATAGATGAGTGACAACACATTAAGAAGAGATGCATCCATTATATATCAAGTGTATAGCATTATTAGCACATAAACAAAAAAAAAGAAACAAAACCACCACCACCAAGCTCAAGGAGCTCTCGGCCTTGCTCTTTTCTAAGGGGAGATCTCCACTTCCAACCATCCATTCACTTCAATCTTGAGCTTAAATCAAAGCTAGTGTCAAGTAGAAGGTAAATCCAAGAGTTCATCATCATCCAATGTGTTTAACTAGATCAAAACCATGATCAAAGTTCTTGATGAATAGTGTTCTTATGAACTAACTTTTCTTTTCTTGATTTCTTTGGCTAGATCAAGCTATATTAAGGCTAGATAAGGACTAACCAAGGTTTACTAAGTTCATTCATACATCAAGGAAGGTATACCACTCTTGAAACCTAGCTCTTAGTTTAAGTTTTGGTATTTTAGATGAGTTACATGGATTTAATGCATGTTTAGAACCTTGATATTATGATTGGGCTTTGTTAAGTGTTAAATTAGGTTAGATGAACGGAAAGACATTGCTTGGTCTTAGTTCATGGAGAAATAACATGTATATGATGTTTGGGGTGTAAACTATGATTATTGGATGGTTTGAAATTTGGAAATCATGTAAACATTGCCGTCGTAATGCCCGATTGTCGTTAACCTTAAGAAACCGTGAATAGCAGTAGCATTACCTTACTTTCCAGGCCCGGATTTTGCTATGTTTAGTTAGTTCATGTTACGAGCTTCGTTTTGATATAAAGATCGAGTGAAATGGATATACGGTTTAGGAGTTATGGTCGAATTAAGATAAGTGGTTCGTAAACAAGAGCACCAGTTCGTAATCGGAATTGAACCTGTATAAATTCGTTAATGCAGTAGCGAACCATCGTAATTAAATACTAGAGATGATAAGGAAGGTGTGAGGGAAAACCTTGCATTAAAAGGATCGTTTTACGATTTTATAAACATGTTCGAATCAAGGTTAAACGCGAACGAACCCCTAAAAGCATGCTTGATTATGACTTTGGTTAATAACTTAGAAAACGAACGATAAAACTCGTAGTACAATCTTGATTCGTAAATGATCGATATTAAAACTTACATGGCTTAAGTACGTATTAAGTGTGGGTACAATGACGGGTCATAATAGCGAACGTATGTCGAACCACATTGGTGATAAAAAAGAGTTACACTAGAGGTGTATAACGAGATAATGCGAAAACGTGTTTCGACTTAAGTGAAGTCTATATTTCATCTTGTAAAGTGTTAAGTGATTAATCCCGAATGCCTTGGCTATTTATAGATCGTCAGGCTGACCCGGGACACGCTACCACTACCCCTATCCGCACTCGCTTTCCAGGCAAGTTTCAAATCCTTTTTAAAACACTGTTGTTGTGAATATATATATATATATGCTTTCTGTTATACATATGCCATAGCAAGCATGCCTACTTTCAAAGTCATATTGATATACTTGTTCCCTGAATTATTGTTGGCTTATGAGCTAGATAGTTATTATATCAGTTATAAGCCGGAAATTTCTAAGACCCTTAAACGAAGGGCATCTGAACCTCATTCCTTGATTATGGGTAAAATGGCTTAATAGTCACTGAACTCAGCTCCAACTTGCAAGTGAGTCACTGAACTGAAAAAACTTGCATTTGCATACCTCAAGTGATCAAAACTTGCATTTAGGTAACTGCCGATAAAATCACTCTCAAATTAAAATCAAAACTTGCAACTTTTAAAACTGAACTCAACCCCAACTTGCATTTACATTACTAGATTAATAAAAACTTGCAACTAGGCATTGAAACAAAAATAAACTTGCAACTGAGACACTAAATAAAAATAAACTTGCAACTCTCAATATCTCTCTCTCTTCTCTAAATCTCTCAATCTCTCTAAATCTCTCTACCTCTCTCTCAATCTCTCTATCAATGATGTGGCTGATTTTAATTGGGATATTTATGTGCATACAGGGGGCCACTATTATTAGTAAGGGAGGATCCAATAAAAATTAGCCACATGTCATTTCCCTCTTTCAATCTATCTAATCTCTAAACTCTCAATCTCTCTCTCTCTCAAACTCTCTCAATCTCTCCCTACCTCTCTCAATATCTATCAACCTCTCTCTCAAACTCTCTCAATCTCTCCCTACCTCTCTCAATCTCTCTCTCAAACTCTCTCAATCTCTCCCTACCTCTCTCAGTATCTATCAACCTCTCTCTCAAACTCTCTCAATCTCTCTCTGCCTCTCTCAATCTCTCTCAATCTCTATCAACCTCTCTCTCAAACTCTCTCAATCTCTCCCTACCCCTCTCAATCTCTCTCAACCTCTCTCTCAAACTCTCTTAATCTCTCCCTACCTCTCTCAACCTCTCTTAACTTCTCAATCTCTCTCAACCTCTCTCTTAATCTCTCTTAACCTCTTTCTCAATATTTGGAAAGGTAAGGGATATTGGGCAGCCTTGAAATATTTGTCATTAGGGAAATCTCTTTTTATCGGAAGCTTTTTCAGTTCAGTTTTCCAGTTGCAAGTTTAGTTTTGTGCAGTGCCCCAGTTGCAAGTTTATTTTTGTTTAGTGCCCCATTTGCGAGTTTTGATCACTTGAGGTATGTAAATGCAAGCTTTTTCAGTTTAGTGACTCACTTGCAAGTTGGGGCTGAGTTCAGTGACTATTTCTTGATATATTGACATTATTTTCAGAGGAAAATAATTAAGTAAATGTTTCCCATTTATTATCTGGCGAATATTATTGAGATATTCCTTTGAGATTATTTGATAGATATTATTCGGGTTATTCATCAGATATTTAATTATTCGATGAACATTATCTTTAATATTCATCTAAAGTCGATTTAATAGTCGAATATTATTTCGAACCCTCAGTTAAGTTATTTACTTAGAGAATATTCATTCTTATTTCTTCGATAAATATTATTTTGAATATTCATTCGAGTTTATTTATTTAATGAATATTATTTTAATATTCGTTCGAGCCTTATTTATTTAAATGAATATTATTTCGAATATTCATTCAATCTCTATTTTTTTTTATAAATATTAGTTGAACATTGATTCGAACTCCAGTTCATCGATAAATATTATTAAGATTGAATATTCATTATTTATTTAATGAATATTGTCTCAAATATTCAGTCGACAATTATTTCATCAATAAGTATCATTCTTAAGTTGAATATTCATTATTAATTCAATGAATATTATATCAAATATCCAAGGGATGTTTATTTCACCAATAAACATTATTATTTTTAAATATCCATTTAAGATTGGATTTATTTAGTGAACATTATTTTAAACATTTATTTGAGTTTATTTAATTAATGAATATTATTTTGAATATTCATATAAAGAAGAGAGTTATTTATTAAATAATTCTAAATATTCATTCGAGGATTACTTACGAGTAATATTATGATTTATTCATATCCCTTAATTATTATTGATTTAATAAATATTCTTGGAATATTTATTTAAATTCTTTTAAGTTCTTTTTATAATAAGTCATATTATTCAAAGATTATCTTTCATCTTCAGATATGGTGTAAAATATTTCGGAGTATTTTATGACTATTTTTATCAAGGGGAGTTTCCCAAAACTTTATTTCCATTTAAATCTATCTTATAAGAAGATTTAAATACTCGCTCAACTTCCAAAAATATATAAGGGGACCTCACTTGAGAGATGTTATTTATTGGACTGCCCGGTCCTATACTTGCTAAACTATCTTGTCACCCGCATCTTGATTCTTTCAAACATCGATATGAGTCTGTTTGGTTACCTCCTCAATGCTCGAGGGGTAAGATTGATGGAACAAGTTTATATCCATTAACAAGCATCAGCTTGGGAAATATTGGTGAAATTTTCCTTTCCAATTAGATACGACTACTTTGTGGAGTCCTATCAACAAGTACTATACTTGGGGAAAGGGGGACGAACTTTATGTTTCAGATTTATGGATGTTATTCGAACTAGGAGACGCGTAAGTGGCCGAGTAGCGCCGGTCTAGCAATTAATGGCCCAACCGTTGGCCGGGGGGTTCCAGAGGGCGGGCGATCCGTCGGTGCTTCCTTCTACATGTAGAGAACAAATGATGGGGAGCATGACATGCGACTGATCATCGTAAATGTTGTGGCTCCTGGCGCGGCAAAGCTCCCGTATTAGTTCATCTTCCAAATTGGGAAATTTTCTGCAAAATTATCATTGTTGGCAGGTTTGAAAAGTACTTGAACTGGAATTGCAATATTCTTCCAGCAAGTTCCTCTATCATGAAAATTTGATAATATCTTGCTTATCTTTGCCATAGCAGATATTTCTTCGGATTAATTATATTTTAAGTTACTTTGTAACTACATCTCATACCTTATATTGGTAATATGGTCGTTAATACATGGCATATGGTATCAAAGATATTTTGAACTGTTATATATTATTACTGTTCAGTTATATTCTTTTAGGTGGGCTATTGCTCACCCTTGCTTTATTTATTTATATCACAACAACAGCTAGATCAGATGGTCGCGCAAGGCGCACTCAGCGTAAGCAGGTGACAGCCGTCAGAGGAATGATCGCTGAGGTCATAGCTACCATTGCTGAAGAGGCAGCTACTGGTAGGCTAGTTGTTAGCATTTTAGTATCAAGTGTATTTATTATATGGCATATACAAATGGATGGCAAAGAGTTTGTAATGGTTAATTGTAATTCTTTGGGTTGTAAGAACTCAAACTTGTGATTAATAATATTGTTGGTTACTCTGATTTCATCTCTGGGACTATAACGGGTGTGTTTTATGTTGTTGTTTTGGGTCACAAGGTTGTAATTTAGATTATGTTGGTTTTGTGGATGGACATTGAGACCGTAACGACCAGATCCCTGACCCCGGATCTGGGGGTGTTATAGAAATGGTATCAGAGAGAGCGTTATAAATCCCAGAGATGACGTGACGTTAAAACAATAAATTCATTAAGATAATGAGAACTCTTGCCAAGTTCATAGTCGGACTAAATAATGTAGTACAGACATATAAAACCCTTATGGGAACCCTAAAGTATCATGATAGTAACTTAGCTCGTTCTTGCATCGACTAGTAAGGCGACAGACCTTGGGGATTACGAGCAGTAACGCAATGATGCTTGTTCTGATGCTGAAGATCGGATGAGGGATTCAACAAAGTACCCTAATGAGGACCCGGAAGAGGTTCCAGCAAAGGAGGAGAATCCTGATAAGGATAAGGAGTTTACCCTTAAGGAAATGAGGGCTACAGCCAGAGAGACTATAAGAGTTAAGGTACAGTACTCAGAAAAGTGAGCGTAAAGAACTGAGATGTTATTAAGAGAACTAAAGATGCGTATTGGATTCATAGCTGGACTGCTAGATGAAGTACCAGCAAGTAAGATGGATTTGATGGAATTACTTGAGATCTTATATGGGGATAGATAAAAATCCTTAGAGACCTTTAGATTAATGAGAAAAGAGTTAGAGTGGTACATGAATATCAAAGACGACAATAGAGGACAAGGAGCAGAGTCTCCTAGAGCAGTTGAGATAGAGGCAGCAAGTGTCATGTCATGTGATAAACTAGTAATGAGGCTATCGTCAGGAACCAAGTAAAGTCTAGTTCAATTCAGTGGAATGATGAACCAGAAACATTAGATGCATGTGATTAAAGGAATAGTAAATTCCTTCTTTTCCTTGAATGGATTATGGTAGTTACCTTAAGTTTATTTTGACATTGAATCATAAATGGAGTGAGTAAGGCAAGCAGTGGTTGAGATGAAATTGAGAATGCTTTTAGATGAAACCTGAATGAATAGATGTAGTCCATGGTCTCAAAGTGAGAGTTTTGGCAAAATAAAGTCCAGACAGGAGGACATATGATCAATAGGAAGTAGTGATTGATTGACCCCACCAAATTAAAGACAGTTTCAAATGGAGATTGGCCGACCACACCGACAAAGGTGATAAATTTCATAAGATTTACAAGGTATTACCAAAGATTTGCTCAGGACTATACCAAGAGTGCAGTCCCGTAACCCGACTTATAGGTAAGAATAAAAGTTTGAATGGACAAGATAAATGGGGGAAAATCTCCCTGGAGTTAAAGATAACGACCCAGCATTGGAGTTACCTAATGGAAGAAGGAAAATTTTGGAATATATTAGGATGCACCTCGTACAGGTTTAGGTGTTGTGCTTGTGCAACACGACAACATAATTTTCGAACACAATTGGACAACACGGTTCACCAGATTCGGATGACCTTGGTAGTGTTCCTTCCGAGACTAGTTGTTAAGTAGACTGGTATTCGGTGGTATCGACTATTAGGACAAACATGTATCGGGGAGGTATTGCATGTTTAGTTTGGAACTTTTGATTCCCCTTCTAGGGAAGATGTATACTTGGTTTCCTTCTAATGGTTAAACTCCCAGCTTTATGTCAATCATTTCGCTACTGTAACTGTTTATGGTTCGACCAGCTCGGATGTCCATAGAAATATTCTTTGGGTATCGAAATGGATTTTCTTAATGTAACCAGTGGATAGATTGACTGAAATTTCCCTAATCCTGGAAAGGAATTGGACAAAATTCGGCAAACCTTGTCTTTCGGATTATCTGAATACATCACTGAGGAGAGTGGAAACTGAAGCAAACCCTATGAATTGGGTAAGGTAGCCGCTATACGGATTGGTAGATAGATCCCGATTATTACGATTGATTCTAGAAATAAACTAATGAAGATAAGGTTGGATGGTAAAAAAAAAAGGGAAATGTAATTAAGAAACAAGCCGGACTAAGAAAGTTCGGGATGGACTTAAATGAAAAGGTTGTCATGCCAGAAATGTTAAGCTTTTGTGGCACGTGAAATTGATAAGAGTAACTAGAAGAATAAAAGAAAAGGAAAGGTGACCGGAGATGGCACCGAGAAGTCGATTGAGACTTATATGGAGTGAAGTTTTGAAAAGATCAAAAGGTATCAAAGTAGAAGGCACTATGCCAGCAATTGCTAGAAAATTTATGCTATTAGCCGACCCCTAAACTCACATATTTTAGCATGGCCAGATGGGGCCAAGTCACTAAGGATTATCAAGTGACTGAACCAGCAATGTAAGGACAAAGCGGGGTGCTTCTAATCAAGTGCCAACCGCGAGGGCTTTTGATATAAATTGAATTGAGATACAGGATGATGGATTTTATATATACCATGGACGTATTAGAATTGAGGGTAGTGACCACTGAAAAGTTGCGAAGATTGCCAAAGTCAGTGCAGTATGATGTATAAATGTTATCTGAAGCTTAGTGTCCTCAAAAAGAGCATTAGGCACTAAGAGATTCACGTTGAACACGACCAATATCTTCCATAACATCCTTGCTACCATTACCAAGTTCTGTATGAAAGAGTAGATAGGCATATGTTTTCTTTTGGAAGGTCATGTAGACCGACATTCGTTTGAAAGAAAGGTTAACATTTAGCTACCTATAGATTATTAAGATGAGAATGATTGAAAATGGACCCTTATTAAGGGTACATGATTTGATTGTCAATTTCAGGGTAATGTAAGTATTCCTTGAAAATAGAATTGGGGGTAGAGCATCCATAAATTAAGACGAACCCTGGGGATGCACAGAGGATAGCATCACCCCTAATAAAGACATTGTGAATTCAAATGATATAAGTTGAATCGACCAAAGTATAAAGAACCTGTAAGGATTTGTGGAAAGGAGTCTAGAAAAGTACATAGACAGAATTGTTATAAAATTGATTATTGATGTTCGATATACCCTGTACCCAGAAGATACAGGAGGAATGATGAGGATGACCTAAGAGACCCTATAAAGGAAGAGGTAATGTTCTGAACTTCAAAGGGGAAGTTTGGTAAGGAATGTATGGCATAGTAATAATAAGGCCAGATGAAGCATGTGTGAAACCATGAGGAAGTATGGATTGAACCAATAAGGTTGAGATTATCCTAAAACGAGAAGGGAGTTAAGTAAGGAAATATCCTAGGTATGATTGGGAGTACCTGTAGTAAAGTTCACACCAGAAAGGTGGAAGCAATGACTTTTGGAAAAGACTGATATATGTTTTCTCTCATTCGGCAGAATTTAAGGGATAATGCTTCCACCCTGAGTTGGAATAGATCCAGAAAACATTGATTTCAAGAAATTATTATATTCAGGAAAGGCCAATGAGGTGGCTGACACTTTAAGTATAAGGAAGTAAGTATATATGCTCATACTAAAGAAATAGCGTGAAAATGAGAATGGCCTTGAAGGTCAGATTATGATGGAGGAATTTACGTTCCCCGATGATGGTGCGAGAACCAACTATAAGGATAGTTTAAGTAAACATTCGACTCCTAATTTTGTCTGCAGCACATTACCGACACTAGAAGATTCTGCGACAGGCCAGAGCAAAATTCCCCAAGCGACTCTCCCGTATTTTAGAAAGAAAGAGGAGAGATGAGTTAATAAGGGATGATTAAATACAGAAGTTAGATTGGTACGGATATTGATAAGCTATTGGCATAACGATGAATGACAAGCAAGTTTATGTTGATGTATTTCTGTGTAAACAAGATAGAGGATTATGAGATTGGAGAATCGTGATGCTGAAAAGTATCCTTGTGAGAAGGATTAACGAGGTTCGGAAAAGTGATTAAGTGAACTGCTAAGCATCCAGTCTTATACTGGAGACATATGATTAATAATCTCACCAACTTGTTCCAGCTATGATGCTGGAAGCTCTTCTGTAATTTTATCTACTTCATGTAATATCTACGTCAAGTTCAGGAAGCATTCCCCTATGGATAGAGAATAGTGATTATTTTGTTTTCCTAGAGGATCTTGAATTGACAATTATGAAACCCTCATGTTTAGTGATTCAAGCACTGCGTAAACGATAAGCGATGGTGATTCTTCTGAGAAATTAGGTGATAACGACTGTGGAGATGTCGAATTGAATCTAAGTTAGAGAAATCGTCCAGGTTTATTTCGGATGGTTTAATTTTGGAACAACGGGATAGTTGAAATAAATGATTAGGCTATGATGGATCATAGAATGATTATATTAGAAATAAAGACAAGTGACGGATAGAGATGGAAATAGAGTTGAGAATCAATAAGAGAGTCAGATAGGCGGGCTCATGAGAAGCTCCAGTAGTGAAGCGAGAAAAGTATGGAATTGGCAGGGCAAGGGTATTGGCCAAAACGGAAAGTTAGAATTAGGAGCATAAATGACATACAAATTGTCTCCTTTTAAGTTAAAAAAAAAATTCGAAGAAATATGGAATAGATTGATTGAGTAATAAAGAGACTCATGGAATGAGAAGGTGAAATCTAGATGGTTGAACAAAGGAAAATTTGACCCAAACGTGTTACACGTATTGAATAAAGGTGACGAGTGCCTCAACCCTGAGATGAAGGTGGAGATAAACAACAAAAGTAAATAAGAGTTAGATAATACGAAGGACGTGATTGATAAAGAAAAGATTGGGAAATAATTATGGAAGTGAAGCAAGGAATGTTATGAATGGATTGATGAATGGGTTTTCCTAATGAGCTATCGGAATGACAACTTGATGGTGTTAGAATTATGAATATGAAGTGGCCAGTGTCGTGGCGTGAAATGCCAGTAATAATAATGTCAAGCGAGAAATCCATGATTTTAACCTGAGAGGTTGAAGGATTTTCCAAAAGTAGGTGATACTAATATCGAATAAGAATATAGGTCCACAGAATGATGGACAGAGTGGCAAGGACTTGTGAGATGTGAGATTATGAAAAAGTAGTATTTTATACGAATACGATTATTTTTCTTCTCTAATAAACCTCTATAGTTCAGAGGTAAATTCTAAGTATGATATTTTTGACAATCATGAAAATCTTCTTATATAGTTCTTTGAAATTCTTTCCTTTTCTTCTCCCTTACTTATCCTCTTCTAAATTGAGAAGAACAACCCTTTAAGAAGGGGAGGTAATGCTACGTGACTCTCTGTCTGTGTGATAGGAGTCTAAGTGGAATGCCATTAATTGTTTAATTGATTGTCAAGTACTAAAGGCTGGCCCCCTTCTGTACTAGCTATGCAATATAACAAATGTTCATTGATCATAGTGATCTCTCAATGAATTCTTCTAATTCTATATATTGAGCGAGATTGTGAAGATTAAAGCGGTCAGGAATTGCAAAATTACGAGTGAGGTTATCTCCGGAATTCGTAGCGCGTTAGTGATACCGAAGTCACTGCACGTACCAATAAGGTTAATAGTATAAGACCGGACAAGAGCATATACCGGATAATGTGTTGTGCGAAAGTACCAAAGAATTGGTAGAACGTATAAAGAGTGTATTTTAACACCAGTACGATGTGCTTTAGAGAGATTGGAATGTGTAAGGATCGACCAGAGAATTGGAAAGTGAAATAACCAGCAAGTACCCAATTGTCTTCTACCTGATTCCGGGACGGAATCCTTTTAAGGAGGGGAGACTGTAAGAACCTAGATTTTGGGCAGAATTAAAACTTTTTATTATGTATTGATGTAAGAGTGAACAGTGGTTACAACTACAATGTAGTACTGGTTTTAAGGAATGAATAATGAAAGGATATAGATTCCAAGGTTGTATGTCCTGAAGGATGCTATTGGGTGATAGCTTAGATTAGAATAATCTATCTCCTAGAAAGTTAAGATAAGAATCCCTAGAGAGAAATAGATACATACCCTCATGTCATCCAGATCGATATCGGTTACAAGTACGGCGGTTCCGTAAAAAGGTTAAGGAACACCCGAGAGTAAACCAGGTTCATTTTCCTAATTATAGGAATTAAGTAGAAAATGAGTTATGAATAGTGTTTTGGTGGAAATTGGAATATTATTAGACGACGCTATATAGAAGCAGTCTGAATGGATTTCCGAGTTCGTATTAATAATCAGTGGATGAAATAAATGTATGTAAATGATATCGGAATCAGAAAAATAGCACTTTTATTTTCTCTGAGATTTCCCGAGACCTTAAAGGATTTAAGAATTTACTATTGAGATTTAAGGGATTTAAATACAAAGGTTACAAATGAGTATTGAGAATATTAGTAAAGTTATCAAGAAAGTTTCCAGTAAATCCCTAACTAGAAATCCTTGAGATATTCCTCCGAATGAACAAGGAAATTGAGTAATACCCGGACAAAGGAACGAATAAATAACCAAGAGACAAACAAGTGCAATTGGTGGGAAAAGGAGAAACCAAAGTAACATCCTTATAAGTCAACTACAAGATGAGTGGTGTAATTGCATTCTTGCAAAAATGGAGTTGTTTGTTGTAGTGCCAACACTTGGCCCAATGAGGAAGCAACAAGTGGCACCTATAGATGAGTGACAACACATTAAGAAGAGATGCATCCATTATATATCAAGTGTATAGCATTATTAGCACATAAACAAAAAAAAAGAAACAAAACCACCACCACCAAGCTCAAGGAGCTCTCGGCCTTGCTCTTTTCTAAGGGGAGATCTCCACTTCCAACCATCCATTCACTTCAATCTTGAGCTTAAATCAAAGCTAGTGTCAAGTAGAAGGTAAATCCAAGAGTTCATCATCATCCAATGTGTTTAACTAGATCAAAACCATGATCAAAGTTCTTGATGAATAGTGTTCTTATGAACTAACTTTTCTTTTCTTGATTTCTTTGGCTAGATCAAGCTATATTAAGGCTAGATAAGGACTAACCAAGGTTTACTAAGTTCATTCATACATCAAGGAAGGTATACCACTCTTGAAACCTAGCTCTTAGTTTAAGTTTTGGTATTTTAGATGAGTTACATGGATTTAATGCATGTTTAGAACCTTGATATTATGATTGGGCTTTGTTAAGTGTTAAATTAGGTTAGATGAACGGAAAGACATTGCTTGGTCTTATTTCATGGAGAAATAACATGTATGTGATGTTTGGGGTGTAAACTATGATTATTGGATGGTTTGAAATTTGGAAATCATGTAAACATAGTCGTCGTAATGCCCGATTGTCGTTAACCTTAAGAAACCGTGAATAGCAGTAGCATTACCTTACTGTCCAGGCCCGGATTTTGCTATGTTTAGTTAGTTCATGTTACGAGCTTCGTTTTGATATAAAGATCGAGTGAAATGGATATACGGTTTAGGAGTTATGGTCGAATTAAGATAAGTGGTTCGTAAACGAGAGCACCAGTTCGTAATCGGAATTGAACCTGTATAAATTCGGTAATGCAGTAGCAAACCATCGTAATTAAATACTAGAGATGATAAGGAAGGTGTGAGAGAAAACCTTGCGTTAAAAGGATCGTTTTACGATTTTATAAAAATGTTCGAATCAAGGTTAAACGCGAACGAACCCCTAAAAGCATGCTTGATTATGACTTTGGTTAATAACTTAGAAAACGGACGATAAAACTCGTAGTACAATCTTGATTCGTAAATGATCGATATTAAAACTTACATGGCTTAAGTACGTATTAAGTGTGGGTACAATGACGTGTCATAATAGCGAACGTATGTCGAACCACATCAGTGATAAAAAGAGTTACACTAGAGGTGTATAACGAGATAATGCGAAAACGTGTTTCGACTTAAGTGAAGTCTATATTTCATCTTGTAAAGTGTTAAGTGATTAATCCCGAATGCCTTGGCTATTTATAGATCGTCAGGCTGACCCGGGACACGCTACCACTACCCCTATCCGCACTCGCTTTCCAAGCAAGTTTCAAATCCTTTTTAAAACATTGTTGTTGTGAATATATATATATATATGTATGTGTTTTCTGTTATACATATGCCATAGCATGCATGCCTACTTTCAAAGTCATATTGATATACTTGTTCCCTGAATTATTGTTGGCTTATGAGCTAGATAGTTATTATATCAGTTATAAGCCGGAAATTTCTAAGACCCTTAAACGAAGGGCATCTGAACCTCATTCCTTGATATATTGACATTATTTTCAGAGGAAAATAATTAAGTAAATATTTCCCATTTATTATCTTGCGAATATTATTGAGATATTCCTTTGAGATTATTTGATAAATATTATTCGGGTTATTCATCAGATATTTAATTATTCGATGAACATTATCTTTAATATTCATCTAAAGTCGATTTAATAGTCGAATATTATTTCGAACCCTCAGTTAAGTTATTTACTTAGAGAATATTCATTCTTATTTCTTCGATAAATATTATTTTGAATATTCATTCGAGTTTATTTATTTAATGAATATTATTTTAATATTCGTTCGAGTCTTATTTATTTAAATGAATATTATTTCGAATATTCATTCAATCTCTATTTTTTTTATAAATATTAGTTGAACATTGATTCGAACTCCAGTTCATCGATAAATATTATTAAGATTGAATATTCATTATTTATTTAATGAATATTGTCTCAAATATTCAGTCGACAATTATTTCATCAATAAGTATCATTCTTAAGTTGAATATTCATTATTAATTCAATGAATATTATATCAAATATCCAAGGGATGTTTATTTCACCAATAAACATTATTATTTTCAAATATCCATTTAAGATTGGATTTATTTAGTGAACATTATTTTAAACATTTATTTGAGTTTATTTAATTAATGAATATTATTTTGAATATTCATATAAAGAAGAGAGTTATTTATTAAATAATTCTAAATATTCATTCGAGGATTACTTACGAGTAATATTATGATTTATTCATATCCCTTAATTATTATTGATTTAATAAATATTCTTGGAATATTTATTTAAATTCTTTTAAGTTCTTTTTATAATAAGTCATATTATTCAAAGATTATCTTTCATCTTCAGATATGGTGTAAAATATTTTGGAGTATTTTATGACTATTTTTATCAAGGGGAGTTTCCCAAAACTTTATTTCCATTTAAATCTATCTTATAAGAAGATTTAAATACTCGCTCAACTTCCAAAAATATATAAGGGGACCTCACTTGAGAGATGTTATTTATTGGACTGCCCGGTCCTATACTTGCTAAACTATCTTGTCACCCGCATCTTGATTCTTTCAAACATCGATATGAGTCTGTTTGGTTACCTCCTCAATGCTCGAGGGGTAAGATTGATGGAACAAGTTTATATCCATTAACAAGCATCAGCTTGGGAAATATTGGTGAAATTTTCCTTTCCAATTAGATACGACTACTTTGTGGAGTCCTATCAACAAGTACTATACTTGTGGAAAGGGGGACGAACTTTATGTTTCAGATTTATGGATGTTATTCGAACTAGGAGACGCGTAAGTGGCCGAGTGGCGCCGGTCTAGCAATTAATGGCCCAACCGTTGGCCGGGGGGTTCCAGAGGGCGGGCGATCCGTCGGTGCTTCCTTCTACATGTAGAGAACAAATGATGGGGAGCATGACATGCGACTGATCATCGTAAATGTTGTGGCTCCTGGCGCGGCAAAGCTCCCGTATTAGTTCATCTTCCAAATTGGGAAATTTTCTGCAACATTATCATTGTTGGCAGGTTTGAAAAGTACTTGAACTGGAATTGCAATATTCTTCCAGCAAGTTCCTCTATCATGAAAATTTGATAATATCTTGCTTATCTTTGCCAAAGCAGATATTTCTTCGGATTAATTATATTTTAAGTTACTTTGTAACT
Source organism: Kitagawia praeruptora (assembly GCA_037693485.1). Classification (NCBI taxonomy): domain Eukaryota; kingdom Viridiplantae; phylum Streptophyta; class Magnoliopsida; order Apiales; family Apiaceae; genus Kitagawia; species Kitagawia praeruptora. The sequence goes on along the minus strand of CM075348.1, from coordinate 50,569,040 downwards.
ACATCTCATACCTTATATTGGTAATATGGTCGTTAATGCATGGCATATGGTATCAAAGATATTTTGAACTATTATATATTATTACTGTTCAGTTATATTCTTTTAGGTGGGCTATTGCTCACCCTTGCTTTATTTATTTATATCACAACAACAGCTAGATCAGATGGCCGCGCAAGGCGCACTCAGCGTAAGCAGTTGACAGCCGTCAGCGGAATGATCGCTGAGGTCATAGCTACCATTGCTGAAGAGGCAGCTACTGGTAGGCTAGTTGTTAGCATTTGAGTATCAAGTGTATTTATTATATGGCATATACAAATGGATGGCAAAGAGTTTGTAATGGTTAATTGTAATTCTTTGGGTTGTAAGAACTCAAACTTGTGATTAATAATATTGTTGGTTACTCTGATTTCATCTCTGGGACTATAACGGGTGTGTTTTATGTTGTTGTTTTGGATCACAAGGTTGTAATTTAGATTATGTTGGTTTTGTGGATGGACATTGAGACCGTAACGACCAGATCCCTGACCCCGGATCTGGGGGTGTTACAGGTAGAGTTGTAACATATACTTATATTATTATAAATATTACCAAAAAAGTTGATCTCGGATATCATATAGATGTACAAGTCATTAAGGTCATTTAATAATATTTTACTTCAATTTAAATACTCCCTCCGTCCCTTTTGATTCTTAACACTTTCTATTTTGGGATGTCCCAATAGATTCTTAACATTTCCTAAAATAGTAAGTTTTAACACTATTACACCCACTACTTCACTTATTTTAACAATACTTTACACTATTACACCCACTACTTCACTTATTTTAACAATAAAATCACTATTACACCCACTACTTCATTTATTTTAACAATATTACACCCACTATCTTGGTATCCGTGCAAAAAGCAAATGTTAAGAACTCAACGGGACGGAGGGAGTATTTGAAAAAAAAATAAAAGTTGAGTTAAAAAAATAATTCATTTTTTTTTCAAACTTCCTAATTTTTAAAATGGAATTTCGATATTATGTAATGAGCATTAGAAAAAAACAAAACATTTGAATATTAATTTGTATAAATATGTAGGTATATATGAACCAAAAAGATGACTTTTACATAATATTAAGAGATTTTTTAATATGTTTTTGTCAACGTTAAAATCACATGAATTTACATATCTCTCTGTTATTTATGGACAATTTTACTAATATAATTATTTATATTAAACTCAAATATTTAGTTTGATAAAGCTGATTTCACGCCATTTTAAACACTTAATTAATATTTTAGCAATTAAAATTAAACATGTGATTACTATCGTATTGATATTTATCCAAATTTTATGAAATCTAATCAATTTATAAAATATTTGGTACGTGAATTTTGTATACAATAGTACAAAATAATTATAAGAATATGAGATAAAATCGAAATCTTATTATTTATCGTATTTTTAGTTACAAAATTATTTTAATATATATACATTTTCAAACGAAAAATTTACCAACTACTGTTCTACTTTTTCTTAAGATTAGAAACATCATTTAATTCACCAACTTCTGATAGCAACTCATTCTAATTTTCCAACCAACAAGAAATGTATCAAACGTTAAACCATATCATCTCGACTCTCTACGGGTTATACCTGGTGAAGACAACAATTATTTTTAAAGAATCGGTGGTGACTCTGTTGTGACTCGGTGGCGACTCAGCGACTCGGTGGTCGTTGGACTCAAGCTTGAGATATGTTGTGTAACTCACTCCGATCTACATTCTCATAGTGGTTTCGAGCTCAAACTCGATGGTTTTGACAATGACTGTTGACTCAGTTCAAGAACCCGAACTCGACTCCCGACTCTATTCTACATATATTACATATTTTGTAATAAGAAAAGGTAAAGAATGTGCGTAGAGACTCCGCACCAAAGGTGAAAATTTTATTAACCTTTATTTGTTTGGGTTTTATATCAAACAGGTCACCTGTTTCATTTAAAACTATCAATTAGACCACTCATTCTAAAACTATATCATTTGAACCATTAAATTCATAATAAATATCAAATGGATACCTTTAAAATGTACCCGAGAAATAAAAATAATTTTTCATCGAGTTCTACATATTTTTCTTAAATACTACTGTAATCAAATAAAAGGTTATGAATTTTAGTATTTTTGATAATATATTTATAATTTAAAAAGTTTATTTACCATTTATTTTTAATAAAAACAAGGAAAATGACATATAAAATTAAAAATAAATAGTAAATGAATTTTTAAAAATCTAAAAATATTATCTGAAATACTATAATTATTAACTTTTCGTTTGGTGATGAAAGCATTAAAGAAAAAGTAAAACTCAATAAAAATTTATTTTTACTTCTCGAGTACATTTTAAATGTATCCATTTGATATTTATTATGAATTTAATGGTTCAAATGATATAGTTTTAGAGTGGGTGGTTTAATTGATAGTTTTGAGTGAAATGGGTGGCCTGTTTGATATAAAACCCGTATTTGTTTTTTTCCTAAGTTTGTATCAGTTTATTGGCTCTTGAGCATGAATTGTTGTGTTTTTTGGCTAGAGTTTTCCGGTTTTCAGTTTACCGGTTTTGTTTCGGGTTTGCCAGTTTTTGGGGTTGGTGTTGTATAGAACTGGTTTATTTCTTGTAGTTTTGTAATTAGCTCATATTTTCTGATTTCGGTGCTCCTTTTTCGATGCATGAATTCAGTGTGTACCATCCGAATTAGCAATAGTTTTAATAACTTTTATTTGCCCTTCATGAAATATATTGCATGCTTACGTTATGCTAAGGTGTTTTGTGAGTATTTGTTTTGCAGTAATTGTCTTTGAACTAGGTGCAAGAATGTCATCTTCTTATCTATGGGGGCTCTGCTCAGCACCAATCTGGGATATATGTTTTATAACATTTTATTTGTTTAGAGGGTTCATCAGTATTTCGGCGAGATGACACTCTTTTTTCCCCTTGAATTTTTTTCCCATTGGGTTTTACTCTTGAGGGGTTTTAACGACGCCATTTTGCAAGGAATAACAGTGGTTCGTCATTTGAGGATCGGGTAGTTTTATAGTGCCTTTAGATCGTCATTCTTCATTGAAAACCAACTATAATTAAATCCCGGTTCTTAATCTATAGTGTCTTTAAAGCGTTGACAAATGCGATCTTGAAACCAACTATAAACCTTTATAGTGTCTATAGATCACTAATAATGACTGATGCGATCTAAAAACCAACTATAGATGGAATTCAGGTTCAAATTTTTATAGTGTCTTTAGGTCGCTTTTAATTTTTTTATAACATTTAGTGGTAGTATGTGACCTAAAAACCAACTATAATTAGAACTCTGGTTCTAAATCTCTATAATGTCTTTAGATTGTAATTCTGGACTTATTTGATTTACAAACCGCCTATAAATAAAACTTGGATTCTAATTAGTATAGTGTATCATTAATCGTGATTGATGTGATCGATCTAGAAATCAACTATATATAGAACTCGGGTTCTATATTTTCTTTATAGTGTCTTCAGATCGTTTAACGTGATTGATACGATCTTTAAACCAACTATAATTACAACTAAGTCTTAATAATTTTCTTATAGTGTCTTTAGATCGTAAATCGTGATAGATGCGGTCTAGAAACCAACTATAATTAAATCAGAAATTCTGAACAGTGATCCTGAAATTGCTCCTTCGATGTTTGGCATTACTAAAATTAAAGATCAAATTCAGTGGAAGTATGTTCAACGGTAGTTATTTTGAAGGATTCCAGTGTTAGTATGTTCAATGGAAATTTATATTAGTTGTAGTTTAGTGAGAATTTGTATCAATTATTATATCATGTTTGGCTTTATGACTTATTTTAATAAAACTTTTGCCTATAAAAAAAATTGAAAAATTTACTTCAATGCCCATGTCTTACCCGGACTTTTACACTAATTTTTAATATGTTCTTCGTTCTTCTTTTCCTTCCTACGTTCACTTGTTTCAAATCTCCTGCTACTTCGTTATTACTTAATATGTGCTTGCTTAGTTTACTTGATTTATTAATTTATTATATAAATACTTGCCATTAACCTGCCATTCACGTTATTAATATTAGGTTTAATAAGTTTTTGGCCATATATAACTAAAATTAGTTTTGTTCAAGTCGATTCATGTATACTTGGTATTATTATAATTATTTCGTTTATATTATAATCATGTCTAACTAATTTTCATATCCTAGAATGAAGATGAAGTTAATTTAATTGTTTTATATTTCTTCTCATTGCTATTAATTGATTCTCATATTTTTTAGAGCATTAACACCAACACTAATCAACACTAACACTGATAACATATAATAATAATAATAATAATAATAATAATAATAATAATAATAATAATAATAATAATAATAATAATAATAATAATAATAATAATAATAATAATGTTACTTAACATAAAGTAAAATGCTTCTAGAGCATTAACACTAACACTAAGCGTCTCCAATTAAAAGTGATCTCCATGAAATCTAACTCATAACATCTATATCTATATCTTCTAAATAGCTGCTAGCAAAGACTTTTGCAAATTACTATTTTTGCCCTTTATCTTTTTCCAATCCTTCCTTAGCATTAAACCTATTTTTGTAAATTTACCAAAATGGATCATCCATATTCTAAAATGGATCGACCCTATTAGAATAATAGACCCGAAATACCCAACACAATTACAATACTATACTATATTAAGGAATACAACCGGGTTAAACATTCATTCGGGTTAAACCCAAATTATTATATTGCTAAGATACCATTATAATAGATTGATTGATTGATATGTTATCCCATTGATTATAGTAATTATTACATTACTCAATCTTTCCATTTAGTACACAATCAATCTTTCCTTTTAGTACATAATAAAATTTGAAATTCAAATTACTCACTTAATACACAATCTTTCCATTAATTAATTCCCAATCTTGCTTGATTTTTTCAATTAATTTTGAATTTAAAATTACTCATCTTTGGAAACTGAATTTTAAATTACTTATCTTGCATGATTTTCTCTTTTATTTTTAAAATTCAAATCCTTAATTGTCGCTGACTTTATTTTTCGTAAAGATACAAGATATCATTTACCCAATTTTTGTACTAATTTTTCTCTTTAATTATTCATACATTGAATCACTATTATTATAATTGATCATTGATATAACTGATAATTGATAATTGATTTTATTATAATTGATTTTAATACTAATCTTCTCCTTAATTATTGTTAAATTGTTACACTGTTATTAATGATTGTCATTATCTTACAAGTAAATATACTTAAAGGAACATATCACATTTCACACAACTCCAGTGAAATACAATTCAAACCACAGTAAGTTATCATCCAACAATCATCCAACAGTTCTTCTCAGTCTCAATAATTTACTCTACAATTTCTCCATTATAGTGATTATAGTTTTTTAGTTTAAAATCATATACATTCTGTCCATTTAACATTATTCTTTTCCATCAGATACAACTGTGCAATGTATGACGAATTGGATTCTTTGGACACATCACGTACTACATGGAAGATCAAGGTACGTGTTACAAGGATGTGACCATATGTATCTTCGTCGTTTGATCCCCAAAATGCTCTTAAAGGGTACAATCTGATTTTACTTGACCAAGATGTAAGTATAAAATTTTCACAACATTAGATTTTACTATCTTTTCGTATTATTAATTTTCATATGACTTTTGTTTTGATCGCTTTTTCTTAACATAAATATTCTTCTTAATGCACATGCAAGCATTTGTATATCTTGACAAATGGAAAACCATTTCCATGGATATTGAAGAAGGTGGCCTTTACATAATTACAAATTTTTACACAAGAGAGGCAACGACAACTATGAGGCCGATGAGTTCCAAATTTCTCATTAACTTTTCTAACTCCACCACCATTGAGAAATTAAAAGGTGAAGATTTTATGATACCAAATCACAAATTTGAGTTTGTGGATTAAGCGAGCTATTCACCATTGCAAGTAGCTACACAAATCCTGACAATCCTGATTTTTCCACAGGTTATCCTCTTTTAGAATATACCTATCTTAACTATTAATTTCCGTTCGTTAAATTACAAATATGTAACATGGTTTAAGTCATGTTATTTATCAATAGATGTCATTGGAGTTTTGGAAGATTTTGAACGTGTGAGACCGATTCAAACTACTTATGGTGAAAAAAGTACTATAAAATTTAGGATTACTGATGGAAGGTATTAAAATTATTTTTCTTCTTTATCTTTGTATATCTGTGAATATGTATCAATGTTAAAAAATCTTACCATCCTTTTTGTTCGTTTATATTAATTGGAATATAAACCACTAGGTACTCTCACAAAGTAACCGTTTGGGGAAAACTTGCTAAAACAACTGATGAGCTCTATCTAAAGGCTGAAGAAAATCCAATTATTGTGCTAAAGATATTTAAGAGTAAGTACAAAAAAATCTGACCACACATCCTTAAAAGTTCTTTTAACACCATTACTATTATGACATTACCAATAAATTTCCTTAAATTTCATAGGTTTCATCCAAATCAGTACTCTTCCTTCCTCGAAAGTTTATCTAAATTTGGACAATGACTTTGTCCATTCAATGAGGTTAAGGTATTTGCATTTCAAATTTTCAGTGAATAACATTCACATTTATAAGGACTGGATTTTAGCAAAAACGGGTAAATTAGTTGTTATCATGTTTATTAATTAAACTTTGTAATGCTATGACACTCTTTTAGGCTTGAGGAAGAAGGTTACAAGGCTCCTGACAATTCAGTTTCTGAACCACTCCCGACTCCTCCTACAACTGTTATTCAAGTAATAACACTTAAAGAGTTGGGTGAGAAAACAAACATGAATGATATAGAGGTTTGAAAGTCTTCCACTTCATATACAGTAATACACTTGAATCATTATTTTATTTTTTTATTAATTATTTTGTTCCCAAATGCTTTTATGCAAAAGATTTTTTTGTGCAATGTGAAAATTATATCTCTGGAAGAGAATGAAAGCTGGTGGTTTTATAGTTGTGCCAAGTGCGAAGGAGAGGCATGCAAGGTAGAAGAAAAATGGAAGTTTACTAAGAAATGCAATCAGAACATACCTGTTCCAGAAAAAATGTATAAATTCACTAATTCATGTTCTCCTAAATTCAACAATTTCAACAATAGCAGAATAATATATATATATATATATCCTTTTTACACGTATCTTAAATCAGGTATAAGATCATTGTTCTTGCTGGTGATTCAAATGAGGCTTTTAATTTGTTCTTACGGATAAAGCTGCAAGACATTTAGTTGGACAAACTGCAACAAAACTTATATTTGACGGTATCAAGGTACCAACATATAGACCATTAGTATTTTTGTTGCTTACATATTTTAACCTGAATCATGATGTTTTAATGTATATGTTTTTTACTAATTATATTGCAGAACAAACAAACCGATGTCTATCCTTCAGCAATTAAGAAGATGGTAGGCAAGGAATGTATTTTTACTGTCGAGATAAGTCATGATAATGTTTTGATTCAAAGTAAAATTTTCAAGGTCAAAGATGCACACGATAGTAGAAATGCAATTGCCAGTACTTCCAATTTTGCCGATGTAAGAATTCATATGTTTTCTTTAACTTAAATTAGTTTATGATAACAATCAAGGCAAATGTTAATTGATTTGATGCATTATTATTGTAAGTCATACACGTGTCTCATGTCTAACTAAATATATCTTTCATACAGAATATGATTGATCTATCTAATTACGGTGACACCCCAGAATCTGTTAAGTCATCTACCAAAAGGATAAAAATGGTTAACCATTCATTCAATTTTTCATATTTAGTTAAACCTATTATACAATCTTCATTCTTTAAAATTTTCCAATCTTGATAGTGTATTTCTATGTTTCACAGAAAAAGTGATGAAGGTGTTGCGCAGAAACTTCTTTTGGTTATCACGGCCTGGATGGAATGGCTGGACAAACCACTTCTAAGATCTTCTGCATGAATGCAGCAATTATCTTAATAATTTATGTAATTTGTAGTATCTTAAAAATCAGGTATGTAAACATTGTAGAATAAAGTAGTAAGATTACATCTTTTCTTTCACATCTATCTATATATATGTCAACCATATATAATGTTTCATGTTTGCATGTAGATAAGAATGTTCATCAGCATCTTGCATCACTGGACAATACCAAAATAACTTGGACAGTAAAGGTCCGAGTTACTAGAATGTGGGAGACAACCAATGGTGTAGGTGACATCATCCTACATAATTTGATTCTTCAGGACTGTGAGGTATGTTCATTCTTTTTTTCAGTCTATGTATCTCTTTTACATAATCAAAATTCTATGGATGTTGTTAATATAACAGAATACTCGAATGCATGCAATGGTTAGTCCCGCTATATAGCAATTATTTTCTAATGTTTGCATCAAGGAAGCTTATGCAAAATCACTAATATTCGTGTGAGGACATCGTTTGGTCATTATAGACCTGCATATCCAATGCAGAAGATCATGATTTTTCTAAATTCAACCGTAGTGAATGTTTTGCCTGAAGATATTGTCTTTTCGATCCACAAGTTTGATATAGTCCAAGTTCGAGATCTGCATGATCATTCAACGGATTTTCTAGCATAAGAGAAGCTATTGTATTCCACAGGTTAACTTAAACTCTAGACTCAACTGTTTTACTAATTGTGGGTGAAAAAAATTAGTCATACTTTACTATTGTAGATATTATTGGAGTCATGGAAAACCTTCAGCCAGTTGAGACGATTCAAACAAGATTTGGCCCAAAACAAGTTGTAAAATTCACAATTTCTGATGGAAGGTAACATTTGTTTCATTATCTATGCGTAGTATTTTTTTATCTCCCGAAAAAAGTACATTCATATCATTCATAAATTGCAAATCAGTAACTTATTTTTGGTTTTTTGTTTAAAACAAGGCGCCACACACAGTTTCCTTTTTTGGACACCTCGATTCAAACACAGAGCCATTATATAATCAATCGAATTTGGAACTCCCAATAATTTTGATATTGGCAAGTATTAGAGTTACCAAGCATAAGTGTAAATATTTGTTATGCCATAACTGAGATGGAAAAAAAATATTATTAAATTGGTATTGAGTTATAAATTTAACCAAATTTACACCTCTTTATTTTGTAGATAAATTTCAGATCTCCAATCTCCCTTATTCGAGGATTTATATTAACCTTGACTATTCTGATGATTATTATTCCAAACGGAGGTATTTTAAAAAAAATGAATATTTGATTTACACACTTAGCAAATTATATTTTGTGTTTATATACGATAGAAATTGACACTTCGTTGTTTTTTAGGCTGATTAATGAAGGATATCAACCTCATCCGCCTCCTATGGTCTTTGAGGAATGAACGGAATGAACCACTGAGTCGGCAAACATTCAAAAACTTCCTACATCTACGTCTTTGAGGATTATATTTCGATTATTTGTTTTTCTGATTTTTACGGATTTTATTTATTAGTATTGAATAGTTAGTAATGGTTGCAATATTATCTCTTTTATTCAATAAGATTATTTATATTCATCAAATGTTTTGTAATTAAATTTTAATTCACTTAATTTTGTATAAATATGTTCAATCAACTTTCGTCATTGGACGTTAACCGATTGGAGGATCAACTTTTCTGTGACAAATAAGTGGTATCATAAACTTTAAGAGGATACAACTTAATAATATTGGATCAACTTTTCTGTGACAAATAAGTGGTATCATAAACTTTAAGAGGAAAGAACTTAATAATATTGGACAATTATGTAAATATTTGGTTTTAATAGGTATGTAATATAACTATATGTTGATCTCAATGCCTTTTCGTATAATTATCATGTTTTTTTTATCATCAATTGGTTAGATAAAAAAATTAAAAAACCCGTGTGCGTAGCACGGGCAATATTACTAGTTTATATAATGAGTAGTGAACATACTATAATACACGAGGTCACTAATTTCATACAATCATTTTCTTTAAAAACAATTCTTAATGTTTTGGATAAAATATGTATATAGTTTGATAACTTGATTTTTTATATTATTTTATTAATAATTATTATATATTGACATGTAACTTTATAACGCTATATATTCATCTGATGTGCTAGAAATTAAAAATTTAAATATCGCAAGCGCACGATCATCGTTTTAATATTTATGATTCATTTCATAGAGACTAAAATTATGTTCGCGATTCTTAACTTCTAATTTAGGCGGACTAGAACAAGTTTGAATTTCTGAAAATTTGGTTTTTCTACTATTTAATTACTAAAAGAAAATTTAATTATATTAAATCTTTTTAAAAACAAAATTAAAATAGAACTAATTTTAAAAATGAAACAAGAAGTTTTTAATAAAATTTGGACATGAATTATTGGGTGATGGCCCTATCTACCCATTTCCCAGCCAACAAGGTCCGAAATACCCATATTCAGCAGCGCTGGTCCTAAATGCCGATGGGACACGCATCTGTGAGTTGCGTGTACCAGTCACGCATTTGCCAGATGCGTGTCTTTTGTTTACTGAAATTTCAACTTCACATGCGTGTCTCAGGATACGCATCCTAAGACTGCGTATCACGGGACACGCATGTACTAGATGCGTGTCTTACGTCATTCTTCTCTTCCCAGAACGGCGACGATCATGGCGATTCCGGCAACTGAATTGTTTCTCTTCGTTCAGGCATATCACAAACTGTCCAACTACGTTCTATATACCAATAGAATCGCAATTTGATTCTCTACACATACACCAATATTATTACGTTTTGTTTCCCAGATTTTAAATACCCAATTCGAACCCTATTTCTTTGATTCCATCTCCGACGAGCTCGACCACGCCCCTGCGGGGCCGGAGAAGAGAAACAGATATAGGGATGATGACGAAGACCAGTTGTCTGTCCTATGGTGGTTCTGTGGTGGCTTGAAGATTCCATGAGAGAGAGATCGGAAGGAGAGACGACGAGGGAGGCTCTTTAGCTCCTGAGAGAGACGACGAGCAACGAGAAATTTCTGGCAGCTACAGTGACAGAGGATACGCATCTCCCACATGCGTATCCCGTGGGCCATTGGTTCGGGCCATTGGTTCTGAAATGTGGGTATTTTGGGCAATTTCTCTGAATTATTCATTAATTGAACTAGCAAAAAATGAAACAATCCAAAAGCATAATAGCAGTCACTCATGATCTCACAATTGCAGCACCGTTCGAAAAACAAGATTTCCAACATCAATTTACAAACGTAAACTCGGAAACAAAAACCAGAAACTCGAACCAAACTAAACTCGAACTTAACTAAACCCAGTCAACTCAGAAACTTGCACAACAAACAAGAAAATTACATAGCAATTACAAACAAGAGTGACAGCAATTACAAATAAGAGTGACAACAATTACTGGACTCCGACAAAACTCAGGACTACGGCAACTCAGTAACTCAGTGAAGAACAACAAAAACGAACCAACAAAACCATTTGATTTTATTAACAAACAACTCAGCAATTATCCAACTTCAAAACACATTACAAAACTCAAACTCAGACATTCGAAATAGCGCCAATTGTTAACGGACGAGTTTGGTGATAAAAAATTTTGGAGGTTACTGGAATAACAAAATCATGAAAATTGGGGGATTTGGGATTTTGGATGTTTGTGGATGGACTTGAGAGGTGTCTCGACTTGTTAGATGTGTCGGATCCTTTTCCAAGATGCATGCGTACCTTATATTTATAAGGATCAAGCCAACGCAGTTCTATTAAGGATTGGTTTTTAATCCCTATGATTGTTAAGGGATGTATTTTGGGAATTAGTAGATTTTATCTCTTTGAATTATATTCGCGTTAGGATACCTTCCTGATTTGAAGGATATCATTTGGAGATATTTTCTATCATTAATTGGAGATAATTCCTCGTTTCAGAGAGAGGAAATAATTAACTTAGGGATTAAGTTAATTATTATTAGATTCGTATTTGAAAATTTGGGAGATATTAGAGGCAATCGAAAATATGGCGTAACACAACGAAAACAAAAAAAATGACTATAGATTTAACAAACTCGACCTACAGCAATCAATAAACCCAGAACTTAGCAAAAAAATTTTAAAAAAATGAAGTAACGCAGCAACTCAGTGTAGAAAACGAATTGGGGGAAATGAGGTTTTGTGTTGTGTTTTGATCGAAAAGAGAGGAAGGGGAGACAGTGAAATTGCAGCTGGGTTTGATGAAGAAGAAGGAAGAAGATGAGGAGAGGGGTTCTGTGTTTTAAATGAAGAAAAAGGATAAAGAAATAGGAAATGGGTTGAGTATCTGAGAAAACAGGGGAGTGGGTTATATCAAATTGCAAGAACATGGGAGGAAACTACTAGCATTCGAATTAAGGATTTAAAAACGAATAAAAATGTACTGAAAATTAAAACTTATATTTTTGTGATTTTTTTTACACTAACACATAAAACATAAAAATTAGATTTACAATTAAAAATTATGAAACCCACAATAAAATGGAGATTTAGAGCAAGTCAACAATGTCCTAAATACTGTCCTAAATTAATATTTAGGACATTTAGTCACTTTTTGTGCTCCAACAATGTCCTAGTGATACCTTGAAAAACTAGGACATCCATCTCATGTCCTTTTTTTAAGGCACCTCTATACTCGTTCTAAATCATTTTTAACAATAAAAAATTAACTTCTAATTCTAATTCTAATTCTAATTCAAATATATTATTATTTTAATTTATAAGGCACAAGTACAAGGCATGTTTTTTTTGAACAAAAAGGAATCAATTCATTAATCAAAAGCCATACGGTATCTACAAATACAATCGAAAGGACAGACACTTAAGGGGATCGCTGTTGAATTCTTCCTAGAGGCAACCAAGCGATTTGAAGATTTTGAAAGTATGTACCAGTAGTTTTTTTCATTGGATTGTTCTATGCAAACGAACATAGATGCGATCCCATAATAACCTTCATCCCTGAATCAAAACCATTAAAATCTTACTGATCTATAACCTCGGCCATGGAACACACCAAAATCCAATCAAAACAAAAACTTAAACTCTCACAAGGAGAGACTAACAAAACCCAAATAAATTGGGAACTTATTGAAACCCAAATAAATTGGGAAATTATTGAAAAAAACAAGATAAGAAACAAGAAAACGAAAAGGGATTGGGGCTTTCCACCGGTAAAGACCGATGAAAGCCCCCTCAAAACTCTATAATGGAGGCGAGGGTTTTAGAAAAAAGAGAGAGAGTCGCTAGGTATTATCATTAGTATAAGGCATGTTGTTGGAATTAATACACAAAAATCATGACTTAAATCACTTAAACACTATATTTTATAATATTTATAGGGACACCAACTAGGACATTGTTGGACTTGCTCTTAAAGGGGCTCAACTACGATTATTAACTAAGAACAAGAAAATGAAAATCGTTACTTTCAACCCCAAGTGGTTAGCATTTCGCTAATTTGTCCACTAATCGAATTTACGAAAATAACGAAAGCGAGGCAACATAAACGAGAGAGCAAGATGAGAAAATAACGAAAACTTGAAATTGAATTAATCTAAAAAAAAGTGTTAACAAAATTTTAGAAGTACAAAACAAGAAAAAGGAATGAAATTTATACTATCCTGAAACTACACTAAAATCTAGGTTCTTGATTACAAGGGGGTAAGTGGGTATTTATAGGATGAGAATTAGGGCCAAGGGATGTGTTGGGTGAATCTCCACCATACACATGTGGAGTGTGGTGGAGAAATCCTAGCCATCCAAGTGTTTCCTTCCTCCTTAAGCATTGGTGTGTTAAATCTTGGCCATACACTTATCTAGTGTGTTAGGATTATCTCCACCTTCCACTTATCTTGAAATATTCTTTTTGCTCCAACCTCCTAATTCTTTTTCTTTATTTCATTTTAGTCCTTTTTCTTCCTCTTTTGCCCTTCCTTGCTCTTTATTTTTTCAATTCTTTAATTTTTCTCGAATTTCCTGAAATGCGACAAAATAATTTATTAAAATACGAGTTCAAGCAACAAATAGATAATAAAAATATGCACTTATCATCATCCTTGAAATTTTAATTTTTTTTCACATACTTCCGAACATTTATATGAAGATCCATATTTTATATTCTTCACTCCAGAAATTACACACCATCATCCCTTTCTCTTTCTTTTCTCCATTTAGCTATATTAAATTCATCTCTCTTAAATTCATTTATCTCCTTCTAGATTACAAAACTGAAAATCGATATACCTCTCCTTTTACACCATCGCCATCAAAAGAATAAAACAGAATTACCCTCATACTAAAGAGTTGTGTTGATTGCAATTTTTTTAATTATTTATTTTTTCCTTATGGCTGCAAAATACTTAACTTCTATGGATCGGTAAGTCGCTAAATGAGTTGATTTTGAATAAGTATATATGTTTTACACACACACACATTCATACATATATGTGGTAAGCTAGATCTATATGTATTATATTTATTTCTTCTGATCTATATTACATTATCTTTTTCGGTTCAAAAAGTCTGATTTTGGTTTTGATTTTTAGGAAATTATAGTTTCATATACAATCTTAAAAATCAATATCATATTGCGATTTTTAGTATGTCACTAAGATCTGGATCAACCACAATTCGATTAGAAGAGATCGATGTTAGCCTGTTATGGGATAAAAATTTCAATCATATCAGTATTAGTTTACTTCTCAAAATGCATATATCACATATTTTCAGTATCTTCAATTTTTATTAGTGAAATTTTTGCTATTGTGAATGTCTTTTAATTTTAATTCCAATATTTATGAAATTAGTTGCAGTAAACAATGAAAAAAATGCTCCACGAAGAATGTTAGAGGGGAAAATAAGATTTTTTCGGTCCCAGTCTTCAGGTAATATTCTTTTTTTATTATTAAATTATGTAGTATTACAAAGATTTGAATTCCATGAATTCAGAATTGAATTGCATTTTGCATATCATATAATATGTTGAAAATATGTTCTTTTTTATCCCAATTACTTTTTTATATGGGGTTTAAATTCTTTTTGGAGAGTCTAGAATTTTAATCAAAAAAGCTCAATCTGATTTTAATAGAACACGAAGTTATAAACCATGATATTTACATATTTTATTAATATTTTATAACTTCTATATAAATATGTTTTATATATTTCAAATTGATACTATACTTGAATCATCTTAAAACTTCTTTGTGGAAGATCTATGGAAAGACCCCTGCATTGAGTTTGCCATAAAAACTTTAACTGGTGTAATTCCAGTTGGGGAAGAAAACCGGCCAGGTTGGTAAGAATTCTGGGTCATCAGCATAGATATCTTTTTCAATTGGGGAAGCAAACCAGACTGATTAGAATTCTGGGTCATCAGCAGAGATGTCTTTTCCAATTGGGAAGAAAACCAGCCTGATAAGAATTCTGGGTCATCAGCAGAGTTTTCTTTCTCAGATATATGGACGGATTCTTGTATTCAATTTGCAGTAAAGACTCTTATTGGTGCTATACCCTAGATGAGAATTACGAGTATTCAGAATCTTTTTCAACAGCAACTCGGCTCAATAGACACTCGAGGAGTTGGCAGTATAGTGCTTCCAAAACATGAATAACTTCTGCAGAACTAATTATATGCATCACAACATTATAATGTTGTTGAGAAGCCTCAAAATAGTAAGCTACAAGCTACGACCGAATCTAAGATGTCTCACACAATCACCAAGAGCTTGCAGATATCTAGTGACAGTGACCTTCACAAAAGTATACAGAACAGAACTTCCAATGAACGTGCATAGTAAATACAATATAATTTTAGCTCACATGCTTGGTATAATTATTTTTGTTACATTGGGCCTTTTTTTTCTTATTCTGTTATTTGCAATTTGTGACTGGATCTAGGTCATGCTCTCATATAATCATATTGTAACATCAATTTTAGGCTTTTGTTTCTGGCTGGCTTTGTTGCCCTATTTTATTACATTTTTATATAATATTTTTAATAAATATCCATAAATAAGTTTGTGCAATCTTCTTGATTGATCTAATCTTCATGACACACATTCGACGTCCAATTTACATAATTTTTTGGTGTAGGATGAGATTAAAAAGGATAACATAACTTGTTTTATGGATACCTGTAAGAGATCTTATGCTTCCAAACAATGAGAAGTCAATTTTTGATGTAGTGAAAAATTCATCATCTTGTGATCCTTTCCGGAAAAGTCTTATTTTAATCAAGAAAGACCCTAAAGAATATAAATAGGATCACCTCGTGAAATAAATTGAGTTATAGTAAAAATTATTAGAATGAAGTTGAAGGGAATGAAGCATGGTAATAATTTTTTAAAAAAAAATAAAGAAACAATCTATTTAAATAAATATAACATTTTTTATAATATCAGGCATGAAATGTTTTTTTTGAGAAAATACTTAGGGGTCATGTGGTGAATCTGAAATAAATTTATCTAAATGATTAAAATTTTGAATGATTAATATTTCTGAATAATCGGAATGTTGAATGAATAAGATTATTTGGCATCGAATTTTTAGAATATTTGAATCATGAATTTTTTTTATATCATTCATTTAACTAAATATAATTATTTAATACATTATGATTTAGATGCATTTTATTAAGATGATATTATATAATAATGTAATCGTGTAACAATATGGATATTATTGTTAGAATAAAGAGAAAAGTCAAATATTATTATGATCAAACCCAAGTTTATACTACATGTCTAAGTAAACCTATATAAGATAAAGTACCGAAAATACTCTTAATACAATAATACATATATATTCTAATATCCTCCATCAAACTCACGATGCTACAGCAATGAGCATTGAGCGTTTGTCAAACAAGAAACGAAAGCGCGAAACAGAGTGAGACTTTGTGAAAATATCAGCAACCTGAAGTGCAGAAGAGACATAAGGTAAGGTGATGGTACCCTGCTGCAAATGATGACGAGTCACATGACAATCAATCTCTATATGTTTAGTGCGCTCATGAAATACGGAATTACGAGCAATATAGACTGCACTCTTATTATCACAATATAATGGAGTAGGACGAGTAAGCTTAACACCTAAATCTACAAGCAACCGACGTAACCAAACAACCTCACAAGTAGTAGAAGCCATGGCATGATACTCAGCTTCCGAAGATGATCGAAAAACAACATCCTGCTTTTTACTCTTCCATGAAATAAGAGAATCACCAAGAAAAATAAAAAACCAGTAGTTGATTTACGATCCTCAAGATCGCCAGCCCAATCAGCATCACTATAAGCACGCAACTCTAAAGATGTAGAAGAAGAAAACAAAAGACTCTGAAATTGAGTCCCACGAAGATACGTGAGAATACGAAGATATATAGCCCAATGGACAGTAGTAGGAAAAATGACAAATTGACTAACTACATGAACAACATGTGTAATATCCGGTCGAGTAACAGTGAAATAAACAAGACTACCAACAATCGTGCGATATAAACCAGGATATATTCTAACAATTATTATGCTATTAAACACACTTATCATATTTGGATAATAAGCAAAAAAGTATTTTTGTTTAGAAAATGGGAATAAGGCATAATTTAATTCTACACTATTAAAAATTTATAAGTTAGTTTTATCGACCAGATATTTCGACTATGAATTTAATTGTATTCGAATTCGGAATTCGAAATTGTCGAATACGGATATAAATAATGTTTAATTTATTTTAAATATGGATAATATTTAACTTTTTAAAAATATGAATACAAATATTTCAAACGGATATCAAATTCTTCAAATTATTTTAACTATCCTATTCGTGTAAACTTGTAATGTTTTAAATAGTTACTGTACAAAAAATTTGAACTTGATTTCTTTGATCTAATATAAAAGTTAAGAGAATAAATTAGGAAAGTAAAATATAATAGTAACAAAAAAAGTTTAACAATATCTTTTACAGAGAATCTCCAATGGCGTTAGCTAAAAATGATTGGTTAGATTACATAAAATATTGATTATGTAAAATTTGTCGAACCTGTAAGACATTGTGTAATGATTGGCTATATTTTAAAAATGGTATGTTATTAATATTTCAAGTTGTTATTAATGGAATATTAATTTTAATATAGAAATAAGTGATGTGGCAATTCACTACAGGTCTCAAGAGGTTCGACAAATATAGCCAACATCAAGAGATTATCTATAATTATAGACAAGGGTTTCGTCCCGTTGGAGTGAAAATTTTTTTACACATTCTTTATAATTCTTATTTATGGTAATTAATTTCAAATTTTGCCTAAGACGTCTTTCCCATTGGAGATGCTCGGCTAGGATCTTCAATCTCAACAATTAAGCCATTTTTAACAATTCACAAGCTGCACAATCAAGAACCAAACAAGTTTAATGTCTTATGGGTTAAGATTTTGTTCATTAAGTTCTATTAAGGAGAAAACAAATGATCCCTTACTCTACATGAAACCAAATATCGACATGGTGAGTCAGTACGTTATAAAACAACTAGCTTCAATACCCGTGCAAGGCACGAGATTACTATAGTTTACGATTAGAGTTCTTTTTTTTCTTGAAATAAAGCACTTGCATTAACTTAAAGCTCTTCATGAGCAAGATTACAATGAATAAAATCCGGAGCAATAGAAGACCACTCCTGAAGATCTGACACAACACAGAACCTACCGCCTTTGCTAAAAAATGGGCAACACAATTCGCAGACCTAGGTACAAAGACCAATAACACCTCATCAAAGTGTTTAAGTAAATCAACACAATCAGCAGTTATAATATCAAAGTATGACCTACCCCTACCACCATTCACTGCATCCACCAACAACTTCGAGTCTGTTTTAAAGATACATTTTCTATCCCTCCATTTCCGCATCCAAATCAAAGCCTCCTTCAAGCTTAAGCCCTCTGCTTCTCTTGGCTGAGCACTCCTACGAACTACACTACTCCTTGCACAAATAAACTTACCATTTTCATCACGAGCTACACATCCCAGCCTCACAACATCCTCCCCTGCTTACAGGCAGCATCAACATTAATTTTCGCCCATCCAGAGGGTGGTTTACACCAGGCACGATTTCCTTGCTGCACTTGAGGCCCCTGCTTCTGCATTTTCTCCAGAGATTTTCTCCAATCTGCTAACATATTCAATGCCATCGCCTTTATTCCGAAATAGACATCGAAATTTTATCCCATAACCATTTGTTCCATCTAAACCAAAGGCTCCAGTAAAACATTGAAAAAAAAATCTTATTTTCTTCATTGTACGTTGATGTTAATGTTCGATGATCCTATTGTGACCAAAAAAATCTTTTTAGATATGCATAATTTCTTAGAAATATGTACCTAAAGAGGCCGAAATTTTGTGTCTCTATCTTTTTATTTTTGTTTTTAAAGTATTGATGTCTTTCTTGCAATAAGAGTTAGAAAAATAATTGACGAATGTACTTTCAATGTTTTTCATAAGTTTATTAGGATGATTATCTCTTAATCTATTGAACTGTTATATTTGCATACAATTATATATTATGGGATGATATGAATGTGACTTTTGATTTAATACTACTACTAAGTATTATTCAAGCTTCAATAATTCGTTTATGGATTTATAAAATATGAATTCATAAAAATAAGGTTATTGTTATAGATGTTAAAGGTTCAGTTCTCACTTATGTGATGCAATTTTAATATATTATAGATTTTAATTTTAGAGGACACTACCGTAAATCATAACAAATTGAGAAACATAATGGTAAAATTTGATAGATTAAAATGTGTCATGTTGCCCTATCATAATTTATCATTTCATATCCACTAGTTACCTCGAGCCTCATATATTGCAATTAATACATGTCCGATTAATTGTCTATGCCTATAATTTGATATAAAAAGTTCGACCATATACGAGTTATAAACGTGTTAGGTCATAATTAATATGCATCGGTTATTCGGTTTAACAATCGACTCTCCCAAATTGCAATTCACATTACATGTATCGATTAAGTATTCGAATATCCCAAAAAGATGCGGGAGAAAGCGATGCGTCTGTTAGTTAGACCGGTAGTTTGAAAATATTGTAAAGAATATATTTTCTAAGAAGAAAAGCAATAACAAAAAATCATATCATTCAGAATTTAAATGAGTACTGAGATTTTATTATCATATTTCTAATTCGGATATTATAAATTGTATAATTATACAACATCTTTAATATTTTTTACATTTTGATTGGTGCTTTCATAAACAATTAGAATACACATGATTTTTTTTCGTAAAATATCATTCAAATATTTAATGTAAGATCCAATCACATTTTTCAACTTTCGCATGAAATAAAATAATATAATTTTTTTTAAAATGAAGTAGATATAGAGATTTATGTATATATTATAAATAATAATATGTAAAATTATAAAACGAATATTGATCGAAAAACACATGATTGATAGTGTTAGGTCCAGAATAACGTAGAAGGGGGGTTGAATACGTTATTTTGAAATATTTGGATTTTTTAGATGTGAAAAATAAGGTCAACAACTGAATCGAAATAACACAATCAATTCGGGAAAATTTCTTTGAATTGATAAAAACCGAGGGGTGTTACAACTTCTAATCCAATGGATTAGCTTCAAAAACCAGAACACTCCTAAGGATAGTTTAATCACTAGTACCTTCTACCCGACACTTCCTGAAAGCGGGCTAAGCCGGCTTTCTTACTAGATGGACTGTCTAGCAGCTTACACAGAGAAGATATAAGAGAGAGAAGAGAGAGTTGTGTGTTGAGGTGTGTTTTGAAATGAAATACAACATGCCTATTTATAGATTTTAGAAAGTCACTATTTGGCACTATTCCAACAACCCCCAAATACTATTCCAACAACCCCAGCTACTATTCCAACAACCGCAGTTACTATTCATATGAATAGTTCTATTCATATGAATAGTGATTTCGGTTACTATTCATATGAATAGTGATTTCGGTTACTATTCATATTCTCTTATGTTTATTTTGCTGTTTTAATTCATCTTAGAAAATAATTTAAGTACCAGATTAATTTAATTATTTTGTTATAAATAATTAATTAATCTGTTACTTATTTAATTTTTGGAGTAAATTAACTTTTGACAATACCTTGAGATATTATGTCTGTCCTTGATCGTTAACAGGCTTTGGCAATTCTTTCTATGAATTAATGTGTTGATCCTTCCCGTATGTGTTGACACTTGGTGCACTGGTCTGGTTCACAAGTGACTAGCACTGATCTTGATCTTCACACCTTCGTTACATTCCAATTTATTAGCCTGCAGCAATATCTTCAAATACATGAAATCTTTTGGCCCTTCAACTGAATCATCTATACATCTTATTCTGTCACTGAGGCTTGATCATGTTAATGAACTTCTTTCAGCGACTTGATCCTTGTTGGTGCCTGTTCTTCAAATTTCACGATCCCTGTATAGAGTTAATATTATTTATCTTTTATCCTAGTTGAGTTATATATGTCCTCTATTACATATTACATTACATTATGCCTTACAGATAGGTAAATAAGGTAAATAATATATGACATAATATAGGTGAATGTATCTAATGAATCATAAAATTTAATCAAATATACATGTAGCTGAATTGTCATAATGATGAATTTGAATTCGTGATTAGTAGATTCAAAGGTTCGGTCTTCATCTATATCACAATATTTTTTTTACTTGACTTGACATTTAGAGACATTTTGTAAAATTAAATGGATTAAAATGTGACATGTTACGGTATGCATATTTTAAAAAAATATGCATTTAAGTTTAATAAATTTATTTTAATTATCTATGTATTTCAAATACTAATTATTAATATTATTTCATTAAATCAAATGATTTCGAAATATCTAAGTTCACTAAATATCATATATCACTAATTTATACTAAACTATAACATAATTAAATATAAATTTGTAAATAATGTAAAACGAAGAAAAATGATTAAAATGTCTTAGAAATCAAAATACCAAATATTCTTAATTTATCACCCAACATACATAGCATATTTATGATTTACAACATATGTGATTTGTTAGCGTAGTGGTAAGGTGGTGTGCAAATAAATGAAAAGATCTAGGTTCAATTCTCACCAACAACAACTTTTTGAAAAAAAATTAAATGGATTAAAATGAGGGCATTATGGTAATATGTGGTTGATTAAAATGGTACATGTTGTGGCTTTATATATATAGTAGATAGTAGATAGTAGATAGTAGATAATAGATTTGATATTTTTTTCAAAAATTTGGATTTGATTTAATTTATAAATGAATTGAACAAATTTTTGAAAACTATTCCATAAATGATCCTTATTTGAGTATTATATTGTCTGACTCATATATTTTCAAGCAAATTCGATAATAATGCTTGTAAACAAATTTGATAAAAAAAATCGTAAATAAATACTTCAACATAGTTAGTTCATTGTTAATTCATATACATATTTAATACACATGCCGATAAACAATTTTGCAGAACATAATACTTTATGAACAATCTCGATAAGTAGATTCATTAACATTCTCCACAAGTAATGAATAGTTTGAATATTTTATATAAATTTAATGTTGCTTAATTTATCTTTTAACTAGCATAAAAACCCGTGCGAGGCACGGGTCGCTATCTTAAATTGTATTTTTAAATTAAATTGTGCAAGATCAATTCTTTTAAAGTATGTGATTGATTTTAATGGCATATGTGACTATTGTGTACTTATTTAAGTATATTCAAGTTTGTAATCTGAAAAATAATATGAGTAATATTGATAGTAATCATGTAAGTTTTCTTTTTATGAGTCATAGAAAAGAATTCGAGTTATATATGTCCTCTATTACATATTACATTACATTATGCCTTACAATCTCCCTCTATTTGATTGTTAGGGTTTGACAAGAAAATTCCTAGAGGATAACTCAACTGATACAAGAAAAATTAAATACAAAGATAAATAATATTAAAGTGCATTCTGGATCATATATATACATTTTCCAGATTTCTAAAAATTAACCAAGTGCAAGACAATTGTTCCTGTAGACTGAACATATCTTCAAGTTTGCCTTTGCTTTCTTTCCACATAGCACTAATACTCCCATTAGCTTTTTTTTTTCCCAAAATAAAGTTAATTCCGTGTCAACAACCTTTTCTTTGCCCTTACGCCTAGTAGATTTTTCTTGGTCATCCACCTTCTCCCCCTCAGTTGGGTTATCCTCCAGAGTAGTAGGATGTGGAGTTGGTAAATTAGACGAAGTTGTCTTCCCCAAGGAATGAATTGCATGACTAAACTGGGATGCCATGGAACTTAATTGAACCTGGAATGCATCATGTTGAATAAGTTGCAAATTTTTAAATTCTGCAATGGACTTACAGATATTTTGCAACTCTTTCTCCATTGTTTGGACCCGTGTAAGGAGTCTACTGTATTCCTTTCTGGTTACAGGTGCATGTGGTTTAGTAGGTTGCTCACTTGTACGTTCTGCAGGTGTTTCACTCAACACTCTATATTCACTCGGTTTAGTGGTTTGGGTTACACTTACATGTTCTGTTTGTGTTTCCCTCAACTCTCCTCTAGAGCTTCCACCAATATGTGTACCTGCAAATGAAATCATCCTAGCCCCTTTTTCAGAGGTCACGGATGGTGCAATGAAAGTTCGTGAGCTTTCATCCTCACGTGAAGTGAGTTACCGACCACTGGTAAAGAGTGTTAAATCTCGAAAGAGATCCAGAGATTTTTCCTCTGGGAGGTTAAACTTGAATCGATTAAATGGCACAAAACCCAAGTTTCCCTCTTATGTCTTTGAAGACACTTGGTTCATAAAAGAACCTCCTACTAATGGATCTTTCCGTAAAATGGAAGATTCACCAGTTGCTCCCGTCAATTCAACCTTATTTACATTTTCACTCATTGGATAAGAAAGAATTGTTTCACTAACAGTTGCCGTTACCTCAGGTTTATTGGGTTTACTCCGTTTAGAATGAGGTAGAGCGACTGATGTAACTAACTCCTTATGTGATGCTGCTGAGGCACTATCTCCCTCAATAATTTGAATGACTGGCCGTTTAAGTGACAAATGGGGTGTAGGAGTTTGTTGTGTTTGTGTTTGCATTTGTAGAATGGGCTCTTCAACCTGTGTTAGAGTCGGTGGGATTTCCTGCTCTTGGTCGGGTAAGATGGCCACTGGGGGCTGTAGAAATTGTATTTCCTGTGACACAATAGGGAATACAGAGGTTGGAATAGCAGGGATTGAAATATTACCTTGTCGTATACCTGCTCTCCCTGGTCGTGGTAACAACGGAAGTGGGATAGTCTTTAGATATTCAGTTAGGACTGTAGGCACATCCGTATATTACATTCGTCTTCATGGAAGAACATTCCACCTTCTGACCATTTTCCAAGCGTACCCTGTCTTCATCATTCAAAAAATCATTTAATATTAACTGTAGAAACCTTGGATATAGACATTTGACATTTTGAGTCCGAACATCTCTTGTTCCCAAGCGTTTCATTTTTAAAATGATTTGACCAAGCACTATTTTTCCAAAATTAATCCTCAAATTATTGGCGACCGCATACCATATTATTTGAATAAATTCAGGTATTCGATCTTGATTTGTTCTATCTGAGGAAAAAACATGGTTAAGAGTGTGAAAGAAGAAATTCCAATACTGGGTTAGAAACATTCTAGATAGATTACCAGTATTGAAATTGCCATCTTGGTACCTTATAAAACGAAAGAACATTTCAATCTGTTCGGGTGTAGGATCAGAAACGAGATTTTCCATAGGAAAATGAAGAATTCGATTAACATCTCGTTCAGTGACCCTAATCGACCTACCAAATAGTTGATATGTGAATGCACACCCGTCCTGTCCAGAAGTGTTAACTGCACTGCAATATAGTTCACACAATGCATCATGGTTAAGTTGTACCTGTGTAACTAAAGCACAACGAATTAATGAATGTTCATTCAGAAATTGTGTCCAAGCCCGAAATTGCTCATCCTGAATGGTTTCGATTTGCTGAATGGAAATAGGATTAACTTTAACAATTAAAAAGCTTCCCTGCAATGCCATTTTCAAAAATTTGAGGAAATTCAAAAACAAGGGTTAGTGCGTATAACAAGAATATGAAATCCGCTCTAAAAACCACCAGCTAGAATGTGAGATCTTTCCGGTCAAAGCTTGAAATATTCAGCAATTGTGTGTGTATGCTCTGTATATCTGAAAAATGATGATGTTAAACACAAACAAAAACTCATCATTTATAAGGTTTCAAGTATTAGTGGGTTAGGTGTAATAGTGACAGGTTATGTTTGAAAAATAACACCGCTCAATAATTTCTCACCTAACTACCTAATTAGCCGAAAAAACATCTTATCACCGAAACCTGTCGGCCGAAAAACATCTTATCGCCGAAACTTATCAGCCTATACACATACACATATTTGATACTTCTAATTATTATGGATTTAAAAATAATCACACAGTAAATCAAGAATTAATCCACAATAATCAGATAAACTCACAATTAAATAGACATAAAATTAACAAAATATCATTAATTGATATATTTCAATAAAATATTTATTTAATTATGCAACAATTTATTTTAATAATCAAATATCAGAACAGGTGAGATCCAATCTTGAATTGCTTCAGTCATGATATCAATTATTAAAATAAATATCGAGTACACGAGTATTACACAAAGATATAACATGCAAACCTATTAATACTCAAGTATCGCCTCAGTAGTACCAACTAATTACCACAAATTTCTAACATTTAAACATATGGCAACTAATTAGTAGATAAAATCATGAAAATGTACAACAACTTGCATTTGTTGACTTCTTGTTAAGAGGACAAGTTTAACATGCCAAGTTCACTAACCAACCTGTTGAATGTAGATTCATCAAGTGGTTTCGTGAAAATGTCTGCAAGTTGTTGCTCAGTGGGAATGAAGTGAAGTTCCACAGTACCATGCATAACATGTTCACGAATGAAATGATACCTTATGTCGATGTGCTTGGTTCGAGAATGTTGTACTGGATTATTCGAGATTGCTATGGCACTTGTGTTGTCGCAGAATATGGGTATTTTGTTCAGCAACAGACCATAATCCATGAGTTGATTCCTCATCCACAAGATTTGTGAGCAACGGCTACCAGCTGCAATGTATTCTGCCTCTGCTGTAGATGTGGCTACTGAATGCTACTTCTTGCTGAACCAGGAAACCAATCTCCTTCCAAGGAATTGACAGTTTCCAGAAGTACTCTTGCGATCAATCTTGCAACCAGCATAATCAGAGTCTGTATAGCCAACTAGGTCGAAACCCGTATCCTTAGGATACCAAATACCAAGATTCGAAGTACCCTTAAGATATCTGAAGATACGCTTCACAGCTATCAAATGTGATTCTTTAGGATCAGCTTGGAACCTCGCACATAGGCATGTTGCGAACATTATATCTGGTATGCTTGCAGTTAGGTAGAGTATAGAACCTATCATGCCCCTATAACTTGTTATGTCAACTCGTTTTCCAGATTTATCTTGATCAAGCTTAGTGGCAGTGGCCATGGGAGTCTTTGTAGGTGCTGAATCTTCAAGATGATATTTTTTATGAAGATCCTTGATATACTTGGATTGATAGATAAAGATACCATATGTTCTTTGGCTTACTTGCAATCCAAGAAAGTAGTTCAGCTCTCCCATCATGCTCATCTCGTACCTACTCTGCATCAACTTAGCAAACCTTGCACAAAGTGAATCATTCGTAGAGCCAAATATAATGTCATCAACATAAACTTGCACAAGTAGAATATCATTTTTATGCTTTTTATAGAACAGAGTTTTATCTATGACACCTCTAGTAAAACCACTTTCAAGTAAGAATTCAGCAAGAGTGTCATACCATGTTCTAGGCGACTGCTTAAGACCATAGAGAGCTTTGAATAGAAGGTAGACAAAGTCCTCACATTCAGGATCAATAAAACCAGGAGGCTGTTCAACATAGACCTCTTCTTCAAGCTCACCATTCAAGAAATCACTTTTCACATCCATCTGATATACTCTGAAGTTTGAATGTGCAGCAAATGCTAGAAACATCTAGCAACTGGTGCGAAGGTCTCATCATAATCAATACCTTCTTCTTGAGTGTAGCCTTTGGCAACCAGTCTCGCCTTGTTCCTTGTAACTATTCCATTCTCGTCAAGTTTATTTCTGTATACCCATCTTACATCAATTACAGATTTGTCCTTTGGTCTGGGTACCAGCTTCCAAACTTTCTGTCTTTAAAACTTATTGAGTTCCTCTTGCATTGCAATCACCCAATCTGGATCTTCCAGAGCTTCTCCAACCTTCTTAGGTTCAATTTCTGATAGAAAACCAAAATACAAGCATTCGTTCTGAGTAGCTCTTCTAGTCTGAACTCTTGAGTCAAGATCACCAATGATCAGATCAAAAGTATGATCTCGATTCCAAACAGTTTGCCTTGGTAGATAAGATCTGGATGATTCCCCATTATTAGCATTCTGACTAGTGGATCCTTCTCCTGCTCTCCCTGAGTTGTTGCTTGTCTGATCTGTAGATTCTTCAACTTGAGGACTAAAACCAGAAATAGTCTGACTTTGAGATCATGTGTTCCCACTGCCATTACCAGAATCTGGATCATCATTATCATCATTACCATTATTATTTACATTATCAACAGCAACCTCAGGTTCAGTTTCATCATCCTCATCATCAGAAAGATTCTCAAAAGCTAGAGATTCATCATCATCTTCTTTCTGAATACTAGGAGATCTTGCATCATCAAATCTCACATTAAGGCTTTCCACAACCTTCTGACTATCGATCACATACACCCTGTATGCC
The DNA here is from genome assembly GCA_037693485.1 of Kitagawia praeruptora. Classification (NCBI taxonomy): domain Eukaryota; kingdom Viridiplantae; phylum Streptophyta; class Magnoliopsida; order Apiales; family Apiaceae; genus Kitagawia; species Kitagawia praeruptora. The sequence continues at coordinate 50,540,975 of CM075348.1, read as the reverse complement.
TTAGACTCCAATGAATACCCTAGGAAAATGCCTTCATCTGCTTTAGCATCAAACTTACCAAGATGCTCATAGCCATCTTTAAGAGCATAGCATTTTCCTCCGAACACATGAAAGTACTTCACGGATGGTTTAGTGAGGGCCATAAGCTCATATGGTGTCTTCTCATACATTTTGTTGATCAGGGTTCTATTCTGAGTATAGCAAGCTGCATTGACAGCCTCAGCCCAGAAATAGGTAGGAAGTTTAGCTTCATTCAACATTGTTTTGGCAACTTCAATCAGTGTTCGATTCTTCCTCTCAACCACTCCATTCTGCTACGGAGTCTTGGGTGCTGAAAACTGTCTTGAGATACCCTTCTCAGTACACCAGCTATTGAGAACTGAGTTTCTGAATTCAGTCCCATAATCTGATATGATTTTATGCACGGGCACTCCAGCTTCTAGCTCAATCTTCTTGATATGATCGATAATCATCTGCGCTGCTTCATCCTTAGAATGCGAGAATAACACCCATGTGTATTTGGAATAGTCATCCACAATTACTAAACAGTATCGCTTCTTGGACATAGACATGACATTAACTGGACCAAACAAATCCATATGCAGAAGTTGCAGTGGTTCAGTGATGTCTGATATTGTCTTCCTTTTGTGTGATGCTCTCTTGGACTTTCCCTTTTCACATGCTGCACATAGTCCGTCAGGACTGAACTCCATCTCGGGTAATCCTCTCACAAGTTCCCTCTTGACTAGAGAATTCATAGTCTTGAAGTTAAGATGTGAAAGCTTCTTATGCCATAACCAACTGTCTTCTGAAGATGCTTTACCGTAGAAGCACTTGACTTCATCATTGCTAGAGTTCCAGTCAGCTACGAACAAATCACCCTTTCTCACTCCTTGCAAAGCGAGCTTCTCATCCCTCTTGTTACTGATCAGACACTTCTCCTTCTTGAACAAGACTTCATATCCTTTATCACAAAATTGACTTATGCTCAGAAGATTATGCTTTAGACCATCAACAAGAGAGACTTCTTCAACGATGACATTCCCAAATTCCAAACAACCATATCCCGTAGTGAATCCTTTGCTGTCATCTCCAAAGGTAACCACTGGGCCAGCTTTCTCAACCACCTTTGATAGCAGGGCTCTATCACCGATCATATGTCTTGAACATCCACTGTCCAGAATCCACATGACTCGCTTTTTCTTCATGCCCTGTGTTCAAAGGAGATTAAGTTATCTTTGGTACCCAAACTTGTTTGGGTCCAGAGAGCTTAGACATATTTGCATATTTAACAGATTTCTGTGCAAATTTAGCAGATTTAGCATTTGCCTTGATTGTCTCCTTTTCTCTTACAGAGGCCTCAGCAGAATTGCTTCTAGGCTTGAGAGAAAAGGATTCTTTCCTAGATTTAGGTGGACTAGCAGTCTTAGGTCTGTTATTTCTATCATGTTTTGTTTTCTTACTTTTATCATCATATGAACAATTATTAACAGCAGGAGATGCATGTGTCATATTTAGAAAAGAAGTCATAAGATTAACAGTGCATGATATTCAAGCAGTTGAAGCACACTTAGAATGAACAGGCATGGCAGACATGTTATGAACATGAGCATTAATATTATGATTATTCTCTACTTTAACATTCTTACATGCATGAGTAAGATGAGCAGCAGAGTTGCAGTTGTTACATAACTTCCTAGGACCATTTTTGCCTATCCTTCCATTTCAGTTCTTCTTAGCCTTAGACTCATTTTGATCACCTAGTTCAGTTTTATGTTTTACAAATTTGACAAACTTCCTAGGTGACATTTCCTTTTCATTTCTTTGCTTTTTAATATCCTCAACAAGTATTTCATTTCTAATTAATAAAGCATCAACATCAAAGGGCTCAGAGGTAACTTTCTTATATAGGGGACTATCTGCATTCTTAAGAATAGGTGGTGCATTACTGGATGTAGCCTTAGTTGATTCAGGATCCACCACTTGTTTCTTACATTTCTTAACATTATAGTCAAATCCAATAGCAACTCTTGGACCAGATATTTGACTATCAAACAATTCCCTAGCAAGGTTAGCTAAATTCTGAAAAGCATATAGCTTACCATCTATGTCAGCTATTTTCTCTTTAAGTTCATTCTCTGTCTCGACACTAACCTGGAATTTGTTTTCTAGATACTCATTTTGATAAGTGGATTTATATCCACTTGGAACATTCTAAATCGGCTTAAATTGATTGTCTTGGACTCAAGTTTCTTGTAGTTTTGATGTGTTTTGCTTAGTTGTGCAGATTTACGAGAATGTTGACTAAGGTGGATGCTTCTATAATTTTTTGAGAATTAATTGATTAAAATTCGGATTTTTAAGAAGGGTTGCGCAGTCTACACTGTTTTGGACATATCTGGAGTTCTAGAAGTCCGTTTTCAGCGATCTTACTGCCCACGCGAAGCCTGGGAGATTTTCTATAACTTGGGATAGGATTCCCACAAGAAAATTGCGCCGGGTAGGAGCAATTTGCGCGAAGAACAGACTGTTGGGCGCAAGTTGCCCCTGAAAAATTACAGTTTTTATTATTTTGGCCATATCTTGAGTTCTACAACTCCGTTTGGGGCCCGTAAGCAGTCCACGCGAAGATAACGGAATTCTCTATCATTCTAAGGTGGTCCAGAGGTCCAATTACGTTTGGAACGTTCCAGAATATCTGAAGAAAAGTCAGCTACGAATTTTCCTTAAAAACAGAATCAGTTTAGGAAACGTATTTTGCAGAAATTCTATTATAATTCTGTTTTGGTATTTTCTTGCTGGGCAAGACTTCTAGAGCCTATATAAACACATCCAACCCTTGTAAATTGTATTAAGATCATTAAGATCATCATTAGGAGTAGAACCATTACATATCAATTACTTAGGATTATTTGTATCTTTTCATACTTTGTTTTTATCATGGTTTCATTAGATCCCATGATGACGAGAGGTTCGATTATGAACTAATCGTTGTCATGGGATTCTAACGGATTTATTTATGGAGTTTAGTATCTTGATGCTTTACAGATCTGTGTGTGATGTATATCTGATATCCTCGTATGGTTATGCTTAATTGATAGATGCGTCATGAACATCTAAATTGTTAATCTCTTGTGAAGCGATAGTGGATCTTGAGATTTAGAACTTGCCATGCTAGCATAGGTTCATGATTGTTATCAACATGATTCGTAGTATGAGATGAGAATACTTATATTGCCCTATGTGATCATTATGGATAACTTGTTCTTCAACCGTTATGTTTTCAAATTCTATAGACATATAGGGTCTAAGCATAATTGGTGTCTATTCATCTTCTATCTTTTGTGGATGTATGTTTAGTCTGGTATACGTATACTGAGAAGTAGCGTGTACTTGTTTCATGTTATCCGATCAGATATCATAACCATTGCATATAGTGATTAAAGGCGTCAGATCTAAGCAAAGTATTTAATGAAGTTAGGATTCCATGTTTACTCTTGCAGACGTAATTAGATTTTAATTCTTGTTAGTTAGTTAATTCTTAGTTTTGTTAATTTGTGTCTTAGTTAATTTAGTTTAATAAACCCAAAATTGTTATTGTCTTAGCAGTGCATAATAACCATACATTGTTGCATAGGCATATTTACTGAATAGAACCATAACTTGATCCCTGTGGGAACGAATTTGGACTTAACCTTATATATTACTTGTGACCACGTACGCTTGCGTGATTTAGTGCAAACAAGTTTTTGGCGCCGTTGCCGGGGATCATCGGTGTTTTATTTTTGGTTTATGTGCTTGTCAATAGTGGTCGTTAGAGTTCACTGACTCGGATTTCTTTTTCTCATCTATTCTTGTATAGTTCGTTGGTGTTTCAGGTACTTGTCAGAGAGCGTTGACGTTGAAGATGGATTTTCTAACTTACTATGGAGTTCAGCAGGTGGCTAATGTTTGTGAGCTATGTGCGGGCGCACATGAGACGTATCAGTGCTGGAGCAACCAAGGTGGTATTCAACAGCCTCAGCAATGTGAGCGGTGTTTGGGCGTTCATGATCCCTCACAGTATTGTTACTACGAAGGAGTTGATCCATATGTTAGTTATGAGGAATGATTAGTGCATAATTTTGCATATTTTTATTGCCTATTTATTGTCTGAAATCGTATTTTAAATAAATTATTTTGTTGCATTTCAGGAAAATTCGAGAAAACTGAAGAAATGACAAAATATATAAATAAAGAGCAAGGAAGGGCCAAAAAGAGAAGAAAATGACCAAAATGCAAAAAGGCAAAAGAATTAGGAGTTTGGTGAAAAAGGGAAAGCTTAAGGAGTCCGGTTCCAGACCCTCAGTAGACCGCAGCTCGGAACATAAGAATTTAATTTTTGTTAATAAATATTTTATTTAAATTAGAAAATTTTATTTATAAATATCTAATAATATTAGGTATTTATTTTTATAATTTCTGAATTAAATTAATTATTTATTAATTAAAGATTATAAGTTGTGCGAATTAAAAAGCATTTATATGGAAACCTTTCCTAACAACCTATGTTAGGCACCGAATGTTGACAAAGTTTGTATGATGAGTTGATTTTGTCAAAGGAAAAAACCTATCAACTGCTATAAATTAGAGAGCCTGCAGGGAGAGAAGAGAACCCGGGGGAATAGCCCCTAGCTGCACTTTTGCTTTGAATTCTTCATTTTGCCGATTCCTGTTAACACTTTTAATATAAAACATCTTAGCCTTAGTTACTCTAAATTTTGTAGCTCCATCTTTATTTCTGTAGTATTTTTCTAAATCTTGTAAACACTTTCATTAATGCAAAGTTTTATTCTCTCTTAATTTTCTTGTCTTGTTTTTTTTATGTTGAATTAATTTCGTTATTTTCGTAAATCCGTTTAGTGGACAAAGTAGCGAAATGCTAACCACTTGAGGTTGAAAGTAACGATTTTTAAATTCCTGTTCTTAGTTAATAATTATAATTGTACCCCTTTAAATCTCAATTTTATTGTGGGTTTTGTAAGTTTTAATTATAGATATAATTTTCATAATTTATGTGTTAGTATAACAAAATTAAATAAAAAAAAAATAGTTTTATTAATTTTCAGCATTTTATTTACCTCCCATTTTAGTTAAATTCGAAGCAAAACCTCCCCTGTTTTCTCAGCACCCATCAAACCCCTCTCCTCTCCCAATCTCTCTCGATCTCACGCCCATCTCACCCTCTTCCTTCTTATTCGATCAAACCCACCAGCCATCCTTTCTTCCTCTTCACCCAAATATCCTCCTCCCCTTATCCTTTCTTTTCGATTAAATCGCCAAACACGCTCCTTTCTTCTTCTGGTTATTCGAATTATTAGAACCCCTTTCCCTGTTTTTCCCTTGCTGCGTATTAGTTGGTTTTTACTCGTTAGTTTGTTCGTCGCTGAGCTTCTTTAAATTGTACGAGTTTTGGTTGTTAGATTGTTTGAGTTTGGTTTTCAAAAAAAAAAAGATTGTTTGAGTTTGGTGTATTGATAGCGAATTTACTGGGTGTCGTTTGTGGTTAGTTCGGTCGAGTTTTGCTGGATGTTTAAGTTTCGTGTCGTTGTAAAAGTTGCTGGGTTTTGTACATTTGATACTGAGATTAATCAAGTCCGAGGTTGAGACGATTTCTTTGTTTTTCCTGGGTCTATTTCTGTTATTCGAGTCCGAGTCCCGTAATTTCTTTCGAGCTATGGGTGACTGCTGTGTATTGTTTGATTACTGATGACGACGAGTTTATGTTTGTGGCTAAGTGTTGCGTTTTTGTTGGAAGCTCCATTTCATTTTAGAGCTGCTACGCACCGTTTGTGCTAGTGTTTTCATTTCTTGGTTCAGAGTTAAGAGTCCAAGTGCTGGTTCGAGTTTTAGTGAGTAGTTGATTGGCAGTGTAGTCGAATGGTGGTCTCGAATTTTCCAGAATTATCACTGTCGAATTTTGTTGATGCTGTGTTGAATCGGAGTTTTACTGAATCGTGTTTTTGTTTGATTCGTCTGTGTCTAAGTTGAGTCCGGTGTTGAGTTTGTTTTTCTGAGTTGTTGTATTTCGAGTTATGGTAAGTTTGTGTTTGAAGCTGGTATTTCGTATGTGGGTTTCGAGTTTGAAATCTGGGCGTAATTGTTGAGTCTTGTCTGTTCACCGTTGTTCTTGTCTGCTAGTTTTTTAGTAATGTTTCTGCATCTTCGCTTAGTAGAATTGAATAACTTCGTTTTTGTACTGAGTTCAAATTGCTGTGTTGACTCGAATTGTGGTTGAGTTTACGGTTTTGCGTGTTCTGAGTTTTGTTTTGAGAGTAATATGGATGTTGATTAACGTAGTGAGCTGATTGCTGTCCAGTTTCGTGTTTTGGGATTGTTCCGTTTGAAGCGTTTTGTAAAATAAAATTTGAATTCAATTCAAGTAGTGAAAATACAAAGTTTGTTAAGTTTAGAAAATACAATAATAATTTAATTTTCTTTAAGCAAATAGATTAAATTTTCTTTTAATTAATTAGTTTAAAACCAAATTTTCCAAAACCACTTGTTCTAATTCGCCTAAGTTAAAAATTAAGAAAACGCGAAATAAATATTAGTCTCTGTGGATCGAATCATAAATACTAAAACGAGATCGTGCGCTTGCGATTTTAATTGTCACATTTTCACCACATCAAGTTTTTGGCGCCGCTGCCGGGGACTAATTATTTTTCACGCCTTGATTTTTAATTTTTCGGATTAGTTTTATTTCTTGTCTCATTTTTTATCTCATTTTTTTTAGGAAAGTTGGAAATTCGGGAATCTTCTCGCGGAGCTTGGAACGAAAATTGGAATTTTTGGAAGCATGCTTCGGTAACCCGTATCTCACTCTTTTCGCCTTTTTATTTTAGAAAATCACAAAAAAAAAAAATCAAAAAAATTGAAAATCACAAAAAATTTGAAAATGAAAAAAAAAATCCAAAAAAAAAAAATTTAGTTGTAAATACATAATTGTTGCATCATGCATTTAATCACTTAGGAGCACATCATCTGGATTTTTATTTTCTTGTTTTTAATTTTTCGTACCTTATAAATTGTGGTGATTGCTGGAGGACCCAAAGGTACGTTAAATTCTTTTTTCTTTTAGATTTGAACACGTAGTGTAAGCATCCCTATTTGTTTATAGTTTTTCGTATATATCTTGTTGTTGTTTGTTGCATCATTTGTAGCATTAATAAAATTAATTAGACGTTTGCCCCTAGGAATTTCGCGCTCAATTAGGAAGGTACCTAAGAAACGAAATAATCATTAATTATTCCGACTCTTTGGTGTCTAGGCAAGCAAAAGCTTACCTGGCCAATTAAGATTTTGTGTCTAAGTGACGAGTTTGGCCTCTTGGCAATGCCTGCTCTAATCTGGTCAAATCGGTCCGAATAAATTCTGATTTATCGAGTTTTTGGTGGTCCTTGCGGTTAGGAGCAATGTCTAGTCATTTTATTTAGGGAACCTAGGTTTAGAATTTTTTTTCTTTTGCTTTTTCACCCTTTATTTTGTGTGCTTATTTTGTGTGATCAATAATGTGGTCAAATTATAATTCTTATACACTAGGGTTTACAAATTACCATGAATTTGAGCAAGATAATTCTATGTGTCAACAAACTCTTAGGAATGACCCATTTGTACCTACCTACAATCCCGGGTGGGGGAATCACACAAATTTCTTATGGGATTATGACGAGGAGTTAGCGGATAATACGATGTGGTGTGAGTCAATTAGGGAACCTAATGTTTATAACGAGTCGTCTAGTACTTTTAGTAATTTGCATTATAGTGAAAACGATATTGCAATCGACTCTGAATTAGATGCTCTTAATAGACGACTCGAAGCCTTAGAAACCCTTAATGGCCCTTCACACACGTCTTGGCACCCAAATTTCAACTCTCCGAGTCGCGATTTTCAACATGGCCCCGACTTTCAACAAGTCAACGCCACGTTTCAACCAACCTTTCGAAATGACCATTCTACATCGCCTTCTAATTCCGGTTGGAGAGATTATCCCGATCTCTCAAGGAACCAAGGTCATAGCTACCAATCTCAGCCTCTGCATCTTCAAGAACCGAACTCTTACCCGTTTCCAAACCAAGGTCATTATTCTCACCCGATTCAAGCACCATTGAACCCTCCCGGGTTTAACGATTCAGATGAGCGACTTAATACCTTAGAAAAGAGTATCGAGGATTTATTGAATTCTCAAATTAACTTCATGCAAACCATAGATCAAGATAGGCAACTGTTGAATTCTAATGTTCAAGCCTTATCTAATTTAGAAGTTCAATTCGGAGAATTAGTAAACACATTTGCTGAGCAAGAAAAAAATGAGTTTCCAAATCCACCCGAGGTCAACCCTGAATTTCTTATCACTCAAAGACCTATCGATACTTTCGATGATATCATTTCTCTTAGGTCTAATGTTGACACTCCTTTCGGTGGTGATTCACACGAAGAAGATTCTAATGCTGACATCATTCTTTCTCTAGGTCAAACGAAGAATCCCGATGATTCCGAGTTTGTGGCTTCACCTAGACAACCATCATCTTCTTCTAGTGAACTTTTCCTTTCATCTTCCAAACCCCTTCCCGAAAAATCCAAACACCTTCATACTAAACCAATAGGAGCTAATCTAGTTAAGGAGGTTGTTTCATGGTCAAATTTGGACGATTAAGAGATTGAGTCTCTTCTTAAACAAGATTTTCAATTGCATTACGAGACCAATCGAGAGCTTCACGAATCTTTTAAGGATTTGACCTCGGAAGAGATGTTTAGAGAGATGAAGAATATTTGTTCCAAATGGGAAACCCAACATATGGATAGTTCTTGTGATCCTAATTCTGTTGGTAAAACATTTTTCGAAGAGCCACCCCCACCCGTTTCTATTTCTTCATTTTCCACTCGTGCTCCGTCTTTCATCGAAACTCATGATATTCATAACCAAGAATTTCAAGTAATCAATTTGCTTAAACAACATAAAGAAGCGTCTAATTGGTCTATGAATGATGTTAGTAATGTGAGTTTTATTCTTGCGCATAATCTGATCAATCGAGTGGTCTATGCTATTTGTATGGGTGAGTTTCTGAATTATGTTGGTTGTATAACAAAACTAGTTTTTCTGAGAGCAGGTATTGGTTAGTAAATATTTGTTTTGTACCTCCCATAGTAGAATGTAGGTATGGGGGAGGAATGGTGTGTGTAGGTTGTATTAATTTGTTATTTTTATTTTTGTTCGTCTCCGTCATCCCTTATCAGGTATTATCTCCTCATTCTCATTTGTCATTTCTGTTACATTTGCATACATTGAGGACAATGCATGATTTAGGTATGGGGGAGGGTTTTTAGTGTAAATATAAAATCAGAAAATCCAAAAAAATGAAAAAATGAAAAAAAATCACAAAAAGAGTTGTAGAATTGTAAAAAAAAAGAGTTCTAATTTTATTCTAGTCTTGTTAACTGATTGCTAGTTGCTTGATGCACCCTTGCATGCTATGGTAATCTTGTGTTCCATTAGCTATTGTTTGAGAAGTGATTTGCTAAGTTCTTGTTCACACACTTAAACTAACAAGGTAAAACTAGTAGACTTATTTGAATTGTGCAAGAAATTAGAAGGTCATGATTAGGTGCAAGATGATTTGGTTTTCATGCTTTGAGTACAAGTAGGTGCACTAAGGATACCTTTACTTGAGATTGATTATGTTCTACCACACCAAGTGAGTTTTGAGCCGATATGCACATCTTTTGCATTTATATTCTTTTGCTTGAGTGTCCACTTGTCATTTGCATTGCTAGCCCTTGTTTGAGTTTTTTCTTGAAACACATGACATTGATTGATGATAAGATGATGAAGGCATTTAGGAATAACCCGTATTTCCAAAATATCCACACCATGCTTATGTGATCAATTAGTTAACCCTTTGAGCTTAATCATATTCTTTCGGTGACACACCACATTACTCGCCTAAGACCTTTTTCTTGTATAGCCTTACGTATTCTTGATCCCAATTTGTCAAAGGCTAGTATGATCTTGAGGGAGCAATAAGGTGTGTGAAATAGGGTTTACTTTTGTTCATAACTTTTGAGGAAATATATGTTTTGTTGGTTATCTTGTTAGTCGATTTTATGTAAAGGAGGATTATTGTTGCTTATATTTATCTTAGCTCTCATGAAAAAAAAAAGAAGAAAAAAAAGGAGAAAAAAAAAATTGAAAAAAGAAAAAAAAAAAAGAAAAAAAATATATATATGAGAGCATACTTATGTTTTTGTAATCCTCCTTCATTCGATTAGTCAAGTCCTTTTGTTAAAAGTAGAAAATAATGTGTGGGGAGTAAGTTTGATGTTGTGCATGATTTTCATGGTGACTTACTAGCTTTTGACACTTCATCTTGTTTTGGCCTTACTTGACATACCTTGTCCCTAGCCCCATTACGACCCGAATAAAGACCTTTTGATTGTCATCATTGATGTATGTTGTGTTTAAGTTAGAATGATACCAAGTGTCAAGCATGCTTTTGATTTTGTTGGAATTGAGTGATACATTTACCCTTGTTCTTGAGTGAATGTTCTTTTGTGAGTGAATTGTGAGGTATTGCTTGTTTCTTTTGCATATGAAATCTCAAGTTTTGACTCTAAGGTGTGCTCTTGTAGACCTAGCATGTTTTCCAATAATTTTTGCACTTGTCACGAACTGGTAATCACTCTTGCATACCTCTTTAAGTCGACTATGTGAATCCTTGAACTTTCCACACCAAGACTTTGCAAATTCATTTTGATTCTTAAGTTGATGTATCACGAGATGACATGTATGTGTGGTGTTGCATTTTATACGAATTAGATGGATTTTGTGGGTACATTCACTATAGGCCCTCACGAGACCTCACTCGTCCACTAGGGCTGCCTAGGGGTTTACAGGGCTTGTTGCATATGCCAAATGCAATCGTCACACCTACGAAAAGGATGTATAGGATTTTTTATCTAGATTATCTTTTTGTTTTTGTTTTACTCGAGGACGAGCAAAAGATAGGTATGGGGGCATTTGATTAGTGCATAATTTTGCATATTTTTATTGCCTATTTATTGTCTGAAATCGTATTTTAAATAAATTATTTTGTTGCATTTCAGGAAAATTCGAAAAAACTGAAGAAATGACAAAATATATAAATAAAGAGCAAGGAAGGGCCAAAAAGAGAAGAAAATGACCAAAATGCAAAAAGGCAAAAGAATTAGGAGTTTGGTGAAAAAGGGAAAGCTTAAGGAGTCCGGTTCCAGACCCTCAGTAGACCGCAGCTCGGAACATAAGAATTTAATTTTTGTTAATAAATATTTTATTTAAATTAGAAAATTTTATTTATAAATATCTAATAATATTAGGTATTTATTTTTATAATTTCTGAATTAAATTAATTATTTATTAATTAAAGATTATAAGTTGTGCGAGTTAAAAAGCATTTTTATGGAAACCTTTCCTAACAACCTATGTTAGGCACTGAATGTTGACAAAGTTTGTATGATGAGTTGATTTTGTCAAAGGAAAAAACCTATCAACTGCTATAAATTAGAGAGCCTGCAGGGAGAGAAGAGAACCCGGGGGAATAGCCCCTAGCTGCACTTTTGCTTTGAATTCTTCATTTTGCCGATTCCTGTTAACACTTTTAATATAAAACATCTTAGCCTTAGTTACTCTAAATTTTGTAGCTCCATCTTTATTTCTGTAGTATTTTTCTAAATCTTGTAAACACTTTCATTAATGCAAAGTTTTATTCTCTCTTAATTTTCTTGTCTTGTTTTTTTTTTATGTTGAATTAATTTTGTTATTTTCGTAAATCCGTTTAGTGGACAAAGTAGCGAAATGCTAACCACTTGGGGTTGAAAGTAACGATTTTTAAATTCTTGTTCTTAGTTAATAATTATAATTGTACCCCTTTAAATCTCAATTTTATTGTGGGTTTTGTAAGTTTTAATTATAGATCTAATTTTCATAATTTATGTGTTAGTATAACAAAATTAAATAAAAAAAATAGTTTTATTAATTTTCAGCATTTTATTTACCTGCCATTTTAGTTAAATTCGAAGCAAAACCTCCCCTGTTTTCTCAGCACCCATCAAACCCCTCTCCTCTCCCAATCTCTCTCGATCTCACGCCCATCTCACCCTCTTCCTTCTTATTCGATCAAACCCACCAGCCATCCTTTCTTCCTCTTCACCCAAATATCCTCCTCCCCTTATCCTTTCTTTTCGATTAAATCGCCAAACACGCTCCTTTCTTCTTCTGGTTATTCGAATTATTAGAATCCCTTTCCCTATTTTTCCCTTGCTGCGTATTAGTTGGTTTTTACTCGTTAGTTTGTTCGTCGCTGAGCTTCTTTAAATTGTACGAGTTTTGGTTGTTAGATTGTTTGAGTTTGGTTTTCAAAAAAAAAAAGATTGTTTGAGTTTGGTGTATTGATAGCGAATTTACTGGGTGTCGTTTGTGGTTAGTTCGGTCGAGTTTTGCTGGATGTTTAAGTTTCGTGTCGTTGTAAAAGTTGCTGGGTTTTGTACATTTGATACTGAGATTAATCAAGTCCGAGGTTGAGACGATTTCTTTGTTTTTCCTGGGTCTATTTCTGTTATTCGAGTCCGAGTCCCGTAATTTCTTTCGAGCTATGGGTGACTGCTGTGTATTGTTTGATTACTGATGACGACGAGTTTATGTTTGTGGCTAAGTGTTGCGTTTTTGTTGGAAGCTCCATTTCATTTTAGAGCTGCTACGCACCGTTTGTGCTAGTGTTTTCATTTCTTGGTTCAGAGTTAAGAGTCCAAGTGCTGGTTCGAGTTTTAGTGAGTAGTTGATTGGCAGTGTAGTCGAATGGTGGTCTCGAATTTTCCAGAATTATCACTGTCGAATTTTGTTGATGCTGTGTTGAATCGGAGTTTTACTGAATCGTGTTTTTGTTTGATTCGTCTGTGTCTAAGTTGAGTCTGGTGTTGAGTTTGTTTTTCTGAGTTGTTGTATTTCGAGTTATGGTAAGTTTGTGTTTGAAGCTGGTATTTCGTATGTGGGTTTCGAGTTTGAAATCTGGGCGTAATTGTTGAGTCTTGTCTGTTCACCGTTGTTCTTGTCTGCTAGTTTTTGAGTAATGTTTCTGCATCTTCGCTTAGTAGAATTGAATAACTTCGTTTTTGTACTGAGTTCAAATTGTTGTGTTGACTCGAATTGTGGTTGAGTTTACGGTTTTGCGTGTTCTGAGTTTTGTTTTGAGAGTAATATGGATGTTGATTAACGTAGTGAGCTGATTGCAGTCCAGTTTCGTGTTTTGGGATTGTTCCGTTTGAAGCGTTTTGTAAAATAAAATTTGAATTCAATTCAAGTAGTGAAAATACAAAGTTTGTTAAGTTTAGAAAATACAATAATAATTTAATTTTCTTTAAGCAAATAGATAAAATTTTCTTTTAATTAATTAGTTTAAAACCAAATTTTCCAAAACCACTTGTTCTAATTCGCCTAAGTTAAAAATTAAGAAAACGCGAAATAAATATTAGTCTCTGTGGATCGAATCATAAATACTAAAACGAGATCGTGCGCTTGCGATTTTAATTGTCACATTTTCACCACATCAAGTTTGAACAACCATATTTTCAATACCATCCTCAACAGTACCAGCAAGATGTTCCAGATATGTCATATTTCTTTGGTAGTGAAGAGTTTCAACATCAGCAACCTACTCCTACTTTTCAGTCAGATGAGGTTGATGCTATGGAGGAGATTAGGATGCTTCTAAAGAGTACTGAGGAGTCTATCAATTCTATGGGGACACTAGCTGCTCAAATTTTGAGAGCCTTGGAACAAGAGAAACAACAATTCATGCTAGAGGCAACACCAGAGAATAACGGTGACTTGGAGCAAGGTACTGCATGCTTAATTGAGGAAGACAAATTCCAAGGTGAGGTGAGCGTTCATAAGCCGTGTGAGGAATTTGATCATGTTAGGATGGTGGATGATTTGGAAAGGGCACTATTTGGGACAGACACTGTTGAGCTGCATAAATTTCAAAAATTGGTATGTGCGTACCAAGAGGCTGATGAATATGGGAAAGATGCAGGTCTTCTACTTGTCTCAGAGTTTAAAGATGGAGGTAGCGCATTAGAGCCAATGGAGGAAGTTCTTTTTGAGGAACCAAAGGCTTCAACAACTTACATTTACCCTCCTCCATTATATTCAAGCGAAGCCCGCGAGTGTGTGTTGTTCTACAAATTGTCAGATTTTGGGTCAACAGATGAAGGCATTAAAATTGGACATAGCTGTTACACGAATAGGCCAAACGAGGAGAAGGGGCAGAAAGTGTGCCGTCGTGATGACGATGAAGTATTGCGAAGAGAGGACCAGGCGAACTATTATCATCCTTAATGGAGGCTTGGAAGTAACGTCAAGCTATTGACGTTAAAGAAGCGCTTCGTGGGAGGCAACCCATGCCGTTAGTGTAGAAAGAGATGAAAAAGAAAAAAAAATTGAGTGTTGTGCAAAAAAAAAAAAAAAAAAAAAATTGAGTGTTGTGAAAAAAAAAAAAAAAACTTTGTTGTAAGAGTCGTTTTCACCGCGTCGTAGCGCACGCAGCACGCCAGGTCGAGCACAAGTCTCTGCCGAGGAGTGATTGTCCGTGTATATATGTGTTAACACATATTAAAAAAAAAAAAAAAAGGTAGGACAAAGTTTTCATCAACAATTCACGCGCCATGTCCTGGCCAACCAACTGACCACCAGGTTTGTTTTGTTCGTAATTATATGTTTTAATATTTTATTAAATAAACATTCATCTCCTAAATCAATTCCAACCCCTTTTCTAATTATTATCTCCACCTAAAATCCTAATTCTAGTCCATATTAATTCCAAATTATTCCCAATCCTTCTCTTATTTCATATTATTTTTTTCCCATCTATATATACCAATGTTACAGAAATCGCTTATCGGACTAAATCGGTTGAGCTATCGATTTGCGATTTATCGGAAATCGGCGATTTATCGGAATGATAAATCGGAATTAAATCGGATGCTTTTTAATAATTTATTTTATAATATTTATTAAAGTAGACTATTATTATTATTATTATATACAAAATTAAATATATATTTAAAATATAAGATTAAATATATTTTTTTCAATATAATTATGATTAAATTACTACTTTTCATAACATTAACGAGTACACTTTTTTGACCCAAAAAAAAAAGAGCCTAGACATACCCTTTGAATTACTTTGACCTTATCAATTGTTCAAGTCAAGTACTCCTAGAGTCCTAGTCTCCTACTCCTACTATACAGCGATAATTGTGATATTTATTTTAATCTTCTGTTGTCAATTAAAGTGGGTTAGAGGTCTCGTTTAATGTGCCATCTTCTTCCTCCTGCCATCTTCTTCCTCCTTTTTTTCATTCCATATGCTTGTCTTCCTTTTGTTATATGAACATATATATTTGTATCTTCTTCATTTCTTCTTGCTTATCATGTTATATGCAATTGTTTTAGTAGAGAATTGCTTGTTGAATAGTCTTGCCGGAAATCAAGTTCATGCCGGAAATCTTGTCGCCAGAAATCTTACTGACGATCTGATTTTATCCTTACTTGACCCGATTTGGACCGATTTTTGACCCGATCTGTAGAAACCGTATAGTTCACCGATTCCGGTGAATAATATCGGTAGCTCACCTTTTTCCGATTTATCGGCCGATTTATCGCTTGAATCGGCGATTTTTACAACACTGATATATACACACCTATAGACACACAAATTCTACCCCATTCCAATTATATTTCCTACAATAAATTTCAAGGCTTCAAGGTTCAAGTTTGGGGGAATTTTTAATTGCAAGTTTCACCTCTCCGGTTCGTATTTGGGGTATATTTCTTCCTTTTATTTTGATATTACGAATTGTGTTCTTGCATTATTAGGGTTGTGTGTTCTTGCTTATTTGGGGGTATTTGTGAATTCGAATTTTTTGTGGATTTTGGTGAATTTTGTGAGTTGGGTATTGATTCTTATGGCTCCTAAGCGTGGGAGAGGTGGTGCCAGTGTTCTGAAATTTTCGTCTCCCGCATGATTCATTCGAGGATGAGGACGAGTAGGTATGTTTTCTGCTATCCCTTGTATTTACTTCCATTCAATGAGGACATTGAATATTTTAAGTTTGGGGGTGGTTTGAGGGATTAGTAGTTGTTGTTGTATTATTTGTTCATGTAGGATATCATGCTTTGCATATTAGTAGTAGTAAATTATGCATTTATGTTCGTGTTATCTACGTTTGTTTCATATAGGACATTCTGTTTTTATGTTTGTATATCATGTGAGTTCATAATAGTTTGCATTTGCACCCATGCTTAATAGGAATTTTGTGTTGTTGACACTTTTGATTGAGAAGTGATATGCTTTGTTCTTGTGCACACACATACGCTAGTAAGTTGTAGCTAGTAGACTTATTGAATGTTGTAAGTGATTAGAAGGACATGAATATGTGCAAGATGATTTAGTTTGCATGCTTTGAATACAAGTAGGTGCATTAGAGAGATTTTTGCTTGGGATTGAGTATGTTTTTCCACCAAGTGAGTTTTTGAGCCTTAATGCATATTTGCAATTTATTCGTTTGCTTGAGTGTCCACGAATTGTTTGCCTTGCTAGCAGTTGTTTGAGGTCTTTCTTGAAACGCATGACATTATTTGACGATTAAAATGATAAAGGCATGTAGGAATAACCGTATATTTTCCCATATTACCACACCATATTTACATGATCAATTAGTTAACCCGTTGAGCTTAATCTTATTTTTTCGGTGACATACCACATTACTTGCCTAGACCTTTTTCTTGTATTGGCCTTACATTAATTTGAACCCACATTGTCAAAGGCTAGTAGAGTGTTTAAGGGAGTAATAAGGTGTGCAAAGGAGGGGTATTGTTGGTCATAATTTTGGGGGGAAATATTGAAATTTGGGTTTGGATTGTTTACTTGATAGTCGGCTTGTGTAATAAAATTGTGGGATCATTGTTTATTGTTTATATTATTGTTTATGTTATATTTAGCTCTCGAAAAAAAAAAAGAAAAAAAAAGAAAAAAAAAAGAAAGAAAAAAAAAATATTATGAGAGCATGTTTGTGTTTGTTGCGATCCTATTTCAGTCGACTAGTCGAGTGTTTGTTTTAGTAAAAATTATGTGGGGGGAAAATAGGGTGTTGTGTATGATTTATTATGGTACTTATTAGCTTTTGACACTTCACCTGATTTGGCTTATTTGACATACCTTGTCCCTAGCCCCGTTAAAACCCAAATAAAGACCTTTTGATTATCGTCATTGATGTATGTTGTGTTAAGAGTTAGATTGATACCAAATGTCAAGCATGCTTATGATTTTGTTGAAATTGAGTGATACACTTACCCTTGTTCTTGAGTGAATATTCTTTTGTGAGTGTTTGATTGTTTTTGCATATGAGATCCCGAGTTTTGTCTCAAAGATGTACTCTTGTAGGCTTAGCATGTTTACTAACTTATTCTTACATTTGACATGGACTTTTGAGAACTTATGCATGTTCATTGAGTAGACTATGTGAATACTTGCACTTTCGACACCAAGACATTGCATATTTACTTTGATTCTTAAGTTGATATGGCATGAGAGGATTTGAAGGTATGGTAGGATTTTAGTATTAGATTAATTGTATTTTTCATATTAGTTGCATTCATGCATTGCATTGCATTGGATTTTGTGGGTACATTCACTATAGGCCCTCACGAGACCTTACTCGTCCACTAGGGCTGCCTAGGGGTTTAAAGGGCTTGTTGCATATGCCAAATGCAACCGTGATCACCTACGGAAGTGGTACTAGTTAGTTAGTTAGTTGTAATTGTTTATGCTTGAGGACAAGCATCGGTTTAAGTTTGGGGGTGTGATAAGTGGATTTATATCCACTTGGAACATTCTAAATCGGCTTAAATTGATTGTCTTGGACTCAAGTTTCTTGTAGTTTTGATGTGTTTTGCTTAGTTGTGCAGATTTACGAGAATGTTGACTAAGGTGGATGCTTCTATAATTTTTTGGGAATTAATTGATTAAAATTCGGATTTTTAAGAAGGGTTGCGCAGTCTACACTGTTTTGGACATATCTGGAGTTCTAGAAGTCCGTTTTCAGCGATCTTACTGCCCACGCGAAGCCTGGGAGATTTTCTACAACTTGGGATAGGATTCCCACAAGCAAATTGCGCCGGGTAGGAGCAATTTGCGCGAAGAACAGACTGTTGGGCGCAAGTTGCCCCTGAAAAATTACAGTTTTTATTATTTTGGCCATATCTTGAGTTCTACAACTCCGTTTGGGGCCCGTAAGCAGTCCACGCGAAGATAACGGAATTATCTATCATTCTAAGGTGGTCCAGAGGTCCAATTACGTTTGTAACGTTCCATAATATCTGAAGAAAAGTCAGCTACGAATTTTCCTTAAAAACAGAATCAGTTTAGGAAACGTATTTTGCAGAAATTCTATTATAATTCTGTTTTGGTATTTTCTTGCTGGGCAAGACTTCTAGAGCCTATATAAACACATCCAACCCTTGTAAATTGTATTAAGATCATTAAGATCATCATTAGGAGTAGAACCATTACATATCAATTACTTAGGATTATTTGTATCTTTTCATACTTTGTTTTTATCATGGTTTCATCAGATCCCATGATGACGAGAGGTTCGATTATGAACTAATCGTTGTCATGGGATTCTAACGGATTTATTTATGGAGTTTAGTATCTTGATGCTTTACAGATCTGTGTGTGATGTATATCTGATATCCTCGTATGGTTATGCTTAATTGATAGATGCGTCATGAACATCTAAATTGTTAATCTCTTGTGAAGCGATAGTGGATCTTGAGATTTAGAACTTGCCATGCTAGCATAGGTTCATGATTGTTATCAACATGATTCGTAGTATGAGATGAGAATACTTATATTGCCCTATGTGATCATTATGGATAACTTGTTCTTCAACCGTTATGTTTTCAAATTCTATAGACATATAGGGTCTAAGCATAATTGGTGTCTATTCATCTTCTATCTTTTGTGGATGTATGTTTAGTCTGGTATACGTATACTGAGAAGTAGCGTGTACTTGTTTCGTGTTATCCGATCAGATATCATAACCATTGCATATAGTGATTAAAGGCGTCAGATCTAAGCAAAGTATTTAATGAAGTTAGGATTCCATGTTTACTCTTGCAGACGTAATTAGATTTTAATTCTTGTTAGTTAGTTAATTCTTAGTTTTGTTAATTTGTGTCTTAGTTAATTTAGTTTAATAAACCCAAAATTGTTATTGTCTTAGCAGTGCATAATAACCATACATTGTTGCATAGGCATATTTACTGAATAGAACCATAACTTGATCCCTGTGGGAACGAATTTGGACTTAACCTTATATATTACTTGTGACCACGTACGCTTGCGTGATTTAGTGCAAACACATTTCTTTCCTTTAGATTTTCTATATGCATATTAGTGAGTTCTAGTTCCTCATTCCTGGCTTGTATCTTACTAAGTTCAGCCCTAGCATTTTCAGTCTCAGATTTAGCAGTTGTTATATCTTTTAAAGCATATTCTAAATCCCATCTAAGATCACTTATAGATTTGCTAGAGTCTATCACATGCTTGACACAATCACGATTACGACATTTAAATCTATCAGCCATAGAAGCAGGCATGTTTTTTACCTCATATCCGTAAGTAGGATCATAGTCTGCCATCAGCGCAAGATTGCCATACTCCTCTTCATCGTCAGTGTCATCCCAGCTTTTGCCCTCGGCAATGTATGACTTGACAGGATACTTTCTCTGAGAGCTAGAGTCCCTTTTTTGAAAAAATGTTCTTCCTTTCATTTGCTTGCCTGGGTTCTCTGCAATCGCTGGCAAAGTGCCCCATCTTATCACAGTTGTAGCACCGAAACTTGCTACGGTCTACCATCCCTGTCTTGTTACTCTTTCCTGATTCAGACCCAGAAGATGAACCAGTTCTCTGCGATCTGCTGCTACTTCCAGAAGATCTGTACTTGGCATTTTTCCTGAATCTGATTCGGCTAAAGTTAGCTGCTAATGTAGCCATAGTAGGATCCTCCAGTTGCTGCAACTCCTCAAGAGTATAATACTCACTTTCGTCACTAGGTAGATCATCATTGTCCATTTCAGCTTCAAAGAACACATCCTTCTTGTTCTGCGGTTTCACAACCTTTGTTTCAGGTTCTTTGTGGCTGGATGCAGTAAGAGCAGTTGTCTTCAATAATTCAGCATTCTTGCTGTCCACTGTTCCAGCACCATATATAATTTTCCTTTGCTCTTGCTCCATCTCATGAGTTCTTAACTTTCCATACAACTTCTCAAGAGTCATTGTAGCAAAGTCATCTCTCTCTCTGATGGATGACGCTTTATGTTCTACATGGTGTGGTAGAGTCAGCATGAATTTCCTGTTTGTCTCTCTTAGAGGATACTTCTTCCCGTGAATGCTCAACTCATTCAGTAGCTTATTGTATCTCTCGAAAACTTGAGTGATACTTTCACCAGGAAGAGATTTAAAAGCTTCGTAGTGAGACGTCAGAATATCCAGTCGATTTTCACGAACTTCATCACTTCCCTCCATTATCATTCCAATCGTATCCCACATGTGTTTCGCACTAGTACAGTTCATAATTTGATGATTCATTTCATCATCCATGGAGTCAACACTTCCTGAAAGCGGGCTAAGCCGGCTTTCCTACTAGATGGACTGTCTAGCAGCTTACACAGATAAGATATAAGAGAGAGAAGAGAGAGTTGTGTGTTGAGGTGTGTTTTGAAATGAAATACAACATGTCTATTTATAGATTTTAGAAAGTCACTATTTGGCACTATTCCAACAACCCCCAAATACTATTCCAACAACCCCAGCTACTATTCCAACAACCGCAGTTACTATTCATATGAATAGTACTATTCATATGAATAGTGATTTCGGTTACTATTCATATTCTCTTCTGTTTATTTTGCTGTTTTAATTCATCTCAGAAAATAATTTAAGTACCAGATTAATTTAATTATTTTGTTATAAATAATTAATTAATCTGTTACTTATTTAATTTTCAGAGTAAATTAACTTTTGACAATACCTTGAGATATTATGTCTGTCCTTGATCGTCAACAGGCTTTGGCAATTCTTTCTATAAATTAATGTGTTGATCATTCCCGTATGTGTTGACACTTGGTGCACTACGTGTTGACACTTGGTGCACTAGTCTGGCTCACAAGTGACTAGCACTGATCTTGATCTTCACACCTTCGTTACATTCCAATTTATTAGCCTGCAGCAATATCTTCAAATACATGAAATCTTTTGGTCCTTCAACTGAATCATCTGTACATCTTATTCTGTCACTGAGGCTTGATCATGTTAATGAACTTCTTTCAGCGACTTGAACCTTGTTGGTGCCTGTTCTTCAAATTTCACGATCCCTGTATAGAGTTAATATTATTTATCTTTTATCCTAGTTGAGTTATATATGTCCTCTAATACATATTACATTACATTATGCCTTACAGATAGGTAAATAAGGTAAATAATATATGACATAATATAGGTGAATGTATCTAATGAATCATAAAATTTAATCAAATATACATGTAGCTGAATTGTCATAATGATGAATTTGAATTCGTGATTAGTAGATTCAAAGGTTCGGTCTTCATCTATATCACAATATTTTTTTTTACTTGCCTTGACATTTAGAGACATTTTGTAAAATTAAATGGATTAAAATGTGACAAGTTATGGTATGCATATTTTAAAAAAAATATGCATTTAAGTTTAATAAATTTATTTTAATTATCTATGTATTGCAAATACTAATTATTAATATTATTTCATTAAATCAAATGATTTCGAAATATCTAAGTTCACTAAATATCATATATCACTAATTTATACTAAACTATAACATAATTAAATATAAATTTGTAAATAATGTAAAACGAAGAAAAATGATTAAAATGTCTTAGAAATCAAAATACCAAATATTCTTAATTTATCACCCAACATACATAGCATATTTATGATTTACAACATATGTGATTTGTTAGCGTAGTGGTAAGGTGGTGTGCAAATAATTGAAAAGATCTAGGTTCGATTCTCACCAACAACAACTTTTTGAAAAAAAATTAAATGGATTAAAATGAGGGCATTATGATAATATGTGGTTGATTAAAATGGTACATGTTGTGGCTTTATATATATAGTAGATAGTAGATAGTAGATAATAGATTTGATATTTTTTCAAAAATTTGGATTTGATTTAATTTATAAATGAATTGAACAAATTTTTGAAAACTATTCCATAAATGATCCTTATTTGAGTATTATATTGTCTGACTCAAATATTTTCAAGCAAATTCGATAATAATGCTTGTAAACAAATTTGATAAAAAAAATCGTAAATAAATACTTCAACATAGTTAGTTCATTGTTAATTCATATGCATATTTAATACACATGCCGATAAACAATTTTGCAGAACATAATACTTTATGAACAATCTCGATAAGTAGATTTATTAACATTCTCCACAAGTAATGAATAGTTTGAATATTTTATATAAATTTAATGTTGCTTAATTTATCTTTTAACTAGCATGAAAACCCGTGCGAGGCACGGGTCGCTATCTTAAATTGTATTTTTAAATTAAATTGTGCAAGATCAATTCTTTTAAAGTATGTGATTGATTTTAATGGCATATGTGACTATTGTGTACTTATTTAAGTATATTCAAGTTTGTAATCTGAAAAATAATATGAGTAATATTGATAGTAATCATGTAAGTTTTCTTTTTATGAGTCATAGAAAAGAATTCGAGTATTTTATGGGCATCATCTAATTAAGATGATTTTTCAGAACACTTACAATACTAAACTGTACTTCATTCACTTCTTCGAAAATGATACATCCATTTAGTTGGATCTCCAGTGTAGGTTTTACTCTTGATTTTATTCAAAAATTTCGTAAATCTTCTAATACCCTACTCAGGCCTTGTGCTTTCACTTATTAAAACTATCTTTCTAACTCTTTCATCACTTTTCTTCTAATTTCTTCATATTAAGAATCATTTGCCCTTTACTCTTCCCCTGTCCGTTAAAACACCAGATAATTCTAATTGACTGAGTGAATATATCTTGTGTAACTACATGCTTATTACACTTTAGAATATTTTTTCGTACTTCTATCATCTTAAGTTGAAGTTGCTCATATGTTTTATGTTCGTGCTTTGACAATGAATTCATCCTTTCTTTTTTCAAATACAGCTTCATCCAAAGATACTAATTGGAGTGAACAGATAGACCAAACACTTGAATGAGTTTGTTGTTTCTCTTAGCGAATTACGAGCCTCTAGCTTTACTTATTTTCTAAAATTTATTAGAATTTTTTAATTGATATTTTAATTATTTTAAAAAATTCTAAAAATTTACCTTTTAATCAACTGTGTCTTGGTAAATAAATATTTGATAAATCAATAAATTCGTCAAATAAATAATTTGTATAGTTCTAAATATTGACATCGATAGAGAATAATATTAATAAATGATATAAAATGATATACTATAATCTGAATCAATAAATGTAAAAATAAAATATAGCCAAAAATTGTTAATATGTTACAATAATTAAAAATATATCAACGTTGGTTTCACTCAAGTAACACTCAAGTAAAATTATTAATACGTTAATACCCCACAATAGCTAAAGTAACTAAAATTTGTTAATATATCGCATGAACTAAATTACCATATTTTTTCCAATCACACGACACACCTACACACATATAATATGTATCATACAAAAACAAATAAGAGTGAGTGGTGTGGTGGTAAGAAGCTTTATACACATTGTAGAGACCTAGGTTCAATTCCCACCAATATCATTATTTTTTAAAAATAATGAATAGAAGGGTAAATCAATCATTTCATGGAATAAAATGTGTAAGGATTTAAGATGGAATAAAATGTCTCATGGCTCATTCTATTATATATATAATAGATTTTCATTTTTTGTTAAATCTGTTCGTTACAATTTTCTAATATTAGTTGAATGATAGCGTACATCAAAATAACATTATATAGTTGTTTAAAAAAAAGCATTATATACTATTCAATTCTAGTCTATTATGCATCGTTAGACCATCTCCAATACAAGTAGGGATGGGCGTCGGGGAATTTCGGGGCCGGGGAGTGCTATCCCCGCCCCCATCCCCGAATTCAAACCCGATCCTCGTCCCCGGCCTGATCCCCGTCGGGGACTATTTTTCATTCCTCGTCCCCGGCCCAAACGGGTAACGGGGATCCCCGCGGGGAATCGGAGAATTTTATTTAAAACAAAAAATAATATTAAATAATTTGAAACACTAACTAGTGAGCTCAA
Organism: Kitagawia praeruptora; assembly: GCA_037693485.1. NCBI lineage: Eukaryota > Viridiplantae > Streptophyta > Magnoliopsida > Apiales > Apiaceae > Kitagawia > Kitagawia praeruptora. The sequence continues at coordinate 50,516,510 of CM075348.1, read as the reverse complement.
ATGCACTAAATTAAGATAAAAAAAATATTACTTAAAGAAACAATTATAAATAATATGGAAATGAAGTTATTTAACTATTAGAAAGACAAACATTTAAAATTAAAATATTATTTTGTTTCCAATATGAAGTATTGGAAATTCGTTTATATTAATATATGATTATATATATATATATGTGTGTGTGTGTGTGTGTATGTATTAAAGTGTGGTGGAATCGAATCAGGATTGAAAATAGGGTCGGGTAGAGAAAATTGGGGCGGGGGTCGGGGATCGGGTCGGGGACACATAAAAACCCGGCCGCCCCGATCCGCTCCCCGTTTTTTTTTAAAACTGTCCCCGCTCCCCGGTCCGTACCCGAAAAAATCCCCGAATCCCAGTCCCTTTCGGTGCGGGGATTGGGCGGGCCGGGATGAATGCTCATCCCTAAATACAAGACACCAAAATAGTGTCCTAGGGACACTATATTGGTGACAAAATTATACCATTCATAAAATGCACTCCAACCCATGATCATTATACTTGACACTAAAAAGAATCTTTCACCAATAAAAAAGAATATTCTAACTTTGTTCATTTATTACATTATTAATATCTATTATATTTTAAATTATAATGTTAATCTCAAACGGTGTAAAATATTGGCAAAATCTCCGTCGGTAGAAATTAAAAAAAGATGTAGTTTTATCAAATAACATAGTTACCACTGAATTATTTTTATAATTGGCAGGTTCCTACCGGAGTTATCAAACATCAAACAAAACAAAATATATGCAATGCAAAAATTTAGCTATGATTAAAACTTAATTTATTTATTAAAATGTATGATTATTTGCAAAAGTTTGGAAGCTCCATGATGATTTTTCAGAAGATTAGCTATGGTTAAAACTTAGTTTATTTATTTATATATATTATAAGTTAGGTAAAATTATTATCTTGCAACTTCTTATTTATCATTATGATGTTATTTTTATAATTAAATTTGGTGTGTTGTTTATAATTCATGATTAAGAATTTTTTTCAAGGTTTTGTGTGAAAGTTTAAAATTAAAAAAAATATTTAGAATTAACAAGAGCTAAGAAGTAAAAAAGTTTCAATTGATAAAAATTACAAGAACAAATAAGTTGGAAAAAAAAATTGGGAAAAAATTACAAGAACAAATAGTAGGACATGGATGGAAAAAAATTGTTTTGTTAACAAATATAGGGGTATTGTTGGAATTTTGAAAGTCACCAAATTTAGTGACCAAGGATCACAAAATGTACTTTTGTCACCAAATTTGGTGACCCAAAACTCATTTGGTGATCTTGGATCACTAAAATAGTGTTGTATTGAAATAAGTTTGACACTATATCCATCACTATTATAGTGATTTAGTGATGGGTTGGAGTTGCTCTTAATACTTGATACTTTTTCTTTCCTCAAACACAATATATAAACAATCGAATATTTTAAAAGGTATTTTTTTTTTTGACGAAAAGCATAGAATTATATTACTGGATCAAACAACTCAATATAACAGCGGGACAAACCCCCGATTGTCAACACGATCAGGGTAATAAACAAATAAATTGTTTTCTGATCGTTCAACAAGATGAACATAAAAGTTCTTGAAACTAAAAACAAATTCGAAAATATCCTAAGCGATCCAAACTGCGTCAAAATCCTTGAAAACAGCGATATCACAATTGACCACATCACATAAGAACCGTTGATACCCCAGTGTTCAGAATCCTCACTCCAGCTATCTACATGCCGGATACCAGCTATAGACATGCCGAACATGGAAATCCCTAAAGGATGAGTAACACCCCAGCTATTTACATGCCGGATACCAGCTATAGACATGCCGAAAGTGAAAACCTCCAAAAAATGATGAACCATCTTTGGTTGTGAGTGGTGAGCTCTTGCAATAATCTTCACTGTCCTAACTTCGATGCAATCTTTTATAGATCCCCAAGACATCAACAAATTTATTCTCAGCAGATCCAACCACGAACATAGAGATACATAAATAATTAAATACATAAAACTTCAAACCACTCCAAAAGGAGAGACACACGCCAAAAGGCATGACAAAAACCAAAAATTCAAAGACCTCGGAATGACACCAAATTTATTTTGGTATGATGTTAAGGAGGAGAATTTGAATTTAAAGGTATTTTTTATTTGAGGATTCAGACTCAAAACCAAGATAGATCTGAGAAATAAATTCTAAGATGTTTGGCTTTGACTCGATTTTATTTGAAAACTGGAAAAAGGGGAGAAGATTGGGGAAGGATCGGAGAGAGGAATGAGGGAGGAGGGTGGTGAGGGAGGAGGGAGGGACGGAGAAGAGGAGGGGGGCGGCGGCTTTTGAATTAGTCGACTCTTCTAGAGAGAGAGTTTAGACTTTAAGGGAACATTTTTTAGTTGTTCTAAGTAATGTTTTTACAAACGAATTCACCAATAACATTTTATGAGTTATTGCTGAGTAGGAGTTCATAAACAACTTCTTAAATAAATGTTTGTTAATTATTTGCATATATATTCGTGAGGAATTTTCTTACCAAACGAGCTAAACTCATACAAATATTTTTGATTTACATAAGTTCGAATTCAAAGTTCAATTACTTTTTTCATAAATCAAATATAAATGATTGGTAAATAATTAAATTCGACTCAATTACGATTATACGTAAATAATATGTAAACCAAACTTACGAGTATTGAAACTTTTTTTTTTGAAGAACGAGTATTGAAACTTGAAAGTAGAAGAAAATTAATAAATTACTTTTATCTATATAAGAGTTGTTTAGACCTTTTTTTAAGTGGTTATGAACTTATTTTCGGATAAAATTTTTTATATTTTAATACTTAATTTTTATACAAATATTTGATAAATGTTTGAGATTCTATAAATCATAAAAAAAGTTCTAATTCTGAAAAAAAAGTCTCCATCATCACATTCAAAAACTCTACAATTGAAATAGGAAAATTGTTTAAATTGTTTTTGACCCGCCAAGAGAGGAAATTGCAATTGGCGGGAAAAAATGTACGCAGAGCTGTCTCAATGCGACTACAATCTCACCGGAGAAAAGTCGACGACTAATCGATCGGCGGTGAGCAACGAAGTGAAAGACAAGATAATAACTAAACATTTTCCTAAAATCAGCGAGGAAGCCGACGGCGGCAAGTCTAAATTACGCCTAATCTCCGATCTCCGTAACTTCTTCTCTACTCCACATGGCCAACATATTGCATCTCAGGTCTCACTCTCAATCCTATCCTCCACTTATACTATTATACATATACGATCGCACTTTGTTTTGGTGTTGTTTTACTTTTACACACAAATTGTAGTAGCATACAAAGTGTTTGTCGATTTGCGATTAGGAATCACCGCCTTATCCTTTGTTTTGCATATTTGTTGTTGAAATTTGGTCGTTATTTTAATATTGTATTAACAAATTTGCAGTACCCAACATAAGAAAAAATGCCGAACAAATATTTTCCGTAATATGTATTTTTTTGTTTTTGATCACATTTCTGTATTTCTGCTTTTAGGATTTTAGTATTTTTACTAATTTCGTAGTATAGATATATGATTCAATTAGTTTATGCCTCCTCCTATGTACTGTTCCGATCAGATGCAACCTTACCTTTTGTTTACAACAAAACTACAGTAGTCACTATGTGAGGTTGTTTTACCGGGCTCGGTAACAGACTTGCAGCCATTTCTTTAAAACATGTTCAGATCGAAGGAGCAGGTGATAATAATTTGGAATTGTTTTAATAATCAAATCTGGCTTCTAGCCAACCTACGTAAATCTTGGACATTATTAAAACTTTCTGCAAGGCCTCACCAACCAAGATTTTATCTGCTACCAGCCACCTGTTGTATGTATGGAACCCTACCTATATATTGCTATATATCCAGAAGCCTGTACACACAAACTTGTTCGGTTAGATTGACTTTATTTGTGCTAATAATACTGATCCAAAAGGGAGCAGAGACACATTATTGTTGTGTTATAAAGATTTGTTATAGACACGTCCAGGCTTAACTTAACGGAAAAGTATGTATTTTCAAATGTAGCAGATCATACTGGGTTAAACCCCCCCCCCCCCCCCCTTCCCCAGATTGGAAAGAAGTTCTCGGGAATGTATTAGACAGTGAATTTTAGATGGAGCAAAATTGCTATTTACTTGACTAGTACTTTTCTGCAGCTTTGTTCCACTTTATTTTGGGAGCTGGTGCACCAACATTGTCTTTTAGGCTGATCAGGAGAAACTAATTTATGAATTTGAAAATGTAGGTCAAAGATGACGATGTGTCCTTTTTGGCAATTGACTTCCAACACTTTCAGAAAGTGTGTGGAGTAGAGGACTTTTATAAGACTTTAGAAGAAAAACCCAAAGAAGCTCTATTATGCGTCAGTGCTGCTGTTGCACTGCACAAGGTACCAATTTTTAATTGGAATGCTAGATTAATTTTCTATGTTTCACATATAATATTCATAGTTGATCATGAAACATTATACATTGGAAGTAGGTTCAGCATAAAAAAGGTGATGACAAATGTATGAATGACTTTGCAATGATAAATATCCGTCTGCACAACCATCCTAAATCTATGATTGCTTTGAAGAACCTCAAAGCGGCTTATATAGGTGATTGATATTAAATTTAAAATATTTTTAGGTACTGACTATTTTATGTTGTGCAAACTAATTAACAATATGATGTGGTGTTATGACAGACAGGCTTGTTTCTGTGCGTGGTACTGTGGTAAAAGTTAGCACTGTCAGGCCTCTGGTAATGCATATGACATTTTCCTGTACCAAGTGTGGAACTAGCATTAGTCGTAAATTTCCAGACGGAAAATTTTCGCCTCCGTTGATTTGTGAAGTTGCTGGTTGCAAAAGCAGAACTTTCAGTCCAAAGAGATCTACGGCTGAACCTATAGATTTTCAGAAAATACGGTACAATTATAGTGATCATTGTCTTCACTGTGGTTCTTTCTACCCGCTTCTGAAGCTGTAAATAGTCTTGTTTGGATTTTTTACTTAAAAATAATTATCATCCAGACTTCAGGAGTTGCTCAAATCTGAACATCACGAGGAAGGTAGGGTGCCTCGAACAGTAGATTGTGAGCTTACTGAAGATCTTGTAGATGCTTGCATCCCTGGGGATATTGTAACTATTACTGGTATTATAAAGGTGATCAATAATTACATGGATATTGGTGGAGGTAAACTTTACTTCTCCTGTAGTAAATAAATCATTTTTCAGTTTTCACAGCATGCTTGTAAGTACCTGATTTTATTATCCAATGTAGTCCTCGGATAATGATTATTGCTTGCTATATCATTTAAAATATGTTATCTCTTCTGTTTATCTTCTCTCTGGGAGTGTAATATAATTTTACTCTGCAGTCCGAAAATCATAAAATTGGAAAGGAAAATCAAGTAGAACAAGTAGAAGCTAAGACAGTTAGTTTGACTGTTATATTGCTGTCACCCTCTGCGATAGCAAAATATTTTCATGATGTTTTGAGAATGAATATTTTGCTATGAATAAATTTCAGTATCGTGTAGTCCACATATCAAAAGGAACCATGCCAAGGTGTTAGAGTTTATACTAGTAGTGGATGATTTTTACCCTTTTACATGGCTGCGTTACTTTGTAGCTTGTGCATGTCATATTTGCCTCCTTACTAAAGTGTTAAATGTAATGCGACCTTACCAAATGAAATTTTTCAGGAAAATCAAAAGGCAAAAACCAAGGATTATATTATTTGTATCTAGAAGCTGTTTCAGTTAAGAATTCCAAGTCTCAGTCCATGTCCGACAATTCACAGAATACTAATGACGATGTTAGAGCTACAGAGCTCTTTGACATCTTCTCATTTTCTCCACGTGATCTAGAATTTATTGTGAAGTTCTCTCAAGAGCATGGTTCGGATGTTTTTCGTCAGATACTTCAATCTATATGCCCTTCCATCTATGGGCATGAGCTTGTTAAAGGTATTGTGCTAATTTTGTTTTTCATTTTTCTTTCTCATTATTTATTTGGTATTTTGGTTTGAGTATTTCTTTCAATTATTAATGCTGGACCTACTTTTTTATGTCTCTTTAAGATGCAAACTTCAAGTAAAAGGAAAGGAGGGAGATTTTATATGAATTTGAACATGCAACCCTGCCCAAATTGTGTACCAAAAGAAAATATTGGAAGAACATTTGCCAACTGGAATTTATGTTAAAATAAATTTAGAGGGGTGGGGGAATTGATGGGGGTATAGAGCTGGTTGGTCTGATAGCAGTGTTTAGGATAGACCAAGAGGGGAGGCTTACTAGGTCTTACAGGTGAGAGTGTGTTATGTGGGTGTTATTGCGTACCAAATTTATATTATAATGTGTCCTAGGCAGTGTCATGTATTTATTGCCCATACAGTAATATTTTCTTCTATTTACACTGCCTTTTTGCCTGCTGATATTTTTTTGCAGTTCTTCATAGAACTTCCAACTTTCAAAATCATTTCCATGTTTCTCAAATAAATTACATGTATCGTATTTAAAGCATATTTCGAAACTTTCGAGATGCTTTTAAGCTGAGGGTCTTCGCGGATACAACCTCTATACTCCACTAAGATGGGGGTAAGGTTCTTGTACCCTTCCAAGTGGGACATACCGGGCATGTTTGGTTTGGCTAAATAATTTTCTCTGATATGTATATTATTATATTGATGTATAGGAATAGCAATATAGAAATTTTAGGAGGGTGGCATATTTATTGCATGTAGATGTGGCACGTACATACATATTATAAAGTACGTCAGGTGATAATTAGCTTGCAACGTTTTGTCAGGTGGCTAATTTAGATGATACTAGCAATAAGATTGGTAGATTCGAAATTCCACTGGTGCTACTGATTAGAAACAGTCACACGTGAACCTCATTATTTCTTGGTTTTCCACTCAAGTATTGGTTTCCTCATTATTACTACAATCAGTGCGATTTACTGCTTCTTACAAACAGCTGGAATTACATTATCACTTTTTGGAGGTGTACGCAAGCACTCTATGGATCAGAACAAGGTGCCTGTCAGAGGAGACATCCATGTCATAGTTGTTGGTATGCAGTTTCTTTCTCCTTCTATCTATAATATCTTCAAGAGACTTTACTTTAAATTAGAACTATGCTGGCCATTCAAAAGATGTGCAGTGATATCGCGAAGTTGAGTATTAGATGAATGGAGCTAATTATTGTCATGTATTAGGTGATCCTGGATTAGGAAAGAGTCAGTTACTGCAGGCAGCAGCAACAGTTTCTCCACGTGGAATTTATGTATGTGGTAATGCCACAACCAATGCTGGTCTCACTGTTGCTGTGGTGAGGGACTCTATGACTGGTGATTATGCTTTTGAAGCTGGTGGGTTCTTGAAATTTTGTCACCTGGTCCTTTATTTACAACAAACTATGGCACTACTGTTTTATACACTAATCATGCCATCATATGGACACAGTTCGCTTTAAATTTATCTCTTTCTTGTCCTGTTTGAATTATTACAATCTTACTCTCTGAATGTGTGTCCTCTTTATGGGTTTTCCAGCTATTAAAACTTTACAGGCACAGGGGAGAGCTAAATTTTTTTTCTTTTTATGATTGCATCATTATCTAGACAAATTAAAAATGAGAATAATGGGCCTGTGGTCATCCTCAGGTGGTAACCCTGAGGATATGAGGATTTTACATGTAAAATTTTTAGGGTGTATTTGTAAATTCAGAAGTGAGCTGTGTAGTTACAATAATGCCCTTGTATTTTATATGAGAAAATGATCTAACCTCAGGGTGCTACCTGAGGTCAACCTCAGGCACATCATTCTCATTAAAAATATGTCATAGTTTTTTTTAAGTTTTGCGTAACAGAAACTGTAGCAGTCTGCTGAATGTTGCTGATATCTTTTCAAATCATTAACTAGACTGTTAAACTAAAGCGTTGATTAACTCTACTACTATTGTAATTGTTGAAATTAATAAAAAACAATATAATACATAAAATATGTATCAGGTGCCATGGTACTTGCTGACCGTGGATTATGTTGTATCGATGAGTTTGACAAAATGTCTGCAGAACACCAGGTACCCTTATTCATGAATCACATTATTGATTGATCTCTTCTAGAGTCTGTTGATACTTACAAATTTAAGACCGTTTCAGGCCCTATTGGAAGCCATGGAGCAACAGTGTGTGTCTGTTGCGAAGGCCGGACTTGTAGCCAGTTTATCAGCTCGAACAACTGTTTTAGCAGCAGCAAATCCTGTTGGCGGTCACTACAAGTACTACATAACAATAGTTTTTTTTTTTGCCAAAATTTCTATATTAATTCTGACGAAGTGATTGTGATCTCAAAGGCATGTTTAAAGTGGTCTTAAATGTATTTACAACAACAATGAATTATAGAAATGGCACGTGTTTTTAGCATAGACCTCATAGCATCAGCTTATTGAATTGCACTTTTTTTTCTTTCTTGCCTGCCTAGCAAGATGATTCATCCAGTTTTTTATTATGAAATATGTCCTACTCTGTACTTACTCCAAGCACACAGCAGTATTAATCTTTTTTCTGGGTTCAGATTGGTTAAAAAGGAAAGAACTTCAAATTGGATTTCCAATAGAGCTCACTATAAATTTATAGCTATAGACTCATAATACCATCATCTGCATTTCAAACTTGTTTTGCAGCCGGGCAAAAACTGTGAATGAAAATTTGAAAATGAATGGTGCTCTGTTGTCACGCTTTGATCTGGTTTTCATATTACTCGACAAACCTGATGAACTTCTAGATAAGCGAGTGTCAGATCACATTATTTCAGTAAGTAGTCTTTATACTATACAGTGGTGTGCGTATATTACAGTGATGCATATATCAATTGATTATATGTGGTAATATATCTAAAGATGATTCTAGTCTTAGTTCAGATATGAGATGCTTAAAATTTATGCTGAACAATTGTCAGGCATTGTAAACACTAGTCCAGGATATGGAATTAGCTGCTGCTGCTGCATTTCTTGACACACCTTGAAACTGTTTTCGAATGAGACTAAGTGGGGAAGATCTTTATGTGCTAAGAGTGAATTTAATCTATTTATAGTTTATGGAAGTTATACAAATTTACTAATTTACAATCATCCAAACTATTTAGGACATTTTAGTAGGCTATCATCTGCTGACTGGTGCTTATCTAGAGCTTGAGCGTTCAGTTGAGAATATTGACAGTCTTAACCCCTAAATTAGCCGATTAACCATTTATTTTAGTTTCTTCGGTCAATTCACTGATCTTCAAGAACAATTACTAGGTTCACTTCCTTTTAAGAAAAAACTAACTATAGTAGGACTACTTTATAGAGTTATCACTGGATGATTAGCAATGCTATCAGTATCAACCCCTAATTAATCCGTCTAACCATTTATTTTAATTTTAACAACTTTTGGGTTACATACGAAAAAACTAAAGAAAGGACTAAGTTTTCGAGTTATCACTTACGGATTACCCAATATGTAGTCCTCAATTAGTACAGAGAGGAAAAACAAATGTAGTCCATTGTGACCTTAATTTATATGTGGGTGTATGCAGTCTTACTAAACTTAACTATCGACATACTAAGTTTTCGGAGATGAATTAATGACAATAATTGCGGCCACTTGGTACTTGGTAGTGTTAACTTTACCTACAGAATGTATTTGGAAGTTCCTCTTCCGCTTTTCTTGAGCAAGAAAACGTTGTTTTTTGGGTTCATTTTACCCCCTGCTTTCCTGAACTATGGACTCCCACAAACTCATCACATTAAAACAATTGTTTATTTTGCAGCTTCATGCTGGATTTGCACAACAGTTGCCAGCTGCCAAGAAGCTCCGTACAGGTAATGTTGCACCTCTAAAACGGCATGAGCTTGTGAGAGATTTTTTCTTATAAAAGGAATCTTTTTCTTAGTGGCTGCAGCATCAAGTAATACTACACATGTAGATTTGCATGAAAAAAGTGGCTCCTTGATATCAAGGCTGAGACTTGACCCAAAGAAAGACGGTGATTTTGTTCCACTGCCTGGTCCACTTCTGCGTAAATATGTTGCTTATGCAAAGACCTATGTCACTCCTAGGTGTGATTTAACGTGCTTCAGTGTGTACACATTATAGTTATTTCATGTTTTGGAAACAAATTAAAGTGGACACTAAATTTTGTCAGGATGTCGAGACCAGCAGCAGAGATCCTCCAGAAGTTCTACCTGAAACTGAGAGACCATAACACATCAGCTGATAGTACACCAATAACAGCAAGGCAATTAGAAAGCCTAGTAAGGTTAGCAGAAGCTCGTGCTAGAGTGGACTTGAGGGAAGAAATAACTGACCAAGATGCTCTGGTAAGTTCGACTTTCATAGTCTGGCATGTTAGGCAGTCTTGAAGCTGATAGTTGTATTCTAGTTGCATGACTATTTCACTTCATTTGTTTATTCGAGGGCCGCTGCTGCACACATTTAGGGTGGATCACTAACTAGAATAGAGAACATGTGCCCCTTGTCTGATCCAGAATCCTTCTAACTGTGATCCAACGAAGTTAAGATTTTCCAGGTCAATAAAGAGTATGTTTCCTATCCATCATGGATGCGAAGGAAAACATATTAGACATGCATCTAATTTCTTGCACCTGATTTTCCTACAAAGAGCTTCAAAGCTCTAACTAACCTTTTCTTCGTAAATAGTTTTGTTATAATTGTATAATAGCATGTAGAGAGATTGACAGGAGAAGAAGTAATTGTATTTTTCATATATGAATTACAAGAGACTACGTTCTATATATAAGCTAAACTATACGTCACTGATTACATCCCATAGATACTGTGGATCTTCTGACTTAGCTAGGTACTGTGGATCTCCTGACTTAATTTAACACTCCCCCTCAAGTTGATGCATAGATATCACTCATGCCCAACTTGCCAATAAGAGGATGAAGTATCTTCTGATTTAAACCTTTGGTAAATATGTCAGCTATCTGGTCCTCCGATCTTACAAAGTGAATACCAATGGTATCATTATTGATCTTCTCTTTTATGAAGTGTCGATCAATTTCGATATGTTTGGTCCGATCATGTTGAACTGGATTATGTGCAATGGCAATAGCAGCTTTGTTATCACAATGTAGCTTCATTGGAGTTGCAGATGCAAGTCCCAATTCTTCTAGGAACAATCTTATCCACAATAATTCACGTACACCTTTAGCCATAGCTCTATATTCTGCCTCAGCATTAGATAAGGCAACCAAAGGTTGTTTCTTGCTTCGCCAGGTAACCAAATTGCCGCCAACAAATGTACAATATCCTGAAGTAGATCGTCTATCATCTTGACATCTGGCCCAATCTGCATCTGTATAGCTTTCAACCCCGAGATGATTGTTTTTAGTAAACATTACTCCTTTTCCAGGAGCAGCCTTAAGATACCTTAATATCATATAAACTGCATCCAAATGTGGTTGACGAGGATCATGCATATACCTGCTAACAATTCCCACTGCATATGATATATCTGGCCTTGTATGTGCAAGGTAGATTAGTCGACCAACTAACCTTTGATATTGAGATTTCTCGACAATTTCACCAGCATCTCCACAAAGTTTATGATTTGCTTCTATTGGAGAATCTGCAGGTCTACATCCCAACATCCTTGTTTCATTCAGAAGATCCAGTGTATATTTCCGTTGTGAGAGGAAGATACCACCTGGACTTCTAGAGACCTCAATACCAAGGAAATACCGTAGTTTTCCTAAGTCCTTCATCTCGAATTCAGAGGCAAGCTTGCGTTTAACATTAGCAATCTCACACGTGTCGTTGCCGGTGATCACAATATCATCGACATAAACAATCAACACTGTGATTTTTTCATCTCGTCTTTTTACGAACATGGTGTTATCTGAGTTGCTCTGTTTGTAGTCAAATTTAATCATTGCTCCCTGAAATTTGCCAAACCAGTCCCTTGGAGACTGTTTTAACCCATAAATAGTCTTCTTTAGCTTGCATATTTTCCCAATGGTCGCAGCTGTAGAAAAACCAGGTGGAATATCCATGTAAACCTCTTCTTTCAGGTCTCCATGTAAGAATGCATTTTTTACATCCAATTGCTGAAGTTCCCATCCAAGATTTGCTGCACATGATATCAAGACTCGAATAGAGGCCATCTTCGCTACTGGAGCAAAAGTTTCCTGATAATCAATCCCGTAAGTTTGAGTGTACCCTTTTGCTACAAGTCTTGCTTTATACCTATCAATCAGCCCATTAGGTTTCTGTTTCACAGTGAATACCCATCTGCATCCTACTACCTTCCTTCCAGCGGGAAGATGAGTTAACTCCCAAGTGCCATTATGCTTCAAGGCATTCATTTCCTCTATCATAGCATCTTTCCATTTAGGATCAGATAAAACATCCTGCCAAGTATGCGGAACAGAAACACTAGACAAGGATGACACAAAAGCAAGTGAAGATGGAGATAATGCATTATAAATACAAAGTTTGAGATAGGATGGTTAGTGCAAGAGCGTACACCCTTTCTTATAGCAATAGGAAGATCTAGAGTAGGGTCAAGAGTATTACCATTTTTTGGCTCAAACACAGGAGATACAGGATCTGACTGAGGTCAGAGGTCTCTGGATGCGGTAAAGTGGTGATATCATTTCTTTTCCGCCTGGAATATGTAATCAAATCTGGAATATCCAATCTATTTAGATCATCTGACTCATTACTCGTATGTGGAGGAATAGATAACCGGTTTGAACTAGTGTTTGGAATAGGTATATTAATAAATGGAAGTGTCTGTGACTCATCTGTTGCTTTACTATCAAGACTGTGTCGGTTTATCTCCCCCTGAAGCAAGGAGGAGGAACTCGGAGAAAAATAAGAAATGTTCTCCCAGAAACTAACATCATGACTGACAAATATGCGACGTGATGGAGGATGATAACATTTATATCCCTTCTGAGTTGGAGAATACCCAATGAAAACGCAGCGGAGGGCCCGAGAGTCAAGTTTATCCCGAGAGGGAGCATGGTTATGAACAAAACATACACTCCCAAATTATGAACAAGAACACAAGACAACGGTGTTTTGAATTTTAGGACACTAGAAGGAAGACGGTTTATAAGATATGCAGCAGTCATGACTGCCTCTCCCCAAAGATATTTGGGAACATGCATTGTTAACATAAGCGACCGAGCAACTTGTTGTAAGTGACCAATTTTCCTTTCGGCTACCCCATTTTGTTGTGAAGTTTTGACACACGAAGTTTGATGAATTATACCACATGTATCCAAATAAGATATAAATGGACCCCCATATTCAGTACCGTTATCACTCCGAAGAATTTTAACAGATGCATTAAACTGTGTTTGTACCATGTGGTAAAAAGATTTAAAACACTCGAAAACTTCACTTTTCTGTTTTAGAAGATATACCCAAGTAAGCCTAGAATAACAATCAACAAAGACAACAAACCATCTATACCCATCATGTGTAGGATGTCGAAATGGGCCCCAAACATCAGTATGAATAATAGAGAATAAAGTAGAACTTCTTTTATTCCTAGATGGATAAGATGATCTTTTATGTTTGGCCAATTCACATGGTTCACAGAAAAAATCTTTCTTCTTACAGTGTTTTACTAAGGCAGGAAATAGATGTGTTAAAACACCAAACGATGGATGACCTAACCGTCTATGCCACTGATACAAAGATTCAAAAGCAGAATTTAACTTGGATGACACCTGATAAGTTGAGGGAGAAATAGAATTCCCTTCCATCACATAAAGTCCATCTACCACTTTACCATTGCCAAGGACCTTGCCTGTCGTCAGATCCTGAAATACACAGTGGGAGGAAAAAAAGGTTACCGAACAATTAAGATTTTCAGTAATACGTTGAACAGATAATAAGTTTGCCGTTAAGGAGGGAACATGTAACACATCAGATAGTGGCAATGATGATGAGAGGCAGTGAGAAGTGCCTTGTCCATGAACAGGTACAATAGCTCCATTGGCAACACGAATATTGCCGCTTTCACCATTATATGTTTCTAGGAAACTAGAATTTCCAGTCATATGTGCTGATGCTCCGGAATCAATAATCCATGAATTATGACATTTATCGGAGGTAAAGTGACAAGATGTACCTGCATGAGCAGAATTAGCTGTATGTGGAGTGGTGTTCATTTGTGACATTAATTGCCGGAGGGTGTTGACCTCTGAAGCAGTCATCGTCCCTGTTGAAGAATAAGACTCACATTCTGATGCAGCATGATGAGCACTAAAGGGAATTCCTCTACCCGTGCTTCTGCCAGATGAGACACCACGGTAACCACCTCGGCCACGCCCTCCTCGTCCTCGAATTCTGAGATGAGGGTGCAGGATAAAACATGTTTCACGAGTGTGGTTTAACTTCTTGCAGTAGTCACATTGAAGACTGGATCTTTCACCCATTAAAACCATTGGTATCTGTTCAGGTTGTTCTGGCTCAGATTGCTGAACATTTCCAGTTAAGAGTGCAGACCGTTCAGAAGAGACAACCGGAGCCATACTTTGCTTTCGACTTTCCTCTAACCTGACACGACCATAGGCTTCTTCCACAGTAGGAAATGGAACTTGTCCAATAAGTTGATTTTTTATTGAATCATACTCATCAGACAATCCATCAAGAAACTTCATCACTTTCCTTACAGTCATCATCTTTTGATATTTTTCTTGATCTTCAGCATGTTTACACTCAAATATAGTGTAATGTCCCAATTCACTCCATAATGATGTAAGCTCAGAATAATACTGAGCTAATGTGTGGCTTCCTTGAGCCAATGCCCACATCTTCCGTTTGATCTCAAATTGCTTGGCTACATTTCCGGAGAAGGAATATGTCCGAGTGAGAGAATTCCACACATCTTCAGCGGTATCAATGAAGATATATGTTTTTCGAATATCAACCTCCAAAGAGTTAGATAGCCATGAACACACCATGGCATTTTCTGATTCCCAATCATCGAAACTAGTATCACTTTCCAAAGGTTGTTTGGATTTCCCATTGACATATTTCATCATTCTATGAGATTTAAGTGCCATTGTACAAGCTTTGGACCATTCCAAAAAATTCTTTCCGTTGAATTTAGGACTTACGAATGGAGTACTATGAAACCCCGATTTACTGCTACTTATAGCAGTATTTTTGTTTGAAATTACAGAGTCTTCAGTATCCGTCATTGTAATATTAAAAGAAGTGGGCTGCAGCTTGGTTGATGTTGGGCCGAAAGGGATAAAAAGGAAAAAGAAATCTGGGTGGAATGAATATAAGACGTGGACCGATATATTTTTTTTTTAAATAAAATCTGTTGACCCAGAGATTAAAAAGCATATTTTCCACAGTCCAGCCCAATCCGATAATTCAAGCCTTGGCCCAAATATTAAGAGACCCACTTAAATAAAAGAAAGCTGACCAAAAATATATATGATGTCCCCAGAAGTAAATAAGGCCCAATAAATATTCTAACAAGATATAATACGACCCACAACAAACCTAAAAAAACAGATCCAAGAAGGAAAGAAAAACAAACAGGAAGGCTGTCCAGGAAGGCTGTACAGGAAACACCAAAGGTACTATGTATACACGCAAATATACTACAAATATATCAGAAAAAAACAAAAAACTTCTCAGAACTGAAAAATGTTACCACAGTTGTAATCGGGATATGAAACCGAACAAGAACTCCTTCTGCAACCTCGCCGGAAAAACACCGGAGGACGCCACACGCGCCGGCGCGTGGGCGCGTCTGGCGGCGGCTGGCTTCTTCCGGTGGCGCGTGGCGGCGCGTGGGAGGCCGGTTTTTCAGTCGGTTTGTTTCTGCAATCTCCTCTTTCAGTGTTCTTCGTAATGGTATATTTGCTTTCTTGTTTTGATAGTTTTCGAAATATTCGAAGTTTCACAGTTGGATGTGTTCTTCCTGCACAATCTTTCTGCAACTCTTGTAAGTCTGATATGTATTACCCTAGGATATAACACGCTCTGATACCATGTTATAATTGTATAATAGCATGTAGAGAGATTGACAGGAGAAGAAGTAATTGTATTTTTCATATATGAATTACAAGAGACTACGTTCTATATATAAGCTAAACTATACGTCACTGATTACATCCCATAGATATTGTGGATCTTCTGACTTAGCTAGGTACTGTGGATCTCCTGACTTAATTTAACAAGTTTATGGGCGTACAATTAGTGAATGTTTGTTACGAATGTAATGAATTTCTTATTATATCCTTATATATAAATTATAAGAAGTGTAAGGAGGATCTTATCCATATCTTTTGTAGTACGGTTGATGACCAAAATAGTATGGACCGTTGGATCTTAAAATAGATTGATGAGAATCGTTAGATTTAATATTGAAAACTTTATTTGATTGACACTAGGATTATATTTAAATACTAAAAAGTAAATTTTAATAATTTAAACCATACACAAGTAGGTTTTCTAAATTGAATAAAATTTTCAGTGTAAAATTTCGTAACTTTCTTTTCTTTTAAATTCCGGAAAGTTTCGATTGAATAATAATTGTTAAACCGTCACTAAATTAAAGATAAATTATAGTATATTTATACTTTGTGCTCAACATACATGGTAACGAACGTACCTAATGTAAACAGTGTATTTGCATTGTACTAACTTTGTTTTCAGTTCAATTCTTCTGCATGTAGCATTGTAGTGTAGCGTTTGTTAATGAAATTATGGGCAACTTGGCCAACTAGCAAATAACAAAGGGCAACTTGGCCTACATTAAAGATTGAAAATATAATGTACGAGTTAACTTTATATTTATTAATATTTGTAATATTTGAAAGTTATATTATTTTCCTGTCTAATAAACAAATCAAATTAACGGTTTGAAATTAATAAATTTTAATATATAACATGTTAAAGAAAATAATTGCTCTAATAATTTGAGTAAAACTAAAACCCACCACTACAAGAGTTAGAAGATTTATTAAACTTTTTTTTGAAAATTATTAACAACATACACAAAATCCTCTATGCCTTAAATATCTTATTTTTATATTTATTCAAGATAAAATGATTATTTTACATCAATAATTTCATGTTATTCACATATTAACTTGTGTGCATTAAAAACAATATTCGATGCAATATATATATATCTATGTGAATCTATTTATATAATATATATGCATGTATCTTGATAATTTTTTTTCTAAACTTTGAAACAAAATAATTTATTATTCACTTAGGGTAAATTGTTCAGTTGACAAGAACATAAATGAAGTCTATAACATGTTTGTAGTTGATAATATCTACTAGACGACTACTGATTACATCAAATATATAGTTTAGTTATAAGATGGTATTATAATTAAGATTACAGTTATTTTATAAAAAAATTATTGCATTAATTGGTAGACTAGGAAAAACATAAATATTTTAAAAAAATTTATTATATACATATGATATTTGGACTCCATATTCGTTATCAGTTAAATAATTAAATAAAATTTATGGTTGAGTTATAAAAAAATTATAAATAAGAACATGAATATTTTTAGGCACACGTGTCTAAGAGTTATAATTTATTGTAATATAAAAAAAATTAGATTGCACATATTACTCCAAATAAGATCACAAATAATTGATCAATTGGATCGTAAATAACATACAAATCTTACATTGAAGAGATAATGTGTCATGTTTCTAAGTATAAGTATCACTACTAAGTGTATTAACATATCATGATTTTTAAGGCTATTTGTATAAGTATAAGTATAAGACTATAAGTACTTTAAGTCAATCTACATATTTGGAATCAAGACTTGACACGATTTTTGAAAAATGTTTGAAGTAAATTGTCACTACCTACGTTTTATATGTTTGTTCGTGGGTTTCACAAGAACGTTGTCAGATTAAGGTAGAACTAGCTTTAGAGCTCGTGCGAGGCACGGACATGCTCTAATCTCACAGCAACGCAACACGCTCTAGCGTTTTCAGGAAACATAGGTTTAAGTAGCGTTTTAAAGTGATATTTGGGGTCATGTTATCAGATTGTGTCATTTGGGACCTTTATTTTAATAATTGTGGTATATGGGGCCAATATTCTATTTATCATAGATATTTAAACAGATTAGTGAATTCAATCGGTTGTTTTTGTACATAGTTAAAATAAGAAATATTATGTCTACGGAGACGGTTTTAAATCATAGCAATTGTCGTATAAATATACTCAAAATATCACATGCAGAAATTCAAATTATTAACGAATGGAGTTGAAAACACAACAAATATAAAATACACTTATACACATATTTATAAAGCAGCCAAATCATTATATAAAGGAAACTTAAAATTATAACGAACAAATTTTAAAAACGATTAACATTATTCTATAAACAGTATTAATTTAGATATTTATGCACAATGTTAAAAAATGACCCGTTCAAGGCACGGATTATTATGCTAGTATCTCATTATATGATAAATTGTCAAAACTTGAGATTTTATAAGTCATATATAAGAATGATGTGTGTATTAAAATGCATCTACTTTACCTTACTTGAATTGGTAATGTGCTAGATTTATACTTACTGCTAACAAAGAAAGGATGACAGACAGGAGCTGCCCTTTACCACTGCTTGGTTGTCAACAAACTAAATATTTCTTAAGACAAACTTAGAGGTCATAGCTGTCTTGTTATGGTTTACCATGTTACTGGTAGTGGAAGGTACAATGGTAATTGTTGGTTTTTTTAAGGTTTGTAGATGAGTAAGTAGAGAGGCATAGTAGGAGAAGACATGTGCATGAAGATGGATATGTATTTGATATAGGTTTTGTACATATTATTGCCTAAGGATCAAGTCCTTTATATAGGCTTACAAAATAAAAATTAAAATTTAGAAATAAATAGAAACATTATTGAAATTTATTCTTGACTTGATTCTTGCCACCAAATCAGTCTTCAATAAATATTGAAGCATATTCCAACACTCCTCCTTGCTTCAATATTTTTTATTGCCTTGTCCACATCAACAAAAAATATCATCTTCATACTATAGTGCATTGCTTTTGTCTTTGTTTTTTTCTTGTTTCCTTGTAGATTCTTTTCATGTATACCGACCACGAATTATAGTCGTCTCCATCATATACTTCAGAAGCAAACTCTAATTTTTTTAGAATCAGCTTCCATGACTTAGAATATAGACAAGGTTTATGTTTATGGTTATGGTTATATATGGTTATGGTTGTGGATATGGTTATGGTTATGGTTATGGGCATTGTTTTTGCATATGGTTATGGGTCATGGTGTTTTTATCAAAAGCATAGGTCCCTTAAGAACCTGGCTCTGATACCATGTTGGTTTTTTTAAGGTTTGTAGATAAGTAAGTAGAGAGGCATAGTAGGAGAAGACATGTGCATGAAGATGAATATATATTTGATATAGGTTTTGTACATATTATTGCCTAAGGATCAAGTCCTTTATATAGGCTTACAAAATAAAAATTGAAATTTAGAAATAAATAGAAACATTATTGAAATTTATTCTTGACTTGATTATTGCCACCAAATCAGTCTTCAATAAATATTGAAGCATATTCCAACAGTAATATACCAAGTTACTAACAGATACCTAAAATAATCTATTTTATTTGTTGATTGACATTCTTGAAGGGATGAAAATAATGGAAACTAATAGGCATGATGACTTGTAGTATACTCATGTTTGATTTAGGCTTTTTTTTTTTGGGTAGAATCTATGATTCTCTAAATGAATTTTATGCTATATGTCTTGTATCTACAGGATGTTGTTGAAATAATGAAAGAATCCTTGTATGATAAGTATGTTGATGAGCATGGAGTTGTTGACTTCGCTCGAAGTGGGGGAATGAGTCAACAGAAAGAAGCGAAGCGTTTTTTGAGTGCCTTGAGTAAACAATCAGAGTTGCAGCAAAAAGATTGCTTCTCCATCTCTGTAGGCAAAATTTCTTTATCCATTGGCCACTTTTGCACACTGAAATTATTTCTTACTCGGTGATCCTTTCTCAGGAAATATACAGTTTGGCAGATCGGATTGGCTTGAAAGTTCCAGATGTGGACACTTTTATAGATAACCTAAACAGTATCGGATATCTTATAAAAAAGGGACCAAAGACATATCAGGTATCCACTCTATATCGTAATGTAAATTTCACAAATTTCGACCCTAGATTTCTTCTATAAATATCTGGTAAGCAGATGAATTCTTTATAGTTGTGGCATGATGATGAAATTTTAGCTTTAAGGTAGTAAGACTGAGACTTATGTAAGTTCAAAGTACAATTAACAAGAAGCAGACTCCGTAAATGGCATATAATGTTTTGGAATTTAAGATTTATTTTGTAGAATGGAAAAAATGACCTACCATGCATACAGTAGCGAATTAATTACACATATCTGCTGGTTCATCGCACCTACCTATCACAATTTCCACGAGCTGGTTGACGCTTAATTATAATTCTGTTATTCTCACATTAGAGCCTGATTTTTAAACAATACATGTATCAGTTTCTGTCTCGATATTTGCTGCATCTGCCCAACTTTGCCTCCAAAGTTGAAGTATTCACAACCTGGATGGAATAATAATTTATATTTTGTCATAAAGGCCAGTAACTTGTAATAGAGTTGCCTTTGTGTGGGTGATAAAAGTGCGAAACAATTTTTAGCCTTACTTTTCAATTCTTGGATCCTGTTTGACCCCTTTGAATACATATCAGATATTTTTGAAGTGCACTGTGCACGTGCTCCATTCTCTGCTTTAACAACAATGTTTCTTGATAAATTGAAAATCTTAAATTTTCAATACAAGGTCTGGATGGTTTTGCAATGTCTTCCATCTCCTGGAAATGAATTCTATATTCCTGAAAGTGGTTCCTTCATTCCCTGCGATGTCCTCTCATGTATGATGACAGAAAAGGAGGCTCAAAAGTTTGCTATCCTCCACTGACACGTAGAAATATTAGAATTTTGTATATATATTGGGATTCAAATGTTTAAGTGGTCTTTCATGTCAACAAAGGGAGAGCTAGTTGATGCAGCCTTGAAATAGCAAAAAAGTTATTTGTGTTAAATTATTAGTCACTTGTATGAAATCTCACTTTTATTGATTATCACAAATCTTTCTCATGCAGGTATTATCATCTTCTTATTCACGGAGCCAAGCATAAAGTGGAGACTGTACCTTTTGGATCAAAATGTTGGTAGAGCTATATTCCTATCGTATTAGTCCTCTTTATTGTTTCTGTTAGCTAAAAAACCCTAACTGGCTACTCCGCTACATTTTGTTGAAATTATATATATATATATATATATAAAAGTTGTAACTGTTATGAAATCTAGGAAAGCATGGACTCTTTGTTAATTGGGATAATGTTTCTAGCTATACCTTCTATATAAGCTTGCAATTTGCAAAGACCATTCATTCTAGATGCAATAAACAACGATTAACCAAATAACAAAATGAAACAAAAGAAATCAATTTTACTGATAATTTTTATGAATCATGGGGCATTTGTTTGAGTTATAAGCTCCAAATCCGCAAACTTGCAATACATTTCATTCAATACTCTGAGTTCATTTTCAGTTATTCTCCAATATGTCTACATATATTTCAATAAATTTTATAAAGCACTTAATTGATTCTTTGGACTTTCAGTTACTCCGGGTTTTTTTACCATATCACCCGGCACCATCTCCCTAGAGATTTTGACATCAAACCCTTACCTGTATTATCTCTGTAAAGCCATGTAACCCGGAGGAAGATGCATTTAAAAGGAAAAAAACAATAAGATACAATGAAGAAGACGATTCGGGACAACAAATTAAATCCCACTTGATAAAGTACTTCGATATTTTGCACAAAAGTAAGACTTCCATCCAATTTTTGAGCACTTTAATAAACTTCTCATGTCATGCAAACTTCTTTAAATTACCTTACTGCTCCAAGTGTTGTAGTAACAAATTACATCTAGTAATCATACAGCAAACAGAGCGTGATCTGGACTCGGGACCGAATATCTCAAATTTACTAAACCAATCTGGACTCATAAAAAATTTAGACTCTTAAGATTAGAACTGAATGAAAATGAAAATTTTCCTAGCAGCTAAAAAGAATATGAATCACAAGAATCATCGAGCTGTTGGCCGTGCTATGGAGTCATCAATGGACAAGTAATGTTCACTGGTACCAAAATCTAGAGAACCTGCATGCAACGAAGAATGAACCGAGTGCCTCGACATTTCTTCAGAGCTTCCATGTCTTACCCCCTCGGCACCCCTCTCTATAATAATGGCATCTTGGATCTCTTTGATGACTTCTGATATCGATGGTCTTGTATTTCCATGTGGCTGAACACACATCAATGCTTTTTCGGCTATTTTCCACATCGATTGAATATCATAGTCACCTTGTAGCGAAGGGTCTATGATTCCTTGTATGTCCCCATTTTCAATGTGCAGCTTTGCCTGTGAAACATTACAAGCAATTAAAGGGGATGATTTATTTATGTATAAAAATGGCAAGGGAAAAATGAGGGAGGAAATTTTGGTAGACTCAATTACGCAAGTAGTAAGAAGTGCCCTGCAAATACTAGATTTCAGGTGAGATCTTGTAACTTGAATTTTATATTTTCTATTTAGAGCATCTTCAAGACTTCAACCCATTACACTACTTTGCTGTGATATTTACACCAAAACGAATCTTTGTTGTACTATAAAGCTTATTTTATTGCTAAGCAAAAAAAATAATAGAGTTAGTGGGAACAGCTTAACACCCACAAAAAGAAAGAGTTGGTGGAAATACATAAGGATTAACATCGGTACGGAGTAAAAGGGCAATGTTGGAATAGATAAAAACTCAAAAAGTTGGTGTAACCTTTAGAGTTGGGTTGGAGAGAAATTTTACACCAAAATGGTGTAGAAGTTCCAACTTGAAGTTGGGTTGGAGATGGTTTTAAGGTCGAAACTGATGTATCTTGACTAGTTGACTGTTCCTATCATTTAAAATACTATGACAATGAGGTTAACAAAGAAAGGGTCTGTTTGACTATGCTCAACAAACTCACAAGTCCAAACCAATCTAATTGGTCAGTTAGTCAATTAAGAAACTTGTGACTTGAAACAGACTCTTGAGTTCAAATTTTTAAGAAGCTGGATTCGAGCTACTCAATGTCTTGGGTTTTGTAATAGTTTGAATAGGAAGAGAATCCATATATGTAGCCCTCCATACATGTGATTCCGATAACTTGATATTGTATTAGTTATATATCGTATTAGTTATATATCGAACACCTGAGTTGGAAGTTATCCAAATAGATAATAGTTTAATTTTCTAGATAACATATATTACTTCTACTAAAACAAATATAAACAGCTTTAAAGTACCATCTTTTAAGGTATGTCAAACATTCCTGAAGTCTCTTTGAGGGTGTTTGGCCCCCCCCTTTTTTTTTTTTTTCACTTAAAGCTGGTACCATCGTGTTTGGCTCCCCTTAAAGTGGAGCCACTTAAAGTGGAAAGTAGGCTAAAAAAAAAAAGTAGTTTGGAGGTACTTTTTTTCCACTTATTTTTTTTCGTATATCAATTTTTATGTATTTGAGTCACCTTTTAACTTGTATTGTATTCTTTGCATATATTTGTATTTTATACTTTCAAAAAAATATAAATTTCTTTTTTTTTAATTAATTTTTTAAAAATAAATTTACTTTAAGTGGAATTAGCCAAACAGATACACCTAACTTTAAGTAAAAATTATCACTTTTCACTTAAAGTGAGTAAGTAGCACTTTAAGTGATAAGTAACATTTTTTAAGTTAAGCCAAACACGCTCTTTATAAAGCATGAAGTCGACATGACTGAATCTTTACTTGAAATATGACCAATAAGGCTTTTTTCAACTTCCAGAGTTTTAAAACATATAAGATGTTGCTCAAAGTTCAAGAATGCTTACCCACTGGACTATATTTCGACAATTAACTCCAAAACTTTCATTGGATATGGCTTCTTGGCCAGATATCAGCTCAAGAAGTATGACCCCAAAACTATAAACATCACTCTTATCAGTCAACTGCTGGGATATATAATACCTGCACAATATCAAAACAATCTAATTAAAGTAGCTTTTCACCTATTTTTGTCTATTCTCGATACGACAGTAAGTTGAAACGTCAAAATAAATAATGTTACTAATGCCGTAACATAACGTTGACTAATAATTGTCCAAGTGAAAACATCTGAGATTAAAATTGATTCGATTTGACAGATACAAGAATGTTGCAACTATAAAATTATGAATGCTTACTACCTGCAAAGTGACCAAAAAAATAAATAAGTGACTGTCTATTATCTACAGCCAAGCAAATTAGAAAAGCACAAGCCTATGCTTCATGTTGAAGAATCTTTATATTTATCTTTGTAGAAGATCTTGTACATGATTTATAGGAGTTAATTAAAATGACTGATACTAATTGATTTAGTCCAGGATTATATGTAATTAATTTAGTAAATCTGGTATTAAGTACCAGATTTGATACAGTTGTATAGCGCCTATTTACAGGCAGTATTGTTCATGAATAAAATGTGTACAGGTCTGATTTCCGCATGGTATCAGAGCAAATACCTAAGAAACTCCAAAATCTTTCACTCATTCATGGCCAGCCATCAGGAAAACATCTTAGGTTTCAATGTTGCTGGTAACTCAGCTAAGTTCCAAGTTCCATCCCTTCAGTCAAACTCAAATAAAACAAATCCGGCAATTGTTCAATGCTTCTTACACTACGGAGACTGCACCTAATCCCTCAGAGGAACAAGGCATTTCTGCTGCCCTCCAGAACTCAGCCTGGATTGTGGATTCAGGCGCCTCGGATCATATGACTGGCTCTCTCTCTCTCTCTCTCTCCAGTAGCTGGTAAAGGGTCTATAAGTTTATCTCCTTCAATTACCCTTAGTAATGTTCTTCATGTTCCCAAACTATCTTGCAATCTACTTTCCGTCAGTAAACTTACAAAAGATCATAATTGTGTTGCCTTATTTTCACCAAATTGCTGTACATATCAGCACATGTCCTCTGGTAAGACAATTCGGAGTGCAAAGGCATGTAATGGGTTGTATTACATCAATCCATATCCTATCTATTCTGCTCAAACAAATCAAACTCTTGATTCTGGTTTTATTGCTTCTAGTGATAATGACATCATGCAGTGGCACTATAGGCTAGGCCACCCTAGTTTTGCTTATTTAAAATATTTATTTCCTACAATGTTTCAAAATAAACAAGTGAGCAATTTCAAATGTGAAATTTGTCAACTTGCTAAACATACTCGTGCAGTTTTCCGCCCCGTTCCACACAAAGCAACTCAGCCTTCTACCCTTATTCATAGTGATCTATGGGGACCCTCTAACATTACAAATAGTTTATAGTACAAATAGACGTTGGTTCATCACGTTTATCTTCTCAAAAACAAATCTGATGTAGCCATGACATTCAAAAATTTTCATTCCATGATAAAAACTCAATTCAATGCTAATCTAAAAGTGTTTCACACAGATAATGGGACTGCATATTTCAATTCAATCATGGATAATTATTTTTTATCAAATGGAATTCTTCATACAAGTTCTACAAGTTCTTGTGCAGGCACACCCCAACAAAATGGGATTGCCGAGCGAAAAGACAGACATCTCCTTGAAATTGCTCGTGCACTCATGTTCACCTCTTCCGTGCCAAAAAAATTTTGGGGAGAGGCTATTCTAACTATTTATCTCATAAATCGTATGCTTTCACGAGTGTTGATGTACAATACTCCTCTCTCGACTCTTCTCCAAACTTATCCAGATGCACATCATGTATCTAATCTTCCACTAAAAACTTTTGGTTGCGCATCTTATGTTCATGTTTCAAGTCGAAATCACTCTAAATTTGATCCTCGAGCTCTAAAGTGTGTATTTTTGGGATATAAATGCTATCAACCATCTACTTGTCGCATGTATGTTTCATTTGACGTTACCTTCACAGAAGAGCAGTCCTTCTATTCCACCACTTCAATTCAGGGAGGGGCACTCAATGAAGTGTCTTGCAGTGACATTTGTTTGCCAAAGGCTATCTCAGATTTTGGTATTCAAACTCATCCCTTATCTAAACAATCCTATAAGCAACCACAATCTCAACCTAAAACTACAAACTTGCTAGTGTATCAACGGAGGAACAAGAATCATCAAGAGCTACAACCGATTTCTGAGCCTCCAGGCCCTCCACCCCATGAGTCTGAATCTCTGACATCTCCTAATGTAAGTGATCTACCTCCCAATTCTACATTACGTAATGAGATTTTTAACATTGAGCCTGTCATAGTGAGATTTCTAACATGGAGCTTGTCATAAATGAGGATGAATTACCTATTGCTAAAAGAAAGGGACAAAGAAAGGGAGTTCGAAGTTGCACCTTACATCCTATGTCCAAATATGTATGTTATAGTAAACTCACTCCTCAATACAAAGCTTTTTTAACCAAAATCGAACAACAAGTGGTTCCAAAAGATATTGCAGGAGCTTTATCAAGAGAGGAATGGAAGAAAGTAGTCTATGAAGAAATTAGAGCACTTGAAAACAACAACACATGGACAATAGTCAAAAAGCCCAAAAATAAACATGTGGTAGGATGCAAATGGGTATTCACTGTCAAACACAGAGCATGGAACCGTAGAGCGTTATAAGGCGAGACTAGTTGCGAAGGGGTTCACACAACAATATGGAGTGGACTACAATGAGACTTTCACACCTGTTGCTAAGCCAAATACAATAAGGATTCTGCTTTCAATTGCTGTGAATCTCGATTGGCCACTTCAGCAATTAGATATAAAGAATGCCTTCTTTAATGGACATTTGGAGGAAGAAGTATACGTGAAGATTCCTCCAGGATTTGATGATATCTAGGAGAAATGTGGTTTGTCGCCTAAGAAAAACTATTTATGGCTTAAAACAATCTCCACATGAATGGTTCAAAAAATTCAATCAGGTTGTAAAGAAGTATGGGTATAAACAAGCTCAGACAAATCATACCATGTTTTTTAAGCATTCACAAGAGGGTAAGATAACTATTCTTATAGTTTATGTTGATGATATAATATTGACAGGTAATGATCTTGAAGAGCAAGAAAAACTCAAACTTTTTTTATCCCAATTTGAAGTAAAGGACTAAGGACCAATGAAATATTTTTCTAGGTATGGAGGTTGCACGAACAAGGAAAGGGATTGTTGTATCCAAGAGAAAATATGTGCTCGATCTACTCAAGGAAACTGGAATGAGTGGTTGCAGACCTGTAGCAACACTAGTCGAACCAAATGGTAAATACAAGGCATTAAATAAAGAAAAACCAGTTGACAAGCACATGCATCAGAGGTTAGTTGGGAAACTGATCTACTTATCCGATCCAATACTTGAAGTATAAAGGACATTTATTCTATCATACATATTGGAATCAGGTCATGGATATCGACTAAAAAGCGTTGTTTGATGTCAAGGATTTGCTGGGAATTCCGGATCGAAGAAGAGGCAGATCAAAATATGGTGCCCCCATACACGGTCTTACGACTCTGCGGAGACCTGTGTTTTTGGTAAACAGTAGCCCGAGCCTGGACACTGTAACTTCGTTTAAATTAGGTAGGATTCGACATTAGAAGTATATTGATTTTTCCCCAATAACCGAATACTTTTGTCTGTAAATACTGGCCTGATATTGCATTTTCCGTGAGCTTGGTGAGTCGATATATGCACAATCCATTTGAGGAGCACTTGCTATGTATAGAATACTAAGGTACCTAAAAGGAACACTTGGAAATGGAATACTGTTTTGAAAGAATGAAGAAATAGGAATCAAGGCATTTACTGACGCAGATTGGACAGGTACAATTGAAGATAGGTCAACAACTGGATATTGTACTAAAGTATGGGGAAACTTAGTAACATGGAGGAGCAAAAAGCAATCCGTGGTAACTCACAGTAGTGCTGAAGCAGAACTGAGAGCTTAGCAAGTATGTGAACTGCTATGGATCAAATGAGTATTTGTAGAATTAAAGCTTCAGTGAACCGAGCCTTTAAAATTGTAAGTCAGCAATCAACAGCACAATTAATCTTATCCACCACGACAGTTAGGGGTGTGCACGGGTCGGTTCGGCTCGATTTTTACCGGAAACCGTTACCAAACCGTACATGTCGGTTCAGTTCGATTTTTGGTTAATTTCTGTTATTAGCTATTAACCGTAAACAAACCGTTCGAAACGGTTTTTTTCGGTTCGATTAATCGTTTGTCGGTTTCGGTTTTTTTTTATTTTTAATACTTAATACTTTAATATCATGCTAATAATTTTTTTATAAATGTCATCTTAACATTTGTGGTAATATTTTTAATAACAAAAGAGTTTAAAATTTAATTGGTAAACATGAAAATGAAACTTCAGTACATTACATCACATTACGAAATACTAATCTTTACAAACAAGTAAAATACTAAATACTGGTAGTAAGAAAAGGTATGAAATGAATGAACAGGCAGAGTCTAAACTGACATATTAGACTGCATGAGTGTAATAATACTAAGATTTCTTCTAAGTCATAGGAGTAAGTCATAGTGAGGACTTTGAAAGTTCGAATAGATTAGGGTTGGATCTGAAAGTATTTTTATTTCTTATAATGGATATAATTCTGTATATCTATAAGATCCTATATATTATATAAAATTATAAATTATAAATAATATATTATTGGTTCGGTTTTTAGGTCAATACCGAAACCTAACCAATATTTCGGTTCGGTTCGGTTACAATTTTTATGGTTTTTACGGTTTTTCCAGTTACGGTTTTTTTCGGTACGGTTTTTCGGTTTTATTTTGCTCACCCCTAACGACAGGACCAAACATGTAGAAGTGGATAAACACTTTATCAAGGAAAAATTGAAGCAAACGAGCAATGTGTTGTTTACGTTCCTAGCACATTGCAGCAAGCTGATATATTGACTAAAGGCTTATCAATAGAAGTTTTTAACAAGTTAGTCTGCAAGCTGGGCATGTGGAATCTCCATGCACCAGCTTGAGGAAGGGTGTATAAGATATTGTACACGAAGAAGGGTGTATAAGATATTGTACATGATTTATAGGAGTTATTAGATTTGACTGATACTAATTGATTTAGTCCAGGATTATATGTCACCCTGCGGTCTAATACAAATATAAGGATGTTTATGTAAATACAAATAGGAAACATTAATATTTACAAAAATGCCATCCAGAATTTATATTACAAATTGACATAACCTCAGGAGACACCCTGAGGGTGACCTCAGGGCCATTTTTCTCTATATGTAATAATTTAATATATCTGGTATTAAGTACCAGATTTGATACAGTTGTATAGCGCCTATTTAAAGGCAGTATGGTTCATGAATAAAATGTGTAGAGGTCTGATTTCCACAATCTTAAACTTCCAACCACTTAATAAAACTCTTCAAGTCGTAACAATTCCAAACACCAAATAGTCACTTAAAACAATTTTACAATTCCACCAGACAATATTCAGGAAGGAGAAAATTCCTTACTCTGGATCCAGATACCCAACAGTGCCTCGAACTATGCTGGATACGTGAGAGGCTCCTTCTATGGCAAGTTTTGAGAGACCAAAATCTGAAACTTTTGCTCTCATGTTCATGTCAAGAAGAATATTGCTGGTTTTTAAATCCCTATGGATGATGGAGGGGACACAGCCGGTATGAAGGTACTCAATACCTGAAATAATAATAACTCATATTATGATCAACCAATTATCTTTTTTTACTAATCAAGAAATTCAACAATCTCCAATTTTGATTGTCTTAGCAAATTATTGAACTACAAAAAACGATAAGAAATCAACTAACTAAACCTCGGGCAGCATCTTCCGCAATCTCCAGCCGCTTGATCCAACTAATACTTCTCTCACGTGTTAAAGGTCCTAAAAATACCATATCTTGTTAACCATGATGACCAAACTAACTTCTTTCGTACTTAGAAGGTGATGCTTACCATAAAGATGCTCCTTAAGAGTTCCATTATGCATGAACTCATAAACAAGAATGCTCTTTGCATCTTCTTGGCAAAACCCAAGAAACTGTACCAAATTTCTGTGGTGTATTCTTGAGAGAAGAGTCACCTATCAGTTGAAACATGTGTTATTTAATAAATACCAAGATCTGGTTTAAACTACAGAGCCAAAGACGCTTCTCTGACAGCGTTTACTACTATCTGATGAAGGATGTAAAACTATATCCACAAAGAAAATTGAAGTAATCTTACTTGCATACTTACAGAGTCAAATAAATAAGAGAGTTTTAACTTGAACAACTTAAATGATATTTTGTAGAAGATAGCATAAATTGAACAGCAAAACTTGTAATCGAATGTTTGTGTAGACTGATACTAGACCCATCAAATCTCTTAACAAACATGTGATGTCATGAAATAATTGCAAGGAAAATTAAAAAAAATAATGACTACGGGTGACTAATCTTGGGTGCCTGAACCACCAAAAAATCACTACCCCAAAAGTAACAAATTAAGGTGACTAAATCACGGAAAAACTACAACTCTTATACTCCAAAAGATTTCCAACCATGGGAATAAGGAAATCAGAATGTGAATTGATAAACAATCAAAAATTGTAACTATAACATGAGATGATAAATAAAAAAAATACAGTAATAACAGACTAAAGACCACCATCTGGGCTGAAATAGAGATAACTTGACTTAACAATATGATAAAACATAGTTCAGCAATAGTAAGAATAAACTACAAGCTGATCCCAATCAACTGACACCGATTACAAGAAGTTCGGTTATATCAAATTGAGTGATATTAATTGACTGAATAACAATATATCAAATTAGGTCTTTCGGACAGATTTAAAAGTCATGCCTATTAAAGACGAAATAAGAGATAGAAGATTGTGATGTTTGGACTTTGGACACATCTGCAGGCTCCAATAGAGGGATTGTTCTAGTGAGAAGAGTAGAGAATGTTTCAGTTGAGGAGGGAGTGAGAAGATGAGGTAGGCCACGTAAGACGTAGGACATGATCGCTGCCGAACTAGGGCAGCAATATTTTTGTAGATTTGGGTTGGAGAAGGGTAAGGTGGTCGTTTTTTTGGTTAGGAGTGCATTTGTATGCATTAACTAGCATTTTGCACACCTACGTCTTGACTTCCCAAGCAGGTTGTTTCAACATTGCGTTTTGCCTTTAAATGCCATTTTTGTTGCATTTTTAAAATTTACAAAATGCTCAAATATGCTCATATAGAAGTAACATCCTTTAACTTTATTTTAACATTTATCAAAAGCCAAAACAACCACTCTCTACTTCTAGCCTTCTAGGAGTAAAGGTAAGGCACATATACATCTCACCCTCCAAAACATTACTTTCAAGAGAAACATACTTGGTATGTGTGATTTGATTTGGTCTTGTATTAAATCCTACGGTGTTTTATTATGCTACTAGTCACAATATTTTCTAAAGTGTCACTATCACCCAATTTGGCACAAGCAATTTGAGAAATAGTTGTTAATCAACATAAACAGGTTTGGTGAAAGGATGACTTGCCTCGTTCGAAAATTCTCGCTTGCCTTGGAAAGAATTATTAATTAAAAGTTTCGCTGCTATTTCCCTGCCATCTTTAAGCTTTCCGTAGTATACAATCCCAAAACCACCTGAGCCAACTTTCTCCTCAAAATTCTTTGTAGCTTCCACTAGGTCTGATAATGTGAAGCACTGTGCGGATTCTGTCGCAGCATCAACAAAGGAATTGATAGGCCTACTGAGACTTTGTCGAGATGGGTCTGAAATAAGCACACATTATCCCCAAATTAGAGAAGCAGGGTTTACACACACCAAAGCAGAAACAACTTTGAATTATATTTAACCTTGCTTAGGATTTTTCTTATTTCCTTTATTCATCAAAAAGCAAGAAGCTATAGTAGCTATGACCAAAACTGCAGCTGCAATAGACAATCCAGTGATGATTTTGCTGTGGTTCTCACTGCTTCCTCCCTTGTGAAGACCAAGATTTCCAGCATAACTTAAGGGAAATATGGTAAAAGAAATCAATGAATATACTAAAGTACAGTGATAGATTAATAATAGTCATAGTTAATTGTAACTAAAAAGGATGAACATAAAGAATCAAAGACTGCCTTAGAGATGGCAAAGGTACTCCTACTAGGTGTCATCTAGAATTCGATTCTCACCTCTACCACCCCCTTTACTTATAAATATATCGATTGTCAAAAAAAAATTCAAAAATGAATGACACAGCTAAACCCAGAGAACTACATCTTCCATTTATTTTCTAACAATGGTGTTATTTAATAAATGTTTAGGCTAAAGTTGGAAATCAAGTACCCTAGAGTGAAAGACAGACTATGAGCTTACTGTTATACCCCTGCATGTCTACAGGAAAGTGTCCATTGCAATAGTTGAGTAAACAAAACAAAGCACCAATACAGACCAAAAGGAATCCAAATGCAAACATACATACTGATTAGAGAACTATTGGTAGGATTCTCTACAAAGACTTATTGTAACCACTAACCTTTTCAAGCAGCACACCAAAGGAATTTCATAATTTTGATGACAAAAACAGTTGTATCCATTCTTAATAATGGAAGAGAAGTATGATACAAAAACAACGAATGGGATTGGGACATGTACAACTAGTTACCAAATCTCATATTTGAAAGCAAAAAAACTGGAAGACAGACCTCTTTAACATTTTTGTATATCCTTTTAGGAGGATTTCTTACATTAAAGAAAGACACAAGTTCTCTAGTTTCTTGTAGAATCTTCTTTTCTAGACTAAAGGCCTAGCGGTAACTGACTTGCATTTAAGTACAAGTCAGACGCAATAAACCATAAAAATGGCAAAAATTATAAGATGCTAAACAGTTCATCAGACTAGAATGTAAAAAAAGGAAAGGTACTCACTTTAAAACCAGATTCTTTTTCAAAAGGGATGGCGGTATTGCTCCAGATAATCTGTTATTCTGCAAGTACCTGCGTCCAATATCAGAAATTATACAGACTTGTATTCAGAGACAACAGACTGAACGAAATAGTGATAAATGATAGTAACACGAAGAAAAAACCATCAAGTCAAATAAATGATTTGTATTATAAAGTAAAGATACAGTAATGTTTGCCGGTCAAGAGTTTGAAAACAATCTTATTTTGAAAGTAGAAACAAAATGTAATCCCTTAAAAACTGTTATCAGGTCAAAAAATATTTAATAATCAAAGAAATTGACTCTATCAACAATTGCAAACATTATTTTGAAAACTTACAGTTCTCTCAAATTGGGCAGGTCGCCTAATGAGGAAGGCAGCTCCCCGCTTAACTGATTATTCTCGAGATGTCTGACAAAAAAGTATTCGAGTTAGTCAAAGTTCTCTACAAAAAGTTTTTTTTGTTTGATAGGCTATCTATGTTACATTATTTTCAAGTCTGTGTTTCCAGTAAAATCAGGAACTGAACCAGCAAGCGAATTCCCATCAAGCCATCTGTAGGCAAAAAAAAGTTGATTTGTAGTATAGAGAACGTCAAATAATCAAGCAGAAATCAAAGGAAAACTTTATTGGAGCAAAGTGCAGATGAGATTTCAAGCTTACAACTCAGTTAAGCTGCTCAATTTTGCCAAGTCCAATGGTATACTCCCCGTCAAATTCTTCCCCGACAACTTGCTGATAGGTTACAACATTTATCTTCGGTTAGAGTAGGAAGAAAGAGGATTAGTAATTTTTACGCATTTTTTTTAACCGATGAGATAGAAACAATAAGTTTTAAGTGTGACATAATAGTTATTCGTATTAAAAGGCTTGATATAAAACTAAGCATGAATAGTAGGGAAATGAATGTACATTGAAGTTATTCTGGGTTGAGGATCTGAATTACACTGTACCCAGGACCATGGAACTGGCAAACACGGATCACCACCTTCTTGTGCCCAATCTGCTGATGAGTATGTTGAGACTACCCCCACAATAGCCAATTCTGCAACTCTTACCAATATAGAATGAGATATGATTCGTATTGGAATTAAGTTCTATTTCAGCTAAAGGATTTAATCAGACAATGCTACAGCAATTTCTTTTTTGGATATGGAAGAGGGGAAGAGGTATATTTTTTGCTTCTGCTAAATAACAAATAAAAAACTCTAGAGGAATATCCTTCCTCAACAATTACATAGCTATATTAAAAAA
This sequence comes from Kitagawia praeruptora, assembly GCA_037693485.1. Classification (NCBI taxonomy): domain Eukaryota; kingdom Viridiplantae; phylum Streptophyta; class Magnoliopsida; order Apiales; family Apiaceae; genus Kitagawia; species Kitagawia praeruptora. The sequence goes on along the minus strand of CM075348.1, from coordinate 50,482,140 downwards.
ATCAGAAACAATTAAAAAGAATCAGAGGTTGAGGATTGATCAGTGGAGATGCAGGTAGCAAATGGACACTTTTACTGAAAAAAGTAAACTCTGCTTACCATCTAAGGAACCTTCACTTATCTTCAGGTATTTATTGATCTCCATTGCATTCAAAAGTGGCCCTTCCGTAGAATCAGGTGTCTTTGCAAATTTAAAAGATAAAACAAAAGGAAGAGATATGTTGACGAATCCTGGTTCATACATACGGTATTTTCCTAAAGCATTTTCTTCTATGTCCACAATAAGTTTGCTGATTTCAGGATTCCCGGGTAGTACCAGCCTGAATTTCCTGACTTGATCAAGATCCAAGTCTTCAATTTCTGCAAAATAGGTGGATGCCCAGCCAAAGCCTGGAAACCCATCCAGGTTCATGCGGTACGTTAGAGACCCGTTTCTACCAATGACAGCTGTTTGCATCACTTTCTGAGGTGGACTCTCATCTTTGCTAACAAAGACTGGCAATTTAGTTGATATCTTTTCAGTTCCAGCAGCAACATCAACAAGATAATTTGCTTTTTTAATTAAATCAGATTCCCAAATTCTATCAAATGGGTCATCGGGATACCTATATCAAAAACATAGAATTACTACTTGATCTTCTTGTCAGAAGAAAGTGGTTGCATAATCTACAGATACCTACCAAATGCAACTCTACATACAGAATACTGAGCATTCGTTTGCTTTTTTAAAAATAAAAAATGTTTTTTCTCTTTATAAGAAACTACAGAAAAATATGTAGATTAAAAGTTGAGGCCTAGACATCAAAGAAAGAAAGACAAAAACTATAGAGTTAGTCACTAACAGATCCTGTGGCCAAAGTAGCACATATATATGTCATGGGGCCAGTCAGTAACATGATAATATTATTACATTAAGATATTATATTTTAAATTAGATCGAATACATTTAGAATAGTATACTCTACACTTCACGTTTGATAATTTTCTAAACGGGTTGTTTATGATTGGCTGATGGATTAAGCGGCCACTTTTTTTTTGTTAAAGTCGGAAGTATAGAAGTAATTTTTTTCCCCTAAATAAGATCAAGCTAAAATTTCATCACATGTCTTATTCATTTAGTGCATTTTAGTTAAGAATATTACGAATACACACGCATACATGTATCTTTTTTATTTGCGTAGATGGCGCTTCTTAATTTTATGATTTATTATTTTGTATAATATTATACTTGTGTGTGTGTAGGTGGGTGGGTGGGTGGGGGGGTGGGTGGGTGGGGGTGCGGGTATAGGTAGCTAAAACAATTAATTGTGGGGTCTGGTTTCTGCATGAGGCCCCAGTCCCTCCGCCTCTAAGTAGGTCTACAAAGAACAAGAAACATTTACTGGAAACAAGGTAAGAAAAATTGCATGTAATCTGACTACCTGACTGGAGCTTCACTTTCTGCACCAAAATTAATTCTTGCTGAGACACTTAGATAGAATTGGTTTTCAAAATCCGTGAGATAGACTGAACCATTGAATTGGCGTAGTTCAAGAGTCGAAATAAATGGCTGCCCTGTAGTAGCATTGGATAAACAGACGCTGATGCTTGAATCTAAAGCCAAAAAGATCAACTCCTGAACCTCTATTGTATTAGCATCGGAAACGACAATAGTTGCCCAGTGAGTTGGCCCCAGGGAGATGTCAAACTTTGGGTACACATTATTGTTGTCGAAGTTGCCATACAAGAAGGTTGCTCTTACAAGGTACCTTGTCCTACTTGTGACATTGAAGGTGTAACAATACTTCCTATTATCAGCTGGAAAATATCTCACACTCATATATTGCTTTCTTGTCTCATCTGCAACAGATATATTTGCAATTTCGCCATGCTTAACCAGATTATCAGGAGTCCACAGAAGACCAAGTTCGTCAGTGAAATTCTCTTTGCCTCCACAATCATAACTTACAAAACCTGATTTACATAGGTAATGTTGTCAGCTGAATCCATGTATAAAGAAAGGCGAGGGAGAGAGCAAAAACAAAAAACAAACAGTAGGAATTTGTTTTGCAATCTAGCATTCAACTTCTACGTAAACTTTCCGCACATGTGTGAAAGAAGAAAATGCTCATAGTTAAGAAATAAGTTCCGAAGAAGCAGCACTGTGACACGCTTTACAGTATAGGGACTGGAAAAATATTTATATATGATTTAATTGGCACACCATGACAGGAAATGAGAATCCTATATTCTCTGTGTTGGCTGTGCATATATTCTGGAATGAATAAATTTCTTTTACGATCCTCAAAGGTCAAAGTCGAACAATAGGTTTTATAATTGAGGAAAGAATGCCTAAATGTATCAGGTGCAAACCTTGATTCTGAACATATGTTATTGGGCCACTAAAGTATGTCAAAGTACGGTAAATGAAACACAAGAAAATGTGATTCAGCTTGTACTTATCAAGCAATCATTCCCATTATGTCGTGAACATGTAGAGTGCAAATCAAAGTTTGAAAATGTTCATAATTAAAATTTTCAATTTGATCTTGTGATATATGCCATGTAGTTCCCATTTCTTGTGTAATATTGAATTTTTTTAATTTTATACAAAAGCTTCAAATATCTTTAAAATTAGATAAGAATCATATCCAAGAATTTTACACAATTTCCAGAACTTCAAAACTATTAACTGAATTTAATAAGCAGTTTTACAAGCATAGTATCACAGGACACTTGACATATGTAGTTTCAGCAAAACATTATTACTGAGAACGTTTAGAATTCCAGAGGTTCGCAACATTCCTATGCAAGAATACTCAACAATAAAGAGGCTACACAATCCTAAGCAACACTAAATTTGGATGTAAAATTGGACAATATTCCTACAAAAAAACAATTTTTTAAGAAATTCACAGTCAAGACACACATTTTGTCCTCTCTATCTAAAGATGTTAGTTGGTCAGTGTAAACTATGTATGTAATGCCATCACGGTTAGAAGCCATCAACTAGATACCAAATGTAACAACTACAGATTATTTTAATTAATAAAAAAGACTTAAAACTAAAATCATAGTAATAATGTGCAATAGTTTGCATCCATCATCTCAAAACATTACAAACCAAACAATCAACAATTGCAGAGAAACAAAAACTGGATTCATGTAACATTCATGTACATAACAATAAATTTATCTATATTAAAAAATAGAAACACACACATATGGGGGAGGGAGAGAGAGAGAGAGAGAGAGAGAGAGAGAGAGAGACCTGGCTGGGCTAGGGAGATATCAAGAAAGAGAAAGAAGCAAAAGGGCAGCAACAACATGATAAACCTCCACTCCATTTCTAAAATTTACAACTGGGGAGATTGAGGAAGAACGGAGATAAAGTGATGGGGTGTGTTTATATGTATTGTAAAGTGCTTTGTATTTGTAGGACTAATAATGAAAATGTAAAAATGAGGGGAAAGGTTGAAAATTTGGGGGGTGACAACGAAGGAGGAGGTGGTAATCAAGAAACACACCCTTGCTACTCCCACTCTTGCACTTAATAATTCTAGAGAGAGAGTAAAAAAGTGATCTTTATGGAAAATTATAGAGAGAGATGAAGAGAGAGAGAGAGCTTTTGCTTTAGTTATTGGGTCCCGTTTGGCTGGTCATTTCTTTAGAAATTGTTGCTTGAAAACAGAGTAGGCAAACAGATTTGTTAGTCAAGAGAGATTTGTGAAGTGAAGGAGTTTGGGAGGTGTAATATAACTGCATTCCCAAGACTGAAGCGAGGACTGTGGGACCCCAACACAACCTTAGATTGGACTCCGTCGACCCACAACGATAGTAATCTGATATTTGTATGTATTTTCTTTGTTGTATGTATAATTTTAAGTGTATATGAGAAGACCAGGGGGACCAAGATTCGGGACTCAGTGGGCTCCCACAGTACCAATCTTATTTGGATTCTTGTCATTATCTTTTTACTGTATAAATTAATATGCTTACCACATTTCTTCTGTAAAATTTGTTAGATATACACACTTTAAAAGTAAGATATCGGTGTCATAGTTTGATCTCTAGTTCGGGCTAAGTTATCTATTTGCAGGGGATAATTTTTTCCGGGAAAAAAATAAGAGTATTAAAGTTAGTCACCCTCTTAGTGTAAATCTTTTTCATCCATGCAATTATCTAGGCCAAGGTTAAAAATAGAATGGAGATAATCATTTTAAAATGTTAAAATTATTAATATTTTTATATTCCTATCATGATTTCAAAAAATCAACTACAAATAATAATTTGTTTGTAAATATAAAAAAAATTATGATAAATTTCTAGAATCTGTTTTTGAATCTCATAAATTTTGTTAATCTGTTTTTGAATCTTAGTGATTTTTTTTGGAAATTTATATAAATCATTTTCAATATTTAATTAATTATTCAAATATTAATTTTAAAAATTATATAAAATTTTTAATACAATTATTTAATTTTTAACACATTAATGATTAAAATGTTTTAGTACAATTATTTCATGAAATAATTAAAAAAATATTTAAAATCTAGTTTTGAATATTAGGTGCTCTAATTCTCTTTTTAAAGAGGGTTCTCCATAAAACCTTACCCATATATCTATTTGCTCGAATACGAGAAAATGACCAAAATGCATCACTTTTGTAGTCTCCCTGCCCAAAATACCCGTAGGCGGGAGCGTCTGCCCAAATTGTCTACGAAGTACGCATGTTCAGCTGGCGCAACCTATGATACGCATTCTGAAAATGAGCATCTGGGATAACTCATCTCCCAAATGCGAAATGACGTCAGCTGACGTCATTTTTTACATTTCTTCTCAAGCGTCTCCGGCGAGCTCCAATTGCCTCTCCGTTTCGTCTTCTTCGTCTAAAACATTCCGGCATCCTTCACAACTACCGAGCATATCAAAAGGAAGCCCATACCTCATTCTCCATCTTGCCATCTTGATTTTGTGATTTCTGGCCCCGTAGGGGCATATACGAACCAATCGGAAAATGGGAACGGAAAAACGAGCTTGGTTTGGGTATTTTCAATCCGGCGAAACAAACTAAAATCGAATTGGACAGCCTTGTAGAGGGGAAGAAAACGAACATTTTGGTTTATAATACATGTTTGCTCGATTGCTGGAATGGACTGAACGAAGCTAGGTTGGTCGGAAAATGCAAAAAATCGCTCCGATTTTCGTCTCTCTTTCTCGTCTGTGGAAACGATAATCAGTGAACGCGTTGCGCATTCGAAAGATACATATTAGCTGTTACGCATTACCAAGATGAGTATCTTGAATACGCATGTGACTTCCCAGCTACAAATTTGTGAAGACCACGCATTTCTCACAATGCGTGTACTGTGTACGCATGTGAAGAATGCGTGGTCGGTGGGTAAAAAGGGCGGAGATTCCCGCGCGTGGATATTTTGGACAGCTGGAATTAAAATGTGGGTATTTTAGTTTTTCACCCTACTTTTATCTTATTTTTTATGTATTTTAAAGTAAAAGTATTTTCTTTTTAGTTTAAGTTGGTATTTCAAATTTTAAATTCCAAATAAATCACAAAAATAATATGTTTAATTCATTTTATTTGTTACAAAAACAGTTATATGGTAATAAGGAAAGTAAAAACTTACTCCCTCTGTCCCATCCATTTATTTACAATTTCCTTTTTGGGCCGTCCCACCATTTCTTTACATTACCCAAAATAGTAAGTTTTAACACTATTACACCCACTACTTCACTTATTTTAACAATACTTTACACTATTTCACCCACTACTTAACTTATTTTAACAATAAAATCACTATTACCCACCAAAAACTTATTGAACTTCGACACCCACTACTTCACTTATTTTAACAATAAAATAACTATTACACCCACTACCTCATTTATTTTAACAATATTACACCCACTTTACACCCACTATCCTTGACCTCCGTGCCCAGCCGCCATGTAAAGAACTGGCTGGGACGGAGGGAGTAGAATTTTACCTTACTTAAATGTTTTCATCCTTCGGATATTATTTACTTTACTCAAGTATATTATTTTATGGCTATGTATGTTTCTCAACGGGAGATAAAACAACGTGGTGTGATCATGGTTCTAAAAATCCCCGATTTAACTGATTAATTTCCGATTAATTCTCTGTAAGGTAGCCAATCGATTCGATTTTTGAAATCCGATTAATTCTATGAATTTATTTAAAATGATATGTTTAATTGTAAATTAAACTAATATATTAAATATTATTATAATATCCGATTAATACTCCGATTAATCCTTCCGATTAATCCCCGATTATTCGATTAATCTTAAATCGATACCTCAACCGATTTATACCGATTACCGATTTTTATAATCATGGGTGTGATTGATTATTTAAAGGATTTTCAAATATAAAGGAAAAAAGAACGGTCTGGATTTGATTGATTTATATTAAAAAGTCATGATTGCTAAATGCAATTCAATATTACTCAATGCAGTTGGCACATTTTACTCTAATACCCTTTATCATACTCTATGCAAATTTAAGTCAGGTCAACCTATTCATACACGTTCATTTATGTTTGTCCTCGTGTCCTCGTCACGCTTGCTGAAATTCTTTCCATTGTTTAATTTTTGTAATACAGTAAAAAATAGTATACTTAAAAATTCATAATATATAAAATGAAATATTTACATAAATTAATTATTCTAATATAATTACCAACTAATTAAATTAATTATCTTGAATTCTTAAACATATTAATTATGAAAAAAAATTTAATTGCATATTAGTAAATATTTATTATCTTAAAATAATTTATAAATTTTAAATTTATAATAGATATTTCAATAAATTAATGTAATTACACATTTTAATAACTATTTAATATTTTATGAAAATATTGTAATTTTATCAAAATATTATTAAGTAACGGGTTGATATAAAGTATAATTAAATTTATGTATTAAATCAAATAGTGTCAAAATTATGTATACTAGGTTAAAATTCGTGTGATACACAAATCTTTTTTAATATTACACTAATACTTGTACTATGTTTAGTTTTTTTTTAATATTACGTGAGTTTTATTTTATTTAATATGAACTGAATTTTTAAGACATGGATTTTATTGACTTAAAATCTTTAATGATATGAATTGACAATAATTATATATATATGATTATGCTTGAAAAGGAAGGATTTTGTTTGAAAAAGATTATATATATATATATATATATATATATATATATATATATATATATATATATATATAGGCTAGTGGTCAAATAGAAACCAATCTTAGAATAGAAACTAGAAACCAATACTAAATAAATTATATTTCATTCATTCTAATGGCCCCGCCAGGGGCACCTTCACAAAAAGTGTTTAAAATTATTGGCTCCATCCAACCAAAAAAAAAAATTATTGTTCACGCTGACGTCACTGCCACGTCAGCAGTGAACAGTATTTTTTTTTTTTTTTGCTGGATGGAGCCAAGAATATTATGAACTTTTTGTATTGGGGTATCCCTAATTTGGTCATTAGATTAGCTTGAAATATTTAATTTATGTTTAGTTTCTAGTTTCTATTCTAATTTAGTTTCTATTAGAACAAGACCCTATATATATATATATGTCTTTGCTCCATAAAGAACACTCTTATATAAAGAACAATAAAGAACACTATAAAATCATTTATTCCAATAGATCCATTGGCCCCGCCAGGGGCACCCAATACAAAAAGTTCTTATTTTTTTAGGCTCTATCCATCCAGCAAAAAAAAAAAAAAATTGAAAATTTTACTTTTCATGATGACGTCATCGATGAACAGTAAAATTTTCATTTTTTTTTTTGCTGGATGGATAGAGCCTAAAAAAATAAGAACTTTTTGTATTGGGTGGCCCCGCCAGGGGCAATGAATCTATTAGATATGAGGTGTTCTTTGTTCTTTATTTAAAGTGTTCTTTATGGAGTCCAACCCTATATATATATATATATATAGGCCTTTGCTCCATACAGAACACTCTTATATGACAAACAATAAAGAACGCCTTAGATGTATTAGATCCTTTGGCCCCCGCCAGGGGCACCCAATACAAAAAGTTATTATTTTTTTTACCCTCTATCAAGCCAGCAAAAAAAATATATTTAAAGTTTACTATTCATGATGACGTCACTGATGACGTCATCATCATAAACAGTATTTTTTTTTTTGAGATGATGGATGGATAGAAGGTAAAAAAATAAGAAATTTTTGTATTGGGTGGCCCCGCCAGGGGCATTGGATCTATTAGATCTAAAGTGTTCTTTATTGTTTGTTATATAAGGTGTTTGTTATGGAGTCCAACCCTATATATATATATATAATGCACTTTAGTTGAAAATGGTAATTCATTAATTATAATGAATTACTCCCTCCGTCCCAAAAAGATTGACGCCCTTTCCTTTTTGGGACGTCCCAAAAAGAATGAACCTACTATTATTACTATTTTTGAACACTACTTTTCACTATTACACCCACTACTTCTCTATTTTATACTCCTTTTATATTAAATAAACAATATTATACCCACTACTTTCTCACTTTACTCATTTTTTATACACCCACTTTTACAACTAACCAATCAAATGTTGTCACCTAGCAAGTCAAACTGATTTTCTTAATATTGGTGAAATATTGACCGTGTCAATTAATATGGGACGGAGGCAGTATAATATTATTATTTTATTAATAGAATTGCAAATTGCCCGTGATAATTATATGTGATTCATTTAGAATAAATTTTAATTTTAGGCCTATGAAAAAATTAAAATAACGATCAACTACTCAAATGAAAATTTAGTGTTTTGAAATATGGATATATAATAAGAGAATTTGTTATTATTTTTATTTTATTATTATTAAATAGAGTGTACGATCGAAAATGAATCAATTGAAATTTTCAATGTTTTAATTTTTATATTAATATAGATAATTAATATATTAGTAATATAATTTAATAGTATTTAATATAAAAACCATAAAATTAAATAAAATGATAAAGATCATGGGAAATTTTTATTAAAATTTTAAAAATTGACAAAAAATAATAATTTTTTATAATCACGTGACACAAATTCATATTAAGTAAATTATATATTTGATCATATAATCAATTTAATTTTATTAAACTAAAAATATATCTTCATAATATTGCAAAATTTGTAAGTTTAATATAAAGAAAGTAATTTATTATTTTAAGATTTATCACGATTCCACTAATTTTTTAAAATACAACTTTATTTCTATTATTCAATACATTATATTACTAAAAATATAAATATAATGTCATAACTCTGCTAATGAATTACGTACTTAATGAACATTTATTGAAAATTTCTAGTGCTAATCAGTGATCAAGTTGGACAAAGTTGGACAGTTAAACAGTTAAGACGCATAAGGATTAAACAGTAATTTGAGTAAATTGTGTAAAGCAATCTTGAACTGCATTTAGCATCACCCTAAAAAGTGGTGGAGATTCAACTTTCATAATCTCTTTTTTTTCTCCCCTAATCGCCAGAATAAGTGGGATACATATTCCATCTCCACTCACAATCACCCACACTTTACCATCTGCACGCAAATACACATGGTTGCATAATTTTCACGATTTATAGCAGTATTCCTATATGATTGAGATCTAACTTTCGTTTTTTTATTTCGATAGTTTTTTTATTTGTTTGTTAGACATGTTAAAAATTTGAAGATTTTTATAAACTCGGAACCCTTTTCATTATTCCATTCTCGTTACTAGTTGAATATTCGAAATTTAAGTTTTATTATGTCAAATTTTTAACCAAAATCCAACATATTTGGGACGGACAGCAAGTAAATGGACCAACTTTTTACGCAATTAACAGATACGATGCATTTGTTATATGTACAAAAAGCATGTGTCCACCCTTAAAATTTCTTAGTGAGCAAGTATATGGAATCAACTGTGGACCACATACTGACAATCTGACATACATCAAACTAAGAGGCCGTTTGGGAAATCTTAAAATAAGTTACTTAACACTTATATGAAGTAAGTAACTTATATGAAGTAAGTAATAAGTGACTTACAACTTATATTTTCGTGTTTGGGTGTTTAACTTATAAGTTGGTAAAATATTTATTAAATTAAATTTAAAAATATTAATTATTTAATATAATAATCCCAGTACATGCATATGACATTTATAAATATAAATGTAAAAATATAAAATATTAAACAAGTTAAAAAATCAAGTAATACGAAATAAGTTGGAAAAAAGTACGTCATTACTAACTTATCACTTATCAACTTATTTGGCAAAATAAGTCCATTCTACTTGTGCACACAAACGGTCCGAAATAAGTTGAAACGGACTTATCCTCAGATAAGTCCATTTTTGTCCGTAGACAAACACCCCCTAAGTCAATGGAAGTCTCTTTTTTTATTTGCTTACCGTACAACAGGCTCTAATGTTGTCTCTAATCACTCTTTCAATTGCATTGTCTTGAATCCAACTGCCTGTTTAGCTTGCAATTAGTTTAGCGGCTAAACTAATTGCAAGCTAAACTTTAGCCTAGTGAATAGATTCATAATTTTATGCACAAACATATTGCGGTCTGTACTTAAGAAGACACACAAATTAGCGACTAGTAGAAAACTAGAAATCACATTTTGGCAGATTTTCCAGTTCGATCTTTACTCTTCGACGTAGCAACTCGTATTTATAGAAACATATTCAACATTTGAGAATTAGGCTAAATCTCTAGTTTCCGACTATATGTAAAACTTCAAATACGAAGAAAAAAAAATGAAGAACTCGCTCAGAGGTACCATTTTGTGGAAGAGGTACCATTTGAGAACTATGCGTTTTTTTTAATCCAAAAACTGAAAATAACATTTTCTGATGTGGGGTGTTAAAAATAGGGGTGAGCAAAACCGAATATTTGGTCCGATTTTAAAATTCGGATCGGATATCCGGTTTTTCGGATTATGACAAATCTATTCCGGTTCCGGTTTATTCGGATATCCGGAATTCGGATATCCGTTTAAACTGGATCGGAAATCGGATAATCCGGATCCGAATTAATTAAGTAAAATTTATTTTTCTTAGTATAAATAAAAGAATTTTATTACATTTTCAATAAATTATCGTTGACTTTACAAATGATAAATTAATTAATAAAATTTTAGATATCATCATCTCATATTTTAACATTTGTATATTCATTTTTTTCCCTTATTTTATTTTGATCTATTGTAAATTGTCATTCATTTCTTTAACGAGTTCTTATAAATATTTTTTAAGAGATGTTAATACTCACTTCGTTCCATTTATATTTGCCACAATTCCTTTTTTGCATGTCCTAGATGTAATGATCACATTTCCTAAATAAACCAAATTAAGTATTAATAATCTATGTTTTTCAAAGTATTCAAACAACTGAGAGTACGTTTGACAATTTTCGCTTGATTGTTCAATACGTGTTTTTTGATTGAGGACTAATATAAACAGGCTCGAGAGAGTAACACGCTAGCTCTCGAATTCATAATTTGAAGTGAAAATATTATTAAAAAAAATATTCTTACATTTGCTTTGTTTTTTTTTTTTTTAATATTCTAACTTCTTAATCAATCATTTTGGATAAAATGTTTAAGTAAGAGAAAATATTATAAGAATAAATTTATTAATCACTTTTGATAAATTCATTAATTTATTAGTGATGATTCATTATTTAATATGTTCAATATTGAATTATTTATTTACAATAAATTTATTATTTATTAAATATAAAATTTAATTTTTAATAGATATTAAACCTGATCGGATCCGGATATCCGGATTTGTAAAAAGTTGTTATCCGGATCCGTATCCGAATTCATAAAAATAATCCGGATCGGATATCCGGTTCGATTTTTTCGGATCGGATATCCTAATTTCCGGATTTTTATAATCGGATACCGGATCGGAAAATCGGGTAATCCGGATTTCGGATTTTTTTGCTCACCCCTAGTTAAAAATGACGTTTTGGATACACATTTACAATTTAGGTATCCTAATACGCATTTCGAATTTGGATATCAGTGGGTCCCGTAGGAAGAAAACCAAAAAAAAAATAAAAAAAATAGTGATATGCATTTTAATAATGCGTATCTGGCCCTGATACGCATTTCCAAAATGCATATATGACTCTGACACGCATTTACAACATACGTATCACTATTTTTTTTAAATTTTTTTTGGTTTTGCCCCTGCGAGGGCCACTGATACCCAAATTTAAAATGCGTATTAGAATACCCAAATTGAAAATGAGTATCCAAAACGTTAATTTTCACGCCCTACTTCAAAAAACGTTATTTTCTAAGTAAAGATGTTCTAAACAATATAAAATTTTAAAAAAAAATCCAAAGTAAAGATGTTCTAAAATAATATAAATTAAAAAAAATCCAAGTAAAGTAAATTTATACTTCTTTGGTATTTAAGGGAAGACGCTTTGATCCCTCATTTTCCGATGGTTTCACATCAGATATCTGTTGCAGTGCAGCTGTTCGGGTAGAATCCATCTTCTCAGAATCTGTAGCTAATGGACTTTATATGGGTAACTGTCCCCCTGGACCTGGAGGATCTATCGATTTTAGTATCTCGTCAATAGAAGAGACGTCCCAAACGAAATCAAAATCAGGAGATAAAATTTGTCCATCACGACTGATTGGATGATCGTCTGGGACAACATCCGGTGCAAGTCCCCGTTTTTTGCTGCCTTCATTTGTGAGCATGCTGCTCTCATTTTCTTTCTGTTCAGACTCTGCTGAAAAGTCAGGGGTGTCCACATCCTTTAATAGGATTGACATCATTTCCAATTCCTTAAAATCCATTGCATCAAGGCGTTGCACTATTTCTTCCAACTGTCCATTAGTTGTCTGCTGCTGCTTCCTCAACTTATCAAGCTCCTGCATGAGAACATTACTGTCCCTCTTGAGCTTCTCAACCTCTTTCTTGAGGACAAATTTGTCAAATTCAACATACTCATCCTCTCTTGAGATCTGACCATGTGTCTTCTGCAGCAAATGCCTTTTGCCTCGTACAAAACCCTCATTCTCAAACTCCCACCGGTTATGATCAACCCTCTTAAACCCCTGGTTGTTCACATAAACCCAAACCATATTAGATATGAAAAGGTGAAAATAAATCAACTTTAATTAGTAATATCGATAGAATTTAACTACAATAAATATAAAACATGCATTTTAATTGTGTTCTATAGCAGCACAGTGATGTACCCACGAAAGAAACTGTACAAATTTCCCCCAGATTCTCAATTCTCAATTCACGGCTTATGTTAAAAAAGATGCAAACATGCCTATGAAAGAGACGATTAAGCAATGGCACTAGTAGTGGATTGAATTGTCTTTACTGCTACAGCAAAAGAGCAGTCAGCCGTCTCATCAAAACTCTAGGCTTCACATGTTTTCACTTGAACTGCACTACGATTTGTTGTATATGGATATGTGTTCGGACAAAGTATTAATTATAGTCTAGTAGTTACCATTAGGAATTAAGAAAATCGAACTTGAAATTGTAGACGGGATTTAGGAAGGAATAGAAAGATAGTATAATAAGAGTAAGAGACTAAAAGAATCAGTTAGAAAGGAGACAAGAGCTGAGAGAGGACATGGTGGCAAAATTCCCTCTTTCTGGATATACCTTGCATGAAAACTAAATTACCATACAATTAAAGTTACAGGTTTCTCCTGTACTTAGGCTCACACTAACCTGCACACAAATCCGTTAACCTAGACCTCAGTAATAGTATCCTCTGTTCTATCAATATTAAAAAAAATCTAATAGCATATTACAGTATATAATGTTGGCAAGTGATTTTGGTTTAAACCACCCCTACATTTTCTATCTAAAATTATTCTGTAATCTCATTTTCTTGGTGGCCCTTTGATGTACTGGTTTATATCTCACTTCAGGTAAACTTATTTACGTGTCTGATTCTCTCTGTTGAGCCATATGGACTAATGATTAATTATTAAAAAATTAAATAAAGTATTGTATTTGTAATTTCCCTTTTGACAATAGGTAAGGCATTAGTGAGTGTGCGATAAATTTAAACAACGGAAACAAGTCATGTCAAAACGGAACTTCAAAGACTATGGTTATAAAAAAAGTGTAACTATCAGCTATTGCAAATGGAATCCTGTGACTGAAATTGGAAAAAAGAAAACTAATCAAAGTTGGCTCCTGATGGATGAATCGAAATGACGCACAGTAAATGTTAGATATACTTTCATTGGAGAGAAATACAACAGAAATCGAAGAAGGAAACATATATAAAAACATTATTACAAATCAAGCATTATTCAAATAAATCTTAGCTGGACAAATCTTCTGTCAGATGAGGGAATCTTATATCTCAGGTTATTAACTTATCTTATTAGGTAGCTCTTACCTTGTGGTAAGCACCCACTTATTTATTTGTTAGCTTGCAAATTTTCCTTTTATATAAAGGAAGAAATAGCATGAAACAAAATCACAAGAAGAAAAAACTTAGTAATATCCTCCATCCTTTCAGAATAACCCACAACAAGGTGACATTTCAGTATCATCCCTTATCCCTGTGCCCTTAGAATTGCATCTCTTAGTTTTATCAATAACAAATAATTATTATGATGGAAAGGGCAGATGTCAGGGAGGACATTGTGTCCTAATGCGAAAGCATTAGTAATTACCCAAAACCAAAAATGGCAATGCAATCTAGCTGCATCTTTAGCTAACACAGTTTTGAGTTGGTGAAAAGATTGGTTGCAAAGTCTATAACTCCACAGTGACAGCGATGCCACCAGATTCAGAAGATGGAGATTGCACTTGGTAGAATAAATTGGAACTGACAAAGTATGGAATTAGTTTTTAAGAAAATATGAATGAGAGTAGGTAAGAGTCACAACACGCTGACTCACAGTTTTAATTGATAATACGCAGCATAATAATTGCTGGACTGTGCCTAAATTATAGGTAATTCACTTCTAGATTCGACCAAGGCGTCAATTATTAGTTCTTAAAGAGTATAACTACAACATCAATTCTGAGTAAACAAACAAAGACTACAATACATCAGAGAGATTTTATCACTCACCTTGACATATTCATCAATCTAACCTACAGGTTGAGCACCATTGATAGACTTCTAACCACTACCATGTCCTGTTAATTTCTAAATAAAAACTTGGACTTAAAAATACATATCACTTCTCCCATTAAGTTAGTATTTTATTGCAACAATACGTGCAATCTGTTTCACATTCAACTAGGCTAATATTGGTTTGATAATTAAGTTCACATGCATTCCTGCCTTAAGTGTCTATGTCTCTCAATAAGTTCTTACATGACACGAAATAATAAAAATAATAGTCTAGCCACACCAGTATCAGCCTCCAGTGACAATCGCAAGAAATAAAACAAAGCCTACATCGGTATGTAGTAAAAAACAGAACCTAACAATTCTAAATTTATAGTTCATTTTTTTTGGTTAATTTGTTTATCGATTCTCAGTTTAGGAATAAGCAGCAAATAAAATACCCCCCCCCCCAAAAAAAAAACACACACACACACACACACACTTATATGAGGTATAATTAAATGAACATACACATAAATAGAGAAAGGACATACATAACAACATAATTGGCAAAGAAAGCTTGAAAATTTATTGTGCTTGAAATACTTGGGCAAAATAACTGTGGCAAACTCTTGTTTATCCTTCACAATGAAGCCATTATTCATCGGGCGCCATGATACAAGTCTACGGTTGGCAGGATCATCCACCATATCATATGTTTTCAGAAGAAATGCCTGTGCATTCATGTTTGTTAGCGGAGATGGAACCACAATCAAATCGCTGCTTTTCGCCAGAGTTTTTTTGCCGTTAGGGGCAGCCATATAACGGGAAAATTAACAATTGGATAATTGAAGGTCAAGAAAATATAAATGTGATGAGGATTGAGTACACTCTAGGATTTGATTAAGGTGTTGAGCCAAAATCGAATTAATAGACAACGGAGAATAACTTTTAAAACCCTCGTCTTGGGAGTGATAATTTATATTGTATATACGGAGAAGGGACTAGGAAGAGGCCAATCATCACGGATACCGAGGAAAAAGCATGTAATTTAAATTTTCACAAATAATCAGCACAGGATAGCTGACCCCACAAAATGAAGCAAAACAAAAAAATTATAAAGTATTTGGGTAATAATTATATGGTATATGTGTCAATATATATAAATGGGATCTAACTACATCGAAAAATCATAAATATCATCAGATATACTCCGTAATTGATGAGAAACGCCAGATTCATTTCCAAAAGATATTCGTTAGAATGAATAAGAGGCCGAGTGCAAAACCGAGACGCAAAACATCTATAAAAATATATAGTCTCAAACTATCTTTCTTGTAGTTTCCAAAAATGACTCCCATTCTACCTCTTCAACTTAAATAAAAAAAAATTATGGAAGAACATAATACTAGAGCTACATGTAAAAAACAATTCGTAAACAGAGAAAGAACATGATAATAAAGCTACATATAGATAAAAAAAACTAAAATAGATATAAACATCCATTATTAGACTATTAATTCCATACAAATCACATAATATAAACGAAATAATGGTACTCTTGCAAACTAAATTCATGCAAGTTAGACCACCAAAGTAACCAAACATAAGATTTAATAAAGATTGTACCCTCTCTTGGCTTGAAGCTTCAAGGTGAGGAAGATGAGAATGAATGTATTAAAATGTGAATGGGTGTATTAAAAATGCGAATGTGTATCATGGAAAAACACCAAACCCCAACTTACCTTATTCATACTAAAAGATATTTGATTAGATTGTCCAAAAACACTTACCCAACCCCAGCTATATAATATCATCGAAATGACAAAGTCATTTTAACTAGATTTGTTACCATGAGAAGACATGTTGGTATCCAACAGGCTGGTTGGCTAAACTCGTTTACACTTAAGTTGGTGAAACTTTTAAATAATTTGCTTATAAAAGTGATACTTTAACAGGTTGGTGGAGTTGACCAATTGGGTAACGTGTTGCAATGTTATTGTGATGGCTGAGGGACTATTTATTAAGAAGAAGACCGTCTGTCACTTTATAAGAAGGTGAATATTCTGAAACTACTAGAGTTGTAGGTTGAGGAAAATTTAATTTAAAAAAATCAATAAAACTACAAATAATGTAAATCCACTAAGTTAGCTTCTATGAGATTCATTGATGTTAAGTATTCTATTGTATTTATTTATCAATTTCTTAATTGTTGGTATACCAAAATCAGTGTTCATTTGGTTCTATGCATTGTCGGAGTACTAATTTCTTAATTCTTCGTACATCAACATCAGTGGTTCATTGGATCATTGGAATCTATGCAATGTCGGAGTACTGTATTGTTCACTGCGCATTATTCACGAGAAGAATAGAAGAAAATTACATCGATATAAAAATTAGGAAAAAAAAGAGAAGAAAACTTAGATGGGTGGCTGCTGCATTTAAAAAAAATGAAAGTGGCACTATTTCAATTAAGTGCCTCAAAGTTTGTTAAAATACAAATCAGTCCTTGAAGTTCGTGGGTGCGAGGAAAAAAACACTTGATGACAAGGTGACGATGAGACAAAACCATGACGATGATGGATTTGTGGAAAAGATTTTACCAAACCTGATGACAAAAAGGGTTTTACAGACCTCTCTTCTTTAATTCAACAATGGTGAAAACAAAGAAATCCGCCAAAATCGTCAAATTCGACGAAGAAGAAGAAGAAGAAGAAGAAGAAGAAGAAGAAGAAGAGTTAATTCCTCCAATTAGGCTCAGTAGCGATGATGATGAAGAGGCTAATGAAGATTTTTTGTTGAAAATCGTGCGTAAAGCTATGTTACGAGCTTGTGGCAAAAAATTAGAGAGTGAAGATGTTGAGAAAGTTACTGAGGTGTAGAAAAAGAAGGCGAAGAGAGATAAAAAGAAGTTGATTTGACAGAACCTTACTCGTATCCATATTTTATCATTTATGTTTCCATAGTTACATAACAGCCCCTACAATTTGCAGATTTTTTCATAGCAGTCCCTGAACTTCAAAATTTTGACATATTAGATTAGACCCTGCACATTCAAAATTCTGAGAGTTGACCGTTTAACTTCTAAAAGTTCAGAATATTGGCACCTACGCACTGTGTTCTTCTGTGTTCTTCAGTTTCGACTGTTGTTCTGTTCATTAACTAATGTCTAAATACATAAAATCTTAAATTGAGAGAGTGGAATATGATATATATTTCCTTGAGTGTGGATGTAAAGAGTTGCACTACCAATTTTATGTTGATATCGTTGAGACAAGTTACTTGAATATGAGCTTACTTAAAAGAAGTTAAATAAATCCTCCTATAAACATGAAATGTCGAAAAAGAAGTACAAAATTAAGTTCAGTAAGAAAGTTACAAACATGAAACGGAGAGACAAAAGAGGATTCTTGAGACACTTGCATCTTAACTTCAATTTATTGTAAATTTGGAGATTGCGAAAAATGTCTGAGGTGATGAATTTGCAATGGAAGTAGAGCATATTGAAGACACAAATACAAAAATAATTGTAACAAGGATATTGTGGTCGTATCGGATTCTTCGAGTTGCATGGAACATAATAATGGAAATGTTAGTGATGAAGAATCTCATGTGGAACAAGTTTCGCTTGTTCAAGAAAAGCAAGTAGATGATGTTATTGAGGTTGAGCTGAGCATATCAACTTCATTTTGGAATACATGTGTGAGCCTCTTTCGCTTGAGAACCAGTTTTCGGAGTTCTTTGCACCTCGATTGTTTTTCAGGAAGGACGAAAGATTTATCTTGGTTTCATCTCAATCTGTACGGTTCTTGACTTCTACAAAGCCCGTGGTCAAGTTTTCTCCAAAAAGTGAAGAATGATGAATGACAAAAGAGAATTTTTAATATGTTTTTAATTAGTTTATATGTATTTACTTTGGAGAGAATTGAAATCATTTGTTGATATGTTTTATATGTGGGGCTCGTAGTTTATTAATCATGTTAGTTATATTAATTAAGCCCAATTGTTTACGGGTCTTAGTCCAATAGGTTATTGTATTAGGGTTTATGTTCCTTATATAAGCATAGTAATCCCTATATTTCCTTAAATACTGAATCGGGTCTCTTTCTCCTTCCGCGATTGGGAAACCTTTAAGTAACGGATTTTTTGCAATTAATCCACCTCAATTTTATTTTTTCTTCTGAACAAATCATTTTTTTAAAAGATGTCCAGCATCATCATCTTAAACAAAAGACCTTAAACAAAAGAAAAGGAAATGAAATGAATAATCTAATATAAATCATAGATGTATAGGTTAACATTAATTTTTTTTTAATAAAAATCACCTTAAAACAAATGAAAACAAAAAGAAATATGAATAATGCAAAATAAATTATAGATGTATAAGTACAGTCTTCCTTCAGTTCTATAAAGGTTCGATACTCACAATAATTCAATTTTTTCCTCAAATGTCAAACACGACATAAGTGCAAAATATGAGTCCAATCTTCATTTCCCAAACGATGGTTCACCCTTAAGTAGTCCAATCGAAAATGGAATTTAAGGCATTTATGCAATACTCCCTCCGTCCCGGTGAGTTCTATACGTTTGGTTTGGACACGGAGACCAAGAAAATGTATAAAAAATGAGTAAAGTTAGATGAAAAGTGGGTAAAGTGGTGGGACCTATCAATATTTAATAATAGATTTGGGATAGTGGAGGAAAGTAGTGGGTGTAATAGTGTTTTATATTATAGATTTGAGATAATGGAGGAAAGTTAGTGGGTGTAATAGTGTTTTTTATTATTAAAACTTTACTATTTTTGGAATGTATAGAAATGATGGGACACCCCAAAATAGTAAGTGTATAGAAATGAATGGGACGGAGGGAGTATATTTTAAGAGCAACACATTAGAGTTCAAATGGAATTAAATAAAATTGAAGTGAGAAGGTGGTTAGGTAGAGGATTAATTTGTATGTTAAATCATTAAAAATGGTTGAGAAATGAAAGATGCATCAAATTTCAAAAAGGTTAAAAAGAACATTATGATTGTCACATTAAAGTGAGGAATTATTTGGGGAAGAAAATAAACACTTAACAATGTTAAAAACAATTTAAGGATAACCATCATTTTGGAACTTTCTTTATTTGTTCGGCCATTGTTTTGTCTATTTGAAAATATAATTATCACTGGATTGCAACCATACAGTATAGCTATCCAAATGCACTTAGTTCCTATAATTTCCAATAAGTGTGTGAATGGGCAAAGTTGATAATTGTTTATATAAAGTGAATTAATGACTTAACATCATTTACTCCTAGAGAATAGATAAAATTTTGACTTCTTAAGATTTAGAACAATAGGATTATAGAGCATAGGTTAGGAAGTAAAGATAAAAATATATGTTTAATAAGATCAATAAGGTTGACTCTCCTCGATCGAACAGTCACCTAGGCTTATACCATTATGCTCACAAGCAAAATATATAAATCCAACCTTTGCACACTTCAATTACTCTTTAAGAGGCAACCACATCAGGTCTTACTTAGATGTGAAGCTTGCAAATCTCATTTAGTTGTAATATTAATTTTAAGGGTAAAACCTCGATGACCCATCATATAAAAGGCAAAAGGAATCTCGTAGAAGTGAGTGCATTTGACTAATAGAAAGTGACGAAGTTACTCATGGAAAACGTGACTACATGGATCCTAGTTACTAATACACGAAAGTAAACAAGTTGCCTCGAGTATAGAACCAAACACCAAACATGTCTTTTGAAACAAATTGGATGATCCGTCTAAAGGTTTCCCCCTCTTCACTTCACTATCCTTCCCTTAAAACTGAGAGAAAATTTGTAACTTGCTATCATTTGGCCTCTGGCCTGGCCTCTAGGCAAAGATCTACTTTCGACGAAAAAATGATCGAAACAAATTTTATGTTGAAGTCCTTTTTTCGTATTAATTTTTGACCGCGCGAAATCTCCATGGCCAATTCTCCATTTTTTATTATGAACTCTAAAGGTGTCGTCTTCGATATCACGAACATTTGATTCGAAATGTGCCTTTTAAATTAAGTTTTGAATGAGTCAATGATGCCAAAGGGAGTGGGCATGCCATTCCCGACCGATTTCGGGACAAGTTAAATGGATGAATATCATATTAGATCAAGTACAGCAAGACAACGTAATGACACTTTCGAAAAAAATATAATAAAATGTTTAGTATGAGGCAGGTTGTTTCCATGGTTTGAACATGGGACCTAACAAATAACAAGTAACATTTAACCATAAAGCAAATGATGACATTCTACTAAAAACTTATACATATATAGAGATAGTAGTGATGAGGAATGGGATTGAAGAATTTATATATATGTTATTAGTTGGTATAATTGTATTTAGTTTAGAGAGAACATAAGTTATTTGGAAGAAGAAGTGATGAGGAATGGGATTGAAGAATTTATATATATGTTATTAGTTGGTTTATTTGTATTTAGTTTAGAGAGAACTAAAATTATTTGGAAGAATTAGTTGGTTTATTTGTATTTAGTTTAGCGAGAACTAAAATTATTTGTTTAAATGTTTTATATGCGGGGATAGTAGGTCATATAATAAGCCCAATTGGTATTTAGTTTAGAGAGAACTAAAATTATTTGTTTAAATGTTTTATATGCGGGGCTAGTAGGTTACTCCCTCTGTCCCACTCATTTCTTTACATGTTTTCAACACTATGGCACGCATTTTAAGGTGCATTTTAAGGTGTATATAAAGTATAGTTCCATAACTTATTTTTAAAATTTTCTTTTTTTGAATAAAAAATTATACTTTAAATTTTTATTTAGAAGAATAAAAATAAATTATGAAACTATACTTTATAGGAGCCTTAAAATACATCCCGAGCCCTCCATCCCAAACGTAAACAACTCATTGGGACAGAAGGAGTATATAATAAGCCCAATTGTTATCGGGCCTTAGTCCAATAGGTTATTTAATTAGGGTTCCTATTTTATATATAAGCATTGTAATCCCCACATTATTACTTAGACTTCATTTTGAGATATATTGAATTATCGAATTGGATCTCTTATGGGTTGCGATCCATAGCTTTTCTCCCTTCTGCGGTTGGTTAAGTGAATTTTCTGCGGTTAATTCACCCAAGTTCTATCTTCCACATTGTTTTTATTCATTAAATTGTTATTCTACAAGTTGTCCTACATCAAGTAGATTCAATTCCCATGTTAGACTTTCATGTAATCCCACTATACGATCCATATTTTAACTTCAATAAATCAATCTTACATGTGGTACTGAATAAAGAGTATGAACGGAGATTTCATTCCACCCATATATTGTGTTAGATTATACCCTTTTCCATTTATCTTTTTATATTAATCATAAGAAAACCCAATGTAACACACGGCTAAGTTGGTGATAATTATTGCCACATAAGATATAAGAAATAAGGGGATGGTGTAAGAGAGAAAGTTTGATATTTACACTAAAAGTAAATAACTTCGGGGTGAACAATGAAAGTTTGAGGGGAGTCAATAGATCAATAAAAAATATATACAATGAGTCTTCAGTAGCTCCACATGGATATGGATTAACAATCACCAGAAATTTAGATAATTACCACAAATAAACTAATAAAATTTGGATAAATTAATGTCATGCCTAAGATCTTTAGGCCCATACTTTTTTATTTTTAATCCAAAAGAATCATTGCCCAAGCTCAATCAGACCGATATGCATTTTTATGTAATAATATAAGATCCTGCTTCCTAACACCTTTTTTATATAGTAATATAAGGAAGCACTTTTTTTATATTGTAATATAAGATCCTGCTTTGGGCTGGTAACTTAATGTGCTATCGAGTTCCATTCCTTCCTGCCCTCTACCCTGGACACGAAGGCCATTATTGGCCAAAAAATGGCCCTCGTGATCCACTATTCAACCTAAAAATGAGAAAAGTAGGGGTGTTTGAAAAATATAAGATCCTATTAAGTCCTCCTCGAGGATCGGTAACTTAACTAAATATTTGCAAAATTATGACCTACACAATTACACAAAGGACGAAAGCTAAGCAAGAAATCCGTACTACACCTTAGCATAACAAGTCGCTACTAAGAGCATCTCCAAGAGTCTCCTAGCTTACTCCTAAACATATTATAAACAATTAAGCTCTTAGCAAGTTAATACATTGATTTGTGTGTCAACTCCAACAATACTCCCTATAATTGCTCTTTATTTTATATTTTATACATATTTCATTTCCACTAGTACAAACATTCAATAAAGGAGAGAGAAGTATCAATTTTTTATTAATAAAATATAAGTTAAGAGCTACTAGTTGCTCTTAAAAGAGAGGAGAGAGAAGAAGCTCTTAGTGTTTTTAAGAGCCGCTAAGAGTCTCTTGGAGCTATATTTTTGTTCTCTCTCCTCAAATTTTGAGTTAAGAGCTAGAATAAAGAGTCTCTTGGAGATGCTCTAATACCACAACCTAGATTAGGGTGCTTGGGGGTAATTACTTTACATGTATCTGAGCAACAATGCATCAAATTAATCATCATCCGGGGATTTGATATTACATAACAAAACAGATCCATCATAGCATTTAAATTGACAATAAAGTCAATTACAACAATTCAATTTAAGGATAACTATCTAAGAAATTAGCAAATAATCGATACCTATCTCGAGAAATTAGTTTGACAAATAATCGATAAAGTTTGGTACCTAAAGTTCATCCAGCACTTCCAGATATATACAGCCTGCAAATACAGATACAAAAATTAATTCCAAGACCACAACAACACTTACAAGAAAATCGACGATATTGAAACCAAAAACACATAGTTAAGTATAGGTGTGTGTGTATACATATACGCGCACCTCTTGAGATGATAATCGAAGATAAACGCATACGAGCTCGCCATGGTTGTGTGCGTGTCGGCGGGAAGAATGAATCTGTGTGTTTATTTCACCGTTCTTTTTTCCGGGAGTTAGCGTGCCTGCGTCTTGTTCGAATTTCTACGGTTTTTATATTTTTATTTTATTAATAATAATAAATAAATTTTAATGTAGTAAATCTATATCTATACTATTATATCTATCTATACTGTTATATAAAAGCCGAAACATCGAAAGTTTTGGTACCTATTTTTTGGTACTTCGTGAATTTACTTATTTACCCTTCATTATAAAGAAAAATAAATACACCTAATTAATGGTAATTAGTCGAGATATTACCTTTTATAAACATTTAAAAACATCAATCGTATCATATCTTTCCATCGTTAATATTTCCTTTCGAATTAAAAACGTTATAATTTATGGTAATTAGTCTATTAATGGTAATTAGTCTATTGCCATTTTCACATTAATATAATAAAATAATGGTAATTAGTCGTTTGCCTTTTTCACATTTACTTTTAGTTGAACATATTACCTTTTATAAACATCTAAAAACATCAAACGTATCATATCTTTCAATTATTAATATTTTCTTTCGAATTAAAACACGTTACCTTTTTAATTTAAAACAAATATTACAATCATTAATATATAACCGAAAATATCACATCTTAATTTTCAAGAAAAATATAACACCTAAAATAAATAATAACATAATATAATTAATGCTAATTAGTCAATTGCCTTTTTCACATTTAATTTTAGTTGAACATATTACCTTTTGTAAACACCTAAAAAGATCAATCGTATCATATATTTCAATCATTAATATTTTCTTTATAATTAAAACATGTTACCTTTTTAATTTACAACAAATCTTACAATCATTAATATATACCTAAAAATGTCACAACATATTTCTCAATTATTAATAAAATATATTAAAAATCGTATACATTGTTTATAATAAGGAAACATTAATATAATCCGTAAATATGAGTATATTAACTATATCAAAATAAAATTAAAAAATTATTAAAAATAATGATTATATAAAAACATAATTATAAACACCTAAAATAAATACACCTAAAATAAATAATAACATAATATAATTAATGGTAATTAGTCGAGATATTACCTTTTATAAACACCTAAAAACATCAATCGTATCATATCTTTACATCGTTAATATTTCATTTCGAATTAAAATACGTTATAATTTATTGTAATTAGTCGATTAACATAATAAAATCAATGGTAATTAGTCTATTGTCATTTTCACATTAATATAATAAAATAATGGTAATTAGTCGATTGTCTTTTTCATATTTACTTTTAGTTGAACATATTACAGTAGAACCTCGATAAATGAATATTCGATAAACGAATAACATCATCAAATGAATAATTTTTTCTGGTCCCGACATAATAGAGTTAGTGTATTTTTGATCTCGATAAATGAATAATCTTGATTAATGAATAAAATTTTCCAGTCCCGAGCATATTCATTTATCGAGGTTTAACTATACCTTTTATAAGTTTTCAAAAAAAAAAAAAAACTATACCTTTTATAAACACCTAAAAACATCAATCGTATCATATCCATTGTTATAAAAATCGGCCGATTTCTGAAAAATCGCCGATAAATCGGTTAAAAATCGATCAAAATTTTGGAACCGATTCGACCGATTTTACAAAAATCACCGATAAATCGCCGATTTTTCAACCGAATCACCCGATAAATCGTAAATCAATACCTCAACCGAATAGTTCCGATTTCCGAAATCTGCAACACTGATCATATCTTTCAATCATTGATATTTTCTTTCGAATTAAAACATGTTACCTTTTTAATTTAAAACAAATTTTACAATCATTAATATATAACCAAAAATATCACATCATAATTTTCAAGAAACATATAACACCTAAAATAAATAATAACATAATATAATTAATTGTAATTAGTCGATTGCCTTTTTCACATTTACTTTTAGTTGAAGATATTACCTTTTATAAACACCTAAAAAGATCAATCGTATCTTATATTTCAGTCATTAATATTTCCTTTATAATTAAAACATGTTACCTTTTTAATTTACAACAAATCTTACAATCATTAAAATATACCTAAAATGTCACAACATATTTCTCAATTATTAATAAAATATATTAAAAATCGTATGCATCCTTTATATCTATTACTATATATTAAACTTCAACACAAGGGTAAAATTTGCCATTTTAATGGGTGTGAAGTTACGGTTTTACCCCTCTTTTTAAGAAAAATACAAAAATGCTATCATTTAATAATTATGTTAAAACTAGGAAAATTATGTTTTTGTCAGGACTTGAACCTTTAACCTTTTACTCTCAAACTCATGACTTAACCAATTGTGCTACAGTTACTTTTGAGTTCTGTTTACAAATCCTATAAGATAAACCATCTTTCTTTTCTTTTTACCTCATCCCTTTTTTTTAGTAAATGAAATGTTGTTTCATATTTTTTTGACGAAAAGCATAGAATTATATTACTGGATCAAACAACTCAATATAACAGCGGGACAAACCCCCGACTGTCAACACGATCAAGGTGAAAAATAAATAAATTGTTTTCTGATCGTTCAACAAGATGAACATAAAAGTTCTTGAAACTAAAAACAAATTCGAAAACATCCTAAGCGATCCAAACTGCGCCAAAATCCCTGAAAACAGCGATATCACAATTAAAAAGAAATATCACAAGGGCAAAATTTGCCATTTAATGGGTGTGAAGTTACGGTTTTACCCCTCTTTTTAAGAAAAATACAAAAATGCCATCATTTAATAATTATGTTAAAAATAGGGAATTATGTTTTTGTCAGGACTCAAACCTTTAATCTTCTACTCTCAAACTCATGACTTAACCAATTGTGCTACAGTTACTTTTGAGTTCTGTTTACAAATTCTATAAGATAAACCACCTTTCTTTTCTTTTTATCTCATCCCCTTTTTTTTAGTAAATGAAATGTTGTTTCATATTATTTATAGAATATTAGATAGATAAAATAAAAAAGAAATATTGTAATCGATTGATCTTACTTTAAAATTCTCTTTTATCATTTTTTAATACTTGATATAGAAAAAATATTAGATTATAAATAATGTAACTGAGTCAAAAAAAAAAAGTAGATTGCCAATTTAATGGTTATGAAGTTACGATTTTACCCCTATATTTTTAAAAATTACAAAAATGAAATCTTTTAATAATTATGTAAAAAAATAACGAAATTATGTTTGTTAAAACACCTATAAGATAAATCAAATCTTCTCTTCTTTTCTATTCCTCTTTATTTTTACTTTTGAGCAAATAAAATATTGATTTATATTATTTCTAGAATATTGAATAGATAAAATTACAATAATTTTTTTAATCGATTGAGTATACTCTACAATTCTGTTTTGCCATTTTAGATAATTGATATAAAAATAAAATTAAATTATACCTACTGTAAACGAGTACAAAAAAATATTTATTTATATGCGTCTCCATGTAGATATTAAATTCATGAAATAAAAATTAAAATTTGGTTTTAAGAAATGTGTAAATTTTAGTTATAAAATCATGCATAATTAATAATTGCGTCACATTAGTTTTAGGTATATAAGAATTTAAATATGTGATTTATATTGGGGGGTCTTCGTCAACTAACTATTTAGACTTTCAATGAATTAAATATATGATTGGTCTAAAAACATAAATATTTAAACATACATGAAAAATAATTGAAATTATGTTAAAAATATGGGAACTCTAAAAATATGATCTATGTTATATATAAAAAGTAACATAATTAACATTCAATAAAAATAAAAAAAAGGATAAATTTTTAAATCCTAAATATTACAAAATCACAATAATTATTTATAATGATCAATTAGATTATAACTCGACTATAACTATGAGACCTCTAAATTTTTACATAATATGAAATTGATTAATATAATATATAATGGTTGAGTACTTGAGTACTTAGATCAGTATACGATAAAATCAAAAAAATTGATTGTGAATTTCATATACATGCATGGGTCATATGCATGGGTCATTAAGGTCTTTTTATCATAGTAAACATCGACTGAAATACTTAGAAAATTTTAAAATTAAGTTTAAAAATAATTCAAAATATAATAGAAAAATTGATATGCAAAATCATAAAATAAATATAAAAATATTAGATAAATAAAAATTTGATCGTTTATCATATTTTTAATTATAAAATTATTTGAATATATATACAATTTTGAACGAGAAATTAGTTCAGAGCCCGTGCCTTGCACGGGCTTTTACACTAGTTATATATATTATATGCCAACAAGGTCTTTCAGGGTTATTTAGTAAATTATGTGTTTACTCCTTATTTAATAAATTACATATTTACCCCTGACAATTTTAATATATTAAAAAATGTTGGCACCAAGGTTTGAACCCATGTTCTTTGGATTAGAAAAGAATTATGTTCTCATCTCCAACCACTACACCAAAGAAGAATTTATGTTACCTTTTTAAAAATCATTTACTACATGCACAAATAACTCCCATGTTCTATTTTATTTAATATTACTACCTTGCTGGGAATTAAAAAATTTAATCAAATGAATTATGTTATCTATCTATTATGTTTAGTATGAGCATCAAATAAATTATGTTGTTTGTGTATTATGTTTAGTATAGGTCAAAATGATTTTTGACGAGTTATAAAAAATTCAATATACCCGTTATAATAATTTAAAACATAATTTTGTGATCAGTTAAATAACTTAGATATGAGATACAAACACTGTATTGATTTTTAATTAAATTAAAAAGCATAGTTGGACTTGGGTAAAAAATTTTAATCAAATGAATTATGTTATCTATCTATTATGTTTAGTATGAGCATCAAATGAATTATGTTGTTTGTGTATTATGTTTAGTATAGGTCAAAATGATTTTTGACGAGTTATAAAAAATTCAATATACTCGTTATAATAATTTAAAACATAATTTTGTGATCAGTTAAATAATTTACATATGAGATACAAACACTATATTGATTTTTAATTAAATTAAAAAGCGTAGTTGGACTTGGTTAGGACACGACATTATAAATTAGATTATAGATGCAATACAATTAATTATGAGATTAAGATGTATAGTTATGTTATTGAAAGATTGATATTAAAAAAAAAACTAAATTGTATATATAATACATAAAGTATAATGATCGGTTAGTTGAATTTAAAAATTTAATTCAAAAAAATAACCAATTAATTATATAGTATTTAAACGAAATTTAAAATTTTATATTAAGAAAGGTGAATTTTTAATATAAGACTACGCGTATACACATTTATATAATTATTATTGGTTACTTATGGAGTTTCAAGGAAGAATTAACTATAAAATTATAAATAATACGTAACTAAAATCGTAGAACATATATTTCATATTATCGTTCAATTTTTAAGAATATATATATATATATATATATATATATATATATATATATATACGTTTATATAATTATTATTGATTACTTATGGAGTTTAAAGGAAGAATTAACTATAAAATTATAAATAATGCGTAACTAAATCATAGATCATATATTTCATATTATCGTTCAATTTGTAAGAAAAATATATGTATATAAGTCATGTCTTTTCTATGAATACATGTATCATTATCAATATCAACACTAACAACACATCGCTAACACCACTATCACCATCACCATCACGGCCATACCACCACCACATCGCCACCACCACACACAATCACTAGAATCACGAATGAAATCACTAAATTTTTACTGCAATCAAATCAATATCGGGCTCTACACCACTAAAAATAAAAAAGATAGTAGAATGACCGAATATTCAACTTAAATCACTAAAATTTGAATCCAAATCACTAAAATTTTGAACGCAATTACCAAAATTTCCAAAATCTGAAAATCTAATAGTGTTCGAAGGTGCTGGTATGACGGTGGTAGAGTGGGTGAATGAGCTTTATAAACTCGGATCTTATGTGAGAGGATGAAAAGTGAGATGAATGAGCGATCGGAGGTGTAGGGTGGTTGGAATTCGTGACAAACGTGTTTACAAGTTATTTCTAGAGTGTTGGTCGATTTGGTGACATTAAAGAATTATCGAGTAATAATAGTTTATAGATGTATACACACAATGTATCATACTTCAAATATTTTATTAAATTTATCACACTTTTTATCTATTATATTTCAAAAATTACGAATCATCTATATTAATAATCATAACAATTAAATTAGACGAATTTAAATGGTGCCCGTGCTTTGCACGGGCTATCATGCTAGTTGTTTATAATATGGAAATATTAGTATAATCCGTAAATATGAGTATATTAAATTATATCAAATTAAAAATAAAAAATTATTAAAAATAATGATTATGTAAAAACATAATTATAATATTAAATACAATTTATAATATAATACAAGAAACCCGTGCATTGCACGGGTTATAAGCTAGTAAATATAAGTCGAAACATTAAAGGTTTGGTCGGTTGGTTGGTCGGTACAGTACTTGTTGATTTTACTTATTTACCCTTATTCAATTAGAGATAAAATCTATCCTACTAACTAATCAATTTCATTTTTCAAGTTAAACATATTATATTTTCTATTTTTCAATAACTAAATAATTTCCTTTTTCAGGTAAAATACAATATCTTTTATATTTTATATAACTAAATTTCTTCTTTATTAATCAATTTCCTTTTTCAGGTTAAACATATTATCTTTTCTATTTTTCAATAACTAAATAATTTACTTTTTCAGGTAAAATACAATATATTTGTAACAACCGAGAATTTTATTAATAAGATTAAGGCCGAGCCATCGCAGAGCAATTTCATAAGCCGATTTCTTTTCTTTCTTTTCAGAATTATTACATTTTATTTATTTTAATTTAATTTCAGAAACGCGTAGGAATATTCACTAGTGCAACGCTATCATTTTTTTTATAATTGAGATTTTATATATATTTTTTCACTATTATTAGTGCCACTACTATTATAATTTATTTGAGTTATTTATTAAATAGGATAAATAGAGTATTTTTGTGAATGGGCTAAGTGATGAGCCATTAGTCTTAAAAGGACTTGGTTGAAAAAATTATAGCTAATCTATAAGCCCATTAAAGAGCCCAAGTGTAATAGAAGTTAAATATATATATATAGACTAATAAACAAGGAAAGAAATCATCTTCTCCACTATTTCATTTAACCGAGACACTAAAAACATCACCATCTCATTTTTCTCCCTAAACACCAAAAACTTACAAACCCTATATCTCTCAAATTCCTTAACTTGATCTTGCATGCATTAGCATATTCGAGAAGAGAAGATCAAGCTCTATAATTTGACATATATATCTTAGGGGTTTCGGGAAACATTTATTTTAATCTGAGATCAAAACCTTTATTTTCTTAAGAGGGTATGATTTTATACTCTTAAAAACTCTTTTTACAATATATGTAATCATGTTTTGTGTGAATTGTGGTGTTATGCTTTAATAAAATATTGTTTAAATTAGGGATTTATAATTAGAGCTAATTAGGGATTTATAAGTAATTGATTTGTTTAATTAGCATATTATTGGTCTTATGTGTATTTGGGAATTGTGAATTTGGGGATTGATGGTGTTGCATGTCTGGGGTTTGAGGCGGAAGCACCATCGCGACGACGACGGTGGTCGGCGGCGGTGGTCGTTGGCGAAGGTGAGAAAGGACAGGAGGGAGAGTGAGACGAGGTAGAGAGGGGGGGCGAGGGAGTCAAGAGAGGAGAGATCGAGAGAAGGAGAGAGGAGAGGCGGAGGAGAGATGAGGGAGATATAGAGAGATGGTCGGAGAAATTGAGAGAGAGTTCGAGAAGGAGGGGGAGAGAAGAGAACAGAGAGAGGAAGAGGGTGAAGCCGAGAGAGATTGAGGTTGAGAGAGATTGAGATCGAGAGAGATTAAGGGAGAGAGAGAGAGAGCAGGCGAGGGATCGAGAGAAGAGAGAGAGAGAGAGAGAGAGAGAGAGAGAGAGAGAGAGAGAGAGAGAGAGTGAGAGAGAGGGACAGAGAGAGACAGAGACGCGGTCGGAGGGGGGGTGGCCGCCGTGGCCGCCGCCGCCGCCACGGCGACCGGACGGCAGCTGCCCAGTGGTGGTGATGATTGGTGGTGAAATTAATATTTTATTGGGTCTTTTATTTTATTGATTAAAGTGGGAATTGATTTATTTTAGAATGAATTGTTAGGAGAAAATAGAATAAAATGTGAAGTTGGTCAATAAATAGAATAATATTAATTTTTAAAATCTGTTTTATAATAAAGGATTAACAAATTGGTGTAGATTGATTTTAAATGAGAATTTGTAAGTTGTAGCAATAAAATGAAATAAATCTTTAAATGTGGTAATAAAATCAAATTAGGATTTTTTAATTGATTTTCTTAAAGAACGGAAAAGCAACATGAATTTATCGAGATGAGTAATAAAATTGGAAAGCTTAGAAAAATTATAAGAATTGATACGAGCCGAGTTAATTTAGAAGTGCAAATTAAAATAGTTTATATAAATTTGAGAATTTGGACATAAAATGGGAGATATACATTATTAGTGAAGATTTGTACAAACCCTCTTTAGTTAAATTATTCGAGATATGTGTAAATAATTCAACTAGCGATATTTGTTAGAAATAATTAGAGACCCTTTAAATGGAGGAATTTTCTCTACGATTAATTTTCACGAACAATTGTAATTGTTTTTGCATAATGTATAAAACCCAAGATATTAAAATTTAATAGGAAAAGCGAATAGAGCCTCCATTTAATTCATTTTATTTTGCGAACAAGGCATTAGTGAGATTTTAAACTTACGGGAATATTTCTAATTATATGTTCGAGAATTATTTGATTATCAAAAGCATGATTACCCGAGTACTAAAATCGTTTTGATAATTAATTATAGAAATTCTTCCTGAGACTTGAGAATCTTAATCGCGGGTAACGCTCTAATTATTTGGTAGCATTTAGTATCGAGACAGAAGTTCATTCCTACCCTAACTCTCGGAAACTTTGTATTTCTGTTCGTTTTATTTCAATTCTTGATTATTTTCGAGCTATCAATTATGAGATTTGTTTGCTGCTCTTTATGATGCAATAATTCTTTTGAGTATTATTTTCTCGTTAAATATTACGTTACTGATAGAATTAGTTACTTGCGAAATACATTCCCTATAAGCGTAGAAGCAATTTCGTTGCTATCGGGTTGGTCTATTTAATTCGAGACGACTATTTATTTCGATTCAGTGGAACTATCCTTATTTGTTCAAGATAGTTAAATTCATTCTTCTCAGTCGGATTTATTGTACAAATTCGACAACATTTATTGATTATCTTTTAATTGGTTCATCGTTCGAATCAATCAATAGGGATTTTGCTATTTAAAATTTGTTAGAGTTTTACTCTTGGATCGAATGAAAAATATTATATTTAACGTTCATCAATTTGGAGTGTTATAATTATTCGAGTAGTACTACTTGTTCAGTACGACTCATTATGTTTCATTTTAAGACTATTCTTATTATTTCGAGATAGTTGCCTTTCTTGTCAAGGGTTGGCACTTTGTTCGTGTCAATCAATTAAAACATATTTATTGAGAGTTATATCAGTCCATTGTTCGGATTGGTGGTACATTGAGTAAAACTTGCAGTCCGCCAGATCAATTACATATTTTCTTGTGAAGTTTATTTCAAAATATCAGTTCTTTAAATGTTCGGGAATTCTGTATTCTACTGGTCAATTTTGGGAAAGAGGCCTATTTAGAGAAAGAGAGACTTGTGTACCTTTATGAGGACACGAGAATATTTAGGCACTATGATGCCAGAGTTGATATAATCACCCATTATGATGCTAGCATTCATACTGTATATATATTCGTTGATATCGTATTGTAGTCGTGATCGGGCGAAGTGCGGTGTCATTGGAGGACGGTATTCCCGGTCGGATAGTTGATCGCCCCGCCGAGATACCGAAAGGATGGAAAACCAGTTATTCTTTTATCAGGAGTCATCAGAGTTTCACAAAAAGAGTCATTTCGAGTATTCTATTTTCGAGACGAGTCTTGAGTCCAATTGTCAGATTTTTGATATCTTAATTGTTTCTTAAATTCGAGTATTTCTTTCGGTATATATGTTACTATATTTATGTACCGAGCAAGGAGAGAATTTGCTGAGCACCATAGTTGCTCACTCTTGCTTTACAACATTTGTTCAGCTGTCAAGAAAGAAATATGTGAGATGTCGAGCCCGGGATCCAGAGGCAAGGGAAAAGCTCCAGGCTATGCTGACAAGGACTAGAATGGCCAGCTGGAACCTTTTATCTTCTTTACCTTTAAAGACTTTTGAAAGATGTTATCCAGAGATGTAATAATTCGTATTGTAATAAAGTGCGAGACCGATCTTGGATCTATGGAGTGGGGCTGTTCCGCTCCGTTGTAATAAGGATTTTATTATTATTGAGCTAACGTGTGTTGCAGGATGCTGAGACCTGATGTGACGATCCGGGTCCCCGGACAGGGCGGATTTGGGGGCATCACAACGTTGGTATCAGAGCGTTAGTTATATTTTTAGGAATCGTACGAGCCTAGAATTATAACACGACGTGAGAGTTTAGAGATATATTGCGATATTGAGACTTTAGCACCAAGTGCCTTTCACCCTTATACAAGTATATCTATATAAGTATCTAATCGATTAGAACCTATTGTGACTGAAGTTACTTGTGCTTTTGTAGATGACTACTTCAGGACTTGATGATTTTCGCTCAGCTAGAGACAGATCTCCTACACCTTACCCTCAGGGACCCCTAGATCCCAGCTCAGGTTCAGACAGTGACCCGTCTGAGGAGATTGTACCTATGGATAGCGACTCGGAGGAATCTTCTATCCAGATTCTTACACCTTCCCCACCTCATGTGATAGACTTGGTTTATTCTCCTGACCAGATCATAGAGGTAGTTGATTCTCCGATACCAGTGATTGACCTAGAGGCACCTACTCTAGAGATTGAGCAGCCAGCTCAGCTTCTAGTATCTACCATGACACCCGAGCCTATTACCTCTGAGCCGATTGATGAGGGCCAGCTTTCGCCCATCCGTACTGAGACCTTACCTAGCTTATCTGCTCCAGTGACTAGAGTTGATATACCTACCAGAGTATCATCTTTAGATGACTTGTTTACTGCTCCTGTGCCGGTGTATGCTGCAGCTCCTACAGTCCCTACTATACCTGAATACATGTTTCCACCTGTCAGTGCTACTCCTGCATGTGATACTGCACCATCTGCACCTACCATACCTGCACCTATTCCTGCTCAGCCTTCAGTGGCTGCTACTACTGCTGCGATGCCACCTGCTCCTTCTGAGCATCCTATTGTGGCCAGAAAGACGGTTCCATGGCATATCCACCATACCCTGTTCCAGTAGTACCGTTGGTTGTGGTCTCATTATGAGGAGGTCTTTGCTACTAGGGATGGTATTCTTCGACTCTTGTCTGTTCCAGATCCCATTGCCGTGCATCATGGAGGTAGTTTGTTGGTGAGAGACATACCTATGGAGATTGTGCATCAGATAGCCCTGACTGTGTTGACCGGGCTTCAGACTGACTTAGCTGCCTTGCCATCATCTAGTACCGGACAGATTGATCGTACCAGAGTTTCTACCATGATCTCAGACATCATTGCAGAGTTCCATAGGAGGGTGGGTGAGATGTTCGCCCGTGATGGTTCGACTTGACTTGCTGCTGCTATTGACTTAGCATAGTCTTTTTGGTTTTAAGGGATGACATATATCTACGCTTGCGAATTCCCATCCTTTGGTTAGCATGTATATTATAGCTGGCGGTGACCCACTTTTTGTATGGCGTCATGATAAATCTTTCTTTATAGGGTGCACATATTCTGATGATCGATGTATTGACTAGATGTAGTTGACTCTATACCCAGTTTGTTGGGTAGTTATCTTATTATCTCTACGTGTTAGCATGACAGTAGACGTCCCACGATGTATTTATATTCTGATGATGGGTCTGTATTATGATGATGATGTATTCGGTATTATGACCTGGACTGTACCAGTATGGTACCTTGTGATATATATATATTATGATCTGCTAGTAGTACTGTTATCTTATCTTATCTGTTGTAGAACTGTATTATGTTAGAAGAGCATGCTAGATTATTTCCCATGATACTCCTGGAATAGTAAATTTATTTTTGATACTACGACTTAAAATGAGTTTAAAAAAAAGAGTTTTCGAAAACCAAGGATTTAAAACGACGATTGAGTTTTAGAACTTAAAGATTTTTATAAGAATTGCCAGTAAAACCTGAACTTTTTATAATAAGAGAAGAGTAACTATTTTATAAAGAGACAAGAGAGAAAATCATGATTTTGAGTATGGTTTATTTTGAGAAACCAGAGATTTTGACCAAGTGAATATTTATGAATGCCTGCCATAACTGTGCCAGTAATGGTGTCATATAACTACATACCTGTGATATAACATACCATATTGTTTTCGCTCTTATAGAAAAAGATGCCACCTAAGAGAGGGAAACCCCCAAGAAACCCTCGTCCTCAACCTGAAAGGAATCCAGAGAATGAGGTTCCACCTCGGAACCCAGTTCCTAACCCAGTTCCAAACCCGGAACCAGAACCCGCTCAGAATCCAAACCAGAACAATAACCCAATGAACATGCGATCTGATCCTATGCGTCTTTCTCCTTTTAATGATGCTTTTGGACTTCCTTCTTCAACATGCCCAGAACCCTCAGCCTCAGCAGAACCCAAACCCAGTGGGAGGAAATCCACCTCCAGTTCAATTGACTCATGCTACAGTGACGTTCAAATCTTTCAAATCTCTGAACCCACCTGAGTTTAAAGGTACCACTAATCCCGTGGAGGCCAGAATTTGGTTACGAGAAATAGAGAATACTTTTGAGATTGTGGGAGTAGAGGAGGATAAGTAGACAGTGTTTGCAGCGTTAATATTGAAGGGAGAAGCTAATTATTGGTGGGAAGCAAAGAGGACTTTGGAGGGTAATGCGGTCGTCCCATAGACCAGATTCACAACCTTGTTTCTAGAGAGGTATTTTCCCAAGTACCTAGAGAATCAAATGGAGATCAAATTCTTAGAACTCAAGCAAGGGACGATGACTGTTGCGGATTACGAAGCCAAGTTTATAGAACTCTCAAGGTTTGTACCCTATCATGTAGACACCGAGGAGAAAAGAGCCAAGCGTTTCCAGCAAGGGCTGAAGCCCTGGATCCAGAATCGAGATGCCGTATTTGAGATCACCAATTATGCAACCTTAGTTCAGAAAGCGGCTATAGTGGAAAGTGGAAGTGAGTTGTACCCAAAAGATCGGGTTGGTAGAAGAGAAAGTTTCAGAGCGGTGGAAGCAGTTTTGTGAGAATAACTGATACTCGTAGTGACAAGAGGCCGTTTGTGAAGAGAGAGGATAGAAGCTCAGATACTAGGAGAATTGGGAACCATGACACCAGAGGAAGCAATCAGAGGACCAAACCTCAGCAGACAGTGAACATGATGCAAGGAAGACCACCATTGCCAGAGTGCAAGACATGTGGGAGGAAACACCCTAGACCCTGCCAGCAAGCTACTGTGAATTGCTACAACTGCGGACAGAAAGGTCATTATGCTTTTAGTTGCAAGGATAAATCTGTCACCTGCTTCAACTGTGGGAAGAAAGGTCACGTGTCCCGAGACTGCCGACAGACTGCTAAGGAAAATCCAGTGCCTCGACTCACAGCACCTCCCAGCAACAAGCCGACAGCAAGAACTTTCAACATGACTGTGAGGGATGCTATTGATGATAATGATGTGATTGCAGGTACGCTTCTAGTAAATTCTGGGGATGCATGTGTTTTAGTTGATTCTAGCGCTACCAAATCTTTTGTTTCTGAGAACTTCATGAATAAGCTTAATCTTGAGTCTGTGCCCTTAGAGGGAATTCTGAGCATAGAAGTAGCGAATCAAGAAGTCATTCCAGTAAACCGGTTGTGCCCGAACTATTCTATAGAGATTCAAGGACAACGTTTTGACGCAGACCTCATTCCCTCTAAGTTAGGGGAATTCGACGTAATCTTAGGGATGGATTGGTTAGCACATTACGATGCCCAAATCAATTGTCGTTGGAAGAAGGTTAGCTTAAGTGGACCTAACGGCATGAGAATTCCGTTTCGTGGACGAAAACCGGCTAAAGATTTTCTGTCAATAATTCAAGCTAAGAGATTACTTCGACAAGGATGTCAAGCCTATCTGGCTCATGTGATAGATACCAAGAAACAAACCCCTACCATTGATGAGATTCTGGTAGTCAATCAGTTTAAAGATGTTTTCCCCGATGACTTTCCCAGAATGCCTCCAGACCGAGAGATAGAATTCACAATTGATCTAGCACCAGGAACCGCACCCATCTCGAAAGCACCTTACAGAATGGCACCCGTGGAAATGAAGGAATTGGCAACACAACTGCAAGAGTTACTTGAGAAAGGTGTAATCAGGCCTAGTGTATCCCCGTAGGGAGCTCCAGTTTTGTTCGTAAAGAAGAAGGACGGATCCATGCGACTATGTATCGATTATCGCGAACTGAACAAGATGACAATCAAGAACAGGTACCCTCTGCCTAGAATCGACGATCTGTTTGACCAACTTAAGGAAGCTACACATTTTTCAAAGATTGATCTGAGATCCGGCTATCATCAACTGAAGATCAAGCCTGAGGATATTCCTAAGACTGCCTTTAGAACCCGATATGGACATTACGAGTTTCTAGTGATGTCGTTTGGATTGACGAATGCTCCAACTGCTTTCATGGATTTGATGAATCGTGTGTTCAAGAGATACTTGGATAAGTTCGTGATTGTATTTATTGATGACATTTTGATTTACTCGAAGTCTCCTGAAGATCATGCTGAACATCTCCGTCTAGTTTTGGAAGCACTGAGGAAGGAAAAGTTGTATGCTAAATTTCCGAAGTGCAAATTCTGGCTGAAAGAAGTTCAATTTTTAGGACATATTGTGAGCGGCGAAGGAATTTCCGTAGACCCCGCCAAGATAGAAGCCGTAGCAGATTGGGAGAGACCAAAGACTCCAACAGAGGTTAGAAGTTTCCTTGGACTGGCTGGTTATTATCGCAGATTCGTGAAAGATTTCTCAAAGATAGCTACGCCACTGACTCGACTTATCAGGAAGAGTGAAAAGTTTGAGTGGACCTCCAAATGTGAAGACAACTCTCAGGAATTGAAGAAGAGACTGACTACTACCCCAGTTTTGACCCTACCCAATGAAAAAGGCAATTTCGTGATTTTCAGCGACGCTTCTCATAAAAGTTTAGGATGTGTATTGATGCAGCACAGGAAAGTAATAGCTTACGCTTCTCGTCAGTTGAAGGAATATGAATCCCGATACCCTACTCACGACCTGGAACTTGCTGCCATTGTTTTTGCACTCAAGATTTGGAGACATTACCTGTACGGAGAGAAATGCGAGATTTTCACTGATCACAAGAGTTTAAAGTACATATTCACCCAGAAGGAATTGAACATGTGACAAAGGAGATGGTTAGAATTGATCAAAGACTATGACTGCTCGATAAATTATCATCCAGGAAAAGCTAATGTTGACTCAACCTATTGACGACCTCAGAAGAGTTAGTCAGAGAATTCGAGAAGACGGAGTTAGAAGTCAAGGACCCAGTCCAAAACAATGAAAGAGTTTATACCATTCATTTTCAACCAGAGCTGTTAGAGAAGATTCGCCGTTGTCAGGAGCAAGTATTGGAAGAAAGTAGATCAGAGTTGACCGGAGAAGAGTTTTTGAGCCCTAGAGACGATAAAGGAATTAAGCGATTTGCTTCGAGAATTTGGGTTCCTAATGTTACAGAGTTGAAGGAAGAAATCATGAGCGAAACGCATAATTCGAGATATTCTATTCACCCAGGGAGCACGAAAATGTACCAAGATATTAAGTAGAATTATTGGTGGCCTAATATGAAGAGAGAGATTGCAGAATGGGTAAGCAAGTGTTTGACCTATCAGAGAGTGAAAGCAGAACATCAACGACCCAGTGGGTTACTCCAATCATTAGAGATTCCAGAGTGGAAATGGGAGCATATCACCATGGATTTTGTAGTAGGTTTACCTCGAACCAGAGCAAATCTCGATGCCATATGGGTTATAGTTGATAGACTTACGAAGTCCGCTCATTTTCTGCCGATCAGTGAAAGGTATTCAGTAGAAAGACTGGTATGTTTGTATTTGAAGGAAGTGGTAGTTCGTCATGGAGTACCCGTATCAATAGTGTCAGACCGAGATGCCCGCTTTACTTCTAGATTCTGGAAGAGTTTTCAAGAATGCCTTGGCACCAAGCTAAATCTGAGCACTGCCTATCATTCGCAGACAGACGGACAGAGCGAAAGGATAATTCAGACGATAGAAGATATACTGCGAGCTTGCGCCTTAGATTTTAAAGGAAGTTGGGATGATCATCTGCCGTTAGTAGAGTTTGCGTACAATAACAGTTATCACTCCAGTACTGGAATGGCCCCGTATGAAGCTCTATATGGAAGGAAGTGCAGATCTCCGCTTTGTTGGGATGAAGTCGGTGAAGGAAGATTACTTGGGCCAGATATGGTCCATCAGACAAGGCAATCCATAGAGACGATTCGAAAAAGATTGGTTGCTGCTCAGGACCGTTAGCGAAAGTATGCCGATCTGAAGAGAAAAGATAAATCATTTGAGATATGAGACAAAGTGTTACTGAAAATTTCTCCGTGGAAAGGTGTGATGAGATTCGGGAAGAAAGGAAAACTGAGTCCTAGGTATATTGGACCCTTTGAAATTCTCAAGAAAGTTGGAACCGTATCCTATCAATTAGCCTTACCGCCAGACCTTCAGCACGTTCATAATGTATTCCATGTGTCAATACTGAGAGCTTATCATCCTGATCATCGACATGTGTTAGAATATGAACCCATCGATGTCAAAGCCGACCTGACCTACGTGGAACAACCAGTGAAGATTGTGGACTATAAAGTGCATGAGCTACGAA
Source organism: Kitagawia praeruptora (assembly GCA_037693485.1). Classification (NCBI taxonomy): domain Eukaryota; kingdom Viridiplantae; phylum Streptophyta; class Magnoliopsida; order Apiales; family Apiaceae; genus Kitagawia; species Kitagawia praeruptora. The sequence goes on along the minus strand of CM075348.1, from coordinate 50,440,959 downwards.
ACAAGGAAATAAATTTAGTAAAAGTGATTTGGAGAAACCGTCAAATCGAGGAAGCCACTTGGGAACTTGAGAGTGAAATGCGTAGTAAATACCCCGAGTTGTTTAGCCATTAATGTTGATTCCGGGGACGGAATCCTTTTAAGGGGGGGAGATTGTAACAACCGAGAATTTTATTAATAAGATTAAGGCCGAGCCAACGCAGAGCAATTTCATAAGCCGATTTCTTTTCTTTCTTTTCAGAATTATTACATTTTATTTATTTTAATTTAATTTCAGAAACGCGTAGGAATATTCACTAGTGCAACGCTATTATTTTTTTTATAATTGAGATTATTTTTTTTATATTTCCTCACTATTATTAGTGCCACTACTATTGTAATTTATTTGAGTTATTTATTAAATAGGATAAATAGAGTATTTTTGTGAATGGGCTAAGTGATGAGCCATTAGTCTTAAAAGGACTTGGTTGAGTAGAAATGATCAAAAAATTATAGCTAATCTATAAGCCCATTAAAGAGCCCAAGTGTAATAGAAGTTAAATATATATATAGACTAATAAACAAGGAAAGAGATCATCTTCTCCACTATTTCATTTAACCGAGACACTAAAAACATCACCATCTCATTTTTCTCCCTAAACACCAAAAACTTACTAACCCTATATCTCTCAAATTCCTTAACTTGATCTTGCATGCATTAGCATATTCGAGAAGAGAAGATCAAGCTCTATAATTTGACATATATATCTTAGGGGTTTCGGGAAACATCTATCTATCTATTATCTATTATATATCTAATACACCAACAGGGGGTTTCCCTGAGCAAATTTATTCATAGGCTCGGACCCTCCGAACCTCACTCCAAACCTAACTCTAAATATTTGTAAAAATATTGTTATTCAAGGGGTTCGAACCCATGACCTTACAATACTAAATTCAACAACATAACCAATTGAGCTATGTAAGCATTTGACCTTATATTAAAAATCATCATCTACATACATAAACACATATATACATACATACATAATTATTAATTATACTACACATACATAAATAATTATACATGTATACGTACATACACACACACATACATACATACATACATACACTACATACATAATTATTAATTATAATTATTAATTATACAAACATAAACATAAATAATTATACATGCATATGTACATACACACATACATCCATACATACATACATACATAATTATTAATTATACTGCATAAGTACTATATACATACATACATACATTTATGTTGTATAATCTATTAATATTTCATTATTTGTAATATATTAATTGTTGTATAATTAATATGCATATTTATATATACATACACATGTACAAACATAAATACATACATATATAAATTTATGTGGATATATATATATAATGATATACTATAATATTATATACATACATACATGCATACATACTATATAACATACGTACATACATACATGCATGCATGCATGCATGCATATATACATACATCCATACATTTATATTGTATAATTTATTAATATTTCATTATTTGTAATCTATTAATTGTTTTATAATTAATATGCATATTTATACATACATACACATGTACAAACATAAATACATACATATATAATTTTTTGTGGATATATAACAATGTACTATAATATTATATACATACACATACTATATATTTTTGTTTATATGTATTAATTTGTAGATAAATCTCAGTTGGCTTAACTCAGATAATATATAATTATTAATTATAATGTATATTTGTAGATAATTATTAATTATACATGCATACGTACGTACATACATACATACATTCATACATACATACATATATACATATATACATATATACATACAACATAACTATTAATTATACATGCATACGTACATGCATACATACATACATACATACATACATACATACATACATACATATAATATATACATACATTTATGTTGTATAATCTATTAATATTTCATTATTTGTAATCTATTAATTGTTGTATAATTAATATGCATATTTATACATATGTACACACGTAAATTAAAATATAACACATATGGTATTCAAACTGATCGTTGGGAGATGGAGAAAAATGTGGTGAAATCAGATTTTTAAAAAATATCACCGATTGACGGAAAAAATCAAATTAAAAACGGAGGGGATTAGGTGGGATTGTGTGTGTGAGGGTGTATTTGATTAGTGTGTGGGTGCCCCTGGCGGGGCCATTGATTATAATACATCCAATGGTTAGGATTAGTACCTTAGTTTTCTTCAAAAAAAGAGTTCTCTTTTGATCATTTGCCTATATATATATATAGGCTTTTGCTCAAATACAAACCAATCCTTAAATACAAACTACAAACTAACACTAAATTAATTATATTTCATCTATTCTAAGTTTCCCGCCAAGGGTACCTTCACGAAAGATGCTTAAAATAATTGGCTCTATCCAACAAAAAAATAAAAAAAAATCAAAAAAAAAAAAAAAAAAATCCCTGCCGTGGAAATGCGAAGCATTTAAGACAGTAAACGGATGAGTTAGGTAGTCATGAGGGCCGAAGGTCCTCGACACACCCGTCAATCGTCTATTGCCTTTACCATTGATTGCCATTACTTACAACTTTAGAATGATAAAGGCGCGAAGCGCCGTACAAGAAGGTGCGAAGCACCGTTAACCAGTGAAATCCACTGCCACGTCATCACGTGAACAGTGATTTTTTTTTTTTTTTTATTTTTTTTTTGTTGGATAGAGCCAATTATTTTAAGCATTTTTTGTATTGGGGTACCCCTAGTTTGATCATTAGATTAGCTTGAAATATTAGATTAGTGTTTAGTTTTTAGTTTGTAGTTAATTTTAGTTTGTAGTGGAGTAGGACCCTATATATATATATATATATATATATATATATATATATATATATATATAGGCTCATGCTCGAGGGAGAACCTCCTTAACTGGGAGAACTGAGAGACCACCTTGTTGACCATTGATTACATTCTGATCGGATGGTTGTCAATTAATCACAATTTAATTTAGAATATAATACAAAAATGCCTTATTTACATTAACAAGGGCAAAGTAGGTAAACATTGTTATATAAATCAATCTAAACATTTCACGTATCAGTCAAAATATTTCACAAAATCAATCAATCTTGATTGATTGCAATCTGTTTTTTCATCCTTCCTCCCGATTAATTGTTTTTTTTTTTGGAAATTTGAAGATCTTTGTTATTTTGGAAACATCATATTGTGTAAATCAATAACGTCATTATGTAAAATCATTATAAGTTTGTATAAAATATTTTCCTGAATTCACACTGTTTAACATATTTCTTTTTGGTTTATCAATGGAGAACACATGAATGTTGTTTATGCTGGTAAAAATTAATGTTCATGGGGCTATGGGGTGTTTAGAAGGTAACCCTGATCACAATCGAAGGATTATTTGGGGATTTTTGGGTTTGTTTAAATATATGATTGCAAGCACAACTCTAGGCCATTATAAGTATTATAAAGAGCTTATTGAAACAGATAATGTTGAAGCCTTTGATGTGATTGAGGATCAGGAGATTGAAGCGACGATGCAACATGACCTAAGAAGGGCTCTACATCATATAAAAATGTGTAATCCAGATGATGACAAGAACAAAACAATTGATTTAGGAGGCTCTAGTTCTGATGTTGCGAATCAAGTTAGTAAGGATGTTGCTCAGGACCTCAGTTGAAGTGTTGGCAGGTTGGGCTCAGAATGAGGAAGGGGCAAAGCTTTTTTTCGGGGATAGCTTCTATTTCGTTTTTTGCTGGCAACGTGGTCTTAGTTGTTATGTCTTTAAGTCATGTTTTTTATGTGTTAGTTTTAATCTGTATGTGGTTGTTTCACTAGTTTGTCAAGTGATTGATACGATGTAAGTGTTGTTTATGAGTAACGAGAATTCTGATTTATATAAATAAATTATTCAATGAAGTGAATTTTTGTTTTTTCGATTACTAACATCAAAATCAAGTGGTTATATGAGTAGGTAGAGAACACTGTGCAAAATCTTGTATTTTTTTAAAAAGAACACGTAACAGAACACCAAGATGGAATATCAAATATTTCCATTTTCATCTACCAATACTTTTGCAAAAGATTTTTTATGATTCCAATATTTTTGTTTCCTTAAATGTTTCTTCAAACATAATTTATATAAACTTTCCATAAATTATTATATGAAAGCAATATATATGATTGGATTGCTTAACTACTTTAAATTAACATTTATTATACATTAATTATCAATCATTTTTGGAAATAAAATAACTCATAATAAAGATATTGACTATTTTCCTTTTTTTCAGAAGCCTTCTTCCCAAATCTTAGTCGTAGGCTCGTAGCATTTAAAATATATATTATTAAATTATTTTGTGATCTATTCAAGTTTCGAGATAATCTTATACAAAAGAATCATGCACTTTGTTTAATGTTACTATCTATAAGTTACTATCTAAAAGTATCAATCGGAATGTTAATATGGAGGAGGAATAAGTATATAAAAATATTATTTAATTGCTTTCAAAAAAAAAAATATATTATTTAATATACCAAGATTTTCTTAGATGTTTTATAGTTTTATTTAGATTTTATTGGTTAGGAACACGTAAAAGAATCTTAGGTATTACATAATAATATTTTTATATGTAACTTAAATTTTAAAAAAAAATTGTGTAATCATATTGTTTAAAATAAATATAGAACCATTATGTACTACCGATATTCTCTTAGGTGTTTTGTTAATTATTTGAAATCATAATATTACTTTATCAAATATTTATATTAATATTCTTTTAAATATTTTATTGATCTAAAATAAATTTTGAATATAGTTATGTACAAGTACACCATTATAAATAATTCATGGAACATTTAAAAATATTTTTTCAAATTATAATTTAAAATTTTTTATAGCTTGCCTTTTTAAACAATTCTCGAAAGAATCTCAAAAAGATAATAAATGGAAATAAACTGATACATTGAAACACGCAACAAAATATTGGTATATTAGATAATATTTTTATATGTAACTTAATTTTTTTTTTGCCACATTGATTCTATTATTTTTAGTATCTGTTTTGAATATGTAACTTAATTTTAAAGGACATGTTTATTTTTTAAGAAAAGAAGTATATAAAAATATTACGTAATTCACCCAAGATTCTCTTAGGTATTTTGTTAATTATTTTAAAATTGTAATTTTATAATTTATAATTATTAATTATAATTTATTATATTTTATAATTATTAATTATAATTTTAAAATTGTTAATTATTTTATAATTTATTGTAGATTTTTGTTTAATTTGATCTCCTAGAGATTCTTTAAGGTGTTTTATAGAAAGATAATTATAATTTGTTATAGATCAATTTGAAATTTTCTAAGGTGTTTTGAGATTCTTTAAGATATGTTTTGAATATTTTCTAAACTAGTTTGAGATTATTTTTATTTTCTTAAATATAAATGTAAATTTTAATAATAGTAAGATTCAACTAAATGTTTTAACATTGATAAGATTCGCCTAAGTGTTTAAACATTAAGTATTTTAAATACTACCCGCAGACGAATCTTATATAAAGTTTAGTGTAAATTTTAAATTCAGTGTTTTAATGATAATAAGATTCAACTGAGTGTTTCAATATTAACAAGATTTTACTAAGTATTTTGACATTCATAAAAGTAGACCAACTAAAATGTTATAATGTTGATAAGATTGGATTAAGTACTACAAGATTTTCTAAATTTTCTATTGTCTATTCTTTTTTACAATATAAAATATAATATTAGAACACGTAATTGAATATTAATTTAAGTATTTATGTAAATAATAATAATAATAATAATAATAATAATAATAATAATAATAATAATAATAATAATAAGATTCGACTATGTATTTTAACATTTATAAGATTCGATTTAAGTGTTTTAACATGAATATTTCACAAAGTATTTTGATAATACACGTAGACGAATCTTATATAAAGTACAATGTAAAATTTAACAATATATAGATTCGACTAAGTGTTTTAATGCTAATAAGATTCAAGAATCAAGAGTAATAAGATTTTACTAAGTGTAATAAAATTCTTAGGTGTTTTTTTTAATTATTTGAAATCGTAATACTACTTTATCAAATTTTTATATGTATCTTACTACCTCCGTCCCACCCATTTCTTTACATAAAAAACTGCGTATCTGATACGCATTTTAAGGTGCATTTTAATGATAGTTCTATAACTTATTTTTGATATTTTCTTTTTTTTGTATAAAAATAAGATTGTTCTATTTTTATACAAAAAAAGAATAAAATATTAAAAATAAGTTATAAAATTATCCTTAAAATGCACCTTAAAAACCGTGCCGAAAATTGGTCCGCAAATGTAAAGAATTACATGGGACGGAGGGAGTAATTTTTTAAAAAAATATTTATTTTTTTTAAGAAATGAAATATATAAAAATATTATGTAATACACCAAGATTCTCTTAGGTATTTTGTTAATTATTTTAAAATTGTAATATAATTTAATTAGATGTTTACATTTTGATTATACTAAGTATTCTATTAGTATAAAATCAGTTTCAATATAAATGTACAAGTAGAGCACCATAAATAATTTATCCAACATTTAATAAAATTTAAATAATTATTTTCCAAATTAAAATTCAATTTTTATAGCATGTCTTTTAAAACAATTCTCGAAGAAATCTCAAAAAATAATAAAAGTAAATCAACTGATATATTGATTTGAAATACGTAAGAGAATCTTAGTGCTTTTTTATAATATTTCTTCATTTATATTAAATTTAAAAGAAATGTATAAATTTTCTTTTGAAAAAAAGTATATAAAAATATTATTTAATACACCAAGATTCTCTTAGATGTTTTTTTAGTTTTATTTAGATTTTGTTGATTGGGAATACGTAAACGAATCTCGGTGTATTACATATTTTTTTATATGTAACTTAAATTTATTAAAATTTACGTAATTATTTTAAAATATATATATAGAACTATTATGTAATGCTGAGATTCTCTTAGGTATTTTGTTAATTATTTGAAATCATAATATTATTTTATCAAATTTTTATATGTAACTTAATTTTAAAAGAAATGTTTATTTTTTAAGAAAATATTATGTAATATACCAAGATTCTCTTAGGTATTTTTTTTAATTATTGTTTGAAATCATAATATTATTTTAAGAAACATTTATATTAAGATTTGTTTAAATATGTTATTAATAAAAAATAAGTTTCGAATATAGTTATGTACAAGTACAACATTATAAATAAATCATGGAAACTTTAAAAATATTTTTTCTAATTATAATTTAAAATTTTTTATAGCTTGCATTTTAAAAAAATTCTCGAAGGAATCTCAAAAAGATAATAAAAAATTATATATTTTTCAATGAAACACTTAAGAAAATTCATGTAAACATATACAAAAAACTTTAAATAAAAACTATTTGTACATATTTTTTTCTTTTAAATTATTAAACAACCTAAACAAAAATTCGAAAACTATATCAATATAATTATAATTTTGTATATATGGAACAACAAATTTATTAAAATTATATGGAACACTTAATCAATTCTCGACTTCTCGTAGAAATGACAAAAATGTTATTTTATATAAATATTAGTTTTCAATAAAACACCTAAGAGAATCTGGTCTAGTTGTAAAATAATTTGGAATTCAATTTATGAAATTCATTAAATTGATTTTGTAAATTAATTAATATTACAATACACAATAGAATCAAAATTTTAAATATTTCATAATGTATAAATTTGTTTTCTAAATTTTTTTAATCAATATTCGGATTTCTTAAATTCTAGATTTTCTCTTTAAATATTATGAACATCATCTTTTACGTATTATTTTCTAATTCGATTTTGTAGGAAAATTCTTACATTAAAATATTTTGTTGATCTCATAGTCGAATCCTTACAAAGTACAGTTAAACCTCCATAAATGAATACACGGATCCGAAAATTTTATTCATTAATCGAGATTATTCATTTATCGAGTTCAAAAAATACATTGTCTTCTATTATGTCGGGATTGGAAAAAATTATTCATTTGATGAGGTTATTGGCTTATCGAATATTCATTTATCAAGATTCTACAGTAGAATCTTATAGGTGTTTTATTTTAGATTATGTGAATTCAAGGTTTTAGAGATTCTTCAAGGTGTTTTGGAATAATATTAAATGTACTATTTTTGAGATTTTTCAAAGTGTTTTGAGAATTTTTAAGGTGTTTTATTCTTTTTTTTTTTTGAAGATTCTTTAAGGTGTTTTGAGTAATATGAATTACACAATTTTGAGATTTTGTAAAGTGCTTTGAGATTTTTTAGTATTTTTTTAAGTGTTTGAAAATAATTTTTAAGACTACCATGTGTTTTATAATGTTAATATTTTTTTAAAAAAATATTTATTCTAAGAAATAGAATAAAAAAAGTATCTTAAAAATTTCTCAAAACAACTCAAATAATTTCAAAAATGGTAAATTTAATATTATTCAAAACACTAAAGAATCTCAAAAGCATTCTATTTCAAAAATAATTTAATGTTAAATATTTTTTAATATTTAATTCAAAAATAAACAATTTAAAGATTTTTTAATGTGTTTGGGATTTTTTTGTATTTTTTTGGAACATGAATTAGTGTCTTGCAATATATTGACATTTTTATAATTTTTTATTTTAATTTAATATGTATTATACAATTTTGAGATTTTCTAAAGTGTTTTGAGATGCTTCAGTGTTTTTGTTCGAATATGATCAAATGAGTTTGGTATAGAACCTTTCTTTTATAGTTTCTTCCAAATATCTTATAATATATTAACATTTTTAGAAATAATTTGTTTGTAAATTTATTAAAGAATATAAAAATATGTATCATATTTTCCTAGAGTACATATATTAATAAATTAGGATTCAAAATATGAAATAAAGTAGGGTTCATTCTCAGTAAGAATCGTGGTTGACAAATGACAACCCTCTTCAACGTGCAATAAGGAATAAAACACATAAGGGAATCCAAAGTGTAGAACACTTAGTAGAACACTTTCGATTCAATTATGTGATTTAAATTTGATAAATTATTGAAATACTTAAGGAACATTTGGAATCTTGGTAACATGTAGGTAAGATCCTATTAACAACTAATCAGTCTGAGTACAACATGAATTACACAAATAAAGATAACATGATTTTATTAATTTTTGTATAGCATGAGCACTAATACACAATAACTCTCTTTTGTCAAGAACTCTGAAAGAATGTTCAAGTGTAGCATCAACCTCCTCTACATCCTAATGTATATATGTTCCTGCCATCAAATAATAAATCTCTATATGTACAATTCTCATCAAAACTATTGGCATCTCTTACATCCCTTCACAATAATAAGAACATTGGTGGTCTGATGACCATAATAGAAACCTTGGATCACCTTTCAGATACATCAATCTTTGTTATCTCCAAGATACATCAATCTTTGTTAACATGGAAGATGGAGTGTGCACGATAGATTCTGGTGTCTATAAACACGAACATTATTCCTTCTCCGGTAGCACCATATTACATCCACTAGAAGAGATTATACATTATATTAAATATGAGCACAGATAAAACAATACTCAAAATTCAACCATTGATCCACAAAAAATCAATCTTACTTATACAAATTACCGTCTCCACAACAAACATTAATAGACATACAATTCAAAGCATATAAAAAATAATAAAGATCGCATAAGTTAACCACCAAGTTCGCAAAAAAACATATGTAGGAGTTTAAAGAGCATAATAGGTACAAATTTGACGACACTAATAACAGAATCTCACCATCACAATTCTACAAAAAAAAATCAATGGAAAATGAAAACCTTGAAGAACAGACCTTCACCGCTAGATCTCTTATGACAGATTTTTTTGGACAAAATTTTTATAACAGAATATCTAAGAGAACTTTCGTCAAACATATAATAATAAAAAATGATAAAAAAAAGAGAAGTATCTATAAAATCTTTAAGAAAAAACTGACCTGTTTTCGGTGTTGTTCAGAGGGTTCTTGGAACAAATCTTACCTGTAAAAGAACAAACTTCTATGAAGTTCTGGTTTAGATTATAACAACCGTTCTAAAACTCCTGCATATTTTGATACAGAACACTTTACAACACTGTAAAGAATACATTAGATAATCTTTGATCTATCAAAAATCGGTTGTAGAACACACAGAGACACATATATATCATGTAACGATATCCATAAACGTCATACAATATTCACTGATCCTTACTCTTCCATTGTTGCAGTTTTCTCCTCCATTTTTCTTTAACTGGGATTTTTTTCAAGGTGTTAACATATAAGTGTTTGTAACGTATAATATACAATATATACAATATATCAATCATTTCCATTTTGAACTTTGATATGGAGAATAATTTCTGTAACCGAACAAAATCAAGGATTATGTCAATCTAAAATCTGACAGATATGTTTCCATCTATATAGGATCCGGCCAAATATTCTGTTTAGTGTGTCTATAATTTGTCCATATATTTCATTGTAATAACAGATTTGCCATTGGAATATCTTATTTTTTATTACTAATATTTGATAATAATCAATGGTGTTAGATTGGGTCTCCTGGTTTTCTAGATAGGGAGGTTCTCCCTTGAACCCTACTCATATATATATATATATATAAATTTATGTGCATATATAATAATATACTATAATATTATATACATACATACTATATAGCATACATACATACATACATTTATGTTGTATAATCTATTAATATTTCATTATTTGTAATATATTAATTACTGCATAATTATACATACATAAACTTGTACAAACATAAATACATATATAAATTTATGTGGATATGTTATAATGTACTATAATATTCACTAACATATACCATATCTTATTAATCATTTTAGATCTACTTTAATTATTTACGAATTAAATATTACAAAAAATATCCCAATACAAAAAAAAAACCTTCATGCGTATATAAGTATAATACAAACTTGTATTAACATTAACTATCGTAAAACTCATCAATCACATCTTTAATACGTAAACGCATAAAACAATATAACAAATATATATATATATATATATATATATATATATATATATATATATATATATATATATATATAATAGAGCAAATGGAGGAGTTCCATGTGCAAATTTATTCATATAAAAAGTCATATTTACCTCTACTAATTATATCTATGTTATATTTCTGGGGGCTATTTAGGTATTGCAACACTAACACATTTATTACATATATAATAATAACTAATATGAACTAATATGCATTTATTATTATGTAATTAATACTTAAATGTATCTCTGTATCCATCCATGTTAACTCTATATATTTATATTTCGAAGTACGGTTTTGATCTTTACATTGACCAATTTATTACATATCGTTCAAGTTTATTTTAACAAAACAAAACATAGCGTAAAATATAAAATAGATTTAATTTAACCATAATTATAATTTGCATGTCACGATCGGGTATTGCATAAATTCTATTTACTCAGAGCAATTGCTACAAATATATGAACAATCGAAGATATCAACAAATCAATCCTACGTGATTACAAATAATTCATAAATATTTGTAATCTAGAGCATGCCCGTGCCTTGCACGGGCTACAAAGCTAGTTTATTTTAATCCGAGATCAAAACCTTTATTTTCTTAAGAGGGTATGATTTTATACTCTTAAAAACTCTTTTTACAATATATGTAATCATGTTTTGTGTGAATTATGGTGTTATGCTTTAATAAAATATTGTTTAAATTAGGGATTTTTAATTAGAGCTAATTAGGGATTTATAAGTAATTGATTTGTTTAATTAGCATATTATGGGTCTTATGTGTATTTGGGAATTGTGAATTTGGGGATTGATGGTGTTGCATGTCGGGGGTTTGAGGAGGAAGCACCACCGCGACGACGACGGTGGTCGGCGGTGGTGGTCGTTGGCGAAGGTGAGAAGGGGCACGAGGGAGAGTGAGACGAGGTAGAGAGGGGGGCGAGGGAGTCGAGAGAGGAGAGATCGAGAGAAGAGAGAGAAGGAGAGAGAAGAGGCGGAGGAGAGATGAGGGAGATATAGAGAGATGGTTGGAGAAATTGAGAGAGAGTTCGAGAAGGAGGGGGAGAGAAGAGAACAAAGAGAGTAAGAGGGTGAAGCCGAGAGAGATTGAGGTTGAGAGAGATTGAGGTCGAGAGAGATAGAGGGAGAGAGAGAGCAGGCGAAAGATCGAGAGAAAGAGAGAGAGAGAGAGAGAGAGAGAGAGAGAGAGGGACAGAGAGAGACAGAGACGCGGTCGGAGGGGGGGTGGCCGCCGGCGCCGCCACGGCGACCGGACGACAGCCGCCCAGTGGTGGTGATGATTGGTGGTGAAATTAATATTTTATTGGGTCTTTTATTTTATTGATTAAAGTGGGAATTGATTTATTTTAGAATGAATTGTTAGGAGAAAATAGAATAAAATGTGAAGTTGGTCAATAAATAAAAGGGAAATTCTCGTTGGTACCCTTCTTGAATTGGCTTTTCCAGATGGTGCCATTTCGTGTTTTGGACTTACGACTGGCACCCCTAAAGTAACTGATTACCCTAATTATGCCATTCTGTTAATCAAAACTTTAAGAAACGTTAAAAAAACTATAAAAATAAATGATGATCTACAAGTTTTTAATGTATTACTAGTTAAAAAAATTAAATACTAATTTATAATTATTAATGTACCACAAATTGAAAAATATTAAACATTAATCTGTAATAAGTTAACATACCGTTAATCTAAAATGTGTTCAGTCATTTTCTGACCATAAAATAACATAATTCCACATTTAACTTTTTTAAATTTGTGATTTATATGACATAAAATTTTATTATGGAATAAATGTTGAAATTTGTTAACGTTTCTTAACGTTTTGATTAACAGAAGGGCATAATTAGGGTAATCAGTTACTTTAAGGGTGCCAGTCGTAAGTCCAAAACACGAAATGACACCATCTGGAAAAGCCAATTCCAGAAGGGCACCAACGAGAATTTCCCTAAATAAAATAATATTATTTTTTAAAATCTGTTTTATAATAATGGATTAACAAATTGGTGTAGATTGATTTTAAATGAGAATTTGTAAGTTGTAGCAATAAAATGAAATAAATCTTTAAATGTGGTAATAAAATCAAATTAGGATTTTTTAATTGATTTTCTTAAAGAACGGAAAAGCAACATGAATTTATCGAGATGAGTAATAAAATTGGAAAGCTTAGAAAAATTATAAGAATTGATACGAGCCGAGTTAATTTAGAAGTGCAAATTAAAATAGTTTATATAAATTTGAGAATTTGGACATAAAATGGGAGATATACATAATTAGTGAAGATTTGTACAAACCCTCTTTAGTTAAATTATTCGAGATATGTGTAAATAATTCAACTAGCGATATTTGTTAGAAATAATTAGAGACCCTTTAAATGGAGGAATTTTCTCTACGATTAATCAGAGCGAGACTTTCACGAACAATTGTAATTGTTTTTGCATAATGTATAAAACCCAATATATTTTTGCATAATGTATAAAACCCAAGATATTAAAATTTAATAGGAAAAGCGAATAGAGCCTCCATTTAATTCATTTTATTTTGCGAACAAGGCATTAGTGAGATTTTAAACTTACGGGAATATTTCTAATTATATGTTCGAGAATTATTTGATTATCAAAAGCATGATTACCGAGTTATTTTGACATTACGTGATTAACTTCTTACCCGAGTACTAAAATCGTTTTGATAATTAATTATAGAAATTCTTCCTGAGACTTGAGAATCTTGCTCGCGGGTAACGCTTTTATTATTTGGTAGCATTTAGTATCGAGACAGAGGCAAGTTCATTCCTACCCTAACTCTCGGAAACTTTGTATTTCTGTTCGTTTTATTTCAATTCTTGATTATTTTCGAGCTATCAATTATGAGATTTATTTGCTGCTATTTATGATGCAATAATTCTTTTGAGTATTATTTTCTCGTTAAATATTACGTTACTGATAGAATTAGTTACTTGCGAAATACATTCCTTATAAGCGTAGAGGCAATTTCGTTGCTATCGGGTCGGTCTCTTTAATTCGAGATGACTATTTATTTCGATTAAGTGGAACTATCCTTATTTGTTCGAGATAGTTAAATTCATTCTTCTCAGTCGGATTTATTGTACAAATTCGACAACATTTATTGATTATCTTTTAATTGGTTCATCGTTCAAATCAATCAATAGGGATTTTGCTATTTAAAATTTGTTAGAGTTTTACTCTTGGATCGAATGAAAAATATTATATTTAACGTTCATCAATTTGGAGTGTTATAATTATTCGAGTAGTACTACTTGTTCAGTACGACTAATTATGTTTCATTTTAAGACTATTCTCATTATTTCGAGATAGTTGCCTCTCTTGTCAAGGGTTGACACTTTGTTCGTGTCAATCAATTAAAACATATTTATTTAGAGTTACATCAGTCCATTGTTCGGATTGGTGGTACATTGAGTAAACCTGGCAGTCCGCCAGATCAATTACATATTTTCTTCTGAAGTTTATTTCAAAATATCAGTTCTTTAAATGTACGGGAATTCTGTATTCTACTGGTCAATTTTGGGAAAGAGGCCCATTTAGAGAAAGAGAGACTTGTGTACCTTTATGAGGACACGAGAATATTTAGGCACTATGATGCCAGGGTTGATATAATCACCCACTATGATGCTAGCATTCATACTATATATATTCGTTGATATCGTATTGTAGCCGTGATCGGGCGAAGTGCGGTGTCATTGGAGGACGGTATTCCTGGTCGGATAGTTGATCGCCCCGCCGAGATACCGAAAGGATGGAAGACCAGTTATTCTTTTATCAGGAGTCATCAGAGTTTCACAAAAAGAGTCATTTCGAGTATTCTATTTTTGAGACGAGTCTTGAGTCAAAATGTCAGATTTCTGATATCTTAATTGTTTCTTAAATTCGAGTATTTCTTTCGGTATATATGTTACTATATTTATGTACCGAGCAATGAGAGAATTTGCTGAGCACCATAGTTGCTCACTCTTGCTTTACAACATTTGTTCAGCTGTCAAGAAAGAAAGATGTGAGACGTCCAGCCAGGGATCCAAAGGCAAGGGAAAAGCTCCAGGCTATGCTGACAAGGACTAGAATGGCCAGCTGGAACCTTTTATCTTCTTTACCTTTAAAGACTTTTGAAAGATGTTATCCAGAGATGTAATAATTCGTATTGTAATAAAGTGCGAGACCGATCTTGGATATGTGGAGTGGGGTTGTTCCGCTCCGTTGTAATAAGGATTTTATTATTATTGAGCTAACCTGTGTTGCAGGATGCTGAGACCTGATGTGACGACCCGGGTCCCCGGACAGGGCGGATTTGGGGGCGTCACAATCTTTTACATTTTATTTAACTAAAATTTCTCTTTTTTTAAAAACAATACGAGCAATTTTGTTTAATAAAATAACATAATTATATTATAATTACTGTTAACTAATCAATTACCTTTTTCAGCTAAAACACGTTACTTTTTCTCTTTTCTCTAACTAAAGTCTTTCTTTTTCCAAATATATCATGGACGATTACCTTTTTCAACCAAAACATGTTACCTTTTTTCTTTTCTCATACTAAAACCTCTTTTTTTCCAATTATATCACGGACTTTCTATTTAATAAAAATAAAATTATAGAGTTTATAATATTATAATATTAATAATTAACCGATTACCTTTCAGCTAAAACATATCATCTTTTCAATATTAATTTGTCCTTTTCTAAAAGCATCGTATTTAGTAAAAAAACATAATTAAATTATAATTGTTATAAACTAATCAATTACCTTTTCACCTAGAACATGTTATCCTGTGGACAAAAAAAAGAACATGTTATCCTTTTAATTTTCTATAATTAAATCCTCTCTTTTTCTAATCATATCATGGGCATTCTATTTAATAAAATAAAATCAAAATTTTATAATCACTAATAATTAACCGATTACCTTTTTCAACTAAAACATATCATCTTTTCTATATTTTCTAACTAAAATCGCTCATTTTATATAAATATCACGGATAACATTTATATAATTATTATCAAATCATCTCATATAAAAATTTAACCCTCCAAAATTCATGTTAAAAAAAATAATTTAAAATAATGAAAAAGTTTTATATAATATAAAAAAAACCGTGCATTGCACGGGTTTTAAGTTAATACTTTATTATAAAAGACGAAACATTAAAAGTTCTGGTACGATACTTACCTTATTTAATTGTTTTACTTTATTACCCTTAATCCTTAATTATTTACTTAATTATAAAAAAATAAAACACAATATCTTCTCAAAATATTGCATGCACCTCTTTACAGAGAGAATTACCAAAATACCTATTTTTCCCAAGTTTTTGCCAAAAATACTGATTTTGAAAAAATGGCCCGAAATATCGACGGGATACGGAGAATCGTCCTTTGTGTTAGCATGATACGGAGAAGCGTCCTCCGTATTATGCATGATACGGAGCTCCGTCTTCCGTGTTATGCATGATACGGTGGACGGTGTTCCGTGTTAGGTGGGTGCGCAGCACTGTCACGGAACACAGTACACCGTATCATGCATAACACGGAAGATGGAGCTCCGTATCATGCCCTGTTACGAAAGATTGAGTTCTGCAACACACCCCCTATCACGATACACGATGTACCGTATCCCGTCAGTAAAAAGGGCCATCCAGTTTCCCAGGTGATTATTTTGGGCCATCACCCCTCTTTACAACACTTCTCTAAAATAATAACTAACCAATAACCTTTTTAAACTATTACATTTTCTAACTTTTCTAACTAAAATCTCTTCCTTCCAAAAATATGGTCGTTTTAATTAATGAAATAAACTAACAATACTATAATTACTAATAACTAACTGATTACCTTCTAGTTAAAAGATAACATCTTTTCAATATTTTCTAATTAAAATATATAATTTTTGAACTTGATTTTTTTTACATAATTATCCTTACTTAAATATTTATTATTGGTAAAAACATGTAATTCTATTTTATAAAATAAAAAAACCTCAAAATATTACACGCAGCTCTTCCCAACACTTCTCCTAAATAATAACTAACCAATTACCTTTGTCAACTTTTCTAACTAAAATCTCTTCTTTCCAAAAATATGGCGGTCCTAATTAATGAAATAAACTAATAATATTATAATTATGTTGAGTATAGAATTAAGTAAAAGAATACAGAGGGGGTGAATGGATTATTGAACTTTTCTTGGTTGAGTCTGTGTAGCAGATAAGTGTTTGTGTGTGCAAAGATGTAGGTGCGGATAAAGAACAACACAAGTCACAATATCACTTTAATCTAATGTATTATTTGATAAAGGTTGCTACAATCTGTGAATACAAATGATAGTATTCTCAGCTTCGTTTTTCTCAGAGAGATATAGCTTACAATGAATATGAAAAACTTGACTCACCTCAAAGTTAGTTGCTAATGAAGTGAGGCTGTATTCTTATAGAACATGGATACAACCTACTTACTACAAATAAGGTGGCTAAACAAATTACTTTCTAGTCTGTCTATCCTATTTGAGTAAGAGTCCAAACGGTTATAGATTTGACTTTGCAAAGACTATTTAGATCCACTTCTTTAGCCCTTTGTCTCTTCTATATCTCTCCAAGCTTCTTTGTAGGCTTTCCAGAGCACGTTATAGATTGAGATCCATAAAGTGCATTGGCTTGTTGCAGGTTTCTGACTTGTACAATTTCTCCAGTATTTTGTCTCCAAGAATGTATTCGAGAAGTGACTAAGTAAGTGATTCGAGAACTAGAATTGACTTGATCGATAACTCTGAGTTCTCGAACACTGTTATATTGACATATCGAACCACTTCTCGAATAGCTCTTTTCTCTGGGAATCCTTGAGTTCTCGAATAGAACATTGTGACTTGTAGAATCCCTGAGATATCGAATAGCTTTCTGAGTCCTTGAGATATCGAATGGAACTTTGACTTGTTGACTCCTTGAGAACTCGAATACCACTTTGACTTGTTGACTTCTTGAGTTCTCGAATAGAGCAGTAGACATATCGAATCTCTGAGATATCGAATGAGATATCGAACAGTGTATTCAGAGATATCGAATAGTGTCTTGAGATATCGAATCCCTGACTTCTCGAATGCTAGACTTCTCGAATAGACAAATGTACTTCTCGAATTGGTACTTAGGCAAATTCTTCACTTTCTTCAAATCCTAACTGTGATTATTTGACAGTCTTTATCTTCTTGCTTGAGACATGAACCTTGGAACTTCTTTCAAGCATTATTCTTGACTATATAAGTACAGTTACACAACTAAGATTTGGTGCCTATTACAAGTACAGAACAAGTAGAGACTCTACAACTAGAGGTTCCCTCAGTTAAGAGGTCATGTAAGTAATGCAAAGCATTACAAACAATTAGGCTTGTTATTTGATGTAAACAGGCATGCCTATGTGACTAACAAATTACTAATAACTAATTGATTACCTTTTCCAACTAAAAGGTAATACATTTTATACATTTTCTAACTAAAATATCTCATTTTCTCCTAAATAATAACAGACCAATTACCTTCTTTTACCTTTTTCACCTGTTACCTTTTCTAACTTTTCTAACTAAAATCTATCCCTTACAAAAATATGTTCTTTCTACTTTTTCAAACTTTTCTTAATAAAATCTATTCCTTCCAAAAATATGGTCGTTCTAATTAATGAAATAAACTAATAATATTATAATTACTAATAACTAACTGATTACCTTCTAGATAAAACATAACATTTTTTTTATATTTTCTAACAAAAATATCTCATTTTCAAACTTGATTTTTTTACTTAATTATCCTTACTTAAATATTTATTATTGGTAAAAACATGTAACTCTATTTTATAAAATTAAAAAATCTCAAAATATTATACATATCTCTTCCCAACACTTCTCCTAAATAAACTAACCAATTACCTTTTTCAGCTATTACCTTTTCCAACTTTTCTAACTAAAATCTCTTATTTCAAAAAATAAGGTGGTCCTAATTAATGAATAAACTAATAATATTATAATTACTAATAACTAATTGATCACATTTTCCAGCTAAAATGTAATATATTTTTTATATTTTTTAACTAAAATATCTCATTTTCTCCTAAATAATAACAAACCAATTACCTTTTTTTTTTTTATAACCTTTTTCACCTATTACCTTTTCTAACTTTTTTTTACTAAAATCTCTCCCTTCCAAAAATATGTTCCTTCTAATTAATGAAATAAACTAATTTATATCTATACTATATACAATAATAAAGTAGTATAATTTGTAGTTTGGCCCCTTATTTTTGGTTATCCTCTCATTTTTTTTTATCCCTCTTCCACAACCGTTAGATCTTCAACTCAAAATAGATCATGACCGTTAAATATAACAATATTAAAAGTTGTTATATTCAGAGATCTAAGGTTCGATTCCCGCAACGACATACTAATTTATATTTTATACTAAAATTTATTATATACAAAGGTATATGGTTCAAATTCTTCCAATAACATATTAAAATTAATATTTATAATATTTCATTACTATATAAACAAATTTAAAAAAATTCAAAGTTACCGTGCTTTGCACGGGCTATAAGCTAGTTATTATATAAAAATCGAAACATTAAAAGTTTTGGTACCTATTTTTTGGTACTTCGTGAATTTACTTATTTACCCTTCAATATAAAGAAAAACAAATACACCAAAAATAAATAATAAATAATATAATTAATGTTAATTAGTAGATTAACATAATAAAATTAATGGTAATTAGTCAATTACCTTTTTCACATTAACATAATAAAATTAAAGGTAATTAGTCAATTGCATTTTTCACATTTACTTTTAGTTGAAGATATTACCTTTTATAAACACCTAAATAACATAATATAATTAATGTTAATTAGTTAATTGCCTTTTTTACATTTACTTTTAGTTGAAGATATTACCTTTTATAAATACTTAAAAACATCAAGCGAATCATATCATTCGATCAACAATATTTTCTTTCGATTAAAATATGTTACCTTTTTAATTTAAAACAAATATTACAATTATTAATATATACCCGAAAATATCACACCATAATTTTCAAGAAAAATATAACACCTAAAATAAATAAGGGCTTTTTTCTTAAATATATAGGAAAAAGTAAATTTTTTCACATTTATTTTTGTTAAGAATAGTTATTTGCAATTTTACCAACCTAAGTTTCAAAATTGCAAAAATACTAGATATTAGGGTTCCCCCTCCTTCCCCCCTCTTTCCTCCCGCCGCCTTCTGTGACACCCCCAAATCCGGGGTCAGGAGATTTGGTTGTCACGCGAAAATCCTCAAGATAAAACATTTGTTTAATAATAATCATTCACTTGTGATTGTCCAACACTGAAAATATAACATCTGTGACCCCAAACATACCAAGATCTTTTAAGGTTATAGGGCTAGAAACAAGAATCCAAATTCCATTAAATAGAAAGTATTTCTTCTTTACAACATTCCCTTTGATCAAATCTTAAACCACTGGTGTAACTTCGATAAGAAGTACGCCAGGCTAACTAGACCATCACATAATAATAATAAATATTAGAACTCAATTATATAAAATAGATCTTACACTGAGTCCAGACATCCTGAGCCAAATCATCTTTGAAATAGCATCACGCTTCTTCTCTTTCTGAATTGTGCAGATATGTCTCGTCAAACTACCTTACTGAAATGTTAGAATTTACAACAGCAAGTATGAGCGAAAGAAATGCTCAGCAAGTGTATAAAATTTTTGATATAAAACCAGGATAAGTGGGGCATAAAATCAACTGAAATGTAAAACAGTTTATAGAGAAAACTGAATCAACAACTGTGATATAATTCAAACCATAAATGAAATCATTTGGCATGTCATAAAAATGAATCATCTGCTAACTCACAATATATAATAGCCATTCTGGCGATATGGATTGGATATATATAACTGAAACACCATCGCCCCCTGATCAGGTTCTTAAGCAATGGGACCCCTTTATAACTACCGGTACATCTCTATACCCGTAGGTATAACAAGGATTTCTGTGGTACCAAAATAGACAAGTAATGTTAGACTATAGGAAGATGGTATGGTTACCATATCATCCTTAAATATAGCTGGACCAACTACTCAACGTGGCCGCCTACGCTTTACTATTTTCCAATCCAATAGAGCAATTTTCGAATTCAAAAGGAAATGCTTAGTTTTAAATACAGGTCAAATCCTATTATACTACGATAATAAGGATATGAAGAGTTTTTCTTACACAATTCCCCACATCAAGGGTACCAGTACCAAGTAACGGTGTTTGCACAAAAATATTTAAGAACCACAAATAGCTCTCAACAATAACTATTTGTCATGATATGAATAAATGAAACAGAAAATAAAAAGTGTTTAGGATGATCAAGAAAATACTTGCCTCTGATCCTTAGTTATTGCGTAACATCGAAGTAATACGATTTTCTTCTTCTTCTATCTTACGTCATCACATCCTCTATTGTAATCATTCGTTGGTAAGATGCTCTTGCGATTGCCACGAATCTGATCCGCCGATATCGAGCCCGCGCGTCTACTTCTATAGTCAAACATAAGCTGGTACATCAGTCTCCGGACGACAATTCTGATATTCTAATAATGCTTATAAACTCAAAAGTTTTAATCCATGCTTACCAAAATCTCATGAAAGAAAATAATCGGAAATGTCCCATTTGAACATAGACGTTTTCCCGGTGTTAAAACACCTCACAAGTAAACCAGCAATTCCACAAACAATACTTTCATCTCCAACCTTCTTTATTACAATCCACAAATAATACTGTATCCATCTCCAACCTTCTTCATAACACACAAAGAATATTTCATCCATCTCCAACCTCCTTTATTAAACATCTACTTATCTCCGTTGACAACCTAAATCAATACTTACCAATTAATCCACGTGAAGATAAAAGTAATCTGACAATCATAATCAGTAAATCAAGAAAACGTTGTCTTCCCCTAAAGACATCTTATAATATAAATCATATAAACAATTAAACACACATTAAATATATATCGGTCAAAGCTCGATTTATAATCTAATCCTCAAAATATAATACCTAGATAATTCACATTGCACGTACAACTCGATAAATAGATCACATAATCACATAGCACGTACTAAAGTCGAAAACTCTTTTTGAAAAATATTTGATATTCCTTTTACAAAAATTTTGAATACAGAACATTTTTAGATCGAAGATCAATCACTTTTCTAGAATTTACAGAATTAAACAAATAATTAAATAAAAAAATATTTTACATACAATCGTGACTCGATATCGACTCACCGTTTGATCTTCAAATTTTTAAAATATTTTTCTCGAATTTTAAAAAATCAAATCATTTCCATTTATAAATATCTTTTTTCGTTTAGAACGAATCATCTCGTTTTTCTTTCTATAAGCGTGGATAAAAAATAATTAAGATTAATTAAAATTAATCAAAATTAATTAATAATTAACTAATAGAATTAATCAATTAATTATCATACTAATCGATTAATTGAATTAATTAAATCATTAACTAAAATTAATTAAGATCAATTAAAATTAATCGAATTTTAACAAAATTAATCAAAATAAATAAATCAATTAAATAAATTAATCAACTAATTATTTAAAATAATTAATCAAATAATTATTTTAATTAATTTATGAATTTTGGATTTTATTTTAAAATTTTAATCCAAAAACAGTTTTTAGAAAGTGGTTCAGCTAGTATGAAGATCAAACACACACACCACATACTTGTATGAACACTCCAAGAACAGCATGAAGGTTGGCCGGAAAATAACTACAAACACCCATCTATATATACACCTAAACAAAACTACAAACCAATAACTACAACTCAAATTACGGTGAACTAGAATTTTCCTGCAAAATTACAATTAACCCAGAAAATCAAAATTTTTACATGAATAACTTTAACATCCAACGATCTATGCATATACATACAAAGAATCAAGAAACAATCATTAAAATTCGACTTTGAATTTTTGCCAAAAATTGAAGTTTACCAAAACTTGATTTCGATGGCATAGAGATGTAGAGGAGGAAGAGACCAATGATTCGAGTATTAACACTTGCACTTTGGAGGTCAATAACACCATTAACGAAGTGTTTGATTCTTGGAACTTCAAGAACACAGGGGGGAAGGGGGTGTGCGCGTGACAGAAAGGGGGGGGGGGTGGTCAGGTTAGTTTAGGATTAGGATAGAAAATAAGTAGATTGTTGTAAAACGTGGCTAGTTTATAAAATATAGGTGATTACCATTTTGTCAAATATGGCTAGCAGAAATTGCTCTATAAATACTCTGTATCTTGTGAATTAAAATTCTTGCACCAAGTTCTATTCTCTATCTCCATCTATTGCTCAATTATTAATATTATTAGCTCCTTTATTGTTATCCAGTAGGGAATACATTATAACACGTTATCAGCACGAAGCCCTGCCGGAACTGAGAAGGTATAATTTTATTTTTATACATATATGGCCGGAGCACCGCTTACTATAAAATCTAAATACATATGGTCGGTTAATCCGCCTAATATACAGGATTTTTTTTTACATGGTCGGTTAATCCGCCTACTATACTGGATTTTTATTTACATGGTCGGTTAATCCGCCTACTATACCGAATTTTTATTTACATGGTCGGTTAATCCGCCTACGGGAATCTTCCAAAAAGAAACTCTGAACTTAATGGTCTTAAAAGAGAAATGCCCATACCACTATCAAAATGTGCTTTATTATGCTGTTGATTAATTATTAATTATCGTACAATAACCTTTGTGCACGAACTAACTTATGCAGGATTTTCTACCTAAATATATTTATAAATTTATTTATGTTTAAATCAAAAATTGATTATATTAACGTAATTTTAATATTTATATTACGTTATCTATTATTCTATGCTACAATTTTTATTAATTGTTCATGCTTTAATATACCATATTGATATACCATGTTTTAAATATTTATTTTACGTTCAGAATGGCGAATCTTGCAAAATTAGACTTTGTTGCTTTGGATGTGTCCGGGAATAATTATCTTTCTTGGGTACTCGATGCGGAATTACACCTTAGTGCCAACGGGCTAAAGGATACAATAGAAACAGGAAAAACCCCAACTGTTGAACAAAATGCCAAAGCAATTATTTTCCTTAGGCACCACATTCACGAAAACTTAAAATCCGAATACCTCACAGTTAAAAATCCACTCACCCTTTGGACCAATCTCAAAGATAGATTTGACCACAAAAAAACTTGTCCATTTGCCACATGCCCGTTATGACTGGATCAATTTAAGATTACAAGATTTTAAATCTGTTGCTGAATATAATTCTGCCTTGTTCAAAATAAGCTCAAAGCTAATCTTGTGTGGTGAGAAAATTACTGATGCTGAGATGATTGAAAAGACCCTCTCAACCTTTCACCCCAACACTATGATCTTGGCACAACAATATAGGGAGCGTAGTTTTAAGAAGTACAGCGAGTTGATATCTCTCCTTCTTGTAGCTGAAAAGAATAATGAGTTGTTGCTAAAAAATCATCAGATGCGTCCCACGGGCTCTGCCCAATTACCCGAAGTGAATAACACGTCATTCCGGAAGAATGAGCGTGGAAAAGGGCATAGAGGAGGACGAGATTATGGGCGAAATCGTGGACGTGGAAATTTTCGTGGTCGATTTCGAAATCAGTATAACTCTGGCCACCTGAAGTGGCAACGTGATGGTTACAACAACTCTAGCCACCAGAAGCGGCAAAATGAGGTGTCAAATAAAAGAAAGGCACCACAAGAAGGAGACACTAGAGATATATGCTTTAGGTGTGGGGCTCATGGGCATTGGACTCGTACTTGTCACACACCCAGACATCTTGTAGATCTTTACGAGTCATCCCAAAAGCAGAATAGGCAAAGGGTGGAAACAAATTTGGCTAGCTTTAATGATGAACCAATCACCAAGACCTCAAATGAACTAGATACTGGCGCTAACCTTTATTATGGCCTAGATGACTAGTTTTCATATGTATCTCTTTGAATTTATGTTCCTTATGTATCTGCTTCAATTTCATGTTTTTATATACTTGTTTTATGCTCTTACTTTAAGTATATGGTTTGCTTTAATAAAATTATTGTTCATTGATATATTTACACAGCATAAAATATGGGAGATTTATGCATTGCTGATTGCGCCACCACTCACACAATTCTACAGAATCAGAAATACTTCTCACAGTTTACTAAAACCAGCTCACATGTTTGGACGATTTCGGGTACATCAGATATAATAGAGGGTTTTGGGAAAGCCAGTTTTATCCTACCAAACGAGACACAAATTCACATACATAATGCTCTATATTCTAGTAAATCCACTAGAAATCTTTTAAGTTTTAAAGACATTCGTCTTAATGGTTTTCACGTAGAAACTACTAGTGAGAATGAAAAGGAATGTCTCCTTATCACTTCAACCTTTTCAGGTCAAAAGAAAACCTTAGAAAAATTACCGTCAATATCTTCTGGATTATATGCTACCCAAATTAGAGTCATTGAGTCTCATAGTATCACCATTCCGAAAATCATAGACCCAAAATCATTCACCCTTTGGCATGAAAGACTTGGTCATCCAGGAATATCTATGATGCGTCGTATTATAGAAAATTCCATTGGACATCCCCTTATAGGTCAAAAGGTCATACCACACAATGAACTTCCTTGTTCAGCATGTTCTTTAGGAAAACTAATTGTTCGACCATCTCCAGTAAAACTTCAAACCAAGTCTCCAAATTTTTAGAAAGAATCCAAGGTGACATTTGTGGTCCTATTCATCCGTCATCCGATCCATTCAGATATTTCATGGTTCTAATTGATGCCTCAACTAGATGGTCACATGTCTGTTTACTCTCTACACGAAATACAGCTTTTGCAAAACTACTTGCTCAAATAATCAAATTGCGAGCCCAATTTCCTGACCATACCATTAAATCGATTCGACTTGATAATGCTGCTGAATTTACATCTGCAACTTTTAATGATTATTGTATGTCAGTAGGAATTTCAGTCGAACACTCTTTAGCTCACGTACATACACAAAATGGCTTAGCAGAATCCCTAATTAAAAGGCTTCAACTTATTGCACGTCCTTTACTTTTGAGAGCCAAATTACCTACATCCGGTTGGGGCCACGTAATACTCCATGCTGCAAATATAATTAGGATAAGACCATCTGCTTACCACAAACAATCCCCTCAACAGTTAGTTCTTGGTCAAGTTCCTGATATTTCCCACTTTAAGATTTTTGGTTGTGCCGTATATGTTCCCATTGCACCCCCACAGAGATCCAAAATGGGTCCACAAAGAAGATTAGGAATATATGTTGGTTTGGACTCACCATCTATCATAAGATATCTTGAGCCGTTAACTGGTGATGTGTTTACTGCTCGTTTTGCTGATTGTCATTTTGAGGAATCTGTGTTCCCTCTATTAGGGGGAGATAATGTTTTGCATAAATTAAATTCTGAACTATCATGGAATGCATCAGGATTAAATGGTATTGATCCACGTACTAAACAATATGAATCTGAGGTTTTAAGGATCATTCATATGCAAAATATTGCTAATCAAATGCCAGACGCTTTTACTGATTCTAGACTTATTATAAAATCGCATATACCCGCTGTTAATGCCCCGGCCAGGGTTGAAATCCCTATTCAAAAATCAATTCCTGAAGAATTGGTTGGTGATTCAAAACCACGCCAAAAGCGTGGTAGACCTATTGGTGCGAAAGATGTTATACCACGAAAACGGAAATTGAATGGACATGCACCTGAAGTGGAAAAAGTTCCTGAAGTAACTACATCAAATACCCCAGAAGTGGTATCACCTCCTGAAGAGGTTCAAGCCTCTGAAGTGGCGGTGACAAAACCACCTGAAGTGGTATTACCTCTAGAAGAGGATATTGTCCCTGAAGTGGCACATGTTTCCATAGAAGAAAAGGTACCTGAAAATTATGAGATCTCAATGAGTTATGTACATAATGGAAAATTACTGGATCGTGGGAGTACCGAGGTTGATGATATATATGCTTTTTCCGTGGCATGTGATATTATTATGAACTCCGATCCTAAACCACAAAGTGTGGTAGAATGTCGACAAAGAGATGATTGGCCAAAATGGAAAACTGCAATCCAGGAAGAATTGCAATCCTTGCGCAAGAGAAATGTTTTTGGACCTGCAGTCCAAACACCAGCCGGTATAATCCCCGTCGGGAATAGATGGGTGTTTGTACGAAAACGAAATGAGAGAAATGAAATTGTAAGATATAAGGCCCGACTGGTAGCCCAAGGATTCTCTCAAAGGCCTGGTTTTGATTACCAGGATACTTACTCTCCTGTAATGGATGGAGTTACTTTTCGTTTTCTGATGAGTATGGCTTGTATGGAAAGATTGGAAACACGTCTCATGGATGTTGTGACAGCCTACCTTTATGGATCACTTGATAGTGATATTTATATGAAAATCCCCGAAGGATTAAAATTGGAGGAAACTAAGCCTCGACATTTATACTCAGTTAAATTGCAACGATCATTATATGGTTTGAAACAATCTGGTTGTATGTGGTACAACAGGCTTAGTGAATATTTATTGAATGATGGGTATATAAATAATCAAGTGTGTCCATGTGTGTTTATCAAAAGGTCACAATCTGGTTTTGTTATTATTCCAGTATATGTGGATGATTTGAATATTGTAGGTACTTCTGAAGATATTAATAATGCTGCTAACTATTTGAAAAATGAGTTTGAAATGAAAGATCTTGGAAAGACAAGATTTTGTTTAGGTATACAGGTGGAACACTTATCTTCAGGCATATTTATTCACCAGTCAACCTACACAGAAAAAGTTCTTGATCGGTTCTACATGGACAAATCTCATCCACTAACTACACCAATGGTTGTTCGGTCACTAGAAGTTGAGAAGGATCCTTTCCGTCCTAGAAAAGAAGATGAAGATGCACTTGGACCTGAAGTTCCATATCTTAGTGCAATTGGAGCTCTTATGTATCTTGCAAATAACACACGACCTGATATTGCATTTGCTGTGAACCTGTTGGCGAGATTCAGTTCTGATCCAACTAAAAGGCATTGGGATGGGATCAAACATATATTCAGGTATCTTCGTGGAATGATTGATCTTGGGTTATTCTTTCAAAACAATTCAAAATTACATCTGGTTGGATATGCGGATGCTGGGTACATGTCAGATCCACATTTTGGACGATCTCAAACAGGTTATCTATTCACATATTGTGGCACCGCTATTTCTTGGAAGTCTACAAAACAGACTATGGCGGCAACTTCATCTAACCATGCAGAGTTACTTGAAATTCATGAAGCAAGCAGAGAATGTTTTTGGTTACGATCCATCATTCAACATATTCGAGAATCATGTGGCTTATCAAGTATTTCAGATACTCCTACTGTTATGTTCGAAGACAACTCAGCTTGTATTAAACAACTCAAGGAAGGCTATATCAAAGGAGATCGAACGAAACACATCCTGCCAAAATTCTTTTACACTCATGAACTTCAAAAGAATAGTGAAATTGATGTACAACAAATTCGGTCATGTGACAACCTTGCAGACTTATTGACGAAATCATTACCAAATTCAACATTTGGTAAACTACGACATAACATTGGGATGCGCCGACTCAAAGATATGTTGCGGCAAAGCTTCAATGAACGATTAGTTTTTCCAAGGGGAGACTGTACTCTTTTTCCTTCGTCAAAGTTTTTATCCTACTGGGTTTTTCTTTGAAAAGGTTTTAACGAGGCAGTCTATGATCCTTACTAAATGACAATCAAAGGGGAGTGTTGTAAAACGTGGCTAGTTTATAAAATATAGGTGATTGCCATTTTGTCAAATATGGCTAGCAGAAATTGCTCTATAAATACTCTGTATCTTGTGAATTAAAATTCTTGCACCAAGTTCTATTCTCTATCTCCATCTATTGCTCAAGTATTAATATTATTAGCTCCTTTATTGTTATCCAGTAGGGAATACATTATAACATAGATTACTTATATATTATTTAATGTTTCTAAAACTGCACCCCATAATAATATTCAACCCCTAATTTTATTTAATTGGCCCAAAAATTACCAATTAAATAATTAGTGGGTAAAATAATAAATTTTCTATTTTTGTAAATAAAAGAAATATTTATTTTTAAAAGTCATTTTTGTCCCGAAATAATATACTCGGATAAAATTGAAAATTCATTCTTTTCAAAAATTGAAATAACTATGCACAAATTTTTTATAAATCCCACATTGTTAAGAAATATAAAAATACATAATTTTTGAATATTTTCATAACGCACCCAAATATCAATGGAACACGGATAAGATACCGGGTGAAATCTTTGCACGGAAAAATACAGTTTTGATCCCAAAAATTCTAAAATAATCTCAATTTACCAAAAATGTTAAAATACTAAATTTTCAAATATTTAGATAATTTACACAAATAAACTTTTGCACACAGGTAGAATACCGGGTATAATTTTGGTACAAATAAAATACCAACTCGATCCATAAAATTCTAAAACAAACTCAATTTATCAATGTCGATAAAAATATCAATTTTTAATAAAATAAAAATAATTACTAACACAAACGGTACCAAATACAGTCTACCCGAATAACATATTGGCAATTAAACACGTACAAGCATTCAATAAGAATAAAATATTCATACTATTATTCCTTCTTTATGAAAAAACAGTAAAATTATTAAATAAGAATAATAATAAATTCTGAAAAATCTGGGTTGTTACACCTTCCTTCCGTCTGTGTCCTCTTTTAATTTTTTTTTAAGGTGGGCTGCTATTTTGGTGGATTTTGGGTTGCAACTGAATGCAACCACATTCAACCACGACTTCAACACCTTTTTTTTTTTTTTTTTTTTAAAGGTGGGTGCTATTTGGGTTCCAAGGCCCCGCAGGGACATTCAACTGAATGCAACCATATGCAGCTAAATTTCTGATTTCAAGTTCCATTTTTCAGTTGTCATTTTCGACCTCTTTTTTTGAACTACATATATATATATATATATATATATATATATATATATATATATATGTAGTTCAAAAAAAGAGGTCGAAAATGACAACTGAAAAATGGAACTTGAAATCAGTAATTGAATGCAACCACATTCAACTGAATGCAACCACATGCAACCTTTCTTTTTTTAAGGTGGGTTGATTTTGGGTTCCAAGGTCCCGCAGGGGCATATTTAACTGAATGCAATCACATTCAACTGAATGCAACCACATGCAACTAAATTTCTGATTTCAAGTTCCATTTTTCAGTTATCATTTTCGAACTCTTTTTTGAACTATATATATATATATATATATATATATATATATATATAGGAGGAGGTTCAAAAGAGAACCCTCCTTAGCAAGAGAACCAGGAAACCCCGATCATCACCATTGATTTAATTGTAATCTAACGGTTTAGATTCTGTATAGATATACTGGTATATTAGCTTTTTTAAATTACAAAGGTAGTACTTGGTTTTAAGAAAAATAAAAAAGAACATACGTATAGATCAAAGATTTATTACCATTTATGCATTGATTTAATTATATACTGTTACTTCTACATTTAGGCTTTCCATATTTTAGTTATCAATCTAATACTGATAATTGATTCTCAAAATTAAATCAGTATGTGATACATCAATCAGTTGATCTATCAAATATCATAGAACTTTTTTCAAAATTTGAACGAGGCAAAGTTACAGAATATCATCATTATATCATTGATGGTGTTTTTATTATTGGTTTGTTAAAACACTTTCATATTTAAGCCGACAACTGAAGATGAACTCTCAAGATAATCTTAACCAGGTTGAAACAGGTTTGTGTAATGAAGATAGTGTAAACGAGAATGAACCGGGTGTGTATTTATGCTTTTGTGTTTGATGGTGTTCTACATCTTAAACTACGTTGCAAATGTTATAACCATTACTTATGAAGTTTTTTAGCAGATATTCAAAAGTTATTAAAATATATAGTTAGTTTCTATATAGAGCAACGGTATTGGTTATTGTTCTAGATTATATGTTCTTATTCATTTTTTTTACAAATTCAGAAGTTATAATTTAAACCATTGTTTATATTGAATCTTTAATGATATTTCTTTATAAGTGTTCTTATAGTTTGTTTTTTATAGATGTTGATAACATTGATGTACTTAATCACGATCTTGGGAATGACTGGATTCCCGATTGTGAAACCGAAAATAAGCCATTTATAGGCCAAGTATTTCCTGATTTGAACACGACATTTCATTTTTATCACACATATGGACAAAAATGTGCCTTCAGTAGTCGTCGTTCATCGGAGAAGAAGAACAAACAAAAGATAATAACTAGCAAATATTTTGTTTTTTCAAGGGCTGGTTCCGATGACATTAATTCACTAACAGAAGATGCCAATCCTTCAAATGATAACACCAACAAGAGAAGAAGAAGAAGAACAACAACAACTTCCGCTAAATGTAATTGTCCTGCCAAGTTGATAGTTGGTGCAGATGGTAAAGGTGGATATATTGTGAAAAAATTTGTTGAAAACCATAACCATTCTTTTCCGGGCAAGGGATCAATGCAATTTTTACGTTGCAGCAGGTCTTTGACTGATTTTCACAACAAATTTATTATTGATGCTGCGAAACTAAATATTGGAGCTAAACGAGCTCATGCTATATTCAAATCAATGATTGGTACATATGAGGATGTTGGAGCTACCGTAGTAGACTTCAAAAATTTCTCAAGGGATATTAAAGAATATATTGGAAAACATGATGCAGATATTCTCATTCAAAAGTTTAAGGATATTCAAGCATCATCTGACAATGAGTTCAGGTTTGAATATAAGACTGATGAAAAGAATCATTTGACTCAACTGTTTTGGGCTGATGGCGTAGGAAGAAGAAATTATGAGGTGTTTGGTGACGTGGTTTCGTTTGATGCAACATATCGGACGAACAAGTACTTTCTTTATATTAAATATTTAATCCTTAAAAATATTAATGTACTAATTGTTTATGTTTTAAATTCTAATATTTTTTTAATAGGTATGGAATGGTTTTTATACCTTTTATTGGTATAGATAAACACCGGAAGAGTGTAACTTTTGCTGCAGCATTGCTTGAGAAGGAAGATGTGGATAATTACAAATGGGCTTGTGAATCGTTTAAGAAAATTTTTGGAACAACTTTAAAGTGCATAGTTACTGTTCAAGATCCTGCAATGAAAATTGCCATCGAAGAATGTTTCCCAGGTGTTAAGCATCGTCTTTGTATGTGGCATATTATAAAGAAATTTCCCGCAAAGGTTTGTTAAAATTACTATATTTTTAAAAAAATTTACCTATTTAAATACGTATGTTCTTTTATATACAGTTCTGTAATTAATTTTAGGATTCTTAATATGTACTTTACAGTTAGGAACATTATTTTATGCTGAATCTCCATTCATGGACAAGCTGAATAATTTTGTTTGGAGTGATCATGCGTCAATTGATGAATTTGAAACTGGTTGGAACGACGTTGTTTCTGAGTTTGGATTAAATGATAACTCATGGCTAAAGGAAATGTTTTCAATTAGAGCGTATTGGGTTCCTGCATTCTTTAATGATGAACCAATGGTTGGCCTTATTCGTACTACATCAAGATCTGAAAGCTCTAATTTTTACTTCAACCACTTTGTTCAGAAGGGAGATACTTTCTCAGAATTTTACTTGTGTTTCCATAGTGCACTAGAGAAACAGCGGAATGTCAATGGATTACTTAATCATAAAGACGATATTATGCCTAGAACAATGAATAACAAAAAAATTGAGAAGGATGCTGCTGAGTTATATACAAAGACAATGTTCTACAAGATTTAAAATCAGATTTCTTTAAGCTGTGGTGATATGGTAATGGAGGATATGTTCGTTGTTGATGATGTAAAAACTATAAAAGTGAAAGATCCATGTTTCAACAATAGGACATTTGAGGTAATAATTAAATTTATAACTGTATAATTTTATGTTATCAGAATTTATCTTTATGTATTGTTAATTTAAAAAGTGTTTTATATGTATAGGTTATTCTTAATTTGACAACAAACGACATTGACTGTTCATGTAAATTGTACACAAGGGTTGGTTATATATGCAGCCACAGTTTTTTGTGTTTAGGCCTATCCGGTATCTCATTTATACCTCGGAAATATGTTAATAACAGGTGGTTGAAGAGAGCAGAGGAAAGGTTCTCCACTTTAAAGTTGTCTAACATAGTTGAGCTCAATCCTGTGGAATACGAAAAACGTAATAAAACTAGAGATTGTTGGTTTGAATTTCAAGGTTGCATAAGTGATGCTTCTGCAAATTTAGAACAAATTGATTTCATCCATAAAGGACTTATTGGTATGAGGAAGCATATTAAAGAATCTACAAAATAGGGAAATGCTGATATGGAACATAATGTAATCGAAGATTTTATTGGCGCTCATGTTGTTGATGAGATAACAGTTCTACCCCCTAATCAGAGCAATAATAAGGGATGTAGGAAAAGAATTGTTGGAGCAGCTGAGAAATCTTTAGATGGAAAGAAAAGGCAAAAAAGGAAATGCAGGAAATGTAAAGAAATGGCATGGCATGATTCTCGAAACTGTACAGGTATAAGTTGAATTACAACAAAACAGTTTTTCATGTGTATACATGCTTCGTTTCCGTATCAGAAGTTTCATGAGTAAGGATTTTTGTCTGGACATCTTATTGTGATGATAATTTTATTATTCTGGACATCTTATTGTGAGGTCTAACTCATATGTAATCCACAAATTACTGGTTTTATATTTTTTTTTGCACCTTACTGAATATATAAATGATATTGAAGATTGTGGAATTCAGATAATTTATAGGAATTAATGTTGCAATCAATCTCATAGTCCCTTTATAATAGCATTTTTTAATCTTTTTACAAGTAGAATTAAAAATTGTGATTTTTGGTGTAAGAGTCAACGGTAGTCAGGGACAAGCCAATTTATAATGCAAATAGTTTGTGTTGAAATGTGAATGCAGCTGTATATTACAACCAGAATCTATCAATGTCACTTTTCAATAAATTTACAATCGGTTTTTCACTTTCAAATTGATAAAAAAAATGCTAAACTTAAATTTTTTAGTACAGAAGAACACACGTCTAATAGCGTAGACAATTACATTTCACCCTGCAGTTGACAAAAAATCTCCATCACAACGTAAACTCAATGATTCAAAGCTTAAACTTGTAATATTTAAAATGTGACTTGTTTGTATTTTTATGTGTTTGTTACGTTTTGTTACTGTTTTTATTGAATAATCACTATCGGTTCTTACAGTTTTATTCTTAAATTGTGTTAACTATGCAATTTTACAAAATATTCTATGAGGAGAAAGTAGTGTGCAGAAGATTAAATGTGAGAAAATCTTGATCAGTGTTTGACAAAATAGATGACTGCATAGAATACATAGAAATATCTCTTGTGTATACATAAATGTATCATTATGTCTTTTGTTAATTGAATTAGATATATGACTGCATGATCTGTACAAGAATTAGACAAAGATAATGTCTGTAAGATGCAATGAATACTGGATACGTTTTGCATCAGAAACAGATTAAATACTTAGCAAGATAATATGGGGATTTTGGTAGATAGTGTTTACCTGATTATGTGGAATCTTGGTATGTGCATGTGTGTTTATGTTTATGAATGAAAGATTTAATATATAGTTTGGCTGAAATTTTGTTTTTGTGTAATCTATACTAATGCGTGGACTGCTGATAAGCTCCAAACTAAAACTGGTGTAACATTTTTTTTGTACTCCTGCTTTATGTAGCAGCATTATGAGAATGAAAGTAAAGTTCTCTAAAATGTTATAAAGGGACTATGAGATTGATTGCAACATTAGTTCCTATAAGATTCGTTATAGGATTAATTTTTAAAAATTAATATATGGTTTCATACACAAACTCTTTAAAGATTTTATGGAGAAATACTTATTAGAATTTCGTAATAATCTATATAGGAACACCTCAATATAAGAACACCAATAATTTATATAGGAACACCTCTAGAACACCTCAATATAAGAACACTACTAATCTATAAAGAAATAAAATTATTAGCAAGAAAAAGAATGATGAAACAATGGTTGGCCTCATTCGTACTACATCAAGAGAATGAAAGTAAAGTTCTCTAAGATGTTATAAAGGGACTATGAGATTGATCGCAACATTAATTCCTATAAGATTCGTTATAGGATTAATTTTTAAAATTTAATATATGGTTGCATACACAAACACTTTAAATAATTTATGGAGAAATACTTATTATAATTTCGTAATAATCTATATAGGAACACCTCAAGAACACCTCAAAATGAGAACACTGTTGTGAGAGGAATTTGGTACAACACTTCGAGAGAATATCGCTGGAATAACGGATGAATCGCTTGATTTACGGTTGCAGAATCGGCGTTCAAGCGTTTACAGCCCGGCGTTCAACTGCCAGAGTGGGCGGTTGTTTGTAATGATTTTGGGACTGAGTTTGCAAGGTCACCGGATAGCAAGGACGGAGTAATTCCTACTCAGTCGATCCCAGCTTCCAGAGATGTGTATTGCTCAAGTTTTCTACATGATCCAGGTAGAGTCAAGTGAGATTCAACCCTTACAAAGTGCCTACATATCCTATATTTATAGGAATCAAGTCCCATATAGTTCTAGGGTTTTGGACTCCTTGTTGATAGCCCAGCCACGTTTTGATAAACCTTATCCTCCTGACCATGATGATCCATTGGTTATTTTGTTGATGAAGAAGAGTCCTAGCTCCCTTAGGACACTGCCTGAACCCTGGCCTTCCGTTGTACAGCCGCTTATATATACACACAGTGTATATATCACATATGTTTTATATTTATCTTCCTCAACTGAATTGATCCAGTTAATTATCCAAGATGATATGATTATCCAGTAGTTATCCCTCCATAAAACCATAGTTATCTTCATATTTATATGATTTTCCATCATATATCCGCATATATATACATAATCCATGTATATATAATGATTATCCACGATTCCAGAGGTTGTTGGGCCACTCCTGATGTTTAGGAGTTATCCACATGTCTGTTAGAGCGATATATATCCGTTCTCCTACAATTTAGGATGCTGTTGGGCCAAATCCCGCGGACTATCGGGGTACGAGTATGAACCTCTGCCTGGAAGCCCTTTACCTGCGTGAACCCCTATAAGGCCTCCACACAGCAGTACCCCCACCTGGGTTTAGACACCTGAACCCCTACATGAATGAACCCCGAACCAGATACCAGAATCTTCACCTTTCAGAATATTTCCAAGGCATATTTGGCCAAAACATTCATACGTAATCCAGCCTATCCTTCATATCCATATTACTCAAACTCGTAACCTTAATGGACCTTAAATCAAGCTCAAGGCAGATTTTGGGCACAACAACTACCCCCCGGTTCCTTGTAGCTATTAAATGCAAAAGGAACCAAAATAAATCGAGGCCCAATCCTTCCTTATCTTCCTCAGAAAAATACATAGCTTCCACATCATGCTTCCAAGCTTACATGAGCTAACTCGGCGTAAGAAACAGGAAACATAATGCTTCCACATATGTACCCCATCTGAATCCTTAAATGAACTCCTTCCACATACCTTAGACTATGCATAGCGTACCAGTTCCAATCATGAGCTTTTTATCCTTATCACCTGAACCTACCAACTTCCAGCCTTCCTCCTTGAAAACCATAGCTTGACTTTTCGATATATTTCTTTTCCTTGTAAGGTTGGCCTCCATGTGTCAATCCTTGTGGGTGAAGCCATGAAGCTTCCGCTGTTGCATATAGGCTTCAATCTTCCAGAACCCTGTGCTACCAGGACAACTAGAAAAGTGATTAGTAACATGAGCTAAGTAGCACACATATATAATGCACATAGCGCATAGATATATAATGCATAGATGCAAATATGATTATGCGAGTGCATATGATTTTGTATAAATAAACCCATTACTGCCTTCACATTTAAGTAGAACCTTGGCGAACGCACACCTCAAGACATATGCCACAATATTTAGAGATTTTCATGAAACCATCACAATGGACCTCCCAAGATATTGCTAAGTATTTTGAGGACTTCTCCAATGATACCCAGTGTTGTGGGACTTCTCCAAACTGTTCCCATAAACCATGGGACTTTACCAAACCAGGCCCATAAACTATGGGGCTTTTCCCAAGTGAACCTATAATCCATATGATGCAGATGATCTTATATGCGTACCCCAGGAGGGACCAAGGTAAGGTTATAGAAACCTCCTCAATTGTAACTATGTCTTTACAAGTGGTTACGTTATGAGGCATATAGTATGCCCAAGTACCTATCAGCCAGCAAGTTTGAAAATAATTTTGAAACTCATGCATAATGTAAGTAAATATATGTCATGATAACCCTTTGTGTATAAATCCATGCGAGTGTGAGATCATGTGATACGCACTTCCAGATGAACATGAATTAATGTGTGATAGAGGATAATGATCCATTTGAAAAGATGAACTTCGCAATGAAATTTTTGGCTAGATGCTATATAAATTTCCTTGTATGCATAGAAAACATGTGTGATAGAGAATATGTAAAAGAATGAAAGTAGAACTTATCTTTTCTTTTAGCACGTCAATCTAAATCAGAGTTCAACCACAGAACCCATCAGGTTGGGGCTGGCTCCCTTTGAGCATAAGATGAAGACCTCTTTCCATTATGTAAGTCCTTCCATTGTGAGATGTTGAATACCCCCTGAGTATCAGAGTTCCTTCCTGCATGATATGTAAGCCTTCCTCCACTTATATCCTTGAACCTTGGTTAGTGCATATTCCATATGTAAAGTAGACTGCTTAGGGGTACGTTCAAGCCCTAGGGGTTCACCCAGTTGTACCCTTAAATGTTTTATAAATATCGAGGCTTCACGCAATAGCCTTAACTTGTATATATTTGTTCACATGCTGTGTGTGATAAGGGGACACCACTACATGTCAAGGGTTCACGTGGGCCTGGCCACACTACCTATGAAGGGTTTACATGGGCGTAAGATTGATAGGAGCTTTGCTCACCTAGGATACCCAGGGTCAATGCGAACCCGAAAGGTTCCACTACCTATTGAGGGTTCACGTGGACCTAGCCACGCTACCTACCGAGGGCTTACGTGGGCTTGAAGCTGATATGAGCATTATTGTGTACTCATAATGTAAATAATAAGAGGACACCACCACCTATTAAGGGTTCACGTGGGCCTGACCACACTACCTGTTGAGGGTTCAGGTGGGTCGTGGACTGATGGGAGCATTAATGCATTCCCATGACATAAGTAGTGAAAGGGCACCACTACCTGTTGAGGGTTCACGTGGGCCTAACCACACTGCCTGCCAAGGGCTTATGTGGGCTTTAAGTTGATGGGAGTTTCGCTAGCCTAGTGTCCCTAGGATTGACGTGAACCCATGACATGCATAATCCATACATGTTAAAACCTACTCATGCATAATCCATACATGAGAAATCCAATCCATGAAATCCAAATCCAACCCAAATCCAAATCCAAGTCCAATCCAAATCCAAATCCAACCCAAATCCAAGTCCAATCCAAATCCAAATCCAATCCAAATCCCATCCAGATCCAAATCCAATCCAAGTCCAATCCAAATCCAATCCAAATCCAAATCCAAATCCAATCCAGATCCAATCCATACTCCTAGAGGAAGCCCGTACCTAAGAGGTTCATACCTAAAAGGTTCTTACCTAATAGGTCCATACACGTACTGCCCCTAAAGTTCGTTGGCATAACCTATCTTTATAGTAAAGAACTAGGTTCACGTAAACAATAACACATGAACACATAAAGAAGGCATGTGAACATAAGACATGAAGCACATAAGTACACATAGCACACAAAGCATATAAGTACACATAGTCATTCACAGCAGTTAAGCAAATAAAGGCAAAGATAAAGTGATCATTGTTTTAATCAAGTGTCATAAAAATTATTTCACAGATAAGCGCTCATACCTTACCCCCGGGCTTCCACTAATATAAGATAGAACCTCTTACCGACTGAACCCCTAATCCTAGACCGGTTTTCGGGATCAGACCTAGAGTGCATGAAGAATTCCCATTAACAAGGTTCCATCATAGGAGTTTCCCTCGACCAGGTTCCATCCTCGAAGATTCTCTCAATGAGGTTCCATGTGATTTCCTCACAATGCTAATTTCATTACGATGTTAATTCCCTCACGATGTTAATTTCCTCACAATGTTAGTTTCCTTACGATGTTAATTTCCAAGAGTTAAACTTCACTCACCCAGTTTCCCTGGGGTCGTGGCGAAGCTATTTTGCCAATCCAATGTGATTTTCTCACACCGCTAAAATCCTTAGCGTTCCAATTTCCAAGAGTTAGACCTCACTCACCCAGTTTCCCTGGGGTCGTGGCGAAGCCGTTTGCCAAATTGTACGTAGCTTCCACAGCTGTACATAAGTCCCATAATGGGGTTGGTTGTCCACCAACATGATTACACGGAAGTTTATCGGCGTTACGCCTTTTCAGGGTTCAAACGAGTGAACCTTATGGCCCTAGCGTCCCTAGGTCCAGCCTGCCTTGGGGTTCCCATCCATTAACATGCAATCCACATGTGATGCATGTATAATCCATACATGTTCCTGCCTTGATTCATGTATAATCCATACATGTGCCTGCCTTGATTCATGTATAATCCATACATGTGCCTGCCTTGATTCATGTATAATCCATACATGTTCCATATAGTCCGTGTAATCAATTAGCACATAATCCATGTGCTTCCAATCCTACCTTGCGTAAGTAATCCACATGCGATTCATGTATAATCCATACACGTTCCTTTAGCATATAATCCATATGCTATAAATCCAGCTCATGCATAATCCACACATGAGAAATCCTCTCCATGCATAATCCATACATGGTAAA
This sequence comes from Kitagawia praeruptora, assembly GCA_037693485.1. Lineage (NCBI taxonomy): Eukaryota > Viridiplantae > Streptophyta > Magnoliopsida > Apiales > Apiaceae > Kitagawia > Kitagawia praeruptora. Next base: position 50,400,547 of record CM075348.1, on the reverse strand, counting down.
TATTCCAGCTCATGCATAATCCATACATGAGAAATCCTTTCCAAATTAATTCATGAAATCCAATCTGTATATGCTCCTTGATCTATCTTCCAGGGGTACCTCGAATTAGATTCCATTAGGGGTTCGCATACCAGAACCTCAAGAATCTCATGGTCCTGAGTCCTGACCCATTCATTGTATAAAAGTTCTGTTTGCTTAAAAATTTACCATTTTCAAGATACCATCACGGCAGTATACCATCCACTACCCCCCGGTTCCTTGTAGCCATTACATGCAAGAGGAACCTTTTGTAATCCGCCATCAGGTTCAATCAACCTTCACCCTGAACCTCTAAGCTTACGTGAGCGTACTTATTGTAAGAAACAAGGGGTATTATAGGTGAAACGACTATTGCTTGTAATATTCCTTCCAAGAAAGACCATGTTATTTTTCCCCGATGATGATTCAATAATTTCCATTCTTGACCCTCCAAGGTTCCGAGGTCGTACCCTACGTCGTGATTGCCTCAACTAACCTTTGGTAGCTTACGTTTGATGCGCATATGCCCATACATACTCGCCATCTTCACACACTTTTACATTCTGATGATTATATCCATGCCACCCGATATTGTTTTCCAATGACCTCCTCCATGTTTCAAGTTCGAAACCATACTTCATAACCCTCCTTGGTACCAGAAATTCACATGAATCAAGCTTCCCCGAGTTTAATTAACTAAACCTCCCTCCATAGGATTCAGGTACGCCTACCTTTAAGACCTTACTCCAGGTGTATGTCGTGAATATAGTTGTGACCACCTATAAATCCAACCATGTTGATTGCTGAAGATTGTGTTTTATGTTGAGTTTTGTCACTGTAACCCGGTAAGGAGTTTTGAGGTTGAAGGCCGCCAAGGGTTCACGAACCTGAACCTCCTTCGTACATCTTCTCATTAAAAAATAAGGTGCATTTAGAAATCTTCCATGTAGCCTTGCATCCTCTACCGCCCGATTCCTTGGCGTAGTTTGTCCATGGCCAATATTGAATCATATTCAACTTCTCATCCTTTTTGAGGAGAAGTCTAAATGGACATCCGTGAAGCTGGCTATACACGTCTCACCATAGTTTTAACCTCTTTTTTAATCCGTGTGGGAAGCCATGCTCCTCCTCATAAATGTGAAGTGTGTAACCATTTTCTTTGTCTAGATGATAAAACCTCCTTTCTTTGGCCTCCGCTTAGGTGCTTCAACCAGAACCCCCCAGTATGCTTTTTACCGAGTGTTTCAGGTTCTTTCCATTTTTAGGTGAGGAAGCCGCTAGTGATAGTGTCTTGGTGGAAGCTACCCATGATTCATTTCCATTGCCCTAGTGTATGAGGATCCAAGTCTATTCCAACCCAAATTCCATCCTTAGCTTTGCTATTTTCCCTAGATTTTGCACCTTCTGGTTTTTCCTTTTAAGGGGTTCACATATGAACCTCACACCTGCCTCTTTGTTGATCGAGAGGTCATTCATACCCTGTTCCTTGTCTAGTAGCATCTTCTCCCTAATTTCATCGAGATTACAATCCTTCACTAGCTTCCATAATTCCTTCCTTGAAGCTTCCACATGTTCTAACTTCTGATGTTTGTGGGGCTTATAGCAGAGGAACCCCAATGTGGGAAACCTTCTAGCTTCTGGTGCTTGAGGGGTTTATAGTATGAGAACCTTCATAACCATAATATAAATTAAGTCCACCATTGCATCTCCTTCAGAACGGGTCATCCTACCATAGTGTTGTAGAATACGCTCTCAACCATAACTCCTTCCAAGGGGGTGGATAAGAGGGGTTCATCCTTCAATACTACCAGTGACATTTTCAGTTCTTGAGAGATTCGAGTCCACCTTTAACTTCCACGATAAGCTTTTTTGGTAGATCTTCATTTAGGTCATTGCTTGGGACCCAACGCTCTTAGCTGGATATATATTTCAAATTTCCCCCTTCCACTGTTAGTAAAGTTTTCACCGTGAGAACCTTTATAAGTTGCTTTTGCCTTTAGTGGGGCAGCCTCATTTCTCTGGGCTTCATTAATTCATTTTTTTTAAAAGCTTCTCAACTATTGCTTCTACATGTTGCATTCTGCCTTAATGATCCTCCATTAGAGCAGCCATTTACATCAACGTAATGGGTGGTGCTACCCCCCGAAAAACTGGAACCACTTTATGGGGTTCCATCAGCAGGGCTACTAGTAACATGATTCCCCAAGTATCCTGAACGGAGCTTCCATCGTATTCGTATAGTGAGGTGTCCACTTCAAACCATTTCCTTGATTTAACCATTTGAGTATCCCATACCAGTTGTGTAACGCCCATTTGTTACATAAGAGGCCAAACATGGCCAAGATTGTTTTTCTTGATGAATCCCCTTTTGGCACTAATTAATTCTTTTGGGGTCCTCATGTCGAGTGACACAACTACCATGGTGGAACCCCTATATTGAGCTCCAATATTGTTCAATTTGGCTTAAAGTGTTTGAATGGGATTTTTCCGGCCGGGTTCTTCTTGCTTATTTGGGGGGCTTCTCATTATTCAGCTTCTTACTTATAATCAATGGGCCTTCCATCATCGAACCTATCGTATATGAACCCCATTTATGGGAAGCTCTTTTTCCCGGGAGTCCTTTTTACCAATCTTTTCCACATTTTAGTTTGGCGAGCTTCATATTAAGCTTCCTGCCCAGTCTATTGAACATACTTGGGCTTCTGTTAAGTGAAGCCTCAGGGTTCTAGGACTTATCTCCTTGAACATGTCATCATCGAACCCCTATCCGGGTTCCTCTCACCAATAAACCTTCTTTTCATGGAAGTTTTCTCTTCTTGCTCATTCGTGTTCTCATGATCAATGTTGATGGGAAGCCTTCGTACCGAATATGTGAATTATCAATAAGACACCTCTAAGCTTACATGAGCTAGCTCGTTGTAAGAAACAAGAGGTATCTAAGAGGACAATGTAAAATATTTCCGAAAGCTCACCAATTAGGGAATTGATATCCTTGCCATCATCCAGGTTAATTTACCTATTGATCATTAATTATGGGGTTCGCATCCCTGCTTTAATTTAGGTTCACCCGTACCCCTTCCATTAGGAGGGTCGTACCCCTATCTGCACTGGGGTTCACCTGTTACTTATCTATCAGGAGGTTCGCACCCTTATCTGCGCTGGGATTCACCTATAGCTCATCAATCATGGTGTTCGTACCCTCATCATCATTCAAGTTCACCTATTTACTCCCTTCATGGATTGTGCTCCACAATTTTTAATGGAAACTCCTGGACTTGTTTAACCCCAGAATTGTTGAAGGGTGAGCCTTGATAAACCTTAACCTCCTAGTGGTTGAACCCTTAGATTGATATTCTCCACTTTTCGACTATAAAAGCCTATTTGTCGAATGCCAAAATTATGTATTTGGGGGTTCATCTGCGAGAAACCTTCTGGTTGAGAAACTGGGGGTTCATCTGGATCCGAGTGCCTTCTGTCATGGGTGCGACCTCCAGATTGAGGTTCCTCCTGCCTTTAGCCCTTGAACCCCTCAACTGGTACCTCTCCAAATGGCCATTATCTCCAACAACATGTGGACTTTCAGTTCCTCATACATTCAGTTATACATTAACACACTCTTGATATGAGAGTTTCTGGATTGCGGAACCCCGCATAGCTGAACCCCTATTCTGGACCCTTCCTATCGGAATTTAGCATCCAAAACAGTTATTTTCCAGCCATTCTTTCCAAGACTTCAAAGCCACATCCCTTCTTTTATGCATTTTACCACCAAATGACTAGAATAAAGGTTATGGGTAACTTTCCTTCTTCTTCATTCTTTTTTCGATAAGCCATGATTTTTCCTCCATTTTTTCATCTTTTTGTATCTTTTTTTCCAGAGACTCGATTTTCCAGTCCATCCACATGATATAATCTGCCACATCTCGATTGGTGACCTCCTTCCTCGATCTCAATTTCGTGGTCACCTCCATTGTTCTTCGGTGTATGTTCATCGCCGGAGCTTTTCGCAATCTTTCCTATCAAAAGATCATCCAATCCCCTCCTTCTAGCGCCAAAAATGTTATGAGAAGAATTTGGTACAACACTTCGAGAGAATATCGCTGGAATAACGGATGAATCGCTTTATTTCCGGTTGCAGAATCGGCGTTCAAGCGTTTACAGCCCGGCATTCAACTGCCAGAGTGGCCGGTTGTTTGTAATGATTTCGAGACTGAGTTTGCAAGGTCACCGGTTAGCAAGGACGGAGTAATTTCTACTCAGTCGATCCCAGCTGCCAGAGATGTGTATTGCTCAAGTTTTCTACATGATCCAGGTAGAGTCAAATGAGATTCAACCCTTGCAAAGTGCCTACATATCCTATATTTATTGGAATCAAGTCCCATGTAGTTCTAGGGTTTTGGACTCCTTGTTGATAGCCCAGCCACGTTTTGATAAACCTTATTCTCCTGACCATGATGATCCATTGGTTATTTTGTTGATGAAGAAGAGTCCTAGCTCCCTTAGGACACTGCCTGAACCCTGGCCTTCCGTTGTATAGCCGCTTATATATACACACAGTGTATATATCACATATGTTTTATATTTATCTTCCTCAACTGAATTGATCCAGTTAATTATCCCAGATGATATGATTATCCAGTAGTTATCCCTCCATAAAACCATAGTTATCTTCATATTTATATGATTTTCCATCATATATCTGCATATATATACATAATCCATGTATATATAATGATTATCCACGATTCCAGAGGTTGTTGGGCCACTCATGATGTTTAGGAGTTATCCACATGTCTGTTAGAGCGATATATATCCGTTCTCCTACAATTTAGGAGGCTGTTGGGCCAAATCCCGCGGACTATCGGGGTACGAGTATGAACCTCTGCCTGGAAGCCCTTTACCTGCGTGAACTCCTATAAGGCCTCCACACAGCAGTACCCCCACCTGGGTTCAGACACCTGAACCCCTACATGAATGAACCCCGAACCAGATGCCAGAATCTTCACTTTTCAGAATATTTCCAAGGCATATTTGGCCAAAACATTCATACCTAATCCAGCCTATCCTTCATATTCATATTACTCAAACTCGTAACCTTAATGGGCCTTAAATCAAGCTCAAGGCAGATTTTGGGCACAACAAACACCAATAATTTATATAGGAACACCTCTAGAACACCTCAAGATAAGAACACTATAATCTATAAAGAAAGAAAATAATTAGCAAGGAAAAGAATACACAAAAGAACTATATAGAGAACAATGAAATAACAAGCAAATAGACAAACTATTCAGAAATAGTATTCAACAAACGATCACATAATTTCATAAAAAGCACATATCCAGAAATAGTATTCAACAAACTATTCTTAAAACAAAAAATAACACAAATATATCTGAACTTAAAAAGATAACACGATACGACATTCTATTTTTCCATTATGCTCCACGCCTTGCCCTTCGAGATTCATTGACTTTGTCAGCATACAAATTTGCTAATGGGTTATCAAAAACAGTTTCAGCTTCCCAATTTGCAACATTGTTGAGTTCAACAAATTTATCTTTCAAAGATATGAAACGTGAATCGTTCTTCTGAGTCTGACTTGCATTCCTTAAACTTTCAAGAAACTTATCACGAGCTAAATCATAAACATCATAATGTGTCTCAAGATCTTTTAATAGGTCCTATAAAATGACATAAAATCAGAATAGAATACAAAAAACAAGACTAAGGAATAAATTATGTAAATTGTAGAACATCTAAAGTAACAGTACAATTAAAAATAGATTTGAATCCCAAACATAATCAGTATGTATGTATAATCTTATAGAGTTCTTAACAAACATTATTTGCTTAAAATAAAATAAAAGTACTATAAAAGAAAAACATGATCAAACACTGCAGTTACTATGTTAATTATGTGTTATGATTAGTTGGTTAAGTCTTTAAGTTATAGTCACTTATAAAGCAACACTTACATAACTTACTATATTTTTTAAAAAAAAATGGACTTAATGAACTTATAATAAAACACCAGATATACACTTTTTAGAAATTTTTTTAAAAAAATCTTCTAAGATTATAGTTAGATATTTTAGTCATTATTTGATAATGTAGAACATCTAAATACACAAAACACTTAGATTGATAATATCATCGCAAAGCAGAGATATAAAAAAATACATTTTACTTATCAGCTTCTGAATCAACATACATTTCAGCATATACATTGTCAGGATTACTGTCTTCATCCACTTCCTCCTATTATTAAAAAAACAGAGCAAACATACATATAAATAGATACTATACAATATATTAACACTTAATTAAAGTATTAATGTTACCTCATTCTTCCAACTGATCAAGGTTTTTTTGTCCACATTAGGGGTTTTTAAAACTCCTTCCAGAATGTTTGCTTCAACAAGATGATTCTCAATCTTAGCCAACGAGAAACCTTTCCAAGACATGTATCTTGGCAAAACTTTTACACCAAAGAATTATGATGGTACAACATGGTTGAGATAAAAAAACTGTAAAAAAAAATAGTAAAATAATTAGTAATATCAAAGTATTATGTTTTTACAGTTTACTTAAATGTATTTTGAAGAGTGTACATATTAATACTTACCACGAGAAAAGGTAGGGAACCACAGTAATACCTCGTACTTGGATTGCGTAACCAAAATTTTGGTGCGGCTCTTAATGAACTAATCAAAAGCTCACACCAATTATATTGGCTACAGTTATCAATGTCACCAGAAAAATGGATGATTTTCTGCCTAACAAATGAATTAACAGGATTCTGAATCAACATTGTGATCATTAAAGTCAGAAAGTTTAATTTGAAATTGTAATCAACATTATCTGAGTTGATGATTCTTTCAGCCACATCTCGAGTATGAATTCTGAAACTTTTGTCTTTAACACCATACTGTCTCCTCCACAAAACAGGAACATTATCATCACGTGAAAATTCTACCTTGCGGCTTCCTCTAGGTAACCCTAAAACTTCTTCTACATCCTTCTCAGTAACCAACACAGCACGTCCATTTATTGACATACAACACATAACATGATCAAAGTTTGAAACCAATTTGTAACCTAATAATAATGGATATTTGATCATTCAAAATTTCAAGATTTTTCCAAGACCAGAACTCTCTATCCATGTTTTCTGACTTGTAGATAAACTATCAAGCACCTGATTGAAAATTTTTGGATTCATTTTCATCAATAATTTTTTACAACCATCACTGGAATTATGTGTTCTATTTGAATCCCCATCAGTCATGCTCCCTTCATCAATTTTTTGCTCAATAACATTACATTCAATTATTTCAGTAGCCTGTGAACAAAATTATAAAAAAAACATATGTAAGTGACAATGTTTAACATTAGTTTGTCATATGACTTCAACTTAAAAATAAGGTTAATTGATTATTTATGAAAGGCATATGATGTAGCCTATTTGTATTTCGAGGATCCAACTCAACTTAAACAAGATTGTAATAGTGAATAGTATATAGACTGTCACAAGGAATCTCAGATTGTATTATCTGTCAGAAGAAAAAGATCAAGGTCAATCTACAGACTTGAGATATTACTACATTGAAAGAAGCTCAGTCATCTGATCAAGCCTCAGTGGAGTATTTATTAAGAAGTGGATTCATTTAAAGTGACAGAGATTTCAACAGTGACAGAGACAGTACAGAGAATTAAATAGAGATGAGAAAAGAAGATGAACCAGATTTTAAAGTCAATATATGAAGAACAGTCATTGCGGTTAGTCACTCATGAACCAGACAGTACATCGAGTGTCAACATTTAACAGTGGTTGTTCATCATTAACTTCAGTGGTTCAAGCTATCAAGACTGGTAATGTGAGAAAATCATTGTGCAAGCAACAAAAGTGCTAAATTAATTAACCACAAGGATTTTACTATCAAGTGGACTGGCTGTGAGGAAAAAGATTTATCACAAAGAAATGCAAAGTGAAATATTCTTAAAGCTGGAACTCCGGTTTGAATTGATATATTTTTTGTTAAGCAAAAGGAGTTCGGTTCCAGACACTCAGGTAACCGCAGCTTAGATCTTAAGGATTTATTTATATTAATAAATATTTTATTTATTTGGAAAATTATATTTATAAATATCTAATAATATTAGATATTTATTTTTATAATTTCTGGATTAAAATAATTATTTATTAATTAAAGATTATAAGCTGTGCGGGTTAAAAAGCATTTCCACGGAGCCCGTTCTATATAAAACCAAATAGGCCACGTTAGTTTTGAATTTTGGAAGGTGGTCTGATTTGTTAAATAACCAACAGAAATGGGCCACGTGCCCAAAGAAATGAAGAAAATGGCTAGGTTTCATATTCTTAATTTGATAGTCTAGTCAATAGTCTGAATTAAGAAGATAGTCTAAAGGCCAAGAAAAAGAATTATATTAATTCTATATTAATTAATTTAAAGTATTTAGTTAACTTAATTAACAAATTAATTCTTCAAGAATTAATTTATTTATTAAGTTAATTATTGAATTAATTAATTTAGAATTAATATAAATTGCTAAAGACTATCAGAAATGTTTTTAGACTATGGTTTTATTGTTAAAAGTCTATCTTTGATAGTCTGTGAGATAGTCTGCAAAGCATAGTCTGCACAGGTTGATAGTCTGCTAAGGAAATAGTCTACCAGAAAGTCTGCATGATAGTCTGCCAGAAAAATCATGTATTAAAGACTATCAGGATAGTCATTCTGATAGTCTGGAGAAAGAGTTGGGTAGTCTGCCAAGCCAGATAGTCACACCGGTAGTCTACAAGAGAGCTGATAGTCACACCGGTAGTCTGCAAGTCATTTGGTAGTCTGTGGATAGTCTGCAAGTCATTTGGTAGTCTACAGATAGTCTGAACAAGTGTTAAATCAATTCAGAAGATATTTTCAGCAAGTGGACTAAATATATACAGAAGGCAACAACACAGGACATACACACGAACATTACATTCATCAAAACCACTGCCTCTTCTCTCTCAACAAAAACAAGAACGCACAGCTCAAATTAAATTCTGTAAAATCAAGTTCATCTCCTTTGTAATATTTTATCCGGTGGAACTTGTTTATTTGTGATTCTTGTACTACTAGCGAATTAAGTTTCCTAGTTCTTATCTTGATTTTTATTAACTAAATTAGAAAAGTTCATGTCGAATTTTCTAATTAGTTTTTATCAACTTGATAATTAATCTGTACTGAAATTGTAATACCCATCAAGTTAATATATTGTTATATTCAACTTGAAAATTGTTTCAATTTATTCCGCACAAATTTGTCTAAACTAAATTTTATTTAAAGGACAAATTTCGATAAATTGGTATAGATTGTATTCAACCCCCCCTTCTACAATCTTATCGGACCTAACAATTTACATCAGAAGAATCCTCAACCTTTCTTTTCTTAAGTCTCTTGCAATGTCCCAACTGTTCCACTGAAATAATACATAAAATCTATTAATACAGTATTATGTCCTATTAGAGTATATGATAGTGTTTTAGGTATTACAGATAAATAGTTGTGTTAATAAATGGTATGAATACATATTATTGGTGATTTTAAGTTACTCTTAACTATGAAGATATCTATTTACGGTCAGGTAAGGATTCCATACCTTTTTCCTCTAAGCATGATTTGATCAGCTTAATTGTTTCCAGAACATTGTCAAAACCTTCTACAAATTGACCTATCCTTACAGGCATTGTTTCAATTTTCAAGCTTCCTAAGAAACACCATAAAAATAAAATTATAATATAGAAAAAGTAGTATGGTAAATTATAATGATAAAATTAAGCACACATACTTATCCTGTTAAAAATTGTTGAAAGTGATTCTTGAAAGTTGTTCAATTCATCCAAATTAAACCAATCTCTGGTCATCTATAGATCACAGTAAAATTATGTTAGAAGATTTGAATAAGACATTACTAATAACAAAATATATTTAAAAACAAAATGCTTACAAACTTAGGATATCTAGCATGAGAACTAAAATTTTCTGGAAACACTTTAAAGAACAGAGTCATATAGTAGAGTACAAAGAAACCACATTTCTTGTCATCTATCTGTCTTGGAACCTACATGGAGAATAATGAGTCATTGTAAAAAAAGAATTTTTAGTTAAATAATGAATTACTACTTAATGTTAGAAACAAAATTATATTTTAAATACCTCTGGAGAAACTAGTTCTATTTTGCTTGTCATCTTGTCTGAATATAACATTTGCAGTACGCTGTATGAAATGAATATTTAGTCAGAATAGTACGAGATTATATATAAATATCAAAGAAATATTAGTACTACCAGACAAGAGCATGATTATCATTCATGTTACTACAGAAGCATGTAGACCATGATTTTAAAATTTGATTTTTTAGGTTCTCATGATTAACGTGTCGATAAACGAAACACCTATATACACAAACTTTTTACCTCTCTTTCAGAAGCAGCATCATAACATTTTTACCTTAATTACCTTTACGTAACTAAAAATATATTGTAACTAGGTGGTTATAATGTAAAACACAAAATAAACTTAAGCAAATATGCAATCTGATTACTCTGTTTTTAAACATTTTTTTTGCAAAGAATTCTTTTGTTAAGATCTCAATACACATATTATATCACACTGAATGTTGCATGCATAACATCAAAAATTATAAATAAAAACAAACGAAACTAACACATATAATAATGCTTTTTTGTGGTTCTCTGTTTTGTTTGTTTGGTATAATAGTAATATTAATAAAAAACCAACAGATGTTAGTTGTCTATACAAATCATATAAATGTAAACTATGGATCATACAGCATGATGAAAATTAATGTTTGAATACAAATCTGACCTTGACATTAAATTTTCAACATCTTTCTTAAGACAACAATTCAGGGAGTCCAAAAGAATTATTGATGGACGCTTTGCCTTTTTGTTAAAATCACCACCAGGATTGCACAAAATTATTAGAATCCAGTGATTCCTGTTCATAGAAACATTAGCAAATCTTTAAAAAGTTTTAAAAAATACAAAATAATATTTTAACATATAATTTAATTTTGTTCACAAACCAGATGCATATCGGGAAGAAAACATATTTCATTTTTAACAGATCAAATCTTTTAAACCATTCTAAAACTTCTTCCCTTTCGCCCTATTTTTATTTGAACTTCCACATCCAAAATGGATTAACATACATGCAACGGTCCCTTAACTTTTCAGGAATAACTGTCCATAATCTCCTGTTTTATTCATCAGTGTTTATACGATTAGAACAGAACATTTAGATAGTTAATTAGACAAGACAAAACAATACGTTGTTTATAAAAACTTAAGGCAACAATGTTTAAATAGATTTGACTATAAGCCTTTTCTAAATATACTTGAATTCTATAAGTATAAACAAAGAACAAATCTAAATAAACAATACTAGCCCTACAATACCTCATGTAGAACAAGAGTTGTGCATCGCTTAACTTCTCATAATCTGTAAAATTTGTACAGCAAAACATGTTATATATTAGATTTCAATATGTAGATAGCTATTATTACAACATGCAATTTCTTCAAGCTTTAACAATTGTAACATATATGCATATCTAGATAAGAGTTTGAGAATGTTAGGTCGAATACACAATATAAATAATCAAGTACTGTATGAGTAATTAACAAGAACACACGTTTTAGTACTTAAAACTGTTTGGAATTAATAATTCCTCTCTCAGTGATGTATGATGTGTAAAATTATGTCTAACCGCAAGCGCACGGTATCTATTGTAGTAGATATTAGCAAATACGGGTCGAATCCTCAAGGAGACAGTTTCAGTTTCAATTCAATTGTTATCAATTGTTTCTAGTCACAAACGATTATTTTGGAATTTTATTAACTACTAAAGCAAATTTAACAATGATTTAAATTAATTAATTAAAGGATCTAGGGCAATTCAGGTTCACCATGCTTACACCAAACAAATCACAAAGGTATAGCTTTTTAATGGGATTAAGTAATTAAAGCAATGGTTAATCTTTTTCAAGCATTAACACTCTCAGAATATCTAATGATGCTTTCACAATCACCTTCAATTCCGCTAATTGTATGTAAGCCTCTAGTAGTAAAATCTTTCGATCTATTACTCCTATTGCAATAAGTTAATCCATGATATTGCGCAATTACACAGATTAAGAATTATAACATATTAATCAGAATTACTCTTTACCCATCAATCTACTAATCAAATTAAACCCAAATCATGGTGCAAACATGGCTCCCCTTAATACCCTAGAATTAAACTACTCACTCATTCTAGGATTAAAACTAACAAAAATAATGAAGAAAGCCATATAAAACATATACTAATAAACAAGATGAGATAAAGAATACCTTAAACTTTGTATTAACGAAGAACAATGAATATCCAAATTAAACCAAGTGCTTACAAAGGAAGAGATGAAGAGAGCAAAGAATAATAACCCTAGCTTCTGTAAAAATACGTATGTATATGTCTATCTCTCCACGTTCTAATAAATAAAACTCCTTAATAAAATCTGATCTCTATCTCCTAATAAAAGTATTTTTAATATTCTAATCAATTTACAAAAAGATATCCATAATTAAATAGGATTTTCTTGTAAAATTCGTCACTTCTTTTTCTCCTCTGTTTCTGGGCTCTTCCAACTGGATTTTGCTTACTGGACCACCTCTGAATTAAAGAAAATTCCACAAGCTTCGCGTGGACAGTAAGATCGTCAAATTATGACTTCTGGAACTCAAGATATGGCCAAAACAGTGTAGCACAGCCCGTGTAGCCCAATAATACGAATTTTCTCCTATTTTTTCTCCAAAATAGCTCTTTTTGCTCCAAATCCTTCCAAGTCATGAATTCTTTATTTCCAACAATAAAACAATAAAATCTATTAAATAAAAATCCAAATCAGTGCAAAACACAATAAATATGAGAATAAAATCATCTAAAATATATATAAAAATATACTCTATCAATGTAAAATATCACAGAGAGCTGCTTAGGTTACAATGAATGATATTCGTTCACGATGGATACCCTTCTAGGGTTAACCTAACTGTATTTATAAGATATATAGCTACATACAATCGTTAATTGATTCTCCTAAAATTAAGCTATACAATTGATATCAATTACGATTGCTACACGTCTTCTAAGTCAACTCAATCTCTTTGACAGCTATCCAATCTTCAAAGATATTGCTTCCATATTAATCTTGAATTATTCTTCAAACTCTGTTGACTTGTAGACGCTTCCAGTAGACAGACTTTAGCAAACTCTGTTGCTCTCCTAGCCAGCAGTGTTTGCGCTTCCTTGTGTTCAGCTAGCAGTGTTTACGCTTTCTTCTGTCAGCGTTTGCGCTTCCAGCTATCAGCGTATACTCAAACTCTGCTACGACTGCTTTCAATAACAAGTTAAACTCTTTTTACCTGTAACACTTAAACACTGACATTAAATCACATCAATTATATCTAACAATCTCCCCTAACTTGTTCATTAGAAAAATGTACAAGTTCACAGTAATTGATGATGTCAAAACAATCAAATAAAAACACAGTGTTTAACATATAATCAGAGTTTAATCTTGACTTAACAAAATCTACAAAAAATTCAAATTACTTACAAATTCTGTCTACCTAACCTCCTCAAGATCTGGAGTTGTTCTGAGATAGTCGATCAACAATCTTCTCTCAGCATTTTCAAGTTCAATCTGCATAGCTTCCTTGATCTCTCTTAATTCTGGATCATTCTCATCAGTTTGAAAGATAGCAGCTCTTAGATCATAGATTTTATTTCTCCTCATCTGATTACCTAATCTAATGAATTTGACTTCCTCTGATTGAGAATTAAAATCAAGAACTGTAATCCCCAGATCAGTCTTTAATTTAGTAGTTCCTTTCTTCATCTCTACAAGATTTCCATTCCAATCTCTGTATTTAGGAACATACTCTTCAGAAGTCTTCGATCCTGTAAAGACTTTGGCTTTCAGCATATATTCCCTTATAGAATTAGCAATAAGCTCTGTTCGTCTGTTTCTGACTCTGAATATATGCAGAACATACTGAAGTTCTTCAAATAACTTTAGCTTAATTGCTTCTTTATTCACTCTATACACTGTTCCATCTGTCATAAAGTATAACAGAAAATGAATATCTAAGCTCCTTTGATGAACTAGTTGAACTGATTCCAACTTGTCTAGATTTTCTTGAGTAATACCAGAACCAAGAGAGACAAGTGCAGAGGGATCTCTAGGACTGTTACTAACTCTCAAATCTCTTCTTGAACCTAAGCCAGAAGTATTCCTGCCTGGTGGCTTTCCTGAACAAGCAACATTGTGTTGATAACCACCAGTCACTCCTGTTTGTTCTTGAACCGGAATCTTTGGCCTAGAAAACCCAGGTAAAGGTTTACTTTGAGTCTGTACAACTTGTGTGGCAACAGAGGTTGTAACTATCATTTTACTTTTGCTCTCTTCACCCACTACCCCTTTTAGCTTTAACTTGGCATCAAGAGAAGACTTTCTTATCAACTTTCCTTCTTCTTCTTCTTCTTCTTGAATACCAGATAAATTCTCTTTGATTTCAATTCCTTTCATTGCAGGCTTCGAAACTTTGACAGTCTTCTTTCCTTCTTGGACTTCAGTGCTTTTAAATGTTCTTTTTGCAATAACTTCTCTTCAGCCTGTATGTCTTCAAGTGTAGCCTCAGCATTTTCCTCACGAAAGATCTTAGTAGCCAACTCTTCATCTGTTTGTGGATTGTCAGTGAATGACAAATCCTTTTGCCTTGAAGTAGAAGTACTCTGAATATTTGTATCTGTCACCAAATTTGGCTTTGACCTTGTAGACCTTCCATGTCCATGTCTAGGATTTACACTTCTTAACCCCTTATCAGCATTTGCACCTTCTTCATCCTGATGATCCTTCTTTAACAGAGTTTGAGTTTGCTTACACTTAGTTTTAGCAAGTCTCTCCCCCTTTTTGACATCATCACCATCTGGAATCAGAATTGAGGTGATTAATTCAAGAGAGTTTGCAATAGAATCAACCTTCTCAGTCAGCAAAAGCTGATTCTGTTCAACTTTGCTCAATCTGTCATTAAGATTCTCTTGAGCTTTGGAGAATTGTTGAAAAAGCTTAGAATTAGCTCGTTGAGATTTCTCCTCATGAGTAGAAACCTCTGTTCGAAGATCAACAATTGCTTTCTGAGTATCATCAAACCTATGATTCAAAGACTTGATCTGAATCACTGTTCCTTGTAGACAAGTGAAAATATCAGGATTTGAAATCTTTGAAGAATTTGCCTTGAGAAACATTGCTGCCCTGCCAGGAGGAAAAATACACTCTGACTTGTACCAATCTGCAGTTTGTTGAGTCAACTAATTATCATCAATCTCATTAACAGAAGGTCCAGCAAAGTCTGGTTTTTCTCCTGTTTTCTGACCATCAGTTTGAAATTGTGCATTTTCAGCTCCTGTACTCTTGTCTTCAAATGAATCACTCACTGACACATCAGTAGGTGCAACTGAAGCAATGTCTTCATCTTGAGCAGCAACAGGTTCTTGAGCAACCTGTTTTCCTCTATCACCTTGTGTATGCTCTGAAGAAACAACTTTCTCTGGTTGATCAATCTCTTCACCATGATCAGAAACATGATGTGCATCAGAGTTTAATTCTGTGTGGGAAGCAACCTCAGTGTCCTCTAGGACAACAGTAGGCCCATCTGCAACACCAGTATCAACAGAGTGTGTAACCTCCATGGGTATTGGAGTAGATGCTTCATTATCAAAAGAAAATGGAGTTTCATCAAACTCTTCCATTGTTGGCAATGCATCTCTAACATCTTCATTAGTTTGAACCTTAGCAAGTTATGGTTCTGCAATCTTGAAACCCGATTCTTCTATAGTAGGTTCTATGATAACCTCTGTCTCACCAGTAGGAATATCATGGGAAAGTTTCTCTTGAGCCTCAACAACTTGCTCATCATCAGAATCTGTAAGAATCAGCCTCCTCCTCTTTGCTTGAGGCACTTCAATCAATTCTTCTTCTTCACTAGAACTTTCCTCAACTGGTGGTGATGAAGGCCTATTTGCCCTTTTAATGATTCTTCTGGAATAAACAGCTCTAGGAGATGTCTGTTTAGCCTTGGAATGTTTTGTGTTGAGGGCAGTATGCTTCTTCCTTTTTGGTTTAGATATTGGTTGAGGTTGAGTAGTAGTGACAGGATTTGTTTGTGTTGGCTCAGGTGATGGTACATGATGAGAGGGTATGGTTTCAGTATGGTCAGTGGCTAAAGGGTCAGGCATATTTTGTGTTTCTGGTTGTTGTGTTTGGTGTGGTTCAGGTTGTGGTGATTGGGAATCTTGTGGTTGGTTGAGAAAGTTCTGCAAGGCAAGTGGCAAAACTAAAGCAGGTAAATCTTTACCAACATCTTTATTAGTCATATCAGAGAATATTCTCTTATTGACTCTAAAAGGTTGAATCACATTAGCTGCATCAACTTCTAACCCAGGTACACAGGCATTGAACAAAAGTTGACAAAATCTAGCAAAATAAACTGTAGTAGACTCTGACAACTTATCACCTACGTTCATTAGCACATATCGACCAAAATCAAAATTACTACCATAGAGTAGAGAATACCCAATTTGCAGACTATCCATTGGAATGGCATCCCAGTTGGTGACTTTCTTCTGGAATGTCCTGGTGATACAGTCGAAGAAAAAATTCCATTCCTTTCTAAGATTCGGCCTTCTCACACTGCCCAGCTTTGCAAGAGATTCCATGTACCCAATCTCTGTTAACATTTCTCTCAGATTCTGTTCAGAAACAATAGCATACAATGTGTGTGTGTCGAAGTCCAAGGTCTCTCGAACAGTTTGTGGAGTTATCACAAACTCTTGTTCATCATGAGTGAAGATGATAGACGGAGTCCCATTCTCTCCTCCATCTATATACCTTGAGTTTTGCCAGAAATTGACTATCTGAGATGCAGATAGAACAGCAGGTTCAATCAGTGCCTGCCCAATTTCAGAGTCACGAAGAAAATTTTGCATAAGGTGAAACGCTTCCGGAGCACGGTCGTTCTCAAGTAGAGCTGCAAAATTGTTAGGCACAAAACGAAGACCAAACGAAGTAAAAGGTTTTGTTGCCATTAGATCAAGAAATAAGCAAAAATCGATTGTGAAAGTGATATGTAAGAAAGGTGTTTGTGAAAATGTCAAAGTGAAAAACAAAGGAGGTCTGTGTTTTTGGTAAAGTGAATATGAGTGGATGTGGAGTGATAGTAACCAAAAAGTGATTTGAGTAGTAAAAAAATAAAACTCAATCGTTTTTACATTGAAAACACGCAACCGTTACTAGAATAGTGTGAAAGTGGTACATAATGATGAGTGAGTGGGTGAAAGTGGGATACGTGTCAAACATGCAGCAAATCACTTAATCCCGCGCAGTAAAAGCCATTATTACTGCTGTCTTTCCTATTATCAAGAAACTTTACCACAAAATACACTCATTAACAGTTGTCAAACACTCTATTTACTCCAAAATTTTCAAATTACCTTAATGAAAATATACCTTAGAGTACGGAACACAATCCATCAGTATTTATCAAATTTTCAAACTTTATCACTAAAACCCTTTCAAAAATGCACAGTTGTGAATATTTTGTGTATGTGTAGCAGAGGTTACCCAATCAATTTTTATAGCATCTAATATTTCATAAAATCCATAAATCAAATCAATAACCACTGAATGCACAAACTCTCATATTAAACACGGAGTATGTGATGAATGCTAAACTCTGTAGTTCCTTAAATACAGAAATCTGAATAACCCTATTCCCATTGATGTTCATGATTATCCAAGTAAGCACACAGTCATTATAGACAAAAAGATCAGGAGATAGACATCAAAGCATCATTCAGTGAGTTATATGTCAAGGATTTCCTCATAAACTCTCAAAGCACACAAGTGTTTAGGTGAAGTGTTTTCTCTCAAATTCAATCAATAAAAGCAGATACTTCCATAGGCTTGAATTTCCACCAAATTTACACTACTTTGATTACATATATGCACAAATCAAAAGGACTTTATTCAGGGTTGTAATGTAGTAAGTTCAAACAGATGAGTAGAGATGTTTTTAAAATGTATGAATTTCGGACTGAACAATTTAACAGACCAAAGTGTTCAGTCACACTGTTAGTACATATTTGTACAAGATGATCAGTATATATATTTGAGATGTTTTTTTTTATTTTTTTTATTTTTATATATATATATACTGAGTAAACTTTTCTTTTCTTGAGAAACACTCACCTGCTTGCATTTGAAAAAAAATATATAACTGCTCTTAATACGTCAGAGTTTAAGAAAAATGAGCAGTTAATTAGGCTCAAAGGGGTTTACTAAGGGTGGTATTTATGAACAGTGTTTGAAGAAAGATGGTAAATCCTAGTGCCTTTATCATTTTCATGCACATACATATCATGTAGTCTCAAAATGGTTTAATACAAGTTCTAGAGCAACATACTCACTGATGAACATCACACATCAATAAAATCTGATTGATATAAAATGTATCAATCACTTATTTGGCTCAAAATCTCACAGGGTGCTGACATGAATTGTTCCTCACCAAACTAAACAATGACACATCTCAAGTTTTAAAATTTTCACAAGTACAAACAAGGAATCATCAAGAACTATGTATGTCTTAGGAACAGAGTGTTACTAATCAGAGTTTAGAGTTCATCAATATCAGAATTATTCATGAGAGGCAATACACACAGTATTCATAGACTCAGAGTTTAGGACCAAATAAACTAGGAGATGCTCTAAATATGAAACAGTATCATGCTGTGTTGACTTACTGCACAATTTTTGATTAGATCACAGTGACTCAGAAAGAATCTTGATTTATTCACTGAGAATCATGCTTCATACATATTTCTTCATTGGTGTTTTCATTCAGACAAAAATCAATTCAAAATTCACAGAGTTTATCAAACATATTAACAGTGTATGACAGACAAACATGCTGACAGAGTTTAACAGTGTGAGAACAGAAACATGTGAACAGAGTCTGCATAACAGAGTTTAAACAACAAGGTTCACATAGCACTTAATAATTCACAGAAATATGAGCAACACATTTTATAAGAAAATTTTGAGGCTAACCAACATGTTTAGTCAAAACCAGAGACCATTCCTAGTTCATTGACCAGCCTTGTAAATGCTGCTTCACTCAAGGGCTTGGTGAAGACATCTGCAAGTTGTTGATCTGTAGGCACAAAGTGAAGCTCAATATTGCCTTCCTCTACATGCTCTCTGATAAAATGATACCTTATGCTGATGTGCTTGGTCATTGAGTGTTGTACTGGATTACCTGTCATTGCAATAGCACTCTGGTTATCACAGAAAATAGGTATTTTGCTATACCTCAATCCATAATCCAGCAATTGATTCTTCATCCATAGAATCTGTGCACAGCAGCTACCAACAGCAATATACTCTGCTTCAGCTGTAGATGTTGATATTGATTTCTGTTTCTTGCTGTACCAAGAAACAAGTCTGTCACCAAGAAATTGACAACTTCCACTGGTGCTTTTTCTGTCAATCTTACAACCTGCAAAGTCTGCATCAGAGTAACCAAGTAGTTTGAAATCTGATTCTCTTGGGTACCACAGCCCTAAAGTTACAGTGCCCTTGAGATACTTGAAAATCCTCTTCACAGCTGTTAAATGTGGTTCCCTTGGATCTGCCTGAAACCTTGCACACAGACATGTTGCATACATGATATCAGGTCTACTTGCTGTTAGATAGAGAAGAGAGCCAATCATTCCTCTGTAAGTTGTCATATCTACTGATGACCCTGTTTCTTTGTCCAATTTTGTTGCAGTTGCCATGGGAGTTGTTGCAGATGAACAGTCAAGCATGCCAAACTTCTTGAGAAGATTTCTGGTATATTTTGCTTGATTGATAAAGATTCCATCATCTGTTTGCTTCACCTGTAAGCCTAGAAAATAACTTAGCTCTCCCATCATACTCATTTGATATATGGACTGCATGAGCTTGGCAAACTTCTTACAAAGTTTATCATTAGTAGATCCAAAAATGATATCATCAACATATATCTGAACTAAAAGCAAGTCACTTCCAGATTTGAAATAAAACAGAGTTTTATCAATTGTACCTCTGTTGAATCCACTTTCTAAAAGAAACTGAGCCAGGGTTTCATACCATGCTCTTGGTGCCTGCTTAAGTCCATAAAGTGCCTTGTCTAGCCTGTAGACATGGTCAGGATATTTTGGATCTACAAAACCAGGTGGTTGTTCAACAAACACATCTTCTTCAAGTTTTCCATTCAGAAAAGCACTTTTCACATCCATTTGAAAAACCTTGAATTTCTTGTGAGAAGCATAAGCAAGAAACATCCTAATTGCCTCCAATCTAGCAACTGGTGCAAAAGTCTCATCATAATCTATCCCCTCTTGCTGTGAATAGCCTTTTGCCACAAGTCTTGCTTTGTTTCTTGTAACAACCCCTTCACTATCAGTTTTGTTTCTAAAAACCCACTTAGTACCAACAATAGACCTGTTCTTTGGTCTTGGTACTAGTGTCCACACTTCATTTCTTTCAAATTCATTTAACTCTTCTTGCATTGCTGTTATCCGGTCAGCATCTTTAAGAGCTTCTTCAACTTTCTTTGGTTCATTTTGTGACAAGAATGCATGAAACAGACATTCATTTGTTGTTGCACTTCTTGTCCTTACTCTTGCATCTGGATCACCAATGATTAAATCAGGTGTGTGAGATTTGGTCCATTTCCTAGCTGAAGGCAATTGACTTCTTTCAAAGTTGGATCCTCCCCCTTGATCCATGTTCTCCTGATTTTCTTGATATCTTTCTTCATTCTCTGAGGCTCCCCCTGAATGTGACTGCTCAGAGTGTGAACTGTCAGTTTTTGGACTTTCAGAGTTTGAGTCACCAGAGTTTGATTCAGAATTTTCAGCTGAGTCATTATCAGAATTTGAGTTGTCACTTTGATGAGTTTCTTCATGCTCCCCCTCAACTGGTTTTTCTCTTGTTTCTGGCTGAAAGTTCTCTTCAGTATTTACCAGTAGAGGTTCAGAGTTTGTCAGATCAGACTCATCAGAGTTTAGTTCATCAGAGATTAAATCTTCATTTTCGAAGTGCAGTTGATCATGTTCATTTACATCTTCAAGTCCAGTCATTTTCTTGTCATCAAAAGACACATGAATAGATTCCATGATCACTCTAGTTCTCAGATTATAAACTCTGAATGCTTTAGTTGACAGTGGATAGCCAACAAAAATTCCTTCATCTGCCTTCAAATCAAATTTGGTCAACTGTTCAGGATGAGTTTTCAGCACAAAGCATTTGCACCCAAAAATATGAAAATATTTCAGGTTTGGCTTCTTTTCTCTCACCATTTCATATGGTGTTTTTCCATGCTTATTTATCAGAGTGGCATTCTGAGTAAAACAAGCTGTTTGAACAGCTTCTGCCCAGAAATAGGTTGGTAATTTTGCTTCATCAAGCATAGTTCTGGCAGCTTCTATTAAAGTTCTGTTCTTCCTTTCAACTACACCATTTTGTTGTGGAGTGCCAGGTGCAGAAAACTCTTGTTTAATTCCTTTGTTCTTGCAAAATTCTTCCATTGTTGAATTCCTGAATTCAGTTCCATTGTCACTTCTGATAATCTTCACTTGGTTCTTTGACCCTTTGTCCAGTTGCATTATATGTTCTGCCAGTGTTAATGCAGTTTCATCCTTCTTTGCTAGAAAATACACCCATGTGTATCTGGTGTATTCATCAACGATGACTAGAGCATATTTCTTCTTTCCAAGAGACATAACATTCACTGGTCCAAAAAGATCAACATGTAGAAGATGATAAGGATCAACAATTGAAGACTCAGATTTGCTTTTGAAAGAGGCTTTTCTCTGTTTGGCCTTTTGACAAGAATCACACAGGCCTTCTACATTCAACAAAGACTTTGGTAGTCCTCTTACAAGATCATTCTTTATTAGCTCATTGATGTTGTTCAGGTTCAAATGAGAGAGTTTCTTGTGCCACTTCCAACTCTCTTCACTGGACATTCTTGTTGACAGACACACTGCTTTGCCATCAGAGTTTGTTGACAATTTTATTTCATAGATGTTTTTGTGTCTATTTCCAACTAGAGCTACTTTCCCTGTAGATTTACTGATGACTTGACAATATTCAGGCTAAAAATCTACATGATATCCTCTGTCACAGATTTGACTCACAGAAAGCAGATCATGCTTGAGTCCTGGAACCAGAGCTACATTAGTGATGATGACACTTCCAAGATTAATATTGCCATATCCCAGAGTATGTCCTATGTTGCCATCTCCATAGGAAACTTTTGGGCCAGCCTTCTCCTCATACTCTGATAGCAGGGCTTTATTTCCAGTCATATGTCCTGAACATCCACTGTCCACGACTAGGGTACTTACCCTGGTGCCCTGCAATCACAAACAATCACTGATTATTAGTTTTAAGGATCCAGACTTGCTTGGATCCTTTTGCTTTATTGAATCTGTTAGTTTTTGCAGCGGATTTGTCATTATCAGAGTTTAAACTAACATTTTCATTCTTAGTACTTGCAGAATCAACTTTAACCCATTTCAAATTAGGTTTCAGTTCATAATAATTATGATAAATAGCATGATAATTCTTGCAAGTATAAATTGAGTGCCAACTACTTCCACAATGTTTGCACAGAGTTTGTGGTCTTGGTTTGACATTATCCTTTTTCACTCCAGATTTGGAGGGTAAAGAATTAATGTCTTTGTTCTTCCTGCAAAAACTAGCAAGATGATTAGTGCTACCACAATTATGACAAGTTTTTCTAGGTGCAAATGTAGCAAGCATTGGCTTAATTCCTGATGTTATGCCTACCTTTCCATTTCTGTTTTTCCTAAGCATTCTCTGTTTGTTGACAGATTTTATTTCTTTAAGCTTATGCTTGAGTTGTTTATCTGTCATTGAACCAATATTAACCTGTTTGACACAGGTTTTTACTGGCTCACTTTCAACAGCTCCATGCTCAATTTTAACAGTACCATGAACAAATGTTCCAAATTTCTTAGAAGAAAGAGGTGGTCTAATCTTGACTGTATTCTGAAATCTAAGTACATCATCCTCAGAATAACCTAGACCTACTGTGTCTGATTGAAAAACCTCTTGAGTGTCTTTTCCAGAATGTGTCCAAGTTTTAATAATGTACTTTTTATCCTCCAATTCAGATTCTAGTTGCTTATACTTACATAGCAACTCCTGTTCTATAAAAACAGCATCATCTCTTTCTTTCTGAATTTTATTCATTTTTTCAAGTTGTTCTTCAACAAGTTTATTTCTTTCTTTGAGTTGAGAACACTCACCTTTGATTCTTTCATTCTCTAAAGTCTGATCCCTATAACTGATATGTAATGCTTTAAGATAAATTCTCAATTCAGTTATATTATCAGTATTATAAGCATAGGTAGTTGGAGGTACCTTTAGTTCAGAATCTTCATTCTGAGTAGAGGCCATGAGTGCATAGTTCACCTCCTCATCTGAATCTGAGGTGTCTGCCCAGTCTCTGCCTTTGGTGTAGAGTGCCTTTTCAGTTTTACCCTTTTTGCACTCAGGAGCATAGTGACCCATCTCCTTACACTTGTAGCATTGAATCTCAGACTTATCTTTCTTACTAGATTTGAAGTCCTTTCCCTCAGATTTTCTAAAATTTTTCTTGTCAGACTTTGAGTAATCCTTGGAGAATCTCTTTCCCTTCTTGAAGTTCTTGAATCCCATCTTCTTGAAGGTCTTTACCATCAATGCAACCATTTGCATCATCTCTTCATCATCTTCAGAATCAGATGATCCATCTGTGTTTGAGTCAATATCAGTGTTTGATGACTCACTTTCTGAATGGATGACCAAGGCTTTTCCTTTTGCCTTCTTCCTTGATGCTTCTTTCTTTGAAGATTTTTCTTCAACTTTCAGAGCAACAGACTTTGACTTCTTGCTTGATCTTCTATTTCTCTGCTCCATTTCCAATTCATGAGTCTTGAGCAGTCCATAGATTTCATCAATCTCAGTATCAGCAAGATCATAGTTGTCTCTTATAGTGGTTGCTTTCACATCCCACTTTTTAGGAAGAGAGAGAAGAAACTTGAGATTCGAGTCTTCTAGATCATATTCTTTGTTAACCAATGATAGATCATTGAGCAGTTTACAGAATCTGTCAAATGTTTCTGTCATGGTTTCTTTAGACTTTGCCTCGAAATGCTCATACTTCTGTGTGAGTATGTTCCTTCTATTCTTCTTAATTGCAGTAGTTCCTTGACATCTAACCTCAAGTGCATCCCAAATATCCTTTGCAGTTGTGCAGTTAATCACTTTGTTAGACATAACATTGTCAAGAGCACTGTGAAGTAAGTGCCTTACTTTGGCATCCTTAGCAATAGATGAAAGATCCTCAGCAGTTAGATCTTTCTTTTCCTTAGGAACCACCTTTGATTCCTCACCAGTAGCAGCAGTTAACTTTGTAGGTTTATGAGGACCTTCATAAATTCTATCAAGATATTCTGGATCTGTGGCTTCCAGAAACATGGTCATCTTTACCTTCCAGATTGCATATTCTGATGGCTTGAGTATTGGAACCCTAATCGTTTCATACCTACTAACAGTAGTAGGTACTTTCTCAGAACCTGATGGAGGAGGAATCTCTGCCATTGATTACTATTGTGTTTTGGATCTTTAACTGTAATAAAGTAACAGATTGTCTCTGATACCACTTGTTAGGTCGAATACACAATATAAATAATCAAGTACTGTATGAGTAATTAACAAGAACACACGTTTTAGTACTTAAAACTGTTTGGAATTAATAATTCCTCTCTCAGTGATGTAAAATATCACAGAGAGCTGCTTAGGTTACAATGAATGATATTCGTTCACGATGGATACCCTTCTAGGGTTAACCTAACTGTATTTATAAGATATACAGCTACATACAATCGTTAATTGATTCTCCTAAAATTAAGCTATACAATTGATATCAATTACGATTGCTACACGTCTTCTAAGTCAACTCAATCTCTTTGACAGCTATCCAATCTTCAAAGATATTGCTTCCATATTAATCTTGAATTATTCTTCAAACTCTGTTGACTTGTAGACGCTTCCAGTAGACAGACTTTAGCAAACTCTGTTGCTCTCCTAGCCAGCAGTGTTTGCGCTTCCTTGTGTTCAGCTAGCAGTGTTTACGCTTTCTTCTGTCAGCGTTTGCGCTTCCAGCTATCAGCGTATACTCAAACTCTGCTACGACTGCTTTCAATAACAAGTTAAACTCTTTTTACCTGTAACACTTAAACACTGACATTAAATCACATCAATTATATCTAACAGAGAATCTTAAACTTCCATAGATACATATCTAAATAATAACAAATTAGGGTAATTCATTAGACATTCAGAGGAATTTATTTCAAAATACCCAATAATCGCTGTCTCAGACATGATCTTCGTGTATTCTTCATGTCAACTTTATGAAACTTATGGAAACTTATATAAATATAATAGAATGTAAAATTCTCACTGTGTTCTGTGTGAAACAAAACAACCGGCTTAATTCTGTAGTTGTTTTGATAGTCTTCATGTTATTGAGTATAGAACACCAAACATCTATGACAGAATTTATCACCAGTTCACCAAAATTTAAGGATTGAAAGTCTAATTTAGTGCCACGAATGTCCTTCCATTTGAAGATAACCTCACTGCAAATAACAAGGAAACAAATTATTCAGTCGTTAAAGGTCTATAGCAACCATTATTTTTATATAAAAAAATGTATGCTTACTTGTTATCATCCCCATTTGAATTCACCCATTCCCATATAAATCTTTGGTGCTTGTCTAATTCCTGTATATAACCCGTTTTTCGAAGCACTTCAGGATTATCAAAGTTTGAATTATTCATTTCAGTGGTTAATCTTGGCTGAATAATCCTGTTAGATACAAATGAAATTGCCTTTTCATTCAAATTAATGAACTTTGATCTCATCAGCTCCACGTCCGAATTTTTGGGGAAAGAATTATTTGCATCAGATAGAACTCGCATGTATTGTCCTTGT
This sequence comes from Kitagawia praeruptora, assembly GCA_037693485.1. Classification (NCBI taxonomy): domain Eukaryota; kingdom Viridiplantae; phylum Streptophyta; class Magnoliopsida; order Apiales; family Apiaceae; genus Kitagawia; species Kitagawia praeruptora. Next base: position 50,374,297 of record CM075348.1, on the reverse strand, counting down.
AAATAATCGTATTCTTCAAGTGCTTCTTTGAGATTTGCAACTATGATCTAATAATCGAAAAGTAATATGCAATTATAACATATATATTGTTATAAGCCAAAAAAGGGAATAACCTCAGGTGTTGCTTCCACATCGAACATATATTCACGTTCTATGTCTTCACATACATCTTTAATTATTTGAGTAGCCATTAAATCATTGTCCTCCTCATGTAATTCTTTATCCAACTGATTGGAATCTAAAGTTACCGACACATTATCAATTTTAAAATTAAACATTTCAGGATCTGTCCACTTTAAAAATGCCGACAAATTAGATTGAGATAATTCACTTCTTGCTGCGAGATGCTCCAATCCAAAAAACTGCAAAATTTTTTACAATTAGTAAGTTTTTTAACTTACATGAAAAAATGTATATGCTGTGATAAAATCAAGGGGAAAAATTAACTAACAATTAAAAATGCAATCGATCCAGTAAAACGTATTTGACTTTGGTTCACATTCCATTTGATCCAAGATTCTTGTAAACAATCAAGTAGGTATTTACACCAGTTATATTCAAGACATCGATCAAGGTCCCCTCCAAACTGAACAATTTTCGTATTGACATATGGTGTATCAGAACCTTGGATAAGAATATTGCTCATCAGGACAATAAAATTTAATTTCAAATCCGCGTCCAATTCATCTTTCAATCGTATTGCACTACAAATCGTCTGAATCAATATTTTACCAGGATTGTTATGATTCTGGTATTGTGATTTCCATCCATCCATGACGTTATTCCCCTCACAAAAGTGAACATCTGTAAGCCCTCTTGGTAGACCAAGAATATTTTTCACATCTTCTTCACCAAATTTAAGAATCTGCCCATGAACATTAATGGCAGAAGATTCTGGTTCGTAACACTTAAGTACTCCTTCCGTGCCAGAATGTGTTTCCTGTTTTGACTTTTTACACTGTTCATTTTAAGCGATTGACTACTAATTTACGCATAATTTATAAAATAAAATATAGTCATGACTCATGAGTGATCTTGTTGGATTCGTATTTATGAGTACTTTAATACAGTGAAGTTTTTATATTTAATACTAATACAAAATTCAAGATATTACCGTTCAAAAGTGTGTGTTGGCAAACGTGTTTTTACAAACAGGAAATAAATTATGAGATAGAGAGAGTAACATATAACTTATATCGCTTGGATAATCATTTGTTCTAAACATCAGAACTGAACAAAATCCTGTTTCTTTGATCCACTCCTTTTGTTCTTCAGTCAGAAACAATAAAACTTCTGATAGTAGTTCTGGTCTAAAACTAAATAACGATTCTGTTTCACCATCTTTTTGTGACAATTCTGTTCTGAATGACGAATCCATGATAAAACTGCACAAAAACATAAACACCAAAAAAATTCTGTATAGTGTTCTTTAAAAATCAATAAATTGTATAAATCAGAAATTAAAACTACAAACCTTAAGATTTCAATGTTCTGTGTGTGTTCTCCAAGGTTGTTCTTCAATCTTGTATGTTTTTCTGTCTATATAGGTTTAGAGGTTTGATAATGCCGTAAAAATCAATCAGTGTATATATATATATATATATATATATATATATATATATATATATATATCGTAAAGTATTAGAGAAAATTAAAGTCAATCAAGGATTCATTTCCAAAATTAAAAAGATCCATATGTTCAATCAAATATTTTATGATGCACAAATTCTATAATTAAATCACTCTAAGCCGTATATTGTAAACTTTATACAAAGAAAATAACATTGCTTATTGATTGTATTTACATCACTACCATTATACATCTTTTTATTTGATTTTTCAAAGATCTTAATTTTGAATGGCTAGGATTGAGTTCTCTGGTTCTTTTGCTAAGGAGGTTCTCCCTAGAACCTTACCCTATATATATATATATATATATAGTTCAAAAAAGAGGTCGAAAATGACAACTGAAAATTGGAACTTGAAATCAGTAATTGAATGCAACCACATTCAACTGAATGTAATTTTCGTTTTTCAGTTGCATTAAGTTGAATATGCCCCTACGGGGCCTTGCAACCCAAATTCACCAAAATCACCCCACCATATTTTTTTAAAAAAAAGTTGAATGTGGTTGCATTTGGTTGAATATTGCCCCTGGCGGGACCTTGCAACCCAAATCCACCAAAATTACCCCAACTTAAAAAAAAATGAATGTGGTTGCATTTGGTTGAATATTGCCCCTGGCGGGGCCTTGCAACCCAAATCCACCAAAATCACCCCACCTTTAAAAAAAAAGTTGAATGTGGTTGCATTTGGTTGAATGTGGTTGAATTCAGTTGCAACCAAAATATCACCCCACCTTTAAAAAAAAAAAGGACACAGACGAAGGAATTGAAGTCGGCAGAAAGGGGGGGGAGGGTTAGGGTTAGTATTTTTGCAATTTTGAAACTTATTTTAGTAAAATTGCAATTAATTAGAGGAGATGACATTTTTGCAAATAGAAACTTGGAACGAAGTATTTTTGGTAAATACCCAATAAATAATACTCCCTCCGTCCCACTAATTTTGTCACTTTGACCAAATTTTGGTCAATTTGACCAATTTTATAATGAGAATTACTTATATTATATGACAATTATAATTTTTTTAAAAATTATTATCACAAAGTACACTTATCATATTATAATATCCAATTTTTAAATTTATGAAAGCATAAATAATTAAATTATTATTTAAGGTCAAAGTTTTATCACTTTGACCAGGAAAGTCAAATGAGGACAAAATAAGTGGGACGGAGGGAGTAACGTAATATAATTAATGGTAATTAGTCGATTAACATAATAAAAATTAAAATATCACACCAAAATTTTCAAGAAAAATATAACACCTAAAATAAATAATAAAATAATATAATTAATGGTAATTTGTCGATTAACATAATAAAATTAATGGCAATTAGTCGATTACCTTTTTCACATTAATATAATAAAATTAATGGTAATTAGTCGATTACCTTTTTCACATTTACTTTTAGTTGAAGAAATTACCTTTATAAATACCTAAAAACATCAATCGTATCATATATTTCGATTATTAATATTTCCTTTCGGATTAAAACTGTTAGTGTAGGTGCCCTAGAGGCAATACATTGTTTCTTTTAATAAACCCTTATGTCATTTGATTATTCATTAAATGTAATTATTATGACTTTAATTACTGCGATATATTTGTTAGCATAATAATGTCCTTAGAATCATGATACACATTGTATAGTTTAAGTACATGACTTGAACTTGAGATTATATAATATATCATATTCTTAAAGGTCCCTAGTCGAGTATTATTATTACAGGGCAATAATAATACGTAAATGGACTAGTATGTTGTTTGACAGATAACCACATCTCATTGGTTATAAGTATGGAGATACTAAAGTCAAAAACATAGGTACATGTAGGGGTACATGGTACTGGACAGACCCACAGTGAGATTCTTCATGTTTAATAAAGTCATAAGAAAGACTCACAGTGATAATGGTGTAATGGTCCTTTGACTTGAGATCATTATATTTCTATACGAGGATTAATATACTTTGACTACATTAAAAGTTACCTTTGACCGGGTGATGATAAAAGTGGACATCGGGTATATCATGAGTCGTATGAGAAATATGAATGATAGATAAAGGATTTAACCCTCCTAGAATTAGGAGAGATATTACTGGCCTCTTGATTGAGTGAGACTATAAAATGCATGGCCGTGCTCAAATAATGATTTGTTTTAATAGTCTACTCATGGATCAAGTAAACCCGGATTAAATGTTGAAGAGGATGACTAAACACATGCCTCGAGTTTAATCTATAATATTTGGTTAAAGGGATTATATTACACAGAAACATTAATCACAAAAAGTTTAAATTGGATCACCGATTATTATTATTACTTGGGTGGCAATGATGTATTACTAGATACCGCTCATTGTTTATAATTTTATTAGATATTAAAATTATTGCCAACGTAATAATAACCTATAGGGTCACACACTTAGAACGTCTTAAAAGGAGTTTTAGTTTAAATTAAGAATTTAAATTAAATCATTATTAAATTGAGAATTGGCTATTTAATTAATTGGACTAGTCCTAATTAATTATCTAAGCAAATTCGAATTTAATAAAGTAAGAACAAAATTGGATTTAAGGAAGTCCAATAATAAAATCAGAATAGAAATAGAATTGGGTTTAAGGAAGCTCAATTCGGTTTTTTGATTTTAGCCCATTATCTCTCTCATATAAATACATAATGATGTATTACTTTAGGGTCAAGAGTCATTAAATCGTTTTTGACAAAACCCTAGCAGCTCCATCTTCGAAAGGCTAGAGAGAGAGAGGCTGTTCTTCGCGGGCTAGTACCTGGCTCCTCGGATCGTTGGACGGTCGGACGTTCGTGTGGATTACCTTAGAGACACGGATCTTGACGCACGGACTGTGTGTGGTGATTACAAGCAAGGATCTCCGTTGAGTTCGTGAAACAAGAACTTATAAAGGTATGATTCGATTTCACCATTATCTGCCCGGAATTATACATGGATCCTGGTTTGGGTTTCGAAAATTTTGTTTTATTTACGTTTATCCGCTGCGTTTTATGCCTCGGAACCCAACAAAAACACGTTACCTTTTTTATTTTAAAACAACCTTTTTCACATTAACATAATAAAATTAATGGTAATTAGTCGATTGCCTTTTTCACATTTACTTTTAGTTGAAGATATTACCTTTTATAACTACCTAAAAACATCAATCGTATCATATCTTTCGATAATTAATATTTCCTTTCAAATTAAAAAACGTTAAAACCTTTTTTATTTAAAACAAATCTTACAATCATTAATGTATACTCGAAAATATCACACTATAATTTTTAAGAAAAATATAACACCTAAAATAAATAATAACATAATATAGTTAATGGTAATTAGTCGATTGTCTTTTTCACATTTACTTTTTGTTGAAGATGTTACCTTTTATAAACACCTAAAAAGATCAATCGTATCATATTCTTCAATCATTAATATTTCCTTACTAATTAAAACACATACCTTTTAATTTTATTATTAATATGTACCCGAAAATATCACACAATATTTTTCAATTATTAATAAAATATATAAAAACCGTATACGTTATTTATAATAACGAAACATTAGTATAATCCATAAACATGAGTATACTAGCTTATAACCCGTGCAATGCACGGCTCCTTTTTAATATCTATAATTATATTACTTTTATGAAATTTTATAAGTTATTAATTTACATATCAAATTGGTGTTTAAAAATTGATGTATATATAAGATTTTACATGTTCGATTTAATATTTGTACTCTATCTTGAATTTTAAAATTTGATTTGGACGTTTACAGCCCACATGAAATTAACAAAATAATCTTTAAATTAATGATGGTTTAATATAATTAAATCTACACATAAACAAAAAAAGAGAAGAAATTGACGATTTTTTAAGTTAAAAATTCTTTTTGATTTATGAATTGTACTTATAATTCGTTTTGATTATCAAAATATCCTTATAATTATTTAAAGATAGTTCTACTCACATCCAAATACAATTTTAATAATAAGTGTAAGATAGATTTTGTCCGAAATTTTGATAATCGGTAGTCTATTCCTCCGTATGACAAAGATCTTAAAATAAATAGATGAAAACCGTTGGATCTAGCATAAAAAATGTTTTATATTTTAATATGTTATAAACTAAAAAGTACTCCGTATATTTATATAAGATAGACTTTGTCCAAAATTTTGATAATCGTCTATTCCTCCGTATGACAAAGAGCTTAAAATAAATATATAAAATTCGTTGGATTTAGCATAAAAAATATTTTATATTTTAATATGTTATAAAATAAAAAGTATATTTATATTGAAATACGAAAATTTATATGTAAATGATTTAAATCATGTACAATTAGGTTTTCTACAATTGATAGCATTATCAATGTAGAACTTCTACATAGATTAGGATTAATGTAAAAATTCGTAATTATATTTTCTCTTGATATTCTGAGTGTTTCTATTTGAATAATAATTATTAAAGCATCACTAAATTAAAGATAATTTTATGAGGTTCGCATGGATTGTAAAATCATTCAAATCTGATTTTTAGATCTCAAGATAGAGGCCAAATAGTAAATATGAAATTTTTTAATACTAATAAATAAAAAATAAAATTCAATTCTATTACAACTTTTTTTAATTATATCCTTTTTAGAATATAATTTTATTTTTAAAATTCAATTATAATACAACCTTTTTTAATTATATCCTTTTTGGATTATAATTTTCTTTTTAAAATTCACTTCTAATACAACCTTTTCTAATTATATCTTTTTAGATTATAATTTCTTTTTTATGTGATATAATCTTGATCGTTTAGTTTCAATCCAACGGATCATATAATTTTGGTAGTACCAGACCAAAAATTTGGATAAGATCCCTCTTATAAAGATATTTTTAAATTAAAATTAGTTCTAATGATGAAGAAAAAAACAAATCGATCAAATCGATGAAGAAAGGGTATTATAGAGTGAAAATTATAAATAATATATAAGGATATAATTTATAATCCAACGGATGACTTTTAATCCAATTTTTTAATCCAACGGATCATATGCTTTTGGTAGTACAGCGACGACGACAAAAAATTTGGATAAGATCTCCCTTATGCTTATTATATATAAGGTATTAATATAGTAGTATATGTACGTATTTCAATTAGAAAAGGCAATCGTCTGCTTAACATTAATTGTATTATTTTTTATTTATTAATCAAGATAACTGTACCTAAACCAAACCATTAAAATTTTCAATGTTTCAACTTTAATATAATAACTGCCTTATAACCCGTGCAACGCATGAGTTTCTTGTATTATGTTATAAATTTTATTTAATATTACAATTATGTTTTTATATAATCACTATTTTCAATGATTTTTTTGATTTTAATTTGATATAATTTAATATACTCATGTTTACGGATTATACTAATGTTTCCATATTATATACAACGCATATGATTTTTAATATATTTTATTAATAATTGAAAAATATGGTGTGATATTTTTGGACTATATTTTTCTTGAAAATTATGGTGTGATATTTTTGGGTATATATTAATGATTGTAAGATTTGTTTTAAATTAAAAATGTAATGTATTTTAATTTGAAAGGAAATATTAATGATCTATTTTTAGATATTTATAAAAGGTAATATCTTCAAAAAAAAATTAAATGTAAAAAGGCAATTGACTAATTACCTTTAATTTTATTATGTTAATGTGAAAAAGACAATCGACTAATTACCATTAATTATATTATGTTATTATTTATTTTAGGTGTTATATTTTTCTTGAAAATTATGGTGTGATATTTTCGGGTATATATTAATGATTGTAAGATTTGTTTTAAATTAAAACGGTAACGTGTTTTAATTCGAAAGGAAATATTAATGATTGATTGATGTTTTTAGGTATTTATGAAAGATAATATCTTCAACTAAAAGTAATGTGAAAAAGGCAATCAACTAATTATCATTAATTTTGTTATGTTAATGTGAAAAAGGCAATCGACTAATTACCATTAATTTTATTATGTTAATCAACTAATTAACATTAATTATATTTTGTTATTATTTATTTTAGGTGTTATATTTTTTTTGAAAATTATGGTGTGATATTTTCGGGTATATATTTTTAGGTGTTTATAAAAGTTAATATCTTCAACTAAAAGTAAATGTGAAAAAGGCAATCGACTAATTACCATTAATTATATTATGTTATTATTTATTTTAGGTGTATTTATTTTTCTTTATAATGAAGGGTAAATAAGTAAATTCACGAAGTACCAAAAAATAGGTACCAAAAAACAGGTACCACGAAACAGGTACCAAAAAATAGTACTAAAACTTTTAATGTTTCGGATTTTATATAATTGTATAGATTAAATTTTATCAAATTAAAATTTAAAATATTATTAAGAATAATTATTATATAAAAACATAATTGCAATATTAAATAAAAAGCGTTACCTTTTTTATTTAAAACAAATCTGACAATGATTAATATATACTCGAAAATATCACACCATAATTTTTAAGAAAAATGTAACACCTAAAATAAATAATAACATAATATAATTAATGGTAATTAGTCGATTGCCTTTTTTACATCTACTTTTTGTTGAAGATATTACCTTTTATAAACACATAAAAAGATCAATCGTATCATATCCTTCAATCATCAATATTTCCTTTCTAATTTAAACACATTACCTTTTAATTTAATTATTAATATGTACCCGAAAATATCACACAATATTTTTCAATTATTAATAAATATATTAAAAACCGTATACGTTATTTATAATAACGAAACATTAGTATAATCCGTAAACATGAGCATATTAAATTTGATCAAATTAAAATTTAAAATATTTTTAAATATAATTATTATATAAAAACATAATTGTAATCTATACTATTATATAAAAACCGAAACATTAAAAGTTTTGGTACCTGTTTTTTGGTACCTGTTTTTTGGTACTTCGTGAATTTACTTATTTACCCTTCATTACAAAAAAAAAAAAAAGAAATACACCTAAAATAAATAGTAACATAATATAATTAATGGTAATTAGTCGATTGCCTTTTTCATATTTACTTTTAGTTGAAGATATTACGTTTTATAAACACCTAATTAATGGTAATTAGTCGATTGCCTTTTTCATATTTACTTTTAGTTGAAGATGTTACCTTTTATAAACACCTAAAAATATATACCCGAAAATATCACATCATAACTTTTAAGAAAAATGTAACACCTAAAATAAATAATAAAAGGGTAATGCTAAACATAGCCCTTAGGGCTATGGTTAAGAATTAATGTGAGTGGATAAACACACTTAAAATGTCAATTTTGCACTTAATACATCAAGTTTGCACGAATTTCAATATAATTATTTAGCAATTTGGGATGTTTTTATTAGTGGAAATTAATGTGAATGCAGGGGGGTCCACTATTATTACTTGGGAAATTAAATTGATGTTGTAAAAGAGCATTGAAAAACCAAAAATTAATTAATAACTAAAATCAATGTTGACAATATGAGAATATTTAATACTTAACCATAGCCATTAGGGCTATGGTTAGCATTTACCATAATAAAATAATATAATTAATGGTAATTAGTTGATTAACATGATAAAATTAATGGTAATTAGTCGATTGCCCTTTTCACATTAACATAATAAAATTAATGATAATTAGTCGATTGCCTTTTTCACATTTTCTTTACTTTTAGTCGAAGATATTACCTTTTATAAATACCTAAAAACATCAATCAAATTAATATTTCCTTTCGAATTAAAACATGTTACCATTTTAATTTAAAACAAATCTTACAATCATTAATATATACCCGAAAATATCAAACTATAATTTTCAAGAAAAGTTTAACATCTAAAATAAATAATAACATAATATAATTAATGGTAATTAGTTGATTGTCTTTTTAACATTAACATAATAAAATTAAAGGTAATTAGTCGATTGCATTTTTCACATTTAATTTTAGTTAATGATATTACCTTTTATAAATACCTAAAAACATATCATTAATATTTTCTTTCTAATTAAAACACGTTACCTTTTTAATTAAAACAAATCTTGCAATCATTAGTATATACCCAAAAATATCACACCATAATTTTCAAGAAAAATATAGCCCGAAAATATCACACCGTATTTTTCAATTATTAATAAAATATATTAAAAATCATCTACGTTGTTTATAATAAGGAAACATTAGTATAATCCGTAAACGTAAGTATACTAAATTATATCAAATTAAAATTAAAAAATTATTAAAAAAATAATGAGTATATAAAAACATAATTGTAATATTAAATAAAATTTATAACATAACATTTAATTTTAGTTTAAGATATTACTTTTTATAAATACCTAAAAATAGATCATTAATATTTCCTTTTGAATTAAAACATGTTACCTTTTTAATTTAAAACAAATCTTATAATCTGTTGGTCCCGGAATGTATTGCAGAAGGGGGGTTGAATGCAATACTAATAAATTTCAAAAACTATTTCAACAACTTAAATAGAGTTTATAATTTACTAGTAGAAGAAATGCAATCACAAGTAATATTTAACAAGACGTTTCACAAAATAATTGTTTTATTTATTTTGCAAAGTTTTGCTACAACCTTGAGAACAAAATAATTCTCAAGCTTCAAATACTCAAGAGATAACAGTTGTAGTATTCTTTCTCTTTTTTTGTTGTATAAATAGAGTGCTCTATTTATAGTGTGCTAGTCTACTGTACTACCACTATCAGCATGGGTTGTTGAGTTGCTGTTATATTCCTTTTGCAGCTCATTCCATGATATATTCCCATGTGATCATCACAAAGTAACTTTAAGATACTTTCCACATTTGAGCCACCCAGATCTAGCCGTATTCAATTTTATCTGCTCTAGACTTTACAGGTTGCTCCATGTGATCTCTCAAGCTTCAGTTATAGACTTTCCAAGCTTGCTGTAAAGGTTGAATATTACAACACGCCTGCTTCTTTTGAACATGTACTCTGTCGCTTACTTTGACTTAGAAGATTCCTAAATCAAGTTGATTCTATATGACAGTGTGTTTGCCACAAGTTTGCTGTCAATGGATTATACTTTGGTTGACAGTATGAATTTCCCGCAGATATTACTGTCAAGGATTGTGCTTTGATTGACCGCATGTATTTCCCGCAGAGATTGCTGTCAAGAATTGTGCTTTGATTGACAGCATGTATTTCCCGCAGAGATTGCTGTCAAGAATTCCAAACTTACTGTCGCAAACTATATATTAAAGTTGCTGTCATCAGAATCTCAGCCAATGTTGCTATCAAGTCGAAACTTGCTGTCCACTCCATGAAACTTGCTGTCGACCTAGGCAACATGTTGTTTCCTTGTAACCTTACTGTCAGGGCTTGACAGTAACTTTTATTCCTTATGTCGAACTTATGTATTTCTTGAGGCTTGAACATAATCGAACTTCTTCCAAGAATTACACTTATTACATGACAGTATTTATTTTAAATTACAAGAATACACTTCAGACTGTGACAGTATGTTCTACTTAGTAAAACTAAGTATACCAATAAAACTAGTTAAGTTGTCTATTCCATCACCCATAAATCCCAACAATCTCCCCCAATTTGTTTTTATGGATAATAAGGACAAATTTACAAATATCATGCTGACAACTTAACTAACATAGATCAGAAAGAATAAACTCTTCATTTCTGAACAATGATTAAACTGGATTGTTTTAAAAAAAATGTATCATAAAAGTTCATAATTAAAAATCAAGAAAAATTCTTTACTTAGCTTGATTTGAACTTTCGCCTTGCTCCTTTTCCCTCAGAGCTCTTCTGAGATTTTCAATTAACTCCTTTTCTTCAGGGGACTGTGCATCATCTTCATTTTCCACAATGTATTTTCTGATCATTGAGGAAGTAGTGTTTAATACATCTCTGAGTTCCATCCAGTAAGCATTTTGCTTTACAATTGATCTGAATTTTAGCACATCTCCCTCCATCTTGAATCTTCTGCCAGGAAGCTGATTTAAAGTTACCCTTCTTTGTTTGTCCAGGCTGGGATCCTCTCCTCTCCTCTGATCAAGAATCATATCAAGCTCCCAAGAACACAGTGTTTCAAGACTGTTAGTTGATCCTATCACTTGCCAGTACAGTTCTTTTAGTACATTGGTCTTCAACTTAGAAAAGCTGTCTATGTAGACTTCTTCTTTGCCATATTTGATTCTCAAAGGATTGTCTAGTACAATTGGCTGATAGTTTAATTCACTGCTGTTGACCTTGTTGAGTTTACTCCAACTTTCCTTCATTTGAGCTTCAATCTCTTCTTCTATCTGTTGACGAGATTTTTGTCTTGAAGCTAATTCTTCTCTGAATTTCTGCTCTGCCTCATACCTATCCATCTCTTGCTTTGAATAAGGTTTTTGCATTTCATTCCAGTTATACTCAGGGATAGGGTTGTCTTCTTCATTTTCCAGACCTAGAGCTTCAAAAACATCTTCATCATTTTGAAGTGTCCAGTCACCATGCTTTTCAGTGAATTCAGCATTTCTGATTGCAAAGTACTTTCGAACAGGATCCATGATCTTTTCAGAGATATCACCATAGCTTTCCAGGAGTTCAACCATTCTTTCCAAATTGAAATAATCAATTCTTCTTCTTACATGTGTTTGGGTTTGAACTAGACTGTTGGATATTACTTTTGATTTTGATATCTGAGTGAAATCAGGTTCTACCATAATCAATCTTTCTTTGTTCTCCCATAGAATGTATCTTGTGACTTTTTTGTTTGACTCGTCAAATTCTATGGATACAGAAGTGATTGATTCTTTGGCTTTCTCTTGAAGTTGTTCCAGGCTGTTCATTCTTCTGCTCAGGATTGGTTTCTTAAGCCCTAGACCTGTAGCTTTTCTTTGACCAGAATAGACAGTCTTTCCCCTTTTTGGCCTGTTTGACTTTCTTTTGATTCTTACTGTCTTGGATGATTTGACAGTAGAATCATTGACAGCATCTTTGATAGGGCTTCTGATTGTATCTTCTTTGACAGCATCTTTCATGACAGTATCTTCATCTTCCCTGTTAGCATCTTTAACAGCAACTTCATTTTCCTTGACAGCATCTTTGTTGACAGTATCTTTTTCAGAATACATACTGTCAATTTCCATTTCTGCTTGATTAATTTCTGATGCTTCAAGTATCTCCTCTTCTTTCCCCTTTTCTTCATTTTTCTTGCTTGTTCCAGGATTTTCAGAGGTTTCCTTTGATTCTGCTTCTTTGACTTGAGTTTGCTCTTTTGAAGAGTCTCCCAGTTCTGTTTTCTTAGATCCTCCAGCTTCACCTCCATCTTAATTGTCATCACCATCTTTTTCCAAGGTGTCATCAAAAGTACAGTTTCCACCTTGAGCATTTCTGCTTGAATTTGCTTTGGCAATGAGCTTCTTAATTTTGGCACTGTATTCCATATCTCTCTTTGCCATTATCTTGTGGATATCTTTAACTGCCTGAATCCTTTCCTTGGTGATAGGTGCTTTCAGCAATAACTTAAGTACATCCATGATGACTTTGCTTTGTAGAGATGTTTTGCCTTCAAGAGTTAAGAACCCAAGTCCTTTAGTTCCTTTGGCTGTTGTCTGTTTAAAGCTTACACCATATGGCTGGAGACATACTTCTGGGAGTTTGCTGTTAACCATTGTGCTCAGTTGCATATAGAGACTTTCATCAAAGATGGTAGAGTTTTTCTTAACTAGAATCCCAAGGATGTATTGCACTCTGGCAGAGAAAGTTTCTAGCAATTGAGTTGTTATGAATATTGAATGTCCACTCTTCAGGTATACTTCAACTGCCCACCTCTTCTCTGAGCTAATTTTCACAGAAAGATTTACAATCTTTTCTTTCAAAGCTTCTGCCAATTTAGCAGGTTTTCCTTTAGATTCTGTGATTGCTCCATTCACCAGATTGTTGAATTCCTCATCCTTATTGTTCAAGGTGCTCTCCATATGACTTACTGTTATAGAATCTGCTTCTTCTTGAGAATATGTGCTTCCATCAGTCCAGGTAACCAACTTTGAAGAAGAGATATATTCAGGCAGCTTGCCCTTGCCTTTACCCATCCTGTTAGACTCCTCCTTTTCTCTCCAAAGCCTCTCCAAAGTTGATTCTTTCTTTTCAGGAACTGGTTCATTAATTTTGATGGAAGATGCTTTATTTCTTTGTATCATTTTTAATACTTCCTCATATACTAGCATTTTCTCCCCATCTACTTCAGTTTCAAACAGTTGTTCACCAGTTCCAGTTCCAGAGGCTATGACAGTATCTTTTTGCTCCCCCTTACTCCTTTGCTCCCCCTGACTTTCAGCTTCTCCTTGTAACCCCATTTTCCTTTCTGGTTGCTCAGCCTTTTTCTGATCTATTACTTTCTCCCCCTTAGTTAAGTTGGCAGCTTGAATGAAGGAAGAAAGTGACAGCGGGGTGGCTTGAATTTCAGCAAAACCAGTCTTTACAGAAGATGACAGAGTGTCCAGCTTGCTCTCCATTTTAGCACATCTATCTTCAATAGCTTGGAGTCTGTCATTTGTGGATATAGAAGGACCACCAGACCTAAGCCTCTTTGGAGGTTGAGAATAATTCTGGGGCATGGAAGTTGTTGGGGTTCTCACACTCTCATTGTTTTTATAGATGATCTCATCATCTCTCACAGAAATTCCCTCAAGGCCTAATGCCTTTTGTTTACTGGCTCCCTCAAGATCACTCTGGACATGCTCAAGTCCCTCTCCTTTTGCCAGCACATTTGGCTGCCTCTCATTTTTATCCTCACTTCTCTGTTCTTTTATCTCTCTTTTATTTTTCACTCCCTCACTCATCCTAGATGCATTAGTATGAGCAGTACTAACATGCAAAAGAGTAGATTTTACCTTGAAGGCCTTGGAAAGAGGCAAGTCATCATCAGAGATATCTTCAACTAGTCCTTCTTGTAGTTGTGGTTGAACAGTGATGACAGCATCTTTAGAAAGACCTTTGACAGTATCTTTTGTCAGAATGGTACTGTCACTTGATTGATTGACAATACCTTATGGTTTGTCATTGACAGCATCTTTGGCTATGACAGCAACTTCCCTAGGGTAAGATGCTTTGAGGGAATCGATCAAGATGCTGGCTGTTTCAATTTCTGGCAAATTTGCATCTTGATCTAATCCAGTGTTTGATGGAGTGGTATCCATTTCACTTTGAGAAATGGGTTCTTGTGGACCACTAGATGGGGGCTCATCCAAGATTTGAGATGGATGATCAAAACCTGAGGGGTTGGTACTGTCCCCCTCTCTAGGTTGTTCAGAAGAAACAACAGATGTAGGAATGAAAGAAGAAGATTGAATTTCAGATTGATTAATTGGCTGTTCCACAGAAGAAGATTGTGGAACATCAACAGTATGAATGAATTCCTCACTGTGCTCTATCTCTATGTGTGTATCTTCAAATACAGGTTCCTCAAGAGTGAGTTCTTGAGTTTGTGCAGACTCTTTACAAGGTGCCTTGGGAGACAGGCCAATTTCAATAGATGTCCCTTGTTGAGAAGAGACACCTAGAGGTGAGTTTATTTCCCTATCATCCTCTACAGTCTTTTGGGAAACTGTAGGGTGGCTGACAGTAACCTTGGCCCTTCTAGTTCTCTTCTTCTTAGGCTCAGAAGGGGCTACTGTGGGTTCTATTTCATTACCAACCTTATTTGCTGCACTAGGTGCAGTGACTCCCTCTTGACTCTCAACTTGTTCACCAGTTGCACTCTCTAGGGTCCTTTTCTTGGATTCCTGTTTGGCCATTTTAAGGGCTTTTGGTAGTCTAGAGTCCCTAGGTGGAATGTATGATGTAGAATGTGGGTTAACTGAATTTGGATCCAATTCAGTCTCATTCTCAAGTGTGAAGACAATATATCCTGTAGGTAATGGAAAACCAAGGTTGGGCACTTGATTGACCATGTGTTGTGTGAAACATAGTGGAATATGTGTATTTAAATTTTGTGTATTGAGAGAAGTGTGTGTGTTTTTCTTTAAAACAGGACATTCTTCAAAATCAGAATTGTCCTCA
Organism: Kitagawia praeruptora; assembly: GCA_037693485.1. Lineage (NCBI taxonomy): Eukaryota > Viridiplantae > Streptophyta > Magnoliopsida > Apiales > Apiaceae > Kitagawia > Kitagawia praeruptora. Next base: position 50,358,553 of record CM075348.1, on the reverse strand, counting down.
ACATTTCCACAAATATTATTAATACACATAGTTAAAAAGCGAGGATAGATGGATACTTTTGCCTATTGCACTTTTCAACTGTGCCATGATCAATTTTCCAATGTTCACCTTGTATCCATGGACTAATGAATGAGTGAGCTTCTTGATATATGATGGTATTCCATTCCAGCCTGTAGACTTGGTAGAGAACACCTTCACCATAACATCAAAAATCATACTCCACTCTTTTCTCAGAAATTTCCTGTCCATTTCTCCTGTTTGATACCACTTATCAGAAGTTTCTTCAAGTTTAGAGCCAGAGTACCCAATCTTCAGAAAGAACCTTTTTAGAGTATCATCAGTGGCTAATTCCTTAAAGTTTTCTCCACTGTTTAACACAATACCTAATGCCTCATTGATAATCTTTACTGAAAGAGAGTGACTTGCATCATCTATTTTGAACTTAATTTCTTCATCCTCTCCAGTTCCTTGAATACTTGCAGACTTCCAGAATTTTTCAATTCTTACAGTATCAATTTTGGGGGTAGAGGTTACTGCACGACCTAGGTAGGATTTATTTATGAACGAAATAAGTCCTTTGAAGTTTTCACCAGCATCACTAGGAGAAAAGATACCGGCAAAGTTGGTTTGAGCAACACTTTGTTTAGGTGCCATTGTTGAATGCTTTGAAAAATGAGAGAGAAAATGCGGTTTTTGGATGCAGAAGATTGAAAGGTTTTTGCAAATGAAAGTAATAGTAGATTAAACGGTAGATTCAGTTTATAATATGAATCGATTTAACCTCTCTTAATTGAACGTGTGATAATGATATTTCCCATTAACTCCACTTGCTATATTACGTGGCAGTTGCTATTAGATCGTGGATTGGAAAAAAATATGTGTATATATATATCTTTCCACTATCTTTGACAGCAACTTCCCGTGACAGCAACTTTCATTGACAGTAACCTGGGCGCTTTTCTTTCTCTACCATTTTTGACAGCAATTTCTTGTGACAGCAACTTTCATTGACAGCAACCTGTGCGCTAACAATATTTCTGTCAATCAGCTTCATGAGTGACAATAAGTTTTATCTGACAGTAAACTTATCATAAAATCATGCTGTCACTGTACACACATAACTTAAGTTAAGGACACATGATTTCTTAAAATCGTATTAAGATAGACATGTAAAACTATTTTAGCATAGTCATAGCAAGCATGATATCTAAAAATCCTTTTAGCATAGTCATAGCAAACATGATATCTAAAAATCCTTTTAGCATAGTCATAGCAAACATGATATCTAAAAATCCTTTTAGCATAGTCATAGCAAACATGTTGTCTGAACAAGTAGCACATAGTACCTTAACTTCTCATGACAGTACCTTCTAGTGACAGTACCTTTAAAGTTTCTGTCATGAGCTGCGAATCGAGAATTGATAAACCAGTTAGATAATCATACCTGATTTAGCATTCCTAATTCACTCACCAACCTGATAAATGTTGCTTCATCCAATGGCTTGGTGAATATATCTGCAAGTTGCTTATCTGTTGGAACATAAACCAATTTTACATCTCCCTTTTCAACATGCTCCCTGATGAAATGATGCCTTATATCAATGTGCTTTGTTCTGGAGTGTTGAACTGGATTGTCTGATATGGCTATGGCACTAGTGTTGTCACAGTAGATAGGAATATTTGACAACACTAGTCCATAATCCATTAATTGATTCTTCATCCAAAGTATTTGTGCACAGCAACTTCCAGCTGCAATGTATTCAGCTTCTGCAGTTGATGTAGAAATTGAGTGTTGCTTCTTACTGAACCATGACACCAATCTCCCCCCAAGAAATTGACAACTTCCTGTAGTACTTTTTCTGTCAATCTTGCAGCCAGCATAGTCTGAATCAGAATATCCAATTAGATCAAATCCAGTTTCCTTAGGGTACCAAAGACCTAGATTTGGGGTGCCTTTGAGATATCTAAAGATTCTTTTAATTGCAACCAAGTGTGATTCTTTTGGATCAGCCTGAAACCTTGCACAGAGACATGTAGCAAACATTATGTCTGGCCTGCTTGCTGTTAAGTAAAGCAATGAACCAACCATGCCTCTGTAGGTACTGGAATCCACTTTCTTGCCTTTAGAATCTAACTCTAATTTGGTGGCTGTTGAGATAGGTGTCTTGGCAGGTGATGAATCTTCTAAGTTAAACTTCTTGAGAAGTTCTTTGACATACTTAGATTGACAGATGAAGATTCCTTCCTTCTTCTGATATATTTGAAGACCAAGAAAGAATGCTAATTCTCCCATCATGCTCATTTCATACTTGTTTCTCATTAAAGATGAGAACTTTTCACACAATTTTTCGTTTGTTGAGCCAAAGATTATGTCATCAACATATATCTGCAAAAGAATGATGTCTTTGCCATGGTATTTATAGAATAAAGTTTTATCCACCATACCTCTTATAAATTGATTTTCCAGGAGAAAAGTGGATAGTGTGTCATACCAGGCTCTTGGTGCTTGCTTTAAGCCATATAGGGCCTTGAACAGTTTGTAGACAAAATTATGCAGTTTGTCATTTTCAAATCCAGGAGGCTGTTCAACATACACTTCTTCTTCTAATTCTCCATTTAGAAAGGCACTTTTGACATCCATTTGAAATACTTTGAATTTGCAGTGTGCAGCAAAGGCTAAGAAGATTCTTATGGCTTCAAGTCTGGCAACAGGTGCAAATGTTTCATCATAATCTATCCCTTCCTGTTGATAGTAACCTTTGGCCACTAGCCTAGCTTTATTTCTTGTCACATTTCCACTTTCATCTATCTTATTTCTGAAGACCCATTTTGTCTCAATGACTGATTTTCCTCTTGGCCTTGGAACCAGCTTCCAAACATTGTTTCTTTCAAATTGATTGAGCTCTTCCTGCATGGCCATCACCCAATCAGAATCCAACAATGCTTCTTCAACTATTTTTGGTTCCATTTGAGATAAGAAACATGAAAATAAGCTTTCAGCAGAGATATTCCTCCTTGTCCTTACACCAGTATTAGGATCTCCAATAATTAGATTACTGGTATGATCTCTATTCCACTTTGTTGATTGAGGCAAGATACTTGTTTGATGAGATTGTCTTTCATTAATATGAGGATTTGATTCTCCACCATTTTCATTGTTTTGCTCATTTAGCTCAAATTCTCCAGTCTCACAGTCTTGTTGATTGATGCCTGAAATTGTCTGTGATTGGGCTGAGGTTTGATTTAGATTATGAGTATTGACAGATTCTTTCTCATATCCCATTGATTGAGTGAGACTTGGTTCTTCATCAACATATTCTTCTTTTTCCAAGTATCCTTGATTCTCAAATCTGAAGGGTTGCATTTGACCATCCTCATGTAACCCTGGAAACTTGGTTTCATCAAACGTGACATTGACACTTTCTTCAATTGTCTTGTGCTCCATGATATAGACTCTGTAGGCAGTCCTTTCTATCCCATATCCCATGAAGATGCCTTCATATGCTTTAGTGTCAAACTTGCCTTTTCTTTCATGGTTGTCTTTCATAAAAAAACACTTGCTTCCAAAAATATGAAAGTACTTGACAGTAGGTTTCTTTCCTGTCAAAAGATAGTAAGGAGTATTGCCATGAGCCTTGTTGATTAGTGTCCTGTTCTGTGTGTAACAAGCAGTGTTGATGGCTTCTGCCCAGAAATATGTTGGTAATTTAGCATTGCTCAACATAGTCCTTGCAGCTTCAATAAGTGTCCTATTTTTCCTTTCTACAACTCCATTTTGCTGTGGAGTTCTTGCAGCAGAGAATTATTGAACAATCCCTTGATCTTTGCAGAAGTTTCCAAGTGTAGTATTTCTGAATTCAGTTCCATTGTCACTTCTTCATTAGCATGTTCATTGTTTTGAAGTTGAGATGGGAAAGTTTCTTGTGCCAAAGCATGCTATCTCCAACACTTGCTTTGCTGTAGAAGCAAAATATTCTTTCCTCATTTGTTGAGTTTAAGTCTGCAACAAATAGGCTTCCTTTCCTTACTCCTTTCAGAGATAGGCTTCTATCCTTCTTGTGGTGGATTGTGCATTCCATCATGCCAAAGTTAACTTTGAATCCTTTGTCAGTGAATTGACTTACACTGAGCAGATTATGCTTCAAACCTTCCACAAGAGAGATTTCTTCAATGACAACATTTCCAGCTTTTAAATAGCCATATCCCACAGTGTAACCTTTGCTGTTGTCTCCAAAGGTTATTGTTGGGCCAGCCTTCTCAACATATTGTGATAGCAGGGATATATCACCAGTCATGTGTTTGGAACATCCACTGTCAATTATCCACATGACCTGTTTACCTTTCTTTCCCTGCAAGACAGAAAGAGTTTAATTTGCATTTGGTACCCAAGTCTTGTTGGGTCCTGCATACTCAGTATCATCAGAAACCTTATCAATATTTGAAACAATATTATCAGAAGATGGTTCCTTGACTTCTTTTATTACCCACTTAGTTTTTGACTTAGACTTTTTCTTAGTGAGAGCAGACTTCTCACTTTCTTTAGTAGATTCAGAAGTCTTTGCAGTTTGCATATAAGAACATAATTCATTAGATGAAATTTGCAAATTAAAACATGTACTCATGGCAGTAATTTTGCATGGCATACAGTCAATGTTATTACAAACTACCAATTCTCTTTGCATAATGGGGGTTCTGTGTAAGTTCCCTTTCAACTCTGTTGCATTAGATATGCTACTAGTTGATTTCTTACAAACATGAGTTAAATGATGTGAGGAGCCACAATTATTGCAAAGTTTCCTGGGTGCCTGCTTAACATACGCATAATTATTCTTTTTATCAATGCCTAGCTTCCCATTTCTGTTTTTGGACTTGGAGACAACTGTCTTGACAATCTGTTCAGAAGATGCTGTCGAGCTATTTTTGACAGCATCTTTTGTACTTGCTGTCTTGACAGTAGGTTTGAAAGTTACTGTCTTGGTTGACTTCTTGACAGTATCTTTTGAACACTTGGTTGGGCTGTTTAATACTGTTTCTGTCGTAGTCATTTTAACAGAATCTTTTTCTTTCTTAGATACACTGTCAACCCTCTCATCTTCATCACAGAGTTCTTGATTAATAACTAGGGAATTTTCATTAACCTCAAACTCTGTACTTTTGAAGATTGGATTGCTCACATTTTTGAGGATGTGAGGTCTTACAGTTTTGTCATCATCATTGTTCTGTATAACAGCCTCTTTACCAGGTCTCCTACTATAATCATAGCCTATGCCTATCTTCTTACTTTCAGTATGTTTCTCATGATATTCTTGAACTATTTTAGAGGAATTTCTAAATGCCTTTAGCTTAAATTCATTTTCAGAAATTTCTTTTCTTAGATATTCCTCTATCTCTTTAGCACAGATTAAATCATTTTTTAATCTTTCATTTTCCTGGGCTAAAGAATCAATAGAACTGGTCTTAAGCAACAACACATCATTGTTGGATCTGAGTACTTCATTTTCTTTAGCTAATCTAGCAATTTCTTCATTTGCAGCAGATAAACTAGTATGAATATTAAACATTTCAGTACTCATTTCCTCAATGGTTTGCTTATAGTCATTTAAAGACATATCTAGTAATACTAGAGATGGTACCTGACTTGTCGAGGTTGATGCTTCTTCATCCTCTCTAGCCATCAAGGCTAGATTCACAAATTCCTCTTCTTCTTCATTATCAGATTCATCCCAGCATTTTCCTTCAGCCACATAGGCTTTTCCTTGTCCTTTCTTAAATTGACTTCCAGTTCCTCTCTCCATTCTTTGTATTTGTTTTGGTCTTTTGCATTCAGTAGCAAAGTGACCAAGTTCATTGCAATTGTAACATCTAAACTTTGACCTATCTACCATTCCTGTTTTGTATCCTCCCTTGGTGCTAGTAGCAGGTTTTGATGAGCTTCCTTGGTTATATTTTGGAAATTGACCTTGAGGCTTATATGGCTTGTTCCTCCTGAACCTTATATTTTTGAATTTTCTTGCCATAAAAGCCATGGTTGGATTATCCATTTTCTCCATTTCTTCTAGAGTGAAAAATTCTTCATCTTCAACATCTTCTAGTTGAAGAACAACCTTTTCTTCATCTTCAACCACCTCTTCAATTTTCACAGATGAAAATTGAGGCTGTTGATCATTTTGAGTTTGCTCACTTGCTTGAAAATATGATGGTCCTTGAGCAACTAGAGCACCAGCCATGTTTGCCATCAATCCTTTGGATCCACTTTGTATGGCTTTCTTTTGATAATATTCAAGTTCATAAGATTTTAGAACTCCATACAATGTTTCAAGAGAAACAGAGTTTAAATCTCTTCCTTCTCTTATGGCTGTTACTCTATGCTCAAGATGTTCTGGAAGAGTTAGCAGAAACTTGATATTGACTTCCTTCTTTTCATAAAACTTTCCATGAATCTGGAGCTCAGCTATTAGTTTGCTAAATCTTTCAAACATGTGAGTTAACTCTTCTCCATGCTTGCCCATAAATGCTTCATATTGTGACACCAGTATTTGTTTTTGATTTTCTCTGACCTCTTCACTTCCTTCACATAACAGTTCTATCTTTTTCCACATATCCCTGGCAGAGTTGCATGCTATTATATTTCCGCTCATAGCTTTGTCCAGGGTAAGTGCATCTAGTAGAATGAGTTGCAGATGATCATCCAGTGCTACCTTTTCTTTTTCTGAGTCATTATACTCAGAAGGCTTCTTAGCAACCCAATGAGCTGGGATTACTACATCATTAACTGTAGCAGATGGAATTTCCTTTTGAGGAACGAAGGGGCCATTTTCCAGAATACCTAGGAATAGTGGATTCTGAGCTTTGATAAATAACATAATTTTCTTTTTCCATATGTTGTAGTTTTCTTTATCAAAAGCTGGAATCTTGATATTACTTGACCTTTGAATACTTGCCATTTGGATCTCAGATATGTGTATTAATCTGAATGCTCTGATACCAGTTGTTGGTCCCGGAATGTATTGCAGAAGGGGGGTTGAATGCAATACTAATAAATTTCAAAAACTATTTCAACAACTTAAATAGAGTTTATAATTTACTAGTAGAAGAAATGCAATCACAAGTAATATTTAACAAGATGTTTCACAAAATAATTGTTTTATTTATTTTGCAAAGTTTTGCTACAACCTTGAGAACAAAATAATTCTCAAGCTTCAAATACTCAAGAGATAACAGTTGTAGTATTCTTTCTCTTTTTTTGTTGTATAAATAGAGTGCTCTATTTATAGTGTGATAGTCTACTGTACTACCACTATCAGCATGGGTTGTTAAGTTGCTGTTATATTCCTTTTGCAGCTCATTCCATGATATATTCCCATGTGATCATCACAAAGTAACTTTAAGATACTTTCCACATTTGAGCCACCCAGATCTAGCCGTATTCAATTTTATCTGCTCTAGACTTTACAGGTTGCTCCATGTGATCTCTCAAGCTTCAGTTATAGACTTTCCAAGCTTGCTGTAAAGGTTGAATATTACAACACGCCTGCTTCTTTTGAACATGTACTTTGTCGCTTACTTTGACTTAGAAGATTCCTAAATCAAGTTGATTCTATATGACAGTGTGTTTGCCAGAAGTTTGCTATCAATGGATTATACTTTGGTTGACAGTATGAATTTCCCGCAGATATTACTGTCAAGGATTGTGCTTTGATTGACAGCATGTATTTCCCGCAGAGATTGCTGTCAAGAATTGTGCTTTGATTGACAGCATGTATTTCCCGCAGAGATTGCTGTCAAGAATTCCAAACTTACTGTCGCAAACTATATATTAAAGTTGCTGTCATCAGAATCTCAGCCAATGTTGCTGTCAAGTCGAAACTTGCTGTCGACTCCATGAAACTTGCTGTCGACCTAGGCAACATGTTGTTTCCTTGTAACCTTACTGTCAGGGCTTGACAGTGACTTTTATTCCTTATGTCGAACTTATGTATTTCTTGAGGCTTGAACATAATCGAACTTCTTCCAAGAATTACACTTATTACATGACAGTATTTATTTTAAATTACAAGAATACACTTCAGACTGTGACAGTATGTTCTACTTAGTAAAACTAAGTATACCAATAAAACTAGTTAAGTTGTCTATTCCATCACCCATAAATCCCAACATAATCATTAATATAAACCAAAAAATATAACACCATAATTTTTAAGAAAAATATGGCCCAAAAATATCACACCATATTTTTCAATTAATAATAAAATATATTAAAAATCATATAGTCTTTCATTCGAATTAAAAAACGTTACCTTTTTAATTTAAAACAAATCTTACAATCACTAATATATACCCAAAAATGTCACACCATAATTTTCAAGAAAAATATAGAACCTAAAATAAATAATAACATAATATAATTAATGGTAATTAGTCGATTGTCTTTTTCACATTTACTTTTAGTTGAAGATATTACATTTTATAAACATCTAAAAAGTTCAATTGTATCATATATTTCAATTATTAATATTTTCTTTCTAATTAAAACGCGTTACCTATTTAATTTACAACAAATCTTACAATATATACCCGAAAATATCACACATTTTTTTTCAATTATTAATAAAATATATTAAAAATCGTATACGTTGTTTATAATAAGGAAACATTAATATAATCCGTAAACATGAGTATATTAAATTATATCAAATTAAAATTAAAAAAATATTAAAATTAGTGATTATATAAAGGGAATTGTTAAATAAGCTCTAAGTATTGTTATTTAAGCTCCATTTTCATATGATAAATACTGATAGTATGACGGAGCATTACGGAAATTGAATAGTATAATATTGATGGACATTTAAGTAATAAAAATATCAAAATGGAGCTTAAATAGTAAAGTTTGGAGCTTATTTAACAATTCCCTATATAAAAATATAATTATAATATTAAATAAAATTTATAACATAATATAAGAAAGCCGTGCATTGCACGGGTTATAAGTTAGTATTAAATAAAATTTATAACATAAGAAACCCGTGCATTGCACGGGTTATAAGCTAGTATATGTTATGATTCCAGTTAATTGAAAATTGAATATGCAAATAATAATTTTTTTATATGATATTATTATATACTAATGGGTCAGGTCACTTAAAATTAGAATATTTAGAACCGAATTACATATTCTTTTACAAAATATAATAATATTAATCAGTGTTTAATATAAAGGCTATTCTTTTTTTTTTTTGCTAAAACCCTATTTAAATTTATGTGATCCCAAAACACAATTTTAACTAGCGTTATTAATTTATCTATTTTTGTATATTGAAATTTTTTATATAATTTTATTCAATTAATATCTTAAATTTTTATTAGTATTTTTTTGGGATTAAATAGTTAATTTTTCGGGTTCAACGAGTTCTGTTTGGAGTTTAGAATTATTTAATTTCTAAACGGTAAATTAAAATTTTATTTTTTAAATTTAAAAAATGGAATTTTAATTAACCTTCGGGGTTCAATTATTAATTTTTGGGGTTCAACGTTTCCATTTTGGATTTTAGAAATATTCCGAAAAACGAATAAACCGTATGCGAACTTAGGGTTTAGGGTTGTCAGGCCACCGGATTCAATTTTTTTATTAAAATTTTTAAATTTTATCTGTATTCCCTCGGGATTTTAACGGTTAACCTTTGGGGTTCAATATTTCCATTTTGGGTTTTAGAAATATTCCGAATGAATAATAAACCGTATACGAACTTAGGGTATAAGGTTGTTTACAACCCTAGACCCTAAACCCTAACTTATCCTGATTTTTAAACGCGTTAGCGTTTAAAAATCTGGCGGCCGGATTCAATTTTTAACTAAATTTTTTAAATTTTAAAAATACAATTTTAATTAAATTTTTAAAAATTTTAAATTTTATCTGTATTCCCTCGGGGTTTTAACGGTTAACCTTTGGGGTTCAACGTTTCCATTTTGGGTTTTAGAAATATATAGAACGACGAATAACCCGTATACGAACTTAGGGTTTAGGGTACAACCTAAACCCTAGACCCTAAACCCTAACTTATCCTGTTAGCGTTTAAAAATCAGGTCGCCGGATTCAATTTTTTAATTAATTTTTTTAATTTTATCTATATTACCTCGGGGTTTCACCGATTAACCTTTGGGGGTTTAACAGTTCCGTTTTGGGTTTTAGAAATATAACGACGAATAAACCGTATACAAACTTTAAAAAATATAAATTTATATTTTAATTGACCATTTGTAAATACGTTTTTAATATTTCTTTGCAAATATGTATTTAGGAGAAAACAAAAACAAAACAAAAACAAAAAAAAAAGACAAAAAAAAAGAAGGTTAAAATACCAAACGCAACTTAAAATGGCGTTGATGGTAACAAACTATGAACTGGCGTTTCTAGCCAAACAAATCAAACAAAAAGTGGTACAAACGCTAAACGCATCAGTGTTTACTAACAAAAAAACAAAAAAAAACAAAACGCTGTATTAAAGTGTGTTTTGTAGTAATATTTGGGGCCATGTTTTTGAACTGTGATATTTAGGACCATTTATTTTTAAATTGTGATATATAGGGCCAACACCCCTTTAAAAGTGCATCATCATATTTCATATTATATAAACATGGGGGGAGGGTACCAAAATACCCAGATCCAGAATATTGGCCCTAAATACCGACGGGTCGCGCCATTGATAGTTACGTAAGATGGGGGGAGAGGGTTTAACAGTTCCGTTTTGGGTTTTAGAAATATAACGACGAATAAACCGTATACAAACTTTAAAAAATATAAATTTATATTTTAATTGACCATTTGTAAAGACGTTTTTTAATATTTCTTTGCAAATATGTATTTAGGAGAAAACAAAAACAAAACAAAAAAAAGACAAAAAAAAGAAGGCTAAAATACCAAACGCAACTTAAAATGGTGTTGATGGTAACAAACTATGAACTGGCGTTTCTAGCCAAACAAATCAAACAAAAAGTGGTACAAACGCTAAACGCATCAGTGTTTACTAACAAAAAAAGAAAAAAAACAAAACGCTGTATTAAAGTGTGTTTTGTAGTAATATTTGGGGCCATGTTTTTGAACTGTGATATTTAGGACCATTTATTTTCAAATTGTGATATATAGGGCCAACACCCCTTTAAAAGTGCATCATCATATTTCATATTATATAAACATGGGGGGAGAGGGTACCAAAATGCCCAGATCCAGAATATTGGCCCTAAATACCGACGGGTCGCGCCATTGATAGTTACGTATGATGGGATACGTCAGTGGTAGTGTAGTAACCGGAAGGCACACCACTGTCAATGACGGAAATAAGAGCTGATATGCCAGTGTGAGTAGCGTATCCGCTATCACGCATGTCCGAGTGACGTGATGACGTCAACACACGTCATTTTCACAGAAAAATCGCGTTTCTCTGAAGCAAAGGGCGATTTAGGGCAATTTTGGGCTATTACCGGCGAACAAGTCCGGGTTCCCGTTCACCATTGTCCAATCGTTTCCCAATCGAGTTCTACACACCATTCAATTCGTAAATTCATCCTCTACAACTCTATAATCTTTATTATCGATTTCTAATGCCGAATTGTAAACGCCTAAACTAAACCTAATCGACGTTTCTTTTATCCGACGAGCTTAACACACGTCCCTGCGAGGCCAAAAACAGATAAAGAGCTAATGATAAAGGGGGAAGGAGATGTTCTGGTGACAATGCTGGTTTCAGATCCAACGGCAACGAAATTCGTCGTTATCGGCGACGAAGAGCTTCTATATCGTGGCGAGAGAGAGAGAGCTGATGTGAGGACAATGAACAATAAAGAGGGGATACGCCACTCCCATGGCGTATCTCGTGGGTAGATAAAGCCAACATCCCGCAAAGAGGTATTTTGGGCAATAGGGATGTGAAAATGCGGTAATCGTCATTTTTTCTAAAGATATTGTGTTTCATGGTAGAATATCATGTATTTATTGATTAAATAAAATTTAAAATTCATATTATTAGTTTTAAATTCCAACTTAAAATAACGTTCTAATTTGTTTATGTTACACATGCATACCTAGATTACAAATACTCTTTTAACCTGATAATTTCACCAAATAAAAATGAATCATTTCTTCAAACGAATTTTTTGGCAACAACGGGTTAAAAATATTTGTGGCATATTCTCACTTGAAATACGAGTCTCTTCTTGTGGAGTGGACTAACAAAATCCAAAATATTTATGATATCCCGAATAGAAATACAAAAGTTCTGCACATTTATATTTATATTTTACTGCCAAGAAAACTGATTTAATATCCAATTTCATTAAACAATACAGTGTGTTTGGCGTGTCTTGCAGATTTGCAGACTGATGTATTGAAACATCAGAGGTTAAACACTAGAAAGACTTCAGAGACGTTAAAAAGGATTGAAACAGGCAGATTTATAGAATCAATGAGATTAATTCCACCATGATAGTCGATGATAACCTTTTTATCTCACGACTAATTTATTTTTAATCCAAGTACTAATGATGCTGAAGTATCGTCCATGCCAAGAATCTCATGGCCACACAGCCTGCGCATTACTTGCTGCAAAATCAAATTTAAAATGGCTACAGAGTAATAATAGAAAAGAATTTCCCAAGAGCAACTGCACAAATCACAATATAGACATGTTCCAAAAACCTAGACCATAAATTGAGACATTGCTATACAAGAGCCTTCGGAAATAGATATGTCCAAAGATTAGGATATCAGATGGTTGTCGTTCCCGTTCATCCTGGTGCCTACTCCAGTACCTAGCCATTGACCTGTCGCTCTGTTCTTCAACTTAAAGACTTCCTGGTGTCGCATGAGAGAAATGGAGCACATACTTCCCATTTCTCATTTATAATGCTAATGAAGAAACATCAGAATGTTATCTGGATGTCACTGGTAATTGTGAAATACACAATTTACACCCAAAACCCAAGTAATAGAAAAAAAAAATAGCATGGCATTTATTACTACAATACTGTAAGGACAGTTGAATATATTAGTACAAAATATTACAATTTAAGAGACATACAAAACAGAAATATATATGGCATGCGAATCAATACGACGAGTCATTGTTCTGGTTCCTGACAAACATTGCCAGCAGCGACTCCTACAGTTTTGGCATTGACATTGTATGATGACAGGACTTCTCTCTGCATCCACCAACGAAATCATCTATAGGTCAGGGCTAGTGAATTATTATACATTCACGGATGTTCATATTCGTATTAGTCTAATCTAGATCCTTTAAGTTATGAAGTCTCCTTATTTATTAACTACACTATATTTGTATATTTAGCACAAAGGTAGGTGAACTTCCTAACTGATAAGTCTCTCCTAATGATGATCATGATGTTATCATGCCAAAGGTTTGGACATGAGATGGCAACCCTTTTCTTACTCTAGATCTAGACTTAGAGAACTGAGTCATAGATATAGCACACCAGCAATGTCACTCTCTAAAGAACAAGCATATGAAAATATGACACCTTTTAGATTGACCCATAATGAGCAACCAAATCAAGCAACGGAAACTGAACCTATTCAATCGATTTATTGACAAGAAATATTATTACCAATGTAATATAACCCCGAAGGATTTCTGACAATGTCAAGGATTTGATGTCAACAGAAAGAACCTCATTGTTTATTTTGTAGAAACGGGAACATATGCCTCACTTCTTTTTAATGACGGACACAGCCTAAAGGAAAAAGTTTTATACCATGAAGTGCTAGATTATGAATCAGTACAGTTGAGTGAAACATGCTCAAGTTGTAATTAATAATTTCTAAGATCTGGATGCCAGTTAAATATCACAACAATGCTGAAGGCGTCTCTTAATGCTAAAATAGATGCTCGTTTGACATGAAAATGGTATATCATTTTCGGCAAGGTAAATATGCAAATACTACAAGGGCAAAGAAACAATGTAGTTTGGACAGCTTTTTAGATCAAGAAAGTACAGGAAACATCATGCACATAGCAGAGATACATAAACAAATGTCTGCGTATGTGATGATTATTTACAAGATCGGATACCTTGCTTCAGAAATCAGTAGCAGCAGTAAAGACTATGAAACCACTAACATAAATTCACTATTGACGAAACAGATGTAAAGCTTACCATCGGCTCGAAGTCAGGGCTAGACAAGTTAACCGTGAGATTTCTCATTAACAACAAAACCTGCATGTACAGAATCATACTATTAATGCTACAGACTTGTCAACTGAGTGATAATTATAACAAGTAAAATGATATTACAAACTAGAAACAGACTTTAAATATCTGCTGAGGAAGATGAAAACTAAATGAAAATATCAATTCAACAGTAATCATAAGTTGCACCATACAAAAAGTCTTCTTAGTCGAAACTTCTCTGACATTATATTTCATATTTCGCAAAATTTAAAAACAAGTTCCAACTATTTTATTTTAGAGCACAACTAAGTGATAAGTAGCAGCAAACTCACTGTTTCAAAATTTATAGGATCCATTTCCTTGAGTTTATCCACATGACCGCTGGTATCTGGATCGAAGACACTCCCAATGAAGCCATAGACCTCTGCGAAATCTGGTATTCCTGGAAACATATCGAAATTAAACAATCACTTAATTTTTCAATCATATCCGGTGTGTATATAATATATTAGCAAGATCTGGTCTTGCACCCATTTACATAAGTACCAATGTATTTAAATTTTGTCCTTGGTTTCTCAGTAAATAATTAGGTTAGGTGAGTACTGAGTAGACAACTTTCTACGAGAGACCCATTAATACTAACCTGATGTGATAATTTAACAAACATAAGCATGTAATAGTAACGAGGACAACAAGTTTCGATTCAGGTGTATCAACCATCCTATTAGGATAATTCTGATGCAGTAGTAGGTGGGAAAACTAAAATTCAACATTCCAGGTGTTTATAATTTGCCCAACTGAAAATATCTGATAAAAAGATAACGATATGCATCAAAGTTTTAAAAAGATCAAGGAAATACTTGTTATCTGGAATGTAAATACTTTATAGTTAAATTAATAGTCATAATCATATTACAAATATAGTACCCCTTAATAATAAGATCATATTAATATGACTTGCACCAATCCCTGCTGAAACCAAAACATAAGTTTATGATGAATTGAAATGCTAGATCTGTTTACGTCCGATCCAAATCAATGCTTCTTTTAATACTTAAATTAGAAATCTCCTTCAACCAGGGCGGGTTGCCCAATGGTTATCACTCGCCTCATGGTTACATGAGGTCGGGAGTTCGACCCCGGTGGGGGTTAAAATAGGTGTGTGTCTATTTAGCTAATCTAGCAAAAAAAAAAAGAAAAAAAAAAAAAAGAAATCTCCTTCAACATCACGAAAGAAACATATAATAATCCAATGTGAACCATATCCACCATCCAGTTCCAGCATTCTGATTTTAACAATTATGTACCAGCAGCAAATATCTGCTCTAAGTTCTAATATACAATGACAGGACATCGAGAACTAGAAGAATGTAAATTATTGTGATCAGTGTCACTGACATACTGGTAACTTGCACACAAACAACCCAGAAGTGTAGGAAAGAATAATTGCATTGTGCATGAAAGAGAATACAGAGCCCTATATGTCATTTCTAACAATTTTTTCTAGGAATAGGACAGAAAAAAATAGATTCAGGGAGCTGTTTGTTCATCTCTTAGGATTATAGGGAGTTATATGTAATAAGCTTCATCTTCTCTTTAAAGCAATACTTTTGTTAATGGAGGGAAAATTGGATATTCTCTTCCATTCCTTTCTCCTAACTTAGAAAATATTCAGAACCACGAGGGTTGATTTTGTAGACATGCAAGTCCATTGATAACGATGATTAATTACTTTTACTCTGATGTTTGCACACTGCACAATGGTTGGAGAACAGAAAGTGTCATACACCAGTAATTTTTAAATGCTGAAGTGACAAGTATTTTGGATTTCTGATTCAAAACACAGTTTTTGTTGTCCTGTGAACTCTGAGTTCAAAATTTCAGGACTTCTGTGTTTGGATATTTTATTACTTCATTTATAATGAATAGCTAAATTTGCACTCTGACAAAAACATTTGGTCCTGCAATTAAGCATGCTATGCTACTTCAGCACAATCGACCCTGCAGCTAAAAATTACCATAGCGCCCTAATTTATTCAGTGAAAAATTGTTAATAAAGCAAATATCTGATCAACATAATACCATGAGAAACAGAACTTTGTTTCCCTTCCTCTATCAACTCGGAACTGGGTAGAGTTTGACTTGAGCTTGCTCTGCCACTGTAGCTGACTCCCAGTTTTGACGCATCCTCTGATCCAGTATCAGCTGCACATCAATTTTTTCATACTTCTAGTCTCCATATGTCACATACATAATTATAATATTATAGCATAGTGTATGAATATCAACACACGCATTTATGAGAAATATCATATTAAACTTATGCATGCCTTCAGCTCCATGAAGATGATATTCATCTTGTGGAGTAATTCCATTTGACTGGGTGTTAATGAACATGGAAGAGTCGTCCCATGGAGAATATCCAGGTCCAAACGAATTCAATGAAGAAGGAAATCCCATGGATGCCTGCAGCGGCAGCAAGCCTGAAATTTTTTAACACGGAAATAAAATGTCACAACACTTAAATTGAAGTATAAAAGTTAATAACAATTGATTTTAATATCACAAACCATTTTTAGGTGCCTTTTGCGGGTAAGGATGAGCAGCTTTGCGTTTGGGGCGAGGCGGTGGCACATGTGCAGTTGTTCCATTCTTTTGTACTTTCAAAAAGTATTTCTGGGCATGACTACGGATCTGTAATCGGAGGAATAAATTCGAAGTATTAAGTTAAACACGAGCTAATACACTGAACAAATAATATGCTATCATTTTGAGATAAGCAAAAATAGTATCAGTAAAGTATAATAACTGTCCATATGGAAATAGTCAAGAGGTCAGATATGCTTGAAAAATGCTTAAAATCGTAACACCGAAAAACTTAAGGAAATTACATTAAAAAAAAAGGGCAGATAAAAACAGAACTTTTGTCTACAACACCTGCTAGAAGATAGATCAGAAATAATCTTAACTCGGTGGCAAAGAAATGTATTAAAGTCACTACAACTCGATCTACACGCCTCAGCTGCAATTCTATAACAACTAATTGACCTTGGTTGTTGAGGTTAAGTTAAGAACAATGATCTAGGGCAGGCACCTGAATTACGGTCTTGGAACCAACAAAATCTTCGATTTTCTTCCAATCACGGTCAAACCTGATCGAATTAAAACACAATTTTTATCTGCTACAGAATGCTCTGGAAATAAAACAGCAAAATATAACGGTACACGTACATGGATACTCACGTCCAAAAATGCTGGAGCAAATTTACACAGCAAAGTAAAAATAGTTTGGTTTAGCAAAAAAAAACAAGAAATAAAAATAGTTTGATCATACAATATTCAACATACAAACACTCATAGTGGTAACATATAATGTTAACTGATTACATGATCAATAATCGATTGAGTTATTTTGAAAAAATAATAATAATAAACTGCGAGCTCTACATGTAGAGAGAGAGAGAGAGAGAGAGAAATTATACAGTTGAAATTAGAGACAGAGAGGGAGGGAGGGAGAGAGAGAGAGAGAGAGAGAGAGAGAGAGAGAGAGAGAGAGAGAGAGAGAGAGAGGAGATACAGTTGAAGAGCTTCAAGGAACTTGTCATGCTCTTCATCGGTCCAACTTTCTCTGGACTTGGTAATAGTATATGGTTTTCGGACCTTTTTATTGGAGGCGTCAGCTGGAGAAGATGATGATGAGTTAGACATGGCAGCATATGAAAAAATGGATAATTCGAAATAAGCGGTTGTTTCTTCCCGCCGTGGCTTTCTATTATGTGTGGCGGCCTCCTCTATTCGTAACCACACAATTTATCGTCCTATTTTGCACACTTCCAACTCCCCCAACCCCGGTTTATTCGCATTTGCCAACATTTGTGGACCTCGCTGTTTCTTTCATTTCCTAAAAAAACTTATTTACCATAATTTTAAAACTTACAAAATATTGATTTAATAATATTCTTTTTCGGACATTATATTCTCCATATTATTTATTATTAATAGTTATTTTTGACCAAAAAAATTAAAAAAATAGTAATCTTTATGAAATATATATATTTTTTACTAATTATCTTTATGAAATATTAATCTTACATACAAAAATGATAGTGCAAGAAGTTAACATTCAAATACGCTAGAAAATCTATTAGAAGTTATGTTATTCTGGATGATAACTTAACATCTGATATATTTTGTATAAGTTTTTGTTCGTAACTATTCAAAGGATTACATATTAAAAATTTATCATTTTTATAATTTTTTTGTAACATGTTCTTTAAAAATATTCAGAATAGCAGTAGAAAAAACATACTATTTTCATACAAGTAAACTGAATGATTTTTTCAAGGCAAATCAATCGAAGACAAAGCATCCAGATGACTCATATATGAGATAAGTAATGAAGTAGCATGCTTATTGAATTTAGAAAACTGTTATATTTTGTTTATAGTAGGCATTGTAAATTTGGACTATATAACAAAGTATAATCGTATTTTGATAAATAAGAAACACAAGTATTTTTATTTAGACTTATCTAGGGATTTTTGTTAAGTAATGTTAACGGAGGAATTTGGGAAAACAAATTCGGGGAGGGTTGCTGGAATTGTGGTGGTGGTTGATGACGGTGAGCGGCGTAGGACGTTTAGGGTTAGGGTATATGATTTGGGGATAGTTGAGATTGTATGCTGAGATGTTGTTGCAATTAAGATTGAATATTGAATTCTCTCTTTTTCGCAAGGGTTTGCATCGTACCATACAATGTGCCTACGTATCCTATTTATAGGAATCAAGCCAAATGTAGTTCTTGAGGAACAAGTCATCGAAACGGGCCAGGTTTCCTTATTTAGGGAAGCCCGTTAGATCGAGGCCACCGCCTTTAGTAGAATTCCGCATGGGCTTACTAGCCCAACTATTTTCTCGGAGCGTGGCGGTTAAGTCATTGACCCGAGATTGTCGGTGTCAACGCCTACCTTGAGCCCCCAAGGGAGAATAAATAGTCATAGGGCTAGCCCTCGGGATCACTAAGGGCGTCTCCCCAATAGGGGAATTCTCAATAGCCTAGGCAAAAGCCTTATCTTCATCTATCATTATCTTCATCATAGATTATAGGTCAAGACTCATATCCTGTAGTATCTTCCTTTTAGTTTCCTGGGGAAAATCCCCTTTTTATCAATAGAGGGTGAGGTCCATAAGTGGGCGAGCCTTCTAAGTTAGAGCCTGGATGAGGCCTAGTCCTTCTCCATAACCGAGATAGTAGATGAATTGGGTTATGATCCACAGTCTTTAGTGTCCTCCATATAGCTGTATTGGGGAGATTCCCCTTTCTGATGCCCGAGAGGGCGATGCCCCTTTGGAAGGTGAGGCCCCTTAGGAGGGCGAGGCCTTCCTAAAAAGTGAGAGGCCTGTCAGAGCTGAAAGGTAAATCTTCTATCCTGAATGATGATTTCCTTAGAGGGCAATGGCCTTGACGAGTGGGCGAGGCAGATTCCATCTTCTTTCTTGCTGAAATATAGTAGCTACCGCCTTGCTAGTTTATTGCGGGAGACACCTCAAAGAGGGGTTACGCCTTTCATGAATGTAGGCTAGGCCTATTAAGAGTATACTTCTGAGCTTCCTTCCTTTATATAAACTGTATCATATTTCTCCGATCCATGAGGGCGATGCCGCTTAAGGAAGAGGGAGACGACCGAGGGGGACGCTGCTTAAAGAAGAGGGGGACGACCCGAGGGCGACGTCGCCTAAGGAAGAGGGAGACGACTCGAGGGCGAGGTCGTTTAAGGAAGAGGGCGATGACCGAGAGCGAGGTCGTTTAAGGAAGACGGTGACGACCGAGGGCGAGGTCGTTTAAGGAAGTGGACGACATCTCATGTAAATATGGGTTTAGGCCCAGTTGACATATCCCGTCTCCTTGTTCATGGCTTGTGGATCGGGTCGTCCCCCTCAAGTCAATCAAAGGGCGACGCCTCCAGTTAAGGCGAGGCTGATTTTTTGGCGTAACAAGTAAAGTACTGAAAGTACTTTTATGTTATTGTAAAATTATCACAAATAAATTTTCCAATATATATATATCAGGTGTATCATACAAGACCATCTGAAATATTGAAGTGTTTGAGTTACTTACTTTTCAGCTATACATTTGTGTTTAAATCTGTTATTACAAACTATCACTCACAGGAATTGTGAAAAAGTTATCAACACTGTATTCAATCGTTGTATTATTATATTGTTGGGAAACAACAAAGCCATTTGGCTGGGACTTAAAGTTCCGGCTTAAAGTGATTTTTGAATTTAAGTCGAAAAATGTTTTTTTGTGTTATAAATTAGAGAATAATTTAAAGTAAAAAAACGTATAATTTAAAATCAGAAGTTGCTATGAATATTTTTTTGAACGACTCATAATTTGGTTTGATGATTGTGTCTAGTAAAAGTTAATATATCATCATTTACATTAATAAGTTATCAAATTTAATTTTATTTTTACATATTTAATAATTCATAAATTATCCATTATATAAAATTATCCAAATAGATATTGAATTAATTTTCCTTTTTACTGATCACTTAAGATACTTTAAATCATAAATAAAATTTTAAATTTATCCAAACAATCTCAAAATCAAAATCAGGTAATTCAAAAGTAAAGTTGATCCATTTAGCCTACAGAAGAAACTAGAGTTGATATAATTCTCCTTGAAATAATAACCATGTCCATTACTCGTGGTCAAACAAATTATCTTAGATATGATTTGGGTTATTTTTGACGATAGATAGCTGACTTAATAAAATACAAAGATATTATTTTTTATGATAAGAGTTTAGTATATACAGAAAATTTTATCCAATTAAAATTAGTAACTCATAAAAAATTGTTAAAATGTATTAATGAACATATACTATGTAAAGTATAATGAAATGTAATATGTAATGGAGGACATATATAACTCAACTAGGATAAAAGATAAATAATATTAACTCTATACAGGGATCGTGAAATTTGAAGAACAGGCACCAACAAGGATCAAGTCGCTGAAAGAAGTTCATTAACATGATCAAGCCTCAATGACATAATAAGATGTACAGATGATTCAGTTGAAGGGCCAAAAGATTTCATGTATTTGAAGATATTGCTGCAGGCTAATAAATTGGAATGTAACGAAGGTGTGAAGATCAAGATCAGTGATAGTCACTTGTGAACCAGACCAGTGCACCAAGTGTCAACACATACGGGAAGGATCAACACATTAATTCATAGAAAGAATTGCCAAAGCCTATTGACGATCAAGGACATACATAATATCTCAAGGTATTGTCAAAAGTTAATTTACTCTGAAAATTAAATAAGTAACAGATTAATTAATTATTTATAACAAAATAATTAAATTAATCTGGTACTTGAATTATTTTCTGAGGTGAATTAAAACAGCAGAATAAACAGAAGAGAGAAAATGAATAGTATCCAAAATCACTATTCATATGAATAGTAACCAAAATCACTATTCACATGAATAGTAACCGAAATCACACTATTCATATGAATAGTATATGAATAGTACTATTCATATGAATAGTAACCGAAGTTACTATTCATGTGAATAGTACCCAAAAGTACTATTCATAAAGTAGGAAACATGTGGGGCCCACATGAATTAAAAAATTCAAAGTTAAGACTTTGAAATTGAAAATTCAGCAGTTTTGAATGTCAAAATATTAGGCAGAATATATGTAATCAATTACGTATATTAACTGCATAGTGACTTTCTGAAAACCTATAAATAGGCCTGTTGTATTTCAATTCAAAACACACCTCAACACACAACTTTCTCTCTCTCTTAAATATCTTCTCTGTGTAAGCTGCTAGACAGTCCATCTAGTAGGAAAGCCGGCTTAGCCCGCTTTCAGGAAGTGTCGGATAGAAGGTCCTCGTGCCTAAACTATCCTTAGGAGTGTTCGAGTTTTTGAAGCTAATCCGTTGGATTAGAAGTTGTAACACCCCTTGGGTTTTTATCAGTTCAAAGATATTTTCCCGAACCAATTGTTTTATTTCGATTCAGTTGTTGACCTCATTTTTCACATCTCGAAAATCGAAATAATTTTTGAATAACGTATTCAACCCCCCTTCTACGTTATTCCGGACCTAACATACTAGAAAAATTTTACGTTAAAAAAAATTATGAACTTATAGCATAGACAAGATCATTGATTTTTTTACTACAAAAAATCAAGAGCTTCATAATACATGACAAAGGAACTATTATACATACGGATTCCCTAGGTCCATGGAGGAACGTTAAGAAATATATAGCAGGCACACATCTTCGCTGTTATATGCAAATATTCAAGACCTTGCTGGTCTCAAACACATACACCTGGAACATAGTGGACGGGCCTTTAATGTAGGGGCAGATTTTCTAGCCAAACAAGGCCTCAATAGGCCCAAAATACCATTTGGGGCGGGTAGATCTGTTCATATTTTTCCCGCCTTGTCATTTCTACATTTATCCAACTCAGGGATCTAGACAAACACACTCTATACTCCAGTCTACAGCTTTCCCTCACCCCTCTTCACTTTACCATACCTCTTTCTTGATACACTGTACTACCCCTGACACCATGGTACAATACCCTCATGCTCCACACCTCATTTAACTCTTAGCCTTAACTCTTTTACGACTCTCTATACAACCTTTATTTCTTTTGACTACTCCTTCCAACACCTTACCTCGTCAAATCTGTTATTATTTTTTATCAGTTTTCAAGACTTCTCAATCTATATATAAGTAACAACCTTCTCCACACTTCATACTATAACACTCTCTCTTACACATCAACACATCTCTATGGCTTATTACACTTGGAAGGCTCCTCTTAGAGGACTGTACAAAATCAATGTTCATGTTATTCACACCTCTAGCCAGTTCAATGGCAACTCCAATGGGATAGAAATTATCATTCGTGACCATAGTGGTCGAATGACCAAGGCGCTAACAGGCACTATGCGTGGATTATTCCCTCTAGCCACCCAACTCTGGGCCATCCATCTCGGTCTCAACCAAGCAAGGCTATCTAACTACGAATTGGTACTTCTCGAAACTAATAATTTTAACCCTTTCTTTGAAGTAACTAAGTAGGATGGAAGTGGAGAAATGAATTACTTATGGATAGTAGAGCAGATCAAGAAACTCCTCGGCTACAACCCGGAGTGGGAGAACAACATCAATTATATTCTAGAATCCTCAAACAGATCAGCTCATTACCTCGCTATAGTGGACCTCAACAACTGGACTTCATTGCATTTTGTGCATATTCCTTTTGGCAGTCTTCAAGAGAAGCTAGACCTTGACATGGGCTTTGGTTCCCCTATTCCGTAGCTGCAGATCTCTCCTATACCAGTGGACGAGCAAGGTAGGATTTTAGGGTTTGCTTAAGTGGAAGTCATTGCTGCAACAGTGGCTGTTCAAGACCAAGTGTCAGTGAATGGTGGGGAAGTCGAGTAGGTTGGACCTACTCCCATTCGGTTCACTCCATTTTTCTTTGTAGGACTCTATTTTTGTCTAGTTTGTATGCAGTCTCTAGGCCTTTGTTCTCGCTCTCCGATTAAGGACAGGCGTTGTTTGTACCCCTTCTTTAGGGTTTTGGTTGGTTGGGCTTCGAGACTTCGGTCCTGAAGTGTTACCAACATATTATCAA
Organism: Kitagawia praeruptora; assembly: GCA_037693485.1. Taxonomy (NCBI): domain Eukaryota; kingdom Viridiplantae; phylum Streptophyta; class Magnoliopsida; order Apiales; family Apiaceae; genus Kitagawia; species Kitagawia praeruptora. The sequence continues at coordinate 50,334,685 of CM075348.1, read as the reverse complement.
TGAAATTTCTAGTTATAAAAAAAAGATTGTAGAAAGTAAGAATAGACTATACTAAATTTTGTTCTTCATGTTTGAATACTCAATCGAGTATACAGTTAAATTCGATTAGACGTGTTCTCCTTAGATTATTATTATTATTAGCTTGTCTTGTGATGTGCTTCACTTTGAAGTATGTAAATGTAAATTACACAAATCTATACTATTATATAATAAACATATAATAGCCTTTGATTTCCTTAGATTATTATTATTAATAGCCTTTCAGTTTCTTCTGTGTTCGACTGAAATCACAATAGCTTTTGATTTCCTTCTTAACAATTCTTTGAGCAAAGGCTAAACTATGCTGTATCAGGGCTGTTCTTTCTTGCAAAAACTTAGTCAAAGCTTTTTCTCCTACTAGTGGTATCTTGCGTATGTATTCTTCAACATAAACATGATAACCTGCTAGGTCGCCTGTGTTGATCATATGCTTTTCATATTCACAAAAGAATTTATCAATTAAGCATATATCACATATTTGCATTTTACTAAGAGCCATCTTAGCATTCTGTTTGATTTTTCTTTTTCTAAATCTTTAGCATTGATGTAATCAATTCCTAGAAACATAGTATAGATGGCATCTATGTATTAAAGGCTTCTATGGGTTCGTGATATTCAAAATTCCATGTTGCATCTTCAATAAATCGATTTACAACTCCAGCTATTTTGTGATCAACTAATAACAAAACTATTTCAGTGTCATTGTAAGCAATATGATTAGTTTGTATTATCAAACTAATTTCTTTTTCCCAAATATCGATTAAAGTCTTTCTACCTGATTCACAATCGATATTTAAAACATTTGAACCAAATAAAATTTGATTCGTTTTAAACTCAGTAGTAGGTGGATAAAAATTACCTTTCTTTCTATCTACTGGTCTCTTTGTTCCTGAAGTAGATGCGAATGGATTTTCATTTGTATTTACACCTTCTTCTTGTTTATTCATCCTAAATGTTTGTTGAACAAACTCTTCATCTAATGAATCCGTACCTTGAGAATCTGATTCTGGTGAACTAAATTCTTCAATGACATTCAAATAATTAGTATAATTAAATCTAAATAAAGACTGTAATTCTAAATTATTTGCTACTTGTTGATTAGCTAGATCATCATCTTCTAATCCAAGTAATTCCATTACTTTAGCAAATTATTCTTCTTGATGGTCATCTTGAATTTCTGATTCAAGAACTTTCCAAAAGAACTTTTCTATATCTTGCATATAGTTTATATTTTCTTATTAGGAATAGAACCAAATGGCCAAGTCATACTATTCGGATTTTTACATGTTCCGAGTTCTTCGTTTCCTACATCATGGTTAGGATAACTATATCGATAACGACTTTTACCTTTATCTTTGTTGCCTTGTTCTGGTGTGAGAACAAGCTGTTTCTTTTCTGGAGCTTTTTGTTGTTTACCATTTGCTTCAAGAGTTTTATTGTTTTGATAATCCTGAATTGTTGTTTTCAGCTCTGTGATTATCTTTGCTGCAACAGCTTCAATATTGCCTTTGACATCATTATCTGCATTTTTCTTAAGCAAAGCTAAAATTTCTGTTAGCCGGGGCTTAACATTGTTATTGAAGTCATCAATTAACTCTTTAAGGCTCATCTTAAATGATACTAGCAAATTTATCTAATAGATCATTTATCCTTTGAGGCATGCTTTTAAAGAGCATATCATTTCCTTCTGCTAAGGGTTCTCTAATAGCTAGGTTTCCTCTAGCTCTAAAGCTTCTTATAGGTTTTTCCTATAAAGAAGGTTTGTTTCTAGCAATATCTGTAGGAGTCAATTTTGCAAATTGTTTATCTTCTACAGTTCTACTGAACCTACTTCAGATAATACGTCGTCTAATTCGATGTATTCTTTTTCTTATAGCCTATACTGTGATGACTATTAGTTAAAGCATAAGCAACCAAATAAGTAATGCTAAATACTTTATCTCCTTTTTGCATCAAATCTTTTCTTTCAAAATCGTGAATAAAAGATAAAATTTGATCAAATCTTTCAGTATACAAACTAAATGCGTATTTGGGATATACTGTAAACATGAATTTTTGATACGCTAAATTACCTCTAGCAACACCTAAAATATTGTCATTTCTTGGTATAATTCGATTATCCAGTAAAGCCATTTTTATTGGAGAATCTATACCTTCAGGGAATTAAGATTTTATCAAAATCTTAACAGCTCCTAAATGAACCATAGAGATAGTTGATCTAGTCTTTGAATCCATTTTTTGTAATTGTCTATTAATCTCTTCTTGAGTGATTAAAGGCAAATACATTTTTCCTGTAGTATCCTTTATATCTACATGCATTTATTTCGTAGATAGGTAATAAAAGATATTGTTTTTTCTTTTTAAACAATCCAACCAAGGAACATTAAAAATAGTTTCTTTCTTTAAATCAAGCTTTGTGCTCCTGATTTTAGAAATTAAATCGTGTTTTATTAGAAAACTGGCTTGAAAAACCTTTTACTGATTCTGCAAACTCGATTTCTAAATTATAAAAAATTTCCTCCTCAAGAATCTAATTTTTCTCTTTTAAAAGGTGCATTTTAAAAGATTATTAACTAGGCTCTGATACCAAGTGTTTAAGGCAATTCGCGAAATTTGAATTAGACTAAAATCTAATTTTTTATGAGTTTTATAAGTCATACAAGCTGTAAATAACTTAATGAAACATATAAATAAATTGTGTGGTACTTGATGGGTAAAAAAGGCCATCCATCTTGATAATAGGCATTATGAGCCATGTGTTCTGAATGGTAGGCATTAGAGAAGAAAGAAGAGACTATGAAGGTTTGTAAGAGGCATTAAGAGTTTGTTAGAGTTTCATATTTTGTTATTCTCATTATATTTTGATTAAGAGCTTGTTTAGAAAGACTAATGAAGTTGTTCAAAGTAACTCTTAATTAATATTTTATTAGTAAAATATTAATTTTTTCTTCTCATTTTTATTGAATTTTTGTCCTAGTGAAATTGAAATATGTATAAAACAAAAAGTAAAAAATAATTATAATGAATATAGGTGAAAATGACACACAAATCAATGTAGTAATAACTTACTAAGAGCAACTCCAACAATGTCCTAAATATTGTCCTAAATTAATATTTAGGACATTTAGTCACTTTTTGTGCTCCAACAATGTCCTAGTGATGCCTTAAAACACTAGGACATCCATCTCATGCCCTTTTTTAAAGGCACCTCTATACTTGTCCTAAATTATTTTTAACAATCAAATATTAACTTCCCTCCTTTTCTACACTTCTCTCTCCACTCTTTTTTCCCTTCCCTCCAATTCTAATTCAAATATATTATTATTTTAATTTATAAGGCACTAGTATTAGGTATGTTGTTGGAATTGATACATAAAAATCATGACCTAAATCATTAGGACATTATATTTTATTATATTTATAAGGCATTAACTAGCACATTGTTGGACTTGCTCTAAGAACTTTATTATTTATAATATATTTAGAATTGAAGTAAGAGATACTTGGAGATATTTCTTAGATCATTTCTGAAAGACTTTTAGCTCAATATATAATACAAAATATTCTTTTTAGCAATTTAATGTACATTTATCTCTAACAATATATTTTATATTTGCTATTTGTTAATGTTTACATTTTTTAAACTATAAAGATAAAAAATGTGGAGAGAGAGAGAGAGGGAGAAAAAAATGTGTATCTTATAGACTTATCCTAAAATGTTAGTTAGAACTAAAAAAGAGATTTTATAATTAAGGAAATAGAAGATAATTTTAATGAGTTTAGGAATAATTAATAATATCCTGGAAAACAATTTTTTATTTTATTTCCTCAAAATCTAATTTAAGAATCAAGATAAAAAATTTCTTGAAAATGCTTTTAAAAAGGGAAAATTTTGGCCTAAAGAGAAAAGGGAAGTATAAATTCCGTTGAAGCAAGCTAGACAGGAAGTGTGACTAAACGTCAACTTCGTTTTAAAAGTAGCTACTGAATCACATGGCTCTGCCAAAAAGGGTCCTGGGCGTGTACTAGTAAAAGGGTGCGTGACCCACTCAATTTGGCGATAGTACGTGCCAGATTATCTAGTCCACGAGTTTCCGGCCCAGCCGTAGTTGTTCTTTTCCTGTTTACCAAAAATTTAGCGGTCGGTCCAACCAGTTTATCCATTTTTCTGTGGTGGATAACTGTTACCACTGACCTTTTGCCAACTCTTGGAGTTCGGATCGTTTGACACGTGGTGAGATATTAGCCACGTAATTAGAATGTCAATTTTTGTTGCACTATTTGGGCCTCAAACGAAAAGATGAGCGACTAGTCAAGGCAACAACTAACAAACGGATGCAAATTGCAACTCTAGTTGCATCTACATTGCCTACCTGTTTTTTCTTGTCTACTTATTAGCTCATCATTCTCCATTCTTGGGTTGTGTCTAATTGTATACAGTATAATCAAGTTCTAATACTCCCTCCGTCCCAGCCGGTTCTTTACATGGCGGCTGGGCACAGAGGTCAAGGATAGTGGGTATAAAGTGAGTGTAATATTGTTAAAATAAATGAAGTAGTGGGTGTAATAGTGATTTTATTGTTAAAATAAGTGAAGTAGTGGGTGTAATAGTGATTTTATTGTTAAAATAAGTTAAGTAGTGGGTGAAATAGTGTAAAGTATTGTTAAAATAAGTGAAGTACTGGGTGTAATAGTGTTAAAACTTACTATTTTGGGTAATGTAAAGAAATGGTGGGACGACCCAAAAAGAAAATTGTAAAGAAATGGATGGGACAGAGGGAGTATAAAGTATATTGGTGTGGGGTCCGGTTTACAGAGCAAATGGTCAATCCCATACCGCATAAACTTTCTGTGATACAATGAAAAGTAAAATTTTGGTGTGAAAATGGAGGATTTCTGCGGTACATGCACGTATCACGGAAAATTTATGCGATATGGTGCAAATTTTTTTTTAAATCCTAATCGTTGGATGGTCGATTATAAAATCGTATGTTACATACACTGTATTTTAATGTCCGTAGGAGACTGGGAGCCTATTGGTGTTACCAATATCAACCGGAAGATTTAAATATTTTCTAAGGGACTTATTTCATGTCGGTTACTTTGGAAGTCAAATATTTCAAAAAACAGATATTTTAATTTTAAATGAAACGTAAAGTTTTAATTTTAATTTTAATGATCCATGTGTTTTATTTTGTTTGATTTCACGGTGTATGTATGATCAATTTCATCATAATACAATGCATTTAATATACGGATCCCAAATCGTAGTATTATTTGATGCATTGTTCATCAATTACTCTATCAAGCTGGACACATGAATTCAGTTCAATAAGGTTTGTTTTAGATGAACTTTCATGTGCACTATACTCAAAATAGCATCAAAACGAACACCCCAGTAGATAGCAAGGCCAGAAGGGATCAAGGAAATAGACAGACAATGAGTGCTCAAATATTAGTAGTGTGTAGGAAGATAAAATCATGAATAAATGTATTATGAAGCTACTGCAGTCCGGGCACTTGACACTCTCAACTAGTTCAGATTTTTTAAGTTGGGTCAATACCTAGATTTTTTTAAATTTTCTTCATTTATTTAAAGTGAAAACCAGCCTGCCTTGCTCTATACTAAAATAAAATGAAAACCATATTCTGAGGATCAATATAAAGTACATACCTCATAAATAAAGAACAAAATTAAAGGTTCAATTCTTCAAATCAATATATGAATGAACAGTTAAGTGCATCAATGTTTTTAGGATGAACAAGGGACAATAAAATTCTAGACATTTCCTTGAAATACAAACCTACATCCCAAACACCTATTGTATTAGGTGCAAATCATTAATCAAATGCTACAAACAACTTGCTTGATCTGCTACTAGAGATGATGACAATGAAAACGCCCCTCACAGCCAATCCTTTTGCTGGTAGCTTCAGCAGCAAAAAACCCTTTGCTATATACTGAAACCCCAGATAGCTCACCGCCTGAATTTCAGCCTTCCGCTTTCTCTTTAAACATAATAATTAACTCATCAACACTTCTTGAAATAATCCTCTTTCAACAAATCCTTACCAGTACCCTGCTCTGTAATAGGCAGCCTACATTGCACACATACCTTATCTAGATCACTAGGCTTAATCCCTACCACTTAAATATCAGTAGTCAAATAATGTGCACTATCATATGACTCAAACCCTAAAAACCAACAAAATCGACCATTGACCAGAGCCAAAACAGGCAACTTCAACTTCCATGGGAACTGCCTACAGGCAGTATCAGGTTTCCCCTTAGCCAGTTAGCCGTCACAATTAGAATCCGATTACAAACCTATTTTGCACTAACCTCGATACTATGTGAAATGGCTTTTCCGCCTACTCCAATATCATAGAGTTAACCATATCAATATATCACTAAAAAGTAAAAGCCTTAGCACACCCACCCCCATTTCAGCATACACCACATTAAGGGCATGCTTTACTAGTGTAAAAAAAATCATTTTGCTGTTTAATGATATTTAATACTTATTCAAAAGCTATTTTATGCTTGAATACAATCAATAAAAGTATAACTTATACTTTATCAAAAATTGAACAAAATAACAAAAATCACTAAAACTTGCAAAGTTATGTGTCTGAGGATCATATAATTTTCATCAAATCAAACTACAAACTTAAAAAAAAAAATGTCAAAAAAATAAATACTATCTTTGTAGTTTTTCTGAAATTCTAAGTTGCAACTTCTTTGGAAGTCGTAATAACTTTTTTGTTGACAAACAGATCAATAACTTGATGTAGGCTAAGAAGTAGGTTTGGCCTTATAAACACCATTTTCCAAAGATGAGTCAAGACCTAGTACACCCCAAAAGGCCAGCATACAAGTCACATCCAAATCGGCGTCAGATGGATTCGAAATACAGCTTCACATCAGTGTAAATTAGGGGAGTCGGATTTTAGGGATTTTTTTGAAAGGGATTTAGCACTGTCAATGAAAGTAACATTAGGGACTGGTGGCTTGCAGTTCCTTACGATGTCCTATGTACCGAGCAAACAGCATTATAGACTAGCATTATATTTTGATTTTTAAGGGGAACGATATTACCAGTTTACTCTCAATTATTTATTATTACTAGCTCTGATTATAAATTCGTAAAACATGTTAACATGGCACCTACTCAAAGAAAAGTAAGATAAGTATATCAAACAGCTTGGCAGCAACTAGCAAAGACCTTTTGCGGAAAATATTATAGTCAATGCTTTCAGTGGATATGTTAACTATTATATGTTGATTAACAAAAATGTGGCTGGGAGTAAAAGATCTATTTCAGTATATTACAATATTTGCATATGCAATTATTAATCATCTGTGGTTCACATTCTACATTTACAATAGTTTTAATATGGGGAAATTGGTCTACGATGATAATCATCAGTTCCAGTATTAGTTCCAGTATTGAATTTGGATATAAATAAATGCTGAAAATCATGAAGAGAAATAGTCCTTGAGTCCTTTATAATTACGTTTCACTATTTTACAAGTTGACTATACATTGGTTCTATGTGAAAAGAAGAAAACCTTAGCAGGCAGAAGCAGGCCTTTGTACTTGCTAATCTCGCTGTTCTGCATCTTCTTCTAATTGACTTGAATTTTATGAACCTGGAAAATACAACAGCACGCAAAACAACTTTTTCCTGCTGCCTTATGAGCAACATGCTTTAAGAACATCCTCTATATCTGGATCATCCCCTGCTTCTTTGTCCTGTGTAGATCAAGGTAGCACAGCAAGCATGATATAATCAGACAGTTATTAGTTAACCATTTAGAAAGAAATCATGTAGATAATGGAAACTGGGAAAAATATACAAAGAATTATGTATATATTATCCACACAGTTAAGGAAATTCGGAAGTCTAAGATGCTTCCAACATAAAAGCTTGTTATTAGGCCTTTAAGCTACATGCATGTAGAATCATAATAAAAGAGATATTTTGCCAAAGTTAAATCTTTCGAAAAGTAAATGTGCATTTCAGAGAAACCTTGTGGAGGTATGAGATGTTACTTATCCCTGGTCCGGCAACTAGGATTCCGCCTTGCTGCCTGAGATTGAGAATGCACAAACACATAAATTCCGTTACCAGTACTAAGATAGCATGATAGTGATAATCAACAGAAGTACAACAAAATTTTGACTTGATTATGCTGATGATGCATCAGTAAGCTCATTGTCTGCAATATGACAGTAAATGAGAAGAACCATAACATATACTTATTTATAAAAGATTGCTAATCAAATAAAACAATCATAAAAACCAAAGAAGTTGAATGAAACTGAAATTATTAGAATTGTGATGGACTTTATACAATTTGCTTTAGTTATCTATGCAATGCAACTAAGTAAATATAATCAGTTTGATATGGAATTATGTTATTTGTTTTAGCTGCAGCATTTTTCATACAAGTTTATCATGTCCTAGTTCATCTGCAAATTTGTAACAACACATTATCAAAAATTGTCTACATACCAACCACCTCTTTCTCTGGTGTCTTTTTCGAAGGAAAGCCCCCAGTCCTGTCGATAACCTTCCATATATAATTGTATAATCTTCAAAGCTGCCTAGAATGTTGGAAAGAGAATATCTCATACTTCTAGGACACATATTTATGAATACCATAAGTTCCAATACATGCGATATTGACATACCCCAGGAGTAAATGTTGTTGTAACTCCAGAAACAAAACTCAAGGCCTTGTATGATGAGTATGCCGGATCTGCATACACTTCTGTAAAATAAAGTAACATTGTGTAGTGCCACATCAAGCTCAGGCTAACAATTTAATTTGGTGGAATTTGTAAATTTCTTTAAGATACAGATTGAGAAATTAAATGGAAAATAAAAACCAAAATTCAGCTTTTAGCAGGGTTGTTCAGCAAAAATAAGGTAAAATAGTTCCAAGCATGTAGATAATCATACATTAATATGAATGAATGTAACAGTTAAACCATGTCATTGCGTTGACTCAGCAGTGACATGTCCAAGCAATTCACCAGGATGAATGAAGATCCTAGGGCACAAGGAATAGGAGCAGAGATAGATAAATTAATATATCGTCACACCGGTATGTAGAAGTTATCTATTTTTAAATATAAATTTGGCTAACTAGGTACGTAATCAATATATATTTGGCTAACTAGGTACATAATTATTAGTTATGCTAATCTTGGCCTTTTAGCATTAAAACGTCTTGAGTGCATTGGAACCAAGATGAAAAGGTTCCTAACGATTCGTATAGACTAGGTACTGGCATACTGTCTCTTCAGTAGCTGAACGTCATAACAATATGAAGATTTGTTCTTATAGCTTCAACTCAGTTTGCGAAACATGCTTGAGACTGAGATAGCAAAGAGTACTTAAAAGTTCCATACCTCCCTTAAAACCTGTTTGCTCTGCGAATGTTTTTGCCTGCAAAGGATTGGTGATATACTCAGAAAGGCACACGTTACTCTGTGCTCATGAAATTTTCAAGCTAATAAACGTTCCTAGTGAAGATTCAGATCAGGACATACCTGATCTACACTACCAGGTCCAATTATAACAAGTACCACCCCCGATGCATCCATCACGTCCTGGTAACAATATGGTAAGTTAAAAAGAATTCATATTAAGTGTCAAATTGACCAAATAATTAAGTGGAACCATCGGGCCTATCTGTGTTGACTTAAAATTAGTGGAAGAATGAATCTTATTTCATACTTAACACTTACTTCATAGTACAACTTCATACACTTATTTATAGCCTCTACATACTCTAAATACATCATGGCTTACATCATTTACTAGCCTACAATTGACTAGACATTATTGTTGAATTTGTTGCAGCCATCGTGGATGTTTGTTGCAGCCATCTTTGATCTTTGTTGTAGCCATCTTTGTTGACAACACACCAAATACCCATAACTTCAAGTTACGGGTTTACCACACCAAATACCCCTAACTTCAAGTTACGGGTTTCTTTCTAGAATGATAATTTAACACCCCCTCTCAAGTTGGTGCATAGATGTCATATAAGCCCAACTTGTCCAAGAAATTTGAGAACACTCGGGTTGATACAGCTTTGGTGAGGATGTCCGCCAATTGATCTTCTGATCTTATTTCTGGAAGTTCTAAAGTATTGTCTTCTATTTTTTCTTTGATAAAGAATCTATCCACCTCAACATGTTTAGTCTGATCATGGTTAACAGGATTGTAAACCATGTCACGAGCAGACTTATTATCACAATACAACTGAATTGGTTTCTTTGTTGCATATCCCAAATCTTGTAATATGAACTTCAGCCATAAACCTTCACACATTCCCAGAGCCAACCCCCTGAGTTCAGATTCTCCACTTGATCGAGAAACAACATGTTGTTTTCTGCTCCTCCATGTGACTAAATTGCCACCTACAAATGTAAAATATCCAGAAGTGGACCTTCTATCTGTCTTGTCTCCTGCCCAATCTGCATCAATATATATATCTATGGTCTGCTCCCCTTTATTTCTAGAAAATAAAATTCCTCTACCTGGAGCTGACTTCAAGTATCTCAAAATGCGCATAACTGCATTCATGTGTTGTTCTCCAAGGTTATGCATAAATTGACCGATAACGCTTAATGCATATGCAAGGTCTGGTCTTGTATGGGCCAAGTACATTAATCTGCCAACAAGTCTTTGATATCTACCTTTGTCAACTGAAACTTGGTCCTTTTTGATACATAGCTTTAATCCTTCTTCAACAGGAGTATCAATAGGTTGACAAGCTGACATTTCCGTTTCTTCTAGCAAGTCTAGGACATACTTTCTTTGAGATAAATAAATGCCTTTCTCTGATCTTGATACTTCTATCCCAAGGAAGTATTTTAAATTACCAAGATCTTTCATCTCAAATTCTTTGGCTAAATGTTCTTGTAAAGATTTTCTTTCTTCTGGATCATCTCCTGTGACTATCATGTCGTCAACATAAATGATAAGGGTTGTGACCTTTCCTTGTTTTTTCTTTATGAACAAAGTATGATCAGAATTACTTTGTTGATATCAAAAGGCTTTCATTACCCTTGTAAATCGTCCAAACCAAACTCTTGGAGATTGTTTCAACCCATATATAGATTTCTTCAACCTGCACACCATCTGTTTATACTTTTCTGGAACCATGCATCCTGGTGGCAGATCCATGTAAACTTCTTCTTGTAATTCACCATGTAAAAAAGGCATTTTTTACGTCAAATTGTTGTAATGGCCAATCCAGATTTGCAGCAAGAGACAATAGAACTCGTACTGTGTTAATTTTCGCCACGGGGCAAAAGTCTCGGTGTAATCGATTCCATAGGTTTGGGTGTACCCCTTTGCCACTACTCTCGCTTTACATCGCTCGATTGTACCATCAGCTTTGTATTTGATTGTGTAAACCCATCGACAACCAACTGTTTTCTTTCCAGGTGGAAGCTCGACAAGTTCCCATGTTTTATTTTTCTGCAGAGATTTCATCTCCTCGTTCATGGCTTCTTTCCATCTGGGATCAAGAGAGGCTTCCTGCACACTTTTAGGAATAGATACAGCAATTAATTTATTCATGAAAGACACATTTGATTCTGATAAGCGATGGTTGGAAACATAGTGGCTAATTGTATATTTGACTTTGGAGGATATTTCAGGTTCATATGTGAACTTAGGGATACCTCTGTTGTGACGTGGGGGCAGTTGCCTTCTTTGTATCTCAGGAACATCCTCAGTAAGAGATTGTTGTGGTATATCGTCCGAGGTGGAAGCTATATTATCACAATTTGATCGATCTGGAGATGCATCATCACTACGGTCCTCAACTAAAGGAGGTATACCACTACTTTGATCACTTTCATATGTTTCCTAATTTTGATCAGTTTGTGTGTTATCACCACTTTCATTCAAAACAATTACATTGTGATTGTCGTCTTCATCATAAATGAGAGTTTGAATTTCTCTCCTATACTCCCCTGAAATTCAGTCTTAGAGAAGTACATAATATTTTCATGGAAAACAGCATCCATTGTGACAAATACTCGATGAGTTGGAGGATGATAGCACCTGTAGCCTTTTTGATGAGTAGTATACCCGACAAAAATACACCGCAAAGCTCGAGGTGTTAATTTCGTACGTTGGTGTTTATGAAGATGAACAAATACTACACATCCAAATATACGCGGGGTTAAATTTGAATCTGGTGGAGCAACATCAATCTCAGTAAGAGTCTGGAATGGGGTTTTGAAATCAAGAGTACTTGAAGGAACTCGGTTGATCAGATATGCTGCAGAAGCTAGAGCTTCCCCCCAATAAGATAAGGGAAGGTGAGCACTAATTAAGAAAGCTCGAACAACCTCAAGAAGGTGCCGATTTTTTCGTTCTGCTACCCCGTTTTGTTGGGGTGTGTTAGGACAAGTAGTGTGATGAATCATTCCTTGATCTTCCAAATATTTTTGAAAATCAGTACTTAGATATTCTCCGCCATTATCACTGCGAAGGACTTGAATATTTGTTTTGTACTGAATTTGAACAAATTTATGAAATTTCTGAAATAATGAGTTTACCTCGCCTTTAGATTTCATCATACATACCCATGTCATCCTCGTACAATCATCGATAAAAGTTACAAACCATCTTGATCCACCTAAAGTATTAACTTTAGAGGGTCCCCAAACATCAGAGTGAATAATCATAAAAGGAATGCGACTTTTATTTAATTGTAACGAGAAAGAAGTGCGATGACTCTTTGCAAGTTCACAAATATCACATTGAAAAGAAGAGACATCAATTTGCTGAAATAAACTGGGAAATAATTTTTTTAGATACCCAAAAGATGCATGCCCGAACCGACGATGCCATAACCAGATGTTTGCTTCCCTTGTTTCCCTTTTTTTAACTCCTACTACCAAAGCTTGTCGAAGATCTTCAATACTCTTTGACTCCATATCTAAATAATATAGCTTCTCTCTTCTAATACCACAACCAATCGTCTTCCTGGTATTGATGTCCTTAAAAATACAGAAATCCGGCCAAAAAATTACAACACAAGATAGGTTAGTTGTTATTTGAGAAACGGACAATAAATTATTTTCTAAAGATGGGACAACTAGAACAGAATTCAGATTTATGGAATCAGTTAAGGTTAATGATCCTTCCCCGATGACTGGGGCTGAACTTCCATTACCAGTAGACACACATTTTTGATTGGAAGATTTAAGAGGTGAAACATGTCTAGACTCAACTGTCATATGATCGGTGGCGCCAGAATCAATTATCCATGTATTATGTGCAATAGGTGTAGACGTAGGGCCTGTTTGTTTTAACTTATTTCAAGGAGTTTATGGCTTATAAGGCCATAAGCACTTATGGGGGGTGTTTGCCAAAATAAGTTTTAGCTCAACTTATAACTTATAAGCCCATAAATTGAATGTTAGGAAATCCTAACATTCAACTTATGCTTATAACTTATTTCTCGATATACGTAATATATAATATCCTTCGAATCTTCAAAATCATTTATCTCTCGATACATTCATTAGAAAATTGATATGTATATATCAAATTTCTCTATTCATCGAGATCTATCCATTGATATCCATTGTTATATATAAAAAACAAATATTTTGAAAATTATAAAAAAAAGTTAACTTATAAGTTCTGATTTACCCAAACAGTTTACTGATTATAAGTTCTGATTTACCAAACACTTTACTGACTTATAAGTTATGCTCTACTTATCAATTATAAGACATAAGTGCTTATAAGTCATAAGCTACATTTTTTAAGATACCCCAAACGCCCACGTAGTAAAGACCTTACCATCACTGTTTGAAGACATGACAAGTGCTGAAGATTGTTTGGGTACTTGTGTCTTCCTTTTTTGTTCCACCAGAAGCTATATTAGAGGACCCTTGAAATTTTTTTGTTCCACTTTGTTGAGGCTTGCGACTACGATCCCACCATTCTGGATAGCCCACTAGTTCAAAGCATTGCTTTTCCGTATGACCAATTTTCTGGCAGTGATAGCACTTCAGAGATGACTTGTCCATATTTTCTGACCTGGGGTAGTTAGGTCGATGCATGGTGGCCAAAGCGGTAGCATCTTGCATTGTTGAAGTGAAGGTACTCTGACGCACTTCCTCCCTCCGTACAATCGAATAACATTCCTCCATGTCCGCAATAGTATCCTTTCGTAGAATTTCTCTACAGATTTGTTCGAAGTCTCCATCCAATCCGGCAAGAAAGATGTGTACACGTAATCGATCAACAGACTTCTTATATTCGAGGACATCATCAGGATCCTTCATCTTTATTTTGTCACGATGATCAAGTTCTTGGAAAATTTCTGTGAGCTCTCCATAGTATACGGATAGCGGTCTTCCATTTTGTTTTGCAACGAAGGCTTGTCGATTCAATGTGAAGACTTGCAATTCATCCTTGTCATCCGAAAAAGCTTTTTCCAGGGCACTCCAAACTTCACGAGCAGTAGGTAAACGTAGATAGTGTTTCATTATGTCCGGAGACATTGACATTAGAAGCCATCTTTTTACCTTTTGATTCTCAGATTGCCATTTGTCGTAACCACCATCTTCTTTCTTTGGTGGTTCCTTCTTTCCATTGATATATGATAACTTCTCTCTTTCGGTGATGTGCATCTCCATAATCTGAGACCACACATCATAGTTTGATTTTGTAAGAATCATTCCTGCATTGAATGCACTTTCAGATTGCACGTATATGGGGACAGATCCCATTCCTATTTCGCTGGATTTCTCACCAGTTGCTTCACTTTCTTTGTCAGACATTTTATTGTATTGAATGGTAATAATTTTTCTGAAGCATGACAACGATGGCCAAGCTCTGATACCAACTTAAAATTAGTGGAAGAATGAATCTTATTTCATACTTAACACTTACTTCATAGTACAACTTCATACACTTATTTATAGCCTCTACATACTCTAAATACATCATGGCTTACATCATTTACTGGCCTACAATTGACTAGACATTATTGTTGAATTTGTTGCAGCCATCGTGGATGTTTGTTGCAGCCATCTTTGATCTTTGTTGTAGCCATCTTTGTTGACAACACACCAAATACCCATAACTTCTTCAAGTTACGGGTTTACCACACCAAATACCCCTAACTTCAAGTTAGGGGTTTCTTTCTAGAATGATAATTTAACATGTTGCACACACCAAGTTAGAAATAGAGAGTAAGAAATATGAGAGGAAACTAGGAAAAGAAGAGAAGTAGGCAATAATGCTGATTAAGGCCTGCGTGCAAGAGAAATATGAGTTTCAAGGAATAGTTGAGAAGTGGCATAGGCTGGCAACTACTTAAACAATTAACCTAATTTCGAACCGATATTTAGTGTTCAATCTTGTTGGTAAACCAAGTTTAAAAAAAAGAGGCGAACTGAAATACTCATTTGAAACCACGCGAAATAAGTATCACCTGATCAATGTAAAAAAAAAAAGAGAGCATGAATGAGCAGCCAATAATACCTTTTTATCAGCAAGATAAGCAGCCCTTTTTCGACAAAGAACACACCTGACATTCGAATGCACCAAATTATGAAACAAAAACATACCAAACTTAATCAAGCATAATGGCAATAGATGAAAAAGGGAGAAGAGAGTACCCAAAATGGCGAGCAAAAGCAACAACAGCCTTTCTATCCTTCCACAAATCAGAAATCAAAACAGAATTTCCATTCAAATCAAAAACTCCAACTCTTTGAAGCGAATTGGTTGTGTCTTGACTCACTACACTAGAAGTTTCAACTCCTCCTCCTATACACACATGGTTTCAATACAAACATACACAACAAAACGTAAGGAGAAACATGAAATAATGAAAAGTACATAGAGTTTGATACATATATATAGGCTTACCAAGTGAGGAAGATAAAGGGGAGAGGGTGCGATTGGTACGAGGAGGGACATTGAAAGGGTGGTTGTTGTTGTTTGTATACGAGGAGGAGAAGCAAGGGAGTGTGCGTTTGGGAAAAATGTGAGGAAAATTCATGCAGCTGCTGCCTTTGTTATTGTGGTTGTGTTTATTTAGAAATATGGCATTGGGTGGAATTAGAGTTAAGGACGCCATGAATATACTGTAATGATTTGAAGATGCTTAATTAGTTCAAGACAACCTGACGAGGAGTAAAGTGCTAAACCGTTGAAGCATGTAATGGCATCGTCACATGTGGGTGTGGCTGCTATGATCACACGTGTGAGTACAGTAAAACTCTATAAATTAATACTTGATAAATTAATAATCTCGATAAAATTAATAATTTGTCCAGTTCTAACTTGGGATCAGTACAAAATTGGATCCCAATCGATAAAATAATAAAATAATAACTTTTTTGAAATTCCAGTATTATATATTGATCCCAACGAAACTATAAATTAATAATTACTAAAAAATTTCAAATTGTAAGATTGTCAAGTAAAAAATGAATATATAATCACTTGTTTTTTGTTGAATTTCAAATCTATATTGAGTTCATCTTTAAATCTCCTCAACGGTCGGACAAGTGGGAAATGCATTGCACTTAAGAGTTGGATCATTGTCTTCTCGAATTGCAACAAAAAGTTTGTTTTTTGTTGAACTTCAAATCTACATTTGAGCTCATCTTTAAATCTTCTCATTGCACTTAAGAGTTGGGGTAAGAGCATCTTCAATGACGTTAGCTAAAAAAGATAGGCTAAATTACATAAAATATTGATGATGTAAAATTTGTCAAACCTGTAAGACATTGTGTTCCGAGGGTATTGGCTATAATGATTGGTTATATTTTAAAAATGGTAAGTTATTAATATTTCAAGTTGTTATTAATGGAATATATAATTTTAATATAGAAATAAGTGATGTGGCAATTCACTACAGGTCTTAGAGGTTCGACAAATATAACCAACATCAAGAGATTATCTATAATTATAGACAAGGGTTTTGTCCCATTGGAATGCAAATTTTTTTTACACATTCTTTATAATTCTTATTTATGGTAATTAATTTCAAATTTTACCTAAGAGGTCTCTCCCATTGGAGATGCTCTAATGGGCATTGTCTTCTCGTATTATAACAAAAAGTTACGAAGAGTTATTGCCGCTTGCAATGCTTCTTTCCGAGTGACTGATTCCAAAACTATTGAATCATCCTCAAATTCATTTAATTTGTGAATGTACAGTCATAAAATGTGCCTTTGGAACTTATTTTTGTAATTTATTTTCTATCTCTAACTAATATATATTGTAACTAGTACATTCGACTTGAAAAACAAATTTAATCTCGTTAAATTAATAAAATATCACTATCCTAACATTATTAATTTATAGAAGTTTTACTGTGTGTTGTATGTATCACAGGAGTTGCAAAATATTTTAATTTGAGAAATTTACCCGGAGTCTAAAATTTATTGGTTCAATTCGGCTCGGCTCACTTCACCACTATCAATTGTTAATCAATACTAGCTTATAACAGTTTCTTTTGATATGTTATAAATTTTATTTTATTCTATAATTATGTTTTTATATAATCATTAATTTTTAAAATTATTTTAATATTAATTTAATAAAATTTGAAGTAAATTTAATAAATGATTTAAAATTTATATAATAAAATTTTAAGTTAAATATGTCGTTGACGGGATTCGAACCTTGAATATTTAGTAAATTAATTTAATCATTAAATATACCTTACAATTACATCCAACGGTTCTTATTAATTACTAAAAATATAACGGCAATATGGTTTCATATTTTTGGGTATACATTAATGATTGTAAATTTATGTTTTAAATTAAAAGGTAGTGTATTTAATTAGAATAGAAATATTAATGATTGGAAAATTATGATTGCAAAATTATGTTTTATATTAAAAGGTAACGTGTTTTTATTAGAAAAGAAATATTAATGATTGGAAGATACGATATTTTAGGTTTGTATAAAGGGTAATATGTTCAATAAAAAGTAAACTTTTTTTAAATTGATTGAAAGATAAGATATTTTAGGTATTTATTAAATTTTAGTTAATAGTACAATTATGTTTTTATATAATTATCAATTTAATAATTTTTTAAATTTTAATTTAATAAAATTTTATATACTCATATTTATGTATTATACTAATATTTTCTTATTATAAACAATGTATATGGATTTTTAAACAACATATAGCGATTTTTAATGTATTTTATTAATAATTAAAAATATGGTGTGATATTTTTGGGTAGATATAAATGATTGTAAGATTAGTTTTTTAAAAAGAAGTAAAGTATTTTAATTAGAAAGGAAATATTAATGATTTGAAGATATGGTATGATTGATATTTGGGTTATTTACAAAAATAAATATGTTTTTAACTTTCTTTTACGTTTTTACTATCATTAACTTTCTCTTTCAATTCTATACTTTTACTTTTACAAAAATACTACCACCTTTGTTTTTATAGAATCAATTTTTCAAAAATACTACCTTTCCTAATATAACCTCATATGCAACCTTATATTGAACCTTATATATATATATATATATATATATATATATATATATATATATATATATATATATATATATATTAGATTCCAAAAAAGTGGTCAAAAATGCTAAAAAATGCATATTTTCGAAAACTGGAAAAATTGGAAACTGTAAGTTGCAACTTCCAGTTTTCAGTTGCAACCTTTGCAACCTCATTTGCAACCTCATTTGCAACCTCAGGGCGGCGCCAGCCGTGTGCCTTTGCAACCTTTGCAACCTCATTTGTAACCTAGGGCGGCGCCAGCCGTGTGCCTTTCAACTGAGGTTGCAAAGGTTGCAACGGAGGTTGCAAAAGAGGTTGCAAAGGTTGCAAAAGAGGTTGCAAAGGGGGTTGCAAAGGCACACGGCTGGCGCCGCCCTGAAGTTACAAATGAGGTTACAAAGGAGGTTGCAAAGGAGGTTGCTAAGGTTGCAAAGGTTGCAAAAGAGGTTGCAAAGGAGGTTGCAAAGGCACACGGCTGGCGCCGCCCTGAAGTTACAAATGAGGTTGCAAAGGTTGCAAAGGAGGTTGCAAATAAGGTTGCAAAGGTTGCAACTGAAAACTGGAAGTTGCAACTTACAGTTTCCATTTTTTTACAGTTTTCTAAAATATCCAGTTTTCAGTATTTTTACCACTTTTTTGGAATCTAATATATATATATATATATATATATATATATATTAGATTCCAAAAAAGTGGTCGAAAATGACATCTGAACCCCGGAACTTGCAATCAGAAATTTGTAGCATCAAAGTTGCAAATGAGGTTGTAAAAGTTGTAACTGAGGAAGGTAGTATTTTTGGAATTTTGAAAACAAGGTCGGTATTTTTAGAATTTTAGAAAGGCTGGTAGTATATATTTAAAAATCTAATAGTTGACATGGGTAGTTTTAAACTTATCCCTTGATATTTTAATAAAAGGTAATATCTTCAACTTAAAGTAAATGTGAAAATGGCAATGGCTAATTAGCATTAATTATATTATGTCATTATTTATTTTAATAATTAGGATAACCAAACCGACAAACTTTCAATCTTTCGGCTTTAATATAATAGTATAGATAATTAAATAGGTGCTAATGAAGAGAATGGTAAATTTTACTAAAATATCCCTATTTTATGCTTAATTTGGTAATTTTTCTAATCCTAAATAGGTTAATGGGCTATCCATTTTAGATCCAACTTCCTACTATAACTATCCTTTTAACCACGTTAGAGCAATTCCAATAGCTCCTTAGTTGATTCTTTAAAATATAATAAAATAATGGTTCCTAGTGATTTAGGAACCTTGTTTTGTACATCAACTCCAACAACATTCCCTACATTCACTCCTTATTATTATTTTAATGATAAATTTGAAATCAATTAGAGAATGAGATATAGACAAATATTGGAAAATGGAGGGAATTGAATTTTTTATTGATAGAAATCAAGTTAGGGATGGCTAGTGGTTCCCCAAAAGTAGGGAATGGCTAGAGGTCCTTAGTGTTTTAGGGAACCACTAGCACATTGTTGGAGTGGTATTTTGTACTAAGTTCCTTAAATCTTGATTTAGGAAGCAATATAGGGAAGCTGTTGGACTTGCTCTTATAGAGTTTTTTTTTTCAAAATCCGGGTATACCCGGGCCATTAACATCTTTAACAGCTTCCATAACAAACCATAATTCAAAATCAATATGATCCACGATTGTAGGCACCTAACCTGTTCTTCCTTTCAAGTTTCAAACTTTTAGTTAATCACAATCACAATACGATCCTGGTGAGTTCTGAAGGCTTGATCTTTCTTCAAGGTTAATGCATTAGTTTGTTATGTCTTATGAACGTGCTCACCTAATGGAAGAAACACCAACCAAAATTACAACACCTGAGAAACAATCAGGTTTGTTAATGTTTGTAGTATTGACCGAATAAACCTTCAGAATCAGCACTTAAAATCAGAATGTTTTTTATGTTCTTTTCTAAGGTACGAAGCGGAGGCCACTCTCTAATCAGTCTTCTCCATATTTTCCTAAGCCCGGTATCTGCCCTTATATATATCCAAAATGGTTTTATTTTCATAGATAATAATGGTTTATATGTGTCTTAATATTTTTTGGGATAAGTTCAAAACTACCTATTAACTATTGGCCTTTTAAAAATATACAACCCAACTTTCTAAAATTCTAAAATAACCATCCATACTTTTCTTAATTTTAAAAATATGTTTTGCAACCTTTGCAACCTCATTTGCAACTTTAGGGCGGCGTCAGCTGTAAGAACCCAGGTTTTTGTAATATTTCTAAAATGATCATAAACGGTGATTGGTGGAGGTTATGTAAAGTTTTTAAGATCATATTATATGAATGAAGAAGTATTTATACTTTTATGGATAAAGTATCGTTGTACCAAGAAGAAAGGGAATGTAGAAACTGTCAGATTACGTAGATTTTCATTTTTATTAAATATTGGTATAAATATGGGATATTGAGATTAAGAAAATCTTTAAGCTAAGTTAAATACCAAGGCAAGAAATTATGTAATTTATTAGAAGAATTTCAAAGGCAAATGTTCAAGAACGATGAAAGAAATTTCTACGCGACGAAACGCTTTTACAAGAAAATCTCTAAACTTGCATATGGAATTAAATGGTAAGCATTGGTTGATTAATAGGTGAGTAATATACCTGCAATTTACCATGTAATAGCCATGCAAGGCAAGGAGCATTGGATGCTAATCAAATAAATCAAGTTATGATTATTTAAACCAAGCATTGTATACCATTTTTGGGACAAATTGCCAATTACCTTTCTTTTGCAAAATTACTTTGGAGATTACCTTGGGTAATTGATAAGTGCTGAAGTATGATTGATATATATCAATTATACATATCATTTTATCAATTACATAAGAAAAGATAGCAAAAGCTCTCCCCCTCCATTTTCTCTATTTTCGGCCAAAAAACAGAGCAGCCACTTCAACCTGCCATAACTCCCTCATTTCGCAATGAAATTTTGTGTTCTATAGCTTTCTGGAAAGGTATTGAGATGCTCTACAACTCTTATTCAGGAGCCTCGTTCAGATAGGGAAGGTAAGACCCTCGTTTTTCCAGTTCTTTCAAGAGTGGTGATGCTGACTACGAAAATTTTAAACTTGATTGTTTAGGTCTTGAAGATTAAAGGTTGTTAAAGCTATCTAAGGTGTTTTTAAGGAAAGTCAAGCTTGGTTAAGGTTGTTAAGACTCCAAGGAAGGTAAAACACTCACACCCACCTTAAACCTTATGAGCTATAAGTTGATTTGAAAGGTTGATGCAAGTATGTACATGTTTAAGGGGATTGTGATGTTTTAAGCTTTATAAGTATGGGTAAAATTTTGGATAGTGATAAATGGATGTTACCACTGGTCTTATAGATCCTTGATGATGTTTATATGATCTTGATGGTGTATGGTTGAATTAAGTGGTTAGATGGAGTTCATGGAATTTGGAAATGTTCGGTTTATAGTCGTTATAATGTCGAAATTTCATTAGATCATTTGAGCAGTTAATACAGAATTCAACAAATGTTTTCTTGGTAAGTTTTTGGCCATAAACCAGTAGGAATTGTTTTGTAGTTTGTTTTGACACCAAGATCATGTGATTACGATTTACGATTTATGAGATATGCTCGTTTTAGTGAAACCGGTTAAAACGGACGAATCGTTAAGATGGACTGACTTTACCAAGTCAAACGAGTCCTTTAAAAATGGTCTGTGATTATGAAATCTTTACAGGGGGTAACTTAGTCAGTTATTAAATCCCTGTAAAAATTTGAAGACAAAAGGCTTAATTTTCGATTTTATAGAAATGTTTAAGTCAAGAATGCGCATGAGAAACCACTGCAGAAAGAAGCTATATTTAGAGCAACAATTGAGCTAGTTAAAAGATGTTCTTAATTATGAAATTTGGATGAAAAATCCTCTGGACAGTTAAGAAGAAGTGAGAAAAAGAATTTCATGAAAAAGTTTATTTTTCAATTTTATAGAATTTTTCGAATCATAGTTGCGCAAGTGAAAAACCCTTTTAGGGGACGAATTAAGACGAACTTTAGTTTCGTTGAAAATGACCTTTAACGAAAGTCGTTACGAGACCAATAAATTACCCAAAAGTGGTTAAAGGATATCATGGACTTATAATAAGCCAAACGTGTAATAATGAGGTATTGTTACGAAGTTGTGTCTTTACGAGAATAGTCGATTTGACGGGATTGTT
This sequence comes from Kitagawia praeruptora, assembly GCA_037693485.1. Classification (NCBI taxonomy): domain Eukaryota; kingdom Viridiplantae; phylum Streptophyta; class Magnoliopsida; order Apiales; family Apiaceae; genus Kitagawia; species Kitagawia praeruptora. The sequence continues at coordinate 50,311,862 of CM075348.1, read as the reverse complement.
TAGCGAACTAACCGAACCTTATTGGTTGTTATAGATCATCGCACTAGAGGCATAGCCCAGACTATTCCGACACGATCAGGCAAGTTTTCGAAACTAGTATTTCAAGTATTTTCAAACTGTTGTTGTTGTGGTATAAATGCTATGAGATGCTTGATAGTATTTTTGCGAATCAACATATGATGTATGGTTATTTACGGGGATTTATAAACCTGTTAAGTATGTACGTATGCATAGACTCTTATATATATGTATACGATGATGTGTTACAAGTTCCCAGTAGAGTATGATAATACATTTTCTTAGTAAGGGAGTCGGAGATATTTCGTCAGGATAAGGCATAAAACCCGGAAGTCACCTGAAGGGTTATATGACGTATATTTTTTAAATATTCCAATAAATATAAATTGGGTATTTTCGGATTGAAAATTTCTTTGAAGATATTAATAAATATTATTTGAATATCATTTTCTTATTGAGAATAGTCTGAAGGTTTATTTATTTAATAAATATTATTTAAATATTTATTAAATATTCTAAGCTGATTATTTATTTAATAAATATTATTTAAATATTTGTTAAATATTCCAGGATGATTTAAAAATCATATTATTTATTTTAAAAGTTATTTAAAAACTTTAAAAAGTATTTTAAATATTTTCTGATCGTCGGAAAAGTATTTAAAAATAGTACGGGTTTCCATTTCTTCATGGACTATAGTTTCGCTCATCGAAAAAGTATCGCTACCTCGCTCAAACTTATCAAAACTCGGGAACCCAAGGTTTTGGGAGCTAGTATTAATTATTTTCTCCCTTCGCTACCAACAAGAAATGCACCCTACCTAGTAAGGAGGGGCTCAGGTTTGACTAAACACTCAAAACTTCGACCAACTCCCAAGTTATGTTTGATGAAGCGATTCTTAGTAATCGAAATCTGTTGACTAAAGTCAACCCACACATCAGAGTTACTTTCTCAATTACTCATGGAAGTAAAGTTAGTAAGGATTATCAAACCAGTCGTCAAGCTTTGTGCTTGGGGGAAACTGAATTAAAATTATGTTCCTACGATGCAAAAAATTCTCTAAGGGATTGGAGGAAGAGGGGACATCGCCTTTGAGCGTAATCCAAATATTAAGGCCCATATGCGGTCAGGGTGCAACCCGATAAGGGAACGTCGTCCTTCTACTAGTAGAGAAGCAGAGGCACGGTATATTGGCTGATCACCAGATATCGTGGAAGAGGCTCCAGCATAATTCCATTCTTCCAATTGGATTTGTACTGCAACACTGTGATGAAAGCCTAGGTGCTCAATTACCGATAGTGTTGACAGAATGATGAACTATTCAAAGTACCTCAGAAATTCTTAGTTATATTTTTGGATAAAGAATGAAAATGTTTAATGATGATACAATATCAGTATATGATATGTCATATGGTTTTCGTTAACAAAAGTACTTTGAAAACTATTATTATATGGCTGAGCTATATTGCTCACTCTTGCTTTCCTTTTATATATACTACCACACAACAACAGATAAGCATGGCAAGAACAAGGCAGACCCTCCGTAAAAGCGTGCTAAACGGTCAGCAGTATAGGAGACTATTTACGAGGCAGGTGCCGAGGCCGCACCCAGTAGCATTACCACAGGTGAGCAGACTAAGTTGGATAGGTTTACAGCTTAGGTTGGTTAGGTTTATTTACAAGCATGACTTGTGTAAGCTTCTGGAAACCAAACCGTATTGTGGCTGTAGATGCCGTCTTAGATGGTAATCCTTTTAATTTGAACTTTTAAGATTATGACAATTTGGGTTTGTAATATCTATTTCAAGATGGTTGTAATAACTTAGTAACGTTTTAATTTCGTCTTTGAGCCTATAATCTGTAAATGTTATGTTTGACTGAGGGGTCACAGCATGCTAAAAGGAAGATTGAGAGTAATGTTTATTAAAATGGGAATTAAGGATATAGTGACAGCCTGGATCTCCGACCCCGGATCTAGGGGTGTTACATCAGCCGTGTGAGTTGCAAATGAGGTTGTAACTGAAAACTGGAAATTGCAAATGAGGTTGCAACTGAAAAAATGGAAGTTGCAAATGAGGTTGCAACTGAAAACTGGAAGTTGCAAATGAGGTTGCAGCTGGAAGTTGCAAAAGTTACAACTGAAAACTGGAAGTTGCAAAAGTTGCAACTTCGATGCTATATATGGGAGCAGACTAATTTCTGATTGTAAGTTCCAGTTTTCAGTTGTCATTTTCGACCTGTGTTTTGAAATATATATATATATATATATATATATATATTTCATAAAACTGGTCGAAAATGACAATTGAAAATTGGAACTTGAACTTCCAGCTTTCAGTTTTCGGTTGCATATGAGGTTGCTACGCAACCTCATATGCAACCTTATATGCTATATAGGGGAGTAGACGAATTTTGATTGCAAGTTCCAGTTTTCAGTTGTCATTTTTGACCAGTTTTTTGAAATCTATTATATATAATAGATTTCAAAAACTGGTCGAAAATGACAACTGGAAATTAGAACTTGAACTTCCAGTTTTCAGTTTTCGGTTGCATATATGCAACCTTATATGCTATATAAGGTTGCAATCAGACGAATTTCTGATTGTAAGTTCCAGTTTTCAGTTGCAACTTTTGCAAGCTCATTTGCAACTTTCAGTTTTCATTTGCAACTTCCAGTTTTCAGTTGCAACTTTTGCAACCTCATTTGCAACTTCCAGTTTTCAGTTGCAACCTCATTTGCAACTCACACGGCTGACGCCGCCCTAAAGTTGCAAATGAGGTTACAAAGGTTGCAAAACGTATTTTTAGAAAAATAAAAAGTTAAAAACAAAGTTGGTAGTATTTTTGTAAAAGTAAAAGTATAGAATTGAAAGAGGAAGTTAATGATTGTAAAAACGTAAAAGAAAGTTAAAAACATATATATTTTTGTAAATATCCCATATTTTTATATATGTTTTGGTTAATCAATATGTTTTTCGTAGTTTTAAAACGTCGTTCAAATGTTGTGTTGGATTATGCTTCCTCGCTTTCAAATGTACAATATGATATTCATATTTCAAGCCCAAGATTACATTCGGCAAGAATGGATACACCAAGGAACCATGCAGGTAACACAGAGAAGGAGAATGTCCCTCATTATTTTCAAGGTAATTATTACTTTTTTTTAAAGAAGCAGTATTTTTTATTTTTGAATTGATAAAACTTATTAACTTTTTATGTGATCAGATCAAACCTTGCCATCAGCTGTTCGCAAATTGGATTTCAAGAGCAGCACAACAAAGTTTCAACTAAATATGATATTTGATGAGAATTTGAGTAGTTCGTCTAATCTTCCTGGTATGTCTTTATGGACCATGGTAAGGCAAACAACATATGTAATTAGATGTTAAAATATTAGACTATAATTAATACTTTGTCCGAACACATAGCCATATACAACAAATCATAGTGCAGTTCAAGTGAAAACATGTGAAGCCTAGAGTTTTGATGTATGGCGTGGTCATGAGACGGCTGATTGCTCTTTTGCTGTTGCAGTAAAGGCAATTCAATCCACTGTTAGTGCCATTTCTTAATCGTATCTTTCATAGGCATGTTTGCATCTTTTATTAACGTAAGCCGTGAATTGAGAATCTGGGGGAAATTTGTACTGTTTCTTTTGTGGTTACATCACTGTGCTGCTATAGAACACAATAAAAATACTGTTAGTTACAGAGGCATGCCTGTACACATCTGATGTAATAACCCTAACTTCAGTAATGCTATAGTGGTCACATGAATAGTAAATTTCGAGGATTTAGAGAAATGGTATATAGGTACTCTATAATGGAAATGGAAAATGAATAAACATAAACCATATTAGTGTTGTACAATGGAAATAAGTGACTCGAAATGACGTTAGATTTCAGAAATTCCTGAAACATGGATTTTGAGGATTTTGATTTCGAATAAGCTTCTATTGGACATTAAGGAGCATGGAAACATTATAAGAATTATATATTGAGGAATTAGTGAATTTAGATTTAACCAAGGGATTATTAAGTTAAGAGAATACCAAGGGAATTTGGATTGTTAAATGATTTCAAAACCACTGAGATAATGAGGTACATTCGAAACGAACCACAATTAGACGAGTATGGAAACCAAGCAACCAAGATTAGTAATATAACAAGGATACATACCACATTATCATTTATAAGAATTAGTAGCAAATTACTTGGGAAAAATCAAGAAAAAGAGAATAATGAGGTCATATATATGATGTCACATTCCACTAATCCAAAGTTTAAGGGGTAAATTAGTCTTTTAACCTTGGAAAAAATCTACCAAGCTTCCAACACAATCTAGATTAGTAGTAATTAAGATAAGATCAAAGAAATAAACACAAAAATCTCTCCCCCTTTCTCTTATACACCATTCGGCAAAACCTAGAAAAAAGAAAGAAAAAAATTTCAAAACCCTAGCTCTCTTCAAGATCAATTCAAGGGAAAAATCATGGAGCTTCTTGGAGGATAGGAAGGATCACCCACCAAGTTTCATAGCCATCCATCATTGTTTAGTAAGGTAAAGAAATTCTCAAAGTTGCTTGATGAATAGTGAAACCTTGGAATTAACTTTGTTTTAATGGTTTATTTAGTTGATTCAAGCTATATTAGGAGTGTTTAAGGAGTACCCAAAGCTTATTAAGTGTTCTTCAAGCTTCATAGAGGTATAACAATCCTTTCCCCTTTGTATTTATGATGATTTTTGAGTTGGTTAGTGGTTAGTTAATATAAATGTTAAGTTATGATGATTTTGTGATATAAATGGTTGGAATGGACATGGGAAGTTTGTTGTGAACTTGTAACCATGGTTGGGAGGTAGCCCACATGGTGTAGGGTCTGAAAGGAGTATGGAATGATGGTTTTGGAGTGGTGAAATTTTGGAAAGTATGAAATTACAGCAGTTATAATGTCCGATTTTCGTTAGAACGAAAACTGCCCTGTTTTGTGACCCCTGTATTCATACGGTACCTCACTGCCTAGGTTACCAATTGGCCATGAAATGATAGAGCTTAGTTCATAGATCGTTTTGATATAAGGTGCGTTAAAATCTGACGTACGGTTTAGGAGAAAAGTCAGTTTTAGTGAAAGACGTTCGGTAATCGAGAAAATGTAAATGTATCAACTTTGAGGCTATGATCAACCTACTTAGACATTTTTAAAAATTATGAAACTTTGGGATAATATGGTAGAGTAGTCAAAGAGACATTACCAGTTGACCTTGTAGTAAAAGTCAAAATCTATAATTTATGGGGATTTTTACAGTTAAGTGTGGTCGTTAGGGGAAATGGTGAAAAACCACTGAAACTTCGATTGAGCTTGTAAATGGTTAAGTCCTTGAACCTTTGGGGTAATAATAATACGTTAAACATACATTAAAGTGTAAAGGGTTTTGTTATATGAGAGGGTAGTGAGTAAGAGATGTGGTATTCTAATGACGGTCCTTTTGTGTTTATAGAAATTCCGGAGGAGGAACCAGCCATATTGTCAGGATACAGAAACCGAGGCAAGATCCTTCTATCCCTACTTTAAAAATTATTTATCTTCGGAATAATAATGATATCATGGAATATATTTATGTATATGTGATGCTTTTGTTGCTATATTGCAAAGAATATATTCTCTTGATTGTGGGAAGTTAAAGAGAGATGGATATGTTTTCTGAAATATGAATATAGAGATGATTACGAATGGAGCGAATATGCTCTAGGGTAAAAGAGATATGAAAGAGAATGGTATCAGTTGTTATCTAGGGTTATATGGTTTATAATGCTATATTATAAACATTCTTTTAGTGTATGATATATACATATATTTTATAGAAATAATGTGCGAGAATGGAAATGTGAAATGGTGTTGGTAAATTGAATAATGATCTTATAAAAAGGGGGATTAGCAACAAACTTGCATAAGAGGCTGTGTCAGGGCTGTGTGCGACATAGTCTAGCATTCATGATTCGGCACGAAGATGCCAAGGGAGGATGTTAGCAGGTGGCCTTCCTCCAGGAGGATGTTAGCAGGTGGCCTTCCTCCAGGGATGATGTTAGCAGGTGGCCTTCATTCCTTCTACCGGTAGTAAAAATGTACGGGTACAGAGGACGACTGATCATCGTGCCTCACGTGTTTGACAACAGTGAAAACCCCCATAATAATTGAATGAAGAATAAATGATAAAGTCAGATTGGTATACTGAAAAGGGAAAATGATATGAAACGATGAAATTATTGTTATAGATGAAGAGAAACTGATTTTATACTAATTTATAAAAATTGCTGTATAGGAAGGAAATGAGAAGATGATAGTGAGAGATTTATTCAAGTATTCATATTATTTTAAGTTATTACACTGAAAGGGTATATTGATTATTATATTATTTAAGAAGAGAAACTGATACTGTATTATCTTAGATTTCTTTCTTATAATAGTAAGTGGATGATGTATTATTAAATAAGAGTTTTATTCTTCCTTAAAGTTTATAATTTGATTACTGCTTACATATGTATATACATGTATACTTGGTTACATTTCCAATTCTAGTTTACCATATTATCTTGCTGAGCTATTATAGCTCACTCTTGCTACTTATCTATATACAGCTAGGTATGCCAATACTACGCAGAACGCCCCGCAAGAGGGTAAGGGAAATGCGACCTTCTGAGAGCTTGTTAGCGTCAATCCCCGAGGTAGATGACCAGCGCAAGGGGTTTAGTGGTCTTATGTATATTAAGTGTGAAAGTGTGTAAGGTTGTAATAAATTTGGTTGTTGAAATGCTTCTTGTAGAAGCATCACTCAACAATGTACTTAAGTATGATTCTGGGTTTGTAATAACTTTTTAACTCTAAACTTTTATTATGGTGAATGTTGTTCTCTGAGCATATGACTGGTGTGTGTGTGTGTATTACTGTGGGGTCAATTGCATAAGTATTAATTAAAAAAAAAAAACCCAAGAGATATTGATTTTTGAATGGAAGATGGTCCGTGATGGCCCATATTCATGACCCCGGATTTGGGGCTGTCACAGTTTGGTATCAGAGCTAAGAGTCATAATGCTCAGGAACAAGAGTGATAATAATATTGTATCATTTATAATATAAATTTTGAACTTCCATCAAGTTCAGGGGTGGTATATCGCAGGTAGTATTTATTTTAAGTATTGTTTATAATTTTATAGACCGTTACTAATAGAATTTTATGTTTTATTATAGGGAGCAGAGATGGGTGAGCCGAGTCGAGACCCCCAGTGGCTAGGACTACCCGAGCAGGAGATTAGAGACTTGTTGCTGGTAGGTGTAGAGGTTCCAGAGTATGCTATTGATGACCTCAGGGAGAGACGACGGGCGAGTGCTAGAGAGAGATATGAGCAGAGACTGAGGGAGGAGGCTGAGGAGCGCAGGCAGAGGGATGCTGTGGCCATAGTGCCATATTCTGGTAGACCATATGTAGGACCTGATGGGGCCGGACCTTCCCGAGTGCGGACGGATATTCCTGAGGAGGAGATGCCCTTACGTAAGAGGCCTAGGTTATCTGTTATACCTGAGGAGCCGATTGAGTGGAGGGACATTCACGTGACTCCTACTCCTGTCCCACCTGTCCCAGTGCCATCACCAGTTCCATCTCCTCTACCTAGCCCCGACCCTTTTGAGGACCCAGTTGAGCAGTTCACTCCACCGGGACACTTTATCTTGTCAGAGGATGAGTTGGAGGATGACCCTTCCGAGGATGCGGACACAGAGCCTATTCCTCCGTCTCCACAGGTAGTTCCATCCCCACCATTTGCACCACCTCCACCAGTGGATGCACCCCCACTTGTAGATGTACCTCCCCCAGATGCTATGCCACCTCAGGAGGCACCTATGTTTCCAGCTGGTCAGTTGCCAGCTATTTTCTTGTCAGATTACTTTGCCCTTCAGGGACAGCTGGATGAGTCCCGTCGGACTATAGATACGCTTATACAGAGGTTAGACAGGGCGAGAGGAGGAGGAGGTGTGATACCAGATGGGTTGACTTTGAGCATAGTTAGTATCGAGCTGCGGGCACTCGGTGATATTAGGACGATGTTGGGAGACAGAGGGGATCAAGTATGGAGGGCTCAGATAGTTGATACGGTCACCACTATGGTAGTGCAGATCAGAGACGTTATTAGGGCGTCGTTACCATGATTAGGAGTAGTAGTCTTGGATACTAATCAGACTAGTCATCTTGTGGATGTCATTTTGGGGATTAGGTTAGTTGTTTACTGTCTTAATCCCAGTCTGATTAGAGGGCAGCTAGTCGTGCTTTTGTTATAGCGAGTTAGTATGTACAGTTATGCTTTTGGGGTTTCGAACCTTGTACTTTATGATGTATGATATTAGTAGTAAAAGACGTTGTACTCAAGTTGTAAAATATTTATGTAAATTAATGAAGTTTATGTACTTTGCCTAATTTTATCGTATTTTGATATTAAATGTTGAGAATAAAAAATATTGATATATATGAGGTGATTGACTTAAATGAAAAGGTTAGTGTGCTAAAGGTACTAAGATTATTTGTCAAGGTTGTATTATAATTAAATATTACTTGTGTGAAGTTAAAAATACTGGGATGCATAAATAAGTTAATTAATGATATAATTGTGCATATATGGAAATGATGTATATTGTACCCTAAATTGGGTGATTAATGAAGAATATTATTATATACAGAATCATGCCGCCTAAGCGTAATAATAGAATGAATGCAAGGGAAAATGAGAGAGAGGAAGCAAGTCAGAATAGGCAGGGTGAAAACGCTCATAATGAACAAGATCATGAGGAAGAAGAAGATGAATCAACTGGCCAACAGGGAAATCAGGGTGGTAACCCTTTTAACCAATTTATGGAACTTTTGAGGCAGAATTTAGCTAATCCACAGAATCCGCCACAACCACCTGTTCTTCCCAACCAGGCAGCTAACTCTTTTCGTGCTTTTAAGTCACTAAAACCCCCAGAATTTGAGGGAACCACTAACCCAGTAGCAGCCAGGGCATGGCTGAAAGAGATGGAGAAGGCTTTTGAGATACTGAGGGTAGAGGAAGATCAGAAGACAGTCTTTGCAGCCTATCTCCTAAAGGGAGAGGCAAATTATTGGTGGGAAGCTAAGAAAAATCTCGAGGGAGCGGGAGTGATAACTTGGGAGCGTTTCACTAGGGTGTTTCTAGACAAATATTCCCCTAGGTACTTAGAGAACCAGATGGAAATAAAATTTTTGGAGCTAAAGCAGGAAAACCTATCAGTGGCAGAGTATGAAACTAAGTTTACAGAACTGTCTAGGTTTGTTCCAGAATTCGTGCGTACTGAAGAGCAACGAGCGAAAAGGTTCCAACAAGGATTGAAACCATGGCTACGTACTAGAGTGGCACCATTTGAGTTGACCGAGTATGCTGCGGTAGTTCATAAGGCATCTATTATCGAAGCTGAGAGTGAACAGACTCAAGTAGGACGAGAGAGTAAGAAAAGGAAATTTGAGGGTCAGAAGGGAGGTTCAAGTGAGGGAAGCTACTTTAACAAATTTGGTAAGGGACAAAAACCCCAGTTTGGAGGAAAGTCAGGGAATAATAAGACTACCAGTGAGACTGTGAATCAGGGTGGTAGATCCACAGGAACTTTTCAATCTAGTCAATCTCGAACACCATTTCCAGACTGTAACACGTGTGGTAAGAAGCATACAGGAGTGTGTAGAGCGTTAGAAATAAACTGCTTTAACTGTGGACAAAAAGGACACTACCTTAGCCAGTGCCCATCGGCTAATACCAATCCTAAGAGGGACGTCAAGTGTTACCAGTGTGGGAAATTAGGACACATTGCCAGAGATTGCCGTTCCGGGGGATCATCCGTGCCAGAACAGAGCGTGACTGCTTCAAATAAACCTACTGCCAGGGTGTACAATATGACTTTAGGAGAGGCATTGAGAAAGCCGGATACAGATGCAGGTGAACATTTTTCTAGTATTTAAATTTTTAGTGTAAACGTTTGGTTAGGAATCAATGTGGTAAATGAATGGTATCGGTAGGTTGATAATCTAGATAAGGAAAATCAGTATCTGTTAGGGGTTAGAAATTCTATGAAAAGGAGAATAATAGTATTTTGGGGGTAAACCACAGACTTGTTTATATACGAACAGGAAATATATATTATAGGTAATATTTTCTTACAATTGTTTCAAAGAATCTTATTCTAGTCGGATTTCTGGAAGATTTTACAGAGACAAGATATAATAAGAGCGAAATATGTATATTTTATGTCATGATAGGGATCAACATAGGGATAAACCATAAGTGAGATACACTACCATTCAGGAGAGGCCAATGTGGTGGCCGATACCCATAACTAAAAGAGGGATGTTGATGAATGACAAGCAAATTATGTTGGTGTAATTTTGCGCAAACAAGATAGAGATATTATGAAGGAAAAAGGATGGAGAAAGTGATATAGAAGTTATAAGGTGTAGATGAAAAGGTATCTATGGACATTTCTGACGTGATTCCGGGACGGAATCCTTTTAAGGAGGGAATGATGTAATAACCCTAACTTCAGTAATGCTATAGTGGTCACATGAATAGTAAATTTCGAGGATTTAGAGAAATGGTATATAGGTACTCTATAATGGAAATGGAAAATGAATAAACATAAACCATATTAGTGTTGTACAATGGAAATAAGTGACTCGAAATGACGTTAGATTTCAGAAATTCCTGAAACATGGATTTTGAGGATTTTGATTTCGAATAAGCTTCTATTGGACATTAAGGAGCATGGAAACATTATAAGAATTATATATTGAGGAATTAGTGAATTTAGATTTAACCAAGGGATTATTAAGTTAAGAGAATACCAAGGGAATTTGGATTGTTAAATGATTTCAAAACCACTGAGATAATGAGGTACATTCGAAACGAACCACAATTAGACGAGTATGGAAACCAAGCAACCAAGATTAGTAATATAACAAGGATACATACCACATTATCATTTATAAGAATTAGTAGCAAATTACTTGGGAAAAATCAAGAAAAAGAGAATAATGAGGTCATATATATGATGTCACATTCCACTAATCCAAAGTTTAAGGGGTAAATTAGTCTTTTAACCTTGGAAAAAATCTACCAAGCTTCCAACACAATCTAGATTAGTAGTAATTAAGATAAGATCAAAGAAATAAACACAAAAATCTCTCCCCCTTTCTCTTATACACCATTCGGCAAAACCTAGAAAAAAGAAAGAAAAAAATTTCAAAACCCTAGCTCTCTTCAAGATCAATTCAAGGGAAAAATCATGGAGCTTCTTGGAGGATAGGAAGGATCACCCACCAAGTTTCATAGCCATCCATCATTGTTTAGTAAGGTAAAGAAATTCTCAAAGTTGCTTGATGAATAGTGAAACCTTGGAATTAACTTTGTTTTAATGGTTTATTTAGTTGATTCAAGCTATATTAGGAGTGTTTAAGGAGTACCCAAAGCTTATTAAGTGTTCTTCAAGCTTCATAGAGGTATAACAATCCTTTCCCCTTTGTATTTATGATGATTTTTGAGTTGGTTAGTGGTTAGTTAATATAAATGTTAAGTTATGATGATTTTGTGATATAAATGGTTGGAATGGACATGGGAAGTTTGTTGTGAACTTGTAACCATGGTTGGGAGGTAGCCCACATGGTGTAGGGTCTGAAAGGAGTATGGAATGATGGTTTTGGAGTGGTGAAATTTTGGAAAGTATGAAATTACAGCAGTTATAATGTCCGATTTTCGTTAGAACGAAAACTGCCCTGTTTTGTGACCCCTGTATTCATACGGTACCTCACTGCCTAGGTTACCAATTGGCCATGAAATGATAGAGCTTAGTTCATAGATCGTTTTGATATAAGGTGCGTTAAAATCTGACGTACGGTTTAGGAGAAAAGTCAGTTTTAGTGAAAGACGTTCGGTAATCGAGAAAATGTAAATGTATCAACTTTGAGGCTATGATCAACCTACTTAGACATTTTTAAAAATTATGAAACTTTGGGATAATATGGTAGAGTAGTCAAAGAGACATTACCAGTTGACCTTGTAGTAAAAGTCAAAATCTATAATTTATGGGGATTTTTACAGTTAAGTGTGGTCGTTAGGGGAAATGGTGAAAAACCACTGAAACTTCGATTGAGCTTGTAAATGGTTAAGTCCTTGAACCTTTGGGGTAATAATAATACGTTAAACATACATTAAAGTGTAAAGGGTTTTGTTATATGAGAGGGTAGTGAGTAAGAGATGTGGTATTCTAATGACGGTCCTTTTTTGTTTATAGAAATTCCGGAGGAGGAACCAGCCATATTGTCAGGATACAGAAACCGAGGCAAGATCCTTCTATCCCTACTTTAAAAATTATTTATCTTCGGAATAATAATGATATCATGGAATATATTTATGTATATGTGATGCTTTTGTTGCTATATTGCAATGAATATATTCTCTTGATTGTGGGAAGTTAAAGAGAGATGGATATGTTTTCTGAAATATGAATATAGAGATGATTACGAATGGAGCGAATATGCTCTAGGGTAAAAGAGATATGAAAGAGAATGGTATCAGTTGTTATCTAGGGTTATATGGTTTATAATGCTATATTATAAACATTCTTTTAGTGTATGATATATACATATATTTTATAGAAATAATGTGCGAGAATGGAAATGTGAAATGGTGTTGGTAAATTGAATAATGATCTTATAAAAAGGGGGATTAGCAACAAACTTGCATAAGAGGCTGTGTCAGGGCTGTGTGCGACATAGTCTAGCATTCATGATTCGGCACGAAGATGCCAAGGGAGGATGTTAGCAGGTGGCCTTCCTCCAGGAGGATGTTAGCAGGTGGCCTTCCTCCAGGGATGATGTTAGCAGGTGGCCTTCATTCCTTCTACCGGTAGTAAAAATGTACGGGTACAGAGGACGACTGATCATCGTGCCTCACGTGTTTGACAACAGTGAAAACCCCCATAATAATTGAATGAAGAATAAATGATAAAGTCAGATTGGTATACTGAAAAGGGAAAATGATATGAAACGATGAAATTATTGTTATAGATGAAGAGAAACTGATTTTATACTAATTTATAAAAATTGCTGTATAGGAAGGAAATGAGAAGATGATAGTGAGAGATTTATTCAAGTATTCATATTATTTTAAGTTATTACACTGAAAGGGTATATTGATTATTATATTATTTAAGAAGAGAAACTGATACTGTATTATCTTAGATTTCTTTCTTATAATAGTAAGTGGATGATGTATTATTAAATAAGAGTTTTATTCTTCCTTAAAGTTTATAATTTGATTACTGCTTACATATGTATATACATGTATACTTGGTTACATTTCCAATTCTAGTTTACCATATTATCTTGCTGAGCTATTATAGCTCACTCTTGCTACTTATCTATATACAGCTAGGTATGCCAATACTACGCAGAACGCCCCGCAAGAGGGTAAGGGAAAGGCGACCTTCTGAGAGCTCGTTAGCGTCAATCCCCGAGGTAGATGACCAGCGCAAGGGGCTTAGTGGTCTTATGTATATTAAGTGTGAAAGTGTGTAAGGTTGTAATAAATTTGGTTGTTGAAATGCTTCTTGTAGAAGCATCACTCAACAATGTACTTAAGTATGATTCTGGGTTTGTAATAAATTTTTAACTCTAAACTTTTATTATGGTGAATGTTGTTCTCTGAGCATATGACTGGTGTGTGTGTGTGTATTACTGTGGGGTCAATTGCATAAGTATTAATTAAAAAAAAAAAAACCCAAGAGATATTGATTTTTGAATGGAAGATGGTCCGTGATGGCCCATATTCATGACCCCGGATTTGGGGCTGTCACATCTAATAACAAGCCTAATTGTTTGTAATGCTTTGCATTACTTACATGACCTCTTAACTGAGGGAACCTCTAGTTGTAGAGTTTCTATTTGTATTGTACTTGTAGAAGGCATCAAATCCTAGTTGTGTAATTGTACAAATAGAGTCTAGAATAATGCTTGAAAGAAGTTCCAAGGTTCATGCCTCAAGCAAGGAGTTAAAGACTGTCAAATAATCACAGTTGGGATTTGAAGAAATGAAGAATTTGCCTAAGTACCAATTCGAGAAGTATATTTGTCTATTCGAGAAGTCCAGCATTCGAGAAGTCAGGGATTCGATATCTCAAGACACTATTCGATATCTCTGAATACACTGTTCGATATCTCATTCGATATCTCAGGGATTCGATATGTCTACTACTCTATTCGAGAACTCAAGAAGTCAACAAGTCAAGATGGTATTCGAGTTCTCAAAGAGTCAACAAGTCAAAGTTCCATTCGATATCTCAAGGACTCAGAAAGCTATTCGACAACTCGAGGATTCGATAAGTCAAATGTTCTATTCGACAACTCAAGGAATCCTGATGGAAAAGAGCTATTCGAGAAGTGGTTCGATATGTCATTATAACAGTATTCGAGAACTCAGAGTTATCGATCAAGTCAATTCTAGTTCTCGAATCACTTACTTAGTCACTTCTCGAATACATTCTTGGAGACAAAATACTGAAGAAATTGTACAAGTCAGAAACCTGCAACAAGCCAATGCACTTTATGGACCACAATCTGTAACGTGCTCTGGAAAGCCTACAAGGAAGCTTGGAGAGATATAGAAGAGACAAGGAGCTAAAGAAGTGGATCTAAACAGGCTTTGCAAAGTCAAATCTGTAACCGTTTGGACACTTACTCAAAAAGGATAGACAGACTAGAAAGTAATTTGTTTAGCTACCTTATTTGCAGTAAGTGGGCTGTATCCATGTTCTATAAGGACACAGCCTCACTTCATAACTTAGCAACTTGTGTGAGTCAAGTTTTTCATACACTGTAAGCCATATCTCTCTGAGAAAAACGAAGCTGAGAATACTACCATTTGTATTCACAGATTGTAGCAACCTTTATCTAATAATACATTAGATTAAAGTGATATTGTGTCTTGTGTTGTTTATTTATCCGCACCTTCACTTCTACACACAAAGGCACTTATCTGCTACATAGACTCAATCAAGAAAAGTTCAAGAATCCATTCACCCCCCCCCCTCTGTATTCTTTTACCGTATTCAATACTCAACAAGTGGTATCAGAGCGGGCTGTTTATTCAAAAACAGAGAAACGATCATGAGTTCGAATACACCAAAGACTACAGGAACGGTGAAGGTCCCTAAGTTTGATAAAGAAAACTTCAACCTCTGGAAGATAAAGATGATGTTGTTCATTAAAGCCTCTCATCCCTTGTATCCTGAGATTCTCAAGAATGGTCCTTTTGTTCCACAACAAGAGATACCAGAGAAGACTGTTGGAACCATAACTATCCCAAGAACTTATGAGGCCAAGGATCCATCAAAGTGGACAGAGTCAGAAAGGGAGAAGGTTGCTCTTGACAGCCACCTCATGTTGCTCATCATTGATTCCATGGACATGTCAATGTTTGCAAACATTGCATCATGCACGTCTGCTAAAGAGATGTGGGATCACATTGAGGTGTTGTGTGAAGGGACTGATGAGGTTAAGGAAAACAGGAAACAGATACTAGTCACACAGTATGAAGCTTTCATGGCACAGCCCAAGGAAAGCATCACTGAAATGTTTGAAAGGTTTCACAAGCTAGTTACTGAGTTGCAGATGAATGGAAAGGTTTACAGCACCAAGGAGTTAAATATGAAATTTCTGTTGTCTTCACCAAATCATCTGGAGCAAAGAGTCATTTCTCTAAGAGAGAGAGATTTGAACAAAGTCACCTATGATGTGCTCTATGGAGTACTAAAGACTCATGAACTTGAGTTGCTTCAGAAAAGGGCTATCCAAGCCAACCAAGGTAGGATGATAAACACATCATGTGCCTTGATTGTCAACAAATCCATTCTGGACCTAGAAGCATCTACAAGCCAACTAAGGATAGAGGAGGTGGCAGATGATGAAGAAACTGAAGCTGGGGTGAGTGAACCTGTTGAGGAAAAGGAGGAAGAAGAAGAAGAGTTTTACACTCTGGAAGAACTTGATGGGATGGAAAATACCTCATATGCCTTCATGGCCAGAAAATTTCCAAACATCAGATTTAAAAAAATCAACCCTTCAAACCCAAAACTCAAAACCATTCAGCCAACAAGAACAAGGCACCTGTGAAATCAAACAGAAATAAGTTCAAAACCGGTTATGTGGATAGGTCATCTGTAAGGTGTTTTAGATGCAATGACCTAGGGCATTTTGCCAGTGAATGCAAGAAGCCTATAAGAAGGATAGAGATTATCTTGAGCTAGAAGCTAAGTATGAGGCCCTTCTGAAAAAGCAGACACATGGTAAGGCCTACATAGCTGAAGGGAAGTGTTGGGATGATTCTGAGAGTGATGAAGAGGAACAAGAATTCTGCAATTATGCCTTGATGGCCAACTCCAAGGATGACTCATCTTCATCTGATTCTCAGGTACCATCTCTCACTACTATAGACATGTCTGTTTCTGAATACAAATGCATGATTGAACAATTATCTGTTGAAATGTTTAATATTCATACTAGTATGACTGCTGCTAATGAGGAGATTGCTAAACTGCCTACTAGAAATGAAATATAAACCAAAAAGAATGAGGAACTTGAGCTAACTACTATGCAAGTAGAAAACCTTAAGAAAGAAGTTGAATATTTGAAGAACAAGGTTTTATGTGCTAGTCAAGTAGAGAAGGCTCTTAGGGATGAATTAGCTGATAATGAATTCAAACTTAAAACTTTCAAGAAATCATCTGGTTTAGTGCAATCCTACTGTGAGAAAATTGAAGCTAAACCCAAAGCAGCTATTGGACTTGACTATGACTCTCTCAAACAAAGGAAAGGCTATGCTGTCATTGAAGAGGACACAGCTGTTCATGAGAAAGTGCCTCACATTTTGAGAAAAACTGAAAATCCAATTTTTAAGGAATCAACATTTGAAATTGATGAGGATGCCTTACTCATCAAGCAAATGTTGAATGATGAGGATGAGGCACAATCTAGTGAACAGCAAGCATCCTCTAAGGGTGAGAGTGTCAAGTCAAAGACCAAGAAGCCAGTAGTTGATAGGCCAAGACCTAAGAAGTTTGTTAAGTTTGTCTCAGCTGGGAAGAGTGAATCAGAAAAGGAAGTGACTAAAAGGAAACAGAACAGAAATGGCAAGTTAGGGATTAACAAGGATAACAACTATGCTTATATGCCTAATGCCCCTAGGAAAACTTGTCAGAACTGTTTCAGTACCAATCATCTAACTCATGCATGCAAGAAACCTGTTGGTAGTGTGTCTAAACCTTTCTATGATTGTTCTGTGCCTCTAAGTCATAGAGATGCACCTTTCTGTGATAAATTTGACTGTATGCCATGCAATATGAATGTTATGACTAGTTGTTTTAATTTAAGAAGGCAGTTCATTGATGGTTGTATCAGTCACAATTCTCACACACACTACACAAGGTCAAAGTCTTCAAGTCCTCCTAAAGCTAGGAAGGTACCTTTGTCACCTAAGTCTGAAACCTCAGGTTCTAAGACTTCCAACAGTGACAAGAAGACTAACACTAAGAAAGTTGACAAGCATGTTGTTTTTGATAAAACTGTCTCTAAGTCACATGGACCCAAACTTGTTTGGGTACCAAAGGAAAAGTAATACCTTTGTGGTTGCAGGGCAAAGAAAGTGAAAAGAAGGTCATGTGGATTTTGGACAGTGGATGCTCAAATCATATGACTGGTGATATGGCCCTGCTATCACAGTATGAGGAAAAGGCTGGCCCAATGGTTGCTTTTGGAGATGACAGCATGGGTAACACATTGGGATATGGCAAGCTGAAAGTTGGAAATGTCATCATTGAAGATGTAGCACTAGTCACGGGGCTCAAGCATAATCTGTTAAGTGTTGGTCAGTTTACTGATAGAGGATTCAAAGTGAATTTTGACAAAGATGAATGTTTGATCACCCACAAGAAGACTGGTGATTTTGCTCTATCTGGAGTAAGGAAGGGAAGCCTGTTTGTAGCCAATATGGACTCTGCAAACAAGGACAGAATTTGTTGTTTTTACTCAAAAGCATCAAATGAAGATTGTTGGCTGTGGCACAAGAAACTATCACACCTGAACTTCAAGGCCATTAATTCTCTAGTCAAAAGAGAGTTAGTGAGAGGCATGCCCACACTTGAATTCTGCCAAGAAGGAGTGTGTGAGGCTTGTCAAAAAGGAAAAATGAAGAGATCAAGCCACAAGTCAAAGACAGTGACATCTGTAACCAAGCCACTACAACTTATCCATATGGATTTGTTTGGGCCTGTCAACATAATGTCACTTGGAAGAAAGAAGTATGCCCTGGTAATGGTTGATGATTTTTCAAGGTATACATGGGTGGAATTTCTGGCATCAAAAGATGAGGCTCCACAAGTAATTATTGAGCATATAAAGAAAGTTGACAAGGAAGCAAAGGCAAACGATGCAAGTGTGATTGCACTGAGGAGTGATAATGGAACAGAGTTCAGAAATGCCACACTTGAAGCATTCTGCAAAGAGAATGGCATTTCTCAGCAATTCTCAGCTCCAAGGACTCCACAACAAAATGGAGTTGTTGAGAGAAAGAATAGAACTCTAATTGAGGCTGCTAGAACAATGTTACTTGATGCAAAAATGCCTACATGTTTTTGGGCTGAGGCTGTGAGCACTGCATGCTATATTCAGAACAGAACCCTCATCAACAAAAACACTGGAAAGACACCTTACAACTTGATGACTGGAAAGAAGCCTACACTAAAGTATGTTCATACTTTTGGAAGCAAATGCTTTATACTCAAGGATAATTCTGAATATGTTGGAAAGTTTGATGCAAAAGCATTTGAAGGAATTTTTCTTGGCTATTCTATGGAAAGAATTGCATACAAGGTTTATGTCATCAGTCAAAAGAAAGTTATAGAAAGCACAGATGTAACATTTGATGACAGCAAACTACCTGGACTAGAAGAAGCCAATGATGAAGACAAAGATCCATTGAAGTTTGATAATCTAGATGATTCTGATGAAGAGACTGAAACTGGAGTTGAAACTCAAGTTCAACATTCTCAAGTGAATAATGATACAAGAGAAGAATTTATGCCAACCAATAGTGGAGAAACAAGCATCCAAGACAAACCTGTGAGTAATGGCAACTTCACAGGGGGAGGAAATGAGGATGACCATGATGTGGATGATGAAGCAACATCAAGAATGAGAAATCAGGCTGAACACTCGAGGAAATGGGATAGATCACACACTGCAGAGCAAATCATTGGAGATCCTAATGCAGGAGTAAGGACTAGGAGAGCAACTCAAAATGAGTGCCTCTATGGATGTTTTCTATCACAAGTTGAGCCTAAGAAACTTGATGATGCATTGTTGGATCCAGATTGGATTATTGCCATGCAAGAGGAGCTGAATCAATTTGAAAGGAACAAAGTATGGGAACTTGTGCCTGCACCAAAGAACAGAACCATTGTTGGAACAAAATGGGTTCTGAAGAATAAGATGGATGAAGATGGTGTAATAATAAGAAACAAAGCAAGGCTGGTTGCAAAAGGATACTCTCAACAGGAAGGCATTGATTATGATGAGACATTTGCCCCTGTTGCTAGATTGGAAGCCATTAGAATATTCTTGGCATTTGCTGCTTATTCAAACTTTAAAGTTTATCAAATGGATGTCAAGAGTGCATTTCTAAATGGAGAGTTGGAAGAAGAGGTTTATGTGCAACAACCACCTGGCTTTGAGGATCCACATTTCCCAGAATTTGTCTACAGATTGCTTAAGGCATTGTATGGACTTAAGCAAGCTCCAAGAGCATGGTATGATACTTTATCACAATTCCTTCTTGAAAATCAATTCACTCGAGGCACATTGGACAAGACACTGTTTTACAAGAAGCATGGTGATGATATGATCCTAGTTCAAATCTATGTGGATGATATCATTTTTGGTTCTACAAATGAGAAACTGTGTGAGAAATTCTCTAAACTCATGCAGAGCAGATATGAGATGAGTATGATGGGAGAGTTGACATTCTTTCTAGGGTTGCAAGTCAGTCAAAGGAAGGATGGTATCTTTATCAGTCAAACCAAGTACATCAAGGATTTATTGAAGAAGTTTGACTTGGAAGATTGTTCACCTGCCAAGGCACCCATGGCCACTGCCACTAAATTGGATGAAGATGCTAAAGGCAAGAGAGTAGATATCTCAGTCTACAGAGGCATGGTTGGTTCTCTACTCTACCTCACTGCAAGTAGGCCAGACATCATGTTTGCTACATGCTTGTGTGCAAGGTTTCAATCAAATCCAAAGGAATCACATTTGATTTCAATAAAAAGGATCTTTAGATATCTGAAGGGCACTCCTAACTTGGGATTATGGTATCCTAAGGACACAGGGTTCAATCTGGTTGGTTATTCTGATGCTGATTATGCTGGATGCAGAGTGGATAGAAAAAGCACCTCAGGAAGCTGCCAGTTTCTTGGACAAAGGTTAGTTTCTTGGTATAGCAAGAAGCAACAATCTGTGTCAACTTCTACAGCTGAGGCTGAATACATAGCTGCTGGAAGTTGCTGTGCTCAAGTGCTTTGGATTAGAAATCAACTTAGAGATTATGGACTTGTGTTGGAAAGAATTCCAATCATGTGTGACAACACAAGTGCAATCTCTATAGTTGCCAATCCTGTCAATCATTCTAGGACAAAGCACAGTGACATCAGATATCATTTCATAAGAGAACATGCAACTAATGGAACCATTGAGTTGCATTATGTCTCTACAGATAAACAACTAGCTGATTTATTCACTAAGCCATTAGATGAAGCCACCTTCACAAGGTTGGTAAGTGAGATTGGAATGCTGAATTCTTCAGATTCTGGCTAAGTGAATACATCATCTAGATTGTTGCAGCAGTAAACACTTACTTTATCTAAATTCTCAATATTTTTGGAGTAAGTGTTGGCTGAAATATGATTTATAAATATTTCAAATCTGTTGCATATGTTGAAAATCATATTTTTATTAACTTAAAATTTCTATGAAATTTTGAGAAAATCACTATTTGATTTGCTAGGATATTTTTCAATGAATATGTCTTGTAAATTTTAAAAAGATAGTGAAAATCAAATTTTTATGAGTGATGGGTATAGTTCGATAAGTCAGACTTCTCGAATGATTCACTATTCGACATCTCTAATAAGTCTCATTAGAGTACTCTTGAGTTCTCGAATAGAGTCTTTCTGAGATATCGAATAGAGGAATTCTTGACTTCTCGAATATAGCAACTGAGTTCTCGAATGACTGAGTTCTCGAACACTATATTTGAGTTCTCGAATCATTTGAAAAGGCTAAATTCTCGCTGAATTTTAACCGATTTTGGACTTTTTGTCTAAAAGTTTAATTCACTCATAAAAACACATATTATTTAATTTAGAATTATTTCTAAGTTAGATAACTGCCAGCTGTGAGTTTCTATCTGCTTGAGTTATCGATTAAGCCATTCTCGACTTCTCGAATAGTTGTTTTCTACTTCTCGAATGCCTGACTTGTCGATACAAAACTCTCTGCTAATCGACAATTCAAGTACTTCATACTTATACAATTTCACATCTATTCGATTCATTTCATTCGATTTCTCAAGCATCTACACTCTCTAAACCCCTGAAACCCTAGCTACGAAAAGCCAAA
Source organism: Kitagawia praeruptora (assembly GCA_037693485.1). Lineage (NCBI taxonomy): Eukaryota > Viridiplantae > Streptophyta > Magnoliopsida > Apiales > Apiaceae > Kitagawia > Kitagawia praeruptora. Next base: position 50,290,076 of record CM075348.1, on the reverse strand, counting down.
TTTCCTCTTCAACCTTCAATTTCTTTCCTCTCTTCTACACAAATGGCAACAGTAAAGTTTAACACCAACTTCATCGCACTCACTAGTGATGTTGAAGCACCCAATGCCAATTTCAAGTGCTTTGTGAAATGGATGGCTGAGTCGTATATCAAGGATGCACTCTCTGCCAACCCAACTCTATATCTAGATATTCTGGAACAATTCTGGAGTACTGCTATTGTGGAGGTTGTAGCCCTGGAAAACGCAATTACTTCATATGTCATCTACTGCAAGGTTCAGGATAAGGAAATCACTATCACTACTGCAGACATGAACCAAGCACTAGGCCTTCAACAAGAGTCATTTGACAGACTGGCCACTAATGCAGAGTTGGAGGAATTCTTTGAGTTCATAAACTACTCAGATGGGATTAACCTTGGAAAGCTAAACAGAAAGAATCTGAGAAAGGAGTGGAGTTATGTGTTTGCAACTCTTCTCCAAGTCTTCACTGCCAGGAAATCAAGCTTTGATCAAATCAGTGCACCTGTGCAGCAAATTGGATATGCTTTGGCCTATGGAAAGAAGATTGATGTTGGCCAAATCATACTCCAAGAATTATATGGGAGACTTGGTAAGAACACAACCAAGAGAGGTACTGATATTTTCTTCCCTCGCTTTATTCAATCTGTACTTAATTATAAAAATGCTTCATTGATTGAATTGCCTGGGATTGATAAAAATAAAATAGGCTATCCTAAGTCCATGACCAAACTCATTTTTGGTAATTTGGAGACTAGGAATGATGTGGATGTAAGACTGAACATAACTCCCCACATGGAGAGTTTGTTTAAGACTTATCCCCACAACATGCCAACATTTGATGCAAAATCCAAGTTAGCACAGCCCAAGCAAGTAGAACAAAATGCTAACCCAGGGCCTGCTAACCAACCCTCTCAACCAAACACTCTACCACATACTGAGCCAACTGCATCATCCTCTCAAAAGGGTGATGTTAGTAAAAAGAAGAGAAAGGAAGTAATGTCTGCACCATTGAATATCTTGTCTGAAGCAGCATTAGCTGTTGAATTAGGTCTAGGAAGTGAGGAACCTGAGTTACCCTTACACAGGACAAAGAAGAAGAGAACTAAGACCACCTCTTCAGTCACACAAATGGCTGAAGTTGTAATATCAGGGGCACACAGCTCACTAGGTGTATCCTCTCAACAGGGTGCACCTATAGAATCAAGCATCATCCCCAATGCACCTTCTTGTATAGAGTCAGGACATGGGAGTGATAAGGCTGGCACAACACTGAGTGGAGAGCACATCACATTTGAAACTCCTTCTATCTCTCAGGGGGAGTTGCCAAAATCTACTCTTAATCACACTTCTCTTCCAGAATCTAACTCTGAAATTTCTTTGGAACCTGCAACTCAGGCAACTGAGATGCAAGGTATTGATCATCAAGAATTCTTTTCTCTTGATGAGCCAATAATTTCAAGTGACTTAGTACATGACACTTTGTTCACCACTCAGAACCCACATTTAGATGGTGAGGGAATGCATGCTGAGGCATCTCCTAATGACACCATCACAAACACAGAGGTTCCACTAGTTTTTACAAGAGACTCTGTGCCTGTGTCAACTGCTGGTGTAATTCATCCCACTTCTGTGGTGACACCAGTAGTAGAGTCAATCCATCCGGTTACAGAAGTTGCATCTATAACTGAGGAGTCTAGCCTGCCTAGCTCTAGCTCTGACTTCATGTCAAAATGGCTGAAGCCTGTGCAACATGACAGTGCTTTAGGATCAGGGTCTGTTCCACAACAATTGACGGTTGAAGCACTCCAAAGCTTAATTGTGGATCAGATTCCTGAGTTCACAAAGATTGCTCAGAACCTTCTCACTGCAGACATGCCGAATCCAGACTATGAGGCTATTCTGTTATGCCATAGGGATGATGTGGAAGTGCAGAAGTCAAAGATCATTGATGATGCTGAGAGAGATGGCAACATAGATGCCTGGTTGCAAGGAAAATATGATATTACTCTCGATGAAGCACTTCAGTATCTCAGGGAGGAATACATCACTTCACTGGGCTCCAATGCAAAATCCCTGTCACCTGGTGAAGTGTATGAAGCTGTAAATGATTCCTACAAGGGTTTCCTCAAGGCTGCACACTATCTTGGCAAGGGAGTCAAAACTGAAGTCAACAGGGTATGTGACAAGACAGCCACTTCAGTAGCAGAAGTCAAGAGGGCCTTTGATGCTAAATTTCCTCAATTGGACAGTGTGTTCAAGGACATCAAACACTGCAACTCTACCTGCACTCAGATGGATAATGGGCTAGCTCTGCTAAAGGATACTGTCACAGGTCTGGGGCATCAATTTCAAAATCTATCTGACCAGACTACAGATGCCAATGCCATGCTGAGGATAATGTGCAAGAATCTTTATGGAGATAGGCTAGTGACTGATGTCCCTGTGCATGAACTGTCTAAATATGAAGTGAAGAGGCTGCAGGATCAATCTTTATCTGGTTTCAAGGCCAATGAGTTATTCACTAAGGTGAACACTCTTGAACAGGAGGTAGCCACTCTTACCAAAACCAATGCTCATCTTACAGAAAAGGTTGCACTGCTAAATGATCAGTTGGACACTCAAGCATCCACCACAGCTGATGTCCTTCTGCATCAACAATCCATGTTAGCTGCAATGATGAAGCATATGGGTCTCCCTCTACCTGATGAATCTTCAATCCCAAAGGACATTTCTACAGCCTCTGTGCCTGACAACAAGCCTAAGGGGGAGAAGAAGACAAGGAACTCAAATGCAAAGGGGGAGAAAGGTATAATAATAAAAGAGGGTGGTCAACAAAGGGCTTCAAAGTCTCTACCAAATGTGCCTGGCAAAGGAAAATCCAAAGTGGATGAGCCTCCATCTATCTTGCCAGTTGTCACTCTACCAACTGTGCACATCACTACTCCAGGAGGACAGAAGCAATCCATAACCACCACAGTGGTTGCAGGAAGTATGCCATCTGACAAACCTCCAACCTCTATATCTGAGAGTGCCAAGCCTGTAGAAGTTAAAGTTGTTACTGAGGCCAAGCTACAAGAGGTTGCTAACTCCAATGTTTATCATGATAAAGCCTTCTTGGAGTTTCTGAAAGCCACAAGGGAACAGGTTTGTGACACTCAGTTCTATCTGAGGGAGTTGAAGAAGCAGATTGATTGCATCACTGTCATTCCTAAGAAAGTCAATAATCTGTGGATCAAGGAGATAGTGATGATATCCAAATTGAAGATATGGCATCTAACATACAAGACTCTACAAGAACTGAAACACTCAGAGATAGATGCTATACTCGAGCTTATAGAAAAGAAGAATGAGAACAACAAAAGTCTGTTTGATGACTTGAGGAATGACCAACCTTCAAGGCTACCAGAAGTGATCAAGAAGCCATGGACAATCATTTATCAGTCTGGCACCAGAATTGAAGATATCAAGCAATTGGTCATTCCCCATGATCTCACCACCAGAAATCACAGATTGATCATTGCTATCATTGATCAATTACAGAAGAAGGTTGGAGCCAGAAATGCTGAAGAAACTGAGGCACTGCACATCCTCAGAACCTATATTGCAACTGGTGAAATTCCAGAGATGGCTCAACCTAGGAGAAATAAGGATGATGATTCTGAAGACAAAGGTGATGGGAGGAGAAGACATCATAGGAGAGATAAGGGTGATGAAGACAAGAAGAAAAAGGGAGACAAGGATAAAAAGGATGATGATGACCAAGGTAAAACCTATGAGAGGAAGAGTGGAAGACAGCAAGCCTTAGGCACTGCTAGCAGTAACCTCACCACATCACAAGACTCTAAGTCTAGGGTGAATACTGTTAGTAGTGACCTAGCAAAATCTACATCTGTGGCTTCTGCAACTGTCTTACCACCTCAAGAAGAGAAGAAGATTCAAGTCAAGAAACCATGTGTATGTTTCAGAAAGCAATCTGCTAATGGAATACTACTATGGTCTACCAACAAAGGTCAAAGATTTCTGCCAAGCAATCATGTCAAGAGGATGAAATTTAAACATGCTGCAAGAAGAGTGAAGCTATCCAAATCTAGAGCCCTAACAATCATTCCAGGATTGAAACTCCAGCCACTTGATGAAGACTTTGATGAAGAGCAACTGCAATTTCTAAGAGCTCAAAAGATATGCTATGCTGCAATTGTGGATGACCACCTTGAAATCAAGTACACTGATGGGAAAGAAATGAAATTCAAACAAGGGGGTTGTCAACATTGGGGTAAATTGTATGAGATAGAAAGAATCATTGCATTGCTGGATTCTAAAGACAAGGTGGAGAAAGTATGGAAGCTGGAATTGATTGACTTTGTGAAAATGAAGAAAGATTATGCTGAGAAGATAAGAAAGGGCTGCTATGAGAAATGGTTAGAAAGGGAGAAAGAAATTGATAGACTGGAGATTAAAGCAGAAAAGCTAAGGGCAAAGGGATTGTGTAGAGTTCAGTTTGATCCCTATGTGGTGAAGTATAGGAGAAGAAATGGAGCCAATGTCAATATAAGAATGGACCTACTCAGTCACTATCCTGCCAACATTCTGAAGCCAGTGCTTGAAGATTTCAAAAACTCTATTATGATTGAAGAATTGGATGCTATGACAGAAATCATGAGAGCAGTAGATGAGATTGCAAGAAAGGAGAAAGAAAGGAAACAGAAAGCATATGATGATCTACAAGCCAAAGCAATGGAGATGCAATCAAAAGAAAATGGCTAGTACCTCATCATACTGTAAGAGTATTTATCTTGTAATTTCATTTATGTGTTCAATCAAAATACATACCTGTACTTTTAAAGTTTTATCTTTATTTATGTTAGGCTTGTTATCAGACATGAAATTGTGACTAAGGGTCTCACTCACAATTTGGGGGAGATTGTTAGTTACAGAGGCATGCCTGTACACATCTAATAACAAGCCTAATTGTTTGTAATGCTTTGCATTACTTACATGACCTCTTAACTGAAGGAACCTCTAGTTGTAGAGTTTATGTTTGTATTGTACTTGTAGAAGGCATCAAATCCTAGTTGTGTAATTGTACAAATAGAGTCTAGAATAATGCTTGAAAGAAGTTCCAAGGTTCATGCCTCAAGCAAGGAGTTAAAGACTGTCAAATAATCACAGTTGGGATTTGAAGAAATGAAGAATTTGCCTAAGTACCAATTCGAGAAGTATATTTGTCTATTCGAGAAGTCCAGCATTCGAGAAGTCAGGGATTCGATATCTCAAGACACTATTCGATATCTCTGAATACACTGTTCGATATCTCATTCGATATCTCAGGGATTCGATATGTCTACTACTCTATTCGAGAACTCAAGAAGTCAACAAGTCAAGATGGTATTCGAGTTCTCAAAGAGTCAACAAGTCAAAGTTCCATTCGATATCTCAAGGACTCAGAAAGCTATTCGACAACTCGAGGATTCGATAAGTCAAATGTTCTATTCGACAACTCAAGGAATCCTGATGGAAAAGAGCTATTCGAGAAGTGGTTCGATATGTCATTATAACAGTATTCGAGAACTCAGAGTTATCGATCAAGTCAATTCTAGTTCTCGAATCACTTACTTAGTCACTTCTCGAATACATTCTTGGAGACAAAATACTGAAGAAATTGTACAAGTCAGAAACCTGCAACAAGCCAATGCACTTTATGGACCACAATCTGTAACGTGCTCTGGAAAGCCTACAAGGAAGCTTGGAGAGATATAGAAGAGACAAGGAGCTAAAGAAGTGGATCTAAACAGGCTTTGCAAAGTCAAATCTGTAACCGTTTGGACACTTACTCAAAAAGGATAGACAGACTAGAAAGTAATTTGTTTAGCTACCTTATTTGCAGTAAGTGGGCTGTATCCATGTTCTATAAGGACACAGCCTCACTTCATAACTTAGCAACTTGTGTGAGTCAAGTTTTTCATACACTGTAAGCCATATCTCTCTGAGAAAAACGAAGCTGAGAATACTACCATTTGTATTCACAGATTGTAGCAACCTTTATCTAATAATACATTAGATTAAAGTGATATTGTGTCTTGTGTTGTTTATTTATCCACACCTTCACTTCTACACACAAAGGCACTTATCTGCTACATAGACTCAATCAAGAAAAGTTCAAGAATCCATTCACCCCCCCCTCTGTATTCTTTTACCGTATTCAATACTCAACAAATACATGTTTAACATTTAGTGTAACTAAATTCTATTGACATTACGAATTAAAGTTGATTTATTTTCACCTTTTCATATCTAATATGGTTTGGGGTTATTAGAACAACCAGGGGTTTAAGAGGGTTGATCAAAACCGGTGGGAGTTTGAGAATGAGGGTTTTGTACGAGGCAAAAGCCATTTACTGCAGAAGATACATGGTCAGATCTCAAGAGAGGACGAGTATGTTGAATTTGACAAATTTGTGTTATTCCCAGATTACACACTTGTATAATTGTAGAAGGGGGGGTTGAATACAATTCTTGATATATATAAATTTCTGATAAGAACCACAGAAATCTATAAGGAGATAATCGTTAAATGAGAAAAGATTCACAAACACATAAAAAATCAGGTGGTTAAATGTACCACCTGAGACTTTTATTCGAAGAAAACTCTGTGATACAAAAGTACACAGCTTCTGTTTTACAACTCTTTGCTTCTAAGGATATTCAAGAAACCCTAAGCAAATATGTCTGTTTTCTTAGTTTCTAAAGAGTTGCTACACTTGGTTATATATCCCAAGTTTACAAGTACTACAGGAACAAGATAATATTAATCTAATTCAAGTTGACTTGCTACTCCACTCTAAATCCACATGTAGCCGAAAGGTTGTCCTTGTGAACAGATATGTCCCCTAAAAACTTGTTCGCTATTTTCTCTACGCAAGTGTACGCAGTCCAAAAGCAATATAGGGAAATAAGGATCGTTCCCACGAAGACTCGGTTATTTAAGTAAATATGTCTATTCAACAATGTTTGGTTAATATTAGAAGCATGAACGAACTAAAATGGTTTATTTGCAGATAACAATTAACTAATGAAGTAACGGCTAATTTGTTTAGAATAATATGATAGAGGCATGGGGTCCTAATTTCATGAATGTTTTAGCTTTATTAACTATCAAGAATTAATGTGTTACAATTGTTAAGAATGCTAGCGGGAACATGAAACTAATATGAGCCATCTTTCAATTAACTCACACCATTCCAAATAAACATCCACAAAAGAGATAGAAGTTATAAGGGCATTAATTATATCCAATACACTATATGTCTATGTGAATGGGTGATACAATCAATTAAATCACAAGTTCCGCAATTAACTACATAGGGGAATAATGTTCTTTCGAAACTATAATCCAAAATGTGGAAAAGCCGACATACCTATGCTAGCATGGCAAGCCCTAAATCTCTAAATCCACTTTCGCAATCATTAGAGATTTGGCACAATAGATGTTAGCTATTCACCTATATTCAATTAAAACAACCATGCAAGGCAATCTTATATAGAAATTGTAAACACAAATTTTCTATCAATTTAACATGAGCATTAACAATTCACTACATTAGAACCCCATGAAAGTGTTTAGTTCATAATTAAACTAGGCACCTTTATGGAATTAAATAAAATCATGGTTAGAAAATTTTATAAATTAATTAAGAAATTACGAAAAATTAAAAATAAAAATAAAAGAAATAGAACCTAATAACATTTAATAAAAAATATAACACTGAGACAGTTAACAAAATAAACGAAACAGATTGATAAAGCAAAGGAGAAAAACACGACTTTAATAAAGTAAACGGAACAAAATGCTAATTAAGTGAACAAGTATTATAATTGAAAAGCAACAGACGAAATGAGTGAACTCACCTGTCAAAACTGTCGGCAAAAACAAATTGAATTCGGCTCACCTGGTCAGCGCGTGTGGCTCACGCGCCTACTCTCCCCACTCGCGCGTGGAGCGCACGCGCCAGTAACAGCAGTTGATTTTCTGCGCGTGTGGCTGCAGCCTGTCGATTGTGGTGTTGTGGAAGTGCAGGACAGAATTGATTGATCAACAAAATTGCTTTAATCCAATAGCAATTGTAATGTGCTTTCCGAATAAAACAATCAGTCAATAAATTAGAGAAGCCCTCCTGATAGTTCCCTTAAAATCTTATATTAATTCTTATAATAATTTTTTAGAAATTTTTAAGTGTATAAAATAAAATTAAATTACAGAAATTCAAAGTGTTTAAAATATAATAACATTACAGAAATTTAAATTGTATAAAATAAACTGTTTGCAGAAATTTAAAATGTATAAAATGAAATATCTGTAAAAGAAATAGCTAAGATAATACAGAGATGAAGAGAGAATTTTTTTGTTCAGCTTTTTCTTTCCAGCTTCACTCTGATGTCCCTCTCTCGTTAAGTTCTCTCATCTATTTATAATAGAACCATACATACACCTACTACAATTTACAAAGTCAGATGATTAAAAAGTCACTGCCTAATTCTAACAACTCTCCTGACAATTTGCAAAGCCAATTTGGAATTCTCTTCCGCAACTGGTGGTAATTGACTTTTAATATCAGCTCCGTAGAAATGCTTTTTAACCCGCACAGCTTATAATCTTTAATTAATAAATAATTATTTTAATCCAGAAATTATAAAAATAAATATCTAATATTATTAGATATTTATAAATATAATTTTCTAAATTAATAAAATTATTTAATAATATAAATAAATCTTTATTGTCTAAGCTGCGGTCTCTGGTCGTCTGGAACCGGACTCCTTTTGCTTAACAGAAAATATATCAATTCCAACCGGGGTTCCAGCTTTAAGAAAATATCACTTTCCATATTTTTGTGATAATTCTTATTTCTTCATTGCTCGTCCAGATGCAAGTTACGGTCTCTTGAGGTTCTAAAACCGGACTCCTTTTGCTTAGAAAAAAATATAACAATTCCAACCGGGATTCCTGCTTTAAGAATATATCACTCAGAACATCTTTATGATAATTCCTTTTCCTCGTAGCCAGTCCATCTGAGCCAGAAATCCACCGTCTTTTAACCTTTTATCGCCAGGATACCTCTGCACTACAAAGACTTGAAACAACATAAAACTAATTAAAAGACACAACATACTTAAGGCTAAACCACCAATTTAGGTCTAATTAGCGCATAATAAGTGGATATAAAATCCACTTATCACACCCCCAAACTTAAACTGATGCTTGTCCTCAAGCATAAACAATGTAACTATATACAACTAACTAGTACCACTTTCGTAGGTGATCACGATTGCATTTGGCATATGCAATAAGCCCTTTAAACCCCTAGGTAGCCCCAGTGGACGAGTGAGGTCTCGTGAGGGCCTATAGCGAATGTACCCACAAAATTCATCCTATAATGCAACTAACATGCAACTAACTATATGTATGCAACTACTTGAAAAATGCAAGGATCCCCTTTAAACTAACCAAAACCAACTAGCAAGCAAATACCTCAAAGAATGCAACTAAATCCAAATAGAGCTCGACTAAGTCCCCGTATACTAACAAATACATGAACAGAAACGTGCGTGTGTGCAATGCTCATCAGAAATACTCCCAAAACTAGGTCAAAAACCATACATGCTTTCCGTCAAGACAATCACAGGTTTATAACTAGAATAAACTGTAGACACTTCATAACCTAGGAACACCTCCACCCTTATCCAAGGTAGACCGAAACTCATGCTTTATTACTATACTACGACACTACATATACAATACGCATGCTTATTTAACCGTGCAATGAATGAGACCCCAAAAGGCTTATACAATAATACCCATGTAGCGAGTGTTAGGTCAGCAATCCCAAACCACAAGGGCTTTAGGTTACTAGGACTAAGTCCCCTCAGACTTAATTACTCGAGTATTAAAGAGCTCACTCTGGTTAATTTTGCATATAATCAATTGGACTTCTGACTCTTTTTTTTTTTATCTGGAATGAGCCTTTCTCATTTCCAACCCTAGACTACTCATATAAATATGAGCCGGCTACTAGCCATTTCACGCCTAGCCTTTATTGACAATTATTACCACTTAGCATGAAATCCCTGTTTTCCCCCAAACTTAGATTTTAGTGTTCCTACGCTATCAAGGGAATAACGAAAATTCTAAGAATAAACAAGTGATTAAATCTCAAAACATCCAACAGGCATGACCCTAACCTAGCCCAAAAAACATCCCAATGAGACTGTGTAAAAGTTGTGTTTCTGAAACATGCAAGTCAATTTCATAGGAACTATAAATCAGCCCTCTACTCATCATCATCATACCCAAATCAACATCCACCTATCAATCAGAATCAGCTCGTCCTAAGGGATCATGAAGAATGCATGCCATGAAAATGCAACTAATATAACTCACATGGTAAAACAAACAAACAATAACAGAATGTCCTAAATGAAACAACATAGATAATACGAACAAATATGCATGAATTACTACTAATATGCAAAACATGATATCCTACATGAACACAATGACTCACAAAAACTACTAACACATATACATACTACTTATCCCCCAAACCACCCCCAAACTTATAATATTCAATGTCCGCATTGAATGGAAGTAAATACAAGGGATAGTAGAGAACATACCTGAAAACACCGAAACACATGGGTTGCCTCCCACGAAGCGCTTGTTTACGTCATTAGCTTGACTTCATTTTCGTACTTTACCAAGAACTGCGGTTTCTGCTTTGCTATTCACATGTTCACCAAAATATGGCTTCAATCTCTGTCCATTTACTTTGAAAGCTGATTCCGGTGTTTTATAAAAAATTTCCACTGCACCATGTGGAAACACCGTTTTAACTGTGAATGGTCCTGACCACCTTGACTTAAGTTTCCCTGGAAAAAGTCTGAGACGAGAGTTGAAAAGCAAAACTAACTGCCCTGGTACAAAAGACTTTTGCACCAAACGTCTGTCATGCCATCTCTTGACCTTTTCCTTGTATAACTTGTGATTTTCATAAGCCTGTAGCCGAAACTCATCCAGTTCATTAATATGAAGCATTCTTTTCTCACCTGCTGCTGCTAGGTCAAAGTTCAACTTCTTCAGCGCCCAATAGGCTTTGTGTTCTAGTTCGGCAGGCAGATGACAAGCCTTGCCATATACTAGCTGAAAAGGTGACGTGCCCAAAGGTGTTTTGTAAGCTGTTCTATAAGCCCAAACAGCTTCATCAAGTTTTAGTGACCAGTCCTTCCTTGAAGGATTCACGACCTTCTCTAGGATCCGTTTTATTTCTCTGTTGGAAACCTCTGCTTGGCCATTCGTTTGAGGGTGATAGGCTGTAGCAATTCGATGATTTATGTTGTACCTTGCCATCAATGCTGTGAACTTGCGGTTGCAGAAGTGTGATCCTTCGTCACTGATAATTACCCTTGGAGTTCCGAAACGTGTGAAAACTTGCTTATTCAGAAAATTCAGCACCACTTTAGCGTCATTGGTCGGTAAAGCCTTCACCTCGACCCATTTAGAAACATAGTCCACCGCTAGCAAGATGTACTGATTATTGCATGAAGAAACAAAAGGACCCATGAAATGGATCCCCCACACATCGAAAATCTCCACTTCCAACAGCATATTCAGAGGCATCTCATTCCTCCTAGAGATATTACCAATTCTTTGACATCTATCGCATCTCAACACAAACTGATGCGCATCTTTAAACAGTGTTGGCCAATAAAACCCAGCCTGAAGTACTCGAGTGGCTGTCTTCTCTCCAGCATAATGACCTCCGTAAGTGGTAGAATGGTAGTCATGCAAAATACCTTCAACCTCACTAAACGGAATGCACCTCCGAATCACCTGATCAGCTCCCTGTCTGAATAAGAAGGGTTCATCCCATCGGTACCATTTTACATCATGAAGAAACTTCTTTCTTTGAGCATAAGAAAATTTCGACGGGATGACATTGCTTACAAGATAGTTCACAATGTCTGCAAACCATGGCTCTTCATTTTGTACCCCAAAAAGTTGCTCGTCAGGAAAAAATTCGTTGATGAGAGTTTTATCCGCTGAGTTACCGTGTTCCTCTAACCGAGACAAGTGATCAGCCACCTGGTTCTCAGTACCCTTTCTATCCTTGATTTCCAAGTCGAATTCTTGAAGCAACGGAATCCAACGAATCAACCTTGGCTTAGCATCTTTCTTCGACATTAGGTATCGAATGGCTGCATGATCTGTAAACACCACTACCTTAGTTCCGAGCAAATACGATCTGAATTTCTCGAAACTATATACAATAGCTAAGAGTTCCTTTTCTGTAGTAGTGTAATTCAGTTGTGCATCATTGAGAGTTCTGCTAGCATAGTAAATCACGTGAAACACCTTATTCTTCCGTTGACCAAGAACAGCTCCCACTGCATAGTCACTTGCATCACACATTAATTCAAAAGGTTCACTCCAATCAGGTGCAGTGATAATGGGCGCAGTTGTCAATTTCTTCTTTAAGAGCTTGAATGCCTCCAAACAATCTTCACCAAATTTAAAAGGAATATCCTTTTCTAACAGATTGCACAAAGGTTTAGATATTTTCGAAAAATCTTGGATGAATCGCCGATAAAAACCCGCATGACCAAGAAAACTGCGAATTCCTTTAACTGAAATTGGTGGAGGGAGATTTCCAATCGTCTCCAACTTAGCCTTATCCACCTCCAGCCCCTTACCAGATACCTTGTGCCCAAGAATGATGCCTTCCTTTACCATGAAGTGACATTTTTCCCAGTTGAGTACTAGATTAGTCTCAACACATCGTTTCAGCACCATGCCTAGATTTCTGAGGCATTCATCATATGATTTCCCAAAGACTGAGAAATCATCCATGAACACTTCCACATTGATACCAATCATATCCGAAAAAATTGCCATCATACACCTCTGAAAAGTAGTAGGTGCACCACAGAGTCCGAAAGGAACGCGTCGGAACGCAAAAGTGCCAAAAGGACATGTGAAAGTGGTCTTCTCCTGATCTTCTGGAGTAATACCAATCTGATTATATCCTGAATAACCATCCAGCAAGCAATAGAATTCATGCCCAGCCAACCTGTCTAGCATTTGATCAATGAATGGAAGGGGAAAGTGATCCTTCCTTGTAGCTTTGTTCAGCTTTCTGTAGTCCATGCAAATTCTCCACCCTGTAACTGTACGAGTTGGAATGAGCTCGTTCTTTTCATTGGCAACTACTGTCATGCCTCCTTTCTTAGGCACACATTGCACTGGACTTACCCATGAACTGTCTGAAATGGGATAGATGATACCAGCATCTAGCCACTTGAGAATTTCTTTCTTTACCACTTCTTTCATGATAGGATTTAACCTCCTTTGGTGTTCCACTGTTGGTTTACTCCCTTCTTCCAATGGAATTTTATGTTGGCAATATGCGGGACTGATTCCTTTTAGATCCGCAATAGACCAACCAATGGCTGATTTGAATTCTCGAAGAACTCTCAAGAGCTTGTCTTCCTCGGAGTCTGAAAGGTTAGCGGCAATAATCACAGGTAAAGTGGATTTTTCACCAAGGGAAGCATACCGTAAGTGATCCGGTAGTGGCTTGAGCTCTAGAGTTGGAGCTTCTTCGATAGACGGCTTTAATTGCTGATGTGGTCCTTTTAATTCTGGCAGTCCCAATGATTCAACTGGTCTTTCAAATTTTCTTTGCCACGGCAAAGCATCCAGATATTGCAATTGTTCATCAATGTCATCTTCATCTAATGAATACTCCCCACTGAGGGCCTTTTCCAAAGTATCATTCATGAGCGTGTGCCCTAACTTTTCTTGCACCGTAGACTCAATCAAGTCTATCTTCAGACACTGCTCTTCTTCTGTTGGGAATTTCATAGCTGTGAAAACATTGAAGGTGACAATTTGATCGTGCACCTTCATCGTCAGTTCCCCCTTTTGGACATCAATCAACGTTTGTCCTGTTGCTAAAAATGGCCTACCAAGAATGATAGGAATCTTCTTATCCTCTTCGAAATCAAGAATGACAAAATCAGCAGGAAAGATGAGTTTGTCTACTTTCACCAACACATCTTCAACAACTCCCCTAGGATAGGTGATAGATCGATCAGCCAACTGAAGGGACATACTTGTCGGCTTTGGTTCAGGAAGACCAAGCTGCAAGAAAACCGAGTATGGCATAAGATTGATACTTGCTCCCAGATCACATAAACATTTGTCGAAAGATAATCTCCCAATGGTGCATGGTATTGTAAAACTCCCTGGATCTTTCAGCTTAGGCGGCAACTTTTGCTGCAATACCGCACTACATTCTTCCGTCAAAGCAACGGTCTCTAAGTCTTCAAGTTTTAATTTCCTCGAGAGAATGCCTTTCATGAATTTGGCATAGCTTGGCATTTGTTCGAGAGCTTCAGCAAATGGAATGTTGATGTGTAATTTTTTAAAGACTTCAAGAAATTTGCCAAACTGCTTGTCTAATTTCTGTTTTTGCACTCGTCTAGGAAATGGTGGAGGTGGGTAGACTTGCTCTTTTTGCTCGAGGACAGCTTGTTTAGGAGTTGGCATATTTTCTTTAATCTCCTCCTTTGATTCTGATATATTGCCCATGTCCTTTGTGTCTCCCAAATCTGCTTTTTCTGTTCCTTTGTCTGGCAGAATTTTTTCTGTATCTTTTAGCTCAGCATCCTCCGTGATTCTCCCTGATCTGAGGGTAATTGCTTTGATGTGCTCGTGATTATCCTTTTTCCCAGGATTAAGTTCAGTGTCACTGGGGAGTGTTCCTTGTGGTCGGCTCATCATGAAACTAGCGAGTTGACTCAATTGAGTTTCCAGATTTTTAATGGAAGCCGCTTGGCTTTTTTGGCCCAACCTCAACTCCTCTAATTCAGTCTTTTCATTCGAAGATTGTCCAGAATTTCCATAAGATTGTTGTTGTTGAAATCCTGGGGGCTGAAATTGTCTAGGAGCATATGGTTGTTGAAAATGTTGCCCCTGTTGTTGCTGGAATCCAGATGGATTATACTGCTTAGCTCCAAATGGCTGATGATTAGATTGTTGGTAGGGATGATGTGATTGTTGTGCTCCTCCTTGATTATTGCTCCAACTGAAATTTGGATGATTTCGGTTGTTCGGATGGTAGGAATTTGGAGCTGGCTGTTGCTGTCTCTGGAAATTGCTTACGAACTGAACCGACTCGTTTGAGATGGCACATTGGTTTGATTCATGTGCGCCCGCACACAACTCACAAACACTAGCAATTTGATGAAATCCTTGTGCTGTCAAAGAGTCTACTTTCAATTTCAAAGCCTCTAGCTGAGCTGCTAAGGAAGTGGCTTTGTCGATATTAAGAATTCCTACTACCTTCTGTTGTGGCATTCTCTGAGTTGGGTTTTGATATTCATTAGCTGCCATCATCTCGATAAGATCGTAGGCCTCCTCATAACTTTTAGCCCATAATGCTCCCCCTGAAGCTGCATCTACCATTGGCCTTGATTGCATTCCTAGCCCATTATAGAAACAATTTATGATCATCCAGTTTGGCATGCCGTGATGTGGACATTGTCGAAGCATTTCTTTGTATCTCTCCCAAGCTTCACATAAAGTTTCACCAGACTGCTGAGAAAATTGAGTGATAGCATTCCTTATAGCTGCAGTCTTAGCCATGGGGAAGAATTTGCTAAGAAACTTTTGAGCTAGATCAGCCCAAGTGGTGATAGATCCTGGTGGTAGAGAGTGTAGCCAACCCTTGGCTTTGTCTCTTAATGAAAACGGGAAGAGTCTCAACTTCACAACATCATCTGACACATTGTTGAATCTGAATGTGTCGCATATTTCTATGAAGTTCCTGATGTGTAAGTTAGGATCTTCCGTTGCAGTTCCTCCGTACTATACTTGATTCTGCACCATCTGAATAGTACTGGATCTAATTTCAAATGTAGGAGCCGTAATTGCTGGCCGAATGATGCTTGACTGGATGTCATCAATCTTCGGTTGCGAGTAGTCCATTAAAGCCCTAGCTGCTGCAGGTACAACTACTTCGCCTTCTCCGTCCATCTTGTGAATATTTGCTTGTTCAAGTACTTGTTTGGCTTTTAATGCTTTAGAACGTGTTAGCATAAAAATCCAAGTATCTGGACACAAATAATCACTTCACAAAAAAATAAGATAAAATGTTCAAGTCAAACAAATTAACTTCTATTGTAGTAAAACACATAAACAAAAATAACACCGAGTCCCCGGCAGCGGCGCCAAAAACTTGTTCGCTATTTTCTCTACGCAAGTGTACGCAGTCCAAAAGCAATATAGGGAAATAAGGATCGTTCCCACGAAGACTCGGTTATTTAAGTAAATATGTCTATTCAACAATGTTTGGTTAATATTAGAAGCATGAACGAACTAAAATGGTTTATTTGCAGATAACAATTAACTAATGAAGTAACGGCTAATTTGTTTAGAATAATATGATAGAGGCATGGGGTCCTAATTTCATGAATGTTTTAGCTTTATTAACTATCAAGAATTAATGTGTTACAATTGTTAAGAATGCTAGCGGGAACACGAAACTAATATGAGCCATCTTTCAATTAACTCACACCATTCCAAATAAACATCCACAAAAGAGATAGAAGTTATAAGGGCATTAATTATATCCAATACACTATATGTCTATGTGAATGGGTGATACAATCAATTAAATCACAAGTTCCGCAATTAACTACATAGGGGAATAATGTTCTTTCGAAACTATAATCCAAAATGTGGAAAAGCCGACATACCTATGCTAGCATGGCAAGCCCTAAATCTCTAAATCCACTTTCGCAATCATTAGAGATTTGGCACAATAGATGTTAGCTATTCACCTATATTCAATTAAAACAACCATGCAAGGCAATCTTATATAGAAATTGTAAACACAAATTTTCTATCAATTTAACATGAGCATTAACAATTCACTACATTAGAACCCCATGAAAGTGTTTAGTTCATAATTAAACTAGGCACCTTTATGGAATTAAATAAAATCATGGTTAGAAAATTTTATAAATTAATTAAGAAATTACGAAAAATTAAAAATAAAAATAAAAGAAATAGAACCTAATAACATTTAATAAAAAATATAACACTGAGACAGTTAACAAAATAAACGAAACAGATTGATAAAGCAAAGGAGAAAAACACGACTTTAATAAAGTAAACGGAACAAAATGCTAATTAAGTGAACAAGTATTATAATTGAAAAGCAACAGACGAAATGAGTGAACTCACCTGTCAAAACTGTCGGCAAAAACAAATTGAATTCGGCTCACCTGGTCAGCGCGTGTGGCTCACGCGCCTACTCTCCCCACTCGCGCGTGGAGCGCACGCGCCAGTAACAGCAGTTGATTTTCTGCGCGTGTGGCTGCAGCCTGTCGATTGTGGTGTTGTGGAAGTGCAGGACAGAATTGATTGATCAACAAAATTGCTTTAATCCAAAAGCAATTGTAATGTGCTTTCCGAATAAAACAATCAGTCAATAAATTAGAGAAGCCCTCCTGATAGTTCCCTTAAAATCTTATATTAATTCTTATAATAATTTTTTAGAAATTTTTAAGTGTATAAAATAAAATTAAATTACAGAAATTCAAAGTGTTTAAAATATAATAACATTACAGAAATTTAAATTGTATAAAATAAACTGTTTGCAGAAATTTAAAATGTATAAAATGAAATATCTGTAAAAGAAATAGCTAAGATAATACAGAGATGAAGAGAGAATTTTTTTGTTCAGCTTTTTCTTTCCAGCTTCACTCTGATGTCCCTCTCTCGTTAAGTTCTCTCATCTATTTATAATAGAACCATACATACACCTACTACAATTTACAAAGTCAGATGATTAAAAAGTCACTGCCTAATTCTAACAACTCTCCTGACAATTTGCAAAGCCAATTTGGAATTCTCTTCCGCAACTGGTGGTAATTGACTTTTAATATCAGCTCCGTAGAAATGCTTTTTAACCCGCACAGCTTATAATCTTTAATTAATAAATAATTATTTTAATCCAGAAATTATAAAAATAAATATCTAATATTATTAGATATTTATAAATATAATTTTCTAAATTAATAAAATTATTTAATAATATAAATAAATCTTTATTGTCTAAGCTGCGGTCTCTGGTCGTCTGGAACCGGACTCCTTTTGCTTAACAGAAAATATATCAATTCCAACCGGGGTTCCAGCTTTAAGAAAATATCACTTTCCATATTTTTGTGATAATTCTTATTTCTTCATTGCTCGTCCAGATGCAAGTTACGGTCTCTTGAGGTTCTAAAACCGGACTCCTTTTGCTTAGAAAAAAATATAACAATTCCAACCGGGATTCCTGCTTTAAGAATATATCACTCAGAACATCTTTATGATAATTCCTTTTCCTCGTAGCCAGTCCATCTGAGCCAGAAATCCACCGTCTTTTAACCTTTTATCGCCAGGATACCTCTGCACTACAAAGACTTGAAACAACATAAAACTAATTAAAAGACACAACATACTTAAGGCTAAACCACCAATTTAGGTCTAATTAGCGCATAATAAGTGGATATAAAATCCACTTATCACACCTTTCTTGTATGTACTGTGTAAATGGAATGCTTCTTTCTTCTGTGTTTCCAAAGTATGGCTGCCATACTGCTTTTTATACCTACTATCAACCCATGTGATCTGTCAGTCAAACCTGTCCTTATCAACTGCTAATTCCCAGCTAGCATAGAAGAAAATGTTAATGATTATTCGTTGATGTTGTACACAGTCATCCGTTGATGGTAGTTTGAGCTGTATCCGTTGATAGAGTAGATTTGAGTTGTATCCGTTGATAGAGTCCTGTTCTCATCCGTTGATACACTATCACTTAGACAGAATTACATAGCATAGCTTATTTACAATTGGTTACCCTATTCTGCCTATCCATTGATGGTCAACATGACTCTGAATAAAAATACTATCAACTGATAAATAGAGATACTGCAGTATGCTACAAAACCTCATCCGTTGATGAGCTACCTGTCAACGAATAGAGTTATAATGTCTCATCCGTTGATAGTTACAAAACATGACTTATACAATTTTGTGCATAGAATGTGAAGTTATCATCAAGTACAACATATTCCTAATAATTTGTCCTCAAGAAAGAGGCTGAGAAGCTCAAGAGGGACAGTAATGTTCTCATGCAGGAGCTTGATAAGTTGAGGAAGCAGCAGCAGACAATTGGTACACAGTTGGAAGAAATAGTGCAAGGCCTTGATACAATGGATCTAAAGGAACTGGAAATGATGTCCATCCTATTAAAGGATGTGGACACCCCTGACTTTTTGACAGAGTCTGAACAGAAAGAAAATGAGAGCAGCATGCTCACAAATGAAGGAAGCAAAAAATAGAGACTTACACTGAATGTTGTCCCAAACGATCATCCAGACAGTCCTGAAGGATAGATTTTATCTCCTGATTTTGATTTCGTTTGGGACGTCTCCTATTGACGAGATACTAAAATCAATTGATCCTTCAAGATGACAGTTTGTTTTCTCTATAAAATGCATCTAACGTAAATGTTTCAAGAGATAGAAAGATAACTTGACCCTCGATGGTGATTATCTTAAACGAAGAACTTGAAAATTTGTCAATAAGGTAAATTTTCTCTTCATATGCTATTTGATAATGTAATGTTAATTTTAAGAGTAAAAAAATCGTCTTAAAGTGGGCAAAGTTGTCTACCATATAATGAACAAAACTTTATTCTACTACTTTTTATTCGTTACCTTTATTTTCACTAATGCATGCTTCATTACCTTTATCTTCACTAATGCATGCACTTGAAGAGGCATGAAAGGAGAGATGTTGAGGTTCTTAAATACTTTAAAGGTTATTAAGTTGTGAGATCACAACAATCATATGGTCCCAAAGGTTATTGAGAAATGAGTGACTTGATTTTTAAGACCCTGGTGGTAGGATTTATGGATGCCAAGTTTTTGATGAAAATTTGGAGGATAGAGTAAAAGATCAAAATGGTTGTTCATATCCTACCTACTTACTCCTCAAAAATTTTCAAGTAATAGTGTTTTTTTTATCGATATTATGTATTACAAGTTATTATTTTATATAAAAAATTACCGTTATAATTATAATTTGATAAATATGCTCTCACAATTTTTTTTTCTCATTCACAATTGGAGGCACTCGCCTCACACTTATCAGCACGTCCCCAGTTAGTTCCCCAGCCAGTTCGCCTCCCAGTTCCCCTACCAATTCCCCTACTAATTCCACCACCAGTTCCTCCACCAGAACCACCACCAGAACTACCACCAGAACCTGTTCCCCTCCCAGTTCCCCTACCAGTTCGCCTCCCAGTTCCCCTACCAATTCCCCTACCAATTTCAATTTTGAATGAGAAGAGAATATGTATGCCTCCACTGTGAAAGAGAAGAGAATTTGTGAGACTATTTTATCATAATTACAGTGCATTTCTTAGGATGTAAGCGACAAATTCGAATTCGATCTTCTTAAGAATCAAGAACTCTTCACTCAAAATTGCAATCAATGCAAAAACTGAAACACCTATACTAGAAATGTTCATAACAACTATTATAGGAGAAATAAAACTCAAGATTCAATTAGATTGAGATATGAAGAAAACGAAGAAGAAGCTAAAGATGATTGGTTTCTCACCGATTCATAATCAGATTTCAAAAAAGAATGACCAAACTTAGTCAAGTTGACCAAAGAGATCGAAAACCTTTCTATAAGAGTTTAAACAATAAATATGGTAGCAAATTAGGAGCTATTTACACGTTTCTTACTTGACTTGAAGCTATTGAGGTGGGAAATATTCGTACTATAAAAATCGAATTAATTCAACTTTATCTTAAGTCGATTCCCAACATTTTTTGATATGACAATATTTTCTTACATTTTTTATATGATGATATTTTCCTGCATTTTTATGAAAAAATAATAGATGAATATGCGTGTTTGTTTAAATAAAAAAAAGAGTCAAAGTCCCAACTTAGAATTTTAATTTATATAACGTCTCTCACGTTTATAATCAAACTCCGTTTTCTGGTCCAATTGTAAAAAGGTAAATATTATAGAAAAAATATGCCAAACATTAACGTCATGCTCCCGAGTTTTTTAAGGGGTCAAAGTAAATGAATGTAAAAGGAAGCAATTGAAAAAGTAAGTATATGTTTCATTCACTTGCTCTGGAGTTTAAAAAATTATAGAATGAAATTGATTTCATTAAAATTCTCCCGATTTAGAAGGAAAACATATAGATGATTGTCAAATTACAATCTAAGCCTTAGATCTAAAAAGTTTTCATTTAGATAGTAAGGGTATGTTTGTAATATCAAGTTATTTTTAATTAATCACACAACTTGCTTTCACTTGCATCCCATATTTGGAGTGAAAGTTTTGGGAAGAAATCATATAAAAGTTTTACTCCTATTCACTTGCTTCCTTAAAAAAAAAACTCGGGAGCATGAATAGGAGTGAATTTTTTTTTATTTGATTTCACTTCCACTTACTTTCAGCTCTTTTTTAAAAGTCGAGAAGCAAGGTGTAAATAAAATTCAGCATAAGCTAATGACCGAACTTATCATGACAAAAACAAAAGAGCAATATACAATTATACATTAACTGATAGGCTACATCCTTGACAATAATGCACAATATATGTTCCTTCCTTATTCCGTTCCATAACTTTCTAGTTAGAATTATAATATGTGATTTTCAAGAAACCACTATTTCTTCCTCATATTTACACTCATATTTACACCTTAACATTATTAAACCCCCTCCATCTATATCATTGAATAAACTATCATTCCCTTTTGGCCTAACAACAAAACAAAACCTAATGATATATCATCAGTAAAATCCCCATTATTTTTACAATCCCATTTCATACAATAAAAACATTAATGCTAAATATATATTCAGAAACTGACAAATTCCTTTGTTGAAAAAAATTGTCCATCTCTTTTTGTTGAGACAATGTCAATGTAGCATCCTTTTCGATCCTATTTCAAAAACCCAAAGAAAAGTAGAAGAGAAGTAATTACCTTATTATGACTACAAATCCGGACAGTAAGAAAATAAGACCAGTAACACAATTTGAAATTGCAATGAATCTACAACATGACATGCAGACAAACCAAGGGAGTGTTACTTCATATAAAATAAAAATCATGACCATACACTTCATAGTGCATTTTTGAATGGGATACTGGAAGAGGAGGTGTACGTTAGTCAACCACCTGATTTTGAAGATCCAGATTATCTAGAGTATGTTTATTTTCTACTCAAAGCACTCTATGGCCTGAAACAAGCACCTAGAGCCTGCTATGACACTATTTCACAATTTCTTCTTGAGAGTCACTTCACTAGAGGTACTACTGATAAAACTCTTTTTCATAGAAATGTCAATGGCTTTATATACTTGTTTTTTTGTCAACTCTATTATACTTGTTTAAATTTATTTAGATGACATAATTTTTGACTCTACTCATGAGAAGTTTTATAAAAGATTTGCCAAACTTATGCAAAGTGAATATGAAATGAGCATGATGGGTGAACTAACTTTTTTTTCTTGGTTTATAAGTAAAACAAGTAAATGATGGAATCTGTATAAGTCAAACCAAATATGTTTATGATCTTTTAAAGAGATTAGACTTAATGGAGTGTTCTTCTACAAAAACACCAATGGCCACTGCCACCATGCTTGAAATGAATACTAATGAAAAGAAGGTGGACATTTCAAGCTATAAAGGCATGGTTGGCTGCTCACTTTTATATTTAACAACTAGTAGACCTGATATTATGCTTGTTACATGTTTATGTGGTAGATTCCAAGCTGATCCTATGGAATCTCATTTAATAGCTATTAAAAGGATTTTCAGATATCTCAAAGGGATACAAAACCTTGACATTTGGTACCCTAGAGAATCTAGTTTTGATCTAATTAGCTATTCAAATGTAGATTATGCAGGTTGTAAAATTGACATAAAAAGTATAACAGGAACCTGTCAATTTCTAGGAAACAAGCTGATTTCCTGGTTTAGCAAGAAGCAAAATTCAGTTTGTACTTCAACTGCTAAAGCTGAATACATTTGGAAGTTAGTGTGCACAGGTTTTATGGATGAATAATTAATTACTTGATTATGGATTAAGAGTTGAGAAAATTCCAATTTCTGTGACAATACTAGTGCAATTGTCATTCTTGAGAATCCAGTGCAACATTCAAGAACCAAGCACATAGACATAAGATATCATTTCATCATAGAACATGTGATGAATGGTATAGTGGAACAACATTTTGTTCTAAGTGAGAAACAGTTAGCAGATATTTTTACCAAGCCACTTAATGAATGTACATTCACAAGGTTAGAAAGTGAGCTAATTATGCTTAATACCTCATAATTCATTTTTAAATATTTGATTAATTTTTTGCAGCCAGAAATGTGTGGTGATTTTCTTATGAATTTCCATTCCTAAGAAAAGGTGAAAATTTTGTCTAAGTCAAAATTTACCTTTTCAACGAATGTCATCATCCGTTGAGGATCTAACACATTACTGGGTTTTAGTACTTCAACGGATACAAGTTACCTTGATATATATATTAGTTTCAATTATATACATCAACGGATGACTTGAATTTCAAGCGGTTTATCCTTTTATCCGTTTAGTATTTCACTTTCACTTTTTATCCGTTGATTTATCTGTCGATCTATACATACACCCTCGTATGTATATAACTGACGCAATTAAGTCACACTTTCAATTACATTATTTTTGAACGGTTACTTTATAACCAATCAAGTAATTTCCTTTATTTTTGACGTATGTATGGCTGTTACTAGGCTGACTTGAACTCTTCTATGAGGAGGAACATAGTCCATTTGTAATCTGCTCAGCTTCCAGTTCTTCGGGAACCTCATAATACTCGTGGTTTCTTGATCATCTCTCTGTCTGATGCTCATTTCTTCATATCTAATCTTCATGGCTTGTAGTGGATCTTGACTTCTAGCTTGTATGGATTAGACCCTATGGCTTAATGGACCTAAATTCAGTCCATGGTAATTTTGGGCACAACAGTCTAGTATTGTTAGTTTTTCTGAGAGCAAAAGCTTTGTAACCGCAACTTCGATTTTTTTCACAGATTACTTTTTCAATATATATCTCAGGTGGATCAAACACCTCTACCTGAAATTTTAAATATTGTTGAATACTTGCATTTCTTTTGTTCATTTGTTTTAATATAGATCTGTTCATTCACAAAAAAAGTTAGCCTAAAAAAGAGTTATCAAAAAAAGTTGTCAAGATTGTATTCAACCCCCCATTCTACAATCTTGTGGTGTATTGTTGGGATATAACACATCTCTTCTACTTTTCGTTGGGTTCTTGAAATAGGATCGAAAAGGGTGCTACATTGACATTGTCTCTAAAAAAAGTGATAGACAACTTTTTTCAGTTTCTGATTCAATGTTTTGCACTAATATTTATACAGTAAGAAAATGGGATTGTAAAAGATTGGGGCTTTTACTGATGATATACCATTAGGTTTTGTTTGGTTGTTAGGCCAGAAAGGAATGATAGTTTATTTAATGATATAGATGGAGGGGGTTTAATAATGTTAAGGTGGAAATATGAGGAAGAATTAGTGGTTTCTTGAAAATCACAGAATATAATTCAAACTAGAAATAAACTAGAAGGAACCTATGTTTGATTTCGTCCCAACCCCTTTTTCATCTTACATTCCCGGCAACCATAGAGATAAACTAGAACAAAGATCAATTCAATAAATGTGGCACATGCTACATTCTTTGTTCAAAGGCCGAAAATGATAGCTTAACCATGGCAGTTAATTCTTCTTATAGTATGTGCTGCTAGGTGGAAACTGGGTAGTATTTAGAATGATGATAACTGTAGCTATCTGTCGAGCTGTTTGGGCCAATTGGTTTTAGTAACGACTTCTTATAAATTTTACATATATTCAGTTACCGTGTTATTAGGTTGTATATTTATTTTAGACCAGAATGTTTATGCCATTATTCTTCCTTTTTTTATTATCAGGATATGTTGTCATTATTAGCTTATCACTTTTGTTAGTACCTTCTCTTCTACTTTCCTTTGGGTTCTTGAAATAGGATCGAAAAAGATGCTACATTGACATTGTCTCAGCAAAAAGAGATGGACAACTTTGTTGAAGAAAGGAATAAACTTCTAAAAGAACTGGTTAAAGAACTGGAAGAGAGGAGGGCTGAGTTGAAAAGTCAGCACTATGAGGATGACATGAAGCTAGAGAAAGAGTTTGCTGAAAAGTTTGCTCGTCTGGTGGAGAAGTACAACCATATCAGTTAGAGGAAGTGTGCTAGATATGTCGTAAGGAAAGTCAAGGAAAATAGCAGCAACAGATATAGAACTAAGCTAAATGCATTTTAAGAATCATAAAACTGAAGAATCTTTTGATGCAACCAACGATGTGAAGCTTTAGGCTTCATATTAAAACTACTTGGCATATATACTTGAGATGAAACCTATAATTGAGTGATGACAGAAAGCAAGTTTTAGTTTGCCTTTTGTGGCTTTGTGATGAAGGTTTTTATTTTTTCTTTTAAAAAGGTTTTCTCTAAAAGACAATTATTCTTGATGGTTGCTGATGAGTGCTGTATTTTTTGTTTGTCATAGTCTTGTACTTGACTATTCTATAATTCTTTCCTTTGTATTGACCAATATTAGCTCACCGTCATGTACTTGAGATTTAGGTTTAACCATTACATGATAATGTATAATTGTATATTGCTTTTTTGTTTTTTATCCTGATTAGTTCGGTCATTAGCTTATGCCGAAGTAGACATGAAATAATGTCAAAATTAACCACATCACTTACTTTTGAAAGAATGCCCTAAATACCCAATTTTTTACTACCCACTTACCAAAATGCCCGTTTCTGAAAACACTGACTTTTCTACCCACAGGATACGCAACTCCCATGGGCGTATCGCATTTCACTGTAGTAATCAGAAAACACGATTTCAGGTACACATCTCTATCGTTTTCTCCTCGCCGGCGACTGTCCTCTCCCCTTCGATCTTGCTCTCCAGGAACTGTCCGAACGACTATAGCAGGCCAAAATGATCGCAAGGTCATGTACTTCATCTTCCCCGACTTCGTTTATCTCTTCCGGCCCTGCAGGGGCACAACAAAGGTCGTCGGAGATGGTGGAGCCGACGAAATCGATGTTTTAGGCGTTTTTAATCTGCAAATTAACTGTTATGAAATTAGTATTGAAAAACAACACCTAGAGGGGGGTGAATAGGTGTATATGGCTAATTATGCTTATTTATGACCTGTTTTGAATTTTACCAGAAACAGCTTGCTGTTAGTTATAAACAGTTTAACAGATGGCAAGCTGTTTATGCAGTGCAGTAAGTAATGTGCAGGAAAAATAAAGAACACCACAATCTTTTAGCCAGGTTCGACCCCTAATCCCCTATGGTCTACGTCCTGGTCCCTTACCAACTTGGTAAGAGAATATATTATTGATCAAAGATAATCCAATTACAAGATACAACAATATATCTCCCTTTTTCTTAGCTACTGACAAATGGCTTGCTGAACACCTGTTTATGAACCTGCTCTCTAAGCTATACTTCCCAAGTATACTTCTCTAGCAACGTTCACCAACCCTTGTTCCCTAACCAATCTGCCCAGCAACTAAAATACCCAGCTGCTTACAAATGGCTTGCTATTTGCTGTGCTGAACTAACTCTCTAAGCAATACTTCCCAAGTACACTTCTCTAGTCTAGTTCAACCCACCCAAAACCTTTAGCCAACCTTGTACAGCAACTATTCAATACAATTTGAACAATACAAAGGTTTGAATAAATACAACTCAACCTATGAACCCTCTGAATATATAAATATGCGTATATGTATGGGTTTGAAAGGTTAGAAGGATTTTGCAATGAAAGCTTTGTGGTTGTGTATATAGTCTTGTTTCTGTACTTGTATGGGGTTGTAAGAACTGAGGAATAACAGCTCTTAAATAGGTAAACAAGAATATTTTGAACTCAAGCTTGAAATGGCTCCAACGGTTGAATAAGAATAAATCCGTTGATGATTTTCATTTGAATAATATGCAGGAGCTTGAAGTTGTGTTTCAGTTGTGAGAGAAAGAAGATGGAGCGTGTAGTTGTATGGAGAATAATATTTGTTTATGATGAGGAAGAGACAAGAGCATGTGGTTGGAAAAGAAATGTCAAAGATGTCATGCTACTTTCCTTATTCAAAGCAAGGAATATCTTGTTTGTCTCCAAGCATGTGAGATATGGGTGTTGATATATTCAAATATACTCAGAGGGCCCTTACAATTATTCCTAACATGTTTCCACTTGATGCTCTTTGATTTCTTTATATACGGTAAAACTGTCCAGACTAAAATCAGCATGCTGTTTGTGAAACTGGCACACTGTTTGTAGAAATGGCTTGCAGTTTTGAGTTAAATTGATTATATGATCAGTAAGCTATCTTTCCTGCAAAACCAAGTTAGAACAGATACATATGGCATGCTGTTTTATATCTGAAAACAAGCCAAACATATTATCAACAAAATCAATAGCATGTTAGATAATAAATAACATTCCAAAATATATGTAATCATCGAATCATCAAAATCGAATAGGCTAACAATCTCCCCCTTTTTGATGATTACCAACATATATTTTTAGGAGTGCATACTCCCCCTCAACACATGCATCATTGATTTAACAACATGATATTCAATTAAGCACATAAGGATTTATATGAACTAAAATCCCAAACACATAACCTCATTAAGAGTACCTCCTAAAATCTCTCCCCCTTAATCATTAAAAAGGGTAATCACGTAGCATATTCAATATAAGCATGGATAAAATCATGGTAATTGCATATAAAGAGATCAGATACAAATGGTAAGCCAACGTTACCCATTCTGTGCTTGTCAGCTTGCTGACTACACAGTTCACATGCCAAGCTCTCTTCGTATGACTGAAAACCTTTCTTCAGCTAGTGGCTTTGTGAAGATATCCGCTAGTTGAACTTCAGTTGAGACAAATACCAACTCTGGGGAATTATTCTTGACCGTCCTTGTTGACCTTGGTAAAGAATGTTGAGCTATTTCTTCATGAGTTGTCTTTCTCATCTTTTATGGTGGTGAATGATCTTCTTCATCATAAAGAGGTAGTTTCTCAGTAGCCCTTGAACCTCTAGGACCTTCCAAAGTCATTTTAGAAATTACAGCTTCAACTTTAGCTTGCTGATTTGAACTTCCAGCTTGCTGATTGCTAGTAACTTGAGGTTGCATGCTTTCACTTTCACCTCGGTGTTAGCATACTTTAGTGTGGGTAGCCCTCTGATCAATTTCTTGCTTGATAAGCAAGTCCATGTGTGCATGCCCAATTTTCTATGCCAAACATAAGGATCATTGTCTATTGCAGCCAAACAGCATGCTGTTTCCTGCATAATACAATATATATACATATATTTGTCCCATCTATATACTAGAGGAAACTCGTTAGTATCCAAATAATAATATTCTCATATTCAAAGGAATATACGAGGACAAATAACATACTTACTACTTGAGTACCCAAATTTTGTTGGATCCACCAATGTTTGTTGATAGAATATAAAGATCATGTAGATCAGATTTCTTGATCCACTGTTGTATCACTTTTGGTGCTTGATTTCTGGTCCTTTTTGTTCTGCCAGACTGATAATGGTAAGCTGTTTGTCTTCTGTCATTTGCTTTCTGGAATGCTGATTGTCTTCTGACTGGTTTACTCTGGTAAGCTGTTTTCCATTGATGATTGATTTGAACCACACAATGTCTTTCCAGATGACCTTTTCCACCACACTTGTTGCATGTCTTCCAAGGCATAGCATAGTCATAAGGTATGCCATTTCTTCCGTCATATTTGAGTGCACCAAGTTTCTTGTTTAAGTTCATGCCAACTCCTTCTCTGACCAATGGAACTTTTGTCTTCTTCATCATTGTTTTTAAACTGTCTTCTCCTTGAACAAAAGTTTCCATCCCTTTCTGGAGATCTTTGACTTCCTTTTCTAAGAGATCGATCAATTCAGCTTGCTGTTTGGTGAGTTCAGCTTGCTGAATTTGCTTTTCAACAGATTTTGAAGACTCGGCTTGACTAGATTCTTTAGGCTTGTATGTCTCCAATGCTTTATCTTTCGTTTTAACATTAGATCTCAGCTCTTTGATTTCTTTCATCCGCTCATTGAGTTCCGCCATCAAGGTCTTGTTTCTCTTTTCATGTAATTTATTAATAGCCTCTAATTGACTATTCTTGGCATTTAGCTCCTTGATCTCTGTAGCTTTGCCTAATGAAGTTGAATCCCATTCTTCCATTTTTGGCAACAAGTCTTTTACCATTTTGGAAAGATAGGCGTTCTTATCAGTCAGCTTGCTGATTTCGGCCTTTAGTGCCATATGTTCTTCAATAGTTACACTATTTTGTTCCTGCATGGTTAGTGACTCTAAAATATCATCATCTGAAGATACATAATCTTTAAAAGAATTTACCTCACTTTGATCCTCTTCAGAATCAGTTTCATCACTATCCATAAAAGCTTCTTTTATGGGTCCGTGTGAGCTATCTTCATAATTCAGACCTACAAGAGCCAAATTCATCATGTCTTCGCTTGAGTCATCACTGGAGTCTGAATCATCATCACTATAAGTCAGTGAAGCCTTTGATTTTCTCTTGTTTTTGAAAACAGCATGCTGTTTTGACTTTAACTTGTAGCAATCCCTTTTATAATGACCAGGCTTGCCACATTCGAAACAAGTTTGCTCATTGTTGTTGGAGAAACCTCCTCTGTCCTTTTTCATTCTATCTTTCCTTTCAATCAGCCTCTTAATCTTCTTTGAAATGAGTGCAATTTCTTCATCAGATTCTTCATCAGACTCTGTCAGCTTGCTGGATGCAGTGGCTGGCTTGCTGTTTGCAGAATGAAGAGCCAAATTCTTCATTTTGGCTAGTGGAACCCGAACACCTTCAACCTGACTTTTGCTTATCTTGCTTTCAAACTGTTCTAGCTCAGCAAATACAGCTAGGTGATCCATGGTGTCGATTGTTGAGGATGATTCCAAATCCGTGACCTTAGCTTCATAGATAAATGGCACAGCACTTAACACTTTCATGTTAATTTCATCTTGTGGAATATCCTTTCCAAGTCTCTTTAAAGAGTTTATGGTGACCTGGAATCTAGCTTGACCTTCCTTGATAGTTTCATTATCCTCGAGCTTGAAGTTCCCAAAATCATTCATTAGCTTGCTAAGCTTTACCTTCCTCAAGGTTGTTGATCCTTCATGATAGGTTTCCAAAGCATCCCACATTTCCTTTGCTGTTTTTAGAGAGGAAACTTTGTCATATTCAGCTTGACCCAAAGCATTCATTAGAGAGTTTCTGGCTTCTCCATTATAACCAAGTTTGATAATCTCCTCGGGGTTTAGATCATCAACATCTTTTGGCTTCTTCTCCGTATCTAGAAATTCAAAGTCTCCTTTCTGAATAACTCTCAAGACCAGTGGCTTCTTGGACAGGTATGTTTCCATTCTACCTTTCCACCAGTTGTAGTTTTCCGAGCCAATGAGGAGAGGAGCTCTAAAATCGGATTTAGCTTCGAGATAATATTCACCCATGATCGATACCTTCCTGTTACAGAAATATTAGTATACCTCGCTCTGATACCAATTGAAAAACAACACCTAGAGGGGGGGTGAATAGGTGTATATGGCTAATTATACTTATTTATGACCTGTTTTGAATTTTACCAGAAACAGCTTGCTGTTAGTTATAAACAGTTTAACAGATGGCAAGCTGTTTATGCAGTGCAGTAAGTAATGTGCAGGAAAAATAAAGAACACCACAATCTTTTAGCCAGGTTCGACCCCTAATCCCCTATGGTCTACGTCCTAGTCCCTTACCAACTTGGTAAGAGAATATATTATTGATCAAAGATAATCCAATTACAAGATACAACAATATATCTCCCTTTTTCTTAGCTACTGACAAATGGCTTGCTGAACACCTGTTTCTGAACCTGCTCTCTAAGCTATACTTCCCAAGTATACTTCTTTAGCAACGTTCACCAACCCTTGTTCCCTAACCAATCTGCCCAGCAACTAAAATACCCAGCTGCTTACAAATGGCTTGCTGTTTGCTGTGCTGAACTAACTCTCTAAGCAATACTTCCCAAGTACACTTCTCTAGTCTAGTTCAACCCACCCAAAACCTTTAGCCAACCTTGTACAGCAACTATTCAATACAATTTGAACAATACAAAGGTTTGAATAAATACAACTCAACCTATGAACCCTCTGAATATATAAATATGCGTATATGTATGGGTTTGAAAGGTTAGAAGGATTTTGCAATGAAAGCTTTGTGGTTGTGTATATAGTCTTGTTTCTGTACTTGTATGGGGTTGTAAGAACTGAGGAATAACAGCTTAAATAGGTAAACAAGAATATTTTGAACTCAAGGTTGAAATGGCTCCAACGGTTGAATAAGAATAAATCCGTTGATGATTTTCATTTGAATAATATGCAGGAGCTTGAAGTTGTGTTTCAGTTGTGAGAGAAAGAAGATGGAGCGTGTAGTTGTATGGAGAATAATATTTGTTTATGATGAGGAAGAGACAAGAGCATGTGGTTGGAAAAGAAATGTCAAAGATGTCATGCTACTTTCCTTATTCAAAGCAAGGAATATCTTGTTTGTCTCCAAGCATGTGAGATATGGGTGTTGATATATTCAAATATACTCAGAGGGCCCTTACAATTATTCCTAACATGTTTCCACTTGATGCTCTTTGATTTCTTTATATACGGTAAAACTGTCCAGACTGAAATCAGCATGCTGTTTGTGAAACTGGCACACTGTTTGTAGAAATGGCTTGCAGTTTTGAGTTAAATTGATTATATGATCAGTAAGCTATCTTTCCTGCAAAACCAAGTTAGAACAGATACATATGGCATGCTGTTTTATATCTGAAAACAAGCCAAACATATTATCAACAAAATCAATAGCATGTTAGATAATAAATAACATTCCAAAATATATGTAATCATCGAATCATCAAAATCGAATAGGCTAACAAGTATGGGTGTGTAGAGAATCGAACCCCGATTCTAATGGTATATAGGGATGTGGACGGACAAACAAATCGAAAAAAAATGCCGGAATCGCCATTGTTCTCGTCGGAAACGAAGCTCCTGGCTGACGTATGATACTGTTAGAAATGATTGATGAGAACAGTGTTTGGAAGCTATAGTGACAAAACAGAGTTTAGCTGGAAGCAGTCAGAGTTTAGTTAAACACTGACTGGAAGCGCAACAGAGGTTGTTAAACTCTGTAGCGGTATTGTCTGAAGAGTCAACAGTGTTTGAAGATTGATTCAAGATAAATATGGAAGCAATATCTTTGAAGATTGGAAAGCTGTCAAAGAGATTGAGTTGACTTGGAAGACTGGAGCAATCGTGATTGATATCAATTGTATAGCTTAATTATATGAGAATCAATTACTGATTGTACGAAGCTGTATGTTCTATAAATACAGTTAGGTTAACCCTAGAAGGGAAGTCGAACATTGAGAAATTCATTGATTGTAACCTAAGCAGCTCTCTGTGATATTTACATCACTGAGAGAGGAATTTTTAATTCCAAACAGTTTTTAATTGTTAAACAGTGTGTTCTTGTTAAGTTACTCATACAGTATTTGATTGCTTATTGTGTATTCGACCTAACAAGTGGTATCAGAGCCAAATCTGTTACTTTATTACAGTTAAAGATCCCAACACAATAGTAATCAATGGCAGAGATACCTCCACCATCTGAGAAAGCCCCTACTACTGTTAGTAGGTATGAGACAATAAGGGTTCCTATACTTAGGCCATCAGAGTATGCAATTTGGAAGGTGAAAATGACCATGTTTCTGGAGGCTACAGATCCAGAATACCTTGATAGAATATATGAAGGTCCTCACAAACCAACAAAATTATCTGCTGCTGCAGCTGGTGAGGAATCAAAGGTCATTCCAAAGGAAAAGAAAGATCTAACTGCTGAGGATCTTTCATCTATTGCAAAGGATGCAAAAGTGAGACATTTACTTCACAGTGCATTAGACAATGTTATGTCTAATAAAGTGATTAACTGCACAACTGCAAAGGAAATATGGGATGCACTTGAGGTTAGGTGTCAAGGAACTCCTGCAATCAAGAAAAACAGAAGAAATATACTCACTCAGGAGTATGAGCACTTTGAGGCAAAGTCTGATGAAACCATGACAGAAACATTTGACAGATTCTGTAAACTGCTCAATGATTTGTCATTGGTTAACAAAGAGTATGATTTAGAAGACTCAAATCTCAAGTTTCTTCTTTCTCTACCTGAAAAGTGGGATGTGAAAACAACCACTATAAGAGATAATTATGAACTTGGTGAAACAGAGATTGATGAAATTTATGGGCTGCTCAAAACTCATGAATTGGAATTGGAGCAGAGAAACAAAAGATCTAGTAGAAAGTCAAAGTCTGTTGCTCTTAAAGTTGAGGAGAAACCATCAAAGAAGGAGGCATCAAGGAGAAAGGCAAAAGGGAAAGCCTTAGTCATACATTCAGAGAATGAGTCATCAAACACTGATGTTGACTCACACACAGATGAATCATCTGATTCTGAAGATGATGAAGAGATGATGCAAATGGCTGCATTGATGGTAAAAACCTTCAAGAAGATGGGATACAAGAACTTCAAGAAGGGAAAGAGATTCTCCAAGGACTACTCAAAGTTTGACAAGAAGAATTTCAAGAAATCTGAGGGAAAGGACTTCAAATCTGGTAAGAAAGATAAGTCTGAGATTCAATGCTACAAGTGTAAGGAGATGGGTCACTATGCTCCTGAGTGCAAGAAGGGTAAAACTGAGAAGGCACTCTACACCAAAGGCAGAGATTGGGCAGACACTTCAGATTCAGATGAGGAAGTCAACTATGCTCTCATGGCTACTACTCAGACTGAAAATGATGATCTCAAGGTACCCCCAACTACCTATGCTTATAACACTGATAATATAACTGAACTGAGAATTTATCTTAAAGCATTGCATATCAGTTATAGGGATCAGACTTTAGAAAATGAGAGGATAAAGTCTGAGTGTTCTCAACTTAAAGAGAGAAATAAACTTGTTGAGGAACAGCTAGAGAACATGAATAAAATTCAGAAAGAGAGAGATGATGCAGTGTTTATTGAACAGGAGTTGCTAGGAAAGTATAAGCAACTAGAATCTGAATTGGAGGATACTAAACACATCATTAAAACTTGGACACACTCTGGTAAAGACACTCAAGAAGTGTTTCAGTCAGACACAGTAGGTCTAGGTTACTCTGAGGGAGATGAACTTAGATTTGAAAATCAGGTAAAAGTTAGACCACATCGTTCATCTGAAGGTAATGTCATGGGAACAGGTGGACCTAAGACTGAAGCACAGAAAAAGGCTGTTAAAGAGTCATATGCTAAAACTTTTGTTAAAGAGGCTAACATTGGTTTAATGACAGATAAACAACTCAAGCATAAGCTTAAGGAAATAAAGTCTGTCAACAAACAGAGAATGCCTAAGAAAAACAGAAATGGAAAGGTAGGCATAACCTCAGGAATTAAGCCAATGCTTGCTTCATTAGCTCCTAGAAAAACATGCTTTAACTGTGGTAGCACTAATCATCTTGCTAGTTTCTGCAGTAAAAATAAAAACATTAATTCTTTGCCCTCTAAAACTGCAGTAAATAGTGATTATGTGAGAACTAGACCACAGACTTTATGTAAACACTGTGGAAGTACATGGCATTCTATTTACACTTGCAGAGATTATCATGCTATTTACTATAATTACTATGAACCCAAACCAAATTTGAAATGGGTTAAAGTAAACTCTGCAAATGTAAACTCTGAAAAAGTTAGCTTAAACTCTGATAATGTGAATTCCGCTGCAAAAGCTAACAGAATTAAGAAAGCCAAAGGATCCAAGCAAGTCTGGATCCTTAAAACTAATAATCAGTGATTGTTTGTGATTGCAGGGCAACAGGGTTAGTACCCTAGTCGTGGACAGTGGATGTTCAGGACACATGACAGGAAATAAAGCCCTGCTATCAGAGTTTGAGGAGAAGGCTGGCCCAGAAGTTTCCTATGGAGATGGCAACATAGGACATACTCTGGGATATGGCAACATTAATCTTGGAAATGTCATCATCACAAATGTAGCTCTGGTTCCAGGACTCAAGCATGATCTGCTATCTGTGAGTCAAATCTGTGACAGAGGATATCATGTGGATTTTCAGCCTGAATATTGTCAAGTGATCAGTAAATCTACAGGGAAAGTTGCTCTAGTTGGAAACAGACACAATAACATCTATGAAATTAAATTGTCAACAAACACTGATGGCAAAGCAGTGTGTCTGTCAACAAGAATGTCCAGTGAAGAGAGTTGGAAGTGGCACAAGAAACTCTCTCATTTGAATCTGAACAACATCAATGAGCTAATCAAGAATGATCTTGTAAGAGGTCTACCAAAATCTTTGTTGAATGTAGAAGGCCTGTGTGATTCTTGTCAAAAGGCCAAACAGCGAAAAGTCTCCTTCAAAAGCAAATCTGAGTCTTCAATTGTTGATCCTTATCATCTACTACATGTTGATCTTTTTGGTCCAGTGAATGTGATGTCTCTTGGAAAGAAGAAATATGCTCTAGTCATTGTTGATGAATATACCAGGTACACATGGGTATATTTTCTTGCAAAGAAGGATGAAACTGCATTAACACTGACAGAACATATATTACAACTGGAAAAAGGGTCAGAGAATCAAGTGAAGATAATCAGAAGTGACAATGGAACTGAGTTCAGGAATTCATCAATGGAAGAATTTTGCAAGAGTAAAGGGATAAAACAAGAGTTTTCTGCACCTGGCACTCCACAACAAAATGGTGTAGTGGAGAGGAAGAATAGAACCTTGGTAGAAGCTGCCAGAACCATGCTAGATGAAGCAAAGTTGCCAACATATTTCTGGGCAGAAGCAGTTCAAACTGCTTGTTTTACTCAAAATGCAACACTGGTCAACAAACATGGTAAAACACCATATGAAATGGTGAAGAAGAAAAAGCCAAATTTAAAATATTTTCATATTTTTTGATGCAAGTGCTTTGTGTTGAAGACTCATCCTGAACAGTTGACCAAATTTGACCTAAAGGCAGATGCAGGAATTTTTGTTGGCTATCCACTGTCAATAAAGGCATTCAGAGTTTATAATCTGAGAACTAGAGTGATCATGGAATCAATTCATGTGTCATTTGATGACAAGAAAATAACTGGACTAGAAGATGTCAATGAACATGATCTACTCCACTTTGAAAATGAAGATTTATTCTCTGAAAAAGTAAACTCTGATCAGATTGATTTGACAAACTCTGTTGATCTAAACTCTGAACCTCTACTGGTAAATACTGAAGAAACTCTTCAATCAGAAACAAGGGAAGAACCAGTTGAGGGGGAGCATGAAGAATCACATCAAAGTGATAATTCAAACACTGAAAGTGACTCAGTTGATGATTCTGAATCAAACTCTGTTGATTCAAACTCTGTTGATAATTCTGAGAAGTCACATTCAGGGGGAGCATCAGAAAATGAAGAAAGGCACCAAGAAAATCAGGAGAGCATGGATCAAGGGGGAGGATCACATGATGACAGAAGCAATCTGCCTTCTGCAAGAAAATGGACTAAATCTCACACACCTGATTTGATTATTGGTGATCCTGATGCAAAAGTAAGGACAAGAAGTGCAACAACAAATGAATGTCTGTTTCATGCATTCTTGTCACAAACTGAGCCAAAGAAAGTGGAAGAAGCTCTTAAAGATGCTGACTGGATAACAGCAATGCAAGAAGAGTTAAATGAATTTGAAAGAAATGAAGTATGGACACTTGTACCAAGGCCCAAGAACAGATCCATTGTTGGTACTAAATGGGTTTTCAGGAATAAAACTGACAGTGAGGGTGTTATCACAAGGAACAAGGCAAGACTGGTTGCAAAAGGCTATTCACAACAGGAAGGAATAGACTATGATGAAACATTTGCTCCAGTGGCTAGATTGGAGGCAATTAGAATTTTTCTAGCATATGCTTCTCATATGAAATTCAAAGTGTTTCAGATGGATGTAAAAAGTGCATTTTTGAATGGAAAACTTGAAGAGGAAGTGTTTGTGGAACAACCACCAGGGTTTGTAGATCCAAAATATCCAGACTATGTCTACAGGTTAGACAAGGCACTCTATGGACTTAAGCAGGCACCAAGGGCATGGTATGAAACCCTTGCCAAATTTCTACTAGAAAGTGGATTTCACAGAGGTACTATTGACAAAACTCTGTTTTACTTCCAAACTGGTAGTGACTTGCTTTTAGTACAGATATATGTAGATGACATCATTTTTGGATCTACTAATGATAAACTCTGTAAGAAGTTTGCCAAACTCATGCAGTCAAGATATCAAATGAGTATGATGGGAGAGCTTAGTTATTTTCTAGGCTTACAGGTGAAGCAAACAGATGATGGAATCTTTATAAATCAAGCAAAATATACCAGAAACCTTCTCAAGAAATTTGGTATGCTTGATTGTTCATCTGCAACAACTCCCATGGCAACTGCAACAAAATTTGACAAAGATGCAGGGTCATCAGTAGATATGACAAGTTACAGAGGAATGATTGGTTCTTTACTCTATTTAACAGCTAGTAGACCTGATATCATGTATGCAACTTGTTTGTGTGCAAGATTCCAGGCAGATCCAAGAGAACCACATTTAACAGCAGTAAAGAGGATATTCAAGTATCTAAAGGGCACTATAACTTTGGGGCTGTGGTATCCAAGAGAATCAGAGTTTAAACTTCTTGGTTACTCTGATGCAGACTTTGCTGGATGTAAGATAGACAGAAAAAGCACCAGTGGAAGTTGTCAATTTCTGGGTGACAGACTTGTTTCCTGGTACAGCAAGAAACAGAAGTCAATATCTACATCTACAGCTGAAGCAGAGTATATTGCTGCTGGTAGCTGCTGTGCACAGATTTTATGGATGAAGAATCAACTGCTGGATTATGGATTAAGGTATACCAAGATACCTATTTACTGTGATAATCAAAGTGCTATTGCAATGACAGGTAATCCAGTACAACATTCAATGACAAAGCACATCAGCATAAGGTATCACTTCATCAGAGAGCATGTAGAGGAAGGAAACATTGAGCTTCACTTTGTGTCTACAGAACAACAACTTGCAGATATCTTCACCAAGCCATTGAGTGAAGCTACATTTACAAGACTGGTCAATGAACTAGGAATGGTCTCTAGTTTTGACTAGAGATGTTGGTTAGACTCAAAAACTTATTGCTCATGTTTTCTGTAAATTGTTAAGTGCTATGTGAACCTTAGTATTAAACTCTGGTATGCATGCTTATGTTTA
The DNA here is from genome assembly GCA_037693485.1 of Kitagawia praeruptora. Lineage (NCBI taxonomy): Eukaryota > Viridiplantae > Streptophyta > Magnoliopsida > Apiales > Apiaceae > Kitagawia > Kitagawia praeruptora. The sequence continues at coordinate 50,251,439 of CM075348.1, read as the reverse complement.
AACCTTGTTAAACTCTGTCAACATGTCAGTCTGTTAAACACTGTTAATATGTTGGATACACTCAGTGAATTCAGAATTGATTATTATCTGAATGAAAACACCAATGAAGAAAAATGTATGAAGCATGATTCTCAGTAAATAAATCATGATTCTTTCTGAGTCACTGTAATCTAATCAGACTTTGTGCAGTAAATTAACACAGCATGATACTGTTTCATATTTATAGCATCTCTTAGTTTATTCAGTCCTAAACTCTGAGTCTATGAATATTGTGTGCATTGCCTCTCATAAATAATTTTGGTTATTGATGAACTCTAAACTCTGATTAGTGACATTCTGTTTCCAAAGGTATGGTTCATGATGATTCCTTGTTTGTACTTGTGAAAACCATAAAACTTGAGATGTGTCATTGATTAGTTTGGTGAGTTCAGATTCATGTATACACCCTGTGAGAGTTTGAGTCAAATCAGTGATTGATACATTTTCTATCAATCAGTATTTATTGTTGTGTGATATTCATTAGGTAGTATGTTTCTCTAGAACTTGTATTAAACCATTTTGAGACTACATGATATGTGTGTGCATAAAAATGATAAAGGCAATAGGATTTACCATTTCTTCAAACACTGTTCAAATTTCTCTTGAATTTTGTTCAAACACTGTATAAACACTGTTCATAATTTCCTTCCTTAGTAAACCTCCTTGAGCCTAATTAACTGCTCATTTTTCTTATACTCTGAAGTATTTAGAGCAGTTATATTTTTTTTTCTCAAGCAGATGAGTATTTCTCAAGAAAAGAAAAGTTTACTCGGTATATATGTTAAATAAAAAAAATAATAATAATAAAAAAAAAGAAAAAAAAAGGGGGGGCATATATACTGATCTTGTACAAATATGTACTAACAATGTGACTGAACACTTTGGTCTATTGAAATGTTCAGCTTGATATTCACTCATGAATAAAACATCTTTTTCATCTGTTTGATCTTATCTCATTCCAACCCTGAATAAAGTCCTTTTGATTTGTGCATACATGTACTCAAAGTAGTGTAGAATTGGTGGACATTCAAGCATATGGTAGATTCTGCTATTTCTGATTGAATGTGAGTGTAAACACTTCACCAAAACACTTTTGTGCTTTGAGAGTTTGTGAGATTATCCAGATCATGACTGTTATTCACTGAATGATGCTCTGATTTCTATCTCTTGATCTTTTTGTCTTCAAAGACTGTGTGCTTACTTGGATAATCATGGACATCAAAGGGAATAGAAGTTTTCAGATTTCTGTATTACAGTAACTACAGAGTTTAGCATTCATCAAACAATCAGTGTTTAATATGAGAGTTTGTGCATTCAGTGTTTATTGATTTTTGTTATGGATTTTATGAAATATTAGATGCTCTAAAAATTGATTTCAGTAAACTCTGCTTCACACACACTGATATTCACAACTGTGCAATTTTTTGAAAGGGTTTTAGTGATAAAGTTGGAAAATTGATAAACACTGTTGAATTGTGTTAAGTACTCTGAGGTAAAGTCTCATTGAGATGATTTGACTATTTTTGAAGTAATTGGGGTAGTTGACAACTGTTAATTAGTGTAAGTGTCGTGATTATAGGAATGACAGCGGTAATTATTAAGTGATCCATTGGTTGTTTGACACGTGTCCCATGATAGTGTCCCACTCACACATTACTCTACTACAGTTGCGCGTTTTTACTAAATAAACGATTGAGTTTTAATTTTACTCTAATCGTCTTTAGTCTCTCACTCCATATCGATTCACATTCACTCACTCACAGTTACTTGCTTATTCATTCACTTCATACTTCTCATATACTCTCCTTCACATTTTGATAAACACTTACAGTGCATAAATATTTTTTTAAATCTCTTCGTATCATATCTTACTAATGGCAACTAAAGCGTTTGATGCAGCAGGGTTAGTTTTTCTCCCTAGTAACTATGCAGCACCATTGGAGAATGCAAATGCTCCACAGGCATTTCATTTGTTCCAAAATTTCTTGAATGATTCTGAGATAGGGAAAGCTCTAACTGCACCACCAACATTATCTGCATCACAAATTGCTGCTTTCTGGACAAACTCTGTATATGATGATGGAGAAGAGTCTGGCACTCCTACAATCACTTTCACTCATGATGAATCAGAGTATATTATTACTCCAACTACTGTTAGGGATGCTCTAGATTTTGAGACACACACTTCTTACAGTGTTGTTGGTCATGATCGATTGAGGACGATGTTGGAGCAAATTGGATGTGCAGGAAACTTGAATAAGATAGGGTCTTTGAGACGGCCAAGTTTGAGAAAGGAATGGAGTTTCTTTTTCGATTGTATAACAAGGGCTTTTGGAAAGAAGACAACAAACTGGGATGCACTTCCTCTGGATACTCTCCAAATTGGTCATGCTCTACTATATGGAGGTAACTTCGATTTTGGTAGACTAGTGCTAATGAATTTGGGAGAGCGTTTGTCTGAATCTACTACTGTCTATTTTGCTCGTTTTTGTCAAATATTATTCACTGCTTGTGTGCCTAACATTCCAATTGTTGAAGCTGATGTGATTCAGCCTTTTCAAGTTGCTAAAAGAATGTTTTCTGATTTGACAAACAAAGATGTCACTAAACAGCAAATACCTGAGATGTTTATGCCTTTAGCCTTACAGAACTATGTAAACCAACCACAAGACCCTCAATCACCACAACAAATGTCTGAACCTTTAGACACCATAAACTCTGATCCAACACCCACAACCACTGTACCTACTACATCTAATCAACCACAGCCAGAAACCTTAAACTCTCCACCAATAAACTCTCCACTCTTAAACACTGAACCCTCAAACACTGAAATATTAAACACTGAAACATTAAACACTGAAACCTTAAATACTGAAACCTTAAATACTGAAACCTTAAACCCTGAGCCAGCACCTACTGAAACAGCCACAACCAAGCCAAAGAGAAAGAAACACACCGCCCAAAACACCAAACACTCTAAGGCAAAACAGACATTTCCTGGAGCTGTTTATACTAGAAGAATGAAACAAAAGGCAAACAGACCTTCATTTTCACCACCTAGAGAGAGCTCAAGTGAAGATGAAGAGGAGGTTGTAGTGCCTCCAATCAAGAAGAGAAGATTAATTCTTTCTGATTCAGATGAAGAGACTGTTGTTGAAGCTCCAGAGGTGATTTCACAGCAAACACCTACTGTTGAGGATGAAGAAAATGTTTCTATACCTGCAGAGGTTGAAATGCCTGCAGAGGATAATGTTAATGATGAAATACCTACAGAGGATAAAATGCCTGTAGAAGAGGATCACAGAGATGGTTTTTCACTAGTGAATGATGTTCCTGAATCAATTCTTGATCCTATCTCACCTATTGTTTATGTTGAAGCTCCTGGTGTAGCTGATGAGCCTGCAGTAAATGTTCCTGAAGCTGCAGTATCACATACAGAGCTGGTATCTTCTCCAATTCAAGACAAAGGTGATGAAGTTGATCAGGCAACTAAGGTGATTTCTGAATCTATGCCTGTTGAAGATACAAATATAAACTCTGTTGCAGTTCCTGTGCAACATGAGGATACTATTGAAGAAAATGCAAAAGTTGTTACAGAAACTGTGGCTGACACAGCTCAGCACAGTGATTCTTTAAAGGATGCTCAAGTTAAAAATGCAAGTGCTGAGAGTAAATCTGAAAGTAGTGCAAACTCTGATTCTTTTGTGAGTGCACCAGCACAAACAGATAATAAGCATAAACCTTTTGATCAGCCTTGTCCATCTCATGCAGTTGAAGTAGAGCATCTTGCTAAATCTGCTGAAAATTGGTATAAACAAGATTGCATTTTTCCAAAAGGAAGAGCATCTGAGTTTGTTAAGCAAACTGCAAAGCAAATTTCAAATCCAGAGATCTTATCCTGTTTAAAGGCAACTGTGGTGCAAGTCAAGACTCTGGAAGGCAATTTTGCTGACACAAAACAAGAGATTGCTTCTTTAAAGACTGAGATACAGTCAAGAGAATTGAAGATGGATAGAGAGTCTAAAATAAAAGCTGTTCAGCTGTCTAAAGTTCAAGACACTCTCTTTGCCAGGCTAGGAAAAGTTGAAGAAAATCAGACTGCTTTGTTTTCTAAGATGGATTCCATTGCTAACTCATTGGAGCTCATTACATCAATACTCATTCCTGATGATGTCAAAAAGGGGGAGAGAGTTGCTAAGTCTAAATGCAAAGTTTCTCAAACTCTGACTCAAAAGGATGATGCTGGAGATGGAGGGGCAAGTGATAAGAGTAAGGTCTTAAACTCTGAAAGGCAAACTCTGAGATCTGGCAAATCTTTTAAATCACAGTCTGTTGGAATAAACACTGAAACTCAAGGTACTTCAAAGACCAAGAGTTTGGAATTAATATCAAATCCAAAGACTGATGAGGAGTTAGCTGTTAAGCTTTTCATGGAAGAGAATGCAGAGGGAGTTACTTTGGAAGATGCTAAAGCTGAAGAGAAGAGTTTACAAGAAAAGCATTTGAAAGCTCTAAAGTCTGAAAAAGCAAAGAAGAATGTGAAAGTTGTTAAAGCTGCAAAGCCTGTTCTTAAAGGCATTCAAATCAAAGAACCAGTTGGTACAAATCAAAGAATGCAAGTATTCAGAAAACCAACAGATGCAGAAGCTAAGCAAAAGCTGAAAAGTATTGTTACAACCTCTGTTGATACACATGTTGTACAGAAAAATGAAGACACAACCTCTGTTGCTGCACAAGTTGTGACCACACCATTATTGTCTTCTCAGTTGAAATCAACATTTAAGAGAGGTGCTCCTCATGATTCGAGACTAGAAGCTACAATTCCAATGGATTTTACTGATGGTAGAGCTTTATCTGGTAAAGTGGGATACAACAAAGAAGGCATAGGCTCACACAGAGATAAAAGGCAATATGTTGGTCCTAGAGATCCTTCTTCATTGTCTGTTCCAGGTCGTGGTGTCACTCAAGAGAGTTTAGACAAACTGGAGTCAGTACAGCTTGTATATCAGAAGAGTCTAGAGAAGGATTTCTTGTTATATTTCATGGCTGATGGAACAGTATTTAAAGTCTCTGAAAAGGATATCGAATTAAAATACTGGGAGGAACTTGAATATGTTTTGTATATTTTCAGAGTGAGAAATCAAAGAGCTCAGTCAGTTGCAAATGTGCTTAGACAAAGAATGATTCAAAACCTTGCAAGAAGGCAAATGAAATTCAACAGCAAGTATGTTCCTAAATACAGAGATTGGAATGGAAATCTGATAGAAATGGAGAAAGGGACTACAAAACTGAAGACTGATCTTGGAATCACTGTTCTGGATTTTAATGTGAAATCTGAGGAAGTAAAGTACATAAGGCTGGGAAATGAAATGAGAAGAAACAAAATCTACGATCTTAGAGCTGCTATCTATCAAACTGATGAGAATGATCCTCAGTTGAGAGAAATCAAGGAAGCTATGCAGATAGAGCTTGAAAATGCTGAAAGAAGGTTGCTTATAGACTATCTCAGAACGATGCCTGATCTTCAAGAGATTAGAAATTAAAGTCTGTAAGGATTTTCTTATTTTCTGTAGAATTTGTTAAAGTAATAGCTTAAACTCTGTTTGTATGATTAAACACTGTAAACTTTGTATTTGTTTTGACATCATCATTTACTGTAAACTTGTACATTTTTGTTAATGGACAAGTTGGGGGAGATTGTTAGAAATGATTGATGAGAACAGTGTTTGGAAGCTATAGTGACAAAACAGAGTTTAGCTGGAAGCAGTCAGAGTTTAGTTAAACACTGACTGGAAGCGCAACAGAGGTTGTTAAACTCTGTAGCGGTATTGTCTGAAGAGTCAACAGTGTTTGAAGATTGATTCAAGATAAATATGGAAGCAATATCTTTGAAGATTGGAAAGCTGTCAAAGAGATTGAGTTGACTTGGAAGACTGGAGCAATCGTGATTGATATCAATTGTATAGCTTAATTATAGGAGAATCAATTACTGATTGTACGAAGCTGTATGTTCTATAAATACAGTTAGGTTAACCCTAGAAGGGAAGTCGAACATTGAGAAATTCATTGATTGTAACCTAAGCAGCTCTCTGTGATATTTACATCACTGAGAGAGGAATTGTTAATTCCAAACAGTTTTTAATTGTTAAACAGTGTGTTCTTGTTAAGTTACTCATACAGTATTTGATTGCTTATTGTGTATTCGACCTAACAGATACTCATCTTGAAGATGCGTATATCTCCTATTCCGCTGGTTGCATAAGCGCATCCACACGAGCTTACTCCTATGTGGTGAGTGTATCAAGCTGCTTACTCTTTTCAAGTGGGCGTAACTTAGAAAATACTCCTATCCCAGAGGCGTATTCGAGGATACTCCTCTGCCATGGACGTATCCCGTGGGCATTTTGGGCGGCTGTTCACGAATCTGAGCATTTTGAACAAAAAATATTAAAAAGTGGGTAGAAAGAGCAATCACCCCTTACTTTTTCTTTCATCACATTTTTAGTATAAAAGTATATAAAATTTTCATTCTCAATCATTTGCTTCCTTCGCCAAAAAAATCCGGGAATATAAATACGAATGCAAATTTTATTATATGCTCATCTTCACTTACTTTCATTTTTTTTAAAATTCGGAAAGTAAAAAGTGCGGTTTAGATTTGATTTTACTTTTTCTAAATAAATTAGTAATTTTTAAAAAATACGATTAATCTGGAGTATTGTTTTTTTTTTTTCAGAAAAATAAAAGAAACTTCTAAAATATTTAGGACAATAATATTTCAAATTTGAATAGTACCGAAGAAGCCGATTCACATTCCAATAAGTCATTAAACAATAAAAACATGGTAAATAAAAATGAAATGGGAAAAACGAGAAATAGTACATAGCAGTGGGCACTATGCCACTATATAAGCGTCGCGCCCAAATTATAGGCTAATAATCCCTTGCGCTACCCAAAATGACGACTACTACTAGTACCAGTAGCGCAGAGCAGAAAGGGGCAAAAAACCCTGCGAAAACCCTAGTTGATGAAATTCAAACTGCTACTCTACATTCCAACACCACCCACTCAGCTGTTGGGGAATTGGGTGATAACTTGGATTTTTCTGAAGTCGTATGATCACTTTCAGATTGAAGTTATTTGTGGTTCACCCAAATAATTCAATCGGATAAAATCAGAAAATCTGCAAGAAGAGAGAATGTATTTTGCTGTGTATTTCAAAATGAACCTATGTATAAAATGATCAATGTCACACATATTTATAGATGTCAACAGATGTGTCTTTTGCCAATAGACACACCTCAAGATGTGTCTTTTCCAATAGACACATCTCATTTCCAACAGTCATGTCCAATGCCAATAGACACACCTCAAGGTGTGTCTTTTCCAATAGACACACCTCATCTGAAGCCAATAGACATGTCCCATAAGCAATAATTCTGAAATCATAACGAACTCGAACAGAGCATGCACTCCGCATTCTCCTGACTTGTTCGATGTAGCATTACGATTACATTGATCAACTAGCCAATCCAATTACACTAAAATATCCAACAATCCTCCCCCATTTTAGCGTAATCCATGATTAACTAAACAAAATCACAACAAACGACAAACTTATGCATAAATGAAATATCGTGACGATTGAATTTCACATTAGTATATTACACATTCCAAATATTCGAATATCAAGGTATCACTATGGATTGAACCTTTACTATTCATATTGAATACATGAAGATAATATACACATAAATTTACATTCTCAAATGTTCTTACTTGACACTATATTTTACTAGCCTAGTGTCCTAATCCTTCATAAGCATATCAAAGCCAAGTCCAAGCTTCTTGAAGCGGCTAAACTTCATGCTCAAATAGGTAGTTCTTTTATTCTCGCACCTGCATATGCAATTTTTCAAAAGAACTATTAAGAAGATAAACTTCAACCTCCTTAACTTGCAGGTCTGAACACATACCTTGGGATGATGCTTTAATGTGTTCCAATCTCTAAATGTTAAGCTTTCCACATTGAATTCAGCACCTAATGTCATATTAGATGGGAATTGGGTATCTCAACATGAGAGGTTATTCGATGGACTTTAATCCCATCCCTACAGCCGACTTGTGCACAAGATCTCTACTCAACCCTTTGGTTAGATGATCGGCTAAATTATGTTGAGTTCTTATAAACTCCACTGATATAACACCATGCGTGATAAGCTCACGAATCATGCTGTGTCTAACACCTAAGTGTCTAGACTTGCCTTTGAACACTTGTCTATAAGCATTAGACAAGGCAGACTCACTATCACATCTGATAGATATGGGAGATATCGGTTTAGGCCACAATGGAATCTCATAAATCAGATTTCTTAGCCATTCAGCTTCTTTACCAGCTGCTGATAATGCCACAAATTCAGATTCCATCGTTGAATCAGTAATGCAACTTTGTTTCTTTGATGCCCAAGAGATAGCACCTCCCCCAAGAAGGAATACCCATCCACTTGTGGAAGAATGATCTTCCTTATTGGAAATCCAACTTGCATCTGAATGACCTTCAATAACCGAAGGAAATCCAGTATATGTCAAACCATAATTCATGGTTCCTTTCAAGTATTTGAACACTCGGCTTAAGGCTTGCCAATGATGTGTACTTGGCTTGCTAGTATACCTACTAAGCTTTCCAACAGCATAGGCAATATCTGGCCTAGTGCTTATCATGGCATACATGAGACTACCAATAGCCTTTGAGTATTCAAGTTGAGATACTGCAACACCTGTATTAGGTAGGAGTTTAATACTAGGATCAAGAGGAGTGCTAACAGGAGAACAATCCTTAAAGTTAAATCTTTTAAGAATCTTCTCAATATAATGAGATTGAGAAATTGAAATGCCATTGTTCTCACGCTTGATCCTTATACCAAGAATCACCTCAGCCTCCCCCATGTCTTTCATATCAAAATTAGATGACAAGAACTTCTTGGTTTTATCCACTTGATTTTGGTCAGTACCAAAAATCAACATGTCGTCCACATATAAACAAATTATAACTCCTTTACCAGAAGCATCAAATTTGCTATATACACACTTGTCTGCTTGGTTAAGAAAATAACCGTTAGACAAGACTACAGTATCAAATTTATCATGCCAATCCTTCGGTGCTTGTTTCAGACCATAAATTGATTTCTTCAATTTACACACCTTGTTCTCACAACCAGGCATTACAAACCCTTCAGGTTGTTTCATATAAATCTCTTCATCTAATTCACCATTCAAGAATGCAGTTTTCACATCCATTTGGTGAATGACAAGGTCGTGTATAGCAGCAAGTGCTATTAACAACCTAATAGTGGAGGTTCTAGCAACAGGAGCATAAGTATCAAAATAATCAATCCCTTCTTTTTGTCTAAAACCTTGGATCACCAATCTGGCTTTAAACTTATCTATGGTACCGTCCACCTTCATTTTCCTTTTGAAGATCCATCTATTTCCCAACGCTTTACAGCCAGGGGGCAGATCACTCAATTCCCAAGTACTGTTATTCATGATAGAATCCATTTCATCTTGGATAGCTTCTTTCCAGAATGCAACATCCCTAGATTTCATAGCTTCGCTAAAAGTATTTGGATCCTCCTCAATAACAAAACAATATTGGTATTGATATTCAATTTCATCTCTAGAGCCTTCTACTAGATAAAGATGAAAATCATCTCCAAAAGACTTTGCTTTTCTAGCTCTAGTGCTTCTCCTTGGTTCAGACGGTCCATTCACATCTTCAGTAGAAACTGAGTTTCTACTAGAAGAATTCTGAAGCATGTCCCTTGGTCTAGGTATAGATGTAAATCTATTTTCATCAAAAATAGCATCTCTTGACTCGATAATCGAGTTCACAGATACATAGTCATTAGATTCTAACACATAGAATCTATATGCTATAGAATGCTCAGCATAGCCAACAAATATGCAATCTATACCTCGTTCACCCAAGTTTCTTCTTTTGGGTTCAGTGAGTCTTACAACTGCTCTACATCCCCAAACTCTCAGAAAACTTAATTTTGGTGACTCTTTATACCAAAGTTCATAAGGGGTAATCTTATTCCTCTTACTAGGAATTCGATTCAATAAGTGACAGGCTGTCAACATAGCCTCACCCCAAAATCCCTCACTCAAACCCGAGTAGGATAACAAGGAATTAACCATTTCTTTCAAAGTCCTATTCTTTCTCTCTGCCACACCATTTTGCTGTGGTGTATAAGGAGCTGTGGTTTGATGTATTATACCAGTAGATTGAAAATAAACCGGATCATAATACTCACCTCCTCTATCAGTACGTAGATTTTTAATCATGGTACTCTGATGTAGCTCTACTTCTTCTTTATAAATTTTAAAGAAGTCAAGAGCTTCATCCTTAGCATTCAATAAATATACATAGCAATATCTAGTAGCATCATCAATAAAAGTAACTACATACTTTTTATTTCCTAATGATGGTGTAGAATGGAAATCACACAAATCACTATGTATTAATTCTAAAACATCAGACACCCTATTAACCTCCTTAAAGGGCTTTCTTGTTATCTTTGTTAACATGCATGTTTTGCATTTTTCATTGTCTAAATCAATAGCAGGTATGAGACTCATTTTAGACATATCCTTTATTCTTTCGTAATGTACATGTCCTAGTCTAGCATGCCATAATTCTGGTTTGTTCAAATTATTGCTAGTACTAATAGAAGCCATGCAAGCAGATTCATCAATAAATTGAGTATTTACATTCAACATAAACATGCCATTACACAAATAGCCAAAGCCAACAAAAGAGCCATGTTTTGACAATATATATTTGTCACTTTCATAAACTTGTTTATATCCACAATTGTTCAATACAACACCAGACAAGAGATTCTTACGAATCCCAGGAACATACAACACTTTATTTAACAATATACATTTGTCAGAAGTAAAAATATCTTGACATTTCCTAGTCCTTTGATCGGTTCAGTTGCAACATTTCCCATCTTTAAGATAGATCCATCTTCGATTGGTTGAAAGTCTATGAACCAACGAAGATCTTTGCATACATGACTCGTTGCTCCTGAATCAATCCACCAAGCAACATTGTCATCCTGCACATAAAATGCCTCAGATATTAGTGACACATAATTCTGACTAGAATTACAATTTTGCATTAAAATCTGACCTTGTTGCATTTCTGGATCCTTGGATCCACTTGGACCAGCATTTTGCTTTTCTTGCTTGCCTTTACCAACCCGACAATCCTTCTTGAAATGTCCAGGTTTGCCACACTTCCAACATGCCATCTTAGGCCTTTTATTGGAAGAATTGTTGTTGTTTCCTTTAAACTTTCGTTTATCACCCTTGCCATACTTAGAATTCTTTGAAGATCCACCATCTTCAACCATATTCACAGAAGAGTTACCGACTTGGTTCTTGCCCTTAGGATTATTCTCAATTTCTTGAGTCCTCAAAGCCTCTTCAATTCTGAAGTGACTTCCAAGTTGAACCAGAGTCATATCCTCTTTGTTATGTTTCAAGGAGTGTTTAAAATCCTTCCATGATGGTGGTAGTTTGTCTATAATACCAGAAACTGAGATAGATTCATCCATCTTCAGATTGTGTTGGGCAAACTGGCCCAGAATTCTTAACAATTCATTGTATTGTTCCATCACAGGTCTAGAGTCGACCATTTTGTAATTCATAAAATTACTGACCAGAAACTTCTTACTAGAAGCATCTTCTGCCATGTATTTGGATTCAAGAGAATCCCACAATTCTTTCGCTGACTCAACATTTTGATATACATCGAAAAGGGAATCAGACATACCGTTTAAGATGTGACCGCGGCAGATGTAATCAGCGTTTTCCCATTTGCAACGCCTCCTTGTTTGTTCAGCGGTTTCATCCTCAACCACTTCTGGAATGGGGGTACTCAAAAGATATACAACCTTCAGCGTTGTCAATAGAAAATGCATCTTCTTTTGCCATCTTCTAAAATCCTGACCCTCAAACTTGTCCAACTTTGCAAACTTGCTTGTCATGTCTCTTGCAGATTCTGAGTTTGCCATCTTCAGAAAATAGATAACTTCAATCTTTGTTGGGGAATTGGGTGATAACTTGGATTTTTCTGAAGTCGTGTGATCACTTTCAGATTGAAGTTATTTGTGGTTCACCCAAATAATTCAATCGGATAAAATCAGAAAATCTGCAAGAAGAGAGAATGTATTTTGCTGTGTATTTCAAAATGAACCTATGTATAAAATGATCAATGTCACACCTATTTATAGATGTCAACAGATGTGTCTTTTGCCAATAGACACACCTCAAGATGTGTCTTTTCCAATAGACACATCTCATTTCCAACAGTCATGTCCAATGCCAATAGACACACCTCAAGGTGTGTCTTTTCCAATAGACACACCTCATCTGAAGCCAATAGACATGTCCCATAAGCAATAATTCTGAAATCATAACGAACTCGAACAGAGCATGCACTCCGCATTCTCCTGACTTGTTCGATGTAGCATTACGATTACATTGATCAACTAGCCAATCCAATTACACTAAAATATCCAACATCAGCTACTACTACTACTAGCATTACTGAGAAAAAGATTCGGAGAGCTGATCGCTTCAGTATCCCCGTTCAGCTCTCTGAACAAGAAAAGCGTCATTCTCGCTCTCACAGGTACCCCTTGCTGCTGCTCCCCTCTCTCTCTCTCTCTCTCTCTCTCACACACACACGTTCTACTCACGCTTCCCTTTATACATATCAAGGGTTCCCTTCCAGAGAGAATTTGTTATATAGAGAATATGAGAGAATCACTTAAAATGTATTAAAATCTAATATTTCAAGCTAATCTAATGACCAAACTAGGGGTACCCCAATACAAAAAATGCTTAAAATAATTGGCTCTATCCAACAAAAAAAAATAAAAAAAAATCACTGTTCAAGTGATGACGTGGCAGTGGATTTCACTGGTTAACGGTGCTTCGCACCTTCTTGTACGGCGCTTCGCGCCTTTATCATTCTAAAGTTGTAAGGAATGGCAATCAATGGTAAAGGCAATAGACGATTGACGGGTGTGTCGAGAGCCTTCGGCCCTCATGACTAGCTAACTCATCCGTTTACTGTCTTAAATGCTTCGCATTTCCACGGCAAGTTTTTTTTTTTTTTTTTTTTTTTTTTTTTTAATGAATAGAGCCAATTATTTTAAGCATTTTTTGTGAAGGTACCCTTGGCGGGAACGTTAGAATAAATGAAATATAATTAATTCTCTCATATTCTCTATATAAGGAGGTCCTCTCTAGACTAATGGCCTACATATCAAATGCTATATGTTCTTCGGTTCTTGTATCGTCCTAGCGAAATCAAGTAGACGATTGACACAAGTGTACATATGTTAAAAAATAATCGTAAATATGCGTGTAATTATAAGAATAATAATTCCGTAAAAAATTTCTTGCTATTTACCAAATTAGTAAAGTTAATAACTCATAGTTGTTTCTGCCTCAGGAAATTTTGTTTTGTCCATGACTGACCTGTTGTTTCGATAAATTTATGCACTAGGCAGAAAGCTGACAGGCCAATCCTGTCTCCGTTTCAGTTGGGACTTTGGTGATTGCTGTAGTGTTACCTTTTATGTTCGTTGTAACAATTTCTATTTTGTTTAGTTGTGGCAGTGGTAGATAACTTTTTTGTTACTTGCATAGGGAATTCACCTGCGTCCCTTGTGGTATTTGCTTTGGTTTCCGAAAAATGGTGCTTATATGTAATATACGGTATATGTATCTAAGATTGGACAATTAGTTACTATTGCTTCTTTTGTTTGACTAGAGGAGCACATAGCTTGTTGCTTTTGTTGGAATTTATGATTTTTTCTCTCCTAAGCTTGAAAGAATGCCATTGTTTCGTGTCCTCTGCATCACTAACTCAAATATCTGATTGTAATTTGATATGTTTGTGTGCAGGTTTGGCACTGATTCTGGCTTGAATGGGTCAGATGAGATGAAAAAATCTGAGAAGGATAAGAGGAAGGCTAGAGCAGATAGGTTTACTTTAATTTCTGTTAATTTACCATGTAATAAGTTACATATTATTGTGCTTATTAAGATGTTCGCTCAGTAAATTATATTGCATTATAATATTTGTCATGACAATATTTTTTACCCTGATCCTAGATTTGGGCTGGAGCAATCTGTACGTGCCGAGGAAGAGAAGAAGAAGGCAAGGCTTGCCAGGTTCGCTCCAGTTGTAAAAGTGGATTCAGTGGAAGAAGAGAAAAAGAAAGCTAGGGCGCTTAGGTTTTTATGATGAAAATATTATAGACTGTTAAAGGAGTAGGAATTTATATAAAAATAATTAGCAATGACATGATTTACTGTTTAAATCAATTTCTCATGCTCTTAGACATAATCATGCAGGTTCTCAGAGTCGCCAAGCTCGTTGTCTGGTGCTAATATTAAGGGAATTGAAGCGGTAGGTCATTTCTTACCTGGTTATTGATATGGTGCATGCAGTGTTGTAAAAAGCGGGAATCGGACTTAATCGGTAGAGACACTGTCCAGGGATTAATCGGGGATTAATCGGGTATTTGAGGATTAATCGGAAGGATTAATTAAATAATCGGATTATTAATCAGTTCGGTAACCCATGGAACAAGGATTAATCGGTGATTAATCGTGATTAATCACCGATTTTAGAACAGAGGGTGCATGATATATGTTCTTCTTTTTCTTTTTCTTCTTGTTTTTTTGCTAATTTGATATAGGTTTTTATATTTTCATTTTATTTTTAAAATTGAAGGCAATTGTTTCTATCAAAGAAGGTGGAGGCATGTGAAGGCCATCTCTTTGATTACATGGTAACATCTGATCTGAGAAGTAGTTAACTATTGTTATCTGTCAACAGAGATGTACTAACTTTTGTTTTCCCGATCCTGAGCTTAGAGACTCAGTTTTGGTCAAGTAACCTGTCCAAATTTCAGTTGCATAGAAGCTGCTGTAGCATAGAAAGGAGGGGAAGTACATAATTTCTAAGCATTTAGGGGTAAGCTTTGGCAGTGCGAGAACCTATATCACAAATGTCTTTCTCATTTTGTAAAGACTAAGCTGACTGATGGAATGGTGGGATAATTGTTCTAGTAAATCTTGTCATCCTATTTTAAGATTTAGTTGTTGAATATTATCATTAATATTTTGGGATAATAATGTTAAAAAAGAGCTCGAAGTAGCTGTAATAATACTCACAGATGACGGACATAACTATCACATTCGTGATGAATTTTCAGAAGATTAAAGTGAGTGTGATTAAAAGAAGAGAGAGATGAAAGTGAGTCGCTACAGGCTACAGCAATGTATCGATGAAATTGGCATTTAGCGACTCGATAAGAAGCATTTTTTAAGGAAAACTAAGACTTTCTGCAGGTAAAGGAAAATGATTTGCCAAATTTTAGAACCATGGAAAGATGCAATTTCGTGTTAAGATGCGGTGTATACAATGCAGATTACAGAATTATAGCGGAAACTTGATCTTACTGGGATGTTATACCACTTCCAACTGTCGAACAGTACTTGATATTAATTGGTGGATAAAGCTGAGTTCTTGTTGCAAGCTCTTGTGTTTATTTATTTGTTCGGCCAACAAAATTTTAAATTATTTATGATTTTTTTCTAAGCATTAAGATTTGATGACCAAAGAAAGTACTTTAAAAAGAACATACGTTCCACTATAAGTCCAATTCCCCAATATTTTCTCTACGGGTTAAATAGCTATTTAGTCACTGTATTATATGAAAACTTTCAATTGGATCATGATCCCAAAAAAGTTTTCAATCGCATAATGGAACCATTAATTATTTTCAATCGCATCACTATATTATAAAAGAATTTCACTGCCGTTAAAAATGGTTTGACTTTGACGGAGAGCCGTTAAACCGTTCATCAACTTTCAATTAGGTCACTGTACGAAAACATCAACTTTCAATTAGGTCACTTGACCAAAAAAAAAACTGTAGATTGAAAAAAAATTAAAATTTGAAAATTTTCAGTTATTCGAAAAAAAATTTCAATGGGTATATTTTCAGTCATTCGAAAAAAATTCGAGTATTTTTGAAATTCACTTAGAATTGCAAAAACGTGATACCTAAAAATAATTGTTCGCATATATCGCTTTATACGCATATTCATAATTGTTCATATTTGAAAAATTTAAAAAATTCAAAAAATATAAACTTCTTTGAAAATTTAAATATTCATTTAAAAAATTAAACTTCATTTAAAAATTCAAAAAAAAATACTGATGACCTAATTGAAAATTGTTATAAAGTTAAGTGATGGATTAGCATTCCGTCCATTTTTTAACGGAAGTTAACGGCAGTGACCCAATTGAAATTTTTTGCTTGTACAGTTGTTTGACTGAAAATTTTTTTAGGATCATGACCCAATTGAAAGTTTTCATATAGTACAATGATGAGTGACCAAATAGCTATTTAACCCTTTTCTCTACTATAGTTGTAGTTATAGACAACGGAACAGTGGAAGTTCTAATATTTGTGATGTACGACGCAAGAGGTTAAAAATCTAAATCAGAACCTCTTCAATTTTTCCAGAAACAGAATACAAGTGTATCAAATGTTAATCGGAGAATGCTTTATCACAATCCCATAGGCCATAACAACACTAGATTATGGTTGCTTGTTGAATAGTGATACCCAACAAACATAAGAAAGAATTCGGAGAAGGTATGAACTAGATAACATAATTTAAGGGGTAAAAAAAAATTACCAACCACTACATCTATGAATCATTCCGAAACCTTGTAGGGTTGTACCTACATTGGCATTACATTAATAGTAGCTAAGCTATTCTGATGTTTTCCCACTTAGTATTCATACTAGAAATGAAGATACAAAACCAATGAATATTACTAATAACTATGACTTGGTAAGACCAGTAACTCCTCCACCTGCTTTGATGTTACATGTAGTACCCTGAGATGATACCCTATTCATCAGATGAGAATCCAGAAATACAACAATGACTGTGATGTCATCATGAAAATGTCTCCTCACTCCTCTATCAATCTTCTTCAGGTCCGAGTATCTCATTTCTCTTTTCTTTGCAGCTATTCGAAGTGCAGCTTTAACAAGTCTCCTTGCAATTCCCTGCAGATGAAGGGGGGCAGTCTTTATCAAAAAAGAGACCTAAAAATTGAATACCACATTCTACTTTGTGCAAATGTAAACTTTTGAAGTTGTGTTTAGTACAAGTTATGGGCTAGAGTACTAAACACCAACAACGATTGAAAAGTTGGTTGATTAATTACATGACTAAATGTACAAACTATATTCAACTGACTCTAATTTACAATATGACCTAGTAAATTGCCTCGACAATAAGATGGTAGTGAACACTGAAAACTTACATATCGGGGGTAACTGTGGACAATATCAACAGCCTCTTGGTTACTAAGATGCTCCCACAAACCATCTGATGCAAAGATGAGAAACTGATCCTTGGCGTTCAGTTTGTGTATAAATATTGTTGGCTCTGCATTTAGAATTGGTTTTTCAAATGGCTCAGGCAGTCTAAATTTAGCCAATAGAGGCTCCCTATTAAATTCTGACTTCTTCAGATAGGCATCCCCAATGGATCTTGAAATCTGAAAACAAAACATCAAGAAACACAGAATTACAATTGTTTAATAATCAGTAAAGGTGAGCCTTCTTAACAGGAAATTTGATATTGCTTATGGTGCCAAAAGCTGGACCACTTGTATTATAAGTGATATCAGCTGTCGAGCAACTGGGCACCGATGACATTCAAAGTAGGCTATTTATTAGTCCCTGAAAGCCGCTTAAAAACGAGACTGCAATGTTCTTTGGAAATCTTCAGTAACAAATTCATAAGGATTTAGTGGTAGTCTAGTCAGAAACCATTTCTTTCACCAAGCCACTACCCAACAATTGCAAGAAGAATTACTAAGTAGCTTAATTCTTTTGATATAATAGAACCTTAGTTCTATTGGTATACCATATATATATATATATTTTTTTGAAAATGATACTTATAAAACTACCTGTATGATACCCTTCACACGCCAAACTTTATGTTTTAGAACCACAATTTGTGAATCATTTGGATGCAATGACCGCAGCTCATCTCTAACAGATTCCTCGCTCGCATTGTGCTCTGTTGATAGCTGTACAGCCATCACGCCTCTGACAAGCTTACAAGCCCTCCCTAATACCATTCTAGAGTCACCAGCATTGGCTACATACAAGAGTCCATCGCAAATGACCCCAACCAAACAGCATGTCCCAACTGAAGCAATCTGTGGCTTAGTAAGCCATTGCTCCCTTACAAGAGATAGGAATTCTTCTTCCGTTGCTAAGAAGGCCTTTTTAATAACAGCTGCAGATACCTCTTGATGTTCAGAAGTGAATTCTGAAATACAGAACAGATCATTCCCAAAGGAATTCAGAGCACAGAAAAAAATAAAGATAGTTATTATGGTAAAAAATTGTTTTAAATGCTTATGTCCCACAGATAGTTTAGCATCAAAGCCGTGTTACACAGTATACTTATATAATGGAAAGTTAGTCTAACCGAGTTGCTCCTGAATTACAGGTACATCATGGCCGATTTGATTGCTTTGAGATGCAAGGCTCGACTCAAGTATCTTTTGTTTAATTCAATGCCAGGCATCTTATCAAGAAAGGAAAAACAATGTGTACTGTATCAATTAAAATTAAAATATAATTCTTTAGTAAAGTTCTACACCAGTCATTCCGCAAGGGGACGAGGTTAAGTATATAACAGAAGCAAGTATGTGTAGCCTGCATGTTGCATGCAATGTGACTTTACAGGAGAGAGCTTCAATGTGTACCATGTAATCTATGTGCTCACATAGATTCGCAAGTAATTTTCATGTACTCTTGTTATTATCATTTTTCTTATCATATATCTGAACTTTCTAAAATGGAGGTTTAAATATCATATTTCCAGTTATAATCTTAACACGCCTTTCAAATCATCTATCTCATCATGAGTAATTCTCGGCTATTTAACACAGACGCTACTAACATATTGCAATCCGGAAGTACTATTATTAAACTTGCAACAGAGGTCATTCAATATATTATAGTTTGAGTACCAACTCAAAAGCACAAACAAACCCAATTCAAGACCGCAAGGTAAACTTTTAAGATATATCATAATCAAATCGAATAGCAACTCAAAGTAAACGAGAACGTACTCTTAAGATTTGGGAAGAGATTGTCATTTACAAACCGTGCCGTCTCTGGTCCTCCATGCCCGTCATATACCCCAACTAATGTCCCCAAAGGGCCAGACTGTTCTGAACTCAAAGGACCAGATACAACTTGACTATGATCCTCCACTAAATTATTAGCTTGAATTACTGCCATCGAAAATTCTCCGCTTACATGGGATCCTAAATCTTTATACCACATCAATCCATTAGTCCGGCCATTGGCATCCCCACCACCTTTACGACTACCATCACCCTCCACAGACGGTTTCCAACAAGGTTTAATCATGATTTCCTCTTTAAACAATTATCCAACCAGACGAATATATACCAAAAAAGTAACCAAACCACAAATTATATATCCATCAAACTTTGTACTAAATCACACAAAAACAAACCCCACACCCAAATATAATAAAATATTATCCAAATGATCCAGCAAACAATAAATTCATTAAATCAAGCCTGAGCTCTAACTTTTGTTTATGCTCCAAACCCACAACTTCAATTCTTGATACAGTATACCCACCAGCACTACAAAACTCTGACACCATTAATTTGTAACAAAACTACAAAATTCAAGAAAAAATACAAAATGAGCATGGGCTAATTCTAACCAAACAATAGTCCCTCAAAAGACTTATAATAAAGGTATGATTTTTAATCTTGAGAAAATGAGAAAATACCTTGAACCTTGGTTTATTATTTGTGGGCCTTCCCTTAGCTGTACAAACAACCCATTTAGATTTGATTGTGACAGAGTTTGTTCATGGATCAGACTTGAGAGAAATGGGATAACAAAAACAAAGGGTTTTTGAGAAATCTTCAGTTAAACATTTGTGTCAGATGAGATCTTAGATGAAAAATGATGGGGTGGTGACCAAAATGAATATAGATACACATGTATTGTATGTAAAGTTTGGATTTTTAATCAATTCATTAACAAACTGGTGCTGCTGATGCACACCTTCTTGTCTTGTATTTATATATTGTTCGAACCAGACCCTGTTTCCTATCTTGTTTGTTTTTTTAATAATGTCAATTTCTCTTACTTTGTTGTTGGTTAGTTTGTTTTTTACATATGGTTTATTTTAGGGGTTTACATATGGCTGACATTTCTGAAATTAGATTTTTGTGAAGGGTAGTCCATTTATTTAGGCATAATTTGTTAGTAAAATATATTAGGTAGTAGTGGTAATTTCTCTATTTTATTCCCTACCATCATGCTTAGAAAATCCAAATCATACTGTGTTTAAAAAGCAAACTGTTGACCTGTCAAAAAAAGGAAAGAAAAACAAACTGTTATGGCAAGCTTGTCAATTGATCGGAGCTCGACTTAATTCGAAATTTTATAATTGGATATGGATTCAAATAAAATAAATTTGGTCCGATAAAAATCCGAGCCGACAAGAATTCGATCCATTCATTTAATATGGATATAGATATTACATGATTCGATAGGTTAAGAATCCGATGCGATATGATAATATTATTACATATTTTATTTTATATTAATAATAATATAAATATAATTATACAAATAATATATAATTTTCAAACCATATAAGATCTAAAATCTTTTTCGTAGTATTTATATTATAATTTAAAAAAAATTATGTTTTTGATTAATATGTCATCATTGTATTGCATTTAAAGTTGAATCTATGTTTTAATTTGAATTATTTTTATACTTAGTTTATAACTTGATCATTTTAGTTTTGTTTAGTACATTTTAAGATTAATAATTACTGCTATTTGTTATTGATTTTTAATGTTCTATGCTTTTTGTATTTGAATGTTAATGTGTACTTCTACATTTAAAAAAAATATATTTCACAAATATATTTTATTTTTTAAATTTAATTTTAATATAAATTTTATTTTTAAAAATATTAATTGGATTTGATACCCGATTCGATTACCTGTATGTTAGGAATTCCCGTTTCCTGTCTTTACGTAAATTAAATACGGAGATTATAACAGTCAATAATAATAACAGATATTGACAGATGAACACCAAGAGTTATACGTGGAAAACCCCCTTAAGCCAAAGAGGTAAAAACCACGGGACCTGCTCCGAATGTTTTCACTATAATGATAATAATGGTTACAATATTCTCTCTCAAGTTTACGAAGTAACACTTGAGGCACAACTGAATAGAAATACAGTGATTCACTACTCCTTCGGTACTGGATCGGATAACCTGGACAGAACTATCCCTTCGATACTTGACCGTATAACCTGGAGGACTCCCCTTGTTGCGGCTACAATGGTTGGACGAACTCCTAATGCTGTAGACCCAGATGGCTACAGCCCGACCAAACACTCAAACTAACTCACCTGAAACGAAAGAATAGAGTAGCACGAGGGCCCCCTATCCTGACCTGCTTGAAACTACCACAAGGTAAGTTTCCTACTAGACGGACTATCTAGCAGCTATATATACTAAGAAGTATGAGAGGAAGAAGAGATTTTTGGTGTGTTTAACTAATGAAGGGGAGGGGGGTATTTATAGGAAGGGGTTGTAGTAGGTGGGGGGGAGGTTGGTGAAGAGTAGTGGTGGGTTTGAAAATAAAAGCCGGCTGCCTAACAATTAATAAAGGCAGGCTGCCTAACAATCTCCCTCTCTTTCCAAACTCACAGTTCTTCACTTGTAATCCATACCTGCGCCATGTTAGCACAGCTCCAACTTTTCTCGCGGAACCACTTTTGTCATCATATCAGACGGATTCTTATCCGTGTGTATCTTCTCTATCTGTATCACCCCATCTTCAACCTGTTCCCGTAGCCAATGGTAACGTACATTAATATGCTTAGTACGACT
The DNA here is from genome assembly GCA_037693485.1 of Kitagawia praeruptora. Classification (NCBI taxonomy): domain Eukaryota; kingdom Viridiplantae; phylum Streptophyta; class Magnoliopsida; order Apiales; family Apiaceae; genus Kitagawia; species Kitagawia praeruptora. Next base: position 50,229,281 of record CM075348.1, on the reverse strand, counting down.
GTGACAAGTAGCATTCTTGCTCAAGTCAATAGCACTCTGCCTATCACAATACAACTCAAAGTTGTCTTGCTTCTGACCCAATTCTTGGAGAAACCGCTTTAACCAAACCAGCTCCTTGTCTGCTTCACAAGCAGCAATATACTCTGATTCGGTTGTTGACAACGCAACACACTTTTGCAACTTGGACTGCCATGCTACAGCTCCCCCCGCAAAAGTGAAAAGCATCCCTGACGTGGACTTCATCCCATCTGGATGTCCTGCCATGTCAGCATCTGTAAAACCTTCCAAGACTGGTTCACCGTGTCCATACTTCAAGCATAACCCGGAAGTGCCCTTGAGATATCTGAGAATCCACTTAACTGCTTCCCAATGCTTTCTTCCTGGATTTGACAGATATCTACTCACAACTCCAACAGCATGAGCAATATATGGTCTTGTACAAACCAATGCATACATAAGACTCCCCATTGCGGATGAATAGGGAACTTCCTCCATATCCTCCTTCTCCTTGTCTGTTGACGGACACATTTTCTTATCCAGTTTAAAATCCCGCCAGTGGTATGCTTACTGGTTTAGCATAATCCATATTGAACCTTTTCAATACCCATTCAATATATCCCTGTTGTGAAAGCCACAACCTCCGAGTTGTTCTGTCACGAACAATCTTCATCCCTAGGATTTGTTTTGCTGGACCCAAATCTTTCATATCAAAGAACTTGGACAAATCTTCTTTCAGCTTGCGGATCATGTTAGCATCTTGACCGACCACTAACATATCATCAACATAAAGCAACAGGATAATGAAGTTACCGTTAGGAAACCTTTGCACATAAGCACAGTGATCGGATGCAGTTCTCTTGAACTTATGATTCCTCATGAATGAATCAAACTTTTTATACCACTGTCTTGGCGCTTGCTTAAGCCCGTATAAACTCTTCTTGAGTTTACAAACCATGTGATCCTTCCCTTTCACTTCAAATCCTTCTGGCTGGTGCATGTAGATCTCTTCCTTCAAATCTCCATGAAGGAATGCAGTTTTCACATCTAACTGCCCAAGCTCAAGATCCATGATAGCCGCTAATCCGAGAACTGTCCGGATTGATGTCATCTTTACAACCGGAGAAAAGATTTCATCAAAATCAATGCCTTCCTTCTGTGCAAAGCCTTTAACCACCAAGCGTGCTTTATACTTTACAAGCTTTTCATCATCCCTTTTTACTTTGAAGACCCATTTGTTCCTCAAAGCCTTCCGTCCTCTCGGAAGTGTAGTCAACTCATAACTTTCATTCTTGTTTAAAGAATCCATCTCCTCTTGCATTGCTTTCAACCAGCAATTGCATTCTTTATGATTCTTGACTTCCTCAAAGGTCTCGGGCTCCCCCTCATCAGCAATTAATATATACTCGGATGAAAGATATCTTCCTGATGGTCTCCTTTCTCTCGTAGAACGTCGTGGATGAGTTTCTTCAGCTTCAAGCTGAGGCGGTAGCTCCCCCTGCTCAGCAGCCTCATCATCTACCATATCATCTCCATCATCTTCTAATGTATCTGGATTTCTAGCTTGCCTTGGTTGTTGAGTGCTCCCAAAATTCTCATAATTTTGAGACTCATGGAAAACCACATCTCTGCTCCTGAATATCTTCTTCGATTCAGGATTCCACAACCGATACCCGAACTCTGGATCCCCGTAGCCAACGAGAATACACGGAGTTGCTTTATCTTCAAGCTTTGTTCTATGCTCCTTTGGGATGTGTGCAAAAGCCTTGCATCCAAACACCCGCAAGTAGGAATAGGAAACATCCTTTTCTAACCAGATCTTCTCTGGAATCTCAAAATTCAGAGGTGCCGATGGAGATCGATTGATCAAGTATCAAGCTGTTCTTACAGCTTCTCCCCAAAATGACTTTAGCAATTTAGACATTTTCAACATGCATCTGACTCGTTCAGCAATGGTGCAGTTCATTCTTTCCGCAACGCCATTCTGTTATGGGGTGCCAGGAACTATTCTTTCATGCCGGATACCATGCTTTGTAAGGTACTCTTGAAACTCTTTTGAAGTGTACTCCCCCCCGTTGTCACTACGAAGACACTTCAGTTGTTTCCCTGTTGATCTTTCAACCATGGCATGAAACTTCTGGAAGTACTCAAACACTTGATCTTTGGATTTAAGTATCTCAAGCCACACCTTTCGAGATGCTTCATCAATGAAGGTAACAAAGTACCTATTTCCGCCTAAGGACTCCACCTCAAACGGACCACATACATCAGAATAAACTCTTTCTAACAGCTCCGACTTTTTCTTCAATGGACTGCTAAAAGATACTCTATGTTGTTTCCCGAATAAACAATATTCGCACGGCTGCAATGCAGTTCCTTTAGCAAATGGAATGAGGGATTTCTTTGCTAGAATCTGCAGCCCTTTCTCGCTCATGTGACCAAGCCTCTTGTGCCACAAACTTGCTGAAGCTTCATCTTCAACTGTATTCAACTCATTTGAACACATCGTCACTTGTGTCTTGTACAAAGAACCACAAGTAGATCCTCTTGCAACTACCAACGAACCCGTAGTAAGCTTCCACCTTCCACCACTGAAGGTATTTACGTACCCCTGCTTGTCTAGCGCCATGCCGGAAATCAAGTTGAGTCGTAAGTCCGGAACATGCCTGACATCTTTCAAAGTCATTGAACAACCCGTGTTTGTCTCAATACAGATGTCACCAATGCCTGCGATCTTTGACTGATCTGAGTTACCCATTCTTACAGTACCAAAGTCCCCTGACTTGTACGTCGTAAAGAATTCCTGAGTGGGTGTTGCATGATACGTTGCTCCAGTATCTATCACCCATTCGACCTTCTGATCATCAACATGTAAGCATTCTTCTTCCCCAAAAGAAAGGATCACAACATCTTCTGTCATAGCAGCTGTTGTACTTTTCTCGGCATGTTTCCCTTGCTGACCATTGTTTTGTTGCTTGAGCCAGGCCCTACAATCCTTTTTGTAATGACCCTTCTTCTTACAATAGTAGCATTCAACATTGGCATTTGATTTGCCACCGGAATTCCTAAAATTTCTGCTTTTACTACGCCCTCGGTTTGTCTCCCTGTAGTTGCTTCTACCCCTGTTCTCAGTAACAAGAGCCTGGGAATCTTGGCTGACTCCTTGTACATTTCTTCTCATGGATTCACTAAGGATACTCTGCTTAATTGTTCGCAAAGTTAGTTGCTCAGTTGGTACAGCATTAGTTACTGTCACCACTAGCGTATCCCAACCGGATGGTAAAGTATTGAGAAGAAATATTGCTTGGAATTTCTGTTCAAACTCCATCTTCATATTTGATAGTTGATTTAACAACCCTTGGAATTCGCTCATATGCTCTGACATGTTGTTCCCATCCTCGTACCTCATGTTCACCAGTTGACGAACTAGAAAAGTTACATTTTGTGAACTTTTCTCTTGGAACGTAGACTCTAATGTCGTCCAAAGTGTATAAGCGTCTTCTTCTTCAGAGACATGATGATACTCCGAATTATCAATCCATCGACGAATGAGACTGATAGTTTTCATGTTCATCTTCTTCTAGTCAGCATCAGACTTTGCTGCAGGTTTGACTCCTTTCAGCTCCACCGGATCAAACAAGTCCTTACTATAAAGCAAATCCTTTATTCTGCTTTTCCACATCGGATAATTTGAAGCTGTTAAGCTTACCATTACACTGGAAGAATCATCCATTTTAATTTACCAAAGACTATGGGAATCTCACTTAGAACCACACAAGTTGGCCAGGAAAGTGGATGTGTTTGGGGAGCCTTCCGTATTAGTACGGCGCGTTATCAAGTAACCATTGCGCACAAAGCACTTTCCTAGACACCAACAACGTGGGCCCCAGCTCTGATACCAACTGTTAGGAATTCCCGTTTCCTGTCTTTGCGTAAATTAAATACGAAGATTATAACAATCAATAATAATAACAGATATTGACAGATGAACACCAAGATTTATACGTGGAAAACCCCCTTAAGCCAAAGAGGTAAAAACCACGGGACCTGCTCCGAATGTTTCCACTATAATGATAATAATGGTTACAATATTCTCTCTCAAGTTTACGAAGTAACACTTGAGGCACAACTGAATAGAAATACAGTGATTCACTACTCCTTCGGTACTGGACCGGATAACCTGGATAGAACTATCCCTTCGATAATTGACCGGATAACCTGGAGGACTCCTCTTGTTGCGGCTGCAATGGCTGGACGAACTCCTAATGCTGTAGACCCAGATGGCTACAGCCCGACCAAACTCTCAAACTAACTCACCTGAAACGAAAGAATAGAGTAGCACGAGGGTCCCTATTCTGACCTGCTTGAAACTACCACAAGGTAAGTTTTCTACTAGACGGACTATCTAGCAGCTATATATACTAAGAAGTATGAGAGGAAGAAGAGATTTTTGGTGTGTTTAACTAATGAAGAGGAGAAGGTATTTATAGGAAGGGGTTGTAGTAGGTGGGGGGAGGTTGGTGAAGAGTAGTGGTGGGTTTGAAAATAAAAGTCCACTGCCTAACAATTAATAAAGGCAGGCTGCCTAACACTGTAATCCTAATGAAACTAATATGAATTACTCTTCGAATAATTCGATACTTAATCCAATTCGATTCAATCCAAAAGAATAAATAAATTTGAATATGAATTTTAGCTTTATCCGGTCCAAATCTCATCCATAAGAGCATCTCCAAGGGAGATAGTTAAAATGGTTAGCTAAATAGTGATTAGCTAAAAATTTGCTGAACTGTAAGAGATTGTGCTCCAATGGTATTAGCTATAATGGTTAGTTATAATTCAAAAACAGTATAAAACTAATTGAAGATACATTAAAAGATTAATGGATATAATTTAAACAAGGTAAAAAGCTGACGTGGATGTTTTAGATAATGGCTAGAGACTCAACAGATATAGAAGATGAAATAAAGGATATCTATAATTTTTGCTAACAGGTCTCATGGTTGGAGGGGTATATATTTTAGCTAATATGTATATTATAGTGCCACCTAGATTTTTTACCTAACAAGTGGTGATGGTTGGAGATGCTCTAAGATTGACAAAGAAGAGGTATGTAAATACAAAGTTGCATGACCATTTCAATTCGGTCTTTATGACAAAAGTACTTCTATCCTGCTTCATGTAGGTAGCAACTGATAAATTTGATTAACAGACAATCAAATCGAAAAGTAAAGCACATTTGACAAACATGTCGAAAAATGTACAAAGTATGCAAGAATCAAATCGAAAAACATAACACGTACGATTGATTTGAATTAAAATACATAAGATGATCAAACTTAAACTTAAACAAGATTAAGATAAAACTTTACACATGTGAAGATAAAATTGAGATCATAGCATTTATGAGAATCAAACCAAAAAACATGTCGCCTACAATGATCAAACTGGGAAAAACCCATAAAGGTAGAACACCATTTATATATAAACTTTGAAGATGGGTTTGCAGGTACGAAATTAGAGAAACATTTGTTATGATTAAACTTACTGAACATTGATAACTGTTGCTATGTCCTATCCATTTTTTAACATAAAAAATTCCGTATCTAACACACATTTTAAGGTGTATTTTAAGGATAGTTCTATAACTTATTTTTGATATTTTTTTTTTGTATAAAAATAGGATTGTTCTATTTTAAAAAAAAAAAAGATATCAAAAATAATTTATAGAACTATACTTAAAATGCATTTTAAAATCCGTGTCGAAAACTGGTCCGCAAACGTTAACAATTCAAAGGGACGGATAGAGTACTTTTACTGCTAATATTATGCAAGAATCACATAAATTAGGTACAATAGTCGTACAGATAAATGGCAACCCATAAGAAAAAGGGTACAATATTATTTCTCTGTACTTGCTCCATTAAATTTGATGGTCTAAATTCACTGGATGGTCTCACTAGTTGCTTCCTAGTGGGATATTAATTATTGTTGCTCATTATTCTCAAAGCTATTCTTTGGTCCAAATGGCAAATGTGATAACAATAATAGCTTCCAATTCATTGATCACAGTCCAATCTTCACTTGGAAATTGACCTCTCACTCCCCCATTAATTTTATGCCAAATCAAGTTAGTACAACAGTGTACACTTGACGTACCAAAAGCTAAAAAGAAAAAAGTAAAGAAAGTTCAGCTAAGAAATACGGAGTAGTTAAAATCTTGACCGACGATTAGTAGCAGAAGAGCCTTCAATATAATGGTGTGTGCATACCATTAAACCACAGGGTCTGATCGGCATTACCATATATATTGCTGTCAATCTGATATGGTGTCTGTACGTAGCTTGAATGTGAAATAATCATCTGATAGACTGATACGGTTTCTGCATATCAGATAAATCATCAAGGTTTGCGAAGACTAATGCAGAATTATAAACTGACATCAATATACACTTCTCGAAATCCAATATAACCGCGAAAGTAGAGGCTATTGTTCTCCCACATCATAGGAACAACAGGGACATGCAATTATTTCTGGCATTGATTTTAAACCCTTGGCAGGAACAATTTGTTGTGATGTTTTCGATACAATATAAGAAGACATGTTTAACACATTATGGGCTGAATGCTTGAATGTAGTACTATAAGGACAGACCAAGAGGCATATAGTTATGTAGTCTCGGCTAGTTTGTCTAGAGGATAGATTCATTTTGGTTTCTGCCACAAATTTTTATCATCTCCTTGAATCATCTATCAGGGAGATCACCACAAAGAAAACTAGATACAATTCAGAGTCGCCATGCTTTCTTAAATATTCGTAGGACCCTGCTATTTGGACGCTACATAGTGATAATACCATATTTCAGTAATGTATGCTACAAAGCAACAAGCCAACAATGTGATGACACTTATATATATACTAGCTTAAAAGCCCGTGCAAGGCACGGGCAATGAACTAATTTTTCATAATTGTTAAATATATTAGTTTCAACTACCCACAATTGTTGAACCTAGAATTCAAACCCTTCTAGAATAATGGTTATATTGTCAAGCATTCACACAAACCAAACATAGACTTTGTGTACCTTATTCTTCTATATATTAGTTCTTCATTCATGTAATATCATCAAGCTACTCAACACAATGTAGTCTTCAATATCAATACAATTTAGTTTTAGATTCTTGTTTATCAATACACTCACAATTTCTACATGGTATCAGAGCCTTGTGCTCCTTACCTCTGTTTTTCCAGTAGCAGCCATTGCTTCCGTAGCTTCATCTATTGCTTCCGCAGCCTTCTCAGCCTTTGTGACCTTTGTGATAATTAAACAAACACCTGGAAGGTTGAGTCATTACCAGCCACAAATACATACCAAACAAAACTCCGACGAACCCATTCTCCTCGGCATAAATTTGGTAACATTCAGGCAACACCACATCAATCTACAGATTCATAATCATCTGTCCGAGTCAACTCACCGACTCACTCAACTCATCTGTCCGAGTCAACTCATCGGCTCGCCCGCAGAAACTCTTGACTCATCACTGAGTTCCCTACGAACTCACTCTTGTCTTTGAGACATTTATTCAAACAATTGGCGAACACAAATAAATCAGCTTACCCCAGCCCACTCTTTTGTGAAAATTAACCAAATAGTTGGTGGGTTACTCTCATGACTCATCTCTAACAAGGTTACAAGTTCTACCTCGGTTGCTGAATCGGCCTCGGACTCACCTTCACATTCACAGTCTTCGGCGCTCTTCGACCGCACATCTTCCTCTCCGTCGCAACACGCAGCTCAGTGAGGCAGTAATCGCGGAACCAAGGAGAAGACTGGACGAAAGACCACCATTACCAGCACTGGAAGGTATTTTTCATCTATTCACGTGGGTAATCTTACATCTCGAACATACGTGTGTTTGTGTTATACATGTGTGTGTGAGATACACATTACAACAGACAACACGCCCCTTCTGTTTAAGTTAATACTCATTCTTATTTTATTGGGCCACACAAAGTTAGCCCGTACCATTTAACAGAATTAGTTATTCTGGCTCAATTACACCTTGGTACCTAAACTTTATCAGATCTTGCAAGTTGACACTCCAGCTTCTGTCAACTGACACATCAGTCCCTAGACTATTTCATTGTTGCAAGTTGACACTCCAGCTTCTGTCAACTGACACATCAGTCCCTAGACTATTTTATTGTAGTTCCTGGAAATTTCAAAGTTACTTTTGAGCGTTTTCTTTACAAGAATGAAGGGAAGTTGCATTTTGGATGAACACATCATTTTCCTTGATCTCAAGCTATGCGTAGCTTTTTCAACGAAATACATATTTGGCGATCCACTAATGCAACCTCAGATTTTACACCAGAAATTGCATCAATTAGTGAGCTTGAATCCATTCACAGTCATTACGGAATCCTCAGACAGGATAGACTCTTGGGATCAGCCATAGACGTGACACTACTTCTCATTCTGACAGTGCTTCTCTAGCCATCAGAATTTCCTTATCATTTTGACAGTGCTTCTCCAGCCATCAGAATTGTTTTCGTTCTGACAGTGTCTTATTCAGCCATCAGAATTGATTTTTCGATCTTCATTACGACAGTGCTTCTCCAGCCATCAGAATTGTTTTACCGTTCTGACAGTGCTTCTTCAGCCATCAGATTAGCTTATTATTCTGACAATGCTTCTCTAGCTATCAGAATTACATCGGTTTGGGGAGACGCAAAAACCAACAAAAAGGCACGATTCATCTACATCGTGTCTCCGGTTCAAAATCCTCCTACCACTTTCGGTAATTTTGTTTACAAACTCAAGCTGGTTTTTCAACCATCTTTAGTTTGAGGGGGGGTGTTAAATATATTAGTTTCAACTACCCACAATTGTTGAACCTAGAATTCAAACCCTTCTAGAATAATGGTTATATTGTCAAGCATTCACACAAACCAAACATAGACTTTGTGTACCTTATTCTTCTATATATTAGTTCTTCATTCATGTAATATCATCAAGCTACTCAACACAATGTAGTCTTCAATATCAATACAATTTAGTTTTAGATTCTTGTTTATCAATACACTCACAATTTCTACAATAATTAAAAATATGATAAACTATAAGATTTTAATTTAGAGAAAATGCCCAAACTACACCACTTTGGTGTGGAAAGTGCCCGAAATACCGATTTCCAATCGAGCCTGCCCTTTTTGATCATGGAGTGCGCATACTGTACATGCGTGGCCCGGGATACGCATTTCAGAAATGCGTATCCCAAGTCATGCATGTACAATATGGGTAATGACGTCATTATCTCATAAATGTCTCCGGCGTTCAGGCGGCCTCAAAATCGCCATTTCGTTCGCTCATCTCCGTTCACCACCCTCTGGTTGCCTCCACCACATCTGAGGACATACAAATGATGCCCGGACTGGCCTCATAATTTAACTCTACTTTGTGTTTGTTTTCCGGCCCCGCAGGAGTGTACACAAACCAACCGGAAACTACATCGGAAAAAAAGCTTTGTTTTAGGCCTTTTAAATCCGGCAAACCAAATGGAAATCGAATGGTATAGGAATGTAGAGGAGGAGAAGACGTTCATTTTGGTCTATGGTACGTGAATTAAAGATGTTTGGAAAGGTGTGAACAATGTCCCCGAAAATCTGATAGGAAAATGACATCGACGTCATTCAAGAGAGGAGATGAACAGTGGCCAATACGCATGTTCAACATGCGTATCTATAGCCACGCATGTTAAACATGCGTATCTGAAATAACTGTTCACAGTCACAGATTTTGAATTTTACAAAGTATACGCATAGTGTTGGGATTTATGGGTGATGGAATAGACAACTTAACTAGTTTTATTGGTATACTTAGTTTTTACTAAGTAGAACATACTGTCATAGCCTGAAATGTATTCTTGTAATTTAAATAAATACTGTCATGTAATAAGTGTAATTCTTGGAAGAAGTTCGATTATGTTCAAGCCTCAAGAAATACATAAGTTCGACAGAAGGAATAAAAGTTACTGTCAAGCCCTGACAGTAAGGTTACAAGGAAACATAATGTTGCCTAGGTCGACAGCAAGTTTCACGGAGTCGACAGCAAGTTTCAACTTGACAGCAACATTGGCGGAGATTCTAATGACAGCAACTTTGATGTACAGTTTGCGACAGTAAGTTTGGAATTCCTGACAGCAATCTCTGCGGGAAAAACATGCTGTCAATCAAAGCACAACTCTTGACAGCAATCTCTGCGGGAATTCATACTGTCAACCAAAGCTAAATTCTTGACAGTAATATCTGCGGGAAATTCATACTGTCAAAACAAAGCGTAATCCATTGACAGCAAACTTTGTGGCAAACATACTGTCATATAGAATCAGCTTGATTTAGGAATTTTTCTAAGTCAAAATTAGACGACAGACTACATGTTCAAAAGAAGCAGGCATGCTGTAATATTCAACCTTTACAGCAAGCTTGGAAAGTCTATAACAGAAGCTCGAGAGATCACATGGAACAACCTGTAAAGTCTAGAACAGATAAAATTGAATACGGCTAGATCTGGGTGGCTCAAATGTGGAAAGCATCTTTAAGTTACTTTGTGCTGATCACATGGGAATAAATCATGGAATGAGCTGCAAAAGGAATATAACAGCAACTCAGTAACCCATGTTGATAGTGGTAGTACAGTAGATTATCACTCTATAAATAGAATACTCTACTTGTAAAATAAGTAGCTCAACAACTGTAATCTCTTGAGTCTTTGTAGCTTGAGAACTATTTTGTTCTTAAGGTTGTAGCAAAACTTTGCAAAATAAATAAAACATTTATTTTGTGAAATCCTCGTATTTGATTTTACTTGTGTTTGCATTTCTTCTACTAGTAAATCACAAATTCTATTTAAGTTGTTGAAATAGTTTTTGAAATTTATTAGTATTGCATTCAACCCCCCTTCTGCAATACTTTCCTGGACCAACAACTGGTATCAGAGCAAACAGATTAATACACATATCTGAGATCCAAATGGCAAGTATTCAAAGGTCAAGTAATATCAAGATTCCAGCTTTTGATAAGGAAAACTACAACATATGGAAAAAGAAGATTATGTTATTTATCAAAGGTCAGAACCCACTATTCCTAGGTATTCTGGAAAATGGCCCTTTCATTCCTCAAAAGGAAATTCCAGCTGCTACAGTGAATGATGTAGTAATCCCAGCTCATTGGGTTGCTAAGAAGCCGTCTGAGTATAATGACTCAGAAAAAGAAAAGGTAGCACTGGATGATCATCTGCAACTCATTCTACTAGATGCACTTACCCTGGATAAAGCTATGAGTGGAAATATAATAGCATGCAACTCTGCCAGGGATATGTGGAAAAAGATAGAACTGTTATGTGAAGGAAGTGAAGAGGTCAGAGAAAATCAAAAACAAATATTGGTGTCACAATATGAAGCGTTTATGGGCAAGCATGGAGAAGATCTAACTCACATGTTTGAAAGATTTAGCAAACTGATAGCTGAACTTCAAATTCATGGAAAGTTTTATGAAAAGAAGGAAGTCAATATCAAGTTTCTGCTAACTCTTCCAGAACATCTTGAGCACAGAGTAACAGCCATAAGAGAAGGGAGAGACTTAAATTCTGTTTCTCTTGAAACATTGTATGGAGTTCTAAAATCTTATGAACTTGAATATTATCAAAAGAAAGCTATACAAAGTGGATCCAAAGGATTGATGGCGAACATGGCTGGTGCTCTAGTTGCTCAAGGACCCTCATATTTTCAAGCAAGTGAGCAAATTCAAAATGATCAACAATCTCAATTTTCATCTGTGAAAATTGAAGAGGTGGTTGAAGATGAAGAAAAAGTTGTCCTTCAACTAGAAGATGTTGAAGATGAAGAATTCTTCACTCTAGAAGAAATGGAGAAAATGGATAATCCAACCATGGCTTTTATGGCAAGAAAATTCAAAAATATAAGGTTCAGGAGGAACAAGCCATATAAGCCTCAAGGTCAATTTCCAAAGTATAACCAAGGAAGCTCATCAAAATCTGCTACTGGCACCAAGGGAGGATACAAAACAGGAATGGTAGATAGGTCAAAGTTTAGATGCTACAATTGCAATGAACTTGGTCACTTTGCTACTGAATGCAAAAGACCAAAACAAATACAAAGAATGGAGAGAGGAACTGGGAGTCAATTTAAGAAAGGACAAGGAAAAGCCTATGTGGCTGAAGGAAAATGCTGGGATGAATCTGATAATGAAGAAGAAGAGGAATTTGTGAATTTAGCCTTGATGGCTAGAGAGGATGAAGAAGCATCAACCTCGTCAAATCAGGTACCATCTCTAGTATTACTAGATATGTCTTTAAATGACTATAAGCAAACCATTGAGGAAATGAGTACTGAAATGTTTAATATTCATACTAGTTTATCTGCTGCAAATGAAGAAATTGCTAGATTAACTAAAGAAAATGAAGTACTCAGATCTAATAATGATGTGTTGTTGCTTAAGACCAGTTCTATTGATTCTTTAGCTCAGGAAAACGAAAGATTAAAAAATGATTTAACCTGTGCTAAGGAGATAGAGGATTATCTAAGAAAAGAAATTTCTGAGAATGAATTTAAGCTAAAGGCATTTAGAAATTCCTCTAAATTAGTTCAAGAGTATCATGAGAAACATACTGAAGGTAAGAAGATAGGCATAGGCTATGATTATAGCAGGAGACCTGGTAAAGAGACTGTTATACAGAAAATTGATGATAATAATACTGTAAAACCTCACATCCTCAAAAATGTGAGTAACCCAATTTTCAAAAGTACAGACTTTGAGGTTAATGAAAACTCCCTAATTATTAATCAAGAACTCTGTGATGAAGATGAGAGGATTGATAGTAAAGAAAAAGATTCTATCATAATGTCTATGACAGAAACAGTCTTAAACAGCCCAACCAAGTGTTCAAAAGATACTGTCAAGAAATCATTCAAGACAGTAACTTTCAAACCTACTGTCAAGACAGCAATTACAAAAGATACTGTCAAAAATAGTTCGACAGCATCTTCTGAACAGACTATCAAGACAGTAGTCTCCAAGTCCAAAAACAGAAATGGGAAGCTAGGCATTGATAAAAAGAATAATTATGCATATGTTAAGCAGGCACCAAGGAAACTTTGCAATAATTGTGGCTCCTCACATCATTTAACTCATGTTTGTAAGAAATCAACTAGTAGCATATCTAATGCAACAGAGTTGAAAGGGAACTTACACAGAACCCCCATTATGCAAAGAGAATTGGTAGTTTGTAATAACATTGACTGTATGCCATGCAAAATTACTGCTATGAGTACATGTTTTAATTTGCAAATTTCATCTAATGAATCATGTTCTTATATGCAAACTGCAAAGACTTTTGAATCCACTAAAGAAAGTGAGAAGTCTGCTCTCACTAAGAAAAAGTCAAAGACAAAAACTAAGTGGGTAATAAAAGAAGTCAAGGAATTATCTTCTGATAATATTGTGTCAAATATTGATAAAGTTTCTGATGATACTGAGTATGCAGGACCCAACAAGACTTGGGTACCAAATGCAAATTAAAATCTTTCTGACTTGCAGGGAAAGAAAGGTAAACAGGTCATGTGGATAATCGACAGTGGATGCTCCAAACACATGACTGGTGATATATCCCTGCTATCACAATATGTTGAGAAGGCTGGCCCAACAATAACCTTTGGAGACAACAGCAAAGGTTACACTGTGGGATATGGCTGTTTAAAAGCTGGAAATGTTGTCATTGAAGAAATCTCTCTTGTGGAAGGTTTGAAGCATAATCTGCTCAGTGTCAGTCAATTCACTGACAAAGGATTCAAAGTAAACTTTGGCATGATGGAATGTTCAATTCACCACAAGAAGGATAGAAGCCTATCTCTGAAAGGAGTAAGGAAAGGAAGCCTATTTGTTGCAGACTTAAACTCAACAAATGAGGAAAGAATATTTTGCTTCTACAGCAAAGCAAGTGTTGGAGATAGCATGCTTTGGCACAAGAAATTTTCTCATCTCAATTTCAAAACAATGAACATGCTGATGAAGAAGGAATTGGTGAGAGGACTACCTCAACAGGAATTCTGTCAAGAAGGACTGTGTGAAGATTGTCAAATGGGAAAATTGAGGAAAGCAATGCATAAATCAAAGCAAGTCAACACTAACACTGAAGCACTCAAGTTGATTCACATGGATCTTTTTGGACCAGTGAATGTTCAATCACTATCCAGAAAAAGATATGCACTAGTCATGATAGATGACTATTCTAGGTACACTTGGGTGAAATTTTTAGAATCAAAGGATGAAGCTGCTCAAGAAATCATTGATCACATAAGGGTACTTGACAGGACCCCTGAAGCAAAAGTTCAATTTCTAAGAAGTGACAATGGAACTGAATTCAGAAATGCTACACTTGGAAACTTCTGCAAAGATCAAGGAATTGTTCAACAATTCTCTGCTGCAAGAACTCCACAGCAAAATGGAGTAGTAGAAAGGAAAAATAGGACTCTTATTGAAGCTGCAAGGACTATGTTGAGTAATGCTAAGTTACCAACATATTTCTGGGCAGAAGCCATCAACACTGCTTGTTACACACAGAACAGAACACTAATCAACAAGGCTCATGGCAATACTCCTTACTATCTTTTGACAGGAAAGAAGCCTACTGTCAAGTACTTTCATATTTTTGGAAGCAAGTGCTTTTTGATGAAAGACAACCATGAAAGAAAAGGCAAGTTTGATACTAAAGCATATGAAGGCATTTTCATGGGATATGGGATAGAAAGGACTGCCTACAGAGTCTATATCATGGAACACAAAACAATTGAAGAAAGTGTCAATGTCACGTTTGATGAAACCAAGTTTCCAGGGCTACATGAGGATGGTCAAATGCAACCCTTCAGATTTGAAAATCAAGGATACTTGGAAAAGGAAGAATATGTTGATGAAGAACCAAGTCTCATTCAATCAATGAGATATGAGAAAGAATCTGTCAATACTCATAATCTAAATCAAACTTCAGCTCAATCACAGACAATTTCAGGCATCAATCAACAAGAATGTGAGACTGAAGAATTTGAGTTAAATGAGCAGAATAATGAAAATGGTGGAGAATCAAATCCTCATATTGATGAAAGACAATCTCATCAATCAAGTAGCTTGCCTCAATCAACAAAGTGGAACAGAGATCATACCAGTAATCTAATTATTGGAGATCCCACTACTGGTGTAAGGACAAGGAGGAATATCTCTGCTGAAAGCATGTTTTCATGTTTCTTATCTCAAATGGAACCAAAAATAGTTGAAGAAGCATTGTTGGATTCTGATTGGGTGATGGCCATGCAGGAGGAGCTCAATCAATTTGAAAGAAACAATGTTTGGAAACTAGTTCCAAGGCCAAAAGGAAAATCAGTCATTGAGACAAAATGGGTTTTCAGAAACAAGATAGATGAGAGTGGAAATGTGACAAGAAATAAGGCAAGGCTAGTGGCCAAAGGTTACTGTCAACAGGAAGGGATAGATTATGATGAAACATTTGCTCCTGTTGCCAGACTTGAAGCCATAAGAATTTTCTTAGCCTTTGCTGCACACTGCAAATTCAAGGTATTTCAAATGGATGTTAAAAGTGCCTTTCTAAATGGAGAATTAGAAGAAGAAGTGTATGTTGAACAGCCTCCTGGATTTGAAAATGACAAACTGCATAATTTTGTCTACAAGCTGTTCAAGGCTCTATATGGCTTAAAGCAAGCACCAAGAGCCTGGTATGACACTTTATCCACTTTTCTCCTGGAAAATCAATTTATAAGAGGTATGGTGGATAAAACTTTATTCTATAAATACCATGGCAAAGACATCATTCTTGTGCAGATATATGTTGATGACATAATCTTTGGCTCAACAAATGAAAAATTGTGTGAAAAGTTCTCATCTCTAATGAGAAACAAGTATGAAATGAGCATGATGGGAGAATTAGCATTCTTTCTTGGTCTTCAAATCTATCAGAAGAAGGAAGGAATCTTCATCTGTCAATCTAAGTATGTCAAAGAGCTTCTCAAGAAGTTTAACTTAGAAGATTCATCACCTGCCAAGACACCTATCTCAACAGCCACCAAATTAGAGTTAGATCCTAAAGGCAAGAAAGTGGATTCTAGTACCTACAGAGGCATGGTAGGATCATTGCTGTACTTAACAGCAAGCAGACCAGATATAATGTTTGCTACATGTCTCTGTGCAAGGTTTCAAGCTGATCCAAAAGAATCACACTTAGTTGCAATTAAAAGAATCTTTAGATATCTCAAAGGCACCCCAAATCTAGGTCTTTGGTACCCTAAGGAAACTGGATTTGATCTAATTGGATATTCTGACTCAGACTATGCTGGCTGCAAAATTGACAGAAAAAGTACTACAGGAAGCTGTCAATTTCTTGGGGGGAGATTGGTGTCATGGTTCAGTAAGAAGCAACACTCAGTTTCTACATCAACTGCAGAAGCTGAATATATTGCAGCTGGAAGTTGCTGTGCACAAATACTTTGGATGAAGAATCAATTATTGGATTATGGACTAAAGTTGTCAAATATTCCTATCTACTGTGACAACACTAGTGCCATAGCCATATCAGACAATCCAGTTCAACACTCCAGAACAAAGCACATTGATATCAGGCATCATTTCATCAGGGAGCATGTTGAAAAAGGAGATGTAAAATTGGTTTATGTTCCAACAGATAAGCAACTTGCAGATATATTCACCAAGCCACTGGATGAAGCAACATTTATCAGGTTGGTGAGTGAATTGGGAATGCTAAATCAGGTATGATAATCTAACTGGTTTATCAATTCTAAGTAGTTGAAGCTCATGACAGAAACTTTTAAAGGTACTGTTACAAGAAGGTACTGTCATGAGAAGTTAAGGTACATTGTGATACTTGTTCAGACAACATGTTTGCTATGACTATGCTAAAAGGATTTTTAGATATCATGTTTGCTATGACTATGCTAAAAGGATTTTTAGATATCATGTTTGCTATGACTATGCTAAAAGGATTTTTAGATATCATACTTGCTATGACTATGCTAAAATAGTTTTACATGTCTGTCTTAAAACGATTTTAAGAAATCATGTGTCCTTAACTTAAGTTATGTGTGAACAGTGACTGACAGCATAATCTTATGATAAGTTTACTGTCAGATAAAACTTACTGTCACTCATGAAGCTGATTGACAGAAATATTGTTAGCGCACAAGTTGCTGTCAATGAAAGTTGCTGTCACAAGAAATTGCTGTCAGAATTGGTAGAGAAAGAAAAAGCGCACAGGTTACTGTCAATGAAAGTTGCTGTCACGAGAAGTTGCTGTCAAAGATAGTGGAAAGATATATATATATTAATTTTTATATATATATACATACGTATATTTCTTTTCACCAATCCACGATCTAATAGCAACTGCCACGTAATATAGCAAGTGGAGTTAATGGGTAATATCATTATCACACGTTCAATTAAGAGAGGTTAAATCGATTCATATTAGAAACTGAATCTACCGTTTAATCTACTATCACTTTCATTTGCAAAAACCTCTCAACCTTCTGCATCCAAAAACCGCATTTTTCTCTCTCATTTTTCAAAGCATTCAACAATGGCACCTAAACAAAGCATTGCTCAAACCAATTTTGCTGGTATCTTTTCTCCTAGTGATGCTGGTGAAAACTTCAAAGGACTTATTTCGTTCTTGAATAAATCCTACCTAGGTCATGCAATAACCTCTTCCCCCAAAATTGATACTGTTAGAATTGAAAAGTTCTGGAAATCAGCAAGTGCTCAAGGAACTGGAGAGAATGAATCAATTAAGTTCAATATAGATGATGCAAGTTATTCTCTTACAGTAAAGAACATCAATGAGGCTTTGGGCATTGTGTTGACCAGTGAAGAAAGCTTTATGGAACTAGCAACTGATGATACCCTGAAGAAGTTCTTTCTGAAGATTGGGTACTCTGGTTCTAAACTTGAAGAAACTTCTGATAAGTGGTATCAAACAGGAGAAATGGACAGGAAATTTCTAAGAAAAGAGTGGAGTATGATTTTTGATGTAATGGTGAAGGTATTCTCTACCAAGACTACAGGATGGAATGGCATACCATCATATATCAAGAAGCTCACTCATTCATTAGTTCATGGATACAAGGTGAACATTGGAAAACTGATAATGACACAGTTGAAAGGCGCAATAGGCAAGAAGGTATCCATCTATCCTCGCTTTTTAACTATGTGTATTAATAGTATTTGTGGAAATATTGAGGACAATTCTGATTTTGAAGAATGTCCTGTTTTAAAGAAAAACACACACACATCTCTTAACACACAGAATTTGAATGTACATATTCCACTATGTTTCACACAACACATGGTAAATCAAGTGCCCAACCTTGATTTTCCATTTCCAACAGGTTACACTGTTTTCACAATAGAGAATGAAGCTGAATTAGACCCAAATTCAGTTAACCCACATTCCACACCATACATTCCACCTAGGGACTCTAGACTACCAAAAGCCCTTAAAATGGCCAAACAGGAATCAAAGAAAAGAACCCTAGAGAGTGCAACTGGTGAACAAGTTGAGAGTCAAGAGGGAGTCACTGCACCTAGTGCAGCAAATAAGGTTGGTAGTGAAAAAGAACCCACAGTAGCCCCTTCTGAGCCTAAGAAGAAGAGAGCTAGAAGGGCCAAGGTTACTGTCAGCCACCCTACAGTTTCCCAAAAGACTGTAGAGGATGATAGGGAAATGAACTCACCTCTAGGTGTTTCTTCTCAACAAGGGACATCTATTGAAATTGGCCTGTCTCCCAAGGCATCTTGTAAAGAGTCTGCACAAACTCAAGAATTCACTCTTGAGGAACCTGTATTTGAAGATACACACATTGAGATAGAGCACAGTGAGGAATTCACTCATACTATTGATGTTCCACAATCATTTTCTGTGGAACAGCCAATTAATCAATCTAAAATTCAATCTTCTTCTTTCATTCCCACATCTGTTGTTTCTTCTAATCAACCTAGAGAGGGGGACAGTACCAACCCCTCAGGTTTTGATCATCCATCTCAAATCATGGATGAGCCCCCATCTAGTGGTCCACAAGAACCCATTTCTCAAAGTGAAATGGATACCACTCCATCAAACACTGGATTAGATCAAGATGCAAACTTGTCAGAAATTGAAACAGCCAGCATCTTGATCGATTCCCTCAAAGCATCTTACCCTAGGGAAGTTGCTGTCACAGCCAAAGATGCTGTCAATGACAAATCAGAAGGTGCTGTCAAACAATCAAGTGACAGTACCATTCCAACAAAAGATACTGTCAAAAGTCCTTCAAAAGATGCTGTCATCCCTGTTCAACCACAACTACAAGAAGGATTAGTGGAAGATATCTCTGATGATGACTTGCCCCTTTCAAAGGCCTTCAAGGTAAAATCTACTCTTTTGCATGTTAGTACTGCTCATACTACTGCATCTAGGATGAGTGAGGGAGTGAAACATCAAAGAGAGATAAAAGAACAGAGAGGTGAGACTAAAAATGAGAGGCAGCCAAATGTGCTGGCAAAAGGAGAGGGACTTGAGCATGTCCAGAGTGAATTTGAGGGAGCCAATACAGAAAAGGCATTAGGCCTTGAGGAAATTTTTGTGAGAGATGATGAGATCATCTATAAAAACACTGAGAGTGTGAGAACCCCAACAGCCTCCATGCCCCAGACTTATCCCTTACCTCCTAAAAGGCTTAGGTCTGGTGGTCCTTCTGCATCCTCAAATGACAGGCTCCAAGCACTGGAGAATCGATGTGCTACAATGGAAAGCAAACTGGACAACCTGTCATCTACTGTGAAGACTGGTTTTGCTGAAATTCAAGCCACACTACTGTCACTCTCTTCATTACTTCATGCTGCAAACTTAACTAAGGGGGAGAAAGGAAAAGATCAGAAAGAGGCTGAGCAACCAGAAAGAAAGGAGGAGTTACAAGGGGAAGCTAAAAGACAGGGGGAGCAAAGGAGTAAGGGGGAGCAAGAGAGAGTAGGAATAGCCTCTGGAACTGAGGAGCTTTTTGAAGCTGAAGTAGATGGGGAACAAATGCTAGTATCCAAGGAGGTATTAAGTCAAATACAAGGAAATAGAGCATCCTCAATCAAAATCAATGAACCAGTTCCTGAGAAGAAAGAATCCACATTGGAGAGGCTATGGAGAGAAAAAGAGGAATCAAATAGGATGGGTAAAGGCAAAGACAAGTTGCCTGAATATGTGTTTTCTTCAGAGCCTATCTTTTGGACTGATGGAAGTACATATTCCCAAGAAGAAGCTGACTTAATAACAGTAAGCCACATGGAGAGCACCTTGAATAATAAGGATGAGGAATTCAAAAATCTGGTGAATGAAGCAATCACAGTGTCTAAAGGAAAACCTGCTAAGTTGGCAGAAGCTTTGAGAGAAAAGATTGTAAATCTGTCAGTAAAGATTAGCTCAGAGAAGAGGTGGGCAGTTGATGTGTACCTGAAAAGTGGGCATTCAATATTCATAACAACTCAACTGTTGGAAACTTTCTCTGCCAGAGTGCAATATATCCTTGGGATTCTAGTGAAGAAAAACTCTACCATCTTTGATGAAAGTCTCTTTATGCAACTGGGCACAATGGTCAACAACAAACTTCCAGAAGTAAGTCTCAAGCCATATGGTGTAAGCTTTAAACAGACAACAGCCAAAGGAGCTAAAGGTCTTGGATTCTTAACTCTTGAAGGCAAAACGTCTTTACAAAGCAAAGTCATCATGGATGTACTTAAGGTATTACTGAATGCATCCATCACCAAGGAAAGGATTAAGGCAGTTAAAGATATTCACAAGATTTTGGCAAAGAGAAACATGGAGTACAGTGCCAAAATCAAAAAGCTCATTGCCAAAGCAAATTCAAGAAGAAATGCTCAAGGTGGAAACTGCATTTTTGATGACACCTTGGAAAAAGATGATGATGACAATCAGGATGGAGGTGAAGCTGGAGGACCTAAGAGAATAGAACTGAGAGACTCTTCAAAAGAGCAAACTCAAGTCAAAGAAGCAGAATCAAAGGAAATTTCTGAAAATTCTAGCTCAAGCAAGAAAGTTGATGAAAAGAAAGAGGAAGAAGTACTTGAAGCATTTAAAGGAAATCAAGAAGAAATGGAAATTGACAGTATACATCTTGAAAAAGATACTGTCAACAAAGATGCTGTCAAGGATATCAACAAAGATGATGTCAGTCAGGATGAAGTAACAGTCATTGAAGATACTGTCAAAGAAGACATTGTCAGAAGCCCTTTAAAAGAAACTGTCAACGATCCTACTGTCAAATCATTCAAGACAGTAAGAATCAAGAGAAAATCAAAAAGACCAACAAAGGGAAAGACTGTCTACAAAGGAGAAGGAAAAGCTACAGGGTTGGGACTCAAGAAACCTATCATGAGGAGAAGAATGAATAGCTTTGAAATGATGCAGCTGAATGCCAAAGAAACAATCACCTCTGTATCCATAGAATTTGATGGACCAAAAGAAGAAGTTGCAAGGTACATTCTATGGCAAAACAATGAAAAGTTGATTACAGTGGAATCTGACTTCACTCAGATATCAAAATCAAAGGTGATCTCCAAGAAACTCATTCAAACTACTGAAACAGTAAAACGAAGAATTGATTTCTTCAATCTGGAAAGGATGGTTGAGCTACTGCAAACCTATGATAATGTTTCAAAGAAGATCATGGATCAAGTTCTCAAGTACTATGAAGCCAGGCATGTTGAATTTATTGAGAAGTTTGGTGATTGGACACTTCACAATGATAATGATGTCTATCAAATTCTTGGTTTGGAGTATGAAGAAGACAATCCTATTCCTGATTATAACTGGATTGAAATGCGAAAACCTTATTCAGAACATGAAATGAAGATGTATGAAGCAGAGCAAAGGTTCAAAGAAGAATTAGCATCAAGAAAAAAATCTCGTCAACAGATAGAAGATGAGATTGAAGCTGAAATGAAGAAAAATTACAGCAAAATCAATAAGATCAACAGTGAAGAATCCAACTATCAGCCATGTGTACTGGACAATCCTTTGAGAATCAAGTATGGCAAAGAAGAAATTTATGTAGATAGTTTCTCTAAATTGAAGACCAGTGTGTTAAAAGAATTATACTGGCAAGTGGTTGGATCAACTAAAAGTCTTGAAACACTGTGTTCTTGGGAGCTTGATATGATTCTTGATCAGAGGAGAGGAGAGGATCCCAGCCTGGACAAACAAAGAAGGGAAACTCTAAATCAGTTTCCTGGCAGGAGATTCAAAATGGAGGGAAATGTGCTAAAATTCAGATCAATTGTAAAGCAAAATGTTTACTGGATGGAACTCAGAGATACATTGAACACTGCTTCCTCAATGATCAGAAAATACATTGTGGAAAATGAAGATGATGCACAGTCCCCTGAAGAAAAAGAGTTAATTGAAAATCTCAGAAGAGCTCTAAGGGAAAAGGAGCAAAGTGAAAAGTTCAAATCAAGATAAGTAAAGTTTTTTTAATTTGTGAACTTTTGTGATATATTGTTTGAAAACAATTCAGTTTAATCATTGGTCAGAAATGAAGAGTTTATTCTTTCTGATCTATGTTAGTTAAGTTGTCAGCATGATATTTGTAAATTTGTCCTTATTGTCCATAAAAACAAATTGGGGGAGATTGTTGGGATTTATGGGTGATGGAATAGACAACTTAACTAGTTTTATTGGTATACTTAGTTTTTACTAAGTAGAACATACTGTCATAGCCTGAAATGTATTCTTGTAATTTAAATAAATACTGTCATGTAATAAGTGTAATTCTTGGAAGAAGTTCGATTATGTTCAAGCCTCAAGAAATACATAAGTTCGACAGAAGGAATAAAAGTTACTGTCAAGCCCTGACAGTAAGGTTACAAGGAAACATAATGTTGCCTAGGTCGACAGCAAGTTTCACGGAGTCGACAGCAAGTTTCAACTTGACAGCAACATTGGCGGAGATTCTAATGACAGCAACTTTGATGTACAGTTTGCGACAGTAAGTTTGGAATTCCTGACAGCAATCTCTGCGGGAAAAACATGCTGTCAATCAAAGCACAACTCTTGACAGCAATCTCTGCGGGAATTCATACTGTCAACCAAAGCTAAATTCTTGACAGTAATATCTGCGGGAAATTCATACTGTCAAAACAAAGCGTAATCCATTGACAGCAAACTTTGTGGCAAACATACTGTCATATAGAATCAGCTTGATTTAGGAATTTTTCTAAGTCAAAATTAGACGACAGACTACATGTTCAAAAGAAGCAGGCATGCTGTAATATTCAACCTTTACAGCAAGCTTGGAAAGTCTATAACAGAAGCTCGAGAGATCACATGGAACAACCTGTAAAGTCTAGAACAGATAAAATTGAATACGGCTAGATCTGGGTGGCTCAAATGTGGAAAGCATCTTTAAGTTACTTTGTGCTGATCACATGGGAATAAATCATGGAATGAGCTGCAAAAGGAATATAACAGCAACTCAGTAACCCATGTTGATAGTGGTAGTACAGTAGATTATCACTCTATAAATAGAATACTCTACTTGTAAAATAAGTAGCTCAACAACTGTAATCTCTTGAGTCTTTGTAGCTTGAGAACTATTTTGTTCTTAAGGTTGTAGCAAAACTTTGCAAAATAAATAAAACATTTATTTTGTGAAATCCTCGTATTTGATTTTACTTGTGTTTGCATTTCTTCTACTAGTAAATCACAAATTCTATTTAAGTTGTTGAAATAGTTTTTGAAATTTATTAGTATTGCATTCAACCCCCCTTCTGCAATACTTTCCTGGACCAACACATAGCTTCATTGCGTGTACCACTTATTCACATTTCAGAAATGCGTGTTCCCTATACGCCAGCTCAGAATGCGTGGCTCGTGGGTAAAAAGGGCGGACGATTCTGAATATAGGCATTTTGGGCAGATGGAAATAAAATATGGGTAATTTGGTATCTCACCCTTCAATTTATCTAATATTTGTATAATTATTTTCTAATTTTCCATACTAATTTTTTATTTTACATTTTGTATTAGTTTTTAACTCAATTTTAAAATTATCTAAATAGGGCTTAATGATCCTATAGTTAATTGTTGATAATTACCTAAAGTTAAAACATATTATAATACTATTCGAAGGCTAGTATGGGTGGATTTCATTATTATAAAAACGCCATCCATTTTTTATACTCAAAATGCTGATAACTTAAGGTAATTACCTATAGTTAACTATATAAACATTTTTCTCTTCTAAATATCTATACTATTATATTAAAGCCGAAACATTGAAAGTTTTGAAAGTTTTAGTTTTCGGTTTGGTTATCCTAATTATTAAAATAAATAATTAAATTAGAAAAACAACTCAAAAAGCTAATTACTAATGTTAACGTAATTATATTTCGATTAAAATTTCTTCATCCACATTGAACTTCTACTTGGACTTTTTTTTCTGCTCAAACAACTCAATTACCCATTTTTTCTAAAGATTTTACTTCTAATTAAAACACTTTAACATTTAATTTAAAACTAATATTACAATAATTAATATATATCCAAAATATCACATCACATCTTTCCGTAATTATTTTAGTAGCAATTTTTGTAATTAAAACACGTTACTTTTTAATTTAAAATTAATCTTGCGCTCACTAATATACACCCAAAAATATCTCACCGTATATTCAAATCATTATTTTTAATAATAAATTAGAATCGTTAGATCTAATAATAAGATATATTAAATGATTAAATTAATTTACTAAAAATTCAAAGTCGAACCCGTCAATGACATTTTTAATTTAGAATTTTACAAAATAAATTTTAAACCATGCATATCATTATATAAATTTATATTAAATTAAAATTAAAAAATTATTAAAACTAATGATTATATAAAAACATAATTATAATGTTAAACAAATTTTATAACCTATCAAAAGAAACCGTGTTTCGCACGGGTTATAAGCTAGTTTCAATTAATGTTAAATATGATAAAACGACCACAATGACCAACGCATGTATAAGAAATTTACAATTTTTTTTTTTGATTTTATCTTATATTGATTTAAGTACTCAACCATCATATATTATATTTTTGATCAATTTGTCAAATTATATAAATATTCATATGTACCATACTTCATTGTCGAGTTATAGTCTAATTGATCATTATAAATAATTGTTGTAGCTTTGTAATAATTTTGATTTAAAATTTTATATATTTTTTTATTTTATTGAATGTTAATTAATTATGTTTCTTTTTTATATATGTAACATAGATCATATTTTTAGAGTTCTCATCTTTTTAACATAATTTCATTTTTTTGTGTATATTTAAATATATATGTTTTTAGACCAATCATATATTTTATTCGTTGAAAGTCTAAATAGTTGGTCGATCAAACCCCATAATATAACTCACATATTTAAATTTTTATATACCTAAAACTAATGCGATGCAATTATTAATTATGTATGATTTGATAACTAAAATTTATATATTTATTAAAATCAAATTTTATTTTTTACTTCAAGAATTTAATATCTACATGGATTGGAGGCGCATATAAATAATTTTTTTTTTGTACTCAATCGATTAGAATATTTTTTGTAAGTTTATCTATCCAATATTTTAGAAATAATATAAATCTATATTTTATTTACTTAAAAATAAAAGTAAAAGAAGAATGGACAAGAATAGAAGATGTGGCTTATCTTATAAGATTTTTGAATAAAACTCAAAATTAAGTGTAGCAGAGTTGATTATTGGCATAAGTTTAATAGAAGAGGGTTAGTGGTTCGAATCCTAATACAAACATAATTTCACTTCATTTTACATAATTATTAAAAAAAGGCATTTTTGTAATTTTAAAAAATATAGGGCTAAAATCGTAATTTCACGACCATTAAATTGGCAACTTTTGCCCTTATGTCAGCTTATAATATATAGTAATAGATTTTTTGGCTGTTTTATTGAGTACTGGACGGACCTATCTCAACCAAAATGAAATAAGCCAACAGCTGCCCCGTACCATGTGATCAACATCCACAGAAAATGGCTTAATTGCGACATATGCGCGGTTCAACTGGGAATTGACTTCCCTCTCCGTACACTTAGTTACTAGTTACTGGTGAGCACCCTACCATGCTATCGCAACTGGGACTCCTTCGGCGTCTGATGTGGATAACCAAACATTTTTCGCAGGAAAATGTTTAATCAGATAGTTATACAGTATAACCTCGATGAATGAATCTTATTGTTAATTTACCACCTCTCCGTAAACCTCAAAGTTTCAGAGAAGGCCTTAATACGATCATATAATATTCTTCTGACACTTCTTTTCATTACTATGAGCCCGTCTTTGGGTCGATCATTTAACATAATAACGTCCATCCAAAATAAATATTTGAGAAATATTATCCCAACAAAATTCCAAATGACACGTCCATATTATGATGGGTCCCATGTATTCACATGATCAATCACACCAATTAAAATATCCCTGTCAAATCACCAATGTCATGTCATTTGAGAACTCTTTTTGGGATCCAATTTGGGGTCTATAACACTACTCAATCGAATTTGAGACATTTCCCAACCCAGCTGTGACCTAATATCATACCAAGTTAGTAGCTCTCTTAGGGTTCGTTTGGAATTTGGATTGGGGGCTGAGGAAGGTTGGGTCGGTTGGGTTCAATTTTATAAATTTATTTTTGAGAAAGTGTTGGGTTTTTTCAGTTCATGAAAGAATTAAAATAATATTACACATTACATTATATTCAAAATCCAACACAATTTTCTAAAAAACGAATTTTTAAATTTGAACTCGACCCAATCCAACCTTTATCAACCCTCAATACAAACAAACCCTTAGGGTGTGTTCACTTGAAAAGAATGGAATGGGGTAAGAATGGAATGAAAATTGTAAACAAAATTTATGAAGAAAGGAGGATATTGGGATAAATAATGAACAAATATGAGGGAGGAAGAAGTTTTTTATGATGAAGATTGCAAGGAAAATGATGAAGATTGGGAATGGAGCATTACTTCCAAAACATGTGGGTTAAAATTCTAGTTCAAATTATTTGGAGAGGAATGAAGCAAGAAATGAAATTTATAAACACTTTCCCCAATCTCCCCAAAATAATAGTATAAATTTCATTTCATTCTCTCATTCCATTCAATCCAAGTGAACTTAGGGGCGGTTTAATAAGAAAATATTCTCTTTATAATGTCAAATTATCAGTTTTCCTGAAACCTAAAGGTGCTAAGAGTAGGATTTAATAGAGTCATATATTCTCTAAGCAGTTGAATAAATGAATAATCTCGTCAAAATACATTTTCCGGTCCCAAAATAATGAATGATCCATGACTGAGAAAAAATGTTAAAAAACATGACTGAAAATAAATGAATGATCAATATTATCAATAGTTAATTAATTTTTCCTGTTCTAAGCTTCAAGGTTTTACTGAGGTTTAACTATACATACATTATATGATCGTTTCACTCTCTACAATGGCATGGCAAATAATGCCTGTGAACTATATCTAACCTTTTCTGCTCAGATATTGTAGTTTTGGATCTAGTGATGCTTAGTAAATGGAAAATTCATGATGAACCAGTGGTTTAGATGAACTAGATCAGATGCATGCATGTATCATAATCATACTACAATACAAATATTATGCACTGCATGTCAGCTAATATGACGGTAGTCGGTTAGTGGATTAGATTTATGTTTTATGCTTATCTCCAAATGTTTAATTGTATATTGCACTAAACCATAATGGAGAATAGATTCTAAGAAGACACGTGCTTGTTAGTATTTAAATTTTCTGCACTTGAACATTTTGAGGAAAAAATGAGCTTGAGTCAAGAAAATCAAACTAAAAAACAATGCCATCTTATTACTTGAGTCACTCGTTTAAAGAATTTATCAAAAACAAAGCAAATTATCGAGAACTAAAGATTTAAATTAGCAAGTAGCTCAAAGGCTTAGGGAATGTGTATTGGTACTAAGATACTGGGTTTGGCTTCACATAGCTGCAATCATCACTCCGTGTACAATTCAATTCTTTGGTAGAATCAAAATCATGAGATTTTTGAGAAACGGCTTTATTCAACTCAATATGCTCGTGCAAAGGAATAACTATTCGACTTTTAGTAGCGAGAATGGTAGCTTCACTAGGCATCAAGATTTCTGATAAGGGAGGGTCTATTTCTTTCATTAGCTCTTTTGGTTGTGCAGAGTGTGTGGTTTGGGTACTTGGATTTGAGTTCTTAATTCTACGCATTTAGTATATAAGTAGGAGGCAGTGGATGATGATGCTGAACTGGACTCAATACTCTTGTCCAAAAAACTTGAACTAAAACTTGAAAGCATTGATCCATCTGAAGCAGAAGATGATATATTAATGCTCTCCAGTTTCTTTATTAGCGATTTCAGCTTCTCTTTAGCTCTGTCCCTTGATTTTATTTCTCTTCTTAACTGGTTCTCTATTTCAATTAGCTGCAGAGTCAAAATGTGAGTACAGATTGGTAAGAAAATAAGAATTTGAAACTGGAAAGATCACAAAAAAAATACATTAACCTATGTCACTCTGACTCAGGTACAGAGGGTCGTGCTTCATACATATTCGACTATCAAACTCGGAATTTATGTAAATTTGTGTCCTACTTTCGGACAGGAGTTCAGAACCCGGGGTGTTTTTTCGATAAATAAGTTTGCATCAGATGAAATTTTAATTTCATAACAAGTAATTTACAATAAATCTCTGACAAAATATAATTTTGTAAGAAACTTTGCAAAGTAGGGTATTGTTCGGATCTTATTCTAATTCACATTTCTCGTTTATTTTTTCATCTTTTTTTTGTATCATATTTTTCTAAAATTCACCCTATATCTGGTCATTGAGTTGGCTAGAGGGTGCATTTCTTTCAAATAAGTCGCGTACTAATACCCGACACGAGTACAACAGCCAAAACCAAAGACTCAGAGTAACATAAATCACAACTAGATAACACACATTGGCAGACATACATGCTTAAACACGATATAATTAGAAACAAAATGCAGACATGAATGGTAGATACCAGACCTTTTGGGCCAATTGGCGAGCCTCCTGGTTGGCAACTCTTGAAGCCCCTCTTTCTGCAAGCAATCTACCCCTTAAACACTCCACAGTTTTCAATCCATAGTTCCCTTCCATTTTCTTCTCAATGATACTAAAACCAACTAATTTAACTGTTATTACTCACAGAATATCAAAATGTACAGAAACTGCAAGAAAATAAGCAAAAGAAAAAGACACCCTCCAACTTTATCCAGCTTACATTGATATAGATCTTTTTAGAGAATAAATTTCTAAACTTTAAAATGAAGAAATGGATCTGAACTGTAATGTATAACAAGAATGACTAAACAAACAGAAGGTGAGATAAAAGAGAACAGACCCGTGTCCACAGTCTGTCTGTTTCTGTTGTAGCTACATTGAAGTACGCACTCACTTTACATGCATAATAGTAGTATTTTTTTTTTTTTTCTGTCAAGCTCTCACATGATGTCTATAGCAATAGCAGGAAAATCCAAGCTTAGATTTTATTGCGGCTACCTAGAAACTACTTGGTGGCTGTTAAATTTTAGTGACATAATCTCATTTTTCTATCTACAAGAAATGGTGAAAACATTTGTCAATGGCACCTGAGTGTACCAAATTCAAGTTTTGTTCCAGCAACATATTTGTAATTAATAGCTGTGAACTGTGATAAAAAGAAGTTTTTTTAAACTCTTTTCTCCTCTTCTGCATCTAGTTTCGACCATAAATTTTTATTACATTCATCCCAACCACGGCGGACTTTAGTTTAATGACATTTGCTCAATGCACAAACTGAGATGGAAGTTTTTAGAAGGTGAAGACTAATTGTTTCGGTACCTTGTCTATTTTAATATTTACTGCTGCCAACTGTAAAAAAATGTCAAAACAGCATTTATTTCTTTATCATTCAAGTGCTGAAAGTGAAATCACCTTGCTTAAGAACATGGGGATACTTAAAATCACGATGGAGCCTAGCAGGCTTCTCCATGCAGTTAAAAAGGTGCTAGTGCAAATTAACAACATAAAAATTGGTTTAACCTTCCAACTCCATCATCACGTATCTAAATATATATGCCGAATAATAACAGTTTACAATATTTAATTCAAAATAAATACTCAGTAGGTATTTATGAAGCGGAGAGTATAGTAACAATTTACAATATTTAATCTGTTCTTAAGTGTAGATAGAAAGAAAAGAAAAAAGGTGTAGACTGGTGTGTTAATCTTTTATCCATGCTATTCTGGACTCTTAAAAGAACATGTGTAGCTATTGTGTAGTTTATAGATGTATTCTTCCTGTAAAGTAATGTATGTAATCTTTAATGATACCCACAAACTTCATTTAGTAGCAGTAAGAGGATATCTGGAGTCTAAGGATTTGATTGCAGCATCCCCCGGGTTCCGATTTGGTTGTTTAACTGAATAATCAGCTGATCTGAAAATATTTAGTAGCTCTTCAAATGCAGGAGTCCTAAGCTCTTCTATGGATGCCATGCTAGGAGGATTAAGTGTTCTTATTGTTGTCGGACAAGAATGGTCTTCCACCTGGTGATTAGAAATTTTGAGTGTACAAACATATAAATCATTAGTCATGACAGATATAAGAATATTTACTCAATTAGTGACAGTCTGATAATTTTGGTTTAGTTGGCAGGAAAGGTGGAAGAATGGAGAGGAAGGAATCATATGAGTGTGTAACCCAAGGGATTGTGAGTTTTCTAGATTGAAATAAAAGAAAACGGAAACTATAGTAGATAAAGCATTTTCTGATGCACTTACCATGTATTCCTTTATCAAGCATTTCTCTGAAATTTCTGAAATTTCAACAATTTTTTGAGAATGGGCACTTTCCATGTCTTTTAGATCCTCTTGACAAGGAACTGTAAGGGAATTGATGTTCTGGCATGCTTTATGATCGAGGCTCAGTAAATCTGAAAAAAAAAAATCGGGAAGTCAGTTCTCAGTACATTACATAAATAGCAGTTACTAATTAACTTGGCATTAATACAATCAGTGTGAAGATTCATTCTCAATCTTATGTAAACGTACATTCAATGTAGGAAAGGGAATTGTTTTTGGCAGTATCGGCTTCCTCAAGTGTTGAAAGTGCAGCCTTGGAGAGGTGAGCACACAATTTTTTATTTGATTCCGTGCTAACTCTAAGAAATCATATCAAGGAAGTTGATAACTAAAATGATACACTAGCTTCATTTACTAGTACTACACATTCAACAATATCTGCTTACTTGATGATAGAATCAATGGAGTCGACATTGCTTCTTTGCTGGCGGAGGAGGGATTCATATGCCTGATTCCATCGTTCTGAAACCGTTCCTGCCTTCTTCATGCTACAGATATACAACAATAGATTAGTTAACAGATGCTAATAAGAATGCTTACTACATTTAGAAATGAGGATCGTATAGAATTAGTCATCATAATTGTTGTATGTTTAAATTTTCTTGTACCATGACATGAAGCCATTATCCATCTTATCCTTCACAATATCCATTGTGGCAGTATCTTCGAGGTATTGTCTCTCTGTTTTACTTGCATAACGTGTACATTCTTCTTGTGCAGAATATGTGCAACTTTGGATGTTTGACATTTCCTCTTGAAGCTTGCTTGTTCTACTAGTGGAACTGTCCCGAAGGTCATCTGCTGCTGTTTGTACCTGAATTAAATGATGATACTTTCTTGATGGCAATAAAGATAAAAATTAACTTAAATAGATTGCAGTGCAGAGGTGAGCAACACCACCACAGGCAAAAAGGGAGAGGTGCTAAATACCAATTTCTTTTTCCTAGCATTTGAACTTGCTAAAAGCTCTGCTACCATGTTTAATAGTTGCCTTTCTTCACAATCAGCATACTCCTAGATGAAAGAAATATGGAGAATATTAAAAGAAGCTATAAAGGGTCCAAAGCATAAGACAAAGGGTTTCTTTCTGAACACATACCTCGTAGTTCTTTTTAAGAGCACATAACTTCCGACTGTCAGTTTTTTGTTCTTCTTCAACAATTAGCGTCAGTTTAGAGATATACGTGCTTAGCATTTTGCAGAAGTTCAGTACAGTTCTCGATACTGTTTGAGTTGTCTCGTACGTTTTGGCATGACGCTTAGAAGAGAGGAGCAATATGTGAAAGAAGTTATTAAGGTATCAAGTACCGCTCCAGGTTGGAGAAATAGCTATATGTTTCAAAGTTAGTGAATGAGAACCAAACTCTAGTCACAAACCTCATGTTGTTGTTCTACAAATGATGCTATACTTTGCTCTTGACTAGTGAGGCTACTCTGGAAATCATTGAGTACAGCGTTGGCCTCTGATGAGACCTCTTCAATTAGCTGTAAAACAAAGAGATGTGTAGGGGGAAAGTCAGCAATAATGAGGAACAAGCAGAAGAAGGTTCATTTAGACGAGAAGTGTTGCTCACATCTTCAAAAGTTGAAGACTGCTTTGAAGATTCTGAGCTTATATTGTTGAAGGTTAATTGGGAAGATCCATCAAGTTCACCAGCTAATTTCAATAATGATTTAATACCAGATCCATATATATCTTTTAGCTTTCTAAGTTGTGCGCGGAGCTCTTCAGTTGCCTATCCATATGTCAGGACGATTACTAATTATTTGCCTGTGAAAACTACAAAAGCACAATTCTGATTCCAAAAATTATTTACCTTATCCTTATCTGAGACAAAATAATCTGTATTTATTTCAATATCTCTCAATTGCTTCTGTTGTTGTTTTACGGATACTTCAACAGTACTGTGTAAAATCTCAAGCTGCTGAGCTAACTGATTATGGAAGTTTTGGATTAGAGATTTATTTCCATTTTCCATCTTGTTTTTCCTTTCTGTTGAAAAGACATGCAAATTAGATACATCAGGCTCAGGGCCTCAATTGATGCCTTATATGAATAACTTGATAATATTTTTATTTAGTAGAAAGCTAAAAATTAACCAATTTCTGCAAACAATTTGGATAGCTCAGATGCTGCAGTCTCTAGATCAGCTCGAAGCTCAAATGCCCGTTCAGTAAGAGCTTTTTCTGAGAAAGAATAACAATCATCACCGAGTCACTTAACCACTTCGCTTAAATAGATGGAGAAACAAGAAGATAAACTCAGAAGAAAAGAAAATTTAAGTAGATGAAAAAGAATTCTTAAGGTGAGCTGAAATTCTTTACTTAAAAGTTTTGACCAGCGCAATGAAGTTACAATGGAATGTAAGGCAATATACGCACCAGAACCAAGGACATTATATATCAAGTAATCCTTTTCTTTAACTGTATCATTGGCTTGTCTGCAACTTTCTTCGAGATCAAAGAAAGCTTGTTTACTTTCCTCAAGTTGTCTCTGTAGTTAAAAACATGGCATGAGCAGCTTTTGATATGCTATGTCTGCGGTAGTGACAGAATCTTATCCTAAAGAAACCTGAGAAGGTTAAATTGTGATTTTGATATTTGGATACCTGAACCCTCTCAAGATTATCTTTTAAGATGTCCGTTGACTGTTGTTGATTAATATAGAGTTCTTGAAGCTCCATTAGTTGCTGCACACAAAGTAATTTGGTTCTCAGCACTCTTGTACAGACTAGAAGGGGATTTTTGAAGCTGCAATGACTATAAGAAGATGACACAAACCTTGTCTTTAAACTCTAAATCAACCTCCATGCGCTCTAATTTCTCAGCCATTTCCTGTGTAGAATTAAGTTAGAAAGCTAGGTCCAATTGATTTGAAATACTGTGATGTTGCACACTGATGAAACAAGAGTAGTATAATCTACTTATGAGGCTTCTTATGGACCTTCTTGGCAACTTCTTCACTCTGATAACTATCATGCGGAACATAGATTCCATTTTTCTCCCTTGTAACATGTAATTCTGTCAAGAAGCAAAAGCAAAGAATGACAACGGAAAACCAAAAGGGCAAGTACGTATATGGCAAAATTTAAGATGAGTTGTAAGCATACCTGTTAAGAAACAAAAACAAAATGAGGAGATCAAGAAAGATCATCATTTATATGTATCTGTAACAACATTATCTTTAAAGTTGTCAACGTACCTTGTTTCAGACGGTCTATCTTTGTGTAAAGATCTTTGATCATTGCTGATTTGATCACCTTTTGATTAACCTACAAGTAGAATTTGCAACTAAAATTTTAGCATTCAAGGAGAATAAAGCCATTAAAAATTATAGTATATGAATACCTAATATAACAAAGAATGATGACACTAACCTCTGGCCGGTTTTTGATGTTTTTAGCACGGTGCGCATAATCAAGACTACAGAGTGTCTCGTCTAAGCAGTGCATAGATGGTGAAACTGTGGCAATAATGCATGTCTTAGTTTTACCTCCTAAGGAATCTCTCAGCAACCTAGTTAATTTGCTATCCCTGAAATTTCACGTAGTATAGGTGTTGTCAAGTCACTCAAAGCATTAAATGTAGCATTGGTGATATGCATATTAGAGTTGGAACCTGTATGGAACATGTCCCGAGTTTTCAACTAATGCATTGATAACTCGACCAAGCGTAAGGAGACTCTTATTGATTTCACCAGCTTCCCTTGCTCGTCCCTGTATATACAACGAAAAGAAAGCATATATTAACTTCCAAAACAACGAAAAGAAAGCATATGTTATCTTCCTTTGGAAGTGTACATAGAAATTAAAAAAAGGGACTAGAAGGTAAATCAGCTAGTACAACATAATGTAGCAGCAAGCATTCATTGATCAAAAGTTAAGATGCACTTTTTAAGTTGAAGCTGAAAGAACAAGATGTATACAACTAATATGAATCTCAACAGATGAAAAATTAGATATCCGATGAACTATCATTAAATGAAAGGACTCTGCTATTAAATACACTGATCATTGATCAAGTATTTATGGGCAGAAACCACGTTTGTGGGAGAGGAATATCTTGGTATTTAACAGTTTATACCTCTTTTGCTCCAGACCGGAATATATTCTCAGAACCAGCAAGATCAACAAGATTTAGTTTTCCACATTTGATAAGCTCAACCCCTTCTGAACTACATTCCTTTATGTGAATTGTGACAGTAAATAAAGAGTGAGAGCGGTTACTATGTTTGTTTACAACTGTCTCTGCAGTGCACTTTCTTGCGGTCCCTTTTTCCAATATATTGAATATTTCATCTGCAGTGTATACTACCTCCTCCTCAAGGCCTTTTACAAATACAGCCCCTTTGCCATATTCCATAAGAGCTACTGGCTTCTTTATTCTGCCATCAGAGCATTTCAGTCCCTCATCTGGTGTAAGAAGATCTGTTACCTCCTCATTGTAGAGCTCTATAAATGACACTTTTATGCTGTAGTCAGCCTTCTGAGCTTCAAGGATGTCAAAAACTTGCTGTACAGCTCTCGGAATAACCCCTGCATCCATATGTATCCCTCCTCCCTTCTTCTACAAACAAAAAAGCAAATTAAGACCAAGCCACAGACACAGAGATAAAACCTCTGTTGAGTTACTATATTCAGTTACCGACTGTCTTAGAGGTTTTAGTAGAGTGGCTTAACTACATCATCTATCTTTAACAAACACATATAAATTATAACTATTTCATTCCACAACTCTTACGAACA
Source organism: Kitagawia praeruptora (assembly GCA_037693485.1). NCBI lineage: Eukaryota > Viridiplantae > Streptophyta > Magnoliopsida > Apiales > Apiaceae > Kitagawia > Kitagawia praeruptora. The sequence continues at coordinate 50,193,447 of CM075348.1, read as the reverse complement.
AGCATACCCCATCTTTTCTTCCTTCACCTTGCATCGTATAGGTCTTTCCGGTTCCAGTCTGACCATATGCAAAGATAGTGCAATTATATCCCTCTAGAGCTTCATTTATTTACTATAGGAGCAACAATCTGATCGTACAAGTCTTTTTGTCTGCAATTTGTATCAAATACCTAGACAAACAAAATAAACAAAAGACTTAATCAATTACACATGTACCTGATTCAAGATAACTGATCATGCCTAGTTAAGAAAGGACACTTATAATCACCAAAGTGCTAGACCTTGTCAAACACAAATGTTTTATTAATCTGCTTTGTTCCCATGTTTTGGAATACTGTGACTTCTCTTTTAAGTTCATTACAAGAAACAGCCACAGGCGTCCTTGCCTTCACCTCCTCGTTGTTCAAGGGCCTAAACATGAATGCATGCATGCATTCACCATTGTCAGCATACACACAAAGTTAAATTTGAAAATTTCTGATTGAAACTAAAGCATCTCCGCTCTAAAGACTCACCTGCAACGCAATACCACCTGCACATTGACTCCGTCTTTTTCATGCTTAAAACTCGAGCTTCCCTTGCTTGATCGTAAATCTCTTGTTGGTTTTTCACTTGACCGTGAAGTCTGCGACGAAGAGGAACTGGCATTCACCCTCTTCCGTGAAGTTGACATTGCAGTATCTTGATTCTCAGTCTGCTATCTGACCAATCACTGGAATGACATGGAATGAATGAAGATTACAAAAGTGTATAAAATATGGATAAGAACACACTGTTATGATAAATCACGAATCTTCCATGACAATACAACTTTTTTAGTTACAACAGGGTAAAGAAGACTGGATGGCTAGTAAACAGGGGAGGATCGGATCAAAATGAAGACAATGAAGACATTGAAAAGAAGCTAAAAAATCTCATCTCAGTTAAAACAGCCGGCCTGTTGTTGCATCGTAGTTTAGGAAGATAAAAAAACGGTACATAACAGCATAATAAGGAAGAAGGATTCAAGAACGGGAGTGTGAGTAAATAGTTATGGCGTTACAAAAATTAAAAGCGACATTTTACGTTTTTTCAGAGATATATTAATGCTATAACATCCGAAAACTCGAGAATTAACCAACCGGTGACAAAATGTGATTTTAATATGTTCTTTCCAACTGCGGACTTTTTGATAATATAATCTTCAAATTGGAGAGTCTCTAATATATTACCCTACACATTTATATAATCAATAACAACATAAATTAACATGAGAAGAGAATTTTGAAAATATTTTATCGCTTTTTAATTATTTTCATTCTTCAACTTTAATATGAATCATTCATCAGGTACAAATTTCTGAGTAGTGAAAAAAATAATTGCAATCACATGTATTTTAGAAGAAATACTACAAAACGGGACAGCGAACGTGAATAAAACAGAGGAGTGGAGTTGTAGGAAGAAACAAAAATGCAGTTTGTGCACTGTTTCCTTGCTCCTCGGATATCTCCTTTGTGCCGTCTTTATTTTCAAAACTCTATTGTAAACTAAAATAGCAGGAAAATATTGATGATGCAAGTAAAAATGAAACAATTTTTCCCAAGTAAGCTTATAATGCATTCTAATAATTTTTTCATAAATAAAACGATTTCATTTAAAAGATAAAATTTACATAATTCGAGAGGGAAAGGAAAATGAGACATTCTTTCTTCCACAAAAACTTATCATTTATCCGAAAGATATATTTAACCAATCCATGGATCATAAACTGAATTACGACATGAGAAAGAGAGTTTTTAGGTGAGCGAAAATTGGATTCCCATCTTTTGACCATGCCCATAAATGCTAAGAGGGCAAATCCCGCAGTGATTCAAATATTCAAATTTGGGGCAGACTATTCCAAATTCTTCTCCAACAATGATTCAAATGTTGATCCAAATTTGGATCAGTGAACTATTCACTGATCCAAATAGTTTAATATTAAAATTATGATTTTGTTATTTATATATTTTTAGTTTATTAGATATAAAATTGATTTATGATTTTTAATTATTTAATTAATAATAGTACATAATTAATATAAATGAATGTGTTTTCGTTAACTAAGTGTTGTGGAATAAAAACTAGGTTATGATTATGACGGCTAGGGTTTGTGAGCTTCGAGCTTCAATGGCTGCTTCTGCGTTCGAGACTAAGCGGTCCTCACAGAATGCCTACGTATCTCTGTATTAGAGAATCAAGCCAAGAAAACGTAGTTCTGAGATGAGGGGTCAGACCCTTTATATAGGCTGAGAAGCCCTAAAATCGTAGTAGGGTTAGGTGACTTGGTGGGCAAGTCACAGCCTTGAGGAAGGTTCTAGACCCCTTCCTTGTAGGAGTCAGTTTCCATGTTGGAATATGTATCTTGGAGGCTAAGTCAGGCAAGAGTAATATCCTTGTTTGACTCTTATTTGCTGAGTCGTTTATTACCCCTTATATTAATTACGAAATTAATATTATAAATAGGGATTGGGCCCATCTGGTGGGCCCCACGTTTGGACCATTCCGGGTCTAATTAATGTCATATTAAATGTGTCTTTTGGGCTTACTTTTTGCACATATCATTTGCCCCCAAACTTCTAGGAAAACTGATCAGGTTTTCCTGGAAGTTATAACGGCCTTATTCGAGACTCGGGTCAGGGTTTATTACTCTTTAGCGAGCATTTTCAACAATATCATCTTGATGTAAAGCGTGGAGCGACCGACGCATTTACGACGATGTTGAACGACACTAATCAGTGTTAAACGGCACTACACAGCACTAATTAGCCTCAAACAATGTTTAAACAATGTTAAACGATGTTAGACGACATAAAACGGCACTAACAGCGCTAATTGGTGCTAATATGTGCTCATTGGCACTAATCTGTGCTTAATCGGCACTAATCTGTGCTAATCTCGACCTCTTTTTATCATTAACAATCATCCGAGATTCGCTGAAAAAGTCGAGATTTAGGTTTGAAAACTACTCGAAGTTCACCGAAAAAGTTGGGATCCAGGACCAAGAACTGAACCTGGACTGGCTGGATCCAGGTCCAGAAGCTGGTCGGCTGGACCCCCTGAAAATGACCTGGTCGGCCGGGACCTGGTCGGCCAGGACCTGGTCGGCTGGCCCTCCTCCAGGGGAGCTGGTCGGCTGGGACCTGGTTGGCCGGGACCTGGTCGGCTGGTCCTCCTTCGGGGGAGCTGGTCGGCCGGGACCTGATCCTCCGGGACCTGGTCGGCTGAAATCCCTCTTCTAGGGCTAACTAGTCAGTAGTTGGCCTAAAAAACCTGAACTTAGACTCCTTCCTGATTTTAAAAGAGAGTGTGGATCTAGGATCCGAAACCATCCGTGGTCCTAAGGATCCAGAATCTTGATCTTGATTACGAATCGTTAGTTTGGTCGTTTGTGACTTCATGGCTAACTTTGGCCTTCATGATTCATCTTGGTCTTCATGACTAATCTTGGCCTCTCTTTAGCATTGATAATCATCCGAGATTCGCTGAAAAAATCGAGAACCATGTCCGAAATCATTTGCTGAAAAAGTTGGGATCCAGGACCAAGTACTGAACCTAGACCGGACGGATCCAGGTTCAGAAGTTGGTCGGCTGAACCCCCTCAAAATAACCTGGTCGGCCGGGACCTGGTCCTCCGGGACCTGGTCGGCTGAACCACCTTAAAATGGGCTGGTCGGCCGGGACCTGGTCCTCCGGGACCTGGTCGGCTGAACCACCTTAAAATGGGCTGGTCGGCCGGGACCTGGTCCTCCGGGACCTGGTCGGCTGAACCACCTTAAAATGGGCTGGTCGGCCGGGACCTGGTCCTCCGGGACCTGGTCGGCTGAGATCCCTAGTGCGTCGCGGTCGATTGCTTCTTGGCTAGCTGGTTGACCCGGACGTGAAAATCATTCGTGATCTTGAGGATCAAAAACCTTGATCTGAATCTCAAGTCATTATTTTGGTCATTCATGACTTTGTCATCTTCAGGATCAAGGAGCTTGACCTGGATCTTAGGTCGTCAGTTTGGTCATTCGTGACTTCCGACGATATTACTCATTTATTATTCAAACATCAGTTATTTCTTCTTTGGCATATTTGAATTTTAACGATCCTTTCTGTATAAAACGAGCAATTTCTGTCCTTTTTTCGTATTTAAACGATAGATGACCTGTAAACACGAACAAGGCTGAACTTCAACCTATCACAGCAGGTCATGCTTCTTTTATAAAAGAAGTGAGGTAGCTTTCATTTCATTCACTTCTTCACTTCTGAGTTTTCAAATTCTTAAACTCTCTAGTTTTCAAGTAGCAAGATCAAGTTCCAGCTTTGTGATCAGGATGTCAGAAGGTAATCGCCCAGTTGCTCCCCCTGTCTCTATGATGGAGGCTATGGCAAAGAGGAGTAGAATGAGGACAGCTAAAGGTAAAGAAGATATTAAACCTTCTTCATTCGTTGATCATAAATTTGAATCCTTACTAGATCTTCTTAATATTATGAGGGACACATTCCCAAACTGTGCTAGTCTAGATTCTTTTAGAAGTCCCAGCAAATTGAACGAAAAAGATGTCCAGAAAATAAAGGACTCATATCATTTTCCGAGTGCTATCAAAGTTCGTCTCCCAAAACCATCAGACAGAACTTGCAATTGGCATCCTGAGAGGCTTTGTGTCTACTGGGGTGCCCTTGATGCTGGGTTCAGATTCCCCGTTGATAACTTCATCATTAGATTGCTGGCAGAGTATCAGATCCATCCCTGTCAGTTGTATCCCAACTCTTGGAGATATATCTCTATATTTCTAATAAGATGTCGTCAATTGGGGATTCACCCGACTACTACATTATTTCGAAGTATCTTCGTAGCTAGTAACTCTTCCGATCAAAAGAAAGGATGGGTCAGTCTCAAGCACAGGGCCAAAATTCCACACATGGTGAACCCCTATTCTTTACCAGATTCCCAACATTTCTGGGAGAGAGAGTTTGCAGTTCTTGAATGGAAAGGCGGTGATTGGGGTAACTTCTTCGTAAAGAGATTCGGAATTGTAGAAGATAGCAAACACTTCGTTTGTGACCTTGATGATTCAGAGTTACAGGATCGAGATTGGATTCTTGCCGATGATGGTTGTACCCATTATAAAACTTTTCTGAACGAAAAGAACCTTATTGAAGCTGGCCTTAGCTTTCTTTCCGTTGAGGGTAATTTTCTTACTTGAGCTTCTTATGAACTCTGTTTGTTCTTATACCAATGTTTTTTCTTTGTATTTCAGCTGCGGAGGAGATTGACAACCGACCTCAGAACCAGCCGATAATGACTAAAAGAATGAAGAAAAAAGCTGAGGAACTTCTGGATCCCGCTAAGCCTCGTATTCCCAACTTCTTGGAAGGTTGCTCTCAAGGCGGGAAGAGATCCCGCAATGTTGATGGAAGTATCAGAACCCCCTTTATGCCATCCTGGGGTATATGTGAACAGGACTCGATTGCTGGGAGTCCTGACCTAGCCCTGGACTGGTCCAAGCTTTCGATTACTCCTCCTGATAGACTGTCCTTACTCGCTGGAGATAAACTGAATGAGAATCAACTCCTGGGCTCCCAAGCCATGTACCAAGTAAGATACTTTTCCTACCAATTCTGGTATATGATTTAGCCTTTGCACATTCCTTACACTTTGTCAACTTTGATTGCAGGCTAATGCCTACTTCCAATCTGTTTGTACCCAAGGCCTGGCTTTCAGGGCTGAGAATATATCCTTGAAGACTGACTCAGCAAGGTTCAAGGAAGAGATTGACGACCTGCATTCTCAAGTTGCTCATGCTGAAGCGGATGCTTTATCATCCCGCAAGCAACTTGCTTCCTTGGCTCAAAAGAAAATGAATGATGCTAACAAATTGATTAAGGCCTATCATAATTCTGAGGAATTTCTGAGTTTTATAGATCAACATGACGATGAGGTGCGTCCTTACAACATGTCCGTTGGTTGGGACAAAGCAATCAATGCTGTGAGTAGCAAACATCCCTCAGTGGTTACTTCCTCTGATTTTCCTTGCCCTTTCTGGACTGCGAGTGACGAGAACCGTGCAACTCTTGCTTCTGGATCGGGGACCAGGATTTTCCCTCAAGCATCAGGTTCGGGTTCTAAAGGTAGCCATAGGTCGTCGGGATCCAAGAGGCGTCCTCCAGCTTCTAGTCAAGATTCAAGTTCTTCGGGATCCCGTGGAAAGAAGCCCCCGGCTGCCAGGAAAGTTGGAGTTGTTCGACAACCGATCCCAGGCAAGAGGCTGATCCGTAACGAAGATAGTTCGTCTTCATCCTCCGGGGAGGAGGAAACCGAAGATGTGGAGACTACTGCTCAACCTATGGCGGTCGTTGATCAAGCCGAGGAAGAAACTTCAGGTGAAGAGTCCGGCGAGGAAGAGGATTCAGGTGAGGAGGAGTCGGGCGAGGAGAGCAGCGAGGAAGAATCCCCAGCTAAGTAGGATGGGTTCCCGGTTCCCTTATGGCCTTGCACGACCCTTATCTAGCCGTTTGTGGCTTTATTTTATCAACTTTCAATCAATGTCCTTCGGGACTTAACTTTTATTCGTGTGTTGTAGCTTAATTTAAACCATGGCCCTTCGGGGCGTTTTATTTATGCATCTATTTCCTTTATTCTTATGCCTATTTACTTTCAGTACTTGATCTTTCCAGACTTGCACTCAACAGGTGCTTGGTACATAAACAAAACATAGAATCATAGAAAGGAAAACAGATTTGCATTAATAACTTGAAAGAGGGTTCAACCCTTACATAGATACTATGGTCCTACTCGGGGTACTAGTCCCTGGAATGGTTTCATCGAACCTTATTTCTATTTCTATTAATAAATAGCTGAAAGCCAAATCCTTACGAGGAAGGCTTATACATAATAAATCTTCAAGTTCAGAGCATGCCAAGTTCGGGGCACTTCATTCCCATCTAATGTCTCCAACTTGTATGATCCTCGTCCTAGCGTCTTTCTGACCCGGTACGGTCCTTCCCAGTTGGGGGCTAATTTCCCTTTCTGGCCAACTCCAGAAGCCTCGATCTTCCTGAGAACCAAGTCACCTTGCTGAAAGAATCTCTCCTTAACCCTGTGGTTGTAATAGAAAGACGCTTTTTTCTGATGCTCCGCATTTCTGGCGTTTGCCTCGTCCCTGACTTCATCAATCAGATCTAGAGCGAGCCTCATGCCTTCTTCATTAGTCTCAGGTTCATATGCCTCAACTCGAGGTGATGCCTGCATAATTTCCAGCGGCACAACTGCCTCAGCTCCATAAGCTAGCAGAAACGGTGTTGCTCCAGTAGTCACCTTACAAGTAGTGCGATAAGCCCAGAGTATAGGCAGCAACTCATCCACCCAAGTGTTCCTCGAGCGTTCGACCCTTTTCTTTAATCCATCCAGGATGATTCGATTGGCCACCTCGGCCTGCCCATTCGCTTGCGGATGTGCCACTGAGGTAAAACGAAGCTCAATAGCATTTTCCTCACAATACTTCTTGAATTCCTCATTGTTAAACTGTGTCCATTATCTGTCACAAGAATTCGCGGGATTCCATACCTACAAATTATGTTCTCCCAAAAGAACTGGGAAACTTGCTTGGTGGTTATCTTGGCTAAAGGCTTAGCCTCAATCCATTTAGTGAAGTAATCAATGGCGACAATCAGAAACTTCCTTTGTGCTGAAGCCATAGGGAAAGGACCAAGAATGTCCATCCCCCACATTGCAAATGGAATGGGAGAGCTGATTGAGGTTAATCTCTCAGGTGGCTGTCTTACAACAGGAGCGTGTTTTTGACATCTGTCACACTTCTTGACATAATCCTGGGCATCTGCCAACATCTCTGGCCAATAGAATCCCATGCGGGTAATCTTGTGAGCTAGGGCTCTGCCCCCCAAGTGCTGCCCACAGATCCCTTCATGAACTTCTTCCAATGCTTCTCTTGCCTCTTGGGGCCTTAGGCACTTCAAGTACGGGATGACAAACGATCTCTTGTATAAGATGCCTTCAATCAAGGCATATCTCAATGCTCTTACCGACAATTTTCGTGCCTCCAAGGCATTGTCAGGGAGCCATCCAGTTTCTAGATGAGCTTTAATAGGATCTATCCAACAGCTTCCAATATCGATAGGTGCTACCAACTTAGAGTTGACGGTCGGGGCCTTCAAGACCTGGAAGTAAACACTACCTGAGTAATTCTCTATCTCAGAAGAAGCGAACTTAGAGAGGGCATCGGCCTTAACGTTCTCTTCCCGAGGAATGTGCTCCACATAGCACTCCTCAAACTGAGTCATAGCAGCTTTCACGACTCTGAGGTATTTTGCCATAGTTTCATCCTTGGCCTCAAACTCGCCATTCACTTGCGAGACTACCAGTCTCGAATCTCCACATACTTTGAGGTTCTTGACCCTCATGACTCTGGCCAATCCCAATCCAGCTATCAATGCTTCATACTCAGCTTCATTGTTGGTTGTTAGAAAGTCCAACTTCAAAGCGTATTCAACTGTGAACCCATCGGCCAGCATTTGTCACCTTCTTTAATGCCTGAAAGAAAGGCAAGCATTTGTCACCAGACTTGGAGATGAACCTCCCTAGGGCCGCCACTCGGCCAGTTAATTTCTGTACATCTCGTACTGAGCGGGGTGACTCCATATCCAGAATAGCCTTAATCTTGTCTGGGTTGGCCTCTATGCCTCTCTTGGAAACCATCAGCCCCAAAAATTTTCCTGAACCAACACCAAAAGCACACTTGGCTGGATTTAGCATCATTTTATGGTGCCTTAGCACTTCAAACGCCTCTCTGAGGTGCCTTATGTGATCTGCCTTGAGTAGGCTCTTGACTAACATGTCATCAACATAGACCTCCATAGTCTTTCCAATTAGATGGGCAAATATCTTATTCACCAATCGTTGGTAAGTAGCCCCTGCATTTTTTAACCCAAAAGCCATAACAAGATAGCAGAAAACACCAAAATCAGTTATGAAAGATACCTTAGGAATATCGTCCTTGTGCATCTTAATCTGATTGTATCCGCTGAAACCATCCATGAAGCTCAACATTTCATGCCCAGCGGTGGCATCTATCAACATATCAATTCTAGGCAGAGGAAAACAATCTTTTGGGCACGCATCATTCAGATCAGTGAAGTCTATACACATCCTCCATTTTCCATTTGCCTTTTTGACCATCACAGGGTTAGCTAACCATTCAGGGAACTGAATCTCCTCAATAAACCCAGCTTCCAAAAGCTTATCAACTTCCTGCTTAATGGCCTCTTGCCTTTCAGAAGCAAAATTCCTCTTTTTCTGCTTTATTTTCTTCCGTTCAGGATCGACATTCAACCTATGAGTTATAAGTTGGGGGTCAATCCCTGGCATGTCCGCTGCTGTCCAAGCAAACACATCACTATTCTCTTGCAAGAACGCTGTCAATTCGCCCTTCAGGGGTTCCTTCAGAGATGCTCCTATGTATGTAACCTTTTCCGGGTCACCCAGCTCTAGAGGGACAGGTATTAAATCCTCTGCTGGCTTTCCTCGCTGTTCATCATCACTTCGGACATCCATGTCTTCAATCGGGAGTACCTGCCCCCCGACTCCATCAGCTCTTAGGGCGGATACATAACAACTTCTTGCCATCTTCTGGTCGCCTTTTTGTTCTCCGACCCCGTTTCGGGTTGGAAACTTAATCTTCATGTGATATGTTGAGGCAACAGCCTTGAATGCATGAAGTCCAGTCCTTCCCAGGATTGCGTTATAAGTCGAGGCTGCCTTAATTACCAAAAAATTTAGCATTTGAGTAGCTTCCTTAGGTTCCTGCCCGATTGTCATGGGTAACTGAATAGTACCCTCGACCTTGGACTCAACCCCATTGAATCCATAAATGGGCATGTTAGTCGGAGTCAGCTGAGAATCGGTATATCCCATCTTCACAAAAGCATCATGAAACAGAATGTCAACAGAAGCTCCATTGTCTATCAAGACTCGTTTTACTTCCGAGTTCCCAATCACAGGGGTTATAACTAATGGGTCATCATGGGGGAATTTCACCCCTTCCAGATCAGAGTCATCAAAACCAATCACGATTTCTGTTCTAGCACGCTTCGGGGCCTCCCCCACAATATGCATCACTTCCCTTGCGTATGCCTTTCGAGAATTGCGGGTTGTACCGGCCGCTGTCGGGCCTCCCCAGATCATGTTGATAACTGGCCCTCGGGGCTGCGTGTTACGGTCACGATCGTTATCCCTTCTGTCATTGTTTCTCCTGTTGTAATCCCCTCTTTGGGTTCCATGATCTCCACCCTTTGTAAAATTACTCAACTTTCCTTTACGGATCAAGAATTCAATCTCGTCCTTCAACTGTCTGCAATCATCCGTGTCATGTCCCACGTCTCGGTGGAACCTACAGTATTGATCCTTGTTTCTCTTTGCGGGGTCACCCTGAGTGGCTTCGGCCATCGGAAGTCTTTATCCTTCTCGATTTCTAACAAGATTTGGCTCCTAGGAGCATTCAACCTTGCATAGTCAGAAAATCTTGGTCCCACACTCTTCTTTGATGTTGACTCAGAATCTTTGCTAGTACGGGGATATTTGTCCCTAGCATCATACTCTTGGTCTTGCTTTCGCTTCTTTGTTTCATTATTACCCTTGCCATTATTTATCACGACATCCTTCATGGTGCTGTCCTCGGCCTTGATATACTTACTAGCTCTTCGTTGGAGCTCAGCCATATTCTCGGGTGGGTGCTTTGCCAATGACCTTTTAAAGTAAAGATCAGTGGTGCCGTGCTCCAGGGCTACCATGGCCACCTTGTTCTCTAAATCAGTAATATTTAATGTCTCCTTGGTGAACCTCTTAAGATAATCTCTCAGATTCTCATTCTTCCCTTGTACCACATACATGAGAGATGCAGAACTTTTCTCATGAACTCTCCCGCTGATAAATTGACTAACAAAAGCATCACTTAACTCCTTAAAGGAGCCAATTGAGTTTGCAGGAAGTCGGCTATACCATCTTTGAGCCATGCCCGAAAGGGTTTGAGGGAACGCCCTACACTTCAGGGCGTCACTTGCAGGCTGTAGTAATAGTGCGTTCGAGAACGTCCTAACATGATTTGCGGGATCACCCGTTCCATCGTAAGCCTTAATTGTCGGCATCTTGAACTTCCTTGATATGTGGGCATTCATCACCTCATCGGTGAATGGGGGCGTGGGATCATCAGGATCCCCAAGTGGCATCAGATCCTTGGGGTTGCTCTTAGGGGTTTCCACCCTTGTAGTTCTTCCAGTTGGGACGGTAGCCCTTCTTTGCCTTCTTGGAGGCCTCTCCAGATCTATGAAGGGAATCGGTCCTGACGTGGGAGGTGGCAAAGTCTGATTTGATCTGGCTTGCTCCCTGGCCATATCTTCCTTTAATCTTAAGATCTCGGCTTCATAAGCCTTAATCCTCTCAGTAGCTGTTGAAGGGAGTCCATCATGAGTAGTTCGAGTTCTCCCCATAGGTTCTTTACTTGCACGCCGCCTCCTTGGAGCTTCATCACGCTCGTAATCATCGTCAGAAGATGATTCATCCGTATAAGGACCAGAAAAATCGCGATAATCTCGATCTCGAATATACATGGCATGACCACTTGGTCCAGCTCCGTAGTTAGGCATCCCGTACATTGGACTGGTGCTTATGGGGAGATCCGTGGTGTGGATCTGAACCCCTCGCGTAGGGTTGTTGGGGTCTACAATCAAGGAAGAAATCCCCGCTTGGAGGGGATTAGTCCCTGGAATTGTGTGGACGATCGGAGGTAGCGTACTCTCAACATGGGTAGTCGTACCTAGGGGTTGAGAAACTTGATACGGAACGATAGTCCCGGATGTCAGAGGTACTTGCTCAGATGTCGGAAGTACTTGTTCAGTAAGGGGCGGAGCAGAGCTAAGAGGTAGAGCCTCGGTAGCGATTGGCTCTGTAGTGCTTGGTGCAGTTCTTCGTGTTTGAACCATGGTTGATGTCTTCTTCCCACAGACGGCGCCAAATGTTGTGGAATAAAAACTAGGTTATGATTATGACGGCTAGGGTTTGTGAGCTTCGAGCTTCAATGGCTGCTTCTGCGTTCGAGACTAAGCGGTCCTCACAGAATGCCTACGTATCTCTGTATTAGAGAATCAAGCCAAGAAAACGTAGTTCTGAGATGAGGGGTCAGACCCTTTATATAGGCTGAGAAGCCCTAAAATCGTAGTAGGGTTAGGTGACTTGGTGGGCAAGTCACAGCCTTGAGGAAGGTTCTAGACCCCTTCCTTGTAGGAGTCAGTTTCCATGTTGGAATATGTATCTTGGAGGCTAAGTCAGGCAAGAGTAATATCCTTGTTTGACTCTTATTTGCTGAGCCGTTTATTACCCCTTATATTAATTACGAAATTAATATTATAAATAGGGATTGGGCCCATCTGGTGGGCCCCACGTTTGGACCATTCCGGGTCTAATTAATGTCATATTAAATGTGTCTTTTGGGCTTACTTTTTGCCCATATCACTAAGAACACAATTTTAGTATTATTTACGTATATTAAAAAATTTATATTTTAGTTTATTTAATTTATCAAATATAATATAAATAGATAATAATGATTAAACATTAAATTTAAGATTAAGTAGTTTGATATAATATTTATGTTGGGTCACGCTCCGTGAGAACACATTTTAGTGTGAGAACAGCGAGAACACACATATTCACCATATTTCAAGCTATTTTAAAGGGGCTCGTTAGGGGCACCTTCCCAAAAAAATCTTATAATTCTACCCTCTATCCATTCATAAAAAAAAAATTAACAATTTTTTTTAAAAAAAACTGCTACCACGTCATTGTTTTTAAATTAAAAAAATTAAACTTTTTTTTTATGAATGGATAGAGGGTAAAATTATTAGACTTTTTCGTCAGGGTTCTTTAGAATAACTAGAAATGTGGTGTTCTCATTGTTCTCCAATATATACATGTTCTCACCTGAATTATATCCTATTTATGTAATATAATATGTAAATAGTAATTTGGATCACGCTGCTAGAATTGATCAAAAATTTGGATCAGAATTTAAATTAATTAATAATCTAAATTTGAATTTTTGGATCGGGAGATGGCCTAAACAAGACTAAACAAGATTATTGATGCAGCCCCATTTGAGCTTTATCGAACATGAACTTCATCATTTTGCGGGTTTTGTATCCTGTTCAGAGTGCATAGCCTAACAGCTTAAGACTTGTCCTTGTATTCCACAAGAGATCCACTTCAAAAATAATTTATTTAACTTGAGAAAAAGAATCGGGTGATTTGAGAAACTGAAATGATACTGATGACTCACTCAGCACTCATTGCAAATCTCAGTGGGATCTTGTGCTTCCACGTCCTCAAGCAGAATGTTAAAGATAATGAATGTGCATGTCACGGCTCTTTGTACCTCTTCACAGTTGGAATCTATCTTACTATCTTACTCTGTTATAGAAATGGGCCGATTTTTGAAAAATTACCAATAAATCGGCCAAAAATCGGTTAAAATTTTGGAACCGATTTAGCCGATTTTGCAAAAATCATAGATAAATCGCCGATTATTCAACTGAATCACTCGATAAATCGTAAATCGATACCTCAACCGAATAATTCCGATTTCCGAAATCTGTAATACTGGTATCTTAGCATGAAATTTTGAATTAAAAAATTCCGAAGTTTGATATTGTAGAGATTGCCCAGTCCAACATCTTCTGCAAGAATCACATCCTAACATCCTACGCAATTTTTAGCTATAATTTTTCTACTTTTTTTTTTCTTGATAAGTATAATTTTTCTACTTTTGGCTGATCAAAGTATTCCCTAATTGAATAGGAAACTGTTTAGTTAGAAGTGTAGGATAAAATATTATTGATAAAACAACAATGGTAGATATGGTACCAAGTAAATATTTGATAATCGTACAAAGAATTTCTTAGAAAGTTTACTGTAATTGACTAGTATCGTTGGAATTTGAAAAGTCAGACTTAACATATAGAACCTTTCCCACATGTGACCATATTTTTTCAGGTTTTTTCTGTCCAAATAAATCAACGTTCGATGCCTAAAGGCTTAAAGCATCGTCCACTTACATGAGTACTTACTCTATTATTATTATGAAGCCAGCCTGACAATAAACATTCCCTTTCACCATCTCTTCTTTTGCCTATCCGGGCAGGCCTTTTTCTACATATATATACATATCTTATCTAGCTAGCTTTATCTATATATGTTGGTAACATGTGTTGCAGCTAAACTGTTTGAGGTTGATAATTCTAGTGACTAGCAATAATATGGAATGGGAATGGTTGATAGAGTTCTTGAAGGGAATGGTGAAGCCTGTGGCAGCCACTGCTGTTGTACTGGTGGCTGTGTTGTTGTCATATCTTCAGAAGTTGGGGCTTGAGGGTGAAATGGTTTACTCCATTCTCAGAGCTTTTCTTCAGCTCTCTGTCATTGGCTTTGTTCTTGAGTTTATTTTCACTCAAGATAAAAGTATTTGGATACTCATGGCTTACCTTTTCATGGTAAGACTTTAATTCTTTATTAAACATATATGTATGTGGAGTTGTTTGTCTTGATGATGATGAGTTGCCTCTTTTTGTTGGCAGGTTGTTGTTGCTGGTTATACAGCAGGTCAGCGCGCTAAACACGTGCCACGGGGCAAGTATGTTGCAGGAGCTTCCATTCTTGTTGGAACTGCAGTGACAATGTTTCTGCTAGTTGTGCTCAAAGTTTTCCCATTCACTCCAAGATATATCATTCCTGTTGCAGGAATGATGGTTGGTAATTCAATGACTGTCACTGGTGTTACAATGAAAAGACTCCGCGATGACATCAGGACACAGATGAGCTTGGTAAGTCTTAACATAGAAAAATCTTTTATCAAATCTTTCTAGCTGAGTCACTGAGTACCTTCGTTTGTCTCGTATGATTATAAAGTTGAGTAAACGTCTTATTGATGGGCCTTGATTCTGGACTTGTGTGAACAAATTCAAATGGCTTTGCATTTTAGGTGGAAACTGCATTGGCACTTGGCGCAACGCCTCGCCAAGCTACACTTGAGCAGGTGAAAAGGTCTCTGGTGATAGCGTTATCGCCAGTGCTAGATAATGCCAAAACTGTGGGTCTCATTTCACTTCCCGGTGCAATGACTGGCCTTATAATGGGAGGAGCTTCTCCTGCAGAGGCTATCCAGCTGCAGATTGTAGTGATGAACATGCTTATTGGAGCTTCAACTGTCAGCAGCATCATGTCTACATACCTCTGCTGGCCTGCCTTCTTCACAAAAGCTTACCAGATCCAGACAACAGTATTCTCTTCAGATTAGGTTTTCTTTATGTTTTGTGGTTATCAATATTCAGTACCAACATATAAATCAGGAAGCAAACAATTAAAGGGCCTAATAGTGGTTATGACTTATGTGGCCTAGTTGGGGAAAAACCTATGCTAAAGAACTTGAACATGATCCCTGCTAGAGTAAGAAAACACCTTTAGTAGAATCGTAGAAATGAAGTTTGACCCAAGTTAAGGCAAACTTTGTTTAACCTTTCAAGATAGTTTTGTCTAGGACAGCTTGACAAATTTATATGATGCATATTAAGCTATTTGGTTGCTAGTAAATGAGATATCTTCTGAAAATTGAGCTTATCACCACACAACTTGAGTTTGTAAGCACAGATGTTTGTAGTTGTATCACGATTGCCTACTTTACTGCTTGATGTGTAACTATGTTCCGGGAACCAATTTACGAAATGATTTCACTTATATGTACTGGTTTGGTAGAATTCTGCTCTTAAAAAACCTGAGCCCCAAGGTGAAAAAGTCATTCGGACCTGTTATGATTTCCATAGAAACTTCAAACTCGTCATCAGATCCACTTGAAACAACACATTCAAACTGAGTTTTTAACAGTCGCTGCCAACTTTAGCAATATAATCAAAATATATTTGGCAAGATGCCTGAGCTAATTAATCGTAAAGGATAAATGTAATTGTTATAGGGAGAATATTGTATAACAATATTTATGGAGGTTGCTGGATTTACGGAGCAAAATACGGATATTTTGCTATAAGAAGAATTGGGATTAGGGTTTGTGTGTTTTGATGTGGCTGCTCTTGTATATTGATAATCAGTGGTGAACTGTTTCTCATGCTTTACAAGATGCCTACGTACCCTATTTATAGGGATCAAGCCATACGTAGTTCTCTTGGAGAAGAAGTTATCTAGATGGGCTAGGGTTTTTATGGGCTCGGCCTGGCCCAAATCCACTAGTCATCTCCTTGGGTTATTTTTCTACCCATTTACTCGGTCCATGACCCATGAAGGGGAACCTGCTGCCTGTGTAATGCTATAATTTATCTTTGCTGGCGAAACTGGCTAGACGACCTCGCATGCGACCTCGCTGGGCCTGGTCATGCGAGGCGATCCTCGCAGTATGGAGATATCCTACTTATGCGACCTCGCTGGGCCTGACCATAAGCCTTCATAGTAACATACTAGGCCACGCTGGACCTCTAGGCCTCGCTAGACCTTGTGAAGTGCGACCCTGATACTTGGGCTCGCTGGCGATCCCTTTGTACAGAAATAATATGATGAATCCTCTCATGATGGCGAGCTTTAATGACCCATTCCTTATTCTTAGGCCCATTTATGTGAGATGTACTGATATTCTTAGCCCATTAGGCCTGTTTAGGACTTATGCCAAATTCAGGCATAACAACTACCCCCCGAGTCCATATTGCCATTAGAAATGCGATGTGGACTCAGAGAATGTCTTCCAGAGAATGAAATGCGAGGCCAAGGCCCATTATCAATTACTCCTTTATGGGCTCTCATCATAGGCCCAATGATTTTGAATAAATGCTAACAGCTGGCGCGTCTCTTGATCTGGTCACACCCGCTGAGATGATGACACGTGTAGCTTGTTCACCTCTCTCCTCCATACTATATAAACCTCAATCTTCAAATCATTTGTCACTTTCCTTATTAACAACATACCGAAGTGCTGCCAATTTGCTCCCGGATCAAACAGAGACCCAGCTCGCTATTAATCAAGAACGAGGCCACCCTTTTCCAGGATCTTCAAACTTTCTTCATCAAAAAGTAAGTTTCTCTCTCTTGTTCTTCATTTAAATGCATGCGTAGCTCATAATTTTGTAAATATTCGCTTTATAATTGCATGCGATGCGAGCCTGATTGTGTGCGACCCCACACACTTAATTTCACGATGCGATCCCTGCCTCGCTAGACTAAAGAGCGCGACCCCTTATTCTTTATGCACAAAGTAGGAACACTTAGAGCCTTCTCTTTTCTTCTTTTATCTTCTTTGATGTTCTGTAAGCGCACACACTAATATTCCACCATCTTTTCAGATGTCTAGCGATAGCTCAAGGACTCCTTCACCTCTCCCTCACATTTCAATCAGCGAGCGAGCGGCCGCAAATATTGCTAGGGCCACAAGTGCAAGCACCCCATCCTTCAAACTATACATGGATCCTCAATGGTCTCAGGAGGAATTTACCCGAGAGACCCCCCTGACAACATGGAGATCACGACGACCCTCCGCCTCGCAGAGCCGCTCTATCGATCTCCCCTCAAGCTCAATAAACCCAGGACCTTCAAACGTTCCTCCTTCCTCGGTTCAAGGCGAAGTCGAGAAACTACTAAAGAAAGGTCAAAAATTCTTTTCCAACTTCCCCAAACCTCTTTCTCCTCTTAACAAGAACCTTCTCAATATTAGTCCCATAGTACTGACTAGCTCCTCATCAATAGACTCCCTCGGCCATGCTTACTACGAGATGGAGGGTGGTGGTGATAACGAGGCGAACTCTGATGATTCAGACTATGAAGAGCCTAGCTCTGATGATGGTGGTCTGGACGAAGTAGCCAGAATGGTTAACTTTGAAGATTACAGCTATGTTCCTGAAGCTTCTCCAGAACCTTATAAACCGACCCCTCAACCCGAACTGGAGGACACTGTGTATGTTGGAGGACCTCGCCCCGAAAATATCGAAGAGGGCTCGAAGGTGAAACCAGGTCAGCCTCGCACTCTAGGCTGCAGGGACTTATCTTCCTCTCTTGATGCCGAATCTTTAAGAAAGGCAGTTGATACATATAGACCGGAAGGTAAGGTCATTCTACCCACGTCTTCAATGCGATGCTACCGCTTCAACTATACTGAAAACGGAGGAAGAGTGCCTCGCATGGTGTTGTCATCTGCCATGATGAAAATAGGCGTCTCTTCACCTCTTCATCCATTCATCAAGGACGTGTGCGAGACTTACCACCTTGCTCCTATCCAGATCAATCCAAATGGGTATAGAGCCATGATAGCTCTCTATATTATTTATCACAAGTTGGGATATCCCCCACTCGACGCGAGGACCATGGGATACTTCTTGCAATTGAAGAGATGCGGGCCGTCTGATTTCGGCTACGTATACTTCTCAGTCTGGCCAGAGTTTAACAAGAAAGACTTGTACCATAGCGCTCCGAGCAACGCGGGCTCATGGAAGGGACCTTATTTCTACATCCACGAGGTGCCCAGAGTAAAAACATCTTTTAACTATCTTCCAATCGGTCAAGTGCGAACCGTCTTGAAGGGTGAAGAGAAAACCCGAGCCGATGACGTATTAAAGATGCCTCGCGAGGACAGGAATGTGCGAACCCTCCTTTCTTTAGAAAATCTGATTGAATGTGGATTTTTGAAAGACGGGATTCAGCTTCCTTCTGAAGTGGGGCCTTCAAGTGCGAGGAGGGCCTCGCAAAAAAGGAAAGTTCGAGAGGAAGCCTCGTCCTCTAAAATGGCAATGGAAGAGAGTAAGAATACTTTATGCTGTAGTTCAATAATCTTCTTCTTATTAATTGTCCTTCATTGTCCTCGCATTTTTACTTTTCTTGATAATTATTCTTTAACTGCTTTCTTTCTCATTTTTGTAGATATGTCAGGCAAAGGTGGTCGCAGGCCTCCTTTTTGTACAAAGAACAAGGAGATCCCCATCAAGCCTTCAACGGCCACTCCTCCAAAGAAAACAAACGATCTCCCTCCTCCATCAGCAATTGCTAAGGTCGCTCCTCAACCTTCACAGACCAAAGCTAACCCCGAAGACCATGTCTCCAAAAAACACAAAACCGGTCCCCTGCCCCAAGTTTCAAAGCCTGCGGATACGACGCCAGTGCATCATTTATATGCAAAGCATGGGTATACTCACTCGACTGAAGCGGAGTGCACTGAGTGGGTGGGGGCCGAGTTAATTGAGAATTCTGAGGCAGTCTCCAAATGCCTGGCTGAGGGCTTCATACGCCAAGCCTCGCACCTTCGAGAACTTAAGCAGGTTGTCTTCGCCAACGATAGATTGGAGAAGGAGTTGAAGTCCTTGAAGGTTAAGGCTGAGGAGGAGAAGAAGCTGATGGCTGAGAATTACCAGCGAGTGCTGCAAACTGAAACGGCATCCCTTCGCTCCGAACTCAAGAAAGTCAATGATGAAAAAGCAGCCCTCCATAAGGGTTTGAACGAGGCGGAGCAACATGAGGAGGTGCTGAAGAAAACTCATATGGAGGAGCTCGCGAAGCTGAAGGAGGAGGTCGCTGTTGCTCAGACTAACAGAGAAGACATCGAAGTGGCCGCCCAAGCTGACTTCATGAAGAGCTTTATCAGAAAAATCCCCAACTTCGATTGGTCACAGCTCGGTCCTGGCAATGCCGAATATGCAGCTGACCTCCGCAAGGAGATAGATGAGGAAGATGCCAGGATCGCCAGCGAAGCTGCTAAGGCCAATGCTACCGACCAAGAGAAACCCAAGGAGGCTGCGATGTAATCTATTTTATTCCAACATTTCGAACTGGGGATGCGGACACCCTTTGAATGTCTCGCAAATTGTAATATTTTTTGATAACTTTTGATAACTTTTGAAGTATATTGGGCTCGCGTGGCGACCCTGTAACTACTTTGCCAACTGCTATCAATTTACATTAACTGTCTTCATTTCTTCATGTCTTGTATTTGCTCTATAGCTTGCCTTTATATTTCTGAAATATTATCATGTAGATTGGCTTCGCATCTGCAAAACTTTCCTTGTAGAATTTGTAGCTTTTTCTCTTAATTTTACTTTAATCTTCAAGGTGGACCTTGTCTCTTCAGAATCAAAACTTGCGATGCCTTCCTTGTGAGGTCGCAGACACGATCCAGAGATTGAGGTCGCACCTTGACTTTTCTTTTAAGCTTTAAACTTCTTTGAGGAGATACTTTTTTAACTAAACTTTGAAGACATTCCCTCAGGTCGCGGTAAGTTCACACTCGTGACCTCGTTGACCTGAAGGGTGTTCGGCCTCGCATGCGCTGTGCTGGCCTAGTCCTGAAAATTTTTAACACTGACAAAAGAATAAAATTGCACAACTTTTTTGGAGAATAAATTTCATAAAAATAAATACTAGGGACAAAGCCCAACTAGGGACAAAGCCCAAATTTCATTACATCATAACGAGGAGGTGTCTATATGACCACTACCCCCCGAGTACTTTGTATGAATTTATTCATGCTAAGTAGTAGTAGATGGAGACCACCAGGAGCGAAGCTTCTACTGGTAGTATTTTCTCAAATGTTCTGCATTCCAGGCTCGTGGCATGACCTTATCATCCATATCAGTTAGATAATAAGTCCCTTCATTGATGACACCATAAACTTTATAGGGCCCTTCCCAATTGGCTCCAAAGACCCCATGAGACGAGACCTTAGTGTTAGGCATCACTCTCCTAAGCACCAAGTCCCCCACGCGAAGATGTGGCACGCGAACCTTTCCATTATAATACCTTGCGGCCCGCCTTTGATACGCAGCGAGCCTAAGCTGAGCTTCTTCTCTTGACTCTTGAATCATGTCTAAGTAGAGCCTGTGATTGACTTCGTTTGCCTTGGGGTCATAATGTTCCCTTCTGAACGAACCTGACCCTACTTCCACGGGTACCATGGCCTCGCACCCGTATGTCAAAGAAAATGGAGTCTCACCTGTGGTAGACCTTGGGGTCGTATTATATGACCACAAGACCTTTGGTAGCTCCTCGGGCCAATTACCCTTACTTTCCTCCAACCTAGCTTTTAAGGTATGCTTGATGATTTTGTTGATGGCCTCGGTTTGTCCATTTGTCTGGGGGTGACTCACAGCAGAAAAACTTTTCTTAATTCCCAAACTCTCACAAAATTCTTTCATCTCCTTGCTATCGAATTGCTTCCCATTATCTGAAATGAGCTGATATGGAATCCCATAGCGACAAACAATTGCTCTGTAAACGAAGTCCTTCAATTTTTTAGCTGTGATGGTAGCAAGAGGCTCGGCCTCGGCCCACTTAGTGAAATAATCCACAGCCACGACTGCATATTTTACTCCTCCCTTAGCTTTAGGGAGTTCACCAATGAGATCTATTCCCCACATAGCAAAGGGCCAAGGGCTCATCAACGAGGTGAGATGAGCTACTGGGGCATTACTAAAATTTGCATATCTTTGACACTTGTCACATCGCCTAGCGAACTCAAAAGCATCCCTTTTCAATGTGGGCCAAAAATATCCTTGTCGTAAAATTTTCTGGGCTAGGGAACTACCCCCCGAGTGATTACCACATATTCCTTCATGGACCTCTCTCAAAATATAGTTACATTCTTCACCATCGACACATCTCAAAAGTGGAGTGTTAAACCCTCTTCGATACAAGACCTCGTCATAAATAACATAGCGAGCCGCCTGATATTTGACCCTCCTCGCTTCTTTTTTATCCTGAGGCAGCATCCCATTCTTTACATACCCCCAAATAGGGGCCATCCATGTTGATTCCTGGCTCGCTAGTTCCATAACAAATTCTTCTGGAACACTAGGTTTACTTTGAATTTCCAAGGGGATAATCCCAAGTAAAGTAGCCTCGCGCCGCGAACCCATTTTTGCGAGGGCATCTGCTCCCTGATTTTTTGCCCTCCTGATAAACTCCACCTTTACTTGCTTGAATGACTTCATAAGCCTTTGCACACATCTTAAATATAGCTCGATCTGTGGTCCCCTGGCTTGCCATCCACATCCAACATGACCCGTGACTAACATCGAATCACTATATGCATTGAGGTTCTCTACTTTCATTTCTATTGCGAGCTTGAGGCCAATTATGAGAGCCTCGTATTCTGCTGCATTATTAGAAGCTTCGAAGGCGAAGTGAACAGCACTACTCAACTTGCGACCCTCAGGTGTAACAAGCTCGATCCCAGCTCCGGCCCCTTCTTTGTTAGAGGCCCCATCAACATACAACTCCCACCACGAGGCTGAATTCTCATTTTTGAGTTTAGGGTCAACCACTTCTGGGATCGCTATGAGAGCCCAGGCATCTTCCTCAGATTGGGAAGGAAACTCCAATATGAAATCTGCCAAAGCTTGGCCCTTTATTGCACCTCGAGGCTTGTACTCAATGTCAAATTGACTTAGCTCAATGGTCCACTTTAAAAGTCTACCCGAGGCTTCGGGTTTATGCATTACTTGTCTGAGTGGATATGCAGTGCGAACTTGGATACTATGAGCCTGAAAATATGGCCTCAACTTTCGAGAAGCCAAAACTAAAGCATAGGCGAGCTTCTCCATGTTGGTGTAGCGAGTCTCGGCATCTTGCAGCCTCTTACTGACATAATACACGGGGAGCTGAAGTTTTCCCTCCTCGCGAACGAGGACAGCACTGATGGCATATTCTGAAACTGCCAAGTATACAATAAGAACCTCACCTTCGTTGGGCTTAGAAAGTAGTGGAGGCGAGCCCAAATGCTCTTTTATTCTCTGAAAGGCTTCCTCGCACTCAGGGGTCCATTCAAAATTCCTTCCCACCTTCTTGATCGCTTTAAAGAATTCATGGCACTTATCTGATGATTTAGAAACAAATCGATTCAATGCTGCGATCCTCCCAGTTAAACTTTGTACCTCCTTTACACTTCTTGGCGACCTCATCTCCATCAATGCCTTTATTTTGGCTGGATTAGCCTCAATTCCTCTGTGGTTAACAATGAACCCCAAAAACTTTCCAGATTCGACCCCAAAAACACACTTCTGGGGGTTGAGCTTCATTCTGAATTTTCTCAATATATCGAACATTTCCGCGAGGTGGGCTACATGATCCCCAGCCTCCTTGGACTTTACAAGCATGTCATCTACATAGACCTCCATTGTCTTTCCAATTTGCCTTTCAAACATCATGTTAACGAGCCGCTGATAAGTAGCACCTGCATTGAGGAGACCAAAGGGCATCCCAATATAGCAATAGAGTCCCCTGTCTGTGATAAACGAAGTGTGCTCCTGGTCGGTGCCATACATGGGTATCTGATTGTACCCAGAATAGGCATCCATGAAACTTAAGAGTGCGTGGCCCGCTGTTGCATCTACCAATTGATCAATTCTTGGAAGAGGGAAACTATCCTTCGGGCAATGCTTATTCAGATCAGTAAAATCCACACATGTCCTCCACTTGCCATTTGGCTTCTTGACTAGGACAGGGTTTGCGAGCCAGTCAGGGTAAAATGATTCCCTAACGAGCCCGACCTCGAGTAGCCTGTCAACTTCTTCTTTTAGAGCCTCGGCTCGCTCTCCACTAATTGGTCTTCGTTTCTGCCTCACTCCCTTCTTGCTTGGATCAAGATTAAGTCTATGACACATCACATTGGGATCGATCCCTACCATATCTTCATGAGACCATGCAAATACATCCAAATTAGCTTTAAGAAACTCCACGAGCCTTCCCCTAAGATCAGGATTCAACTGCGACCCTATCTTCAATACTTTTGTAGAATCCTTGGGATCAACAAGGACAGATATAGTATCCTCTGCGGCCCCGGCTCGCTCCACATGCTCAGGGATGCGAGGGTCCAAATCAATTTCAACATTTCGAGCCCGACTAGACTCTGCTTCATCTTGCATTACGACTCCCGCCTCGGTGTTAGGGGTCGCTCCCACATGCCCGTACTCATTCACAATTGTTGTTTCTCTTGTGATACCATTAGGTAGGTCTACCAATGTTGACATTTCCTGGCGAACCCATTTCCCCTTTCGGGCTCGCACAGCGGCCTGCTCTGGACTTTCCTCTTCATCGCTAGCTTCTTCAACAATTCCTTCCTGTAAAACCAACACAGGTTGCGAGGCTTCCATCATAATTGCCCCTGGTACTGGTTCCACCTGTATGCCCAAGCTGTCAAAATAATCATCAGGCAATTCCTCGATTGAAATTATGTTGCAATCATTTGAAGGTTGCAAGGTCTCGACATTCATAGAACTTCTTCCCCTTTCTGCTGACTTCAGGGCCTGGTTATAGCACTCTCGTGACTCGTGCTGAATTCCTCTAACACAACCTACACCATGCGGGGTGGGAAATTTCATTGAGAGGTGGTAGATAGAAGTCACCACCCTCATTTCTTTCAGGATGGGACGCCCCACAATGGCATTGTAAGCCGATGGTTGATCTACAACCATGAAATCAGCGACCTGCGTAGTGATGCAGGGCTCGTCCCCCAAGGTGATGGGAAGCCTGATAAGTCCCTTGACACTAACAGATGCTCCAGTAAATCCATAGAGGTGGCCTACTGTTGGAATTAAATCTTTGTCTACAAATCCCATTTTCTTGTAGACATCATACATCAAAACATTCACTGCACTTCCATTATCCACTAGTACCCTGTAGATATTCTGCGAGCCAATGCGAACTCGAACCACTAGAGCATCAGAGTGAGGATGATGTACCCACTTCGCATCCTCTTCAGTAAACATGATATTTGTGTCTTCCCCCTTGAAAAGCTTTGGGGGTCGCTCTTGCAAATGATGCACATTGGTTAAGGGTCGCTCTTTGGCCTCGCGTGCATACCTTTCTCTAGACTTGTTGCTGTCTCCTCCAATATGCGGCCCTCCAATAATCACATGGATGCTATTACCTCGCTCTTCTCTCTCTTTGCGAGGCTCTGTATTTTGGCCCTCATGAGGCACAGCATGATACCCTATGCCTGATTTTCCTGAGCTATCTTGATGCTTTTTCACTTCGCGGACCGCCCATTCTGTTAACTTCCCTTCTCGAATCAAACGATCAATTTGTTCTTTAAGTTGCCAACAGTCTGCTGTATCATGCCCCTTCTGCTCATGAAAATCACAATACTTTGCATTATTCCATGTCCCTTGTGGACCCATAGCACGGGGTTTCGTGAACATTCCTTTATTTGCGTTGACAGCATAAATATGATCAACTGAAGCCACTAAGGGAACAAATTTGTCTTCATCCCTAGCCGGACGAGCACGAGGTGGGGATCGTTTTGAGGAATCGCGATCCCTTCTCTTCGGGCTTGGGCTACGATCCTGTCTTCGCCTGGGGCTTCGAGAATCCCTTCTTTTTACCCCTTTGCCCTTACTTCCATTGCTACTGGTCCCAACATTCTTCTTGAGATCTGCCAATGATTTCTCAACTCGCTTAAAAGGCTCGGCGACCCGATGCAACTCCGAAAGTGTAACAGGGGTTTGCTCCTGTAATTTCTCCCAGAATTTGGTTCCTTCCCTTACCCCTGCGATAAGAAAATTTTTTACGGCCTCGTCATTTGCACCTCGAACTCGGGGCACTTCAGCATTGAACCTTTTGAAATAATCATGCAGAGTCTCTCCTTCTTTCTGTTTTATATTTGCCAGCGTGGACACAGGAGGTGCATAGAGCATCGAAGATTGGAATTGTTTAATGAAGATATCCACGAGCTGTTCCCAAGAGTCAATGACAACTAGGGACCCTAGCTTTGAAAACCATTGTTGGGCACTCCCTCTTAACGAGGCCGCAAACAGCCTGCACCTCGCTAGCAGTGATACCTGATATACATCCATCTCATTGTTGAATCGAATAACGAACTCAGCTGGATCAGTCTCCCCATTATAGGTCATATCAGAGTGATGACCTCGAAACACAGCAGGCAATGGGGCAGTGCGAATTTCATGAGTGAAGGGCGAGGAGGAACCCATATTGCTGAAAATCCCTTTCTCGGTATTCATCGCATCCAACGCCTTTTTTAAATCTTCTAATTTGTAATCCCCAATTCTCGCCTCTTTGTCTGCATCCTTCTTTCCTCCAGTACTTGCATGATGAGATTGAGTCTTTTTTGGAGCACTAGATTCTTCCTGATCATTCCTGCGATCCTTGTTCTTAGGATCTTCTTCGCGATGTTGGGATCGCTCGCGTTCCCGATTGAAAGGGGGTCTGTCGTCGCGATGATGGGACCGCTCACGCTCTCTTCGAGGAGAGGGGGGTCTGTCATTGCGACGATATGACCGCTCACGATCTTTTCGAGGAGATGCGGGTTGAGAGCCCTTGCTCTTATCCTTGGGACCTCCATCTTTGTTAGATTTGAGCTTTTCCAACTTGAGACGAAGATCGTGCTCACTTAGTTTCTTTCCAACACGGTCAAAGACACTAACGGACCGTCCTTCTGACGAAGCGGGCTTCGCTTTCGATCCCTCTTTATCAATCGTAGCTACTTCCTCCTCCCAATCAGGGTTCGTTCGATCGGTTATTACATCATCAAAGTCCCCGACTAGATTCTTAGTGGGACCCTTGCTACTTTCTGGTTGATGAGTTCGATCCCCTATCCTTGTATTCCTCTTGAAGCCTCTGGAATTATGTCGCTTCTCCATCTTGGCCACCGAAGCCCTCACCTCAATCATTTGATCGCCAAGGCCTTTCAAGAAAGACATGACGTCGCCAGGCAAGGCTGTCTGTTGGACAACAGGGGGGGTCTGTTCCTTTTCAAATTCGTCCTCGAACTCTCCCTCAATTCCTTCTCTGTGCACTTCGCTCTCTGATGGGTTCTTCTTACGGGGGTCATCCTTATTCCTCCTGTGTGACCCCGGGGTCTCCCCCTCTCCGTTCCTCTTCTTGTGAGATTTAGTCATCGTTCTCCCAATCAATGACTGCCCTCCTTCTAGCGCCAAATGTTATAGGGAGAATATTGTATAACAATATTTATGGAGGTTGCTGGATTTACGGAGCAAAATACGGATATTTTGCTATAAGAAGAATTGGGATTAGGGTTTGTGTGTTTTGATGTGGCTGCTCTTGTATATTGATAATCAGTGGTGAACTGTTTCTCATGCTTTACAAGATGCCTACGTACCCTATTTATAGGGATCAAGCCATACGTAGTTCTCTTGGAGAAGAAGTTATCTAGATGGGCTAGGGTTTTTATGGGCTCGGCCTGGCCCAAATCCACTAGTCATCTCCTTGGGTTATTTTTCTACCCATTTACTCGGTCCATGACCCATGAAGGGGAACCTGCTGCCTGTGTAATGCTATAATTTATCTTTGCTGGCGAAACTGGCTAGACGACCTCGCATGCGACCTCGCTGGGCCTGGTCATGCGAGGCGATCCTCGCAGTATGGAGATATCCTACTTATGCGACCTCGCTGGGCCTGACCATAAGCCTTCATAGTAACATACTAGGCCACGCTGGACCTCTAGGCCTCGCTAGACCTTGTGAAGTGCGACCCTGATACTTGGGCTCGCTGGCGATCCCTTTGTACAGAAATAATATGATGAATCCTCTCATGATGGCGAGCTTTAATGACCCATTCCTTATTCTTAGGCCCATTTATGTGAGATGTACTGATATTCTTAGCCCATTAGGCCTGTTTAGGACTTATGCCAAATTCAGGCATAACAGTAATAAAAAGGCATACAGGTAAAGCTTAAAAGTGTATCCAGAATGAACAACGGTTCTGCCAGTTCTTAGCGTCAATATAAATCCATATTAATCACGTCTAAATCTAAGACGATACACGTTAATGATCCTATTTGTTGAAGAGTATAAGATCATGTTGGGGCCTTCCTCTAACACCTTAAGATTTTAGATGAGTTGGTTACTTAACATGGGGTCTCAGGTTCGAGTCCCTCCACCCCCATTTTTATTTAATTTATTTGTTGTTGATGTTGGTATTGGTTATATATGTTGTCGTCAATCGTGTAAGAGACGTATCGTACGATTGAGGGGGAGTGTTGAAGAGTATAAGATCATGTTGGGGCCTTCCTCTAACACCTAGATGAGTTGGTTACTTAACACTATTTACACAAAACCTATATATGTAGATATGTAGATATTCACAGATACACCTATTTATAAAAAATATATCTTATTCGTTCTAAATAAAACTACTACTCTCCATCAGAGCCAGCAGGAATTGCAGGCTCATGTCATTGTGCATGAGCATGAAGTGGATCCTGACCAATGATATTACCTGGTGGATTATAGGAACAAACAACTAGTTTTCCCTTCTCAGCCTCACATCTAACTTCTGCGCACCCGACTCTTTCTGTGGGCTTCCAAATTATAGCAGTAAAATGGCCACATATGCATTTACCTGGTTTTGTTGACACTTGCACTCCCCCTTTGTAAGGTCGTAATTTTGTTCCTCATATGTAAAGCTTTTCCCAACTTGTTCTGGATTGCTCCCAACATAAGTTTTCTCCATTAGGGCCAAGCGATTGCTGCAAAAGACAATCTGTTGCACGTTTGGTTCCGTAAGCCAATGCATTTCTTCTAGCTTTTTGTACTTTTGCATGGTGGCACCCCCATCTTGCCCTGAATTCATTGTGAGCAGCGAGATATTCTTGAGGCTTTGATGAAATCATTGAACCGTACATATCTCTTAAGGTACACTCTGCTTATGTGGCAATTGAGGTTTTGTTCGCTCTGGTGTCTGGAATTTGCAGTAGTGGAACTTGATCCGGCAGTGGTTTTGGAATTGGCCGAGGCTGGGGATGCAGTTCTGTATAAGTTAATGGTCGTTTTGGAATTGGCAGAGGCTGGGGTTGCAGTTCTTTTTGAGGTTGGAGCTGTGTTGGAGTTGGCAGATGTTGGGGACGAAGTCCTGGTCCTCCTGGATGAGGTCCGGGATTTTTTTATGATGTGTTTTTTATGGTGTCGTCCTAAATGAAGTTGCGGTTGCATGTAAAGTTCAGGGGGCTTCATCGGAACCTGCAGATGTTCTTCATGTTGTGATAGGCTAGAAATAGCCCAGATCCAACTAGGCCCAGCCTCAGGCCCAAAAACAACAAACAATCCAACTCATGAGAATAAGAGCAGCCCAAGCCAGTGGGTCCCGGGCCCGAACCCCCTACCCCGGAGCATGGGACCCCAGACTGATGACACCTGGTGCACGTGGTACTCCAGCTCAGTCGACATTTCCGCACATAGCGCGGACCAGCACTAGAGTCCAAGAGACAGCGTGTGTCAAACCATATGTCTTCCACAACACTGCCACACCCAAGTCAACGGTCCCCACGAATAGGGACACGTGTCCTACATCCCGGGAATTCAGCCTCTTGTCCCCCGGATCCAACGGTCGGGAGTAAAGGTAACCCACCCCTAAACCCTAGGCCTAGGGCTATAAATACCCCTAAGAAATAGGGTTTAGGGGTTGGACATTATTACACACCTACACACATTTATTACTATTGTGATACTCTACTTGATTATTATCTTCCAAAGCCGACTCTCATTCTCACGCCGGAGGCACCTCGGGGCCAAACCCCCCCTCCGGTGTTGTTTTGCAGACACCCCACTACAGCTACACCACATCCGAGGCAGGAGTTGGCGAGGAAGTACCCGGTCAAGTTACAGAGTTATCATTGGCGCTAGAAGGAGGGGCTGAACCTCCGAACTCAAACCAAACAGCCGAACCAAGCAAATCTGAACTTCTCAAACCCGCTAAAGCCCACAACAATGCCTCGACCAAGCAAGTAGGGCTGTCAAACGGATATTTCGGATACGGATCTGCCTATATCCGAATCCGAATCCGAAATCCGAAATTCGTATCCGAATCCGTATCCGAATCCGACGAATATTAGAAAGTTATATCCGAATTCGAATCCGACGGATATTATCCGGATACGGATAATATCCGAATCCGAATATCCGAATTTTGAGATTTTTTAAAAAATCCGAATATATCCAAATATCCGAAAATCCGAATATCCGAATCATATAAAAGAATTAAAAAAAACAATTTTTTTCCATTCAATGTAAATATTTTTACTTATTAATGAATTAAATAATAAATAATTAAATTTTAATATATAAATAATATATTATAGATATTATATTATAAATTATAAATTATAGATATTATATTATAAATTATATATTCTAAAAAGTAAATATACATATATATATATATATATATATATATATATTTATATATTTATAAATATTCGGATATCGGATATTTCGGATACGGATGTGCCTATATCCGTATCCGCTATTTTCGGATACGGATTCGGATACGAATAATATCCGTTTTCTTTCGAATACGGATATTATCCATTTTTTTCGGATTCGGTATCGAATTTTTCAGTCGGATATCGGATTTTTCGGATTTTTTTGACAGCCCTACAAGCAAGTCCACCCAGCGCCGAGCACCTAGTGCTCCGAGAGAAGAACCCCCACTTCCTGTCCCGGAGCAGGCGCCCCAAAACCAGGTCCCGGTCCAGGAGAGGCTCGGGATCGGTCCGAACGACGCCCGGGTCACGGTTGAGGTGAATCGGTACAAGTATACAGACGTACCCCTTGATTCTGCCCAAATGGAGAACTTAACCCCTGAGGAACTCGCTGAAGCAATCCGAGCTTATCGAAATCGCCCCCACCCGGAACCAGAGCCCGAACAGGCTGAGAACTCTGGAGGCTGAGAACCCGTCTCGGAGACCCAGGCAAAAGAACTAAGAAGGACCACAACCCTCAAAGCAAAGCCAGAGATAACGAAACCGATAAGCTCAAGAAAATGGAGAGACTCCGGGAAAGAATAAGGCAGGAAGAGCAGGCCAAGTTGGAACTTAGAATCCAGAAAAGGCTTCAGGAGGAGGAAGAAAGGATAAGGAAATCCAAATCCAAGCGACCCCGTCGGGAAATCAGCCCGGAGATCATCTCTGATGAGGAAGAACGCCCAGACAATTTGGTACAAATGATCCACGAGCTACAAAGAAAAGTGAACAGTGACTCCGGGTTTGAGATCCAAGATACCCTCACGCCTTTCAGCTACTCCCTCGAAGCCATACCCAGGCAAAAGAATCTCAAACATTACAACTTCGACTCCTTCGACGGGCTAGAAGACCCCGAGGAGCACCTCAACTACTTTGAACAGATAGCCCTGATATACTTCTACAATGACCTCACCAAATTCCGATTCTTTGCCTCCACACTGAAAGGAGCAGCCCAAAGATGGTTCAGCCGGATTCCATCCCGGAGTGTACACAATTGGAAAGAGTTCAGGGAAGCCTTCCTCCGGAGGTTCCGGGCCAACAAATCCCCGGAGTACCATATGTGCCACCTTGAAACTATCAGGCAGCATGACAACGAGGCCCTCTCCGCCTTTATGAAACGGTTCCAAGAGGCCATAAACAAAGTCACCAATCTAGATGAGAGAGAAGCCTTGAGAATATTTCGGAAGAACCTAGACCCGGAGCACAATGAGCGTTATGTTCTAGAGCTCGTGCACAAAGAACCCCAGAGCCTGGCTGCGGCCTATGCTATGGCCGCCAAGTTCATCAAAGAAACAGATATCCTGGAAGCCATGAGAATGACCCGGCAAGGGGCCTCCTCGAGCAGAAACAAAGACAATCGCTCCGAAAGCGAGTATCGACCAGAAAAGAAATTCAAACCCAACAAACAGAGCAACTATATCCCCAGCTCCCAACTAACTGTCCCGGACCGAACCCACCTCTCGAAGCCCAAGTCTGATGCCAGGCCCCCGAGGCCAGGAAAACCCGAGCCACGTCCAGAACCTGAGTGGACGCCCCTGAACCGACCCCGTGCTGACATACTGAAAGAAATCCAGGACAAACCCTTCTACTACCCGCCTAAGCCTATGGCCACAGCTCCGGAGAACAGATCCAAACACAAGCATTGTGACTACCACTCAACTCACGGGCACACCACTGAGAACTGCATGTCACTCAAGTTCTTCATCGAGGAACAGATCAAAAGGGGGAACATGAACCAGTATGTGGCCCGGAGGAACGCAAAAAGGGGGCAAGGACCCGGAGCTCAGAAAGTCAAAAATGTGGTACATGTAGTATTGGGCGGCTCCAACTCTCCCCCAAGGACCCCGGATTCCGGAGATGAGGTAATGATGGTTGAAACTGCTCCGGAACAAGTCATATCGTTCAGCAATGCCGATTTTGAAGGAATAGACCCCGACCATAACGAAGCCTTGGTGGTAAGCTTAGATATTGCCGATAATGAGGTAAAAAGGGTCCTCGTGGACAACGGCTCTTCGGCCAACATATTGTTTAAGCATACAATGGACCGAATGCAGCTTGGGAGTGTAAAAATGAACGAATGTACAGAGGATCCATTGTACGGCTTCGGCCACAACTTGGTCCCTATCCAAGGAACCCTCTACCTACCTGTCCAGTTCGGCACTGCCCCGAAGCAGATAACTCATGTAGTCAAATTCTATGTAATTAACAGTCCATCCTCCTACAATGTGATCCTAGGGCGCCCAGCTCTAACCAAGCTCCGGGCTGTGACCTCAACCCCTCACCTCAAGTTCAAGTTCCCAACAGCCGCCGGGGTAGGCGAAGTAAGGGGTGACACCGAAACCGCAAGCCGATGCTATGGTCAAGCCCTAGTTATGGCCGAAACAGATCCAGAAAACAAGCGCAAAGCCACCTCCTATCACAAGAATCAAAGCAGAAAGAAACATAGACACGCAACTTATAAGAACCCCGGGAAGGAGGTTCAAAATATCGAGAATTCCGAGATCCCTACCCAAAAGGCAGAAACTTCCGCAGCCCGGGGGTACCTTGCTTCAAACTCCCAAGCCCGGGTCCAGAAATCATCCACCCTGCAAGATCAAGCCAAAGTCGAGCCCGTAGTAGAAACAGAGACAATAGAGCTAATCCCCGGGAACTCCGAAAGGAAAATCAAAATTGGGGCAGGGTTGGAAGCAGCCTTCAAAAGTGACCTAGTGTCGTTACTCCGGGAATACGCGGATGTATTTGCATGGAGCCCAGCCGATATGCCCGGACTCCGAGAATCTTTGGCCATGCACAGCTTGGATGTTGACCCCAGGAAGAAACCCGTAAAGCAAAAAAGAAGGAATGTGGCCCCGGAGAGACAAAGGGCCATAGATGAAGAAGTAGACAAGCTCCTCAAGGCCGATATAATTTGTGAGATTAAGTACCCGGAGTGGTTGGCCAATGTGGTCCTAGTAAAGAAGCCCAGCGGAAAATGGAGGATGTGCATCGACTATACGGACCTCAACGAGGCTTGCCCCAAGGATCCATACCCATTACCCAACATAGATCAGTTTATTGATGCCACCTCGGGGCATGTGATGTTAAGCTTCATGGACGCCTTCTCCGGCTATAATCAGATCAAGATGAACCCTGCAGACATAGCCAAAACTGTCTTCATCACCCACAGGGCGGTATATGCCTTCAATTTCATGCCCTTCGGGCTCCGGAACGCCGGGGCTACATACCAAAGAGCTATGGTAGAGGTCTTCCAGGATCAAATAGGCCGAAACTTGGAGTCATATGTTGACGATATCATCGCCAAATCCAAGACTGTTCAGGAACATATCCCGGATCTACGAGAATGTTTCGAAAATCTAAGGAAAAATAAATGAAACTGAACCCGGAGAAGTGTACCTTCGGGGTGGCGGCAGGGAAATTTTTAGGCTTCATGGTTAGCCAGAGGGGAATAGAGGCCAACCCAGAGAAAATCAAGGCTATCCTAGACATGCAACCACATCGGACCCATAAAGACATCCAAAAATTGGCCGGGTCATTAGCGGCCTTGCGAAGGTTTATTTCCAAATTGGCAGAAAAATGCTTGCCTTGCTTCAATTTGCTCAAGGGAGCAAGCAACAAAAAGGAAATAGCATGGGGCCCGGAGTGCCAAGCATCCCTAGACACAATCAAGGAATATCTCTCATCACCACCCCTGTTAACCAAGCCCGAGCCCGGAGAACCACTACATATGTACCTCTCCGCCGGACCCCTGGCCGTAGCGGTTGCTTTGATCCGGGAAGATGGGGGGACCCAAAAACCAGTATACTATGTAAGCCAAGTTCTAAAGGATGCAGAAACTCGGTACCCCAATCTCGAGAAGTTCGCCCTTGCCTTAGTAACAGCCTCAAGAAAACTCAAACACTATTTCCAAGGGAGAGAGATCAAAGTGGTAACTGATCAGCCGCTAAGACGGATAATCCACAAGCCAGATGCCTCCGGGAGGTTGATAAATTGGGCAATAGAGTTAAGTCAGCACAACTTGACCTTCGTACCCCGGACAGCAATCAAGGCGCAAGCCCTAGCAGACTTCATCGTGGAATGCTCCTTTCCTTTGCCGCAACACTCTTCAACATCAGCTGAACATGAGGTAACCCCGGACAAATACCTTGACTCATGGATTCTCCATGTAGATGGTTCCTCTACAGCGAATAGGTCCGGGGTCGGGGTCATCATGAAGAGCCCGGACGGCTTTCAGATCAAACAGGCAATAGCCTTCAAATTTCAAGCAACTAACAATCAGTCCGAATATGAAGCTCTCCTGGCTGGGCTAAGGCTAGCCCGAACTCTGAAACTCCGAAACCTGAGCATCTACAGCGATTCCCAGATTGTGGTACGACAAATGAAAGGCGAGTACATCGCCAAAGACCCCAAATTGGATCAGTATCAAGCCTTGGTCAAAAGTTATTTAACCACCATCCCGGAACACCAAATCAGTCAGATTAACAGAGAAGAAAATTCCGAAGCAGACGAGCTCTCCAGACTGGTTCAAAACTCAGCCGACCTAGATAGTTCTGTCTACTTCGAGGAACTTGAGAAACCAGCAATTGATCAAGAGGAAAGAATGGAAATAGACGACAGCCCGAACTGGATGACCCCTTTTATCCTCTACCTGGACAAGGGGGAATTGCCCGAGGACAAAAACGAAGCCAGAAGATTGAAAAACAAAGCGGCAAAATACTTCATTGAAGATAACCAACTCTACCGCAGAACATTCTCATCCCCGGTCCTAAAGTGTGTGGGCCCGGAGGAGGCCAACTACTGTTTATAGGAAGTACATGAGGGCATTTGTGGAGATCACATGTCTGCAAAAGCCCTTGCCTACAAAATTATAAGGCAAGGGTACTACTGGCCAACCATCCACTCCGATGCAGTGGACTTCGTCAAGAAATGTAGAAATTGCCAGCTGTTCAGCAACGTACCAAGACAGAGCCTGGTCCTACCCTCTTCAGTCCTATCCCCAATCCCCTTTGCTGTATGGGGAATTGATATAATGGGACCATTCCCCCGAGCTAAAGGCGACTTGAGGTACTTGCTAGTAGCCATTGACTACATGACTAAGTGGGCGGAGGCCAAGGCAATGAGGACCATAAATCAGTAGGATTGCATCAAGTTCATGGACAACATCTTAATGCGATTTGGCTTACCCAGGGTCTTGGTCTCGGACAATGGCCCCCAGTTCGTCGGCTCAGACTTCGAAAATTATTTGAAGGAAAGGGGGATCAAACACAAGAAATCTTCAGTGGCCTATCCCCAGGGCAATGGCCAAGTCGAGGTGACAAACAGAATTTTACTAAGGGGGATTGAGAAAAGGCTAAAGGAAAGTATGAACAAATGGCCCGAAGAGCTACCACATGTGCTATGGGCATACAGAACTAGCCCAAGGTCTGGAACAGGGGAAACTCCATTCAAGCTGGCATATGGAACTGAAGCGATGTTACCAATCGAAGTGGGCTCACCTTCCCACAGAGTAATTAACTTTGATGAAGTCGCAAATGAAGAAGGGTTACGAGTTAATCTGGAACTGGTCGATGAGGTCAGAGACAAAGCAGTACAAAGAATGGAGAAGTACAAAGAAATAACAAGAGAGTACTTCGGCAAGAAATCAAGAATCAAGAACTTCCAAATCGGGGACCTAGTACTCCGGGGCACGGAGGCATCCGATCCCACAAACACTGGAAAACTCATGCCTAAGTGGGAAGGCCCATACCAAGTCAAAGAAGTACTCCGCCCCGGGACCTATAACCTCAATCACATGGATGGCTCCGAGGTGCCCAACACATGGCACGGCCTCAGACTCAGAAAATACTATCAGTAAAGCCAAAGACTCCAGCTAGAGCAACAACTATTTTGTAATAGGAATGCAAAAATGCTTGTAATCTCCAAAGCTATCAATGAAAGTTCGCAGTTTACTCTTCCAATGTTCCTTTTACACAATAAATTCCTACTTGGAAATTTTGCATAATTTCCAAGTATGGCTGAACCCCCGTGTCAAAGGTTGTCACCTTGGCCCGGAGCAACCAAAAACAATAAATTCCTACTTGGAAATTTTGCATAATTTCCAAGTATGGCCGATCCCGGGTCAAAGGTTGTCACCTTGGCCCGGAGCAACCAAAAACAATAAATTCCTACTTGGAAATTTTGCATAATTTCCAAGTATGGCCGAACCCCGGGTCAAAGGTTGTCACCTTGGCCCGGAACAACAAAAAACAATAAATTCCTACTTGGAAACTTTGCATAATTTCCAAGTATGGCCGAACCCCGGGTCAGAGGTTGTCACCTTGGCCCGGAGCAACCAAAAACAATAAATTCCTACTTGGAAATTTTGCATAATTTCCAAGTATGGCCGACCCCGGGTCAAAGGTTGTCACCTTGGCCCGGAGCAACCAAAAACAATAAATTCCTACTTGGAAATTTTGCATAATTTCCAAGTATGGCCGAACCCCGGGTCAAAGGTTATCACCTTGGCCCGGAGCAACCAAAAACAATAAATTCCTACTTGGAAATTTTGCATAATTTCCAAGTATGCCCGAACCCCGGGTCAAAGGTTGTCACCTTGGCCCGGAGCAACCAAAAACAATAAATTCCTACTTGGAAATTTTGCATAATTTCCAAAGTACGGCTAAATCCCGGGGCATAAGGGTAGTACCTTGACCCGGGAATACTCAAACATGAACAATTTAAAATGTTTTTGACCATAAACTCCCTCATCCAGATCACCTGCATGAGAGAGTGGGGGGCAAGGCAAGCCAAACTAAGCTACACAAAAATAAAAGCAGAAAATATGAGCAAATCAAAAGAACAGGCCGGGCTGACCGACAGCCCGAAACACCTGATTGTTAAAAGAACAAGGTTCTACAAGTTACATCAGCAGAATTCGAAATTACACAACAAAGTTTCAAAAGTTACATCGGCAGAGATAAAAGATTACATGGGCCTAGCCCGGATTCTGGGCGCAGCCA
Source organism: Kitagawia praeruptora (assembly GCA_037693485.1). NCBI lineage: Eukaryota > Viridiplantae > Streptophyta > Magnoliopsida > Apiales > Apiaceae > Kitagawia > Kitagawia praeruptora. The sequence continues at coordinate 50,156,138 of CM075348.1, read as the reverse complement.
GTCTACTGGATCAAGCTTCGGGAGGAGGAGGAGAGGAGACTGGCGCCGTGTAGGGTTGTGGTTCACCCTCGCCCCGGACCAAGGCGTCTTCGGCTTCCAGATATGCCGTGACAAAGTTATCCCAGGTGGCGGTCCCAGGGTCGGATTTGAACATGTTTTCCGCCACAACCCAACAGCGGTGAATCTTCTTCGAGGCCACATCGGCGAGATCCGCGTCATAAGCGTCCGATTTCCGGAACTCAGTGATTACCTCTTTTTCCGGCTTCCTAGCTTTCAGCTCATCCCGGAGCTTCTTCACCTCCGCCTTGTAATCTGTGAGTTTAGCCTTGGCTGCGTCCCACTCATCGACGGCCTGCTTAATTCCGCCCTTAAATTTCTCGATCCGGGCATCCGTGCGCTCCTTCAACTCCTCGAGTTGCTGCCTAAGATCGCCGATTTCCTTTTCTTTCTCCGAGGCCGAGCTCATAACTGCTTGGGCCTCCTTGACCTCCCTGCATGCTTTCGCAGCGGCACCAGCAACCCGGACCCCGAGCTGCGAGGGCAGGAACAAAAGTTAGAAAATTCAGAATCAATAAGCAAAGAAGACTGAAAGAGCCCGGAGAAATATATACCTGGCCGAAGACCCCCATCATCTCCTGGAGCAACTCGATTGATGTAGATTTGCTCATATCCCCCCACTCCGACTTACTGGGGAGATCCGCCAGGAAGCCGATGAAATTTCTTTCCTCCGGAGACACGGGGGCAGGTTCGTGAGGACGAAAGTTCTCCTTCCTCGGGCCACCGGCAGCTGAACCATCCTGCACGACTTCGCAGTCCGAGAGCATGGTCCCGAACACCTCAGTCTGAGCAGAGGTCACCCTCGGCCTCTTCCTCGCGATCAGACCGGAATCCTCAACCCCGGTCTCCGGATGCGCCGCCTTATTTTCGGACTCCCCCTCCAGATTGACCTGGGAGCCGCTGGCCTCTCCGGGCGCCTTGGTGTTGTCACGAACGTGACCAATACCCCGGAGGGCAGCGCCAAGAGCTTGGTTTGCCTTGTTCATCTGCACAGTTCTTTCAAATTCCGGGCTGTATCCGGGAAGGCCTGAAATTAAAAAACAAAAACAAAAAAAATTTTACATTAATCCGGGGCAAAGAAAACAACAAGATCAAAATTAAAAGCGTGATATAACCCGAACTTACATCCTATCTCAAACAGATACTCATGATTCATAAGGTCATCCCGAGTCACCTGCCTTCCGAGACCTCGGCAAAAAGCATGAACCCGGTCCATTGCCGCATCCTGAAGATTGAACACCTCAAAGTTCATGTCAAGAGGCTCCTCCTTAAAGGTGGGCATGAACCGGAGGTCAACGCCTCGGAAAAAGGCAAACTTCCCATTCCAACCTTTTAAAGAGGGGAGCATACCGAGAGGCTTCGAGGCCGAAGAAGGATACCCACACGCCTTACCCCGGAATCTAAACTCAAACATTGGTTCGTTGTTGGAGTGCACCAATTGGAAAAGATGATGAAAAAGCTTGAAGGTGGGCAACACCCCGGCCCGCTCACAACAACCCAGGAAATAAAAGATCCACTTCACTACATTCGGGGTCATCTGGGTGATAGGAATCCCATACTCGAACAAACACAACGATTTCACAAATTGGTGACACCTAGGCCCGTACCCCGACCTCAGATGCTCCAGCCAAATTCCCACCCAACCACCCTCCGGTCTGTGGTAAATCTTTTCCCCGGGCTCCGGCCACCTCCACTCCACGTCATTGTCCAAGTGAAACGTGGCCCGGAAAATTGGATCCCAATCAACCGGTTCCTTCATATACTTGCTCCTGAACGGACCAACACCCATCCCGGAGCCCGGTTTATCCCCGAACTTAGAATCCAGAAAAGCCTCATCATATCTGGTCATTTCAGCCACATCTGGATTCTGAGAAAACTCCGTGCTGAGATCCCTAAAGAAGAAAGCTTGGGGGATACCTGGGTCCTTTTTAACAAAATAATATTTGGAATGACCCCAACTACCATCTGGCTCGCTGAGGCTATACCCCGGGCCCATATCCTTGGTCGCAATATTAGTAAGTATGGGCAGACTACTCTTCTTTTTCCCCATTATACACCACTCTAGATCTATCAAATCTACACTACTATCCGAAGAACTAACACTAGCAGAGGAGGTACTGGGCTCGGAAAGAGGGGTTAACACCCGGTTGGCAGTTACACGTCGCCTAACCATACAAGGACACTACCCCGGGCTACCCAACACAATAAGAGAATGAAAATAAGAAGCTATAAAAGGGCAAACTACCTACAAGAGTACCAAAACCCGGAGAATAAAAGCGATAAAATTAACAAAAGGCTGGAGAGAGAAGACTTACAAAGAGCGAAGAAGCCGAAATGGAGGAAGCAAGAAAAACTGAAGCGCCAATAGCCCGGAGATCAAGCCCTCAGAGAAGCAGAGTAACGGCAGCAAATCAGAAATTTGTAAAAGACAAAAGTGAGGAAGACAGCCACTATTTATAGGCAAACCCTGAATCCCAAACGCCAGAGACACGTGGTGGCCCAAAAAATTGGCCCACTATCTCCAAAACCCGGAGATAGTGGATGACAGCTGTTTTCCAACAAAAAAAAAACCTCAAAAATACGTGTACATGCAAATATACATACACGCATACGCACCCTGCTACAACACCACTAGCCCCGGGGACGCAAACCTTAGAACGCGCCCTGGTCTAGGGGGCAACCAACAACAAAATTCCTCCTCAAGACAACAAAGCCTTCGAGCTACAATAACCCTAGCCCCGGAGGTGTGCACCTCAGCCCACACCCCGGGCCTGGGGGGCAACAAAAAATGGATATTTCTTCTAAGTCACCCAAAGTCACGAAACTTTGGACTTGTGAAGATAACATTTCACCCCTAGCCCCGGAGATGCCTTTTTCAGCACACACCCCGGGCCGGGAGGCAACCAAAGACAAAATTTCTCCTTTAAGACAAAGAGAAGCTCAAATACATTTGCTACTCCCCCATCCGGAAAATCCGCATGAGGGAGTGAGGGGCAAATGATAGGCTAGAAATAGCCCAGATCCAACTAGGCCCAGCCTCAGGCCCAAAAACAACAAACAATCCAACTCATGAGAATAAGAGCAGCCCAAGCCAGTGGGCCCCGGGCCCGGACCCCCTACCCCGGAGCATAGGACCCCAGACTGATGACACCTGGTGCACGTGGTACTCCAGCTCAGCCGACATTTCCGCACATAGCGCTGACCAACACTAGAGTCCAAGAGACAGCGTGTGTCAAACCATGTCTTCCACAACACTGCCACACCCAAGTCAACGGTCCCCACGAATAGGGACACATGTCCTACATCCCAGGAATTCAGCCCCTTGTCCCCCGGATCCAACGGTCGGGAGTAAAGGTAACCCACCCCTAAACCCTAGGCCTAGGGCTATAAATACCCCTAAGAAATAGGGTTTAGGGGTTGGACATTATTACACACCTACACATATTTATTACTATTGTGATACTCTACTTGATTATTATCTTCCAAAGCCGACTCTCATTCTCACGCCGGAGGCACCTCGGGGCCAAACCCCCCCCTCCGGTGTTGTTTTGCAGACACCCCACTACAGCTACACCACATCCGAGGCAGGAGTTGGCGAGGAAGTACCCGGTCAAGTTACAGAGTTATCATGTTGCACTTGTGAGTGAATTTCTTGGACGGATGTATTAGCTAGTGTGTGAAGAAAGGTGAAGATGATCATGAATGTTCTTTCTTCCTTTCACCATCTAAGAGCTAGCGCCTAGCAAAGCGAGAAATTTCACTTGTTTCTGGCATACAAAATCATGTGTCCCAAATGTTTTTCATTCACATGCCAGTGTAGTCTGTGTAGTGCTCTCAGATTTTAACCAGATATAATGTGAGATTTCCGTGTAAAATGTTGGAACATGGGCAGGGGCGGACCCAGGATTTATATTCCACTAGGGCTGGAGTAAAATATTTTTCGCATACTTAACAAAAATGACCAATGCACAAACTAGCTTAATGTAAAAAGAATATTACAAGTTCAACCATGATCTCAATGCCTTTAAAGAACCTCTAGCTTCTCCACGCATAGAATTCGAAGAAGTACTACAACTAATAATGCTTTCCAACACAACAATTATTGAACCATACTTATCAATCAAACTACAAATACAATTAAAGTGAGAGCTCCACCTGGTAGATCCAGCTCGTTGTAAATTTCCAATCTGATTAAGTCCTCTACCAGTCTCACGTTCTTCACTAGCCACAGAATGATCAACCTCAATTCCATGTGCAGTCTGTAACTCTACGAGACGTTTAGAAGAACCAGTAACAATATTCACAACATTGGCCAACATAGAAAAGAAATCCCATACATAATCTTGTTTCTCAGTAGCCCCAACCAATGCTAGTTGTAAACGATGAGCAAAACAGTGTACATAATAAGCATATGGACAATCTCTAAGAAACAAAGCCTGTAAACCATTAAATGCACCACGCATATTACTAGCACCATCATATCCCTGACCTCTCATATTATGAATGCTCAAATTATACGGTGCAAGAACATCGGATATTTCTTTCTTAAGAGTTGATGATGTTGTATCACTCACATTAACAATATCAAAAAAACTCTCACGTATAGCACCATGAACATCAACAAACCTAAGAACAATATCCATTTGTTCTTTATGTGATGCATCTATTGCTTCATCAACCAAAATGCAGAACTTAGAATCTCCTACCTCATTACGTATTTTATTTCTTACTTTAGAAGCAAGGATATGTAAAATATCTTTTTGTACTTTTGGAGAAATGTATTGAGTTAATTTAATGAAGTGCACTTGTATATTTATTGCGTGCGATACCTCGTGTTAATTAAAATAATTGCAAAAAGAGAATTATAATTATAATAAATTTTTTATTTTTAATTAAAAAACAACAGAGAATCGGGAGTTTGGAGTGAAACAAAAATTGAATAACTTCAAAGATTAATAAGAAGCCTGTTTTCATATTAGTGCTAGGCTGATATTACACACATACTTTGATTGTGATCCTTGAACTCTCGGTGACATTGTGTCAGGTGTAGTGCAGTGTGCAGTGAGAACCGAGAATACCACTCAAATAAAAAAGCTGTACAAAAGCAAATTGAGTTTAGAACTAAGAATATCGCTCAAATAGAAAAGCTGTACAAAAGCAAACTGAGTTTATTCATGTAACTGACCATGTAACTGACTGTTCATTATCGAATCTCGTAAAAAAGCCTGTTATGTGTAAAAATTCCAAAAAAAATTCACACGAAAAAATAGAATTATAATTATGATAGATTTTTTTATTAATAAAGGTTGTAGATGTGATTGTCAAAACATATATAATTGAGCAAACTAAAAATATTGTGCGAAAACATTTCTCAGCATGTCCGTCCAAGTTTTATTATTTGTGATGGCCACGACTAATAATCTTTTACTATATATTATACATCAACACAAGGGTAAAATATTCCATTTTAATGGCCGTGAAATTATTGTTTTGCCCCTGTTTGTTAAAAATTAACAAAAATGCCATCCTTTTATTATTTGTGTAAAAATTAGTTCAAATTATGTCAGTGTTGAGAATCGAACTCCTGATCTTCCACTCCTAAACTCATGCCATAACCATTGTGCTACACTTAGCTTTGAGTGTATTTTAAAAATCTTAATAGATAAACCCCATTATCTCCATTGTCCCATTATTTTTTATTTCAACTATGTATTAAATCTCAATACAAGTGCAAAAAGTTCCAATAAATTGGTTATAAAATTACTATTTCACCCTCATTTTTAGGAAATAACAATTGTGCCATCCCTTTAAAATCCATGTAAAAAATGGAAGAATTTGGGTTAGCTTTCTGGAGCCACCAATCTCGTTTAAGAGGTTCATGATACAGCCACGTACTATATTACATTATTTTTCGAGTTTCCATAAAAATCTTATAAGATATCACGCCATTTTCACTTAATCTTATTTTCATTTTTGTTTTCACTTTGAGTAAATAAAATGTTAATTTACATTATTTATATAATTACATTTTTCCAGTTTTCGTGGTTTTATTAATCTATATACTCAACCATCCTTATAAATTTTAATACACCTGTATTTTTTCGATTAAATATATATTAAATATGTTATTTGTAATTCATATATTTATATTATATTATATCTTTGATCATACTTTATTTGAATTAGTTGATCATGAATACCTAAAAAATAATATTGAAATTTGATCTAATATAAGGAATATAGTATATGCAATGTATTTCATTATTCATTACTTCTATCATTCTAAATTAAGAAAATTAGCTTTAAAAGTATTTTTAAATTATACAATATTCATGTTTATATATTCATCACATACATTTTTTAAGAATTTTCTTTTCAGAATGTACACATCAGTTGTTTATATTTTCTAAAATAATCTACACTCTCTTTGTCATTATAAATGATTAACATGTAAATAAAATGTTAAGATAAAATTCTTGGTTATACATGAATGTAACTAAATCTGGATTTTAAAAAATTCAAAAAGATTTATCTCTATGTATATATTAAATTATTGAAATAAAATAAAATTTATTTGGAAAAAAGTTTTTTTTGGTTAACCATATATCTTCAAGTTTACATTTATCCTGAAAGAATGTGATTGTTTAGCGAAATATTACATAATACCTAATCTCCTTTTGAATATAATATTAAAAATATTACTAACATAATATGTTTCTTCCAGGTTGATCTGATGTAGAATGATATGAACTATAATTTTATTATTTGTTTACATGCCATTTTTTTTTTCAAATTCTTCTTTTCAACCTCAATCTATTTCCTAGAGGAATTTTTTTTTTGTAGGTTCATGACCGGTGTGAGAACATGCATTATAGACTTGCAATAGAGATGACATTAACATATTTTAAGGGAAGCAAAATCTTATAAGATAAATCATGCCATTTTCACTTAACATATTTTAATGAGTATGCTACTTGTTGCGGCTAATTATGGATAGTTGTAGTCGTGTTCACAATTATAATCGTTGATATGGAAAACAATGTCTATCACTATGGAAAGACAAAGATTATCATCTTACTTTCTCAAATTATAATCACTACACCATAGATTGGATTTTGCAACGAACAATGAAAAAAAAAGTCAAAAAACATTGCTATAGCTTTAAATTTTTTTACAAGTTCACAGATATTGTAACGATTTTGAAAATTGTTGCAATTGAATTCAGAAATTGTTGCCTTAAACAAAACTTATTATCGTTCGCAACGATATTAAAAAATGTTGCTATAGATCAATAATTTTGAACTTGGCGGGCTCAAAAAGTAGGCGGGATACATGAATTTTTTTTGCCCGGGCTCATTAAAACAAAAGAAAATCAAAATAATATATCTAAACAAACACATTCACACAAAACACTTAAACAAAAACACACGCACACACTGAAGATGAAAGAGGGGAAAGAGGAGAAAGTGGCGAACTTAGATTAGGGTTCAAACTCGAAGATTCAAGCTCGACGAACAGTACTCAAGCTCGAACTAATTAGGATTTATGTTATAATTGGTAATTAATTGGGTTTTTGTTTGGTCTTATCTCTGTGTATATATCTCGATCTATCTCTATCTTTCTCACTCTCTCTCCATGTATCTTTATCTCTTTTTGTCTCTCTCACTCTATCTCTCCGGGTATCTCTTTCTCCCCAGACATTTTAATTTGTGATTTTAATTTTTATTTAATTAGGGGTTTTAATTTGAGATTTGTCTGTGCTATTTAAATTAATGTTTGTCGTTAATAATTTTAATTTTAATTTGAGTTTTTTGTTTTGAATTTAGATGCCCGACAAAAATGTTGTTGCAACCACAACTATGATCACTGGTTTTTGTAAAGAGGGGAGGATGGAGGACGCCAGGGTTCTGTTTGAAAAACTTCAGAATGGGGATTGCGTTTTATTTAATGCAATGATATCAGGTATTTTTAAATGATACTTATAGTTATCTTAACAATCAGATTTAAATGACACTTGTTAGTTTTGTTGTCTGTTTTCTTGCTCTTCTTTCTTGAATTGTGCTGCGTGCTTTCAATTTTTCCTAGTTAATAACTCTGAACCTTTCGGTGTCCATTATGTAAGCAAAAACCTGAAACCAGTTGCAGTGGATTGAGAAAATTTACCACCAGTTACTCTGCTGCTCTTTTGAAAGTTAAAAATATGAATTTAATAAATAATTCGTTTGAAAACTTAGTGGTACGCTGTAGTAGATCCTCTGTAATTACCCCTAAAAGAAGTTACTGGTTCTTAAAGGTGATGTAAGCATTCCAATATTGTTCTGGCAGCTCAATAACGGCTTAATCTGAACTTTTAACATTATTGTTCCAACAAGAACGTGTGTTGAATACTCATAGTATTTAGAGTCCACAAGCATATGTTAGAAGGTCGTACAGTTTGTATTACAATATGAGTATTCAAATGGCTTAATCTCTGTGTGTGTGTGTTTCTCTTTTTGCCTCTGTGATGTTTAAGTTTGAATCTTTTTGATGTTTTGAAATTGGGTTTTTCGGATATTTGATGAGCAAGTCCTCCATATGATAAAATATGAAGGGACATTTAGTACAATGCATACATTACTCGTATATCTGCAAACAGCTCCCCCTGAACAGTGTCCCATTGTAGCTGGTCTACTTCTCAAACTTGACATTTTGGTTTTCATCTTAACTGATTTGTTCCTTCTGTGTCTGTCTCTGTTTTTTTTGTTCATAGTATCTTAATCATGAGTGTACTAACTATTAGGCGGAGCCAAGGAAGACTAGCATATACAGAGAAGAGGCAATTGGTAGTCTAATTTCATGTCTTAAGAATACAGACTTTCCTGCTTCTCAAATAGCTGCCGCAGAGACAATGTTGGCACTTCAAGGAAGATTCTCACATCCAGGAATGCCTATAGCCAAGGCTTTTCTTCTAAAGTCCGCAGGACTTGACAAAAAATATAAATCTATACTGAGGAAGGAAAAGCCTCACAAATCTCCTAGTGAAGAAATTCTGGTTTGTTCCATCTATTTCTTGCTTTCCTGTTGTGATATATGTTCAAATTTATGCGCATTAAAGATTTCATTCCTCCCTTTTACCAACAAGAACAATTATGATTATCTTTGAAAGTTGAAATGTTCTTCCAGATACAGGAATTCGAGGAACAGCAGTCTATATTTGCTTAAGCACTTTGTATCAATCTTCAAGTCTGCCAAGGACACAGAAGATAGAGCCCTTTCTATGCTGGCTCTCAGATGCTTCATTTGTGACCCTCGTAGGTAAAAGTTTATTTTCTTAAAGTGACAACTGAAAATGTCAACATTGTACAGAAATATAGTATATGAGGATATATTACTAAAATTTGGTTTCTTATGGTTTTTTTTTGTATAAATATTTTCTAGGTACCATATACATTATTTAAAGTTATACCCGTAAGAGAAAGTCACTAATGAATAATGATTCAAAGGGATTATTAGAATTTGACATGTAGGATAAAGTCCACAAACTACAGATGGTAAACTTTAGCTTCTTTGTATTAAGGAAAAAAAATTAAGTTGTTTGTTAATCCTATAAAGAACTAGTATGTATTAGATTAGTTTCACAACAACAAAGTAAGAGAATGCCGGAGTGCGACAATTAATTTTATGATGTCTGGACTTTGGGCATGGTAGAACTCAATGTTTGTTCTATTTTCTAATATTTTTTTGAAGTGAACTCAATGTTATACTATGTTAATTTTACCAATTATACTTGATGCTTCACATTTCAGATGGGCTACGTGACCTAAAAACCTACATGAAAGATATCTTGAAAGGCCTACGTGAGCTTAAAGATTCCTCTCTGGTTGCCTTTGAGATGCTGAAAGTGTTATCTAAAGGGAATGATTCTAGTAGTGTAAGTTGCCTCGCATAAGGCTATCCCTGAATAAAGTAATAAAGTTATGTATTATTTCAATAGTTTCTCCTTTTCTCATTCCAGGATATTTGGAATCATAAGGAGTTAGCTCAAGAAGATTGCAGTGTAAATGGTGAAGTTTTGTCAATTTTATGTTCCAAAGACAAGATTTTTACTGGTCATTTTAATGGGACGATTAAGGTGATCAAATCAATCTAAGCTGTTATCCAGTCATTGGCTCGAATGGTTGACAATTTGTTTATGCTCCTTTTAAAGTAAATTTTCTTGTGATGAGTGTCTTTGGTAATAAGACGTAAACAAAGGCTGCACAACTATACCACATCTCACTACCTACAGTAAATAGAATTACTAGTTATAGAAATTGTTTATAATAAACAGCACAAGCATATGTTAGAAGGTCGTACAGTTTGTATTACAATATCAGTGTTCATTTTCTTATTGTGTTTCGGAGCTTTTAAACTTGTCGTAATATGAGAATAAGTTCCTGAGCTTTAAGATGTGGACTGTGACCTGGTTTTTGACTTCCAGTTGTAACTGTGTGACAGACATCTGCATTTATGATTTAAGTGGTCTTGTAACTGTCGACTAGAAGACTTAACTACACTGAAGCATATAATAGAAACTAAATCTCCACAGCTCAACATCTGCCTAATCTCAACCTTTGGCATTATTGTGTCATGGACGCATATTGAATACTGTTAGTGCTTTGAGTCCACAAGCATATGTTAAAGTTTATTTTTCATTTGCTTAAGTTTCAATAGGACTGTTTATCAATGTTCTTGTGTGTGTGCGAGCGTGCTCACTTCTGAGATTTGGAGCTTTTAAATTTATTGCACTCAGAGATCGAGTTTCTGTACCTGAAAATTTGCACTGTGAACAGGTGACAGTTGCAGATAGTTGTTGAGAGCCACATTATGCTTGTATTTTTGTATGCAATAAAGAACCTATGTGAGGTCAAAAGTACCAATCTAAATTGGAGGTGTCATGTTTTGTTTATATCCCTTAATATTTTGCAATGTCTCTCTCAGGTCACAAGTGCTAAATTTGTGAACAAAGGTGAACTGGTAGTTACCGGATCAGCTGATAATGTAAGCTCAATTTATTTCCCCCTCCTTTTTCCTTTAGAAAAGGTATAATAGGCTTTATATTTATTTCAAAGTTAGACTTGTAATATAGTGTAATTAGCATTTTGTATTAATGTGTTTGGACTGGTCTTACTGATTAACAATGTGCTGCGCTTTTTCATGTGCACGGTAGGACTAGACATTTATATTAGAGTTACATCATAATCTGGTAATTGCTTTTACAGACTGTTCGTGTATGGCACAGTGGTCAGAGAAAGAGAATTTATAGTGCAAGAATATCCTACCTGAGCTTCATGATTCTTTGGCCCAAATTCTGGAGTGCTATTATTTTTATCGAGGACGGAGAAGAGACAAACGCAGATGAAGAGCAAGAGAAGGAGGAAGCGACTCAAGTTTATATAATGTTTAACTAAGAATTTGGTCTATGTATTACTAAGATTGTATCAATTGAACACAATCATTTTCCTGAACTTAGTTGGAGTGATTTGTGTATTGATGTTGTAACATATGCTTCTTGGTTGGTTTGTTGTTTTGATATACCAATTAAAATTGGTGGATGTTTATGAAATATAAGGGTCATGCCAATTTTTTGATTCAGTGTTGCAATAGTTGCATAATTGTTGCCATATATGTCATATTCTTTAAAATATTTCATTGCATTTGATTCAAAATACGTTGCCTTAGAGCTACATGAGTCCATGTATTGCAACAATTAACACTAAAAAAATCGTTACAAAAAGTAAGCCATAGCTCCTCCAAGATATTGCAATGGTTTTAAATATGTTGCTATAGCCATTAAATCGTTGTCATATTCCCTAATTGCAACGATAATTCAACGTTGCAATATGGTACTAAATTCGTTGCCATAAGGTACCTATGGCAACCAGAGCAAACGATACGCCTGATTTTTCAATAATCGTTGCCATAGACCCTATTGCAACGAATTTAGGGCATATTGCAACGTATTTCAGACGTTGCTGTATCTGTTTTATGGTGTAGTGAATTACACGATCCCCGTTCATAACTTAAAATTGTACATCATACTCAACAATATTATTATTAGCGTGTATATACAGTCCTTATTGGCATTCCTTATTAACACATATCACTACTCATATTACAACTTCATAATTACGAGTTTTCAGTCCAAAAATTATTAAAGCAACCTCTACCTTCTTTTTTAGAACAAAATTAGAGGCATTCACATGGAGGCCCGTGCCTTGCACGGACTGTTACGCTAGTATACTAGTTTAAAACCCGTGTGATGCACGGTTTTTTTGAAAATATTTTATGAATTTTTTCATTAGTTTGAATTATTTTTTTTAAAATATGAATTTTGGAGATTTAAAATTTTAAATGAAATGATGATCATAATTATATTAATGTTATCTATGATATTTCTAAAAAATGAGGGATTTTAGTTAGAAAAGGTGATAAGTTTTAATTGAAAAAGATAATTGGTTAATTATTAATAATTGTAAAATTATTATTTTATTTTATTAATTAGAATGCTCGTGATATAGTTGGAAAAAAAGAGGACTTAGTTAGAGAAAATTAAAAAGATAACATGTTTTAGGTGAAAAAGGTAATTGATTAGTCTATAGTAATTAAAATTTAATTATGTCATTTTACTAAATAAAATTGCTCGTAATCTTTTTAGAAAATGAGAAATTAATGTTGTCCGTGATATTTCTAGAAAAAGAGGGATTTTAGTTATAAAATATAGAAAAGATGATATGTTTTAGGTAAAAAAAGGTATTTGATTAATTATTAGTATTATAATATTATTAATATTTTATTTTATTAAATAGAACTGTCCATGATATAATTAGAAAAAGAGAGATTTTTTGTTTGAAAAAATAGAAAAGGTAACGTGAAAATTAAAAAAGTGACATGCTTCAGGTGAAAAAGGTATTTGATTAGTTTATAGTAATTATAATTTAATTGTTATTTTAGTAAATAAAATTTTTCGTAGTTTTAAAAAAAATGAGAAATTAATGTTACCCGTGATATTTCTAGAAAAAAAGGAATTTAAATAAAAAATAAAAAATACAATAGGTTTTAGCTAAAAAGGTAATCGGTTAAATAAGGTGAGTACTGCACCTGACATGTTTTTACCAATAATAAATATTTATGTAAACATAATTAAGTAAAAAAATCAAGTTTAAAAATGAGATATTTTAATTAAAAATGATAGAAAATATAGTACTCCCTCTGTCCCATTCATTTCTACCCACTTACTATTTTGGGGTGTCCCATCATTTCTACCCATTCCAAAATTAGTAAAGTTTTAATTATAAAAAACACTATTACACCCACTAACTTTCCTCCACTATCTCAAATTTATAATATAAAACACTATTACACCCACTACTTTCCTCCACTATCTCAAATCGATTATTAAAAATTCATAGGTCCCACCACTTTATCCACTTTTCATCTAATTTTACTCATTTTTCATACAATTTCTTGGTCTCCGTGCCCGAACCCAGTGGGAAGAACCCACTGGGACAGAGGGAGTACCTTTTAGCTGGAAAAGGTAATCAGTTAGTTATTATTAATTATAATTTTATTAGTTTATTTCATTATTTAGAATGATCATATATTTGTAAAGGAGAGATTTTAGTTGGAAATTTTAGAAAAAGGTAATAGTTGAAAAAGATAATTGATTATTTTTATTTAGGAGAAAATTAGATATTTAAGTTAGAAAATATAGAAAAGATATTACCATTTAGTTAAAAAATGAATCAGTTAGTTATTAGTAATTATGATATAATTAATTAATTTATTAATTTGAATGATCTTATTTTTGTAAACATAATTAAGTAAAAAAATCAAATTTGAAAATGAGATATTTTAATTAAAAAATATAGAAAATATAGTATCTTTTAGCTGGAAAAGGTAATCAGTTAGTTATTAGTAATTATAATATTATTAGTTTATTTCATTATTTAGAACGATCATATATTTGGAAAGGAGAGATTTTAGTTGGAAAACTTAGACAAAGGTAATAGTTGAAAAATGTAATTGATTATTTTTATTTATGAGAAAATGAGATATTTTAGTTAGAAAATAATAATATAGAAAAGATATTACCATTTAGTTAAAAAAGGAATCAGCTAGTTATTAGTAATTACAATATTAGTAATTTATTTATTAATTTGAATGACCATATTTTTGGGAAATAATTTTTAGTTATAAAATGTAATAGTTGAAACATAATTGGTTAGTTATTATTTAAATAAGGTAAGTACTCGTACCGTACCGAACCAAAACTTTTAATGTTTCGTTTTTTATAATATAGTATAGTATAGATATATTTTCTTTTTAACTAAATAGGCTTATATATCTTATAAATAAATATCTATTTTCATAAATTTCGGTATGAGCAAAAATGGAGAAAATAAATTCTTACTATATTAGATCCACTAGGAAAGTGTAAATGTGGGTTTTTATTATCACGTTTTGGAAAGAAACAAAAAAATGGAATGTGATAATATTTCTATAGTTACAACTTTTTACCACATTACACCATGTGAGAATATGTAATAACAACAAATTTATTCAATTTGAATCGAAAATATTCAGGAAAAAAAAATAAGACTTCTCTAGTTATGATAACTTTAGAGCATCTCCAATAGGAGAGATCCCTTAGTTAAATTTTAAAATTAATTACCATAAATAAGAATTATAAAGAATGTGTAAAAAAAATTACACTCCAATGGGACAAAACTGTTATCTATAATTATAGATAATCTCTTGATGTTGGCTATATTTGTCGAACCTCTATAGACCTGTAGTGAATTGCCACATCACTTATTTCTATATTAAAATTATATATTCCATTAATAACAACTTGAAATATTAATAACATATCATTTTTAAAATATAGCCAATCATTATAACCAATACCCTCGGAACACAATGTTCGATAAATTTTACATAATCAATATTTATGTAATTTAGTCAATCATTTTTAGCTAACGTCATTGGAGATACTCTTAGGCTAAACATTTTCTTCCTCATGTGTCCCTTATTTTTACAGTTTCATTATTAACATAAAGTAACTCATAAAATTTTGTTAATTGATTTTAAATTTGAAAAAGAAACTACATTCGACCAAGCAGCTATTTCAGTATTTCTTATCGGTTGACAAACACAAGTGGGAATCAGATACATCATTCAAGTTGCAAAACCTTGTGCAAGTAATTACTAGTGGTACAAACATGGTTTATAAGACTATTAATGATAATTTAGAGCGTGTTTGGCTTAACTTAAAAAATGTTACTTATCACTTAAAGTGCTACTTACTCACTTTAAGTGAAAAATGATAATTTTCACTTAAAGTTAGGTGTATCTGTTTGGCTAATTTTACTTAAAGTAAATTTATTTTTAAAAAATTAACTAAAAAAAAGAAATTTATATTTTTTAAACATAATATAAAAGTGTAAAATACAAATATATGCAAAAAAATACAATACGAGTTAAAAGGCGACTCAAATACATAAAAATTGATATGAGAAAAAAAATAAGTGAAAAAAAAGTACCTCCAAGGTACTTTTTTTTTTTGAACTAAAACTAACTTTAAGTGGAAAAAAAAAAGGGTTAGACAAACACCTTGTTTTTGCTTTAAGTGATCTTCAAAATAATTTAAGTTTACCCAAACATGCTCTTAATTACTTGGCAAAAAAGACAAGAATTTTACTGTGTCCTATAGCTGGAGGAATTGTAGGAACTGCATGCTATTATTTCATGTCTATTGCAAGAGAAGAACATCAGACTGAGATTGTCCAAAATGCTAGTATTTCTGTAAATGCTTCAAGATGAAATAAAGCTCTTCAAAATTGAGATGAACATAGCTGATTTCTTAACAACAGTAGGATGGTAGGTGAAAAGATAGGATGAACCAACAAAAAGCAAAAATCAGCTGAGATTGAGGCAGAGAAGGAATGGATAGGAGCCATTTGGTCTGTAATATTTTCTTGTGATTCACAGTTTGAGAAATAAGCACTACTGATCAACTACACTTGGCTAACAGAAAATTAACAGAACGCTAAATCTGATTCCATACGCCATAGTACTACTCATCAAATGGGACAAGTGAAGAAGGCTATTACAACCGGTTAATGACAATCAAAGCCTAAATCTAGTGTATTTGCTACCATATAACATATATCAAGTAATATAACCTATAATACCAAGACAGCCGACACCAGTCTAATACCTTCAGTAAGGAGGGAAGGACTAGATCATAATCTTGGCCCAACAGTAGCATTTTAAATTATAAGGACAGAGAAAAAAAAGAGAGAAGCAAACGTCTAATTTTGAATGCTGCAATCTTCTTGCTCACAATTCAGCAGCTTAAAGAGTTGTAACTTACAAAAATTGTCTTGCATGTATATAAGCATACTTGTCATGGCGTAAAGGCGAGCCAAGGCGCCAACAAACTCCTTGAGTCCTGAGCAAGCACTTGCATAGAAGTCTATTAAGCATAGGAGTCTATTAACCGAATTACGAATTCCACTATTTATGTAAATATTTTTCCTGACATAGAGTAACTTCTAAGTTACGAAATATTAAAATAAACATAAACATTTTTCAAATGTAAGGACTAATTGAACCAATTACTTTGAACCCCAAGTATTCGCCATAAGTCTAGCATGTACATTAGAGTATAATCCTTCCAGACCATCAGAAAAGACAACACATGAAACTAGTCAAGTATAAATTAAAGGATCAATTAATCAAGATCACTCGTGTTTCCATCCCAAAATATTTGCTAACATTACCATTTTAAGAGGCACACTAAATATATATTTCAGAAGTTATCTTCTCTAACTAAATTACCATGGCTAAAATGCACATTTTTAACTTCACAGAATTCAAAACTAATTACATAGCACAACGTCCACCGATTGATTTCTAATCTCAATCCGAAAGGAAAACAAAAAAATACATATATACACAAAGATATATATAGTACATGACCTAAAATCCTAAATTAACCTGTTTTGATCATAAATCCACAGATTTGAGTAAAATACTCCTCAACAGCCTCCTTGACAACAAAATTTATATATCATCTATGTATGCAGTATGCACCCAAAGATTACGTGACTGATGTTATACAGTACACCCCATCAATATGAAAACGGAAGAAGAGTAGAAGACCCATCTCCCAACTATATTGTCTTTCGACTAAAACTTTTCAATTTAAAAACTGGTTTTAAATCAGTGTTCCTGATAATGTTGAAAAGAGTTTGTTTGGGGTTGACCAGTTGAATAAGATTGATCAAAGTAATCTGTACAACCTGAGTCATAGTTGAGCAGGTTTAGAAATTTTGGGGTGCAATTTGCATCTATCAAAGTTTTAACTTGCACAAAGCTCTGGGATGCAAACTGCAAATAGATTAGATAAATAAAAAGTTTCGTTCTCGACGGACATTCACATTTGCATTTACAAAAATACTAAGAGATCAAAATTTTACTGTATTTACTAGTCAGTAACTTTGACCATATGTAAGATAAACAAGAAAACAAGTACAACGAGGTCATATTTATTGCGTTTAGAAATGTCTACTTGTCAGCATAATATAGCACAAGATTCCACAAGCATTTTTAGCATAATTTTGTCATCGAAAAATAGACATGAAAGGTTACTTTTTCCAACAATAGCTTAATGTAGACAAAAATATCTGCAACTAATCATGCAGAACAGACTGGATCCATCAATACCATATGTCATTCCATCCACGAACACTGACTTCAAAAATGTAAGCCCAAAATAAAGGCAACCAAATGTATGTCAAGAAAGAGAATCGGCAGAAAAATGAGAATGCTTTCCGTGGAACCCACAAAATCACTCGCAATGAGAAAAAACATATTTGTAATAAACAAGAACCACCATTGGAAGTTCCAAGTGAATCAACTATCTGCATTGAATACACAAAAGGACAGTGGTTTCACAGTTCAAAACACGACGACTATTTTGGTGACAATCAAGTTAAGCAACAGAATCAACACAGAACGTATAACAGTAATGTCAAACAAAACTACTTATAAGTTTATCCAACAACTCATACTAATTCACCAAGTGGACAGTATAGAAGAAATAAAAAGACACACCAAAGTTCGTGTTCCACCCCTAGAAGCTCAAAGCTCGAATTCTTCATCCCGCAGAGCCATCTCAGCTGCTTCCTCCTCCTCGTCGTCAAGAACAAAGTACTCATTCCTCTCAACAGGCCTGAACATATAGAACATAACCATATAAAATGCAAGACTAGCAACTTCCTCAGCTGCATATGACACCCACTGGTACTTGTAAGCCGCAATCGTCCTAAGTGCAAAAACAACAATCCTTGTAAAGTACAAGTAAGCAATCACCACAATGTAAAACTGTCTAAACAGTGTCAATTTCGCCAAATTCCTGGCTGCTTTCCCATCAGTCTTTGACGTCTCCCTCAAAGACCTAATCGACCACACAATCGGGAAAATAATAGCGCAACAACATATAATATCCACCAACAAAAACACCTGATTCCAAGTAACCCAATCCTTAATAAACGGCCCAGTCTCCCCTATCACAATCGAAGCAATATTAGCCAAAACCTGAAGCGGAATCACAATCATCAACACCTTCTTCTCCTTCTCTTGCAAAAACGGCTTCAAAAACGACCACCCCGTCCCAATCAACACAATGACCGTAAACAACAACACAACCCTAA
This sequence comes from Kitagawia praeruptora, assembly GCA_037693485.1. NCBI lineage: Eukaryota > Viridiplantae > Streptophyta > Magnoliopsida > Apiales > Apiaceae > Kitagawia > Kitagawia praeruptora. Next base: position 50,137,341 of record CM075348.1, on the reverse strand, counting down.
TAAACTGAAAAATATAAAACAAAACATCCCAACCGTGAGGCGTCCCGGTAACCTTAACATAATGCTTATCCTCAGCAGCACAAATCAAATTCAACGCCTTCATTACAAGTAATCCCCCCATAAGTAAATGAATACGATGCACGGATCTCTTATTCCTAACACAATTCAAACACCAAAACCCGAGAAACGCAATATAAACAATCGAAAAAAAGGAGTAAAGCGAAGGCAACTGAGTTAAACCTGCAGACAAATAGTCCTTAGTAGTCCCTCCATTATCCAAATTATAAACCTCCGTCCTCACGTCCATACTAACCTGACTTTCGGGCGCGCAATTGGCGAAAAACAAACTATACTCATTCGGAAAACTAACCGGGTACGACTTATTAAACGACGAATGAGGCGGCGGAGACAGATCACGGAACGTAAACAACAGAGTAATGTAATGCGAATCCACCACACAGAAATTAGGGTTTTGTTGGAGCTCTAAGAGGACTTGAATGAGCGATTCTTCGGATAAAAGAAAGAATCCGAGACGAGACGGGTCGGGTTGGGAGAGAGAGGAGGTGACGGAGACGGCGGAGACGGTGATTTTAACGGTACCGGTATGGGTGAAGCCGAATTTCTCGAAGAGGATCATGGGTCGGGCGTCGTTGGTGATTTTTAGGGTTTTGACTTCGGCGAGAGAGGGGGAGGGGAGGAGAGCGGCGGCGATGAGGAGGAGGAGGAGGGGGACGAGGGGAGTTTTCATCATTTTAGGGGTGAGAGGTTAGATTTGTGAGATTGGGGAGAAGATTTTAGTGGGTATGATTGTATGAATGTGTTAGATCTTGGATCTACGAAGCTTTGTTTTATTCATACGCTACAACGATTTTCATCGGAAATAACAGGGAAGTTGGAGTTGGAACTTAATTATTTTATTCAAACACGGTTATTATAAAGTCTTTTCTTCCACCCAAAAAATAAAAAGTCTTTTTCTTCTAGTATTTTCTAAAATTGTCGATTCATTCGTGCCGTCATGTTTGGTTTTTTTTTTTTTTACGAAATGCATAACATTATATTACTGAAACAAATCAATAAAACAGCGGCGGGACAAACCCCCGATTGTCAATACAATCAGGTTAAAAAATAAATAAATTGTTTGCTGGTCGTTTAACAAACTGGACTTAAAAGTTCTTGAAGCTAAAAACAAATTCGAAGACATTCGAAGACATCCGAAGCGATCCAAACTGCTCCAACATCCCTGACAGCAACGGTATTACAATTGACCACATCACATAAGAACCGTTGATACCCTACTGTTCGGAAGCCTCAATTCCATAAATTAGAGGAACGACACTCCGGCTATCTACATGCCAGATACCAGCTATAGACATGCCGAAAATGGGAATCCCCAAAGGATGAGTAATGCCCTAGCTATCTACATGCCGGATACCAGCTATAGACATGACGAAAGTGAAAATCTCCAACAGATGACGAACAATCTTTGATTGTGAGTGGTGAGCTTTTGCAATAATCGTTAGCTTCTCAGCTTTAATGCGGACTTTCCGGATCCCCCAAAACATCAGCAAACTTATTCTCAGCAGATCTGATATGTTGTAGATCATAAAAACCAAAAACAAAACTCTCATAAGGAGAGACAAACTCTCACAAGGAGAGACAAATAAACCCAATAAATGGGTAGGCAAGCCAAACATTCACGATCCTCACAAAAGGAGGATGATTATTGAAAGAGATAAAAAACTAGACAAGAAAATGGCCTCCGGTCATCTGAACGTTAAACTCAAACACAATTTAGAATTAGTGTATTTTTATGTTTGTATATTTTTTGTGTTGTATTTCGTGTAATTTTAAAAAAATATATAAATTAAAATAAAATAAAAAAATTTAAATAGTTATATTTTTGGTAAAATTATTACACATATGTATTATATATATATATATATATATATATATAGTAAGGATCTAGGGAAAACCTCGTTTAATGGAAAACTTAGAAAACTAAATCGAAATATAGCATATATGGTATGCAAACTAATCGTTGGGAGATGAAGAAAAATGTGGTGAAATTAGATTTAAAAAAAATATCACCGATTGACGGGAAAAATCAACTTAAAAATGGAGGGGATTAGGTGTGATTCTGTGTGTGAGGGTGTATTTGATTAGTGTGTGGGTGCCCCTGGCGGGGCCATTGATCTTAATACATCTAATGGCTAGGATTAGTACCTTAGTTTTCTTCAAAAAATAAGTTCTCTTTTGAGCACTTGCTGTTGTGGGAGGATTTTTACACAACTACGTGGAGGCCGTTGCTGGAATAGCGCCGTTAAATATGGAATCGTCCAACTGCCCAGAAAGGCTCGCAGTCGGAGATTTATGGCTAGCCGCCCGGGAAGGCTCACGGCTAAGGGTTTCCGAAGAACACGGGAAGGTGTTTTGGTGATGATTGGGGCTGAATCTACGGGAATTAGAGCTCAAGGACCGAATGTTGGCCTGCCAAGAACCCTAATTATGAGAGTGAACGTGCACCGGAGTATACATGCTCTTAGTATCAACGTGCGTTTCGAGAAGAGGCCCCGTAAACTGCCTACATACCACTATTTATAGTGGATCAAGCCCGTATGTAGTTCTTGATTGATATGTTCGGTTGTTTGTGATGAGTTATCTCGTATCTGATGAGATAATGATTGATATTTTTGTTTATTAACTGATTGTGATGTGTTTATCAGGTTTCTAAGCCGTACTAGGACTGTTGGAAGCCTATCTCATGATGTTTATCTCAAGAATGAAGGATTTATCATGTATATATGATGTATATCCTCGAATAACTGAATAATTATCCGTTTAGAGGTGTATTTCAGCTGTAGAGACGTGCTCCTAAAAAGTAGGAAGTGTGCCTTATCTGAATTGGCAGCCTAATCAGGCTTCCGGCGGAAGCTGGGGGTACCGCCCGGTAGCCTGGCTCCGGTACCCCCCGGTAACCTGAATCCGATAGCCCAAGTATGAAAGCCATACTGGAAGCCTTATCTGATGGCTGTCCTAGTCTGAATATGTGTTTCTGCCAGGCTTCCGGGGAAGCTGGGGGTTCCGGCGGTAGCCCCTCCGGTAACCCCTCCGGTAGCCCCTCTGGTAGGCTATTTTGGGAAGCCTGCTTTCCAGGAGCCTTGTCATCTGGGAGCTCTATTATCCGGGATCCCTCTCACCAGTTTTCATGGGTTACCACGGGTACCCTGGAAGCCCTCTGAGACATCCTCTTTCCTTGTGGATTGGACCCAAAACTCATCATGGGCCTAAATCTGATCCATGCAAGATTTTGGTCACAACAATTACCCCCCGGTTCCTTGAAGCATAAGTGCAAGAGGAACCAGAACAAGGTAAGGTCCAATCCTTTCTTATTATTCTCTCAGAGAAGTACACATTTTCCACATCGTGTTCCCAAGCTTACATGAGCTAACTCGGCGTAAGAAACAGGAAACACTCTGCTTATGCATACGTATTTCAATGTGAGTTCTCAAATCAAGGATATCTTCTTTTCACTTCATATCATTCGTGGTACTCCGGTTGGCACATATCATGGGGCTACCGACTTCTGGAATTTCTTTTTTAGAATCATGACTTTATGCTCTGATATGCTTCCTTTTTCTACCAAATTGGCCTCCATGTAAGAATCTCTTGATGTCCTGAAGCTCTTTCGGTTGTAAGATGCCTCAAGCGTCCGAAACCTGGGCTACCAAGACAACTAGAAAAAGAGATAAGTAACGAGGGCTAAGTAGCCCTTAAAGATAATACACAAGATCACACATATTTGATGCATACAGGAAAGTATGAATATGTTAGTGCAAATGATTTTGTAAAAAAGGTATGTTGCCGCTTCCCCAATCAAGTAGGACCTTGGCGAACACACTTTTCCAGGCATTGTGCAACAATTTTCAGATGTTTCCATTATTCCAACGCATTGGATCCCCAAAGAAATTGTTGAGTATTTTGAGGACTTCTCCTATAATGAGTATTTTGAGGACTTCTCCTATAAGTTGTAAGTGATTTGTACTCGCATGAATTTTCAGGAGGCAACACATAATCTCATATGCACGCTTATGTCATTAATAATCTTGTATGCGTGTCTCAAGGGGAACTAATGGAAGGTCGTGGAGACACCTTCAATTGCTGCCATGTCTTTCCAAGTGGTAACATGTGGGGCATATAGCGTGCCTAGGTACCTACTCGACAGTTTCAGCTAGCAATTTCGAAAAAATGTTTATAAAAACACATGCATTTTGTAAATCATGATGATTTTCATGTATTGGTTCAGGTATAATTCAGATCATGTAGGCATATTCATATGTTTATGAATTTATGCAAGGCAAAACAATGGTCTTTTTGACAGAACATGCATCTCAGCAAAGTTTTCAGATGAATGTTGAAAAATCTTCTTTATAAGTGTGTAAACATGCACGATAGTGAATATGCAAAGGCAGTAGAGTAGAACTTATCTTTGTTCTTATCGTGTCAATCCGGGTTTGGGTTTTCGTTGTTGAACGTAGTGGGTGGAAGCCCCTTGTTTCATGTGAACTTCCGATGGGAACCCCTTTTCCTCTCTGTGGTAGGGTGCTGGGGAACCGAGTTACCCTCGAGCCCTTAGATCTCTTTCTCATGTAATATGTCAGCCTATTCCAGCTTTAATCTTATTTTTGTGAAGTCTAGAAGTTGTTGGCTGTAGCTGATCATCAATGAACCTGCAAGCTGTTTGACAGAAGATGCAGAATGGAAGCAACAAGCTGGAAGCTATTAGTTAGAAGCTGTTAGCTATAAGCTTCAAGTAAGTATCAAAGAACCTGTATACCATTAGTTGTAGATTAAAATCAAAGAAATCATTAGTCGTTAGCTATAAGTAAATAACAAGGAAACTTGTTAGCCACAGGTAAACATCATGGAACCCGGAAGCCATTTGCTTCAGGTGAATAGCAATCATCCTGCAAACTATTAATTGCATATAAATAATATGTAAACAATCAGCAATAGGTATATAGCATGAAACCTATTAGTAGTAGGTAAACAGTAAGGAACCTGCAAGCTGTTAGGTGAATAACATTAACCTTGCATGCTATCCATTGCAGGTGAGCAATAAAGATATAGGCTAGCCATTAGCTACATGTAAACATTCAAGGAATCTATTAACCTCAAACATTACTTATCTCACAATATATTTTCTAGTGCATGCCTGATGTTCATCTCATGTATCCTAAATGAGTGACGACATATGTATTGCTTAGGCAGTATCTAGACATGTTAATAACATATTTGAATTTTAGTAGGCAAGAGTCATTTAGTATCATGCAGATATTCATGTGGTAGAGTCACATAGGATGAATATTGAAAGATATCTCGTAGGTCTTGCTAATCATCTAGACTTAATACCCTTAGCATATCGAATTCTCCTATTCACGCAAGGATTTCAATGAATTCGGCATATCAAAAAGTTATAATCTTAAGCCTAAGGGATAATCATTTCACATACTTATCATAGAGTGCAATTTCATGCAATTAAAGAGGGTTTAGTTTCTCACATACCTGTATAATTTGGTTATAACGTGTGTATTTAGACGCATCATAAATATTACCTCGTCTCCCTCATAGGAGTAGCGAAGGAGCTTCCAACTTTGAAACCTTCAATTGTTTCAATGGTAACCCGTAATGACTGTTCATATGCAATGTGGGTGACTGGAACCCTGCCCTTCGAGATTGCAGTATTCATCTAAGAGCTTCCACCGTGACATCTCGTCTTGGTAGCCCCGCCTTGGGATACCCATCCTGGATGCTTCATCTTGGAAACCCCATCCTGGGATCCTCACTCTAAATGTTTTATTCTGAAAGCCCCATCCTAGGGTCCCCATCTTGGATGTTTCGTTCTTGAAGCTCCATCATGGATGCCCTAGGTTCAGCAGAACCTTCATCCTGGAAGCGCTTTTGGTTCAGGAACCTTGTCTGGTGTAGAAAGTGTTAGAGCTTCCATCTTGGAACCCCAATATTCAGGAACCATTTTTGGAGTAGGAATCTGCTCATCTTCTAAAATCTGCTCAGCTTTGAAAGCTGATCCTGCAAAACTTTGTAAACTCTACCAACAGGAACCTTAAAATTTAATCATTAGGTTGGTTGGTTTATAAACTAATTGTTATCTAGTTTTATGAATGTATGCATATTGCATCTGATAGGGCCATCTTATTATTAGTCTTAGACATATGTTAATGGCATCTATATCCATCACTAGGTAACCTCTTTCTATCACTTAACGTTTAAAGTGCATGGGTTACTATCTAGCGCATAAGTAACTTAGTAAAATCTGTTTAGGCATTAGGCCTACCATTCAAATTCTAGTATGTTTAAGCAGTTATATTCAGGCTAAGGCATTCTAGCTAAGCCTAAATCTGATTATTAGGGGCTAACCATTTACTTAGTGTCGTAGTGAATGCTTTCCTAAGTAAGCGAGGTGTTCGAAGTTTGATAGGATTGTGTACTATGAAGAGAATACTGCTCTACAAGTAAAAATGATAATCAAGTTAAGCTTCCATACAGGAGGTAACCTTTGCAAGTCAATAAAGGGGATCATAGATCTACATATAAATGCTTAATCACTTTTCTTTTATAGCCATAAGGTATGCATATGAATTCTTTAACTAAACATTAGTGGATAAGCTAATTCTTTTAATAGCAAGCTTGGAAGAGTAATAGAGTGTATGAGTGTTAGGTCCAAATGTGTTGTAGAGGGGGGGTGAATACAACTTTTCGATTTTGAGAAGCAATAAATACGATGCAATAAATGAACACACAGATTCAAGGAATATATTTCTTTATATATAACTTGAAAAGGTTGCTACAACATTCATTACAAAGTATAACAGAAGTTCAGAGAGAAGTGAATGATTCTAAGCTCTGTGAATACTCTCTCTCTTTTTCTTGTGTTTTTCTCAATATTGCTCACTAACTAAAACATTACACAAGTGCTTCTATTTATACTACATGTAATCTATGACCTGTAGTCTTCAAAGACTAAGATGTACGTGGCCCAATGATGTCCACATAAATCTTGTCTTATCTTGAAAGCTTGGAAATCTGCCAATCAGAAGATGCCATGTGTCATGTTGAAGCTGCACTCTAAGTAGAACTTCTACTTGAGAATTTCTACTTAGCCATCTCGAAATTCTAAGTAGAACTTCTACTTGAGAATTTCGACTTAGCCATCTAGAACATTTAGTACTTAGAAAATATTCTGGTCTTCAACTTGAAACTTCAATGCACATCTTGAGCTTGTGATATCTTCATATCTTCTTTGTTCTTCTACAAGCTCTTGAACATGGATCTTTATTACTGACATAAACTTGCTATCAATGTCCTGACACTTGATGCACTGGTCTGGTTCATAAGTGACTAGTCTTGATAGTGTTTCTGCTTCTTGAATAAATTACCATATTCACTTAGTAACTTGGCTTTCCAATATTTGCTTTCCTTCTTGTTCACTTGAAATCAATTGGTCTTGTTGATACTGATAGTTATGATCTTGAATCTCGAATTCTCAAATCACTGAGGCCTGAACAACTTTGACTTGAACTTCTCTCAATGATTTCTTCTTGGCTTGATCATAGTTAACATGTTCAATTGTATCAATTACCTTGTCTTCATTTTGTGTTGATTCCTTGTGACTTCTTGTTCTTGATTGTCTTCTGGTTAAGTATCTTTTCGTTTAATTGAGTTACATTAGTTATAGTGTTACAAGTTAATACACTCTGCCTTTCAATCTCCCCCAATTTGATTGTCTAACAATGACATTCAAATTAATGAAGGATAACTCAACTAAACAATGAGACGAGAAAAGATAATTAACATTACAGTCTTGAAAAATATACAATTACAAGTACATGAAAACAATACAAAGAACTTAAACTAGAAACAGAATTCGAACCTCGAATTAAAGATCATTTGAATGATTCCTATCACCTGGATTATTTCATATCTTTTAGTCAAACTTATATCACCTTATTGGATTCATTCTAAGATGAATTTTCCTCAAGTGAGTTAAAGCAACCGAAAGACATGAAGTTTTTCCAACTTCAAGTTCACACCACTCTGACCTTTAACCCTAATTCCGTTTCCTCTTCCTAGCTTCAGCAGCTTGGTCCTTTTCTTCTTTTTGCCTTCTGCGCTTCTCCTCCTGCTGCTTTTGTTTCTTATATACTGGATTATGAAGTTGCGTCCACCTAGTATTCAACAAACTTACTGCTTCCATCTCTAGAGGGTTCCTGGGTTCTGGGTAAGGATGTTTAAAAAGCCTTCTGAGTTTGTCCACCTCCTGAGTAGTTCTGATCTCTGGAATGTCCTCAAATTTCTTCATTATAAGCCGAGGTTTCCTATGAGTTTTATCAGATTTAAACTGACAGTAGATCATTTTGGGATAGCCTATGACACGGTTAGTATTGTGGACACTAGCCGCATCTCGCTCCAATCGCTTCATTTCCACTACTACATCAGATAGGTAACTCACGAGTCTCTGCTTTTCATTTACATACTTAACATCCACATCTTCCCATTTGAACACATATAACACTTTCTCCAGAAATGCAGCATCTTGAGTCTGCTTCAGCCATTCTCTACTCATATGCAAGAGTGTTTGCTTCTGGTCTGCATCTATGAATACTAAGGCATCAGCTGTATTATCAGCAAAAGAATGTATCCAGTATACGCTGTCTCTTCCTGGAACACCAACTGCCTCCCTTATCTCTCCTTGTTCCAGTTCTCCAGTAGGAAGATTCAGAGCTTCATCAACGCTCTTCATTGCTTGAAGAATATTCCAATTCCTCTCTATCAGCTCTGGTTCAATCTTCACATTATCAAGAGGGTTCGGAGCAATGACATCACACTTCCACACCTCATTGCTCTTCTTTAGTATGACACTTTCAATGGTCTTCACTGTTTTATCCTTAAGCACAGAAGCGAATCCCTTACCCATCATCTGCCTACAGACGGCCTTAAGAGATTCCACTGAAAGTTCCATTAAGTCCTTTTCCTCCAGGCTCACCCTCTTCAATTTACTGTCAACCACCATCCGGACAACATTTGGATATGCTGAGAATTCTGGACCCTTGTCCTCTGCTAGCCGCATTAACTGATCCCTATACAGAATGCTTAGATTCTCAGAATGAGAGTATTGAATTTTTGTTGCTAGCAAGAACAACTCTGATGCAGATCTTCTCGTCATGAATTGATCATCCACATACATGAAAGACATCGGGACTCCTTCTGTGAAAGACAAAATAACCTGCCACTCCTTTTGCGTTGAATTGTATCCAACCCTGACTTTAGAAATTAATCTCTTTAAAGCATTTATGTAGTCAGCAGCCATTGGATTCTGCAAATTTAGTTGGTAGAACAGATCATCTGCCTCCTTGTTATGCTCTCCTTTTGTACATGGTCCCATCAAAATCTTTCTTGCGTCATCCCACTTCTTTCCTATCCTTCTATTGTCCAGATCGATTTGAGGATCAGCTAGCCTTGCAAGCTCATAATCGTACTGCTTTCCTTGTAGCTCCGCTTTCTTTTCCTGAAACGCAGCACGACCTTGCATTTGCTTCATTTTAAAGAACTCAGCTTGATCCAAGGCTAACTGTTGAGCTTCAAGGGTTTCCTCATCGACAGTAATTTCTTCAGGCAATCCGAAAGACATTCCAGCACCTCCACCTTGATCCTTCAATGATCTCTTTATAGCATGTTTCAACGGTGCGTCTTCCATATCGGAATCTGAGTCGAGTACCTCCTGTACTTTTTCTTGATGACTCAGATCAACGAATGGCTCATCTGGCTCAATCGCTATTGCCTTACCCTTTTTCCTTCTTAGAGCCTCTTCATCAATAGACAGCTCAACTTCCATTTCTTTTACAAGATCAGCATGTTCTTGAATTTCTTCGATTTGAACTCCCTGCTGTCTCGTCTCCTTTATACTCTCCCCCTTAGGTGAGTTATCCTGAACTCCACCCTGGTCTCCAGATCCACCAGCTGTATCAAAATCTTCAAACCCGGAACCATAGGCTCCTGCTCCACTAGCACCACCTGTACCAGCATCGGGGGGAGGTTGTTGCGGCGCGAAACATTCCGGGGGCACAAAACTTCTGATTGCGTACATAACTCTGCTTATCTCCACAGCCAGAGTATCCATTGTAAGCTCCATTGCTCCCATCCTGTCATTCAGGGTGTTTCCCAAGACACCAGCAGCATGGCCCATGTCATTTACCTGATTTTTCAAATCAGTAAAAGCTGAAGCTTGAAGTGCCATTCGTGCTGCGTAGTCGTCAAGTGCCCTTTGATTATTTCCAACATTCATCCCTAACTGCTCCATTGACTGCCCAAACTGCTTCATTTGACTTTCCATAGAAGACAAACGAGATTCAAGATTTTCAGAATTAAGGGACGGTGTTTGGTTTAGGTGACCTCGCTCTAATACTCGTTCTGTTGGTATTTGGCGCTCGGTTTCGGGCCTTAAAAATGAAGGTCCCTCTCTCCCTAACCTCTCAATAATTGATCCAAAATATGAAGAAGTACCTGCAGAAACTTGATAAGAAATATAATTTGCAGTTATGGGATCAATTGCTGTTTGTTCCTGAGTTGGAATCTCAGGCTGAGAGGCTACAAAGTGTTCTTGTACAACATCAGAACCGATCCTCTTTGTAGCATCAGTACGTACCGGTGAAGGTACGGCTGAAGTTTTTAAAGCTTCATGTCCTCTTGAAGCAACAGTATCTTTAAGAGGTACAAAATCATCATCAAAATCAAAATCCCTATGTGCAGATTGTTCAAGGGGTGAACCACTCTCGTGAGGTGAAGTGGTTGCGTGTGACACTCTAGGGTTTGACTGACGTTTAGAAGTAGCAGCATGAGAAGTTTTGGCTTTCTTTCGAATAAGTTGCTGCTCTTCGGGTTCACTCTCCTCATCATTTCCTACATCTATATGTGCTGGCTGTTTGGATTCCGGTGACTTAGGTGACAAGGAATTAGAAATATAGCTCTCACCCTGGGATAGATCCTGCGGGCTAGCAGTCTCTTTGGTCTGGGAATCAGAAACATAGGAAGAGGAATGAGTAGAATGTCGAGAGAGATTACCTGATTCATTACCTTGTTCGTCTCCGCTTTGTTCATCAGGAATCGCTTCAAATGCCTCAGCATGAGCAGACCGATTCTGAGCATGTGATGAAGCTTGCGAGAATTCCATCAAAGTGGTAACCCCCTCATCATATGTAAGCCACTTTTGTAAGGTATGAGGAATAGACATCGGTTTTCCATGATGTTTATCCTGATTTTCAACTGTTGAAAGTGACTTAGTGCCCATCCCTAGCGGTGCAGATGATGGACCACTGGCAAAACTCCGTCTAACAGCAAGAGCATCCTTCGGTACTAAATGATTAATCAGCATCTGTAAGAACCGAGGAAACCAGCAGACAACATCTGTGGTGTTGAGGTCTCTGCTTGCAGGAGATCCCATCACAGCCACTATCTCAGAGAGAACTATTCGTCCATAATTGATATCCAGCTCTCTTGCTAGGGCAATTCCGAGGTTTTGCATGGGAATGGAAATTTGATGGTAATCGCTTTCTCGTGCCCGAAAACATCTTGTGATGGCCTCGAAAAAGTAATTCCATTCCACATGAAGAAATTGTTTTTGGATGTTTCCAGTGATCCGGCCAGTCGGAGGATAACATCCTATTTCTTCAAAGAATCTGATGCGGTCTGCAGCTGTAGGTTCTGGATCATAAGCATCTTTAACAGGGAATCCAAGAACCTTGTTTACAATTTGTTCAGTCACCACATATTCTTGACCCGCTAAGGTAAACCTGAAACCAAAGGGGGTTGATTTGCTCCCAAAAGAAACCGCACTAGTCCATAATTGCTGTAAAGCATCATGCACTAGTGTAGGTTTAGCAGTAAAAGCATCGCTAGCTTTGGAATACAAATTGAGAAATCGTATCCAAGACTTAAAGCGCGGGAGTTGATCACCAATTTCCGTAGAAATATTATAAAAATTGTTTTTGACAAGTGAAAATTGGTGAGCCATTTTAATTAAAAGTTTTTCTTTAAAAAGATGTGAAATTTTAATTTTAATTTCTGAAAAACAATTAATCTTTAATTAACAGTTTTATCCCTTTTAATTTATCAAGAACAACAATAGTCCCTTTTCAGAAAAATTAAACTACGGGATTAAAACAATGAATTTTAGAATAAACCGTTAAATCCCTTTTAATTTATCAAGAACAACAAAAGTTCCTTTTTGAGAAATCAAACTACGGGATGCAATTAACAGTTAATGGAAGGCAAATTTCAAACCAATGATTAACTCTCCACTAACAGTGAAGTGTGTGTGTAAAAACGTTTTTGAACAGATCTGTAAACTCGTGTGTGTATATACGTGTGTATATATCTCAAGAAGGATGAACAATGACACAAACACACAAGAACAGAGATTTAATGGTAACACACAAGTGATAGCAGTCAAAAAATGGGCATTAATTCGTTGTCCGTATGAGATTTGACACAAAAATCACGAATCAATGGTTGAGAATATGAAATCGCCTGTATGTATATGTGCGGCTGTAAAACTCTATTAGGTAAAAGTGAAAGAAAAACATCGAGTTAAAGATGTATATATAGACATTACTGTGAAATGACTAAAATGTCCCTGTTAAAAAGTGTGAAAAACATTAAGTACATACAGGAAACACTCAAGGCGAAATTCCATCTCGAAGTCTATCTCGAAGTCTATCTCGAACTTTCTAAGTCGAACTTCGAGATAGAGTTCGAGATAGCTGTTAACTCGAAAACCTTTACCATTTATCTTGTAAATTACCATGTAAACAGCACACACCTACAACCTTACTAGGGAAACCTATCTCGAAATTCAAGTAGAAATTCGAGATAGACTTCGAGTTAGGAGTTAACTCGAAAAATCCCCTTAACCAAACTGAGAGCTCTATCTCGAACATCAAGTCGAAATTCGAGTTGAGTTTCGAGATAGAGTCAACTCGAAATTATTCAATAACTCGAAGTTATTCTCAGTTTATTTCAAAATATCCCCAATAATGGAAACCACATCTCAATTTCGAGATGAAGTTCGAGATAGACTTTATCTCGAATATTTTGTAAAATAAATAAATAGGCACACTGGTAACTCTAAGTCGAACTCTAAGTCGAATTTCGAGTTGAATTTCGAGATAGACACTAACTCGAAATTCTTCCCAGACTTAGAATTTTCAAAACTTCACTCTAGAAGCTCAACTCGAAATTCAACTAGAATTTCAAGATGAGTTTCGAGATAATGATTAACTCGAAATTTTGAAGATACTTAGAATAATTTGACAATTTTTCTTTGAAAAACTCAACAATTAATTTTGTCAAATTAATATAAATATCAATTCAAGGATTTTAATATATGACATAATTAAAACATTCCTTGATAATTCTAAGGCCTCTAATTACATGAAAAACACAGGTAAATTCATCTAAAAATCATGCAAAATTTAGAATATTATGAATTTAACTCCCCCTATGTTCATGCAATCTAACAAGCATAAATTCACAGATTTGTGCTATAAAAGACACTTAAAACACACTGAATTCATGCAAAATCACACTATATGCATCCTATAATAATCATTAATTAGGCATTTTAAAGTCTAAACACATAATGATTAAATATCTTGCATATACCAACATAACCATGGATTTTACAGATAGAAGGCTTTACTAACTTGTGTTAAGCATTCCCAATTCACCAACCAACCTATTGAATGTTACTTCATCAAGAGGTTTGGTGAATATATCTGCAATTTGTTGCATTGTGGGCACAAAATGTAGCTCCACAGTCCCCTCCTCGACATGTTCTCTTATGAAGTGATACCTGATGTCGATGTGCTTGGTTCTTGAGTGATCTACAGGATTGTTGGTTATGGCAATGGCACTTGTGTTGTCACACATAATTGGAATTTTCTTGTGCTCCATGCCATAATCCTTCAATTGGTTCCTCATCCACAGTATTTGAGCTACACAGCTTCCAGCAGCAATGTACTCAGCTTCAGCAGTAGAAGTAGATACTGTATGTTGCTTTTTACTTTGCCAGGACACCAATCTTCTGCCAAGAAATTGACAAGCACCAGATGTGCTTTTCCTATCAATCCTGCAACCTGCATAGTCTGAATCCGTATAGCCAATTAGATTAAAACCTGTATCTCTTGGGTACCAAATTCCTAGATTTGGTGTGCCCTTGAGATACCTAAAAATTCTTTTGACGGCTATGAGATGTGATTCTCTAGGATCCGCTTGGAACCTTGCACATAAACAAGTCGCGAACATTATATCGGGTCTACTTGCAGTTAAATAGAGAAGTGAGCCAATCATACCTCGATAGCTTGTGATGTCAACTGATTTACCTGATTTGTCTTCATCAAGCTTCGTGGCTGTTGCCATGGGAGTCTTGGCTGCTGATGCATCTTCTAGATTATACTTCTTGAGTAAATCTCTGACGTACTTGGATTGACAGATAAAGATACCATCTTTTCTCTGACTGATCTGTAATCCAAGGAAGAAGGACAGCTCTCCCATCATGCTCATCTCGTATTTGTCTTGCATTAGCTTAGCAAATTTCTCGCACAAGCGCTCATTCGATGACCCAAAGATAATATCGTCCACATATACTTGAACAAGTATTAGATCATTCTTCACATTCTTATAGAACAATGTTTTGTCAATTACTCCCCTAGTAAAACCACTTTCAATTAAGAATACAGATAGGGTTTCATACCAACATCTTGGGGATTGCCTGAGGCCATAGACAGATTTGAAGAGAAGATACACAAAATCTACAAGTTCTGGATCAATGAAGCCAGGCGGCTGTTCCAGATACACTTCTTCTTCTAACTCTCCGTTCAGGAAGGCACTTTTCACATCCATCTGGAAAACCTTGAAGTTCTTATGTGCTGCAAATGCCAAAAACATCCTGACTGCCTCAAGTCTTGCAACTGGTGCATAGGTCTCATCATAATCAATTCCTTCTCGCTGAGAATAACCTTTTGCAACCAAACGAGCCTTGTTTCGTGTTACAAGTCCGTTTTCATCCATTTTATTTCTGAATACCCACCTTGCTCCAATTACTGATTTGTTCTTTGGTCGGGGTACCAGCTTCCAAACTTTCTGCCTTTCAAACTGATTGAGTTCCTCTTGCATTGCAATCACCCAATCAGCATCACCAAGAGCTTCTTCTATTTCTTTAGGTTCAAGCTTGGATAAGAACCCAGAAAATAAGCAAATATTAGCCAGGTCAGCTCTTGTATTTCTTCTAGTAGACACACCAGCATCTGGATCACCAATAATTAATTCAAACGGATGGTCTCTATTCCATACCCGTTCTCTTGGAAATTGTCTTGATGATTCAGCATGACTTTCTGAATTGTGGTGCTGACTACTTTGATTACTTTCACTAACTCCCCCTGAGTTAGTGCCAGCTCCTACAGAACTAGAGTCAACTCGACTCGAGCCTTGAACAGTAGTCCTTGAGCTGCTATTTACTCCCCCTGAGTTGTTGCCGGTTCGTACTGAAGAAGTCTCTCCTGATCTTGTAGAATTAGCTTGTTCACTAGACTCAGGTTCTTCACGTACACTTGGAACATTTAATGGGACAACCAACTCAGGTTCATCTTCAAGATCTTCTAAGTCCAGATTCTGAAATTTTAGGGACTCAGGTTCACTAGAATCTCTTGAAATTGATGAGAGTTTGGTATCGTCGAATCTGACGTTGTAGCTTTCAGTCACTTTTCGATCATTTACTAAGAACACCCTATAAGCTGCTACCACATCTGTGGAGTAACCAACAAAGATTCCTTCACGAGCTTTTGCTGCAAACTTACCTAGATTTTCATCATCTATAAGTACATAGCATTTTGCTCCAAATACATGAAAATATTTGATTGTTGGTCTTCTGCCGTTCATTAGCTCACATGGTGTCTTTTCTTTATCTTTTATAATCAAGGATCGATTTTGAGTGTAACACACGGTACTCACTGCTTCTGCCCAGAAATACAGAGGAAGTTTCGAATCACACAACAAAGTTCTTGCTGCTTCAACCAATGTTCTATTCTTCCTTTCAACTACTCCATTTTGCTGTGGAGTTCTCGGGGCTGAGTACTGACGACGTATTCCTTTAGATACACAGAAGTCATTTAGCACTGCGTTTTTGAATTCAGTGCCATTGTCTGATCTAATCGTCTTCACAGTAAGTGTTGAAACATTCTCAATTTGAGTGATGTGATCAATGATTAAGAAAGGTACTTCGTCTTTCGTCATTGCGAACAATACCCATGTATACTTGGAGAAGTCATCCACGATTACCAATGCATATCTTTTCCTAGATAAAGATAGGACATTCACTGGGCCAAACAAATCCATATGAAGAAGTTGCAGAGGCTCAGTGATACTAGAAATTTCTTTGCTTTTATGCGATGCTCGTTTTGACTTTCCCATTTCACAGGCTTCACAGAGTCCTTTCGGAGCGAACTCCATTTGAGGTAGATCTCTCACCAATTCTCGCCTCGCGGGAGCATTCATCGTTTTGAAGTTTAAGTGAGATAACTTTTTGTGCCATAACCAGCTTTCATCATCCGAAGCTTTGCTGTAGAAACAGGTGACTTCATTCTGATTTGCTGAATCCATGTCTGCAACAAAAAGATCTGCCTTTCGAACTCCTCTCAAAGCCAGTTTGCCTTCCTTGATGTGAGTGATTGATACACCTTTCTTGTTGAAGACAATTTCGTAACCTTTGTCACAGAATTGACTGATACTCAACAAATTATGCTTTAATCCCTCAACATAGGAAATATCTTCAATGATGACATTGCCAGTTTTCAGTTTGCCATATCCCTTTGTCACACCTATGCTGTCATCTCCAAAGGTAACATAAGGGCCAGCTTTCATAACCAACTCTGTAAGCAGGGACTTGTTTCCAGTCATATGCCTCGATGCTCCACTATCTAGCACCCATATAACTTTATTTCTCTTTTGCTTAATGCCCTGCAATAACAGATTGATTAGACTTTCTTCGGAACCCAACTTTGATTGGGCCCGGCTTTTCGATAAGATTTAGAATCAACAGATTTAACAACAGGAGATGCACTTTTCTTAACATAACTAGAGCTTTCGACTTCCTCCTTTCCTTTCTCAGACTTGACATATTTATCAGTCCTAGGAGAAGGTTTGTCACTCCTAACTTTAGGAGGACTGACAGTCTTGGCTCTCCCAAACTTCTTTTTGTTGTTTGAACTAGCAGCAGTATTTGAGCATGACTGGCTAGATGCATTCATTAAATTCACAAAAGTTTGCATGACGTTAAAAGTGCATGGCATACAATTAGGTTGACCACACTGTGCATGATTCTGATGCAGATTATTCATAGTGTGTGTGGTAGGCATGGCATGTGTAGCAGTGCATGCATAAGAAAGATGTTCAGTAGATTTACAGTGATAACATGCTTTCTTTATTCGTTCAGCCTTAACCTCTTTTATGCCTTTCTTCCCTTGTTGTTTAACAGCCTTAGCTCCTATTCCTAGTCTAGATTCATCACTAGGGAAATTGATTTTAACTTGTTTGATAGGAGTTATAGGTTGTGCGTTCTGACGATCTTCCATCTCAATCTCATATCTAGCTATCAATTCAGTCTCTTCTTCTTCTATTCTAGGAACAAGGTGTTTGTAGATGGGTTTGACAGAAGATTTAAGAATACTAGGTGTTTCCTTTTTAAGGTCACTGGAGCTAGGATCGATATGTCTCTTGCCTTCTTTCTTAGAAAGATCAGAATAATCAAGTCCTACACCTACTCCAGTTATCTTCTTAAATACGTCATTATCTACATACACTTTACTAGCAGCTAGTTTGTAAGCTTCACATTTAGTTTCTAACTCAGCTAGTTTGTTCCTTAAACATGATTCTATTTCCTCCTTAAGGACGAGCTTGTGTTCCAAAGATTTAATAAAATCTCTTAGAGAAGTATCTACAGTGCAAGCAGCCTCTAACTCTTCCACTTTTGCCTCAAGCATTCTGCTTTTGGCGACAAGTGTTTTCTGTTCCTTTTGAGAAGTGTCTAGGCTTTTGCACAACATGTAGATCTCTTCGCTAAGAGCCCCGTTCTGTTCCTTATAATCATCAATAGACATTTCTACTTTAAGGGTTAGAACTGGTACCTCTGGTTCCTCTGATGTCTCAGCCATGAGCGCAAAGTTTGCTACATGAGTAACATCTTCCTCATCTGAATCATCCCAAGCTCTTCCTTCTGTTACTACTAAAGCTCTTTTACCATGTTTTTCTTTCACCAGCGATTCATACTTGCTTTTGAGGGCTTCAAATGTCTCTTTTGGATAAGTCTGTTTAGGCTTTTTGCAGTCCGAGGCAAAATGTCCAGGTTCACCACAATTATAGCAATTGAACTTCATTTTGAAATCCAACGGAGATTTGTAGCTGGTACTCTTGCCTTTGCTTTTGTAGCCTGACGAACTACCACCACCCTTAGCAGCCCGATAATAAGATGAAGAATTTCTCTGTGGTCGGTTGCTCTTTCTGAATCTCATATTGCTGAACTTCCTTGCCATGTATGCCACGACACTATCGTCCATGTTGTCCAGCTCTTCTTGGGTGAAGTAGTCATCATCACTGTTAGATGCACACTCGTCATCATTATCAACTTGATGTGGTGCAGGTGATGATTTAGGCTTTGCTGCAACCATTGCCTTCTTAGACTCTTCCTCATCAGCAACTAATCCTGATGCAGTTTCTTTTCCCTTTGAATCATTGTCCCATGCTTGATCTTGAAGAGTTTCCAGCTCATAGGTCTTCAGAATTCCATAATATTCTTCCAGAGAAGTTGTATGCAAATCTCTGGTTTCTCTGATTGCGTAGACTCTATGTTCAATGCTCTTTGGCTGGTTCCTCAAATATCTTGTATTGGTTTCAACCATGGGGAGAGTAACACCTCTCAGATTCAAATCCAATACCAACTGACTGAATCGTAGGTAGACATCTGTTATGCTTTCTCCTTTTCGTATTCTAAAGGTGTCATACTCCATCTTGAGTATAAGTGTCTTGTTGCTTCTGACCTCTGCAGATCCTTCCATGACAACTTCTATTTTGTCCCAAATCTTCTTTGCTGTATTCAAACCCTTGACTATGTTGAACATTTCATGATCGAGAGATTCCATCAAGGTTTGTCTTACAGAAGTATCATAAGCTATTTGCTCCTTGTCAGCATCCGTAAAGTCCGCTGCCTTTTTAGGCTCAGACCGAGCAGGTATAACCTCCTCTCCTTCCGTACGCTCAGGAATAGCTTTCATTGGAACGAACTTACCCTTTTCAAGGACTTCCAGATACTCAGGGTTAATAGTCTCTAAGTAGAGTCTCATTCTGAAAACCCATTCTTCATAGTGATCTCGGTTGAACATTGGGATCTTGAAAGAATTTTTAGGAGCCATTTCAAATCTTGTCACTAAAAATTTCTAAGTACCCAAGACTAGGCTATGTAGAATATCTATGTAGAACTTCTGCCAAGTCGAAATTTCTCTAAGTAGAAATTTTGCTCAAGTCGAAATTTCTCTTAAGTAGAAATTGTCCAAGTCGAAATTCACCAAGTAGAAATTGTCCAAGTCGAAATTCTATGTAGAAAATCTCAAGTCGAAATTCTATGTAGAACTTTTTGTCCTTAGAATAATTTTCTGCAGATTACTTTGATTTTGAATAAACAATATCACCTTTTTGACTTTTGATTACTTTACACACCGAAAGTGACTAACCCACTTGCTAAGCACTGAGTACACTTTCTTTTGCTTTCGGCCAAGGAATAATAATCAAATCAAAAGTACAAAAACACCTTTTTGACTATCTTATTTGTTTGAAAAAGGAGATCAAAAAGTTGTTGGGTTATCTTCTTTGACAAGAACAGATGATGAACACTCAAGAACACCAAATATCAATGAACCCAGATTAATTCACAAAAATTAATTAAAATACACCCAAGCTAAATAATCACACCTGGAGTATTTAAATAATTTTTCCCGGATGAGTTTTCACTGGAAATGAATTAAAGCTCACTTTTCGAAAAAATGAAAAGTAGATCTAGAAAATGAAAACTCACGATTCTTCTACCAAACACAAGGATCTATGTTTTGTATGTTAAACATCCGCTCTGATACCAATTGTTAGGTCCAAATGTGTTGTAGAGGGGGGGTGAATACAACTTTTCGATTTTGAGAAGCAATAAATACGATGCAATAAATGAACACATAGATTCAAGGAATATATTTCTTTATATATAACTTGAAAAGGTTGCTACAACATTCATTACAAAGTATAACAGAAGTTCAGAGAGAAGTGAATGATTCTAAGCTCTGTGAATACTCTCTCTCTTTTTCTTGTGTTTTTCTCAATATTGCTCACTAACTAAAACATTACACAAGTGCTTCTATTTATACTACATGTAATCTATGACCTGTAGTCTTCAAAGACTAAGATGTACGTGGCCCAATGATGTCCACATAAATCTTGTCTTATCTTGAAAGCTTGGAAATCTGCCAATCAGAAGATGCCATGTGTCATGTTGAAGCTGCACTCTAAGTAGAACTTCTACTTGAGAATTTCTACTTAGCCATCTCGAAATTCTAAGTAGAACTTCTACTTGAGAATTTCGACTTAGCCATCTAGAACATTTAGTACTTAGAAAATATTCTGGTCTTCAACTTGAAACTTCAATGCACATCTTGAGCTTGTGATATCTTCATATCTTCTTTGTTCTTCTACAAGCTCTTGAACATGGATCTTTATTACTGACATAAACTTGCTATCAATGTCCTGACACTTGATGCACTGGTCTGGTTCATAAGTGACTAGTCTTGATAGTGTTTCTGCTTCTTGAATAAATTACCATATTCACTTAGTAACTTGGCTTTCCAATATTTGCTTTCCTTCTTGTTCACTTGAAATCAATTGGTCTTGTTGATACTGATAGTTATGATCTTGAATCTCGAATTCTCAAATCACTGAGGCCTGAACAACTTTGACTTGAACTTCTCTCAATGATTTCTTCTTGGCTTGATCATAGTTAACATGTTCAATTGTATCAATTACCTTGTCTTCATTTTGTGTTGATTCCTTGTGACTTCTTGTTCTTGATTGTCTTCTGGTTAAGTATCTTTTCGTTTAATTGAGTTACATTAGTTATAGTGTTACAAGTTAATACACTCTGCCTTTCAATGAGCATTACCATAATTCAAAGGAGTAAGTTTAGTCTTCACATACCCGTATAGGTTGCTCAAAAGCGTATAGGGTTGCATGTACCTTATCCCTTGAGGTTGCAACTTCCGTCTTAGGGGCTTCCGTTGCGGGAGCTTGTCACCCGGAAGCCTGACTTTGGGAGCCCCATCTGGGAGCCCTGCTTGTGGAAGCCTAGCACCGGCAGCCCAACCTGGAAACGTTTGTTCTAGGGCCCTATCCTTAGTCCGCGTGGTTGCCACCCTAGGTGTGGGGGTACCGTCCGGTAACCCTATAGGTCCTGGAAGCCCGCAGTATGGAAACCTGGCTCTGGGAGCCTTACTGGCGGTAACCCATTACTGGTAGCCTGGGTGCCGGAAGCTCGACCTGGGAGCCTTCATTCCGGGAGCCCCAATTATTTTATGAAATCGAGTGTGATAATGCCATGTAAGCCATTCCTGCAAGGCTACATTAGTAAAATCTTTGATAATCCATACGAGTTAACTCTTGTAACCACGTAGGTTAGTGACTGAAAGATCGATGTATGCCAATCACGGTTCCATACATGATTAATAACAAAGGAAGCCATGTATGGCAATCAGGGTTCCATACATGACTAAAAAGGAAGGGATCCAGGTGTGCCGATCAGGGTACCACACAAGCCCGAAAAATGAGGGGAACCATGTATGCCGATCAGGGTTCCACAAAAGCCCAAAATAATGAAGGGGAACCATGTATGCCGAACAGGGTTCCATACATGCCCTGGTAACCAAGTAAGACATGTGAACCACTCAAGGTTCCGTACATGTCTGGTATTGAAGGGATCCAGGTGTGCCGATCAGGGTACCACACCATCCCAGGTAATGAGGGGAACCATGTATGCCGAACAAGGTTCCATACATGCCCTAGTAACCAAGTAAGCCATGTGAACCACTCAAGGTTCCATACATGTCTGGTATTGAAGGGATCCAGGTGTGCCGATCAGGGTACCACACTAGCCCAAGTAATGAGGGGAACCATGTATGCCGAACATGGTTCCATACATGTCCTGGTAACCAAGTAAGCCATGTGAACCACTCAAGGTTCCGTACATGTCTGGTATTGAAGGGATCCAGGTGTGCCGATCAGGGTACCACACCATCCCAGGTAATGAGGGGAACCATGTATGCCGAACAAGGTTCCATACATGCCCTAGTAACCAAGTAAGCCATGTGAACCACTCAAGGTTCCATACATGTCTGGTATTGAAGGGATCCAGGTGTGCCGATCAGGGTACCACACCAGCCCAAGTAATGAGGGGAACCATGTATGCCGAACAGGGTTCCATACATGCCCTGGTAACCAAGTAAGCCATGTGAACCACTCAAGGTTCCGTACATGTCTGGTATTGAAGGGATCCAGGTATGCCGATCAGGGTACCACACCAGCCCAAGTAATGAGGGGAACCATGTATGCCGAACAGGGTTCCATACATGCCCTGGTAACCTAGTAAGCCATGTGAACCACTCAAGGTTCCATACATGTCTGGTAATGATGGGATCCATGTGTGCCGATCAGGGTTCCACATAAGCCCAAAAAATAAAGGGAGTCATGTATGCGGATCAGGGTTCCATACATGCCCTAGTGACCAAGTAAGCCATGTGAACCACTTAAGGTTCCATACATGTCTGGTATTGAAGGGATCCAGGTGTGCCGATCAGGGTACCACACCAGCCCAAGTAATGAGGGGAACCATGTATGCCGAACAGGGTTCCATACATGTCCTGGTAACCAAGTAAGCCATGTGAACCACTCAAGGTTCCGTACATGTCTGGTATTGAAGGGATCCAGGTATGCCGATCAGGGTACCACACCAGCCCAAGTAATGAGGGGAACCATGTATGCCGAACAGGGTTCCATACATGCCCTGGTAACCAAGTAAGACATGTGAACCACTCAAGGTTCCGTACATGTCTGGTATTGAAGGGATCCAGGTGTGCCGATCAGGGTACCACACCATCCCAGGTAATGAGGGGAACCATGTATGCCGAACAAGGTTCCATACATGCCCTAGTAACCAAGTAAGACATGTGAACCACTCAAGGTTCCATACATGTCTGGTATTGAAGGGATCCAGGTGTGCCGATCAGGGTACCACACCAGCCCAAGTAATGAGGGGAACCATGTATGCCGAACAGGGTTCCATACATGCCCTGGTAATCAAGTAAGCCATGTGAACCACTCAAGGTTCCGTACATGTCTGGTAATGATGGGATCCATGTGTGCCGATCAGGGTTCCACACAAGCCCAAAAAATGAAGGGAGTCATGTATGCCGATCAGGGTTCCATACATGCCCTAGTGACCAAGTAAGCCATGTGAACCACTCAAGGTTCCATACATGTCTGGTAACAATCATGAAAAGTTTAAAATTCTGATAATTTCAGCATGCTGCAGAGGGATGTACATCCACTACCCCCCTAGTTCTGGATGGTAGCCTGGCTGCCATGTGGAACTATTTTTGTGGGGCTTCCATGCCCTTCTTTTCCAATTAATCATAAGTCAACAAATGTATAAGGAAACAGTCAACTTCTCCTTTCACTGAAAATCAAGGAGTACGATTACGTCAAACTGCATCCAGGGGATATGTGCATCCATTACCCCCCGGGCATCTGGTTCAGCTCTATTTTTGATATTTTTACTTCTTTCCTTAGAAGGTTTGAATCTATACCCGGGACGAAGCAGGGTATTGTATCATAACTTGTTGCAGCTCTTGTCAGGTTCACGAACCTTAGTTGGGAAGTCACATTTATTTCCATCGTTAGGAGGCCTATGCCCATTTCCTTCTTGATAGGAAGCCTCATTTCATTAATTTTTGATTGGCTATTCTCGTGAGCATCTTCATGTAGACCCTTCATTGGGCATTTTAGATTTTCTCCATTTCCCATGTGGGAGGCCGCAAGCCATATTTTTCAGGGGGGAAGCCATCCCTTTCCCATAGCAACCTCTTTGAAAGGTTCTTTTTTTGATTAAGAGGCCTTTTTAGATGCCTCCGATTTCCTTGCATACTTTCAGGATAACCTTCCATTCTACACTTGCCAGATAGTTAGTAGCCCTAATATGTGGCAACCCAAGTGGCATGCCATACGTGGGCCTCATATCGCTTCCTTTTTGGTAGTGAGATCATCGGTATCCTTTAATATTTTTGTGGTAGCTTTCCAGAATTTTGTTTGCTTTCACAATTCTTTCCCGAAGACATCTCATGATTTGAGCTTCAACTGTTGGAGGGGCTTCTCATAGGAGCATCCCGTGAGGAAAACTTTTGGTTCGTAAATCTTTTAGGAGCCTGAGGTGACCATAATATATAGGCCTTCTTTATTTGGTAGCCTCTAGCCCTTAGCCATCCTCGTCATTCTCATGAAGCTTCTGGTCAGGCTGCCGTCATGACTATGTTGCTTGGAGATGTTGGGAACTTGGTTGCCCCTTTTCCAAGAGCTTCCTTTGCTTTCTTGGTATTGGCACCTCCATTAGTTCATCTTCAGGGCTTTCATGCCTTTTCTTTTTGGTGAGAGACTAGGTAGTGCTCTTCAAGATTGTGTTAATGGCCCTTCTAGGCAACCCTTTTATTTTGGATGGGAAGCCTCGTGGTCAAATGACAATTGAGGCTACCACTCACTTGTCTTCTATAGCCGGTAACCCTTTTACAGAATTATAGGATATGCCTGATTTCAGCTTTCCTAAAATCATATTCGAAGACCTTCTCATCGTCTGAGTTGTTCCCGTTTAGCAACGTGGCTGGTAGGTCACTCATTTTCTACATGGCATTTGTGTTCCGGGATGCTGATCAGTTACACCGGAAGCCCTGTCTTTGCTTCCACAATATTAAACTGCTCATCAGGAAGAGTTTTTTAATTCCATGATTTTCCTTACCAGCTTCCAACATCAATATTATTGGTGGTGCTACCCCACGAACGAATTGGAAACCTTGACATGAGGTTTCCATGATGGAAGCCCCGCACTATAAGTGCACATCTTCTTTTTACTGACTTTTTTTATCCACATGTTTAGAACATCGTCATCATTTCTCTTTTCTGACTACTGATCTCAATTGTCAATTGTATCAGGCATTTTGATTATGAAGACAACGAATAGGAATCTGCTTCCAGCTTTATAGATATTCAATTGGTATAACATTTTGCTATTACCACGGGTGATACATATGCGCTACCCCCCGAGTGTCTACGAACGACAAAATTCATGATAACTGAGTTCAAAGTTACACAACTACAACTAATAAGTTGTATATCATTGAGCCTATGCCCAACAGAGGCCTTCCGCTGGGGCTTCCTGATGGGTGGCAATTTAGGGTGTCTTCCTTGGGACCCCAATCCAATCATGTGTCTGGTTAGTCTGGCTCCTTGGTGTTCTGTCTTCGGGGCTACCGGATCCAGGGCTTCCGAATTTTAGGGCTTCCGGATTCAGGGCTACCGGATCCAGGGCTACCAAATCTAGGGCTATCGAATCCAGGGCTACCAGATTTAGGGCTACCGGATCCAGGGTTTCCGGATCCAGGGCTACCGGATCTAGGGTTACCAGATCCCGAGCTTCCGAATCGTAAGCTTGGAGGAGATCAAGTTCAGGGCTACCGGATTTCAGGGCTACCGGATCCAGGGTTACCGAATCCAGGGCTACCGGATCTAGGGTTACCAGATCCCGGGCTTCCGAATCGTAAGCTTGGAGGAGATCAAGTTCAGGGCTACCGGATTTTAGGGCTACCGGATCCAGGGTTACCGAATCCAGGGCTACCGGATCCAGGGCTACCATCATATTCGGGGCTGCCACTCGTTGCACAGAACCTGGGGAGTGGTGGCCCATCTGCCTCCCAGGCCTTGCTCAGCCTTTCAACAATAAATGGGTCCGGTTGCCCGTTTGAGGGTATATATTCTTCATCCATATTGTCTGGATTCATTTCCCGGTTGCCTCCAAGGCCGCAAGTATGCCGGAAGCCTGACTTATGTTTTATCCATCCAGCTACTGGGCTTCCAAAGGATAGGAACTTTCCTTCACTCACATGGCTATACGCTTGAGATTCGTTCTGGCCTTGGTATTGATGGGTTTCCAGCGGGAGTCCTTCATGCTGATGCCTTGGTACCCCTAGGCGGGATCATTGGTGGAAGCCCCCTTGGCATCCTGATTGCATTCATCGTCGAAGGCCCTTTTGATCCCCCATCTGAGATCTCTTCAGATTACTTCTTTCAGGGGAAATTTCGCGCACCTTTCATGATGATGCCATGGTACCCCTAGGCGGGATCCCTGGTGGAAGCTCTCTTGGCACCCTGATTGCATTCGTCCTCGGAGGCCCTTTTGATCCCCCATCTGAGATCTCTTCAGATTACTTCTTTCAAGGGAAGTTTCGCCCACCTTTCATGATGATGCCATGGTAACCCTAGGCGGGATCCCAGGTGGAAGCCCCCTTGGCACCCTGATTGCAGTGGTCTTCGAAGGTCATTTTGAGTCCCCATCTGAGATCTCTTCAGATTACTTCTTTCAGGGGAAATTTCGCCCACCTTTCATGATGATGCCATGGTAACCCTAGGCGGGATCCCAGGTGGAAGCCCCCTTGGCACCCTGATTGCACTGGTTCTCGAAGGTCCTTTTGAGCCCCCATCTGAGATCTCTTCAGATTACTTCTTTTAAGGGAAATTTCGCCCATTCTGTGCGATTTCCGGCCAATAATTAGGCCATCCAATCTCGTATTTGGCTCATTTTGTGCACCAACGAGGCCACTATTGATCATCTCATATTTTAACGGATTTTCATACTCCTGCATATCATCTCGAAAAATATCTCCAGGCCCTTCTTCATGCGAGTTCCATCCCGGAATCGTTTCTTGTTCATCTCATTTTGGCAATGGATTAAGCTCCATTTCACACTTCTTCTTCAATTCTGAAGCTCTTTCAAGGGAGTCCAATTTTTCTCCCATTCGTTTGATGTACTGATACATGTCATGGATGGTAGCAGTATGCTTTTTATCACCATTTTTTTGTCAATACCGTTAGACGGCGTTTCATCATTGCCGGAGCGGTCAAACATCTTTTCTTCCAAAAGACGATAATTAATAGCCCCTCCTTCTAGCGCCAATTGTTGTGGGAGGATTTTTACACAACTACGTGGAGGCCGTTGCTGGAATAGCGTCGTTAAATATGGAATCGTCCAACTGCCCAGAAAGGCTCGCAGTCGGAGATTTATGGCTAGCCGCCCGGGAAGGCTCACGGCTAAGGGTTTCCGAAGAACACGGGAAGGTGTTTTGGTGATGATTGGGGCTGAATCTACGGGAATTAGAGCTCAAGGACCGAATGTTGGCCTGCCAAGAACCCTAATTATGAGAGTGAACGTGCACCGGAGTATACATGCTCTTAGTATCAACGTGCGTTTCGAGAAGAGACCCCGTAAACTGCCTACATACCACTATTTATAGTGGATCAAGCCCGTATGTAGTTCTTGATTGATATGTTCGGTTGTTTGTGATGAGTTATCTCGTATCTGATGAGATAATGATTGATATTTTCGTTTATTAACTGATTGTAATGTGTTTATCAGGTTTCCAAGCCGTACTAGGACTGTTGGAAACCTATCTCATGATGTTTATCTCAAGAATGAAGGATTTATCATGTATATATGATGTATATCCTCGAATAACTGAATAATTATCCGTTTAGAGGTGTATTTCAGCTGTAGAGACGTGCTCCTAAAAAGTAGGAAGTATGCCTTATCTGAATTGGCAGCCTAATCAGGCTTCCGGCGGAAGCTGGGGGTACCGCCCGGTAGCCTGGCTCCGGTACCCCCCCGGTAACCTGAATCCGATAGCCCAAGTATGAAAGCCATACTGGAAGCCTTATCTGATGGCTGTCCTAGTCTGAATATGTGTTTCTGCCAGGCTTCCGGGGAAGCTGGGGGTTCCGGCGGTAGCCCCTCCGGTAGCCCCTCTGGTAGGCTATTTTGGGAAGCCTGCTTTCCAGGAGCCTTGTCATCTGGGAGCCCTATTATCCGGGATCCCTCTCACCAGTTTTCATGGGTTACCACGGGTACCCTGGAAGCCCTCTGAGACATCCTCTTTCCTTGTGGATTGGACCCAAAACTCATCATGGGCCTAAATCTGATCCATGCAAGATTTTGGTCACAACACTTGCCTATATATATATATATATATATATATATATATATATATATATCATATTTACAAACAACATTACAAAATTATGTATAATATTATAAATAAATATTATTTTTTAATATAAATATAAATGTATCTTACATTAATATTAATATTTAAATATACATTTATTTATTTCATGTACTTCATGTCATGTCATGTACCCAAAAGCTCAAAACCGATACTAAATCTCGATCGTGTAATTTCATATTCGTATACTTTCGTATCGTGTACCCAAAATGCAAAAACAAACACTAAATTTGCGTGTCGTTCGTGTCGTGTGGTAAATTATCAGGTCTAATATCGGGTATACAAATATTTTAATAATTATTACAATGTACGAAACTATAAATAGATGCCAGATCACTTCGGAGTTAGATAGTGTGATTTCTATCCCAAATCTCGAATTCGAATCTAACCAGAATTAGTTTCCTTCGTAATTTTTGCTCCAAACAGGGAATGGGAATCTCCGCGAGAAATTAGGAATTTTTTTTTTGTTAGTAAAACTTTATATATTTATAATAATTTTTAATAAAATTAATTTGATAAATCAGTAAATATAAAATATGTTTTAAATTTATATTTCAATTTAATAACAATTCAAATTAACGTCTATTTATAAAAACAAAATAAATGATAAAGTTAAAATTATTGTTATTAAATCATATTCAACTTATGAAGCTTTTGAACTAATTACATAGATTAAAATTTTAAGCTATAATACTCCCTCCGTCCCTTTTTAGTTGACACATTTGCAAAAAATACACATAATAAGAAAGATTTAATTATGTAATTTTTTTCCATGTTTGTCCTTAATCTTAACATTAAATGATGAGTTATGAGTGTGTATATTAAATATAAAGTCACACATTGGTATTAGAAATAAAAGATATATATGGAAAAATTGGTAAAAAAAATGTATTGGGATAAGGAATGTGACAATTATTTAGGGGCAAATTTTTTATTTTTTTTTTGCAAATGTGTCAACTAAAAAGAGACGGAGGGAGTAATAAATACAATCATAAAGATTGTAGAATGGGGTTGAATAAAATCTTGGCACTTTTTTAAAAATCTTTTGCTTGAACAATTTCAAAGGACAGGATATAAAGACAACTATGTGTATTGTGCAGAAAATAAAAACCTCAACAATATTTCAAACTTCAGGTGGAGTTGTATGTTCCACCTGAGAATTTATTAAAAAAATACTCTGTGATATTTTCACAAATACACAGCTGCAATTTCAGTACTTTGCATCTTACATGAAACTCTAACAATTCTTAACAAATATACTTGTGTTTCTTACTAACAAAGATACTGTTATACTTGGTTATATAGCCAAGTTTATAATGCCTACTAGAAACAAAATAATCCTATAATCTAGGTCCATTAAGCATGTTACTTCACTCATTGTCTTCATGTGAGTCAAACTGGATAGTTGTCTTAGACAAAATTCTCTTCAAAAATACCATCCAATTTGCTTGTATAGAAAATGAATGTTTCTTCTTATTCGAGGTCTCCAAAATCTGGCTTCCATGTATTTTGAGATTCCATCAACACATGTCATTTGTCAGTCTTGCCAAGTCACTATCAACTGCTAAGACTGAGTAGAGATATTATCTGTTGATATGGTACATTTGCCATCTGTTGAAGGTTGATATCCATTGAGCTAGGGTCGATTGTATTTTTATCCGTTGAAGAGCCTTATCCGTTGATGAAGTTTGATTATCTGTTACTAGCAGAGGCATGTCTGTATACCAAATTATAACAAGCCTACCAGTTTGTAATGCTCTGCATTACTTACTTGAACCATTAACTGGGGATCCCTTTGTCTACCAAAGGTTCTACACTTGTACTTAGTTCAATGTAAATTTCAATTTATGTAACTACAAATTAGTCACTGAATGCAACTTGGAAGAAGATTTATGGATCATGCCTCAAGACTTTCTGAAGACAAATTGAAGAATAAGGATGGTGTAGATATGAATTTTAAAATTTGCTAAGTCATATTTCGAGAAGTGCAGAATGAAGTAATTCGAGAAGTGCAGAATAAACTGATTATAGAAACCACCAATTCGACATATGCTACATTGAAGATTCGAGAAGTCAAGAAAAAACTGATTCGAGATGTCCTAATTAGTGAAGTCAAGAAAACACTAATTCGAGATATCTTGATTAGTGAAGTCTAAAAATACTGATTCGAGATGTCTCAATTATTGAATTCAAGAAAACACTGATTCGAGATGTCCTAATTAGTGAAGTCAAAATACACTGATTCGAGAAGTCATGAGGAAAATGATTTGTGAAGTCAAGATATCGAATCGGTTATTTCAGAGATATCGAATGGGGGACTTAGTAGTTTTTCAACACAACAAAAGATAAACTTCAGCAAAGATTTGGAGACAAAGAATCTACATAAAACAAGACACCTGCAGTGGTCCATCTATTTCAGTGTGCACCTGGCAAGCCTAAAAAAAAGTTTGGAGAGAAATTCAAGAAGAAACAGCTAAAAAAGTGGATCTGGTCAGTATGCAAGACAAGAAGGAAATCCAAGATGCCAAGTTTCACTAAATCAGTATAGGCAAGCTTAGAAAGTCAGTTTGTCTGTTACTAGTTTAACAAATATGAGCTGTGTACATGTTCTATAAGTAAACAGACTCGTATCTTTAGTTGTCAAATTTTTCAGGCACATTCAAGAATATCTCTATGAGAAAAACGAAGTTGAGAATATAATTTGTATTTATAGTTTGTAGCATATTTCGAATCAAATAAAATATTAGATTTAAAGTGAGTTTGTGTATTGTTTTATTTCCGCACTATTCTTGTTCTAACATACATACTCAAGCTGCAAAATCAACAGAACCAAAAACTGAAACCCTATTGGTTTTGATGATGACACAATGCAGCAAGCTGACTGCTTGGTTCTGAAGATGACACAATGCAACAAGCTGATTGCTTGTTACTAAATATATATTAGCCTGCTATAAAATTTTATTTTGCAGGATGCTTTGATTGAGGGGGAGTTTTAGCTCAATCTCAAATTGGTGTATAATCATCAAAAAGGGGGAGATTGAAACTCTATAATTTTGATGATCATACATAGGAAGCAAGCTGGGTATTTGTTCTGGACTAATATTGTTTTGCATGTTTATTATTCATATCAATTCATAGCAAAACACAGGGCATCTCAGCTAGCTGGCAGGTCATCTCAGCTAGCTGACAGGGCATCACAGCAAGCTGGCAGACTGTCCAGAATATGTCCAGAATATGAAAGGGAAGTTCGACTATATAGATTTTAATTAGACTTCAAATTACAAGAGTGGTCTGAACATTTATACATGATATATATTCATATATATATATATATATATATATATATATGTAAAACACTCTTCATTGTAATAGTTTTTCTAAAACATCTTTCCTTAGTAAAGGAATCTTTGAATGCTTTAAAAGACAACCCATGTGCTTCTTTTCAAGCATGCTATTTTAAAGTCAAATATTCATTTTGTTTAACAACTCCACCAGAAAACGCATGTACTCATTATCAAACTCTTTGTTTTCTTCATTTCTCATTGTAACGGCTTTCTTCAAAGACTAACACACATTCTCATATCTCTCTCTACTGAATATATTCTGTGCATGAGAATCATTCTGAAAAACCTACAGGTGAACGTTAATAGTGGGATTAAATTTGAACAAAGCTTCACGTGAGAAGTTATCTTCAAGACCGTTGCAAGATTGCTCAAGAATTCAACTCCTACCCTTCACTATAAAGGCCTGCATGTTTCTTCTCTGAAGATATCAAGAACCTTCAAGCAATATTCAAGAACATACAACAAACAACTCTGCACCTTCATTTCAGATTCAACAAACAAGCTCTAACACTATATTGTATATCGATATTTTAGAGTTCATAGTTTTGAGTTGTAATCTCTTTTTATCCATTGTATTGTTCAACTTGTAAAGTTGGTAGCTACTGGATTGTCAAGTTAGTGGAACAAGGGTTTGAGGAACAGTAGGCTAGAGAAGTTAATACTTGGTGTAGTATTGAACTTAGAGAGCTGTGTTCAGGAAACAGGTGTTCCAACTAGCTGTAGTCAGTAACTGGGAGTTTAAGGGAGATATATTATTGTATCGTGTAGTTGGGTTCATTGTGATCAATAATATATTCTCTTACCAAGTTGGTAAGGGACTAGGACGTAGACCATAGAAGATTAGGGGTCGAACCTAGCTAAAATTCTTGGTGTTCTTTACTTACTGCAATTTTATCTTTCTGCATTGCATATCACAGCTAGCTACCTATTCATTAATCTGTTACATTTGGTTAACTCAGTTAGCTGCCTATCGTACCCAGCTAACTGCCAGTTAAATTTTTCAGGTAGAATTTTTATTAGATCATTGTTAGTCATAACACCTATTCCCCCCTCTAGGTGTGTATTTTCATTTGGTATCAGAGCATTGGTATACTAATATTTCTGTAACAGGAAAAGTATCGATCAAATGGCTGACAATTATCTCGAAGCAAAGTCTGATTATAGGGCACCTCTTCTCACTGGCTCGGAGAACTACAATTGGTGGAAATGCAGAATGGAGACTTACTTGTCCAAGAAACCTCTGGTTCTAAGAGTTGTGCAGAAAGGAGTGTTGGGTTTCAACCCAATATGATGTTATGGGTTTGGGTGGTCCAAGATGTATATGGGAAAGGTAATAATTGTATGTGTAGACAATTATTATATATGGTATGTCTTGATCACTAAGTTGGGAATTAGGTGCCAAGAATTAGAAGACTTGTATAACAAGTATGGTAAGACTTGTAGAATAAGTATGGTAAGTCTTGGTGGCTAAGTTTTGGATGACTATATATACATAGTCATATTGTATTTGTTTGATAGTGGTGAAAGCTTAAGAGATGTAGTCTTAAGTATTGTTTTGGAGATACTTGAGCATTGTTGGCTCAAGTATCGGGTTGGGACACCGTTAAGGTGTTATTGTTTTGATGTATTGTTGATTATTGTTAATATTAATAATACGAGTTTGGGGCGTGGGTGTTTCCACGTCAAGTACTTGTGTGTTCTTATTTTGCGCTTTGGTAGATCTTGTCAATTATTGATTGGTGTGTGCGCGCGCTCTATATTGGTTGTTTGTGAATCTCAAATTGTGTGTAAGTCCCCTAACCTAACAAGTGGTATCAGAGCCAAGGTTTGGGTTTGTGATTGGAGAGGTTGAGGGAAAGTTCGAGAAGGATTTGTTGATAAGGAGATTGCTACTAAAACGGGTAGAGACAAAGTTACGTGCGGTTTGGAGGTTGACTTGCACCTTGGATCAATCCTGTGTTCGGACTCAAGATGGAGGAAGATGGAAGAGGTCATCACAATTGTTTCAATGGCTTGATCAACCAGGTGAACTGTTTGGATGATACTAGTGATTTTCTTCAGGAGACCGAAGGATTGTGAAAGCAAGTATCGGGTGACTCAACATGTGGAAGAGCACTCATGGTGGTTGATGCACGTGATTTTGTAGATTGGATACATCGTTATGGTGAAGAACGATGGTTTGGTTTGGAGGGTCACTATATGGGTTTTAGCGACACTCAATGTTTGGAAGAACAAGAGGAGGTTCTTGTTTGAGGGGAGGCGTTGGCGAATGGACGTCGATGGCTTGATGGGTTACCGTTCAATCCGATGTGGGTATTGGGTTGAAGGGGAGGATTGTTGGGTTTCAACCCAATATGATGTTATGGGTTTGGGTGGTCCAAGATGTATATGGGAAAGGTAATAATTGTATGTGTAGACAATTATTATATATGGTATGTCTTGATCACTAAGTTGGGAATTAGGTGCCAAGAATTAGAAGACTTGTATAACAAGTATGGTAAGACTTGTAGAACAAGTATGGTAAGTCTTGGTGGCTAAGTTTTGGATGACTATGTATACATAGTCATATTGTATTTGTTTGATAGTGGTGAAAGCTTAAGAGATGTAGTCTTAAGTATTGTTTTGGAGATGCTTGAGCATTGTTGGCTCAAGTATCGGGTTGGGACACCGTTAAGGTGTTATTGTTTTGATGTATTGTTGATTATTGTTAAGATTAATAATACGAGTTTGGGGCGTGGGTGTTTCCACGTCAAGTACTTGTGTGTTCTTGTTTTGCGCTTTGGTAGATCTTGTCAATTATTGATTGGTGTGTGCGCGCGCTCTATATTGGTTGTTTGTGAATCTCGAATTGTGTGTAAGTCCCCTAACCTAACAAGGAGACTTCGAATTTCTAGACGATAAAAACAAACCAAAAGATGTTGATGATCTCACTCCCGAGGAGATTATCAAATGTGGTTATAATGGAGAAGCTAGAAACTCTATCATGAATGCATTAGACCAAGCTGAGTATGACAAAGTATCCTCTCTAAAGACAGCAAAAGAGATGTGGGATGCTTTGGAATCGTATCATGAAGGTTCAAAGACTCTACGAAAAGTTAAACTTAGCAAATTGATGAATGACTTCAGAAATTTCAAGCTCAAGAATGGTGAAACAATCAAGGAAAGCCAAGCAAGATTTCAAGTCACTATTAACACTCTAAAGAGACTTGGAAAAACCATTCCTCAAGAAGAAATAAACATGAAAATTCTAAGTGCAGTTCCATTTATTTTTGAAGTAAAAGTCACTGCATTGGAATCATGTCCCACCATTGATTCTATGGATCATTTGGCTGTGTTTGCCGAATTAGAGCAGTTTGAAAGCAAAATCAATAACAGCAAGATGGAATCAGTCAATGCTCCTGCTGAAAAATTGAAGAATTTAGCCTTACACTCCAGTGGCAGCAAGCTGGATTCAGAGTCAGAATCCAAATCTGATGAAGAATTGGCTTCCTTGTCTAGGAATATAAAGAAGATGCTGGACATGAGGAACAAGCTAAAGAAGGAGAAAGGTAGAACTTCAGGAATAAAGAAAGATGTCAAAGAGGAAGCATGTTTTGAATGTGGAAAGAAAGGTCACTACAAAAGAGACTGCTACAAGCTGAAAAACAAGCAGAAGCAGCTAGCTGCCTCAAAGGACAAAAAGAAAGGAAGGGCACTTTTGACATGGAGTGATGATTCAGATTCTGATAATGAATAAAGTGATGAGATGGTGAATCTAGCTCTTGTTGGTCTAGATGATGAGAATGATGCTCAAGGAATCATTCAAGATGGCCTTGTAGATAGTGATGTCTCGGATTCGGATGACAACAATAGTGAGGTAAACTATTTTTCTGATATTTATTCTCATTCTTCTATATTAGATGAAATAACCTTGTAGGATCATAGTAATGTATCCATTGAGGAGTTCGAAGATTTAAAAAATGAGAATAATAAGCTTAAGAAGAAGAATATTCAACTTAAGAAGATCATATCCGAGTTAATGGATGAGAAGATTCCTGATAGAAATCATGCTCAAAATCTTACTGATCTTAAGGCTGAGATTTCCCAGCTTGAAGGAATAAACAAAGTGCTTATCAAGAGAAATGATACTCTCATAAAGGAACTCAGCGAGCTGAGAGCAGAAATAGATGCTCAAGATGCATGTTTAGAGGCATTTAGTCCAAGGGAATCATGCTCAATGGAAGTATCTCAACAAGCTGAAAGAATCAAAGAATTGGAAACTGAAATCAAGAATCTCCAGAAAGGAATGGGAAAGTTTGTTCAAGGAGAAGATTCACTCAAGACAATGATGAGATATGCAAAGGTTCCAATCGAAAGAGAAGGAGTTGGATTGGCTTCAACATCACGTCTAAAGTATGATGGCAAACATGGAATTCCTTATGACTATGCCAGGCCATGGAGAATCTGCCACAAATGTGGAAATAAAGGTCATTTGGCAAATCATTGCAAAGTTCAGAATGCTAACCCAGCTAGCTGGAACCGACAGACATCTCACAGGTAGCTAGCTGACAAAACAGCTGGAACAAGAAATATAGCTTCTAAAGTGGTCCAAATGTGGATCAAGAAAACTGATTTAAATGTTTTATATGTTCTATCTGGACCCAAGCAAATATGGGTACCAAAACGTTGAGTTGTTTTGTAGGTATGTCTTGTTGTCAAAGTAAGATCAAAACAATGGAGTTGTGGATAAAAAGAACAGGTCTTTACAAGAAACAGCTAGAACTTTGCTACAAGAGAGCAAGCTGCCAAGGAGTTTTTGGGAAGAAGCTGTCAACACAGCTAGCTATGTTCTTAACAGAGTACTAATCAGGCATATTCTCAACAAGACTCCATATGAACTGCTGAAGAATAAGAAGCCAAACATAGGCTACTTAAAGGTCTTTGGATCCAAGTGCTTTGTACTCAAATCTATTGATAGAGATGGTAAATTTGATGCTAAATCTTATGAAGCATTATTTTTGGGCTATTCTTTAACAAGTCGTGCATATAGAGTTTATAATATCTCTAACGTAGTGTTGAAGAATCAATTGATGTTTCATTTCAAGAATCTAATGTTGATCTGTCAAGAGATGAGGAAGAAATTGTAGGTTCAGAGGATGCCAGCGAGCTGCCAAGGTCAGATACAGCAACTCAGCGAGCAGACAAAGAAGCAGGCTCAGAAAATAGAGCAACTCAGCGAGCTGCCAATGAAGCAGATTCAGAAAATGCAGCAACCCAGCGAGCTGCAGTAGAAACTGAATCAAGTTCAGCTAATGATAATCAAGCCGAAATCTCTCCTCCAGCAGATGAACCATGTGATAAGATGTCAAAGCTCACCTTGGAAGATTCTAGAGGTCAGAGATCACAAGAAAAGATGCCAATTTATAATGGGGATGAATCCTCTCCACCATCTAAGGGAATTAGAGCAAATGAAGAAGTTATGGCTCATCATCATTTTCCAAAGTCAACAAGGACAGTAAAAGACCATCCTCCAGAGTTGATTATTGGTGATAAATCAGAAAGCATTGTATGGAAGTGTGGTACACTTACTTGAATTTTTATTTTAAATGATTGCATATGGATATCCTTTTTGATGAATAAGGGGGAGAAAATTCAGGATTAAAAGTATGTGTGATTTAGGGGGAGTTGATATTTATTCTTATAACTCTTTACTTCACGTACTTTGCTAGGATCATATGGTTTAATGTGATGCCATGCGATTATGCTTATTATGCTTAGCTGCTTGTATAGATTGCTAATCTTTTTGCAGGGGAAGCATAAATTCAGGGGGAGTATTTAACTCCTGAATATTGGTGTGTAATCATCAAAAAGGGGGAGATTGAAACCCTATTGGTTTTGATGATGACACAATGTAGCAAGCTGTATAGATTATGCTTATTATGATTAGCTGCTTGTATAGATTGCTAATATTTTTGCAGGGGAAGCATAAATTCAG
Organism: Kitagawia praeruptora; assembly: GCA_037693485.1. Taxonomy (NCBI): domain Eukaryota; kingdom Viridiplantae; phylum Streptophyta; class Magnoliopsida; order Apiales; family Apiaceae; genus Kitagawia; species Kitagawia praeruptora. The sequence continues at coordinate 50,099,500 of CM075348.1, read as the reverse complement.
GGGGAGTATTTAACACCTGAATATTGGTATGTAATCATCAAAAAGGGGGAGATTGAAACCCTATTGGTTTTGATGATGACACAATGCAGCAAGCTGACTGCTTGGTTCTGAAGATGACACAATGCAACAAGCTGATTGCTTGTTACTAAATTTATATTAGCCTGCTATCAAATTTTATTTTGCAGGATGCTTTGATTGAGGGGGAGTTTTAGCTCAATCTCAAATTGGTGTATAATCATCAAAAAGGGGGAGATTGAAACTCTATAATTTTGATGATCATACATAGGGAGCAAGCTGGATATTTGTTCTGGACTAATATTGTTTTGCAGGTTTATTATTCATATCAATTCATAGCAAAACACAGGGCATCTCAGCTAGCTGGCAGGTCATCTCAGCTAGCTGATAGGGCATCACAGCAAGCTGGCAGACTGTCCAGAATATGTCCAGAATATGAAAGGGAAGTTCGACTATATAGATTTTAATTAGACTTCAAATACAAGAGTGGTCTGAACATTTATACATGATATATATTCATATATATATATATAGGCCAAGGTTCTAGAGAGAACACCCTTAAAAAGAGAACGAGAGAACACATCATCTAACCATTGAATCTATTAAATCTAATGGCCCCGCCAGGGGCACCCAATACAAAAAAGTCTTATAATTCTAGTCTCTATCCATTCATAAAAAAAAAATAATAAAAAAAAAATTTAAAAAAAATTTAAAAACCTGTTATGACGTCACAGTGACATCATCATCATTATTATTTTTTTAAAAAATTTTTTTTTATATTTTTTTTTTAATGAATGGATAGAGGGTAAAATTATAAGACTTTTTTGTATTGGGTGTTGTTAGCGGGACCATTAGATCTAATAGATTCAATGGTTAGAAGATGTGTTCTCTCGTTCTCTTTTTAAGGGTGTTCTCTCTGGAGCCTAACCCTATATATATATATATATATATATATATATATATATATATGTAAAACACTCTTCATTATAATAGTTTTTCTAAAACATCTTTCCTTAGTAAAGGAATCTTTGAATGCTTTAAAAGACAACCCATGTGCTTCTTTTCAAGCATGCTATTTTAAAGTCAAATATTCATTTTGTTTAACAACTCCACCAGCTGTTGTCTTGTAGAGAATTGTCAAAAGAAAACGCATGTACATATTATCAAACTCTTTGTTTTCTTCATTTCTCATTGTAACGGCTTTCTTCAAAGACTAACACACATTCTCATATCTCTCTCTACTGAATATATTCTGTGCATGAGAATCATTCTGAAAAACCTGCAGGTGAACGTTAGTAGTGGGATTAAATTTGAACAAAGCTTCACGTGAGAAGTTATCTTCAAGACCGTTGCAAGATTGCTCAAGAATTCAACTCATACCCTTCACTATAAAGGCCTGCATGTTTCTTCTCTGAAGATATCAAGAACCTTCAAGAAATATTCAAGAACATACAACAAACAACTCTGCACCTTCATTTTAGATTCAACAAACAAGCTCTAGCACTATATTGTATATCGATATTTTAGAGTTCATAGTTTTGAGTTGTAATCTCTTTTTATCCATTGTATTGTTCAACTTGTAAAGTTGGTAGCTACTGGATTGTCAAGTTAGTGGAACAAGGGTTTGAGGAACAGTAGGCTAGAGAAGTTAATACTTGGTGTATTATTGAACTTAGAGAGCTGTGTTCAGGAAACAGGTGTTCCAGCTAGCTGCAGTCAGTAACTGGGAGTTTAAGGGAGATATATTATTGTATTGTGTAGTTGGGTTCATTGTGATCGATAATATATTCTCTTACCAAGTTGGTAAGGGACTAGGACGTAGACCATAGAAGATTAGGGGTCGAACCTAGCTAAAATTCTTGGTGTTCTTTACTTACTGCAATTTTATCTTTCTGCATTGCATATCACAGCTAGCTGCCTATTCATTAATCTGTTACATTTGGTTAACTCAGTTAGCTGCCTATCGTACCCAGCTAACTGCCAGTTAAATTTTTCAGGTAGAATTTTTATTAGATCATTGTTAGTCATAACACCTATTCCCCCCTCTAGGTGTGTATTTTCAAAAACATCCAAACAAAATAAGAAAAATCAAGATAAAGTTGATAATACATTCACCCCCTCCCCCGGGCCCCGGTATTATCCTAGTACGTATTCATGCTTAATATTATCCGTTGAGATATCACTTTCATTTATACAAAATTACAAAGCACAAACTATTTACAATTAGCTAGTCTCTATATATCCATTGATAGTCAAAATGACTTATAAAAACCTATCACTATTCTGTCAACTGATAACTTGAATCTTTTAGTGCATGTTATAAAAGAACTTATCCATTTATAAGTTACCTCTTCAATGGATGCTGTAAAACATCTCATCCGTTGAACAGCTATATGAAATTACTTATACAAATATGTTTAAGTGTTTTGAGTTATCATCAAGAAACAACATAATTTCTAATAGTTTCCCATGTCATTTCGATATTTGATATATAATTGTTTTTGAAAGTGAATAGTATGTTTCCAAAGAACACTTATACAATGGATAAGAATATTATATTGTATCATCAAGACTAAATTTTAATAGCTAACATAATCCTCTCTCTAACGAATCACTCTCGTTAAACACAATTTTTCTTATAGAGCCGTTCTCTCGTTAAAATCAAAAATCAACTTCAACAAATATTATGGATACAATATTATTGAATATTATAATTAGTTTAGAAGATCTTAAAAGATATAACCTCATCGCCCTCATATTCTACTTCCAATAGAACTTTTAGTTATATGCATTCTCTATAAATTTGAACTATTTTCCTTTATATATTTAAACATCATTTCTACTTACAATGGACCTTTTAATTATATGTTTTTTCTATAAATTCGAACTCTTCTATTCTATAAATTCGAACACATATTCTACTTTTAATATAACTTTTTTTTTCGCTAAATACTTTTAATTATATGGAAAATGAATTTTTTGTCACTGAACTATTGAACTTTCTAGAAACCTACCACTCAACTATGAATTTTCCTTTTTTACTCACTAACGTTAGGTCCAATTTTCTTTTAGTTACTAAACTTAGGTTCAGATTTTGTTTTACTCACTAAACTTAGGTTCGAATTTGATTATTAGTATTATGTTAATTTTTTTTACTTACTAACCTTAGGTTCAGAATGAAAATGTCAATTGAAACTTTAATACTTAAAAATGATGCATTATAGAGGATAATTTGTTAAACTTTAATCTTACATATATGTATATCTCCTTGATCATAATCTTATTAATAAGGTGATATCACCTGAGTACATGCCCAAGCAGTCTCCTTGGCTTCTTCGCAAGCATCGGTGTACTCAGGCTCCATTGTAGAATCATCTACTGTCCTTGTTGTGAACTATTCCAGCTTACAGCACCTCTCTTTAGACAAAATAAAAACTAGACTAAGACACAGAACCGTCTTGTATATCTAAAAACCAGCATCAGTGTAACCTCTTACATCTAGCTTCTCATCTCCTCCATATACCAAGAATGAGTCTTAGTCCTCTTCAGGTACTTAAGAATATTCTTGACAGCTGTCTAGTGACCCTCACCTGGATTAAACTGGTATCTGCTCGTCATGCTTAAAGCATAAGAGACAACAGTACGAGTACATATCATTGCATACATTATAGAACCAATTGTCGAAGCATATGGTACTTTACTCATACGGTTCTTATCATCTGATGATTTAGGACAACTTTCCTTTGAGATCGCTATCCCATGAGACATTGGGACATAGCCCCTCTTTGCCTCTTGCATCCCAAAATGATGCAATACTTTGTTAGTGTATGTACTCTGACTTAAGCCGATTAATCTTTTAGATCTATCTCTATAGATCCTGATCCCTTGGATATAGGTAGCATCGCCTAAGTCTTTAATCGATAAACTTTTTCCCAACCTAGTCTTCACTGCCAGTAGAGAAGGAATGCCATTCCCTATTAGTAATATGTCATCTACATATAATACTAGGAATGCCACATGGCTCCCACTAACCTTCTTGTAAACACACAGCTCTTCTTCATTTTGTATGAAGCCAAACTCCTTGACTGTTTCATCAAAACGAATGTTCCATCTTCTCGAGGCCTGCTTCAATCCATAAATGGATCGTCGCAACTTACAGACCATTCTGGCAAACCTTGGATCGACAAAACACTCAGGTTGTGTCATGTACACATCCTCTTCTAAACTCTCATTCAAGAAAGCGATCTTGACAACCATTTGCCAGATTTCATAGTCATCATAAGCTGCTATCACAAGCAAAATCCTGATGGATTTGACCATAGCCACTGGTGAGAAAGTTTCATCATAGTCAAAGCCATGAATCTGTTTGAAACCTTTCGCCACTAGTCTTGCTTTGTAGGTCTATAACTTACCATCCATGTCAATTTTCTTCTTGAAAACCCATTTGCACTCTATGGGTTTTACCTAATCAGGTGGTTCAACCAAAGTCCATACTTGGTTTTCATACATGGAATCCATCTCAGATTTCATGGCCTCCAGCCATCTCTTAGAATCTGGACTATTCATAGCATCCTTGTAGGTGAGTAGCTCATCGTCGTCTACAAGCATCACATCGCCACTTTGAATCAGGAGTGATGTGCTAGAAATAAAGATTTAAAATTGCAAGCGCACAATTCAGTCGTTTTAATACTTGAGATACCTATCCACAGAGACTTATTATTTTCGCAAACCTTAAAATTTAATTTAATCGAACTAGAACAAACGGGTTTTGGAAATTCGGATTTTTAGTATTTAATTACTAAAAGGAAATTAAAACTAGTTAAAAACAATATTAGAATAAAACTGATTTTATCAATTAAAAAAACGAAATTGACTAATTTTTATTTACAGAAATTTTAAGAAAAGTTGGACATGAAGCATTTGTAAATGAGACTAGCCAAAACAATTCGAAAAACTCACAGCATTGTAACAATTTAAAAATGCGGCAACATTCTTAGCACAGGAACTCGACTCAAACTCTGAGAACCAAAACTCAACAGTAAAACAGATAACAAAATGAAATTACAAGACCAAACTATTAACACACAACTATTTGACAGCAATTAAAAAGAAACAGCAACTCGACAGAAAAACTCGAAACAATCGCAATAAAACGAGACAGCAACGAACTCGAGCATTACTCATCAAACTCGCTTGACTCAGAAACTCAGCTATTAACAATCACGAACAAACAGCAGAGACTGAAAGACTACACATCCTGCAAACGATCCAAACAAACTCCAGCACAGAGAACTCAACTCAAACAACAAATCCAGCGGATCGTAAACTCAAAATCAGCAATTAAAACATAGCATCAAAACTCGGCAAACACAGAAGATTCAGAAATTAACTTAAGTATCCAACGAAACTTAGTCGACTAAGCTAACAAGACTTCGAACATCAGAAAATAGCAAAATGAAATGCACGAAATTGCAACCCAAACAGCAAAGGACTCGTGGTAATCAACAACTCGCAGCAATGAAACATCTCGGTTCAGTGAATCTAAAGAACAGCAGATCAAAATTAATGCACACAATCGCGGAAATGCAACACAGAAAAACAACGACAAGCAGAAACACAGGATAAGGCGAAAGAAGGAGAAAAACAAACTGTAAGGAAAAAGGGGAAAAAAGAAAAGAAGAGGAATAGGAGGCTGGGATATGGGTTTGTTATTGTAGACTTGTAGTGAACGAAAAGAAAATGGGGATTTAAAGGGGCACAACTAAAATTAACTAAGAATAAGAAAATAAAAATTTTTATTTTCAATCCCAAGTGGTTAGTATTTTGCTACTTTGTCCACTAATCGGATTTACGAAAATAACGAAGCAAGGTAACATAAACGAGAGAGCAAGACAAGAAATTAAAGGAAATGAAAATTTGCATTAATTAAAAGAGGAGTGTCTACAAAATTTAGAACTACAAAACAAGAAATGAAATCTACCCTAAAACTACACTAAAATCTAGATTCTCCGATACAAAGGGGGTGAGGGGGTATTTATAGGACAAAAATTAGGGTTAAGGGGTGTGTTGGGTGAATCTCCACCCTGCACCTTCTAAATGTGGTGGAGAAATCCTAGTCATCCATTTGTTTTTCTTCCTCCATAAGCTTTGTTGAGTGAATCTTGGCCATACACTTAATTAATGTGTTGGGATGATCTCCACCTTCCACATGTCTTCAAAGATTCCTTTTCCTCCAAGCTCCTAATTCTTTCTCATTTTTTCATTTAAGTCCCTTTTCTTCCTCTTTTGCCCTTCCTTGCTCTTTATTTCTTTATTTTGCCATTTCTTTATTTATTCACGAATTTCCTGAAATGCAACAAAATAATTTATTAAAATACGAGTTCAAGCAATAAATAGGTAATAAAAATATGCAAAAATATGCACTTATCAAGGAGAAATCCATAATATCTCTCTGGCTCATGGCGAATCCTAGTAGATCTACGAACAACCTGTATTTATTGAGCAGTGTTGTTCTGAACACTTTCAGTCACATCTCGCTCATGTTCCAATTCTGGTTCAACATTATCTTGTGGTTCTCGATCCTAATCGAGATCTATTATCATCCCACTATTTTTCTTAGAAAGTAGTTCTCTCTCTAGAAAAACAGTCGTTCGAGAAACAAACACTTTGTTCTTGGAAGGTTTTTAGAAGTAATACCATTTTGTTTCCATTAGGTATCCCACAAAATTACATTTGTCTGATTTTGGTCCTAGCTTGTCGAAGACCAAACGTTTCACAAACGCTTCACATCCCCATACTTTTATAAATGACACGCTATTACATTTCTCAGTCCATATCTCATATGGTGTTTTTTGAACCGATTTTGAAGGAACTCAGTTTAGTATTTGTTCAGCCGTCTCTAGGGGATAACCCCAGAAACTGATTGGAAGATTCGCTTGACTCATCATCGATCGTACCATGTCCAACAAGGTGTGATTTCTCCTATCAGAAATTCCATTTCACTATGGTATTCCATGAGTAGTGAGTTATGATACAATACCACACTCCTTTTAGGTAATTCAAGGCTTAGGTATTCATCTCGACGGTCAGATTGTAAAGCTTTAATACCTTCACCAATTTGCTTATCTACTTCAGCCTTGTATTCTTTGAACTTTTTCAAAAGATTTGAATATGCTCTTCAACAGATACACATATACATATCTACTGAAATCATCAGTAAACATAATGAAGTAGTAAAAACCACCTTTTTCCATCAAACGCATAGGACCACATACATCACTATGTATTAGTTTTATCGTTTGGTGGCCCTTTCACCATATCCGATAAAAGGGGCTTTTATCATTTTTCCAAACAAACCAAGATTCGTATTCTTTGTATGATTCATAATCAAACTTATCCAACAATCCATCCTTATGAAACTTAGAAATACGTCTCTCATTAATAAGGCCTAAACGACAATGCCAAAAGTAATGTTTGATTTGAGTCATTTTAGATAATATAAATTGTTAACCAATTGTGCAACATTATTAACCTTATCATTAAAATGGAATAAATAACAATTTTTATTCAATTAAAATGAAAAACCTTTCTTGTCCATACAAGAAAGCAATATAATGTCTCTGTATTTACAGGCACGTAGTTACAGTTATCAAGTTCTAAACTTAGCCTTGAAGGCAAAATTAAGTAATGAGTTCCATCAACTAGAGCAACAACTTTTGCTCCAATTCTAACTGGATACCTGAAACTTGACCCTCACCGGTCTTCTTCTTTAGATCTTCCAAATAAGCATGATAGTTTAACTTCCAATCATCCGATTTTCCACAGAAGCGACAATCGTCTTCTTTAGTAACACCTCATTTAGGCCTCAAAGCCTGTTCGGGATTGGACTTTAATTTGGCCATAGAATTAGATCCAAATATTCTTCTTCCTTTCTAATTTCCTTTCCCTTTTCCATTTCTACATTCACCATCATTATGGGAGTGGTCCATGAATTTATCATGTTGCTTACAGCAGTTCTCAACGTGCTCCTCAACTCAGTGGGTGTTATGTCTATCTCATTTATTTCATTTTTTATAACAAATTGAGAATAGTTATTGTTCAAAGATTGTATGATCAAATCAATCTGAGTCTCTAGACCAATCTTGAAACCCAAAATGCCAAGGTACCCTATATACCTATCATCTTTAGAACGTGTGCTCCAATCGGATCTCACTCTCCCTACTTGTAACTTTATAATGCCTTGTTATTTTGAATCTAACTTGATGAGCCTCTCCTTCAAACATCCTTCGAAAGTGCTCAATCATTTCAAAAGCATCCAAATGCTCATGTTGCTTCTTAAGCTCGACACTCATAGTTAAAAGCAAAAGATATGAAACATCGAGTGCTTAATTAATTTGCTTCCGATAGCATTTTGTTTAGCACATGTTACATTCTCAGCTAAAAGAGCAAGGGAAGAGTTTTGAATGACATCTTTGTTCATGTGGACGATCCTCAAGCTTTTATATCAGTCTAGGAAATTATTTCATGTCAGTTTGTCCTTCTCAAGGACTATCGCATGGAGAAGTTGTTTATGTTATTTGTCATTTGATATCTACAATATTTCAAAATGCATAAATTAATCTAGATGCAGATTTATTAATTATTATGTTTAAGTGATTATGGTATATCATAATATACCTCCCACTATTTTTATCAAATTAATAGCCCTACCTATCAATTCAGAAAAGTTTTCATAAACCTTTCTAGTGAGCCAAGATCCATATTTCATCACTTTTAAGGTCAGCTTTGGCTTTTCTCCTTAAAAAGATTATTTAGGTAGACAACATTTGTCAATTACATCACATATAACTCTTGGATAGTTTGGTAGAACAATATTTGCTCCTGTTGTGGGAGGAATTTGTCAAAACAAAATAGGAGGCCTCGTGCTGGAATAGCGCCAATGAACACGGAATCGTCCAACCACCCAGGAAGGCTCGTAGTTGGAGATCAATAACTAGCCGCCCAGAAAGGCTCACGACTAGGGGTTCCCGAAGAACACGGGATGTGGTTCCTCGGAAGGATCGGACTGAATCTACGGGATTAGAGCTCGAGGACCGTGCAATGATGATGCGTTGGTCAGCCAAGAACCCTAATTATGTCGTGTCACACAAGAGTATATGTGCTCTATTTTTACTCAAGGTGTCAAAGTGTCTAAGAATCCCGTAAACTGCCTACATACCACTATTTATAGTGGATCAAGCCCGTATGTAGTTCTTAATTGATATGATCATTTTTTATGATGATTTATCCTCTTTCCAGTGGGATAATGACTGTTATTTCTGATATAAATCGAGTGTGATGTATAATTTCAGGTTACCAAGCTGTTTTGGTAATTATAGGATGATTATCCTTTGTATTTATCATGATTTTTGTATCATTTATCAATTAAATATGACATATATCCTCAAATATCCGAATGTATATCTGTTTAGGAATGTTTTTAGGTGATATAGACGTGTTCCTAAAAAGTAGGAGGCGTGCATTATCTGAACTGGCAGCCTAATCAGGCTTCCGGCGGAAGCTGGGGGTACCGCCCGGTAGCCTGGCTCCGGTACCCCCTCCGGTAACCCCACTACGGAAGCCCTATAGGATGACTGGTATTGGTTGCAGGTTACCCACAAGGGGATGCCCTTGGGACCCTGAACCATACATTTCCTTACTGCCATGTGCAAGGTAACCCCTAGGGCTACCATGGGCCCTCGGAAGCCTGACAGATTACTCATTTTCCTCATGGGTCTGGACCTTAATCCTCTAGTGGGCATAAATCTAACCCATTCAAGATTTTGGTCACAACAACTACCCCCTGGTTCCCTGAAGTATTGAGTGCAAGGGGAACCAATTATTCGCAGGGTGCCGTTTCCTAAGTCTCTCAACGAAAATCTGCATCTCCACACTCTCATCAGCGCAATATGATAAGGTGTATAAATACTGGAATTTGTAATCGTAAATATTTAGATCTGTATCTGCATTTTTATTCTTGTAATTGTGCCACGGAAGCCTGAATAAAAACGAAAGCTTTGCATTTCACCTTGTAAAAAACTCTGGTTAATTAATTTTATCCTTAGAGAATAAAATGGATATATATCAGAGATAAGTGGAAATTGAATTCGAACTCTTTTATTTTCCTTGATAAGCTTGAGACGGTTCATTCCTCGTGTCAATACACTTTCCCGCCTACCTCGTTTTCCGTGCCAAATTCATTGGCCAAAGAGGGCACGCCTCTTCCCTATTTACTTTTATATATTTGTGTATCCAGCCTTTTCACTTTTCTTTTCATCTTCACAAGACTTTTTCTCAAGTGTGCAAGGGTTGCAAAGGAGTTTCCGACGTGGTTTCCGACGAGAGCTAAGACATTCGAACTCCCGTTTCTACATCCTTCATCCAGGTATGTCTACGACCCTGGAATTAGTACTGTAATCATAGTAGCCATGCATATCATGTGTTCTATGCCTCACATTACATGCATATTAATGTTTGTCTTTGAATCGGTATTCGTTTTGATACCATCCATTTCGGTTTACCCAAGTTTCATATGTTTGGTCTTTGATTCATGCTGTACTTTTCAATTGCCGACCCTGTTTTGGATAGATCTGACTGATTGAACCTTTATAAAGAATTGCATGTGTAAATCTTCTTGCTCATAGTGTATGTATCAAAGGGATTTGGGGTGATTCGTATTCCGGTTGCCCCCTTTGACACTTTTCTAAATGCTCATGGCATGTTTGATGTCTGTTCTCATTGAATTGTGTTGTCTTAGACTTGTTCTATTAAGTTAATACTTGTGGATTATTGATCTGGGTGTGACCATGGTGCCTTAGAAAGATTCCCATGGTTTCTACTTTATTCTGGTAGCCCCAACACCATCATGTTAGGTTGCCGTGTTGATGAGTATTTTCACCCCTAGTTCTCTTTTGGCTTGGCCATTTTTGCATATTCTGGGTGTCCCTTTAGTTGGGTGTTGGAAACGTTACCCAACTCTAAGCCATCCCACTTCAATCCCCTTTGTTAACCTGCTTCCTATTTGTGGTTGCAGATGTCCACCTCGTCATCTTCTGGGGGTTCCCCACGGTACCCTGGTAATTTGTCACCGATTTCTGGGGTCCTTCGGACTCTTGGTCGACCCATTTAAATGATGTGTTACTTAACCAATCTTTGTTACAATCCAAACCTTCCATCAGCTCTCAAACTCGCTCTCGAGTGGAGATTATAGACCCTCTTGAAGCCGAGATTGTGAACTGGTATCCCGATCCTTCTTTAGAGGTTGGTTCATCAAATTTTAGCGTTGGGAATGCCGAAAGGATTACCCTGAGTTCTAATACTGATGAGGAGGATAGACTGGCTGGCGTGTTTCAGGACGAGGTTGAACAATCATCCCATAATAATGTAGATTTGATGGATGAGGAGAGAAATGTTGAAGGTGGTTTAATGATTGAAATTGAGCGGAAGACTCATATTTCGGTATGCTTCGTTCCTTCATGTGAGAAGTTAGATTCCACCATGAACGCAGATAGACTCTCGAAACTTCTGGAGTTACATGACCCCAGATGTAGCTTAGTGGTGCCTAGTGAGGGTGAACGGTGCCATAAGTTTGATAGTTTCGAACCTGATCAAACTATACCGAATGCCGTAATGTCTGCATCATTTTTCAAGATTGGATTTTCCCTTCCATTACATCTGTTTTTTATCGATCTCTTGACCTTCTATGATATTGCTCCTATGCAACTGACTCCAAACTCATTCAGAGTAGCAGCCTGTATGTATATCCTGTATGACCAGACCTTCTCCGTCCCCTTCACCGCCAGAGAATTAGGATATTTCTATCAACTAAAGGATGGGAGTAAGAAAGTTGGTGTCTTCTATCTCACTGATTGGAACAATAGGCAGGGGAGATGCATAAAGGAAGACAAAAAAGGAATGGATGACTGGTTGGAGCAGTTCTTATACTGCTATGATTGTGAGGGGGTTCGGACAGAGTTTAACTTATCCCCTGGTAAGCCCTTTATCATCCTACCTTGATATTGTCCGTCTGATTGCACCAATAATTCTAACTTTTCTTCCACTTACCACATTCTCTAGGGATCCCAGTGCAGACTCCCCTCAGTGGGATAGAGGAAAAAAGAGGTAGGAAGGTCATGAAGCTTGCGGCTAAGTTGGGTGATGGTGAGAGTTTGCTTGTGCCGGAAACCCTTGAGAGGTTGGGCTTTTTTAAACTTAAGTGTGTCCAAACCGAGAATGTGAATGAGAAGACTGTGGGTGAATTCACTCCTCGGGGTACCCCTGGAGAGGGTGACACCGGTGATGGGGCTTCCGGTTGGTGCAACCACGCCCACCTTTTTTTGTGTTGATATACTGCTTTCTTTTCCTTCGTTTATTTGTTTCATACATGTCTACTTGCTTTTTGTACATGTTCACATGGATATCCTTGATTTACCATACTGTGATTATAACACTATTGCTCCTCTGTTCTTTCAGGTATGTCGGGGTCAGTGCCATCATTTATTAAGCCGTCTGAAAGATATGAAGACCTGTTTCCAAAGGATGAGTTGGTGATGCTGGGTACCCCCATTGCCGCCGTTCCCATCTCCAGGGTTCCTGTCCCCTCATCTGTTAAGGTTGAGCCCTCTACTACAGACAAACGCAGGCTTTCCCAGGTCTCGGGCGGATTAAAATCCACCCCTGAAACTCGATCTTCAAAAAAGAACAAGGGTGTCTCAGCAGGAACCCCCAGTGAGTGAGGTAGAGCAGTTCTATCGTGTGTCTGGTGGGCAGATTCCTATGGAAACCATTGCTGGATGGGCCAAGCAGAAAATTAATGACGCTGCCAGGTCAATGCTATTTTCCTCGGGAGAAAATTTGTTTCATCAAATAAGGATCGGTAACCAGTTGGTGGCGGCTACCCGTGGTGACATGAAGTTGAAAGAGGATTTGAAGCAGGTAAGGTATGATTTTAACGTTGCTGACGAAGAGAGGAAGAAGCTAGTAGATGCAAATTAAAAGTTGAAGGGTGAAGTTTCAGCTATCACGAAGGAGAAGGACAAGCTGGGAAGGTTGGTTTATGAGCAAGATAAGGATAAAGAGGAGATGGTGGCAGCCCATGCTACCGAGGTTGCGGAGCTGCAGCTACAAGTGGATACCCTCCAGGCCTCTGTAAAGAAGTTAAAAGAGGTGCTTCCCGAGAGGTACAAGCTGGGGTTTGCTAAGGGGGTTCAGGACTACATGAAATCTACTTGGAAGGTGATGCCGAATCTGGATTGGACCCTTCTGGGCGAGGATGCCGTGAAGCAGGTGGAGAAGTTTAAAGCGGAAGCTATCAAGTCTCAGACCTCTGCTGCGAAGGTGACCCCCAAGCTGTCCGATACTCCGAAAGATATGACTAAGGATACTCAAGATACCATGGTTGATGCTCCCGCAGAGGCGGTCGAGGTGGCTCCAGGTGACTCCACAAAAAAGGTGGACCTTGTTGAGGATTCCCCTAGTTCCGAGGCTACTAAAGATCCCTCATCTTCCTAAATCATCCTTTTCCAATCACCTTGAACTTTTTATTATGCCGGTTTATGAACTTTCTATTTTAATCAAGGGGGTGGGCTCCTATAACGCTCCACAGATGTAAGGATTTAATCTCTTAACTCTGTTCGTTTTATGGCCTCGGGCCTGGTACCTTTGAATTTGTTTTATCCGCGCAATGCATGTTTGTTTTATTATCTGGTTTTTTCTATAGTAGGTATAGTTGTCGCATCATTTCTGATCATTCCACGAGAACTAATTTGGAGTTGATGGTTGTCATGATTTAAATTCTAAAGCTACTCCTACCCTGGGGTACCGATCTGCTAAGTAATGGAAAAGGTAATCGCTATACCTTAAAACAATTTATAACTAAATACAACCACTTAATCTATCGGGTAAAATGACTCTCCTGAATAATCCTAAAACAAGTTCATACAAGTTCTTAGAGGATATATGTCATACGTATGTTGATTAAATAGATATTAGATCATGAATCAAAATACAAATGATAGAATAGTATCACGATATAGAAGTGTACAAGAGCAAACATGGCAACACATACTCGGATAGGTGGCCACAGAATTGATAAATTACTTGTACTTTTGTCCGTTCGGTTACAGCTGTGGGTGTGGGGGTACCGTCCGGTAACCTTACAGTATCTGGGAGCCCGAAAGACGGGAGCCTGCCTCCGGAAGCCCCTTGGCCGGTAGCCCGAATCCGGTAGCCTGGGTGCCGGAGGCTCAGCCTGGAAATCTCTACTCCGGGAGCCCTAGTCATTTAATGAATCACATGCGGTGATGCTATGTAAGCCATTCATGATTAATAACGATGGGGGTTATGTATGCCAATCAGGGTTCCATACATGCCCAAAGAGTGCAGGGAGTCATGTATGCCGATCAGGGTTCCATACATGCCCTAGTAACCAAGTAAGCCATGTGAACCACTCATGGTTCCATACATGTCTGGTATTGAAGGGATCCAAGTGTGCCAATCAGGGTTCCACACAAGCCCAAAGAATGCAGGGAGTCATGTATGCCGATCAGGGTTCCATACACGCCCTGATAACCAAGTAAGCCATGTGAACCACTCAAGATTCTATACATGTCTGGTATTGAAGGGATCCAAGTGTGCCAATCAGGGTTCCAGACAAGCCCAAAGAATGCAGGGAGTCATGTATGCCGATCAGGGTTCCATACATGCCCTGGTAACCAAGTAAGCCATGTGAACCACTCAAGGTTCTATACATGTCTGGTATTGAAGGGATCCAAGTGTGCCAATCAGGGTTCCATACAAGCCCAAAGAATGCAGGGAGTCATGTATGCCGATCAGGGTTCCATACATGCCCTGGTACAAGTAAGCCATGTGAAGCACTCAAGGTTCTATACATGTCTGGTAGTAGCTATAAAAAGTTTGAAATTCTGATAATTTCAACCTACTAAGCTAAGAGGTGTATTCCTTACTACCCTCCTAGTTCTGGATGGTAGCCTGGCTGCCATGTAGAACTATGCTTGTAGGTATTCCATGTCTTTCTGTTCTCCAATATTTATAAGTGATAAATGTAAAAGGAAACAATCAACTTCTACTTTTACTGAAAATCAAAGAGTACGATTACATCAAATTTCATCCAGACAGGGGTGTGCATTCACTACCCCCCGGGCATCTACTGAAAATCATGAAATCCTAAGAACTGAAAAGGAAATGTCACAACCATAACTAGTAGGTTGCCTTTATTCATTCTAAGCCTGAAAGAGGCCTACATTTGCTTCGAAAAGAGTTTTACTGATAGTACTTCTTAAGGTGCTCTGCATTCCAAGCACGGGGAATAGTGTTCCCATCCAGGTCTTCAAGGTGGTAGGTGCCTTCCCAAAAAATAGACTTTATTTTGTAAGGCCCTTCCCAATTTGCCCCCAAGGCTCCGTGTCCGGGAACCCGCATACTGGGCATCATTCTTCTCAGTACTAAGTCGCCAACCTTGAGAGGTCGAGGGCGTACCTTGTTGTTGTAGTATTTGCAGGTTCTCTGTTGGTAAGCCGAAAGTTTCAGCTGGGCGGTAGCCCGAGTTTCTTCCACCATATCCAGGGCCAACCTATGGTTTATTTCATTTGATTCTTGACTGAAGTTATCCCTCCGGTAGGACCCTGCTCCCACTTCTACGGGAACCATAGCCTCACAACCATAAGCTAGAACAAAAGGGGACTCCCCGGTGGTGGACCTGGGAGTAGTGTTGTAAGACCACAAGACCATTGGAAGCTCCTCTGGCCAGTTTCTCTTTTTGTCTTCCAACTTGGCTTTTAAAGTGTGCTTGATGATTTTGTTCACAGCTTCCGTCTGCCCATTGCTTTGGGGATGGCAAATGGCTAAAAAAATCTTTCTTTATCTCCAAGTCCTCACATAGACTTCTCATTTCTTTACTATCAAACTGCTTGCCATTGTCTGAAATCAGCTTATACGGTACCCCGTATCTACATATAATGGCTCGCTTGACAAATTCCTTCTGCTTTCCGACAGTGATGGTAGCTAGGGGTTCCACTTCTGCCCACTTGGTAAAGTAGTCAACGGCTACCACAGCATATTTTACACCACCTCTGCCTTTGGGAAGTTCCCCAATCAGGTCAATTTCCCATATTGCAAAGGGCCAGGGGCTTCCAATGGGCCTTAGTTCCACAGCTGGGTTGCTGTTGAAGTTAGCAAACCTTTGGCATTGATCACAAGCTTTGGCAAAGTCATAAGCATCAGCCTTCATGGTAGGCCAGTAGTATCCTTATCGAAGCAATTTATGGGCAAGGGAGGTACCCCCCGAGTGGTTGCCACAGATGCCTTCATGGATTTCCCTTAGGATATATTCACATTCATTTCCAGATATGCATTTAAGTAGGGGTTGGTTAAAACCCCTCTTAAACAGGATGCCATCATAGATCACGTAGCGGGCAGCCTTGTATTTGAGCTTTCGAGGTTCATCTTTATCTTCCGGGAGCACCCCCTTGGTGATGTACTCACGTATTGGGGCTGTCCATTGGTTTTCTACAGTATATTCTATCTCCATAACCTCCTTTCGATGGATACTTGGTTGGAATTGAACTTCAAGGGGAATTACCCCTAGCAAAACAGTTTCTTTTTGGGATCCTAACTTGGCAAGTGCATCGGCATTGGCATTTTCCACCCTTGGGATCTGATTCAGGTTCAGTAACTTGAACTTACTAATGAGTTCTTGGGCATACCTCATATAGAGCTCAGTGCGGGGACCCCGGCTCTGGAAGCTCCCTTTGATTTGCCACACAATCAGCATAGAGTCACTAAACACATTCAAGTATTCTACTTTCATTTCCAGGGCTAATTTTAACCCAGCAATCAGGGCCTCATATTCCGCATCATTGTTGGTAGCCTTGAAGCCAAAGTGTATGGCACTCTGGATTCGGTGTCCCTCTGGGGTTACCAACTCTATTCCAGCTCCTGCCCCATGCTATTCCAGCTCTTGCCCCATGGTTGTTCACTGCTCCATCCACGTATAAGTTCCACCATAGGTGAGGGCCTTCCACCTCCCCCTCGGTTGCTAGGGGTACCGGTAGGTATTCTTCTCCGGTAACCTTAAAAGCTGGAGGAAACTCCAATAAGAAATCGGCCAATGTTGGCCTTTGATAACAGTTCGGGGCTTGTAATCTATTTCAAACTGTCCCAGCTCGACAGCCCATTTCATCATTCTACCAGAGGCATCCGGCTTGTGCATCACTTGCCTCAGTGGGAAGGATGTTCTGACTTCAATTTTATGGGCCTGAAAGTAGGGCCTTAGCTTCCTGGAAGCCAATATTAGAGCATATGCCAGCTTTTCCATACTGGGATACTGGGTTTCCGCATCCAATAGCCTTTTGCTCACATAGTATACCGGGTATTGAGCTTCCTCTTCCTCCCGGATCAACACAGCACTTATGGAATATTCATAAATAGCTATATATAGAATGAGTTCCTCACCTTCCAGGGGTTTGGAGAGCAATGGTGGGCTTCCCAACTATTCTTTTAGCTTTTGGAAGGCTTCCTCACATTCTGGAGTCCATTCAAAGTTTTGACCCTTCTTGATAGCCTTAAAGAATTCTTTGCATTACTCGGAAGACCGAGATACAAACCTGTTTAGGGCTGCCACCCTTCCGGTAAGCCCTTGGACTTCCCTTACATTCCTTGGGGATCTTAATTCCAGCAATGCTTTTATTTTGGCAGGGTTTGCCTCGATCCCTCTGTGGTTCACAATGAATCCAAGGAACTTTTCAGATTCCACACCAAAAACGCATTTCTGGGGGTTTAGTTTCATCCGGTACCTCCTTAGGATATCAAACATTTCAGATAGGTGCAACACATGGTCGGCTGCAACCTTTGACTTGACCAATATATCATCAACATAGACTTCCATAGTCTTTCCAATCTGTTCTTTAAACATCATGTTTACCAGCCTTTGGTAGGTAGCCCCGGCATTCAGCAGCCCAAACGGCATCCCCACATAGCAGTACAATCCTCTATCAGTTATAAAGCTGGTATGCTCCTGGTCAGGCTCATACATTGGTATCTGGTTATACCCAGAATAAGCATCCATGAAGCTTAGCAGAGCGTGGCCTGCCGTAGCATCCACCAGTTGATCAATTCTGGGTAGCGGGAAGCTATCCTTTGGGCATGCCTTATTCAGATCAGTAAAATCAACACATGTCCTCCATTTCCCATTGGGCTTCCGGACCAATACTGGGTTTGCCAGCCACGTTGGGTAGAAGGATTCTTTGATCAAGCCAGCCTTTAGTAACCGGTCTACTTCTTCCTGGAGGGCTGTAGCCCTTTCACCACTAACAGGCCTTCTTTTCTGCCGGATGCCCCTTCTCTCAGGGTCAATATTCAGGTGATGGCACATGACTTTTGGGTCAATCCCCACCATGTCAGAGTGACACCATGCAAACACATCTAGGTTGCTTTTAAGGAAAGTGGTCAATCGTTCTCTTGTCTTTTCATCCAGCTGTTGTCCAATTTTCAGAACTTTGCTAGGATCTTCAGTGTCCACCAGTATGGGGATAGTATCCTCGGCAGCCCCTACCTTTTCTAGGGTGCCGGGCATTCTGGGATCAATATCAATTTCAACCGAAAGCCATTTCACCACTTCCTGGTTTTCATTCCCTAGCACCACTTCATCTAGGTCATCATCTGAGGCATCTTTCACTATGCCTTCCACCGGAATATTTTGAATTTCATCAATTTTTTCGGCAGCTTCCAACAGTAAACTCTGTGGTGGTACTACCCCCCAAAAAACAGGAACCTCTTCAGTAGGTTCCTCTGGTAACTCCACTATCATGATGGCATTGCATGATGCCTTTTCAAATTTCTGTGGTTCAAGCCCATGGCTTCTCATTAGGGCTTCCCCTTCAACCTTATCTTCAGCTAGAGTAGATTTCTCTGCCTTCTCGGCAGCCTGCACAGCTTTGTTATAACATTCCCTTGATTCATGTTGACATCCTTTCACACACCCAATGCCATTTGGTGTAGGGAACTTCATTGAAAAGTGGTAGATTGAGGTTACCACCCTCATTTCTTTTAGCACCGGTCTCACAAGAATTGCATTATGAGAGATGTCCTCATCGACTACCATGAATTCAGCCATTTGAGTGGCCCTACAGGGATCCACACCCAATGTCAGTGGTAGCTTGATCTTTCCCATGATTTGAACAGGGTTACCGGTAAACCCATATAGCTCATTATTGGTAGGCATTAATTCTTTATCCAAGAGTCCCAATTTCTGGAACGTTGTGTATGCCAAGATATTCACTGAGCTTCCATTGTCAACCAGTACTCTATGCACATTCATTCCACCAATCCTCACGGTTACCACCAGAGCATCATTATGAGGGTGGTGAACCCACTTGGCATCCTCCTCGGTAAAGGAAATATCAGCAGTCTCCCCTTTAAACAACTTTGGGGGCCTTTCTGCAAGGTGGAAAACGTTTGTTAGGGGCTTCCCCTGGCTTCCCGGGCATACCTATCTCTGGCATTCCGGCAGGCACCCCCCAAGTAAGGGCCACCAAAGATGGTGTGGATGCTTGGAGCTCGGGTAGTCCTATCCTGGTTTCCCGGAGTTTTATCTTTGTTATCTCTTCCTTCCTTATATTTCTTAGCTTCTTGAGCTACGAATTCAGTCAGGTATCCGTTTCTGATCAATTCTTCAATCTGGTCTTTTAAGTGCCTGCAGTCGGCAGTCTCATGACCATTTGCTTCATGGAAAGCACAACACTTCCCCTGGTCCTTTTTTCCCGGAGGGCCTGCCCGGTAGGGCCTGTGGAATAGCCCACTTTGTTTATTTACTTCAAGAATGTGGCCAATAGGCACGGTCAAAGGAGTGTATTCAGAATATTTCTGAAAATTAGTCCTTGGAGTGAGTATGTCCTTAACAGAAACTTTATCCTTAGTTGTATTAACAACAATGGGAGCAGTTTTGTCATCATACCGAGGGGCTCCCACACCAGCGGTACCACTTCCGGAAGCCCGCTTGTTAGAATCCCTTTTAGGGTTGTAGGAACGATTTCTCTTATTTCTGTTCCAACCCCTGGAATTGGGATCTTTGGATAACTTTGCCATTGACTCCTCAATCACTTTGTGGCGTTCCGCCTGTTGATAGAACTCTGCCAGGGTTCCGGGCTCTTCAGTTTGCAACTCTTTCCAAAATTCAGTTCCTGGCCTAAGCCCGGCTATCAGGAAATTCTTCAGGGTTTCATCAGAAGCCTTCTTCACCTTAAGTACTTGTTCATTAAATCTTTTGAAATATTGCCTTAGAGTTTCACGTTCCTCTTGCTTGATATTTGATAAGTGGATTTTATATCCAATTGGAACGTTCCATATCGGCTTAAATTGATTGTCTTGGACTAAAGTTTGTTGTAGTTTTGATGTGTTTTGTGTAGTGTGCAGGTTTGCAAGAAGGTTGATTAAGGTTGATGCTTCTATCGTTTTTGGAGATTAAATTGATTAAAATTCGGATTTTCCGGGAAGGCTGCGCAGTCTTAACTATTTTGGCCATATCTGGAGTTTTACAAGTCCGTTTTCAGCGATCTTACTGCCCACGCGAAGTTTGGGAGATTTTCTACAACATGGGACTGGTGTTGCATGAGCAGGTTGCGCGTGGTGGGCGCAGGCTGCGCGATAAACAGACTGATGGGTGCAGGTTGCACGCGCGCGGTGCTGAAAAATTACAGTTTTTATTATTTTAGTCATATCTTGAGTTCTAGAAGTCCGTTTGAGGCCCATAAGAAGTCCACGTGAAGATAACGGAATTCTCTATCATTCTAAAGTGGTCCAGAGGTCCAATTACAACTGGAATGGTGTAGAAATACTAAAGAAAAGTCAGCTACGAATTTTCCTTAAAAACAGAATCAGTTTAGGAAACGTATTTTGCAGAAATTCTATTATAATTCTGTTTTGGTATTTTCTTGCTGGGAAAGAATTATTGAGCCTATATAAACACATCCTACCATTGTAATACATATTATAACCATTACATATCAATTACTTAGGTTTATTTGTATATTTTCATACTTTGTTTTTTTATCATGGTTTCATCAGATCCCATGATGACGAGAGGTTCAATTATGAACTAATCGTTGTCATGGGATTCTAACGAATTTATTTATGGAGCTTTAGTATCTTGATGTTTTACAGATCTGTGTGTGAAGTATATCTAATATCCTCGTATGGTTGTGCTTTATGAATTTATATGCGTAGCTAACATCTAATTTGTTAATCTCTTGTGAAACGAGAGTGGATCTTGAGATTTAGAACTTGCCATGCTAGCATAGGATAGGTTGATGTTTTAACATCATGATTTGTGGCGTAAATAGAGATATTATGCTGCCCTATGTGATCTTAATAGACAACTTGTTCTTTAACCGTTATGTTTTCAAATCTTATAGAGATATAGGGTCCTAGCATAATTGGTGTCTATTCATCTTCTATCTCTTTTGTGGATGTATGTTTAGTTTGGTATTCGTATACTGAGAAGTAGCGTATACTTGTTTCGTGTTGTCCGATCAGATATCATAACCATTGCATATAGTGATTAAAGGCGTCAGATCTAAGCAAAGTATTTAATGAAGTTAGGATCCCATGTTTTCTCTTGCAGAAGTAATTTGATTTAAATTCTTGTTAGTTACTTAATTCTTAGTTTGTTAATTTAATTCCTTAGTTAATTTTAGTTAATTAAAACCAAATCTTGTTATTTGTCTTAGAAGTGAATTAAAACCATACATTGTTGCATAGGTGCATGAACTGAATTGAAACCATAACCAGATCTCTGTGGGAACGAACTCGACTTATATCTGTATTACTTGTGACCACATACGCTTGCGTGATTTACTGTAAACAATATTGGCTAGGGTGTTAATCGGCGGGGCATAAGCCACGGTAGCCCTAAATTGAGAGATAAAGTGGTCTCCCATCTTCCTCCAGGACTTGATGGATCCTTCTGCCAACCTTTTGAACCATTGATGGGCATTCCCACTCAGAGTGGAAGCCAACAATCTACATCTAGCCAAGTCTTCCACTTGGTACACATCCATCTCCGTGTTAAAACGGCTCAGATATTCAACAGGATCTGAGTTACCATTAAATTTCAAATCAGTATTCATCCTAAAGAACCTTGGTAAGGGTGCCTTCTTTTCTTTCTCAGAGAACGGGGAGCCAGAAATGACTCCAGATTTGAACTTTTTCTTCTCCTTGATTTTCTCCAAGGCTTTTGTTGTGCCCAAAATCTCCATGGGCTAGATTTAGGCCCATTAAGCTATAGGGTTCGATCCATACGAGCCAGAAGATTGATCCAGTACGAGTTATGAAGATCAGATAGAAGAAATGACTAAGGAAGTATGAGTATCAGGAGGTTCCCAATGGTCAGGAAGCTGAGCAGAGTATTAGAAGGCCAGGTTCCTCCCAGCAAAAGAGTTCGAGTTAGCATAGCAATAGCCATAGAGATGATAAAAGCATGAGAAGAGTTATCCAGACTAACCAGTTTGTTATTTGTGCAGGTACTGACGCCTAAAGGGAGGTCCCTAAGCGATATGTCCCGAAATAAGGAGGTTCCTGAGAAACAGGCTCCTGAGATATAGGTTCCTGAGTACCAGGTTCCTATAAGTTGCCAACAGGAAGTTCTAGAAGCCATCTAGAACATATAAACGAATTGATATTGGAGAATAATTCTAGGGCGCAGATGATCCTAGAATATCTCTGATCAATGAGAGAATTATAGTAGGGTACGAACTCGAGTTCTACACTACTTAGCCAACTAGTTCGTGTAAGGCTCTAAAGGAACCTGAGTCCTACACGAACTAGGCGACCGAATACTGCTATTCCAGTAAGAGACAGAATCATATTAGAAGTACGTGAGCTTGATCCCTATATATACAAGGGTACGTAGGCACCTCAGGGAAGGACGCATTAAGTTCTCTGATTCTCTCTAAAGGTACTTGAGATTATTAGAGACACCCTCGAGCACAGCTCAACCCTCACAAACACAACCCAAACATTTTCACAGAACAGTTGATCGCTAGCCTATACAACTACCCGTAAACCTCTCAGCAAGTTGTTACGAAATCCACTCATCAACATTGGCGCTAGAAGGAGGGGATAGTTAATATCTTAAGAGTGGAAAAGATGTCAGGCAACTCTGATAGCGAAGCAACCCGTTCTGAGCGACAGATTCACGATGGGAACAAATCTCCTCCCAGAGCACCGAAGGTTACCAAAGCAGCTATGATGGAAGTCTTAAAGACTGTGGGAGAGCGATTGTCGACTTTGGAGCAGGCTTCAAGCAAAAAGAGGAAAAAGAAGGCAAAGAAAGGCAAGAAGTCGAAGGTTACTCCAAAACAGTTGAACTTTGAGGAAGAAGAATCTGAGGATGGAGAGGAGGTTCCAGAAGATGGCGATGGACCAAAGCAGAATAATGGTGATGAAGAACTAGAGAATCCTGAGAAGAGTAAAACTGTTAGCAAGGGCCGTACAGGGTCCAAGGGAAAGAAGAAGACCAAGACTGGAGGTTCCTCACAAAAAAAGAAGAAAGATAAAGACCCATCTGTTGAAATAATAGAAGAAGAAAACACAGATTCAGACGAGGATACTGAAGAATCAAGCACAAAGAAAATTTTGGCTCAACTCAAGGACGAAAAGAATCTTGCTGTGAATCCTATAACTACTTCTCCTTTCACCAAGAAGGTTCGAAAGTCGGCTCTGCCTAGGTCTTATAGGCCTTCGAATGAGTTGAAATTCGATGGAACTACTGACCCCATTGAATACCTCAGTCGTTTTGACACAGAGATGGATGTCTATCAAGTGAAGGAAGCCACCAGATGTAGGTTACTGGCTGCAACTCTACAGGGTGGAGCCCATCAATGGTTCAAAAGGTTACCTGCTGATTCGATTGGTTCTTGGGCGAGTATGGGAAAGCTCTTCGTCACTCAATTTAGAGCATCCGTTGCATTCGCACCACCTACCAATACCTTAGCCAATATCAAGCAAAGACCTAGTGAGACATTGACGGAATATTTCAAGAGGTTCAATGCAGAGGTTCCAAAGGTTAGGAAAGCATCTGAGGAAACCATAAAGAATTTCTTAATTGCTGGAGTCAAAGGAGGCTCGGACTTTTGGAAAGCACTTCAAGGAAAAGAACCAGAGACGTTGGCAGATTTTTATGCCCAGGCAGAACCCTTTCGTCTTGTGGAGGAATCTCTGGCCGAGTTAAAGAAGGATCCAGATTTCGTAAGGCAAAGTGGAAGCAAGAGGTCGAGACAAAGAAGCCCCAATGGTCGTGACAATAAAAAGGTGGTTAGTCGTACATCCCAGGTGAAGCCTGAAGCTGTGAATTCTACTAGACCTATCATGAGTCAGGTCCCGCCACCATCTTCCTATAACAACAACAAACATGAGAGACCTGTCTATGAAGCTTTCACCCCTTTGGTAGCCCCGATCGATCACATTTACGCGGTGAATGAGAAGTCCTCGTGGTTTAAGAAGCCTTTCAGAACTGGTCCTCCAGGGAATAAGAATGAGCGCCCATACTGCGACTTCCATGATAACAATGGGCATAATACTGCAGACTGCCGTCACCTCAGGGACCTAATTGAAACTCTAATCAGACAAGGGCAGTTGAGTGAATGGGTGGCTCAAGAAGGTAAAAAGTATAGAGATGAGAAGACTCAGAAGACACAGACACAGGAACCTGTCATGACGGAAGGACCACCTAAGACTGGGTGCATACGCACAATTATAGGAGGTCCCCACATTGGAGGAAGCAGTAGGAGCGCCATGGAGAGGTATACCTGTGAAGCTAAAGAACGTCCTTTGACCAGTATTTACAATCTGTCACAGAGGTCCCCAAGGCTGTTTGAAGGAGAGGATGCAGATATTACTTTCACTGAAGAAGATGCTTCTTGGGTGCACCATCCCCATACCGATGCTTTAGTGGTCGAGGCAGGAATCGGGTCTTATGAGGTTCATCGAGTGCTAGTTGATAATGGAAGCTCTGTAAACTTGTTATCTTACTCAGCTTTCAAAAAGATGCATTTTCTGGATAAAGACTTAACTCCAACAAACGATACCTTGTACGGATTCACTAATAATCAAGTTCCTATCAAAGGTAAGATTCGTTTGCCAGTAACTCTAGGTGACAAACCATGTTGCATTACACAGCTGGCAGAATTCATTGTTATAGAAGAGAATATGAATTACAATGCAATTCTGGGAAGACCCGTTTTGAAGGAGATGAGGGTGGTAACCTCCATTTACCATCTAACTATGAAGTTCCCAACACCAAATGGAATTGGTGTAGTTCGAGGATGCCAGTATGAGTCTAGAGAGTGCTACACCAAAGTTTTGCAACATGCTGCTAAGGCTGCTAAATTGCCTGAACCCATGGACGAGGTTCCTGATGATTTTCCAGGAAAGAACCCAGATATCTTGCGTAGTACGCCCTTGGAAGTTTTTGTGCCAGCATCCTGTAGAGCTATAAGAATTGAAGAGATCATAGAAGAGGAACCTCATATTGAGATTCCAGTTTTTCGGGGACCAGATACCACTTACCTGTTGTTAGAAAGTGTACCCCCTACGGACAAGGATGGTGATGTGGGTATGGCAGAAGGATTGGATAAAGAAAAATCCTGAAAACTGAAACATAGTGGAAGCAATGAAGATAGTCATCCAGTATCAAAAAGAAGGAATGTCATGCACGAGGTTCAGGAACCGATTACAGTCCAGGAACCTCAAGAGGATTCGACTACAGAGATGGAGGTAGACTTAGATCCTCGAATGCCAGAAACCATGATCAAGGCTGGACCAGCTGGTGAAACTTTGGATGTGAAGATCAATGACAAAGATGGTACAAAAGTGTTGAAGATTGGAGCTCAACTCGACCTAGCCTTAAAGGAATCTCTCATTGCCTTTTTGGGTAAGAACCTGGATGTGTTTGCATGGTGTCATGCAGATATGGAAGGGATAGATCCAAGGGTCATGTGTCATAAGTTGAATATTGATCCAGAGAAGAAATGAGTGAGACAGAAGAGAAGACCAGTTAGTGGAGAAAGAGCTCAAGCATTGAAAGAAGAGGTCGACAGGTTATTGGATGCAGGATTGGTTAAAGAATCTTTCTACCCAGTATGGTTGGCAAACCCTGTTTTGGTAAAGAAACCTAATGGGAAATGGAGAACCTGTGTGGACTTCACAGATCTCAACAAAGCATGCCCGAAGGACAGCTTCCCGCTGCCACGGATTGATCAACTAGTGGATGCAACAGCTGGACATGCCCTCCTCAGCTTCATGGATGCATATTCAGGTTATAATCAAATCCCTATGTATGAACCTGATCAAGAGCATACTTCTTTTATTACGGATAGAGGTCTTTATTGCTATGTATGCATGCCATTTGGATTGATTAATGCTGGAGCCACATACCAACGGTTAGTGAATATGATGTTCAAAGACCAAATTGTCTATACCATGGAAGTATATGTGGATGATATGCTAGTCAAATCCAAGGAAGCTGTTGACCATGTAAAGAATTTGGAAGAAATGTTCGGAATCTTGCGAAAGTACAGAATGAAGTTGAACCCTAAAAAATGTGTGTTTGGAGTAGAATCAGGAAAGTTTCTGGGTTTTATGGTGAATCATAGAGGTATCGAAGCCAACCCAGCCAAGATTAAAGCATTGATTGATATGAGGTCACCAAGGACTGTGAGAGAGGTTCAGTCCCTCACAGGGAGGGTTGCAGCCTTGAACAGATTCATCTCGAAGTCCACTGATAAGTGTCAGGAGTTCTTTAAAGCTATAAAGAAAGGAAGTAAATTCGAGTGGACAGCAGAATGTGAGATAGCGTTTGGAAAGTTAAAGGAGCATTTGGGGAGCCCCCCACTGTTAGCCAAACCTGTGGATGGGGAAACGTTGATACTTTACTTGGCCGTATCAGAGTATTCCATTAGTGCAGTTCTGGTTCGAGAAGAGAATGGACAGCAAAGCCCAGTTTACTATGTTAGTAAAAGGTTACTTGATGCAGAAACGAGGTATACAGGAATGGAGAAGCTGGTTTTCGCATTGATTCTAGCTTCCAGGAAGCTGCGACCTTACTTCCAAGCTCACAAGATTGAGGTGAGAACCTCATATCCACTTAAGCAAGTGATGCATAGGCCAGAAACTTCTGGGAGAATGTTAAAGTGGACTGTGGAGCTAGGACAGTTCGACATAGAATACAAGCCAAAGACAGCAATCAAAGCTCAAGCTTTAACAGATTTCTTAATTGAGTTTCCACCTCATGTGGAGGTTACTGGCCAGGAGGGTCCAAAAGAGGTGGTGGAAGAACAGACAGAGAATGACAACTGTGCACCCTGGTGGACACTGTATGTAGATGGAGCTGCTAACAGTAGTGGAGCAGGTGCAGGCATAGAGCTAGTTAGTCCAGAGGGATACCAACTCTATAGCTCGATTCATTTTAATTTTCGAGCTACAAACAATGACGCAGAGTATGAGGCATTGATTGCAGGTCTCAAGCTAGCCTTGGAAATGAAAGTTGAGAATATTAGAGTGTTCAGTGATTCGATGTTAGTAGTTTGGCAGATTCGTGGTGGCTTTCAGGCGAGAGGTCCACGAACAGACTTGTATTTGAGGTACTCCCAGGAGTTGATCGCGAAGTTCAAAGAGGTTAAGCTAGATCAAATACCTCGAGGAAAAAATACCAATGCAGATGCATTGGCAAAGCTAGGATCTCAGAGAGAATCCACGCTATTGGGGGTAATTCCACTTCAGATTCAGGAGCAACCTAGTGTTTTCAAAGAAGAGGTAATGGACATCGAGTTCCCAGTTGAAGATTCCTGGATGACCCCAATACATCGTTACCTGGATAAAGGGGAGCTACCTCCCAGTCAAGATGATACCAGGAAGCTGAGGTATCATGCAGCCAAGTACATAATCTATGATGGAGTTTTGTATAGACGAGGATTCAATCAACCTTTGCTCAAGTGTGTAGCTGGAGAACAATGCAAGTATATCCTCGAGGAGATTCATGAAGGAGTATGTGGAAATCACTCGGGGGGTAATTCTTTAGCCATGAAGGTCCTTCGACAAGGATATTATTGGCCAACCATCAAAGCATATGCTACTAAATTCGTACAGGCATGCAGTAATTGTCAGAGGTTTGCAAATTTTGATAGTCGTCCTGTAGCACCTATCAAACAGATTGTTAGTCCTTGGCCATTCGCCGTTTGGGGGATAGACCTCATTGGAGAACTCCCGAAAGGAAAAGGAGGAGTGAAATATGCAGTGGTTGCAGTTGATTACTTTACAAAGTGGGCAGAAGCAGAACCACTTGCTAAGATTACAGCATTAAAGTTGACTGAGTTCGTGTTTCGAGCCATTGTATGCAGGTTTGGCATTCCGCAGAAGCTGATTTCTGACAACGGGAAGCAGTTTGATAGTAGAGAGCTTAGAGGGTTGTGTGAGCAGTTTGGAATTCAGAAGGCATTTTCAGCAGTATATTATCCGCAGAGTAATGGACAGACTGAAGCAGTGAATAAGATTATCAAACAGACTTTGAAGACGAGGCTTGAAGATAAGAAAGGAAGCTGGCCAGAGGAGCTTCCTGGAGTCTTGTGGTCGTATAACACCACGCCTAGAACTATAACTGGTGAGTCTCCTTTTACTCTCGCTTATGGTTGTGAAGCTATGGTACCTGTGGAAGTTGGAACAGGTTCCTTAAGAAGAAAGTATTTTGACCCCGAGAACAATGAGGTCAATCATAGATTGTATTTGGACATGGTCGAAGAGTTGAGAGCAGATTCGCAAGTGAAGTTAGTAGCATATCAACAGAGAGTTCGAAGGTATTACAACAAAAAGGTGAAGGCAAGACCTTTTAAAGTTGGAGACCTAGTTCTGAGAAAAGTCATGCCAAATACCAGGGTCTTGGCACATGGAGCTTTTGGAGCAAATTGGGAGGGACCTTACCAGATAAAGTCAGCCATTTGGGAAGGAACCTACCACTTGATGGATATGGATGGGAATCTCATTCTGAGAGCTTTGGAATGCAGAACATCTCAAGAAGTATTATCAGTAACTCTTTTATGTGTTTTTTCTTAGAAAAAGTAAGGCTCTTTCAGCCAAGAATAAAGGCGGCTTATTAGTTATAGCTGACCAGCATTTTGATTTCAGTATTTGATTATGCATGTACTCGGGGGGTACTTGATGTGAACCTCCCTACTTGCAAGACGATTTCTTTTTAAAGTATTGAGCGATAGATAGCTCTACGTTGAATATTTTGAGTGCATTCTTTGCAGCTGTAGCTCCTTAATAGTTCTTTTACGTAACAATATTACCCAAAAGAACTGGGGGGGGGTAGTATTCCTACTTAGACAGTATTGTGCATGCTATGATTTGACATTTCATATGCCAATTTGAAAACTTTTTAAGTGCTAGTTTTAGTACTTGTATTTTGAAACAGGTTACCTTGACTAACAGGTTCCTGTAGCATTGTATTGTATTTGCAGGCCACCCTGACTTACAGGTCCCTGTAGTGTTGAAAGTATGAATGTGATTCGACAAAGTATGCAAATTGAGAATGACTGATTTGAACCAAAGCCTTGGGTAGCTTCCCGAGCATGCATCAAGAAAAAGTCCTAGGTAGCTTCCTGGGCATTGAGCAAAGTCCTAGGTAGTTTCCTGGGCACAAGAAAAGCCTCAGGTAGCTTCCTGAGCAAATGTGATTGAAAAGCCTCAAGTTCCTTGAGCACGTGAATTAAAGTCCTGACAAAAGGCACCTAAAGTCCTGACAAAAGGCACCTAAAGTCCTGACAAAAGGCACCTAAAGGAACCTGTGTGGAGCCTAGACCGGCACACTTGTTCTTAAAGAGAAGCCTAATAAGCTCTCCCTCATGTGGAACCGCCTTTGGCACATGGGAAGAAGGGATAAAATCCTTAGCATTTACCTTCATAAGATGTCTAGCCTGACACATGAAGAAGAGGAATCTGTGTGGACTCCCAGAACGGCGCACAGGTTCCTAGAATCGCCTCGAGGCACAAAAAGGAACCAACATGTCTCGAGGCATGTTGGGACCTAGAGATTAGGATTGGGAGCCAAGCAGGCAACCTTTCCAAGAGATGACCCGAATTAAACAAGAGAAATTCTACTAACCTTAACTAGTTTTTTTTTGTTTTCTGTTTATTTTGCAGGTTTAATGGTCGAGGAACCTGGTCAAACCATTTAGGATCTAAGGTTATCAGAAAGGGTTTTAGTTCAGAATGCAACTCTGAAAATGTTGAGTGAAGCATAGGAAAAGACGTGTTTAAGCTTACAAGTAAGTTGTTATGATTTGATTGCCTTTTATTTCGGGAAATTATAAAGTGAAAGTACGAGTATATTCTGTTTCTTACAAAGGGCTAGCCCACGTAAGCTTGAATGCACAAGTATGGACACTAAGTAATTGCTAGAGGGAATAAAGGTAAAATGCAATGATGGAAGCATATAAGTACAAATATGTGACATAGATATGTAGCAAAAGCAGATAGTTGTCATAAACCATAAAGAGTTATGGGTACAAAGACCCAGGAAACCAGCATAAAGAGTTGTAAGGCACGAAGGTCATAAGAAACCAAATTTAAAGTTTACATTATGCGAGGCACTACGAGGGGCCCGCGACCTCATCAAAAGTTATTAAGAGTTCAATAAATCATAAAGTTTCAAGTAGTAGGAGTTTTGTCTGGATCTTCAACAGCTGGAGGAGTTGGAAGGACAGGTTGAGCATCTTCGGTAGCAGGAACCTCTGTAGTCTCGAGGATAGTACCTGGAGACCTCTCAACCATAGCCACGGGAGGTACAAGGTCCTGTGGAATCGCAGCTTCATCTTCAAAGTCATGGATCATGCTTACCACGTCATCGCCCAAGAGAGACCAGTTTAGCTCAGGCATTTTCTACCACATAGACTTCATGTAGTCTCGGATGCCTTCATTATAACCTTCATCGTATCTAGCTTTCTCCTGGATGAGCATGGACGATCTGACAGTAGCAGCAGCAGTGTTTAAAGCATCAACTTGAGCTTCTAGCTCATTAACCTTCTCCAGCATTGACAGTTTCTCGTCACTCAGATTCTTGGCTTGAGCTTGAAGTTT
This sequence comes from Kitagawia praeruptora, assembly GCA_037693485.1. Lineage (NCBI taxonomy): Eukaryota > Viridiplantae > Streptophyta > Magnoliopsida > Apiales > Apiaceae > Kitagawia > Kitagawia praeruptora. The sequence continues at coordinate 50,068,306 of CM075348.1, read as the reverse complement.
CTCCTTGTCATTTTTCAAAGAGGTCTCAATAGCTTTGGCTTTCCTCACAGCAGCGGTAGCTAGGTTAACCTTCCCTTCCATAGTAGTTAGCTCCTCTTTCAATTTTGAAACTTCTCCTTGCAATCGGAGGTCATACTGTGTCTTCTCAGCAAAATCATCACAATACCTGAGGGCAAAGAATGCATTCTATGCAGCAGAAAACCTCATGGCATGCATAGCTTCAGTGGAATCCATCTTGGCCCAACTAGCAATTGCTTCCGGGAGCACATGAGTATCGATTAATTCTTTAAAGGCATTCTGGGCCATGTTTGATTCAATCTTCACAGCCTTACCTTTTTTCATGGACCGAGTCTGAGAACTTCCAGAAAGATCAAGAGTAGTTTGAGCAAGCTTGCGTTTGGAGGAGTTTGATGGCTGGTTCTGAGTAGATGCTGGGGTAGGAACTTGACTTATAGGAGTTGCAACAAGCGGAACCTCCTTATTCTCAACCTTAAAAACTTCCTCTACGTTCTTGGATCTTTTTACGAAAGAGGGAACCTTGGGAGCAATGCCTGTAAATACAGAGTCGGAAAATAAATCAGGACAGGTAAAGAGCATAAGATGAATGGACATAGTTACAGGAATGCAGTGAAGACAAGTAAAGTAAAGTATTACCAGGGGAAGCAGGAATAAAACCTAAGGTAATGAGGTTGTCAGGTGTCAACAGAATCATGCAATCTCTTATAGAGGAAGAATGTTTTAAGGCCTCTTCAGCTCTTTGTAAACAAACCCCAGAAAAAATAGTTTGTTTGGGGATCAACGGACGACGATTGAACTCAAATCGAACGGATGGACAATCAAAATAGTACAGGAACTGCTCTTGTCATTGGTCAAAGTTTTGCTTAATACTTTTTATACATTGGCCTTGGTGACCAGGCCACGCAGTCAAATAGAAACAACCAGAACCCTTTCCAGTATCTTTTAGTCTGAAGAAATAACCTAACTTAGGTGCAGATAAAGGAGTGGTGAACAGACTGGAGTACAGAATATATGTGCTCATGGCTAGCCTATAGGAATTGGGAGTCAGTTGGAGAGGGGCTAAGCTATAAAAGTCGAGAACTTCTTGCAAGAAAGGATGTAGGGGGAAGTAGACACCTACTCTAAAAAAGGCGGTAGAGGTTACTGCATTAGGAATACCACGTTCAGGAACTTTAGAATCGAACCTGTGAGCCCTCTCACCAGGTTCTGGAACAATGATTGGACAGGTTAGACGAACACATTCTTCCCACAACTTCTCTAACCTAGCTGAAGTCATGGACGAATCAACTTTCTCACAGAAGGGTACAATTTCTTGTTTATACAACTCTCTTTCAACAGTCACCTCACTCCGAAAATCAGGTTCCAAGAGGGATTCAAGTTTAAGTTTAGGTTTTGACACCTCCTCATCATCAGAGGGCCAATCATCTCCTAAGTCAACAAATGCAGGGACAGGAGGTTGAGACAAGGGAGATATTGTAGGTTTAATGAGTATGTCCTCAGGTTCATTTACGTTAGGTATTACAACCCTGGATCTAGTTCTCTCACCAATCGGCATAGCAACTAAGGGTTGAATTGAAGATTGGTGGTCAGAATGGGTAGACTCAGAAGACATCTGCAAAAAGACAGACGAAGAAGGGTCAGGTTTTATGGAACCTAGGAGAAAGATTAGGGTTCTAAAGTGTTTAGACACAGTGCAGTTATGTACGGGGTATATACTACAGGAAACCTTGAAGAAGGCATGAATCACACATATGAATAGACAGACAGTTAAAGATTATGATAAAATCATGACGACGCAACCATGAATCGACGGTTAAGGTACTGATAAACCAGAGATTGTGAACGTTCGTGTGTGTGAAATATGGAGTGTGAAGAACAGATACAGACGCGTACATACAAAGAAAAACGACGGCATGCAAAGCCCAAGGAAACAGATAATTGAAAAACGAAACAAGGACATGAGAGAACAGAAAGAAATAAGTCGAAACCATACCTTGATTTAAGTTGAACGGCGGCGGAGAAGATGAATTAAGCGGGCGACTGTCGAACTCCTCTTGTTCTCTCTCTAAGGGTTTTTTCAAGAATTTGGTAAAGGTAAAAATGGACCTGGGGAGGGGTGAGATGGCGATTAAATAGTCAAGATAAATAAAACAGCTCCGTACACGTGGCAGAGTGTTACTGGGGCGGTAAAACGAAGAGGTACACGCGTGAGAGGCGTGTGAACCTAGGGAACTCACGCATTAACCGCAGCGTCGGTAAGTGATAAGTTTGAATTTGAATTTTGAATTATCTCTTGCTTACCAACCATTATCCCCTCTTAAATTATTAAAGTTAAAGAGACGTGGAGTTGAGTAACAAGTTAGATTCCATGGGAAGTTGAATGCAAACATAGAGTAGATTTCGGGAGCTGTGATCTGAAGAAGAGAATAGCAAGATAACAGGTTCCTTGGTATGAAGGAAGCTTACTCAAGATTATATTAAGCTGAAAATATTCTATGTCCTGTTTCCTACGCCGAGTTAGCTCATGTAGGCTTGGATATAAAATGGTGAAGCAAGGTATTGTTGCCAGAATGGTTTAGCATTGAACCTTTGATCGTAGAATTAGAATAGGTTCCTTTCACATTACATGATTTCAAGGAACCGGGGGGTACTTGTTGTGCCCAAAATCTCCATGGGCTAGATTTAGGCCCATTAAGCTATAGGGTTCGATCCATACGAGCCAGAAGATTGATCTAGTACGAGTTATGAAGATCAGATAGAAGAAATGACTAAGGAAGTATGAGTATCAGGAGGTTCCCAATGGTCAGGAAGCTGAGCAGAGTATTAGAAGGCCAGGTTCCTCCCAGCAGAAGAGTTCGAGTTAGCATAGTAATAGCCATAGAGATGATAAAAGCATGAGAAGAGTTATCCAGACTATCCAGTTTGTTATTTGTGCAGGTACTGACGCCTAAAGGGAGGTCCCTAAGCGATATGTCCCGAAATAAGGAGGTTCCTGAGAAACAGGCTCCTGAGATATAGGTTCCTGAGTACCAGGTTCCTATAAGTTGCCAACAGGAAGTTCTAGAAGCCATCTAGAACAGATAAACGAATTGATATTGGAGAATAATTCTAGGGCGCAGATGATCCTAGAATATCTCTGATCAATGAGAGAATTATAGTAGGGTACGAACTCGAGTTCTACACTACTTAGCCAACTAGTTCGTGTAAGGCTCTAAAGGAACCTGAGTCCTACACGAACTAGGCGACCGAATACTACTATTCCAGTAAGAGACAGAATCATATTAGAACTACGTGAGCTTGATCCCTATATATACAAGGGTACGTAGGCACCTCAGGGAAGGACGCATTAAGTTCTCTGATTCTCTCTAAAGGCACTTGAGATTATTAGAGACACCCTCGAGCACAGCTCAACCCTCACAAACACAACCCAAACCTTTTCACAGAACAGTTGATCGCTAGCCTATACAACTACCCGTAAACCTCTCAGCAAGTTGTTACGAAATCCACTCATCAACAGCTTTCTTCCAATCAGACATTTTAAACTGTCCATTCTCACCATCTGAGTTCACGTCGCTTCCAGAGTCATCATCTTCATTCACTGTCTTATTTTTTCGGGGAACCGAACTCTGGTGTGAGCTGGAATCCTGACCGGCACCCTCATCGGTAGGGACCTTGGGAGAGTGTGTCCTCCTGCTTCTATGCCCAAGGGAGTGACCACTATGTCTATGACTTCTCTTGCCATCAGACCTGGTCCTTCTGGAATTGCTCCTTGGGGGTACCGAGTGGGATTTTTCTTTGTTCTCCCGGGGACCCCTAATGTAGGAATCCCCATTGCCATCTTTACGGTCCTTTCTTGCAGTATTCACCAGTCTGTGGCGAAGGTCTTTATTGGTTAGACTTCTGCAAAGTCTGTCAAAAACACTCAGGCTTCTAGTGGGTGAGCCCTCGGTACCCTGGGTTTCCATGCCATTAGGCTTGTCACCCTCATCCCTTCTTGACCCTTCTTCATCATACGGGACATGATCAGTGTTGTCCTTACCATCTTTGTCAGATTCGAAGTCTAGCCTCGTAGGAGTCACATTCTTTTCGGACTTCCCCTTTCGCTTCTTATGCCATCTTTTCATTTTCTCGGAATTCTTCTCCAAATGGTCAATCCTTTCGGACATAGCAGCCATATGGTCGAAGAGATCCTTGTTGGAAACATCACCATTGTCTCCTTTGTTTCGTCCTTTACCATCCTGAGATGGTGTCTTATCACTTTCAGAATCATTACTCGCCATATCTCCTCCAAACGACGAATTTTTGAGGCCCCTCCTTCGGGCGCCAATTGTTGTGGGAGGAATTTGTCACAACAAAATAGGAGGCCTCATGCTGGAATAGCGCCAATGAACACAGAATCGTCCAACCACCCAGGAAGGCTCGTAGTTGGGGATCAATAACTAGCCGCCCAGAAAGGCTCACGACTAGGGGTTCCCGAAGAACACAGGATGTGGTTCCTCGGAAGGATCGGACTGAATCTACGGGATTAGAGCTCGAGGACCGTGCAAAGATGATGCGTTGGTCAGCCAAGAACCCTAATTATGTCGTGTCACACAAGAGTATATGTGCTCTATTTTTACTCAAGGTGTCAAAGTGTCTAAGAATCCCGTAAACTGCCTACATACCACTATTTATAGCGGATCAAGCCCGTATGTAGTTCTTAATTGATATGATCATTTTTTATGATGATTTATCCTCTCTCCAGTAGGATAATGACTGTTATTTCTGATATAAATCGAGTGTGATGTATAATTTCAGGTTACCAAGCTGTTTTGGTAATTGTAGGATGATTATCCTTTGTATTTATCATGATTTTTGTATCATTTATCAAGTAAATATGACATATATCCTCAAATAACGGAATGTATATCTGTTTAGGAATGTTTTTAGGTGATATAGACGTGTTCCTAAAAAGTAGGAGGCGTGCCTTATCTGAACTGACAGCCTAATCAGGCTTCCGGCGGAAGCTGGGGGTACCGCCCGGTAGCCTGGCTCCGGTACCCCCTCCGATAACCCCACTACGGAAGCTACTCTGGAAGCCCTGTAGGATGACTGGTATTGGTTGCAGGTTACCCACAAGGGGATGCCCTTGGGACCCTGAACCATACATTTCCTTACTGCCATGTGCATGGTAACCCCTAGGGCTGCCATGGGCCCTCGGAAGCCTGACAGATTACTCATTTTCCTCATGGGTCTGGACCTTAATCCTCTAGTGGGCCTAAATCTAACCCATGCAAGATTTTGGTCACAACAACTCCTATTTATCCAATAAATCTTACCAAACTCTATGTCTATAAGTTCACAATCCTATTGTGGTCACTTAGTTAAGTCGAACCCAATGGTCTAACAGTTAAGTATCACTAATTTACTCCATCGTGCCTTACCATGATAAACGAGTGTACTTTGCTTTGGCGAACCCACCCTTTGTCGATCTAGGTCTTGACGAGTGTTTCCCATTTGGAAGGCATCTTAAACTTAATCCTTATTCTTTAAGGGTTTTTAATTAAAACAACCATGATCCCATCATAAAGAGATTCCCAATTTTTCCTTGAATTAAATACTTCAAATCAATATTCATTAATGGTTTGATTTCCAAGTAGTTGGAGGAGACACAAGCGGTCTCTCTTAATAACCAACTTCCCTACAGGTACATCCCGTTTTTGACAAAATCTCCCCATATCGAAGTAATTGAAAATTCGTATTTAATTCCGTGTTTCATAAACACAGAATTCTCATGATCGTTTTGTTTAATTATAAAATCTCAAGTCGTACATATATATGTATATATAGGGTCTTGTTCTAATAGAAACTAAATTATAATAGAAACTAGAAACCAAACCCCAATCCAACATTTCAAGCTAATCTAATGACCAAATTAGGGGTACCCCAATACAAAAAACGTATAATAATCTATCCTCTATCTAGTATAAAAAATCAATAATTTATATCCCCCCACCACCCACCCCCATCTGAAATCACTAATATACACAACTAAAAATCAATAATTTATACCCACCCCGCCCCCCCCCCCCCCCCAACCCCACCCCCACCCCCACCCCCACCCCTAGGGATGGGCATCGGGGCACCTCGGGGCCTGGAAGTGCTATCCCCGCCCCCATCCCCGAATTCAAACTTGATCCCCGTCCCCAGCCCAATCCCCGTCGGGGATTATTTTTTAATCCCCGTCCCCGATCGAAACGGGTAACGAGGATCCTCGCGGGGAATCAGAGAATTTCATTTTAAACAAAAATTAATATTTTAAACACTAACTATAGTTTGAAATAATTTTTTCTTGTGATATATAGCGAAATTAGCAACTTTAACTAGATTAGATGTTAAGTTACAACGTTTTTTCATCACCATTAATCTCATATTCACATGCATATAAATTATCTCTTAAAATTTCTTTTTGAAATCTAAATATTATCATATGCACTAAATTAAGTTAAAAAAATATTACTTAAATAAACAATCATAAATAACATAGGAATGAAGTTATTTAACTACTAGAAAGACAAACATATAAGATTAAAATATCATTTTATTTTCAATATAAAGTATTTGAAATTCGTCTCTATTAATATATATAATTTTATATATTATAATGTGGTAAAATCGAGTCGGGGATTGAGAATCGGGTCGGGTGGAGAAAATCTGGGCGGGGTCGGGGATCGGGCCGGGGAGACATAGAATCCCGGCCCCAACCAGCTCCCCGGTTTTTTTTGAAAATTTTCCCCGTTCCCCGGCCCGTACCCAAAAAAATTTCCAATTCCCCGCCCCGTTCGGTGCGGGGATTGGATCGGGATCGGACGGGTCGGGATGAATTCCCATCACTACCTACCCCTACCCCTATCTGAAATCACTAATATACATAGCTAAAAATCACTAATTTACACCCACCACACGCAACTCCCACCCTATCTGAAATCACTAATATACACGACTAAAAATCATTAATTTATACCCAACCCACCCCACCCCACCCCATCCCATCGGCCCACCCCACCATCCCCAGCCCCTTCTGAAATCACAAATATACACAGCTAAAAATCCCTAATTTTTGAAAAAAAAATCTCGAGAATTTTTTTGCCCGAGAAATTTTTTCCGCAAATTTTTTTTTGGAGAAATTCTTTTTGAGAAATTTTTCCAAAAAAATTTCACAGCTAAAATCACTATTTTACACAGAAAAAATCAATAATAAACACATCTAAAATCACTAATATCTGGAAAAAAAATCCGCAAATTTTTTCCCGATAATTTTTTTTCGAAAATTTTTGATCGGGAAAAAGTTTTTTCGAGAAATTTTTTTCCGAGAAATTTGGAAAATGTTTTCCTATAAAAAAATATAAAATAAATATATATTAATTTTTTAAAAAAATTTTTGTTAGTATTTGTGCCCTAGAGACAATACTTTTATGTTTTAGGGAAAACATTTTATTAATAGGAATTATGTTTTGTTGATTATTATTAATTTATTTATTATGTCCTTATTTACTGCGTTATAAATGTTAGCATAATTAAAGTTCTTGAAAAATTTCTCGAAAAGAATTTCTCCAAAAAAATTACGCGGAAAAAATTTTTCGCGAAAAAAAAATTCTCGAAAATTAGTGATTTTTAGCTGTGTATATTTGTGAATTCAGACGGGGGTGGGGGTGGGGGTTTGTGGGGTGGGGTGGGTTTAAATTAATGATTTTTAGTTGTGTATATTAGTGATTTCATATGGGGTAGGGTGTAAATTAGTGATTTTTAGCTGTGTATATTATTGATTTCAGATAGGGGTGGGATGGGTATAAATTAGTGATTTTTAGCTGTTCATATTAGTGATTTCAGATGGGGTGGGGGTGGGGGTGGCGTGGGGTGTAAATTAGTGATTTTTAGCTGTGTATATTAGTGATTTCAGATAGGGGTGGGGTGAGGTGGGTATAAATTAGTGATTTTTAGCTGTGTATATTAGTGATTTTAGATTGGGTGGGGGTGGGGTGGGGGTGTAAATTAGTGATTTTTAGCTGTTTATATTAGTGATTTCAGATAGGGGTCGGGTGGGTGGGTATAAATTATTGATTTTTTTACTACTAAATAGAGGATAGATTATTATACATTTTTTGTATTGGGATATCCCTAGTTTGATCAATAGATTAGCTTGAAATGTTGGATTGGGGTTTGGTTTCTAGTTTCTATTCTAATTTAGTTTCTATTTGAACAAGACCCTATATATATATGCTTTTGTTCAAATAGAAACCAAAGTTAAAATATAAACTAGAAACCTATAACCCCATTACCTAAAATCAGTAATTTATACATATGAAATTATTAATATAAAAAATATTAAAAATATTAATTTTGAAAAAAATAAATTAAAAATACACCCCCACCCGCCATCCCACCCCCAACCCCCCACCCCACTGCCATCTCCCACCAGCAACCCCACCATTGTTTCCATCAACCACATGTAACAGCCCGACTTTTCGGACTATTAATTCTAATTCATATCTATTATATATCTAATACAGCAACATGCACTTTGGGTGAATGATTTTATTCAGATGAAATGACATTTTTACCCCTAAATATGATTGGTTGAAGTGCCAAAATGGCACAATTTCTGATTAAAATGCCCAAAATAGCACTCACAGAAAAGTGTGCCCTCGCATAGCACTTACATAATGCATTTATGAGCTGCGTCAGGCTAAAACGCATGTACAACCTGCGTTTCTCGTGTATTTTGACAGCAACTGGCTAATTTTAACGTGCAATACGCATCACACACATGCGTTTTGGGTGTAACGCATCACGTACATGCGTTACAGGTGTAACGCATCACGCACATGCGTTACACCCAAAACGCTGGTGTGTTTTGCATTTTTAACGTTGGATCAGCTGTGGTTTGAGAAATTAACAAGAGTAACGCATGTCCAGCTTGCGTTACCCCCTAACGTAGCCAGAAGATGCGTGATGTAATGTAACATCCCACATCGATTAGAATAAGAGTATTTGGGACCTTTATAGATACAAGTCAACAACTAATGTGTACCAATTTGCTAGCATTTTTGGACTGATCTGTGGTGGGTTGTTGGGTCCGGTATGCATTCGGTTGTGGGCTTGGATGTTATAAATGGTATCAGAGCCCTGCTCGGCCGTAAGTGCAGAGGCACTGCCCGGGTTTAGTAAGTTTGTGTGTGGACTCGTCGAGGACGTCGACCCAATAAGAGGGGGTGTTTGTAACATTCCACATCGATTAGAATAAGAGTATTCAGGTCCTTTATATAGACAAGTCAATGACCAATGTGTACCAATTTGCTAGCATTTTTGGACTGACCTGTGGTGGGTTGTTGGGTCCGGTATGCATTCGGTTATGGGCTTGGATGTTATTAATGGTATCAGAGCTCTGCCCGGCCGGAAGTGCAGAAGCACTGCCCGGGTTTAGTAAGTTTGTGTGTGGGCTCGACGAGGACGTCAACCCTATAAGAGGGGGTGTTTATAACATCCCACATCGATTAGAATAAGAGTATTTGGGACCTTTATAGATACAAGTCAACAACTAATGTGTACCAATTTGCTAGCATTTTTGGACTGACCTGTGGTGGGTTGTTGGGTCCGGTATGCATTCGGTTGTGGGCTTGGATGTTATATGTAAGTGCTATGCGAGGGCAGTCTTTTTCAGGAGTGCTATTTTGGACATCCAACCCTATTTTTGTGCCATTTTGGGCATTTTCTCGATTTGTTTGATGTCTTTGGTGCTTCCTTCCTCTCCAACTCTTGTGCTTCTTTATTTACAGTGATTTTTTAGCGGCCAAAGCCACCACCACCCATCCGAAAAAACTGTTTCCATTCCAATAATTAGCAAATTAAGTTACGTATGTCACTCCTTTGATTTTTATCATGGCATATGCTAACCGTTGCAACGGTGACCTCCATCTCTGATACTATCAGCCCCTATGATAGGAATGACCAGGTATTTAACCCTCCCTCTTTATTATTGGACTGGAAAGTTTCTATACATACAATTCACTCGTGCCTCATATATGACGACGGGTTGTTCTTTGAGTTTTTTAGGGATGCTCTAAGCTACGTATTTTTAAAATTTACCCCTGCAAATTTTTATGATTTCCATATTCCCTATTTAATTTCTTTAATTTCCTAAAGGTTTACAATTTAGTGAACAATATATTTATTTATAGGATGCTTGGTCATGATCTGAGCATCAGGAACAGCTGTATGGTGATTATATTGTTGTTCTTCTTTGTAATTAGAGTGAGTTTCATATATATGTTATCTTATTTTTCTACAATTGTAATAGGAACTGATGCATTCGAAAAAATTGTGTGGCATTTTCTTATTCCAAACTTTTTGGACATGGAACAAATGGCTCTACAGAAACAAATGGATCTATTGATTATGGCCCCTTTTAGGCCAGGTTTGTTGTTCTTCTTCCCATTAATTTTTTACTCCTCCGTAGATGTGTTATCATCAAGGCGCACACAACTGAATATCATGAAATCCTTCAGGAATTGGCGCCCAATAGAATAGATGAAATTAAAACCAAAGAGCTTATGTTAGAGATGCATATTTGTGCAAAGTCCATCATAAAAACATGTTAATTGATGCATTTTGCAATTTAAGCATCACCTTTAGTGCTGTTTTCATCCTTATAGCTAATGTGTGGCATTCTGAATATTTAATTCTGATTTTATATTGTCAAGGTTGAATTGATTGGTTATACTCTTAGTGTTGATAACTTCTTTCTAATTTGTGAATATTCACAAAAGGGCTCCCTGAAAAGCCATTTGCATGACCCTCTGAACAAGCGCAAGCTCCATTAACATGCATGCCCCCTAATCCCATTATTTTGTGTTGTTCCGTATTCCTATTGTGATGCCTTTTGAAGTAAAATAGTGATGACTGACGAATGTAAATTAAAAAATTGTAATCAATTAAAATTGTCATTTTTTTATTCTATACCCGAATTTAACTTAGGTATCGTCACTTTGTTTAGGCGCACAATATAGAATATAAAAATTGATACCTGCTTACACAAGTGCAATTTTCCTATTAATAATGCTCAACTCTTATTATTATCAAATTTCTATACAAAAGATTTTTAGTGATTAAAAGACACTAGATTTAGTCATGCGAATTAATATATTTAAAATAAATACATTAACTCATATTGGCAGGTCATACAACACTATGTGCATTGAATATCAAGGTTAGTAACATTTTAATTGATGGTCCGCTTAGGAAAAATATCCACTATCTACTTAATTAGTCTATATGTTGTACTACTAACAAAATAAAACAGGTAAGATATATGTAGTGCAAACTTGTCGGCCTTTTTCATGCTTTCTGAATTTGTGAATGCATATATCGTATTGTTTGTTAGCACAACTTGGTGGAAGAACTAATTTTAGAGAACAATCAACAACAAGAGATGTTGGATATTTGGTTACCTGCCTCCCGGTTGGGTTAGTGACTGGACGGTCTCTAAAGTTTAGTTACCATCTAACGTGTTTTTTTTAGAAGCCTTATTTGGGAAGTCCATAAAAAATAGAAGAACGGGTTTGCTCCTATATAATATATATTCTTAAGATCTATATGATCATCACCTTTTCATTAAGAGGTAAATTGAATTAATCATCAAGAATATAATAATAATTCTATTGTTTATGTACCATCAAGAATATTAATAGGTTTATCATCTTATCAGAAATCTTTATGACATCCATATGTGTAAAGTTTGGACTTGCCGGATTAGAGAGATTTTGACCAATTTAATGGGGGGAATCTATGTACTTGCCTATGAAGTATGACATTAATTATATGCTTCAATGTCATATTTACATTTTAAGGAAATTAGCTCACTTGAATGAACTTTGCAGCCTTGTTGCTGACTTACAAATCTTTCTATGGTGACGTGCAATAGGGATTTTTACAAATCAGTCTTGATTCTGTAGCCCAGTCTATTGATATAAAGAGCTTATAATGGATGGACAACAATAATATACTGTCATTTTCCCTACTTAGTACTTACCTCGTCTGTGTTATATAGATAATCAAGTGTTATCTTTATTTACCGTAAATTATTCGCTTAAATCTTCCTTCACATGCACGTGTATGTCGACAAACTCCGCGTATATGAGATCTGAAACTAGAAGTTGGAGAATACATACTTTATAGAGTTTGGGTTTGTTTTCTATAAAATAAGTACATTCATCCGATTACAGTAAAATAGTTTCCTCTGGTGCAAAGCTTGTGTTTTGAAAAAAAACTTTTGAATATATGTCTATCCTATAAATCTTCAGGTACGTCATTTAATTCAAGTACTTGAGCCCATTATTTGAAATATAAAAACGGCCGCTAACTCTTTGGAAGAGATTAGTGTTACATGTATTTTGTAACATCTTTGCCAAGAAAAATATAACTATTTTAGGTAGATAATTTTAAATTATCTCTTTCGCTGTAACATCTTTGCCAAGAAAAATATACATGTTTTAGGTAGATAATTTTAAATTATCTCTTTTTCTTAGTCTCTTAAATAATTGCTAATATTATTGTTGTTATCCAATCATTCAACTATGTTATTAAGAATTTTTCAGTGGACGTAGTATGAGGTTCGGGTCTAGGAACCTGCTTCCACAAATTGAGTTGATGGGATAAGCGAATGTGTATGTAACATTGCTTTATTTGGTGGTACCTAATCTTTTAGACATTCAGCAATTAAGAGGTTAGCTTCTGTAAAGATTGCAAGTAAAACATATAAGAGCACTAGCCCGTGCTTAATGCCACCATTGTCGTCATGTTACTGAGAGCAATAATCTAAGTAGCAGTAATTGTGCAAAAGATTTTGACCTCCCTGCAGAAATGGTGTGTGATCACAATTGTCTCTCCTTTTTTTTGGGTAAGCTTACAATTGTTTTATGGCAACACATGACATGTATAACATTAGCATTGTTCCAGAATTGCTCGGAAATTATCAAGATTAATACTCTACAGATCATGACTATATCATCATCTAAACTATATTCATAATACCATATTAGGTGTTAGATATAATTGATGTAAATATTAATCAGTGTTTAAGTGTTACAGTAAAAAATCAAAGTTTATCTGGAAGCAGTCAGAGTTTAGTTAAACGCTGACGGATGGAAGCTCGACAGAGTTTGTTAAACTCTGTCTGGAGGAAGCGTCTACGGTGAACAGAGTTTAAAAGAATTCTTGAAGATAATTATGGAAGCAATATCTTTGAAGATTGGATAGCTGTCAAAGAGATTGTGTTGACTAAGGAGACGTGTAGCAATCATGATTGATATCCATTGTATAGCTAATTTATAGGAGTATCAATTTACGATTGTATAGCAGCTGTATAACTTATAAATACAGTTAGGTTAACCCTAGAAGGGTGTCGTGTAACGAATTATCATTCATTGTAACCTAAGCAGCTCTCTGTGATATTTTACATCACTGAGAGAGGAGTTTTTAATTCCAAAACAGTTTTTAATTGTTCAAACGTGTTTTGCTTGTTATTCTCTCATACGAACTTGATTATTATTGTGTATTCGGCCTAACAAGTGGTATCAGAGCATATCTGTTACTCTAAACAGTTTAAGATCCACACACAACTATAATCATGTCAGAAATTCCTCCTCCAACAAGTTTAGGTTCTGAAAAGGCTCCTACTACTATGAGTCGTTATGAGACAATTTGGGTTCCTATTTTGAGGCCAGCAGATTATGCTATATGGAAAGTGAAGATGACTATGTTTCTGGAGGCTACAGATCCAGAATATCTTGACAGAATTTATGAAGGACCTCATAAGCCTACAAAACTATCTGCTGCTACTGCTAGTCAAGAAGCTAAGACAGTTCCAAAGGAAAAGAAAGATATGACTCCTGAGGATATTTCATCTATTGCTAAGGATGCAAAGGTTAGACATCTACTTCATAGTGCCTTAGATAATGTTATGTCTAACAAAGTCATTAATTGCACAACTGTAAAAGAAATATGGGATGCTCTTGAGGTTAGATGTCAAGGAACTGCTGCTATCAAGAAGAATAGGAGGAACATACTCACACAGGAGTATGAGCACTTTGAGGCTAAATCTGAAGAAACCATGACAGAAACATTTGACAGGTTCTGTAAACTACTCAATGATTTGTCACTGGTTAATAAAGAGTATGATCTAGAAGACTCAAATCTCAAATTTCTTCTTGCTCTACCTGAAAAGTGGGATGTGAAAACAACCACTATAAGAGACAATTATGGTCTTGCTGATACTGAGATTGATGAAATCTATGGGCTGCTCAAAACTCATGAATTGGAAATGGAGCAGAGAAACAGGAGATCAAGCAAGAAGGCAAAGTCTGTTGCTCTTAAGGTTGAAGAGAAACCCTTGAAGAAGCAAGCATCAAGGAAGAAAGCTAAGGGAAAGGCTTTAGTAATACATTCTGAAAGTGAGTCATCAAACTCTGATGTTGATTCAAACACTGATGAATCATCTGATTCTGAGGATGATGAAGAAGAAATTAGGAAAATGGCTGTTTTGATGGTAAAGACTTTCAAGAAGATGGGCTTCAAGAACTTCAAGAAGGGAAACAGGTTCTCTAAAGGTTCAAATTCAGACAGGAAAAGTTTCAGAAAGTCTGAGAGACAGGAGACTAAATCTGGGAAGAAAGACAAGTCTGAGATTCAATGCTACAAGTGTAAGGTAGGGATGGGCGTCGGGTCACTTTGGGGTCGGGGAGTGTGATCCCCGATCCCCGAACCCCTACCCGCTACCCGAACCCGCCCCGATCCCCGAACGGGGAATGTTTTGCTCCCTGATCCCCGCCCCGAACGGGGAACGGGGATCCCAGCGGGTAATCGGGGATTTTTATTTTTATTAAAAAAATAAATTCTATGCACTTTGTAATAAATTTTTTAATATTCATTTGCTAAATTATAATATCTTATATACATTTTAATATCAATAATCTATTCTAAAAAATATTTTGAATTAATATTTATTTATAGTAAAAGATTTAATTAAATTATTATTATTAAATTACATTTTACTATTAAAATTTTGAATATGTGAAATGAATTAAAAAATTTAAGCACTAATAATATATATAAATATATATATATCCTAATAATAATTTAATTATATACATATATAAATATATATTTTTTTAAAAAATCGGGGATCGGGGCGGGGATCCCCTAATCCCCGACCCCGCCCCGATCCCCGAATTATTTTTAAAATATTCCCCACTCCCCGCCCCGAACCCAAAAAATTCCCCGAATCCCCGACCCGAACGGGGCGGGAATCGGATTGGGGTCGGGCGGGACGGGTGAAATGCCCATCCCTAGTGTAAGGGGATGAGTCACTATGCTCCTGAGTGCAAGAAGGGTAAAACTGAAAAAGCACTCATCACAAAAGGCAGAGATTAGGCAGACACTTCAGACTCAGATGAGGATGTCAACTATGCTCTCATGGCTTCCATTGAAAATGAACCTGAAGATTCTGAAAACAAGGTACCCTTAACTACCTATGCTTATAATACTGATAATATATCTGAATTAAGAATTTATCTTAAGGCACTGCATATTAGTTATAGGGATCAGACTTTAGAGAATGAGAGAATTAAAACTTAGAATTCTGAACTTAAAGAGAGAATTAAAATTGTTGAAGAAATACTTGAAAACATGCAACAAGTTCAGAAGGAAAGAGATGATGCTGTTTATTTAGAACAAGAGTTACTAGGAAGATATAAGCAACTAGAATCTGAGTTGGAGAAGGCAAATCACATAATTAAAACATGGACTCATTCTGGAAAAGACACTAATGAGGTTTTCTAGTCAGATACAGTTGGTTTAGGTTACCGTGAGGGAGATGAACTTAGGTTTCAAAATCATGTCAAAATTAGAACACATCTTCCTACTACAAAATTTGTTCATGGAGTAAATGAATCTAAGTCTGAAGCTGAAAAAGGAGCTGTTAAGAAAGAACCAGTAAAAACTAGTGTTAAACAGGTTAATATTGGTTTAATGACAGATAAACAACTCAAGCATAAGCTTAAGGAGTTAAAAACTGTTAAGAAACAGAAAGTGTCTAGGAAGAATAGAAATGGTAAAGTAGGCATTACTCAAGGTAATTATCCAATGCTTGTTACTTTTGCTCCAAGAAAGACATGTCATAACTGTGGTAGCACTAACCATCTTGCTAGTTTTTGCAAGAAAAATAAAAACATTAATTCTCTACCTTCCAAGTCTGAAGTAAAGAAAGATAATGTTAGAGCTAAGCCACAGACTTTATGTAAACATTGTGGAAGTACTTGGCATTCTATTTATACTTGCAGGGATTATCATGCTATTTATCATAATTACTATGAACTCAAGCCCAATTTGAAATGGGTTAAGGTTAATTCTGCAAGTGTAAACTCTGAAAAAGTTAGCTTAAACTCTGATAATGCAAATTCCGCTGCTAAAGCTAACAAAGTTAAGAAAGCCAAAGGATCCAAGCAAGCCTGGATCCTTAAATCTGACCTTCAGTAAATGTTTGTGATTGCAGGGCATCAGGGAGAGTACCCGAGTCGTGGATAGTGGATGTTCAGGACACATGACTGGAAATAAAGCCCTGCTATCAGAGTATGTGGAGAAGGCTGGCCCAAAAGTTTCCTATGGAGATGGCAACATAGGACATACTCTGGGATATGGCAATATCAATCTTGGAAGTGTCATCATCACAAATGTAGCTCTGGTTCCAGGACTCAAGCATGATTTGCTATCTGTGAGTCAAATCTGTGACAGAGGATATCATGTAGATTTTCAGCCTGAATATTGTAAAATCATCAGTAAATCTACAGGGAAAGTTGTTCTAGTTGGATACAGGCACAATAATATCTATGAAATAAGGTTGTCAACAAACTCTGATGGAAGAGCAGTGTGTCTGTCAACAAGAATGTCCAGTGAAGAGAGTTGGAAGTGGCATAAGAAACTCTTTCATTTGAATCTGAACAACATCAATGAGCTGATAAGAAAGGATCTTGTTAGAGGACTCCCAAAATCTTTATTAAATGTTGATGGTCTGTGTGATTCCTGTCAAAAGTCCAAACAAAGGAAGTCATCTTTCAAGAGCAAGTCTGAATCTTCAATTGTTGATCCTTATCATCTTCTACATGTTGATCTTTTTGGGCCAGTAAATGTGATGTCTATTGGAAGAAAGAAATATGCTTTAGTCATTGTTGATGAACACACCAGATATACTTGGGTGTATTTTCTAGCAAAGAAGGATGAAATTGCATTAACTCTGATGGAGCATGTAAAGCTGCTGGACAAAGGATCAAAACACAAAGTCAAGATAATCAGGAGTGATAATGGAACTGAATTCAGAAATGCAACAATGGAAGAATTCTGCAAGAACAGATGAGTGAAGCAAGAGTTTTCTACACCTGGTACACCACAGCAAAATGGTGTAGTTGAAAGAAAGAACAGAACCTTGATAGAAGCTGCCAGAACTATGCTTGATGAAGCAAAGTTACCAACCTATTTCTGGGCAGAAGCTGTTCAAAGTGCCTGTTTTACTCAGAATGCCACTCTGATCAACAAGCATGGAAAAACACCATATGAGATGGTGAGGGAAAAGAAGCCAAACCTGAAATATTTTCATATTTTTGGGTGCAAATGCTTTGTGCTGAAAACTCATCCTGAACAGTTAACAAAATTTGAGCTAAAAGCTGATGAAGGAATTTTTGTTGGCTATCCCCTGTCAACTAAGGCATTCAGAGTTTATAATCTGAGAACCAAGGTGATCATGGAGTCAATTTATGTGTCATTTGATGACAAGAAAATAATTGGACTTGATGATGTAGATGAACATGATCAACTGCACTTTGAAAATGAAGATTTAAACTCTGATGAAGTAAACTCTGATGATACTGATCTGACAAACTCTGTTGAGCTAAACTCTGAACCTCTACTGGTAAACACTGAAGAAACTTTTCAGCCACAAACAAGTGGAGAACCAGTTGAGGGGGAGCATGAAGAATCACTTCAAAGTGATGACTCAAATTCTAAAAATGAGTCAGCTGGAAAATTTGGATCAAACTCTGATGACTCAAACTCGGAAAGTCCAAAATCTGACAGTTCAAACTCTGAGCAGTCAAATTCAGGGGGAGCCTCAGAGAATGAAGAAAGGCAACAAGAAAATCAGGAGAACATGGATCGAGGGGGAGGATCAAAAATTGAGAGAAGCCATTTACCTTCAGCAAGGAAATGGACCAAATCTCACACACCTGATTTGATTATTGGTGATCTAGATGCAACAGTAAGGACAAGGAGTGCAACAACAAATGAATGTCTGTTTCATGCATTCTTGTCACAATCTGAACCAAAGAAGGTAGAAGAAGCTCTTCAAGATGCTGACTGGATAACAGCAATGCATGAGGAGTTGAATGAATTTGAGGGAAATGAAGTTTGGACCCTTGTACCAAGACCAAAGAATAGATCTGTTGTTGGTACTAAATGGGTTTTCAGGAATAAAACTAACAGTGAGGGGGTTGTTACAAGAAACAAGGCCAGACTTGTGGCAAAAGGCTATTCACAGCAGGAAGGAATAGACTATGATGAAACTTTTGCTCCAGTTGCAAGATTGGAGGCAATAAGGATGTTTCTAGCATATGCCTCTCATAAAAAATTCAAGGTATTTCAGATGGTTATGAAAAGTGCCTTTCTGAATGGGAAACTTGAAGAAGAAGTGTTTGTTGAACAACCACCAGGATTTGTGGACCCCAAATATCCAGATTATGTCTACAGGCTTGATAAGGCACTCTATGGACTTAAGCAGGCACCAAGAGCATGGTATGAAACTCTGGCTCAATTTCTTCTAGAAAACGGGTTCCACAGAGGTACAATTGATAAAACCCTGTTCTGCTTTAAATCTGGTAGTGACTTGCTTTTGGTTCAAATATATGTTAATGACATAATTTTTGGGTCTACTAATGATAAACTCTGTACAAAGTTTGCCAAGCTAATGCAGTCCAGGTATCAAATGAGTATGATGGGAGAGCTTAGTTATTTTCTAGGCCTACAAGTGAAGCAAACAGATGATGGAATTTTCATAAATCAAGTAAAATATACCAGAAATCTTCTCAAGAAATTTGGTATGCTTGATTGTTAATCTGCATCAACTCCCATGGCAACAACAACAAAGTTGGACAAAGACACAGGAGCTTCAGTAGATATGACAAACTACAGAGGCATGATAGGGTCTCTTCTTTATCTGACAGCAAGTAGACCTGATATCATGTATGCAACCTGTCTCTGTGCTAGATTCCAGGCAGACCCCAGAGAACCACATCTTATAGCTGTGAAAAGAATTTTCAAGTATCTCAAGGGAACCATTACTTTAGGTTTATGGTATCCCAGAGAATCAGATTTCAAGCTACTTGGTTACTCTGATGCAGACTTTGCAGGCTGTAAAATAGACAGAAAAAGCACCAGTGGAAGTTGTCAATTTCTGGGTGACAGACTTGTTTCTTGGTAAGCAAGAAACAAAAATCAATTTCTACATCTAGAGCTGAAGCAGAGTATATTGCAACTGGTAGCTGTTGTGCACAGATTCTATGGATGAAGAATCAATTGCTGGATTCTGGATTGAGGTACAGTAAAATTCCTATTTACTGTGATAATCAAAGTGCTATTGCTATGACAGGTAATCCAGTACAGCATTCAATGACCAAGCACATCACCATAAGGTATCACTTTATCAGAGAACATGTCGAGGAAGGAAACATTGAGCTTCATTTTGTGTCTACAGAACAACAGCTTGCAGATATCTTCACCAAGCCATTGAGTGAAGCTATATTTACAAGGCTGGTAAATGAACTTGGAATGGTCTCTGGTTTTGACTAGAGATATTGGTTAGACTCAAATTTTTAATTATGTAATGCATTACTTATGTTTCTGTGATGTGTTAACTTCTATGTGAACTCTGTTGTTAAACTTTGCTATGCAAACTCTGTTCGGATTCTGTTGAATTCTGTTAGCATGCACTATAGGTCATACACTGTTGACATGTTGGATAAACACTGATAAACTCTGATAAGATTATTGTTTGATATTGTTGTGCCCAAAATCTCCATGGGCTAGATTTAGGCCCATTAGGCTTAAGGATCCAATCTATATGAGTAATATGGGTTATGATTGAGGTCCCTTAAGTTAAATGGGGCTAAATAGCATGTGAAATGGATCTGGACAGGTTCAGGTTCCCGAGAGACAGCTTCCTGCAGACAGCTTCCCGAGAAACAGGTTCCTACAGACAGGTTCCTGAGAGACAGCTTCCTGTACGAAAACAGATTTATGCCAGCAGATTTATAGTATGATTAAGCCTCCTATTCTTTAGGAGCAAGTCATGAACGCCAACTCCTTATTGGATTGTATTCCTTGGGTACAGATGATCCTTGAATACTTCTAATAGAACTACAACTAGTAAATACACTCCTAGTTGGACTAGAACTCGAGTTCTATTCGACTTAGGTCGCCTATTCGTGGCTGATTATGGTGAAAAGGAGTTCCCCACGAATTAGAAACCTAGTTTATTGCCGCCTAACCAGACTTCTAGTTTAAAAAGAACTACGTGAACTTGATCCCTATATAAGCAAGGGTACGTAGGCACCTTGAGAACATGTTTTTACAAGCCTCGCAATACACCTACGAGATTCTTGAGAACACACAACACAAGCCTCAAGGGAACTCGCGAGATTCTTGTAAACGCTCTCGAGCTCAGTTCAACCCCTACAAAAAACCTCCATTCTCCATAGATTAGTTGATTGTTAGCCTTTACAACTCACCATAAACCTCTCAAAAGTTGTTACGAAATCAACTCATCAACATTGGTGCTAGAAGGAGGGGAGAGTTATCATCTTAAGAGTGGAAAGATGGCAGGCAGTTCTGATAACGAAGCAAAACAATCTGTAGAGAAAGATCAAACCCCGAAAGTGAAGAAGATTACTCATGCTAACGTCCTAGAGCATCTAAAGTCGATTGAAGAAAGGCTTACAACCCTCGAACAAATAACACCGAAGAAGAAGAAGTCAAAGTTAGCAGCTGGTAATAAAGGTAAAAAAGCTAAGATTAATCCCAAGCAGTTAGGCGTCGATGAAGAAGAACGCGAAGAAAAGGCTGAGGAGGAGATCGAAGACCCAAAGAAAGATACTGAAGGTAAAGAAGATGGTGAAACGAAGGATAAACAACCTCCTGTTAAGGAACCTTCCATCGAGATAATTAAAGATGATTCAAGTTCAGTCGAGATCGCGAATGATTCGTGTATAGCAGATTCACAGGAAGCCGATGATAAAGATAAGGAAGCAAAGGACGGTGGAGCTGGTGATTTGAATGCTGAAGACATCAAGAAGATTCTAGTGAAACTCAAGGAAGAAAAGCAATCAATAACAGGTGCGATGACCTCATCTCCATTCACTAAGAAGGTTAGAAAATCCCCGTTACCTAAATCCTATCGTATGTCAAACGAGTTTAAATTTGATGGCACTACGGATCCTGTGGAGTATCTGGGTCGTTTCAATACCGAGATGGATGTTTATCAAGTTAAGGAGCCAACAAGGTGTAGATTATTGGCTGCAACCCTTTATGGTGGAGCTCATCAGTGGTTTAAGAGGTTACCATCAGATTCTATAAATTCCTGGGAGAATATGGGGAAACTCTTCGTTACTGGCCAACATCAAGCAGAGAGCAGATGAGACCTTGACAGAGTACCTCAAACATTTTAATGCAGAGGTTCCCAGAGTTAAGAAAGCTCCTGACGAAGTCATTATGAGCTTCCTAATTGCTGGAGTTAGAGCTGGTTCAGACTTCTGGAAGGAGCTACAAGTACGTGAACCTGGTACACTAGCTGAGTTCTACAAACAAGCTGAACTATATAAATATGTGGAAGAATCCTTATTGAAGTTGAGAGAAACAGAAGATCTTGGAGATGAAGCTAGTCATAAAGGAATCAAGCGAGAGAGGTCTCCAAGCCCGCAAGCATATGTTATTGGGGATCGAGCTTCCTCCAAAAGAAGTAAAGCAAAATTGAAGACAAAGTGCGACAATTATACCTCTTTGGTCGCTCCAGTAGACCACATCTTCACGGTTTATGGAAAAGAAGGAATATTTGTGAAGCCTACACCTTTACCTGTAGGAGCAAGGAAAGATCTGAAGAAATATTGTGACTTCTATGAGGATAATTGCCATGATACTTCTGAATGTAGAGCACTGAAAGACCAAATTGAGGAATTGATTATAGCCGGGAAGCTTGCGGAATGGATAGCTCGAGGTGAACAGTAGTTGAAAGTTTAAGAGCTTTCTTAAAGTAGAGTTGAGAGACCTTTATTTATATATGTATTTCCTTCTTAGAACTGGGGGGTAGTGCATGTATACCTCCCTAGCAATCAAACCTATTTCTTTCGAGTAGTTTTCAACGAAATTATGAGTAGTTCTTTTCCTTGTATTATGTCATACATGAGCTTATATTTAGCTTGTAAAACAAGGAACGTAATTCAGTGAGTTGTTAGAAATACCCCACAAGTAATCTCTTTAAGTATCTCTTGTTTCTTACAATGAGTTAGCTCGCGTAAGCTTAGAGGTGCTGTATTGAGATATTTGTATTAGATATAGAGGTTCATTCCCAACGTGTTTCGTAAGAGGTTAAAGAAGAAAAGGGAAGACATGTTAAAGCTACAAGCAGGAATGATGTGAAGAAATTATAATATCTGTTCGAGCGTTAAGGAAAATTCGACATAGTTGAAGATTTTGATGAAGAGTAGCTACAAGAATCTAATATGAGCATCTTGAAGAAAACACACAGTACTCAACTTCATGGATGAATATTCAACGACTTATTAGAGATTATAAAAGAATTTTGAAGCTTCCCGGAGTTAGTTCTTCATCAAAGGCAAGCTTCCCTGAAGAACTGGGGGGTAGTATAATTACTATAGGACGTGGTAGTTTGAAAATTGAGGATTTCAAACTTTTGAGAATTCAGGTCCAGGAACCTCACGATCAGTTCCAGGAAGCTCACGATCAGTTCCAGGAAGCTCACGATTTGGTCTAGGAACCTCACGATCAGGTCCAGGAAGCTCACAATTTGGTTCAAGAACCTTACGAATTGATTTAGTTTAGCATCTTGAAGAACAGCACGCTTACATCATGAACATGTCAATGAGTTCTCAAATCTTAGCGGAGGTTTCCACTTCACATCTGATCAGTCTACAGAAAGATCCAGGTGATACCTCTCCTTTTATGCTCACATATTCGTAGAAAACCTCCCAGGTTCCTTGATATTTACCTGCACCTCGCAGGTTCCTTGATATTTACCTGTAGCTTACAGGTTCCATGTATTTACCTTTAGTTAAAGGTTTTGTGTTACTCACCTGAAGCTCATAGGTAACAGCTTCCAGGTCTAGTTGCATTTATATGTGTCTAGTAGATTCCTTGTTATTTTCCTGTAACTGACATCTTGCAGGTTCATTCATATATACCTGAAGCTTGTATGTAACAGCTTCCAAGTTCATTGACATTTGTTAGAAGCCAATTGTTGACAGTTTCTGATTAGCAACTTCCTACTTGAAGTTCCCAACTAGCCGATACCTGAATAGAGGAAAGTGTACTTGCAGCAAGAGCTCCATGCCTTTAGAGGATTAATCTAGTGCCCTTTCTGGATTCTCTTTGTGCTTCATTCAAGGATTCACTTGGAGCCCAGAAGGATTCACTAGGTTCCCCAAGATTTTCATGTATTCACCTAGTGCCCTTATGGATTCTCTATGTGCCCGTATAGGTTCGCTTAGAGGCCAAAACGATTCACTTGGTGCTTCATGCATCCACGCGCATTTGTTTGGTATCTTGATGGATTCTCTTTGCACCATTTTAGGGATTCATTTGGTGCCCAATTAGTTTCGATTTTTGCCCTTAGCTGAGATTCACATAACGACCAGTTGGATTCACCTTATGCCCTTACAAGGATTTGCAAAGAGCCCAGAAAGATTTGCTTGAAAAGCCCTGTCAGCTACAGACACTCGATAGCCAGAAAAGATTTGCAAGCATGAAAGATTCGTCTCGAAAAGCCCTATGAATCATAGGCACACATTCAAAAGTCCCATAAGCATGTGGGCACCTAATTAAAGGTTTTGGGAACTTAAGCATGGGTAACCTAACCCAGAGTTCGCTTGTACTTGAAAAGCATTCAAAGGGATTCACCTTGTGCCCATACGGATTCACTTGGTGCCCCTAGAGTTTGAAATGATTCATCATGTGCCCTATAGATTCTCTTTGTGCCCTCTGCAGGATTCACTTAGAGCCTATAAGGATTCACTTGGTGCCACAAAGGAATTCACTTAGTGTCGAACCGAATTCTCTTCGTGCTCTTGCCATGATTCACCTAGAGCCTGGATGGATTCACTTTGTGCTCCCTGAAGCCAAAAGGTTTCATTTGACGCCCAGTCGAATTCTTTAAGTGCCCTTCTCAGGATTCACTTAAAGCTCAACTGGATTCGTCTTATGCCCTATCAAGGATTCGTTTGATGCCCATTCGAATTCTTTAAGTGCCCTTCTCAGGATTCACTTAAAGCTCAACTGGATTCGTCTTGTGCCCTCATCAAAGTGATACATAGATGAATACTCTCATTTTTATAAAGCTTGTATATGATCGAAACAGGTACCGTACTACTAACAGGTTCTTGATAAAGTAGCTTGCAGCATCCTTGATGATCATCAGAAGCTTCCAATTTATAGCTACAACTTCCAAGTTCAGTGATATTCAGCCGAAACAAGTAGTTTTCATTCAATCGCTTCAATAAGCTATAGGAGTTTCATATGTTATGACGGCTCGGGGGGTAGCTCATTTCCCTATGTCTTACTTTTGTGAGCTTACACACAGAAGAGCTTCCATCTTCCAGGTTCAGTAACGGAACCTAAATACAAACAAGCACGATGAAGCATAGATAAGTTCTAACTTTATCCCTTTATATCCTTAACTATCATGCACATTTCCTGTTAATGAGAGCTTATATTTCTATCATGCTTAGATACATATAGCGTTTAATGTGCATACTGCATGATCTTTAGAAATGAAATTTATGTGAAATTATGCTTAGGATGTTATCATGCCCTATAGGTTTACAGTTTACGCAATGTATATGCTTAGTTTATGATCTCGAACTTGTTAGTTAAATCAGTCAAGTAGATAATTGATATGCCACTTAAGAAGGTAGCGACATATATAACGTAGATAATCATTCATACTTGCATACATGCATCACTTATATGTGAGCTCTTCAGCTTGTATTACTAACCTATTTTTTCTAGTTTTCTTGGTGTTGTGCCCAAAATCACCATGGGCTAGATTTATACCAATTAAGTCATAGGTTCCGATCAACAAGTATTGTATGAGCCACGAGACAGATTGTTTCCAGTATCATATATGAAGACGAAACGCAGAAAAATGAGCACTAGCTGAGAAGATAGTTAAGAGATTATGAGTATCAAGACGTTCCTGATGAACTAGTAGCTGAGCAGATTACGAATGGACCAGATTCCTTCCCGTAGAAGAGTTCGAATCAGCCTAGCAGCAATAATGAGGATAGCAAGAAGTACATGGGAACCACAGAAATGCTCCCGAGACTAACAAATTTGTTATTTGTGCAGGTACAGTTTCCTGTAGAGAGGTTCCTGAGAACCAGGTTCCGAGATAGAGGTTCTGAGACGTAGGTTCCTGAGCACCAGGTGTCTGAGCATTGACAGTAGAGAGATCAAGAAGACAGCTAAAGAGAAGCAGACTCATTATTGGAAAGTACTCCTAGGACGCAGCTGATCCTAGAGTACCTCTAATAGACATACAGTAGATAGTCAAGGAAAAAGCAGCTTAGAAAATGAAGCAACGTCTCGAGCAAGTTATGGTTTTCAAGGTTAACCTCGTGCCCTTCTAAGGATTCATCTAGTGCCCTATTGGATTCGTTTTGTGCCCTCAGCATAGGTTCTCATAACGCCCAATTAGGTTCACTTTATGCTCTTATTTGGATTCACGTGGTTCCCTTAACAATCTTAAGATTCACCTTGTCCCTTTTAAGGATTCATCTAGTGCCCTATTGGATTCGTTTTGTGCCCTCGGCATAGGGTCACATAATGCCCAATTAGGTTCACTTTATGCCCTTATTTGGATTCACGTGGTTCCCTTGACATTAATAAGGTTCACTTAGTGCCTAATTAGATTCACTTTGTGCCCTTGTCAAAGGATTCACTCAGTGCCTAATTGGATTCACTTTGTACCCTTCTCACGATTTAAGCAAAAAGATAAAGACCCGCATGGTTCACTCAGAAGAAACATGGGAGCACTGAAGGGATTGGACCTTAAAATATCAAGCTATTTAGGTTCTTCTCGCATCCTATGACTTCGAGGAACCGAAGGGTACTTGTTGTGCCCAAAATCTCCATGGGCTAGATTTAGGCCCATTAGGCTTAAGGATCCAATCCGTATGAGTAATATGGGTTATGATTGAGGTCCCTTAAGTTAAATGGGGCTAAATAGCATGTGAAATGGATCTGGACAGGTTCAGGTTCCCGAGAGACAGCTTCCTGCAGACAGCTTCCCGAGAAACAGGTTCCTGCAGACAGGTTCCTGAGAGACAGCTTCCTATACGAAAACAGATTTATGCCAGCAGATTTATAGTATGATTAAGCCTCCTATTCTTTAGGAGCAAGTCATGAATGCCAACTCCTTATTGGATTGTATTCCTTGGGCGCAGATGATCCTTGAATACTTCTAATAGAACTACAACTAGTAAATACACTCCTAGTCGGACTAGAACTCGAGTTCTATTCGACTTAGGTCGCCTATTCGTGGCTGATTCTGGTGAAAAGGAGTTCCCCACGAATTAGGAACCTAGTTTATTGCCGCCTAACCAGACTTCTAGTCTAAAAAGAACTACGTGAACTTGATCCCTATATAAGCAAGGGTACGTAGGCACCTTGAGAACATGTTTTTACAAGCCTCGCAATACACCTACGAGATTCTTGAGAACACACGACACAAGCCTCAAGGGAACTCGCGAGATTCTTGTAAACGCTCTCGAGCTCAGTTCAACCCCTACAAAAAACCTCCATTCTCCATAGATTAGTTGATCGTTAGCCTTTATAACTCACCATAAACCTCTCAAAAGTTGTTACGAAATCCACTCATCAACATATATGAACACCGATGAAGAAATCTGTATGAAGCATGATTCTCAGTAATTAATCATGAATCTTTCTAAGTTATTTGTGATCTATTCTTAGACTGTGCAGAAAATTAACACAAGCATGATACTGTTTCATATTTATAGCATCTCTTAGTTTATCTATCCTAAACTCTGAGTCTGTAAATACTGTGTGCATTGCCTCTCATGAATAACTTCTGATGTTGATGACTTCTAAACTCTGTTAGTCAAACTCAGTTTCGTTAGTTGCTGTAGTTAGAAAACCCCCAAAGCAATTGTATATAGAGGTATCTAGGAAGACCCAGGAACTTGCTGGTAAAAAGTAAGGGCTAAAATTCTCTAATTTTTGGTGACTAATCAAAGACTAGGAAGAACCAGGAACTTATCAAAAGATAAGGGCTAAAATTCTCTAATTTTTTGTGACTAGTCAAAGACTAGGAAGACCCAGGAACTTATCAAAAGATAAGGGCTAAAATTATAGGATTTTTGGTGACTGGTCAGAGATTAGGAAGACCCAGGAACTTATCAAACTGATAAGGGCTAAAATTATAGGATTTTTGGTGACTAGTTACAACCTCTGATTAAAAAAAATAGAAAGGGGGGGGGGGTATAAGTTATTTCAGAGTTTCTGTATATTATCTTTCTACAGAGTTTAGCATTCACCATACATTCAGTGTTTACTATGAGAATTTGTGCATCCAGTGTTTACTGATTTATTTTATGGATTTTATGAAATATTAGATGCTCTAAAAATTGGATTGGTAAACTCTGCTATACATACACACATATATTCACACCTGTGCAGTTTTTGAAAGGGTTACAGTAATGAAGTTGGAGAATTGACAAACACTGATGGATTTTGTCTAATACTCTAAGGTATATTTTATTTCAGACAATTTCTAAACTTGGGGTAAAAAGTGTGAACTACCAACTGTTGATCAGTATTAGAGTGTTAAAGTGCATTGGTAATAGGTGAAAGAGTAACAGTAATTATTGCTATGATTACTGAGCATGCAAAGCTGTTCCGCTAATTATGTGCCGCGTGTCCCACTCACACATTTCTCTAGGATCGTGTCCCACTCACACATGGTAACTGGTTGTGTGTATTAATGTTAAAACGATTGGGTTTAATTTTTCATTTCATATCTAATCATTTCAATTACACGGTTCATATTCACTCACCCACTTACACACCCACTCACAATTACTTTTTACACAACCACTCAGTTACTTCGTATTTTTCACTTGGGCACTTTTGCAAACACCTTTCATACACATTGTTTTCTTTCATATTTTCTTCTCAAATCGTTCTAATGGCTACCAAATCTTTTACTGCTCTAGGGCTATTGTTTGTTTCTAACAACTATGCAGCCCCATTGAACAATGTAAACGTTCCAGAGGCGTTTCATCTGATTCAGAATTTCTTGAGGGATTCAGAGATTGGTCAAGCTCTGGTTGAACCACCAACGCTTTCTACCTCGTAGATTGCTACTTTCTGGCAGAATTCTGTTTATGACGATGGAGGAGAGAATGGGACTCCATCTATTGTTTTCACATATGAGGAAGCAGACTATGTAATCACTCCAAATACTGTCAGAGAAACCATGGGTTTTGATACCCACACTTCCTACAGTGTTGCTCCTGAAAATACTCTGAGAGAGATGTTGCAGCAAATATTTTACTCAGGTTCATTAGCCAAGCTTGGATCACTGAAAAGGCCACAGTTGAGAAAGGAATGGTGTTTCTTCTTTGACTGTATAACAAGGGCCTTTGGCAAGAAAGTCACCAACTGGGATGCAATTCCTACTGATAGTCTACAAATTGGGTATTCTCTTCTCTATGGAAGTCACTTCGATTTTGGCAGACTTGTATTAATGAACTTAGGTGATAGATTGTCAGAGTCTACTACTGTTTATTTTGCTAGATTCTGTCAATTGTTATTTACTGCTTGTGTGCTTAATATTGCAATTGTTGAGGATGATGTGATTCAGCCCTTTAAACTCAACAAGAGAATATTCTCTAATTTGACTAACAAAGATGCAACCAAAGCTGTGCCTGAGTTAGTTTTACCTCTTGCTCTTCAGAACTTCCTACATCAACCCCAAGAACCTCAACAACTAGCAAACACTGAACCTCAACATTCAACCACTGCATCACATCAACCTACAAATATTTCCACTCAAACGCAACCTCAACCCACAAACACTGAACCTTCACAAACTACAATCACTGAAACACCAGCAACTACTCAACCTCAACCACAAACTCAACCTCAAGCCCAACCTCAACCTGAACAACAATCACCACCAACACAGGCTAAACCTAAGAAGAGAGGAAGAACCAAGCATATTGTCGTCAAAAAGAATAAAAGGGCTCCAAAGGCAAGAGCAAACAGACCTTCATCACCATCTGTTGTAGAGGATTCTACAGAAGAAGATTCTTCTGAAGAAGAAGTGCTAGCTGAGATGCTTACATATAAGAGGAGAAAGTTGATCCTTGATGAATCTGATGAGGAGATAAATATAGTAGCTCCAGAGGTAATTTCTACAAAGATACCTGCTGTTGAGATAAATACTGCAGAGGAAGCTGCTCATACACCTGCAAATGTGCAAATGAATGAGGGAAACAGAGATAGTTTTCTTACATTGGATATTTTGTTAAAACATTCATACCATTCTCTGATCATATTGATGTTCCTACTTCACCTATTGCTGCTAATTCTGGAGAAACTGGTGCAGTTGATTAGCCTACTGTAGTCCTTGATGAAACAATAGCTTCTCACACTAAGCTATTCTCTGATGCTCACCAGGTTTCTGAAAAAGGTGAAGAAGTTGAGCAATTAACCAAGGCTGTACTCTTTGAGACTATGGAAGCAGTTGTTCAAATTATAAAGTCTGTTGATAAGACTGTTGAGTCTGAAGATCAACCTGCAGAGCAAGTTGATGTTGAAACTGCAGAGATTGTTGCTGAACATGTTGAAGTGCATATTCCTGATCCAGTTGAAGATGCACATGATGATGTTGAAGATGAAGGAAGTGCAGAGTCTAACTCTTCTAAGAGTATTCCAGTACAAACTGATGCAAAGCATTCAGCTTTCTCTCAACCTTCAAAAGCACATGACATTGAAGCAGAGTATCTTTCTACATTCTCTGAGAATTGGTATAAGGAGGATTGCATTTTTCTAAGAAAAAGAGCAACTAAATTTGTTCAGCAAACTGCTAGAGAGATTTCCAATCCAGAGATTCTTTCATGTCTGAAGGCAACTGTGGTTCAAGTCAAAACTCTGAATGGAAGATTTGATGATTCTCAGAAGGCAATCACTGATTTGAGAACTGAAATTCAGACCCGAGACATGAATATGGAGAGAGATACTAAATTAAAGATTCAGAAATTCTCTAAAGCTCAAGAAACTTTGTTTCAAAGGCTAGGTCAAGTTGAACAAAATCAGACTGCATTATCTGATAAGATTGATTCCATTGCTACCTCCTTGGAGCTGATTACATCTATCTTAATTCCTGATGATGTCAAAAAGTGGGAGAGAGTTGCTAAGTCTAAATGTAGACAATCTCAACAACCTCTGACTAAAAAGGATGATGCTGGAGATGGAGGAGCAAAAGATCAAAAGAGTTTAAAGTTCAAAGCTGATATGAGTCTACAGTCTGGCAGAACTTCTAAGTCAAAGTTTGATGGAGTAAACACTGATGCTCAGGGTACATCAAAGACTCAGAGTTTGCTATTCATTGAGAATCCACAGACTGATGAAAAGTTGGCTGCTAAATTGTTCCTTGAAGAGAATGAAGAAGGTGTTACACTTGCAGATATTCAAGCTGAAGAAAAGAATTTACAAGAAGAACATCAGAAAGCTGTGAAGTCTGTCAAATTCAAAAAGAGTGCAAAAGCTGCTAGGCCTGTTCTTAAAGGCATTACTATCAAAGAGAATGTTGGTGCTGATCAGAGGATGCAAGTATCTAGAAAACCAACAGAAGCAGAGGCTAAACAGAAGATGAAGGGTAAGGTTGTTGAGGAAAACAATGTCTTAAAGAAAGTAAATACAACCTCTGTTGCTACACAAGTTGTGCAGAAGCCTTTGTCTACTCAAATGCAAGCAATTTTTGGGAAATCAATAATTCGTGAACAAACTCTGGAGGTTAGAGAGGCTAGAGGAAATTTCTACAGAGCAGAGCCTTAATGGGAAAGATAGGAAGAGATAAAGCTGGTTTGGGTTCACACAGAGAAAAGAGAATGAATACAAGTCCTCAAGATCCTTCATCACTGGCTGTTCCAGGTCTTGGTATTACACATGAGAGTTTAGATAGACTGGAATCAGTGTAGTTGATTCATCAAAAGAGTTTAGAGAAGGATTTTCTTCTATATTTTATGGCTGATGGGACTATATACAAGATTGGTGAGAATGATCTTGATTTGAAGCTATGGGAAGAATTGGAATATGTTCTGTATATTTTCAAAGTGAAGAATCAACGGACTCATCAAGCTGCTAATGTGCTGAGAAAGAAGATGCTGCATAATTTGGTAGTTAGAGGTATAAAGTATAACAGTCAGTATGTTCCAAAGTACAGAGACTGTCATGGTAATATTGTTGAGATGAAGAAAGATAGTGCTAAGTTGAAGACAGAATTGGGAATAACAGTTCTGGATTTCTGAGTCGAAGACAACACATTTCATCAGACTGGGTAATGAAATGAGGAAAAACAAAATCTATTCTCTGAGATCTACTATCTACCAAACTGGTGAAAACGATCCTAAGTTGAAAGAGATCAAGGAGATTATGCAGAGAGAACTTGAGAATGCAGAGAGAAGATTGCTGATTGACTATCTCAGAACAACACTAGATGTTGAGGAAATTAAGTGAATAATGCTCTGTAAGAATTTCTTGCTTTCTGTAGATTTTGTTTAAGTAGAAGTTTAAACTCTGATTATTTGTTAAACACTGCATTTGTCTATTTTGTTTTGACATCATCAATTATTGTTAACTTGTGCATTTTTGCTAATGAACAAGTTGGGGGAGATTGTTAGATATAACTGATGTAAATATTAATCAGTGTTTAAGTATTACAGTGAAAACTCAGAGTTTATCTGGAAGCAGTCAGAGTTTAGTTAAACGCTGACGGATGGAAGCTCGACAGAGTTTGTTAAACTCTGTCTGGAGGAAGCGTCTACGGTCAACAGAGTTTAAAAGAATTCTTGAAGATAATTATGGAAGCAATATCTTTGAAGATTGGATAGCTGTCAAAGAGATTGTGTTGACTAAGGAGACGTGTAGCAATCGTGATTGATATCAGTTGTATAGCTAATTTATAGGAGTATCAATTTACGATTGTATAGCAGTTGTATAACTTATAAATACAGTTAGGTTAACCATAGAAGGGTGTCGTGTAACAAATTATCATTCATTGTAACCTAAGCAGCTCTCTATGATATTTTACATCACTGAGAGAGGAGTTTTTAATTCCAAAATAGTTTTTAATTGTTCAAACGTGTTTTGCTTGTTATTCTCTCATACGAACTTGATTATTATTGTGTATTCGGCCTAACATTAGGGTTCGATTATTTATGCCATCTTGCACCCTAAAACGAACTTCATATCATATCGCCCACATATTATGTGCACCTACAGCATCCCCATGCCTTGCAGTAGATGAAAGCACTGCAATAGATGCTACAATGTCCAAGGGTAGAAAATGACACGGTTCTGTACCTTAAGCTTAATTGTTTTCCAAAATGATGCTTGGTTTTCTCTGACTTATGTTTATAGCTTTCTATTTATCCTTTTTGAGTGCAGAATGCTTGAGATGAATACGATAAAAAGGCTATCTAGCCACTTAAGTGAGGGAACCTCAGCCTCGCTTGGTGAACATGTCAAAAGAAAGAAATAAAACTCTTGAGGTTATGCTATTAGCATAGCTCTGCATGAGTGTGTTCAGTAGGGGGAAGATGGGAGAACGCTGTTTTAGTGTTTCATTTACTGATGTATTCTTTTTTAAACATGTATACTTCATGTGGCTTGGGTTTATTAAGAAGTACATATTAGTTTTGCAGGTTAGTCATGATGTACTGGGAAGTATTGTACTAGAATGCACAAGAGTGTAATTATAACCAACGGCCTTCATCGTGTACGGGTCATGTCATTGTAAATTTAATCATTTTTAATGATATAGCCATAAGTTGTGCTCATGTAAACTATCCATATATCTAGAACATTAGATCTTACTTTTTTTAATTATATGGATATGAAATTAGATCATGTTTAAACAATGGCTATCTTATTCTGATAATTGTCTTTACTAAATGATGTAATATTTGTTATATAGAGACATATTTCTGATTAAGCTGAGTGTTTGCTGCATTTCAAGCATAAAATCTAAGGTTAATTAAAAATTTTTGTGATTTTTGTTTACATCTGGCTTGATGATTTGTGTTTGATTATAAATCTAAGCTCAAATGTTTTTTACTTGCCTTTGGAGTTATACTTATGCACTAAAATGTACAGGGGGAAAAGTCTGCAGGTTGAGTTTAGTGATGCAACCCCTCGCTACTCATACCATTATTCGATCCTTTTAGATACTTATGGTCGGCTGTTAACTCATTTTCTTAGAGCACTCGCCAAGGTTCCTGATGCTCAGATCATTACCGAGCATCCTGCAGTGAGGTATACATGATGTGACATCGACTTCCTTTTTCTTTTAGTTCACTTGCTAAACAAACCATCACATCTTATTCTTAATACCCTTCAAATAAATTTTTGCAGGATTATTTAAGTCTAAACTATAATCTTAAGTAACGAAAATAAAATGTTTTCATTTCAGACATGTTCTCTTAGTATAGCTTTGTGTTCTCGTAATTAGTGCCACATTTTTAATATACTATGTTATTAACAACAAGGCAGGGAAAGACCTTATATTTGTACACAAGTACAAACTAACTTGTAGTTTATATCAGAGTTAGAGTGGTTTTTTATGGGAGACTGGTAGACAATCGCCTGGAGGACATAATGTCATATGGGGACTTCACAATGCTCTAGAAACTCATAATTTCAGCAGAATTTTGATTAGGTTTCTGGGTACATGTTGTACTTTTTTCCCTTGGTTGACTTATAAATATTCTAAAACATAGCATTTAGCAGATTACAAGATTATTTTCATTATGTTGGAGTGCTAATCTCACTTCCATCGAAAATATCTCTGGTTATAAGAAGTCTCTCAGCAGAAAAGGCCTCTCTACCATTTCAATTTTTACTTAAGTACAATAGCAGTCTTACTGAAGGCTCATCTTTCTAAGTATAGGTCTAGGTTTTGATTATAGAAGTATGAATGTTTATAAATCTCATTCTTAGATGTGAAATTGTGTTTCAAACAGTTTTTTCCACTTGCCAGGTGAATCTGAAGGTTTATTCGTATAAACGAAATCATCTTGCAGGGCTTCTGAGATTAATAAAGATGTAATCATTTGTTTATTTTTATTCGTATATGGGCATAATCAACAGATGGATGTAGATTAATAGCCCGTCAAGAAGGACATTCTGAAGGGTTTCGAGAATCAAACGCAACGGAATTAAACGCGAAAAAGAATAAAAATCGAAACCCTACCGCAGGATCCATGCAAAAACATGATATTTAATTCGGAGTTAGATGATTACCTTAAAGAAGCTTTACAAATTGATGACAGATGAAGGTCCAAAATAATCACCACGCAGCCCTCTTCGAGATCTACGTTGCCAAAGTAGTCCACACGAACGCTTGATCGTCCAACGATCACCAGAGACGGTACTAGCCGAAGAACATGTCTCTCTCTCTCTCTTGCCTCACACACGTTTTTCTCTAAAAATGAATTGCAAAAAAGTGTATCCATGAACAATACATCATAATGTATTTATAGGGAAGAGAGATTGGGCTAAACCCTAAATCGAATTAGGCTTCTCCAAACCCATTCTGATTTGGTTTTAATATTAAATTCAAATTCTATTTAATTATAATTAAGACCAGCTCAATTAATTAAATATCCAATTTTGAATTTAATAATTTAACATTCGTAATTTAAATTAAAACTCCTTTGAAACGTTCTTATTGTGTAACCCTTTAGGTTATTATTACGTTGGCAATAATTTTAATATCCAATAATAAAATTATAAACAATGAGCGGCATCTAGTAATACATCATTGCTACCCAAGTAATAATAATAATTGGTGATCCAATTAAACCTTTCATGATTAATGTTTCCGTGTAATATAATCCCTTTAACCAAATATTATAGATTAAACTCGATGCATGTTATTAGTCATCCTCTTCAACGTTTAATCCGGGTTTCCTTGATCAATGAGTAGACTATTAAAACAAATCAATATTTGAGCATGGCCATGCATTTTCATAGTCTCACTCAATCAAGAGACCAATAATATCTCTCCTAATAATAGGAGGGTTAAATCCTTTATCCATCATTCATATTTCTCATACGACTCATAATATACCCGATGTACACTTTTATCATCACCCGGTCAAAGGTAACTTTTAATGTAATCAAAGTATATTAATCCTCGTATAGAAATATAATGATCTCAAGTCTAAGGATCATTACACCATTATCACTAAGAGTCTTTCTAATGACATTATCAACATGTAGAATCTCACCGTGGGTTAATCCAGTGCCATGTATAAAATTACATGCACTTATGTTCTTGACTTTAGTATCACTATACCTATGACCAATGAGATGTGGTCATCCGTCAACAAACATACTAATCTTTATGCATTATAATTGTCCCATATTAATAATGCTCGATTAGGGATATTTAGGAATATAAACACTATTCATATAATCTCATTTTTAAGTCACATACTTAAAGATATAGAATACATGTTCTATATTCCAAGGACATTTATTACTCTAACATTTATATCGCAGTAAATTAAGACATAATAAATTAATGTAGAATAATCAGTAGAACATAATCATTAAATAACAAAATAGTCTTTCCTAGAAGCACAACTACATTGTCTCTAGGGCACTAACACTATCAATCTCCCACTTGCACTAGAGCCAATCGCCCATGTATCTAATACCCATGAAACTAGTGTGACCTTCGTGCTTCTGCTGCGACAAAGCCTTAGTTAGTGGGTCCGTAACATTATCATTAGTATGCACTTTACATATATGTATATCTCCTCCCTCGTTTATCTCTTGAAGAAGGTGATATCTCCTAAGTATATGCTTTGCCTTGGAATGGGACCTTGGTTCCTTAGCCTACGCAATGGCTCCATTGTTATCGCAATACAGATCAACTGGATCTGCGATCGATGGAACCACACCAAATCCTGTAATAAACTTCCAAATCCAAACAGCCTCTTTGGCTGCTTAACTGGCAGCAATATACTCAGCTTTCATTGTAGAATTAGCTAATGTCTCTTGCTTAGAACTTTTCTAGCTTACAGCACCTCCATTTAGACAAAACATGAATCCAGACTGGGACACAGAATCATCCATATCTGTCTGGAAACTAGCATATGTGTAACCTCTTACAACCAGCTTCTCATCTCCTCCGTATATCAAGAACGAATCTTTAGTCCGTTTAAGGTACTTAAGAATATTCTTGACAGTTATCCAGTGACCCTCACATGGATTAGACTGGTATCTGCTCGTCATGCTTAAAGCATACGAGACATCTGGATGAGTACATATCATTGCATACATTATAGAACCAATTGCCGAAGCATATGGTACTTTACACAGACGGTCCTTATCATCTGATGATATAGGACGGTTTTCCTTTGATAGAATATATTTTTATATATATTTAAGATGATTTTATTCTCATACTTATTGTGTTTTGCATTGATTTGGATTTTTATTTAATAGATTTGATTGTTTTATTGTAGGAAATAAAGAATTCATGACTTGGAAGGATTTGGAGCAAAAAGAGCTATTTTGGAGATAAAATAGGAGAAAATTCGTATTATTGGGCTACACGGGCTGCCTGCACTGTTTTGGCCATATCTTGAGTTCCAGAAGTCCGTTTGAGGCCCGTAAGTTGTCCACGCGAAGCTTGTAGAATTATCTTTAATTTAGAGGTGGTCCAATAAGCAAAATCGAACTGGAAGAGCCCAGAAACAGAGGAGAAAAAGAAGTGACGAATTTTACAAGGAATCCTATTCAATTATGGAATCCTACTTGTAATTTATTTAGAGTATTAAAATACTTTTATTGGGCAAGACTTTTATAGCCTATATAAACACATCTAGGGTATTATAAAGAAAAAAAGAGAAAAAGAATGTAATATTAGATCAGATAATATAGTTTAGAGTAGATTAATATTATTAGTTGGAGATGTAGAGAAACACCATGACTCTTCTTTTGTGTGACAACATTGAAGTTTGAAGGTTTTGTTCTCTTAATCTTTTCTTTGTTCTTATTAGTTTAATTATGTTTTCTTGTTTTACTTGTTTAATTATTAGTGAGTAGTTATTTCTAGGGCTTAAAGGGAAGCCATGTTTGCACTAATATTGGCATGATTTTCATAGTGGTTTGATTGGTTATGGTTAATTCTGATTGATATATTTTAATCATTAATTTGTGTAATTGGCCAATATCATGGATTAATTATATGCAAATAGGGGTATGGATCGAGAGATTTACTTACTAGAGGCACACATACGATTAGCAGAATTGAATTTGAGTGCGGAAGCATCATTGGATTTCTGAGAGCGTTAATTCTTGGAAGAGATTAACTTGACTCTAATTACCTGATTGATTGAATTACTAAAAGTGGTTAATTGTGTTGAATGTTTCGAGAGTGTTAATGCTTGAAAGAGATTAACATACTCTAGTTATAGGATCACATTGATTGCTTTAGCTTAAGAGCCAATTGTGTAAGCATGGTGGACCTGATTGCCCTAGGTTTTAAATAATTTGTTTATCATCTGTTTAATTAGTGTTAATTTAGTTTAATTAGTTAATTAATAATTTCAATAATCGTTTGACCCTTGAAACAATTAACGATAACTGAAAAGGAATTAGTAGAACCTGTCTCCTTGTGGATTCGACCCGCTTGCCATTTGTACTAGCAATAGACACCGTGCGCTTGCGGTTAGACATAATTTAACACATCATCCTTTGAGATCGCTATCCCATGAGACATTGGGACATAGCCCCTCTTTGCCTCTTGCATCCCAAAACGATGCAATACTTTGTCAATGTATGTACTCTGACTTAAGCCGATTAATCTTTTAGATCTATCTTTATAGATCCTGATCCCTAAGATGTAGGTCGCATCGCCTAAGTCTTTCATCGAGAAACTTTTTCCCAACCAAGTCTTCATAGCCTGTAGAGAAGGAATGTCATTCCCTATTAGTAATATGTCATCTACATATAATACTAGGAATGTCACATGGCTCCCACTAACCCTTTTGTAAACACACGGCTCATCCTCATTTTTGTATGAAGCCAAACTCTTTGACTGTTTCATCAAAACGGATGTTCCATCTTCTAGAGGCCTGCTTTAATCCATGAATGGATCGTCACAACTTAAAAACCATTCTAGCAAACCTCGAGTCGACAAAACCCTGAGATTGTGTCATGTACACATCCTCTTCTAAGCTCCCATTTAAGAAAGCGGTCTTGACATCCATTTGCCAGATGTCATAGTCATAATAAGCTGCTATCGCAAGCAAAATCCTGATGGATTTGACCATAGCTACTGGTGAGAAAGTTTCATCATAGTCAATACCATGAATTTGCTTGAAACCTTTCACCACTAGTCTTGCTTTGTAGGTCTGTAAATTTCCATCCATGTCAGTTTTCTTCTTGAAAACCCACTTGCACTCTATGGGTTTTACCCCATCAGGTGGTTCAACCAAAGTCCATACTTGGAATCCATCTCAGATTTCATGGCCTCCAGCCATCTCTCAGAATCTGGACTATTCATAGCATCCTTGTAGGTGAGAGGCTCATCATTATCTACAAGCATCACATCGCCACTTTGAGTCAGGAGAAATCCATAATATCTCTCTGGGCTCATGGAGAATCCTACTAGATCTACGAACGACCTGTGTTTCTTGAGCAGTATTGTTCTCAACATCTTGAGTCTCATTCTGCTTATGTTCCAACTCTGGTTCAACATTATTTTGTAGTTCTCGATCCTCATCGAGATCTATTGTCCTCCCACTATTTTTCTTAGAAAGCAGTTCTTTCTCTAGAAACACAGCCGTTCGAGCAACAAACACTTTGTTCTCAGAAGGTTTATAGAAATAATACCCTTTAGTTTCTAATGGGTATCCTACAAAATTACATTTATCTGATTTCGGTCCTAGCTTATCAGAGACCAAGCGTTTCACAAATGCTTCACATCCCCAAACTTTCATAAATGACACGCTATTACGTTTATCAGTCCATATCATATATGGTGTCTTTTGAACCGATTTTGAAGGAACTCGGTTTAGTGTTTGTGCAGCCGTCTCTAGGGCATAACCCCAGAAACTGATTGGAAGATCTGCATGACTCATCTTCGACCGTACCATGTCCAACAAGGTACGATTTCTCCTTTCAGACACCCCATTCCATTGTGGTGTTCCAGAAAGAGTGAGTTGTGATACGATACCACACTCCTTTAGGAAATTCTTGAATTCCAAGCTTAAGTATTCTCCCCCACGATCAGATCGTAGAGTTTTAATACTTTCGCCTAAATGCTTTTCAACTTCAGCCTTATACTCTTTGAATTTTTCAAATGATTCGGATTTGTTCTTCAAAAGATACACATATCCGTATCTACTAAAATCATCAGTAAAG
This sequence comes from Kitagawia praeruptora, assembly GCA_037693485.1. Lineage (NCBI taxonomy): Eukaryota > Viridiplantae > Streptophyta > Magnoliopsida > Apiales > Apiaceae > Kitagawia > Kitagawia praeruptora. Next base: position 50,028,238 of record CM075348.1, on the reverse strand, counting down.
GTTATGAAATAATAAAAGCCACCTCTTGCCATCGTACGTATTGGACCACATACATCACTATGTATCAATTCCAATCGTTGGTGGCCCTCTCACCTTGACCGGTAAAAGGAGCTTTAGTCATTTTGCCAATGAGATACGGTTCACATTCTTCGTATGATTCAAAATCAAACTTATCCAAGTATTCATCCCTATGTAATTTGGAAATGCGATTCTCATTTATAAGGCCTAAACGACAATGCCAGAGGTATGTTTGATTTGAGTCATTTGTCTTAAGACGTTTATTACTTATATTATAGACAGGAGTATCAAGATCAAGAACATATAAACCATTAAACAAACGTGCAACCCCATAGGTAACATTATTCAATGAAAACGAACAACCATTGTTCTGAATCAAAAACGAAAAACCAATCTTGTCCAAACAAGAAACGGAAATAATGTTTCTACAAATCGCAGGCACATAATAACAGTTCTCAAGTTCTAAAATAAGCCCGATAGATAACTATAAATAATAAGTCCCTACAGCTAAAGCAACAACCTTTGCTCCATTGCCAACATGTAGGTCGACTTCTCCTTTCGCCAAAGTTCTACTTCTTCAAAGTTCTTGCACATTTATATAAATGTGGGAACCACATCCGGTATCTAATACCTATGATGTAGAAGTAGACAAATTGACCTCTATAACATAAATACCTGAATCAGAAATCTGAACAACATTCAGTTTCTTTAGATCCTCCAAATAATTTTAACAGTTTCTCTTCATTTCACCCTGTTTACACGCATACAAGGCCTTGCTTGTATCAAATCTCTCTTGACGAGTCTGTCCTTCAAACATGCGTTTAAGGTGCTCGATCATGATATAAGAATCAAAATTCTCATGTTGTTTCTGCAGCTCAGGACTCATAGTCGCAAGCATCAAACAGGTGACATCGGTGTCATCATCCAAATGCTTCTGATAAGCATTTCGTTGAGCCTCCATTGCACCTTCAGGGAGAGGTCCAGGGCGAGGAATATTTATGACATAGAGCTTTCGCTCTTGCCTGAGGACAATCCTCAAATTCCTTTGTCAATCTTGGAAGTTAGTTCCTTTCAACTTGTCCTTCTCAGGGACTGATCGCACAGAAAAGTGATTTGTGTTGTTTGCCATTTCGAATATCTACAATGTTAAAAATGCATAAAATAATTAGTCTACGGATTTGTTAAATTATGTTCAAGTGATTATTCATATATATTCACAATATATATCTCCCACTATTTTTATCAAATTAATAGCCCTACCTATCAATTCGGAAAAATTTCTCTATACCTTGCTAGTGAGCCAAGATCCATATTTCATCACTTTTAAGGTCAGCTTTGGATTTTCTCCTTAAAATGATTATTTAGGTAGACAACATTTGTCAATTATATCATATATAACTCTTGGATAGTTTGGTAGAACAACATTTGTTCACATAACAACATTTGTTCCTATTTATCCAATAAATCTTACCAAACTCTATGCCTCTAAGTTCACAATCCTATTGTGGTCACTTAGTTAAGTCGAACCCAAAGGTCTAACAGTTGAGTATCACTAACTTACTTGATCGCGCCTTACCACGATAAACGAGGGTACTCCGCTTTGGCGCACCTACCCTTTGTCGATCTAGGTCTTGACGAGTGTTTCCCATTTGGAAGGCATCTTAAACTTAATATTTTTTTTACTTAGGGGTTTTTTTAATTAAAACGACCTTGATCCCATCATAAAGAGATTCCCAATTTTTCCTTGAATTAAATACTTCAAATCAATATTCACCAATAGTTTGATTTCCAGGTTGTTGGAGGAGTCACAAGTGGCCTCACTTAATACCCAACTTCCTTATAGGTATGACCCGTTTTTGACAAAATCTCCCCATATCGAAATAATTGAAAATTCGTATTTAATTCTGTGTTTCATAAATCTCATAGTCGTTATTGTTTAATTATAAAATCTCAAGTCGTTACAGATTTTATCTTGTTTAAGCAGGCATGGCATGGGTGTCATATCTAATACATACACGATTAATCTAATTAAACATGAATCTCTATCTCTACACATACATTGTATCGCATACATTCATATATATGTAAAGTGCATAAATTAAACATGTTTGGTTATGGCCCATCCTATGTGATCTTTTCAAGCTAATGAAAAAATCAAGGTCAATCTATGGTGGTTAACAAAATAAAATTTAAATACATGTCTTCTCCATTGCATCTTCGTGGGGAATCGCCTCTTTGCTTCCTTGTTCTTCTTCTCTTCTTTAATAGTTATTGAATAATTGAAAAACATGCTACACTAGCTAATAAACTTACAAGATGAACTCGAGTTACATTCGAGATTTATTAATTACAAGGAATACGACATGCAAGTCGTATTTAGAAACCAAACCATAAAATCAAAACCACTATCCTATTGGTCTTAGGGCCATAACCAATCACCATGCTCATATAACAATTAAGAACATGTAATCATATCATATTTCAGATTATCCAATCAAAGAAATCATATAACGCAAAAATCAGAAAATCGGAATCAAATTCTAATAATAATAACTCACCGTTTTTAGGCACTAAACGGCGTCAAACGCCTTACAGACGAGTCACTGATAGCTTTGCTATCAGTTTTGTTCAGACACTCGTTTCCAGTCAGAAAACACATATCGTTTACGAAAATCGGACACTGAACACAGATTTCACCAAATCTGCGCAGCGTATACAGAAATCGTATCGTATACAATCCCCATATCAAGAACAAACATAAATCATATATGTATCAGTATATATACAGATTATAAATCATCATATGATCATCTCAATCATCATTAACATACAGTTTATACATATATATCAAAATCAACGCATCACACATGACAATCATCAAACATGATCGTATATCGCGAAAAAGAATAAAAATCGAAACCCTACCGCAGGATCCATGAAAAAACATTATATTTAACTCGGAGTTAGATGATTACCTTAAAGAAGCTTTACAAATTGATGACAGATGGAGGTCCAAAACAATCACCACGCAGCCCTCTTCGAGATCTACGTTGCCAAAGTAGTCCACACGAACGCTTGATCGTCCAACGATCACCGGAGCCGGTACTAGCCGAAGAACCTGTCTCTCTCTCTCTCTCTCTCTCTTACCTCACACACGTTTTTCTCTAAAAACGAATTGCAAAAAAAGTGTATCCCTGAACAATACATCATAATGTATTTATAGGGAAGAGAGATTGGGCTAAACCCTAAATCGAATTGGCTTCTCCAATCCCATTCTGATTTGGTTTTAATATTAAATTTAAATTCTATTTAATTATAATTAAGACCAGCTCAATTAATTAAATATCCCATTTCGAATTTAATAATTTAACATTCGTAATTTAAATTAAAACTCCATTGAAACGTTCTTATTGTGTAACCCTTTAGGTTATTATTACGTTAGCAATAATTTTAATATCCAATAATAAAATTATAAACAATGAGCGGCATCTAGTAATACATCATTGCTACCCAAGTAATAATAATAATTGGTGATCCAATTAAACCTTTCATGATTAATGTTTCCGTGTAATATAATCCCTTTAACCAAATATTATAGATTAAACTCGAGGCATATTATTAGTCATCCTCTTCAACGTTTAATCCGGGTTTCCTTGATCAATGAGTAGACTATTAAAACAAATAAATATTTGAGCATGGCCATGCATTTTCATAGTCTCACTCAATCAAGAGGCCAATAATATCTCTCCTAATAATAGGAGGGTTAAATCCTTTATCTATCATTCATATTTCTCATACGACTCATAATATACCCGATGTACACTTTTATCATCACCCGGTCAAAGGTAACTTTTAATGTAGTCAAAGTATATTAATCCTCGTATAGAAATATAATGATCTCAAGTCTAAGGATCATTACAACATTATCACTATGAGTCTTTCTAATGACATTATCAACATGTAGAATCTCACCGTGGGTTAATCCAGTGCCATGTATAAAATTACATGCACCTATGTTCTTGACTTAAATATCACTATACCTATGACCAATGAGATGTGGTCATCCGTCAACAAACATACTAATCTTTATGCATTATAATTGTCCCATATTAATAATGCTCGATTAGGGATATTTAGGAATATAAACACTATTCATATAATCTCATTTTTAAGTAACATACTTAAAGATATAGAATACATGTTCTATATTCCAAGGACATTTATTACTCTAACATTTATATCGCAGTAAATTAAGACATAATAAATTAATGTAGAATAATCAGTAGAACATAATCATTAAATAACAAAATAGTCTTTCCTAGAAGCACAACTACATTGTCTCTAGGGCACTAACACTATCACATTCTTGATAAAATTCAAGACTTATCCCATAGGTATTCTTTCACACTTTCTAATATTTACATTTGATTGCTTATTATAGTTATGTTGGATGTCAATAAGTTGTCATTTACTGTTTACTCAAATAGTCCTTGCGTGTTTGATTAATTGTTTCCTGCACTATCTTCCCACTAAATTGTTTTGCTATATCTTTAGTTTGCCTAATAATTGTTATATATTAGATATTATAACTAAATTGTCTACCCTTACATTTCTGCATTCTCTACATTGTTCATGTTTCTTAGAATAATTGACTTACAAAGACAGAATTCTTTCTTATGAAAGACCATTTAACCAATGTTCAATGCATTTGAAAACTGCACTATATAGCGTAAACACGGGATGGGAATAAATTTATGAGGATACTCGCAATTTGTTTTTAAAAGAAAAACAAAAATGCTATCCATAAGATATCAAGCTTCTGCATATTATCTTAGCATTTATGATAGTTCTCAATTACTAGATATTACAGCTAAAGGTTCACTATTGGCGTAACAAATGGCTCAACGAAAATCACTTTCACCCGTTTGAACAAGGAAATCGAGCAACTCACGCGTATCCCCATTGACGGCATCATGATGGGCGTGGTGGGTACATAGATGCACAACTCTTTGAAATATAACCAACTCAGAACCAACTCTTTGAAATATGTAAGTTGGTGGCAATCAGGAGGCAGGTCCGAGCAAGAAAGTAGAACACACTTGAAAACAGCAAGCGCCGAGAAACTACTACATATTACAGTTGGATGTTTTATATATATATATATATATATATATATTAACGTGAAGCACTATCTTAACACTCTGTGTGATTTGGAATTACAATTTGTTTATCATCTCAGGATTATGTGTTTGGGACCATGTTTAAACAATTAATCGATGCCTTTTGTAAAAAAAAATTGTAACATTTTCAGGTTTTTGCTAATCACATATACATGTATGTCGCTGGATAGTGCTTGCACTATCTGAATTCAACGTCTATGTATATGTTTTGATAATTGTATGTCATTTGCATTAATTTTTTATTGTATTTACCTGGAAGCTGGTCACATTTTTTGCACTAAGTTGGTATATAGTTCGTATTGTTGAGAAAAATGTGTGCGCGTTTTGAACTACATGAGATTGCGTTATATTTATTTATACCTTTACGATCTTCCATTATTTTATAAATAGGTGTTAGTTTTTATAAATAGGTGTTAGTGCGACTATTTGTTCATTACATGTCAAATTCTATACTGTTAGCTACGCTTATTTGTTTATAACTCCTATAAGCTTGCTTCTGCTTCCTTAGGCTTGCCAGACTTCGCTTTATGTGTTTATTGTGTGTCACACCACTACCATTCCGGGACAGATGCTTTGTGACTCCGAAAATTGTCCTTACTAAGGTACCGGATATATCTTGACAAAAAAAGATACCGGGTATTTAGTATAATTTCTGTGCGCATGGGATACATGGGCTTCGAATTGATCATTATTAGATACACACTCCTACATACATAGCATCAGCATGCCTCCAAATCTCTTTGATGCTGGTAAAATTGGTTGTTACTGTACTAAGTCTCGGTTTCAAGGTGGTTCTCGGAAAGGGAAAAGGCTGAAGATAGGAGATTGCAGAGGTGTTAAATTGCTCAGCCATCGCAAGGGATAACACTGTGCAACAGATAAAGAGCGCATTCAAAACAACACACAGAATGTAGCTTGTATGCCGGCATCAAATCTCGAACAACTAAGCATAGCTAGATCATGCTCGTGCCTCGCACGGGTTATAAAGCTAGTTCGATATGATACGATACGACTACACATAACAACAATAACTTGAAACCCATGATTCATATCACGACCACTACAACCCGGTGATAACGATCCTAAATTTTTAGAAAACTGTCACTACAACCCGGTGACTCGGTCCTTATTCTTATTCTTATTTTCGCAAACCATGGTATAAATCAGAGTCCCAAGACTATTGTTGCTTACACATAACACATAGATACACTAATACATATAACTCAAAATATATCATCTTAGCCCAAGTTTTGATAACAAATTCGTACACATAATACATAATTTTAAAAACACTAGCAAAATCAATCAGAAACTTACCTCTAAACGGAAAAACAAGAATCCAAAACATGTAATCACTCCTGATCAGATCTGTATTTTGACTTTTTGACCCTCTAAACGATGTTTTTTGAAAAACTCAAAGAACGAAAGTTGTAGAGCACGAAAAGACCTTTCTGAAAAGTCCAGAATCAACGAATTCTGACTTATAATGAATTTTCTACGAATTTTACAAGACTACTGAATTATATGTGAAAAAGACCTACGAATTTTATTAACAAATATGAGGAAAGAGAATATGATGTATTTATAATGTCTTACAACCCTATTTCCAAACCTACTAGTAATCCGTCATCAAATATGATCCATGTTTTAAGCCCATTATTCAAATCCAATTTTAAATCCTATTTATAATCTAATTTTAATCCTTTTTATTATATTATTCTTTTATTATTATTATTATTATTATTATTATTCTAAAAATTACGGGATATTACACCACATCACCACCACAGTTCCCGTCATCTTCTCCGATGAGCTCAAATTTTTTGGCGAGCTCGATTTTTAAAGATCTGGCTCCGACGAGATTACTAATCGATCTTCTCTTTCTAACCTCTGGCCCCATAGGGGCATCATCTTCATCATCAAATCGCGATGTATTATAAGTTTAGATTTTTTGTTGAACTGTTAATAGTCAGTGATTTCCAACGTATAAATTAGTGATTTCTGTAATATAAACGGCTAATTCCTATAAGTTCTTACAGGCTTATAAGCCATAAATTCCCTGTTTTATGAAAAGTCAAACATCACCTATATATATAAAAGCAAGTGCTCAAATGAGTCCATCCTTAGAATCAGAAATGAGTCCAACCTCATATTTCATCTATTCTAATGGCTCCCGTCAGGAATAATTAATACAAAAAGAATTATTAACCCATCTTCTATCCATTCACCAAGAAAAAAAAATCAATTGGTGCCCTACCACATCAGCAGTTAACTCTTTTTTTTTTTTTTTTTGCTAAATAAAGGGCAAATTATTGTACATTTTTTGTATTTGGGTATCTGAATGAGACCTTTAGATTAACTTGAAATATGATGAATATGTGAGTTCTCATTTTAAGATTCTTATCGGAGTAGCTCCATATATATATATATATATATAATTATATACTAGATCATTAGCGGATATAATTGATCTAATTCCACATACGATCCATTTAATGATCGAATCATTTTAATTGAAAAGGATTTCGGATAGATAATTTTTAGATAAATCCATATCTATTTAAATTGGCTCAGATTGAATTGGGTAAAATAAGAATCTCCGATCCCCTAATACTCCCTCCGTCCCTCTATGTTTTTATCATTTGCGGACCAATGTCTGGCATGGACAAAAAGATAACTTCTACTTTTGCATTCCAGGCTTTAAAGCAAGCCATATCACCCATGTTTCGCAGTTGCGAGACTATACTCAAGAATTTTTAGTGGAAAGTGATTCCTCTAACACTGGCATTGGGACTGTTTCGACTCAAGAGGGCAGATTTCTAGCTTATTTCATCAAGGCCTAAAGGGGTAAGCGGTCAAGCTATGTCCACCTATGAAAAAAATTATTTATTTGATGTATAATCACTGTTATATCGACTGACCACATGATTTTGGAATTCTTAACAAACCAGAAAGTTAACAATCTACGGCAACAAAAATGGATTAGCAAGTTGCCAAGTTACAATTACGCTATTGTGTACAAGAAGGGATTTGAGAATACAATGGCAGATTCTTTGTCTAGAATGCAATAATTCGACACATCCTTCCGAGGCGGCCTATTCCTGAGTGGGTTCCCATGAGGACATGGTGAGATTTGGGGGTGAGGGGGTTGTCACGAATTGCAGAAGAGCAGTGAAGAGTAATCTCTCTCCTCTCTAGGGTCCTCTTCTTTACTCTCTCCTCTGCTAATCTCTCTCATATCATATTTCTCTCTCTCAATTCTCTATTCTGTCTCCAATCTCACCCTCTCTGTCTCCGATTCTGTCATCAATTTGTTAATATGCTTATGCTATCAGGATATACCAACAATAGTAACAAAACTAGCTCAGGAACTCACAATTCCCGACTGATCCCTAGTGGTGAAGTAGCTGCACAATTGAAATATTAATTTAATTCATAGTTCCTTCACAAAGTTAAAACTATATTCAAAATGTCCGGCTACTATCCCTTTCATGTCTGTCTTTTTGTTCTTTATTTACGACTCAAGTTAAACATATTCATATAATAATACTAGAGGTGGCAAAAATTGGTTCCCAAAATATTCGACAAATACCCGGCAAATTGTACCCCCCCCTTGCATTCACATAAATAGGACCAACTGAAACATCTCATATTGTCATTTCATTCGTGCCATGTCATTTAACAACATTTTTTGGTACCCAAAGTTTTACTACAGTCATTCAGTACGAATGTTTGACAACGAGAAACTAGAAAAGAAACAATAGCAATGGAAAAGAATCACCGCCCCTCAAGTTTCTGATTTCCGTATATTTCTGCATCTTTCATTGCATCTTCCATGTTTGGAATAACAGATCCCTGCCAAGGACGAGGGAATGGCAAAAGTAAGAACTTCACAGTTTACAGAATGCAATTTTATAGCATTCCTATTAACTTTGCACACTAACACCAAAGTTAATTGCCTTGACAAACTAATATTCTAGTTTCCTTCTACCAATCATTTTCTTGGTATGAGCTGACGAGGCACAAGATGAATCATCATAACTTTTAATTACTTCCATAAACAATATTTAGAATAATTAGACAAGTATTTGACAACGAGAAACTAGAAAAGAAACAATAGCAATGGAAAAGAATCACCGCCCCTCAAGTTTCTGATTTCCGTATATTTCTGCATCTTTCATTGCATCTTCCATGTTTGGAATAACAGATCCCTGCCAAGGACGAGGGAATGGCAAAAGTAAGAACTTCACAGTTTACAGAATGCAATTTTATAGCATTCCTATTAACTTTGCACACAAACACCAAAGTTAATTGCCTTGACAAACTAATATTCTAGTTTCCTTCTACCAATCATTTTCTTGGTATGAGCTGACGAGGCACAAGATGAATCATCATAACTTTTAATTAGTTCCATAAACAATATTCAGAATAATTAGACAAGTATGCTAACCTGCCCTTGCGCAATGCCACCTTTCCCTCCACCTCCCTTCCCATTTAATGGCTTCAAAGCTATCTTCAACCAGTCCAAAACATTCAACTGTCTCGCGTATTTCTCTGGCACCCCAGCACATATCAAAGTCTTTCTCCCATCTGTGCTAAAAACCATTGCAGCAATCCCCTGTACAAAGAATACAAACATCAACAATCTGAGAATACTAAAGAAACCAGAAAGAAAATTGCAAGTAACCTTCTGCTTCATGACTCTGACAACTGCTTCACGGATTGCGGTATTGTCTGAACCAACATTGGCACGCGCTATGCAAAAAAGCTTCCCTTCAGAGCAAACAGTTTCTGCCTGTTTACTGACATCTTTAATTGCTTTCTCCATATTCTCCTCTGTGGTCTTCTTTTTCGCTTTTATAACTTGATTCTGATAGTTGAGCACAACAGCATCATCATTTTTATGCAAGTATAAAGGTGTAGAGAGATAAGGTAAGAAATTTCAACAGAAAAAGAAATACCTGTAGTTCAGAAATTTTGGCCTTCAGATTAGTTCTATTGGCAGCTGGAATAGGGGCAGACTCCACACGCCCCTTCAAGGATGTCACTTTCTGGAAAGGGAGAACAAAATACGTTTAGGTGAAAATAAATGATTAATTTCTTGGCTATAATAATAGCTAAAGTTGAGGTAATATTCCAATGAGAGCTTGAACATATTTGAAGGCACGGAAGTCGGAACATATAATTAAGGAAAGAGAGGATAACTATACGTAATAAACCAGTGGAAAGACAGCATAAGCAGTTGAATAGCTAATAAACTGGAGAACAGAATCCAAGCCAGGATAGATTCACTTCTACGGAACTAATAATAATAAAAGAAAAAACATTAATATATTTTCAATTGACACTTGAAGAAGTATAGTAAACTGTCAGCATGCTATTCTAAAGACCACTAGCTAATCAAAACAAAAATGATGCATTACTCCTAAATGTATATTCTTTCTATATACTAGCCATATCATTTTATTATAAGTATAAACGAGAGATGGAGTAAAATTTCTTTCCCTAACTTTGAATTTGTATTACGAAAAATGGTTAATTATAACCTGCTCCAGAAGGTCCTCTTTTGCTTTGGATGCCTCGTTCACTTCTATCTCAAGTGCTGACGCCAGCTTCAGGGCCTTGAAAGCAGAACCTGTGGTAACAGCAGTAATCCGACGGATTCCATTTGCAATCCCATCCTCGGATAAAATCGCAAATACCTCAGCTTCTCTTGTATTTGAAATATGAGTTCCTAGATATTTTAAAAGATATAAATTACCAATACAACTTCGGCGTTGAAGTACTAAGATTTTTAGAAGCAGCAAGATTTGTACCTCCACAAAGCTCCGCAGAAATCGATGACCACTCTTTATTTTCTGGATTAGCCAAAAGGTCTTCCACTTTTCTGCCAATTGCCACAATTCTGACTAAATCAGGGTAGACCTGTATCAGACAATAAATTATTTAAATAAGAAAACCCTCGTAAGCAGATAAATTCCAAAAATAAGTCAGCACATGTAATAAGCGGAAAAGCTTACTTCTCCAGAAACAGTTCGTAAACCATTTATATGTCTAGCTTCAGCAAGGTCCGCCTCCTCTGAATAAACATCAAGTTCAGCTTTAATTTGCTCATTGACTATAAATTCAATCTTACTTAGCTCTTCAGTCGTTACAGGCTTGCCTGGATAAATGTGAGGCACTCAGAAAAGCCGAAGCATAAAACTTGAACAAAACTAGTGAAATACTAAATTTACCGTGAGAAAAATCAAATCTCAATTTTTCAGGAAGAACAATTGATCCCTTCTGGCCAACATGATCACCAAGCACTTCCTGTACAAGTGCAGAGAGAGTATGTAAACCTTCATTAACAAAGACAAATGGAGTAGACGTGAATAACAATACTCTTTAAGCATTACCCTGAGAGCAAAATTCAACATGTGTGTACAAGTATGGTTAGGGGCAATGAGCTTACGCCTGGTGTAGTCAACCTGCATAATGAGTTACAGATATCGTAAGAAGTAGTGTTTAACATATTCATGATTTTTAGTGTTTGAAAGATGAACTGGCTTTTGTAATATACCAATTAGCTGGCAATTTATATGTATATCCTAATAGCGTGTATATATTCGTCTAGCTTAAAATTGTTGTTTTGACTTTAGGCATAACACAAACAGTTTAAAATGAGTTAAAGTCAAGCAAGAGCAACTAAAAAACTGAATCTAGAGGTCTATGTCCAGAAGGCTTAATATGAGAATATAAGTAATAATGAGTTATTACTGGAGTAGTGATATACCTGAGAGTTCTCATCAGGGAATTTTGAGCATGTTACAACAGGATTTGCAAGGTCATATGGCATGCACTGATGAGAAGATCAGTAAGTTGCAGGAACAGATTGAGATGCTGGTGGTAGGGTTGAACAAAAGGAATGGTAAGATGAAAGAGGAGTTCATGAACTCCTGGTCCTAATGGAAGAGGATTGTAAAGACCCTCAGCATGCTGCTTATGAGAGACAGAAATTGATTCACAATACATTTAACGCGTAAGATGAAGCTAAAATCCCAGACCTGTATAAAGAACCTTACAATGAAAATCTAAGTTTGAAGCCCCTTTAGCTGTCGTTTCCAGTGTACAAAGAAGGAAGTGATTCTATGGAATGGTTGGGGGATTGCGAAGAGTATTTCAGAATATATGAGATAGCTGCCATGCATTTGTCTGGAACACCTAGGTGTACAAGTCCTTTATGATAGACGGAGATGGTGCAAGTTGGCTACAATTTTCAGTAGCCTATATAGCCACATTTGGAGAATTGGATACTGATTAGGTGTTTGAGATATTTAAGATGTTGCAGCAAAAAAAATCAGTTGAAGAATACTATGATGATTTTGAAAGGTGTAGAGGACAACTTCTTAAGAAAATTCCAGGCTCAACTCCTGTGTATTTCTTAAAAACTTTGTGGGAGGATTGCAGAATGCAATCAAGGGAATAATAAGGCTTTTGGAGCCAAATTCTTTACCTCGAGCTCTTAAGCTAGCTAGATACTTATGAGCAAACCCTCCGTACTCAGCCAAAGAAGTATGGTAGTTTTGGAAGCAGTTACAGATCACTTGAAGGAACTCGGATGACCTCAAAATTGGGATATGCAAAATCTGGAGGGTTTAGTGCTGGTCAAGCTCCTTTACTCATTCATAACGAAGTCCCAGAGGTGGTTAGCTCAAAACCACAAACTCTGACTTACACTCAAAGGGAATAGAGGAGACGGAAGGGGTTATGCTACTATTGTGAATGTAAGAAGCCTCAAAACTTTTTAATGGTAGCTGAAGTGGGTGCAGAACATAGAGATTATGAAGACGAGCGAGTGGTGTTGACAACTTGTGTATGAATGAGTCTAACATGAAGTCACCATTGCAGCTTAGGGAGATGCATAAAGGAAGATTGTTAAGTTGGTGGAAACTGGAAAGTGTTAGTACTATCAAGAAGCTTTGTGGAGAGTGAAATTGTAAGTGAAGAGACAGAATCCTGTAGAGATCAAGCTTCCTAATGGTGATACTCTAGAAATGGAAAGTAGTTATTTAGAGTTTTATTGGAAAATTGAATGAGGCGGAATTCATGACTGAGGTGGGAATAGTTGACTTGAAAGAATGGGACATTGTGCAGGTAATAAAATGTTTAGCTCAACTTGGAGATCTTACATGCAACTATGAGGCTCAAACTATACAGTTCAAGTAAAAAGGGAAACTAGTGGAGTTCAAAGCTGATTCTAATTTGCATTTGGAGGGAAGCTGTCATCGCTTTACAGTTACAGTCCCAACTGGGATGGAGCAAGTCATAGAAAGTTACTAAGGAGATTTAGAGGTGCAAGGTATCATAACTGAGGTGGCTGTTCTTTTGTTGACAAGTCTGGGCCACAAAAGTATTTATTAACTCGAGGATTATTGCACTATCATTGGTGATTGAAAGTCAGGGAAACTTAATGGAAGGAGGAATTGCATAGTTATTGAATTCGAGGCCATTCTGGGATAAGAGCCAGTGCTAGGAGGAATGGTGAGTATTGACATTGGCATTAAAGGTGAACACATGAAGAAACCAGGGTTATTACAGCCTTGGCAATACCTCTAGAGGGAGATTGCTATGGACTTTATTAAGTCACAGGGATTATGGGTCGTGGTGGATAGGTTCAATAAATATGCTCACTTTAGAGCTCTACATCCAATCTCAGCTAAAACTCTAGCATTTATAGGCTACATGGTCTTCCATGCAAGTGACAGGGATAGTCTATTTTTAAGTGAGTTTTGGCAAAGCTTGTTCAAAATCTATGGAACAAGGTTATGCATGAATAGTGCATACCATCCTCAGTCTGAATGAGTGAATCAATGCCTAGAGCAACATTTGAGGAGCATGACTAACCAGATTCCTAAAAATTGGGCTACCTTATTATCTACAGGATTGGGTCATATAAGACTACCGTCCACACCGCTCCTTTACAAATTGTCTACGGAATCGGGTCAAAGCATCTACCAGCACAGGAAAGGGTGCATACTAAAGAAATTTCTCCGGAAACTATGCTTACTAATAAGCAGCAGCAGTGGTCTACTCTCAAAGAGATTCTGGAAGTTCAGGATAGAATGATTGAATGAAGAGTTATGGAAGGAAGTTTGCTGTAGGCAATTTACAGTTGCTATCAGAAATCCTTATCAGGTGCTTGGGAGTGTTGCTTACAAGTTGGATCTTCCTACCTCTTCTAAAGTTGAGTTTATCCAGTATTCCATGTATCTCAGTAGTCAAGCTAAGGTACATAGCAGTTGCCTAAAGGGACATTTGATTCTCAGTCCACTAAGGAAGCTGGGAGTGTGGTCAAAGATCAGAAGAACATCTCCAATCTATGACACTAAAGTAGTCCAACTTTTACACTATTTTAGTGTCAAAGTTGCACTATTTACAAAATCAACTCCAACCCATTACACTATATATTACACTAAAAAGAATTGCTTGTTTCTATAAGAAGACATATTCTTTCAACCTTTTAAAAGTAACTGTTTTGTTATGATATAAAAAGATATAAATGGGGTATGGAGGGAATAAATTTGTTTTGTTCACAAATTGAAGGGCATAATAGGAATTATGAAAGGCGCCAAATTTGGTGTAAAAATTACACCAAATGTACTTTTGACACCAAATTTGGTGTCACACTATTCATTTGGTGTAATTTTTACACCATTATAGAGTTGGATTGGAGTAACTATTACACCAAAAGTTACACCATTTTAGAGTTTTAGTGTTGGGTTGGAGATGCTCTAAGGTAGTTTATTAGGTACTAATACAGTGGAAGGCTGCAGTACAGACTAAGATTTTTTTTGTCTAATCCATGAAGACATGGAGAGTGGAGAGTTTGAAAGGAGAAGGGATGTCAGGAAGGCTTAGTATGAGAATATAAGCAAATAACGACATTCTAGTTGACAATGCACTTTTAGGGGTAAGTACAAAATTTATGTTACCTTGCAATTCACCATACCACCCACCCAAAGTCTGCCGGTGTCTTCCATTAAATAACCAATATGCACAATGAACCCTCCAAAAGTTTGAACATTTGAAACCTGGAATGTTCCAAAGGGGCCTTCAAGTACTCCGCTATCAAAAATCTATAATCCAAAAAAAATACATGAGTTAAGAGCATCTATAATCCAGCATGCCAATAAGATGTTGGGTTCAACCCAGTACACTAAGAGCATCTATAATCTAACATGCCAATAAGATGTAAGATTTCAAGTTTCAACCCAGTATGGGTCGTCGTGAGACAAGACAAAAGTGGTTTGTTTACTAATTATATGTTTAAACAATTACTACGTATAATATGTCTTGGTCACAAAGTTAGCTAATTAGGAGCAAGAACGGTAATATTGTATAACACGCATGATAAATCCTGGTGTTTGTGATGACTATACATAGTCATATACGTTGTGTTTGATAGGTATTTTTGCGATGTAGACTTAAGTATTGTATTGTAAGCCTGACTAACAATACAGATTTATAAATCCCGTGAGATGTGAGTTTTGAGCGATTGATTGACTGAATTATTGTTTAACTGTTTTATTTAATAATAACACAAGTTCGGACGGGGTTGCTTCCACGTTAGTGTTCTTATTTCACTTTTACTTGATGATTTAAACAAGTAAAAGTGATATATGACCATGCCTTGATAGAACTTATTAACTAATTGTTTGGTTTTGTGCGTGCTTTGCATTGTTTGGTTGGTTGGATCTCGTATTGTATTCCCCAACAAACAGTATCAAGAATCAAGTTTCGTGATAGACATTAATGGAGGAAAGTTCGAGATCCAATTGATACAACAAAGTACGATGAAGGATTTGTGAATAAGAATACTAAAGTCTACGTATAAACTATTCGGTTTGCCCATTACCAAGGCTCCACTAATTGTACAAACTAGGAGTACTGATATTTTGAATGCTAAACCTAGACCTTTGACTCAATTGTGATGAGAAATATGTGAAGGATCATGAGCTATGTAGCAGGGATTCTTCACTTAGGTGAAGAATCGCGTATCCCATACTTCGGGGGTGCGGGAGTGCGCCGGGGTGCGCACGCAGTGCGCCACGTGGCGTATCCCCGCTTTTCGGCCATGGGATACACGGGGGTGCGGATGGGGTGCGGTTGGGGGGGTGCGGGAAGGGTTGAATTTGTAATTTTGTATCCGATTTTCAAACCTCCGTTGTCATCTCCGATCTCCAAAATCGTCTTCTTGCAGAGATAGATTACAGACGAAGAGTTTACACAAAGAAGGGATGAACAAGGACAAGAAGCGGAAGGAAAGAGATGGAGATTAGGAAGGTGCTGTGTCCAGATTCATTTAGTTATATACTCTAGCTGTCTTCCAGTGCACCTACCATCTATAACTTTATTATAATTAATTATATACTAGCATTGTACAGTACACATATCTAAACGTATATGTACTACTCATTTAAATTAACAAAAATAATATAAAAATGATTAATTATTCAATCATAAGGAAGACAATTGTTATATAGATTATGAAATATATAATTTCGGACAAGATATATATTATTTTTATTTTTATTTTTATTTTGCCGTATCCCCACGTATCCCAATATTTTTGAATTTGCCGAATTGCCGAATCCCCGTATCACGCACCCCCGCACCCATGCTTCATAGATCATGAGTGTAAGAAAACACAGGATTTCTCAATGGTTGTTTCTTAATGGTTGCAGAAGATTGTGTAGAGGAGCCAGGTGGTAGCAAAGATGATTGGCAAGCCTTTACAAAGTAATATATATGAACTAGTTAAACCTCGCCAATTTGAAGGGTGGTTGGGCACTATGCAAGTGGAGTTTCTATTGCATGCGGGCAGTTCTTTAAGTCTCATACATAAAGATTGATTTATGTGTAGACTTGGGACTTGTTTTTACGGAAACCGACTCTAAACCTGGAACAACCGACTCTGAACCTACACCTTGATGGTACACAAATCGATAGCTACGGGAAGTGTAGAGGATGTGGAAGACTGGAAGGGTATGGAGTTTTTTGCAAATGCTTAAGTGGGGACACTGGATAATTGGTTTTTGATTTTTCTTTCGATTTCGAATTCCATTCAGTTTTATAATGATCGACTTTTACTGATTTCGATTTATTTTCGGTTTTTTGCTCAGCACTATTCTCATGGCTCCTCGTAAGCTGAGTTCGGGTAATGAAGCATCGATAACCTCGTCCTAAAAAAGGTAATAGAAGTAATAGTCTGTGCAAATAAGAATGATAACCTCATCCTAAAAAGGTACTAGGAGTAATAATTTGTGCAAATAATTCTTATTGTTAGACAAAATAACTACCGCTCATCTACTACAATATATTAGTAGCAAATTACTCAAATCTCATCAAATGATCCAAAGATGCATCTGTGAGTGGTTATCTCCACCTAAATGCACATACCTGGCCTCCTTGTTCAGCATAAAAGCTTGTAGATTCTAGAATTATACCAACTTCATCACCAGCAGCAATTTCTTCTAAAAACTGAATGCCTGAGTAAATAGCTTTAATCACACTACCATGATCCTGAATAACAAAGATACACACCATAACTGGTAAGTAACAATTCAACTACAAAAATGAAAGGCCAATACTACCATAATTATGCAACAACATAAACCTATTACATCTATGAAACAGAAAAAGTTGCTAATTCAAGCACCACACAAAAATGCCCGCCAAGGTAGTTAAATATGCTACCCCCCCCCCCCCCTCCCCCGGGAAAGTTATACCAAGGCCTTTGACTATGTGGTCAATTTAATCATCTCTGTGGGAGTGCAAAATAAAACTTAAGCTCGCAATCAAGCAAACCATTGCAAACTAACTAAACCACTGCTCCCAATAGCATCATTTACAAATTTAAGAGTGGAAGCTCACTCAACGACTTCCACTAAATATTCCTAAAGAACTGCAAGAAAGAATCAAATCTCTACGACTACATATGTTCAATGAGGTCCTTCACCAATCAATAACAAATAATTTAAATCAAGAAATTTTCAAATAACTTATTTATGTTTCTACAATTCAAAGTAAAATGAGATTATATACATACAAACTGATTTATCATGTGAATATGTCAGTTGCATCCTACAAGTCACAGCTAGTACACAAAACATGTAGGAGCAAGGCCAACACTTAAAAATGTTTTACATACAGCTCCTATCCCAACACACAGCTACCAAAAGATTATTTTAACAACAAGATAGGCTTACTCAAAGAAGTTGACTTATTTAAAAATTGTAGCATGACCATTTGCATACCTTCCATGTAAATTTGTAGGTATCATTTGTTGATAAAATCCCTTTCTGCTGCAAAGCTGAGGTCGCGTCAGCATTCATAGCAATAGTTTTACCAGCATGCTGTCAATGAATTATGACGAAATATCATTGGCGCTGAACACATTTTAAAAAATAAAGCAAACTCACCAGTCATCACTTAATTAATATGCATATAATTCTGGGGCAAGTAGTAATACTGTTCGAATACGACAAAAGTAGGAGTTTAAGACAAGTGAATAGTTAGCTTAATCAGAATTCTCCCAACAAGGTACAAATCAGGAAGCAACAAAACATAATAAAGTGAATTTTTTTTGGCTTAGTTACAAAATGTGAAGATATAATTAAGTGAAAAACGTTACCTTAGTTTGAGCATTTCTTGATCTTTTCCTAGCCTCATTCATTACATTGTTAAAACCATCAACATCAACCTTCA
Source organism: Kitagawia praeruptora (assembly GCA_037693485.1). Classification (NCBI taxonomy): domain Eukaryota; kingdom Viridiplantae; phylum Streptophyta; class Magnoliopsida; order Apiales; family Apiaceae; genus Kitagawia; species Kitagawia praeruptora. The sequence goes on along the minus strand of CM075348.1, from coordinate 50,009,291 downwards.
AGCCTTTTTCTTTTGCCATTAACTGCTAGAAAATCAACATGAGTAACTAGTCACATCAGAAAAATTGAGGAATAGAATAGCATTCATCAACCTGAGTCAAATCCAATGGGAAGCCATAGGTATCCCACAAGAGAAATGCATCCTGCAACAAAAGGCCAACAATAGTGTAAGGAACTCTTGCTGGTTGAGCAATAAGTCAATAACCTCAAACTTTTTGTACAACGAACAAAAAACTGAAACGAAAAATAATATACACGTTAACGTAGGTTTAACCTTTTTGAACAATGAGCATAAAACTAGAACGAATTTATTCTTTACTCGGGCATTTATAATATTTTATGTGGTCTTTACAACTTTTTTGCTGCTTTTATATTTCTTTGGCCTCACAAGTACTTTTTTTCATATACATACATACATATATATATATATATATATGTATGTATATATTGTACCTTTATATACAATTATGTAATTAAATATAATAGTATCATATAATTATATATCAAGAGGAAAATAATGAATGCACCTTGGTTCACCTTGAGAAGTATGGATCAAGTCGCTACATATAAGATATATCCATGAAACAAAACTTCAAACAACAATAAAACAAATGCAACTGCAATGCAGATATCGATTTCTCAACTAGCTATGAGATATGGAGTATATTTTCTAAACCTTTAAAAAACTTCTCTAAAATAATTAAAGAACATTTCACAGTGAATGAAACTGTGTAGATATACTTTAAATAAGTTGATAAAATAATTAAAGAACATTTCACTGTGAATGAGACTAGTGAATGAGACCACTAGATATACTTTAAATAAGTTGATAAAATTAGCTACAGAAAATTGAAACCATTACTTTTACTAGCACGAAATCTTAGTAGAAGAAGCTCATACTTGTATAACGAATAAAAAGACCACAGAAAGAAGAAACAACAATTATTATATCCTTATATATAATAAGCACAAGAGGGACATCTTATCCAAATTTTTGGGCCTCGCTATTTTGGTCCTCAAGTACCGTAGAAAGAATAATACCCATTAGATTTATGAGTAAATAATTAGCCACCGTTAGATCTATTAATAAAGATTATTCCTTGCTTTATTATTAACAAATGTTGGATAAGGATTTGGATTCAAAAAACCTTTTGTATCCGTCAAAACAATAAGGACCATTAGATCTTAAGATAGATAGATGAGAATCGTCGGATTTAATATTAAAAACTATTTGGTTGTTAGTACAATTATATTTAAATATTAAAAGTGTATTTTAATAATTAACCCAAATATAAATCAATTTCCTATATTGAATTGAAATCTTAATATGTAGATATTCGTAACTTTCTTTTCTTTTCAGTTTGTGCATATTTCCATTTAGATAATAATTGTTAAACCGTCATTAAATTAAAATTTATTTTCTAAGGTTCGCGTAGACTGTAAAATCGTTCAAATTTGATTTTTAGAACTCAACATAGAGCCCAAAGAGTAAAGTAAACATCTAAAACCTAATAAATATCAATTTTTAATTTATTTTAACTCCTATTTGATTTATTTTTTCAATATAAAGAAATGTTAAATATTTTAATAAGTAATTTACTTCTTCAAAATTCCAAAACTCTATCAACAACATATTAAAAATAAACATTTATATTGTTAAAATCAAATATTAGCATTTAAAAATTGTAAATATTTAAAAAAAATTGTAAATTCATATAATTATAAATATTAAAAAGAGATTCGTGCACTGCACGGGTTATAAGCTAGTGCTAGTATATTAAATATACAGGTAGACAGAAATGTGCAAGCGCTTACCTGCCCACTTAGTATTTTGACTATTTTCCCCTGAACATCTTTAGCAGCTTTTATAAATTTATCTGTTCCCTGAGAGAAGTCAAAGAGCAATTATGTGTAACTGATACTGTAATACATGTTAATATCAACATAAAAAGAACAACCATTGACAAGGAAAAACTTAAGCGAACACACCTGGGAGTATACAATAATAAGAACCAACATAGTTAATCAGCAGATTCAGTCAATGCCAACAAAATGTGTGGCCTTAATTGGTCATAGACTAAAAGGTGTGATTTATTTCAACGTCCCCTAGAAATATTATAAAAATGTATTGCAACCCAGTGACCAAATATTAAACCAAAGGACTAATGATACTTGAAAAAATACTCTTACAATCCGTTTCTAAAAAAATCACTAAAATATGTTAGAACATATAAGCATAAAAAAAATGACTCGGGCTTACCTTAAGCAACGTCCTGCCAAAGCTTATCTCCTCTGACGCAATAGTGTCTACGATATGCTCTTCGTACTGTTTTAGCTCAGGAAAAACATCGCCCATTACCTCCACCACAACTTTTACCAACCTGATTTCAACAATAATTCATCGCTCTAGATTTTTGTGAATTGTGTAAGTAACATCTCCCTTATTTTGAGAAGGTGTGTTACATATAAACTCTATCATCATGAGATCTTACCTATTAAAAAAATCTTTATCAGCTTTTAGGACCTGAGTACCATAGCGTACAGCTCGGCGAAGAATTCGTCTAAGAACATATTCATGTCCCTCACCTCCTGCAACAGTAGTATTGCCATGAGTACCAATGCCAGACTGGTAAAGGAATTTAACAAACTGGAAGACAGTCACTATCTGTACAAGTACTGGTAATTCAAGCTGACTATGATTATGTGGTGTAATATCTGAACATAGGTCGTGTCTAATACAATCAGGTTCAAGCCATCCTGAAAACGGCCAAATAAATGTGTTAAGAAGAGAAGATTACAAGGGAAAAACCAAAGAGGAACCATCACTTCCAACCCTGGAGGAAACAACAAAAAATTGCATTTTGCTATGCCAAAATATGCAGAGTCAAATGCTGAACGAGACTTGATTATCAATACATTCTTTCTTTTTAGCAACTTCCTGCGTGAAGTACTTTTGAAAGAATGCAAGGAATAAACATGACTGCATATATCACGCTCACACTCACCGGACAGCGGACACTGGTGGGTTCTAGAGTTCTAGTTCAACAAGTACAACAAGCTGCTATCAATTCTTGCTCCCAGCAAAATCCGTAGTAGTTTCTCGCCACCAGTGTATCATAACTATAGGTCCGGGTCAATTAGGTTCATAACTACAGCATGATGTACCTCATTTTGCATTTCAATAAAAACTTTACAACTACGTTTTCTCCTCAGCAAAAAAGGTGGCTGCTTATGTTAGTAACTAATAGGTAACTAACTACACTATTATCCAGAAAAACTTCTAAATGACATGAATTTACTGAACTACCCTTACTATACTGCTATACTACTTATACTAATACTTGCAGTTCCTAACATATAATGATCGCAAATTAATGTAATCAAATACAAAAAATAAAAGTATATGGACAACAAAAGTGGCAGAGAAGTCAATAAAGCATTTCACCTGGAAAAGAACCATCACCGATTGCGATGGAGAGAGTTCTAATGTGATCGGCAACAACCCTGTAAGCCATGTCAATCCCATCAACATCATCAGGTCCAACTTTGCCTGTATATGGAGGAGCTCCAGTCGCCTTATTCATTGACAAAATAATGTGGAAGAAAACTTTAGTCAGAATCTAAACTTAATGAATTGAAATCTAACTACTACTTAACTGACACCTGACAGCACATTGGTCAGATAATCTCATTATACCCTCATTCGGTTCTTAAAAACTTGATTACATCTCACTATTGAGATGTGCAGATCTAACAGTCAACTCAAATTTTCTTCAAAAACTTCTCTAAAACTTACACCACAAGTCCCAAACGTTACATACTTGACAAAAGAGTATCATATTTCTTAGGCAGGGATATGCTATACAAAAGAGAACCTGATAGAACAACCACATACTACAAGACTCGTCAAATTCATACATAGAGCCCAGGAAAAATGACCGATTATATCTAGGTCAGTAACACTGAAAAAGTACTATCTAGATGATGAAAGAGTTCAAGTGCCTCGAACAGCTTGCTTATAAGTTATGAATCAGGGAACCATGGTTATTGTCAAAAGTCAGCAATCTTAGTTCAATGTTAGGCACCACATTGTCAATCAGTTAGGCACCGTCCTTGACATTGTAAACATAGACTTAGACTTTGTTACTTAATACTTCTATATATAGAATCTGATATGTAATAACAAGATATAACAAATTACTCCTTCTGTGATTACTTCTTCTCTATCTCTATACTTACAGAATTTGTCATGGTATCAGAGCATGTGAAATCCTAGGGAAAATACAGAAGGAAGAAATCAAACAAACACAGGAAACAAACCCAGACAAACCCAGAAATACACTGTCAAAAAAATCGATTTTCAAAACACACCCAAACACAAATATAAGCATATCACTGGAAAGAGCAGGAGAAGAGGAAATTACAGAAAAAAGGAAGCTGGAAAACCGCCGCCACACGCGCCCTCACGCGCCGCCACACGCGCGGCCGAGCCGTCACACGCGCTCACGCGCCGGCGCGTGAGGCCTCTCCCGAACGTTTTTTGAAGAAATTTCTTCAGGGACTCTTATTCCTCTCATCATCCCGATTCCAACCGTGGTAACACTTTTCAGTTTCGTGAAGATTTATTTTCTGATATATAATTGTATGCATATTTGCATATATATATAACTTGTGCAGAAAATACTCCCTTAATTATTGATCTGTGTTGTAACTATACCACTGGCTTGTATGCATATTTGGGTAGTTAAGATTTAACGAGGAAAAGGGGGAATTATTATTGGAATAATTGCTATTTGAATATTTTATAATGACGGATACCGGCGATTCCGCAATTTCAAGCCAAAATACTGCTATAAGTAGCAGTAAATCGGGATTTCATAGTACTCCGTATGTAAGCCCTAAATTCAACGGAAAGAATTTTCTGGAATGGTCCAAAGCTTGTACAATGGCACTTAAATCTCATAGAATGATGAAATATATCAATGGGAAAGCCAAACAACCTTTGGAAAGTGATACTACTTTCGATGATTGGGAATCTGAAAATGCCATGGTGTGTTCATGGCTATCTAACTCTATGGAGGTTGATATTCGAAAACATATATCTTCATTGATACCGCTGAAGATGTGTGGAATTCTCTCACTCGGACGTATTCCTTCTCCGGAAATGTAGCCAAGCAATTTGAGATCAAACGGAAGATGTGGGCATTGGCTCAGGGAAGTCACACATTAGCTCAGTATTATTCTGAGCTTACATCATTATATAGTGAGTTGGGACATTACACTATATTTGAGTGTAAACATGCTGAAGATCAAGAAAAATATCAAAAGATGATGACTGTAGAGAAAGTGATGAAGTTTCTTGACGGATTGTCTGATGAGTATGATTCAATAAAAAATCAACTTATCGGACAAGTTCCATTTCCTACAGTGGAAGAAGCCTATGGTCGTGTCAGATTAGAGGAAAGTCGAAAGCAGAGCATGGCTCCGGTCGTCTCTTCTGAACGATCTGCACTCTTAACTGGAAATGTTCAGCAATCTGAGCCAGAACAACCTGAACAGATACCAATGGCTTTAATGGGTGAAAAATCCAGTCTTCAATGTGACTACTGCAAGAAGTTAAACCACACTCGTGAAACATGTTTTATCCTACACCCTCATCTCAGAATTCGAGGACGAGGGGGGCGTGGCCGAGGTGGTTACCGTGGTGTCTCATCTGGCAGAAGCACGGGTAGAGGTATTCCCTTTAGTGCTCATCATGATGCATCAGAATGTGAGTCTTATTCTTCAACAGGGACGATGACTGCTTCAGAGGTCAACACCCTCCGCCAATTAATGTCACAAATGAACACCACTCCACATACAGCTAATTCTGCCCATGGAGGTACATCTTGTCACTTTACCTCCGATAAATGTCATAATTCATGGATTATTGATTCCGGAGCATCAGCACATATGACTGGAAATTCTAGTTTCCTAGAAACATATAATGGTGAAACAGGCAATATTCGTGTTGCCAATGGAGCTATTGTACCTGTTCATGGACAAGGCACTTCTCACTGCCTCTCATCATCATTGCCACTATCTGATGTGTTACATGTTCCCTCCTTAACAGCAAATTTATTATCTGTTCAACGTATTACTGAAAATCTTAATTGTTCAGTAACCTTTTTTTCCTCCCACTGTGTATTTCAGGATCTGGCGACAGGCAAGGTCCTTGGCAATGGTAAAGTGGTAGATGGACTTTATGTTATGGAAGGGAATCTTATTTCTCCCTCAACTTATCAGGTGTCATCCAAGTTAAATTCTGCTTTTGAATCTTTGTATCAGTGGCATAGACGGTTAGGTCATCCATCTTTTGGTGTTCTAACACATCTATTCCCTGCCTTAATAAAACACTGTAAGAAGGAAGATTTCTTTTGTGAACCATGTGAACTAGCAAAACATAAAAGATCATCTTATCCATCCAGAAATAAAAGAAGTTCTACTTTGTTTTCTATTATTCATACTGATGTTTGGGGTCCATTTAAACATCCTACACATGATGGATATAGATGGTTTGTCGTCTTTGTTGATTGTTATTCTAGGCTTACTTGGGTATATCTCCTTAAACAAAAAAGTGAAGTTTTCGAGTGCTTTAAATCTTTTCACCACATGGTACAAACACAATTTAATGCTTCTGTTAAAATTCTTCGGAGTGATAACGGTACTGAATATGGAGGCCCGTTTATATCTTATTTGGACACGTGGTGTAATTCATCAAACTTCGTGTGTCAAAACTTCTCAACAAAATGGGGTAGCAGAAAGGAAAATTGGTCACTTACAACAAGTTGCTCGGTCACTTATGTTAACCATGCATGTTCCCAAATATCTTTGGGGAGAGGCAGTCATGACTGCTGCATATCTTATAAACCGTCTTCCTTCTAGTGTCCTAAAATTCAAAACACCTTTGTCTTGTGTTCTTGCACCTTCTTCACACCCACTACCCCTTCGAGTATTTGGGAGTGTATGTTTTGTTCATAATCATGCTCCCTCTCGGGATAAACTTGACTCTCGGGCCCTCCGTTGCGTTTTCATTGGGTATTCACCAACTCAGAAGGGATATAAATGTTATCATCCTCCATCACGTCGCATATTTGTCAGTCATGATGTTAGTTTCTGGGAGAACATGTCTTATTTTTCTCCGGGTTCCTCCTCCTTGCTTCAGGGGGAGATAAACCGACACAGTCTTGATAGTAAAGCAACAGATGAGTCACAGACACTTCCATTTATTAATATACCTATTCCAAACACTAGTTCAAACAGGTTATCTATTCCTCCACATACGAGTAATGAGTCAGATGATCTAAATAGATTAGATATTCCAGATTTGATTACATATTCCAGGCGGAAAAGAAATGATATCACCACTTTACCGCATCCAGAGACCTCTGACCTCTAGACAGATCCTGCATCACCTGTGTTTGAGCCAGAAAATGGTAATACTCTTGATCCTACTCTAGATCTTCCTATTGCTATAAGAAAGGGTGTACGCTCTTGCACTAACCATCCTATCTCAAACTTTGTATCTTATAATGCATTATCTCCATCTTCACTTGCTTTTGTATCATCCTTGTCTAGTGTTTCTGTTCCGCATACTTGGCAGGATGCTTTATGTGATCCTAAATGGAAAGATGCTATGATGGAGGAAATGAATGCCTTGAAACATAATGGCACTTGGGAGTTAACTCATCTTCCCGCTGGAAGGAAGGTAGTAGGATGCAGATGGGTATTCACTGTGAAACAGAAATCTAATGGGCTAATTGATAGGTACAAAGCGAGACTTGTAGCAAAAGGGTACACTCAAACTTACGGGATTGATTATCAGGAAACTTTTGCTCCAGTAGCAAAGATGGCCTCTATTCGAGTCTTGATATCATGTGCAGCAAATCTTGGATGGGAACTTCAGCAATTGGATGTAAAAAATGCATTCTTACATGGAGACCTGAAAGAAGAGGTTTACATGGATGTTCCACCGGATTTTTCTACAGCTGCGACCATTGGGAAAATATGCAAGCTAAAGAAGACTATTTATGGGTTAAAACAGTCTCCAAGGGACTGGTTTGGCAAATTTCAGGGAGCAATGATTAAATTTGACTACAAACAGAGCAACTCAGATAACACCATGTTCATAAAAAGACGAGATGAAAAAATCACAGTGTTAATTGTTTATGTCGATGATATTGTGATCACCGGCAACGACACCTGTGAGATTGCTAATGTTAAACGCAAGCTTGCCTCTAAATTCGAGATGAAGGACTTAGGAAAACTACGGTATTTCCTTGGTATTGAGGTCTCTAGAAGTCCAGGTGGTATCTTCCTCTCACAACGGAAGTATACACTTGATCTTCTGAATGAAACAGGGATGTTGGGATGTAGACCTGCAGAATCTCCAATAGAAGCAAATCATAAACTGTGGAGATGCTGGTGAAAGTGTCGAGAAATCTCAATATCAAAGGTTAGTTGGTCGACTAATCTACCTTGCACATACAAGGCCAGACATATCATATGCAGTGGGAATTGTTAGTAGGTATATGCATGATCCTCGCCAACCACATTTGGATGCAGTTTATATGATATTTAGGTATCTTAAGGCTGCTCCTGGAAAAGGAGTAATGTTTACTAAAAACAATCATCTCGGGATTGAAAGCTATACAGATGCAGATTGGGCCGGATGTCAAGACGATAGACGATCTACTTCAGGATATTGTACATTTGTTGGTGGCAATTTGGTTACTTGGCGAAGCAAGAAACAACCTGTGGTTGCCTTATCTAGTGCTGAGGCAGAATATAGAGCTATGGCTAAAGGTGTACGTGAATTATTGTGGATAAAATTGTTTCTAGAAGAATTGGGACTTGCATCTGCAACTCCAATGAAGCTACATTGTGATAACAAAGCCGCTATTGCCATTGCACATAATCCAGTTCAACATGATCGGACCAAACATATCGAAATTGATCGACACTTCATAAAAGAGAAGATCAATAATGATACCATTGGTATTCACTTTGTAAGATCAGAGGACCAGATAGCTGACATATTTACCAAAGGTTTAAATCAGAAGATGCTTCATCCACTTATTGGCAAGTTGGGCATGAGTGATATATATGCATCAACTTGAGGGGGAGTATCAAAAGTCAGCAATCTTAGTTCAATGTTAGGCACCACATTGTCAATCAGTTAGGCACTGTCCTTGACATTGTAAACATAGACTTAGACTTTGTTGCTTAATACTTCTATATATAGAATCTGATATGTAATAACAAGATATAACAAATTACTCCTTCTGTGATTACTTCTTCTCTATCTCTATACTTACAGAATTTGTCAGTTATCGAAAGATACAGAATTATATTGGCTACACACAGGTCGAGACAAGCCGAAAAATATATTGGCTACACAAGACGGTAGTAATTAAGACACAGCGATAACTCGCTGATGAACAATACAAACTTGAGAATAGCACAAGCTAGAAAAATTAACAAAGCTCTTGTTTAAACATATTCCAATAACTACCGGCTCTGCAGAACATCGGAGAACAGCTAGGTCTAATCTAGAGTGTTCCTTATAGAAGGATAAAATACGAGCAACTTTTATGTGTTTAAGCCCACAAGTCATTGATCGATTTTTCCGTGAATATCGACTTGACACCTAGTTTTTGTGATAATGATGCATCAGATATGAAGTCAATTTGGACAGTCAAGGCTTAACTTGTTTGCCACTACCATTCCCTCCTTTAAAAAGACAGCGATTGTTCAAACTCCATAATATATAATTCCAGTTCAAACGAACAGGATAAATGATAAAGGATTATAAATTGCATTGTCATCTTACCTCTTGAATAGCTTTAATTATGGGCAAGAAGAGATCGGTATCATAGTTGCTCTCTTTTTCCTGAAGTATAGAAGCCAACCTTTCCAAACCCATTCCAGTATCAACATGATTAGCAGGTAAAGGCTTTAGAGTGCCATCCGATTCCCTGTTAAACTGGCAAGGAAAAATAAAAAAATTACAATGGAGTAGAAGAGAAAAACCTTACTCATCCAAATTTGTATTTTAAGCTGACTTTGTTGAAAGATCACAATGGTACCTGAATAAACACAAGGTTCCATATCTCAATCACTGTTGGATCATCGGTATTAACCAGATGGCCAACATTACCACGATTGCCCATTCTGTCAAAATGTATTTCAGTACAAGGTCCACAAGGACCAGTATCACCCATCTCCCAAAAGTTATCCTGCCCAGAGTTGCAAAGCAAAGAACAGACCAGAGCATCAGGGCATATATTCTAAGTAGTTATAATATATCTATTAAGAATATGTTTCTTATTACGGTTTGTGGGGGGGGGATAGGCAAGGGGTGAGGGGGAAGAAACCATTAGTATTCTTAAATCAGGCAGGACATTAATATTCGGACTTAAGCTTGAACAAAAATAATATAGCAACAACGAGAGAGCGTCTTGTCTAACTATACAAAATTTGAACAGAAATCTGAAAGTCATACTAATCAGCGGATATCTTGTTTTACCTTACAACCAAAAGGTAATACATGTTTAGGAGGAAGAAGAGTGAGCCACAGATTTTTAGCTTCATCATCAGGTGGAAGGAGATGATCACCGCCGAAATAGGTAACATATATTTGATCCTTGGGTAATTTATACACCTAGGAATGCAATGCATCAAGGGTAAGTATGTATGTATCGAAGGATATGGAGATATGTATAGTATTGTACTACTAGGTACCTCAGTGAGAAGCTCCCACGCCCACTTGATAGCCTTGGGTTTATAATGGTCGTCCCCAAACGACCAAGTACCGAGCATCTCAAAGAAAGTGTGGTGATAGGTATCATTACCCACATCGTCCAAATCATTATGTTTCCCGCCGGCTCGTATGCACTTTTGAGAATTGCAAGCACGTCTAAGCTTACCCAACGCCGTGTTTGGATCCACGGTTCCTAAGAGTATCGACTTAAATTGATTCATCCCTGGGCAACAAACAAGAATTAACAACTTTTAAACAAAACCAATTTATAAATACTAATACAAACTCACCGGCGTTAACAAAAAGGAGGGTAGGATCATCGTGAGGAATAACTGGACTAGATTTCCAGTTAACGTGATTTTTTCTCACGAAAAAATCAATAAAAGTACTTCGAACTCTCTTTGCTGGCCACTCTAACTCTTTCTTCTTCCAAGAACCCGCAATAGTACTCGTAAAATCACCCCCCATAATCGTAGGTGATTGATGTGGTTTCTTAATCGCGAATATAGGTGATTGATGTGGAGTGTGTTTACGTGGGTGTGGTCGTGAGTCTCTTCTGTTTTATGACCCGACCCATCAATATCCCTCTTCTGTTTTATGACCCGACTCATCAATATCTCCCTTTTACACTAATAATAAAGGCCCCATAATCCCCAATATCACAATTTTAAGAAAAATGCAGGGATGACAATGGTCAGATCGCATCGGATTTTGGTTAAATTCAAATTCAAATCTAAAGTTTTTGGATCGGTTCGGGTTTGGATTCGGGTTTGAAAATCAAAATCCAAATCCAAACCATCGGGTTTTATCGGGTTTTGGTTCGGATTCGGGTTTAAATCGGGTTTTTAATTCAAAATTCAAAAATTAAAATAATCACATTAAGCAAAACATAAAAGTACAAATATATTTAAAATTTTATAAAAATATTTTAGTTGCATAAAAAATATAGAATATTATAAATAAAATTTAAAACTACAAAAAAAATATACGTATTTACATAAATATATATATGTGGGAGATCATTTTATTTATTTGCTTTATATGTATCTTATATATATATATATATATATATATATATATATATATATATATATATATATATATATATATATATATGTATATGTATATGTATATGTATATTTTTAAATATAAAATTATTAAGATTAAACTAATAAAATATTGTTATTATAATATACATTTGTATTCTATTATATATATATTTGTGTGTGTGTGTGTGTGTCGGGTTTTTTCGGGTTTCGGGTTTGGATTGAATTTCGGGTTTTCGGATCTGGTTCGATTCGGTAAACGTAAAATCCAAATCCAAATCCAAATCCAAAATCTTTTGGGTTTAAAAATTAAATTCAAATCCAAATCCAAATCCAAAAAATCCGGTTCGGTAAAATCCAATCGGATCGGTATGGATTGGGTATCCATCGGATCAGATTTTTTTGTCATCCCTAGACAAATGGTTCCAAATATCACAAATGAAAAAATTGGTTTCATATATCACTCCAAAATGCTACATCGTGTAGCATTTTTTTTAACCATTAGTATTCTTAAATTAGGCAGGACATTAATTACAATATATGATAAGTGGATTTTATATCCACTTGGAACGTTTTGAATCGGCTTAAATTGATTAACTTGGCCTCAAGTATGTCGTGTTTTTTATTCGTTTTTAGTGAGATTGTGCAGGGTTAATATCTTGAGGCAGGGAAGAGCATTTGCATGTTTTATGATGGATTCAAGTTCAAGAAATGAGAACTGGCGATGTGCAAAAGAAACGGTAGAGAAAACGAAGAAAACGATGCAAATCAGAAAAAATTCAGCAAAACGGCAGAGGCAAGGCGCGCATCCGCGCGTGTGGAGGGCGCAGCCGCGAAGGGGAGGTGCAAGATGGCGCGGGCGCGCAGTTTAGGGGCGCAGCCGCGTGGTAGCTCGCTGGGAAATTCCTGAATTCAATTTAAAAACGTATTTTTCGATGTTTTATTGGAGAACAAGACGCTAGGGCTATATAAACACATCTAGACATCATGAAAGCCATGTTTTTACATAGAGAGAGAGCCGAGAGACGGAGATTCAGACTTGGAGAAGGGCTACGTTCGTGACAAGCTTAGGAGATCTAGATCTACTTTTGTATTCTTCTAATTAGGCGATACTCTTGGATTTCGGATTTGTTTTCTTAACTCTATTAATTTAGACTTTGTTTATTATCATGTTATCTCTAGATCCCATGATGACGAGCCATTCGATTATGAACTAATCGTTGTCATGGGATTCTAATGGATTTATCTATGTAGTTTAGTAGTTTGTTTGCTTTAAAGATTTGTGTGTGGTGAATTTGTGATATCCTCGTATGGTTGTGCGTAATGTTTTTAGATGAGTACCTAACATCTAAATTGTTAATCTTTATTGAAGCGGCAGTGGATCTAAAGATTAGAACTTGCCATGCTAGCATAGGTTTATGAATGTTTTGACATCATGATTCGTAGTGTAATTTTAACCATCTTACGCTGCCCTATGTGATCTCAGTGGATAACTTGTGCTTAAACCGTTATGTTTTCAAATCTTATAAATATATAGGGTCTAAACATAATTGGTGTCTACCCAACTTCTATCTATTTTGTGGATGTTTGAGTAGTTTGGTATTCGTATACTGACAGGTAGCCTATACTTGATTCGTGTTGTTCGATCAATTATCATAACCATCACATACTTTGATTACAGGCATCAACTCTAAGCGAAGTATTTAATGAAGTTAGGATCCCATATTTATTCTCTCATAAGTAAATCAGTTTTAAGTCACATTAGTTAATTAGATCTTAATATTGTTAAAGAGCATCTTAGTTAATTCAGATAATTAAAACCCAAATTTGATATTTGTCTTAGCAGTGAATAGAGATCATACATTTTTGCATAGGTGCATATTCTAAAATTTACCAGTCTCTGTGGGAACGAACTCTACTTTATTCTATATTACTTGTGACCGCGTACGCTTGCGTGATTTTGTGTGAACAAGTTTTTGGCGCCGCTGCCGGGGACTCGGTGTTATTTATAGTTTATGTGCTTGTCATCAGTGGTCGTTAAAGTTTACTGACTTGGATTATTTTCTTACTTAGTTTGTTTTATTCTATGTTTTTCAGGTACTTGAGTGTGTATGCGAACATGTTCTCATACTCGTAAACTGGCAGGAGAAGAACTTATAGCAACTAAAGATATGGGAGAACCAGCAGCAACAATGAAGGCTTTGAAGGATTATTCTCCGCCGAAAATCAATGACATTCAATCTAGCATTATCAGACCAGCCATTGTAGCCAATACCTTTGAAATCAAGCCTGGAACGATTAGATGGTATAGAATTCAGTTCAGTTTGGGGGTGCTCCTACGGAAGATCCTAATATGCACATCTGTAACTTCATTGAGATATGCGACACTTTCAAGTTCAATGGTTTCTCGGAAGATGCTGTGAAATTGAGACTTTTCCCATTCTCTCTAATGGATAAGGCTAAGGGTTGGTTACACTCTTTACCAGCCGGTTCTATTACGACATGGGAGGATCTTGCTCAGAAATTTCTCACTAAATTCTTCCTCATGGCTAAAACAGCAGCAATCAGGAACGCTCTTACTCAATTTGCACAGCAGTCAGGTGAATCTTTGTGTGAGGCTTGGGAACGATATAAGGAGATGCTTAGGAAGTGTCATCATCATGGTATGCCAGATTGGATGGTGATCAATGGTTTCTATAATGGGCTGGGAGCACAATCTAGACCATTGTTGGACGCAGCATCGGGTGGAGCTTTATGGGCAAAGAGTTACGAGGAAGCTTATGAGCTAATTGAGATGATGGCTGCTAATGAATATCAGAATCCAACTCAGAGATTATCACAAGGTAAGGTAGCAGGAATTATGGAAGTGGATGCAGCTACAGCTATAGCAGCTCAGTTGAAGGCGTTGACTATGAAGGTGGATTCTCTAACTAACTATGGAGTTCAGCATGTGGCTAGTGTGTGTGAGCTTTGTGCGGGTGCATATGAGACGAATGAGTGTGCCATATCTAGTGAATCGACACAGTTTGTGAGCAACTTTCAGCTGGAGCAACAATCAAGGTGGTATGTAGCAACCTTATCAACAGTTTCAGGGTCAGCAATACGGAGCTAAGCCATTCAATCCTTCAGGCTATCAATAGCAGTATGCTCCAAGGCAACAATTTCAACCACCGGGATTTCAGCAACAGCCTCATACAAGTGCGGGGCAGTCTTCTACTGAAAAATCTGAATTGGAAGAATTGAGGTTGATGTGCAAGAGCCAAGCAGTTTCGATCAAAACCTTGGAGAATCAGATTGGTCAAATTGTTAATGCCTTGCTGAATAGGCCACAAGGAACTCTTCCTAGTGACACGGAGGCTAATCCAGGCAAGAGGGAAGTCAAGGAACAGGTGAAAGCAATGACTTTGAGATCTGGAAAGTTACAACTGATCAGAGATCAGTAGCTAAGGAAGATTAAGAAGTTCAGAATCAGCAAGTTGAAAAATCTCTAGGGCCAGAGATTGAAAAATCTGATTTGGCAGCTGATCAGTTGGATGGTGAAGTGGAAAAGAACAAGATTTCTGTTGAAAAAGCCTCTCCGGAGCAGTCTACAAATAGCAATCAGATCTATCATCCTCCTCCATATCCTAAAGACTCCAGAAGCAGAAGTTAGACAAGCAGTTTGCTAAGTTTCTTGAGGTGTTTAAGAAGTTGCAGATTAATATACCTTTTGCGGAAGCTCTTGAACAGATGTCGAGCTATGCCAAGTTCATGAAAGGTATTCTATCAAGGAAGTTGAAGCTCAAGGAATTGGAGATTGTGGCTTTGACGGAGGAATGCAGTGCTGTTCTACAACAAAAGTTGCCTCCTAAACTTAAAGATCCGGGAAGTTTCACCATCCTGTGCACTATTGGCAACTTATCTTTCAACAAGTGTTTGTGTAACTTGGGAGCTAGCATCAATCTCATGCCTTTGTCTGTGTTCATGCAACTTGGTCTACCGGATCCAAAACCTACAAACATCTCCTTACAGCTAGTTGATCAATCGATCACTTATCCGAGAGGTATAGTGGAGGATGTCTTGGTGAAAGTTGATAAGCTCATCTTCCCTGCTGATTTTGTTATCCTAGACTTCGAGGAGGATAAAAAGATTCCCATCATCTTGGGAAGACCATTCTTGGCTACGGGTAGGACGTTGATCGATGTGCAGAAAGGGGAACTCACCATGAGGGTGCAAGATCAGAATGTCACTTTTAACGTGTTCAATGCAATGAAATTTCCAATAGATGAAGAGGAATGCTTTAAGGTGGATTTGGTCGATTCTGCAGTTACTACGGAGATTGAGCAATTGCTTAAGTCAGATTCTTTGGAGAGAGTTTTAGTTGGGGATTTTGATTTTGAAGATGAAGAGGGAGCCGAGCAACTTCAACAGTTGAATACAGCTCCTTGGAAGAGGAAATTTGACATGCCATTTGAATCTCTTGGGTTAGCAGAGCTTAAGAATTCTCAGGGGCATCTTAAACCATCTATTGAAGAAGCTCCTATGCTTGAATTCAAACCATTTTCGGACCACTTGAGGTATGCGTTTCTAGGTGATGCATCTACATTACCTGTTATTATTGCTTCTAACATGTTAGGTAGTGAGGAAGACAAGCTTTTGCGAATTTTGAGAGAATTCAAATCAGCAATTGGTTGGACCATAACAGATATCAAGGGAATCGGCCCTTCTTATTGCATGCATAAAATTCTGCTTGAGGAAGGAAGTAAGTCTACTGTTGAACATCAGCGAAGACTCAATCCTAGCATGAAAGAGGTGGTGAAGAAGGAAATTCTTAAGTGGCTTGATGCAGGAATCATCTATCTTATCTCAGACAGTTCTTGGGTGAGCCCGGTGCAGTGTGTGCCTAAGAAAGGAGGCATGACAGTTGTAGCTAATGAGAAGAATGAGCTCATACCTACTCGAACAGTCACAGGGTGGAGAGTTTGCATGGATTACCGAAAGTTGAACAAGGTCGCCAGAAAAGATCACTTCCCTCTTCCGTTCATTGACCAGATGTTAGATAGTTTGGCTGGCCATGAGTACTATTGCCTTCTTGATGGTTATTCGGGTTACAATTAGATTTGCATCGCTCCAAAAGATCAAGAGAATACCAAATTCACATGTCCTTTTGGCACTTTTGCTTTTCGACGGGTTTCTTTCGAACTATGTGGTGCTCCTTCCACTTTTCAAAGGTGTATGATGGCTATTTTCTCAGACATTATTGGCACAAATGTGGAGGTCTTCATGGATGATTTCTCAGTCTTTGGTACTTTATATGATGAGTGTTTGCATAATCTTGGCTTGGTGTTGAAAAGGTGTGTGGAGACCAATTTGGTGCTTAATTGGGAGAAGTGTCACTTCATGGTGCAAGAAGAAATTATTCTTGGGCACAAGGTATCTAGCAAGGGGCTTGAGGTGGATATGGCTAAGGTGGAGACTATTGAAAATCTTCCTCCACCTATCTCAGTTAAAGGAATTCGTAGTTTTCTTGGTCATGCGGGATTCTATTGGCGATTTATTCAAGACTTCTCAAAAATCTCTAAACCATTGTGCAATTTGTTGGAGAAAGATGTTCCTTTCAAGTTTGATGAGGATTGTTTAGCTGCTTTTGAGCTATTGAAGAAGAAGTTGACTACAGCACCTGTTATTACTGCACCTAATTGGGAGGAACCATTCGAGATGATGTGTGATGCAAGTGACTATGCAGTGGGAGCTGTGCTTGGGCAAAGAAAGAATAATATTTTCCATGTGGTTTACTATGCTAGTAAAACCTTCAATGACGCACATCTGAATTACACCACTACGGAAAAGGAGCTTCTAGCAGTTGTCTATGGTTTTGAAAAGTTCGGATCTTATTTTCTTGGGACTAAGGTGACAGTCTATACGGATCATGCAGCCACTAGATATCTGATTTCGAAGAAAGATTCAAAGCCTCGGTTGATTCGTTGGGTTTTTTTGCTTCAAGAGTTTGATTTGGAGATCAAGGATAGGACAGGTACGGAAAACCAGGTGGCAGATCATCTATCATGTTTGGAAGACCACGGTAAGGATTCACGGGATAAAACTCTTATTAATGAATCTTTTCCCGATGAGCAGCTTTTTGGGGTGCAAGATGAAGAACCATGGTTTGCAGATATTATGAACTATCTTGTGAGTAATATCATTCCTTCGAAATTCTCTTATTGCCATTCTTGTTCAAGCTTGGTGCGGATCAGATAATAAGGAGATGCATTCCTTATTGTGAGACGGAAGGTGTATTGCATGATTACCATTCTACCACATATGGGGGTCACTATGGTGGAGAGAAGATAGCTCAGAAAGTTCTTCAGGCGGGATTCTACTGGCCAACTCTGTTTAAAGATGCTCATCTGTTGAGTATTGAATACAGCAAAAGAATACAGAGGGGGGGTGAATGGATTCTTGAACTTTTCTGGTTCTTGAATCTGTGTAGCAGATAAGTATCTGTGTGTGTAAATGTGTAGGTGCGGATAAGAAATGACACAAGACACAATATCACTTTAATCTAATATATTATTAGATAAAGGTTGCTACAATCTGTGAATACAAATGATAGTATTCTCAGCTTCGTTTTTCTCAGAGAGATATGACTTACAATGTATGAAAAACTTGACTTCTCTAAAGTTAACAACTAAGGAAGTGAGGCTGTATCCTTATAGAACATGGATACAACCTGCTTACTACAAATAAGGTAGTTGAACAAATTAATTTCTAGTCTGTCTATCCTTTTTGAGTAAGTGTCCAAACGGTTACAGATTTGACTTTGCAAAACCTGTTCAGATCCACTTCTTTAGCCCTTTGTCTCTTCTATATCTCTCCAAGCTTCCTTGTAGGATTTCTAGAGCACGTTACAGATTGTGGTCCATAAAGTGCATTGGCTTGTTGCAGGTTTCAGACTTGTACAATTTCTTCAGTATTTTGTCTCCAAAAATGTATTCGAGAGGTGACTAAGTGATTGATTCGAGAACTAGGATTAGATAACTATAAGTTCTCGAATACTGTATAATTTACATATCGAATCACTTCTCGAATAGTACTTTTCTCCAAGGTTCCTTGAGTTGTCGAATAGAACACTTGACTTGTCGAATCCCTGAGATATCGAATAGTTCATTCAGAGTCCTTGAGATATCGAATGGAACTTTGACTTGTTGACTCTTTGAAAACTCGAATACCACTTTGACTTGTTGACTTCTTGAGTTCTCAAATAGAGCATTTAGACATGTCGAATCTTTGAGATATCGAATAGTGCATTCAGAGATATCGAACAGTGTCTTCTTAGATATCGAATCTCTGACTTCTCGAACGCTAGACTTCTCGAATAGACAAAAGTACTTCTCGAATTGGTACTTAGGCAAATTCTTCATTTCTTCAAATCCCAACTGTGATTATTTGACAGTCTTTATCTTCTTGCTTGAGGCATGAACCTTGGAACTTCTTTCAGGTATTATTCTTGACTATATAAGTACAGTTACACAACTAGGATTTGATGCCTATTGCAAGTACAAAACAAATAGAAACTCTACAACTAGAGGTTCCCTCAATTAAGAGGTCATGTAAGTAATGCAAAGCATTACAGACAATTAGGCTTGTTATTAGATGTAAATAGGCATGCCTCTGTGACTAACAATCTCCCCCAAATTGTGAGTGGGACCATTAGTCACAATTTCATGTCTGATAACAAGCCTAACATACATAAAGATAAAACTTGAAAAGTACAGGTATGAAATTTGATTGAGCACATGAATGAAATTACAAGATGAATAATCTTACAGTATGATGAAATGCTAGCCATTCTCATTTGATTCCATCTCCATTGCTTTGGCTAGTAGATCATCATATGCTTTCTGTTTTCTTTCTTTCTCCTTTCTTGCATTCTCATCATGGCCTTTATGATCTCTGCCAAAGCATCCAATTCTTCAAGCATGATAGAGTCTTTGAAATCTTCAAGTACTGGTTTTAGAATGTTGGCAGGATAGTGACTGAGTAGGTTCATTCTTATTTTGACATTATCTCCATTTCTCCTCCTATAATTCACCACATAGGGATTGAATTGAACTCTACACAA
Source organism: Kitagawia praeruptora (assembly GCA_037693485.1). Classification (NCBI taxonomy): domain Eukaryota; kingdom Viridiplantae; phylum Streptophyta; class Magnoliopsida; order Apiales; family Apiaceae; genus Kitagawia; species Kitagawia praeruptora. The sequence goes on along the minus strand of CM075348.1, from coordinate 49,989,344 downwards.
TCCTTTTGCCCTTAGCTTTTCTGCTTCAACTTCCAGCCTATCAATCTCCTTCTCCCTTTCTAGCCATTTCTCAAAGCGCCCCTTTCTTATCTTCTTAGCATAGTCTCTCTTCATCTTCAGAAAATCAATCAACTCCAGCTTCCATACTTTCTCCACCTTGTCTTCAGAATCCAACAGTGCAATAATTCTTTCTATCTCATATAACTTGCCCCAATTTTGACAACCCCCTTGTTTGAATTTCATTTCTCTTCCATCAGTGTATTTGATTTCAAGGCAGTCATTCACAATTGTAGCATAGCATATCTTTTGAGCTCTTAGAAATTGCAGTTGCTCTTCATCAAAATCTTCATCTAGTGGTTGGAGTTTCAGTCCTGGATAGATTGTCAGAGCTCTTGATTTGGATAGCTTTGGTTTTCTTGCAGCTTGTTTGAATTTGATCATTTTTACATGGTTGCCTGGCAGTAACATGTGACCTTTGTTTGTAGACCATTGTAGTATTCCATTAGCAGTTTGCTTTTTGAAACACACAAATGGCTTCTTGACTTGAATCTTCTTCTCTTCTTGAGATGGGAAAACAGTTGCAGAAGCCATAGATGCTGATTTTGCTAGGTCACTACTAACAGTATTCACCCTAGACTTAGAGTCTTGTGTTGTGGTGAGGTTATTATCAGCAATGCCTAAGGCTTGCTGTTTTCCATTTTTCCTCTCATAGACTTTACCTTGGTCATCATCATCCTTCTTGTTCTTGCCATCCTTCTTCTTCTTCTTCTTCTTATCTTCATTACCCTTATCTCTCCTGTGATGTCTTCTCCTCCCATCACTTTTATCTTCAGAGTCATCATCCTTATTTCTCCTAGGTAGAGCCATTTCTGGAATTGCACCAGTTGCTATGAAAGATCTGAGGATGTGCAGTGCTTCTATTTCTTCAGCATTTCTGACTCCACCTTTCTTCTGTAGTAGCTCAGTGATAGCAATGATAAGTCTGTAATTTCTAGAAGTAAGGTCATTGGGAATGACCAACTGCTTGATGTCTTCAATTTTGGTACCAGACTGGTAGATGATTGTCCATGGCTTCTTGATTACTTCTACCAGCCTTGAAGGTTGATCATTCATTAAGTCATCATACAGACTCTTGTTGTTCTCATTTCTCTTCTCAATAAGCTCAAATATGGCATCTACCTCAAAATGTTTTAGGGCTTGAAGAGTCTTGTAGGTTAGATGCCATATCTTTGAATTGGATACCATCATTATCTCCTTGAACCATGAGCTATTGATTTTCCTGGGTATAACAGTGAGACAGTCAATCTGATCCTTCAGGCTCCTCAGATAAAATTGAGTGTCACTAGCCTGCTCCCTTGAGACTTTCAGAAACTCCAAGAATGCTTCATCATGATAGACATTTGAATTTGCAACTTCTTGTAGCTTGGCCTTAGTAACCACCTTTACTTCTATAGGCTTGGCACTTTCAGATTTGGAGGATGGAGGTTTATCAGATGGCATACTCCCTACAACCACTGTGGTTGTGATGGATTGCTTCTGGCCACCAGGAGTAATGACATGCACAGTTGGTAGAGTAACAACTGGCAGAGTGGTTGGGGGCTCATCAACTTTGGATTTCCCTTTCCCTGGCACATTTATAGGTTTTGGAGCCCTTTGGTGACCACCCTCATTTAGCTGTATGCTTTTCTCCTTAGCTTTCTCCCCCTTTTGATTTGAATTCCTTAACCTCTTCTCCCCCTTAGGCTTGTTGTCAGGCACAGAGGCTTTAGGAGTGGCCTTTGGGTTGGAAGATTCTTCAGGTAGAGGGAGACCCATGTGCTTCATCATAGCAGACAGCATAGATTGTTGATGCAAAAGGACATTAGCTGTGGTGGTGGCTTGGGTGTCCAACTGTTCAGTAAGAATTGCAACCTTGTCTGTAAGATGAGCATTAGACTTTGTGAGAGAAGCTACCTCATTTTCAAGAGCATCAACCTTGGTGAATAATTCAGTAGATTTGAAGCCAGATAGGGATTGTTCCTTAAGTCTCTGCACTTCAAACCTAGTCATATCATGCAATGGGACTTCAGTAATCAGTTTGTTTCCATATAGATTTTTGAACATGGTCCTTAGCATGGCATTGGCATCTGTGGTCTGTTAAGATAGAGCTTGAAATTTATTCCCCAGACCTGTGATAGTGTCATTGAGTAGAGCTAGGCCATTATCCATCTTGGTACAGGTAGACTTGCAGGCTAGAATGTCCTTGAGAACAGTTTCCAATGGAGGGAATTTGGCATCAAAATCCCCTCTTTATCTCATGCACCTCCTTGATTGTGGCCGTACACACTTCATGAACTTCTGTTAGTGTGCAGCCTTGAGAATACCCTTGTAGCTGTCATTCACTGCTTCATACACATCACTAGGGGATAGAGATTTGGCATTGGACCCTAGTGAAGTAATGTACTCTTCTCTGATGTACTGAAGGCCTTCTGAGAGAGGAATGTCCAATTTTCCTTGTAGCCAGGCATCCACATTGCCATCTCTTTCAGTATCATCAACTATCTTAGCCCTTTGCATCTCCACATCATCTCTGTGGCATAAGAGAATAGCTTCATAATCTGGATTTGGCATGTTTGCAGTGAGAAGGTGCTGAGCAATCTTTGTGAACTCAGGGATCTGATCTACAATTAAGCTTTGAAGTGCTTCAGCCGTCAATTGAGGTGGAACAGACCCTGATCCTGAAGCACTGTCATGTTGCACAGGCTTCAGCCATTGAGACAAGAAGTTAGAGCTAGAGCTAGGCAAGCTAGACTCCTCAGTTACAGATGCAACTTCTGTAACCGGATGGAATGACTCTACTACTGTTGTCTCCACAGGAGTGGGATGAGTTACAACAGTAGTTGACACAGGCACAAAGTCTCTAGTAAAGACTAGTGAATCCTCTGTGTTTGTGATGGTGTTATCAGGATATGCCCCAACATGCATTCCCTCACCATCTAAATGTAGTTCCTGGGTGGTGAGCATAGTGTCAAGCACCATGTCGCTTGAAGTTGTTGGCTCATCAAGAGAGAAGAATTCTTGATGATCAAGTCCTTGCTCCTCAATTGCTTGAGTTGCAGGCTACAAAGAAATTTCAGTTGTAGATTCTGGAAGAGAAGTGTCTTGTTGAATGGATTTTGGCAACTCCCCCTGAGAAATAGAGGGAGTTTCAAATGTGATGTGCTCTCCACTCAGTGTTGTGCCAGCCTTATCACTCCCAGGTGCTGACTCTTTACAGATAGGTGCATTGGGGAGGATGCTTGATTCTATAGATGCACCCTGTTGAGAGGATACATCTAGTGAACTGTGTGCCCCTGATTTTACAACTTCAGCCATTTGTGTGACTGAAGAGGTGGTTTTAGCTTTCTTCTTCTTTGGTCTGATTAAGGGTGACTCAGGTTCCTCACTTTCTAAACCTAATTCAACAGCCAGTGCTGCTTCTGATAATATGGTCAAAGGTGCAGAAGCAACCTGTTTTCTCTTCTTCTCCTTTTTACTAACATCACCCTTTTGTGAGGATGATGCAGTTGGCTCAGTGTTTGGTAGAGTGTTTGGTTGAGAGGGTTGGTTAGCAGGCCCTGGATTAGCATTGTGTTCTACTTGCTTGGGTTGTGCTAACTGTGACTTTGAATCAAATGTTGGCATATTGTGGAGGTAAGTCCTAAACAAACCCTCCATATAGGGAGTTATGTTAAGTCTTACATCCACATCATTCCTAGTCTCCAAATTACCAAAAATGAGTTTGGTCATGGATTTAGGATAGCCTATTCTATTTCTATCTATCCCAGGCAATTCAATCAATTTAGCATTTTTAAAATTAAGAACAGATTAAATAAAGCGAGGGAAGAAAATGTCAGTACCTCTCTTGGTTGTGTTCTTACCAAGTCTCCCATACAACTCTTGGAGAATGATTTGACCAACATCTATCTTTCTTCCATAAGCCAATGCATAGGCAATTTGCTGCGCCGGTGCACTGATTTGGTCAAAACATGATTTCCTGGCAGTGAAGACTTGAAGGAGAGTTGCAAACACATAGCTCCACTCCTTTCTCAGATTCTTCATGTTTAGCTTTCCAAGATTAATCCCATCTGAGTAGTTGGTGAATTCAAAGAATTCTTCCAACAGTGCATTTATGGCCAGTGTGTCATATGACTCTTGTCGTAAGCCCAGTGCTTGATTCATGTCTGCTGTGGTGATAGTGATTTCCTTATCCTGAATCTTGCAGTAGATGATATATGATGTTATTGCGCTTTCCAGGGCTACAACTTTCACAATAGCAGTGCCCCAAAACTATTCCAGGATGTCTAGATATAGAGTCGGGTTGGTAGAGAGGGCATCCTTGATGTATGACTCAGACATCCACTTTACAAAGCACTTGAAGTTCGTATTGGGTGCTTCCACATCACTGGTTAGGGCGATAAAGTTGGTGTTGAATTTCATGGTTGCCATTGATACAGAGAAAAGAGAGAAAAGAGTAAAGGTTGAAGAAGAAATTTAGCTTTTGGTAGTTAGGGTTTCAGAGGTTTTGGGAGTTTAGATGCTTGAGTAATCGAATGAAATGAATAGAATAGATGTAGGAGTGTATAAGTACGAAGTACTTGAATTGTCGATTAGATATATGTTTTGTATCGACAAGTCAGGCATTCGAGAAGTAGAAAACACCTATTCGATAAGTCAAGAAATGCTTATTTGATAACTCAAGCAGATGGTAACTCACAGCTGGCAGTTATCTAACTTAGAAATAATTCTAAATTAAATAAAATGTGTTTTTATGAGTGAATTAAAATTTTAGACAAAAATCCAAAATCAGCTGAGATTCAGCGAGAATTCAGCCTTTTCAAATGATTCGAGAACTCAAATGCAGTATTCGAGAACTCAGTCATTAGAGAACTCAATTACCATAACCTCTATTCGATATCTCTAAAAGACTCTATTCGAGAACTCAAGAGTACTCTAATGAGACTTCTTAGAGATGTCGAATAGTGAACCATTCGAGAAGTCTGACTTATCGAAATATGCTCATCACTCACAAAAATTAATTTTCACTATCTTTTAAAATTTACCAGTCATATTCAATGAAGAATATTCTAGCAAATTAAGCAGTGATTTTCTCAAAATTTCATTGAAATTTCAAGTTAATAAAATATGATTTTTTAACGTATGCAACAGATTTGAAATATTTATAAATCATATTTCAGCCAACACTTACTTCAAAAATATTGAGAAGTTAGATAAAGTAAGTATTTACTGTTGCAACAATCTAGATGATATATTCACTTAGCCAGAATCTGAAGAATTCAGCATTCCAATCTCACTAACCAACCTTGTAAAGGTGGCTTCATCTAATGGCTTAGTGAATATGTCAGCTAGTTGTTTATCTGTAGAGACATAATGCAACTCAATGGTACCATTAGTTGCATGTTCTCTAATGAAATGATATCTGATGTCAATGTGCTTTGTTCTAGAATGATTGACAGGATTGGCAACTATAGATATTGCACTTGTGTTGTCACACATGATTGGAATTTTTTCCAACACAAGTCCATAATCTCTAAGTTGATTTCTAATCCAAAGCACTTGAGCACAGCAACTTCCAGCAGCTATGTATTCAGCTTCAGCTGTAGAAGTTGACACAGATTGTTGTTTCTTGCTATACCAAGAGACTAACCTGTGACGCCCCCAAATCCGAGGTCAAAGATTCAGGTCGTCACATCACCATCCAACCATATCATACCTGTATTAACTTTACAACTCAACAATACATCCATCCAGACCTCAATCTTACGCACATACAAGTTAGAGCCTCAGAAACGATAACCAAAAGTAACACTAAATATTACAATTCATCTGTACAATCCAGAATCTTACGCACTTCCACTTATACAACTACACTTGAAGACGAGTCTTACTATTACAGTTGAAAACCTATCAGACTTTGTAGTATTTATCCGGAACTAAGTCATCTCGGGATAAATCTTCTACTCCTCTTCTGCTGGTACGGAGTTAATTGACCAAATTCTTCTCTTTCTGAAAAGTTTTAATAAAGCAAGAATGAGCTACATAATGCTCAGCAAGTTCGCCATTTTGAAAAATAATAATGTGGTTTATTGCGAAAACGTTCCCAACTGTATGGGTATATATCTCAGATTACAAAACATAACTCGACAATATATATGTCCGAGTTTGAATAAAACATTTATACTCACTAAGGAGCTTTAAGAATAACATATGAATCCTTTATAAGGTTCTCATTTCAATATATCTCAAGTTTGAAAATATATACGTATGGGTATATCAGTTTCGGCAAAACACTCTACGGTTAACATAATGTACAGGGAATGCATTGATGCAAAACCTCTTTCCTTCCATTAGCTTAGAAGGTTTCTCATTCAAAACATTTCATTCTTTGAAATAATTGCAAGAGTGCACTAACACGTGCCAATCTCTATAGAAAATCTTGCAGTTCTAGATACTGCACGATGTTAATATTTTTCTTATCAAAAACCACACTATCGGCAACTTGGCACTTGGGCCCAAGAAGCAGTGTTTGAGTATTTTTCCAAAGTGGAGGATGGGACTGGAAGAAAACATAAAAACCTGACAAGGATTGACGATGATCAGTCGCCACAACCAAGTCCAACAATCCGCGGGTCTTCTCTACTAGTAGAAGGATAGAAACTACATCCGTAACTACCCTTGGGTGAAAACTACATCCGTAATCACCCTCGATGAAAACTACATCCGTAATCATCCTTCGGCAACACCTGGGCCGGAATAATAGTTGATGGACCGCCTGGCTCACGGCCGCTTACACATCCTGGGAATCGTTCGTCAACGATTCCCACACCTGCCAGAGTCCCCTTTTTCTTTTCTTTTCAAAATCATTTTGATAGAAAATTCGAGTAGTTGAAGTTCGACCTCAGTCGACCAATAATTCTTGAAAAACGTACAAGAAGCAAAACCTGACCGGGGGTTTTCGAAAATGTTTTGGGTGAGAAAGAGCTCGAGTTTGAAAACGCTAAAGGTATCTTGGATTAGTTTTGTCTTTAAAATAATGAACGATAATTAATAAATAATATTTTGAGATTTAATATAAACAGTTAATAAAATAATTATTTAATTAAAATAAGCTTTTAATCCAAGATAGATATTTTTGAGTATTTTTAACAACGTAAAAATAATAATTACTTAGGTATACGATACTTCCCGAATGACTCTTCGGGTTTTCGCAATTTAATCACGATACAACAATATACCGCTCCCCGGTCAATAGTATATTTGGACCACTACGACCTCTATTGCTAGAGTCGTTGTCCGAAGAAAACACTTTCATTCTAAGTTCCAGGGTTTACAAACACATATGCATATATCTCAAACTTCAACATAATCTCGTAAAGCATAAGCATATAATACATTTGGAAGCTATAAACACAACAGTGAAAATCCTTATATATAAGTTTTGAAAAGTAAACTTGCATAGGTAAAATCAAGAATATAATCTTTTGAAAATAAATACTTAAGGTTGGAAAACTTGCCTTGGTGAGGTTGGGGTGGTCGGCTCGCGAAGTGGAATGGAAATCTATACATAATCAATATTTGTACGTTAGTACCTTAACAACGCTTCTTAATCATAAGGTTTTAAAAAAAATCGTAAGACCAACTTAACGACTCCACTTATGACCACTAACCCTCTCATATGACCATGTCGTCACATTATCACTTCCGTTACCCATTCGACTCAAATCTATTCCTCAAACTCGAAACTCAAGTGAACATTCTTAAAACTACTTTAAACTAATCTCCTAAGTGGTTTTTCACTTGCGCGGATTTTACTCTAACATTTTTATAAAATTGAAAAATACATATTTTAATCCAATTCTTTTTGGGTATCCTTCACCACTGCATTTACTAGCTTCTCTAATTTTTCCATGATCCTACATAAATTTTTAGGGGTTCAAACAAGGTTCACAAGGGGACCACTTAGTGCAGTCCGGAATCCAGAAACACATTTCACTTCTCAGGCCATAACTCAAAATCTATACATCACCTAGTCATGAACCTTAAATCTCCAGAAACTACATTCAATTATCTTTCCAACAATATATGGTAGGACCTCAGGGGACAATATTTGGGGGTTCAAAACCATGTTACAAGACAGGTCAATGTTCCTGGAAAAACTCAGCAAGCATGTACCACTTAGATCAACCAATTTTCTCAATTCCACAACACAACCAATACCTAATTCACTTAGTTCATGCTTTATAACACTCATGGAGATACATATACTATCCACAATCATAAAAATCACAATCACAACATCAAAACTCAAGATCCATGTCATCCATTACTTATACGACCAAGATTAACACTATAATCATGGATCTAACATTAAACATCACAATTACTACATGGCCAAGAGGGGTTAGGGTTTTTATACCTTCTTGATGTTCTTACAATCTCAAACAAGCTTGGTTAACCTTGGGGAAGCCTTACTCTATGCTCACCATCTTCAATCTCACCAAAGAAATCAAGAACATGGAAGTGAGTTTCCTGACTGGAAAAACACGCCCCAAAGATCAGCCAAAACGAAGCCCTTGCACTTGTTTCCTGGTCGAGGCTCCTGAATGAAAGTTGTAGAGCGTCTTCACAGCTTTCTAACCATATAAAGAACAAAAAATTTGATTGAGTAATGAAGTCTCTAGACCCGTTTTACTGAGAGGGTGTTCTGCTGGGCAGAATTGTTTTGTTCTTGGTTTTATGTTCTAATAATGCCATACACTTGATATATATCTATTTTTGGTTGGATGCATCTCATCCTTGCTAGGTGGCAACCTCTCATTGGCTCCTCTAGATTTCTTATCCACTTAAATTGCAACCAAGTCCTTTGCTAATTGCAACCAAGTCCTTTGCTAATTGCAACCAAGTCCTTGTCTCTTGTTTCTTGCACTTAAGTCCTTTTGTTTTGTTTTCTTTTCCACCGCTTTGATTTCCTTGTCATTTCTTGAATAAAATAAATATGTTACAACTTATACGTTGCATATTATTGCTCTAATATAGCACAATGCCTCGAACGAATATTAATTCCAACATCCCTTGTTTATTTCTCTTTATCTCAGAAAACGTTCTCCCGATTTCTCAAGCATTCCCTATTTCTCAATTCTAAGAGTTTATTCTCAATCCTCTTTCTTTCTCATAATATATCCTTCCTTGGACTCTTAATATACCATATCCTTAATCCATGCTTCGTTCGCTCAATCGCTTAATCTTGTTGTAACGTCTCAGTGGTTCTCGTTCTAAATCCTCGAATCAAATATAATAAAATCCTAACATATTAAATCCTTAATTTCTTAAAATTAATATCTCATTTCTTGAATATAATAATATATAATTCACTGCCCGGTCAAATATTACACCAGAATACAAATTGGAATTTCTGAATTCCGATCGTCTTTACATACACTTATTTGCTCCGTGAATCACTAATATGACTTCGAAATATCCATACCATGTCTTGTACATAGGGTGGCGTGAAAATTTTCTTGGTCCTCAAAATCACTATTCATCCATAAATTACTATTCATGCATGACAAACACTATTCACGTATATACTTATTCTTAATAAGAAAAGTTTTAATTCTACCGAAAATCTGGGTTCTTACAGTCTCCCCTCCTTAAAAGGATTCCGTCCCGGAATCAGTTTAGGAATCACTGGGGTTACTCCTTCTTTGTTTCACTCTTTCAACTTCCAGGTGGATTCCTCCACATCTTGATTTTCTCACAATTCCTTATTAGTTTGAAAACCTTGTTCCTCAGCACTTGTTCTTTTCTATCCATGATTTCCACGGGTTGCTCCACATAGGTCAAGTCTGGTTATAGGTCCACTTGGTCGTATTCTATCACATGCCGGTAGTCGGTGTGGTAGGGTCGTAACATAGACACATGAAACACATTATGAATTTGCTGCATGCTTGGGGCAAGGCTAACTCGTAGGCTAACTTCCCAATACGCCTCAAAATCTCAAAAGGTCCAATAAACCTCAGACTTATCTTTCCTTTCTTAACAAACCGCATCAATCCTTTCCAGGGGGATACCTTTAGTATCACGAAGTCTCCCACCTCATACTCCTTTGATATCTCATAAAATTTGACCATTCGAAATGATGGGTTTCGTAAAAAAAAAACTAATGACTTTTACATACACTTGTCTGCACTGTAAAGACGTAATATCAATTCGAAATCTTCATTTAATAATTCGTACATATCGTGATTGCAAAAAAAAAATTTCATCCACCCATAAAATTTCTATTCATCCAGGTTTCGAATATTCACGAAAATTAGGGTTATTGCAGTCTCCTCTCCTTAAAAGGATTCTATCTTAAGAACCTAAGGAAAATAGTTGTGGATACAATTCCAACTTTACCCTTTCCAACTCTCAGGTTGACACTTCAACCCTTTTGTTCTCTCACCTCGGTCTCGCCAACACTTTAATGTTGTTTCTCAATGCATGCTCTCCTCGACCTGTATTCCTTATCGGTTGTTCTATGAATGAAAATTTCTGTCCCACTACTTAAACGTTCCTCTTCTACCTTGTTCATAGTATCCCTGTTGAGTCCTTGTATCGTTGGCCCGTGAATACTTTGTGGTCGTGTTTTATAATCTAAGATAACGTCAATACGCATGATATTCCTCATATTCCTTGGCTTGATTAGCACGCATGTGTTGCCTCCCGTCAGTCGTTACCACTTGCTATGGATACTATATAGTCTTCGGTATACGTCGAACCAGTTCAGCAACTATATCCCTCGTTCATTGACTTCTTCGTAACGCAAGAAAAGCGAAACTCCTTCTTTTGTAGTACGCTTTATAAGAGACGTCCTTACGTCCGCATGGTGACGATCGTGATAACAACATTCATTTTATGGATAAGTTTTTATTCTCGACTGCCCCGTGAAATCTAAGGCACGACACTAATTATAAATTCGATCGTCTGGACAATTCTTCTTCCCTGTCCGTCAGCCACAGATCAAATTAGTACATACGCTCAATCTCTTCGTTAAATATACTTGGAAGCACCTTCAATATTCGTAGTTTAATCTTAAGTCTTTATCTGACGTAATCGCTGCAGAAGTTTTATACTGCACCACCATCTTTTCCGTATATAAATCGATAATCTTCTAAATGGAAAGTCTTTCGTAGGTAAATCACTTGGTTCAACAATTATAAATCAACTAGGGCCATCTCTTGGCTCGGTCTTCGGCGACCTACTTATGAAATTCATTATAATTCTATCCACGTTCAAGATTTTCTACAGGCGGAATTAATCCACTAGATCTCTATCATTCTGCTTTCGACATGTCACGTTTGTACTTAATAGTTTGCCAATGTCATTCTTCATACCTGTCTGCCAAACATTCTCTTAATTCTCTATACATCTTTGTCCTTCCCCATAATTTAGTCATTTTCCTCTAACATTATTCTTTATTGTATATACTCTATTTTCTTGGTCAATACTGACTGAATTCCAATTTCGAATAATCCCTTCTATAAGTATCGGCCACCACACTGGCCTTTCTTGGGTCATAACAAATTTCTCCATTATACTCCCTGCTCCCTTTCGTCACCTTCTCTTTCTTATGTTTAGTTCTAATATGAAGATATACTTAAGGCACTTGTGGGGAAAAAAAAAATTCACACTTTTCTTATAAGATTAACGTCTCCGTTTTATGCGTGAATGCTATCATGACTAATCCCCGACTCACGGTTAGTATATCACATCCCGTAACCTTTATGTTGTTTAGAAGTATAGGCTATCATCCCCTTTCTACTGCATCAGCACACCTCTTAAACTCTTGAAAGATGCATCATCGTGACTCTCAAAGTCCTCTTTTTATCATCAAGTATAGCTAACAACGAGGTTGTTGCTAATATCTCATTTCATTCCAAAACTTTGTTCATTAATCAATAAAGGCTTCTGACTCATTAATCCACTCAAACGATACTACCATAATTTTATAACGTTTATATTAGTGTGAAATGTCAATTTTGGCACAGTACAGAGGTCGATCTTGAGTTGGTGAAACCCGCTTTTCAACCTTATCTTTGAAAAACTACTACGTGTTTTAACCGGTCAACAATTCCTACATCTCCGGTTAGGGGTATCGATTCTCGATGGTATATGTAAGATGTCATACGCTCGTCCTCTTTCACAACTGGCACCAATCAGCCTGAGGCCTGTATGCTGCTGCGATTCCCAATAAACTTGATTAGGTGGTAATCTCGAAGGATCATTGGGATATATCCATGCATCCATTTGCTATTAGGGACCTTTTAAACTTTATGTCTCGCTATGTGCATCAATCCCTTTTAGCTAAGTAAAGCTTCACATTCTTGCCACGATATTTCTTCCTTTCTTGTCCATCTCACTTCCATGTTAGTTTCCTCTAAGGATATGTCTTACATCGCAATCGATTTGAATTTCTTGGATCAGGAAAAGGCTTGGTAACTCCAGAATTCATTACTATAACATCCTGACAACGGTTGGTAGGAACATACTCCCAACCACCTCATCATTTCCTATAACTTTCCTCACACTAATATTAAAGGTCTTTTGTTATGCCCTGACATGTTATTCCTACTTTAAATAATTACTCGGCATCACGCTCTGGCTGCACAATTACAACATTTGGTTTTTGATCTCATATTGGTGCAACGGTTCACAATTGTACCTCCCGTTCACCTTAGAGTAATGATTTTTGAAAGGAATGGTTTCAAAATAACAAGGTCCAATAGATAATTTTAATAAGAATTCCACATTGGATGTTCCAAGAATGTTGATGGTTCCAAATACTAGGAGTCTCAATTTTCGGAGATGTAAGGATGGACAGAAAGAATACAACAAGGTTTATTCCTTCATGTCCTGATAATTTTGTAATGTGATATCATAGAGAATGTTGCACGAGGGCAATGATTGTTGGATACAAAAGTCATAAAGACGATCTTTATATGATTCTTACATCTGGTGAATACTTTTCCTCTTGAAAAATAGAGGATCTGAAAAGTCCCATTGATAAAGGTCAACCGATCGAAAGCAATTCTACTCTATGACAATAAAAATGAAGCAGTTTATCATTCAAGTAATCTATGGTTTCAAATGAATCTTCATTATATGAATGAAAGAACAGAATATTCAAGTGACATAAGGTCTGATACGAAGATGGGTAGAATTCAAGTTGAGTGGGCGACCTCACTAGGTCTCAATCAAGTTATTCGTCAAAACTTTCATTATCATACTTTACCACATGCAAAATGCATTGAGGAATTGCTGAATGAATTAAATTGGGAGTTGGACCAGTGAAACAATAACTAGTCCTTTTCAAGAAACACTAGCAACTAGCTAGACAAAATTTGCTAGTTCACTTGTTTGAGACATCACCACTAGCTAGGACAATTAGCTAGGTGTTCTTCACAACATTACAATTTTGACTAGTTAGAACATCAACTAGTCATTCATATTGACATATCGACTAGCCAGTTTCAATTGGCTAGAACGGAATTTCAACATCGTAGCCACTGAAGAAACTTTAGGCTACTCGGACAACGAATGGAAATAAGAAGTTATTAAGTTTGAAAAAGAAAACTATAAAATCTGAAGAGAATGTTCTAGGTATCGGAACAATCGATAACCTCTCATCAAATATTACCTACCAATGAAACGGTCCACCCAAGGGTGCCTCCGTACACATGCTTTATCAGATCCTACAGTAGAATTAAATTCAGAATACCAATATCAAAATGATATCCTTACTATGATTTCAATGTACGACGCACAATCTCATTTTGAATAGAAGAAAGGATTCATGAGGAATATCTGGATGTTAGATCATCCCTGTTCTCAACAAGTTGATAAATATTTATGGGCTCGACTGAAGAGTGCAAGTATGAAAGAAGTAGTCAAATATCAATATTCGTTTAGGAATATTCATTGATTAATTAAGGAAACAATTGTTGAACATTCCTTGGATAATTGAAAGAAAGTGTAAATAGGCCTGAGCAGAACGAAATAATTATAAACTTCAAATAAAATACTCGGGGATCAAATAAGATACTTTGGATGAGTCCCGGTTTAGAGAAAGTATATCACTGGTGGTTATTCCACAAGTTTGAAGTAGAAAGCTAGAAGGATTACCTGATATAAACTAATCGAGGTAACATGGTTAATGAAAAGTTTAAAATGAAGTAGTGCACCAGCCGGTAGTTACCAAAATGAGTTAATAATCATTCGTGCATCTCATTATCACCACTATGAGGGTAACTCCATCTCTTCGTCTTCGTAATACAAGACACCAACTAGTGCGTCTCTCAATCTTCATCTTAGAGTCAATTATCGAGTTAGGGTTTCACAAATATATCTATCATCTTCGTGCTTTATCTTGAAGACCAAGCTTCACATCATTCCGGGGACACCTGCTAAGTCCATAGGGTCCTACTTCATGCATTCCGACATGAATCACAAGTGGCCAGTTCCCCCTGGGAACAGATCAAAGAGATCTCTCAGGGATCTCAGTGCAGTCCATAGGTTCAGTGGTGGGTGTGTGCATGTGAACATATACCAAAAATATTGAGGTCTACAATACATATATACGTAGTCCCTGATAACATCTCTATCAAAGGATCCCACTCTAGACCCACTGGTCTTTTCTTTTGATAGACTCTGAGATCACTGTATCGCTCGTTGTAACCATATTCAACTTCACTTGAGTCCCTTTGTTAATTCTACTTGCTTGTTCTCTAAGTTGAACTACCATGCTCTAGCGTCCGAATCATGCGTGGAATTATCTAGCACGCTCGTCTTATGATAACATTCTCGTATAACACATGTAAAATTTGCCATCAAGGGTAATGAAATCCACAACGGCATAATAACCACCTTTCAGGCAAACCCGTTACTTATCGAAAATCGGATCTTATAGCCAAAGTAAAAGACTGTCATTATTCCAAGTACTAAGTACCCTTAATTATGTAGGGAAGTCTAAACTTCTTGATTCTTAAAATGCTGCCTCCTAAACTGTGGGGGACTATGGGCCACAAAATTTATGCCAGCCTAGTCATCCGATCATATTGGCAATATCGCCTCTATCTCAGTTGCTCTTGAGATTTCGCACTGCTTCCTATATCATTACCTATGATAGGTCATGTACGACTCTCAAACCTCTATTCATCATTCTGAAGGTCTCTAAGGATTCTATCGACCCTAGTATAATACCTCCAGTAAACACTCCAGTCCAATAATAAGTTTACTACGATCTCTTATGTCATTCTCCTACTTAGACTTAACTCTCAACACTCTCGTTTCTGAGTACTGTAACTTATCTCTCTGATGCCATTTCTGTGACGCCCCCAAATCCGAGGTCAAAGATTCAGGTCGTCACATCACCATCCAACCATATCATACCTGTATTAACTTTACAACTCAACAATACATCCATCCAGACCTCAATCTTACGCACATACAAGTTAGAGCCTCAGAAACGATAACCAAAAGTAACACTAAATATTACAATTCATCTGTACAATCCAGAATCTTACGCACTTCCACTTATATAACTACACTTGAAGATGAGTCTTACTATTACAGTTGAAAACCTATCAGACTTACTCTGTAGTATTTATCCGGAACTAAGTCATCTCGGGATAAATCTTCTACTCCTCTTCTGCTGGTACGGAGTTAATTGACCAAATTCTTCTCTTTCTAAAAAGTTTTAATAAAGCAAGAATGAGCTACATAATGCTCAGCAAGTTCGCCATTTTGAAAAATAATAATGTGGTTTATTGCGAAAACGTTCCCAACTGTATGGGTATATATCTCAGATTACAAAACATAACTCGACAATATATATGTCCGAGTTTGAATAAAACATTTATACTCACTAAGGAGCTTTAAGAATAACATATGAATCCTTTATAAGGTTCTCATTTCAATATATCTCAAGTTTGAAAATATATACGTATGGGTATATCAGTTTCGGCAAAACACTCTACGGTTAACATAATGTACAGGGAATGCATTGATGCAAAACCTCTTTCCTTCCATTAGCTTAGAAGGTTTCTCATTCAAAACATTTCATTCTTTGAAATAATTGCAAGAGTGCACTAACACGTGCCAATCTCTATAGAAAATCTTGCAGTTCTAGATACTGCACGATGTTAATATTTTTCTTATCAAAAACCACACTATCGGCAACTTGGCACTTGGGCCCAAGAAGCAGTGTTTGAGTATTTTTCCAAGGTGGAGGATGGGACTGGAAGAAAACATAAAAACCTGACAAGGATTGACGATGATCAGTCGCCACAACCAAGTCCAACAATCCGCGGGTCTTCTCTACTAGTAGAAGGATAGAAACTACATCCGTAACTACCCTTGGATGAAAACTACATCCGTAATCACCCTCGATGAAAACTACATCCGTAATCATCCTTCGGCAACACCTGGGCCGGAATAATAGTTGATGGACCGCCTGGCTCACGGCCGCTTACACATCCCGGGAATCGTTCGTCAACGATTCCCACACCTGCCAGAGTCCCCTTTTTCTTTTCTTTTCAAAATCATTTTGATAGAAAATTCGAGTAGTTGAAGTTCGACCTCAGTCGACCAATAATTCTTGAAAAACGTACAAGAAGCAAAACCTGACCGGGGGTTTTCGAAAATGTTTTGGGTGAGAAAGAGCTCGAGTTTGAAAACGCTAAAGGTATCTTGGATTAGTTTTGTCTTTAAAATAATGAACGATAATTAATAAATAATATTTTGAGATTTAATATAAACAGTTAATAAAATAATTATTTAATTAAAATAAGCTTTTAATCCAAGATAGATATTTTTGAGTATTTTTAACAACGTAAAAATAATAATTACTTAGGTATACGATACTTCCCGAATGACTCTTCGGGTTTTCGCAATTTAATCACGATACAACAATATACCGCTCCCCGGTCAATAGTATATTTGGACCACTACGACCTCTATTGCTAGAGTCGTTGTCCGAAGAAAACACTTTCATTCTAAGTTCCAGGGTTTACAAACACATATGCATATATCTCAAACTTCAACATAATCTCGTAAAGCATAAGCATATAATACATTTGGAAGCTATAAACACAACAGTGAAAATCCTTATATATAAGTTTTGAAAAGTAAACTTGCATAGGTAAAATCAAGAATATAATCTTTTGAAAATAAATACTTAAGGTTGGAAAACTTGCCTTGGTGAGGTTGGGGTGGTCGGCTCGCGAAGTGGAATGGAAATCTATACATAATCAATATTTGTACGTTAGTACCTTAACAACGCTTCTTAATCATAAGGTTTTAAAAAAAATCGTAAGACCAACTTAACGACTCCACTTATGACCACTAACCCTCTCATATGACCATGTCGTCACATTATCACTTCCGTTACCCATTCGACTCAAATCTATTCCTCAAACTCGAAACTCAAGTGAACATTCTTAAAACTACTTTAAACTAATCTCCTAAGTGGTTTTTCACTTGCGCGGATTTTACTCTAACATTTTTATAAAATTGAAAAATACATATTTTAATCCAATTCTTTTTGGGTATCCTTCACCACTGCATTTACTAGCTTCTCTAATTTTTCCATGATCCTACATAAATTTTTAGGGGTTCAAACAAGGTTCACAAGGGGACCACTTAGTGCCGTCCGGAATCCAGAAACACATTTCACTTCTCAGGCCATAACTCAAAATTTATACATCACCTAGTCATGAACCTTAAATCTCCAGAAACTACATTCAATTATCTTTCCAACAATATATGGTAGGACCTCAGGGGACAATATTTGGGAGTTCAAAACCATGTTACAAGACAGGTCAATGTTCCTGGAAAAACTCAGCAAGCATGTACCACTTAGATCAACCAATTTTCTCAATTCCACAACACAACCAATACCTAATTCACTTAGTTCATGCTTTATAACACTCATGGAGATACATATACTATCCACAATCATAAAAATCACAATCACAACATCAAAACTCAAGATCCATGTCATCCATTACTTATACGACCAAGATTAACACTATAATCATGGATCTAACATTAAACATCACAATTACTACATGGCCAAGAGGGGTTAGGGTTTTTATACCTTCTTGATGTTCTTACAATCTCAAACAAGCTTGGTTAACCTTGGGGAAGCCTTACTCTATGCTCACCATCTTCAATCTCACCAAAGAAATCAAGAACATGGAAGTGAGTTTCCTGACTGGAAAAACACGCCCCAAAGATCAGCCAAAACGAAGCCCTTGCACTTGTTTCCTGGTCGAGGCTCCTGAATGAAAGTTGTAGAGCGTCTTCACAGCTTTCTAACCATATAAAGAACAAAAAATTTGATTGAGTAATGAAGTCTCTAGACCCGTTTTACTGAGAGGGTGTTCTGCTGGGCAGAATTGTTTTGTTCTTGGTTTTATGTTCTAATAATGCCATACACTTGATATATATCTATTTTTGGTTGGATGCATCTCATCCTTGCTAGGTGGCAACCTCTCATTGGCTCCTCTAGATTTCTTATCCACTTAAATTGCAACCAAGTCCTTTGCTAATTGCAACCAAGTCCTTTGCTAATTGCAACCAAGTCCTTGTCTCTTGTTTCTTGCACTTAAGTCCTTTTGTTTTGTTTTCTTTTCCACCGCTTTGATTTCCTTGTCATTTCTTGAATAAAATAAATATGTTACAACTTATACGTTGCATATTATTGCTCTAATATAGCACAATGCCTCGAACGAATATTAATTCCAACATCCCTTGTTTATTTCTCTTTATCTCAGAAAACGTTCTCCCGATTTCTCAAGCATTCCCTATTTCTCAATTCTAAGAGTTTATTCTCAATCCTCTTTCTTTCTCATAATATATCCTTCCTTGGACTCTTAATATACCATATCCTTAATCCATGCTTCGTTCGCTCAATCGCTTAATCTTGTTGTAACGTCTCAGTGGTTCTCGTTCTAAATCCTCGAATCAAATATAATAAAATCCTAACATATTAAATCCTTAATTTCTCAAAATTAATATCTCATTTCTTGAATATAATAATATATAATTCACTGCCCGGTCAAATATTACACCAGAATACAAATTGGAATTTCTGAATTCCGATCGTCTTTACATACACTTATTTGCTCCGTGAATCACTAATATGACTTCGAAATATCCATACCATGTCTTGTACATAGGGTGGCGTGAAAATTTTCTTGGTCCTCAAAATCACTATTCATCCATAAATTACTATTCACGCATGACAAACACTATTCACGTATATACTTATTCTTAATAAGAAAAGTTTTAATTCTACCGAAAATCTGGGTTCTTACATAACCTTTATCCAAGAAACTGGCAGCTACCTGAGGTGTTTTTCCTATCCACTCTGCATCCAGCATAATCAGCATCAGAATAACCAACCAGATTGAACCCTGTGTCCTTAGGATACCATAAACCCAAGTTTGGATTGCCCTTTAGATATCTAAAGATCCTTTTTATAGCAATCAAATGTGATTCTTTTGGATTTGATTGAAACCTTGCACACAAACATGTAGCAAACATGATGTCTGGCCTACTTGCAGTGAGGTAGAGTAGAGAACCAACCATGCCTCTGTAGACTGAGATATCTACTTTCTTGCCTTTAGCATCTTCATCTAATTTAGTTGCAGTGGTCATGGGTGTCTTTGCAGGTGAGCAGTCTTCTAAGTCAAACTTCTTCAATAAATCCATGATGTACTTGGTTTAACTGATAAAGATACCATCCTTCCTTTGACTGACTTGTAACCCAAGAAAGAATGTCAACTCTCCCATCATACTCATCTCATATCTGCTCTGCATGAGTTTAGAGAATTTCTCACACAGCTTCTCATTTGTAGACCCAAATATGATATCATCCACATAGATCTGAACTAGGATAATATCATCACCATGCTTCTTGTAAAATAGTGTTTTGTCCAATGTGCCTCTAGTGAATTGATTTTCAAGGAGAAATTGTGATAGAGTATCATACCATGCCCTTGGAGCCTGCTTAAGTCCATACAATGCCTTAAGCAATCTGTAGACAAATTCTGGGAAGTGTGGATCCTCAAAGCCAGGTGGTTGTTGCACATAAACTTCTTCTTTCAACTCTCCATTCAGAAATGCACTCTTGACATCCATTTGATAAACTTTAAAGTTTGAATGAGCAGCAAATGCCAAGAATATTCTGATGGCTTCCAATCTAGCAACATGGGCAAATGTCTCATCATAATCAATGCTTTCCTGTTGAGAGTATCCTTTTGCAACCAACCTTGCTTTGTTTCTTACTATTACACCATCTTCATCCATCTTATTATTCAGAACCCATTTTGTTCCAACAATGGTTCTATTCTTTGGTGCAGGCACAAGTTCCCATACTTTGTTTCTTTCAAATTGATTCATTTCCTCTTGCATGGTAATAATCCAATCTGGATCCAACATTGCATCATCAAGTTTCTTAGGCTCAACCTAAGATAGAAAACAACCATAGAGGCACTCATTCTGAGTTGGTCTCCTTGTCCTTACTCATGCACTAGGATCTCCAATAATTTGCTCTGCAGTGTGTGATCTATCCCATTTCCTTGAATGCTCAGTCTGATTTCTCATTCTTGATGTTGCTTCATCATCCAAGTCCTGATCATTCTCATTTCCTCCCCCTGTGATGTTGCCACTATTCACAGGTGTGTCTTGGATGCTTGTTTCTCCACTATTTATTGGCACAAATTCTTCTCTTGTATCATCATTCACTTGAGTTTGTTGAACTTGAGTTTCAACTCCAGTTTCAATCTCTTCATCAGAATCATCTAGATTATCAAACTTTAATGGATCTTTATCTTCATCGTTGTCTTCTTCTAATCCAGGTAGTTTGCTATCATCAAATGTCACATATGTGCTTTCCATAATTTTCTTTTGCCTGATGACATAAACTTTGTATGCAATTCTTTCCATAGAGTAGCCAAGAAAAATTCCTTCAAATGCCTTTGCATCAAATTTTCCAATATATTCTGAATTATCCGTCAATACAAAGCATTTGCTTCCAAAAGTATGAACATACTTTAGACTAGGCTTCTTTCCAGTCATCAAATTGTAAGGTGTCTGTAACACCCCCAGATCCGGGGTCAGGGATTGGGTCGCTACGGTCTCACATTCCATAAATAACACTTGTCTTGAACCCAAAGTAAATAAGTAACATGCTGTGACCCCACAATAATATCCACTCACATACACACAGTTATAGTCCTAGAGATGAAATTGAAATAAGTCTTACATAAAAGGATTTACGAATAAAAGTTATTACAATCCCAAAAGGAGTAACAACATAAGTTTAAAGTTCTTGCCGTTGATTAATATTATTGATACATATAATTAAACTGGAAGCAAAAACTGACTATCTGTGCTACCTCAGCAATGGCAGCAATAATATCAGCGGGGAGTCCGGTGGGTCGGGTAACCTGCTTGCGCCGAGTGCGCCTTACGCGAGCCATGTGACCTAGCTGTTGTTGTGACATAATAATAAGCAAGGGTGAGCAATAGCCCACCAACAATATTATAACTGAACAGTGATATATATATATATATATATATATATATATATATATATGACAGTTCAAAAGTATATTTTTTGAAACCATATGCCATACATTAACAAAAATAGTGCTAGATCAATAGAAAGGATGAAGTTACAGGGTAACTCAAAACATATATATATATTGTGGAAATATCTGCTATGTCAAAGATAAACCAGATTATCAATTTTAGGATAAAGGAACTTGCAGGAAGAATGCTGCAATTCCAGTTCAAACACTTTTCAGCACTGTTCACAATGGTAATGTTGCAGAATATTCTCCAATTTTGGGATGATGTATACGGGAGCTTGCCGCGCCAGGAACCACAACATCTACGATGATCAATCGCATGTCATGCTCCCCATCATTTGTTCTTTACATGTAGAAGGAAGTACCGACGGATCGCCCGCCCTCTGGAACCCCCCGGCCAACGGTTGGGCCATTGCTGGACCGGCGCCACTCGGCCACTTATGCGTCTCCTAGTTCAATTAACATCCATAACTTTGAAATGTAAAGTTTGTCCCCCTTTCCCCAAGTATAACACTTGTTGATAGGACTCCATAAGGTAGTCGTATCTAGTTGGAAAGGAAAATTCACCAATATTTCCCAAGCCGAGGCTTGTTAATGGATACCAACTTGTTCCAACAATTTTACCCCTCGAATGATGAGAGGGTACACAAGATTCCATGAATAATAGCAACTAAGTTGCGAGTGAAACGAATAATTTATGACCGGGCAGTCACAAGATAAATAACATTCCTCAAGTAAGGTTCCCTTTCAATAGAATCGAAGGAAGAATGGAATTACTGAGAACCTTCCTTGATAATATAATAATAATAATAATAATAATAATAATAATAATAATAATAATAATAATAATAATAATAATAAGACTCTGAAATAATTTATATAATATTCGAAGGTCGATCATACCATGTGAATGAAGTAAATCAGTTTTGAAACGAGTTAGAAGAATTCAATAAATATTCCAAGAATATTTATTAAGCCACAGATATTGGAAAAGTGTTGCTCGGAATAATCTTTGAATAAATAGTCAGAATAATATTCATTGAATGAATAATGAGTATTCAAATTAATAATAATATTTATTGATGAAATAATCATCAAATGGATATTTGAGATAATATTCATTGGATCAATTATGAATATTCAACTTAAGAATGATACTTATTGATGAAATAATTATCGACTGAATATTTGAGACAATATTCATTGAATAAATAATGAATATTCAACTTAATAATATTTATAGAAGAAATGATTATCGAATGAATGTTTGAAATTATGTTCAATAATTGAATCGACTTTAAATGAATGTCGAAGATAATATTCATCGTCTCAAGGGAATATTTAAAATAATATTTATCAAATAACTGGAGTTCGAATCAATGTTCAACTAATATTTATAAAATAAATAGAGATTGAATGAATATTCGAAATAACATTCAGTTGAATAAATAAGGCTCGAATGAATATTAAAATAATATTCATTAAATAAATAAACTCGAATGAATATTTAAAATAATATCTATGGAGTAAATAAGAATGAATATTCTTTAAGTAAGTAACTAATCTGAGGGTTCGAAATAATAGTCGAATATTAAATCAACTTTAGATGAATATTAAAGATAATGTTCATCGAATAAATAAATATCTGATGAATAATCCGAATAATATTTATCAAATAATCTCAAGGGAATATTCCAATAATATTCGCCAGATAATAAATGGAATTATTTACTTAATTATTTTCCTCTGAAATAATATCAATATATCAAGGAATACGACTCCCGGTCTATAATCAAAGAATGAGATTCAACTTCCTGATAAGTGGATTTTATATCCACTTGGAATGTTCCATATCGGCTTAAATTGATTGTCTTGGACTCAAGTTTCTTGTAGTTTTGATGTGTTTTGTGTAGTTGTGCAGGTTTGCAAGAATGTTGATTAAGGTTGATGCTTCTATCGTTTTTGGAGGTTAAATTTATTAAAATTTGGATTTTCCGGGACGGTTGCGCAGTCTACACTGTTTTGGCCATATCTGGAGTTCTATAAGTCTGTTTTCAGCGATCTTACTGCCCACGCGAAGCTTGAGAGATTTTCTATAACATGGAACAGGTGTTACACGAGCAATCTGCGTGTGGTGGGAGCAGAAAGCACGACAAACAGAATGTTGGGGGCAGGGAAATTACTGTTTTGCCCTTTTCAAGTTCTAATTGTATTTTGGGCAGTTTTTAGCACCTTAATTAAATTCTAATTGTAATAGAAGGTAAATTATTGTTGGGCAAGAAATCTAGAGCCTATTTAAACACATCTTAGCGTTGTAATTCGCATCATCAGTTTATTATTGTAACATAGCTTAGATCTGCAAGGGAGAAAAGGAGAGAAGGATTCAACGCTCGTGACAAGCAACGGATCTAGATCTACTTCATCTTTTGTGTTACCTTGGATTATAGATTTGTTTTCTCAACTCTTTAATTTAATAATATTATTGCTTCTTTCTTCAATATCTTGTTTATTGTCATGTTTTCATCAAATCCCATGACGATGAACGGTTCAATTATGGGCTAATCGTTGTCATGGGATTCTAACGGAGTTATCTATGTAGCTTAGTAGTTTGATGCTTTAAAGATTACGTGTGGTGAATTCTTGATATCCTCGTATGGTTGTGTTTCATGTATTTAGATGCGTCACGAACATCTAACTTGTTAATCTCTTGCGAAACGAGAGTGGATCTTGAGATTTAGAACTTGTCATGCTAGCATAGGATAGGTTGATGTTTTAACATCATGATTTGTAGCATCAATAGAGATATTATGCTGCCCTATGTGATCTTAATAGACAACTTGTTCTTCAACCGTTATGTTTTCAAATCTTATAGAGATATAGGGTCTAAACATAATTGGTGTCTATTCATCTTCTATCTCTTTTGTGGATGTATGTTTAGTTTGGTACTCGTATACTGAGAAGTAGCGTTTACTTATTTCGTGTTGTCTGATCAGATATCAAAACCATAACGTGCATTGATTAAAGGCGTTAACTCCAAGTGAAGTAGATAATGAAGTTAGAGTCCCATGTTTATTCTCATATAAGTAATTCGATTAAATTCTCTTTAGCTGATTAATCCTTAGTTTTATAATTTGCATCTTAGTTAAATTAGATAATTAAACCCCAATTTGTTACTTTTCTTAGCAGTGAATTAAAACCATACATTGTTGGATAAGCATATTTTCTGATTAAAACTTAACCAGATCTCTGCGGAACGAACTTAAATTATATTACTTGTGACTACGTGCGCTTGCGTAATTTTGTGCTAACAAGTTTTTGGCGCCGCTGCCGGGGATCATCGCTATTTTATTTTAGTTTATGTGATTGTCAATAGTGGTCGTTAGCGTTCACTGACTCGGATTTCTTACTTTGTTTGTTTCGTGGTGTTTCAGGTGCTTAATTTTGTATGCAAACACGTTTGTAAGCTCGTTTACAAAAACTGGCAAAAGACGATCTTGTAAAGAATTTAGAGAATAGGAAAGAGGAATCTGAAACTACAGTAGCAATGGCAGATGCAGCAGCAGCTAAGGCTTTGAAGGAGTATTCTCAGCCAAAGATCAATGATATCCAGTCTAGTATTATCAGGCCGGCCATCACAGCTAATAACTTCGAGATCAAGCCAGGCACTATTCAGATGCTACAGAATTCGGTTCAGTTTGGGGGTGCTCCTACGGAGGATCCTAACATGCATATTCGGGACTTTATCGAGATCTGTGAAACTTTCAAGTTCAATGGTGTTTCGGATGATGCTATCAAGTTGAGGCTTTTCCCATTCTCTCTAAAGGATAAGGCCAAGGGCTGGTTACACTCTCTACCACCTGGTTCCATTACTACATGGGAGGATCTTGCTCAGAAGTTTCTTACGAAATTCTTCCCTATGGCGAAAACTGCAGCAATAAGGAACCAGCTAACTCAATTTCAGCAGCAATCTGGAGAATCTTTGTGTGAGGCTTGGGAACGATACAAGGAGATGCTTCGTAGGTGCCCACATCATGGTATGCCGGACTGGATGGTTATTAACAATTTCTACAATGGGTTGGGAGCACAATCTAGACCTATGCTTGATGCAGCATCAGGAGGAGCTCTATGGGCTAAGAGCTATGATGAAGCTTATGATCTTATTGAGACGATGGCTGCCAATGAATATCAGAATCCAACCCAGAGGCTTTCTCAAGGCAAGGTAGCAGGTATTTTTGAAGTGGATGCAGCTTCAGCTATTGCAGCTCAGTTGAAGGCTTTGACTATGAAAGTGGATTCTCTTGCAAATTATTGAGTCCAGCAGGTTGCTAGTGTTTGTGAGCTATGTGCGGGCGCACATGAGCCGAATCAGTGTGCTATTTCTCCTGAATCGGCACAATTTGTGAGTAACTTTCAGAGACCTGTTACACCAGTTCCAGCCACCTATCATCCAAGCAACAGGAATCATCCCAACTTCAGCTGGAGCAACAATCAAGGTGCTCAACAACCTTATCAACAGCAATTTCAGGGACAGCAAGCAAAGCCATTCAATCAAGGCTATCAACAGTATTACGCTCCAAGGCCACCATATCAACCTCAGGGATTTCAGCAACAGCAACCCCAGGCTAATACGGGGCAATCTTCTAATGAAAAATCAGAAATGGATGAGTTGAGGATGATAATTAAAAGCTTGTCAGTTTCTCAAAAGATCTTGGAAAACCAGATGGGACAGATTGCAAGTGCCTTACTTAGTAGGCCACAAGGAACTCTTCCTAGTGATACGAATGTTAATCAAGGTAGAAAAGAACAGGTGAAGGCTATGACTTTGAGATCGGGAAGGGTTACAACAGATCCAAAATCAGCAACTAAGGAAGATGAAGATGTTCAGAATCAGCAGGTTGAAAAGTCTGCAGTGCCAGAAATTGAGAAATCTGATTTAGTGGCTGATCAGCTTGATGGTGAGAAGGGCAAGAAACCTGTTGAAAAGTCTACTCCGGAGCAATCTTCAAAGAATAATCAGATCTATCCGCCTCCTCCGTATCCTGGACGCTTGTAGAAAAGTCAAGAGAAACAGTTTCAGAAGTTTATGGATGTTTTCAAGAAACTGTCCATTAACATTCCTTTTGTTGAAGCATTGGATCAAATGCCGAGATATGCAAAGTTCATGAAAGATTTTTTGTCACGGAAGAGAAGGTTGGAAGAATTCGAAACAGTGGCATTGACGGAGGAGTGTAGTGCCGTTCTGCAGCAGAAGTTGCCACCTAAACTGAAAGATCCGGGGAGTTTCACCATTCCGTGTACTATTGGCAATCTTTCATTCGGCAAATGCTTATGTGATTTGGGAGCTAGTATTAATCTTATGCCTTTGTCTGTTTTTAAGCAACTTGGTCTACCGGAACCGAAACCAACTAACATCTCTTTGCAGTTGGCTGATAGGTCGATCACTTATCTGAGGGGTATAGTAGAGGATGTCTTGGTGAAGGTTGATAAGCTCATATTTCCTGCTGATTTTGTTATCTTGGATTTTGAAGAAGATAAGAAGATTCCCATAATCTTGGGAAGGCCTTTTCTAGCTACGGGTCGTACTTTGATCGATGTGCAAAAAGGAGAGCTTACAATGAGGGTGCAAGATCAGAATGTCACCTTTAATGTGTTCAAGGCCATGAAATTTCTGACAGAGGATGAAGAGTGTTGCAGTGTGGAAATAGTTGATACGGGTCAGAGAAAGAAGTTTGATCAATTGTTGAGCGAGAAATCGGACACACACATGCTAAAGCATCCCATCAGTGATTCTATTGACAGTTCTTCGGTTCGAGATCTTTCGAGTATAAAGCTTGGGAAACTTCCACCACATTTGAGGTATGTCCTTTTGAATAATGAGCTAGTGATTTTTGAGGAGGCGCATGATAATGTGTTACGAAGGTGGAAAACCGATGATAAGGAAGAAGAAATTTTTGTTCAACCGGTTGAGACGGAGAAGCACCTTAGAGGTGTGAAGAAGAAAAAGAAGAAGGTTTGGCCGTTGGGTAGTAAAATCAGGTTGAAGTCTGCTGAAAGAGATTTGTGGGAAGCAAGCAAACAAGATGTCAACGTTCGTATGAATGGTCTTTGTGTTGAGGATGGTTCAGTTATTCTTTTGAAACCCCCATGAGTTGATGAAGTAATGTCAAGCTATTGACGTTAAAGAAGCGCTTCGTGGGAGGCAACCCGCGAATTTGTATAGGGAAAAAAAATTGTGTTTCTTCAAAAAAAAAATAAAAAAATAAATCGAAACGGTAATTTTTGAGCAGGTTGCAGCTCTGTAACGCAGGTTGCGCGCGTTTCTGTAATCAGGGCAGGTTGCAAGTGTGTAACGCAGGCTGCGCCTGCGTTACTGGACTTGAAGCAGACTGTGGGGTTGTGGCGCAGGCTGCGCCTGCGCAACTGATATTGGGGCAGGTTGCCTGGACGCGCGCGTAGGCTGCGCGTGAAGCAGAGATATCAGATTGTTTTGTTGTTGTTGTCAGCTGCTGATTGTACGTATAAAAAAATAAAAAATCTTTTCACCCTCAATTCTATTTATACTCCTATTAAATCATCTCTCCACCTAATTCTTTTCATATTTCAATTCCAAAACCCTCCATCTTTTCTTCAAATCTCTAAACCTATTCTTATTCTAATTCATATTTATTATTATTATTATTATTATTATTATTATTATTACTAGTTTTATACCCGTGCGATGCACGGGTAACTTTATTAATAATTTTTAGTATAATTTTCATTATAATTTTTTTCTTGAAAAATTAGTTTTATAATATTTTGAATAATATTTTTACTTTTAATGATAATAATACAAATGTTATATGATTGTTAAGTATACATTTGTTTTTTTCTTGTAAATGATTTTTCTATAATTTATATTTCAAAGTTTAGGCTAACATATTTTTTAGTATTTCATAATTACTTTTTATTATTTTTTATTTTATTAGATTACACATGATATACTTAAAATATAGGTACTATATTCATATAACAATTTATTATTATCTTTTTATCTTTTTGATTATGTAATTTAATTGTTATCTTGATTTTTTTAGATATTTTGTTATTGTGTTTTTATAATTTTTAAAGGCAGTTTTTAACCTTTTTGGAAATATGTGTGTTGTTTTATTTGTTTGAATATTAATTATTTTTTCATGTTAATTTTATATTTTTGGTGTGGTGTTTATTAAGTGTTTTGTTTATATACATTAGAGGGAACTTAATGGTTTAACTATTCTTTATATATGTATATGTGATTATGTAATTGTGAATACACTTATGTTTGTATTTTTTTTTAAAGAAAGTTTGTATTATCTTTTTATGTTTTTGTGTTGGTATATATTTGTTTTAAGTGCATTATATTAAAGTTTATTGTTGTTTTTAGTTTTTTACATTTAGAACTTTTTTTTGAATTGACGTTTATTTTGTATAATATATTTTATTGAATTTTGGTGTCATTTATGACATGTTTTTTTATTACTTTTTTATTATCTTATTTTACCATATATTTTCTTTAAAACTTCTTTTTTGTTTTGTAATTAAATGTACATTCTTGTTTTTTAAAATTATTTTTTGAATTGAAATTCTAATGATATGCTTTGTTTACTTGTTTATTATATATAAAGAATGAATTTGAGAGTTATTTTTAATTATGATTTTTTGCTAATTTATCCTTGTTTGTTAATATCAGAAACATATTTGTTGTCAAACCTAAAAAAGATTTTTATTAAAATAATGTTTTTATTAAAACACCTTTACTTAGTAAATGATTTGTTTGAAAATTATATTTTAAGCTTTAGCCTAACATATATTTTAATAATAATATTAGGGATTTCTATGTTGTATTATATTTAGATATTAATATAAATTTATTTTGTGGCTATTTAGATTGCTTTCTAATTTAAAATATGTTCATTTATTGATTTGTGTTCACTTTTATTAAAATAATAAAGTAAAAAACATATTTATTTTAGAAACATATTTATTGTCAAACCTAAAAATAGAATCTTTAATTATTTTTATTAAAATAATTTTTCTTAAACCACTTTTATTTGGTAAACGATTTGTTTTTTGTAAATTATATTTTAAGTTTTAGCTTAACATATATATATTTAAATATTTCATATTTTTTGGGAAATTTTTATTAGATATATTAGTTTTTTCTTTTGGTGAAGATACACTATTTATTGACAATATGTATATTTTTATAAATACACTATTTATTGACAATATGTATATTTCTTTTATTAGTTATAGTTATAGTTATTTATTTTTTTGGATTATAAATTACATTTTTGTTTATGTTTTTTTATTTTTGTTTATTTTTTGTTTGTTTTATTGACAATAAATTTTTATAATTATAGATTGCATTTTTATAGATACACTATTTATTGACAATATGTATATTATTTTTTTCTTTTGGTGAAGATACACTATTTATTGCTAATATGTATATTTTTATAAATACACTATTTATTGACAATATGTATATTTGTTTTATAGATACACCATTTATTGACAATATGTATATTTGTTATAATTATAGATTGCATTTTTATGCATTTTTGTTATCAATAAAACAGTTTACATTTGTTTTTTTAATATTTATCATTTTTGTTTATGTTTTTTTATAGATTGCATTTACCATTTTAAAATATCAATAAAACAATTTACATTTTTTTAATATTTGTTGAAGATTAGATTATTTGATTTTTTATATTTGATAATTTTATATGATCGGTTTGTGTGTACTTGATTCCAGTGTTGTAGAGTCCGTGTTTTACTCTTTCTCTGATTATTCTTTCTCTTTTTATCCCTGACGACCAGACCACCCAAAGTCCCTTACGCTAATTATATATAGGATATAATAATTATTATTATTATTATTATTATAATTTTAATCCCTAAATCCTATTTCTGTCTTACATCAAATTTCATACCTTCTCAAATTTTTCCCTTTTCACATTAAAATTTTTTATTCATCCTATCACTCCATTATATATATATACCCACCTATACATACAAATCTAATTCCTCTTCTACTTCTTTAAATCTCTAAAAATTCAATTCTAAAGAGGAATTAATTGCAAGTTCACCTCTTCGATTCGTAGTGGGATATCTCTTCTTTAATTTTATTTTTATAACGAATTTGTGTTCTTGTAAATTGGGGGTTTTATATTATTCTTGTTAATTGGGCTATTTTTGGTGTGATATTGCTTGGTAATTATTGGTTGAGCTTCTTGTGAGTTGGGGATTGATTCTTATGGCTTCTAAGCTTGGGAGAGGTGATGCTAATTGCTAAAGAAAGGGGATTTTTGCCGAACAAGCATGTTTGAGTTGCGATGGGGAAGGATATATAAGGCGCCTTGTAGGTATGTTTTCTGCTATCCCTTGTATTTACTTCCATTCAATAAGGACATTGAATATTTTAAGTTTGGGGGTGGTTTGAGGGATTAGTAGTTGTTGTTGTATTATGTGTTCATATAGGATATCATGTTTGCATGTTTAGTGTAATTCATGCATGTTCGTTCATATTATTTATGTTGTTTCATGTAGGACATTCTGTTATTTTATTTTCGTATACCATGTGAGTTCATTTAGTTGCATTTTCATGGCATGCATAATTCATGATCTCTTAGGACGAGCTGATTCTGATTGGTAGGTATATGTTTAATTGAGTGTGGTAATGATGAGTAGAGGGTTGATTTATAGTTCCTACGAAATTGACTTGCATGTTACAGGAACAAAACTTTTACACAGTCTCATTGGGTGCTTTTGGGCTAGGTTAGGGTCATGCTTATTTGGATGTTTTGAGATTTAATCACTTGATTATATTTAGAATTTTTGTTATTCCCTTGATGGCGTAGGAGCACTAAAGTCTAAGTTTGGGGGAAACCAGGGATTTCATGCTAGTTGTTAATAATTGTTAAATAATGGCTAGATGTCAAATGGCTAGTAGCCGGCTCATATTTATATGAGTAGTCTAGGGTTGGAATTGAGAATTCTCATTCCAGATTGCATGGGAAAAAAAAAGAGTGAAAAGTCCAATTGTTAAATGAAAATTAACCACGAGTGAGCTCTTTAATACTCGAGTAATTAAGTGTGAGGGGACTTAGTCCTGGTAACCTAAAGCCTTGTGGTTTGGGATTGCTGACCTAACACTCGCTACATGGGTATTATTGTATAAGCCTTTTGGGGTCTCATTCATTGCACGGTTAAATAAGCATGTGGTATTATGTGTCGTAGTGTAGTAATAAAGCATGAATTCCTGACTAACTTGAATGAGGATGTAGGTGTTTCTAAGTTATGAAGTGTCTACAGTCTATTCTATTTATAAACCTGTGATTGTCTTGGCGAAGAATAGGTATGATTTTTGACCTAGTGTTGGGAGTATTTCTGATGAGCATCGCACACACGCACGTTTCTGTTCATGTATTGTTAGTATACGGGAACTTAGTCGAGCTCTATTTGGATTTAGTTGCATTCTTTGAGATATTTGCTTGTTAGTTGGTTTTGGTGAGTTTGAAGGGGATCTTGCATTTTTCATATTAGTTGCATTCATGCATTGCATTATTAGGTTAAATGGATTTTGTGGGTACATTCGCTATAGGCCCTCACGAGACTTCACTCGTCCACTAGGGCTGCCTAGGGGTTTAAAGGGCTTGTTGCATATGACAAATGCAACCGTGATCACCTACGGAAGTGGTACTAATTAGTTAGTTGTAATTGTTTATGCTTGAGGACAAGCATCGGTTTAAGTTTGGGGGTGTGATAAGTGGATTTTATATCCACTTGGAACGTTCCATATTGGCTTAAATTGATTGTCTTGGACTCAAGTTTCTTGTAGTTTTGATGTGTTTTGTGTAGTTGTGCAGGTTTGCTAGAATGTTGATTAAGGTTGATGCTTCTATCGTTTTTGGAGGTTAAATTTATTAAAATTTGGATTTTCCGGGACGGTTGCGCAGTCTACACTGTTTTGGCCATATCTGGAGTTCTATAAGTCCGTTTTCAGCGATCTTACTGCCCACGCGAAGCTTGAGAGATTTTCTATAACATGGAACAGGTGTTGCACGAGCAGGCTGCGTGTGGTGGGAGCAGAAAGCACGACAAACAGAATGTTGGGGGCAGGGAAATTACTGTTTTGCCCTTTTCAAGTTCTAATTGTATTTTGGGCAGTTTTTAGCACCTTAATTAAATTCTAATTGTAATAGAAGGTAAATTCTTGTTGGGCAAGAAATCTAGAGCCTATTTAAACACATCTTAGCATTGTAATTCGCATCATCAGTTTATTATTGTAACATAGCTTTGATCTGCAAGGGAGAAAAGGAGAGAAGGATTCAACGCTCGTGACGAGCAACGGATCTAGATCTACTTCATCTTTTGTGTTACCTTGGATTATAGATTTGTTTTCTCAACTCTTTATTTTAATAATATTATTGCTTCTTTCTTCAATATCTTGTTTATTGTCATGTTTTCATCAAATCCCATGACGATGAACGGTTCAATTATGGGCTAATTATTGTCATGGGATTCTAACGGAGTTATCTATGTAGCTTAGTAGTTTGATGCTTTAAAGATTACGTGTGGTGAATTATTGATATCCTCGTATGGTTGTGTTTCATGTATTTAGATGTGTCGCGAACATCTAACTTGTTAATCTCTTGCGAAACGAGAGTGGATCTTGAGATTTAAAACTTGCCATGCTAGCATAGGATAGGTTGATGTTTTAACATCATGATTTGTAGCATCAATAGAGATATTATGATGCCCTATGTGATCTTAATAGACAACTTGTTCTTCAACCGTTATGTTTTCAAATCTTATAGAGATATAGGGTCTAAACATAATTGGTGTCTATTCATCTTCTATCTCTTTTGTGGATGTATGTTTAGTTTGGTACTCGTATACTGAGAAGTAGCGTTTACTTATTTCGTGTTGTCTGATCAGATATCAAAACCATAACGTGCATTGATTAAAGGCGTCAACTCTAAGTGAAGTAGATAATGAAGTTAGAGTCCCATGTTTATTCTCATATAAGTAATTCGATTAAATTCTCTTTAGCTGATTAATCCTTAGTTTTATAATTTGCATCTTAGTTAAATTAGATAATTAAACCCCAATTTGTTACTTTTCTTAGCAGTGAATTAAAACCATACATTGTTGCATAGGCATATTTTCTGATTAAAACTTAACCAGATCTCTGCGGAACGAACTTAAATTATATTACTTGTGACTACGTGCGCTTGCGTAATTTTGTGCTAACACTGCCCTTCGCTTAAGGATCTTAGTAATTTTCGGCTTATAACTGATATATTAACTATCTAGCTTATAAGCCAACAATAATTCAGGGAACAAGTATATCAATATAACTTTGAAAGTAGGCATGCATGCTATGGCATATGTATAACAAAAAGCATATATATATATATATATATTCACAACAACAGCCTTTTAAAAGGATTTGAAACTTGCCTGGTAATCGAGTGCGGGTAAGGGTAGTGGTAGCGTGTCCCGGGTCAGCCTGGTGATCTATAAATAGCCAAGGCATTCGGGATTAATCACTTAACACTTTACAAAGATTAAATATAAACTCTACTTAAGTCGAAACACGTTTTCGAATTATCTCGTTATATACCTCTTAGTGTAACCCTTTTATCACCGATGCGATTCGACATATGTTTGCTATTATGACACGTCATCATACCCACACTTGATACATACTTAAGCCATGTAAGTTTTAAGATCGATCATTTACGAATCAAGATTGTACTACGAGCTTTATCGCTCGTTTTCTAAGTTATTTACCAAAGTCATAATCAAGCATGCTTTTAGGGGTTCGTTCGCGTTTAACCTTGATTCGAACATTTTTATAAAATCGGAAAACGATCCATTCGACATGTGGTTTTCTCCCACACCTTCCTTTTTACCTCTAATATTTAATTATCAGAATATACCACTGATTTCGTAATATTAAAGGAATCCAATTTCAGTTACGAACTTTTGTTTACGGTTTCGAATCATTTTTGTTAAATCGGCCATATCTCCTAAACCGTATATCCGTTTCATACGAACTTTATATCAAAACGAAGCTTGTAACGTGAACTAGCTAATCATGGCAAAATCCGGGACTGGACAGTGAGTATATGCTACCGTCATGCACGGTTTTTAAGAGTTAACGAAATTTCGGCATTACGACGGCTATGTTTACATGTTTCCCAAAAATTCAAACATCCAATATTCATAGTTTTCACTCCAAACATCATATACATGTTATTTAACCATGAACTAAGACCAAGCAATGTCTTTCCGTTCATCTAAACTAATTTAACATTTAACGAAGCCCAATCATAATCTTAAGGTCCTAAACATGCATTAAATCAATATAACTCATCTAAAATACCCAAACTTAAACTAAGAGCTAGGTTTTCAAGAGTGGTATACCTTCCTTGGTGTATGAATGAACTTAGTAAACCTTGGTTAGTCCTTATCTAGCCTTAATATAGCTTGATCTATCCAAAGAAATCAAGAAAAGAAAAGTTAGTTCATAAGAACACTATTCATCAAGAACTTTGATCATGGTTTTGATCTAGTTAAACATATTGGATGATGATGATCTCTTGGATTTACCTTCTACTTGATACTAACTTTGATTTAAGCTCAAGATTGTGTGATTTGAATGGTTGGAAGTGGAGGTCTCCCCTTTGAAAAGAGCAAGGCCGAGAGCTCCTTGAAGCTTGGTGGTGGTGGTTTTGTTTTTGTGTTTTGTGTTAATAATGCCATGCACTTGCTATATAATGGATGCATATCTCTTTAATGTGTTGTTGGCAATCTATTGGTGCTACTTGTTGCCTTTCTACTTGTCCAAGTGTTGGCTTAAGAACAAGCAACTCCATTTTTGCAGAAGTGCACTTATACCACCTAGCTTGTAGTTGACTTACAAACATGTCACTTAGGTTTCTCCTTTTTCCACCAATTGCACTTGTTTGTCTCTTGGTTATTTATTCGTTTCTTTGTCCGGTTATTACTCAATTTCCTTGCTTGTTCAGAGGAATATCTCAAGGATTTCTAGTTAGGGTTTTACCGGAAACTCTCTTAATATTTATACTAACATTCTCAATACTCCTTTGAAATCCCTGTATTTAAATTCCTTAAATCTCATTAGTAATTCCTTAAATCCTTTAGTGTCTCGAGAAATCTCGGAGAAAATAAAAGTGTTATTTTTCTGAATCCGATATCGTTTACATACACTCATTTCGCCCCTGGATCATGACTACGAACTCAGAAATCCGTTCTAAATACTTCTATATAGCGCCGCCTAATAATATTCTTGTTTCCATCAAAAACACTATTCATACCTTATTCTTTCTTTTATTCCTTATATTTAATAAAAATGCTCTGGTCCTCTTTCGGGCGTTCCTTAACCCTTTTTACGGAACCACTGGACTAATAACCGATATTGATTTGGATGACACAAGAATAATCTTTCTTGGAATAATATAACTTATATCACTAGGAGATAGATTATTCTTATCTATGCTGTCAACCAAAAGCATTCTTCATGGCATATAAATATTTGAATCTAAATCCATCCCATTCATTAAATAGACATTCGTTACATCGCAGTCACAACCACTATTCACTCCAATATTATTACATAAGAAAAAGTTTTTTAATTCTATCAAAAATCTGGGTTCTTACAGTGTCTTTCCAGTGTTTTTGTTGATGAGGGTTCTGTTCTGGATATAGCATGCAGTGCTCATAGCCTCAGCCCAAAAATATGTAGGCATCTTTACATCAAGCAACATTGTTCTAGCAGCCTAAATTAGAGTTCTATTCTTTCTCTCAACAACTCCATTTTGTTGTGGAGTCCTTGGAGCAGAGAATTACTGAGAAATTCCATTCTCTTTGCAGAATGCTTCAAGTATGGCATTTCTGAACTCTGTTCCATTATCACTTCTTAATGCAATCACACTTGCATTGTTGGGCTTTGCTTCCTTGTCAACTCTCTTTATGTGCTCAATGATTACTTGTGGAGCCTCATCTTTTGATGCCAGAAATTCCACCCATGTATACCTTGTAAAGTCATCAACCATCACCAAGACATACTTCTTTCTTCTTAGTGATATAATATTGACAGGCCCAAACAAATCCATATGAATGAGTTGCAGAGGTTTGGTTATTGATGTCACTATCTTTGACTTGTGGCTTGATCTTTTCATCTTTTCTTTTTGACAAGCCTCACACACTCCTTCTTGACATAATTCAAGTGTGGGCATGCCTCTCACTAACTCTCTTTTGACTAGAGAATTAATGGCTTTGAAGTTCAGGTGTGATAATTTCTTGTGCCACAGCCAACAATCTTCATTTGATGCTTTTGAGTAGAAGCAACAAATTTTGTCCTTGTTTGCAAAGTCCATATTGGCTACAAACAGGCTTCCTTTCCTTACTCCAGATAGAGCAAAATCACCAGTCTTCTTGTGGGTGATCAAACATTCATCTTTGTCAAAATCCACCTTGAATCCCCTATCAGTAAACTGACCAATACTTAGCAGATTATGATTGAGTCCCTTGACCAGTGCTACATCTTCAATGATGACATTTCCAACTTTCAACTTGCCATATCCCAATGTGTTACCCATGTTGTCATCTCCAAAAGCAACCATTGGGCCAACCTTCTCCTCATACTGTGATAGCAGGGCCATATCACCAGTCATATGATTTGAGCATCCACTGTCTACAATCCACATGACTTTCTTTTCACTTTCTTTGCCCTGCAAACACAAAGGTATTACTTCTCCTTTGGTACCCAAACAAGTTTGGGTCCATGTGACTTAGAAACAGTTTTATCATAAACAACATGCTTATCAACTTTCTTGGTGTTAGTCTTCTTGTCACTGTTAGAAGTCTTAGAGCCTGAGTCTCAGACTTAGGTGACAAAGGTACCTTCCTAGCTTTAGGAGGACTTGAAAACTTTGACCTTGTGTAGTGTGTGTGAGAATTGTGACTGATACAACCATCAATGAATTGCCTTCTCAAATTGAAACAACTAGTCATAACATTCATATTGCATGGCATACAGTCAAATTTATCACAAAATGGTGCATCTCTATGTCTTAGAGGCACAGAACAATCATAGAAAGGTTTGGGCACACTACCAACAGGTTTCTTGCATGCATGAGTTAGATGATTGGTACTGAAACAGTTCTGACAATTTTTCCTAGGGGCATTAGGCATATAAGCATAGTTGTTATCTTTGTTAATCCCTAACTTGCCATTTCTGTTCTGTTTCTTCTTAGTCACTTTCTTCTCTGATTCACTCTTCCCAGCTGAAACAAACTTAACAAACTTCTTAGGTCTTGACCTATCACCTACTGGCTCCTTGGCTTTTGACTTGACACTCTCACTCTTGGAGGATGATTGTTGTTCACTGGATTGTGCCTCATCCTCATCATTCAACATTTGCTTGATGAGTAAGGCATCCTCATCAATTTCAAATGTTGAATCTTTAAAAATTGGATTTTTAGCCTTTTTCAAAATGTGAGGCACTTCCTCATGAACAACCGTGTCATCTTCAATGATAGCATAGCCTTTTCTCTGTTTAAGAGTGCCATAGTCAAGTCCAATAGCAGCCTTGGGTTTTGCTTGAATTTTCTCACAGTAGGATTGCACTAGACCATATGATTTCTTAAACGTTTTATGTTTGAATTCATTTTCAGCTAATTCATCCCTAAGAGCCTTTTCCACTTGACTAGCACATAAAACCTTATTCTGCAAATATTCAACTTCTTTCTTAAGGTTTTCTACTTGCATAGCAGTTAGCTCAAGTTCCTCATTCTTTTTGATTAACATTTCATTTCTAGTAGATAGTTTAGCAATCTCCTCATCAGCAACAGTCATACTAGTATGAATATTAAACATCTCAATAGATAGTTGTTCAATCATGCATTTATACTCAGAAACAGACATGTCTATAGTAGTGAGAGATGGTACCTGAGAGTCTGATGAAGATGTGTCATCCTTGGAATTGGCCATCAAGGCATAGTTAGAAAATTCCTGCTCATCTCCATCACTATCAGAATCATCCCAACACTTCCCTTCAGCTATGTAGGCCTTGTGTATGCCTTCTCAGAAGGGCCTCATACTTAGCTTCGAGCTCAAGATACTCTCTATCCATCTTTTTAGGCTTCTTGCATTCACTGGAAAAATGCCCTAGGTCATTGCATCTATAACACCTTACAGATGACCTATCCACATGGTTGGTTCTGAACTTATTCTTGTTTGGTTTCACAGGCGCCTTGCTCTTGTTGAATGAATGGTTTTGGGTTTTAGGTTTGAAGGGTTGATTCCTCTTGCATCTGATGTTTGGAAATTTTCTGGCCATGAAAGCATATGAAGTGTTTTCCATCCCATCTAGTTCTTCAAGAGTGTAAAACTATTCTTCCTCCTTCTCCTCAACAGGTTCACTAACCTCAACTTCAGTTTCTTCATCATCTACTATCTCCTCTATCCTCAGTTGGCTTGTAGATGCTTCTAGGTCTTGAATAGATTTGTTGACAATCAAGGCACATGATGTGTTTATCATTTTGCCTTGGTTGGCTT
Source organism: Kitagawia praeruptora (assembly GCA_037693485.1). Classification (NCBI taxonomy): domain Eukaryota; kingdom Viridiplantae; phylum Streptophyta; class Magnoliopsida; order Apiales; family Apiaceae; genus Kitagawia; species Kitagawia praeruptora. Next base: position 49,950,048 of record CM075348.1, on the reverse strand, counting down.
AGATAGCCCTTTTCTGAAGCAACTCAAGCTCATGAGTTTTTAAAACCCCATAGAGCACATCATATGTAACTTTGTTCAAATCTCTTTCCCTTAGAGAAATGACCCTTTGCTCTAGATGATTTGGTGAAGATAGCAGAAACTTCTTGTTCAACTCTTTGGTGCTGTAAACCTTGCCATTCATCAGCAACTAGCTTGTGAAATCTCTCAAACATCTCAGTGATGCTTTCCTTGGGCTGTGCCATGAAAGCTTCATACTGTGTGACCAGTATCTGTTTCTTGTTTTCCCTGACCTCATCAGTTCCTTCACATAACACCTCAATATGATCCCACATTTCTTTGGTAGATGTGCATGATGCAATGTTTGCAAACATTGACATATCCATGGAATCAATAATTAGCAACATTAGATGGCTATCAAGAGCAACCATCTCCTTTTCTGATTCCGTCCATTTAGATGGTTCCTTGGCCACATAAGATCTTGGAACAGTTACGGTTCCAACAGTCTTCTCAGGTATCTCTTGTTGTAGAACAAAGGGACCATTCTTGAGAATCTCAGGATACAAAGGATGAGAGGCTTTGATGAACAACATCATTTTTATCTTCCAGAGGTTGTAATTCTCTTTGTCAAACTTAGGGACTTTCATCGTTCCTGTAGTCTTTGGTGTATTCGAACTCATGATCGTTTTTTTGTTTTTGAATAAACAGCCCGCTCTGATACCACTTGTTGAGTATTGAATACAGCAAAAGAATACAGAGGGGGGGTGAATGGATTCTTGAACATTTTTGGTTCTTGAATATGTGTAGCAGATAAGTATCTGTGTATGCAAATGTGTAGGTGCGGATAAGAAATGAAACAAGACACAATATCACTTTAATCTAATATATTATTAGATAAAGGTTGCTACAATCTGTGAATACAAATGATAGTATTCTCAGCTTCGTTTTTCTCAGAGAGATATGACTTATAATGTATGAAAAACTTGACTTCTCTAAAGTTAACAACTAAGGAAGTGAGGCTGTATCCTTATAGAACATGGATACAACCTGCTTACTACAAATAAGGTAGCTGAACAAATTACTTTCTAGTCTGTCTATCCTTTTTGAGTAAGTGTCCAAACGGTTACAGATTTGACTTTGCAAATCCTATTCAGATCCACTTCTTTAGCCCTTTGTCTCTTCTATATTTCTCCAAGCTTCCTTGTAGGCTTTCCAAAGCACGTTACAGATTGTGGTCCATAAAGTGCATTGGCTTGTTGTAGGTTTCAGACTTGTACAATTTCTTCAGTATTTTGTCTCCAAGAATGTATTCGAGAAGTGACTAAGTGATTGATTCGAGAACTAGGATTAGATAACTCTGAGTTCTCGAATATTGTATGATTTACATATCGAATCACTTCTCGAATAGTACTTTTCTCCAGGGTTCCTTTAGTTATCGAATAGAACACATGACTTGTCGAATCCCTGAGATATCGAATAGTTCATTCAGAGTCCTTGAGATATCGAATGGAACTTTGACTTGTTGACTCTTTGAGAACTCGAATACCACTTTGACTTGTTGACTTCTTGAGTTCTCGAATAGATCATTTAGACATGTCGAATCTCTGAGATATCGAATGAGATATCGAATAGTGCATTCAGAGATATCGAACAGTGTCTTCTTAGATATCGAATCTCTGACTTCTCGAACGCTAGACTTCTCGAATAGACAAAAGTACTTCTCGAATTGGTACTTAGGCAAATTTTTCATTTCTTCAAATCCCAACTGTGATTATTTGACAGTCTTTATCTTCTTGCTTGAGGCATGAACCTTGGAACTTCTTTCAAGTATTATTCTTGACTATATAAGTACAGTTACACAACTAGGATTTGATGCCTATTGCAAGTACAAAACAAATAGAAACTCTATAACTAGAGGTTCCCTCAGTTAAGAGGTCATGTAAGTAATGCAAAGCATTACAGACAATTAGGCTTGTTATTAGATGTAAACAGGCATGCCTCTGTGACTAACATCATCAGTTCGTGTTGAGATGTGATCGATGCCAAAGAGTTGGTAATATCTCGAGGAGGAACGAGATGCCTCTTAATATGTTGCTTGAGGTTTTGATTTTTGATGTGTGGGGGATTGACTTCATGGGACCGTTTGTTTCATCTTGCAATAATCAGTACATTCTCTTAGCTGTGGATTATGTTTCTAAATGGGTTGAGGTGAAGGTTTTACCGACCAATGATGCTAAGGTGATGCTGAATTTTATTCACAAGCAAATATTCACACATTTCGGAACTCTACGAGCTATAATCAGTGATGAGGGGACAAACTTTGCAATCGTCAATTTACTGCTTTGATGGCGAGGTATAATGCGACGCATCGTGTTGCCACTGCTTATCATCCCCAAACCATTGGTCAAGCGGAGGTCTCGAATCGGGAAATCAAGAGAATTTTGGAGAAAGTGGTGAATCCGTCTAGAAAAGATTGGTCTTTGAAGTTAGACGAAGCTGTATGGGCATACAGAACTGCTTATAAGACACCCCTAGGTATGTCTCCTTATCAGTTGGTATTTGGTAAGGCGTGTCATTTGCCGGCCGAGCTAGAGCACAAGGCTTATTGGGCGTTGAAGAAATTGAACTTGGATATTAAGGCTGCGGGTGAGAAACGTCTACTTCAATTGAATGAACTTGAGCAGTTTCGTTCACAAGTTTATGAGAACAATAAGATGTACAAGGATAAAGTCAAGAGGTGGCATGATAGAAGGTTGATGCACAAGTCATTTGTGCCGGGTTAACAAGTTTTGCTTTTCAATTCTCGCATTAAGCTTTTTCCTGGTAAACTCAAGTCGAGGTGGTCGGGTCCATTTATAGTTAAGACAGTGTTTCCACATGGAGTGGTGGAGATTTTTGAAACAATACCTGATCATGCTTTCAAAGTGAACGGACAGCGACTTAAACATTATTATGGAGGAACGGTGAACCGTGAGAAGGTTTCTGCCATCTTGGCGACTACATGAGTTCTCGGAAATGATGTCAAGCTATTGACATTAAAAGAGCGCTTCGTGCGAGGCAACCCACGCCTTTTATTGTTTTTATTCAAAAAAACTGAACAGTGCCCAACAGCGCATCCGCGTAGAAGAACAGCGTAGCCGCGTGAAGAACCCCTACCCAGCAGTGTTAAAAACGTCCCCTTTGTGTATTGTCCTCCCAAAAACACAATCTTTCATACCCTAAATCATATTTCAACCCCAAAAATCCCTATTACTATTCCTAATCAAATTCATACCCTCCCAAAACTATATCCTCATCTTATTATAGATCCTTCACCATCAATCTATACACCTATATATACATACAAAACCCAAATCTCAATTTCACATCTTTTAAACCTCCATACAATTTAAGATTCTCTAATTCAAGTTTAGGGGATTCAATTGCAAGGACTCACATCTTCGATTGTGGGTACAATTCTCTACTTATCTTTACTTAGTTCGTATTGTGTTCTTTGTATTGGGATATTTGTGTGGTTTTTGTTTGCTATTTAGATATTTATTGGCACTGTTATTGATTGATATGGCATCGAAGAGACAGCGTGGTAGTAGTAGTGTAATAACTCGGATTTTCAGAAAATGATTTTAGTATTATTTTAAGAATATTAATGTTTTCCTAAAATGAGGAGGAAATTTTTATTTTATTTTATTGTTCATTATTCCAGTTCAAGGAATTTCAAAAAGCGAATTATTTAATTATTGTCTGGTTCAGTATAATTATGAACTATATTATGTGATTATTGTTGGAAGGTGGAATGTATGTGAAGTTGTGTTTATGTGTTTATATGATGATTGTGTGAGTTGTGAAGGCTGATGTATTTTATTTATATTTTTGAGGATTTAAATATATTTAAATCATGCATTTTGATCCTCTGTTAATTTTATAAAATTATCGGAGGAATTAAAAATCATGAAATCTTTTGTAACATTATCTTTATAATATTATTTAGTTTTTAAAATGGTTGGGTGAATTAATTTGGATGTTTCGGTATTTTAAAATGATTTTAAGAGTTTTATTGTATTTAAAGTATCAAAACTTTGAAAATTCATATTTAATTCATTTTTGATCCGAAAAATATTTCGAAAATATGTACGTGCTTGTAATTTTATATTCTTTATTTTAAAAATGAAAAGTATAATTTTTCGGAAGTTTTATTTAATTGTGATTTTTTTTAAGTCGTTTAATTATTGTAATTGGGCCGAATAGAGGATAAGTAGTAGTGTTATAATAGTAATGGGCCAAGCCCATTAGAAGAAAATAGAGAGCAGTTGGGAAGCTTCGGGAGAAACGGGGAAGAAATAGAAAAAAAAAGAAGAAAAAAGAGGAATAAAGGATAAAGAAGGAGAGGAAGAGAAATGAATTGGGGGAAAGGAGTACAGTCGTGTGTATAATCGTGTGTATATACAAGAGTCTGTGTGTGTAGTGTGTATAATTCGAAGGAGTGCAGCAGCGGGAAGAAGAAGGCGCTGTGGCTGCGCGCGGTGGTCGGCCGGAGCAGTGGCGACGCCGGCGAGTTGCAGCAGCAGAGATGTCGCGGCTAGGCGAAGAGGCAGCAGGAGGCGCGTAGTAGAGAGAGAGGGAGAGAGAGAGAGAGAGAGAAAGAGAGAGAAGGAGAAAGATTTTGGTGGATTTTGGGAAAAATCGGAAAAGGTATAAATTTTATTTAGTTAATTTATTTATTTATTTTATTTTCCGATGTAGTTTTAATTGTCAATTTTAGATTAATTATGTGAATTATTGTGATTTAAGTATGAGATTATTGTTGTGATTAAAGTAGATTTAAATGGTGAGATGTATGTGTTAATTTTTGATAATTAGAGTATATTGAATTTTGAGTATATGGTTGTAATTAGATTAAAATGGTAAGATTACGAATATTGTTAATTTCCGATGATTTAATTCGGAGAGTGAAATGGTTAATTATAATTGTTGGGTTTAGATGTGGGCCCGAGTATATGTTCGGATTAGTAATTACTAATTTGCTAATTGTTAGTGTTGTATAATGTGTTAAGAGTATATTTGAGTTTGCTAAGTTGTAAATGTAAGTGCTAATTGCTAATTGCTAATTGGTAGTTTTCCATTGTAATTGGTAATTGCTAAGTGTTAAAGTGCTAGTTGAAATAGTTGGAATTATATTGTGGTTTTGTTAATATTTGGGTTTAATGATTATTGGTGGTTAATGGTGATGTTAGTATTACGTGTGGAGTTTATGTGAGTTGGCTAAACTGTAAATGTCTATGTGCTAAATGGTATAAGTCGGGTCGTAGTAATTGTTAGAAGTCATATTTGTCAACTACATGGTGTTGACTTACATGTGGATAAACTTAGTTTACTTTCTTTAAATGTTGAGGTGCCGCATGTCTGGGCGGATACTTTTCTTTATGTGCTAGGTGCCGCATGTCTGGACGGATACTTTTCCTTATGTGCTAGGTGCCACATGTCTGGGCGGATACTTTTCCTTATGTGCTAGGTGCCGCATGTCTGGGCGGGTACTTTCTGTACTTGTTTACTTTTATGTTGTTACAATTGAGGCAACTTGATTTTCCTTGGATTGGTTGAATTGAAAAACAGGGTTGAATTGCTTTGGAGGGGCTGTGCCCATAGTCCGATAAACGAATACTACATGCCGAAATTTTCTAAAAATCCCCTGCATTTTAATTTATTTAACTTATTTGATTTCAAGGGTTTAAAGGTATGATTTGGGTGTTAACTGTTTATGTGTATATGTGTTAAGTGAATTAATTCGAGGGTAATTGTTGTCTCGAGGATTTATGTGCTAAGTGATTTAATTCAAGGATTTATGTGTTTCGGGGATTAAATGCGTTTTGAGGATTATTTATAAACTTAGTTTTGTCATAGAATGACACTAGTATTATAATTGTATATGTTAAGTGAAGTTGACTAAATGTGTTATGTGCATTAATTGGTATTTGAGTAGTCAGTTATAGGGATAACAACTATAGTACGACTTTAGGTGACTCAGTGGTAATTCTGAGTTGTGTCTACTCGAGATACGAGGTAGGACTGACACGTACTCGTAACAATTACAGTATCGTTAGGGCGTGATCAAGTGGAGCAACGTGTATCAAAAAGGAAGGATCGAGGCGTCGTGTAAAGTTCATGGAACTACTTGGGCGAAACGCCAAGGATTTATTCGCGCTGTTCTGTCTGGTGCTAAGGACCAGAGGCAAGTTTATTTATACATACTCTATCGTTCAGAGTATATTTATTTTAAAATATATGAAATGTGTGGAATATGACTTCAGTCCATATTTGCATGATTTCTTCTATCTTTATCTTGATAAATTGTTTACTTTTAAGTAAAATGGTTTGACTGGAAATATATATGATATGAAGAGAGTGATATACTATAAAAGAGTAAAATGATATTGGAAGGAATGGTATCAGTTGTTATTATGGTTATTTTTATGATATTATGTTATCAGTTGTTATCTAAAGTTATTTTGTAATATTACCGTTATGTGTAAATTGAGGATATTTGAGTTCTAAATTCTTTCAGATGTTATTAATAAATATTTTGTTATATAAGGGGACAAGGGTTGAGGTTTACAGATTTTCTTAAAAAGGGATTTACATGTTAAGTATTTTAATTGGTGTAATTTAAATGTATGGATATATGAATGGAAAAGTGGAAGGGGTTATCTTGAGAGGTATATTTTCGAAAACCCGGACAAAGTTTTTAGAAAGAATTTTGCAATAATTAACCTAATGGCAACATCACCAATAAACTAGTGTTTATTTAATTATTAGATACCTCTCGAAGCATCTACTAATTAAATAAACCTTATTCGTCTAATTAAATTTATTTAATTAGATGAATATTATTTTTAAAATGTTTTCTTAAAATCGCTTTGTTCCGGAATAATAATAAAGATATTTCGATGGTTATAAATGAGACATTTTTGGTTAAAAATATCTGGAATGATATTGATAATTGTTATTTTAAGGGTTATTTAATTTAATGAATATTAATTATAATATTTATTTAAAAAGGGATTATTGAATAGTTATTCTTTCGATATTTTAAGTGTTTAATGATGATTGAATATTGTTAAAAGGTTAGTTTAATGAATTTCATAATGAAATGAATGTATGTCTTGAATTGATACGCTGATGATATACCTGTATAAATGTTTTCAAATGGTTATAATACGAATATGGAAATGTGAAATGGCGATGACATATGGGAATGAAAGTGGGAATGGAAATGGAAACTGAAGTGGAAAAATGTGAAATGGTGTTTGATAATGGAAAAATGATTTGACAAAAAGGGGAATAGCAACAAAAAGCGTAGGAGGCTGTGTGCTGCACAGTCCAGCAATCAATATTTTAATTCGGCCCAAGAGTTGCCGAAGGAGGATGTAGTGGTGTACCTTCCTCCAGGGGGATGTAGTGGTGTACCTTCCTCCTTCTACTGGTAGTAAAAAGGGACGGGTACGGAGGACGACTGATCATCGTGCCTCACGTATTCGGCAACAGTGAAAATCCCTAAAACTTAAAAGAAAGAATTGATAATGGTTTCAGAGTTGTGTACTGAAAAAGGAAAATGGTATGAAATGATGGAATTGTTTTACAGTAAGAAGAGAAACTGATTTTATATTACTTTTACATACAGTTATTGTATAAAAGGAAATGGAAAGATTATATTGAGAGCTTGATTTTAAATGTTATATTACCTTGAGATATTATACTAAGATGATGTATTGATTATTATCTGGTTATAGAAGAGAACTGATATTATATTATCAATAAGTAAGTGATTTCATATTGAATAACCAGTAAGTTTATGTTGGTGTATTACTGCGCAAACAAGATGTGGCTATTTAATTACCTTGTAATGACACCTTTTATATTATATTGGTACATTGTTCAGTTGATATTATTTTCAAACATTATACTTTCCCTATAGAATTTCGTGGTTATAAATGTTCAAGAATGATATTAAGTATCGGTTGAATGTTGGAAACCCATGCACCTGATGGGATATTTTGTTAAACTCTAGTAATAACTTGCTGAGCAATTCTTTCGCTCATACTTGCTTGTTTTCAAATATTAACTTTTCAGTGGAAGGTAGCCGGGCGAGATTATCTGCATGGCTTAGATGAAGCGGGCAGCGTGCCCTTATGAAGATATGATCTAGAAAGTTTATAGCTGGAGTAAGTATATTGATGTGTAATATATATGTTACTTTGCATAATATAGTACTAGTTGCTGGTGTACTTCTCAACGAAGTTATACTAGTAGTAAGGAGTTGATTCATGTTTCTAGCCCTATAACCTAAAAGATGCTTGGTGGTTGGGGTCTCAAATGATGTAACTTAATTATTAATGACTACAGATGGTTTAATGTGATTAAACAGGTGATTTGTTATTAAGGTTTTCCGCGTGACGACCAAATCCCTGACCCCGGATTTGGGGGCGTTACAAGTAGTGCTCATCCTTCATCGGATGAGGATTCGAGCATGAGTAGTGGTGCTGTTGAGAAGTTTGTTTCTCTGGAGACCCAATCAAAATTTAATAGACTGATGTCGAAATCAGTGATTAAGGAGAGAGGATTTTTACCGATGCTGGCTGGGGAGTTGGTGGAGATTATTGGAGAGTTGGGTTGGGAGTCATTTTGTGAGGCACCGTCTGCGGTTCCTTTGAGCGTGGTGCGTGAGTTCTATGCCAATGCGAAGGCTTATAGGAACGGATTCTCGGTGGTTAGGGGTGTTACTATGGATTACAGGTCGGCTACTATTCGTGCTATTTTGGTGCAGCCTGGGAAGCCCAGGCGAGCTGAGGATTGGGTACTCAAGACCCGTACAGATGTTGATTTAGATGACGTTGTAGTGAGGCTTTGTGTTCCGGGCACAGGTTGGAAGTGTAAGCCGGACACTAATGAGCAAGTAACCTTTCATGCGTCGGCTATGAACAGATATGCGAGAGCTTGTAATCTGTTTATTTGTGCTAGTATTTTGCCATCTTCGCATACCCATGATGTTACAGTTGAGCGTGCTATCTTGCTGTAGGGTATTCTGAATGGGAAATACATCGATCTTGTCTATATGATTAATCAGAGTATGCTTAGGTTCTTGCGAGGAGTGACGACAAGGGCGATTCCTCATGCTTCTGTAGCAACTGCGTTGTGCATGTCTGTAGGTGTTAGATGGGCTGAGGATGAGCCGGTGCAGATGCCCGGTGCTCCTATTGATGATTCTACTATTGAACGGATGGTGGAATGGCCAGGCGGCATTCTCCATGCTAGAGGTTTGGGTTACATTCTTCCTGGTGCAGAGGGAGGTGGTGTTCCACCACATGTACCACAGGTTTCTAGGGTTGCTAGAGCGGGCCCCTCACGTGGAGATGCTGATAGGACAGGTTTTAGTGATGCTCAGTTCAGGCATTTGACTAGACGGATTGATGCCATGCATGACATCAACCGTCACTATGCTGAGGATATGACACAGGCTCTGAGTACTGCTTTTCAGGCTACGGGTATTGAGGTTCATTGGCCCATCTTTGGAGCTCATTCACAGTATCCACCACCAAATTCACCACCCGAGGAGGGTGGCCCTGCTGATAGTTAGGTATGTCTGCTATCTTTTTATTACCTTCAATGGGGACATTGAATATCTTAAGTTTGGGGGTGATTTGAGGGTATGTAGTTAGTAGCGTGGCTCTGTTCATGTAGGATTCATATTGCATGTTAGTAGTAGTTTCATTCATATTTTTGCTTGTCTGTTCATGTAGAGCATATTTGTTTGCATATTGTTTATATATTCAATGTGAGTCCATTTAGTTGCATTTGCATGGCATATTTTGTGAACCCGTAGGACTAGCTATTTCTGGTTGGTAGGTAGATGTTGATTTGAGTGTGGTAATGATGAATAGAGGGTTGATTTAAGTACCTAGGAATTGACTTGCATGTTTCAGAAACAAAAATCTTTACACACTCTCATTGTTTGCTTTTGGGCTAGTTCAGATTATTCTTGTTTGGTTGTTGAGATTTAATCACTGGTTTATATTTAAAATGTTCTTTATTCCCTTGATGGCGTAGGAGCGCTAAAGTATAAGTTTGGGGGAAACCAGGGATTTCATGCTAGTTGTTAATAAAAGTTAGTCGTGTCAAAAGGCTAGTAGCCGCTCATAATTATGAGTAGTCTAGGGTTGGATGAGATGGAGCGAAATGCACTCATTCCAAGTTAGTTGTGGGTGAAAAAAAATCAGAAAAAAGGAAAAAAAAAAGATTGTTATGTGAATTGTTAAATTGCAGAATTAACCAGGGTGAGCTCTTTAATACTAGAGCAATTAAGTTCTAGGGGACTTTGTGCCAAGTGACATAAGGCTTTGCCGGTCTGGGATCCACTAACCTAACGCTCGCTACATGGGTATTATTGTCTAAGCCTTTAGAGGTCTCATCCATTGCACGGTTAAATAAGCATGTGTTGTTGTGAATTGTATTATGTGTCATGGTTTGTTTAATAATAAAGCATGAATTCCTGCCTAACTCAAATGACGATGGAGGTGTTTCTAGGTTATGAAGTGTTTACCGTTCATTCTATTTATAAACCTGTGATTGTCTTGGCGAAGAATAAGTATGGTTTTGATCTAGTGTTAGGAGTACATATGATGAGCATCGCACACACGCACGTTTCTGTTCATGTATTGTTAGTATACGGGGACTTAGTCGAGCTCTATTTGGAATTAGGTGCATTCTTTGAGATATTTGCTTGCTGATTGGTTTTGGTTAGTTCAAGGGGGATCTTTATGTTTTCATATTAGTTGCATTCATGCATTGGATTTGTATATATAGAGTCTGTTTATGCTTGAGGACAAGCATCGATTTAAGTTTAGGGGTGTGATAAGTGGATTTTATATCCACTTGGAAGTCGGAACGCTTTGAATCGGCTTAAATTGATTAACTTGGCCTCAAGTATGTCATGTTTTTTATTCGTTTTTAGTGAGATTGTCTAGGGTTAATATCTTGAGGCAGGGAAGAGCATTTGCATGTTTTATGGTGGATTCAAGTTCAAGAAATGAGAATTGGCTATGTGCAAAAGAAACGGTAGAGAAAACGAAGCAAATCAGAAAAAAATTAGCAAAACGGCAGAGGCAAGGCGCGCAGCCGCGCGTGTGGAGGGCGCAGCCGCGAAGGGGAGGTGCAGGATGGCGCGGGCGCGCAATTTAGGGGCGCAGCCGCGCGGTAGCTCGCTGGGAAATTACTGAATTCAATTTAAAAACATATTTTTGGATGTTGGAGAACAAGACGCCAGGGCTATATAAACACATCTGGACATCATGAAAGCCACGTTTTTACACAGAGAGAGAGAGAGAGCCGAGAGACGGAGATTCAAACTTGGAGAAGGATTCCTACATTCGTGACAAGCTTAGGAGATCTAGATCTACTTTTGAATTCTTCTAATTAGGCCATACTCTTGGATTTCAGATTTGTTTTCTTAACTCTATTACTCTAGCACTATTGTTTTTATTCAGACTTTGTTTATTATCATGTTATCTCTAGATCCCATGATGACAAGTCGTTCGATTATGAACTAATCGTTGTCATGGGATTCTAACGGATTTATCTATGTAGTTTAGTAGTTTGTTTGCTTTAAAGATTTGTGTGTGGTGAATTTGTGATATCCTCGTATTGTTGTGCGTAATGTTTTTATATGAGTAGCTAACATCTAAATTGTTAATCTTTATTGAAGCGACAGTGGATCTAAAGATTAGAATTTGCCATGCTATCATAGGTTTATGAATGTTTTGACATCATGATTCGTAGTATAATTTTAACCATCTTACACTGCCCTATGTGATCTCAATGGATAACTTGTGCTTAAACCGTTATGTTTTCAAATCTTATAGACATATAGGGTCTAAACATAATTGGTGTCTAACCAACTTCTATCTATTTTGTGGATGTTTGAGTAGTTTGGTATTCGTATGCTGACAGGTAGCCTATACTTGATTCGTGTTGTTCGATCAGTTATCATAACCATCACATACTTTGATTACATGCATCAACTCTAAGCAAAGTATGTAGTGAAGTTAGGATCCCATGTTTATTTTCTCATAAGTAAATCAGTTTTAAGTCACGTTGGTTAATTAGATCTTAATATTGTTAAAGAGCATCTTAGTTAATTTAGATAATTAAAACCCAAATTTGATATTTGTCTTAGCAGTGAATAGAGATCATACATTGTTGCATAGGTGCATATTCTAAAATTTACCAGTCTCTGTGGGAACGAACTCTACTTTATTCTATATTACTTGTGACCGCGTACGCTTGCGTGATTTTGTGTGAACAATATATCTATTAAGTAGTTATAATATTCTAAGTAGTTATAATATATCTATTAAGAATATGTTTCTTATTACGGTTGGGGGGATAGGCAAGGGGTGAGGGGGAAGAAACCATTAGTATTCTTAAATCAGGCAGGACAATAATTGGCGGGGAATGAACATATAAAAAGTATCTTTTTAATTTAGGGTTATTAACACATCGACCCTTAAAGTTTGGTCGAAAATACACATAAACTCTTATTGTATGAAAGCATACCTCTGTATCACTAAAGTATGTCTTTGGTACATATCGACCCTTTTTCGATGATTAGAGATAAAAGTTGCATATCGATTGTCCGTCATAGGGATAATATCGGAATCTATGTGTTAATCTGTACAAATATGCATACTTCATGTGTTAATCTATGCAAATGTGCATATTTAAAAGGGCCAATTTGTTAATATTGGTAGGTTATGAAAAAGGGCAAAAAAATGCAATTTCGCTTGTTTTCACGGCCTAAAAATTATATTTGTACATATTACTTTTACATTTTTTATTCCGTATTAAAATTCAGATATCCAACTTTGGTAAAAGTAAAAAAACTCGAAATCATGTTATTTTTAGGTCCGTAAATGACAAAAACCATAATTTTCATATCAACTTATTTCTATAGGCATCTTCACGGGCCTAAAAATATCTTTTACATTTTTTTTTCATTTTTTATATTTATTTTAAAATTTGAACGTTCTACTTTGGTCCAAGTCAAAAATCTCGAAAAAATATAATGCAAAACTATGTTATTTAAAGGTCCGAAAAAGACAAGTATATTTAATATAGATATTAAAATAATTTTTTTTACTAAATGTGTAAATGTGTACAAACATCCATACTTTAATGGCCAAAGTGTACAAACATCCATATTTTAAAGGCCAACAAGTTCATATTGCTATGTAGCATTACAAATCAATGGAAATGACGAAATTACCCCCAACCAATTTAATAATATATGATTTTGAACGGAAAAAGTTTCGAATTGTACATCGGACATACTTCAAGGGTAAAGAGGTACAGTTTTGTACTTTAAGGTTTATGTGTATTTTCGACCAAAGTTTAAGGGTTGATGTGTTAATAACCCTTTAATTTACTAGAAACTAATTTAGGTATTAATGATGGAGAATGAACATAAAAAGGATCTCTTTAATTTACTAGTACAGTACTAGTAACTAATTTAGGTATTTTTAATAACAGGTTGAGTGTGTATCCTGTTTGGGTTTTATCTTGACTTGTACAGTTGAGATAATTATTATTAGTAGTGTAATTTCAATTGTGTGCTTGACTTTGTGTACAATCTAGTTGTTAGTAGTTGCAACTAGATATCAATACTAGTTAGGGGGAGTTAAACTACTTATTTTACCAAGTTGTGTGGGTTTGTGAACAGCCTATATATATGTTTGTATTACCTTCTTAAAGAGGCAAACTTTGATTATATATATAAAACTTTACTCTGAATATTGATGATGTATCAATTTGGGGATGGCTTGGGGTAGAGATTGTTCTGCGGTTCAATCTCCCGAGGGTTTATAATCACTGTTCTTGTTGTGTTTATCATAATCTTGGTATTGTTTATCATTAATTGTTATTGTGATGCGTCAATGAGGCCGATTAAGACCGACATCATGAGGTCTCCTTTGAACCTGACTCCTGCTATGAGGACATCGAAGAAGAAGAAGATGGCGACAGCACTGGAGGATTTGCCTCAAGAACTTATCTCCAAAATCCTATTAGGCATGCCTTTTAAAAACCTAGTTCCCTTAATGGCAATCAACAAAAAATTGTACTCTCTAATCACAAATCCTGTTTTTATTTCTGATCAAGTAGACCAAGCTACATCACTCTACGATCATGATTCTCTCTTAGTAATTCATCCTTGTACGGGTGAACAACATTGCTCATTAATCTCACTTAAAACTTCACAAGTTATAAGACGATTTGACCTGCCCTTTTCTACTAGGACTAATACCCTCAAACTAGTTAATTCAGTAAATGGTCTTTTGTTATTAACCAATTTTTTTCCTGTCAAAATTTGTATTTGTGGAACCCTAGTTTTAAAACTTACCGTTTCATTTCTTCTTCTTCTCTTAAGAAGTTCATGGAAAAAGTGGAAGGTTGCAAATGGTTTGGTAGGGTCGGGTTGGGTTTTAGCAAAGCTAATGATTATAAAGTCATTAGACTTTTATATTCTCCAAAGGAATGTTGTGTATGGCAGAGGTTTATAGTGTGAGGGAAGAAACATGGAAGGAGATTAAAGATTTTGGAGTTTGTAGTTAATTTGAAGGGGTTATAAAGGATGGGGTTTTTGTAAATGGTAGATTTTATTGGTTGTGTAATGTCATAATGGATAAATGGAGTAAAATATCAAGAAAAACACCAAGAATCCTAATTTGATGTCGCTTCGCTTAATGTCGTTTGACTTTGACAATGAGTCGTTTAGGGTACTTTCACGCTACAGTTTTATCGTGTAACCTTGATAATATTCACATAAGATGATCCGTGGTTATTTATTTAGATCTAATATAAAATGCATTAAAAAAAATAAGAATGGGCTTGGAGAGGAAAAATAAAAATAATGAATAAGAATGAATACAAATAAGAGATTAGGAAAGAGAGAAAAAGAGTTTATTCATCACGTATTTCGATATATATTTACTGCAATTTACTCGTTAGAGTAATAATTATGCTTGAAAAATATCACATGTTAGTTTCAAAAATAAGGACAAAGCTAGAAATCTATCTATTATTATATATCTAATACACTAACAAGGGGTTTCCCCGAGCAAATTAATTCACAGGCTCGGACCCTCCGAACCTCACTCCAAACCTAAGTCTAAATATTTGTAAAAATAATGTTATTCAAAGGGTCGGACCCTCCGAACCTCACTCCCAACCTAAGTATAAATATTTGTAAAAATAATGTTATTCAAAGGGTTTGAACCCATGACCTTGCATAACTAAATGCAACACCATAACCAGTTGAGCTGTGTGAACATTTGAGTTAATATTAAAAATCATTAGTAACATACACAAATATTTGTATAATGTATAATCCAAATAATTATACATACACATATACATACATACACATATACATACATACACACATACATACATACATAAATAATTATACATGCATACGTACATACATACTTACATACATACATATATACATACATACATCCATACATACATACTTACATAATTATTAATTATACATGCATACGTACATACATACATTTATGTTATAAAATCTATTAATATTTCGTTATTTGTAATCTATTAATTGTTGTATAATTAATATGCATATTTATACATACATACACATGTACAAACATAAATACATACATATATAAATTTCTATGGATATATAATAATATACTATAATATTATATACATACATACATACATACTATATAACATGCATACATACATACAAACATACATACATAGATACATACATACATACATACATACATACATACATATATGCATACATACATACATATATTTATGTTGTATAATCTATTAATATTTCATTATTTGTAATCTATTAATTGTTGTATAATTAATATGCATATTTATAAATACATACACATGTACAAACATAAATACATACATATCTAAATTTCTGTGGATATATAATAATATATAATATTATAATATTATATACATACATACATACTACATATTTTTGTTTATATATATTAATTTGTAGATAAATCTCAGCTGGCTTACCTCAGATAATGTATAATTATTAATTATAATGTATATTTGTAGATAATTATATATTAATGTATAATTATTAATTATACATGTATACGTACATACATACATACATACATAATTATTAATTATATGCATACATACATACATACATACATACATACATACATACATACATACAGACATACATACATACAATATATACATACATTTATGTTGTACAATCTATTAATATTTCATTATTGGTAATCTATTAATTGTTGTATAATTATTATGCATATTTATACATACATACACATGTACAAACATAAATACATACATATATAAATTTTTGTAGATATATAATAATATACTATAATATTATATACATACATACATACTATATAGCAGACATACATACATACATACTATATAGCAGACATACATACATACATACATACATACATTTATGTTGTATAATCTATTAATATTTCATTATTTGTAATCTATTAATTATTTTGTATAATTAATATGCATATTTATACATACATACACATGTACAAACATAAATACATACATATATAAATTTTTGTAGATGTGTAATAATGTACTATAATATTCACTAACATATACCTTATCTTATTAATCATTTTAGATCTACTATAATTATTTACGAATTAAATATTATAAAAAAATTTCACAATACAAAAAAAGAACCTTCATGCGTATATATAAGTATATATAATACAAACTTGTATTAACATTAACTATCGTAAAACTCATCAATCACATCTTTAATACGTAAACGCACAAAACAATATAACAAACACACACACACACACACACACATATAATAGAGCAAAGGGGGGGGGGGGGAGGTTCCATGAGCAAATTTACTCATATAAAAAGTTATATTTACCCCTACTAATTATATCTATGTTATATTTTCGGGGGCTATTTGGGTATTGGAACACTAACATATTTATTACATAATAATAATTGATATGAACTAATATGCATTTATTATTATGTAATTAATACTTACTCCTGCCCGACTTAGCCTCCAAGGCACCTACTTCAACAAGGAAACTGATTCCTACAAGGAAGGAGTCTAGAACCTTCCTCAAGGCGGTGACTTGCCCACCAAGTCACCTAATTCTACAACGATTCAAGGGCTTCTCAGCCTATATAAAGGGTTTGACCCCTCATTCTCAGAACTACGTTTTTGGCTTGATCTTTGATATACATCAAAGTACGTAGGCATCTTGTGAAGGCAGATTCAGCCACGAGCACGAGAGCAGCCATTAAAGCACGAAGCTCACGCACCTTGTTATTATATCTCATTTTATTGAAATATTATAAATGTGTCCCTGATTAACTTTTAACTTATATATAATTTACATGAATATAATTAAGAGAAAAATGTGCCTGAGGATGTCCTCAGATAATTCTCCTGAGGTTATAAGACAAATAGCCTATAGAATAAGTGGCCCCGCAGGGGCATTTTTGTAATATCAATTTTTTATCAATATATTTACCTAAATATCCTTAAAATTATATTGGAAAGTTTTTAACCTCAGGGTTCTTGCCTGAGGTCATCCTTAGGCACATGAAGCCCTATAATTAAATATAGTTAAGTTGTAAAATTATATATACGCTTTCTAAATATGACCTAAATGTCCCTAATACATATAAATAAGATGGGAGCGAAGAAATTAGGTTACAATTCTTCACATCATATCCACTAAAATATTAGGCGTACAGTTCTTACCAGCTACTTGTGTTAAACACAGCTCTTACCAATTATGGCGTACAGGTCTTGCCAGTCACTTGTGTTAAACACAACTCCTACCAATTTTGAGGACATGCTGTAGCAGATTTCCATCAAAATATTGTGTTGTAGCAAACTGTAAGATTTTATTCTTAAGCTGTTATGCAGTTTCGTGCAGAAGAATTTCCCATGGAGGTCACAATCGAGGTTTAAAAAGTAAAATTTCAGTTAATTACTGTTATTCTATCTCAGTTGGATTTGAATAGTAGGTGGATAAAAATGTTTTCTACAAATTTTTAGTAATTTAAGAGAAGGGGGGATCCCTGATTTGGATTCAAGAACACCAAACAAATCAGAAAGAAGAAAATGCAAGATACTATGTAATAGGATGAAACAAAACAAGCAAAAACTGCAACACAACATCAAAACACCATACTTAATTAAAGTGCCAACCCTTGGACAAATCACTTTATTATTTTCTAAAAACATAGAGCCACAGCCTAAACATTTATTCTCTTAATGCATATATGATATCCCGATGTAGATCATCAAGAATTTAAGCATCCTCAGCATCCACATATTCCGATGTAGATCACCAAGAATTTAAGCTTCCTAAGCATCCATATTTATGACGCACCGCAGACTTTCCCCCTTTATCATGTAGTCGAATGCTTTGTTAATGTCGGACAAGTTCACCTTATGTGTGATAAATTTTTCCACTTCCAGCTCCTGTATTATGAAAACATGTCTTCCCTTTTAGCATTGTAAGAGGTAATGAGTTAAGATTTACTTAGCCAGTGCATCTAGGGACTAGGAAGATGCAAGGAATAACTTTAATGGGATACTGAACAATCGCAAGGGATAACATTAGTGCGATACTGAATTGGATTGTCCAAAAAATATATTTCACCTTTTTCATGTATTTCTCTACAACGCCTGGAATGTCAGTGCGGGGCTTGTAGTTGCCAAAGAAAGTTCCCTTGAGAGTCCTCTCATTCAGTAAGTTGATGGGGTTGGTCTTGAATGAATCATCTTTGTTTGGTACACCAACAAGAACCGCAACACCCCAACCCTGCATAAGACCATATAATCATATCCAGTTCACATTCTGAGGTTCATCTTAGGATTAGTTGTTGAAACATGAAACTAGAAGAAAGATTGCTTACATCGTGCACACATTCAAATGCAGAAATCATTGCACCCACATTTCCAGTACACTCGATGCACCGGTCTACACCCCCATCGGTCATCTCAACTAATACCTGGCACAAAAAAAATCAAACCATCACTACAACTTCACAACATAAGCATATTCATAGGTTAATCCTAATGATCCCTTTATCCTGAACATAGACAAATGTGACAACGGTACGTAGAGTAATATACAGTCTGAGGCTGTTATCTATCATAATAGATTTAATCCCATGGCCATAAAAATCGCATCAGTTTCTACTACATTTGACAAGACTTCAGAAGACCTCTTTTAGAGAAACACACATTTATTCACATTAGTAATTTCTCGTAAAGCACAATGGGTCTGTCAATAGATTACTGTGCTAAGAAAACAATGAGTGACTAATCAGCACACCACCACACTTCAAACATAATTACGTTTCAGTCTCCCCAATTGCACAATAAGACAACTCCAGCCCACGCCCGTGTATAAGAAGAAAAAGACCATACAAATATTTAAGAAAAGGACCTTGTAATCACTTTTTCCTTCTCATATTGTAAGTATAGACAACATGCCACTACAGACAGAAATGACTCTTGTAACGAACCTCTTGAACTGGCTTATTGTGATCTTTCGGGTTCACAAACTCGTTAACACCAAATTTGGTTGCTGTTGAAATGTTTAGCACAAACATTAGTATCATATAATTATGATAAAAAAAACTTAAAAATTAGTAAAAACATCAAAATTGAAATTTAGTTTGCAAGTTAGCTTCCATAGTTTCATAAGAAGTAAATTAATGAATATACACTTCTGCACAAAATTATCAGTGTCCTCACCCTCCTTGAATCTATTTGGGTTCATATCAATACCAATAATCCTTGATGCACCAGCAATTCGAGCACCTTCAGCAGCCTATTGTTTAAGACAACAACAAAAAAATCAATACATTACATCTGCTTGATCTTTTCTTGCTCCTAAAAAATCTAATGGAAAACTATGAATATAACAAGTTATCACTCACAGCAAGGCCAACAGTTCCTAATCCGAAAACAGCAACAGTGGAACCCTTTGTTGGTTTCGCAACATTCAGTGTTGCTCCCATTCCTATACCGAATAAGAAAAAATAAATAATTAAGAAATCCATACTTAGTTATGATTTATGAATGAAAATTTTCATCCACAGCTTGAAGAAATAAAACTAATAACTTCTGTACCTGTAGATATACCACAGCTAAGAACACAGACTTTGTCAAGTGGAGCTTCAGGATTAATCTTCGCAACACAACCAGCATGAAGAACAGTGTATTGACTAAAGGAGGAAGTTCCAAGAAAGTGATATATAGGCTTGCCATCTTTTGAGAACCTTGGCTTGCCATCACTAATCATCGCACCCCTATCCGTGTTGATCCTTAGAAGATCACACATATTACTCTCTGCTGATTTACAGTGACGGCACTCCCCACACTCCCCTGTGAATACCGTTAGCACTTTGTCTCCCGGTTTTAGTTCTGTGACACCCTCACCTATACTCTCCACAATTCTATAGGAGAGAAAAAAAAAAGAACAGAAACCCATTTAAGATATAATGTATCCCATACAGTAAATTATTTCAAACCTACAAGTTACAACAAACTATTTTTCCTCAAGAATTCACACTTTTCCGAAATAAATTCAACATACCCTCCAGCTTCATGACCTAATATGCGAGGAAACAGTGGATTTTGCCCCTGCAACAAAAATAAATAGAATTGATACATAACAAAGAAAAAAGATCACGTCTCATTAACATAAAAGTCGATAGTGAACAAGCTAATTAGTTCAGTACCTTAGCCTCCCAGAAATAAACATCAGTATGGCAAAGAGAGGTGTAATGAATCTTGACACGAACTTCCATTTTCTGTGGTGGTGCAACTTCAATTTCATCTATCACCAATGGTTTCTCTGCTTCCCATGCCACAGCAGCTAAATGAAAAATTCACACAAACAATCAGAGAGAGACCAATCCCAATGTCTATAATCAATAGACTCTGAATCTGTGTCGAGTACTCGAGTGTACAAAAATCCCAATAAGAATAAATATCAAAGAGTTTGACACGAGCAAGGGGATCAAAACCAACACCAACAACGGAGCAAAACAGACATATTCCCAACAATTTATGAATAGATATCATAAAGTTAAAATAAAAAATTTAAAATCAAAAAGTTAAAATCCAACACGGCCTCAAAGTCACAGGATTCAATCAACTAATTAAATATATCACATGTACACAATTTAAACACAAACAAAAGGGACACTTTATAATATGAGAATTTTACATGCAAAACACGTACGAAAAAAATGATCAGACCCCAGATCCAAAATAAAAGTATCCAAAATAACCATGATAACATGCTAAAACATTACTTGTAACATTACAGTGCCCGAGCGAAACTGAAACGAATGTATGCATGAGTATTTAAATTTTCGATGAGAACAAAATAATTATTACTACTTGATAAAAGATCAAGGAAAGAAGATTACCCTTGCACCGAATGACCTGACCAGCAGTGGTAGACATCTTGGAGTATTTTTGTAAATTGGCTGTAATAAAAGATTTTATTGTACGTTTTGTGGAGTGAAGAAGGATCAAGGGCATGTATTTATATGCGAACATATTACAATCTGTTTACGTATTGTATTTCTCTAGAAGCACCGCCTAAGCTTTTCTGGACGAATGCACAAGAAAGAAATGTGGAGGCTTCAAGACATGACACGTATAGAATTGTCCGCATGTTTCTCCATCCACCTGTTCCTATGTAAAATTACTTGTTCTCTTGTCTCAACTCAATCATTTTTTAACCCCTTCCCCAAGTAACTGATAAGTTTGAGTAATATATTTGCATTTTCGTCAAAAAAAAAAAAATCAAGTTTAATTAAATTTTTACAGAGTAAATTACGTTTGATAATTGTGAACTTGAGTTTTTGAATATTTCTTTTTTGTTTGAAACAATAATTACAAATTTGAACATATTGTCCATATACCTTTTATAATAAAAATAATTTTAAATTTTCACATTTCAGAATATTTGATTAGTTGTTGTTAATCATCTTTTAAGAGATTTGTGTGATTTTATTTCTAAAAAACAGATAATAAACAAGGGACGTTGTACTGCCAAAATAATCTCAACCGTCAAATCTAATAATAATTTTAAAAATAGACGATCAAGATTATATCATATTAAAAAGAAAATTATAATCTAAAAATTACATAATTAAAAAAAGCTATAAAAGAATTGAATTTTAGTAAGAAATTTATAATTTTAAAGGATATAATTAAAAAGGTTGTATTAAAATTGAATTTTTTTATTTTTTATTAATTATAAAAAAGTTCATATTTACTATTTGGGCTCTATCTGAATTTTAAAAAGAAATTTATAATCTGAAAATGATATAATTAAAAAAGGTGGTATTAAAATTGAATTTTAGTTGTTTTTTTATTTATAATAGAAAAAGTTCATATTTACTATTCGGGCTCTATCTCGAGATCTAGAAATCAGATTTGGAAGATTTTACAGCCCTTACAAAGCTCATAAAAACACTCAGAATCTCAAGATAAAATATAATTACGAATTTTTATATTAATCTTATTCAGTGTAGACCTACATTGATAATCTAATTCAATATCGAAAACCTAATTATATAAAATTTAAATCATTGACATTTACTTTTTCATATTTCAATATAAATACACTTTTTAGTTTACATGTTAACGTACATAAAAAAAATTTATTAAAGATTATTTTGCTAATTTCACATGGGCTGTAAAATCGTTTAAATCAAGTTTTAAGTATTCAAGATAAAATACGTAATAAATTTAATAAGTAAAATCTTTTATATATCAGTTTTTTAACAACAATTTAATATGTATATTAATAACAAATCAATATTAAAAAAATAATATAATTATAGATATTAAAAAAGCATCCGTGCCTTCCAGAGGTTATAAGCTAGTATATATAATACATGCCAAAGTTCAAGAGAGAACCATATTAAAAAGAGAACTGAGAGAACCACTTTAAAACATTAATTTTAAAAAAATTATAAATATTTTTATATCCCTACATTCCAAAAAATCAATTACGAACAAGAATTTGTTTGTAAATATACAAAACAATTATGATAAATTTCTAGAATCTCTTTTAGAATCTCATAAATTGGGGTTATAAGCTAGTTATATAATATAGGCCAAAGTTCAAGAGATAACCATATTAAAAAGAGAACTGAGAGAACCACTTTAAAACATTAATTTAAAAAAAAATTATAAATATTTTTATATCTCTACATTCCAAAAAATCATTTACAAACAAGAATTTGTTTGTAAATATACAAAACAATTATGATAAATTTCTAGAATCTGTTTTTGCGAATCTATTTTTAGATCGAAGTGAATTTTTTTGGAAATTGTATATAAATCATTTTCAATATTTAATTAAGGTATTATTGTTATGAATATAATGGATCCATTTTCGGTATACATTTTTATAGCAAATCGAAATGGGTCACATGTCATTTGATAATCATTTTAGATATCTGATATGGGCTAAAAGTAAGCCCTAAAGACACATTTAATGTGGCATTAATTAGACCTAGAATGGTCCAAACGTGGGGCCCACCAGATGGGCCCAAATCCCAATTATAATATTAATTTCGTAATTAATATTTAGGGGTAATTAACAGCTGGGAGATACAAGTCAGATAAGGACGTTATCTCTACAAAGAGTAGCCTCCAAGCCACACAGTCATACAAGGAAACAGACTCCTACAAGGAAGGAGTCTAGAACCTTCCTCAAGGCTGACTTGCCCACTAAGTCTCCTAACCCTACCCTAATTCTGAGGCTTCTCAGCCTATATAAAGGGTCAGACCCCTCAACCTAGAACTACGTTTTATTGGCTTGATTCTCTTAATACAGAGATACGTAGGCATTCTGTGAGGACCGTTTAAGTCTCGAACGCAGAAGCAGCCATTAAAGCACGAAGCTCACACACCCTAGCATTAAATACATCAAACCCTAGCTGCAATCTAATAACCTAGTTTTTATTCCACAACATTTGGCGCCGTCTGTGGGAAGAAGACATCAACCATGGTTCAAACACGAAGAACTGCACCAAGCACTACGGAGCCAATTGCTACCGAGGCCCTACCTCTTAGCTCTGCTCCGCCCCTTACTGAACAAGTGCTACCGACATCTGAGCAAGTACCTCCAACATCCGGGACTATCGTTCCATATCAAGTTTCTCAACCCCTAGGGACGACTACCCATGTTGAGAGTACGCTACCTCCGATCGTCCACACCATTCCAGGGACTAACCCGGGGATTTCTTCCCTGATTGTAGACCCCAACAACCCTACACGAGGGGTTCAGATCCACACCACGGGTCTCCCCATAAGCACCAATCCAATGTATGGGATGCCCAATTACGGAGCTGGACCGAGTGGTCATGCCCTATATATTCGAGATCGAGATTATCGCGATTTTTCTGGTCCTTATTCAGATGAATCATCTTCTGGCGATGATTACGAGCGTGATGAAGCTCCGAGGAGGCGACGTGCAAGTAAAGAGCCTATGGGGAGAACTCGAACTATCCATGATGGACTCACTTCAACAGCTGCTGAGAGGATTAAGGCTTATGAAGCCGAGATATTAAAGTTAAAGGAAGATATGGCCAGGGAGCAAGCCAGATCAAATCAGACTTTGCCACCTCCCACGTCAGTACCGATTCCCTTCATAGATCTGGAGAGGCCTCCAAGGAGGCAAAGAAGGACTACCGTCCCACCTGAAAGAACCCTTGAAGGGCAAGTTGATAGAATTCTTACAAAAGAATGGCGACGTGTTCGCTTGGACAGCAGCTGATATGCCAGGGATTGATCCCCAACTTATAACTCATAAGTTGAATGTTGACCCCAAGAGGAAGACAATAAAGCAGAAGAAGAGAAACTTTGCTCCGGAGAGGCAAGAGGCCATTAAGCAAGAAGTGGATAAGCTCTTGGAAGCTGGTTTCATTGAAGAGATTCAGTTTCCCGAATGGTTAGCAAACCCTGTGATGGTCAAAAAAGCGAATGGGAAGTGGAGGATGTGTATAGACTTCACTGACCTGATTGATGCATGTCCAAAAGATTGTTTCCCCCTTCCAAGGATAGATATGTTGATAGATGCCACAGCTGGACAAGAGATGTTAAGCTTCATGGATGGATTCAGCGGCTATAATCAGATTAAGATGCACAAAGATGACATCCCTAAGGTATCTTTCATAACTGACTTTGGTGTCTTCTGTTATCTTGTTATGGCGTTTGGTCTAAAGAATGCAGGAGCTACTTACCAACGCTTGGTGAACAAGATATTTGCCCATCTGATTGGAAAAACCATGGAGGTGTATGTTGATGACATGTTAGTCAAGAGCCTACTCAAGGCTGGTCATATTAAGCACCTCGAAGAGGCATTTGAAGTGCTGAGGCACCATAAGATGATGTTGAATCCCGCTAAGTGTGCCTTTGGCGTTGGATCTGGAAAGTTTTTAGGACTGATGGTTTCAAAGAGAGGCATTGAGGCCAATCTTGACAAGATCAAAGCGATTTTAGACATGGAACCACCACGTTCTATAAGAGATGTGCAGAAGTTGACCGGCCGAGTAGCAGCCTTAGGAAGGTTTATCTCCAAGTCGGGTGATAAGTGTTTACCTTTCTTTCAAACATTAAAGAAGGTAAAGAATTTTGAATGGACACCAGAAAACCAAGAGGCCTTTGAACAATTGAAGAAATATATGGCTGAAGCCCCGCTGTTGGCCAAGCCTAGCATCGGAGAAACTCTTTATCTATACCTGGCGGTATCTGAGCAAGCATTGAGTGCCGTCCTCATAAAAGAAGAGAATAAGGTTCAGAAACCCATCTACTACGTGAGTAAGGTGTTGCACGGAGCTGAGTTGAATTATTCTACCATTGAGAAGTTTGCTTTAGCATTGGTAACAGCTTCAAGGAAACTACGACCTTATTTTCAGTCACACAAGATTGAAGTCCTGACGGACCAGCAGTTGAGAAGTATCTTGCATAGCCCTAAGGTCAGTGGAAGGCTAATTAAGTGGGCAATCGAACTCGGTGAATTTGACATTGCATATAAGCCTCGGACAGCCATCAAGGCTCAGGCATTAGCTGACTTCTTGGTTGAATGTACCATTGGCAACCAAGAAGTCGGGGGGCAGGAGATAGTAACCACCCCTGGAGTTGAGAGTAAGGATGAAGAACTTGTACCTGATCAGAAAGAGTATTGGGTGCTCTATTTTGATGGAGCATCAAAAACAAAATCTAGTGGTGCAGGTTTGGTTTTGCAAAGCCCCGATGGGTTCACAGTTGAATACGCTTTGAAGTTGGACTTTCCTACAACCAACAATGAAGCTGAATATGAAGCATTAATAGCTGGATTGGGATTGGCCAGAGTCATGAGGGTCAAGAACCTCAAAGTGTGTGGAGATTCAAGACTGGTAGTCTCGCAAGTGAATGGTGAGTTTGAGGCCAAGGATGAAACTATGGCAAAATACCTCAGAGTCGTGAAAGCTGTTATGACTCAGTTTGAGGAGTGCTACCTGGAGCACATTCCTAGGGAAGAGAACGTTAAGGCCGATGCCCTCTCTAAGTTCGCTTCTTCTGAGATAGAGAATTATGCAGGCAGTGTTTACTTCCAGGTCTTGAAGGCCCCGACCATCAACTCTAAGTTGGTAGCACCTATCGATGTTGGAAGCTGTTGGATAGATCCTATTAAAGCTCATCTAGAAACCGGATGGCTCCCCAGCAATGCCTTGGAGGCACGAAAATTGTCAGTGAGAGCATTGAGATATGCCTTGATTGAAGGCATCTTATACAAGAGATCGTTTGTCATCCCGTACTTGAAGTGCCTAAGGCCCCAAGAGGCAAGAGAAGCATTGGAGGAAGTTCATGAAGGGATCTGTGGGCAGCACTTGGGGGGCAGAGCCCTAGCTCACAAGATTACCCGCCTAGGATTCTATTGGCCGGAGATGTTAGCAGATGCCCAGGACTATGTCAAGAAGTGTGACAGATGTCAAAAGCACGCCCCGGTTGTAAGGCAGCCGCCTGAGAGGTTAACCTCAATCAGCTCTCCCATTCCGTTTGCAATGTGGGGGATGGACATTCTTGGTCCTTTCCCCATGGCTTCAGCACAAAGGAAATTTCTGATTGTCGCCATTGATTACTTCACTAAGTGGATTGAGGCTAAGCCTTTAGCAAAGATAACCACCAAGCAAGTTTCCCAGTTCTTTTGGGAGAACATAATCTGCAGGTATGGAATCCCCCGAATCCTTGTAATAGATAATGGGACACAATTCAACAATGAAGAGTTCAGGAAGTACTGCGAGGAAAATGCTATCGAGCTTCGTTTTACTTCAGTAGCTCACCCACAAGCTAATGGACAGGCTGAGGTAGCTAATCGGATTATTCTTGATGGACTTAAGAAGAGGGTCGAACGATCGAGAAATACTTGGGTGGATGAATTACTGCCTATACTTTGGGCATATCGTACTACTTGCAAGGTAACAACTGGGGAAACTCCTTTCCTACTGGCTTATGGAGCCGAGGCAGTTGTACCACTAGAAGTCAGGCATGCATCACCTAGAATTGAGGCATTCGAACCAGAGACTAATGAAGAAGGCATGAGGCTCGCCCTAGATTTGATTGATGAAGTCAGGGACGAGGCAAATGCCAGAAATGCGGAGCATCAAAAGAAAGCATCTTTCTACTACAACCACAGGGTTAAGGAGAGGTTCTTTCAACAAGGTGACTTGGTTCTTAGGAAGATCGAGGCTTCTGGAGTTGGACAGAAGGGAAAGCTAGCCCCGAACTGGGAAGGGCCGTATCGAGTCAAGAAGACGCTAGGACGAGGATCTTACAAACTGGAAACCTTGGACGGGGTTGAGGTGCCCCGGACTTGGCATGCATTGAACCTCAAGGTTTACTATGTTTAAGCTCTCCTGAAAAGGACCTAGCTTTTTGCCTATGTAATAAGAAGTAGAAATAAGGTCGATGAAACCATTCCAAGTTTTTAAAACTTGAGATATTGGAAAAAGAGTATCTATGTAAGGGCTGTGCCCATTTCTTCATATTAATAAGACTATCCTACATTTTCGCATAAGATATGAACCTTACTTATTGAAATATATGCACAAAATGCTAGACTACACATGCGAATATGAATAAGTTGAGAAGCATCAAGGACAATAAATACGAATTTAGAAGTTATGCCCGAAGGCAGAATACATAAACGATTATCGCAAAATAAGTTAACAAGAGTGCAAAGTCATGCCCAAAGGCAGAGTACATAAATAGATGGATAAAGATATCAACTACTAAGCATCTCCAGTATGCTCATCCTCTCCAGCTGTGCCAAGATGAGCAGAGGAATCTGGCTCCAGGATCCTCTCATCATCCTCCTGGTCCTCCTCCTGGGTGTCCTGCACTGCCAAGGCCATAGGAGCATGGGGGCTAGGGAAGTCCGAAACATTGAGGGTACCAGGAAATCTTCTAGTAACCTCGGCAAGAGCTCCGTCCCATCCCTGAGTAAACTGGTAAGGGAACAGAGAGTCGTCATGCTTCTCCATGAAGCCCACATACTCCTGGGAGGAAAGGTAGTCATCAATCAGGTCGTCCTTGTCCTTCCTGAGAGTGACATTTTCAGCCTGAGACTCTAGAAGCTCCTTCTCCCTCCTCGCTAAGGTAGCCTTGACAGAGCCCAGTTCATCCTGGGAGTCATCATACTTAGCCTTGTAAGTCTCATAGTTGGAACGCCAAGTCTTATCCTGGAATATGGCCCCCTGGAAGTTGGCATTAGCCTACAAAAGACAAAGTTAAAACCACGACTCAAATAATAAAACAAGTATATAAGAGAATGAATAGTAAGGAGCTTACAGCAGCGAAGGCCTGAGCACCAGCACTTTCAGCTCCTTCAAGAGTGGAGCCAGATACATAATCCTTGAAGTCACCAGGGGTTATGGAGTGATAGGACCAGTCCATAGCATGCCTGCAGTCTCCAACAATGGAGTCCTTCTTCCTAATACCCCAGTTAGGACGCCAAGCACTCTTGGAAGAGCCATCTATCTCCTCAACATCAGCTACATGGGGCCTCAAGTAGGCATCCGTGGCTGTTGGGGCTCGAGGATCTTTCCCTGAACGAGCCCTTTTCAACCTAGCAGTGTCCCCATCTTCTGGCTCATTAGTCTTGTTGATAAAAGCTGCAGCTGCAATTATAAAACAAAAGACAAATAATGGGTATGAGACAATCATATTCAAATAAAGGAATGCAAAAAGAAAGGAAATTACCCTTATTGCCCACTCGGGAAAGTCCCAAAGTTTTAAGCTGGAACTCATTCAGGAGATCCCAAGCCATAGTAGAATAATTATCTTTGATGAGCTCCTGGTAGGCAAAGGTCTCTTCCTCATTCAGCTCAATATCACTGGCACTTCCATCTACGACCTTACCAAAGGTACTACGAAAAACATTGCCCCAATCTCCACCTTCCCATATTAAGTACATGAACTCCTTCTTCCACTTTGGGTTGGAGTCAGGAATAGATTGGGGGTGAAAGATTGGAGGAGTAGAAGAACGGTGACTAATGTAAACCCAACCCGGGGTAGATTCAGCAGAATTTTTAAATTGAAAAATTTTCCTAAAAAGAGCTACAGAAAGAGGGAATTTGTTTTTAAGGCAGAGGACCAGAAAACAGTTGATCACCCTCCAAGAATTGGGAGGAAGTTGACAAGGGTTAACTCCTACATCTGCTAAAAGCCTAGGGATAAACTCATGAAAAGGGAATCGAACCCCTGCAACAATGGCACCCCTATAAATACAAAGTGCATTGGGGCGCCAATGGCAAGATCGATCCCCAGGCTCAGCTGGGATAAGCCTATAGGGTGATTCTATTTTATACATCCTATTATAGTCAGTGATTTTTTCTATGTCATGGAAAATGTTGCTATGATTAAAAGAATCAAGGTGTGACAGGGATGGAAAATCTTCTTTACGATTTAAAATCATATCCTGTAAACTCATGAAGGAAGAACGAATGATGATACCTCTTTTTGAGGCCACTTGCAGTTTCTGGAAACGTTGAGTAGCACGATCTTCAGCCATTTCTTCAAATCTTCAAAGAAAAGTTTTGATCTTCAAAGGAAATCTGCAAAGAACGAAGAAATTTTTAGAACAATCTTCAAATCTTCAAAGGAACTGAAGAGAAACCCAGAAAAAGGGTAATCTTCAAACTATAAAACTAGAAATTCTGGAAAGTACCTTGAGTGTTCTTCAAATCTTCAACAGCAACTGAAAAATTTCTGGAAAAACTCCCAGAAATCCTTGAGCAATCTTCAAATCTTCAAAGATTGGAAGAAAAATCGCCAGAAAACTTGAAGGATGCCTTTGAATCTTCAAAGAACGAAGATCAAACTCAGAGAAAACTTCTTAAAGAAATTTGGAACTTTTGAGAGAGTTTTTGTTTTGGAAACTTTTGTGGTGAAGTGAAAGTGAAAACTTTGGCCTTTATATAAGCAAAAAGTTAGGGGATTTCAACCGGTTAAAATGAATATCAACCGGTTGTAGCCTGTTCAAAACTCTTATGGGCCGTCAACACATGTTGGGCTTTAAAAAGCCCAAGAAACGCCAGGCCTGTAAAGCCCGAGTCGAAGTCAAGATAGGGCTTCAAGAAGAAGAGCCCAAATACATAATTAGGGTAGGCCCAAATGGTTTGAAGACCAAGGCCCATGAAAATTAAAAGGCATGGCCCATTAAATTAAAGTCCAGCAAAACTTGGACAAAAGATTAAAAGGAAGCACGAGGTCGTAGCGTTTGACCTCGTTTTTTAGTGTAAATACGAGCTTGACAAAACAACCTGACGAATTCAATTCTAGGTCGTGAATAAATATGAGGTCGTTATAACACGGTTTGAAATCGTGAATTCCAGGTCGAATTTGTACTAGGAATTCAAGAAAATCCACACGACCTAGGACCCTTTTGAGGTCACTTTTTCTTCATTTGAGATCGTTAATTCCAGGTCGAAATTGAACTGGGAAAAATGGGAAATCCATACGACCTGGGACTTATTCGAGGTCGAGATTATACTGAATCAAGGTCGTGAATTCCAGGTCGAAAAAGAACTGGAAAACCTACAAAAAAGGCGCGACCTGGAACCATTTTAAAGATTGTTTCTTCTTGAATTGAGGTCGCAGATTCCAGGTCGAAAATCAACTGCAAATTGAGCTCGAAGCTCACGACCTGGAACCTAAGTGAGGTCGAGTTCTAGGCTGGTTGAGGTCGTGAGGGCGAGCTCGAAAATGGCCTAAAAAATGAGATCGTCATGCACGACCTGGAGGCTGTTTTTTTTGGCCTGGAAATTTAGGAAATAAAAAAAAAAAAAAAAATCCGGATCCCGATTGTGACTCATGTAGTTTCTAGAGAATTCGAAGAATTTTCTAAGTGACGTGGGTCGAAAATACATTAATTTCTTCCCGAAATTTCCAGGTCAAAAATGACTTAGGAGACGTGAAAAATAATTTTACGCTCGAAGCGCAATCTAATATTTTCAAATTAGCGCCGTTGAACGCCGTTTAGTGTCGTTTTATGCCATCTAACATTGTTTAATATTGTTTAAACATCGTTTAAGGCTGATTAGCACTGTCTAGTGCCATTTAACATCGTCGTAAATGCGTCGGTCGCTCCACGCTTTGCATTAAGATGATATTGTTGAAAATACTCGCGTACGAGCAATAAACCCTGACCCAAGTCTCAGAAAAGACCGTTATAACTTCAAGGAAAACCTGATTAGTTTTCCTAGAAGTTGGGGGGCAAATGATATGGGCTAAAAGTAAGCCCTAAAGACACATTTAATGTGGCATTAATTAGACCTAGAATGGTCCAAACGTGGGGCCCACCAGATGGGCCCAAATCCCAATTATAATATTAATTTCGTAATTAATATTTAGGGGTAATTAACAGCTGGGAGATACAAGTCAGATAAGGACGTTATCTCTACAAAGAGTAGCCTCCAAGCCACACAGTCATACAAGGAAACACACTCCTATAAGGAAGGAGTCTAGAACCTTCCTCAAGGCTGACTTGCCCACTAAGTCTCCTAACCCTACCCTAATTCTGAGGCTTCTCAGCCTATATAAAGGGTCAGACCCCTCAACCTAGAACTACGTTTTATTGGCTTGATTCTCTTAGTACAGAGATACGTAGGCATTCTGTGAGGACCGTTTAAGTCTCGAACGCAGAAGCAGCCATTAAAGCACGAAGCTCACACACCCTAGCATTAAATACATCAAACCCTAGCTGCAATCTAATAACCTAGTTTTTATTCCACAACAATATCAATTTTTTACATCTAGCATTTTCCGTGTAATATTATTTATTTTGATATTCATTAATTACTTCTATCATCTATTTAATATAAAGAAATGATTTTTATTATAAAAATTAAATGTCTAATGACCTGGAAGTGAAAAAGAAAGCAAACTCGATTGTCTTATAACATTAAAAAGTCGTACACTAGTACACACAAATCATTTTTTTCCTGCATAAATACGAGAGAGTAGGAGTACAGGTAGCCTTTTCTGTCTGAGCAAGACCTAAATCTACTCTTCAGTTCGTGAGATGGAAATTTCTGCAAAAGACCCTATTACCCTCAATCTGCTGTTAACAAGTAAAAGGTGGTCTATGCAACATTTTCTTTTGACAGGCGGTCTATGCGACATTAATAATATAATAGTCACTTTATTAGGAGTATACAGATAGGGTGGTTCCTCTTGTATTCGTATTAGCACTAAAGTGCCTTATATCCTAAGGCGAACGGTCCCGGGCAAACATTTGCCAGGGAACTGTTACACAACAAATGGTTCCTACACCGTTGGATCGTTGATCCAACGGCTGGGGTTTAAAAAAAAAATTACATCGTACCGCAGAAACTTTCTGCGGTACGGGGTAATTACAAAACTGCCCCCTGTTTTCACATCAAAAATCTACTGTTCACCGTACCGCAGAAACTTTCTGCGGTACGTGAACAGTAAGTGTATTTTTGTAATTTCTCCGTACCGCGGAAAGTTTCTGCGGTACGGTATAATTTTTTTTTTAAATCAGGACCGTTGGATCAACGATCCAACAGTCCTGGAACCATATGTTGGGAAACAGTTCCCTAGCAAATGTTTGCTAGGGAACGGACCCCATATCCTAAACCAACATATACATCTTGAACATCCTACAAAACCGATCAGAGAGAATAACAATTAATGAGAAAAAAGATTTATAATAAATGTTAAGTTAAAAGTATTTATGCCATGAGTTTTTTGGATTAGAACTAAAATTGAAGGATGCTATATATTTGCACTTTTATCAAATTTTTCACTTTTGCAAATGGTATGCCTATGATGATAAATATATCAGGGTTTGTTTTTTTTTTTTTGCAAAATTTCAAACTATGAAATCCAGGTTAGCAGTACCGTAGTTATGATTTTTAATTTATGGTTGTGTTGACATGTAATGCACTGAAAATATCTATAATATAATTCTTTTGGTCATTAATATTGCACCAGTACTTATACAATAGCTTTGCTTTAAATTTACTTGATTGGTTAAAATATTGTAGAATGAAATTGTGTTGTCAAATATTAATTCTAGAAACATTCATTATCCCAATTATTTTTAATAAGTGTCGAATATTTTGAATAATTTCATTTTTTATACAAGTAGCAAGACTTAAATATTCAATTTTAAATTTTGTAGATTTTTGAAATAATTATTACTCATTGATTAATTAATAAATGCTGATATATATATATATATATGAGATATGTTTGATTATCATTTTTATCTTCATATTAGATTATGTTAGCCCTATAGATTAACAACAAACTAGGTAACAAAGCCGCGCTACACGCAGCACAAAAATATTTTTAAAAATTCTATATATAAATCATTGTTCTTTGAATTTTATTATTTGAAAGTTGATATGATAAATTGAAACTTGTATAAAATGTAATTAGATTTGAATGTTTAAAAATTATAGAGAAAAGAATTAGCAGAAAGAAAACATGTTTCAGTTAAACCCTTAAGTGTTAATAATAATATTTTCGAAAATGTTGATGACATCTATTTTATTGCATAAAAAATGCTTTTGAAATCCAATATTGATAAATATTTGTAAAGTTTGACAATGGATAATTAGAAGTAATATTTTTGAATTAGTTTTGTTGTCGATGACATTATTAATAAAGACGTAATTGCTTAGTTTGTTGATAAATTTGTTTGTACGACGAAAAAAAGAAGCAAAATGTAAATGTGATAAGAAGTGCGATTGACTAAACTTGTCGATAAATTTAGTTGTATGACAAACAAAACAGAATTCAAATGCATTTTGTAAGTCATGCTTCATATTTTTTGGAGTGATCCCACACCCTTTTTTTTGATAAGCTGAAATTTATTAAAAGAAACTGGCGAAACATTACATAGAGAATGATTCACCCAATCAGACTCTCAGGATTACATGGAATGAACACACACACTGAAGCTACTACTACTACTGATGCTGCAAATAAAAACTACGGTCCTAAGCCCAGACAGGGAGAAGAACTCTGCAGAAAGAAAACCAACCATTACCTCTTCCTGGAAAACTGCAGCAATATTCACTTCTGGCATTCATCGCTGCTACCTTGCATTAGATAATCGAACTAGCAAGAAAGAAAATATCCCTATAAAACTGATTAATTAGATAAGCTAAAGCCAACCAGAAATCAAGTTTGTTCGCTTAACTCCCTCCTTTGCCAGGTTATCAGCACTGTAGTTCCATTCTCTAGAGATCCATTTGAAATTTAAATGTGGGGAGTGAAAGAACCAGTTGGAAGGGTCCCAATGCAATCTAGTTTTGTGCAGAAGATCAGCTTGTAATATATGGATATCTTTAATTATAACCTGTGCATCCATTCATAACAGAAATTTTTCATCAGCCACCTTATGTCTAATAGCTTCACATAGAAAAAACAATGCACCCAACTCTGCTTCCAACAATGACAATGCTGTGCATGGACCGGAAAAAATGAATTGTACCTGCTTAGACTTATTTAGCACTATTGTAAAATCCGTAATTTTTATTTTATTTTTAAAATTAGATTTTAAAGTAATTTTTTTAATTAGATATTTATTTTATTTAGAAAATTCTAGAATTCTAAAGGATAAGATTAGTTATATTTGGAAAGAAGAGTAAGAATAATTTAGTTAATCGATATCATTTTAATTAAGTTAATTATGTGTGTTAAAATCTTTTATTTAAAGAATTACTTAGAGAGGTCTAGAAATTTAAGAGGCAAATTTTGTAGTTACTTAATTTATTTAGGGTTTTAGTGAGCCTATATAAGAAACCATTAGATTGTCAGAAAACGTACAGAAATTCATTCGCCGACGAGGTGCGTTCCTTTTCTTTATTTTCTGTACTTATTCGTTCGATCATTCTTAAATGCTAATTGTTTTTTTATGTCTGCATGTATAACTATAGTTAGTGCATGTATAATGTAACATCCCGAATTTTCGAGATATTAAATCTAATTACGAAACTTAAATAAATGGAATTCTTTAATTCAAAATTAATAATAGTCAAAGCAGCGGTCAAATTCCATATTCTAAAATCATCAAACCGGAGACGCAGCTCCACAAATCCAATGTTCAATATCTAACAAAATACTGAAAATTTATTCAATAATCCGATAAGCCTTTTCCAACAATAGCATCTAATCAAGTAGCACGAAATCCACACAGTTCAAATCCTTTATCTTAATAAGCTTCCAAAAGTCTGAACCTGAAACATATTTAAACAATGAGCTGCGAAGCCCAGCAAGTAACCATCGCCCAACGGCTCAAAAATATTATTTTTAAAAGGGAACAAAATTTTTGAAACTTTAAATCGATACAAAAATCAAAACGATAAATCATATTTTATTCCCACAGTTCTAAATTACGGTCACACTAAACCAGTGACACAGTTCTATATTCGATGGGGCCAGTTTACGTCCCTCGTTAAGTCTTACTCAACAAGGTATCTATGTGTTCCGGAACGTGCGTAAACTAGTTCTATGATTCGATATGTCACACTATCCAGTGACCGGATTCTATGATTCGATACGCAACTAAAACTGGGGAATTCTAAAATAATTCTTTTCTAAAATCAATTTTCGATATCACAATTTTCGATAACTAAATCAAACAGATATTTGCAACATAAGAAAACAGATTTTATAATAATAGTGAGCAACGAAAAGTCACTTACCTCGAAAGCGATCAATGTTAATATACGAACAAATCCTAAAATTTAAATAAATAAACAGAAAACAATTAATCTTTTATTCATTACAAAGCAATCAGTCACTTGTTTAAAATCATATAACAGTGCCAGAGTCTAAAAACATACTCATTGCATTCAATTAAATTAACCAAAATTTTAAAAACAAAACCAGGCCAGAAATCGTGACCAAATAATTCATAAAGGTGCATATTGCAGAATTTACAAAAACACCAAAAAAGAATTTCACTTTAACATGCAATTTTACACATAAATTAACCAACTAATTAATATAATAATATCAATAGCTACGCATGATATCCTAGCTATCAGACTGACGCATGGCAACTAATAAAATAAAAGTCAATTGTGACACTTTAAAGCATAAATTCATATAATACATGTTAGCATCTTAATTAACATACATGATTTCTACATATCGAGACATACGTAGAACATGCTTGAGATAAAGAAAAATACTAGTAATTAACAGCACATCTAGACAAATATATGATTTAAATTATTGAACCTAAAATTTTGCAATAATAAAAGATCATAGGCACGTAATTAAAATTCTACAGCTCGCATGGTCATAAGCAAATAAAATACACATGAAGGTCATAGAGAATTCATGTTTAATAAATACTAATATACTAACATCATGCTATTAATAATCAAGCTATATATCATTATCTAATGAACACAAGAACCTTATATATAACATCCAAGCCCACAACCGAATGCATACCGAACCCAACAACCCACCACAGGTCAGTCCAAAAGTGCTAGCAAATTGGTACATATTGGTCATTGACTTGTATCTATAAAGGCCCCAAACACTCTTATTCTAATCGATGTGGGATGTTACAAACACCCCCTCTTATAGGGTCGACGTCCTCGTCGAGCCCACAAACACACTTACGGAACCCGGGCAGTGCCTCTGCACTTCCGGCAGGGCAGATCTCTGATACCATTTATAACATCCAAGCCCACAACCGAATACATACCGGACCCAACAACCCACCATAGGTCAGTCCAAAAGTGCTAGCAAATTGGTACATATTGGTCATTGACTTGTATCTATAAAGGCCCCAAACACTCTTATTCTAATCGATGTGGGATGTTACAACTATCCCACCAATTCCACCATCCTTACCATCCCATGCGCCATCAATAAATACAATAAAATCATATTGGACCAGGAACTCATCTAAAAACAACTGCCAACTAGAGGAGACCCCACAATGAATGGCTGTACTGAGATCACAGCACCACAAGTTATCGTTAATCACTCGAATGATTTGAGCATTATATGCCCAAGACCTAGTTCTTTGCTTCACAAGATGAATAATTGTGGAAATTGACATCTTCTTCTTATAAAAAACCATACTATTGCGACCCAACCAAATGGACCAAAGAAGGGCTGCAATTGAGATTCTCCAGATTTTTACCAGCTTAGGCGATTTAATCCTTCTAAAAAGGTTCCAAATATTAGACTCATTGATCACCTGGACATGATAATTAGATGGAAGATCCCACCACTTGAGAAATTCACTCCAGATTGCATGTACCTCTCTACATTTCCATAAAACATGAGCTACATCCTCATGTTCAAGGTTACAAGAAGGGCATAAACCATTACCTTTCCAAGTTCTAATAAAAAGCAATGATTTGGTAGGTAAAATTTTATTAGCCACCTTCCAAATGAAGACCTTTATGCGACCTGGAATTTGCAATTTCCAGATTGAATTCTAGTCTAAATCACTCTGGCCTGATCCAAGCAGATGTTTATAGGCTTCTTTAATGGAATATTAAATTTAAATTCATGGACATGTTCAAAATGGTACTCACATATTTTATTAAATCTTATAGTATATATGTACATGTAATTATTTTCTATCTCCAATAAAAATGAATTTAAAAATTATTGAATTCTGAGTAAACACTAAGTCGTTAAAATTAATTATTTAAACAAAATGAAGATCCTCTAACATATTATCAACTTAATCAATATAACGTCTTAGAAAATTTTCCATATTAATAATTATTTATTTAATATTAAATGTGAATTATATGATGTGAATATTGTTGATGAGGTAAAATATGTGTGATATCGTGTTGGGGGATTTATTTGATGATTTATATGTGTCGAATAAGTCTATGTATTTTTATTTTATTTTTGGTGATTAAATCCTATTTAGATTATGAGATATTTATCTTTTGAAAAATTTATAAAATCGTTGGGATGAGTATAAATCCTGAAATCTTTTGCACTCTGCTAGAAGGTTGGACTTTTGGGTATCAGTAAAAATTTGTGTAATAGTTCTAGTTGGTTGTATTTATATTTGTGGAGTGTATGTATCTTTTAATTAAGAATTTAGTATTGTAATGTAATAACTTAGTTAGTAGTTGCTTGTTTTATACCACTACCTGTTAGGTCCGTTAAGATTGTAGAAGGGGGGTTGAATACAATCTATATCTTTTTATCGAAATTTGTCCGTTAAATAAAATTTAGTTTAGACAAATTTGAGCGGAATTAATTGAAACAAAATTCAAGTTAAATATAACGATATATTAAACTTGATGGTTGTTACAAAATCAGTACAAAGTATTATCACGTTAATAAAAACTAATTAGAAAATTCGACATGAACTTTTCTAATTTAGTTAATAAAAATCGAGATACGAACTAGGAAACTTAATTCGCTAGTAATACAAGAGTCACAAATAATTAAGTTCTATCGGATCAAATATTACAAATGAGTTGAACTTAATTTTCTGTGAATTAAATGTGATAATCAGTGCTTTAAAGATGAGAGAGAGATGTAATGTTTTGCTCCTGTCTTTAAACTTGTCTCGTGTGTTTCTGTCAATGCAGGCTTCTGTCTCTTTTGTAGTTGATATCTTTAAAATATCTTCTGTCTATTTTAACACTTAAACAGACTATCCACAGACTGTTTAGAGGCTTGCAGACTATCCAGGGGACACATAGACTACCGGTGTGACTATCTGTCTTGTTGCAGACTACCGGTGTGACTATCCTTCTTAGTGCAGACTACCGGTGTGACTTTCCTTCTTGGCAGACTACCGGTGTGACTATCCTTCTTAGTGCAGACTACCGGTGTGACTTTCCTTCTTGGCAGACTACCCAATTCTTTAGCAGACTATCAAACTGAGCTGTGTATGCTGAGCAGACTATCTCCTAGACTATCTCAGATAGTCTTTTAATAATAAAACCATAGTCTTAAAACACTTCTGATAGTCTTTAAGCAATCTATATTAATTCTAAATTAATTAATTCAATAATTAACTTAATAAATAAATTAATTCTTGAAGAATTAATTTATTAATTAAGTTAACTAAATACTTTAAATTAATTAATAGAGAATTAACATAATTCATTTGATAGTCTAATCTTCACTTTTAAACCACTGAAATAAATAAAGAACCTCCACTGAATATTTGTTGACGCTCAATGCACGGTCTGGTTCATGAACGACTAACTTCAACTTCTGTTCTTCATTTTGACTTTAAGCTGTGGTCAATTTCTTCTGACAACTTTCTTTAAATATTCTGTACTGATACTGTCTCTTGTCACTTGTAGAAATCTCTGTCCTTCTGAATTAAATCCATGACTTTGAATACCACACTGAGGCTTGATCAGTAGACTGAACTTCTTCCAGTGTAAAATATCAAAACTATAGATTGACTTGTAGATTTGTTCCTTCTGATAGATAGCATCTTCTGAGATTCCTGTGACAGTTAATGTTATTTACTTATTACAATCTACTTTAAGTTGAGTTGGATCCTCGAACTACAAATAGGCTGTGTCATATGCCTTTCAATCTCCCCCTATTTGTTTGTTATAAATTAACAAGCAAATTCCTAGAGGATAACTCAACTAACTCAACTTAAACTAGTAAATGATAAAACATTAATAGCAAGTAAATAATAATAAAGTTCTGGTTTTTATAACAATTTCCAGATTCAAACATAATGATAAATACAAGATAGATGATCCTCTAGCCTGATCATATTAAACATTATCCTATCTTGATCTATCTAACTCTAAAGATATTACATGTAGAGTTGTTCTTCATTTCTGACTGTCTTCCTTCCTTATTTCTCCATCTTCTGGGTCATCCATTTCTGGCAGATTTTTGTGCAATTCTTCATCAACTAGCAACTCTTTTCTTGATGAGAATCCTGTAGGGCGAACAAGAGGAATTCCAAGTGCCTTTCTCAACTGACCTTTGAACTTCTCATAATCCTTTAAAAAATTGACTTCTGCATAGGATTTAATACGATCAGCAATTTCTAACTTCTCTTTAGTAGAAAATCCTTGATTTCTCAGAACATGTTCAATATAGACCAGCTGCTTGGCAGAGTGTGTGAACAATTCCTCATTCTCAAGATTGATTGTATGAAGCACTTCACCTTTAAGGAATTTCAATTGTCTAGGCAATTCAACTATTTCAGGACCAGCTCTTTCAGCAACCTCTTTGAATTTCTCATGAAGTAGTACACCCAACTCAGAAGAAGTTCTTACCTTTGGCCTAAGAACCCAGATTTCTGTCAATGATTTGTCATAGAAGAACTGAATTGAAACTCTTTGTGTTCCAAACTCATGACAATCAACAAATATTAATAGCTCATCTGTTTTCGTTTCACCTGCAGTTGTTATTCTCACAACTTCTGTTCTTAGGGCTCTCATGTACATATCGTGTGTTGGGTTAAGCTCTTTGAGTCTTTCAAAGATAGAAAGAAGTCGACTATCATCATTATCAAGAGATTGATGTGAGTCTATCACTCGTTGAGCACGATCCCATTTCTCACCACTCTTAAACTTGACGTATAACTTCCTCTCTTGAGTTTTAAGTACATGCTCTCGTTGCCTTGCTTCTGCTTCCTCTTTTTGAAGTCTTTCTTTGTGTGCAAGCATATCTAGTGTTCTCTGAAGCTTTTCATCTCGCAATTTGAGATTTGCTTCTTGCCTTTCAGCTTCTAATTCAGCTTCAAAATCCAGTTTTGCTTGCTCAGCTTCATATTCAGGGTCAACTGGCACTTCATCTTCCCAGCTGCTAAAATCTGGTTCTGGTATTTTTTCACCCTCATCAGAGAACTTTAGATCAGCAAAAACATCAAAGTTGTCTGGTTCACCTGAGTAGTAATACCCTTCAGTGTCTTCTGCACTCTTCTGAGAATCTGCTATCTTCTTCCCTTTATCTCTCCCTTGTTCACTAGTTCCCTCTCTTGACTTCTCCCCCTTAGTTGAGGAATCCTCTACCGAAGTGTGAAATGCACCATCTCCAGGGTCTCGCTCATCACCATCTCCACCTTTTCCTACAAAGAATTCCCTTTCTTCTGCTGTGGGTGTGTGAGTTCTGCTGATCATGTTGAACAAATGTTTGATCCCCTTACCTTGTTGTGCATTCTGCCTTTCAATCACATCAAGACGGCGTTCAGTAGACAACTGACTCTTAATTAATGCTGTTTGAAGTTTTTCAACTTTGTCGGAGATTACAGAAATAAGTTTATCTTGAGTCACAGTAACCTCTCCAGCATCATCAAGTGCCCGTTCATAAGATAATTCGAGAGTGTTGAACTTGTTTGTGTAAGTTGTCTTCATCTTGGTGATGTCATTCTTTATCATAGCAAGCTGATTTTTGACAGAGGTAGATGAAGAAGACCGTTCATCCACTTGTGCTCGAAGTAATTTTGCTTCAGCTTTACTGGCCTCAAGTTCCTTTTCTAGAGCTTTAATCTTTTCTTCCAATGAACGAGTGTATGTGTCAGTGTGTGCACTCACCTGAATATCACTCTGAGTTTCACTCATCTGACGTGCATGTGTTTCACTCAGTTTAGTGGTGTTCCTCACATCACTCCTCACTAATTCCTTAGCTGCTCCAGAAAGTGTACCTGCAGATAAAATCACCCTAGCCTCCTCTTGGAAGGTCAGTGGTGGTGCAATGGGAGTTCGCAAATCCCTTTCCTCAGTCATTTCTGTCATCTCATTTGGAATTGATGTCTGAATTTCTTCAGTGACAGAAAGATCGAGTTGCCTTCCACTTTCTCCAGTTGAAACTGCGAGTGGAAAATCCCTTGAGGGAGCCAGGAATGTTCCTCCTGGGAGGGGAGATGATGACTCTATTATTTGTGGCTGAGAGTCAAGATTTCCCTCATTAACCTGTGAAGGCTCTTCTACCGTGACTATGGTAGGCACTGTTTCAGTATCAACCCTATTGTGCTCTCCTTGCTCATTGTCCCTAGCCACATCAGATTCTACAGTTATGTTTTCCCCCATTGTGAGTAATAGGGGTGTGCTTGACTCTGTACAGGGTGCCATGGCCGACTGGCGAATTTCAATGGACTCATCCTGTTGAGAGAATGGTTCCAGTAACTGTTCATGTGCCATTTCAATGTCCGTATCCTTTTGGGAGGATATGGATGGGCTGACAGTTGCCTCAATTTGTAAGTTTCTTCGCTTCTTTAGTGGAGGCAGAGCTGTGGGATCACTCATATCACTACTTCTTACTTTACGTCTTTTCACTGTTAATTTACTTCTGGATTTGGGTTTTGAGATTTTAGATGACACTGTGTTTGGCTCTAAGACCTGGGATAGAAGTTGTGGTTCTACAACCTCTTGGTCTAACCTATCAGCCACTTGGGCTCCAGAAGTAGTTTCAGGGAAAGATAATACCTGTTCAGTAGCAGATGCAGAAATCCCAGCAATAGTGAGTTGAGCCACTTGAAGTTGATGTTCAGGTACAGGAGCAGTTGCTGCTTCTTGTTCTGGTTGCTCAGGAACATGCTCAGGTTGCTGTTGTGGTGGTTGTTCTTGTATGATTGGCAGTTCTATGAAGTTGGACATATACTGAGTAATGACCACTGGAACATTTGTGTACTTCTTCATTGTTGCTAACCTGGTGAAGAATTTTTTATGTGTTTTTCCTGATGCTTCAGTACGAGAGTTAGCAAACAATCTTTGATGAACATCAGAAACAACATGATTAAATATGAGAGTTAAAAACCTTGGATAGTAACAATCAACTTTACTACCCAAATCATGATCGTTCTTGGCAGTTATGAGACGATTTACCATGGCATCAAAAATTAATTTACCAAAATTAACCCTTTGATTATTAGCAACTGCATAACCAATTCTCTGAAGCAAAGTAGAAATATTGTGAAAATTATTCTTTTTAGTGTTAGCAAACACTTTAGCAATTGTGTCAAAGA
The DNA here is from genome assembly GCA_037693485.1 of Kitagawia praeruptora. Lineage (NCBI taxonomy): Eukaryota > Viridiplantae > Streptophyta > Magnoliopsida > Apiales > Apiaceae > Kitagawia > Kitagawia praeruptora. The sequence goes on along the minus strand of CM075348.1, from coordinate 49,906,432 downwards.
AATAATCCCACTCAGCCATGAAGTTACTTTTAGACAACTTAGAAAGATCAACTTCTCCTTGATAATGGATGTCATTGAAAAATTGTGTCAGTACTGCTTCAGATGGAACATCAACAAAGTCATCTGTTGGAAGTCGTAGAACGGTGTTAACAGTTGAGTCATTCACAACATAAGGTGTGTTTCCCACAGTAAAAGTAAAAGATGTTGAGTCCGAGGAGAGAACAAATGTAGAACACATTGCCAACAGTGAATCAACTTTTAAAGGAGCATCGAGAATTAAGGCATGACGAATAAGAGAATGCTCATTTAAAAACCGAATCCACGGTTTAACCCTCTCGAGAGTACAATTATCGGGATTAAAATGACCAACAAAATTATGATTGATAATCTCCATATTAACAGCCATTTTAATTTCAACACACTGAATTAATTTGCCCAAATTCGAATTTTAGGGATTTTAACAATTAATTCAATTAACCAGAAAAATCAATAAAATCGAAACTTCACAGAAAATTCTGAAATTAATGTATGTTGATCTCTGAATTCACACAAACACACCACTATTTTTAGTTTTTGCAGAATCGAAGCCAAATTTCTTGAATTTTAAATCGTATTTCTTGATTTTCGAAAAACGCAATCACTAAAAACTGGACCAAATCGAAGGATTAACCAGTCAAATCAAAGAGCTTGAAGAGATTAGAACACAGGTGTTTTCAGATCGTGATTTTGTTGAGAAACACGGTCGATTTTTGAAGAAAATCGGGCGGCGGTTCGTTGTGTGTATTGTATGTATATAAACAAACAGAGAAAAAGACTCAGAGACTTAACTCGTGAGTTTCAGACAAACAATAGACTAACGATAGTCTACAGACAATTCTGTATACATATTAACGGTAGTCTAAACGGTAGTCTAAAATAGAATTAATAAAAGAATTAGACTATAGACTAATAGACTATACCTGATAGTCTATCTGATAGTCTAATTAGACTAAAATAGACTGTCTGGACTAAACTATTTAAACTATTTAGACTAACAATACCGATAGTCTAAAATAAATAAAAGAAAATTAACTACAACAGGCTATTGTTGGATAGTCTGATAGATAGTCTAAAAGAGCTAATTAAAAGACTATAGACTACTAAATTAAACTACAGACTATTGAGAATAGACTATTTAATTTACATTAATAATAATACACAGACTATTGTACATAGACTATTGGCTGGATAGTCTGCCGAATAATCTGAGTAGACAAAAGTTGTCTAACAGATTATAACTAACGTTACAGACTATCTGTACATTAGTAATATAGACTACTAATTAAAGACAAAATAGACTATGAGACAATTAGAGACTAACTATGTAGACTACAGACTATAAGCATAGACTATTAATTTACAATAATATTTACAACAACACACAAATATTAGGTCCTATATCGATTTGATCTACCAGAGTGAAGTTGAAAATTCTAAGTCAGGGAAGATTTTCGAGTTAGTGAGTTAGTGACTATCTCGAACTTCAACTCGAAACTCGACTTAGATTTTCGAGTTAGTGACTAACTCGAACTTCAACTCGAAACTCACCATCTCGAACTGCATCTCGAAACTGACTATCTCGAACTTTATCTCGAAGTTCGACTTAGGATTCGAGTTACCAGTGCCTAGTTTTATCTTCAAAATTTTCGAGATAACATCTATCTCGAACTTTATCTCGAAGTTCGAGATGAGGATTCGAGTTACCAGTGCCTAGTTTTATCTTCAAAATTTTCGAGATAACATCTATCTCGAACTTTATCTCGAAGTTCGAGATGAGGACCAATATAACTATTCTAACAATCAAATAATAACAGAATATGTACCAGATTATTTACATGAAGCAATTCTAACAATGAAGCAAATTTAATTATTAAAACAAGCTATAAAATAGCAAAATAATTTACACTAAAATTATAAAATCGAATAAAAATTATAAAAACAATCATATGTAGTCCCTTTTATGAAATCAAACATTAATAACAAAAGGACAAACACTACAAACCAATTAATAAACTATTAACTATTTACATATTTATTCATGGTAGATTAATAAATCTATATATTTTCTAATAAAATAAATTTCTAATAGAAAATTATTTAAAAAGAAAATATGACTTATTAAACCATCATAAATATAATTTTCAAGAAAAATAAGTTTCTCATAAATTACTACTTGTAAAATTTGAGAAAATTATTTTTAAGGAAAATGAATTATTTTAACATTGAAAAGAAGTAAGTAGGAATATATTAAGATGATAATGACAATGGATTGAACATTAACAAGTAACAAGGTAAGTTGATAAAATAATTATACAAGTGATTTTAATCAACAAATATTAACAAGATAATCACTTGTAAATTATTAAAGATCAAACCTCAGATATTAACTAGTTTAATTACTAGGACTATTTAACATACCCAATTCACCAACAATTCTGGTGAATGTGGATTCGTCAAGAGACTTAGTAAAAATATCTGCTGTTTGTTCTTCCGTGGGTACAAAATGTAACTCCACGGTACCATTCATGACATGCTCTCGGATAAAATGATACCTGATGTCAATGTGCTTGGTCCTCGTATGCTGCACAGGATTGTTGGAGATTGCTATGGCACTTGTATTGTCACACAGAATTGGAATATTGTCAAGTACAAAGCCATAGTCACGTAGCTGATTCCTAATCCACAAGATTTGAGCACAACAGCTTCCAGCAGCTATATATTCTGCTTCAGCTGTTGAGTTAGAAACTGTTTGTTGTTTCTTGCTGTACCAGGAGACCAACCTACCACCTAGGAACTGACAACTCCCAGAGGTGCTTTTTCTATCTACAACACTTCCTGCATAATCTGAATCTGTATATCCAACAAGGTTAAAACCAGATTCTTTAGGGTACCAAATACCTAAGTTAGGTGTACCCTTAAGATATCTCAAGATTCGTTTAACAGCAATGAGATGCACATCTCTAGGATCCGCTTGGAACCTTGCACACAAGCATGTAGCATACATAATATCAGGTCTACTTGCAGTAAGATAAAGTAATGAACCTATCATACCTCTGTAGCTTGTGATATCTACCTTAGCAGAATTTTCACAAGCTCCAAATTTCACAGCTGTTGATGATGGTGTTCTTGCTGAAGATGAGTCCTCCATTTGATATTTCTTGAGGAGCTCTCTGACATACTTGGATTGACAAATAAAAATTCCATCTGTCCTTTGACTTACTTGTAATCCAAGAAAGAACTTCAGCTCACCCATCAGGCTCATCTCAAATTTACCCTGCATTAACTTAGCAAATTTCTTGCACAGAAGATCATTAGTAGACCCAAATATTATATCGTCCACATAGACTTGGACTAATATAGTATCATTCTTATGTTTCTTAGAAAAGAGAGTTTTGTCTATGACACCTCTAACAAATCCATTTTCAAGTAAAAATTCAGAAAGAGTGTCATACCATTTCCTTGGAGCTTGCTTAAGACCATAAATTGCCTTGAAGAGAAAGTAGACAAAATCCAAGAATTCTGGATCTTCAAAGCCAGGGGGTTGTTCTACATATACCTCTTCATCCAGCTTGCCATTCAGGAAGGCACTCTTGACATCCATTTGATAAACTTTGAAGTTTGAATGTGCTGCGAATGCCAAGAATATCCTTATAGCCTCAAGTCTAGCCACTGATGCATAGGTTTCATCATAATCTATTCCTTCAGCTTGGGAATAACCTTTAGCAACCAGTCTTGCTTTGTTTCTAGTTACAATGCCATCTTCATCAAGTTTGTTTCTGAATACCCACCTGGTATCAACTACTTTCCTGTCTTTAGGTCTGGGTACTAGCTTCCATACTTCTTGTTGTTTGAATTGATTGAGTTCATCTTGCATAGCAATCACCCAATCAGGATCAGAGAGAGCTTCTTCTGTTTTCTTAGGTTCTATTGCAGACAGAAACCCAGAATAATTGCATTGATTTTGATAGCTCCTTCTAGTTTTTACACCAACATCTGGATCACCAACGATCAACTCAAAAGGATGAGCTCTATTCCACACAGTCTGTCTGGGAAGATTTGACCTTGATGATTCACCTTGTTCTTCATTATGATGTTGAGTATGACCAGCTGATCCTTCATCACCTCCCCCTGAGTTGTTGCCAGTTTGACTAGATGAATGTTCAGGAGTGTCAGTGGTATCTCCAGTCTGATCATTGTTTCCACCACCACCACCCTGATCATTATCATCATTATTACTGTTATCATTAGCAGCAACATCAGGTTGGTTGTCACCATCTGAATCGGAGTCTGTCATATCATCGAAAGATAACTTTTCAGATGAATCCTCCGTTTGGATACTAGGAAGTTTAGTGTCATCAAATGATACATTGACACTTTCAAGCATTGTCTGATGATCAATCACATACACCTTGTAAGCTCTTCTTGAATAACCAATGAAAATTGCTTCATGTGCTTTGGCCTCAAATTTTCCACCACGATCATCTCCATCTTTAAGCACAAAGCATTTTGCTCCAAATACATGAAAGTACTTGAGTGTTGGTCTCTTTTCATACATAATTTCATAGGGGGTCTTCATCAAGTCTTTGTTGATTAAAGTTCGATTCTGGGTATAACATGCAGTGTTAACAGCTTCAGCCCAAAAGTACAAGGGAAGCTTTGCTTCACTTAACATAGTACGTGCAGCTTCAATCAAGGTTCTATTCTTTCTTTCTACTACCCCATTTTGCTGAGGAGTTCTTGGGGCTGAGTACTGCCTTGTTATTCCCTTTTCAGTACAAAAATCATTTAGAACTGCATTCTTAAATTCGGTTCCATTGTCTGACCTTATTGCTCTAACTGGTTTCTTGTACTCCATTTCAATCAACTTGATGTGATCAATCACTAACTGTGGAGTTTCATCTTTGGAATTCAGAAATAAAACCCATGTGTACTTTGAGTAGTCATCAACAATCACGAGAGCATATCTTTTCTTTGACATAGACATCACATTAACTGGACCGAACAGATCCATGTGCAACAGTTGTAGAGGTTCAGTTATTGATGATGTGTCAGTGCTCCTGTGAGTTGCTGTTTTCAATTTGCCTTTTTGACAGGCATCACAGAGTCCTTCTTGAGTGAATTCCATTGAAGGTAAACCTCTCACCAGTTCTCTTTTAACTAGAGAATTCATTGTCTTGAAATTAAGGTGGGAGAGTTTCTTGTGCCATAGCCAACTTTCATCTGTAGATGCTTTAGAATAAAAGCAGTTGATTTCTTCAGTGCTTCCAGTGTTCATATTGGCCACGTACAGATTTCCTTTTCTGACTCCAGTAAGAGATGGTTGTTCATGTCTCTTGTGTGAGATTAGACAATTCTTCTTGTTGAAGTAAGCCTCGAATCCCTTGTCACAAAATTGACTGACACTTAACAAATTGTGCTCAAGTCCTTTCACAAAAGACACTTCATCAATGATAACATTTCCAGCTTCCAATCTGCCATATCCATCAGTTGTACCTATGCTGTTATCTCCAAAGGTAACCACTGGGCCGGCTTTCTCAACCACATTTGTCAGCAGGGTTCTGTCTCCAGTCATATGCCTTGAACATCCACTGTCCAAGATCCAGGTCACTCGATCAACCTGTTTCACACCCTGCAATGACAAATAGATTAAACCTTCTTCGGAACCCAAACCTGATTGGGTCCAGAATACTTAAAGAATTGGCCTTTGTCAGGCAAAACAACATTTTTAACATTGACACCATCTTCACCACTAACCAACATACATTTAACCCTATAAACAGATTTGACAATCTTCTGTTTTATCTTGGGTATCCATGTTTCTTTAGCAGCAATGACATTTGTTTCACTGACTGGACATTTGACCTTGTAAGCAGCCTTACCAAAAGTCTGTTTAGGCTTTGATACAAATGTCTCTCTCCTATCTTGAGGAGGACTAGCAGTCTTTGATCTAACATTTTTATTCTTATTCATGTGTTGTCGAGGAGCAGTCTTACTAGCACATGCTTGATTACCATTAAAGTAAGCAGACATTACATTAAAAGCACAAGACATACAATTGACAACACCACATGCTTTATGGTAAAAATCAATGGTAGGCATGGTATGCATGTTAGACATGTTATTGTTCTTTTTCAACTTATCACCACTTAACCCAGTTTTAGATGAACTCATTGGATAAACAACCTTAACTGGTTTCTTAACAGATTTAACATTATCAAGGACAATGCCATTTGCACTGTCCTCATTACGCATCTCTTCTTGAATAATGATAGAAGTGAAGTTTGGAGGTTCTGCAATCGACTTCTTAAAGAGCGGATCTTCAACCTTCTTAAGCACATGTGGTATACCCCTCTCTTTAGCACTAACAAGATTAGGGGTATTTATGCCTAACAATCCAACAGCTTCGTTATAACCAAAACCTATTCCTACAGTTCGTTCTATAGCTTGTTTATTGAAATGCTCTTTAGAAAGTTTAACAGAATTAAAGCAAGCACTAACCTTGGTTTCAAGTTCAGCAATTTTAGAAAGTTGTTTAGTCACTACTTCTAGAATGGATTTTTCTCTTCTATTAAGTCGTGCTATTTCCTCTTTTTGTTGATCTTGATTAACATGCACCTTTTTTAGTTCTAACACTTCATTTTCAAGTTCAGTGTTTAACAGATTTAATCTAGCAATGTGTTTTTGTGCATTAGCCAAGGAACCACCTAACTGACGAACCAACTCAGAGTCAGTAAGTTTTACCTGTGGTTTAGGATCAGTGAGCATGTCACCATTTGCCATTAGTGCAAGATTTCCAAATTCTTCATCTTCACTATCTGTGTCATCCCAGCTTTTACCAGCAGCCACATAGGCTTTTCCAGGTTTCTTCTTTTCAGGAACATAATCTCTCTTCTGGGCTTGTTTAGGTTTCTGACACTCAGTGGCAAAGTGTCCAAGTTCATTGCAATTATAACAACGAATTTTGCTTCTATCAACAGTTCCAGTTTTGTAGCCACCTCTGCTACTGGAGGATGAGGAACCTCCTCTCTGGAATCTGTTATTAGACTTGAACTTGAACTTAGGATTTCTCCTGAATCTAAAGTTGCCAAACTGTCTAACCATGAGTGCCATGGATTCATCCTCCAACTGATCCAATTCTTCTAATGAGTAAAACTCACTTCCATCCTGAGTAGCTGGTGTCTGACCATGTTCCACTTCAGTCTGCTCCTTGTCTGAGCTGTAAGGTCGAACAACCTTAGCTTCCACTTCCTTAGGAGCCTCAACCACTAATGCTGTAGATGAACTTGCAACTCTACCTTTACCATGAATCTCTTTCTGTTGGACTTGTTCCAACTCATAGGTTTTTAAAACACCGAAGAGTTTTTCAAGACTAACTTTATTCAAGTCACGAGATTCTCTTATGGCTGTTATCCTGTGTTCCAGGTGAGTCGGCATAGTCAGTAAGAACTTCAGATTAATCTCCTTCTGTGTATAGTTCTTGCCATGGATTTGCAAGTTGTTGATTATTTTATTATACCTTTCAAACACTTCTTGAATGCCTTCATTAGGGCCAGCTCTGAAGTGTTCATACTCAGAGGTTAAGATTTGAAGTCTGTTCTCCCTAACTTCATCAGTTCCTTCATTAATGGTTTCAATAGTTTCCCACATGTGTTTGGCAGTTTTACAATTCATCACATGGCTATACATCACAGCATCCAGGGAATCTATTAGAATGAGTCTGAGGTTTTTATCAAGCCCTGCATCCTCCTTTTCCTCAGGTGTATAGGTAGCAGGGTCTTTTTCATAAGACTTAGCAGGAATCACAATTTTACCCTCAGCTTCAACTTCATCTTCATAGACCATAGGAGTTTTAGGTCCGGTTTTCAAAACAACCAAATATTTAACATTTGTACATTCCAGAAACAACTCCATCTTATTCTTCCACATATCATAATTATTTTTGTCAAAGATAGGTATCTTAACAATGGCTTTAGAAGTCATGATGAATTTTTAAGAGAGTTAAAAATTCGAGCTTGATTTTTAATTGAATAAGAATAGGATCTTGATTTGTATATCAATCAAACGGCTCTGATACCAATTGTTAGGTCCGTTAAGATTGTAGAAGGGGGGTTGAATACAATCTATATCTTTTTATCGAAATTTGTCCGTTAAATAAAATTTAGTTTAGACAAATTTGAGCGGAATTAATTGAAACAAAATTCAAGTTAAATATAACGATATATTAAACTTGATGGTTGTTACAAAATCAGTACAGAGTATTATCACGTTAATAAAAACTAATTAGAAAATTCGACATGAACTTTTCTAATTTAGTTAATAAAAATCGAGATACGAACTAGGAAACTTAATTCGCTAGTAATACAAGAGTCACAAATAATTAAGTTCTATCGGATCAAATATTACAAATGAGTTGAACTTAATTTTCTGTGAATTAAATGTGATAATCAGTGCTTTAAAGATGAGAGAGAGATGTAATGTTTTGCTCCTGTCTTTAAACTTGTCTCGTGTGTTTCTGTCAATGCAGGCTTCTGTCTCTTTTGTAGTTGATATCTTTAAAATATCTTCTGTCTATTTTAACACTTAAACAGACTATCCACAGACTGTTTAGAGGCTTGCAGACTATCCAGGGGACACATAGACTACCGGTGTGACTATCTGTCTTGTTGCAGACTACCGGTATGACTATCCTTCTTAGTGCAGACTACCGGTGTGACTTTCCTTCTTGGCAGACTACCGGTGTGACTATCCTTCTTAGTGCAGACTACCGGTGTGACTTTCCTTCTTGGCAGACTACCCAATTCTTTAGCAGACTATCAAACTGAGCTGTGTATGCTGAGCAGACTATCTCCTAGACTATCCCAGATAGTCTTTTAATAATAAAACCATAGTCTTAAAACACTTCTGATAGTCTTTAAGCAATCTATATTAATTCTAAATTAATTAATTCAATAATTAACTTAATAAATAAATTAATTCTTGAAGAATTAATTTATTAATTAAGTTAACTAAATACTTTAAATTAATTAATAGAGAATTAACATAATTCATTTGATAGTCTAATCTTCACTTTTAAACCACTGAAATAAATAAAGAACCTCCACTGAATATTTGTTGACGCTCAATGCACGGTCTGGTTCATGAACGACTAACTTCAACTTCTGTTCTTCATTTTGACTTTAAGCTGTGGTCAATTTCTTCTGACAACTTTCTTTAAATATTCTGTACTGATACTGTCTCTTGTCACTTGTAGAAATCTCTGTCCTTCTGAATTAAATCCATGACTTTGAATACCACACTGAGGCTTGATCAGTAGACTGAACTTCTTCCAGTGTAAAATATCAAAACTATAGATTGACTTGTAGATTTGTTCCTTCTGATAGATAGCATCTTCTGAGATTCCTGTGACAGTTAATGTTATTTACTTATTACAATCTACTTTAAGTTGAGTTGGATCCTCGAACTACAAATAGGCTGAGTCATATGCCTTTCAATCTCCCCCTATTTGTTTGTTATAAATTAACAAGCAAATTCCTAGAGGATAACTCAACTAACTCAACTTAAACTAGTAAATGATAAAACATTAATAGCAAGTAAATAATAATAAAGTTCTGGTTTTTATAACAATTTCCAGATTCAAACATAATGATAAATACAAGATAGATGATCCTCTAGCCTGATCATATTAAACATTATCCTATCTTGATCTATCTAACTCTAAAGATATTACATGTAGAGTTGTTCTTCATTTCTGACTGTCTTCCTTCCTTATTTCTCCATCTTCTGGGTCATCCATTTCTGGCAGATTTTTGTGCAATTCTTCATCAACTAGCAACTCTTTTCTTGATGAGAATCCTGTAGGGCGAACAAGAGGAATTCCAAGTGCCTTTCTCAACTGACCTTTGAACTTCTCATAATCCTTTAAAAAATTGACTTCTGCATAGGATTTAATACGATCAGCAATTTCTAACTTCTCTTTAGTAGAAAATCCTTGATTTCTCAGAACATGTTCAATATAGACCAGCTGCTTGGCAGAGTGTGTGAACAATTCCTCATTCTCAAGATTGATTGTATGAAGCACTTCACCTTTAAGGAATTTCAATTGTCTAGGCAATTCAACTATTTCAGGACCAGCTCTTTCAGCAAACTCTTTGAATTTCTCATGAAGTAGTACACCCAACTCAGAAGAAGTTCTTACCTTTGGCCTAAGAACCCAGATTTTTGTCAATGATTTGTCATAGAAGAACTGAATTGAAACTCTTTGTGTTCCAAACTCATGACAATCAACAAATATTAATATCTCATCTGTTTTCGTTTCACCTGCAGTTGTTATTCTCACAACTTCTGTTCTTAGGGCTCTCATGTACATATCGTGTGTTGGGTTAAGCTCTTTGAGTCTTTCAAAGATAGAAAGAAGTCGACTATCATCATTATCAAGAGATTGATGTGAGTCTATCACTCGTTGAGCACGATCCCATTTCTCACCACTCTTAAACTTGACGTATAACTTCCTCTCTTGAGTTTTAAGTACATGCTCTCGTTGCCTTGCTTCTGCTTCCTCTTTTTGAAGTCTTTCTTTGTGTGCAAGCATATCTAGTGTTCTCTGAAGCTTTTCATCTCGCAATTTGAGATTTGCTTCTTGCCTTTCAGCTTCTAATTCAGCTTCAAAATCCAGTTTTGCTTGCCTCAAAAATAAAAATAATGAAGTCTCTATGATCGGTTCTATTTCTACAACTATTTTGAATAAGGGTATATAAAATTGTTAGAGGGTATTTTAGTCAAATGAAGAAAAAAGGGTGTGCATTAATAAATTTAGGGTGTGCATAAATCAGCACCCTAAAATATCATTGTTTTTATCCCCCAATATTTTATGATGCAGAATTTTGATAGAATTATTATTGATTTTTATACTTTTTAAAATTCGCCAAAATCAGTAAATTTTGTTAGAAATATACGTGAATCAATAAAATTATATGTTAATTTCGTATGACTTTGCATATAAATATATAATTCATAAATACTAATTTTTAAATAAATAATTTGTAATTCGTTTATATCTTTCAAAAATTGAACAGATACGTACTCCAAAAACGTTTTTAAATAAAGTTACAATGGCGTGGCATGGCTAACGTGAAATGTTGAAAGGTGTTAATGGGTGAAATTTATGTGAATGTAGCACGAATGCTGAAAATCAACTTCCTAAATTAAAATTAGCATAAATAATGTGAGACTACGAATATTTTATTATTAAATTAAGAAAAAGATAGACTATCCACCTCTTAGCTTACAAAAATTAAAAATCACTGTTTGAATAATACTTTTCAGATTTAGTTTACAATAAACTTTCGGGAATTGTTACTTAAAAAACTTTTTTATTTTTACAATTGTTTGCAACAAATTGTATTAAAATATATTATAAGTTAAATATGGCGGGATAATTCAAGTGGTGATGACTTATTTATTGTCATTCGATATCTGAATTCGATTCTTGCTCATACTGAATTTTTTTAAAAATAAATAATTATTTATAAGAAATATGAATTTAATTATTAAAAAATATAATGTAAATTATGATTCTAGAATTATAATGTACTCTAAATATGCCTCTAAAAATAGGAAAATATATTTTGAAAATAACATTTCTCTATACTTCTTGCGAGAAATTAAACTACACTTGAAAAACAACATAACATGCCCTAATTCCAATGACAACAAGTACAATAAGTTGAAGGGTAGTTGTTGGGGATTTACAAATATGTATCACATTGTGTTTCAAAGGAAAAACAAAGAGTCGTCCAAAGTAGACTCACCCCTGGGAAGTTACTTCTTGCAAAACTGCAAAGGCCGGTGATGAGAATTACAAAAAAGGGCTTCCTTCATTTTCATTAAACCCCAAAATCCCCATAAAAATACAGCTTAAAGTTGAGGGGCAATTATGGAATAAAGAACCTTTCCTCTAGAAGGCAACAAGGGGGATTACCTATTTATTGCTGCTTCACAAATTTTGGGGAATAGTTGGGTTGTTGTTCAATTTATGACACTGGGGCTTCCCTTTTGTTATCATCATCATACCCTTTTCATAATTCATTTCAATCACAACTGTGTAGGTATACATACATCTGTTTGTGTGTATATTTGTTAAAGAAGTTGTCTTTTGTGGAAATTACTACATTACCAGACATTTTCTTTAATTTATAGGGATAAAGTTAGGATCTTTATTCGATATAATCTATGTTTGTTTAATTCAGCTGTCCGATTTGATCGCTGAGTCCAAGATTTGACTGAATCGGTATGTATTTGTAGCCCCTTTTCTTGTTTTTTTTCATTTCTTTATTTGTGATTGTAAATTAATGTTTAGTAAGGGTTTTGTATTTTCTTGATTTTAAAATTTAGGGTTTTAAATTTGTGTGATAGTTGGTTGTTTCAGCATTATATGATTATGAAGTACATGCTGCTAGTGATCTTGCAATTTACTGATTTTTCAGTTTATATTGCATGCAGAGGATTAAGTGATTGTTCAATTGATGACATTGGATTGTTTTCGGGTTTTTTGTGGAAGTGTTGAGGTAATTAGGAAGAATAGATAAGGCAGATGAATGTGGTGGGTAAAGTTGGGAGCTTGATAGCTCAAGGTGTTTATACTGTTTCCACCCCTATTCATCCTTTCGGTGGAGCTGTTGATATTATTGTGGTTCAGCAGCCTGATGGTTCATTTCGTAGTACCCCTTGGTATGTTCGGTTTGGTAAGTTTCAGGGTGTTCTGAAAGGGGCAGAAAAGATTGTCCGTATAGAGGTTGATGGAGTTGAAGCTGATTTTCATATGCTTCTTGATAATTCCGGGGAGGCTTATTTTCTTAGAGAGATTAGTTCAGGGAAAGATAGTGAATGCAATGATAGGACGAAGGATTCCGATAGTTTGGGTACTGCCCGGGATGATGCAAGCAGTATTGACTATAATGATGACGATGATCGTAGAAAGGAAAATATTGGTCATTATCGACACGAGGATAGCTTTTCTGGGACAGTTGAAGTTTTGCAAGATGAACATATTTCTTTAGGTGTTGACCGAATTGAGATAAATGAATCTGATAATGAAATGCCTTTTTATGACTTTCAAGATGAACACTCGTTCCTTGACGATTCACTTGAGTTGTCAGAGTATGGGTCTAGTCGATATGACAATTTAGATAGTGTTGATGATTTATCCGAGTCTCGAATATTAGATTCTGAGGTCGTCTTGGTTAGTGTAGATGGTACGATACTGACAGCGCCAATTTCATCGCTGGAGAGGAATCTAGAGAATTTGAAATCGAGGTCACCTCAATTTCAGCCAAGTCCTGGTGAAGGGACAGAGGTTTCTGAAAACATTGTAGACTTCAGTACAGGTGTCACGACTTCTGCTGCTGGAGATGTTCAAGAGGTCCAAAATGATAGTAATGCAGTTGAGCAGGATTCAAACTTTCACGAAGGACATCAGGGAGATGATTGCCAAGATCAAGAAACTCAGATGGATGAAGGCAAACAGGAGATAAAGCAAAGCACGGCTGCCAATGCAGATGATGCATCTATTGGTCTTAAGAGAGATGATGTTTTTAAGAGCTGCCTAGAACTGCATGAATTGGATAGGACTAAGAGTTCACTATCAGTGGTGATTCAGGATGACGATGAAGATCCAAAAGAGAAGTCTCCTCAAAATCTTTCCAGACTTGATGAAGATGAGGGTGAAAGTGTTGGTATGTCAGTTAACAGTGAAGCTGATGAAGATCCAGGGGAGAATTCTCCTCAAAATATTGTAGTAGCCGATGAAGTGGATGATGGAGAAGTTTCTGTATCGTTAGATGGTGACAAAACATCTCTTCTGAAATCTAATTCTCCAAGCAATACAACTTACCCCGATTCAGAGGTTGAAAAGGAACTTGTTGAGACGAATGTGACACCTACATCTCAAAACTTTCCTGATACTTCTCCTGTCAATTCTCCCACTAATGATTTGGAACAGAAGAATTATGTTGGCAGTAATCAGCAACAGAGTAATTCAGAAAGAGCTGTTTCCGAAGGCGATTGCACTCAGAGCCCGACTGTGGAATCTCGGACATCTCATGAAGAAATCAAAACTGATCTAAGCCAACGTAAGAACTGACTTCTGGTCCTCTTAGGTTCTCGGCGTGTTTTTACAATGATGTTATATTTAATCTGTTATAGATATTTTGTTTTAGGGTTTGAAATCTCTCTTTGTGGAAACTTACTCTCGGCTGGTATGGGTTCAAGGGAGGCTGCTAAAGTTTTTGATGCACACCAGATCTCTGAGGAGGAATATAAAATTTCTCCAGCATCAATCATCAAGAACGAGAACTTAGTTGTCAGATTTCAGAAGAAGTACTTGACATGGGAGAAAGCAGCACCAGTAGTCCTTGGAATGGCAGCATATGGTTTGGATTTACCTGTTGAGAACAGTGATTTTATTCGTGTGGAACAGGATGAGATACTGAAACATGGAGAAGATGAATGTGCCCTCCCTTCAACTCCTTCCGGGCGTAGATGGAGGCTCTGGTCATTGCCATTTAGAAGAGTTAAAACACTTGAGCATACTTCTAGTAACTTGACCGCGGAGGAGGTGGCTGCTAATGTTGAACATGCAGGATCAACTCCAACATCCAGTGTTTTAATTGAGTCTCCTCGCAAGCAACTACTTAGAACAAATGTCCCAACCTCTGAGGAAATAGCTTCTTTAAACTTGAAAGAAGGAAAAAATATGGTGAATTTCATTTTCTCCGCAGGGGTGCTAGGAAAGCCAAATGAGGTTTGTGTTTTTTAGTAATATGAATACCATCTTTCATTTAAAAGCGTTTCTAAAATCCATTTTTCCTAAAACAGGTTCAGGCTCATATTTACTTGTGGAAGTGGAACGCAAGAATTGTCATATCAGATGTTGATGGAACAATTACAAAGTAAGGCCAAAAATATTCTTATGTATTTGAAGTTTTTTTTTTCTGTTTTAAATGTGGTGCGTATTTTTGTTTAGTCCTAATGAGTTAATGCCACAAATATACAAAGAAATAATGTGTTATTGGTTATACCTATATTTGGTTACAATGCTTAATCTACATCTAATGACCGTGGCTGCGATTAGCAATTGAAAATTTCACTTATTCCTTGTGATTAATAGTAAATTGTGCTCGTTTCTAGGTCTGATGTTCTTGGCCAGTTCATGCCCTTAGTTGGCAGGGATTGGACACAATCTGGAGTAGCTCGGCTTTTCGGTGCCATAAAGGTAATTTTTTTGCCTAAGCTTTAGCTCTGGAATTATTGCTTATAAGCTCGTGTCGAATTTTGTGAAAGCTTGTGGTGTTGATTTAGCAAACTTATGTTTAGAAGTACTTTTAGATCCTTTCACAAAACAGTAACGTATTTTGACTTGGAGAATGCTTATCCAAAATCAGCATGCTAAGAATTTAAAGATTGGACTCACTGTTATAGGCAAAGACATCTCTATCAAAAAGTGAATGACTGAGGTTTCTTCTGCGGGAATGACAGTGTACGTGTTAAATAGTTCTAAAGAAACTTCATAAAGTGGAAAATGTCTCAATTACATGAGAATGTAGCAGTGTTTTCAGACCAGTCCCTAGCAAGTATAGAACTGCCAATTGTTTATCAACTTTGCTGTAGTTTTGTTTAAGTCAAGTCCTGCACATGGTGCTGTTTTATAGTTGCCTATATAGTTACTTAAAGGGTAAAAGGACATTTTCACCACTGTACTATTTCCGAAATTGCAATTGCACTACTGAACTACAGACGGACTACTGTACTTTAACGTTTTTAACAAGTTCACTACTGTACTTTAACGTTTTTAACATTTTCACCCTTGGTTTTGTGGCATTTGACTGACGGGAGTGGTGAACTTGTTCAAAACGTTAAAGTACAGTAGTCCGTTTGTAGTACAGTAGTGCAATTGCAATTCCGAAAATAGTACAGTGGTGAAAATGTCCTTTTACCCGTTACTTAAACAGATTTAGTTTGTCAACTTTGCAATTTTGTCTAGAATGATAACTGTTTTTTTTCCTATTTATAGGAGAACGGATATCAGCTACTGTTTCTGAGTGCACGTGCAATTGTTCAAGCATATTTAACAAGAAGTTTTCTTGTAAATCTCAAGCAGGTATTGAATTGCCTTCTATTGTGTCAGCCATTTGTATCGTCAGGTGATTACTTGACTATCGAGTGGACCAATCAGGCAATCAGCTAATGCTTGTGGTTTTTGAAAAATTGTAGTTGATAATGGAATGCATTGAAAATTATGTAACACCTGCCTCTGGTATAACTATTAATTGAATGCGTTGAAGATTTATTTAAACCCCTGGTCTTCTACTTCTGATTTTCCTAAAATAAGTCATAAGGTCTCTAAGTTACCCCAGCAATTGGTCTCTCTCCAGCTGTTTCTTTTCCCCCTATCTTTGTAGTCCCGAGGCTGTGGATCATTTGATCATGCGCCTAATATTGCAAATGATGCTTGCAGGACGGGAAAGCTTTACCTCATGGCCCTGTTGTCATATCGCCTGATGGTCTCTTTCCTTCATTGTATCGAGAAGGTGAAATCTCATTCTTTAAAAGATCATATCATCCCTCATACAGGCTTTGAGCTACCTAATTTTTAAGTTTAATTTAGCTTCACAGACTATCATATTCCTTTTGGAACGTGTAAACGGGTACTCGATAAATATGTAGAACTTATGTTTAATCAAATATCTATAAATGTATATATAATAGTGATTCAGCATGCGTGCCACTTTTGATGCATTTATCAGCCTGTTGATTTGCAGAAGTGTAATTGCCTTTATCGTCCCTGAAATCCTCGCTTCTTATCAAAAGTGTATTTAAATGAGATATGAACTATGTGATGGGAGAGATATATCTGATCAATACTTTATCTTGCAATAAAGTCTAGTGTCTGGTCGTGAAACTTAACTTTGTTGAGTGGAGTATATTAGTGGCTACTGTCATATGTTTTACTGATAATAAGCTTCATGATTTCCTAGAAATTCAATTGATGTGATATGCAGCTAATTTAAGCTAAACCCTTTCTTGGATCCACCTTTTCAATGTCAGAACATTTGATGTAATAGCAGCTTTTCTTATTTCTTGGAAGGGAAATTGTTTAAAGAAACTGTCATGCTGCTTTAATTACTAAACTCTTTAAATTTTATAAATGAATTTGCTTATAAGTTCCAAAAGGATATATTAACAAGCATTATGAGTTAGACTAACACGACACGTATCAGTGGGAAATGTATTGTTGCAGAAGGATGAGAATAGATGTTGCATTCAGTTTTATCCAGTAAAATTAATATTTATGAGCTTAGCATAGAAAACTTTAAAGCTTACAAAGAAATAGTGTCATGACTAAAGATCACCTCGAATGAGACTGGCAAATAATTTATTTGATGATGTTTTTGAATTTTAACTGATCACGCCTGTTGGGAAATGTTTGATATTCGTAGCAGCATGTTTTTACATTAAAGTTTATGCTGACCCATACTGTCCTGCAATACAGCTGGATGCCACAAATTGGATGAACCCTTTGAGGTGGACGGAGACTAGCTATTTTAAACCATCTTAGTGTCACTATAAGAAATTTGAATCTCCATTAATAGACCGTGTGCAAGTGAAGATCCTGGGCAGATAGTTTATTAATAATTTTTTAAATTTATGATATCATAGGTTGCTAATGCGTAGCACAACCTTTAGACCAAGCTTGTTTTGCTCCCTAACCTTGTGGCTGTAAACTTTTAACAAGGTTTCCCTTTGAAATTAGAAATCTTTTTTTGCATGACTGATTGATAATGTATTTTATTGTACCAAGTCACATGCTATATAAAATTTGACACGGCTTATTATTTCCTTGCTTAGTGTTTTTTCTAAAACATTCAACCTTCTGCCTTGCTCAGTAGTTGTTGCATGACAGTCATGCTTATAGTTGCAGATCATGTCTTTGCTTTTGTTTGTAGCTTTTACTTGAATACACTCGTTACAGTTTCTGTTCTAGTCCTAACACTTACATTTATGCTAAATAAAAGCTGATTGTTGCAATTTATTGACCATTTTTAGTTTTTGTTTTTACTGATGGCAGTTATAAGAAGAGCACCTCATGAATTTAAGATAGCATGTTTAGAGGTAATACTGTGTTACCATGAAATTGTATTCTAAATAAGCTGTGCCTTAATATTACTGCCATACTAAATTGCAAAGACTTAAAATTGGATTTTATATCACAGGATATCAAAGCACTTTTTCCTTCGGATTACAATCCATTCTATGCGGGATTTGGTAATAGAGACACCGACGAGCTCGCTTACAGGAAAGTTGGGATTCCAAAAGGCAAAATTTTTATTATTAACCCTAAGGTACTAATTTATATATTAGTCTAGGTTGTGGTGAATCCCCTCCCCTCCCCCCTCTCTGGTCGGGCCTTTTATAAGTTTGCTTGAATTTTCAGGGTGAGGTAGCCATTAGTCATCGAATTGATGCAAAGTCGTATACCTCCTTGCACACACTAGTAGATGACATGTTTCCACCGACTTCAATGGTTGAGCAGGTAATGAATGTTGCGAGTGTGTACCTTACCCCATAGTTAAGGAATGGAAACATTTACCAAGTATTAGTACACAGAAGAGGATACATTCTACGAGTATTATCAATACATGCTATTTATTATTGCTTTGATTAGGAATTAAACAATGATTTTACTTGTCAATGTATCTGCAGGAAGATTACAATTCATGGAATTATTGGAGAATGCCATTGCCAGATATTGATATCTTGTAAAATTTTGTCCTTACTGAAACAAGATGTTAATCTTTGAAGTATGGAACTGATGGTATCCGAAGGACGCCCAGCATTCATCTTATTATCAGCCAGCATTCATCTTATTATCAGCTATGGTGATGCTGTCGGGACTCTTTGATACTTAACGTTGCCGAAAGTTGATTGTAAACCATTCATTTTGTACTAAAACTGTTGGAACACATGTCACTTAATAAAACAAAAACCTCAAGCATTTTGCTGCTGCTGTTCTTAATGGTATTAGTATATACATAATTCTTGGACAATACAGAAAGCCTAGTCATTTGTCAATGGGGTATAGTTTTTTATGTAGCAAAGATTAGTGACTTGGGATTGTTATTATTTCTTTTTAATATCTTTGACATGGGTAATGAATGTGTCTTGAAAGTCAGATTATTATATCAACAATTAGAGACGGATATCTTTCTTGGTTTGCAAACAGATCGGTTTGTAGTTTCATTATCCCGAAATGTGTGAAGTTGGTATTCATTGAACGAAATTAAGGTAATGCAATAGCAATATGCATGCATTGTCCCATTAAAAGGCAACGTGCTCATGACTTGGCGAAACTAATGATTCATGTATATAATTCGATGGAATGTATTATTTAATTCCAAGTAAGACAGCATCTCCTCGTATATATAAGGGATGCATTGTCCTCTATTCTAAACCAAGCTCAGCAATTTAGAAAGTGAATTAGAGGTAAAATGGCCACTAATTATGAACATGTAGGAGGAGGAGAAGAAGAGTGTTATCTGCATATGGATTCCAGCTCTTTCTCCTCTAATTTGTCTTGCAACTCCGCAGACACTTACTCTAGCCGAGAATTTGAGTTCATTTCTGATGATCAAGAAAGCGAATTCGCCATTTTTCCAGCCGATGAACTCTTTTACGAAGGAAAAGTTCTTCCTCTCCACCTTTCTCCACGCTTACAAATGCTGCAAAGTCTATCCCAAAACTCCACACCGACCCCATTAGCTCAAGAATGCAATGTTTCTCCTTCCGAGTCTCTTTGCATGACTAGTGATAAGCTGAATGACTACTTTAACGCTCAACTCAGTGATGATAACTTCATTGTTGGTGACAGTCCCAAGAAATATCGGCCTAAGAAGAAGCTCAAACTCATCAAGAAGATCTTAGTTGGAAAAAATCTTATGGCATATCGTGCGCATTTGAAATCCTTTCTTTCAGAATCTAGTTGTACCAATGAATCCTCAACCATAGTTTCCGCCAATAAGAGTGAAGTAGGAAGCATTTCAAAAGGTGGAAATGACTACTTGAGCAAGAAAGTAAAGACTTCCAAGAGAATATCTGGAGGGCAGATAGCAAAAGAGGCTGAGTCGGCTTTCGGTAATGTCAAAAAATTGATTAGTGGTGAGAAAGTGGGATTCGAGGATCCACTTAATATTAGCCATCGGAGATCATTATGTGGGGCGATTAAGCCAGTTAAATGCTTCTCTTCATCCTCCTCCTCGTGTTCATCATTTTCATCTTCATCTTCATATGGACAAAATCTCCATAAGAGGAGAGACAGCTTTGGTTCAGATACTGAAGGTTCAGTCGATGCTGCTATCGCTCACTGTAAAAAGTCTCAACAGAACACTGATGATACTGAATCCGGGTATTGGTCATTTTCAGTTTCAAGAACTGCAGACTGCATTAGGGACTAGGAAGCGTACATGCATTAGTAGAGTAGTTGATGACAATTTCTGTTTTTTTCCATAACAAGAAAAAAACAGAAGATTGTTATCCGTGTAATTAACAGTTTCATGTGATCTTCAGGCATTTGCTATGTTGTGCCCTGAAGACAGAAATGTACCAAGTAATTGGGTTTTACTTTGAGTACTTGTTAATTAATGTAATTTAAAGCTCATTATCCATATAGTAATACTTTGGAAATAAGATTCTGTTGCAACTTATAAATTAGTATCTTTTTAATTTCGTAAAGTACCATCTTTAGTAAACATATTTTTTGTGAAGATTTTCAGATAGCTGCGAGAACTCTAATTGTTTCTGGCAAATTGTAAGACCATGTATCAGCAGAAGCTTTAGTCAACACTATTACTGGGTAACTTTGCCAGTGCAGACCTCTTTTTTGTTACATATTTTAGAAACTAAGTATTAATGTTCAAGTGATTGGCTTTGTGTAATTGTCGTTGGTCATAATTGATTCCTAAGATAGATATGTGAAAATGAATAGAGGAAGGAGCTAGCCTCTTTAAGGGTCAGGTGGAAGAAATACAAGTTTTATACCAACTCTGTTATCTACTTGCCGTTGTATATTTAAGTCAGGGTTTTCACGGAAACAACATCTCTTCTCGGAGTAGGAGTGTATGATCTGCAGACAATGTACCCTCCTATACCTTACTTCTGAGTAGTCCAATGTGATGACTGATCTCTGATGAGTATGTTTGGCTTTGTTTACACAAATATTGTATTTCTGTCTTCAAAGTGTGGTTGCACCCATTCAATATCAATATAAGAAAACTTGAGCTAAGATCAAGCACACTTAATTTTATTCCATGTAAGTATGTCCGAAAGATTGAAAGTTGTGCATTAATATGCTAGTAGTAGTGTACTACCATTATTTAATTCAAATAGAAGTAGTAGCACTGCACACTTCCATAGAATTTTTTATTTCCAAAATAATTAATACGGCTAAAACTGATAATATTTTAGATTAGATGCATGTTAAACATCATCTTCTTAACAAGTAACTAGATTCATGTGGAACATCATTCTTTTTACATAAACTGAAGTTTGATTCAGCTCATATGCACTCTTTCAGGCTTTATCGTCCAGGACCACCACCAAAAGTTCTAACAGAACACTGAAACGGTGCACTAAACTGAGGCATTGGTCTTCAACTTTACAAGGAGTTAAGTTAAAAATTCAACTAGGGAGATGTTTCTTACGACACTGCTTAATTTCTTGGGAATTTTTAAAAAAAAAAACTCTGAGTATTATATTATGACAAAAGTAACCGACTAATGCTTGTTAAACAAGCCATGCCACGCCAACCACTAAGCAATGCGTACATGCATCTACTGATCTTATAGAGGTTTCTCCACTCTTGGGCTTGTGAATGGTGATTTTTACTGTGGCGGAATAAGACCATTAATTTAAAGCGGTGTAGCATCAAATCATATTAAGTAGGGTCAATTTTTTTAAAAAAAAATTAAGGGGGGTCATTTTTAATTTATATAATTTATGTGTATAAATATTTAACTATAATTTTTTTTTAGAAATTTAAGGGGGGTCGGATGTCCCCCTTGCCCCTCTTAGGATCCGCCTCTGAGCATCACCATTTACTATGCTAATTTTTTTCACAAGGTCTGCCCCTTCTACCCATTTCGAAACTTGAACAATTCAATGTACCGCAGAACAGTTTAAATGTTTAAATAATGAACTTAACATAACTTAGTAACTATTGTCCTTCAACTGCAGTGAAGTTGTACAAAAGATTTCATGCCTCCCCTCCGAATATAAATCTATCTTGGTTTTCTCTTCTGCAGCAATTTCAAAGTATAATTTCGGAGTATTATATTTTTTACCTACAAATTCTGCTTAAGAGCTGATAAACAATAAGACATACACAAACACACATTCCTAACAACATAGACAAGTTTATATAAACACCCGCCATGTGTTTTTTAAAACTATAGGTGCACAACTATTACTATCATCATTTCTTTGATTAAGATAGACATGTGAGGAGTTTTTTAGGTCATACTTATGGTCGAGTGTCTACCAGTTATAACAGTAGGTCAAATCATTAAAATAAAGGTAAGGTTGCCTACAACAAGACCATCATGCCTAGAAAAAGTTACATACTAGGTCAGATTTCTAAAATATAAAATGAGGGTAAAGTTGTGTACATGTTTGTAAGAAATTAAAAGGCAATATAATTTGAAATACATAATCACTACATATTATTCAAGTTTATTTTCTTTGTGATGAAAACTGGAAAGTAATACATTTTGCTTTCATTTCATACAAATTCTTGTATGTACATTAATATTATAAATAATGTTCTTGTATGGACCTATCACTTGCAAAACTACACTTACAAAATTATCACTTGTAATATCGAAGTTCACATTTTACCTATTTTAACTAATTTATGAAATTGGTTTGTCCAATTCACATTTCAACCACTATATTTGTGTTATGTATGTTTACTACAATCCATTAATATACTTACTGAAATAAACGTTGGACGAAGATTCCTCAAAAACTTAGCTGAAATAGGCGAAATGTTATTAAATGTAACCAAATGTTAACTATAATATTGCCAATGTTAATTTCGAAAGTGTAGTATTGCAAGTGATATGTGAACAAAGAAAAAATACATGGAATGCACTTAACTCGTACATATTTATGTAAATATGACCTGTATGGTAGATCACTTGATAGCATTGTGAAAAGACTCATCCCCCTCCCCATTACTAAGGTCTAAGGTTTAGATTGTCGATGCCTCTCTCTCTTTCCTATGACTGTCCTCTAACTCGAATATTATTCAAAAATCCTAGCTTTGGCAACAATGAAGTACTCCCTCCGTTCCTATTTAGTAGTCCATTTTGAGAAAAAAAAATTGTCCCTAAATAGTTGTCTCTTTTCATATTTCAATGCATGTTTTTTAAGTTTTTTCAAAAATACCCCTACACTTCTATTTCCAATGTTTGACTCTATAATTTATTATAAATTCAAAAGTTATTATTTAATGCAATAAGTAGGGACAACTATGGAAACAAAATATGACATTAAATATTTCTTAAGATGTGTGTTTTTTTTAAAATGGACTACTAATTAGGGACGGAGGGAGTAACTTCTTTCTTGAGAATAGGTTGTCAAAGAAACAGTTGATCCCAGTGATTCTCACAAGTGGAAACCATATATTACTATTAAGCAAAGCAAAGGATCTACTAACATCGGAGTCAAAATTAAATCTCCCTATGCGAAGGACTGCCATGCAGGGTGTGTGACTTTCAGATCGCATCTTCAATGAGGACGAAGGGAAAGGACAAATATAAAAATGAATGTAATCGCAACGTCATCTATATCGCGATTAGCATGTCATGGATGTTAATTTCAAGTACTAAGATATATTGGGGTACTATTATGAACTTGCCTTTATTTACATACTTAGGAACCTTAGCACAAGGCCAGAATTACAGAAAAATGCCTTTATTGTTTATCCAGGCCAGAAATATGGTGAAACACTTGTACAAACCCGATTTTGCACCGTGCATGTGTACTAAATGTTGCAAATTGCAACGAACTATTTGTTGAAATGACAAAGAGTTGGCTTTATGATTGCCAGTCTATAGGGTTTTGTTCAACTTTTTGTTGACTGCTAGAGGAGATGAGAGAAGATGGTAGAAACATTACTTGAAAAAAAGATATTTGATAATCGTTCACATGTTCGATTTTCCTTTTTCTTTGTATTTGATAGTCTTTTGTGACTCATTCGAATTAAAAAATACGATTAATTTATATTTATTAATTTTTGAAATAGCAAGTAAAGGTTCTCGACTCATTAAGGTTTTTTACTCTGCGTGCATAGCAACAGTGAACGATTCCTAGTTGTAGTAATATCTGAAAAACATATCATAGTTTGTATTTGGTATTAACATTTTATTTATTTTCAGACCCAACTATAACAATAATAATAAAGCAACAGTGAACGATTCCTAGTTGTAGTAATATCTGAAAAACATGTCATAGTTTGTACTTGGTATTAACATTTTATTTATTTTCAGGCCCAACTATAGCAATAATAATAAAGCAACATAGAATGATAGAAGTAGGAAAGATAACTATGAAAGATGAGAATTGCAAATACAACTGCAATATAAAAGATATGGGAATATTAGGTTCAGTTTGTAAAGAGTACGTTTTGAGTTGTAAGCCTTACAAAGCTAGAACGTGGGTGGGCAACGGATGTAAAGGAAATGAAAAAAGAAAGTGGTATATATGCTGTTCCTTTAAGGCTATAACACAACAAATACATGAACAGGCATCTGATTCGATCAGCTTGAGAGCTGAACAATATGTAGCTTACTGAAGATGAACAAAGTAGCTTTCTGTCTCACTCACCTACAGCAAAAGAATTTCTTTTAAAGAATCAATCGGTTTCGGTGGAGGCTGCATATGTTCCCTAAGAATCAGAATACAATTCCGCAATGGTTTCAGAGTAAATTAATATAATTTGCCTAATAAAAATAGTCAATTTGATTAACTGAATTTTAAAAAAAAAACTAACTATGCAAATCAAATCCTAATGTGCCAACTACTCCAAATCAGGGGCATGGCCTTCTAGTACGTAGACTAAGTTTATAAGAAGGGTAAGAAGAATTTGTAGACATTCAGCTTCTCTCTATAATTATATACCTCTCAGACCAATAGCTCATACAGTGAAGATAACATGAAATTGAGTATAGAAGAAGATATGATAACAAGTGCTACCCAAGCTGCAACTAGTAACATGCATAAACTAGCTATGGAAGATAAATTTACAGAATTCTCATCCTGTTCATCTAGAACCATCTCTCTGGGTGGTAGAGCTATAGATCGCTGCAATCCCATAATCCGAGATGCAGCTAGACTTGGCAAAGTAGTGCAGCTGACTACTGATAGTAGTACACCACCTACCTCTCCTCAACCAACTACAACTTCTAAACACCACAGCAAAAATGCAGAAAACTTTGATATACATCAGACCAAGAAGAAGATTACTACAACTACAATAAAATCATGTTCAAAGAAAGGTAACAAGATTACTAGTGCTGCAAATGATGCTCAGAAAATGGTAAACAAGACTTGTAGTAAGGCTGTTACAGGTAGGGAGGAGATTGGTGTGAATAATACTAGTCCTGGTGATTCGTCAAGGTACTTGTTGACAACCAGTAATACCAACCATATGAGTTCATTCTTATACTCACGTCGGTTTGATCCCCTCCTGACTATGGTGGAACAATCTCCTTCGACCTCTTCTTCTCCGTCCCAACCAACCTTCTCTCCCCCTTCCCCTGCAGCTTTTGATAACCAGGTTTCAATTTTTTATCTCTTTCTTTAATTTCCTATTTAATATAAAAACTTGTTTATGTAAAATTTCATACCAAGCTACTAATATCGTGTATGTTATGACTTCACAAGATGAAATTACACTAACTAGCTTTTCATGGTTCTGCTAATCATTTACCACATCATGGATATTACTATATTAATTGCACATAATATTTATCATATGCAATTTTTACAAATATATAATCTACAGAAAAGAATGATGCATAATCTTAGTAAACAGCATCAAATATTGGCTTTGGAAGAATTTCTAGGTTCGGTGTTATGCCTCGAACCTTGTAGGTTGGCGTTGTCCCTCTAAACCCCATGTCAACTCACCCAGCAGTTGGGTATACGAAAGCTGTCAATCAAACTGACCTTGTTTCTGTATCATGTTAGATGCCTAGGTCTAGGAGCACAGTAAGGTGTTAGTAGAGATTAGTAAATGAATCATATTTTCTTAAGAGTTTTTACTTAATTATGGTACCATTAGTATGAAAATTTCTTGGCCAGCCTATACTAGATTCTAAAACAAAACCACTTGCGTTTGTGTTACAGAATATGTATATTTGTCCATGCTTTGTTGGTAAAAGTCAATTACAGAAGTTAAAAATACAGTCACACACATGCCTCCCCTAAGACTAGAACCCTTAACCTTTTGTTACCAAGAGAAGAGGGAAATCTGCCCAGGTATGGCAGTTATGAAGTTTAATTAGTATTGTATATTCACTATATTGTGTTGTTTGCAGGTAGTGGTATTACGAGTGTCCCTTCACTGCAAAGGATGCGAAAGAAAAATGAGGAAACATATCTCCAAAATGAAAGGTATGTTTATAATTCACACACACACACATTTTCACGACTTTTAATTTGATGTATAACTTGTATCGTATATTCTCAGGAGTGAGATCTTTCAACATAGATTTTGCAGCAAAGAAGTTGACAGTAGTTGGAGATGTGACTCCCCTGTCTGTACTAGCTAGTGTGTCCAAAGTGAAAAAAGCTCAACTGTTGACACCACCACTAGTGTCCTCAACCTCTATCCCATCTTCTTGCTCAAAGATGTCAGCAGCATTTAGCAAAGACAAGGCTATTCTAGTATGAATATTAATGGAAAGACGGGCTGGTGTTAGGTTTTATATTTATAGTTTATTAAGTACTTGATTTACCTAAGCCTAAAGAATTTTGAGTATTTAACTTTTTCATAAAAATTAAGGGTGTTGTTTTGAGTTAATTATACAAATATTATGAGAAGTACTATGATTTGCTAGGTAATTTTTTTTAGATAGGTATTTATATTTAAACTAACAGAAGAGAATATTACCTAACATGTTTGCTTTGTAAAACAGGGTTGCAGAAGCTAAATAATGATGATGCCCTGACAAATAGCAAAAATGGACCGCCTACTTTACTTGTATTAAGTTAGCATCTTTTCCGAAACTTAATTTAACATGGTATAAGGCTCACGTATGCCGGAGGTCTATAATTAGAAACTCTGCACGCCCTATAATTTCAAAATTAAGAATAGCCATTTGGATACTGAAGTTGAAAATTTCCTAAAAACTTAGGACTATAGCGATCTAATTTTCCATCTCAAAATGAACCTTCAAGTGGAAGAAAAATATCAAAAGTATAATACTGTATCAATCAAGTGGTTTTTCTGTTTCCGTAACACCTAAGATTGGTAATTTAATAGTTGATCACAAAGAAAGAAGTTTCTGGCTCTCTATCTCTATACATAGCCACATAGGTAATAATATTAATCGGAGATTTGTACCCATGATAACCTATTTCCACTAGCATTGTGGGCCCATGTACTTATATGTTCATGTTTACAGGATGGAACTATTAGACTTGGACATTGTCAGACAATATAAGTTATTTTAAAAACAAATTATATCCTACATAATATACCATTCTGTTTCCTATAATTATAGAGCTACAAGAACATTGAACAGTAAGTGATACTATGTTCAGGTTTGAACTTGGCCATACTCTAATATTCATTGACAAGTCCACAATTTGTGTTCGCTTAAAGAACCAGTAAAACTGCATAGCTCTAGCTGGCTTAGCTCGTGCAAATATCGTAATGAGATATTTGAAGGAGAGAGATGAAATGGATGGGGAGAGAGATGGACGGAGCAAGAGAGGAGAAATTGAGTGAGTGAGCTTGGAGAGAGATGTTTCCATGACTCAAGAGTTTGGTTGTTTTAGGGTTCTATTTAGCAGGAAGAACGGAATCTAAAACCCTTTGTATGATTTTGGGGGATAATTTTATGATTGTGATATTATTGGGATTATTTGGGCTTTGTACGGTTTTGGGCCTTGTGGGTTAGATTCAAATTAGAAACCTATAATCTTAATCGTGGATTATGTGTAATCAATGATCGAGATTGATTCATTCTGCTGCAGTACACGATATTTTAGTTTTGCTGCAGCACACGTCTATACTATTATAAAACATTGAAAGTTTGTCGGTTTGGTTTTCGGTAGGGTTATCCTAAATAATGCTTTCAAATAATGACGGTGCCCTGACAAATAGCAAAAATGGACCGCCTACTTGTATTACGTTATCATGTTTTCCAAAACTTAATTTAACATGGTATAAGGCTCACGTATGCCGGAGGTCTATAATTAGAAACTCTGCACACCCTATATTTTAAAATTTAGGAATAGCCATTTGGATACTAAAATTGAAAATTTCCTAAAAACTTAGGACTATAGCGATCTAATTTTCCATCTCAAAATGAACCTTCAAGTGGAAGAAAAATATTAAAGGTAATAATACGGTATCAATTAAGTGGTTTTTCTATTTTCGTAACACCTAAGATTGGTAATTTAATAGTTGATCACAAAGAAAGAAGTTTCTGGCTCTATATCTCTATACATAGCCACATAGTATTAACTGGAGATTTGTACCCATGATAACCTATTTCCACTAGCATTGTGGGCCCATGTACTTATATGTTAATGTTTACAGGATGGAACTATTAGACTTGGACATCAAGATCGTTCAGACAATGTAAGTTATTTTAAAAACAAATTATATCCTACAAAATGTATACCATTCTGTTTCCTATAATTATAGAGCTACAAGCAAATTAAACAGTAAGTGATACTATGTTCAGGTTTGAACTTGGCCATACTCTAATTTTCATTGACAACTCCACAATTTGTATTCGATTAAAGAACCAGCAAAACTGAACAGCCCTAGCTGGCTTAGCTCATGTAACTATCGCAAATGAGTAAGCCTAGCTTGCACAGTATATGTCCTGCACTAAAGTGCAGCCTCACACGAAACTCAGCTATAACTAGATTGAAGACTTCAACACTTACGCTGAATAAAATACATGTGCATACCACAAACAGTCAAACAGAACGTACAATTTGCCATAACTAAGTTAAATTTTAAACGATCACCATGTTCAAATTCTGTCTTATATTTCATTAAGTAACAAGGAAATTAATATCTTCCATATAACTACAAAAGACAGTGGTGCATAATGCCTCCCTAAAAATCTTTCATACCTTAATCAAATTTAAAAACCTAAATAAACAACAAAATTTTCATTGTACCATGTATAATATTCAACAACCAACATTTAGAATACGAACTGCTGCCTAATACATTAGCCAAACTATAAGCAGAGCAGAACCAAAATGATACCTTACTTTACATGAACTAGTTTCTCTCCCAAAAGACATCGCCTGCTGCACTCCTTTCATTCTCAAACATTTGCGCGCTTTCTTTCGTTTTCCACCTTTTGCGAGAAGAGCTTAGTGGCACTTAAATTATGGTCAAAATACTGTGCGTAAGGGTGTCCTTTAGGAACAAGCCTCCTATACTTCTGAAAATTCTTCTCAGCCTCATCTTTCTTCCCCATTAGACTATATATAATACTTTGACACAAATACGGACGAAAATCCCTCGGCTCTTCCTTGACAAGATTCTTATAAATCTCCAATGCATCCCCGAAATCCCCTTGAAAAACCTGAACTTGAGCTAACAAAAGCATAAAATCCCTAAAATCCCCTTTCTTATTTCCTTTCTTGACCATCTCAGCTCCCTCCCTAATCCTTTTCTCCACCTCCTCCAATTCAGTAGCCGATTTCGCTTCATCCTGTGAAGCAACCATCACTAACCCATGATACGCCTCAACACGTAAAGGGTCCTTGTCCAATATCTCATTAAACCCTTTCTTAGCCAATTCTAAATCTCCACTATAACAATACATATGGGATTTGAGCAAAGGCCATTCTTTATCTTCGGGTTCAAGAACGATCAACTTATCGATAATTTCAGTAGCTCCTTCAACTTTCTTGTTCTTGATCCTAATCTCCAACAAAGCTTTCAATGCCTCAACATCATCCTCATGAGAACTCAAGTACTCTTCAAGATTCCTCTCCCTATCTTCATCAGAAATGACCTCTTCTTCAACCGTGTTTACGGGTGTCGATACAGGAGCAGCAATTGCAGGTTTCAGACCACATTTGGCTAGAATAATCGCTGCAGTGACCGTGGCAGCAATAAGGGCTGTCTTGAAAGGAGATAATGGGTGAGAATTCGGAGATTGGAGAGACTTTGGTGTGGCAATTGGATGATTAGATAGTGAAGATGATGTTTTTAATGATTGGGGTTTCAAAAATGATGGTGATTTTGAAAGGATGGGTTTGAAGGAGAGAGATGAAATGGATGGGGGGAGAGATGGACGGAGCGAGAGAGGAGAGATTGAGTGAGTGAGCTTGAAGAGAGATGTTTCCATGGCTCAAGAGTTTGCTTGTTTTAGGGTTTTATTAGCAGCAACAACGGAATCTAAAACCCTTTGTATGATTTTTGGGGGATAATTTTATGATTGTGATTTTATTGGGATTATTTGGGCTTTGTACAGTTTTGGGCCTTGTGGGTTATGTTTGAAATTAGAAATTTATATTACATTATAACTTTGGACTAATCTTAATCTTGGATTAATCGAGATTGATTCGTTCTGTGCACTGTATTTTAGTTTTGTGCAGCACATATATTAATATATAAAATTAAAAAATGTAGTGTATTTATGTAGTACATAATAATTTATTGGGTTTTTTTGAAAAATATCATAACATATAATTTTTTTTGCAAAAATATAACCATTTTTTAAAAACAATTGCAAAACTACGGGATGTAATTACATTCAACCAGATGCAACTGATTTGAAATTTAACTTTTAGTTTTTCGTTGCATTCAATTGCATATGTAGTTGTGTTCAATTGCAACCGTTAAAAATAGAAAGCTATGAGTGTCCTGCGGGGCCTTACGGTGGAGCACACCACCGCCGACCGAATTCCGGCGAATTTCTGGCGAGACGAGAACACGCCTGTTGAGCCTCTAACGCAACTTTCAATTTTTGAATTTAATGATTAAGATGAATGCCTTGTGGGGTCTGTTCTATAAAATCAATCAAAATCAACTAGATCTAATTACAAAAAGCAACTAAAATGAGATATCAAGAATCAACAAAGATTTTTCCTAAAAAATTTTGCATTTCTTGCTGGCCGTGTTTGGTTTTTCTCATCTCCCACTGTCATCATCTCCACCAAATCTAAACCAACAACCCAATATGTGTGTATTTATATATGTATATATATATATGTGTGTGTGTGTGTGTGTGTGTGTGTGTGTGTGTGTGTATGTATATATGTGTGTAGAAAGAGAAGACGAAGAGAGAAGAGGGAAAGAAAGAGAGAAAATTGAAGTTAGGAGATGAGGCACAGTAGCTTGTAAGCATAAGTAAAAAAGAATCAAACAT
This sequence comes from Kitagawia praeruptora, assembly GCA_037693485.1. Taxonomy (NCBI): domain Eukaryota; kingdom Viridiplantae; phylum Streptophyta; class Magnoliopsida; order Apiales; family Apiaceae; genus Kitagawia; species Kitagawia praeruptora. Next base: position 49,874,708 of record CM075348.1, on the reverse strand, counting down.
GATTTGATGAGAGAGACCTGATTTGATGAGAGTGTATGAAATGAGAGAGTGTGTGTGTGAAGCTGTTAGTGGATGCGATGAATACACTGTACTTTTGCAAATGAAACCTTTTAATTTTGAAAAAACAATATAATTGCAAGAAAATTGAATTGAACGTAGATTTGTAAAAAAAAAGTTGTATTTTCGGTAAATTCTCTAATTTATTTGCTAACCTATAATCTGTTTGCTAACCAGATCCAGGCTCTCTTATAATCCCTCATATATATTTTTTTTTAAAAATATATTATTTTTCACATAACATAACTTATATATCATCATTAAACATGTTTTAAAAAAGTAATTATAACAAAAAATAATAAATAATAATTAAAATACTATAACTTTTGTGGAGAAAAGGCCCCAATAAATTTTAAACTAAATATTTGAAAATGTCCCAGCTTAAAAATATTGCTCTAAATATTACACTACATAAGATTGTATAGCGTTTTGAGATTATTTTATTTTATTTTTAAAATAACGCTACATAAGATTGTATAGCGTTTTAAGATTATTTTATTTTATTTTTAAAATAACGCTACATTGTGTAGCACTTACGCTACATTATGTAGCGTTTTGGGGGTAAGGGAAGGGGTGAAGCTACTTGAAATAGTGTTTGTTTGGAAGGGGAGGGAAAAGCTAGCATTTAGGGGTGTAGGGTGGGAGGGGTGGAAGCGCTACTTTCACTAGCATTCGGGAAAGGGGAGGGGAGAGATTTTTAAATTATTAAAATTTTATTTTTTATTTTATTCAATTAATATTTTAAATTTTTATCTGTATTTTCTTTGGGTTTAGATAGTTTTCATTTGAGTTTCAACGGGTTTAATTTGTGATTTAGAAATATGAATTTTTTTGATAAAATTTTTAAATTTTATTTGTGTTTCTTTATGGATTCAACAATTAACCTTTGGGGTTCAGCGTTTTCATTTTGGGTTTTTAAAATATTCTGTTAGACGAATAAACCGTATATGGATTTAGGGTTTAGTATTTCCTAGACCCTAAATCCTAACCGATCCTGATTTTTAAAAAATCGGCGTCCCGATTTTTTAAAAATTAAGTCGCCGAACTTGTTGAAAAAATAATTGAAAATTTGATTATAATTTTTTAATAGTGTTTGCAAATATATATGTAGGAAAAAAAATATAAATAAAAAATAAAATAGGCAATACCGCCTAAAATAGTGTTTTGGGTTCAAAACAACACTTTAAGTAGAGTTTTGGCTAACACCACTTGAAGTAGCATTTTGGGTTCAAAATACCACTTTAAGTAGAATTTTAAACCCAAAACTCTACTTAAAATAGGATTTAAAAAAAAACAAAACAAAACACTACACGGTGTAGCGTTTTCATAAAAAAATGAAAACCCTACACGATATAGTATTTTCGTGTGATACTTGAGATCATCTTTTCAGTTTGTGATATTTGGTAATATTTAATAGGGGTGTCAAAATTTGACACGACCCGAAACCCGACACGAACCTGACACGGAAAAGTACGAATTTGGGTCGAGTGTTTTGAGTTTCGGGTCGGGTTCGGGTTGGGTAAAAATTGTTGGGTTCCGAGGCATAAAACGCAGCGGATAAACGTAAATAAAACAAAAATTTCGAAACCCAAACTCATGATCCATGTATAATTATGGACAGATTATGGTGATAACGAATCATACCTTTAAAAGAGCTTTACTTTCACGAACTCAACGGAGATCCTAGCTTTCACGATTTGTGTCTATCTCTCGGAAAACACCTCTATGGTATCCACACGAGCACACGGAATGGATGTACTAGCCTCATTTGATGATTCGAGATCTGCCTCTTGTTTGCTGCTACGCTTCTAGGGTTTTCCCAAAAACGTAATGACCTATTAACCTATCATTATCTATTTATAATGAATGATTAATAGGCCCATAACAGCAAAGCCCAACCCTTGTAGGTATATGATTAAATAATAAAACGAATTTCTATTATTTAATTAATAACTAAGTCGTACTTAATTATTATGGGCAGAAATAATACTCTAATTCGAATTTATATTATCTCAATTAATTAAGTCTCACTTAATTAATATAATAAAATTCAAGTAATCATTAATTAATTTAAATTCATAATTTAAATTAACTATTCCTTTAAATGCTCAATGTGTGTGACCCTATAGGCTATTATTTAATTAGCAACAATTTTATTCTCCAATAAAATTATAAACAATGAGCAGTATCTAGTAATACATCATTATTACCCAATTAACCAATAATTAAATCGTGATTCGATAAAACCTTTCGTGATTAATGTCTCCGTGTAATATAATCCCTTTAACCATATATTATAGATTAAACTCGAGGCATGTATTTAGTCATCTTGTTCAACATTTAATCCGGGTTTACTTGATCCATGAGTAGATTATTAAAAACAAATCATTATTTGAGCACGGCCATGCATTTTATAGTCTCACTCAATCAAGAGGCCAATAATATCTCTCCTAATTATAGGAGGGTTAAATCCTTTATCAATCATTCATATTTCTCATACGACTCATGATATACCCGATGTCCATTTTTATCATCACCCGGTCAAAGGTAACTTTAAATGTAGTCAAAGTATATTAATCCTCGTATAGAAATATAATGATCTCAAGTCAAAGGATCATTACACCATTATCACTGTGAGTCTTTCTTATGACTTTATTAAACATGAAGACTCTCACTGTGGGTCTGTCCAGTACCATGTACTTCTACATGTGCCTATGTATTGACTTTAGTATCTCTATACTCATAACCAATGAGATGTGGTTATCTGTCAAACAACATATTAGTCTATCTGTGTATTATCATTGTCCTATATAATAATACTCGACTATGGACCTTTAAGAATACTAGCTTATAACCCGTGCAATGCACGGTTCCTTTTTTAAATTTTAAAATAATTTTACTTTTTTTTAATTTTATATGTTATTAATTTACATATAAAATTATTGTTAAAAAGTGATAATACATAAGATTTTACAATTTCGATTTAATATTTGTACTCTACCTTGAATTATTAAAATTTGATTTGAAAGATTTTACAGCCCACGTGAAATTAACAAAAAAAATCTTTAATTTAGTGATAGTTTAACAATTATTTTCCGATTAAACCTACTCAGAAACAAATAAGAAAAGAAATTGGCGCTTTTTTACATTGAAAATTCTATTCGATTTATGAATTATACTTATAATTCGTTTTGATTTTCAAAATACCCTTGTTATTATTTGAAGATAGTTCTACTAATAATAAAATACAATTTTAATAATAAGTGTATGAGAGATTTTGTCAAAAACTTTGATAATTGGTAGTATGCTCAAAATAAATAAGAACCGTTGAATCTTAAAATAAATAGATGAAAAACCGTCGGTGTTTCCATTTGAATAATAATTATTAAATCATCAATAAATTAAAGATAATTCTAAAAGTTTCGCGTGAATTGTAAAATCATCCAAATCTGATTTATAGATCTCAAGATAGAGCCCAAATAGTAAATATGAATATTTTTTAATAATAAAAAATAAATAAAATTTAATTCTAATATAACTTTTTTTTAATTATATCCTTTTTCAAAGTATATTTTTTTTAAAATTCAGTTCCAGTGCAACCTTTTCTAATTATATCGTTTTAAAATTATAATTTTATTTTTAAAATTCACTTATAAGGCAACATTTTCTAATCATATCCTTTTTAGATTTTAATTTTCTCTTTTAATATGATATAATATTGATCGTCTATTTTTTAAAAAATAGATTCCACGGCTGAGATTATTTTGGTAGTACAATGACGAAAATTATGGATAAAATCTCTATTATGCTTATTATATATAAATAGCTTATAACCCGTGCAACGCATGACTCCTTTTTTAATATATTTAATTACATTATATATATTTTAATTTTATAAGTTATTAATTTACATAACAAATTTTTATTAAAAATTGATATATATAAGTTTTAGGGTGATGGCCCTAAATACCCACCATTCAGAAATTTTTGCCCAAAATACCTACCGGCTGAACACATGGCCCTAAATACCCACCGTACACGCATGTTGAGAATGCGTGTAGCTACACGCATATTACACATGCGTGTACTTCATTAAACTGAATTTCATCTCGTTGAACAGTACTTGGGATACGCATTTGGAGACTGCGTATCACCGTACACGCATGTTAGGAATGCGTCTCGTCCAGCACTATTCATCGTCCCCAAAAGCTCGCCGGCGTTGTTGTTATCGACAAATTTTCAACCACTTCGTGCGTACTGTCCAGGCATCCACCACTATCGTGCTATATATCAAAAGAATCGCCTCCTCCTCTTCTATAACCCTATAATCTTCGATTTTTGTTTGGTTTGCTGGATTGAAAAGGTATAATTCAAGCTCCATCTCCGATCTCAATTCCCGATCTTACTGTATACGCCCCTGCGGGGCCAGAAATTAATAAACGAAATGGTTAATATGTAGAGGCAGGTATGGCAAACATTTTGATATCCTCAGAAGTGTTGGATATGGCCGGAAATATGGACAACGAAGCAGGGCGAATTTGTGGGCGATTTTTCGTCGTCTGAGCTCCGGAATGGTAATTGGAACAGTGACGTCAGATGACGTCATTACGCAATTCACAAATGCGTCTTCCGTGTTGCGCATTTCAGAGATGCGCATCTCAGTATACGCATAACAGGGATGCGTATCCCGTGGGTATATCGGGCCACTGCTTCCGCATATCAGCATTTCGGGCCATGTCCCCCCAAATGTAGGCATTTTGGGCATTTTCTCTAAGTTTTACACGCTCGATTTAATATTTGTACGCTATCTTAAATTCTTAAAATTTAATTTGGACGATTACGACCCACGTGAAATTAACAAAATAATCTTTAATTTGGTGATGGTTTAATAAATTTTTTCTAATTAAATCTACGTAGAAGGAAAAAAGAGAAAAAATTGACGATTTTTTACGCTGAAAATTTTATTTGATTTATGAATTCTACTTATAATTCGTTTTGATTATCAAAATATCCTTATAATTATTTGAAGATGGTTCAACTAACAGCCAAATACAATTTTAATAATTAGTGTAAGAGGGATTATGTCCAAAACTTTGATAATCGGTAGTCTGGACCTCTATACAACAAATATCTTAAAATAAATAGATGAAAACCGTTGGATCTAGTATAAAAAATATTTAAATTTTAATATGTTATAAACTAAAAAGTGTATTTATATTGTAATACGAATATATATGTCAATGATTTAAATCATATATAATTAGGTTTTATACATTGAATAGCATTATCAATGTAAGAATTCTACGTTAAATAGGATTAATGTAAAAACTCGTAATCATATTTTTTCTTGAGATTCTAAGTTTTTCCATTTGAATAATAATTATTATATCATTACTAAATTAAAAATAATTTTATGAGTTTCGCGTGGATTGTAAAATCACCCAAATCTAGAAAGAGATCTCAAGATAAAGCCAAAAGAGTAGTAGATATGATTTTTTTTAAATACTAATAATAAATAAATAAAATATAATTCTAATTTAACCTTTTTTAATTATATCCTTTTCAGATTATAATTTTCTTTTAAAAATTCAATTTTAATACAACCCTTTCTAATTATATCCTTTTTAGAATATAATTTTTCTTTTTAAAATTCACTTCAAATGCAACATTTTCTAATTATATCCTTTTTAGATTATAATTTTCTTTTTAATGCGATCTAATCTTGATTCCTTTTTAGATTATAATTTTCTTTTTAATGTGATCTAATCTTGATCGTCTATTTTTAATCCAACGGATCATATGATTTTGATAGTACAATTATGTCCAAAACTTTGATATTCGGTAGTCTGGACCTCTATGCAACAAATATCTTAAAATAAATAGATGAAAACCGTTGGATCTAGTATAAAAAATATTTAAATTTTAATATGTTATAAACTAAAAAGTGTATTTATATTGTAATACGAATATATATATGTCAATGATTTAAATCATATATAATTAGGTTTTATACATTGAATAGCATTATCAATGTAAGAATTCTACGTTAAATAGGATTAATGTAAAAACTCATAATCATATTTTTTCTTGAGATTCTAAGTTTTTCCATTTGAATAATAATTATTATATCATTACTAAAATAAAAATAATTTTATGAGTTTCGCGTGGATTGTAAAATCACCCAAATCTAGAAAGAGATCTCAAGATAAAGCCCAAAGAGTAGTAGATATGATTTTTTTAAATACTAATAAAAAATAAATAAAATATAATTCTAATTTAACCTTTTTTAATTATATCCTTTTCAGATTATAATTTTCTTTAAAAAATTCAATTTTAATACAACCCTGTCTAATTATATCGTTTTTAGAATATAATTTTTCTTTTTAAAATTCACATCAAAAGCAACATTTTCTAATTATATCCTTTTTAGATTATAATTTTCTTTTTAATGCGATCTAATCTTGATTCCTTTTTAGATTATAATTTTCTTTTTAATGTGATCTAATCTTGATCGTCTATTTTTAATCCAACGAATCATATGATTTTGATAGTACAATTATGTCCAAAACTTTGATAATCGGTAGTCTGGACCTCTATACAACAAATATCTTAAAATAAATAGATGGAAATCGTTGGATCTAGTATAAAAAATATTTAAATTTTAATATGTTATAAACTAAAAAGTGTATTTATATTGTAATACGAATATATATATGTCAATGATTTAAATCATATATAATTAGGTTTTATACATTGAATAGCATTATCAATGTAAGAATTCTACGTTAAATAGGATTAATGTAAAAACTCGTAATCATATTTTTTCTTGAGATTCTAAGTTTTTTCCATTTGAATAATAATTATTATATCATTACTAAATTAAAAATAATTTTATGAGTTTCGCGTGGATTGTAAAATCACCCAAATCTAGAAAGAGATCTCAAGATAAAGCCCAAAGAGTAGTAGATATGATTTTTTTTAAATACTAATAAAAAATAAATAAAATATAATTCTAATTTAACCTTTTTTAATTATATCCTTTTCAGATTATAATTTATTTTAAAAATTCAATTTTAATACAAACCTTTCTAATTATATCCTTTTTAGAATATAATTTTTCTTTTTAAAATTCACTTCAAATGCAACATTTTCTAATTATATCCTTTTTAGATTATAATTTTCTTTTTAATGCGATCTAATCTTGATTCCTTTTTAGATTATAATTTTCTTTTTAATGTGATCTAATCTTGATCGTCTATTTTTAATCCAACGGATCATATGATTTTGATAGTACAATTATGTCCAAAACTTTGATAATCGATAGTCTGAACCTCTATACAACAAATATCTTAAAATAAATAGATGAAAATCGTTGGATCTAGTATAAAAAATATTTAAATTTTAATATGTTATAAACTAAAAAGTGTATTTATATTGTAATATGAATATATATATATATATGTCAATGATTTAAATCATATATAATTAGGTTTTATACATTGAATAACATTATCAATGTAAGAATTCTACGTTAAATAGGATTAATGTAAAAACTCGTAATCATATTTTTTATTGAGATTCTAAGTTTTTTCCATTTGAATAATAATTATTATATCATTACTAAATTAAAAATAATTTTATGAGTTTCGCGTGGATTGTAAAATCACCCAAATCTAGAAAGAGATCTCAAGATAAAGCCCAAAGAGTAGTAGATATGATTTTTTTTAAATACTAATAAAAAATAAATAAAATATAATTCTAATTTAACCTTTTTTAATTATATCCTTTTCAGATTATAATTTTCTTTTAAAAATTCAATTTTAATACAACCCTTTCTAATTATATCCTTTTTAGAATTTGATTTTTTTTTTAAAATTCACTTCAAATGCAACATTTTCTAATTATATCCTTTTTAGATTATAATTTTCTTTTTAATGCGATCTAATCTTGATTCCTTTTTAGATTATAATTTTCTTTTTAATGTGATCTAATCTTGATCGTCTATTTTTAATCCAACGGATAATATGATTTTGATAGTACTGTGACGACGACCAAAAATTTGGGTGACGACGACCAAAAATTTGGATAAGATCTCCCTTATGCTTATTATATATAAGTTATTAATGATATATTATATAATCTCAAATTCAAGTCATGTACTTAAACTATACAATATGTATCATGATTCTAAGAACATTTATTATGATGACAAATATATCGCAGTAATTAAAGTCATAATAAATATGTTTATTGAATAATCAAATGACATAAAGGTTTATTAAAAGAAACAATGTATTGCCTCTAGGGCACCTACACTAACAAAAATTTACCCGAAAAATCGGGTTAATTTCGGGTTAACCCAAAATACCCGAACCCGACCCAAAAATTTAATTTATATAATATATTATACATAATATTAAAATTTACATCCTTTATTATAATACCTGAGTTTACCACACGTCAGTTAACCAATAATAATCGAGGAATTATTTTAGGACAAATGAAAGCTAATTCCTAAAATTTAGACATTTCCTTCTTTACAATCTCATCATACCTCTTTAACTATGGTTAGTTAGCACTTCTAATTTAAATATAATAATGATTTTATTAAAAATATCCATAAATACCTTTTTTTTTAAAAAAAAAAAATATTTACTAGAAAATCACAATTATAATTTGAAATCAATCACGATATACCACTATATATTTTAAATTAAATTTCGTAATTAATCATTTATTAATTAACCAATCTTTTAATGTAAAGCCAGTCACAATCATATTATAATACATTATAAATTGATTTTTATAATACATATTGTACAATTATAATCAATATTAAATAATTATAATCTAACTTAACTAAAAAATCCGAAAAAATCGGATTTAAAATCAGATTTTAAATAACTTGGGTAAAATCCATACCTTCAGAAATTTGATTTTTTTATATGCTCAAAAATATATTTATTCATGATTTGTTAATAAAATTAATTAATAAATGCATATAAGCCAACACTACAAAATCGGATTTGTACAAATTTTAAATAGCTTGGATAAAATCCATATCTTCAAAAACTCGATTTTTTAAAAAGTTAAAAAAATATATTTATTCACAATTTGTTAATAAATTAAAATTGTTTTAGAGGCAATTAGAATTTACTTCTAAAATTTAAATCAATCAATCATATACAAAAATTTTATTATTTACCATGCTTATTCTAATTTACTAATCGCGGTTAAATTAAAATTAAATATAAAATATCTTGATTTAATAACTTCGCATATCACATGGTTTTTAATTTAAATTTTTTTACTAACCGTAAATATTATTTTCTATAAATATACATAACAATATATTACATATGATTATATATCTTTTAGTTAGGAATTGTTTTTTAACCTCCTTCATTATAATAAAGGATACCCGACATGTGTTAGTTAACCAGTCACAAGATTGTGAATTATTTTAACATCAATCAGAATCTATTAAATTTAAATTAATTAAACTTAATGTAACATGTTTCTCTATTGGATCTAGATTCTACGTTTCAGCCAAAACTAAACTCAAATCAAGTTACACTCAATAACAATTAATTTTTATTTTTTCATATCAATTAACTAAAAATAATAACTACTAATTTTTATTTTAACGGTTAACTAATAAACAATTTATATAAAATTAAATTCTTACAAACTAAAAAATATAATTATTATATTAATTTAAACATTACAGGAAATAAACCGCTTATTGCCTATTCCCCATCAGACTTAGCCAACTTTGATAAACTAAGTGTATGCATCAATTTTTCTCATGACTAAATCATATCAATTTCGGTTAAGGAACTACTATATATCTTTTTATTATATGGCATTCTATAATTGGACAAATAATCTTTTTTATTTCGATTTTATGTATGATTACATGTGTCAAATTTTAATTGTCCAATAAATTCAACAGAAAAACGTTTTTGACAAAAAAAAATAATAGAAAACGATTTAAGTTATCATCATCCCCAGTCCGGATTCTCTTAGAGTTACTTCCCATTAGAATGTTCAATAGCAAACTTCAATAATCCAGCGACTAACTAAATTGTAGGCATCAATCCTTATCCCATTACACTAATTTGTTTACATTATTAGGTGTGCAAATAGATAAATGTTTTTTTTACACAATTGGGTTGTCAATGTTATTCAGTGATTACTTAACAATTTTATTCTAAATATAATATTCATTTAATTTAAAAATTTATATATTAATACATGAATCTATTATATTTATAATAGATATTTTGATATCTCAAACTTTCAATTCAAAATCATAAGGTACAATTCAAATCATGATTTTTTTAAAAATAATTCAAATCATGAATTAAAATTTATTAACAATATAAAATTATTTACCACACTATTCTAAATACACATTCAAAATTTAAGTTATGTAAGTATTGAATAATTCAATCATAAAAAAGCTAATCAACCAATTAAAATGTTAGATAAAATCCACCAACGGGCAACGGGGTACTAGACTCTCAATGATTTTTTTTATTGAAAAATAAAGAAAAATCAATATAAAATTTTTAAAAAACTGATATGAGCTCCTAAACTTTAGTTTAGCATCTTTTGGGAAAGGTGGAGAGAGAGAGAGAGAGAGAGAGAGAAGTAGCAGCAACTACGGTTTTTCTTATAAATATTATTAATAATGATAAATAAAAAGAAAAAAAAGTTTGATACACTTAAAATTACATATTGTTTTTAATAAAAGGGTGCCTTTTTTAATTTTTTATTCTTGAATTAAAGTAATAGTATCAATTCCCATATCTTAACCTAAGAACATATATTAAATTTGCTTGGTTGGTTGACTATATTTTTTTTATATCAACAAAGCATATAAAATGGCTAAGAAAACTAAATAACTTGGTACAAAGATTCTATACAAAGAGAGATATTTGTTAACGAAAAATAAGAAAAAATAAAAAGGAGGGTTTAATTTTGTTTGGGAGACTTTACACCATGCATGCTACTCTTAATTTTGGGAGACTTTTCATTTCGTTCAATACCCTAAAGTACATGACATGAATGTACAAAACGATTTGTCAGGTTTACCTAAGCTATTTCTTCTTATATATGTAGGAAAAATATACTCACTGTTAAAGGAAAATGAATTTCATGTTATTTAACCCAAAATCTGAATTACAAGGATACATACATAACAATGTGATTATGTGTTTATATATTACACACTTTATTTCAATTTTATGGGCATTAGCTTATTTTCACAAGTTAGTCAAATTAAAACAAGATAGATAATACTCATTTTCATATGTCTTATTTTAAGAATAAAAAAAAAACTAAAATTTATTATTCCATGTTTTACTAGAAAAGAATAAAAAATCAAAATACAAACTTCCAAACTGAAAATGCACATTTTAAGTTGTCTTTACAAATAAGCTAAGGGCAATAACCATAAATTCTAACAATTATATGTTACTCCAAGAACGCGATATATTGAATTTGTTTTGTTAGTTGATAATTCTTTTTTACAGTAAATCAATTCATTAATAAAAGGACATATAATTTGTAAATATGATATTGAACAATCACATAACAAACTAGATTATATGAAAGTTTCTATTGTTATAAGTTATAACTACGTTCGTTTCATATATCTTGCACAGTAGATATTCTTTCTCATATCGCTGAAACATGCAACCTTTTTTTGATAGACAGTCTAATGATTTATTGGAGTCATGAGTATTAAGTTTCTACACATTTTTAATATGTAATCGAAAAATTAACCATGATCATACAAATATTTTCAATAAATTAATATAATAAATATTTTAAGGATTCGATATTTAATAAATATACCAAATTCTTAGAATATGGGTGAAAAATTTGTTAACATGATACGTAAAAATATTCTCTAACAAAAAGAGAAATAAAATGAAAGGTAAATTTTTAAAAAAAAAATAAAGAGGGATTTTGAACTTTTCAACATGAGTTGTATTTGTTTTGATGATTGTTTTATAATATTAATATGAATTCAATTGGTATGAATTCGCGGATAAATAATTTTATACTTACGTTAATTAACATTCCAATAAAATTATATATTTTTCTAAATAAAAATTTAAGTAATATTTTTATATTAATTTATTAATATAATTTATTGGTCGGTGCGTAGCACGGTAGAACGCTAGTTATATAATTGTATACATGTGTGATATATTTATATATTATTTAGTTTACATCTCATCTCTTTAAGTTGCTATTATATTTTTTTAATATATTTTAAATAAAAATTATTTTATAAAATAAAAATAATTATTTTTTATTATTTTCGGGTCAAAACGGGTCATTTTCGGGTTGACCGGGTAATTAACAGGTCGGGTTCGGGTTGAAATTTTCAACCCATTTCGGATTCGGGTTAACCCAAAAACAGGACCGGATATAGCAAACCTGACACGAACCCGACCCATTACCTGAAATTGACACCCCTAATATTTAATTTCAAATTGTGATAAATTGGATTAATTCCCACTTTTGTGTCAGCCAAAGCAATTTGGACTTTGGAGTGTCTGGCAGATAAAAGTTGATTTAAAATTGTGCAAAAAATATGATTTTAAATTCTAATATTTGGAATCATCTTTTTAGATTATAATATTTGAAACCATTTAATTTAAAATTATGATATATTGAATTAATCCCCCACTTTTGTGTCTGCCAAAATGTTCCATGGCAATTTGGACTTTGGAGTGTCCGGCAGATAAAAGTCAATTTAAAATTGTGCAAAATTTATGGTTTTACATAAAATTGTAATCAAAATGTAAGAGTATACCTGATCCATTGCACTAGTTTGTAACTTCAAAATATAATATAAAATATTTATTTCTAATAATTTAGTGTACATTTGTCTTTAATAATACTCTTTATATTCATTTTTCATTTGATTTTATATTATTGAAAGTAAGTTGCATTCATGTGAGTACAAAGAAAGAAAGAGGGGAATGTTTTTCATACAAATTTAGAATCTGTATTAGTTAGTGGCTAATAGCTCTTAAAATTAAAAAAATGAGAAAAAAGGAATTTTTTTGATAAATTTAAGAATAATTACGAGTCTCTTGGAGCTAAAAAAAAAAAAAAATACTTCCCCCCTCAAGTCTGAAGTCAGAAACACTATAAAGAGGCACTTGATGAGATATGCTCCTAGTAAGATAATTAGCACCCCCAAGTTGCCCAGTCTAAACTACTTTGAGTTTGAGAGGTGGTTTTACTTTAGCTTAACATCAGTCCTTTGAATAATACTTTGCGAAAAATTCATGACTACATTTAAGCGGAGATGATCACCTTGAAAAATTGAAATATTAATGGTTTGTTTTCAAAATTAACTGATCCAGCAACACCAACCACCACAACTGCAGGGGGGGACGGCCACAGATTCTTATGTCAATAAATATGGCAACAAACTAACAGCTTCCAAGTGCCTACGGCATCAGTGCAGTGCAGATGCAAAGCAGTCAAGCAGGCTCAGGCAGGCAGGCAGGCAGGCATCACACTTCTCAATACCTGGGACTGCTACTGCCAATTTACTATAATTTATTCTTCGTACATCGAAAAACACTTAAATTAACTTGTTAGCCTGCATGGAGATAAGATTATTTGGTGCTGGAATCCAAAACCATCTTCTCTATTCTTTTCCTCAATATATCTAATCCACTGCTATCACTTTTTTCAGCTTGTTCCTTTGCTCTTTTTTTGTAGTAAGCCTCAAAGAACTCCTTGTTCTCTTTCTCCAGCTCCTGCCATACTAGTACCATTTACATGCTACAGTCATTACTTAATTTACACATGTAACAGTAAGCTCAATCAAATTACTCTAGTTGGAAATGATAAAAGGAAACGCTATACACAACATAAATTTAACATAACATACCATACATAATAAAGTGGCCAGCATGACATGTACACATGTATGAGCCTCTTTGCACTGGCGAAACAGGATCTTAAAAAACCCGGGACTAAATGGCATAACTATAAGAAACTATACTTATTTTTTCACGATACCCGCTGTTAAGTAACAAACTCATCTAAGAAGCCTTATATGAATCTTATATTATATTCTAACACCCGCAACTGAAAATACAATTTTAACTTTATTTTACATGGTAACTCGGGACTTCAGTCTACCCTCCCCTATCCCCTCTCGGTTCCTCTCCGGGCTGCTTGACGAGAAATAATAGTAGTGTTTTATAATCTACGAAATTCATGACTTATATATACCTGTGGAAGTAATGGTCGGTAAGATATGTGCATGTTTTGACAGGGCTTCCATACATTCTTCCTTGCTCATCTTGAACAGAATGCACTCTTCTATCAAATGTTGAACCTGTAAAAGATCAGGGATACCATCAAATATCTATCTTTTTTTTTGCTAATTATCAAATATATATCTACCTAACACATTTTAATTTTAAACCAACAAAACAGAACTTAAAACAGACCATAAGATCAAGCTTGATTACCATATGGATATAAGAAGCTGCTGAAGTGTTGGACATGATCTTGTTCTAATGGCCTATGAATCAAAATTTTCTTCAGACTGTACCTAAGCTAAACCAAATATTGATACATATGTAGAGAAAGAAAAGCGACCACATGTAGCTAGCTAGCCAAACAGTCTTATCATGACAACAGTTTGATAGTTGGGTAGGTCAATATATAGAAGAAGAGAAAGTCTGATTGACCAAAAACAAAATCTGCCCTTTTTTAATCTCGTAGCTTTTAAATTAAATTATGGGCATAAAAAATAACCGGATCACAGTACTAAAAATCATCAGCCGAGCATGATTAGATAGCTTAATGGTTAAGGGCTTATCTCTTATCGATTCTCGCTCATCCTGAAATTTATCAAAACAAATATTCATTTGTAAGACATATAAGGCTAATTATTGAAAGGGAAAAATCATACAAATTATCCGTTACAAATTAACAAATCACCTAAAGTGTTAAATCGGCAATAACATGGTTTATGGTTGTGATAAGTTTTAGTTTTGGGTTTTTAATTTTCTAATCTTTAGTTCTTTACTAAGGTATCGGGAGCGAAAATAATACAGAACATTTTAAGAAGAGATCTTGGAAACTCGTTTTACATAGATCTTCATGTGTTGAGTTTGAGTGAAGAAAGTGATGGTATCTCTTGTTTTTATTCCAATAAAAGAATAACATTATACTTTGAATTTGTCAATCTATCACACTTTTTTTTCAGTTTGTGGCATAATTTAAAGTACTGGTCCGTGGCTCTTTGTTGGACAATATTTGATTATTTGGTACGTATTTTCATTTTTGCAACCAAGAGGCCACAACTAATCTTTGACCAAATACCAAATTACATTAGCATCAAACAGTGTCCCTGACGCAAAGAAAAGCCTGTTATCGTATTATCTTGATCCGCAAATTTATTTCTGACCAATTAATTTCCCATTTGTTTTAAAATTAGTGCTAGTTTTTTATTTTATCTTTTTTACATAATTTGACATGTATGGAATTTTTTTTTTCTATACACGTTAAAATACGTATAAAAGGCAAATAAACGTACTAACTTCGAACATAAGAAGTTATTACTGTAATATATATTTTTGTAATTTACATTTCTTGATCAACTAAAACCGCTTAGGAATTCAAGTCAAACAAAGAGGGAGCAACAACTGCCAGGCCGAAACAACCAATAAAAATATATATATATATATATAGGTTATAGTAAGTAGCATCTCTATACTGTAGCTAAAAATGAAGAAAATATTGCAGGACCTGCTCTGGTAACAAAGTGTAAAATTTGGAGAACACAACAATCATGATATAACTGGAATGCAGTTAAGTAATGTGCAAAAGGCGCATCATCTTTAGACAGAGGCACAAGATGGAAAGTGAGTCATTTTTTGTTCTGGTTTTGAAATCATCAGTTGGAGTAATAGGTAAGTGTCAACATAGAAGGTGAAGTGCAGATTAAGAGGGAGGACCATTATCACATTCATGAGCAGAAATGTGAAAGTCGTAAATAAAAAATCAATGCATGATTCATCAAAAGAGGACACAGCATGAGTTGGGCACAATCATCCATTTGTAGGAATTGTAGATCAGTTGTAGCTAAAGTACCATGTTGAGTTTGCCCCGAACTGATAATAGTTCACTCTCAGTGTCTCACATACTCACATGTATCAAGCTCATCAAAAGTCATTTGTACTCACAATTAGATGTGTTGGATGAATATAATCCACTAATCTCTCAACTTTTTAAGACCTTAAAGAAATTATATAGTTTTGATTAAATTGCAATTTGCAATCCTTTGATTCGGACCAAAATCAGTTTGGTATTCATAATTTGCATAATTGCAGTTTGCATCCCTAAGAATGATAGTGAATAAAATGAAATGATGACAGTGATGATAGGGAATAAAACGAAATGAAGTGAGAGGGCCGATATCGAAAAACGGGTTGGCCTGTGCCTGTGCCCGGGTTAACATGTATTTATTATA
Organism: Kitagawia praeruptora; assembly: GCA_037693485.1. Taxonomy (NCBI): domain Eukaryota; kingdom Viridiplantae; phylum Streptophyta; class Magnoliopsida; order Apiales; family Apiaceae; genus Kitagawia; species Kitagawia praeruptora. Next base: position 49,858,123 of record CM075348.1, on the reverse strand, counting down.
CCTCGATTTCTTATTTATAGCGGACATGTAAGTAGAATATTTATTCTTTTTCACGTTTAACTAAGTTGGTATTTACTATTTTCTTTTTCATCATCTTTCAACTATTTTTTTTGTTACTTTTTTATTTTTGTTTATTTCACCCAACATACTTTAAAAAAAATTAAAAACAAATCATACCAAATAAAAATGTTGTTTTGAAATTAAAATAAAAAGTATTTGTAAAAATTTATTTAACTATTTTTATCAAACATAAAAGATTTTATTTTAATGTCTTTTATTATATAGTTAAAAAATGATGTGACAAAAATCAATAATTTTATTAATTGACATTGATGTGAATGTAAGGTGTCATTGTATATAAAATAATTTATACAAGTGAAATTTGTTATGATTAATATAGATAATGAAAAAGAAGTTGAAAAATTAATAAATATAACAATAAAGTGCACCAATAACAAGGTAGAAACATGGCTAATATAAATAATGAAAAAGAAGTTGAAAAATTAATAAATATAACAATAAACTGCACCCATGTCCCATAACAAGGTAGAAACATAACTAGTCAAAATAATAAATACTTCTTAACATGTGCCAACATAACATGTGCCCAAGGGCATAGGTTAGCTATCCCGATTGAAAAATGAGAAGAATAAATACTTCTTAACATGTGCCCAAGGTTAGCTATCCCGATTGAAAAATGAGAAGGCTCAATGATTGGGAAAAGCAAAATAAATTCCGAATTTAGTCAGTTAAAAAATAATGCTATGAATATGATGACCGATCATCATCGATAATATTTTTTTCTGAAAAAAAAATGTATAATATTCCCAACAATCTAGGGAATAAAATTGTATAATATGTCTAACAATCAAAGGTTGAGTGTTAAATGTATTAATGTATTAAATAAAAGACTTGAATGGGTGATGACCTAAAATAATCACCTGACAAACTGGATGGCCCTTTTTACTGACGGGACACGATACATCGTGTACCGTGATAGGGAGTGTGATGCGGAGAAGCATCCTCCGTAACAGGGCATGATACGGAGCTCCGTCTTCCGTGTTATGCATGATACGGTGAACGGTGTTCGGTGACAGTGCTGCGCACCCACCTAACATGGAACACCGTGTACCGTATCATGCATAACACGGAAGACCGTGTTCCGTATCATGCATAATACGGTACACGGTGTACCGTATTAGGGTAATACGGAGGCCGAAACTCCGTATCCCGTCGGTATTTCGGGCCATTTTTTTTTCAAAATCAGTATTTTGGGCAAAAACTTAGGAAAAATAGGCATTTTGGTAATTCTCTCACATATAATCTACTTATTAAAAAAAATTATTAAGTTTTAAATTCATATATTTGTAATTGTTATCCATTCTAATTCATTATTAAACATTTAATATTTTTTATTGTAATCGAATTTAGTCAAGTAAAAACTCATATATGTATATAATAGAAATAAATTTTAAATAAAAATATGGATAACACTAAAATTTTATAAAAATAAAAGAGAGACATTTATAGAATCTATAACCTTTATTAATAAGCGAAACACTCTTTTAACGGTACCACTTTTGGTTTCACCCCAATTTTGGTTTCACACCTATAATCCTATTTCTACTATAATTCTATGTTGTTTTTTAATAAAATAGAAATCCAATTGTAATTATAATTCTTTTATTACAACTTTAAATAAAAAAAATAGTTTCGTCCCTAGAATAATATTCCCTTACAATTCTATGTTATTTTTTAAAGAAAATAATAAAACTGAAATCCTATTATAATTATAATACAATTTTTTTTATCATAATTTAGAATAAAAAAATAATACGATCAATTCTCCAAAAGATTTTTCAAGGTGAAAAACTAGAACATGTTTCTATACATTACTCTAGAACATTCTTCCATGCGATTATATGTTATTTTTTTAAAAAAATATAATAAAATTGAAATCTTATTATTATTATTATTATAATTCTTACATTGTATTAACAAATTTTTTTTTATTATAACTTATAATAAAAAAAAGATTACGATAGATTATCCTAAATATTTTTCAATGAAAACAACCGAAACGTGTTTCCGTGTACTTCTATTAAACAATCTAAGTTTATAATTTGTTAATCGCACAAATTTTTTATGCAAATAACATATAGTTCTTTTTATAATTTTTGTAATATAATTTTATAAATATTTAATTAATTAATAATTAATAATTATTTAACATAAATCTCCATCTAATATTATAAATAGTGTAAATAAACATTTTACATACTCCATTAGTAATGATCGTTTAAAACGTGATATTACATAGGCGTCATTCTACAATTTCTGATAATTTGATTTTTCCTAAGTAATTGTCATGAAATTATACGTGCTGCACTGGATTCTTATACTCCACCATCCTATGTTGTCAATTCTGAAACAAATCAATCGCAATCGCCACTGCTATAAGTGTTGCTGCCGTTCTCAAAGCCTCAGGTGAGTTTGTGATTCAATACTGTGAATCATGATAAAACTGGAATGAAGAAGAAGAAGCTGAACTGTAACTGCATTTCATATTATGTGTAGATAGTATTGTACGTTGCTTGATTACAGAAAATGAACTACTGCTCTAGCTTATATACAAGTTGAGAGAATGATCTTGAGAGAATGATCTAGAATCTGTTTCTAACTAACTCTGATTCTAACTAACTATGACAACTGGAATTTACAGGAAATACAGAAAATGTAGAATATAAATTAATCAATCCTAACACCCCCCTTCAAGTTGGAGGGTGTAGAAGACACTCCCAACTTGCAAAGTAAATGAAGATGTTGAAGACCTGTTAAAGACTTTGTGCAAATGTCTGCAAACTGCTGTTTGGATGATGTATAAGATAGAGTAATCAAACCAGAAGATAGCTTAGCACGAACAAAATGGCAATCAAGCTCTATGTGTTTAGTTCGTTCGTGAAATACTGAATTCTTAGCAATGTAGATTGCTGCTTGATTATCACACTTTACAGGTACTGGAATAACAGCAGGGACATCAAGTTCATGTAGAAGACGAGATAACCAAGCTAACTCGGAAGTTAACCTCCTTAAAGATCGATATTCTGCCTCAGCTGATGATAAAGAAACCGTATGCTGCTTCTTTGATTTCCATGAAATCAGACTTCCACCAAGTAAAACAACAAAACCACTTACAGATTTTCTAGTATTAGGACATGCAGCCCAGTCAGCATCACAAAATGCTTCTAAATCAAACGAATCATTTTTGTTTAATAACAAACCTTGTCCTGGATTATGTTTGAGATAGCGTAGAACATGTAAAGCAGCATCCCAATGAGGTTGTCTTGGTGATGACATGAACTGACTAAGATGTTGAACACTAAAAGATAGGTCTGGACGTGTGTGTGTTAGAAAATTAAGTTTCCCTACTAATTGTCGATATCTGGAAGGATAAGGTAACAGCAAACCTTCATCTGGAAATAGCTTGCAATTAAGATCTAGAGGAGTAACAACAGGAGAAACATCTGTGCACTAAAACTCAGTTAAAAGATCAGAGGTAAACTTTTGTTGAGAAATTATCATACCATCTGGTACCTCTGTAAACTCTAGACCAAGAAAATAATGAAGTTTGCCAAGATCTTTGATTTTAAAGATAGAATCAAGATATGCTTTAATGTGATCTATCTCCTCATAGTCATTGCCAACAACCAGAATATCGTCCACATAAACAGCAAGAAAAATAACCAAAGAACCACGTTTCTTGTAAAACAGAGAAGAGTCATTTTGAGAAACAGTATATCCTCTTGAAAGTAAAGTGGTTTTCAGTTTTGTATTCCACTCTCGTGAGGCCTGTCTTAAACCATATAACGATTTTTCAAGTTTGCAAACAGGAGAAGGATCGACATTTAAGCCAGGTGGAGGTGTCATGTAAATGTCTTCATGCAAATCACCATGAAGAAAGGCGTTATTTACGCCAAGATGAAATAAACCCCAACCTTTTTTCACTGCAGTAGCAACTAAACTTCTAATCGTAGTCATCTTAACAACTGGGGAAAAAGTTTCATTAAAATCCACACCTTCAACTTGAGTAAAACCACGTACAACCAGTCGAGCCTTATAACGCTCAATAGAACCATCTGAATTTTGTTTAACCTTGAAGACCCATTTACAAGTGATAGGTTTCTTGCCTGGAGGTAATGGAACAAGAGACCAAGTTTTATTTGATTCTAAAGCAGCAAATTCTGCATTTATTGCAGTTTGCCACTCAGGAAATTTAATGGCCTCATTATAAGATTTTGGTTCTGATGGTGGTAAACTATATGAAGGTAACACAGTGGAAGTGGAACAACAAGAAACAGGAGGAGTGAAGCTAACAGATGAAGTACAAAGAGATGTTAAAGTACAAAAACATGCAGAATCATGAGAACATGTGGCATTATTAGTATATGGATGAACATAATCTGTCAAATAAGAAGGAAGTTTAGTGGATCGAGATGACCTTCTAGATGGTACAATAGAATCAACAGAATCATGAGTAGAATCAACTGAATTATGAATAGAATCAACTGAAGCATTATGTTCACTTGAACTATTGTCATGTGTAATAGGATGAGAAGTATGAGGAGATGAAATATCAGAAGTAGAGTCTGTTTTGTCAGGAATTGACAATGGAATGAAACTAGAAGACATGATTTTTACTAAAGGAAATACTGACTCATGAAACACTGCATCTCGAGAAATAACAATAGTACGATCAACAAGACTCAAGAACTTATAGGCTTTCTTTCCGTATGGATAACCCAAGAAAATGCAAGGAACATCTCTTGGAGAAGTGCAAACATAACTCAGGCAACCAAAGGACTTAAGAACAGAATAATCAGGTTTGACCTTGAACAACATTTCATATGGTGAACAACCAGACAGAAATTTTGTTGGAAATCTATTGACCAAATAAGTTGCTGTTAATACACAGTCCCCCCAAAGCTGTTTAGGCAAATTGGATTGAAAAAGTAAAGCTCGTGAGGTTTCAAGTAGATGCTTGTGTTTACGCTCAACTACCCCGTTTTGTTGTGGGGTGTGAGCGCAAGACGTTTGATGAACAATGCCTCGAGAAAGAAAAAATTCTGTAGCAATTTTACTAAGTCCTAAATCTAATGCATTATCAGTTCGAACAATTTGAACTGTGCTATTAAACTGAGTTTGGACCATGAAAATGAACTGCTTTATGAATTCAAAAGCATTACTCTTACAACTGAGCAAATGTGTCCAAGTAGTACGAGTGTAATCATCAACAATCGTAAGAAAATATCTATTTTTATTGTAAGTTTGAACTGAATAAGGACCCCAGATGTCCACATGTAACAACTGAAATGAAGTAGTAGAATGAATTACACTTCGAGGAAAAGGAAGTCTATGTTGACGTGCCTTGGCACAAATTTCACAAGCAGATAGTAAAGACAGACTAGAGTTATCAATATTACAAACAACTTTGAGTTTAGACAAAGATAAATGGCCTAATCTAGTATGCCAGGTTTCAGCAGGAATTCTTCCACTGCTATGACTGAGAAAACTTGAAGAGAGAGGAATGGAATTTTGATGTGCAGAAGTTGAAGATGTAAGCAGATACAGGCCCCTCTGAGAATCACCAAGTGCCAGTGGCTTCCTCAGAGAATGGCCCTGCAAAAAACAAGTTGTAGGAGTGAAATGAATTGTACAATCAAGTTGATGAGCCAATTTGTTTATAGAAAGTAAATTGTACTTAAAATGAGGCACATATAGTACATTAGATAGAACTATATCATGAATAATAGGAACTGTGCCAGCATGAGATATCTTTGTGATGTCACCATTTGGTAAAGATATGTGTAAAAGCTGTGGCAGAAGATATAAAGTAGTAAACAAATGTTTCTGAGAACACATGTGATCACTGGCTCCACTGTCCAGGATCCAAGTATTATTGTGTGAATCAGAAAAACATGCCAAAGGAGGAAAAGTATAAATATTACCAGCAAAATTAGCTGAACTCATTGTAGAATCATTAACAGATGAAACTTGTGCTGACTTGAGTAGATTCATGATTTGTGCACAGATGTCAGGTGAAAAATCACCAACAAAAGCAGATGCATTAGTAGATGCATTAGTAGATGAGTTCACAGAGTTCCCAAAATTCACAGTAGATGAATTATCAACTTCAACTTGAGCTGTTATTCTCCTAGGATTGACAGATGATGAAGGTGATCTGGTAAACTTAAAATCAGGTGGAAAACCATGCAATTTGAAGCATTTGTCAATGGTATGCCCTGGTTTCTTACAGTAGTTACAGTGAACCTTCTTAACATCCATATTTTGTTTCTTAAAACCTCCACCATAGTTACTAGAATAGCCAGATCGATTGACAGCCAAAGATGCAGCTTCAGGTAAAAATTGGCTAGTAGAATGTATCTCTCTCTGTGTTTCTTCCTGAAGCAAAAGACTATAAACTTGACCAATGGTAGGCAATGGTGATCTCATTAAGATTGAACCTCTCATGACATTGAAAGATTCATTTAGCCCCATCAAAAATTGAATAACTCGCTGATCTTGCTGAAATTTTGACAACTTAAGAGAAGCTCCACAAGTACAACCAAAGGAACACACAGGGATTAAACACAAAGCATCAATGTCATCCCATAACATCTTGAGTTTAGTAAAATAATCTGCAACATTGCAATTTCCTTGAGAAATTTCACTGAGTTCTTTGTGTAATCCAAACAATTGAGCACCATTAGAAACTCCATATCTCTCCTCTAATTCAGTCCACATTTCATGTGCAGATGTAGAATAAATCACACTGCGTCCAATTGACTTAGACAGTGCACCAAGCAACCAAGATATGACCATATCATTGCAACGTGACCAACTCTTATACTTAGGATCAGTACTAATAGGCTTGATAATAGTTCCATCAACAAAACCTAGTTTGTTTCTAGCTGATAAAGCAATAGTCATAGATCTTTTCCAATTACTGAAACCAGTTCCATCAAATGCTTCACCCACCAATTTCATATCAGGACTATCCGAAAATTGAAGATGATAAGGATTGTCTTGACTAAGATGCAAGATAGAACCAGAACCAGCATTTTCATCATGGTTATCTTGATTATCATTCTGATTATTATGAGTTGATGATCCAGCCATGACAATTACACAATTACAGAGGTTTTTCAATCAAAGAACAGAACTAATCAAAGATATCAAAGATGATCGTAAAGAAAAACGATGATCGTAAAGGAAATGATGAATAACAACAATGATCACAGAAAAATTAGTTATCAAACACAGTACAACTAATCAATCAAGAAATCGAGATGAATGAAAAGAGATATTAAAGGAGAGAGATATCGAGAGAGATCACAGATCGAGAGAGATTAAAGATCAAGAAAAGATCGAAATGAGCAAATAAGTAGAAACGAGTATACCTATACAAGATCGTAACAAGATCGTAAAAGAACAACGAAGAATATGCAGATCAGCTTACGCCATTGATGTTAAACCCGCTCTGATACCATGTGAATCATGATAAAACTGGAATGAAGAAGAAGAAGCTGAACTGTAACTGCATTTCATATTATGTGTAGATAGTATTGTACATTGCTTGATTACAGAAAATGAACTGCTTAATTTAGACTTTAAATGTTTTTGTTCATTACATGATGCACAATTCTATTAGCTACATTTAATGTGTGTCTTGTGGTGACGTATTCTTAATATTTACCCACACTGTTGAATGTAGAGATGCAGAGACTTAATGGTGTACAAAGAACGCAGTTACCAAGATTTTGTAGCTTCGATCCGATGACTGTGCTGGGGAAGCCCTCAACGATCAGATTGGTCAGCTGACGCTAGTCTTTCTTACAGAATTTGAGTGTTTGTATATGTCTATTTATATATTGGGATTTAGTGAATAAAAGTAAACTGAATTCTAATATTATAAAATTTAGTGAATAAATTATAAATAAAAATATGGATAACACTAAAATTTTATAAAAATAAAAGAGAGACATTTATAGAATCTATAACCTTTATTAATAAGCGAAACACCCTTTTAACTATACCACTTTTGGTTTCACCCCTACAATTCGTTTTCTACTATAATTCTATATTATTTTTTAATAAAATAGAAATCCTATTGTAATTATAATTTTTTTATTACAACTTTAAATAAAAAAATAATAATTTCATCCCTAGAATCATATTCCCTTACAATTCTATGTTATTTTTTAAAGAAAATAATAAAGCTGAAATCCTATTATAATTATAATACATTTTTTTTATCATAATTTAGAATAAAAAAAATAATACGATCAATTCTTCAAAAGATTTTTGAGATAATGACCAAACTACCTTACTTTTCTTAAGAAGTTGCCCGAAATACCCATATGTGGGGGAAGCCGCCTTTTTTACCCACGGAGTACGCATGCTGGTCATGCGTCGCTTGGAATACGCATTTCCAGAATGCGTAACTCAAGCCACGCATTCCCAGCATGCGTATTGACGTCAGCTGACGTCATTTCTTCAGCAACGTGAACGGAGCTTAGACGGGGAAAAAATCGCCTCCTCCCGTCCAGCACATTCCGATCACCTCCACAACAACTGAGCACATCAAAATGATGCCCAGGCCTTCCTCTACATCTTTCCATATTCCTTTGTTGAGTTTTGACCCCGCACGGGCGTGTACAAGACGATCGGAAAATCAAATCGGAAACAACCTTCGTTTTGTGCCTTTTTAATTCGGCAACAGAAATCGAAATTGAGAATTGTAGGGTTGTAGAGGATGAAACAACGATTCGTTTGGTGTGTAGTATGCAATTGTTCGATGCATGTAGAACGCACACGAAGTGGTTGAAATAAGCGAGCAAAAAACGTCCGACGACGGGAAAGAGGGCGATGAACAGTGGCTTCGAATACGCATCTTCAGAATGCGTATCCAGCCCCACGCATTATCATAATGCGTATTCATGATTACTGTTCATGTTTTCTGAATTGATTTTAACGAAATGCACGCACTGCTAACATGCGTGGTCCTTGGCCACACATTTCTGAAATGCGTATACCCTATACGCATGTCAAAAATGCGTGGCCCGTGGGTAAAAAGGGCGGACGGTTCCGAAAATAGGCATTTTAGGCAGATGGATTAGAAATGTGGGTAGTTTGGTATCTCACCCAAGATTTTTCAAGGTGAACAACTAGAACATGTTTCTATACATTACTTTAGAACATTCTTCCCTGCGATTATATGTTATTTTTTAAAAAAATATATAATAAAATTGAAATCTTATTATTATTATTATTATTATTATAATTCTTACATTGTATTAGCAAATTTTTTTATTATAACTTATAATTTTTGTAATATAATTTTATAAATATTTAATTAAATAAAAATTAATAATTATTTAACATAAATTTACGAGAGAAAGCACGGTTATCATCTAGTATTATAAATAGTGTAAATAAACATTTTACAATTTCTACAATTTTTGTAATGATCGTTTAAAACGTGATATTATATAGGCGTCATTCTACAATTTCTGATAATTTGATTTTTCCTAAGTAATTGTCATGAAATTATACGTGCTGCACTGGATTCTTATACCATCCTATGTTGTCAATTCTGAAACAAATCAATCGCAATCGCCACTGCTATAAGTGTTGCTGCCGTTCTCAAAGCCTCCAAGTAAGTTTGTGATTCAATACCTTGTTTTCTTTCCCCTGTTCAAATATTGTGTGAACTAATAATATTAATATGTTTGTGTAGGTATTTGATTCTTCTTTTGCTCAATTATTTGGCACCAATTGATTCCCTGTTCAGTGTTGGTAGTGTATGTATCTTACAATTTACACACAAACAAACACCTGTTTATAATTGGTGCTATGCCAAAATACCCAACCAGAATTACAAATTGATCAATCGAATGCGTAGCTGTAATTCAATGGAAAGAACACATGGATAACTGATTCTATTTATGGAAACTAAGATAGCTGTATCTATTCTCGCGGCACCATGGGAAAAAAAGGGAAATGTTGTTGGTACATGAGCTGCTTGCTTTAACTTAATTATAACAATAGTATAGTTAGATCAGCATTGGAGTAGAATTTTAGCACCACAAACCACTTTTTGGTGTCGAATAGCTATTGTTGCTTTAGCATTGGAATTGCTTTTAGCTAATGATTTTTAATATACTTGCTCACTAGGTACTACTTGGGTATAACTAATTTAGACTTTAAATGTTTTTGTTCATTACATGATGCACAATTCTATTAGTACATTTAATGTGTGTCTTGTGGTGACGTATTCTTAATATTTACCCACACTGTTGAATGTAGAGATGCAGAGACTTAATGGTGTACAAAGAACGCAGTTACCCAGATTTTGTAGCTTCGATCCGATGACTGTGCTTGGGAAGCCCTCAACGATCAGATTGGTCAGCTGAAGCTAGTCTTTCTTACAGAATTTGAGTGTTTGTATATGTCTATTTATATATTGGGATTTAGTGAATAAAAGTAAACTGAATTCTAATATTATAAAATTTAGTGAATAAATTATAAATAAAAATATGGATAACACTAAAATTTTATAAAAATAAAAGAGAGACATTTATAGAATCTATAACCTTTATTAATAAGCGAAACACCCTTTTAACTATACCACTTTTGGTTTCACCCCAATTTTGGTTTCACCCCTATAATTCGTTTTCTACTATAATTCTATATTGTTTTTTAATAAAATAGAAATCCTATTGTAATTATAATTTTTTTATTACAACTTTAAATAAAAAAATAATAATTTCATCCCTAGAATCATATTCCCTTACAATTCTATGTTATTTTTTAAAGAAAATAATAAAACTGAAATCCTATTATAATTATAATACAATTTTTTTTATCATAATTTAGAATAAAAAAAATAATACGATCAATTCTCCAAAAGATTTTTGAGATAATGACCAAACTACCTTACTTTTCTTAAGAAGTTGCCCGAAATACCCATATGCGGGGGAAGCCGCCTTTTTTACCCACGGAGTACGCATGCTGGTCATGCGTCGCTTGGAATACGCATTTCCAGAATGCGTAACTCAAGCCACGCATTCCCAGCATGCGTATTGACGTCAACTGACGTCATTTCTTCAGCAACGTGAACGGAGCTTAGACGGGGAAAAAATCGCCTCCTCCCGTCCAGCACATTCCGATCACCTCCACAACAACTGAGCACATCAAAATGATGCCCAGGCCTTCCTCTACATCTTTCCATATTCCTTTGTTGAGTTTTGACCCCGCACGGGCGTGTACAAGACGATCGGAAAATCAAATCGGAAACAACCTTCGTTTTGTGCCTTTTTAATTCGGCAACAGAAATCTAAATTGAGAATTGTAGGGTTGTAGAGGATGAAACAACGATTCGTTTGGTGTGTAGTATGCAATTGTTCGATGCATGTAGAACGCACACGAAGTGGTTGAAATAAGCGAGCAAAAAACGTCCGACGACGGGAAAGAGGACGATGAACAGTGGCTTCGAATACGCATCTTTAGAATGCTTATCCAGGCCCACGCATTATCATAATGCGTATTCATGGTTACTGTTCATGTTTTCTGAATTGATTTTAACGAAATGCACGCACTGCTAACATGCGTGGTCCTTGGCCACACATTTCTGAAATGCGTATACCCTATACGCATGTCAAAAATGCGTGGCCCGTGGGTAAAAAGGGCGGACGGTTCCGAAAATAGGCATTTTAGGCAGATGGATTAGAAATGTGGGTAGTTTGGTATCTCACCCAAGATTTTTCAAGGTGAACAACTAGAACATGTTTCTATACATTACTTTAGAACATTCTTCCCTGCGATTATATGTTATTTTTTAAAAAAATATATAATAAAATTGAAATCTTATTATTATTATTATTATAATTCTTACATTGTATTAGCAAATTTTTTTATTATAACTTATAATTTTTGTAATATAATTTTATAAATATTTAATTAAATAAAAATTAATAATTATTTAACATAAATTTACGAGAGAAAGCACGGTTATCATCTAGTATTATAAATAGTGTAAATAAACATTTTACAATTTCTACAATTTTTGTAATGATCGTTTAAAACGTGATATTATATAGGCGTCATTCTACAATTTCTGATAATTTGATTTTTCCTAAGTAATTGTCATGAAATTATACGTGCTGCACTGGATTCTTATACCATCCTATGTTGTCAATTCTGAAAAATCAATCGCAATCGCCACTGCTATAAGTGTTGCTGCCGTTCTCAAAGCCTCCAGGTAAGTTTGTGATTCAATAACTTGTTTTCTTTCCCCTGTTCAAATATTGTGTGAACTAATAATATTAATATGTTTGTGTAGGTATTTGATTCTTCTTTTGCTCAATTATTTGGCACCAATTGATTCCCTGTTCAGTGTTGGTAGTGTATGTATCTTACAATTTACACACAAACAAACACCTGTTTATAATTGGTGCTATGCCTAAAATACCCAACCAGAATTACAAATTGATTAATGGAATGCGTAGCTGTAATTCAATGGAAAGAACACATGGATAACTGATTCTATTTATGGAAACTAAGATAGCTGCATCTATTCTCGCGGCACCATTGGAAAAAAAGGGAAATGTTGTTGGTACATGAGCTGCTTGCTTTAACTTAAATATAACAATAGTTATAGTTAGATCAGCATTGGAGTAGAATTTTAGCACCACAAACCACTTTTTGGTGTCGAATAGCTATTGTTGCTTTAGCATTGGAATTGCTTTTAGCTAATGATTTTTATTATACTTGCTCACTAGGTACTACTTGGGTATAACTAATTTAGACTTTAAATGTTTTTGTTCATTACATGATGCACAATTCTATTAGTACATTTAATGTGTGTATTGTGGTGACGTATTCTTAATATTTACCCACACTGTTGAATGTAGAGATGCAGAGACTTAATGGTGTACAAAGAACGCAGTTACCCAGATTTTGTAGCTTCGATCCGATGACTGTGCTTGGGAAGCCCTCAACGATCAGATTGGTCAGCTGAAGCTAGTCTTTCTTACAGAATTTGAGTGTTTGTATATGTCTATTTATATATTGGGATTTAGTGAATAAAAGTAAACTGAATTCTAATATTTTGTGTCGAATACATGAATGGATTGTTTATAATAACTTTTCTCTGGCTTATAGGAGTTTTGATATGGTAAACATCAATGCTTTCAGTTTATACATCAATCTCTATATGTCTGTTACTGTTGATTCTAGATCATTGACTTACAGGAAGGCAGAGGTAACTTGGAGTCGAGAATAGAGAAGCAAATGAGACTTAACAGTGATGTTACCGGCTCAAAAGCCAGTTACTGAGATTTTGAAGATTTATTCCAATGCTCGTGCTTCAAAAATCCTAGACGTTCAGATTTTTTTGTTGTCTGAGCGACGTGTTCGGTTTGAGCAGGTATTTGCAAACCGAATTGGAGTATATCATATTTATGTACCTATATATGATGGAAAATAGTAAAGTTAACTAGATTGTTACTTCTAGTAGAATACCTGTTTTGTATTCCTAAATGGATTGTTTATTAGCATTACTTCTGATTACTTATTGTTGTTAGATCCACAAAACTATGTAGATGCCTAAAAATTTATAGAGTACTACTAATTATGGCATATAGTTTTATTCACAACAGACAATTGAATATAAGGCTGTTGATAATGGGATCAATCAGCATGGGACAAATCAGCTTCCAAAATATGTGAACAATACACATTTTTCCTTGAGGGCCGGAAATTTTAATATGGGCTGAGTTGATCCAGACCAATTCAAGAAGGAAAATGATGCCTTCTGACGTGCAGTGGCTTCGGCTGATTGTGAGTTTCTCGATGTAAGATTTTCGTTAGGAGACTAATTACATTAATCATGGTCTCAAAGGGATTTTGGTGCGAGGTATTTTGTGGAATAAATATGTACGTGTTCTTTCGCTAATTCTTAGAGTGTTCTGAGTTTGCAAGATCTTGGTTACCAGCATGCTTATTTGTGATGGAATGTCTTGCAAGAATGTAGGGCGTTGATCATAGCGGAGGAGTTATGGTATTGGATAGATCTGCCATGTAAGTAGTCATTACAAATGTCTCAGCATGTGCAAGTATTCTCTCCAAATTTGACATTGTCACTTATGCTGTTTATATTCTTTTGTAATAATTAAAAAAAAAATTAGAAGTCTTTATTATATTACTATAAATATATATATTTGTATATATATTTTGTACAAAGCAAGGTTTTGAATTTAGGTGGCACTCCACAATCCTCTGCTTTTATTTTTCATGATATTTTAAGAATTATCTATTTTATCATATGACCGTGAATTAGAACGTTAATCTATCTATATATCTTCAAAATGTTAAAAATAGAAAGTGATTTAGATCCATGGAGCTGACTATCTAACTGCTAGTATGCCAATGCATTTGCCTGCTCGAAATGGACATTTTCGGTGCATTTAATCCTCCTGGCTACTTATATTTCAGTGTTCCAAAGTGTTGCACTACCCCAAGCAAAAGGATCCAGAAGTCAAGAAATCTATATAATATAATTTGATTGAAGGTACCCAATGCAACAATCTACTTTTGGTATTTCAAGTGCTATTCTGTTTGTCTTACATCTGTTTTTTCATTCTTTTGCATCATTTTACTCTATCAGGTAATTAGTAGTTCTGCCGGTTGATGCATCACTGGATTTCATTTGGCTGCACTAACTGTGCTCGTTGAGAGCGTGCATATACTCTTGGAACTAGGTACTTCCATATCCTGAGGTCACTGTTAAAGATGGGACTATAATTTGATATGATATTTAACTTTAATATTCGTACTCTTTATCTAGTCTCCATGATTTGTTGTCCGCTTCATGCCTGCTCTGATATTTTTGCAGTCCCATTGGAGCTTATTTTCTATAAAGTATAACTGTTACTCTTTGGTCCCTTTCAATTGTGTACAATTTCTATTTTGGGATGCCCCGTTCAATTTTTTACATTTCAAAACTTTCCAAAAACAATCAAATTTTAGAATTTAAAAACTCAAATGGTCCACCACTTCCACTATATACCCACATTTTTCCTAATCTATAGCTTAAATATTGATTTTCCCCACAATTTATCCACTTTTTACTCCTTATTTCTTAATCTCCTTGCTCAATCCAAATGTAAACGATTGGATGTGATTGAGGGAGTATTATGCCATTATGCTATTTTTTATTGGAGTTGTTCATCTCTCATATGATATATATAAAATATTGAATTATTTGCTAGATATCTATCTGATTGATATTAATACTAGATTACTCTTTTCTGCATCCTCTTTGTGAATATATTTTTTTGATTATCTAGGTAATAATATCATTGTTAATCTGCAATCAAACAAGTTAAACTTATAAACAAATGAAAGTACAATGAAAACTTAATTTTTTCTAATTAAATGGTCAAACTGGAGTAAAGAATACTTAGAAATTCTATTTTAAAATTCGAATCAAACTAGTTATTAAAGTAATTAATCTGTTAAAAGACACACTTGTTAAAGAAAATCTTAGTGAATTTTTTATTGAATTTTATTTTATTTTACCGCCTTTTTAGAATCCCCCCCTTTTGATAAATGTCTTTAATTTTTCCTGTGGCTACTGGTGTGTGTTTCTGTGTTTCAATAAATTGCATTTGATCACTTTATTCGAAAATTATTATTCCGCAATTTTTCGGTTCATAATTTCTTTAATGTATGATATCCCTTATCCTACTTCGTTTTTTGTACTTATATTAATTGCAAGCAGGTAATTTGATTATAAGTAGATGGGAGTGTCTCTTGATCCGCATATAAATTATTCATTTAATATATGATAATATATTTATGATATAATAAAAATATATATTATCTATAATAATATATAAGTCTTGATCTTCCAATGTTTACTTTATGAAAGAACTGTTTACTTGTCAGTATTATATAGTGAATGTATGATAATTAGCAGAAGAAAGAAAGTAGAAATAAACATCGGGTCACTTTGGGTCTGGGAAGTGTTGTCTCAGCCCCGAAAGAAGAACAAGGATGGCCTGCTAGGATTCAGGGATTTTGTAATAAATGCTTTTTTAATTGTCTAGTAAAATATGCTTCTTTTTCAAAAGATAATAATTGCAATATTATTTTACATTTATTCTAATCAATGGCCCTTTTTAAATTTTAAATATATATTACTCCCTCCGTTTCATATTAGTAGTCCACTTTCAAAAAATTACTCATATTAAGAAACTCAATTAATAATGATCTAATTCCATATTTACCCATATTTATTGTATTCATGGTTGTTAAGTCGACAAGTCGAGCCCGAGTACCGTGGAATTGACTAGTCGACAAGTCGCCCGACTAGTCGTAAAAAGTCGTAAAAAGTCGACAATACCCTATTTAGAGTAATTATAATACATAATATAAATAAACAGAATAGTGGGCCAAATTATATATATATATATATATATATATATATATATATATATCTAAAAATTATTAATATAATAAAAATTTCAATTGAAATAATATATTTTTTATTCAAATTAATAATTGCATACGGTATTTTTAAAATTTCACATTACGTTCAATGTAATTTGTAAGTAGAGTATAATGCTTGGACATGTATAGTGCTTTTAAGTATAGTCAAAAGCATACATACAACTCTGGTCCATTCTTTTATTATTATATTATTACTTTTACTAAAAATAAGTGCAGTCCATGTGACTCCTAGCCCATGTGACTCCTGTACTTCACACATGTACAAATACAATACTCCACAGAAAAGAGAACACGTCATCGAGTGACCTCTTTCAACTCCTCAATAGTAACAGTCATCTTCCTCTTCTTTAACTTTCCTGTTAAAACAATATACATATACATATATACATAAAAATGTAAGCAGCATCACTGCACCAAGCATCAAGCATCAACCACCCATATAAAACACAGATCAATCGTCAACCACCCGGAATTCCTCATCGGAGTGAACTTCGCCGGAGTAGTTCCAATCGGAGAAGATAAAGTCTCTATTTTGTCTTTGTTTAGCAGCTCTATACCATCCCCTTTTCTATCTTTCAGATCTGAAAAACTCGTAAGTTCTTCAATTTGGGTCGGATATGGGCCGGGTTTCGGGTCGGATCCGGGTAAAAACCCATGAACGACTAATACACAAGTCGGGCTTCGACTTTTTCTTACATGTCGACTTGCCGACTAGTCGTCGACGTGACAACCCTGATTGTATTTGTTGGATAAATAAGTGCATAAAGTCAATCTTGGAAATGAAAACTCAAGGGTAATATAGGAAGTTTAAATAAAAAATTGCTTTGAAAGTAGGAATGAGACAACTATTTTGAAACAAAATTTTTCTTGAAAGTGGACTATTAATTTGAAACGGAGGGAGTAACTTTATTAGGTATCGGGGATTGATCGATCGGGGTTGGGAATGTGGAATTTTCCGATGGGGATGCACTAGTACATGTCGTCATGCTGTCCCCAAGTTAAAACGAGATCCTCCCTACCAATGATTTATTATTTATAAACAGGAGAAACACACCTCTCTCTCCCACTCTCCCTCTCTCTTACCCACTACTCATTTTGTTTCCTTACAATAACAGAAAGTGAGCATTTTTTTGTGTAAAGTTGAAAGACTAAACCAACATGAAGGAATATGTTAAGCCTGATCCATGCCCAAACATTGTCATGCTTCTTTTATTGTTTACTTCCCTGCAAAAGATGGAGCTACCAGTGTTTGCTCCTATCTTTTTCTTTTATTTTAAGTGTCAGTTGAAAAGTTAAAATATGAAAAATATTGAATTGAAAATAAGAAGAAAATTGAAACAAAACAAATTAAGTATTTGATAATAATTTATAGTATTATATATAACACAAGTCCTTCTAATGTCTAAACTCATATGACAACTAGTGATTCTCTTTAATAAGTTCATATAGATATATAGATGTGTGTATTTTGTCTTTGAAAAATTCTGACTAATTATATATCACAATTGTTTCTCCATGTTTGCACAATGTTTCAAAAGGCAGATTAAGCTTGCACTTAAGCCGAATTGGGCCATAAGCAGTTTTATTTTAATTAAGTACTTGATTAAGCCTTCTTGAGATTAACCATAGTAAGCAGTCAATATTGATTGTGTTACCTTTAGAATAATAAAAGAATTGAAAATACATTGTTTTTGTTTTGAAAAGACCTTGTTTTAGTTAAAAATATTGTATATATAAGTTGTCATTATATATCACTGGGTTCACTTGTATTGATCAAACCTGTACAAAACTGAATCAACAAAAATTACCTTTAAAGTTTTTTTTTTAATTGAATATACTCACACATTCACCTTGTGATTGACAAGGTTTTAGCCCTCATCGTGCCTTAAAAGGAGCGAGAGAGATACGCTAGACCAAGAAGTCTTTGATCTATAGAGTTCCTTTTGTGAAATATATAAACTATTATCATTGAAATAATGAAATATATAAACTATTATCATTGTATTGTTGTAGAATACGTTGCTATTTTTTTTTTATTAATATTTTGTTTTATTAAGATTAAGAAATTTTATCTATTTTTGGTAAGGAAATTAGGCTTTCTAATAAATATTATTATGTCATTTTATATTATATGTATATGACTGTGTTCATTCAACTACAAACTTTCTTAGCATACAAACTTGTAGAACTGACCAATAATGACACAAGATGCCATAAAGGTGTAAATAGTATACACCAAATATTTTGAAAATAAAAAAACTTATTTATATTAATAAATTGCACACTTATTTGTAATTTAAACATTTATATAGTAAACACATTATATATACATTTTATTTTTTGATAAAATTAATAGCTTTTTTTGGTGCATCTTGTGTCAATATTGATAAGATTACAACTCACGCTCACTCAGAAGGTTAACATGTATTTACAGGATCTATTAGAGATAAAGGGAGAAGGTGTATATGAAAACACAAAGATATGTTATTAGAAATATGGCTCGCTTCGTATTTCTCCAAGTCTGCCTTAAACCAATACAAGGCTTCCCTATTTATAGTAGTCTGGGGAAACTTACTAAACACACTTCTAGAGATATCTTACAAGACACATTTGACACGTACACACTTGAAAGTATATCTTAATACATAAGATAAGAATCTTATTTTACACACTACTGGAAGCTTATAGAATACGCTCCCAACACAAAGCTTATTCAGAAAGCTATCTTACACACCACACACGTATTTCACATTATTGATGCCGGGTGCGCTTTGGGGGCCATCGTCACATCTAATAATGAGATATACAGTAAAACGACACACACTTTATTTTTTACTTTAATAAAAACATAATGACAACAATAAGCTTTTTCTTTCCCCCTGTCAAAAAAGGGTAATGGCTCCATGTCTACTTCATCACTGCTTTCATCACTTCCCGAAGAGATAAGAATATGACAATCTTGTTCTGGAAGCTTTTTGAAGAACCTCTGTGGCGGTCTTTTGTGGAGCCTGATATTTGGATGATCTGGGTCATGTGGATCTGCAGTTAAAGTCTCCGGACTTAATTTGAATTGATAGTCTTGAATTTCCATTACATACTGCGAAGGGAGAATATGTGGCTTGGTCCAATAAGTCTGTGGTTGTGGTTGTCCTGCAGGAACCTTGTTGGGCTGGATCTTGTTGGCCTCGCACATTTGGGCTTTATGCTGCTCGGCTGGCCATTTTGTAGCGTAGGCTTCATTATGATAAAATGTACAAGAATACCTTTTATCCACAATGAGGCCATCTTCCTCAGTCTTCTAGCACATTCGAACTTGATAAAAACGTAGCATTGGTCTCGAACTCCAAAAGGCATGACAGTCCATTGATAATGCCGTTCTGGTATGCAAAAACTAGTTTTAGGTCTATCTTCTGGATAAATCCCAAGTTGCCAAAATCCCGACTTAAGATCAAACTTTGAGAATATCTTTGCTTGTGGGAGTTTTTGAAATAACACTTCTCTTTTCGGCAAGGGAAAGTTGTCATCTTCAAGAAAGTAATTTAAAGGCTGGTAATTTATTACTAACCTTAATTTTCCCCTGGTCTGCTCTGATCTTTTGTTGACGTAGAAGGCTTCACATGCCCATTGCGACTTTGTATCTTCAATGAGACCTTCATGCTTGAGTTGATCTGCTTCTTTAATTGCAAGAGCATAATGGTCTGGATTCATTCCTTTGTGACTAGCCTTTGTTGGATTAACGTCTTCATTTTTCTTGAAAGGCAAGTGAACAGGGAATTCTAGATTTTTCCATAACGGGTTTGGGCACTTCTGGCGGAAATCTGTATGAGATTTTGCACAAGAAGTCTTGATTATTTCTTCTTTAATTGGGAGAAGAATATCTACTGAGTAAGATTGAAAAGTTTTCGTCCAGGGCAATAGATGATTTCTATGCTTAAGACCTTCTTTACTCCATGAAATGCTTTTGAGACCACACAAAATATCAAATCCGATCAAGATATCCTTTCCAGGTAATACTGATCCATAACTTGATGTTTAATCATATATCCCAGAAATAGCTGGATGCGAATTGTCTTACTGATCTTAGTGATCACAAGGGCATCTCCATTTGCTGCACGAAATGACTTATAGCAGGAAGTCCAGTATTCTTTTGGAAGAAGATCAGGCTTCATGATGGTAGCAACTGATCATGTATCAAAAAATGCAATTACTGGAATAGGCTTATCCCACTTATCTGGAAAAATATGAATTTTTGCAGATGGTGACGGCTGACATAGAAAACTCTCTTCTGGAGAAAGAGTATATATGTCTTCATCTACTTCGTCGTCTGATTCTTCTGACGTATCTGAGGCATCAGCTACAATAGCTACAATAGAGGTTCTACAAAAAGCTTCCAGGACAAGATTGTCATATTCTTATCTCTTCAGGAAGTGATGAAAGCAGAGATGAAGAAGACATGGAGCCATAACCCTTTTTTGACAAGGGGGAAAGAAAAAGCTTATTGTTGTCATTATGTTTTTATTAAAGCAAAGAATAAAGTGTGTCGTTTTACTGTATATCTCATTATTAGATGTGACGATGGGCCCCAAAGTGCACCCGACATCAATAATGTGAAATACGTGTGTGGTGTGTAAGATAGCTTTCTGAATAAGCTTTGTGTTGGGAGCGTATTCTATAAGCTTCCAATAGTGTGTAAAGTAAGATTCTTATCTTATTAAGATAAGGATACGTGTCAAGTGTGTATGTGTCTTGTAAGATATCTCTATAAGTGTGTTTAGTAAGCTTCCCCAGACTACTATAAATAGGGAAGCCTTGTATTGGTTTAAGGCAGACTTGGAGAAATACGAAGCGAGCCATATTTCTAATAACATATCTTTGTGTTTTCATATACACCTTCTCCCTTTATCTCTAATAGATCCTGTAAATACATATTAACCATCTGAGTGATTGTACCTCTCTGCGTGAGTTGTAATCTGAATTATGAAGGTTTTCATAGTTTACGGGGTAAGAGTTTGGAATATGAACATGTCCTTCTATAAAAAACATACACTATACAAAATGTGTTGCACCAAAGAAGGAATTCAATGGCCAAATTGCATGGTAGGGTACACTAGGGTAATGGATTAGGCTTTGGATAATTGCAATACGTGCTTGTGGTACCTGATATGGAATGCATGTAAAGTCTTCTAGCTTCAGACACCTCTGATGTTGGAGTATGCGATTATGGTACTACATTATGGAGACCAAAAGTATTGAGAACAATAGGGAGGACAACATCAATTATAAGTGAGAAAGTGGGTGAATGTAAGTATTTCTTTGTTGAAGGGTGAGGCCTATATAGGCACCTTGATGAAACTGTCCTTACGGACTACGTGGGTGATGGTTTTCCTGTTGTATATAGGGACGCACAAAGAGGAATTAGGTTGAGACCCATCAAATTTGACACGAACAAGTGGGATGGTCCCTCACGGTCGAACAATAGGATTGATAGACCTGTCCCATCAAAGTATAATTCAGCGTTGATGTTTCTTAATATAGTCTTTTTATTGTTTCTGTACGAGTATGTTTTGCTTTTAAATATCTAGAACTAAAATAATAAAAAATTGATTTGACATAAATTCTGAATAATATAATATTCTAATAAAAAATTGTAAAATTAATATTTTTTAATAACATATTAAGTTGAATGTAAAATATAAAAGTTTATCTAGGAGTACCTATTAGATATTAATGGCTTGTTTGTTGTTTGGATCGTGATAGGGGCCTTAGGCCAACATGCAAATATATGTTTTAACAGTTAAGCTTAGATGGCTTCGACTCTTAACCTCTACCATGCTTATCCAATCAACAATACTTTCATGATTTACATCTTATTGAGACTTTGTATAACTTTGTATATTGATTGAATTATAAAGCAGTTACACTGTTGATTGTGATTAATCACGATTCCTTTATTTATAAAGGCCAAATAGTCAACTTAAAGGCTCTCAAGTCTACGAAAAATTAATTAAGAATGAAGATAAGTTAATACTATTTTAGGTTTTCTATTTTATTCTTAGTGGAAAATATTAAATTACTTAATTCTCCCAAATAATTATTAGAGAAATTTTAATTTTAAATTAATAAGAAGAGTTATTATTACTATTTGATTCCTAAATGGTTTAAGAATTTTATCAATGTTTTTTGCAAACAGTTTTGGAAAGATTAATTTTATTTTCCTAAAAGCAGTTTGAGAAGAATTTTACTGTATATATAAGTATCCTTCTATTATCACTTTTGAACCCTAGCCTCCATCTTTTATCAAACCCTAGCCTCCATCTTTTATCAAACCCTAGCCTCCATCTTTCACAAGAAAAAATTCCCCCATTCATATAGCCTCCTTTTTTCTTTTAAACCAATTCTTTTAGGTGGAGCACATTTGGAATTATAAGATACAGTAAGTTAATTGTTTGATTAGGTGGAACGAAGCGAAGAGAATCACATTGATTGAAGGAGCGAATACAGGTGAAACAAATCGAAGGGGATCAATCTTGTGAAGAAGATGAGTCGTCTTATAAGGTACTCTTAAAACCCTATATCAATCAATTATTAAGTTGTGCACAAGATGATCTAATGAAGTAGCAAAAAAAAAATTAGTTTTTGCTCATGCTTATAGATATGATATAACGAAAATGGATTTAACATAAAGGTACACATCAAGGTGCTAAAGAAATTGTTTTATATTAATTTTAGGATTCTTTATACTCCATTTGGATGTCACGCCCTAAATCTATCGTTTTCAGTGCAACAAACATTATTAAAAAAAAATTAAAATTGTTTGGTGTTATAAATGGAAATTTATAATTTATTTTCATTGAATATAATGAAAAGATGAATATATTCTTAAATATATGTTAAGTCAGACGAAATTTTGGTTCGATTCTCCTTACTCGACAATTGTAATGGATACTACACTTTTGAGCTTATAAGTTTACTAAAAAAAAGGCTTTACCCAAATAAGCTAAAAGTGATAATGTTCATGATGTGGGTTAAAGCATTATTAATTCTTCCTTGGACTTTTGAGTTTTTTGATAGCTATGATTATATGTCAATAGGATTGCATTTGTTAAGTTAATGAATACACATTTATAATTTAGTCGTATGTTTATTGACGTTGCTATAGATTCTTCAAATGATTTTTCGATTTTTGATTTTAAGAATTTTTTGAAACCATATATTTACCATGTACATACATATCACTAGAATTTTACAATCTTGGTGAATTGATTACTTTCTTTTTAAATTTGTCAAAAAAGGTTGAATTCAATAAATAAAACTAATCTAAAAAAATTTATGCAATAAACATGAACTTATTTTAAAACATGAAGATTATTGTGATATTGATGATCAACATGTGTTTTAAGTGGTCAAAATAATTAACGAATATTGAAGTAATATAATGAAAAAAATGCTATTGAAATATGGAAAATATTAGGGGTACCAACTTGGATCCCAAAATAGTTCCCAAATGCTAGGTGCATTTTTATTGCTCTTAGCAAATGTTAAATGAGGTGGACCCTCATGCATTCACATTAGCCAAGCCATTAAGCCAATTAAAATTTCCTAAACTTACACGTCAACTACGTGGCTACACCACATCATTTGGGAACAAATTTTGGTGCCCAATTTGGTACATCAAGCATTACTCTTGAAATATTAAGTTTTTTTTTTCTAGAAAGAATAACCTTAAATCTGTGTATACAGTTGATGGTTTCCCAGTTTATTGAGTAAGTTTGTTCAGATTTACTGAATTTGACTTGGTGGAGTTTTCAGATTTGGTGGTTGGTTGAATCATAATTTTCGGTTGTTTTAAATGGTGTATTGGCAGTTGTCATGAATTTTATCGCTTATGGTTGATTGAATTTGTGTCGTTGGTGGATTTGTCTGTGTAATAGGGATTGATATTCTATATATAAATTACTTGCACAGAGTGGAAGATCAAATTTAATTTATTTGTTATATTGTGTTCCCAATTTAGTGAAAGGATATTCTGTTTTAATGGATTATTAGGTTTTTGTTTCTGTTTTGAGGCCAGATGCTGGTATATGGTGTGAAAACATACAGTAAGTTCGCTTGGGATTTGTGGAAGAAGCTCAGGTATTATGATGGGAGAAGAGGAGGCTTCTGTCGCTGCGGTTAATAGTGGTGATAATCGAAACAAGAATCATTTGAAGTGGATTTCTGATGTGACTGCGAAGGAGCCAGGCACAAAGAAGCTGGCTAAACGAAGTTTGAAAATCGTCAAGGAGCTGGAGAATTCTTTTGTTCGAAAAGAACTGCCCGAGGAAGTCCCGCATGTTGAAAAGTTCTATGAAGTCTCGAATTCAAATCTCTTTCTAGAGAATTCTTCGTGTTTACAGACCCCTATGACGAAGTTTAAATTAAAGCGGAGCGGTGGTAAGTGGTTTGGGAAAGTGATTGCGAGGGCGCCATGCACAAAGAAGCAGGCCAAAGATGTCACAAATCCAAATTCCTCTACAAAAGAAAATGCTTCATGTTCCTATGTTCAGTATGAACCTCTTGATCAAAGAAGTTACGATGCTTTAGGAGGGGAGGAAGGCATGATTATTAAGTTAGTACTTTCTGAACATCTGACTTACTTTCTAGTTTTTTTTTTTCTCTTTATATGGACTGTTGTCTATTTTGTGCCATAAGTATTCAGTAATGTGAATGGGTACGGAAAGGGCACATGAACAGTTATTATTTGCTTTAGCTGATCCTTCTTTTTGCAGGCTGAGGCCTAATCTTTCTGGTGGAATTCAAAAACAAAAAACAAGCAATGCAGGTTGCACTAAGAAAAGGTGAGGTATTGAGTGTTTTTCCTTTGACCTTCATTACATTCCATTCTTACTTATATGTTAGCTTTTCGAAAGGTTTGTTATTTGAGTTCTGTTTTCATTGTAGCCTTACCATTTCCTTTTTTGCTGAGACAAGGGCAATGATTTACATTTTTTTCTTTAACTGATCTTCTTTCTCTTTGCAGACCGAGGCCTTATTCTTCTGGTGGAGTTCAAAAACAAAAAAGAAAGAATACAGGTTGCACAAAGAAAAGGTGAGGTATTGAGCTTGTCCATTTTTCCTTTGACCTTCATTACATTCCACTTTTACATATATGTTAGCTTTTGGAAAGGTTAGTTATTTGAATTCCGTTTCCGTGGTAGCCTTACCAATTCCTTTTTTGCTGAGACAGGAGCAATGGTTTGCACCAGTTACTATTTTCGAAGAAAGGACTCCAAGATGGTACAAAGTTGGTTTATTGTGACAAAGGAGAGGTTGTGTCTGATTTCAGTTACATTTTATGTTGCTTCTGATGCCTTTCTTCTAATTTTTTATAGCTAAATAAATTTAAGTTTACAGGTTAAACTTGAGGGCTACAAGCAGGGGACTGGTATATTCTGTAGTCACTGCAATAAGAAGGTATATTTATTTTCTTCATGTGGCATTATAAACTCTTTTCAAACCTTTTTATTTTCCAAAAATCTGTATCATGCTTTAATTTCTTTTCTGTTGGACAGATTAGTCCTTCTGACTTTGAGGCTCATGCTGGATACCCTGATAGACGAAAACCGTACGTAAACTGTAAAAAGGTTTATATTAGAAATTTTTTTATATCAACAAGAAAAGCTTAGTTATCATACTATTGTTTTTCTTACAGCTACCATTATATCTGTACTACTAATCGGTGTACCCTGCACGATATTGCTCTGCGGTTGTCAAATGGTGGATGCATCCAAAGCAGCAGTGATAACAAGTGTGCAGTATGTGGAGTGGGAGGGGAACTTGTTGATTGCAGTGGTTGTAGTTGTGCTTATCATGCAGGTCACTTTTTTGTTGTTTGTGTTGGTTATTTTGTGTGTGGATTTGGGAATAACCCTCGTAGCCATTATCTTATTATAGAATGATAATGTTGTCATGACATCAGCTGGAGACTAAAATAAAGTATCTTCGAACTGAAACTGTCAGATGTTTAAGCTGCAACGGTAGTAATTGCTTGGGTTTACCACAGTTCACATACATTTTCTACTGCACTTTCTCTTGGATCTTACTGATGGAAAACGATGTTTGTATCCTGGCAGTGACTGCAAAGTAACTCTGAAATATCTATATTAATTATGTAGTTGATTTTGCATCTTCTGTACTTAACATTTTTCCCCTTGTGTTTTGCGTTCTCTTGCTTTACTCTGTTAACTTGAATTATAAAAATTTGATGTTCATCTTTCAGTGTGCATTTTACTTGTATGTCGTTATTTTATCAATTATTGAGTTACAATCAACATGAATTCTTCTTCTTTGGATAAATGTCAATATCCAGGTCTGCTTTTAGTTTCACTTTACATTTATACGTGGCCTTGCAGTTTGCTTGGGATTAGAGGGTATTCCTACCGGGGATTGGCACTGTTCACGTTGTACAGAAAAAATTGGTCCTAACGGAAGAGATTCTAGTCCTGTCATTTCACAACCTGATCGAGTTGTTAACAGGTTTGTTTATGTAATTGCTGTCAATTAATTGGTCTGCTACTGAATTTATTATTATTTGCTGGAATTTTAAAATTAGCTGCCAGTAAATGACTAGATTGTCATTGTCAAACAGCACAAGATTTTATTGGGCGATTGGGAAAAAACATAATTGATATCATGGTATTTTTTTTGTAAAGGTCAATTGCAGGGATTTAATACTTGTGCAAGCATGCCTCTATTGAGGCTTAAACCTTCTACCTCTAATTACAAAGAAGAGGGGAGGAGTAGCCGTTAGACGAAGAACTCTTTTTTTGTTGTCTTTTTTTTTTTTTTTTTTTTGCATTGTGCATCTAGGAAATTTCAAGTTCTGTAAATCTAGAGGGTAGCATGTATGATCAAAATCTGGTGTATATTTTTCAGTATAATAATGCTCGTATGTGTATTAAAACTGACAAAACCGGCGAATTTGACTTACTTATTATATATGTTGTGGGCACATATTTCTGCTTAGGTGGTGACAGACTAGTAAACTAACATTTAGTTGCTGTGGTCATCTTCCTGTTTTAACTTGTGTTTTTGTTGATTTCAAAAAAAAAAAAAAAAAAACTTGTGTTTTTGTTTTTTTTTTTTTTGAACTTTTAGTCTCCTAACCTAAAATGAAGTGCTTGCATTTTTTTACGAATATGAAAAGAAAGTAAACTAGTCACATAGAGAATTTATGCATGCTAACCTATTAAACGTTCTTATCTGATCGTTCTTATTTATTTTCTTGTTATTGATCAGGGTTCAAGACTTTAGTGTTGATACTTTTAATGAGTTAAAAATCATGCAGTGTTACCAGGTATTGCCAATTTGCCATAGTATCGTCTATGCTAAATTGTCATGCTATTTCGTTTACTTTATGTTTGGATCTAATTTTTTTGTTTTTCTGTAGTGTGGAAGGCAATATCATGTTAGTTGCTTGCTTGACACTGGCTTGGGTGATTTAAAAGTATGGTATCAGAACTCCTAAATATGTTTTTTTATATATGTTTGTGGAGGCATTTAGTTATTGGTTTTTCTTGGTTTACAACAGGAACTCTCGAAGGATAAAGGGTTTTGTTGCAGTGACTGCAACAGTATACATTCGACTATGCAAGGTCTTCTTTTTAAAGAGAATAAGGTGCTTCTAGCTCCAGTACTAGAGAAGCATATAGCCAAAGGAGTGACTGATGGAGCTGTGAATAGTATGCACTGGAAAATTTTAAGTGGGACAAGTCATATTACAGACTCCCTATTGCTTTCTAAGGCAGCTGCAATTTTCAATGTATGTTTTAATTTTTGCATTTTGTCTTTTTTAAGGTTAAGCAAAGTAAGATAACACCTCCAACATCCCAAGGAAATTGAACTATAGAACCAAACAGAAGATTTAAACCAAACATCCCAAGGAAATTGAACTATAGAACCAAACAGAAGATTTAAACCAAAAGGCAAAAAATAATAATAATAATAATTGAAGTGCAAAGTATAGGTTAGTCATTTTTGATCTGATGTTGTATTGTTTTTATTTTAATATTACTTCCTTGTATTAAGCACTCACTGTAGTTTATTATACCTATAACGATAGGAAAATAAAGCACAGTACTAATCCTTTGGTATTATATCTTGCTAATTTGGTAATTATATTCAAATTTACAAATGAAAAAAACTGATGGCAACTGATTTGTTAAGTTAAATCAGTTATTGCTACAAATTAAAACCAACCCAAATGCAGTTGGGTTTTCTTTTAGGTTGTAAGTTGCAACCACTTCTAACTCAACCAATTCACCCCCTGTTGTATCTGTCATGCATGAGAATGTCTATGTTGATCCTCATATTTTCTGACATATTTGCTTTTTGCTTCCATTGTCAGGAATCTTTTATGCCTCTTAGGTCAGAAACTTGTCACGATCTTATAGCAGCTGCGGTTCAAGGGTAAGTTGTTTTATAATCTTTGGTTAAAGTTTTCAGCTAACATTTGATAAGAGGCAATTTCCTAATCCTGTTCAAGCAAACTCTGGTCGTGATATTATATCAGTTATGGTTCATGGATAAGTTGTTCTATTTAAAGTTTTGGATCCAGTGTTGCTAGTTCAAGTCGGAACCATCTGATACAGTCAGTAACTTATACAAATTTCTTGCCTTTAACGATTTTTACTTGTCAATAGTATATTAGAAGCTTGAAATAAAGGTTTATAGAAAAACAGATAATCAAAATTATAGATGAAAAATGGGTCTGCTCTAGAGAGGTAGACCAGTAAGTAGTAATGGGTCCATCTGCCGGCATGTTACTGCTGCTACACTTGCATAATCATAGTTGGCTTCTTTCTGTACATATTGACTGCTCTCAAATTCTGTAATACTTCAGATATGAATGTTGTTTATTTCTTTATTGCAGGAAAGACATTTCTGAACAGGAATCAAGGCAAATTTTTTGTGTGGTTTTAATTGTCAAGTAAGCAAATTTCTCGCACACTATTTCTGTTTTCTTCGTTATTGATTTTTGGTTTCCTCTTGGAAAATTTGTTGCTGGTGTGGCTTCAGTTTTACAAATCATGTGTTTAAATACACGCAGCTCTGTGGTTTCATCAGCTGCTGTTCTTCGGATAATTTGCAGAGAAATTGCAGAACTTCCTGTTGTGGCAACACGTAAAATATTCCGCGGAAAAGTAAGTGCAGATCAGATAGCTGTCTTGATAAGAGGATTAACCATTAAAAATGGCCATAAATTGCTTTTGTATGTTATATTTCCTTTTCTTTTTAGAGTGAGGCTATGAGGGTGTTGTGTACGGTTGTCTAGTAAGAATGCATGTACAACTTTCTCTTTACCTTTCTTCTAAATTCACAGCTAGGACAATTAAATATATCTTTTTAAACTTTTTCTGCAGGGTTATTTCCGGGCACTTTTTTCTTGCATCGAGCAGTTACTAATTTCCATAAATGTTGAAAGAATTGTACTCCCTGCTGCTGAAGTCGCTGAATCTATGTGGACTAATAAATTGGGCTTTAAAAAGATTAGTGATGAGCGAGTAAGTGCTTTTATACTTTAGTAGAAAATTTACAATTTTGTCAGCCATGTCACAAAGATCACCTGCTCAGTTTGATGCTTGAGGCATGAAGTATGGTGCGTTTAATTTATTTTGTTCGAAATGGCTCATGGTTGTTATATTGCAAAGTGGAGATTATATACTTAAACCATGACCCAATTTCCTTAATTTATAGCTAGTCTTGATCTAAGAATATTGTGCAGTTGTCGGAGTGTACAAAAAATTTCCAATTGACAATGTTTTTGGAGACATCAATGTTAGAGAAAGTGCTGTCAGAGGCAAACTGTAAATCCAAAACTGTGCAAACGACTACTCAGCTTGCTGATTCATCTACAACATCAGTTATGGAGGAAGTGCAACAAGTGTCAAATTAGCGTTGTGTTTGAAAACTGGAAACTACACAAGTTTAGCATGTACTCGTCGTTATTTGGTTCTTTACATGACCAACAAGTGGCAATGTAATTGCAAATATATAACTATAGGTATATTTTATTTTCTTGTACTCAATTTGCTATTACATATGTGCTAGTATTTTTGCCCGCCGTGTTGGAAACTTTATTTTCAATTTTTTTTCATTGAAAAAAAAAATTAATACATAATACTTTGTAAATATCATTGTAAATTAGAAAAATGAAAAAGATTATAATTATATTCATAGTACATCTAAACATATAATACTTTGTGTTTATATGTAAAATTGGATTACGACAGCAAAAATATTAAGGGTCATGTCCCTGACAAATGATTGTCAGGACCGTTTAACCAACAATCTGCTTCCTGATCGTTGGATCAACGATCCAACATTTTAAAAAAAAATCGGCCTGTCTACGCATATTTTCCGCGGAATGGTACCTTTCCGCGCTTATTTTTCGCGAAACGTGAAAAATCATAAAATGCATTCCGTGTTAAAAAACCGCGGAATGACTGGAAAATGTAATTTACGCAGTCTAACCCGTATAACTCGTTTTTCAAAACCTAAATAAGTGTGTGGGCGATTTGTGGTGCGAATTTCGGTGCGATTTGGCTGGTTAACGGTGTTCTCTCCCATTCATGCTGTATTTCGAACGATGGAAGGTGGGTGGATTCAACGATTACGAACAGAGGTATGTAAATTATAGGTTTTGAATTGTTGAATTTGAACGAATTGGGGCTTTAGGGTTAGGGTTTATGCAAATTGTGTTATGTTAATTGGGGCTTCGTATCTATTGATTTGGTTGATTTCGGGTCTTGTATGTGTGAATTTAGGTTTGTATGTATTGATTTCTGGTTGTAAGCATAAAATCGAATTGATTTAAATTTTTGGTTGAAATTAGGGTTGTATGCATACAATGTACTTGTTTATGCTTAATCTGATGTTAAATTTGCAAACGATTTTGCAATCGATAATTTTGTGGCATAATCATGTTGTCCGGTTTTGTGGCATAATTTGCAAACGGTTTTGCATACAATGTACGTGTTAGAATTGTTTGACTGGAATAGAAATGTAGTTTGTTTAGGAATTCAGCTTTTTGTAATTGCTTAATCTGTTAGAAGGTGCCTGCATTGTGTGATTTCTGTTAGCAATGCAATATGTTTAGGAAGTTAGCGATTTTAGTTTAGTTCGTTTAAGTTTAAGGAGTTTTTGTTATAAGGTACCAGCACTGTGCAGTTGGTTTGTGTTTTAAAGTTTTTGATTATACAATCATTGACATTTTTGTCTGAGATAAGTGGTATTGCAATGCGATGTGTTTTAATGTTCGTAATAATCTGCACATAAGGATTAGATGGAAAATTTTACCAGTTGAACATGGATAAGAGCTTATTGTAATAACACAGTTGTCGTAATAATCTAGTGTGATATTAGTTTGTTGTTTATTTTGTTCTTGCATAACCTTTAAGCTTTTATTTTACTTGTGGTCATGGATGTACTTAACCCTTTTATTTTAAATTATGGTCATTAGTGTGCTTGTGGTAGCCGGTAGTTTGCTATTAGTTTACTGTTTATGCAATGTGGTAGTAGTGTGCTATTAACCATTCTTTTAAATTGTGATGTTTCAGGTTGGAGGACATTTTGTCGGGCCCTATTAGTCAGACGGTTATATTCAACAATGACTATCATGTGAGTCAGGATGTTTGGAGGGGTGTTGACAGGGGCACTTTACAGTGTTTTTGTGGTAATAGATTGATGCGAAATTGGGTTTTGAATGATGCGCAGAAGCAGCTATTGCGCATGACTGGATATGGGCTGTTTGTTAATAACGGAGTGGTGCTTCAGAACGATACCTCACTCATCACAGCCTTTGTGGAGCGGTGGCGCCCCGAGACTAATACTTTCTTCATGAGGCAGGGTGAGATGACAGTGACATTGCAGGATGTCCATTACATTTTGGGATTGCCTACTATTGGTCAGCCGTTGGTTGGGCGTGCAATCAATAATCCTCCATCATATTTTGCTAGAAATTGGTTTGTGGAGCTTTTTGAGGCGGAGATCGAGAGGGCTTATGATAGAGGAGGCATAAAATATACTTGGTTGCATTCTAGGTATGGGGGGATCCTGGTGATGACCCGGACAGGATTGTTCTACACACAAAGGCGTACTTGATGATGGTTGTGGGGTCAGTTTTGTTTCCTACTAGTAGTAGGAATGTGGTGCATCCGAGGTACATTGCCCCTCTCCTCTACTTGGATAGTATTCACACATATTCTTGGGGGTCTGCTGTCTTGGCATACTTATACCGGGGTCTTGAGCATGCATCGAAGAAGGGAGCCCAGAGTGTCAGTGGTTGCTTGTTTCTGTTGATGATATGGTCTTATCAGAGGTTTGATATTGGACGTCCTATTCCAGATCCTACACGGGATAATTTTCCCCTTGCTGAGTATTGGGCTAGCTCGAGGGTGCCGAAAAATGGGGGAGATAATGTTACTGAGGAGGAGGAGGAAGAGGAGCAGCCTGTTGAGGGGAAGGGAAAGGGAAAGGGAAAGGGAAAGGGAAAGGGAAAGGCGAAGGCGAAGGTGAAGGGGAAGGGGAAGTTAGTTGAGGATGACTTGCTTGAGGAGGCGGAGGATGAGTTGCTTGATGATCATGTGGTGTTGGGTAAATGGAGTAGACGTCATGTTAGTAAAGGGCCGCATCATAGCTTGCCACACTACCGGGGTGAGTTTGATGGAGTTGCAGGGGAAAAGGGTTAACTGGACCCCTTATGATCATTTCTGGGATTCTGATGACGAGGGTCCAGATGAGGATTGGGAGGGTTTTTATGCCGGCTGTGTAGGGTTGCACTTCTTCATTATGATATTATTGAGTATCAGCATGCTGACAGGGTTATGAGACAGTTAGGGTTGAGGCAGGGGATTCCTAGGTCTCCGGTTGACATGACACCATATAGGGGGGCTAAAGTTAGTTTTGTGAGCTGTGATTGGATGGCTGTATGGTTTGCTGAGATTGGGGAGTGGTACAGATTTGCTGATAGGCCCGGAGATGTTGACTTGGATGATTCTCTTCATGTTTCTGAAGCAGACTACATGGCATGGTACCTTGACATATCCCGGATGCGGGTCGGGAAGCCCCAACCACATCCACAGGACGAGTATGCTACTCGAGAGTTGTTTAACAACTTGAAGGACTATGAACTTATGAGTTTTGTTTCTTATCTATATTTGTTCTCTTTGCACCTTGAATAATTGATGTTAATGTTTTAATGATTCTTATCATCTTCTGCAGATCATGAAGGGGTTGGAATTTGCACAAAAGATAGATTGTTCCATTCCTGAGGAGTACAAGGAGGAGTTTGAGGGGATTGCACCCACCTTCTTAGAGCCTTTCTGTAGCTTCATGAAGGAGGTTCGAGGTCCGGCCTATACAATGCCAAAGTTTGAAAATGTTCAGTTACGGGGTAAGGCGAAGGAGTCTCCTATGACAGGCATCGATGATCACGATATCATAAAGCTAACACAGCCTTCCCAGCATCTGTCACAGACTCCCATGGATGTAGATGAGCCATCTTCTTCGAGGCCGGAGAAGCTTGGTGTGCGTCGTGTGTCGGAAAGGAAATGGCAGATAAACAAGGCCATCAGGGAGGATAAGATAAACAACATCAAGTACACTTGGGGATGGGGGGATGGGCTGGTGAAAGCAAAGGGGGGAATGTGGCATAAACAGTTTAATTTGGATGAGATTGCGATGTTATCTTTGGCACCCGGGAGTTGGATAGATGACCGGATTATCTACACATACATGGTATTCATTCATCTTACATGCATTTTATATATTAATATGCATTGATACTACCATCTTGTTTATGCACTAATGTTGTTTCTTTCTTTATGTTCTTGCAGTGTTTGCTACGTGCCCGTGAGGAAGACATTTTGCTGGAGCACGTGTTCGAGCGAAAGCCTACCTACTACTTCATGGATCCCTTTTTTATGAACTTTGCCAAGGGTGTGAACACTAGGCGGGAGAGTAAGGGACTAGCCAGATTCTATCTTCAATGGCCACTTGTGGTGTAGGTCCACCCATAAACAAGGTGGATTTCATCTTTGTCCCCGCCCATGTTACTGGAAATCATTGGGTATTGTTCGTTTTTGCTGTGAAGAATTGGGGGGTCATTCTACTAGATCCACTGTACGAGGATGCTGAGTATCCGACGGAGGAGCGAGTCGTGGTATTCATTCTTTCTTTATGTTCAATTTTTAAATTTCCATTTTAATTTTGTTTCTTATTAGTTGTACTCTATTTTAGGTTCGAGTACTACCGGGCATGTTGAGATACCTTGATAGGAACTCCATGAACGTCCCGAAGGAGGAGCCGAGTGTTCAGGCATGGAGTGCTAGGCCGAAGCAGAAGAATAGTACGGATTGTGGCCTCTTCGTGATGAAGTACATGGACTACCTTCTACAAGGCTATGAGATTGACACATTGGTGTGGACGGACGAAGACATTGAGATTTTCCGGTATAGGATTGCCATGGAGCTTCAAAAGGGCAAGGCTAGACGAATTCCGGGCTTTCTTATGCGTCAGAGGATCGAAAATGCGTAGTTTAGTTCGTTTTCATTTATTTATCGTACTTAGTTAGAACCTCTAATTGTTATTACAATTGAACAAATTCATGTAGTTGACTTAGTTGCAATGAAATACATGGTTTTATTTGGTTTGTATCGATCGTACGTTTATCGACCGTGTCCCTTCCCATTTCCCCTACAATTTTTTTGTAGTTGCATGTTGTTTCTCCCCACCCCCTTTACATTTTCTTCATTCATGTTGTCCCCCTCCCCTTTGGTTGTATTTTCATTGGATTTGGAGGAGATGAAAAAATTCATCTATTGTGAATTTTATGGGATTTTGGCCATATATTGGAGGAGATGAAAAATTTCATCTTTTTTTTTTGGTTGTTTTTTTTTTGCTGAGACAATTGCAGATTAGCTGCATTGGTTGTTTGAATGGTTTGGTACAAGTGGGAACTGCAGGAAACAGGCAGGTTATGTCTGAAAAAAACCAGACTATTCCGCGATAATTTTCCGCGGAAGGACTGTTCCACGATAATTTTCCGCGGACTGGTAGAACAGAGCAAAACAGGGGAAACAGCCACTGCACAAAAGCAGTTTTTTCCACTAACTTTTGGAAGTTAGTGGCAAATTTCTGCAAAAAAAATTGATATTAATTTCTAAAATCTTAAAATGTTGTAATAAGTGAATTTTGTGAAAATAAACATTAATTGGTTTAAATTATAAAAAATTCAAAATTCCTTAAAATATGCCTAAATTATGTTTATTTTGGGATTTTTCAATTCACCTTTAGAATTTTGAATTTTGTTCAAAACACACCAAACATTCTTCAACCATTATGTTCAGATTTTTTTCCCAATAAATTACATTCATTTCCTTATAATTAAATATGACATGCAAATTTCGATATAAATTCATAAATTAAACCACAACAATTCCAAATATTACAACAACAATTAGTACATCATAAGAATTACAATTCCAAATATTACAACATAAATTACTACATCATAAGTTCACTAAAGTGTTCAAAATAAAGTGAGCTTAGAATTACAAATTTCCATCATCTAACCAAATATGCCTAAAATATTGGAGAAGCCGGCCGACAAACGGTGAGTCGGAGTACCGGGAGGAGCATCCACCTTGACAAACGCGACAACTTGGTACAAGACAACAACTCAACCTTCACGGATGACACCACTAGCAATGACTTTGTGAGTGCTTGTGTCGTTCCAAAGAGAGACGTGTATAGGGATCGGTCCATCATAGAGATAAAATGTTGCCCAACAACGAGGATGATTACTATCCTTTACGTGGGAAACCCATCCCTTGACAAATGCCACACGGATTTGATCACGTGTGCAACCTTCGCGAGGTGTCAATTTGTAAATGTCACTAATATTGTCACAATAGTCAAGAAATCCACCATCCCAATCGGAAATCCTCCACTTGCCTTCGGTGTCCTTCCCCAAGTTCAAGACTGGAAAAAAGTAGGGCTCCACAATATACGCTACCTTCTCCATCATTTCTTCGGTGGCCATCCAACGGCATGCTTCGATCCAATTCTTTGACCTATAAGCCTCTTCTTCCGGAGGATATAACTCACTATCCTCCTCCTCAACAATCGGTGGTGGCTCAAGGGCTTCCCCCATTATGTCATAGTATTCTGGTAAATTGCGACATATTTCATCCGCTGCATTGTCCGATTGATCACTAACGTATGACTCACTTCCCCCGGAAGAAACCGAGAGTGAATCACTAACATGCGAAACATCCGAAACATCACCACTGTCCATGTTACCTACACATGACAATAAAAAGGATTTTGTTAGATACATAGAAAAGGACATAATGTAAATGACAAAACGGAAAAGTAGAGATTTATAACAATTACAATTGACCACTTTCAGCTGTTTCTACATTTTCAACATTTTCACCACTTTTGTGAGCTTTTTCTACATTTTCAACATTTTGACCACTTTGAGCATTTTTAAGATCTTATTGTACTTTTGCACAAGTTCTACTATCATGCCCTTCCATTTTACAACGCGAGCATTTCCTCGGGGCCTTATGAAGTGTCTCTATTGGACTTTTGAAACGATGCTCTTTCTTCCTTCCTTTTGTTTGTGAGACAACGGGATCAAGGATTGCCTCATGCAAGTCATGACCACCTTCTTCAGTTGTTTTTGTGCCAACTTCACTCCTTACTTGTTCAATTCCATCAACTCCCATATTTTCAAGAATTTC
This sequence comes from Kitagawia praeruptora, assembly GCA_037693485.1. NCBI lineage: Eukaryota > Viridiplantae > Streptophyta > Magnoliopsida > Apiales > Apiaceae > Kitagawia > Kitagawia praeruptora. Next base: position 49,820,765 of record CM075348.1, on the reverse strand, counting down.
GGTTTCCCGATTCATGACGGAAACGGCATACTCGTAACGCTCCTTTGATGCCATGCTACTATGACAAAAAGCCATAGTAAGTAAAGTCATGTTGTTGAATCTTTCGGTAGGAGTCAAATCATGGGATGATGTTTCTTCTCCGGTCAAATGGTAAGGCAACACACCATCAATTCTATTAGCATCCTTAGTCCACCGTCTTCTCAAAAAGGCCTTGGGTATTTCGGAAACACATCTCTTTGTCAACACGGCAATAATTTGTCGGCATAGAATTCCCAAATATTCATACATTCTACACTTGTAACTACCACTTAGAGCCATTTTGTTGAATGTAACAAGATAAGTAGTTCTTTTCTCGGGATCCACCAATTGCCTAAAGCATTTGTAGTATGTATTTTCATCTTCTTCCAACGAACGATCTTTATCTTTGTCCACGAAGTATGTTGTAGCTTCCATCAATTGCTCTTGAAATTTTCTAAACATGGTTTTGGTGTATATGGAATCACCATGTTGCTCCAAAGCGGTCTTCATTTTTATCCCACGACAAGTTTGACGAATCTTGTAATCCTCTTCTTTCTCCCGCATAAATTGTCTTTCCAAAGCTTTTTGAGCATTTTCAACAAATTCCTTCAAACCCCTGCAGGAACTAACATAGCTATCAAAAAATGCATTCATTCCATCACTCTTTGAAGTTGTGGTTTGACCCGCAGAGAAAGTGTTTCGAGTGAAGGCCTTGATCCATTTATGCTTCAAATTGTACAATCCTTGTAGCCATGTATTATCTTCCAATTTGTACTTCAAAACCAATGCTTTCCACCTATCCTCAAACACATCTTCGGTCAATGAGTTGTATATGCAATTGTTGAAATCAACTTTGAAACTTTACGGGTGCTTGGAGTAGTAACTTGCAAGTTTTTTGGGGAATTTGTTACTAATGTGCCAAGTACACAAAAAATGGGTGGTGTTAGGTAGTTGTGATGCAATAGCCCCGACCATGGCTTGATCTTGATCAGTAATGATGGTCAAGGGATGTTTGTTTTCAACCGCCTCAAGCCAACTACCTAATACCCATTCAAAACTTGTTTTTATTTCATCCCTCATTAGTGCAAATCCAAAAACATCCGATTGATAGTGATGATTGACCCCGGTGAAAGGAACAAATGGCATGGCATACCTATTGGTTCGGTAAGTGGTATCAAATGCAACTACATCACCAAAAATTTTGTGTGCCATCAAAGAACGGTGATCAACCCATACTAGACATTTCAACCTTTGCTCTTCATCAAGTAATGTCCTAATGTAAAATTTGCCACCACTTTCTTCTCTCAACCGATTCAACAAGTCTAAGCCCGCTTGAGCATCATTAACATCTAAATTATTTTTCCTAAACTCACGTACCACATTCCTTACATGTTGTCCATCAAAACCTACATGTTGTTGTCCACCTTTCAAATTGCCAAAAATGGACATTTGTTGCCTAGGAGGAACACCCGGCATATATAAGGTTTTCATTAGATTTCTTTGTGCCGCGATTACATGTCTCTCCCTTCGAATCAAATTCATTTTAGAAGGTGTCACAACCTCGTGATTGTGCTCTAACTCTAGTGCGGTTATCTCCCAATGAGTTGTTTTTTTAATTCACAACATACATTCTAACCTTACAACCACATCTAGGAAGAACATCTCGACGGCGTTTACCTTTAGTACTACCCATAAAAATTTCATCATCATTAACACCTCCTTTATCCTTATTTTCCCCCGCTAAATTACAAACAAATAATCGAGCATAAATTTCTTTATTTTTAACACGATTTTGTGTTTCTTGAATTTTAATTGCAAATCCATTTTTCAAGGCATACGCCCTAAACAAATTCTCTGCGACTTCTAAATTATCAAACCTTTGGTGCAAATAAGGAATATTAACTTCTTCATCAACATTTTCATGCATTTTTTCATCTTTACCATGATCATCATCAACAAAATCATCATCATCAACAATATTAACATACTCTACATCATCACTAACATTAACATCATCTAAACCCTTAAAGACATCAACATCATCAATTTTTTTTGATTTTTTCCTAGGTTTAAACTTAGCAAACATCTTATTCGCCATATTAATAAAAAAAAAAAAAGAACAATAAGAAATTACTCAATAAAAGGAATGAACTCAATCTCTCTAACTCTTCAATCTTCTCTTCTTTTCCCCCTTTTCAATTCTAAACAGATTTTTTCATAAAAATGATCATACATTATGCTATTAGGTTACAAAGGGCGGGAGGGGTATTTTGGTCTTCTTGCGTTCCGCAGAAAATATGCGCGGAATGTATTTTATGATTTTTCACGTTCCGCGGAAAATAAGCGCGAAAAGGTACCGTTCCGCGGAAAATATACGCGGACAGGCCGATTTTTTTTTTTTAAAATCATGGCCGTTGGATCGATCCAACGGCCAGGAAGCAGATTGTTAGGTAAACGGTCCCTGACAATCAATTGTCAGGGCCAGGACCCAAATATTAATACAATGATATTTTAACGTTCAGTTATATCTCCTCAATTTGTTGTTGTGCTAATTATGTGGTAGAAATAGATATACAAATTTCGTTCCCAACTATTTTGGAAATTCTGAGATAAACATAAGATTGGAATGTTTTTAGATGCCGAAAAAATACAAATATAAAACATTTTGTATACGAAAATTTTATTTAAAATGAATAATAGAAACATTTCTAACATAAGTTAAAGGTCATATCGAAAATTCATTGCACTAACATGTTAGTAAAAATGACCTGAAATTACAATATATCATAACATTTAAGTGCATTTGAAGGTTTTTCCAAATTTAGGATCATGTGCAGAAGGACTCTTTGTGCACACTGAATTTTTTCTGATTATCATAAACACGTATACAAAATATTTGATCGTAACATATTTTCTTGAAAAGGTATAATAGTTAATGAAATTTTATTGTAAAAATATAGTCGCATAAATTTTTTAAGAAATGACCAATATATAAATATCTCTAACATAATTTATTCATGTGAAAAAAAAATTGTATTATTTTTATACAAATTTCACATGTTAAGCGAAGATCTATGTAATTTCATAATTTATTACAATTTCCATAATGAGTCATAATAAAGATTAGGGATTTTTACAAAACTACCTAACTTTTTGAAACTATTTACAAAAATAAGGTTTTTTGATTGCAAAGGTTACAAAACTGGCACCGCAGGTGGAAAAGGTTGCAAATGAGCTTAAAATGCAGGCAAAAAAAGGGTTGCAAAGGTTGCCCAAAAAAAAATGGGTTGCAAAGTTTGTAAGTCGTATTTTTGAAAATAATTGTTGCAACTTGGGTAGTTTTGAAAAAAGCCCTAAAGATTATTTGAATTCTGGCAAAAAAAAGATTATTTTATAAGTTAAGGTCATCTTTACTACAATCATTCAAAAAGAAATTGATGTGTCTTATAGGGAATAAAAAAGAATGCAATGTAAACAATTTCAACCATCATTTTACTTAAAAATACACTTAATTATACATTTATCCAGCTTTGCTAGTCTGATTCTCTCAGCATAGGCTATGTTATAACGGAAGTAAGAAAGATTACAATAAATGTAAAGAAAGAACACAGATAAGTATAAGAGAAAAGTTTTATCGATCTTGAGAATACTGATTACAACATATTGCAGCTAGGTTATATTATATCAGATGTTTACACGTTGCCCTACTAAACACATACGGAGTAGGCCCGTTAATAAACCTATAAAGAAAACTTCAGCCCAATATAGTAAAATGATGTATCATGCCAAGAAGGCACATATGACACATCCAGATTCAAGGCATTCTAACAAATCTCCACCTTGACTTGAATCATCTCATAAATAACAGATGTACCAGATGCACCATTATGATGCCAGATGTACCAGAAAAAACTTTTCTACCTCAGATTTTGCCCTTAAAAGGGCAATCAACAACTCCTAACATTTAGGAAGTCAAAACAATGTTGAACTTGTTATGTGGAACCGGCTTGGTGAGCATATCAGCTTGGTTATCAGTAGTACCCACTTTGCTCACCTTATTTCTTTTCTCACTTCTTAGAAAATGATATCTTACATCTATGTGCTTAGTCCTCTCACGATGACTTGATCCTTAGCTAAACAGATTGCACTGAGACTGTCACAATACACTATAGCCTGATCATGATGTAGACCCAAATCACTGACCAATCCTTCCAACCAGATTTCTTCTTTTGTTGCTTCTGTCAGTGCCAAGTACTCTGCTTCTGTAGTAGACAAAGTCACCGTAGGTTGTAGAGTAGCTTTCCAACTGACAATTGAATCACCAAGAATGAAAGCACAGCCAGTCATTGATCTTCTACTGTCAACATCTCCAGTATAATTAGAGTCTAAAAACCTTGTCACAAAACACTCTGTATCACCTCCACAAATGAGACCAACATCAGACGTACCTCTTAAGTACCAAAAAATCCTCTTCATAGCTTGTCAATCCTCCTTGCCTGGTTCACCCATAAACCTACTAACAACACTAACAGACCATTGCATACATCAAGTTTCCTACTATGCTAGCTAGGGAACTCGAGACATGTACTCCTTTTCCTCAGCAAACATAGGTGCAAAAGCAATAGACATATGTGCATTTGCAACACTAGGAGTATCTATGGGCTTTGCTGTAGACATGCCAAATAGACAAAATCTTCTGAATGTATCCCTTCTGTGATAATTAAACTTTTCTTTTGCTTCTATCAATATATATCTCCATTCCCAGAATTTTTCGAGCCACACCCAAATCTTTCACTTCAAACTCAGCACTAATGAGACCCTTCAACTTCTGAACATCAAACTTGCTTTCTATAACTATCAACCTATCATCTACATACATGACCATATAAATCAAAGAACCATTTGTTGCCTTACTATAGTAAACACAACAATCATACGGACTCCTAGTATAGCCAATACCTATCATATAGCTGTCAAATCTCTTGTATCCTTGCCTCAGAGACTACTTTAGTCCATACAAAGCCTTCAATAACTTACAAACATAGTCCTCCTTACCAGGAACCTGAAACCCATCTGGATGAGTCATGTATATCTCCTCTTCCAGCTAGGAGTACCTATGGGCTTTGTATTAGCCATACCAAATCTTGACAAAATCTTCTAAATGTATCTCTTCTATGATAAGAAAAGTTTTCTTTTGCTAATATCCCTATAAATCTCCATTCCCATAATTTTTCGAGCCACACCCAAATCTTTCATTTCAAAGATTTACCAACGGAATTAACCTCCTCTAGAAAAATAATATCTTTACTAACAATAAACGATTACACAAAGTTCTCATACGATAATGACAAAGAAACTAACAGAATTAAAGCAGCATCCTCATCTTCTACTTTAACATCAATATTACGCAATTCTAATAATATTATGTTTAACTGATCTAAGTGATCTCGAAGAGGCATACTGTTATGCAAAATCACGCAAGCGCACGTTGTCACAAGTAATATATGATTAAATCAAGTTCGTTCCCACAGAGATCTAGAATGGTGTTCAATTCAATTAATGTACCTATGCACCGATGTATGGTTTTTATCCACTGCTAAGATAAATAACAAATTGGATTTTTATTAACTACTAAATTAATTATCAAACTAAAGATTAACTAATTAAAGAGATTAAAGTCGAATTACTAATATGAGAATAAAACATGGAATCCTAGTTTCATCATCTACTTCACTTAGAGTTGCAGCCTTTAATTAAAACATGCGATGGTTTTGATATCTGATCGAATAACACGAAAAGAGTAAAAGTTACCTCTCGGTATACTAGTACCAATCTACACATACATCCACAAAAGAGATAGAAGATGAATAGGCACCCATTATGTTTAGACCCTATATCTCTATAGAATTTGAAAACATAAAGGTTGAAGCACAAGTTATCCACTTAGATCACATAGGGCAGTATAAGTATTTTCATCTCACACCACGAATCATATTGATAAACAATTATGAACCTATGCTAGCATGGCAAGTTCTAAATCTCAAGATCCACTCTCGCTTCACAGGAGATTAACAATTCAATTTAGATGTTAGCTACGCATCCAAAAGCATTAAGATTAACCATACGAGGATATCAAGAATTCACCACACATAAATCTTTAAGGTATGCAAACTACTAAGCTACATAGATAAATCCACTAGGATCCCATGACAACGATTAGTTCATAACTAAACCTTTCGTCACCATGGAATTTGATGAAAACATGGTAAATAACAAGATATGAATAAAAGAAGTAATTATATTAATAAACAAGAGTTTGAGAAAACAAATCTATAATCCAAAGTAACACAAAGGATGAAGTAGATCTAGATCCGTTGCTTGTCACGAGCGTTGAACCATTCTCTCCTTTTCTCCCTTGCAGATCTAAGCTGGTTACAATAATAAAACTATGATAATGTGTGTCTCGCTATTACAATGGTAGGATGTGTTTATATAGGCTCTAAAAGTCTTGCCCAGCAAGAAAATACCAAAACAGAATTATAATAGAATTTCTGCAAGATACGTTTCCTAAACTGATTCTGTTTTTTTTAAGGAAAATTCGTGGCTGACTTTTCTTCAGTTTTTCTGGAACGTTCCAAACGTAATTGGACCTCTGGACCACCTTATAATGATAGAGAATCTCGTTATCTTCGCGTGGACTGCTTACGGGTCCCAAACGGAGTTGTAGAACTCAAGATATGGCCAAAATAGTAAAAACTGTAATTTTTCAGGGGCAACTTGCAGGGCAACTTGCGCCCAGCAGTCTGTTCTTCGCGCAAATTGCTCCTACCCAGCGCAATTTTCTCCTGGGAATCCTATCCCAAATCTCCCAGGCTTCGCGTGGGCAGTAAGATCACTGAAAACGGACTTACAGAACTCCAGATATGGCCAAAACAGTGTAAGCTGCGCAGCCTTCCCAGAAAATCTGAATTTTAATCAATTAATTTCCAAAAAATTATAGAAGCATCCACCTTAATCAACATTCTCGTAAACCTGCACAACTAAGCAAAACACATCAAAACTACAAGAAACTTGAGTCCAAGACAATTAATTTAAGCCATTATAGAATGTTCCAAGTGGATATAAAATCCACTTATCACACCCCCAAACTTAAACCGATGCTTGTCCTCAAGCATAAACAATTACAACTAAATAACTAACTAGTACCACTTCCGTAGGTGATCACGGTTGCATTTGGCATATGCAACAAGCCCTTTAAACCCCTAGGTAGCCCTAGTGGACGAGTAAGGTCTCGTGAGGGCCTATAGCGAATGTACCCACAAAATCCATTTACCTAATGCAATGCAATGCATGAATGCAACTAATATGAAAATGCAATTAATCTAATCTACCATACCTTCAAATCCTCTCATGTCATATCAACTTAAGAATCAAAGTAAATACGCAATGTCTTGGTGTCGAAAGTGCAAGTATTCACATAGTCTACTCAATGAACATGCATAAGTTCTCATAAGCCCATGTCAAGTGTAAGAATAAGTTAGTAAACATGCTAAGCCTACAAGAGCACATCTTTGAGACAACACTCGGGATCTCATACGCAAGAACAAGCAAACACTCACAATCCACTCACAAAAGAATATTCACTCAAGAACAAGGGTAAGTGTATCACTCAATTCCAACAAAATCATAAACACGCTTGACATTTGGTATCAATCTAACTCTTAACACAACATACATCAATGACGATAATCAAAAGGTCTTTAATTGGGTTGTAACGGGGCTAGGGACAAGGTATGTCAAATAAGCCAAAACAGGTGTAGTGTCAAAAGCTAGTAAGTACCATAATAAATCACACACAACACCCTATTTTCCCCCCACATAATTTTACTAAGACATACACTCGACTAGTCGACTGAAATAGGATCGCAACAAACACAAACATGCTCTCATAATATATATATTTTTTTCTTTTTTTTTTTTGGAGAGCTAAATAGAACACAAACAATAATATAAACAATAACAATGATCCAATGAATTTATTACATATGTCGACTATCAAGAAAACAACCAAACCCAATTTTCAATATTCCTCCCAAAAGTAAGACCAACAATAAACCCCTCCTTACACACCTTCTTACTCCCTTAAGCACTCTACTAGCCTTTGACAATGTGGGTTCAAATTAATGTAAGGCCAATACAAGAAAAAGGTCTAGGCAAGTAATGTGGTATGTCACCGAAAAAATAGGATTAAGCTCAACGGGTTAACTAATTGATCATGTAAACATGGTGTGGTAATATGGGAAAATATGCGGTTATTCCTAAGTGCCTTTATCATTTTAATCGTCAAATAATGTCATGCGTTTCAAGAAAGACCTCAAACAACTGCTAGCAATGCAAACAATCCGTGGACACTCAAGCAAACGAATAAATTGCAAACATGCAATATGCAATAAGGCTCAAAAACTCACTTGGTGGAAAAACATACTCAATCCCAAGCAACATCTCTCTAACGCACCAACTTGTATTCAAAGCATGCAAACTAAATCATCTTGCACATATTCATGTCCTTCTAATCACTTACAACATTCAATAAGTCTACTAGCTTCAACTTACTAGTGTATGTATGTGCACAAGAACAAAGCATATCACTTCTCAATCAAAAGCATCAACAATACAAAATTCCTATCAAGCATGGGTGCAAATGCAAACTATTATGAACTCACATGAAATACGAAAAAAAAAACAGAATGTCCTATATGAAACAAACGTAGATAACACAAACATAAATGCATAATTTCCTACTACTAATATGCAAAGCATGAAATCCTACATGAACAAATAATACAACAACTACTAATCCCTCAAACCACCCCCAAACTTAAAATATTCAATGTCCCCATTGAATGGAAGTAAATACAAGGGAAAGTAGAAAACATACCTGAATACCGAAGCATACCCAACAATTTTTTTTTTCTCGCAAAAATCCCCTTTCCTTAGTAATTGGCCTCAAAACAACCGATTAAATTTAACCTCCGCCGTCGAAAACGAAAATTTCCAAACATTAGTACTATCTCTCCCATGCTTACGAGCCATTAGAATCAAAACCCAACTCATAAGAAACTCCACCAAAAATTACCAAGCAATAACACACCAAAAATACACCAATATATCAAGAATAATACAAATCCCAATTTACAAGAACACAAATTCGTAATCAAGATAAAATTTGAGAGAAGAAATAAACCCACTACGAATTGGAGAGGTGAACTTGCAATTAATTCCTCTTTAGAATTGAATTTTTAGAGATTTAAATAAAATAGAAGAGGAATTGGATTTGTATGGCTAGGTGTGTATATATATAAGATGATGGATAGATGGGATTTAAAAATTTAGAGTGTAGGAGAGATTTGGAGAGGTTAGGATTTGATGTATGATAGATATAGGAATTTAGAATTGAAGAAATTTGAGTTAGGATTGAATTTGGGAAAAAAATTGTAGGTTAAAACACAAATTTTCGGGAAAAACTGGGCAGAAAGGGGTATAACACAGTCCACATCTGCGTTACAGGGGCGCTGGGCGCGGCTAAGGCAGTCACGCATGACAGGAATGCGTGTTAGGGGTTTAAATGGCCTATAACGCAGGGGCAACCTGCGTTACCCAGGCGCAATTTGCGCTGAATGCAGTAACCCGGGTGCAAACTGCGTGACTGGAGCGCAGGTTGCGTTACTGTTCATCATTTTTTTTTTTTTTTTTCACACAACACTCAATTTTTTTTTTTTTTCTTCCTACACTAATGCATGGGTTGCCTCCCACGAAGCGCTTCTTTAACGTCAATAGCTTGACGTTACTTCCTCAACTCATGGCGGTTTCAAAAGAATAACCGAACCGTTCTCAACAGACAAACCATTCATACGAACGTTGACATCTTGGTTGCTTGCTTTCCACAAATCTCTTCCTTCAGACTTCAACCTAATTTTACTACCCAACGGCCAAATCTTCTTCTTTTTCCTCTTCACACCTCTAAAGTGCTTCTCCGACTCAACCGGATGAACAAAAAATTCCTCTTCCTTAACATCTGCTTTCCACCTTCGCAACACGTTATCATGCCCCTCTTCAAAAATCACTAGCTCACTATTCAAAAGGACATACCTCAAATGTGGTAGAAGTTTCCTAAGCTTTACTTTCGAAAGATCATGAACCGAAGAACTGTCAATGGAATCACTGATAGGATGCTTTAGCATGTGCGTATCCGACTTTTCGCTCAATAACTGATCAAATTTCTTTCTCTGACCCGTATCAACTATTTCCACACTGCAACACTCTTCATCCTCTGTCGGAAATTTCATGGCCTTGAACACATTAAAGGTGACACTCTGATCTTGCACCCTCATTGTAAGCTCTCCTTTTTGCACATCAATTAAAGTCTTTCCTGTAGCCAAGAACGGTCTTCCCAAGATTATGGGAATTTTCTTATCTTCTTCAAAATCCAAGATAACTAAATCAGTAGGAAATATGAGCTTATCAACCTTTACCAAAACATCCTCTACTATACCCCTCGGATATGTGATAGATCGATCAGCCAACTGCAAAGAGATGTTAGTTGGCTTTGGCTCCGGTAGACCAAGTTGCTTGAAAACAGACAAGGGTATGAGATTAATACTAGCTCCCAAATCACACAAACACTTGCTGAATGAAAGATTGCCAATAGTGCATGGAATAGTGAAACTTCCTGGATCTTTAAGCTTAGGTGGCAACTTCTGCTGCAGAACGGCACTACACTCCTCTGTCAATGCCACTGTTTCAAAATCTTTCAACCTTCTCTTCCTTGACAAAATATCCTTCATGAACTTAGCATATCTCGGCATCTGCTCCAACGCTTCAACAAAAGGAATGTTAATGGACAGTTTCTTGAAAACATCCATAAACTTCTGAAACTGTTTCTCTTGACTTTTCTTCAAACGTCCAGGAAATGGAGGAGGCGGATAGATCTGATTATTCTTTGAAGATTGCTCCGGAGTAGACTTTTCAACAGGTTTCTTGCTCTTCTCACCATCAAGCTGATCAGCCACTAAGTCAGATTTCTCAATTACTAGCACTGCAGATTTTTCAACCTGCTGATTCTGAACATCTTCATCTTCTTCAGTTGCTGATTTAGGATCACTCGTGACTTTTCCAGATCTCAAAGTAACTGCATTGACCTGTTCCTTGCTTTCCCTTCTGCCTGGATTTACCTCCGTATCACTAGGAAGAGTTCCTTGAGGCCTACTAAGTAAAGCACTTGCAATCTATCCTATCTGAGTTTCCAAGACTTTCTGGCCAGCTTGTAGGTTCTTTACCGTCATCCTCAAATCATCCATCTCTGATTTTTCATTAAAAGATTGCCCCGCATGAGCCTGAGGCTGTTGCTGCTGAAATCCCGGAGGTTGATATGGTGCCCTTGGAGCATAAGGCTGTTGATAGCCTTGATTAAATGGCTTTCCTTGCTGATAAGGCTGTTGAAAAGGTTGTTGAGCACCTTGATTGTTGCTCCAGCTGAAATTGGGATGATTCCTGTTGTTCGGATGATAGGTGGCTGGAACTGGTGCAGCAGGTCTCTGGAAATTACTCACGAACTGTGCTGATTCAGAAGAGATAGCACACTGATTTGTCTCATGTGCGCCCGCACATAACTCACAAACACTAGCCACCTGCTGAACTCCATAATTTGCAACAGAATCCACCTTCATAGCAAGAGCTTTCAACTGAGCCGTAATCATTGAAGCTATATCTACATCAAAAATTCCTGCTGCCTTGCCGTGAGATAGCCTTTGGGTTGGATTTTGATATTCATTAGCAGCCATCATCTCTATAAGTTCATAAGCTTCATCATAGCTCTTTGCCCACAGAGCTCCACCTGATGCTGCATCTAGCAAAGGCCTAGACTGTGCTCCCAACCCATTGTAGAACCCATTAATAACCATCCAATCAGGCATGCCATGATGAGGACACTTGCGTAGCATCTCCTTGTAGCGTTCCCAAGCCTCACACAAGGTCTCGCCAGATTGCTGTTGAAATTGAGTCAACTGGTTCCTTAATGCTGCAGTTTTCGCCATAGGAAAGAATTTAGTAAGGAACTTCTAAGCAAGATCTTCCCATGTAGTAATGGAACCAGGTGGCAAAGAGTGTAGCCAACTCTTAGCCTTATCCCTCAGAGAGAATGGGAAAAGCCTCAACCTAATAGCATCATCCGTCACACCATTACATTTGAAAGTGTCGCAGATTTCGATAAAGTCCCGAACATGCATGTTGGCATCCTCCGTAGGAGCTCCCCCAAACTGAACTGAATTTTGCACCATCTAAATTGTGCCAGACTTGATCTCAAAATTGTTCGCTGCAATAGCTGGCCTAATAATGCTAGACTGGATGTCATTGAGTTTCGGCTGAGAATACTCCCTCAAAGCCATAGCTGCTGCTGCATCTGCCATTGCTACTGTAGTTTCAGATTCCTCTTCCTTATTCTCTTTATTCTCTACAAGATCGTCTTCCGCCAGTTCTTCCAAACGAGCTTGTAAGCGTGTTCGCATACAAACTTAAGTACCTGAAACACCACGAAACAAACAAACTAAGTAAGAATCCGAGTCAGTGAACGCTAACGACCACTGATGACAAGCACATAAACTAAAATAAAAACACCGATGATCCCCGGCAGCGGCGCCAAAAACTTGTTATGCAAAATCACGCAAGCGCACGTTGTCACAAGTAATATATGATTAAATCAAGTTCGTTCCCACAGAGATCTAGAATGGTGTTCAATTCAATTAATGTACCTATGCACCGATGTATGGTTTTTATCCACTGCTAAGATAAATAAAAAATTGGATTTTTATTAACTACTAAATTAATTAACAAACTAAAGATTAACTAATTAAAGAGATTAAAGTCGAATTACTAATATGAGAATAAAACATGGAATCCTAGTTTCATCATCTACTTCACTTAGAATTGCAGCCTTTAATTAAAACATGCGATGGTTTTGATATCTGATCGAATAACACGAAAAGAGTAAAAGTTACCTCTCGGTATACTAGTACCAATCTACACATACATCCACAAAAGAGATAGAAGATGAATAGGCACCCATTATGTTTAGACCCTATATCTCTATAGAATTTGAAAACATAAAGGTTGAAGCACAAGTTATCCACTTAGATCACATAGGGCAGTATAAGTATTTTCATCTCACACCACGAATCATATTGATAAACAATTATGAACCTATGCTAGCATGGCAAGTTCTAAATCTCAAGATCCACTCTCGCTTCACAGGAGATTAACAATTCAATTTAGATGTTAGCTACGCATCCAAAAGCATTAAGATTAACCATACGAGGATATCAAGAATTCACCACACATAAATCTTTAAGGCATGCAAACTACTAAGCTACATAGATAAATCCACTAGGATCCCATGACAACGATTAGTTCATAACTAAACCTTTCGTCACCATGGGATTTGATGAAAACATGGTAAATAACAAGATATGAATAAAAGAAGTAATTATATTAATAAACAAGAGTTTGAGAAAACAAATCTATAATCCAAAGTAACACAAAGGATGAAGTAGATCTAGATCCGTTGCTTGTCACGAGCGTTGAACTCTTCTCTCCTTTTCTCCCTTGCAGATCTAAGCTGGTTACAATAATAAAACTATGATAATGTGTGTCTCGCTATTACAATGGTAGGATGTGTTTATATAGGCTCTAAAAGTCTTGCCCAGCAAGAAAATACCAAAACATAATTATAATAGAATTTCTGCAAGATACGTTTCCTAAACTGATTCTGTTTTTTTTAAGGAAAATTCGTGGCTGACTTTTCTTCAGTTTTTCTGGAACATTCCAAACGTAATTGGACCTCTGGACCACCTTATAATGATAGAGAATCTCGTTATCTTCGCGTGGACTGCTTACGGGCCCCAAACGGAGTTGTAGAACTCAAGATATGGCCAAAATAGTAAAAACTGTAATTTTTCAGGGGCAACTTGCAGGGCAACTTGCGCCCAGCAGTCTGTTCTTCGTGCAAATTGCTCCTACCCAGCGCAATTTGCTCCTGGGAATCCTATCCCAAATCTCCCAGGCTTCGCGTGGGCAGTAAGATCACTGAAAACGGACTTACAGAACTCCAGATATGGCCAAAACAGTGTAAGCTGCGCAGCCTTCCCAGAAAATCCGAATTTTAATCAATTAATTCCCAAAAAATTATAGAAGCATCCTCCTTAATCAACATTCTCGTAAACCTGCACAACTAAGCAAAACACATCAAAACTACAAGAAACTTGAGTCCAAGACAATCAATTTAAGCCATTATAGAATGTTCCAAGTGGATATAAAATCCACTTATCACATACCTTCTTGCACTTGCAGACAAAACAGACGTTGCTTCAGAAGCAACTTATTTGTTAAAGACTTTGCCATATTGATATACAAATACAAATAAACATTGATATACTTTTTGTGCATTCCACCAAATATTAAATCAAAAAGAAAGAACTTGTGCAAAGTAGAAGCATTAAAAAGAAACCTTACTTTACATCTATACAAGAGAAGGATTTGAACAACTTCACAGTGCATATATCTACAAGCTTGCATCAGTGCTGTCTATTCACAATACAAGAAAAGAAAAAAAAACATAACTCAAATCCATCATATCATTCCGTAATTTACCAGGATATAGCCCAACACAAAATTGAATTGATATACCAAAAGCACGTAAAGCAATTTTTTTTTTGAGACATGAATCACTAAATTAACTTGACACCCAAAAATTGGCAAATTTAAATAAAAATATTTAAAAAGACTGTACTTGACCACAATAATTTCTTGAATTCACATCAGCTCCATTCTCAATTAACAATGTAACAATCTAAAAACAGGACAATACATCAAAAAGGAACATAACTAGCTAAACTTCATAGACTATTACACAAACAGATATAAATACACAAAGAAAAACATAGAGGGGGAGAGAGAGAGAAATAGAGAGTGGGGGAGAGAGAGAGACAGAGAGGGGGAGCGAGAGAGGGGGGAGAGTGAGAGAGAGACATAGAAAGAGAGGGAGAGAGATACAACAGACATACTTTAATATAACAAATAAATCGAAACACTATATCAAATCAGAGAAAATCCCCAATTCAATTCGATCCCAAATCGAAACCCTAATTGAATCAGTGGCGGAGAGAGCGGTGAGCGGTAGAGAGTGAGAGTGAGTGTGAGGGGCGGTGTTTTTGTTAGAAGCCCTAACTAGAGGGTGAATAAGTGTTTTGTTTGTGTTTGTGAGTGAGGGTCTTTTCTAACAGGCGGCAAAATTGCCGCGCTTCTAAGATTAGAATATTTCGGACAACGCCACAAGCCCACAACTCAACACAGCCCCAACAAATTTTTTATTTTTCTATTTTGTTAATTTTTTATTTGAAAATTCTTTAATTTAATTAAATTTATTAGAAGATATGTTATTTTTATAAAAATGTTATATTTCAGTTCAATAATGCATACAAACTTTATTCATTTTCTGTAAAAATAAATTTTAAAAAATATAATTTATTACGTTTTTTTAATAATTTGGTCTATTTTCAAATTATAAAAAAAATTATTTTTTTTCTTCAAAAAAATGTTATATTTTATAAAAATGTCAATATTGACTCTAATAACAAACTTCGAAAATTTAACATATATGTTTTTTAAATTAATTAATTTTAATTCATAATAATTTTTTTTTTCAAATTTTGTTAAAAAAGTTGTGTTTAAAGCATGTTAACGGCAATACTCCGGCAATACTTTACAAGGGTTGCAACTTGCTACATTTCTTATAGCTACGGCAACACCATGTTTTGTATACAGCAACATCAAAATAACAATATTACAATAGACAGAAAGTTTAGAACTACTACAACATTTTTTTAGGAAACAAAAAAAAAACGTTGCTGTAAACTATCTACACTATCTATGGCGTAGTGACATGATAACACACTTTACGTGACAAAAGTCAAGATCTTTGTCATGGATATAATTCACTTAAAACGGAATATTGCTTAATGTGAAATTAAAATAAAATCGGAGTCATATGTACTCGTCTCGCAGGGTGTATCATCAGTTGATATTGTGTGTTTTTCTGTTTGTAACAAGCCGTCTCCTGATTATTTTTAAGCTTAATGTAAATAGGGTTTCACGTGATCTCAAGTTATAACCATGAGGTTAAAATAAATCAATACAAATTTTAAGGGTACTAGATTATAACCCGTGCGATGCACGGATTTTTTTTGATATGTAACAAATTTTATTTTATGCTATAATTATATTTTTATATAATCATTATTTACAATAGTTTATTTTAATTTTAATATTAATAATTTAATATAAATTTAAATAATGATATGCATGGTTTAAAATTTATATTATAAAATTTTAAAATAAGTATGTCGTTGATAGAGTTCAAACCTTGAAATTTTAGTAAATTAATTTAATTATATAATATATTTAATCTGTAAATTCACGAAATACTAAAAAATATATACCAAATAATAAGTAAATTAATTTAATTATAAAGGTTAAATAAGTAAATTCACGAAATACTAAAAAACATATACCAAAAAATAGGTACCAAAATTTTTAATGTTTCAGCTATTATATAATTAATAAATTTTAATTTAATATACTCATATTTTCGGATTATACTAATGTTTTCTTATTATAAACAACATATACAAATTTTTAATATATTTTATTAATAATTGAAAAATATGATGCGATATTTTTGGGTATATATTAATGATTGTAAGATTAATTTTAAATTAAAAAGGTAACGTATTTTAATTCTAAAGGAAATATTAATGATTGGAAGATATGATACGACGATTGATATTTTTGGGTGTTTATAGAAGGTAATATCTTCAATTAAAAGTAAATGTGAAAAAGGCAATGGACTACTTACCATTAATTATATTATGTTATTAGTTATTTTAGGAATTTTAATAGTATAGATATCAATTAATCAATTTAATTTAATATAATTTAATATACTCATATTTACGGATTATACTAATGTTTCCTTATTATAAACAGCATATACAGATTTTTAATATATTTTATTAATAATTGAAAAATATGATGTGATATTTTCGGGTATATATTAATGATTGTAAGATTAGTTTTAAATTAGAAAGGTAACGTGTTTTAATTCGAAAGGAAATATTAATGATTGGAAGATAGGATACGATTGATGTTTTTAGGTGTTTATAAAAGGTAATATCTTCAATTAAAAGTAAATTGATTGTAAGATTAGTTTTAAATTAGAAAGGTAACGTGTTTTAATTTGAAATGAAATATTAATGATTGGAAGATAGGATACGATTGATGTTTTTAGGTGTTTATAAAAGGTAATATCTTCAATTAAAAGTAAATGTAAAAAAAGACAATCGACTACTTATCATTAATTATATTATGTTTTATTTATTTTAGTAGTTTTAATAGTATAGATATCATATATATATTTCTTTATAATGAATGTTATATAAGTAAATTCACGACGTACCAAAAAACATGTACCAAAAAATAGGTACCAAAAAACAGGTACCAAAACTTTTAATGTTTCGGCTTTTATATAACAATATAGATTTTATATTTACAAAAATGCCCCAGCGGGATCCCTTACTTTATTGGTAATATTTCTTATAACCTTAGGGAAGATCCTGAGATTGTCCTTAGACCCATTTTTCTCATGTAAATATATTATATGGAACTAGAAAATTTAGCCGCACACGCTTTGCGTGATTAATAAATTTTTATTTTAAAGTATTAAAATAGATAAATTAATTTTTATTATTTTAAAATATTGATAGGTATCTTAATAATTTCCTAATAAATTGATTTAAAACAATTTGCATGAATTACTAGTTAAAATTATACTAATTACATTTCAAGGATTTTGATAATTTTAAAATATCATAAACATTGAAAATAGTAATTAAAATAAGAACGTATATTTTACGATAAAAAATTATGAATATTAATTATAACTAAATAACGTTTTTTAAAATCGTCACCCCTCTCATAATATACGTGCTCAATAATAGTGTAAAAATTTATTTAATTAGAGTTATTTATTTATACGCAATATAATGAAACAATAGATGTGTAACTTTTTTTTATGAATTTAATTGGCCGATAAAATGGTTGAATTTGTTCAATGCAAGAGTGAAAACCTGTCAATATTATTTATAGACAAATTTTAGATGTTAACCGAGAATCTATATATTTATATAACTTATAACGATCCTCTTTCAAGAGTAAGTTATTATCAACAATTGTTAAGCCATCGTGCATATGAATTTATAGGAATCAATCAATATGATGTCAATTTCAAGAAAGAAATATTGCCTTGTGATTGCGGATGATTTTTCAAAATATACATGAAATTATTTTCTACACAGTGAAATCATTATCAATCACATCAAGATAGTCAACAGCAATTCTAATCTCCAAGTAAAATCTTCAAATAAGAAGTAAAAAAAATAAGGTTGAAAAATATAGACTGTTAAAATTTGAAGTATAAAGAAAGTGTTTAATTTTATATGTCAAGAATTCCAAATGTAAAGTGCTATATTCGACATATCAAGGATTCCGACAAATATATTTCATTTTTTTACCAATTTCTACTAAGCTGACATCATCATTAACTTAGTTTAGTGAATGTTATATTTGTTATTTGATTGTCATTCGAGTATTTCTTATATTTTAATATCTTTGTTATATATTTTTTCCTAAAAAAATGATTTAAAACAATTTGGATTAATTATCAGTAGGAATAATACTCTAATTATATATCTAGAATTATGATAATCTTAAAAATATCATTAACATGGAAAACAATAATTATAATATGAATTTAATCTGTATGATCAAAATTTATAAATATTATGTTGGCGTGATGTTTTGATGATGAATACAAATGGTGCATTGTAATACTTCATGTGTATTTATCTAATCTTGTTTTGCAGGAAGTATTAATCAATGATTAAGTGGGAGCTTTTAGCTAAATCACATATTAGTATATAATCATCAAAAAGGGGGAGATTGTTACCCTAGTGTGTTTTGATGTTATATACAGCAAGCTGATTGCTTATCTTGTATTAGGTTCACTATATCTAGCTTACAATTATATGATTGAATCACTTGATATATCATTTACATATATATGTGTTTGCTATGTATAAGTATACTCTCAGGTAACTTGGTTGGTGATATGGAAATGCTAATGTATAAAGCCATCTATCTGTTTAGCTCACCAGAACGAAAACAGCAAGCTGATATGAACTCACCAGAATGAAAACAGCAAGCTGACATGAACTCGCCAGAACCAAAACAGCAAGCTGATTCGGACTTGGCAGAACCAAATAGCAAGCTGACATGAACTTGCTATGTTATTTCTATATGTACTAACTTTGTTTTGCAGGGTTGTCTAGCTTACTGATTGTATAATCAGTCTATCTAACAGCAAACCAAAGTTGAGATACAATGACAATTTGGCAAGCCAGTTGCACACGGTCAATACGCAAACAGCAAGCTGTTGCTTGTAGTTTGATCTAAAACATCATGTTATTTCTGTATTGTGCTAACTTGGTTGTGTAGTGTATTGTGCTAACTTGGTTTTGCAGGGTTATTATAGCTTAACCAGATTGTCTCAAACAGCAAGCCAAATACATGGACAATCAGCATACCAGTTTCACAAACAGCAAGCTGATTGTGTCTGGCAGAATTAAAGAATGATTCAGATATTTAAAGAGCATGAAGTGGGAATAATGTTAGAAACGTGTAAGGGCCCTCTGAATGTTATTTAACATGCCAACACTCATATTCTATACATATTGGGAGACAAACATATTCCTTGGGTTAAATTAAGAAAAGTAAAGTTCTACTTTTCATTAATTTAATGACACACCATACCTCCACTTTAAACAAACACATGGCACTCATGATGGCTATTATTCTCTCCATTATACACGTTCTTCTTCTTCTTCATCAGTTGAGATTCATATCTCATTCCAAAAAAACAAACATATAATCTCTAACGGCTTGATTTTATACCATTGGAAATTTTCAAGCTTAATTTTCAAATGTTCTTGTTTACCTATTTAAAGGTTGTTCTTGCTCAGTTCTAATGCATTCATCCAAGAGAAGAATCAGAGTGCAAAAACACAAGAACCTATACACAACTTCGAGCTTACATTGCTAAATCTTTCTAAACCTCTCAAACCCTTATATACATTCGCATATATATTCAGAGGGTTCATTAGGTTGAGTTGTATTCTTTGTATTGTTCAAATTGTATTGAATAGCTGTTGTACAAGGTTGGCTTAAGGTTTTGGGTGGGTTGAACTAGACTAGAGAAGTGTACTTGGGAAGTATTGCTTAGAGAGTTAGTTCAGCACAGCAAACAGCAAGCCATTTGTAAGCAGCTGGGTATTTTAGTTGCTGGGCAGATTGGTTAGGGAACAAGGGTTGGTGAACGTTGCTAGAGAAGTATACTTGGGAAGTATAGCTTAGAGAGCAGGTTCAGAAACAGGTGTTCAGCAAGCCATTTGTCAGCAGCTAGGAAAAAGGGAGATATATTGTTGTATCTTGTAATTGGATTATCATTGATCAATAATATATTCTCTTACCAAGTTGGTAAGGGACCAGGACGTAGACCATAGGGGATTAGGGGTCGAACCTGGCTAAAAGATTGTGTGTCTCTTTTACTTACTGTTTATATTCTTTCTGCATTGCATTCCAGGTACAATCAGCGTGCTGTTTGTGAACTGTGTTATTACAAACAGCAAGCTGTTTTCAGTAAATTTCAAAACAGTTCATAAATTCACACTATTAACCAAAAACACCTATTCACCCCCCCTCTAGGTGTTGTTTTCAATTGGTATCAGAGAGAGGTATACTAACATTTCTGTAACAGGAAAGTATAGATCCTATGGCACACATTTATGTAGAGGGAGAATCATCAAACATGCCACCACTTCTCGTTGGTACAGAAAATTATGATCTATGGAGACTAAAGATGAAGGTGATTCTGAGCAGAAATCCACTTGAATGGTTGGTTGTTAAAGATGGTCCGTTTGCCTTTTTGGATGAAAATGGCAAGCCAAAAGATGTTGATGATCTTACCGGGGAAGAATTGATAAAAGCAAGCTATAATGGAAATGCCAAGTATACACTAATTTGTGGTCTTTCAGATTCAGATTATGACAAGGTCTCTACGTGCATCACAGCAAAGGAAATATGGGATACCTTGGAAATGAATTATCAAGCTATAATATGTGTCAATCCAAAACAGCAAGCTGATTGTCACAAACAACAAGCTGCCTCAACGGACAAAAAGAAAAGTAAAGCTCAAATGACATGGAGTGATGAAGAATCTAATTCCAGTAAAAACTCAAGTGAAGAGATGATCAATTTGCATTGGTTGGCATTGACAATGACATGGTTCGAGGAAACAAAGAAGACGTTCGTGTAGAAAGTGAAGATTCGAACTCGGATGTTGAATCTAGTGCGGTAAACTCGTTTCAACTTAATACATCTTCTGAAAATAATATTTTGGAATCACTAACCATGCAGGAACATAGTAATGTATCCATCATTGAATTCATGGAGTTGAAAAATAAGAATGGCGAGCTGAAAAAGAAGAATACTCATTTGAAGAAAATCATTTCGGATTTAATGGCTGAGAAGGCTCCTGAAATCAACCATGATGATCTTATTGCTGATTTAAAAGAAAAAATCATTCAATTCGAAGGAGTCAACAAAGAAATTCTAAGGAGGAATGAGGTGCTCATGAAAGAACTCAAAGATTTGAAGTCAGAGATTGAAGCTAAGGATGAATGTATAAAAACATTCAAGATTAAAGAAGCTAGCCAAGCCAAATCCTCTAAAACTGCTGAGAAGAGAAAACAGCAAGCTGATCTTATCAAACAGCAAGCTGATTTGATTTCTCTTCTAGAAAAAGAGGTCAAAGACCTTCAGAAAGGGATGGAAACCTTTGTTCAAGGAGAAGACAGCCTAAAGACATTAATGAAGAAGGCAAATGTTCCCCTGGTCAGAGAAGGAGTTGGCATAAACTTAAACAAGAAGCATAGTGTACTTCAATATGATGGTAGAAATGGCATACCTTATGATTATGCCATGCCTTGGAAGATATGCATCAAATGTGGTGGAAAAGGCCATCTGGAAAGACATTGTGTGGTTCAAGTCAATCATAAAGGGAAAACAGCTTACCAGAATGAACCAGTCAGGCGACAAACAGCTTACCAGAATGGACCAGTCAGACTACAAACAGCATACCAGAATGCTCCTGACAGAAGACAAACAGCTTACCAAAAGAATGAAAGAAAGCAAAATCAGTCACCAAAAGTGATCCAAATGTGGATCAAGAAAGCTGATTTAAATGTTTTATATACTATTGCTACTAACCAATTTGGACCCAAACCTATATGGGTACCAAAACATTAAGTTGGTGTTTGTTTGTTTTGTAGATATGTCTTGCCGCCAAAGTAAAGATAAATCGATGGATTTTGGATAGCGGATGCACTAGACATATGTGTGGAGACCAATCTCAGTTCATGAGTCTCAAAATGAAGAAGGGTGGAAGAGTTACAATTGGCAATAGCAAGACTCTTCGAATCCTTGGAAACAGCATGCTGTTTGGCTATAATAGACAATGATCCTTATATTTGGCATAAGAAGATTGGGACATGCACACATGGACTTGCTTAACAAATTATCAAGAAAGAAATTGGTCAGAGGGGCGCCCAAACTAAAGTATGTCAAAACAGAGATGAAAGTGAAAGCATGCAACCTCAAGTTACTGGCAATCAGCAAGCTGGAAGTTCAAATCAGCAAGCTGGAAGTTCAAATCAGCAAGCTGAAAGCACTGTTGAAGTCAGAAAGCCAAAGAAGGATGCATACACTGACAATCAGCAAGCTGAAAGTAGAATGGGATGCCAAAACGTTTAGTTTTTGTGCAACAAAGGTCCCTAAAAACAGCAAGCTAAGTGCAAAAGTTTGGTACTTTAGCTTACCTTTTTAGTATTATTTGCATGCTAATTAATTTGCTATTCTTATATAGATGTCAATAATGAATTTTAAGTGTAATTCACTTGCATGCATACATATCGTTAATTCTTTCGCATGCAATTTGTTGAGTAAATGTGTACTCGTGCATTATGTGGTACATCATAATCCATGCTTATTGAATATGCTCGTGATTACCCTTTTTAATGATTAAGGGGGAGAGATTTTAGGAGGTTATCATTTAATGAGGTTATGTGTTTGGGATTTTAGTTCATATAAATCCTTATGTGCTTAATTGAATATCATGTTGTTAAATCAATGATGCATGTGTTGAGGGGGAGTATGTACTCCTAAAAATATATGTTGGTAATCATCAAAAAGGGGGAGATTGTTAGCCTATTCGATTTTGATGATTCGATGATTACATATATTTTGGAATGTTATTTATTATTCTAACATGCTATTGATTTTGATGATAATATGTTCACATACATTTTGCTTTTTTAGAGATATAAAACAGCATGCCATATGTATCAGTTTACTGATTATATTATCAGTTTGGAACAAATAGCAAGCCATCCTTACAAGCAGCGTGCCAGTTTTATCGAATATTAAGAAATCAAAGAGCATTGTTTCAGGGGGAGCAACATAGTCTCTCCAATGGATTCAAGTATGTCATCATCAAAAAGGGGGAGATTGTTGGCGTGATGTTTTGATGATGAATACAAATGGTGCATTGTAATACTTCATGTGTATTTATCTAATCTTGTTTTGCAGGAAGTATTAATCAATGATTAAGTGGGAGCTTTTAGCTAAATCACATATTAGTATATAATCATCAAAAAGGGGGAGATTGTTACCCTAGTGTGTTTTGATGTTATATACAGCAAGCTGATTGCTTATCTTGTATTAGGTTCACTATATCTAGCTTACAATTATATGATTGAATCACTTGATATATCATTTACATATATATGTGTTTGCTATGTATAAGTATACTCTCAGGTAACTTGGTTGGTGATATGGAAATGCTAATGTATAAAGCCATCTATCTGTTTAGCTCACCAGAACGAAAACAGCAAGCTGATATGAACTCACCAGAATGAAAACAGCAAGCTGACATGAACTCGCCAGAACCAAAACAGCAAGCTGATTCGGACTTGGCAGAACCAAATAGCAAGCTGACATGAACTTGCTATGTTATTTCTATATGTACTAACTTTGTTTTGCAGGGTTGTCTAGCTTACTGATTGTATAATCAGTCTATCTAACAGCAAACCAAAGTTGAGATACAATGACAATTTGGCAAGCCAGTTGCACACGGTCAATACGCAAACAGCAAGCTGTTGCTTGTAGTTTGATCTAAAACATCATGTTATTTCTGTATTGTGCTAACTTGGTTGTGTAGTGTATTGTGCTAACTTGGTTTTGCAGGGTTATTATAGCTTAACCAGATTGTCTCAAACAGCAAGCCAAATACATGGACAATCAGCATACCAGTTTCACAAACAGCAAGCTGATTGTGTCTGGCAGAATTAAAGAATGATTCAGATATTTAAAGAGCATGAAGTGGGAATAATGTTAGAAACGTGTAAGGGCCCTCTGAATGTTATTTAACATGCCAACACTCATATTCTATACATATTGGGAGACAAACATATTCCTTGGGTTAAATTAAGAAAAGTAAAGTTCTACTTTTCATTAATTTAATGACACACCATACCTCCACTTTAAACAAACACATGGCACTCATGATGGCTATTATTCTCTCCATTATACACGTTCTTCTTCTTCTTCATCAGTTGAGATTCATATCTCATTCCAAAAAAACAAACATATAATCTCTAACGGCTTGATTTTATACCGTTGGAAATTTTCAAGCTTAATTTTCAAATGTTCTTGTTTACCTATTTAAAGGTTGTTCTTGCTCAGTTCTAATGCATTCATCCAAGAGAAGAATCAGAGTGCAAAAACACAAGAACCTATACACAACTTCGAGCTTACATTGCTAAATCTTTCTAAACCTCTCAAACCCTTATATACATTCGCATATATATTCAGAGGGTTCATTAGGTTGAGTTGTATTCTTTGTATTGTTCAAATTGTATTGAATAGCTGTTGTACAAGGTTGGCTTAAGGTTTTGGGTGGGTTGAACTAGACTAGAGAAGTGTACTTGGGAAGTATTGCTTAGAGAGTTAGTTCAGCACAGCAAACAGCAAGCCATTTGTAAGCAGCTGGGTATTTTAGTTGCTGGGCAGATTGGTTAGGGAACAAGGGTTGGTGAACGTTGCTAGAGAAGTATACTTGGGAAGTATAGCTTAGAGAGCAGGTTCAGAAACAGGTGTTCAGCAAGCCATTTGTCAGCAGCTAGGAAAAAGGGAGATATATTGTTGTATCTTGTAATTGGATTATCATTGATCAATAATATATTCTCTTACCAAGTTGGTAAGGGACCAGGACGTAGACCATAGGGGATTAGGGGTCGAACCTGGCTAAAAGATTGTGTGTCTCTTTTACTTACTGTTTATATTCTTTCTGCATTGCATTCCAGGTACAATCAGCGTGCTGTTTGTGAACTGTGTTATTACAAACAGCAAGCTGTTTTCAGTAAATTTCAAAACAGTTCATAAATTCACACTATTAACCAAAAACACCTATTCACCCCCCTCTAGGTGTTGTTTTCATATTAAACATAATTAAATTACATTTTTTAAAGTCGACACTCCGTTTCAAAACATACATGCTCAGTACTAGTACTACTATAAAAATTTATTTAATTAAATTTTTTATTTATTTTAACACAATATAATGAAACAATGTAGGTAGAACTTTTTTATTAATTTTATCAACCGATAAAATGTTGGGCTTATTATATGCAAAAATAAAACTTTATTAATATTATTTATATGCAAATTGTAGACTTTAACCGATATATCTATATACTTTCATAGTTTTTTTTTTATGAAAGGGGTAATTCAATTCATAAAAACCATACGACATCTACAAGAATGATCGAAACGATCAAACATAGAACATGATGGCACGCCTGTCTTCATAAAATGAGACAAATAAGCAGTGTGAAAAACATAGTTAATAATGTTTGATAAAAAAATTGCTTGAAAAGTTAAGGTTGTCTGTTTTTCAATCGTCCAAAAATAAATTACAACGATCTTGAATATGGAGTAAAAATTGACATAATTTAAACAATTTTAAGTCATCAATTTACCTAAAAATAAAGTTTTATATTGAAATAATAATTATAAGCTCAAATAAAGTGTAAAATATATTTAATTACTATGAATAATCTATTATCTATTATATATCTAATACACCAACAGCGGGTTTCCCTGAGCAAATTTATTCATAGGCTTGGACCCTCCGAACCTCACTCCAAACCTAACTCTAAATATTTGTAAAAATAATGTTATTTTCCGAACCTCACTCCAAAACTAACTCTAAATATTTGTAAAAATAATGTTATTCAAAAGATTCGAACCCATGACCTTGTATAACTAATGCAACACCATAACCAGTTGAGCTATGTGAACATTTAAGCTTATATTAAAAATCATTATCTACATACATAAACACATACATACATACATACATAATTATTAATTATACTACATATACATAAATAAATATACATGTAACGTACATACACACATACATACATACATATATACATACATACATACATACACTACATACATAATTATTAATTATACATACATAAACATAAATAATTATACATGCATATGTACATACACACATACATACATACATACATCCATACATACATACATAATTATTAATTATACATGCATAAGTACTATATACATACATACATACATGCATACATACATTTATGTTGTATAATATATTAATATTTCAATATTTATAATACATCAATTGTTGTATAATTAATATGCATATTTATATATACAAACACATGTACAAACATAAATACATACATATATAAATTTATGTGGATATATATATAATAATATACTATAATATTATATACATACATGCATACATACTATATAACATACATACATACATACATACATACATACATGCATTTATATTGTATAATCTATTAATATTTCATTATTTGTAATCTATTAATTGTTGTATAATTAATATGCATATTTATACATACATACACATGTACAAACATAAATACATACATATACAAATTTTTGTGGATATATAACAATGTACTATAATATTATATACATACACATACTACATATTTTTGTTTATATGTATTAATTTGTAGATAAATCTCAGTTGGCTTAACTCAGATAATGTATAATTATTAATTAGAATGTATATTTGTAGATAATTATTAATTATACATGAATACGTAGACATACATACATACATAACTATTAATTATACATGCATACGTACATGCATACATATATATATACATATATACATACATAGTTACATACATACATGCATACATACATATATACATACATACATACATACATATATGCATGCATAGTTATGTTGTATGTATATATGTATGTATGTATATATGCATACATACATATATACATACAACATAACTATTAATTATACATGCATACGTACATGCATACATACATACATACATACATATAATATATACATACATTTATGTTGTATAATCTATTAATATTTCATTATTTGTAATCTATTAATTGTTGTATAATTAATATGCATATTTATACATACATACACATGTAAAAACATAAATACATACATATAAAAATTTATGTGCATATATAATAATCTACTATAATATTATATACATATATACATACATACTATATAGCATACATACATACATACATACATTTATGTTGTATAATCTATTAATATTTCATTATTTATAATATATTAATTACTGCATAATTATACATACATAAACTTGTACAAACATAAATACATATATAAATTTATGTGGATATGTTATAATGTACTATAATATTCACTAACATATACCATATCTTATTAATCATTTTAGATCTACTTTAATTATTTACGAATTAAATATTACAAAAAATATCCCAATACAAAAAAACCTTCATGCCTATGTAAGTATAATACAAACTTGTATTAACATTAACTATCGTAAAACTCATCAATCACATCTTTAATACGTAAACGCATAAAACAATATAACAAATATATATATATATATATATATATAATAGAGCAAACGGGGGGGTTCCATGAGCAAATTTATTCATATAAAAAATCAGATTTACCTCTACTAATTATATCTATGTTATATTTCCGGGGGCTATTTAGGTATTGCAACACTAACATATTTATTACATATATAATAATAACTGATATGAACTAATATGCATTTATTATTATATAATTAATACTTGAATGTATCTTTGTATCCATCAATGTTAATTCTATATAATTATATTTCGAAGTACGGTTTTGATCTTAACATTGACCAATTTATTACATATCGTTCAAGTTTATTTTAATAAAACAAAATATAGCGTAAAATATAAAATAGATTTAATTTAACCAGAATTATAATGTGCATATCACGATCGGGTATTGCATAAATTCTATTTACTCAGAACAATTGCTACAAAGATATGAACAATCGAAATATCAACAAATCAATCCTACGTGATTACGAATAATTCATAAATTTGTAATCTAGAGCATGCCCGTGCCTTGCACGGGCTACAAAGCTAGTTATTAATTAAGATAATGCTAATTTTTGCTTTTTGACTCATTCATGAATTCAGGTTTCTTTGCACGTGAGACACATCCACAGGTCAAGAGATATTCCCAGATCAAGATAAATAATTTAATAAAAAAATTTAATAGAGAATTTTAAAAAAGATTTAAAACATTTTTTATGCATTTCTAATCTCCGAGCATTATAATATATACACATTGAGTATAATATATACACGGATACATCAGTAAAAGTTATTTATGTCTCTCAATATGAGTGTGTCTTGTCTTTTGACATGGTAGTCCTGTTTTAAAGTTTATTAAGTTTTATCAAGTTTTTTAGTCCTTTTAATCTCTTGGTTCGGATAAGTTATCAGTTTCAAATGGCATCAACAAGCAATATCATAGAAGCTATGAATAATGTTACGATAGATGATGAGGAGGAAGAGGGATTGGCTTTTGAAGTATCAACGGATAACCAGTATGGAGACGACATTCAGGAGTTCAATGTAGAATTATGTTTGGTCGGGCGATTCTTGGTGGAGGGAGTAGTAGATTTCCAAGCAATGAAACAGACAATGGCGGCACTCTGGAGGCCCGGCAAGGGAGTGTCCATCAAATAGGTTGATTCCAATCTTTTCTTGTTTCAGTTTTACCATGTGGTAGATCTCAAAAGGGTTATAGATGGAAGCCCATGGTCTTTTAATCGTAAGGCCCTGGTGTTTGCAAAAATGGAGCCAGGGGATGTCCCTCGTGCTGTAAGTTTGAACAAGATAGATCTATGGGTGCAGATACATGAATTGCGTGTAGGTTTTATGACGGAGAAAGTGGTTAAGGAAGTGGGGAATTATATTGGAAGCTTTGTTTCATCATGTCCAAATAATTTTAATAAAGGCTGGCGTGAGTATTTGCGAGTCAGAGTTACAATGGATCTAAGGAAGCCGTTAAAGAGAAGGATGAAAGTTCGAATGACTGGTAATGATTGGTTCTGGATTGTGTTTAAATATGAGAATGTTCCTTCATTCTGTTTCATATGTGGATTACTAGGTCATTCAGATAAGTTCTGTAGTCGATTATTTGATACCCCAGAAGGTGAGATTGTTAGACCTTATGGACAATGGATGAGAGCACCTTTTCGAAGGCAAACAAATTTGATCGGTGCTAAGTGGTTACGGGAAGGTGGCGATGCAGATTGGGATTCACCATCGGAAGATACAGGAGGCGGTTACAATCAAGCGGGTATTCCAGCACAAAATAAGGGATTGGATAAGCATGAAGTGAATCAAGGGAATGCAACAAACCAAGCAGAATGGAAGGGCGGGAAAAGTAGTTTTTCAAAAGAGGGGGAGTAAGGCTGAATAATGATCAATCAAATCTCGTGAAAAAAGGAGTAAGAGTCATAGAAAATAAAAAAAGAAGGACAGATGATGGGTTGGGCCAGGAGGGGAACATTAATAGTAATACAGAACTGGATATGGGCTCAGAAGAAGAAAATATGAAAACCATGGAGCAAGACTCACAAATTAACTCAACAACAGTTAGCGATCCAAAAAACGTGATATTGGCGGGCCTTGTGAAAGAGGCTCGCCAGGAATTATGAGTACGTTGAGCTGGAATTGCCATGGGCTTAGGACCCCATGGGCTTTACAATTCCTAAAGGAGTCCATTCTCCAAAAGAGCCCAGATTTTGTTTTCCTGAGTGAAATTTTATGTAAAGCTAGTAGGGTTGAGAAAGTAAAAGAAGCTGTAGGTTTTGAGGGAGCGTTTACAGTGGATGTTCAAGGTCACAGTGGTGGGATAGCTTTATTATGGCGCAATAGGAACGAAGCTACAATCTTATCTTATAGTAAGAATCATATAGATGTTGTGATAGAGTCGAAGGGATGGAATAAGTACAGATTAACGGGGTTTTGTGGAGAACCTGTGCGAGCTAAGAGGAAAGAAACGTGGGATCTGATTCGTAGGCTGCATAATCAAAGTAGCTTACCTTGGGTGGTTGTAGGGGATATGAACAATATTGCACGACAAGATGAAAAAAAGGGGGGCAGACCATATCCGAATTGGCTTATAGAAGGATTTCGAGATTGCATGGAGGACTGTGACCTTCACAATTTAGAGTTAGAGGGGTATCCGTACACATGGGAGTGTGGGTATGGTACAGAAAAGTGGATTGAAATCAGGTTGGACAGAGCTTTGGTGTCGAATTCTTTTGTGAATCAGTTTGAGGATGCAAAATTAATAAATTTGAAGGTCACCACTTCTGATCACAGTCCAATCCTGTTAGAGCCTTTTGTACGTTCTCATGCAGTCAAAGTCCATCGCCTAAGATTTGAGAATGCTTGGTTAAGGGATCCTATGTGTGGAAAGATTGTAGAAGAAGCATGGCAAGTGAATCAAGGAAAACCAGTTACGGAAAAGATTAGTTTTACATTGGAAGTTCTGACTAAGTGGGGAAAGGAGATTACAGGGAGTTTTAAAAATCGAATTCAGCAGCTAAAAAGAACTATGCAGGGTACGAAAGGAAGGAGGGATGCTTATTCAATAAAAATGTACCAGGAAAGTGCTAAGCAGTTGATGGAGGTGTATAGTGAACAAGAAGTTTTCTGGCGTCAAAGATGTAAGCAGCTTTGGTTAAGGGAGGGAGATAGTAATAGCAAATTTTTTCATGCGGCTACAAAGTCACGTCGTAAGTTAAATAAAATTGCTATGCTAACTGATGAGAATGGGAAGCAGGTTGAATGGGGTGCAGGTTTAGAAGATACAATGGTTAGGTATTTCTCAAGTCTGTTCTCAGCAACAAACACAGAGTGGTCGGAGGTTGTTAATTGCGTTACAAGACGTGTTAGTGAAGATCAAAACATTGGTTTGACCGTCCCAGTTCAAGATAAAGAGGTAAAGTCTGCACTTTTCAGTATGCACCCAGACAAATCTCCTGGGCCAGATGGGATGAGCCCAGGTTTTTATCAAAAGTATTGGAAAATAGTGGGTGGGGACCTTGTTAATTTGACGCAACAATTTTTTCATACGGGGAGGTTCAATGTTAATGTAACGGATACTAATATTGTGCTAATTCTGAAAAAAAATGATCCTTCAACTATGGCCGATCTCCGTCCTATTTCCTTATGCAATGTTATTTATAAAATTGTGTCGAAGGTTTTGGCAAATAGATTGAAGGTTACTCTTGGTGACATAATTTCGGAATCTCAAAGCGCTTTCATCCCAGGGAGACTAATTTCTGATAATATCATGCTTTCGTATGAGGTCATGCATTACATGAAGCGTAAGGTTGCTGGTAAAGTGGGGTGGATGGCTCTAAAACTTGATATGAGTAAGGCCTATGATCGAGTGGAATGGGATTTTTTGAGAGCCATGTTGGAGAAGCTGGGTTTTGATAGAAAGCTAATATGCTTGATGCTAGAATGTGTTACTTCTGCTCGTTATAAAATAACGCATTCATGCAAGGAGTTCAGGTCTATAGTTCCAAGTCGAGGCATTAGGCAGGGAGATCCGCTGTCATCGTATCTGTTTTTAATCTGTATGGAGGGTCTCACAGCATT
Organism: Kitagawia praeruptora; assembly: GCA_037693485.1. Taxonomy (NCBI): domain Eukaryota; kingdom Viridiplantae; phylum Streptophyta; class Magnoliopsida; order Apiales; family Apiaceae; genus Kitagawia; species Kitagawia praeruptora. The sequence goes on along the minus strand of CM075348.1, from coordinate 49,788,392 downwards.
AATACAAGACAACGAGAGAAGAAAGTTTTTATCTGGCATAAGAGTTGCAAGGGGAGCTCCGAGTCTGTCTCATCTGTTCTTTGCAGATGACTCGTACATTTACTGCAAAGCTAATTGGGATCAAATTAATAAGGTGCTTCAGATATATGAAAAAGCTTCAGGACAAAAAATTAATAAAGCAAAGTCATCAGTTTGTTTCAGTAGTAACACGAATCAAGAGGTGAAGGAAGCAGTATGTAGGATCCTCGATTTTAAAGAAGCAATAGAAGGATCGTTGTATCTGGGCCTCCCAAATTCTGTGGGGAAAAATAAGAACACAATATTTGGTTATCTGAAAAGCCGAATGCAGAATAGAATCGAGGGGTGGGATAAGCAGTATTTATCGAATGGTGGGAAGGAGTTATTAGTAAAAACGGTTGCTCAAGGTCTTCCAACGTATGCAATGAGTATCTTTTTGTTGCCCAAACAGGTGTGCACTGATTTAGAAGGTATGATGGCTAAATTCTGGTGGAGATCTTCAGCCAAGAAAATGAAGGGAATTCACTGGATGTCATGGGATCGTTTGTGTATGAAAAAGTCTGAAGGTGGTATGGGTTTCAGAAAGTTGCATGAGTTCAATGTAGCACTGTTAGGGAAGCAAGCCTGGAGATTAGTTACCAGACCAGACAGCATGGTGAGCAGAGTCTATAAAGCAAGATATTATCCATCAGGTAACTTTTTGACATCAACAATTGGTTCTAACCCAAGCTATGTCTGGAGGAGTATTTTGGAAGCTCAAGAATTGTTGAAGTCTGGGGTGGCTAGAAGAGTTGGCAGTGGTCATATAGTGGATATTTTGAAGGATCCGTGGTTACCTTGTGTAGATGATCCTTATGTTCACACAGTTCATGAAGCTTTGAAAGGAAACACGGTCGTGTCGCTTATGGCAATGGATCAAGACGCTTGGGATACGGAGCTGGTAAATGATATTTTCGAACAGAGGGATGTTAATTTAATTTTGTCAATTCCTGTTCGACGAATGGACAATGATTCATGGTTCTGGAGACATGACAAGCTGGGCCAGTACACTGTCAGAAGTGCTTATTCGAGCATAAGGGACAGAGCAAGCAGTAACCAAGCAAGCAGCAACACTGGTTTCTGGAACAAGGTATGGAATTTGAAGATTCCACTAAAGGTAAAACATTTTGTGTGGAGGGCAATTCGTAATTTATTACCTACTAGGGATCAACTGCTAGTCAAGAGAGTGCCGGTTGCTAGTGTGTGTCCAGTGTGCAATGTAGAGAATGAAACAACTTTTCATGTGTTAGTAACATGTCCTGTAGCTAAACTTTGCTGGCAACATTTGGGGTACACATTCAGTTCGTGTATAGAGATGGAGGAGTGGGTAGCAGAAGTCCTTCAGCACAGTAGGCGTAATGTCATTAACAAGGTTTTCATGATTGCTTGGGCTATTTGGAAGAACAGAAATGATATTGTCTGGAATCAAAGAGGCAAGGAGTATGAAGACATTGTCAGGTCAGCAACACAAGTCCTTAACAACTGGGAAAATGCACTCAAGAAATCATTCGACATCAATGTTGGGTTCTTAACTCAATCGGATGGAGACGTGCATTGGAAACATCCACAGCTAGGCCAAGTTAAGGTGAATACTGATGCGGCATTGTTTACAGATTCCGAATTATATAGCTATGCAATTGTGGCTCGGGATCATACAGGAACGTTAATAGAAGCTATCTCAAGTTGCAAACAAGGGTGCTTGAATCCAGAAGTCGCAGAAGCCATTGGAATAAGGGAAGCACTGAGTTGGGTCAAGGGCAAGGGGTGGAATTCAGTTATTGTCGAGTCTGATTGTTTAGGAGCGATCCAGGCGATTAGATGTTCGTCAGTTAACCTCTCTTACTTTGGGCGGGTAATTGATGATTGCAAGAAGTTACTTAAAGAGTTAGAATCACAAAACATGATTTTAAAATTTGTGAAACGGTCTACGAACAGGGTTGCTCACTACAGTAAAACCTCTATAAATTAATATAGTTGGGACCGGAGAATTCTATTAATTTAGAGAGGTATTAATTAATCGATAAATTAATATTTATTAATTTAAAGAGAATTTTTTACCTTGAAGAAAATTTATTTCCAATTATATACATTTAAATAGAATGATTTGTACAGTTTTTACTTAATTCAATATATATTGTTTATAAATTTAGTGAGTATTGCCGAGATTCAAAGATATCCATGTATATTTAGATGATATCAAGGATAAAATAACATTTTCTGAACCTTTTTCACGTAAAGAAGCACCCAAAATATCAAAAACATTGATTAATAACTTTTTAATGCTTTACAAAAATATCGCATTCGAACTTTTGATGCAACAAAGATGGTTAAGGATGAGTTTCATATAAATTCAAATTTCAAGAACCCTAGAATCATATTTTACAAAAGTGTAATACATATAATTTTATGTTTATAAAGGAACTATTAATTTATAATATTATTGGGACCATATATTTATATAAGGTTTTTCAAAAAAATTATTATCTTATTATCTTATCGAAATTGATCTTTTTTTGAACTGGCCCAAGTTGGGACCGGAAGAAATTATTAACTTAGAGAGATTATTAATTTATCGAGTATTAATTTAACGAGGTTTTACTGTATATAGCGAGAACTTCTAGTTCATTAGCTGATCGTAGGTGGGAGATGGGAAATGCCCATCCGAAGTTAATTCATGTAGTATTTGATGATTTGAAGGTTTAATAAAATTATTCCTTTTCTGGCAAAAAAAAAAAAAAAATAATATATACACGGATACAGATAGATAAGGTAGTCTGTGACATTTTCTTCAAAAAAGGTACTCAATGACATTTGAAAATCAGATCCTCTGTAGTAATTGTAATTTATATATGCTAGTTTAATGTCCGTGCTTCGCACACGGGAGTTCATATTTTAAATAAATTTTATTTTAAATTTTAATAAATTATGTGTGGTTTTTTAATGTAGAAATGAAAAATGATAGTAGTATTAAAAAGTTGCCTACTTTAATAATTAAATATGTTAATTTCTTGATGAACATGAGGTGTTTTGATATTTTAAATTACAATTAGTATAACAAATTATTAATACAATAATCAATTTTAGAAAGATCAAAAAATTGAACATTGTAACATTATTTAAGTAGTGTCAATTATATCATGTTTTATAACTGTAGTAGATAAAAAGAATAAATTAAAAAATTAAATCATAACTAAGTAATACATTAGGTTTTATACAGTTGAGGTGGTGATAGTAATATGAGAAATATGGAATAGAATAATTAGTGTAATTATTTGAGTAATTAAAAGTACTAAATTGGGTACCAAAATTTGTTACCAACAACGACACACATCATTAAACAAAATATTTTTTCACAAAATTAAACAAAATCATTAAAATAAATTATTTATTAAAATAAATTATTTATTTATTTTAAAAAAATTAAAAAAATTAATTTAAATATTTTGTTATCATTAAACAAAATTTAAAATAATTTAAAATTTATGGAAGGAAATAATTTTTGGCAAGAATGTTTTAATTGGATGGCCCTGGCGGGCCCATTATAATTATAATTGACAATTGTTAGAAAGGAAATAATTTTTGGAAACAAAATAATTCGTGTTTTGTCAAGGAATTTTTTTTTGGCAAGAATGTTTTAATTGGATGGTCTTGGCGGGCCCATTATAATTATAACCAATTATTTGGCATTAATAATAACAACTGCCAAGAAAAATTGACAATTGTTAGAAAGGAAATAATGTTTGGCAAGAAAATAATTTGTGTTTTGTGAAGAAAATAATTATTTGGTATTTTGGAATATTTTAATTGGATGGCTCTGGCGGGCCCATTATAATTTAACCAATCAAAATCATTTGTTAACAATTTTTGGTATTATCAAGGAAATAATTTTTGGCAAGAGTGGTTTGTCGGGTCAATATATTTTAAAATATGGATCATATCATATATTTGGATGGGTAATATAAACGGATCTCGAACCTAATCCTAAGCATATAATTTACTACTATGATGGGTCATGGATATCTATCAAACCTGAATATGGATCCCGAACCTGAGGAAAGGGTTATCCATCAATTTATAATATATAGATATATTGGACCTAAATACATTTAGGAGTTGTTTGGGTAACTTATTTTCCATAATAAGTCAACTTATTTTAAAATAAAGTTAAAAATTTCTAATTTTTTTTACAACATATAGAATCTGAAACATACACTAAATATTTGTATAAAAAAATGATCAAATATGAAATTTTTACTCGAAAATATGTTCATAAGAACGTATTTTAAGGAGTTACCAAACAGGGCCTTAGTTACGTGTCTATTTTTGATTGGCCAGTTACCGAGCACACGGATCGCTTACACTCCAAACACACACCGTCGATTAAAACAAATCCAACGGTAGAAACAGTACAATAACATCCTCGATCCAAATCACTGCTACAGCTATTAACACACACACACAGACACACACTTATTTCATGCTATATATACACACCATTACACTCAGCTTCTTGTGGAGTAGTTAAATCAATATACATAAAGCAACTAAATCTCCGATAAGCATTTGGAAATGGAGGGCGGTGGAAAAGTGAAGAAAGGAGCTGCCGGCCGGAAAGCAGGTGGGCCCCGAAAGAAGTCGGTGACTCGTTCCGTCAAGGCCGGACTCACCTTTCCGGTCGGAAGAATTGGCCGCTACCTGAAGAAAGGCCGGTATGCTCAGCGTGTCGGTACCGGAGCCCCGGTCTATCTCGCCGCTGTTCTCGAGTATCTCGCTGCTGAGGTATACACTTTTGTGCTTTAATTTGATGCTTTGTTTTGTGAAATGTTGATTATCTGAATAATTTTAAATGTGTATTTGCAGTTTGTTGTGATTAATTGTTGATCTAGTTTGAAGTGTTAGTTAGGGTTTGCTTATATGTTGTTTAAATCAGATCTAAAGTAGTTTGGTAATTAATTTTATCTAGTTGAAAATTGTGTATATATTGTTGAGAAAAATGATAATATGAACTTGTTTTCGACTAGTATTATGCATTGAATAATTACATTGCTTTGGAAGTTAAGGATCTAGTGATTTTTTACCATATTATAGTGATTGAGAATGATTGATTGCGAAAATTGAAGTGCTTGAAACCCTAATTTAGAAGAAAGGGGTATTTATTAGATTGTTTGTTTTGTGGTGATTAGGTGTTGGAGTTGGCTGGAAATGCAGCGAGAGACAACAAGAAGAGCAGGATCATACCAAGGCATGTACTGTTGGCTGTGAGAAATGATGAGGAGCTTGGAAAATTACTTGCTGGAGTTACGATTGCTCATGGAGGTGTTCTTCCCAACATTAACCCGGTTCTGTTGCCCAAGAAATCTGACAAGACATCTGGATCAGAGCCAACCAAATCGCCATCCAGGGCAACTAAGTCCCCGAAGAAAGCTGCTGCTTAAGATTTGTTTAGCTAGGTAGTAGGATGCTTCTGGTTGCAGTTATTCTAGTACCTCTCTTTTATTGTATGTAATTGTTGCAAGTTTCAGGGATGTTTATGATTAGGTTGACTATAATTTGTTCTGCTGATGTATTTGGAATGATCTTAATTGGGAATGAAATACATATGGCTTTTGTTGATCTATTCACTTTGAATTGTTACCACTCGATGATTCATTCAGATTTGTCTGAATTATACAAGTAAATTCATTCAGATTAACTGGTAGAGTGGTAGTGAATGAATCGGAAGCTTATGGTTGATCAATTTGCTCTGATTAAAGATTGTACAAGTAAATTATATCCCTACCAGTTGATCCAAACTAAAAGTCTAAAATCAACTATACACTGTACAGTTCTGATAAAATGTTCTTGCTACCAGCAAGAATATTAATCCTAGATATGAAGATTGCAATCTTAAGAACTGTTTCTTCTCATCCAATGGTTTAATGGATTCTTCCTTGAGGTATTATTATTATGACCCATTTTTTGAAACAAACATTGTAAATCTTTAAACAACAGATATACTTCAGATTCTTGGGTGGTTTAACTATGGTTCTATACTTCTATTACATAAGGATAAAGGATTGCATTTTTGGTAAAATGCCAAGGAAAATCTGCAAGCTTGCAAAGATTGACTGAGGAGGCAAAGAAAAAATCACATGTACCCAAAGAAAAAACAAACATCTGTATTATGCCCGTAATGAGGCATGTTTATCCATTATCCATCATCATTCATCCTAACAAATTCTTCATGATCATCAGGTCTAAGACTATAAAATGTTAACAGTTATTATGGAGTATTATTTTTTGGTTTGCTACAAGATCAGTTTCCCCCGAATCATTTGCACCACCAATCATCTGTACACGGAGGAAAAGTCTACCGCCTCAAACTCTCAACTATGTAGTCGGCATAGAGATTCCTGCAAAAGAATGGCAAGAGCAATTGGTGATGAACTTATAATTCACAGGAACATAAAAATAATGGGCCCTTTCAGCACATGAAACATGAAAAGCAAATGTCTGGATATTTGATCAACGATGGTATTAAGAAAAAATGAAAAGTTGCAATTACAAAACTTCGGAAACAGTTACTAACAACAGGTATAATTATATAAGTAAAAAAAATAAAAGTTAAAAGACTTTATCACTTACATTGAATGCTGTATGGCTTCATAAGCCTTTGTGGCAGGAAGAAAATCATCAACTGCAACTTTCTTGTTCTCATTTTTCTTGTCTGATTACTTGTTAAGAGAAAATTATAAATTATCAGCTAAGTATAGGTAAAGAGTGTATGTAAAGTCAAGTCTGTGCTCCATGGTTTTATCAAAACTAGAAGGATACAATCTTCAAAAAAGCGACGAATTTCAGCCAAGCGGTGTGGAGGAAGATCCTTAATGTCATTGTAGTCCTTGTACTCGGGATCATCAGCACAAACAGCAATTATCTTGTCATCTGTTTCTCCCTATAATTTGAGCAAAATTATAAAATGTCCACTGAGCAAAAGAAGAATCTTTGTCCATTAACAGTCTTTACCTGATCAATCATGGGCATGACGCCTATTGCTTTAGCCCTCAGAAAGCACCCAGGAAGAACTGGTTCCTGGATATATTGAAAGCCATGTATCAACAACAGCATTTTATAAAGTTCATGTCCAATTGTTTATAACTATAAGCCAAGGTGTACAAGCAATAACTGAAGCAGTACATCTACATGGATTCTTGTGATTTCAACGAACTGCATCTGCCAATGTATGCATCACTAGTTTGTACTACAAACATAAAGGATTGATACACGTGTGACAAAATAAAAAAAATAACATCAATCTTCTAATGATATATGGACATAGTTCAATCAGTATTATTTCCAAAGGTCATATTACAAAAGAAAGTAGTGAAGATCGTTTATTTGTTTGGCAGGTACACAGGCTATTGAGGATACCAGATGCAAATCAACCACAAGGTTTATATTAATTGAGGAGGTTAAGGGAAATTAGGACCTGCTATAAAGCATGTCAAATCACAAATGTGTGGAGAAGGTTACTGTGGCAACAACTTTGTAACAGCATATTCAAACATTGATGTTGTTCGTTTAACTTGTTAATTATATTAAACATTTCAAATGAAATTGACCAAGACAAAAAGGTTTTACATCACTTGATATGTCATAGTTATAAACAAGAGTACCACTAATCTGATCAAGCAGGTGCATTGCCTATATTTCGCGCACTTGTTTCAACACCCCTAAAGCTGAAAAAAGGGTTTTGGGTAAGTACATCCTAATTTACCCAATGCTTTAGAAAAACAGATTCAGCCATGAGGCTACAGATGTGCTTAGAATTATTACAATCGCAAAGTATGGTTCCAGTGCACATAAATTTCACCATCCGTATCTCCCATTATACTAATACCAGGACTCCACACATTTTTAAAGTTTGCATATATACCATTTACCCAATGCTTTAGAAAAACAGATTCAGCCATGAGGCTACAGATGTGCTTAGAATTATTACAATCGCAATGTATGGTTCCAGTTCCAGTGCACATAAATTTCACCATCCGTAGCTCCCATTATACTAATACCAGGACTCCACACATTTTTAAAGTTTGCATATATACCATATAGGTGCAGAGAAATGGTTCACCTGCATGATAACCAACACATCTATAGGGTCATTATCCTCGCACAGAGTGCGAGGAACAAAGCCATAGTTATGGGGGTAGACAACTGATGAATAAAGAACACGATCGACCTGCACACAATTATCAGAAGCTTGTGATGAGATAGATGGAGGAAAGGGGCATCATGGTTTAACTGAGTGTGCATGTGCAGGCTGCCATACCTTGATGAGCCCAGTTTTTTTGTCAAGTTCATATTTCACCTTACTGCCCTTGCTAATTTCAATGACCTGCAGAAATCAAACAATGTAACAATTGAAATGTTATAGTGTAAGCCTTGGCATGAATTTTGCAGATAATGGCAATAGATGTATTTATCGTAGATGATGTTCCAAGTACCGTTCTTTTTTAGTCATTTCTGAGTACTTGTGATTAACACTCTTACTCCAGGGACTCATCCCAATAGGTGAAAAAGTATGCTGGTAGATGGTGATTTTCTATATCAAGTTACAGTTCAGCAACTAAGCAATAACAAAGAATCTCTCTCTAGTTCAGTTTGCATTGTGATTCATATAGTTTCTTGCTTAGAGAACCAAAACCAGCAACTACAATATCAGATAAAGATTATCAGTAATACTAATAATACTTACAGCGTTAAAGATGACAGGGGCACTAGGTCCTGCAACAAATCATTAAAAAAAAAATCCATATTAGAACATAAATAATTACAAGAACGGAAGTTTTATACTAGGATCAAGCCTCATGTAACAAAAAAATAAAATAAAAACATGCCTATTTCAAGATCATGCCAAGGATGTGCAGCAACTGATCTCCTGGTCATTGATGAAAGAATTCTTTCATTCAAAGGAACATGTGGAGATCGTTGGGAAATGGCAGTCTTGTTCTGAATTTCGATAGGTGGAGTCATCGTGAGCTGCAACAACGTCAGGGTTCCAAAGACTATTATCGAGGTCAATTTCAACAACTGTGGATGTTAAATGATCACAATATAAATCCACTTATTTTTTGTATTAGTATGAAACAAAGCTTTTCCATTTCCTAAACAACATTTATGAGATTCAAATCGACTTAAATTAGTTTGAAAATCGGAAGACAGGACAAATCTGGAGCTGTAATTCGAGTTGAGTTGCGAAAATAGAATTTTGACTCTGCCCTATTGGAGTACACATTTTTATACAAATTTTCCTGTTCGAACTCAAATCTCGTTTGTCGAAATTCGACTTGAGCATAGATGATCATACCAAAAAAAACGAGTTGAGAATGTACCTGAAACGATAAAAAGACGGGGAGAAAAAGCGGAGTGAGATGGATGTATAAGAGAAAAAATTATAGTGTGATAAGGAATGTAGCAACGAGAATGATCGTCTGTAAACAAAAAAGAAATATGTGAATATATAGGGAAATTCTCGTTGGTACCCTTCTGGAATTGGTTTTTCCAGATGATGCTATTTCGTGTTTTGGACTTATGATTGATACCCCTAAAGTAACTAATTATCCTAATCATGTCATTCTGTTAATCAAAACTTTAATAAACGTTAAAAAAACTATAAAAATAAATGATGATCTATAATTTTTTAATGTATTACTAGTTAAAAAAATTAAATACTAATTTATAATTATTAATGTACCACAAATTGAAAAATATTAAACATTAATCTGTAATAAGTTAACATACGGTTAATCTAAAATATGTGTTCAATCATTTCTGACCATAAAATAACATAATTCCATATTTAACTTTTTTTAATTTGTGATTTGTATAACATAAAATTTTATTATGGAATAAATGTTGAAATTTGTTAACATTTCTTAACGTTTTGATTAACAGAAGGGTATAATTAGGATAATCAGTTACTTGAAGGGTGCCAGTCCTAAGTCCAAAACACGAAATAACACCATCTTAGAAAAGCCAATTCCAGAAGGGCACGTCACCACAACAGAAGGTGATGCGTTCCCGCTCAAACCCCTTTTCTTTACATCCGGTGATTAAAAACGAGGAAAGAAAAGTAAAATGATAAAAACTCCACGTGGTTCCAAATGTCAGATTAGAATATTAGATAGGATTAGTCAGACAGAATACGAGCATTCACAAATCACAACCGATAATTTAACAACATTCCACAATTATTTCAATTTTTTTTAACAACATTCTACAATTATTTCAATTTTTTTATTTTATTAAGTTCAACCAAGATTTTGGTTAAGATCTCCATCCGACTCTATTCGTGGTGGCTGGTACCCATAATTTAGAAATAAGAATGTGAATGCAACAAACGGGGGTTCACCTTCAAATTCAAACTGCAAGTTTTTAGTTGGGCACTTGAATGTCAAGATAACAAAAGTTTGCTTCTACGCACTCCTGCACCAATTTGGCAGACACGTTCAACAAGGCAACAAATAATATTCCACTTTAGATTTAAATAATTCCAAGTCTTTATGTTTGAAAGAACAGGACAGTACAAATTCGGTTCTAATGGACCCAATCTACAAAAATAATTCCTCTCCATAACAATTTAACTTGCGAAAGACTTGAAGCTTATTCAAAATGCCAAATATGTGTAAAAAAAAAAAAATTGAAGATCAACAGAAACAAGTTTTTTCACATTGCACGTTTGATTTATGAATAATGCGTTCAATCAATGTAATTCAAACTCCAATCTCATGTGTTATTACGTGGATCAATGTTATAGGGGAATTAATAAAATAGAAATTAGTGGAATAATTGTAATAAGAATAGGCGGGAAAATCAGTTACAAGCATTTTCTCATTTCAGTTGTATTCATGAGTTGTAAAAGGCATCCATTAACAGAAATGATAATTCTCTTTCTTTAATCTCTGAAACTCTCATCTCCTTCTTCACCATTCTATCTCTTTCTCATCTCTCTCCCAAATATCTCGATCTCTCTAGATTTCTTTATCTGATCTTTAGTATTAAAACGAATACGTTTCCATAAAGGTAGTTTTAGCCTTTATCATTGGTATCAGAGTAGTTCCGAACCTGGTGAACAACAAGAAACAGAGACACAGATAGATACACCATTGTTGTGGTCTTTAAGCTGGCGAATACAAGGAAGAAAACAGTTATGGATGATCATATCAAGATTATGGATCAGAAATTGGAGTCGTTTAATCAGAAGCAGGAAGTACAGAACAAGAAGGTTGAAGACACATTGGTTTGTTTGATGAAATCGATTGATGAGATTAACTCTCAACTTCAAGGTGCTGGTTCATCTCAGAGGACTGAAATTCCAAGAAACAGTAATGAATCATCTATAATTCTGGAATCAGGTACTAACAGAACTCTGAAATTTACTCCTAAAGTCGATTTCCCTAAATTTGATGGTGTTCATCCTAGGGTTTGGATCAAGAAGTGTAATAGGTACTTTGAGTTGTGTAAAATACCTAATAATCAGAAAGTGGATTTAACATCTTTGCATATGTTGGATAAAGCAGAAGTTTGGGTAACTAGTTATTTGGCTAATAGGAAATCTGTGGAGTGGGACGATTTTATATTAGACTTGGTTGCAAGATTTAGAGATGATGGGCCTGGCAAGATTGTTGAGAACTTTATAAGTTGCAGCAAGGGGGTCAATTAGAGGATTATATTGATGAATTTGAAGGGATCAGGTCTTTGATGTTACAATATAATCATGTTTTACCTGACTCTTATATGCCAGATAGTTTTATTGGAGGTTTGAAACCTGCCATTAAACCATTTGTTAGAGCTTTTAAGCCAGGAACCCTTGCAGATGCAATTGATTATGCAAGATTTCAGGAAGAATCTATTATGGTGAATCAGAAATCTTATAAGTCTAACAATTTTCAGAGTCAATTTAGTCAATCAAAGTCTCAGTCAGTTCCTTTGTTGGCTAATACTTATCCACCCTTATTACCTACTGTTGTGCCCAAAATCTCCATGGGCTAGATTTAGGCTCATTAAGCTATAGGATCCGGTCCATACAAGCTAGAAGATTGATCCAGTATGAGTTATGAAGATCAGATAGAAGAAATGACTAAGGAAGTATGAGTATCAGGAGGTTCCCAATGTATAGGAAGCTGAGCTAAGCACTAGAAGACCAGGTTCCTCCAAGCAGAAGAGTTCGAGTTAACATAGCAATAGCCATAGAGATGATAAAAGCATTCGAAGAGTTATCCAGTCTAACTAGTTCCTTACTTGTGCAGGTACTGACACCCAAAGGGAGGTCCCTAAGTGATATGTCCCGAAATAAGGAGGTCCCTGAGAAAAAGGCTCCTGAAACGTAGGTTCCTGAGCACCAGGTTCCTACGAGTTGCCAACAGAAAGTTCTAGGAGTCATCTAGAACAAATAAACAAATTGGTATCTGAGTATAATTCTAGGGCGCAGATGATCCTAGAATAACTCTAACCAATGAGAGAATCATAAGTGGAGTACGAACTCGAGTTCTACTCCACTTAGCCAAACTAGTTCGTGAAAGGCTCTAAAGGAACCTGAGTCCAACACGAACTAGGTGACCGAATACAGCTATTCCAGTAAGAGACAGAATCATATCAGAACTACGTGAGCTTGATCCCTATAAATACAAGGGTACGTAGGCACCTCAGGGGACGACGCATTAAGTTCTCTAATTTTCTCTAAAGGCATCTGAGATTATTGGAGATACCCTCGAGCTCAGCTCAATCCCCACAAACACAACCCAAACCTTTTCGTAGAACAGTTGATCGCTAGCCTATACAACTACTGGTAAACCTCATATAAGTTGATTACGAAATCCACTCATCAACATTGGCGCTAGAAGGAGGGGAGTTAATATCTTAAGAGTGGAAAAGATGTCAGGCAACACGGATAGCGAAGCAACCGGTTCTGAACGACAGATTCATGAGGGGAACACATCTCCTCCCAGAGCACCGAAGGTTACTAAAGCAGCCATGATGGAAATCTTAAAGACTGTGGGAGAACGTTTGTCGACTTTGGAGCAGGCTTCAAGCAAAAAGAAGAAAAAGAAGGCAAAGAAAAGCAAGAAGTCGAAGGTTACTCCGAAGCAGTTGAATTTTGAAGAATCTGAGAATGGAGAGGAGGTTCCAGACGATGGTGGAGAACCGAAGCAAGATAATGGTGAGGAAGATATGGAGAACCCTGAGAAGAGTAAAACTGGTAGCAAGGGCCATACAGGGTCCAAGGAAAAGAAGAAAACCAAGACTGGAGGTTCCTCAAAGAAAAAGAAGAAAGATAAAGACCCGTCTGTCGAGGTAATCGAACAAGAAAGCACGGATTCAGATGAGGATACTGAAGAATCAAGCGCAGCGGAGTCGCAAGAGGAAGAAGGAACGAGTAAGAAGACAAAGGCGGAAGCTACTGGGGAGGTGACAGCGGAGGATGTCAAGAAAATTTTGGCTCAACTCAAGGACGAGAAGAATCTTGCTGTAAACCCTATAACAGCTTCTCCTTTCACCAAGAAGGTTCGAAAGTCGGCTCTGCCTAGGTCTTACAGGCCTTCGAATGAATTGAAATTCGATGGGACTACTGATCCCATTGAATATCTTAGTCGTTTTGACACAGAGATGGATGTTTATCAAGTGAAGGAAGCCACCAGGTGCAGGTTACTGGCTGCAACTCTACAGGGCGGAGCCCATCAATGGTTCAAAAGGTTACCTGCAGATTCGATTGGTTCCTGGGCAAGTATGGGGAAGCTCTTTGTCACTCAATTTAGAGCATCTGTTGCATTCGCACCACCAACCAATACCTTAGCCAATATCAAGCAAAGACCTAGTGAGACATTAACAGAATATTTCAAGAGGTTTAATGCGGAGGTTCCTAAAGTTAGGAAAGCATCTGAGGAAACAATAAAGAATTTCTTAATTGCTGGAGTCAAAGGAGGCTCAGATTTTTGGAAAGCACTGCAAGGAAAAGAACCAGAGACGTTGGCAGATTTTTATGCCCAGGCAGAACCCTTTCGTCTGGTGGAGGAGTCTCTAGCTGAATTAAGGAAGGATCCAGATTTTGTAAGGCAGAGTGGAAGCAAGAGGCCGAGGCAAAGAAGCCCCAATGGTCGTGACAGTAAAAAGGTGGTTAGTCGCACATCCCAGGTGAAGCCTGAAGCTGTGAATCCTACTAAACCTGTCATGAGTCAGGTACCGCCACCAGCTTCCTATAACAACAATAAACATGAGAGACCTGTCTATGAGACTTTCACCCCTTTGGTAGCTCCGATTGATCATATTTACGCAGTGAATGAGAAGTCCTCATGGTTTAAGAAGCCTTTCAGAACCGGTCCCCCAGGGAATAAGAATGAACGCCCCTACTGTGACTTCCATGATAATAATGGGCATAATACTGCAGATTGTCGTCACCTCAGAGATCTAATTGAAACCCTAATCAGACAAGGGCAATTGAGTGAATGGGTGGCTCAGGAAGGAAAGAAGTATAGAGATGAGAAGACTCAGAAGACACAGACACAGGAACCTGTCGTGATGGAGGGACCACCTAAGGCTGGGTGCATACGCACAATTATAGGAGGTCCCCACATTGGAGGAAGCAGCAGGAATGCCATGGAGAGGTATACCCGTGAGGCTAAAGAACGTCCTTTGACCAGTATTTACAATCTGTCCCAGAGGTCCCCAAAGTTGTTCGAAGGAGAGGATGCAGATATTACTTTCACTGAAGAAGATGCTTCCTGGGTACATCATCCCCATACTGATGCTTTGGTTGTTGAGGCAGGAATTGGGTCGTATGAGGTTCATCGAGTGTTAGTTGATAATGGAAGCTCTGTAAACTTGCTATCTTATTCAGCTTTCAAGAAGATGCATTTTCTGGATAAAGATTTAACTCCAACAAACGATACCTTGTACGGATTCACTAATAATCAGGTTCCTATTAAAGGTAAGATTCGTTTGCCAGTAACTTTAGGTGATAAACCATGTTGCATTACACAGTTGGCAGAATTCATCGTTATAGAAGAGAATATGAATTACAATGCTATTTTGGGAAGACCCATTTTGAAGGAGATGAGGGTAATAACCTCCATTTACCACCTCACTATGAAGTTCCCGACACCAAATGGAGTTGGTATAGTTCGAGGATGTCAGTATGAGTCTAGAGAGTGTTACACCAAAGCTTTGCAACATGCTGCTAGAGCTGCTAAATTGCCTGAACCTATGGACGAGGTTCCTGATAGTTTTCCAGGAAAGAACCCAGATAAAATAACACTCGACCTGCGTAGTACGCCCTTGGAAGGTTTTGTGTCAGCATCCTGTAGAGCTATCAGAATTGAAGAGGTCATAGAAGAGGAACCTCATGCTGAGATTCCAGTTTTTCGGGGACCGGACACCCCTTACTTACTAATTGAAAGTGCACCCCCTACAGACAAGGATGGTGACGTGTGTATGGTAGAAGGGTTGGATGAAGAAAAATCCCGGAAACTGAAACATAATGGATGCAATGAAGACAGTCAGCCAGCATCAAAGAGAAGGAATGTCATGCATGAAGTACAGGAACCGTCTACCGTCCAGGAACCTCAAGAGGACTCAACTACGGAGATGGAGGTAGACTTGGACCCTCGAATGCCAGAAACCAGGGTTAAGGCTGGACCAGCTGGTGAAACTCTGGATGTGAAGATCAATGACAAAGATGGTACAAAGGTGTTGAAGATTGGAGCTCAACTCGATCCAGCCTTAAAGGAATCCCTCATTACCTTTTTGGGCAAGAACCTGGATGTGTTCGCATGGTGTCATGCAGATATGGAAGGGATAGATCCAAGGGTCATGTGTCATAAGTTGAATATTGATCCAGAAAAGAAAGGAGTGAGACAGAAGCGAAGACCAGTTAGTGAAGAAAGAGCTCAGGCATTGAAAGAAGAGGTCGACAGATTATTGGATGCAGGATTAGTTAAAGAATCTTTTTACCCAGTATGGTTGGCGAATCCCGTTTTGGTAAAGAAACCTAATGGAAAATGGAGAACCTGCGTGGACTTCACAGATCTCAACAAAGCATGCCCGAAGGACAGTTTCCCACTACCACGGATTGATCAGTTAGTGGATGCAACAGCTGGACATGCCCTCCTTAGCTTCATGGATGCATATTCAGGTTACAATCAAATCCCTATGTATGAACCTGACCAAGAGCATACTTCTTTTATTACGGATAGAGGTCTTTATTGCTATGTATGCATGCCATTTGGATTGATTAATGCTGGAGCCACATACCAACGGTTAGTGAATATGATGTTTAAAGACCAAATTGGCCATACTATGGAAGTATATGTGGATGATATGCTAGTTAAGTCTAAGGAAGCTGTTGACCATGTGAAGCACTTAGAAGAAATGTTTGGAATCTTGCGGAAGTACAGAATGAAGCTGAACCCACAAAAATGTGTATTCGGGGTAGAATCAGGAAAGTTTCTAGGTTTCATGGTAAACCACAGGGGTATCGAAGCCAACCCAGCCAAGATTAAAGCGTTGATTGATATGAGGTCACCGAGAACTGTGAGAGAGGTTCAGTCTCTTACAGGTAGAGTTGCAGCCTTGAATAGATTCATTTCGAGGTCCACTGATAAGTGTCAGGAGTTCTTTAAAGCTATAAAGAAAGGAAACAAATTCGAGTGGACCGCAGAATGTGAGAGAGCGTTTGGAAAGCTAAAGGAGCATTTGGGGAGCCCCCCATTGTTAGCCAAACCTGTGGATGGAGAAACATTGATACTTTATTTGGCTGTGTCAGAGTATTCTATTAGTGCAGTTCTGGTTCGAGAAGAGAATGGACAGCAGAGCAGAGCCCAGTTTACTATGTTAGTAAAAGGTTACTTGATGCAGAAACGAGGTACACAGGAATGGAGAAGTTGGTTTTCGCGTTGATTCTGGCTTCCAGGAAGCTGCGACCTTATTTCCAAGCTCACAAGATTGAAGTAAGAACCTCATATCCACTTAAGCAAGTGATGCATAGGCCAGAAACTTCTGGAAGAATGTTAAAGTGGGCTGTAGAGCTAGGTCAGTTCGACATAGAATATAAGCCAAAGACAACAATCAAAGCTCAAGCTTTAGAAGATTTCTTAATCGAGTTTCCACCTCATGTAGAGGTTACTGGCCAAGAGGGACCAAAAGAGGTGGTGGAAAAACAGGCAGGCAATGACAACTGTGCACCTTGGTGGACACTATATGTAGATGGAGCTGCTAACAGTGGTGGAGCAGGTGCAGGCATAGAACTAGTTAGTCCAGAAGGACACCAACTCTATAGCTCGATTCATTTTGCTTTTAAAGCCACGAACAATGATGCAGAATATGAGGCATTGATTGCAGGCCTCAAGTTGGCTTTGGAGATGAAAGTAGAGAATATCAGAGTGTTTAGCGATTCGATGTTAGTAGTTTGGCAGATTCGTGGTGGTTTTCAGGCGAGAGGGCCAAGAACAGACTTATATTTGAGGTACTCCCAGGAGTTGATCGCAAGGTTCAAGGAGGTGAAGTTGGATCAGGTACCTCGAGGAAGGAATACCAAGGCGGATGCATTGGCCAAGCTAGGGTCACAGAGAGAATCCACGTTATTGGGAGTAATTCCACTTCAAATCCAGGAGCAACCAAGTGTTTTCAAGGAAGAGGTAATGGACATTGAATTTCCAGTTGAAGATTCATGGATAACCCCGATATATCGTTACCTGGACAAAGGGGAGCTACCTCCCAATCAAAGTGATATCAGGAAGCTGAGGTATCGGGCAGCCAGGTATGTAATTTATGATGGAGTTCTGTATAAACGAGGATTCAATCAGCCTTTGCTCAAGTGTGTAGCTGGAGAACAATGCAAGTATATCCTCGAGGAAATTCATGAAGGAGTATGTGGAAATCACTCGGGGGGTAGTTCTTTAGCCATGAAAGTCTTTCGACAAGGATATTATTGGCCAACCATCAAAGCAGATGCTACAAAGTTCGTGCAGGCATGCATTAATTGTCAGAGGTTTGCCAATTTTGATAGTCGTCCGGTAGCACCTATCAAACCGATTGTTAGCCCTTGGCCATTCGCTGTTTGAGGAATAGACCTCATTGGTGAGCTCCCGAAAGGAAAAGGAGGAGTGAGATACGCAGTGGTCGCAGTCGATTACTTTACAAAGTGGGCAGAAGCAGAACCACTTGCTAAGATTACAGCGTCAAAATTGACTGAATTTGTGTTTCGAGCTATTGTATGCAGGTTTGGCATTCCACAGAAGCTGATTTCTGACAATGGGAAACAGTTCGATAGTAGAGAGCTTAGAGGATTGTGTGAGCAGTTTGGAATCCAAAAAGCATTTTCAGCAGTGTATTATCCGCAGAGTAATGGACAGACTGAAGCAGTGAATAAGATTATCAAGCACACTTTGAAGACAAGGCTCGAAGATAAGAAGGGAAGCTGGCCAGAGGAGCTTCCTGGAGTCTTGTGGTCGTATAATACCACGCCTAGAACTACAACTGGTGAGTCTCCTTTTACCCTCACTTATGGTTGTGAAGCTATGGTACCTGTGGAAGTTGGAACAGGTTCCTTGAGAAGAAAGTATTTTGATCCCGAGAGCAATGAGGTCAATCATAGACTGTATTTGGACATGGTCGAAGAGTTGAGAGCAGATTCACAAGTGAAGTTAGCAGCATATCAACAGAGAGTTCGAAGGTATTACAACAAAAAGGTGAAGGCAAGACCTTTTAAGGTTGGAGACCTAGTTTTGAGGAAAGTCATGCCAAATACCAGGGTTCTGGCACATGGAGCTTTTGGAGCAAATTGGGAAGGGCCTTACCAAATAAAGTCAGCCATTTGGGAAGGAACCTACCACTTGATGGATATGGATGGGAACCTCATTCCGAGAGCTTGGAATGCAGAGCATCTCAAGAAGTATTATCAGTAACTCTTTTATGTGTTTTTCTTAGGAAAAGTAAGGCTCTTTCAGCCCAAGAATAAAGGCAGCTTAATAGCTGACCAGTATTTTGATTCCAGTATTTAATTATGCATGTACTCGGGGGGTACTTAATGTGAACCTCTCTACTTGCAAGACGATTTTTTTTAGTATTGAGCAATGTATAGCTCTACGTTGAATATTTTGAGTGCATTATTTGCAGCTATAGCTCCTTAATAGTTCTTTTACGTAATAATCATTACCCAAAAGAACTGGGGGGTAGTATTCCTACTTAGACAGTATTGCACATGCTATTTGATATTTCATATGCCAATTTGAAATTTTTGAAACAGGTTACCTAGATTAACAGGTTCCTGTAGCATTGTGTTGCATTTTGCAGGTTACCTAAGCTGACAGGTTCCTGTAGCATTGACAGTATGTGTGAAGTATGAATATGAATTGACAGAATGTGCAGACTACGATTGATTGATCAAAATTAGCTTGTGGACAGATTGTAGAGAAAAGTCCCAAGTAGCTTCCTGGGCATTGAGCAAAGTCCCAAGTAGCTTCCTGGGCATCGAGCAAAGTCCCAAGTAGCTTCCTGGGCATCGAGAAAAGGTCCCAGGTAGCTTCCTGGGCACGAGAAAAGCTTCAGGTAGCTTCCTGAGCAAATGAGATTGAAAAGCCTCAGTTGACTGAGCACGACATTGTTGCCAAAAGCCTCAAGTTCCTTGAGCACGTGAATTAAAGTCCTGACAAAAGGCATCTAAAGTCCTGACAAAAGGCATCTAAAGTCCTGACAAAAGGCATCTAAAGTCCTGACAAAAGGCACCTTAAAGAGAAGCCTAACAAGCTCTCCCTCATGTGGAACCGCCTTTGGCACATGGGAAGAAGGGGTAAAATCCTTAGCATTTACCTTCATAAGATGTCTAGCCTGACACATGGAGAAGAGGAATCTGTGTGGACTCCCAGAATGGCACACAGGTTCCTAGAATCGCCCCGAGGCATAAAAAGGAACCAACATGCCTCGAGGCATGTTGGGACCTAGAGAATAGGATTGGGAACCAAGCAGGTTACCTTCCCAGGAGGAAAAAGGAACCAACAGGCCTCGAGGCATGTTGGGACCTAGAGATTAGGATTGGGAGCCAAGCAGGCAACCTTTCCAAGAGATGACCCGAATTAAACAAAATAAATTTTACTAACTTTAACTAGCTTTTGTTTTATGTTTATTTTGCAGGTTTAATGGTCGAGGAACCTGGTCAAATCATTTAGGATCTAAGGTTATCAGAAAGGGTTTTTAGTTCAAAAGGCGACTCTGACAATGTTGAGTGAAGCATAGGAAAAGACGTGTTTAGGCTTACAAAGTTGATCAGGTATTTTGTAGGGAACCTGGTTTAGACCTGGGAGAAATCTCTAAGGAAAACTACAGTTCAGATTACGGTGGTGAATACATGTCTTGAAGTATAAACAAAAAAGGGTTCCAAGTCCGCAAGTAAGTTGTATTTAGTTACATGTTACTTTGAGAAAATTATAAGTGAAAGTATGGATGCATCCTGTTTCTTATAACGGGTTATCCCACATAAGCTTGGGTGTATAAGTATGGACACTAATTAGTTTTTAAGATGCATGATGATAAAGTATTCTACGAGGTTTTGGAAAAAAGGTGTGCAGTATTAAGTACAGACGCAAGTTAAGAAACTAGGCATGAACAAGCAAGAGCGAGAGATATAGCAAAAGTAGATAATAGTCATTAGAAACATAAAGAGTTATAGGGTACAAGGACCCTAGGCAAACCAAAGTTAAAGGCACGAAGGCCATTGAAACCAAGTTAAATTACATCCCGCGAGGCACTACGAGGGGCCCGCAACCTCAAGAAAAGTTATGGAAAGTTCAGAAAATTTATGAAACTTTAAGCAGGAGATACTTTACTAGATTCTTCGATGGCTGAGGAAGGTGGAAGAGTGGTTGGAGCAACGTCAGAAGCAGGAATCTCTGTAGTCTCAAGGGTGGCACCCGGAGACCTCTCAACCGTTTTCACGGGAGGTACAGAAGTTGCAGCAGCAGTTTTCTCCTCAAAATCTTTAATCATTCCAACTACGTCTTCACCCAAGAGGGACCAGTCTATATGAGGCATCTTCTCCCATGTGGAACGTATGTAGTCATTAATACCTTCATCATAGCCTTCGTCATATCTGGCCTTCTCCTTGATAAGTATGGATGACTTCACAACTTCAGCAGCAGCATTCAAGGCATCCACCTGGGCTTCCAGTTCATTGGTTTTTTCCAACATCGACAGTTTCTCGTCCCTAAGGATCTTGACCTGACCTTGAAGTTCGATTTTCTCATCTCTTAAAGAGGTCTCCACGGTCTTTGCATTTCTGACAGCTGCAGTAGCAATGTTTGCCTTATCCTCACTAGCAGTTAATTCTGCTTTGAGTTTGCGAATCTCACCTTGAAGTTGGATGTCATATTGGGTCTTTACAGCAAACTCATCGCAGTATCTAAGAGCAAAGAAAGCAGATTGAGCAGTAGCAAATCTCATGGCGTGCATGGCCTCAGTAGAACTCATCTTACTCCAGGCAGCTATCGTCTCTGTAGGAACATGGGTGTCAATCATATCCTTAAACAAGTTGGAAGATTGATCAGGATCGGTTTTTACTGCTTTGCTTTTCCTTGACGAGCGAGTCTGGGGAGCTGCTGAGAGGTCAAGAGTTGTCTGAGCAAACTTCCTCTTTGAAGAACCAGAATGAGTAGTTTGGGAAGCAGGAGTGCCAGGAATTTGATTAATAGGAGTTGCATTCAGCGGAACCTCCTTAGTTTCAGTCTTGAAAATCTCATCCACGTTCTTGGACCTTTTGATAAACGATGGGGCTTTTGGAGCCATATCTGCGAAAGAAAATACAAGAAAGTATCAGAAATTTATATACAGAATAAGCAGATAAAAATACAGATGTATAGCAATAGAAAAGAAAGGACAACAACAGGGAAACTCATACCAGAAGCTGAGGGTATAAAACCTAGGGCAGACAAATTATCAGGGGTCAATAGGATCATACAATCTCTTATGGCCGAAGAGTGCTTCAAAGCCTCTTCAGCTCTCATTAAACAGGCTCCAGTAAGAACAGTCTGTTTTGGAATTAATGGGCGGCAATTGAATTCAAAGCGGATAGAGGGGCAATCAAAGCAGTAAAGGAACTGCTCTTGCCATTGATCAAAGTCCTGTTTAACACCTTTTATACATCGGCCTTGATGACTAGGCCAGGCAGTCAGATAGAAACAACCAGAACCCTTCCCAGTGTCCTTCAATCTGAAGAAGTAACCTAATTCATGTGCAGATAGTGGGGTTGTGAACAGGCTAGTGTACAGAATGTAGGTACTAATGGCTAACCTATATGAGTTAGGTGTCAATTGGAGAGGGGCCAAGCCATAGAAATCAAGAACCTCTCTCAGAAAAGGATGTAGAGGGAAGTATACACCAACTTTGAAGAAGGCAGCAGAGGTTACAACATTTGGAATACCTCGATCAGGTATCTTGGTATCAAACTTGTGAGCTCTCTCACCTGGCTTAGGGATAATAATGGAGCAGGATGGACGAAAACATTCCTCATACAATTTCTCTAACCTAATCAAGGTCATAAGGGAATCCATTTTTCACAGAAAGGTACAATTTCTTGCTTATACAACTCCCTTTCAACGGACACTTCGTTATCAAAATCAGGATCTGGGATCAAACTATGATCAGGCTTAGACACTTCTTCTCCGTCAGAGGGCCAATCATCCCCCAAATCTACAAAGGAAGGGGTAGGAAGATTTGTAGAAGGTAAGGTCGAAGGTTTAAGAAGAATAGTTCCAGGTTCATCAATGTCTGGAACAACAACCCTAGACCTAGTTCTTTCCCCTATTGGCATCATAGAAGTTTGAATTGAAGATAAGTGGTCAGAATGTGTAGAATCAGAGGACATCTGCAAAAGACAGACGGAGAAAAATCAGGTTTTGAGTCTTCTAAAAGAGAAAATAGTGGTTCTAAAGTTCTTGGACAGACATAACTATGAGACACAGGGTGATCAGTGAATTACATAGAAACTACGCACCATTAAAACGACTCACATCGACTACAGTACAAATCGAAAACATGGGTGTACAGAATATGAATGAACAATGTTGAGTCCCAGAAGAAGTCAGGGTCACAAGACCGTAAATCGATGATCAAACAAACAGGGTATAGAAAAAGACTGTGTGAGAAGCATGGAATAGATACAAATGTATACATACAAAGTTTAGAAACGAAGAACATTGACATGCAAGACACAAAAGTGCAGACAAGTACGAAATGAAGTCAAAAGAGCAGAAAGAAAGCAAGTCATACCTTAATTAGAAGAAAGCGGCGACGGAGAGTTTGGATTGAGTGAGTGACCGTCGGACTTCTTTTTCCTCTTCTCTCTCTAAGGGTTTTGGAAGATATTTGGTAAAGGTAAAAACTGGACTTGGAGTTAGAAGGGTGTTTATATAATCAAGACAGTTCCGCACACGTGTCAGAGCATTAGTGGAGCGGTAAAAACGAAGAGGTATATGTGTGAAAGGCGTGTGAACCTTGGGAACTCATGTATTAACTACAGCTTCGGAAAGTGATAAGTTCAATTCGAACTTTGAGTTATCTCCAGCTGCCAACCCTTATCTCTTCCTATAGATTCTTAAATTATTAAATTTAAAAAGACGTAGAGTTGAGTGACGAATTAGATTCCCAGAGGAGCAAAATGCAAGCATCGAGTTGATTTCGAGAGCAGCTATCTGAAGAAGAAAATAGCAAGATAACAGGTTCCTTAATGCAAAGGAAGCTTACTCAAGATTATATTAAGCTGAAAATATTTTATGTCCTGTTTCCTACGCCGAGTTAACTCATGTAGGCTTGGATATAAAATGTTGAAGCGAGGTACTGTTACTAGAATGGTTTAGCATAGAACTTTTGATCGTAGAATTAGAATAGGTTCCTTTCACATTACATGATTTCAAGGAACCGGGGGGTACTTGTTGTGCCCAAAATCTCCATGGGCTAGATTTAGGCTCATTAAGCTATAGGATCCGGTCCATACAAGCTAGAAGATTGATCCAGTATGAGTTATGAAGATCAGATAGAAGAAATGACTAAGGAAGTATGAGTATCAGGAGGTTCCCAATGTATAGGAAGCTGAGCTAAGCACTAGAAGACCAGGTTCCTCCAAGCAGAAGAGTTCGAGTTAACATAGCAATAGCCATAGAGATGATAAAAGCATTCGAAGAGTTATCCAGTCTAACTAGTTCGTTACTTGTGCAGGTACTGACACCCAAAGGGAGGTCCCTAAGTGATATGTCCCGAAATAAGGAGGTCCCTGAGAAAAAGGCTCCTGAAACGTAGGTTCCTGAGCACCAGGTTCCTACGAGTTGCCAACAGAAAGTTCTAGGAGTCATCTAGAACAAATAAACAAATTGGTATCTGAGTATAATTCTAGGGCGCAGATGATCCTAGAATAACTCTAACCAATGAGAGAATCATAAGTGGAGTACGAACTCGAGTTCTACTCCACTTAGCCAAACTAGTTCGTGAAAGGCTCTAAAGGAACCTGAGTCCAACACGAACTAGGTGACCGAATACAGCTATTCCAGTAAGAGACAGAATCATATCAGAACTACGTGAGCTTGATCCCTATAAATACAAGGGTACGTAGGCACCTCAGGGGACGACGCATTAAGTTCTCTAATTTTCTCTAAAGGCATCTGAGATTATTGGAGATACCCTCGAGCTCAGCTCAATCCCCACAAACACAACCCAAACCTTTTCGTAGAACAGTTGATCGCTAGCCTATACAACTACTGGTAAACCTCATATAAGTTGATTACGAAATCCACTCATCAACACCTACACCTGCAAATAAGCCTAATCAATCAGGGGTGAAAGGGTCTGCAAATGTTAGAAATGCCAGATATATTCCTGCAGATATAAGGGTAGAAAAGATAGCAAAAGGATTATGCTATTATTGTGATCAGACTTATGAGAGGGGGCATAAATGCAAGTTTAAAGAGCCTCAATTATTCACAGTGGAAGTACCTGGAGATAGCTTGGATGTAGATTGTGAAGAAATAGAACAAGATGAAAATGTGTTGCTAGAAGAAAAGGAACCATGTATTTCTGTGAATGCATTGGCAAGTAATCAGAATTTTCAGACAATGAGAATTAAGGGGGTAATAAAGGGTACCTCAGTTCACATATTGGTTGATTCAGGAAGCACACATAACTTTCTTGATTTAGCATTTGCTAAGAAATTGGGTTGTAAATTGGAAGAAGTGCCAGCTCAAGCAGTTACAGTAGCTGATGGAAATCATATTGTCTGCAAACACATTTGTAAAAAATTTAATTGGGTGATGGATGGAAAAACCTTCAGTACTGAGGTATTATTGATACCATTGGGAAGTTGTGATATGGTCTTGGGGATTCAATGGTTATCTACTATTGGGCCAGTATATTGGGATTTTAAGAAACTTAAGATGAATTTCATCTTGAATGATGAACAAATTTCACTAAAAGGGATTCCACAGAAAAAGATTAAAGTACTGGAAGGGAAACCATCTGCTAAGCTGTTGGCAAATGCAGCTCATTGTTGTTTGATACAGGTGAGAAGAATGTCTCAAGTATCATTAGGAAGTACAGAGGTGGGAATGGATACAGATTCTCTTGTATCAGTGTGCAAACCTGTCAATGAGGAATTACAACAACTAAAAGAGCAATTTGCTGCAGTATTTGAAGAACCAAGAGATTTGCCTCCTAGCAGGGGTACATTTGATCACAGGATTCCAATTGCTTCTGGAGAGGGGCCAGTTAACATCAGACCTTACAGGTATCCCCTAAAACAAAGAGATGTAATTGAACAATTGGTTCAAGAGATGTTAGAAAGGGGTATTATACAAGACAGTTCTTCTCCATATGCTTCTCCTGTGGTTTTAGTTGGTAAAAAGGATGGAACATGGAGGTTATGTATAGATTATAGAGAGTTAAATAGGAAAACAATTAAAGACAAGTTTCCTATTCCTGTTATTGATGAACTCATTGATGAATTAGCTGGGGCAAAGGTTTTTAGTAAGTTAGATCTGAGAGCTGGATATCATCAATTGAGGTTACATCCTGATGACATTTTTAAAACTGCATTTAAGACACACACAGGGCATTATGAGTTTTTAGTTATGCCCTTTGGGCTAACTAATGCACCTGCTACCTTTCAATCTTGGATGAATGCTGTGTTTAGGCCATTATTGAGAAAGTGTGTGTTAGTTTTCTTTGATGATGTTTTGGTATATAGTAAAAAATATTGCTGAACATTGGGATCATTTGGCTCAGGTTTTTCAGTTAATGAAGGATAACAACATGTATGTTAAATCTAGTAAATGCTCTTTTGATGTTGAGAATATAGAGTATTTGGGTCATTTCATTTCAGCTAAGGGTATAGAAACTGATCCAACTAAGTTGTCTGCTATTAATAGTTGGCAAGTGCCTAGTACTGTAAAAGAGTTGAGAGGTTTTCTGGGGTTGGCTGGTTATTATAGGAAATTTGTGAAAAGCTATGCATTGTTAAGCAAACCTTTGAGAATTTGAAATTAGCTTTAACTACCGCACCTGTTTTAGCTGTTCCTAACTTTGAAGAAACATTTGTCATAGAAACAGATGCATCTAAGAAGGGCATTGGAGCTGTACTAATGCAGAAGGGACATCCTTTGGCTTTTATCAGCAGAACTTTAGGACCTAAATGGCAAAAACTATCTGTCTATGAGAAAGAGTTATTGGCTATAGTTTTTTCTGTCCAGAAGTGGGAACAGTACTTATCTGGTGGTCATTTTATAATTAAAACTGACCAAAAGAGTTTAAAATGGCTTTTGCAGCAGAAGGTTTCTACACCATTTCAGCAATTTTGGTTATCTAAATTGCTTGAATTTGATTATGAGATTCAATATAAAAGTGGCAAAGAGAATGTTGTAGCTGATGCTTTGTCTAGGGCACAAGGTTCTGAGATTTTGTGTTTGGCTATTTCTGCAGTCAATTCCAATTTGCATGATTTGATTGTAGATAGTTATGTGAATGATGTTTTTCTTCAAGATATTATGTTGAAATTGCAACAGAATCAGGTTCATGATCTTTATTCTCTTCAGAATGGATTATTGAAGAAGGGAAATAAGATAGTAGTAGGAAATAAACTTGATTTGAAGAAAAATATTATGCTGTGGAATCATGCAACTTCAGAAGGAGGTCATTCTGGGAGAGATTTGACATTGAAAAGGATTAAACAGTTATTTTACTGGAAAGGTATGAATGCAGATATTAGAAAGATGGTGAAAGAATGTCAGATTTGTCAAAGTAACAAACATGATTTGTCTGCATATCCTGGTTTGCTACAACCATTGCCTATTCCTAAGGAAATTTGGAGTGATATCTCAATGGATTTTATAACAGGTTTACCAAAATCAAATGGTAAAACTGTTATATTTGTAGTAGTTGACAGATTGAGTAAATATGCTCATTTCATGGCTTTGGCTCATCCTTTTACTGCAGTAGAGGTGGCTCAATGTTACTTGGATAATGTATTCAAGTTACATGGATGGCCTAAATCGATAGTAAGTGATAGGGACAGTGTTTTCTTGAGTTCTTTTTGGCAAGGATTGTTCTCTATTCATGGTACTGATTTCTTGTTATCTTCATCATACCATCCAGCTACAGATGGTCAGACTGAAGTAGTTAATAGGTGTTTGGAAGGTTATCTGAGATGTATGTGCAGTTCTAATGACAAAGATTTGTGCTCCTGGTTGCCCTTGTCTGAATGGTGGTACAATACTCACTTTCATACTTCTACTCAGATTACTCCTTATGAGGTGGTGTATGGTCAACCTCCTCCCTTACATTTGCCTTACTTAGCTGGTGAAAGTGCTAATGTTGAGGTTGATAGAAGTTTGCAAAGGAGGGAACAGATTTTGGCTGATCTTAAGATTCAATTGCAGAGGTCTCAGCAGAGAATGAAAGTTTAGGCTGACAAGAACAGAACTGAACGAAGTTTTCAGGTTAATGATTGGGTTTGGCTGAAGTTGCAGCCCTATAGGCAGCAATCTTTGCAATATAGGGGAAATAATAAACTTTCTTCAAAGTTTTATGGTCCATTTCAGGTTGTTGCTGTGATTGGCAAGGTTGCTTACAAGTTGAGATTACCTATGTTTGCAACTATACATGATGTATTTCATGTTTCTCAATTGAAGGCTTTTCATGGTGAACTTCCTTTGACAGTTACTCTACCTACTTATATGCATACTTCTGACAGTGTTAAGGTGCCCAAAGCTGTGCTTGATAGGAGAGTTCAGAAGGTCCGTAATGTTGCTCAAGTACAATTCTTGGTACAGTGGGATGGATTGCCAGATTCTGAGGCTACTTGGGAGCCAGCTGAAGCTTTTACTTTGAAATTTCCAGATTTTATTGTTTAGTTGATTGATGACTTGAGGACAAGTCTCTTTTAAGGAAGGGAGATATGTTATAGGGGAATTAATAAAAATAGAAATTAGTGGAATAATTGTAATAGGAATAGGCGGGAAAATCAGTTACAAGCATTTTCTCATTTCAGTTGTATTAATACTCAATTCATGAGTTGCAAAAGGCATCCATTAACAGAAATGATAATTCTCTTTCTTTAATCTCTGAAACTCTCATCTCCTTCTTCACCATTCTATCTCTTTCTCATCTCTCTCCCAAATATCTCGATCTCTCTAGATTTCTTTATCTGATCTTTAGTATTAAAACGAATACTGATAAGTGGATTTTATATCCACTTGGAGTGTTCCATATCGGCTTAAATTGATTGTTTTGGACTCAAGTTTGTTGTAGTTTTGATGTGTTTTGTGTAGTGTGCAGGTTTGCAAAAATGTCGATTATGGTTAATGCTTCTATCGTTTTTGGAGGTTTAATTGATTAAAATTCGGATTTTCCGGGAAGGTTGCACAGTCTACACTGTTTTGGCCATATCTGGTGTTCTAGAAGTCCGTTTTCAGCTATCTTACTGTCCACGCGAAGCTTGAGAGATTTTCTACAATATGGGACAGGTCTTGCATGAGCAGGTTACGTTTGTTGGGCGCAGACAGCTCGACAATCAGACTGATGGGAGCAGGAAATTACTGTTTTGCCCTTTTCAAGTTCTAACTGTATTTTGGGCAGTTTTTAGTACCTTAATTGAATTCTAATCGTAATAGAAGGCAATTTCTTGCTGGGCAAGAATTATAGAGCCTATATAAACACATCCTACCATTGTAATTTAGAGAACCATTACATATCAATTACTTAGTTTTATTTGTATATTTTCATACTTTGTTTTTATCATGGTTTCATCAGATCCCATGATGACGAGTGATTCGATTATGAACTAATCGTTGTCATGGGATTCTAATGGATTTATTTATGGAGTTTAGTATCTTGATGCTTGAGAGATCTGTGTGTGATGTATATTTGATATCCTCGTATGGTTATGCTTAATTGATAGATGCGTCATGAACATCTAATTTGTTAATCTCTTGTGAAGTGAAAGTGGATCTTGAGATTTAGAACTTGCCATGCTAGCATAGGTTCATGATTGTTTATCAACATGATTCGTAGTATGAGATGAGAATACTTATATTGCCCTATGTGATCTTTATGGATAACTTGTTCTTCAACCGTTATGTTTTCAAATTCTATAGACATATAGGGTCTAAGCATAATTGGTGTCTATTCATCTTCTATCTCTTTTGTGGATGTATGTTTAGTTTGGTATTCGTATACTGAGAAGTAGCGTGTACTTGTTTCGTGTTATCCGATCAGATATCATAACCATTGCATATATTGATTAAAGGCGTCAGATCTAAGTAAAGTATTTAATGAAGTTAGGATTCCATGTTTTCTCTTGCAGAAGTAATTTGATTTAAATTCTCGTTAGTTAGTTAATTCTTAGTTTGTTAATTTGTTTTTTTTAGTTAATCTTAGTTAATCAAAACCCAATTTGTTAATTGTCTTAGCAGTGAATAATAATCATACATTGTTGCATAGGTACTAAACTGAATTAAAAACCAGATCTCTGTGGGAACGAACTTGACTTATTCATATATTACTTGTGACCATGTACGCTTGCGTGATTTAGTGCAAACAAGTTTTTGGCGCCGCTGCCGGGGATCATCGGTGTTTTATTTTTGGTTTATGTGCTTGTCAATTGTTACGACCAACTCAACACGCAAGTGCACGTGATCTCAAGTAATACAGATAGCAAATAAGGTTCGTTCCTACAGGGACTCGTTGTATTGTCTAGCTACTCACTCACCAATGTATGATTGTTTTCCGATGCTAAAACTAATAATAAAGTGGATTGTTGTTATCACTAAAATTTATCTAAGAAATATAACTAATTATCAACTACTTGAACTGAGATTTATGTCGAATTACTTATGCAAATAAAACATGGGAGTTTAGTTTCTTTAAACAATCCATCTATAGTCTCCAAATCCCTAGCCTTGTTCATGTGATTTATTAACACCTGATCGAACACACAAAACTGATATAAGCCAACTTCCGTTACACAAATACCATCCTAAACAATATCCACAATAAAGATAGAAATCATTTAGTCTCCCGATTATGCCAAGTCTTCATATGTCTATAAAGAATAAAACATAATGGTTGAGGTGCAAGCATTCAATTGATCACATAGTCGTCATAAAACGATTAGAGTTACGACACTAATTACGAATGATAATATCACGCATAAACCTACGCTAACATGGCAAGTTCTAAACTCTTATTTCCACTTTCGCTTCAACAAGAATTAACACACAATTACAGGAGTTAGCTACTCTCCTATAACGAATTAAATCAACCATGTTAGGATATCACATCAATCACACTATAGGCATCGAGAAGATTCAACACATAGAATTCATGAATAAGTCCACTAAACCCCCATGACAACGAATTAGTTCATGATCGAACTAATCATCATCATGGGTTCCAATGAAAACATGATAGAAAGAAACGAATAATGACTGAGATAAATATCAAGGGTTTTTAAAGAATACACCAAGGTTAAGCATCCACAACTAGGAAGAATACAAGAATAAAATTGGGAACTATCTTCTTCCTTCCTCCTTTGTGCTAAAAAAAACTACGTACATCAACAAGCTATCCTCCCCTCTCTAGGGTTTTCTTTTCTTCCCTTATATGGGCCTCCAGGTGCTAATAAAATAGAAGAATGTTTTTTTTTTATTTTTAAATCACCCAAAACAAATCAGGAATCGGGTCAGACGAGACGGCGATGCGGCGCCGGCTTCAAGCACAATTCTAGCGACGCGGCGCCAGAACCCCCCAACACGGCGACGCGGCGCCATCCTCCAGTGCAATTACGGCGACGCGGCGCCGTGCCTTCTGTCCAGCAACATCATTTTTCCTTTTCTTGAATTTGACTCCGTTTTGCACTTCGATTGCTACGCTTCATTCCTCTAACACCTGTGATTGATTTCCCTGCACAATACCCTTAAAAGAGATCAAAAATACCACAACTCAAGTACAAACCATCGTTTTAAGCCAAATGGAAACGTTCTAAGTAGATAAAATTCCCACTTATCACACCCCCAAACTTAAACCGATGCTTGTCCTCAAGCTTAACAAACAAAATATTTACAACTACCTAGTACCACTTCCGTAGGTGATCACGGTTGCATTTAGCATATGCAACAAGCCCTTTAAACCCCTAGGCAGCCCTAGTGGACGAGTAAGGTCTCGTGAGGGCCTATAGTGAATGTACCCACAAAATCCATCTAATAATGCAACTAACAATGCAACTAACTACATGAATGCAACTATATGAAAATGCAACAATCCCCTTTAAACTGACCAAAACCAACTAGCAACCAGCTGCCTCATAGAATGCAACTAAATCCGAATAGAGCTCGACTAAGCCCCCGTATACTAACAATACATGAACAGAAACGTGTGTGTGTGCAATGCTCATCAGAAATGCTCCCAACACTAGGTCAAAAATCATACCTATCCTTTGCCAAGACAATCACAGGTTTATAAACAGAATAGACTGTAGACACTTCATAACCTAGGAACACCACCATCCTTATTCAAGTTAACCAAGAATTCATGCTTTATTACTACGACACTAAATACTATAAATACTACGCATGCTTATTTAACCGTGCAATGAGTGAGACCCCGAAAGGCTTATACAATAATACCCATGTAGCGAGTGTTAGGTCAGCAGGATCCCAGACTATAAAGCCTTAGGTCACTAGGACTAAGTCCCCTCGGACTTAATAACTCGAGTATTAAAGAGCTCACTCTGGCTAATTTTGCAATTAAATTATTTACATGACTCTTTTTTTTTTCTTTTTCTTTCATTTTTTCATTTTTTTTTCTTTTTTTTCATTTTTTTTTTTTAATGTATGCAATCTGGAACGAGAATTCTCAATTCCAACCCTAGACTACTCATATAAAAATGAGCCGGCTACTAGCCGTTTGACGCCTAGCCATTATTGACCAAAATTAACACTAGCATGAAATCCTTGGTGTCCCCCAAACTTAGACTTTATTGCTCCTACACCATCAAGGGAATAACGAAAATTCTAATTATAATCAAGTGATTAAGTCTCAAACATCCAAACAGGCATGACCCTAACCTAGCCCAAAAGCACCTAATGAGACTAGTGAAAAGATTCTGTTTCCGTAACATGCAAGTCAATTCCATGGGAACTATAAATCAACCCTCTATTCATCATTACCACACCCAATTAGACATCTATCCACCAATCAGAATTAGCTCGTTCTAAAGGATCATGAAAAATGCATGCTATGCAATGCAAATGCAACTATATGAAAACTCACATGGTATACGAAAATAAAACAAAATGTCCTATATGAACAAACGTAGATAATACGAACATAACAATCATGCATGAACTATCACTACTATGCAACATGATATCCTATATGACCACAAAATACAACAATACATACAACTACTATCCCCCAAATCACCCCCAAACTTAAAAATTGCAATGTACTCATTGAAGGTAAATTAAAAGGGTACAAGAGATACTCCCCTACACGCCGGCATCTCCACCCTCCTCGGGTGGTGTGTCTGGTGGTGGATAAACATGGAGCTCCAACACAACTGTTGTTTTATTCGAAAGTAAGAAATCATGGGTTGCCTCCCACGAAGCGCCTTTCTTTAACGTCTTTAGCTAGACTTGGCCACAATTTTCCTCTTGAAAATTTTTTGCACCGCATCTCTATAAGGCCATTTAATGATCTTTTCTGGAGCGACATCTTCAACGACAAGCTTTACCCGTTTTCGCTCCTCACAAGATCTCTTAACAACATTCTCCCGCCTACCTGAAAAGTTAGCAGCAATAACAATAGCAAGCAAAGGATTTGAATTACAAGAAACATACCCCAGGTGAACTAGCAATGTTTTTAGCTCAAGTTCGGGAGCTCCTTCAAATGATGGCTTAAGGCGCACCTGAGAATTCCAGAGATCTTCCACTCCAAGCAACTTATGTGGAATACGTAGCCCCATTAACCAAGGCACTGTAATCCTCAGTTGGTCATACTTTTCCTTCTCCGTGTCATACTTTTTACTCTGCCTTGCATCAACCAATTTCAAGCTAAAACACTCCTCATCCTCCGCCGTCAATTTCATGGCTAGAGTTTGCTTCTGAAACCTTTTTGGATATGGAGGAGGAAAATCGATTTGGATGTTTTCTGTAGTCTTCTCCGGAGTAGATTTGTCAACAGGAGTGATGCTCTTTTCCTCTTCGGCCTCCAACTGGTCGAAGTCAGATTGCAACGGAGCGGCATTCAACAACTGAACATGCTCTTCTAATTCATCATCTTCCACACTGAGACACTCTTCATCCTTCGAAGGAAATAACATAGCCGCTTGAGCCTTGGAATTTTCTTGATCTTGGGCTGATTCTTCAAAATTTTCAGATTGCAAAGGAAGTGGTTGCGGCTGATTATTCAGAATCGAGTTTTCTGGACATTCTAAATTTTCTGATTGGTTTGCCTCCGACTCTGCTTCCTTATCAGCTTCATGTTCTGCTTCTTCCCCATCTTTGCCCTCAGACTCTCCTTCATGAACTACGATCATGGTCTCACCCGTGGCTAAGAAAGGCCAGTCAAGACTGATAGGAAGGTTCTTGTCCTCCTCCTCTACAGCTAGGCCTTCTGTGTCACTTGCAATTTGATTACATGTTTGTAATGCAATTGCAATTTGACCAATCTGATCTCCTATTCTCTGGAGAGACAATGCATTGCTTTTAGCCATCAACCTCAATTCTTCTAATTCAGCTTCTTCGGTCGACTGTTGGATAGACCAAGTCTGAAATTGCTGCTGCTGAAATTCAGGAGGTTGAAAGTGTTGATGCACTGGGGCATACTGATGCTGAAATTGTTGCCCCTGTTGCTGCTGAATTCCCCATGGATTGTATGGCTCATCTTCAAACTGCTGATTTTGGAGTGGGTAGGATGGATATTGGAATTGCTCCATACCACTCTGATTGTAGTCCCAGCTGAAATTTGGCCGGTTTCTGTTATACTCACATTGATGAGTGTAATGTCCACCTGCACACAGCTCACAAACAATTATGAATTCCTGCTCCCAATAATCCATCAAATAAAAAGAAAAAAAACGTCCGAGTCACCGAAATTCAATGACCACTGATGGCAAATATTGAAACTAAACAAAATAAAACCGCGTCCCCGGCAGCGGCGCCAAAAACTTGTTACGACCAACTCAACACGCAAGTGCACGTGATCTCAAGTAATACAGATAGCAAATAAGGTTCGTTCCTACAGGGACTCGTTGTATTGTCTAGCTACTCACTCACCAATGTATGATTGTTTTCCGATGCTAAAACTAATAATAAAGTGGATTGTTGTTATCACTAAAATTTATCTAAGAAATATAACTAATTATCAACTACTTGAACTGAGATTTATGTCGAATTACTTATGCAAATAAAACATGGGAGTTTAGTTTCTTTAAACAATCCATCTATAGTCTCCAAATCCCTAGCCTTGTTCATGTGATTTATTAACACCTGATCGAACACACAAAACTGATATAAGCCAACTTCCGTTACACAAATACCATCCTAAACAATATCCACAATAAAGATAGAAATCATTTAGTCTCCCGATTATGCCAAGTCTTCATATGTCTATAAAGAATAAAACATAATGGTTGAGGTGCAAGCATTCAATTGATCACATAGTCGTCATAAAACGATTAGAGTTACGACACTAATTACGAATGATAATATCACGCATAAACCTACGCTAACATGGCAAGTTCTAAACTCTTATTTCCACTTTCGCTTCAACAAGAATTAACACACAATTACAGGAGTTAGCTACTCTCCTATAACGAATTAAATCAACCATGTTAGGATATCACATCAATCACACTATAGGCATCGAGAAGATTCAACACATAGAATTCATGAATAAGTCCACTAAACCCCCATGACAACGAATTAGTTCATGATCGAACTAATCATCATCATGGGTTCCAATGAAAACATGATAGAAAGAAACGAATAATGACTGAGATAAATATCAAGGGTTTTTAAAGAATACACCAAGGTTAAGCATCCACAACTAGGAAGAATACAAGAATAAAATTGGGAACTATCTTCTTCCTTCCTCCTTTGTGCTAAAAAAAACTACGTACATCAACAAGCTATCCTCCCCTCTCTAGGGTTTTCTTTTCTTCCCTTATATGGGCCTCCAGGTGCTAATAAAATAGAAGAATGTTTTTTTTTTATTTTTAAATCACCCAAAACAAATCAGGAATCGGGTCAGACGAGACGGCGATGCGGCGCCGGCTTCAAGCACAATTCTAGCGACGCGGCGCCAGAACCCCCCAACACGGCGACGCGGCGCCATCCTCCAGTGCAATTACGGCGACGCGGCGCCGTGCCTTCTGTCCAGCAACATCATTTTTCCTTTTCTTGAATTTGACTCCGTTTTGCACTTCGATTGCTACGCTTCATTCCTCTAACACCTGTGATTGATTTCCCTGCACAATACCCTTAAAAGAGATCAAAAATACCACAACTCAAGTACAAACCATCGTTTTAAGCCAAATGGAAACGTTCTAAGTAGATAAAATTCCCACTTATCATCAATAGTGGTCGTTAGCGTTCACTGACTCGGATTTCTTACTTAGTTGGTTTGTTTCACGGTGTGTTCAGGTACTTGAGTGTTTGAAGATGGCATGCGAGGAGTTGCCATTGTGGGCATATTCGAGGACATCCATGCCTCAACAATGTAAGCAGTGTTTGGGCGTTCATGATCCCTAACAATATTGTTACTACGAAGGAGTTGATCCATATGTCACTTATGAGGAACAACCATATTTTCAATACCATCCTCAACAGTACCAGCAAGATGTTCCAAATATGTCATATTTCTTTGGTAGTGAAGAGTTTCAACATCAGCAACCTACTCCTAATTTTCAGTCAGATGAGGTTGATGCTATGGAGGAGATTAGGATGCTTCTAAAGAGTACTGAGGAGTCTATAAATTCTATGGGGACACTAGTTGCTCAAGTTTTGAGTGCCTTGGAACAAGAGAAACAACAAATCATACTAGAGGCAATTCCAGAAAATAACGGTGACTTGGAGCAAGGTACTGTATGCTT
Source organism: Kitagawia praeruptora (assembly GCA_037693485.1). Lineage (NCBI taxonomy): Eukaryota > Viridiplantae > Streptophyta > Magnoliopsida > Apiales > Apiaceae > Kitagawia > Kitagawia praeruptora. Next base: position 49,751,680 of record CM075348.1, on the reverse strand, counting down.
AATTGAGGAAGACAAATTCCAAGGTGAGGTGAGTGTTCACAAGCCGTGTGAGGAATTTGATCATGCTAGTATGGTGGATGATTCGGAAATGGCACTATTTGGGATAGACACTGATGAGCTGCACAAATTTCAAGAATTGGTATGTGCGTACCAAGAGGCTGATGAACATGGGAAAGATGCAGGTCTTCTACTTGTCTCAGAGTATAAAGATGGAGGTAGCGCATTAGAGCCAATGGAGGAAGTTCTCTTTGAGGAACCAAAGGCTTCAACAACTTACATTTACCCTCCTCCATTATATTCAAGCGAAGCCCGTGAATGTGCGTTGTTCTATAAATTGACAAATTTTGGGTCAACAGATGAAGGCATTGGAATAGGATAGAGTTGTTACACGAATAGGCCAAGCGAGGAGAAGGGGCAGAAAGTGTGCCGCCGTGATGACGATGAAGTCTCGCGAAGAGATGACCAGGCCAATTATTATCATCCTTAATGGAGGCTTGGAATTAACGTCAAGCTATTGACGTTAAAGAAGCGCTTCGTGGGAGGCAACCCATGTATTAGTGTTGGGGGAAAAAAAATTTGTGTTTTATTCAAAAAAAAAAAAAAATTGGGCAGAAATTTCCACGCGCCACATCGCGCAGTGCAGGCCGCAGCGCAGCTTCAAGTCTATTCAGGATGTGTTGTCCGTGTGTTGTAACACAAATTGAAAAAAAAGAAGGAAAAACGCCAACAGCAATCTCGCGCGCCATGTCGTCCTGGCCAATGTTCTGTCCAGGTTAGTACTTGTACGTGTGTTTATGTGTTTTAGCTTATATATTAATAATATTAATCTCCTAAATCAATTCCAACTCCTTTTCTAATTATTTTCTCCACCTTAAATCCTAATTCTAGTCCTATATTAATTCCAAATTATTCCCAATCCATCTCCTATTTCAAATTTTATTTTATTTTATTTATTTATTTATTTATTTTTATTTTTTTCCCAAATCTATAAACCCATCTATATATACACCTATAGATACACAAATCTTACCCCATTCCAATTATATTTCCTACAATAATTTCAAGGCTTCAAGATTCAAGTTTGGGGGATTTTTAATTGCAAGCTTCACCTCTCCGATTCGTATTTGGGGTATATTTCTTCCTTTTATTTTGATATTACGAATTGTGTTCTTGCATTATATATTAGGGTTGTGTGTTCTTGATTATTTGGGGGTATTTGTGAGTTCGAATTTTTTGTGGATTTTGGTGAATTTTTTGAGTTGGGTATTGATTTCTATGGCACTTAAGCGTCAACGAGGTAGTACTAGTACCTGTCCAACCTCGGATGAGGACGCTAGTGGAGATAATGATGAGAATTGGACGAGTAGGTATGTTTTCTGCTATCCCTTGTATTTACTTCCATTCAATGCGGACATTGAATATTTTAAGTTTGGGGGTGGTTTGAGGGATTAGTAGTTGTTGTTATATTATGTGTTCATGTAGGATTTCATGCTTTGCATATTAGTAGTAGTAAATTATGCATATATGTTCGTGTTATCTACGTTTGTTTCATATAGGACATTCTGTATTTATTTTCGTATATAATGTGAGTTCATAATAGTTTGCATTTGCACCCATGCTTGATAGGAATTTTGTGTTGTTGACGCTTTTGATTGAGAAGTGATATGCTTTGTTCTTGTGCACACACATACACTAGTGAGTTGAAGCTAGTAGACTTATTGAATGTTGTAAGTGATTAGAAGGACATGAATATGTGCAAGATGATTTAGTTTGCATGCTTTGAATACAAGTAGGTGCGTTAGAGAGATTTTTGCTTGGGATTGAGTATGTTTTTCCACCAAGTGAGTTTTCGAGCCTTATTGCATATTTGTTGCAATTTATTCGTTTGCTTGAGTGTCCACGGATTGTTTGCATTGCTAGCAGTTGTTTGAGATCTTTCTTGAAACGCATGACATTATTTGACGATTAAAATGATAAAGGCATTTAAGAATAACCATATATTTTCCCATATTACCACACCATATTTACATGATCAATTAGTTAACCCGTTGAGCTTAATCCTATTTTTTCGGTGACATACCACATTAACTTGCCTAGACCTTTTTCTTGTATTGGTCGTACATTAATTTGAACCCACATTGTCAAAGGCTAGTAGAGTGCTTAAGGGAGTAATAAGGTGTGCAAGGAGGGGTTTATTGTTGGTCTTACTTTTGGGGGAAATATTGAAAATTGAGTTTCTTTATTTGATAGTCGGCATATGTAATAAATTCATGGGATCATTGTTATTTGTTATATTATTGTTTTATCTAGCTCTCGAGAAAAAAAAGAGAAAAAAAAGAGAAAAAAAAAAGCAAAAAAAATATATATTATGAGAGCATGTTTGTGTTTGTGGTGATCCTACTTAAGTCGACTAGTCGAGTGTTTTTGTTGGAAGAATAATAGATTATGTGGGGGAAAATAGGGTGTTGTGTATGATTTATTATGGAACATACTAGCTTTTGACACTTTACCTGTTTTGGCTTATTTGACATACCTTGTCCCTAGCCCCGTTACAACCCAAATAAAGACCTTTTGATGATCGTCATTGATGTATGTTGTGTTAAGGGTTAGATTGATACCAAATGTCAAACATGCTTATGATTTTGTTGGAATTGAGTGATACACTTACCCTTGTTCTTGAGTGAATATTCTTTTGTGAGTGGATTGTGAGTGTTTGCTTGTTTTTGCGTAGGAGATCCCGAGTTTTGTCTCAAAGATGTACTCTTGTAGGCTTAGCATGTTTACTAACTTATTCTTACATTTGACATGGGCTTGTGAGAACTTATGCATGTTCATTGAGTAGACTATGTGAATACTTGCACTTTCGACACCAAGACATTGCGTATTTACTTTGATTCTTAAGTTGATATGGCATGAGAGGATTTGAGGGTATGGTAGGATAGTAGTACTAGATTAATTGCATTTTCATTTAGTTGCATTCATGCATTGCATTGTTTTTGCATTATTAGTTAAATGGATTTTGTGGGTACATTCGCTATAGGCCCTCACGAGACCTTACTCGTCCACTAGGGCTGCCTAGGGGTTTAAAGGGCTTGTTACATATGCCAAATGCAACCGTGATCACCTACGGAAGTGGTACTAGTTAGTTAGTTGTAATTGTTTATGCTTGAGGACAAGTATCGGTTTAAGTTTGGGGGTGTGATAAGTGGATTTTATATCCACTTGGAGTGTTCCATATCGGCTTAAATTGATTGTTTTGGACTCAAGTTTGTTGTAGTTTTGATGTGTTTTGTGTAGTGTGCAGGTTTGAAAGAATGTCGATTATGGTTAATGCTTCTATCGTTTTTGGAGGTTTAATTGATTAAAATTCGGATTTTTCGGGAAGGTTGCGCAGTCTACACTGTTTTGGCCATATCTGGAGTTCTAGAAGTCCGTTTTCAGCGATCTTACTATCCACGCGAAGCTTGAGAGATTTTCTACAATATGGTACAGGTCTTGAATGAGTAGAAAGCTCGACAATCAGACTGATGGGAGCAGGAAATTACTGTTTTGCCCTTTTCAAGTTCTAATTGTATTTTGGGCAGTTTTTAGTACCTTAATTGAATTCTAATCGTAATAGAAGGCAATTTCTTGCTGGGCAAGAATTATAGAGCCTATATAAACACATCCTACCATTGTAATTTAGAGAACCATTACATATCAATTACTTAGTTTTATTTGTATATTTTCATACTTTGTTTTTATCATGGTTTCATCAGATCCCATAATGACGAGAGATTCGATTATGAACTAATCGTTGTCATGGGATTCTAACGGATTTATTTATGGAGTTTAGTATCTTGATGCTTTAGAGATCTGTGTGTGATGTATATTTGATATCCTCGTATGGTTATGCTTAATTGATAGATGCGTCATGAACATCTAATTTGTTAATCTCTTGTGAAGTGAAAGTGGATCTTGAGATTTAGAACTTGCCATGCTAGCATAGGTTCATGATTGTTTATCAACATGATTCGTAGTATGAGATGAGAATACTTATATTGCCCTATGTGATCTTTATGGATAACTTGTTCTTCAACCGTTATGTTTTCAAATTCTATAGACATATAGGGTCTAAGCATAATTGGTGTCTATTCATCTTCTATCTCTTTTGTGGATGTATGTTTAGTTTGGTATTCGTATACTGAGAAGTAGCGTGTACTTGTTTCGTGTTATCCGATCAGATATCATAACCATTGCATATATTGATTAAAGGCGTCAGATCTAAGTAAAGTATTTAATGAAGTTAGGATTCCATGTTTTCTCTTGCAGAAGTAATTTGATTTAAATTCTCGTTAGTTAGTTAATTCTTAGTTTGTTAATTTATTTTTTTAGTTAATCTTAGTTAATCAAAACCTAATTTGTTAATTGTCTTAGCAGTGAATAATAATCATACATTGTTGCATAGGTACTAAACTGAATTAAAAACCAGATCTCTGTGGGAACGAGCTTGACTTATTCATGTATTACTTGTGACCACGTACGCTTGCGTGATTTAGTGCAAACAAGTTTTTGCCTCCTTGCACACCTTAATAAAGGTAGTTTAGCCTTTATCAATCAATTTTTTTTTTTTTTGTTAATCAACATGTGGATTAATTTTTTGTTTTATAGAATGAGACACATCTTGAGATTTTGACTCCTTTTATGGAACATATATTCATTTTAAGGTATATAAGCCTACTTAGTTAAAAAAAATTTACTTAACATTTTTATTTTTGACAATCATTTAATCACCCCTCAATAATTTAAATGGAGATGATTGGAAGTAACGATTATTATAACATATCATGTCATAAAAAAATTACAATACATATCAATGATGAACCTCACACATACACACACGCACTGTTAGTTTGACTTGCATTTTTGAAATAGAAATAAATGAATATATTTGAGAAAAAAAAAGAAAAGTTATTGATTATAAGGGAGTAGGGATGGGCATTTCACCCGCCTCGTCCGACCCCGATCCGATCCCCGTCCCGTTCGGGTCGGGGATTCGGGTAATTTTTCGGGTTCGGGGCGGGGAGCGGGGAATATTTTAAAAATAATTCGGGGATCGGGGATTAGGGGATCCCCGCCCCCGATCCCCGATCCCCGTTTTTTTAAAATATATATATATATATATTTATATATGTATGTAATTAAATTATTATTAGGATATATATATATATATATATATATATATATATATATATATATATATATATATATATTTATATATATTATTAGTGTTTAATTTTTTTTTTCATTTCACATATTCAAAATTTTAATAGTAAAATGTAATTTAATTATAATAATTTAATTAAATCTTTTACTATAAATAAATATTAATTCAAAATATTTTTTAGAATAGATTATTGATATTAAAATGTATATTAGATATCATAATTTAGCAAATTAATTTTACAAAATTTATTACAAAGTGCATAAAATTTATTTTTTTAATAAAAATAAAAATACCCGATTACCCGCGGGGATCCCCGTTCCCCGTTCGGGACGGGGATCGGGGAGCAAAATATTCCCCGTTCGGGGATCGGGGCGGGTTCGGGGGAACGGGTAGGGGTTCGGGGATCGGGGGCGGGGATCGCACTCCCCGACCCCGAAGTGACCCGACGCCTATCCCTATAAGGGAGTTACAAATATATGTGTTAAATATGTATTCAATATATTTATTGTGTAAATAATGGGGTAGTTACTTTTGGGGATGTAGGTGTGTCAAAGAAGCCCATATATATAGTGGCTTTAGTCCATGGTGAATAGGCATTGAAAAAGCTTGTTCTTGATACTATCGGAATCCCCAAAATATATTTTCACATTCTTTTTTCCTTTCTTAATATATTCTCCAAATCTTTTCTATTGGTCTAACAATATTTATTCTATTTTGTAGATAAAATTTTTCACGCACACACATATATATGTATATAAAATTGTACTAAGGAAGAACACTTTATATAAAGAACAATAAAAAACACTATCATGATACTTTATTTTTCATGAAAAATTGATTTTTTATGATAAGAATTACAGATTTTAACAAAAATTAATCTTAACATATATTGAATCTAATGTAGAGTCTCATCTGAATTTAAAAATCAAATGTTACATAGAATTTACTATAGAATCTTATATATATTTTTGTAACAATAAAATTATATGTAATCATGTTGTATTTGGTCCCAATTTTTGTAATGTTATATTTTTATTCATAAAACATTATTTTTGATGTGAAAATCAGAAGATAAATGCGATTTTATGTAAGTATCTTGATGTTTATTATTATATAAGGATGTTCTTTCTAACACAATTACATATATATACATACATATATGTATATATATATATATATATATGTGTATATATATATATATGTATTCATGGAGCAATGACCTATATATATATACATATATATAGAGGTTTGGTCCGTCCACAACCACCGTTGGTTGGAACAACCACCAATACTGCCGCAACCCTTCATTGCTGTAGCAAAAAGTACTGTCGCAAGGAATTATTGCGACAGGAAATAACACTGCCGCAAGCCCTCAATGCGACAGTATATATTAAAACTTTTAGATTCGAACTCTTGAACTTTTCCAAATAAAACAAACCTTTTGCCATTCCACCAACTTGCAATCTTATAAATTTATGCAAAATTATCTTACATAATATTTTACATTATTAATTTGATATATACTTATTTATAAAATTAATAAAACATAGAATTAAAACAAATCTGTTCCATTCATTTGGATTTGAACTATTGATCTTTTCCAAAAAAAAAAAACAAACATTTTGTCACTCAACCAACTTGTACTCTTGCAAGTTTATGCAAAATTATCTTACATATTATTTTATATTATTTGATATATATTTATTAATAAAATTAAAAAAAATTTGTAAATTAATACAAACCTTTTCCAAACGAATGTAAATGGTTTGGATTCGAACTCTTGGCCTTTTCAAATAAAACAAACCTTTTGCCAATCCACCAACTTGTACTCTTGTAATTTTATGCAAAATTATCTTACATATTATTTTACATTATTGTAATTTGATATGTATTTATTTATTAATGATATTAATAAAAAATAGTAAACTAATAGATAATCATATATAAAAATGTGTATAGACGAGTTAATGAACACGGGAATGACTTCCAACCATGACACCTTTAAATTATTAATTAATTAATTTTTAAAACAAATTTTGAAAAAAAAAAGTTATGTAAAGTAAAAATTTGAAAATAATGATAATATGTATTATTATATTATTAAAAAAGAAAAAATAGCATAAACAGTAATGTAAGTTAAAATGAACGAAAACGTTAATAAAAAAGTTACATTAAATATTTTAAATAGAAAAAATAGTAAAAAATGTTACCATACTCATTTATTTTTCAACAGTTAGCTAAGATTGAGATGTACATATTAATCAATCATTATATAAACCACATATCATGTAAAAATTATCCATAATACATTATTAAAGATACTTTAAAGTTATAATTAATATAGTTTATTTTTTGGATGCATATTTGGAGATTTAAAAAAAAAAACTTTAATTTCTGCCGCAATGTTTAGTTGTGGCTCAGACAAATTTTTCGGCATTAATTATAGTTGGTGGTTAGTATTAAATGAACTACCTACAGCAATGAACCATTGCTGCAGTATCACATTAATTACTCCCTGCCGCAATGAAACATTACGGCAGACGTGGACCCAAAAAATCTTCCACTTTTAAGGTTACAGAATTTTTCATCTCCACTCTCATTTTTACAAATAGCATAAAATAGATACATTTTTTTAAGAATTTGGAGCTCAAAAATTCATCCAAAATTAAGGTTAGTCCTCTATTCAATGATTTCATTATTATTTACCTCCTCTAGTTCATCTAGTGAACGTAATGGTGATGATTATGTTACGCCGCCCGTTAGAAAAAATATATTTCTCGTAAATTATTCGTTGATGATGTTATAGATGTTGATAATTATTATAATGTTCATAAAGATTGAATGAATGTTGATAATTATTACAATGTTCATAACGATAAAATGAATGTTGATGATGTTGGTGGGGAAAAAATGATGGTGGAAAGGGTAAAAACAAGATAATTATTAGTGATGGTGATGATGAAAAAGATGAGAAATTTGGATGAGAAAAATGATGATCAAGGAGATGAGGATATTAGGATGGAAAAAATTGATGATGATGAGGATATTGGAAACAAAAATTGTGAGTTTACATTTGCGGATGTTAATTAAGTTGTGCCTTGTGTTGGAATGATTTTTGATACATTAGATGTGACAGAAATTTTTTATAGAAATTAGGGTCGAAATGTCGGATTCGAGATAATAATTAGGAATACTCATAGACATCAACAGAGTCATGATCCATCATCCTGTATGTTTATTTGTAAAAAGGATGGAAGAGTAGCACTGGAATCAGAATATCGTGATAAAGGAAAACGACGCATTAGAGATGTAGATCCACGAACGAATTGTCGTGCTCGAATGTACGTATGCCATCTAGTGAATATAAACAAATAGAAGGTAACTTTGGTTGATTTGAAACACAATCATGCCATGGTAACACCTGATAAGAGACAATTTTTTCAAACATCAGGCAACATCGATCCGATGACCCGATCATTGATTGAGTTGTTTAACAAATCGGGGATCAAGACGAATAAAGTGATGAAATATCTTGGTGAGACATGTGGAGGCATTGAAAATTTTGGATTTTCTAATCAAGATGTACGCAATGTCATACGAGATATTCGACATCGAGTCTTTGGTTCCGGTGATGCGGAGTGTGGCTTGGTCTTGTTACGAAAATTACAACAAGAGAATGTATTTGGTAATTTCTTCTATTGAGTGGATGTGGATAACGAGAATTGTGTTAAAGGTTTAGTGTGGGTTGATCCTCGATGCATGAACGCTTATAAGAATTTTGGTGATGTGGTGACGTTCGACTCAACTTATCGAACGAATAGATGTTGTATGCCTTTCATACCTATTACAGGGGAGAACCACCATTACCAAAATATTTTGTTTGGATTTGCACTCATGAGAGATGAGACCAAGACATCTTATAATTAGGTTTTAGAAACATGGTTGGAAGTCGTTGACAACAAACCTCCCACTACAATTATTACCGATCAAGACATTACTTTAGGAAATGCTATTGCCACGGTTATGCCCGAAACAAAACACTTATATTGTACATGGCATATAAGTAGTAAATTTCCCAAGAAGTTATCTAGTTTGTACTACGAAACTAAATAACTGAATTGAAGAATAAAAAGGGACTAGTGATATAACTGAATTGAAGAATAAAAGGGACTGGAAAGCTGACAAATATGTGTACGTTTATGCTTGTGGTCGGTATATAAGTTTGTGATATCTGAATCTGAGTGCTTCGTATGCAGGTTAAATGGAGGAATCATTAAAGCGAAGAGAAAGACCACAAGCGATGCGATTGGAAGTTGCTCAGAGTGGCGGAGGTAATGATGTTGGGAATTCTACTCAGACGCGAGGCCTCCCCAGTCCGTTGCTTGAAACCGCTGCAACTAACCAAGATTCATGTCCTCAGAATATCAAACAAGAACGTCTAACACTTCAAAGTAATAACATATCTTTCTGGTTGTTTTATCAATTTATACTTAAATCTTCACATAATTGATTTTACACTCATAAGTCACCACTTGTAATTTTTCATTTATAAGTCAAAATTTATAGCATGTTTAAATTTTGAAATGTGTGATTTTTTTTTGTTATGTTTAAAAAGCTGAAGAATTGTTCATATTTTTTCTTCCTGTTAATTCCCAAAAAATATTGCTTTCAGTGTCATTTTTCATTTAAAGGCTTTCAGTGTGTTGTTTGCCTTTAAAAAATGGCAAACCACACACATAATATTTTTATGAATAAATTTTTTTTGCTATATATGCATTAAATGGTTTACTTTCTTTCCACTGCAAACTCAATGTCAATGTTAATCTATAACATTGACATTTTTGAGTTTTCAGTGGCACGACGGGGCTACCGTTTTTGCTAACATCTCAAAGTTCACTTTTAATCAAGGGGAGCTGATTGAAATCGCCAGAAAGTCGAAATTCAATATGCATCAGCTTTGAATTCAGGTGAAGCACAAAATTTGATGGGTGCACAATTGGTTCATGACCTTGTTAGATAATGAAGTAGCTTAAACTACATTGGTGATATAAACTGATATATGATATATATAATAAATTCTTAGTTATCACTTATCACTTGTATGTATGTATATTTTTGGTAGCTACCTAGCTTAGATATACTAGGCATCATGGTTTATATATAAATACTACAATTCTAGTGGCACTGAAATTCTAGAATTCTAGATGATACTGACTCCATAATGGTACTTTGAAAAATAGAGCAAAATGTATAAACTTATGTGTTAAATGTTCTGTAAAACTATGATGAAACTTGTGACATGGTAGCAAATCGATAAACGAAAACAAGAGGACTCTTAGAGCATAGACATTGAGCATACACTTTCAAGTACTTGTTTGTTATTAGGAGTGAAGGAAATCACTGCACTTTGAAAAATAGAGCAAAATGTATAAACTTATGTGTTAAATGTTCAGTAAAACTATGATGACACTTGTGACATGTGACATGGTAGCAAATCGATAAAAGAAAACAAGAGGACAAACTTAACAATGTATATTAGAACATAGACATTGAGCATACACTTTCAAGTATTTGTTTGTTATTGGGAGTGGAGGAAATCACGACACTTTGAAAAATATTTTCTATAAAGATCACAATCTAACATCAGTATTCAAGCATTTAGTGCCAATCTCATAAGTACCCTGTCTTTTCAACTGAAGGAAAAATTTATAGTTGGCATGCATTTTTTCAGTACAGTAGATTAAACTATGCATGTTTTTCATAAATACACAATTTGTATGTGTTATATTAACTACGGAATGCGTTGCCAAAGTTTTTGTTTTCTGAGATCAGTTTCTTGAATATATTTGGGGCAAAATATGAAATTGTCAAAGTCTTACCGTCTCATTATTAATTATAATCTATATATTTTGGTGAAATATGGATTGTTTTAATTGTACCTCTTGTTTTTTTTGACATGTTGTCGTGAAACGAAGTCTACTAAAATGGAGTGCACAATATTATATTGTAGGTGGTTTCACCCTAAGACCTCCACAAGATGTGAAGAGATTCAAAGAGATGGTGTATGCAAATGCTAATGATTGGGCTGAAAAAGTTGCAGGAGACATTGATTTAGTTAATAGTGCTATTGAAGCTAAGTCAAAGCCAGACTCTACGTCAAATCCAGAATCAAAGCCAGAATCTAAGTCAACGCTAAAATCAAAGTCAAAAAAGTGAAAATCAAATAACAAAGTGGTTGAATTAACCAAACCAAAGACAGTAAAAAAAGTGCAAGAAGCAAAGATAGTGGAAGAAGCGAAGACTGTAAAAGAAGTGAAGCAAGTGAAAGAAGCGAAGACAGTGGAAGAAGTGAAGATAGTGGAAGAAGTGAAGACGGTAAAAGAAGTGAAACAAGCAGAAGAAGCGAAGATAGTGGAAGAAATGAAGCAAGTGGAAGAAGTGAAGACAGTAAAAGAAGTGAAGCAAGTGGAGAAAGCAAAGACGGTAAAAGAAGCGAAGCAAGTGGAAGAAACGAAGACAGTGACAATCAAGTCCAAAGAATCTATCATATCCAGTAATGTTAACTACTGCATTGGAAACCATTGTGATGGTGAATTGTATGAGGGCACAACAAGTTCTCGTATTTTCAATGTTCAACGATCTTTCATCAAGGCAAGGTCTTCACAAGTAGAAAATATTGCTGAGTTAATTGATATTGGATCAAACAGTAGGTTCATTGTCACTGTTGATCACTTGGTAGATGGTCCCGAAATTCTTCCAATGTTGATGGCATAACCTGTCATGTCACTTAACTCGTTCTTCAAAGTGGAATTAGATTCATTTCTCAATGAAAATAGATTTGATGATGGAAGTAGACAAATATGGTGGACTCATATTTTTGAAAGTTTTAGGCGTATATTTGGGTAGTTTTTTTTATTAAAGTGATTAAACTAACTAAAAGCATGAATGAAAAGTTTGACATTTATTTGTTGGTATTTCAGAAATATTGTTCATGGGATGATATATTTGTACTCATTGGGACATATATGTGATGATGTGACAAACCATATATATGTTAGTGCAAAAGGTGAAGGAAAAATCCTCCCTCTAATGGATAAGAGAAGGAATAAAAGTTATGATATAAAAAATCTCATCAACAAAATGAAAGAAATCATCACCCTCCCATTTCCTGAAACAGAAGTTCAAGAGGCTTACAAACTTCCAGGTGAGTTGACACATTTGCTTGCATTTATAACTGCAGAGTTGTATGTATTTTACCGTTAATTTTAATATTTGACGATGAATGTTATTTTTATTTACTAGGCCTAAACATATTTTCCCCCTTTTCAGGAGACATATTCCGCTTTATTGGTTGGTCAACCATCCTTATTTTTGGTCGAGCCAAGAAAAGATCAAGTTTCTCAAGGACTTAAAATCCCTCATAAAACAGAATGTTATCGGTCATAAGGAAATTAGTAATTTTCTTAAAACTATGTCCAACTGAAAAAGTCGAAAGGCAAATTGTATTGATTGGAGAAAAATGATTGATGACAGTGTTTGTGAAGGAGTTTTTAAACATATTTATGATAGACCAAAATCACAACAAGATGTTCAGGGTTATGATCATAGGAATCCAAGCGAGATAATTCGATATGGTACTAATTGTTATAGTCATGTCAATGATTACGAGTATCGCAATGTGAGGACTTCACAGATTTGTCTTGTTTCTTGACTTCCTTTAAATTAGATTTAAAGATTATGAGGGGTGGATGCATATCGTTATATTCAGGTCGGAGATAATAAAAAATGGGCATATATTTTGTTTTTTTAATGTTACAAGAAATTGATAAAAGAAAGGGTGATTTGATTTTATAAAACAGAGTTTTGTAAAATTAAGTTACTTTCATGATTTGTTTTTTATATTTTAACACTCACAAATTATTTTGTTTTTTATTTTAATTTATATTTCTTATTTTCAAAATAATTAGGCACACAAATTAGTTATCTTATTGATGTTTATTATTATATTTATACACGTATTATAGAAATCTAGAAAATTATAATATATTGATTAAAGACAAAATATGAAAACAATAATTATTGCAAGAATTACATGAATCTCAAGAATAATCAATAAGTATTATTCCCAAGAAAAAGTATACAATCAAGAATAAGAATAAAACTATCATATTTGGTATATAAAAAACCAAGGCCCGAAACAATAATAAATATATCGGGATAAAAAAGTCCAATAAATAAGAATAATAATATATCGGCTGATCCCCATCATATATTTTCACTTTCAATTAATTTATTAGCTGTTGTCATGATTTTGTTTCGCAAAATTTGATCTTTTCAAAAAAATTAAAAGAAATATTGAGAGATTTTTAAAAATAATGCTTATTTAATTTTAAAATGAAATATACTTTTGGGTAAAAATTTCACATTTTGATAAAAAAAATTAGATACAAGTATTTAAAAAAGCTAGAAATTCTAGCTTCTTTCTAGAAAAAAGTGTTTTTTAAGAAAAAAACTAGAAATCTTAGATTCTTTCCAGAAAAAACATTTCTTTCTGAAAAAAAGCTTAGCCAAACGGCGCCATATAAATTTTGTTTTCAAACTAAAAATGAAATTTTCTATTAATTTAAACATAAAAACCATGTTTCTTGATTTTAATTAATATTTGAACTTAGAATAAATATTATTACATGTGTATACTGGATACAAGAGTAGAATCTGTTAGGAATATGTTGTACTTGATGATAACTTCACATTCTATGCACAAAATTGTATAAGTCATGTTTTGTAACTGTCAACGGATGAGACATTATAACTCTATCCGTTGACAGGTAGCTCATCAACGGATGAGGTTTTGTAGCATACTGCAGTATCTCTTTTTATCAGTTGATAGTGTTTTTATTCAGAGTCATGTTGACCATCAACGGATAGGCAGAATAGGGTAGCCAATTGTAAATAAGCTATGCTATGTAATTCTGTCTAAGTGAAAGTGTATCAACGGATGAGAACAGGACTCTATCAACGGATACAACTCAAATCTACAATATCAACGGATACAGCTCAAACTACTATCAACGGATGACAGTGTACAACATCAACGGATAATCATTAACACTTTCTTCTATGCTAGCTGGGAATTAGCAGTTGATAAGGACATGTTTGACCGACAGATCACATGGGTTGATAGTAGGTATAAAAAGCAGTATGGCAGCCATACTTTGGAAACGCAGAAGAAAGAAGCATTCCATTTACACAGTGAATACAAGAAAGGTGCAAGGGACATGTCTGTTCACAATGACAACCTTTCGGCTACATGTGTATTTGGAGTGGAGTAGCAAGTCAACTTGAATTAGATTAATATTATCTTATTCCTGTAGTACTTGTAAACTTAGGATATATAACCAAGTGTAGCAACTCTTTAGAAACTAAGAAAATTGTTTTGTAAGTTTTATTTCACTTAGATTTTCTTGAATATCCTTAGAAGCAAAGAGTTGTAAAACAGCAGCTGTGTACTTTTGTATCACAGAGTTTTCTTCGAATAAAAGTCTCAGGTGGTACATTTAACTACCTGATTTTTATGTGTTTGTGAATCATTTCTTATACAGCAATTATCTCCTTATAGATTTATGTGATTCTTATCAGAAATTTATAAATATCAAGAATTGTATTCAACCCCCCTTCTACAATTATACAAGTGTGTAATCTGGGAATAACAATTGGTATCAGAGCAAGTTTTTAACATATTTGAAGTTTAAGATCAACACACTTCCATCATGTCTAAGAAGGATTATGGAGTAAAGATACCAGTTCTTGATAGAGAGAATTACTTTCACTGGAAAGAAAAATGTGCCTACATCTCATGTCTATTGATGAGGGTTTTGTGAATTGCATTGAGAAGGTTCCTCATGTTCCAATGAAGACTGCGTCAAGAGTTGGTCTTGCTGAAGATGCGCCTGACATTAGCATTCCCAAACCTGTTTCTGAGTGGAGTCTTGAAGATTCGGCAGAAGTCCACAAAGATAAAAAGACCATGAATATTCTGTTTAATGGCTTAGAAACAGACATGGTTGACAATGTTATCAACTGTACTACCTCCAAGGAAGTATGGGACATTGTTCAAACCCTTTGTGAAGGTACATAATAGGTAAGGGAAAACAAGATGCAACTACTGATCCAACAGTATGAGCACTTCCATTTCAAGAATGGAGAGACATTGAATGATACATTTAGTAGATTTCAAAAGCTACTAAATGGCTTGAAACTGTATGGAAGAATCTACCAAGTGAAAGATTCTAATCTCAAATTTCTGAGATCACTGCCCAAAGAGTGGAAGCCAATGACTGTTTCTCTGAGAAACACTCAAGAGTACAAGACATTTACTCTTGAAAGGCTCTATGGAACTTTAAAGACATATGAGCTAGAAATGGAGCAGGATGAAGAGATTGAAAAGACTCAAAGGAAAAGTGGGTCAGTTGCACTTATTGCCAACTTGGAGCAGAAGGAGGAAAAGAGGACAAAGGTTACTCATTCTACACCAAACAAGGAGGTTTGTGAAGGTAGAGCAGAATCGAAAAGGAGCAAGGAAAAGGTGTCTGAAGAATTGAATGACCTTCAGCAGGATGAATTGGATGAGATAGATGAGCATTTAGCCTTTCTATCTAGGAGATTCTCTAAGCTGAAATTCAAGAGAAACTCTGGGATGGCCAAGCCATTTAACAAAGATTTCTCCACAAGCAAATTTATGGATAAATCCAAAATTAAATGCTACAATTGTGGAATTGCTGGTCACATGATAAATGAGTGCAGGAAGCCTAGGTCTGAGAACAAGGGAAAGTCAACTAAAGCTGTTCATGACCCAAGAGTATGACTGGGCTGCTGATGGAAATCATTCTGATGATGATACTGAGTATGTCAATCTTGCATTGATGGCCGATTCTGGAGAACAGGAAGCAAGTTCAACTAGCAATCAGGTATTTTCCACTAATCTCTCTGAGCTCACCAAAGAGGAATGCAATAGTGTTATAGATGAAATGTCTACTGAATTATATCACTTGAGTGTTACTCTTAAATCTCTTACTAAAGAGAACAATAAGGATTAAAGAGACTAATCTGTTTTTAAGTGATAGGAATGCTGCTCTAGAAACTCAATTTCTAGAATTTGAGAAAATGAGAGTTGATTGCAATGATGCTAAAAATGAACTTGAAGCTGTGTTAAAAAGGGAACGAATTTTAAGAGAACGGCTTGAAAAAGAACAAGGGATAATTGCTAAATTTCAAAGCTGTAGGAACATTTCACAGAATATCGTAGAAGTCCAGGGAATAGAATCATTTGTGAAGGAAACCTGGAATAAAAAGAAGAAGGAGCTAGAACCCTGCCTTAAGGATCTAGACACTATTTGTGAATCGATGGATAGTGATCATCCGTTGATAGATGAACCATCAACGGATGAGAGGTATTCGTTGACTAACAAAAAGTCCGTTAGTAAGAAGGAACTCAAGAAACTGAATAATCAGTATGGTCCAGTCACCAAGAACTTTGTTTCTGGTGAAAGTAGCCAAGTCAAATCAAGTGAGAAGGCTAAAGCAGGAGATTTACACAACAAAAAGGCTGTTGGTAAATCAGATAATGAAAAGGTAGAAAGTGAGGGTAAAAAGAAAAAGAACAGAAATGGTAAGATAGGCATCAACAAGAAAAACAATTATACTCCTGACAAGTTTGCCCCTAGGAAAACTTGTGGTAATTGTAATAGTGTCAATCACCTATCTTCTAATTGCAAGTCTGTTAAAAAGGGTACTGTTCATATACCTCAATCTATACCATGTATGCCTGCAATGCCTGTTATGCCTGGTCTGTATGAGAATGCTCATTTTACAAATCCTTATATGAATAAGTCATGTGGTCCTAATCCTTATTTCCAATCTGTGAATATGCCACAAATGACATGGAACATTCCAAGCATGAATAACACGTATGCTAATCTTCCACAAATGCATGCACCAAATTTTTATACAAATGAGCATCCATCTAACCCTATCACTCATGCATCTACACCTAAAATGAAGAATGCCAAGAGTGCAAAATCAAAGGCTAACAAGAAAGGACCTAAGGAAACTTGGGTACCAAAATCAACTTGATTTGTTTTTGGAATGTGTGCAGGGGAACAGAAGGAATCTATGGTACCTGGACAGTGAATATTCTAGGCATATGATAGGAGATTCAACCCTGCTCACAGAGTTCAAGGAGGCAGCTGGCCCTAGAATTACCTTTGGAGATGACAACAAAGGATATACTAAGGGATATGGCTTGATTTCAAAAGACAATGTCATCATTGAAGAAGTGGCCTTAGTTGAAGGTTTGAAGCACAATTTGCTTAGTGTCAGTCAAATCTGTGACAAAGACTATGAAGTAAGGTTCACAAAAGAAGCTTGTGTTGTTTCTGCCAAGGAAGACAATAATGTGGTATTGACAGGCTTTAGAAAAGGACATGTTTACATAGCTGACTTCAATTCAGTATGCTCAGAATCAATTACTTGTCTCTTCAGCAAAGCAAGCAAGGATGAGAGTTGGCTATGGCATAAGAAGCTGTCACATTTGAATTTTAAAGTTATGAATGACTTGGTAAGAAAGGATCTTGCTAGAGGAATCCCTCAATTGGAATTCATCAAAGATGGATTGTGTGATGCTTGCCAATTAGGGAAACAAAAGAAATCATCTTTCAAGAGCGAGACAGAGTCATCCATTGTTAAGCCACTTCAATTGCTGCATATGGACTTATTTGGTTCAGTAAATGTCATGTCCATTTCAAAGAAGAAATACTGTCTGGTGATTGTAGATGATTTTTCTAAGTTTACATGGACCTTCTTTCTGCACTCCAAAGATTGTGCAAGTGAAATCATCATCAATCATCTCAGATTAGTAAACAATGGTTCTGAAGTTAAAGTACAAAGAATCAGGAGTGACAATGGCACTGAATTTAAAAATTCCACAATGAAGATTTTCTGTGAAGAGAATGGAATTATCCATGAGTTTTCTACTGCTAGAACACCTCAACAAAATGGGGTTGTTGAAAGGAAAAACAGAACGCTCATTGAAGCAGCTAGAACAATGCTAAGTGAATCAAGGTTGCCTACATATTTCTGGGCTGAAGCTGTCAACACGGTATGTTTTACTCAGAATATTTCCTTGATCAATCAAGCTAGAGGAATGACTCCTTATCAGTTGTTGACCGACAAGAAGCCAACTTTAGCTTTTCTTCATGTCTTTGGATGCAAGTGTTTTATGCTAAGGAATCAAGGAGATTACATGGGCAAATTTGAAGCAAAGGCAGATGAAGCTATTTTTGTTGGATATGCAGCAGGGAAAGCCTATAGAGTCTACAATCTAAGAATCAACATTGTTATGGAATCTGTACATGTTGTGTTTGATGATCAAAAGATTCTAGGTCTAAATGATGAAGGCTTCCATGAAAAGTTGAAATTTGAAAATGAGGTAGAAGGAAGAATGTACAATGATGATGATGAGGAAAATGAAGTTCATGACCATGGTAATTCACCAAGAGCTGTTAGTCCAACTAGAAGTGATGCTCACACTGGAAATGAAGCATTCGTTGACAGTCATATTGGAGCATCAGATGCATCCGTCGACAGGCAAAATGGAGCATCCATTGATAGACAAAGAGATGCATCCATTGATAATCAACTTCATAATTCCGCAAGGACAATAGACTCAGGGGGAGTTTCTCAAAGTCAAAACTCAATGACCAATCAACAAGAACATGCTCATATAGATGAAGCAACCTCATCCAGATCAAACCTTCCACCTTCAAGAAAATGGACTAGAGATCATCCTTTCAAGTTAATCATTGGTGACTCAAATTCAAGAGTCCAAACTAGGAGGGCCACTCAAGCAGAATGTCTATACAGTAGTTTCCTATCTCAAGAGGAACCTAAGAAAGTGGAAGATGCCCTTCTAGATACAGATTGGGTCTTAGCAATGCAAGAAGAGCTAAACCAATTTGAAAGAAGTAAAGTATGGAAACTTGTGCCCAAACCTGATGATAAAAGTGTCATAGGTACTAAATGGGTTTTCAAGAATAAGACAGATGAAGGGATAGATTAGTGGCAAAGGGCTATTCTTAAGAAGAAGGGATAGATTTTGATGAAACTTTTGCTCCAGTGGCAAGACTTGAGGCTATTAGAATCTTCCTAGCCTATGCAGCACATGCAAATTTCAAAGTCTATCAGATGGATGTCAAAAGTGCCTTTCTAAATGGGGAACTGGAAGAAGAGGTTTATGTCCATCAACCTCCTGGCTTTATAGATCCAGAATTTCCAGAATATGTATACCTTCTCATGAAAGCACTTTATGGTTTGAAGCAAGCACCAAGAGCCTGGTATGACACTTTATCTCAATTTCTTTTGGAGAATCACTTCACTAGAGGTACAGTAGATAAAACCCTATTTCATAGAAATATCAATGGTTCTTCAATACTTGTTCAGATCTATGTAGATGATATTATTTTTGGGTCTACAGATGAGAAACTTTGCAAAAAGTTTGCCAAACTTATGCAAAGTAGGTATGAAATGAGCATGATGGGTGAATTAACTTACTTTCTTGGCCAAGTGAAGCAAGTTAATGAGGGCATTTTCATAAGTCAAACAAAATATATTTATGACCTTTTAAAGAAATTTGACTTAATGGACTGCACCTCTGCAAAAACACCTATGGCCACTACAACTAAACTTGAGCTGAATACTAAGGAAAAGTGTGTGGACATCTCAAGCTATAGAGGCATGGTAGGCTCACTTCTTTATCTAACAGCTAGTAGACCTGATATAATGTTTTCTACTTGTCTTTGTGCTAGATTTCAAGCTGACCCTAGAGAGTCTCACCTGACTGCTATTAAGAGAATTTTCAGGTATCTCAAGGGAACACAAAATCTTGGCATTTGGTACCCTAGAGACACTGGTTTTGATCTAATTGGTTATTCAGATGCAGATTATGCAGGTTGCAGAATTGATAGGAAAAGTACAACAGGCTCCTGTCAATTTCTAGGAAACAAGCTTGTTTCATGGTTCAGTAAGAAACAGAACTCAGTCTCTACTTCTACAGCTGAAGCTGAGTACATTGCTGCTGGAAGCTTCTGTGCACAGATTCTTTGGATGAGAAATCAGCTTTTTGATTATGGTTTCAAAGTTGACAAGATTCCAATTTTCTGTGACAACACTAGTGCTATTGCCATCACTGAAAATCCAGTGCAACATTCGAGAACCAAGCACATTAACATCAAATACCACTTTATCAGGGAACATGTGATGAATGGTACTGTGGAAATGCACTTTGTGCCAACTGAAAAGCAGATTGCAGATATTTTCACAAAACCTCTTGATGAATAATCATTCACAAGATTGGTAGGTGAACTAGGTATGCTCAACTTCTCTATTTCCTAGGTATATTTGCAATAGACACTGCATTGCAGCTAGAAATGTGTTTTGATTTACTTGAGAATTAAAAACTCTCAGAAAAATTTTCTAAAGAAATTTTGTCTAAGGCAAATTTGCTTATCAACGGATATCCTTTTATCCGTTGGTAGTATAAACACATTACTAGATTTTCGTATGTCAACGGATAACAGGTTGTCCACGTCATCGACGGATAAACTGTTTCTCAACCGTTCATTTTATATCCGTTGATATACATTTATTTTTAATTATAGCCGTTGGTGAACGTGTCTATCTAGTCATGGTTGTACTTCTTTTCTTTTCTTTTATTATCTGACAGTTAATTTTGACCAATGGAGTAATTACTTTTAATTGTTTCAATTTTAAAGGCTGACCTGTGCTCTCACATCTCACTTTTATCCATTTCCAAGAATCTCATAAGTTAACTGCATCTTCTTCACTAAAACTCTCTGCAACAAAAGATCAAACACTTCAATGGCGCCTATTGTTAAGATGATGTCTTCCACTGGGTTCACCTATGAGAAGAACAATTTCGCGGCCTTTGTTGATACAGTGAATGCTCCAGAAGCTTATCACACCTTGATGAATTTCGTGAAGAAATGTAAACTATCATATGCTATGACTGCCACCACTCCTCTAATCCACGAGGTACTTGAAGAGGTGTGGGCATCTGCTGAGTACATTGGCACAAACGGTACACTTGTTTTTTCTTTAAAGGGTAAAAACTATGTAGTTAATTCTGATGTGATAACTGCTTGTTTAAAATTGCCTGAGAATAACTGTCTGGAAGTACCCAGTAATGCTGAAATTGTTGCCATGCTTAATTCCATAAATTATGCCCTTAGTACTGAGAACTTAGGGAAAATTGTTAGGAAAGGCATGGTTAAAGAATGAAGTTATTTTTGTGATGCCTTCATTAAATCTTTTTCAGGCAAAATTAGTAACTTTGATGCTATTACCCATTCCATGCTAGTTATGATGTGTATGCTTTTGACTGATAAATTATATAATTTTGGCACACTAGTCATGTATGAGATAGTAGCAAAATTAGGTAAAAAGGAAACTAGGAGCAAGAATATCTATTTTGCTAGATTTTTGATGCTCTTAGCACTGCATGTATATGAGAATAAGCTATCCATTGCTAACCCGGATAGCAAGTTCCCATGTTTTGTTCAGGAGAAGAGAGTCTTAAGTGATTTAATTCGAATGAACTCAAATGCAGAAGTACAATTGGTATATCTACCAATTGTTCAGGTAACTGTTTCTAACCCTGAAACTCCTATCTCTAACCCCAAAATTTCTTTGCCTTCTAGTGTCACAATGGAGTCTGTAGTTGTGACCAAACAGGCTCCTACCAAAATGACCAAATCCAAAGTTTCAAAACCACAATCTAAAAAGCAAACCTCAAGTGTCTCTCAAAAGACACCTGTTGTAAAACCTACCAAAACTCTTGAGGGGAGTGTGAAGGTGGTAGTGAGTGGTGAGGGACAGGGTGAACATCAAAGAAGCCCTAAGGATAAGGAAGGTGAGGCAGGTGCAACCAACATTTTAGTCTCTCAAAAGACTGTTAATGAACCTACAAGCCAAATTCTAGTTACATCCTCTCAACAGGGTGTGACTACTAAATCAAGTTCCCCACAAGGAACACTACACAAAAGGGTCAGAGACACAGCTAGTCCCATCTCAAAAATCTATGAAAGAAGAGTAAAATCTAAAACCATAGGGGAATCACATGGTACACACACAGTACATGAAACTGTACCTTCTCAAACTCAGGTTGATGTGGCTCCAATAAATGTGGAGTCACAGCCCCTTGATCTTAACCTTCAAATCAAAACACATGACAATCCATCATCACCAACTCTTTCTCTGGATATGGACATGATTTCCACATCAATTCCTGATTCTCCATCTTTAAGACTCATGGAGAAGCCCCACTCTCAAATTGGTGGTCATCATCTTTTAGATGATTTGTTGGATCATCAATCTACTTTTCCAGAATTCTCAACACAGACTGTGGCCTCAAACTTAAGATCAATCTCCACAGATTCAGTGTTGGTTTTCTCTTCAATGGATAAATCTTTTCCTTCTTCAATGGATATCCTTCATCCGTTGACAAGTGTTTCTCCATCAACGGATGTGCCTACATCAAGCCATCCGTTGACAACTATAACTACCTCCTCAACGGATATTTCTTATCCGTTGATAGCTCATTCTCCACATAATACAACTGAATTATCTGACATTCCAATGTCAAGTGGAGTAGAGCTAGTGGCAGTTGAAGCACTTCTAGGAATGAGGGAAGGGAGTGAGAGGCTGCCTTTAGAGCAGGCAAAAGAAGAGAAAAATAATGAGAGGCTGACCATTTCTTCCGGTCAGGCAAAAGGAGAGATTGAGAGTTCCACCTTAGTAGGTGAAGGTGAGGGTGTGAGAGGTGTGAGCCAAGGGGAGCCCTTGATGCAAGAAAAGAAAGATGAGAGGAGAGAAGGGACTACAGGGGACATAAAGTTGGAAGGAGAAGCCATTGCAAGTGAGCCAATGGAGGTTGATGATGCAACCAAGGACATGGAATATCAAAAAGAATATCAGTCAATGATTGACTCCATTTCTTTGGATGCTGAAACCTTTATTCCTCCACATGCCTATCAAGTTCTAGCACTCCAAAGCAATGTGGAAGCAGAGGAGGCAATGCACCTAGTGCACACCTCACAGTCACTACAATGAGCTAAGGAATCTTTAGAAGCTCTACCATCCATTGCTGAAGATGAAGACTTTGAAGAATTTGATAGTGAAGCCAGCCAGAGCACTGAGGATGAAGGTGCTAGCAGTATTCATGATTGGAAATTTGCTACTAGCTACACCTATCTTGACCTTGATATGGAGATCAGAAGGCAATATAAACTTGCCATGGCTGAGCACCAAAGTGCAGATCCACAAAGAAAGGTTGTTCTTCAACAAGCAATTGACTCTCTCCAGTTGCAAAAGATACAAATGGTGATTCAAAGATCAAACTTAGAGGAGGTCCAGCAAGAAATCAAAGATGTGAAGATTCTGTGGATTCCAAGTTAGAGCAGTTGGCTCCTACAGCCACTCAGAGGGTGTTGCAACAAAGATTCATCAAAGAGGACAGCTTGGCTAAGTCTGTGCAACAACTCACCACAAGAGTGGAAAAGATGGAATCCCAGATGGAGCAATTTCTTTAACATCAGAAACTGCAAACTCAACTTTTGGAAAAGTTGGTTGCAGCCCCTACTTCTATTCAAACCCTTGATGCTAACAAAAAGGGGGATAAAATGGAAGAGGCTGTAACAACTACAAGTCAAATCATAATTTCTAAAAGAAGAGAAGCAACAAGTGAGGGGGAGCAGCAGCCTACCATAGTGGTCAATCCACAGGACTTTATTGTCAAAGCTTCCCCCAGCAAATCCAAACCCCTACCAGTAGCTCTATCTGAAGAGTTTGATCTCTCAAACATGATAGAAGAGGAAAAGCTAGCCAAGATTGAAGCTCTACAAAAGATAAGAGAGGAACAAAATGAAAGGATAATGAGGTCTGAAAGATTGATCAATGAATCTATTGTATCAACTCTGTTCTCTAGCCAAACCTCAGCTCCAATAATATCTACTACAATTCTGAAGGTGCTCACTCCAGCAATTATGGCTCCTACATACTATGATGCTGAACCTTCTTATGTCAAAGAATTTGAACCCATCATAAAAACCAGAGCTTACTCTCCACCAAAAGCAAATGGGAAGAACAAGTTACAACTGGACTATCCATTTCCCAAGGACGATGAAGAGAAGCTAATGGGAGAAGCAATCATGGAGTTCAAGGAAAATACTAATAGAAGAGTAAGAGAATGGATGGCTGTAATAATAAGGAATGGAAAAGTTCTAAACATATCCAACAGCCATCCTAGATTTGTTGAAGCCAAGAGGGAAGAGACTTCAAGGCTATTAAGAGAAGCTCATCCAAATACTGAATTTCCAAATGAAAACACAGAAGAGAGGCTAGCCAGGCTAGCTCAAGAGTTAGAGGATGAGTTACAAAGTGAAGAAAGGAAGTTCGAGGAACTTCCTAAGCCAGTTAAGAGAAAAGGTGGCACTAAGGCCAGGTTACAGAAAATATAGAAAAAGCAAAGACCCAACAGACCTATTTCTCCACAAAAAGGATCTAGAGAAACAAGTAGCACACCATTACCAGTTCAAATGCCTCAAGAGGTAATAAACCCATCTGTAAATTTCCATGGATAGCCAATAGAGCCAAAGGAGGAACTAGTGGAGTTTGACAAAATTGAGGCTCCTAAATTTCTGTTTGAATCAACACAGAAGAAAAGGGCTCCAAGAAAGCGAACTCCAAAAGGGCCTATCCTAATATCTAAGATGCCCTCTATTGTTAAACAGTCACCTGTTGAAAATAAGGAATACTACATCTATCAGGCAGTAATAGAAGAATACTCTGACATCAATCTATATATGGATGAAGTGACAGAAGTGAGAGGAATTGACAAATACAAACAACTGCCTGAGAGATTAGTGTTTGTCTACAAAGGAGGAAAAGAGAGGACATGGCCTTTACAGAAGGTACTTGGAGAAAATTATCAAATCTTAACCAAAGTATTCTCTGCCATTAAGAGACATACAGGGTTCTCCAATGTAGCCAGGCATGAGATAATCAAGAGGATTGAACAGATTAGAGCAGAATGGAATTCTCCATCCAGTTTGCCCAAGAAATTGAAAATCCCATACAATGGACAGAAAATCCACATTCAACCTTTGATGGAATTCAGGGATGAAGGTGGAAATAGGAGATTCTTCAGGTTGGAGGACCAACTATCTAAGGCTAGCACCCAGTACCTTAGGTGGTTGCAATCAAAGCTGAATTCAAAGATTGCTGAAGAAGAAGCCTTCTACAAGCAACTCCAAATCCAGATTGAATCAAATTCTGCTGAGGAAGGAAAATCAAGAGTTCTGCCAACCAGAGAAAGAAAATGTTAATGATCTGCTCAGACTAGAGGAGCAACCTTTCTCTGTAAATTTCTCAAACTTTCTGTATTTAAATTTTGAAGCTTAATACAATTATGCATCTATCAGTAAATATCTCTAGGGAAATGTTTTGTTATCATCAAGGTCCTAAATTTATGGCTTTATCTTCATCAAGCATAAATTGGGGGAGATTGTTAGGAATATGTTGTACTTGATGATAACTTCACATTCTATGCATAAAATTGTATAAGTCATGTTTTGTAACTGTCAACGGATGAGACATTATAACTCTATCCGTTGACAGGTAGCTCATCAACGGATGAGGTTTTGTAGCATACTGCAGTATCTCTATTTATCAGTTGATAGTGTTTTTATTCAGAGTCATGTTGACCATCAACGGATAGGTAGAATAGGGTAGCCAATTGTAAATAAGCTATGCTATGTAATTCTGTCTAACTGAAAGTGTATCAACGGATGAGAACAGGACTCTATCAATGGATACAACTCAAATCTACAATATCAACGGATACAGCTCAAACTACTATCAACGGATGACAGTGTACAACATCAACGGATAATCATTAACACTTTCTTCTATGCTAGCTGGGAATTAGCAGTTGATAAGGACATGTTTGACTGACAGATCATATGGGTTGATAGTAGGTATAAAAAGCAGTATGGCAGCCATACTTTGGAAACGCAGAAGAAAGAAGCATTCCATTTACACAGTAAATACAAGAAAGGTGCAAGGGACATGTCTGTTCACAACGACAACCTTTCGGCTACATGTGTATTTGGAGTGGAGTAGCAAGTCAACTTGAATTAGATTAATATTATCTTATTCCTGCAGTACTTGTAAACTTGGGATATATAACCAAGTGTAGCAACTCTTTAGAAACTAAGAAAACTGTTTTGTAAGTTTTATTTCGCTTAGATTTTCTTGAATATCCTTAGAAGCAAAGAGTTGTAAAACAGCAGCTGTGTACTTTTGTATCACAGAGTTTTCTTCGAATAAAAGTCTCAGGTGGTACATTTAACCACCTGATTTTTATGTGTTTGTGAATCATTTCTTATACAACAATTATCTCCTTATAGATTTCTGTGATTCTTATCAGAAATTTATAAATATAAAGAATTGTATTCAACCCCCCCTTCTACAATTATACAAGTGTGTAATCTGGGAATAACAGAATCCTAATCAACACGTGCATACCGGATACAAGTAGAATCCTAATCAACAGCCAGTTACATTTTCCGTTTGGTCAACAAGACAAACTAATGGAGTTGTCATTACTAACTACTATAGTGGTGTGCATTAGAGACCCCGATAACTATGATGAAAGTTTTGAAATATGATTTTTACTTCTGTGACCATTTGAGATTTAACCTCTTTAAATTATGAGATTAGTGGACGTCTATCTAGCCGTCCTTATTGATATCTTATTTTTTTAAAAAGGTATGTTACTCCGAAATTGAGATTGAAGCACATCTTCAGAGTTTTTTTCCAATGATCTACGTGGACTTGTTTGCTACACTTTATTATGGTATAAGTAACTTTAAGTAGGTTACTCGAAATTCATCATTTACACATTATAGTTTATATCAATGCACTTCTTTTAATTTGCATTGACAAAATAATTTACTTTGCAGCTTGAGTAAAACTCAAATTTGCAAAGCTTTTGAGAATTCGTCAATTTCGTATTTTGCTCTGACGGTAATATTTACACTATATTATTGAACTTGTGATAGTTTTGTATCATATATTTGAACTTGTGACATTTTTCAAAAAGTGAAATTTCAACTTTCGTCAATTTTAATTTTCCAACTTGTATTCAGACACTCACTAACCTTATATATATTTTTTCCTAATTTGTGTTCAGACGCACGCTGCATCAATAGATAAGGGCACAGTTCAAACTGGACCAGTGATCAAGCCAGTTTCCTCATCTACATCCAAATCCAGTCTTTCTCCGAGTTTGAGGGTTTTGTCTATGTTGTGGAATAAAAACTAGGTTACGAATATTGCGGCTAGGGTTTATGTGTATTTAATGCAAAGGGGTTGGTGAGCTTCAAGCTTTAATGGCTGCTTCTGCGTTCGAGACTAAACGGTCCTCACAGAATGCCTACGTATCTCTGTATTAGAGAATCAAGCCAAGAAAACGTAGTTCTAGGATGAGGGGTCAGACCCTTTATATAGGCTGAGAAGCCCTAAAATCGTAGTAGGGTTAGGTGACTTGGTGGGCAAGTCACCGACTAGAAGAAGGTTCTAGTCTCCTTCCATGTATGAATCAGTTTCCATGTTGAGATATGTATCTTGGAGGTTAAGTCAGGCAGGAGTAATATCCTTATTTGACTTTTATTGCTGAGCTGGTTATGATCCCTAATATTAATTACGAAATTAATATTATAATTAGGATTTGGGCCCACCTGGTGGACCCCACGTTTGGACCATTCTAGGTCTAATTAATGCCACATTAAATGTGTCTTTAGGGCTTACTTTTAGCCCATATCATTTGCCCCCCAACTTCTAGGAAAACTGATAAGGTTTTCCTTGAAGTTTTAACGGCCTTATTCGAGACTTGGGTCAGGGTTTATTACTCTTAAGCGAGTATTTTCAACAATATCATCTTAATGTAAAGCGTGGAACGACCGACGCATTTACGATGATGTTGAACGACACTAAACGGTGTTAAGCGGCACTACACAACGCTACTCAGCCTTAAACAACGTTTAAACGATGTCAAACGGCATAAAACGGCACTATCGGCACTAATCGGTGCTAATATGCACTAAATAATGCTTAAACAGCACTAAACAGTGCTTAATCGGCACTAATCGGTGCTTAGTTTTCAATTCCCTTAATTACAGAATCAGAAAAACAAAAAACAATAAAAACGAAATTTTGCAAACCCGTACCGACCATCGCTTCCGGTCGGCCGGGCAAAAACCCTTACCGACCATCGCTTCCGGTCGGTTGGAGGGTGTAGAAAGGGGCCGGTCGGCCGGGCACCCGGTCGGCTGGTTTTTCTCCTTTTTTTTTTTTTTTTTTTTTGAAGCGGAACACAAAAACTCGCACCGATGATCGATCCCGGTCGGCTGGGACGCTCCCGGAGGGCCGGTCGGCCGGTGCTCCGGTCGGCTGGAGCGAGCCCGCACCGACGGTCGATCCCGGTCGGCTGGAATGCTCCCGGAGGGCCGGTCGGCTGGGACTCCAGTCGGCTGAAGATTTTTTATTTTTTTGGCGAAGGCAGAAAACCCGCACCGATGATCGAAGTCGGTCGGCCGGAGGGTTCCCCGGAGGGCCGGTCGGCTGGTATGTCAGTCGGCTGAGGGGATTTTTTTGTCGAACCCATACCGACCGTCGACGTCGGTCGGCCGACGTGTGCACGGAAGGCCAGTCGGCTGGGACACCGGTCGGCCGGTTCAATATCCGTGCCGGCAATCGATTCCGGTCGGCTGGAGGGCTTCCCGGAGGGCCGGTCGGCCGGGACTTCGGTCAGCTATTAGTGATTTTCAATTTTTGCATACCGACATCAACCATCGATATGGAATCAATGTTTGGCCATTCATGGCTAGAGTTACTTACTTTCACATACCGATATCGATCATCGATATGGAATCAATGTTGGCCCTTCATGGCTAGAGTTACTTACTTTCACATACCGATATCGATCATCGATATGGAATCAATGTTGGCCATTCATGGCTAGAGTTACTTACTTTCACATACCGATATCGATCATCGATACGGAATCAATGTTGGCCCTTCATGGCTAGAGTTACTTACTTTCACATACCGATATCGATCATCGATACGGAATCAATGTTGGCCCTTCATGGCTAGAGTTGGGGTTTTATATAGTACCTTGATTCACATCACTAATCCAGTGCTTATTATTAACCTTCTCACTAAACTTTTCTTAAGCATACTTAGCTTTCCAAGCTCATCTAACTGCTCTGGTAGAATATTTTGCCGACTATTTACTTAAATTCTTTGTTTCTGTCCCAATATATCATGAGTTTTAACGACTCTTTCCGTTCATAACAGATAGCTTTTGCTCCCTTTTCGTATTTTAACGATACTTGACCTGTAAACGCGAACCGAGCTGTGTTTCAACCTGAGATTACAGGTCACCTTTTCCTTATAAAAGGATGGGAGCATCCTTTATTTCTCTTCACTTCTTCACTTCTCAAATTTTCTTAAGTTCTAAAGCTCTTGAGTTCTCTCTAGTTTTCAAGCTTCCAAGTTCAAGCTTCAAGTTTCAAGTTTCCAGATGGCTGACAAGCAAGCTGCTGCCCCCCAACTCTCCATGGAGGAGGCTTTCAGAAAGAGGAGCATGGCGCGAACAATGAAAGGTAAGCTAAAACTCATGCCTCCTAAATATATTGAACGTCGGTTTGAGTCTACGCTAGATTTGCTAAACATAATGGGCGAATCATTCCCAAACAGCTCCAGCTTAGTTGCTTTTAATAGCCCTTCTAAATTAAGAAAGAAGGATGTAGAGAAGATTAGAAACACTTATGGCTTCCCAAGCGCCATTAAAGTATGCCTTCCAAATCCAGGAGACAGAACCTGCAACTGGCATCCCAAAAGGATTTGCGTCATGAAAGGAGCATTGGAGGCGGGATTGAGGTTCCCCGTTCACCCATTTATCATCAGGTTCTTAGCAGAACTTCAAGTCCATCCTTGCCAACTATACCCTAATTCTTGGAGGTTTCTAATCATCTTCTTGTTAAGATGCCACGAGTTGGAAATTCCTTGGAGTACAACTATGTTCAGAAGCATATTCGCAGTCAAGAACTCCCCCGAGACTAATCCAGGGTGGATCGGCTTTCAGCTTAGAAGCAAGCTTCCACATATAGTAAACTCTTTCTCCTTCCCTGACTCTCATCATTCTTGGGAGAGGGACTTTGTTGTTTTAGAGTGGGAAGGTGGCGACTGGGGTTGCTTCTTTGTTAAGAGATTCGGAATTGTGGAGGATAGTTCACACTTCGTGTGTGAACTTGACCTCAAAGAGTTGGCAGATCGAGATAGGCTACTTGCTGACAATGGTTGCTCCCATTATAAATCCATTTTGATAGAAAAGAAACTCATTGGAGCTGGCTTAAGCTTCCTTTCTTTAGAGGGTAATTTTTCTTTCATTCCATCATTATGAGCTATGTTAGTTCTTATTCCAATGTTTTTTCTTCATCTTTCAGCTGCTGAGGAGCTGGATAGCCGTCCTGAGAACCAACCTCAAGTTACAAGGAGAATGATAAAGAAGGCGGCAGAGCAGTGGAACCCTCCTGAACGAAGGATACCTGGCTTCTTGGAGGGATGTTCCCAAGGGGGAAAGAGGTCCCGGAACACTGCTGAGGACATGAGAGTCCCTTTTACCCCAGATTGGGGTATTTGCGAGCAAGACTCCATCTTAGGGAGTACTGACTTAGCCGTGTCCTGGTCCAGGCTATCTATCACCCCCCTGATCTCCTTACGGCCATGGTAGGAGACAAGGTTGATGAAGCTGAGCGCCTTGGTGCTCAAGCTCTTTACCAGGTACCAACTTTTACATTCGATCTCCATGTCTATACCCTTTTCTTTTTTAAGAAGATGTTTTATTAATTTCTCTGTTACAGGCCAATGTTTATCTTCAATCTGCCACTCGTCAAGGCCGAGCTTATAGGGACAGCAATGAGGAACTGAAGAAAGAGCAAGCAACGTTCAAGGAGCAACTCCAAGATCTGAACTCCAGAGTTGTCCGATCTGAGGCCAACAGCTTATCTTATCAAAAGCAACTTCGCTCGCTTGGCAGGAAGAAACTTTCTGATGCTAACAAGATCATCAATTCATATCACAAGTCGGAGGACTTTATGAATTTTATGGACAAGCATGATGATGAGCTGCGGCCTTTTAACATGGAAGTTGGTTGGAACAAAGCTATTGGTGTTGTGAGCAACAAATACCCTTCGGTGGTGAATCCTGCGGACTTCCCCTGCCCTAACTGGGCTGTTGCTAGCGGAATTCAAAATGTGGAGCATGCGTCAGGCTCTCGGGGTAGTCGCCGTCCCTTTGGTACGAGGAAGGCAGCTAATGTTGTTAGCTCTGGTTCGACCTCTTCCCGTTCTGCAAGGAAGAAAGCTATGTCAGAGAGGGAAGCAGCTGCAAGGCGAGCTTTCCCCGGTAAGTAACTTCGTGCCAGGGTCGATTCATCGACCGAGACCTCGGAAGAGGAAGGTGACGTGGCAAGGAAAGGGACGGCGCAGCCGATGGAGATGGAGGCCGAAGAAGCCGAGGAAGATGAGGAGTGCTCCGGGGAAGAAAACTCCGAGGAAGATGGGGAAGAAGATGATGCTGAGGAAGAAGAGGGCGAGGAGGTGGTGGAGGAATCTGCCGAAGAGTGAGTGGCCTTGCACGGCCTTGTTGGCCGCTTGTGGCTTTATATTTTTCTACTTTCAATCAAGGTCCTTCGGGACTTAACTTTCATTTGGTGATGTAATTTAACTTTGACCTTAGCCCCATGGGGGTGTTTATTTATGCACTTGTTTTATTTCCGCTTGTGTATTTTATTTTCGTTACTAGGTCATCTTTGACTCGCACTCATCAGGTGCTTGGCACATAAATAAAATCACACAATCACAAATGGAAAACAAACTTGCATTAATAACTTGAAGCGGGTTCAACCCCTACATAAATACTCTATCTCCTACTGGGAGCAACATGCTCTGCAATGGTTTCATGGAACCTTATTTCTACTTCTCCTAATAGATGGATAAAAGCCAAGTCCTTAGTAGGAAGGCTTACACATAATAAATCTTGAGGTTCACTACATGCCAAGTTCGGGGTACCTCGACCCCATCTAACGTTTCCAGCTTGTATGATCCTCGCCCCAGCACCTTCTTGACTCGATACGGCCCTTCCCAGTTTGGGGCAAGCTTGCCTTTCTGGCCAACTCCTGAGGCTTCTATCTTCCTTAGAACCAAGTCATTTTGTCGAAAGAACCTCTCCTTAACCCTTTGGTTGTAGTGGAAAGATGCCTTCTTTTGATGCTCAGAGTTCCTGGCATTTTCTTCATCCCTGACTTCATCAATTAGATCAAGGGCGAGCCTCATGCCTTCTTCATTGGTCTCTTGTTCATATGCCTCAACCCGAGGTGATGCATGCATTATCTCTAAGGGCACCACTGCCTCGGTTCCGTAAGCGAGTAAAAACGGGGTTGCTCCTGTCGTTACCTTACAAGTGGTGCGATATGCCCAGAGTATAGGCAATAGCTCATCCACCCATGTGTTCCTTGAGCGTTCAACCCTTTTCTTTAGTCCATCTAGGATAATTCGATTAGCTACCTCGGCTTGTCCATTTGCTTGCGGATGTGCTACTGAAGTAAAACGAAGCTCAATAGCATTCTCCTCACAGTACTTTTTGAACTCCTCATTAATGAACTGTGTCCCGTTATCTGTCACAAGGATTCGCGGGATGCCATATCTACAGATTATGTTCTCCCAAAAGAACTGGGAAACTTGCTTGGTGGTTATCTTGGCTAAAGGTTTAGCCTCAATCCACTTGGTGAAGTAGTCGATGGCCACAATCAAAAACTTCCTTTGTGCTGATGCCATAGGGAAAGGACCAAGAATGTCCATCCCCCACATTACAAACGGGATAGGAGAACTGACTGACGTTAACATCTCAGGCGGCTGCCTTACAATCAGAGCGTGCTTTTGGCATCTATCACACCTCTTGACGTAATCCTGTGTATCGTCCAGCATCTCTGGCCAATAGAATCCCAGACGGGTTATTTTGTGAGCCAAGGCCCTGCCCCCCAGGTGCTGCCCACATATCCCTTCATGAACTTCTTCCAATGCTTCTCTTGCCTCTTGGGGCCTCAAACACTTCAAGTATGGGATGACAAACGACCTTTTGTAAAGGATGCCTTCGATCAAGGCATACCTCAATGCTCTTACTGATAGTTTTCGTGCCTCCAAGGCATTGTCAGGGAGCCATCCAGTTTTCAGATGAGCTTTAATAGGATCTATCCAACAGCTTCCAACATCGATCGGTGCTACCAACTTAGAGTTGACGGTCGGGGCCTTCAAGACCTGGAAGTAAACACTTCCTGCATAATTTTCTATCTCAGAAGAAGCGAACTTAGAGAGGGCATCGGCCTTAACGTTCTCTTCCCTAGGAATGTGCTCCACATAGCACTCCTCAAATTGAGTCATAACAGCTTTCACGACTCTGAGGTATTTTGCCATAGTTTCATCCTTGGCCTCAAACTCACCATTCACTTGCGAGACTACCAATCTTGAATCTCCACACACTTTGAGGTTCTTGACCCTCATGACTCTGGCCAATCCCAATCCGGCTATTAATGCCTCATACTCAGCTTCATTGTTGGTAGTCGGAAAGTCCAACTTCAAAGCATATTCAACTGTGAACCCATCGGGGCTTTGCAAAACCAAACCTGCACCACTAGATTTTGTTTTTGATGCTCCATCAAAATAGAGCACCCAATACTCTTTCTGGTCAGCTATCAGTTCTTTATCTTTATCTTCGTTCTCAGGGGTGGTTATCATCTCCTGCCCCCCGACTTCTTGGTTGTCAATGGTGCATTCAACCACGAAGTCAGCCAATGCCTGAGCCTTGATGGCTGTCCGAGGCTTATACTTGATATCAAACTCTCCAAGCTCTATGGCCCATTTGATCAATCTTCCACTTGCTTTCGGGCTGTGCAATATGCTTCTCAATTGTTGGTCTGTCAAGACTTCGATTTTATGAGCCTGGAAGTACGGTCTCAATTTTCTTGAAGCAGTAATCAATGCCAATGCAAACTTCTCAATGGGAGAGTAATTCAACTCCGCCCCATGTAGTACCTTACTCACGTAGTAGATGGGTTTCTGAACTTTCTTCTCTTCTTTTACAAGAACAGCACTCAATGCTTGTTCGGATACCGCCAGGTATAAGTAAAGAATCTCCCCAGGACTAGGTTTGGCCAACAACGGGGCTTCAGCCATGTATTTTTTTAACTGCTCAAAGGCCTCTTGGCTCTCTGAGGTCCACTCAAAATTTTTCACCTTTTTTAATGCCTGAAAGAAAGGCAAGCATTTGTCACCAGATTTGGAGATGAATCTCCCTAGGGCCGCAACTCGGCCAGTTAATTTCTGTACATCTCGTATTGAGCGGGGTGGCTCCATATCCAGAATAGCCTTAATCTTGTCCGGGTTGGCCTCTATGCCTCTCTTGGAAACCATCAGCCCCAAAAATTTTCCCGATCCAACACCGAAAGCACACTTGGCTGGATTCAACATCATCTTGTGGTGCCTTAGCACTTCAAATGCCTCTCTGAGGTGCCTAATGTGATCTGCCTTGAGTAGGCTCTTGACTAACATGTCATCAACATAGACCTCCATGGTTTTTCCAATTAGATGAGCGAATATCTTATTCACCAATCGTTGATAAGTAGCTCCTGCATTCTTGAGACCAAAAGCCATAACAAGATAACAGAAAACACCAAAATCAGTAATGAAAGATACCTTTGGGATGTCCTCCTTGTGCATCTTAATTTGATTGTAACCACTGAAACCATCCATGAAGCTCAACATCTCGTGTCCAGCCGTGGCATCTATTAGGGTGTCAATCCTTGGCAGAGGGAAACAATCCTTTGGGCATGCATCATTTAAATCTGTGAAGTCGATACATATTCTCCACTTTCCATTCGCTTTTTTGACCATGACGGGATTAGCCAACCATTCAGGGAACTGAATCTCCTCAATAAATCCAGCTTCCAATAGCTTGTCAACTTCTTGCTTAATGGCCTCTTGCCTTTCAGGAGCAAAATTCCTCTTTTTCTGCTTTATTTTCTTCCGTTCAGGATCTACATTCAACTTATGAGTTATAAGTTGGGGGTCAATTCCTGGCATATCTGCTGCTGTCCAAGCAAACACATCGCTATTCTCTTGCAAGAACGCTGTCAATTCGCCCTTCAGGGGTTCCTTCAGAGATGCTCCTATGTATGTAACCTTTTCTGGGTCGCCCAGCTCCAGAAGGACGAGGATTAAATCCTATGCTGGCTTTCCTCGGTATTCATCATCACTACGGACATACATGTCTTCAATCGGGAGTACCTGCCCCCCGACTCCATCAGCTCTTAGGGCGGATACATAGCAACTTCTTGCCATCTTCTGGTCGCCTTTTTGTTCTCCGACCCCATTTCGGGTTGGAAACTTAATCTTCATGTGATATGTTGAGGCAACAGCCTTGAACGCATGAAGTCCAGTCCTTCCCAGGATTGCGTTATAAGTCGAGGCTGCCTTAATTATCAGAAAATTCAACATTTGAGTAGCTTCCTTAGGTTCCTGCCCGATTGTCACGGGTAACTGGATAGTACCCTCCACCTTGGACTCAACTCCATTGAATCCGTAGATGGGCATGTTGGTCGGGGTCAGCTGAGAATCGGTATATCCCATCTTTACAAAAGCATTATGAAACAGAATGTCAACAGAAGCTCCATTGTCTATCAAGACTCGCTTTACCTCTGAGTTCCCAATCACAGGGGTTATAACTAACGGGTCATCATGGGGGAATTTCACCCCTTCAAGATCAGAATCATCAAAACCAATTACGGTTTCAGTTCTAGCACGCTTCGGGGCCTCTCCCACAATGTGCATCACCTCCCTGGCGTATGCCTTTCGAGAGTTTTGAGTTGTACCTGCCGCTGTTGGGCCTCCCCAGATCATGTTGATAACTAGCCCTTGGGGCTGTGTGTTACGGTCACGATCATTATCCCTTCTATCATTGTTTCTCCTTTCGTAGTCTTTTCTTTGGGTTCCACGATCTTCACCCTTGGTGAAGTTACTCAGTTTTCCTTTACGGATCAAAAATTCGATCTCATCCTTTAACTGCCTACAATCATCTGTATCATGCCCCACATCTCGGTGGAACCGACAATATTGATCCTTGTTCCTCTTTGCGGGGTCTCCCCTGAGCGGCTTTGGCCACCGGAAGTCCTTATCCTTCTCGATCTCCAACAAGATTTGACTTCTCGGAGCATTTAACCTTGCATAGTCAGAGAACCTTGGTCCCAAACTCTTTTTTGGTGGCGAATCAGAGTCTTTGCTAGTTCGGGGATACTTGTCCCTAGCATCGTACTCCTGCTCTTGCTTGCGCTTTTTTGTATCATTGTTCCCCCGACCATTGCCTAACGCGACTTCCTTCTTCGTGCTATCCTCGGCTTTGATGTACTTATCAGCCCTTCGCTGGAGATCAGCCATATTCTCAGGGGGATGCTTTGCCAATGATCTCTTAAAGTATAGGTCGGTGGTGCCATGCTCCAAGGCTACCATTGCAACCTTATTGGCTAGATCAGTAATGTTCAGAGTCTCCTTGGTGAACCTCTTAAGATAGTCTCTCAGACTTTCGTTCTTCCCTTGTACCACATACATAAGAGATGCAGAACTTTTCTCATGCGTTCTTCCGCTGATAAACTGACTAATGAAAGCAGCACTCAACTCCTTAAAGGAACCAATCGAGTTTGCAGGAAGCCTACTATACCATCTTTGAGCCATGCCTGATAAAGTTTGAGGGAATGCCCTACACTTCAAAGCGTCACTCGCAGGCTGCAACAGCAGTGCATTTGAGAATGTTCTAACGTGGTTTGCAGGATCACCTATTCCATCATAAGCTTTAATTGTTGGCATCTTAAACTTCTTTGAGATACGAGCATTCATCACCTCCTCAGTAAACGGGGGTGTGGGATCATCATGATCCCCAAGTGGCATCAGATCCTTGGGGTTGCTCTTGGGGGTTTCCACCCTCGTTGTTCTTCCAGTTGGGGCGGTAGCCCTTCTTTGCCTTCTTGAAGGCCTCTCCAGATCTATAAAGGGAATCCCTCCTGCAGTCGGAGGAGGTCGAGTCTGATTAGATCTGGCTTGTTCTCTGGCCATGTCTTCCTTTAATCTTAAGATCTCGGCTTCATAAGCCTTAATCCTCTCAGTAGTTGTTGAAGGGAGTCCATCGTGAGTAGTTTGAGTTCTTCCTAGAGGTTCTTTACTTGCACGTCGCCTTCTTGGAGCTTCATCACGTTCGTAATCATCGTCAGAAGATGACTCATCCGTATAAGGACCAGAAAAATCGTTATAATCTCGATCTCGAACATACAGGGCATGACCACTTGATCCAGCTCCTTGGGTAGGAGGATAGTTAGGCAGCCCGTACATCAGATTGGTGCTTACGGGGAGATCCGTAGTGTGGATCTGAACCCCTCGTGGAGGGTTGTTGGGATCTACAATCAAGGAAGAAATCCCCACCTGGAGGGGGTTAGTCCCTGGATTTGTGTGGATGATCGGAGGTAGCGTACTCTCAACATGGGAAGTCGTCCCTAGTGGTTGAGAAACTTGATACGGAACGATAGTCCCGGATGCTGGAGGTACTTGTTCAGTGAGGGGCGGAGCAGAGCTAAGAGGTAGAGCCTCGGTTGCGATTGGCTCTGTAATTGCTAGTGTCCTTCGTGTGTTAACCATGGTTGATGTTTCGCCGTTCCCACAGACGGCGCCAAATGTTGTGGAATAAAAACTAGGTTACGAATATTGCGGCTAGGGTTTATGTGTATTTAATGCAAAGGGGTTGGTGAGCTTCAAGCTTTAATGGCTGCTTCTGCGTTCGAGACTAAACGGTCCTCACAGAATGCCTACGTATCTCTGTATTAGAGAATCAAGCCAAGAAAACGTAGTTCTAGGATGAGGGGTCAGACCCTTTATATAGGCTGAGAAGCCCTAAAATCGTAGTAGGGTTAGGTGACTTGGTGGGCAAGTCACCGACTAGAAGAAGGTTCTAGTCTCCTTCCATGTATGAATCAGTTTCCATGTTGAGATATGTATCTTGGAGGTTAAGTCAGGTAGGTGTAATATCCTTATTTGACTTTTATTGCTGAGCTGGTTATGATCCCTAGTATTAATTACGAAATTAATATTATAATTAGGATTTGGGCCCACCTGGTGGACCCCACGTTTGGACCATTCTAGGTCTAATTAATGCCACATTAAATGTGTCTTTAGGGCTTACTTTTAGCCCATATCAGTCTAGATGTGCCAAAGAGTTGGGCAAGAAACAAATTCTCATTCATGTGAAGAAAGAAGTAATGAACCAAAGTCAAAATCTTTATTTTGGTGCAGATGAAATTGGCCAATTAGTCAAACAAGACAAATTAGATATGGATCACATAAGTACCTATATCAGGTAACTTTTTAAGAATTCTTTTTAAAGAAAAACAATATTGTAGTGTATAAATTTCGGCCTGTCCGCGCATAATTTCCGCGAAACACTATCTATCCGCGCTTATTTTCCGCAGAACGTGAAAAATCCTAAAATGCTTTCCGTGAAAAATCCTAAAATTTATAAATCAGGTGAGTCGGTGCAATTACATCTATACATTGAAGTAGGGTGTTCTGAAGTAGCATGCTAATGAGGCCAAGGTATTTTGAATCTTTTGGGCCATTGAAATTGTGAATAGTAACCAATTTATTTGTACTTTGAGCAAGTGTATTTATAAATAGTATGTTATGATAACTGCAAACAGGTATACAAGTAGACATATAAGCATATATTTCGTGAAGTAAAAAAATATCAATACAATAAATGTAAAAAAAAACAGAACAAAGTCGATATATTTACATATCTTGCCATGTAAGGGCATCATGCACATCTTTTTGCGACCTATTCTGTATTAAACAAAAACCAAGTAAAGGCTATAAAAACCAAAGTTTTTTTAAGATAAAATATAGGGATCAAATAAAATTACTCACAAAACAGAAATTGATTTCGAAGAGTTTGTAAAAATAGTATATAATGTTTATTCACAACTATTCTACAAAATCAAATTAATGTAACTAACTTGCTTTTCGAGAGAGTTCTAATCGACCTACTTTTAGAGAAGAGGTTTGTGTCAAGTATTGGAGTAATACCTATACTAAGGTATGCTACCCCGGTCCAAGCTAACCTAATGAAGAAACCCTGTCTGGGGTCACTTAAAGCAAGACCTTACAGAAAGTTAATAATTTTATTGAACCACCAAATACTTGAATTTGTTAACCAAAATGTATACATATTACATTAATGCCAACTAATAGTCGATTTTAACCACCCACTCCTAGCTCTTAAACAGTTGTTGTATGAAGTAGAACTAAGTCCAGTTGTGTTGCTGACAAACTTGCAAAAGGAAAAACATTAAAGCAATGGAACATCTACATTGAACCTACCAGTCGAGGTATCAGGTATCAACCTATGCAGTTTCTAACATACCAATTAAACAAAAAGGGAAACATAAAATATGGTGTATGTCCAGATGTCCATAAAAGAAATTGAAATCAAGGGCCTAAAATGGGTTCTACAGGGCTTCAAACTTAAATGGAGGATGATCGACATGGTTTTCTATGAGCAAATAAAACTGCAGATGTCAAAAATCATAGAAAAAAGTATACTTGACGAAATCAATATATACCTTAAGTTTTGCTCTCTCACGAATTAGAGTGAGGGACGCATCTATAACATGGTTTTGGCCTTTCTTTATCAAATAAATTGGGATGTTTGTAGCACTTAATTTATGCAAATAATGAATCGCCCTCTTCCCAATGTTTGCCATGTATGTTACCTGAAAAAATCAAACCTCACAATATAAACATCCACAATAGTCAGCAAATTGCGAAATGGAAGAAAATTAAAATGAAAACATATAGTGATCTTAGAACAGTATACAAATGGCCTAAGATCCTGACAGCCTCATGTAACAATGCTCAAATTAATCCATCAGTACCAACCAAGACTTATAACATGGAAGTCGATTGGTGACCAGTTAATTATGATAAAACATTGATTCTTCGATACCTGAGCGCGTAAATGGACTCCAATACTATGGTACTACCAGTCTACCTATCACCACACAACGAACATTAGAATACAAATACAAGAGATATAATTGAACGCACAAATACAAGAGATAAAGAAATACCTTAAAATGGAAGCCCCAAATCAAACATTTTTTAAACCCTAATTTTGAAGTCCAAAATTAAATCTGATTGAAGTCCCAAAATTGACCCCATCAATTTGAAGCCCTAACTCAAAATTAATTATGAGAAAGAAAAAATGCCCCAAATTAGTGAAAAAAATTACTAAAACTAAAACCCAAATTGAAAAAATTGAACCCGAACCCGAATTGAAGTAGCGAAGAATGTCGGAGATGTGCATACAGAGAAGGTGAGAGAGAAAGAGAGAGAGGAGAGTATAGAGTGTGTGTGAGTATAGAGAGGAGCGGAGCGAGGATAGAGAGGAGAGCGAGAGAGTCTGAACTGAAGTGAAAAATTGTTTTAGCAAATGAGCGGTATAATGAATTAGTTAGGCGGACTTTTTGCCGCTCACCAATTTGCCCAAAATTTTCATCTTTTTGTCTCTTATAAGCTAAAAAACAATTTATTTTTTGGTTTCTTTCTTTTATTTATTTAATAAATATATAAAAAAATTACACATCTTAAAATGTTTTAACATTTTTAGTGAAATATTCACTCTCTAATGGAATATTTTAGATTTTTAAAAAAATAATTTTATTATTTTTATTCAAAAAAGTAATTTTCATGTGAAAAAAGGTTAAAATTTTTATTTGTAGTAGAAATATAAAATTTTGTTCATTGCAAAATTACGGCAACACAATTTCATACCTAGGGCAACACACAAACACTTTTATTCTATGCCAACATATTTTTTCTACCTAAGGCAACATAAAAATGATAATGTTGTATTAGCTAAAAACATGTATGTCAAAGGCAACATAGGCTCTAGATGTGGTCATAGGCCTTTTATGGTGTAGTGGGCCTACGGCTACGCCAAAAAAAATGTGATTATAGGGCAAAAAGTGTTGCTAAAACAGCCTAAAACCAGCTATGGCTACACTTTGACCAAATTTGGGAGTGTTACAAAATTGGCTGCTACCATAGGGGTCTATGCTAACACTTTTTCGATTTTTGGTAACATGGAAGAAAAGTGTAGGCTTATACCCCTATGCCAACACCTTTCTGATCTGTGGCTACACCTTATAAGATGTTGCTATAGAACTATGGCTACACCATTATCTTTGTAGTAACACTATTAAAAGTGTTGGTGTAGACCTATGCCAACATTTTTCTATTCTTTTACCAACACATAAAGGTTAATACTTTAGAGTCAATGGCTACATTTTTGCAGACTCTTTACCAACATTTTAAATAAAGAAAGGCAACATATGATATTGAAAAATAGAGTTTTCCTTTAAAAATATTGTCAAATATTCCAATACATAACAGGCAGCCCAGAAGCCGTTCGAATACATAAAAACCCATCCAAATTAACTACATCAAATCCACAAACCATTCCAATATATACATAACCAACCATCCATATAAACTACATAAACCAACATTCAAAACCTAACTTAAATACCAACCATAGATTTACTAATTTATGTCTCCAA
Source organism: Kitagawia praeruptora (assembly GCA_037693485.1). Classification (NCBI taxonomy): domain Eukaryota; kingdom Viridiplantae; phylum Streptophyta; class Magnoliopsida; order Apiales; family Apiaceae; genus Kitagawia; species Kitagawia praeruptora. Next base: position 49,709,567 of record CM075348.1, on the reverse strand, counting down.
CCATAGTTTTACAATAGATTTACTGATTTATGTATCCAACCATAGTGTCAGCACGCACGTCAAGTCCCAAAACCTGCAATCATTTAGAAAAGAATAAGATTGTTATAATTTCGCTATCTTAGTGTAGGGTGATTGTAAACAATATCCTGGGTTCAATTTTGATACCTTTAGAACATAATCTATGACAACACTGACCTATTCACCTTCCGTTGCGGCAGCCTGAATCATGAGGATAAGCCTGTGACTTTAGTGAAAGTGATAAAGGGTAAAGAATGATATAATATTATAAACTTTATGATGCACTCGAACAATTAACTCGAATAATATAATATTATAAACAAGTTCCTAGATCTTATTTCGCAGTAAGCTACTGCAGCATACATGTTTTGCAGGCTCGTTATGCTAACTAGGCCTTTTATGAGGCTCATCTTTGTGTCTGTATTATTGCATAACATCCAATTACACCATTCCGTTGAGCAACTTCCCAGATCTTATTTCGCAGTAATGGTGATTTGGCACTCGAAAAATTCAGAAATTTATATAGATGATAAGTAGATAACCGTACCGGAACAGGTTGAATTGTAAAGTAAGAATATTTTACTCATGACTCACCCCAGATACATTAACAAGTCCCTCGATGAGATTGAAGATCCAAACAAGCGAGCAGCTCCCTGTTACACGTGATACAACAATGAGTCAGCAATGATACTGAAAGAAAAAAAAGTGCCAACGACAAATTGACAAGTTATATTATTATCCAGCACCATCATCGAAGATAGTCTGCATTTCACTTTGAAAAGGGACATGTGTGTGTGTGTGTGTAACTAAGCTTATATAACAATATTTACTGAAGAGTACATAAAAAGATAAATTAAAAACATAATCATAACCCTCCCCCTAAAAAACAAAAAATAAAGAGGAACGATATAATATAGCTGTAGATAGCGATGCACACAGATAAATAATCTGATGTCACACTATACTTGCATATGATGCACGAAAAAACAATTACCAATTCATAAGATATTACAACAGCATGTGTACTTAAACTTTCTATTGTCGGACTATGCTCTTGCCGTAATACATTAGTAAACCGTAGTTCAAATATGTTCTTACCTGCAAGTATGTTATTGCCCGACGTAGATCACCTTGTGAGATAGAACTCAAGGTCGAAAGAGCCTACAAAGTATTAAAAAGCATATTTATTACCATTTTGTGCAGGACCAAGTTGCTATTTACAGTTTATGCCAATCAGGTCAAATGTATATAAGGGTTTACAACATAAAAGTTGACCGCTAGTTTTTGTGTGCACAAATTCGACAATGTAGTGGACATAATGTACAAATAGCAGATAAAGCAGCTAGTTGTTTTTTCGAGCAGTGTTTCACCAACTGGATGTCCAACAATCTTTTTCTTTACAAAACTTAATTTCTATCTCATTCTGCAGAAGTTAAATTGATATAAATGACATAATCCCAATAAAGAAAGAAACTAAGCATTAATGTCGTACGGCAGAAACATAAACGATTTTGGAGAAAGACAGTATGCCTTTGATTAGAAAGATCTAAGTACCGCCTTTAGCAAACACATGACCACAAAATTAGTTCACATAAAAATAGTGCACCAAGCGAATTTGTGAGCTCAATGGAATATAGATAAACAACAGAAAAAGTATTCCTTGAACCATTCTAATTTCTGAATTCTTTTGCTCAATTTGACAACGTTGATAATGGAACGATGACAAGAAATGGACCATAAATTTCTTGAGCTTCTACAGAATTATGTAAAGTATAGTTCAAAAGTTAAATCTGTGCACATGTAAATAAAACTCAAGATTACTTGCACAGTAATAATGTAAACAAAATTGTAACATTTGACTTGACAATATATGCAGCACAAGGGGAGAGAAAATAGGAAAGAGAGAGATTTACTAGCCCAGAATGGAGGAACTCAGCACAACAAAATGTATAGAATCACTCCAGCACTCCATATATCTATTTCTGGTCCATAGTTCCGCCTAAGCACTTCAGGGGCCATGTAATATGGGATTCCCACAATTTCAGAAAACTTCTCACCTAGAATTCAATATTAATCTTTAACATCATCTCAAACATTAAGACGCAAACATATGGTCTTGTATAATTGATTAACTCACAATACATCAACACTATTACTTGCTCCTTAAGAACATAATGCAATAACACATCGCTATAGACCAGACCTGATAAAACCTAAGATCTTTTACTTAAGAACATAAACTGAACATTCACTGATAAAAAAATAATCAAACGATTACTATCACTGCAAAAATTCCACAGGTACACAGATAGAAGAACATAATCTGATCAAACTCGAAAACTAATGTTACTTCAACATTCACAGATAGGTGCAGGGGGTAGTATTGTATAAAGTCTATAGTGAAGCTCTGATAAGACACGTTGATAACTGAACCATGATGATTATATTCTGTTGTCGAAAAAATAGATGCTTATTCTAACTTTTAAACACCACCCAAAATATAACAGAACAACCTCTATTGAAGTAGAATTTGATCTTTCAAACAAATTAAACATGTTTCACCATTTTCAAGCTACATGGTCTATTAAAATTTGAATAAAACTAATTCTTGAACAACAGATTATAGAACAGAGCAAGCAATAACAAAAATATCTCTTTTACTTATAGCTATTCAATTTCCTCACCCACCCCTGACTCTGGCCAACTTCAAGGATTAGTAATATGCTATAAGTTGGTATCCTAAAATGACATAGCAAAGATTTGGTACATATATAGTAACTAAAGAAGTACTAACCTTTTATATTAACTTGTTCTTTTGTAATTGCATGTTTGAGCAACGCAATTGCACACATCTGTAGCTCCGGAATCATCATCTGTCTTTGATGATCCACATTTTGGGTGGGCTACAATTGCACACACAAAATAAACTGTCATTTTCCGAATCAAGAGTTGAAGTCAAGGAGTTGACATCCCTAAATCAAAATATAAAAAACAAATCAAAAAAATATGTTAACTGTAATTTATATACAAAACATGAAGACTACACATGTATATTTATGTTATCAAATAGATATCCAAGCAATGGTTTTAGAACAAACTGGCCAGCATAACCTGCAGCTATGGCAGATGGCCTGTTAAACGCTTCAAGGAAATCTTTTGCGCTTGAATTAACTCCAACTGCAAACATCAAAAAAACTAATGCGGGGGCATAGTACCGGCAAGAAGTCCAGGTATTAAGAGCAACATATTCAAGGAAATCTTTTGCGCTTGAATTAAGTCCAACTGCAAACATCAAAAAACCTAATGCTGGGGCATAGTACCTGCAAGAAGTCCAGGTATTAAGAGCAACATATTCTTTCTGATTGAATGATATACTGTGACATGAACCAGTGGAAATCGTATCCAAATCAGGCAGCAATCCTAGAATATCATATAATAATTTGATAACAAAATAATAACACAGATACTTTAAACTTATAAAAATCTAACTTGATAAAATCGAAACATATAAAAAACAAAAAAAGAAATCGAAACATGTTATACACAAACAAACATTCATAATCGAATCCCCAAACAAGCAAAAAAGCCCTAATTGAACCATGTTATATATACAAGAAGAAGAAGCCCTAAATAAGCAAACAAGGCCTAATCAAAACAAACAAGAAGAAGGCAATAAGAAATACCTAAAGAAGATAGTTAAAGAAGAAGACAATCCAACCAAATTGAACCAGAACAGAACCAAATCGAATCCTAATTGAACCCGAACATAACCTAATCTACAAGCCCTAATTGTAGAGAACCCGTAAAGAGAGAACTCGTGAAGAACTCGTAGAGAAAGACCTATAACTGCTTGGTGTTTAATTGAAATTTGGGAGAAAGTTGAGAGAGAGATATATATTTCAGAGAGAGTTGAGAGAGAGAGAGAGAGCGAGTTGAGAGTTGAGAGAGAGTTGAGACAGTGAATAATCGAGAGATAGACTGAAATTTGACCCGCTTAATTGAAATATTTGGAGCCCGCCAATTTAATTTAGTAAAATTTGGGATAAAGATTGAGCCCTTATTTTTTTACTGATTTTAAAGGTCAATGGTTACACATTTTTTAAAGACCAATGGCTACACTGATTTGGGTGTTACCATAGATACTGAATAACGTCTACAGTAACACTGATTTATAGCAATGCTAACACTGAAAAAATGTGTAGGCGTAGACCAATTTTAAGGCATATATGGCTACACTTTTGCTCGTAACACTGAAAAAAGCGTTGTTAAAGCTCATTTGTGGCGTAGTGGTAAAAGCCTTATATAATCTCTTGATTAAGACCCACTAATTGATTAAAAGAGGAGCCTTTGGAAATGGCAATGGGGAGTATTTGTATTTTAATTTTTAATTTAATTAAGAGGATCTCTTAATTAAAAATTTTTAATTTTTAATATTGTATATAGGAAACTGGTCACCAACCACAGTTGAATATTTTTAAATATCCAACCAACCAATCTTATACCATTAAAACGTGTAGTCAACGGTCAGGATGGGAATTTACTTACGCTATATAATACAACGTATTACGCTCTATAATAGAGCGTATACGCTGTATTATATAGCGTAACAAATATTCTCATTTTACCCTTAATCTGTTCCGCTCTATTATATATCTTAGCCGAGAACTACACCAATTTCAGCTCAAACAGCCTTTCATGTTTTGAAATATCATTTCAAGAGTGTTCAAACTTAATCTACACCAAACTTAATCATTTGGAGATATATTTACACCATCACAAACTTAATCTATACCTATTCTTAATCTACCAATCTTAATTTATTTATCCAAATTTGTTCAAATTTGAAGATTTTGAAGACTTTGAAGATTTTGAAGATTGAGCTTGGAGTACCATCCCAAATTAAGATTTTGAAGATTGGGCTTGGAATTTAAGGTTAGCTTTCTATTTAATCCATGGCTTCTTTCATTTTTTCGAAGTTAAAATCTCCTAGTAAGACACCTAGTAAGATTGAGATTGAGGTAGAAAATGAAGATGTTAACGAAAGTCCACACACACCTAAAATAATAAATCTTGATGATGATAATAATGAAGATGTTAAGAATGATGATGGTGATGTTGTCTATGATGTTGATGATGGTGATGACGTTGATGATGATAATGATGATGATGTTGATGATAATGATGATGGTGAAGATGTTAAGAATGGTGTTTCTTTGGATGATTTGAATGATGTTTACCCATGTGTTGGTCAATTATTCGATAGTTTAGATGAAGCGGAGAGGTTTTATAGAGATTATGGTAGGCGTATTGGTTTTGAAGTAATAATTAGAACTACACATAAACGTTCAAAAACTAAAAGATTTGTTCGCGTTTGTATATATGTCGAAAGGGTGGGAGATTAGCCTCAAAATCTTTGGATGATGAAGGTGAAGTTTCGAAAAAAAAAAGAGAAATAGAGATTCTCTTGGTAGAACAAAGTGTAAGGCGCGAATGTATGTTGTTCATAGAGAGACATCAAAGAAGTGGGAGGTAACATTGGTTAATTTGGTACACAATCATGAGATGGTTTCACCTAGTAAGGTACATTTCATGGAAATGCCAAGAAACATAACACCCATCATGCGAGAATTGATTATAATTTTGAGTAAGTTGGGTATTGGGCCTCAACAATCTTTGAATGTAATGGGTGAGCTTACGGGAAGCTTAGAGAATATTGGGTTTACTAGTCAAGAGATTCAGAATGTTTTGCGTGATATTAGACATCATGTATTTGATTTGAGTGATGTCAAAGAAGGTTTGAAATTACTCCAAGAATTGAAATGTAATAGTTTTGGGGAATTTTTCTATCGAGAAGATGTTGATGAGGATAATCGGGTGCGTTCCATGTTGTGGGTTGATCCAAGATCGTTAAATGCATATAAAATTTTTGGAGACGTGGTAGTATTTGACTCCACATACCGCACCAATAGGTATAGTATGCCATTTATACCTATTAAGGGGATGAACCACCACTACCAATCCATATTGTTTGGTTTTGCACTAATAAGGGATGAGAAAGAAAGTTCTTACGTATGGGTTTTGAAGAATTGGTTGGAAGCTATAGGAAACAATCCTCCAATCTCAATAATCACCGATCAAGATATTGCACTTGGAAATGCAATTGCCGAAGTTTTACCAAACACGAACCATCTTTATTGTACTTGGAATATAAGTACTAAATTCGGGGAGAAGTTATCCGGTTTATACACATATGAACCACATTTCAAAGAAGATTTCAACTTATGTTTGTACAAGTCAATGACGGTTGAACAATTTGAAAATAGGTGGGAAGATTTGGTTGAAAAATATAACTTGGTTGATCATGGTTGGTTGCAAGAAATGTATTACGTTCGACATAAGTGGGTTCGTGTGTACACTAAACTTCATTTCACTACCGAGATAACAACTACCTCGAGAAGTGAGTCAATGAATACATTTTTTGACGAGTATGTAAAAGCTAGCACCGGTTTGAAAGAGTTTATAGAGAATTCACAAAAAGCATTGGAGAAACAATATCTTCATGAGAAAGAAGCGGACTATGAAACAAAGTATAAGGAAAGGTCAAGAATAACATCATTCTCATTGGAGAATCATGCTGCATCTATTTATACAAAAGAAATATTTAGACGTTTTCAACACGAACTTAAACAAAGTGGAGCCTATGTTGTGAATGAGAGAGCTTCCATGAGTACTATGCTATTTAAGGTGTACGAAGCACATAAGACCACGGTGGCGGAGGAAAATAGAAAAGTTTATCAAATAACCGTGACCAATGATATGATAAATTGTATTTGTCGGAAATTTGAAAGTTCGGGAAAGATTTGTCGTCATATTATTCGATACTTGAATATGATGCAATGGACGGAGATCCTTTCAAATTTAATTAACTTGAGATGGACCATTGGAGCAAATAAAATTGCCGGGTCTATATCGTATAAACCTCCTATCATTGGCGATATTCTTCAATCACAACCCGCCCGATATACTACTTTGTGCAAAGCCTTTCAAGATTTAGCGGCTCGTGGAAGTTGTTCGGTTCCAAGATTTAAATACGTCATGGGATTTATTGAAGAAGAGTCGGAATATGTGGAAAATTTTCCTATGGAGATGCCTTCTACGAAAAAAACACCATCATGTGAGGATGAACGTGGAGGTGAAGATTTTGATGGATTTGAAGATTTTGAAGATTTGAAAGACCCTATAATTTCCACCACTAAAGGTCGCAAGAGGGAAAGAATGAAAAGTGGCATAGAAAAGTCCACCACAAAAAAATCAAGAAAATGTAATCTTTGCAAAGAATTTGATGTTAAACATGATTCACGAAATTGTCCAAAAAAATTTGATGATTCACAAAAAAAATCAAAAAAAAGGCAAAGAAATGATTTGCTTTTGTTGGATTTGGTTAGCAATTTTCAATTTTGTTAGTTGATTTTTTTTTTGAGTGAATTTGGTGGTGGTTTGATGCTTGAAGTTCATTTTTTTTTTAGTGAATTTGGTATTGATTTGGTGCAATTTTTATGAATTCGGTATTGATTTGGTGCAATTTTAGTGAATTTGGTATTGATTTGGTGGTGCTTTTGATTTTACTTTTTGAGTGAATTTGTAATTGATTTGGTATAGTACAAAAGAAAAAAAACATAACAAAAAAAAACTGGGACTGTACTTACGCTATATTATAGAGCGGCTTACGCTATATAATATAGCGTAAGTACAGAAGTTTTGCTCTGTTCCGCTGTTTTGCTCGGTTCTGCTCTGTACTTACGCTGTATTATATAGCGTAAGTACAGTCCAGTTGCCCTGTTTTTTCCTGTTTGTTGAACATCCTCTGTATATATCCAACAATACAAACCAACCAACAATACAAATTCAAACTCCAACCAACTAAAACTCAAACTAAAACAAACTAAAATTTCAACAACACAACCAACTAGTAACTAAAATAACAAAATCAAACATTTCAACCAATACAATCTCAACAACAATTTTAACATTCAACATTCAACACAATCTTTAACTTACAACTTTGTGCAATTTTAACATTCAACACAATCTTTAACTTACAATTTCAACATTAGAACATTTCAACCAACTAAAACTCAAACTCAAACAAGTAATCAATAATCTCTAAAAATTCGAACTATTAACATACAATCTCAAACTATTAAATTACAATCTTGCCAGTCTTGCATCTTGGGACGCCAAATTCAAGTGTCGAGCTTGGTTTTTATGGAGCTCCCAACCAATACGTCGTCGGAAAAGTGTGATTATATCATCATTCCATTGGACACCACACCAATCTTGGGTATTGCAAGTCAACATACAATCTATATATTTCATAACAAAAACTCCACAATCCCAAGGAGTGGTTTGCCTAGGTCGCTCAATGACGTTTTTAACATCAGGGAATACGACATGTTCAAATTTTTTAGGATCCAACCGATGCAACATGAGAGGGACCAATTTTTCCTATCAAACAAACATGAATTGTCTTAGTAATGTATCAAACAATACTAACATAAATATGGACTACTAGAAATTAAAAAAAAGGAAGATAAAATATACCACAATGTAGAACTGCGTCTTGTATAGCTCTTTTAATTTCATGCAAGGAGCATCGTCCCTTAGAGGATCAAACAAAGATATTCTAAAATCGATCATTGACCACAAGAATAGGATCCAATGACCACCAACAACAAGCGGCATGATAATATAGTCGTAATTGGTCATCATTTCACCATCCTTTATGCCATATGCTTTAAAGTCCGTATCAATGACCTCACATTCACTAGCTTTCCTTTTTGCGGGATTCTTCTTCATTGGTTTGCAATGATGAGCCCCCATCACTTGGAAGAACCACGGAGACATGAAGAAATATTTGATGACACCTTGATGACCAAAGAGGGTTTTTTCTCTTTTTTTCAAGCAATACCGTATAGCAATCAATTATAGTATCCTCCACTTCAAAGCCCGATCTCAAAGAAAAAACCGCTTGGGCACTACAATTGATTGGAAGATTTATAGGCTTACCACATTCCCACCAATTTTCATTCAACCAATTTACTTTATTTATCTTAATCGGCTTTACAAGGGATCCTTTCTCAAATTGGGTAGGATTAATAATTGGAGCACTAGGACCAACCATGTCCCTTGGATTTGTTGATAAACCCTAAAATGAACATAGTGAACAAATGAGTTATTAACGACTTACTAATTGACAAAGTGACATTGTGAAATTACAAATAAAAAATTATACCTCAACCGGAGCCTCTTCCAATTCGAAATGTACAATAGGATCATCGTCGAATTGGGTTGGATTAAGAATTGGAGCACTATGACCAACCATAAAAGTTTCTTGAGTATCATAAGGATGGTCATAATGTTCATACCCCTCGAAATAATTTTCCTTCTCGGGACTAATTTCTTGGATCTTTTTTGTTTTTCTTGCCTTTCTTTTAGGCAAACAACTCTTGAAATCGGGCCTTTCATATGTCGGGCCATATGTCTCGAGCATCAATTCATCAAATTTATTCACGAAGTTTGGTAATATTTCCTCGTGAAAAATCCCCGGCATATCTAAAGAGCAAAGCCTACTCATGTCTCGAGCGGTACATATGATCTACAATACATATGAAGCAAGGACAAATTATAAATATAAATACAAAAATATTCAACGAAACTATCTCAAATAAGCTGGTTGGTTTTGAAGGCGGTAAAATCTTTAATTTGGTAACATTATAGTACCAATCCATATACTCCTATAGAGATATGGCATTCAAAGGTGGCCCAAAAATACCAACACCATTTTGCACAAAGTTATTCCAAATAGCTACATATCGAGCAAAATTGAGATAATGTTGATATACAAAAGAATGTTCGGATCTCACCCTCAACGTTGCCATATCATCAGGTGGCGGCGGCGGAATGCTTAATGGAAAACCAAATTGTCTTCCCACCCTTTCCGGAAGTTGATGTTCAACATCTTCAAAAAAACACAAGGGGCACATGAGCTAGACCGGCAAAAAAGGCCCACCGAAATTGGGCATCATAATGCCGATGGAAGCGAGCATATGGCGTCCAATTAACCCATTGTGCATCAAAGTTATCGAACATCCCGCGATATGCATCAATATTGTGATGCAAATTAAAGTACTTCGATTTTCCCGGGCCAACGGGATCAATCGCCCATGCCAAAGCCCTAGGCCATATATGCTCGGTTTGAGATGCTAGCTTAGGTTGTCCCGGACGCAACCTCTCACGTGCCCAAAGCATCAATATTGTCAAGCATCCCGAAATAGACTTACAATCCTTATGACATGCCTCATGTAAATTCCTGTATAGAAAGGCAAGTGCCGCTGCACCCCAAGCATACCCAAAAATTTTCGATGTATCAATCAACAAGGGAATTAATCTTGGATGAGCCACGTTGTTTGATTTTGTGGGGAACAATATCGCCCCACACAAATTAAACACATACCCCCGTGTATATATTTCTAGAAGCTCCCGATCGTCCTCGCTCGGGCACTTGCAATATCTATTCCTCAAAAAATTTAATTTAACGCCACCTCTACCCAAAGCCTCCTCCCTTTCCTCAAATGAGAGTGTCGGATCCGGCCAATCACGTAACCAAAGATTATTTACGTTAATTGTGTCACCCAAAGTTACCGCCTCTCCAACAACCGGAAGCCCCGTCAACATGTACACATCTTCAAGTGTCACCGTCATCTCCCCGAAAGTAAAGTGGAATGTGTTGGTTTCCCACCTCCAACGCTCCACTAATGAAGTAATTAAAGTCACATCATTTTGCATAACGGTTTTTGGGTTGGTAAACATTCCGAAACCCCAATGTTGTAAAAGATGAATTTGATATGCCTCTAATTTCCATTCATTAAGCAATGAGGTACTTTGACAGATTGTAAGTTTATCACGATGATTAACAACCCATATACTACTACTTATATGGTTATCTTGGTCGACAAGGAGAGAAGGATCAACCGGACCGCAAAAATCTTCCATCTAAAATTCAATACATACAAAAAACTTTAATGCATACAAAAAAAAAAATCCAAACTACACAAATCCAAACTTAATCCACAATGCAAACTTTAATCCTATAAACTTTAAAATGTAAACTTTATCCACAAATCTAAAAATTTAAACCCTAATTTGACAATAATTCGATTCCTAATTAATCCAAAATCTACATAATTCGAACCTTAATTCCAAATTAATCCAAAAATTCGAACCCTAATTCAAAATTATCCTAAAATTCGAACCCTAAATCGAAATTATCCAAAAATCTACATACATACATGTATACAAATCTACAATTATATGATGATGATAATGATGATATATACATACATACATACATGTACACGAAGATATATACATACACAAAATGATGAAATTACTCACTTTATACGAAGATATGATGAGCTTTACTTCCGATTATCCGGTGGTTTTGCCGTTTAACTTTCGATTTACCGGTGGTGTGTAAAGGTTTGTGGAGATTTGTGGTTTGTGATGTTTAATTTGTAAAATGAGGATATGTTTTTCAACCACAATACGCTCTATTATGTTGAAAACCCAGTTTTTGAAAAAAAACCACCTACGCTCTATTATAGAGCGTACTACGCTATATAATATAGCGTAAGTTAAAAACAGATCTGAGGGGCATAAATGTCAACTTGCTTACGCTATATTATATAGCGTAATACGCTATATAATAGAACGTAATACTGTTCATCCGCACCGTTATTTTTTTAATCGGATGGTTATAAACGGGTTGGTTGAATATTTGTGGCTGTATAAGGGACCCTTGTATATAACCTTAATTAAGAGGATCTCTTAAATTTTTTTAATTTTATTTGTGTTCCCTTAGAGGTTCAACAATTAACTTTTGGGGTTTAACGTTTTCATTTTGGGTTTTAGAAATATTCGGAAGGAAGAATAAATCGTATACGAACTTAGGGTTTAGGACCCTAAACCCTAACATATCCTGATTTTTAAATGCATTAGCGTTTAAAAATCAGGCCACCGGATTCTATAAGAATTCACCTATCCCAATAACAAAAAAACCTGACTTAAACGATCCTGTATTAAGAGCTAAATTAGCTAAAGGTATGGGTCATAATTATTACGGAGAGCCCGCTTGACATATGTAAATTGGTATAATTGCTGTAACGCGTTTAAAAATCAGGCCACCGGATTCAATTTTTTAATTAAAATTTTTAAATTTATAAAAAACAATTTTAATTAAATTTAGGGGTTCGACAATTAACTTTTGGGGTTCAACGTTTCTATTTTGGGTTTTAGAAATATTCGGAAGGAAGAATAAACCGTATACGAACTTAGCACGTTTAAAAATCAGTAGCCAGATTCTAGTTTTAATTAAAAATTTTAAATTTTAAAAGTACAATTTTAATTAAATTTAGAGATTCAAGGGGTTACTCATTTACCATATGCGTAACCCATGTAAGATTAAAAAAAATGTAAAGGTTACTCATTTACTAAATGCGTAACCCATCAAGGTTAAAAAAAAAATTGCAAAGATTACTCATACACTAAATGCGTAACCAATGCAAGATATAAAAATTTTTTTACACAGGTTACTCTTTTTCCATTTGCGTAACCAGTGCAAAAATTTAAAAAAAATAAAAAATTGGCAAGGTTACTCAGTTACCATATGCGTAACCACTGTTGGATTTTAAAAAAAAAAACTGTGAAGGATACGCATTTCCAGATACCCATTTGGCAAATACGTATCTCACCGGATAATTTTGCGCACGGTTTCAGAATGAGGTATTTTCGTGAAAAAAAATCAGAAAACAGTTATTCTTAGGATAACAATTAGACAAGAAAAAAAGGTAAATAAAAATTGATACTCAACGACCGAGTAGTGGTGTCGTCTCCAATTCACACGCACCAAATTTTAAAATCTCAAAGAAGAATAGTTATAGCAGGGAAGGGAAGGGATAGATCACCCCATCTGATTGATTGTTTATCCGATCAGGTAACTTGTTGTTAATTTAATTCCATTTCTGTAGTCTGTAACATATCCTATCCTATGTATAATCAAATCGTATTCGTTTTTATGTTTAAATCCTTCATTCTAATTGCTCTGATCTAATTTACACACACTACTACCAATTTAGGGTTTCACACACACCTATGGCTGCTCCGCCCGCTAGACCCCGAGCCGATTACGATTACCTTATCAAGCTTCTTTTGATCGGTGACAGCGGTTTGTATCCTATATCCCCCTTTCCTCCTTTTTATATTTAACTTTTTCAGATTTGCATTTAGGTATTGCATATGTATTTCGTAATCCTGCTGCTTCTGTTTATAATCACTCGTAAATGCTGTACTCTGTTTTCGTGTGTGATCTTCTTGTTTTTATAATAATGCGTTTTGTTTTTGTCGTTTTTTGGATTTAAATTTTGATATTTTGGTTTGTTCTAGTACGAGTGCAAATATGTTGAGCTTAATTTGTAAACCGTACTGTAGTTGTTAGATTTCCGAATATAATTATACAAGCGAATTATGCATATCCGCATTGCTTGGTAGCTGATCACCTACTTTAGTTATGTCACAAACTATTGTCTTCAGAGATGATACATAGACCGAGACTCGTTCTTGTTAGTGTGTTGATTGTCCTACTTTTTGAAATGATTTCCCCCGGATTTTGCCATTTTGGTATTTGCCCATTCCCTTGTGTACAAATATTTTGGCTCAAAAAGTCGGTCTGTTTTCATTTCTCTATCTTCTTTCAGTTTTAAATGCTGTAAGTCGTTGCCTGACTGCTGTATTGTCCTCTGTACCTCCATGGCATAGAGGAAAATTATACAAATGTTTGAACACGCATTTCAGTTTCAGTGAGAGTAATTCATCGTGTAAAATGTTCGAATGAGTGTAAGATGTTGTATAACTCATTGTGTAATTTAGTGAGAGTGGTTACTAGTGGCATCTGGTTAAGAATACTACTGCAGGGCAACCATTTCAGTTTTCACAGATTTATTTAATTTTTCTTCTAAATGTGCATATGGAATTGCAGTGTTTAGTGATTTGTATGTATAGAAAGTTGATTGTACTGTATTTGCTAAGTCTTTGTCTTACAATTATTCGGTTCATTTATCTCCAATTTGAAACTAACTTGAAAGTGTAACGACCGGTGTTTAATAACTATCATCCCGGTAAAGCTGCTAGATTTGTACTTGTATTGTATTAATCTGCTTACTGTTCGATCCCGTTATCGATCTAATATATGGAATTCTCATTTGTTTTTCTTAAAAGGATTATAATATACTTACCGTTGCTCACAGGTGTGGGTAAGAGTTGCCTCCTTTTACGATTCTCAGATGGTTCTTTCACCACTAGTTTCATTACAACCATTGGGTAGGTATTTTTTAATTTTATGTTTTACATGGTCCTTTGTTACAGTAAATTTGTGAACAAGTACTAACTAATGGAGGCTTTTTATAGTATTGATTTTAAAATAAGAACAATTGAGCTTGATGGAAAACGAATTAAACTGCAAATCTGGGATACTGCGGGTCAGGAACGATTCAGAACAATTACTACTGGTATGTGTACGGGAGCACCTTCTGTTGTCTCTCTTCCTTTCCAGAAATATATGTGATGTTTATGTCGTGTTTGCATTTTTATCAGAATTGATAATTCTATTAAGATCTTATAAAGTGGCATTCAGAGAACTTTGGAAACGATACCCTAGTAACATGAATTAAGGTCTATGCAGTGTTTGCATTTTTAATATCATTGATAATGCTTTAATGTTCTTATAATATCAGTGGCATTCACATTACTTTGGATTAGATACCCGAGTAATGTAAGTTCAGGTTTCCATGCAACATAGTTTGGAGTATGTCATTGCACAAGCACTCACTCTCGCTTATGTCTCTCTGGGACAATCACGATCCAATAGATTGACTGAAAAGTGCAATTGCTATTTGTGGGCACACAAACAAAAGATGTTTCTCTTTGCGTGTTAAGACCCATGATGTGGAAATGCACTACATGTTTTATGATAGAAGCTCAAGAGGTCACGAGAAGAACATAACTTAATGCGCATCTGTAAAACTTAATAAATTTTAACAGCTCTATAGCCTTTCCCTGTTACTGAACTTTGTGACAAATACATAAAAGCAACTAATGTGGAAAGATTTACACATATACACAGATGTGCATATATTCATGCAAGTCACGGATTATAAGCTTTGGACTTGGGATCACATCATCTTATATCCTCTCTGGAAAATATTGAGATAGATAAGTGTTTCTACTATGGCATCGTGGAACTTCTTTACCGTCTTAAGGGCATTTAGTGGTGATAGTGGCATCATGCTGTATAACATGTTAGCTTTGGTTTTGTCAGTTCTTATGGTTGGCAATTGGCATCATCTTTAGTTCTTTACACATACAGTCCAGTTCTAACTTACATAATGTTTGTCAATCAGAAAGTATGCATTTCAGTTGGTAAAAATTAAACTATATTGGTTTCGAGCTCCAACTGTGAAATTAATGTGATCAAGTTAACTTGCACCTTGTTTTTAATTAATGTCTTATAGTAACACTAAGTTTTCATGTGTCTAATGTACTATATGAAGTTTTAGAAATTTGACCAACAATTTCTGTTATGCTTTTTGCTAGGTTTAGAACATTAATATACTTTTTCCAGTAATGATATGCTAAATATTGTTCCCGCTTATGCAGCTTATTACCGTGGAGCCATGGGTATTTTGCTGGTGTATGATGTAACCGATGAATCTTCTTTTAACAGTAATTGATCTTCCCAGCTTTCTTTATCTTTCTTATACGATTCTTTGTTTCAGTTATGTATATTAAATTATTAATCAACTATGTAGTACATTGTTCTATGATGGTTGACGTCCTTCTATTCTCTTCACAAAAAAAATATATTTGATATTTCACTAGGTGCATTCAATCTATCTTGCTGCATCCATCATTTTTTATTATTGCTTGCAAGTTGGCTGCTGCTCTGCTCTATAAAATACTATTAAATTGTTTAATATCCCATTACTTTTTTTACTGTTTTTGTTCTTATTGTTTCACCTGTTCCCATTTGTAGATATTAGGAACTGGATCCGTAACATTGAACAACATGCTTCTGATAATGTAAACAAGATTCTGGTGGGCAACAAGGCTGACATGGATGGAAGCAAAAGGGTCTGCTCTATTCTCCTTACCATTGTTCAGCTTCGCTAACTTTGCATGCATGCATGGTATACAGAGTTTTTGTAATTGCTGTCAGTAGCTGTCTTTAACATTGATCCCAGAGGAACCCAATTTTATTTTTCCACAGGCCGTTCCTACCTCGAAGGGGCAGGCACTTGCTGATGAATATGGCATTAAGTTCTTTGAGACTGTGAGTAAACTTATGAATGTTTCATATTTGAACCGTAAATTACGTGCTATTTCTGTCATAAATCGAATGTGCAACTTTTGTCATTGTGGTGATGTAATAATTTAAACAGAGTGCAAAGACGAATATGAATGTAGAAGAGGTTTTCTTTTCAATTGCTAAGGACATAAAGCAAAGACTTGCTGAAACCGATTCAAAGACCGAGGTACGAACTTCTTAATTCAAGTGCTTACAAGATTCTAGTCTTCTTTGTACATACCTCACCTTTTGAATAGCATGACGACATATCCAGTGCTGTTTATCTTTTCTCCATGGCTTTTACTGACCCGTCATGCGAAATTCTGCAGCCGCAAACTATCAAGATCAACCAACCAGACCAGGGAGCAGGGACCTCTGCAGCTTCACAAAAATCAGCCTGCTGTGGCTCTTAAGAGAAATTCATCTGTGGGGGGGTGAGAGTTGAAACCGTGGTGTACTGGACAAGAAAGTTGAATACCGTGGTGTTGAGGAAGATTTTCTTGTTTTGATTGCTTGTATTGTCGCACTAGAACCATTTTTATTACAAAGTTGTATTTGAGTGATAATTCCTATTTCAAAAAATTGACCAGTATAGAAGTGTTTACTTGTCTAGTTCATAACATTGTATTTTCTTGCAGTTTGCAAGTAGCAGCAGCCTCTTTTGTTCACCGTTTTAAAGGATATTGTCTTGAATGCTTTTAGAATTAGTGCCCATTCATTTGGTGCTACTTGTAGCTTGTTGCTTCCCCATTTTTTAGGCTTGCAGGTAGATACATACCTTGAGTCATTAGTGTTTGGAAGAAATCCTTATATAGGAATAGGATATATAATCAGAACTCATGCATATGCATTACATTTCAAATATGATGTAGCTTTGAAGGATTTAATTATTAATGACCGAGCTAACTCGTACATCTATCTTTATTATTATAATTAGATTATAGCTCGTGCTATGCACACGGGTATTTTAAAAATATATTAATAATTATAATAAATTAGATAATTTTATATTTAAAAATTGAATTATATAATTCTAATAAAAATAAAATTAATACAATAAGTGCATTTCTTTATATATTGTAATAAATTTACTTTAATTATATATTTTATTATATGAAGTATTTGTTATATATAATATGAGATCATTTAAATTAATGATATTTTATTGTATTGTATTTATTATATATGTTATGAGATCATTTACATTAATGAAGTTACCAAAATTTAAAAATTAAATCAAATCTAAATTAGTAAACTTACCATAGATAATGTATATTGCATTAATGATATTTAAATTTGATATATAAATATTCCATAATCGAAAATGGCTCAAATAATCCAATGGATCTTCTACAAACAAAAAATGGATACCAAACCAAAAATATGGATAGTCCATAAATCCAAATAAAGTTAAAAAATTATAATCGAAACCTGAATGTGGATACCAAACCTAAGAAACGGATTATTCACTAATTTATAATATATAGATATCTATATATCTTAATTCCAAAATATGGCCATATCCCGTGGATACTATCCAATGGGTTTTCCTTTGTTTTTTTCACAATACTTGACCCGACTCCATTTTTTTTCTACCCAACTTTATTACCCATTTTCTCGTGGATATTACCCATCTCATCTCCTATTATATTTTACACTACAAACACATTTGCTGGATATTACTTGACCCGGATCCATATAATACAACCCAATCAATCAATATCATATCTTTGCATATATTGAGGCATTATTTGATTCATTCATTTTTATATGGCAAGTTGTTATACGTTTGAATTTCAAAATCAATCCCAGACCTTATCTCTGCCATTTTCACATATTGTGCAACCAAATCATTCCTTTCTTTATGGCAATTTGTTACATTTTTTAATCTTTATTTTTTATTATCAGCGACTAAAACATTGATCTTCATCTTTACTCATCAATTCGTTCTGCTAAATCCGGTTGAATCAATACAATCATCGACATGGAAAACGGAGGTAACCTAGTTATTATCATCTTTTTTTTTGACAGAACAGTTATATGCTTTGTTTGTCTATAAAATTATACTCTGAATTCCACAGGTCGAAAAAGAGCACATCTAGGATCTGCTTCTCCTTCTTCTTTACGGAGAGTAAGTTAATATATTTAATTTGTTCGTGTCGTATGTATTTGCATTCATCATAAAATTTGAATTATTGGATATTAGACCAGAGGAGGCGTGGCGGAGGTTCCTATGCCAAGAATCAATACCAGCGTCTTTGCCCATCAATTCATTCGGCTAAATCCGACTGAATCAATACCATCATCGACATTAATATTGTTCGGACAAAAGCTGTGATCTACACTCTGTATTCTTCTAACTCTTTTGTGATCTGTATTCATATCCAACAATCTACGGGCAAGAAAGGTATGTATGGTTAGTGTTTCAGTTTTCGGAAGATTTTCTTTGTAGAATATCACAGTTTTAAGCTTCGTTTTATTCACACACGGGTTGTAGCGCATGCCTTTGGGTCCTCTATCTCCTTCTTCATTTTATATCATTACTAATGTATGGGTGATTCTTCTATAATTGTTTGATTGATGGTTATCGTTTTGATTTTGCATTCCTACTGTTTGATATAAGTTCTGAGATAATTTTCTGTTATTTTTCCATGCTTGACCTCATCGCTTCGATTGTTTTTATAATTATAAATGGTTGATTTTTTTTTTTTTTGGTTGAATGGACCAAGGATTTATAGGTATTGATGGAGGTTATGCAACCTTTGTTAGATTTGTAGGTATGGATATTTTGTAGGTGTTCGGGATGATTGAAGCAGAAGCAGCTGTAGCTTAAAAAAATACATCTGCTTCTCTGTGTTAAAAATACTAATTTGTTCATAAATTGCAGACAGTAAGCGATCTGGACGTAACTTGCAATTCTACACAAACAACAATTCGGAACCCAAACTCTACAATGACTAATGCAGAAAGTATAAATCCCATTATCACTTCTAATGGTACATTACAATTCTTCTATATAATGATGCATCCTATGTTTAACATCTATTGTTTATGTTCTGTTTTTGACTAATTATGTTTTTGATTACTAACAACTCCAAGGACCACTGTTACACATGGAATTTGAAATATCAACTCTCAGTTCAGGAGAGTCGATATCGTTGCAGGTACAATGAAAATCATGAATAATTAAATTTGATGGTATATTACTTTTATCGTGTAACATGATAATGATTACTATTAATGTTAGGTTTGTCGATGATAGTTATAATCATAGTATATGTGTCAAATTTAATATGTTTAGATTCAAAAAATAGTATATTGAAACATGAGTACCATCACATTTGTAGGTGTTCCAATATTGCCTTATCGATTAAAATTATTAAAAAGATTTTATGTTTTAATGTAGGAAATGTTTTTACACCATTGCAGGGAAGAGGCAATAACGGTGTTAGTATCCCAGGTACAAATAAAACTTAAGTAGATTTAAAAAGTGTGATCATTGCCAGTATCCATGATTTTAATTCTAGCAGCCATGACTTCTGTCCATGCAATTTTATCATATGTTTTTCTTGGGAATTTGTACTTAGGTTATGTTATAGTTGGTGTTTGTTATGGTTCTCCATCGCCGTTGATTCCCACCATTACCCAGGCAATAACTAATATGCTGTCGAGACTGATTAGGTATAGCTTTCACAACTGAATTACAAATATTAGCCTAGAAGGTTATATTATTAATAGAGTTCGATGTAGTTCTTAGTGGCCCTTGATTTACACCATTTGCGAGGCCATATCTAATTTGTGCTTCTAATTTGATATAGCTCTCAAAACTGAAATACACAAATTAGGCTATATTAGTAATTACCATCTTTTTAAAAATAAAGAAGGAACAAAGTTCTAAAATCCTACTACTTGCATATTCTATGAATGAAAAAATTTATACTATAAATCAAGGAATGCTGCATGAATAAAACAAATAACAACCACTACAGGCTTAAACTAAAACACAAAGGCAACAGGCACTAGAAACGTGATGGTACTCAATAAATGGATTAAGTCCCTATTTTTACTAACAGCTTTACGAAATGAAGGACAAGTGAATAATTTCTCTCTGACTGATATCGTTATCTCTACCATCAAATGACCAACAATGACGAGCACCTGCACCATGAAGTCTAGAATTTCTTTCACGCCAAATACTATGAACTGCCACAGCCATAAATAAATACAGAATATGCTTTTCTGCATGAGTTGTAGAGGTCTGAAAAAACTGCTCAACTAACCAGCCGAATCAATTTTTAAGAGCTAACCAAAAGCAAATCGAGCATTTCTTAATTGCCCTGCAGTGCCGAATGGTAGGAAGCCAAGGATGAGCAATTTATGAGGTCCTGATTGTTTCCCAGATGCTAGAAATGTTGTTCTCTGACCACTCCAAAGGATTGAATCACATGTAGAAATTCCAGTACTAAGAAGTAGGGTTTTAAGCTCGATAGCAAGAACATGATTTGATGGATGGGTGTTCCAAGAAGCACCATTCATCATAGTACCAAATTTAGCTAAATTGCAAGAATCAACCACATTAATAATGCTTCTGAAATGAGAAAATAGAGGCTGATTGTTCATCCACGGATCATGCCACAACAAAAAAATTGAGGCACCCCTAAATTTGCCCCAAAATTTTACCCAAAAATTGATGTGTCACATGAATAAGTGGTAACTTTCCTAATGATAATACGAGACCCCGCCTGCATACATATGAACCCACAAATTAAAACTTGCCATTTGTCATGCCATGTCATTTGAGAAATTTTTTGGTAAAATTTTTGAGACACATAGCACTACTCTTCTTCCTACTACATAACGGGTATGATGATGAATAGATTGTCTGAATCAGGTACATCTACATGTCCAGGGACCTAGATTATTTATACAATTCCTAGAGCATAAATATAAATGCCTTTAACTATTATGAAAGTCTTTAAAGTTTTAGCTTAAATTAGTAATCACTTTGTTCTCCAATGCAACGATTGGCCTACTATATAATGTGAATCTATAATTGTTATAGTACGTTTAAAGTAAAGTATTATATGTTATAACATTTATGTGATTACCTAAGTTAGGACTTCTATCTGTTTATGACCTTAAAATAGTAATTATAGGCTACCGAAATATTGATAAAATAAGTGCTTCTCTGTTTTTTTGTTATTCTTGACTCTGCGGTACTTAGCAACGAACTTCTATGATAGTTTCTGGATATATAGAGAGCGTGAGTTTTGCAACTTCTCGCAAGATTTGGCCTCTTTTGAAAATTCTGCATTATAGCTTCTTGATTCAGATTTTTGCAAAACCAGCTCCCTGAAACTTTTGAAAACTATTTGTTTTCTTCAGTGGAGTTGTATACATGACTGCCTTATACTAATTTGTTATATTCTTCTTTTCATATTGTCAAATATATTCATTTTTGACATCTTTCTGAAGTGTGCTTTAAGTTGACACTTGAATGTGGAATTAAACTACAACTTAGCAATTTTGCTAATAATCTACTATCTGGGATTCAACCAACACTTCTATATATAAACACAAAAGTGAAACTACCATCACAACATGAGCTTTTATACAATATAGGCACTTTGACCTTGCCAGAGAAATAGAACCCATTTGACCTTAAATGCAGTATATCAGTTCATGCTTAAATTTTAATGGAATTTGGTTAAATTTTAATGTAATTTAATTTATTATTCCCTTAAGAAAGTTACAAGTGTCGGACTTTAGAATTTTTGTCATGTATAATTGTTTACATTTAAATAAATTTGATTCTTTATTGTGTGAATTTTTTATTATTAGTTGTGACCAAAGTTGATTCTGGCTTAAGATTTTGTGTGTGGCTCATATATTTCTCCTTATATCTAAATTATATTCAGCTTCACAATTTCAAGACATTGCAGTATTTGAAGGATACATGGAGGACGTGACGTAGATGTTCTGATTGTTAAAGGAATTTGAGATGGATGTTCTGACTGTTAAAGAAGCTACACATTTCATGGTACATTTAGTGTAGATTAAGGTAGGTGATCAAGTTTCGGAAGGTAATTTAATGATTGCTGATGAAGAATTTAAGGTAGGTGATCAAGTTTCGGAAGGTAATTTAATGATTGCTGATGAAGAGTTGGTAGAAGGGATCTCTGAGGATTATACACATTTGCAAGAATATAAATTGAACCGATCCATGTAAAATTGATTTTGTAGTTTGTACACTAAGATCATATTCATATGCCACAAGATTGCAAGTTGAGCATACTAAAGATCCTTGATTAAATATTTTGTAGTTACACCCACTTATTTTTTCTATAAGATAGATTGATAATAGACTCTTACGCTCGAAATTATACCACAAAAGGTTAAACAATCTTACTTCATTTTTCAGGTTTCCTATGTTCAAAATGTGATCACATTGTACCTTACTCGCTGCTAATATATTGTAAGAGAACGAAGCGGATGAACGTAGTTTTTGAAAAAAAATTATATAGCATTTCGATATTGAAATATATTGCCTGAAGTGGATTTGGTAATCACTTTGAGGAGTCACAGCTGAAGTATTTTTTCATCTGCTTGACTACCATGTTGCTCATTCCTTTGTTTATAAAAATTGCAAATCTTGGAGATTGGAGAACAGAACTTTTGTTTGGGAGAGCATTATCTTTGCAAAATTTTCATGGCTTTTGTTCTCAGTTTTTTGTATAAATGAATGTGTATATCTTTGGGGTCATGAAATTAGTATGCCCTTCGAGGTGGTGGCGTTTATTTGCACCAAAGTTGGTTCTATGGGTACACATTATTATACAAGCAAATTTGACTTTGAATTTATAGCAAAATTTAAAGAAAATAAAAAATATTTTTGTGTGCAAAACATGAGCATGTTACTAGGTAAGTCTTATTTTATCATCATTTAAATTTTTAATCCGAAAATAATACAAAATTTTGATGATAAAATGCGAGACGGCGCCGTAAGGCGACGTCGAGTAACATTCTACTATATATTTATATTAAAAACTCATTTAAATCAACTTGAAATTAATAAATCAAGTACACGAAATTATCATGTTTAATTAATTAATGTTTTGAATATAATTAAAAATATACTGTACACACTATTTGCTATTTCATACTATATGGTAGGTATTATTTTTTAATAATTTAATTTATCATCAATTAAATTTATCTTTGAAAATAATAAAAGCTTTTACATAATAAAATGCGAGTGGTGTCCTGACCGATGTCGAGTAACATTCGATTATATATTTATATAGAGTAATATTGAGTGAAATTTATATTTTGCAAATTCGGATCACATTTCATTTAAAACATAAATAATTTAATAGATTTATATGTTTTCATATTTAATAGATTTTATAAAGATTATTAAAAAGGAGGATGTTTGATTGTTGTATTATTTAAAGTCTTATATTTAATGAAGATACGGGATTACTTTTTCTTAAACTTACTTTTCAATTATTTAATTTTAATAAAATTTTTATTTTGCTCTAATAATAAACAATACTCCCTCCGTCCCTCCCAATTCTTTACATTTTCTATTTTGGGATGTCCCTCCCAATTCTTTACATTTCCAAACTTTCCAAAAATAGTAAAGTTTTAACCTTTAAACAAATAAAAAGGGCCCACCACTTCCCACTACTTTCCTCCATCTTTTGAATCTATTACTTAAATATTGATAGGACCCACAATTTTACCCACTTTCCACTCACTTTCTTTCTCTCCCTACTTACTTTTTTCTCCTTTTTTAATCTCCGTGCCCAACCCAAATGTTAAGAATTGGGAGGGACGGAGGGAGTATCAGATAACAATGGCTAAATGGTATCGTATTATTTTTAAAAAATGTACTTTATTTAATGTTTCGTACTTTGATAAAAATTGCAGACATTCTTTTTTCACAATAATAAAATTATTCGTTATTTGATTTTTTTTTTCTTTGGTGATGATAATAACATTGGTATTATAAAATGTGAGATGATGAGCGACGTCCACCAATATACAACTATATATCATATATAGTAATATTGAGTGAAAATAATATCTTATAACAATTTTTAGTAATCACATTTCATTACTGAATATAATGTACACAAATTTTTATATTTAATAAATTTAATAAAGATGCTTATGCACCACTTAATGAAAATATGATCAAATTATTTTTTTTAAATCTATTTCTCAATAATTTAATTTTAACATTATTAAAGTTTTGCTCCAATATCAATAATAATTTTCATAAAACAAAAATTAGATGGTGTGTTCGAGTTATAATTTATGTATGTAGAGGTTTTCTGTTACATATATAAGTTCCTGCAAATTTTCGGGTACTAAAACAAATCAATTCTCACAAAAAAAAGAATAAATTTAATATATGGGTAGAAAAATCACCGACAGAAGTACTAAAACTCTCAATAAAAAAAATTATTGAAAACAAATAATATTAAGAGAAAACAAAAAAAATGATGCTTATTATTAACAAATTGTTAATGACAACCCATAAACGTAAAAACTAATATTATGGTTCTTAGATTAAATCATCTCCGATAAGGGTTGCCAAATCCTACGTGCCATGGTATCCCCTTAGTTACCTGGAGGGCCGGAGTTGTATAGTTGCCAACACATATAGTTAAAACACATATAAATTCTTTTGACAAAAAAACACATATAAATTCTCAATAGTGAATTTAAGTCTACCCACTTTTATATCTCTCATGTTTTTTTCATTTATCTACAATTTATGTATAGGACCACATTGACAACTTTTAAAGTTGCTAACTACTGGAGTAAATGTTTAATAAATGTTACCAATAATGAAATGGATAAGAGAGGGGATAAAAAAAATAATAAATATGATGATGTGGTAGAAGTTGACAACTATTTTAATCTCTATCGGAGATGCTCTAAGAGGAACGGGAGGAGAGGCGAGTGTTCGTATATCAATACATAAGTTTAATATACTGAATTTTATTGTCTTTAATTGCTTAAATTCTTTTATTAATTTTAAACAAAATTTATAAAATTTTCACTAGCATGCGTAGCGCGGACAAAGTCCCTAGATATATTGATTAATGAATTATCAAATTGTAAGAAATATATTTTACTACACCTTCTTCGATCACACATTTCATCTAAAACCTAATTAATTAAATCAAACATATTCAAATTTTAATATTTAACAAATTTAATGAAGATACTCGAAAATAGATGTCGAAAACTCAATGTTTAGAGTTTTATGTCGATAAAAGAATATTATCGGATAATTTTTAAATCTCATATATTTATTGCCCAATAATCAAAATTCTTCGACTATAATTTTAATTTTTATATTCCAAAATACGAGACGGCGCCGCGAGGCAACGTCGAGTAACGTTATACTATATAACTACATTCACTTATATTGAGTGATAAATTATCAAATTGTAAGAATTATATTCTACATTTCTACTACACCGTCTTGGATCACATTTCATTTTAAACCTAATTAGTTAAATCAAACATATCCAAATTTTAATATTTAAAAAATTTAATGAAGATAATCGAAGATAGATGTCGAAAACTCAATATTTAGTGTTTTATGTCGATAAAAGTATATTATCAGATAATTTTTAAGCCTCATATATTTATTGCTCAATAATCAAAATTCTTCAACTATAATTGTAATTTTCATATTCCAAAATGCGAGACGGCGCCGCGAGGCGACGTCGAGCAACGTTATACTATATAACTACATTGACTTATATTAAGTGGGACATTATCAAAGTGTAAGAATTACATTTTACTACACCTTCTTGGATCACATTTCATTTTAAACCTAATTAGTTAAATCAAATATACACAAATTTTAATATTGAATGAAGATGATAGAAAATAGATGTCAAAAAATCATTGTTTAGAGGAAAGAATATTATCGGATAATTTTTATGTTTCTTATATTTTTTATTTAATATTTAAATTTTTTAACAAATTAGTATATAACATATGAAGTATATTAAAATGTAATCATATAACTCTAAATCGTATACTCCCTCCGTCCCTCTCATTTCTTTACAGTTTCTATTTTGGGACGTTCATCTCATTTCTTCACATACCATAAATAGTAACTTTTAACAATAAATTACATTATTACATCCACTACTTCACTCCACTTTTTCAACACTTTACACTATTACACCCACGACTTCACTTATTTTAACAATAAAATCACTATTACACCCACTAATTTACTTATTTTAATCATAATCCTTGGTCTCCGTAAAGAACCACGAGGGACAGAGGGAGTATAACATATGTGGATTGAACAAATTATTATATTAACATTCAATCATATATATTCTGTTAAATCAATATAAGCACAATTACATATCTCCATTATTGTTACACCGGATTAAAAAGGGAGATTGAAATCAAAAGTATGAAGTTTCAATTCTTTCTTCCGGTTTAAAATAATATAGTTACTATTTTAAATGGGAGATTGGTTATTTCATATTACGTTAAGAATAATATACTTAATTTTAAGAATAAATTTAGAGCTGTGATTGGCATTGTCTGAAAATGAAATTAAAGCTTTAATATTCAAATTTATTTATATATAAAATTAATTATATTTTTTATTTTTAATTAAATAAGGTATATAACCAAAAAGACTCCCTTTCATTACATTGATATTGGTTATTTTATTTCACCTTAAGAACAATATACTTACAATTTTCAGACTAATTTTTATTAATTTATGTTGGTGACTTTAGGGGTAGTGATAACGCCCGACAGAAAAAATAGTGTTTACACATATCTAAAATATAAAAAGCATCTCCCGACAAAAAAACATTTAAATAACATTTAATATAATTTTTTATTAAAAAAGCTAAATATATTCTTATGATTTATAATCATCTTATTTTTTAATTAAAGTATCAATTTTTCTTCGCACGCGGAGCGCGGGCAAAATGCCCTTATGAAACAATGATGAGTATTCCACTTTGAATTTATAGACGTTTGATTAACTTGCAAAGTGATTGGTTTGTTTTTTAACTTCCACGTTCTATGACATGTTCTACACTAATCCATTATGAATTCTTTTGATCATGGCATATATATGTTTGATGGATAGTTTTTTTAACGAACAGAGATATTGGTGGGTTTTATTACTTCCACGACTTAATTTAATGGCTTATCAATTTTTTTTAATTAGACTAAGTTTTGTGAGTAAACTTCTATACTTTTTGCACGTATACATTTTACTTGATATTATTTGTGGAATTTATATTTTTATGTTGATATTGTTGGAATTTTTATATTTTTTGATATTATTTTAAAAACATTAAACTATATTAAAATTTTTATTTTGAAATTTGAAATATGAATTTTGTATTATAATTAAATTACAACTTAATTTGATAGTTATTTGAGATAGATACACCCGTCTCCAAATTTACTAATTTTTAAGTTTAAAAATTTTGAAAATTATTATATTTAGAACATATTCTAAATAAAGTTATTGTAGTTTTTCTTTTGAAGCATTTTAATAATAATAATATTATATGACCTAATGTTATTATATTGAAATTTTAATTAATATTTAATGACTAAATCAAATTTTTGTTTTGTACAGGTAGAAAATGAGATTCATAGTTAAAATCATGAATTATATTTGTTTAATTCCTTTTCATATAATATAAATATAAATATAAGTCTGTTGACAATTCTTAAAATATTATTTAATTTAAATATCATTTTTATGGTCAAAAATCACAAGTACTTATATATACAACGCATTTTTCGAACTAATAGAATGTCAACTCATACTTATGATGTGTTAGTATTAAAATTTATCGTCAAATTTATAATAGAATTCCATATTAAAATTTATCGTCAAATTTAATCTTATAAATTTATCGTCAAATTTATCATATAAGTTCCATATTAAAATTAAAGTTTTTGGAGTTAATTTTTGAAAGAGTAAATTAAAGTTTTTATAGTTTCAACTTCAAAAGTTTGTGTTTTACCGGACAAATCCAAATTGGTTGCCCATGTTTTAAATAGTGTAACCAGCTATTTAATATTCGGAAATTTCTGAAGCTTCTTAAATTACAAAAACAATAGAAATGGTCTATTGTTTATATTTGCAATTTATATCTATATAAATAATGGTCTATATGCTCAAAGTACACATCATTATTTCCTTGAATTTGTCTATATGCTAAAACAAAATGGTCTATATGCTAAAACAATGAAATTTGTCTATTCGGAATCCTGAGCAATAGAAATTGCTCAAAGTACACATCATTATTTCCTTGAATTTGTTAAATTTTAAAAAAATTCGCTCAAATTAATTTCAGCATCAGGATTCTCAACGGACCAAACACATCTATAGTGAAATACTTCTACTCCGTATGTATTATTTATTAGTATTGAATAATTAGTAATGGTTGCAATATTATTTAATAAGTTTATTTCTATCCATCAAATTTCTTTTTAAAATACGTAATTATGATAATCGACGAGTGTCGATGGTTAATTATGTAATTAATATAGTAATTAAATGAAAACAAAAAAAAAGACCCGTGTGCGTAGCACGGGCATAAATACTAGTATACTGATAATTCCCCTTGCCTATTTTGAACAGTAAAGGGATTTTTTTTGAAAATTGACCTTGCTAATGAGCTAAATTACAAGGACTGCCAATACTTTTTGTCTATGCAGTGTGACAACTAGATCTGATAAATCGGATGGATTGGATCAATTTTCGGTTTTGTTATATTTGGATACAATTCGGATCGGATCTAATTCGGTTTGGGTCTAATATCGGTTTTACAAAATTTTAAGGTTATTTATTCAAAATACTGAAAAAATTAAGTTTTTTTGCAAAAATACTATCTAAGTTTCTAAATTGCAAAAATACAATTTTTTGTCGCATTAGGCCGCGCAGCGAACACATTAGGTAGGATAAGTGTCGCATTAGGTAGTTTACACTAAAAACGCAAAGATTTATTTTTCAGCATTTATTTCTGAAAAAATCCCAAATTTTAATCGTTTTCAGTTCGGTTCAGATCTAGTCTCGAATCTGATCGATTTCATATTAAAATCGGATAAATTTCGGATTAAGATCAGATAAGATTCGGTTCAGAACTTTTCGGATTGGAATTTATCGAATCAAAAAAATTTGATTTCAATTATGTTGTATAAATTTTGAATTATCATTGAAATTAAATAAATGTCATTAGTAAGTTTGTAGATGTATTGCTATAACGCGAAAAAAAAAATACTCAATTGAGTAATATAAAACTTGATTATTTTTTGAGTATTTAATATTTAATATCTAGTCTCCACTTGGACCAGTAATATAAAATAATATTTTTGTTAAATATATAATATTATAATTTTATCAAAACAATATTTACTATATTATACATTATCCATTTATTTTTAAAATATGAAATATATTCACCTTTATTTTCACTTCTTACAAAATTAAAAGTAAATTTCGTTTTTAAAATTTTGTTATTATCAAATACACACTATACCATATATAATTTAATTATATATATATATATATATATATATATATATATATATATATATATATATATATATATATATGTAATATTGCTCGATGTTTCCAGCAAACATGTGTATCTAGGAGATATGAAGGTTCAACATGTGTAAATATAAAGTATATTTAATACCTATTTTCTAGAATAAATAATATTATTCGTTTTATTTTTAAAATTAAATATTTACTATACATGAATATTTTAATACATATATGATATCTTGAAACATTTTTTTCCTAAAATATAGAATATTTTAAGTTAGAGAGAGAAATTATATCCTTATATATAATAAGCGTAAGAGGGATCTTATCCATAATTTTGGTTTGTTTACTGTACTACCAAAATAATATCAATCGTCGAATCTAATATTTTAAAAAATAGACGATAAAGATTATATCACATTAAAAAAGATTATATCACATTAAAAAGAAAATTTTAATCTAAAAAGATATTATATCTTTATATATAATAAGCGTAAGAGGGATCTTATCCATAATTTTGGTTTGGTCACTGTATTACCAAAACAATCTTAACCGTCGAATTTAATATTTTTAAAAATAGACGATCAAGATTATATCATATCAAAAAGAAAATTAAAATCTAAATAGGATATATATCATATTAAAAAGAAAATTATAATCTAAATAGGATATAATTAAAAAAAGATAATATTGGAATTGAATTTTAAAAGAAAATTATAATATGAAAAGGATATAATTAAAAAATGATATAATTGAATTTTACTTATTTTTTTATAATATTAAAAAAAAGCTTATATTTACTATTTGGCTCTATCCTGAGATCTAGAAATCATTAGATTTGGATGATTTTACGGTCCATGCGAAACTCATAAAATTATCTTTAATTTAGTGATGATTTAACAATTATTATCGAAATAGAAACACTCAAAATCTCAAAAAAAAAAAATATAATTACAAATTTTTACATTAATCCTATTTAGTGTAGAAGACATACATTGATAATCTTATTCAATGTAGATAACCAAATTATATATGATTTAAAACACTGAAATACATGATTTCATATTTCAATATAAATACACTTTTTAGTTGGGTGATGGCCCAAAATAATCATTTTTGTGATCAAGTGGCCCAAAATACTGATTCTGGAAAAAATGGTCCGAAATACCGACGGGATACGGAATTTCGGCCTCCGTATTAGCTTAATACGGAACACGATCTACCGTATTAGCTGGATACGGAACACGGTACACCGTATTATGCATGATACGGAACACGGTCTACCGTGTTTGTGTTGTGCACCCGCCTGTTACGGAACACAGTACACCGTGTTACACAGAACACATTACACCGTGTACCGTATCATGCACCGTTACGGAGGACGAAATACCGTATTAACCCTCATATCACGGTACACGATTTAACGTGTCTCGTCAGTAAATCGGGCCATTGATCCTCCAGATGAGGTATTTTGGTCATTTTCTCCTTTTTAGTTTACATGTTAAAAAATAAAATATTTTTTATGCAAGATCCATCGTTTTACATCTAATTATTTTATGATCTAACTGTTCTTAATTATTATTAACACTGTATTTGGTTGTTAGTAGAACTATCTTCAAATAATAAGATGGGTATTTTGATAATCAGAACGAAATATAAGTAGATTTAATAAATCAAATAGAATTTTCAACGTAAACAATGGTCAATTTCTTCCCTCTTTTGTTTCTGCATAATTTTAATTGGAAAATAATTGTTAAGCCATCACTAAATTAAAAATTAGTTTGATAATTCATGTGGACTGTAAAATTGTCCAAATAAAATTTTAAGAATTCAAGACAGAGCACAAATATTAAATTGAACGTGTAAAATTTTATATATGTTAATTTTTTAATAAAAAATTGATATGTAAATCAATAACATATAAATATTAAAAAAATTAAAAATATAATTATAGATATTAGAAAAGGAGCCGTGCAACGCACGGGTTATAAGCTAGTAATCAAAAAAGTTTGTAATAGAATTGAATTTAAACGAAATTATAATATGAAAAGTATATAATTAAAAAAGGATAAAATTGAAATTTATTTATTTATTATTAAAATTAAAAAAATTCATAATTACTATTTGGCCTCTATCTTGAGATTTAGAAATCAGATTTGAACAATTTTACGACCAACGAAACTCACAAAATTTTCTTTAATTTAGTGATGATTTAACAATTAATATCTAAATGGAAACACTCATAATATCAAGAGAAAATATCATTACGAATTTTTACATTAATCCTATTCAGTGTAGAAGACCTACATTGATAAATCCTATTCAATGTAGAAAATCAAATTATATGATTTAAATCATTAACATACACTTTTTCGTATTTCAATATAAATACAGTTTTTAGTTTACAAGTTAAAAAATAAAATATTTTTTATGTTAGATCCATCGTTCTTCATCTATTTATTTTATGATCTAACAGTTCTTAATAATATTTTGTCATAATGAAGACTAGGCTACCGATTACCAAAATTTTGGAGAAAATAACTCTTACACTTATTATTAAAACTATATATGATTATTAGTAGAACTATCTTCAAATAATAAGAAGGGTATTTTAATTATCAAAACGAAATATAAGTAGATTTCATAAATCGAACATAATTTTTAATGTAAAAAATCGTCAATTTCTTCTCTTTTTTGTTTCTGCGTAGTTTTAATTGGATAATAATTGTTAAATCATCCATAAATTAAAGATAATTTTCTCAATTTCATATTCGCTATAGATTCCTTCAAATAAAATTTTAAGAATTCATGATAGAACACAAATATTAAATTGAACATTTAAAATCTCTTATATATATATATATATATCAATTTTTCTTGACAAAAAAATTATATCAATTTTTTTACAACAATTTGATATGTATATTAATAACATAAAAATAATAAAAAAATTTAATTATGGATATTAAAAAAGGAGTCGTGCGTAAGAGGGATCTTATCCATAATTTTGTTTGGTCACTGTACCGCCAAAATAATCTCAACAGTCGAATATAATAATTTTAAAAATAAACGATAAAGATTATGTTATATTAAAAAATTTACAATCTAAAAAGTATATAATTGAAAATTATTGTTTTAGAATTGAATTTGTTGAGTATGGAATACAGTAAAAGAATACAGAGGGGGGGTGAATGGATTCTTGAACTTTTCTTTGTTGAGTCTGTGTAGCAGATAAGTGTTTGTGTGTGCAAAGATGTAGGTGCGGATAAAGAACAACACAAGTCACAATATCACTTTAATCTAATGTATTATTAGATAAAGTTTGCTACAATCTGTGAATACAAATGATAGTATTCTCAGCTTCGTTTTTCTCAGAGAGATATTGCTTACAATGAATATAAAAAACTTGACTCTCAAAAAGTTAGTTGCATGCTAAGGAAGTGAGGCTGTATCCTTATAGAGTATGAATACAACCTACTTACTACAAATAAGGTAGCTAAACAAATTACTTTCTAGTCTGTCTATCCTATTTGAGTAAGAGTCCAAAGCCTGTTCAGATCCACTTCTTTAGCCCTTTGTCTCTTCTATATCTCTCCAAGCTTCTTTGTAGGCTTTCCAGAGCACGTTACAGATTGAGATCCATAAAGTGCTTTGGCTTGTTGCAAGTTTCTGACTTGTACAAATTTCTCCAGTATTTTGTCTCCAAGAGTGTATTCGAGAAGTGACTAAGTAAGTGATTCGAGAACTAGAATTGACTTGATCGATAACTCTGAGTTCTCGAACACTGTTATGTTGACATATCGAATTACTTCTCGAATAGCTCTTTTTCATCAGGATTCCTTGAGTTGTCGAATAGAACATTTGACTTATCGAATCCTCGAGATATCGAATAGCTTTCTGAGTCCTTGAGATATCGAATGGAACTTTGACTTGTTGACTCCTTGAGAACTCGAATACTACTTTTGACTTGTTGACTTCTTGAGTTCTCGAACAGAGTAATAGACATATCGAATCTCTGAGATATCGAATGAGATATCGAATAATGTATTCAGAGATATCGAATCCCTGACTTCTCGAATGCTGGACTTCTCGAATAGACAAAACTACTTCTCGAATTGGTACTTAGGCAAATTCTTCACTTTCTTCAAATCTCAACTGTGATTATTTGGTAGTCTTTATCTTCTTACTTGAGGCATGAACCTTCGAACTTCTTTCAAGCATTATTCTTGACTATAAAGTACAGTTACACAACTAGGATTTGGTGCCTATTACAGGTACAGAACAAGTAGTGACTCTACAACTAGAGGTTCCCTCAGTTAAGAGGTCATGTAAGTAATGCAAAGCATTACAAACAATTAGGCTTGCTATTTGATGTAAACAGGCATGCCTCTGTGACTAACAATCTCCCCCAAATTGTGAGTAAGACCCTTAGTCACAATTTCATGTATGATAACAAGCCTAACATACATAAAGATAAAACTTTAAAAGTACAAGTATGTAGATTGATTGAAGAAAGTACATAGAAGTATTCTTACTAGGTATGAAAAACTACTAGCCATATCCTTTTGGATTCATCTCTTGAGCTTTGGCTTGCAGATTCTCATTTTTCATCTTCTCTTCAGCTTCTTTGGCTTTCTTCTTTGCATTTTCCTCCATGGCAAGAATAATATCTTCCATTGCAGTGAGTTCTTCAATTAGAGGGGAGCCTGACAGATCCTTGAGTACTTCATTCAGCTGTTTCTCAGAATAGGAACTGATGTAGTCCATTCTAATCTTTACATTTCTACCATATTTCTTGTACTCAATGATGTAAGGATTAAACTTGACTCTGCACAGACCCATAGCTCTCAATTCATCAGCCTTAGCTTCCATTGTAGCCATCTCCTCCTCCTTTTTCTTTAGTAGCTCTTCACTGTTCTTTTTCCTTCCTGCCTGGTGATCTCTTTTCATTTTGACAAAGTCAATTAACTCCAGCTTCCATATCCTTTCCACTCTGTCTTCAGAATTCAACATTGCAATTATCCTTTCTATGTCATATAGCCTGCCCCAGTGCTGGCATATTCCTTGCCTGAATTTCTTCTGTCTTCCATCAGTATATTTAATTTCAAGAAAATCATCAACAATGGCAACATGATAGATTCTTTGAGCCCATAGAAACTACAGTTGGTCTTCATCATAGCTTTCATCCAGAGGTGGTAGGTTCAATCCTGGAATAATTGTCAGTGCCTTTGACTTGGATAACTTCACCCTTCTTGCAGCATGCTTGAATTTAGTCCTTCTTATATGATTGCTAGGCAGAAACTTATGACCCTTGCTTGTAGACCATTGTAGTATTCCATTAGCAGTTTGCTTTCTGAAACATACACATGGTTTCTTGACTTGAATCTCCTTCTCTTCTTGAGGTGGCAAAACAGTTGCAGAAGCCATCGATTCAGATTTTGGTAGGTCATTACTAACAGTATTCACCCTAGACTCAGAGTCTTGTGTTGTGGTAAGGTTACTGCTAGCAATGCCTAAGGCTTGCTGTTTTCCAATTTTCCTCTCATAGACTTTTCCTTGGTCATCATCATTTTTCTTGTCATCCTTCTTCTTCTTCTTGTCTTCATCACCCTTATTACTCCTGTGATGTCTTCTCCTTCCATCACTTTTATCTTTATCCTTGTCTTGATCACCATCCGTGCTTGGGTTGAACTTAGCAGACTCAGGTACAATGCCAGTTGCAATGTATGATCTAAGATAAGATATATCTTCCAATTCTTCTACTGTTCTTACACCCTTCTTCTTGTTTATCTTCTCAATGATGGCAATAATGAGGGGTTTGTTCTGAGGGACTAGATGCTTAGGAATGATCAGCTGCTTGACATCATCAATTCTGGTTGTAGCTTGATAGATGATGGTTCTAGGATTTGTGATTACTTCAGGTAGCCTTGAGGGTTGATCATTCCTTAAGTCATCAAAGAGACTCTTGTTATTTTCATTCCCTTTTTCAATCAGTCCAAGGAACACATCAACTTCTGAGTACTTTAGGCTTTGTAGAGTGTTGAAAGTCAAATGCCATATTTTTGACTTAGATACCATCATTATCTCCTTGAACCATAAGTTGTTGAATTTTCTAGGAATAACAGTGAGGTAGTCAATCTGCTCCTTCAACTCTCTTAGATAGAACTGAGTATCACCAGCCTGTTCCCTTGTGGCTTTCAGAAACTCCAAGAAGGCTGTATCATGATAGACATTTGAGTTAGCAACTTCTTGTAGCTTGGCCTCAGTAATGACTTCAGCTTCTACAGGCTTGGCACTTCCAGATTTGAATGATGGAGGTTTATCAACTGGCATGCTCCCTGCAACCACTGTGGTTGTGATAGATTGCTTCTGACCACTAGGAGTAATGACATGCACAGTTGGTAGAGTGACAGTTGGCAGTGAGGTAGGAGGCTCATCAACTTTGGATTTTCCTTTACCTGGCACATTAGGTATGGATTTTGAAGCCCTTTGGTGACCACCCTCCTTTATTTGTATGCCTATCTCCTAAGGTTTCTCCCCCTTTGGATTTGAATTCCTTATCCTTTTCTCCCCCTTAGGCTTGTTGTCAGGCACAGAGGCTTTAGAAGTGACCTTTGGGTTTGAAGACTCTTCAGGTAGAGGGAGACCCATATGCTTCATCATGGCAGCCAACATAGATTGCTGATGCAGAAGAACATTAGCTGTGGTGGTTTCTTGAGTGTCCAACTGATCATTGAGAAGTGCAACCTTGTCTATAAGATGAGCATTAGACTTAGTGAGAGTAGCCACCTCCTTTTCAAGTGCATCTACCTTGCTGAACAATTCAGTAGATTTGAAGCCAGACAGGGATTGATCTTTAAGTCTCTGCACTTCAAACCTAGACATGTCATGCACTGGAACTTTAGTTACCAGCCTATCTCCATATAAATTCTTGAACATTGTCTTCAGCTTGGCATTGAAGTCTGTGGTTTGATCAGATAGAGATTGAAATTTATGCCCCAGACTTGTGATAGTATCCTTTAGCAGAGCTAGCCCATGATCCATCTTGGTGCAGGTGGTGTTACAGTATTTGAGGTCTTTAAACACACTGTCCAACTGAGGGAATTTGGCATCAAAGGTCCTCTTGATTTCTTCTACCTTAGTGACTGTCTTGTCACACACCCTGCTGACCTCAGATTTGACTCATTTTTCAAGATAGTGGGCAGCCTTGAGGAATCCCTTGTGTGACTCATTCATGGCCTCATACACTTCACCAGGTGTCAGAGATTTGGCATTGGATCCTAGTGAAGTGATGTATTCCTCCCTGAGATATTGAAGTGCTTCATCAAGAGTAATATCATATTTTCCTTGCAACCAGGCATCTATATTGCCATCTCTCTCAGCATCATCAACTATCTTTGTCTTCTTCATCTCCACATCATCCCTATGGCATAGCAGAATGGCTTCATAGTCTGGATTAGGGATGTTGGAGGTGACCAGGTTCTGAGCAATCTTGACAAACTCAGGAATCTGATCCACAACTAAGCTTTGAAGTGCTTCAACCATCAATTGTGGTGGAACAGACCCTGATCCTGAAGCACTGTCATGTTGCACAGGCTTCAGCCATTGTGACAGAAAGTCAGAGCTAGAGCTAGGCAAGCTAGACTCCTCAGTTACAGATGCAACTTCTGTAACCGGATGGATTGACTCTACTACTGGTGTCTCCACAGAAGTGGGATGAGTTACACCAGCAGTTGACACAGGCACAGAGTCTCTAGTAAAGACTAGTGGAACCTCTGTGTTTGTGATGGTGTCATTAGGAGATGCCCCAGCATGCATTCCCTCACCATCTAAATGTGGGTCCTGGGTGGTGAGCAAGGTGTCATGCAGCAAGTCACTTGAATTCATTGGCTCATCAAAAGAAAAGAATTCTTGATGATCAATGCCTTGCTCCTCAATTGCTTGAGTGGCAGGCTACAAAGAAATTTGAGTGGTAGATTCTGGAAGAGAAGTGTGACAGCCCCAAATCCGGGGTCATAAATCTGGGCCATCACGGACCAATTTCCATTCAATATTAATATCCCTTGGGTTTTTTTTTTAAACAATTAATACCTACGCAATTGACCCCGCAACAATACACACACACACCAGTCATATGCTCAGAGAACAACATTTACCATAATAAAGTTTAGAGTTGAAAGTTAAAAGAGTTATTACAAACCAGGATCATACTTAAGTATATTGTTGAATAACACTTCGACATGAAGCGTTTCAACAACCAAAAGTTTATTACATGTCTTCATACTTAATTATACATAAGCCCTCAGAACCCGTCTGCCTCATTACTACCTCCGAAATCGATGCTAACGTGCCCTCAGAAGGTCGCCTTCCCCTTACCCTCTTGCGGGGCGTTCTGCGAAGTATTGGCATACCTAGCTGTATATAGATAAATAGCAAGAGTGAGCTATAATAGCTCAGCAAGATAATATTGTAAACTAGAATTTAAAACGTAACCAAGTATACATATTGTTGTGGAATAAAAACTAGGTTATTAGATTGCGGCTATTTAATGCTAGGGTGCGTGAGCTTCGTGCTTTAATGGCTGCTCTCGTGCTCGTGGCTGAATCTGCCTTCACAAGATGCTTACGTACTTTGATGTTTATCAAAGATCAAGCCAAAAACGTAGTTCTGAGAATGAAGGGTCAGACCCTTTATATAGGCTGACAAGCCCTAGAATCATGGTAGAATTAGGTGACTTGGTGGGCAAGTCACCGCCTTGAGGAAGGTTCTAGACTCCTTCCTTGTAGGAATCAGTTTCCTTGTTGAAGTAGGTCCCTTGGAGGCTAAGTCAGGCAGGAGTAATATCCTTATTTGACTTTTATTGCTGAGCTGGTTATTACCCTTAATATTAATTACGAAATTAATATTGTAAATAGGGTTTGGGCCCATTTAATGGGCCCCATGTTTTGACCATATTGGGCCTAATTAAAGCCACATTAAATATGTCTTTAGGGCTTATTTTTAACCCATATCATTTGCCCCCCAACTTCTAGGAAAACTGATCAGGTTTCCCTCGAAGTTTTAACGGCCTTATTCGAGACTCGGGTCTGGGTTTATTGCTCATATGCAAGCATTTTCAACAACATTGTCTTAATGTAAAGCGTGGAGCGACCGACGCATTTACAACGACCATAAATGACACTAAACGGTGCTAATAGGCCT
This sequence comes from Kitagawia praeruptora, assembly GCA_037693485.1. Lineage (NCBI taxonomy): Eukaryota > Viridiplantae > Streptophyta > Magnoliopsida > Apiales > Apiaceae > Kitagawia > Kitagawia praeruptora. The sequence continues at coordinate 49,670,313 of CM075348.1, read as the reverse complement.
TAAACGACGTTTAAACGGTGTTAAACGACGTTAAATGGCATAAAATGGCACTAAACGGCGCTAAACGACGCTAAACGACGCCAAACGGCGCTAATCAGCCTTAAACGACATTTAAACGGTGTTAAACGACGTTAAATGGCATAAAACGGCACTAAACGGTGCTAAACGATGCTAAACGGCGCTAATCAGCTTTGAACGACATTTAAACAATGTTAAACGACGTTAAACGGCATAAAACGGCACTAAATGGTGCTAAACGACGCTAAACGGTGCTAATCAGCCTTAAACGACGTTTAAACAGTGTTAAACGACGTTAAACGGCATAAAACGGCACTAAACGGTGCTAAACGACGCTAAATGGTGCTAATCAGCCTTAAACGACGTTTAAACGATGTTTAACGACGCTAAACGGCGTTAAACGGCACTAAACGGCGCTAAACGGCACTAAACGGTGCTAAACGACATTAATCTGTGCTTAAACGGCACTAATCTGTGCTTATCGGCACTAAACTGTGCTAATTGGCACTAATCTGTGCTTAATCGGCACTAATCTGTGCTAATCGGCACTAATCATATTTTAGTTCAAACCCATTTTCATATTTTTCACGGAATCCGGCTAATCAGAAATCTTCAGGTTCTTGATGAACCCGGGTTGACTGAAAATACTCGTACCCCTGATCGCTCCGGGTCGGACAGAAAATACCCGTAGTCTTGATGGTTGACTGAAAATACTCGTACCCCTGATCGCTCCGGGTCGGACAGAAAATACTCGTGGTCTTGATGAACCCCGGTCGGCCAAAAATCTTCATGTTCTTGACGGACCCCGGTTGGTCGAAAATATTCATGTTCTTGACGGACCCCGGTTTGCTGAAAAATATCCATACCCTGACTGATCCGGGTCGGCCGAAAATACCCATACCCCTGACTGATCCGGGTCGGCCGAAAATACCCGTAGTCTTGATGAACCCCGGTCGGCCGAAGCCTCCCGGTTTGCCCCGGTCGGCCGGCTTCCGTTCGGCTGAAGCCTTCCGGTTTGCCCCGGTCGGCCGGCTTCCGGTCGGCTGAGATTTTTTTTTTTTTTTTAGCTTCAATACTTCAACTTCCCTCTTGAATACGATGTTTTGATAACCATGTATATTCGTGGTCTTGATGACCATGAGTTTTTGTGGTCTTGATGACCATGAGTTTTCGTGGTCTTGATGACCATGTATATTCGTGGTCTTGATGACCATGAGTTTTCGTGGTCTTGATGACCATGTATTTAGAGAATCAGCAATATGGTCATTCATGACTTTTGCTTAAGGCTTCCCATAATTTCCAAGTATATTCGTGGTCTTGATGACCATGAGTTTTCGTGGTCTTGATGACCATGTATATTCGTGGTCTTGATGACCATGAGTTTTCGTGGTCTTGATGACCATGAGTTTAGAGAATCAGCAATATGGTCATTCATGACTTTTGCTTAAGGCTTTCCATAATTTCCGATTAGCGCTGCTAATCCCCAGACTTTGCTCTAACCTCTTGATTAGGCTTCCTTAATCACAATCAGCTTCCATCCTGAATACCAACATTTCATATCGATAATCGAACATCAATGTCAACACTTGAACATCACTTCAACCTTTGGATCTTGATTGGAGGTCCGTGACCCCCTCGAGTTTGGCCTTCATAGCTAATCTTGACCTTCATGGCTAATATCTCAATGCTCTCACTGATAGCTTTCGTGCCTCCGAGACATTGTCAGGGAGCCATCCGGTTTCAAGATGAGCTTTAATAAGATCTAACCAACAGCTTCCAACATCGATCGATGCTACCAACTTAGAGTTGATGGTCGGGGCCTTCAAGACCTGGAAGTAGATACTCCTTGCGTAATTCTCTATCTCAGAAGAAGCGAACTTTGACAGGGCATCAGCCTTAACGTTTTCTTCTCTCGGAATGTGCTCTACGTAGCACTCATCAAACTGAGTCATGACGGCTTTCACAACTCTCAAATACTTTGCCATAGTTTCATCTTTGGCCTCAAATTCACCATTCACTTGCGATATTACCAATCGTGAATCTCCATAAATTTTGAGATTCTTGACCCTCATAATTCTGGCCAAGCCCAACCCAGCTACCAAGGCTTCATACTCGGCTTCGTTATTGGTTGTCGGAAGATCCAACTTCAAAGCATACTCAACTGTGAACCCATCGGGGCTTTGCAAGACTAGACCTGCACCACTAGATTTTGTTTTTGATGCTCCATCAAAATAGAGCACCCAATATTCCTTCAGATCAGGTACAAGTTCTTCACTTCCAGGGGTGGTTACCATATCCTGCCCCCCGACTTCTTGGTTGCTGATGGTACATTCAACCACGAAGTCGGCCAATGCCTGAGCCTTAATAGCTGTTTGAGGCTTATATGTGATGTCAAACTCTATAAGTTCAATTGCCCACTTAATCAACCTACCACTAGCTTTTGGGCTATGCAATATGCTTCTCAACTGCTGGTCCGTCAGGACTTCGATCTTGTGTGCCTGAAAGTACGGTTGTAACTTTCTCGAGGTTGTGATCAATGCCAAAGCAAACTTCTCGATTGGAGAGTAGTTCAACTCCGCCCCATGTAACACCTTGCTTACATAGTAGATGGGTTTCTAAACCTTTTTCTCTTCTTGAATGAGGACAACACTCAATGCTTGCTCAGATACCGCCAAGTATAGATAGAGAGTCTCTCCGGGACTAGGCTTGGCCAACAACGAGGCTTCAGCCATGTACTTCTTCAGCTGTTCGAAGGCCTCTTGGCTCTCAGGAGTCCACTAGAAATTTTTCACCTTTTTCAATGCTTGAAAGAAAGGCAAACACCTGTCACCAGACTTGGAGATGAATCTCCCTAGGGCTGCAACTCGGCCGGTTAGCTTCTGTACATCTCGTATAGAGCAGGTGGTTCCATGTCTAAAATTGCTTTTATCTTATCAGGGTTGGCCTCTATGCCTCTCTTCAAAACCATCACTCCAAAAAATTTTCTTGATCCAACTCCAAAAGCACACTTGGCTGGATTCAACATCATCTTGTGGTGTCTTAGCACTTCGAATGCCTCCCTGAGGTGCTTAATGTGATCTACCTTGCACAGGCTCTTGACTAACATGTCATCAAAATAGACCTCCATAGTTTTCCCAATCAGATGGGTGAATATCTTATTCACCAGTCGTTGGTCTTCATCCTTAAGACATATTGAAGAGTAGCTAGTCCTTAACATCCTCGGCCTTGCATGGCTTTGATTGTTGCGTGTGGCTTTTATCTGCTCATCTTTTAACCTGGGTCCTTCACGGACTTAAACTCTTATTTAGTCATGCTATAACCTAACTATTGACCCTTCGGGGTACAAGTTCTTCACTTCCATTCGTGTATTCTTTTATTTTCGGTACTTGGTCATCCTTAACTTGCACTCATCTAGTGCTTGGCACATAAAATCACACAATAAATGAATGGAAAACAAACTTGCATTAATAACTTGAAATGGGTTCAACCCTTATATAAAGTACTACCGTCCTACTCGGAGCAACATGCTCTTCAATGGTTTCAATGAACCTTATTTCTACTTCTACTAGATAAATATGAAGCTAAGTTCTACTAGGATAACTTGAGCCCATCGGGGCTTTGCAAGACTAGGCATGCACCAGATTTTGTTTTTGATGCTCCATCAAAATAGAGCACCCACCACTCCTTCTGGTCTTCTCCTTATTATTCTGAGGTTCACTTCCTGCTTGGGGTATTACCTCCTGCCCCCCGACTTCTTGGTTGCCAATGGTACATTCAACCACGAAGTTAGTTAACGCCTTAGCCTCAATGGCTGTCCGAGGCTTCTGTGTGATGTCCTCTAACGACCTTTCTTGACATTTCTTACTACTGCGGACATCCATGTCCTCAATCGGAAGGACCTGCCCCCCGACTCTATCAGGCCTTAACGAGGCTACATAACAGCTTCGTGCCATCTTCTGATCACCTTTATGTTCTCCAACACCATTCCTGGTCGGGAACTTGATCTTCATATGATAAGTTGAGGCAACAGCCTTGAATGCATGAAGTCCAGTCCTTCCGAGGATAGCGTTGTACGTTGAAACCGCCTTGATTACCAGGAAGTTCAACATCTGAGTGGCCTCCTTGGGCTCCTGTCCAATAGTTATAGGCAATTGGATAGTCCCTTCAACTTTGGATTCTACTCCATTAAATCCATATATAGGCATGTTATTGGGGGTCAACTGAGAATCACTGTACCCCATCTTCACAAATGCATCATGAAATAGAATGTCAACGGAAGCTCCATTGTCTATCAAGACTCGCTTCACCTTTGAGTTTCCAATCACAGAAGTTATGACCAATGGGTCATCATGGGGGAACTTTACCCCTTCCAAGTCCGAGTCATCAAACCCAACCACTACTTCAGTTTTTGCACGCTTCGGGGCCTCTTCCACGATGTGCATTACTTCTCTAGCATAAGCCTTCCGAGAATTCCTTGTTGTGCCGGCCGCAGTCGGGCCTCCTGAGATCATGTTGATTACTGGCCCTCGGGGCTGTGGGTTGCGATCTTGATCGGCATCCCTCCTATCATACTCTCTTCTCTGATTACCACGGTCGTCACCCTTAGTGAAGTGGCTCAGTTTCCCTTTACGAATCAAAAACTCGATCTCATCTTTGAGTTGCTTGCAATCATCAGTGTCATGTCACACATCTCTATGGAATCTGCAATACTGATTCTTGTTTCTCTTTGTGGGATCACCCCTGAGTGGCTTCGGCCATCGGAAATCCTTATCCTTCTCAATGTCCAACAAGATTCAACTCCTAGGAGTATTTAACCTTGCATACTCAGTGAACCTCGGTCCTTGGTTCTTCTTAGGGGCATAGTCGGAGTCCTCGCTAGTTCGGGGATACTTGTCCCTAGCATCATACTCCTGGTCATCATACTCATGGTCTTGCTTTCGCTTCTTGGAGTCGTTGTTACCTCCTCCTCCACTTATTGTGGCTTCTTTCTTCATGCTATCTTCAGCTTTAATGTACTTGTCAGCCCTTCGTTGGAGCTCGGCCATGTTTTCAGGAGGATATTTTGCTAATGACCTTTTAAAGAATAGATCAGTGGTTCCGTATTCCAGGGCTACCATGGCCACTTTATTCTCCAAATCAGTGATATTCAACGTCTCTTTAGTGAACCTCTTGATGTAATCTCTCAGATTTTCATTCTTCCCTTGCACCACGTACATGAGGGATGCAGAGCTTTTCTCATGAACTCTTCCACTGATAAACTGGCTAACAAAAGCAGCACTTAACTCTTTAAAAGAGCCAATTGAGTTTGCAGGCAACCGGCTATACCATCTTTGAGCCATGCCCGACAGGGTTTGAGGGAACGCCCTACACTTTAAGGCATCACTTGCAGGCTGCAACAGCAGTGCGTTTGAAAACGTCCTAACATGATTTGCGGGATCACCCGTTCCATCATAAGCCTTGATTGTCGGCATCTTAAACTTCCTAGAGATCACCTCCTCGGTAAACGGGGGTGTGGGATCATCAAGATCCCCAAGTGGCATCAGATCTTTGGGGTTGCTCCTGGGGGTTTCCACCCTTGTTGTTCTTCCAGTATGGGCGTCAGCCCTTCTCTGCCTTCTTGAAGACCTCTCTAAGTCTATAATGGGAATCGGTCCTGAGGTTGGAGGAGGTTGAGTTTGATTCAACCTAGCTTGTTCTCTCACAATATCTTCCTTTATACTTAAAATCTCGGCCTCATGAGCCTTGATTCTCTCAGCAGCTGTCAAAGAGGGTCCATCATGGATAGTCTGTGTCCTCCTTCTTGGTTCTCTGCTAGCATGTCGCCTTCTCGGGGCTTCATCACGATCATCATCCTCAGACGATGAATCATCAGTATAGGGACCAGAGTAGTCATAATACTCTCGATCTCGGATCTACAAAGCATGGCCACTGGGTCCAGGACCTTGAGTGGTTGGAGGGTAATTAGGCAGACCATACATCGGGTTGGTATTCGTGGGGAGATCTGTAGTATGGATCTGTACCCCCGGTGGTAACGGGCGATTGGGATCAACCAAAGGAGAAACAAGTGTCTGGAGAGAGCTGGTTTCTTGACCTGGATGGATGACCATAGGTAACGTTCTCTCAACATGGGGATTCGTCCCTGGGGATTGAGAAGCCAGAGGCTGAGTGACTATTCCAGTAGTTGGGGGCACCGGATCCGTAGTGGACGGAGCAGAGCTGAGAGGCAGGGCCTCGGTAGTTGCTGGTGTCCTTCGTGTTTGAACCATGGTTGATGTCTTCTTCCCACAGACGGCGCCAAATGTTGTGGAATAAAAACTAGGTTATTAGATTGCGGCTATTTAATGCTAGGGTGCGTGAGCTTCGTGCTTTAATGGCTGCTCTCGTGCTCGTGGCTGAATCTGCCTTCACAAGATGCTTACGTACTTTGATGTTTATCAAAGATCAAGCCAAAAACGTAGTTCTGAGAATGAAGGGTCAGACCCTTTATATAGGCTGACAAGCCCTAGAATCATGGTAGAATTAGGTGACTTGGTGGGCAAGTCACCGCCTTGAGGAAGGTTCTAGACTCCTTCCTTGTAGGAATCAGTTTCCTTGTTGAAGTAGGTCCCTTGGAGGCTAAGTCAGGCAGGAGTAATATCCTTATTTGACTTTTATTGCTGAGCTGGTTATTACCCTTAATATTAATTACGAAATTAATATTGTAAATAGGGTTTGGGCCCATTTAATGGGCCCCATGTTTTGACCATATTGGGCTTAATTAAAGCCACATTAAATATGTCTTTAGGGCTTATTTTTAACCCATATCACATATATATACATATGTAAGCGGTAACCAATTATAAACTTTAAGGAAGAATAAAACTCTTATTTAATAATACATCATCCACTTACTATTATAAGAAAGAAATCTAGGATAATATAGTATCAGTTTCTCTTCTTAAATAATATAGCAATCAAATTACCCTTTCAGTGTAATATTTCAAGATAATATGAATATTTGAATAAATCTCTCACTATCATCTTCTCATTTCCTTCTTATGCAACAATTTTATAAATTAATATAAAATCAGTTTCTCTTCATCTATAACAATAATTCCATCGTTTCATATCATTTTCCCTTTTCAGTATACCAATCTGACTTTATCATTGATTCTGTTAGGTCGAATACACAATAGGTAATCAAATACTGTATGAGTAACTTAACAAGAACACACTGTTTAATACTTAAAAACTGTTTGGAATTAACAATTCCTCTCTCAGTGATGTAAAATATCACAGAGAGCTGCTCAGGTTACAATCAATAAAATTCTCAATGTTCGATACCCTTCTAGGGTTAACCTAACTGTATTTATATAACATACAGCTTCATACAATCAGTAATTGATTCTCCTATAATTAAGCTATACAATTGATATCAATCACGATTGCTCTAGTCTTCCAAGTCAACTCAATCTCTTTGACAGCTTTCCAATCTTCAAAGATATTGCTTCCAAATTTATCTTGTATCAATCTTCAAACACTGTTGACTCTTCAGACATTACCGCTACAGAGTTTAACAATCTTTGTTGCGCTTCCAGTCAGTGTTTAACTAAACTCTGACTACTTCCAGCTAAACTCTGTTTTGTTATTTTAGCTTCCAAACACTGTTCTCATCAATCATTTCTAACAATCTCCCCCAACTTGTTCATTAGCAAGAATGTACAAGTTTACAGTAAATGATGATGTCAAAACAAATACAAAGTCTACAGTGTTTAACAAACAGAGTTTAAGCTTTTACTTAACAAATTCTACAGAATACACAATAGGTAATCAAATACTGTATGAGTAACTTAACAAGAACACACTGTTTAATACTTAAAAACTGTTTGGAATTAACAATTCCTCTCTCAGTGATGTAAAATATCACAGAGAGCTGCTTAGGTTACAATCAATGAATTTCTCAATGTTCGATACCCTTCTAGGGTTAACCTAACTGTATTTATATAACATACAGCTTCATACAATCAGTAATTGATTCTCCTATAATTAAGCTATACAATTGATATCAATCACGATTGCTCTAGTCTTCCAAGTCAACTCAATCTCTTTGACAGCTTTCCAATCTTCAAAGATATTGCTTCCAAATTTATCTTGTATCAATCTTCAAACACTGTTGACTCTTCAGACATTACCGCTACAGAGTTTAACAATCTCTGTTGCGCTTCCAGTCAGTGTTTAACTAAACTCTGACTGCTTCCAGCTAAACTCTGTTTTGTTATTTTAGCTTCCAAACACTGTTCTCATCAATCATTTCTAACAATCTCCCCCAACTTGTTCATTAGCAAGAATGTACAAGTTTACAGTAAATGATGATGTCAAAACAAATACAAAGTCTACAGTGTTTAACAAACAGAGTTTAAGCTTTTACTTAACAAATTCTACAGAAAATGAGAAAATTCTTACAGACTTCAAATTCTAATCTCTTGAAGATCTGGCATTGTCCTGAGATAGTCTATAAGCAATCTTCTTTCAGCATTTTCAAGCTCTATCTGCATAGCTTCCTTGATTTCTCTCAACTGAGGATCATTCTCATCAGTCTGATAGATAGCAGCTCTAAGATCGTAGATTTTGTTTCTTCTCATTTCATTTCCCAGCCTGATATATTTCACTTCCTCAGACTTCACATTAAAATCCAAAACAGTGATTCCAAGATCAGTCTTCAGCTTTGTAGTCCCCTTCTCCATTTCTATCAGATTCCCATTCCAGTCTCTGTACTTTGGAACATACTTGCTATTGTACTTCATATTTCTTCTGGCAAGATTTTGAATCATCTTTTGTCTGAGTACATTTGCAACTGACTGAGCTCTTTGATTTCTTACTCTGAAAAGATACAGAACATATTCTAGTTCTTCCCAGTATTTTAAATCAATATCCTTCTCATCAACCTTAAACACTGTTCCATCAGCCATGAAATATAACAGAAAATCCTTCTCTAAACTCTTCTGATTAACAAGCTGTACTAACTCAAGTCTGTCTAAACTCTCTTGAGTGACACCACGACCTGGAACAGCCAATGAAGAAGGATCTCTGGGACCAACATATTGTCTTGTGTCTCTGTGTGAACCTATGCCTCCTTTGTTGTATCCGATTTTACCAGATAAGGCTCTACCATCAGTGAAATCCATTGGAGCTGTAGCTTCTAGCCTTGAATCATGAAGAACACCTTTTCCAAATGTTGATTTCAACTGAGAAGACAATAATGGTGTAGTCACAACTTGTGCAGTAACAGAGGTTGTGTCTTCATTCTTCTGTACAACATGTGTATCAACAGAGGTTGTAACAATACTTTTCAGCTTTTGCTTAGCTTCTACATCTTTGGTTTTCTGAACATTTGCATCCTTTGATTTGAATACCTTTAAGAACAGGCTTTGCAGCTTTAACAACTTTCACATTCTTCTTTAATTTATCAGACTTTAAAGCCTTCAAATGCTTTTCTTGCAGACTCTTCTCTTCAGCTTTAGCATCTTCTATAGTAACTCCTTCTGCATTCTCTTCCATGAAAAGCTTAACAGCTAACTCCTCATCAGTCTTTGGATTTGATATTAATTCCAAACTCTTGGTTTTTGAAGTACCTTGAGTTTCAGTGTTTATTCCAACAGACTGTGACTTAAGAGATTTGCCAGATCTCAGAGTTAGTGTTTCAGAGTTTAAACCCTTCTTCTTATCACTTGCCCCTCCATCTCCAGCATCATCCTTTTGAAGCAGAGTTTGAGAAACTTTGCATTTAGACTTAGCAACTCTCTCCCCCTTTTTGACATCATCAGGAATGAGTATAGATGTAATGAGCTCCAAAGAATTAGTAATAGAATCAACCTTAGAAAACAAAGCAGCTTGATTCTCTTCAACCTTTCCTAGCCTGGCAAAGAGAGTATCTTGAACTTTAGAAAGCTGTGCAGCTTTGATTTTTGACTCTCTTTCCATTGTCATTTCTCTAGTCTGTATCTCAGTTTTCAAAGAAGCAATTTGTTGTTTTGTTTCAGCAAAATTTCCATCCAGAGTTTTGACTTGTACCACAGTTGCCTTTAAACAGGATAAAATCTCTGGATTTGAAATTTGACTAGCAGTCTGCTTAACAAAATCAGATGCTCTCCCTTTTGGAAAAATACAGTCTTCTTTATACCAGTTAGCAGCAGATTTAGCAAGATGCTCTTCTTCAATTGCATGAGATGGACAAGGTTGATCAAAAGATGTATGTTTGTTATCAGTCTGTACTGGTGCACTCAGAGAAGAATCAGAGTTTGCACTGTTTTCAGCTTCATCTTCAACATTGGCATCATTAGCTTGAGCATCTTTTAAAGAACCACTGTGCTGAGCTGTGTCAGCCACAGTTTCTGCAACAACTTCTGCAATCTTGTCAATAGTCTCCTTATGTTGCACAGGCTCTGCAACAGAGTTTGTATGTGTAGCTTCAACAGTCATAGATTCAGAAATTATCTTAGTTGCCTGATCAACCTCATCACCTTTATCTGGAATTGGAGAAGCATTAGATATCAGTTCTGTGTGTGATGCTGCAGCTTCAGGTAAATTAACTGCAGGCTCATCAACTACACCAGGAGCTTCAGTATGAACAACAGGTGAGATAGGATCAAGGATTGGTTGAAATGATTCAAGAACATCATTCATTGGTGAAAAATCATCTCTGTGATCCTCTTCTACAGGCATGTTATCCTCTGTAGGTACTTTAACATTGACAGCATCCTCTGCAGGTATTTCAACCTCTGCAGGTATTTCAACATTGACAGCCACAATATCCTCTGCAGACATTTCAACCTCTGCAGGTATAGCAACATTCTCTGCAACCTCAACAGTAGGTGTTTGCAGTGAAACCACCTCTGGAGCTTCAACAACATTCTCATCTTCAGATTCTGAAAGAATTAATCTTCTCTTCTTGACTTGAGGCACTACAATCTCCTCTTCTTCTTCACTAGAGCTCTCCTTAGGTGGTGAAAGTGAAGGTCTGTTTGCCTTTTGTTTCTTTCTTCTAGAATAAACAGCTCCAGGTAATGTCTGTTTAGCCTTTGAGTGTTTAGTGTTTTGGGCGGTGTGTATTTTTCTTTTTGGTTTGGATTTGGGTTTTTCAGTAGGTGCTGGCTCAGAGTTTAAGGTTTCAGAGTTTATTGGTGGAGAGTTTATTGGTTCTGGTTATGGTTGATGAGATGTAGTAGGTACAGTGGTTGTGGGTGTTGTGGGTGTTGGTTCAGAATGTATAGTGTCTAATGGTTCAGGCATGTGTTGTGGTGATTGAGAAACTTGAGGTTGGTTAACATAGTTTTGTAAGGCTAATGGCATAAACATATCAGGTATTTGCTGTTTAGTGAGATCTTTATTTGTCAAATCAGAAAACATCCTTTTAGCAACTTGAAAAGACTGAATTTCATCAGCTTCATCAATTGTAAGATTAGGCACACAAGCAGTGAATAACATTTGATAAAAACGAGCAAAATAAACAGAAGTAGGCTCAGACAAACGTTCTCCCAAATTCATTAGCACTAGTCTACCAAAATCGAAATTACCTCCATATAGTAGAGCATGACCAATTTGGAGAGTGTCAAGAGGAAGTGCATCCCAATTTGTTGTCTTCTTTCCAAAAGCTCTTGTAATGCAATCGAAAAAGAAGCTCCATTCCTTTCTCAAAAGCGGCCTTCTCAGAGACCCTAGCTTATTCAAGTTGCCTGCACATCCAATTTGCTGCAACATTGTCCTCAAGCGATCATGACCAACAACACTGTAAGAAGTGTGAGTCTCAAAATCCAGAGCATCCCTAACCGTAGTTGGAGTAATGATATACTCTGATTCAGCATGAGTGAAAGTGATTGTTGGAGTGCCAGACTCTTCTCCATCATCATACACAGAGTTTGTCCAGAAAGTAGCAATTTGTGAAGCAGAGAGTATTGGTGGTGCAGTTAACGCCTTCCCTATTTCAGAGTTTTTCAAGAAATTTTGAAACAAATGAAACGCCTCTGGAGCATTTGCATTCTCCAGTGGTGCTGCATAGTTGCTAGGAAGAAAAACTAATCCTGCTGCATCAAACGCTTTGGTTGCCATTAGTAAGATATGATACGAAGATATTCAGAGAAAAGATGTATGGTAAGTGTTTACCAAAATGTGAAGGAGAATGAGTGAGAATTTTGAAAGTGAATGAGTATGCAAGTAACTGTGAGTGGGTGAATATGAATAGATGTGAAGTGAGAGAACAAAAACGATTAGAGTAAAACTAAAACTCAATCGTTTATTCAGTAAAAGCGCGCAACTGATTGTAGAGTAATGTGTGAGTGGGACACTATCATGGGACACGTGTCAAACAACCAATGGATCACTTAATAATTACCGCTGTCATTCCTATAATCACGACACTTTGACATATTTACACTAATTAACAGTTGTCAACTACCCCAATTACTCCAAAATAGTCAAATCATCTCAATGAAACTTGACCTTAGAGTACTTAACACAACTCAACTGTGTTTATCAATTTTCCAACTTTATCACTAACAACCCTTTCAAAAATTGCACAGTTGTGAATATGAGTGTGTGTGAAGCAGAGTTTACTAAAATCAATTTTTAGAGCATCTAATATTTCATAAAATCCATAACAAAAATCAATAAACACTGAATGCACAAACTCTCATATTAAACACTGATTGTTTGATGAATGCTAAACTCTGTAGTTACTGTAATACAGAAATCTGAAAACTTCCATTCCCTTTGATGTTCCATGATTATCCAAGTAAGCACACAGTCTTTGAAGACAAAAAGATCAAGAGATAGAAATCAGAGCATCATTCAGTGAATAACAGTCATGAATTTGATAATCTCACAAACTCTCGAAGCACACAAGTGTTTAGGTGAAGTGTTTACACTCACATTCAATCAGAAATAGCAGAATCTACCATATGCTTGAATGTCCACCAAATCTACACTACTTTGAGTACATGTATGCACAAATCAAAAGAACTTTATTCAGGGTTGTAATGGAGTAAGATCAAACAGATGAATAGAGATGTTTTATTCATGAGTGAATTTCAAGCTGAACATTTTAATAGAGCAAAGTGTTCAGTCACACTGTTAGTACATATTTGTACAAGGTCAGTATATATGCCTTTTTTTTTATTTTTTATTTTTTATTTTTTATTATTTTTTATTATTTTTTATTATTTTTTATTATTTTTTTATTTAGCATATATACTGAGTAAGCTTTTCTTTTCTTTAGAAACACTCACCTGCTTGATTTTTTTTTAAAAAAATATAACTGCTCTGAATACTTCAGAGTTTAAGAAATTGAGCAGTTAATTAGGCTCAAAGGGGTTTACTAAGGGTGGTATTTATGAACAGTGTTTATACAGTGTTTGAACAGTGTTCAAAAGAATTTTGAACAGTGTTTGAAGGAATGGTAAATCCTATTGCCTTTATCATTTTCATGCACACACATATCATGTAGTCTCAAGATGGTTTAATACAAGTTCTAGAGAAACATACTTCCTGATGAATATCACACAACAATAAATACTGATTGATAGAAAATGTATCAATCACTGATTTGGCTCAAACTCTCACAGGGTGTAGACATGAATCTGAACTCACCAAACTAATCAATGACACATCTCAAGTTTTATGGTTTTCACAAGTACAAACAAGGAATTATCAGGAACCATACCTTTGGGAACAGAATGTCACTTATCAGAGTTTAGAGTTCATCAATAACAGAAATTTTCTTATGAGAGGCAATGCACACAATATTCATATACTCAGAGTTTAGGACTGAATAAACTAAGAGATGCTATAAATATGAAACAGTATCATACTGTGTTGATTTACTGCACAAAGTCTGATTAGATTACAGTGAATCAGAAAGAATCATGATTTAATTACTGAGAATCATGCTTCATACATTTTTCTTCATTGGTGTTTTCATTCAGACAAAAATCAATTCTGAATTCACTGAGTGTATCAAACATGTTAACAGTGTTTAACAGACAGACATGCTGACAGAGTTTAACAAGGTTTAAACATGAGCATGCATAACATAGTTTAATATTAAGGTTCACATAGCACTTAACAATTTGCATAACATGAGCAATAAGTTTTTGAGTCTAACCAACATCACTAGTCAAAACTAGAGACCATTCCTAGTTCATTGACCAGTCTTGTAAATGTAGCTTCACTCAATGGCTTGGTGAAGATATCTGCAAGTTGTTGTTCTGTAGACACAAAGTGAAGCTCAATGTTGCCTTCCTCTACATGCTCTCTGATGAAGTGATACCTTATGCTGATGTGCTTTGTCATTGAATGTTGTACTGGATTACCTGTCATTGCAATAGCACTTTGATTATCACAGTAAATAGGTATCTTGGTATACCTCAATCCATAATCCAGCAGTTGATTCTTCATCCATAAAATCTGTGCACAGCAGCTACCAGCAGCAATATACTCTGCTTCAGCTGTAGATGTAGATATTGACTTCTGTTTCTTGCTGTACCAGGAAACAATTCTGTCTCCCAGAAATTGACAACTTCCACTAGTGCTTTTTCTGTCTATCTTACAGCCTGCAAAGTCTGCATCTGAATAACCAAGTAGTTTAAACTCTGATTCTCTTGGATACCACAGCCCCAAAGTTATAGTGCCCTTGAGATACTTAAAAATCCTCTTTACTGCTGTTAAATGTGGTTCTCTTGGATCTGCCTGGAACCTTGCACACAAACAAGTGGCATACATGATATCAGGTCTACTAGCTGTTAAATAGAGTAGAGAACCAATCATTCCTCTGTAACATGTCATATCTACTGATGACCCTGCATCTTTGTCCAATTTTTTTGCAGTTGCCATGGGAGTTGTTGCAGATGAACAGTCAAGCATGCCAAATTTCTTGAGAAGATTTCTGGTATATTTTGCTTGATTTATAAAAATTCCATCATCTGTTTGCTTCACCTGTAGGCCTAGAAAATAACTAAGCTCTCCCATCATACTCATTTGATATCTTGACTGCATGAGTTTGGCAAACTTCTTACAGAGTTTATCATTAGTAGATCCAAAAATGATGTCATCTACATAGATCTGAACTAAGAGCAAGTCATTACCAGATTGAAAGTAAAACAGAGTTTTGTCAATAGTACCTCTGTGAAATCCACTTTCTAGTAGAAATTTGGTAAGAGTTTCATACCATGCCCTTGGTGCCTGCTTAAGTCCATAGAGTGCCTTGTCTAACCTGTAGACATAGTCTGGATATTTTGGATCTACAAAACCTGGTGGTTGTTCCACAAACACTTCTTCTTCAAGTTTTCCATTTAAAAATGCACTTTTTACATCCATTTGAAACACTTTGAATTTCTTATGAGAAGCATATGCTAGAAAGATTCTGATTGCCTCCAATCTAGCAACTGGAGCAAATGTTTCATCATAGTCTATTCCTTCCTGTTGTGAATAGCCTTTTGCAACCAGTCTTGCTTTGTTTCTTGTGATAACACCCTCACTGTCAGTTTTATTTCTGAAAACCCATTTAGTACCAACAATGGATCTGTTCTTGGGCCTTGGTACAAGGGTCCACACTTCATTTCTTTCAAATTCATTTAGCTCTTCTTGCATTGCTGTTATCCAGTCAGCATCTTTAAGAGCTTCTTCCACTTTCTTTGGCTCAGATTATGACAAGAATGCATGAAACAGACATTCATTTGTTGTTGCACTTCTTGTCCTTACTTTTGCATCTGGATCACCAATAATTAAATCAGGTGTGTGTGACTTAGTCCATTTTCTTGCAGAAGGCAAATTGCTTCTGTCATCATGTGATCCTCCCCCTTGATCCATGCTCTCCTGATTTTCTTGGTGCCTCTCTTCATTTTCTGATGCTCCCCCTGAATGTGACTGCTCAGAATTATCAACAGAGTTTGATTCAGAATTATCAACTGAGTCACTTTCAGTGTTTGAATTATCATTTTGATGTGATTCTTCATGCTCCCCCTCAACTGGTTCTTCCCTTGTTTCTGATTGAAGAGTTTCTTCAGTATTTACCAGTAGAGGTTCAGAGTTTAGATCAACAGAGTTTGTCAGATCAGTCTGATCAGAGTTTACTTTTTCAGAGAATAAATCTTCATTTTCAAAGTGGAGTAGATCATGTTCATTGACATCTTCAATTCCAGTTATTTTCTTGTCATCAAATGACACATGAATTGATTCCATGATCACTCTAGTTCTCAGATTATAAACTCTGAATGCCTTAGTTGACAGTGGATAGCCAACAAAAATTCCTTCATCTGCCTTTAGGTCAAATTTGGTCAACTGTTCAGGATGAGTCTTCAACACAAAGCACTTGCATCCAAAAATATGAAAATATTTTAGATTTGGCCTTTTCTTCTTCACCATTTCATATGGTGTTTTACCATGCTTGTTGATCAGTGTTGCATTTTGAGTAAAACAAGCAGTTTGAACTGCTTCTGCCCAGAAATATGTTGGCAATTTTGCTTCATCTAGCATGGTTCTTGCAGCTTCTATCAAGGTTCTGTTCTTCCTCTCCACTACACCATTTTGTTGTGGAGTGCCAGGTGCAGAAAACTCCTGTTTGATTCCTTTGCTCTTGCAAAATTCTTCCATTGATGAATTCCTGAATTCAGTTCCATTGTCACTTCTGATTATCTTCACTTGATTTTCTGACCCTTTGTCCAGTTGTAATATATGTTCTGTCAGTGTTAATGCAGTTTCATCCTTCTTTGCAAGAAAATATACCCATGTGTATCTGGTATATTCATCAACAATGACTAGAGCATATTTCTTCTTTCCAAGAGACATGACATTCACTGGTCCAAAAAGATCAACATGTAGGAGATGATAAGGATCAACAATTGAAGACTCAGATTTGCTTTTGAAGGAGGCTTTTCTCTGTTTGGCCTTTTGACAAGAATCACACATGCCTTCTATATTCAACAAAGACCTTGGTAGACCTTTTACAAGATCATTCTTTATTAGCTCATTGATGTTGTTCAGATTTAAATGAGAGAGTTTCTTGTGCCACTTCCAACTCTCTTCACTGGACATTCTTGTTGACAGACACACTGCTTTGCCATCAGTGTTTGTTGACAATTTAATTTCATAGATGTTATTGTGTCTATTTCCAACTAGAGCAACTTTCCCTGTAGATTTACTTATCACTTGACAATATTCAGGCTGAAAATCTACATGATATCCTCTGTCACAGATTTGACTCACAGATAGCAGATCATGCTTGAGTCCTGGAACCAGAGCTACATTTGTGATGATGACACTCCCAAGATTAATATTGCCATATCCCAGAGTATGTCCTATGTTGCCATCTCCATAGGAAACTTTTGGGCCAGCCTTCTCCTCATACTCTGATAGCAGGGCTTTATTTCATGTCATGTGTCCTGAACATCCACTGTCCACGACTAGGGTACTAACCCTGTTGCCCTGCAATCACAAACAATCACTGATTATTAGTTTTAAGGATCCAGACTTGCTTGGATCCTTTGGCTTTCTTAATTCTGTTAGCTTTTGCAGCGGAATTCACATTATCAGAGTTTAAGCTAACTTTTTCAGAGTTTACATTTGCAGAGTTTACTTTAACCCATTTCAAATTTGGCTTGGGTTCATAGTAATTATAGTAAATAGCATGATAATCTCTGCAAGTGTAAGTAGAATGCCATGTACTTCCACAGTGTGTACATAAAGTCTGTGGTCTAGTCCTCACATAATCATTTTTAACTGCAGTTTTAGAGGGCAAAGAATTAATGTTCTTATTCTTACTGCAGAAACTAGCAAGATGATTAGTGCTACCACAATTAAAGCATGTTTTTCTAGGAGCTAATGAAGCAAGCATTGGCTTAATTCCTGATGTTATGCCTACCTTTCCATTTTTGTTTTTCTTAGGCATTCTCTGTTTGTTGACAGATTTTATCTCTTTAAGCTTATGCTTGAGTTGTTTATCTGTCATTAAACCAATGTTAGCCTCTTTAACAAAAGTCTTAGCATATGATTCTTTAACAGCCTTTTTCTCAGCTTCAGTCTTAGGTCCACCTGTTCCCATAACATTACCTTCAGATGAACGATGTGGTCTAACTTTTACCAAATTTTCAAATCTAAGTTCATCTCCTTCAGAGTAACCTAGACCTACTGTATCTGACTGAAACACTTCTTGAGTGTCTTTACCAGAGTGTGTCCAAGTTTTAATAATGTGTTTAGCATCCTCCAATTCCGATTCTAGTTGCTTATACTTACCTAGCAACTCCTGTTCAATAAACACTGCATCATCTCTCTCTTTCTGAACTTTATTCATGTTCTCTAGCTGTTCCTCAACAAGTTTATTTCTATCTTTGAGTTGAGAGCACTCATTTTTTATCCTCTCATTTTCTAAAGTCTGATCCCTATAACTGATATGTAATGCTTTAAGATAAATTCTCAATTCAGTTATATTATCAGTATTATAGGCATAGGTAGTTGGGGGTACCTTTAGATCATCATCTTCATTCTGAGTAGTAGCCATGAGTGCATAGTTCACTTCCTCATCTGAATCTGAAGTGTCTGCCTAATCTCTGCCTTTGGTGTAGAGTGCCTTTTCAGTTTTACCCTTCTTGCACTCAGGAGCATAGTGACCCATCTCCTTACACTTGTAGCATTGAATCTCAGACTTATCTTTCTTACCAGATTTGAAGTCCTTTCCCTCAGATTTCTTGAAATTCTTCTTGTCAGACTTAGAGTAGTCCTTGGAGAATCTCTTTCCCTTCTTGAAGTTCTTGAATCCCATCTTCTTGAAGGTCTTTACCATCAATGCAGCCATTTGCATCATCTCTTCATCATCTTCAGAATCAGATGTTCCATCTGTGTTTGAGTCAACATCAGTGTTTGATGACTCACTTTCTGAGTGTATGACTAAAGCTTTTCCTTTTGCCTTACTTCTTGATGCTTCCTTCTTTGATGGTTTCTCCTCAACCTTAAGAGCAACAGACTTTGACTTTCTACTTGATCTTTTGTTTCTCTGCTCCAATTCCAATTCATGGGTTTTGAGCAGTCCATAAATTTCATCAATCTCTGTTTCACCAAGTTCATAGTTATCTCTTATGGTGGTTGTTTTCACATCCCACTTTTCAGGTAGAGAAAGAAGAAACTTGAGATTTGAGTCTTCTAAATCATACTCTTTGTTAACCAATGACAAATCATTGAGCAGTTTACAGAATCTGTCAAATGTTTCTGTCATGGTTTCTTCAGACTTTGCCTCAAAATGCTCATACTCCTGAGTGAGTATGTTTCTTCTGTTTTTCTTGATTGCAGGAGTTCCTTGACACCTAACCTCAAGTGCATCCCATATTTCCTTTGCAGTTGTGCAATTAATCACTTTATTAGACATAACATTGTCTAAAGCACTGTGAAGTAAATGTCTTACTTTTGCATCCTTTGCAATAGATGAAAGATCCTCAGCAGTTAGATCTTTCTTTTCTTTTGGAATGACCTTTGATTCCTCACCAGCAGCAGCAGCAGATAACTTTGTAGGTTTGTGAGGACCTTCATATATTCTATCAAGATATTCTGGATCTGTAGCCTCCAGAAACATGGTCATCTTTACTTTCCAAATTGCATACTCTAATGGCCTAAGTATAGGAACCCTAATTGTTTCATACCTACTAACAGTAGTAGGAGCTTTCTCAGATGGTGGAGGTATCTCTGCCATTGATTACTATTATGTTTGGATCTTTAACTGTAATAAAGTAACAGATTGGCTCTGATACCACTTGTTAGGTCGAATACACAATAGGTAATCAAATACTGTATGAGTAACTTAACAAGAACACACTGTTTAATACTTAAAAACTGTTTGGAATTAAAAATTCCTCTCTCAGTGATGTAAAATATCACAGAGAGCTGCTTAGGTTACAATCAATGAATTTCTCAATGTTCGATACCCTTCTAGGGTTAACCTAACTGTATTTATATAACATACAGCTTCATACAATCAGTAATTGATTCTCCTATAATTAAGCTATACAATTGATATCAATCACGATTGCTCTAGTCTTCCAAGTCAACTCAATCTCTTTGACAGCTTTCCAATCTTCAAAGATATTGCTTCCAAATTTATCTTGTATCAATCTTCAAACACTGTTGACTCTTCAGACATTACCGCTACAGAGTTTAACAATCTCTGTTGCGCTTCCAGTCAGTGTTTAACTAAACTCTGACTGCTTCCAGCTAAACTCTGTTTTGTTATTTTAGCTTCCAAACACTGTTCTCATCAATCATTTCTAACAGATTCTTTATTCAAATATTTTGGGGGTTTTCACTGTTGCCGAATACGTGAGGCACGATGATCAGTCGTCCTCCGTACCCGTCCCTTTTTACTATCGGTAAAAGGAATGAAGGCCACCTGCTAACATCATCCCTGGAGGAAGGCCACCTGCTAACATCCTCCCTTGGCATCTTCGTGCCGAATCATGAATACTAGACTATGTCGCACACAGCCCTGACACAGCCTCTTATGCAAGTTTGTTGCAAATCCCCCTTTTTATAGAATCATTATTCAATTTATCAACACCATTTCACATTTCCATTCCCGTATATCATTTCCATTTATCATTACTCATATCATTTCCATTCTCGCACATTATTTCTATAAAATATATATATAACATAATACTTTGATTATGATTCAGACATCTCTTTTCTGTTCATAAAATATTTCGTCTATTTCAGAGTAGTAAATAATAGCCAAATAATATTCATTAAACCACTAATACTCAAAAAGAATATTTACAATATAGCATTATAAACCATAGATAACGACTGATACCATTCCTTTATATAACTCTTTTACCATAGAGCATATTCGTTCCATTCGTAATCATCTCTATATTCATATTTCATAAATCATATCCATCTCTCTTTAATTTCCCAAAATCAAGGAAATACATATTCTTTGCAACATAACAACAATAGCATCACGTATAATATCCCATGATATCATTTTTTATTCCAAGGATAAATAATTTTCAAAGTAGGGATAGAAGAATCTTGCCTCGGTTCCGGTATCCAGACAGTATGGTTTGGGGCTCTTCCGGAGTTTCTATAACACAAAAGGACCGTCGTTAGAATACCACATCTCTTACTCACTACATTCTTATATAACAAGACCCTTTACACTTCAAAATATGTTTAACGTATCATTATTACCCCAAAGGTTCAAGAACTTAATCATTTATAAACTCGATCTAAGTTTTAGCATTTTCCACCATTCCCCTTAATAACCACACTCGACTGTAAAAATTCTCAGAAAATATAGATTTCAAATTTTAATGCAATGTCAACTGTAAAGGGTCCTCTGACCCCCCTACTACACTATCCCAAAATTTCGTGACTTATAAAAATGTCTAAGTATGGTAACTTTAGCCTCCAAGTTGATACAATTACGTTTTCTCGGTTATCGAACGTCTTTCACTAAAACTGACTTTTCTCCTAAACCGTTCATCAGATTTTAACGCACCTTATATCAAAACGATCTATGAACCAAGATCTATCATCTCATGGTTAATTGGTAACCTAGGCAGTGAGGTACCGTACGAATACAGGGGTCACAAAACAGGGCAGATTTCGTCCTAACGAAAATCGGACATTATAACGGCTATATTTTCATACTTTCCAAAAATCAAACTCCTCCAAATCAATCATCCACATTATACACCATCACCTACACCATGTGGTCTACATCCCAACCATGGTTACAAGTCCACAACACACAATTTCCATATCAAAACAAACCATTTATAACACATAATCATCATAAACATTACATTAACACCACTTAACTACTAACCACTTCAATATCTACCATAAATATAAAAGGGAAAGGGTTGTTATACCTCTTTGAAGCTTGAAGAACACTTAATAAGCTTTGGGTACTCCTTAAACACTCCTAATATAGCTTGAATCAACTAAATGAACCATTAAAACAAAGTTAATTCCAAGATTTCACTATTCATCAAGCAACTTTGAGAATTTCTTTACCTTACTAAATAATGATGGATGGCTATGAAACTTTGTAAATCTCTCTTTCTATCCTCCAAGAAGCTCCATGAATTATCTCTTGATTTAATGTTGAAGCTAGCTAGGGTTTTGAATTTTTTTTTTCTATGGTTTTGCCGAATGGAAATGAAGGAGAAAGGGAGAGAGATTTTTGTTGCTTTTCTTGATCTTATCTCAACTTCTCTTCATCTCTTGAATAATCTAGAGTTTAGTGGATAATTTCCTTGGTTAAAGACTAAATTACCCTTAAATTTAGGTAGTGGAAAGTGATGTAATGTAGGTGACCTCATAATCCCTTTTTCTTGGTTTTCTTTTCTAAGTTAAATCCTAGGAATCTTAGTATATGATAATGGGATAAGTATCCTTGTTATATTATTAATCTTGGTTGTTTGGTTTCCATACTCGTCTAATTGTAATTCGTTTCGAGTAAACCTCATTATCTCAGTGGTTTTTGAAATCATTTAACAACCCAAATTCCATTGGTATTCTCTTAACTTAATAATCCCCTGGCTCAAATCTAAATTCACTAATCCCTCAATATATAATTCTTATAATGTTTCCATGCTCCTCAATATCTAATAGAAGTTCTTTGGAAGTCTAAATCCTCAAAAATCCATCTTTAGGAATTCCTGGAATCTATCGTCATTTCGGGTCACTTATTTCCTTAGTATATCACTAATATGATTTCTGTTTATTCATTTTATGTTTCCATTATAGAGTACCTATATACCATTTCTCTAAGACCTCAAAATTTACTATTTATAGGATCACTGTAGCATTACTGAAGTTAGGGTTATTACAAGATGTGTCATTTAGATTAGAGTTTGGCAACTCCCCCTGAGAGATAGAGGGAGTTTCAAATGTGATGTGCTCTCCACTCAGTGTTGTGCCAGCCTTATCACTCCCATGTTCTGACTCTGTACAGGTAGGTGCATTGGGGAGGATGCTTGATTCTATAGATGCACCCTGTTGAGAGGATACATCTAGTGAACTTTGTGCCCCTGATTTTACAACTTCAACCATTTGTGTGACTGAAGAGGTGGTTTTAGATTTCTTCTTCTTTGGCCTGATAAGGGGTGACTCAGGTGCCTCACTTTCTAATTCTACAGCCAATGCTGCTTCAGATAGAATGGTTAAAGGTGCAGAAGCAACCTGTTTTCTCTTCTTCTCCTTTTTACTAACATCACCCTTTTGAGAGGATGATGTAGTTGGCTCAATGTTTGGTAGAGTGTTTGGTTGAGGTGGTTGGTTAGCAAGCCCTGGGTTAGCATTTTGTTCTACTTGCTTGGGTTGTGCTAACTGTGACTTTGAGTCAAATGTTGGCATGTTGTGGGGGTAAGTCCTAAACAAATTTTCCATATGGGGAGTTATGTTAAGTCTTACATCCATATCATTCCTATTCTCCAAATTACCAAAAATGAGTTTGGTCATGGATTTAGGATAGCCTATTCTATTTCTATCTATCCCAGGCAGTTCAATCAATTGAGCATTTTTGAAATTAAGAACAGATTGAATAAAGCGAGGGAAGAAAATGTCAGTACCTCTCTTGGTTGTGTTCTTACCAAGTCTCCCATACAGCTCTTGTAGGATGATTTGACCAACATCTATCTTCTTTCCATAGGCCAATGCATAGCCAATTTGTTGCGCATGTGCACTGATTTGATCAAAACTTGATTTCCTGGCAGTGAAGACTTGAAGAAGAGTTGCAAACACATAGCTCCACTCCTTTCTCAGATTCTTCCTGTTTAATTTTCCAAGATTGATCCCATCTGAGTAGTTGATGAACTCAAAGAATTCTTCTAACTCTACATTCGTGGCCAGTATGTCATATGACTCCTGTTGTAGGCCCAGTGCTTGATTCATGTCTGTAGTGGTGATAGTGATTTCTTGTTCCTGAATCTTGCAGTAGATTATGTATGAAGTTATTGCGCTTTCCAGGGCTACAACTTCCACAATAGCAGTTCCCCAAAACTGTTCCAGAATGTCTAGATACAGTGTTGGGTTGGCAGAGAGTGCATCCTTGATGTATGATTCAGCCATCCACTTTACAAAGCACTTGAAGTTCGCATTGGGTGCTTCAACATCACTGGTTAGGGCGATAAAATTGGTGTTGAACTTCACAGTTGCCATTGATACAGAAAGAAGAGAAGAGAAAGTAAAGGTTGAAGAAGAAATTTGGCTTTTAGCAGTTAGGGTTTTTAGGGGTTTTGGGAGCTTTGATGCTTGAGAAATCGAATGAAATGAATCGAATAGATGTGAAATTGTATAAGTATGAAGTACTTGAATTGTCGATTATGTGTATGTTCTGTATCGACAAGTCAGGCATTCAAGAAGTAGAAAACAACTATTCGATAAGTCAAGAAAGGCTTATTCGATAACTCAAGCAGGTTGAAAACTCACAGCTGGCAGCTATCTAACTTAGAATAAATTCTAAATTAGGTAAAATATATTTTTATGAGTAATTCTGAATTTTGAATAAAAATCCAAAATCAGTTAAGATTCAGCGAGAATTCAGTCTATTCAAATGATCGGGGAGCGGGCCGGGGCCGGGTTTTTATGTGTGCCCGACCCGATCCCCGACCCCGCCCCGATTTTCTCTACCCGACCCTATTTTCAATCCCGATTCGATTCCACCACACTTTAATACATATAATATATATATATATATAGAGTAGGGATCTAGAGAAAACCCCTTTAAAAGGAGAACTTAGAAAACTAAATTAAAATATAGCACATATGGTATTCAAACTGATCGTTGGGAGATGGAGAAAAATGTGGTGAAATTAGATTTTAAAAAAATATCACCGATTGACGGGAAAAATCAAATTAAAAACGGAGGGGATTAGGTGGGATTGTGTGTGTGAGGGTGTATTTGATTAGTGTGTGGGTGCCCCTGGCGGGGCCATTGATTATAATACATCCAATGGTTAGGATTAGTACCTTAGTTTTCTTCAAAAAAAGAGTTCTCTTTTGATCATTTGCCTATATATATATATATATATATATATATATATATATATATATATATATATATATATATATATATATATATATATATATATATATATATTAATAATCATATATTAATATAAACGAATTTCCAATACTTCATATTGGAAACAAAATGATATTTTAATTTTAAATGTTTGTCTTTCTAATAGTTAAATAACTTCATTTCCATATTATTTATAATTGTTTCTTTAAGTAATATTTTTTTATTTTAATTTAGTGCATTTGAGCTCACTAATTAGTGTTTCAAATTATTTAAATAAAATTTCCCGATTCCCCACGGGGATCCCCGTTACCCGTTTGGGCCGGGGACGGGGAATGAAAAATAGTCCCCGACGGGGATCGGGCCGGGGACGGGGATCGGGTTTGAATTCGGGGATGGGGGCGGGGATAGCACTCCCCGGCCCCGAAGTGCCTCGACGCCCATCCCTATAGGTAATAGTTAATTGTAATTGCGAATTAAGTATTACCACATTAATAATGACATATAAACACACATGAAAAAATAAGTGTCTTATTTATTTTGGGATGGAGGAAGAATTTTTTTTTTTTGTAAAATGAAAAATGATTTCATTTATAGATAAAAATACATAATCCGGGAAGGAAAGGAGCAAATGAGACATTCTTTCATCCATAAAAGCTAATCATCTAACCGAAAGGTATGCTTAACCAATCCACGGGTCGTACCCTAAATTACGACAACCATGAGAAAGATATTCCTCCGGAAGTTTAGACAATATCACCTCTATCTCAGAAAAGAAGACTCCTTATAAAGGTGGCCTCGTTAAAAACCCCGCAAGAGCAAAACCCTATGGGAAAAAAACTCAAGAGGGGAAAAAAGAGTGCCCACCCCCCAATAATACATCGATATACAAAAACTGTAAAAATATGGTAAGGACTTCTCGTTGCTTCCATCCATCTTCTTTTTCATTGCTTCCCATCCCAAGAACCATCATCCTTCTTCATTTCATACTTCTTCCCATCCAATTAAGTCTAACTTGTAAACCAACCCACTTCCAAAAAAAATAGTTCACCTGAACAATAAAAAACAATCAAGCTAATAAGTGTCAAATCGATATGTAAAAAAATTATATATGCTATAAAAATAAGAAAGAAAATACATCCAATAATAAATTATTATTGAAAACATATGCGTTAATATTTCATAATAAAAAGAAATAAAATAAAATCTAACCAAAAAATCTTTGGTTAGACACTAAGTAAAAATATAAATAAAAATATGATTTAAAGGAAATAAACAAACAAAGCCAACAAAATGGCACTTGATTGGCTATACAAGACCAAAATATACGCCATCCTTTCAGGCCTTCAATTAATGGTACGAAAACAGCCATCAAGGCATAATTAGCATTGATCCATAAATGAAAAGGAGTTATAAAAAAATTAAATCCTAAAGAAATGGCCTTAACAATAGCGAACTTATTTACTGAATCCATTTCACACTTAACAACAATCACATTACACTTTTAAGGCTAAAATTATGAAACATAATCAAATCACACTTTATTACTTAAAACTTAACAAGATAACAATCCAAATAAAATCAAAACCATAATCAATTAGCCCCCTAATATTCAAAACTCAAACATCAATTTGAATACTTAAAGTCCCATAATTAAGCCCCGAACCGAATAAGCCACACCAAACTACTCAGCACATTTGATCTTCTTTGGAAGAGGCTGACTGCTACCCACAATTTCAGGACATTTAAACCCATTTAACTCGACAACATGACTCAGTAAATAACTCAGTAGGAAGGCAATACAGAAACAAAGAAAAACGAAGCCGTTACATCACACCAAAAATTCGGAACAAGTTGAAAACAAAAACTACAAAATTTAGCTTGCAATTCAGCAGCAACTCGCTTAAAAAACCAAATAACGAGACTTAGACTAGGACTCAACAAAGACTCGGCTGAACTAGACCAGGACTCAACTGCAAACCCAGAACTCGTAGTTTGATGAGTTTGTGTTTGTGAAGATGGAATATCATCATTATTTACCCTTATAGAAGGTAATCAATTAAGCAAACAGATGATATGCAAGACATATGATATACAAACAACACAAGAATGATAGCAACTAGAGGCAAGAAAACATCAAGTTTTTCACAAGATATGTACAAAGAGATCGAGAGATCACATAGAGATTGCAGAGAGATCACGAGATCACATAGAGATGTGATCACAGAAAACACAAATCACACAAATTGTATTTTGGGATGGAGGAAAAATTTAATTTTGTATTTTTTTTATTTTTGAAAGATATAATGTAATGTGACCAAAGAATACAAATAACAAAATCATATATGTTTGCCAATAAAATTGGAGCACACTTTTTCAATTTTATAATTTTCAATTACAATAATTACATTTACTACAAATGATATGATAGTTTATATAACCGAAACAAACACCATTGTTAAAAATTTGGGTTTTTTTCTAATATGTCCCATTTTAAAACTTCATTTATAATTGTGTCCCATATTTATTTGTAATTACAAATCTATCCCAAATTATGAATATGTCCCAATTTAAAATATAACCATGATTAATTTATTAACCACACATTTGTAAAAGACAATTTTGTCCCCTTTCATCAATTAAATTTATTAAATCTGATTTAAATAAAAACACGAGCTGCGTCAAAACTATAGCGTGGCCTATGAGCAGCTCTGGTAACAATGACCAAATGCAAACAAACATAAAAATGTGGGATTTTTATACACTTTCCTGGCCTGTTACTGAATTGTACATTTCATATTTGCATGCTTCTCGGTAACATGCATCTCATCAATCAGATTCTCCACTGATTCTTCACGGGTGTCATTCAAGTTGATTCGCATAATTAAGCACAGGTTTTCATCCGCATTCAGAAAGTGGCAAATCATGTGCTTTGTGCCCCTGCGGGGCCGAGAGTGAGGGAGCTGGATGGATGGGTATGATAAAAAAAGAAAGGATATTATAGTCTTATTAAATATAAATATATGTATAATTATATGTGTATAAGTTATATATGAGTTAAATTTAATCATAGGACATATTTATAATTATTCAATAAAGAGGGATATATTTATAATTGACTTGTTAATTTGGGACATATCAAACTAATACCCTAAAAATTTTGTTTTTGGTTACAGGATTGTCAAAGACATCTCCACCAATATTTTATAATTAAGAATATCTCCAACCATATGAAACCATTATCTAAAAATCTACGTGAGATATCTAAACTAAAAAATGATTTTTTTTCAAAAATACCAAAGTTGCAAATTTGTTTTAAAAAAATAAGGTGCAACCTCATTTGTAACCAATTTTCATCTACGGTGCTAACATTGCAACTTCATTTGCAACTTTTTCCGTATTTTTAAAAAAAGGATAAATAGATTGGGTATTTTTGATAATTTCTCAAATAAAAAGTATAGAGATTTTGTAAAATTTTTGGACCTGCATGTTGGCTATATTTTTTGAACATATATTGACCATCATTCATTGCCATATTATAATTATTTATAACAACTTTAGTAACATACAATTTTTAAAATATAGTTATTCATCATAGTTGGAGCACATCACCTCGTAAGTTAACCTTCCATAATTTCATTTATTTTGGTTTCAAGAAGTGTTTTTGTTTATCTTAAACAAAATAACAATCATTTAATAAACCTCTGGATATTGGATATTAAATTACTTTTACGGAGAAAATACCCAAAATAATACATATATATGACCACATGTCCAAAATAGCACATTCAAAAAATATGGCCCCTCTCTAACACTTACATTAACGTAACTAATATTAACGTTATACTCAACATATATGAAATCAATCAACACTGTTCTATGAAATTTAATGGACTACTACAAAGAAGGCCCATTACAAAATAGCCCAGGCCCAACTTCAATCATCTCCGTCTTCCTCAATACATACAAATATATTATACACCTATACATACAAAAATATATATACATGACGTGATAATAGATGCGTTTCAAGACCCAACGCTAGTTCTTCTTGTGTTTTTCATTAATCAAAGTACAAACTTCCTATTCAAACGTGTATAGAAGTTGCGTTTTGATTGTTAATCAAGCTTTGCATCGATTGGATGAGGCAATCAGATAAACGTTGATGAATGATGCGTTTGGAGCCTCAACGCTTAAACTAGGATTATAAATGCGTTTTTAAATTTAAACGTACACTATATTTGCGAAATACGATCTGTCCATGGTTTTAGGTAAGCAAATCTTTTTAAGTATGATAACACAAAATATATCAACAAATCTTTTTAAGTACGGTAACGCAAAATATATTAGCGTTATATTGTTAACGCAAGTTTTACCTACGTTAACAAAGTGCCATTGCATGCCAGTTTTTGAGAATGTGCTGTTTTGGATATTAATCTTTCAAAATGTGCCATTTTGGCCCATCACCCGAATTTACATGCAAGCAAAATAAATAGTAAACATATATTTGACAATTAATAGCTAAATATATTTATTTACATATAAAATTGTTGTCACAATAAAAGTATTATGACGCTCCATATTCTCTATTTTAAATGTTAACTTTCATTTTTTTTTTAAATTTTCGACCATTAATTAGTGCTTTTTCCAATTCTTAGAACAAAGATGCTGACCATTAAAAAACAGTCACTAAACTACAAAAATAGTACAAAACAGGTCCCTAAACTGCAATTTACGTCTTAGAAGTCCAATCACACTTTTTACTAAGGCCACAAAACACGCAGCCACCACAAGACATCCACACAACACATATACATACTTTACAGGAAACGAACATATAGCAGGAGACAAATATATTGTCATGGAAGGTCCTCCGACCACCATACCACCCTTACTCCTCAGAAACATCATGACCTCTATCTTCATATATGCCGATAAATTTCTTTTTAATCTCGGAAAACGATATAGATTTCTCGGTTCCCTCCGATGCATCCTTGTTTCCACATTCTTTTTCTTGTTACAATTCTTCCCTTCCCATGAATATTTGAAAAAAAATCGTGACACAAATAAAAAAATATCGGTGGTCGCCAGAAATTATCCTGGCGACACCGGTATTTCTCGTGCACTTACGCAATTATTATCGACTATGAACGATGTTCCGGTAAGTTCGAGAAAGTACGAGATTGTTCGCACGTTATCCGAGAAAGTGGTTAATGATAATATGTCAGAATGTCATGCACGTCTTGAGGAAATTAACGTTGTTGTACTTTCGGCGGCGTTTTCGAGGACATTATTACAGCTTGAAAATAGGGTTGCTGTTATCGAGGATGATTCTGTGCGTGAAATAATTGAGGGGTCAAAGGGTAATTTTAATAAGCTGAGCCGTTTGACACGAGCCGTATGGTATTGTTTTGAGGCGGCTTGGAGCCGGATGGGGATGAGTGATGTGAATAGGTGTGGGAAGTCGGCTGAGAAGCTGGCGGCTGAGGTGCTTTGGTTGGCTCAGAAGCTGGCTCAGTGTGGGAATGTTGAGGAAGCTGTGGAGAGATGGGGTTCGGCTAATAAGTTGGCTTGGCTCTCTTTATCGGCTGAGCCAAGGTTACAATGTTCTCTTGTAAAAGTTTCAGGTATGTAAATGTAGTAAGTTTTTGTTTGACTTGGATTGTATTTGGGCTAAGATGTTGTAGAATGTTATTTGAATGGTGCTTTTTAGTCTTCCTAAAATTTGGAATACCTTTTTGTGGCTAGAAGCAGGGTTTGTGATTTTTGTGTGGCTAAAAAGTAGCTTTCAAAATGTATGTGAGGTGATAATTGATTAGTCTTACATGTTTTATCTACAGAATAGGATGCAGATCAAAGAAAATGACACTTTAAGACTTAAGAGGATAGTTGAGAGTGATTTACCTAATGAATAGAATTGAAGATATTAAGAAAATTGTGAACTATATTAAAGGAAAACGACAAGGATTTTTAGATGCGCTAGGCTAGCGAATACACTCTTCTCTTGGACGACGTTGATGTTTCTGATATGTGTGTGGTTATTCGAATGTGTGTCAGACTTGAGTTTCTGTGGATGTACTCTGCCTAGATTCTCCCTGGTCTGTATAAGAATATCAACTATGGTCACTGCAGTTAATAGTAAATAAGAAGAGATCAAAAGCCACAAGGACTACTTATATTTGATGTCGAAAACAATTGATAAGCAAAATCGGTTGTGTTAGATAGCTATACTAATTTTTTTGAAGATTATGAAGTTATAAGCTCTTATCTTTAGTTGGTGTTCTTGTTCAGACCTGCAAAAGGTTCATTACACACTGGCTGTGCACCTGACAAAAATTAAAAGGAGAATTTATGGTTTTCTCGATTTTTTTATTAAATATAATATACTTACAGCCTTTTAAAAAAATGGTGGAAAGGAAGAGTTAATAGCCTCAGGGCCTTGTGTGTTGATTCTAAAAAGTTAGGAGGAGTACATTGGATTCTTCAGGATAAGTAGTTATTTACACTAAATGTTTTTGAAGATGTAGTTATAATTTTGTTTAATTTGCGTTGTTGTAGTGTTTTTACTTAAACACGCGAAAGAAATTGGAAGCGATAAAGAAGATGATGAAGGAAATAGAGAGCGTCAAAAGCAAATGAAAATAAAGTTGTTGATGTCCTGGCTACCATTGTTATGTAGAGCTACGAATGGCACAGATACTCCGTTGTTGAGCTTTAGTGAAAAAGCCGAGGTAGAAAAAGTCTTGGAGGAAATCATAGAAGCTTTAAGTAATGAAGAACAAGAGCAGATATTGTCTCTATGGCTACATCATTACATCCACTGTCCTACCTCCGACTGGCCTAATCTCCAGGATTGCTATTCGCGGTGGTGCAACAGTTCGAGGAGACTCTTAATCCTTCAGTGATGGTAATGCATACATAACTAGTTAGCCTGAAGATATCATGGAATGACTTAAATGTACTCTGAATTATATAAATTGAATGGAAACCAGAATATTTCTATGAAACAGAAGGCAATGATCAACATCTTTAGCTTTAGCTTTATTTTAATTATTGTTTACGGATTACCCTTTTTTATTCTAACAAGATTGTGAAATAGCCTTGCACAAATATGCATACACTGAAATTTTGCTGATATGATATAGTTAGTTAAGGTGGCTGTAGGGATTGCTGATATCTTATCACAAGATTAATACCAATAGTGTTCCTCCCTTATAAATAAAAAAACTCTTTAGGTAGGTCTCTGTAAGGAAATTAACAATCTCGGTTATTTGGCTGAAATTTCCTTGTATTTGTAGCTTCAGAGCTCTGGAATTACAGGAAGAGCATATGATAGATATGCTAAAGTCACATAATATCCAACAGAGTGATTTGAGATGTCAAATTTTAATGAGAACTCCACTTCATAACATTTTTAGTGGTTTTTTTTGTCTACTCTGGTTTTTTCTTGTGGTTTCCTTAACATGGAGTAGACTAGCTAGATGCTAATGGTCTATTGAGCTAATGTAGCATTTGACAGTTTATACTTTATATCAATGTCCACAGTTTCATGATCGAGTCACCTCTGCAGTTTCCTTTAAATTCTATGAGCATCATTTACTGTTAGCGTTGTTCTACAAACTGCATTATTTTTGCAATTTCACCGGAAAATAACAGTAATATAAATCAGGAAGAAAAACAGTCATGTATCAGAACAAGTATAATTGAATAAATAATTCTGATTAACAATTGTTTTATTACAAATTGAACAAAATTTAGGGAGAAAGATATAGAGAACAAACTACAGTTCTTAAACATTTGTGTTATAAGCATCTGACACTAATGATAAGATGATACATCAGTATAATAAACTATCAATAATACTCTCAATAAACATATAAGAAACAAATCAGGTGTCTGATATTGTTTGGAGTATATATGGGCAAGATTTACGATATGGACCTGTGCTATTTCATTTGAATCCATACCAAGGTGAAATATGTAATATACTGAGATGATCTGTACACAAAAGCTTGCGTTTATTAGCATCACTATAACTTTAGTGTGTGAATTACACAGTGCAGGCTACTTAAATTTTCTTGCTAGAATATTGTAAACCTCAAAGGACTATAATGGGGTTCTTTCTGGTACACCACTAGCTTATGAGCAGGATCGAAAGAGGATGGCTGAATATGGTGATGTCCTTGTTCGTCATGCCTTGATCATCCTCTTTAAGATTTTTTTATGAAATCTTTAGGATGCCCATAATTATGTCACATGATCCAAAGCTATAGTATTATATACTCAAGTAACTTCTAATTCCCTTCGACTTATAAGAGTTAAATTATTATGAAATGTCGGTTACCAAATTTTTGTGGGAACTCCTTCAGTTTACAATTTTACCATGCTGTTGAAACTTTGTGAACTTGTGGAGTACTCCTTGATGAGCTTTGAGAAGAATGAATCCTCTCGCTCAAGTAGTCTTATGGGAGTGTCATACTCTGCTATTTCTCCTGTTCATGAATAAATCATACTTTAGGTTCCTCCTATCATCTGAAACAGATAAACGGATAATACTCTTCAGGCATTTTCTATATAAATCATATAATACTTACCTTCACTAAGGACCAATACCAAATCGCTGTCAATAACCGTGTGTATTCTGTGAGCTATTGTGACAATGGTCCTGTCTTTAAACTCCTGGCTAATAACCTTTTGTAATATCCCATCAATTGCTGAATCAACAGAGGCTGTTGCTTCATCTAAAAGAAGAATGCTCTTTTTCTTAAGCAATGCTCTTCCAAGACAGAATAACTGTCTTTGCCCAACACTCCAGTTCTCCCCATTTTCAACAACTGCAAGACCATACGATAAAACATTCAATAGTCAAATGTGCATTTATACCATAAATGATATAAAAATGATGTATTTGACCTGTAGATTCCAGCTTCTCTTTGCTTTCTCGAACTATATCTCCTAACTGACATTTGTCTAGAGCCTGCAGATATATAATGTAAGTGAAAATAAATTTAATGATGTAACATGATTCCTACCAACTGGATCCTTTCTAGTGAATATAATGTTAATCTGGGGAGATACATTAGAAGTTAGCTGGATGGTCTTTTTACTTCCAGTTCCAGACAAACTATAATTGCTGTGTAATAATGTGTGTAATAAATCATTTTGCATCACTTCAGTATGCAGGTATATTGCAATATATTGTTTGAATGCATAGTAGCATGTTACAGTTAATGCTATAAGCTGGATTAGAAGAATACCTCCCAAATTTCACAGTCAGAATATTGCTCCAGTGGGTCAAGGTTTCTTCTAACTGTCCCCTCGAACATTGTTGGGTCCTGAGGAATGATGCTAAGATTTGATCTCAAGTCATGAAGACCTATCTTGGATATATCTACATCATCAATAATGATTCTTCCCTCTCTCGGTTCAACAATCCGGCAGATGGCTTGTAAAAGGGTTGTTTTCCCACTCCCAGTCCTTCCTACTACACCAACTTTCTTCTTTCCAGGAATTGTGAAGGTTATATTTTTTAGGACAGATGGAAGATGCTCAGCGTAACGAAACTGCAACCATATGCATACATAAATAGATGCAACTATGAAAGTATGATTTCCTGGTTCTGAATTTCCTATCTGAATTCTTAAATCATTGAACTTGTACTTTACATCTAAGAAAGAAGCAAGAAAAAATTTTGAGGTTGAGAAGTTCAAAATTGTACTTAAATCAAGGTTTTGATTTCACAAGTGAAATGGAAAAATAATGAGTATATCTAACAACTATGTTTTCAGCTTATACATTTTGAGAATATTTCTGGCGAGACTTACTTGCAAGTTTTCGAAACAAATTGTCCCAGTTTCTGGCCAGTTCTTAGGTGGTCTAGAATCTTCAATAACCAGAGGTGCTTCACTACTAATATTTGAGTACTGTAGAATTCTTTCAACTGAAATCATTTTGATTTCGGCATTGATAATATTCCATATGAAATATGTTTGCTGGACATTTAAATTCATTGCATATGTGACCGCCAAACCTGCAAGGCCTGTGAGAAATCCACCCGGGTTATTCTCTGTGCCTGCTTTCTTTTTTCTTTTAAAAAATAGAGAATAAAAAAATATATATACTGGAGTCATTTTGAATTAAAATTCTGCTTACTTGGATCGATAATTCTCTCTGGGAGCGTCACCAGCAACACCAATGAGAAGGCAAATACGAAATTGCATAACTGATTCAATCTGTAAGAAAGCCACTCCATTGCCGCATAGTTATGAAACCATGGCCTTGAGTGGTTGTCAACTAGGCAAAGGTTTGCGTTAATAAAGCGGGGTTTTTGGCCAAAAGCACGAATTGTTGCTACTCCTGCAAGTGACTCTGCAAAATGGTGCAGAATTGGAGCCCTTTCTACCGCTGCTAAGCGTGCTAGTTCTCTTGAAGTAGGCATCGAATATTGCTGGCATGATAAGCTGATGTGTTGTAATGTATTCCAATACAAGAATAGCTATTCGGGAAATTAATGTCTTTCAACTTTAATTTGTGTGTTCTCTTCTAAAACACCACAAATTATATAGCTGTACAAAATTCAAGAATCTATTTAATCTATGTTGACTTCACTGCTTTTATTTTCATGATGAAATCCAGAATTCAAGTGCCTTTGGTTCCAAAAGATTTTTTTTTTTCACTTTTATTAGCGTACAAGCATAAATTTAAACAGTTTGAAAACTTCGCTCAGTGATAACAGAAGACAAGTTTTTTTTTTTCCCCACTTTTATTAGCGTACAAGCATAAATATAAACGGTTTTGGAAACTTTGCTCAGTGAAAACAGAAGACAAGTAAGATCTCTTACTTGGTACCATATGCAAATGGCTGTAACTGGAAGGAAGATGATAAATACTTCCCATGCCGCCTGAGACATTACAAAAATAATCCCAAGAAGTTGAATAGTGGAGAAAGCACACCAACCTAATTTTTCTGCTATACCCAAGTCTAACACATCTTGGTCTGTCGAGGCCTGTAGAAAATTTGAGTAGAAATTGTGAATTAGATTTAATTCAATCTTGCTATGCATTACATGATGTAAATAATGAAGAATTAATATATCTCCTGAGATCCTGGTTTCGATATAATCTGAAATCATTCAAGGATAGTGGTACATGCTTTACAATAATCTGCGACTCTTTTTGTTACTAGTGACTCGTGAGTATTACTTCATTCTATGAAATCTATAAGTTATATATGTAAGTTAATAAATTCTAGTAACGCCCAAACTTAAGAAAGATAATCACATATCATCAGAATATGTTCATGAAACAAATTACATTAATGGTTTTCTGTAACCCCAGTTTCCCCTGCATGATAAAGTCACAGCATGCGTATACCGTTAGTATCAATAAATCGATAGAATATATTATCATATGTGATTTTGGTCAATGTGGAAAGACATAATACCCGATTCAGTATTCTTCCAGCTGGAGTTGAATCAAAGAAGGCCATAGGAGCACGAAGAACACTGTGCAACATATTGTGGAAGAGCTTCTCAGCTGTTGCAAGGCCTGTAATAGCCAGTAGAGATGTTCGTACAAGTACACAAAACGAACCCCCAATAGAAATCATCAAGTAAATAAATAATATGTAGTTTATGTCCTTGACTTCCTCAGTCTCAACTGTGGGACAAGCCCATGCCATCCAGTAGGTGCTGAGAATCAGCAATCCTTCAAAACCTGAGTGAGCTAGAACAATTATTGGAACAAAAGCGCCACCCTTTACCATAGTCAAGTAAGCCATGTAAACCCCCTTTCCAATGCTTCCTTTTCCCCTTTCTTCTTTATTTACCAAATTTCCTTTCTTTTCAGTTGTTTCTGCAAAAAGAGTACTTTCTGAATCTTCTTTGCTCTGTGCAACTTCATTAATCGAGGTACGTTTTGAAACAGATTCACCATTATGTGATGCATCTGGAGGTGCTCTACTTGCAGTTTCAACTGTTACAACTGAATTTAGAGCCTGGCTATGAGCTCCTACTAGCACTTCAAATCCAATATTCTGATTCAGAAGTTCTTCAAACCTGCCAACTTGTGCAATTCTGCCATTCTGGATCAGCTGTTAGGAATTAGAAGTTAGAAACCATTTAGCGGACCAAATTTCATATACACCATCACAGATGTTTTGCACGCTGCCTGTGTAAATAAACTCTGGCGTTTAAATCATATACTTGACAGGTTTCATCTAGTAGTACACTTCACAACAAAATGATCCTAATTTATGGAAATTGTATATACCAAATTGTAGGTATTTTATATTTTTGTCATCCCATTTTCTTAAGTATGCCAAATATTTATGTCAGTAAAACAGAACTTTTGAGGTTACAAATTACTGTGCTATTCACTCTGCCAGTACAACAGCTTGTTCAATTATATCAGAACAAATTTTAATTATTTCTTCCCTCAGTCTTTCATATGTCTTGTGAGCAAAAATTGAAATCAATATCTCAACTGGTGAAAAAAAAACAAAAACTGGGTGTTAGCTTCTTATCGTTTACCAGGATGACATCGGCTGCTGGAAGAAACTCAACTTGGTGAGTTACATAAAGTACAGTCTTTTCCTGTAGAATCCCCAATAGACATTCCTGTGCATTGTCAAGGAAAAATATCAGTGTTCCAAACTTCATATATATTATAATCTCTTTTATATCAGAACTGAATCGTTGAACAATGTGAAATCGTGAATCGCATCATATTTATCATGTGGACTTCCACTTGCACAATCTTAATAGAGAAATAACCACTAACCTCGAAGAGTTGTCTGCCTGTGTGTGCATCAACAGCGCTAAAAGGGTCGTCAAGCAGATATATATCAGCATCTTGGTATACTGCACGAGCAATTTGTATTCTTTGCTTTTGTCCTCCACTCATATTTATCCCTCTTTCTCCAATCTCAGTCAAGTCACCAGTGGGAAACAATTCAAAATCCTTCGTCAAGGCGCATGCTTTTATTGTGTCGTCATACTTGGAGCTATTATATGTATTTCCAAAAAGAATATTCTCTCTAACAGTTCCTGAGAGTATCCAAGGAGACTGAGGAACATAAACCGTTGTCCCACTAATCTTTACTGTCCCAGACAACTTTGTCACCTCTCCTAGTATGCTCAAGAGAAGACTCGACTTCCCTGACCCTACAGTCCCACAAATAGCTACCTTCATTCCCCTCTTTACTTGCATATCTATTCCATCAAGTGTTGAGCTTGTTGATCTAGCATCCCAGCTAAATTTTCCACATTTAATCTCAACGTCAAATTCTGTATGATCTGGAGAAACAAATTCAACTGAATTATGCTGAATTTCTTCTTCTTCAAGGTAAGAAGCAACTCGGTCTGCAGAAACTTTTGCCTGTGCATACACAGAGAGGAGATTAGGTAGATTGTAGATAGGTTCTTGCAGCATTTTAAATGTAGCTATTGCAGATAACACTCTCCCGGCTGTAAGTGGAATCCCCATGATGATACATCCTCCAAACGTTGCAACTGAAATAAATGCCGGTGATACCCAAAATATAAAGTCCACTATAGCTCGTAGTCTGATTAACTTCCAAAGCCATCTGTACTCAGTTTTCCGAAGACTTTCTATCTTTTGAAGATAATGACCATCCCATGCTTGAAGTTTCAGTGTCTTCATGTTTCGAAGAATTTCTGTAGTGGATTTCATCCTATCATCCTTTGCTTCCATTATCTTAGATTGATATTTCTTCTGGATCTTAAATATTGGTTTGTTTATAGCCATAACAATAATTGTTGCTGCTATTGCCACCAAGAATCCCATTCCAAGGTTTGTATGTAATATATATATTGCCAAGGAAATTTGAACCGGAAACATCCAGATTGAATTAATGTACCACATGAAATCACTGACCCTTTGAATGTCAACAGTCATGTAATTGATAATCTCTCCACTTGTATGGGTTTGACAGGACTGATTTGACAATGCAAGACCCTTTTGGTAAGCATGAGAAATCAGAGCAGCCCTAAGTCGAAGGCTAAGTTGGCGAGCGCCAAAATTCCACTGCCTCTCAGCTATAGTCTCGACAAGTTTTGCAGTGATGAAGCCGAATACAAGAATGTATCCACTTTCTAAGCTCCGGATATTCTTCTCACCAAGGAATGTTACAAAGTCAGAAATAAGGTAGGGGCCAACAGATGATGCTCCAGCACTTATCATTGCTAAAAGTGCATTAATAGCTGCTTTTTTCCTCACAAACCTATATATAACCTTATATGTTGAGGATTTTGTGGTTCCATCTCTCTCTCTAATATACTCTAAGATTTCATCAAAGGAAACTGATAAAAACTCAGCAGAGTCTTTGATATGAACATTTGGTACTTCATCTTGATTTAGGGGATTCTTGTTTCCAACTGCCAACAACTGGTTGAGCCAAGAAAAGGTTACAAGTTGGAAAAGGGAAGCTTTACCATATGGACAGTCCCTCTTCTTTTCTGATATTTCTGCAGAATCTCCATTTAAAAGTGGCTCAGAGATGTCATCTGGCAATTTAACAACGATGCCTGTCTTTCCACGGACTGAAATAACCAATAAGCAAGTGGATGTAAGAAGAAGAACATATATAACATAATTAGGTATTATATTGTGGCCATCGTCTGTAAATGAAAAATAAGCCTCCAGAGCTGCCCGGACTAGAAACATCAAGAAACTGCAAAACCACCAGATTCTCAGAACCAAAGGGTACTTGCTGCACTTATCTTTCAGCACTTTGTATAGTGCAATCAATGTAATGGCACATGATATTGCTTGCGTGATCCCTGAGGTAAGGACCTGGCCTGTTATCCTGCATTCTAACCCACTTCTACTTTGTGGCAGGAGTAAAATGTTTATTAATTGTTCTCCGAACAAAGATATGGAGCAAAATAGGCAAAACTTGTAAGAAAATCCAACAATTACATTGATTTTGTCATTTTGTCCAAGACCTTCTCTTGTTTTCTGTTGGTCTAATGATGAAACAATTCTGCGCATGAAATGGAGCACAATGAATCCAAGGAACCCTAGTTGCAGAACTATGTTTGCATTCTCCCAAAAGCAGGGAGAACGTAATTGCAGCCATGACATCCATAACTGGATATGCTGAAGATCTGGCACAGGAATATACAATATCAGGACACAGCTCATCTAACAAAACTTAACTACATTTTTTCTCGTTAGGATGGTTAGAACATTACAATATCTTGTTATTTAAAACAATTAATGCCGCTATACAATAACAGGATTTAAATCAATGGAGACCATATCAAATTGGAGACCACATATATTCTGCTTGCAGAACATTTTGTCCTGCAAAACATGTTTCACATATTCTCCAATTAAAAAGTGGTTTTGATAGGACTTTTCCCTGCAACCTAATTAGATATTCACTAGAAACCTCAAATTGGTGACAAGACATCTAGATAAACCTCTGTTTTTGCACCATTTAAAGTAGAGAAAAGTACAACTAATATGGTTGATTAATCTCTTACATCTATTTCAGCTTACTATTCTTCTTGTTGCTAATTGATAATGGTCCATAGGAAAACATAGATATGGATAGTCGTGGACTGGAATACATTCCACTCTTTCAGGGTTTTACTTCATCAGTAACAAAAAAAATATATGAGGAGTTCACTGTGTGCCTGTGAAATATCAAAAACATCGTAAGTTCATTGTGTATTGAGTTAAGATAGCTTACTTGTTATGCTTCTGCTACTGGGGTCAAACATCTCTGCAGACTCAAAGACAGCTTATTCTATATTAGCTTTCTCACTAGGTATTTTATAGTTGAGAACACCCAAAAAGAATAAAAGTTGGCCAATGAGTTTGTGGAAGTGTCATTGTGTAGCAACTTCTCAAAAGAATTTTTCATCTATGACTTTTATGAAGGACAGGAGTGACAGGGGAACTATTTTATTGGTTTTGATTGGAAAAAGACAATCTCTGGGTTGGAGTCTTGTTAGTTTATGTAAACACTTTATGACTAATGCTTCTTTGGTCCATTTTTCAATTTCTGAAGTTGCAGGGAAAGCTCAGTGGTGGCTGACAAATCAAAGTGTCCAATAATACCACTTTCAGGAGGGATTTAGATTTATAAATTTCTTTTATATATCAATAGATATGAGTATATATTTGATTACCCTCAGTTTTTTAGGGTGATGGTCCAAAATAATCACCTATGAAACTGGATGACCCTTTTTACTGACGGGACACGGTACATCGTGTACCGTGATAGGGGGTGTGATGCGGAGAAGCGTCCTCCGTAACAGGGCATGATACGGAGCTCTGTCTTCCGTGTTATGCATGATACGGTGGACGGTGTTCCGTGACAGTGCTGCGCACCCACCTAACACGGAAGACCGTGTTCCGTATCATGCATAACACGGTACACGGTGTACCGTATTAGGGTAATACGGAGGCCGAAACTCCGTATCCCGTCCGTATTTCGAGCCATTTTTTTCAAAATCAGTATTTCGGGCAAAAACTTAGGAAAAATAGGCATTTTGGTAATTTTCTTTAAGTAAATTTATATGTCTTACAAATTAATATTTATTCGGATCTGAGACCAGAAGAGATAAGCTTTTACTAATTGGTTACTTTCATTTGATTCATTGATACCGGCATGGTTGTAGAAATCGGTAATCGGTATAAATCGGTTAAGGTACCGATTTAAGATTAATCGGGTAATCGGGGATTAATCGGAAGGATTAATCGGAGTACTAATCGGATATTATAATAATATTTAATATATTAGTCTAATTTACAATTAAATATATTATTTTAAATAAATTCACAGGATTAATCGGATTTCAAAAATCGAATCGGTTGGTTACCTTACAGAGGATTAATCGGGGATTAATCGGCTAAATCGGGGATTTTTAGAACCATGGATACCGGAAAGTTAATCTGTTCATTTTATCTTTATTTCTTACTCCCTTCGTTCCCTCAATTGTTTATAGAGTAAATTGCAAAACGGTGGCTGTAGTTTATACTGAATAGCAAAAAAGTGACCGAATTTTCAGATTTTCATTTTAGTGGCTATCGATCTTTTTTCATGTATTTTTTTGAAAATTAAAAATAATTTTGGCCACTATTTTAGAAATCAAAAACAATTTTGGCCACTTATTTTAAAAATAAATAAAAATTGGCCACTAATTTAAAAATAAAAAACAAAGTGTGGCCACTAAAATGAAAATTTGAAAGTTCGGTCACTTTTTTGCAATTCAGTGTAAACTACAGCTATCGTTTTGCATTTTACTCTTGTTTATATTGGGGGACGGGAGCGTGTCACACATTTTAATGTTCCTAAAAAATATAGTTACATAATTTATTTTTAATTTATTTTTTTTTCTGAATAAAAATTTAATTAAATTTTTTTAAAAAAAATAAGTTATGTAACTATCTATATATATTATAATACCAGGAGATCGGAAAGTCACCAGAAGCGTTTAAAATAATTTTCTTGAATTGTCATATTTTTGATTTTCTTATTAAAATTCTTTTCTTGCATTAAATAACTTTTAATGGCATCTTAATGACATTTTAATAATCATTAATTGTACTTATTAAATAAATATATATATTAAATTTACTTCATCTTATTTATATAAAAGATTGACAACCTTTATTTGAGAATTATAATTGTTATTTCAATATAAAATATTAATTATATGTATAAAATTAAGATTATTTTATGTAAATTAACGACTTCAAATTATTCACATTGCGTCATTTTTTATTGTGTCAAAATGTTATACACATGTTGTTTTATTATATTGAGTCAAAATAAATTAATACTCTAATTATATAAATTCTTATACTTTTACTAACCATGTATATTATGAGAAGGTGAAGACCCTAAATAATAAAAAATAAATAGTAATGGCTCAAAATATTGAAAAGCGGAACAGCAGTCCTTTTTACGGACTTTATGCATCACGTTAAATCGTCTTCGTGTTACAAAGAATACGTTGTCTGGAACGGAGCAACAAGTAGACACGCTGTTTGTAGGCGTCCACTGAGCTGAAGATACGCCGTTGCCAAATGCGCATCTGTAGATACGCATTTGTCAGTGGCGTATCCTGCGACTTCTCCAAAATCGCAGATATGGTGATTTTCAGGCGATTTCGATCAAAACACGGCAGAGCTCCGTTCGTTCGATTCCGTCGTCCATGTATGTTCTATACACCATTCGAAATATCATTCGACGATCTACAACCTTATACCTATTTCAAACTATTTGTTTCACCTGATTTTAAACCCCCAAATCGAACCCTCTCTCCTCCCCTCAATTTTTTGACGAGTTTGTAGAAGCCCCTGCGGAGCCA
Source organism: Kitagawia praeruptora (assembly GCA_037693485.1). Lineage (NCBI taxonomy): Eukaryota > Viridiplantae > Streptophyta > Magnoliopsida > Apiales > Apiaceae > Kitagawia > Kitagawia praeruptora. The sequence continues at coordinate 49,626,906 of CM075348.1, read as the reverse complement.
AATTCTCATAAATCAGTTAGGCAAAACGAAGAGGAAGGTGCGTTGATTATTTTGGTATACTCAGAAGGGATGGAGGTGGCCGGAGAGAGACTAGAGAGGCGGAGAGTGTTCGGGAGAGGCGGAGAGATTAGGAGAGAGAAGAGAGAGACGGGAGAGAAGAGAGATGCTACAGTTGTTGGGATGCGCTACACGCAGTAGAGTGTCTCGTAGGTAGTCAGGGTTTTATAATAGCAGGAGATCAGAGAGGCTTTCACTCTGAAGCTTCAAAATATTTTTCTTGATTTTTCACATTTTTTAATTTTTTATTAAAATAATTTCCTTGCATTTAATAGGATTATAATTAGTCATTAATTGTACCTATTAAACTTATATTAAATGCACTTTATTTTATACTTAAAACAAAATTTTAGCCAATAATTATTATAATTATCTATATAAAATATTTCAATTATTATTATTTCTTCACTAGAACATTATAATTATTAGGAAAATGTTAACCACAGCCCTTAGGGCTATGGTTAAGATGTTGTGTGGTAGTTTTTAATTGGCTCAAGGTTGTGCCCCACTTGCAAAAAAGTATGTGCCCCATGCATTCACATAAATCATCCAATAAAAATTCATCACATGACAAAAATTAATCCTTAAACATAGCCCTAAGGGCTGTTGTTAACAGGACCCTAATTATTATATTAATATAAAATATTAGTTATCAATATAAAAGTATAATTATTTCAAGGTAAAATGATAAAGTAAAATTATTTATATAGTCCATTTCTAATCCTTATTCAAAATAGCTGCAATTTTTTTAGCAATAATAAATAAACGATTTTAACTTTTCGATAAATTTGTAATTATTGACCTTGAGAATCATGATAAGATAAGGAATCATATAAAATTTTCAATTAACATCTACAATGTAAATACAAGTAACATTATATAATTTACTTTTACACATGAACAAATTACACATGAGATGTGACCAACTCGATTAAATTGAACCAATCCAACCTTTTTCTTTACTGAGTAAATCAATGAAAAAGTTAAATATTCGTTATTTCATTATATTATGTTAAAATAAATTAATATTCTAACTAAACACATTCTTATACTATTACTAATCAATTAATCATGCATTTATGTTATGAGACGGGCGTCGGCTTTGAATAAAGTTTTATTTAATATTTATAATTTTTATTATAAAAATTAAGTTGATATTGTAATTTGGCATGAGAAAAAAATAAGAGGTCTTTATGGAGTTGAAGAAGTTGATAATAATATGTTAGAAGATCTTCATTTTGTTTAAATAATTAATTTTAAATGACTTAGTATTTATTTAGAATCCAATAATCTTTAAATTCATTTTTATTTGAGATAAAAAATAATTACATGTACATGTTTATTATAAGATTTAATACAAAAGTATGAAAATATGTGAGTACCATTTTGAACATGTATCCATGAATTTAAATTTAATATTACATACAAAAAAAGTTATTACAAATGCTCAAAAAAATTAATCAAATGAATTGATATAGGTGTCGGATCACTCCGAAAAATATGAAACATGATTTACAAAATGCATTTGAATTCTATTTTGTTTGTCCTACAACCAAATTTATCGACAAGTTAAGTCAATCACATTTCTTATCACATTTACATTATGCTTCTTTTTTCGTCGTACAAACAAATTTATCAACAAACTAAGCAATCACATATTTCATAATGTCATCAACAACAAAAATATTTCAAAAATGTTACTTTTACTTATTCATTGTCAAACTTTACAAATGTTTATCAATATTTGATTTGAAGAACATTTTTTTATGCAACAAAATAGACGTCATCAATATTTTCGAAAATATTATTATTAACATTTCAGAGTTTAACTGAAACATGTTTTCTTTCTAATAATTTTTTTCTCCATAATTCTTAAACATTCAAATTTAATTAGATTTTACACAAGTTTCAATTCATCATATCAACTTTTAAATAATAAAACTCAACAAACAATAATTTTATATATGCAATTTTTAAAAATATTTCCGTGCCGTGCATAGCGCGGCTTTGTTACCTAGTAACTTATAATGCGGAGGAATTGAGGAATTATAATTTTCACGTTTTGTCTGCATTTCTTTATTAGATTTCAGTACTTCTCTACTTTTTTCTTTTTTTTTGTCAAAAGTACTTCTCTACTTTTTTGATCTTTTCGTATCCATCAATTTTCAATTTGATTGAGGAAATAAATTAACGTTGTTGTACTTTCGGCGGCGTTTTGGAGGATATTATTACAACTTGAAAATAGGGCGTGTTATCTTGTCAAAAAAAAAAAGAAAATAGGGCGTGTTATCGATAGGGCTGTTAATAGATTGGATCTGGATCGGATTATCCATATCTGGATCCATTTAATTTTATTTGATTCGGATTGGATCATAGTCGGATTTTTTTCAATATGATTCATATCCGGATCCGTTAGGATCACGGATTATCGGATCGGAACTCCGATCCGTTTATATGTAGAGAAAAAAATCTTTAAATTAATTCAACAATTTACGAATAATAATTTACTATGTTCTAAAAAGCGGCCTAAGCGGCCGCCTAGGCGGTTTTGAAGGCCTAACCGCTTCGATTAGTACAAAATCGGGGAATTAAGCGTTTTTCAGGGGATTAAGCAGGTTTATGCGGGATTAAGCGGATTTATGGGGGATTAAGCGGGGATTAAGCGGGTTTGACCAAATGTTGACCCTTTAATTATTTTTTTTAAATTTTTTCTTTACATATTTTTCAAATTTCATATTATAAATTAATATATATAATAAACATATATAATTAAAATAATTAAAATAAATATGTATATATTCACAATCCGCCTAATGACCCGCTTAAAATTCCGCCTAGGCGTCCGCTTAACCGCTTAAGCGCTAAAAGGTCTTCCCACCGCTTAGAACCGTTTACCACTTTTTAGAACACTGATAATTTAATAGCAACATTTTGAAATGTAAAGTACACAAATAAAATATTACAAGTCTTTATAAATCCGAGAAACCTAGAACATTGCAATACATTTAGAAAATTACAAATATTTATAATAATAAATTACATTTAAAAAATACACAAACAAATAAATCCAGGGACAAAGATCTCAAAGACTAGACACTGGAGTATGGTAGCATCTGCGTATATCTACTCCGCTAAGAGCATCTCCAATGGCGTTGGCTAAAATGGTTTGCTAAAATTATATGAAATAACGATTATGTAAAATTTGCTGAATCTGTAAGGAATTATACTTCAATGGGGTTGGCTATAATGATTGGCTATATTTTAAAAATGGTATGTTATAAATATTTCAGTTGTTAAATATAGATTTTATTTTTTCAAATATGGTACTAGATGATGTGGAGTTTTCTTACCGGTCTCTAGCGATTCGACAAATATAACTAATATGTAGGGATTATCGATAATTTTAGATAACAGGAATGTACCATTGGAAATGTAATTATTTTACATATTCTTTAAAATATTTAATTATGGTATGTAATACACACTTTTAACTAAGGATTTTCAATGATTGGAGATGCTCTAAGAAACATAAAGTTTGACACTAGACAATAGGGTTGTTAATTTGTCTGTTGATTTACTAAAGTTATTGCCTTGATTCTACATTAAAAACAAGGAGAGGACACAAAATAGGGCAAGCAAATTAAGTAGAAAAGTTGTCCACATACTTGAAAATTACACTGCAGTCAGCACTCAAGCTAGAGATGCACAAAAGGTCCATCGGGCCGGGCTTTGAAAAGCCCGGGCTTTTAGGTCAAGGCCCGGTTCGGGCTTTGACTGGGCCGGCCCGGGTTTCTGTGAAAAATGTGAGCTCGTTTAGGCACTTGAAGCGGGTCGTGGTGGGCTTTTTTCCGGGCCTGAAGCGGGCCGTGCCGGATCGGGCTATTTCCGGGATCAAATCGGATCGAGATTTTATGTTATATAAGAATGTTCTTTATGTAATAATGGCAGACATGTGTTAAACAATCTCTATTTTCGATACAAATATTACATTTATTGATTTACTTTTTGATTTGATGATATATTAATTGATTACAAGTGTACTTAACTTGTTTTCGTTCATGTATAGTAATATATGCATATAAATAATCTTATTATTAATAATGAATATGTAAATATATATGTACTTAAATTATTTTTATATTTGTAGGAAGTGTAAATACATAAATTTTTATGTAAGTATATTAGAATAATCGAATTTTACCCGGGCTTATTATTAATGTGAGAGTCTCAAGCTCTTATATTCTTGTTGTGACCAAAATCTCGCATGGGTTAGATTTAGGCCCACTAGAGGATTAGGGTCCAGATCCATGTAGAGAATGAGTAATCTGTCAGGTTTCCGGAGATCTACGGTAGCCCTAGGGGCTACCATGTACACTGCAACACGGGAACGCATGACTAAGGGTCTCAAGGTATCCCCTTGAGGATAACCTATAACTATTATCAGTCATCCAGTAGAGCTTCCAGAGTAGCTTCTGTGATAGGGGTTACCGGAGGGGGTACCGGAGCCGGGGTACCGGAGCCAGGCTACCGGACGGTACCCCCAGCTTCCGCCGGAAGCCTGATTAGGCTACCAATGCAGATAAGGGACGCTTCCTATTTTCTAGGAACACGTCTTTATCACCTAAAAACACTCTCAAACAGATAAACATTCAGTTATTTGAGGATATATGTCATATATACTTGATAAATGATACAAAATCAAGATAAATACAAGAGATAATCATTCTATGTTACCTAAACTGCTTGGTAACCTGATTTTATACATCATACTCGATTATTATCAGAAATAATAGTCATTATCCCACTGGAGAGAGGATAACTCATCATGAACAAACAATCATATCATTCAAGAACTACATTCGGGCTTGATCCACTATATATAGTGGTATGTAGGCAGTTTACGGGATCTTCTTCGACACTTACACTCCTTGAGTAGCTAGAGCACGTGCACTCTTGTTTGACACAGTCAACTTAGGGTTCTTGGCTGGCCAACATTTGGTCCTTGAACTCTCATTCCGTAGATTCCGTCTGATCCTTCCGAGGAACCACATCCCGTGTTCTTCGGTAACCCTAGTCGTGAGCCTTCCCGGGCGGCTAGCCATTGATCTTCAACCACGAGCCTTTCTGGGTGGTTGGACGATTCCTTGTTTATTGGCGCTATTCCAGCACGAGGCCTCGTAATCTGTTGTGCTAAAATCCTCCCACAACAACTGGCGCCCGAAGGAGGGGCCTCAAAAATCGTCATTTGGAGGAGATATGGCGAGTGACAATTCTGAAAGTGATAAGACACCGTCTCAGGATGGTAATGGACGAAACAAAGGTGGTGATGATGTTAGTAACAAGGACATCATGAACTATCTGAAAACGATGAATGAAAGAGTCAACAACTTGGAAAAAGGTTCCAAGAAAATGAAAAAATGGCAAAGAAAGTGCAAGTCGAAGTCAAAAAAGAAGAACGTGACTCCGATAAGGCTGAATTTCGAGTCTGAGGATAATGCTGAGGACAACACTGATCATGTCCCATCTGAAGAAGAGGAAGAGGAGCCTGTGGAAGAAGAATATGAGGGCGACCAATCTGATGTTCCGGAAGCCCAGAATACCGTAGGCTCACCCACCAGAAGCCTAAGTGTTTTTGATCGAGTTGGCAAAAGACTGACCAACAAAGACCTTCGTCACAAGTTGAGTCATACTGGAAACAAAGATCGAAGGAACGGAAATGGGGATTCCGTATCTCAGGGTTCCCGAGAACGCAGAGAGAGGTCCCATTCGGTACCCCCATAGAGTACTTCCAGGAGGTCAAAATCAGATGGCAGAAGGAGTTATAGACAAAGTGGACACTCTTCTGGAATTAGGAGCAGGAAATCCCGCTCTACCGGAGTCCCAACCGGTGGGGATACCGACCAAGATTCCAGCTCCCATCAGAGTTTGGTTTCCAGAAGAAATAAGACAGCCAATGAAGACGATGACTCCGGAAGTGATATGCTTTCAGACGGTGAAAATGGACAGTTTAGGATGTCTGACTGGAAAAAGGCCTTGGAAAAGATCAAGGAGGAGAAAAAGTTTAAGTCCGGTATCACTGCCGGTTCCCCATTTTCTGTGAAGGTGAAAAAGGCAGCCTTGCCAAGGTTCTTTTAGATGAATACTGACTTGAAATTCAATGGAAACTCAGATCCAGTTGAATACTTGAGCCGTTTTAATACGGAAATGGATGTCTACCAAGTGGAGGACTTAGCAAGGTGTAGGCTACTAGCATCCACACTGAGTGGGAATGCCCACCAATGGTTCAAAAGGCTAGCCGAAGGGTCTATCAAATCCTGGAGGAAGATGGGAGACCAGTTTATCTCTAAATTCAGGGCTACCGTGGCCTATGCCCCACCGGTGAATACCCTGGCTAATATCAAGCAAGAAACCCACGAATCTTTAAGACAGTATTTCAAAAGATTTAATGAGCAAGTGCCAAAAGTGAAGAAAGCCTCTGATGAAACTCTAAAAAATTTCCTAATAGCCGGGGTCAGGCCTGGAACCGAGTTTTGGAAAGAATTGCAAACTGAAGAGCCCGGAACCCTGGCGGAATTCTACCAACAGGCAGAACGCCACAAAGTGATTGAGGAATCCATGGCAAAACTGTCCAAAGATTCCAATTCCCGAGGTTGGAGCAGGAACAAGAGAAATCGTTCTTACAGCCCCAAAAGAGATTCAAATAAGAGGGTTTCCGGGAGTGGTACTGCCGGTTTGGGAGCCCCCCGGTATGATGACAAGACTGCCCCTATTGCTGTTAATGCAACTAAGGATAGAGTTTCTGTCAAGGACAGACTCACTCCAAAGGCAAATTTTTAGAAATACTCAGAGTATACTCCATTGACTGTCCCAATTAGTCATATTCTCAAAGTGAATGAGAAGAATGGGCTATTCCGGAGGCCCTACCGGGCAGGCCCCCCAGGAGTGAAAGATCAGGGAAAGTACTGTGCATTCCATGAAGTGAATGGTCACGAGACTGCTGATTGCAGGCACTTGAAAGATCAAATTGAAGAATTGATTAGAGGTGGATACCTGACGGAATTTGTAGCCCAAGAGGCTAAGAAGTATAAAGAAGATAGAGATAGCAAGAGCAAGGCTCCTGGAAACCAAGAAAGGACTACCCGAGCTAATAGCATCCATACCATCTTTGGCGGCCCTTACTTGGGGGGTGCCAGTCGGAATGCCAGAGATAGGTATGCCCGGGAAGCCAGGGGGAAACCCCTAACAAACATTTTCCACCTTTCAGAAAGGCCCCCCAAGTTGTTCAAAGGGGAAACTGCCGATATTTCCTTTACCGAGGAGGATGCCAAGTGGGTTCACCACCCCCATAATGATGCTTTGGTGGTAACCGTGAATATTGGTGGAATGAATGTACATAGAGTGCTGGTTGATAATGGAAGCTCAGTAAATATCTTGGCATATACTACATTCCAGAAATTTGGGCTTTTGGATAAAGAGTTATTGCCTACCAACAATGAGCTATATGGGTTTACCGGTAACCCAGTCCAAATCATGGGCAAGGTCAAATTACCCTTGACATTGGGCGTGGATCCCTGCAAAGCCACCCAAATGGCAGAATTCATGGTGGTAGATGAAGACATTTCCCACAATGCAATTCTCGGTAGACCAATATTGAAAGATATGAGGGTGGTAACCTCAATATACCACTTTTCAATGAAGTTTCCTACACCAAATGGCATTGGGTGTGTGAAAGGATGTCAACATGAGTCAAGGGAATGCTATAACAGAGCTGTGCAGGCTGCCGAGAAGGCAGACAAACCTATTCAAGTTGAAGAAAAGGCTGATGGAGAAGCCTTAATGAGAAGCCATGGGCTTGAGCCACAGAAGTTTGAAAGAGCATCGTGTAATGCCATCATGATAGTGGAGTTACCGGATGAACTTACTGAAGAGGTTCCTATTTTTCGGGGGGTAGTACCACCACAAAGCTTGTTGTTGGAAGCTGCCGAGAAAAATGATGAAATTCAAAACATTTCACTGGAAGGCATAGTAAAAAGTGCCTCAGATAATGATCTAGGCGAAGCAATGCTAGAGAATGAGAACCAGAGAGCGGAGAAAGGACTCCCGGTTGAGATTGACATTGATCCCAGGATGCCCGGTACCCTGGAAAAGGCAGGGGCTGCCGAAGATATTATCCCCATACTAGTGGATGCTGAAGACCCTAGTAAAATCTTGAAAATTGGACAACAGCTAGATGAAAAGACAAGAGAAAGGTTGACTGCTTTCCTTAAAAGCAACCTTGATGTGTTTGCATGGTGTCATTCTGACATGGTTGGGATCGACCCGAAAGTCATGTGCCACCACTTGAACATTGACCCTGAAATAAGGGGTATCCGGCAGAAAAGAAGGCCTGTCAGTGGTGAAAGGGCTACCGCCCTCCAGGAAGAGGTAGACCGGTTATTGAAGGCTGGTTTGATCAAAGAATCCTTCTACCCAACATGGCTAGCAAACCCGGTACTTGTCCGGAAGCCCAATGGGAAATGGAGGACATGTGTTGACTTTACTGATCTGAATAAGGCATGCCCTAAGGATAGCTTCCCGCTACCCAGAATTGATCAACTGGTGGATGCCACGGCAGGCCATGCTTTGCTAAGTTTCATGGATGCCTACTCCGGATATAACCAGATACCGATGCATGAACCAGACCAGGAGCATACCAGCTTCATAACTGATAGGGGACTATACTATTATGTGGGGATGCCGTTTAGGCTATTGAATGCCGGGGCAACCTACCAAAGGCTGGTAAACATGATGTTTAAAGAACAGATTGGTAAGACTATGGAAGTCTATGTTGACGATATGTTGGTCAAATCAAAGGTGGCAGCCGACCATGTGTTGCACCTATCTGAGATGTTCGATATCCTAAGGAAATACCGGATGAAGTTGAACCCTCAAAAGTGTGTTTTTGGTGTGGAGTCTGGAAAATTTCTTGGATTCATTGTGAACCACAGAGGGATTGAGGCAAGCCCTGCCAAAATCAAAGCATTGCTGGAACTGAGGTCACCAAGGAATGTAAAAGAAGTCCAAGGGCTTACCGGAAGGGTAGCAGCCCTAAATAGATTCGTATCTCGGTCTTCCGACAAGTGCAAGGAGTTTTTCAAGGCTATCAAGAAGGGTCAAAACTTTGAATGGACCCCAGAATGTGATGAAGCCTTCAAGGCACTAAAAGAACAGTTGGGAAGCCCACCATTGCTCTCCAAACCCTTGGAAGGTGAGGTACTCATTTTATATTTAGCTGTTTCTGAATACTCTATAAGTGCTGTGTTGATCCGGGAGGAAGAACAAGTACAATACCCGGTATACTACGTGAGCAAAAGGCTGTTGGACGTGGAAACCCGGTATCCCAGCATGGAAAAGCTAGCATATGCTCTAATATTGGCTTCCAGGAAGCTAAGGCCTTACTTTCAGGCCCATAAAATTGAAGTTAGAACATCCTTCCCGCTAAGGCAAGTGATGCACAAGCCGGAAGCCTCCGGTAGAATGATGAAATGGGCTGCCGAGCTAGGACAGTTTGAAATAGATTACAAGCCCCGAACTGCTATCAAAGGCCAAGCGCTGGCTGATTTCTTACTGGAGTTTCCTCCTGATTTTGAGGTTACCAAAGAAGATTGTACCCCGGTACCCCTAGTTACCGAAGGGGATGCCGGAGGCCCCCAATTATGGTGGAACCTGTATGTTGATGGAGCAGTAAACAATAATGGGGGAGGTGCAGGAATAGAGTTGGTAAGCCCAGAGGGGCACCGAATTCAGAGTGCCATACACTTTGGCTTCAAGGCTACCAACAACGATGCAGAGTATGAGGCCCTGATTGCTGGCTTAAAACTGGCTCTGGAAATGAAGGTAGAATACCTAAATGTGTTCAGTGACTCCATGCTAATTGTGTGGCAGATTAAAGGAAGCTTCCAGAGTCGAGGCCCCCGCACTGAACTTTACATGAGGTATGCCCAAGAACTTATCAGTAGGTTCAAATTGCTAAATCTAAATCAGATCCCAAGGGTGGAAAATGCCAATGCTGATGCCCTTGCCAAGTTGGGATCCCAAAAAGAAGCTGTTCTGTTAGGAGTGATACCCCTCGAAGTGCAACTCCAACCAAGTATCCATCGAGAGGAGACTATGGAAATAGAATCTTCAATGGAAAGCCAATGGACAACCCCAATACGTGAGTATATCACCAAGGGGATGCTTCCAAAAGACAAAGATGAAGCCCGGAAACTCAAATACAAGGCTGCCCGTTATGTGATCTATGATGGCATTCTATACAAGAGGGGTTTTAACCAACCTCTACTTAAATGTATATCTGGAAATGAATGTGAATATATCCTAAGGGAAATTCATGAAGGCATTTGTGGCAACCACTCGGGGGTACCTCACTGGCCCACAAAATTCTCCGACAGGGTTACTACTGGCCTACCATGAAAATTGATGCCTATGACTTTGCTAAAGCTTGTGATCAATGCCAAAGGTTTGCTAACTTCAATAGCAACCCAGCTGTGGAACTAAGGCCCATTGGAAGCCCCTGGCCCTTTGCAATATGGGGGATTGACCTGATTGGGGAGCTTCCCAAAGGCAGAGGTGGTGTGAAATATGCCGTGGTAGCCGTTGACTACTTTACTAAATGGGCAGAGGCGGAACCCCTAGCTACCATCACTGCCGGTAAGCTGAAGGAATTTGTTAAGCGAGCCATTATATATAGATACGGGGTACCGTACAAGCTGATCTCAGACAATGGCAAGCAATTTGATAGTAGAGAGATGAGAAGTCTATGTGAGGACTTGGAGATAAAGAAAGATTTTTCAGCCGTTTGCCACCCCCAGAGCAATGGGCAGATGGAAGCTGTGAATAAAATCATCAAGCACACTCTAAAAGCCAAGTTGGAAGATAAAAAGGGAAACTGGCCAGAGGAGCTTCCAATGGTCTTGTGGTCTTACAACACCACTCCCAGTCCACAACCAGAGAGTCCCCCTTTGCTCTAACCTATGGCTGTGAAGCTATGGTCCCAGTGGAAGTCGGGACAGGGTCCTACCGGAGGGACAATTTTAATCAAGAATCAAATGAAATAAATCAGAGGCTGGCCCTAGACATGGTAGAGGAAAACCGGGCTACCGCCCAGCTGAAACTTGCGGCTTACCAACAGAGGACCCGCAAATACTACAACAACAAGGTACGCCCTCGACCCCTCAAGGTTGGCGACCTAGTACTGAGAAGAATGATGCCCAATATGTGGGTTCCCGGGCACGGAGCCTTTGGAGCAAATTGGGAAGGGCCTTACAAAATAAAGTCTATCTTTTGGGAAGGCACTTACCACCTTGAAGACATGGATGGGAACACTATTCCCCGTGCTTGGAATGCCGAGCACCTAAAAAAGTACTATCAGTAAGACTCTTTTCAAAGCAAACGTAGGCCTCTTTCAGGCTTAGGATGAATAAAGGCAACCTACTAGTTGTGGCTGCGTCATTTCCCTTTCAGTTTTTAGGATTTCATGATTTTCAGTAGATGCCCGGGGGGTAGTGGATACACACCCCGTCTGGATGAAATTTGATGTAATCGTACTCTTTGATTTTCAGTAAAAGTAGAAGTTGATTGTTTCCTTTTACATTTACCACTTATAAATATTTTCAGAAAAATATGTAAGACCAACAAGCATAGTTCTACATGGCAGTCAGGCTACCATCCAGAACTAGGGGGGTAGTAGTGGATACACCTCTCAGCTTAACAGGTTGAAATTATTAGAATTTTAAAATTTGAATTACCAGACATGTATGGAACCTTGAGTGGTTCACATGGCTTACTTGGTTATCAGGGCATGTATGGAACCCTATTCGGCATACATGGTTCCCTTCATTACTTGGGCTTGTGTGTACCCTGTTCGGCACACTTGGATCCCTTCAACACCAGACATGTATGGAACCTTGAGTGGTTCACATGGCTTACTTGGTTATCAGGGCATGTATGGAACCCTGTTCGGCATACATGGTTCCCTTCATTACTTGGGCTTGTGTGTACCCTGTTCGGCACACTTGGATCCCTTCAACACCAGACATGTATGGAACCTTGAGTGGTTCACATGGCTTACTTGGTTATCAGGGCATGTATGGAACCCTGTTCGGCATACATGGTTCCCTTCATTACTTGGGCTTGTGTGTACCCTGTTCGGCACACTTGGATCCCTTCAACACCAGACATGTATGGAACCTTGAGTGGTTCACATGGCTTACTTGGTTATCAAGGCATGTATGGAACCCTGTTCGGCATACATGGTTCCCTTCATTACTTGGGCTTGTGTGGTACCCTGTTCGGCACACTTGGATCCTTTTCAATATGAGACATGTGCGTAACCTTGAATGGTTCACATATCTCACTTAGCCAATAATCGTGTATGAAATCATGACTGACATACATTAATTATTCAATCATCAGCCTATGTGGTTACAAGAGTTAACCCATATGGATTACCAAATACCATACAAACACGGCCTTACAGGAATGGCTTGCATGGCATCACCACATATGATTCATTAATTGATTGGGACTCCCGGAACAAAGGTTACCAGGCTGAGCCTCCAGCATCCAGGCTACCGGATATGGGCTACCGGCCAAGGGGCTCCCGGAGTCAGGTTCCCGCCTTCGGGCTCCCAGATATAATAAGGTTACCGGACGGTATCCCCATACCCATAGTGGTAACCACGCAGACCAAGGTACGAGTAGTACATCATTACTGTGGCTACCTATCCAGGTATGTGTTGCCGCAACTACTCAAGCGCACTTCCATATTACGTTACCGTTCTATCATCCAATTCTCGAAGCATGATTTATCATTCGTTTCATTTAATCAACATATGTATGGCATGTATCCTCTAAATATTTGTCTAAACTAATTCTAGGATCAATGTCCAGAGTCGTATTACCCATTAGAGTCCAATAGTGACATTCAGTTGTGAATTACCTTAAGTTATAATGTTGCCCTTCTTACTTACCAAATTGGTACCTTAGAATACGAGTGAGTTTGAAGTATAAATTCCCAGAACTATCGATTACGAATTAGCGTTCGTCGAGTAGTCAGTAAACAATTACCATACCACTAAGTTAGAAACATGCACTAGACGTATCCCTCTGAACCGAACTACTTGTGTTATAGTTGCGGTAGCCTGTAAGTACCCGTCGCAGGACCCTCATACGAATAATATTTAGGATAGAACTAGTCCTACCCCGGTACCTGTACCTATCACAGAACAATTAGATGATAAAACAAACACGCATTAATCGGATAAGACCAGTTCAAACCGCCAAGGCCCCATGGCCGTAGGACAGCTAAGTTACAAATTCAAAAGTACCAGGCCCAAGGCCATAATGCGAACAGAGTCAAAAGATTAAATCCTTACATGTGTGGAGCGTTATAGGAGCCCACCCCCTTGATTAAAACTAAGGTTCATAAACTGGCACAGTAAAAAGTTCAAGGTGATTGGAAAAGGATGACTTAAGAGGATGAGGGATCTTTAGTAGCCTCGGAACTAGGGGAATCCTCAATAGGGTCCACCTTTTTGGTGGAATCACCTAGAGCCACCTCGACCGCACCCGCGGGAGCATCAATCCTGGTATCCTGAGTATCCTTAGCCATGTCTTTCGGAGTATCGGCTGGCTTGGGAGTCACCTTCGCGGCAGAGGTCGGAGATTTGATACCTTCCGCTTTAAACTTCTCTACCTGCTTCACGGCATCCTCGCCCAGAAGGGCCCAATCCAGGTTCGGCATCACCTCCCAAGTAGATTTCATGTAGTCCTGAACCCCCTTAGCAAACCCCAACTTATACCTCTCGGGAAGCACCTCCTTTAACTTCCTTACAGAGGCCTGAAGGGTATCCACTTGTAGCTGCAATTCCGCAACTTCGGTGGCATGGGCTGCCACCATCTTCTCCTTTTCTCTATCTTGCTCATAAACCAACTTTCCCAGCTTGTCTTTCTCCTTCGTGACAACTGAAACCTCACCCTTCAACTTCTTATTTGCATCTACTAGCTTTTTCCTTTCTTCATCAGCAGTGTTAAAATCAGACCTAACCTGCTTCAGATCCTCTTTCAGCTTCATGTCACCGCGGGTAGCCGCCACCAATTGGTTACCGAACCTTACTTGATGAAACAGACTCTCTCCTGAAGAGAATAGCATTGACCTGGCAGCGTCATTTGTCTTCTGTTTGGTCCATCCTGCAATAATCTCCATGGGTATCTGTCCACCGCATGCCCGGTAGAATTGCTCCACCTCATTCATAGGTGCGCCCTGCGTGGATATCTTAACTCTTTTCGAAGATCGAGTCTCTGGGGTAGATTTTAAACTCCCGGAAGCCTGGGATAGTCTACGTTTCTCAGTAGCTGAAAGCTCAGCCTTGATGGATGCAGAAGCTGGAACCCTGGAAACCGGGGTGGCAGTGATAGGGGTCTCCATCATGAGCAGTTCATCCTCAGGGAACAAGTCCTCATACTTGTCAGATGGTCTAATGAAGGACGGCACGGTGCCAAACATACCTGAAACGATAGAATATTCGGAATGTTATAAATGGCAATGCACCTGTATAAAGAAGAACATGGATAAAGCACCTGATTACAAGATAAACAGAAACCACTATACGACTAACATACGCATGGAAGCCCGTAAGAGTGTAGGTAACAAATAATAATAATAAGTAAGGCATAATAGCTACAAAGACACACGAAAAGTACGGATATAGAAAGCAGGAGCCCGGGTTACCAGGGCTAGAGTGGTGGGAACCCCTCTTTTTCTTTCGGCTGGTACCCTGTGTCTCAAGTTCTATGACAGACCCTTCCTCAACCTTCACCCCTTGGACCGGGGATGAGGGAGCCAGGGGCATTGAGAACCCTAACCTCACCAGGGTATCCGGGGTCAGCAGACTTTCTCCATCTCCTAAGTCGGCGGCCAGCCCCATAATTTTTCTAGCCCTCTTCTCCTCAATCCCCTCGAGAGAAGTTTGTGTTGGGATCCCTAAATGATATAATAAACAGTATAAAGGAGGAAAGAGTTATATCAGGATTCAATCAGATAAAGGTCACCGATAATGAAAAGGGGTACCGAGTGCTTACCCGGAGTCAGATTCCACTCTTTTCTTATTTCTTCACAATCATAACAATATAAAAACATCTCCAGCCAGTCGTACATCCCACGTTTGTTGCCCTTAATGCATCCCCCTTGCTTATCATTCCAGGAAGTTAGGTAAAAGATGCCTATCTTCCTCCCTACACCCTTCAATTGGTAAAAATACCCCAGTTCCCGGGCAGTAAGAGGAATGGAAAAAACTTTGTCATAAAGGATATACATACAGGCTGCTACCCTGAAAGAGTTGGGGGTCAGCTGCATAGGAGCAATTTCATAGAAAGAGAGCAACTCAACCAAAAATGGATGCAGGGGAAGAGAAAATCCGAGCTTAAAGAATGAAGCAGATAGAACTGCATTGGATATGGATTGATCAGGTTCAAAGTTGTCAAATTTGTGGCACCTCTCACCATCACTGGGTATCACCAGGCCACACCCTGGGTTGCACAACTCAAGTAGCCTAGCAAGTCTATCCATATTCATAGTGGTATCTAAATTTTCACAGGATGGAACGAAGCCTGCAGGGACATGTGGCTTCCGCTCAACCTCCATCACTAATTCCCCATCGAATTTCTCTTCTCCACCTAGTAACTCTTTGTCATCAAGAAGCGGCTGCTTAGCTTCATTCTCGAACTCGCTATCGAATTTCTCTTCTTCATCTGTGTTTGAACTCAGATAGATCCTATCAATACCCTCATTATTAAAGTTTGACGAACCAGCCTCCAAAGAGTAAAAAAGATGCCTACCCACAATTTCAGCCTCTAAGGGATTAATCACCTCTACACGGGAACGTGTCCGGGAGCTGACAGAGGGTTTAGGCTGCAGCAAGGGTTGTGTGATAAGGACATCATTCAAGTGGGTCGACCAAGAATCTGATGGTTCCCCCGAAACAGGTGATAGATTACCCGGGTATTGAGATGAACCTCCCGAAATAGACGAGATGGACATCTGCAACCGCAAAGAGGAAGCAGATTAGAAAAAGGGGAGTGAAATTGGGTGACCAAAGGAAAATAAGAAAAGTAAAGGTACACCAACAAGCGACTCGGTGATACCCCAAGCAACCCCAGGGGCTACCAAGCCAAACCAAAATTAAAAGGTTAACACTCGGGGGGTGGCTGTTGATATGATGGCCCAATCTAACGGTACCGGAGTTAACCGAGTGAGGTAAAGCGAAGAACACAAGTGCAGGGTATCGAAAAAGCACTTAGATTGACCAGTTACATACATCTACTTGATGAAATAAATCTAAGACGATGATACTCGATTAAAGCAAATATCAAACATGTAATGAACATCTAAAGAGTAACCAAGGGGGAACCGGAGTACAAATCGCCTCAAACCCCTTCGATGTGCACGCAAAAGACAGGAATTTACACATGCAACTAGAAGTCAAGATCTAGACGGACAGATCTATTCCCAAAGAAGGGCCAACAGTTGAAAAATACAACAAGAATCAATGGATGAACATGAAAAGGTTCAAATGAATCAAAATAATTGACATGCAACATCTCCTAGAATACGGAACCCACTGTCGATTCAAGGACATGTAATGATGTGTACAGAGTTCAGTGTGTGTGTAGCAATCATACGCATAATCACCAAAAAATGCATACAGGCAGGTTAAGAAATTTAGAAGTATACCTGGATAAAGTCGAAAGGAAGAGTGTAAAACCGCTGTAGCCTTCGCCGGAAGCCTCGTCGGGAAAATCTCGAAAACCTTTGCGTTCTCGGAAGAGAATATGGTGAGTGGTAAAAAGAAAAGTGAAAGGTTAATAATATAGATATATAAACAAAGAGAAAATAGGCACAACCCCTGCTGAGTGAATGTGGCACAGAAAACGAGGCCTAGGGGGAAACGTGTTGACATGGGAAACGAACCGCTTTTATCCTATCAAGAAAGAAAAGTGGAGTTCCAATTTAAATTATCCTCTCTTGATAATTATCTCTTTATTTACTAAGGATAAACGAGCTTATTTGAAATGTAAACGAATTAGCTAGGAGGCTTTCATTTTTATGGATTCATAATTCAGGCTTCCGTAGCACAGACACAAGGGATTTTCAGATAAATACTCACATTATTCCCAGCGTCTAAAATCCTGAATTTTTAATGTTTACACACCCTGTCATATTGAGCTGATGAGAGTGTAAAGATATAGATTTTTGCAGAGGATATAAGAAAACGACACCCTGTGAATATTAGGTTCCCCTTGCACACAGTACTTCAGGGAACCGGGGGGTAGTTGTTGTGACCAAAATCTCGCATGGGTTAGATTTAGGCCCACTAGAGGATTAGGGTCCAGATCCATGTAAAGAATGAGTAATCTGTCAGGTTTCCGGAGATCTACGGTAGCCCTAGGGGTTACCATGTACACTGCAACACGTGAACGCATGACTAAGGGTCTCAAGGTATCCCCTTGAGGATAACCTATAACTATTATCAGTCATCCAGTAGAGCTTCCAGAGTAGCTTCTGTGATAGGGGTTACCGGAGGGGGTACCGGAGCCAGGCTACCGGGCGGTACCCCCAGCTTCCGCCGGAAGCCTGATTAGGCTACCAATGCAGATAAGGCATGCTTCCTATTTTCTAGGAACACGTCTTTATCACCTAAAAACACTCTCAAACAGATAAACATTCAGTTATTTGAGGATATATGTCATATATACTTGATAAATGATACAAAATCAAGATAAATACAAGAGATAATCATTCTATGTTACCTAAACTGCTTGGTAACCTGATTTTATACATCATACTCGATTATTATCAGAAATAACAGTCATTATCCCACTGGAGAGAGGATAACTCATCATGAACAAACAATCATATCATTCAAGAACTACATTCGGGCTTGATCCACTATATATAGTGGTATGTAGGCAGTTTACGGGATCTTCTTCGACACTTACACTCCTTGAGTAGCTAGAGCACGTGCACTCTTGTGCGACACAGTCAAATTAGGGTTCTTGGCTGGCCAACATTTGGTCCTTGAACTCTCATTCCGTAGATTCAGTCCGATCCTTCCGAGGAACCACATCCCGTGTTCTTCGGTAACCCTAGTCGTGAGCCTTCCCGGGCGGCTAGTCATTGATCTTCAACCACGAGCCTTTCTGGGTGGTTGGACGATTCCTTGTTTATTGGCGCTATTCCAGCACGAGGCCTCGTAATCTGTTGTGCTAAAATCCTCCCACAACAATTCTTATTTTTAATAATGAACAGTAACGTTTTTTATTTTTATTTTTTTGTTGAATAGAGCCAAGAATTTTATAAGTTTTTTGTGAAGGTGCCCCTAGCGGGGCCATTAAAATAAATGAAATATAATTTATTTAGTGTAGGTTTCTAGTTTCTATTCTAAACTTGGTTTCTATTTGAACGCTAGCCTATATATCTATACTATACTATTATAAGCGAAATAGGGTATAATTGGTTGGTTGGTTTTGGTTAACACCTTCCAAAACAATATACAACTTTCCTATTTAATTATTAAATTAAATAAAAATTATAAATAAATAAACTATATAAAATACAAAGTCATTATAGGTGTTAAAAGCAAATGGTATTGTATTACACTTCAAATTCTCAATCTCAGTCCTCCACTACCAGTTTTCTACTCTCCTTAGATTACTCTCAATCCACATCGATCTATATTTGAATTTACTAATTAGATTAATACTATACGCAAAACAATTAGTTAGTTGGTGGGTTAACGCCTTCCAAAAAAATTTGTTAACACCTTATTTATTATATTTGAATTTATTAATTAGATTAATACTATCTATCTATACTATACTATTATAAGCGAAATAGGGTATAATTGGTTAGTTGGTTTTGGTTAACACCTTCCAAAAAAATATACAACTTTCCTATTTAATTATTAAATTAAATAAAAATTATAAATAAATAAACTATATAAAATACAAAGTCATTATAGGTGTTAATAGCAAATGGTATTGTATTACACTTCAAATTCTCAATCTCAGTCCTCTACTACCAGTTTTCTACTCTACTTAGATTACTCTCAATCCAGATCGATCTATATTTGAATTTACTAATTAGATTAATACTATACGCAAAACAATTAGTTAGTTGGTGGGTTAACGCCTTCCAAAAAAATTTGTTAACACCTTATTTATTATATTTGAATTTACTAATTAGATTAATACCATACGCAAAACAATTAGTTAGTTGGTTGGTTAATCGCCTTCCAAAAAAATTTGTTAACAACTTCTTAAAAATAACAAGTTAAAAAAATAATTTTAAAATATTAATTTATTTATTATAAATAAGGCACAAAAATATATTTTTAAAAATTAAAAAAATGTGTTAAAAATTCCAAATTCACTTAAATTATATATAATTTATAAAAAAAATAAAAAATCACATATTTTATACTATTATAAGCAAAACAAGATATATTTGTTTAGTTAGTTGGTTGGTTAACCTCTTCAAAAAAAATTGTTAACACCTTCTTAAAAATAACAAGTTAAAAAAATTATATTAAATTATTTATTATAAACAACAAAATTTACCAATAAGGCACAAAATTATATTTTTAAAAATTAATAAAACGTGTTAAAAATTCCAATTTAAATTATATATTGTTTTAAATTATATCCCAATTAGAATCATCGTCCGCACACACTTCTTCCTACGATTCTTTCTTCTTTGACTTTAATTTACACTAAATAATTTTTTAAAAATATTTATGGAATTATTAAGATAATTAATAATAAATTTAAAAATAACTTTAAATTAATGATATTTATTTATGTCATGAAATTAAGAATGGAATATATGTAAATTTAAAGTTAATAATAAAATTTATTAAAATGAATTAAATTTTAATATTAAATCAAATAATTAATATATTAAATCATAATAATAATATATAATAGCCCGTGCTTTGCACGGGTTAGAGGCTAGTATATATATATAGGGTCTTGTTCTAATAGAAACTAACTTAGAATAGAAACTAGAAACTAAATCTAAATTAAATATTTCAAGCTAATCTAATGACAAAATTAGGGGTACCCCAATACAAAAAATGTTTAAAATTATTGGCTCTATTCAACAAAAAAAATAAATTTTTTTTTAAAAAATCACTGTTCACGTGATGACGTGGCACACGAACCGTAACTTTTTTTATTTATTTATTTTTATTTATTTTATATTTTTGTTGAATAGAGTCAAGAATTTTATAAGTTTTTTGTGAAGGTGCCCATAGTGGGGCCATTAGAATAAATGAAAATATAATTTATTTAGTGTAGGTTTCTAGTTTCTATTTTAAGGTTGGTTTTTATTTGAACGCTAGTCTATATATATATATATATAGGGAGCTACTCTAGTGAGAACTTTCTTATTGTGAGAACTTAGTCCCAATCACTAAAACACCAAAATTTAGTGATTTTATAAAATATTAGTGATTCACCCAATACGAAAAATTCTTATAATTTTACCCTCTATCCATTCACAAAAAAAAAATTGAAAAAAAATAATATTTTTTTTTAAAAAAAATGATGACGTGGCAGCAGTTTTTTTTTAATTTTTTATTATTATTATTATTATTTTTTTATATATGGATAGAGGGTAGAATTATAAGACTTTTTCGTGAAGGTGCCCCTGGCGGGGCCCTTAGAATAGATGAAATTTTGATGTTTTAGTGATTGGGACTAAGTTCTCACAATAAGAAAGTTCTCATTTGACCATCTCCCTATATATATATATATATATATGTATAATCGGATCGCATTTTTAACGGATCGGATCGTATCAAATCCATATCCGTTCCATTAACTTTTGGATTTTTTTTCGGATCGGATTTTTTTTATATGATCCATATCCGCTCCATTAGCTTTTGGATCGGATCGGACCGGACCGGATATCCGATCCATTATGATTCTGTGCGTGAAGTAATTGAGGGGTCAAAGGGTAATTTTCAATAAGCTGAGTATATATATATATATATATATATATATGTATAATCGGATCGCATTTTTAACGGATCGGATCGTATCAAATCCATATCCGTTCCATTAACTTTTGGATTTTTTTTCGGATCGGATTTTTTTTATATGATCCATATCCGCTCCATTAACTTTTGGATCGGATCGGACCGGACCGGATATCCGATCCATTATGATTCTGTGTGTGAAGTAATTGAGGGGTCAAAGGGTAATTTTCAATAAGCTGAGCCGTGTGACACGAGCCGTATGGAATTGTTTGGAGGCGGCTTGGAGCGGGGTGGGGATGAGTGAAGTGAATAGGTGTGGGAAGTCAGCTGAGAAGCTTGTGGCTGAGGTGCTTTGGTTGGCTCAGAAGCTGGCTCAGTGTGGTAATGTTGAGGAAGCTGTGGAAAGATGGGGTTCGGCTAATAAGTTGGCTTGGCTCGCTTTATCGGCTGAGCCGAGGTTACAATGTTCTCTTATGAAAGTTTCATGTAAGCAAGTTTTTTGTTGACTTGGATTGTAATTTGGCTAGATGTTGTAGAATATTATTTGAATGATGCATTGATGCTATGTATTTAGTCTTCCTGAAATTTGGAATATTACCTTTTTGTGGCTAGAAGTTAGGATTTGTGATTTTTTTTTTTTTTTTTTGTGGCTAAAAATGTAGTTTTCAAAATTTATATGAGGTGATTATTGGTTACTTGTCGTTCATGTTTATCTACAATGGGATGCAAAGTATAGAAAATGACACTTTAAAACTTAAGAGGATGGCTGAGACTTGAGAGTTGAGATTTACCTAATGAACAGAAGGTAGTTTTTAATTAAACAAGCGAAAGTAATTGGAAGCGATAAATAAGATAATGAGGGAAATCGAGAGCGTCAAAAGCAAATGAAAATAAAGTTGTTGATGTCCTGGCTACCATTGTTATGTAGAGCTACCAATGGCACAGATACTCCATTGTTGAGCTTTAGTGAAAAGGCTGAGGTAGAAAAAGTCTTGGAGGAAATCATAGAAGCTTTAAGTAATGCAGAACAAGAGCAAATATTGTCTCAATGGCTACATCATTATATCCACTGTCCTACCTCCGACCAGTGGCGGAACCAGGAATTTTTTGGACCCCGGACTAATCTAGCTCTATATTCCGGGGTGGGGGAAATTTCAGGGTAAGCCGCGCGAAGCGTGGATTTTTTTTTCACTAAATCATGCAAAAATTGGATATTTTTCAGTAAATCATACAAAAATCGGATATTTTTCACTAAATCGTACAACAAATGGATATATACACAATTAAAAACCAAACTAATATCTCTATTTAATATTTCAACCCAGGCAAAAAAATTATATATAGCCATTTTTAAATTTGACCCCGAGCTAAAAAAAGTAATATTACTTGTTTTTTTTTTCCGGACCCGGGCTGGCGCCGGGGGTAGCCCCTGGTTCCGCCCCTGCCTCCGACTGGCCTTGATGAGGAATAAAAATGGAAGTAAAATAGAGTTTCTTTTAATGTGCCTGATTTGAGCTTTATTTTAATTGTTGTCATGGATTACCCTTTTTTATTTTACCAAGATTATGCAAATCGTATCGGAAGATTAAGACTAATTAATGTTCCACCCTCCCTACAAATAAAAAAATCTCTCTAGGTAGGTCTCTGTTATGAAATTAACAATATCGTTATTTAGCTGAAATTTGCTTGTACCACCAGCTTTGGCGTTGGAGCTCTGGAATTACTGGAAGGGCAATTGATAAATATACTAAAGTCACGAATTATCCCTATGACTGATTTGAGATGTAAAATTCTTATGGAAACTCCATACAGTTAGTTCTGGTAAACAGTTAGTTTGTTGCAAATCGAACAAAAAAATAGGAAAAAGATTTAGAAACAGACTGTAACATTTTGTATTGTTATTGAATATTTGTGTTGTAAGCGTCTTACACTCATGATTAGATGATATATATCAATAGTACTCTCAACAAATGTTATTTAATTAATATGACTAAACGAGATGAACATAAGAAACAAATCATGTAACATGATCCAAAGCTATAGCATCGTATACTCAAGTAACTTCTAATTCCCTTCGACTTCTCTCTCAAAGTACTATGAAATGTCGGTTCCCAAATTCTTCTGGGAACTCCTTCAGTTTACAGTTGTACCATGCTGTTGAAACTTTGTGAACTTGTGGAGTACTCCTTGATGAGCTTTGAGAAGAATGAATCCTGTCGCTCAAGTAGTCTTATCGAGTGTCATACTCTGCTATTTGTCCTGTTCATGAATAAATCATACTTGAGGTTCCTCCTATCATCTGAAACAGATAAACGCATAATACTCTTCAGGCATTTTTTAATAAAAATCATATAGTGCTTACCTTCACTAAGGACTAGTACCAAATCGCTGTCAATAACCGTGTGTATTCTGTGAGCTATTGTGACAATGGTCCTGTCTTTAAACTCTTGGCTACTAACCTTTTGTAATATCCCATCAATTGCTGAATCAACAGAAGCTGTTGCTTCATCTAAAAGAAGAATGCTCTTTTTCTTAAGCAATGCTCTTCCAAGACAGAATAACTGTCTTTGCCCAACACTCCAGTTCTCCCCATTTTCAACAACTACAAAAGCATACGATAAAAAGTTCATTAGTAAAATGTGCATTTATACCATAAATGATATCGAAATGATGTATCTGACCTGTAGATTCCAGCTTCTCTTTGCTTTCTCGAACTATATCTCCTAACTGACATTTGTCTAGAGCCTGCAGATATAAAATGTAAGTGAAAATAATTTTAATTATGTGATATGATTCCTTCCAACTGGATCCTTTTCTAGTGAATATATAATAATAATAAAAAAGCACATGTTAATCTAGGCAGATACATTAGAAGTTCCAGACAAACTATAATTGCTTTGTGCTTACATGTTTTTCTGAGGGTCAATAATTTATCATTTCGCATCAGTCCAGTAAGCAGGTATATTGCAATTTATTGTTTGAATGCATAGTAGCAGGTTACAGTTAATGCTATAAGCTGGATTAGAAGAATACCTCCCAAATTTCACCGTCAGAATATTGCTCCAGTGGGTCAAGGTTTCTTCTAACTGTCCCCTCGAACATTGTTGGGTCCTGAGGAATGATGCTAAGATTTGATCTCAAGTCATGAAGGCCTATCTTGGATATAACTACATCATCAATAATGATTCTTCCCTCTCTCTGTTCAACAATCCGGCAGATGGCTTGTAAAAAGGGTTGTTTTCCCACTCCCAGTCCTTCCTACTACACCAACTTTCTTCTTTCCAGGAATTGTGAAGGTTATATTTTTTAGGACAGATGGAAGATGCTCAGCGTAACGAAACTGCAACCATATGCATACATAAATAGATGCAACTATGAAAGTATGATTTCCTGGTTCTGAATTTCCTCTCTGAATTCTTAAATCATTGAACTTGTACTTCACATCTTATAAGAAAGAAGTAAGAAAAAATATTGAGGTTGAGCAGTTCAAAATTGTACTTAAATCAAGGTTTTTATTTCACAAGTAAAATGGAAAAATCATGAGTATATCTAACAACAACTATTTTTTCAGGTTATACTTTTTGAGAATATTTCTGGCGAGACTTACTTGCAAGTTTTCGAAACAAATTGTCCCAGTTTCTGGCCAGTTCTTAGGTGGTCTAGAATCTTCAATAACCAGAGGTGCTTCACTACTAATATTTGAGTACTGTAGAATTCTTTCAACTGAAATCATTTTGATTTCGGCATTGATAATATTCCATATGAAATAAGTTTGCTGGACATTTAAATTGATTGCATATGTGACGGCCAAACCAGCAAGGCCTGTGAGAAATCCACCCGGGTTATTCTCTGTGCCTGCTTTCCTTTTTCTTTTAAAAAAGAAAGAATAAAAAAATATATACACTGGAGTCATTGTGAATTAAAATTCTGCTTACTTGGATCGATAATTCTCTCAGGGAGCGTCACCAACAAAACCAATGAGAAGGCAAATACGAAATTGCATAACTGATTCAATCTGTAAGAAAGCCACTCCATTGCCGCATAGTTATGAAACCATGGCCTTGAGTGGTTGTCAACTAGGCAAAGGTTTGCGTTAATAAAGCGGGGTTTTTGGCCAAAAGCACGAATTGTTGCTACTCCTGCAAGTGACTCTGCAAAATGGTGCAGAATTGGAGCCCTTTCTACCGCTGCTAAGCGTGCTAGTTCTCTTGAAGTAGGCATCGAATATTGCTGGCATGATAAGCAGATACAGTATGTTGTAGTATAACAAAACAAGAACAGCTATTCCGGAAATTAATTAATGTCTTTCAACTTTAATTTGTGTGTTCTCTTCTAAAACACCACAAATTATATAGCTGTACAAAATTCAAGAATCTATTAAATCTATGTTGACTTCACTGCTTTTATTTTCCTGATGAAATCTAGAATTCAAGTGGCTTTGGTTCCAAAAGATTTTTTTTTTCCACTTTCATTAGCGTGCAAGCATAAATATAAATGGTTTGAAAACTTCGCTCAGTGATAACAGAAGACAATTAAGATCTCTTACTTGGTACCATATGCAAATGGCTGTAACTGGAAGGAAGACGATAAAGACTTCCCATGCCGCTTGAGACACTTCAAAATAATCCCAAGAAGTTGAATTGTGGAGAAAGCACACCAACCTAATTTGTTCGCTATTCCCAAGTCTAACACATCTTGGTCTCTCGAGGCCTGTAGAAAATTCGAGTAGAAATTGTGAATTAGATTTAATTCAATCTTGCTATGTTGGGGAGTTGGGTGATAACTTGGATTTTTCTGTGAACACTTTCAGATTGAAGTTATTTGTGGTTCATCCAAATAATTCAATCGGATAAAATCAGAAAATCTGCAAGAAGAGAGAATGTAAAATCTGCAAGAAGAGAGAATGTATTTTGCTGTGTATTTCAAAATGAACCTGTATTGAAAATGATCAATGCCACACCTATTTATAGATGTCAACAGATGTATCTTTTACCAATAGACACACCTCAAGATGTGTCTTTTACCAAAAGACACATCTCATTTCCAACAGTCATGTCCAATGCCAATAGACACACCTCAAGATGTATCTTTTCCAATAAACACACCTCAAGATGTGTCTTTTCCAATAGACACATCTCATTCTAACAGATGTGTTTGATACCAATAGACATGTCTCATAAGCAATAATTCTGAAATCATAACGAACTCGAACAGAGCATGCACTCCACATTTTCCCGACTTGTTCGATGTAACATTACGATTACATTGATCAACTAGCCAATCCAATTACACTAAAATATCCAACAATCCTCCCCCATTTTAGCGTAATCCATGATTAACTAAACAAAATCACAACAAACGACAAACTTATGCATAAATGAAATATCATGACGATTGAATTTCACATTAGTATATTACACATTCCAAATATTCAAATATCAAGGTATCACTATGGATTGAACCTTGGTTATTCATAGTGAATACATGAAGATAATATACACATAAATTTACATTCTCAAATGTTCTTACTTGACACTATATTTTACTAGCCTAGTGTCCTAATCCTTCATAAACATATCAAAGCCAAGTCCAAGCTTCTTGAAGCGGCTAAACTTCATGCTCATATAGGTAGTTCTTTTATTCTCGCACCTGCATATGCAATTTTTCAAAAGAACTATTAAGAAGATAAACTTCAACCTCCTCAACTTGCAGGTCTGAACACATACCTTGGGATGATGCTTTAATGTGTTCCAATCTCTAAATGTTAAGCTTTCCACATTGAATTCAGCACCTAATGTCATATTAGATGGGAATTGGGTATCTCAACATGAGAGGTTATTCGATGGACTTTAATCCCATCCCTACAGCCGACTTGTGCACAAGATCTCTACTCAACCCTTTCGTTAGATGATCAGCTAAATTATGTTGAGTTCTTATAAACTCCACTGATATAACACCATGCGTGATTAGCTCACGAATCATGCTGTGTCTAACACCTAAGTGTCTAGACTTGCCTTTGAACACTTGTCTATAAGCATTAGACAAGGCAGACTCACTATCACATCTGATAGATATGGGTGATATCGGTTTAGGCCACAATGGAATCTCATAAATCAGATTTCTTAGCCATTCAGCTTCTTTACCAGCTGCTGATAATGCTACAAATTCAGATTCCATCGTTGAATCAGTAATGCAACTTTGTTTCTTTGATGCCCAAGAGATAGCACCTCCCCCAAGAAGGAATACCCATCCACTTGTGGAAGAATGATCTTCCTTATTGGAAATCCAACTTGCATCTGAATGACCTTCTATAACCGAAGGAAATCCAGTATATGTCAAACCATAATCCATGGTTCCTTTCAAGTATTTGAACACTCGGCTTAAGGCTTGCCAATGATGTGTGCTTGGCTTGCTAGTAAACCTACTAAGCTTTCCAACAGCATAGGCAATATCTGGCCTAGTGCTTATCATGGCATACATGAGACTACCAATAGCCCTTGAGTATTCAAGTTGTGACACTGCAACACCTGTATTAGGTAGGAGTTTAATACTAGGATCAAGAGGAGTGCTAACAGGAGAACAATCCTTAAAGTTAAATCTTTTAAGAATCTTCTCAATATAATGAGATTGAGAAATCGAAATGCCATTGTTCTCACGCTTGATCCTTATACCAAGAATCACCTCAGCCTCCCCCATGTATTTCATATCAAAATTAGATGACAAGAACTTCTTAGTTTTATCCACTTGATTTTGGTCAGTACCAAAAATCAACATGTCATCCACATATAAACAAATTATAACTCCTTTACCAGAAGCATCAAATTTGCTATATACACACTTGTCTGCTTGGTTAAGAAAATAACCGTTAGACAAGACCACAGTATCAAATTTATCATGCCAATCCTTCGGTGCTTGTTTCAGACCATAAATTGATTTCTTCAATTTACACACCTTGTTCTCACAACCAGGCATAACAAACCCTTCGGGTTGTTTCATATAAATCTCTTCATCTAATTCACCATTCAAGAATGCAGTTTTCACATCCATTTGGTGAATGACAAGGTTGTGTATAGCAGCAAGTGCTATTAACAACCTAATAGTGGAGGTTCTAGCAACAGGAGCATAAGTATCAAAATAATCAATCCCTTCTTTTTGTCTAAAACCTTGGATTACCAATCTGGCCTTAAATTTATCTATGGTACCGTCCACCTTCATTTTCCTTTTGAAGATCCATCTGTTTCCCAAAGCTTTACAGCCAGGAGGCAGATCACTCAATTCCCAAGTATTATTATTCATGATAGAATCCATTTCATCTTGGATAGCTTCTTTCCAGAATGCAACATCCCTAGATTTCATAGCTTCGCTAAAAGTATTTGGATCCTCCTCAATAACAAAACAATATTGGTATTGATATTCAATTTCATCTCGAGAGCCTTCTACTAGATAAAGATGAAAGTCATCTCCAAAAGACTTTGCTTTTCTAGCTCTAGTGCTTCTCCTTGGTTCAGACGGTCCATTTACATCTTCAGTAGAAACTGAGTTCCTACTAGAAGAATTCTGAAGCATGTCCCTTGGTCTAGGTATAGATGTAAATCTATTTTCATCAAAAATAGCATCTCTTGACTCGATAATCGAGTTCACAGATACATAGTCATTAGTTTCTAACACATAGAATCTATATGCTATAGAATGCTCAGCATAGCCAACAAATATGCAATCTATACCTCGTTCACCCAAGTTTCTTCTTTTGGGTTCAGTGAGTCTTACAACTGCTCTACATCCCCAAACTCTCAGAAAACTTAATTTTGGTGACTCTTTATACCAAAGTTCATAAGGGGTAATCTTATTCCTCTTACTAGGAATTCGATTCAATAAGTGACAGGCTGTCAACATAGCCTCACCCCAAAATCCCTCACTCAAACCCGAGTAGGATAACAAGGAATTAACCATTTCTTTCAAAGTCCTATTCTTTCGCTCTGCCACACCATTTTGCTGTGGTGTATAAGGAGCCGTGGTTTGATGTATTATACCAGTAGATTGAAAATAAATCGGATCATAATACTCACCTCCTCTATCAGTACGTAGATTTTTAATCATGGTACTCTGATGTAGCTCTACTTCTTCTTTATAAATTTTAAAGAAGTCAAGAGCTTCATCCTTTGCATGCAATAAATATACATAGCAATATCTAGTAGCATCATCAATAAAAGTAACTACATACTTTTTATTTCCTAATGATGGTGTAGAATGGAAATCACACAAATCACTATGTATTAATTCTAAAACATCAGACACCCTATTAACCTCCTTAAAGGGCTTTCTTGTTATCTTTGTTAACATGCATGTTTTGCATTTTTCATTGTCTAAATCAATAGCAGGTATGAGACTCATTTTTGAAATACCCTTTATTCTTTTGTAATGTACATGTCCTAGTCTAGCATGCCATAATTCTGGTTTGTTCAAATTATTGCTAGTACTAGTAGAAGCCATGCAAGCAGATTCATCAATAAATGGAGTATTAACATTCAACATAAACATACCATTACACAAATAGCCAAAGCCAACAAAAGAGCCATGTTTGGACAATATATATTTGTCACTTTCATAAACTTGTTTATATCCATAATTGTTCAATACAACACCAGACAAGAGATTCTTACGAATCCCAGGAACATACAACACTTTATTTAACAATATACATTTGCCAGAAGTAAAAACTATCTTGACATTTCCTAGTCCTTTGATCGGTTCAGTTGCAACATTTCCCATCTTTAAGATAGATCCATCTTCGATTGGTTGAAAGTCTATGAACCAACGAAGATCTTTGCATACATGACTCGTTGCTCCTGAATCAATCCACCAAGCAACATTGTCATCCTGCACATAAAATGCCTCAGATATTAGTGACACATAATTCTGACTAGAATTACAATTTTGCATTAAAATCTGACCTTGTTGCTTTTCTGGATCCTTGGATCCACTTGGACCAGCATTTTGCTTTTCTTGCTTGCCTTTACCAACCCGACAATCCTTCTTGAAATGTCCAGGTTTGCCACACTTCCAACATGCCATCTTAGGCCTTTTGTTGGAAGAATTGTTGTTGTTTCCTTTAAACTTTCGTTTATCACCCTTGCCATACTTAGAATTCTTAGAAGATCCACCATCTTCAACCATATTCACAGAAGAGTTACCGACTTGGTTCTTGCCCTTAGGATTATTCTCAATTTCTTTAGTCCTCAAAGCCTCTTCAATTCTGAAGTGACTTCCAAGTTGAACCAGAGTCATATCCTCTTTGTTATGTTTCAAGGAGTGTTTAAAATCCTTCCATGATGGTGGTAGTTTGTCTATAACACCAGAAACTGAGATAGATTCATCCATCTTCAGATTGTGTTGGGCAAACTGACCTAGAATCCTTAACAATTCATTGTATTGTTCCATCACCGGTCTAGAATCGACCATTTTATAATTCATAAAATTACTGACCAGAAACTTCTTACTAGAAGCATCTTCTGCCATGTACTTGGATTCAAGAGAATCCCACAATTCTTTTGCTGACTCAACATTTTGATATACATCGAAAAGGGAATCAGACATACCGTTTAAGATGTGACCGCGGCAGATGTAATCAGCGTTTTCCCATTTGCAACGCCTCCTTGTTTGTTCAGCGGTTTCATCCTCAACCACTTCTGGAATGGGGGTACTCAAAACATATACAACCTTCAGCGTTGTTAATAGAAAATGCATCTTCTTTTGCCATCTTCTAAAATCCTGACCCTCAAACTTGTCCAACTTTGCAAACTTGCTTGTCATGTCTCTTGCAGATTCTGAGTTCGCCATCTTCAGAAAATAGATAACTTCAATCTTTGTTGGGGAGTTGGGTGATAACTTGGATTTTTCTGAAGTCGTGTGAACACTTTCAGATTGAAGTTATTTATGGTTCACCCAAATAATTCAATCGGATAAAATCAGAAAATCTGCAAGAAGAGAGAATGTATTTTGCTGTGTATTTCAAAATGAACCTGTATTGAAAATGATCAATGCCACACCTATTTATAGATGTCAACAGATGTATCTTTTGCCAATAGACACACCTCAAGATGTGTCTTTTACCAAAAGACACATCTCATTTCCAACAGTCATGTCCAATGCCAATAGACACACCTCAAGATGTATCTTTTCCAATAGACACACCTCAAGATGTGTCTTTTCCAATAGACACATCTCATTCTAACAGATGTGTTTGATACCAATAGACATGTCTCATAAGCAATAATTCTGAAATCATAACGAACTCGAACAGAGCATGCACTCCGCATTCTCCCGACTTATTCGATGTAACATTACGATTACACTGATCAACTAGCCAATCCAATTACACTAAAATATCCAACATGCTATGCATTACATGATGTAAATACTGAAGAATTAATATATCTCCTGAGATCCTGGTTTCGATATAATCTGAAATCATTCAAGGATTGTGGTACATGCTTTACAATAATCTGCGATTCTTTTCGTTACAAGTGACTAGTGAGTATTACCTCATTCCATGAAATCTATAAGTTATCTAATGATATATAAGTATGTAAGTTAATAAATTCTAGTAACGCCCAAACTTAAGAAAGATAATCAGAATATGTTCATGAAACAAATTACATTGATGGTTTTCTGTAACCCCAGTTTCCCCTGCATGATAAAGTCACAGCATGCGTATACCTTTGGTGTCAATAAATTGATAGAATATATTATCATATGTGATTTGGTCAATGTGGAAAGACATAATACCCGATTCAGTATTCTTCCAGCTGGAGTTGAATCAAAGAAGGCCATAGGAGCACGAAGAACACTGTGCAACATCTTGTGGAAGAGCTTCTCAGCTGTTGCAAGGCCTGTAATAGCCAGTAGAGATGTTCGTACAAGTACACAAAACAAACCCCCAATAGAAATCATCAAGTAAATAAATAATATGTAGTTTATGTCCTTGACTTCCTCAGTCTCAACTGTGGGACAAGCCCATGCCATCCAGTAGGTGCTGAGAATCAGCAATCCTTCAAAACCTGAGTGAGAATAAAAGCGCCACCCTTTACCATAGTCAAGTAAGCCATGTAAACTCCCTTTCCAATGCTTCCTTTTCCTCTTTCTTCTTTATTTACCAAATTTCCTTTCTTTTCAGTTGTTTCTGCAAAAGAGTACTTTCTGAATCTTCTTTGCTCTGTGCAACTTCATTAATAGAGGTACGTTTTGAAACAGATTCACCATTATGTGATGCATCTGGAGGTGCTCTACTTGCAGTTTCAACTGTTACAACTGAATTTAGAGCCTGGCTATGAGCTCCTACTAGCACTTCAAATCCAATATTCTGATTCAGAAGTTCTTCAAACCTGCCAACTTGTGCAATTCTGCCATTCTGGATCAGCTGTTCGGAATTAGAAGTTAGAAACCATTTAGCGGACCAAATTTCATATACACCATCACAGATGTTTTGCACGCTGCCTGTGTAAATAAACTCTGGCGTTTAAATCATATACTCGACAGGTTTCATCTAGTAGTACACTTCAGAACAATATGATCCTGATTTATGGAAATTTTATATACCAAATTGTAGGTATTTTATATTTTTGTCATCCCATTTTCTTTAAGTATGCCAAATATTTATGTCAGTAAAACAGAACTTTGGAGGTTACAAATTACTGTGCTATTCACTCTGTCAGTACAACAGCTTGTTCAATTATATCAGAACAAATTTTAATTATTTCTTCCCTCTGTCTTTCATATGTCTTGTGAGCAAAAATTGAAATCAATTTCTCAACTATCAAAATTCTAATTCTGATTTTATATTTTAATTTTAATTAAAAATTAATTAAAATCAATTTTAATTTTGTTTTACAAAATCTTGTTATTGAAAATAATTAATGCCGCTATACAATAACAGGATTTTAATCAATGGAGACCACTATCAAAATTGGAGACCACATATATTCTGCTTGCAGAACATTGCAAAACATTTTGTCATGCAAAACATGTTTTTCACATATTTTACTTGCTGAACATATATGATCTCAGAGGTCTTCCATTAAAAAGTGGTTTTGACAGGACGTTTCCTTACAGCGTAATTACATATTCACATGAAATGCATATTTGATATCCAAAATAAACTTAGTGTAGCCATAAGTCAAATTGGAGACATCTAGATAAAACTGTGTTTTTGTACCATTTAAGGTAGAGAAAACTAGTACTAATATGGTTGATTGATCTCTTACATCTATTTCAGCCTACTATCCTTCTTCTTTCTAATTGATAATGGTCCATACATCTATGAAATGGAAAACATAGATATGTATAGTCATGGACTGGAATACATTCCTCCCTTTCAAAAAAATATATTATCAGTATGAGGAGTTCACTGTGCCTATGAAATATTGAAAACATCGTAAGTTCATTGTGTATTGAGTTAAGATAGCTTACTTGTTATGCTTATGCTGGGGTCTGATAACTCCAAGACCCGATCTAGTGCCTCCTCCGCCTTTCCACACCTGGTAAGAGGTGAAGCTGGTGGTTGGGTGTCTGCAAAACAACACCGGAGAGGGGTTTGAGCCCTGCGACGCTTCCGGCGTGAGAATAAGTGACGGTTTTGGAGAATAAAAGATAAGGACTAGAGTATCTAATTATGGAGGATGTGTGTATGAGTGTGTAAAAAAGAGAATGTAACCCTTAAACCTTTTTCTCATGGTCTATTTATAGACCAAGGATTAGGATTAAGGGGTGGGTACCTGCAATCATGAGCGTTGGATCCCAGGTGTGCGGGACACCTGTATGTTGAAGATAGTCCCCACATGTCCAGGTGATAATTGTGGTGGCGTGTGCCAATGGTATGTCAGCACGTGAATTGATAGGACCTGATTGTGCCAATTCTAGGATTCCCTTATCTGTCGTTGTCATGTGGGACCATAGTCATGACTCGTGTCTACCACATCTAGTAGTATTATCTCACGCGTCCTGAGCATGGTCTGCGGGTCCATTAGCTTAATCCCAATTCGGACTAGGGATAACCAGGTCTAAGGTGTACCGAGGCTAAGGCCAGTCGGGACTAGTTATAGCCCATCAGTCGGGACTGGTTGTAGCCCATCAGTCGGGACTAGTTGTAGCCCATCAGTCGGGACTGGTTGTAATCCATCAGTCGGGACTAGTTGTAGCCCATCAGTCGGGACTAGTTGTAGCCCATCAATCGGGACTGGTTGTAGCCCATCAGTCGGGACTGGTTGTAGCCCATCAGTCGGGACTGGTTGTAGCCCATCAATCGGGATTGGTTGTAGCCCATCAGTCGGGACTGGTTGTAGCCCATCAGTCGGGACTCGTTGTAGCCCATCAGTCGGGACTGGTTGTAATCCATCAGTCGGGACTGGTTGTAATCCATTAGTCGGGACTAGTTGTAGCCCATCAGTCGGGACTAGTTGTAGCCCATCATTTGCCCCCCACTCCCCTATGCGGATTTTCCGGATGGGGGAGTAGATTTTTGAGTAGCATAAGAGATTTTGCTAAATTTTGCGCCTATTCCGGATTGTTGACAAGGGAAGTAATCCGGTATGAGGTGATGTGGGGATTTTTCCACAAGTCCAAAATTTGAAAACTTTAGGAACATTATTGCTGAATTTTGCCCCCCGGTCCGGATTGTTAACAAGGGAAACAACCGGGACTAAGGGTAATTAGGATTTTTCACAAGTCCAAAGCTTTAAAGAACTTTGGGTAACTTAGAAATATTTGGCTGAATTTTGCCCCCTCAGTCCGGGTTGGTGACAAGGGAAGCAACTGGGACTAAGGGTAATTAGGATTTTTCACAAGTCCAAAGTTTTAAAGAACTTTGGGTAACTTAGAAAAATTTTGCTGAATTTTACCCCCCAGTCCGGGTTGGTGACAAGGGAAGCAACTGGTACTAAGGGTAATTAGGATTTTTCACAAGTCCCAAGATTTAAAGAACTTTTGTATTTTGTACTTAGGAAATTTTTCCATAAGTAAGATTGCATATTGCTCTTGCCCCGGTCGCAATGCTACCTATGGCTCCGGATCGGGGTCTTTTTGTTTTTGTACTTAGGAAATTTTTCCAAAAAATTTGCTGCATATTGCTCTTGCCCCGGTCTCAATGCTGCCTATGGCTCTGGACCGAGGTCTTTTTGTTTTTGTACTTAGGAAATTTTTCCAAAAAATTTGCTGCATATTGCTTTTGTCCCGGTCTCAATGCTGCCTATGGCTCCGGACCGAGGTCTTTTTGTTTTTGTACTTAGGAAATTTTTCCATAAAATTTGCTGCATATTGCTCTTGCCTCGGTCTCAATGCTGCCTATGGCTTCAGACCGAGGTCTTTTTTTTTTGTACTTAGGAAATTTTTCCAAAAAAAATTGATGCATATTGCTCTTGCCCCGGTCTCAATGCTGCCTAAGGCTCCGGACCGAGATCTTTTTGTTTTTGTACTTATGAAATTTTCCCATAAGTAAGATTGCATATTGATCTTGCTCCGGTCTCCATGCTTCCTATGGCTCCGGACCGGGGTCTTATTCTTTGTTGCCAACGGTTGGGGTCATGGGCCTCATTTTTTCTTATTGCTCCGTACTATTCTTTATTCTTCGTCTAGAGTTGTCATCCCCTAGTTCGATGATTTCAGTTTAAGCAGCAGGTTCAAATTTCGCTTGGTCCTTCTTAGAGACGGAATGTTGGACCCGGGCTTGGGCAGTTTTGAGCCAGTAGGTCTGAGCCTCAACAGTCAGGGCACCAGTAGCCTGGGCTTCGGTAGTCAGGGCTCATGTAGTCTGCTCTTCGGTAGTCAGGGCTCATGTAACCTAAGCTTGGATATTCGGGGCTCTTGTAGCCTAGGCTTCGGTAGTTGGGGCTCCTGTAGTCAGGACTTCGGTTCATCCGGATTGCTTCTGCTATATCCTTTCTGGCGAGGTTTTCCATGTGCATTGCGGCCAGCGGCACATCAATGTACTTGTATTGGTTCACTTCAATTCCAATTCTTGCATCTCCGGGTCCGATTCTTATCCTCTCTAGAACCGGGGTTCCAGTAGCCGGGACTAGGGGTAGGTCTGAGACCGGATTCGGTACTTGTAACTGAGCACTAGTGGATTGCCTCTGGGTGGATTTACTTCCCCTTGGCATGATTTCAACATGATATGGTTTCTGACACAATAATCTTTACAAAGAGCAAGTTTGATAACAGATTTGGGTTTGTTTTTGAGAAAGCAACGTATGTATGCACGTATTTATAGTTCAAAACAAAAGTAAGCAAAGAGTAAGCCAAGACTTTCAACAAATCAAGCAGTCATGAGATCTAGCTATTAATCGGGACTGAAGGGTAAAAATTACAACTTTATCAAGTGCAAGTAACAGATCTGGGCTAATAGAGGCTACACGGGACTAAAAACTGCATACATAGGAAGGTGTAAATGTTGCATTTTTATCAAAGGTTTAGGTGGTTTTAGATCTTACTGGTTTTGATTAGGACTCTTTTTCAAGAGCTTGTTGGTGGAGTCGAGTCCAGTTGCACCCAGACCAAAGGACAGAGCCACACCCCTCCTTCTAGCGCCAAATGATAACTCCAAGACCCGATCTGGTGCCTCCTCCGCCTTTCCCACGCCTGGTAAGAGATGAAGCTGGTGGTTGGGTGTCTACAAAACAACACCGGAGAGGGGTTTGAGCCCCGCGGCGCCTCCGGCGTGAGAATAAGTGACGGCTTTGGAGAATAAAAGATAAGGACTAGAGTATCTAATTATGGAGGGTGTGTGTATGAGTGTGTAAAAAAAGAATGTAACCCTTAAACTTTTTTCTCCTGGTCTATTTATAGACCAAGGATTAGGGTTTAGGGGTGGGTACCTGCAATCATGAGCGTTGGATCCCAGGTGTGCGGGACACCTGTACGTTGAAGATAGTCCCCACCTGTCCAGGTGATAATTGTGGTGGCGTGTGCCAATGGCATGTTAGCACGTGAATTGATAGGACCTGATTGTGCCAATCCTAGGATTCCCTTATCTGTCGTTGTCATGTGGGACCATAGTCATGACTCGTGTCTACCACATCTAGTAGTATTATCTCACGCGTCCTGAGCCTGGGCAGCGGGTCCATTAGCTTAATCCCAATCTGGACTAAGGGTAACCAGGTCTAAGTTGTACCTAGGCTAAGGCCAGTCGAGACTAGTTATAGCCCATCAGTCGGGACTGGTTGTAGCCCATCAGTCGGGACTAGTAGTAGCCCATCAGTCGGGACTGGTTGTAATCCATCAGTCGGGACTAGTTGTAGCCCATCAGTCGGGACTAGTTGTAATCCATCAATCGGGACTGGTTGTAGCCCATCAGTCGGGACTCGTTGTAATCCATCAGTCGGGACTAGTTGTAGCCCTTCAGTCGGGACTGGTTGTAGCCCATCAGTCGGGACTAGTTGTAATCCATCAGCCAGGACTAGTTGTAGCCCATCAGTCGGGACTAGTTGTAGCCCATCAGGATCAAACATCCCTGCAGACTCAAAGACAGCTTATTCTATATTAGCTTTCTCACTAGGTATTTATTGTTGAGAACACCAAAAAAAATCGAAGTTGGCCAATGAGTTTGTGAAGTGTTATTGTGTAGCAACTTCTCAAAAGACTTAAAGAATTTTTCATCAATGATTTTTATGAAGGACAGGAGTGACAGGGGAACTATTTTATTGGTTTTGATTGGAAAAAGACAATCTCTGGGTTGGTATCTTAATATAGA
Organism: Kitagawia praeruptora; assembly: GCA_037693485.1. Lineage (NCBI taxonomy): Eukaryota > Viridiplantae > Streptophyta > Magnoliopsida > Apiales > Apiaceae > Kitagawia > Kitagawia praeruptora. The sequence goes on along the minus strand of CM075348.1, from coordinate 49,589,034 downwards.
GAAGACCAGGATACTTGAGTCTTGTTAGTTTATGTAAACACTTTACGACAAATGCTTCTTTGGTCCATTTTTTAATTTTTGAAGTTGCAGGGAAAGCTCAGTGGTGGCTGAGAAATCAAAGTGTCCAATAATACCACTTTCCAGAGGGGATTTATAATTATATATTTGTTTTATATATCAATAAATTTTATACTATCAATTTTTTGAATAAAGACCTCCAATATCACAATTTGAAAGCAAATGCTCCCAAATATCACAAATGGAAAAGTTGGCCCCGTATATCACTCCAAAACGCTACATAGTGTAGTGTTTTTTTTTTTTGATTTTTTGCAAAGAATGCTAAGGCGCGAGAGCTGGAGAAGCGTGGGGGGTTTTGGGGAACACCATATTATGTGGCTTTTGAGGTTGTTTTTTTTGTTTTCTTCTAAATATTTATTTGTAAATATTATTAAAAATTTATACACAAATGATCAATTAAAATTGTATTTTTTAAATTTAAAAAATACAATTTTAATTAATATTAGGGGTTCAATAATTAACATTTGGGGTTCAACGTTTCCATTTTGGGTTTTATAAATATTCGAATAAACAGTATGTGAACTTAGGGTTTAAGGCTTATTCAACGTGTTCCTGCCAAGTAGTGGAGTGCTGAGCATGGGTCTTGGCTTATATATAGAGACTAGGAGTTGTGCCCGCTACCGCGGGCTTTCTTTTTTAAGAATTTGTCAATTATTAATTGATATTGATTTTGTTTTCTTAATTATGTTAAGTATTGATTTATGACTCATATAGTTAACGGATAGATGTAAATATGTTAAGTATTGATTTAGGACTCATATAGTTAACAGATAGATGTAAATGAAGCCATGTATACATGTAAACAGTGAAAATTATAAATATTTTGACGAACAAAGGCATGAACTTTGCCCAATGATCTTGCAAAATAAGTTGAAATAAATACAAATAGAACTCAAATCAAAGAAAAAATAATCTTTGCAAAATAAGCACAAACACTTTGCAAAAGCAGGGTATATCATTTTAATAAGTTCATCAAATTTATAGATCTTAATACCAAAGTTCCATCCATCAGGTAGATGATTTCCATCCATCAAACAACTGGGTCGATTGAGACATTGTTACAAAATCATAAACATACATTAAAACCAGATTGAAATCATAAGCATGGCAGATTAGTTTTGAAAACTAACTTCAATTATTACGAAACCCATTCGTGACTTCCCTTCCCAATTGCTTCAACTCGTTCATGTCCTCCATCAGCATGGCATGATTGGCTTTAAATTGCTGAGAGAAAGATTCGAATACGATCATCATCTCTTCGATCTTGCCAGCTAGTTCCCCCATGTTGATTTGTAGATTAGTTAGGGATTTCTCGATTTTTTCTGGGTCTTTCTTGATCTTGTCCTCCCAAGATCCTTCGCTGTTGCTGCTTTCCGAGTACTCGACCTTTCTTCTTTTTTCCCTGTCAAAAGAAAAATATAAATAGCAGTTATGAGCAAAGTTTAAATAAGTTGCATGCAACAATACGATTGTTAGAAGGAAAAGCATGATACTAACGCTGGCATTCTAATTGTTGAGGCGTTGAAGAAGTATTATCTCTAAATATATGTATGATTACATATGAATAAAAGATGGACTTCTGTTGGTCTTTTAGAGTTTTTATAAAGTAGTGAGTAGATAGGTTCAGTAGTAGTAGGAGTATTATTGTCGGAGCATGTGTGTAGTAGTAGGCGAAATATTATGTGTATTACTGGGGAAAATGCAAAAATAAGTGGGTGAGATAACTACCTTGCAGTTGTGGCTCAACGGATGGTGGGAAATGCAGTTGAAGACATTTCAAATATTGGTAACTGCTGGTAACTACCAAGTAGTGGAGTGCTGAGCATGGGTCTTGGCTTATATATAGAGATAGGCATTTTATACGTATTCTCAGTTGGTTTTGTACAAGTTCATTAGAGTATTCTGCACTTATATTTTTATGCCAGGCAGTAGGGCTAAGTCTGTAAGCATAAATCTGGGTTGTATCCTTATATTGAGATTAATATAAAGGTTGGGTTTGGTGCCTGTAAATTGTGTGTGTTTACATTTGCTTGGTAATTAGACACACTTGCACACACATGGTTTCTGTGTTGCGTTTTTGGTTAAGTGTTCCGCTGTGCTTGGTTTCGACGGGTTGCTTGGTGACAACCTTTCTCGAAGGCTGACTGTTCTTGAAGCCGGGCTACAAGGGCAAGCCGCACAGGTCAGAAACTTGGGTTTAAGAATTTGTCCATGTGACAACTGGTATCAGAGCTTCGTTGTAAGTTTGTGGGTTATACGGAATCATGGTTGGAGGAAATTCTACTGGCGAAAGGTTAATTGGCAAGGCTTGAAGAATTTGTGGGCAAGACTTTGTCGACTGATGAAATTTGTTTGGCAAATCAGATTCAAGTTCTGAGGGATGACTTGAACGAATTCAAAGGGATTGTTGCTGTGTTTATGGCTACAAGTGATGGCAAATTCACGGATCTATTTGCAACAACGGCGACTTCATCTGAGAACGTTGGGGATCAGTTGTGAACGATGGGGAATAAAATTGCAATCATGAAGGGGGCTGTGGCGAGCAGTTTAGCGGGTGGTTCTAGGGAGGGCCATTTGAATGTGAAAATTCCAGAACCAAAATCATATGGTGGCGCAAGGGTTGCGAAAGATCTGGAGAATTTCTTGTGGGATATGGAGCAATATTTTAAGGCTGCTCATATTGATGATAGGGAGCAAGTTTCAATCACGAGTATGTACTTGGTTGGCGATGCGAAATTGTGGTGGCGGACTCGTACTAATGGTGATGCGAGTATGGACAGGCCGGCAATAACCACATTTGAGGCATTGAAGAAGGAACTTAAGGAGCAATTTCTGCCACTTAATGCTTCTTGGCTTGCTAGAGAGAGTTTAAGGAATCTCAGACAAACGGGAACTGTTCGAGATTATGTGAAAGAATTTAGTTCTTTGTTGTTGGATATAAAGAACATGTCGGATGAGGATAAGTTGTTCAATTTCTTAGCTGGACTCAAACCTTGGGCGCAGGCAAAATTGAGGAGGCAGGCTGTGAAGGATTTGCCGACTGCTGTGGCCGCTGCTGATGGTTTGGTTGACTACAAGCATGCTGGTTTTGACACTGAGAAGAGTAAAAATGGTGGGAAGAATCACAAGGATAAGGGTAGAAACAAGAAGAACAGTGGGAAAAATGGCACTGGTGATGCCAAGGGTGATAAGCAGTCTCAAGGTGTTGGTGACAAAGGTTGTTTCATTTGTGGAGGGCCGTATTTTGCAAGACAATGTCCCAAGAAAGAGAGACTGAATACCCTTTCTGTTGAAGAAGAGAATGCTGGAGATAGTGAGGAAAATGAAGTGGGTTTTGCAAGGGCGAATCCTATGCGTTTGGTTACACTAAGGACTGAAAAATATGTTGGGGGTGATGGGTTAATGTATGTCAAGACCTTAGTGAATGGGAAAACAGTGATGGCTATGGTGCACACGGGTGCTACTAATAGTTTTATTGGGGGTAAATGTGCTGATGAACTTGGACTGAAGTTGGAATCATGTTCGAGTCAGATTAAGATGGCTAATGTCGAGGTGTAGAAAATTCGGGGTTATTCAAGTGTGGACTTGAAAATTGGTGATTGGCAAGGTAACTTTACTTTTCATGTTGTTGCCTTAGATGATTTTGATTGCATCCTAGGAATGTATTTCTTTATCATGACTAGTAGTAGTATTATGGTGCGTTATGGTGGGATTACGATCATGGATGAGGCATGTCCATGTTTTGTTAATGCTGTTCCTATGCAAGTTGATAAGGGCAAAAAGAAAGTCAGAAAGTTGGGGGCTCTACAGTTGGTTGTTGGCAATGTGGTTTGTGGAATCGAGCCAAAGGCTAGTGACTTTTGTGGTTATAGTGGCGGACTTGATGGTTTTCTGGTTGGGCCTAAGTCAATGTCTCCAAAGGTTGGGGGCGCTGCCGGAACTTAAGTCAGATTGGGATTGGTGTGTGGGCGGCTGGGCATCTACACGAAGTCATCTGGTTGTGGTGACAATGGGGGCTAGTTTATGGAGGTTAATTTAATCAGCTTATGGTAGTTGGTTTTGAGGGCAGTAGCATGCCGCAGACGGAATTGCAGCGTTGGTTTTGGGGCGTTGGTTTGCTACATGGAGAATGGTCTCAGAATTGTTGATGTTTTGATGAGGACATCAAACTCAAAGTGTGGGAGGGTTTGTAAGACTCTTTGGTTGGAAAACATATTTGGTGCCGGGTTGGCTCGACTGGTTGGTGCGGGCCGCTTCACGGGTTGATGCTGGCAGCATGGGTGACCGTTTGGGCAGCGGTGCCAAGTTGGTTAAAACATGGTTGGCTGAGTTTGTTGGCTTACTGGGTGGTTTTATGTGGGCAACACAAGGCTGGAAGCTGAGCTAGGAGTCCAATATGACTAAGGCAAAGTAAAAAATGCGGGCACATGTTGGTGACATATATATTTGATATATATTATGTGTATTGCTGGGGAAAATGCAAAAATAAGTGGGTGAGATAACTACCTTGCAGTTGTGGCTCAAGGGATGGTGGTAAATGCAGTTGAAGACATTTCAAATATTGGTAACTGCTGGTAACTACCAGTAGTGGAGTGCTGAGCATGGGTCTTGGCTTATATATAGAGATAGGCATTTTATATGTATTCTCAGTTGGTTTTGTACAAGTTCATTAGAGTATTCTGCACTTGTATTTTTATGCTAGGCAGTAGGGCTAAGTCTGTAAGCATAAATCTGGGTTGTATCCTTATATTGAGATTAATATAAAGGTTGGGCTTGGTTCCTGTAAATTGTGTGTGTGTTTACATTTGCTTGGTAATTAGACACACTTGCACACACGTGGTTTCTGTGTTGCATTTTTGATTAAGTGTTCCGCTGTGCTTGGTTTTGACGGGTTGCTTGGTGACAACCTTTCTCGAAGGCTGACTGTTCTTGAAGCTGGGCTACAAGGGCAGGCCGCACAGGTCAGAAACTTGGGTTTAAGAATCTGTCCCTATGACAATAGGGCAGTAGAGGTGCTAAGTATCATGAGGAGTACGGGTATAATTCCTGATTCTTATCTCTATAGCATTCTGATAGATGGGTATTGTAGCTAGGACGCATAAAGAAGACAAAGCCGTTAATCTCTTTAGGAAAATGTCCACTGAAGGTTTAAAGTCTGCAATTGAGAGTTAAAATTCCATTATACATGGTCTATCACTACTAGAAATATGTCAATAAACATCGGTTTCTGGCCGTTGTTAAAAAAAAATCTGACCGATGTCTATGCGAGTGTAGAGAAAGGTAAAAAATTTTAGACATCGGTTTTTAGCCGTTGTCTATTATCGACTTAGACATTAGTTTCTTAAATATTTCTGATGTCTAATCTTCATTATGTGCAGTAGTTCTTTTTAAATTATGATATACTATGTGCATTAGATCAACATAAACATAGCACGGACAAATTAAATAATGACATATACATCGATTTCTTGGTAAAAACCGATGTTATATGTTCTACTAGACATCGGTTGCTTAGTGAAACCGATGTTATATGATGTTACATTGTCTAGTTGACATCGGTTTCTTGGTAAAACCGATGTTATATGTCCTAACAGACATCGGTTTCTTAAATTGACTGATGTTATAGTTACTAAAAGACATCAGTTTTTTCATATACAACTGATGTCTCTGCTCCAATTATACCTATATGTAATATAAATGCACTTAAAAATACCAAATTCACAACAAAAAACAAACTAAAACAAATACCAAACTTCAATTATCATTGCAAAACCAATCCAGTATACACGAAACTGAAAGCAAATTCCTAAAGCTAATATACTATCAAGTCCAAATCCATCCCTACATTGCAAATTAGTACCAATGCCAAAACCAACTACTACAAGTACCATCTAACAAACAAAATAAAGACTGGCTTAAATATCAGCATGTATGCCTCAAGCTCTTCCTCGGTGTAATTCACTTCTGCTTTGAGCTACCTTTTCATGTCCGGTTGAAGATGCATTAACACAATTGAACCTACAAAGACCACCAAAAGGATGAAAAGAGACATTTGATCAGCACGATGCAAAGTGTAGGACTCATTTTTAAGTGGGCTTTGAAAAGAAACATTTGATCAATGCAAAGTGCACAAGTAATTTCATTAAAAATTCATATGCAAGTTGCAACTGTTAAATTCTCAACAACTCCGACAGCAAAACATGAAACATGTCCTTTCAGGAAACATGTCCTTTCAACTGTAAAATCTTTAACTCCACAGTCAGATTAACATGGGACTTGTTAACAGAGACATAGGATCAAGTACAGATAGTATTGAGGATAGCAGGGATAGGCCCTGAAAAAGGTTAAAGGTCAAAATATATCTAAAAGAATATTATTTGCAGATTTAAATAGCTTGACAATTACCTGCTGGTTTGTAAAGATATACCTAGCTTAATAATTCACAGAATGATACAGGCAAGTGATTTAATTATCACATTGATTTCCAAGGTAAATATCTCAGTTTCTAGGAGGAATCAGATTACTAGTACATAACTAGTCCTGGATCCTGACAAACACATGTATATAGTTTAATAATAACTATCACAGAATCTTTTTAAAAATATCGTCTCACAATGAATATGACTTCTACATTCTTCACTTGCATTCCCTATCCAACTCAGCATATGTGCAAGTGTCCACATCTTTAATAATAAAAAACCAATCACAAGCACTAAATTTACACTTAAACTAATACACTTTCTGAATCACTAATTTTAGGAAATTAGCACTCCATATGAACTATGAATATGTTTTCAGCAAAGACGATACAAAGGCAGCAGTCCATATTGTCAACTTATCAGTTTCTCCTTTGATATCTTCCTCTCTACCAACAAGAATATGACCCACACTGGCTAAAAAACTATTAAGGGAATCCGCTTCGGAAAGGTCATCTTATTTCAACTGAATTCACCCTCTCACAAGCATTTCATTTTAGTCTTTTATCTTCCTTTTTTTTCTAGATACACATAAACCTGGTAGAATTCTAACCAAGCTTATTAAGCTCAAGAATTCAACCTGGTTTAACTACTAGTCTTTGAGGTAAAAGCAATTAAGCATCGGGTTTAGTGAATCTGCAATGTACAATACTTCAACATAAAAATAAATTATAACTTACAACTTGCAACCCATGTTTGAATACAAAGTAAAATTTTAAAACTAGTACCTTTCTAGCAGCAACTCCGGCAGCAGTACTCCCTACAATATCCTGAATCACCTACGAATTCCCTACAATATCATGATAATATTATTTGTCATCAGCTACATGTAGTAGATCTTTAGGAAATGTCAAAGTAGATGACTACTTTGTACTTCTTGGTTAAGATTAATGTTTACAAAAAAACAGAAAACTGCTTTCAAAGAAAACGGGAAGTTGATGATGCTTACTTGGAATTAATGAGAACAAATGTATTGGATAATTGTAAGCCTCTACAATTGTGAATTTCTGATCCCTGAGAACTTTAATTTAACAGCAAGACCTCTAAAATTTGACCATAAATACAATACAGATGCTTAACCAAATTAGTCCAAAAGTTTATGCTCTGCAAGGAATTAACTGTACCCTCACGTTAATTTAAAAAGGCCAATTCATTTCCCTGCAAATAAGTCTTGCCAATAATTTCTGGAATTAATTGTACCCTCACGTTAATTTAAAAAGGCCAATAATTTCTGTACACACATAATTTTATACAGCATCTTCTTGTTGTTGTGTATCAATGGCACCTGATTGAATGATAATTGTGAAAATCATCAATAACTAAACAATGTTAAGGAGACAATAGTTGAACAAGTAGAGAAAAATAGCTAGCTAGTGAATTATTTCAAAAGAGACCTGATACCAGTTGATAAAAACACATAAAGTGAAGAAGATATATACTACTAATTTGAGTATTATGATCAACCTTAATCCCCATAGGCCTAGTCATGGTGTTTGGCAACAAGCTCCCCTTTCTTGTTGGCCTCCTCCAACTTGAACTTGCCAATTCAACCGCGTTTCTTTTCCCTCCCTAGCTCATTATCAATCCTCAACTTGCCAACATTAACCAACTGGGAGCCATGAGCAACTATTGAGACCTTGGTACCATGGCTTCTTGTCGTCCATAAAAATAACAGTTACCTAGAATAAACATTAAACAAGTAAATCTCAGGATTTATCTCTGTCAGGAATTCTATCAAACACTTAGCGGGCATAAACATAAGCTATAAACACAAGCAGTAAACAGCTGTGCACACACAGCTGTACATGTTGAAAAACACAGAGTACTAGTAATCATAACAAATCTAACAACCAATTTTCATTAGTAATACTTGCGCTTATATTAGAAGCAAAACACAGTTCTATCATTGAAAACACAATTCATACTTATGCAGTCAATATATGCAAAATATTAGATATATACATAGTGGTTACCGACAAAGATGGCAAATCGAGTTGAGGTAGCAGGAGAGTACAAATAGCCTATAGAAGCCCAATTAAAAATTAGGGTTTACGGTTCTTGGTTAAAAATTGAAAATCAATTACTAATTCGAGCTAGGGTTCTTGAAATCAGAGAGAATAGACTGATTTTAGCTTCCCCTTCATCTAATTTAAGATAGGGTTCTTGGTTCTTGGAGAGATTTAGGGCCTGTAATTCGATTTATGGAGATAAGATTGTGAGAGGGAGGTGAGAGAATCGATTTAGAACCCTAAAATCAATTTAGGGAGGTAAGAGTTTGTGAGAGTGATTTGTGAGAGATGGAGAGTTTGTGAGAGAGGGAGAGTGATTTGTGAGAGAGTGGATCTGTTTAGGGAGGGTGGGTGGAATAAAATTTGGGGGAGGCGGGGAATGAAAAAATTTAGAAGGGGGGAATGTTTTTTACAAAAGGGGGGAAATTAGTATATAGGCGGGTTTTTTATTCTTTAAAAAGGACAACGGCCATTTTAACAACTGATGTCCGAAAAACACTTTAACATCGTTTTTTAATTTTTTGATGTTAAAAATGTTTTTAACATCGGTGGTTTTCTAAAGCGATGTAAAATGGGTGATGTCTAATCTACATTTTCTAGTAGTGTATTTCCGATTGGTAGACATGTTGATGCGAAAAACGTTTTTATTTAATGGTAAATGAAGGTAATAAACCAAATACTGTATTGTTAGGAATCTTGTTAGATGGCCTTCTTAAGAATCAATATTCTGATTAAGGGATCTCCGAAGTACAAGACATATAATAAAGCTCATGTATGAGTAGAATGGATAGGTGTGTTCAGTTTCTTAGGAGTTATGTTAACATTGTTTAGTAACTGACCTACTCTCAACAGAAGAACTTGATCTAGAATTAATCTGTTCTTTCTTTTTGTGAAAGAGTTTTGCAATAGATGCCAGAATTATGAAAATCACTGGCTAATAACATTACTGGTGCTTTGAACCAAATGTGAAGGACGTATAGAAAGGTGAATGGAGTAATTAAACTAAAATTCCTTATATCTTACTTCATATATCTTTTGTGAATAGTTTAACATTACTCTGTAATATTGATGTTTGGAGGACTCGAAACTTAAAGCACTATAGTTATTTCAGATAGGACGACATGTTCACGCTTATGACTATTTGGTTGATTATTTAAGTACGCAGTCAGACAAATTGAGTGCTACATGATCATTATTTAGCTATGATTAACAGTTTGTTACCTTGTTAAACTGCTATTGGTTTAGTAGTTTCTTGCAGTACTTCCTTAGCTTCTCTTCGGTGCTTGCTCTGTTATTTGGTCCTTATACTGAATCACGGGCCTGACACAGAAATGTAATATGTGTAACTGGTTTCTCTATGTTTGTATCTTGGCTCAACAACTCGATTTACATAGTTCTGGATTCTGGTAGATGTTTACCAATACGTCAATGAATCTGTTTCATTTTACCAGTAGAGAAAGTTAATTTCCTAAGCAATCGGTAACACAAGAACAGAGCACGTATTCAAAAGCCAAAGTTTTGCAACATGAGAGTCTAGAGAGATTTTCAATTAGATTATTTTTTGGTTCGTCCATTCAATCAAACGCCTTGTATACGAAATCATAGAATCTCCAAATTCAACACAACGTAATCATGAGTGACTATTAATTAACTGGCATTATTGTTCTATCAAGTGAAGATGAAAGTGTACAAGTAGAAAAACATACTATAAAATAAGAAAATAAGAAAGAGCACCAAACTGAATTTCCTATAAAACATTCTTTGAAATTGTAGAAAATATGGGTGTATTGATAAACAAGAATCTAAAACTAAATTGTATTGATATTGAAGACTACATTGTGTTGAGTAGCTTGATTGATTACATGAGTAGATAAGTCTATATATAGAGGAAAACTAGTACATAAAGTCTTAATATTGGTTGGTGAATGCTTGACAATATAACTTAGACTAGCAACTAATTTAGACTAGCAACCTTAGCTAACTTAATTTGACTTATTTTAACACCCCCCTCAAACTAAAGATGGTTGAAAAACCAGCTTGAGTTTGTAAATAAAATCACCGAAGAAGGTAGGAGGATGAGCTTCGTTGAGGAGACATAATGTAGCAGAATTATGTCATCTTGAACTTGTTGACCGAGGAATGTAGAAATTGTGAGGGTAGCTCTGCTTGTATGTATATAATAATGTATAAGAGTTATAAATATTGTATAAGCAATGTGAGCTTGGTGATGATGGTGACCTTGTGCCATTGCTTGTGTGTGCATATGTGTAACATAGCAGAGTTACAATATCGTATAAGCAATATGAGGCTACAAGGGAAGCTGAACAACAATGTAAAGAGAGAACAAACTACTCTTGTATTGCTATGGAAATATTCAGCTTGTTGATGGGTGAAATGACAATCAATCTCTATCTATGTGTGTTGTTTGAAAACACAAGCAAATATATGTGTATATAACTGTGATATTTATATATGTGTGTGCTTATGTTGTGATACGTTGAAATCACAAAGCAAATATATATAAATGTGAAAATTATATGTATATATATGTGCTACGAAAATATGAGCCAATATATATGTATACGACTGACATATGCATATATATGAGTGCTATGTTGTGATGCGTTGAAATCACGAGCGAATATATATGAATATGACAATAATATGTATATATTATATGTGATGTGTGTGATATAGAGATTGAATGTTTTTTTTAAACACTACTAAAAACACTTACACCCGTTGTATTTTTCAGTGGCCTGATTTAGTATGGGCCAATTAGAAATGAAAAAGGGTATAACTATATGCTAGCCCAAACCAAAACACGAGCAGCCTTGAAAATCCTCTTTGCAATCAGTTCCCTTTTCTGACTTTAGAAAAGAAAACACCACGCCGTATTCAGCCAGTAGCAAAACTGGTCGCCCACAATTGAGAAACTACACCGCAGCAGAAGCACCAATGAAAATGTCAAGGAAGAAACAACAAGGCGGCCACAGTCCGTGAAGAAGACTACTACGAGCCCTGCTGAATTTAAGGGCATGTATGCTTCTAACAGAGATGCTGCTGTTTTGTCAAGTTTCAAGGTGTGGATGATGTGTGTTTGTTGTATCTATATATGGCTGGTAGGAGTTGAAATACGTAGTTTTTGTGTTGCTCTCTGTGTAGACTCACAAAGTGTTTGTGTAAATGTCTCAGAGAGAATGTGACACAGGAGGATATGTTGACACTAGCAAAGTGTTTGTGACTCAAGATGATTTGTGGCCACTAACTGTTTGAGCAATTGTCTCAAAGACAAAGTGAAGTTGGCCGAGATAACGAGTCAAAAATTGGTGTTGGTGAGACAACTCAGTGAGTGAGTTTACTCGGAATATGATGACTCAAATGATGGGTAGCCGATGGAGGCTTTGGAATTGACTCAAATGATGGGTAGCCGATGGAGGCTTTGGAATTTATGGTGCAGCGGGAAAATGAGTGATATAGGCTGGACAAGAACAAAGGAAGTGTTTGCCCGAGTTTTGACAGATTTATAAAAACTGCCGGAACGAACCCAAACAACAGAAATCAGGAACCTCGCTCTGCCGGAAATTGAGACTACTTCCGGGATAACGAAGGTAAAGAACCTTGCTCTGATACCATGTAGAAAATATGGGTGTATTGATAAACAAGAATCTAAAACTAAATTGTATTGATATTGAAGACTACTTTGTGTTGAGTAGCTTGATTGATTACATGAGTAGATAAGTCTATATATAGAGGAAAACTAGTACATAAAGTCTTAAGATTGGTTGGTGAATGCTTGACAATATAACTTAGACTAGCAACTAATTTAGACTAGCAACCTTAGCTAACTTAATTTGACTTATTTTAACAGAAATTACATGTACAAGTACAAAATAGAGATACTATCTTCATTGATGTCAGTGTTGCATGCGAGTAAAATTTATATTAGCGTGGAGCATATCTAATTTTAAGTGCTACTTGTTCCAGATCACTTACACCCACCAAATCTTTGGATCACTAACCATAATCAAAATGCAGATTAAACAAGTATATATAATTTATCTTCTAGCAATTAAATAAAAAAGTAAAAGATTGATACATGTCAAACATTTAGGACTTAGTATATATATATATATATATATATATATATATAGGTATTTGCTCAGAACACTCTTATATAACAAATAATAAAGAACACCTTAAATCTATTAGATCTTTTGGCCCCGTCAGGGGCACCCAATACAAAAAGTTATTTTTTTTACCCTCTATCAAGCAAGCAAAAAAAAAAAAATTCAAAGTTAGTGTTCAGCAGTAATTTTTTTTTTTTTTTTGAGATGATGGATGGATAGAAGGTAAAAAAAATAAGAACTTTTTGTATTGGGTGGCCCCACCAGGGGCATTGGATCTATTAAATCTAAGGTGTTCTTTATTATTTGTTATATAAGATATTTGTTATGGAGTCCAACCTATATATATAATGGGATTTATAGATTTTTAGAAAGTAATGAGTGACCAACTCACGTAAATGCTGTATTAGCAAGTTAACAATTAAATACATAAGATCAAATATACTCAACGCATGCATTTTCTATACCTAATATGTTTCAACTCATGGTCGTCTGACCATGAAGCTTGTACTGAATTATCGTGATATCTAAAAGGTTTTACAACTAATCATAGACTAGATTAAAATAACAAAACATCACCACAAGTCTTTCTAGATATCCATACTTACAATAAATTTTCAAAATCGTATTAATTTTGTGTCATTGGCTGAAATATCGATAGAATATTTGTCCATTTAGCCCATTTGGTCTCACTACTCTTCGTTTACATCCTTTTGGATTAAGAGACAAGTTTTAAAATTCTTATAAAACTATCAATGTGTATGGCAATATCTATTATTATAGAATAATACTATAGAATAATATAAGGGGTTGACTTTATTATTATATCTAATTCAAAACTAGATGATCACAATTTTTTTGGTTTGTAAATGAACACTATAGAGCGACTCACTTTAATTTTTACCCCATCAAAAGCAATGGAATATATGCACACATTATAACCTACTACAATTATCATTCCCATTTTATTTTTAAATTTTATTAAGAATTCAACACTAATTTTAGTGTTCGCAGTTTTTTGAACAAAAAAATAAGATCATCTAAAATTTTATAATTTTGGGAATCAATGTACTGTTAGCAATACATTTTTTTATTAACAAGGAATACTATTTTCATTTTGAATTGGTCTAAATTAGAAAAGGACATTGTTTACATTTAATAAATGAACTTGAGGTTTCTAGAATTTAGTAACCATGACCCAGATACTTCAACATGCCGTTATTGCCCTTTTGCGAAGAGATTTAGAAATCACATTTTATGCTTGTTGCTGCTAAATACAAGCAACTTAGCCTCCATTAGACGGTGCAAATTATTGATAGAGATACCACAAGAGATAATTTGAAGGTTGTGCTCCAGCCTTAAGGTATTTACTTACCATGGATGAATTTGAGCTTACCTCATGCACCTGCACATAGTCCTTGTTAATACTTAAAAAAGTAGGTGTACTTCCTATAATAGCATATTTCGTAATTTGTTTCATAACTTCATGTATCAATCATCATACAATTTCAAAATATTTACCGAATACATGTAAGCAACATGTGGCCTATACCTTTTGATGTATTTCTCTGACTAAACTATTGACGCAGCACGGAAGCCTAGAAAAAGCAAGCGCTAATCCTTAAAGGACTCTTACACGAGAAAATCCTTGAAAAACCTTGAATCTATGAGGCGGTCCTTGAATCCACAAGAAGTTTCTTAAATTCACAAGAAAGAAGAGAAAAATCTCTAGGATTTTAATTTCAATAAAAAGATTAATCATCTGTTACATCGTAGTGTTGTTTATATAGGAATATTAAACCTTGAAACAAAATAAAACTAATCCTAATTAAAATTAAATAATAATAAAAAGAAGCGTGATCATGCAGCTTTAGACATGAGCATGCACAATCTCCCCAATATCTCACTAAAAGTCTCTGCCAATATTTTTCAATTTGGCATGGTCATGTCATTCAGCAGCGTGTTCATGCCATCAAGCTTCCTCAACTGCGTGCTCATGCCTTTATTTTGTTGTTGTCTTTTCGCGAATCATGAACCTTGTTAACACTGAAAAATCCTCCTACATCAACTATATTGTATCTATTGAATGAGGCTTGGTCCATTTGTGCTCATGAGGAGACTTCTTCAACGGCTACTATGGCCTAACATTTTGTGTTAAAAAAAATGATGTACTTTTTTTCTATTGTGTTAAATTACTTTTGTATGGTGGGTTTTAAAAAACTTATCTTGATTGGATTCGTCCTCTATTCCAATCTCCAATAAAGATTGTTGATGCAGATGTAAACTTATTTGACCAACTGTTATATCCAAAATTCAGTTCGGATAATCTAAAAGGGATTCGGGTCGGATATAGGCTCAATTTGGGAATTTATTGAACAAAGCTAGGGTTTTGGCAGGAAGACAAGAAGTTAGGTCGCGCCCTCTCCTTCTATACAAGGAGGACGCGCCCTCAAGGAGGAATACACATTGAAAATAGTAGTCAATTAATTATTCTAGGTTTGTTGAAGAATTCCCTCTTGTCGTATCTCAGGAGGGGGATGTCCGTCGTAGAAAGCCTCCAGGGGTATGCCTGGATATAAGGACCCTTCTTAGACACATAGGGCGCTCCCTAAGGTGGAAAGATGGGGACTTTTGGTGTGTGCTTTAGAGTCTTGTTCCTGTATTCAATGGGCGCGCCTTCATTGGGGAACTCCGAGGTAATCCTACACTTTGCACCCAAAAGCTCTGGATCACTTGTCCTGCTACCTGGTGGGTGCTTCTCATTCGGGGGACAAGGATGTGCTCCACACTTGGGGTAAACCATGGCTATACCTGCATCCTTGAAATCAAGAAATAGCTGGTAGCGGAAAGGACTAGTCATCGACGGGGGAAGTTTCCTTATCCCTGAAGTCTTGAGATCTTGGACGAGCCTTGGGCCTTTGTGGTTAGGCCTCATAGTGGAACATTCCGGAAGCTGGACCGACAATCCAAGCCCGTTTGGGTTTCTTGCTCTCCAAGAACTATGTATGGCTTGATCCCAATAAATACCAGGGTACGTAGGTCGATTGAGGGGTTGGAAGTTGAGAGCTCAAAGACAGCCACCGCTAACCCTATCAATCTCAGCCACCAATTACAATCAACAACCACAAATCACCGCGCACCACCGCTTTTTCCGGCGAATGACCTGTGGGAAAAAATATAACAGAATTTATTTTGTTTTATTTTTCTGTTCTGGGCCAGGCCCATGTGTTATGATGCATTAGGTTTATTGTGTGTAGCCTGCATATATAAGGTAATACACGTTTGTATTAGGGTTAGAGTGTGGGAGAAAGAAAAAATGATAGACCAACAGGCTGTGGTTTTTTCTGCTATGTAATATGACTTGTGTTCTTAATAAAGTTTGGTGTTCTTCATAAATACTTCTATATATTCTACGTGTTTTTCTTTAGGTGTTTAATCTCTGTTTGACAACGCTGTGCACTACAATTGGTATCAGAGCTTTTGGTTAGAGTTCTGGGATTTGTGAGATGGTTAAAGATGATGAACAAGAACAGTCCAGTGGTAGTACTCCGGGTAAGAGTTCGGAGAAAGCTATGTTGTTTCTCAATAATGGTAAAATTGAAGTTACGAAATTCACTGGTTCCAACAACTTCAATATATGGAAGTGTGAAGTCAGTGATGCTCTTGTGCAATTAAATTTGCAAGATGCTCTAGAGGAAAAGAAACGAGAGGAGTTAACAGACAAGGATTGGAAACTCTTTAATAAACGAGCATGTGGATGAATACGGTCATGTGTATCGCAAAGCATCAAATACAAGATGATGGATGAAACTTTTGCATACAATATGTGGAAGAAGTTAGAGGCAAAGTACTCTAAAAAGACGATTCACAACAAGCTTTACATGATGAAGAAGTTGTCGCAGGTTAATATGAAAAATGATGTTTCAATGCAGGAACACATTGATGAGTTTAATAAACTTTTACAAGATATCTTTAACTTGGATGAAGTTGTGCCGGAGCATTATAAGGCCCTTTGTCTTTTAAATTCGCTTCCAGATAAGTATGAGCATTTGACAACTATGTTGTTAAATGGAAAAGATAGCACCACCTTAACCTATGATGCGATTGAGACAGAATTATTAAATTATGATTTTCGCAAGCAAGTTCACAAGGTTGAGAAAGATCCTAATGCGATAGATGTTCTCTTTGTTCGTGGAAGACAAAAGGAAATTAAATATGAGTACAGTGGTCGTTCTGAGTCTAAAGGGAGACGGGATATTGCAAATGATGAGTGTGCCTTTTGCCATGAAACTGGTCACTGGATAAAAGATTGCCCAAAGGTGAAAGCCAAGAATAAAGGAGAAGGTAATGATAAGTTTAAGGGTAAGCCAAAGAAGAAGCCAGAAGCAAGTGTGGCCCAACAAGGAAAAAAATGTGGTCTATAAGGATGACTCCGATCATTCCCTCTCTGTTTCATCTACAGTCTGTTCAGCAACAGAGTGGATATTGGATTCTGGAAGTTCCTATCATATATGTCCTATTAAAGAGTGGTTCTCAACTCTCACTAAGATGGAGGCTGGTGAAGTATTGCTAGGAAATAATTATTCATGTCCAGTACTTGGGATAGGAAATATAAAATTGAAGATGCATGATGGTATGATTAGAGAACTAGAAAATGTACGATATATTCTGGCCATGAAGAAGAATTTGATTTCTTTAAGTATGTTTGATAGGCAAGGATACAAAATGGTAATAGAGAATGGTGTGATGAAAGTCTCGAGTGGTGCATTGGTAACTGCGAAGGGCAATCGAAATGGAAGCCTGTACTACTTAAAAGGTAGTATAGTTACCAGCAATATAGCAGTATCTGAAGCTCAGTCCTCAAAGTCAGCTGAGATAACTAGACTATGGCATATGAGGTTGGCTCATACTGGTGAAAGATCATTGTATACTTTGATTCGTCAAGGTTTGTTGAAGGGGGCCTCTTCGAGTAAGTTGGGATTTTGTGAGCATTGTGTGAAAGGGAAACAGACAAGAGTGAAGTTCAACACAAGGATTCATAATACTCGTGGCATTTTAGATTATGTTCATTCTGATGTTTGGGGTCCGACGAAAAATGCAAGTCGAGGAGGAAGACATTATTTTGTCACATTTGTTGACGACTACTCTAGGCGTATTTGGGTTTATGTAATGAAGCATAAAGATGAGGTACTTGATATTTTCTTGTCATGGAAGCGATTCATTAAAAAACATACAGGCAGAAAAATAAAAACACTACGTACAGATAACGGAGGAGAATATACAAGTGATCCTTTCAAGAGAGTATGTCAAGATGAGGGAATATCAAGGCACTTTACTGTGAAGAAAACTCCATAACAAAATGGGGTTTCCGAGGGGATGAACCGCACTCTAGTTGAGAGAGTTCGATGTGTGTTGTCTAATTCTGGATTGGGAAAAATATATTGGGCAGAAGCTATTACATATGTGTGTCACATTATTAATCTCTCACCATCCTGAGCTTTGGATGGTAAAACTCCTATGGAATTGTGGTCTGGTGAGCCTGCTAAAAATTATGATGATCTTCGTGTGTTTGGGTGTTCTGCGTACTATCATGTTACTGAGGGCAAGATGGATCATAGGGCCAGAAAAGCTATTTTTGTAGGTCTCAAAACTGGTGTGAAAGGGTACAAGCTATGGGATCCAGAACTTAAGAAAATTGTTATGAGTAGGTTACCTTTGATGAGGCTTCAATTATGAATTTATATGAATCTGGAAAAGAGATCTTACAGCCGGTGGAGAAGGTTAGTGTGACACCTCTACCTATGCAAAGTGTTAGTCGTAATGCTTCTAATGGTACAAATAACAGTGATGCATATGAAACTAATGTTGATTTTGGTGGAGATTCTAATCAAGATGATGATATTAAGGATGAGTATGTCACTGAAAAAATTCTGGACAGTGAGCAAATTCTGGACAGTGAGCCTTCAAGTGTTGCCCGAAATCGAGGAAGAAGAGAATCCAAACCAAATTCCAAATATAAGGACTTTGTATTGGGGCCTATAAATAAAAGTAAAAGAAATCTAGATGTGGTTGCATATGCACTTTCAATGAAGGATGAAAGTATTCCAACTACTTTCAAGGAAGCAACATATAGTTCAAATAGTGAGCTGTGGAAATTAGCTATAAACGAGGAGATGAATTCTCTACATCAAAATGAAACTTGGGAGTTGTGTAAATTACCTAAGGGAAAGAAGGCTATTAGGAGTAAGTGGGTATTTGCTAAGAAGGAAGATGCTCAAGGCGGTTTTTGCTACAAAGCAAGGTTAGTAGCAAAGGGCTAAGCTCAAAGAGAGGGTATTGACTACAATGAGGTATTTTCTCCTGTAGTAAAGCACTCTTCAATTCGTATTTTTTTTAGCCATGGTTGCACAATATGACTTGAATTTAATCCAAATGGATGTGAAAACTGCATTTTTGCACGGTGACTTGGATGAAGAAATTTATATGACTCAACCAAGTGGGTTCAAGAAGGCACATGACAATCGAGTTTGTAAGCTGAAAAGGTCCTTGTATGGTTTAAAGCAATCTCCTCGACATTGGTATAAAAAATTCGATAAGTTCATGCTAAAGCATAAGTTTAGGAGAAGTCATTATGATCATTGTGTATATTTTCGGAAGCTGGAAGATTGGTCTTTTATATATTTGTTATTATATGTGGATGACATGTTAATAGCTTCAAACAATATGGCTGAAATTGAAAAATTGAAGCAAATTTTGTCATCGGAATTTGAGATGGAGGATCTTGGTGAAGCTAGGAAAATTCTTGGAATGGAGATTCTAAGAGATAGGAAGAAAGGTATAGTTTCTTTGTCTCAACATACCTATTTGATGAAATTATTGGAGAAATTTGGGATGATCGACTCCAAACCTGTGAGTACACCTTTTGCTTCGCACTTTAAGCTTAGTGCGTCTATGTCTCCTGCTTCTCATAACGATCGTAAGTATATGTCACAAGTTCCTTATGCTAGTGCAGTAGGTAGTTTAATGTATGCAATGGTGTGTACGAGGCCAGATATATCCCATGCAGTTAGTATGGTAAGCAGGTATATGCACAATCCAGGAAAAAGCCATTGGAATGCAGTTAAGTGGATTTTTCGTAATCTCCTTGGAACAATGAATGTTGGTCTGATGTTTGAAAGAACTCTTAAAGATAATCAGTTATGCATTGGGTATGTGGATTCTGACTATGCGGGAGATCTTGATAAGAGAAGATCTACTACAGGTTATGTGTTTACGCTTGTAGGAGGGCCAATCAGTTGGCGTTGTACTCTACAATCTACTGTGGCTCTGTCGACTATGGAGGCAGAATATATGGCATTAACAGAGGTTGTTAAGGAAGCTATTTGGTTGCAAGGTTTGCCTGATGATTTGGGAGTTGAACAAGATCGTCTAGCAGTTTTCTGTGATAATATTAGTGCTATTTATTTGGCAAAGAATCAAGTTCATCATGCTAGAACGAAACACATTGATGTGAGATTTCACTTTATTAGAGAAATCATTGAGGAAGGTGATATTCTTATGAAGAAAATTCACACCGAAGACAATCCAGATGATATGCTTGCAAAAGTTGTTTCTGGAATTAAGTTTAATCATTGCTTAAACTTGGTTCAAATCCTTCGTGTGTGATCACATTGTGGCGTTATAGTGAACTACGAGGGCTTGATCCTTTCTTAAGGTACGTAGGCAGCTACTTAGGTGGTGTAGCCAAGGTGGTCCTGCGGGATAAGTAGGCCTGGTAATCTGACACGTGATACATGAACACGACACAAAACGACACGATAATTACGGGTTTGGTTTTGATTTTTAGTACACGAAACACCAAAGTACACGAACACGATATTACATGAAAGATTTAGTGTCTGATACGGTTTTCATTTTGGGTACACAAAAGTACACGAAATATTATATATTTAATTTTTTATTTTTTGTATATCCTATATATATATATATATATATATATTATGTAACATATATTTTTTAAACATATATTTGAACAATTTTAAAAAGTGGGCTTACTATGCAAGCGGCCCAAGTGGGAAGTCAATACCTGGCTAATAGATTAGGGTTTCTAACATTACCTAATACATCCGCCTCTTCTTTACAACATTACCTAATACATCCGCCTCTTCTCTCCTTTGCCTCTCTCTTTTCAAAATCAAAATGACTGATAATATTCTAGATAAGGTAATTTCGACTCCCTTTTTAGTTTTGATAATTGTTTAGTATCCGATTTGATTGTTTATGTTTGATTTGTCACTAATTCGTGTTGGTTTGCAGGATTATGAATCCTTAAGCGATGATGAAGCTGATATGTTGGAAAATGCTACTACTGACCACCCTACTAATGAACTACCAACTGAAGGTTCTTCAAAGAAGTTTGAAAAGCTACCTGGTACCAAAAGAAAGAAATCGAAGGTGTGGAAAACTATTACACTCATCACTGGAGCTGATAAAATAGCGAGATCAGTATGCTCAAAGTGTGGTTACTCGTGTATCTATGATTCAAAGAATGGAACTGGAAACATGTTGAAGCACCAAAAGGTATGTGAAAATTCCAAAGACATTAAACAAATTGTACTGTCTAGCAGCGAGGGATCTATGACAGTGCACAACATATTATTTGACCCTCAGGTATTTCGAGATTTAATTACGAATGCTGTCATCAAACATAATTTGCCACTTCAGTTTGTTGAATATGAAGGTATTAGAGAAGCCTATGTGTATGCACACCCAAAAGCTACTTTAGTTAGTAGGAACACCTTGAAAAAAGATGTTTTATCTTGTTATCAATTTGAAAAGACAAAGTTGTTTAACACGCTGCAACAATTTGATGGTAGAGTATGCCTAACCTTCGATTTATGGACTTCAGTTGCTACTGATGGTTACATTTCTCTTATTGCCCACTTTATCACATCTGATTGGGTTTTAAATAAGAAGCTTCTTAATTTTTCGTATCTTCCATCACCACATACTGGTATTACAATATATGAGAAAATGTATAAGATGGTATGTGAGTGGAGTCTTGAGTCAAAACTGTTTAGCATTACTTTAGATAATGCTTCAAGTAACGATTCATTTGTTGGTATCTTGAGAACACAACTGAATTTAAGAAATGCTTTGTTATGTAAAAGGGAATTTTTTCACATAAGATGTTGCGCTCACATTCTTAATTTGATTGTGCAAGAGGGTCTTAAAGAAATAGATCCTTCTGTTGTTAAAATACGTGAATCTGTTAAGTACATCAAAGGCTCTCAAGGAAGAGAAAAAAAATTTAGGGAATGTATATCATTGGTAGCTCTAGATAAGAAAAGAGGTTTGCGTCAAGATGTCCCAACCATGTGGAATTCGACATTTCTATTGCTTGAAAGTGCACTATATTATCGTCGTGCTCTCACTCATTTAACCTTAGTTGATTCGAACTACAAGCATGGTCTTCTTGATGAGGAATGGGATAAAGTGGAGGGTATTTGTAAGTTTCTTGCAGTTTTTTATAATGTCACTCAATTGTTCTCTGGATCTAAATATCCCACTGCAAATCTATACTTCCCAAATGTTTTTCTGGTTGAACACACATTGATTAAGGCAGTAGAAGATAAAGATTGTGTAGCAAATTCCCTGGTTGAGAGAATGAAACCCAAGTTCAACAAGTATTGGAAAGAATATAGCTTGATTCTTGCTATTGCTGTTGTCTTTAATCCACGATACAAAACACAATTTGTTGAATTTAGCTATAAAATGTTGTATTGAGATGCTTTTGATAAGATTGAAAAATTGCAAAGAACCTTGAAGGCATTGTTTGAATTGTACAAAGATACGATTCCTTCGCATACTGTGAGTGAAGCTGTTCTTGGTTCTCTAGTTCGAACTGAAGGATGAAGTATTGAAGGTATTATTTAATTAATTCTGACTTGATTTAGTATTTTTATGATATATGGAAACATGTCAGACTTACATTCTTATTTTGTTGCAAGGAATTCGATGCCATGGATGAGGAGTTTGGTGCTGCTGTTGAAAAAACTGAACTGGACAAGTACTTGGAAGAGAAAAAACTGAACAGGAACCTTGAGATCGACATATATACTAGAATATTGGAGAACAAACCAGTACAGGTTTCCTAATCTTTCTTTAATGGTTAGAGATATATTATCCATTCCAATTTCAACTGTTACCTCTGAGTCTGCATTCAGTATCGGTGGAAGAATATTAGATCAGTATCGTAGTTCATTGGCGAATAATGTTGTTGAAAGCTTGATATGCACTCGCGATTGGAAGTTTAATGCAGAAGGTAGTAATTGACTATACTATAATTGCCTCTGCATTATTGTTGCTCTCTTAGTAAATTATTTAATGCATATTTTTTTACAGCTGCTCCAGTTTATACTTTGGAAGAATTAACTGAAGATGTGATGAATATGGCACTTAGTGACGATTGTGAGTTCGGCGATGAAAGCGCTGCTCGGGTACAAGGTAACTTACTAAAAGTTCTGTTAGTGTATGGAAGTGTTCGGAACAACTACACTTCCATTTCTATGCAATTACCTTTTAAGTTTTAACCACTAATGATCACATCCCCTAAAATCTGATATGGCTTTATTCTTTTTCTAGCCTATCTACCTTTCATATAGTTAAGGTAATCTTATTAGTTTGTTACTAGCTTCGTACACAAGTCTGTCAATTGGCCAGTCTTCTAATTTTAAGCGAGTTGGTAGGTTCAACAATTGTTTTGTAATTTTGA
The DNA here is from genome assembly GCA_037693485.1 of Kitagawia praeruptora. Taxonomy (NCBI): domain Eukaryota; kingdom Viridiplantae; phylum Streptophyta; class Magnoliopsida; order Apiales; family Apiaceae; genus Kitagawia; species Kitagawia praeruptora. The sequence goes on along the minus strand of CM075348.1, from coordinate 49,565,570 downwards.
GCTGATTTTCTCTGCAACTTGCATAATTGTGGTTAAATAGCTACTACAGTTAGTAAGTTTTCATTTTAACAGTTCGGTTTATTGTAAATATAAGGGATTAAATTCTTGCCTGTTGCTTGCCAAACTTAATGTTTGTATGTCCTTGCATCATTAATATGTGAACTGTTCAATCCTTCAAGTAAAGAATGTTAGAGTGTATCAAGGCATTGTTAAGAGTGCCCAAACTAGTCTACTAATTTAACTTAAATATGTCTCTGTGGTTTAATGAACTAATTTTGGTCGTATGATATTGCAGGAGGGGTATGAGATCAAGTCAAGCTAGATATATCAAGAATCAAGATGAATGGTTGAGTTGGTGATGGATGGCTTAACTGCAAGGAAATGATTTTTGTTTTCATCTTGAATATTATTCTACTGTGTAACACTTTATCTCCATTTTGTTAAGAACTTGAACTTTGTTTTGATCTGGTTGTACTCTTAAGTCTGAATATTTGTGTAAGCTGATCAGAACTTCTTAACACTTAAGACCTCCTTTTATTTTGAAGTTGTATTTTCATTATTCATTAGTATTTCGTGTTTTCGGGTACTTTCATTTCATGTCATTCAGATCGTTTCGGGTACACGAAAAGTACACGAAATTTCGTTTCATTTCGTGTAAACTCAAAATATTTCATTTCGGGTTGGGTAATCAGTACACGAAATGATTTAGTGCCGGTTTCAGTTTTAGCTCTGAGTACACGACACGAAAGTACAATTCATATACGAGAATGTATATTCTTTGATGTTAGTAGTATTTTTGTTGTTCGTTCGCAGGGAAGGACTGAATTGTAATATCAAGTTCAAGTTTCTTATCTCTCACAATTTAGAAGTGTAGAAGAATGTTGTGTTTGTTTATAAACTAAATTAAACTAAACTAAATTAAACTAATTATCAATCGAGAATAAAATATATGAGGAAAACAATCCAAGAACTGGGGTTCTTCACTTGGTTTCAATGCACATTCAATATCTATGTGATGTCTACGTTCTTACTCTGCTGAAAACAATTCTTCTAAGGTTATAATGTTCTCTTCCAAGATACAATATAATGTCTACAACTATACCCTAATTGTCACTTCCGTGATACAATCAAAGACAATCATAAACTATTAAGCTCCAAGAATTATAAGTCTCACAACTCTCCTATTAATCTTCCAATCAAATATTCGAGTTATGTCTGTTAAATCATGTACTAAAATTGCAATTCCTCTTCCAAGTTATTACAATCCCTAGAAAACAATCAAAAGTTAGCTACTCTTCTAATTGTGTTAAGCCCTCAATAACAGATCAGCAAAGCAAGAAAATCACAGATAATTAAACACACATGAATACCAAGGAATACTACCCAATCCTCAGATTAAAGATTTAGTTACACATAATTAAAGAAGAAAACAAAATAATAATGATAATGAATGAAAACATAATATTGAAGAAAGAATTGAAGATCGAAAGTACCTTGATACGATTACAAGCTATCAATTGTTATCTATGAATTGTTATGATTTACAATGATAGGATGTGTTTAAATAGGCTCTACAAATCTTGCCCAGCAAGATATTACCTTCTATTACAATTAGGATTTAAAGAAGGTACCCAAAACTGCCCAGAATACAATTAGAATTAGAAAAAGGGCAAAACAGTAAATTCCCAGCCTTCTTTAACAAGATCACGTGCGCGACTTCATTCAGCACGTCCCTTGCACTTGTTTCCTATCCCAGGTTGTAGAAAATCTCTCAAGCTTCGTGTGGGCAGTAAGATCGCTGAAAACGGACTTCTAGAACTCCAGATATGGCCAAAACAGTATAAGCTGCGCAACCTTCCCGGAAAATCCGAATTTTAATCAATTAAATCTCCAAAAACGACAAAAGCTTAGATATTCTTGCAAACCTGCACAACTACACAAAACACATCAAAACTACACAAACTTGAGTCCAAAACAATCAATTTAAGCCGATATAGAATGTTCCAAGTGGATATAAAATCCACTTATCATTTGACAAAAAAAAAAACTAAACCCCTTTCGGTTAGATGATAAACTTTTTTGAATGAAAGAAATTAAACCCCTTTCTCCGATTTCGCCGGTATTGTATTTCGGTACAATTCATATACGAGAATATATATTCTTTGACAAAAAAAAGAAGAAAAAAGTACACGACACGATTGCCAGGCCTAGGGATAAGTGTGAAGAATGCCTTAGTTTTGATAGAAGAACATGTTGATGATCGTCTCAGATTTGACTGATAAAACCTTTGACGAGGTGGAGAATTATGGGAAAAAATATAACAGAATTTATTTTGTTTTATTTTTCTGTTTTGGGCCAGGCCCATGTGTTATGATACATTAGGTTTATTGTGTGTAGCCTGCATATATAAGGTAATACACGTTAATAGCTTGTGTTAGAGAGTGGGAGAAAGAAAAAATGATAGACCAACAGGCTATGGTTTTTTCTGCTATGTAATATGACTTGTGTTCTTAATAAAGTTTGGTGTTCTTCATAAATACTTCTATATATTCTACGTGTTTTTCTTTAGGTGTTTAATCTCTGTTTGACAACACGCTGTGCACTACATAACCACCATCTCAGATCTTGTTTCCGGCGACATACCCCGAAATTTGTTGTTCCCAAATTCTTTCGTCAACAAATTGGCGCTAGAAGGAGGGGAGCCAATCAAGATCTTCATCTTAGGAGGAAAAGATGTCTCACAATCAGCACGGAGATTCTCACGAAAGAGATGATTATGATTCTGAAGATAGCTTGGGGTAACCAGGTACTAACTCAACCAAGGACAACATTGGTGATGGCCAAAAAAGGTGTACTTTTATTGAACAAGAAGAACAGAAGAGGTGATCAATTGGTGAGAGCGCAAGTAGAGATACCAAAACGGTTCAGTTTGGAAGAGAGGAAACTTATTGAAGAACTTTCCAATCTTAAGCACGCAAAAGCTCTCAATAACAGTACAATGTATAACCATGGGTTTTCCTTCTGATTCTACATTGTTCATCTTCTTGTTCCTAAAAACACGATTTCATTGCTAAAAAACATTGCACCAGTATATGACTATGACGCACTCGTTCCCCATGCATCTGCGCCTGGGAATTTTTGAATAAATTAGTAGATTTTACAATGTATTGTACTTGCCAATATACCATGAGATAGGAAAAGAGAAACAGACTTGCTTTTGTACTAAAATTTTGTTTTGTTCTCTCAATCATACAAGTCAAAATTTTCATCGTTATATGGTTGCCTAAGTTAAAATATACCGGCTTATAACCCGTGCAACGCACAACTCCTTTTTTTAATATTTATAATTATTTAATTTTTTAAATTTTATATATTATTAATTTACATATCAAATTGTTGTTAAAAATTTGATATATATATATATATATATAAGATTTTACACGCTCGATTTAATATTTGTATTCTATCTTGAATTGTTAAAATTTGATTTGGACGATTTTACAGCCTATGTAAAATTCACAAAATAATCTTTAATTCATTGATGGTTTAATGATTATTTTCAAATCAACGCAAAAACAAAAGAAGTTGACGATTTTTTGCGTTGAAAATTCTATTCGATTTATGAATTCTACTTATAATTCGTTTTGATTATCAAAATACCCTTATTAGAAAATGGGTGAAGGCCCTAAATACCTTTTTTAGAAAATAAAATAACCAAAAAACCTATAGGCGGAGAGAATGGCCCTAAATACCCAGCAAACATGCATTCAGAACATGCGTGGCTTAAATACGCATATGTAATATGCGTGACTTTTTTAAATTATTCTAGTTAATATTATTTTATGCTTTACACGCATCATATAGATGCGTATTCAATTAAATATACGCAATTTGCATATGCGTGTATCTTATATACTTTTAGAAGTTTGAGATTTCAATTCCACGTCCTTGTATGTATGTGCACTTTGTTCGATGAAGCAACTTTTGTTTCTAAATGCATACATGGTCCACTGAAATTTGTTGTTCGAACTTGTAATTCAACGTGTGGCTGCCTAACTCTGTAATCTTCACATATTTAGCCAAGCCTTTTAAAAGTTAAACAAAGTAGTGATCCATGTGTGTGAACAGTAAACCGACAGCAATAGAAAACACTTAGGTGCAAATTTATGATTTATACACTACACGCGTGACTAGAATGCATAGGCCATTGGTATATAGGGCCACGCTTTGCACCAACAGGTATTTCGAATAGTTGATACTCAATAGTATGTATTTTGGTCATTATTTCATTCTTCTAATACATCCTTTTTTAATTATATCCTTTTCAGATTATAATTTTCTTTTTAAAACTCACTTCTAATGCGACCTTTTCTAATTATATTCTTTTTAAATTACAATTTTCTTTTTAATATGATGTAATCTTGATCGTCTATTTTTAAAAGTATTAGATTCGACGGTTGAGATTATTTTGACGTTATAGTAACCAAAATAATGGATTACGTTCTTATGAATGGTGTTTGACTAGTAAGCTCATTTTATCAGACCAGTACTTAACTTGGTTCACAAGTCCATGCCATGTTTTAATTAACAATGCTAAAAGATCTAAGCTTAATCTAGTCTCGTACTGGTTACAAATTTCACAAGTAGTTGGATTTGTAGATGGAGCTTGGAAAAAGAATTCATCAGATTTGGTTCAAGCAAGCATTGGGGGTTTTTTACTGAAGGGCCAAACAACTCTGGTATTCACGTTCTCAGGACCAACCCACCAGGATTCAGCATATAATACAGAGTTGGAGGCATTGTGTTTCTTTTTGAAGGAAATTGCAAATAGCCAATATAAGGACTCACTCATCACAATTTTATCAGACTAAAAAAAGCTGATAAATAATGTGATTTTGTTTAGAAAAGGAATGAGCTCCTCAGAGTTAACTTCTTCAAATAGATCAGTGCCACACAACATTAATCTAATCCATATTGATCGATCACTAAATTCAGAAGCGGATAGATTGGCTAAAGAGGGAGTTTCTAGGAGGAAAATGATCTCAGGATGGTGCTAACATATCATTGATCTTTTATTGAGAGAATATCTGTGAAGGATCAGCCTAATCTCTTTAATGTAAGCTTGTATGATACACAAAGTTTAGGATACTTCCAGTAGCAATATTAGTATTCTAGTATCAGTTTGTAGTTGTGCTAGCAGGAGCTTTGTTTGAGACCTCTTTGTACCCCTCTTTGAGGTTGTTTTAATATATTTCGCTTATCTAAAAAAAAGATCCCTTTTACGCTTATTATATTTAAGGATATAATTATTGGCTAACATGTATTTTTATATTATAAATTATTTTGTAAAATATTTATATATGTAACTAATAATAAGTTGTTTTTTGACTTTTTTGTTACATCTTATTATTACCTTATTTTTTTAAAAAAATTAACGTAAATTATATGCACATATGAAGTATAGAAGACAAATATAAATTTTTGTTTTGAACCGGAACTATTTAGTAGTTAAAGTTAGGCTTGATTTGGATTGTTTCCCGAAAGTCAGGGCGTAGTAGTTTTCTATAGAAGTGATGAGGGTTGCTTCGTGCTTGTGTACTCTGCAAATTTTCAATGCTATCTTTTAAACTAAATTTTTGGCGTGTACTAATATCAAATTTAATAGATGATTAATGAATTTCAAATATTAAATTTAATAGATTATTAATGAGTTTTGAAAAGTGAATTTTATCATTTGTTTTATTAGTATATTAAAGTTACAAATATTAAATTTAATTAAGTTATTAGTGAGAGTCGAACCCTTGACCAATGATACTACTCGCTTATTATCCCTCTTACTCTTATTATATATTACTCTTATTATATAATACTAGCTTATAATCCGTGCAACACACAACTCCTTTTTAATATCTACAATTATATTACTTTTATGAAATTTTATTAGTTATTAATTTACATATCAAATTGGTGTTTAAAAATTGATATATATAAGATTTTACATGTTCGATTTAATATTTGTACTCTATCTTGAATTTTAAAATTTGATTTGGACGTTTACAGCCCACATGAAATTAACAAAATAATCTTTAAATTAATGAAGGTTTAATATAATTAAATCTACACAGAAACCAAAAAGAGAAGAAATTGACGATTTTTTAAGTTGAAAATTCTATTTGATTTATGAATTCTACTTATAATTCTACTTATAATTCGTTTTCATTATCAAAATATCCTTATAATTATTTAAAGATAGTTCTACTCACAATCAAATATAATTTTAATAATAAGTGTAAGAGAGATTTTGTCCGAAATTTTTATAATCGGTAGTCTATTCCTCAGTATGACAAAGATCTTAAAATAAATAGATGAAAACCGTTGGATCTAGCACAAAAAATGTTTTATATTTTAATATGTTATAAACTAAAAAGTACTCCGTATATATATTTATATAAGATAGATTTTGTCCAAAATTTTGATAATCGTCTATTCCTCCGGACGACAAAGATCTTAAAATAAATAAATGAAAATCGTTGGATTTAGCATAAAAAATGTTCTATATTTTAATATGTTATAAAATAAAAAGTATATTTATATTGAAATACGAAAATGTATATGTCAATGATTTAAATCATATACAATTAGGTTTTTTACAATTGATAGCATTATCAATGTAGAACTTCTACATAGATTAGGATTAATGTAAAAATTCGTAAGTATATTTTCTCTTGATATTCTGAGTGTTTCTATTTGAATAATAATTATTAAAACATCACTAAATTAAAGATAATTTAATGAGGTTCGCATTGATTATAAAATCATTCAAATCTGATTTCTAGATCTCAAGATAGAGGCCAAATAATATGAAATTTTTTAATACTAATAAATAAAAAATAAAATTCAATTCTAATACAACTTTTTTTAATTATATTCTTTTTAGAATATAATTTTCTTTTTAAAATTCAATTATAATACAACCTTTTTTAATTATAACCTTTTTAGATTATAATTTTCTTTTAAAATTCACTTCTAATACAATCTTTTCTAATTATATCCTTTTTAGATTATAATTTTTTTTTATGTGATCTAATCTTGATCGTCTAGTTTCAATCCAACGGATCATATGTGTAAGAACCGTGGATATTTAATTTATGAAATTACTGTTTTGCTGAGCGAGAACGGAAATGTTTTATATTTTATTCGAGGTTGATGAGTCGATATGTTTAGTATGATATTGCTCGAAAAGAGTCCCGTATGTGGTTAGTATGTAATATGTGGCATTAGATTAGAACAGAAGTTTTTTTTTCCTAATTCGTGCAGTTCGTTTTATTCGATAAAATTTCCGTTTTCAAAATTCTCGGGGCTTCGATTTTTAAATCGATTCGTATTCCTATTCACCAAATAAATCTTAAAACATTTGAAACTTGTATTTTTATTCGTTCTATAAGTTTTATAAATTTTTAGTATTTAATTCGTTATTTTATCTGAAAATATTTCATTCGTATCGGACCCGTAAATTGTACTTTCGGGACTAATTATCAACTAAAGCACGTGGCCTTATCTCTACCAATCCAGAACCTTCCTTAATAACCAATCACAAGTACTACAGCTGTCCTCGGTAAAAGGCTGAAGGAATTCATTTCTTTTCTTACAACATAACTACATCATATACTCTTATTATTCCTGAAGATCGAGACCTTGGTAAAGGGGGATTTTGGAATCCAAGTTCGACAAGTAAATACTCAAATCGAAGCTCGTGAGCCCTAGTTTTTGAATCTGCAAGAAAAATCAGGATCAGGTAAATTTTCCATTTTCTATGAATTTTCTTAAAGCTGCAGAAAATAGAATCTATTCCTGAACAAAATTTGATCTTTTTAATTCTTGAACTATTCAGCCAATATGATGCTTCCTTCAGTTTCCTGAGGTTATTTGGAGTAGAAGCACATATATAATTGCTGTGTTGCTGTTAGTTTGTGGAGTTGAAGTTAAATACTTGAATTCTTTTAATAATTCAATTTAGTAATCGGTGGCTTGTCTGTAAAAACTGAAGCATTCTATAGTTTTATATGTTGTATAAAGTCAGTCCAGGTAGTGGTGTCATAAAATACATTTGATTTGTTGCAAGTCGAGTTCTTGAATCTTTGCGAGACTTGGCGGATTATGTCCATAATATGTACTCAGAGTCTGTAAGTTTCGGGTTGGGGATTAGACTAGAGATTAATGACAATTATGAATGCAGATGCAAAGAGACAGAAAGGAATGTTCTTGAATGGAAAAAGGTTCAATCACCAGCCTTTACACACAAATATGAAAATGACATCCTAGATCTATTTTCCCAATCATGCACATTATATGCTAATGATAGGACAGATAGAATCACAATGCTAACGGTTATGAAAAAGTCTATAACACCCTTATTGGCTAGCTGGCAATACTACAAGACAAAGTAATAGGAGACAAGTAAGACAAAGTGCCACATGTGCTGGCTGTGATGAGAAATATATGGGCTTTATTACTCCCCCTCAAGCGGAGCAGGGTGTGAAACAGATGCTCCAAGCTTGATGAGAAGGTTCTGGTGTTGCTTTACTGGTAATGTCTTCGTCATAATATCAGCAAGTTGAGAGTGAGACGGCACATATCGTGTAGTAATTGAGCCTGAGTTGATCTGATCCCTTATATAGTGACAATCGATTTCGACATGCTTTGTCCTTTCATAGAGAACAGGGTTTGCTGCGATTGAAATGGCAGCCTTGTTGTCACATTGCAGCAACGCTAGAGGGAGATTCTTCAAACCCATATCCTTCAAAAGGGCTGAGAGCCAAGTGATCTCGCATGCAGTAAGTGCCATAGCACGGTATTCAGCCTCTGCTGTTGAGCGAGATACCACACTTTGCTTCTTCGACTTCCAGGAGATTGGAGAGTGTCCCAACAGTATGCAAAACCCAGAGGTTGATCTTCGAGTTACAGGACAACTAGCCCAGTCGCTATCACAAAAGGCATGTATCTGTGCTGTTGAGGAGTTGGCCAACAAAACACCTTGTGCAGGATTACCAACCAAGTATCTCAAAACTCGTTTCGTAGCCTGCATATGCACATTTGTAGGCTGGTGCATGTACTGACTCAAAACATGAACAGGAAATGTGATGTCGGGCCTGGTGACAGTTAGGTATATCAATTTACCTAGCAGTCTCTGATAAGGGTGTGGATCTGAGAGCACATCTCCTTTGTCAGGATGAAGCTTCAAGTGAATATCCATGGGAATCTTTAATGGAGTAGCTGACAACATACCAAATTCTTGAAGCAAATCAAGTGTATACTTTTTCTGAGACAAGAAATATCCAGCATTAGTTTTGTCAATCTCAAGACCCAAGAAGTACCTGACATTACCCAAATCTTTCATGTGAAAAGAATTGGAGAGAAGCAGTTTAAGAGTGGAGATATCATGAGGTGAATTGCCAGATATTAAGAGGTCATCGACATACACTAGGACCAGTGTAATCGAGGTTGCAGAAGTGTTTGTGAAAAGGCTATAATCGTTCTTAGATTGGACATAACCAAGATCAAGCAACTTCTGTGATAGTTTAGTAAACCACAATCTGGGGCTTTGTCTGAGACCATATAGGGACTTTACCAATCTGCATACCCAAGTTGTAGAGGTTGTGGTTGTTTGATTTAAGGTAATTCTACTACCCAACCCTGTGTAGCCTTGAGGTAACTTCATAAACACAGTATCATGGAGGTCACCATGCAGAAATGCATTGGTGACATCCATTTGGATTGTGATCCAATCATGAATGGCAGCAACTGCCAAGAGTGTACGTACAGTAGTCAATTTTGCCACAGGTGCAAATGTGTCCATATAATCCACTCCATACACCTGTTTGCAGCCTAAAACCACTAGTCTAGCCTTGTGTCTTTCAACTGTCCCGTCTGGATTGTATTTGGTTTTAAAAATCCACCGACACCCTATAGCCTTTTTATCTGGTGGTAGGGTAGTGATTTCCCAAGTACCATTATCCTCTAAGGCTTGCAGCTCCTTATTCATGGCCTCCACCCAATGAATAGATTGAACTGCTTGTTTAAACGACGTTGGATCAGAGGTGGTAGTCAAAGAGGCTAGGAAACATTGGAATTGAGGATGTATGACATGATCTGTGACTTGAGCTATATTAGCTTTTTCTGGAAGGGTATGGACATAATTATCTAGCCAGCTGGGTTATTTCGAGGGTCTTGTAGATTTTCTCAGTAGTGGTGGTGGTGAAGGTGTAGTGTCAGGTGAAGAATGCACTATTTGAGAACTAGTTGGTGTCGAGGGATCAGGTGTATGTTGATTTTCAGTAATATCAGCAACAAAAATGTCATCTGACTCGATGTGAGGATTTGCAGTAGGTAAGACACAAGGATTTGGCAGAACATAGGGTTTAGGAGAGTTAGGATTTAATGGAAATATTGACTCATGGAACAGGGCATCTCTAGTAACAAATATTTGCATAGTTGACAAGTTCAATAACCTGTAACCTTTTTGGTTTATAGGATATCCAACCATTATACAAGGCACAGATATAGCCTCAAATTTATCAGAATTGTGGTTCGGGTTCGAGGCAAGGGACAGGCAACCAAATGCCCTTAAATTGTCATAAGACACTGGCTCATTATATAAGATTTCATAAGGAATTTTGTTTTGTAAAGCTTGGGTAGGTAGTCTGTTTATCAAATAGGCAGCTGTCATGACAAATTCTCCCCAATACATTAAGGATAAACCAGACTGGAATTTCAAACATCTAGCAATTTCAAGTATTTGTCTATGTTTTCTCTCGACCCTGGCATTTTGCTGGGGTCGATTGACACAGGATTTTTGGTGGAATATGCCTAGAGAATTATAGAACTGAGTGCACAAAGAATCTGCAAATTCTGGTGCATTATCAGATCGAATAAATTTTATAGAGGATTGAAACTGTGTTTTGACATGATTGAAGAACGTTTTAAGACAAGGCAGATAATCAGATTTGTTTTTCATCAAAAATAACCAAGTATACCTAGAGTGGTCATCGACAATAGTCAAAAAATATTTGAATTGACCTCTAGTGCACACTTTATAAGGACCCCAAGTATCAACATGAATTAGATCAAAAGGCATTTTGGCATGAGAATTACTGAGAGAATATGGGAGTTTAGTGGACTTAGCCATTGGGCAAGTAAGGCATACCTCTGATTTAGTAACATAGTGTTTGATGTCTGGTATATGTTGCATTGTAGACAAAGCAGAGTGTCCAAGCCTTAGATGCCACTTTTGAAACTCAGAATTTGAATTTGAATTTGCAGCAGAATTTTCTCTCACATACTCCCCCTGGCTGCAATTCCCAGCCATTGCATTGCTTTGCTGCAGATAGTACAGTCCATCAGATAGAATTCCAGTTGCCTGAATTTGTTTGGTTGTTGATTTCAAGATGACATAGCCTGTGGTGGTGAGTTGAGCTTGGCAGTCATTATCCTTTGCCAACTTATGGATGGAGAGGAGATTGTGCTTGAACTTTGGTACCACCAGGACATTTTTGAGAATTAATCCATTCGACAAGACAACATCACCCATGTGAGTTATTTGAGAAGCATCCCCTGTAGGCAGATTTATGGTCAAGTGAGAGGCAACAGGCTTGAGATTTGACAGGTTATGACTGGATGATGTCATATGAGCACTGGCACCTGAATCAATGATCCAGGTGTTTGAGAGTTTTAAAATTTTATCACTGTGACAAGTCACCATTCTAGAGAAACATTCCTCCAATTCTTCATCAGTTTCTGAACCCCTCAGATTATGCACATTACTGGTGGGAAACAGTTTCAACAAGTGCTCCAGTTGCTGTGGTGTGAAAGAAACCTCTTGTGAAGATGAGGATTCAGAATTGACATGAGTAACATTGTTGGCCGTAGGTCGTGGTTTGGGTCTGTTATTCCATCTTGGTGGACTTGGGGCAGAGTTGTTCCTCACAGGTGGTCTTTTGTGTTGCAAGTGCCACGATGGGTAGCCTACCACTGTCCAGCACCTCTCACTGAAATGACCTCTCCCTCCATAATGGGTGCAAACAGGAATCTTTGATTCTGGGTTTTTCTTACTATACATGGCAGCATATTCAGTCTCAGGCAGTTGAAGGCTAAGAACATCTCTTTGAGATTCCTCTTGTTGGATAAATGCACAGGCTGCCTCCACAGTTGGGAGGGGTATTTACATCAATAACTGGCTTCTTAGAGGACCATAAGCCTCATCAAGTCCATTAAGAAAGAGAAAGAGTTTGGACTCCTCTCGTTGTGTATTAATTGCAGCAAACAAAGCATTAATTTCATCAATAACAGTAGTAACAGCAGGGAGCAAATTCATGGATTCAATCTCTTCCCACAAACTACTCATACATGTAAAGTACTCATGAATTTTCATTTTGCCTTGTTTCAAGTTGAAAAGATCCTTATTCAGTTTGTATTTTCTGGAACCGTTACTAAGCTGAAATCTTTTTTCAAGTTGTTTCCATATTTCATGAGCAGATGTGATAAAAAGAATCGACTTTTTAATAGTATCAGACACATTATTGTGTAACCAAGATATTACCAGATCATTGCAGGTGTCCCACTGCTGCTTTAACGTGTCATCTGTGGTGCTGCGCTCCACTGTTCCAGTTATGAAACCCAGTTTACGCTTTGCTGAAAGTTGAATCTCGAACAAACGTTTCCAGGTTCTGTAATCTCCCCCACCCTGTAGTTTTTCTACACTTATGGACAAAGGGCCATCAGATGGGTGTAAAAATAAGGGGTTTTGCATATCAGTAAAGGTGAATCGACCTCCTGTGGCCATTAGATTCAAGGATTAGATCTGAGTCTAAAATAAAAGAGGATGTAAGATTTGTGATGAGCTGGGCTGAAACCGAACAAAAGAAAAAACCTAATACTGCACTCAAGGCTCTGATACCATAATGACAATTATGAATGCAGATGCAAAGAGACAGAAAGGAATGTTCTTGAATGGAAAAAGGTTCAATCACCAGCCTTTACACACAAATATGAAAATGACATCCTAGATCTATTTTCCCAATCATGCACATTATATGCTAATGATAGGACAGATAGAATCACAATGCTAATGGTTATGAAAAAGTCTATAACACCCTTATTGGCTAGCTGGCAATACTACAAGACAAAGTAATAGGAGACAAGTAAGAAAAAGTGCCACATGTGCTGGCTGTGATGAGAAATATATGGGCTTTATTAGAGATGTTCCCAGCTTTAAATTTTGTCTATAAACTTATGGTTTAGTTAAGATTAGAGCCCAGTCGAGTTCATGAGTTTTGTGAAAGTTCGAATCAATCGTTCTTGAGATTGGTCGATTGTTTGCTGGCAATGATTTTGTGGTTAACCTACCCATAATATCAGCTGTGAATTGGGTTATTTAACTCAAGATTTGGTTAAGAATTAGGCAAAACAGAGCCGGATTTCCTTGTCATGGTCGAAATTATGTGTCTTATTGTTCTCTCATTAATGGTGATAACAGAGGTATTAAGGGATTTGTTTAGGTACCTTATACGGGTGATTTAGAGATAATCTGAGTTCCATTTTCAGGTCAGGAACAATGTGTGTGGCTGGGTCTTGAGCAGGAAACGAGTTATTGATTTTTTTTTCTTCTTCAACTTTGATCGCGTCATTCATAATAGTGAATTCTGGGTTTGTGGTCAGATTATAGGTGGTTCCAACTTTAGTTGGTATATAAAACTCATGGTTTGGTGCAGAGTTTAGCAAGATCGATTTTTATAAAACTTGATGAAAGTTTGAATCAACCGTTTTAAGACGGGTTAAGTGTTTGTCAGTAACGATTTTTGTGGTTAGATTGTGCATAACGCCAGCTGCGATTTGAGTCATACAACTCAGGCGTTGGATAAGAACTAAGCAAAGCAGAGCTCACCGAATTCCTTTGTCATTGTCGAAAATTGTATGTACTTATTGTTCTCTCCACAATAGTGATAGCAGAGACATTAAGGATGTTTAAGGAATGACATAGGACTCATCTTGATGCCTGTATGTATGATTTAGTGTACTAAATCAGTAGCTTGAATTAGCTGGGTTGTGTTAAATTCGTTGGGGTTCAAGGCTGGGTATGGTGTGTGTGTGATGTGATCTTATCAGCAAGAATTGTAGGTGTTGTAGTAATGAACTTTTAAATGGCAACCTGTGTACATAGCTTGGTGTCTTGCCTGTTTGAGTCGCCAGATCTTGGGAAATCAGGGGAATCAGTAGGGTGACAACAGCAGCAGTAAGAGTGGGTTTTTACCATTATTCTAAATTACTTGTCATAAGTAAATCATAATTCCTCTTCTTTTAACCTTATTTAAAAATCTGAATTTTTATCTCAAATCTTTTATTGTAGGGCAATCAGTGTTTGTGTTGGTTTTGCATGCTGGCCTTTGTTTTTAAGCTCGGAACAGAGAGGCAAGATATGCACAAAGGATTTCAGCTTTATTTCTCAAAAGTTCTGGGTATAGTTCTAGTCGTAATGGTTTATGGTTTAGCTCTGGTAGGAGCAGCTTAGCTCTTCTGCATGCACAGCCTATTACGTTACTTTGTAACCTTCTCAGAGGTTTCTAATTAATATATTTTGATTATCAAAAAAAAAAATGATTTAAATTCAGAATTATTTCTGGACTTATTTATTTATTTATTTATTTATTTATTTAGTTATTGAGTTATTTTTGAAAATGATTTAGTTATTTGTTTTAAATTCAAATAATTAGGAATTAAATACTTTTAACTACTTTAATTAATTTCAAATAATGATTTAATTAATTCAATTATTTGATAAATGTAATTATTTATCAAATAATTTTATTAATTAGTTATTAGTTGATTTTAATTAATTTAATTAGAATTATTTAACTCTTAATCGATTTATTCTTGTTTTAAATGATTTAAAAATAGCAGAAAATTGTTTAAAAATCCAGAAAATATTTTAAAAATATTTTCAAATATTCTGAGTCGGGTTTTATTTAAAAATCAAGATTTAAAATTGGTTTAAAATATTTCTTGAGCTCAGTTAATTATTAGAGCGAGTCATATGGACTGTTATGTGAGAATTATGTGCTTAAGTGCTATGTGGATTATATGTGCTTACTGTTAGCAAGTCTAAGTTGCTTTATACATGTGATTAATTTAACCTAATTATTATAGAGTCGAGTCAGAGGGACAGGGGCAAAGCTAAAGTCGAGTAGTTGTCAGACCAGTAGCCTGTAAAAGCTTTTGAGTACTAGGCAAGTAATTCCTTTCACTTTTTGTTCAAGTGAAATTATTCTTTAATTATTGATGATGAAATCTATTATCCCAATTATTTCTATCAAATCTGAGAATACACGTTAGTATTATTGTTCATTCACTTACACCCCATTTATTGTATCGAACTTGTCGGTACCCTTTGAGTTATTATTCTATCATTATTACCCAATTGTTGTGTCGAACTTGTCGACATTGGTTGATCCTGAATTCTTCATTGATTCTTGGATTACGAGTTGTTGTTCTGGAACGTGAGTTTCCAGTTAGTTGGATGACAAAGGTTGTCGATTGTACCGACACCTTGTATGTTGATATAGAATTGGAATGTTTTATTAAAAATGTTTTTGACCGCAAGGTCGGACCATATTGTGGTCATGATAAAATGTTTTTGACCGTAAGGTCGGACCAGATTCGTGGTCGGAAGTTAATAAGGCCAATGTGTGCCGTGGATCCACTATAGGACTTTGCTGTGTGCATTGTCCGGGGTTAGTGCGTGACTGATCAGCAGCCTAACTTTATTGTTTTAAAAATTTATGAATATTCAATTCTAAACTCAAGCTGTTTCCTATTCAGATATTGATATCACTTATGAAATTATTCTGGAGTTTGGCAATATTTATATCAGCTTATGCTATTGATACACTGTCATTATACTTGCTGAGCATTATTGGCTCACTCTTGCTTTGTGACATTTATTTTCTTCAGCTTTATCTGAGGATGTCTAGGAGTGGTTCAGCTGGCATAGGTGGCCACAGCGTGGTTGTAGTAGGACTGGTAGTTACTAAAGCAGCCTATCTCTTACTTTTGGGTGTCAGACAGATCAACTTAAGTGGTGTTGTAAAATATTTTAAATTCGAATTTGGGATGTAATAACTATATTTATATTTAGAAGCTTGTTTCAGACTATAGCTTGTATGTGATCTTGGTTATGGGGTTGTTCTTTTATATTATTATTATTATTATTATTATTATTATTATTATGCATCTGCACAGGTATGTTTATATTATATTGAGGTTAGTGGCCCCAGATCTGTACCCCGGATCTGTGGGGCGTCACAATATGTGTTTGGTAGTACAGTGACGACGACCAAAAATTTGGATAAGATCTCCCTTATGCTTATTATATATAAGGTATTAATAGGATATAATAAGATATAATGTTTTATTAGTATATTTAAAGTTATAAATATTAAATTTAATTGTGTTGTTAGTGAGAGTCGAACCTTAATCTATGGTAGTACTCGATTATTATTCCTGTTACTCTTATTATATAATAGGATATAATTTGAGGTACATTTTAATGATATATGTATTTTTTTTGTTGGAAAATTTTCAGTTAAATTTGGTTATGGGACGGGGAGTATTGTTTTTTAGCGTAAAATTTAGAATAGACTAATAGAGGGAGTATAAATCATTACATTTACAACTTCATATATAATGATATAAATATAAAAGAAGAAAAAATCCAAGTGCGAATAGGATGTATCTAAGTAGTATGAATTTGTGATGAAAACCTGAGTCCTATAAGTTATTTTTTAAATTGAATTTCACTAAATAAAACATGTTTGAAGTTTAACTTGAACTTTCTCGATCAAATTTATCTATACTCTTTATTAAAAGCAGAAATCCCCTTTAAATGGTATACCATGTATACCGCGGTATGCACGGTATGCCAATTAATTAATTAATTATTTAATTAATAATAACTTATTTTGCTATTTGATCTTACTTTAAAAACTGTTTTTTAAGTGTATAGAATGCCAATAAAAATAAGAACTACTGATGAAACAAGTCATCTCTGAACTAAAATATGGTATGCCAATTAATTAATTAATTAATTAATGTATACCGCGGTATGCAACTAAATATTAATTTAATTAATTAAAATCATAATATTAAATATTAATTTATTTTAAACTAAAAATTGAAATAAAAGTCGAGAATATAGGATTTAGGGCTTCATAAATTAATATTTAAAATATATCTATAATAGATTAATAATAAATACAGTTAATAATATAACTATTCTTATATTACCAGAGATAAGTTATAGGGTGATGGCCCAAAATAATCACCTGGTAAATTGGATGGCCCTTTTTACTGACGGGACACGGTACACCGTGTACCGTGATAGGGGGTGTGTTGCGGAGCTGCGTGTTCCGTAACAGGGCATGATACGGAGCTCCGTGTTCCGTAACAGGGCATGATACGGTGGACGGTATTCCGTGACAGTGTTGCGCACCCATCTAACACGGTGCACAGTCCACCGTATCATGCTAACACGGAGGACGCAGCTCCGTATCATGCATAATACGGTACACGGTGTTCCGCAACACCCTAACACGGAGGACGATTCTCCGTATCCCGTCGGTATTTCGGGTCATTTTTTTCAAAATCAGTATTTTGGGCAAAAACTTGTGAAAAATAGGCATTTTGGTCATTTTCTCTAAGTTATATGAATTTAATTAATTAAAATAATAAAATTAAATATTAATTTAATTTATTATTGAAATTATATACTAGGAGTCTATTAACTAACAATCGAAATAAATGTCGAGAATATATTATTATATACAACTTCGTGATTCAAGATTTTATTCATTTAAAAAAGTTAAAATTAAACATTAATTTAATTTATTATTGAAATTATATACTAGGAGTCTATTAACTAACAATCGAAATAAAAGTCGAGAATATATTATTATATACAACTTGGTGATTCAAAATTTTATTGATTTTAAAAAGTTAAAAATTAGGAATTTAAGATAATTTATCACAATCCATGCTTCGTACGGGTTATCGGCTAGTATTTTTAAATCCATAAACTAGGTTTAATCCATTTCAAATATAAAAGCAAGCTCAGGACAAAATTGTCCCATGTTGGGATAATCATTGAAAGTCTCGTAAAACTACAAGTCAATAACTAACGTGTTGAAATATCAAATAAGATATGATTTTTTTTTGTCATTTTTGCAATAGTCTACTCAGTAGTACTCCCTATTATTTAAGTATGAATATTTTACGAAGCCAAATGAAAAACAAAAATGCCAGGTAACAAATAAAAATTCCAAAAATTTGTTCAAAATATCAATGTTTGCATGTTATTTGTTAGCAATCTATACTCTATATTAAAAGCAGAAACCCCCTTTAAATGGTATGTCATGTATATCGCGGTATGCACGGCATGCCACTAAATATTAATTAATTTAATTAATTAAAATTGGAATATTATATAATAATTTAATTTAATAATGAAATTATATACTATGAGTTTATTAACTAAAAATTGTAATATTATATAATAATTTAATTTAATAATGAAATTATATACTATGAGTTTATTAACTAAAAATTGAAATAAAAATCATGAATATAGTATCAAAAACTTAGGACTCCTTTAATTAATAAAAAATCAGGAATATAGTATTAAATAGAACTTAGGACTCCTTTCATTAATATTTAAAAGTATTCATAATAGATTAATAATAAATACAATTAATAATATAGCTACTCTTATATTATATTACCAGAATGAAGTTATGTAAATTTAATTAATTAAAATAACAATATTAAATATTAATTTAATTTAATAGTGAAGTTATATATATACTAGGAGTCTATTAACTAGAAATCGAAATAAAAATCGAGAATATAGTATTATATACAACTTGGTGCTTCAAGATTTATTTTATTAAAAAAAGTTAAAAATTAAAAACTTAAGCTAATTTATTACGATCGGTTCGCACGGGTTATCGGCTAGTAATTATTAATAATGTAAATCCCGCATTCGCAAATTAAACAACTCATTTTACCAAGTTAATTCCGCAACATTATTTTGAACATGTTTATGTTTTTTAGAACCTTTTTGGTTCCCTAGCATTTTGTAATCTGTCATGTTGTCTTTTACGTACAAGTTTTGTTTTAAAATAGTGATGAAGACTCCCACTTGTATCATGCTTAACTAGTTACAATCACCACGGTTGATTTACAACACCAAGAAGTGAGAGGTTGGTTGACTTGCATGTTGTGAGAGTTTATAGAACATATAAAGTTGAGAGAGTAACGAGAGTTTAAACAACAAGAAATGGAGCTTCCAACATCAAAAAATCAAAAGCCACATGCTGTGTGCATACCATTTCCAGCTCAGGGTCATATAAATCCGATGCTAAAATTAGCTATGCTTCTTCACCATAAGGGCTTTCACATTACATTTGTTAACACCGAGTTTAATCATAGACGCTTGCTTAAATCAAGAGGCCTCGACTCACTTGATGGCCTACCTGATTTCCGCTTTGAAGCAATCCCGGATGGTCTGCTTCCCACCGATGAAAATGTTACACAATCTGCTGAGTCCCTGTTTTTGTCAACACCAAAGCATTGTTTAGCCCCGTTTCGCCTCTTGCTGGAAAAGATCAACTCTTCGTCTAGTTCTGTACCACCGGTGACTTGCATAGTACCAGATGCGATCATGAGCTTTGGTGTCATAGCTGCCACAGAGATTGGTGTCCCCTGTGCGTGTTTTTCTACTTCACCTGCTATTATTTTTTCATTGATTTTGCACTACAGACAAGTTGAAGAGAAAGGCCTTCTACCACTAAAAGGTATGAATGTCGAAATGTGCAAGATCTTTTTACAGCATATGTCACATTACTAAAATATAGTTAATCTGTCAAACGAATCAACGGATTGACGGAGTTTACAAATGCAACATTACTTTATTGGTCTGTCAATGAAATTGAAGTCTATCGATCCTGTTTAGTCACTCTACTCAAAATTTGATGGAGTTGGTAATGGATCAATGACAATCAATTTGATCGATGGACCACTAACTACTTGCTTTTGATTCCCTTCACCAAAATACCAAAATAGTTAATTTTATTTGCATGGTAATAAACTACATCAGATAAATTGATGAATTGAAGTCCAGTAATGACTGGGAATTTGCTTAATGCTTGACCTCTCTTATCTTAAATATAACTTCTCATAGCTACAACTAAAACAAATCTTGCTCATACTATTAGTTAGATTGATAATTATTGAATATATATACTTTTTTCCCTTGAAGCCACTGAACAACTCTGAGCATTTATATATATGTATGGTCAATTGTGAATGTCTACCTTGATTATGTCAGCAGATGGAAGTTCTTCGCTTGACCAGCTGAGCAGCACTATAAATTGGATTCCAGGAATAAAAAGTATCCAAATTAAAGATTTTCCGAGTTTCTTTCACACGACTGATTCCAGTGATCCTGTGGTTCAGTTCCTCGTTACTGAAGTTGAAAGATGCACCACCGCCTCAGCTATAATCTCCCATTCTTTTAATGCTCTGGAGTCTGATGTTCTAGGTGCCCTCTCATCTATTTGTCCACAATACCATGCCATAGGACCTCTTCAGTTACTCGTCGACCAACTTCCTGAGAATAAGTTGAAGTCCCTTGGATCTAACTTATGGAAAGAAGATGTAGAATGTTTAAATTGGCTTGATACAAAGCAAACAAATTCGGTTATTTATGTGAGTTACGGAAGCATCACAGTGATGACACCTGAAAGCCTAGTAGAATTTGCATGGGGGCTTGCTAATAGCAACCAAAACTTCTTGTGGGTCGTTAGGCCTGATTTGGTTGTTGGTGAAACTGCAGT
Source organism: Kitagawia praeruptora (assembly GCA_037693485.1). NCBI lineage: Eukaryota > Viridiplantae > Streptophyta > Magnoliopsida > Apiales > Apiaceae > Kitagawia > Kitagawia praeruptora. Next base: position 49,544,631 of record CM075348.1, on the reverse strand, counting down.
TTTGCCTGTTGAATTTCTCGAGGCAACTAAAGATCGAGGGCTTATAGCGGAATGGTGTCCACAGGAACAAGTTCTCAATCATCCAGCTGTTGGTGGATTTTTGACACATTGTGGATGGAATTCCATGTTTGAAAGCTTATACAGTGGGGTCCCGATGCTTTGTTGGCCATTTTTTGCGGATCAAATCACTAATTGCATGCTGGCTTGCAATGATTGGGGTGTCGGAATAGAGATTGATAAGAATGTTAAAAGTGATGAATTGGAGATGCATGTTAGGGAATTGATGCAAGGAGAGAAAGGCGCGAAAATGAGGAGGAAGGCGACAGAGTGGAAGAAAAAGGCTAATGCAGCAGTTGGATTAGATGGTTCATCATCCTCTGATCTCGAAAATTTAGTGCAAGAAGTCTTATTGTCCAAATCCTAAAGCCATTTGGTTTGGGATAGACATTAATTGCACCAGTACTTCAAATCAAACCTTCTGTTTCAATCTTTCTTTTCCCAGGAAAATTCCACCTTTGGATTATCATTTTGTATCAACTTTTACTATTTTCCAAATTCAGATCATTTCAACTAAACACTGTGATGTTATCTTCTTGTGTACATCTATAGTGTAATAAAGATTTAAAGTGTTCTCAAAACCAACTCCATTTGTTTAGGTGGCAAATTGTTCTTGGTTCTACTAAATTTAAAATAATCACTACTTACATTCAAGATTTGTGTAGTTTTATAATGATCTATACTACACATTATTAATAAATTTTAAAATTTTGTTTAATTATTTGATACGGGAACTAATGTAGTAAATAAATCAATTTTGTGCGAAATACCCACAGGCACTGATTTTGTTTCAGCTAAACAAAAGCTAATGTACCTGGCACAAAAAACAAACTTTGTGACTCTGCAGGCAAACTTCTGAAACTGAAACTATACTATAATATGAAACAAAACTTTGACACATGTTACAATCAATCATCTAAGTATGATGATTTGGAAAAGGTTGCATATCAACTAATGACAATGCATAGCTCGCCATATTTGACTGAACTTAATTTATGTTGCAGAAACATTTTGAGAGCAAACACTTGCAGAGCATAAGCAAAGTTTACACAAGAGATGGATATTTCAGCATCAGAAAATGGAAAGCCACATGCTGTGTGCATACCATTTCCAGCTCAGGGTCATATAAATCCTATGCTAAAACTAGCTATGCTACTTCACCATAAAGGTTTTCACATAACATTTGTCAACACCGAGTTTAACCACAGACGCTTACTTAAGTCCAGAGGCCCCAACTCTCTTCATGTCCTGCCTGACTTCCGCTTCGAAACGATCCCCGATGGTCTGCCTCCATCCGATGAAAATGTGACACAATCTCCTGAAGCCTTGTTCGCAACAATACCAAAGAGTTGCTTAGCTCCATTTCGCCAATTGTTAGAAAAGCTTAATGGTACATCTAGTTCTGGGCCACCAGTGAGTTGTGTTATAGCCGATGGACTCATGAGCTTTTCGATTATAGCTGCAAAAGAGATTGACGTCCCCTGTGTGTGCTTTCGGACTTCGCCTGCTGCCGTCTACTTGTTAACTATACACTACAGAAAACTTGTAGAAAAAGGCCTTCTACCACTAAAAGGTATGTTTAGTGATATGGTAGATTTTGTTTCTTTGATGCTTCATTAAGTTGGTCACTCAGTAAGAGGTTTATTCCGAATTCCAAATCTATACCTCTCCCTACACCATGAATAACAAAGATCCAAATCTATTCGAAACAATAAAATTTTAGTTGATTGGTTGGTCGGCATTTGACTTATTGGGCATGAAACAAGATGTTAGTAGTAATAATTTGGCATGCAACTAAACTTTGTATTAATTTTAAGAATCGCATCTCAAAATACTTCAATTCCAATGATGATCAATCATACCAGAACGTTAAGAATTACTTAGTATCGATTAATAAATCTGTCTTCTATATAGATTTAGTTATTCAGAACCTTCAATGTCATTATGTACCAGAATATTAAACACTCCCCGGCATGGGCGTAGCCAGGAATCTGAAGTAGCGGGGTCAAAATACAATCTATTACTGTAAATATATCTTTTTAGTGGTGTCAAAACTGAAATCGGCCACTATTAATGTTGTTTTTCTTAACATTTAACATATAAATTACTATTTGTTTCAAATTTCAGCGGGATCCATTGAACCCGCTGCCAATACATTGGCTACGTCCCTGCTCCCCCAGCCCTTCCCTATTGTGAGAACTTTAAAATACTACAACCCGACCTTAAAACTTGGGAAAAATTTGAGCATCTATATATTCTGTGCTACTCAAATCATTACTTTTCTTTCATGATAAGACATTCCCTTCAAACTTATGGTCGATAGTTAAACACTCTACTCTAATTTTTCAAGCAGATGGAAGTTTTTCTTTGACTGATCAACTGAACACCACTGTAAATTGGATTCCGGGAATGAAAAGTATACAGCTCAAAGATTTACCAAGTTTCATTCAGACAACTGATTCGAATGAACCACTACTTCAGTATGTCGTTACTGAAGCAGAAAAATGCATGACAGCATCAGCTATAATATTCAATTCTTACGATACTCTGGAGTCTGATGTTCTATCTGCCCTGTCATCTATTTGTCCACCAATCTATGCCATAGGCCCTCTTCAGTTGCAAATCAACCAACTTCCGCAAAGTCAGTTAAAGTCCCTTGGATCCAATCTATGGAAAGAAGATGCAGAATGTCTAAAGTGGCTTGATACGAAGCACAAGAATTCGGTAATTTATGTGAGTTATGGGAGCATCACAGTTATGACACCTGATAAGCTAGTTGAATTTGCATGGGGGCTTGCTAATAGCAACCAAAACTTCTTGTGGATCATCAGGCCTGATTTGGTTGTTGGTGAGAATGCAATATTGCCTGTTGAATTTCTCGAGGAAACTAAAGATCGAGGGCTTATAGCCGGATGGTGTCCACAAGAACAAGTTCTTAATCACCGAGCTGTTGGTGGATTTTTGACACATTGTGGATGGAATTCCATGTTGGAAAGCCTAGGTAGTGGCGTCCCGATGCTTTGTTGGCCTTTTTTTGCCGATCAAACTACTAATTGCAAGTTGGCTTGCAATGAATGGGGTGTTGGCATAGAGATTAGTAAGAATGTAAAGAGAGAGGAAGTATCCATGCATGTAAGGGAATTAATGCAAGGAGAAAAAGGCAAGGAATTGAGGAAGAAGGCAACGGTGTGGAAGGAAAAGGCAGAGGAGGCAGTTGGATTAGATGGTTCATCAACCGCGAATCTGGAAAAATTACTGAAAGAGATTTTATTTTCGAAACGCTGAAGGTAATTCGCTTCGAAAATACGATGCAGGACTAATTCAAATTAAGTTTCTTACGCCACCCCTTATTTTCCGAAAGAATTTCACTTGAAAATTCTGCAGGTGATTGGGTTAACCAAGGCACCTTCTATTGCAAACTTGACATTTGAAAGTCTTAGATTCATATTGGATATGAAGATATTTTTACAAATTTAATTACAATCTTTCATTTTCGGAAATTGTACTCTGTGTTAAGTTACTTCTCAGGACTTTTCCGACTGTTCTAAGATTTTAAAATAGCTGAAAACAATTTATTACTTAAACCAAAATCAAGAATTAGGTCAATCAAATACCTCTCTTGATCTAGTAACATCGATCTCGTGTTAGTTTAGTACAGAATGTTGAAAGTTCAAAACTTCTCAAATACAAGGTGAGCCCCAAGTCCGTCCTTCACAAACTCGATCTCACAGTCATCTCCGTCCCCGAAAATGAACTTCTAAAATTTTCCGTTACTGCTCCCCTCGAAATTCCTAGATTTCACTACTATTCTCATAGAGAAAACTGGGCCTGAGGTTGTCCTCAGGGTTTTCTCCTGAGGTTAAAAGATTTATTACTATAAAACAAGTGGCCCCGCAAGGGCAATATTGTAAATATAATTTTTTTAATAGTAATTTACATATATGTCCTTAAATGTATATAGAAAATCTTTTAAACTCATGAAAGAATCCTGAGGACAACTCAGGCACATGAAGCCCATTCTCATATGTTATTTTTTTTATTTTCACTATGACACGAAAAGCATCAATAGTACACAACCAAATCAAATTTGACTTAAGAATATGTCACGTAATTTGCAATACAAATGGAGGGATTAAAAAATAAATAAAAATGGAGGCATGTAGCATTTTTTTGTTCAATTGCTGCAACGACACCGCAGAAAATAATACTCCCTCTGTCCCTTTTTAATTGACACATTTACAAAAAAATTTGTGCCTAAATAGCCCCTTTATTTCTATTATTAATGTTTGACTTTATATTTAATTTACACACTCATAACTCATCATTTAATGTTAAGATTAAGGATAAATATGGAAACAAATTATAAAATTAAAGTTTTCTTAATATATGTGTTGCAAATGTGCCAACTAAAAAGGGATGGAGGGAGTACTGAATTTTATTATAAAATGGATAAAGAGATAGGGTTCATTGACCAAAACAATTACTACTTCTTTATAAATATCTAAATACCAATTTCCCTGTCGTTTTCGAGATCATTAGGTAAAGACCGTAAAACCAGTTGCCAGATTTGACAATCGGTATGCTTATGCCGCAAACCAATAAGAAATTTTACTGTAAAATTATTTTTTAATATCGTAACTTCGAAAGGCTTTTACATTTGTTTCGATTTTTTATGTCGCCGTTACTAAATATTTCGAAAAAAAAAACTACATATGTTGAGCTGAGAGAGTAAGCAAAATTTGAATGATCAGAAATGGAGTTTTCAGCAGCAGATGATCAAAAGCCTCATGCTGTGTGCATACCTTTCCCAGCTCAGGGTCATACAAATCCTATGCTAAAACTAGCCATGATTCTTCACCATAAAGGTTTTTACATAACATTTGTCAACACTGAGTTTAACCACAAACGCTTGCTCAAGTCTAGAGGCCCTAACTCTCTTGATGGCCTGCCTGACTTTTGTTTCCAAACAATACCCGATGGTCTGCCTCCCTCGGATGAAAATGCCACTCAAGATCCCGAAATTTAGTAAATTATTTGTGCTTCTTGCTAGCTCAATATGTAGATAGCTCGTAGCAGGGTAGCTGTAAATTTTTATGAGAGCCACAGTTAGATGCTAAATTACCAAATCTTTGGGATGATATTACTCCACACATATAGCTTTCAAAGTATCTCAGGATATATATGAGTTTATCGCACAAAATCTTCTCATTTTATAGATTAGACATTCCATTCAAACCTTGAGGTTAGTTGTCAAATAGTCTTCTCTGACTGATTATGCAAGCAGGTGGCCTGATTTGGTTGTTGGTGAGACAGCAGTATTACTGCAAGAATTTCTAGAGGAAACTAAAGATCGAGGGCTTATAGCCGGATGGTGCCCACAAGAAAAAGTACTTGGTCATCAAGCTGTTGGTGGATTTTTGACACACTGTGGATGGAATTCCATGACAGAAAGCCTAATCAATGGCGTCCCATTGCTCTGCTGGCCATATTTTGCTGATCAACCTACTAATTGCAAGTTGGCTTGCAATGATTGGGGTGTTGGCATAGAGATTGATAAGAATGTCAGGAGAGATGAGGTGGCCATGCATGTCAGGGATTTGATGCAAGGAGAGAAAGGCAAAGAAATGAGGAAGAAGGCAATGGAATGGAAGAGAAAGGCAGAGGAGGCAGTGATATTAGATGGTTCATCAACTGCGAATTTGGAAAAATTAGTGAAAGAGGTCATCCTGTCCAAACCGTAAAAGCTAAGTTGGTTGGAAAAGACAGTGCGTCATTCCCTGATACTACATGACTAATACATAATGCGTAATTCTGATTCCATGTAGAAAATCATCACTCATTGTCCCTTCTTATCGAAATAAGCAGCATATATATACAAACGTGTTTACCTATTTTTGATGATCCCGAATTCAAGAATAATCATAAGAAAAGATAGGTTTAACAATTTGTTTATTTAAGAAACCACTTCTAACAATTTTCTAAGTTTAGTTCATTTTAAGTTAACACTGTGATGTTATATTCTACATTTATAGTCTGAAAATACATTTTATGGGTTCAGACTATCTGGTCGAGTCTACCTACAACCAGTACTCTCATGTGCATTTTGATGGTTGCTTCCGAACATGCACTTCCTCTGTTTAGTTGATAGGTTTTCTTGTTAAAAAAATCATGGTTTATAGCTCAATCTTCTTAGAGTACTGAGACTGTCATTAAATCATAATATGCCGATGAAACTTCGGCTGCAGACTGTTGCTGAGATCTTGTAGTTTTGTGTTAGATTATAACACTAGGGACTTTAAGATAATGTTTATTGTTATAATATACTAGCTATAATAACAGTACCTGCTAGAGAAAAAGAGTAGAGAGATAAGAGAAGCAGTATAGAATTTATGGCTGCTTAGTACAAAAAGTTCACTTACAAATGTAAGGTATTTATAGGAAACTAATTGCTAGCCATATTTGACTAAAATGATAATCATGAATCACGTTTTACAACACTCCCCTTTGATTGTCATTTAGTACGGATCATAGACTGCCTCGTTAAAACCTTATCAAAGAAAAACCCTGTGGGATAAAAACTTTGATTAAGGAAAAAGAGTATAATCTCCCCTTGGAAGAAATCAATCACTCACTCAAGTTTTGTTGCAACATATCCTTGAGTCGACGCATTCCAATGTTATGTCGTAGTTTCCTGAAGGTTGAATTCGGTAATGATTTTGTGAATAAGTCTGCAAGGTTGTCAAATGATCGAATTTGTTGTACATCAATTTCACCATTCTTTTGTAGTTCATGAGTGTAAAAGAATTTTGGCAGGATGTGTTTCATTCGATCTCCTTTGATATAACCTTCCTTGAGTTGTTTAATACAAGCTGAGTTGTCTTCGAACATAGCAGTAGGACTATCTGAAATACTTGATAAGCCACATGATTCTCGAATATGTTGAATGATAGATCGTAACCAAAAACATTCTCTGCTTGCTTCATGAATTGCAAGTAACTCTGCATGATTAGATGAAGTTGCCGCCATAGTCTGTTTTGTAGATTTCCAAGAAATAGCAGTACCACAATATGTAAATAAATAACCAGTTTGTGATCGCCCAAAATGAGGATCTGACATGTACCCAGCATCCGCATATCCAATCAACTGCGATTTTGAATTGTTTGGAAAGAATAGTCCAAGATCAATTGTTCCACGAAGATATCTGAATATATGTTTGATCCCATCCCAATGCCTTTTAGTTGGATCAGAACTGAATCTCGCCAACAGGTTCACAGCAAATGCAATATCAGGTCGTGTGTTATTTGCAAGATACATAAGAGCTCCAATTGCACTAAGATATGGAACTTCAGGTCCAAGTGCATCTTCATCTTCTTTTCTAGGACGGAAAGGATCCTTCTCAATTTCTAGTGACCGAACAACCATTGGTGTAGTTAGTGGATGAGCTTTGTCCATGTAGAACCGATCAAGAACTTTTTCTGTGTAGGTTGACTGATGAATAAATATGCCTGAAGATAAGTGTTCCACCTGTATACCTAAACAAAATCTTGTCTTTCCAAGATCTTTCATTTCAAACTCATTTTTCAAATAGTTAGCAGTGTTATTAATGTCTTCAGAAGTACCTACAATATTCAAATCATCCACATATACTGCAATAATAACAAAACCAGATTGTGACCTTTTGATAAACACACATGGACACACTTGATTATTTATATACCCATCATTCAATAAATATTCACTAAGCCTGTTGTACCACATACGACCAGATTGTTTCAAACCATATAATGATCGTTGCAATTTAACTGAGTATAAATGTCGAGGCTTAGTTTCCTCCAATTTTAATCCTTCAGGGATTTTCATATAAATATCACTATCAAGTGATCCATAAAGGTAGGCTGTCACAACATCCATGAGACGTGTTTCCAATCTTTCCATACAAGCCATACTCATCAGAAAACGAAAAGTAACTCCATCCATTACAGGAGAGTAAGTTTCCTGGTAATCAAAACCAGGCCTTTGAGAGAATCCCTGGGCTACCAGCCGGGCCTTATATCTTACAATTTCATTTCTCTCATTTCGTTTTCGTACAAACACCCATCTATTCCCGACGGGGATTATACCGGCTGGTGTTTGGACTGCAGGTCCAAAAACATTTCTCTTGCGCAAGGATTGCAATTCTTCCTGAATTGCAATTTTCCATTTTGGCCAATCATCTCTTTTTCGACATTCTACCACACTTTGTGGTTCAGGATCGGAGTTCATAATAATATCACATGCTACGGAAAAAGCATATATATCATCAACCTCGGTACTCCCACGATCCAGTAATTTTCCATTATGTACATAACTCATTGAGATCTCATAATTTTCAGGTACCTTTGCTTCTATGGAAGCATGTGCCACTTCAGAGACAATATCCTTTTCTAGAGGTAATACCACTTCGGGTGGTTTTGTCACGGCCACTTCAGGGGCTTGAACCTCTTCAGGAGGTGATACCACTTCTGGGGTATTTGATATAGTTACTTCAGGAACATTTGCCATTTCAGGGGCAGATCCATTCAATTTCCATTTTCGTGGTATAACATCTTTTGCACCAATTGGTCTACCACGCTTCTGGCGTGGTTTTGAATCACCAACCAATTCTTCAGGAATTGATTTATGAATAGGGATTTCAACCCTGGCTGGAGCATTAACAGCGGGTATATGCGATTTTATAATAAGTCTAGAATCAGTAAAAGCGTCAGGCATTTGATTAGCAATATTTTGCATATGAATGATCCTTAAAACCTCAGATTCACATTGTTTAGTACATGGATCAATAGCATTTAATCCTGATGCATTCCATGATAGTTCAGAATTTAATTTATGCAAAACATTATCTCCCCCTAATAGAGGGAACACAGATTCCTCAAAATGACAGTCAGCAAAACGAGCAGTAAACACATCACCAGTTAACGGCTCAAGATATCTTATGATAGATGGTGAGTCAAAACCAACATATATTCCTACTCTTCTTTGTGGACCCATTTTGGATCTCTGTGGGGGTGCAATGGGAACATATACGGCACAACCAAAAATCTTAAAGTGGGAAATATCAGGAACTTGACCAAGAACTAACTGTTGAGGGGATTGTTTGTGGTAAGCAGATGGTCTTATCCTAATTATATTTGCAGCATGGAGTATTGCGTGGCCCCAACCGGATGTAGATAATTTGGCTCTCAAAAGTAAAGGACGTGCAATAAGTTGAAGCCTTTTAATTAGGGATTCTGCTAAGCCATTTTGTGTATGTACGTGAGCTACAGAGTGTTCGACTGAAATTCCTACTGACATACAATAATCATTAAAAGTTGCAGATGTAAATTCAGCAGCATTATCAAGTCGAATCGATTTAATGGGATGGTCAGGAAATTGGGCTCGCAATTTGATTATTTGAGCAAGTAGTTTTGCAAAAGCTGTATTTCGTGTAGAGAGTAAACAGACATATGACCATCTAGTTGAGGCATCAATTAGAACCATGAAATATCTAAATGGACCGGATGACGGATGAATAGGACCACAAATGTCACCTTGGATTCTTTCTAAGAAATTTGGAGACTTGGTTTGAAGTTTTACTGGAGATGGTCGAACAATTAGTTTTCCTAAAAAACATGCTGAACAAGGAAGTTCATTGTGTGGTATTCAGATTTTAAGTTTTCGTGAATGTGGTGCCTAAGGAAAATAATTGCTTTGGCATTCTGTTCAACAGTTGGGGTTTTTCCTGTTTCTATGGTATCCTTTAGCCCGTTGGCACTAAGGTGTAATTCCGCATCAAGTACCCAAGACAGATAATTATCCCCGGACACATCCAAAGCAACAAAGTCTAATTTTGCAAGATTCGCCATTCTGAACGTAAAATAAATATTTAAAACATGGTATAGCAATATGGCATATTAAGACATGAACAATTAATCATGTATCATAATAAAAATTGTAGCATAGAATAATAGGTAACGTAATATAAATATTAAAATTACGTTAACATAATCAATTTTTGATTTAAACATAAATAAATTTATAAATATATTTAGGTAGAAAATCCTGCATAAGTTAGTTCGTGCACAAAGGTTATTTTACGATAATTAATAATTAATCAACAGCATAATAAAGCACATTTTGATAGTGGTATGGGCATTTCTCTTTTAAGACCATTAAATTCAGAGTTTCTTTTTAGGAAGATTCCCGTAGGCGGATTAACCAACCATGTAAATAAAAATTCGGTATAGTAGGCGGATTAACCGACCATGTAAATAAAAATCCGGTATAGTAGGCGGATTAACCGACCATGTAAAAAAAATCATGTATATTAGGCGGATTAACCGACCATATGAATTTAGATTTTATAGTAGGCGGTGCTCCGGCCATATATGTATAAAAATAAAATTATACCTTCTCAGTTTCGGCAGGGCTTCGTGCTGATAACGTGTTATAATATTGTTATAATATACTAGCTATAATAACAGTACCTGCTAGAGAAAAAGAGTAGAGAGATAAGAGAAGCAGTATAGAATTTATGGCTGCTTAGTACAAAAATTTCACTTACAAATGTAAGGTATTTATAGGAAACTAATTGCTAGCCATATTTGACTAAAATGATAATCATGAATCACGTTTTACAACATTTATAGCTTTTTTGAAGGTGTGATTTTTAGGATGATTTTAAGATAGAAGAGCATGTGCAAGGTGGGGAGAAGAAACTGGGACAGTAGCATGTGTTTGTTGAATAGTAATATGCCCGTGCTACGCACCGGGTTAATACATACTTTTTTTTATGAATGATAATTTTTTTTTAAAAAATGTAATTTCATTCATATTGAATAATAATTAGATAAAAAATATTGAGAAGAGCATTTTATATGCATTTATGTGCTTGACTTATGTGTTTATTGTTCCAAAATTACATATTCAATCGGTTTCTCGGCGTCGCCTCCCGGCAACGCCTCGACGCGTTTAAATTATAAAAGAACTTTAATAATTCATATCACTAAACTTGTATTACATTTTTTATAAATTAAATTACTATACATAAGTACTTAATACTGAGTAATTTTTTTATCACATTTAAATATAATTAAAAAAATAAAAGAAAATGTAAATTTTATTTATATTGTATAATAATTAGATAAAGAGAATTAAAAAAAAACATGTTACGTGTATTTGATTATATGAGTTAGTTGTTATTGTCTCAAATTTATATATTGTATGGGCTTCTAGCCGTCCCAACAATTCAATCAATAATATTGAAATTATTAATATAATGATGGACTTGATACAAAGTACTTAAACCATAAGAAAACAACATAATTATGTGACTCTTTAACATACTAAAATTCACATACTACATTGACATTACCTTAGCACACCACCAGTAAATAGGCTGGAGTTCAAGTTTAGTACTCACTACACACTTGATTATGGAATTCAGGACCTTAAACATACATAACTTTAGAACATAATAACTAATGGCAAGAGACCTTAAGAACTGATCATCAACATATTCTGCCCATCTTAGCAGCATTTCCATGACATCCATCAATCTTTCTACCTTTACATTATTCACAACCATTTCCTTCAGGACTTTCGGAGTAGTTTGATGAGTCACACAGAACAGAGGCACGCTTGCCTCTTAACAGTATATACTAAGTAGAGGAGTTTGATGAGTATTGATGCATTAACATGTTGTGAGGCATAGTTGAATTTGTTTGGGTTGAAAGAGATGTCTTTTATGCGACTTTGATCTGAAACATGTTTTAAAAATGGATGCATTACACTATAGCAAAAATAAATTGTTTTCTAGAGTAATATAAAGCAAGAATGACCTGAGATACTTGACGTCACAAAATGTGGAGACATTGTATTCAATTCCTGTATTGTGAATCTGAGCAGAATTAACCGAATCTGAGCAGAACCTGGATTTAATATTGTTTAGTCTGATAATTAGGATAAGGATAGTAAGGCTACTTAAGGTTACAAAACTATGCATACTGTGTTATATAGGTCTTGTATGAGAATAGTGTTGCAGGACTATATGACACACTGATACTTTTTGTAGATATCTGCATAATTGTACACAACATTGGCATTTGACTAATTCATGTTCGAAATAGTAATTAAAGTTGTCAGCGCTAAAAAAAACATGCATTTGTGACGTAGTAGAAAAACATGCATAAATCTTTGATTATATTACATACCTTGTAGTTCCCATGGATTGACTGATATTAAATTTGAAGTAAGTTTGAAGGAGCATCCGATAATGCAAAGGGAGTTCCAAACGGACTGATATCTAGGAAATGGAGACACATAGTACAAATTGAATTCCAGATGGTCTTTAGAGAAACTTGAGAAGGCATGATTCCAAGATCCATTAAGAATGAGAGAGCTAAAGTATGCATCCCTGGTGGAATTCCTATCGAGATAACAAAAAGGAATAGCTGACTAATAATGGGAGCAATGTTAATTTGTTACCTTCAGGATTTTCGCCAATGATGTACCATTTCCTCCACCAACAATCCACTCAATCCAAAGCCAACCTGCGAAGGGCCTGTAATATATTGTTCAACAGAATTGAAACACGTATGAATAGAACCATGAAAAAAGAATTCATACATTTTTATTGCTCTACTTAGAATCTCAATATACTGAATATAATATATAAATAAGCAAAAGATGCCCTAATGACCTACCAATTATAAATGTGTAATATAATGATTGAAAATAGACCTTCATGTCCCCGACAAATACATACACACATACATAGATTCAACTAACATAAAATGACTCATTTAACTCGAGAGTATTGGATAAATGGAAGACTAAAAGTTAAAGAACACATAAATTTAGATTATACTTCCTTTTAAAAGAAATGAATAGAACATTTCTCATACACAAAACAATGTATATACTAAAAAGTTGCATGGAATTCAAATGATCATAAACGTGAACCTAGAATATTCACATACATGGTATCCTTGTCATGGTAATCCAGTTGATAATTAGATCATTTCAATTTTGGAAATCATAGTTTAAATTTTAAAAGCACGTATCGTGATAAAAACACCAAAATATCAACTGGATGTTTAGTCTTGACATATAAGTCCTGCTAATTATAAGAAAACAATACTACCGACAACAATTTTATACCCAGGTCTCGTTTCCTGTTAAGCTGTAACTCCAACTTACTGAATTATGAAAACTAATAAATAAAAACAAACACGTCAATTAACCTTATAATAACAGTGCACATCTACTAATAAGCAAACTAAAAGCTGTAAATATATTGTTATAACCAACGGAAAACATCAAAGTAAATTTTAATTTTAAAAGAACTTACATGCCAGACATGCACATAACCTTTCTTGTAGTAAGAAGTTAACTATTTTAAGCATGGTAATTGGTCTCTGCCATGTGTTCTGGTGTATGGTTTGCTTATAACCTCATTCCTCATAATCAACCCCAGAAGCTATAAGCTGTAAGAATAAATCCACATGCAATCAGCCTTTAGACTACTAATCTATTCAGAGTAATCTAAGAGAATACATACATAGATAAATATGATGAAATTTTGTCCGATCAATACCTATCAATTTTTGCTAGTTTTTTAGACATGTTTTAGTCCGAAGAGTCCTATACTACCGGTAAAAATAACAAATTTTTGGATTCTCGAAGGTCATGTTTTATTTAGTTTTCAGTTGTTAGCTTGTTGGGCATAATTGTTAATTTTAAGAATTGTATCTCATAATGCTTAATTATTTATCCAGCATACAAATTTGATTACAGCTAAACTAAAAGCAACATGATTCATCACACTTATTCACTGAAATTACTTGAGAAACTTCATGAACAATAATGTCTTAACAGATAACTCACCGAATGAAAGAAAATCCAATAGAGCTGTGGTAACATACAATGACTGTAAAAAAATATATAGAAAGTTTTCGATGATGCTTAGAGATGCGTAATGGACCCCAATTGACAACGATAAAAAGTCCAAATTCAAGGTACCTTTGCCTACATACAAATGAAAACCAATATTCCAGTGCCATATAAAAAACAATAAAAAGCTGGCATGTTTTTTTTATGGCCTATGGTTATATTATGTACTCATCATGTATCAAAGTAATTATAGGAGTATTGTAGGAGTATTGAAGCTGCAATTTCAATTTTATAAATGTTCATTATACTACTATATATTGTCTTTACAATAGAAATTAGAAAAGTTACCCGGTTCTTCAAAATAAAACTCAGGAACTATATTACAAAGGTCACTATATTGGATCTATAAAAAATTCAATATACCACTACCTGGTCACTATTTGTTGAATTTAATTTTAACTATTGCATGCCTAAAATTCCAACGGAATTGCTAAAACATTACAACATATCATTTAAATGGATTTTTATTTGGTACTAAATCCTTCATTATCAATCTTTCACGCTTTTTATTAATGATAGAATTAGGAGCCCGAGAATCCTAGTTTTTAAACATTTCTACAATGATGCAATCCATAGAATTGAATAAACAGCTATTGCAAGCAAGACTACACCATATCCATGAGATTCTGATTCTCTTTTAAACATTTAACAAATATGTTTAGTTAATCAGCTTGAATATACGGGTAGAGAATGGACAGAAGATTGTTTTGAGCCAATCTAATCCTAATACCTGCAAAAGCATTAGAATGGAAAAAAAATCAAAAAGATTGCCTATTGTACCTTTGAGAGTTTCATCCAGGTGATCCTTAGCAAGTGACTTAAGACCGACCTTGCCATCCAGATCAACCTCTACTTTTCCATGAATAAATCTTAGAGAATAAGAAGGATAAGCTTTTTCATTGATGCACATGTACTTAAATTAAAGCATTCACACTAACATTTCCACAGGCAATGAATATAAACATATGAGTAAAACTTTAAGAAAGCAGAATCAACGCAAAATAATTTTTATAAGCAAATTTGGTACAATGAAAAGTAGTCACCTGAGTTGGAAAATTGCGTATGATATTTGCCTAGTAACCTCACCAGAAAGACAACACGCCCTCTTTTCTCAAAATTCTTCTGAAGCAATCACCAATACCCGTATAGGGCTTCTTAAGCTGTTCCATTTTCAACAATTCTCTTTGATTTTGCAATAAAAGTTTGACTCGATCCAAAACACCTCCCAGATTTCCACCACAACCTGCTAAAAAAAAACAATTTCATGTCTTAAAATAAATCGAAATGAGCTACTACCATTGATAAAAAACACAGCCGCATCAATGTTACATGTTTCCACCCCGAAATATGCTTAATGATTCTACATTATTATTCATTATCTTTAAGTAACTATAGTTTATATATCATTCCACTTTATCCGAATGTACTACATTGGTCAAACAATTAAACTAAATATTTTTCCCGCTTTAATTGTAATTCAGCAAGTCATCCTAAAGAAAATACTCAAATACCGGATGTGATTCAGAAGCTACAGAAGCTACAACTACAACATCAAAGCAATATAGAACATACATTCATCGCAGGTGTAAACCCAAATAAAACAATCAAAACTCTTTTAGAACTTTAATCAAACAATTGGACTACAAAAAATTTATAAGTGAGATATATATAAACATTGAAGAATCATTACCCATTCTTTTGAGAAGATATAAAACGCCGAACACATCATAATAATTGGGAAAAAAATATCATCCATTGACTACCTGATAAAAAAAAAGATATCATTAGTGAGTATAGTGAATCATTAAATCAACAACTATAGAACAAAATCACAAAGAACATGGTAAATACATATATATTGAATCAAGAGAAAATGATCTAAATATAAATAGATGAATAATATTACATAATAGAAATTCAAATTCGTGAAGGAGGAGAAGAAGAACAGGAGAATAAGAGAGCGCATAAAAGGAGAAGATAGGAGAAGAAGGCAAATCAAGTGGATGAATAACGTAGATGGAGTGATACAACTCATTGGGTATTTAGTTTGATAAGCATAATTTGGATGGATAGTCCGATAACCCATATTCTTATGTGAATTATAACTAATTTTGTATGTAACGGGTCAAGTTGGATAGTCCATAAACCCAAATAGTTGTAGTCAATTACCAAAGTAACCTTAAATATAATATAAATTATTAAAAATAGTGGGTATAATGGTAAAATTTTGGAATTCTTCACTAGCAGGAATTAAGATATGTTGATATGCCATTCACTTTGCTTTGTGACCACCACCTCTTCTCCATTTTTTGATTGCTTTTTAAAAGGTTGTGTGAAAAAGAATCAAATGTTATGAGGATAATAGAAATGTGTGATATTCTTCATGCCCCTTATATGGATAAGAAGGATTTTAAACTGAAACATAAAACTAATACATCTTTTTAAAGGATCACTGCCAATTTCTACTGGATCTAGGCAAAAGTGATCTATATCCATAAAAGAAATATTTCAACTACTTAGTTAGTAGCACCTCATTTACCAATCTGTTAGGAATCTGCCCGATTCCCTGCGAATGCGGAAGCGATTTGGTAAATATGTGCGCTTAGATCCCATAAATATACGTGATAGTAATGAAGCAACAAACCAAAAATACAGTAAAATAGACAAGAAATTTAACGTGGTTCGGCCTAGCCTACATCCACAAGAGCAACAACTTAACACTAGATAAAAGAGATTACAATATCCGGGTATCTGGCCCCTTGAATTTCATACAAAAATTCAGCCCTACAATACCTATTATGTATATCCCCAACTTACTGAAGTGTTTATCTCAAAACCTCCCCCTATCACTGTTTCCCGACAACCTTTCCTTCTCTCCCTCTCCCAACCCGGACAGTGTCACACAACCTGATAGAAAGACCCCTGCAGCGGGACCACCTCCGATGGCTGCAGTCAGACCCAAGTACCCTAAGGAATAGTTTAGGCACGAGGACCTTCTATCCTGACACTTCCTAAAAGCGGGCTAAACCGGCTTTCCTACTAGACGGACTATCTAGCAGCTATAGAGAGAGAAGAGAGAATTATGGTGTAATGTTACTAATGAAGGAGGTGAGTATTTATAGGAGTAAGGAATGGGGTTGGTGGGAGAATGGGGTTGGTGGGAGTATTTAGTGAGGTTGGTGAGTTTGGTGAAGAAACAAATGTCTGCTGCCCAACAATCTCCCCCTCTTTCCAAACTCACAGCTCTCCACTTGCACTCCATACCTGCGCCCTGTTTCCAAATAAACAAACTTCTCCACCCCAACGACTTCCAAAGCTCCCCCCGAGTCCAAGATTCCAAACTATACCCTAGTTTGCACATTCATTCTCGAATGCCCACTTGCTATACACACAAGTGTACCATTGATCTCTATTTGTCCAACTACATACATGTGAAGCAAACAAAATTCTGAGTCAGAGACTACTGATATAGACTCTGACAACAGTGATTCTGAATCAGAGATGCAGGAACTCTTTGCTATGTTTGCTAAAGCTTTCAAGAAAGGAAGATTCAACAGGAGAAGATTTAGCAAAGGACCTTTTCAAAAGAAGGAGGAGAAGAAGAGTAACAAAGGCAAAAGTGCAATTGTCAAGCTTGATAAGGCCAAGATCAAGTGCTTTAACTGCAGCGAGCTTGGACACTTTTCTAGTGAGTGTAAGAAGCCTAGGAATTTAGGAAAGGGTAATGCACTTATGGTCACACAGAAGGATTGGGCTGATTCCAGTGATTCTGAAGATGAATTGGATTATGACAACATTGTACTGATGGCAAATGTTTTAGACAAACCTGGATCTCCAAAGAAAACTTCTCCATCCTCTGTTAAGGTATCACTTCACTCTCTTGATTCATTTGATAGCTTAAATTCTGATGAAATTAGATCTATCCATGCTGAGTTTAAGAATCTTATGACTAATTTTAGAATTCTTACTTGTGAAAGAGATGAACTTAAGGTTAAGAATGATAAATTAGTTGATAGAAATAATTTTCTTGAATCTGAGTTAATTCAAATGGAAGAATACAAGTTAAGTTCTGATAAAGCTAAGCATGATTATAGTGTTATTCTTGAGGCTTATGACTATGTCAGAAAAGAACTAGAGGAAGAGAGAAATGTGATTAAAACCATTAACAATTCTGGTAAAAAGACTCTTGAAATCTTTGAAAGTGGAATTCGTGGTAAGGTTAATGGTTTAGGTTTTGATAAGGCTAGACAAGAAGAAAAAGTAGCTATTTTCAATGATGATGGTAAAGTGGAAGCTAGCACATCTAAATCTGAAGGTAAGAAAATTGTTTCTGAACCTAATCATGTTAAATTTGTTGATTCAAAAGGTACCCCCGTTGTACACAAAAGGATTAACAGTAGTAATTCAGATGAGAAAGTGTTAGAGAAACCTAAGAATGTAAACATAGGGTTTCTGTCTAAGTCTCAGTTGAAACAGAGATTAGATGATCTTTCAGAGTCTAGCAAGATCAAAAGAAATAGGAATGGAAAAGAAGGTATTAACAAAGAGAATAATTACAAGAATGTACCTGATGCACCTAGGAAAAAATGCTATAAATGTGGAAATCATAATCATTTGGCCCTAGACTGCAATCAAAAACCTTCTTGGAAAACTGAGTCCAGATTCCCCAAGACTCAGAAAATTCAATACCAACCACAGAAAGCTTGTTATCATTGTGGTAGTTTACTTCATTCCATTTACATGTGTAGAGAATATCATGAACTGTATTATGACTATTATTCTTTGAAATCTGAAACTCCTAGTCACAAACAGTTTGTGAAATCAAAGTCTAAGATTGACTCTGCAACAGGTAAAGTAAAAGCAAAATCTTCAAAGCATGTTGTCTCTAAATCTAGTAAGAAAGGATCCAATCAAAGTTGGGTCCTAAAAAATTCTAACTAGTTACTTTTTGTTTGCAGGGCACAGGAAAGAAGCATTCAATTATCTTGGACAGTGGATGCTCTGGACATATGACTGGAAAGAAGTCCCTGCTTACAAAGTTTAAGAGGAAAGCTGGCCCAGTAATATCTTTTGGAGATGGCAACAAAGGAGAAACTCTGGGATATGGCTCAATTGTTTTGGGAAATGTCATCATAGAGAATGTAGCACTAGTTGAAGGCTTGAAACATACTCTTTTAAGCATAAGTCAACTGGGTGATAAAGGTTATCAATCAATCTTTGATAGAGAAGGATGCAAAATCTTGAATATGAAAAATGGAGACATTGTTCTAATTGGTCAAAGACATGGTAACATATATGAAGCCAGCTTAAGTGATACATCTAAAGGAATTGTTAGATGTCTCTACAGCAAAGCAACAAGTGATGAAAGCTGGAATTGGCACAAGAAACTCTCACATCTCAACTTCAAGAAGCTTAATCAACTTGTTAAGCATAATTTAGTGAGAGGCCTACCTCAGGCAAATTTTGTGCAAGATGGACTTTGTGATGCCTGTCAGCTTGGAAAACAGAGAAGAACCACTTTCAAGAGCAAAGCTACAAATTCAATTACTGAACCATTTCACATGCTACATCTTGATCTGTTTGGTCCAGTAAACATTATATCTATCAGCAAGAAAAGATATGCTCTAGTGATAGTGGATGATTTCATAAGGTTTACGTGGGTGTTCTTTCTACACAAGAAGGATGAAGCTCCTCATCAAATCATTGAACTTGTCAAGATTATTCTGAATAACTCTGAGTACAAAGTCAAAGTACTTAGGAGTGACAATGGTACAGAATTCAAGAATTCTACAATGGAGGATTTTTGTGCAGACAGTGGAATCATTCAACAGTTTTCTGCACCTGGTACACCTCATCAGAATGGTGTAGTGGAAAGAAAGAACAGGACTCTCATAGAGGCAGCAAGAACCATGCTTGCAGATGCAAAACTTCCAACCTATTTTTGGGTAGAAGCTATTAACACTGCATGTTTCACTCAAAACTGTACCTTGGTAAATAGTCATGGAAAAACTCCCTATGAGATGATCAAAGGAAAGAAACCAAGTGTGAAATACTTTCACATTTTTGGATGCAAATGCTATGTCCTAAAAGTTCATCCAGAACAACTTGGAAAATTTGAAGCCAAATTGGATGAAGCAATCTTTCTAGGATATTCAGCATCTAAGGCCTTCAAAGTTTATAATCTCAGAACTCACATTGTTATGGAATCAATTCATGTTGCATTTGATGACAAAAAATTTGGAATTCTGCAAACTGATGAAAGCCATGACAAATTGGAATTTGAAAATCTAAAGAATTCTGAGATACTCTCCAGTGATGATGAAGGTTCTCCAGAAGGAATTTCTATTGCTTCTCAAAGGAATGCTACTGTTGAGGGGGAGCAAATAAATCAAGGAGAACACAGTGATCATCAGGAGCAGACTAGCTATTCAGAGTCTACTCCATCAGGAACTGATCTTTCAGAGTCTACTGAGGAAAGATCAATAACTAGCAGTGGTATGGAATCTACTGATTCTACTGATCAAGGGGGAGCTATTGAAGGTAGAGAGATTTCTTCTACAAGAGATACCACTAACTTAGGGGGAGAATCTAGCAGAGGCAATCTACCACCTGTTAGAAAATGGAGAAAGGATCATACTGAAGATTTGATTATTGGTGATCCAAATAGTGGTGTTCGAACTAGAAGATCAATTCAAAATGAATGCTTGTATAGTTGCTTTCTCTCAAAGAATGAACCTAAGAAGGTTGAAGAAGCCTTACAGGATCCTGATTGGGTAATTGCAATGCAGGAAGAATTAAATGAGTTTGAGAGAAACAAAGTCTGGAAACTGGTACCAAGACCCAAAGACAGATCAATTGTTGGTGCAAAATGGGTTTTCAGAAACAAGCTAGATGAATCTGGTATGATTGTAAGAAACAAAGCAAGACTGGTGGCCAAGGGTTACTCTCAGGAAGAAGGCATTGATTATGATGAGACCTTTGCACCTGTAGCAAGATTGGAAGTAATCAGGATGTTTCTTGCATTTGCAGCTCATTCAAAATTCAAGGTATACCAGATGGATGTATAGAGTGCTTTTCTAAATGGTAATCTTGATGAGGAAGTGTATGTGGAGCAGCCACCTGGATTTGTTGATCCAAAATTTCCAAATCATGTCTACAAACTTGACAAGGCACTCTATGGACTAAAGCAGGCACCAAGAGCATGGTATGAGACTTTGTCTAAATTTCTTCTTGAAAATGGCTTCACAAGAGGTACAATTGACAAAACTCTATTCTTTAGAAAAATAAAAGGTGAATTGCATTTAGTTCAAGTTTATGTTGATGATATCATATTTGGCTCTACTAATGAAAAGTTGTGTGCTAAGTTTAGCAAGCTTATGCAGTCTAAGTATCAGATGAGCATGATGGGTGAACTAAATTATTTCTTAGGCTTGTAGGTCAAACAGAATGAGACTGATATTTTCATTAATCAGTCAAAGTATATCAAAGATCTTTTAAGAAGATTTGACTTTCAAGACTGTGCAGTTGCAAAAACACCCATGGCAACAGCCACTAAACTAGACTCTGATCCTATGGGAAAGAGTGTGGATAATACTAGTTATAGGGGCATGATAGGCTCATTGTTATATCTAATTGCAAGTAGACCAGATATAATGTTTTCTACCTGTTTATGTGCTAGATTCCAAAGTGATCCTAAGGAATCTCATTTAATTGATGTGAAGAGAATTTTTAGATATCTCAAAGGAACTCCAAATCTTGGTTTGTGGTATCCTAGAGAATTTGATTTCTTCCTAATTGGCTATTCAGACTCTGATTATGCAGGGTGTAAAATAGACAAGAAAAGCACTACAGGTACATGTCAATTCTTGGGAAACAGATTGATTTCTTGGGCAAGCAAGAAGAAACAATCTGTCTCAACCTCAACTGCAGAAGTTGAGTACATAGCAGCAGGTAGTTGTTGTGCACAGCTCCTTTGGATAAGAAATCAGTTGATGGATTATGGTATGACACTTAGTAATATTCCTATGTTTTGTGATAATACTAGTGCTATCAAAATTGCAGAAAATCAAGTTCAACATTCAAGGACTAAGCACATTGATGTCAGGTATCATTTTATTAGAGAACATATTGAGAATGGTACTGTGGAACTTCATTTTGTTCCTACTGACAAACAGCTTGCAGATATTCTAACTAAACCACTTGATGAGACTACATTTAATAGATTAGTAAGTGAGTTAGGAATGTTAAATTTCTAGATCTTTAACATCTATAAAAGTAGCAAGGTATGTTGTTTTCAGCTTATAGACTTGATATTTTTGTTAGGATCTATATTTGATTGTTAAATGCTTTAGCTTTAACACTTTTCCTTGATAAATTTCAGTATGATAGACTTGTTAATAATCATCAGGATTAGAATTGTTATCAGAATGCTGACGTCATCAGTATTGTGTCAGTATCAGGATTGTGAAAATTGTTTCTGATCCTGACGTTTACTTTGTGTAGTAATCTAATTCTGAGTTTTGTTAAGTCTATGCCAGCAAGTTTTAATATGTGCATACTGATAATTTATACCATTAGTCAGATCATTCGATAAACAGGGAACAACAGACAAGTAGATAATGAGAAATTGTATTTTCATTAATTGAAAGCATTACATACATGGAAATGAAATACAAATATCCTTTTGTCTAATTTCTACTAATAATCCTATTCTTATCTAAAGTTGTTGTTGTTCTTAGTCTTCAAAGATCTACTTCAGGACAAGGAGCATCTCAAGAGTCACTTTGATGATTACTCTTGGATTCCTTGTCTGGGCGACTTGAATGAGAGTAGCTGACTTGAATGTATAGCTTCTCCATCAAGATCAACCTCAGACTCTCGGCCAAATTCTTCATCCTCAAGTTTTGAGGAGGTTAGAGGGTGATTGTATCCAACAGATGGATGTTCTAAGAGAAGGTTATGGACATTATATGGATCTACTCCAACCATGTCTAAAACGATGAAAAAAGTCATCTCTTCAAAGAGACGAATATTGAATCTTTGGTGTTCATCATCTGTGAGAAATTGAAAGATTGGGTTGAAGGTCATTGTGTTTTGTGGAAGCTCTGTGTTTACAGAGAGGTTTTGTGTGTTTTTAGAGTTAAGAAAGGTAAAAGACATCAATGGTTTATAAAGGAAAGAGTGAGAAGCTGAACAGTCATTTTAAATATTCAATGTATCGACGTATATATCTATGCGTATGACTGGTTCTTTCATATTTCCAAGATATTTTTGACAATCTAACAAGATTTTTTGTTTAGATTATTGATGTTCTTTTCAGGTTAAATTCTAAAATTGCCACGTGGAACTCCATTTAATCGTTGGAATCAGGATGATAGTGATCAGGAAAACGAAAGTGATTTCATCAGGATTGATGATTATTTTTATTATTTTTAATCACATTCAGAGTTGTGATTATCTTGGTGAAAAAGATCACATCAGAAAATGAAGCTGATCAGTATTGATTTAATTTTGATTTTACCCTGATTTATTTCATGAAAATCAATTTTGGATTTTATTTTCCAAAAATCATGGGTAAACTGTATTTTTCAGGGACTGACACCTGTCAACCTACGTGTCAACGTGAGTTAGTGGGTCTGAAGGATTTTTGAATATATCTTTATTTTGAGACTCTGATTGTTTATTGCTAACTTCTAATTCGTATTTCCTAAGGCAAAAACATTCATTCAAGTTTTCAAGATCGCTAATCAATTTCAAGATTTCTCAAGTTCATTTCAGATCAAAAATGGCAGCTCAAAGAAGTCTACCTAAATCAGTAGCTTTCAAGTTTGGTGATTTGATTTTATGATGAATAATCATGTAGCAGCTATCACCAACAAGGAAGGGGTGTCATCTGATTTTCATCCGATTATGGACTTTTTGGTGAATGGACCATTAAGTTATGCATTGTCAGCATCTCCAGAAATAAATCAAGCTGCTGTTTCACAAGCTTGGGAGAATGCTGAGATAATTGATTCTACTCAGAGTCAATCAGGTAAGATTGTTCTACACTTAGGACAATATACTTATGACATTACTGAATCTGTTGTTAATTCAGTACTTCGCTTACCTATTACTGATAATTATTCAAATGAACCATCTGATGATGATGTAAGAACTATGTTGTCTGCATTAGGTTATAGTGGATCTCTAGACAACATGAGCCAGTTAAATAGGTCTTTTCTTAGGAAGGAATAGTCTTTCTTCTTTGATCAAATTGCTAAATGTTTTACTGGCAAATGTAGTTCTTTTCAGCAAATTACTTCTGTTACTTCACATATTGCTTATAGTTTGCTTTATGATAGAGTAATTAACATTGGTCACATTATCTTAAGTCAGATGTGTATTAAACTTGGGTCAAGAGATCAAAACAGGAAAATGGTTTATTATCATAGATTTATGCAAATGTTTATTAACCATTTTATTCCTGATGTTGAAGCTAGATTTGGTAGAGAACATTGTGTTTCTTCTTATGTACATCAAAAGAGAATTTTCTCTAACATTACAAAGAAGGACAATGAAAAGAATCTAGATGAAATACCTGCAATTCATTATCCACATCATGTTCAGGTAATTCTTAAAACTCATCTTCCTACTCTCTATAATTCTTCTTTCTTTTGTGGTGAAATGGCTCAGGAATCTCATTTGGAGGAGAACCCACCTGTGTCTACCCAAGTAGCCCAAAACATTATAGTCTCTGAAACAATTCAAGAACCAAATTTTGATCCACAGCCTGTTGTTTCAAAGAAACCAACCTCTGGTGTTTCTCAAAAGACATCAGTTGTAAGGAAGAGAAGATTTGTTGTGTCAAGTAGTAGTAGTTCTAGTGAAGATGATGATAATATATCTCTTTCTGAGAGAGAAGAATTGAAGGCTGCAATTCGACTTTCTAAGCTAGGACAAAGAGATGAAGCACCTAGTCACAGCCAGGCTGCAGTCTCTCAAAAGGCTGTAGTACTTAAAAAGGGAAAACAGTTACTGGATACTGTCTCTCAAAAGACTATGTCTATTGAAAAAGGATCTCATCCCAAGATCATTTCTGTGTCTACACCTCTTGAGTCTTCTCAGGATAAATCTTTTTCTCACTATACTAGGAGAACAAGGAGAAAGATTCATTTGTCACCTACACACACAGAGTCTAGTCCAACAAACATCATGCAGGTCTCTTCAAATGAAGCTACAATCAAGTCAGCAAATGACTATAGAGATCTGGATATTGATTCTTTATGGGAAACTACATTATCATACAGACTGGCTATGAGAGTTATTTCTATCAAAGTGAAGCTATCCAAGCCTGTTCTAGATTTTCTGGTTGAAAGAGTACCAAAACTTTTATTTCCAGAAGAGTATGGACTTCTACATCAAAGACTTGACTTAATGAAGATGTTTTTCTATGTATCTGTCAGAAGACAATTAGTCAAGAAATTTGGACTCTCGAAGCATGTTGCACTTCAATCACTTCATGCATATTTATTTGACAAGGATGTCATTATTAAAGATGCTTCAGCTCAAGGTGAACAACTGGAGGAAGTAGGTAGAGGAATGCAGTCAACAGAAGATACTATTGCACCAGTGGTGGATAGTAGGACAGATCAGATCACAGTCACTGCAACACAAGAACCATCTAGTCAGAGGTTGGATGACTCAGGAGCTGTGATAGCTGATGTTGAAAGGTCTTCTGTGATGACTGAAATTGCAAGTGAGAAACCCTATGATATGGGAGGAATAACTTTGACTGATTTTCTTGAAGATCAAACAAACATTGTTCAATCAGAGTCTATCTACCTTGAGGGTGAGTCTCAGCAAACAACACTTAAAGACGGTGACATACTAACTATGGTGTCTAATAAAGTATTACTGAAGACATCAGAGTCTAGTAGAGAACCTGAAAGTGGTATACTGGAGCCTGTAGTCTCTGAAAAGAAAGAAGATGATTGTAAGGGTTTAGAGACTATAGCAGCTCACTCCTTGGAGAAAACCTCAAGCCCCTTGCCAAATGAGGAACCCTCTTTCCATGTGAGTTCAGGTATAAAAACTTCTTCTAAACTCTATTTTTCTGTAGGTCACGAGAGCATTTATCCAAATTTGAGTGATACACTTGAAAAGATGGATATTGATCCACAATCAGAGAGGCTGGCTCTTGACCAGGCAAAAGGAGAGGTAGAAAGAGTGTTGACTTTAGATAGTCAAAGTGAGAATGAGGGTATGGATGATCAACTCTATAGTGAGGGAGAGAAAATTAGGAAACCACCATCGTTTGATTTCTGGGATCAGGTTTTTCCTGAATCTTGGTCTGACAATCTTGGCATGGATGCTGGTACTTATTCTTTTATTAAGATGTATGAGAAGAATGACTTAGCAAAGCACAATGCAAAGCCAGAAGTTAAAGCTCAGAAGCAAAAAAGAATGGCTTGCAGGAATTATAAACAGAAGAGGTGAAAGGCTAAGACAAACTTCTACACCACCAGTACCAGAAGATATTCCTAATGATCCTAGTATTCCTTTGTTTCTACTACCAATATCAGCCAGAATTGAGACATCAACAGTATCTGATCAATCTAAGGAGTCAGGATTTGTAGATGTTAATACACAGAATACTGGTGAAGGACAAGATGATCATATTGCAACTTCAGATCAGAAAGATGAAGATGTTTGTAACTCTAATCGAGTTTTATTACTTGAATATCATTCTACACATGCAACTTCTTCTACAAGAATTGAATCTGAAGAGATTCCAAACACTTCCAACATTGAAGTCAATTCTGAAGTTCTAAAAGACATTCAGAAATCTCAAGTTGAAATTAAATCAAGACTTCAAACACTTGAAGATAACCAAGTCACTATTATGGAAAATCAAGCAGTTCTGATGAATCTCATTTGTTCTGTTACTAAATCTCTTGGACTTAATGTTGCTGATGTCAAAAAGGGGGAGATAAAAATAGTTCAAAGGCAACAGACTGGGGGAGAAGATAAGCAGACTGGGAGAGATAAAAGAAGAACTAAGGATGACAGAGGTGAATCTTATCAGGGAAGTGGTAAAGGAAAAGAAGCATCAAATAGTTGAATTCTTTCTACTAAGTACTGGATACTATGTCTATATCTAAAGAGGGAGGTACTTAACTTCATGATTTTTGAATTCATAAATTCTATTCTGATTGTATTGTTATATGTTTTGACATCAACAACTCAGATTTATGCTTCAGGTTTTAAAGCATAAATAGGGGGAGATTGTTAGGAATAATACATGAGTTGTGATGTTAAGAATAGAATTTTACTTATACTTCTTGTATATCCTGATCTTATAAAGGATTTAGCACTTTGTATAGGAGATATGTGTTAGACAGTAGACTGTAGAATTTAAGTCAGGAATGAACAGTGCATCGAGTACTACATGTCAGGAACTGAGATTGAATCCTGATATGTCAAGTCAAATACTGATCAAGTACTGATGGAATGGTCAGATCCTGATGCAAGAAGGAATCCTGATATCAGTCATGTTACAGATGATGTCATTATGGATGCTACAGAAACTGGCAAGTGCTATAAAACAGGATCTTTGTTTGAGGAACAAGCAAGAAGATTTTATGAAGGAAAGAATTTTCTATTGATGGAAACTATCAACTGGACGGCAGAACATTGTCATGTATAGATTATCTTTCTGTGATTAGTTAATAGGTAGCATTATAAATACTCTCTCTATATCATTGTAAAAAGAGGACGTGAGAGGAATTGTGATTTTGTATGCGTAGCTCTGTATAAGGTTTGTATTTGAGAGTTTGAAACAAACAGAGAGAGAGAGATTTATTTTGTCAGCAGCTGCTAAAGGTATTTGTACACCTTTGGTAGAGTTTGTATTTGATCTTATTAATACAAACAGTTTGATTCATTCGTTTATTCTTGTTTATCTAATCAAGCAAAAATCAGACATGATTATATAACTTGTATTCAACCCCCCCTTCTACAAGTTATTCGAGTTAACACTTATTGACTATGGTCTAAAAGTTGAGAAGATTCCAATTTTCTGTGACAACACAAGTGCTATTGCCATCACAGAGAATCTAGTGCAACATTCGAGAACCAAGCATATTGACATCAAATACCACTTCATTAGAGAGCATGTGATGAATGGTACAGTAGAAATGCACTTTGTGCCAAGTGAAATGCAGCTTGCAGATATCTTCACCAAGCCTCTTGATGAATCATCATTCACAAGATTGGTAGGTGAACTAGGTATGCTTAATTTTTCATAATTCCTAGTGATATCTAATCATACTAAATTGCAGCTAGAAATGTGTTTTGATTTACTTGAGAATTAAAAACTCTAAGAAAAATTTTCTGCAGAAATTTTGTCTAAGGCAAAATTTGCTTATCAACGGATATCCTTTTAGCCGTTGGTAGTATAAACACATTACTAGATTTTCGTATGTCAACGGATAACAGGTTATCCACGTCATCGATGGATAAACTGTTTCTCAACCGTCCATTCTATATCCGTTGACATACATTTTTTTTAATTATAGCCATTGGTAAATGTGTATATTTAGTCATGGCTGTACTTCTTTTCTTTTCATTTATTATCTGACAGTTACTTTTGTCAAATGGAGTAATTACTTTTAATTATTTCATTTTTAACTCTTGAAAAATATAAAAGGCTGTCTTGTGCTCTCACATCTCACTTTTATTCATTTTCAAGAATCTCATAAGTTAACTGCATCTTCTTCACTAAAACTCTCCACAACAAAAATTCAAACACTTCAATGGCGCCTATTGTTAAGATGATGTCTTCCACTGGGTTTACCTATGAGAAGAACAATTTCGCGGCCTTTGTTGATACAGTGAATGCTCCAGAAGCTTATCACACCATGATGAATTTCGTGAAGAAATGCATACTATCATATGTTATGACTGCCACCACTCCTCTAATCCACGAGGTAATTGAAGAGGTGTGGGCATCTGCTGAGTACATTGGCACAGACGGTACACTTGCTTTTTCTTTAAAGGGTAAAAACTATGTAGTTAATTCTGATGTGATAACTGCTTGTTTAAAATTGCCTGAGAATAACTGTCTGGAAGTACCCAGTAATGCTGAAATTGTTGCCATGCTTAATTCCATAAATTATGCCCTTAGTACTGAGAACTTAGGGAAAATTGTTAGGAAAGGTATGGTTAAAGAATGGAGTTATTTTTGTGATGCCTTCATTAAAACTTTTTCAGGCAAAATTAGTAATTTTGATGCTGTTACCCATTCCATGCTAGTTATGATGTGTATGCTTTTGACTGATAAATTCTATAATTTTGGCACACTAGTCATGTATGAGATAGCAGCAAAATTAGGTAAAAAGGAAACTATGAGCAAGAATATCTATTTTGCTAGATTTTTTATGCTCTTAGCACTGCATGTATCTGAGAATGAGCTATCCATTGCTAACCCGGATAGCAAGTTCAATTGTTTTGTTCAGGAGAAAAGAGTCTTAAGTGATTTGATTCGAATGAACTTAAATGCAGAAGTACAATTGGTATATCTACCAATTGTTCAGGTAACTATTTCTAATCCTGAAACTTCTATCTCTAACTCCCAAATTTCTTTGCCTTCTAGTGTCACAATGGAGTCTGTAGTTGTGACCAAACAGGCTCCTACCAAAGTGACCAAATCCAAAGTTTCAAAACCACAATCTAAAAAGCAAACCTCAAGTGTCTCTCAAAAGACACCTGTTGTAAAACTTACCAAAACTCTTGAGGGGAGTGTGAAGGTGGTAGTGAGTGGTGAGGGACAAGGTGAACATCAAATAAGCCCTAAGGATAAGGAAGGTGAGGCAGGTGCAACCAACATTTCAGTCTCTCAAAAGACTGTTTATGAACCTACAAGCCAAATTCTAGTTACATCCTCTCGACAGGGTGTGACTACTGAATCAAGTTCCCCACAAGGAACACTGCACAAAAGGGTAAGGGACACTAGCCCTCTCTCAAAAACCTATGAAAGAATAGTAAAATCTAAAACCATAGGGGAATCACAGGGTACACACACAGTACAAGAAATTGTACCTTCTCAAACTCAGGTTGATGTGGCTCCAATAAATGTGGAGTCACAGCCCCTTGATCTTAACATTCAAATCGATACACATTTCAATCCACCATCACCAACTCCATCTCTGGATGTGGATATGATATCTACATCAATTCTTGATTCTCCATCTTTAAGATTCTTGGAGAAGCCCCACTCTGCAATTGGTGGTCATCATCTTCTAGATGATTTGTTGGGCCATCAATAATCAATCTCCACAGATTCAGTGTTGGTTTTCACTTCAACGGATACTATCTTTCCTTCATCAACGGATATCCTTCATCCGTTGACAAGTGTTTCTCCATCAACGGATGCGCCTATGTCTAGTCATCCGTTGACAGCTATAACTACTCCATCAACGGATATTCCTTATCCTTTGATAACTCACTCTACTACTGCTATATCTGACATTCCTGTGTCAAGTGTGGAGGAGTTCTCAGTAGTTGAAACACTTTTAGGAATGAGGGAAGGGAGTGAGAGGCTGTCTTGTGAGCAGGCAAAAGGAGAGGCAAATAATGAGAGGATGACCATTTCTTCAGGTCAGGCAAAAGGAGAGCAAGAGAGTTCCACCTTAGTAGGTGAAGGTGAGGGTGTGAGCCCCTGATGCAAGAAAAGAGAGATGAGTGGAGAGAAGGGACTACAGGAGAAATAAGGTAGGAAGATTCAGCCATTGCAAGTGAGTTAATGGAGGTTAATGAAGCTTCTAAAGAGATGGAATTTCGACAAGAATAGCAGTCAATCATTGACTCCATCTCTTTGGATCCTGAAACCTTTACTCATCCTGTTTCTGCCTATCAAGTCATGGCACAACAGGGCAATGTGGAGGCAGAGGAGGCAATGCACCTAGTGCACACCTCACAATCTCTACAAAGAGCAAAGGAAGCTTTGACAGCTCTGCCTTCAGATGTTGACAGTGAAGAGTTTGGCAATAATGACAGTGATAGCACATCAAGTGATGAAGAAGTAAATGTGGAGGATACTCCAGAATAGCTATTTTCTGCTACCACTGTGGTTGGTGACTTCAATGTGGAGATTATGAAGCAATATCAATCTGCTATGGCTGAGCACCAGAATGCAGACCCACAGAGGAAGGCTGTCCTTCAGCAAATACTGGCCTCCCTCAAACTTCACAAGATGCATATGGTTATTCAAAGAACACAACAGGAGAAGGTCCAAACTGCAATAAGGGAAATGAAAGTAGAACTAGATGCCAGGATTGAGGCACTAGCCCCTACTACCACTCAGAAGGTGCTGTCTAGCAAATTATTGAAGGATGATAGTCTGGCCAAATCTGTTAAGCATCTTTCCTCCAGAGTGGATAGTATGGAATCTCAAATGCAAACATTCATTGCCAACCAAGCCAAACAGACTGAGCTACTGGAAAGGCTACTTGCAGCCTCACCTCCAGCCCTTGATGCTAACAAAAAGGGGGAGAAAAAGGTAGAAGAGGTTGCAGCTACTTCTAGTCAAATTCCAGCTACTTCTAGTCAAATTCCAACATCCAGTAGCAAGATAGCACAAAATGAGGGGGAGCAACAGCCAGTTATAGTGGTCAATCCAACAGAGTTCTCTATAGAGGCTTCCCCTGTGAAGAAGAAATAAATGGTGTTGCCTGAGATTCAGAGTCTATCAGAAATCTCAGATGGTGAAAGGCAAACCAGAATAGAGGCCTTAGAAAAGATCAACAAGGAGGCAAATGAAAGAATTCTGAGGACAAAGAGAATGATCAATGCATCTATTGCATCAACTCTGTTCTCTTGCCAAACCTCAGCTCCAACAATATCTACTACAATTCTGAAGGTGCTCACTCCAGCAATTGTGGCTCCTACATATTATGATGCTGGACCTTCTTATGTCAAAGAATTTGAACCCATCATAAAAACCAGAGTTTACTCTCCACCAAAAGCAAATGGGAAGAACAAGTTACAATTGGACTTTCCATTTCCCAAGGATGATGATGAGAAGCTAATGGGAAAGACAATCAAAGAGTTAAAGGAAAAGACAAATAAGAGTGTAAGAGATTGGATGGCTGTAATAATAAGGAATGGAAAAGTGTTAAATATATCCAACAGCCATCTTAGATTTGTTGAAGAAAAAAGAGAGGAGACCTCCAAACTTCTAAGGGAAGCTCATCCAAGTGAAGAAAATCAATATGAAAACTCAGATGAGAAGCAAACCAGGCTGGCTCAGGAGTTAGTGGATGAGGTAGAGGATGAAATGAGGGAACCTAAGGAAGTCCCCAAATCCAAACCTAAAAGGAGAGTGAAATCAAAGGCAAGGAGGCCTGTCTCTCCAGAAATTGTAAGAAGTGAAACTGTTGGCTCATCACAATCTATTTCTACACAAGTATTCAACCCAACTGTGAATTTCCATGGTGACCCTATAATCCCTAAAGAGGAACCAATGAATCTTGACTCCATTGAGGTTCCTTCATTCTTGCTGAAGCCTCAACAGAAGCCTAAACAGAAGAAAAGGATACCAAGGAAGCAACCTTCAAAGGAACTAATTCAAGTTGCTAGGGTACCTGCTATTGTCAAGCAGCCAATCTTGGAAAACAAGGATGATTTTTTCTATCAGGAAGATATTGAAGAATACTCTGGCATGAATCTGTATCTGGATGAATTGTCAGAAGTAAGAGGAATTGACAAATATAAACATTTGCCTGAGAGATTGGTCTTTGTATACAAGGGAGGAAAGGAAAGGACATGGCCACTACAGAGGGTTCTTGGAGAAAATTATCTGAACTTAACCAAAGTGTTCTCTGCAATCAAGAGATACACAGGGTTCTCCAAGATAGCAAAAGGGGAGATACTGGACAGAATAGAACAGATAAGGAGGGAATGGAACTCACCATCAAGACTACCAAGGAAGATGAAGATCCCATACAATGGACAGAAAATCCACCTTCAACCCTTCTGGATGTTGGAGTTCAGGGATGAAGATGGTAACAGGAGATTCTTCAGGTTAGAAGACCAACTATCAAAGGCTAGTTCTCAATACCTGAGATGGTTACAACAAAAGCTAAATCCAAAAGTTGTTGAAGAAGATACCTTCTATAGGCAACTCCAAATGCAGATTGAGTCCAACTCTGCCAAAGAAGGAAAATCAAGGGTGATGCCAACCAGAGAGAAGAAACAGTAAATCTGCTCAGTCTAGAGGAGCACTTCTCTGTAAATTTCTCAAACTTCTTGTGTTTAAATTTTGAAGCTTAATACAATTATGCATCTATCAGTAAATACCTCTAGGGAAATGTTTTGTTATCATCAAGGTCCTAAATTTATGGCTTTATGTTCATCAAGCATAAATTGGGGGAGATTGTTAGGAATATGTTGTACTTGATGATAACTTCACATTCTATGCACAAAATTGTATAAGTCATGTTTTGTAACTGTCAACGGATGAGACATTATAACTCTATCCGTTGACAGCTAGCTCATCAACGGATGAGGTTTTGTAGCATACTGCAGTATCTCTATTTATCAGTTGATAGTGTTTTTATTCAGAGTCATGTTGACCATCAACGGATAGGCAGAATAGGGTAGCCAATTGTAAATAAGCTATGCAATGTAATTCTGTTTAAGTGAAAGTGTATCAACAAATGAGAACAAGACTCTATCAACGGATACAACTCAAATCTACAATATCAACGGATACAGCTCAAACTACCATCAACGGATGACAGTGTACAACATCAACGGATAATCATTGACACTTTCTTCTATGCTAGCTGGGAATTAGCAGTTGATAAGGATAGGTTTGACTGACAGATCACATGGGTTGATAGTAGGTATAAAAAGCAGTATGGAAGCCATACTTTGGAAACGCAGAAGAAAGAAGCATTCCATTTACACAGTACATACAAGAAAGGTGCAGGGGACATGTCTTTTTACAAGGACAACCTTTCGGCTACATGTGGATTTGGAGTGGAGTAGCAAATCAGCTTGAATTAGATTAATATTATCTTATTCCTATAGTACTTGTAAACTTGGGATATATAACCAAGTGTAGCAACTCTTTAAAAACTAAGAAAATAGAAATATTTGCTTAGGGTTTCTTGAATATCTTTAGAAGCAAAGAGTTGTAAAACAGCAGATGTGTACTTCTGTATCACAGAGTTTTCTTTGAATAAAAGTCTCAGGTGGTATATTTAACCACCTGATTTTTTATGTGTTTGTGAATCATTTCTCATTCAGCAATTATCTCCTTATAGATTTCTGTGGTTCTTACCAGAAATCTATAAATATCAAGAATTGTATTCAACCCCCCCCTCTACAATTATACAAGTGTGTAATATGGGAATAACACCCTTGAAGTATGGATTATTGTATACCTTTACACATTCAGTAAAAAAATCTGTAGTATTTTTATTAAGTATACTTATCATTTTCGGACCTTTAAATAACATAGTTTTGCAAATATATTTTCGAGTTTTTTGACTTGCACCAAAGTAGGACATTCAAATTTTAATAAATATATAAAAAATACAAAAAAATATGTAAAATATAATCCCTCTGTCCAAACCAATTTTTTACTTTTTTTACACTTTCTAGCACGCATTTAAGGTGTATTTTAAGGGTAGTTCCATAATTTATTTTTAAAATTTTCTTTTTTTTGTATAAAAATATATACATTATTTTTTTATACAAAAAAAGAAAATTTTAAAATTAAGTTATGGAACTATCCTTAAAATGCACCTTAAAATGCGTGACAGAAACCTCATTGGAATTGAGGGAACAATTTTTATGACCCTGAAATAGACATAAGTTTTTAAGAAAATTATGATTTTTGTCATTTACGAATCTAAAAAAAACATAGTTCGACATCTTTTTTTTTTTGTTGCCATTTTTGGCTTGTACCAAAGCAGTAGTGAGCCCTAAAGATACAATTAATGATACATTAACTAGACCTAGCTTGGTCCAAATATGAAACCCATTAATGAGGCCCGAAACCCTAATTGAATATTAGTTTCATAATTAATATTGAGGACTAATTAATAACTTGAAAATAAGAGTCAAATAAGTATACAATATCTTTGTGGGTGACCTCCAAGACAACTACTCAAACATGGAAACATGTCATTGTCTAGTTGGTAAAGTTTGTGATTGTTATAGTAATTTCTGCTCCAATGTGCCTGATTTTCTCATGTGTACTTTGCTCGTTCTTTTAATGAAGCCTAACCTACAAAAAAACTTATTACGAGTACTATTTAATTTATACCATATTCTTTAATTAGATGGAAAATAAGAAAAAAAATCGAAACCGACAAACGGTTAACCGAGCCGAAAAAAATCATTCTGAATAGTTCTTTTATTACAAACTATTGAATTGCATAAATAACATAGTTTTCTTTTGTACCTTTTATCATTTTTTAAAGTATTCTTTTGTAATAAATAAAATAATTATTATAATAATTTAATAAATAAATGATTAATTGAAATAAATTATCTCGACCAGTGTTTGGCAAAAGATATCATCTAGTATTATATCCTCATATATAATAAGCATAAGAATGATCTTATCCATAATTTTCGTCACTGTACAACCAAAATAATCTTAACCGTCGAATCTAATATTTTTAAAAATAGACGATCAAGATTATATCACATTAAAAGAGAAAATTATAATCTAAAATTAAAATAAATAAAAAAAGAAAAGGTTGCATTAGAAGTAAATTTTAGAAAGAAAATTAAAATAAAAAAAGATATAATTATTAAAAAAAGATTGTATTAGAGTTGAATTTTGAAAAGAAAACCATAATCTGAAAAGTATATAATTAAAAAAAGTTGTATTAGAATTGAATTTTATTTTTTTATAAATAGTATTTAAATAATTGATATTTACTATTTAGGCTCTATCTTGAGATCTAGAAATCAGATTTGGATGATTTTACAATCCACACGAAACTCATAAATTATCTTTAATTTAGTGATGATTTAATAATTATTATTCTAATGAAAGCACTCAGAATCTCAAGAGAAAATATAATTACGAATTTTTGCATTAATTCTATATAATGTAGAAGACATATATTGATCTCTTAAATGTATAAACCTAATCATATATGATTTAAATCATTGACATATACTTTTTTGTATTTCAATATAAATACTTTTTTTAGTTTATAACATATTAAAATTTTAAATATTTTTTTATGTTAGATCCAACAGTTTTCATCTATTTATTTTAAGATCTAACGGTTCTTATTTATTTTGTCATACGGAGGACCAGACTATCGATTATCAAAGTTTTGGATAAAATCTCTTCTACACTTATTATTAAAATTGTATTTGGTTGTTAGTAGAACAATCTTCAAATAATAATAAGGGTAGTTTGATAATCAAAATGAATTATAAGTAGAATTCATAAATCGAATAGAATTTTCAACGTAAAAAATCGTCAATTTCTTTTTTTTTTGTTTCTACATAGGTTTAATCGGAAAATAATTGTTAAACCATTACTAAATTAAGGATTATTTTGTTAATTTCACGTGGGCTATAAAATCGTTCAAATCAAATTTTAAGAATTCAAGATAGAGTATAAATATTAAATCGAATGTGTAAAATCTTTTATATATCAATTTTTTAACAACAATTTGATATGTAAATTAATAACATATAAAATTAAAAGAATTAATATAATTATAAATATTAAAAAAGGAGTCGTGCGTTGCACGGGTTATAAGCTAGTATGATAAAATTTAAATATATTAAATACACGGATAATCGATTAATTATCGATAAAATTATCAAAAGGGTAATGTCCAAAAATACCATTTTTTTAAAATTTTATTACACAAATATCAATTAAAAAATTTTGGCCAAAAATACCAACCTATTACACATTTACAAAATGGGTAATGCTATTACACATTTGAGAAATGGATATCATGTAAGAATTTTAAAAAAACGAAAAAAAATAATAAAAAAAAATAATTTAAGTGTGTCACGCATTCTAGGAATGCGTAACACCCCAACTATGGAGGTGTTACATATTATTGGAATGGACACAAATAATTTTTTATTTTTTTTTTATTTTTTTGTAATTTATATGCATTACCCATTTGATTACACACATCGGTATAAGACCATGAATTAAACTAATTTCAATTCAATATACATCAGCTAAGAAGCATTCCAACTTAAATCACTAAACATAAAATTAAAGACTATACATACATTTAAATCAAAGCCTATACAGATAAAAAGAAAACAATTAACAACAAATAATTTTTTATTCCAACAAATATAGAAAGCCCTAACTCTCTCAGCAGTAGACCATAGGTTTCCAGATTCGAACATATAACAAACATATAAATATAGTAAAAACATGTATGCTATATGTGAGATAAGAAAATTAAAAATACCTAAAAGAGACAATATGTTAATTCTTGTCGATCCTTTCTCCTGTGCAAACACCATCATGCTTAGTCTTGCTTTCATGATCAATTCATCAAACAGTTTGTGAGCATAGTTTGATCTGCAATAAAGAAAAACAAAAAGATGAATAAAATTATATAATCTCGAACATGGTGGCAAATAAATTAGGAAGAGAAGTTCAATCCATCACATGCTGCGGTGCATCCTGCAATTAAATTAGAAAATCATGATTAGTAAAATTAATAGATATAATTTGGTAGAGATGAGAGAACTGAAGATAAAAAGGAGAAATTATTGATAGTTGTAGCCTTGTTGGTAAGTATTCAAATTTGAATTCTTGATAACCGTGTGTGATACATACTATATCTTTCAAGATATGGAAATTGTCAAGCTTCAAAGAGAAGCTTCAATTTTTTTTATTATATAAACAATGTATTAGTACAGAAGCCTTTAGATGCAAGACACGTATGCGATGGCATTTTTGAAATATAGCTCAACAGTAGGGGCAATGACTTAAATTGCATGAAACATTATTAATAACATCCAACAGACACTATTATATAGGGTTAATTGGCTTATTCATCATTGAACTGAATTTCAACTTGCAAGTGGGTAATTGAACTCAAAAAGTTTGCAGTCAACTCATCATACTAATTAAAACTTGCAATCTCATAACTGCCGTTAACTCATTTAACGGGACTGACGGAAAAATGACGTGGCAAGAATTTTAATGGGTAAAATGGCTAATTCATAACTGAACTGATCATCAACTTGCAGATGGGTAATTGAACTCAAAAAGGTTGCAATCAACTCATCAATTAGTGTTATAAAAATATTCTAAACAATAATATATAAAAATATATGATGGAACGATATTTTTTACTTATATTTAGTGTTATAAAAATATTCTAAACAACTAACTTATTAATCTAGCTCTTTAGCCTGTGCAAAGAACGTAAACGTGCACCCTCCAAATTTTAATTATTTATTGATTTTCAAAAATATATCTAATATATCAGTATGTTGTACGAGATAGTTAATATTTGTAATATTCATCTTGTGAAGCTAATCATTGGTCATATATAAATTTTATATATTTTTTACTTATTAAATATAATGTATAATTTTTTTTCCCAATATTTGAGTTTAGATAATATGGCGTGCAAGAGATGTACATATTATATATATCTGTGTGTCTGAGAGAGAGAGAGAGAGAGAGGGATGAATTTCTCACAATTTTATACCACCTAAAATCTAATTTTGTAATCACCTTTTGTGCTTGTAATTAATTCGGTTAATCGCAAATTAAACTTTTTTTGTCTAAGACACAAGTAGACATATAAGTCATATGAACATGTTTGTTCAAGTACAAATTGTAATATAAAAATATTGAAATACTATTAAATAATGAGATATGTGCGTGTTTTAATGTGTAATTTCAGTTATTTAGTTGCAAACCTTTTGAGTTCAATTACCTATTTGCAAGTTGAGGGTCAGTTCAGTTATGAATTAGCCATTTTATCCCTTACCTGTACAAAATTAACGGACCTCCGTTAAAAGTCAACGAAAGTTAAAGGTCGTGCAAGTTTTTAATAGTTTAATTATGAGATTGCAAGGTTTAATTAGTTTAATGACGTTAATGCAAATTTTTTGAGTTCGATTACCCAACTGCAAGTTGAGCACGAGTTCAGTTATGAAATAACCAATTAACCCCTATTATATAATCTGGCAAAAAAAAAAAAAAAAAAACCCTATCTTATATCTATATAAAGTAAAATCCCGGGCGACACACGTGGATGCCTCAAACCATCCTAAGAGCATCTCCAAGGGTGAAATCTAAATTTGTTAGCTATAATGGTTATCTAAATGGATTATACAATTTTTTTGCTAACAGTGCAGATATACACTCCAATGGTGTTATGTATAATTATGTTAAGCTAAAATTATACCTAATAGCTTTTCTAGTTCAACATATATATTGAATCATACATGGTTATCTATATTCTTTTTGCTAAGGGGTGATGGTTGGAGTACAATATTTTTTACATATCATCTAAAAAAGCCACCTAGATGACACATGGGATGACACATAGATATTTTAGCTAACAGTTTTCTAGCCTTGAAGATGCTCTAATCCCATTATTCTTTTTCATCAGGCATTCAGATATTTACCCCCCTCTCTCTCTTAATTCCACATTTCCACTCTGTGAAATGCGTAAAGGCACTCAATTATGTCAATTTTCGTCCTTTTCTCTCCCAAACCTGATCCAGCCGAAAGTGTATAAATTGTTCCGGCAGATTCTAGAATATTTATCTGGGGATTTGTCGTCACTCGTCACATGCTCATATTTTTCATTTTTTATTTCTTCTAATTGTTACTCTATTTTATGAATTGAAATGCTTTACTGAGTGATTCCTGCAAAATCGATGGCTCCAAAGACTCGAAGAAAGAGCCTCAGGCTGTAGGTGATGCTTTTTCCTTTCTGGTAATTTTTTCAACATGTATATTGTTCGCATTTCTGCATACATTTTTATGTTTTACTTACAATTTTATGTTTGTATTATCGAAGATTATTGATGAATTTTGAGTTTTCGAAGGGAATATGTTGTGTGTGTACATGATTTTGTTTGTTATCAACACTCGATTTGTGTTGTTAGAAAGTTGAAACCCAAGATTACGAGAACTCGGTGCATCTTGTGTGTGTTCATGTGTGTGTATATTGAATTTGTAACTTATGGATTAGGGATTACTATGTAACATGAATCGTTGGGGTTTTCTTTGAAGTGGATATTAAAATGTTTGGAGTGTATGGTCATAATAAAATAAAATTTGTTTGGAATAAGATCTTGTATTTTGTTTGGCATGTGAATATGGGATGGCCGAAAGTACAAGAACTCATTGCACATGTTCTATCATGTATGTAGTTATAATCTTACTGTCCTGATTTTTTTAAGGCAAAACATATCTATCAAATTGTTTGAAGTTTATAATAAGCCAAAGTGATGGCTATGTTCTACATACTACCCGTCTAATATGGTGGATTAGTGCCAATCTTACGCCATGTTTTATTTAACTTTGAATAATGATAGTAGTTTTGTTTTGCTACAGGAACTCCGAATTTGTGCAAACAGGTGCCAGATAAATTACAGCATTTTTGTTGTTGCCTATAATGAAGTACCT
Source organism: Kitagawia praeruptora (assembly GCA_037693485.1). Classification (NCBI taxonomy): domain Eukaryota; kingdom Viridiplantae; phylum Streptophyta; class Magnoliopsida; order Apiales; family Apiaceae; genus Kitagawia; species Kitagawia praeruptora. The sequence continues at coordinate 49,503,950 of CM075348.1, read as the reverse complement.
GGAATACACTCCTCTCCTCTTGATCGGTAATCTTAACACTTTATGCTCTATTACATGAATTGTAATATATCCCCTAAACCATGCACATTCTTATCTATAATTTGCGGTCATTCATTTACTCAAATTCTGTAGACATGTTTGGGCATTAATATGATTTATGTATTCTAGAATCAATGAATTTTTGAGTCGAGTATGCCTCGGATAGCGTACCATCAAGGGCTGCCTTGAAGCTTACTCTTGTGAGTGGGTCATATGCCTTCTTGTGTCAAAAATTTATGCTATTAATATGGATTAAAGGAGATATATATGAAGTTTCTTTGTTTTCATAGGCAAGCATACTGGATCAGATAAAAAGTTATCCTTCAGTTTGGAGAATGTGGTAAATAGATCTCTTGAAGTCGTGCATATTTTCTTTCTCTTCTATACATTTCAACCAATATTTTTTTTATTAAACATGTTTTCTTTTATTTGTCAAGACAGTTCTTCCTATATGGGCCTGGGCTGTTGAATGCTGGTTATATAAAAAAAATATTGTTATCATGTGTCTTCAGAGTTGCATAATATTTTATTTATAGTTGTCTACATATTTTAGGTTTCTAATCTAGCTTTGCCTTATATATTTGTTAATGTTTTAGATTCTAGGTTACCTTGGAAAATCTTCTGATAGTGACTCTTCCTCTCCGGTCGAATATTTGACTTGTAGATCCAGGTGATAACCGTACAAATGGGTCTATGAACTGCATTTGCTTTTCTTTGTTTTGTAACTCTCTTTACTATTTTGTCCAGCCGGAAGATATTGATTTACCTTATTCTTACACTCTATCACATGTATCCGGATTACGACTTCAGATAATTGTACTTTACAAATGTCAAGGGGGGGATTATGGGTAATGCCACTGTCAGCTTCCTGGCGACATGGCAACCTGCTATATAATCCACCTCTAATCCTGTTGGGAGTGTTGTCGAATGCTTTGGCAGACAGTTTATTGAACTGTTGCTCTTATAAGAGCTGAGAGTTCAAGTCTCTCCATTTCCCGCAACTATCTAAATTTGGTGCATGTATACTTATGTTTAATACCACTAGATGGTATGCTACTATAAGAGAACGGGTCATATAAGTTTATTTGCTCTTTTTCACAACATCGTGGACATATTTTTCGGTTTTCCAGTGGAGTAAAAGCTCAGGAGTTTTTCACAGAGGAAACTTGGGACAATTTTAAGCAGGTCTTTGAGGTCTACATGTTTGATGCAGCCAAGGTATTGTTCTCTCTCTCTCTCTCTCTCTCTCTATGTTTTCTTTATATAACATTACTCAATTACTCTGTTACATATGCAGAGAAGATCTTGTGGTATTTGAGTATATATTAGCTATTAATTATTGATGTTCATGTCAGCAATTGTTTTCTTATGCAGCTGAGATGCTGTATGTACTACGTAAGCACATGTATTACTTCTCCATGTAACATTGTTTTTTTTTTGAAAGGATCATGTAACATTGTTTAGTTGTCAATAGAAATATACATGATATTTGTAAATGAAATGGTTACTTGAACCATTTCTATGTTTTTCCTGATTGGTCATTCTAAATAGAAGGTTTGGCATTTCTCTCTGTTTTTTTTTTCTCTCTGTTTTCTTTTTCGGTATAGCTATCACTACGGTTTCTTCAGTCTCTTTTGCTTCTCTCTTTTCATATATTTGGGTATGAAAATTAAATCAATATTGTTTCAAAAATCTATATAAAGTAATATCTATATAAATTAAATCAATTTGTTAAATAGTCATTGTGTATTTAAATTATAGTTTCTTAATTTTGTAAATGGTTAGTAATCTTTAATGAGTTTTCTAAATGAATGTTAGGTTTAGAGGTCTTTTAAAGCATATATTTGTTTTGCAATGTTTGAAAAAGGAAGATCCCATTATGCAGTTACAAACGGCTTAGTATCGGAAAATCAACAAATATCTGAACATCTCTTTCCTGCTTACAATTCAGGCCAGTAAAACTGGACAGAATGTATGGTGCTTTTTCTGTTGGTTTAATGCATGTCATCAAATTCAAGGGCCACATATAATTTATACAGTTCACGCTTCTAATTTTTTCAGTCTTGCTATCAACCCTTGGTAATTAAAGAATTCTGAAGCTTTTAGGCTTTTATATTTTGTTCTGTTTCATGGAAGAATCAAGCATACATCTCCTTTCACTCCTGAGTGTTCTGGAAGCATGTCTTTGCCAACGGCATGGCAGTATGACAGTCTTCTTTTTAATTAGTTTTTTTCAATAGACTTTTATTGCACTTCGAAGATATAAAATGGGTACTATTTTGTTACTTCTTTAAAAGTTTGCTTAGACTGGGTAGCTTAGTTTTTTGGTCATAGATGCCACTGTAAAAAAATACCTGTTGTATCTATTACTCTGGATTATTTTATTTTAATTTCATTCGTCTATAGGCTTTGAACCTTTTACTCTGGATTAGTTCATTGGTCACAGATGCCACACAGGGACACGATTTTGAATAAGAAGAAAGATTTCAAGAAATGGCAGACTTTGCGTAGACAATAGTGTTTGGTACAACTTAACATAATGTCTATTGTTGCACGGTACCTATTTTTTTGGGTTAGTTTATTTCTTTGCATGGACAAGCATAAGTTTACCCATTTTCACTTCTTACTTCCTAAAGCTAAGCTCATTGATCATTTTTATCACTTGCCTTTACGATATTGCTACAATTCAGTTGTGATTTATTGCTTTGATTAGAATGTTCACTTTACATAATGTGTGAACGTTTTGTAGAATTAGTAATTTTTCTGGATTTACGTAATTTATGAACACGAATTTCTACAAAGTAGATATAATGTTATCATGGAAATACAATGGTTGTGGCCTATACTCACTTATGTAGCACAGAACTATAACGGATGCAATAAAAGGGATTAATGTTTCTTTCTTGTAAGTAACCGTTTAAGAATTTGATAAGCATGGTCCTGTAATCCTCCTTCCTCTTACTTTTGCTCCATGACTTTATCTGGATGTTTTTAGCTATCGAATAGGATAGGACTAATTGGGAAGGTTGTTTGTGATTGACAGGTACTACGGAATACTGTGATACCAGGGATTGTCAAATTTAATCGTTGGAAATTCGGGAAGCTGTAGGAATAAAGGAATTGGGAGTGTCTGGTAGAAAGATGGCTGCAGTGGTCATAATAAATGCAGGAACAACTTTAAATGAGAATAATTAGAATTTTTAGAACTATTTTATGTACTTCTGCAAAATATGTTAATTTAGGGAGTCTCCCTAAATGCTTCCAAGGTATGTCTTTCAAGTGTGTGTTTTTCCAATTTTTGTAAGAAAACAAGATTGGGAAATGAACAATAAAAGGAAATCTCGAAGATGCCAAATCACAGAAATTGTGTTTTTCTAATTGTGAGTTCCAACTCTTTGAGTAGGTGGGTCAGGGTTTGTCCGTAGATGTCAAAGCACAAAAATTAGCACTTCAGCATAGGATTGAAGCTGTAATCTTTTTATTTTCCTCAATTCCTGCCTCATGTTTCCGCTCTTTTACTAACATTATTTGTCATTTTTTCTCTTTGCTGATTTCTTACTGATCACATATTTATCTACTAGATTGATACGAGACACCGATATGGGCATAGCTTACATTTGTATTATGAGGAGTGGTGTAAAGCTGATGCTGGTCAACCATTTTTCTACTGGTTAGTTTTCCATTTGCAGCTTAGGCTTTTATATTTTTAAGAGCGTGAATTTTGGATTCCTATATAAAGATGGCATGCTACATTTCCACTCATGACCTATAGTTTGTTGTTAATTATAATACACTATTCTAAAATGATTGCAAGGTAAAGAAAAATCAATCTGTAAATTATAATTTTCCAGGTTAGATGTTGGAGATGGCAAAGAAGTTGATCTTCCAAAATGCCCAAGATCAAAGCTTCGCCAACAATGTATCAAGTACCTAGGAACTGTACGTTACTCTGTTTACTTGGTTGTGTTCAAGTCAGTAGTAGATGTGATTGAACTACCATCTCTCTTTCTGGACATTATTACTCACTGTTTATCATATTCATCTTCTCGCAATAATCATCAACAAGAGAGGGAACACTATGAATATGTTGTTGTTGACAGCAAAATAGTGCATCAGCAGACTGGAAATTTTCTAGATACAAACAAAGGATTGCATGGGGTAAAATGGATTTTTGTGATGAGTACCTATCAGAGGCTCTACGCTGGTGAGGTAAGATATCAAGGAAGGTGAAAAATATGTAGTGAACTTTTTATTCGAAGTTTGAGTTATATCTTCATGTTACTCATTTTTGCTTTGTACTGTCATTTTCATTCAGAAAAAGAAAGGAGGTTTTCATCATTCAAGCATCCTTGCTAGAGGGGCTACTTTAGCTGCTGGAAGCTTATGGTAAATAATGGAACACTTAAGGTACGTTAAAGTACTCAACTATAGTTTTTTATCTTGAATATCAATCTTTGCTTTCTATAATGAAGTATCAGTAGGGACTAAGTTGAAGTTCTTTCTATTATGTATTTAAGAAGTTGAAGTTCTTTCTAATATCTATTAGTAAGAATTGTCAAGATTATGCATATTTAGTACCAGAACTGTAGTACAATTGACAAATGTCGCTTTGACTGAAAGCACTTTTTGTCTACATTATGTTATCTAATTGTCTGTTTCCCAATTAAATATCTCCAGTCTATCTCCGCATACAGTGGACATTATCGGCCAACTGATGAAAGGCTTGACAGTTTTCTGTCATTTCTCAAGCATAATGGAGTCAACCTTGATGAAGTTGAAGTATGTATTTTAGTTTTTGAATTTCGTATTAATATGCTTCCAGGTTATAAAAATACAGTGTCTCGCTGTCTTCTAAGGAACTACGGTATTAGTGACCTGGTATCTCCCATGTCATAATTTGATTATAATCTGACTTTAGGACTAAGCTAATGCAATACATTGTCATCAGATACGCAAAGCAAGTGAAGATACTGAAGATAAAGATGACGGAAAATTAAGTAGAGATGGTAGTACTGAAGTTACAACCCCAGAGTCCCTTCAACCTGATATTATTTCCAAAATAGAAGATACAATTTCAGTACTGGAAGAAACTGAAGTGTCTAAATGTGAAGTGAAAAATAAGTACAGAAGAACTCTCTCTGGTGGTCTTAAGAGTCCTAGAGCCGACGTACCAAAGAAATCAATACTAGAAACAATCAGTTCCAAGAAAGCTGCGACGTCATATCAGTTAGGACACCAACTCACGATGAAATGGTCGACAGGTGCTGGCCAAGAATCGGCTGCATTGCAGACTATCCTGAAGAACTAAGGTTCCAGGCCTTGGAGTTTACTAGCCTATCTCCGAAAACCTCACCCACACCACCAATCTAAGTCATATCAGATATGAATGATTTAAAGCTGACATTAGTAATTTGAAATTAACTTTTAATATATATACATATTTAATTAATTGTTAACCGAAATGCTCCATATAATATATTTTTTTTGTACATGTATTTCTTTGAACATTTTATTTGAACCGCGCGAAGCGCGGTTTTTTCACCTAGTTATATAATAATAGAATAGATGTCTAGAGCACTTTACAATTAGTCGTCGACCAAGATTGCAGAAGAATCCTTACATGCATGTTTCCCATGATTTCCGAGTATCCACCGACTACCATCTAGAGCACTTTACCTGTAACTGTGAAAAACGTGATAGATAATCTAGAGTTTAAACGATACATCTCGAACCCTTAAGCAACTACCAATATTTTATGATCTCCCTAGCTCTTATATAAGTAGGCTATTATTGCACTACAGACTACTAAAAACTTCAAAACTCCAATTTTCATTGATTACCAAGTATAACCAATTATGAAGGTTCAAGTCCATTCGAAGAAATTAATAAAACCATTTACTCCAAGGAAAATGTTAGACTTACAGAAATTTTCACAAAATTTTTTACAGAATGGTAGGTGTCTTAATTTAATTGGCTATAACTAGCATTCACATCAATATCAACTAATAAAAATCTACCTTAGTGGAATCCAGGTCATTCTGTGCAAAAATTCTGTAGCTATTTCTGTGCACCTAGCATTACTCTTACTCCAACTCCCTCTAATCTAAAACACCACAACCTTTCTTTCATTGATGAGTTAGCTCCAAAAATGTATGCCCCCATCATCCTATATTATCCATGTCCAGAAAATGGTACCAACAAACATATCTTTTCTTCCACATGTATGGCCCAGCTAGAGACATCTCTGAGCAAAACTTTAGTCCAGTTTTATCCCCTGGCAGGGAGGTATAACAAACACCTTCAGTTTGTTGATTGCAATGACAAAGGTGTTGAATTTATCGAAGCAACTGTGGACTGTCATCTCCAAGAAATTTTACCTAACCAAGAAAAATCATATCCTCGGATGCTTAATAATTTTATCCCATGTGAAGTTCTGATGGATGATGAAGCCATGCATCCATTGCTAGCCATTCAGGTTACGGTGTTTAAGTGTGGAGGATTAGCGATTGGCGTGTGCATTTCACACAGGATTGCTGATGCAGCCACACTAAGCATGTTCCTTGAAGCATGGGGAGCCACAACAAATTTAAACAAGAATGAATATCAAAAAGAGGGTATTCAGAAAATTTTCCCCTGTTTTGACTCGGCTGTTTACTTTCCCAAACGAGGCTTGCCACCCCTCAATTTCGAAGCATTCACAAATCCTGGCTGCAAGGTCGTCACTAGGAGGTTCTCATTCGAGAAGAAAGCTATATCAACTTTAAGAGCCAATATTCCACCTGACACTAGGCCAATAAGTAAGTTGCAGTTGGTGATTGCGGTCATATGGAAGGCTTTGCTTGGTGCAGAAAAGTTGAAAGATGAACATTCAAGGGCTACTCATATCGTGCAGCCAGTGAATCTGAGGAACAAAATTACCACTCCAGTTCTACATAAACATTTCTTTGGAAATCTATGCATACTTGCATCTGTCCCAATGATGGCAGCAGAGAACAAGGAGAGTCATGATATAGCCGTTCAACTAAGCAATTCTGTTAAGGGCAGTCTCGAGGGATGGGTAAAGATGATGTCTGTAGACAATAATGACCCTCTTTTAAAAAATATGATAAAGAATATGGTCAATTACTACATGATCAGTAGCTGGAGTAGGTTTCCATTTTATGAAACTGATTTTGGTTGGGGAAAGCCTGTTTGGGCAAGTAGTGTATATGTCCCTTGTAAGAATATGATCCTATTAATGGATAACAAGAAAGGTGATGGGTTTGATGCATGGGTGAGTTTGGAGGAAACAGACATGATTATCTTCCAACGGGATTTCAACATTAAAGCCTTCACTACATAGTGTGGATCGTTGCAGGGATAAGTCAGATGACGTTTCTTCTACAAATAAATAATGTATGATTTGTGTTGCATTGCAAATTTTCTAACTTGTTGATCTTAATGCCAGAGGCCTATATGGATTCAACATGCTTTATATCTTATCTAGAGTGTAAGCATTAGATCTCTTTGCATCAAGGAAATGGATTCCACTTTCCAGGATTGTCATCTTTCGTATGTCTTCCTAAATTCGTTCTAGGGATCTGCTGCAGCCGAATTTAATCATCCTTCTGGAATTCTTAATGATAGTTTTTCTTTCATTCTCCAACAACAATCAAAATTCACAGGAGCATGTCATGAATTTGTTCATAATTTTTATTGCAATCTTTCGATCTCCTGTTGACCTTAAGTAGTTGAACAGAATGATACTTTAAGAGAGTAAGAGTCTGAACGATAACAGAATGAAAGATTACATATTTACAGTGACCAAGCTAGAAAAAGAGAGAATATGACCACCACCTTATAATTTCCATTGAACAGTGACCAAACTAAGTACTCTGTTTATTTAAAGCTTTCCCCGCAAGGAAGGAAATTTATATGGAGCCAGTAAAAGCAAAGAAAACAAACAAAAACATTTCATTTAGTAGAATATCCAGGGGTGGTGTTGGACCATGAAGCCCAAGTGAGATAATTTGTATTTAAATCAATAGAATGATTTAGATTGTATTAGGCCCATTAACACATGTATCTATAATTGGGCCCAGAAGCCCACAAATGTAAACTTAGTGATTAAGTAAATTAGGGGACCCACTAGGAACCCCCTATATATACTAAACAAATCCCACTTGTAAAGGGGTTGGCAATTTAATATTAAAGAGAGAATCTCTTATTTGTAGAGAGAGAAACATTTAATTAATAGAAGATCTATTTCGATCATCTCATTCCGCTATTATTATTATTGTAATCATTGTAATTATTGCTTCCCAATCATCACTCTCTATCATTTGGCGCTAGAAGGAGCTCTTTAATTTAAGATTCCAACCAAAAACAATGAATGAAGACGAAGGGATCGCTGAAAACATTGTTTCAAAGCAGGAGATGTTAACGGCCCCCCGAGTTGGGGACCAAATGGCACCTCCTCCCTCTTTAAAGCCAAGACAACTGTTTCCGGCGATTCATGAAGATATTGGTGGATCCAAGAGACCCATCGAGGTAACGCAACTGAACACGAGAAATGATACTCAGCCCGATACCCGTATGAGGGTTGCAACGGCCACAGGGAAGAAGGTGTTGACAAGCGATATGCGCTTACACCTTCAAAAGATTCAGAAAGATAAGCAGGCTGCCCATGAGGTAGAAAACGATCTCCACGAGTCAGACGACGAGCTGTTCAACTTAGAACAACAAAAACGGGTTCTTGAGGAAAAGCTAAGGAGATGTCGACGAGCTCGCCAGTTGAAAAAAGGTATAAGGAACACTAACATCTCAGCTCGTTGTCAAAACGAGGAAAATGAAGACGAATACCAAGAGACTGAATATGAAGACCTAGATGATGAGGAATCAACAGAATCAATATACTCGCAAACCGCAGCTCGCAGAAGACGACCAAGGCCGTCGGCGAGCCAAGCATCTTGGCGAAGTGACTCCAATGAATCGGTTAGACCTGAAGACATTGCGGATATACGAAGTTTCAACATTTTATTCTTAACAAGTACATGACACACATCAACAGTTAACATCATCAAATAATCAAACAATCCGTGGTATAACTTCACCCGCAGGAAGAATCTCCTTGTGAGGCCTATGCCTTGACCAGCATACATTACCATGCTTTCAATGTCTCCTGTTGTTGTCACATTCGGAACTGTCCCTGCAAGGCGGTGGATTTCTTTTTCCTATTCAAGAAAAAAATTGTTGTCAAATGAGAATTCAAAAGACAAGTTGCGTGTCATTCCCGTAGAATCTAACAAATGCATAAAGAGGTCAAAAAGTACAAATCATGTTCAAAAAGTGTGCTTGGGAACTAACTCATATGTTCTGGTTAGAGGTAATGTATGAAATATGATTCTAGGACGACTGAAGCATATTTGATTTATAAGAAAATTAAGGTGAGGCAGCATGTGTTCAGAAGAAAAATAAAAAAGAAAATTCTGACAATGTCATGGATTCTCGAACGCCCAATGAGTGGTTGTGTTAGAGGTCCAATCTCTTAATGGGCCGAATCACTAGCCCAACATTAAAGCCCAAGGAATGAACAACCAGTTTTCCATTACAGCCACATGGTTGTCACTTTGTCAATGGCCGACCGTGGCCATGATAAAAGGTTACTTTACCTTTAAACAGTCACATGGTCCATGATCCAAAAGAATGTTTAATATTCTGGAAAGCAGATCTACATCTCAACAAACGGCAAGGAGAATAAGTATAAAAGGAGGTAATATTGTTCATAAAAGATATAACCACACACACAACAACACAAATTCTCTACGTTCAAATTACCTTACATAAAACCGACTAACTTATTCTCACACCGGAGGTGAATCGGGGGGCTCCACCCTCGCATTCTCTTTCTGCAGGTCCTACCGAACGAAGCCTGGGAGAAAACCGGTCGTAACATTTGGCGCCGTCTGTGGGAACGTAGAGATATATTCGTGTTAAGATCTACCAAGAGACTATGACGATCGAAGAAACGCCCATCAATGATAATAGCACCGTGGCTGGAAACAGTCGCTCCGTTCCTCCTGTAATGCCAAGAACAACCCCTCTCATTCCCCCAAGACTGCTAAATTTTGATGAAGAAGGAGATATGCCAACTCCTGAGGAACAACAAGAGATGCTTACGAAATGGAGAGAGCAACAAAAGGCGAAGGGGAAGCATAAGGTGACGGATAAGAACAAAGAAACCGAACGGATAGCAAAAAGAATGGAGGCCGATCGTTTGAGGCTGGAGGTCCTAAAACTCCGAAGGGAGGAGATCGAGCTACAGGAAAGGACCCTCCGCGAGGCTCTAGAAGCCGAAGACACGGAGGCGGACGACCGAAAAGATAAGAGGCCAAGAACCAGAAATGATGAAGATGAGTCAGGGGACTCTGAATCATACTCGAGGAGAACCCGGTCAAAGGTAGTTTATTCCTCCGACTCGGAGGAGGAAGGCCCCCATACGGACGATCGTATCCGAAGGATCGAGAAGGCAATGTTCGGGGAGAGAAAGGTCAGCCACGAGCCAGTGGTGGCCGAGGACGTTGAACAGTTTCGACCGCCTCCTGGAAGGCAGTTCCCGAAGATGAACGAATTCAACGGAAAGGGTGATCCCGAAGACCACTGTGAGAAATATGAATCACTTATGACTGGGATGGGACACTGTGATGTGATGCTCTGCAAAATGTTCAAAACCTACCTAAAGGGGAATGCATCCATGTGGTACAGGTCGTTGAGACCTAGGTCGATAGGCTCGTACGAACAAGTGAAGAAAAAGTTCTTGAGGCACTACTCACATTTGTGCCGAAGAGAGAAGGATACAGAAGCCCTGATCCACTGTAGGCAGGGACCGAACGAGGATTTGGGTGATTACCTAGCAAGGTTCAAAGAGGAAGCCGGCATGGTCACCAATTTGGACAAAGTCAAGGCGGCTGGATTCCTCGCAGCTGGCCTCGACCCTGTTAAAGGTAAGAAGCTTCGGTCTTCTCTTTATGATATGCCTCCCAAATCTTTAAATGATATCTATGTGAGAGGAGAGGCTATCAGAAGAAAATTGGAATCAATTGGGGGTTACAAGGAGAACAAGAAACATGATAGATATGACATGAGGGACGACCGAAGGGATGACAAGAAAGACGACCGAAGGGGTCGAGGAGATATCAGGAGCAGGTTGAATGACACGAGGCCCGACAAGGGGGCCGAACGAAGAAGAAATAGAGATAGCACTGTGTTCACACCATTAAACACACCTATCTCGAAGATTCTCCATGAGATAAAGGGTAAACCTGGGTTTGTCCGGCCACCCAAGTTGAAGACCCCTGAAAATAGAAGAAGCGACAACAAATATTGTGAATATCATCAGGATAAAGGTCATAACACTGACGAGTGTTACCATTTGAAGAAATTAATTGAGAGAATGATAAAAGACGGAGAATTAACCAAGTTTGTCGAAGATCTGAGAAACAAACTAGGACCGAAAGAAAGAAACAGAGAAGACAAAGAAGCCGAAGGATCTGAAAAATACAGAGGCGAGGTCCGAACGATCTCCGGAGGAACCATACTGGATCGGGACAGCAAATCAGCCCGAAAGAGGTATGCAAGGCAAATCTACAACCTCTACCAATCTACTACAGCCAAACAACCACTTCCGATTTCATTTACGGAGGACGATTACGAAGATGTGATATGGCCACATGAAGATCCGCTTGTTATAAATCCGGTGATAGGGGATAACAAGATCTGGAAAGTCCTGATCGATGAAGGGAGTTCGGTCAACATCTTGTATCACCGGACATATTGCAAAATGAACTTGGGAGGCGAACAACTAGAGCCATGCCATGAAGCACCGCTATACGGCTTCGGTAATCAACCTGTACCGATCGAAGGAACTATAACGCTGAACGTCTTATTAGGAAAAGCACCATTCACAACGATGAAAGAAGCGAAATTTTACGTTGTTAAAGTCGACAGCCCGTATAATGGGATCCTAGGAAGACCGGCTTTATCCCTGTTCCAAGCTGTGTCATCTATCCCTCACTTGAAATTGAAATTTCCAACCGAACACGGGGTCGGAGAAATGAGAGGCGATCAAAAAGCAGCACGAATCATTATGTTGGAAGACCTGGAGAAAGAAAAAGATGTCGAAATGACCGAAGCCGGGAAAAGAAGAAGAAATGAAACCGAACCAGGAGGCAGTCACCAACTACTGAATATCGAGTTGGAGAAATTTGGAGCCGACCTATCAAATCCGATAGCCGAACCGGCTGTTGAAACCGAAGAAGTCGAATTGTACGTAGGTCAAGCGGGGAAGATGATTCAGATAGGAAAGAACATGGAGCCAGGACTAAAGGAGAAAGTCATAAAAGTCATTAGGGAATTCCACGATGTATTTGCATGGAGTCCCGAAGACATGCCTGGTTTGGATCCATCGGTAGCCAAACATTGTCTTAACGTCAAAACCGAAGCCCAGCCCGTGAAACAGAAAAAGAGAAATTTTGCAACGGAAAGACAGAAAGTCATTCAGGCCGAAGTCGAAAAATTGCTAGAAGCAAAATTCATTGAAGAAATAGATTACCCAGATTGGTTGGCGAACGTGGTTGTGGTGAAAAAGTCCAACGGCAAATGGCGAATGTGTGTGGACTACACCGACTTAAACAAGCACTGTCCGAAGGATCACTACCCTCTTCCAAACATTGATCAACTGATAGATGCAACCTCAGGGCATCAAATACTCAGTTTTTTGGACGCCTTCTCAGGATATCACCAAATCGCCATGAACACCGAAGACATACCGAAGACAGCGTTCATCACACCTAACGGCACTTATGCTTACATAAAAATGCCCTTCGGACTGAAGAACGCAGGGGCTACTTTCCAAAAGATGATCAACAAATTGTTCAAAGCCCAGATCGGTCGGAACATGGAGTGCTACGTGGACGATATGATTGTTAAATCCCTTTTCAGGGATCATGCCGAAGATCTAAGGGAATGTTTTGAAACACTCAGAAAAAACAACATGAGGATCAATCCGAACAAATGTACGTTTGGAGTAAATAGTGGGAAGTTTCTGGGATACATGGTTAGTGCCAGAGGAATTGAAGCCAACCCGGAGAAGATTAAAGCAGTCATTGACATGGAAGCACCGAAGACGATCAGGGACATTCAAAAGCTGACCGGACGGCTAGCAGCCCTGAGAAGGTTCATTTCCCGATCGGCCGAGAAAGCATTGCCATTCTTTGAAGTGCTTCGGGGGTCCAAGAATTTCGAGTGGGGGCCAAATTGCCAAAAAGCATTCGAAGATGTTAAAGAGTACTTAGTGAAAGCCCCACTCTTAATGAGACCCGACCCGAAAGAAACATTGCAGCTGTATTTGGCTGTGAACGACCAAACACTCGGAGCCGTGTTAGTCAAAGATCACGAAGGGAACCAGCATCCGGTGTTCTATGTCTCTCACATTCTGAAAGATGCAGAAACGAGATATCCGAATGCAGAAAAATTCGCCTATGGACTGGTAATGGCCGCAAGAAAGTTAAGGCACTATTTCCAGGGAAGGACGATCAAAGTTGTAACCGATCAGCCGTTAAAGAAAATATTGCAAAAGCCAGAGGCATCGAGCAGAGTGGTCGCCTGGGCGATCGAACTGGGGGAGCATGATTTGGAGTATGCACCAAGAACTTCGATCAAAGCCCAGGCACTTGCAGATTTTATGGTAGAATGCTCATTTACTGAACCGAAGGACTTGACCCCCGAAGAACAACTAATTCCGACGCCAGGAAAATGGAAATTATTCGTTGACGGGTCGGTCGCCAAAGAAAAGTGTGGGGCCGGTTTAATTTTAACAAGCCCAGAAGGATTCGAAATATGCCAAGCTATCAGGTTCACTTTTCTTTTAACGAACAATGAGGCCGAATATGAAGCACTTCTGGCAGGCCTAGATTTGGCCAGAAATTTGGAGGTTAAACACCTAAGAGCATTCAGCGACTCAATGTTGGTGGTAAAACATTTCACAGGAGAGTATGGACAGAAAGATCCCCGAACGAAGGCCTACGCCCTAAAGGTACGCGAGAAATCTTTGTTATTTGAATCATTCGAATTAAATCAGGTAGCGAGGGAGAACAACAGTCGGGCGGACGCTTTATCAAGGTTAGCCTCGGCAGAAACCCAAAACCTCAACGGGTCAATTTATCTGACCGAGGTAAAGACGCCTTCGATAGATAAAAGGCAATGCATGGAAATCCACCAAGGAACCGATTGGATGACCCCAATCAGAGCATTCCTGGAAAAAGGAACTTTGCCACTCGAACGAAAGGAGGCACAGAAGGTAAAACATCGGTCGGCCAGTTATACCGTGATCGGAGGCCGTTTGTTCCGAAGGTCGGTAACAAAACCCCTCCTTCGATGTTTAAACAAAGACGAACAGATTCTAGCCCTTGAAACGGTTCATGAGGGAATCTGCGGGGAACACCTAGCAGGAAGGTCTTTGGCCCTCAAAATTCTAAGGCAAGGGTTTTTCTGGCCAAAGATGAAAGAGGATGCCACCGAATACGCCAAAAGATGTGTACAATGCCAGCTATTCAGCACTGTACCGAAGCAGCCACCCGAAGAGATGTCTTCAGTCCTTAGCCCCATTCCATTTGCTATGTGGGCGGTCGATATTGTGGGTATTTTACCAAAGAAGCATAAAAATATGCTAAGGCAAATTTAAGGCCGAAGACGCATACCAAATGGAAAAATTATGCTAAGGCAATTGAAAGCCAAAGATGCATATATAAAATGGAAAAATTATGCTAAGGCTATCGAAAGCCGAAGAGGCATAAAAAATAGAAAAATTATGCTAAGGCGAATTTAAGGCCGAAGATGCATAAAATATAGAACAACACGCTAGGTTACGACCGAAGATGCATAAAAAAGGAAAGAATTATGCTAAGGCAATTGAAAGCCGAAGAGGCATAAAAAATTATCGAAAACTAAGCAAAAACCAAAGATGCATAAAAATTATGCTAAGGCAGAAAAATGCATTAATATAAAAAGCCCGAAGGCACAAATTCATAAACCAAATGTATAAATTACAAAGCCCGAAGGCCACAAAATAAAAAGCTACTCCATTGAGGGCTCATCAAGAGGCTCATCTTCTCCCGAAGAAATAACTTCAGGGTCATCAGATTTTTCCCTACCCACTGGATCGGTCATACCCATTGCAGTATCAAGCAGTTGGGTATGATCAAAACCAAGTGAATGGGCCTTCACCACAGCATCATCGAAGCCCATCTGATAGCATCGTTCTTCTGTTAAAAGAAGCTGCTTATGCAATTTTCGGGCGCTCTTCCTTGATTGCTTCAGCTGGGTGTTCCTCCATTCGATTCGCCTGGAGCTCGTGACCTTCAGCTTCTCCAACTCATCCTTAAGGGCATCCCTTTCGGACTTTAAAGCCTCAGCCTGGCCAGTGACCCTTTCCAGTTCGGCAGAAGAGTTCCGATAGTTTTCCTCGGCTCTGACCGCCCTCACTTCGGTCTCCTCTAACCGTTCGGTCACCACAGCTGACCAGGCAGCGCCCTGAACACAAACATGGAAAATGTTAAAAAATTCTCTAAGGCAAGTATGTACATACGAAGGAAAAGAAGCTTACCATAGAGAGGAGGGTCATCATCTCAGTACAAGCTTCAACATTATTCAGCTTGGATATAGTTGGTCGATCGGCCGGGAGAACGAGGCCACGACACAGATCAGGACCCACGTTCTTTGATGAAGAAGGAGCTGGGACAATGATCTGGTCAGTATCCAATACACTCCATTGAGGAGAGTACACTTTCAACTCAGTGTTCTCCGACCGAGGCCTCTTCTTCGGCTCTACAGGAGTACCCTCCGGGACTGGTTCTCTGGGAGGCGAAGAAGTAGGAGGGGTGACAACCAAACTTTTTTCTCCTTGGTCAATAGCCAAGGTCTCCGCCCCTTCGACCTGCTTATTAGCGTTTGCTTCGGCCGCCAGAGCAGCAGCAGCTAGGTCGGCCGCCTTTTTCCTCTTCCGTTCCAAGATGTCCAATCGAGTTGTCACTATACAAGACAAAGAAGAACATTATACACAGGTTAAAGGCTATAAATAAGAGTTATCATACTTTCAGAAAATTGCAGAAAAGAAGAACAAAATGAAGGAACGTTACCATTACCCCAAAGACCGACTAGCCAGTCTGGGTCCCTACTATCCGATAGTGGTACCTTGTCCATATTAAGGTTACACAGTAATCGGTAGTCGTGTTTATCTGCCTCCGTGAGTTCGGGATATACATACCTCGTGGGATCAACTATTTTCCAAACACCGAACTTCTCCAGCTTCGGTCCGGAGACATAAACCCACTTAATATGAGTCTCCTTATTATTTGAGTTCGTGAATGACCAGTCAGGCCTACCCACTCGCCGAGCGATGGTGTAAAAACCCTTACTCTTCGGATTCCGGCGAAGCTCGTAATGATGCCAGAAGAGAGACGTCCTTGGAATCACCTTACTAGCCATGCATCGAGCTTGGAAGGTATTTACATGGATAAAGCTATTCGGGTCCAGCTGACCGATAGCGATGCCCGACTGCTTCAACACACTCTTCAATATACGCAATATGGGCAATCGGAAGCCACATTTGAATGCCGCTTCGGATATACCCGTAGCAAACCCACCCCCACAAATGGCCGCGACTTGGGGATTTTCCCAGATCTTGTCATTCTTCCTTGGGGCGAAGAAGTACCATACGTATTTCAATACGCAATAGGTCGAGCAGAAATGCTCTATATCGTCTTCGGACAGCTGAGAAGGACGATTGGCGGCCGGATACTCTATGGCATCACTAAAAGGAGAGGATACCGAAGGATCTGTACCTTCGTTCGACCGGTCCATATCCCTGCATTCGGAAATGTAGAGATTAGCCATGTACTCGAACAAAAAAGAAAAGGAAATCGGAAGGAAGAAGAAAAAGATCGAGTACAGAGGGCTAGGACCGGCCAAAAAATCCCTACCAACTAAAGATAAAGTGATTCGAACCTACGACAGACCGAAGAACACTAAACAGATTCAAACATTCCGAAGGATACATCCCTCCTAAACGATCTATCAAACCCAGAAGTCCCAAATATACAAAAAGGACAATGGAAAGCTAACACTCCCATTTCTTATGCAAAGAATCCAGGTAAAATCAAGCGTAAATCCACATATGTGCGTATATAGATACTTACATACAAATGCCTACATATACATTCAAGAACACATATCCAAGAGGGCAAAGAAACGATATACAATTTATCGATATGAAAAGTATAGAGACTTACTGTTTTGAAGATTGCTGACAAGATCGAATTCCCGGGGATAAAATGCTTGGACGTGGACGTCAACTGGAACAGGAGATTCGAAAGAAATCGGTGACGAAACGACGGCTCCAATGGTTGCTAAAGCTTTTTTCTGAAAAAAGACTCTTTTTCTCTGAAAATATGAGGCGTACGCGTAAAGGGGTAAAGGAAAGAGATGAGGGGTTAATAAAGGGATTGTGACGGTTGGATGATTGGCGTTTCAAATTCAACGGCTGAGATTGAGGCGTGGATCTTGAGAAAAGACAGCTGTCAGTCATAAAGGGACACGACTTCCCAAGAAAAGACTCGACCTTGTCCTTCGTTCTCATTATGCAGACAATACGACCGAAGGCCAACTCAATTTTATATTTGTCCTAAAAAGTTATTTTGAGCGTCCGAACGAATGTCCCAAAGAAGGGCGAAGGCATTAAATTTAATGTCGGGCGATCCGAAGGGAATATTCCAAAGAAAGACTTAGGCTTTAGCCTTCGTCCTGATGATTACTCCGAACGAAGCCTAGGGACATGTTAGAGGTCCAATCTCTTAATGGGCCGAATCACTAGCCCAACATTAAAGCCCAAGGAATGAACAACCAGTTTTCCATTACAGCCACATGGTTGTCACTTTGTCAATGGCCGACCGTGGCCATGATAAAAGGTTACTTTACCTTTAAACAGTCACATGGTCCATGATCCAAAAGAATGTTTAATATTCTGGAAAGCAGATCTACATCTCAACAAACGGCAAGGAGAATAAGTATAAAAGGAGGTAATATTGTTCATAAAAGATATAACCACACACACAACAACACAAATTCTCTACGTTCAAATTACCTTACATAAAACCGACTAACTTATTCTCACACCGGAGGTGAATCGGGGGGCTCCACCCTCGCATTCTCTTTCTGCAGGTCCTACCGAACGAAGCCTGGGAGAAAACCGGTCGTAACAGGTTGATTGTTTTCATTTGCTTGGCATGGAAGATCTCTCCAGTCCATGAAGAAAGGTGTCTTCAAGACACATTAACGAGGGGTACCCGGCCATCTTGCAAGACCAAAGGCATCAGTATATTCTGTTGCTTCAAGTTCAACCAATTTCCTCTTGTATGCTGGGTGAGCGAAGCTTTCCTCTGTTGTGTTAAATCTGAGTAAGAAGGGTGAGCGAAGCTTTCCTCTGTTGCGAGAAATCTGAATACGAAGTGCATCAGAACTTTGTGGACAGTTATTAATGATTTGAATTTTACTGAAGGCCTGAAACAGTGAAACTTTTATATCATAAGAACTGGAAGGCCTGAACAGGGAAGGTTTAACAACATCCAAACTATATTCACCTTTATGTACACCTAAAATTTAATAACTTCAAAAAGAATTACAGTATGCATTAGTAACTTATGTCTCTATCTATCATGGAAATCAGATGATTGGAAGAACGGAATGTTAGCCTTGCAGTGGAGCATTATCAAAATATTAAAAATAAACGTATTCCAGCATTTAAATACATATATTCGGAAAACAGTCAGATAACATGGATCAAGTGACTAAGTAGATAGTATCGGGGAAAAATGGTCATTTCACAATTTGGAAACCTGAGATTCCAAGTTCCACAAGAATTTTTGCAAAATGTGCAGCTTCTAGCTGCGTTATAACACATCTAATGCAGCAAGAAAATAATGTTGCAAACGGCTATCGGCATATTTATATCATCAACTTCACAGTCTAAATTTTCGTTAGAAATATACTTTCAGGTTGCTGCAATATTTTATGGTTCACAACCATGAACCATGGCTGTAGCCAGAGAGTGGTTTTAGTGGATTTTGATTGTAAATTACATAAAAATTTACTCCGTATTATTTAAGGTTAAATTCTTAATTTGTTACCCGATGCCCCTACTGTCACAACAGTAACCACGCCGCTGGTTGTGGCGTTAGTATATCCCAAAGATGTGACAAGAAGATACGTTGACGTTTCTTCCTATAGCCTAGTAGTCAGACCATCAACCTAACTACACATTTCTTGCAGGTCCAAAACTATGCTGATAAAGTTCTATTAGATTCCCAATGAGAAAATGTTTACATAGTACCAAGGCATAGACGGCAGACCTTACCCATGAACCTGATCGACTGCTCTTGGCACTACGTAATTTGAAACCTGATACCATTGTAAAAGTGAAATGCATTTTTCATAACTAAAAGAGAATTCAGACTCATGATTATTTGAAACACCACTCTTGCTATTGATGATTCTCAGTTACTGAGTACACCAACAAAATCAATTTTTCCTGTTAACTCATTGGAAACTTAAAAATTTACAAGAACCAAGAGCGCGTGCAACAATAATTTATAATGGAAATTTTGTAAGTACTTGATAAGAGACCGAGCAGAAATTCCACGTACTTGGCCAATTGTATGTCCCCCCTGCTTCCCTCCCTTGGACGATTACTGCATCAACACCCATATCAGCAGCTATTTTTGCCTCTTGAAAGTTCCTAACCTTAATTGATGTCTAGCTAATACGGCTTTCATTTGGCACAGAAACCAAATTTATATCCTATTGGTTGGCATAACAACCATTGGAATGATATTAAATTAAATCAACCGTTAAGATTATTTTAAGATTATATATTATATTATAAGCATAAGGTGGATATTTGATTGGCTATACTACCGCGAACCACCATTGGATTGATGTTAAATTAAATCAACGGTTAAGATTATTTTAAGATTATATTATATTATAAAAGATTATATTCATTGGATCATTATTAAATTAAATCAACGGTAAAGATTATGTTAAGATTATATTATATTATAAAAAGATTATATTATATTATAATTAACTTCTAATGCAAAAGTGAAAACGGGAAAGGAGACAAGATCGACTCTTTTGTATGTAAAAGAACTCAACTATCCCGGTCAAATAGTTAAAATAATCAAATATTGCATTTGCCAAAATTCTGTTTTTTTTTTTTAAAAAAAATCTAAGAATACAACTTTATAAAAAAACACAAATTAATTTATACATAACTTGATTTTTTTTTTCATGTTATTTAAAAACATGTTAAATAATGTATTTGCACAATTTTTTTTATTTTAAAAAATATGATAACACAACTTTAAAAAAACAAATTAATGTTTTCTTAAATTAGTATAAATCATCTTATTAACTTTTTCTAATAAGATATTTAAAAGAATAGGAACATCTAATACTAAATAAAAAATGAGATATAATGTATAATCTCGAGCTTCGAGTAATTGTTGGGGAATTAATGGAACTGATATATGAGAATTAGAAAGAACGCAACTAAAATTCAGAAAGAAAAAGGCTTAACCAAAAAAAAACTTAAGAAATTAAAAAGATCAATTATTAGCACTTCCACGTGAAAAAAGACACAAAGGAACTCCCGGCAATAGCAAGGGAACTTCCAACAGCAGAGGAGCATCAAAAACTTGGACTTCCCATCCTCATTGATAATTGATAATCTCTTTATACCAACGTTAACATGGATTAATATACATATATACATACACACATGTGCATGTTATATAAATGATTTATAACCAATGCAGTTGTTGTAGAGGCTTGAAAATTCATAATTTTATGTTCAATCTTAATTGACTCTTTATGTATAAAAATTCCATCGTAAGATTATGTGATTCATTTAATAAAAAGGATGATAATCATAAATTAGGACAAATTGAATAAATTTATTTTACAAAAAATTAACATTTAAATAAAATAATTTATAAGTTAAATACTAAATTCTGTGCATGCGGGTCATAGGCTGTTTACATAGTGAGCGTAGTGATATTTACAATCCAATAGACCAATTTGTGAAATGTGGCATAGCAAAATTGCATCAGAAACTATAAAAAAACAAACAAAAAACCGCTGACCTGGGGAGCAACCTTAACCCCTGCCTGATGCGCTTCAAGAACTATCTCCTTGGCAGGGGCGGATCTATAGTATGTTGAGAGGGGGGCGCGGACCCCACTGAAATTATAGTGCCAGCCATGTAAAAACATTTTATATAGCATAGGAACCCACTTAATAAAATATAGGAACCCACTCAAAATAATTTGGAACCCACACCCACCTCTTAAAGCCCAAGTTTAAATAAAGCCCAACTTAAAATAAATTAAAACATTGCAAAGTGAGTTGCCACGTTTTCCCCAAATTAAAAAAAACAAACCCTTCTCCTAAATCCCTAATCCCCCTGCACAACAAAGACGCACAGTCCTAGCCTCTCTGCTTCTCTTGGCGATTGAAGACTCAAATTTGAAGCCAAAGTGTGTTAATCATCTTGGCTATTGGATCATCTCTCAATCTCTCATACTCCTTTGCTAAGCTCTATTATAGGTTAGTTTACTTTACTTTATTCAATTGGACCAATTTATTATTTGTTTTTTGTTAATAAATTACATAATTACATATTTAAAGGTTAATATGATTTGATGAAGATTATTAGGCAATCTTAGCTCTTAAGAAATTTATATGAATTTAAATTTGTCTATATAAATTATTAATGATAAATATTAATCACTTAGTGACTTTGTTGGTAGTAAAATTTTAATCCAGATGATTTTGATTCCATGGAGAGGATGGCTCTTGAGCATGAACTTATCATTTATATTGATAATTTGAAGGAAGACGAAAGATTTGCACATTTGAATGGCATTGGGGATCTTGTTAAAGTGATGGTGCAAACTAGAAAACATCTATCTTATCCTTTGGTTTATCGATTGCTAAAACTTGCATTGGTTTTGCCAGTTGCAATCGCAACAGTGGAGAGGTGTTTTTCAACAATGAAGCTTGTGAAGTCGGATTTGCGCAATCGAATTGGTGATGAATTCTTAAGTGATTGTCTTATTTTGGCTATAGAGAAAGAAGCTCTTGCCAACGTTACTAATGAAGATGTAATAATGCAATTTCAAAAGATGAAAACCCGTAGGGAACAAATTTAGAATTAAAACATTTCTTATTTATTTAAGTATTGTACTTTCTTAATTGTTATCACATTTATTTTTATATAAGGACCCCATTGAACTAAATTCCTGGATCCGCCACTGCTCCTTGGAGCATCCACCCCAGTAAAGTTGCAGGACTGCGACCTTTTCAACGAGAATAGCTTTTATATTTTCTTTGTGAGGAAATGCCAGAACGTAACTCGACAGCAAATGTAACTTAATTTGAAATGAGTGGTTTACATGAGACCGAAATTTATCAGTGATTCACTTGATATATTAAAACGAAATAAGTGAATCAATTGATAATTAACCCTTTAATTTGAATAGTAGTCACAAACATGGAGTTTGCCACTTGGCAAATGTGGGCATACGTAAGGGCTAACGTATCTTCATTTGGCTGGTGGCTCCTCCGTATAGCCGCCTCCCACCTTTTATCGGGTGTTGGCCCCATATATCACAATTTGAAAGAAAATGGTCCCAAATATCACAGCTCAAAAACTTGGCTCCAAATATCATTCCAAAACACAGTTGCGTGTAGCGTTTTGGTTTTTTTTTAACGCTAAAGCGTCTAGCATTTTTAGAGGAGAGAGAGAGAGAGAGAGGGAAGACGCTGCTTAAAGTAGCATTGGGGGAAAACGCTAGGTCGTCCAACGTTTTCGGGGAGGAAACGCTATTTAAGATAGTGTTTGGGGGGTGTTTTAACGCCAAATTGTGTGGCGTTTGGAATTTTTTGACTTTTTTTCCCCTTTTTGTTTTTGTTTGTTTTTGTTTTATTTATTTTTTCTTAAATACATATTTGAAAAAAAAATATTTAAAAACGTATTTACAAATAGTCAATTAAAACATAAATTTATATTTTTTTAAAGTTCGTATATGGTTTATTCGTCGTTCCGAATATTTTTAAATCCAAAATAGAATTGTTAAACTCCAAAGGTTAACTGTTGAAATTCCGAGGGAATACTGATAAAATTAAAAAATTTTAATTAAAAATTGAATCCGGCGGCCTGATTTTTAAACGGTAACGCGTTTAAAAATCAGGATAAGTTAGGGTTTAGGGTTCCTAAAATCGTATATGGTTATTCGTCATTCTCAATATTTCTAAAACCCAAAATGAAAATGTTGAACCCCAAAAGTTAATTGTTGAACCCCTAAATTTAATTAAAATTGAATTTTTTAAAATTAAAAATTTTAATTAGAAAATTGAATCCTGCGGCCTGATTACGCGTTTAAAAATCAAGATAAGTTAGGGTTTAGGGTTTAGGGTTGTAAACAACCCTAAACCCTAAGTTCGTATACGTTTTATTCGTTGTTCCGAATATTTCTAAAACCCAAAATGGAAACGTTGAATCCCAAAAGTTAATTATTGAACCCCAAAGGTAATACAAATAAACTATAAAAATTTTAACTAAAAAATTAAATGTTTCTAAACCCCAATTGGAACCCGTTGAATCCCGAGTAAAAAACTATTTAACCCCAAAGCAAATATCGATACAATTTTAAAATATTAAATAAAAAAATAATATTTAAAATTTAAAATTTTTGTTTTGATTAAAAACGCTAATCAAAAATTTTTTTAAGTGGAAAACTGTTGAGTATTTATTACATTGAAAACGCTAGTCCAAATACTACAAACGCTAATAGAAATTTGGTTTTATAAAAAAGGAAACGTTGAATGAAACATGGTTTTGGTAGAAAACGGTATTTAAAACTTTGTTTAGGCTGGAAACGCTAAACGATGTAGCGTGCTTTAGTAAAAAAAAAAGTTTGTAATCGCTAGACGAATTAGAGTTTTCGAGTGATATTTGGGACTAACTTTTTGAGTTGTGATATTTTGGATCAATTACTTTAAAATTGTGATATTTGGGGCCTTTTTTCCCTTTTATCAGTGTGCTTCACATGCGTATTAGTGTTGAAGTGATTGAATAAGAAAATTGATAACCGGGAATAAGAAATGAGACAATCTCACATTTTTAATAATTTAATAAGATGCTACATTTTACGTTGCATTTTGAAATTTAAATATTTTACTAAACATGTGTTTATGATGAGTTACTCAGCGTAGATAATTAAGGTGACACGAAGGGTGACGATTCAGTAAGAACACATGTTAGTGGGAGAATAGTGAGAACACACATATTCACCACATTTCAAGCTATTTTAAAGGGTCTCGCTAGGGGCATCTTCACAAAAAAGTCTTATAATTCTACCATCTGTCCATTCTTAAAAAAAAATTTAAAAAAAAATTAAAAAAAACTATTGCCACGTCATCATTTTTAAATTTTTTTAAAACAAAAAATTTTAAACTTTTTTTTTTATGAATGGATAGAGGGTAGAATTATATGACTTTTTCATATTAGGTGCCCCTGACGGGGCCCTTTAGAATAGCTTGAAATGTGGTGTTCTCATTATTCTCCAACATATACATGTTTTCACCTGAATCATACACGTGACATGAATGTATCATTTTTACATATTTATTAAGATTTCTGAAAATGTATATATATTATTATTTCTTAAATTGAATAGTACATTGTTAATGTAAAATATAAAATTTAGTTTTAGAGTATACGGTGCATAAAAATACATTTGATATATTCGTTGCCCAAGGCATAACATTCAAAATGTTTACAAGATCTTAAGCAACATATGTAAATATATGACAATTAGTCACGATTAATTTTCTAGAGGAATCCTTACATGCACGTATAGAAGATAGATGCATGAATACTCTTACCTGTTACTGTGAAAAACATGATCCCCCTCTTATAATTAAGTAAGCTGCTGGCACATAATATGGTCCTTAAACTAAAACTTGAACACTTCATATCTCTCTCCCAATTAACAACCAAATGAAGGTTCAAATCCATTCCAAGAAACTAATCAAACCATTTACTCCAACTCCCTCTAATCTTAACCACCACAATCTTTCTTTCATTGATGAATTAGTTCCAAAAATGTATACCCCCGTGATTCTATATTATCTATGTCCAGAAAATGTTACCACTACAAGAATTCTTTAATCAGACAACGGTTTTAATCCGTCATCTGAAACATTTTTTTTCGTTGTCTATTGAGCAGCTGTCTGATACGCGCATCAGACAACGGTTGCTTTTCTTGGTTTATAAAGAATCTGACAACGATTAACCAATAAAGCACAGTTGTCTATATATATACCAGAAACTGTTGTATGTTTTCTCTTGGACAACTCTATCCATAAACCGTTGTCTAATTTGCACAACACCACAGAAAAAAGCCTTGTGTGTTGGGATTTACTAGACAACAATTTATAAACTGTTGTGACAACTCTATCC
This sequence comes from Kitagawia praeruptora, assembly GCA_037693485.1. Taxonomy (NCBI): domain Eukaryota; kingdom Viridiplantae; phylum Streptophyta; class Magnoliopsida; order Apiales; family Apiaceae; genus Kitagawia; species Kitagawia praeruptora. Next base: position 49,478,296 of record CM075348.1, on the reverse strand, counting down.
ATAAACCGTTGTCTAATTTGCACAACACTACAGAAAAAAGCCTTGTGTGTTGGGATTTACTAGACAACAGTTTATAAACTGTTGTGATATATGTATATTGACAACCCTTTAAAAGACCGTTGTCTGAGTATGCCTAAAACCCATGTCTGACTTGGTTAATCAGACAACATTTTTTAAATTGTCGTAAGATTATATGTTCGGACAACACCATTTTGTGGATGAGATTAAATTATTGTCTCTTGAAATCAGACAACACTTTTTCCTCAGGGTGTTGTCTGAGGGGTGTCGTCTGATTGATGAATTCTTGTAGTGTACCAACAAACATATCTTTTCTTCCACATGTATGGCCCAGCTAGAGACATCTCTGAGCAAAACTTTGGTCCAGTTTTATCCCCTGGCAGGGAGGTATAACAAACACCTTCAGTTTGTTGACTGCAATGACAAAGGTGTTGAATTTATCGAAGCCACTGTGGACTGTCATCTCCAAGAAACACTACAAGAAAACAGTAAATAGACATCACACTTTAGACATCGGTCGTAAATGCCGCTGATGTTAAAAGATGTAATAACATCATCCCGAATTAAACTGATGTCTTTGTTATTCGTAGACATCAATCTTTTTAAAACTGATGTCTAAAGTCACTCTTTAAAAAATTAAAAAACGCGCGGCCCATTATGTTTTCCCCCTTAGTGAAATTTTCACCCCCAAAATCAAAATTCCCCCCCTTAACCAAATATTATCCCCGCCCAAGCCCATACAGTACAATTATTGAGCCTCTCAGACAAATTAACATAACAAAATCTAATTTAACAAAAATATTCAGACAAACACACTCTCTCTCTCTCTCGACTCTCTCTCGACTCTCTCTCACTCTCTCGACTGAAACTCACCGCCACAAACTCACCTCGGTACCACTCACCACCATAAACTCACCTCCGGTACCACTCACTACTCTACTCACCACTGCTCTCTACTCTACTCACAGGCCACTCACCTTCGGTACCACTGCTCGTACTGAAATTGGTAAGAATCGGTAATACTCTACACGAATAAGGTCTCCTCTGGTATTTCTAGGGTCTTCTCGATCTATTGAGAGCTTCAATTTGAGGGTTTTTTCAAGTCAAAACCCTAATTTCTTAATTTGGGCCTTTTTAAATCAAAACCCTAATTTCTTAATTGTGTGTTTTTATTTACTTGGATGTACTACCCTAATTGTTTTGAATGCATTCTTTTTACAGGACCTCATTCACTTGGTTGTGGCTGTTCGTTAGGTAATTTTAATTTTTGAATTTCTTATTTGAATTTCTGATATGTGTTATATCATATGATTATTTGTATGTTATTTAATTGGATGCATGTTATTATTTGTTTATTATATTGTTGGATTTTTGGCATGTCATCTAACAGTGCTATTGTTTGAGTACTACTGTTTTTCCGACATAATCGACCAAGAGAAAGTGAAAGTTGTTGTGATTTTCTATTGGTCAATTTCAAATTATATGAGTTGGATGTATTTTAGTTTCATACCTTGTTAATTATTTTATTGCTGGCTGGAGGTTTATGTTTTAGTTTTCGAATTTTACGAAAACCTTAAATATTGTCGTTTGAGTTTTTATTGTTTGGCTGATATTCAGGGATATTTTTTGGTTTGCGAAGAAGAAAGGATAGTTCCTAGCTGTTGTTCACGGTGTTGACCTAGTGCTTCTACTAATTAAGAGGTACTCCCGCTCCCTTTCTTGTTTATATAGCGACTTTTTCTGCTTTATGTATTTGATTGTCATGATTGCTTATTCCAGTGCTCCGTTCTTTATCAGAACTCAAATAGTATATGGTAGCTGTACTTTCTCTATTTGCCATGTACAAATTTGAATTATAGAAATTGCATGCCTTTAGTTAAACGTTAATTACATGTTGCCTGTTATTATTAATTTAGATTAAAGATTTGTGTTCCTTTTCTTTTTCTTATGTCTATCATGTCCTATTTGTGATTATTGCTAGATATTATATGTCATACGTCCATTTTGATTAATATAAACTATTGGATTTTTATTATATGGATAAGGCTACAATAAAACTATTATAGATCAGAATACATAATAAGTAATCACTAGCTATAATTATACTAAAAACTTGACTGACATACCAGGTCGTTGGAAATTAAATGGATAAGTCTTGGATAAAAGCGGATAGGGATTCATTGCAATATGAAATTGGAGTCGAAAACTTTTTGATATTTGCTGAGGATAATGCTAAAAACCCAAAGAAAATCCCTTGCCCATGTGCACGCTGCGTTAACTTCAAGAAATATTCTATCAAAATAATCAGAGGTCATCTATATGAAGCGGGTTTTAGTTTAGGGTATTATGAATGGATTTGGCATGGAGAAGAGGTTGTTAAAAGTACTAAGTCATCAGTTGGTAGTACTTGTCCTCCCTCGAAGCCCACACTAAATTCAGAAACATTTAACGTAAGTGAAGCAGCCTATAATAAGGAAGATTTCGATAATGAATCAGATGAGTTTAAGAGATTTGTTGCCGATGCGGAACAACCTCTGTTCGAGGGAAGTGAGTGCACTAAACTTGAGTCAGTGTTAACACTACATAATTGGAAGGCTAGGTTTGGAGTTAGTGATAAGGCCTTCACTGATCTGCTTGGATCTATTGGCTCTTTTCTTCCAAAAGATAATGTGCTTCCTGTTAATATGTATGAAGCAAAGAAAACCTTAACTGATTTAGGACTCGAGTATGTTAAATTCCACGCTTGTCCAAATGACTGCGTATTATACAGGGGTCCAATTCTTGAGTCTTCTTCTGAGTGTCCCAAATGTGGTCTCTCTCGCTGGAAAGTTGGGAAAGATGGAAAAATTAGGGTTAATGTGCCAGCCAAGGTTATGTGGTATTTTTCGATAATCCCCAGATTTAAACGATTGTTTAAATCTGCTTCTACTGCTAAATTAATGAGCTGGCATGCAGATAATCGATCTGAAGGTGGGAAGATGCGTCATCCATCTGATTCTCCTTCTTGGAGAAATGTAGATTACAGGTGGCCTGAGTTTGGTAGGGAGGCTAGAAATATACGCTTAGGATTAGCGGCTGATGGTATAAATCCACACAGTAATGGATTAAAAAACCGGTACAGTTGTTGGCCAATTATGTTAGTAATATATAATCTTCCTCCATGGTTATGCATGAAGAGGAAGTTTATCATGTTATCAACATTAATTTCTGGCCCGGATGAGCCTGGTAATAATATTGACATATATCTACAGCCACTGATTGATGATTTAAAAAAAATTATGGGAGGAAGGGGAACCGAACGTGTACGATGCGCATACAAAATCTTTTTTCACCTTAAGGGCAGTTCTGATGTGGACAGTAAATGACTTCCCAGGATACGCAAATCTGTCGGGCTGCATCAATAAGGGTTATAAGGCTTGTCCAATATGCGGCGATAAAACTGTGGCTAAATATTTAAGTCATAGTAAGAAAATGTGCTACCAAGGTCATCGTCGGTATTTAGATAATGATCATCCTTTTAGGAGGCAGAGGGCATCTTTTGATGGAGAACAAGAATTTGGTCATGCACCTTAACCGCTTAGTGGAGAAGAAGTGTTGGCGCAACAACAACAACTCAAATTCAGTTTTGGGAAGGGGGGAAGTCAAAAAAGGTGGAATCTGCATGGAAAAAGAAATCGATTTTTTTTGAGTTAGAATATTGGAAGTTTCACCACGTTCGTCATTGTTTAGATGTTATGCACATCGAGAAGAACGTGTGTGATAATTTAATTGGGACACTTCTTAATATGAAATACAAGACTAAAGACAGCACTGCCTCTCGTCTTGATATGGTTGAGATGGGATTAAGGGCTGATTTAGCTCCTCAAGTAGGTGAGAAAAGAACATACTTGCCTCCTGCCCCTTTTAATTTATCCAAGAAAGAAAAAAAAATTATGTTATCATCATTGTCCAATATAAAACTCCCATATGGACATGCATCAAATATTAGAAATTGTGTATCAATGACTGATCTAAATTTGAATGGGCTGAAGTCCCATGATTGTCATATCCTCCTCCAACAGTTACTACCAGTTTCTATTCGTTCTGTGCTTCCAAAAAATGTTAGGGTTAGTATCATAAGATTGTGTTTTTTTTTCAACTCTTTGTGCAACAAAGTTGTGGATGTGTCGAAATTGAGTAAACTACAAGCAGATCTGATTTTGACCCTGTGTGAGTTGGAAAAAATATTCCCTTCATCATTTTTCGATGTTATGGTACATCTCACTGTCCATTTAGTAAGGGAATTGCGTTTATGTGGACCGGTTTTTTATAGATGGATGTTTCCATTTGAACGATTCAATAAAATATTGAAGAGTTATGTAAGAAACCGATTTTATCCGAAAGGTTGTATAGCTGAAGGTTATCTCAAAGAAGAACCAATAGAATTTTGCACTGAGTTCTATAGTGAGAGTAGTAGAACTGCTGGTCTTCGGAAAGATGAAGACAACAATTCTGGTCCAATAGGTGGTGTGACAATGAAGTCGGTACCAGAAAAAGAACGAGATGAAGCGCATCTTACAGTCCTCCTCAACAACACTGAAGTGGAACCATATGTTATGTAAGTAACATTTTTAAAAGTATATTTTTAAGTTTCAAAGTTCTTTTTCATGCGGTCTAATCTTATCTGATTAAATTGTCAGGTTGCATAAGAAATATTTGGAAGGTATTTACCAAGGGAAAAAAAAGAGTGCACAGTGGCTATTGGGAGAGCACAAGCGACAATTTGCTGATTGGTTTGAACAAAAAGTTAGTTTACATTCTTTCCTTTTTTATTAATTTTTTCTGTAAGCAGTCATGTTTTTAATTGAAGTCAACTTATATGCATTGTGACTTTTACGTGCAGGTAAGTACAGAAATGAGGGAAAATTCCGAAGCCGTTTCTGAAACAATAAGATGGTTGGCAGGAAAACCTTCATTTTCAGTGTTGACTTACGAAGGTTATGTTGTTGACGGGGTCCGATACCACACAAAACAGCGAGATAATGCAAGGGTAGTTCAAAACAGTGGTGTGTCACTAGTTGCTAGGACAGTCCAAGTCTCTAGTGCTAAGGATATAAATCCTATAGAGACTGATTTAACATTTTATGGGGTTATCAAAGAAATATGGGAGTTAGATTACCACGCATTCAAGGCCCCTTTGTTTTTGTGTACATGGGCAGCAAGTGATAGAGGTATCAAGTCCGATGATCTTGGTTTCACGCTTGTGAACTTCAATCGACCAGGTCACAAAAATGACAAATATGTCTCTGTTGACCAAGTCAACCAAGTCTTTTATGTTGAGGATCCAGCTGATGCTAATTGGTCTATTGTGCTATCGTCGACAAATCGAGACTATCATGATGCGTATGATGAAGATGCCCCGGAAGAGACCTCCTGGAACCCTCCTCCATTCTGTTCTAATATCCCTATATGCGACCCAACTGATTATGATGATGCAAGTGTCAGCAATAAAAGACAAAATGTTGAAGGGATTTGGGTGAAAAAATCATAGGTCATAGGTGCCTAGTCATATGTTTAGTGCCTAGCAATTTAGTTTTAATTTGCTTCCACTTTGTAGTTGTTCATGATATTTTTAATTACAATTGTCTATCATTTTGCTTATCTCTGATTTTTGCATATTTTCAGTGATAATTAACTGATAATTTTGCATATTTTCCATGATATTAACCGATTGCATATTAAAATTGTTTCATTTTGCTTCTCTGATTTTTGCTTCTCTGATTTTTGCATATTTTCAGTGATAATTAACTGATAAGTTTTTACAGATTGAAGGAAAGCAAGAGAAATGGCACCGAATAAAAAGCAAAAGAAAACAAAAAAGGCAGGCTCGAATAAGGTTACCACTAAACAGCTGGAGATCGAGGTCAAAGAAGCGAAAACTCATGACTCACAGACAGCTGAAGCATCAGAACATCAACAGGCCAACTCAGAACAACCTACGGTTACTACAACCGACACTGTTAGATCAAAGTCTAAAGGTAAGCGTGGTGTATGCGCAATGTACAAAGTGGTTGTGAAGAAAGCTCGCGGGAAAAAGACTAAAGTCACATTCAATGATTGGGGAATTGCTGATGGTGAAACTAGGGCACGATTGCAGTCATATATTGGAATGTTGGCCAGGACTACGATTCCAATCGATATTACTAGTTGGCCAAATGTGGATCCTGAATTTTGTTAGTAAGTCAACCTGGAAAAAGGCTCGTAAGCGAAAAAATGGCCAAGAGGTTGAAGATGTAGATGAAGAGTTACAAGGTGTATGCGATACAATTGTAAGTCTCCTATTATATTGGCATACTAGTAGGGCATCATTTATAATTAATATGCTTTTAGGCTCTTTGTAATTTGGGCTAATTATTTTCATATTAATAGGATACTTTGTTGGAAAAGAAAGAGAAGGGTGAAATACAATTTTCTGGAGCTGAAGATGTTTTGACTACGGCTTTGGGGAGTCTTGAGCATTCTGGTAGGGTCCGTGCTGTTGGAGGGTACATCACTCCAAAACAGTTTTTTAATTTGCCACGAGAGAAGAAAGTTCGAATAACGAAGGAAGAGTTGATGGCCCGTGATCGTCAAAGGGATGAAAAGACGAAAGCTCTTGAGGCAGAGATTGCTGAGCTGAAGGCATTGATTACTTCTGGCCAGAATCATCACTCCCCAATGCAGTCTGAAAAGGCAAGTTTCCAGCCGAAAAACAATCAGCCTGCTGCAGTTGTGCTAGAGTTGGATAAGGACTGTGTTCCTACAGATGCTCCCCCTAGGCCTTCACCTCCTGGAAATTTGGTAAATTAATCGATAGAAGGATAATTTAATTCTATAATTTAGTATTTTATTTTATTGCTTAAGCTCTATGAATTGATGATTTCTTTTTTCCTTAGTATTTTTATTTGTTCATTTAAATATTGTTGGGAAACAGAATGTGTGACCTATCTGTCGAGAGGATAGAGAACAAGGTTGCATTTGGCATGGTGTATCCTCGCGAGGCTGGAGGAAAAGTCCATGGAATTGATATACCACTTGGACATCAGTGTGTCTCTGTCGATGGCATCATCAAACCAGATGCCTTGCTTCCAGTGCCGATCCGTGGTGAATTGGAGACAGTCCGCGATGCACTTGGCTCTTTTTTAGCATGGCCTGAGGATTTAATAAGCTACACAACTACTGAGGTATAATTTACTATATGTGGTCTGAAATTGAAATAAAAATGGTGCTTGTGAGGATATTACAAATGAAATTGTTTTAAAAATTTTTATGGTTTGATGATCTACAGATTAAGAAAAAAGAAAGGGTGCGACCAAGTGGAGAAAACAAAAACAAGAATGATGAGTTGCAGAAATTGAGGGCACAGTTCTTACATGCAAAACCAAGTGCAAAAGTGCCGAAGGGCTTTAACTTACTGTATAAACATGTAACCAGCTGGATGGAAACTGCTGGGCTTTCGATACAGGTTGACTGCAAGTCAGAAGTGTTTGGGCAAGAAAAGACAATTTATTTGTTACATGAGAATGTTTTGGCGTTGTTGGAGTTTGATATGCTAGGGCAAGCTGTAATTTCAGCTTACATGGCGTAAGTTACAATTTTTCTTTTTCTGATATGCATTCTAATGTTAGTATTTTTCCAATTGCATGTCTCTACTTCTAATGTTGGTATCTTTTTTTGGTAGGCATTTGCATGATGAGATAAGTGGAAGACCAGAACTGGCAGAAACATTTGCTTTTATTCACCCTGGATCCTTATATAATTTGAATGCTGATTTTGAAGCTGGAATTGTTGAGCGATTTAAAGAGGGCAACCCGGATCGGCTGTTCTTTTTGCCGTATAATCAGGAGTAAGTTCTAGCTTATATTAAGTTACGATACTAAAAAACTGGATAGAGTACTAAAAATCTGTCTTTGGTATGTTTTTTTAATGAAAACAGTATGCATTGGATTTTGGCTATTATATGGGAAGGTGAAATTTATTTTCTCAATCCACTCCCTCACCCAACACAGTTTACATTACTAGAACTAGCATTATCAAGGTAAGGGCAGTGAAATTTTGGACACAGTTTTCATGATTTTCTGTGTACATTGGATCAGTTTTTATTTTTTATGCAGGGCAGTGAAAACTTACAATTGTGAAACTGGTAGGGGCAATCGGAAGCCGGCCAAGGCAAAGTTTCTGAGTGTAAGTACTTTTACACTTCAACACTTCAACTCAGTTCTAGTAAATTTATTTTTCTGATGCATTTTATTTTTTGGAATTAATAGGGATCCCCCAAGCAACCCGGTGGTACTGAATGTGCTTATGTAGTAATGCGCTACATGAAAGAAATTATCAGTGATACAAAATTGACTTTTGCTACAAAGGTGTGCGTCTTTGTGTTTAATTGTGTTTCTGATGCATTTTAATTGTGTTTGTTTCTGATGCATTTTAATTGTGTTTGTTTGTTGCCTTTAGTGGCTGCCGAAGACTCGAACGACGTAAACCGAGGCCGAGCTTGATGAAGTACGTATCCAGGCTCTCAAGTTCATCCAAGACAAGATCTGATAGTTTCTAGTAGGTCTCTTTAAATTGCCGTAAACATTTGGTTAACCGCTTGAATTGCTAGTTCTGCGCTTTTGGTAATCTGTCTTGGAGACATATATGCAGTTTGTGATGTAGTAATTCAAGCTGTTATGCTTTTTATGTTTACTTTTGGTTGCGCACTTAGTTAATTCTAGTGCCCAGTGATGTTTGGTATCTTGTTAATGGAACAGATACATTGTTGGTGTATTTTGTGAATGGTTTAATCTAAATGCATGGTTGGATATATTCTGAATGGTCCAGTTTTTTATTTTTTGGTACGCATTGAAAGACAACGGTTTAATTAGTTGCACTCAGAAACTAATGTCTAATTGTAACAAAGACATCAAAAGTTTTACAAAATAATGATTTCTAAAACAATTATATACATCACTTGTTTCTACGGTGTCTGATGTCTAAAAAACAATTAAAAATCACTTTTATAAGTAAAATCTGATGTCTAAGGGATACATATAAATGAGTTTTTTCAGAAAGACCTGATGTTTATACCTACATTAGACATCGGTCTAGGATGATGTCTAAGGTCACTATACACTTCGGTTTTTTAAAAAAGAAACTGATGTCTATAAGAGCATTAGACATCAGTCTAGAGTGATGTCTAAGCTAACTATAGACATCACTTTATCTGCTAAAATTATGATGTCTAATATCGGAAAAGACATCTTTTTCAAAGAAAAAAAGTGATGTGTATGTGAAAAATAACTTAGTTTATTATATGTTTTCTAGAATATAAGGCATGCAAGTTGTTTATAAAATTAATTATATCTAACCTATTTTGTAGAACAACTGATGTGTATTGAATGAAAAACTGATGTCTATGTTAGCATAGACATCGGTTTCTGACTGATGTCTAGAATAGACATCTCCCACCTAGACATCACATCCAAAATAACATAGACATCGGCCAGAAACTGATGTCTATTGACCCTTTTCTTGTAGTGAAATTTTACCTCACCAAGAAAAATCATATCCTCGGATGCTTAATAATTTTATCCCATGTGAAGTTTTGATGGTTGATGAAGCCATGCATCCATTGCTAGCCATTCAGGTTACGGTGTTTAAGTGTGGAGGATTAGCGATTGGCGTGTGAATTTCAAAAAGGATTGCTGATGCAGCCACACTAATTAAGCATGTTCCTTAAAGCATGGGGAGCCACAAAAAATTCAGATAAGGATGAAAATCAACAGGATGGTATAAAGAAAATTTCCCCATGTTTTGACTCAGCTGTTTACTTTCCGAAAAGAGGCTTGCCACCCATCAATTTTGAAGCAATCACAAGTCCTTGATGCAAACGTCGTCACTAGGAGGTTTTCCTTTGATAACAAGGCCATATCAACCCTTGGAGGCATTGGAGCCAACTGTCTACCAACAAGCAAGTTACAGTTAGTGATTGCAGTCATATGGAAGGCTTTACTTGGTGTAGAAAAGTTGAAAGATGAACAATCAAGGGCTACTCATATCGTGCAGCCAATCAATCTGAGGAATAAAATTACCACTCCAGTTCTACATAAAAATTTCTTTGGTAATCTATGCACACTTGCATCTGTGCCAATGATGGCCCCAGAGAACAAGGAAATTCATGATTTAGCAGTTCAACTAAGCAATTCTGACAAGGGCAGTATTGAGGGATGCGTAAAGATTCTGTCTATAGACAAGAATGACCCTCTTAATTGTAGAAAAGAATGACCCTAAGAATATGGTCAATTACTACATGATTAGTAGCTGGAGTAGGTTCCCATTCTATGAAACTGATTTTGGGTGGGGAAAGCCTGTGTTACGCCCAGAAATATCCTCGCCCTAATTCAGAGGTATCGCCCTCAATTAGCCTAGAAAATGGAAATGACCCATGTCATGGGTCATGACAGGAAGAAAGGATGCAATCGTTGGGCCAGGCCCAAGGGCATCTCGTCCTTACCAAAAGGTCACGTCCTTAACGAAGACCTCGCCCTCACAAATGAGAGGTGGATGAATCTTCTCTTAGACGCTTTATGTGAGGAATATTATGGGTTATGGACTGGATTTTAGGTCCTCGAATATGACAACTGGTGAATAAGGTAGGTCTCGGCTTAAGGCTAAGGATCTCGCCTGAAGATAAATGATCTCGTCCTCATTTAGTTTCAGGACTGGCTTATAGCTATTTTATCTCCGTGGCCCAGGGAAAGCGTTGACCCCGAAAATACTGGGTCAATAGCTTAACCATTACGCTCCGAGAAAGTAGTTGGCCTTTGAGGTCCGTAATGATAACATCAAAGACGGTGGTCACAATCCAATGGGCTTCCCGAACAAGGAAACCTAGCCCATTATGATTACTTGTTCCCCAAGAACTACGTTTTGTTTGATTCCTATAAATAGGATACGTAGGCACATTGTATGGTACGATGCAAACCCTTGCGAAAAGAGAGAATACAACATTCGATCTAAATTGCAATAATCACATCATACAATCTCAGCCATCCCCAAATCATAAACCCTAACCCTAATTGTTCTACGCCAATCACCGCCATCAACCACCATCACAGTTCCAGCAGCCCTCCCCGAATTTGTTTTCCCAAATTCCCCCGTTAACAAGTGGCGCTAAAAGGAGGGCTTTTGACATCTCAGGAGGAAGGATGTCGCAGTCTAATCGAGAACGTGTTGATGATCATCGCGTGGAGGAAATTAGGACCACGGGAAATCTCCCACCACCCCCGCCAAGAAACTCCATCGCAAGGAACTCTGCTTCAAGGAACTCTGATCGTTTGCTTCCCAGGGACTTCAACAGGAGATCTGTTACCCCTAGAGTCCCTAACAGACGGTCAATCCCACAGATCGGGGGGGATCCTCCTGTTTTGATGAGTAACACCGAGCTTCTGAACCAAATTACTTACATGGGTAATACTATCACACGGATGGGGGCTAGGATGGATGCTATGGAGAGAGAAAGACAGTTTCTTACTAGGGCCCGTTTGAATCATAATGGACGTCGTTCGCCACCTAGAGAGAGGGAGAATATAAGGGTGACTCGTCACGACCAGGAGAGAATTTATGAAACACCCGGTGGAGATCAGCGTGCCAACAAAGAGTCTACTCTGAATCATCGGGGCGATTCTCGTAGGGAGATTCCTTTTGATAGGGACTTTCAAGTCGTGGGGGAGTCTAGACCGAATCCAAGGTTTCAGGCTGTCACTCCAAGAGCCCTGACGTATGGAGAGCCTGATGTCGAGTTTCCCCCAGATAGGGAGGTTCCCCAAAATTTGGATCGCACACTGTCATTGACTGGGAGGATGCAAGAGGGGCGAGGCCCGCAGGTCGAAAGAGCTTGGGTTGGAAGTCAAGGGATGATGGATCGGGAGAGAATTGACAGAAGGAATCGTGTCGCACAGGAGGGCGAGTTCCCTGGCTCTAGGCTGTTGAAATCAAATGGTGAGAATGAAGTCCTTGATGCAATCCCCTTGTAGATGGTCCGAGCAGGAGATCCAATTCCTCAGATGAGGAGTCCGAATCACTATATAGTCTCGGGTATGGAGAAAGGAGAGCATATGCTGACCTCCTCAATCGTACAGAAAGGGGACAAAGCGGATATGGTATACCATGCCTGGAGAATTCTACTATAGGGGATCGGTATCGGTTCGAGGAAGTGATGAATCAGCAGCGGCAATTAGCACTTCCAGATGTACCCCGCAGAGTTTTTGGAATTGAAGAATTAGACCTAGACGCTCTAAGGAGGTTGTTGGCACAATCTCAGGGTCAGGCAAGTGCTATGTTTGAACCGGCTCCATCTCCCTTTTCACCAGCAGTACGGGATGCGCCTCTTCCTCCGTCTTTTCGAGGGGTAGGAGATCTCAGGTTTACGGGAAGTTCAGACCCAGCAGAGTATATCGCAAGATTCAACACCGAGATGGAACTCTACCAAGTGGAGGACTTGACGAAGTGCAGATTACTTACTTCGACTTTGCGAGGGAACGCTCATCAATGGTTTCAGAAGTTTGGACCATCCTTCATTACCTCTTGGGACCAAATGCGTAGGATGTTTCTGATTCAGTTTCAATCATCTATCGTCTATGCCCCTCCCGTCACGACCTTAGCCAATATAAAACAAAGGGAAGGGGAGACTCTTCAATCCTATTTCAGAAGGTTTAATGCGGAGGTTCCTACTATTCGAGGGGCTTCAGACGAAACCATCAAGAATTTCCTCATTGCCGGGGTTAGAGTGAATTCAGATTTCTGGAAGGAGCTTCAACGGAAAGAGCCTCCTACTCTCGCTGATCTTTATGCACAGGCCGAACCTTTTAAAAGGGAGGAGGAAGCTTTGAAGATAAGTGATTATACAGACAACAGTCGTAGGGGAAAATGCAAAGATAGGTCACCTAGCCCAAAGGGGGACAGAACTAAGACTGGCAGGGGAGATGTCAATGTCGTTGATACTTGGAAGTCAGACCGGCCACGTTCACCTAGCCCAATGCGTCAATTTCCACCGCCCCTCTTTATGCTCAGAAGGACCAGGGGTATCCTCAAACCAGTATTTTCACGCCTCTGGTGGCGTCAATTGATCATATTTATGAGGTTACAAAAGGGGAAGGACTATACAGAACACCTGTGCCACTCACAAAGAATGCATCAAGAGATAAAAAATGTATTGTGTGTATCATCAATCCAATGGGCATGACACCTATCAATGTCGACAGTTGAAAGAGGAGATTGAACTGCTCATTAGGAATGGGAAGTTGACTGAGTGGGTGGTTAAGGAGGTAAGGAAGATACAAGGCACTGCTCCCCAGAAAGAGGGAGATAAAAAGGAAGATCCTCAAGATAAAGATGGGCTAGATCAACAGGGGAAAATGACATTCGTAAAAGAGGCGAGCATCCATACGATTTTTGGTGGACCTCATGTTGGTGGGAATAGGAGGAATGCAATGGAGAGATATGCTCGGGAAGCAAAGAGTCCCCCGCTAACTAATGTTAATCATCTATCGAAGAGGCCCCCTAAGATGTTTAAAGAGGAGGATATATAGATAATTTTTTCTGAAGAAGACGCAAGATGGGTTCATCATCAGCATAGTGATGCCCTGGTTGTCAATGTCAGGAATGGGTCTAGAAGTATTCATCATGTGTTCGTCGATAACGGGAGTTCTTTAAACATTCTTTACTACGGAACTTATAAGAAGATGGGACTTCTTGATAAAGAAATGACTCAAGGAACGACTCATATATACGGTTTCACAGGAGATTCTGTTTGGGTCAAGGGCACAGTGAAGTTGCCTCTTACCTTAGGGGAGGACCCTTATTCTGCTACTCAAGTGTTTGAGTTTCTGGTGGTTGATCAAGCTACATGTTACAACGCTCTGCTTGGGAGGCCAGTCTTGAAGGAGATGAGGGTGGTAACATTAATTTACCATCTGGCCATGAAGTTTCCTACTCCTATGGGGATCGTATGTGTGAAGGGGTGCCAGTATGATTCTAGGGATTGTTACAACAAGATGATGAAGACTTCATCAAAACGGAAGCAAGAAGATGAGATTTTGAACTTCAAAGAGGAGAGCGCTCAAGAAACCTTGAGATCTTTCGGACCTAAGTCGTCAGCAAAGGCAGTTACCAATATGGTATATACAGTGGAATTCCCCGATGATGATGCCTTGGTAGGTTATGAGGCGTTAGCTAAACAGGGTACCTCGCTCTTTCTGCTAGAAGCACCTCCTCCTCTGGGCGACGTCGTGGAAGTTATGGTAAAAGCCAATGCAAATACTTCTGAGGGCGAGATTGCTCTTGAGAAAAGCATCACAATTGATAATATGCAATACAAAGTATTGATGATTGGGGCCCCTCCTACTCCAGTCAATCAAAACCAATACGTGGAAGGGATTGTAGAGGATGTCACTGATGAAGAAGAGGAGAGAGGTCTTAGGGCGAAAAAAGGAAAGTTTGTTATGGATTGTGAAGATGTACCTATAGTGGAGTTTCCAGATGGCTTAACAGCAAGTAAGAAGGAACCTCGGCAATCTAAGGGCGAGGTCGTTTCTATTCGGGAAGTGGGCGAGTCTAATGAAACGAAGGAGGTTGAGTTTGACTTGGATCCTCGATTGCCCGAGCCAAATAAGAAGATGGGACCAGCAGAGGATACTGTGTCGATTCTTGTAGATGAAACAGATTCATCTAAGATATTACAGATCGGGGCGAGATTGGAGCCAAGCTTGAGAGCCAGGCTAGTTACTTTCTTGAAGGATAATCTGGATGTATTTGCTTGGAGTCATGCAAACATGGTAGGAATAGATCCCGACGTGATGTGTCATCGCCTCAACATAGATCCTTCCAGGAAGGGGGTTCGTCAAAAAAGATGGGCGGTTAGTGGTGAGCGAGCTATTGCCTTGAAAGAGGAGGTTGATCGATTGCTGAATGTCAGGTTGGTTAGGGAGTCCTTTTATCCGGATTGGCTTGCGAATCCAGTTTTAGTGAAGAAGTCTAATGGAAAATGGAGAGTTTGTGTTGATTATACCGACTTAAACAAGGCTTGTAAGAAAGATAGCTTTCCTCTACCGAGGATTGATTAGTTGGTGGACGCTACTGCTGGGCATGCTCTTCTTAGCTTCATGGACGCCTACTCGGGATATAATCAAATCCCTATGTATGGTCTTGATCAGGAAAACACCTCCTTCATCACTGATCGGGGGCTGTATTGCTATATTGGGATGCCTTTCAAATTGCTAAATGTCGGGGCAACTTATCAGAGGTTAGTAAATATGATGTATAAGGATCAAATTGGGAAGACCATGGAAGTTTACGTGGATGACATGCTGGTAAAGTCTAAGGAAGCAAGGGATCACATTCAGCACTTGGATGAGATGTTCCAAATTCTCAGGAAATTTCGTATGAAGCTTAATCCTCAAAAGTGTGTATTCGGGGTAGAATCTGGAAAATTCTTAGGTTTCATGGTAAATCATAGAGGGATAGAGGCGAATCCCGCAAAGATATAAGCCCTTCTTGATATGAGATCTCCTCGAACCGTGAAGGAGGTGCAAGGCCTAACTGGAAGAATTGCCGCCTTGAACCGCTTTGTATCCAAGTCTTCTGATAAGTGTAAGGAATTCTTCAAAGCTATCAAAGGAGTTGGGAAGAAATTTGAATGGACGTCAGAGTGCAAGGACGCTTTTTAAGTGTTGAAGAAACATTTGGGATCTCCCCCACTTCTATCTAAGCCTCATGAGGGTGAGACTCTTGTTTTATATCTTGCTGTTTCAGAATATTCTGTTAGTGGGTTTCTTGTACGAGAAGAGGGCGATATCCAGTATCCGATATATTATGTCAGCAAGAGATTGTTGGATGCAGAAACGAGGTATTCAAACATGGATAATTTAGTATATGCTCTGATCTTGGCTTCTAGGAAGTTGCGACCTTATTTTCAGGCGCATAGGGTGGAGGTTCGAACAGCGTATCCTCTAAGGCAAATATTGCACAAGCCAAAGACTTCTGGACGAATGTTGAAATGGGCGGTGGAATTGGGGCAATTTGATGTGGAGTATAAACCGAGGAGTGCTATAAAAGGGCAGGCTCTTGTGGATTTCATTCTGGAATTCCCTCTGGACCAAGAGGGTGACGCCTTAGCTATCATACCTAGTCCTCTACCAGAGTTAGTGCAGGAACAATCTACTCCGGCACCTTGGTGGACTTTATATGTGGATGGCGCATCAAATAGTGAAGGTGCAGGTGCGGGGATTGTATTAATCAGCCCAGAGGGACATCATCTTAGAAGAGTGATTCACTTTGCTTTTCATGCTACAAATAACGATGCTGAGTATGAAGCTTTGATTTCGGGTTTGAAGCTCGCTCTAGAGATGAAGGTGGAAAATATAAACATCATGAGTGATTCTATGCTGGTTGTTTATCAAGTCAACGGGGGGTTCCAGGCTCGCGGACCTCGTACTAAGTTATACATGAAGTGTACACAGAGATTGGTGAGTTTGTTCCGAGAGGCGAGGCTGGAGCAACTTCCTAGAGACAGTAATGAGGAAGCCGATGCTTTGGCTAAGTTGGGATCTCCGAAGAAGGCTACTCTATTAGGGGTCATTCCCTTGGAAATTCAAAAACAGCCTAGTATTCCTGAGATGGAGTTAATGCAGGTTGATGGTCCTATGTTAGATACTTGGATGACTCCAATTTGGAGGTACTTGAAAGAAGGAGTTTTACTAGATGATAGAGTGGAGGCTAGAAAGCTCAGATATAAGGCAGCCCGTTATGTAGATTTAGGAGGTTCTCTTTATAGACGAGGTTTCAATCAGCCATTGTTGAAGTGCATAGATGGGGAGGAGTGTAATTATGTTCTTCAGGAAGTTCATGAGGGGATATGCGGAAATCACTCGGGGGGTGGTTCACTTACGCAGACAATATTACGTCAAGGATATTATTGGCCTACTCTTCGGGAGGATTCAACAACTTTTGCTAGATCTTGCGATAAGTGTCAGAGGTATGCTAACTATGTGAACAGTCCTGAAGCTCCTCTTACTTCATTGACTAGTCCTTGGCCCTTTGCCATGTGGGGGATTGACTTGATAGGAGAACTCCCTAAGGGGAAAGGAGTAGTGAAATATGTTATTATGGCGGTGGATTATTTTACTAAGTGTGTAGAAGCGGAGCCTTTGGCTTCAATCACCGCAAAGAAGTTGGTAGACTTTGTGTATAGATCTATCATCTGTCGTTTTGGAATACCATATAAATTGATTTTTGACAACGGGAAGCAATTCGACAATAAGGAGATGAGGGCATTGTGCGATAATATGGGTATTAAAAAGAGCTTCTCTGCTGTCAGTCATCCTCAGACCAATGGCCAGACTGAGGCAGTTAGTAAGATCATCAAGCATACGCTTAAGGCTAAATTGGACGACAGCAAAGGGAACTGGTCGGAAGAGTTGCCTAATGTCCTATGGAGCTATAATACAACACCCAGGACTACTACGGGAGAAACCCCTTTTTTTTTGACTTATGGGTGTGAGGCCATGGTCCCGGTGGAGCTAGGGCGGGATCTTTTAGAAGAGATAACTATCAGCTAGAGGTCAATGAGGTCAACCATTATCTCTACTTGGATATGGTGGAGGAATTCAAAACAACTTCTCAGACAAGGTTGGTGTCTTACCAGCAAAGAGTGGCAAGGTTTTACAACTCAAAGGTGAGGGCTAGACCTCTAAAGGTGGGCGATTATGTTCTCCGACGAGTAATGCCTAATACCAAAATCCAGAATCATGGAGTATTTGGCGCTAATTGGGAAGGTCCCTACAGGGTTATAGCGGCTTTGTGGGAAGGAACTTATTATTTGGCTGATATGGAGGGGAAGCATATTCCGCGGGCCTGGAACATGGAACATTTGAAGAAATACTATCAGTAATGTATTTTCTACTTTTGTTATACTTTCCTTTAATTATTGTTTTCATGAAAGTCTAGGGGGGTAGTGCATGTACTCCTCTTTAGCCAGGATTTATATATTTATAAATAAAACATGCTGGTTTTTCTTCTATTTTCTGTTGAATTTCTGCCATAGATGACCTCTCTAAGGAGGGTCTTCGACTCTTCGTGAAATATGAAAAATGATGATCTCCTCTAAGGAGAGTCTTAATAAAAATGAAGATATCTTCGAAAAATCCACCTCCTGTGAGGAGGGTATTTCTGATATGGGGAGCGACCTCCTTTGAGGAGGGTATCCCGAATTATGAAATCCTTGCAAAAACCGTACTTCCTGGGGGGATGTCCGTACTTCCGGCACCTCATCAAGGTACGATCTTCGGAAAATCCACCTCCTATGAGGAGGGTATTTCTGATATGGGGAGCGACCTCCTTTGAGGAGGGTATCCCAAATTATGAAATCCTTGCAAAAATAGTACTTCTGGGGGGGATGTCCATACTTCCAGCACCTCATCAAGGTACGATCTTCGAAAAATCCACCTCCTTTTGAGGAGGGTATTTTTGATATGGGGAGCGACCTTCTTTGAGGAGGGTATCCCGAATTTATTAAATTCTGATGAAAATGACCCCCTTGGAGGGGGATATCCTCGAGAAGACATGGTGAGCATGACTTCAGACTGGAAGGTATTTATCAGAATTCATTAAAAATGTGCCTTTAGGCGAGATTCTTAAAGAAGGACGAGTTCCATATATCTAATAGAATTCATTTCAGATACGCCTTTAGGCGAGGTTCCTTTATAAGGGCGAGTTTTACTGAAGGTTATGTTTACTTAGATTGATAAGTACTTGTGAAATGCAAGGTAAAGTAGACAGATACTTAAAGAAGATATAAATGTGCATATATTAAAAAAAAAAAAAAACCAAGGGCGGCGTCATTTAAAGGAAGGACGCGCACTCCAATTAGTTGGGAGCAAGTCAAGCAAATTATAGAAAGTTTACAAAGGGCGACGCCATTACCAGAAGGGCGTGTACTCTTAAAAGTTAAATCAAATTCAGAAGGTTACAACTGGCGAGGCCATTATAGGAGGGCCCGCACTCCTATGGTGTTGGCAATAGTGAAAAGTTCATGTAGTCAATTTACAGTAGTTTGAGTGGGCGAGACTGCTATGGTATCCTTGTCATGAGAAGTTTCCTTCTTTCTTGCCTCCTCGTCCTCTGCAGCTTTAAGCTCTAACTCTATCTTCTTGCGGAGATCATCTTTGGCAGCTTCTATCAATTCAGCATTGTCCGCTTGGAATTTCAACATGTAGCCAGGAGTGGAGGGGGCGAAGTGTGCAGACCAATCATAATTTGGATCAGCTGCAAGGAAATTTCGAAGATAATCAAGGAATCCCGCATTGTAAGCCTCGCTCTGACCTTTCCTCATTCCAGCAGAGAGCTTGTCGTTCTCGCCCCTAAGCTTTTGGTTCTCGTCCTCCAATGACTTGATGGTATTTTCAGAATCCAATTTTAATTTGTCAAAGGAGGACTGGAGCTTGTCAACTTCATCCTTTCTCGCCTTCACTCCTGCATCCAATTTTTTCTGCGCCTCACCCAGTTTGGAGTGAAAAGTTGAGGACTCAGTCTTGAACTTTTTTAGTGTTTTCTCTTGCTCTTTGATAATAGCATTCTTTTGGGCGAGAACATTGAGTCCATGACAGAAGGCATCGCCCAAGCCCATTTTGAAGTGGAATTCTTCATCAATCTTTTTCCGCCCCTTTAGGATTTTGACATCCTGTTCAGAAAAGTGCTCGGCTGCAATCGAACCAAAGGTAGTGGTGACAGAATCTGAGGGCGATTCTTCAGCAGGGTTTGATTTGTGTCTTTTACCTTGAGCATTTTTAGAAGCATCAATTAAATCTCGCTTCTTGTTTTTATCCTGCTCCTCGCCCATGTTCAAAGGAGGAATAGTATGGCGAGATTGATTCATCGCTGTTGATGGCGCAGGGCGAGAAGTGTTGGCAACGACGGAGGGAGTTGGCTCTGCGAAAGGATTGTTTCCAAAAGGGAGTTTCGCCATTTCACCTGAACACAGAAAGAAGAATAGGTTAATAAACAATCTCAAGTACGCAGGAAAAGAAATAGTAACTATTAAAAGGGCGAGGTATATGAAGGCGAGGTACTTTTACCAGTAAGTCGCCCTTCAATTTGTTTCTTACGAGTACTTCTTTTGGTCCCTCTTTTAAATTTAACATATGGAATTTGGTCATAACCCTCATTATAGAAGCCATGGGTGCGAAGATTCTCAAGGGTCACTAAGATATCGAGGTCCTTTTCTAACCTAGGGAGTACAGAAATAGCTAAAGCTCTGGCTGCAGCATCACCTGTTAGCTTAGTCTGGGAGGGTTTGTCTAAAAAGGAATATGATAAATTAGAATGATGAAGTTAATTGAGTTCGAGAGTTAAAATTAAGGGGCGAGATACTTACAAGGGCGTGTGTTAAATTGAGTTCTAATCCTAGGAACATCAAACAAGTAAAGATACTCGTCCTTCCATATCTTCATATTGCTTGGGTTACCGGTAATGAAGCCTTTTTTGTTATGAGTTGACCAGTAGGCGAGGTAGTAGAATCCAATATCCTTCCCGCAGCGTCTTAAATCAAGGAAATGAC
Organism: Kitagawia praeruptora; assembly: GCA_037693485.1. NCBI lineage: Eukaryota > Viridiplantae > Streptophyta > Magnoliopsida > Apiales > Apiaceae > Kitagawia > Kitagawia praeruptora. The sequence continues at coordinate 49,457,664 of CM075348.1, read as the reverse complement.
TTAATTCGGACATAGTGGGAGCATCATATCCTTCGTTTGTGTACATCATGTACAAGCCAATAGCCGCCCTATAACTGTTGGGCGACAACTGCACGGGTGCGATGTTGAAGTAGATAATGATTTAGTGGAGGAATGGGTGCATTGGTGATCCAAATCCGAGCTCTATCAGTTGTTTGGTGAGAACCATCCTCGGTGTTGGTAATCCAGCGATATCAAAGGAATGCATTCTCATGAAAGAGCGAGGTCGTAGCCATTTCCCTTTCAGATTATAGTACTCGATTAAAAACATGATTTCTTCAGAAGAAAGCCTTGAGGCGAGTCCTGCACACGAGATGACGCCTTGGTCGAACCTGTGTTTCATTCTAAGGGGTTCTCTAACATCATCTTCAAACTCTAAGTTGACATCACATTGACGGACGGGTTGTTTGTATGGGTTATTCGAAGGAGAAGGTAACTCCATTGCATAGTGAAGAGGCGAGACAGATAGTACTTCGTCTTCGTTCTCAACCTTGGCATCCTCGTAGTCAATGTTTTCTCCATCTTGTTCGGAGTTTTCATCTTCACCTGAGTTCTCGCTCTCTTCCAGGCTTTCTTTATCCTTTGCTTCATTAAGCATTTTCTTATATCTCGCCAGGTCTTTGCCGTAACCTCTGCCTAACCTGGATGGACCAGGTCCCTGAGGGTCTAGACCGGTGAAAAGATCGTACAAATCATCTTCTTCTTCACCTGTATCGCCTAAATCTTGGGCATGATAAACGCTAGCCAAGTCGTCAACATTATTGCCAATTCGAAGACTATCAGAAATGGAAAGAGCCTCATCCTGGTTATTGGGAATTTCAAGGGAATCCATGTGTTTATTAGTTTCTTCATGAAAAGAGTTGGATGAGGAGGGCGACATTGATCCACTATCGGAAGAAGAGTCCTCCTTTGACATCTGTAGGAGAGGGCGAGGACTGTGTTAGAAATTGTTCTCTAACGATTAAAAGAGTCAAGAAAAAAGCGTAAATGGAGTCCTCCCCCTCATATTAAGAACGGTCTTAAAAGGAGACTTAACGAGAAAAGGTGTCGTGACCTATCCTAGGCGTTTTATTTTATCAATTATTTATTTGGGAGAGTAAATAATGAACAAAAAATAAAACTGAGATAGTGGAAAAGATGGTACCTGTGAAGGAGAGAAGTCGCCTCAAGAAAGGAAGGGTCACCCGAAAAATTGAGAACCTCGCCTGCAAAACAGAGTATCTCACCCGCTTTGTAAAAATCCAATAGCACTGTGTGAGTTTCTGAAGATAAGATAGAAAAAGAATGAAAGTTTAAGGTTTATATAGTAATAGCTGGTATGGGACACGTGGCATGTTCTGATTGGAATGAGAACAGAAATCGAGGCGTGGCAATTTTAATAGAAGCGGTTCATCTTTATTTCATTTTGTGGAAAAAGGCTCGTCTATATTTTGTAGGAATATTTCGAGGAATTAGTTTCTTTTATAAAAAGATATTGCAAGAAACTGGGGGGTAGTTGTTACGCCCAGAAATATCCTCGCCCTAATTCAGAGGTATCGCCCTCAATTAGGCTAGAAAAAGGAAATGACCCATGTCATGGGTCATGATGTGTAAAATAACTGCAAGCGCACAGTGTTTAGTTGTAGCAAATACAGATCGATCCTCAGAGACTATGAACTTTCAAAACCCTAATAATTAACTCAGGCGAACTAGACAATAAGATTTGAGATGAGATTTAATTAACCTAATTAACAAAGATTATCAAATAATATGGAAAACCTAGGAATCCGAATCCATTAATCAATCACAATTAATATCAACTCGCCCTAAAATCAATCCTCTTTCCTTCACAAATAAGATATATCAATTAACGAGACAAGCATATACTATGAAACTTGTTATCTAACAATAACCTATCAAAACTTCAAAGAGCAAGCATAGGCTATGAAAAATAAATCCGGTAACAATAATATATCAAAATCACTTTGTCAATTGAACAATTAAGCACCAAGAAAAATAATGAGAATCAATTAATAGAAACAAGAAGAATCAAGAGCAATTAAATTAACTTCATCTTCATCCTAAGGTAAAAGATTTAACTAAACATAATTATAGAATGAATAAAACAATTATTAAAGAACACAAAATACTAATTAATATATAAAGCCTACGTGAACCAAATTGATGACACAATTTATATAATATAAACCATGCACGTGAACAGAACTAATATTAAGAATACTCCCCGGAAAAGAACAAATCGCCGATTGGAAAACAAGCAAAGCTATTGGACAACGAAAAATAATTGCAAGCCGGAATGAATAACAAACTGAAATTGCAGAATTAAATAAAAGAAAAAGTGTTTGAACAGAGAGAATAATTAATCTACTCCTACTCCTAAATTTGGTGTCTAAAGTGGTGTCTCAAATACAAGAGAGAAGCCCTATATATATAGGGAAAAACTTGGGCTTGGATCTTCGATTACAAATTTGATATTGAATATAATTTCTTCAATTTCCTTTTCTTCTCCAATAAGTATTTGATTTTTCCTTCAATTTCTTTGACTTCAAGAATTTTCCACCTCCTTTCCCTTTTTGCACCTTTTCCTGCTAGAAATCTGTTTTTATTTATTTTCCTACAAAACAAAATAAAACAATTTATTAAATAATAAAATTACGAAAACAAACATAAAATAGGTATTAAAATATGATGAATTATGGACCTATCAAATGCCCCCATACCTATCTTTTGCTCGTCCTCGAGAAAAATAAAATATAAAATACTACCTAAATAAATAATACCACTTCCGTAGGTGATCACGGTTGCATTTGGCATATGCAACAAGCCCTTTAAACCCCTGGGCAGCCCTAGTGGACGAGTGAGGTCTCGTGAGGGCCTATAGTGAATGTACCCACAAAATCCATCTAGCTCATGTAAAAGATTGCTCAATGCAACACCACACATACAAGTCATCTCATGCTACATCAACTTAAGAAATCAAAGTGAATTTGCAATGTCTTGGTATGTAAGGTGCAAGTATTCACATAGTCTACTCAAAGAAATATGCATAGGTCATCAAAAGTCCACGTCAAGTGTAAAAATAAGTTGGTAACCATGCTAAGCCCACAAGAGTACACCTTAGAATCAAAACTTGGGATCTCATATGCAGAAACAAGTAACAACTCACCTTTCACTCACAAAAGAATATTCACTCAAGAACAAGGGTAAGTGTATCACTCAATTCCAACAAAATCATAAGCATGCTTGACATTTGGTATCAATCTAACTTTAACACAACATACATCAATGACGATAATCAAAAGGTCTTTTATTTTGGTTGTAACGGGGCTAGGGACAAGGTATGTCAAGTAAGGCAAAATAAGGTGAAGTATCAAAAGCTAGCAGGGACCATTATAAATCACACACAACACCATACATCCTCCCCACACATGGATTTTCTAATCTTCTTCCAACAAAATGCTTGACTAGTCGAATGAAGAAGGATCACACAAAACACAGAAACATAAGTATGCTCTCAGATAACTTTTTTTTTCTTTTTTTTTCTCTTTTTTTTTGGAGAGCTAAGACAGATAATATATATGCAACCACAATCCTTCTTCAAAAATTTCTTGAACGACTAACAAGTAAGCAACAAAACTCAATATTTCCCCAAAAGTAATGAACAAAAGTTAACCCATCTCACACACCTTATTACTCCCTCAACTTCCTACTAGCCTTTGACAAATTGGGATCAAGTATACGTTAGGTTACACAAGAAAAAGGTCTAGGCAAGTAATGTGGTATGTCACCGAAAAAATAGGATAAAGCTCAAAGGGGTAACTAATTGATCACATATAAAGGGTGTGGTAATTTGGATAATAATTGGTTATTCCTAAATGCCTTTATCATCTTATCATCAAATAATGTCATGCATTTCAAGAAAGGTCTAAAACAAGTGCTAGCAATGCAAATAACATGTGGACACTCAAGCAAACGAATATAAAATGCAAAAGATATGCATATAGGCTCAAAATCTCACTTGGTGGTAAAACATAGTCAATCCCAAGCAAAAAATCTCTTTAATGCACCTACTTATACTCAAAGCATGGAAACGAAATCTTCTTGCACATATTCATGTCCTTTTAATTACTTACAACATTCAATAAGTCTACTAGCTTCAACTCGCTAGTGGATGTGTGTGCACAAGAACTTAGCATATCACTTCTCAATCAAAAGCATCAGAAACACAAGAGTACTATAGCATGTAAGGGTGCATCAAGCCAACTTTTAACAAGTAATCATTTCACAAGGCTAGAATTATTTTTGATTTTTTCAATTTTTCAATTTTTTTGGGTTTTTTTAATAAAAATTACTAAATCCCTCCTCCATACCTAAATCATGCATTGTCCTCAATGTATGCAAATGAGAGAAAAGTGACAAAGTAAAAGGACGAGAATACCTGATAAGGGATGATGGAGAAACATTATTACCTAAAACACACACACACACACACTCCCCCATACCTAAACTTAACTATATGGGAGACAAATTACAAAACAGATATATTACCCAATACCAGATCGAGGAAAAACAACACATGTAACACAATCATCAAACATATGAAACATACCCATAAAAACATCATTATCCACTAGAGAAGTATGATCACACACCAAAATAAAACTCATACACCTAACATCATTTATAGACCAATTAGACGCTTCTTTGTGTTGTTTAAGCAAATTGATTACTTGAAATTCTTGGTTATGAACTAAGTCACTAGAAATAACATCATGATGAGTTTCATTATCAACTACAAAAGACTGATCAAGAGTGGAAATAGATAGATTAGGAATGAAAGTGGGTGACTCACCAACAGAAGTCTGAACAACGGACCTAGGATCAAAAGAACTATCCTCAAGGTGGGTTTCATGCTTAGAACAAATAGCATTTAATTCATCTAACATCTCATCACAAGAAAAATTCTTATAAAGTTCATGAAGTTCTTTATTACTCTCATACTCTAACAAAACATCTTGCTCAAGAAAAGACTCAATTAAACTATCCTCAAGATTCGACCACGAAACAACCTCATCTATCAAATTAACTCCTATAGGTTGAATAGACATGACTACTATTGGAAAATCAAAAAGGAAAATCTATATTATCCTAAGAAAAATTTAGAACTTGATCCTAACAATAAGATACTACTAAAAGTCACAACTCAAAAAGCATTCGTCCTGACTGGCCAGGCAGGTGCAAGCATTGCCAAGAGGCTAAACACCTTTCTAGACACCAATCCAAATTAGCCAGGTAAGCTTCAAGCTTGCCTAGACACCAAACGAAAGAATACTCAGTGATTTGTTCCTCCCAGATTCTCTTCCTAATTGAGCGTGAGATCCTAGGGGCCAACGTCTACTTAATTTTATTAAGGAAAGGGTATGCAAGATGAACGAATTAGTGATTTGTGGGCCAAGGAAAGGGTGATGAAATCCCTCACCTTATCTTGTAATTGGGTGGCACCCTTAAGATTAATTTGAATGATCAACACACAAAGAACAAGAAAATAAACACTTATGGATGCACTACACTACGTGTGAAATCAATAAATACAATAAAGAAAATCTAAATGATGTGATCCTATGTGAGAGAATGAATGATGCAGTAAATTGGTTTTTAACAATCAATTAACTAACTAATATTTTTGGATTTTTTGAATATTTAATTTTTTTGTGCTTTTTCAATAATAATGAAGAAAAGAAAAATATAGAGAGGTGATACGGAATATCGAAAAGTGCTTCCAAAAATTTCAAAAGAGACAGCGAGGTCTTCCAACGATCTTCTTGTCCAAGCTTTTCTCCGCTTCACTATTCCCTAAAAAAAACAAAAGAAAACAAGAAACTAATCCGAAGAATTAATATCAAGGAGTGAAAAATATCAATAGTCCCCGGCAGCGGCGCCAAAAACTTGATGTGTAAAATAACTGCAAGCGCACAGTGTTTAGTTGTAGCAAATACAGATCGATCCTCAGAGACTATGAACTTTCAAAACCCTAATAATTAACTCAGGCGAACTAGACAATAAGATTTGAGATGAGATTTAATTAACCTAATTAACAAAGATTATCAAATAATATGGAAAACCTAGGAATCCGAATCCATTAATCAATCACAATTAATATCAACTCGCCCTAAAATCAATCCTCTTTCCTTCACAAATAAGATATATCAATTAACGAGACAAGCATATACTATGAAACTTGTTATCTAACAATAACCTATCAAAACTTCAAAGAGCAAGCATAGGCTATGAAAAATAAATCCAGTAACAATAATATATCAAAATCACTTTGTCAATTGAACAATTAAGCACCAAGAAAAATTATGAGAATCAATTAATAGAAACAAGAAGAATCAAGAGCAATTAAATTAACTTCATCTTCATCCTAAGGTAAAAGATTTAACTAAACATAATTATAGAATGAATAAAACAATTATTAAAGAACACAAAATACTAATTAATATATAAAGCCTACGTGAACCAAATTGATGACACAATTTATATAATATAAACCATGCACGTGAACAGAACTAATATTAAGAATACTCCCCGGAAAAGAACAAATCGCCGATTGGAAAACAAGCAAAGCTATTGGACAACGAAAAATAATTGCAAGCCGGAATGAATAACAAACTGAAATTGCAGAATTAAATAAAAGAAAAAGTGTTTGAACAGAGAGAATAATTAATCTACTCCTACTCCTAAATTTGGTGTCTAAAGTGGTGTCTCAAATACAAGAGAGAAGCCCTATATATATAGGGAAAAACTTGGGCTTGGATCTTCGATTACAAATTTGATATTGAATATAATTTCTTCAATTTCCTTTTCCTCTCCAATAAGTATTTGATTTTTCCTTCAATTTCTTTGACTTCAAGAATTTTCCACCTCCTTTCCCTTTTTGCACCTTTTCCTGCTAGAAATCTGTTTTTATTTATTTTCCTACAAAACAAAATAAAACAATTTATTAAATAATAAAATTACGAAAACAAACATAAAATAGGTATTAAAATATGATGAATTATGGACCTATCAGGTCATGATAGGAAGAAAGGATGAAATCGTTGGGCCTGGCCCAAGGGCATCTCGTCCTTACCAAAAGGTCGCGTCCTTAACGAAGACCTCGCCCTCACAAATGAGAGGAGGAGGAATCTTCTCTTAGACGCTTTATGTGAGAAATATTATGAGTTATGGACTAGATTCTAGGTCCTCGAATATGACAACTGGTGAATAAGGTAGGTCTCGGCTTAAGGTTAGGGATCTCGCCTGAAGATAAATGATCTCGCCCTCATTTAGTTTCAGGGCTGCCTTATAGCTATTTTATCTCCGTGGCCCAGGGAAAGCGTTGACCCCGAAAATACCGGGTCAATAGCTTAACCATTACGCTCCGAGAAAGTAGTTGGGCTTTGAGTTCTCGTAATGATAACATCAAAGGAGGTGGTCACGATCCAATGGGCTTCCCGAACAAGGAAACCTAGCCCATTACGATTACTTGTTCCCCAAGAACTACTTTTGGCTTGATTCCTATAAATAGGATACGTAGGCATATGGTACGATGCAAACCCTTGCGAAAAAGAGAGAATACAACATTCGATCTAAATTGCAATAATCACATCATACAATCTCAGCCATCCCCAAATCATAAACCCTAACCTTAATTGTTCTACGCCAATCATCGCCATCAACCACCATCACAGTTCCAGCAACCCTCCCCGAATTTGTTTTCTAAATTCCTCCGTTAACAGCCTGTATGGGCAAGTAGTGTAAACTTCCCTTGTAAGAATACGATCATCTTGATGGATAATAAGAGGGGTGACGGGTTCGACGCATGGGTAAGTTTGGTGGAAACAGACATGATTATTTTCGAACAGGATTTCGGCATCAAGGCCTTCACTTCATACTCGTAGTGTGGATCATTTCAAGCATAAGCTAGATGAAGTTTAATTCTACAAGAGAATAATGTATGATTTATGTTGTGTTGTAATTTTACTTACATGTTGATTTTAATGCCATAGGCTTACATGTATTAGATGTGCATTCTATTTTATCTAGAGTATTAGCATTAGATCTCTTTGCATTAAGGAAATGAATTCTAACTTCCAGGATTGTCATTTTTCGTACATCTGCTAAATTTGTTCTTCATTTTTCAACAGGAATTATTATTATTCATAGGTGCATGCCATGAATTTGTTCAATTTGTGGTTGCAATCATTTGATCTCCTGTCGCATACTTAAATTATAATCTGTTGTTACGCACAGGAATCCTGTGACAGGACATGTGTATTCTGGCTTTGTCATGCATCGATTGAATGTAGTAGCTAGGAAGGAATCCTTGATAAAACTCATAACAAATACCAAATCTCCATTGATAAAGCTCAAGAAATCATATTAAGTTTTTACAGAGAAAGAGAAGAATATAGAATGAAAGTTAGAGAGAGAGAAATGCTATCTATGTCTTTATATATACAAACAAAACTAACAGAATGATCTAAGTAACTATGCTGATGTGTCACGTGTGAGTTGGAGCCAACTGGATGAGTAGTAGTGGTAGATGTATTTTCAACAGCCCCCCTCAAGGTGGGAGATGGAAACATTCCCAGCTTGCATAATAAGGAATTAAAATAAGGAGAAGGAGCAACTTTGGTGAACACATCTGCTAGTTGAGAACGAGTAGGTAAGTAAGTAAGTTGAAGCAATCCTTCTAACACTTTGTCGCGAGTAAAGTGACAATCAAGTTCTATATGTTTGGTACGTTCATGGAAGACAGGATTCTTGGCAATATGGAGTGCAGACTGATTGTTACAATGAAGAGTAACAGGTTGCAAATTCTGTACTCCAAGTTCCTCCGACAAACGAACAACCCAAGTGACCTCTACAGCAGCTGAAGCCATAGCATGGTATTCTGCTTCTGCAGACGATCTTGACACTGTACTTTGCTTCTTAGACTTCCAAGAAACAGGAGAAGATCCAAACAAAAGTATGTAACCTGTAACTGAACGACGTGTATCAGTACAGGAGGCCCAATCAGCATCTGAAAATGCCTGTAAAGTGAGTTTGTCTGAAGCATTTAACAAGATTCCTTGAGACAATGTACCAGCCAGATAACGAAGTGTATGTTGTAGGGCAGCTAGATGAGTAGTACGTGGAGCATGCATGTACTGACTAAGAACTTGCACAGTGTAAGAAATATATGGGCGAGTATTAGTAAGGTAATTAAGCTTGCCAACAAGAGTTCTATAGAGTTCAGGCTGAGAAATAAAGTCACCTTCTGTGCTAGAGAGTTTAAGATGAACTGGTAAAGGGGTAGAAGTATATTGTGAAACATCAAATCCAGAAGCTGCTATCAAATCTTTAGCAAATTTGTGCTGGCACAAAATGATTCCTGAAGAAGAATAAGACACTTCTATTCCCAAAAAATAGTGTAAAATGCCAAGATCTTTAATTCCAAATTTGGAATCTAGATGTGCTTTAAGTGAATGCACAGTTTGATCATCATTTCCAGTAAGGATAATATCGTCGACATAAACAGCAGCAACACAAATTGAAGAACCTTGTCGTTTAATAAACAAACTGTAATCATTCTTTGATTGTGTAAAACCTTGACAAATTAATTCTTCTACCAGTTTAGCATGCCATTCACGAGAAGCTTGTTTAAGACCGTAGATAGACTTTCTAAGTAAACAAACATAATTGTGAGGATTAGGAATACCTTCTGGCACAGTCATATAAACTTCTTCTTTTAAAGTGCCATGGTGAAACGCATTGTTTACATCTAACTGATGTAATTTCCAGTGATTACTAGCAGCCAATGATAAAAGAAGTCTGACAGTACTCATTTTAACAACAGTTGATAACGTTTCCTCGTAATCAATTCCATGTTTTTGATTGTAACCTTTAGCAACAAGACGAGCTTTACATCATTCTAAAATTCCATCAACTTTCATCTTTACTTTGAAAACCCATCTCGAACCAATAGCCTTCTTATTGGCAGGGAGAGGAACAAGATCCCATGTTTGATTTAGATGCAATGCTTTAAGTTCATTTTGCATAGCTGTGACCCACATTGGATCAGCAGCTGCTTCTTTATAAGAAACAGGTTCCTTAATAGAACACTTAGGAATTGGATCTTTAATTGAAACTTGAACAAGGTTGCACCAATGAGAAGATGTAGATGCACTATTACATTTATAAGATGTCAAGTAAGAAGGTGGTTTATGTGTTTGAGTAGATTTTCTTAATAAAACCTCTGAACGAGGAATGTTAATAGTTGTTGACTGTGAATCAGATGCAACATTATCACTGAGATCATGAAGACTAGAAGAATCAATACTATCATGAAATGAATTATGAGACTCAATATTGTCTGAGACAACAGGTGGTAATAAAGAATCTTCAGTAACAGACTGAGAGGAATAAGTATGGTTCTCAACATCACAATTAGAAGAGAAAGAAGGCAAATAAATCTCAGATGGAAATAATGTTGGTTGTGTATGAGAGTGAAATGGGAAATGAGTCTCATGAAAAACTACATTTCTGGAAACAAACATAATTTTTGTAGTAAGATCCATTACCTTATATCCCTTTTGTGTAACTGAATATCCCAAAAAAACACAAGCATTTGCTCGAGGATCAAACTTGCTTCTATTCTCAGAAACTGTTGAAACATAACACAAACTACCAAACACCTTGAAATGATCTAAAGAAGGTGTGTCACCAGTCAATCGAAAGTAAGGTGTGTCATTATTGATACTCTGCAATGGAATTCTGTTGAGTATATAAGCAGCACAAAGAATTGTTTCACTCCAGTATTGAGCAGGTATCTTTAACTGAAAAAACAAGGCTCGAGCTGTCTCAAGCAAATGAAGATGTTTACGCTCCACAACTCCATTCTGTTGTGGAGTGTAACTACAACTAGTTTGATGAAGTATACCCTTCTTCAAAAACAGATCTTTCATAGGTCCTTGACACAATTCTGGTGCATTATTAGACCTTACTTGAATAACCTTGGAATTATATTATGTTTCAACATGAGCCAAAAAATCTACCATTACTTTAACACAATCAGTTCGATGTTTAAGCATGTGCACCCAAGTAAATCGACTGAAATCATCCACTATAGTAATAAATTGGTTACAACCAGTATGTGATTTAACCTTGTAAGGTCCCCATACATCAATGTGTATAAGCTCAAATGGTGCAGAAGTTTTAATACAACTATGAGTAAAAGCAGCTTTAGTTTGTTTAGCCATAGGACATACTTGACATATCAAATTTGAAGAAGAATGTTGAAGTCCTGTCAATGCTGGAATGTGCTTTATTTTGCCAAAAGGAACATTTCCAAGTCGAAGATGCCAGATACTAATATCTTCTTTAACACTGAGAAGTATTGACTTTGAATCCAGATTTGTAGTGACACCACCAGTACTATATAATCCACCTTGAATGCTACCAAGAGGAATTGGACTCTTTTTCTGCAAATGGTCCTGTAACAAACATTCATGACCATTAAAACTCACTGTACACTGCATATCTTTGCATATCTTTTGCACAGAAATCAAGTAATGCTGGAAAAGAGGAATATGTAGAACATTATTAAGAACCATATGTTCATTTAACTTGACTGATCCTGTGTGTAGAATTGGAATTTGTCTCCCATCTGGAACTGTTATAAACTCATTCATACTAGTAACAGGCTTGTAATTATGAAATAGCCTCAAATTAGAACAAATGTGGTCAGTAGCACCACTGTCAATCAACCATCCCACTTTACCAAAATTCTCAGCTAGCAAACAAGTTTTACCTGCCAATAAAGCATGAGAAGAATGAGTCTGATCCTGTGTATCAGAAGAGACATTGGACTGCTTATTAAGTAAGCTCATCAACTGTTGAAATTGAGCCACAGAAATATAAGTAGAATCAGTCTTGTTATCAATCTTGTTATCAGAAATATTTGAACCAGAATAAGTTGCTGCAACTACTTTTCTGTCTTTGAACTTAAAATTGGGAGGATATCCATGAATCTTGAAACACCTATAAACTGTATGACCAGCAATTTTGCAATGAGTGCAGAAAAAATTTCCACCCTTCTTAAAGCCTACAGTTGATGAATTTGCAGTAGAAAAATTTCCTCCTCCTTTGCCAGCATTCCACCCTTTCTGAAAATTCTTCTTACTATCTGCCATGAATGCCAGTGTTTCAGTGGCTTGATTAGGATGAGATATCTCTTGATGTCTCTCTTCTTGAGAAAACATTCTGAAAGCATTAGACAAGGATGGTAGAGGCTGTTGCATCAAAATGTTTGCCCTTACATTAGCAAACTTATCACTTAGCTTCATCATGAACTGTAGTAGTCTACGATCTTGATCCATCTTGTTAGGAATAATTCATAAGTTGTGATGTTAAGAATAGAATTTACACATTATACTTCTTGTAATCCTGATCTTATAAAGGATTTAGCACTGTATTTAGGTTTTATGTGTAAGACAGTTATCTGTATAGTTTAGTCAGGAATGAACAGTGTATCGGAGACTACATGTCAGGAACAGAGAGCAAATCCTGATGATGGTCCAATACTGATGGGTGATCAGATACTGATGCAGTGTACAGATCCTGATATCAGTCGTGTTACTGATGATGTCATTATGGATGCTACAGAAACTGGCAAGTGCTATAAAACAGGATCGTTGTTTGAAGAACAAGCAAGAAGATATTATGAAGGAAAGAGTTTTCTATTGAAGGAAACTATCGACTAGAAGGCAGAACATTGTCATGTATAGATTATATCTTTCTGTTATTAGTTGATAGGTAGCATTATAAATACTCTCTCAATATCATTGTAAAAGAGCGACGAAGTTGTGAGTTCGTGTGCGTAGCTCTGTATAAGGTTTGTATTCGAGAGTACGAAACAAACAGAGAGATATTTGTATTGTCAGCAGCTGCTAAAGGTATTGTACACCTTTGGTAGAGTTTGTATTTGATCTTATTAATACAAACAAGAGTTTGATTCATTCGTTTATTCTTGTTCTTATAATCAAGCAAAAATCAGACACGATTATATAACTTGTATTCAACCCCCCCCTTCTACAAGTTATTCGAGTTAACAATTGGTATCAGAGCAGGTTGATTTCGAATAATCATAAAGATCTGCAATCATGTCTGGTTACAAGGATGGGAATACTAAAATCCCTATGCTCAAGAGAAACGAATATACTCTATGGGAAGTAAAGATGTTGCATCATCTGGAAGCAACAGATCCTGATTATCTTGACAGAATCAGAGATGGACCTTTTGTTCCAACAAAGGTCGTTGGACAAGCAACTGTTGATGGTGTGGTTATTCCAGAACATACAGCAGAGAAGCCAAAATCTGAATGGTCAGATAAGGACAAGGAGAATGTTCTCAAAGATGCTAAAGTGAGAAACATATTATTCAACAGTCTTGATTCCGTTCTCACTAACTATGTTCTCTCTTGTAAAACTGCTAAGGATATATGGGACAATCTTAAGGTTCACTGTGAAGGAACTAAGCCTGTCAGGAAGAATATGAGGACATTACTTATACAACAGTATGAGTACTTTGAATCCAAGTCTGGTGAGTCACTTACTGATACCTTTGATAGGTTTACAAAACTCATCAATGAGATGGCCATGCATGGTAAATATTATGACTTGGAGGATATGAATACAAAGTTCATGAAAGCTTTGCCTGATTTCTACAATGAGAAGATATCTGCGATTGAGGAAGCTAATGATCTGGATGAGATTTCATTAGAGGCAGTATATGGAAAATTGAGAGCTTATGAACTTGACAAGCAGCAGAAGAAAAGCAGGAGTGAAGGAAAGATGAAGACTATTGCACTTACTGCTCAATCTGAAGTAAAGAAGCTTCCTGAAGAACAGCATGAAGAGATTGCTGTAAAGAATTCGAGGAAGAAGAAAAGCAAAGAAAGTTCTGAGTCAGAGACTACTGATATGGACTCTGACAACAATGATTCTGAATCTGAGATGCAAGAACTCTTTGCTATGTTTGCTAAATCTTTCAAGAAAGGAAGATTCAACAGGAGAAGATTTAGCAAAGGACCTTTTCAAAAGAAGGAGGAGAAGAAGAGTGACAAGAGCAAAAGTACAATTGTCAAGCTTGATAAGGCCAAGATCAAGTGCTTTAACTGCAGCGAGCTTGGACACTTTGCTAGTGAGTGTAAGAAGCCTAGGAATTCAGGAAAGGGTAATGCACTTATGGTCACACAGAAAGATTGGGCTGATTCTAGTGACTCTGAAGATGAATTGGATTATGAAAACATTGCATTGATGGCCAATAGTTCAGACAAACCTGGATCTCCAAAGAAAACTTCTCCATCCTCTGTTAAGGTATCACTTCACTCTCTTGATTCATTTGATAGCTTAAATTCTGATGAAATTAGATCTATCCATGCTGAGTTTAAGAATCTTATGACTAATTTTAGAATTCTTACTTGTGAAAGAGATGAACTTAAGGTTAAGAATGATAAATTAGTTGATAGAAATAATTTTCTTGAATCTGAATTAATTCAAATGGAAGAATACAAGTTGAGTTCTGATAAAGCTAAGCATGATTATAGTGTAATTCTTGAGGCTTATGACTATGTCAGAAAAGAACTAGAAGAAGAGAGAGATGTGATTAAGACCATTAATAATTCCAGTAAGAAGACAATAGAAATCTTTGAGAGTGGAATTCGTGGTAAGGTTAATGGCTTAGGTTTTGATAAGGCTAGACAAGAAGAAAAAGTAGCTATTGTCAATGATGATAGTAAGGTAGAAGCTAACACATCTAAATCTGAAGGTAAGAAAATTGTTTCTAAACCTAATCATGTTAAATTTGTTGATTCAAAAGGTACCCCTGTTGTACACAAGAGAATTAACAATAGTTATTCAGATGAGAAAGTGTTAGAGAAACCTAAGAATGTAAACATAGGGTTTCTGTCTAAGTCTCAGTTGAAACAGAGATTAGATGGTCTTTCAGAGTCTAGCAAGATCAAGAGAAATAGGAATGGAAAAGAAGGTATTAACAAAGAGAATAATTACAAGAATGTACCTGATGCACCTAGGAAAAAATGCTATAAGTGTGGAAATCATAATCATTTGGCCCTAGATTGCAATCAAAAACCTTCTTGGAAAACTGAGTCCAGATTCCCCAAGACTCAGAAAATTCAATACCAACCACAAAAAGCTTGTTATCATTGTGGTAGTTTACTTCATTCCATTTACATGTGTAGAGAATATCATGAACTGTATTATGACTATTATTCTTTGAAATCTGAAACTCCTAGTCACAAACAGTTTGTGAGATCAGAGTCTAAAGTTGACTCTGCAACAGGTAAAATAAATGCAAAATCTTCAAAGTCTGTTGTCTCTAAATCTAGTAAGAAAGGATCCAATCAAAGTTGGGTCCTAAAAAATTCTAACTAGTTACTTTTTGTTTGCAGGGCATAGGAAAGAAGCATTCAATTATCTTGGACAGTGGATGCTCTGGACATATGACTGGAAAGATGTCCCTGCTTACAAAGTTTGAGAGGAAAGCTGGCCCAGTAATATCTTTTGGAGATGGCAACAAAGGAGAAACTCTGGGATATGGCTCAATTATTTTGGGGAATGTCATCATAGAAAATGTAGCACTGGTTGAAGGCTTGAAACATACTCTTTTAAGTATAAGTCAACTGGGTGATAAAGGTTACAAATCAATCTTTGACAGAGAAGGATGCAAAGTCTTGAATATGCAGAATGGAGACATTGTTCTAACTGGTCAAAGGCATGGTAACATATATGAAGCCAGCTTAAGTGATACATCTAAAGGAATTGTTAGATGTCTCTACAGCAAAGCAACAAATGATGAAAGCTGGAATTGGCACAAGAAGCTCTCACATCTTAATTTCAAGAAGCTTAATCAACTTGTTAAACACAATTTGGTGAGAGGCCTACCTCAGGCAAATTTTGTGCAAGATGGACTTTGTGATGCATGTCAGCTTGGAAAGCAGAGAAGAACCACTTTCAAGAGCAAGACTGAAAATTCAATTACTGAACCATTTCACATGCTACATCTTGATCTGTTTGGTCCAGTAAACATTATGTCTATCAGCAAGAAAAGATATGCTCTAGTTATGGTGGATGATTTCACAAGGTTCACATGGGTGTTCTTTCTACACAAGAAGGATGAAGCTCCTCAGCAAATCATTGAACTCATCAAGAATATTCATAATAACTCTGAGTACAAAGTCAAAGTACTTAGGAGTGACAATGGTACAGAATTCAAGAATTCTACAATGGAGGGGTTTTGTGCAGACAATGGAATCACTCAACAGTTTTCTGCACCTGGTACACCTCAACAAAATGGTGTAGTGGAAAGAAAGAACAGGACTCTCATAGAGGCAGCAAGAACCATGCTTGCAGATGCAAAACTTCCAACCTACTTTTGGGCAGAAGCTATTAACACTGCATGTTTCACTCAGAACTGTACCTTGGTAAATAGTCATGGAAAAACTCCCTATGAGATGATCAAAGGAAAGAAACCAAGTGTGAAATATTTTCACATCTTTGGATGCAAATGCTATGTCCTAAAAGTTCATCCAGAACAACTTGGAAAATTTGAAGCCAAATCGGATGAAGCAATTTTTCTAGGATATTCAGCATCTAAGGCCTTTAAAGTTTATAATCTCAGAACTCACATTGTTATGGAATCAATTCATGTTGCATTTGATGATAAGAAATTTGGAATTTTGCAAACTGATGAAAGCCATGACAAATTGGAATTTGAAAATCTGAAGAATTCTGAGATACTCTCAAGTGATGATGAAGGTTCTCCAGAAGAAATTTCTATTGCTTCTCAAAGGAATGCTACTGTTGAGGGGGAGCAAATAAATCAGAGAGAACACAGTGATCATCAGGAGCAGACTAGTCTTTCAGAATCTATTCCATCAGGAATTGATGTTTCAGAGTCTACTCCATCAGGAACTGACCTTTCAGAGTCTACTGAGGAAAGATCAGTAACTAGCAGCAATATGGAATCTACTGATTCTATTGATCAAAGGAGAGTTTTTGAAGGTAGAGAGAATTCTTCTACAAGAGATACCACTAACTTAGGGGGAGAGACTAGCAGAGTTGATTTACCACCTGTTAGAAAATGGACAAAGGATCATACTGAAGATTTGATAATTGGTGATCCAAATAGTGGTGTTCGAACTAGAAGATCAATTCAAAATGAATGCTTGTATAATTGCTTTCTCTCAAAGAATGAACCTAAGAAGGTTGAAGAAGCCTTACAGGATCCTGATTGGGTAATTGCAATGCAGGAGGAGTTAAATGAGTTTGAGAGAAACAAAGTTTGGAAACTGGTACCAAGACCTAAAGATAGATCTATTGTTGGTGCAAGATGGGTTTTCAGAAACAAGCTAGATGAATCTGGTATGATTGTAAGAAACAAAGCAAGACTGGTGGCCAAAGGTTATTCTCAGGAAGAAGGCATTGACTATGATGAGACCTTTGCACCTGTAGCAAGATTGGAAGCAATCAGAATGTTTCTTGCATTTGCAGCTCATTCAAAATTCAAGGTATACCAGATGGATGTAAAGAGTGCTTTTCTAAATGGCAAACTTGATGAAGAAGTGTATGTAGAACAGCCACCTGGATTTGTTGATCAAAAGTTTCCAAATCATGTCTACAAACTTGACAAGGCACTCTATGGACTAAAGCAGGCACCAAGAGCATGGTATGAGACTTTGTCTAAATTTCTTCTTGAAAATGGCTTCACAAGAGGTACAATTGACAAAACTCTATTCTTTAGAAAGATAAAAGGTGAATTGCTTTTAGTTCAAGTTTATGTTGATGATATTATTTTTGGTTCTACTAATGAAAAGTTGTGTGCTAAGTTTAGCAAGCTTATGCAGTCTAAGTATCAGATGAGCATGATGGGTGAACTAAATTATTTCTTAGGCTTGCAGGTCAAACAGACTGAGACTGGTATTTTCATTAATCAGTCAAAGTATATCAAAGATCTTTTAAGAAGGTTTGACTTTCAAGACTGTGCAGTTGCAAAAACACCCATGGCAACAGCCACTAAACTAGACTCTGATCCTAAGGGGAAGAGTGTGGATAATACTAGTTATAGAGGCATGATAGGCTCATTGTTATATCTAACTGCAAGTAGGCCAGATATAATGTTTTCTACCTGTTTATGTGCTAGATTCCAAAGTAATCCTAAGGAATCTCATTTAATTGTTGTGAAGAGAATCTTTAGATATCTCAAAGGAACTCCAAATCTTGGTTTGTGGTATCCTAGAGAATCTGATTTCTTTCTAATTGGCTATTCAGACTCTGATTATGCAGGGTGTAAGATAGACAGGAAAAGCACTACAGGTACATGTCAATTTTTGGGAAATAGATTGATTTCTTGGGCAATCAAGAAGCAACAATCTGTTTCAACCTCAACTGCAGAAGCTGAGTACATAGCAGCAGGCAGTTGTTGTGCACAGCTCCTTTGGATAAGAAATCAGTTGCTGGATTATGGAATGACACTTAGTAATATTCCTATTTTTGTGATAATACTAGTGCTATTAAAATTGCAGAAAATCCAGTTCAACATTCAAGGACTAAGCACATTGATGTCAGGTATCATTTTATTAGAGAACATATTGAGAATGGTACTGTGGAACTTCATTTTGTTCCTACTGACAAACAGCTTGCAGATATTCTAACTAAACCACTTGATGAGACTACATTCAGTAGACTAGTAAGTGAGTTAGGAATGTTAAATTTTTAGATCTTTAACATCTGCAAAAGTAGCAAGGTATGTTGTTCTTAGCTTATAGACTTGATATTCCTATCAGGATCTATATTTGATTGTTAAATGCTTGAGCTATAACACATTGCCTTGATAAATTTCAGTATGATAGACTTGTTAATAATCATCAGGATTAGATTTGTCATCAGGATGCTGACGTCATCAGTATTGTGTCAGTATCAGGATTATGAAAATTGCTTCAGATCCTGACGTTTACTTTGTGTAGTAATCTGATTCTGTGATGTGTTAAGTCTATGCTAGCAAGTTTTGATATTTGCATACTGATAATTTATACATCATTCAAAAATCAAAAGACAAGCAGATAACAAGAAATTGTATTTTCATTAATAAAAATCATTACATGGAAATGAAATACAACATCTTTTTGTCTAAATTTCTACTCTATACTTGTCTTTGATATGAACTCTGAGGAACAGGACAAGGAGCATCTCAAGAAATCCATCAGGGGATGAAAGCCTCGTTTGCTCTTGGATTCCTTGTCTGGGCGACTTGAATGAGAGCAGCTAACTTAAATGAATAGCATCTCCATCAAGATCAACCTCAGACTCTCGGCCAAATTCTTCATCCTCAAGTTTTGAGGAGGTTAGGGGAAGATTGTATCCAACAGATGGATGTTCTAGGAGAAACCTCTGGATATTATCGAAAACCAATCCATTCATGATTAGTTCGATGAGAAGAGTCGTTTGTTCAAAGAGATGATCAAGAACAGGATGTTCATCGACCAAGAAAAATCTGAAAAATGGGTTTGAAGGGATTTTTGGTTTGAGAAGCATTGTTGAGAAGAAAAGAAATTGAAAGGTTATGGAGAATGGCACAAGGCGTTTGGTTCTTTTAAAGGAAGACGTGAGAAGCTGAGCAGTCACTTGGAAGTCTTAATGAAGTCAAATGCTAATTATTGCATGAGACTGTATTTCTTGTTTCAAGAAATATTGAAAATATCTAACCAATTGATTTTCTGTTCAGATTAATTGTTTATTTTCTTTTTCAGATAAAAGAAAGATGCCACGTGGAAAACTCCATATTAAGTCTCTGATGATATTGATCAGGATTTCATGAGTGATCATCAGGATTTGAAAATTATATTTTTAAATCAAATTGCATTTTGTGATTATTTTGATGAGAGGTCATCAGGAAAAGGAAGCTGATCAGTATTACTTATTTATACCCTGATTTATTTCATGAAAATCAATTTTGGATTTTATTTTCCAAAAATCGTGGGTAACCGCATTTTTCAGGGACTGACACCTGTCAATCTACGTGTCAACGTGGGATAGTGGTCTGAAAGATTTGTGAAATATATTTGTTTTGAAACTCTAAATCGTGTAATTGCTTTCTCTAATCTTACATTCTCTAAAGCAAAAATCACTCTTGAGTTTTCAAAATCACTAATCCATTTCAAGAATTTTTCAAGTTTCTTTTCAGATCAAGAATGGCAGCTCAGAGAAGATTACCTAAATCAGTAGCCTTCAAGTTTGGTGACTTTGATTTTATGACAAACAATCATGTTGCAGCTATCACCAACAAGGAAGGAGTGTCATCTGATTTTCATCCAATCATGGACTTTCTGGCGTATGGACCATTAAGTTATGCATTGACAGCATCTCCACAGATTAATCAAGTAGCTGTTTCACAAGCTTGGGAGAATGCTGAGGTAATTGATTCTACTCAGAGTCAATCAGGTAAGATTGTTCTACATTTAGGACGAGATTCATTTGACATTACTGAATCTGTTGTTAGTTCAGTACTTTGCTTACCTGTTACTGATAGTTATGAGAATGTACCATCTGATGATAATATAAGAACTATGTTGTCTGAATTAGGTTATAGTGGACCTCTAGATAACATGAGCCAGTTGAATAGGTCTTTTCTAAGAAAGGAATGGTCTTTTTACTTTGATCAAATTGCTAAATGTTTTACTGGCAAATGTAGTTCTTTTCAACAAATTACTTCTGTTACATCTCATATTGCTTATAGTTTGCTTTATGACAGAGTAATTAACATTGGTCATATTATCTTAAGTCAGATGAGTATTAAACTTGGGTTAAGAGATCAAAACAGGAAAATGGTTTATTATCATAGATTTATGCAATTGTTTATTAACCATTTCATTCCTGATCTTGAAGCTAGAGTTGGTAGGGAACATTGTGTTTCTTCTTATGAACAGCAAAAGAGAATTTTCTCTGATATTACAAAGAAAGACAATGAAAAGAATCTAGATGAAATACCTGCAATTCATTATCCACATCATTTTCAGGTAATTCTTAAAACTCATCTTCCTACTCTCTACAATTCTTCTTTCTTTTGTGGTGAAATGGCTCAGGAATCTCAATTGGAGGAGAACCCACCTGTGTCTACCTAAGTAGCCCAAAACATCATAGTCTCTGAAACAATTCAAGAACCAAATTTTGATCCACAGCCTATTGTTTCAAAGAAACCAACCTCTGGTGTTTCTCAAAAGACATCAGTTGTAAGGAAGAGAAGATTTGTTGTGTCAAGTAGTAGTAGTAATTCTAGTGAAGATGATGATGATTTAACTCTTGCTGAGAGAGAAGAATTGAAGGCTGCAATTCAACTTTCTGTGTTAGCACAAAGAGATGAAAAACCTAGTCACAGCCAGGCTGCAGTCTCCCAAAAGACTGTAGTTCTTAAAAAGGGAAAACAGTTACTGGATACTGTCTCTCAAAAGACTGTGTCTATTGAACAAAGATCTCATCCCAAGATCACTTCTGTGTCTACACCTCTTGAGTCTTCTCAGGATAAATCTTTTGCTCACTATATCAGGAGAACAAGGAGAAAGATTCAATTGTCACCTACACACACAGAGTCTAGTCCAACTAATATCATGCAGGTTTCTACAAATCAAGCTACGTCTATGTCAGTATTTGACAAGAGAGATCTGGATATTGATTCTTCATGGGAAACTACATTATCATACAGACTGGCTATGGGACTAATTTCTCTCAAAGTGAAGTTGTCAAGGCCTGTTCTAGACTTTCTGATTGAAAGAGTACCAAAACTTTTATTTCCAGATGAATATGGACTTCTACATCAAAGACTTGACTTAATGAAGATGTATTTCTATGTATCTGTCAGAAGACAATTAGTCAAGAAATTTGGACTCTCGAAGCATGTTGCACTTCAATCACTTCATGCATATTTATTTGACAAGGATGTAATTATTGAAGATGCTTCAGCTCAAGGTGAACAACTGGAGGAAGTAGATAGAGGGAAGCAGTCAACAGAAGATACTATTGCACCAGTGGTGAGTAGTAGGAAAGATCAGATCACGGTCACTGCAACACAAGAACCATCTAGTCAGAGGAAGGATGACTCAGGAGCTGTGATAGCTGATGTTGAAAGGTCTTCTGTGATGACTGAGAATGCAAGTGAGATACCCTATGATATGGGAGGAATGACTTTGGTTGATTTTTCTGAAGATCAAACAAATTTTGTTCAGTCAGAGTCTATCCACCTTGAGGGTGTGTCTCAGCAAACAACACTTAAAGACGGTGATGTACTACCTATGATGTCTAATGAAGTATTACTGAAGACATCAGAGTCTAGTAAAGAACCTGAAAGTGGTATACTGGAGCCTGTAGTTTCTGAAAGGAAAGAAGATGATTGTATGGGTTCAGAGACTATAGCAGCTCACTCCTTGGAGAAAACCTCAAGCCACATGCCATATGAGGAACCCTCTCTCCATGTGAGTTCAGGTATAAAAACTCCTTCTAAACTCTATTTTTCTGTAGGTCATGAGAGCACTTATCCAAATTTGAGTGATACACTTGAAAAGATGGATATTGATCCACAATTTGAGCGGCTGGCTCCTGACCAGGCAAAAGGTGAGGTAGAAAGAGTGTTGACTTTAGTAAGTCAAAGTGAGAATGAGAGTATGGATGATCAACTCCATAGTGAGGGAGAGAAAATTAGGAAACCATCATTTGATTTCTGGGATCAGGTTTTTCCTGAATCTTGGTCTGAAAATTTGGGTATGGATGCTGGTACTTATTCATTCATCAAAATGTATCAGAAGAATGACCTAGCACATCACAATGCAAAGCCAGAAGTTAAAGCTCAGAAGCAAAAGGAGAGGCTTGCAGAAATCATTAACAGGAGAGGTGCCAGGATAAAGCAATCTCTTGATACATATGTACCAGATGAAGATCCTAATGATCCTAGTGTTCCTTTGTATGTACTTCCAATATCAGCTAGAATTGAGACATCAACAGTCTCTGATCACTCTAAGGAGGAGTCAGGATTTGAAGATGTTAGTACACAGAATACTGGTGAAGGAGATGATGATCATGTTTCAGTTCCAGAACAGAAAGATGAAGACGTTGATACTTCTAATCAGGTTTTATTACTTGAATATCATACAACACAAGCAACTTCTTCTACAAGACTTGAAGATAAAGTTCTTTCTGATTCTGATACTGAAGATACTAGAAGCACTTCCAATATTGAAGTTCATTCTGATGTTTTGAAAGATATTCAGAATTCTCAAATTGCTATTCAAACAAGACTTCAATCACTTGAAGATAACCAAGTCACAATTATGGAAAATCAAGCAGTTCTTATGAATCTCATTTGTTCTGTTTCTGAATCTCTTGGAATTAATGTTGCTGATGTCAAAAAGGGGGAGATAAAGACAATTCAAAGACAACAACAACACTACCAGACTGAAGAAGATAAAGATAAAGCTGGGGGAGATAAAGATCAGACAAATGGTAGTAAAAAGAAGAACCAGGAGTGACAGTGGTGAATCTCAGCTAGGAAGTGGTAAGGAAGAGCAGCATTAATAGTTAAAATTCTTTCTTCTAAGTACTGGATAAATGTCTACATCTGAGAAGGAGGTACTTAACTTCATAATTCTACATTCATAAATTCTATTCTGGTTGTATTGTTATATATTTTGACATCCACAACTTAGATTTATGCTTCAGTTTGTAAAGCATAAATAGGGGGAGATTGTTAGGAATAATTCATAAGTTGTGATGTTAAGAATAGAATTTACACATTATACTTCTTGTAATCCTGATCTTATAAAGGATTTAGCACTGTATTTAGGTTTTATGTGTAAGACAGTTATCTGTATAGTTTAGTCAGGAATGAACAGTGTATCGGAGACTACATGTCAGGAACAGAGAGCAAATCCTGATGATGGTCCAATACTGATGGGTGATCAGATACTGATGCAGTGTACAGATCCTGATATCAGTCGTGTTACTGATGATGTCATTATGGATGCTACAGAAACTGGCAAGTGCTATAAAACAGGATCGTTGTTTGAAGAACAAGCAAGAAGATATTATGAAGGAAAGAGTTTTCTATTGAAGGAAACTATCGACTAGAAGGCAGAACATTGTCATGTATAGATTATATCTTTCTGTTATTAGTTGATAGGTAGCATTATAAATACTCTCTCAATATCATTGTAAAAGAGCGACGAAGTTGTGAGTTCGTGTGCGTAGCTCTGTATAAGGTTTGTATTCGAGAGTACGAAACAAACAGAGAGATATTTGTATTGTCAGCAGCTGCTAAAGGTATTGTACACCTTTGGTAGAGTTTGTATTTGATCTTATTAATACAAACAAGAGTTTGATTCATTCGTTTATTCTTGTTCTTATAATCAAGCAAAAATCAGACACGATTATATAACTTGTATTCAACCCCCCCTTCTACAAGTTATTCGAGTTAACACATCTGAATCACCTTTTGAGTAACATTACATGTACAGCAAGGCAAGGGACTCACATCACTCATTGCATCCCATAATGTTTTCATTTCAGTAAAAAAATCTGAGACTGATTTAGATCCTTGAGTAGCATCAACTAATTGTTGCTCCAAAGAAAAAATTTGAGTCATTGAGGCATAGCCAAACCTATCCTCTAAATCTAGCCAAATCTCCCTGGCTGTCTTGAAAAACAAAACACTTCGAGAAAGAGAATCATCAAGATTACATAACAACCATGAACATACCAAATCATTACACCTTTCCCAGGCTTTAAATTCATCACCAGAAGTAACAGCAGGCTTAACAATAGTTCCATCTACAAACCCTAGCTTGTTCTTAGCTGACAAACTAAGCATCATTGATCTTTTCCAATTATTGTATCCAGTACCACTAAACTTAACAGATATTAATTGAGCAGTATTAGCATCTGAAGGATGATTGTAGTAAACACTAGAAACATCTTGTTTTTGTTGAACAACAGGTTGATTCCAAGCATTAGTAGTGTTATTAGTTCCTGATTGTGTCATCGTTGTGCAAAGAAGTTTGAAGAACAAGACGAAATTCACAAATCAAGTGAAAATTAATAGAAATTGTGCGGAGGCTTGAACAAATCGAAGATAATAGATCGAAAGAAACAGGTTTAACGATTATCATAAGTAATTGTGAAAGAAAGATTGTTTATAAGGTGTAAATCTTCAGATAGAATCACAACGAAGATGAAAACACACAGGAACTATACAGTAATGAACATAACAGAAGACATCACCATTGTTGTACGGACAAAAGCTTGAAAAACAGAGAAATGACAATGAAAGAATACACCTGTAAACGAAGAACTCAGAACTTTACGAAATGGAGATCGGAAAAGAGAACAAACACCATAGGCTCTGATACCATGATAAAACTCATAACAAATACCAAATCTCCATTGATAAAGCTCAAGAAATCATATTAAGTTTTTACAGAGAAAGAGAATAATATAGAACGAAAGTTAGAGAGAGAGAAATGCTATCTCTGTCTTTATATATACAAACAAAACTAACAGAATGATCTAACTAACTATGTTGATGTGTCACGTGTGAGTTGGAGCCAGCTGGATGAGTAGTAGTGGTAGATGTATATTCAACAATCCTAGCTAGCTTAATTAAAGTGAAACACCAGACACCAGATTGATTCAGCAAACTGAAGGCCTTGAATAGGAAGGCCTTGCAGATTTACGGTGACCAAGCTAGAAAAGAAAGAATGTCACCACCTCATAATTTACACAGAACAGTGACCAAAGTAATCACTGTCTTCTTTCAACGAAAATCAATTCAATTAAAGTATTATATCAAAGCTCTCTGCAAGTAAATTTATATGGTATATGATAATAAAAAAAAATGTGGTCGCAAGTTAATAGCTAGCGAAAGCAAAGAAAGGAACCTTAATCATTTTCCTTTTTATTTCCTTGTACCATCAACAAACAAAAACATTTCATTTAGTAGAATATCCAGGGGTGGATACATTTTTTTCTTAACAAGTACATGACACCCCGAACATAACAAGTACATTTCCTGTTCTACATCATCAGCGGTTATCATCACCGGACAATCAACTGTACCGCAAGGGTAAGCTGGACTGGCAGTCTGGCACTCCATAAAGGTTTTTTATTTCAATTTTCGTATTCTAGCTGCTGTTGTATCAGATTTTGAGCTGCTTTAATAATACTTGGTATAACTTCACCTGCAGGAAGAATCTCCTTGATGAGGCCAACGCCTTGACCAGCATACATTACCATGCTTTCGATGTCTCCTGTTGTTGTCACATTCGGAACTGTCCCTGCGAAACGACGGATTTCTTTTTCCTGTCGAAGAAAATAAAACGTTGTCAAATGATATCTCAAGAGCCTAACTGTGTCATTTAAGTTAAGTCTAACAAGCGTATGTACATGCATAAACGTCAAGAAGTGCACATTCTCTGGAAAAAAAAGTGGGTGCTTGGGAACTAATGTAAGTGATATAATATTACCTCTAATGTAAAACAATGATATAGAATGAAGATCAAGTAATATCCTTGATGATATAAACTGAAGATTTACAGATGGTTTTATACAGGAAAGATAAAGTCCTAGTATGGCAAGGGGATGGGAACTAGTGTTATTTTATAATGCCTAGAAGGAGATAATGATGGGTTGAGGATGGGTTATGTAGCTTTATATTACAGCATGGTCACAGAATGGGTTTAACACTTAGCTATCTACCAAATATTCCAACACTCCTCCTCAAGTTGGTGCATAGATATCTTCAATGCCCAACTTGTCTAAACTACTGTAAAAACTTTTACTTGATATTGCTTTTGTAAGCATATCTGCCAACTGTTCTTCTGATTTGACAAACGGAAATCGAATGATTTTCTTCTCAAGGTAGTCTTTTATGAAATGTCTATCAATCTCAACATGTTTCGTTCGATCATGTTGAACTGGATTGCTGCCTTATTGTCACAAAATAAACTCATCTCTGCGGAAGGTGACAAACCAAGTTCACTCATCAGCCTTCTAAGCCATAGCAATTCACAGAGTCCTTTAGCTATTCCTCGAAATTCCGCTTCTGCACTTGACAAAGCAACCACGTTCTGTTTCTTGCTTCTCCAAGTAACTAGATTTCCTCCAACAAATGTAAAATACCCAGATGTGGATTTACGATCAGAAATGCTTCCTCCCCAATCAGCGTCAGTGTACCCATCTATCTTAGTATGACCATGGTTCATATACATAATTCCTCTTCCTGGGGAAGACTTCAAATATCGAAGTATACGTATAACCGCATCCATATGACTTTTCCGAGGATTATGCATATATCGACTCACAATACTAACAGCGTACGCAATATCCGGACGTGTATGTGACAAGTAAATCAACTTTCCAACAATCTTTTGATACCTCTCTTTGTTTACTGGCTCCTGGTCAAGTGATTCCCCAAGCTTCTCATTAAGAGCTACGGGCGTCTCGATTGGTCTGCAATCGAGCATTCCTACTTTAGCTAGAAGATCTAACACGTATTTTCTTTGAGATAAGAAAATACCTCGAGATGATCGTGCAACTTCTATACCCAAAAAATATTTTAAACCACCTAAGCTTTTCATCTCAAATTCTGCAGCAAGTTGTTCTTCCAGCCTTTTTATTTCACTCGAATCATTTCCTGTTATAATCATATCATCCACATATATTATTAAAGCAGTGACTTTTCCGTTATGATGCTTCAAGAATAGTGTATGATCACAATTACTTTGATGAAAACCATATTTCAACATGGCCTTGGTAAACCTACCGAACCATTTTCGTGGTGATTGTTTCAGCCCATACAACGTACGTAGTAGCTTACAAACAATACCGAGGCTTCCTGTTGTGTAACCTGGTGGAATATCCATAAACACTTCTTCATCGAGTTCTCCATGTAAAAAAGCATTTTTTACATCAAATTGGTGCAACGGCCAACCTAAGTTTGCTGCCAGAGAAAGTAAAACTCTAACAGTGTTTAGTTTAGCTACCGGAGAAAATGTTTCATGATAATCCACCCCATATGTTTGGGTGTATCCCTTGGCGACTAACCTTGCTTTGTAGCGTTCAATCGTACCATCAGCCTTATATTTTATAGTAAATACCCATCGACAACCCACTGTCTTCTTTCCTTTCGGAAGTGGAACAAGACTCCATGTATGATTTTTTTGTAAAGCAGACATTTCTTCTTGAACAGCATGTGACCAGTCCGGATCTGCAAGAGCCTCCTGAATTCCAGTTGGTATATGCTTTGATGACACTTGATGAACAAATGTTTTTATAGGGCCGGATAACTTTTCAGTTGTAGCATGATTAGCAATTGGGTACTTTGATTTTTGTTCGCCAACTTCAGGTGAATATCGGTTTGGAGGCTTTCCTCGATTTTTCCTGAAAGGTAATTGATAGCTAACTGCATTATCTTTTGCATTAGATAAATTACATACCTTGGGAGTATTCTGAACAGATTCATTGTCGTGAACTTTAGAAGGAGGGTGATAGAGTATATTTTTATATATATTTTAGATGATTTTATTCTCATATTTATTATGTTTTGCATTGATTTGGATTTTTATTTAATAGATTTTATTGTTTTATTGTAGGAAATAAAGAATTCATAACTTGGAAGGATTTGGAGCAAAAAGAGCTATTTTGGAGATAAAATAGGAGAAAATTCGTATTATTAGGCTACATGGGCTATTCTACACTGTTTTGGCCATATCTTGAGTTCCAGAAGTCCGTTTGAGGCCCGTAAACTGTCCACGCGAAGCTTGTGGAATTTTCTTTAATTCAGAGGTGGTCCAGTAATCAAAATCCAACTGGAAGAGCCCAGAAACAGAGGAGAAAAAGAAGTGACGAATTTTAATTAAGGAATCCTATTCAGTTATGGAATCCTACTTGTAATTTATTTAGAGTATTAAAATATTTTTATTGGGCAAGACTTTTAGAGCCTATATAAACACATCTAGGGTATTATTTTATTGGGAGAGACATACGTGCTCCTACTCTTAGGAGCTAGGGTTTTGGAGAGGAGACCATGAATTTCATTCTTGTGACAGGATTGATGATTGCAGGTTTTCTTATCTGAATTTCTTCTCAATTCTTATTAGTTTAATTATGTTTTCTTGTTTTACTAGTTGTTTTACTTGTTTAATTATTAGTGAGTAGTTATTTCTAGGGCTAAAAGGGAAGCCATGTTTGCACTAATATTGGCATGATTTTCATAGTGGTTTGATTGGTTATGGTTAATTCTGATTGATATGTTTTAATCATTAATTTGTGTAATCGGCCGATATCATGGATTAATTATATGCAAATAGGGGTATGGATCGAGAGATTTACTTACTAGAGGCACACATACGATTAGCAGAATTGAATTTGAGTGCAAGAGCATCATTGGATTTCTGAGAGCGTTAATGCTTGGAAAAGATTAACTTGACTCTAATTACCTGATTGATTGAATTACTAAAAGTGGTTAATTGTGTTGAATGTTTCGAGAGTGTTAATGCTTGAGAGAGATTAACATACTCTAGTTATAGGATCACATTGATTGCTTTAGCTTAAGAGCCAATTGTGTAAGCATGGTGGACCTGATTGCCCTAGGTTTTAAATAATTTGTTAATCATCTATTTACTTAGTGTTAATTTAGTTTAATTTGCTAGTTAGTTAATATTCTCCAATAATCGTTTGTCCCTGAAACAATTAGCGATAACTGAAAAGGAATTAGTAGAATCTGTCTCCTTGTGGATTCGACCCGCTTGCCATCTGTACTAGCAATAGACACCGTGCGCTTGCGGTTAGGTAAAATTTGACATATCAAGTTTTTGGCGCCGCTGCCGGGGAGACTGCGAGTTTCTATTGATTTTAATTTAGTTGTTTAGATTGTTTCCATTGTCTCATTGGAACCTTTGTTCCAATTGAGGCAGATTTTACGTTTTCTTGGCTTTGTTGAGTGTCTACAGGTTTGCAATGGGTGAAGTTGATACTTTAGCACTACTCTCTTCCATGTTGGAGGCACACACTCGAGAGATTGCCTCATTCAACCCTACAGGGCCCAATATACGTCCAATGAGTATCAATGAGATGTCACAAGTGGCCCCTAAAACTTACAACTTCTGTCCAATTTGTGGTGTCCAGGGTCATTATGGTTTGGAATGCTAATACAATGTCTATAATTCTCAGAGTGCTCAGTTGGGACAAATGAATTCTTTTGAAGAAGGATATGGGTACAATCAGTATTCAAACACTTTTGATCAAGAATGTGTGAATCAACCAGATTTCTACTACCAGGACAATGGTGCTCAAAATTTTTCATATCATAATCAGCAACAGTTTGAGCAACAATATTATCAGTCATATGAGCAACCGCCACAGCAAGAATATCTATATCCTCCTCTACAAGAAGATCTACATGTTTCTCAATCCAGTGTAGATGTGCAAGCTGATCAGACAAATGAGATGTGGGATATCTTGAATAAATTGCTAAAGAGTTCTGAAGAACAATTGCAAAAATTAGAAACTCAAAGTTTGGCGATTGAATCTCAAATTGCACAAATGGCTAACTCTTCTACTACAGGGCAGCTCGACTATTTACCATCATCATCTATCCGATCCGAAGAGGACCTGACTGCTATCAATCTCACAAGCGATCAGGAATATGATAGTTTCTCCATGTATGTTGATGATGAGGCCATTGATAAAGAGAAGGAGTATGCCACTGATGATGAGATCAATGATGTTGCTGCTACCGAGAACAATGTGACTGATGATGAGGTGACAAAGGAAAGCAATACAGAGATGGTTGTTGTTTCTCTTCCACAACCTATGCCTAAGCTACCATGTATTGATAAATTTGCTCTCGATCTAGCCTCTACTTACAAAGTTTCTTTGCTCAAGACTACCTATTACAAGGTTGATGTGATAACAAATATTGTCCAAGATGATATTTCTCAAATTTTGGTTGAGGATCCATACAAAGTGGCTCCTACGTTTCAAGCTCGAGAAGAGGGAGAAGATGGAAGTGTCTTATTAGCCAATGATATGATAAGCCAAGATGTCCGAATGGCTCCAGTGAAAGTGAGGAGTGAAGAAAAGCCACCACCAGAACCTCCACCTTATGTCAAGGGAGTTCAATATTTTCATGGTGTTGAATTTTATCGTTGTTTTATCACAAAGTTTTCCAAAACTGCACAAGCACTCTCTCTATTGCTTATTAATGACATATTTTATTTTACTAATGCTTGTTTGGAGACTTTCTGCAGGATAAAGACAATCACTAACACTCTTGATACTTTTTGTGGTGGCGAGTTTATGATCGAGAAATTGGATATTCCGTCTCCATCGGAGTATTTCTGAGGACGTCAAGCTATTGACGTTAAAGAAGCGCTGCTTGGGAGGCAACCCATGATTTTTATAAGGTTAGTAGGTTTTTTATTTCACTTTCTTATTAAAAAAAAAAATTGTGTTGTATGTGTTCTCTTAAAATAAATAAAAAAAAAAAAAAAAAAATTTGTTGTTTTTTTTCAAAAAAAAAAAAAAAAAAAAAAATGAACAGTGATTTTCGCGCAGGCAGCACCCCTGTAACGCAGGTTGCGCCTGCGTTACTGCCTTCAGCGCCATTTGCCCCCCTGTAACGCAAGCTGCGCCTGCGTTACTGCATTTGCCGCAGTCTGCAACCCTGTAACGCAGGTTGCGCCTGCGTTACAGACCCCTTCTGCCCAGAATTTTTTTTTGTTTTCCCCGAAAATTGTTGTTTTGCAACATAAAAACACACCCAACCCTATTCTAATTTTTATTCTATCAATTCTTAATTCTTATACCTATCCTACATCAAATTCAACCCATCCCAAATCTCTCCTACACTCTAAATTTTTTTTTTATTCAACCTATCCATCATCTTATATTTATACCCACCTATCCATAACAAATCCAATTCCTTTTCTATTTCTTTAAATCTCTAAAAATTCAATTCTAAAGAGGAATTAATTGCAAGTTCACCTCTCCAATTCGTAGTGGGTTTATTTCTTCTCTAAAATCTTATTTGATTACGAATTTGTGTTCTTGTAAATTGGGATTTTGTATTATTTTTGGAATTTGGGCTATTTTTGGTGTGATATTGCTTGGAAATTATTGGTTGAGCTTCTTGGGAGTTGGGTATTGATTCTTATGGCTTCTAAGCGTGGGAGAGGTGATTCTAGTGTTGTGCAATTTTCGTCTCCAACGGCGGAGGTTGAATTTATAGGCGGAGGTTACATGGATTCCAGGGGAGTTTTCTTTCTTTTCTTTTTAGTGTAGTTTTATTTTGTTTTTAGTTGTAGTTTTGTATCTTGTTCTTTAGTTCATTGGGGACAATGAACCGCTTAAGTGTGGGGAGGTGTTCTTGGTGTTCTCAACGTAGTGTATTACTTGTTTTAAAAAATAAAAAAAAAAAAAATTAAAAAATGAAAAATACCAAAAATAATTCTAGCCATGCAATTTGATTAGTTGTTGTATTTTGCTTGATACACCCATGCATGCGTAGAATTCTTGTGTTTATGGACGCTTTTGTATGAGAAGTGACGTGCTTTGTTCTTGTGCACACACTTACACTAGCAAGTTGAAGCTGGTAGACTTAATTGGATGTTGTAAGTGATTAGAATGACATGAATATGTGCAAGATGACTTGGTTTTCATGCTTTGAGTACAAGTAGGTGCGTTAGAGAGTCTTGTTACCTGGGATTGATTATGTTTTGTCACACCAAGTGAGTTTTGAGCCTATATGCATATCGTTTGCATGATTTTTCGTTTGCTTGAGTGTCCACATGTTGTTTACATTGCTAGCACTTACTTGAGATCTTTCTTGAAATGCATGATATTACTTGATGATGAGATGATAAAGGTACTTAGGTTTAACCTCGTATTTCTCATATTTCCACACCATTTAAACATGATCAATTAGTTAACCCGTTGAGCTTAATCCTATTCTTTCGGTGACACACTACATTACTTGCCATTATCCTTTTATTCTATTGGCCTTACATTGAATTTGATCCTAAATTGTCAAAGGCTAGTATCGTGCTTAAGGGAGTAATAAGGTGTTCATAAAAGGGGGGGTTTTATTGATGATCATACTTTTGGGGAATATTAATTTTGGGTTGATGCTTGCTAGTCGAAATTCATAATAATATCTATGGATCATTGTGCTTATTCCTTAGCTCTCAGAAAAAAAAAACAGAAAAAAAAAGAAAAAAAAAAGAAAAAAGAAAAAAAAAATGAATAAATTTGAGAGCATTTTTATGTTTGTATGATCCTTCTTCATTCGACTAGTCAAGTTATTATGTAAGAGTTATTGAAAAATCCAAGTGTGGGGAAGTATTTGTTTTAATAGAAAGGGAATGGAATGAATTATATTGTTGGGTACTAGCTTTTGACTTAACCTTCTTTAGCTTTCTTGACATACCTGGTCCCTAGCCCACGCTACAACCCGAATAAAGACCTTTTGATTGTCATCAGTGATGTATGTTGTGTTGAGAGTGAGATTGATTGCGAGTGTCAAGTTGTGTTTATGATTTTGTTGGAATTGAGTGATACACTTAACCTTGTTCCTGAGTGAATATTCGTTTTTGAGTGAAAGGTGAGTTATTACTTGTTTTGGCATAGGAGATCCCGGGTTTGGACTTAAAGATGTATTTCTTGTGGGTTTAGCATGATTACCAACGATTTTTACACTTGACATGAATTTTTATGACCTTCTGCATGTTGGTTGAGTAGACTACGTGAATACTTGCACTTTCGACACCAAGACATCGTATGTTTGCTTTGATTCTTAAGTTGATGTGGCATGAGAGGACTTGTGTGTGTGGTGTTGTGTTAGCATTGATCTTTTGCATGGTTAGATGAATTTTGTGGGTACATTCACTATAAACCCTCACGAGACAACACTCGTCCTACTAGGGCTGCCTAGGGGTTTAACGGCTTGTTGCATATGCTCAATGCAATCGTGTCATCTACGAAAGTGATGTTTGTTAGGACTTAGTTTTTATTTCACTTATTTGCCCGAGGACGTGCAAATGCTAAGTGTGGGGATGTTTGATAGAGTATATTTTTATATATATTTTAGATGATTTTATTCTCATATTTATTATGTTTTGCATTGATTTGGATTTTTATTTAATAGATTTTATTGTTTTATTGTAGGAAATAAAGAATTCATAACTTGGAAGGATTTGGAGCAAAAAGAGCTATTTTGGAGATAAAATAGGAGAAAATTCGTATTATTAGGCTACATGGGCTATTCTACACTGTTTTGGCCATATCTTGAGTTCCAGAAGTCCGTTTGAGGCCCGTAAACTGTCCACGCGAAGCTTGTGGAATTTTCTTTAATTCAGAGGTGGTCCAGTAATCAAAATCCAACTGGAAGAGCCCAGAAACAGAGGAGAAAAAGAAGTGACGAATTTTAATTAAGGAATCCTATTCAGTTATGGAATCCTACTTGTAATTTATTTAGAGTATTAAAATATTTTTATTGGGCAAGACTTTTAGAGCCTATATAAACACATCTAGGGTATTATTTTATTGGGAGAGACATACGTGCTCCTACTCTTAGGAGCTAGGGTTTTGGAGAGGAGACCATGAATTTCATTCTTGTGACAGGATTGATGATTGCAGGTTTTCTTATCTGAATTTCTTCTCAATTCTTATTAGTTTAATTATGTTTTCTTGTTTTACTAGTTGTTTTACTTGTTTAATTATTAGTGAGTAGTTATTTCTAGGGCTAAAAGGGAAGCCATGTTTGCACTAATATTGGCATGATTTTCATAGTGGTTTGATTGGTTATGGTTAATTCTGATTGATATGTTTTAATCATTAATTTGTGTAATCGGCCGATATCATGGATTAATTATATGCAAATAGGGGTATGGATCGAGAGATTTACTTACTAGAGGCACACATACGATTAGCAGAATTGAATTTGAGTGCGAGAGCATCATTGGATTTCTGAGAGCGTTAATGCTTGGAAAAGATTAACTTGACTCTAATTACCTGATTGATTGAATTACTAAAAGTGGTTAATTGTGTTGAATGTTTCGAGAGTGTTAATGCTTGAGAGAGATTAACATACTCTAGTTATAGGATCACATTGATTGCTTTAGCTTAAGAGCCAATTGTGTAAGCATGGTGGACCTGATTGCCCTAGGTTTTAAATAATTTGTTAATCATCTATTTACTTAGTGTTAATTTAGTTTAATTTGCTAGTTAGTTAATATTCTCCAATAATCGTTTGTCCCTGAAACAATTAGCGATAACTGAAAAGGAATTAGTAGAACCTGTCTCCTTGTGGATTCGACCCGCTTGCCATCTGTACTAGCAATAGACACCGTGCGCTTGCGGTTAGGTATAATTTGACATATCAGAGGGGAGGTATCTTGTTCAACATTGTTGTCAGTATCAGCATCAGGCAGGTTCATCTTTCCATGTTGATCATTCTAGTGTTCGTTAAGTTCAGCTTCATTAAGAATATGATCTCTGAGAAGTGTGTGGCTCTGCTCAATTTTATCTTCATCTTGTTCATGATTCATATTCATATTAGAGTTTGTGACAGGAATTATCTTCTCCTGGCCATCATTCATGTCCAGAGAAATACTCTCAGACCACTTCATCGGTTCAATATCACTCTCCTCCTGAACCGAAGAAGGATGTGGGGTTGAGAAAAACATCTCAGACTCATGAAAAATAGCATCCATAGTGGTATAAGTGCGCTTAGCTACTGGATCGAAGCAACAATAGCCTTTCTGAGTTTTTCCATATCCTAAGAATACACAACGGATAGCACATGGATCTAACTTGGATCGTTGATTTCGTTGTAAATGAACAAAAACAGTGCACCCAAAGACACGAGGTGGTAACATAAGATGAGATGGCAAGGGAACATGTGTACCAAGTTCCTGAAGAGGGGTTTTAAAGCCAAGAACTTTGGAAGGCATCCGATTCATAAGATAAACGGCCGATGTGATGGCAGACTCCCAATAGTGTTGAGGCATATGTGCATCAATTAACATAGCACGTGCTGTTTCTAAAAGGTGACGATTTTTCCGTTCCCCGACACCATTCTGTTGTGGAGTTTGAGGACAAGTAGTTTCATGTCGTAAACCATGTGTAGTGAAATAATTCTGAAACTCATGATTCACAAACTCACCCCCATTGTCTGAACGAAAAACTCGCATAACAGCACCATATTGGGTTTGAATCATAGCATGAAATATTTTAAAAACTCCAAATACATCAGATTTTTTCCTTAAAAGATATAACCAAGTCATGCGTGTAGCATCATCTACAAAAGTGACAAACCATCGAACACCAGAATTAGTACGAATAGGGGATGGTCCCCAAACGTCAGAGTGAATTAGATCAAAAGGAATAGAACTTTTATTAGGATTTGATGGAAAAGGAACACGATGACTTTTTGCTAAAGTGCAGGTGCTACATTTCCAATCAGAATTTTTACTACGATCTCTAAACAAATCTGGAAGCACATATTTCATGTAGCTAAATGATGGATGCCCCATGCGTTTGTGCCATAACCACAGTTGCCGCTCATTTGTGGAATCTATGCCATGAATATTGTGGACTTGTCCGACAGTAAAGTCATCAACATAGTACAACCCCCCCTTCCTAGTACCACGCCCAATGATCTTCTTCGTCAGAATATCCTGAAATAGACAAAATTTAGGATACATGAGCACAACACAGTTTAATTCATCTGTGATTCTTCCAACGGACAGTAATTTACTAGAGAGAGATGGAACTAGTAATGTGTTAATCAAAGAAAGAGATGGAGATAAGGGAACGCTGCCTGCTCCAGTGACAGGAGAAGGAACCCCGTTGGCATTAACAATCTTTGTTCGATGTGGATGTGTTGATACAGAAAAATCATTTTCTGAAAATGTCATGTGATCCGTAGCTCCGGAATCTATAATCCAACCACTGCATTGACTTACAGGGTTAGTATTAGTGTAATTAACACAACCAGTACCTGAACTATTCAGAGTGTCATTGATTAGCTCATGAGGAAGCATAGACAAGTGATGTTCAGAAGTTGCTAAAGCAGCACGCCCTGAGTCTTCAGTATCGTCCTTCTTTTTCTTAGCCTGATAATCACTCCACCAATCTGGATATCCATGTTTTCGAAAACATGTTTCTGCAGTATGTTTCTTTCCGCCACAATGTGAGCAGCTACCAGGAGAGATGGTTGTTTTTCCTTTATTGGCCCTTTTCTGATCCAAATGTGGGCCTGGTCGAGATAAACGTAGAGCAGATGATTCCGACTTGGTAGCATTAGCAACCACTGCAGCAGCAGTAGAGTTATATGAGCCAGCAAGCATCACTGATTGACGGACTTCTTCGCGTCGAACATAAGCATAAGCTTGTTCAATAGTAGGGAATGGAGACATCTGAAGAACATCACTTCGTGTTTTATCGAGACGATCATCAAGTCCATCTAAAAAGGTGTATACACGATCCTCTTGGATAATTTTATTGTATTCCTGAATATCATCTACACATTTCATAGGATTTGGACGACGAAAATCAATTTCGCGCCATAACCCTTGCAAAGTATTGTAGTACGACTCTAGTGAACCCCCATCCTGTTTAGTTTTAGTCACTCGCCTTTTAAGATCATACACTTGAGAAGTGTCAGTACCATCATAATAAGTAGTAGCAATCATAGACCATACCTGATATGCAGTAGGAAATCGAATAAAATTTGGTACAAGAGATGGGTCCATGGAATTAATAAGCCACCCCTTAACAACAGCGTTTTCTGTCCTCCATCGTCGAAATCCAGGATCTGTTGTAGATGGTTCAGGAAGATCACCATTTATGTATCCCAATTTGTCGCGGCCAGAGATAAACATTTCCAGCACTTGAGACCATAAAGCATAATTTGTTCCATCGAGTTTGATGCTAATAGGTGCAGCAGCAACTTCATACGGAGGAACTCCTGATTGATTTGGAAGTTGGGTTTGTTGTAATAGTTGGGTCATCTTTGTTGTGAAATCATCAAGAGTAGAAGACTGAAGCGAGGCTGAAGGAGTTGCAAGAGGGGAAGTTGAAGTTGTGTTAGGATCATCATGTATATCAGTCATGATGATAGGAATGAACAAAGCAGATCGTTACCGCTCTGATACCATGTAAGTGATATAATATTACCTCTAATGTAAAACAATGATATAGAATGAAGATCAAGTAATATCCTTGATGATATAAACTGAAGATTTACAGATGGTTTTATACAGGAAAGATAAAGTCCTAGTATGGCAAGGGGATGGGAACTAGTGTTATTTTATAATGCCTAGAAGGAGATAATGATGGGTTGAGGATGGGTTATGTAGCTTTATATTACAGCATGGTCACAGAATGGGTTTAACACTTAGCTATCTACCAAATATTCCAACAACTAATTCATTTGTTCAGGTTAAAGTTAAGGTATAAAATATAATTCCAAGACAACTGAAGTATAATAGATATAAGAAAATAAAGCCGGGGGCAGCATGGTGTTTAGAAGAGACAAAGTAGAAAATACTCACAGTGCCATGAATTGTCGAACGTCCAATGATTGGTTGATTGCTTTCATTTTGTTCGCGACGAAGATCTCTCCAGTCCATGAAGAAAGGTGTCTTCAAGACACGTTGAGGTGCTCCCGGCCACCTTGCACGACCAAACACATCAGTATATTCTGTAGCTTCGAGTTCGACCAATTTCCTCTTGTATGTTGGATGAGCGAAGCTTTCCTCGGTTGCGAGAAATCTGGAAATGAAGTGCATCAGAACTATGTCGACAGTTATGAATGATTTGAATTTTACAATTTCACCCAAAAATAAAAAGGCCTGAAACCTTTAAATCATGAAAACTGGAAGGCTGAGAAATATTTATTTCAAATTTGTTTTATTACTCACCAGCTCCGTAGAACAGGGAAGATTTAACATCCAAACTATATTTACCTCTATGTTTAGCACACCTATAATTCAATAATTAAAAAAAATTACATATGTATCAGGAACTTATGTATCTATTTATGTCATGGAATGGAAATCTGATGGACGGAAGAACAGAATGTTAACCTCTTGAGCAGTAGAGCATTATCACAATAGTTTGGAGGTGATGGGGTTTGTTTTTATAGAGACAAGAATGCCAAAAACTACCCCACCAAAAAAAAAAACACCAGCATTAAAATACATATAATCAGAAAGCAATCACATACCATGAATCAAGGGGCTAGGTAGATTCTATCTACTGTAAAGTAGGAGTAGGAATGGGGGATATTTCACAATTTGGAAACCTTAGAATTCATGTTCCACAAGAACTTTTGCAATATTTGCAGCTTCTAGCTGCGTCATAACACATCTAATGCATCAAGAAACTAATGTTGAAAATGGCTACTCAACATGAAGTGATTACATCCTTAACTTCACAATCTAAATTATTTGCTAAAAAGTTCACGTTCAGGTTGCTCCAATATGTTCCGGTTTGTGACCAGGGCTGTAGCCAGAGATTAGGTTTAGCAGGTTTAAAATTGTATGATACATAAAAATCTATTATTTAGGGTCAAATTCTTTGTTACGTGATGCCCCTATGGTCACAGCAGGGGCCATTCCGCTGGTTGTGGCGTAATTATATTCCAAAGATGTGACAAGAAGATACATTTGACGTAATCTTTCTTCCTTTAACCTAGTAGTCAGACCATCAACCTAACGTACACATATTTTGCAGAAATAAAAGTATGCAGAAAAATTACTTTAAGAATTTTTATGAGAAAATGCTTTTTACCTTGTACCAAGGCACACACCTTGAGCTCCAAGGGCCAAAGCAGCAACATAACCACGCGCATCAACAATACCACCAGCAGCAATTATGGGTATATTTTTTCCATGAACCAGATCAACTACTCTAGGCACTAATGTTATTAGGGCATCCTGAAAAAATAAACAAAGAAGGAAGGTTTAACTTCTCAGTACGTGTATTCGAAGACACAAGGAGCGAAATTAACAATGACAGGCATAGTGGAAGCAGTCAATATCATAAGGTAAAAACAAATTAAACGTCACTGGAGTGATCTTGTAAGCTACCTAAAAATAATTTTTGCCTTAAAGTTCCATGTATATAGTGAAAGTTCAATCGTACTAAATACATATATGTAAAAGTAAATACATTTTTGAAAACTAAAAGAGACTTCAGATACCATGACTATTTGCAACACTATACTAGCTAATGCTGTTTCTCTGTTATAGAAATCACTAAACAAATCAAATATTCCTGTAACGAGACAACTGCAACAATTTTTTTAATAGAAAAATTCAGAAGTACTTGGTAAAAGACCGAGAAGCAAGTCAACATACTTGGCCAATTACATGCCCTCCTGCTTCACGTCCTTGGACAATTATTGCATCCACACCCGCATCAGCAGCTTTCTTTGCCTCTTGAAAGCTCCCAACCTTTGTTGACATACATATGTAGCTAATAAGTCTTTCATAAGGTACAAAAACCAGAAGTACATAGTAAACCTTTACAATCTAAACAATCAAATTCATATAAGAAACCAAAATTCCACTTGGTAAATTTGTTAGTAAAACATCAATTTTACAAGTCATGTGATATACATTCATGCATAAAGCAATTGGCAATTTGCATTTACAACTTATTATGTTTCAGCTGACTGTCAAATGATATATACTTTTTACTTACTTAATGTTCACAGGAAAGCTGGACATATATGGACTAAAATGATTAGCTAAAATTGCAAAGTAGTGTCTACATTGATGAATAAAGAGATAGATAAAAGTGGAATGCAATGATGTTAAAAATAAGACCATAGCTATGCTAAGGAATGAACAACAGAAGGATTCAATAAATGTTCTGTGTTATATTACAATACATATGGCAGCCTTATTTATAGGCTCCAACAAATACAAAATTACATCATTGCTTACATATTTCTAGCCTACCAAGTGAGACTTCAGCTTTCGTTTACCACTGCCTTTGACACTTAGCACACAATATTTGACACGCCCCCTCACTCGAAATCCCATCTTCGGATGAAAGACCTTTCTTGGGATTGAAGAGTGGACACTAGTAGCCCTTGAGCTTAATCTGAGCATCCAACTTGACCCATTTTTAGGCTTGACCGATCTTGAGTTTATTGAGTCTTTTGGGATACCGGGACTCGAACTTGCGACCATACGATATATTTTAGGCCATGTCAAAAACATAAAAAATGCTGCTTTTCAGCACAACGGTGGATGACCACCAATCAGTCCTTGAACTGATTATTTAAGAAACCGAGACTCGACTTTGTGATCACTCGGTATAAAGAAGATATAGCAGTGAACTGTGTGTATGTTTGTGTACATACTACTACTTCTGCTGCTTTGTCGTCATGGCAGTGAACTGTGTGTACATCTGTATATACACTACTTCTGCTGCTTGCCTTTTCATTTGTGGCAGTGAACTGTGTTGTCTGAAATACAACTACTTCTTCTGCTCCTTTGAAATAATGCCCCTTGAACTATTTAATTTGTAGCATCGTAAAAAATTGGAATGATACCATAATATCAACTACCACTTGAATACTACACAATTAAATCTATAACCTGGGGCAAACTCCTAAAACCAAAGTGATGCATTAAAAGATCCCGATTTTTTTTAATATTAACACTACTATCCCTTAAGAAAATAAATGTAAAATAATTTTTTTTTTCGGATCTAAAATCATAAAATCACTGATTTTTTTTATCCTTTTTTTTTCTTTTGTTTTTCTTTTCCTCTTTTTTTTACTGCAACCAGCCTCGTGGTCGACAACATTTTTTTTTCTGGTCGACAACATTTTTTTTTCCTGGTCGACAATATTTTTCCCTTTAGCATCTTTCTTTCCTTTTTTTAGATACTTTTGCCTTTTTTTTTTCTTTTGCTTTAGCATCTTTTCTTTTTTTTGTTTACATCTCCACCTTTTTTTCATTACAGACAACCTTTCGATATATACATACGTGCATATATCCTTTTTTTTCCTTTCTCTTCTTCCTCTCCGGCAGCAAGAGCCTCCTCTCTTTTGTCATCTCTTTCTTTTTTTCTTCTTCTTCATCTCTTTCTTTTTTTCTCTCCTCCTCCCAGCAAGGAACACAAATAGATATATATATATACGTGTATATATCTATATCTTCAGATAAATCTTACTGGATTCAAACAAGGAGGGTATGGACGAACTCGACTGAAGGAGGCTATCAAGAAGTCCAACTGGAGTGCCGCCAGAAAACAGCCGGAGGTGGGCCCACGCGCCGGCGCGTGCCGCGCGTGGGTCGGCGCGTGGAGGCGCGTGGCCGTCGTATTTGGGGATCTGAAAATTTCTGGTGGCCTCTCTGTGTGTGTACTACTTTGTGGTATATTTAGATTTCTGTTTCCATGTGTTTTGATTTTCGGTTTTTGAAGCAGATGGGTATTTCTGGTTCTTCTGTGTTTCTGATCTGGTGGTTTGCTTTCTTCTGTGTTTCCCTAGAATTTCACATGTTCTGATACCATGTTAAAAATAAGACCCTAGCTATGATCTGGTGGTTTGCTTTCTTCTGTGTTTCCCTAGAATTTCACATGTTCTGATACCATGTTAAAAATAAGACCCTAGCTATGATCTGGTGGTTTGCTTTCTTCTGTGTTTCCCTAGAATTTCACATGTTCTGATACCATGTTAAAAATAAGACCCTAGCTATGCTAAGGAATGAACAACAGAAGGATTCAATAAATGTTCTGTGTTATATTACAATACATATGGCAGCCTTATTTATAGGCTCCAACAAATACAAAATTACATCATTGCTTACATATTTCTAGCCTACCAAGTGAGACTTCAGCTTTCGTTTACCACTGCCTTTGACACTTAGCACACAATATTTGACAAATGACAACTAGTCATCAAACAGATCAGGAGTCATTCAAGTTAGCATGGCCGTTAACAATCAAAAATAAAGAAGATTGACCATTTTATGAAATGTGACATAGCAAAACTGCATCAGAAACTAAAACAAGCAGAAAATCACTTACCTGGGGAACAACTTTAACTCCTGCCTGATGTGCCTCAAGAACTAGCTCCTCGGAGCATTCACCCCAGTAAAGTTGCAAGACTGCGACCTTTTCATCCAGAATAGCTTTTACATTTTCTCTGTGAGGAAAAGCCAGAACCACACCGACACCAAACGGTTTGTTAGTCAAGGTCTTTGTCTTTCTTATCAGCTCCCTCACATAGTCTGGTGATTCCTGTTATTGAAGTGTATAAATCTAAAATCATATGACATC
This sequence comes from Kitagawia praeruptora, assembly GCA_037693485.1. Taxonomy (NCBI): domain Eukaryota; kingdom Viridiplantae; phylum Streptophyta; class Magnoliopsida; order Apiales; family Apiaceae; genus Kitagawia; species Kitagawia praeruptora. Next base: position 49,414,201 of record CM075348.1, on the reverse strand, counting down.
GAACAACCAAAATATGTAAGTAATATGACGAACACTTCCATGCATCTATCCAAATTTCTAGAGATTAATTATCAAGATGACTTATCTAACATCATCAGGGAAACATCTAAACCGGGTGTAATTTTGGTAAAATTTAAAATTAAACACATAAATAAAGCCTAAATGATCCAATTTACTAAATTAAATATGTATCAAGTCAACATATTAGGGAACATGGCGTATATGTCTGTTTCTTCTCTAAAGCAGGGATATGAAACTTGTTAGAATGACCAAATTTCTATTTCAATCGCCTGATCACCTGTTTTTATTCTGTAATCTTACTTTAATGTACACGTCTAAAATGTACCAACTGTTTTACTAAATTAAATATGAATCAAGTCAACATATTAGGGAACATGGCGTATATGTCTGTTTCTTCTCTAAAGCAGAGATTTGAAACTTGTTAGAATGACCAAATTTCTATTCCAATCTAATGATCACCTGTTTTTGTTCTGTAATCTTACTTTAATGTACGTCTAACTGTTTTGTGATTATACAAACCAGATACATATTTTACCTTCAAACTACATCAGGTTCATTGATATTCGTTTTAGGCATCAAATGGAAAAGGCACACTATATCCAATAAGAATTTACAAAATTTACACATAAGTTAGCTTGCACACTCACTTATAAATATATAATTCTCTTTCATGTGTTATGATACTACAAAGTTATCTACATCGACCGGACCTTGTACCTACATGATAAAGTCCTCGTGACATATATGAGCAAAACTGCAAAACTGATCCTAAACACAACTCCAATAAACTTTTTTCATCTACAGCTTATCTCAATTTCAGCTTTCATATAGATAACAATATGCTTACCGAATAATATTATATATGATTAGGAAAACACTTCAGAATGACTTGCAGCTTGGAACACAACCTCGTTCCCAACAAAGGCGATTCATCCTTATCAACTATGCCAACATGGCATTTTCCATTCTAAACTCCGTAAATGTGCCTCCTTGATTTTTTAGCATCTTAAACACCATCGATACCTTGTAATATATACTGATCAACACTTTGTAGCCCTAAATTTTGTTTTAACAAAGCAAAAAACACTTTGATCTCTCCTCTTTTCTATTACTATAATTTGGTCTTGGCAGTTTATCGATACCTTGTAACTGCTTTCTTCATTAAGTAATTTAACCTGTGATTATCAATTCAGCACAAACATAGGTTTTAAATATAATAAAAATCTAATTAACCCTCCTTGTCCGAATACCTTAGGATTTTAGGGAAGCTGGTTACTTATGGGTCTTGGGTTCTAGCCCTCCAACCCTCGCTACTAAAATTTATTTCTTTGTTTTGTGCTATTACTATAGTATGATGTTTGTTTGTCCACTCAATAGAGTGAGAGAGAGTGTTTAAGGCCTTCTCCTAAATCATTAAGCTTTTAGGAGAGAATGTTTCTTTACACTTGTAGTATCATCACTGAGACCATTAAGCATACAGTCTCATCTTCCATCCATCTACCTGGTATTTCATAAAAAATTGTTCCCTTAGCTGAAACTGCAAATGATAATAAATTTTCTAAATGAAGTTACACAGTAACACATGCTTCTAGCATCACTAGATTGTCATTCTGTTTTTTTGTCCAAAATAATCTCTCTCGAGTCCTGACCAATTATCTTTTCGGCACTCTACGATGAATAGTAGCCAGATGCATGGAGTTTGCCGCTTGACTTTGCAAAGGACCGGACCTTCCTCAATCCCTTTAGCTTTACTCTAAGTTTTTAAGGGGCTTATCTCTTTTATTGAGAATCAAGCATTTATTGTTTACCATCATTTTCTTAATGCCTGTGTAATTGATCTTCTTGGTGGCATGTTGGTTCATTTTAGGAACAATAAAAGCTTATTCTGAAACAAACCTCTATCCTGGCCTTGAATGGAAAAACTGTTGGTGGTTATTAGGATTTAGGCAAGTGGTTTTGTTTGAGAGTGTTAAGCTTAGTCAGCCCAAGTGGTGGAAGCCTGCACCTTTCTACAATGTTACCAATTCATCTTTTGCAGAAAGATTGAGAGTGTTAAAAGTTCTGAGGCAGGTTGTGGTGATGTGATTTCTTCCTGGGATAGTATAATGATGCTTATTTGCAGGACTTAGCCTGGCGGAAGGGTTTGAGACTCAGTAGAGGTGTGTGAGTTGCAATTGCTAAATTCTGATGTAGTGGTTAAAGGTCATATTCAATTTAGCAATTTTTGAGGCATAAACTGAAAGGGGAGTTGATTGTATGTGGATGCACCTAAAAATTCTTTTTGATGTATGTTCGATTACCGTCGTACATACAGTATTATTTAACCGAGAATCCACAACGTTAAAACGTTGCACAATGCTTTAATTAAAAACGGCAAGTGTATTGTCAATGCTTTAAGCAACTCTTTTCACAGACAAGTCTACATCATGACCAGTGTTTCTTTAAACACAAAACTGCAAAACTTTAATTGGTATGCAATCACCTTGTTATACCTTGTAATCGTAAAATGATCTTAAAACAACAACAAACAACGATCTACCCTTCTCATGTATGTCAACTTAAACTTAAACGAATAACCGCTAACAATTAACATCAAAATATTGGCCTTAAATATAGCTAAATGTCTCCACATTGACTACAAGTACAACCAATCTATATTACACAATCAGTCATAAAATGAGTGAAAAATAAACATAATTATGTACCAACACTAGTAAAATGTGAACAAAATGAGAATGACATGGAGATATAAAGTGGAGGAAAAAAGAGAGTGACAAACCCAATCAGGAGCTCTGAGAAGACCAAGACCACCAGAATTAGCAACAGCAGCAACTAACTCTGGGCCAGATATATCAGGTCCAAGTGGTGCACAAACTATTCCATATTCAAATCCCAATATCCCTCTCCACCCCATTTTTCACTATTCTCAACTACTACAAACAAAATATCTTATTTATTTGACGAGATTATTTGTTTATCGAAAATTTTGTTTTATTATGAACACATAAACATGTAGACATGTTAACGACAAGATTTTCAACAGAGTGAGTCAACCTATTTTTGTCATTTCGTGGGTATGCGTAAGGGCTAACGTTTTCTTCATTCAGTTGGTGGGGCCTGCATATAGCAGCCGCCGGCCTTTAGTCAGTGTACTTCACATGTGTATATCAGTTCATGTGACACGTACGGGGTCACTTTTTTTTCAATAATAAACCTTAGGTCTAGTTTGTTTCGATGTAACCCAATTATGTAATTTGAAGTACCTGAACTTAACTGGATTACCATGTTTGGTTGGTTGATTTTTAATTTTTACAATGGAACTTCCAGTTCCAAGGTATTTAAAGTTACACCAAAACATAGGAACCTAGTTACCTGGCTAACCCATGATTTTTTCAAGTTACATAGTCATTGCATTATAAATCGATTTAATTTACCAAAAATAAGTATGTAACTACTAGTTACATAGTGGTGAACCAAACATTTATATTTTATTTTCCTTGGATTTATAGAGTGTAACTTAATTCCATGGAAGTTGAAAATACATATGTAACTACAAATTCGGTAAAACAAACGAGGCCTTAAAAGTACTTGTTTTTAAAAATTTCCTCATATTTTCTATTTAACATATAGTTAATATTATTATTTCTATTTTTTTGTGAATAAAAATATAAGATGAATATTTTATTTCACTATAAAAAGTTTAAAGTAATGATTTTTATTATATTGAAAAATATGTATCAGTGTCGGGAAGGATGATGGCCCAAAATGCTCCATATTCATTTTTTATGTTCCTCTCTACCCTATTTCAGAATTTCGGTCCAAAATATTCCATAAATACGACATTTCGTGCTCCGCAACAGCTATGGTGCTACTTCGTCCTGCGCATTAATCCCATAATGCGTCATTTCGTTTTCCACATCAGGACCTGATGCGAGGTGATGCTAATACGTTACCTGATATAGCGCAATAGTAGATTTTTAAAATAAAAAAAACAATCATGTTACATGAAACAACATATCTATTATATATCTAATGCACCAACAGGGGGTTCTGATATAGTGCAATAGTAGATTTTTAAAATAAAAAAAACAATCATGTTACATGAAACAACATATCTATTATATATGATATAGCGCAATAGTAGATTTTTAAAATAAAAAAAACAATCATGTTACATGAAACAACATATCTATTATATATCTAATGCACCAACAGGGGGTTTGCTGGCTCGGACCCTCCGAACCTCACATCAAACCTAACTCTAAATATTTGTAAAAATGTTGTTATGACCTTGCAGAACTAAATTCAACAACATAACCAATTGAGCTATGTGAGCATTTGAGTTTATTTTAAAAATCATTAGCTACATACACAAATATTTGTAAAATCAATAATTATACATACATACATAATTATTAATTATACATACAAATACATAAATAATTATACATGCATATGTACATACACACACACACACACATAAATACGTACATACATACACACACTATATACATAATTATTAATTATACATACACATATATAAATAATTATACATGCATATGTACATACACACACACATACATACATATCTATTAATTATACATGCATACGTACTATATACATACATACATATATACATACATACATACATACATACATACATTTATGTTGTATAATCTATTAATATTTTATTATTTATAATCTATTAATTGTTGTATAATTAATATGCATATTTATATATACATACACATGTACAAACATAAATACATATATATATTAATTTATGTGGATATATAATAATATATTATAATATTATATACATACATATATACTATATAACATACATACATACATACATACATCCATACATACATACATACATTTATATTGTATAATCTATTAATATTTCATTATTTGTAATATATTAATTGTTGTATAATTAATATGCATATTTATACATACATACATATGTGCACACACAAATACATACATATATAAATTTCCATGGATATGTAATAATATACTATAATATTACATACATACATACATAATATATATTTTTGCTTATATATATTAATTTATAGATAAATCTCAGTTGGCTTAACTCCGATAATGTGTAATTATTAATTATAATGTATATTTGTAGATATTTATACATTAATGTATAATTATTAATTATACATGCATACGCACGTACATACATACATACATACCTACATACATATATACATATATACATACAATATAATTATTAATTATACATGCATACGTACATACATACATACATGGATGCATACATACATACATATAATATAAACATACATACATACATACATATAATATATACATACATTTATGTTGTATAATTTATTAATATTTCATTATTTGTAATCCATTAATTATTTTATGTTAACTCGAATAACTTGTAGAAGGGGGGGTTGAATACAAGTTATATTATCGTGTCTGATTTTTGCTTGGTTATATGAACAAGAATAAACGAATGAATCAAATTCTGTTTGTATTAAAAAGATCAAATACAAACTCTACCAAAGGTGTACAAATACCTTTAGCAGCTGCTGACAATACAAATCTCTCTGTTTGTTTCGATCTTTCGAATACAAACTTTATACAGAGCTACGCACATTCACACATGAACTAACGAACACTTTTTACAATGACATAGAAAGAGTATTTATAATGCTTCCTATCAACTAATCACAGAAAGATAATCTATACATGACAATGTTCTGCCGTCCAGTTGATAGTTTCCATCAATAGAAAATTCTTTCCTTCACAAAATCTTCTTGCTTGTTCCTCAAACAAAGATCTTGTTTTATAGCACTTGCCAGTTTCTGTAGCATCCATAATGACATCATCAGTAACACGACTGATATCAGGATTCCATCTTACATCAGGATCTGACCATCCCATCAGTACTTGATCAGTAGTTAACATGACATATCAGGATTCAATCTCAGTTCCTAACATGTAGTACTCGATGCACTGTTCATTCCTGACTAAACTTTACAGATAACTGTCTAACACATATTTCCTATACAAAGTGCTAAATCCTTTATAAATCAGGATATACAAGAAGTATAAGTAAAATTCTATTCTTAACATCACAACTCATGAATTATTCCTAACAATCTCCCCTTATTTATGCTTTAAAATCTGAAGCATAAATCTGAGTTGTTGATGTCAAAACATATAACAATACAATCAGAATAGAATTTATGAATTCAAAAATCATGAAGTTAAGTACCTCCTCTTTCAGATATAGACATAGTATCCAGTACTTAGAAGAAAGAATTCAACTATTTGATGCTTCTTTTCCTTTACCACTTCCATGATGAGATTCACCTCTGTCACAATCTATATCTCCCCCAGTTCTTCTTTTATCCCCAGTCTGTTGTTGTTGTTGTCTTTGAATTGTCTTTATCTCCCCCTTTTTGACATCAGCAACATTAATTCCAAGAGATTCAGTAACAGAACAAATGAGATTCATCAGAACTGCTTGATTTTCCATAATAGTGACTTGGTTATCTTCAAGTGTTTGAAGTCTTGATTGAATTTCAACTTGAGATTTCTGAATATCTTGTAGAACTTCAGAATTGACTTCAATTTTGGAAGTGTTTGGAATATCTTCAGATTCAATTCTTGTAGAAGAAGTTGCTTGTGTAGAATGATATTCAAGTAATAAAAATCGATTAGATTTACAAACATCTTCATCTTTCTAATCTGAAGCTGCAATATGATCATCTTGTCCTTCACCAGTATTCTGTGTACTAACATCTACAAAACCTGACTCCTCCTTAGATTTATCAGATACTGTTGATGTCTCAATTCTTGCTGATATTGGTAGTACAAACAAAGGAATACTTGGATCATTAGAAATATCTTCTGGTACTGATGGTGTAGAAGTTTGTCTTAGTCTTTCACCTCTTCTGTTTATAATTCCTGCAAGCCTTTCTTTTTGCTTCTGAGCTTTAACTTCTGGCTTTGAGTTGTGCTTTACTAAGTCATTCTTCTCATACATCTTGATAAAAGAATAAGTACCAGCATCCATACCAAGATTATTAGACCAAGATTCAGGAAAAACCTGATCCCAGAAGTCAAACGATGGTGGTTTCCTAATTTTCTCTCCCTCACTATGGAGTTGATCATCCATACCCTCAATCTCACTTTGACTATCTAAAGTCAACACTCTTTCTACCTCTCCTTTTGCCTGGTTAGGAGCCAGCCGCTCTGATTGTGGATCAATATCCATCTTTTCAAGTGTATCACTCAAATTTGGATAAGTGCTCTCATGACCTACAGAAAAATAGAGTTTAGAAGAAGTTTTTATACCTGAACTCACATGGAGAGAGGGTTCCTCATTTGGCAATTGGCTTGAGGTTTTCTCCAAGGAGTGAGCTGCTATAATCTCTGAACCCTTACAATCATCTTCTTTCATTCCAGAGACTACAGGCTCCAGTATACCACTTTCAGGTTCTCTACTAAACTCTGATGTCTTCAGTAATACTTCATTAGACACCATAGTTAGTACATCACCGTCTTTAAGTGTTGTTTGCTGAGACTCACCCTCAAGGTGGATAGACTCCGACTGAATAATATTTGTTTGATCTTCAAGAAAACCAGTCAAAGTTATTCCTCCCATATCATAGGGTTTCTCACTTGCAATTTCAGTCATCACAGAAGACCTTTCAACATCAGCTATCACAACTCCTGATTCATCCAACCTCTGACTAGATGGTTCTTGTGTTGCAGTGAATTTGATCTGATCTTTCCTACTATCCACCACTGGTGCAATAGTATCTTCTGTTGACTGCATTCCTCTATCTACTTCCTCCAGTTGTTCACCGTCAGCTGAAGCATCTTCAATAATGACATCCTTGTCAAATAAATATGCATGAAGTGATTGAAGTGCAACATGCTTCGAGAGTCCAAATTTCTTGACTAATTGTCTTCTGACAGATACATAGAAATACATCTTCATTAAGTCAAGTCTTTGATGTAGAAGTCCATATTCATCTGGAAATAAAAGTTTTGGTACTCTTTCAACCAGAAAATCTAGAACAGGCCTTGACAACTTCACTTTGAGAGAAATTAGTCCCATAGCCAGTCTGTATGATAATGTAGTTTCCCATGAAGAATCAATATCCAAATCTCTATGGTCATTTGCTGACTTGATTGTAGCTTCATTTGTAGAGACCTGCATGATATTAGTTGGACTAGACTCTGTGTGTGTAGGCGACAATTGAATCTTTCTCCTTGTTCTCCTGGTATAGTGAGCAAAAGATTTATCCTGAGAAGACTCAAGAGGTGTAGACACAGAAGTGATCTTGGGATGAGATCTTTTTTCAATAGACACAGTCTTTTGAGAGACAGTATCCAGTAACTGTTTTCCCTTTTTAAGTACTACAGTCTTTTGAGAAACTGCAGCCTGGCTGTGACTAGGTGCTTCATCACTTTGTCCTAGCTTAGAAAGTCGAATTGCAGCCTTCAATTTTTCTCTCTCAGCAAGAGATATATTATCATCATCTTCACTAGAACTACTACTACTTGACACAACAAATCTTCTCTTCCTTACAACTGATGTCTTTTAAGAAACATCAGAGGTTGGTTTCTTTGAAACAATAGACTGTGGATTAAAACTTTGTTCTTGAATTGTTTCAGAGACTATAATGTTTTGGGCTACTTGGGTAGACACGGGTGGGTTCTCCTCCAAATGAGATTCCTGAGCCATTTCACCACAAAAGAAAGAAGAATTGTAGAGAGTAGGAATATGAGTTTTAAGAATTACCTGAACATGATGTGGATAATGAATTGCAGGTATTTCATCTAGATTCTTTTCCTTGTCCTTCTTTGTAATGTCAGAGAAAATTCTCTTTTGCTGTACATAAGAAGAAACACAATGTTCTCTACCAAATCTAGTTTCAACATCAGGAATAAAATGGTTAATAAACATTTGCATAAATCTATGATAATAAACCATTTTCCTGTTTTGATCTCTTAACCCAAGTTTAATACTCATCTGATTTAAGATAATGTGACCAATGTTAATTACTCTGTCATAAAGCAAACTGTAAGCAATATGTGAAGTAACAGAAGTAATTTGATCAAAAGAACTACATTTACCAGTAAAGCATTTAGCTAATTGATCAAAGAAGAAAGACCACTCTTTCCTAAGACAAGATCTTCTTAACTGGCTCATGTTATCTAAAGGTCCATTATAACCTAATACAGATAACATAGTTCTTACATCATCATCAGATGGTACATTCTCATAATTCAAACTAACAGGTAAGTGAAGTACTGAATTAACAACAGATTCGGTAATATCAAAAGAATCTTGTCCTAAGTGTAGAACAATCTTACCTGATTGACTCTGAGTAGAATCAATTACCTCAGCATTCTCCCAAGCTTGTGTAACAACTGCTTGATTAATCTGTGGAGATGCTGTCAATGCATAACTTAATGGTCCATATGCCAGAAAGTTCATGATTGGATGAAAATCAGTTAATACTCCTTCCTTGTTGGTGATAGCTGCTACATGATTGCTCGTCATAAAATCAAAGTCACCAAACTTGAAGGCTACTGACTTAGGTAATCTTCTTTGAGCTGCCATTTTTGATCTGAAAAGAACTTGAAAAATTCTTGAAATGGATTAGTGATTTTGAAAACTCGATAGTGTTTTTGCTTTAGAGAATGTGAAATTAGAGAAAGCAATTACACGATTAGAGTTTCAAAACAAATATATTTCACAAATCTTTCAGACCACTATCCCACGTCGACACGTAGATTGACAGGTGTTCGTCCCTGAAAAGTGCGGTTACCCACGATTTTCGGAAAATAAAATCCGAAATTGATTTTCATGAAATAAATCGGGGTATTATCAAGATAAAAAATCAATACTGATCAACTTCCTTTTCCTGTTGTGACCTCCCATCAAAATAATCACAAAATGCAATGTGATTTAAAAATAATAATTCTCAAATCCTGATGGTCACACTTGAAATCCTGATCAATATCATCCTGATTCCAGAGACTTAAATGGAGTTTCCACGTGGCATTTTTTTTTATATCTGAAAAAGAAATAAACAATTAATCTGAACAAAATCAATTGGTTAGCTATATTCGACATTTCTTGAAAATACAAGAAATACAGTCACACGCGATAATTAGCATCTGACTTCATTGATAGTTCCAAATGACTGTTTAGCTTCTCACGTCTTTCTATAAAAGAAACAGACGCCTTATGCCATTCTCCATAAACCTTTCAATTTCTTTTCTTCTCAACAATGATTCTCAAACCAAAACTCCATTCAAACCCATTCTTTAGGTTTTTCACAGTCGATGAACATCCTGTTCTTGATCATTTCTTTGAAGAGGCGACTTTTCTCATCGAACTAGTCATGGATGGAGTAGTTTTAGATAATATCCAGAGGTTTCTCCTAGAACATCCATCTGTTGGATACAATCTTCCCCTAATCTCCTCAAAACTTGAGGATAAAGAATTTGACCGAGAGTCTGAGGTTGATCTTGATGGAGATGCTATTCATTTAAGTTAGCTACTCTCATTCAAGTCACCCAGACAAGGAGTCCAAGAGTAGACGAGGCTGTTCAAATCCCCTGATGGATTTCTTGAGATGCTCCTTGTCCTGTATCTCAGAATCCATATCATTAGACAAGTACAAGATTATCAGTAGAAATTAGACAAAAAGATGTTGTATTTCATTTCCATGTATGTAATGCTTTCAATTAATGAAAATACAATTTCTTATTATCTACTTGTCTTTTGATTATTGAATGATGTATAAATTATCAGTATGCAAATATTAAAACTTGCTGGCATAGACTTAACACATCACAGAATTAGATTATTACACAAAGTAAACGTCAGGATCTGAAACAATTTTCACAATCCTGATACTGACACAATACTGATGACGTCAGCATCCTGATAACAATTCTAATCCTGATGATTATTAACAAGTCTATCATACTGAAATTTATCAAGGCAAAGTGTTATAGCTAAAGCATTTAACAATCAAATATAGATCCTGACAAGAATATCAAGTCTATAAGCTAAAAACAACATACCTTGCTACTTTTGCAGATGTTAAAGATCTAGAAATTTAACATTCCTAACTCACTTACTAATCTACTGAATGTAGTCTCATCAAGTGGTTTAGTTAGAATATCTGCAAGTTGTTTGTCAGTAGGAACAAAATGAAGTTCCACATTACCATTCTCAATATGTTCTCTAATAAAATGATACATGACATCAATGTGCTTAGTCCTTGAATGTTGAACTGGATTTTCTGCAATTTTGATAGCACTAGTATTATCACAAAACATAGGAATATTACTAAGTGTCATACCATAATCCATCAACTGATTTCTTATCCAAAGGAGCTGTGCACAACAACTGCCTGCTGCTATGTACTCAGCTTCTGCAGTTGAGGTTGAGACAGATTGTTGCTTCTTGCTTGCCAAAGAAATCAATCTATTTCCCAAGAATTGACATGTACCTGTAGTGCTTTTCCTGTCTATCTTACACCCTGCATAATCAGAGTCTGAATAGCCAATTATGAAGAAATCAGATTCTCTAGGATACCACAAACCAAGATTTGGAGTTCCTTTGAGATATCTAAAAATTCTCTTCACATCAATTAAATGAGATTCTTTAGGATCACTTTGGAATCTAGCACATAAACAGGTAGAAAACATTATATCTGGTCTACTTGCAGTTAGATATAACAATGAGCCTATCATGCCTCTATAACTAGTATTATCCACACTCTTTCCCTTAGGATCAGAGTCTAGTTTAGTGGCTGTTGCCATGGGTGTTTTTGCAACTGCACAGTCTTGAAAGTCAAACCTTCTTAAAAGATCTTTGATATACTTTGACTGATTAATGAAAATACCAGTCTCAGTCTGTTTGACCTGCAAGCCTAAGAAATAATTTAATTCACCCATCATGCTCATCTGATACTTAGACTGCATAAGCTTGCTAAACTTAGCACACAACATTTCATTAGTAGAACCAAAAATAATATCATCAACATAAACTTGAACTAAAAGCAATTCACCTTTTATCTTTCTAAAGAATAGAGTTTTGTCAATTGTACCTCTTGTGAAGCCATTTTCAAGAAGAAATTTAGACAAAGTCTCATACCATGCTCTTGGTGCCTGCTTTAGTCCATAGAGTGCCTTGTCAAGTTTGTAGACATGATTTGGAAACTTTGGATCAACAAATCCAGGTGGCTGTTCCACATACACTTCTTCATCAAGTTTGCCATTTAGAAAAGCACTCTTTACATCCATCTGGTATACCTTGAATTTTGAATGAGCTGCAAATGCAAGAAACATTCTGATTGCTTCCAATCTTGCTACAGGTGTAAAGGTCTCATCATAATCAATGCCCTCTTCCTGAGAATAACCCTTGGCCACCAGTCTTGCTTTGTTTCTTACAATCATACCAGATTCATCTAGCTTGTTTCTGAAAACCCATCTTGCACCAACAATAGATCTATCTTTAGGTCTTGGTACCAGTTTCCAGACTTTGTTTCTCTCAAACTCATTTAACTCCTCCTGCATTGCAATTACCCAATCAGGATCCTGTAAGGCTTCTTCAACCTTCTTAGGTTCATTCTTTGAGAGAAAACAACTATACAAGCATTCATTTTGAATTGATCTTCTAGTTCGAACACCACTATTTGGATCACCAATAATCAAATCTTCAGTATGATCCTTTGTCCATTTTCTAACAGGTGGTAGATTGACTCTGCTAGTCTCTCCCCCTAAGTTAGTGGTATCTCTTGTAGAAGAATTCTCTCTGCCTTCAATAACTCCCCTTTGATCAATAGAATCAGTAGATTCCATATTGCTGCTAGTTACTGATCTTTCCTTAGTAGACTCTGAAAGATCAGTTCCTGATGGAGTAGACTCTGAATAGCTAGTCTGCTCCTGATGATCACTGTGTTCTTCTTGATTCATTTGCTCCCCCTCAACAGTAGCATTCCTTTGAGAAGCAATAGAAATTCTTTCTGGAGAACCTTCATCATCACTGGAGAGTATCTCAGAATTCTTCAGATTTTCAAATTCCAATTTGTCATGACTCTCATCAGTTTGCAGAATTCCAAATTTCTTATCATCAAATGCAACATGAATTGATTCCATAACAATGTGAGTTCTGAGATTATAAACTTTGAAGGCCTTAGATGCTGAATATCCTAGAAAGATTGCTTCATCCGACTTGGCTTCAAATTTTCCAAGTTGTTCTGGATGAACTTTTAGGACATAGCATTTATATCCAAAGATGTGAAAGTATTTCACACTTGGTTTCTTTCCTTTGATCATCTCATAGGGAGTTTTTCCATGACTATTTACCAAGGTACAGTTTTGAGTGAAACATGCAGTGTTAATAGATTCTGCCCAAAAATAGGTTGGAAGTTTTGCATCTGCAAGCATGGTTCTTGCTGCCTCTATGAGAGTCCTGTTCTTTCTTTCCACTATACCATTTTGCTGAGGTGTACCAGGTGCAGAAAATTGTTGAGTGATTCCATTGTCTTCACAATACTCCTCCATTGTAGAATTCTTGAATTCTGTACCATTGTCACTCCTAAGTACTTTGACTTTGTACTCAGAGCTATTCTGAATATTCTTGACAAGTTCAATGATTTGCTGAGGAGCTTCATCCTTCTTGTGTAGAAAGAACACCCATGTGAACCTTGTGAAATCATCCATTATCACTAGAGCAAATCTTTTCTTGCTGATAGACATAATGTTTACTGGACCAAACAGATCAAGATGTAGCATGTGAAATGGTTCAGTAATTGAATTTTCAGTCTTGCTCTTGAAACTGGTTCTTCTTTGCTTTCCAAGCTGACATGCATCACAAAGTCCATCTTGCACATAATTTGCCTGAGGTAGGCCTCTCACCAGATTGTGCTTAACAAGTTGATTAAGCTTCTTGAAGTTGAGATGTGAGAGTTTCTTGTGCCAATTCCAGCTTTCATCACTTGTTGCTTTGCTATAGACACATCTAACAATTCCTTTAGATGTATCACTTAAGCTGGCTTCATATATGTTACCATGTCTTTGACCAGTTAGAACAATGTCTCCATTCTGCATATTCAAGATTTTGCATCCTTCTCTGTCAGAGATTGATTTGTAACCTTTATCACCCAGTTGACTTATGCTTAAAAGAGTATGTTTCAAGCCTTCAACCAGTGCTACATTTTCTATGATGACATTCCCCAAAACAATTAAGCCATATCCCAGAGTTTCTCCTTTGTTGCCATCTCCAAAAGATATTACTGGGCCAGCTTTCCTCTCAAACTTTGTAAGTAGGGACTTCTTTCCAGTCATATGTCCAGAGCATCCACTGTCCAAGATAATTGAATGCTTCTTTCCTGTTCCCTGCAAACAAAAAGTAAATAGTTAGAATTTTTTAGGACCCAATTTTGATTGGATCCTTTCTTACTAGATTTAGAAACAACAGGCTTTGAAGATTTTACCTTTACTTTACCTGTTGCAGAGTCAACCTTAGACTCTGATTTCACAAACTGTTTGTGACTAGGAGTTTCAGATTTCAGAGAATAATAGTCATAATACAGTTCATGATATTCTCTACACATGTAAATGGAATGAAGTAAACTACCACAATGATAACAAGATTTTTGTGGTTGGTATTGAATTTTCTGAGTCTTGGGGAATCTGGACTCAGTTTTCCAAGAAGGTTTTTGATTGCAGTCTAGGGCCAAATGATTATGATTTTCACACTTATAGCATTTTTTCCTAGGTGCATCAGGTACATTCTTGTAATTATTCTCTTTGTTAATACCTTCTTTTCCATTCCTATTTATTTTTATCTTGCTAGACTCTGAAAGACCATCTAATCTCTGTTTCAACTGAGACTTAGACAGAAACCCTATGTTTACATTCTTAGGTTTCTCTAACACTTTCTCATCTGAATTACTATTGTTAATCATTTTGTGTACAACAGGGGTACCTTTTGAATTAACAAATTTAACATGATTAGGTTCAGAAATAATTTTCTTACCTTCAGATTTAGATGTGCTAGCTTCTACTTTACTATCATCATTGACAATAGCTACTTTTTCTTCTTGTCTAGCCTTATCAAAAACCTAAACCATTAACCTTACCACGAATTCCACTTTCAAATATTTCTATGGTCTTTTTACCAGAATTGTTAATGGTCTTAATCACATCTCTCTCTTCTTCTAGTTCTTTTCTGACATAGTCATAAGCCTCAAGAATAACACTATAATCATGCTTAGCTTTATCAGAACTTAACTTGTATTCTTCCATTTGAATTAACTCAGATTCAATAAAATTATTTCTATCAACTAATTTATCATTCTTAATCTTAAGTTCATCTCTTTCACAAGTAAGAATTCTAAAATTAGTCATAAGATTCTTAAACTCAGCATGGATAAATCTAATTTCATCAGAATTTAAGTTATCAAATGAATCAAGAGAGTGAAGTGATACCTTAACAGAGGATGGAGAAGTTTTCTTTGGAGATCCAGGTTTGTCTGAAACATTTGCCATCAGTGCAATGTTGTCATAATCCAATTCATCTTCAGAATCACTGGAATCAGCCCAATCCTTCTGTGTGACCATAAGTGCATTACCCTTTCCTGAATTCCTAGACTTCTTACACTCACTAGCAAAGTGTCCAAGCTCGCTGCAATTAAAGCACTTGATTTTGGCCTTATCAAGCTTGATAATTGTACTTTTGCCTTTGTCACTCTTCTTCTCCTCCTTCTTTTGAAAAGGTCCTTTGCTAAATCTTCTCCTGTTGAATCTTCCTTTCTTGAAAGCTTTAGCAAACATAGCAAAGAGTTCCTGCATCTCAGATTCAGAATCATTGTTGTCAGAGTCCATATCAGTAGTCTCTGACTCAAAACTTTCTTTGATTTTCTTCTTCCTTGAGTTCTTTACAGCAATCTCTTCATGCTGTTCTTCCGGAAGCTTCTTTAATTCAGATTGAGCAGTAAGTGCAACAGTTTTCATCTTTCCTTCACTCCTGCTCTTCTTCTGATGCTTGTCAAGTTCATAAGCTCTCAGTTTTCCATATACTGCCTCTAATGATATCTCATCCAGATCATTAGCTTCCTCTATCGCAGATATCTTCTCATTGTAGAAATCAGGCAAAGCTTTCATGAACTTTGTATTCATATCCTCCAAGTCATAATATTTACCATGCATGGCCATCTCATTGATGAGTTTTGTAAACCTATCAAAGGTATCAGTAAGTGACTCACCAGACTTGGATTCAAAGTACTCATACTGTTGTATAAGTAGTGTCCTCATATTCTTCCTGACAGGCTTAGTTCCTTCACATTGAACCTTAAGATTGTCCCATATATCCTTAGGAGTTTTACAAGAGAGAACATAGTTAGTGAGAACATAATCAAGACTGTTAAATAATATGTTTCTCACTTTAGCATCTTTAAGAACATTCTCCTTGTCCTTATCTGACCACTCAGATTTTGGCTTCTCTGCTGTATGTTCTGGAACAACTTGACCATCAACAGTTGCTTGTCCAAAAACCTTAGTTGGGATTACTTCCCATAGAGTATATTCGTTTCTCTTGAGCATAGGAATCTTAGTATTCCCATCCTTGTAACCAGACATGATTGCAGATCTTTATGATTATTCGAAATCAACCTGCTCTGATACCAATTGTTAACTCGAATAACTTGTAGAAGGGGGGGTTGAATACAAGTTATATAATTGTGTCTGATTTTTGCTTGGTTATATGAACAAGAATAAATGAATGAATCAAATTCTGTTTGTATTAATAAGATCAAATACAAACTCTACCAAAGGTGTACAAATACCTTTAGCAGCTGCTGACAATACAAATCTCTCTGTTTGTTTCGATCTTTCGAATACAAACTTTATACAGAGCTACGCACATTCACACATGAACTAACGAACACTTTTTACAATGACATAGAAAGAGTATTTATAATGCTTCCTATCAACTAATCACAGAAAGATAATCTATACATGACAATGTTCTGCCGTCCAGTTGATAGTTTCCATCAACAGAAAATTCTTTCCTTCACAAAATCTTCTTGCTTGTTCCTCAAACAAAGATCTTGTTTTATAGCACTTGCCAGTTTCTGTAGCATCCATAATGACATCATCAGTAACACGACTGATATCAGGATTCCATCTTACATCAGGATCTGACCATCCCATCAGTACTTGATTAGTAGTTAACTTGACATATCAGGATTCAATCTCAGTTCCTGACATGTAGTACTCGATGCACTGTTCATTCCTGACTAAACTTTACAGATAACTGTCTAACACATATTTCCTATACAAAGTGCTAAATCCTTTATAAATCAGGATATACAAGAAGTATAAGTAAAATTCTATTCTTAACATCACAACTCATGAATTATTCCTAACATTGTATATTTAATATGCATATTTATACATACATACACATGTACAAACATAAATACATACATATATAAATTTCTGTGGATATATAATAATATACTATAATATTATATACATATATACATACATACTATATAGCATACATACATACATACATACATACATCTATGTTGTATAATCTATTAATATTTCATTATTTGTAATATATTAATTACTGTATAATTAATATGCATATTTATACATACATACACATGTACAAACATAAATACATACATATATAAATTTCTGTGGATATATAATAATATACTATAATATTATATACATACATACATACTATATAACATATATACATACATACATACATACATACATACATACATACATACATACATACAAACATACATACATACATACATACATATATATACATACATATATTTATGTTGTATAATATATTAATATTTCATTATTTGTAATCTATTAATTACTGTATAATTAATATGCATATTTATACATACATACACATGTACAAACATAAATACATACATTTATAAATTTCTCTGGATATATAATAATAATATACTATGACATACATACATACATACATACATACTATATAACATACATATATACATAGATACATACATACAAACATACATACATACATACATACAATATATACATACATTTATGTTGTATAATCTATTAATATTTCATTATTTATAATATATTATTTGTTGTATAATTATTATGCATATTTATACATACATACACATGTACAAACATAAATACATACATATATAAATTTATGTGGATATATAATAATATACTATAATATTATATACATACATACACACATACTATATAGCATACATACATACATACATACATACATACATACATTTATGTTGTATAATCTATTAATGTTTCATTATTTGTAATATATTATTTTATAATTAATATGCATATTTATACATACATACTCATGTACAAGCATAAATACATACATATAAATTTTTGTGGATATGTAATAATGTACTATAATATTCACTAAGATATACCATATCTTATTAATCATTTTAGATCTATTGTAATTATTTACGAATTAAATATTACAAAAAAAAAAAAAAAGAACCTTCATGCGTATATAAGTATATATAATACAAACTTGTATTAACATTAACTATCGTAAAACTCGTCAATCACATCTTTAATATGTAAACGCATAAAACAATATAACAAACACACACACACATATATATATATAGAGCAAAATGGGGGGGGGGGTTCCATGAGAAAATTTATTCATATAAAGAGTTATATTTACCCCTACTAATTATATCTATGTTATATTTCCGGAGGCTATTTAGGTATTGTAACACTAACATATTTATTACATAATAATAACTGATATGAACTAATATGTATTTATTATTATGTAATTAATACTTGTATGTAACTCTGTATCCATCCATGTTAATTCTATATATTTATATTTCGAAGTATGATTTTGATCTTAACATTAACCAATTTATTACATATCGTTCAAGTTTGCTTGAACAAAACAAAACATAAGTAAAATATAAACATATTTAATTTAACCAGAATTATCATTTGCATGTCACGATCGGGTATTGCATAAATTCTATTTCCTCACAACAATTGCTGCAAAGATATGAACAATCGAAGATATCAGCAATCCAATCCCGCGTGATCACGAATAATTCATAAATATTTGTAATATAGAGCATGCCCGTGCCTTGCATGGGTTACAAAGCTAATAGGGATGTAGATGAGGATCAAGTTTTTGTGGATGGTCCATTTTAATAATTCTCTCGCCAGGGGGAATATTGTTTTAAGAAAGGCTAGTTTCCTTTACTGTTTACGTTTCTAGGTTCGATTTATTATTTATCCAAAATTTATCTACTTGTTTGTTCTCTCTGTTTTATATGACAATGATAATGAATTTTTGCACATAATTTGAGATTGTGCTTGTACATATAATATTTAAAATTTCCTGACTCTGAATAAAAATAAAAATAACATACATGAATTTTTTTTTAGAAATTACCAAAATACTATTTTTTTTTCTAAGTTTTTTTTGCCATTTTACTATTTTCTGAAAATATTTGTAAAAATACGGTTTGCAATCAATCAACTTGTTTTTATGTTTTTCTAGAAAAATAATTGAAATTATATTTGGTTGCATTTAAGGTTTATTTGATTTAAAATTGCATTTGTGATGGTTGATTTTGTTTGTAAATATGGTTGTAAAATTGCAAATCATATTTTGCAAAGAAATTTATAAATTGTTTTTAAGAAAAGTAATATTTAACAAAAAAAAATTGATCTTAGATATTTCAGGAAACCCCCATTTTTTTACATCTCAGACTAAGTGAAAAAGTTCAAAGTGAATATTATTTAGAAATGGTAAAATAAATTGTTCCTAATTGTTCGAAAAGTAATTAGGAAATTGGGGTGGGTTTTTAAGAAACTGAAGTTGTAGGCTAGGCCTCAGCCTTTTGTTGCATTGGATTCTTGTGGGTTGGTTTAGATCAAAGTAATTAAATGAGGCAATTGGATGCTTGGTGGCATGAAACTGGATGTCTGTACTGATCTCGCCAATTAACACTGTGGTTTTTGATGCTGTATTGTTGTACATCTTAGAGCAACTCCAATCCATCACTAAATCACTATAATAGTGATGGATATAGTGTCAAACTCACTCCAATGCAATACTATTTTAGTGACTCAAGATCACCAAACGAGTTTTGGGTCACCAAATTTGGTGACAAATGTACATTTGGTGATCATTGGTCACCAAATTTGGTGACTTTCAAAATTCAAACAATACCCCTATATTTGTTAACAAAACAATTTTTTTTCCATCTATGTCCTACTATTTATTTTTAACTTTAAATTTTTATCAATTGAAACTTCTTTACTTCTTAGCTCTTGTTAATTCTAAAATATTATTTTTTTTATTTTAAACTTTCACACAAAACCTTGAAAAAAAATCTTAATCATGAATTATAAACAACACACCAAATTTATTTCTAACGACAGAGATTTTGCCAATATATACACCACTTGAGATTAACATTACAATTTAAAATATAATAGATATTAATAATGTAAAAAATGAGCAAAGTTAGAATATTATTTTATTGGTGAAAGATTCTTTTTAGTGTCAAGTATAGTGATCATGGGTTGGAGTGCATTTTATGAATTATGTAATTTTGTCACCAAAATAGTGTCCCTATGACACTATTTTGATGTCTTGGGTTGGAGATGGTCTTACTCCAAATACAAAATCTTCCCTCCTTCAATCGCATGCTTAGTAAACAAATGTTCAGGAACAATTATGTGCGGGTGTTTGGCTTACCTTAAAATGAGTAGTTTATGGCTTATAAGCATAAGTGTCATATAAGTGCTAAGTATATCCGAAATTATAAATCATTGGAGTGTTTGGTAAATCAGAACTTATAAATCAATAGAGTGTTTGGTAAATCAGAACTTATAAGTTAACTTTTTGTATTATTTTCAAAATATTTGTTTTTTAATATATATCAATGGATGTCATAGATCTCGATGAGTATAGAAATTTGATATACACATATCAATTTTCTAATGAACAGATCAAAAGATATATGATTTTGAAGATTTGAAGAATATTATATATTGCATGTATCGAGAAATAAGAATAAGTTGAAATTTGAATGTTAGGATTTCCCAACATTCAACTTATCAACATATAAGTCATAAGTTGAGTTAAAATTTAAATAGACAAACACCCCTCATAAGCTCTTATGGACTTAGAGCATCTCCAACGGTAATAACGGTAATAGCTAAAATCATTAGCAATATAATGATTATCTAAAAATTTGTTGAACTGTAAGATGTTTTACTCCAATGGTATTAGCTATAATGAATAGCTATATTTTAAAAATAATATTTTATTATTATTTTAATAATAATATATATAAGTAAATAAGATCGATGATGTGTCACGATATAAGTGGAGATAATGAATTATAGATATTATCTATATATTATAGATGTCCTCCAAATATAGAGAATGTTAAGATGATTATCTAAAAATTTACCTAACAGGAAGCATGGTTGGAGAAGAAAAAATATACATATTATCTAAATATTTTGTCATGTCATCAATTTTAGCTAATAGATGTGTAAGGATCGAAGATGCTCTTATAAGCCATAAGTTCTGAACAATATGAAAGGCCAAACATGCCCTATATCAATCTAAGAATCTGTACTAGAGTTGTAAACAATAGCAGACTTTAAATCAACCAACAAAACTATAACCTTATAAATATCATTAACATTGTCAAAACCGAGTCCAGGGTACAGTTAAAATAGTTTCCGCCAACCATCACCAAAGTAAGACGGTCCTTCAAATTCACAAATTTATGACTACAATAATCTTTAGAATCAAAGCAAAATTCAGGCAACAACTCGAACTCATTACTTGCAGCATCAAACTTCACCACAGTTATATAGTAACGTTTCTCGTAGTATGAACACTTGGAACATGTCCAGTAAGGACAATCCTTCACGATAGTAGTTGAAGCCGATCTCTCAAGCGCATGCTTAGTAAACAAATGTTCAGGAACAATTATGTGGATGTTTGGCTTACCTTAACATGAGTAGCTTATGGATTATAAGCATAAGTGTCATATAAGTGCTAAGTAGATCCGAAATTATAAGTCATTAAAGTGTTTGGTAAATCAGAATGTATAAATCAGTAGAGTGTTTGGTAAATCAGAACTTATAAGTTAACTTTTTGTATTATTATCAAAATATTTGTTTTTTAATATATATCAATGGATGTCAATGGATAGATCTCGATGAGTATAGAAATTTGATATACACATATCAATTTTCTAATGAACAAATCAAAAGATATATGATTTTGAAGATTTGAAGAATATTATATATTGCATGTATCGAGAAATAAGAATAAGTTGAAAGTTGAATGTTAGGGTGTATGTTTGGGGTATCTTAAAATAAGTAGCTTATGCCTTATAAGCACTTATGTCATATAAGTGATGAGTAGAGCAGAGATTAGAGTGTTTGGTAAATCAGAACTTATAATCAGTAGACTGTTTGGGTAAATCAGAACTTATAAGTTAACTTTTTTTATAATTTTCAAACTATTTATTTTTTCATATATAACAATGGATATCAATGGATAGATCTCGATGAATAGAGAAATTTGATATATACATATCAATTTTCTGATGAACTGATCGAGAGATATATGATTTTGAAGATTTGAAGGATATTATATATTGCGTATATCAAGAATAAGTTATAAGTTATAAGTTGAAAGTTAAGGGGCCTGTTTGTTTCCACTTATTAGTGTGAGCTTATGGCTTATAAGCCCATAAGCACTTATGGGGTGTTTGCCAAAATAAGTTTTAGCTCAACTTAGAGCAAGTCCAATAGATCCCTTATATGAGCTCCTAACTTAAATTATAAGGAATTTGATCTAAAATAGTGCTCCATGTAATAACCCTAACTTTAGTAATACTACAGTGGTCACATGAATAGTAAATTTCGAGGATTTAGAGAAATGGTATATAAGTACTCCATAATGGAAACGGAAAATGAATAAACAGAAACCATATTAGTGTTGTACATTGAAAATAAGTGACTCGAAATGACGATAGATTCCAGAAATTCCTGAACATGGATTTTTAAGATTTTGATTTCGAATAAGCTTCTATTGGACATTAAGGAGCATGGAAATATTATAAGAATTATATATTGAGGGATTAGTGAATTTAGATTTAACCAGGAGATTATTAAGTTAAGAGAATACCAAAGGAATTTGGATTGTTAAATGATTTCAGAACCACTGAGATAATGAGGTATACTTGAAACGAATCACAAGTAGACGAGTATGGAGACCAAGCAACCAAGATTAGTAATATAACAAGGATACATACCACATTATTATTATTCAAGATTATTAGTATAATATTTAGAAAAACAATATAATGAGATTAAAGAAGGATTAATGACATCATCATCCACTAACATGTTTTAAGGGGTAGATTAGTCTTTTAACAAGCTTTTAACCACAAAAATATCTTACCAAGCTTCCAAGATAAGCTAGAAGGATCAAGATTAAGCCAAGATCAAAGCAACAAAACACAAAAACTCTCTCCCCACCTCATTTCAAACGATTCGGCCAAAAGAAAAAAAAAGAGAAAATAAAAACCAAAACCCTAGCAAACATTAACAACAAATCAAGGGAAAATTTGTGAAGATGCTTGGAGGTTAGAAAAGATCATCTACAAAGTTTCATAGCAAACCAACACCATTTAGTAAGGTAATAAAATCTCCAAAGTTGATGATGAATAGTGATGAATAGTAGTTTTCAAGAAACTAACTTGATTTTCATGGTTCTTTTAGTTGATTCAAGCTAGTATAAGGTTGATTAAGGGTATATCAAGGATTGTTAAGGGTTGTCAAAGCTTCAAGAAGGTATAATCATGCTTGCTCTTTTATATTAATGATGAATATGGTTGTGTTTAGTGATTAAGTGGTGTAAAGATTAAGATTATGATGTTATATGTGTTTGTAAGTGGTTTGAGTTAAATATGGAGGTGTTTGGGCTTGTAACCATGGCTGGTAATGAAGACCACATGGTGTAGGTGATGATTATTGTGTTTTCTAATTGATTTGGAGGAGTTGGATTTATGGAAAGTACGAAAGTACAGCAGTTATAATGTCCGATTTTCGTTAGGATAGAAATCTGCCCTGTTTTTGACCCCTGTATCCGAACGGTACCCTACTGTATAGGTTGCCAACTGACCATGAAATGATAGAGCTTAGTTCATAGATCGTTTTGATATAAGGAGCGTTAAAATCTGATGAACGGTTTAGGAGAAAAGTCAGTTTTATTGAAAGACGTTCGGAAACCGAGAAAATGTAATTGTGTTAACTTTGTGGCTATGATCAACCTACTTAGACATTTTTAAAAATTATGAAACTTTGGGATGTTATAATGGGGTGATCAGAGAACCCTTAGCAACTGACCTCGTGTCAAATTTTGGAATTTATGAATTATGAGGATTTTTACAGTCGAGTGTGGTTATAAAAGGGAATGGTGGAATATGCTAAAACTTAGATTGGGTTTAAAATGGTTAAGTGCATGTAAACATTTGGTGCATAAAAACCATGTTAAACTTATAATATGAGTTAAGGGTGTTATGGTGTAGAGATTAAGTGATTAAGTGGGATATATACTAATGGTGATCCTTTTGTTCCTACAGAAACGGGAGACGAACTCAGGATTTCACATACTCGCTTTAGAGATCCAGGCAAGATTCTTCTATCCCCACTTTGAAAAATTATTTATCCTCGGAATAAAAATGACATTATGGAATATATATATGTGATGCTATTGTTGCTATGTTGCAAAGAATATATTTCCTTGATTTTGGGAAACTAAAGAGAGATGGATATGATTTATGAAATATGAATATAGAAATGATTACGAATGGAGCGAATATGCTCTATGGTAAAAGAGATATGAAAGAGAATGGTATCAGTTGTTATCTAGGGTTATATGGTTTATAATACTATATTAAAAATATTCTTTTTAGTGTTAGTGGTTTAATAAATATTATTTGATTATTAATTACTACTCTTAAAGTAGACGGAATATTTTATGAATATAAAAGCATATTTGAATTCTTGAATATAAAAGAGATGTCTGAATCATAATCAAAGTATTATGTGATATATATTTTATAGAAATAATGTGCGAGAATGGAAACGAGATGAGTGAATGATATATGGAAATGAAAGCGAGAAAATGGAAATGTGGAATGATATTTTGTAAATAGAATAACGATTTGACAAAAAGGGGGATAGCAACAAAAAGCGTAGGAGGCTGTGTGCTGCACAGTCCAGCAATCAATATTTTAATTCGGCCCAAGAGTTGCCGAAGGAGGATGTAGTGGTGTACCTTCCTCCAGGGGGATGTAGTGGTGTACCTTCCTCCTTCTACCGGTAGTAAAAAGGGACGGGTACGGAGGACGACTGATCATCGTGGCTCACGTATTCGGCAACAGTGGAAATCCCCAACGTTTTCTTAAAAGGAAAGAATTGAAAAGTGGTTTTCAGATTTTTATACTGGAAACAGAAAAATGATATGAAAAGACGGAAATTGTGTTATAAATGGAAGATAAACTGATTTTATATAGTGGTATAAAGTTGTCGTGTAAAAAGGAAATGGAAGGATTATAATGAGATATAATTCAAATTTCTATACTATCTTGAGATAATATATATATTGAGGAAGTGTGGATTATTATCTGAATGTGGAAGAGGAATTGATATGATATTGTTGTATTTTTCTTTTCTTATAATATAAAGTGGATGATGTATTATTAAACAAGAATGTTATACTTTCTTAAAGTCTGTAATTGGTTTCCCAGTCGTATATACATATATTTAGATGTTTAAATGTTACCTTTTAGTGATAGAAATTATCTTGCTGAGCTATTTTAGCTCACTCTTGCTACTTATCTATATACAGCTAGGTATGCCGATTCTACGCAGAACGCCCCGCAAGAGGGTAAGGGGAAGGCGACCTTCTGAGAGCGCGCTAGCATCGACTCATGAGGTAGTGATGAGGCAGACGGGTGCTGGGAACTTTATGTATAATTAAGTGTGCGATCATGTAATAAACTTTTGATTGTTGAAATGCTTCATGTCGAAGTATCATTCAGCAATCTATTTAAGTGTGAGCCTGGGTTGTAATAACTGTTAACTTTAAACTTTTATTGTGATAAATGTTGTTCTCTGAGCATATGACTGGTGTGTGTGTGTTTATTATTGCGGGGTCAACTGCATAAGTATTAATTGTTATAAAAAAAATAGAGATATTGATATTGAATGGAAATTGGTCCGTGATGGCCCAGATTTATGACCCCGGATTTGGGGCCGTCACACTCCAACAGCCTCTTAACTTTTCCTTAAAAAGTTAAGAGCATCATGTCATCCCTTATCTTTAAGGGGTCCCTTATTTCACTTTTATCAATAAAATATTATTTTCCCTCCTTTTTTCAATTGTTTCCCTCTTTTTTTGTTCTTGCTTCCTTCTTTCATTTATTATTTAATAATTACAAGGAACAATTATAAGGAAGCTTGTTGGAGTTGTCATACCTTATAATATCTTAAATCACTAAGAGCATCTCCAACAAACTCTTGGCTTCCTCCTCAAAAACAATTATATTAAATAGACTCTTAAATATTTAGGAGCTAAAATTTCAAATTGTCTCCAACAATCTTCTTTAAACCAACTCCTTCTTCATTTTTTATTCATTAACTATATTTAACATAAACAAAACTGCCCAGAATCTGCAAAATTCCAGTTTTTTGCTAAAACAGCAAAATTCCAGTTTTTTGCTAAAACAGCAAAATTCCAGTTTTTTGCTAAAACTGCCCAGAAATCGCACAAAACTGCCCAGAATTTTGCAAAACAAAAAATTCTCCAAAACAGAAAATTCTTGCATAATGTAATTTACAATATAACAAAAGAGAGGAAAATGTGGATAGAAATGAGAGGGAAGTGAATATTTGATAATATAAAATTGAATGAAGAAGGAGAGGAGAGGAGAGAGACTCTTAAATTTGAAGAATGATTTAGAGCTCTTAAGTTTTTGAGGAGGAGCAAGAAGCTTGTTGGAGTAGCATTTTGTAATCCTCTTAGTCATGTTCTTCATATAATAACCAAGGAGCCTCATTTAAGAGGCTGTTGGTGATGCTCTAAGAGCCTAATATTTTATAATATTTATAAGGGTAACACAAGGAGGCTATTGGACTTGCTCTTATAACTTATAAATCCATAAGTTGAATGTTAAGAATCCTTAACTTATAACTTATTCTTTATATACGCAATATATAATATCCTTCAAATCTTCAAAACCATATATCTCTCGATCCATTCATTAGAAAATTGATATGTATATATCAAATTTCCCTATTCATCGAGATCTATCCATTGATATCCATTGTTATATATAAAAAACAATATTTTAAAAATTATATAAAAAAAAAAAGTTAACTTGTAAATTCTGATTTACCCAAACAGTCTACCTATTATTAGTTCTGATTTACCAAACACTCTACTGACTGCTCTACTTATCACTTATATGACATAAGTGCTTATAAGCCATAAGCTACTTATTTTAAGATACCTCAAACATACACAAGAATTCTTAACATTCAACTTATGGGTTTATAAGTTATAAGTTGAGCTAAAACTTAGGGCCTGTTTGGCTCCACTTATTGTGGCCAACTTATGCCATATAAGGCCATAAGCACTTATGGGGAGTGTTTGCCAAAATAAGTTTTAGCTCAACTTATAACTTATAAACACATAAGTTGAATGTTAAGAATTCTTAACTTTCAACTTATAACTTATAACTTATTCTCGATATACGTAATATATAATATCCTTCAAATCTTCAAAACCATATATCTCTCGATCCATTCATTAGAAAATTGATATGTATATATCAAATTTCTCTATTCATCGAGATCTATCCATTGATATCCATTGTTATATATAAAAAAACAATTTTTTGAAAATTATAAAAAAAAGTTAACTTGTAAGTTCTGATTTACCCAAACAGTCTACTGATTATAAGTTCTGATTTACCAAACACTCTACTGACTGCTCTACTCATCACTTATATGACATAAGTGCTTATAAGTCATAAGCTACTTATTTTAAGATACCCCAAACATACACTTAAACTTATCAACATATAAGTCATAAGTTGAGTTAAAACTTAAATAGACAAACACCCTCATAAGCTCTTATGGACTTATAAACCATAAGTTCTGAACAATATGAAAGGCCAAACATGCCCTATATCAATCCAAGAATCTGTACTAGAGTTGTAAACAATAGCAGACTTTAAATCAACCAACAAAACTATAACCTTATAAATATCATTAACATTGTCAAAACTGAGTCCAATATTTTCCCCATACTCAGGCCAAGGAAGAGTGAATTCCTTAGATAAACGAATAGCGGGATTCCATAATGATAACTTTACACCACGACGGAGACAACGTAAGACATTAATGTAACCTATTACCGGTAATTACCGGAAGTGAGCAAAGCTGTTTCTTTGTAGCGAGAAAAAAATGACAATACCGCAGTGCACCTTAGTTACAAGCAGTGGCGGAGTCAGCAATACACACGAGGGGAGGCCAAATTATACTATAAAATTTGTTACCCCAAATTCCATGATATGAACTAAGGATGAAGAGAACTAAGCACTGAACTAAGCCATAGTATCATCAGTTTGATACTAAGCACTAAGCACTGATGGAAATATGAACCAAGGCTAAAAAAATAAGGAAATAAGATGTTGTTAGGTTTTGAACCTAGGCTTTTTCTCTCATAAATAACTTCAACACCACTAGGCCAACTAGTAATAGATTATATATATCAATAGAACATATACTTAAACTCAAATTTCAGGGGGGGCACAGGCCTACCCTGGCCTCTACTTGCCTCCGCCCCTGGTTACAAGGTCATGATCATCAAGGGAGAATAGAGATGGCCAAGATTCAGAAACAGATTTTAAGCATACCACATATTTTATTGGGAGTCGTGTAAGTATCTCCTCGTGAAGTATTTTTTCCGGCAGCTCAGCCGACGTCTTTTCCTTTCTTTTCAGCGTTTTACTTTCAACCATCGGGAACAATATTGAATTGTCAGGTTACACTGTTCATATTTTACGAAACACTGATTTATAGTAATAAGAAAATAATTAATTTTTTCATATATGTCCAGGTAACATATACTTTTATTTTTATATAAATATCAATATCAATCTTTTTAGACGTTAATTCAATTTTTTGTTATCTTGATATCTTTTACAGTTACAAGTTTTATAAAAGAAACTTTATTTAATACCCAACTGGTTTAAATTAGGACGATTGCCCTTTCTACCCACTTTTTAATCTTCTCTAACCAAAATACCCACCGCGGAAGGGGTGACCAAAATGCCCCGCACATACGCCTCTTGTAGAGGCGTATCTTTTGTCACGCCCACTCCATAGGAGTAACGAACTGGATATGCTCACCCATAGGAGGAAGCAATTGGATACGCCCATAGGAAAGGAGCAAGCTCGTGTGGATGCGCCAATGCAAGCAGCGCAACTGGAGATACGCATCTTCAAGATGCGTATCATACGTCAGCACAGAGCTCCTCCAATCGGGACAACAATGGCGATTCCGGCATTTTTTTTCGATATGTTCGTCCGTCCACATCCCTGACTTTCCATTCACCTACCATATACCATTATAATCGAGGTTCCATTATCTACACAACTATACTAATTTCATAACAGTTAATTTGCAGGATTAAAAATGTCTAAAATGTCGATTTCGTCGACTCGCACATCTCCGACGAGCTTCGTTTTGCCCCTGCGGGGCCGGAGGAGATAAACGAAGGCGGGGAAGATGAAGTACATGAGATTGTGATCATTTTTGGCCTGCAGTAGTCGTTCGGCAAGTTCCTGGAGAGCGAGATCGAAGGGGAGAGGGCAGTCGCCGGCGAGGAGAAAACGAAGGAGAGCAGTCAGAAATCGGGTTTTCTGACGTGCTACAGTGAAATTGGATACGCCCATTGGAGAGGCGTATCCCGTGGGTAAAAAAGTCGGTCCCGTGGGTAAAAAAGTCGGTGTTTTCAGAAACGGGTATTTTGGTAAGTGGGTAGTAAAAAAGTGGGTATTTTGAGCATTCTTTCTTTAAATTAAGCATCCTAGGTAATAGGTATACAAATTAGTAATAAAATGTTATTCTCCAGCAAACTCTTGTAGTTTTGTAATTTTTCCTCTTAAATCGACAGACTGACATCTTAAGACAGACCAACTGTGATTCAAACTTTCTACTCTTGTAATGATAAAACATGCCCAGGTGCAGCAGCGAGAGAGATAGACTCACTTTCACAATGATTCAAATATTTACAGTGCACTGAAAACCGACTAGAAATCTACTAGACAGATAGCATCGCTTTTATGTTAAATCGTGACAGAGAACTCTCTGTCAAGCTCAACCTGGAAAATTATCTTAATATATTCTTGGACAAGCAGTCATTAACTCATTATCTTCCCACAAGTTAAAACAGGTATATAATAAACTTCATAAGAGTATCCACAAGACAGTCCATCAAATACACCTGTGCATATCGAGAAAGACTTGTTATACCACATGAAGTGAACCATTTTACTGTAACTGTTTGCCATCTTCCTTTCCGTAAATACGCTGAAGTTCACGAGTAGCAGCTAGAAACGATTCTGCATTGAAGGAAATTCGAAATCATTCTAGAGGGTATAGACTATACACTTACAAGTAAAATCATTAGTGAAAGCTCAAGCTAATAAAGTACAAATAAGCAGATCACATCACCTTTCCAAAGACGAAATGATTTCTGGTTAATAGGTGATCCAGTTATCGCCTGGATAACTTCAAACAACACATTCTGTGGTGTGCTCCTGAGCTCTTGGACAATCCCATAAACTGTCTTCCCATTATTGAAGTATATGTGATTATTCGGGTGCTTTGTTTTGCAACCAGCATGACGCTCATATTCATAAGCATTAATTACCTGTATAAACCAATCATTGTACATTTGGGAGTTTAAAAGAGGAATACAACACTTCTTAATGGAAAAACTATATAAAGAACTGACCTTAGAAAGGTTACACGATTGACAATCACAAAGGTATCCAGAACCTTTTATTATACCGCGAAGCTCCTTCTACAATGCACAAGAATAAAGCCTAGCCATCAGTTGTTGAGTTAATCTAAACAACAAGTTCATGGCAATAAGAGAATACCTCGCTTGACCAGGAAACATACTTCACAGGCACTCCATCGAATATACCAGTTGATAGCAAACTTCTGACATTTGATGGAAAATTGTTTAGGGGAGCCTTTTTATTTGCTTTTTGCTCCACCTTTTTATTTGGAGAAGAGTCACTGTGGCTAATCATTTGAGCATCACTTGCAAATGAACTAGCATTTGAATCAATCATCCGCTTCCGATTTACTGCTTCTGAATTTTGAACCAAAGACTGGCCCATTAGCAAGTCATGACTGCATTCTAGTCTTTCCGAAGGACTTCTGTCCTCAAAATCATTTAAACCACCAAAAGATATGATAGTACTTTCACCATTGCTACATGAGAGATCCATCGGTAATCCCCTATTACTCATTGTGTTGCATGTGTGGCCTAGTGACAATGAACTCTCATCAGCATTGTCGTCAGTTTGGCCTAGGCATAGAGTATCATTAACTTCTTTGTTGAAGATTTGACCTATTGACAAAACGTTGTTATCATCCATGCTGAAAGACTGACCAACCGGAATAACATCATCACCATCCTTGAATGGGTTACTCATTAGAATGGCATTTTTGTCCACCATTGCCATAACATTAGTGGCATCCTTGTTCAGACAGTAACTCCTCGTAGAACTATTGTTAATTTTGTAACTCTGACCGATTGATATGAGACAGTCATCCTCGTTATAGGATTGATCCATTGATATCAAACTGTCATCCTCCCTGTTAAAAATGTTAGTCATTGATATCACACTGTTATCCTTTTTATTGAATGAGAGTCCCATTGTTGTAGATGCATCACCTGCCTTACTATAAGCATGAGAAAGTGGCATAATATCACTATTGCCACTTCCACAAACCTGTTCTAATGCAGCAGACCTGTAACCCTCCGAGTCATTGACTTGGCTAACCTTGACTTTCCTAATGCCACTATAGCCAAGACCAGATCTAGGATCAAAATATGAGTCGCTTTTAAATGCATCTTCAAGAACCTTTATTTCCAAACTCATAGTGCCTATGCCAACTGATGAATCATTCCCATGATCAAAATTGATACTTCTTTCAGTTTCTGAATTAAATAGTCTTTCATTAAAGTGGCCAGTGATTGGCTGAAAACTCGACGCATTTTCCTGAAAACTCGACGCATTTTCACAGTGATAAGTATTTGAGGTCAGAAGCCCAGAGCACAAAGTGTGGCTTGGAACTTCAACAATTTGTTTCTTGTTGGGGAATAAATCAGTATCAGAGCTATCTAGGAACCACTGTTGGGATCGCTTCTGCTCAGTTCTGGAGGATTTATTACAAGTCATCTCACCAACATCTAGATCTCCTGAACCCTTTGCTGTACAGAAGTTCCTGTCCTGAAAGTCTCAGAAAAAGAAAAAAAAATCATTCTCTAAACAACCATGATAACCAAGTGTCAAATACACACACACTCACATAATTTACAAGCTGAAGAGACGTCTGAGTAGCAGGGACACAAGAAGCCTACTTACATTTAGAGATTTACATTTATTAGAATAGTTATTCTTGTAATTGGAGTAAAGGAGCCGATTAGTATTTCAATTCTTAAATACAACTCCCTACAATATAAAACCTACCAAAAAAAGGATCATATAACGCCATCCATTTCACAAGAAGGTTCATTTGAGTTTGTTTCTACCACATTTGCCAGATATTTAAGGTGCTGTGGTACACATTTGATGACATCGTCACATCGCACATAACATAGTCTGTAATTTGTTGGAGTAGTAAGATTGACTTGCAGATAAGTTAGAGCCTTAGAGGCTTTGAGCAAGTATTAAAGAGGAAGTGGGGGAGCAGCTGGATCTTGGTAATTATTATACTCAAAATATTTAAACAAAGTAGTAATCTTTTCTCATCTTAGGCTCCAAATGTTCCTTTTCTTGTTAAAGAAACATTCTTTCTCTTATTCTACAAGCAGCTTTTATTCCCAACTCTCTTCAAACTCTTATATAGCTATTCCTCCCCATGTTACACTCAATATTTCCTTCTTTGTGAACAATCAATTATTCTTAACAAGTGATATACCCATGCTAGTCGGCAACGTGTCAATTGTTTCAGTGAGACAGTGACTAGTATACGGTGTTAATTGTATATACATTATCATTAGTGGTTATTATCATAGTAATATATTACAAACATTCAAGTGAGTATACAATGTAAATGACAGAAGATACTTCTACTGCCCTAAATCTCAGTCAAACTATTCATAGCCGCGTCATAGATGAAGACTGGCTGTCACTTTACAAAAATACCCCACCTGACATACTTCTTACATCTTCTACACTGGTTGTGTAACGCAATGCAGTACTGCAGTGCTATTACAACGCAAGAAACCGCAAAAATGTAAAGTGTTGAGTATACTTGATTATGTAGAACCTATACAGGTTCTTAATAAATAAATAGATGCCCAAAAGTTACTCAAAATTCTTGAAAAGGGTATGAAAGCATAAACACAATCCATGTTACCCTGACCCTTCATTTTCTCTCGAGTACCCGTGTCGGACACTCGACACTCGGACATGGGTATGGACACTCCGACACTTATTTTAGGCCATAAACATGTAAAATTTTCAAAATATTGCCGAGTCCGACACTCGGACACGTATCCATGTTGGAC
Organism: Kitagawia praeruptora; assembly: GCA_037693485.1. Taxonomy (NCBI): domain Eukaryota; kingdom Viridiplantae; phylum Streptophyta; class Magnoliopsida; order Apiales; family Apiaceae; genus Kitagawia; species Kitagawia praeruptora. The sequence goes on along the minus strand of CM075348.1, from coordinate 49,380,173 downwards.
ACTTTTAGCCGAGTCCGGGTAACATAGAACACAATAACTATCACCGAACTTAACAATCTCTCGAATTTTATTAGCATCCAAGATTTGTGAGTGACATAATTACAGTAAATAGAAAATAAACAAGTTCATGTGTATATTGGAATTTCAAAGCATACCATGTCTATATCGGAATTTCTACTCGATCCTCACTTTTCACTTTGCACAAATAAGACTGTAAGCAGGCATGGAGCATATATTTCATCAACAAAGCCAGGACTGAATCAAGCAACCTTTTGCTGCATTAAAAATGCCAATAAAAAATTCATATTAATTTAATATAATAATCAAACATAAGAAACAACATTCCCAATATTACAAACAAGCATTCCAGTTCTCACGCTAAAATTGTTCTCGTTCGAAAAATTAGTTTATTTAATCACACACACTCTACATACACATTGGGAAAAAAAATGCAACAAACTAGTGCAAACTCAGTACATATACATAATCAACCAATTGATTAGTACATTTCGCATTTGATAGCATTTATAGTCGGAAATTAAGAAAATTTCTGTATACATAGAAATGTATAGAGATATACCTGGTCAATAATGTGACAAGTGCCTTTTGTGATCGGAGAAAAGTGAAGCTTCCGGCGAAAATGCACGGAGGAGTGAAACGGCAAGATCTCTGTTAAATGCAAACAATTTGGGGGGTCATTCTATGTGGGCCATGGGTCGTAGGTGAGATGGGCCGGGAGATGAACGTTTGGGCCACAATGGGGGGTGGAATCTTTACTTTACTCGATGTGACTTTTTAACCCGTGTAATTAGGTTGAGAAGATTGATTTTTACCTTGCAATTATCACTTCTAATCGTATAATCTATTATAATAAAATCTCAATAAATTAATATAGTTGGGATAAAAAAATTCTATTAATTTAGAAAGTTATTAATTAATCGATAAATTAATAATTATTAATTTAAAGAGAATATTTGGTAGCAACCAAATCAATTTTTAATATAACTTCTAATCGTATAAATCTATCTATACTATTATATAAAAACCGAAACATTAAAAGTTGGTTGGTCGGTATGATACCGGTTGATTTTACTTATTTACCCTTACTTAATGGTACATGATATTTTAATTAATTATCCCTACTTAATTATTTATAATTACAAATAAATAATAAAAAAAATTCAGGTAAAAGATTTTAGGGTGAAAAACCAAAATACCCACGAATTAAATCAATCTACCCAAAATGCCTACCAGCGCTGGAGTCCGTCCTTTTTGCCCACGGACTGTATACGCATATAGTGTATGCGTACAGTTTGTTATTTCATTTTTGTGTAGACTTGAACATAGCTTCGTATACGCATGTTCAACATGTGTGGAGGGAGATACGCATCTTGAACATGCGTATATGCCACTCTTCATCGTCTCTTTCCAGCTACCGCCGGAGACTTTTTTCGACTAAACCTTCGATTCATTCGTTTGTACTTTTCAGGCATCGAGCATTGGCATATATGCTATACATCAAAATGATCGCCTTCTCACGATCTACAAGCCTATGTCCTTCGTTATTTGTTTCATTCCTCGGATTTAAAAGCCCCATTTCAATCCAATATTTTCGATTTGTTTTCCGATTAGCTCAAAGACGCCCTTGCGGGGCCAAAAAACAACATATGAACGGGGGAAAAGGTAGAGGTTGGTCAAGGCATCATTTTGATGCCCTCAGATGTGGTGGAGGTTGCCTGAATATGTTGAACGAAGTCAGGCGACGTTAAGTGCGATTTTATGTTCGTCTGAGCGCCGGGGCATGAATTGCAACAATGACGTCAGCTGACGTCATTGCGCATCTCGGAGATGTGTTACCCGGGATACGCATGTTCAAGATCGTATCCTAGGCAACGCATGCTCAGCATGCGTAATCCGTGGGTAAAAAGGGCGGCCGCTCGCATTTACAGGTATTTTGGGCAGTTGGACTCCAAAAGTGATGTATTTTGGTCATTCTTTCAAGATTTTACCTTTAAAATTTTTCAATAACTAAATAATTTTCTTTCTCACGTAAAATATGAGTAACTCTATTTAATAAAATAAATATTATAATTATAATTACTAATAATTAACCAATTACCTTTTTTAGCCAAAATACGTTACATTTTCTACTTTTTTTTATTTTTTCCAGTAAAACCTATTCAGGTAGTTTTATTTAAGTAAAATGTTTCCTTTTTCAGGTAAAACATGTTAACTTTTCTATTTTTCAATAATTAATTAATTTCCTTTTTAACATAAAATACAATATCTTTAATATTTTTCTAACTAATTTTTTTACTTTTCTAAAAACACTATTAGCAATACTATTTAATAAATTAAAATATTACAATTACTAATAATTAACCAATTAACTTTTTCAGCTAAAATACTTTAACTTTTCTATTTTTTTTAATTTTTCCCAGTAAAATTAAATAATAATAATATTATAATAAATAATAATATTTTTCCCAGTAAAACCTATCCATATTACTAAAAATCTAATGGTCATTATTCGTAGTATACGGATTTCTGTTATATTTTGTTAGTGATTAGAAGATATGATGTGATATTTTTGGGTATTTATTAATTATTGCTAGATATGATTGGAAGATATGATTTGATTGATGTTTTTAGGTATTCATAAAAGGTAATATCTTCAACAAAAAGTAAATGTGAAAAAGTCAATCGACTAATTACCATTAATTATATTATGTTATTATTTATTTTAGGTGTTTTAATAGTATAGATATCGTATATATTTTTCTTTATAATAAAGGTTAAATAAGTAAATTCACAAAATACTAAAAACCGTATACCAAAAAATAGGTATCAAAATTTTTAATGTTTCGACTATTATGTAATTAACTAGCTTTGTAGCCCGTGCAAGGCACGGGAAAGCTCTAGCATCTGCAATTGTATGTATGTTTGTAAAATATTATAATCGCGATATATTAGTGAAAGAGGGGTAATTTAGTAATTTCATTATAATCAAATTGTCTCTTGATATATTAATAATGAGTTTTCTAATATATCCAAAACTAATATCAAGCATAATGGGAAGTAATCTTTTTTCTAAGTTAAAGGTCAAGGGTTCAATTTTCTTTATTATATTAGCGATATATTAGTGAAATGTTATTATTAATATAATATAGAGGGGTTATTTAGTAATTTCAAGATAATTAAATTGTCTCTCGATATATTAATAATGAGTTTTACAATATATCAAAAATTAATGTCTAGTGTAGTGGTAAATAATTTTTTTTCTAAGTTAGAGGTCAATGGTTCAATTATCTTTATGAACATATTTTTATCATTAATATAAAATATGAGGGTTTTCTCACGATATAATAATAATGAGTTTTAGAATATATTCAAAACTCATATCTAGCATAGTGGTAAGGATTCTCACTTACAATGTTTTTATGTTACTTTATAATTAAATAAAGAGAGTAGGGAACCTGAGATATATCTCAGGTAACTTTCCTAAGATACCCATCTTTTATATGTAAAAATAGGGTGGACATTTTAGTAAATTCAGGATTTTTTAATTGGCTTTGTGGGCCCAATAAAATTTAAAGCTATTTTGCATGTATCTCAGGAAAAGTTACCTGAGATACATCTCAGGATCCTTTTTCTCTTAAATAAATGGTGCTAGAACATGTTAATGCTTAGTACGCAAAATATATCTAAAAGATTATCTATTTATGATGTATATATAATCAAAAATAAAATATTTTCAAAACTGATATCTAGCATAATAGTAAAAAATCTCATTTCTAAGTTAGTCGTCATGGGAAAGAAAGGCAGAAATAATAAGAGGTTTAATTTTCATTAGAAATAATTTTTTATCAATAATATAATATAGGAGGGACAATTTAGTAACTTCATGATAATTAAATTGTCTCATGATATATTAATATTGATTTTTATAATATATTCAAAATTGATGTAGCATAGTGATAAGGAGTCTCCATTCTAAGTTAGAGGTCAATGATTCAATTCTTATTAAGAACAATTTTTTTATTATAATATATGGGGTTTGTCTCGCGATATATTAATAATTTATTTTATAATATTTTCAAAATTGTTGTGTAGCCTAGTGGTAAGCATGCTCCCTTTTAAGTTTGAGGTAAAGGGTTCAATTCTTGTAGGAACAATTTTTTGTCATTAATATAATATGTGAGGGTTATCTCACGATATATTAATGATGAGTTTTAAAATATATTCAAGTTCCATGTCTAGCATAGTGGTAGGGATTCTCACTTGTATCTAAGAGGTTAGGGGTTCAATTCTCACTAAGAGCAATTTTTTTTATCAATATAGGTGAGGTGACATCCAGGTGGCAGCTAACGTGGAGGATGACATGGATTAAATTGTCTTCTCAAAATCTATGTTGTGCTATTAATAATATAATAGATAGATTAATTTTAATTTAATATATTTTAATATACTCATGTTTAGGAATTATACTAATATTTTCTTATTATAAACAAAGCATACAAATTTTTAATATATTTTATTAATAATTGAAAAATATGATGTGATATTTTCGGGTGTATATTAATGATTGTAAGATAAGTTTTAAATTAAAAAGGTAACGTGTTTTAATTCGAAAGGAAATATTATTGATTGAAAGATATGAAACGATTGATGTTTTTAGGTGTTTATATAAGGTATCTTCAATTAAAAGTAAATGTTTTAATATATTTTATTAATAATTGAAAAATATGATGTGATATTTTCGGGTGTATATTAATGATTGTAAGATTAGTTTTAAATTAAAAAGGTAACGTGTTTTAATTCGAAAGGAAATATTATTGATTGAAAGATATGAAACGATTGATGTTTTTAGGTGTTTATATAAGGTATCTTCAATTAAAAGTAAATGTCAAAAAAGGTAATCGACTACTTACCATTAATTATATTATGTTATTATTTATTTTAGGAGTTTTAATAGTATAGATATCATATATATTTTTCTTTATAATGAAGGGTAAATAAGTAAATTCATGACATACCAAAAAACAGGTACCAAAACTTTTAATGTTTCAGATTTTGTATAATATATAGTATAGATTTTTAGAATTTGTTTTGATACTAAATTTTTAAGAATTTCTTTTTTGAAATTTTTTGAAATATTTTTTTCCTTAAAGGGTGTTTATTGGTTTTAATGTAAATTACCTTATAAAATTTAGGATTTTTTTATTTTCATATATTTTTTATTTTTTCTTATTAGGTTAGATGTGATATAGTTGAAATATGTTAGTATCTTATTTGTGTAATTAAATTTTTAAATCTTTTTTCCATGTTTTTTTATGTTGGTTTAGATTTTTGTATGTGTACTAGAGTAATTTGTGGTCTTCAATTTTGTTTTAAATTATAGTTTGTTCTATAGATATATTTTGTTAAAATTTGGTGTTATTTCCAATCATTTTATGTTTTGTTTTTTACATTTTAATTTTTTCTTTATAGATTTTTTGTTGATTGTGTGGTTAATTGTATTTTTGTTTTGTTTTTTATATTTTTATTTTAATGATTTTCTTGCAAATTATATATATATATATATATATATATATATATATATATATATATATATATGAATGTTGTGGAATAAAAATTAGGTTATGAATATGGCGGCTAGGGTTTGTGTGTATTTAATGCTAGGGTTATTGAGTTTCGAGCTTTAATGGTTGTTTCCGTGTTTCGAGACTAATTGGTCCTCACAGAGTGCCTACGTATCTCATATTGAGAATCAAGACAAAAACGTAGTTCTGAGAATGAGGGGTCAGGCCCTTATATAGGCTGCGGGAGCCTTAGAATCGTAGTAGGGTTAGGTGACTTGGTGGGCAAGTCACCGCCTTGAGCAAAGTTCTAGATCCTATTATGTAGGAGTCAGTTTCCATGTTGAAGTATGTGCCTTGGAGGCTAAGTCAGATGAAAAGTGGTGTCCTTATCCGACTCTAATTGTTGAACTGTTTATTACTCTTAATATTAATTACGAAATTGATATCAAAAATAGGGTTTGGACCCATCTGGTGGGCCCCACGTTTGGACCATGCTGGGTCTAATTAATGCCACATTAAATGTGTCTTTAGGGCTTACTTTTAGCCCATATCATTTGCCCCCCAACTTCTAGGAAAACTGATCAGGTTTTCCTTGAAGTTTTAATGGCCTTCTTCGAGACTCGGGTAAGGGTTTATTGCTCATACGCAAGTATTTCCACCAATACCGTCTTACTGTAAAGCGTGGAGCGACCGACGCGTTTACGACGATGTTAAATGACACTAAACGGTGTTAAACGACACTAAGCAGCGCTAATCAGCCTTAAACAACGTTTAAACGGTGTTAAACAACGTTAAACGGCATAAAACGGCACTAAACGGTGCTAATCGATACTAAATAACGCTAATCAGCCTTAAACAACGTTTAAACGGTGTTAAACGGCACTAAACGATGCTTAAACGACACTAAATGGTGCTAATCGGCACTAAACGGTGCTTACTTTGGAGGCCGTTTCCTCAAAGTAACGGTCAATTAAACATATTTTGAACATCAGACTTTGACGTTCAAAGGTTGTTAAACACATTTAAAGGTTGATGATCACCCCAGAAAGTTGAAGTCACCCTAAAAAATTGAAGACCACGCTGGAATGACCATCTGACAGACCAACTGACAGGAGGTCGGCCAAAACCTTCCCTGACAGTTGGTCGGCTGCCAGGTGGTCGGCTGAAGCCTCCCCTAACAGCTGGTCGGCTGCCAGTTGGTCGGCTTAAGCCTCCCCTGACAGCTGGTCTAATTAATGCCACATTAAATGTGTCTTTAGGGCTTACTTTTAGCCCATATCAATGAACATTTATCCTAACATATATTTTAATATTTCATATTTTTTGGGGTATTTTTTTTTATTTATTAGATTACATATAATATACTTGAAACATGTTGGAACTTATTGGTATAATAATTTTATTTTTTATTAAATAATTTAACAAATATGTGGTCATTAAGAATTCTTTAAAACTTTTTGCTATAAGTGTTATATATATTTTGTTAAATTTTGGTGTTGTTTGTTTATATGTTTGTTTTGTTTGTTTACTCCAATTCTGAAACATGATAGACTCCACAAACCCAACACATTTTTCTAATATGGTTCAGACAAATTAAATCAAAACTAAACAAACCTAAAAAAACTAAATTCTCTCTCTTTCTCACTCGACTTATCTCTCACCCGCCTCCCTCAAAATACACTTCCAACCCTAGGACTCAGACTCCCCCCTCCCCTTCTCGTCGAGTATCCAATAACCCTAAAAACTTGAGTGTTTTAGTTTTGATTTCCACATCTTTTAGATTCAATTAGTTTCAATCAATTAGCCCATCCTTCAATCTTCAGTGTATCGCATGGATTTGTTCGTGTTCATATCGATTTGTTCTTCAATTTGAAAGCTCAAAATGGATTAGTTCTTCAATTCGAAAGAACGAAATCTCAATGTAGTAAGTGGGTAAACTCTGTTTTTGTTTTGATTTAGTTTGAGTTTGGGAGTTTCCATTGAACCCCTAATTTTCAAAGTTTGGGGTTTTCGATTGAAACTCTAATTTAGGTTGGTAAGCTGTTTTTCCCATTAGCTCTGTCTTCTTGCATTAGTAAGTGATTTTGATTTTCAATATATATTTAGTTCATTTGTTGAATTGTGGGTTATGTCAGTATGGATTTAAATTTATTATTTATGTGTAATGTGTGTATGTATCCACCTCTGTTTATCTTTTTACACTTGCGCTAATGTTGCAGGGAGTAGTAAAAATTTTTGATAAGAACTACATCATGTCTCAATATTATCCTGAGCATGTAAGATGATTAAGAGGCTTTCTAGTTGTAAGTTGTTGTAGTCTTTATGATTAGTATTCAATTTATATAAATTATATAGTATCTTCTGTGTGCTTCAAATCTTAATGTAAATGGGGCAGGTTCTTGCAACAGCTATGGTGGTTGATTTAGTTGCTGCCTACTTTTACAGGTTGACCGTTATTCTCTTCTTATTTTTTTCCGTTCTAGGGACATATACATGTACATACACATTAACCTGCTTATACAGTTTGGTCCCTTCTCTTCGTTCTATGGAGGCACACACGAGTAGATGCACATTCACTATCTTATGTACCTACCAATTTAGTTTCAAACATGAACATCTCCTTGTGTGTGTGTATTTTTATTGTAGAAAATACCACTACTATTGTGCATGTTAATAGGATACATAGAGAGACTTAGAACTTCTTGTTTCTATGACAAGTATTTTTCTTACGTGTTCTATAGTTTGTAGCAAGGTATTTGGATAAGTTTTTTTTAGTAATCTGAAACTGTCCTTTCAGGGTTATGGTATGACAGAAACAACTTCAATAGTGTCAGTGGAGAGTCAGCTTGGAGGTCCTCGACATACTGGTTTAGCAGGTATGCTTGTTCCTGTAGTTGAATGCCAAATTGTGAGTGTAGATACACTTGAGCGTCGTCCTCCTAAGTAGTTGGATGAAATATGTGTTAGGGGACCTAACATCATGCAAGGTAAGCTTTTAAATAAATATGGACTTACTCTCAAGTGTCTAGAGAATCTTTAAAACAACAATTAAATTTATCTTGTTCATCTCTTTTAAAGTATTCCGTTAACTAAAATTAGATGTTAGCATGTGTCCGAAGGCATGAGAGTTTTTGCTGCATTCCAACTATATAATCTACTAACTAGGCGTCTGGTTGAAATTGTCATATTCTGAATGTAGCATTATTCAATGTACAATCAAATCAAATGGCTAGGCTGTTATGAAATTTCAAGTTACTTATTTCACGAAAGATACCTCAAAACTGTTGCACATATGATTAGCAGGAATTGATTCCTAATCAGCCATACACACATACTGGTGACCTTGGTTATTTTGATGAGAAAGGACTATTATATGTTGTTGATCGAATTAAAGAACTCATCAAGTACAAAGGATTCCTTCAAGTAGAGTGTACGAGCTTCTTTTGCTTTTGAAATACAAGGGATTATGTATGTTTCGGTACATTGTGGAATAAAGTGTTGGTTTTGGCATGGACATGATGATTTGGACTTGATTAATGTAGTTATATTTTTGCTACTGTCTAGAATTTTTTTGGTATAGGTTTGATTATAGTAGTCATTTTGATTTTGCTCACTGATGTAAGAATGGTGTAAATGCTGGATTTTTTGTTAATGATATATTCATTTTTGTTTAGAATTGTGTAAATACTGTAGCACAAAATTGATATTCAAATCAGTAAAAAAACAACAGTTAAATAAAAGAAAAGAGATGTGTGTCACAATAAAAGACAACGGTTAATTAGAAGAAAGATGATGAATATGGGACCTCAGACATCGGTTTTAAAAATAAGAAACCAATGTAATAGATATCTTCAACATCGTCTAAAACCGATGTCTAATGTGAAATTATACATCAGTTTTCCTAATATTTACTGTTGTTAATCAAAGATTAGACATCAATTTCTAGAAAAAAAACAGATGTATATGTCGAACTATTCTATGTATGCCATATGTTAAATAACATCTAATACCAGTAATATAACAATTAAAAAGTTAACCTCATGCAGTTGAACCAAGAATAATAGAAATAAACATCAGAAAGGTATTTATAACTGATGTGTAAAATGTTACTAGACATCGGCTGGAAACTGATGTCTAAGATTTGGACTTTAAACATCACCGACAAAGACATCGCACAGGAATGTTCAAAGACATCGATCAGAAACTGATGTCTATTGCAGTTTTTTTAGTAGTGCATCAAAATTATCCCAAGATTGGTCAATGGCACACCTTTAGAGGCACAAAAAACATATACAATGGTACATTAGTCACGATTAATACCATATAAAGTAACTGGAATTTTTATAAGTAAAGATTACTTTAAAAGAAACACTTTAAACAACTGTAAAATTTCCAAAATTGAAAATTAAATACTACACTTAACATTAGCAAATAAGGTGCATAAAAGTAGCAACTGACATTTAACAAACAAAAAATAAGGACCGATATTCAAAATTTGTAACTGAAAAATCAATGAAATACAATTAAGAACATGAAGAACATCTCAAGAACATTCCGGCCGACCAAATCAAATCCAGCCACATTCAGAATCATGTAAAACTTTGCAAATGTGATTTTTTTAGCCAAACAGTCTCACATTACAAACGTTACCCACTACAATTACAACAATCAAAACAAACAAAAACAAGAAAATCCGATGACCTAAGAATTTTCCTACAACTTAAAAACTGCCCAGAAAATTTATAGCAAAAATATATATATTGCATTAGATATATGGATCTACATTAACGTACAATCAGAATTCATAACCAACGAATTTAAACCCAAAAATCAGTCAGAATCCGGCAACGAAAACTATTTCGATCACAAAAAAACCCAAACTATATTAAATTAACATGAATCATCATCTTTTTATACGATCTATCAACATAAACTAATAAGAACTACAAATTCGAACTCAAATAAGAACCTTAATCATGTTCGATAATAAATTTTATCATAAATTGATTTTGTAGGTGTTAATGCGTAGAGGACCGAAAGGGCTTCGATTTGGTCACTCATACGCGATGAATGGACCACAGAACCACCTCAAAGTTTCTGCTTGATTCTTCAACCGTGAAGAACAGAGGAAAGAGTATACATGATTAATGATATCATCACATTTGAGCACACTAATATAAAAAATATTGATTTTAAGCAAATTTTAAGTTGTAACTTTTTTTTTGTAGAAGAAAAAGCAATTCATTATCTTTTCAAATCATTCATCATTACATGCATGAATTTAGTGTGTACATCATTCACACACCAACTACGCTTAACAATAGAATAATTAAATTTCGCTAAATAGTGAGCGACATTATTCGCGGACCGTTTAACATTAAACATTATTGAATCTAAAAATGAAATCAAAGACATCCCAATCAATCCAAATTGCACCGACATCTCTGAATACAGTAGTATCTAGGGGTGAGCAAAAAACCGAATTGAAACCGAAACGGAACCGAAACCGGCGAAAACCGAACCAAAAAAACCGAAACCGTAATCGAACCGACGGTTGCGGTTTTTGATTTTTAAGAACCGAGATTTTCGGTTCCGGTTCCGGTTAAAGCTTAAAACCGAACCGATTAAAATCGAACCGAACCGATTATTAAAATAAATAAATAATTAAATACTTATATATATATATATATTAATATATTTATATATAATTTATATAAATTTTTAATAACATATAAAGATGAATATTCTCTGGCTCATAATTTGCACAATCTTACATAGTAAACATATACCAATCCATGTACATAGTGTGAGAGGCAACTTGTGTTGCATGCTGCGGAGATGTTTAGTACTAATAAGTAATAAGCAAGGGCTTCATATCTTAACCTTATATATATTATATTGGAACAGTATCAACTATGAACTAAAAATCGTATCCATCCTTTTATTAGCTACTATCATGCCATTTTTCTCAAACTTCGCCTTTTTATTCCCCCTGTTATAACTCCAAGTAGACATTGTCAAGTAAAAAAATAAATATACTCATAGGTATGACTAGAGTTTCAGACCTTCAGTTCATATGCAATATCCAAAACAGTGCATTTTTGAAGTTGTATTGTATAAACTAATATATTGTTTTCATTTTTATTTTCATCCGGTTTTAAAACCGAAACCGAACCGGAGTTTTGAAACCGAACCTGAACCGGTGGTTGCGGTTTTCGATTTTAGAAACAGGGAATTTATGATTCCGGTTCTGGTTTTACCCTAAAGCCGGACCAAACCGGCCCATGCTCTACCCTAGTAGTATCACAATTGACCTTAACACATAAGAATCATTGATAGCCCAGTGTTTAGAAACCCCAATTATATGGAGAAACTGCATCCCAGCTATGTACTTGCCGGGTTCAGCTAAAGACATGCCGTATGTAACGCCCTGACTTCCTAATACTGAAAATATACCTTTTTATAATAAAATAGACTTTGATATAGGGGAATTTTAGAAAATTTCGGCATGAAATATTCGTAAATCGGACTATCCACCTGTAATTCAACCCAACCAAATTTCAATTTAACAAATACAATTAAAACTTAATACACCAACGATTCCTCACCGAGGATCGATTCCAGGTTATGGTATGAAACAAGAATCTAATCAATACAAATTATTACAACTTCTATCTCTGCTCTAATACAAATTACTATACCATCTAATTCGTAGCTCAATCCCAATCTGTGCTTACCCGCTCTAGCTCCGAAATCTAACCTGTATAGAATGCCCCATCGCTCTCATTCGCAGGGATAAATGTAGTAGATCATCCTTAAACCTAACTGCAAAGGGTTAGGTAAAACAAAGCAAGAGTGAGCCAAAGAACGCTCAGCAAGTTAATTATATAGTGAAACAACAATATTACGATAATTCATTGATGAACAATATCAATGAATACTTTATCTCAAAATATCATTCAATTTCCATCATAGAGAAAATTTTCCATTTACTACAAACCATCACTGCCTCAGATAAAATTTTGAGAAAAAGAATATCAAGAAATCCCCCAATCATTCTTACTCCACTTTCGACGTACAATGTTACTCGCGGAGGGAATAACCGGGAAACTTCTATCCATTCTTAATCTCATTGTTTTGCTGAGTTCCCAATTTTGATCAAGATAGAAATTAACTAACTATGATATCCACAATTTCAAAACTAATGATCATTTACCTTGAAACATATATTTCTTATCAAAACAATCCTTTCTTTAAAACCCTTTCATATTTGAAAACATACCTTTCATAAAACCTTTTTAAAAACATTTAAGTTGATTGGAGTTTTTCCCTTAACATCGGACAATACGGGTGATCAACCACGTCAAGTCCCCATACCGGACACGAACTCCCTCTGGACCATGAAATTGGGTTCCCAATTAGGCAACACATTGGCCTTTAATGTTGGACTAGGACCACCCTAGCCTCTTCTAAATAAAAGTTGGACTAGGACCACCCTAGCCGCTTACGTCTCCAATCTGAAGGAATCCGTAGAAAACATTTAGACGGAATCCCCCACAATAATCTTTAAAACCTTTAAAACATATCACTTTTTAAGTCCTTTATACTAACTGATAACAGATCAGCCCAGTATAAGGAATTAAAAAAAACATCTTTAATTAAGTAAGCCTTTTTAATGAGCAACAATAAAAGATTAAGGATCAGGGAAGCAATTGATATAAGGAATTATAAACAACAAGGCAATAAGATTAAGATTCAGGGAAGCATTTGATATAAGAGATCATAAACAACAAGCAATAAGATTAAACTAAGCATGTGTTAGGAATAATTCATGAGTTGTGATGTTAAGAATAGAATTTTACTTATACTTCTTGTATATCCTGATTTATAAAGGATTTAGCACCTTGTATAGGAAATATGTGTTAGACAGTTATCTGTAAAGTTTAGTCAGGAATGAACAGTGCATCAAGTACTACATGTCAGGAACTGAGGTTTAATCCTGATATGTCAAGTTAACTACTGATCAAGTACTGATGAGATGGTCAAATCCTGATGCAAGATGGAATCCTGATATCAGTCGTGTTACTGATGATGTCATTATAGATGCTACAGAAACTGGCAAGTGCTATAAAACAGGATCTTTGTTTGAGGAACAAGCAAGAAGATTTTATTAAGGAAAGAATTTTCTATTGATGGAAACTATCAACTGGACGGCAGAACATTGTCATGTATAGATTATCTTTCTGTGATTAGTTGATAGGAAGCATTATAAATACTCTCTCTATATCATTGTAAAAGAAGTTCATGAGGTTTGTAATCGTAAGTATACGAGAGTGCAAACAGAGAGAAATTTATATTGTCAGAAGCTGCTAAAGGTATTGTACACCTTTGGTAGAGTTTGTATTTGATTTATTTAATACAAACAGAGTTTGATTCATTCGTTTATTCTTGTTCATATAACCAAGCAAAAATCAGACACGATTATATAACTTGTATTCAACCCCCCCTTCTACAAGTTATTCGAGTTAACAATTGGTATCAGAGCAGGTTGATTTCGAATAATCATAAAGATCTGCAATCATGTCTGGTTACAAGGATGGGAATACTAAGATTCCTATGCTCAAGAGAAACGAATATACTCTATGGGAAGTAAAGATGTTGCATCATCTGGAAGCAACAGATCCTGATTATCTTGACAGAATCAGAGATGGACCTTTTGTTCCAACAAAGATCGTTGGACAAGCAACTATTGATGGTGTGGTTATTCCAGAACATACAGCAGAGAAACCAAAATCTGAGTGGTCCGATAAGGACAAGGAGAATGTTCTTAAAGATGCTAAAGTGATAATCATATTATTCAACAATCTTGATTCTATTCTCACTAACTATGTTCTCTCTTGTAAAACTGCTAAGGATATATGGGACAATCTTAAGGTTCACTGTGAAGAAACTAAGCCTGTCAGGAAGAATATGAGGACACTACTTATACAACAGTATGAGTACTTTGAATCCAAGTCTGGTGAGTCACTTACTGATACCTTTGATATGTTTACAAAACTCATCAATGAGATGGCCATGCATGGTAAATATTATGACTTGGAGGATATGAATACAAAGTTCATGAAAGCTTTGCCTGATTTCTACAATGAGAAGATATCTGCGATTGAGGAAGCTAATGATCTGGATGAAATATCATTAGAGGTAGTATATGGAAAACTGAGAGCTTATGAACTTGACAAGCAGCAGAAGAAGAGCAGGAGTGAAGGAAAGATGAAGACTGTTGCACTTACTGCTCAATTTGATTTAAAGAAGCTTCCGGAAGAACAACATGAAGAGATTGCTGTAAAGAACTCAAGAAAGAAGAAAAGCAAAGATAGTTCTGAGTCAGAGACTACTGATATGGACTCTGACAACAATGACTCTGAATCTGAGATGCAGGAATTCTTTGCTATGTTTGCTAAAGCTTTCAGGAAAGGAAGATTCAACAGGAGAAGATTTAGCAAAGGACCTTTTCAAAAGAAGGAGGAGAAGAAGAGTGACAAAGGCAAAAGTACAATTGTCAAGCTTGATAAGGCCAAGATCAAGTGCTTTAACTGCAGCGAGCTTGGACACTTTGCTAGTGAGTGTAAGAAGCCTAGGAATTCAGGAAAGGGTAATGCAATTATGGTCACACAAAAGGATTGGGCAGATTCCAGTGATTCTGAAGATGAATTGGATTATGACAACATTGCACTGATGGCAAATGTTTCAGACAAACCTGGATTTCCAAAGAAAACTTCTCCATCCTCTGTTAAGGTATTACTTCACTCTCTTGATTTATTTGATAACTTAAATTCTGATGAAATTAGATCTATCCATGCTGAGTTTAAGAATCTTATGACTAATTTTAGAATTCTTACTTGTGAAAAAGATGAACTTAAGATTAAGAATAATAAATTAGTTGATAGAAATAATTTTTTTGAATCTGAGTTTATTCAAATGGAAGAATACAAGTTAAGTTCTGATAAAGCTAAGCATGATTACAGTGTTATTCTTGAGGCTTATGACTATGTCAGAAAAGAACTAGAGGAAGAGAGAGATGTGATTAAGACCATTAACATTTCTGGTAAAAAGACATAAGAAATCATCGAAAATGGAATTCGTGGTAAGGTTAATGGTTTAGGTTTTGATAAGGCTAGACAAGAAGAAAAAGTAGCTATTGTCAATGATGATAGTAAAGTAGAAGCTAGCACATCTAAATCTAAAGGTAAGAAAATTGTTTCTGAACCTAATCATGTTAAATTTGTTGATTCAAAAGGTACCCCTGTTGTACACAAAAGGATTAACAATAGTAATTCAGATGAGAAAGTGTTAGAGAAACCTAAGAATGTAAACATAGGGTTTCTGTCTAAGTCTCAGTTGAAACAGAGATTAGATGGTCTTTCAGAGTCTAGCAAGATCAAGAGAAATAGGAATGGAAAAGAAGGTATTAACAAAGAGAATAATTACAAGAATGTACCTGATGCACCTAGGAAAAAATGCTATAAATGTGGAAATCATAATCATTTGGCCCTAGACTGCAATCAAAAACCTTCTTGGAAAACTGAGTCCAGATTCCCCAAGACTCAGAAAATTCAATACCAACCACAAAAAGCTTGTTATCATTGTGGTAGTTTACTTCATTCCATTTACATGTGTAGAGAATATCATGAACTGTATTATGACTATTATTCACTGAAATCTGAAACTTCTAGTCACAAACAGTTTGTGAAATCAGAGTCTAAGGTTGGCTCTGCAACAGGTAAAGTAAAGGCAAAATCTTCAAAGCCTGTTGTTTCTAAATCTAGTAAGAAAGGATCCAATCAAAGTTGGGTCCTAAAAAATTCTAACTAGTTACTTTTTGTTTGCAGGGCATAGGAAAGAAGCATTCAATTATCTTGGACAGTGGATGCTCTGGACATATGACTGGAAAGAAGTCCCTGCTTACAAAGTTTGAGAGGAAAGCTGGCGCAGTAATATCTTTTGGAGATGGCAACAAAGGAAAAACTCTGGGATATGGCTCAATTGTTTTTGGGAATGTCATCATAGAAAATGTAGCACTGGTTGAAGGCTTGAAACATACTCTTTTAAGCATAAGTCAACTGGGTGATAAAGGTTACAAATCAATCTTTGACAGAGAAGGATGCAAAATCTTGAATATGCAGAATGGAGACATTGTTCTAACTGGTCAAAGACAGGGTAACATATATGAAGCCAGCTTAAGTGATACATCTAAAGGAATTGTTAAATGTCTCTATAGCAAAGCAACAAATGATGAAAGCTGGAATTGGCATAAGAAGCTCTCACATCTCAACTTCAAGAAGCTTAATCAACTTGTTAAGCACAATCTGGTGAGAGGCCTACCTCAGGCAAATTTTGTGCAAGATGGACTTTGTGATGCATGTCAGCTTGGAAAACAGAGAATAACCACTTTCAAGAGCAAGACTGAAAATTCAATTACTGAACCATTTCACATGCTACATCTTGATCTATTTGGTCCAGTAAACATTATGTCTATCAGCAAGAAAAGATATGCTCTAGTGATAGTGGATGATTTCACAAGGTTCACATGGGTGTTCTTTCTACACAAGAAGGATGAAGCTCCTCAGGAAATCATTGACCTTGTCAAGAATATTCAGAATAGCTATGAGTACAAAGTCAAAGTAATTAGGAGTGACAATGGTACAAAATTCAAGAATTCTACAATGGAGAATTATTGTGCAGACAATGGAATCACTCAACAATTTTCTACACATGGTACACCTCAGCAAAATGGTGTAGTGGAAAGAAAGAACAGGACTCTCATAGAGGCAGCAAGAACCATGCTTGCAGATGCAAAACTTCCAACCTACTTTTGGGCAGAAGCTATTAACACTGCATGTTTCACTCAAAACTATACCTTGGTAAATAGTCATGGAAAAACTCCCTATTAGATGATCAAAGGAAAGAAACCAAGTGTGAAATACTTTCACATCTTTGGATGCAAATGCTATGTCCTAAAAGTTCATCCAGAACAACTTGGAAAATTTGAAGCCAAATTGGATGAAGCAATCTTTCTAGGATATTCAGCATCTAAGGCCTTCAAAGTTTAAAATCTCAGAACTCACATTGTTATGGAATCAATCCATGTTGCATTTGATGATAAGAAATTTGGAATTCTGCAAACTGATGAGAGCCATGACAAATTGGAATTTGAAAATCTGAAGAATTCTGAGATACTCTCCAGTGATGATGAAGGTTCTCCAGAAGGAATTTCTATTGCTTCTCAAAGGAATGCTACTGTTGAGGGGGAGCAAATGAATCAAGAAGAACACAGTGATCATCAGGAGCAGATTAGCCTTTCAGAGTCTACTCCATCAGGAACTGATCTTTTAGAGTTTACTGAGGAAAGATCAGTAACTAGCAGCAATATGGAATCTACTGATTCTATTGATCAAAGGGGATTTATTGAAGGCAGAGAGAATTCTTCTACAAGAGATACCACTAACTTAGGGGGAGAATTTAGCAGAGTCAATCTACCACCTGTTAAAAAATGGACAAAGGATCATACTGAAGATTTGATTATTGGTGATCCAAATAGTGGTGTTCGAACTAGAAGATCAATTCAAAATGAATGCTTGTATAGTTGCTTTCTCTCAAAGAATGAACCTAAGAAGGTTAAAGAAGCCTTATAGGATCCTGATTGGGTAATTGCAATGCAGGAGGAGTTAAATGAGTTTGAGAGAAACAAAGTCTGGAAACTAGTACCAAGACCTAAAGATAGATCTATTGTTGGTGCAAGATGGGTTTTCAGAAACAAGCTAGATGAATCTGGTATGATTGTAAGAAACAAAGCAAGACTGGTGGCCAAGGGTTACTCTCAGGAAGAAGGCATTGATTATGATTAGACCTTTGCACCTGTAGCAAGATTGGAATCAATCAGGATGTTTCTTGCATTTGCAGCTCATTCAAAATTCAAGGTATACCAGATGGATGTAAAGAGTGCTTTTCTAAATGGCAAACTTGATGAGGAAGTGTATGTGGAACAACCACCTGGATTTGTTGATCCAAAGTTTCCAAATCATGTCTAAAAACTTGACAAGGCACTCTATGGACTAAAGCAGGCACCAAGAGCATGGTATGAGACTTTGTCTAAATTTCTTCTTGAAAATGGCTTCACAAGAGGTACAATTGACAAAACTCTATTCTTTAGAAAGATAAAAGGTGAATTGCTTTTAGTTCAAGTTTATGTTGATGATATTATTTTTGGTTCTACTAATGAAAAGTTGTGTGCTAAGTTTAGCAAGCTTATGTAGTCTAAGTATCAGATGATCATGATGGGTGAATTAAATTATTTCTTAGGCTTGCAGGTCAAACAGACTGAGACTGGTATTTTCATTAATCAGTCGAAGTGTATCAAAGATCTTTTAAGAAGATTTGACTTTCAAGACTGTGCAGTTGCAAAAACACCCATGGCAACAGCCACTAAACTAGACTATGATCCTAAGGGAAAGAGTGTGGATAATACTAGTTATAGAGGCATGATAGGCTCATTGTTATATCTAACTGCAAGTAGGCCAGATATAATGTTTTCTACCTGTTTATGTGCTAGATTTCAAAGTGATCCTAAGGAATCTCATTTAATTGCTGTGAAGAGAATTTTTAGATATCTCAAAGGAACTCCAAATCTTGGTTTGTGGTATCCTAGAGAATCTGATTTCTTCCTAATTGGCTATTCAGACTCTGATTATGCAGGGTGTAAGATAGACAGGAAAAGCACTACAGGTACATGTCAATTCTTGGGAAATAGATTGATTTCTTGGGCAAGCAAGAAGCAACAATTTGTTTCAACCTCAACTGCAGAAGCTGAGTACATAGCAGCAGGCAGTTGTTGTGCACAGCTCCTTTGGATAAGAAATCGGTTGATGGATTATGAAAATCCAGTTCAACATTCAAGGACTAAGCACATTGATGTCATGTATCATTTTATTATAGAACATATTGAGAATGGTACTGTGGAACTTCATTTTGTTCCTACTGACAAACAACTTGCAGATATTCTAACTAAACCACTTGATGAGACTAAATTCAGTAGATTAGTAAGTTAGTTAGGAATGTTAAATTTCTAGATCTTTAACATCTGCAAAAGTAGCAAGGTATGTTGTTTTTAGCCTATAGACTTGATATTTTTTTGTCAAGATCTATATTTGATTGTTAAATACTTTAGCTATAACACTTTGCCTTGATAAATTTCAGTATGATAGACTTGTTAATAATCATCAGGATTAAAATTGTTATCAAGATGCTGACGTCATCAGTATTGTGTCAGTATCAGGATTGTGAAAATTGTTTCAGATCCTGACGTTTACTTTGTGTAGCAATCTAATTCTGAGATGTGTTAAGTCTAGGCAAGCAAGTTTTAATTCATTCATATTGATAGTTTATATTATCATTCAATTCAGTCAATATAATCAAAAGACAAGTAGATAATAAGAAATTTGTATTTTCATTAATTGAAAGCATTACATACATGGAAATGAAATACAACATCTTTTTGTCTAACTTCTACTGATAATCATATACTTGTCTAATGAAATGAATTCTGAGATACAGGACAAGGAGCATCTCAAGAAATCCATCAGGGGATTTGAACAGTCTCGTCTGCTCTTGGATTCCTTGTCTGGGCGACTTGAATGAGACTAGCTAACTTAAATGTATAGCATCCTCATCAAGATCAACCTCAGACTCTCGGCCAAATTCTTCATCCTCAAGTTTTGAGGAGGTTAGGGGAAGATTGTATCCAACAGATGGATGTTCTAGGAGAAACCTCTGGATATTATCTAAATCTACTCCAGCCATGACTAGTTCGATGAGAAAAGTCGTCTCTTCAAAGAGATGATCAAGAACAGGATGTTCATCGAAAGTGAAAAACCTAAAGAATGGGTTTGAATTGAGTTTTGGTTTGAGGATCATTGTTTAGAAGAAAAGAAATTGAAAGGTTTATGGAGAATGGCATAAGACATCTGTTTCTTTTATAGAAAGGCGTGAGAAGCTGAACAGTCACTTGGAACTATCAATGAAGTCAGACGTTAATTATCGCGTGTGATTGTATTTCTTGTTTTTTCAAGAAATGGCGAATATATCTAACCAATTGATTTTGTTCAGATTAATTGTTTATTTCTTTTTCAGATAAAAGGAAAATGCCACGTGGAAACTCCATTTAAGTCTCTGGAATCAGGATGATATTGATCAGGATTTCAAGTGTGACCATCAGGATTTGAAAACTATTATTTTTAAATCACATTGCATTTTGTGATTATTTTGATGGGAAGTCAATAGGAAAAGGAAGCTGATCAGTATTGATTTTTATCTTGATAATATCCTGATTTAATTCATGAAAATCAATTTTGGATTTTATTTTCCAAAAATTGTGGGTAACCGCACTTTTCAGGGACTGACACCTGTCAATCTACGTGTCGACGTGGGATAGTGGTCTGAAATATTTGTGAAATATATTTGTTTTGAAACTCTAATCGTGTAATTGCTTTATCTAATTTCACATTCTCTAAAGCAAAAACACTCTCGAGTTTTCAAAATCACTAATCAATTTTAAGATTTTTCAAGTTCTTTTCAGATCAAAATCAATGGCAGCTCAAAGAAGATTACCTAAATCAGTAGCTTTCAAGTTTGGTGACTTTGATTTTATGACGAACAATCATGTAGCAGCTATCACCAACAAGGAAGGAGTATTAACTGATTTTCATCCAATCATGGACTTTCTGGCATATGGACCATTAAGTTATGCATTGACAGCATCTCCACAGATTAATCAAGCAGCTGTTACACAAGCTTGGGAGAATGCTGAGGTAATTGATTCTACTCAGAGTCAATCAGGTAAGATTGTTCTACACTTAGGACAAGATTCTTTTGATATTACTGAATCTGTTGTTAATTCAGTACTTCACTTACCTGTTAGTTTGAAATATGAGAATGTACCATCTGATGATGATGTAAGAACTATGTTATCTGCATTAGGTTATAATGGACCTTTAGATAACATGAGCCAGTTAAGAAGATCTTGTCTTAGGAAAGAGTGGCCTTTCTTCTTTGATCAATTAGCTAAAAGCTTTACTGGTAAATGTAGTTCTTTTGATCAAATTACTTCTATTACTTTACATATTGCCTACAGTTTGCTTTATGATAGAGTAATTAACATTGGTCACATTATCTTAAGTCAGATGTGTATTAAACTTGGGTTAAGAGATCAAAACAGGAAAATGGTTTATTATCATAGATTTATACAAATGTTTATTAACCATTGTATTCCTGATGTTGAAGCTTGTAAGGAATATGTTGTAGTTGATGATAACTTAACATTCAAGCAAAATTGTATAATTCAAGTTTTGTAACTGTCAACGGATAAGACCTTATAACTCTATTCGTTGACAGGTAGCTCATCAATGGATGAGGTTTTGTAGCATACTGCAATATCTCTATTTATCAGTTGATAGTGTTTTTATTCAGAGTCATGTTGACCATCAATGGATAGGCAGAATAGGGTAGCCAATTGTAAATAAGCTATGCTATGTAATTCTATCTAAGTGAAAGTGTATCAACGGATGAGAACAGGGCTCTATCAACGGATACAACTCAAATCTACTCGATCAACGGATACAGCTCAAACTACCATCAACGGATAATTGTGCACAACATCAACGGATAATCATTGTCACTTTATCCTATGCTAGCTGGGAATTAGCAGTTGATAAGGACAGGTTTGACTGACATATCACATGGGTTGATAGTAGGTATAAAAAGCAGTATGGCAGCCATACTTTGGAAACACAGAAGAAAGAAGCATTCCATTTACACAGTACATACAAGAAAGGTGCAGGGGACATATCTGTTCACAAGGACAACCTTTCGGCTACATGTGGATTTGGAGTGGAGTAGCAAGTCAACTTGAATTAGATTAATATTATCTTATTCCTGTAGTACTTGTAAACTTGGGATATATAACCAAGTGTAGCAACTCTTTAGAAACTAAGAAAACAGACATATTTGCTTAGGGTTTCTTGAATATCTTTAGAAGCAAAGAGTTGTAAACACAGAAGCTGTGTACATTTGTATCACAGAGTTTTTTTCAAATAAAAGTCTCAGGTGGTACATTTAACCACCTGATTTTTTATGTGTTTGTGAACCATTTCTTATTCAGCAATTATCTCCTTATAGATTTCTGTGGTTTTTATCAGAAATTTATAACTATCAAGAATTGTATTCAACCCCCCCCCCCCTTCTACAATTATACAAGTGTGTAATCTGGGAATAACAATTGGTATCAGAGCAAGCTTCTAATATATCTGAAGTTTAAAGATCAACACACTTCCAACATGTCTAAGAAGGATTATGGAGTGAAGATACCGGTTCTTGATAGGGAAAATTACTTTCACTAGAAAGTAAAAATGCGTCTACATCTCATGTCTATTGATGTAGGCTTTGTAGATTGCATTGAGAAGGGTCCTCATGTTCCAATGAAGGCTGCTTCAAGAGTTGGTCTTGCTGCAGATGCACCAGACACGTACATCCCAAAACCTGTTTCTGAGTGGAGTACTGAGGATGTTGCAGAAGTTCACAAAGATAAAAAGACCATGAATATTCTGTTTAATGGTTTAGAAACAGACATGGTTGACAATGTTATCAACTGTACTACCGCCAAGGAAGTATGGGACATTGTTCAAACCTTTTGTGAAGGTACAGAACAGGTAAGGGAAAACAAGATGCAGCTACTGATCCAACAGTATGACTGGGCTGCTGATGGAAATAATTCTGATGATGATGCTGAGTTTGTCAACCTTGCATTAATGGCTGATTCTGAGCAGGAAGCAAGTTCAGCTAGCAATCAGGTATTTTCTACTAATCTCTCTGAGCTCACCAAAGAGGAATGCAATAGTGTTATAGATGAAATGTCTACTGAACTATATCACTTGAGTGTTACTCTTAAATCACTTACTAAAGAGAACAATAGGATTAAAGAAACTAATCAGTTCTTAAGTGATAGAAATGCAGTTCTAGAAGTTCAATTTCTAGAATTTGAGAAAATGAGAGTTGATTGCAATGATGCTAAAAGTGAACTTGAAGCTGTGTTAAAAAGAGAACTGATTTTAAGAGACCAACTTGAAAAAGAACAAGGGATAATTGCTAAATTTCAAAGTTGTAGGAATATTTCTCAAAACATAATAGAAGTCCAGGGAATAGAATCATTTGTGAGGGATACCTGGACTCAAAAGAAAAAGGAGCTAGAACCTTGCCTTAAGGATCTAGAGACTATTTGTGAATCAACGGATAGTGATCATCCGTTGACAGATGAACCATCAACGGATGAGAGGTATCCGTCGACTAACAAAAAGTCTGTTAGTAAGAAGGAACTCAAGAAACTGAATGATCAGTATGGTCCAGTAGCCAAGAACTTTGTTTCTGGTGAAAGTAGCCAAGCCAAATCAAGTGAGAAGGCTAAGGCAGGTGATTTACTTAACAAAAAGGCTGTTGGTAAATCAGTTAATGAAAAGGTGGAGACTGAGGGTAAAAAGAAAAAGAACAGAAATGGTAAGATAGGCAATTAACAAGAAAAACAATTATTCTCCTGACAAGTTTGCTCCTAGGAAAACTTGTGGTAATTGCAATAGTGTCAATCATCTATCTTCTAATTGCAAGTCTGTTAAAAGAACTCCTGTTCATGTACCTCAATCTATGCCAAGTATACCTGCAATGCCTGTTATGCCTGGTTTGTATCAGAATGCTAGTTTTTCAAATCCATATGTGAACATGCCATATGTGCCTAATCCTTATTTTTAATCTGTGAATATGCCACAAATGTCATGGAGCATTCTTAGCATGGATAATATGTATGCCAATTTTTCACAAATGCATGCATCAAATATTTATGCAAATGAGCATCTATCAAAACCTATCACTCAAGCATCTACACCCAAAGTGAAGATTGCTAAGAGTGTAAAACCAAAGGCTAACAAGAAAGGACCCAAGGAAACTTGGGTACCAAAATCAACTTGATTTGTATTTTGGATTGTGTGCATGGAAATAAGAGGAATCTATGGTACCTAGACAGTGGATGTTCTAGGCATATGACAGGAGATTCAACCCTGCTCACAGAGTTCAAGGAGGAAGCTGGCCCTAGAATTACCTTTGGAGATGACAGCAAAGGATATACTAAGGGATATGGCTTGATTACAAAGGACAATGTCATCATTGAAGAAGTGGCTTTAGTTGAAGGTTTGAAGCACAATTTGCTGAGTGTCAGTCAGATTTGTGACAAAGACTATGAAGTAAAGTTCACTAAAGAAGCCTGTGTTGTTTCTACCAAGGAAAACAACAATGTGGTTCTGACAGGCTTTAGAAAATGAAATGTTTACATAGCTGATTTCAACTCAGTATGCTCAGAATCCATTACTTGTCTCTTCAGCAAAGCAAGCAAGGATGAGAGTTGGCTATGGCATAAAAAGCTGTCTCATTTGAATTTTAAAGTTATGAATGATTTGGTAAGAAAGGATCATGCTAGAGGAATCCCTCAATTGGAGTTCATCAAGGATGGATTGTGTGATGCCTGCCAATTAGGGAAGCAAAAGAAATCATCCTTCAAGAGCAAGACAGAGTCATCCATTGTTAATCCCCTTCAATTGCTGCATATGGACTTATTTGGTCCAGTAAATGTCATGTCCATTTCAAAGAAGAAATGAAAGGCAGAGTGTATAAACTTGTAACACTGTAACTAAAGTAACTCAATTAAAAGAAAAGATACTTAACCTGAAGACAATCAAGAACAAGAGGTCACAAGAAATCAACACTAAATGAAGACAAGGTAATTGATACAATTGAACATGTTAACTATGATCAAGCCAAGAAGAAATCATTGAGAGAAGTTCAAGTCAAAGTTGTTCAGGCCTCAGTGATTTGAGAATTCGAGAATCAAGATCATAACTATCAGTATCAACAAGACCAATTGATTTCAAGTGAACAAGAAGGAAAGCAAATATTGGAAAGCCAAGTTACTAAGTGAATATGGTAATTTATTCAAGAAGCAGAAACACTATCAAGACTAGTCACTTATGAACCAGACCAGTGCATCAAGTGTCAGGACATTGATAGCAAGTTTATGTCAGTAATAAAGATCCATGTTCAAGAGCTTGTAGAAGAACAAAGAAGATATGAAGATATCACAAGCTCAAGATGTGCATTGAAGTTTCAAGTTGAATACCAGAATATTTTCTAAGTACTAAATGTTCTAGATGGCTAAGTCGAAATTCTCAAGTAGAAGTTCTACTTAGAATTTCGAGATGGCTAAGTAGAAATTCTCAAGTAGAAGTTCTACTTAGAGTGCAGCTTCAACATGACACATGACATCTTCTGATTGGCAGATTTCCAAGCTTTCAAGATAAGACAAGATTTATGTGGACATCATTGGGCCACGTACATCTTAGTCTTTGAAGACTACAGGTCATAGATTACATGTAGTATAAATAGAAGCACTTGTGTAATGTTTTAGTTAGAGAGCAATATTGAGAAAAACACAAGAAAAAGAGAGAGAGTATTCACAGAGCTTAGAATCATTCACTTCTCTCTGAACTTCTGTTATACTTTGTAATGAATGTTGTAGCAACCTTTTCAAGTTATATATAAAGAAATATATTCCTTGAATCTGTGTGTTCATTTATTGCATCGTATTTATTGCTTCTCATAATCGAAAAGTTGTATTCACCCCCCCTCTACAACACATTTGGACCTAACAATTGGTATCAGAGCGGATGTTTAACATACAAAACATAGATCCTTGTGTTTGGTAGAAGAATCGTGAGTTTTCATTTTCTAGATCTACTTTTCATTTTTTTTTCGAAAAGTGTGCTTTAATTCATTTCCATTGAAAACTCATCCGGGAAAAATTATTTAAATACTCCAGGTGTGATTATTTGGCTTGGGTGTATTTTAATTAATTTTTGTGAATTAATCTGGGTTCATTGATATTTGGTGTTCTTGAGTGTTCATCATCTGTTCTTGTCAAAGAAGATAACCCAACAACTTTTTGATCTCCTTTTTCAAACAAACAAAGATAGTCAAAAAGGTGTTTTTGTACTTTTGATTTGATTATTATTCCTTGGCCGAAAGCAAAAGAAAGTGTACTCAGTGCTTTGCAAGTGGGTTAGTCACTTTCGGCGTGTAAAGTATCAAAAGTCAAAAAGGTGATATTGTTTATTCAATATTAAAGTAATCTGCAGAAAATTATTCTAAGGACAAAAAGTTCTACATAGAATTTCTACTTGAGATTTTCTACATAGAATTTCGACCTGGACAATTTCTACTTGGTGAATTTCGACTTGAGCAAAATTTCTACTTAGAAAAATTTCGACTTGGCAGAAGTTCTACATAGATATTCTACATAGCCTAGTCTTGGGTACTTAGAATTTTTTAGTGACAAGATTTGAAATGGCTCCTAAAAATTCTTTCAAGATCCCAATGTTCAACCGAGATCACTATGAAGAATGGGTTTTCAGAATGAGACTCTACTTAGAGACTATTAACCCTGAGTATCTGGAAGTCCTTGAAAAGGGTAAATTCGTTCCAATGAAAGCTATTCCTGAGCGTACGGAAGGAGAGGAGGTTATACCTGCTCGGTCTGAGCCTAAAAAGGCAGCGGACTTTACGGATGCTGACAAGGAGCAAATAGCTTATGATACTTCTGTAAGACAAACCTTGATGGAATCTCTCGATCATGAAATGTTCAACATAGTCAAAGGTTTGAATACAGCAAAGAAGATTTGGGACAAGATAGAAGTTGTCATGGAAGGATCTGCAGAGGTTAGAAGCAACAAGACACTTATACTCAAGATGGAGTATGACACCTTTAGAATACGAAAAGGAGAAAGCATAACAGACGTCTATCTACGATTCAGTCAGTTGGTATTGGATTTGAATCTGAGAGGTGTTACTCTCCCCATGGTTGAGACCAATACGAGATATCTGAGGAACCAGCCAAAGAGCATTGAACATAGGGTCTACGCAATCAGAGAAACCAGAGATTTGCATACAACTTCTCTGGAAGAATATTATGGAATTCTGAAGACCTATGAGCTGGAGACACTTCAAGATCAAGCATGGGACAACGATTCAAAAGGAAAAGAAACTGCATCAGGATTAGTTGCTGATGAGGAAGAGTCTAAGAAGGCAATGGTTGCAGCAAAGCCTAAATCATCACCTGCACCGCATCAAGTTGATAATGATGACGAGTGTGCATCTAACAGTGATGATGACTACTTCACCCAAGAAGAGCTGGACAACATGGACGATAGTGTCGTGGCATACATGGCAAGGAAGTTCAGCAACATGAGATTCAGAAAGAGCAACCGACCACAGAGAAATTCTTCATCTTACTATCGGGCTGCTAAGGGTGGTGGTAGTTCATCAGGCTACAAAAGCAAAGGCAAGAGTACCAGCTACAAATCTCCGTTGGATTTCAAAATGAAGTTCAATTGCTATAATTGTGGTGAACCTGGACATTTTGCCTCGGACTGCAAAAAGCCTAAACAGACTTATCCAAAAGAGACATTTGAAGCCCTCAAAAGCAAGTATGAATCGCTGGTGAAAGAAAAACATGGTAAAAGAGCTTTAGTAGTAACAGAAGGAAGAGCTTGGGATGATTCAGATGAGGAAGATGTTACTCATGTAGCAAACTTTGCGCTCATGGCTGAGACATCAGAGGAACCAGAGGGCATTAAGCAAAAGAGAAATAAAGTTATATGGGTGCTAGATAGTGGAGCATCGAGGCATATGACTGGAAACAAGTCCCTGCTTACAGAGTTGGTTATGAAAGCTGGCCCTTATGTTACCTTTGGAGATGACAGCATAGGTGTGACAAAGGGATATGGCAAACTGAAAACTGGCAATGTCATCATTGAAGATATTTCCTATGTTGAGGGATTAAAGCATAATTTGTTGAGTATCAGTCAATTCTGTGACAAAGGTTACGAAATTGTCTTCAACAAGAAAGGTGTATCAATCACTCACATCAAGGAAGGTTCACTGGCTTTGAGAGGAGTTCGAAAGGTAGATCTTTTTGTTGCAGACATGGATTCAGCAAATCAGAATGAAGTCACCTGTTTCTACAGCAAAGCTTCGGATGATGAAAGCTGGTTATGGCACAAAAAATTATCTCACTTAAACTTCAAAACGATGAATGCTCTCGCGAGGCGAGAATTGGTGAGAGATCTACCTCAAATGGAGTTCGCTCCGAAAGGACTCTGTGAAGCCTGTGAAATGGGAAAGTCGAAACGAGCATCGCATAAAAGCAAAGAAATTTCTAGTATCACTGAGCCTCTGCAACTTCTTCATATGGATTTGTTTGGCCCAGTGAATGTCCTATCTTTGTCTAGGAAAAGATATGCATTGGTAATCGTGGATGACTTCTCCAAGTATACATGGGTATTGTTCGCAATGACGAAAGACGAAGTACCTTTCTTAATCATTGATCACATCACTCAAATTGAGAATGTTTCAACACTTACTGTGAAGACGATTAGATCAGACAATGGCACTGAATTCAAAAACGCAGTGCTAAATGACTTCTGTGTATCTAAAGGAATACGTCGTCAGTACTCAGCTCCGAGAACTCCACAGCAAAATGGAGTAGTTGAAAGGAAGAATAGAACATTGGTTGAAGCAGCAAGAACTTTGTTGTACGATTCGAAACTTCCTCTGTATTTCTGGGCAGAAGCAGTGAGTACCGTGTGTTACACTCAAAATCGATCCTTGATCATAAAAGATAAAGAAAAGACACCATGTGAGCTAATGAACGGAAGAAGACCAACAATCAAATACTTTCATGTCTTCGGAGCAAAATGCTATGTACTTATAGATGATGAAAATCTAGGCAAGTTTGCAGCAAAAGCTCGTGAAGGAATCTTTGTTGGTTACTCCACAGATGTGGTAGCAGCTTATAGGGTGTTCTTAGTAAATGATCGAAAAGTGACTGAAAGCTACAACGTCAGATTCGACGATACCAAACTCTCATCAATTTCAAGAGATTCTAGTGAACCCGAGTCCCTAAAATTTCAGAATCTGGACTTAGAAGATCTTGAAGATGAACCTGAGTTGGTTGTCCCATTAAATGTTCCAAGTGTACGTGAAGAACCTGAGTCTAGTGAACAAGCTAATTCTACAAGATCAGGAGAGACTTCTTCAGCACGAACCGGCAACAACTCAGGGGGAGTAAATAGCAGCTCAAGAACTACTGTTCAAGGCTCGAGTCGAGTTGACTCTAGTTCTGTAGGAGCTGGTACTAACTCAGGGGGAGTTAGTGAAAGTATTCAAAGTAGTCAGCACCACAATTCAGAAAGTCATGCTGAATCATCAAGACAATTTCCAAGAGAACGAGTATGGAATAGAGACCATCCGTTTGAATTGATTATCGGTGATCCAGATGCTGGTGTGTCTACTAGAAGAAATGCAAGAGCTGACCTGGCTAATATTTGCTTATATTCTGGGTTCTTATCCAAGCTTGAACCTAAAGAAATAGAAGAAGCTCTTGGTGATGCTGATTGGGTGATTGCAATGCAAGAGGAACTCAATCAGTTTGAAAGGCAGAAAGTTTGGAAGCTGGTACCCCGACCA
This sequence comes from Kitagawia praeruptora, assembly GCA_037693485.1. NCBI lineage: Eukaryota > Viridiplantae > Streptophyta > Magnoliopsida > Apiales > Apiaceae > Kitagawia > Kitagawia praeruptora. The sequence goes on along the minus strand of CM075348.1, from coordinate 49,349,922 downwards.
AAGAACAAATCAGTAATTGGAGCTAGGTGGGTATTCAGAAATAAAATGGATGAAAACGGACTTGTAACACGAAACAAGGCTCGTTTGGTTGCAAAAGGATATTCTCAGCGAGAAGGAATTGATTATGATGAGACCTATGCACCAGTTGCAAGACTTGAGGCAGTCAGGATGTTTTTGGCATTTGCAGCACATAAGAACTTCAAGGTTTTCCAGATGGATGTGAAAAGTGCCTTCCTGAACGGAGAGTTAGAAGAAGAAGTGTATCTGGAATAGCCGCCTGGCTTCATTGATCCAGAACTTGTAGATTTTGTGTATCTTCTCTTCAAATCTATCTATGGCCTCAGGCAATCCCCAAGATGTTGGTATGAAACCCTATCTGTATTCTTAATTGAAAGTGGTTTTACTAGGGGAGTAATTGACAAAACATTGTTCTATAAGAATGTGAAGAATGATCTAATACTTGTTCAAGTCTATGTGGACGATATTATCTTCGGGTCATCGAATGAGCGCTTATGCGAGAAATTTGCTAAGCTAATGCAAGACAAATACGAGATGAGCATGATGGGAGAGCTGTCCTTCTTCCTTGGGTTACAGATCAGTCAGAGAAAAGATGGTATCTTTATCTGTCAATCCAAGTACGTCAGAGATTTACTCAAGAAGTATAATCTAGAAGATGCATCAGCAGCCAAGACTCCCATGGCAACAGCCACGAAGCTTGATGAAGACAAAACAGGTAAATCAGTTGACATCACAAGCTATCGAGGTATGATTGGCTCACTTCTCTATTTAACTGCAAGTAGACCCGACATAATGTTCGCGACTTGTTTATGTGCAAGATTCCAAGCGGATCCTAGAGAATCACATCTCATAGCCGTCAAAAGAATTTTTAGGTATCTCAAGGGCACACCAAATCTAGGAATTTGGTACCCAAGAGATACAGGTTTTAATCTAATTGGCTATACGGATTCAGATTATGCAGGTTGCAGGATTGATAGGAAAAGCACATCTGGTGCTTGTCAATTTTTTGGCAGAAGATTGGTGTCCTGGCAAAGCAAAAAGCAACATACAGTATCTACTTCTACTGCTGAAGCTGAGTACATTGCTGCTGGAAGCTGTGTAGCTCAAATACTGTGGATGAGGAACCAATTGAAGGATTATGGCATGGAGCACAAGAAAATTCCAATTATGTGTGACAACACAAGTGCTATTGCCATAACCAACAATCCTGTAGATCACTCAAGAACCAAGCACATCGACATCAGGTATCACTTCATAAGAGAACATGTCGAGGAGGGGACTGTGGAGCTACATTTTGTGCCCACAATGCAACAAATTGCAGATATATTCACCAAACCTCTTGATGAAGTAACATTCAATAGGTTGGTTGGTGAATTGGGAATGCTTAACACAAGTTAGTAAAGCCTTCTATCTGTAAAATCCATGGTTATGTTGGTATATGCAAGCTATTTAATCATTATGTGTTTAGACTTTAAAATGCCTAATTAATGATTATTATAGGATGCATATAGTGTGATTTTGCATGAATTCAGTGTGTTTTAAGTGTCTTTTATAGCACAAATATTTGAATTTATGCTTGTTAGATTGCATGAACATAGGGGGAGTTAAATTCATACTATTCTAAATTTTGCATGATTTTTAGATGAATTTACCTGTGTTTTTCATGTAATTAGAGGCCTTAGAATTATCAAGGAATGTTTTAATTATGTCATATATTAAAAATCCTTGAATTGATATTTATATTAATTTGGCAAAAATTAATTGTTGAGTTTTTCAAAGAAAAATTGTCAAATTAATCTAAGTATCTTCAAAATTTCGAGTTAGTTTCTATCTCGAAACTCATCTAGAAATTCGACTTGAATTTCGATTTGAGCTTCCAGAGTGAAGTTTTGAAAATTCTAAGTCTGGGAAGAATCTCGAGTTAGACTCTATCTCGAAATTCAACTCGAAATTCGACTTAGAGTTCGACTTAGAGTTACCAGTGTGCCTATTTATTTATTCTTCAAAATATTCGAGATAAATTCTATCTCGAACTCCATCTCGAAATTGAGATGTGGTTTCCATTTTTGGGGATATTTTGAAATGATCTGAGAGAATAACTTCGAGTTAGTTATTAATTTCGAGTTAGACTCTATCTCGAAACTCAACTCGAATTTCGACTTGATGTTCGAGATAGAGCTCTCAGTTGGTTTTAAGGGGATTTTTCGAGTTAACTCCTAACTCGAAGTCTATCTCGAATTTCTACTTGAATTTCGAGATAGGTTTCCCTAGTAAGGTTGGTGTGTGCTGTTTACATGGTCGTTTTTAAGTTAAATGGTAAAGTTTTTCGAGTTAACAGCTATCTCGAACTCTATCTCGAAGTTCGACTTAAAAAGTTCGAGATAGACTTCGAGATAGACTTCGAGATAGGATTTCGACTTGAGTGTTCCCTGTATGTACTTAGTGTTTTTCACATTTTTTATCAGGGGCATTTCTGTCATTGCACATTCATGTCTATATATACTTCTCTAACTCGATCTTTTCTTTCACTTTTACCTAATAGAGTTTTACAGCCGCACATATACATACAGGCGATTTCATACTTACAACCATTGATTCGTGATTTTTGTGGCTAATCTCATACGGACAACGAATTAATGCCCATTTTTAGACTGCTATAACCTGTGTGTCATCATTAATCACTGTTTTTGTGTGTTTGTGTAACGATTCTTTTCTCTTGAGATATATACACACGTATATATACACACAATTTCACAGATCTGTTCAAAAACGATTTTACACACACATACTTCACTGTTAAAGCAGATTTAATCACTGGTTCGAAATTTGCCTTTCATTAACTGTTACTTGAATCCCGTAGTTTAATTTTTCAAAAAAAGAACTTTTGTTGTTCTTGATCAATTAAAAGGGATAAACGGTTAATTAAAAAAATTAATTGTTTTTCAGAAATTAAAATTAATTTTCACATCTTTTAAAGAAAAACTTTTAATTAAAATGGCTCACCAATTTTCACTTGCCAAAAACAATTTTTATAATATTTCTACGGAAATTGGTGATCAACTCCCGCGCTTTAAGTCTTGGATACGATTTCTCAATTTGTATTCCAAAGCTAGCGATGCTTTTACTGCTAAACCTACGCTAGTACATGATGCTTTACAGCAATTATGGACTAGTGCGGTTTCTTTTGGGAGCAAATCAACCCCCTTTGGTTTCAGGTTTACCTTAGCGGGTCAGGAATATGAGGTGACGGAACAAATTGTCAACAAGGTTCTGGGATTCCCCATTAAAGATGCTTATGATTCAGAACCTACAGCTGCAGAACGCCTCAGATTCTTTGAAGAAATAGGGTGTTATCCTCCGACTGGCCGGATCACTGGAAACATCCAAAAACAATTTCTTCATGTGGAATGGAATTACTTTTTCGAGGCCATTACAAGATGTTTTCGGGCACGAGAAAGCGATTACCATCAAATTTCCATTCCCATGCAAAACCTTGGAATTGCCCTAGCAAGAGAGCTGGATATAAATTATGGACGAATAGTTCTCTCTGAGATAGTGGCTGTGATGGGATCTCCTGCAAGTAGAGACCTCAACACAACAGATGTTGTCTGCTGGTTTCCTCGGTTCCTACAGATGCTGATCAATGGTTTAGTACCGAAGGATGCTCTTGCAGTTAGACGGAGTTTTGCCAGTGGTCCATCATCTGCACCGCTAGGGATGGGCACTAAGTCACTTTCAACAGTTGAAAATCAGGATAAACATCATGGAAAACCGATGTCTATTCCTGATACCTTACAAAAGTGGCTTACTTATGATGAGGGAGTTACCACCTTGATGGAATTCTCGCAAGTTTCATCACATGCTCAGAATCGGTCTGCTCATGCTGAGGCATTTGAAGAGATTCCTGATGAACAAAGCGGAGACGAACAAGGTAATGAATCAGGTAATCTCTCTCGACACTCTACTCATTCCTCTTCCTATGTTTCTGATTCCCAGACCCAAGAGACTGCTAGCCCGCAGGATCTATCCCAGGGTGAGAGCTATATTTCTAATTCCTTGTCACCTAAGTCACCGGAATCCAAACAGCCAGCACATATAGATGTAGGAAATTATGAGGAGAGTGAACCCGAAGAGCAGCAACTCATTCGAAAGAAACCCAAAATTTCTCATGCTGCTACTTCTAAATCTCAGTCAAACCCTAGAGTGTCACACGCAACCACTCCACCTCACGAGAGTGGTTCACCCCTTGAACAATCTGCACATAGGGATTTTGATTTTGATGATGATTTTGTACCTCTTAAAGATACTGTTGCTTCAAGAGGACATGAAGCTTTAAAAACTTCAACCGTACCTTCACCGGTACGTACTGATGCTACAAAGAGGATCGGTTCTGATGTTGTACAAGAACACTTTGTAGCCTCTCAGCCTGAGATTCCAACTCAGGAACAAACAGCAATTGATCCCATAACTGCAAATTATATTTCTTATCAAGTTTCTGCAGGTACTTCTTCATATTTTGGATCAATTATTGAAGACATACACGAGCGTGAGACAGGGAGTGTGTGTGAGAGGTTAGGGAGAGAGGGACCTTCATTTTTAAGGCCCGAAACCGAGCGCCAAATACCAACAGAACGAGTATTAGAGCGAGGTCACCTAAACCAAACACCGTCCCTTAATTCTGAAAATCTTGAATCTCGTATGTCTTCTATGGAAAATCAAATGAAGCAGTTTGGGCAGTCAATGGGGCAGTTAGGGATGAATGTTGGAAATAATCAAAGGGCACTTGACGACTACGCAGCACGAATGGCAATTCAAGCTTCAGCTTTTACTGTTTTGACAAATCAGGTAAATGACTTGGGCCATGCTGCTGGTGTCTTGGGAAACACCCTGAATGACAGGATGGGAGCAATGGAGCTTACAATGGATAATCTGGCTGTGGAGATAAGCAGAGTTATGTTCGCAATCAGAAGTTTTGTGCCCCAGGAGTGTTTCGCGCCGCAACAACCTCCCCCCGATGCTGGTACAGGTGGTGCTAGTGGAGCAGGACCCTATGGTTCTGGTTTTGAAGATTTTGATACAGCTGGTGGATCTGGAGACCAGGGTGGAGTTCAGGATAACTCACCTAAGGGGGAGAGTATAAAGGAGACGAGACAGCAGGGAGTTCAAATTGAAGAAATTCCAGAACAAGCTGATCTTGTAAAAGAAATGGAAATTGAGCCGTCTATTGATGAAGAGGCTCTAAGAAAGAAAAAGGGTAAGGCAATAGCGATTGAGCAAGATGAGCCATTCGTTGATCTGAGTCATCAAGAAAAAGTACAGGAGGTATTTGACTCAGATTCCGATATGGAAGACGCACCGTTGAAACATGCTATAAAGAGATCATTGAAGGATCAAGGTGGAGGTGCTGGAATGTCTTTCGGATTGCCTGAAGAAATTACTGTTGATGAGGAAACCCTTGAAGCTCAACAGTTAGCCTTAGATCAAGCTGAGTTCTTTAAAATGAAGGCAATGCAAGATCGTGCTGCGTTTCAGGAAAAGAAAGTGGAGCTACAAGGGAAGCAGTACGATTATGAGCTTGCAAGGCTAGCTGATCCTCAAATTGATCTGGACAATAGAAGGATAGGGAAGAAGTGGGATGACGCAAGAAAGATATTGATGGGACCATGTACAAAAGGAGATCATAACAAGGAAGCAGATGATCTGTTCTACAACCTAAATTTGCAGAATCCAATGGCTGCTGACTACATAAATGCTTTAAAGAGATTAATTTCTAAAGTCAGGGTTGGATACAATTCAACGCAAAAGGAGTGGCAGGTTATTTTGTCTTTCACAGAAGGAGTCCCAATGTCTTTCATGTATGTGGATGACCAATTCATGACGAGAAGATCTGCATCAGAGTTGTTCTTGCTAGCAACAAAAATTCAATACTCTCATTCTGAGAATCTAAGCATTCTGTATAGGGATCAGTTAATGCGGCTAGCAGAGGACAAGGGTCCAGAATTCTCAGCATATCCAAATGTTGTCCGGATGGTGGTTGACAGTAAAATGAAGAGGGTGAGCCTGGAGGAAAAGGACTTAATGGAACTTTCAGTGGAATCTCTTAAGGCCGTCTGTAGGCAGATGATGGGTAAGGGATTCGCTTCTGAGCTTAAAGATAAATCAGTGAAGATCATTGAAAGTGTCATACTCAAGAAGAGCAATGAGGTGTGGAAGTGTGATGTCATTGGTCCGAACCCTCTTGATAATGTGAAGATTGAACCAGAGCTGATAGAGAGGAATTGGAATATTCTTCAAGCAATGAAGAATGTTGATGAAGCTCTGAATCTTCCTACTGGAGAACTGGAACAAGGAGAGATAAGGGAGGCAGTTGGTGTTCCAGGAAGAGACAGTGTATACTGGATACACTCTTTTGTTGATAATACAGCTGATGCCTTAGTATTCATAGATGCAGACCAGAATCAAACATTCTTGCATATGAGTAAACAATGGCTGCTGCAGACTCAAGATGCTGCATTTCTGGAGAAAGTGTTATATTTGTTCAAATGGGAAGATGTGGAAGTTAAGTATGTGACAGAAAAGCAGAGACTCGTGAGTTACCTGTCTGATGTAGTAGTGGAAAAGAAGCGATTGGAGCGAGATGCGGCTAGTGTCCACAATACTAACCGTGTCATAGGCTATCCCAAAATGATCTATTGTCAGTTTAAAGCTGATAAAACTCATAGGAAACCTCGGCTTATAATGAAGAAATTTGAGGAAATTCCAGAGATCAGGACTACTCAGGAGGTGGACAAACTCAGAAGGCTTTTCAAACATCCTTACCCAGAACCCAGGAACCCTCTAGAGATGGAAGCAGTAAGTTTGTTGAATACTAGGTGGACGCAACTTCATAATCCAGTATATAAGAAACAAAAGCAGCAGGAGGAGAAGCGCAGAAGGCAGAAAGAAGAAAAGGACCAAGCTGCTGAAGCTAGGAAGAGGAAACGGAATTAGGGTTAAAGGTCAGAGTGGTGTGAACTTGAAGTTGGAAAAACTTCATGTCTTTCGGTTGCTTTAACTCACTTGAGGAAAATTCATCTTAGAATGAATCCAATAAGGTGATATAAGTTTGACTAAAAGATATGAAATAATCCAGGTGATAGGAATCATTCAAATGATCTTTAATTCGAGGTTCGAATTCTGTTTCTAGTTTAAGTTCTTTGTATTGTTTTCGAGTACTTTTCAATTGTATATTTTTCAAGAATGTAATGTTAATTATCTTTTCTCGTCTCTTGTTTAGTTGAGTTATCCTTCATTAATTTGAATGTCATTGTTAGACAATCAAATTGGGGGAGATTGAAAGGCAGAGTGTATAAACTTGTAACACTGTAACTAAAGTAACTCAATTAAAAGAAAAGATACTTAACCTGAAGACAATCAAGAACAAGAGGTCACAAGAAATCAACACTAAATGAAGACAAGGTAATTGATACAATTGAACATGTTAACTATGATCAAGCCAAGAAGAAATCATTGAGAGAAGTTCAAGTCAAAGTTGTTCAGGCCTCAGTGATTTGAGAATTCGAGAATCAAGATCATAACTATCAGTATCAACAAGACCAATTGATTTCAAGTGAACAAGAAGGAAAGCAAATATTGGAAAGCCAAGTTACTAAGTGAATATGGTAATTTATTCAAGAAGCAGAAACACTATCAAGACTAGTCACTTATGAACCAGACCAGTGCATCAAGTGTCAGGACATTGATAGCAAGTTTATGTCAGTAATAAAGATCCATGTTCAAGAGCTTGTAGAAGAACAAAGAAGATATGAAGATATCACAAGCTCAAGATGTGCATTGAAGTTTCAAGTTGAATACCAGAATATTTTCTAAGTACTAAATGTTCTAGATGGCTAAGTCGAAATTCTCAAGTAGAAGTTCTACTTAGAATTTCGAGATGGCTAAGTAGAAATTCTCAAGTAGAAGTTCTACTTAGAGTGCAGCTTCAACATGACACATGGCATCTTCTGATTGGCAGATTTCCAAGCTTTCAAGATAAGACAAGATTTATGTGGACATCATTGGGCCACGTACATCTTAGTCTTTGAAGACTACAGGTCATAGATTACATGTAGTATAAATAGAAGCACTTGTGTAATGTTTTAGTTAGAGAGCAATATTGAGAAAAACACAAGAAAAAGAGAGAGAGTATTCACAGAGCTTAGAATCATTCACTTCTCTCTGAACTTCTGTTATACTTTGTAATGAATGTTGTAGCAACCTTTTCAAGTTATATATAAAGAAATATATTCCTTGAATCTGTGTGTTCATTTATTGCATCGTATTTATTGCTTCTCATAATCGAAAAGTTGTATTCACCCCCCCTCTACAACACATTTGGACCTAACAAGAAATACTGCCTGGTGATTGTAGATGATTTTTCTAAGTTTTCATGGACCTTCTTTCTGCACTCCAAAGATTGTGCAAGTGAAATCATCATCAATCATCTCAGACTAGTAAACAATGGTTCTGAAGTAAAAGTACAAAGAATCAGGAGTGACAATGGCACTGAATTCAAAAATTCCACAATGAAGATTTTCTGTGAAGAGAATGGAATTGTCCATGAGTTTTCTGCTGCTAGAACACCTCAACAAAATGGGGTTGTTGAAAGGAAAAACAGAACTCTCATTGAAGCAGCTAGAACAATGTTAAGTGAATCAAGATTGCCAACATATTTCTGGGCTGAAGCTGTCAACACTGCCTGCTTCACTCAGAATATTTCCTTGATCAATCAAGCTAGAGGATTGACTCCTTATCAGTTATTCACCAACAAGAAACCAACATTAGATTTTCTTCATGTCTTTGGATGTAAGTGTTTTGTGCTAAGAAATCATGGAGATAACTTGGGCAAGTTTGAAGCAAAGGCAGATGAAGCTATCTTTGTTGGATATGCAGCAGGGAAAGCCTATAGAGTCTACAATCTAAGAACCAACATTGTTATGGAATCTGTACATGTTGTGTTTGATGATCAAAAGATTCTAGGTCTAAATGATGAAGGCTTCCATGAAAAGTTGAGATTTGAGAATGAGGTAGAAGGAAGAATGTACATTGATGATGATGAGGAAAATGAAGATCATGGCCTTGGAAATTCATCTAGAGTTGTTGGTCCAACTAGAAGTGATGCTAACATTGGAAATGAAGCATCCGTTGACAGTCATACTAGATCATCAGATGCATCCGTTGACAGGCATTCTCATGTATCCGTCGACAGGCAAAATGGAGCATCCGTTGATAGACAAAATGATGCATCTGTTGACAGTCAACTTCATAACTCCTCAAGGACAACAAACTCAGGGGGAGTTTCTCAAAGTCAAAACTCAATGATCAATCAACAAGATCATGCTCACGTAGATGAAGCAACCTCATCTAGATCAAACCTTCCACCTTCAAGAAAATGGACCAGAGATCATCCTTTTGAGTTAATCATTGGTGACTCAAACTCAAGAGTCCAAACTAGGAGGGCCACACAAGAAGAATGCCTATACAGTAGTTTCCTGTCTCAAGAGGAACCTAAGAAAGTGGAGGATGCCCTTCTAGATCCAGATTGGGTCTTAGCAATGCAAGAAGAGCTAAACCAATTTAAGAGAAATAAAGTATGGAAGCTTGTGCCCAAACCTGATGATAGAGGTATCATAGGTACCAAATGGGTTCTCAAGAATAAGACTGATGAAAATGGCATAATTGTGAGGAATAAAGCTAGATTAGTGGCAAAGGGCTACTCTCAAGAAGAAGGAATAGATTTTGATGAAACTTTTGCTCCAGTGGCAAGACTTGAGGCCATCAGAATTTTCCTAGCCTATGCAGCACATGCCAACTTCAAAGTCTATCAGATGGATGTTAAAAGTGCCTTTCTAAATGGGGAACTGGAAGAAGAGGTATATGTCCATCAACCTCCTGGCTTTGAAGATCCAGAATTTCCAGAGTATGTATATCTTCTCTTGAAAGCACTTTATGGTTTGAAGCAAGCACCAAGAGCCTGGTATGACACTTTATCTCAATTTCTTTTGGAGAATCACTTCACTAGAGGTACAGTAGATAAAACCTTATTTCATAGAAATGTCAATGGTTCTTCAATACTTGTTCAAATCTATGTAGATGATATTATTTTTGGGTCTACAGATGAGAAGCTTTGCAAAAGGTTTGCCAAACTTATGCAAAGTAGGTATGAAATGAGCATGATGGGTGAATTAACTTACTTTCTTGGTTTACAATTAAAGCAAGTTAATGAGGGAATTTTCATAAGTCAAACAAAATATATTTATGATCTCTTAAAGAAATTTGACTTAATGGATTGTGCCTCTGCAAAAACACCTATGGCCACTGCAACTAAGCTTGAGCTGAATACTAAGGAAAAATCTGTGGACATCTCAAGCTATAGAGGCATGGTAGGCTCACTTCTATATCTAACAGCTAGTAGACCTGATATAATGTTTTCCACATGTCTTTGTGCTAGATTTCAAGCTGATCCTAGAGAGTCTCACTTGATTGCTATTAAGAGAATTTTCAGGTATCTCAAGGGAACACCAAACCTTGGCATTTGGTACCCAAGAGATTTTGGCTTTGATCTAATTGGCTATTCAGATGCAGACTATGCAGGTTGCAGAATTGATAGGAAAAGTACTACAGGCTCCTGTCAATTTCTAGAGAACAGGCTTGTGTCATGGTTTAGTAAGAAACAGAACTCAGTCTCCAAATCTACAGCCGAAGCTGAGTACATTGCAGCTGGAAGTTGTTGTGCACAGATTCTTTGGATGAAAAATCAACTTATTGACTATGGTCTAAAAGTTGAGAAGATTCCAATTTTCTGTGACAACACTAATGCTATTGCCATCACAGAGAATCCAGTGCAACATTCGAGAACCAAGCATATTGACATCAAATACCACTTCATTAGAGAGCATGTGATGAATGGTACAGTAGAAATGCACTTTGTGCCAAGTGAAATGCAGCTTGCAGATATCTTCACCAAGCCTCTTGATGAATCTTCATTCACAAGGTTGGTAGGTGTACTAGGTATGATTAATTTTTCATAATTCCTAGTGGTATCTAATCATACTGTATTGCAGCTAGAAATGTGTTTTGATTTACTTGAGAATTAAAAACTCTCAGAATAACTCTTAGCAGAAATTTTGTTTAAGGCAAAATTTGCTTATCAACGGATATCCTTTTATCCGTTGGTAGTATAAACACATTACTAGATTTTCGTATGTCAACGGATAACAGCTTGTCCACGTCATCGATGGATAAACTGTTTTCTCAACCGTCCAATCTTTATCCGTTGATATACATATTTCTCTTTATAGCCGTTGGTAAACGTGTATAATTAGTCACGGCTGTACTTCTTTTCTTTTCATTTATTATCTGACAGTTACTTTTGTCTAATGGGGTAATTACTTTTAATTATTTCATTTTTAATTCTTGGAAAATATAAAAGGCTGTCTTGTGCCCTCACATCTCACCTTTATTTATTTTCAAGAATCTCATTAGTTAACTGCATCTTCTTCACTAAATCTCTCTCTGCAACAAAAGTTCAAACACTTCAATGACGCCTATTGTTAAGATGATGTCTTCCACCGGGTTTACCTATGAGAAGAACAATTTTGCGGCCTTTGTGGATACAGTGAACGCTCCAGAAGCATATCACACCATGATGAATTTTGTGAAGAAATGCAAACTGTCATATGCTATGACTGCCACCACTCCTCTAATCCATGAGGTAATTGAAGAGGTGTGGGCATCTGCTGAGTACAATGGAACAGACGGTACACTTGCTTTTTCTTTGAAGGGTAAAAATTATGTAGTTAATTCTGATGTGTTAACTGCTTGTTTAAAATTGCCTGAGAATAACTGTCTGAATGTACCCAGTAATGCTGAAATTGTTACCATGCTTAATTCCATGAATTATACCCTTAGTACTGAGAACTTAGGGAAAATTGTTAGGAAAGGTATGGTTAAAGAATGGAGTTATCTTTGTGATGCCTTCATTAAAACTTTTTTTGGCAAGATTAGTAACTTTGATGCTGTTACCAATTCCATGCTAGTTATGCTATGTATGCTTTTGACTGATAAATTCTATAATTTTGGCACACTAGTCATGTATGAGATAGCAGCTAAATTAGGAAAAAGGGAAACTAGGAGCAAGAATGTTTATTTTGCTAGATTTTTGATGCTCCTAGCACTGCATGTATCTGAGAATGAGCTATCCATTGCTAACCCGGATAGCAAGTTCCATTGTTTTGTTCAGGAGAAGAGAGTCTTAAGTGATTTGATTCGAATGAACCTAAATGCAGAAGTACAATTGGTATATCTACCAATTGTTCAGGTAACTGTTTCCAACCCTGAAACTCCTATCTCCAACCCCCAAATTTCTTTGCCTTCTAGTGTCACAATGGAGTTTGTGGCTGTGACCAAACAGGCTCCTACCAAAGTGACCAAATCCAGAGTTCCAAAACCACAATCTAAAAGACAAACCTCAGGTGTCTCTCAAAAGGCACCTGTTGCAAAAACTACCAAAACTCTTGAGGGGAGTGTGAAGGTGGTAGTGAGTGGTGAGGGACAGGGTGAACATCAAAAAAGCCCTAAGGATAAGGAAGGTGAGGCAGGTACAACCAACATTTCAGTCTCTCAAAAGACTGTTAATGAACCTACAAGCCAAATTCTAGTTACATCCTCTCAACAGGGTGTGACTACTGATTTAAGTTCCATTCCAGGAACACTGCACAAAAGGGCAAGAGACACAGATAGCTCTCACTCAAAAACCTATGGTAGAAGAGTAAAATCCAAAACCATTGGGGAATCACAGGGTGCACACACTGTACAGCAAACTGTACCTTCTTAAATTCAGTTTGATGTGACTTCAATAAATGTGGAGTCACAGCCCCTTGATCTTAACCTTCAAATCGATACACATTTTGATCCACCATCACCAACTCCATCTCTGGATGTGGATATGATATCTGCATCAATTCCTGATTCTCCATCTTTAAAATTCTTGGAGAAGCCCCACTCAACAATTGGTGGTCATCATCTTTTAGATGATTTGTTGGGCCATCAATCTTCCATTCCTGAATTCACAACACTATCTGTGGCCTCTTCCTTAAAATCAATCACCACAGATTCAGTGTTGGTTTTCACTTCAACGGATACTCTTTTTCCTTCATCAACGGATATCCTTCATTCGTTGACAAGTGTTTCTCCATCAACGGATATGTCTACAACTAATTATCCGTTGATAACAATAACTACTACATCAACGGATACACTTTATCCGTTGACAACTCTCTCTACCACTGCAAAATGTGACATTCTCATGTCAACTGTGGAGGAGTTTGTAGTAGTTGAAACACTTTTAGGAATGAGGGAAGGGAGTGAGAGGCTGCCTTGTGAGCAGGCAAAAGGAGAGAAAAACAATGAGAGGCTGACCATTTCTTCCGGTCAGGCAAAAGGAGAGCTAGAGAGTTCCACCTTAGTAGGTGAAGGTGAGGGTGTGAGAGGTGTGAGCCAGGGGGAGCCCCTGATGCAAGAAAAGAGAGATGAGAGAAGAGAAGGGACTACAGGAGAAATAAGGCAGGAAGATTCAGCCATTGCAAGTGAGTTAATGGAGGTTAATGAAGCTTCCAAAGAGATGGAATTTAGACAAGAATATCAGTCAATTATTGACTCCATCTCTTTGGATCCTGAAACCTTTGCTCATCCTGTTTCTGCCTATCAAGTCATGGCACAACAGGGCAATGTGGAGGCAGAGAAGGCAATGCACCTAGTGCACACCTTAGAATCTCTTCAAAGAGCAAAAGAAGCTTTACAAACCCTGTCTCCAAGTGCTGGAAGTGAAGAGTTTGGCAGTGATGACAGTCAAAGTTCAGATGGTGAAGAAATCAATGAGGATGAGACTCCAGGATGGATGTTTTCCAATGCCACTGAACTTGGGAATCTCAATGTGGAAATCATGAAGCAATATCAATCTGCTAAGGCTGAGCACCAAACTGTAGACCCACAGAGAAAGACTGTTCTTGAGCAAGTTATGGCCTCCTTGAAATTACAAAAGATGCAATCTGTTATTCAAAGAACACAACAGGAGGAGGTCAAGTCTGCAATTAGAGATATGAAGATAGCACTAGATGCCAGGATTGAGGCACTAGCTCCTACTACCACTCAGAAGGTGCTTTCTAGCAAACTTCTCAAAGAAGATAGTCTGGCTAAGTCTGTTCAGCTTCTTTCCTCCAGAGTGGATAGTATGGAATCTCAAATGCACACTATCATTGCCAATCAATCAAAACAGACTCAACTACTGGAAATGCTACTTGCAGCTTCAACCCCAACCCTTGATGCTAACAAAAAGGGGGAGAAAATGGAGAAAATGGGAACAAGCACAGAAGAGGCTGCAACATCCACTGGCCAAATTCAAGCTACCAGTAGTAAGATAGCACAGATTGAGGGGGAGCAACAACCAATTGTAGTGGTCAATCCAACAGAGTTTGAAATAAAGGCTTCCCCTGTGAAGAAACAAGTGGCTTTGCCTGAGATTCAAAGTTTAGAAGAAATCTCAGATGGTGAAAGGCAAGCCAGAATAGAAGCTTTGGAAAAGATCAACAAGGAGACTAATGAAAGAATTCTAAAGGCAGAGAGGATGATCAATGAATCAATTGCATCATCTCTGTTCCTTAATGCTCAATCTTCTGCTCCAACAATATCAACCACAATCATGAAGGTGCTCACTCCAACGGTTGTGGCTCCTACATTCTATGATGCTGAGCCATCATATGTCAAAGAGTTTGAACCAACCATCAATACCAGAGCCTACTCACCTCCAAAGGAAAATGGGAAGAACAAGCTTCAGTTAGACTACCCATTTCCCAAGGATGATGAAGAAAAGCTAATGGGAAAGACAATCATGGAGTTCAAAGTACAGACAAATAAGAGTGTAAGAGATTGGATGGCTGTAATCATGAGGAATGGAAAAGTATTAAATATATCCAACAGCCATCCTAGATTTGTGGAAGCTAAAAGAGAAGAAGTCTCCAGAATCCAAAGGGAAGCCCATCCAAGTACAGAAAATCAATATGAAAACTCAGATGAGAAGCAAGCTAGGCTGGCTCAAGAGTTAATGGATGAGGTAGAGGTTGAAATGAAGGAACCTGAGGAAGTTCCCAAATTCAAACCTAAAAGAAGGAAAGCTAAAACCAAGAGGGTTCTTTCTCCAGAACCCTCTCCAGAAAAAGAAACCATTGGCTCATCAGTACCTATATCTGCAACAGTAATCGACCCAACTGTAAACTTTCATGGTGACCCCATAATGCCTAAAGAAGAACCAATGAATTTTGATTCAATTGAAGTTCCTTCATTCTTGCTGAATCCAAAACAGAAGAAAAGGGCTCCAAAGAAGCAACTTTCAAAGGGACCAGTTCAAGTTGCTAGGGTACCTGCTATTGTCAAACAACCAATCTTGGAAAACAAAGAAGACTTTATCTATCAGGCAGAAATTGAAGAATACTCTGGCATGAATCTATATTTGGATGAATTGTCAGAAGTGAGAGGAATTGATAAGTACAAGAATCAGCCTGAGAGATTAGTGTTTGTCTACAAGGGAGGAAGTCAGAGGACATGGCCATTACAGAAGGTTCTTGGAGAGAATTATCATACACTAACCAAAGTGTTCTCAGCATTCAAGAGACACACAGGGTTCTCTGAGACAGCCAGAAGGGAGATAATCAGCAGAATAGAAGAAATAAGGAGAGAATGGAACTCACCCTCAAGTCTACCAAAGAAAATGAAGATCCCATATAATGGACAGAAAATCCACATTCAACCCTTTTGGATGATGGAGTTCAGGGATGAAGAGGGCACTAGGAGATTCTTCAGGTTAGAAGACCAACTGTCAAAGGCTAGTTCTGATTACCTAAGATAGTTACAACTAAAGCTAAATCCAAAAGTTGTTGAAGAAGATACCTTCTATAGGCAACTTCAAGTGCAAATTGAGTCCAACTCTGCCAAGGAAGGAAAGTCAAGGGTGCAGCCAACCAGAGAGAGGAAACATCATTAATCTGCTCAATCTAAAGGAGCACATCTCTGATAAGTTTCTTAGAGCTTTCTGTTTTTAATTTTTGTAGCTTAAATACAATTTTTGCATACTGTAGTGTGTACATATCTTTAGGAATGTTTTGTTATCATCAAGGTTCAAAATTTATGCTTTATTGCCATCAAGTATAAATTGGGGGAGATTGTAAGGAATATGTTGTAGTTGATGATAACTTAACATTCAAGCGAAATTGTATAAGTCAAGTTTTGTAACTGTCAACGGATAAGACCTTATAACTCTATTCGTTGACAGGTAGCTCATCAACGGATGAGGTTTTGTAGCATACTGCAATATCTTTATTTATCAGTTGATAGTGTTTTTATTCAGAGTCATGTTGACCATCAATGGATAGGCAGAATAGGGTAGCCAATTGTAAATAAGCTATGCTATGTAATTCTGCCTAAATGAAAGTGTATCAACGGATGAGAACAGGGCTCTATCAATGGATATAACTCAAATCTACTCGATCAACGGATACAGCTCAAACTACCATCAACGGATAATTGTGCACAACATCAACGGATAATCATTGTCACTTTATCCTTTGCTAGCTGGGAATTAGCAGTTGATAAGGACAGGTTTGACTGACAGATCACATGGGTTGATAGTAGGTATAAAAAGCAGTATGGCAGCCATACTTTGGAAACACAGAAGAAAGAAGCATTCCATTTACACAGTACATACAAGAAAGGTGCAGGGGACATATCTGTTCACAAGGACAACCTTTCGGCTACATGTGGATTTGGAGTGGAGTAGCAAGTCAACTTGAATTAGATTAATATTATCTTATTCCTGTAGTACTTGTAAACTTGGGATATATAACCAAGTGTAGCAACTCTTTAGAAACTAAGAAAACAGACATATTTGCTTAGGGTTTCTTGAATATCTTTAGAAGCAAAGAGTTGTAAACACAGAAGCTGTGTACATTTGTATCACAGAGTTTTCTTCAAATAAAAGTCTCAGGTGGTACATTTAACCACCTGATTTTTTATGTGTTTGTGAACCATTTCTTATTCAGCAATGATCTCCTTATAGATTTCTGTGGTTTTTATCAGAAATTTATAACTATCAAGAATTGTATTCAACCCCCCTTCTACAATTATACAAGTGTGTAATCTGGGAATAACAAAGCTAGATTTGGTAGAGAACATTGTGTTTCTTCTTATGTACAGCAAAAGAGAATTTTCTCTGGCATTACAAAGAAGGACAATGAAAAGAATCTAGATGAAATACCTGCAATTCATTATCCACATCATGTTCAGGTAATTCTTAAAACTCATCTTCCTACTCTCTACAATTCTTCTTTCTTTTGTGGTGAAATGGCTCAGGAATCTCATTTGGAGGAGAACCCACCTGTGTCTACCCAAGTAGCCCAAAACATTATAGTTTCTGAAACAATTCAAGAACAAAGTTTTAATCCACAGCCTATTGTTTCAAAGAAACCAACCTCTGGTGTTTCTCAAAAGACATCAGTTGTAAGGAAGAGAAGATTTGTTGTGTCAAGTAGTAGTAGTTCTAGTGAAGATGATGATCATATATCTCTTGCTGAGAGAGAAGAATTGAAGGCTGCAATTCGACTTTCTAAGCTAGGACAAAGAGATGAAGCACCTAGTCACAGCCAGGCTGCAGTTTCTCAAAAGATTGTAGTACTTAAAAAGGGAAAACAGTTACTGGATACTGTCTCTCAAAAGACTGTGTCTATTGAAAAAAGATCTTATCCCAAGATCACTTCTGTGTCTACACCTCTTGAGTCTTCTCAGGATAAATCTTTTGCTCACTATACCAGGAGAACAAGGAGAAAGATTCAATTGTCACCCACACACACAGAGTCTAGTCCAACTAATATCATGCAGGTCTCTACAAATGAACTTACAATCAAGTCGGCAAATGACTATAGAGATCTGGATATTGATTCTTCATGGGAAACTACATTATCATACAGACTGGCTATGGGACTAATTTCTCTCAAAGTGAAGTTATCAAGGCCTGTTCTAGATTTTCTGGTTGAAAGAGTACCAAAACTTTTATATCCAGATGAATATGGACTTCTACATCAAAGACTTGACTTAATGAAGATGTATTTCTATGTATCTGTCAGAAGACAATTAGTCAAGAAATTTGGACTCTCGAAGCATGTTGCACTTCAATCACTTCATGCATATTTATTTGACAAGGATGTCATTATTGAAGATGCTTCAGCTCAAGGTGAACAACTGGAGGAAGTAGATAGAGGAATGCAGTCAACAGAAGATGCTATTGCACCAGTGGTGGATAGTAGGAAAGATCAGATCACAGTCACTGCAACACAAGAACCATCTAGTCAGAGGTTGGATGACTCAGGAGCTGTGATAGCTGATGTTGAAAGGTCTTCTGTGATGACTGAAATTGCAAGTGAGAAACCCTATGATATGGGAGGAATAACTTTGACTGGTTTTCTTGAAGATCAAACAAATATTATTCAGTTAGAGTCTATCCACCTTGAGGGTGAGTCTCAGCAAACAACACTTAAAGACGGTGACATACTAACTATGGTGTCTAATGAAGTATTACTGAAGACATCAGAGTCTAGTAAAGAACCTGAAAGTGGTATACTGGAGCCTGTAGTCTCTGGAAGGAAAGAAGATGATTGTAAGGGTTCAGAGATTATAGCAGCTCACTCCTTGGAGAAAACCTCAAGCCCCTTTCCAAATGAGGAACCCTCTCTCCATGTGAGTTCAGGTATAAAAACTTCTTCTAAACTCTATTTTTCTGTAGGTCATGAGAGCACTTATCCAAATTTGAGTGATATACTTGAAAAGATGGATATTGATCCACAATCAGAGCGGATGGCTCCTGACCAGGCAAAAGGAGAGGTAGAAAGAGTGTTGACTTTAGATAGTCAAAGTGAGAATGAGGGTATGGATGATCAACTCCATAGTGAGGGAGAGAAAATTAGGAAACCACCATCGTTTGATTTCTGGGATCAGGTTTTTCCTGAATCTTGGTCTAATAATCTTGGTATGGATGCTGGTACTTATTCTTTTATCAAGATGTATGAGAAGAATGACTTAGCAAAGCACAACTCAAAGCCAGAAGTTAAAGCTCAGAAGCAAAAAGAAAGGCTTGCAGGAATTATAAACAGAAGAGGTGAAAGGCTAAGACAAACTTCTACACCATCAGTACCAGAAGATATTTCTAATGATCCAAGTATTCCGTTGTATGTACTACCAATATCAGCAAGAATTGAGACATCAACAGTATCTGATCAATCTAAGGAGGAGTCAGGATTTGTAGATGTTAGTACACAGAATACTGGTGAAGGACAAGAAGAACATATTGCAGCTTCAGATCAGAGAGATGAAGATGTTTGTAAATCTAATCAAGTTTTATTACTTGAATATCATTCTACACAGGCAACTTCTTCTACAAGACTTGAATCTGAAGATATTCCAAACACTTCCAAAGTTGAAGTCGATTCTGAAGTTTTACAAGATATTCAGAAATCTCAAGTTGAAATTCAATCAGGACTTCAAACACTTGAAGATAACCAAGTCACTATTATGGAAAATCAAGCAGTTCTGATGAATCTCATTTGTTCTGTTACTGAATCTCTTGGAATTAATGTTGCTGATGTCAAAAAGGGGAAGATAAAGACAATTCAAAGACAACAACAACAACAGACTGGGGATAAAAGAGGAACTGGTAGAGATAAAGATTGTGACAGAGGTGAATCTCATCATGGAAGTGGTAAAGGAAAAGAAGCATCAAATAGTTGAATTCTTTCTTCTAAGTACTGGATACTATGTCTGTATCTGAAAGATGAGGTACTTAACTTCATGATTTTTGAATTCATAAATTCTATTCTGATTGTATTGTTATATGTTTTGACATCAACAACTCAGATTTATGCTTCAGATTTTAAAGCATAAATAGGGGAGATTGTTAGGAATAATTCATGAGTTGTGATGTTAAGAATAGAATTTTACTTATACTTCTTGTATATCCTGATTTATAAAGGATTTAGCACCTTGTATAGGAAATATGTGTTAGACAGTTATCTGTAAAGTTTAGTCAGGAATGAACAGTGCATCAAGTACTACATGTCAGGAACTGAGGTTGAATCCTGATATGTCAAGTTAACTACTGATCAAGTACTGATGAGATGGTCAAATCCTGATGCAAGATGGAATCCTGATATCAGTCGTGTTACTGATGATGTCATTATGGATGCTACAGAAACTGGCAAGTGCTATAAAACATGATCTTTGTTTGAGGAACAAGCAAGAAGATTTTATGAAGGAAAGAATTTTCTATTGATGGAAACTATCAACTGGACGGCAGAACATTGTCATGTATAGATTATCTTTCTGTGATTAGTTGATAGGAAGCATTATAAATACTCTCTCTATATCATTGTAAAAGAAGTTCATGAGGTTTGTAATCGTAAGTATACGAGAGTGCAAACAGAGAGAAATTTATATTGTCAAAAGCTGCTAAAGGTATTGTACACCTTTGGTAGAGTTTGTATTTGATTTATTTAATACAAACAGAGTTTGATTCATTCATTTTTTCTTGTTCATATAACCAAGCAAAAATCAGACACGATTATATAACTTGTATTCAACCCCCCCCCCCCTTCTACAAGTTATTCGAGTAAACAGCATGATATGGTACATCAAAGCAGAATCATATATCAACATGGAAAACTTTTATAATTTAAAGAACAAAGTAATTTGTCAAGATTTTATAAATTCACAGCAACTTATAAGGAATCATGGACTAGAGAAAATCTGAAGTTTAAAAGAAGATTTAAGAAATTCTCAATTACTCAAATCTCACTCTTATCGGCTAAGCACTCATAGGCTATAGCTGCCAAAACCGGCATGACAATAATAAGTTTCAATAATTAAGAAGATCTCAATTCATTCTCGATTTAAACTGTCACTGAGCAACACATGCCTCAACGACAATCTAAACCTCGAATTAGTTTACAACAATTTGAAGAAAATCTTTCTTTAAAGAATATTAATAAAGACGAGGAATATTGATATAAAATGATTTTAAAAGAAATCAACACCTGAACAATAGGTGAGGAAAATAAACAATGACAGAATAATGTTAGTAGTATTTTTGTGTGTTCGTTCGCAGGGAAGGACTGAATGTAATATCAAGTTCAAGTTTCTTATCTCTCACAATTTAGAAGTGTAGAAGAATGTTGTGTTTGTTTATAAACTAAATTAAACTAAACTAAATTAAACTAATTATCAATAGAGAATAAAATATATGAGGAAAACAATCCAAGAACTGGGGTTCTTCACTTGGTTTCAATGCACATTCAATATCTATGTGATGTCTACGTTCTTACTCTGCTGAAAACAATTCTTCTAAGGTTATAATGTTCTCTTCCAAGATACAATATAATGTCTACAACTATACCCTAATTGTCACTTCCGTGATACAATCAAAGACAATCATAAACTATTAAGCTCCAAGAATTATAAGTCTCACAACTCTCCTATTAATCTTCCAATCAAATATTAGAGTTATGTCTGTTAAATCATGTACTAAAATTGCAACTCCTCTTCCAAGTTATTACAATCCCTAAAATCCAATCAAAGGTTCATGACTCCCCTAATTGTGTTAAGCCCTCAATAACAGATCAGCAAAGCAAGAAAATCACAGATAATTAAACACACATGAATACCAAGGAATACTACCCAATCCTTAGATTAAAGATTTGGTTACACATAATTAAAGAAGAAAACAAATAATAATGATAATGAATGAAAACATAATATTGAAGAAAGAATTGAAGATCGAAAGTACCTTGATACGATTAAAAGCTATGAATTGTTATGATTTACAATGGTAGGATGTGTTTAAATAGGCTCTACAAATCTTGCCCAGCAAGAAATTGCCTTCTATTACAACTAGAATTCAATTAAGGTATTAAAAATTGCCCAAAATACAATTAGAACTAGAAAAGGGCAAAACAGTAATTTCTCTGCTCCCATCTATCTGCTGGTCGTGCTTCCTGGGCCCACCACACGCGGCCTGGTCGTGTAAGACCTATCCCATATTGTAGAAAATCTCTCAAGCTTCGCGTGGGCAGTAAGATCGCTGAAAACGGACTTCTAGAACTCCAGATATGGCCCAAACAGTATAAGCTGCGCAGCCCTTCTCAAAAATCCGAATTTTAATCAATTAATTCTCCAAAAACGATAGAAGCATCAACCTTAATCAACATTCTCGTAAATCTGCACAACTAGGCAAAAAACATCAAAACTACACAAACTTGAGTCCAAAACAATCAATTTAAGCCGAACGGAGGCATTCCAAGTGGATATAAAATCCACTTATCAAACCCCCAAACTTAAACTGATGCTTGTCCTCAAGCATAAACAATTACATCTACCTAATTAGTACCACTTCCGTAGGTGATCACGGTTGCATTTGGCATATGCAACAAGCCCTTTAAACCCCTAGGCAGCCCTAGTGGACGAGTAAGGTCTCGTGAGGGCCTATAGTGAATGTACCCACAAAATCCATTTAACCTAATGCAATGCAATGCATGAATGCAACTAATATGAAAAATGCAAAGATCCCCTTGAAACTCACCAACACCAACTAACAAGCAAATATCTCACTGAATATAACAAATCCAAGCAGAGCTCGACTAAGTTCCCGTATAATAACAAATACATGAACAGAAACGTGCGTGTGTGCAATGCTCATCAGAAATACTCCCAAAACTAGGTCAAAAATCATACATGCTTTCCGCCAAGACAATCACAGGTTTATAAACAGAATAGACTGTAGACACTTCATAACCTAGGAACACCTCCACCCTTATCCAAGGTAGACAGAAACTAATGCTTTATTACTACGACACATAATACTATATACAATACACATGCTTATTTAACCGTGCAATGAATGAGACCCCAAAAGGCTTATACAATAATACCCATGTAGCGAGTGTTAGGTCAGCAATCCCAAACCACAAGGGCTTTAGGTTACTAGGACTAAGTCCCCTCAGACTTAATTACTCGAGTATTAAAGAGCTCACTCTGGTTAATTTTGCATACAAAACAACAAACTAATGACTTTTTTTTTCTTCTTTTTTTTTTGTTCTGATTTTTTTTTTTCCCGCAATCTGGAATGAGCCTTTCTCATTTCCAACCCTAGACTACTCATATAAATATGAGCCGGCTACTAGCCATTTGACACCTAGCCTTTATTAACAACTTAGCATGAAATTCCTGTTTTCCCCCAAACTTAGACTTTAATGTTCCTACGCTATAAAGGGAATAACGAAAATTCTAAATATAAACAAGTGATTAAATCTCAAAACATCCAACAGGCATGACCCTAACCTAGCCCAAAAGCACCCCAATGAGACCGTGAAATAAATTTTGTTCCCGTAACATGCAAGTCAATTTCATAAAAACTATAAATCAGCCCTCTACTCATCATCATCACACCCAAATCAACATCCACATATCAATCAGAATCAGCTCGTCCTAAAGGATCATGAAATATGCATGCCATGAAAATGCAACTAATATGACTCACATGGTATACGAAAATAAAACAAAATGTCCTATATGAACACACGTAGATAATACAACATATATGCATGATTTACTACTACTAATATGCAAAGCATGAAATCCTACATGAACACATAATACAACAACAACTTACTAATCCCTCAAACCACCCCCAAACTTAAAATATTCAATGCCCTCATTGAATGGAAGTAAATACAAGGGATAGCAGCAACATACCTACTCGTCCTCTTCCTCCTCGTCCGAAGAATCAGGTGGAGGATACGGAGTCCGAGCTCCAAAGATAGGCCACTGAACAGCAGTATCGGGTGACTGAAACTTTGCCTCCAAGGCTATGCCCATGTCCTCAGAATACTATACTCCGCTTTAGCATCCTCATTCACAAATCTCTCCACTCCATCTCCCACAACATCATTCTCATTCAAAGATGGAGGAACACTACTACCACTACCCATTAACCGTTGCCCAATTGAATCCAAGAGGTGAAATTGCTAGATGATTCCCCAGAAAAATCGAATTTAATCCCCCTTGCACTTTGAATGGATGAAAGTTGAGAATTTTTGGGGGTTTATATAGATGGGTTTTGTGTATGTATAGGTTTATGTATATGTAGGAGATGTAAGAAATTGAGATGAATTTAGATATAGAATAGGATTTGGGTGTGTTTAGGATTTGAATTTAAGTTAGGATAGGAGTTGAAGATGATAAGTTGAAGATTTGGGTATATAATAGAAATAGGATATGAGAATGAATAAAAGAAGTGAAGAAAATTGGGGTTTAAGGTACAAAAATTCGCACACTGCAGTGGAGAAGGGCGCTGACAGCGCTAGGGCGCAAGTTGCGCGGGTTGAAACAGCGTGATAGGGCGCTGACAGCGCGGTGGAGCTGTTGGCACAGCACGGTCCTGCGTTACTCGGCGCTGGCAGCCCCTTGTGGCGCAGTCAGCGCGGTACTGTTCTGTATTTTTTTTTTTTTTTTTTTTTGAAAGAAGTAAAAATCCTATGCTACACCAAGGTACAAAAATGCTTGGGTTGCCTCCCAAGAAGCGCTTCTTTAACGTCAATAGCTTGACGTTACTTCCTCAACTCATGGTGGTTTCAAAAGAATAACTGAACCATCTTCAACAGACAAACCATTCATACGAACGTTGACATCCGGTTTGCTTGATTTCCACAAATCTCTTCCATCAGATTTCAACTTGATTTTACTACCCAACGGCCAGATTTTCTTCTTTTTCTTCTTCACACCTCTAAGATGCTTCTCTGACTCAACCGGCTGAACAAAAATTTCTTCTTCCTTATCATCGGTTTTCCACCTTCGCAACACGTTATCATGCCCCTCTTCAAAAATCACTAGCTCATTATTTAAAAGGACATACCTCAAATTAGCAGGTAGAGGTTTAAGTTCCACCTGTGGTGCCTCTGAAAGTGTAAAAACCATCTCAACTTCTGTGTCTCGAACAACAATTTCTTCTTCTTCTACTACATCATCTAACACCCGTTCTGCTCCCATGAAATGTTTATTTTCGAGCTACACAATTTCATCAACTATGTCAACAGTAAAACAAGTTGCTCCAAAAGGAGGCATCTTCATTACTTTGTTCAGATCAAATTCCACTTTGTCCTCGCCAACATTCAATGTCAATTTTCCAGCTTTAACATCGATAGTAGTGCCAGCAGTAGCCAAGAATGGCCTTCCCAAGATAATAGGCATCTCGACATCTTCATCCATCTCTAACACCACAAAATCACAAGGTATGACAAATTTATCCACTTTGACAACCACATCTTCAACGACCCCCAACGGATATTTAACAGAACGATCCGCCAACTGAAGTGAAATCCGTGTCTTTTTAAGCTCTCCAAGACCAAGTCGTTTGCATATTGAATATGGCATCAAACTCACACTAGCCCCTAAATCACACAAGGCTTTCATGTTCTCCATCTTCCCAATAGTGCAAGGCAAAGAAAAGCTTCTCGGATCTTTCAATTTCTGAGAAATGGCCTTTTGGATGACTGCACTGCATTCAGCATTGAGAGTAATGGTTTCTGCATCCTCAAGTTTCCTCTTCTTTGTCAACATCTCCTTAAGAAATTTAGCATAGAGTGGCATTTGATTCAAAGCTTCAGCCAAAGGAATATTGACATGCAACTGCCGGAACATAGTCAAAAACTTCTCGTACTGCTTCTCTAACTGTCTGTTGTGAAGTCTCTGTGGAAATGGAATAGGAGGAACATAAGGTGGTGGAGGAACATACGGCTTTTCTGGTTCTTCTTCCTTCTTCTCTTTTTCTGACTTTTCTGCATCGATCTCTACTATCTCACTTTCTTTTTCAGCATCCTTCTCTTTAGGCTCAAGAACCTCAACCTCGGGCAACTCTTTTCCGCTCCTCAAAGTAATTGCATTGCATTGTTCCTTACCAGTCTGGTCAGGTTGACTAGGAAGTGATCCTTGCTCACGAACACCCATCTTGGAGGCAATCTGTCCAATCTGTGTTTCTAGCATCTTTTGAGATGATGCCATCTGCTCTATTCTTGATTCCATATTAGCCTGCCCCAGAGGTTCCTTGCATAATCTTATTTAGTGCAACCTCCCAATCAGCTGGTTCTTTCTTCGGAGGAGGTTGATACTGCTGCTGTGCTTGATACGGTGGTCGTGACTGAAAACCAGGAGGTTGATTCTGCCTTGGAAATGAATAAGAAGGATTAGCCGCATGATTATTACTGTAAAAAAGATTGTTGTTTGGCCTTTGATTTGGATTGTAATATGAGTTATTCTGAACAGGCCACGGCTGTCTTCCCTGAATAAAAGATGCTTCTTCTGGAAATTGTTGCACATAAGAGTTCTGACTATCACCATAATCATTATACCCCTCCATAGGTGAAGAAATAGCATTCACATTTGCTCTTTGTCCTCGCACCTCCTGAGTTAGAGTATCCAATTTTTGAGCCAGCATGTTGATCATCTCAGAGTCTTGTGCTGCTTTAGTTGAGCTCGTCCCACTAGGTGCCCATGAATAGTTATTAGATGCCAATTCCTCAAGGAGTGCTTTAGCCTGTGTAGTTGGTGCCTTCTTGAAATTTCCACCAGCAGCCACATCCAAACTCAAACGAATATCTGCATTCATGGCCCCATAAAAAGTACTAATGATCTGCCAATCTTCCAAGCCGTGATGTGGACACTTCCTCAATAGTGCCTTGAATCTCTCTCATGCCTGATATAGACCTTCACCCGGTTGTGCTTTGAAACTCATAATCATAGTCCTCAATTGTTGCGTCTTGTCAGAAGGATAATATTTGGACAAAAATGCAGTAGAAAGACTATCCCATGTGGCAACCGTAGTGTTTGGAAGTTGTTGAAACCATTCCAAAGCTCTTCCCTTAATAGAGTAGGGAAACATATGGAGACGAATCTTGTCACTCGTAACACCATTGATTCTGAATGAGCCACACATCTGCACGAAACGCTCTAGATGTCTGTGTGGATCCTCTAGTTCAATGTCTCCTTCAAAAGCTTGATTACTGATCATCTGAATTAAGTTTGGATTAATGTTAAATTGGGTTGCACCAATCTCTGGAGTTTTGTACATGCAATTAGCAGGATTTGGTGTCTCATGATCCCAAATAGAAGTCTCATCAACATTATCATTAACAACAGCTTGAGCTACCGGCTCTCCCATCTTAGCTTTCTCTTTTCTGATCTTTCTCAAAGTACGCTCGATTTCAGGGTCAAATTCCAATTTTCTAACGCAAGATGCACGTCACATACACCTGAAAATCACCAACAAAACAACTTGTGGAACCAATTAAAATCTAAACAATAAGAAACAATTAACCTAAACTCAAGTATACTGCCTTCCCCGGCAGCGGCGCCAATTTGTTAATAGTATTTTTGTGTGTTCGTTCGCAGGGAAGGACTGAATGTAATATCAAGTTCAAGTTTCTTATCTCTCACAATTTAGAAGTGTAGAAGAATGTTGTGTTTGTTTATAAACTAAATTAAACTAAACTAAATTAAACTAATTATCAATCGAGAATAAAATATATGAGGAAAACAATCCAAGAACTGGGGTTCTTCACTTGGTTTCAATGCACATTCAATATCTATGTGATGTCTACGTTCTTACTCTGCTGAAAACAATTCTTCTAAGGTTATAATGTTCTCTTCCAAGATACAATATAATGTCTACAACTATACCCTAATTGTCACTTCTGTGATACAATCAAAGACAATCATAAACTATTAAGCTCCAAGAATTATAAGTCTCACAACTCTCCTATTAATCTTCCAATCAAATATTAGAGTTATGTCTGTTAAATCATGTACTAAAATTGCAACTTCTCTTCCAAGTTATTACAATCCCTAAAATCCAATCAAAGGTTCATGACTCCCCTAATTGTGTTAAGCCCTCAATAACAGATCAGCAAAGCAAGAAAATCACAGATAATTAAACACACATGAATACCAAGGAATACTACCCAATCCATAGATTAAAGATTTAGTTACACATAATTAAAGAAGAAAACAAATAATAATGATAATGAATGAAAACATAATATTGAAGAAAGAATTGAAGATCGAAAGTACCTTGATACGATTAAAAGCTATGAATTGTTATGATTTACAATGGTAGGATGTGTTTAAATAGGCTCTACAAATCTTGCCCAGCAAGAAATTGCCTTCTATTACAACTAGAATTCAATTAAGGTATTAAAAATTGCCCAAAATACAATTAGAACTAGAAAAGGGCAAAACAGTAATTTCTCTGCTCCCATCTATCTGCTGGTCGTGCTTCCTGGGCCCACCACACGCGGCATGGTCGTGTAAGACCTATCCCATATTGTAGAAAATCTCTCAAGCTTCGCGTGGGCAGTAAGATCGCTGAAAACGGACTTCTAGAACTCCAGATATGGCCCAAACAGTATAAGCTGCGCAGCCCTTCTCAAAAATCCGAATTTTAATCAATTAATTCTCCAAAAACGATAGAAGCATCAACCTTAATCAACATTCTCGTAAATCTGCACAACTAGGCAAAACACATCAAAACTACACAAACTTGAGTCCAAAACAATCAATTTAAGCCGAACGGAGGCATTCCAAGTGGATATAAAATCCACTTATCAAATAATTTGAGAATGAATATCTGTAAATTAATAGAAGAAGATTGTCTCTGGAAATAAAATGAAGGGTACAAGCACTAGCAAAAGGATTTGAAAGAAACATCATATAATTAACAGAATAGATTCACATTAGTCAAAATGAAAATGAAGGGTACAAATGCTTACAAGAAGGGATTTGAAAGAACACATACATAAATAACACATGGGTTTTCACATCACTTGAACGATAAGTGAGGGATAGTATACTTGCCTCAATACACGAAGTTTCCAATTCCAATATCTCAATTCTTTACTCACTTTACATCAGTATCCACTTCTTTATACATTGGCCTCTATTCGATCGCACATCCATATTTTCTCTATCACTTTTCAGCTTCTACACGAACACACTCGTCTATTCCATTGAATATCTCGTTCCTGAGAATTTCCTCCCTTACATACACTGGCTATAAATCGACCTTTCACTGGTACCTATATCAAAATAAAGTACTACTTCAATGCGCTTATAACTATAACCGCCTAACTTTATTCTACCCAAACGTATCCTAATACGCTTTACAATTAACACATATAGTTCATACAAATCATATTCTCGAAATAGTAACATATAATCACATAATCACATAAACACTTGGCACACATTATTATCGTACACTTATATTTCATAACACATATAACACATTGGTTCACAAATAGTTCTTGACTAATTGCTATAAAAATTAGAAAATAATTTTAAAGAAAATTGGACAGCACCTCCTTTAAAATATGACCTAACCTGTCAGAATACAACTGACCAATATCAACAATCAAAGCATCCTTTGCTTCAGAGTAGTATACAATCATCTCCAACCACTAACCACTAAGATACATTACGTAATATCTTCTGACAATCCACGCTCTTAATACTCAAAATCCATATAATACCCGTAACGGCAATTATAATTATTAATATAATCACACTGTACAAGTTACTAATTATATAACAGATCCATTAATTAACCACAACATAATTGAATTATCATAATATCTATTTATCTAACTAACTTTATATACCAACATTTGTCGAACCCATCATCTAATATAATGCGAAATAAACACGCAAATATTATTTAAGAATTTGAACAATTTCGAAACCAACTGACGATCGCAATTGACGAACCAACATACAACAGTAATCCACTATAATCCACTGTCAACACGAATCAATTTATTCAGATAATACAGAAATGCAAAACCCCCCCTTTTTTTTATCAAACTCGCGTACATACGCACAGACCCAAGACATACATTAACAGACAAGTGCAAGTAACACTACAGTAGCACATAGACATACACACACAACACAACAATCGGACTTCACCACTGAAGATTATTGACTAGAATCAGACTTATACCAGGGATAAAAGAGAACCACGGGTGGTTTGCCAGTATCACTGTTATAGGGAGAATATTGTATAACAATATTTATGGAGGTTGCTGGATTTATGGAGCAAAATATGGATATTCTGCTATGAACACGAAGAACACGGAGGTGATTTGGTGAATGATTGTGGCTGCTCTTGTCTATTGAAATTCAGTGGTGAACTGTTTCTCATGCTTTACAAGATGCCTACGTACCTGATAAGTGGATTTTATATCCACTTGGAACATTCTAATTCGGCTTAAATTGATTGTTTTGACCTCAAGATTTTGGTAGTTTTGATGTGTTTGTTTAATTGTGCAGGGTTGGAATAATGTTGATTAAGATCGTTGTTTCCGTTGCTTTTGGAGTTGGATTCGGGCTTAATGATATAGAATGGAGTCTTGTTATGGTTCACCATGAGGATTCCAAGCATAGAGGATTGAAAACGGAAGAGAATGCAAAAAGAACGGGAGCAAACGGAGCAAAAACGAAGGAGAAAAGAACGGGACCAGAATTGGCCCGAGCAAAGTGCGCCAGTTTTGAGCAAAGTGCTCGGGGATGAGCAGATTTTGGCCGAGCAAAGTGCGCCAGTTCTTGAGCAAAGTGCTCGGGGACGTGCTGATTTTCCAGTTTTGCCCTTATTCGATCTGAAATTGTATTTTAAGTGTTTTTTGACATTAAAATCGTTTCCCAGTTGTATTTTAGTTTTTTTTTATTATTGGGTAAGAGGGAAAGCGTGTTTTTATATGTCATCATCCAACCCTTGTAAACATATACAGATATACATACGTACGTATTATTAAGCTAGGGTTTGAAGAGGAGAGAAAAAGGAGAAGAAATTCTTCCAAGCTATTCTTGAACCTTTGTATTCTTCGATTGTGGGGATTAATTCTAAACCTTATTCTTCTTCTTCTCTATTTTATTTACTTGTTTATTTTGGAGTTATGTATTCAATAGAACCCATGATGATGATTAGTTCGATCATGAACTAATTCGTTGTCATGGGGGTTTAGTGGACTTATTCATGAATTCTATGTGTTGAATCTTCTCGATACCTATAGTGTGATTGATGTGATATCCTATCATGGTTGATTTTAATTCGTTATAGGAGAGTAGCTAACTCCTGTAATTGTGTGTTAATTCTTGTTGAAGCGAAAGTGGAAACAAGAGTTTAGAACTTGCCATGTTAGCGTAGGTTTATGCGTGATAATTGTCATTCGTAATTAGTGTCATAACTCTAATCGTTTTATGACGACTATGTGATCAATTGAATGCTTGCACTTTAACCATTATGTTTTATTCTTTATAGACATATGAAGACTTGGCATAATCGGGAGACTAAATGATTTCTATCTTTATTGTGGATATTGTTTAGGATGGTATTTGTTTAACGGAAGTTGGCTTATATCAGTTTTGTGTGTTCGATCAGGTGTTAATAAATCACATGAACAAGGCTAGGGACTTGGAGACCATAGATGGATTGTTTAAAGAAACTAAATTCCCATGTTTTATTTGCAATAGTAATTCGACATAAATCTCAGTGAAGTAGTTGATAATTAGTTATAATTTCTTAGATAAATTCTAGTGATAATAACAATCCACTTATTTATTTGTTTTAGCTTCGGAAAACAATCATACATTGGTGAGTGAGTAGCTAGACAATATAACGAGTCCCTGTAGGAACGAACCTTATTTGCTATCTGTATTACTTGAGATCACGTGCACTTGCGTGTTGAGTTGGTCATAACAAGTTTTTGGCGCCGCTGCCGGGGACGCGGTTTTATTTTGTTTAGTTTCAATATTTGCCATCAGTGGTCATTGAATTTCGGTGACTAGGACGTTTTCATAAAATTTCTTATTGGTGAATTTCAGGTACGTGTTGAGAGTTTATGCGTACACGAGCTCGTGCACGTAGAGACGAACTAGCACGTAGAGAAGAACTAGCTAGGAGAAGACTTGATTTCGGGTTAGAAGACAATCTTGAAGCAAGGAAAGTTATGGCAAATCAAGATCAAGCAGCGAAGGCTTTGAGTGAATTCTCTCAGCCGAAAGTGGAGGACATTCATACTAGTATTGTTCGACCAGCTATAGGGTCTAACAATTTCGAGCTAAGGCCAAACATCATTCAGATGATTCAGAACACAGTCCAGTTTGGGGGTAGTCCTGCTGAAGACCCCAATGCTCATATTAGGGACTTTCTTGAGATCTGTGACACCTTCAAATTCAACGGAGTTACAGATGACGCAATCAGATTGAGGCTATTTCCCTTCTCTCTCAAGGATAAAGCCAAGAGTTGGTTACATTCTATGCCATCAGGCTCTATTACAACATGGGCAGACTGTGCTCAAAAGTTCTTGACCAAGTATTTTTCCATGGCAAAGACAGCAGCTTACAGGAATGCCATTTCTCAGTTTGCTCAGCATTCCCAGGAATCTTTGGGAGAAGCTTGGGAGAGGTACAAGGAGATATTGGCACGTTGTCCTCATCATGGAATGCCGGATTGGATGATAATCAGCAATTTCTATAACGGGTTGGGAGTTCAGTCCCGGCCTATGTTAGATGCAGCTTCTGGAGGAGCACTATGGGCAAAAAGCTATGAGGATGCTTATAATCTGATTGAAATGATGTCGGCCAATGAGTTTCAGAATCCTACTCAACGCTTGCCACCTGCTAAAGTGGCTGGAGTTCTTGACTTGGATGCAGCTACTGCTATTGCTGCCCAACTCAAAGCGTTGACAATGAAGGTAGATTCCCTTTCTAATCTTGGTATTAACCAGGTTGCTATGGTGTGTGAATTGTGTGCAGGGGCACATGACACAAATATGTGTGCTATCTCAGCTGAATCCGCACAATTTGTTAGTAATTTTCAAAGATCTCAGCAACCAGTGCCACAATTTTATCATCCCAACAATCGGAATCATCCTAACTTCAGTTGGAGCAACAATCAGGGAGGTGCTCAGCAACCACAAAATCAGCAGTTCAATGCAAGGCCAAGTAATCAGAACTATCAACCACCACCTTATGCTCCAAGGCAACCATTCAATCCACCGGGGTTTCAACCATCTCAAGGAACTTCATTGAATCAGTCTGAGAAGTCGGAATTGGAAGAGCTTCGAATGATGTATAAGAGTCAGGCAGTGTCATTGAAAACTTTAGAGAATCAAATTGGCCAGCTAGCCAATGCTTTGTTGAACCGTCAACCAGGAACGCTTCCGAGTGACACAGAGGTGAATCCAGGCAAGAAAGATCAAAAGGAACAGGTTCAGGCAATAACATTACGATCAGGAAGAAGTCTGCAAGGTCAGAACGAAGAAAAAGCAACCGAGGAAAAACTTGAATCTTCAGTTGAGGTCGAATCTGGTTCTGATTTGCTTCCTAATGCTACTCCTTCAACTCCTATCATTCACAAGAGTGTTAATTCTCAAAAAGAAGTAGAAGATAAGGTGTTTCCACCTCCTCCATTCCCAAAACGAATTCAAAGGCAAAAGTTAGACAAGCAATTCGCGAAGTTCTTGGATGTATTCAAGAAGCTGCAGATTAACATACCATTTGCGGAGGCTCTTGAGCAAATGCCGAGCTATGCGAAGTTCATGAAGGGTATTCTCTCGAAGAAATTGAAACTTGAGGAGTTAGAGACCGTTGCTTTGACGGAGGAATGTAGTGCCATCTTGCAACAAAAGTTGCCTCCTAAGTTGAAGGATCCTGGAAGCTTCACCATTCCATGCACTATTGGAGACCTCTCATTCAGCAAATGTTTGTGTGACTTGGGTGCAAGTATTAATCTCATGCCCTTATCAGTTTTCATGCAACTTGGTCTTCCAGAGCCAAAGCCCACTACCATGACTCTACAACTTGCTGACCGTTCTGTTACGTATCCGCGAGGGATAGTTGAGGATGTTTTGGTGAAGGTCGACAAGCTTATCTTTCCAGCCGACTTTGTTATTCTTGACTTCGAGGAAGACAAGAAGATCCCTATCATCTTGGGACGACCATTCTTGGCGACAGGCCGAACTCTTATCGATGTCCAAAAGGGGGAACTCACTATGAGGGTGCACGATCAAGATGTCACTTTTAATGTTTTCAATGCAATGAAGCTTCCAACTGACGATGAAGAGTGTTTCAAAATTGATATGGTCGACAAGGTGGTTAACCCCGCAACTCAACACTTGATAAAAGCTGATGTGTTGGAAAGAGTTCTTGCTAATGACTTGGAGGTTGAGACCGAAGAGGATGAAGAACAATTGAAATATCTTAATGCATCACCATGGAAGAAGTTTCAAAGTTCTTTTGAATCATTGGGGTTGTCAGAATTGAAAAAGTCTCATGTTAGACTTAAGCCATCCATCGAAGAAGCACCTACATTGGAACTTAAGCCATTGCCTGAACATTTAAGGTATGCCTATCTTGGTGATTCTTCTACCTTACCTGTTATTATATCTTCTCAGCTTTCAGGAATAGAAGAGGAAAAACTATTGCGAATCTTAAGGGATTCCAAATCAGCCATTGGGTGGACTATAGCAGACATCAAGGGTATCAGTCCGTCGTACTGCATGCACAAAATTCCTTTGGTAGAGGGAGCTACCCCTACAGTTGATAATCAAAGGAGACTGAATCCTGTCATGAAAGAAGTTGTGAAAAAGGAAATTCTTAAATGGCTTGACGCGGGCATTATCTACCCAATTTCTGATAGCTCTTGGGTGAGTCCGGTACAGTGTGTGCCTAAGAAGGGGGGCATGACAGTGGTGACTAATGAGAAGAACGAGCTCATTCCTACGCGAACAGTTACGGGTTGGAGGATTTGCATGGATTATCGGAAATTGAACAAGGCCACTCGGAAAGATCATTTCCCACTTCCATTCATTGATCAGATGCTCGACAGATTGGCTGGACATCAGTACTATTGCTTGCTTGATGGGTATTCTGGGTACAATCAGATTTGTATAGCACCCGAGGATCAGGAGAAGACTACATTCACTTGTCCATTTGGCACATTCGCATTCAGACGTGTTTCTTTCGGGTTGTGTGGTGCACCAGCTACATTTCAAAGGTGCATGATGGCCATCTTCTCTGACATGATTGGAATCAATGTGGAGGTATTCATGGACGACTTCTCAGTCTTTGGGGATTCTTTTGATGAGTGCTTGGAAAACTTGAGTTTGGTTCTAAAACGTTGTGTGGAGACGAATCTTGTTCTAAATTGGGAAAAGTGCCATTTCATGGTACAAGAAGGTGTCATTCTGGGACACAAGGTGTCGTGTAAAGGTTTGGAAGTTGACAAAGCAAAGGTGGAGACTATTGAGAACCTTCCTGCCCCTGTCTCAGTCAAGGGTATTCGCAGCTTTCTTGGTCATGCGGGATTCTACAGGCGCTTCATAAAGGATTTCTCAAAAATTTCTAAGCCGTTATGCAATCTTTTGGAAAAAGATGTGCCATTCAAGTTTGATGAGGCTTGTTCACATGCGTTCGAGATCTTGAAGAAGAAACTAATTTCTGCTCCAGTTATTACAGCTCCTGATTGGAGTCAACCATTTGCTTTGATGTGTGATGCCAGCGATTATGCACTTGGGGCCGTTCTAGGCCAAAGGAAAGAAAAAGTGTTCCACGTTATTTACTATGCAAGTAAAACACTAACTGATGCTCAATTGAACTACACGACCACTGAGAAGGAGCTACTTGCTATTGTCTACGGGTTTGAAAAGTTTCGCTCTTATCTGCTTGGTACAAAGGTGACAGTTTATACAGATCATGCTGCCATTCGCTATCTCCTTGCGAAGAAGGACTCTAAGCCAAGATTGATTCGTTGGGTTCTTCTGTTACAAGAGTTCGATGTGGAAATCAAGGATAGAAAGGGGACGGAGAATCAGGTAGCTGACCATCTCTCTAGATTGGAAGATCATGGCAAGTCACCTAAAGACAACACGGTCATTAATGAGTTCTTCCCTGATGAGCAATTATTCAAAGTGCAAGATGATGAACCATGGTTTGCAGACTTCGTGAATTATCTAGTAAGCAACATCATTCCACCTGAGCTCTCTCATGCTCAAAGGAAGAAATTTTTGCACGATGTCAAGCAATATATTTGGGATGAACCGTTTTTGTTCAAGCAAGGAGCTGATCAGATTATTAGGCGTTGTGTTCCTTACGGTGAGACCGAGGCTATTCTAAGTGATTTTCATGCTACAGCTTATGGAGGTCATTATGCGGGTGAGAAGACAGCCACACGTATTCTTCAAGCAGGGTTCTATTGGCCAACTCTATTCAAGGATGCTCATCAGTTTGTGTTGAGGTGCGATCGATGTCAGCGAGTTGGTAATATTTCTCGTAGGGACGAGATGCCTCTGAATGTCATGATGGAGGTAGAGATCTTTGACGTGTGGGGAATCGACTTCATGGGACCGTTCATTCCGTCATGTGGTAATCAATATATTCTTCTGGCCGTGGATTATGTGTCTAAGTGGGTGGAGGTAAAAGCACTTCCGACGAATGATGCTAAGGTGGTGCTTAATTTTCTCCACAAGAACATATTTACTCGATTTGGCACTCCACGAGTCATAATCAGTGATGAGGGTACGCATTTTTGCAATCGGAAGTTTACATCTCTGATGGCACGCTATAACATCAATCATCGAGTTGCTACAGCTTATCATCCTCAAACCAATGGGCAAGCCGAGGTCTCGAATCGCGAAATTAAACGGATTCTTGAGAAGGTAGTTAGTCCTTCTAGGAAGGATTGGGCATTGAAGCTGGATGAAGCAGTGTGGGCTTATCGGACAGCCTATAAAACGCCGTTGGGAATGTCACCATTTCAACTAGTGTATGGGAAAGCTTGCCATCTTCCAGCTGAGTTAGAGCACAAGGCATATTGGGCATTGAAGAAGTTGAATTTTGATCTTACAGCAGCAGGTGAGAGGCGTATGGTTCAGTTGAATGAAATGGACGAGTTCCGTTTGCAAGCTTATGAGAACAACAAACTCTACAAAGAGAAAGTAAAAAGGTGGCATGATCGTCGGTTGGTTCTTAAGACGTTTGTACCCGGACAATTGGTTTTGTTGTATAACTCTCGGCTTCGGTTATTTCCTGGAAAGTTGAAGTCACGTTGGTCAGGCCCATTCACAGTCAAAACAGTTTTTCAACATGGGGCAGTGGAGATTTTTGACAAGTTACCGGAACAGTCGTTCAAGGTCAATGGTCAGCGGTTGAAACCATATTTTGGAGAGAAGTTGAATCGCGAAATTGAGACTGCGGTTCTAATTTGTGCAAATTAAGGAGATGGAAGTCACGTCAAGCTAATGACGTAAAAGAAGCGCTTCTTGGGAGGCAACCCAAGTATTGTTGTATACAAGAATTTTTATTCTTCTATTCTAAAAAAAAAAAAAAAAAAAAAAAAAAAAAAAAAAAAAAAAAAAAAAAAAAAAAAATTAGAACAGAAGTATTCCGCGCAAACTGCGCCATTTTCAGCGCAGTCAGCGCCGTAACGCAGGAACCGTCTGCGCAAACAGCGCCAGGATGGCGCACACTGCGCCTGCGTTTCAGAACCAACCCGCGCAACTTGCGCCACATCTCGCGCACTCTGCGCGTGCGTTACCAGAATCCAGCCGCGCACACTGCGCTCGTTTCCGCGCAGTCAGCTCCAACACCCCCTGTAGCCGAGACCTGTTATATAAAAAAAAAAAAAAAAATATTTTTCCCCCAAACCAATAACCCATATCTCATCTTTTATACACATCCTAGTACACTTCTAAATCCTAAATCAAAAACCCTAACACCTCCTACTCCAATTCTATTTCTAATTCTTCTCCTAAACCAATTCCATCTCACCTTATATATACATCTCTCTATATTTATACATCATCATCCATTAAAAATTCATCCATACACTTTTATATATATACACTTCTCATTCACAAACTATACCCATCCATCAATTCCAAGCTCAAGGGGAGGATATATTCTAATTATTGGAGGCTTATTCTTGCGAGGACACCTCTTCAATTCGTATGGTATTGTTCTAATCTCATCTTTGTAATTGCTACGAATTGTGTTCTTGCCAATTAGGGTTGGTTGTGTTCTTGAATTGGGGGTTTTTGTTGAAATTCGAATTTTGTGTTGTGGGTTGTGGTTCTTGTTGTTATGGCTCCCAAACGACAAAAACTGGTAGGTAGTAGTAGTGGTAGCCGTCCATCGGTGGATGAGGATGCTATTGTGGAAGAAGGTGTAGTGAAATTTGTGAATTCGGAGGCCGAGTCGGAGTACGGTCGATTAGTTCGTAAGGGAGTTATAAAGGAGAGGAGGTTTGTGCCTCGTGATAACGAGGAGATGGTGGCTATGGTGAATGTGAGGGGTTGGAAGGTATTTTGCGAATTGGCTAATGATGTGCCATTGAATGTTGTTCGGGAGTTTTACGCTAATGCTTCAGTAGAGCAGAATAACTCCACGATGGTTAGGGGACAACAAGTTGATTATTCTCCTCGAGCAATTCGGAATTTGATTGATCAGCCACCTAAACCAAGGGGTGTTGAGGATTGGGGACGGAAGACGGTGGAAGATGTTGATCTTGATGTTGTTATCGGTGAGTTGTGTGTTCCAGGGGCGGTATGGAGGTGTAAGGCGGGTACTAACGAAAAGAGGAATTTCCCGTCCGCTTCATTGACTAAGTTTGCCCGTGCATGGTTCTTATTCATATGTACTAGTATCCTTCCGTCGTCACATGTGACGGAAGTTACTGTTGACAGGGCTATCCTTTTGTGGGGGATTTTAAAAGGTGAGTATGTCGACTTGGGTTACTTGATTAATCAAACTATTCTTCGGTTTTTGAAGAGTAATTCGACAGCTAGTATTCCCTATGCTTCCATAATTACGGGATTGTGTGATGTTGCAAAAGTGCCGCCGCGTGTGGATGAGCCGGTGCAAAAGCCTGGGGCTCCTATTGCTGATTCGTCTATTGGGCGAATGAAGGAGGCCGAAGGTGGTGTTAGTGGTGCAGGTGGTCATGTAGCCGAGGGATCGGGAGTTGCTAGAGCCGGTTCACAGCAGAGTACGGGGAATATGTCCACTCTTGAGTCTTATTTGCGGCGATTGATTAGGCGGTTGGATGTTATGCATGATAGCAGTCGTCAATATTCAGAAGACATGGGCATAGCTTTGGAGGCAAAATTTCAGTCACCAAGTACTCCGGTTCAGTGGCCTATCTTTGGATCCCGGATTCCATATCCTCCAACTGATTCTTCGGATGAGGATGCGGATGGTGACGGAAGCGAGGATGAGTAGGTATGTTTCTTCTATCCCTTGTATTACTTCCATTCAATGAGGGCATTGAGTATGTTAAGTTTGGGGGTGGTTTGGGGGATAGTATTTGTATGTATTGTTGTATTTTTTTGTTCATATAGGATATCATGTTGCATAGTAGTGATAGTTCATGCATGATTGTTATGTTTGTATTATTTACGTTTGTTCATATAGGACATTTTGTTTTATTTTTGTATACCATGTGAGTTTTCATTTAGTTGCATTTTCATGGCATGCATATTTCATGATCCCTTAGGACGAGCTGATTCTGATTGATAGGTGGATGTTGATTTGGGTGTGATGATGATGAGTAGAGGGCTGATTTATAGTTTCTATGAAATTGACTTGCATGTTACGGGAACAAAATCTATTACACAGTCTCATTGGGGTGCTTTTGGGCTAGGTTAGGGTTATGCATGAGGGATGTTTTGAGATTTAATCACTTGTTTATATTTAGAATTTTCGTTATTCCCTTTATAGCATAGGATCATTAAAGTCTAAGTTTGGGGGAAACCAGGAATTTTCATGCTAGTTGTTAATATGTGTCAATAATGGCTAGGCGTCAATTGGCTAGTAGCCAGCTCATATTTATATGAGTAGTCTAGGGTTGGAAATGAGAAAGGCTCATTCCAGATTTAAAAAAAAAAAAAAACAACGCAAAAATATAAAAAAAAAAAAAGAAAAAAAAAAAGAAAAAAAAAGAGAGTCATGTAAATAATTTAAATGCAAAATTAACCAGAGTGAGCTCTTTAATACTCGAGTAATTAAGTCTGAGGGGACTTAGTCCTAGTGACCTAAGGCTTTTATAGTCTGGGATCCTGCTGACCTAACACTCGCTACATGGGTATTATTGTATAAGCCTTTTGGGGTCTCACTCATTGCACGGTTAAATAAGCATGCTTATTGTATATGTAGTGTCGTAGTATAGTAGTAAAGCATGAGTTTCTGTCTACCTTGGATGAGGGTGGAGGTGTTCTTAGGCTATGGAGTGTCTACAGTCTATTCTAGTTATAAACCTGTGATTGTCTTGACGGAAAACATGTATGATTTTTGACCTAGTTCTGGGGGTATTTCTGATGAGCATTGCACACACGCACGTTTCTGTTCATGTATTGTTAGTAAACGGGGACTTAGTCGAGCTCTGCTTGGATTTGTTGCATTCGTTGAGATATTTGCTTGTTAGTTGGTTTTGGTAAGTTTGAAGGGGATCTTGCATTTTTCATAGTAGTTGCATTCATGCATTGCATTGCATTAGGTAAATGGATTTTGTGGGTACATTCGCTATAGGCCCTCACGAGACCTTACTCGTCCACTAGGGCTGCCTAGGGGTTTAAAGGGCTTGTTGCATATGCCAAATGCAACCGTGATCACCTACGGAAGTGGTACTAGTTAGTTAGTTAGTTGTAATTGTATATGCTTGAGGACAAGCATCAGTTTAAGTTTGGGGGTGTGATAAGTGGATTTTATATCCACTTGGAACATTCTAATTCGGCTTAAATTGATTGTTTTGACCTCAAGATTTTGGTAGTTTTGATGTGTTTGTTTAATTGTGCAGGGTTGGAATAATGTTGATTAAGATCGTTGTTTCCGTTGCTTTTGGAGTTGGATTCGGGCTTAATGATATAGAATGGAGTCTTGTTATGGTTCACCATGAGGATTCCAAGCATAGAGGATTGAAAACGGAAGAGAATGCAAAAAGAACGGGAGCAAACGGAGCAAAAACGAAGGAGAAAAGAACGGGACCAGAATTGGCCCGAGCAAAGTGCGCCAGTTTTGAGCAAAGTGCTCGGGGATGAGCAGATTTTGGCCGAGCAAAGTGCGCCAGTTCTTGAGCAAAGTGCTCGGGGACGTGCTGATTTTCCAGTTTTGCCCTTATTCGATCTGAAATTGTATTTTAAGTGTTTTTTGACATTAAAATCGTTTCCCAGTTGTATTTTAGTTTTTTTTTATTATTGGGTAAGAGGGAAAGCGTGTTTTTATATGTCATCATCCAACCCTTGTAAACATATACAGATATACATACGTACGTATTATTAAGCTAGGGTTTGAAGAGGAGAGAAAAAGGAGAAGAAATTCTTCCAAGCTATTCTTGAACCTTTGTATTCTTCGATTGTGGGGATTAATTCTAAACCTTATTCTTCTTCTTCTCTATTTTATTTACTTGTTTATTTTGGAGTTATGTATTCAATAGAACCCATGATGATGATTAGTTCGATCATGAACTAATTCGTTGTCATGGGGGTTTAGTGGACTTATTCATGAATTCTATGTGTTGAATCTTCTCGATACCTATAGTGTGATTGATGTGATATCCTATCATGGTTGATTTTAATTCGTTATAGGAGAGTAGCTAACTCCTGTAATTGTGTGTTAATTCTTGTTGAAGCGAAAGTGGAAACAAGAGTTTAGAACTTGCCATGTTAGCGTAGGTTTATGCGTGATAATTGTCATTCGTAATTAGTGTCATAACTCTAATCGTTTTATGACGACTATGTGATCAATTGAATGCTTGCACTTTAACCATTATGTTTTATTCTTTATAGACATATGAAGACTTGGCATAATCGGGAGACT
The DNA here is from genome assembly GCA_037693485.1 of Kitagawia praeruptora. Taxonomy (NCBI): domain Eukaryota; kingdom Viridiplantae; phylum Streptophyta; class Magnoliopsida; order Apiales; family Apiaceae; genus Kitagawia; species Kitagawia praeruptora. The sequence continues at coordinate 49,307,862 of CM075348.1, read as the reverse complement.
AAATGATTTCTATCTTTATTGTGGATATTGTTTAGGATGGTATTTGTTTAACGGAAGTTGGCTTATATCAGTTTTGTGTGTTCGATCAGGTGTTAATAAATCACATGAACAAGGCTAGGGACTTGGAGACCATAGATGGATTGTTTAAAGAAACTAAATTCCCATGTTTTATTTGCAATAGTAATTCGACATAAATCTCAGTGAAGTAGTTGATAATTAGTTATAATTTCTTAGATAAATTCTAGTGATAATAACAATCCACTTATTTATTTGTTTTAGCTTCGGAAAACAATCATACATTGGTGAGTGAGTAGCTAGACAATATAACGAGTCCCTGTAGGAACGAACCTTATTTGCTATCTGTATTACTTGAGATCACGTGCACTTGCGTGTTGAGTTGGTCATAACAGTACCCTATTTATAGGGATCAAGCCATACGTAGTTCTCTTAGAGAAGAAGTTATCTAGATGGGCTAGGGTTTCTATGGGCTCGGCTTGGCCCAAATCCACTAGTCATCCTCTTGGGTTATTTTTCTACCCATTTATTCAATTCATGACTCGCATCATGCTATAATTATCTTTACTGGCGAAACTGACTAGATGACCTCGCATGCGACCTCGCTGGGTCTGGCCATGCGAGGCGATCCTCGCTGCATGGAGATAACCTACTTATGCGACCTCGCTGGGCCTGACCATAAGCCTTTGTAGTACACACGCTCTAGGCCACGCTGGACCTCTAGGCCTCGCTAGACCTCATGAACTACGACCCATACCCTAGGGCTCGCTGGCGACCTACTGTAAAATAATGTGACGAACTTCCCTGTGATGACGGACTTTAATGACCCATTCCTCATTCTTAGGCCCATTATGTGAGATGTACTGATATTCTAGCCCATCAAGCCTGTATAGGACTTATGCCAAATTCAGGCATAACAATCACATAACCCACCTTGTCAACACACGGCTGAGCAACTCACGCCACAAACTAACACCTCTAGCTGATACACACGCACACACGCTGCTCTACACACACACACACACTCGATTTGCACACACAAAGCTCTATACACTCTACAATTCGCAGCAACAACGCCACACATTCACACCCCAATCAACATACACACCCAGCTACACGGTAACAACAACACAGGGGAGGGGAGTAGGTTCGATTTTTGCAGTAAGAACATCAAGGAAATCAGACTAACCAAACACCCAGCACATACACACGATTTGATTGCACACACAGCAGTTCATACTCGCACACACACTTACCCACACTACGACATATACACGGAGATACCACCGCTGCTGCACAACCACAACAACGCCCACCCACACACGGGTCAAACAGGAAGGAAAGAGAGAGATTAATTGAGAGAGGAGGATTGTGAGACCAGAGAGATTTAGCGAATTAGAGAGACACATGAGAGACCAGAGAAGCTTCGAGAGAGAACTAGAGAAAAGGGGAAAGAGAGCTGTGATCTTTTTATTAAGAAAAGCAAGGACACAAAAAATGTAAATTTCCATAATGCTAAAATCATTTTAAGAATTAATTTAATTACTTTTAAAAATTGAAATTAAATATAAAAGTGGTAAAGTTAAATTTTATATTTTTAAAATGAAGAATATGAAATTACAATCACCCACATATTTTTAAAATATTTTTAGGATCGAAAATGAATTAAATATGAATTTTATAAGATAAGATCCTTTTAAACGCATTAAAACTCTTAAAATCATTTTAAAATACTTAAACACCCAAAATAATTCTCTGAATAATTTTAAAAACCAAATAAATATACGAAGATAATATTACAAAAGATTTCATGATTTTTTAATAACTCCAATGATTTTATGAAATTCTCATAAGATTAATAATGCATGATTTAAATATATTTTAATCATCAAAAATACAAATAACATTACACGGACTCACATTTCACATATACATCATCTTATAAGCATGTAAACATGATGTCACATATATTCAATCGTAAGAAAAAAAAAATCACCTCATATAATCCACATTTAATATTAAATAATAAAAAGTATAAGTACGATATTCTAGGGCGTTATATCCTTCCCCACTTAATAGGATTCTGTCCTCAGAATCAACCGTAAGAAAACATATGACGGTATTCTCAAACATTTCTTTTTAAATTTCCAAGTCGTTTCTTTCATTCTAGAATTCTTTTATATCAATTCACATCTCGATAGGCTTGTCCTGTAAGCCCGCAATTTCCAACATAATCTTAAACTTTGGTTTACATGCCTCATTAATTCTTGATACTTATCACTCGTACGTGATGATCCTTTTCTACCGAAAATCGGACATGACCTATTCGTATAATGGACTATGCCCTATATGAAAGTACCCCAATTACTAACCCCACCATCCATAAACAATTCGCATATATATATATATATATATATATATATATATATATATATATATATATATATATAATATTAAAACGAAAACCTACCTCGACTCGCAGTAAACATGTAATTAAATAAATAAATCTTTAAAATAAAATCCACGTGACTAAAACGAGTGATTCAACTTCCGCGCTCCTACTCATAATCATACTCATCCTTTCTTTGTCCATCCGGTTGCACTGACTCTGGTACGATTTTCGATCTCTTACTTGACTCCTGAAAGCTTTCTCTACTTTTATCCTTCGTTTCCTGATTTATAGGCTTGTCCATTGTTGTAACTATCTTGGTAAAATCTTTGACAATCTTCGATAATTCCTAGCCGATCCCTCAAAGTTTTCGATCTCTGCTAGCGTCTTAGGCCTTTCCCGATTCATTACTACTTCGTCTTCACGTAGTTCACTTCAATCCTTTTGGCATATCTTGAAATTATACTTCTTCCAATTGCAAAACTTGTACTTAAAAATCATATGCATGTCCTGCCTATATCCTCAAATACCTTGTGATGTCTTCTGATTTTAAATCTTTGAACCTTATTACATATTTGGTAGTAAATAAATAACTGACTTTATATTCCTGTCTGATAACAATCTTAGCAATTCATCCGTACATACATCCAAAAGTCATTAACCACTGAAATCTGCTTCACTTTAATCGTTTCCTTATTGATATCTATCACATGTATGAAATAATATTTGTACTCTTGACGTAACAACCTCTTGGTTTGCGTGACCTTTAAAACTCCTTTGTCCGCTTGCGGTCCCGAACACAACTTCTACCTTGCTTGGGAGTCATAACTTCACTTACTTGCCCTTATAATCTTCTTTGCACCTCGTACTCGATCAATCAATTCGATCCTGGAATCGCACCTTATTCTCCCATCTATACTTATATCCACACTTATTAGCGCCATTCGCAACCCTTTCGAAATATCCAGCTCTTGAGCAATTTATAGGAGAGGGTTCTGTTGCTCTTATCGTAGTATTCGTTGGGATTGACGTGATGCAGTCTTCGACAAAACGTCTTATCTTCTCGCGCTTATGGCTTACCACTTCTGGCTTCTAACTCTATCGTTCACTACCACACCATTCTTTCCGCTTACTCTCCTAGCTTTCCATATTTACCGTAGTACAACCCCAATATACGTCCTCCGTTTTTATCGAATCTTGTATGTGTATTATCAATCCAATGAATAATCGAACTTGATATTCAATCCTTGCTTTAACGCCAATTCTCAAACCTGATCAGCCAATTCTCGGTCGACGTAATTGTAGCTTGGACCACTTAGAATGTCATCATCTCTATCTTTACCGCGTTCAATCATTGATAACTTCAGGAATCACAAGGGTTTATAACAAAAGGAATCAATAGAATAGGCAGGTATAACCATGTATGAGTACAAGATGAGTTTTGTTTGATAAAAATTTTATAAAAGAATTTAACTGAGAGATCAATATGATCATTGAACTAATTTTAGGTTGCATTTGTCACTTAGGTCAACCACCATAGCACAAGAAGGGGGCCAGCCTTCTGTACTTTCATGACAAACACAATCAGTGGCGTCCCACCAGACTTCTATCACATAGATAAGATGTCCCTGAATCCCCTATATACATAGGGTTGTTCATCCCAGTCAGAATAAATAAGGTTGAGTATTCAAAGAGAAACAAAAAGATTTCAAAAAGTTTATAGATATACAATGTTGAATAAGGAATAGCAATTATTCGGGGAAATTAGAAAGAATTCAAGGGTCTCAATAATTTATATGCACCATGTTGAATCAAGTGATCCTCTGAAAAATAGAGGTATCTTTGAAAATAGAAATGTGTTTAAATGAATTTGAAACATTCGTCATCAATTGAAATATAGTTGATTATAAGATAAGAAGAAACAGAAAGAAAGGTTAAATCTTCTTAATCAATAAATTAAATGAAATCAACGGCTAGTAATGAATAACCATGTCCTTACTCCATCACATGCCAGAAATCACATTTCGCATCTTGTTTACCGTCCTTTCGCACTTTTTATGTCGTTCACGGGGTAACTAAAATCGCAAAGAAAATTCTAGAACATACACGAAGGTCTACACGTAGCATCCTCCACGCTGGTAACTCCGTTCGTCTATTTAACGTAGGCGGCGCCGAATCAACTGCCTCATCCAAAGTCGTACCTTCGAATGAATCGAATTCTGGCTCGCGCGATATGTCGAAATACTAAATAACATCGCAACCGTTGTCCTAATAACCTAAGGCGAATCTAATCCTAAATCGTTCTATCTAACGTCCCACTTAAATACGTATACTTAATCATCCTAACTTGTTCCAGTGACCATAACCTGTCGCTCTGATACCAACCTGTAACGCCCCGACTTCCTAATACTGAAAATATACCTTTTTATAATAAAATAGACTTTGATATAGGGGAATTTTAGAAAATTTCGACATGAAATATTCGTAAATCGGACTATCCACCTGTAATTCAACCCAACCAAATTTCAATTTAACAAATACAATTAAAACTTAATACACCAACGATTCCTCACCGAGGATCGATTCCAGGTTATGGTATGAAACAAGAATCTAATCAATACAAATTATTACAACTTCTATCTTTGCTCTAATACAAATTACTATACCATCTAATTCGTAGCTCAATCCCAATCTGTGCTTACCCGCTCTAGCTCCGAAATCTAACCTGTATAGAATGCCCCATCGCTCTCATTCGCAGGGATAAATGTAGTAGATCATCCTTAAACCTAACTGCAAAGGGTTAGATAAAACAAAGCAAGAGTGAGCCAAAGAACGCTCAGCAAGTTAATTATATAATGAAACAACAATATTACGATAATTCATTGATGAACAATATCAATGAATACTTTATCTCAAAAGATCATTCAATTTCCATCATAGAGAAAATTTTCCATTTACTACAAACCATCACTGCCTCAGATAAAACTTTGAGAAAAAGAATATCAAGAAATCCCCCAATCATTCTTACTCCACTTTCGACGTACAATGTTACTCGCAGAGGGAATAACCGGGAAACTTCTATCCATTCTTAATCTCATTGTTTTGCTGAGTTCCCAATTTTGATCAAGATAGAAATTAACTAACTATGATATCCACAATTTCGAAACTAATGATCATTTACCTTGAAACATATATTTCTTATCAAAACAATCCTTTCTTTAAAACCCTTTCATATTTGAAAACATACCTTTCATAAAACCTTTTTAAAAACATTTAAGTTGATTGGAGTTTTTCCCTTAACATCGGACAATACGGGTGATCAGCCACGTAAAGTCCCCATACCGGACACGAAGTCCCTCTGGACCTTGAAATTGGGTTCCCAATTAGGCAACACATTGGCCTTTAATGTTGGACTAGGACCACCCTAGCCTCTTCTAAATAAAAGTTGGACTAGGACCACCCTAGCCTCTTACGTCTCCAATCTGAAGTAATCCGTAGAAAACATTTAGACGGAATCCCCCACAATAATCTTTAAAACCTTTAAAACATATCACTTTTTAAGTCCTTTATACTCACTGATAACAGATCAGCCCAGTATAAGGAATTAAAAATAAAACATCTTTAATTAAGTAAGCCTTTTTAATGAGCAACAATAAATGATTAAGGATCAGGGAAGCAATTGATATAAGGAATTATAAACAACAAGGCAATAAGATTAAGATTCAGGGAAGCATTTGATATAAGAGATCATAAACGACAAGCAATAAGATTAAACTAAGCATGATATGGTACATCAAAGCAGAATCATATATCAACATGGAAAACTTTTATAATTTAAAGAACAAAGCAATTTGTCAAGATTTTATAAATTCACAGCAACTTATAAGGAATCATGGACTAGAGAAAATCTGATGTTTAAAAGAAGATTTAAGAAATTCTCAACTACTCAAATCTCACTCTTATCGGCTAAGCATTCATAGGCTATAGCTGCCAAAACCGGCATGACAATAATAAGTTTCAATAATTAAGAAGATCTCAATTCATTCTCGATTTAAACTGTCACTGAGCAACACATGCCTCAACGACAATCTAAACCTCGAATTAGTTTACAACAATTTGAAGAAAATCTTTCTTTAAAGAATATTAATAAAGACGAGGAATATTGATATAAAATGATTTTAAAAGAAATCAACACCTGAACAATAGGTGAGGAAAATAAACAATGACAGAATAATTTGAGAATGAATATCTGTAAATTAATAGAAGAAGATTGTCTCTGGAAATAAAATGAAGGGTACAAGCACTAGCAAAAGGATTTGAAAGAAACATCATATAATTAACAGAATAGATTCACATTAGTCAAAATGAAAATGAAGGGTACAAATGCTTACAAGAAGGGATTTGAAAGAACACATACATAAATAACACATGAGATTTCACATCACTTGAACGATAAGTGAGGGATAGTATACTTGCCTCAATACACGAAGTTTCCAATTCCAATATCTCAATTCTTTACTCACTTTACATCAGTATCCACTTCTTTATACATTGGCCTCTATTCGATCGCACATCCATCTTTTCTCTATCACTTTTCAGCTTCTACGCGAACACACTCGTCTATTCCATTGAATATCTCGTTCCTGAGAATTTCCTCCCTTACATACACTGGCTATAAATCGACCTTTCACTGGTACCTATATCAAAATAAAGTACTACTTCAGTGCGCTTATAACTATAACCGCCTAACTTTATTCTACCCAAACGTATCCTAATACGCTTTACAATTAACACATATAGTTCATACAAATCATATTCTCGAAATAGTAACATATAATCACATAAACACTTGGCACACATTATTATCTTACACATATATTTCATAACACATATAACACATTGGTTCACAAATAGTTCTTAATTAATTGCTATAAAAATTAGAAAATAATTTTAAAGAAAATTGGACAGCACCTCCTTTAAAATATGACCTAACCTGTTAGAATACAACTGACCAATATCAACAATCAAAGCATTCTTTGCTTCAGAGTAGTATACAATCATCTCCAACCACTAACCACTAAGATACATTACGTAATATCTTCTGACAATCCACGCTCTTAATACTCAAAATCCATATAATACCCGTAACGGCAATTATAATTATTAATATAATCACAATGTACAAATTACTAATTATATAACAGATCCATTAATTAACCACAACATAATTGAATTATCATAATATCTACTCCCTCCGTATTGTTTTTCTTATTTCATATGTCGGGACTGTTCATAACATGAGATAAATTACTAATTCACGCATAATCTATAAGACCAAATATAGTCATGAGTGATCTTGTTGGATTCGTATTTATGAGTACTTTAATACAGTGAAGTTTTTATATTTAATACTAATACGAAATTCAAGATATAAACGTTTAAAAGTGTGCGTTGGCAAACGTGTCCAGTCAAAACAGGAAAAACATTAAGGGACGGAGGGAGTATTAATCTAACTAACTTTATATACCAACATTTGTCGAACCCATCATCTAATATAATGCGAAATAAACACGCAAATATTATTTAAGAATTTGAACAATTTCGAAACCAACTGACGATCGCAATTAACGAACCAACATACAACAATAATCCACTATAATCCACTGTCAACACGAATCAATTTATTCAGATAATACAGAAATGCAAAACCCCCCCTTTTTTTTTATCAAACTCGCGTACATACGCACAGACCCAAGACATACATTAACAGACAAGTGCAAGTAACACTGCAGTAGCACATAGACATACACACACAACACAACAATCGGACTTCACCACTGAAGATTATTGGCTAGAGTCGGACTTATACCAGGGATAAAAGAGAACCACAGGTGGTTTGCCAGTATCACGTAACCCATCTTGTCAACACACGGCTGAGCAACTCACGCCACAAACTAACACCTCTAGCTGATACACACGCACACACGCTGCTCTACACACACACACACACACTCGATTTGCACACACACAGCTCTATACACTCTACAATTCGCAGCAACAATGCCACACATTCACACCCCAATCAACATACACACCCAGCTACACGGTAACAACAACACAGGGGAGGGGAGTAGGTTCGATTTTTGCAGTAAGAACATCAAGGAAATCAGACTAACCAAACACCCAGCACATACACACGATTTGATTGCACACACAACAGTTCATACTCGCACACACACTTACCCATACTACGACATATACACGGAGATACCACCGCTGCTGCACAACCACAACAACGCCCACCCACACACGGGTCAAACAGGAAGGAAAGAGAGAGATTAATTGAGAGAGGAGGATTGTGAGACCAGAGAGATTGAGCGAATTAGAGAGACACAGGAGAGACCAGAGAAGCTTCGAGAGAGAACTAGAGAAAAGGGGAAAGAGAGCTGTGATCTTTTTATTAAGAAAAGCAAGAACACAAAAAATGTAAATTTCCATAATGCTAAAATCATTTTAAGAATTAATTTAATTACTTTTAAAAATTGAAATTAAATATAAAAGTGGTAAAGTTAAATTTTATATTTTTAAAATGAAGAGTATGAAATTACAATCACCCACATATTTTTAAAATATTTTTAGGATCGAAAATGAATTAAATATGAATTTTATAAGATAAGATCCTTTTAAACGCATTAAAACTCTTAAAATCATTTTAAAATATTTAAACACCCAAAATAATTCTCTGAATAATTTTAAAAACCAAATAAATATACGAAGATTATATTACAAAAGATTTCATGATTTTTTAATAACTCCAATGATTTTATGAAATTCTCAGAAGATTAATAATGCATGATTTAAATATATTTTAATCATCAAAAATACAAATAACATTACACGGACTCACATTTCACATATATATCATCCTATAAACATGTAAACATGATGTCACATATATTCAATCGTAAGAAAAAAACCACCTCATATAATCCACATTTAATATTAAATAATAAAAAGTATAAGTACGATATTCTAGGGCGTTATACCGTAAGTGAAATCCTCCACAGGATGAACGATCTTTTGTTATGAAAGGTGAGTCCTTGCAATAATCATCACCGCCCCAACCTCTATGCAGGCTTTCCAGATCTCCCAATTAAGACACCAATTGAATCATTATCAAAGGACCAAAATAACAAAACAAAACACACCAAAACATACGAAACACTCCAAAAAGAGACAGAAAACACCCAAAAAATGGATGCAAGAATTATCTCATCGCGCTCATCTTTATTTCGTTTTATAAAATAGAATTGTCCTTAACTACAAAATAAATATGTACCATAATATAAAAAATTAATCAAAGAATAACTAAATAAGGATAATTAAGTTAAAACATAAAGTACACCGATCAACCGACCGAACTTTCAATGTTTCGGCTATTATAATATAGTATAGATAGATAGTATAGATATAATCTATATTTTTTAAAACAATTTATTTGGTAATGTTTTACTGATAGAACATATATAATTTTTAAGGTTTACGATAAAATAAGATTTTTTGTTTCGACTTAACTGTCGTTTCGATAATAAAAAAGGGTGATGATTTATGCACACCCTAAACTTATTTATGCACACCCTAAATTGTTTTAGACCAAAATAACCTTAATTTTCACATATCAATATTGTATTTTTGGCATAATCTTACCCAAATTTTACGATTATGCATAATTTTTTTTCTATAATAAAATGTTTTATTATTAAATTTTTATTATTTATCTTAATTTTATTAGTTCAATTGTATTATAACTTACTCTAAATATGAATATCTAATTCAAAAATTAACGGATAGAAATTTACGAAAGAAAAAATAATTTTAGCTATGTTTAATTATCTACCAAATTAAAAATAATGAGTAATCCCTTCAGGTTACAATTTTCTCACTTCTAATCATATTTACTAAAAAAAAATTTCTAATATTTTTTTTCAAAATAAGAAAGTTGACAAATTTTAATAAGTTTATCTACTTTTTTTTATTATTATTCAAATTTAAAGCTTATGTTTATAATAATAATAATAAAAGAATGTCTAGAAATTAAAGAAGTCATCTACGACGATTTTCTTTCTAAGAGACTAAGGATATTTTGGTAAAATTCATAGAAAAGGATGTGCAAGAATAATTTTAAGATGTGCATAAATCAGCATTTTAAAAAAAAAAAAAAGAAGAAGAAGAAGAAGATACGGCATGGTTACCTTAATTTAAAAGTTAAAAGGTTAGGGGGGTGTTGATAAAAATAAAAGAAAATAAAAACAATTAGGGGTGGAAAGTAGTGAGGGGATAGCGTTGGGTAGACGCAAAGCCGATATATGTAGTTGTAGAATCAGAAAGCAATTCCAAGTTTGGCTCTGAATCATCGTAACATAAACATTACTCCAACCACTTCCTCCTCCTCTATTCTCCTCATCTCTCTCCTTCAATTCAAACTACTACTGCAATATGGTGAGTTCTCTATCTCTACTAATTCTTCAATCTATAGCTTTCTCTTTTACTTATTCATTCACTTGCTGCTGTTATTAGATCCGATTTTCTCTAGTTTCGATTTGTTTATATCCACTTCAGATTTATCAACTCATGATGATTTTATGTGTAGATTGATTGCTAGTAAATCCCCAATTTTAATTAAACCTCACATTTTATTTGTCTTGTACGTGTTTGGGGAGTATTAGGTGGACCTGACCTACTGCTACATGTGTGTTAGATGTTATATGTTGCCCTACAACATTTTCGGATTTCGATAGTTTTTTTTTATTGTTTATGGATTTAAATTAAAATTTGGTGAACACCTTAATAATTATTAATCAGTATCCCTCCCGTTGTAAAAGAGAATATCAATAACTAGTACAAATTGCAAATCATAGAAAATTGCTCCTGTTTTGGCCAATACACTTTGTTAACTGGTTTGTGTTTTCTATCTCCAACTTAGAACTTGCGATAAATGTTTATATCAATATTCTGTATTTTATCTGATCGCCACTGAATATCTTGATTTGTGAATGTGTAAGCATGTTCACCATAAAAATCTCATATAAACTAAAATCGCCATCTCGTTAGTTCGTGCACTTTGTTTGTTAATGAAGAAACAATTAAAATTTGACTTATCAGTTGACATTATGGTAGTATTTAATATTAGTTGAGCGATTCCCCTAAGCAATTGTTTTGTACCCTTTAATGTAAAGTCTAAAGATATTATGCTCGGCTACTGGATAGAAGCCATGTGTTTGTTGGATGATATACTTTTTGATAAGCACTATGCTCCATTTCACAGGCGAATGCTGCTTCTGGAATGGCTGTCCATGACGACTGCAAACTTAGGTTTCTGGATCTCAAGGCAAAGAGAACCTTCAGATTTGTAGTTTTCAAGATCGAAGAGAAACAAAAGCAAGTTGTTGTTGAAAAGGTTGGTGAGCCAGCTTTAAGTTATGATGACTTTGCTGCAAGTCTTCCTGCTGATGAGTGTCGCTATGCTGTCTACGATTTTGATTTTGTGACTGCAGAGAATTGTCAGAAAAGCAAAATAATCTTTATTGCATGGTAAGTTCTAACTAGTTTAAATCAACCCCATTTTACTTTTGATCAAATATATTTATTTTATGTTCTTTGCTGTATAAGGTCTCCCGATACTGCACGTGTTAGAAACAAGATGATTTATGCTAGCTCCAAGGACAGGTTCAAGAGGGAACTAGATGGAATTCAGGTGGAGCTGCAAGCGACCGACCCAACTGAGATGGACATTGATGTTATTAGAAGTCGTGCCAACTGAGCATGAAATTGAATTTCCCAGGGCGAGTTCCTCAATGCAATCTTCATTACATCACATGAGTGAAATGTTCATAGTTTGTGGGGTTTGGGGGTACTTTGGCTTAAAGTGGGGTTTGGGGGTACTTTGGCTTAAATATGATGATGGTTGCCAAGAATTACCATACAGTATCGTTCTACATATTCTTGTGACATTTGTGTTTCCCAGTATAATTTGTTATTTGTTGTTTCTAGAACCTGTGACAGTGTCCAACTTGTAGTCTGATGTCTACAAGCTAATATGTAACAGTTTGTGGGGAATGGATAACTGCTAGTTTGTTTTTCTAATTTTTGTATGGAAATTAACCCCTGTTCTGTTCTGGTGACTGGTGAGCTTCTGCCTTCTTGTATATGGCAGCTCTTTTTATGTTGCTTAATGTATTACTTACCATTTTAATACTTTATCACTTGTTTGTGCATCTGTATTGTAAAATGTGTTTCATGGACCCAAAATTAGTATAGCATTTGTCACTTTTTTGTACATCTATAGGACCAATGACCTGATGTTGCTTCTGGTCTGTTTATTATGATGGGCATTTTTGGCATAATGCTTGATGTAATATGGCTTGTCAACCTAGCAGGCACATCCTAATCCAATAGCTTACCACCATTGCATTGATAAGAGCTGGTAGCCTCCCTTAACCTCACCTGTTTTTTAAGCCATGGTCTACTGAATTTTTCACTTGTTCATAAAATTTGTTATTTGTTACTCTATTTGTAGAACCTGTGAGAGTGTACAACTTGTAGTCTGATGTCTTACAAGCTAATATGTAACTGTTTGTTGGGAATGGATAACTAGTAGTTTCTTTTTTGAAATTTATATGGAAATTTATTCTGGTTATGTTATGCTGAGTTTCAGCTGCTCAATGTTTTATTGATCACATTTCGGGAACCTTGTCACTTGTTCCTGCATTCCTGCATCTCCATTGTCAAATGTATTTTTCATAGACCTTCAAATTGTAGCCTTGTTAGTTATGAACTCATGATTGGCTTTTCGGCATAATGCTGCCAACTGCCTGGGACGGTTAGCCTGGTGTCGTCTTATAATCTGTACAGTTCATTTTGCCTTTTACACCTGTTTGTCAAGCCATGGTCTACGGAATTTTTCCCATGTTAATGAAAATAGTTTTCACTTGCCAAGATTCAATGGGTAATGCTTTTGCCACTTACAGGGGCCAGCACGAACCTTAATATTGGCAGAGCACGGAGAACCATTAGTTCAAAGGAATAGCACAGAATCAGGTAATGGTTTGAGAACAGGATTGCATTGTGTCCACAGCTATGACCTCATTGCCTAAATATATGACATTTTCTTTTATCAACAAATCCACCCATCATTTAAAAAGCATAGCCAGATATTTATATCAAATACTTTCCTAAATGACATGGTACCTACGAAGCCCGATTTTATGTGACGTGGTCTTACATTTTAAGTGGTTAGACCTACGTAAATATCAACAATTAAATTTTATAAAATTATGATTATGTTGGAGTGTTGGACCATGAAGTCCAAATGATGTAATTTGTATTTAGATTAATGGACTAGTTTAGAATATGTATTAGGCCCATTTAAAGGTCAATTTAGGTTGTATTAGACCCATTAATTTTTGTATCTACATTAGTGCCCGGAAGCCCACAAGTGTAAACTTAGTGGCCAAGTAAATTAGGTATAAGGGGTCTCACAAGGGATCCCCTATAAATACTAATCAAATCTCACTTGTAACGGGTTGGCAATTGTAAATAAGAGAGTTGTACCTCCTTAAATGAGAGAAACACATTTTAATGAATATTATCTTCATCCTATTCTAGATCTCTTCTTTAATCTCATCATTAATATTATAATTACAATTAACTCTCCATCATTTGGTGCTAGAAGGAGCTCTTTAATTTAAGATTCCAACCAAAAAATGGAGGAAGATGAACCTGTTGTTGAACAAATCAGTACGAGAAAAGAGATGTTAACGGCCCCCCGAGTAGGGGACCAAATGGCACCTCCCCCGTTGCGACCGAGACAGTTATTTCCGGTAATACAAAGTGAAGCGAATGGATCTCAGAGATCCATCGAGGCAGAGCAGTTAAACACGAGACATACTACTCAGCCCGATACCAGCACGAGGGTCGCAACGGCTACAGGCAAAAAGGTGTTGACAAGCGACATGCGCTTGCACCTACAAAAGATTCAAAGAGACAAGCAGGCTGCTCTCGAGACTGAAGGTGACCTTCAGGAGTCAAATGAGGAGTTGTTCAATTTAGAGCAACAGAAACGTGTTCTAGAGGGTTTAAGGGATGCTAATATTTTAGCTCGCTGTGAAGATGTTGAGAACGAAGACGAATATCGAGGAAGTGAATATAAAGACCTCGGGGATGAGGAATCAACTGAGTCAATCTACTCGCAAGCTACTGCTCGTAAAAGACGACCGAGGCCGTCAGCGAGTCAATCATCTTAGAGAAACGATTCCAATAATCGGTTAGACCTGAAGATATTGCAGATATTCGAAGTGACCTCGCTATGTGCAGAGAATTTATTCGAAATCAATCTGGTCAAATTGTCTCTACTGAAAGCCCGTTAATGAGAGATATTGAGATTGCACGTATTGATCGGAAGTTGAAGACGCCCTCGTTATATCATTTTAATGGGACATCGGACCCGAGTGGATTTCTTAATACATTTGATGGTCGCATGGCTTTTTATGGACACTCAGAGGTAGCGAGGTGTTAGTTCTTCTCCACATGCCTTCAAGGCACGGCTTTATGATGGTACAATAGTCTCCCACCTCGCTCAATAAAGTCGTGGCAATCTTTGAAAACAAAGTTTCAAACTCGGTTCTCTAGTAACTATAAGGGTGTCAAGATAACAGCCTTGCTAATGACTGTCTGACAACGACACAATGAATCTCTACGAGACTACTTAATCCGATTTCGAAATGAAATTTCTGACATTCCTAACCTGGTGGAAGAGCTGGCGATTAATTACTTGGCTGGGGGAATAGATAAGCACCACCATGCTAACTTGCTAAAAGAATTCTTTGAAAAGAGTCCTCGAACTCTACAGGCAGACTTTCAAGTAGTCGAGCATCGAATGAATTTGCAAGAAGCCGTGAGGAGCATTCAGTCACCTCGCAGAGCTTTCAAACGAGAACGAAGCAGAAGCCCTCGATGACGCTCCCTGAGGATAGAATATAAACGAGATTATGATTCATATCCAAGGACGAATGATGCCCGTACTCCTCGAAAATCAAGACCCGAAAGGCCGGACAACCAGGATAAATCATGGAAACCCAGGGTGAAACAGGAGAAAGAATTCACGAAGCTCACTGTTGATAAGGCTACTATATTGGCAATCCTTAAGTCAGAACCTGATTATCGACCACCAAGGCCGATGAAGCCAGGCCGACCTCCAAGCTCCCGTTATTATGAATATCATGAAGATACAGGTCATACCACAGACCAATGCTATCAATTGAGTAACCTCATTGAATCAAAGATCAAACGGGGCCAGCTGACTCATTATATCGATCACAATGTTGCAAGACAAAATGATCGGCCTCATAGTAGGGGGATTTGCTGCAGGAGGCACGTCGAATAATTCTAAAAAGTTGTATGACAGGGAAGTGTTTCATGTGAACCTTGAGGCCCTCCTAAACGCCAACGACCTAATCCATCTCCTGTCATCTCCTTTTCTGATAATGATTACTCTTCGGGGATAATTGAGTCCCACAAGGATGCTTTGGTAATCACAGCCAAGATCGGCACAAATATAGTGAAGAAGATCTTAATCGACAATGGCAGTTCTGTCGACATACTTTATCACCATGCTTTTGCTCGGATGGATCTTGGGGACAGACAATTGGAGAATGTGAACATGCCTCTATACAGCTTCACGGGAAATGAGGTCAAGGTCGTGTGCACCATCGACCTTCCGGTCTTATTTGGCTCTTTCTCGTGCCAAACATGGCAAATGACCAAGTTTCACGTCATCAACGCCAACTCAAGCTATAACGTCATTCTCGGCAGAACAACTCTTGCGGCCTAGAAGGCCATCACCTCGATTCCTCACCTCAAAATGAAATTTCCAACAGAGTTAGGAATTGGAGAGGTCGTGGGAGACCAGTCGCAGCGCGCCAGTGTTATTTATCTACTGTTATACCAAGAACAAAACATGAGGATGGTTCGTCAATCAACCAAGTTGTAGATGTGGACCCTCGGGCTATCCTTGAAACACCTAATCAATCATCTGGTGTCGCCATTGAAGAATGTGATGAGATAGAGGTCGAGGAAGGCAGTCCTGACAAGGTAATCAAAATTGGAAAATGTTTGAAAGGCGAACTCCACCAACAAATTATTGACCTCATCAGAGAATATCACCCCACCTTAAAAAAAAAAGGGAAAAAAAGTCGATGAACAGTACTGTTCATCCGAAATTCTGGGCCGGCTGGGCAGGAAATTGGGTTGAAAGAGAAAAGAAGGTATTTTTGCAAATAAGATGGTATTTTTGCAAATAACTTTTCTTAACAAAAATGAAATTGCAAAAATTTACTTTTGACAATATATTTATGAAAAGAGCCCTTAATAATTATGATACAATTAGTTTATTTCATTAATTAGAACGACCGTATTTTTGGAAGTAATTGGTTAGTTATTATTTAGAAGAAATTGAGATATTTTAGTTAGAAAATATTAAAAAGATATTACCTTTTAGCTGGGAAAGGTAATTAGATATTAGTAATTATAAGATTATTAGTTTATTTCATTAATTAGAACGACCATATATATTTTTGGAAAGAAAGAAATTTTAGTTAGAAAAGGTAATAGTTGAAAAAAGGTTATTGGTTAGTTATTATTTAGGAGATGGGAAGAGTTGCATATAATATTTTGAGAAAAGATCATGCTTTGGTTTTTTATAATTAAGTTAAATAATTAAGGATAATAAAGTAAAATAATTAAATAAGGTAAGTATTGTACTGTACCGTACCAAAACTTTTAATATTTCGTCCTTTATAATAGAGTATTGATAGATAATATATTAGTTATTTCATTAATTAGAAGGATCATGTTTTTGGAAAAAAGATATTTTAGTTAGAAAAGTTAGTAGCTGAAAAAGGTAATTGATTAATTATTATTTAGGGAAAGTGATATTTTGAGAAAAGATATTTTTAGAAAAGATTGTGTTTTATTATTTTAATAAGTAGGTAAAATAATTAATTGTAATAAATTAAAACAATTAATAAGGTAAGTACTGTACCAAAACTTTTAATATTTCGTTTTTTATAATATAGTATAGATTTATATATCGAATATATTTTTTGGAAATCCCGTATTTATATTTTTAATGTATTACAAATTATTCACTCTCGAAAATATGAACCCACTCAAAACATAAATTTATTATTTGTAAAAAATTTGAATTATTGGTAATTAGTGAATATCATATTCAACCCCCTTATGTGATATTTTGGGATCTAATAATTTAGTAAAAGTGAATATACTGTTAAATAAGATAGATATGCATGATAATTAATCAATCCCTTTATTAAGCTATAAAACATTTAATGCATATAAGGATATTTTTATAATTGCCAATTATTATGATAAACAAAAATTTACTGCATTTAGGCTGTGTTTGGGATTGCTGTTGCAGACAGCAACAACAGCTTATTTCTGAAAAACAGCTGAAAAGGTGTTTGGTAAAATTTAAAAGCTGCTTTTTTGAAAAGTGCTTTTGGCCTAAAAGCTGTTTTTAGAGAAAGCAGGTCCTCCATGCTTTTGAAAAAAACTGTTTTTCACCTTTTACGGAAAGCAGTAGCTGATTTTAACATCAAACCTCATCAAAAACATTATTTTTAATATATTTTTACATCAAAACATGCACATATCAAAAATATTACCAAACCGTCTTCAGTTTTTTTTAGCAGCACTTTTTTTACCAGTACTTTTCCTAACAACAAACCAATTTTTAACAGCAATCCCAAACAGAACCTTAGTATCACCCTAGCCAAATATTGATATCATGTGGTGAGTCTCTTGGGGTATTTTATATTATTTTTTGGCTCACTTTAAGTGAGAAGAAGCTGTTTTGTTTACGTGTTCTTAAAACTAGCAATATGGCCCGTGCTTCGCACACGGGAAACTTAATTTATTTATCCAATTAACTAATGATTAAAAAAAACATGACGGTTATAGGAAAAAGATTATCAAAAAAAACTTGCAACATTGAATAAGTCATCGACATCAACATATACTTATTAACACCATATATTTACATCTATTAAAGATATATGTGAATATTGTTTGTTCATGTAATTAGTTAAGGTCCTTAACTAATTACATGAACAAACAATATTCACATATATCTTTAACAACATCATTGTTCAGTATAATTAAGTTGTATCCAAGCGCGATGAAATAACTCAAGTGGTAAGAGTTTATCTCGTCCCAGGGCCATGGGTCGATTCTCAAAAAAAAAAGTTGTGTCCTTTTAACGCATCTCTTGTATCAGCTTATGATAAAACCAGAAGGCCATTTCTTTGTCACACGAAGTTTGATCCTCCATTTTATTCGGGTCACTAACAATAATTGATCAAACATATTTATTATTTTTAATGTGAGGAGAAGGAATATTAATTTGATACCATATCTTGTTTGATTATTAAATTTGATATTCATGCTAAATGAAATCAATGGATTAACAAAAAAATTAGGGACATTTAAACAAAATGATTCTAAGAAATATAAAGGATCTTGTTTTTTAAATAATTTTAGGAATTATAATCATGTTCAATTTGATTTAATTTGTTTTATAAAGGAAAAATATACAAAATTCAGTGAATAAAATTAAAAATATGTATATAGGCAGCTTTATTATTTATTATGTATATATGTATGAATTAGATATTTAATGATATAATATATAATAAATAATTAATTATATCAAATTTTACCTAAATCAATATACTATTCTATCTAAAGAAATAAAGCTCGCCCCAAGCCCTTGGCTGGGGTCGACCAGGTCTTCCCATGTCATTCTATTGTTTATCTCATCATTTCTCGTTCATGTGGGTAGCACGTTTTTAAAGAACATGATATAAAATTTAAGATGTACCATTAAGATTTATACAATACAATTATCTTGCTAATTTATTATATTTGATACTCACACAATATAAACAATAATTAAAATGTTATCAAAAATTATCTTGCTAAGTTACGAAATCAATCGATTAACAAAAATTTAGAAATAGTTTAAACAAAAAGATTATAAGAAATACACATGATCTTGTTGTTAGATGATTTTAGAAATTATAATGTTATAATGATATTCTATTTTGTATGATTTGTTTGATATAAAATTAGCCATAAAATACATGATTATGTATTTTACATAATCAATTTTTAAGGAAATGATTATTAATAATTGATTGCAATTTTACATAAATCAAAGTTTAAGTTATGATTGATATTAATTGATTGTAATTTACGAATTATAATTATCATGTTGGGAATTTTGCCCGCGCGATCTAAAAATAATATTTTTTTTAAATATCAATTTAAAGATTAATGTTTATCATTGTTATTCACAATATTGACCTCGTCCAATGTATAGTCATATTATCAATGATAACTTACGGTACACATGCGATTAAAAATTACAAAAAAATTGTTTAACAAAACATTTTAATTTTAATTTAAAAGAAATGAAAAAAATTATGTTAAATTGTAATCATATTTTTAATCGATGTCAAAAGCATCAAATAAAAACAATAACATAAATGTATAAAAAATTATAAAAAAGATAGCATATTGGATATTTCAATAATCACATAAATGTATACAAAAATTTATATAAGATTCCGTTCAAAGTTTCTCGTTGTCCCCCGTGACTTCTCGCATTTTAAACATTTTAAAACTGAAAATTAATATTAAAAGATAAAAATTCAATTATGAAAATGTATTTTAAGATATTTCATGACGGCATAAATGTATCTAATAAGTTTATATAAAGATTTGGTTTAAGTTTTCTCGTCGTTGCCCTTAATTTAGATATTGCCCTTAATTTAGATATTGTAACTAAAAAACTCAAAGCGATTATGAGAAGGTATCATATTTCATATTCCATTAATTGCATAAATGTCTATAATAAAAATTTATAAATTTAGTTCAAGGCTTCTCGCCATCGCCTAACGGCGATGGCTCGCAATTTAGATATTGTAAAATTAAAAAATTGCAACAAAATATAAACATTGATTATGAAAAGGTATCATATCTCATATTCCACTAATTGCATAGATGTTTATAAAAAAAATCAAAATTTAGTTCAAGATTTCTCCCTCGTCTCTTACCAACGAATACTTGCAATTTAAATATTGTAATATTAAAAATTTTAACTAAAAAATATCAATCAATTATGAAAATTTCTTATATCTCATATTTTACTAACTTCAACAATGTATGTAAAAAAGTACAAATTCAGCTCTAGATTTCTCTTTAGAATTTCAATTTCAAAATTTAGTTATTTATAATCCTTAAATTTGAAAATTCTAAAAATCCAATTAGAAAATTGGGCCAACAAATCTATTTGATCCTAAAAATACGTTTAAATTCAAGATTTTGAAATAGTCAAAAAGGAGATTTTTTAAAAAAAATGAAAGATAGATATATGAATAATTAATGCTAATTGATATATAGTTATATCCTATATGAATGGGTTATAGTTTCCATAAATGAGTAATTATAAATTTAAAATTATTTGCAAAATATATGGGAGGGAACTGATAAGAGAAAATCAAGCAAGATTTCGAATTAATTGGGAAGATTAATGTGTATTAAATAAGTAATTTGAATTTAAAAAACGTATTAAATGAAAAGATAGTGTTGACTTGATTATTGATAATTGAAAATGGATCATAATATGATAAGAGAAAATCATGCAAGATTTTAAATTAATTGGGAAAATTGTGCATTAAATAAGTAATTTGAATTTCAAATTCTTATTACGTATTAAATGAAAAGATTGTGTCGACTTGATTATAGATAATTGAAAATGGATCAGAATATGATAAGAGAAAATCAAGCAAGATTTTGAAATAATTGGGAAGATCGTGTATTAAATAAGTACTTTGAATTTCAAATTCTTATTATGTATTAAATGAAAATATTGTGTTGACTTGATTATAAATAACTGAAAATAGAACATAATATGGATAATCCGTGAATATTGTGAATTACAATGGAATACATTACATATAGAAATGAGCAACATTTTGAATGAGTCATATTTCCATAAATGAGTAATTATGAATTCAAAAATATTTAAAAAATATTTGGGAGGAAACTTATAAGAGAAAATCAAGCAAAATTTTGAATTAAATGGAAAGATTGTGTATTAAATAAGTAATTTGAATTTCAAATTTTATTATGAATTAAATAGAAATATTATTTTGAGTTAATCACAAATAATTGAAAATAGGTCATATTATGGATAGTCCATGGAAAATCAAAATAATCCAAGTACAAATGATTCACTTACAGTTTCATTCTGAAGTAGGAGAAATAGGACCAAGCGGAATTTTCTTACGACCTGTTTTACAATTAAGCAAATGTCTAGATTCAAAATATAACGTAACCAACATATAAACCATGTTTGGTTGTGAAAACTTAACACAAAAATAGATTTGATTATCATGTCTTGGGAAACATATTGCAATAAGCCAACGTCTCAATATCGAAGATAACAATGGCTTGATGCAAAGAAGCAAGTTCAAGAAAAACCAAAGAAAAAATTAGTCAATGCTTCAAATCCTTAAATTATGCAATGCAGTTTCAGAGATGACCGAAAACTGACCAAAAGATTCAAATTTGTGAAAGGGCCATACAATATATGGATTGGAGATGTATAACAATTAATAAGATGTCCCAGAAAAAATGCATCAGGAAATGCAAGTTTTTGAAACATAAAAAAGCAAAAGAATCCAAGTATAAATGATTCGCTTACAGTTTCGTTCTAAAGTAGGAAAAACAGGACCAAGCGGAATCCTCTTACGACCTATTTCACGATCAAGCAAATGTCTAGATTCAAAATATAACAGAACTAACATATAAACAAAAAAATTGCGTACCTGTTTTATCCATTACAATGCAGATTTCGAGGTGTAGAATATTGTAGATGGAAAAAGGACCATTTATAGATGGTATATTGGAAGATATGATGGATTAATTCGATGAAGAGTGATGATAGTGTGAATTGCATATACAGACTAAAATTTAGGAAGTTTAAAATGAAGAAATCGAAGAGTGATAACCGTGTGAATTGCATATACATACTAAAATTTAGGAAGTTTAAAATGAAGAAATCAAAATTTAATTTCGTGTGCTAAAATCATGGAGCAGAATAATGTTTAGATATTGCCTTTACATTACAGAATAATGCTTGAATTACCACTAACGGGTCATATCCATTTTCTATATGGTAACCGAGTTTTGTAGTAATCAAAGTATATTTTTGTACTGGATGATTGCATATACGGACTAAAATTTAGGAATTTTAAAATGACGAAATTAAAATTTAATTGTGTGCTAAAATCATGGAGGAGAATAGTGCTTAGTTATTGCCTTTCCATAACAGAAATAATGCTTAGAATTTGAATTACCACTAACGGGTCATATTCATTTTCTAATATGGTAACCGGGTTTTGTAGTAATCCAAGTATATAATTTCGTGTGCTAAAATCATGGAGGAGAATAATGCTTAGTTATTGCCTTTCCATAACATATAATTAGAATTTGATTTAACACTAATGGGTCATATCCATTTTTTACTTTGGTAACCCAGTTTTGTAGTAATCCAAGTACATTTTGTACTGGATGATTGCATATACGGACTAAAATTTAGGAAGTTTAAATGCTAAAATCAACAACAAATTTCGTGTGCTAAAATCATGGAAAAATGGTGTTAATTATTGTCTTTCAATAACAAAATATTGCATAAAATTTGATTTACTACTAACGGGTCATACCCATTTTCTAATATGGTATCCGGGTCTTGTACTAACCAAGTTTATTTTGTATTGAATGATTTCTAATGGGTAAACGGGTTTTATCCATTGAATCATAAAATAAGTTAATTGTCTAGAATGACCTTGCAAATAAGTAGTAAGGTAAATAATAGTTAAAAATTAAGGATGATGATGTTAGATGACATGATTTGGGGCGTAAATTGTAATAAGATATTATTTATTCTTAATTAATGATGATGATGTTAGATGACATAATTTGGGGATGTAATAAGATATTATTTATTGCTAATTAAGGATGGCGATGTAAGATGACATAATATTTTATAATTGGGAAATTACGTAAATAGGCATAAGTTGTATTGTGTTGATAAATTTTAAAGGTTATTTAAAGGAATTATGCAAATCTTTCACTAATTAAGGATGATGATTTGGGGATGTATTAAGATATGATCTATTGTTAATTAAGATATTATCTATTCTTAGATGACATAAATTTAGGGATGTAATAAGATACTATATATTACTAATTAAGGATGATGATGTAAGATGACATAATATTTTATAATTGGAAAATTACGGAAATAGGCGTAAGTTGTATTAAGTTGGAAAATTAACTTACGGAAATAGTTATTGATAGATTTTGTAAATAGAAAATAATTGGAGATAATAAATGAATATGATACATGACCTTGTATGCCAAAATGGGCCGAAGATGCAGAATGTTGTTCATTGGAGGACAGTTGTCCTACATAATTGCGTGATTGTTGGATCTTGTGCATGTCAAATGCATTCTTCATTGGCCTCCCACGTTTTTTAATTAAAAGAGAAGCGGGAGTTTGTATATCTGTATGTTTAAACTATAATATTAAAATTTAAAGAAAAGCAGTACATAATATGATTGTATAATATGATAAAATCATATTCATGAAGGTGCAAATATTATACCTAAGTTTGTAGAACAATTTTCAGAACCTCCTAGGAGATTATTGCATAAATTCTCCTTTCTCGGTCGTCCACGCTTCTTATTTGGAATAGAATTAGGAGTTTGATTATTCTGATTCTCATCCATTTCTGAAAATGCATAAACATCAATATGAGAAAAAATATACAGAAAATTGATTTTCACCATTCGCACCGCGATCACCCTGGCTGATAATAACTTTAAAATAGGTTTTCACCATTAAAAACCATAATACTACTATTCGAAACTTCTTGGGCTGGTGGTTAGGGATTAGTTAAAGAAGTTCTGTTTGCGTGCTTGTGTCGAAACTGAATACACAACAATCACCTATCCAACTCTATCACTCCTAAACAATCAGAGTACAGTGAGTAGCACGGAAAGGATAACATAAGTTTAACTGCTCTACCAGTATGTTCACATATCCTCCAAAAATAACCATCCATCTTAGATTTGTTGTTCCATTTATTCGATGAGAACAACAGTTTTTAAATTACAGTTGGAATCAATGGAAAATGCAGAACATAATATCAAGAATCAGTCTTTGATTTTACACAACGACACTAATAATCCAATATTATACATGCTTTCTTATGAATTCACAAAAAAAGATATGTATAACATCAATATCATATATTGATATTTGATTGCCCAAAACAACAATAGTAATACACATATACATATACATATATACATATAAATACAATGAGATTAAGGTTCATACCTGCCTAGCCTCTCTGATCTTAATAGTAATACACATATACATATACATATATACATATAAATACAATGAGATTAAGGTTCATACCTGCTTAGCCTCTCTGATTGTAGCCTCTGTGATTGTAAAGTGAGCGTGCAAAAAATTTGGGGATGTAATAAGATAATATCTATTGCTAATTAAGGATGATGATGTTAGATGGCATAATTTGGGGATGTGATAAGATATTATATTTTGTTAATTAAGGATGAAATTACATAAATAGGCATTAGTTTATTGTGTTGATAAATTATCAAGGATATTGCCAGGAATTATTCGAATCTTTCCTTAATTAAGGATGATGATTTAGGGATGTGATAAGATAATATTTATTGCTAATTAAGGATGATGATGTTACACGACATAATTTGGGGATTTATTAAGATATTATCTTATGCTAATTAAGGATGATGATGTAAGATGACATAATATTTATAATTGGGAAATTACGGAAATAGGCATTAGTTGTATTAAGAGGATAAATTTTAAAGGATATTTGAAGTAATTATGCAAATCCTTTACTAATTAATGATGATGATGTAAGCTGACATAATATTTTATATTTGGGAAATTACTGAAATAGGCATAAGTTGTATTGGGAGGATAAATTTTCAAGGGTATTTTAAGGAATTATGCAAATCCTTCACTAGCACAAATTAAGAATATAAAGGATTTTTAACTTAAAATTAGTTTTAGTTCAAAAAATTTAAGTAATTTTGAGGTTTTTTTTAAAATTTATTTTTTTCTCATATCAATTTTATATATTTGAGTCATCTTTTTTTTTTTTGAACAAATGATTTAATTCATTAATAAAAAAACCATACGACATCTAAAAAACAATCGAGTCGAAAAAAACCATAAAAAGGTACAATAGTAGATTAATCCAGTCTTCTTAGACCTCTTAGATACACCATCAAGCGATTTATTGAAATTGATATATGTACATGTACCCGCTTCTCCACTTTTAGTTTGAACTATCAACCATAAATGCAATTCTATAAAGAATTCTATCACTAAATCAAAACCTTGAAAATTCTGCAAATCTAATATCCCGGACATTAATTTACTACAAAACACATCAAAAACACACAAAACTCTCACAAGGAGAGAATAAACAAAACTCAAATAAATTGGGAACAAACTCAACAAAGTATATATTTAAAATAAACAAAAACCTAACATAAGTCTTGATTTTATTGAAATCGAAAAAGGAAAGTTTAGAAGAAATGGACAGAGGGCCGAAAGAGGATTAGAAAGAAAGAAGGAGACTTTAAACGGAGAAGAAGGTGATATTTGTATTTTATATTTTTATATTATGTTTAAAAAATATGAATTTCTATTTCTTTTATCAATTTTCTTTAAATAAATTTATTTTAAGTAAAATTAGTTAACAAATACACCTAATTTAAAGTTAAAATTATCACTTTTCACTTAAAATAATTAAATTATATTTTAAATTATAAGTAATATTTTTTAAATTAATTCAAATGGACCTCTAAAACAAGATGGAATAGATGAGCTATTTGAGTTACTAGCGTAAAAGCCCGTGCGAGGCACGGGCACGGGCACTAAAATAATTCTTCGCTTGAAAATATATATTAATTAAGATAATTTTATAAAAAAAAATACGATAACTAATAAGATTTCGATTTTGTCTCATATTCTTATAGTTATTTTTTAATATTGTATACAAAATTTAAGTACCAAATATTTTATAATTTGATTAAATTTCATAAAATTCAGATAAATATCAATACGATAGTAATCACATATTTACTTTTCTTGCTGAAATATTAACTTAGTGTTTAAAATGGCGTGAAATCAGATTTATCAAATTGAATATTTGAGCATAATATAAATAATTATATTAGTAAAATTGTCCATAAATAACCTAGAGGTATGTAATTCATGTGATTTTAACGTAGACAAAAACATATTACAAAATCTTTTGTAAAAGTCATCTTTGTGGTTCATATATGTACATACAAATTTGTACACTTTCAAATTCAAGTTTTGTTTTTAGTCTAATGCTTATTATACAAAGGATGATTCAGGTGAGAAGAATTTATATGTGAAAACAGTGAGAACATTGTTCTATATTCTTTTAAAAAGTGTAGAACAATTTTTTTTTTGATAATTCAGTGCCCGGGCCAAGTTTCACGTAGCTCGAATAATTCGGAGAATTGCTAGCACACTCGTACTCACCAAACATGGCAATCCACTTACTTCCGTGGCTCCCAGTAGGATCGAACCTATGACCTTGGGGTGGTAAGCCCCTAAGTCACGGGACCAACCAACTGAGACACCCGTGGTGGGTAAAAGTGCAGAACAATTGTTCTGCTTATTTTTCACATTTTTATTGTTGTGTTATTATGCTATAGAATAAAGTTCTCATTGTTCTCATACTAACATTTGTTCTTAGCAGAGCGTGAGCATATTATACAATATCGAATTCTTTTTTAAATTTAAGTAATTTGAAAAAAAAATTATATTATAATTTTGAATTATTTTTTTAACTTTATTTTAGTTTTTTTTTTAAATATTTAAATTGAAATAAAATATGATTAAATGACCTTAATGACTTGTACATCCATATGATATCTGAGATCAACTTTTTTTATTACATCTAAAGTAATATAAATAAATGTTACAACTCTACCACTATATATTATATTGATGAATTTATTTTATTATATGAAACTTCATATAACCATCATTTAAAGTTGAGTTATAATCTAATCGGTCATTTTTTATAATTATAGCAGTTTTGTACTCCCCCGTCCCATTGAATAATTAACATTTGCGTACCAATTTTCGACACGGATTTTAAGGTGCATTTTAAGGATAGTTCTATAACTTATTTCTGATATTTTCTTTTTTTGTATAAGAATAGAATAATCCTATTTTTATACAAAAAAAAGAAGAAAAAATTAAAAATAAGTTATAGAATTATCCTTAAAATGCGTGTAAGATACGCAGTTTTTCATGTAAAGAAATGGTTGGGACATAGGGAGTAACATTTATGATTCAAAAATCCTATCTTCTTTCATTCAATATTGAGAATGAGTTACATTATTTTTCATATATATAACATAGATTTATTTTTAGAGTTCTCATCTTTTTAACATAAATTCATTTATTTTTCTTATTGTTTTAAATATTCATGTTTTAACACCAATCATATATTTAAATTGCTGAAAGCCCAAATAGTAGATCAACCAAAAATCTCTAATATTACTCACATGTTTAAAATTTTATATACCTAAAAAATTTGTGATGCAATTATTTATTATGTTTGATTTGATAAATAAGATTTGAATATTTTTTGAAACCATAATTTATTTTTTATTTTAAAAATGTAATATCTACTTGGATACGAATGTAAATAAATACGTTTTTTCCCAAACTCGATTATATTTTGTATAATCTAAAATTTTATTTTTACTTTCAATCATTTAAGATGGCAAAAGAGAATCGTAGAATACACTCAATAAATTAAAAAAATTGTAATTACATTGTTAGCAATATTCTAAAAATAAGAAAAACAAATATGTTATTTATTCAAAATAAAAATAGAAAAAATGGGATGAAAGGCGAATATATGGTTTATCTATATAATAAGATTTTTAAAGTACAGTATAATGGTTATGACATGAGTCTGAGAGTGGAAGGTCAGTGATTCGATCTTCAAGGGTAACATAATTATATCTAATTTTTAAATAAATTTTAAAAGGGTGGCGTTTTTGTTATTTTTCAACAAATAAGGGTAAAACAATAATTTTACGATCATTAAAATAGTACTTTTTACCCTTGTGTTGAAAAGTGTGAATATTAGGTCAACCAAAAATCTCTAATATGACTCACATATTTAAAATTTTATATTGCTAAAAATTATGTGATGCAATTATTAATTATATTTGATGTGATAGATAAGATTTATATATTTTTTTAAATCATATTTTATTTTTTATTTTAATAATTTAATATCTATTTGGAGGCGAATGTAAATAAATATATTTTTTCCCGAACTCGGTTATATTTTTTTATAATCTAAAATTTATCTGAAAATTTTATTTTAATTTCAATCATTTAAAATGGCAAAAAAGAATGGTGGAGTCTACTCAATAGATTAAAATATTTTTCGCAATTATATTCTTAGTAATATTCTAAAAATAACAAAAACCAATGAGTTATTTAGTCAAAATTAAAATAGAAAAAATGGGACAATAGGAGAAGATGTGACTTATCTAATAACATTTTTAAAACATACTCAAAATTGAATGTAGCATAATGGTTATGACATGACTTTGAGAATGGAAGGTCAGGGGTTTGATTCTCAAGAGTAACATAATTATATTCAACTTTTACATAAATTTTGAAAAGGTGGTGTTTTTGTTATTTTTCAATAAATAAGGGTAAAATAGTAATTTCACAGCCACTAAAATGACACTTTTTACCCTTGTGTTGAGTATAATATATAGTAATAGATTTTATCATAGAAATGTCAATGGATTGAAAAATCGCCTAAATTTAAGTAAGCACATTACGTCAACTTCCGGGCCATTTTCCGGGTCATTACTGTTTATCTATGTTACGGAGTATTATATTATGCTTTACATACTCTGTACCATGACCATCCTATATATATATATTTTTTAAATTCTGATGGTATATATTGATTAAATTTTAATCAAAATTTTTATGTATTGTATAATTGAGAAAAAAATTATATAACTAAAAATTCTAATATATTTTAAAATATTATTTTTTATTTAAAAAATGATACTTAAATAATTTTTATAATCATTAAGTAAAAATTAATCAATTCGATTTCTAAAAATCAAAGAATATATGTAAAATGGGATGGAGAGAGTATATTATTTGTTAGTTATTTTGATTTTCTAAAATTATTGTTGAAGTCATTTTAGTTTAAAATAAAAAATTAAATATTACTTTCTACAAGACATTAAAAGTGCATAAAGAACTCAAACATATAAGTTATTTCATTAATAAATCCAACTTTTTAATTATTTATTTAAGTTAGTATTATAACGAAATTTAAGAGCAAGTGTGCGTAGAGATGTTCAAAAAACCTGAAGCTCGAAATTCGGTCCGATTTCGATCCGCAAAAAAAGAAAAGCTCAGTTCGAAAAAAGTTCGGCCCGGTTTAGTCAGGCCCGATAGCCTAAGATGGTCCTCCGAAGCCCGAAAAGTCCGATTAAAAACCCGGGCTTTTCAAAAGTCCGGATAAAGTCCATGCTTTAAAAAATGTTCGGACAAAAGTCCGGTTCGACCCGGATAAAAGACCGGGGTTTTTAAGAAAACCGGATAAAAATCCGATTTTTTATAAATAAAAATTAAATATATATAATATTTTTAATAAAATTCAAGAATATTAAACTTAGCAATACGATGTGAAGGATCACGAGTCTGGGAAGAATCAACAATAAGCAAGACAAATCCTTCTTTCAAGAAGACTTATTGAGTGTAGCAGATGTGCTTCTCGAAATGTTCATATACAAGAAGATTTGTATGATGTGTTTCTTATGTATTCTGGATTCTAGAAGTTCAGGGGTGTAACTCTTTAGATATTGTTTATTTTGTACTCCCTCCGTCCTACCAGATTCTAAATAGTTTTTTTTCACTACTTGACACGCATTTTGGCACGCATTTTAAGGCTCATGTAAAGTATAGTTCCATAACTTATTTTAAAATTTTCTTTTTTTGTATAAAAATTTTACATACCTATTTTTATACAAAAAAAGAAAATTTGAAAAATAAGTTATGGAACTATCCTTAAAATGCACCTTAAAATGCGTGCCACACCCCCGTCCCCCAATGTATACTTTCTGCTGGGACAGAGGGAGTAAAAATTATCTTCTTTTGTATATTAATATATTAGATTTACAAAAAAAAGATAAAATTACGTAAATATAAATTAAAAAAAGTCCGGATAAATACTCGGCTCGGCCAGATTAGTCCCAGTCCGAGGACTTAAAACGGACCTCATATTTTAGAGAAATCTGAAAGGCATATGACACAGCCTATTTGTAGTTCGAGGACTCAACTCAACTTAAATTAAATTGTAATAAGTAAATAATTTAAATTGTCACAGGAATCTCAGAAGATACTATCTGTCAGAAGAAAAACCTATAAGTCAATATATAGTTTTGATGTTTTACATTGGAAGAAGATCAGCCTGCTGATCAAGCCTCACTATAGCATAAAGAAATAGATTTATTTCTAAGTGACAGAGATTTCTAGAGTGACAGGTTCAGACAGTGTACAGAGGAGTACAAGAAAGAGAAAGAGATGAGAAGAGAAAGGGAATCACACTTTAATGTGAAAAGTCAAGGACAGTCATTGAAGTTAGTCGTTCATGAACCAGACCGTGTATGGTGCGTCAACAGAATATTCAGTCGTACTCCTTTATTAATTTCAGTGATTCAGAAAAGGATTAAGACAATCTAAGGATGTATAATTATCCTCTTTTAATTAATTAAATCAAGTAGTTAATTTAATTAATAAATCAATTCTTCAAGAATTAATTTATTTATTCAATTAGTTATTAAGTTAATTAAATCAGAATAATTATTTAAGTAAGCTTAAATTAAAATGATTATTTATTTTAATTAAATTAATTTAAAGCTAAAAAAATGAACTAGCAAGATAATCAGAGATCGTCTTGTCGATTGTCTTGGTAGTTCAAACACAGATTGTCTTGGAGATCAGAGATTGTCTTGGTAAGTCAGAAATCAATTGTCTTGCCGATTGTCTTAGTGAAATAAGAAAAAGATCTTGCTGCCAGCTGGTAAAAACAAGACAAATATCTTTGTTTAGATTGTCTTGGTGACTGTCTTGGTGGAGTTCGATTGTCTTGACGATTTTCTTGGCAATTCAAATCTGATTGTCTTGGAAAGCTAAATTGTCTTGCTGATTGTGTTTGATGTACAAACTGGAACGAAAAATAGGCAGGGACTTCTGTGACTTATTCAACAAAAATTCTACTAAGGCAACTACTGACAACAAGACATACACACAACATTACATCTCAAGAAAAACATATCTGAAAAGAAAACTTTCTCATCTTTATTACCCTTATTCAAGAGCAATAAATTTCTAGAAAAATCAATAGCTTAGTGATTGTAATATTCTATCCGTTCAAGCTTGATTACTTGTGATTCTTGTACTATTAGCGAGTTTTTACTCCTAATCTATATCTTGATTTTTATTAACAAATATAGAAGAATTAATGTCGAATTTTTTAGTTTGTTTTTATTAATTTGATATAACTCTGTAATGATTTTGTAACAACCCTCAAGTTTAATATATTGATATATTTAACTTAAACTTTGTTTCATTTAATTCCGTAATAATTTGTCTTAATTGAATTTAAATCTAAAGAACAAATTTCAATAAAAAGGTACTATTTGTATTCAACCCCCTTCTACAAACATATTGGACTTCACAAAATCCTGGCCTGATTTTTGAAAAAACTCGATCCAACCTAATTCTTAAATGGCCCAAATTTTTACGAAGGACTTTTTGTGTATCTATAATGTGGTGAGATCCAAATCCAACACCAACAGGCGGCCAATACCGACCTCATTCATTCATATTCCTTGTCCCAGTTGCACTAACGTTTAAAAGCGAAAGACAGGGGTGACTGTTGGATTCAAAATTGTAATCCGACGGCTGTCAGACTTCTGAATCGAACATTCTAGATCCCAACGACCTAAAACGCGCCTCTCCCGACCAGTCTTCTATATAAACATCTCTTTAGTCTCCTATATTAATCACATCATACTCTAATAAACCCTCGTAACTTTGTTCTCCATTGTTTTAGCGCCTCTCTCTCTCTCTCAAACAAAAATATATATATATATACATAGTGTGAGTTAAATATGGCGGGTAAGGGAGAAGGTCCGGCCATCGGAATAGATCTGGGAACTACATACTCATGTGTCGGCGTGTGGCAACATGACAGAGTTGAGATCATTGCTAATGATCAAGGTAACAGGACGACACCGTCTTATGTTGCTTTTACTGACTCTGAGCGTTTGATCGGTGATGCTGCCAAGAATCAGGTCGCCATGAATCCTATCAACACTGTTTTCGGTATCATCTCTCTCTCTCTCTCTCTCTCTCTCGTATATGTATGTATATGTTTATGTATGGATCTACTTTTTTAGCTGCTTTTGAGCTACATTAACAAGCATGCTTACTGTTGTTATTAATTCTACTACTTGATTATGTTAGTCAACTGTAGTGTTAAGGTTTACATGTTAAAACCGGGGGTTGACGTAATCTCTTGTTATTGAATCAAATTAAGTAGTACCTACCTTACAAATTCTGTCTGAATAAAGATATGATATAGATTGTAATTAATCTTTTTGTATTCAAGTTTTAATTGTATGTAAACTTGTAAATCTGGATCTATATTCTTTTCGGACGGTACACTTGAGCTTCTCTTAAAACGTTGTTATGGTTTAGATCTCTTCTTTTAGTGGAATTCTATTGTGTGCATAGGTAGGGATCTAAGTCATAATTATAGTTTGAAAATAAAATTGTCTTTGAAGTTCCAGAATTGTTATTTGAGTGAACGTAATTATGCTATGTTATTACCATCTGTCGGAAGCTATATGCTGTGCGGCTTAATGAGAACCTATGTACTTGGTTTTTAGTTTATACTTGCATCGTTACATCAAGTTTAAAGTTTATTGTATTTGATATTTGCTAGGCAAGTATAATACTGTTTTTTGCCTTTTATTTCTCGATTAGTTTGTTTATTTGCTATTAGTAAGAAATATAGGATCTGGTGTGGAATTACATATGTGACTGATCTAAATTCTTTATTTCTTGTTGCAAACAGATGCTAAAAGGTTGATTGGGAGGAGGTTTTCTGATGCCTCAGTTCAAAGTGACATCAAGTTGTGGCCTTTCAAGGTCACCCCTGGACCTGGTGAGAAGCCCATGATCACCGTATCTTACAAGGGCGAGGATAAGCAATTCGCAGCTGAGGAGATTTCATCAATGGTTCTGATTAAGATGCGAGAGATTGCTGAGGCCTTTCTTGGAACAACTATTAAGAATGCAGTGGTGACTGTCCCTGCATACTTCAATGATTCACAGCGTCAGGCTACCAAGGATGCCGGTGTCATTGCTGGTATTAATGTCTTGCGTATCATTAATGAACCTACTGCTGCTGCCATTGCTTACGGTCTAGACAAGAAGGCGACCAGTGTAGGAGAGAAGAATGTATTAATTTTTGATCTTGGTGGAGGTACCTTCGATGTATCCCTTCTTACCATTGAGGAGGGTATCTTTGAGGTTAAGTCCACTGCCGGAGACACACATCTTGGTGGTGAAGATTTTGACAACAGAATGGTTAACCATTTTGTTCAGGAATTCAAGAGAAAGAACAAGAAAGATATCACTGGCAATGCCAGGGCTCTTAGGAGGTTGAGGACATCATGTGAGAGAGCAAAGAGAACTCTCTCATCTACTGCTCAAACAACCATTGAGATTGATTCTCTCTATGAGGGCATTGATTTCTATTCAACCATCACCCGTGCCAGATTCGAGGAAATGAACATGGATCTGTTCAGGAAGTGCATGGAGCCTGTGGAGAAGTGTTTGAGGGATGCCAAGATGGATAAAAGCACCGTTCATGAAGTTGTACTTGTTGGTGGTTCTACTAGGATTCCCAAAGTTCAGCAGCTATTGCAGGATTTCTTCAATGGCAAGGAGCTCTGCAAAAGCATTAACCCCGATGAAGCTGTGGCTTATGGTGCTGCTGTTCAAGCTGCTATTTTGAGTGGTGAGGGTAACGAGAAGGTGCAGGATCTTCTTCTACTGGATGTCACCCCTCTTTCCCTTGGTTTGGAGACTGCTGGAGGTGTCATGACAGTCTTGATTACCAGAAATACCACTATCCCCACCAAGAAAGAACAGGTATTCTCTACCTACTCTGACAACCAGCCTGGTGTTTTGATTCAAGTTTACGAAGGTGAGAGGACAAGGACCAGGGACAACAACTTGCTTGGTAAATTTGAGCTATCCGGTATTCCTCCAGCTCCCAGGGGTGTTCCTCAGATCACTGTCTGCTTCGATATCGATGCCAACGGTATTCTAAATGTGTCTGCCGAGGATAAGACTACTGGCCAGAAGAATAAGATCACCATTACCAATGACAAGGGTAGACTGTCCAAGGAGGAGATTGAGAAGATGGTTCAGGAAGCAGAGAAGTACAAGTCTGAGGATGAAGAGCACAAGAAGAAGGTCGAGGCGAAGAATGCCTTGGAAAACTACTCATACAACATGAGGAACACAGTGAAGGATGAGAAGATTGCTTCCAAGCTATCTGCAGATGACAAGAAGAAGGTCGAGGATGCTATTGAGGAAGCCATTCAATGGCTGGACACCAACCAGCTTGCCGAGGCCGATGAGTTTGAAGACAAGATGAAAGAGTTGGAGAGCATCTGCAACCCAATCATCGCAAAGATGTACCAGGGTGCAGGAGGTGAGGATGGCGTGCCAATGGATGATGACATCCCTACAGGTGGAGGCAGCAGCGCCGGTCCCAAAATTGAGGAGGTCGACTAAGTTTGTTGTCGATTTTTTGTCTACTGTTTTATGTTTTTTATATTCGATTTTCTGAAAACAATTTAAGGCTTGGTTCCTTAATATATATGTCTGTCTTTTTTGGTTTTAAGATGGATCTGTTTTATTTTCCATCTCAGACTTGTGTATGCAAGTCATGTGCTATGAGGTTTTTATATCAGCAACTTATTCTACCTGGTTTAATTTTTTTAAAAAAATGTTATGAGGAATTTTTACCTCAAAACTTTCATTATATTTGTTTGGGGTTCAAAAGTTTTAGATTGCATAAAATAAAACCATGATGTATTAATTTGATGGAAAGAAAAACTAAATATACTACTATTATCTAAATCTATGCAGCAATGACAACAATTATATTTTGTCTCAATTATCACATAATAAGATTGGCAAAGAGAAATGGGCACATATCAAATTTTATGAAATTATTTACTATTTTATGAGCTTCTCTTTGTTCCTTTATTATGTTTTAGGAGAGGTTACACTCTAGCTGGCAGCTTACCTCATGTTGTAGAAGGTAGGGAATCTGTTTACTTTTTGTACCTTAATTGCTCTATATTGCCACTCCATAAACCATAAATTAACAGTTCAATTAACCTTCTCTAATTCGTTGAGAACCCGGAAGTATACATGCTTCATCCAGCTAAATGTACATACTAGAATGGAAATGTCTGACATACGCAACATATATGACTATGAAAATAACTCCTGCTGATCTACAGGTGATTTCACTAAAGGCTTGCAAAGTACAGCACCCAACAATAAAAATTTGAATGGCTTCAATTTTGTTCCGAGCTGCTGCCCCAGTGTAGTGGTCATTCCAATATAATTATGTGAGGTCGAAGAGACGGCTAGGCTTGAGAGGCAGGCCAAAATTCTGATAAGCCCTGATCTCACCTCCGAAACCTGCTGTCACAATTACCAAGCCCCATGCTGTTGCTTCGACAGTATGCCCGTGGCAATGTCCAACATCAAACCAAGACCGAGAGGCAGAGCAAGAGTGAGATCCTGTGTTTCTGCTAGAATTAGAGATAGAAGACGGATCATACCTCGACGAACTGGAAGCTGAACTGAATGACTCGCCTTTCCCCGACCCTGTACGACAAATTTGATCTAGGTCCTTCTCTACTCTTTCTGATTGACTATTTTTTCTTGGAAGTGGTGGTAACTGTCTCTTACTGTTACTTGGAGAATTAGTGCCTGACTGGGAATGTGGGGTTACAAGTTTTGTGTATCTTTTGCTGTGTATTTCTACAATTGGAACCTCATTTTTTGAACTGCCAGGCCATGGAATTGCAACTGAAACATCCCTACAAGAAAATTGTTCATGAGACGGGATGCTAATTATAGTTTTGCTTTTCCCATGTCCCGCATTTCGAGCCTCTTCACGATTCCAAATATACACGTGAGAATCTTCACTTGCACTTATGACATATTTTCCATCAGGACTGAATGAAGATGCAATTTGGCTGCTAGTATTTCGGAAACCTGTCGAATTGTGTATCAGATGTGTTTTGATTCAGTGAGAATGAACAAAATACTTGTGTAGTGCTCCCAAAGATGCCAGGACATACCTCTGAATTTGTATGTGATTTCTGATCCATCAAATATTCTAATACGTGAGTCGGCTGAAGTGATAAGCATTTCGGATGGATTCGATGGGTTATACTGTGATAAATAACTATAATGGCTTAGATTATTTTATGGACTATGCCAATAGTAGATTTTATATGATACAAGGAAACCAAAGAAGTAACGAGAGAAAGAAGCAAAGAGGCGAACAACAAAGAAAAGAGGCAAAGAAGCTCACCTGAAAACCTGTAAATTTTTTTGGCTGAACTTTTTTCTTAAGTTGAATATCAATGTTCTGCTTCTGCTCGAGCTTGGAATCTAGGTTACCATATTGTCCAGTTAGAAGATTATCATATCAGCGTTTATGCTCAATGATTTAGCTTGAATTTAGAACGGATATGCTCTAGTTTCAAACCTAGAATTCTAGATTAAATAGATTATTTTGTTTATCTATACATTTAATGATTTACAAAAACAGAACTAGACCCGAGTAAAGTACATGTATATTCAAGAAAGTAAGAACCGGAAAATATGTATCAAGGGATCAGATTCTTACCAGTTGTGCTATACAAGCGACAAGTTCCATTATGTGAACCAACCACAGCATCCTGAAATCAATGACAGTCAGGTACGCATGAATTCATGTTATATTCTCTTCTTCTTTTGCTAGGTAATTAATGTTATTTTCTCATTCTCAAGAACCAAATCATGTTCATCATAATTGTTGCTGGTTTTTATTTCCAAGGATAACTTTATCGTGATTTTTCTATCTGATTCAACTTCATTGAAAATATTGTGGATGTGGTTTTGAAATATAGTGGAGTAGAACAGAATCTATAAATTATTGAATTTCCATATGAGCATTTTAAATAACCGGCTCTTGTACTTGTGAAACTGTGCAACAGAGCTGCAATTCACTTAATGAACTTGTGTCACAGTTGATCTGAGTTAAATTATAAGATTCAAAGGCTTTTAAGTTAAGTTAGGTGTTAACAAATGGAAGCATCTTTTAGCTGGTGGATTGATGGATGCAGTTTATTATGTCTTTCTGACAATTTAAAAGCAATTAGAAGCTACCTGGCCATCCGGAGAATAGCAAACAGCCGTAACCATTTCACTTAGATCCATCCAGTCAACAACTTGCCGATCAGGTATGTTCCAAATTCGAACCTTTGCATCCAGTGAGCCACTGAGGAAGTAGTCATCATCCATTGGATTGAATTGAATACATGTAACTACCAAACAATTCATGCATCATGAGCTAAATGTGTTTTATCGATATGCTGTAACAAATTAAATCTGTAGGATCAATGCCGTGAACTTTAGAATTGTAACTGTATGCCACCTCACCATAATCATTGTGAGCAAACATCTTTAAGCAATTTTTTGTTTTCATGTCCCAGAGCCTAACTGTCTTGTCCATGGAAGATGAAAGCAGGAGCTGCATGTACATAAATATTTACATTATTGATTTTCAGAGAGTAGAAAGATTGTTAAGTAACCAGTCGCTCTAAAACCTTAAGATGTTAGAGAAAGGCTCCAACTTGTTCTTTATATTATATCCTAACAAATTTATTTGTAATCCTACAGTTTGTAGTAGTTAACATAGGCATGTGAATGTTTTGCACTCAAGGTAAATCCTCATTTGTTCTTAAAGAGGTCATTTCGACCTTTTGAAGCGACCAGTAACCTTTTTAAAATACAATGTTGGTTATAACTAAAAGCCTCAAACATTATGCAAAGATACGTATTTTCAGTAGAGAAAAAGCATAATCTGTGGACACTAAACGTCCTAAACTATATAGATAAACTCTTTTTTTGTCAGGCTTCAAGATAATGTTAATACTATTAAAACCATGGTTAATTACATTCCAATTTTTCTTATTTCTAGCTTTGAAAGAATTTTTGGTACACATTGGATTTCCTAACCTGAGATTTGGACCAAGAGAGATCCAATACATCATCTTG
Source organism: Kitagawia praeruptora (assembly GCA_037693485.1). NCBI lineage: Eukaryota > Viridiplantae > Streptophyta > Magnoliopsida > Apiales > Apiaceae > Kitagawia > Kitagawia praeruptora. The sequence continues at coordinate 49,268,719 of CM075348.1, read as the reverse complement.
ATGACCTGTGAAGGAGCATATAGGATGTTCTGAAAGTGCGAATACAGTCTCTGGCATATCGACATAATTGGGAATTGGGTTTTCCTTTTTCTTGCTGAAGGGCTTCGCTTTTGTCTTCTTTTCCGGGTGCTCTCTGATAGAATTAACATGTTCAGGTGGTTTTGCTGGCATAACGTCGCATTCTTGCACTTCCCACACATGGATAACCCTGTCTTCTCCAGCACTGGCAAGGAAACGTGCATCAGAGCTGAACTTAATGGTCCAAATAGATCCCTCGTGAGCCTGAATTTCCTGACACAAGTGCAAACCCGTAAACTCTTTATATGTCTTTTTATGCTGACGAACTTTAACCCACTGGGACAAGGAGTTTTTGTTAGATCGCTGTTCTGGTGTCGATTGTTGCTGGGATCTTTCTTTGTCACCTTTATTTCCACTCACGTAATTAGCCTTTCCCTTAATGCTCTTCAAAAATGAAACCCCTTTCTTCTTGCTGTTTCTGAACTTCCTACTGAATATTGAGTTTGTGTCCACTTTCGTGTCAACATCAGGATTGATTTTATCACTTTCACGGCGCATTAGCTCCTTAACAAGTGGGGAAGGCCCGACAGACTTCTCAAATTCTTCTACTGAAAGCTGCTTTCCAGTCTGAAGATCACTGACTTTTTTCCACGATCCCTTGTCATCGTGTTCATTGACAACGAATTCAGTTCCAGTGTCTAAATTTTTTATCAAGAAAAATGATCCTAATTTGTCATCCAGAGCTGAGCTATGTGAAGAGGATTTTCTCAGGTTTCTTAATTTTAGTGGAAATCCCCAAGAGTTGACAACCGAATAATTTGGTTTCATGATTACTGATGATGTTTTAGTAAGACGCTGTTTTGGAACAGCTCCGATAAACCTTTCTTTCCTTGTTTTGGTTTCAAAAATAAGTGATACTAATTCTCCATCTGATCGGGAACGAACGTGCACAGTGTCTGTTGTTGGCAAAGGCTTATCAATAGCCTCAGTCGCATTTTCATTCCGACCCTCGTGCTTGGTCTTGGGCTTTTGTTTTGATTCTTGTCGCTTAGTATTATCATTCTCAACCTTTCCTTGGATTTCAGCTTCTTCAGACACATCTCTACCAAACCTGGAACTCGCAATGGAAAGAAGATCCTTATTGCTGTTCAATCCCATACCTTGGAAGAGACGTTTTCGTCGATCCTGAATGTTCATTGGTGCCGCCATCCACATATCGTACATTGATGCTGTATTTGTTGGTGATGGTGACTTGAAGCTACGCAATTCTTCAAGTGGTGAAGATGACTTGAAGCTGCGGAAATCTTGAAATGGTGAAGAAGAGACAGCTGAGGTAAATGACATCCGACTGTCATCATAATCCTCATCATCGGAACCAGAATCATCAAGAGTGTCGAAAAAATCATCATCCCCATCTCCTGAACGGTCCCAGTTCATAGTCAATGTTCTCCTTCTGTCCATTGTTGCACATTGGTGCAAGCTAGATTTCAACAAATCTACCCTAAAAAAGCACTAGATCAAAGAAAAGGGAAAAACATGTTTGATTTTTTTTAAAAATATTTTTTTCATGCAAAAAATCAAATCTCTCGCAGATGATGAGAGAGAAATGGATGAGAGAGAAGTGGAAGAGAGCAAAACAAGGTGCGTTTGGGTGGATATAAGAAAGAAAGGGTCGATGGTCGTTACTCGTTACACTGATAACACAAAAATTTGTTTTTATTCCGTCTAGTTAACAGAAATTTGGAGGGATGGTAACGAATATAGCAGGGTTTTCATTTTTAAAAACGATTCACTATAAGACTATTGAAGTTTTTTTTTTTGTTTTTTTTTTCTTTTTGCTAAATGACTATTGAAGTTTTATATTTTGTTTATAACAAACTTTTGGTGTCAAGCCGTACATATTTCAGATCATGTTTTTTATAATAACGAGATCCCCATACCGCTATATGCCCTTTGTAACGAAACAACAACTCCAACGAACAAACTGTAATATATCACTACTGAGTCTCAAAATAAGGACTGAACTGTTTAATTAATCACCACCACAATAAGAGGTTTAATTTAATTACAACGACAAAATAAGAACAGATGAACAAGTTGCAGGCTATTCGAGAGAGCCGCACTCTCCCAACCCTAATCTCAACTTCAATCAATCACAGCATAACCCTCCTCAGCCCTATCGCATTCTCTTTTATTTGTCTCTCTCAAAGACCCACTTGCCCCTTTACTTCACTGTGCATTTACCTCTTTGCCCTTGTCTCCTGTGATTACTTTCTTGCCCTTATATTTCCTGGAATACGTTAACATTGGACCTTGCTCTGCTTCTTTCATTACACAAACCATCACGGCAGAACTTGCAATATAACTCTCTCCATTTCGTTTATAATGACCACATTTTCTCCGAGTTCATTCAATAGAATTGAGCACACATGAAAATTTTATCTGTATATAAATATAACATAACATAAAAAATACAAGATTGAATACCCATAATAAAAAATAAATAAATAAATTTATAAAGGCAGAAGAAATTTTTATGGAAAGTTTTTGGTGCAAGATGTATGAAGTGTGTTTGAGAATGATGTGTCTACTTTGAAACAGCATTTCACCTTGATTACAAAAGAAGTTAAGAAGCAATAAAAGTTTAAAGTTCCATGTCTTGGTCGGTTACTTCTTCATCCCCCCTCTTCTCTAGCTTCCTCCTTTTGCAACTTTACTCGACTTTACGCACACTATCTCAAAAGGGTTTTAGACCAATTGGCAATAGGAACATCCCCAAGCCACAATAGTTTTGATAATAATTATAAAAAAAATCAATAAATAAACAGAGAAGCAGAACAACTAGCTAAGAATAGATCATGTAGTTAATTGCCAGATGAACAATATTGATATATCATTCTATGTATAAGCAATAATTCAATGAATAATGCCTTTTAGTTCATACATAATAATTTTGCAACTTCATACATGTAATCAGGATGATACTAATGAATACAGATGTACATGACAATGATATAGTGAACGTCATTTAGGCAAAAAAAAAAAAAATGACATGGTACGTGATCGAAACTTCTTTAATTGCGAGCTTTCTTGATCTTGTGATGATTATATTCTCTTTCAGGAAACATCGAATCGATGATTTCTTGGGATGCATCGATCAGCTGGAGCGGTGTTCGCATTAACAGAGGAGACGATAGTTTTCGTTTTCTTGAAGGTACTCTTCTTTTTCTTGGTGGTGGTGGACACTGTTTCATCACCGGGATTTTGTGATCCAGTGATGTTGGAGTCCTGAACCCATCATTATCATCATCAAGATCGAGATCATCGTTCTTGGACGAAGTACATTGTTTCAATGATGATATTAACGCTTTTTGATTGCTAGCACATTTGATTGCAAAATGGTCGTCACATTTTTCTTGAAGCTTTTGAATAATTGCATCTTCTGGAGAAGTAATTGTATGATCTTGATTCTCAAATTCAACCGATCCCAATTTGGATGGTACTACTGGTATATCCGTCTCGTTTTCTTTGCTATCTCCTTTGATGGGACAAACTGCTGAATTTAGCATGGTCGCTGAGATTATAGATAGACTCTATAGAATGCTTGAAAGAGAGAGAGAGAGGGAAGGAATGCTTGAAAGATATATATAGATAGACTCTATAGAATGCTTGAAAGAGAGAGAGAGAGGGAAGGAATGCTTGAAAGATATATATAGATAGACTCTATAGAATCGCCATATGGTAATCTTTAATTTTCTTTAGTGAAAAAAGTTGGCTGTTTTGTCTCCAAGACTGCGTATTAGTGGTGAGAGAAATAAGTTGGTGAAGGTGAAGATTTCTAAGACGCTTGGCGAAGGATCCAATGCACACTCACTCTCATATATATGTTCTTTTTACTTTTTAAAGTGCCCACAAAGAATGTTATTAATACCAAAGCGGCAGTTCTGCTCCAGAGCTATCAGTTGTTCTCCCTTTCAGCAGAATTTTTGTAGATGCTTGCAATAATTCGTAATTTGATCTCGGATACGTACGTAGATGAAAAAATTCCCTAAATCTGAAATTCTTGGATTTTTTTTACTCGCATGTAGATCGAGGTCTTTGAAAATAATCTCGCACATGTTTACGCCAAGGGAACATGTTAATGTGTACATGTTTACGCCAAGGGAAGGCAGGATGATCTTAGAGGGAGGTTTGTATAACAGATTTGTAGCTTCCTGTAAAAATTAGCTCAGTTGTTTCTTGTCACTTGCAGAATCAGTTTATTAGTACTAACTTAATATGTAGACAGACGTATCTGTGCACGTGAGTTTTGCTACAAGGGACCATCCGGTGTAAACGTTAGATATGCATCTTTCAACCACTCTCCAAGTCATGATTATATCAACTAATCTGGTTGATTACTTGTCACATGCTATGTTTCTACTGAAAGCAAGAACTTGGGTTCTAGATTACTACTTTAACGCATCTACTAAATTCAGTGCACTCATAAGTTGTTTGACATTTATCATTTGTAAATATATGAAAAGATCAAATAGCAACACCAATTAAGAAACTTAGAATCCAATAGCAATCCTTGGCTTTATATGATCGGAGGGTTATAGTTGCTGAGAAAGTAAGAATGGGAAGAGTGGTGCGGTGGTGTTTCCGGTCTAAGATTCTGTGTAATTTACTTTCTACAAAACAATGGTAAACACAAGATTAGAGCCCGGGGATTTATCTCTGAATCATGCAGTAAACTGAACATGGCTGTGGTCTTTTTTTTTTTTTTTTTCAAGTGCACTGCAGAATTTCGGAAATATTGAGCAGAAAACTTTAAATTTGTGATTTAATTGGCTGCAGTAGTGACTCCATGGAACCAGAAATGATTTATATTTGTTTAGCTAAAAGTACCAATCTTTGCCCAGTTTACCCATTTTTAGACGCACCCAAATGTTGATTGATCTATAGATGTTCTATGAACCCAACATGGTGTTATCTGTTAACTTTACTGCAGGTTGGCACTCACCAAACCAAGATATTGTGGTTAGTTGGATGCTTGTTTGACACACATTTAAGGACCTTAAGGGCCTTTGGATTGAGAGTTGGGGAGGGATGGGTTGGGTTGGGTTGGGTTAGAATGGGATGGGTTAGGTTGGGAAGGGATGGGTTGGGTTGGGTTGAACCCTTACCATGTTTGGATGTAAGGGTTGAGTAATGAAGGGTTCAACCCTTACCTTATTTGGATGGATGATTAGGTTGAAAAGGGTTATAATATAATTAATTATTATTTTTTTGGGAAAAAATATTTTCAAATCAATATTTTCGAAAAAAATATTTCGGAATCAATATTTCGGGGAAAAAAATTTCCGAACCAAAATTTCGGGAAAAAAAATTTCTCAATCAATATTTCAGAAAAAAATACTTCAGAACCAATCTTTCGGAAAAAAATATTTCCGAACCAATATTTTGGAAAAAAATATTTCCGAAATATTGGTTCGGAAAAAAATATTTCCAAAATATTGGTTCGGAAAAAAATATTTCCGAAATATTGGTTCGGAAAAAAATATTTCCGAAATATTGGTTCGGAAAAAAATATTTCCGAAATATTGGTTCGGGAAAAAATATTTCGGAAATATTGGTTCCGAAAAAATTATTTCCGAAATATTGGTTCGGAAATATTTGTTCCTGAAATACTGATCCAGAAATATTTTTTCCCAAAATTTTGGTTCGGAAATATTGGTTCAGAAATATTTTTTCCCGAAATATTGGTTCAAAAATATTTTTTCCCGAAATATTGGTTCAGAAATATTTTTTCCCGAAATATTGGTTCGGAAATATTTTTTCCCAAAATATTGGTTCGAAAATATTTTTTCCCGAAATATTGGTTCGGAAATATTTTTTTCAGAAATACTGATCCAAAAATATTTTTTTATTGTTGTTATTTATTAGGAAATATTTTTTTTTATTATTGAAATATTTTTTCAACCATGTCCAACACCCCAAATCGGGGTGTTGAAATGCTCCCTCATTTACATTATACTAGCAATTAACCCGTGCAAAGCACGGGCTATTATATATTATTATTATGAATTAAAATATTAATTATTTGATTTAATATTAAAATTTAATTCATTTTCAATAAATTTTATTATTAATTTTAAATTTACATAGGTTTCATTCTTAATTTTATGAAATAAATAAATATCATCAATTTAAAGTTATTTTTAATTTATCATTAATTATCTTAATAATTCCATAGATATTTTAAAAAATTATTTAGTGTAAATTAAAATCATAGAAGAAAGAATCGTAGGAAGAAGTGTGTGCGGACGATAATTCTAATCCGGATATAATTGAAAACAATATATAATTTAAGTGAATTTTCAATTTTAACACGTTTTATTAATTTTAAAAAAAATATTTTTGTGCCTTATTGGTAAATTTTGGTGGGGTGATGGTCCTAAATGCCCACCTCCCAAAATATTTGGTCCAAAATACCCACGGTGGAATCTGGTGGCCCTAAATATCCACCATACACGCATCTGGGAGATGCGTGTATGGGACACGCATTTTACATTTGCGTGTATTGTGTTAAATGAATTCAGAGCATGTCACTGGTGACGTAAGACACGCATTCTCAGGTTGCGTATCACAGGACACGCATTCCTGAGATGCGTGTCTCACATCATTTTTTCTCTCCCAGAGAGACGCCGACAATGACGATTCCGGTACCGATTTTATTTCTTCTCGTTCGTACATATAACCAACTTTACCATTACGTGTTATGTATCAATAGAATCGCATTTTCATGCTCTACACAACCATACAAATTTCATTACACTTGCTTTGCTGGATTACAAACACCCAAATTTGACCTTATTTATCCGATTCATTTTCCATCAACGGCGTTCACGCCCCTGCGGGGCCGGAGGAGAGAAACAAATCAGTGGAGGAGGAAGGAGATGAACAGATGATCATGTGGTGATAATTTGGAGGGTGGGAGGCGAAGAAATGGTGGCAGACGAAGCAATGGTCTCGTTCGTCGTCGGTTTTAGCTCTCGTTTTCCGTCATTGTTGGTCTGTTTTCTGGCAGCTACAGTGCCGAAGGACACGCATCTCCAACATGCGTGTCCCGTCGGTAAATTGGACCACTGCTCGCGCACATAGGCATATCAGGCCATGGGGCTCCAAATCTAGGCATTTTGGGCATTTTCTCATTTTGGTGTTTATAATAAATAATATAAATTTTTTAACTTGTTATTTTAAGAATGTGTTAACAATTGTTTTGGAATGCGTTAACCAACCAACTAACTAACAATTGTTATTTTTAATAAATTATATAATTTAAGAGGATTGGGAATTTTTAACACGTTTTTTAAATTTTTTAAAAATATATTGTTGTGCATTATTTATAATATATAAATTAATATTTCTAATATAATTTTTTAACATGTTATTTTTAAGAAGGTGTTAACAAATTTTTTGGAAGACGTTAACCAACCAACTAACTACTATTTAATTATTAAATTAATAATAAAATTTATTAAATTAATAATAACTATACCATAGTAACTAAATAGGTGTTAACAAATTTTGCGTATAGTATTAATCTAATTAGTAAATTCAAATATATAGATCGATGCGGATTGAGAGTAATATAAATTCAAATATAGTAAATTCAAATATATAGATCGATGTGGATTGAGAGTAATACGGTTGAGATTGAGAATTTGAAGTGTAATACAATACCATTTGCTGTTAACACCTTTAATTACTTTGTATATTATATAATTTATTTATTTATAATTTTTATTTAATTTAATAACATAACTAAAAAGGAAAGTTTTACATTTTTTTGGAAGGTGTTAACTAAAACCAACCAACAATTATACCCTATTTCGCTTATAATAGTATAGTATAGATTTTAATAAATTATATAATTTAAGAGGATTGGGAATTTTTAACACGTTTTTTAAATTTTTTAAAAATATATTGTTGTGCCTTATTTATAATATATAAATTAATATTTCTAATACAATTTTTTAATTTGTTATTTTTAATAAGGTGTTAAAAAAATTTTTGGAAGACGTTAACCAACCAACTAACTACTATTTAATTATTGAATTAATAATAAATTTATTAAATTAATAATAACTATACTATAGTAACTAAATAGGTGTTTACAAATTTTGCGTATAGTATTAATCTAATTAGTAAATTCAAATATATAGATCGATGCGGATTGAGAGTAATATAAATTCAAATATAGTAAATTCAAATATATAGATCGATGTGGATTGAGAGTAATACGGTTCAGATTAAGAATTTAAAGTGTAATACAATACCATTTGCTGTTAATATATTATATAATTTATTTATTTATAATTTTTATTATATTATATAGATAGATAGATATATAGTATAGATTAGTATATTTTTTAAACTATAACTAAATTTTATAATTAAATATAGCTCCAAATAATTTTTTATGATTAAGATTTATATTCGCTACCATTCTTGTGGGAAAACAATGAAGGAGTTGTGTAAGAATAAGTTTGGTGCGGGTGTTGATATTCAAAGTATATCCGAAAGAGTTCGTTGTTATGTAAACTTTGAAATTTAATTTTTCTAATAAATTATATGTTTATTAATTTATTTATTTTGAAAAAGGTTTTTTAAAAGAGTAGTGTAACTAAATTATGGAATGAGCTAAATGAATATATTTGTGAACGAGTGTGTAATCACAAGTGTGCAAGTAGTATGAGTTGGTGTTGGACACGGACTATGTGTTTAAGTATAATGATTTTGTATATTATATAGTTTATTTATTCATAATTTTTATTTAATTTAATAATTAAATGGGAAAGTTATACATTTTTTTTGGAAGGTATTAACCAAAACTAACCAACAATTATACCCTATTTCGCTTATTATAATAGTATAGTATAGATTTATTTAATTTAATAACTAAATGGGAAAGTTATACATTTTTTTTGGAAGGTATTAACCAAAACTAACCAACAATTATACCGCTTATAATAGTATAGTATAGATAGATTAGAACCCTCTCCTAACCCCTCACCAACCACTATAAACCCAACCCTCCATTTTAAATTTCTATCCAAACAAGGGTTGTCAAATTTGAACCCCTCCCAACCCAACCCAACCCAACCCATCCCATCCCATCCCATCCCTCCCCAACCCCCGATCCAAACAGGCCCTAAATCAAAGTACCAAGTATGTTTATTCTAGTTAAAAGGTAGCTAGCTACTGAAATTACGATCTAATTTCTTCAATTACATTTACTTTAGTCACGGTTTCTGGGTGACTTTGCTCTAGCTAAGAAGAAGGAAAAGGTGAATCTGAAGTTGCTGCAGTGGAAGCACAGGCCTTTATAAAGTTTAATTCATTCACGAAGAAACAGAGCTCAGAAAATCAAGGACCTTTTTCGTATTCGTTCACATATGACATACATATGCGATATGATGCCAAAATTTTATATCCACTACATTCGTGGTTGGGAGCCTAGCATTTCTATCAGAAGGCTCTTGTATGCAGAGAAGAAAACCATGTTCCCGATTTTACAAGTGTTGGAACTGCGAGGCTCTGCACCATATGACAAGAATGCAACACCAACATTACTCGCACATAATGAGATCAATACGCATCAAGAGTTTATTTCTATAGATATGAGATCAATAGAGCAAGGTGCTTGGTGAGCAATACAAGTCACTAGTCTATGAATACATTTCAAATAGAATGATACAATGATTAAATAAGGAGTCGTTACAACATGTAATGAATGAAAGGCCAATAACATAGAGAGCATAGGCGCTTACTTTACAACATCTAACCAATAAAAGACCACTATTACCAGGGCGTAGGCATGAAGAGCATAGGTGCAATTGGGTTCACCCACAACATAATTGAAAGTTTCAAGTGCAATTCGGCTCACCCTCACCCTCAGCTAATTTTCTAGCTTTGCCACTGTGAGGCTCAGCAAGGTCAGTGTCGTCCCATCTGCTCGATAAATCTTGTCAAATGCAACTGTTTAGCAGCCCACTGATCAGCTAATTTTTGCTCTTTAGCTTCTGCATCTCTTCTCAATCCAGCCAGCTGTTCCTTGTATTCAGCTTCAATTCTATCCAAACTAGCTTTCTGCTCTTCTCTTAGAGCTTTCACCTTTGCTTCAATTTCATTCATTTTCTCTTTCTTTCTACACATCTTCTCTGATTCCAGTTGCAGCTCTACCCTTTTAAGCCTCCAAGCTGCTTCCTTCCTCTGAGCTGCCCAAGCCCGGTGCCCTTCATCCAATTCTCTGCAGCATCTCACCAGCTCAGACACTGGCATTTTCTCTCCACGTGGAGGCGATCCATGAGATAGCAAATTGCTCAACATAATAGGTGTATTCTCATGTCCCCTTTCTGACTGTAGCCATGGTATTGAAGATGGAAGTGGCATTGGCGATGGAGACAGGGTTAGTGTTACCGAAGGGGATGCTGGTCTCGCACCTGTATTTGAAAGCCATGAAGACAGCAGATTCTGGGGAGGAGGAGCAGGTGGATCTGAGTGGAGAACTCCCCAATTTGAAGTGGCCATATATACTACTTAAGGAGGACGCTCTTTCGCTAATGGAAACACAAACAGGATACAAAAGTTCAGTCATATGTGTCAAGTTTTCATCAAGTTAAATATGATGCATGTTAAATATGTTATCAAGTTAACATATGCTGCCTAATGCTGGTACGATAGTTGAAACTAGTGATATGGATGCAATCATCCCTTACGGTCACTGAGATCAGTGGTCTTAACTATAGAAAGCATTCAATAACTGGTTCTTATTTTAATGTCCCTAGAGCAAGAAGAAACAAGGTTTCCTCACAGCAAGTTAGCATTCATAAGAGGAGTGGCATGTGGCATGTTATAGAACTCATTGGTGCATATAGTGGAGAGAGAGAGAGAGAGAGAGGAGCGAGAGAGGGAGATTACCTTGTTTGATGTAGAACAAAATATAGATGCTACTAGTTTGCCGGATATTTTATAGAGAGAGAATAATGTGAGGGTCGAGGATCTGCTACCAGAATAGAAGTTGCCTTGTGAGGATAAGTGTTCAATTTTTCTATAGGTTTTATAGGAAAATAGAATCCTAAGTAGTGCACTTGCTGTCAAAATAGTTGTGCATCAAGTCAACTACTTTATGTTGGGAAAATCATCATACATCTTATTTTTGTAAAATATTTGATTTTAAACTTTTTGATAATAAACTCCACAATCTATGTAATGTGACCGGTGTTCCAGAAATCGCTAGGCGGTCCAGGGTGGTTGGGGTATCGCCTAGTGATTAATCGGTTTGGCGGAGATTAATCGGACGGATTAATCGGTTGTATTTAAATATTATTTTTAATATTTTTATTTATTATATATTTTTGTCAAATATTTTTGCCGGTTTTTGAATTTTTCAACGTATTTTACTGGTTTTTTCCGATTTTTTACCGCCTAGGCCGATTTTTTGACTGCATAAACCGATTTTTTGCCGATTTTTAATCGCCTGAACCGATTTTTTGCCGATTTTTGACCGATTTATTCAAAAACGTTTTTTTAACCGCCTAGGATCGAATCGGGGCGTTTCAATGGCGCTTAGAGCCTATGCGCCGCCTAAGCCGATTTTTACAACAGAGAATGTGACACATAGGTTGTAAAATTCTAATTAACTAGCTTTGTAGCCGTGCAAGGCACGTGCAACCTCTAGCATCACATGTACTGCAATTATATACTCCCTCCGCCCCAAAATGTAAGACCCTCTAACTTTTTCACGCATTTCAATGTGCTCGGACCGGGTACTTGTGAATTATATTTTCTAATTTTTTTCGAGTTATATAAAAATATAGAATCTATTTTTTTATACAAAACAAAAAAAAATTAAAAATATTATCTATAAGTATCCCATCCAAGCATATTGAAATGCGTGCAAAAAGAAAAATGTCATACAAAATGGGACGGAGGGAGTATATGTATTCTTGTGAAATGTTACATTAGCTATATATTAATAACATATTATTATTAATATAATATAGGAGAGATAATTTAGTAATTTCATGATAATTAGATTGTCTCTCGATATATTAATAATGAGCTTTCCAATATATCCAAAATTAATGTCTACTATAATGGTAAATAATCTTTTTCCTAAGTTAGAGGTCAAGAGTTCAATTCTCTTTATTACATTAGCGATATATTAGTGAAATGTTATTATTAATATAATTTAGTAATTTAGTAATTCCATGATAATTATATTGTCTCTCGATATGTTAATAATGAGTTTTACAATATATCCAAAACTATTGTCTAGTATAGTGATAAGTAATTTTTTTTTTCTAAGTTTGAGGTCAATTGTTCAATTCTCTTTATGAACAATTTTTTATAATTAATATAATATATGAGGGTTGTCTCACGATATATTAATAGTGAGTTTTAGAATATATTCAAAACTCATATCTAGCATAGTGGAAAGGATTCTCACTTACAATATATTTATGTTACTTTATAATTAAATGGTAAGAGGTAAAAAATTCTAACTTCTAAGTTAGAGGTAAGAGGTTTAATTTTCATTAGAAATAATTTTTTTTTATCATTTATATAATATAGGAGGGGTAATTTAGTAATTTCATGATAATTAAATTGTCTCACGATATATTAATATTGCGTTTTATAATATATTCAAAATTAATGTAGCATAGTGATAAGGAATCTTCATTCTAAGTTATAGGTCAATGATTTAATTCTTATTAGAAACAATTTTTTTATTATTAATATAATATTTGGGGTTGTCTCGCGATATATTAATAATTTGTTTTATAATATTTTCAAAACTGTTGTGTAGCCTAATGGTAAGAAATCCCCCTTCTAAGTTAGAATGCTTTAATATTATATATGAGGGTTGTCAAGGATACAATTCTTTCTATAAACAATTTTTTATCATTAATAATATATATAAGGGTTGTCTCACGATATATTAATGATGAATTTTAAATTATATTCAAATCTCATATCTAGCATATTGGTAAAGACTCTCACTTCTAACTTAGAGATCATGGGTTTAATTCTCACTAAAATCATTTTTTTATTATTAATACAATATAGTAGCTGAGGTGGCATCTAGGTGGATGGTCAACAAATCTATGCTATATTTGATAGCATAAGGAAGGATTCATGAGACAATTTAATCATGAAATTATTAAATTACTTTTTTATATTATAATAAAGAAAAAATAATTGTTTTTAAAGGGAATTGAATCCTTGATCTTTGGTGAGACAATTTTATCATCATAAAAGTATTAGAACATTTTCAACGCTGGAGAATTCTTAACAAAAAAGTTTAGGTGGCATGCCATGAATAGATAATATATACTATCTATATATATATATATATATATATATATATATATATATTGAAAGCAATCTATACTATATATATATTATAATATAATAAGCGAAATGAGATATAATTTGTAGTTTGATTATTCCTCATTTTTTGTTAACCTTCATTCACAATCGTTAGATTATCAACTCAAATAAATCATAATTGTTAGATATAACAATACTAAAAGTGTTATATACAGAGGTCTAAGGTTCGATTCCGCTAACAAAATATTAATTTATATTTAATACTAAAAATTATTATATACAAAGATGTAAGGTTCGAATTCTTCCAATAACATATTAAAATTAATATTTACAATATTATATTACACTATAAACAAATTTTAAAAATTTAAAAGTATAGTATAGATAATATGTAAAAATGGGCATTATAATGAACCATTTCACTTAGTAAAAAATATAGCCAATCATTTCATTTTGCTATATTTGGCCAATCTCTAGAGACCTGTAGTAAAATTCCACATCATCTATTACCATATTAAAATAATACTATATTCTATTTATAACAACTTGAAATAATAATAACATGCCATTTATAAAATATAATCTATCAATATAGCCAATCTCATCGGAGCACAAACGTCTTACAGGTTCGACAAATTTTACATGATTTTTATTTTATATAATTTAGCCAATCGTTTTTAGCCAATACCGTTGGAGATACTCTTAAATTACCCCTCCTATATTATATTAATGATAAAAAATTGTTCATAATGGGAATTGAATCCTTGACCTCTAACTTAGAAGTAAAATTCCTTACCACTATGATAAAAAATACGGTTATCATAAAAAAAGTAAAATTATTGTCTAAATGAATAATTATTCATTTATCAATAATTAAATAATGTATTCATTTATCAATAAATAAATAATTTCATTAAATAAATATTTCAATCATTTATCGAAGTTTCCTAATATTTTAATTAGCTAACTATCACGTTGTTGATGAAATTAACTATCAGGAATATATTCAGATACATTATAATTTTGAAAAATAAAAAATCGTATTTATAGAACTTTCGTTACGTAAGACTCGAAAACATAATTTTAAGATAATGCCTAGACAATACTTCCTCCGTCCCTTTTTAGATGGCACATTTGCAAAACACACATATTAAGAAATAACTAATTATTTAATTTGTTTCCATGTTTGTCCTTAATCTTAACATTAAATGATGAGTTATGAGTGTCTATTAAATATAAAGTCAAACATTGATATTACAAACAAAGAGGTATATATGAAAAAATTGGTAAAAATATGTATTGGAATAAGGAATGTGACAACTATTTAGGGACAATTTTTTTTTTGCAAATGGGAATATTTCCATAGTCTTATAGTGTATATACTTTGATCCATTTAAAATCAATAAAACAAGGAATATTTTAGCTAGGTAATTACCATGTTGTCGATGAAATTAACCATCACAAAATTAAAGTTTCAAGGTACGAATGTAGATCCTTTTACTATTATGATTAGTGAAATTGGAAGAATTTTTTTATGTTATACTCCCTCCGTCCCATCTAATTCTTAACATTTTTTTTGTCACTTTCTGGCACGCATTTTAAGGTGAATTTTAATGATAGTTCCATAACTTATTTTTGAATTTTCTTTTTTTTTTTTTGTGAAAAAATAGGATTGTTCTATTTTAATACAAAAAGAGAAAATTTCTAAAATGAGTTATGGAACCATCCTTAAAATTTACCTTAAAATGCGTGCCAGACATCCCATTTTGAAATGTTAAGAATCGGCCGGGACGGAGGAAGTAGTAATTTTTGTTATATTGATTAAGGATTGAATATATAAATAATTGTATATTGTAATAAATTTGAGTTTTATGATTTCATGTGAGAGGAGAATTTGAGAATATTTTTTCATATATTCTATTTTTGAAATATGTATGTAATTTGACAACATGTAAGACTAGAACATGCATGTATCTTGCACCTCTAACAGCATCTCCAACGGTGCTATTACTGAATCAGTAAGGAGGTGTACTTTATAATTGTTAGCTATATTTCAAAAATAGTATTTTATTATTATTTTAATTAATAAATGTATATAAGATTAAACTAAATTGACGATGTATCACAATATAACTGGATATGATATTTTTAGATGTTATGTATAAATTTTTGGAAATCCTCCAAATATAGAAAACATATATCTTGTTATCTAAAAATATTGCTAACAGCTTTGTGCGTTGGAGACCAAATTTTCTTATGAATCACGTTGGAGTTGCTCTAAAGCTAGTAAATAATTAAAAAGGCAGTTGCATTGGTGTGGACTGAGTGCATGCATAAGCAGGTATGTAAGCAAGTAGCAGTGACTAGTGAGTGATGGCTCACAGAGTCACCAGCAGAAAGATGCAGAGGTTGAAGAATTTGTTGGGATTAACAAAGTAATAATTTTGGGACAGTGACGAGTCAGAATGCGAGGTAGAGGCTGTCGGGGATATACTTACATTCTGTACAAAAGTTTTTAATGTGTGAATTTTGCAAAAGTTCATACATTGTCACATTACCAGATTAAATTCTTATGAAAACCAAAAAATTTGGGACCCAAAAAATTGTGACAATGAAGCACAAATTTTTTAAACATGGCACGTCTTAATTGATGTTTAATTGATGTAAATGTTTATACCGTAAAGATGCGGAAATTTTGTGTACCGAATTATGTGTGTGAAACTGTGCAAGAACCTTTCTTGATCAGATAACGCTCTCATTAATGAGGGCTGTGGCTGAGACGGTGGGTGGAGGTGACTGTAGTCCCGGAATCGACGGTAGAAGATAGTGGGTGATGTTGACGGTACGCTAACTCCCGGTTCAGTGATACGTCACATCTCCCCCCACTGTGTTAATTACGCAGTACACACCACCTTGGAGAGACTAGTACGAATCAAATCCCCAACTTCTATTTTCTGTTGTGGCCCTTTTATTCATTTCACTCTTGCAATTCACTTCCATGCCAATATGCCAGTCTGTTCTTTCGTTTTAACTCTACAGTTTTCTTCACCAACTTCATTTGTTAATTTGCTTGACACACCATAAATGACTTTATATTTGACATCATATAAATGACTTTCAAATTTCTTCAGACAACTCTAGAAAGTCTAAAGTTTCATTCAGAATTACCATTTGAGATTTCAGACCAAGAAAAGTTAATCCCTGCAAAATCACAATTCCACGATTTTAAATCTATGCTACCAGATACAGGAAATGGAAATTCAAACATCGTTCTCCAGTTCTCTACAATGAATGTAATGGCTTCATTACAAGCCAATACATCATAGTTTGAGTTCTACAATTTTAGACCTAATGCTTCTGGCCTACAAGCAAACTAACTAGTTGCCTAGTTCCAAAATTTTTGTTCGAAATTAAAGCTGATACTACAAATATCTTTACTTTGGCTTACACACAGAATGAAAAGGGCTATTACACCAGCAAAACTGACGATTAAAACAGAGATAAAATTGACAACCAAAGAGAAGAGCTTCCCATGATTCTATTCCTTGAAGTCATCCTTGTCATCAATAGGAATTGGCTGGTTCCTCCAATACACTGCTAATGCACTCCCACCAAGCTGCATATATAAAATTTGGTGTTTTATAAGAAGCTTACACACAAACACACACCCAGATAAACATTTAATAACACAGCATAGCCAAGTAAACAAGAAATGTTATATTTAGAAAGTAGCATGAAGGGAAGCAGAGTCTTACAGCCATGCACACTACGCTTACAGCAGATGGCACAGCAACAAGCGGGTTGGTGAAATGCTTTTGGGCAAGTAAAAATCCAAGTGCCGAGCTCTGTATATAAATGACATGAGCAAATAAGGTCATACACTCACAAGGTACTTGGTTAACAATACGAAATTCTTTCATCAGTTGCCAAAGTAATATATATTTACACCATATTTGTATGAATGCACGAGAAAATCCCAAGTCTCTGGTGGAACAGAGCAACAGAGGTAAATGTTTTAGGGGGTGAGATTGAACAGCGGACAGGAAGCACTAGAATATTGTCCCAAGTACATGAAATAGCAAGTCTAGGATAAGTCCTACTGTAATCTAACATAGTAACATGTTACTCTTCTTTCCTTGACCAAAACAAGAACCTAAAGAAAAACAAAACATGTAGACGATAGGTACAGCCATGTAATACAATGTTTCCATATATGAATACAGATCCATGATGATTTAATTTCTATATTTGATGTGCTTTGTATGAAACTGGATTATTCTTTAACAGAGTTTACTGTAACATTTACAGTAAACAAGGAGTTCCAAACTTTAAAAGGTTGGAGCTGTAAGAGCCTAAGTTGGAGTTGGACTTGTAATACAATTCTGATACTCGGGTTGCATTTGCAATATGTACTGTTTGAGTCATGAATCTTGGAGTCTGATTCAGAGCCAAATCAATACAATCAAAGTGATCCTTATATTATGTATAATCAAAGAGGTCTTTGCTTCAAGTATGGGTTCATCGCCAAATTCTAATTGTAACCGACCACAAACGCGCCAGAAAGTCCAGTAAAGTTTCATTGGAAATCGGAAATCTATTTAGTTATGGTTCTGACTTGTAATTTGCTTAAAATAATAGATATATATATAGGGCTTCTCTATGGGGAACCAAATAAATGAGTAACCAAGTAACCCTTCTAGTAGTAGTTGATTTACATGTGGAATTAACGATCAGGCATATAGCATAACTGCCTCTACATAACTGTCGCCTACATAATTTTTTCATAATATGTGCTCTGTAATTTTTCTATGCTGTAATAATTTATATATAATATATATGTTTTTGTAATTTTTTATTTTCTTTGTTTTCTAGTTTTTTTTAAAATAAAATGTTTATACTAAAAATTGTTTATATTCTCTATAATTTTTTTATTATACTACATATATATAATAAAATAGAAAATAAGATTCAACGTATGTATCACTAAAACATAAAAAAATTGGAATTAAAATTTTAAAGTACATGTATTTCAAAAATAAGAACATATTTTTTCCAAATACAGAACAAATGTTTTTTCAAATACAGAACACTGAATAAAAATACAGAACAAACCATAAATAATAAAAAATACAGAACATGCACTAAAATACAGAACATACAATATATAAAAAATTAAAAATACAGGACATTAATTAGAAAATACAAATTATAAAACTTAATTTAAATAATTATTAAACATGTTTTTCAAGAAAGTATAATATTTTTATTGAAGATTTCAACAATAACTAACCTACACATAACTGACCTAAGTGACACGAACGTGTGGGTATATCCAGTGATCTGGGCCATAGGAGCCACCTAACGGTAGAGTGGAGTTCCTAAGTTACTTAATTTATTTAGTTCCCAAATGAACTAAGCCCTATATATATATATATATGGGTAAGGTTCTGTGGGGAACTTGTTAAATGGGTAACTTAGGAACTCTTTTTTAAACACGTGCAAACACTTACTTTTTTAATATAAAATACATTGACAGTTATCTCAATACAAGGCTGTTCACGTATTCTCTAAAGAAAAAAACCAAGGCTGTTCACGTTTTTACTATTTTATTTTATCACAAATTGTTTGTATGAAAATATTGTTGATTTAATAAAAATATAATATCCTTCAAAAAATTACAGAACACAAGAAATTTACAGAACATAAAAAATATACTAAACACAAAGTTAATGTAAAAAATACAGAACATAAAGTTAATATAAAAAATAAAGTTAACAAACACAAAAAAAAACTTGAAAACACATCATTCAAATAAAATTACAGAATACAAGAAATTTATAGAACACCAAAATACAGAACATGAAATTTACACAATACCGAAAATACAGAACATAAAAATCATATAATTTTATTGTACAATCTAATCTAATTATTGAATGAAAAATTCTGTACTACTGGCTTTTTTTAAGTAATAGTCACAAGAGGAGAGATAAGCAGTTAATATAACTGCTGCTCACGTGTGTATACAATAAATTTACATCTAGCCATCCAATTCTTTATCATCTAACGGCTTATATTTAGTTACTAAGTTACTCAATTTTTTTAGTTCCTAAATGAACCAAGGCCTATATTATATATATAGGCAAGTGCTCAAATACAAACTACTCTTAAAATACAAACCTACAAACCAACACTAAATTAATTATATTTCATCTATTCTAAGGTTTCCGCCAAGGGTACCTTCACAAAAAATGCTTAAAATAATTGGCTCTATCCAACAAAAAAAAAAAAAAAAATCGAAAAAAAAAAAAAAAATCTTGCCGTGGAAATGCGAAGCATTTAAGACAGTAAACGGATGAGTTAGGTAGTCATGAGGGCCGAAGGCTCTCGACACACCCGTCAATCGTCTATTGCCTTTACCATTGATTGCCATTCCTTACAACTTTAGAATGATAAAGGCGCGAAGCGCCGTACAAGAAGGTGCGAAGCACCGTTAACCAGTGAAATCCACTGCCACGTCATCACGTGAACAGTGATTTTTTTTTTTTTTTTTTTGTTGGATAGAGCCAATTATTTTAAGCATTTTTTGTATTGGGGTACCCCTAGTTTGGTCATTAGATTAGCTTGAAATATTAGATTATGCTTGGTTTGTAGGTTTGTATTTTAAGGAGGTTTGTATTGGAGTAGCCCCCTATATATATATATATATATATATAGGGTCCTGCTTCAATAGAAACCACTTTTAGCCTAGAAACTAGAAACCAATGGCAATTTTGTACATATAATAAAAGCAATAACTACTATCACTCATCTCTTGTTATTTTCTTTCAACTGCACATACATATATACATATATACATATTGATATAATATACTCCCTTAGTCCCATAATTTTAGTCTCATTTGACTTTTTAAAAGTCAAATTGATCAATTTTGACCAACACATTAAACATATCATAAAATTAATATATATTTTTAAAATTTCGTTATTCAATTTTAAGAAGCCAATTCGCAAATTGGTAAAATCATAAACGAATAATTTTTAATTGTTAGTCAAACTTATGTTAATTTGACTTTGAAAAGTCAAATTGACACACGGAGGGGGTATATCTTATTCTCTTATCTCCATTCAATGAAACTCTCTCCCTGATTTTCTCTCCATCAAGTCATCTTCTTCACCATTGTCTCTCACACAAATGTACAACACATTACAAACTCTTCTCCACCATCATCTCTCACACATTTGTACAACACATTACAAACTCTCCTTTGACTCACTCCGCCTAACCTTAACTAACATTGTCGAAAATCACAACAAAAAGGTGACTAGTATATAGATTTTAGGAGGGGGATATATGATAATTCCCCCCCCCCCCCTTTTTTATGTAAAGTTAAAAAAATATGATGATAGTCCTCTAGACAATTTCAAAATATTAGAAAAAGGTAAAATGAGGTCAAAAAGGTAAGTGACATAAAATCATAAAGTCCCAATTATAGTGCTTGAAAACAAAAATAGCCTAATCTGAGAATCAATGAGTACCCGGGATGGGGCAAAGATGCTCCTAGTACTGAAAAAGTTCTATGCGATGTACAGATCATGCTATAGTTCAAAAACATCATGTGAATATGGACTTGGCTATAACATTTGAACAGAAAAAATGTAATGGACTATACAGCTTACCTGCATCCCACATTCTATGGAAATGGTACGAGAAGTTGATTCACCAAATGATAGTTTTGAAATCCAATAACCAATAAAAAAAGCTGCAGCATGAAGAAGCGCGACTGGAAGTAGTAACTGAGCTCCCTGAGTTTTCAGAACATCGGCAACTTGCCCAATCTAGAACAAGAAAACACATAAAAATGTTTCATAACGGTCGACCTATTAAAGAGCCATAATAGATTTGAAATTACACAATGTATCTTACAGGACTAGCACAAAGAAGAGTGGTAAGCATGACTCCTATCAAAGGTGTTACTGTAATTATCTTCGAAGTAAATTTGGGGAAGAATTCATTTGATAACACTGCCAAAAAAAAGTACATAGTCAATTAGAAAATCAAGAAAATGCATGCTCTATTTACACGAGTCATTCATAAGTTGATGCAAATCCAACTTTCTTATAAAGAAACTCTAAGGTTCCACGTCTTCCCTTCTTGCAGCTAACACCAAGTCAAAGTGGGCAGATACTATAGAAAACAGAATTGGTATAATGAAATCCCGGGAAACTTTATGTTACCTCCAATTATTGTGGGCACTAAAACAACCTGAAAGGTGCTGAGTGCAAGGCCCTGCAAAGATTACAAAACAAGTAAATTCAAATTATTAGCAAATACTGAATTTAATAAAATTGCAATAAAAGACAAAACTATAGGCTATAGATATCACATCCAGCAGACAAGGGGATTTATGGCCTATCAATGATGCCTATGACTATAAGCAGGGGTAGATCATAGATGCAAGATTATTTTAACGACGGGCACCAAATAAATTATGAGAAGGTACCCTAAAAAAAAAAAAAAAAAAAAAAAAAAAAAAAAAAAAAAAAAAAAAAAAAAAAAAAAAACTTATAATTTTTAATTTGCATGGTGGCACCTCTAAAATTTACAAAATTTTAATGGTGAGAAAACAAAAAACAAAAACTTGGGGGGCACGTGTCCCCAGTGCCTCTTCCTAGGTCCGCTCCTGCCTACATTCTCATTTTTGGAGAAGAAGCGCTTTCATTATTGCATGAATTTTTGTTATGCAACACGTTAATTACTTACACACATTATATGAATAAGGAATTCCATTCTGCAACACCAACTCCGCAAAACAGGTAACACCGTAATACAATAAAATCAGTGAGACATTCTCATTTCTGAAACGGTAAAAATCTTTACTTAAATGATTGATGCAATTGTTCACTAATGACTAAACATAATGACTTACTGCTGCATCAACTGGAACAAGCTGCCCAGCTAGAAGCTTAGTAAGAAGCGGCGTCATAATAATAGCACCAATAGTTGAACACCTACAAGAATTCCAAAGATTATATTATACTTATATTCTTTGAAAGGACCCATACAGTCAACCTCGGAGAATATTAAATCTCTGTCCATTATGTTTTCTATTAATTCTGCTTGAAAACACTCCAGCTTGGGTAGGCTGAAAATGAAACTCACATGCACGCATTACAAGCAGAAATGGAAACAGATCAATGGAAAGATCAAAGACATAAAGTACAAATGTAGAAATAGAATGGTAACAATATCAATATCAATACTGATTACAAATGTCTTAAATTTCTATTTGTGATAGGACTTACGTCTCTAGTTTGTAGCATTTAGCTTATGCAAAAGATTATGCTCAAAATAGTGTTTTGCCCTTTCCTTTCATCCTTTATTAAAAAAATAAAAAAAACCAATTAAGTCCTCATCCTAACTCATTAATCATTATTAATTTATGGTATCAAGTTTATGATAGAATAGCTAGACCCCCTTGCCAGAAAAGTCACAAACACTGACCATATCCATACTCTATGTGATCATGACTCTGGAAGATTCAAAGTTTCAAAGCAACAAAGGTCTACGGGACCAATAGTCACATATATAGAAGTTTAGATTCTTTAGAACAATAGAACACAATGTTGCAATTATGCTATATGCAGTATATTTCATAAATCAGTTTTTCTAGTGTGTGCCCAAGGGCACATGCTAAGAATCCGTGATTGCTTAGTTGTCAAATTTTGATTGGTAGAAATTTCACTAATAATGATGGACCCCCCTGCATGCACAAAAATCTCCACCAATCAAAATTTTCCAACTCATCAAATACGGATTCTTAGCATGTGCCCTTGGGCACACACTAGACAAACCCTTCATAAATTACAGCATCCGTCTTTATGTAGCCATATGACCATGGATGAAAGTGAAATTAAACTTGCACATTAATCCCTAATTAGTTTGGCCATTTACACCGAAAATCAAAAATTCACACAAAAAAGGAAATGATGGTAAGAAAAAAATAGTCCCACCACCAGCACCTAAAGCTGTTTGTTAATATATTTTACTTTATCGCTTAATTAAAAAAATGAAGGTCAAGAAGATATATAGAAGCTCCTAGTAATGCTTACGTTGTCATCAGAACAGACAGTGCTACATTTCCCTTAGAAATATATGTTGCAACATTTGATGCCTGGCCCCCGGGGCAGCATGAAACCAGAATAAGCCCAGTAGCAAGAGGGGCAGACAGCTTAAGAGCCTGGGAAAAACAAAGCAAAAAAAAAAAAACCTTATTTGAACATAAAACTCAACTGTTCATTTCATTGGTTATCCAATGCAGAAATTTACACCAGTAATAAATAAAAGCGTTTGAGTGGGTAGTAAGGCATAGTCATGCATTTCCCAAAGGTGGTTTTGGTACATACTTATTTCCACCCCTTTATGCTTACCTACAATATAGTAGCCTGGTACTTATTGCGAGAAGGAAACAAATCACAAGCTTGGGATGATAACTAATATAGTTTAAAGGATAGATATCTAATATTAAATAATGTTTTATGTATGTCACTTCTTAATAGTTAATCTGGACATACCGTTGCAATAACAAAGCCTAGTACAGGCTTGATAAAGTACTGTGCAAGAAATCCTACACCCACCTGCAAAACAATGACTGTAGGTAAAGAAGACTTTTAATCAGCATTTGTGTTAGTATAGTTGTTCTTACAGTCCACGGATTTCGTAAACAACGTCTGAAATCATCAAATGTAAGTGTCAATCCCATTGAAAGCATTAGAAAACCTAGGCCAACAGTAAAAAGATCCGTTTGTAGCCATGTCACCTGAAAATTTTTTTTGTAAGAAATTAGATATGGAATGTGTACTTTAAACTCCTATTTATATGAGTCAAATGAATCATGTAGGAAGCTGGACAGCAAACTTACCGCTGAGGGCTTGTATATGCCAATAATAGTACCCAGTATAACCTGCCAAAGTAGTTTGACTTGATATGTCAACTTGTGTACCACAACTCATAACTTCAAACACCGAAGTGAGCTAGACCATTGCGTTTAAGTAAAGGAAAAACACAAAAGTACCATAATGGTCTTAGGCTGTTTTAACAATAAATAAATCATACCCATAAAGGAAAAAGTGTAGTCAACGTTTCAATTATCTTCTCGTATTGGGTCATTTCGCTAGAACTACCAGAAAGGTCTCCAGGAACATTTGTTGCTGCTTTACATCGAACTGTGCAGCTCCTAATTGTGACAGTACAGTACTATTGTCATTTTATAATTGAAGTGAATGTTAAAGAATGGACATTAGTTACCAACTTACGACTTAATAAAAGGCAGGAGTTGTCTATAGGAGAACTTGACTAAATGCATTATGTTACAAGCACATGTCTTTAACATACATAGGTAAAATTCTTTCAAGCAAAATTAATCGGCAGCTGAGGTTTTCGGCAGGCAGGACCAGTACCTTTGTACCAATTCGACCAACTCAGGTTGTTGAGTAAGTGAAACATAAAAGAATAAATGATATATAGTCTGATTACTGAGGGTACTCCATGGGGGAACCCTCATCACTGCATCCGTCCACCCCTGGACCACAGGGTAGGATAGAATTATCAGAAAAAAATATTTTGCATTTCTCCTACTTAAACATGGTAATTCTATACATCTGAGACTTGCAAATAACTGATCAGCCTATCATATCCTTCAAGAAGCTATAAAGGAAAAGAATTTAAAAGGCTCCTCCGTCATATGGTTATGTAAATAGACCAATTACACCAAACAACACCCGGTACATCCTGCTTCGAAAAAGCAGGGTGGGTGTGGGGACTGGGGAGTAAACCTAAAGAGTAGCAGGTTGTTTCCACAAGAGACTCCGATTCCGATTTTAACAGTGCAATAAGCCAATAACATCAGAAAAACATTCAAAAAAAATGTGTAGAACTCAATGAAAAATTATTTTTACTTCTCGAGTACATTTTAAAGGTATACATTTGATATTTATTATGACTTTAATGATTCAAATGATATCGTTTTTGAATGGGTGGTCTACTTTATACATTCGAGTGCAATGGGTGGCCATTTTGATATAAACCCCCATAATATTATGGTTTTCTAAATTCCAAAAATAAAAAAGAATAAAACATGAATATTCTATCTGCTTAGAAAAACAGACACATACATGATATTCTAACAAGTTGTGTTCACTTGGCATCCTAATTAAGCTCCAGTTAAATAATGTAAACAACAATTAAAGATAAAATTTACCTGGAAACAGAAGATTGAATATTTGAATAAGGAAAAGGAAGAGCAATCAGAGCCTTTGCCTTACTCTGAACTCTCAAACTACTCCTCACATTATCAGCTACATCAAAATCACACTTAAAATCTGAAAAAATTTCACATAACTTGAATATCAAAACCAAGACACACCACCCCTTTTCACACACATAAGCATAGAAAACAGCAAAAAGATTAATCTTACTGAGATGGGTATGTAGTCTTTTAGCAAATAATCCATTGTTAGACCTGGGAAGAGCATCAAATGAGTGAAAGGTGCGATCTTTGGCAACAAACCTTGAAATAGTCGCCATAGGGATCAAGAAAATGATATGATCTTGAAGCAGTGAGGAGAGTAAAATGAAGATATTATATATGAGGTGGTCGTGGATACCGATGAACCACAAATAGGGGATAAAACAATGGGGGAAATCTGAATATATAGTGTGCAAAAAGACTGTAAGTTTTTGAATTGGTAGTCAAAAATTAGTAAATTCAACTCCTTTTGAGATTTTCCCACTGACAGGCACAGGCCGACTTCTGTTCAGTTCCAGTTCCAGTTCCAGTTCCAGTTCCAACCATATGTTCTGTTTGGTTTGGGTTATTACATTTTTCATTTTAATTTAAAATTTTGGAAAATCATTTCTATAAGATATAATTTCCTACAGAATAATGGAATATAATTTTATTGCATTAAAATATCTAAAGAAAACATAAAATATATGCAATAGAGTTCTTTTTATTATTTTTTCTTTACTCTAAGAATCTTTTCTTTTTATTAAATTATCGGGTGATGGTCCAAAATATTTATATGGGAACCATGCTGGTCCTTTTTACTGACGGGACACGGTACATCGTGTACCATGATATGAGGGGTGTTGCGGAACACGATCTTCCGTAATAGGGTATGATACGGAACTGAGTCTTCCGTGTTATGCATGATACGGAGGACCATGCTCCGTGACTGTGCTGCGCACCAACCTAACACGGGACACGGTCCACCGTGTCATGCATAACACGGAACACTAAGTTCCGTATCTACGTAATACGGAGGACGATTCTCCGCATCATGATAACACGGAGGACGATTCTCCGTATCCCGTCAGTATTTCGGGCCACTTTTTTCAAAATTATTATTTTGGACAAAAACTTAGCAAAAATAGGCATTTTGGTAATTCTCTCTAAATTATCTCACAAATAAAAAACTTGCAGTCTTGATTTATTTTATTGGTACACTATCTTCTCCTACATTAACCTTACCACCTTTTTTAATTTGTTGGTGAAAAGTGAAAATTAAAGGTCAGCCATGATTCAAGCTGAATTAACTTGAAAAAAATACAGATGTCAATGGTCAATAAAAAATTTAGCAGCAGTGAAAAAAGGGTTACCGTACAAAATGAAGATCCCATTAGTGGTAGTTGCACAACTCCATGGGGGGAAACTAAACTATAAAGCCTGTGTGCATGTCAATGGCATTCTTTTAGAGAGGCTTGATCAAATAAAAAAAGGAACTCACAGGGGGAGGAGTTCCTCAAGGGGCAAGTTAGGCTGTTTGAGAGAGCAATCTCTCATATGGTCTTTCTTACTTTTGTTTGACTTCTCTCCCATTTCATAGAATCCCCTTTAAAGTTTTTCGGCCAGCAATGGCCTCCAACTTAGAAGATATTAAAAATGAGCAAGTGGATCTTGTAAGCAACCTGCACACTTTCCTCTCTTTCATTGATTTTTTGTAATATTTTCTTTTCGTTGAATGTGGTTTAGAAGGACGATCCGAATAAATGTATATGTGTTGATGTGCAGGAGAAGATCCCCATGCAGGAAGTGTTTGAGCAACTAAAATGTTCCAAGGAAGGTCTTTCTTCTGATGAAGGTGCTAAAAGGCTTGAGATTTTTGGCCCCAACAAACTTGAAGAGAAAAAGGTAAGCTTATTGTATTTTTTTTTTCGATTAATTAATTGATTACCATTGTTCTTACTGTGTAGTTCTATTAGTGCAAGTTTAATGGAGTAGTATTTTGCTAATTTGGTGAATACATGTGTGAAACAGGAGAGCAAGTTTCTTAAATTTTTGGGTTTTATGTGGAATCCTCTATCATGGGTCATGGAGATTGCAGCCATTATGGCCATTGTCTTGGCAAATGGAGGGGTGTGTATTTACTACTACTTAATAAATATTGATGTTTCATTTTTTTGCCAGTGTTTAGATAACTAGAATTTCTGAACAATACAGGGAAGGGCACCGGATTGGCAAGACTTTCTTGGTATTGTCGTGTTGCTGATCATCAACTCCACTGTTAGTTTCATTGAGGAAAACAATGCAGGAAATGCAGCTGCTGCCCTTATGGCCGGTTTGGCCCCCAAAACCAAGGTATTTATAATAATTACAATTAATAACAATAACTAGCCGTTCAATATGGTTTCTAGAATCGATCTTGGATACTAATGTATGTGAACATTAAACTCATGAAAGGTTTTGAGAGACGGAAAATGGAGTGAACAGGATGCGTCAATCTTGGTCCCAGGGGATCTTATCAGCGTTAAGTTAGGTGATATTATCCCAGCTGATGCTCGCCTCTTGGAAGGTGATCCATTAAAGATTGACCAGGCTGCACTCACTGGTGAATCTCTTCCAGTCACAAAAAACCCTGGTGACTCTGTATTCTCTGGTTCTACATGCAAGCAAGGTGAAATTGAGGCTGTTGTCATTGCCACTGGTGTCCACACCTTCTTCGGGAAAGCTGCACATCTTGTCGATAGCACCCATCAAGTTGGACACTTCCAGAAGGTAAAATGATTTATATATTTAGAGCATACAAAAGATCATGATGACAAAAGAATCTAAAGCCCAGGTTCTACTTTGAATAATTCAGGTGTTGACATCCATTGGTAACTTCTGTATATGCTCGATTGCTGTTGGGATGCTCATTGAAATAGTAGTGATGTACCCCATTCAGCACAGGAGTTACAGAGACGGAATTGACAATCTGTTGGTACTTTTGATTGGAGGAATTCCAATTGCAATGCCAACAGTATTGTCTGTGACCATGGCCATCGGTTCCCACAGGCTATCACAACAAGGTGCTATTACCAAGAGGATGACAGCCATTGAAGAGATGGCTGGAATGGATGTCCTTTGCAGTGACAAGACTGGAACCCTCACCCTTAACAAGCTTACCGTTGACAAGAGCTTGATTGAGGTCTTTGCAAACGAGGCTGATAAGGACGCAGTTGTGTTGTACGCTGCTAGGGCCTCCAGAGTTGAAAATCAGGATGCAATTGATGCTTCCATTGTTAATATGTTGAGTGACCCCAAGGAGGTGTGATCATTAGTTTCTCACTTAATTTAAATGTCTCTCTTTCTTGTTATATGTTGTATATTTGTGTAAAAATATGTATTGGGTACTGATGTAGGCAAGAGCTGGAATCCAAGAGGTGCACTTCTTGCCATTCAACCCAGTTGATAAACGCACTGCAATCACCTATATTGACACTTCTGGCAATTGGCACAGGAGCAGCAAGGGTGCTCCTGAACAAGTACAACTCTCACTTTCGAAATTGTGGCGCAATATTGTCAGATTTAGTTTATCGCTTTCAAAATTCTAAACCTTTTAATTGATGTATGTTACTAGATTATCGAACTTTGCGAACTAAAGGGGGAGACACTAAAGAAAGCTCACGCAATCATAGATGATTTTGCAAACCGTGGCCTTCGTTCCTTGGGTGTTGCACGACAGGTGAAGTAGTAGTTACAACAATAATGCTTGGTTTGGTTGAAAAAAATGAAATAGTGTAAGGATGGAATGAAATTTTAAGAAATTTCATTCTCGTTTTCCATTCATTTAATACAAATTTAATCTGTAGTTCAATCCTCCTCAATTCCTACCATCAAGCTCAAATTTTCTACGAACCTTGTAGTAACAAATTTTCAGTCTCTTAATCGTGCGCCTCTTAGTATCATTCTTCTTTTCCATCTTTAACTTTGTCCTTTGTCATTTTATTCCAACATCATCATATTCTTTCCAACCAAACTGAGCGTAAATATTATAAATGTATTATTAAGGTTGATGGTTATAAACACCTACTTAAATGATTTTTATCATGATATGTTTACAGACGGTGCCAGAACGCACCAAGGAAAGTGCTGGATCACCATGGGAGTTTATTGGTTTGTTGCCTTTGTTTGACCCTCCAAGGCATGATAGTGCTGAGACCATCCGCAAAGCTCTTGATCTCGGTGTCAATGTTAAGATGATCACTGGTGATCAACTTGCCATTGGCAAAGAGACTGGGCGTAGGCTTGGCATGGGCACTAACATGTACCCCTCTTCTTCCCTTCTCGGACAGAGCAACGATGAGTCAATTACTGGAATCCCCATCGAAGAGCTCATTGAGAAGGCTGATGGATTTGCCGGAGTCTTCCCTGGTAATTTATCAAGTACATATCGTTTATTTGTATATGTGTGTGCTTTTTTTCTTAACATATTATTTTTTTCTATGTGTAGAACACAAATATGAGATTGTGAAGAAGTTGCAAGAGAGGAAGCACATATGTGGTATGACCGGAGATGGTGTGAATGATGCACCAGCACTAAAGAGGGCAGACATTGGTATTGCAGTGGCAGATGCAACTGATGCTGCTAGGAGCGCTTCTGACATTGTTCTGACCGAGCCTGGGCTTAGTGTAATTGTGAGTGCTGTGCTAACCAGCAGAGCCATCTTCCAGAGGATGAAGAACTATACCATCTACGCAGTTTCCATCACGATCCGTATTGTTATGGGATTCATGCTCATTTCTCTCATCTGGAAGTTTGACTTTGCACCCTTCATGGTGTTGATCATTGCTATCTTGAATGACGGAACAATCATGACCATTTCTAAGGACAGGGTCAAGCCGTCTCCAGTGCCTGACTCATGGAAGCTCAAGGAAATATTTGCCACAGGCGTTGTCCTTGGCTCTTATCTTGCTATAGTCACTGTATTGTTTTTCTATCTGGTTATTGAAACTGACTTCTTCCCAGTAAGTTGCTTTTTGTTACTTCTTGAAAGTAGGTAAAGAAATTAAGCATATTTGATATCTAATGTTTCTGTGTATAATGCATGCAGGATACTTTTGGAGTTGAGTCCATCAGCGATAGTCCTGATGCCCTTACTGCTGCTCTTTATCTTCAAGTCAGCATCATTAGTCAAGCACTCATCTTTGTCACAAGGTCACGAGGTTGGTCCTTCCTTGAGCGACCTGGCTTCATGCTCATCTTTGCCTTCCTAGCAGCTCAGTTGGTGGCAACACTTATTGCCGTGTATGCAACCTGGAGCTTTGCCAAGATCCAAGGTATTGGATGGGCATGGGCAGCAGCCATATGGGTGTTCAGCATCGTTACCTACTTCCCTCTTGATGTACTCAAGTTCATCATCCGATTTGCAATGAGCGGTCATGCTTGGGATTCTATGATTGAAAATAAGGTACAACAATAACATACTCAAAAAAAAAAAGAAAAAAAGACTTTGCCTAGAGGATGACAGGATATCACATTTGTAATTATTGTAGGTTGCTTTTAGTACCAAGAAGGATTATGGTAGAGGTGAGAGAGAGGCACAATGGGTCGTGGCTCAACGCACCCTTCACGGTCTGCAGACATCAGAAGCAAAGGACAACGGTAGTCACAGGGAGTTGTCTGAGCTTGCCGAGCAGGCTAAGAGGAGGGCTGAAGTTGCAAGGTGCATTATACGATCATAGTATTCTTCAAAACTTAATGGACTAATAGCTAACTAGTGCGAAATTTGTGTGTTTCAGATTGAGGGAGCTACATACACTCAAGGGGCATATGGAATCTGTAGTGAAGCTAAAAGGCATAGATATTGATAACATGCAGCAACACTACACGGTGTAAGAACAAGAAATCATGCACCACTAAATCATATCAGAAGAAAATAATTTGAATTTTAGAGAAGATATGGTAGCAAAACAGTACCAAGTGGGAATCTACTCGAGGTTCTTGAGAAACATTGTGGATCTATGTTAAGTTGATCCAAAAAAAAATACAGGGGATTATGTGAAATGTAAAGAAACATTTATACGGAAGGAGACTATCTAATGTAAATGCAACAATTTTACTTTACCTTAAGTTGCATTTAATCAGACTTTTGGTTCCTAATAAATTTTCAATTTTTTACAATTTTGATACTCTTCTTAGAAGATGTAGATGTTCGTGATATTTGAAGTTTAACGTTCGTTAAAAGATCACGAAGTGGCGGATGAAAATCGATATATAAAAAAATATCTACATTAATTCGCCATGAGTAGTTTTAGTTAAAAAAATTAGTTCTGAAAAATTATCCAAGATGATGGTGGTTTAGGTTTTGTAATGCATGCCAAGTCAGATCATTGTTTTGATTTTAATTATACATGAAATCTATGTTGAAGTAAAACAGATTTATTTAGAATTTCTGGATTTTTATTTTAAATTAAATGATTTTACCTAAATTTCAACAAATTGATGCGGTATACTTTTGTGTTCGTTCTCAGGGAGGCAGGTTTTATCAATTTTAATTCAATTGTTTCCGGAGTAAAAATGATAATTATGAAAATATTTACTAACTAATTACTTATATTAATTTAACTAATTAATTAAACGATAAACAATGAATTTTAAATCCAGGGCAATTAGGTTCACCATGTTTACATAATATCCGGCTTTTAAGCTAAAGCAATTAAAATGGTCGTGCAATTACGGTTTGTTAATCTCTCTCAAGTATCAACACTCCCGAAACGTGCTTACACATATAATCACTTTTAGTAATTTAATTAATCGGGTAATTAGAACATGTGTTAATCTCTCTCAAGAATTAACGCTATCGGAAATCCAATTATGCTCTCGCAATAAAATTCAATTCCGCTAACCGTATGTGTGCCTCTAGTGAGTAAAATCTCTCGATCTATTACTCCTATTCGCATATAATTAATCTGTGATATTGGCCACTAACACAAATTAAATATCAAAACATAATCGATTAGAATTTACCATAATCAATCAAACCATTATGAAAATCATGCCAGAATTATCATGCAAACATGGCTTCCCTTTATGCCCTAAAACAAACTACTCACTAATATAAAAATTAAGAACAACTAAAATTATATAACAATCCATCTAAAATATATATTTAATAAACAAGAGAAAATAGAAAATACCTTACATTAACGAAGAATTAAGCTGAAGAAAGCGTACATAAAAGAGAAGAAAACCAAGCCCCTAATCCATAATAAACTTAGCCGAATGAAAGATGTAGAAATGCATGCTGTGTGGTGTTTGTTGGCCTAATCTATGATGATCTCTCTCCAGTGCAAGAAGCTAGCTTTTATAGCTTGATTCATGCATCCAATTTGCATAAAATATGCCTCCATTATTACCTTCATCATTTAGTCCACTTTGGCAATTGCTTTTTTTTCAATCTTTGCCAACCAATGTAAGACTTTCGGCTGAGTTCTCATTTGCAAAAGCTAAAGAATTGCTTCACCAACTTTTAATGATTTAAATAGAATACAAGTGGAATTCCTTGATAAAAGTGGATTTTCAATAAAACGCAGCTACTTCCTCCTCAAATTACGGACTGCTCTAGTAGGGTTTTGCTCATTAAATCATCTTTGAATTAAAGATAATTTCACAAGCTTCGCGTGGACTGTAAGATCGTCCAAATCCGACTCTTACAACTCCAGATATGAATTAAATACCATAGAAAGCGGGTGTAGCTCAATAAATCCGAATTTCTTCATTTTTAGCTCCAAAATAGCCCTTTAAGCTCAAATTCTTCCAAAATTAGGAATTCTTGTCTTCTACAATAAAACATTAATATTTATTAAATAAATATCCAAATAAATGCAAAATGCAATTAAATACGGGAATAAAATCATCTAAAATATATATAAAAATATATCCTATCAAACATCCCCACACTAAGCATTTGCACGTCCTCGAGCAAATAAGTGAAATAAAAACTAAATCCTAATATCACTTTCGTAGATGACACGATTGCATTGAGCATATGCAACAAGCCGTTAAACCCCTAGGCAGCCCTAGTAGGACGAGTGTTGTCTCGTGAGGGTTT
Organism: Kitagawia praeruptora; assembly: GCA_037693485.1. Taxonomy (NCBI): domain Eukaryota; kingdom Viridiplantae; phylum Streptophyta; class Magnoliopsida; order Apiales; family Apiaceae; genus Kitagawia; species Kitagawia praeruptora. The sequence continues at coordinate 49,234,944 of CM075348.1, read as the reverse complement.
ATAGTGAATTTACCCACAAAATCCATTTTTTTCTCTGCCAAGTCTCAAGTATGCAACCTATCATAGTACTCCACACAAGTAAACCTCAATTGCACAATACTGAAAGTCTGTTCACTTACACGTCGAGACTATCCAAGTAAACACACAGTCTAGATAGACAAAAATATCATGAAATAAATATCAATGCCGCATTCAGTGAGTAACATGCTATGGATATAAATGAAGCTCACAAGACTCTCAAATCACATATGTGTATAGGTGAAGTGTATTCGCTCAAGTTCAATCAATTAAGTCATGTGCTACCATATGCTTGGTTGTCCACCAAATCTCCACTACTTTGTATACATGCATGCACAAATCAAAAGGTCTTTGTTAAAGGTTGTAACGTGGCTAAGGTGAAGGGTAGGAAATCAAGAAAAGGCTGACAAGTGGCTAACTCGACAAACTAATAGAGCATAGTGTTCATTTCTAATTAAAGCACTCAACATGAAATTTTGATCATGTAAAAGCTGATCAGACTCTCACAAGCATTAAACCCCAAGCACATATTACCATGTACTTTTTCACTTTCATATTTTACAAACCAATGAACACAACTCTACTTGATCCTTTTTCTTTCTTTTTTTTCTTTTTTTTTTTAGAAATTCCCACCAAATTTTCACACTTCAACAAAGAAATCCCCACACTATGCATTCACCAACCTCCAAATGAATCAAAATGCTCTACTAGTAAATCAAGAGAAGAATAAACAAGTAGGCTCAAGAATTTAGATTGGTGCTACGAAAAGAACGGATAAAAGCTCAAAGGGGTTCACTAAGGATATATGATTCAAGGGTACTGTTTGGATAAACACGGTTAATCCTAGTGCCTTTATCATTTTCATGCATACAGATATCATGTAATCTCAAAATGGTTTAAAACAAGTTCTAGAGCAACATGCCAAATGATGAACAACACACAACAATAAGAATTCGATTGATATAAAATGTATCAATCACAATTTAGGCTCAAGATCTCACAAGGTGAAAGCATGCTTCAGTACTCACTAAAATTGACAATGATGTATCTCAAGTTTTGAAATTTTCGCAAGTACAAACAAGGAATCATCAAGTAGCAAATGATTTTCTAGAGATATGACATGTCAAATAATCATGCAAAATAAGCTTACAAGATGTGTACCTATCCTTGTTAACACACTATGAGACGAGGCAATCAATTTTCTAATTTTCTGATTTTTTGGGATTTTTTAATCATCGAGAACTCATCCCCACACTTAAGTGGTTCATTGTCCTCAATGAACAAATATATAAAGGAAAAGTAAGAAATACAAAGGAAAGTAAAAAAAATACTCCGCTAATGCATAAGCATGAAGTGTCGAGGCACTGAATGTCGAAGCATGTAGTGCCACTCCAAAAAGACCAAAAACATGTTGCGCGGGACCACCACAAGAAGCATGAACAGTTGCTTTAATCCTGCACAAAATTTCCAAAGAAGCATTAATAAAATAAAATATGACATCAATAAGCAATAATTGATTAAGTGCTTCTGCAGTTTTGGAAAACTTTGTGATAAAACAACGATAGAATTCGACACCACGAAAATATCGAACTCCCTTGACATAAGGTGGAGGCTCTGGTGGTGGCTTTTCTTCATTCATCACTTCCACATGAGCCATTCGAACATCTTGGCTTATCACATCATTGGATAAGAAGACACTTCTATCTTCTCTCTCTTCTTGGGCTTGACACGTAAGAGCCACTTTGTATGGATCCTCAACCAGAATTTGAGAAAGATCAACTTGGACAATTTTTGCTATCATATCAACCTTGAAATAAGTGTTCTTGAGCAAAGAAGCTAGATCGAGAGCAAATTTATCAATACATGGTAGCTTAGGCACAGGTTGCGGAAGAGAAACAACAACCATCTCTGTATTGCTTTCCTTTGTAGCCTCATCATCAGTCATATTGTTCTCGGTAGCAGCAACATCATTGATCTTGTCATCGGTGGCATGCTCCTTCTCTTTATCAATGACCTCATCATCAACATACATGGAGAAACTATCATATTCCTGATCGCTTGTGAGATTGATAGCGGTCAGGTCCTCTTCGGATCGAATAGATGATGATGGTAAATAGTCGAGCTGCCCTGTAGTAGAAGAATTAGCCAACTGTGCAATTTGAGATTCAATCGCCAAACTTTGAGTTTCTAATTTTTCCATCGTCTCTAGCATTTTATTCAAGATATCCCACATCTCATTTGTCTGATCAGCTTGCACATCTACGCTGGGTTGAGAAACATGTAGATGTTCTTGTAGAGGAGGATATTGATATTCTTGCTGTGGCGGCTGCTCATATGACTGATAATATTGTTGCTCAAAGTGTTGCTGATTATGATATGAAAAATTTCGAGCACCATTGTCCTGGTAATAAAAATCTGGTTGATTCACGCATTCTTGATCAAAAGTGTTTGAATACTGATTGTACCCATATCCTTCTTCAAAAGAATTCATTTGTCCGAACTGATCACTCTGAGAATTATAGACATTGTAAGAGCATTCAAAACCAAAGTGACCATACATTCTACAAACTTCACAGCGAGTGTAAGTTTTAGGGGCCACTTGTGACATCTCATTTGTACTCATCGGACATGCAGCGGGCTCTACAGTCTTCCACGAGGCAATTTCTCGAGTCAATGCCTCTACTCGGAAAGAAAGATGTGCAAACTCATCCATTGTATCCCTGTAAACACACTACAAAACCAAGAGATGCAATAAAACCGGTCTCAATTGGAACTAAAGTTCCAATGAGACAAAGAAAATATATACGAACTAAAAATTTAACACAAAATTTTAACAAATTAAAAAATATAAAATCTGTATTTTTTTTATTATTATAATTATTTTTTAAACAGTAAATTTTTTTACAGTTTTTTTTTTTTTCAGTTCAGCAATGCATTATTACAAACTGGAAACAGACTTTAATTACAAAATTAACACACCAAAACTGAAAACTTTATTTACAGGATTTTAAAAAAAAAATTGTACGTGATTGCTTCGTAAATAGAAACTAGCCAAAAACAGCCAACAAAATCGAGAATTTCACGAACAACAAACTCAACAAACAAACTTACAGCAACTCAACTCAGCATTACTCGAACAAAACACACTACTCGATTCTACATATAACTCGGAAAACGAACAAACAAACAACTCAGACTGAACTTATTACAAACATCCCTACGAATTTGTCGGACTCAACTGCAAACTCGAATGTCCAACAAGAACTCAGCAGCAACAAAAACCGAAACAAGAGACACCACAGACTCGGTCCAAACTCAATACAAAACTAAGAAAATTTGGCTCGGTTAGCAGCAAAACGAAAAAAAACTCGGTTTAAACGACATTACAAGCAAATTGGACTTAAAGACTCGACTCGCAGTAACACTGTAACAAACAGCAACACTGTAACAAACAGAAACTCGGCCAACTCGGTAAAACAAATCGGAACTAGGAATACAACTACAAAACCAGTTCGCAAAATCAGCTACAAACTCGATATTGAACTCTCAATTCACGAACTCAGCCCAGACTTCAACAGCAATTTACAAACACGAACAAGTTTACTAAAAACTCATCAGACAACAGACCAAACTCGAGAGTAACTCGACGTATCACAACCACTGGACTCGCGAATCAAACTCGAACAAAAACTCAGCAGCTCAAAACTCGTATTCGCACACAGAAGCTCAGAACACACAACTCGGCGAATTAACTACAACAATAAACCAATCGAATTCGGAAAACTCAGCGACACAGCAACGTTTACAAACAGCAAAATCAGCGGGTTCGATTAAAACAGAGGAAGAGGGTGTTCGAGGTTCAGTGAAGAAGAAAACAACGGGGGTTTGTGGGTGAACGGTTGGAGGCGGATGGATTGAAGGCGGAGGAAGAAGGTGATGGAGGCGTGTGAACGGAGGAGGGGAGGCTGGGTTGTGGGTTTTGTTTCGAAGAGGAAGGGGATTGATGGTGGTCGGAGGGTGAATGGATATGAATGGGTGGAGGTGTGGAAATGGGTGGTGATTGTGGTGTTTTTTTTTTGCAGTGGAGGGGTTGAAGATGTGGCGCGATGGAGGAGGAAAAAGGGGGAAAGGGGGATTGATACGGATGTACGGAGGATTGTGTACGTGAATAGAAGGGGATTGTGGAGCTGGGTTTTGAAAAGAAGAACAGGGGAAAAAATACAGGGGAGATGGGATTTTGCTTCGAATAAAACAGAAAAAAAAAAAAAACGAAACAGATATTTTTGTTATTTTTTTTTTATTATGCTGAATAAAATAAAACCTAAACTAAAAAAAACAATTAATTTAAAATCGATAATTTTTGCCTCCCCGGCAGCGGCGCCAATTTGATGCGGTATATTTTTGTGTTCGTTCTCAGGGAGGCAGGTTTTATCAATTTTAATTCAATTGTTTCCGGAGTAAAAATGATAATTATGAAAATATTTACTAACTAATTACTTATATTAATTTAACTAATTAATTAAACGATAAACAATGAATTTTAAATCCAGGGCAATTAGGTCCACCATGTTTACATAATATCCGGCTTTTAAGCTAAAGCAATTAAAATGGTCGTGCAATTACGGTTTGTTAATCTCTCTTAAGTATCAACACGCCCGAAGCGTGCTTACACATATAATCACTTTTAGTAATTTAATTAATCGGGTAATTAGAACATGTGTTAATCTCTCTCAAGAATTAACGCTCTCGGAAATCCAATTATGCTCTCGCAATAAAATTCAATTCCGCTAACCGTATGTGTGCCTCTAGTGAGTAAAATCTCTCGATCTATTACTCCTATTCGCATATAATTAATCTGTGATATTGGCCACTAACACAAATTAAATATCAAAACATAATCGATTAGAATTTACCATAATCAATCAAACCATTATGAAAATCATGCCAGAATTATCATGCAAACATGGCTTCCCTTTATGCCCTAAAACAAACTACTCACTAATATAAAAATTAAGAACAACTAAAATTATATAACAATCCATCTAAAATATATATTTAATAAACAAGAGAAAATAGAAAATACCTTACATTAACGAAGAATTAAGCTGAAGAAAGCGTACATAAAAGAGAAGAAAACCAAGCCCCTAATCCATAATAAACTTAGCCGAATGAAAGATGTAGAAATGCATGCTGTGTGGTGTTTGTTGGCCTAATCTATGATGATCTCTCTCCAGTGCAAGAAGCTAGCTTTTATAGCTTGATTCATGCATCCAATTTGCATAAAATATGCCTCCATTATTACCTTCATCCTTTAGTCCACTTTGGCAATTGCTTTTTTTTCAATCTTTGCCAACCAATGTAAGACTTTCGGCTGAGTTCTCATTTGCAAAAGCTAAAGAATTGCTTCACCAACTTTTAATGATTTAAATAGAATACAAGTGGAATTCCTTGATAAAAGTGGATTTTCAATAAAACGCAGCTACTTCCTCCTCAAATTACGGACTGCTCTAGTAGGGTTTTGCTCATTAAATCATCTTTGAATTAAAGATAATTTCACAAGCTTCGCGTGGACTGTAAGATCGTCCAAATCCGATTCCTACAACTCCAGATATGAATTAAATACCATAGAAAGCGGGTGTAGCTCAATAAATCCGAATTTCTTCATTTTTAGCTCCAAAATAGCCCTTTAAGCTCAAATTCTTCCAAAATTAGGAATTCTTGTCTTCTACAATAAAACATTAATATTTATTAAATAAATATCCAAATAAATGCAAAATGCAATTAAATATGGGAATAAAATCATCTAAAATATATATAAAAATATATCCTATCACAAATATATTTAAAAACGTATCAACAAATTCATTAAAATTCATCATTTCAAGAAAAAATGTCCAATTTTAAATATAATCAAATTTTAAAGTAATTATGAATCTCAACCGTAAAATTTTAAAAGATAATTTTAATAATTAGAATTTGAATCGAATATCACCAAATCTTAGTTGATAATATAAATTTAAATTAAATATAACATATTAAAATTTTTAAAATTCATACAAAAAAAATCAATAATCCGAATGTAATATATCTCCATACAACCTTTTTTTGTGTGGGTGAAGGCCCTCTCTACCCCAAAAATAAATATGGGGAACCAAAATACCCGCGTCCAGCTCAAACGGTCCTAAATACCCACGGGCCACGGGATACATTGTTGCGTGTCTTGAGACATGCTCGTATGCACATGTCATGCTAGTGGTAGTTCCTATCACGGATGTTATGCTTCTGGAAGTAACGATACGCATCTCTAAGATGCGTATCTTACGTCATCTTCAAAGCTCAAGAAACGCGATTTTAAGGGCGATTATAGACGATTTTGATAAAAAATTTTGAACTTTCCGTTCATCCATATCCCGAACTTTCCCATCATCTACCATATATCATTAGAATCGTCATTCGATTTTCTATAAATCTATACAAATTTCAATCCATTCCTAATGCTAGATTTTACACACCCCAGTTTCCGACGAGCTTCTTCCTTGTTTCCCGACGAGCTTCGTTCATCACCCTCCCGACATTTTCCCGTCCAATTTTATACGTCAATCGATTCGCGTTCTTACCCTCTACAACTCTATTTCATCAATTTATCATTTCTAATGCTGGAATTAAAACACCCAATTTGAACCCCACCATCACAGAACAACGAGAAAGAGAAAGAGTTCTGGAGAATTTTTGATTGCTACAATATTCAAGATACGCTATTCCAAATGGCGTATCCCGTGAATAGATAGGACCAAGTTTTCAAAAACAGATACTTTAATACATGGAGGCTGATTTAGAGACATTCAGGTCATTATCTTTTATTTGTGTTTAATAAAACTTGTGATATCAATAAAATGAAAAGGGACAAATATAAGTTGGAATAAAGCGCAATTTTGTGCCCGTTTGGGAAATCTTATTTTTCAGAAATGAGTTACTTATTCTGGAAAAAAGTTAGGAAATATGTACTTTTTTCTGAAATAAGTAACTTATTTTTGCAAGATTACGAATATTAAACTCCCCATACACATATTTTTCTAAAAAAATATATGTAAATACGAAATTTTTTCCGAAATAAGTAACTTATAAGTTATCGGATAGAATTGCCAAACAGGCCCTTTCTCTTATACATTGATATCAAAATATTTCTACAATATTCTTGTGAAAAAAAATATTTCTACAATATTCATCAAAATCATTTTAATTTGAAAAGGGGAAATTTCCCTCCACAAAATAAAAAACAATTTGAAGTGCAAATGTGCGATACTGTAGTACAAAAATCAAAAACAAGTGAAAAGCCCTAGCTAGTTGAAGAAGTGAATCATATAGAATGTGGCAAGTTGTACTAGCAGCAGCAGTAGCAGGATGTGGGTTGTTTATTAAGCGCCTTCGTGATTCCAATTCTTGGAAAACTCGTTTCGATTTTTTCTCTAAACCCTCTGATCAGATTTTAGAGCAATTCATTGAAAATTCTTCGGAACAATGCGAGGACTCATCCATTTTCAGGTTTTCTAGCGCTTCTGAGTCTTCAGTAAAGACATCGAAAAAAACGAGAAAGAAATCGGGGTTTGTTTCTCGAGGAGGAGGTAATGACGGAGATAAGAAATGTGGGTTGGTGGTGGATTTAAAGAAATGTAGAAGGAGATTTGTTGTTTGCAAGAACAAGAAAAATACCAAGAAGAGATCAATTTGTGGTGGATATGCAAGTGAAAAATGTCCTCCTAAAGGTTAGTTTAATTACTCGTTACCTAATGTTGCATTTTGGTGTCCGGACTTTGAAATTCTTAATTTAGGGGAAAAAAAGTGGCGGAAAGTGTAAACCAATTTAGTGAGACAATAGGTAATGTTCAGCCACCTGTATGCAATTAACTCGAATGAAACATAGAGAGAAATGGTAATTATACTTGTATTATGAAATTCCTTTTGTAGTTGGCTGTTGGTTGCAACTTAACAAGGGAGTATATGGTATGTGAATGGTAATTATGCTTTTATTTGGCTCAGTTAGGAAGAGATGCATCAATTTATTGTCGTTCCATTCTAAAAGGGTTGTGTATATCTCTATGGAAGTTTGATCCAATTATTTGCTTAAATATGCTCATGCCAGCTAGAAATTTTGGCAAAATTGATCTACGACATACATGCTTGTGCACTGAGAGTGGTTTTGTTTGATCTTATTTTGCGTTGTTCACACTGATACTGGCTTTGTGTTGTCCTGTAACTAGCACTTAATGTGTCACTTCACATTATGAGCCAAGTCAATTGACATTTAGAACTCATGTCTTTACGTCAGTTGACTCATCATTCGCTTTGGGATTTGGTGTGGGATTAATATGCATGATGTCAGCAAAATCTGAGATCAGTAAGCTGAGCACTGTGATTGATGAGACTACAAAAGTTGTTGAAGAATTGAAAACTAAGATTGCTAGAAGAAAATCGTCCCGTGGTCCTGATAGTTCAAGTTTGAGAGCTGATGGGAATGCAAACACAAAGAGAAGTAGAAACAACTCTTCTCAATTATTACTCAACAAAACATGTAGTGAAAACATACTTGATAGCAGACCTGGTTGCTCTTTTCGAAGTAATGAAGGTGAATGTGGAAGTAGTTGTCTTACGGAAGATTTTCAATCAGGAGTTTTGATGGATCAGCTGGAAGCAGAGCTTCAATCTGAACTACAGAAGCTGCATCGGTGCACTGCAGAAGCTTCTGGCACTGAAAGAGGTTTAGATTATTTCAAGGTAAGCTTTCATTATGCAAGATCCTTACTAAGTATCTTTTTCTTTTGTAAAATCCTTCCTAAGCATTTTACTATACAAGTGTGTTCCCTGCAATTTTTTTCATTAATATGCATGCTGTTTTTTTCCCTCAAGTAGGCATGTAGCACAGCTCTTTCATTGGTTAAGACAAATAAATGTCCTAGAACTGCACAGAAATAAAGCTTTCTTCATGGATTCCTCTGACGAGGCAATAAATTATAATCTAAATTAGTTTTTAGACCATTCAAAGCATTCAATTGTTATACTTAGAGCTTAGTCAAAATGACCTCAACTATCACTTTTGTCATGGTTGATTTATGCAAGTTAGTTTTCTGATTGTGTTAAAGATGGTAATCAAGTTTTTACCCATGATCAAGTTTGGTGCTGGATTAGGCAGGATTGTTTTTAACAGCAGCCAATATTTTCATAACTCTAACCAGCAACGGCAAGTCAAGAAACTAGAGGGCATATGTTATGATATATCAATGGGGAGCCAATGGCCACGTAATATATTAATTATAAATTAATAAATTTATGTGTCAATAGGTCTTCTTGTAAGTAATAGTAATAATTTTCCTGCAATAAAATTTAAAAACCACAATCAGTCATGAAGTTCATAAATTATATATGTTTCCCTAAACGACTTGTTTTGTAAGTTTTTCTGTAGGCAAAATAGCAACTACTAGTTGGGATCTAAATGGATAGGGCATGTTCCGTTCCTAGGTCTATGCGGTTGTGTGTGTCTGTGGTGGGGGCCTAGCAGCATGCTTATGGCTACCCAGAGCTCCAAGAACTCCATATGGTGTGTGGTAGACACCATAACAAGCTTGGCTAAAACGATATGTAAGACAGGATTCCGCGAAGTCCATACAGACTACAGTCCAGACTTTATAGCTTTGATTATATGATGAGGTCATATCATCCTTGGACCATTTGCCTATAAATATGTAAAAATAGCTTTAGACATAGCGAATTAAACGCTATATTAACATCAAAATCACTTTTTTAGGTTCTGTTGAAATGCATGGGCCACGTGGGAGAAGAAGTGGCGAGGTGCTAAAAGCTAGTAATTGTATGAATTAACAACTTTTAGTCATAACCTTAAGGATACAACGAACAAACTCTGATAAAAACACTTTTACAGCTCTTAAACATGTTGAACAGTAGTTGACTAACAATACGAAGGTGTTGCATAGCAAGATTTATGAGCTATCCAGAATCAGTTCCTTAATCACAGAAATAGCAGTTATATTAAGTTGTTTTTTTTTCCAGCGATATATGTGCTTTACATAAATTTATTTTCCCACATAAGCAAATTTCCGATGATAGATGAAAAAGAGTTCTTCGACTTTGATGATTTGTATGTGTGCGTATAATATAGTTCAGTTTGACCCAGAATCTTTATTTGGTGGTCAGATTGAAGTTTCTGCTGAAGAATTTGACAGACTAGACAACCCAAATTTGAAAACTTATCAAGATGATGGGGTGCTTCCAACCAAACAGGATCTGAAACTACGCCATGTTCTCCTTGAACAGCAGGAAGGCCAAATTGCCGAGCTGGAGTCTGAGCTACAGCAATCCCATTCCGATCTTAATGTCAAAGACGTTGAACTCCAGACATTGAAGGACTGCATTAGATGCCTCACTGAAGTCTCTTCACTTTCTGCTTCAGGTCGGGTTTAGCATCTTCTAACAAATGTTCTGTCTAGCCATTTCTCTTAATAACACAATTTTTAAGTCTCGTCTCCAAGGCTTTATTGTCATTTTTGTGAGGCATCTTAATAACATTACTTTCCCAAGTAATCTACTCAAAATTAGTTAGCGAGTAATTTGCAAATTTTTGACGAAAATATGTTCCATGGACAACCCCTCTTTTTAAACTTTGTGTTGCTTCTGTTCATTACTGTTATCATTATGTCACATCTATATTTTCAGATGGTGAAATAGAAGCTCGAGAAAAATCAGATAGAGAGCAGTAAACAATCTGGCTCAAAATATCATGGGACCTGCCGACCTGAATCAAAGAGTCGGTGGTTGGCATCAAAAGGGCAATGAACTGTGAAAATTACATTTAGCTGCTGCACTTAATGAATGGTACAACTATGTTTTGTTTACTGACAAGTAGTAAGGTTGATGAGGATGCGGGTTTGAATCATAGGATGCCATAAAATTATGAGATGTGTGGTCATCACAAATTTTAAAAAATAGATAAATAAAAAAATTACCACTCATGTTTCCGGCTAGCACTAATGTAGTATATTTTGCTTAATTCAATATATTTACACCAGTTTTTAACATTTAGTTTTATTATTCCAACTACACATTTTCATTCATTTAACATCGTTTCTGTTTCAGTATTGCTACCCAGTACACACACTCTTTATGCAAGAGTATTTTTATTATAATTTTCATATATTTCAATAATAAATATAGATTAGTACTGGGACCTGCAGGGTTGTAATTAGACAATGCAAGACTATGGTAATGGCAATAAATCAAACCATTAATAGTGGTGAGCTGTTTTATAGGACCCAGCTTTGTTAACAGCAAGCTCGTCCATGTGGTTTCCATAGGTTACAAACAGAGACAATTGAAAGCCCTAAGGTGCGCCCAAGTTTATATAAACCACATACTTGAAGATTTTATACATGTGATCATGTGCATTTTATACTTTTGGCATACAATGTGAATTCAATACTTAATAAATTTTCAAAGATTTCCCGAGATTGTAGATCTTGTAGGGCTTTTGAGGGTTATATACAATCAGACATGTATGTGTGTGTATATCAAACCTTCATGCTCTCCATAATCCGCATGAATAAATTTAGGTGAGAAGGATAGCGAAAAGAGTGGAGCTATTCTGGAATTGAATGAAATCTGCAAATATTTAGACAAGTTAAAATTAGAGTTCTGATGCGGTTAATACAGGATGACTAGTCATGCTACTTACTACTCATTTCTTAAGACCTCCATACAATTTGTGTTCTGAGTTATTTTTCGATCTTCCTTCTTCTATCTTGCTCTGGTATCTTTTGTTCATTTTCTCATCGTGTTCGACTATTACTCTAACTTTTTCTAAATATGATATTCACCTAAGAGATTTTTTATGGATTTCAATTGTTTCAGATATGGTGCATCTGTTATATTTGAAACTTTGGCAAGTTAACGAGTCTGAGTCTTATTCTATCTTCAACTGAATTCGAAATAAATAAATTCTCAACCATAAGAAATTAATACCAACAGCTCAGATCATGAAAGTTCCTTGCAAAACCGCTATTAATTGTACCTCACCTAGATTGGCAAAGGCTCTCATCTTTTGGGATTAAAAAGATCAACAAATACTCACTGGACCAACTCATTATTCATCAACTCAGTATTCTATTTTGTCATGCTTAAAGAGTGAGTTATGAATCTTGGTGGAACAGAACAATGATAAAAGGAACATTATCGCTTAAATTACTTATAGATGGTTAATTTTTTTTACAGATTATTCAAATTATTTGAAATTAAGATGTGTATGCCTGGGAGATCGACGACTGAGGCTATTCATCTCGTTAGACGCCTTATGGAGAAGTTCAGGGATCGTCGTAAAGACCTTCATATGGTGTTCATTGACCTTGAGAAGGCGTATGATAGCATCCCCCGTGAAGCTATCTGGAAGAGCCTTGCAGAAAGGAGAGTGTCTTCGTCGTACGTTAGGGCGATTCAAGACATGTACTCCCAAGCTAGCTCTTGCGTCAGAACCCCTGTGGGTGACTCGCATTTTTTCCCTGTTGAGATTGGCCTCCACCAGGGGTCGGCACTTAGTCCCCTCCTTTTCGCCCTTATCATTGATGTTATGTCACGAGGGATTCAGGATGGCGTCCCTTGGTGCATGCTCTTCGCTGATGATATCGTGTTAGTGGCGGAGTCGAGGGGGGAGGTGAACGATAAGTTGGAGTTATGGAGATCTACTTTGGAGTACCAAGGCTTGCGTTTAAGCCGGTCTAAAACCGAATACCTCTGGTGTAACTTCAGTGGTGAGGACAAAGAGGAAGGGGTGGAGGTTAGGATTGAAGATGAGATCGTCCCTCTTACGGATAAGTTCAAATATTTGGGTTCGATCATCCAAAAGGAAGGTGAGATTGAAGACGATGTCACACATCGTATTAAGGCTGGATGGGTAAGGTGGAGGGCAGCGTCAGGGGTGATGTGCGACAAGAAAGTACCTTTAAAGCTGAAAGGGAAATTCTATAGAGCGGCAATTCGTCCTGCGATGTTGTATGGTTCTGAGTGTTGGGCGGCGAAGAAGGCCCTCGAGAGCAAGTTGGAAGCAGCTGAGATGAGGATGTTGCGGTGGTCTTGTGGGCGCACGATGTTGGACAGAATTCCGAATGTAGTGTTTAGGAGCGAGCTGGAGGTGGCGCCTTTTTCTACGAAGATTAGGGAAGGGAGGTTGAGATGGTTCGGTCACATCCGTAGGAAGATGGCTGAAGCCCCAGTGAGGAGGGTCGAGAGTCTTTCGGTTGCAGGGGTGAGGAGGAGAGGTAGACCGAGGAGGTCGTGGGAAGAGCAGCTTGGGTTGGATCTGAAGGCCTTAAACTTAAATGAGACCATGACCGCGGATAGAGGTGCTTGGAGGCGCCAGATCAGAGTGGTGGATTCTCGTTTAGGGAACGGCTCTGTTGTTGAGAGCCTACGAGTTGGGTTATCTCGGCTAGCGATATCTTAGTTTGTTCGGCTCTTTCGTGCTCTTTTTTTTTTTTTTTTTCCATTGGCTTCTGTTTTCTTGTTGTTTAATTGCAGGGAGATTACCGCGGTGGCATCGTCGATCTAAGTGTCTTGCAGAGTGGAGCAGTCAATCCCTGGGGATTTGTGCGAGGAGTCATCCGAGATCAGAGTGTGTCGACAATGGAGTGGATATCCCCCGCGTAGGTAAGTCCCATGTGATCAAAATCATGGGCTCAGGTATGGTTGCGACCTTTTACAAAAATTTATGAAGTCGTTGTAAATATCACACACCATTTTTCTGTAGTGCACTAAGCTGGGGGTCTTCACGGAAACAGCCTCCTTACCGTAAAAGGTAGGGGCATGGTCTGCGTACATCTCACCCTCCCCAGACCCTGCTCTGTGCGGGACATACTGGGTATGTTTGGTTTGGTTTGGTTTATGTGTTCACGAAAACAGTGTCCCACTATATAGAAAGGATAAACACCGAACACGTCTGTAAAGATGCTTTACTCGCAGAAATTAACTTCGATGAAATTTTAGTTCTAAGTTGGGCATATTACATGAATAGAAATTGAGTTTAGTTTCCCTGATAGACGGTGTACAATAATCCAATGTCGTATACTCGATTTAACTTAGAGGCTAGAGCTGTACCAACAGAGACAGTTTTAACTGTCAACACGCTTAGCTTCGTTATTATACTACGCTTATAAATATAAATTCTGAGCATGCCATGCTTCTTTCAATTTTCCCTTGTCCTCTCTTTATAATCTGAGCTTGAGAAGGCAACTACATTTGCAGCAATCTGTTAGAAACTCATGGCACTCAACAGAGGTAGCAGCAGCAAGATCGTTCTTCTCTGTATCTTCCTCGTGCTGTTTGTAATCCCCTGTCTTGCAAAAGGTCAGTACATCAGACATGCGTATTTTTGCTTTGTAAACAGGCACACCTAAAAACACACAACGGTATATGATATGGTTGAAACAGGTGGTCTTAACCTTTGAATATATAATATTTCTTTGCAGGGAAGGTGGATCCAGAAGGAATGGATACAGGGATATACGATATAGATTATCGAGGACCAGAAACTCACACATATACTCTTCCTCCTCCAAATAAAGGTCGTCCCAGGGCACACAGCAAATCTAAAGGCTTGATGACTACACGTAAAGCAAGGGCAAGTGTAAGATTTCAGTTCATAGATCACTTTTGCACACAATTTTTTAAGCGTAGAAATTTAATTATTCGCACATGGTAAATTTGATAACCTATAATTTAACTTGCTCTTGATGGTCAACATTTTTTTTGTTAGTTAAAAATACTCACGCACCCATCTTATCAAGTTATCTCTACATGGTTTGAACCCTCAATATCCCGAAAGAGAGCAAGGGAGATATCACTACTATACCCCAAACTGAAATATCTTATTGGATTTAATTTCGATTACAGGCTAAAAAGATTTATGGATGAAGCTGTGCTGCTCTGCATGGAAAGGAAATGGGATCCCAATATTAGAGTTGATTCATTTATTTATATTGAATATGCAAATTTGAAATGTGGATTGATCGATCTATGTGATCTACAGAGAGTCCACTTCATATTATTCACTGTATGTCATTTGTTTTAATCTTTTCTCCGATAGCATGATGAATTAGCAGTGCCTATGGATTATAGTTATTGCACTTGTATCGTTTGAGACCCAAGCTTATATTTCTGCTGTTGTTTATACAAAAATATTTGTAAAAATACTTAATAATGATATTTAATATTGTTTTATATTGAACGGCATGAGATATATAACTCAAGTGTTTAGATTGAACGCCATGACATAACTCAAATGTTTAGAATTTATCTCTTGTCATCCAAGTCCTGAATTCAATTATCGCCCATCACAAGATTTGTTAGAACATATACTCACTTGTAAGAGTAATTCTAACGGTCTCTTAGCATGTTCTTTTTTTTTTCCCAACTCATGTTCCTTAAAATATATTATAAATAATATGATTATTAGTAACTTAGGATGGTATATCAACTCCAACATTAATATTTCTTATATTTGTTCCTTATAAATATAATAATAATAATAAATTCAAATTCTACTAAGAAAAAGGTGGTGAAAGGACATAGAAAATAGTAGAAAAAGGTGTTTTATTGGTTAAACTTAAAACAAAAGAAGGATTGATCGTAACTTCTTTATCAATAAGGATTGAGATTTGTGTCCGAATTTTTAAGGGATTATTTAGGAGATTGTTGGAGTACAATTTTAAGTTAAATTCCTTTGTATTTCAATTGAGTACGGGAGATAGCTAGTTTCTTGGAGTTCTTCTAAAGCATGTAAAACCAATTATTTTAAAAAAATTATTTTGTTAAATCAGATTATAAATTTATTATTTTCATTGCTATTTTTTATGTAGTGGAACAAATTAAAAGATTGTACCATGTACTAGTACGTGATTTATCATATGCCGAACCTTCGCTTTCGTCAACTTTAACCACATCGGTAACTAATACTTTCTTTAAAATTTTAAAATTTTAATTACCTTAAAAAAGGGCTTTTTTGAAAAATACCCCAGCATATAAAACATTTTGCAAAAATACTGTTATTTTAAAGTTCTATTTGCAAAAATATCATCTTTTGAAAAATATTGCAAAAATACGTGATGCAACTACAATCAACAAGATGTAACTTTTTTGACAATTTAGTAAATCTGAAAGCAAGCCAAATCAAACTTATTGCAACTTAATTATTTCAACCCAAATCCACCAAATCAACCCAAATCAACTAAAATCAACCAAACGCAACTAAAATCAACCAAACGCAACTGAAATCAACCAAACGCAACTTAATCCAAAATCAAAAAATATGATTGAAAAAACAGATCGGAGAACATATCGAAGCTCGCCGGAATCCAAAAGATCGGTGGTGGCCTACGGCCCCAGTGGGCGGAGATCGGAGGAGGGAAGAAGGAGGAGGGGGCGGAGATCGGAGGAGGGAGGAGGGGGGAGATGGAGAAGGGCAGAGGAGGGCGGAGATGGAGGGAGGAGAGAGGAGGGCGAAGATGGGGGAGGGGCTCGCCCATCAGAAATCAGGAACATATTGGAGCTCGCCATCGGAGAAAGTGCCCCTACAGGGCCGGAGAAGATGGAGGTGGTGGTCAGAGGTGGAGTCGCCGGAGAAGATGATGTCGGTACATAACGGAGATGAAGTAGAGATGAGGTCGGGGAGTTGGAAGAAAAAGAAGGTGGTGTCACCGTATTTCTGCAAAACAAAAATGAAAATCATGTATAAATGCAATGAATTGGCTAGAACCGTATTTTTGCAAAGTGAACTTCAAAATCCCGTAATCGCGGTAATTTCCCAAAATTATAAAGTCTGAGGCCATTTAATAAAATGATTGGACTAGTTTTTTTCGGGTCTTGATTTTGTTAAAATAAAGAGAAAAACCAAATATTATTATGATCAAGCCAAAGTTTATAATACATGCATCAATACTTATATAGTAAACTTATATAAGATAAAGTACCGAAAATACCCTTATACCAAAAATACCCTTAATACAATAATACCTATATATTCTAACATCCCCCTCAAACTCACGATGCTGCAGCAATGAGCATTGAGAGTTTTTTAGATAAGAAACGGAAGCACGAAATAGAGTGAGACTTTATGAAAATATCAGCAATCTGAAGTGCAGAAGGGACATAAGGTAAGGTGATGGTACCCTGTTGCAAATGATGACGAGTCACATGATAATCAATTTATATATGTTTAGTGCGCTCATGAAATATGGAATTACGAGCAATATAGACTGCACTCTTATTATCACAACATAACGGAGTAGGACGAGTAAGCTTAACACCCAAATCTGAAAACAACCGACGTAACCAAACAACCTCACAAATAGTAGAAGCCATGGCACGATACTCAGCTTCCGAAGTTGATCGAGAAACAACATCCTGCTTCTTACTCTTCCATGAAATAAGAGAATCGCAAAGAAAAATACAAAAACTAGTAGTGGATTTACGATCCTCAGGATCGCCAGCCCAATCAGCATCACTATAAGCACGCAACTCTAAAGATGAGGAAGAATGAAACAAAAGACTCTGAAATTGAGTCCCACGAAGATACTTGAGAATACGAAGAACAGCAGGCCAATGTACAGTAGTAGGAAAAGTGACAAACTGGCTAACTACATGAACAACATGTGCAATATTCGGTCGAGTAACAGTGAGATAAACAAGACTACCAACAATCGTGAGATATAAACTAGGATCCGCTAAGGGAAGACCATTAGATGGAGAATATCTAGCATTCATCTCTAGAGAAGTATCCACAGTCTTGTTATCAGTAAGACGTGCACGGTCAAGCAAACCACCAATGTACTTAGATTGAGATAAAAGATATCCCTTTGGTGAACTAGCAACCTCAATTCCCAGAAAGTAACGGAGCAAACCTAAATCTTTCATAGCAAAACAACGAGCAAATTCCCGTTTTAATGACTCAATACCATCACAGTCATCACCAGTAATAATCATATCATCAACATATAAAGATAAAAGGATACGACCAGCACTCGTGCATCTTACAAATAAAGCAGAATCATGATGACTTGGACGAAAACCAAGTGAAGTAAGCACAGTAGAAAACTTATCGAACCAACAACGAGATGATTGTTTGTCGAAGACCATAAATTGATTTACGAAGTCTACAAACATAACCTGGTTGATGCGGAAGACCAGGAGAAGGTGTAATATAAACTTCCTCGTGAATATCACCATACAAAAATGCATTTGTTGTGGGAGGATTTTAGCACAACAAATTATGAGGCCTCGTGCTGGAATAGCGCCAATAATCAAGGAATCGTCCAACCACCCGGAAAGGCTCGTGGTTGAAGATCAATGGCTAGCCGCCCGGGAAGGCACACGACTAGGGTTACCGAAGAACACGGGATGTGGTTCCTCGGAAGGATCGGACTGAATCTACGGGATGAGAGCTCAAGGACCAAATGTTGGCCAGCCAAGAACCCTAGTTTGACTGTGTCACACAAGAGTGCACATGCTCTAGCTACTCAAGGAGTGTAAAGTGTCGAAGAAGATCCCGTAAACTTCCTACATACCACTATTTATAGTGGATCAAGCCCGAATGTAGTTCTTGAATGATATGATTGTTTGTTCATGATGAGTTATCCTCTCTCCAGTGGGATAATGACTGTTATTTCTGATAATAATCGAGTATGATGTATAAAATCAGGTTACCAAGCAGTTTTGGTAACATAGAATGATTATCTCTTGTATTTATCATGATTTTTGTATCATTTATCAAGTATATATGACATATATCCTCAAATAACTGAATGTTTATATGTTTGAGAGTGTTTTTGGATGATATAGACGTATTCCTAAAAAATAGGAGGCGTGCCTTATCTGTATTGGCAGCCTAATCAGGCTTCCGGCGGAAGCTGGGGGTACCGCCCGGTAGCCTGGCTCCGGTACCCCCTCCGGTAACCCCTATCACGGGAGCTACTCTGGAAGCTCTACTGGATGACTGGTAATAGTTATAGGTTATCCTCAAGGGGATGCCTTGAGACCCTTAGCCATGTGTTCCCGTGCTGCAGCGTACATGGTAACCCCTAGGGCTACCGTAGGCCTCCGGAAACCTGACAGATTACTCATTCTCTTCATGGATCTGGACCCTAATCCTCTAGTGGGCCTAAATCAAACTCATGCGAGATTTTGGTCACAACAACTACCCCCCGGTTCCCTGAAGTACTGTGTGCAAGGGGAACCTTATTATCCACGGGGTGCCGGTTGCTAAGAAAATTCATCTTTTTGCTATCTTGCTAAATCAACACCATATGTCAATACTGAAAACTCTTAATCATAGAGTTGGGACTAATTCTGATGTTTATAATTAGCAGCTCTCGTATTTGTGCTACAGAAGTTCGAATCAGAATAAAAGCGGAAGCTTCGTATTTTTACTCGTTTAAGTATAGATTAATCATTTTAATTTCTTGGAAATAAAATGATAACTATCGAGGAGGAAAAAATAGGCTAGGACTCTACCGCTTTTACACAGATAAACTGAAAAATCAGCCATTTTCCAAGCAAATGACGTTTCCCACTCCACCTCGTTTTCTGTGCCACATTCATTGACCAAGGGGATCACGCCTCTTATTCTCTATTCTCATATATCTATATTATTAACCTTTCACTTTTCTTTTTACCACTCATCATATTCTCTTCCAAGAACGCAAAGGTTTTCGAGATTTTCCCGACGAGGCTTCCGGCGAAGGCTACAGTGGTTTTATACTCTTCCTTTCGACTTTATCCAGGTATACTTCTGAATTTCTTAACCTGCCTGTATGCAATTTTTTGGTGATTATGCGTATGACTGCTACACACACACTGAACTCCGGACACATCATTACATGTCCTTGAATTGACAGTGGGTTCCGTATTCTAGGAGATGTTGCATGTCAATTATTTCGATTCATTTGAACCTTTTCATGTTCATCCATTGATTCTTGTTGTATTTTTCAACGGTTGGCCCTTCTTTGGAATAGATCTGTCCGTCTAGATCTTGATTTCTGGTTGCATGTGTAAATTCCTGTCTTTTGCGTGCACATCGAAGGGGTTTGAGGCGATTTATACTCCGGTTCCCCTTGGTTATTCTTTAGATGCTCATTACATGCTTGATATTTGCTTCTAATGAAATTTATTTACTTTGATCTGTCTTGTTAAGTAAATATTTCAAATTCGTTGTTTTGGATAGCCTTTTAGGCATGCTCCCTTTATTTTTCTTGATTGGGTAACCTTAGCACAATCTCGTTGGATTGATCTGTTAGTGGCCACCCCCCGAGCCTTGGTTTACTTTTAATGCGAACCGGTAGCCCCTTCGCTCACAGGGTACTCCTAGGATAATTTTTTTTTGAGGCCTTTAATTTCTTCAACTTAAACTTCCTAATTCCAAATCTTTCACCTAACCTGCATCCTGTGGTTGCAGATGTCGTCTTCATCTGTATCTGGGGGTTCCTCATTGCAACCGGGAAACGTGTCTCCCATCTCCGGGGAGCCCTCTGACACTTGGTCCACCCACATAAATGACTTGCTCATCTCTCAACCCATTTTACAGTCTAGACCGTCTGTTAGTTCAAGAACTCGCTCTCGGGTGGAAGTCATTGACCCTCTCGAGGCTGAAATCGTTAACCGGTACCCCAAACATTCTATGGAGGCTGGTTCGTCAATTCATGCTGAGGGGCATCCCGATAGAGTTGTTCTAAGCTCCAATACTGATGAGGAAGAGGGATCAACGGATACGTTCTCTGCCGATAAGGATTCGATAGGTGATAAGGAACAAATTGCAGTGGGGACGATAGTTCAGGTGGAACGGAAGCTTCACGTTCCGGTAAGCTTCGTTCCCTCCTGCGAAGACATGGATTCCTCCATGAATGCAGATAGACTTGAAAGGTTACGGGAGCTATGCAATCCGGGATGCAATCTGGTGATTCCCAGTGGGGGTGAGAGGTGTCATAGATTTAACAACTTTGAGCCCGATCAATCCATACCAAACGCAGTGTTGTCTGCATCTTTTTTCAAATTAGGGTTTTCTCTGCCACTGCACCCATTTTTCATTGATGTATTAAACTTCTACGATATTGCTCCGATGCAGTTGTCTCCTAACTCTTTTAGGGTGGCGGCTTGCATGTATATTCTTTACGACCAAACCTTCTCTGTTCCCCTTACTGCTAGGGAGCTGGGATATTTCTATCAACTGAAAGATGTGGGAAGGAAGGTGGGTATTTTCTATCTTACTTCCTGGAACAATAGACAAGGTAAGTGTATAAAGGGAAACAAACGGGGGATGTATGACTGGCTAGAAATGTTTCTATATTGCTATGATTGTGAGGAGGTAAGAAAGGAATGGAACCTGACTCCGGGTAAGCATTCGGTATCCCCTCACACTACTGATAGCACCAGTCGAAACACCTTCTTCTTTTTGATCCAACCTCCATTTTTCTCGTTGTATTGTTTAGGAATCCCAGCACAAACATCTCTGCAGGGGATTGAAGAAGAAAGGGCTAGGGAAATCATGAAGTTGGCAGGCTTGTTGAGAGACGGGGAAAGTTTGTTGATTCCAGAGACTCTGACGAGATTGGGGTTCTCGAGACACGTGGCTCCCCCATCTCCTGCTCACGAGATGGAGGTTGAGGATAAGTTGGGAAGAGAGACTAGGCCTCCGAGTACCAAGAAGCGTGGGAGGAAAGATGGGGCTTCCACTGGCTCCCCTTCCGGTACCATGGGCTGCCGTTCCTTATGCCTCCTATTTACACACACATTACCACCCAATACGCCATATCTCTTTGTTCATAGATACCTACTGATATTAGCATTTCTATAGATTTTCTCATGTATATGCTTCGAAACTGTGTAGTACTTTTTGCATTTCTCTTACTCATGTTATCATATGCATCCATGGATCGGGCTCCGGTAACCCTACCGGTAACCTGATATTTCCTCATATAGTTATGTGTTACGGTTACTAACATCTCCAACGTTCCATCATTTCAGGTATGTCAGGATCTGTGCCATCCTTTATCAAACCTTCTGATAAATATGAAGATTTATTTCCTGAAGACGATTTGCTCATGATGGAAACCCCTATTGCCGCTACTCCAATTTCCAGGGTCCCAACTCCTGCACCCATTAAGGTTGAGCTTTCAGCTACTGAAAAACGCAGGTTATCTCAAGCTTCCAGGAGTTTCAAGACTACCCCAGAAACTCGATCCTCGAAGAGAGTTAGGATATCTCAGCAAGATGCGCCTGTAGGTGAAGTGGAGCAGTTCTATCAGATGTCTGGAGGCCAAATTCCCATGGAGACGATTGCTGGGTGGGTTAAACAGAAAACCTCTGATGCTGCGAGATCCATGCTGTTTTCAGCGGGCGAGAGCTTCTTCCATCAACTTAGGCTTTCCAATCAAATGGCCCTGGCAACCCGTGGCGATATGAGGCTCCGAGAGGAAATCAAGCAATTGAAGTTAGATATGCAAGCTGCGGAAAGTGAGAAGAAGAAGCTGTCTGAGGCTGGTAAGAAGTTGAAGGGAGAGTTATCTGTGTTGGCCAAGGAAAAGGATAAGTTGGGCAAGTTGGTTGCCACTCAGGAAGAAGAGAAGGAGGAAAGGATGGTAGTCCATGCCTCCGAGATTAAAGAACTAAAGCTACAGGTGGATTCCCTGCAAGCATCGGTCAGAAGGCTCAAGGAGGCCCTTCCAGAAAGGTATAACTTGGGTTTCGCTAAGGGGGCTACCGATTACATGAGGTCTACTTGGCAAGTGATGCCTGACCTGAATTGGGCGCTTCTAGGTGAGGATGCCGTAAAGCAGGTGGAGAACTTCAAAGCAGAGGTTGCCAAAGCGATACCCAAGTCACCGATAAC
Source organism: Kitagawia praeruptora (assembly GCA_037693485.1). Taxonomy (NCBI): domain Eukaryota; kingdom Viridiplantae; phylum Streptophyta; class Magnoliopsida; order Apiales; family Apiaceae; genus Kitagawia; species Kitagawia praeruptora. Next base: position 49,211,996 of record CM075348.1, on the reverse strand, counting down.
TCTGAAGGATACCATTGAAGATGCCCAAGATACCAAGGTGGAAGCTCCCGCAGGTGCGGTCGAGGTTACTCCAGGTGATGCCATTAAAAAGGTTGACCCTGTCGAGGATTCCCCTAGTTCTGAGGCTACCAAAGACCTTTCCTCTCCGCAGTGACTTTCTCTCCAGCCACTTCCAACTTTATTCTCGTTTGTTTGTGAACTTTTGGTTTTAACTTAGGGGGTGGGCTCCTATAATGCTCCACAGATGTAAGGATTTAGCTCTTTAACTCTGTTCGTCGCATGGCCTCGGGCCTGGTACTTTTGAACTCGCTTTCGTAATGCATGTTTATCTTATTATCTGGTTTTTTATGTAGTAGGTACGATTGTCGCATCATTTCTGATTATGTAACGAGAACCAACTTGGACTTAATAATCCTTACTCATCGAACTTCCATAGTACTCATTCTCTAGGGTGCCAATATGCTAAGTAAGACAGGTACTACGATAACTTAAAATAGTGCATAACTAAACACCACCATCGAATTCTATCCGGTAAAAATGACTCTCCTGACTAATCCTAAAACAAGTTTGTACAAGTTTTCAGAGGATATATGTCATATAGATGTTGATTAAATAGATATTAGATCATGAATCAAGATAAGAACGATAGAATGGTATCGCAGTGTAGAAGAGTACAAGAGTAAATATGGCAACACATACCTGGATAGGTGGCCATAGAACTGATAGACTACTTGTACCTTTGTCTGCTTGGTTGTCACTGTGGGTGTGGGGGTACCGTCCGGTATCCCTATAGCATTTGGAAGCCCGAAGGCAGGAACCTGACTCCGGGAGCCCCGTGGCCGGTAGCCCCTATCCGGTAGCCTGGGTACCGGAGGCTTAGCCTGGAAACCTTTGTTCCGGGAGTCCCAGTCATTTAATAAATCATGTGTGGTGATGCCATGTAGGCCAATCCTGCAAAGATGTCTTGTAATGAAGGGATCCAAGTGGGTAGACCAGGGTACCACACGGACCCAAATAATGAAGGGATCCATGTATGCCGAACAGGGTTCCATACATGCCCTGATAACCAAGTAAGCCATGTGAACCACTCAAGGTTCCGTACATGTCTGGTATTGAAGGGTTCCAAGTGTGCCAATCAGGTTACCACACAGGCCCAAGTAATGAAGGGAACCATGTATGCCGAACAGGGTTCCATACATGCCCTGATAACCAAGTAAGCCATGTGAACCACTCAAGGTTCCGTACATGTCTGGTATTGAAGGGATCCAAGTGTGCCAATCAGGTTACCACACAGGCCCAAGTAATGAAGGGAACCATGTATGCCGAACAGGGTTCCATACATGCCCTGATAACCAAGTAAGCCATGTGAACCACTCAAGGTTCCGTACATGTCTGGTATTGAAGGGATCCAAGTGTGCCAATCAGGTTACCACACAAGCCCAAGTAATGAAGGGAACCATGTATGCCGAACAGGGTTCCATACATGCCCTGATAACCAAGTAAGCCATGTGAACCACTCAAGGTTCCGTACATGTCTGGTATTGAAGGGATCCAAGTGTGCCAATCAGGTTACCACACAAGCCCAAGTAATGAAGGGAACCATGTATGCCGAACAGGGTTCCATACATGCCCTGATAACCAAGTAAGCCATGTGAACCACTCAAGGTTCCGCACATGTCTGGAAACGGCAAAAATTTGAAATTCTGATAATTTCAACCTGTTAAGCTGAGAGGTGTATCCACTACTACCCCCCTAGTTCTGGATGGTAGCCTAGCTGCCATGTAGAACTATGCTTGTAGGTCTTACATATATTTCTGAAAATATTTATAAGTGGTAAATGTAAAAGAAAACAATCAACTTCTACTTTTACTGAAAATCAAATAGTACGAATACATCAAATTTCATCCAGACGGGGTGTGCATCCACTACCCCCCGGGCATCTATTGAAAATCATGAAATCCTAAGAACTGAAAGGGAAATGGTGCAACCACAACTAGTAGGTTGCCTTTATTCATCCTAAGCCTAAAAGAGGCCTACGTTTGCTCTGAAAAGAGTCTTACTGATAGTACTTTTTTAGGTGCTCGGCATTCCAAGCACGGGGGATAGTGTTCCCATCCATGTCTTCAAGGTGGTAAGTGCCTTCCCAAAAGATAGACTTTATTTTGTAAGGCCCTTCCCAGTTTGCTCCAAAGGCTCCGTGCCCGGGAACCCGCATATTGGGCATCATTCTTCTCAGTACTAGGTCGCCAACCTTGAGGGGTCGAGGGCGTACCTTGTTGTTATAGTATTTGCGGGTCCTCTGTTGGTAAGCCGCAAGTTTCAGCTGGGCGGTAGCCCGGTTTTCCTCTACCATGTCTAGGGCCAACCTCTGATGTATTTCATTTGATTCTTGACTGAAATTATCTCTCCGGTAGGACCCTGTCCCGACTTCCACTGGGACCATAGCTTCACAGCCATAGGTTAGAACAAAGGGAGACTCTCCGGTTGTGGACCTGGGAGTGGTGTTGTAAGACCACAAGACCATTGGAAGCTCCTCTGGCCAATTTCCCTTTTTATCTTCCAACTTGGCTTTCAGAGTGTGCTTGATGATTTTATTCACAGCTTCCGTCTGCCCATTGCTTTGGGGGTGGCAAACGGCTGAAAAATCTTTCTTTATTTCCAAGTCCTCACATAGACTTCTCATTTCTCTACTATCAAATTGCTTGCCATTGTCTGAGATCAGCTTGTACGGTACCCCGTATCTACATATAATGGCTCGCTTAACAAATTCCTTCAGCTTACCGGCAGTGATGGTAGCTAGGGGTTCCGCCTCTGCCCACTTGGTAAAGTAGTCAACGGCTACCACGGCATATTTCACACCACCTCTGCCTTTGGGAAGCTCCCCAATCAGGTCAATCCCCCAAATTGCAAAGGGCCAGGGGCTTCCAATGGGTCTTAGTTCCACAGCGGGGTTGCTATTGAAGTTAGCAAACCTTTGGCATTGATCACAAGCTTTAGCAAAGTCATAAGCATCAGTTTTCATGGTAGGCCAGTAATAGCCCTGTCGGAGAATTTTGTGGGCCAGGGAGGTGCCCCCCGAGTGGTTGCCACAAATGCCTTCATGAATTTCCCTTAGGATGTATTCACATTCATTTCCAGATATGCACTTAAGTAGAGGTTGATTAAATCCCCTCTTGTATAGGATGCCATCATAGATCACATAACGGGCAGCCTTATATTTGAGTTTCCGAGCTTCATCTTTGTCCTCCGGAAGTGTCCCCTTGGTGATATACTCACGTATTGGGGTTGTCCATTGGCTTTCCATCGAAGAATCTATTTCCATGGTCTCCACTCGATGGATACTTGGTTGGAGTTGCACTTCAAGAGGTATTACCCCTAACAGGACAGCTTTTTTTTGGGATCCCAACTTGGCAAGGGCATCAGCATTGGCATTTTCCACCCTTGGGATTTGATTTAGATTCAGCAATTTGAACCTACTGATAAGTTCTTGGGCATACTTCATATAGAGTTCAGTGCGGGGGCCTCGGCTCTGGAAGCTTCCTTTAATTTGCCACACAATCAGCATGGAGTCACTAAACACATTTAGGTATTCTACCTTCATTTCCAGAGCCAGTTTCAAGCCAGCAATCAAGGCCTCATACTCTGCATCATTGTTGGTAGCCCTGAAGCCAAAGTGTATGGCACTCTGAATTCGGTGCCCCTCTGGGCTTACCAACTCTATTCCTGCACCTCCCCCATTATTATTTACTGCACCATCAACATACAGGTTCCACCATAATTGGGGGCTTTCGGCATCCCCTTCGGTAACTGGGGTTACCGGGGTACAATCTTCTCCGGTAACCTCAAAATCAGGAGGAAACTCCAGTAAGAAATCGGCCAGTGCTTGGCCTTTAATAGCAGTTCGGGGTTTGTAATTTATTTCAAACTGTCCTAGCTCGACAGCCCATTTCATCATTCTACCGGAGGCTTCCGGCCTGTGCATCACTTGCCTCAGCGGGAAGGATGTTCTAACTTCAATTTTATGGGCCTGAAAGTAAGGCCTTAGCTTCCTGGAAGCCAATATTAGAGCATATGCTAGCTTTTCCATGCTGGGGTACCGGGTTTCCGCATCCAGCAGCCTTTTGCTCACATAGTATACCGGGTATTGTACTTGTTCTTCCTCCCGAATCAACACAGCACTTATAGAGTATTCGGAAACAGCTAAATATAAAATGAGTACCTCACCTTCCAAGGGTTTGGAGAGCAATGGTGGGCTTCCCAGCTGTTCTTTTAGTTTCTTGAAGGCTTCCTCACATTCCGGGGTCCATTCAAAGTTTTGACCCTTCTTGATAGCCTTGAAAAACTCCTTGCATTTGTCGGAAGACCGAGATACGAATCTATTTAGGGCTGCTACCCTTCCGGTAAGCCCTTGGACTTCTTTTACATTCCTTGGGGACCTCAGTTCCAGCAATGCTTTGATTTTGGCAGGGTTTGCCTCAATCCCTCTGTGGTTCACAATGAATCCAAGAAATTTTCCAGACTCCACCCCAAAAACACACTTTTGGGGGTTCAGCTTCATCCGGTACTTCCTTAGGATATCAAACATCTCGGATAGGTGCAACACATGGTCGGCTGCCACCTTTGATTTGACCAACATATCATCAACATAGACTTCCATAGTCTTACCAATCTGTTCCTTAAACATCATGTTTACCAGCCTCTGATAGGTAGCCCCGGCATTCAATAGCCCAAACGGCATCCCCACATAACAGTACAGTCCCCTATCAGTTATGAAGCTGGTATGCTCCTGGTCCGGTTCAAACATCGGTATCTGGTTATATCCGGAGTAGGCATCCATGAAACTTAGCAAAGCATGGCCTGCCGTGGCATCCACCAGTTGATCAATTCTGGGTAGCGGGAAGCTATCCTTAGGGCATGCCTTATTTAGATCAGTAAAGTCAACACATGTCCTCCATTTCCCATTAGGCTTCCGGACCAGCACTGTGACGCCCCCAGATCCGGGGTCGGAGATCTAGGCGCTCACGGTCCATTTTCCATTATTAACATACTTGCTCTTGCACATAATATAAATAAACAGCCATCGACCCCACAATAAACTCACACCGCACACACACACACACACACAGGTTAGAGTCTCAGAAACGTCATACATTTGATTGAGCAAAAGTAAAAGTTTTAGAGTTATTACAGACCGAATTAAATAGCATTTATGCTACCAGCAACACTTCGATATGAAGCGAAGTTGGCGGCTTGAAAGTTTGTTGCGGTACACTGCCTTGCACAGGTCATACTTATAAATAAAACGTACTAACAAAAGTTGCCGACCAATCCGGCTAATGGGGCCTACCGGTGGAATCTCGACTGCAGCCTGGGGTCTAGTCACCTGCTTTCGAACAGTCTGACTGGTTCTTGCCATTTCTCTTAGCTGTTGTGTTTGTAAAATTTGAAAACAAGCAAGAGTGAGCAACTATAGCTCAGCAAGAATATAGGTATAAGATAAGCAATATAACATTTCATATGTATAACAGTTGTTAAACTCGTTGTATCAATCAGTTATAAAATCGCTTGTCATTATTGGTAAATTTCAAAGGTGCACCAGTACGTGCCCTTGTTTTCAAAATAACCTTGCAGTTCTAGCTACTGCATAAAGTCAACATCTTTCTCATCAAAATAGGACACTATCGGCAACTGGCACATAGGCCTAAGATGCAGTGTCAAAGCATTTTTCCAAAGTGGAGGAATGGGACTTAAAGAAAACATAAAACCTGACAGGGATTGACGATGATCAGTCGCCACATCCGAGTCCAATAATCCGCGGGTCTTCTCTACCGGTAGAAGGATAGAAACTACATCCGTAACTATCCCTGAGTGAAAACTACATCCGTAATCACCCTCGATGAAAACTACATCCGTAATCATCCTTCGGCAACACCTGGGCCGGAATAATAAGTGATGGACCGCCTGGCTCACGGCCGCTTACACATCCCGGGAATCGTTCGTCAACGGTTCCCACACCTGCCAGAGTCCCTTTTTCTTTTTCTTTTAAAAACCAGATTTTTGATTGAAAACAGAGTAGTGGTGGTTCGACATCAGTCGACCGATAATTCTTGAAATCATACAAGAAGCAGAACCTGACCGGGGGTTTTCGAAAATGTTTTGAGTTCGAAAAAGTTCGAGTTTGAAAGTATTAAAAGGTATCTTGGATTAACTTTGTTTTTAAAATAGTGAACAATAATTATTAAATGATATCTTAAGAGTTAATATCAATAATTAATAAAATAATTATTCAATAAAATAAACTTTCAATCCAAGATAGGGTTTCGAGTATTTACGAAGATATAATAATAGTTATTTGAATATACGATACCACCCGAATGACCCTTCGGGTTTTCGCAATATAGATACGATATAATAATATACCGCTCCCCGGTCAATAGTATATACGGACCGCTACGACCTCTATTACTAGAGTCGTTGTCCGAAGAAAACATTTCAAACTAAGTTCAAGGGGTAAAAGCATACATGTACTTGTTTAATCTCAATTGCATCAATACTTCGATAAACATAGCATTTGATATAATTTGAAAACTACAAACACAACAGTGAAAATCCTTGTATATGTATAAGTTTTGAAAAGTAAACTTGCCTTGGTTTGGTTGGGGTGGTCGAGCGTGTGAATTCGAACGATCTATACATAAACAATAATCGTTCGTTAGTACCTTAACAATTTCTTTCTAATTACGGGGTTTTAAGGGAACACGAAATTAACTTAACGACTTCGTCTTATGACTCCCTAGCCCCACTATAGGTCCATGACATCACTCGTTTACGCTCGTCACTTACTCGACTTAATTTAGTTACCACGTTCGAACCATAACCACTACTCCTAGAATTATGCTCCACTAACGACTTTTTCCCTTGCGCGAAATTTACTCTAGCATTTTTATAAAATCCAAAAATTCATATTTTAATCCAATTCTTTTTGGGTAGCCTTCACCACTGAATTTCCTAGCTTCTCTAATTTTTCCATGATCCCAAATAATTTTTAAGGTGTTTAAACAAGGTTCACAAGGGGGTCACTTTATGCAGTCCATAGTCCAGAAACAAAAATCACTTCTCCGGCCATAACTAAAAATCCACACATCACCTAGCTATGAACCTTACATATCCAGAAACTACATTCAATTATCTTTCCATCCATATAAGGTAGTACATCAGGGGACATCATTTGGGGGTTCAAAATCGTGTCACAATACAGGTCAATGTTCCTGGATAAAATCAGCATGCTCAAATCACTTAGATCAACCATTTTTCACAATTCCACCATACAACCAACACTTAATACACTCAAATCATGGTTCATAACACTCATGGTGACATATATGTTATCCATAATCATAAAAGCCACAATCTCAACATAAAAACTCAAGATCCAAGTCATCCAACACTTATATAACCAAGATTAGCTCATACATGCATGGATCTACTACTAAACATTATAAATACTACATATCCAAGAGGGTTTGTGATTTTATACCTTCTTGAGCTCCTAGGGACCTTGGGTAAGCTTCTCACAACACAACAACACCTTAGATGATCTCCTACAACACTTATAATCCAAGATCTAAAAGAAAATCAAACATGGTTACTATTCACCCAATCTTTAACATTTTATATCTTGGAATTGGATGGATGAAATGAAGTGAAATTGCTAGCATACCTTGATTAGATGATGTAGATGACCTAGGAATTATGGTATGAATTTAGAGTGATGAGAAGTGGGGAAGAAGAAATTTTCTTCTTCTTTTTTTGCCTTTGGCCGAGAGCTCTTCAAGGGGGGAGGGGGGAGAGTGTTTTGTGTTTTACTTTTTGTGTTGGATGAATAAGTGGTGTGAGATGAGGTTGGGTAATATGTATTAGTGTAAGTATATGCATGTACAACATAGGTATGGCTAGAGGTATGGCTACTAGTACTTGTTGTCTCCACCTTTTAAAAAGCAAGCAACTAATTACTATTCCTCTTGTTATTTGGTTCATCTAGTTTGCTTTCCTAACTACTTAGTTGCATGAGCTTGCATGCAATACTACTCCTTGTATTATTATTCTCCCACCAATGCTTATTATCCAATCTTTAATTCGTATCGTATCTTAATTAATCCCTCGTAATAATATTTTGTCGCGTAGAGATTTCCCCTATAATTCCTTAAGTGCTAATTGTGTAAATTCCTCTAACGTCCATAATTCCTTGTCATGATCCTTAATAAATCTTGTAACACTCTAATCATTCTCAAATCCCAAGTTTTATAAATCTTACTAACAATAAGACTCCTGCCTTCACAATCTCCCTTTTTACCTTACATAGGGAATACCACAACACAGTTTCTCAAACAATCAATTCTATTAATCACAGGGATGACCAGAAAGGTTCCATATTGACATTGCCACAAGATATTAAATAAAATAAAATATTACCAAAAATTAGGGTTCTTACAGCCTCCCCTCCTTAAAAGGATTCCGTCCCGGAATCAGGTTGAAAACAGTTGGGGGTGCTTTTCACGCATTGCGCTTTCTAGTTCCCATGTTGATTCTTCGACATTCTGGTTCCTCCACAAGACTCTCACTAGTTTGACAACCTTATTCCTCAGCACCTGTTCTTTTCTATCCATAATTTCTACGGGTTGCTCCACATATGTTAAGTCTGGTTGCAGATCCACTTGATCATGTTCTATCACATGTCGGAAGTCGGTATGGTAGGGTCGCAGCATGGACACATGAAACACATTATGTACTTGCTGTAAGCTTGGGGGTAAAGCCAATTCATAGGCTAACTTTCCAACTCGTTTCAAGATCTCAAAAGGTCCAATAAATCTCGGGCTTAGTTTCCCCTTCTTACCAAATCTCATCAATCCCTTCCACGGTGATACTTTTAACATCACAAACTCTCCTACCTCATATTCCTTATCTTTGCGGGACTGGTCCGCATACTTCTTCTGTCTTTCTTGGGCCGCTACCAGCCGTCCTCTTATGAGTTCAATAGTTTCTCTTGTCTGTTGGACCAGTTCAGGCCCTAAAATCTTCCGCTCTCCAACTTCTTCCCAACACAAAGGAGACCGACATCTTCGTCCGTACAAAGCTTCATATGGGGGCATGCCTATACTCGCATGGTAACTGTTGTTGTAGGAAAATTCGATCAACGGCAAGTGGTCGTCCCAACTTCCCTTGAAATCTATGGCACATACTCTCAACATGTCCTCGATGGTCTGGATGGTTCTCTCGCTCTGTCCGTCTGTTTGGGGATGGTATGCAGTACTCATGTTTAACTTAGTCCCCACACAATCCTGAAAACTCCTCCAGAACCTGGAGTTGAATCTTGGGTCTCTATCTGATACGATGCTCACAGGAACCCCATGCCTAACCACAATCTCCTTTAAGTAGATATCTACCAGTTTGTCGACGGTGTATCTCTCGTTGATTGGAAGAAAATGTGCTGACTTGGTCAATCTATCAATAATTACCCAAATGGCGTCATGATTAGCCTTGGTCCTTGGTAATCCGACCACAAAGTCCATCGCGATCTGTTCCCACTTCCACTCGGGTATCTCTAAGGGTTGCAACAATCCACTGGGCCTCTGGTGTTCGGCCTTCACTCTCTGACATGTCAAGCATTTACTTACCCACTCTGCTATGTCCTTCTTCATATTTGGCCACCAATAATATTCTTTCAAATCCCTATACATCTTGGTGCCTCCAGGGTGAATTGAATACCTTGAACTATGGGCCTCCTGCAAAATCTCATCTTTCAATTCTTGAACGTTCGGGATCCATATCCTAGATGCGTACCTCATAACTCCATTCCCGTCCTTCTCACACCTAATTTCTTCGCCAGTCAAAATTTTCTCCATGGAATTCTTTTCTTCTTCTATCTTCTTTTCCTGACATAACTTGATCTTTTCCAATAGCGGTGGTTGGACTTTTATTTCCATTAGACTCTCTTGGCCAATTCCTGGCAACCTCACCTCAATCTCCAGCCTCTCGAGGTCCTTGATCACTTCGTCCACTGACGTTATCATCTTAAGCTTCTCCTTTCGGCTAAGTGCATCGGCCACTACGTTGGCCTTCCCTGGGTGATAATGAATCTCACAATCATAATCCTTGATTAGCTCTAACCATCTCCTCTGCCTCATGTTTAACTCTTTCTGAGTGAATATGTACTTTAAGCTCTTGTGATCCGTGTAGATTTCACACTTTTCTCCGTAAAGATAATGTCTCCAGATCTTCAAAGCAAAGACTATCGCTGCTAATTCCAAATCATGGGTGGGGTATCTTATCTCATATTCTTTAAGTTGTCTGGACGCATACGCAATCACCTTACCGTGCTGCATAAGCACACACCCTAAACCTTTATGGGACGCGTCGCTATAAATCACAAAATCTCCCTTATCATCGGGTAGGGCTAGTACTGGTGCTGTCACCAACCTCTTTTTCAACTCTTGAAAGCTCTCTTCGCATTTCTCAGTCCACACAAACTTCTCGGTCTTGCGAGTTAGCCGGGTCAAAGGGGCTGCTATCTTGGCAAAGTCTTGGACAAATCTCCTATAGTAGCCGGCCAATCCTATGAAACTTCTCACCTCTGTCGGAGTGGCTGGTCTCTCCCAATTTGATACAGCCTCTATTTTGGCTGGGTCCACTAGGATGCCTTGTTCGCTAATCACATGCCCCAAAAACTGAACTTCCTTCAACCAAAATTCATACTTCGAGAACTTAGCGTACAACTTTTCTTCTCTTAATGCTCCCAATACAATCCTCAAATGCTCTGCATGTTCCTCTTTTGTCTTGGAATAAATTAAGATGTCGTCGATGAAGACTATAACACACTTGTCCAGGTACTTCTTGAAGACTCGATTCATTAAATCCATGAAAGCTGCGGGTGCATTCGTTAACCCAAACGACATTACTAAAAACTCATAGTGTCCGTACCGGGTGCGAAAGGCCGTCTTTGGTATATCTTCTGGTTTAATCTTTAACTGGTGATACCCGGTTCTCAAATCGATCTTGGAAAAATAAACCGCGTCCTTTAGTTGGTCAAACAGGTCATCTATTCTGGGCAAGGGATACTTATTCTTGATGGTCACCTTATTCAACTCCCTGTAATCTATGCATAATCTCATACTGCCATCCTTCTTTTTCACGAATAGCACCGGGGCTCCCCACGGTGACACACTAGGTCTTATCATTCCTTTATCCAACAGCTCTTGCAATTGGGTGGCCAACTCTTTCATCTCCACTGGGGCTAGCCTATACGGGGCCTTTGAAATTGGGGCCGTGCCCGGAACTAAATCTATAGCGAACTCGATGTCTCTATCAGGTGGTAGTCCTGGAAGATCATCCGGAAATACATCCGCGAACTCATTAACGACTGGGATTTCCTGTAGGCTTGGCGCCTCCTTCTTGGTGTCCGTTACATAGGCTAAATAGGCCTCGCATCCTTTACGTAACAGCCTTTTAGCTTGAATCATAGTCAGGAACTTTTGGGTTTGTCGTTTTCCACTAAACACTACTTCCTTATCCCCTGGCAGTCTTAAACTCACTTTCTTCTTCACGCAATCAATATGAGCCCCATGGGTTGTCAACCAATCCATACCTATTATTACGTCAAACTCCCCTAATTGAAAAGGTATTAAATCTACCCGAAAGTGTCGCCCTTCTATTTCTAGGTCGCAACCTGGACAAACTTGGTTAACAGGAATAATTTCATGATTAGCTATCTCTACTTGCAGTCTGACTCGCAGTGGTTCAGTCTTAAGGCCTAGCCGACATACAAAATCTAGAGATATGAAAGACTTGGTAGCTCCCGAATCAAATAAAACATTCGCATTAACTGAGTTGAGTAGTAGGGTACCTGCGATCACATCCGTGTTCCTCACGGCATCTTGCACAGTCATGTTAAAAGTTCTTGCAGTAGGGGCCCTGTTAGAAGCAGTTCCACTCACTCTTGATGCAGCTGGCCCAGAGGACATACATTCCCTCATTCGGTGCCCTGGTTTCCCACACTTGAAGCAGTTACCTCCGGCACTGGTGTTGTTACTGGTCCCTCGACAGGTGTTAGCATAATGTCCCGTCAGCCCACACTTGAAGCACTTCACATCTTGCAGGTTACACACGCCCGCATGTTTCCTTCCACATTTATTACATTCCGGGAGTGGGGCTCGGGGTGGGGTAGAGTACGATGATCCCTGAGGTCGGCCGCCCTGGCCCACACTCCAACTTTCAGCTTTCTTGGTTCCAAAGTTCCCACTGGGTTGGGACATTGTCTCTCGCTTAAATTTGCTCGGAAAGCTACCTCCCGCAGAGTTCCCCTTTCGACTATCAAACTTCCTCTTCCTTCCCTCTCTCTCCTTCTGCATCTGTTCGCCTCCAGCCTCAACAATCGATGCTTTCTGTACCAGGGTGGCATAGTCTGTCAGCTCAAGAACCGCCACACGATTCTGAATCCATTGCTTTAGCCCCAATTGAAACCTTCGGGCCCTCTTCACCTCAGAGTTCACATATTCCGGCACAAACCTTGACAGCTCAGTAAATCTTGCCTCATACTCGGCCACCGTCATGTTACCTTGCTTGAGTTCCAAAAATTTCAGCTCCATTTGTGTTTCCATGAACCTAGGGAAATACTTTTCCAAGAACAACTCGCTAAACCTCTCCCAGGTCACCACACCTCTTTCCTCCAAATTCTTTTTGGCTTCCCACCAGTAGTTTGCCTCACCCTTCAGCAGATAGGTGGCGAAAACAGTTTTCTGCTCTTCAACGACTCCTAGTATCTCAAAGGATTTTTCCATTTCTTTCAGCCAGGCTCTTGCCTCGACTGGGTCCGCAGTTCCCTTAAACTCAGGGGGTTTCAGAGATTTGAAATTCCGAAAGGCATTGGCGTTGGCATTGTTGGGTGGTGGCTGAACCGGGGGACGGTCCAAGTTCTGCCTGAGTAGGTCCATGAATCGCTCCATAGGGTCTCTCCTTGGGTTTTCCACCTCCAGGGTATCATCTTCAGCTTCCTCTTCATCATACTCAGAGTTATCAAACAGGTTATAGTCACTACCTTCATCCTCGCTCAGGTTCTGATCCTCTCTCTCTCGGTTTTGGTGGCCTTCCGGCCCAAGGTGGCTACCCCGGCCTTCAGAGCTGGCCGGGTGAGCTCGAGTGTTCATTCTTCTGGGTGGCATGATTCTGATAATAAGACAAAAATGGGTTAGGGTTTTCAATTATTTGACCGTATTTAGAGAAGTCAGGAACGTATTGTTCCTCCTTACACAGGGTTAAAATTTCGAAAGTCGTAGTGCTCTTATGATGGCGATAAACTGCAAAAACTTTTTAGGGGAAGTCGTTACGTGGTTCGAAAACATTTGTAGGAATTTCCAAAATTTCGAAACTTCGCAATCTGTAGAAATATTTTCAAAAATTTTTAAATAACTAAAACCGTTTTTTTTTTTTTTTTGAAAGGTTTATTTTAGAAAAATCGTAGGAATATTTTGGAAAATGTGGAGAACAATTTAAAATCGCATATCGTAAATTTGAAACAGTATGGTTGTATTTGTGGCTTGTAGCAGTTGTATAATCACAGTTGTATATCAAAACAGTAGAGCATGGCATCGGAAAGTAAAGCAGTTGAGACAATATCAAGGAAACTGAAACTAAATAAGTACGGTACAAGGGTGGTCACAAGTTCGGATGTTAGAGCCAAATACATAGTTCCGATGTCAAAGTCTAGCAAAAGTGGAACAAATACAAGTACATAATCCGAATAGTCAAGGCTACACAAAAGTAGGGCTACATCCATACATACTATCTGAAGTCACATCTACATATATGTAGGTCAGTCTACTCATCCACTGGTCAGAAAGGACGCCACTGCACAAGTCAACTGTCCCGCAAAATCGACACACTAATGTCATCTGAACCTAGGGGACTGAGCTATCAGTAACACATCACGGGGCCGCACCGCGACGGAGCAAGGCCCTCACTCGGGCAAATGCACGACGCACAACACGCCTAACATCCCTAGCCCGGATCACTCCGCCCCCGCGGATCCCTAATCCGAGAACCCTCTCGCGACTCCTCCTCTCAATCCTGTGGAGGCGAGCTCTAGTCCTCCTAGCTATAGTAGTCCTCATCTCAGCCTGGATCCTCAAGCGCGCCTCGCGCTCCTCCACTATCACCCTCCTCGCCTCGTTAAGTCGGGCCTCCGCAGAAAGTAAGTCTCGGGTCATGAACTGCACGACATAGGCGTGCTCAGCGCCCGACACCGGGGGTAGGTCCAGTGGTGGGGGTGGCATAACAGGGGCAGGAGCAGGGGTAGGGTCACGCTCCTCCTCGCTAGAAGTGTCCTCCTCGGGATCATCATCATCAGAAGAAGTGAGGCTCAATAACTGTGGAGAGGGCGGGGGTGTCACAACACGGTCCTCACCGGATCGCACACTCTCCTCATCAGTGGCCACAGGGGAGGGGGTAACAGGCTCAGGCTCCATAAAGGGCTCCTCCTCGGGGTCCTCATCATCAGTATCCCCTAATATCGTAATCCAGGGGCCCAGCTCAGGGTCAGCATCAGTATCCTCAACAGGGTCCTCAGTCTCTCTCAGTAGTGCCTCATCATGCTCCCTCTCATAGGCCTCAGGGTCTGGTATATCCTCCATCTACACAAGGGAAATAAGCTAGGTTACTAACCAAAAAGAAGGGTTTAAGAAGTAGTTCCCTCACGGCCTTAGAAGTCAGGGCTATATCCGATAACCCGACTGTGAACTCGATGAGAGCTCTAGGTATTAATGGGATTATTATTGTTGTTATTATTATTAGTATCATTATGGTTTCTTCCCTAAGTTACTATCGTTTCTGAGAACTGTAACCTTCTCTCTGATACCATTTCTGTGACGCCCCCAGATCCGGGGTCGGAGATCTAGGCGCTCACGGTCCATTTTCCATTATTAACATACTTGCTCTTGCACATAATATAAATAAACAGCCATCGACCCCACAATAAACTCACACCGCACACACACACACACACACAGGTTAGAGTCTCAGAAACGTCATACATTTGATTGAGCAAAAGTAAAAGTTTTAGAGTTATTACAGACCGAATTAAATAGCATTTATGCTACCAGCAACACTTCGATATGAAGCGAAGTTGGCGGCTTGAAAGTTTGTTGCGGTACACTGCCTTGCACAGGTCATACTTATAAATAAAACGTACTAACAAAAGTTGCCGACCAATCCGGCTAATGGGGCCTACCGGTGGAATCTCGACTGCAGCCTGGGGTCTAGTCACCTGCTTTCGAACAGTCTGACTGTTCTTGCCATTTCTCTTAGCTGTTGTGTTTGTAAAATTTGAAAACAAGCAAGAGTGAGCAACTATAGCTCAGCAAGAATATAGGTATAAGATAAGCAATATAACATTTCATATGTATAACAGTTGTTAAACTCGTTGTATCAATCAGTTATAAAATCGCTTGTCATTATTGGTAAATTTCAAAGGTGCACCAGTACGTGCCCTTGTTTTCAAAATAACCTTGCAGTTCTAGCTACTGCATAAAGTCAACATCTTTCTCATCAAAATAGGACACTATCGGCAACTGGCACATAGGCCTAAGATGCAGTGTCAAAGCATTTTTCCAAAGTGGAGGAATGGGACTTAAAGAAAACATAAAACCTGACAGGGATTGACGATGATCAGTCGCCACATCCGAGTCCAATAATCCGCGGGTCTTCTCTACCGGTAGAAGGATAGAAACTACATCCGTAACTATCCCTGAATGAAAACTACATCCGTAATCACCCTCGATGAAAACTACATCCGTAATCATCCTTCGGCAACACCTGGGCCGGAATAATAAGTGATGGACCGCCTGGCTCACGGCCGCTTACACATCCCGGGAATCGTTCGTCAACGGTTCCCACACCTGCCAGAGTCCCTTTTTCTTTTTCTTTTAAAAACCAGATTTTTGATTGAAAACAGAGTAGTGGTGGTTCGACATCAGTCGACCGATAATTCTTGAAATCATACAAGAAGCAGAACCTGACCGGGGGTTTTCGAAAATGTTTTGAGTTCGAAAAAGTTCGAGTTTGAAAGTATTAAAAGGTATCTTGGATTAACTTTGTTTTTAAAATAGTGAACAATAATTATTAAATGATATCTTAAGAGTTAATATCAATAATTAATAAAATAATTATTCAATAAAATAAACTTTCAATCCAAGATAGGGTTTCGAGTATTTACGAAGATATAATAATAGTTATTTGAATATACGATACCACCCGAATGACCCTTCGGGTTTTCGCAATATAGATACGATATAATAATATACCGCTCCCCGGTCAATAGTATATACGGACCGCTACGACCTCTATTACTAGAGTCGTTGTCCGAAGAAAACATTTCAAACTAAGTTCAAGGGGTAAAAGCATACATGTACTTGTTTAATCTCAATTGCATCAATACTTCGATAAACATAGCATTTGATATAATTTGAAAACTACAAACACAACAGTGAAAATCCTTGTATATGTATAAGTTTTGAAAAGTAAACTTGCCTTGGTTTGGTTGGGGTGGTCGAGCGTGTGAATTCGAACGATCTATACATAAACAATAATCGTTCGTTAGTACCTTAACAATTTCTTTCTAATTACGGGGTTTTAAGGGAACACGAAATTAACTTAACGACTTCGTCTTATGACTCCCTAGCCCCACTATAGGTCCATGACATCACTCGTTTACGCTCGTCACTTACTCGACTTAATTTAGTTACCACGTTCGAACCATAACCACTACTCCTAGAATTATGCTCCACTAACGACTTTTTCCCTTGCGCGAAATTTACTCTAGCATTTTTATAAAATCCAAAAATTCATATTTTAATCCAATTCTTTTTGGGTAGCCTTCACCACTGAATTTCCTAGCTTCTCTAATTTTTCCATGATCCCAAATAATTTTTAAGGTGTTTAAACAAGGTTCACAAGGGGGTCACTTTATGCAGTCCATAGTCCAGAAACAAAAATCACTTCTCCGGCCATAACTAAAAATCCACACATCACCTAGCTATGAACCTTACATATCCAGAAACTACATTCAATTATCTTTCCATCCATATAAGGTAGGACATCAGGGGACATCATTTGGGGGTTCAAAATCGTGTCACAATACAGGTCAATGTTCCTGGATAAAATCAG
Organism: Kitagawia praeruptora; assembly: GCA_037693485.1. Classification (NCBI taxonomy): domain Eukaryota; kingdom Viridiplantae; phylum Streptophyta; class Magnoliopsida; order Apiales; family Apiaceae; genus Kitagawia; species Kitagawia praeruptora. The sequence goes on along the minus strand of CM075348.1, from coordinate 49,194,785 downwards.
CATGCTCAAATCACTTAGATCAACCATTTTTCACAATTCCACCATACAACCAACACTTAATACACTCAAATCATGGTTCATAACACTCATGGTGACATATATGTTATCCATAATCATAAAAGCCACAATCTCAACATAAAAACTCAAGATCCAAGTCATCCAACACTTATATAACCAAGATTAGCTCATACATGCATGGATCTACTACTAAACATTATAAATACTACATATCCAAGAGGGTTTGTGATTTTATACCTTCTTGAGCTCCTAGGGACCTTGGGTAAGCTTCTCACAACACAACAACACCTTAGATGATCTCCTACAACACTTATAATCCAAGATCTAAAAGAAAATCAAACATGGTTACTATTCACCCAATCTTTAACATTTTATATCTTGGAATTGGATGGATGAAATGAAGTGAAATTGCTAGCATACCTTGATTAGATGATGTAGATGACCTAGGAATTATGGTATGAATTTAGAGTGATGAGAAGTGGGGAAGAAGAAATTTTCTTCTTCTTTTTTTGCCTTTGGCCGAGAGCTCTTCAAGGGGGGAGGGGGGAGAGTGTTTTGTGTTTTACTTTTTGTGTTGGATGAATAAGTGGTGTGAGATGAGGTTGGGTAATATGTATTAGTGTAAGTATATGCATGTACAACATAGGTATGGCTAGAGGTATGGCTACTAGTACTTGTTGTCTCCACCTTTTAAAAAGCAAGCAACTAATTACTATTCCTCTTGTTATTTGGTTCATCTAGTTTGCTTTCCTAACTACTTAGTTGCATGAGCTTGCATGCAATACTACTCCTTGTATTATTATTCTCCCACCAATGCTTATTATCCAATCTTTAATTCGTATCGTATCTTAATTAATCCCTCGTAATAATATTTTGTCGCGTAGAGATTTCCCCTATAATTCCTTAAGTGCTAATTGTGTAAATTCCTCTAACGTCCATAATTCCTTGTCATGATCCTTAATAAATCTTGTAACACTCTAATCATTCTCAAATCCCAAGTTTTATAAATCTTACTAACAATAAGACTCTTGCCTTCACAATCTCCCTTTGTACCTTACATAGGGAATACCACAACACAGTTTCTCAAACAATCAATTCTATTAATCACAGGAATGACCAGAAAGGTTCCATATTGACATTGCCACAAGATATTAAATAAAATAAAATATTACCAAAAATTAGGGTTCTTACAAGCACTGGGTTTGCTAGCCATGTTGGATAGAAGGATTCTTTGATCAAACCAGCCTTCAATAACCGGTCTACTTCTTCCTGGAGGGCGGTAGCCCTTTCACCACTGACAGGCCTTCTCTTCTGCCGGATACCCCTTCTCTCAGGGTCGATGTTCAAATGATGGCACATGACTTTCGGGTCAATCCCCACCATGTCAGAATGACACCATGCAAACACATCAAGGTTGCTTTTAAGGAAAGCAGTCAACCTTTCTCTTGTATTTTTATCTAGCTGTTGCCCGATTTTCAAGATTTTACTAGGATCTTCAACATCCACTAGTATAGGGATAGTATCCTCGGCAGCCCCTGCCTTTTCCAGGGTACCGGGCATCCTGGGATCAATGTCAATCTCAACCGGGAGTCCTCTCTCCGCTCCCTGGCTCTCATTCTCTAGCATTTCTCCATCTAGATCATCATCTGAGGCACTTTTTACTATGTCTTCCAGTGAAATGTTATGAATTTCATCATTTTTTTCGGCAGCTTCCAACAACAAGCTTTGTGGTGGTACTACCCCTCGAAAATTAGGAACCTCTTCAGTAGGTTCATCTGGCAATTCCACTATCATGATGGCATTACAAGACGCTCTTTCAAACTTCTGTGGCTCATGCCCATGGCTTCTCAATAAGGCTTCTCCATCAGCCTTTTCTTCAACTTGAATAGGTTTGTCTGCTTTCTCGGCAGCCTGAACAGCTCTGTTATAGCATTCCCTTGACTCATGTTGACATCCCTTCACGCACCCAATGCCATTTGGTGTAGGAAACTTCATTGAGAAGTGGTATATTGAGGTTACCACCCTCATATCTTTCAATATTGGTCTACCAAGAATTGCATTGTGGGATATGTCTTCATCTACCACCATGAATTCTGCCATTTGTGTGGCCTTGCAGGGATCCACACCCAATGTCAAGGGTAATTTGACCTTGCCCATGATTTGGACTGGGTTACCGGTAAACCCATATAGCTCATTATTGGTAGGCAGTAACTCTTTGTCCAAAAGTCCTAATTTCTGGAATGTGGTGTATGCCAAGATATTTACTGAGCTTCCATTATCAACCAGCACTCTGTGCACATTCATTCCACCAATACTCACGGTCACCACCAAAGCATCATTATGAGGGTGGTGAACCCACTTGGCATCCTCCTCGGTAAAGGAGATATCAGCGGTTTCCCCTTTGAACAGCTTAGGGGGCCTTTCTGCAAGGTGGAACACATTAGTTAGGGGTTTGCCCCTGGCTTCCCGGGCATACCTATCTCTGGCATTCCGACTGGCACCCCCCAAGTAAGGGCCGCCAAAGATGGTATGGATGCTATTAGCTCGGGTAGTCCTTTCCTGGTTTCCAGGAGCTTTGTCTTTGTTATCTCTTCCTTCTTTATATTTCTTAGCCTCTTGGGCTACAAATTCAGTCAGGTATCCACCTCTAATCAACTCTTCAATTTGATCTTTCAAATGCCTGCAATCAGCAGTCTCGTGTCCATTTACTTCGTGGAATGCACAGTACTTTCCTTGATCTTTCACTCCTGGGGGCCCTGCCCGGTAGGGCCTCCGGAATAGCCCATTCTTCTCATTCACTTCGAGAATATGACTGATTGGGACAGTCAAAGGAGTATACTCTGAGTATTTCTGAAAATTCACCTTTGGAGTGAGTCTGTCCTTGGCAGAAACTCTATCCTTAGTTGCATTGACAGCAATAGGGGCAGTCTTGTCATCATACCGGGGGGCTCCTAAGCCAGCAGTACCACTCCCGGAAGCCCTCTTGTTCGAATCCCTTTTAGGGCTGTAAGAACGATTTCTTTTGTTCCTGCTCCAACCTCGGGAACTGGAGTCTTTGGACAGTTTTGCCATGGATTCCTCAATTACTTTGTGGCGTTCTGCTTGTTGGTAAAATTCCGCCAGGGTTCCGGGCTCCTCAGTTTGCAATTCCTTCCAAAACTCGGTTCCAGGCCTTACCCCGGCTATCAGGAAGTTCTTCAGAGTTTCATCAGAGGCCTTCTTCACTTTTGGCACTTGCTCATTAAATCTTTTGAAATACTGTCTTAAAGACTCGTGAGTTTCTTGCTTGATATTAGCCAGAGTATTCACCGGTGGGGCGTAGGCCACGGTAGCCCTAAATTGAGAGATAAACTGATCTCCCATCCTCCTCCAGGATTTGATAGACCCTTCGGCTAGCCTTTTGAACCATTGGTGGGCATTTCCAGTCAGTGTAGATGCCAATAGCCTACACCTTGCTAAGTCCTCCACCTGGTATACATCCATTTCCGTATTAAAACGGCTCAAGTATTCAACTGGATCTGAGTTTCCATTGAATTTCAAGTCAGTATTCATCTTAAAGAACCTTGGCAAGGCTGCCTTTTTCACTTTCACAGAAAAGGGGGAACCGGCAGTGATACCGGACTTAAACTTTTTCTCCTCCTTGATCTTTTCCAAGGCTTTTTTCCAGTCAGACATCCTGAATTGTCCATTTTCACCATCTGAAAGCGTATCGCTTTCAGAATCATCATCTTCATTGGCTATCTTGCTTCTTCTAGGGACTGAACTTTGATGGGAGCCGGAATCCTGATCGGTACCCCCATCGGTAGGGACTCCGGTAGAGCGGGATCTCCTGTTTCTATGCCAAGAAGAGTGACTGCTTTGCCTATAATTCCTTCTGCCATTAGATCTGGATCTCCTGGAAATGCTTTTTGGGGGTACCGTTTGGGACCTCTCTCGGCGTTCTCGGGAACCCTGAGTTGTGGAACCCCCATTGCCATCTCTCTGATCTTTACTTCCAGTGTGAATCAGTTTGTGACGAAGGTCTTTGTTAGTCAGTTTTTTGCCAACTCGATCAAAAACACTTAGACTTCTGGTGGGTGAGCCTTCGGCACCCTGAGTTTCCGGGACATCAGATTGGTCATCCTCATATTCTTCTTCCACAGGCTCTTCTACATCTTCTTCAGATGGGACATGATCAGTGTTGTCCTCAATATTGTCCTCAGACTCGAAGTTCAGCCTTGTCGGAGTCACATTCTTCTTTTTTGACTTCGACTTGCACTTCCTTTGCCATTTTTTCATTTTCTCAGAACCTTTTTCCAAGTTGTTGACTCTTTCATTCATCGTCTTCAGATAGTCCATGATGTCCTTGTTACTAACATCATCACCACCTTTGTTTCGCCCATTACCATCCTGAGACGGTGTTTTATCACTTTCAGAATTGTCACTCGCCATATCTCCTCCAAATGACGATTTTTGAGGCCCCTCCTTCGGGCGCCAATTGTTGTGGGAGGATTTTAGCACAACAAATTATGAGGCCTCGTGCTGGAATAGCGCCAATAATCAAGGAATCGTCCAACCACCCGGAAAGGCTCGTGGTTGAAGATCAATGGCTAGCCGCCCGGGAAGGCACACGACTAGGGTTACCGAAGAACACGGGATGTGGTTCCTCGGAAGGATCGGACTGAATCTACGGGATGAGAGCTCAAGGACCAAATGTTGGCCAGCCAAGAACCCTAGTTTGACTGTGTCACACAAGAGTGCACGTGCTCTAGCTACTCAAGGAATGTAAAGTGTCGAAGAAGATCCCGTAAACTGCCTACATACCACTATTTATAGTGGATCAAGCCCGAATGTAGTTCTTGAATGATATGATTGTTTGTTCATGATGAGTTATCCTCTCTCCAGTGGGATAATGACTGTTATTTCTGATAATAATCGAGTATGATGTATAAAATCAGGTTACCAAGCAGTTTTGGTAACATAGAATGATTATCTCTTGTATTTATCATGATTTTTGTATCATTTATCAAGTATATATGACATATATCCTCAAATAACTGAATGTTTATCTGTTTGAGAGTGTTTTTGGATGATATAGACGTATTCCTAAAAAATAGGAGGCGTGCCTTATCTGTATTGGCAGCCTAATCAGGCTTCCGGCGGAAGCTGGGGGTACCGCCCGGTAGCCTGGCTCCGGTACCCCCTCCGGTAACCCCTATCACGGGAGCTACTCTGGAAGCTCTACTGGATGACTGGTAATAGTTATAGGTTATCCTCAAGGGGATGCCTTGAGACCCTTAGCCATGTGTTCCCGTGCTGCAGCGTACATGGTAACCCCTAGGGCTACCGTAGGCCTCCGGAAACCTGACAGATTACTCATTCTCTTCATGGATCTGGACCCTAATCCTCTAGTGGGCCTAAATCAAACTCATGCGAGATTTTGGTCACAACAGCATTCTTAACACAGGTTCCCACACATCAGAATGCACAATATCAAATGGAGCAAGAGAATATGTAACACTCTTATGAAAAGGTAAAGCAACAAATTTCGCTAATTTACAACCGCTACAATCAGAAATATCATGAGATTTCAACTGTCCCAAGGCTCCAGTTGAGACCAAAAACTTTAAGCGAGACTGAGAAACATGACCTAAACGAGCATGCCATAGGTAAAAGTTAGAAGATGAATCACTCAAACGAAAAGAGGACTAATCAACACTAGGAGTTCCAACAGAAAATATATTAAGTTCATGCAAAACATAAAGTCCTCCCTGTTTACGACCTTTCCCGATAACCTTTTGAGATCTTGGATCCGTAACACAACAAGTAGTAGGAGAAAAAGAGACAAAATAACCAGACTCACATAATTGACTAACCGAAACAAGATTTAGCTTAAGATCCGGAATAAAATAAACATCAAAGAGCGACACAGTTAGAGTAACAACAGAACCAACACCTTTCAATGGCATAGGAGTGCCATCAGCAGTCATGATGGATAAAGATGTATGATCAGAAAATGAAACGAAAGATGACCAATGCTGAGACATATGATAAGATGCACCCGAATTCAGAATCCATAAAGAAGAAAACATACTTGAAGTACCCGTTGACAAAAGTCCTGTTGACGATGAGACATACATGACAAGAAAATTGCTGAAAACAAATTCGAATCCAGATATGAAACTAAACCCGAAACCAAATCCAAAGTCAAAAGAAACAATTCTCCAATCCAAAATAGAATCCGAAAACAAATTCAAATCAAAATCTAAAATCTAATTCCAATTCTGAATCCAAATCCAAAGCAAATACCAAATCTAAAGCAAGTAAACCAAATAACTACAACTATAATATCTCGATAATCAAGTAATATAGATGTCAATCAATCAACAACACCCAACTTATAAGATCAAGAATGATGTAAAGAAGTAATTAGAAGCAATCTGTTTGAACCCATAAAATCTAACCTTTCGGAACTCCAAATACGATCTCTACCGTTCAAAACTTAGATACTGATGCAAAGAATACTCGGTCAAAATTTCAGGCCGATCCAACGGTTGAAACTCCGGAAATTACAAAGAGAAGTTGGCTGATCTGGGCAGAAAAATTCCTACGAATTTTCAAAATAAATTTGTTTTTGTAACGTAACTTTACCTCTCTAACGATTCGGTTAAACACCCACGATTATCCCTCAATAAACGATGAATTTGATTATCATCTCCCTCGAAACCTAGATCTTGATACCATGTTAGAATAAAGAGAAAAACCAAATATTATCATGATCAAGCCAAAGTTTATAATACATGCATCAATACTTATATAGTAAACTTATATAAGATAAAGTACCGAAAATACCCTTATACCAAAAATACCCTTAATACAATAATACGTATATATTCTAACAATTTTTTTACAAAATGATGTTTGAGTTGATTTCAACATGAACGGGTCGATAATTTCCACTTTAGCTCCATGGCTTATCAAAGTCTGGTGACTTGCTAGAACCAATCAGATCGATGTCTTCCCTCGCTACTAAACCAACCGGTGAAACGGAGTGTGAAAACAATTTCTATTTTGATAGCTGGTCCTGCAATGCAAACCAAGATCGCGGGATTCATAAACCTTTTTCTTTTGATAAACACTAGTCTGGTTAGGGATTGCTCCGATCGTAGGAATGTATTCACTTGTTTGTATTCCGAGTGCATGATCTTGTCCGGCTTTTGCACTTATATCTATAAAAATACAGGTGTTTTGTAGCTGTCTACCGAAGGCCTCGTTTCATAGTAATTTTAATAAATTTATCCTCGCTAATTTTAGAATTTTAAGATTATTTATTAAACTTTTACATTAACTATTTATTCATAATTGTAGAGATAAGCAATCAATAAATTCAGATCAATTTAAACTTTAACATGAATAATTTTATGTGGTACTTATAACCATTTAGAGTATATATACTTGAGTAAAAATACATTAACATAAAAAATGAGAATTAAATTTTAATGAAAAATTAATGTTTTAATAAATTGGGGTTATTTTGGGAACAAATATTATAATCGCGTAAATGCCACGCAGAACTTTACTTATATAACTATACTTATAGAACTTAAAACATATTCCTAGGTATAGGTGCAAAAGCCAATTTTCACATAACAATCCTATTTTACCATAACAAAAAAAAATGTCTTTCTCTTATAGTTAGTCGCCTTCGTCCTTTTCCCTCCGCCGCTGGATTACATAACAATCATATTTTACCATAATCCTTAAAAAAGTTCTCTTCTCCATCCTATAGTTAGCCACCTTCGTTCTTCCCCCTCCGGTCGGTGGAGCCGGAGGCCCGCTTCCTTGTAATAATATCCATCCTTGGGTGAAGTGTGTTTTCAGTACCCATTTTTTTGGGTTGTTTGACGTATCTTATTGTGAGAGTTTAGTATGTCTTGGTATGTTTTGAGTTATTTTGTGTTGGTTGTTTCGTTGAGAATGATTGATATGGTGTATGTGGGGATCTGGAATGCTCGCATCGAACTGGTGTGGAATGGAATGTTGGTGAAAATCGCAAGAGCTCACCTTTCACAACAGAAGATTGTTCATATATTGGGGGCATCTGTACCTCCGATCGTAGTTAGTGCAACTGAATATCTGAACAGTGGATTACATCTAGATTTAACTGTGTGAAGGTTGTCAAAAAAACATATTCCTAGATTAATAAGGAGAAGTACCAAGGTTAACAAGCAAAATTATTTTGTATGAAATATAATTTCAAATTTTAATTAGGAAATCAAAAATGAAATTATGCAATTTTTTTATTCCGAAAATCATTGAAAATTATTGAAATAATTCAAATTCATTATACCACGGAATCAAATTCATCCTGAATGATTCTATGCTAGAATCAAATTCAAAATCAAGTTTTTTGTTCAAATTTCAGATGTTAAATTTTTGATAAAGTTTAAATATCACTAGTATTTTACGTTAGTGTTACGACCAACTCAACACGCAAGTGCACGTGATCTCAAGTAATACAGATAGCAAATAAGGTTCGTTCCTACAGGGACTCGTTGTATTGTCTAGCTAATTCACTCACCAATGTATGATTGTTATCCGATGCTAAAACAAATAAATAAGTGGATTGTTGTTATCACTAAAATTTATCTAAGAAATTATAACTAATTATCAACTGCTTAACTGAGATTTATGTCGAATTACTATTGCAAATAAAACATGGGAATTTAGTTTCTTTAAACAATCCATCTATAGTCTCCAAATCCCTAGCCTTGTTCATGTGATTTAGTAACACCTGATCGAACACACAAAACTGATATAAGCCAACTTCCGTTAAACAAATACCATCCTAAACAATATCCACAATAAAGATAGAAATCATTTAGTCTCCCGATTATGCCAAGTCTTCATATGTCTATAAAGAATTAAACATAATGGTTGAGGTACAAGCATTCAATTGATCACATAGTCGTCATAAAACGATTAGAGTTATGACACTAATTACGAATGATAATATCACGCATAAAACTATGCTAACATGGCAAGTTCTAACTCTTATTTCCACTTTCGCTTCAACAAGAATTAACACACAATTACAGGAGTTAGCTACTCTCCTATAACGAATTAAAATCAACCATGATAGGATATCACATCAATCACACTATAGGCATCGAGAAGATTCAACACATAGAATTCATGAATAAGTCCACTAAACCCCCATGACAACGAATTAGTTCATGATCGAACTAATCATCATCATGGGTTCCAATGAAAACATGACTCTAAAATAAACAAGTAAATAAAATAGAGAAGAAGAAGAATAAGGGTTAGAATTAATCCCCACAATCGAAGAATACAAAGGTTCAAGAATAGCTTGAAGGAATTTCTTCTCCTCTTCTCTCCTCTTGAAAACCCTAGCTTGTAATACGTACGTGTGTATCTCTCCTAATTACAAGGGTTGGATGATAATATATAAAACACGTATTCCCTCTTACCCAATAATAAAAAATACCTAAAATACAACTCGGAAACGATTTTAATGTCAAAAAACACTTAAAATACAATTTCAGATCGAATAAGGGCAAAACTGGAAAATCAGCACGTCCCCGAGCACTTTGCTCAAGAACTGGCGCACTTTGCTCGGCCAAAATCTGCTCATCCCCGAGCACTTTGCTCAAAACTGGCGCAGTTTGCTCGGGCAAATTCTGGTCCCGTTCTTTTCTCCTTCGTTTTTCAGCTTTTTCTCCTTCGTATTTGCTCCGTTTGCTCCCGTTCTTTTTGCATTCTCTTCCGTTTTCAATCCTCTATGCTTGGAATCCTCATGGTGAACCATAACAAGACTCCATTCTATATTATTAAGCCCGAATCCAACTCCAAAAGCAACGGAAACAACGATCTTAATCAACATTATTCCAACCCTGCACAATAAAACAAACACATCAAAACTACCAAAATCTTGAGGTCAAAGCAATCAATTTAAGCCAATTTAGAATGTTCCAAGTGGATATAAAATCCACTTATCACACCCCCAAACTTAAACTGATGCTTGTCCTCAAGCATATACAATTACAACTAACTAACTAATTAGTACCACTTCCGTAGGTGATCACGGTTGCATTTAGCATATGCAACAAGCCCTTTAAACCCCTAGGTAGCCCTAGTGGACGAGTAAGGTCTCGTGAGGGCCTATAGTGAATGTACCCACAAAATCCAATGCAATGCAATGCATGAATGCAACTACTATGAAAATGCAAGATCCCCTTCAAACTCACCAAAACCAACTAACAAGCAAATATCTCAATGAACGTAACAAATCCAAGCAGAGCTCGACTAAGTCCCCGTATACTAACAATACATGAACAGAAACGTGCGTGTGTGCAATGCTCATCAGAAATACCCCCAGAACTAGGTCAAAAATCATACATGTTTTCCGTCAAGACAATCACAGGTTTATAACTAGAATAGACTGTAGACACTCCATAGCCTAGGAACACCTCCACCCTTATCCAAGGTAGACAGAAACTCATGCTTTATTACTATACTACGACACTACATATACAATAAGCATGCTTATTTAACCGTGCAATGAGTGAGACCCCAAAAGGCTTATACAATAATACCCATGTAGCGAGTGTTAGGTCAGCAGGATCCCAGACTATAAAAGCCTTAGGTCACTAGGACTAAGTCCCCTCAGACTTAATTACTCGAGTATTAAAGAGCTCACTCTGGTTAATTTTGCATTTAAATTATTTACATGACTCTTTTTTTTCTTTTTATATTTTTTTCTTTTTTTTTTTTTTATATATATATATATATATATTTTTTTTTTTTTTAAATCTGGAATGAGCCTTTCTCATTTCCAACCCTAGACTACTCATATAAATATGAGCTGGCTACTAGCCAATTGACGCCTAGCCATTATTGACACAACTAGCATGAAAATTCCTGGTTTCCCCCAAACTTAGACTTTAATGTTCCTACGCTATAAAGGGAATAACGAAAATTCTAAATATAAACAAGTGATTAAATCTCAAAACATCCCACATGCATGACCCTAACCTAGCCCAAAAGCACCCCAATGAGACTGTGTAATAGATTTTGTTCCCGTAACATGCAAGTCAATTTCATAGAAACTATAAATCAACCCTCTACTCATCATCATCACACCCAAATCAACATCCACCTATCAATCAGAAATAGCTCGTCCTAAGGGATCATGAAATATGCATGCCATGAAATGCAACTAAATGAAACTCACATGGTATACGAAAATAAAACAAAATGTCCTATATGAACAAACGTAGATAATACGAACATAACAATCATGCATGAACTATCACTACTATGCAACATGATATCCTATATGAACACAAAATACAACAATACATACAACTACTATCCCCCAAACCACCCCCAAACTTAACATATTCAATGCCCTCATTGAATGGAAGTAAGTACAAGGGATAGAAGAAACATACCTACTCATCCTCGCTGCTGTCACCTTCCTCATCCTCACCCGAAGAATCAGTTGGAGGATATGGAATCCGGGATCCAAAGATAGGCCACTGAACCGGAGTACTCGGTGATTGAAATTTTGCCTCCAAAGCTATGCCCATATCTTCTGAATATTGACGACTGCTATCATGCAAAACATCCAACCGCCTAGTCAATCGCCGCAAATAAGACTCAAGAGTGGACATATTCCCCGTACTCTGCTGTGAACCGGCTCTAGCAACTCCCGATCCCTCGGCTACATGACCACCTGCACCACTAACACCACCTTCGGCCTCCTTCATTCGCCCAATAGACGAATCAGCAATAGGAGCCCCAGGCTTTTGCACCGGCTCATCCACACGCGGCGGCACTTTTGCAACATCACACAATCCCGTAATTATGGAAGCATAAGGAATACTAGCTGTCGAATTACTCTTCAAAAACCGAAGAATAGTTTGATTAATCAAGTAACCCAAATCGACATACTCACCTTTTAAAATCCCCCACAAAAGGATAGCCCTGTCAACAGTAACTTCCGTCACATGAGACGACGGAAGGATACTAGTACATATGAATAAGAACCATGCACGGGCAAACTTAGTCAATGATGCGGACGGAAAATTCCTCTTTTCGTTAGTACCCGCCTTACATCTCCAAACCGCCCCTGGAACACACAACTCACCGATGACAACATCAAGATCAACATCTCCCACCGTCTTCCGTCCCCAATCCTCAACACCCCTAGATTTAGGCAACTGCCCAATCAAATTCCGAATTGCTCGAGGAGAATAATCAACCTGTTGTCCCCTAACAATCGTGGAGTTATTCTGCTCTACTGAAGCATTAGCGTAAAACTCCCGAACAACATTCAATGGCACATCATTAGCCAATTCGCAAAATACCTTCCAACCCCTCACATTCACCATAGCCACCATCTCCTCGTTATCACGAGGCACAAACCTCCTCTCCTTTATAACTCCCTTACGAACTAATCGACCGTACTCCGACTCGGCCTCCGAATTCACAAATTTCACTACCCCTTCTTCCACAATAGCATCCTCATCCACCGATGGACGGCTACTACTACTACTACCTACCAATTTTTGTCTTTTGGGAGCCATAACAACAAGAACAACAATCCACACACCACCAAATCACCAAATTCGAAATTCACACCAAACCCCCAATTCAAGAACACAACCAAACCCTAATTGGCAAGAACACAATTCGTAGCAATTACAAAGATGAGATTAGAACAATACCATACGAATTGAAGAGGTGTCCTTGCAAGAATAAGCCTCCAAAAATTTGAATATATCCTCCCCTTGAGCTTGGAATTGATGGATGGGTATAGTTTGTGAATGAGAAGTGTATATATAGAAAAGTGTATGGATGAATTTTTAATGGATGATGATGTATAAATATAGAGAGATGTATATATATAAGGTGAGATGGAATTGGGTTAGGAGAGGAATTAGATTTAGAATTGGAGAAGGAGGTGTTAGGGTTTTTGATTTAGAATTTAGAAGTGGAGTAGGATATGTATAAAAGATGAGATATGGGTTTGGGGAGAAGAAAAAAAAAAATTTTTTTTTACAAAACAGAACAGCAACAGGAGATGTTGGCGCTGACTGCGCGGAACAGGCGCAGTATGCGCGGTATGATTCTGAAACGCAGGCGCAGTGTGCGCCATCCTGGCGCTGTTTGCGCAGACGGGATCTGCGTTATGGCGCAGTCTGCGCTGAAAATGGCGCAGTTTGCGCGGACTGCTTCTGTTCTATTTTTTTTTTTTTTTTTTTTTTTTTTTTTTTTTACAAAAGAAGAAAAATTCTTGTATGCAACAATACTTGGGTTGCCTCCCAAGAAGCGCTTCTTTTACGTCATTAGCTTGACGTAGCTCCATTTCCTTAATTTGCACAAATTAGAACCGCAGTCTCAATTTCGCGATTCAACTTCTCTCCAAAATATGGTTTCAACCGCTGACCATTGACCTTGAACGACTGTTCCGGTAACTTGTCAAAAATCTCCACTGCCCCATGTTGAAAAACTGTTTTGACTGTGAATGGGCCTGACCAACGTGACTTCAACTTCCCAGGAAATAACCGAAGCCGAGAGTTATACAGCAAAACCAATTGTCCGGGTACAAACGTCTTAAGAACCAACCGACGATCATGCCACCTTTTTACTTTCTCTTTGTAGAGTTTGTTGTTCTCATAAGCTTGCAAACGGAACTCGTCCATTTCATTCAACTGAACCATACGCCTCTCACCTGCTGCTGTAAGATCGAAATTCAACTTCTTCAATGCCCAATATGCCTTGTGCTCTAACTCAGCTGGAAGATGGCAAGCTTTCCCATACACTAGTTGAAATGGTGACATTCCCAACGGTGTTTTATAGGCTGTCCGATAAGCCCACACTGCTTCATCCAGCTTCAATGCCCAATCCTTCCTAGAAGGGCTAACTACCTTCTCAAGAATCCGTTTAATTTCGCGATTAGAGACCTCGGCTTGCCCATTGGTTTGAGGATGATAAGCTGTAGCAACTCGATGATTGATGTTATAGCGTGCCATTAGAGATGTAAACTTCCGATTGCAAAAATGCGTACCCTCATCACTGATTATGACTCGTGGAGTGCCAAATCGAGTAAATATGTTCTTGTGGAGGAAATTAAGCACCACCTTAGCATCATTCGTCGGAAGTGCTTTTACCTCCACCCACTTAGACACATAATCCACGGCCAGAAGAATATATTGATTACCACATGACGGAATGAACGGTCCCATGAAGTCGATTCCCCACACGTCAAAGATCTCTACCTCCATCATGACATTCAGAGGCATCTCGTCCCTACGAGAAATATTACCAACTCGCTGACATCGATCGCACCTCAACACAAACTGATGAGCATCCTTGAATAGAGTTGGCCAATAGAACCCTGCTTGAAGAATACGTGTGGCTGTCTTCTCACCCGCATAATGACCTCCATAAGCTGTAGCATGAAAATCACTTAGAATAGCCTCGGTCTCACCGTAAGGAACACAACGCCTAATAATCTGATCAGCTCCTTGCTTGAACAAAAACGGTTCATCCCAAATATATTGCTTGACATCGTGCAAAAATTTCTTCCTTTGAGCATGAGAGAGCTCAGGTGGAATGATGTTGCTTACTAGATAATTCACGAAGTCTGCAAACCATGGTTCATCATCTTGCACTTTGAATAATTGCTCATCAGGGAAGAACTCATTAATGACCGTGTTGTCTTTAGGTGACTTGCCATGATCTTCCAATCTAGAGAGATGGTCAGCTACCTGATTCTCCGTCCCCTTTCTATCCTTGATTTCCACATCGAATTCTTGTAACAGAAGAACCCAACGAATCAATCTTGGCTTAGAGTCCTTCTTCGCAAGGAGATAGCGAATGGCAGCATGATCCGTATAAACTGTCACCTTTGTACCAAGCAGATAAGAGCGAAACTTTTCAAACCCGTAGACAATAGCAAGTAGCTCCTTCTCCGTGGTCGTGTAGTTCAACTGAGCATCAGTTAGTGTTTTACTTGCATAGTAAATAATGTGGAACACTTTTTCTTTCCTTTGGCCTAGAACGGCCCCAAGTGCATAATCGCTGGCATCACACATCAAAGCAAATGGTTGACTCCAATCAGGAGCTGTAATAACTGGAGCAGAAATTAGTTTCTTCTTCAAGATCTCGAACGCATGTGAACAAGCCTCATCAAACTTGAATGGCACATCTTTTTCCAAAAGATTGCATAACGGCTTAGAGATTTTTGAGAAATCCTTTATGAAGCGCCTGTAGAATCCCGCATGACCAAGAAAGCTGCGAATACCCTTGACTGAGACAGGGGCAGGAAGGTTCTCAATAGTCTCCACCTTTGCTTTGTCAACTTCCAAACCTTTACACGACACCTTGTGTCCCAGAATGACACCTTCTTGTACCATGAAATGGCACTTTTCCCAATTTAGAACAAGATTCGTCTCCACACAACGTTTTAGAACCAAACTCAAGTTTTCCAAGCACTCATCAAAAGAATCCCCAAAGACTGAGAAGTCGTCCATGAATACCTCCACATTGATTCCAATCATGTCAGAGAAGATGGCCATCATGCACCTTTGAAATGTAGCTGGTGCACCACACAACCCGAAAGAAACACGTCTGAATGCGAATGTGCCAAATGGACAAGTGAATGTAGTCTTCTCCTGATCCTCGGGTGCTATACAAATCTGATTGTACCCAGAATACCCATCAAGCAAGCAATAGTACTGATGTCCAGCCAATCTGTCGAGCATCTGATCAATGAATGGAAGTGGGAAATGATCTTTCCGAGTGGCCTTGTTCAATTTCCGATAATCCATGCAAATCCTCCAACCCGTAACTGTTCGCGTAGGAATGAGCTCGTTCTTCTCATTAGTCACCACTGTCATGCCCCCCTTCTTAGGCACACACTGTACCGGACTCACCCAAGAGCTATCAGAAATTGGGTAGATAATGCCCGCGTCAAGCCATTTAAGAATTTCCTTTTTCACAACTTCTTTCATGACAGGATTCAGTCTCCTTTGATTATCAACTGTAGGGGTAGCTCCCTCTACCAAAGGAATTTTGTGCATGCAGTACGACGGACTGATACCCTTGATATCTGCTATAGTCCACCCAATGGCTGATTTGGAATCCCTTAAGATTCGCAATAGTTTTTCCTCTTCTATTCCTGAAAGCTGAGAAGATATAATAACAGGTAAGGTAGAAGAATCACCAAGATAGGCATACCTTAAATGTTCAGGCAATGGCTTAAGTTCCAATGTAGGTGCTTCCTCGATGGATGGCTTAAGTCTAACATGAGACTTTTTCAATTCTGACAACCCCAATGATTCAAATGAGCTTTGAAACTTCTTCCATGGTGATGCATTAAGATATTGCAATTGTTCTTCATCCTCTTCGGTCTCAACCTCCAAGTCATTAGCAAGAACTCTTTCCAACACATCAGCTTTTATCAAGTGTTGAGTTGCGGGGTTAACCACCTTGTCGACCATATCAATTTTGAAACACTCTTCATCGTCAGTTGGAAGCTTCATTGCATTGAAAACATTAAAAGTGACATCTTGATCGTGCACCCTCATAGTGAGTTCCCCCTTTTGGACATCGATAAGAGTTCGGCCTGTCGCCAAGAATGGTCGTCCCAAGATGATAGGGATCTTCTTGTCTTCCTCGAAGTCAAGAATAACAAAGTCGGCTGGAAAGATAAGCTTGTCGACCTTCACCAAAACATCCTCAACTATCCCTCGCGGATAAGTAACAGAACGGTCAGCAAGTTGTAGAGTCATGGTAGTGGGCTTTGGCTCTGGAAGACCAAGTTGCATGAAAACTGATAAGGGCATGAGATTAATACTTGCACCCAAATCACACAAACATTTGCTGAATGAGATGTCTCCAATAGTGCATGGAATGGTGAAGCTTCCAGGATCCTTCAACTTAGGAGGCAACTTTTGTTGCAAGATGGCACTACATTCCTCCGTCAAGGCAACGGTCTCTAACTCCTCAAGTTTCAATTTCTTCGAGAGAATACCCTTCATGAACTTCGCATAGCTCAGCATTTGCTCAAGAGCCTCCGCAAATGGTATGTTAATCTGCAGCTTCTTGAATACATCCAAGAACTTAGCAAATTGCTTGTCTAACTTTTGCCTTTGAATTCGTTTTGGGAATGGAGGAGGTGGGAACACCTTATCTTCTACTTCTTTTTGAGAATTAACACTCTTGTGAATGATAGGAGTTGAAGGAGTAGCATTAGGAAGCGAATCAGAACCAGATTCGACCTCAACTGAAGATTCAAGTTTTTCCTCCGTTGCTTTTTCTTCGTTCTGACCTTGTAGACTTCTTCCTGATCGTAATGTTATTGCCTGAACCTGTTCCTTTTGATCTTTCTTGCCTGGATTCACCTCTGTGTCACTCGGAAGCGTTCCTGGTTGACGGTTCAACAAAGCATTGGCTAGCTGGCCAATTTGATTCTCTAAAGTTTTCAATGACACCGCCTGACTCTTATACATCATTCGAAGCTCTTCCAATTCCGACTTCTCAGACTGATTCAATGAAGTTCCTTGAGATGGTTGAAACCCCGGTGGATTGAATGGTTGCCTTGGAGCATAAGGTGGTGGTTGATAGTTCTGATTACTTGGCCTTGCATTGAACTGCTGATTATGTGGTTGCTGAGCACCTCCCTGATTGTTGCTCCAACTGAAGTTAGGATGATTCCGATTGTTGGGATGATAAAAATTTGGCACTGGTTGCTGAGATCTTTGAAAATTACCAACAAATTGTGCGGATTCCGCTGAGATAGCACACATATTTGTGTCATGTGCCCCTGCACACAATTCACACACCATAGCAACCTGGTTAGTACCAAGATTAGAAAGGGAATCTACCTTCATTGTCAACGCTTTGAGTTGGGCAGCAATAGCAGTAGCTGCATCCAAGTCAAGAACTCCGGCCACTTTAGCAGGTGGCAAGCGTTGAGTAGGATTCTGAAACTCATTGGCCGACATCATTTCAATCAGATTATAAGCATCCTCATAGCTTTTTGCCCATAGCGCACCTCCAGAAGCTGCATCTAACATAGGCCGGGACTGAGCTCCCAATCCATTATAGAAATTGCTGATTATCATCCAATCCGGCATTCCATGATGAGGACAACGTGCCAATATCTCCTTGTACCTCTCCCAAGCTTCTCCCAAAGATTCCTGGGAATGCTGAGCAAACTGAGAAATGGCATTCCTGTAAGCTGCTGTCTTCGCCATGGAGAAATACTTGGTCAAGAACTTTTGAGCACAATCTGCCCATGTTGTAATAGAGCCTGATGGCATAGAATGTAACCAACTCTTGGCTTTATCCTTAAGAGAGAAAGGAAATAGCCTCAATCTGATTGCGTCATCTGTAACTCCGTTGAATTTGAAGGTGTCACAGATCTCAAGGAAGTCCCTAATATGAGCATTGGGATCTTCAGCAGGACTACCCCCAAACTGGACTGTGTTCTGAATCATCTGAATGATGTTTGGCCTTAGCTCGAAATTGTTAGACCCTATAGCTGGGCGAACAATACTAGTATGAATGTCCTCCACTTTCGGCTGAGAGAATTCACTCAAAGCCTTCGCTGCTTGTTCTTGATTTGCCATAACTTCCTTTGCTTCAAGATTGGCTTCTAACCCGAAATCAAGTCTTCTCCTAGCTAGTTCTTCTGTACGTGCTAGTTCGTCTCTACGTGCACGAGCTCGTGTACGCATAAACTCTCAACAAGTACCTGAAATTCACCAACAAGAAATTTTATGAAAACGTCCTAGTCACCGAAATTCAATGACCACTGATGGCAAATATTGAAACTAAACAAATTAAAACCGCGTCCCCGGCAGCGGCGCCAAAAACTTGTTACGACCAACTCAACACGCAAGTGCACGTGATCTCAAGTAATACAGATAGCAAATAAGGTTCGTTCCTACAGGGACTCGTTGTATTGTCTAGCTAATTCACTCACCAATGTATGATTGTTATCCGATGCTAAAACAAATAAATAAGTGGATTGTTGTTATCACTAAAATTTATCTAAGAAATTATAACTAATTATCAACTGCTTAACTGAGATTTATGTCGAATTACTATTGCAAATAAAACATGGGAATTTAGTTTCTTTAAACAATCCATCTATAGTCTCCAAATCCCTAGCCTTGTTCATGTGATTTAGTAACACCTGATCGAACACACAAAACTGATATAAGCCAACTTCCGTTAAACAAATACCATCCTAAACAATATCCACAATAAAGATAGAAATCATTTAGTCTCCCGATTATGCCAAGTCTTCATATGTCTATAAAGAATTAAACATAATGGTTGAGGTACAAGCATTCAATTGATCACATAGTCGTCATAAAACGATTAGAGTTATGACACTAATTACGAATGATAATATCACGCATAAAACTATGCTAACATGGCAAGTTCTAACTCTTATTTCCACTTTCGCTTCAACAAGAATTAACACACAATTACAGGAGTTAGCTACTCTCCTATAACGAATTAAAATCAACCATGATAGGATATCACATCAATCACACTATAGGCATCGAGAAGATTCAACACATAGAATTCATGAATAAGTCCACTAAACCCCCATGACAACGAATTAGTTCATGATCGAACTAATCATCATCATGGGTTCCAATGAAAACATGACTCTAAAATAAACAAGTAAATAAAATAGAGAAGAAGAAGAATAAGGGTTAGAATTAATCCCCACAATCGAAGAATACAAAGGTTCAAGAATAGCTTGAAGGAATTTCTTCTCCTCTTCTCTCCTCTTGAAAACCCTAGCTTGTAATACGTACGTGTGTATCTCTCCTAATTACAAGGGTTGGATGATAATATATAAAACACATATTCCCTCTTACCCAATAATAAAAAATACCTAAAATACAACTCGGAAACGATTTTAATGTCAAAAAACACTTAAAATACAATTTCAGATCGAATAAGGGCAAAACTGGAAAATCAGCACGTCCCCGAGCACTTTGCTCAAGAACTGGCGCACTTTGCTCGGCCAAAATCTGCTCATCCCCGAGCACTTTGCTCAAAACTGGCGCAGTTTGCTCGGGCAAATTCTGGTCCCGTTCTTTTCTCCTTCGTTTTTCAGCTTTTTCTCCTTCGTATTTGCTCCGTTTGCTCCCGTTCTTTTTGCATTCTCTTCCGTTTTCAATCCTCTATGCTTGGAATCCTCATGGTGAACCATAACAAGACTCCATTCTATATTATTAAGCCCGAATCCAACTCCAAAAGCAACGGAAACAACGATCTTAATCAACATTATTCCAACCCTGCACAATAAAACAAACACATCAAAACTACCAAAATCTTGAGGTCAAAGCAATCAATTTAAGCCAATTTAGAATGTTCCAAGTGGATATAAAATCCACTTATCAGTTAGCATCAAATTTTATATTCAAAAAATTTTAAAATTTAAAATTTTGTATGCGATTCTATTGTAAAATCAATGATTCTCTCCTGGACTCCATACAAAAATGTTCTCTCTACAACAATGACCTACATATGGACATATGATGGTTCACAGGTGTTTAGCTGATGAATCATCCTTGTATATTTATGTAAGCTTTGAAATCTCAAACTCTTAATAATTCTAATGATACTATTTAATTTAAGCATCATGTCTACTGGGCCTTTGTTTTTTCAATCTTATTACTTATACCATGAAACTTGCGATTGCGATAAATGAATGAGTATAGTGCAAATTTGGCTGGAACTGATCCTGCGCAAAAAATAACTTTCTCAAATGTTTCGATTTCTAGTTATGTATAACAGTATAGGATATGCACAATTATGTAACTCAAATTACTCCATCCATGACCCAAAATTCAAGTACTGCCTATGTATGGCAATATGGCATAGTTGAGTTTATTTTATATCTAGTATTGTAATTATTTGTTTAGATATGTAATTTCCGTATTGGAAAAAACAATTTGGGGATAAATAGTATTGTATTTGATTGATTGTTCATGATCAAAGTTTTAAAAATCTAGAATTTTGTGAATTCTTTAATTCATTAGATACAGCAGGGGGTAAGATGATTTTAAAAGATCGATAATAATAATTTAAAAGATTGTAGCTGATTTCAATTTTATGTGGTGTTGAGTAGACTTTGTCTCTAAAGTCTATACCAAATGTAACAATATCCCTTACATTTATGACGGATTTGTATAAAAAAACTTATAAAATCTAACAAAATCCAGCATTTAATATCAACAAAATTTGTTAAATCAACTAGTTTATTCTTTTGTCTTTTTCGAATACTTTTAGGCAGTGTTCACTTCAATTGAATGGAACGGGGGAGAATGGAATGAAATTTATGCTCTTACTTGGAAGAGATTAGGAAAAGTGTTTAAATTTTCATTCCTTTTCACACAATTTAAACTAAAGTTCTAACCCACATGTTTTGGAAGGAATGCTCCATTCTCCATCATCATCATTTTCCTTACAATCTTCATCATAAGAAACTTCTTCTCTCTCATATTTATTTATTCAATATTTTCCCCAACATCCCTTCTTTCTTCATAAATTTTGTCTACAATTATTCATTCCATTCCTACCTCATTCCATTCTCCCCAAGTGAACGCAACCTTAGATTTCAAAAGACTTTTTAAAATCATGACTAAAAACTACTCTGGAATGAATTTTAACTTTTAAAATGCCAATTGAATGCCACAAAATTTTTATGGACATTCTCTAATCCCAATAACATATCTCCCAACTTTGAATATAATAAGAAAAAATCACATGAATCTTGGTTGAAGACACCAATACTATGCGTTTACTCGGCATTAGATTGTACCAATACTATGCGTTAGATTTTACCAACATTAGATTGTACCAATAATACAGTATATGTTTACTCGGTGGAAAAAACAAAAAAGAATCCGCTTTACTATCACCTGGTTAATAAATTGATTCGTTAATAATTTCAATGGGACAAAATACGTTTGGTTGGTCTAACATCCCACACTCGTTAGTTAAATGAGTTTGGATGCCTTTATAAGCAAAAGTCCTTTGGATTTATATATGGTAGTTTTTACCTTGATTAATAAATAACCTCAATTAACTAATATCAAAATACGAGAATGAAAAGCGGTATAAATAAATGAACAAAAGGAATACTCATTATTCATTTATTTGGTTAACGTTGCTGAGATAACTAGTTGTGACATCTTGCAATTATAATGTAAACATACTACACTTAGAGTTTCAAACTTAAGTTCAGGGGTTGACAGCTGACTGCGTCAGTACCATCGTTGTTTTTCTTTGAGGTGTTAGTATTTTCAGAATTAGATTTGTTTTTGTCTTCGTAATTCTCCCCTGATGAAGATTCTCCCACATCTATCTCATCATTTGATCCAATAGCAGGAAGATTCAGATCAAGTGATAACATTGACTTTGGTTTGGTTTGGTTTCCATGCATGTTTTGATTATTTGCAGCACGGATTGCCTTTGAAGGACCCTGATCATGCAGTTGTGGTTGTGTTGGAGGTAGAGCAGAAACACTTGTAACACCATGTGGATGAAGGGATCGAAGAAGCTTTTGCTTGCGATATGAATTAGGATTCTTCACATTCAGTCTCCTTTCTTCTTTCTTCTCAGCCCGATGGGCATTTTGATGTCCTCCAAATGATTGAGCTGAAGTAAATGTTTTGAAACAGTGTGTACAGGTATACTCACTGTTGTATCTAGCACGTTTTCGGAATATCTTTTCAAAATCCATATCAGGGTTATATTGATGATTATTTGAACTTGCAGTTAACCTTTCTTTGTTCTCCATGATATCATATATGGAGAAAATACAAAGTAGAAGAAGGGGTAACTAAACACAAGTTAAGATTGTGCAGAATATATGTGCATCACATTTCGTATTTTAGCACTTTAATTTTGGTGCAAAAGTTGTTACTACAGATGATATTCACTACGGATAACATTTGTAAGTTGATTTTCTTTAGATTACTTCAATTATAGTAGAATATCTTATTGCCTATACATATCTCCTCTACAAAATATCTTAATAAATGTGAAACTAAAACAATTTTAGAAAAAGACGTCTAAAATCGAATTTTAGCACCTACACACAGTTATCTGAGTAGATTGTTCTACTAATGTTGATTTGAATATTTATAACTTTGTTTAAACATATTTAATAGCTCGAACCCACTCAAAAATTTATCTCGCATGCATCGGGCGACTACCTTTAGGTATTAACAAGTTTTGTGCTTCATTCTGAGCCAGAAACGATTCAATTGGAAAACTTTTCCCTAGCTCCTTTGCGGCTTTATCTGGATAGTAGCAATAGTAGCATACTATCTCCTGCTTGACTGATTTGAAGTATAGAAATAACAACTTGATAGATGCATATAAAGTTTGCATCCATGTGCATATATAAAAGAACTGTTTTAGAGAGAATGTGACTAGGATATGGCAACCCCTCCTTCAGCCGTCTTCTACGAACGATATAGATTACGTTAGTCATTGAACTTTTTGTGCCTAATTCTATCGAACCATTGCCTCACTTAAGCTTCTTACTTCCAGCTCTCGATGGTTGTCATGATCCACTATTTCTTTTTGGCATCCGACAGTGGAAATATTATAATGGATGCATTGCTTTGCTCTATTTGTCATAATTAGTTTACGCTAGATTTTTTTAAAATGTTATTTTTCCTTAATATTTTTGTTTCTATAAGCGGCAGTTGACTGAGACGACTTAGAGGGGATCCAAGTTGCATGCTTGATTCTCAATACTATATTTGATTAAAATGCTTGTCACTTTTTATAAGTTTATTCAGACTATATCAGGTAGGTGCTTGTTGATGGAGTACTTTTAGTGGTTAGCTTGCTCACTCTGCATGTGTTACATTTCTGAAGTAGCAAGCAGCCTTCAGAGATAAATTCTCTATTACATTTTGAGTAAAAGAAATTCTCTTGTCTTTTAAACTAGTTTCTCGATCAGTCCATGGAGGGTTTAGTTTACTTAAAGGAGTTTAATTTAAAGTGGGTGCACTATAGGTTTTTGGTAAATGAGGTTACTTTTTGCTCTTGTTACGTTGTTATTAGATCAAGTTTTTACTAGCCCTAAAAAAAAGATCAAGTTTTTACTAATACTATTCATTGGAGGTGTGTCAAGGCTACTAAAGGAGCGTGGAAAAATATCAATGTATCTAAACGCTTAGAAGTTTTAAAAGGAGATAGTTAAATTTGAAATCCAAACTTATAGCATTTATTTGTTTTTTCGAAAAAAACAAAGTTTCATAAAGTCTTAAGATAATCAACCAAACGTATGTAGTACGTAAAGTCATAAAATTTTTAATTTGAAATGAATAAAAATGGACCGATGAGACGTAACAAACTCACAACCGAAATGAAAACAACATACCATTTATTGTTTAGATAAATAAAATCAGGTGAATTTATATAATTTTAACTATGATATTAGATTATTATAAAATCGAGGAACTATGAATATTAAGTATAAAAAAGCTTAAATGAAAAATAGTGGATAGCCCTTGCAAACTTGAACAAGATTTTGTATTGATTTTGACCCACTGAATAATCCATTTTTAGGTTTAATATCCATATTATGTTTGGGAAATATCCAAATTCATTATTTGACCCATTGTTAATTAAAAAAAGTTTGTATACAAATTTAAATATTATTAATATATTCTCTTAATATTTATGCTAAGATTATTAATGAAAATTTGAATAAATCTTTTATTTTTGGTAAGCTTATTAAGAGAAAATGACTAAAATAACACAAAACACACCCCAATTGCCCAAAATGACGATGTGCGTGAACAAATTCTAAAATAACGACGGAGCCACGCATTGGAGGTCTGCGTAGCTAGGATACGCATTCTGATAATGCGCATCTGGGATAACGCATCTCCCAGATGCGCAATGACGTCATATGACGTCATTTCTTCAGTTGCATCTCCGCCGCTCAGACCACCACAAAATCGTCATTGAAATCGCCTTTGTCCGTTCAGCACACTCCGACTACCTCTACTCTTACTGATGACATCCAAATGAAGCCCACAGCTCCCTCTTCCCTTTCCCCGATTGATTTATTTGTTTTTTGGCCCGCAGGGGCGTGTATGGCTGATCGGGAAGTAGATCGGCGAATGAAGGTTCGATTTAGGGCTTCCAAATCCGGTAAACGAAATACAAAATGAATGGTACAGCCATGTAGAGGGAGATAAGGCGGTCATTTTGGTATATAGTACGTTATTGCTCGTTGCCTGGATGGAATGAACGGATTGATCAAAATATCAATCGAAAAAATGAATCGACGGCTTCGACAGAGACGATGAACAGTGATACACATACGCATCTTCAAGATGCGTATCACCTCCCACGCATGATCTACATGCGCAACCCCAGTACTGTTCACTAAATCCAGAAATGAATTTTACACAATCCACGAATGCGTGGAATGCGTATATCACGACTACGCAATTTGCAGATGCGTAGGCCCTGTACGCATGCCGCCAATGCGTAGTCAATTCGTTATTTTGGAATGCTTTCCCGCATATTGTCATTTTGGGCACTAAACTTTATAATTTGGTTATTTAGGGCTTTCACCCGCTTATTAATACATATTATCACATAATAGATATAGAAAATCTAAATAATTTTATCATTGATTGCATTTGTTATAATATAGAAAAATAATATTTATAATATTATTTCTTTCAATATTAATTTATTTGATCTTAAATATAAAGTTACTTTTTTTATTTAATTGTTATTATTATATATCATAATTATTATAAAATTTAACTTTAAACTACCGTGTACATACCACGGGCTATAATCTAGTAAAGGAGTAATTATCGGAAATAGGGGATAAATGGGTTTTGGAGTATTAGAAGGGCAATAATTACTAAAAACACAAATGTTTAAGATAAGTTTTGTTTGTTAGACTTTGTGTCAGTGTGTACGGGAGTATAGGAGTAGATTTGATTTAATATCTCATTTTTCTCTCTTGTTTTTCCTAGTAAATTATAACAATAGATGCGCACCATAATTTTGGATTAATAATAAATTTGGATTGTTAATTATATTATTATATGTTTTGAGTTCTCTTACTAATATTTCTTCCCTGTGATATAATTCTGTCCTCCACAACTCGTCCTATTAAACCAAGTTAACATCACTTTTATTTAATCTTGAACTTAGCATATGCACCAAAATTTACGTTTTGTTTATTAGTACTTGTGTAGTGGTCCTCACAATTTTTATATTTCTTCTCTACCTTTACTTTCAGGGTATATTATTGATCCATACTCCATCTTTGTACCTAACCTTCCATATGATGCTAGTATACAAAGTATTACCAATGCTTTTGAAATTCTTGGCGCAATTCAAACGAGTTGAATTAAAATCAGTTAGTATTAGCATTGCTTTTGAAATTCTTGGTGCAATTCAAATGAATGGAATTAAAATCAGTTGGCATGTATGTGTATGTGAGTGTTGTATTTTGTTTTTAATTTGTGTTATTGTCCTCTTCTTCCTCTATCAAATATTGTACATAAACCTGCAAACAGTTGGATAGTTTTTGTAACTGTCAAAATGTCATCCAAGTTAGTTGAACATATAATCACATTTTTGTGTAAAAATGTTTAGTTATAATTTTTGTTTGGCTGCAATCACTAATGAATAATATTTTATTTAAATCAAATTTGTTTAAGATGGAATGTGTTAATGTGGACGGTAATATTGTGAATATTTATTCTAATGGAGTCAACGATGTTAATAATCCAGGCATTGGTTTAGATTACGTGTAAGAGTTTGTTTAAGATTTCTATTTTGAATTAATTTTTAAATCTTCATTATCATTCTCACAAGAACTAATTATTTTTTTCCTTTGCAAAAAGGTCCTATTTTCACATGTAACAATGAGTTATGAATTGGTACTCACCATTTATTTAGAAGGCAGTCTACATAGCATTTGGTCGTGTAATTCAGTAATTGAAAATTGATCCACAGACCTGAATAATAGAGTCTATCTACCCGAACCATTGATGACGGAAGTCAAAAAATTCTACAACAACAAAGTCAAATACTATGGAGTTGATGATGGATTTGGATGGAATTGAGGGATAATATTCTAGTAAGGACTATCTTAATCCATGTTTGTGTAACTCATATTATATATGAGGGTGATATCTTTAGGAATGATTACTTTGACATTGCTAGAGATTGTACCTTTACCGAGTTGGTAGAGTACCAGGACGTAGACCATTAGGAGATAGGGGTCGAACTTGGCTAAAATTACTGCGTGTTCTTTACTTAATGCACTATATCTTTACTGCATTGCATTACTTAGCTAGCTACCAGTATATTAATTCTGTGAATTGTATTAATCTAGTTAGCTGCCAGACAACATTTCAGACTGTTTTGTTTTCATACAGTCAAGCATACTTGGCAATTCTAAAATTTATCATTATTAGTCATAACACTTATTCACCCCTCTCTCTAGGTGTGCATTTTCAGTTGGCTGCCTTTATCAAAGTTGTTAACATAGCTAAAGGCTTGATTATTCATGTAAAGCCATAGGGGCTACATGGGTGATTGTTATTGGTAAATATTTGAAAAATACCTACAAAAAGTTCTAATGCACAAAATACATAAAAAGAAAAATGCACTTAGAGTATTTATATCCGTACGTAATGTAAATTAGTGACATAATCATAAATTAATGACATAATCATAATCATAATTATATTCACAAATACTACTTTTACAAAAATACAATTCGTACATTCAAATTAAAAATTCTTTATAAAAAAGGATCGAGAGACAAAGATGAACACATCAAAATAGTTGTTTGCACTAAATCACGCAAGCGTACGTGGTCACAAGTAATATAGATATAAGTCAAGTTCGTTCCCACAGAGATCTGGTTTAGGTTTTAATTCAGCTAATGTACCTATGCGACAATGTATGGTTTTTACTCACTGCTAAGACAATTAACAAGATTGGGTTTTGATTAACTAATTTAACTAAAAAAGCAAATTAACAAAACTAAGAATTACTAACTAACGAGAATTAATATCAAATTACTTATACGAGAATAAACATAGGTCCTAACTTCATTAAATACTTCGCTTAGATCTGACGTCTTTAATTAGTATTTGCAATGGTTATGATATCTGATCGGTTAACACGAAACAAGTACACGCTACCTGTCAGCATACGTATACAAAACTACCCATACATCCACAAAAGACATAGAAGATGAATAGACACCAATTATGCTTAGACCCTATATGTCTATAGAATTTGAAAACATAACGGTTGAAGAACAAGTTATCCATAAAGATCACACAGGGAAATATAAGTATTCTCATCTCATACTACGAATCATGTTGATAAACAATCATGAACCTATGCTAGCATGGCAAGTTCTAAACCTCAAGATCCACTTTCACTTCACAAGAGATTAACAGATTAGATGTTAGCTACGCATCTAACAATTAAGCATAACCATACGAGGATATCAATTATACATCACACACAGATCTTTAAAGCATCAAGATACTAAAGCTCCATAAATAAATCCGTTAGAATCCCATGACAACGAATAGTTCATAATTGAACCGTTCGTCACCATGGGATAAATTGAAAACATGATGTAAAACAAAGACTGAATTAATATAATAATGCTAGAATAAAGAGTTAAGAAAACAAATCCAAAATCCAGAGTATCGCCTAATTTAGAAGAATACAAAAGTAGATCTAGATTTCCGAGTGTTGTCTCGTCCTTCGGATTCCGTCTCCAAGTCTGAATCTCTATCTCTAGCTCTCTCTGTGTTTTTTAAGTAATGATACAAATTTCAAGGGTAAGATGTGTTTATATAGGCCCTAGAAGTCTTATCCAACAAGAAAATACCAAAACTACATCTTAAATTCGAAACAGGAAAGATAGCAGAATTTTTAGGAGACAAAATCGAATTTTCCAGCGGACCCGCCATGTTGCAGCGCGCTCTCTACGCCACAGCGTGCCATTGCAACTTCCCAGCCATGCCGCATCGCGCCTGCTGCGCCGCAGCGCGCCCCTGCGCCTGTCCGGTGCTGTTCCTTCGCCGTTTCGTCATTTTTCTGCTGTTTTCTCCTGTTCTTTCTTCGAGTAATGCCATCCTCAATCCTAGAACTCAAAACTCTCCCAAGATTTGTATGAGAAACTTCATTCTTTGTTCCAATCTTGAAATCCACCCAAAAATCACGAAAATCACCAACCCTAGCCGAAATAACTAAACCTGCATGATGTGTCAAATTATACCTAACCGCAAGCGCACTGTGTCTATTGCTAGTACAAATGGCAAGCGGGTCGAATCCACAAGGAGACAGGTTCTACTAATTCCTTTTCAGTTATCGCTAATTGTTTCAAGGGTCAGACGAATATGTGAAATTATTAATTAATTAATTAAACTAAATTAACACTAATTAAACAGATGATAAACAAATTATTTAAAACCTAGGGCAATCAGGTCCACCATGCTTACACAATTGGCTCTTAAGCTAAAGCAATCAATGTGATCCTATAACTAGAGTATGTTAATCTCTTTCAAGCATTAACACTCTCGAAACATTCAACACAATTAACCACTTTTAGTAATTCAATCAATCAGGTAATTAGAGTCAAGTTAATCTCTTCCAAGAATTAACGCTCTCAGAAATCCAATGATGCTTCCGCACTCAAATTCAATTCTGCTAATCGTATGTGTGCCTCTAGTAAGTAAATCTCTCGATCCATACCCCTATTTGCATATAATTAATCCATGATATTGGCCAATTACACAAATTAATGATTAAAACATATCAATCAGAATTAACCATAACCAATCAAACCACTATGAAAATCATGCCAATATTAGTGCAAACATGGCTTCCCTTTAAGCCCTAGAAATAACTACTCGCTAATAATTAAACAAGTAAAACAACTAGTAAAACAAGAAAACATAATTAAACTAATAAGAACAAAGAAAAGATTAAGAGAACAAAACCTTCAAACTTCAGTGTTGTCACCCAAAAGAAGAGTCATGGTGTTTCTCTACATCTCCCACTAATAATACTAATCTACTCTAAACTATATTATCTGATCTAATATTATATCCCTCTTTCCTTCTCTAAAATAATACCCTAGATATGTTTATATAGGCTCTAAAAGTCTTGCCCAATAAAAGTATTTTAATACTCTAAATAAATTACAAGTAGGATTCCATAACTGAATAGGATTCCTTGTAAAATTCGTCACTTCTTTTTCTCCTCTGTTTCTGGGCTCTTCCAGTTGGATTTTGCTTACTGGACCACCTCTGAATTAAAGATAATTCTACAAGCTTCGCGTGGACAGTAAGATCGACAAATTCTGACTTCTGGAACTCAAGATACGGCCCAAACAGTGTTAGATAGCCCGTGTAGCCCAATAATACAAATTTTCTGCTATTTTATCTCCAAAATAGCTCTTTTTGCTCCAAATCCTTCCAAGTTATGAATTCTTTATTTCCTACAATAAAACAATAAAATCTATTAAATAAAAATCCAAATTAATGCAAAACACAATAAATATGAGAATAAAATCATCTAAAATATATATAAAAATATACTCTATCAAACATCCCCACACTAAGCATTTGCACGTCCTCGGGCAAATAAGTGAAATAGAAACTAAGTCCTAACAAACATCACTTTCGTAGATGACACGATTGCATTGAGCATATGCAACAAGCCGTTAAACCCCTAGGCAGCCCTAGTAGGACGAGTGTTGTCTCGTACGGGTTTATAGTGAATATACCCACAAAATTCATCTAACCATGCAAAAGATCAATGCTAACACAACACCACACACACAAGTCCTCTCATGCCACATCAACTTAAGAATCAAAGCAAACATACGATGTCTTGGTGTCGAAAGTACAAGTATTCACGTAGTCTACTCAACCAACATGCAGAAGGTCATAAAAATTCATGTCAAGTGTAAAAATCGTTGGTAATCATGCTAAGCCCACAAGAAATACATCTTTAAGTCTAAACCTGGGATCTCCTATGCCAAAACAAGTAATAACTCACCTTTCACTCAAAAACGAATATTCACTCAAGAACAAGGTTAAGTGTATCACTCAATTCCAACAAAATCATAAACACAACTTGACACTCGCAATCAATCTCACTCTCAACATAACATACATCACTGATGACAATCAAAAGGTCTTTATTCGGGTTGTAGCGTGGGCTAGGGACCAGGTATGTCAAGTAAAGCTAAAACAGGTTAAATGTCAAAAGTTAGTACCCAACAATAATCATTATTCAATTCCCTTTCTATTAAAACAAATACTTCCCCACACTTGGATTTTTCAATAACCCTTATAATAACTTGACTAGTCGAATGAAGAAGGATCATACAAACATAAGAATGCTCTCAAATTTATTTTTTTTCTTTCTTTTGAGAGATAAGGAATAATCACAATGATCCATAGATATTTTTATGAATTTCGACTAGCAAGCACCAACCCAAAATCAATATTCCCCAAAAGTATGATCATCAATAACCCCCCCTTTTATGAACACCTTATTACTCCCTTAAGCACGATACTAGCCTTTGACAATTTAGGTTCAAATTCAATGTAAGGCCAATAGAATAAAAAGGATAATGGCAAGTAATGTGGTATGTCACCGAAAGAATAGGATTAGGCTCAAAGGGTTAACTAATTGATCATGTATAAATGGTGTGGAAATATGGGAAATACGAGGTTAAACCTAAGTGCCTTTATCATCTCATCATCAAATAATGTCATGCATTTCAAGAAAGATCTCAAGTAAGTGCTAGCAATGTAAACAACATGTGGACACTCAAGCAAACGAAAAAATTGCAAAAAATATGCAATATGGCTCAAAATCTCACTTGGTGGAAAAACATACTCAATCCCAAGCAAAAATCTCTCTAATGCACCGACTTGTATTCAAAGCATGCAAACTAAATCAACTTGCACATATTCATGTCCTTCTAATTACTTACAACATTCAATAAGTCTACTAGCTTCAACTTACTAGTGTATGTGTGTGCACAAGAACAAAGCATATCACTTCTCAATCAAAAGCGTCAACAACACAAAATTCCTATCAAGCATGGGTGCAAATGCAACTATTATGGACTCACATGATAATAATACGAACAAACATGCATGAATTGTTGGAATATGGATTCGATTATAATTTGAATTCATTGATTCGGTAAAATCAATTCCGTTTTTACTACGGATTTTTTGCCACCGCCTTAACATAATTAATTAACACTGTTAATTAATTAAGGAAATTGCCATCGATTTAATTGATTAGCTTGGCTAATTTATTAAGGCAATTGTGTTAAGGAAATTGCCACCAATTTAATTGATTAGCGCAGCTAATTAATTAAGGCAATTGTGTAGCGCACAAGTTTTCCTATCCTATATATACTCGTGTAGAGCCTTAGGATTATTCACTCGAAAAACACACATCTTCCTCTCATATACAGCCTCTTCTCTTCCTCTGGTGATAGTTCTTGCTCGTCTCAAGCTCGTTGAGAGTGACGCTCATTTGTAGCCTCACTGCAATCCGTTTTATCCTGGGAGGCGTTTCGCTCGCACATACGGTGAGGGCTAATACGCTTTAAGGAGACAGTCACGCACTGGACTCGGGTTTTTCGTTCCTTGTCTCCTCTTTCGTTTGTTTTAATTATACATATAACCGTTACTCACACACACAAATATTATATTGTTTGTATTTATCGCAGATTGTCTAACAATCTTAAAGCATATTATGTTTATAATCTGTGATATTGATGTGTTCGGATTAAGTTTTTAATCAGAACTTGTGTAATTTGGTAACCTGCAAGCAATTTCTTCCTTATAGTACAGAAACTCGATATATGGTATATGGTGGGCATGTGTGAAAGTTATTGATTAATTAATTATTTAACTAATCGAATCACCTTGTACCTAGTTTAATATATTATTACGATGCTAATGGTGTTCATGTCCATTTAAATTGCCCTGACTTCAACGTGGATGCATATTGCATTGTGTTGATGACTTTTGTTATTTTCAACTTTATGCTCACAATTATTTGATAATTATAGTATTATACATATTAGTTATCAAATTGTTAGATAATGTCATAGACTATGATGACTGTTAAAGAAAAGGCGATTTATGTTGTTTATACATATTGTGCTATTACAGTGACATTAGCTAAAAAATTGCAAGTTATTTATTTATAAAAATAATAATGGCAATCACTAATGGCTAAATTCAATTGCTTGTTATGTGTTGTTTTTAAGTGTGTGTCCTAGAGTAGGATTGTAGGGACTATCACGAGTTCCAATTATTTTATGTTTAATGGTCAGATTGGTCTACTTTGCCGAATCAAGGATGATACTTGTTTACATGACCCAATTCTGGCATTCTTGGATTAACCATGCCATACTATGATACGTGATATTTTACGTGTGTAATTTGCTATTAAATTGAATAATTTAATTACTATTCAATTATCGAATGGAATTGATTTAATTCTTGTAAAGATTTGTCTACCGGTGAATGCCTGTGGATGCATTAGTATGGTAATTGATTGTAATTACAACTATGTGTTCGTTATTTGATTCGGGATATAGTTGAACTTTTGTGAATATTTAATTCTTTTGAAATTTTGAATTAAATGAACTTTGTTGATGTTTAATTAACTATTTGTTAATTGCATGCAATGGAAGTTCATCGGACATAAATTACGTTAAAAACCTAACGGACCTGTTATCTATCGAGTACAGGTTAAGGGTCGGCATGAGATTTATAATTTTTGGTAGGATTTGTTCCTCCGTTTAAATTATATATTCTCTTGTTGGTGTCGGTCTGCTGCGGCAGTGACACACGAGCCTATTATGGTGATCCATGTGATACCTAATACGGTGAATATTGATGTCAGCTCTGTATGCTGAAATTCGGAGAAATCCGAGACGTTAACCCTAACGCATCAATTGGTCAAGGATCACGGAATGTGGGTTATTGGAGGTTTATATCCCTCAATGGGTACCAGTTCGTCTGGTTGTGCCATAAATTTCGGTTCTCTTTTGAACCATGCTGAAATTTTTGGAGAAAATTCAATAATTGAATTTTAGTGATAAGAATGTAAAAGTTCTTTAATCTGATGCTAAAACCAGTGAGGTTTTAAATGATGATGAAACCTGCTTTAATGAGAGGTGGTAACAAGAAATGTGATTATTATCTGAAGATAATAATACATTTCTTACGTGTACTCTGTAATGAGTAAGAGTGAAGCTAAATAGAGAAATTAGCGCTCTATAAGCTCAAGATAGATAACCAACTTAATACGAAATTAAGAGGGTAAGGAATGACTTTGATACTGAATAACCACTAGGTGATGTTTGTTCACAATGTGGATATATTCATGAGGTTACTGCACATTACTCGCATTAATCAAATGGAGTATCTGCAGTTTGAGTTGCACTCTAATGGAGATGCAAAAGCGATGCTGATCAGTCAGACTATCACTGAATATGAGGATATTAGTCACGTAGAGACTAATCATTCCTTAAACAAGATACCTTGAAAGGAAATAATAGAATTTCCTATTAATTCTGGAATGGTTTCGACATTCTTAGAAATATTAAAATGTGAGGGTATCTTAAAGCGAAAATAATAAAATTTTCTGAGAATTCTAGAATGTAGAGAAACATTCTTAGATATATTTAAAATGTGGGGGTATCTTGAAGATGTCTTGATACCTATACCTATAAAGGTTAAAGGAGTTCCAAAAGCCAATTGCGATATTTTGGATGGATATATAGACAACGATGAAGTCTAACGATATCCTGTGGTCTGCAGATGAATCTAATGTATTAGATTCATTATAATGCAATTACAAAATCTAGGAATGCTTCTATGATGAATTAGTAGTTCCTTGTAAATTTGTAAGTAAAATTTATCCGGAAAACTTTACGAGTTATTGGATGAATGTGAGGTTGAACCTAGACAGAGCAAAAGACTTGGAAAATTTGTTAGTCCAAAAATGTCTGAAATTTTGCTTGATGGAAAACCTCAAAGCTTGAGAGAAGCTATGAGAATTTTTCTGATAATCCTATGAGAAAAAGGATATCAATAGAGAAATTGACTAGAATTAAGAAGTCAATAAGTCAAGATTTCTAATACGTATGTTAGAAAATGGATTGTGACACTTTTCAAATAAATATGATCTCTCTATATCCTTTGTGGGGGAAAAGGGATGTTAAGAAATAGAGAGAAGCGATTAATAAATAGAGAGAAGTGATTCTATGTGACAGAATCATATTCAATAACGTATGGATCTACTTGCGAGATAGATACCATTTGGGCCCAACTGATTTTATATGGGTCAAAGAAAAGTAAAAGGCCAGACTGATAATTTAAATATGGATCTTCTTGCGAGATAGATACCATTTGGGCCCAACTGATTTTATATGGGTCAAAGAAAAGTAAAAGGCCAGACTGATAATTTAAAGATTATAGTCAAAAGTGAAGACCTAACTTACTCTATGTTATATTCTTGAATTACAAGAATATGGTTCATCAAGATGATACTTGAATTATCGGCATTGTGAAATTTAGAAGTACATCAATGAACTTTGGAACAGTCTTTCTTGGTTCTCTGGTTAAGGAAAGAGTAGAAAGTCTGTATTTTGGTGATTATGTTGATTGAAACAACATAGATACGAAAATTGGCATAGGCATATGAAATTTGATATTGTTACGATATGCTATGGTTTCATAATAAACGATATAGTTGCCACTTTGAGGACGCTCAAATTCGGTAACTGAGTGAATAAGTATTGCCAGTTTAGGGACGCTTGAACTTGGTAATGAGATAAATTGAAATTACTAATTTTTGGGACGCTAAAAATTGGTAATGTCAATTACGATTTGAAGCCTTAGCTGATGACTGGTAAAGTAATTACCAAAATGTGACATGCCAATGTTGAGATGTAAAATTGATTGAAAATCAATGAATTGACAAATGTGTATATGTTATTTACACATGAGATGATAAAATTATTGTAATTACAGGTGAGTGATCTGATCATTATAAGAAGTAATGACAAGATGATCATCTCTAGTAATTTGGATGAGAAATTGTTGTAATTGCACTTGAGTGATCTGATCATTACGAGAAGTAATGACAAGATGATCATCTCTAGCAATTTGGATGAGGCTTAAAGTTTTGATTTTGGAGATTAAAATCTTAATAACTTAAAAGTCCTAAAGGATACATGTCACACGTTAGTGATGTGAATCTTGAAGAGATCAACGTAACTAAATCTAGTATATCTAGAATGAATATATATGATGTATCTATCTAAGGATAGAAACAAGGATCTCTCAAGAAGGATTGAAAGTCTATTGTACATTTCAAAATGGTACAAAATCAGACATAGGCTACACAGTTGGTAAGCTGAGTAGATGCACGAGTCAAATCAAAATTGGTCTCTTGAAAGTGATTGCAATGAGACTAAGGTGTTTGAAATATACTCGTGAGTTTGGGCTGCATTGCAAACGATATCTAATTGTACTATGTGGATATAGTATGGATGTTAGATGTTTGACTTTAGGAACTTAAAAGTCATTAGTGAATTTAGTTCACATTAATGTAAGCAGCCATGTCATGGAAATCCTAAATAGACGATTAAACATAGCTCGATTCATGATGGAATACGAGTCTTTTGCATAATATATGTGCATGTAAGAGGGTGAATTGGTAGTCACTTTGTAAAGGATATTCTTTGTAAAGGATATTCCTAAATGACAAGAAAATGTGTCTTCAATATGCATATTCTATGTGAATAATTTGCAAATTGGGAGATTACATTGTTATGTATGTAATGATATGTCTCGCCTCCATGACGAGGACATAATATCATTAAACAACTACTCTCAACGAGAATTATCAGGATTGACTCTGTAAAGTCAAATGATAATGTTGTGGATCCACTAACCAGATGGTTAAACTTAGATAATATGGTTAAACCAAGAGAATCTGGTTATACTAAGAGATAGTTGTAAAATCATCGAGAGGGATGGGCCTTAGCCTATTGCTTAACGGCGTCATGGTGGACACCCAACCATTGCTGACTGGAGGTCCCAATAACTTGGTTCAATGGGCCAACTAAATCATGATGACCAAATCACCGTGGGGGGTAACTCCTGGTCTGTTCCTATGATGAGAAACAGTGAGACCCGTAAGGTACGAGGGTAAGCTTTCGAGCTTTTAATGATCTTTCGGTGAATACATGGAGTTCAAGGTTAGAACGCATGGAATTCAGTTGAGTAAACGCGGGTTACTCTATAAGATAAAGATCACCTATGTGGGGGAGAAGTGGGGCCGCTTCAAAGGAAAATTGCGAGGCACAATTCTTTAGAAACTCCTGCAGAACCAGGACGATGTTCCATGGCCAAAATGGACATAATCATGAGAGCTGAACGAGCCAGAAAGGATATAGTGATAAGTATATCATCGCTTACACAAACGGTCGAACAGTTCAAAGAGCAAACCTCCACTGTCTACCAGTAAGGTCGGTATGCTTACTCAAGCGAAGGTTCAAGGAGCAAACCTCTGCCTATCGTATGCTATATCTGATCGAAGAATCTATCACCAAATCAAATTCTGTGTCTATCTGGTGTGTGCTACTACGATATCAATCTCATCCATGTGGGGGATTGTTGGAATATGGATTCGATTATAATTTGAATTCATTGATTCGGTAAAATCAATTCCGTTTTTACTACGGATTTTTTGCCACCGCCTTAACATAATTAATTAACACTGTTAATTAATTAAGGAAATTGCCATTGATTTAATTGATTAGCTTGGCTAATTAATTAAGGCAATTGTGTTAAGGAAATTGCCACCAATTTAATTGATTAGCGCAGCTAATTAATTAAGGCAATTGTGTAGCGCACAAGTTTTCCTATCCTATATATACTCGTGTAGAGCCTTAGGATTATTCACTCGAAAAACACACATCTTCCTCTCATATACAACCTCTTCTCTTCCTCTGGTGATAGTTCTTGCTCGTCTCAAGCTCGCTGAGAGTGACGCTCATTTGTAGCCTCACTGCAATCCGTTTTATCCTGGGAGGCGTTTCGCTCGCACATACGGTGAGGGCTAATACGCTTTAAGGAGACAGTCACGCACTAGACTCGGGTTTTTCGTTCCTTGTCTCCTCTTTCGTTTGTTTTAATTATACATATAACCGTTACTCACACACACAAATATTATATTGTTTGTATTTATCGCAGATTGTCTAACATGAATTACAACTAAAATGCAAACATGATATCCTACATGAACACATAATACAACAACTATTAATCCCTCAAACCACCCCCAAACTTAAAATATTCAATGTCCGCATTGAATGAAAGTAAATAGGAGGGATAATAGGAAACATACCTAATCATCGAAACACATGGGTTGCCTCCCACAAAGCGCTTCTTTAACGTCAATAGCTTGACCTCCTCAAAAATACTCCGGTAAAGGCGTAATATCCACTTTCTCGATCATAAACTCGCCACCACAAAAAGTATCAAAAACATCTGTGATTGTCTTTATCCTGCAGAAAGTCTCCAAACAAGCATCAGCAAAATAAAATATGTCATTAATAAGCAATAGAGAGAGTGCTTGTGCAGTTTTGGAAAACTTTGTGATAAAACAGCGATAAAATTCAACACCACGAAAATATTGAACTCCCTTGACATAAGGTGGAGGTTCTGGTGGTGGCTTTTCTTCACTCCACACTTTCACTGGAGCCATTCGGACATCTTGGCTTATCACATCAAAGATTAAGCCGACACTTCCATCTTCTCCCTCTCCTCGAGCTTCAAACGTAGGAGCCACTTTGTATGGATCATCAACCAAAATTTGAGAAAGATCTTCTTGGACAACAATACATGGTAGCTTAGTCACAGGTTGTGGAAGAGAAACAACAACCATCTCTGTATTGCTTTCCTTTGTAGCCTCATCATCAGTCACATTATTCTCGGTAGCAGCAACATCATTGATCTTGTCATCGGTGGCATACTCCTTCTCTTTATCAATGGCCTCATCATCAACATACATGGAGAAACTATCATATTCCTGATCGCTTGTGAGATTGATAGCAATCAGGTCCTCTTCGGATCGGATAGATGATGATGGTAAATAGTCAAGCTGCCCTGTAGTAGAAGAGTTAGCCAACTGTGCAATTTGAGATTCAATCGCCAAACTTTGAGTTTCTAATTCTTCAAAACTCTTTAGCAGTTTATTCAAGATATCCCACATCTCATTTGTCTGATCATCTTGCATATCTACACTGGATTGAGAAACATGTAGATCTTCTTGTAGAGGAGGATATTGATATTCTTGCTGTGGTGACTGCTCATATGACTGATAATATTGTTGCTCAAACTGTTGCTGATTATGATATGAAAAATTTTGAGCACCATTGTCATGGTAGTAGAAATCTGGTTGATTCACGCATTCTTGATCAAAAGTGTTTGAATGCTGATTGTACCCATATCCTTCTTCAAAAGAATTCATTTGTCCCAACTGAGCACTCTGAGAATTATAGAAATTGTAAGAGCATTCAAAACCAAAGTGACCCTGCACACCGCAAATTTGACAGAAGTTGTAAGTTTTAGGGGCCACTTGTGACATCTCATTGATACTCATTGGACGCATAGTGGGCTCTGTAGGGTTGAATGAGGCAATTTCTCGAGTATGTGCCTCTACTAGGGAAGATAAGAGTGCAAAAGTATCAACTTCACCCATTGCAAACCTGTTGACACTCAACAAAGCGAAGAAAACGCAGTAAAATTGGCCTCAATTGGAACAAAGGTTCCAACGAGACAATGGAAACAATCTAAACAACTAAATTAAAATCAACAGAAACTTGTTGTCTCCCCGGTTGCGGCGCCAAAAACTTGATGTGTCAAATAACTATTAACCACTTTTGACACAATTAACCACTTTTAGTAATTCATTCAATCAGGTAATTAGAGTGAAGTTAATCTCTTCCAAGAATTAACGCTCTCAGAAATCCAATGATGCTTCCGCACTCAAATTCAATTCTGCTAATCGTATGTGTGCCTCTAGTAAGTAAATCTCTTGATCCATACCCCTATTTGCATATAATTAATCCATGATATTGGCCAATTACACAAATTAATGATTAAAACATATCAATCAGAATTAACCATAACCAATCAAACCACTATGAAAATCATGCCAATATTAGTGCAAACAAGGCTTCCCTTTAAGCCCTAGAAATAACTACTCGATAATAATTAAACAAGTAAAACAACTAGTAAAACAAGAAAACATAATTAAACTAATAAGAACAAAGAAAAGATTAAGAGAACAAAACCTTCAAACTTCAATGTTGTCACCCAAAAGAAGAGTCATGGTGTTTCTCTACATCTCCCACTAATAATGCTAATCTACTCTAAACTATATTATCTGATCTAATATTACATCCCTCTTTCCTTCTCTAAAATAATACCCTAGATGTGTTTATGTAGGCTCTAAAAGTCTTGCCCAATAAAAGTATTTTAATACTCTAAATAAATTACAAGTAGGATTCCATAACTGAATAGGATTCCTTGTAAAATTCGTCACTTCTTTTTCTCCTCTATTTCTGGGCTCTTCCAGTTGGATTTTGCTTACTGGACCACCTCTGAATTAAAAATAATTCTACAAGCTTCGCGTGGACAGTAAGATCGTCAAATTCTGACTTCTGGAACTCAAGATACGGCCCAAACAGTGTTAGACAGCCCGTGTAGCCCAATAATACGAATTTTCTCCTATTTTATCTCCAAAATAGCTCTTTTTGCTCCAAATCCTTCTAAGTTATGAATTCTTTATTTCATACAATAAAACAATAAAATCTATTAAATAAAAATCCAAATCAATGCAAAACACAATAAATATGAGAATAAAATCATCTAAAATATATATATAAAAATATACTCTATCACTGCACAACTAACAAAAATGCATCGAAAACACCACATACTTGAGACCAAGTCAATCAATTTAAGCCGATATGGAATGCTCCAAGTGGATATAAAATCCACTTATCACACCCCCAAACTTAAACCAATGATTGTCCTCAAGCATAAACAACTAAACACTAACTAATTAGTACCACTTCCGTAGGTGATCACGGTTGCATTTGGCATATGCAACAAGCCCTTTAAACCCCTAGGTAGCCCTAGTAAACGAGTGAGGTCTCGTGGGGGCCTATAGCGAATGTACCCACAAAATCCATCTAACTAAACAATGCAATGCATAAATGCAACTAAAATGAAAATGCAACGATCCCCTCGAACTAACCAAAACCATTCAACAAGCAAATATATCTAAGAATGCAATAAGTCCAAATGGAGCTCGACTAAATCCCAGTATACTAACAATACATAAACAGAACGTGCATGTGTGCGATGCTCATCAGATATACTCCTAATACTAGATCAAAATCATACTCATTCTTCGCCAAGACAATCACAAGTTTATAAATAGAATAGACTGTAAACACTTCATAACCTATAAACACCTCCATCATCATTCGAGTTAGACAGGAATTCATGATTTATTACTACATCTACGACACGTAATACTATACATAATAACACATGCTTATTTAACCGTACAATGGATGAGACCCCTAAAAGCTTATAC
This sequence comes from Kitagawia praeruptora, assembly GCA_037693485.1. Taxonomy (NCBI): domain Eukaryota; kingdom Viridiplantae; phylum Streptophyta; class Magnoliopsida; order Apiales; family Apiaceae; genus Kitagawia; species Kitagawia praeruptora. The sequence continues at coordinate 49,152,953 of CM075348.1, read as the reverse complement.
AATAATACCCATGTAGCGAGCGTTAGGTTAGTGGATCCCAGACTATAAAAGCCTTAGGTCACTAGGCACAAAGTCCCCGCGAACTTAATTGCTCGAGTATTAAAGAGCTCACCCTGGTTAGTTTTGCATATAAACATTCACATAACTTTTTTTTTTCTTTTTTCTCTTTTTTTATATGCAATCTGGAATGAGAATTCTCATTTTCGGCCAACCCTAGACTACTCATATAAATATGAGCTGGCTACTAGCCATTATTGACAAATAGCATGAAATCCTTGGTTTTCCCCAAACTTAGACTTTAGTGATCCTACACCATCAAGGGAATAACGCAAATTCTACATATAATCAAGTGATTAAATTGAAAACAACCAAACAAGCATGACCTCAACCTAGCCCAAAAGCAAACGATGAGACTGTGTAAAAATTGTGTTTTTGAAACATGGAAGTCAATTCCTAGGAACTATAAATCAACCCTCTATTCATCATTACCACACTCAATTAGACATCAACCTACCAATCAGAATTAGCTAATCCTAAGGGATCATGAAATATGCATTCTATGCAAATTCAACTATATGAACTCACATGGTATACGAAAACAAAATAACAGAATGCCCTATATGAACAACGTGCAAAAATATGAACAAACATGCATGAATTAATACTAATATGCAAAATATGAAATCTATATGAACACAATGACACACAAATAACTACTATACACTACTTATTCCCCAAACTTAAAATATTCAATGTCCGCATTGAATGGAAGGTAATACAAGGGAAAGTAGGAAACATACCTACTCATCGGAAGAATCACCTTCATCGGGTGAATCAGAATCTGGCGGTGGATATGGTGTACGAGCTCCAAAAAAAGGCCACTGTACCTGAATACCTGAAGCCTGGAAAGCTACGCCTAATGCATCTGTCATATCTGTGGCATACTCTCGATTGATGTCATGCATGGCATCAATCCTCGTATTAAATCTGCGGAAATGAGGAGCCAATCCTGACATATCAACCCCTCTACGGCGAGGACCTGCTCGAGCAACTCTAGGAGCACCCGCTCCCTCACCTACAGCACCAAGAACCTGGTAACCTAAACCGTGCGGATGTGGAATGCCGCCCAGCCATTCCACCATCCCATCAATAGTAGCATCAACAATAAGATTACCCGGCATCTGCAGCGGCTCATCTGCATCCCAACTAACCCCGGCAGACATACACAAACCCGCTACAATAGAAGCATGCGGAATAGCTGACTGGGTACCTCCTTGCAAGAACCGAAGAATGTTCTGATGCACTATATAGGCCAAATCGATATACTTCCCTTTAAGAATACCCTAGAGAATAATGGCTCTTGGCACAGTCACGTCGCTCGCATGAGATGAAGGCATGATGTTAGCACAAATAAACAAGTTCAACGCCAGTGCGAACTTGTTCATAGCAGAGGCAGGAAAAGTAACCTGCTCAAAAGTGCTCGGCCTTAACTTCCGAACTGTACCCGGCACACAAATCTCGGCCACAATGGCATCTAAATCCACATCATCTCTAGTCTTCTTTACCCAATCTTCTACCCCCTTGGCTTCGTAGGCTGTCCCAAAGTCAGATGAATAGTAGCCGGCCGATAGTCCACTCGCATACCTCGAACCACACAAATACCACTCTTCTCCACCTTAGCGTTAGCATAAAACTCCCGAACAACGCCCAAAGCAATCGAAGAAGGCGCCTCACAAAACCCACAAAACCTAGCCCACGAATCATACGAACTAACTCCGAATGAGTAACCGACAAAAACCCTCTCTCTTTAGCAACCGGTCTCTCCATCAATCTATCATACTTACTTTGAGCTTCCACCGACACAAATTTCTCCCAATTATTTCCACTAGAATCCTCATCCGAGGTTGGACGAGTACTAGTACTGTCTCTTTGACGATTGGGTGCCATAACAATCAATACCCAACTCACAAAATCACCAAAATCCACTAAAAATTTCGAACTCACAAATAACCAAGAACACACAGTCCCTAATAGCGCAAGAACACAATTCGTAATATCAAGATGAAAGAAAGAGATATACCCCAAATACGAATCGGAGAGATGAATCTTACAATCAAAACTCCCACAAACTTGAATCTTGAAGCCTTGAAATTGAATGTAGTGGGATAGAATTGGAATGGGGTTGGATTTGTGTGTATATAAGTGTATGTATAGATGGGTATAAGGTTTTAATGGATAAATGAGAGAGATGAGAGGTGTTGGGATTAGATTAGAAATAGGAGTTTAAGAATTTAGGGATTGAGAGGTTATAAGAAAAGAAATAGAAATTGGGGTTTTGTGTTGTAAAATAGCAAATTTTGGGTAACAAAACAGAGTTGGACAGTCGGGGTCACGCGCTGTGGCGCGGAGTGGGCGCTGCGGCGCGAAGTGGTTTCCGCCGATTTTTTTTTTTTAATACAACTATTAAAAGTTTTACAAAAGCTTACCTAAATGGCGTGGGTTGCCTCCCACGAAGCGCTTGTTTAACGTGAATAGCTTGACTTACTCCCGAAACGCTAAGTTGTTGTCAAAATGGCGGAAACCTTCTCACGATTAAACGTTCCTCCATAGTAGTGCTTCAACCGCTGTCCATTCACCTTGAAAGCATGATCCGGTGTTGTTTCATAAATTTCAACAGCTCTATGTGGAAACACCGTCTTAACAATAAATGGACCCGACCATCTCGACTTGAGTTTTCCCGAAAAAAGCTTGAGGCGAGAGTTAAATAGTAAAACCTGTTGACCCGGCACAAATGCCTTGTGCATCAACCTTTTATCATGCCACCTCTTGACCTTCTCCTTATACATCTTGTTATTTTCGTAAGCTTGCTCACGAAACTCCTCAAGTTCATTCAATTGAAGTAAACGTTTTTCACCCGCCGCCTTAGTATCCAAGTTCAACTTCTTCAACGCCCAATATGCCTTGTGCTCTAATTCTGCAAGCAAATGACATGCTTTCCCATAAACCAACTGAAACGGAGACATACCTAGGGGCGTCTTGTAAGTAGTTCTATAAGCCCAAACAGCTTCATCCAACTTCAATGACCAATCTTTACGAGACGGATTTACTACTTTCTCCAGAATTCTCTTGATCTCCCTGTTAGAGACTTCCGCTTGACCATTAGTTTGAGGGTGATAGGCCGTAGCAACACGATGCGTCACATTATACTTTGCCATCAACGTAGTAAACTGACGATTACAGAAGTGTGTCCCCTCATCACTGATTATAGCACGTGGTGTCCCGAAACACGTGAAAATTTGCTTATGCAAGAAATTCAATACCACCTTAGCATCATTAGTCGGTAAAGCTTTCACCTTGACCCATTTAGACACATAATCCACATCTAGCAAGATATACTGATTATTGCATGAAGAAACAAACGGTCCCATGAAGTCAATCCCCCAGACATCGAAAATTTCCACCTCAAGAAGCATGTTAAGAGGCATCTCATTTCTTCTAGAAATATTGCCAACCCTCTGACAGTGATCACAACTCATCACGAACTGATGAGCATCCTTAAACAAGGAAGGCCAGTAGAAACCTGCCTGAAGCACTCGAGCTGCTGTCTTCTCACCTCCATAATGGCCACCATAAATTGTTGAGTGGCAATCACGCAAAACACTCTCCGTGTCACTATACGGAATACATCGCCTGATCATCTGATCTGCTCCCTGTCTAAACAGAAACGGCTCATCCCAACGGTACCACTTCACATCATGTAGAAACTTCTTCCTTTGAGCACTAGAAAGATCTGGAGGAATAACATTGCTTACCAAATAGTTCACAAAGTCTGCAAACCATGGTTCTTCATCTCGCACCCCAAAAAGTTGCTCATCTGGAAAAGATTCATTGATAAGAGATTTGTCATGTGCATCTTTATCGTGGTCCTCCAAACGTGATAGATGATCCGCTACCTGGTTTTTTGTACCCTTTCTATCCTTGATCTTCAAATCAAATTCTTGCAGTAGAATCACCCAACGAATCGACCTAGGCTTTGAATCCTTATTCGAAATTAGATATCTAATAGGCGCATGATCCGTGTAGACTATCACCTTAGTCCCAAGCAAGTAAGATATGAACTTCTCAAAATTATAGACAACTGCTAGAAGCTCCTTCTCCGTAGTGGTGTAATTAAGCTGTGCATCATTGAGGGTTTTACTAGCATAGTAAACCACATGAAAAACATTGCTCTTCCTCTGCCCAAGCACAGCTCCCACTGCATAGTCACTGACATCACACATCAACTCAAAAGGTTCTTCCCAATTAGGAGCAGTAATGATAGGTTTTGTAGTCAACTTCTTCTTCACCAGCTCAAAAGCTGCTAAACAATCGTCATCAAACTTGAAAGGAACATCCTTCTCCAACAAATTACATAAGGGCTTGGAAATATTTGAGAAATCTTTGATGAATCGCCGATAGAAACCCGCATGACCAAGAAAACTGCTAATTCCTTTAACTGAGATAGGTGGAGGAAGATTTTCAATAGTCTCCACCTTAGCCTTATCCACCTCAAGTCCTCTACTAGATACCTTGTGCCCAAGAATGATTCCTTCTTGCACCATGAAGTGACACTTTTCCCAATTAAGCACCAAATTAGTCTCCACGCACCTTTTCAATACCAAGCCAAGATTATGCAAGCACTCGTCTTACGAAGTACCAAAAACTGAGAAGTCATCCATGAAAACCGCTACATTCATGCCAATCATGTCTGAGAAAATAGCCATCATGCACCTTTGAAAAGTGGCAGGAGCATCACAAAGTCCAAAAGAAACTCGACGAAAAGCAAAAGTGCCAAAAGGACATGTGAATGTGGTCTTCTCTTGATCTTCCGGAGCAATGCAAATCTGATTGTAACCCGAATAACCATCAAGAAGGCAGTAGTACTCATGGCCAGCCAACCTGTCTAACATCTGATCAATGAACGGTAGAGGAAAGTGATCTTTTCTCGTGACCTTGTTCAGCTTCCTATAGTCCATGCAAACTCTCCACCCCGTGACTGTCCGATTAGGGATGAGATCATTCTTATCATTAGCAACAACTGTCATGCCTCCTTTCTTTGGCATACATTGAACTGGGCTCACCCACGAACTGTCTGAGATATGATAGATGATACCTGCATCAAGCCACTTTAGAATTTCCTTCTTCACCACTTTTTTCATGATAGGATTGAGACTTCGCTGATGTTCAACAATCGGCTTACTTCCTTCCTCAAGAAGAATTTTATGCATGCAATAAGAAGGGTTGATTCCTTTGATATCTGCTATGGTCCAACCAATTGCTGATTTGAACTCTCTAAGAATTTGCAAGAGCTTTTCTTCCTCACTACCTGACAGGTTAGAAGCAATAATAATAGGTAATGTAGATGCATCACCTAGAAATGCATACCTCAAGTGTTCCGGCAATGGTTTGAGTTCAAGTGTAGGAGCTTCCTCAATAGATGGTTTAAGATGCCCCTCAGAGTTCTTAAGCTCTGCTATCCCAAGAGATTCAAAAGGCATGTCAAATCTCCTTTTCCAAGGAGCTAAATTTAGCTGCTGAAGTTGTTCGGCTACTTCCTCATCTTCTAAATCATAATCCCCAACTAAAACTCTCTCCAAAAAATCTGACTTTAGCAACTGCTCAATCTCCGTAGTAACTGCAAAATCGACCAAATCCACCTTAAAGCATTCCTCTTCATCTGTTGGAAACTTCATAGCATTGAACACATTAAAAGTGACATTCTGGTCTTGCACCCTCATAGTAAGTTCTCCTTTCTGCACATCGATCAAGGTCCTACCCGTAGCCAAGAACGGTCTTCCCAAAATTATGGGAATCTTCTTATCTTTCTCGAAATCCAAGATAACAAAATCGGTAGGAAAGATGAGCTTATCAACTTTCACCAACACATCCTCCACTATGCCTCTAGGATATGTGATTGATCGATCAACCAACTGTAAAGAGATGTTGGTAGGTTTCGGATCCGACAACCCAAGTTGCATGGATATAGACAAGGGCATAAGATTGATGCTAGCACCCAAATCACACAAACACTTATTGAAAGATAAGTTGCCAATATTGCACGGGATGGTGAAACTTCCCGAATCTTTAAGTTTAGGAGGCAACTTTTGTTGTAGAACGACACTGCATTCTTCCGTCAGAGCAACGGTCTCTAATTCCTCGAGCTTCAATTTCCGAGATAGAATACCCTTCATGAACTTGGCATAGCTCGGCATCTGTTCAAGAGCTTCCGCAAAAGGGATGTTAATTTGCAACTTCTTGAACACCTCTAGAAACTTAGCGAACTGCTTATCCAACTTCTGCTTCTGGAGTCTTCTAGGATATGGAGGAGGAGGATAGATCTGATTGTTCTTTGTAGACTGCTCCGGAAAAGCTTTTTCAACAGGTTCATTGCTCTTTACCACTTCACCATCTAGCTGATCAGCTACCAAGTCAGATTTTTCAATTTCTGGCACTGCAGATTTTTCAACATGCTGATTTTGAACTTCTTCATCTTCCTTAGCGGCTGATTTAGGATCTGTTGTAACCTTTCCCGATCTTAAAGTTACTATTTCACCTATTCTCTGCCTTCTCTCTTGCCTGGATTAGCCTCCGTATCGCTAGGAAGAGTTCCTTGTTGCCTGTTAAGTAAGGCACTTGCAATTTGGCCAATTTGATTCTCCAAGGTCTTTAAAGATACCGCCTGGCTTTTAACCAAACCATCAACCTCAATTCATCCAATTCAGATTTTTTTAGAAGAAGATTGCCCCGCACTTGCATGAGGCTGTTGCTGAAATCCCAGAGGTTGATATGGTTACCTTGGGGCATATTGCTGCTGATAATCTTGATTGAATGGCCTAGTTTGCTGACCCTGAAACTGCTGATAAGGCTGCTGTGGTTGTTGAGCACCTTGATTGTTACTCCAGCTGAAATTAGGATGATTCCTGTTATTCGGATGATAGGTGGCTGGAACTGGTGTAGCAGGTCTTTGAAAATTACTCACAAACTGTGCTGATTCAGAGGAGATAGCACACTGATTCATCTCATGTGTGCCTGCACATAACTCACAAACACTAGCAACCTGCTGAACTCCATAGTTGGTAAGAGAATCCACCTTCATAGTTAAAGCCTTCAACTGAGCTGCAATAGCTGAAGCTACATCAACTTCCAGAAGCTACTTTGCCTTGAGATAGTCTTTGAGTTGGATTTTGATATTTATTCGCAGCCATTTTCTCAATAAGATCATAAGCTTCCTCATAGCTCTTAGCCCATAGAGCTCCACCTGATGCTGCATCTAGCAAAGGTCTAGACTGTGCTCCCAACCCATTGTAGAAACCATTAATCACCATCCAATCAGGCATACCATGATGAGGACACTTTCGAAGCATCTCCTTGTAGCGTTCCCAAGCCTCACATAAAGATTCTTCAGATTGTTGTGCAAATTGAGTTAGAGCGTTCCTCATTGCTACAGTTTTCACCATAGGGAAGAATTTAGTAAGAAACTTCTGAGCAAGATCCTCCCATGTAGTAATGGAACCGGCTGGTAGAGAGTGTAACCAACCCTTAGCCTTATCCCTCAAAGAGAATGGGAAAAGTCTCAATTTCACAACATCTTCCGACACAACATTGAACTTGAAGGTGTCGCAGATCTCAATAAAGTCCCGAATGCGCATATTAGGATCCTCCGTAGGAGCACCCCCAAACTGAACTGAATTCTGCACCATCTGAATTGTGCTAGGCTTGATTTCAAAGTTATTAGCTGTAATGGCTGGCCTAACAATACGAGACTGTATGTCATTGATCTTTGGCTGAGAATAGTCCTTCAAAGCCTTAACTGCCACTGCTGCTCGATCACCCATCTCTACTACTGGTTCAAGTTCCTCTTCGGTTTTATCTACTACCCGCTCTACGTCCTCCAGGTTTCAAGTTTGAGAACGTGTTCGCATACACGCTCAAGTACCTGAAACACACAAACAAAGTAACTTAGTAAGTAACAATCTGAGTCAGTGAACTCTAACGACCACTGATGACAAGCACATAAACTAAAAATAAAACACCGATGATCCCCGGCAGCGGTGCCAAAAACTTGTTTGCACTAAATCACGCAAGCGTACGTGGTCACAAATAATATAGATATAAGTCAATTTCGTTCCCACAGACATCTGGTTTAGGTTTTAATTCAGCTAATGTACCTATGCGGCAATGTATGGTTTTTACTCACTGCTAAGATAATTAACAAGATTGGGTTTTGATTAACTAATTTAACTAAAAAAGCAAATTAACAAAACTAAGAATTACTAAATAACGAGAATTAATATCAAATTACTTATACGAGAATAAACATGGGATCCTAACTTCATTAAATACTTCGCTTAGATCTGACGGCTTTAATCACTATTTGTAATGGTTATGATATCTGATCGGTTAACACCTATACATCCACAAAAGAGATAGAAAATGAATAGACACCAATTATGCTTAGACCCTATATGTCTATAGAATTTGAAAACATAACGGTTGAAGAACAAGTTATCCATAAAGATCACACAGGGCAATATAAGTATTCTTATCTCATACTACGAACCACGTTGATAAACAATCATGAACCTATGCTAGCATGGCAAGTTCTAAACCTCAAGATCCACTTTCACTTCACAAGAGATTAACAGATTAGATGTTAGCTACGCATCTAATAATTAAGCATAACCATACGAGGATATCAATTATACATCACACACAAATCTTTAAAGCATCAAGATACTAAAGCTCCATAAATAAATCCGTTAGAATCCCATGACAACGAATAGTTCATAATTGAACCGTTCGTCACCATGAGATCAATTGAAAACATGATGTAAAACAAAGACTAAATTAATATAATAATGCTAGAATAAAGAGTTAAGAAAACAAATCCAAAATCCAGAGTATCGCCTAATTTAGAAGAATACAAAAGTAGATCTAGATTTCTGAGTGTTGTCACGTCCTTCGGATTCCGTCTCCAAGTCTGAATCTCTAGCTCTATCTCTCTCTGTGTTTTTCTAAGTAATGATACAAATTACAAGGGTAAGATGTGTTTATATAGGTCCTAGAAGTCTTATCCAACAAGAAAATACCAAAACTACATCTTAAATTCGAAACAGGAAAGATAGCAGAATTTTTAGGAGACAAAATCGGATTTTCCAGCGGACCCGCCACGTCGCAGCGCGCTCTCCACGCCACATCGCGCCATTGCAACTGCCTAACCACGCCGGATCGCGCCTGCTGCACCGCAGCGCGCCCCTGCGTCTGCCCGGTGCAGTTTCTTCGCCGTTTCATCATTTTTCTGCTGTTTTCTCCTGTTCTTTCTTCGAGTAATGCCATCCTCAATCCTAGAACTCAAAACTCTCCCAAAATTTGTATGAGAAACTTCATTCTTTGTTCCAATCTTGAAATCCACCCAAAAATCACGAAAATTGCCAACCCTAGCCGAAATAACTAAACCTGCACAACTAACAAAAATGCATAAAAAATACCACATACTTGAGACCAAGTCAATCAATTTAAACCGATATGGAATGCTCCAAGTGGATATAAAATCCACTTATCAATAGTAAAAGTATCCTAAATTAATTTTAAGTTTAATAAACAAAATTTAGAATAATTACCCAAAAATTGGATTTTTAGATCATTGACCCTTAAAAATTTTACATTCAAATGTGTGAATTTTCACTTTAAATACTGCATTTTGAAAAACATTATATATATATATATATATAAAAAGACATATTTAAAGTTACCCTCATATGTTTGAAACATTTTGTTTAATTTTTTGAGAGGTAATAACATTATATTGGATATTTTCCCTTGTAGATGTATTAAGTTTAACTAGCATGAAAGCCCGTGTAAAGCACGGACACAATTTAAATTCATAAAATGTCGGTGTTTTGATTTTTTTAAATAGATGATTTCTAATTTTTGAAACACTATACATCATTAGTGTGGTATTTTATATGAATACTAGTAATAACTCAAATTTCTTACCTAAAGTTCATATATGATTATAACAATATAATCACATCTAACAATTTAAAAAACATAACTTGGAATGATTAAACACTACGTAATTTAAAAATCTAATCACGAGTTAGTAGACTCATGTGTTTATATACAGATAAGTTCTAAATAAGTTTTTTTTATAGATATGAGAATCAAAAACTAATCATAACCACATATTCAAATCTAATTTGCATCTCAACCTTCACCAACATTCACTCCTATGCCCCTTCCATTTTCGGCGACCTTAGACACCATCACTTGCTTTACACTGCCATTAACAAGACCATCATCACTCTGCGATCTTTTGTTGTCACCAAATCGACTACCACTCTGGAAGTAACTGATGAACATGTTTGTCACGAATTCCAGTCACATTCCTGACCACACCTCCACTAATTCATTCATCCCTCTCTCAATAGATTTAAGTTTGTAACGTCGATCGATGACATTTTTACTCAATTTACTACCGTCAACACCATTACCAACAGTTTCGAATATTTACACAATTCTAAATCTGAAATATTCATGTAATTTACGTTTAAAATTTTTAGTGATTTACGTTTAAATTTTGGTAACTTAGTTGAATTCCTAGTGATTTTACTTTGATATTGGTGATTTTGGTGGTGTAAGTGGTGGTGTTCATGTTGTTACAAATAAAATTATGGTAATTTTGGTAGTGGTGCATGTCGTGGTCATGGTAGTGTGATAGTGATTTAATATTCTTGTAATTTATATTAAAATTCGCTAAAATTTTGGTTTGTATTCATGTACATTGTGATATGTTATCTACTAAGTATCATATTTCAATAATACAGTTAAACATTTTAAATCAATTATTTTTAAAAGAGTATATATAATCTATTTTTTAATAAATATTTTTGACCTAACTATGTGTTTTATCTAAATGTTTATCTAATTTGAAGTTCAAATCTTATCTACAATAATTTTTGTTTTGTTTTCCTTAAATTATTTTTTTCTAGTCTATCAAAATATTTTGCCCAATAGCAATGAGAGTGGGGTGTAATCGAGTCGAGTCGAACATTGCTACACTCGAGCTCAAACTCAGCTAAAAAGTTTCGTCGAGCTTGAACTCGAGCTCAAGTCCAATTGGTCCTTTAATTTTAATCTCGAAACTTGACTCATAAAGCTTGAAATCTCGAATCGATTTAACCTATTGTGAAAAAAGTTTGAATATAAACGGTTCTACTTATGTTCTACACGAGTTTAACTTGATAAAATATATGAATTTTATAAAATATTGAATATTTACATTGAAAGATACTTATAATATTAAAAAAAATTAAATATTAAAAGTTCGATTAGTCTCGCGAACCTCAAGAACCGAGTAATTTAAAAATTGAACTTTGGTCGTTAAAGCTCCGATTAGTCCGATGAACAATTCGGCTCAGGTTTGACTATAAAATATATGAGTTAAAAAAAATATTGAACAATATTATAACAAATGAGTTATTGGAGTATGTATTTAATGAGTTATAAAAAGGTTCAAAAAACTTCTTTAGTGTAGTGGTTGGAGATGTGAAAATAATCCTTGCTTTACATAAAGGTCATGGGTTCAAATCTCATGACAAACATTTTTTTTAATATTAATGTGATGGAGGGGCAAATTAGTAAATTACTAAATAGGCTTGAAAAACCTTGTTTTAATAAAAACTAGCATGATAGCCCGTGCAAAGCACGGACCACTTTTTAATTCGTATAATTTTTTTCTAAACGTTGTCATTGAGTCTTTCATTTTTATCTGTTTCACGTGTCTCGGTCTATCTATAATCAGTGGTTGATCGCCGTTTTAATTTCAAAATATTTATAGGATTATTTGTTCAATGTGTGAACGATGACCGGTAAATGCGGTAAATAAAAGTTAATCATTAGCTCTCGCGTATTACAACAATAATAGTGTGCCCTGTAGTCTGTTTTTGTGACAACCCGGGTCACACCCGAGCCTTTTTCCAAAATCGGGTCAAATCCCGTTTCCGAATTTGAAATAAATTGAAGTACACTTGTAATAACCCTAACTTTGGCAATGCTACAGTGATCCTATAAATAGTAAATTTTGAGGTTTTAGAGAAATGGTATATAGGTACTCTATAATGCAAAAATAAAATGAATAAACAGAAACCATATTAGTGTTGTACAATGGAAATAAGTGACTCGAAATGACGTTAGATTTCAGAAATTCCTGAATACGGATTTTGAGGATTTTGACTTCCAAAGAGCTTCTATTGGACATTAAGGAGCATGGAAATATTATAAGAATTATATATTGAGGGATTAGTGAATTTAGATTAAACCAGGGGATTATTAAGTTAAGAGAATACCAAAGGAATTTGGATTGTTAAATGATTTCAAAACCACTGAGATAATGAGGTACATTCGAAACGAACCACAATTAGACGAATATGGAGATTAAGCAACCAAGATTAGTAAAATAACAAGGATACATCCCACATTATCATTCACAAGAATTAGTAACATTATACTTAAGAAAACCAAAAAGGAATTATGAGATCATCAAGGATTACATCACTTTCCACTAATTAGTTTTAAGGGTAAATTAGTCTTTTAACATGGTAAATTATCTAAACATCTTGACAAGCTTCCAAGATACTCTATATTAGTAAGTAATTAGATGAGATAAGATCAAAGAGAAGCAAAAGAAACCTCTTCCCCTTCTTTTTATTCCATTCGGCTATTCAAGAGAAAAAGAAGAAAAATCAAAACTAAAACCCTAGCTCTCTTCAACTACAAATCTAAGGAAAAATCATGGGTGATCTTGGAGGTTAGAAAGAGTGATCTACAAAGTTTCAAAGCCATCTAACTTCATTTACATAGGTAAGGAAAATTGTGAAGTTGATGATGAATAGTAAATGAATAGTAAAATCTTAGTATTAACTTTGTTTTAATGGTTCCTTTAGTTGATCCAAGCTAATTCAAGGTGGTTTAAAGTGTACCCAAGGCTTATTAAGTGTCTTTAAAGCTTCAAGGAGGTATAACTACTCTTGCCTTTTTGTATTTATGATAGATATTGTTTTGGTTAGTGATTAAGTAATGTAGATGTAAAGTTTTAGTGATTATGTGTTATAAATGGTTTGATTGGATGTGGGAATTGTGATGTGGACTTGTAACCAAGGCTGGGATGTAGACCACTTGGTGTATGGTTTGGAATGAGTGTGAAATGGTGGTTTTTGGAGTGGTTAAAATATGGAAAGTATGAAAATATAGTCGTTATAATGTCCGATTTTCGTTAGGAGGTAAATTGCCCTGTTTTGGACCCCGGTATTCGGACGGTACCCTACTGTGTAGGTTACCAATTGACTATGAAATGATAGAGCTTAGTTCATAGATCGTTTTGATATAAGGTGCGTTAAAATCTGATGAACGGTTTAGGAGAAAAGTCAGTAAATGTATCAACTTTGAGGTTAAAATTACCATACTTTAACATTGTTAGAAGTCACGAAATTTTGGGATATGGTAGTAATGTGGTCAAAGAACTATTTCCAGTTGACCTTACATTAAAATTAGAAATTTAAAAATTATAAGAAATTTTACAGTCGAGTGTGGTCGTTAAGGGAAATGATGAAAACCCCTGAAACTTAGATTGAGTTTATAAATGGTTAAGTTCTTGAACCTTTGGGGTAATAATGATACGTTAAACATATATTAAAGTGTCAAGGGTAATGTTATACAAGAGTGTAGTGAGTAAGAGATGTGGTATTCTAACGACGGTCCTTTTGTGTTTATAGAAACTCCGGAGGAAACACGAGCCATACCGTCAGAATATCGCAACCGAGGCAAGATCTTTTCTATCCCTACTTGGAAAATTATGTATCTTCAAAGAAACTTGATTTCATGAAATATATATGTGATGCTATTTCTACTATATTGTTAAGAATAGATCTTCCTTGGTCATTGACCTTAAAAGGAGAAGTATATGAGTATGATATGAAGATGGATATGGATATATATGGAGATGATTATGCATGAAGTGAACATGCCTTATGATTTGAGTTATTTAAAGGAATGGTATCAGTTGTTATCTAGAGTTATATAAAGGAATGGTATCAGTTGTTATCTAGGGTTATATGGTTTATAATGCTATATTATAAATATTCTTTTTGAGTATTAGTGGTTTAATGAATATTATTTGGTTATTATTTACTACTCTTAAATAGACGGGATATTTTATGAACATAAAAGCATATTTGATTTCTTGAATAGAAAAGAGATATCTGAATCACAATCAAAGTGTTATGTTATATATATATATTTTATAGAAATAATGTGCGAGAATGGAAATGATATACGGGAATGGAAATGTGAAATGGTGTTGATAAATGGAATAATGATTTTATAAAAAGGGGGATTAGCAACAAACTTGCGTAAGAGGCTGTGTCAGGGCTGTGTGCGACATAGTCTAGCATTCATGATTCGGCACGAAGATGCCAAGGGAGGATGTTAGCAGGTGGCCTTCCTCCAGGGATGATATTAGCAGGTGGCCTTCATTCCTTCTACCGGTAGTAAAAAAAAAGGACGGGTACGGAGGACGACTGATCATCGTGCCTCACGTATTCGGCAACAGTGAAAACCCCCAAAATTTTTAAATAAAGAATCGACGATAAAGTCAGATTGGTATACTGAAAAGGGAAAATGATATGAAACGATGGAATTATTGTTATAGATGAAGAGAAACTGATTTTATATTAATTTATAAAATTGTTGCATAAGAAGGAAATGAGAAGATGATAGTGAGAGATTTATTCAAGCATTCATATTATCTTGAAACATTACACTGAAAGGGTATATTGATTATTATATTATTTAAGAAGAGAAACTGATACTATATTATCCTAGATTTTTTTCTTATAATAGTAAGTGGATGATGTATTATTAAATAAGAGTTTTATTCTTCCTTAAAGTTTATAATTGGTTACCGCTTACATATGTATATATATGTATACCTGGTTACATTTTAAATTCTAGTTTACAATATTATCTTGCTGAGCTATTATAGCTCACTCTTGCTACTTATCTATATACAGCTAGGTATGCCGATACTACGCAGAACGCCCCGCAAGAGGGTAGGGGGAAGGCGATCTTCTGAGAGCACGCTAGCACCGATTCCTGAGGTAGTGTAGAGGCAGACGGGTTCTGAGAACTTATGTATAATTAAGTGTGTAAGAATGTAATAAACTTTTGGTTGTTGAAATACTTCATGTTGAAGTATTATTCAGCAATGTATTTAAGAATGATTCCGGGTTTGTAATAACTGTTAAATTCTAAACTTTATTATGATGAATGATGTTCTCTGAGCTTATGACTGGTGTGTGTGTGTATTAGTGCGGGGTCAATTGCATAAGTATTAATTGATATAAAAAAAAGACCCAAGAGATATTGATATTGAATGGAAATTGGTCCGTGATGGCCCGGATTATTGACCCTGGATTTGGGGCTGTCACAGTTTGGTATCAGAGCTAAGAGTCATAATGCTCAGGAACAAGTATGATAATAATAAATGTATCAGTTATAATATAAATTGTGAACTTCCATCAAGTTCAGGGGTGGTACATCGCAGGTAGTATTTAATTTAAGCAATGAATATAATTTTATAGACCGTTACTAATAGAATTTTATGTTTTATTATAGGGAGCGGAGATGGGTGAGCCGGGTCAGGACCCCCAGTGGCTAGGACTACCCAAGCAGGAGATTAGAGACTTGCTGCTGGTAGGTGTAGAGGTTCCAGAGTATGCTATCACTGACCTCAGGAGGAGAGTTCACGCGGAGGCCATAGAGAGATACGAGATCAGAGTGAGACTTGAGGAGGCAGAGGAGCGCAGGCAGAGGGATGCTGTAGCCATAGTGCCATACACTGGTAGACCCTATGTAGGACCTGATGGGGCAGGTCCTTCTCGGGTGCGGTCGGATATTCCTGAGGAGGAGATGCCCTTGCGTAAGAGGCCTAGGTTATCTGTTATACCTGAGGAGCCGATTGAGTGGAGGGACATTCACATGATTCCTACTCCTGTCCCACCTGTCCCAGTGCCATCACCTATTCCATCTCCTCTACCTAGCCCTGACCCTTTTGAGGATCCAGCAGAGCCATTTACTCCACCGGGACACTTTATCTTGTCAGAGGATGAGTTGGAGGATGACCCTTCTGAGGATGCCGACACGGAGCCCGTTCCTCCATCTCCACCGGCAGTTCCATCCCCACCATTTGCACCTCCACCACCACCACCAGTGGATGCACCCCCACTTGTAGATGTACCTCCCCCAGTTGATATGCCACCTCAGGAGGCATCTATATTTCCAGCTGGTCAGTTGCCAGCTATTCTCTTGTCAGAGTACTTTGTCCTACAGGGACAGCTGGAGGAGTCCCGTCGGACTATAGATACACTTGTGCAGAGGTTAGACAGAGCGAGAGGAGGAGGAGGTGTGATACCAGATGGGTTGTCTTTGGGCATAGTTAGTATCGAGCTACGGGCACTCGGTGATATTAGGAGGATGTTGGGAGACAGAGGGGATCCAGTATGGAGGGCTCAGATAGTTGATTTAGTCACCACTATGGTAGTGCAGATCAGAGACGTTGTCAGAGCGGCGTTACCATGATTCGGAGTAGTAGTTTTAGTTACTAATCAGACTAGTCATCTTGTGGATGTCATTTTGGGGATTAGGTTAGTTGTTTACTGTCTTAATCCCAGTCTGATTAGAGGACAGCTAGTAGTGCTTTTGTTATAGCGAATTAGTATGTACAGTTATGCTTTTGGGGTTTCGAACCTTGTACTTTATGATGTATGATATTAGTAGTAAAAGACGTTGTACCCAAGTTGTATAATATTTATGTAAATTAATGAAGTTTATGTATTTTGCCTAATTTTATCGTATTTTGATACTAAGTGTTGAGATTCGAAAATATTAATGTATGACAGGTAATTGACTTAAATGAAAAGGTTATTATGCTAAAAGTGATAAGTTTATTTAATGAGGTGGTATTATAACTAGATATTAACTGTGATGTATAAATAAGTTAACTAATGGTATAGTTGTGCATATATGGAAATGATGTATGTTGTACCCTAAATTTGGGTGATTAATGAAGAATATTGTTATACACAGAATCATGCCGCCTAAGCGTAATAATAGAATGAATGCAAGGGAAAATGAGAGAGAGGAAGGAAGTCATAATAGGCAGGGTGAAAACGCTCATAATGAACAAGATCATGAGGAAGAAGAAGATGAATCAACTGGTCAACAGGGAAATCAAGGGGGTGATCCCTTTAACCAATTCATGGAACTATTAAGGCAGAATTTAGCCAATCCACAGAATCCTCAACAACCACCTGTTCTTCCTAATCAGGCCGCTAACTCCTTTCGTACTTTTAAGTCCTTAAAACCCCCTGAGTTTGAGGGAACTATTAACCCAGTAGTAGCCAGAGCCTGGTTAAAAGAGATGGAAAAAGCTTTTGAGATATTGAGGATAGAGGAAGATCAGAAAATAGTCTTTGCAGCCTATCTCTTAAAGGGAGAGGCAAATTTTTGGTGGGAAGCTAAGAAGAACCTAGAAGGAGCGGGAGTGATAACCTGGGAGCGTTTCACTAGGGTATTTTTAGAAAAATACTCCCCTAGGTATCTGGAAAATCAAATGGAAATGAAATTTTTGGAGTTAAAGCAAGATAACCTAACAGTGGCAGAATATGAAACTAAATTTACTGAACTGTCTAGGTTTGTTCCAGAATTTGTGCGTACTGAGGACCAACGAGCAAAAAGGTTCCAACAAGGATTGAAACCATGGCTACGGACGAGAGTGGCACCGTTTGAGTTAACTGATTATGCTGCGGTAGTTCAAAAGGCATCCATTATAGAAGCTGAGAGTGAACAAACCCAAATAGGTCGAGAGAACAAGAGAAGGAGATTTGAGGATTAGAGAGGAGGTTCAAGTGAAGGAAGTTATTTTGGCAAAGCTGGTAAAGGACGAAAATCTCAATTCGTAGGAAAGTCAGGAGTTAATAGGGCTGTTAGCGAGACTGTAAATCAAGGTGGTAAAACCTCGGGAACATTTCAGGCTAATCAATCTCGACCACCATTTCCAGATTGTAACACGTGTGGTAGGAAGCATACGGGAGTGTGTAGAGCGTTAGAAATAAATTGCTTTAACTGTGGACAGAAAGGACACTACCTTAGCCAGTGCCCATCGGCTAATACCAATCCTAGGAGGGACGTCAAGTGTTACCAGTGTGGGAAACTAGGACACATTGCCAGAGATTGCCGTTCCGGTGGATCATCCGCGCCAGGACAGAGTGTGACTGCTTCAAACAGGCCTACTGCTAGAGTGTATAACATGACTTTAGGAGAGGCATTGAAAAAGCCGGATACAGCTACAGGTGAAATATTTTCTTTAATTATTTACTCTTGTAAGTATAAGTGTTCGGTGAGGAATTAACTTGGTCAATGAATGGTGTAAATGAGTTAATAAAATAGATAAGAATAATCTATCTGAGTAGCAAGTAAGATATGCCGATCCAGAGAAAGAAAGTACGAGTATGTGGGGATAAACACACCCTTGTTTAGATATGAACAGGAAATATATATTATAGGTAGTATTTTCTTACAATTGTTTCAAGGAATCTTATTCTAGTCAGATTTCTGGAGGATTTTACAGAGGCAGGATATAACAAGATTGAAGTGTTCATATTTTATGTCATGATAGAGATCAAAATATAGATAAACCATAAGTGAGATATACTACCATTCAGGGGAGGCCAATGTGGTGGCCGATACCCTTAGCTAAAAGAGGAATGAGAGATGAAATAATATAGAATGACTGAAATAGGAGGAAAATTGTAAGATAAAGATAGTGAAAGCACTACGATTGATAAGCTAAATGGCATGTTGATGAATGACAAGCAAGTTATGTTGGTGTAATTTTGCGCAAACAAGATAGAGATATTATGAAGGAAAAAGGATGGAGAAAGTGGAATAGAAGTTATAAGGTGTAGATGAAAAAGGTATATATGGACATTTTCACCATGATTCCGGGACGGAATCCTTTTAAGGGGAGAAGACTGTAATAACCCTAACTTTGGCAATGCTACAGTGATCCTATAAATAGTAAATTTTGAGGTTTTAGAGAAATGGTATATAGGTACTCTATAATGGAAACATAAAATAAATAAACAGAAACCATATTAGTGTTGTACAATGGAAATAAGTGACTCGAAATGACGTTAGATTTCAGAAATTCCTGAATACGGATTTTGAGGATTTTGACTTCCAAAGAGCTTCTATTGGACATTAAGGAGCATGGAAATATTATAAGAATTATATATTGAGGGATTAGTGAATTTAGATTAAACCAGGGGATTATTAAGTTAAGAGAATACCAAAGGAATTTGGATTGTTAAATGATTTCAAAACCACTGAGATAATGAGGTACATTCGAAACGAACCACAATTAGACGAATATGGAGATTAAGCAACCAAGATTAGTAAAATAACAAGGATACATCCCACATTATCATTCACAAGAATTAGTAACATTATACTTAAGAAAACCAAAAAGGAATTATGAGATCATCAAGGATTACATCACTTTCCACTAATTAGTTTTAAGGGTAAATTAGTCTTTTAACATGGTAAATTATCTAAATATCTTGACAAGCTTCCAAGATACTCTATATTAGTAAGTAATTAGATGAGATAAGATCAAAGAGAAGCAAAAGAAACCTCTTCCCCTTCTTTTTATTCCATTCGGCTATTCAAGAGAAAAAGAAGAAAAATCAAAACTAAAACCCTAGCTCTCTTCAACTACAAATCTAAGGAAAAATCATGGGTGATCTTGGAGGTTAGAAAGAGTGATCTACAAAGTTTCAAAGCCATCTAACTTCATTTACATAGGTAAGGAAAATTGTGAAGTTGATGATGAATAGTAAATGAATAGTAAAATCTTAGTATTAACTTTGTTTTAATGGTTCCTTTAGTTGATCCAAGCTAATTCAAGGTGGTTTAAAGTGTACCCAAGGCTTATTAAGTGTCTTTAAAGCTTCAAGGAGGTATAACTACTCTTGCCTTTTTGTATTTATGATAGATATTGTTTTGGTTAGTGATTAAGTAATGTAGATGTAAAGTTTTAGTGATTATGTGTTATAAATGGTTTGATTGGATGTGGGAATTGTGATGTGGACTTGTAACCAAGGCTGGGATGTAGACCACTTGGTGTATGGTTTGGAATGAGTGTGAAATGGTTGTTTTTGGAGTGGTTAAAATATGGAAAGTATGAAAATATAGTCGTTATAATGTCCGATTTTCGTTAGGAGGTAAATTGCCCTGTTTTGGACCCCGGTATTCGGACGGTACCCTACTGTGTAGGTTACCAATTGACCATGAAATGATAGAGCTTAGTTCATAGATCGTTTTGATATAAGGTGCGTTAAAATCTGATGAACGGTTTAGGAGAAAAGTCAGTTTTAGTGAAAGACGTTCGAAAACCGAGAAACCGTAAATGCATCAACTTTGAGGTTACAATTACCATACTTTAACATTGTTAGAAGTCACAAAATTTTGGGATATGGTAGTAATGTGGTCAAAGAACTATTTCCAGTTGACCTTACATTAAAATTCGAAATTTAAAAATTATAAGAAATTTTACAGTCGAGTGTGGTCGTTAAGGGAAATGATGAAAACCCCTGAAACTTCGATTGAGTTTATAAATGGTTAAGTTCTTGAACCTTTGGGGTAATAATGATACGTTAAACATATATTAAAGTGTCAAGGGTAATGTTATACAAGAGTGTAGTGAGTAAGAGATGTGGTATTCTAACGACGGTCCTTTTGTGTTTATAGAAACTCCGGAGGAAACACGAGCCATACCGTCAGAATATCGCAACCGAGGCAAGATCTTTTCTATCCCTACTCGGAAAATTATGTATCTTCAAAGAAACTTGATTTCATGAAATATATATGTGATGCTATTTCTACTATATTGTTAAGAATAGATCTTCCTTGGTCATTGACCTTAAAAGGAGAAGTATATGAGTATGATATGAAGATGGATATGGATATATATGGAGATGATTATGCATGAAGTGAACATGCCTTATGATTTGAGTTATTTAAAGGAATGATATCAGTTGTTATCTAGAGTTATATAAAGGAATGGTATCAGTTGTTATCTAGGGTTATATGGTTTATAATGCTATATTATAAATATTCTTTTTGAGTATTAGTGGTTTAATGAATATTATTTGGTTATTATTTACTACTCTTAAATAGACGGGATATTTTATGAACATAAAAGCATATTTGATTTCTTGAATAGAAAAGAGATATCTGAATCACAATCAAAGTGTTATGTTATATATATATATTTTATAGAAATAATGTGCGAGAATGGAAATGATATACGGGAATGGAAATGTGAAATGGTGTTGATAAATGGAATAATGATTTTATAAAAAGGGGGATTAGCAACAAACTTGCGTAAGAGGCTGTGTCAGGGCTGTGTGCGACATAGTCTAGCATTCATGATTCGGCACGAAGATGCCAAGGGAGGATGTTAGCAGGTGGCCTTCCTCCAGGGATGATATTAGCAGGTGGCCTTCATTCCTTCTACCGGTAGTAAAAAAAAAGGACGGGTACGGAGGACGACTGATCATCGTGCCTCACGTATTCGGCAACAGTGAAAACCCCCAAAATTTTTAAATAAAGAATCGACGATAAAGTCAGATTGGTATACTGAAAAGGGAAAATGATATGAAACGATGGAATTATTGTTATAGATGAAGAGAAACTGATTTTATATTAATTTATAAAATTGTTGCATAAGAAGGAAATGAGAAGATGATAGTGAGAGATTTATTAAAGCATTCATATTATCTTGAAACATTACACTGAAAGGGTATATTGATTGTTATATTATTTAAGAAGAGAAACTGATACTATATTATCCTAAATTTCTTTCTTATAATAGTAAGTGGATGATGTATTATTAAATAAGAGTTTTATTCTTCCTTAAAGTTTATAATTTGTTACCGCTTACATATGTATATATATGTATACCTGGTTACATTTTAAATTCTAGTTTACAATATTATCTTGCTGAGATATTATAGCTCACTCTTGCTACTTATCTATATACAGCTAGGTATGCCGATACTACGCAGAACGCCCCGCAAGAGGGTAGGGGGAAGGCGACCTTCTGAGAGCACGCTAGCACCGATTCCTGAGGTAGCGTAGAGGCAGACGGGTTCTGAGAACTTATGTATAATTAAGTGTGTAAGAATGTAATAAACTTTTGGTTGTTGAAATACTTCATGTCGAAGTATTATTCAGCAATGTATTTAAGAATGATTCTGGGTTTGTAATAACTGTTAAATTCTAAACTTTATTATGATGAATGCTGTTCTCTGAGCTTATGACTGGTGTGTGTGTGTATTAGTGCGGGGTCAATTGCATAAGTATTAATTGATATAAAAAAAAGACCCAAGAGATATTGATATTGAATGGAAATTGGTCCGTGATGGCCCGGATTATTGACCCTGGATTTGGGGCTATCACAACACTGGTCCAAATGTAACATCTTGGATAATGTACAAGTAGTCCAACACAGGCCCCAAAAAAATCATGAATCATGATTTGTTGGTGCAGTTGGTAGTAGTACTTTGCCTTATATAGTCAACTAAAGTCTTCACCCTCCTCCATGTGGGAATGTTACAAAACTTAAAAACAAGATTTACAATGTAACAATATTTTTACCTAATTGAGCACAAAATTTCAAACTAAGTACAATTTAATTTTAAATTTAACAATGAAACATTTTCCATGATAATCCTGTATACTCGTTTAGTAGGATAAAAATACAATATTTTTTTATGTGTTAACCATGTTGAATTCCTTGAGTACAAGAAAGATTTTAAAATTGTTACATAATTAACTCATATTTAACAAAATTTAGAGACTAAGCAGGTGCTCTCTTTGTAATTGAGGTTGCTTTGAAAATACAGTTAAACCTCGATAAATGAATACGCTCGGGACCGGAAAATTTTATTCATTAATCGAGATTATTCATTTATCGAGGTCAAAAATACACTATCTCTATTATGTCGGGACCGGAAAAAATTATTCATTTGATGAGGTTATTCGTTTATCGAATATTTATTTATCGAGGTTCTACTGTAATCATTCTTTACTTTATAAAGTATATTATGATAGTTTGCATTATATTACAATCATAGAGTTTGTCATTTAAAAAGTTTATATTTGAACGCAGTATTATTTATCTATATTACTTATACTATTATATTAAAGACGAATTTAAGATAACCCGTTGATCAGTACAATAAATTAAACTATTTTGAATCACATGCACAATAATTTTAATAGATCTATTATCACTTTTACCCATCTTCCCACCTCATATATACTACAACTTATTCTCTTCTCCTCTCTCTGACCACGTCATATATGCGCATTCATCTTCCCCCGACTACCTTTCTTTTATTTTTGACGACCTTAAATTTGTCATTTTTCCTTCGTCCGACCATCTCTAATTCATATTTAGTAACCTCTCTTCGAATTGTATTTCCAAAATTCCTCAAATTTGATTGACTTCGGAGAGTGATGATTATCAAAATGATGGTGAATACGACAACGACAGAAGTGGAAGAGGTGTCGTTGTAAATTTTATTATAGTGATGATTTATGACATCCACACTCAAATTCACGACATCATCACATATTCAGATCTAATTATTTTTTTGAAACTTGAGCTTTGAAAATTTGATATTTCTGACAAAATTTTCAAAATTTGCATTAAAATTTTGTGATTATAAATGGAATTCTATAATTTCATGTTTAGTGATACTATGATGATGGTGGTGGTCTAATTTTTAGTGTTTATTATTTAATTTTCGTGAATCGTGATGGTGATAATATACACTATTATAAAAAATATGTGCATGAATATTTAAGTTATTGTGATTTGGATTGGAATTTGAATTAATATTTACATACAGTAAAATGCATTTTTTTAAAAACAATTTTTATATAAATACAATTATTTTAATAGTGCCAACATTTGATTAATTGAATATTATCTCTTTTATAATTATGTACAAGCTAGTATCTTATTTGTTAAATATAATCGCTTAATTTTTTGTGTAATCATTATAATCTTATTTATAATATTGTAATTTAATTCAATGTATTTTATCTAATTATTTGATCTGATAATTGATGTAGAGTTGAAATCTCAAATATGAATTATTATTTTCTTTTCTTTTAAAATTTTAGTTTTTTCGATGTAGTTACATATTGTACTCTAATCTAATTACATATTTTATCTAATTATTTTAAAATTTTATTTTTTTCACCCTACTCATATATTTTAATGGATGTCAATCAAAATATCTTGTTTAATGTGTTAGGCCGAATACACAATATATAATCAAGTACTGTATGAGTAAATAACAAGAACACACGTTTTAATACTTAAAACTGTTTGGAATTAATAATTCCTCTCTCAGTGATGTAAAATATCACAGAGAGCTGATTAGGTTACAATGAATGATATTGGTTCACGATAGATACCCTTCTAGGGTTAACCTAACTGTATTTATAAGATATACAGCTACGTACAATCGTTAATTGATTCTCCTAAAATTAAAATATACAATTGATATCAATTACGATTGCTACACGTCTCCTAAGTCAACTCAATCTCTTTGACAGCTATCCAATCATCAAAGATATTGCTTCCATATTTATCTTAAATTAATCTTCAATCTCTGTTGACTTGTAGACGCTTTCAGTAGACAGACTTTAGCAAACTCTGTTACTCTTCTAGCCAGCAGTGTTTGCGCTTCCTTCTGTCAGCCAGCAGTGTTTGCACTTCCTTCTGTCAGCGTTTGCGCTTCCAGCTGTCAGTGTATACTCAAACTCTGCTACGACAAGTTAAACTCTTTTTACCTGTAACACTTAAACACTGACATTAAATCACATCAATTATATCTAACAATCTCCCCCAACTTGTTCATTAGAAAAATGTACAAGTTCACAGTAATTGATGATGTCAAAACAATCACATAAAAACATAGTGTTTAACATATAACCAGAGTTTAATCTTGACTTAACAAAATCTATAGAAAATTCGAATTACTTACAGATTCTGTCTACCTAACCTCCTCAAGATCTGGTGTAGTTCTGAGATAATCTATCAACAGTCTTCTCTCAGCATTTTCAAGCTCTCTTTCCATGACTTCCTTGATCTCTTTTAACTCTGGATCACTCTCATCAGTTTGATAGATAGTAGCTCTTAGATCGTAGATTTTATTTCTCCTCATTTCATTACCCAGTCTTATGAACTTGACTTCCTCTGATTGAGAATTAAAATCAAGAACTGTAATACCCAGATCAGTCTTTAATTTAGCAGTTCCCTTCTTCATCTCAACAAGATTTCCATTCCAATCTCTATATTTAGGAACATACTCTTCAGTAGTCTTCGATCCAGTAAAGGCTTTAGCTCTCAGCATATATTCTCTTATAGAATTAGCAATAAGCTCTGTTCGTCGGTTTCTGACTCTGAATATATGCAGAACATACTGGAGTTCTTCAAACAACTTGAGCTTAATTGCTTCTTCATTCACTCTATACACTATTCCATCTGTCATGAAGTACAACAGAAAGTGAATATCTAAGCTTTTTTGGTGAACTAGCTGAACTGATTCCAATTTGTCCAGATTTTCTTGAATAATACCAGAACCAAGAGAGACAAGTGCAGAGGGATCTCTTGGACTATTACTAAATCTCAAATCTCTTCTCGAACCTAAGCCAGAAGTATTCCTGCCTGGTGGCTTTCCTGAACAAGCAATGTTATGTTGATAACCACCAATCCCTTCAGTTTGTGCTTGAACTGGAATCTTTGGTCTTGAAAATCCAGGTAAAGGTTTGCTTTGAATCTGTACAACTTGTGTGGCAACAGAGGTTGTAACTATCTTTTTACCTTTGCTTTCTTCACCCATCACCCCTTTCAGTTTTAACTTAGCATCAAGCGAAGATTTTCTTACCAACTTTCCTTCTTCTTCTTCTTCCTCTTCTTCTTCTTGAATACCAGTTAAATTCTCTTTAATTTCAATTCCTTTCCTTGCAGGCCTTGAAGCTTTGACAACTTTCTTTCCTTTCTTGGACTTCAATGCCTTCAAATGTTCTTTTTGCAACAGCTTTTCTTCAGCATGTATATCTTCAAGTGTAGCCTCAGAATTTTCCTCACGAAAAATCTTAGCAGCTAACTCTTCATCTGTTTGTGGATTGTCAGTGAATGACAAATCCTTTTGCCTTGAAGTAGAAGTACTCTGAAGATTTGTATCTACCACCAAATTTGACTTTGACCTTGTAGACCTTCCATGTCCATGTCTTGGATTTGCACTTCTTAACCCCTTATCAGAATTTGCACCTTCTTCATCCAGATGATCCTTCTTTGACAGAGTTTGAGTTTGCTTGCACTTAGTTTTAGCAATTCTCTCCCCCTTTTTGACATCATCACCATCTGGAATCAGAATAGAGGTGATTAACTCAAGAAAGTTTGCAATAGAATCAACCTTTTCATTCAGCAAAAGCTGATTCTGTTCAACTTTGCTCAATCTGTCATTAAGAGTCTCCTGAGCTTTGGAAAATTGTTGAAATAGCTTAGAATTAGCTCTTTGAGATTTCTCCTCATGAGTAGCAACCTCTGTTCGAAGATCAACAATTGCCTTCTGATTGTCATCAAACCTGTGATTCAAAGACTTGATCTGAATCACTGTTCCTTGTAGACAAGTGAAAATATCAGGATTTGAAATCTTTGAAGAATTTGCCTTGAGAAAGGTAGCTGCTCTACCAGGAGGAAAAATACAATCTGATTTGTACCAATCTGCAGTTTGCTTGGTCAAATAATTATCATCAATTTCATGAACAGAAGGTCCATCAAAGTCTAGTTTCTCTCCTGTTTTCTGTCCATCAGTTTGAAATTGTTCATTTTCAGCTCCTGTACTCCTGTCTTCAAAAGAATCACTAACTGACACATCAGTAGGTGCAACTGAAGCAATGTCTTCATTTTGAGCAGCAACTGGTTCTTGAGCAACTTGTTTTCCTTTATCACCTTGTGCATGCTCTGAAGAAACAACCTTTGTTGGTTGATCAATCTCCTCACCACGATCAGAAACATGATGTGCATCAGAGTATAACTCTGTGTGAGATGCAACCTCAGTGTCTTCTAATACAACAGTAGGCCCATCTGCAACACCAGTATCAACAGAGTTGGTGACTACCATGGGTGTTGGAGTAGATGCTTCAACATCAAAAGAAAATGGAATGGGAGTTTCATCAAACTCTTCCATTGCAGGTAATGCATCTCTATCATCTGTATCAATCGGAACCTCAGCAATTTCTGGTTCATCAATTTTGAAACCTGTTTCTTCTACAGTAGGTTCTATGATAACCTCTATCTCAACAGTAGGAATATCCTTAGAAATATTCTCTGGAGCTTCAATAACTTGCTCATCATCAGAGTCTGTAAGAATCCTTCTCCCCCTTTTGATTGAAGCACTGCAATTACCTCTTCTTCTTCACTGGAGCTGTCCTCAACTGATGGTAATGAAGGCCTATTTGCCCTTTTAATGACTCTTCTGGTATAAACAGCTCCAGGAGATGTCTGTTTAGCCTTGGAATGCTTTGTGTTAAGGGCAATATGCTTTTGCCTTTTTGGTTTAGATTTTGGTTGAGGTTGAGCAGACTCAGAGTTTGTTGGTTCAATTATTGGTTCAGATTGTGGTTGTTTTGATGTAGTAGGTACAGTGTATGTGGGTGTTGGCTCAGGTGATGATATAGGATGAGAGTGTATGGTTTCAGTGTGATCAGTGGCTAAAGGTTCAGACATTTGGTGCGTTTCTGGTTGTTGTGGCTGTTGTGGTTCTTGTGGTGGTGATTGAGAATCTTGGGGTTGATTTAGAAAGTTTTGCAGGGCAAGTGGCAAAACAAGTTCAGGTAGATCTTTACCAACATCTTTATTAGTCATATCAGAGAATATTCTCTTATTGACTCGAAAAGGTTGAATCACATCAGCTGCATCAATTTCTAATCCAGGTACACAGGCATTGAACAAAAGTTGACAAAATCTAGCAAAATAGACTGTAGTAGACTTTGACAATTTATCGCCTAAATTCATTAACACATATCGACCAAAATCAAAATTACTGCCATAGAGTAGAGAATACCCAATTTGCAGACTATCCATAGGAATGGCATCCCAGTTGGTGACTTTCTTCTGGAATGTCCTGGTGATACAGTCAAAGAAAAAATTCCATTCCTTTCTAAGATTTGGCCGTTTGACACTGCCTAGCTTTGCCAGAGAATCCATGTAACCAATTTCTGTTAACATGTCCCGCAGATTTTGCTCAGAAACAATAGCATATGAGGTATGTGTGTCGAAGTCCATGGTCTCTCGAACAGTTTGTGGAGTTATCACAAACTCTTGTTCATCATGAGTGAAGATTATAGACGGAGTCCCATTCTCTCCTCCATCTATATACCTTGAGTTTTGCCAGAAAGTGGCAATCTGAGATGCAGATTGAACAGCAGGTTCAATCAATGCTTGCCCAATCTCAGAGTCACGGAGAAAATTTTGTATAAGATGAAACGCTTCGGGAGCACGGTCGTTCTCAAGTAAAGCTGCAAAATTGTTAGGAACAAAACGAAGACCAAAAGTAGTAAAGGGTTTAGTCGCCATTAGATCGAGAAATGAGCAAGTAATGACAGTGAAAATGATATGTAGGAAAGGTGTTTGTGAAAATGTCGAAACGAAAAACACAAAGGAGTTCTGTGGTTGAATAAAGTGAATATGAGTGGAGGTTAAGTGATAGGAACAAAAGTGATTTGAGTAGTAATTAAAAATTAAAACTCAATCGTTTTTTACATTGAAAACACGCAACCGTTCCTAGAGTAATGTAAAAGTGGGACACAATAATGGGTGAGTGGGACACGTGTCAATCATGCAGCGAAACAATCAATCATGCGCAGTAAAAAGCAATTATTACCGCTGTCTTTCCTATTATCAAGACACTTTACCACATTTACACTCATTAACAGTTGTCAAACACTCTATTTACTCCAAAATTTTCAAATTATCTTAATGAAAATTTACCTTAGAGTACGGAACACAATCCATCAGTGTTTGTCAAATTTTCCAACTTTATCACTAAAACCCTTTCAAAAATTGCACAGTTGTGAATATATGTGTGTGTGTAGCAGAGGTTACCAAATCAATTTTTATAGCATCTAATATTTCATAAAATCCATAAAATGAATCAATAAACACCGAATGCAAAAACTCTCATATTAAACACTGATTATGTGATGAATGCTAAACTCCGTAGTTTCTTAAATACAGAAATCTGAATAACCCTATTCCCATTGATGTTCATGATTATCCAAATAAGCACACAGTCATTATAGACAAAAAGATCAAGAGATAGGTATCAAAGCATCATTCAGTGAGTAACATGTCAGGGATTTGATAAACTCACAAACTTTCAAAGCACACAAGTGTTTAGGTGAAGTGTTTTCACTCAAATTCAATCAGTAAAAGCAGATACTTCCATAGGCTTGAATTTCCACCAAATCTACACTACTTTGAGTACATATATGCACAAATCATAAGGACTTTATTCAGGGTTGTAATTTAGTAAAATCAAACAGGTGAGAAGAGATGTATTAAATGAATAAATGGCGAACTGAACAAATTAAAAGACCAAAGTGTTCAGTCACACTGTTAGTACATATTTGTACAAGATGATCAGCATATATACATTTTTTTTATGTACATATATACTGAGAAAACTTTCCTTATGTTGAGAAACTCTCACCTACTTGCATTTGATTTTCCAAAAGAATATAACTGCTCTTTATACGTCAGAGTTTAAAAAAAATGAGAAGTTAATGAGGCTCAAAGGGGTTTACTAAGGGTGAAATTTATGAACAATGTTTGGAGAAAGATGGTAAATCCTAGTGCCTTTATCATTTTCATGCACACACATATCATGTAGTCTCAAAATGGTTTAACACAAGTTCTAGAGCAACATACTCACTGATGAACATCACACATCAATAAAATCTGATTGATATAAAGTGTATCAATCACTTATTTGGCTCAAAATCTCACAGGGTGTAGACATGAATTGGTTCTCACCAAACTAAACAATGACACATCTCAAGTTTTAAAATTTTCACAAGTACAAACAAGGAATCATCAAGAACTATGTATATGTCTTGGGAACAGAGTGTCACTTATCAGAGTTTAGAGTTCATCAATATCAGAAGTTATTCATGAGAGGCAATGCACTCAGTATTCATAGACTCAGAGTTTAGGACCAAATAAACTAAGAGATGCTGTAAATATGAAACAGTATCATGCTGTGTTAACTTACTGCACAGTTTCTGATTAGATCACAGTGACTCAGAAAGAGTCTTGATTTAATCACTGAGAATCATGCTTCATACATATTTCTTCATTGGTGTTTTCATCCAGACAAAGATCAATTCAGAATTCATAGAGTTTATCAAACATATTAACAGTGTATGACAGACAGACATGCTGACAGAGTTGAACAGTGTGAAAACAAAAACATGTGAACAGAGTCTACATAACAGAGTTTAATCAACAAAGTTCACCTAGAACTTAATAATTCACAGTAAAATGAGCAACACATTTTATAAGAAAATTTTGAGTCTAACCAACATTTTTAGTCAAAACCAGAGACCATTCCTAGTTCATTGACCAGCCTTGTAAATGTTGCTTCACTCAAGGGCTTGGTGAAGACATCTGCAAGTTGTTGATCTGTAGACACAAAGTGGAGCTCAATGTTGCCTTCCTCTACATGCTCTCTGATAAAGTGATACCTTATGCTGATGTGCTTGGTCATTGAGTGTTGTACTGGATTACCTGTCATTGCAATAGCACTTTGGTTATCACAGAAAATAGGTATTTTGCTATACCTCAATCCATAATCCAGCAATTGATTCTTCATCCATAGAATCTGTGCACAGCAGCTACCAGCAGCAATATACTCTGCTTCAGCTGTAGATGTGGATATTGATTTCTGTTTCTTGTTATACCAAGAAACAAGTCTGTCACCAAGAAATTGACAACTTCCACTGGTGCTTTTTCTGTCAATCTTACAGCCTGCAAAGTCTGCATCAGAGTAGCCAAGTAGGTTGAAATCTGATTCTCTTGGGTACCACAGCCCTAAAGTTATAGTGCCCTTGAGATACTTAAAAATCCTCTTCACAGCTGTTAAATGTGGTTCTCTTGGATTTGCCTGAAACCTTGCACACAGACATGTTGCATACATGATGTCAGGTCTACTTGCTGTTAGATAGAGAAGAGAGCCAATCATTCCTCTGTAGCTTGTCATGTCTACTGATGATCCTGTATCTTTGTCCAATTTAGTTGCAGTTGCCATGGGAGTTGTTGCAGATGAACAGTCAAGCATGCCAAATTTCTTGAGAAGATTTCTGGTATATTTTGCTTGATTAATAAAGATTCCATCATCTGTTTGCTTCACCTGTAAGCCTAGAAAATAACTTAGCTCTCCCATCATACTCATTTGATACCTGGACTGCATGAGTTTGGCAAACTTCTTACAGAGTTTATCATTAGTAGATCCAAAAATAATGTCATCAACATATATCTGAACTAAAAGCAAGTCACTTCCAACTTTGAAGTAAAACAGAGTTTTATCAATTGTACCTCTGTTGAACCCACTTTCTAAAAGAAATTGAGCCAGAGTTTCATACCATGCTCTTGGTGCCTGCTTAAGTCCATAGAGTGCCTTGTCTAGCCTGTAGACATGGTCTGGATATTTTGGATCTACAAAACCAGGTGGTTGTTCAACAAACACTTCTTCTTCAAGTTTGCCATTCAGAAAAGCACTTTTCACATCCATTTGAAACACCTTGAATTTCTTGTGAGAAGCATAAGCAAGAAACATCCTTATTGCCTCCAACCTGGCAACTGGAGCAAAAGTCTCATCATAATCTATCCCCTCTTGCTGTGAATAGTCTTTTGCCACAAGTCTGGCTTTGTTTCTTGTAACAACCCCTTCACTATCAGTTTTGTTTCTGAAAACCCACTTAGTACCAACAATAGACCTGTTCTTTGGTCTTGGTACTAGTGTCCACACTTCATTTCTCTCAAATTCATTTAACTCTTCTTGCATTACTGTTATCCAGTCAGCATCTTTAAGATCTTCTTCAACTTTCTTTGGCTCAGTTTGTGACAGGAATGCATGAAACAGACATTCATTTGTTGTTGCACTTCTTGTCCTTACTCTTGCATCTGGATTACCAATAATCAAATCAGGTGTGTGAGATTTGGTCCATTTCCTAGCTGAAGGCAATTGACTTCTTTCAAAGTTGGATCCTCCCCCTCGATCCATGTTCTCCTGATTTTCTTGATATCTTTCTTCATTCTCTGAGGCTCCCCCTGAATGTGACTGCTCAGTGTGTGAACTGTCAGATTTTGTACTTCCAGAGTTTGAGTCACCAGAGTTTGATTAAGAATTTTCAGCTGAGTCATTATCAGAATTTGAGTTATCACTTTGATGAGTTTCTTCATGCTCCCCCTCAACTGGTTCTTCTCTTGTTTCTGGCTGAAAGGTCTCTTCAGTATTTACCAGTAGAGGTTCAGAGTTTATCTGATCAGAGTTTGTCAGATCAGATTCATCAGAGTTTAAATCTTCATTTTCGAAGTGTAGTTGATCATGTTCATTTACATCTTCAAGTCCAGTTATTTTCTTGTCATCAAAAGACACATGAATAGATTCCATGATCACTCTGGTTCTCAGATTATAAACTCTAAACGCCTTAGTTGACAATGGATAGCCAACAAAAATTCCTTCATATACCTTCAGGTCAAATTTGGTCAACTGTTCAGGATGAGTTTTCAGCACAAAGCATTTGCACCCAAAAATATGAAAATACTTCAGGTTTGGCTTCTTTTCTCTCACCATTTCATATGGTGTTTTTCCATGCTTGTTGATCAGAGTAGCATTCTGTGTAAAACAAGCTGTTTGAACAGCTTCTGCCCAAAAATAGGTTGGTAATTTTGCTTCATCAAGCATAGTTCTGGCAGCTTCTATCAAAGTTCTATTCTTCCTTTCAACTACACCATTCTGTTGTGGAGTGCCGGGTGCAGAAAACTCTTGTTTAATTCCTTTGTTCTTGCAAAATTCTTCAATTGTTGAATTCCTAAATTCAGTTCCATTGTCACTTCTGATAATCTTCACTTGATTCTTTGACCCTTTGTCCAACTGCATTATATGTTCTGCCAGAGTTAATGAAGTTTCATCTTTCTTTGCTAGAAAATACACCCAAGTGTATCTGGTGTATTCATCAACAATGACTAGAGCATATTTCTTCTTTCCAAGAGAGATAACATTCACTGGACCAAAAAGATCAACATGTAGAAGATGATAAGGATCAACAATTGAAGACTCAGACTTGCTTTTGAAAGAGGCTTTTCTCTATTTGGCCTTTTGACAAGAATCACACAGGCCTTCTGCATTCAACAAAGACTTTGGTAGTCCTCTCACAAGATCATTCTTTATTAGCTCATTGATGTTGTGCAGATTTAAATGAGAGAGTTTCTTATGCCACTTCCAACTCTCTTCACTGGACATCCTTGTTGACAGACACACTGCTTTGCCATCAGAGTTTGTTGACAATTTTATTTCATAGATGTTGTTGTGTCTGTTTCCAACTAGAGCAACTTTCCCTGTAGATTTACTTATGACTTGGCAGTATTCAGGTTGAAAATCTACATGATATCCTCTGTCACAGATTTGACTCACAGAAAGCAGATCATGCTTGAGTCCTGGAACCAGAGCTACATTTGTGATGATGACACTTCCAAGATTAATATTGCCATATCCCAGAGTATGTCCTATGTTGCCATCTCCATAGAAAACTTTTGGGCCAGCCTTCTCCATATACTCTGATAGCAGGGCTTTATTTCCAGGCATGTGTCCTGAACATCCACTGTCCACGACTAGGGTACTTACCCTGGTGCCCTGCAATCACAAACAATCACTGATTGTTAGTTTTAAGGATCCAGACTTGCTTGGATCCTTTTGCTTTATTGAATCTGTTAGTTTTTGCAGCGGATTTTTCATTATCAGAGTTTAAACTAACATTTTCAGTCTTAGCACTTGCAGAATTAACTTTAACCCATTTCAAATTAGGTTTCAGTTCATAATAATTATGATAAATAGCATGATAATTCTTTCAAGTATAAATTGAGTGCCAAGTACTTCCACAATGTTTGCACAGAGTTTGTGGTCTCGGTTTGACTTATCCTTTTTCACTCCAGATTTGGAGGGTAAAGAATTAATGTCTTTGTTCTTCCTGCAAAAACTAGTAAGATGATTAGTGCTACCACAGTTATGACAAGTTTTTCTAGGTGCAAGTGTAGCAAGCATTGGCCTATTTCCTGATGTAATGCCTACTTTTCCATTTCTGTTTTTCCTAGGAATTTTCTGTTTATTGACAGATTTTATTTCTTTAAGCTTTTGCTTAAGTTGTTTATCTGTCATTGAACCAATGTTAACCTGTTTGGCACAGGTTTTTACTGGCTCATTTTCAACAGCTCCATGTTCAGTTTTAACAGTACCATGAACAAATGTTCCAAATTTCTTAGAAGAAAGTGGTGGTCTAATCTTGACTGTATTCTGAAACCTAAGTACATCATCCTCAGAATAACCTAGACCTACTGTGTCTGATTGAAAAACCTCTTGAGTGTCTTTTCCAGAGTGTGTCCAAGTTTTAATAATGTGCTTTGCATCCTCCAATTCAGATTCTAGTTGCTTATACTTACCTAGCAACTCCTGTTCTATAAAAACAGCATCATCTCTTTCTTTCTGAATTTTATTCATGTTTTCAAGTTTTTCTTCAACAAGTTTATTTCTTTCTTTGAGTTGAGAACACTCATTCTTGATTCTCTCATTTTCTAAAGTCTGATCCCTATAACTGATATGTAATGCTTTAAGATAAATTCTCAATTCAATTATATTATCAGTATTATAAGCATAGGTAGTTGGAGGTACCTTAAGTTCAGAATCTTCATTCTGAGTAGAGGCCATTAGTGCATAGTTCACCTCCTCATCTGAATCTGAGGTGTCTGCCCAGTCTCTGCCTTTGGTGTAGAGTGCCTTTTCAGTTTTACCCTTCTTGCACTCAGGAGCATAGTGATCCATCTCCTTACACTTGTAGCATTGAATCTCAGACTTATCTTTCTTCCCAGATTTGGAGTCCTTTCCCTCAAATTTGCTGAAATTTTTCCTGTCAGACTTTGAGAAATTCTTGGAGAATCTCTTTCCCTTCTTGAAGTTCTTGAATCCCATCTTCTTGAAGGTCTTTACCATCAATGCAGCCATTTGCATCATCTCTTCATCATCTTCAGAATCAGATGATTCATCTGTGTTTGATTCAACATCAGTGTTTGATGACTCACTTTCTAAATGAATGACCAAGGCTTTTCCTTTTGCCTTCTTCCTTGATGCCTCTCTTTTTGAAGATTTTTCTTCAACTTTCAGAGCAACAGACTTTGACTTCCTGCTTGATCTCCTGTTTCTTTCAGTCCATAGATTTCATCAATCTCAGTATCAGCAAGATCATAGTTGTCTCTTATAGTGGTTGCTTTCACATCCCACTTTTCAGGTAGAGAAAGAAGAAACTTGAGATTCGAGTCTTCTAGATCATATTCTTTGTTAACCAATGATAGATCATTGAGCAGTTTACAGAATCTGTCAAATGTTTCTGTCATGGTTTCTTCAGACTTTGCCTCAAAATGCTCATACTCCTGTGTGAGTATGTTCCTTCTATTCTTCTTGATTGCAGCAGTTCCTTGACATCTAACCTCAAGTGCATCCCAAATTTCCTTTGCAGTTGTGCAATTAATCACTTTGTTAGACATAACATTGTCTAAAGCACTGTGAAGTAAATGCCTTACTTTTGCATCCTTAGCAATAGATGAAAGATCCTCAGCAGTTAGATCTTTCTTTTCCTTAGGAATCACCTTTGATTCCTCACCAGCAACAGCAGCAGTTAACTTTGTAGGTTTATGAGGACCTTCATAAATTCTATCAAGATATTCTGGATCTTTGGCTTCCAGAAACATGGTCATCTTTACCTTCCAGATTGCATACTCTGATGGCTTGAGTATAGGAACCCTAATCGTTTCATACCTACTAATAGTAGTCGGGGCTTTCTCAGAACCTGATGGAGGAGGAATCTCTGCCATTGATTACTATTGTGTTTTGAATCTTAAACTGTAATAAAGTAACAGATTGGCTCTGATACCACTTGTTAGGCCGAATACACAATATATAATCAAGTACTGTATGAGTAAATAACAAGAACACACGTTTTAATACTTAAAACTGTTTGGAATTAATAATTCCTCTCTTAGTGATGTAAAATATCACAGAGAGCTGCTTAGGTTACAATGAATGATATTGGTTCACGATAGATACCCTTCTAGGGTTAACTTAACTGTATTTATAAGATATACAGCTACGTACAATCGTTAATTGATTCTCCTAAAATTAAGCTATACAATTGATATCAATTACGATTGCTACACGTCTCCTAAGTCAACTCAATCTCTTTGACAGCTATCCAATCATCAAAGATATTGCTTCCATATTTATCTTAAATTAATCTTCAATCTTTGTTGACTTGTAGACGCTTCCAGTAGACAGACTTTATCAAACTCTGTTGCTCTTCTAGCCAGCAGTGTTTGCGCTTCCTTCTGTCAGCCAGCAGTGTTTGCACTTCTTTCTGTCAGCGTTTGCGCTTCCAGCTGTCAGTGTATACTCAAACTCTACTACGACTGCTTTCATTAACAAGTTAAACTCTTTTTACCTGTAACACTTAAACACTGACATTAAATCACATCAATTATATCTAACATAATGTATATGTAGTTAATATGAAATATTATATAAATATTAATGAAATCTATGTTATTCACTTTATTTTATTTTTTTCGTATAAATGGAATCATAATCATTACATATTCTAATCATTTGTATGATATACATCTTAAAATAGATATAGTGAGGAGTTTATTCATGAATGTGGTTAATGATTTGAAGATATGTATCAAAAGTTGAGTTGGTTTAATGGTTGTGGGTGTGAATAAATTTTAAAATAGATATAGTGAGGAGATCATTCATGATTGTGATTAATAATTTTAAAATATGTGTCAAAAGTTGAGTTGGTTCAATGGTTGTGGGTGTGAGTATAAACTCATGTGCACAATGGGGTAATGGGTTCAATTCCCATGAAAATCAAAAACTTCTTTAGTGTAGTAGTTAGGGAGATGTGAAAAGAATCATTGCTTTACATAAAGGTCATGGGTTCAACTTTCATGACAAACATTTTTTTTTAATAATATATAATATATATATAAAGGATTATATTTTTTTATAAAAATAGTATCTAACAAAAGGTGTTAGAATTTAGGGTGATGCCCATAAATAATCATTTTTGGGATCCATTTGCCCAAAATACTGATTTCCAAATTTTTGGCCCTAAATACTGACGGGATATGTTGTTTCGTGCTCCGTATTGTAAGGATACGTTACTCCTTCCTCCGTATTGCTGGGATACGCTGCCCCGTGACACGTGATAGAAACAGTTACGTTACTCCTTCCTCCGTAACGTGCAGACACGCTACTAGTATCTCCGTATTACATGGTCACGCTGGTACACATAAGTGAACAGTAGCTGAAGATACGCATTTATTACATGTGTTGACTCGTAAACACGCAAGTATACGCGATCACAAATAGCAAGTGATAAGTAAGATTCGTTCCGCAGAGACTAGGTGTAATGCCAATTTTAGTGCGCATGCAATAGTGTATGGTTACTTCTTATTGCTTGAACAATTATCAAATTGGGTTTTTGTTTAAACTAATTTAATTAACTAAGTGCAAGTAAATTAGAAAAGAGTTCTTAATATGAGAAGGCATGGGATTCCAATTTCATCGAAACTTCACTAAAGGTTGACACAGTAAATCGATACGGGTGATAAACAAGATAATTAATCAGATAACACTACAATAATACGAGCTACCTTTCAGTACACTCATATCATACCACTTAATATCCACAAAAGATAGAAATCAAGAGGACACCATATTACGTTCAAATCATATATGTCTATACAATCTGGAAACACAATTGGTTAAAGCACAAGTTATCTTTTGTAATTACATGGGGCAATATGAATTGGGTAAAATCATACTACTAATCAAGAATAAACAATTAATTCATGAACCCATGCTAATATGGCTTATTCTCAATCCTAGAATCCACTTTCGCAATCATCAAGGATTAATAAACTAGATGCTAGCTACACATCTATCAATTAAACCAAACCATATCAGATTATCACAATAAAATCACCCAACATCGATCACATGTCATACACAATAATTATGAAATCGAATCCATTGGAACCCCATGATAATGTTTAGTTTATGTTTGAACTTAGCACCATCATGGGTTCAATTGATAACATAATTAAAACAAATCTTGGAATAGATATATAAAAACTGAATTAAGAGGAACAAATAATTGAAATCCAAACCGAATACTAGAACCAATAGTTCTAATAAGAATACAGATTTATTCTCCTTGCTTTGCTTCTGAAAGATGTGTCAATCTCCTTCTTCTGCTCTGCGTAGAAGAAAAACTCTCTGTAAACCCTAGATAAAGTGTATGTAAAGTCGCGTCTCTATCTTCCTCTCTAAAAGCAAATAATATTAATAATAAAACTCCCCCTAAAATCTGATCTCTCCCCCCTAATAAAAGTATTTTTAATGTTTTAATAAATTTTACAAAAAGAAATCCATAATTAAATAGGATTTTAATGTAAAATTCGCTGCTGACTTTGTTCCTCTGTTTCTGGGCTGTTCCAGTGCGATTTTACTCTTGGGACCACCTTGGAATTAAAGAAAATTCTCTAAGCTTCGCGTGGACAGTAAGATCGTCAAATTCTGACTTCTGGAACTCAAGATACGGCCCAAACAGTGTAGGCAGCCCGTATAACCCAAAATTACGAATTTCCTCTAAAAAAAATCTCCAAATTCAGCTCTTTATTCTCCAATCCTTCCAAGTTTAGGATTCCTTGCTTTCTACAATAAAACATTATAATTTATTTAATAAAAATCCAATTAAATGCAAAATAGAATTAATATGAGGAATAAAATCATGTAAAATACAGATAAATATATACTCTATCAAATATCCCCACACTTAGCATTTGCACGTCCTCGGGTAAATAAAGAAATAAAACTAATCTAACTAACTAACTAACACCATTTTCGTAGGTGACACGATTGCATTGAGCATATGCAACAAGCCGTTAAACCCCTAGGCAGCCCTAGTAGGACGAGTGTTGTCTCGTGAGGGTTTATAGTGAATATACCCACAAAATTCATCTAACCATGCAAAAGATCAATGCTAACACAACACCACACACACCAGTCCTCTCATGCCACATCAACTTAAGAATCAAAGCAAACATACGATGTCTTGGTGTCGAAAGTGCAAGTATTCACGTAGTCTACTCAACCAACATGCAAAAGGTCATAAAAATTCATGTCAAGTGTAAAAATAGTTGGTAATCATGCTAAGCCCACAAGAAATACATCTTTAAGTCTAAACCTGGGATCTCCTATGCCAAAACAAGTAATAACTCACCTTTCACTCAAAAACGAATCTTCACTCAAGGTTAAGTGTATCACTCAATTCCAACAAAATCATAAACACAACTTGACACTCGCAATCAATCTCACTCTCAACACAACATACATCACTGATGACAATCAAAAGGTCTTTATTCGGGTTGTAGCGTGGGCTAGGGACCAGGTATGTCAAGTAAAGCTAAAATAGGTTAAATGTCAAAAACTAGCACCCAACAATAATCATTATTCAATTCCCTTTCTATTAAAACAACAAATACTTCCCCACACTTGGATTTTTCAATAACCCTTACATAATAACTTGACTAGTCGAATGAAGAAGGATCATACAAACATAAGAATGCTCTCAAATTTATTTTTTTTCTTTCTATTTTTTTTTTCTGAGAGCTAAGGAATAAGCACAATGATCCATAGATATTATTATGTATTTCGACTAACAAGCATCAACCAAAATCAATATTCCCCAATGGTATGATCATCAATAACCCCCCTTTTTATGAACACCTTATTACTCCCTTAAGCAGGATACTAGCCTTTGACAATTTAGGTTCAAATTCAATGTAAGGCCAATAGAATAAAAAGGATAATGGCAAGTAATGTGGTGTGTCACCAAAAGAATATGATTAAGCTCAAGGGTTAACTAATTGATCATGTTTAAAAGGTGTGGAAATATGGGAAATACGAGGTTAAACCTAAGTGCCTTTATCATCTCATCATCAAGTAATGTCATGCATTTCAAGAAAGATCTCAAGTAAGTGCTAGCAATGCAAACAACATGTGGACACTCAAGCAAATGAAAAATCATGCAAAAGATATGCATATAGGCTCAAAACTCGCTTGGTGTGACAAAACATAATCAATCCCAAGTAACAAGACTCTCTAACGCACCTACTTGTACTCAAAGCATGTAAACCAAGTCATCTTACACATATTCATGTCATTCTAATCACTTACCACATTCAATTAAGTCTACAAGTTTCAACTTGCTAGTGAAAATATGTGCACAAGAACAAAGCACGTCACTTCTCATACAAAAGCGTCAACAACACAAGATTTCAATAGCATGCATGGGTGCATCAAGCAAAATACAACAAGTAATCGTTTTGCATGGCTAGAATTATTTTTGTGATTTTTAATTTTTAATTTTTTTAATTTTTTTTTATATATATACACTACTATTGAGAACACATCCCCACACTTAAATGGGTCATTGTCCTCAATGACACAATAAACAATTAATTCTACAATAATAATAACTATACTAAAAAGAAAAGAAAGAAAACTCCCCTAAAGATGCTTGGTGAACAACAGAGATGCCACATAATCAGTGCTCTGTACATACAAGCTGAAAGAGCGCGCTAAATCTGTACATGTTAGGATCACATATACGAACATATATTACATAAACTATATAATTAAGTATAGTTTTTACATTATTTTCATATGATACATATAATATTAAGAAAATATAATATATAAGTAAATAATAAAATTAATACAAGTATATACTTAAAACCTAAAAAGTATACATAAAATTAATAAAGTATAATAATATATGATAAATTAAAT
Source organism: Kitagawia praeruptora (assembly GCA_037693485.1). Taxonomy (NCBI): domain Eukaryota; kingdom Viridiplantae; phylum Streptophyta; class Magnoliopsida; order Apiales; family Apiaceae; genus Kitagawia; species Kitagawia praeruptora. The sequence continues at coordinate 49,111,527 of CM075348.1, read as the reverse complement.
ATTTAATAATATAAATTAATTATACAATTAGAATATAATATAAAATAATACAAATTTAATTAATATTATATAATTATATGATATAAATAATATTATAAAATCAAATAATTTAATATAATACAATACAAATAATTATGTAATATAATACAATAAGTTTACTTAAAATATTATATAACTATAATAGTACAAATAAACTAAATAAAAGAAGTATTAGTTAATATATAACAAAACTAAACAAAGTACGTAGTAGTAGTTGGTCAGGGTAGTAAGTAGACAGTAGTAGTACAGGGGCGCGCGAAGTGAAGTAGCGCGCGAAGTGGCGCGTCGAGTGGACCAGCTGAGCACAGGGAATCTCACACCGCAGGAAGCCAAATCACACTGCGTGTCAATATTTTCTTTTTCTTCCAGGGATTAAAACACCGTGGGGAGAAAACAACACACTGCAGTCCGCTTTCTCTGTCAACAGTTTTTATTTTACATGTCCTGGAGTCATCTCGCGCACCAAGGAATTTTTATTCATCTCGCGGGTAGACTAACACTTCTTGTTGAACCTATAAATTTTCTACAAAACTTCACACAAAATTCATCAAGGCACCTTGTGGGAGTTAAAAATAATGAAATAAAATTATCTATCTCTAATAATAATAATAATAATAATCATATCTAGCCTAAAAACAAATCAACACAAATTTACTAAACTTACAAATATTTTGGGTCGCCTCCCAACAAGCGCTTGTTTAACGTCATTAGCTCGACGTTTTCACGATTTTCCTCTTGAAAATTTTCTGCACCGCATCTCTATAAGGCCATTTAATGATCTTTTCTGGAGCAACATTTTCAATGACAAGCTTTACCCGTATTCGCTCCTCACAAGATCTCTTAACAACATTCTCCCGCCTACCTGAAAAGTTAGCAGCAATAACAATAGCAAGCAAAGGAGATGAATTACAAGAAACATACCCCAGGTGAACTAGCAATGTTTTGAGCTCGAGTTCGGGAGCTCCTTCAAATGATGGCTTAAGGCGCACCTGAGAATTCCAGAGATCTTCCACTCCAAGCAACTTATGTGGAATACGTAGCCCCATTAACCAAGGCACTGTAATCCTCAGTTGGCCATGCTTTGCCTTCTCCTTCTCCGTGTCATACTTTTTACTCTGCCCTGCATCAACTAATTTCAAGCTAAAACACTCATCATCCTCCGCCGGCAAATTCATGGCTGGAGTTTGCTTCTGAAGCCTATGTGGATATGGAGGAGAAAAATCGATTTGGATGATCTCTGTAGTCTTCTCCGGAGTAGATTTGTCAACAGGAGTGATGCTCTTTTCCTCTTCGGCCTCCAACTGGTCGAAGTCAGATTGCAACGGAGCGACATTCAACAACTGAACATGCTCTTCTAATTCATCATCTTCCACACTGAGACCCTCCTCATCCTTCGAAGGAATTAGCATAGCCACTTGAGCCTTGGAATTTTCTTGAACTTGGGCTGATTCTTCAAAATTTTCAGATTGCAAAGGAAGTGGTTGCGGCTGATTATTCAGAACCGAATTTTCTGGACATTCTGAATTTTCTGATTGGTTTGCCTCCGGCTCTGCTTCCTTATCAGCTTCATGTTCTGCTTCTTCCTCATCTTTGCCATCAGACTCTCCTTCCTGAACTTCGATCATGGTCTCACCCGTGGCCAAGAAAGGCCAGTCAAGACTGATAGGAAGGTTCTTGTCCTCCTCCTCCACAACTAGGCCTTCTGTGTCACTTGCCATTTGATTCAATGTTTTTAATGCATTTGCAATTTGACCAATCTGATCTCCTATTGTCTGGAGAGACAATGCATTGCTTTTAACCATCAACCTCAATTCTTCTAATTCAGCTTCTTCGGTCGACTGTTGGTTAGACCAAGTCTGAAATTGCTGCTGCTGAAATTCGGGAGGTTGAAAGTGTTGACGCACTGGGGCATACTGATGCTGAAATTGTTGCCCCTGTTGCTGCTGAATTCCCCCTGGACTGTATGGCTCATCTCCAAACTGCTGATTTTGGAGCGAGTATGATGGATATTGGGATTGCTCTATACCACTCTGATTGTAGTCCCAACTGAAATTTGGCCGGTTTCTGTTATACTCACATTGATGAGTGTAATGTCCACCTGCACACAGTTCACATACAATTACGAAGTCCTGCTCCCAATAATCCATCAAATAAAAAAAAACAGTTCAAGCCAGTAATCTATAACGACCACTGATGACAAGCACTTAAACTACAAATAACACCGAAGTCCCCGGCAGCGGCGCCAAAAACTTGTTGACTCGTAAACACGCAAGTATACGCGATCACAAATAGCAAGTGATAAGTAAGATTCGTTCCGCAGAGACTAGGTGTAATGCCAATTTTAGTGCGCATGCAATAGTGTATGGTTACTTCTTATTGCTTGAACAATTATCAAATTGGGTTTTTGTTTAAACTAATTTAATTAACTAAGTGCAAGTAAATTAGAAAAGAGTTCTTAATATGAGAAGGCATGGGATTCCAATTTCATCGAAACTTCACTAAAGGTTGACACAGTAAATCGATACGGGTGATAAACAAGATAATTAATCAGATAACACTACAATAATACGAGCTACCTTTCAGTACACTCATATCATACCACTTAATATCCACAAAAGATAGAAATCAAGAGGACACCATATTACGTTCAAATCATATATGTCTATACAATCTGGAAACACAATTGGTTAAAGCACAAGTTATCTTTTGTAATTACATGGGGCAATATGAATTGGGTAAAATCATACTACTAATCAAGAATAAACAATTAATTCATGAACCCATGCTAATATGGCTTATTCTCAATCCTAGAATCCACTTTCGCAATCATCAAGGATTAATAAACTAGATGCTAGCTACACATCTATCAATTAAACCAAACCATATCAGATTATCACAATAAAATCACCCAACATCGATCACATGTCATACACAATAATTATGAAATCGAATCCATTGGAACCCCATGATAATGTTTAGTTTATGTTTGAACTTAGCACCATCATGGGTTCAATTGATAACATAATTAAAACAAATCTTGGAATAGATATATAAAAACTGAATTAAGAGGAACAAATAATTGAAATCCAAACCGAATACTAGAACCAATAGTTCTAATAAGAATACAGATTTATTCTCCTTGCTTTGCTTCTGAAAGATGTGTCAATCTCCTTCTTCTGCTCTGCGTAGAAGAAAAACTCTCTGTAAACCCTAGATAAAGTGTATGTAAAGTCGCGTCTCTATCTTCCTCTCTAAAAGCAAATAATATTAATAATAAAACTCCCCCTAAAATCTGATCTCCCCCCCCCTAATAAAAGTATTTTTAATGTTTTAATAAATTTTACAAAAAGAAATCCATAATTAAATAGGATTTTAATGTAAAATTCGCTGCTGACTTTGTTCCTCTGTTTCTGGGCTGTTCCAGTGCGATTTTACTCTTGGGACCACCTTGGAATTAAAGAAAATTCTCTAAGCTTCGCGTGGACAGTAAGATCGTCAAATTCTGACTTCTGGAACTCAAGATACGGCCCAAACAGTGTAGGCAGCCCGTATAACCCAAAATTACGAATTTCCTCTAAAAAAAATCTCCAAATTCAGCTCTTTATTCTCCAATCCTTCCAAGTTTAGGATTCCTTGCTTTCTACAATAAAACATTATAATTTATTTAATAAAAATCCAATTAAATGCAAAATAGAATTAATATGAGGAATAAAATCATGTAAAATACAGATAAATATATACTCTATCAACATGCATATCAGGAGATACGCATTTTGTAAATGCGTATCTGACGTCAGCATCATCGTCGTCCTCAGAGCTCGAGGTAATGGCGATTCTGGTATGGATTTTTTTTCACTTCGTTCATCCACATCACGAAATTTTCAAACACGTTCTACATATCACTAGAATCGCAATTCGATTCTCTACACATTCATAATTCCCGATTTTCGATTTAATCGCCGGATTTGAAATTCCTAATTCAAACCTAACTTCCGATTCTATTTCCCGTTTAAGCTTGTTCATGCCCCTGCGGGGCTAGAGGAGAGAAACGATTCACGGGATGAGGAAGTAGACGACTCTGTGATCCTGTTGTGATGATTTGGAGGGTGGTGGACGACGAATGGATGATAAACGCAGAGAAACTCCCTTTCCGTCGAAGTCGCCGGTGACCAACCCTCTCGAAGTTCTGGCAAGCTAATGTTTTTTCTGGTGATGAACAGTGTCTCGGATACGGAACACGCAATAGCGTGTTTCGTGGGTAGATAGGGCCAACATTTTTTAAATCAGTATTTTGGGCCAAGAATTCTCAAAAATGATTATTCTGGTAATTTTCTCTAGAATTTAAATGTTAAAAAACTATGAGATTAATATTAATTATCGTTAATTCCAATTATAAATCAACATTTAAAATTTAATCCATGAATGAATTTTGCATTACAAAATTATCATTAAAATAATTGCAACGTGTAATATAGCCATTTGCATAAAATGATTGCCACGTGGAGATCGTTAATAGGCTAGTGCAACGTGGAATGACAAGCGAATCCTTATTACACTTCCCGGCTGAATTTTTTTTTTTTTACACAACAAGAACCCATCTCCGTCCCACTCCTAGTCTAGAACAGCATATACATAACATAACCTTAAACACAAACAACCCCCAATTATCCAAACCTATACTTACACACACATCTGTATCTATTGTTGCATACATGATCTTGAGTAATCAATAAGGAATAACAAGATGATGGGTATTAATCTTTGGAGAGTTTCATCCATTGATTTTGTTGCTTGGAGGGGATTAGTGTACACTGTATATATACTGCATTTTGTATGTATATGTCAATTCCTCTTTCTTCACCCTTTGGTCTCTGCCCTAGGTAATTTCTTTTATCTTCACATCACCTGATGTACTTATGTGATTTGTGTTATATCCCCAATTATTTAGTTCTTGAATTGTGCTGATCTGTAGTTTTGTTTGTCAAGATTCTTAAAGTTCATTGATTTTTGATTAAGTTTAATGTTGAAATTTACATATATTAATTTACTGGAAGAAGAAATATATAAAAAAATCTGAGCTTCTGAGGATACAGGACTATTTTCATTGTTAATCTTGTTTATAAGAAATTCAGCTAATGGTAGTTGGAGTTTTGTGGGATTATACGTCTCTTATGGAGTCATTGTATGTTCACTGGTTAAAATGTAGGCAGGTGCTTTATGAGTAATGACATAGGTTATAATGTGCAGATGGCAAGCCCGGTGATGTTGCGGAGTTGTTTGAAAGAGTTTCGCGTAGTGTCAAGGTGAAACGTTATAGTGAGGCAATTAATGATCTAAATGCTGCTATTGAGGCAGACCCCACTCTTTCTGAAGCTTACCGCCATAAAGCATCTATCTTTCGCCAATTGTGCAGGTAAAATTTGGTAAATATTATATCTTTTTATTTTGAATTATGTAGGAAATATCTTCTCTGTTAAGTGTTAATATAGCGCTCTTCTTTACCCTGCTCTCTGAATTGCTTGTATTGCCATCTCCAACCATGAACCATCTACTACTGTATAACTTTATCAGCTAGACTTTAGGAGTGCTTGAGTTGATCAGTATGCCTATTTTTGCAGAGCAGTTCAAACTGTGACAGGTGGTGAAGAAGTCAATAGCTTAATTGTATATATTTGATTTGGTAAATTATTTGGTTCAGAACATGGGTTAAAGTGCTTTCATTTTATATATCATGTGTCTTCTGGATGATACAGTAGGTGGACTTGGTGGACCTAAGAAAGTTTTATATGATCAAGAACTAGTTACGTGTTTTCCTGATTTAGTAGTCTGTAATATCTAGTATAGTGAACATTCTTAGTTCTTATTAATAAGTTTCATCATGTATCACATCATCTGTTGAAACCTGCTATCCCCGCACTGCACACCCATTGCTTAGAATTTGTCCCACACTGACACAAGTAAGCCAGTAGATAGTACTTCTAGGGAGCCAGTAAAATGGTAATATTTTTGTTGAACTTGGCAATTTTGTGGGCTTCTAGAGCCACTTATAATGATCCATTCAAGACCCATAGGGTATCTTTGTGACACCAAAATATTTCAGTTCGAAACTCTTGAAAAGTCCTCTAATGAATGCTGGCATGGGCCTTAAAATTTCTTTCTAGGAAATGAGAAATGTTAGGTCTTCATACCTCAGTACAGTTATTTATGAACTGATATTCAAGATACATGCACATTAGATGGTTGAGTTCGTGTCGCTTTTGAGCTAATTGAATGGTAACCTAGCTTTGGCCTCTGCATAGTAGCCTCCAATTGTATATATTACAGTCATATAGCCTGCTTCTAGACATCTTGTAGTCATGCATTTTCTTCTCTTTCTGTACAAAAATCTGTCTCTTTTTCAAATTTTTTTTGGTTATGCCTTGTTATATCGACACATTTTTTGTTCAATGAGTATCATTTGAATTGAGCAACTTGATATTCTGTTCTTTCCGAAAAGTTTATATTGAAATTCAGGCAAGTGTCACATGCATTCTCTAGTTTGCATGATAATGACTTGTTCTCTCTTTTTGGGAAACCAAATTATAAACGATATCCGGTAAATGTAGATATGAGGAATCAGAAGAAAGTTACAAAAGGTTTCTGGAGATGAAACCAGGAAATTCTGCTGTGGAGAAGGAGCTCTCTCAGTTGCATCAATCTCGTGATGCTCTAAATACTGCTATCAATCTCGTTAATTCAGGTGATTTCTCAAAGTCATTGGAATATGTGGACAAGGTTGTACTTGTTTTCTCTCCAGCATGTTCGAAGGTAACCATCAAAACTGTACCATTCGTAATCCTTGAATAAAATTTTCTCATTCACCTTAGCAGACCTGTATATTTTCTGACATGATGCATCATTTTCACTTACTGTTTAAGGCCAAAAATCTGAAAGTCAAGCTATTGTTATTAGTAAAAGATTATTCGAGTGCCATCTCTGAGACGGGATTTATTCTCAAAGAGGATGAGAATAATTTGGAGGCATTACTTATCCGTGGCCGGGCTTACTATTATTTAGCTGATCATGATGTTGCTATAAGGTTTGTTCAATAATTTCTTTCTACTGAAAGGAAAAATATGAAAAAGCACACACTTTTGTATGTCGGAATAAAACTGTGGGGGTTTTTTTTTGGGGGGGGGGGGGGAGATTAGCCGACAGTTTAAATTTTCAAAATCGTGCAGATTTTAACAACCATTAACTTACAATTATGCTACATGGATTTTCAGGCATTTCCAGAAAGGTCTCCGACTAGACCCAGAGCATAGTGAATTGAAGAAAGCATATTTTGGACTGAAAAACTTATTGAAGAAGGCCAAAAGTGTAAATTAATATTGGCTGCCTTGGGCTTTTACGTGGACATATATATATTTTCTTTATCATTTACTAAGAGTCGAGTTGTTAATGCAGGCTGAAGACAATGAAAATAGGGGAAAGTTGCGGCTTGCGGTGGAGGACTACAGAGCAGCCCTTGCTCTGGACCCTAATCATACTGCCTACAATGTAAATTTGCATCTTGGTTTATGCAAAGTATTGGTCAAGCTTGGTAGGGGAAAGGATGCTGTGAGCAGTTGTACAGATGCGCTAAACATTGATGGCGAGCTTCTGGAAGCTTTAGTGCAGGTCAGGCACGGTTATGAAATCTGGAATATGTTTTTCCAAAGCTTCTATTTGTCTCTAGAATTACATGATTTGTCCTGTAATCTATTAATTTCTATCTTTTTTCCAGAGGGGAGAGGCCAAACTTTTGGTCGAAGATTTTGAAGGAGCGGTTGCAGATCTAAGATCAGCTGCTGAGAAATCACCTCAGGTCAGTGTTAAAGCTTATAAGTTAAGAAAGTACCATTATATTGTAATAAATTCTCATGGCACAGCTCCATGGTGTATTAAATATTGAACTCTTTAGAACTGTTATAGATGGTGTAAACTTGTCACATAGATATTGCTCTAATTGTTTTATTGGCTTCCATGATTGCATTGTGTTCTTTCCACCACAATTTGCTTCGTCTTTATAGTAGTATATAGCATGTGGGTTACATATGCTTTTGTGGTTTTGGTAGCAAGGGAAATGAACTCAAACCAAATTCCTTGGCCTTAATTCCTGCGAAGTTTTAGAACTAACATGGCATCGGTCAATGTTGCAGGATAGGAATATACATCAAACACTGATGAAGGCTGAAAAAGCTTTAAAGATGAGTCAGCGGAAGGACTGGTACAAGATTTTGGGGATTTCAAAAACTTCATCTGTTTCAGAGATTAAGAAGGCTTATAAGAGGCTCGCATTGCAATGGCATCCAGATAAGAATGTTGACAATAGAGAAGAAGCAGAAGCCAAATTCCGAGACATAGCTGCAGCTTATGAGGTTTGTTTCTGCTAAATCTCTTTTCTTGTATCAGTTGCTGCATTCTTTCAGTCCCAGTCATTAATTAGAAAATTTATGATGAGCTCTTACTTTAGTGTAAATGCTTTACAAGATTTTGAATCAGTACATAGCAGTTTGGCCTGCATCTAGACCTATGTCCTTGCAAGAATCAGGTCCTGAATATATGTATTGAGATATTAGATGGCTTAATTTACCAAAAAAAGGTACATTTGTTTGTTCTAAAGACATCAAAACTTGCAGCTTCTAATTTCTTAATGGTAAGTGCGGAATTTCCGAGGAAAATTATCCATATTAATTAAGGAGTAATGTTAAATGTGTTAATTACCCCTGCTTATGTTATAGACTTATAGCGAATTGCGCAAGGATTATTTTAAAGAAGCTTATACTCGTAAGTGCTCACTACTCAATATATATACATTTATGAATACATTGCTATCGTCTTATTTACTAGTTTATGTACTGGAGAGTTTCCTCTAATGCTGTTATTCATGCTACTACTGGATCCTTTGTTGCTTACTTTTGGTTGTCCTTTTATTGTAGGGGTTTTAGCTTGGTAGTGTCTAATGCAATAAAAAGAATTCAAGACAATTTTTTATTTCATTGTTGTATCCTGTGCATGCTGACCACCACTACCTTTTTTTTAACAGGTACTTGGTGATGAAGAAAAACGAACCAGATACGACCAAGGAGAAGATGTGGAAGACATGGGCATGGGTGGTGGTGGTGGATTTAACCCTTTTGGTGGAGGGGGGCAGCAATTTACCTTCCATTTTGAAGGAGGGTTTCCTGGTGGAGGTGGAGGATTCCACTTTTAAAAAAAATGGCTGTGAAGTTTTTGGTACTTGCATTACTGCTTCACAAAAAGAGCCGGTAGCAGATCTACCTTTTTTAGCATCTATTTTTTTTAAAAAAAATTTAACCAACTGCCAACTACGGGCATATTGTAAAACATGTTAGGCATTTTTTCTTTGCTGTTAGTCCTAGAGGATAGACATTTGAGGAAGTTATACTTAGTGTCAGGGATTGATCTTCTGTAAAAGCTCGCTTCTTAACTTTTATACACCAAGATTTGAGAATCCCTGGCAGAAGTTGATGTATATGAGTTAATAATTTTCAAAACAGGCAAATGTATCCATATTGGTAGTCGGAATTATAGACACTGTAAAACTGTTTTAAGTACCGACTCGGAAAGGTAAGTGGATGCATGAAATGTCATTTTTATTTTTTCCCCAGAGAATTGTAACTATCCTACCAAACACAGGGAATGATGTAGTACTATTTTAGACATGATTTTTGATTCTACAACAGAGATTCTTTCCAAAAGGCGCATATGCAAATAAAAAACATCTCCCAAATAAGCTTCACGACCAGGCGATCTTCGTAATAGAAGAGACATTTGTCGGTAAGTTGTGCCTGTTTCGGGGGATCATCATAAATTACTAAAGTGTGTCGTCTGCAGTGCATAAAAAATTCCGCCAGAGCAGTGCCTGTATAATGAGTGAGATATATTGGAAGCAGGAGAATCCGCCGTTCCTTCTATAAAAATTAGATTGTAGTTTGAACTTTAAAGGCAAATCGGGGCTATCACCCTCCTTTGTGAGAGACTTTGTGGCTACTAATACTACGCTGCCTAAACAGTGGGAAAACGCAGATGAAAGAGACAAGTAGATAATTTGTAGTTTTTCGCATGATGAAGCTGAAAATTTTTCTCCATTTGTTTTGCTTCCTAAACGCGAGAAAGTATGCGTTTATACTATCACATTTTTTTCCCGGTTCATCAGAGTGCAAATTGATGGATTTTGGCTGTTATACAAATATTCTTAGTCTCTGACCATGTTCAATCTTTGTCAAGGAAACCTATTTATTAAAGTTGGGACAACTGGGCTTAAATCTGTTGTAGAAAGAATATGTTACAAGAAGATCAAGAAATATACAGTTGAGGTGAACAGCAGTCACCAAAAGCTGCTCCTCGTCGTGTTTACAGCTTTAAGAAAAATCAAATTCAAACGAATTGCTGAATGTATAAGCCTTGCAATGTGGAAAACTACAACATCACCATGTCCTTCACAAGGCGTTCTAGTAATAGTACCAAATCTGTCATTGTAGGGCGGTCACTAGGATTTTCCCTTAAAGCCAGCTCCGCTACTTCAGCAAGTTTTAATAGAGGTTCAACATTTCTGGGAAGAGGAATATATCTGTCAATTGTGGCAGCTGCCTTTCCTTGTCGAATGATGGGCAGTGCCCAGTCCACTATACTAGGAGTGGCGCAATCTCTATCATAAGCTTTCCTCCCACTTAAAATTTCTAGCAGTACGATTCCGAAGTTGTAGACGTCCGCTTTTATATCTTCAATAACATCGGTTTCATTTAAAGTTAAAAGCCCGAAATCTGCTATTCGTGCTCCCCAATCTGCATCCAAAAGAATATTTGAGGTCTTTACATCGCGATGGACGATTGGAGGTGAAACTTGTTTGTGAAGGTACTCAAGTCCTTTTGCAGCCTGCAGTGCAATATTCAAACGAAGGGTCCAGTTTGGAGGTGAAAGTCCTCCATGGAGATGGTCATGAAGTGTCCCATGGGGCATAAACTCGTAAACAAGTAATCTTTCCCCCATTTCTGCACAATAGCCCAGAAGATTGACAATATTAGTATGTCTCAAACTGCAAAGAATCTCCAGCTCCATTTCAAAATCCCGATTGTTTGTGTGAATTATTGTAGCAGCATTTGCTCTCTTCACTGCAACTTGCCTTCCATCCGGGAGCAGAGCTTTATAAACAAAGCCATAGCTTCCCCTGCCAAGCTCATTAAATTCCTTAAACCCATTGGTGGCATCCTTTAGTTCAGTAAGTCGGAAAATTTGAGCTACCCCAGGACATGGGGTCACAATCACAGGTGGATGTGAATCAGTAAGGGTTTCAGTTTCCAACTCTTTGCCAAGACACAATGCAAACTGTTTCGTTGTGCCCCTTTTGTTCTTATTAGCAAATAGGCTGGGTAAAAGGCACCAGCAGATTAAAATCAAAACCAAACCAGAGGCAGAAGCAGCAACTACGAGAATTAATCTACGCAACTGATGCTGATGCTTTCGCTTCATATCAGACAATGGATGAAGCTTGCATATATCCCAACAAGAGCTGTTTTGGCAAAGAGAGCAAGCTGTGCATACTCTATCGGCATTCTCACTACATGAACTAGAAGTGAAGAAACCTTCCGAACAATTTACCCCACAAGGAGAACATATACTTAGCTCTTTCCGAACACACAAGCTACTTAAATCAGTCTCATGGAGTGAAGTTGCATTGAAAGCAAATCTCCCTTGACCGCAAGATCCAGGAGTACACAGACCAGGACTACACAACTGAAATGGAGGATCATAATCTGGTGTGGATGTCATGTTAGCAAACCAACAGTCAAGCACCAAATCATCTTCTCTAATACCACACGTAATATAATCTGAAGAAGCAATTGCCAAAAAACCCGAAGCCTTTGGAAGGGAAGATGAGTTAAAGGTCCCCCAACACTCAATCCCATGATTATCTTGTCGAATCCCACAAAAGTGTTGTGCACCAGCAGCCATAGATACAAATCCAATTCCATGTGGAGGAGACTTAAGAGAATCATTTTTACCCAAACAATGCACCTCATCATTAACTTGTGATAGCCCACAAATAGAACCTCTCCCTGAAGCTAATGAAAAGAATTTCTCCGACGATGATTCACCTGAAACTTGTAAACTAGTAGAGTTTGGACCCCAGCACATAATGCTATCTTCTCTGGATATACCACAACTAAAACCTTCACCAGAAACAACTGTTTTCAAAACAAGATTACTAATCACTTGATCATAAAACAGACTGCTCTGTTCTGAACTTGAACTTTTATTACTTTTTCGAACTATATCCCAACAATCAACTGAACCCGAATCATTATCCGAATAGTAAGATCCTCTTATAGCACAAACATGACTTGTACCAGCTGCAATGTGGGAATAAGAAGTGGACTGAAAGACCTGAGGAACAAGATTATTAGTGATAGAACTCCAACAATAAGCTTGAGAAGTATTGGCTAATATTCCACATAAAAAACCATCACCACCCGAAAGAGCAGCCATTGGAGGAATGTTAGCAGAATAAGCAGCTGGATTGTTTGATGTAGAGGAGCTACTACTAGTGTTATTACCCCAACAGATCACTTCTTGTTTTCCACTTGCATCTATAGCACAAAAGAAACCATCCGTCCCAAACGCAGCTGCAATAGATCCCATTGATCCGAAACCATGAGCAGAGTGCATTAAGATAAATGAAAGGATGAGGAAGAAGCCAGAAGAAGAAGATGTGTGATGTTTTTTCATTAGATGTAAATTTGGATATGAAGGGGATGATGAAGTATGAGTGTAGAAAAACAAGATAGATGAAGAAACAGTTATGAGAAAGACTCTTGTTGTTGGTGTTTGTGCTTGATTGATGCTGAACTGTATGGAGATGATGCTGAGCAGGATTCAACGTGGGTGTCTACATTTTTTTTCATTTCTGCAGTGATTACCGTTGCAACTTGTAAATATATATTACTGTGCAACAAGTTCGTTAGTTACTTGCCGTCAAAGGTTTCTGGTAAAAACTAAAAACAGAATACAATGCCACTACATTATAAATAAAGTCGAAAATTTAATTACTAACGCACACATTTGTAAACTCGAATTCTCAAAATTTTCGCATCTAAACTCAAAAGTGAGGGATAAAAACTAGATTATGGATAACATTTGTTGTGTAAAGTAGTAATGTTGCTCAAGGTGACCAACTTGTTTTAGGTAACAACAACGTAACTACCGGAATAAAGTGGTAAACAAAAGTTGTGTAGAAGCTGCGGCTGCGTAAGTGGGTTGCTACGAGACAGGAAATGATAAATTGATAATACAGTGTGGATCTGTTGTGTCCCTCAAAAATGATAAACAAGGGTGAGACAAGAGTACAAGATGCATGTGAGTCGCAATTGGCAAGCCGAATACCAAATTAGAGTTTAGGCCATGCTTCCATTTGCTGTTTATTATACTACCTTTTTTCTATTTGAAGTACATTATTTTTTAACTATATTATTTATCATACGATTATGTGAATCAAGCCTCAACAGATCTGTATTCAAAACACAAGTATTATTATTGGATAAACGATCTTTCGCAAATGTTTGTTAAAGTATTATTTGACAACAAATGGTTTCTATATAGTTGTGGATCAGTCATTCAATGGCTGTGATTCAAAAAAAAATTATTCCATACTGTAGAAACTTTCCGTGATACGAGTAAACTACAAAAATACCCTCCCTTGTATTCATACCAAAAATTTACTATACGCATACTGCAAAAAATTTCTACAATACGAAATGAACCATTTACCTCAACAAACATTTACTATAGACCGTGCCCCTTATTATTGATACTAGTAAGATGTCATATGTTCACATTTTAAAGTATTTTTATGGGTAAGTTCATAATCAAGTGACGATGAAGATTGAGATATATAGTAAATTAGGTGATAGTTTTAGGGGTTCGCCTCCTCAGTCTCCTTTCCTTTATAAAGTGTTAAAGAGGTTTGTTAAAATATAATATAAAATTCATATAAAATTTTTATCTAATATTTTAAAAAAAGATTTTTATATGAATCTTATAATATATTTTAATATAAAATATCGTTTTTGTAACTCATTTGCATAATAAAAAGCATTGTTTTTGTGTGTCATTTGCAAAATAAAAAGTATTTTAGAGTATCTATATTAGCAGATATAACAAACTATATTAAATAATAAGTTATAGGAGTATATAGGATTTTATTATTACTTTAATAAAATTTAACGAATTATGGAATATCACCTTTCTTACAAGTAATTTTGTAGGAGTTGTACGAGTGAGGTTGGTGCAAAATTACTGAAACCATACAAACTCGATCGGCCTTAGCCTAGCTCTCCCTTGCCTTGAAGTTCTCAAAAAATTTCATGATCCGGGATCTGAATTCCTCACGTGCTAAGGTTAGTTTTTTATTAAAAGAAAAATTAGTTTTGCTAGAGAGATTACTTCCTCCTTCAACTAATTTGTTTACATGTTTTCAGTATTATTTAGCACGTATTTTAAAGTATATATAAAATATAATTTCATAATTTATTTTTAAACTTTTTTTTAAAATTAAAATTTAAACATAAATTTTTGTTTAGAAAAAAAATTAAAATAAATTATGAAACTATATTTTTTAAAAATCTTAAAATGCGTGTTACGTCCCCACCTCCGTAAGAGAAGAGAGGACAGAGGGAGTAGTAGAATGATGCACAACAGGAATCAAAATAATTCGTAAAATAATATTTAAAATTTATTCCAAATAATACGAGAAACAAAAAAGTAATAATCGGTAAGAAAGTGACGCAAGTTGCGAATAATAATTAGATTTCACGGTACCGAAGAATCCAAAACGCACATGTGCGTTTACAAATTAGTTATGAAGCTACTGAATGAATAATACTCCCTCTGTCTCATAATACTACTCCCGTTTGATATGTCGGTACTGTTCATAACATGAGACAAATTACTAATTTACGTCTAATCTATAAGACCAAATATAGTCATGAGTGATCTTGTTGGATTCGTATTTATGAATACTTTAATACAGTGAAGTTTTTATATTTAATACTAATATGAAATTGAAGATATTAACGATCAAAAGTGTGCGTTGGCAAACGTGTCCAACTCAAATGAGAAAAATATTTAGAGACGGAGGGAGTAAAAGGTTAAAGTGATAGGGAGGTCAAATAGAGAAAATACATATCCCAGACAAATTTATTATGCAATCTGGGTAGGCCATGTGCATTTCCCTCATATAATTCAAATAGTAGTAGCAGTACTTTCTCCGTTCCATCCATTTATTTACAATTTTTTTTTTTAGGACGTTTCACCAATTTTTTACATTACTAAAAATAGTAAATTTTAACAATAAAATATATTATTACATCCACTACTTCACTCCACTTTTTAAACACTTTACACTATTACACCCACTACTTCACTTATTTTAACAATAAAATTACTATTACATCCACTACTTTATTTATTTTAACAATATTATATCCACTATTCTTAGTCTCCGTACCCAACCCTATGTAAAGAAACTGGCGGGATAGAGGGAGTATTTATCAAGGGAGCATGAATCCAGACAATACCAATTTCATATTTCTAACTTCTTGTTGTATTGGGGGTGGGGAGAAGGGGGTTGTTACAATCCATCTAATCACAACTTGTTATAGTTCAATGTATACTTGCATTGATCGATCCCATGCCCATCATTTTCTTTCTTGTTTGCTATAGATAGTTCTTTTTTTGATGTTCTATGAGCATCTTCAAGAGCAATGTTAGTTATCTTAGTTGGATATAATGATTATGTAACATTTTTGTTACGGATAAGGATATGTACTCCATAGTATTATCTATGTTTCTTCTTAATTAAAATTATATAACATCTTCGATGGTAGAGTTCCTGAGCAAACAAATTCCATGTAGCAAACTTTTTAAATAATTTATATAAATATTGATCTCCAACCATGCCAAAACCTTGGCTATAATTAAAGCCAACTTTTCCATGTTGACTAAATTTGTCGAACCTATCAAAAGCTGTAACAAAATTGTACATATAAATTTATATTTACATCCTATATATAATAAGCATAATGTGGATATTTGGTTAGCTATACTACCGCGAAAAGAATAACCACCATTAGATGGATATGATATTAAATTAAATTAACGGTCAAGATTATATTAAAATTATATTATTATATTATAAAAGATTATATTATATTATTTGGTAGGCTATACTTATATTACCGTGAAAAGAATAACCACCATTGGATGGATATGATATTAAATTAAATCAACTGTCAAGGTTATATTATTATTATATTATAAAAGATAATATTATATTATTTGGTTGGCTATATACTACCGCGTAAAAAATAACCACCACTGGATGGATATGATATTATATTAAATCAACTATCAAGATTATATTAAGATTATATTATATTATAATTAACATCTAATGCAAAGGTAGTAACAAGAAAGGAGACAAGATGGACTCTTTTGTATGTAAAATAATTCAACTGGAAAGCTAAAGCGAGACAATTAGTGCAAATCAAATAGTTAAAATAATTAAATAATGTATTTGCAAAGTTATGTTTCTTTTACAAAAAATTATAAGAATAAAACTTTATTAAAAACATAAATTAATTTATAAACAACCTGGTATTTTCCATGTTATTTAAAAACATGTTAAATAATGTATTTGTACAATTTTTTTTTATAAAAAAAATCATAACTCAATTTTTTTTAAAAGAAGAAACAAATGAATATTTTCTTAAATATAAATCATATTATTAACTTTTTCTAATAAGACATCTAAAAGAATAAGAATATCTAATGCTAAATAGAAAAAGAGATATAAATCATAATGTACAACAACATTACAATACACATTATGATCTGTAACAACAGAGAAACTACACATTAACAATATCAACATGTAAAGCATAATGTAATGTAATATGTAATAGAGGACATATATAACTCAACTAGGATAAAAGATAAA
The DNA here is from genome assembly GCA_037693485.1 of Kitagawia praeruptora. Lineage (NCBI taxonomy): Eukaryota > Viridiplantae > Streptophyta > Magnoliopsida > Apiales > Apiaceae > Kitagawia > Kitagawia praeruptora. The sequence goes on along the minus strand of CM075348.1, from coordinate 49,094,450 downwards.
TAATATTAACTCTATACAGGGATCGTGAAATTTGAATAACAGGCACCAACAAGGATCAAGTCGCTGAAAGAAGTTCATTAACATGATCAAGCCTCAGTGACAGAATAAGATGTACAGATGATTCAGTTGAAGGGCCAAAAGATTCCATGTATTCAAATTAATTGAAGATACTGCTGCAGGCTAATCAATTGGAATGCAACGAAGGTGTGAAGATCAAGATCAGTGCTAGTCACTTGTGAACCAGACCAGTGCACTAAGTGTCAGCACATACGAGAAGGATCAACACATTAATTCACAGAAAGAATTGCCATAGCCTATTGACGATCAAGGACAGACATAATATCTCAAGGTATTGTCAAAAAATTAATTTACTCTGAAAATTAATTAAGTAACAGATTAATTATTTATAACAAAATAATTAAATTAATCTGGTACTTGAATTATTTTCTGAGATGAATTAAAACAGCAAAATAAACAGAAGAAAGAAAGAATAGTAATACTATGCGCGGTTACTATGCAAGATTACAATGCACGATTACTATGCAAAGTTACTATGCATGATTACTATGCAAGGTTACTATTTGGGGTTGGTGTAATAGTGCCCGGTTACTATTTGGGGTTGGTGAAATAGTGTCCGATTACTATTTGGGGGTTGTTGGAATAGTGCTCGGTTACTATTTGGGGGTTGTTGGAATAGTGCCAAATAGTGACTTTCTAAAACCTATAAATAGGCCTGTTGTATTTCATTTCTAAACACACCTCAACACACAACTTTCTATTCTTTCTCTTATATCTTCTCTGTGTAAGCTGCTAGACAGTCCATCTAGTAGGAAAGTCGGCTTAGCCCGCTTTCAGGAAGTGTCGGGTAGAAGGTCCTCGTGCCTAAACTATCTTTAGGAGTGTTTGATTTTGTAGCTGATCCGTAGGATTAGATTGTGTAACAAACCTCCAGGTTTTATCTATTTAAAGATATTTCCTAAACTGTTATGTTATTTCAATTCAGTATTTTTGATCTCGTATCCACATCAAAAATCAAAATATTTTTTAAATAACGTATTCAACCCCCCTTCTACGTTATTCCGGACCTAACAATTGGCATCAGAGCCACTCTGTTATTATACAACAGTTAAGATCCAAAAAGCTATACAATCATGACAGAGAATTTCAGAAAAGCTGAGGGAAAGGAAGACAGATCTGGGAAAGTGGACAAATCCAAGATCAAATGCTATAATTGTGGTAAGAAAGGACATTTTGCACCTGAGTGCAAGAAAGTCAAAGCTGATAAAGGTCAAGCTTACATCACAAAAAAGAAGGACTGGGCTGATACTTCAGACTCTGAAGATGAGGTGAACTATGCCTTGATGGCAAATGCTGATAGTATCTCTGAAACTACTGAGACCAAGGTACCTCACTCTACTCTAGCTTTTGATACTACTGATATATCTGAGTTAAGACTCTTTCTTAAAAACTTGTATGTTAGCTACAGAGATCAGACTTTAGAAACTGAAAGAATAAAATCTGAAAGTCTAGACCTTAGAAAGAGAAATGACAATCTAGAATTAGAATTATTCCAGATGTTAAAAATTCAGAAAGAGAGAGATGATGCTATTATTGTTAAAACTGAATTATTGAAAAGGCATGCTTATCTTGAATCTGAACTTGCTAAAGAAAGAAACATTATTGAAACTTGGACTAACTCTGGTAAAACTACTCAGATTATCATAGAGAATGATTGTTGGAAAGAAGGTCTATGTTACACTGATAAAAAGAAAACTGCCAACCTAGAAGCTGAGACCTCTAAACCTATATTTACTAAAAAGGCTGCAAAACCCAAACTTAATCGTATGAGGTTTGTACCAAAATCTAACAAACTAAAACAGGATAAAGTCAAATCAGTAAATATTAGTTTAATGTCTCAGAAACAGCTTAAACACAAGCTGAAGGAGTTAAAAATAGTGAACAAGGTAAAAGAACCTAGGAAAAATAGAAATGGAAAGGTAGGCATCAATAAAAGCAACAACTATATGTCCATTCCCAATGCTCCTAGGAAGAAATGTTACAACGGTGGAAATCCTAACCATCTTGCTACTTTTTGCAGGAAGAATAAAAATATAAACTCTATACCTCCTAAGTCAGGAGTTAAGAGTGGTTCAGTTAGGTTTAAGCCACAGAATCCTTGTTTTCACCGTGGCAATGTTTGGCATTCTATTTATACATGCAAAGAGTATCATAATTTGTATTATGATTATGAAATTAAACCCTCTTTGAATAAATTCAAGATTGATTCTACATGTAAAAATTTTGATAAAAAGAATGTTAGCATAAACTCTGATAAGACTTCTGCTGCAAAAGCTAACAAACTTAATAAGGCCAAAGGATCCAAGCAATTCTGGGTCCTTAAAACTAATCATTAGTGGTTTTTGTGATTGCAGGGTAACAGGAAAAATATCCTTGTTCTGGAAAGTGGATGCTCGGGACACATGACTGGAAATAAAGCCCTGCTATCAGAATTTGTGGAGAAAGCTGGCCCAAGTGTTTCTTATGGAGATGGCAACATAGGAAGGACTCTGGGATATGGCAATATCAATCTTGGGAATGTCATCATTGAAGCTGTAGCTATAGTCTCAGGACTCAAACATAATCTACTAAGTGTAAGTCAAATCTGTGACAAAGGTTATCATGTGGATTTCTTTGAAGAACACGGTGAAGTTGTAAGCAAATCTACAGGAAAAGTTGTTCGAAAGGGATACAGGCATGGTAACATTTATGAAGCCAAGCTTTCAACAAACTCTGATGGCTCTGCAATCTGTCTACTGAGTAGAGCATCAATTGAAGAAAGCTGGGATTGGCACAAGAGACTTTCTCATCTGAATTTCAACAGCATTAATGAGCTAGTGAAGAAAGATCTTGTGAGAGGATTGCCCAAATCAGTTTTTACTCCAGATGGCCTATGTGACTCATGTCAAAAGGCAAAACAAAGGAAAACTTCATTCAAAAGTAAGATTGAATCCTCAATTCTTGAGCCATATCACTTATTGCATGTTGATTTATTTGGTGCAGTAAATATAATGTCTATTGGAAAGAAAAGATATGCTTTGGTTATTGTTGATGAATACACCAGATATACATGGGTATATTTCATGCACAAGAAAGAAGAAACTGCATCAATCTTAACAGAGCATGTCAGACAACTGGACAAAGGATCTAAGCATACAGTGAAAATCATAAGGAGTGATAATGGCACTGAGTTCAAGAATGCAGTCATGGAAGAGTTTTGTAAAGAAAATGGAATAAAGCAAGAATTCTCTGCACCCGGAACTCCACAACAAAATGGAGTAGTAGAGAGAAAGAACAGGACTCTCATAGAAGCTGCAAGGACCATGCTTGATGAAGCAAAGCTGCCAACTTATTTCTGGGCTGAAGCTGTGCAAGCTGCTTGTTTCACACAGAATGTTACACTCATAAACAAGCATGGTAAAACACCATATGAGATGGTGAAAAATAAGAAGCCGAACCTGAAGTACTTTCACGTGTTTGGATGTACGTAAGTGTTTTGTTCTTAAGACTCATCCAGAACAACTTTTCAAATTTGATTTAAAAGCTAATGAAGGAATCTTTGTTGGATACCCACTATCCACAAAAGCATTCAGAGTCTACTGACAAGGCTGTCGCGTGCCTATCAAATAATAATATCTAACAAATCCTTCTAACTATGTAGTAGGGTAAGTCAGAGTCGATCCCACAGAGACAAACATATCAATCACCAGTTATTTATGATTTAATTCGGCTAAGCAAGTAACACAATAGATTTTGAGAAATTATTAAACTAATTTTATACTAAAGAGAATGGTGTTTATATTAATCAAATATTAAAAATATCTAGAATTAAGTATCCCCACTAGCATGAATTAATGCAATCGTGAATTTCCTCCCCAATTAATCGTACACTACTCAACAGGAAAGATGCGCCCTATAAATACCAATAACCCCTCTCGAGTATTAATGGCTTCTCTTAAAGTACAATCAAACCTATTCTCATGGTATCATGCAATTTAGAGACATTAATCACAGCATCCTAATTTCCTAACAATTCATTCTACCTATTCTCATGGAGAATTTCATGTTCTTATTGGATAAATCACAACCATCTAAATCCAACTCTCGCTGATAATTAGATATTGGTTCAAACAATACACATAATCACGTCTGATTTGTAATTGTTAATTAATACAACTCAATAAGCAAGAGCAATTAAACAATCAAATTGGGGGAATTGGAAATTCATACATCAACCATACCTAGGGTTCTACTTAACCCTAGATTAATAATCTACTCACTTATAATTGAATTAATAAAACAAGAATTATAAATTGAACACATAATTATAAGAATAGAGAAAAAACCTTTAATCTTCAAAGAAAATAAAAGCTCTCCCAAAAAATCTCCAAAAGATGTTTACAAATTGTAGTGTGTATAATAGTTTTTCTATCCCTAAAATAATACCCTAGATGTGTTTATATAAGCTTTAAAAGTCTTGCCCAGCAAGAAAATACCAAAACAGAATTATAATAGAATTTCTGCAAAATGCGTTTCCTAAACTGAGTCTGTTTTTAAGGAAAATTCGTATCTGACTTTTCTTTAGTATTTCTGGACCGTTCCAGTTGTAATTGGACATCTGGACCACTTTAGAATGATAGATAATCTCGTTAGCTTCGTGTGGACTGCTTACGGGCCTCAAACGGACTTCTAGAACTCCAGATATGGCCAAAACAGTGTAGACTGCGCAACCCTTCTCAGAAATCCGAATTTTAATCAATTAATTCTCCAAAAACGATAGAAGCATCCACCTTAATCAACATTCTCGTAAATCTGCACAACTAAGCAAAACACATCAAAACTACAACAAACTTGAGTCCAAGACAATCAATTTAAGCCGATATGAAGCGCTCCAAGTGGATATAAATCTACTTATCACACCCCAAACTTAAACCGATGCTTGTCCTCAAGCATAAACAACTAACTAACTAACTAACTAACTAGTACCACTTCCGTAGGTGATCACGGTTGCATTTGGCATATGCAGCAAGCCCTTTAAACCCCTAGGCAGCCCTAGTGGACGAGTAAGGTCTCGTGAGGGCCTATAGCGAATGTACCCACAAAATCCAATGCAATGCAATGCATGAATGCAACTAATATGAAAATGCAATTGACTACGACTAATATCCTACCATACCTTCAAATCCTCTCATGCCATATCAACTTAAGAATCAAAGTAATAATGCGATGTCTTGGTGTCGAAAGTGCAAGTATTCACATAGTCTACTCAATGAACATGCATAAGTTCTCACAAAGTCCATGTCAGGTGTAAGAATAAGTTAGTAAACATGCTAAGCCTACAAGAGTACATCTTTGAGACAAAACTCGGGATCTCATACGCAAAAACAAGCAAACACTCACAATCCACTCACAAAAGAATATTCACTCAAGAACAAGGGTAAGTGTATCACTCAATTCCAACAAAATCATAAGCACGCTTGACATTTGGTATCAATCTAACTCTTAACACAACATACATCAATGACGATAATCAAAAGGTCTTTATTTGGGTTGTAACGGGGCTAGGGACAAGGTATGTCAAATAAGCCAAAACAGGTGAAGTGTCAAAAGCTAGTAAGTACCATAATAAATCATACACAACACCCTATTTTCCCCCCCACATAAATTTTACTAAGAACACTCGACTAGTCGACTAAAGTAGGATCACAACAAACACAAATACGCTCTCATAATATAATTTTTTTCTTTTTTTTTTCTCTCTTTTTTTTCTTTTTCTTCTTTCTTTTTTTTCTCTTTTTTTTTCTCTTTTTTTTTCGAGAGCTAGATAAAATAATAATATAACAAATAACAATGATCCCATGAATTTATTACACATGCCGACTATCAAATAAAAAAACCCAATTTTCAATATTTCCCCCAAAAGTATGATCAACAATAAACCCCTCCTTGCACACCTTATTACTCCCTTAAGCACTCTACTAGCCTTTGACAATGTGGGTTCAAATTAATGTAAGGCTAATACAAGAAAAAGATCTAGGCAAGTAATGTGGTATGTCACCGAAAAAATAGGATTAAGCTCAACGGGTTAACTAATTGATCATGTAAAAATGGTGTGGTAATATGGGAAAATATATGGTTATTCCTAAATGCCTTTATCCTTTTAATCGTCAAATAATGTCATGCGTTTTAAGAAAGACCTCAAACAACTGCTAGCAATGCAAACAATCCGTGGACACTCAAGCAAACGAATAAATTGCAAAAATATGCAGTAAGACTCAAATACTCACTTGGTGGAAAAACATACTCAATCCCAAGCAAAAATCTCTCTAAGGCACCTACTTGTATTCAAAGCATGCGAACTAAATCAACTTGCACATATTCATGTCCTTCTAATCACTTACAACATTCAATAAGTCTACTAGCTTCAACTTACTAGTGTATGTGTGGGCACAAGAACAAAGCATATCACTTCTCAATCAAAAGCGTCAACAACAAAAAATTCCTATCAAGCATGGGTGCAAATGCAGCTATTATGAACTCACATGATATACGAACATAAAAACAGAATGTCCTATATGAAACAAACGTAGATAACACGAACATAAATGCATAATTTACTACTACTAATATGCAAAGCATGAAATCCTACATGAACACATAATACAACAACTACTAATCCCCCAAACCACCCCCAAACTTAAAATATTCAATGTCCTCATTGAATGGAAGTAAATACAAGGGATAGCAGAAAACATGCCTAAATACCGAAACAGTCACCCTTATCCTGATCATCTTTGGCAATGGTATAAAACTCTGAACCACTCACCAATCATCTCAACCAACCCAACATTTTTTTTGTTCCGGCAAAAATCCCCTTTCCTTAGCAATTGGCCTCAACAACCGATGAAATTTAACCTCCACCGTCAAAAACGAAAATTTCCCAACACTAGCACTACCTCTCCCACGCTTAGGAGTCATAAGAATCAATACCCAACTCACAAGAAGTTCATCCAACAATTACCAAGCAATACCACACCAAAAATAGGCAATTACAAAATCCCAATTTTTCAAGAACACAAATTCGTAATAAAAATAAAATTTGAGAAAAGAAATAAACCCACTACGAATTGGAGAGGTGAACTTGCAATTAATTCCTCTTTAAAATTGAATTTTTAGAGATTTAAATAAAATAGAAGAGGAATTGGATTTGTATGTTTAGGTGTGTATATAAGATAATGGATAGGATGAATAATAAAAAAAAAATTTAGAGTGTAGGAGAGATTTGGAGAGGTTAGGATTTGATGTAGGATAGATATAGGAATTAAGAATTGAAGAAATTTGAGTTAGGATTGAATTTGGGGATTTTTTATGATTAAAAACAAGAATTTTCGGAAAAATCTGGGCAGAACGGGGGTGTAACGCAGCCGCAGGCTACGTTTCATGGGCGCAGGGCGCGCGAAAGACAGTAACGCAGGAGCAACCTACGTTACAGAGTAGCAGACTGCGCGGGAAGCAGTCACGCAGGCGCATCCTGCGTGTTGGAGGGGTAGATTGCTCGACTGTTCTTTTTTTTTTTTTTTGCTAAACAACTCAGAATTTTTTTTTCCTACACTAATGTGTGGGTTGCCTCCCACGAAGCGCTCCTTTAACGTCAATAGCTTGACGTTACTTCCTCAACTCATGGCGGTTTCAAAAGAATAACTGAACCGTCCTCATCAGACAAACCATTCATACGAACGTTGACATCTTGTTTGCTTGCTTTCCATAAATCTCTTCCATCAGATTTCAACTTAATTTTTCTATCCAACGGCCTAATTTTCTTCTTTTTCTTCTTCACACCTCTAAGGTGCTTCTCTGACTCGAACGGCTTAACAAAACTATCTTTTTCCTTATCATCGGCTTTCCACCTTCGAAACACGTTATCATGCCCCTCTTCAAAAATCACTAGCTCATTATTTAAAAGGACATACCTCGAATGTGGTGGAAGTTTCCCAAGCTTTACATTCGAGAGATCTCGAATTGAAGAATTGTCAATAGAATCAGTGCTGTGATGCTTTAGCATGTCCGTGTCCGAATTTTCACTCAACAACTTATTAAACTTCTTTCTTTGACCCTTATCAACTATTTCCACACTGCAACACTCTTCATCCTCTGTCGGAAATTTCATGGCATCACAAATCTTTAAAAAGTTTTCAATATGAGCATCAGGATCTTCAACAGACAATCCACCAAACTGAATTCCACCAATTGATTTCATTGTTGAAGGCTTCAAATCAACATTAGTGACATGTAAACCTCTCACCAAAATTGCAGGAGGCGTAGATAGGTAATTATCAGCCTTCATAACTTGATCTCCACACAAATTCTTCACCATAAGAACGGTATCATTATTCTTTTCAAGATCACTTTCCTTCATAGAAGGACTGTTCAAAGAGTTGGAAAATTTAAATTCCATTTTCTCATCTCCAACTTCGAAAGAAATTTTCCCTTGCATCATATCAACTTTCGCACCAACTGTAGCTTCAATTTCAGGATCAATAGTAATTAAATCTTCAGTACCTGAACTTCGAGTGTGCATGCAACAAGAGAACTAGAAACGATGATCAAATAACAAGGGAATAATAGCCGAAGCAACACAACTAAACAACTTAGCAAAATCAATTCAAAAATTAACTAATCAAACACTGCTTTGTCCCCGGTATCGGCGCCAAAAATTTGATAAGGCTGTCGCGTGCCTATCAAATAATAATATCTAACAAATCCTTCTAACTATGTAGTAGGGTAAGTCAGAGTCGATCCCACAGAGACAAACATATCAATCACCAGTTATTTATGATTTAATTCGGCTAAGCAAGTAACACAATAGATTTTGAGAAATTATTAAACTAATTTTATACTAAAGAGAATGGTGTTTATATTAATCAAATATTAAAAATATCCAGAATTAAGTATCCCCACTAGCATGAATTAATGCAATCGTGAATTTCCTCCCCAATTAATCGTACACTACTCAACAGGAAAGATGCGCCCTATAAATACCAATAACCCCTCTCGAGTATTAATGGCTTCTCTTAAAGTACAATCAAACCTATTCTCATGGTATCATGCAATTTAGAGACATTAATCACAGCATCCTAATTTCCTAACAATTCATTCTACCTATTCTCATGGGGAATTTCATGTTCTTATTGGATAAATCACAACCATCTAAATCCAACTCTCGCTGATAATTAGATATTGGTTCAAACAATACACATAATCACGTCTGATTTGTAATTGTTAATTAATACAACTCAATAAGCAAGAGCAATTAAACAATCAAATTGGGGGAATTGGAAATTCATACATCAACCATAACTAGGGTTCTACTTAACCCTAGATTAATAATCTACTCACTCATAATTGAATTAACAAAACAAGAATTATAAATTGAACACATAATTATAAGAATAGAGAAAAAACCTTTAATCTTCAAAGAAAATAAAAGCTCTCCCAAAAAATCTCCAAAAGATGTTTACAAATTGTAGTGTGTATAATAGTTTTTCTATCCCTAAAATAATACCCTAGATGTGTTTATATAAGCTCTAAAAATCTTGCCCAGAAAGAAAATACCAAAACAGAATTATAATAGAATTTCTGCAAAATACGTTTCCTAAACTGAGTCTGTTTTTAAGGAAAATTCGTATCTGACTTTTCTTCAGTATTTTTGGAACGTTCCAGTTGTAATTGGACATCTGGACCACTTTAGAATGATAGAGAATCTCGTTAGCTTCGCGTGGACTGCTTACGGGCCTCAAACGGACTTCTAGAACTCCAGATATGGCCAAAACAGTGTAGACTGCGCAACCCTTCTCAGAAATCCGAATTTTAATCAATTAATTCTCCAAAAACGATAGAAGCATCCACCTTAATCAACATTCTCGTAAATATGCACAACTAAGCAAAACACATCAAAACTACAACAAACTTGAGTCCAAGACAATCAATTTAAGCCGATATGAAGCGCTCCAAGTGGATATAAATCTACTTATCATCTACAATCTGAGAACAAAAGTGGTCATGGAATCTATCCATGTGTCTTTTGATGATAAGAAGATAACAGGACTTGAAGATTTTGATGAACATGACCAGCTGAGATTTAAGAATGAAGAAATAAATGTTGATCTACAAGATTCTGATACTCTTTCAGACAATATTGTTCAATCTATACAAGTAGATCAGACTGTAGCACATGTTGAGGGGGAGCAAGTGAACGATGAAAATGACCCCAATCAAGTGAAGAAACATCAAAGAACGCATATGCTACTAATGATTTATTAAACCCTGATTCATCAAACTTTGAAAGCAACAGCTCAGGGGGAGCAAACAATGATTTTGGATCTACTAGTCACCATACTCAACACAATTATGAACTTGGGGAATCATCAAGATCAAATCTGCCAAGACAAAGGGTATGGAGTAAAGCGCATCCCTTTGAACAGATCATTGGTGAACCGGACAAGGGTGTATAGACTAGAAGAGTAACACAGAATGAATGCAATTTCGCAGGATTTTTATCTCAAATTGAACCTAAAAAGGTTAATGAAGCTCTTGATGATCCAGATTGGGTAACTGTAATGCAGGAAGAACTCAATCAGTTCGAAAGGCAGAAAGTATGGAAGCTGGTGCCAAGACCAAAAGATAAATCTGTAATTGGCACTAGATGGGTGTTTAGAAATAAACTGGATGAAAATGTTATTGTTACGAGGAACAAGGCTCGATTGGTAGCAAAGGGTTACTCTCAAGAAGAGGGAATTGATTATGATGAAACCTATGCTCCAGTTGCAAGGCTTGAAGCAATCAGGATGTTCTTAGCATTTGCTACACACTCCAACTTTAAGGTTTTTCAGATGGATGTGAAGAGTGCATTTTTTAACGAAGATCTAGAGGAAGAAGTCTATGTTGAACAACCCCCTGGGTTCGAAGACAAGGAATTTGAAGGTTTTGTGTACTTTCTCTTTAAAGCTCTCTATGGTCTCAAGCAAGCCCCTCGAACATGGTATAATACTCTCTCCAAGTTCTTACTTGAAAATGGTTTTACAAGAGGTATCATCGACAAAACTCTCTTTCATAAAAAGCATAAAAATGATATAATTTTGGTGCAAGTATATGTGGATGATATAATATTTGGTTCTACTAATGATTTGTTATGCAAGAGATTTGCTAAGTTAATGCAGAGTAGGTACGAGATGAGCATGATGGGTGAGTTGTCCTTCTTCCTTGGATTTCAAGTTGTTCAGAAGCCTGATGGTATTTTCATCTGCCAATCAAAATACATAATGGATCTTCTGAAGAAGTATGGGATGGAAGAAGCAGCTACTGCCAAGACCCCAATGCCAACTGCTGTCAAGCTTGATCAAGAAAAATCTTGGAAGTCAGTTGACATCATGAAGTATCGAGGTATGATCGGCTCTCTTTTGTACTTAACTGCTAGTAGACCAGATATTATGTTCGTAACTTGTCTATGTGCTAGATTCCAGGCTAACCCTGAAGAGTCATATCTTATAGCTGTTAAACGTATTTTTAGATACCTTAAGGGAACCCCCAATCTTGGAATTTGGTACCCTAAAGGAACAGGTTTTGACCTAATTGGCTATACAGATTCTGACTTCGTAGGTTGTAAGATTGATCGGAAAAGTACTTCTGGAAGCTGTCAGTTTCTAGGAAGAAGGTTGGTATCTTGGTATAGCAGAAAGCAACACTCAGTATCTACCTCCACAGCCGAAGCAGAATACATTACGGCAGGTAGTTGTTGTGCTCAGATCCTGTGGATGAGGAATCAACTTCAGGACTATGGACTCATGTTGGAAAAAATTCCAATTCTATGCGACAACACGAGTGCCATTGCCATTGCCAACAATCCAGTTCAACACACCAGAACTAAGCATATTGATATCAGGTATCATTTCTTACGAGAGCATGTCATGAATGGAACTGTGGTATTATATTTTGTTCCCACAGATCAACAAATTGCAGACATCTTTACTAAACCACTGGATGAATCCACTTTCTCTAGGTTAGTTGGTGAACTTGGGATGTTAAATCTGTCTAATTAATTTTGGATAATCAATAACTGCAATTTGTTATAAGTTCTCACGTATTTTTAAATGTCCATATGTTTAGGACATGTGAATTTATTTGCATCCAGTCTTCATATTATAGTTATCTCTATATTAATTACCATGCTTATAAATGCTATATTTTATGGTAATTAGTTAGTAAATAATTGTGTTAATTGTAGCATAATTTAATAAATATTTTATTGACATATATCAATTAATGATATTTTGTTAATTTTATATCTATTTAATTGTGAGTTTATCTGATTATTGTGGATTATTTCTTGATTCACTGCGTGATTATTTTTAAATCCATAATAATTAGAAGTATTAAATATGTGTATATGTGTATAGGCTGATAGGTCTTGGTGATAAAATGTTTTTCGGCCGACAGGTTTCTGCGATAAGATGTTTTTTCGGCTAATTAGGGTGTTAGGTGAGAAATTATTGAGCGGTGTTAGTTTTTCATACATAACCTATCACTATTACACCTAACCCACTAAACCTTGAAACCTTATAAATGATGAGTTTTTGTTTGTGTTTAACATCATCATTTTTCAGATATACAGAGCATATACACACAATTGCTGAATATTTCGAGCTTTGATCGGAAATATCTCTCAATCTAGCTGTTGGTTTTTAGATCGGATTTCATATTCTTGCTTTATACATCATCCTTTATAAAAACTAACCCTTGTTTTTTAGTTTCCTTAAAGTTTTGAAAATGGCATTGCAGGGAAGCTTTTTAATTGCTAAAGTTAATCCTGTTTCCATCCAGCAAATCGAAACCATTCAGGATGAGCAATTTTGGGCTTGGACACAATTTCTGAATGAACATTCATTAATTCGCTATGCTTTAGTTACACAAGTGCAGCTTAACCATGATGTATTGCATGAACTATATTGCAGTGCAGTTAACACTTCTGGACAGGACGGGTGTGCAATCACATATCGACTGTTTGGTAGGTCGATTAGGGTCACTGAACGAGATGTTAATCGAATTCTCCATTTTCCTATGGAAAATCTCGTTTCTGATCCTACACCTGAACAAATTGAAATGTTCTTTCATTTCATAAGGTACCAAGATGGCAATTTCAATACTGGTACTCTTTCTAGAATGTTTCTAACACAGTATTGGAATTTCTTCTTTCACACTCTTAACCATGTTTTTTCCTCAGATAGAACAAATCAAGATCGAATACCTGAATTTATTCAAATAATAGGGTATGCGGTCGCCAATAATTTGAGGATTAATTTTGGAAAAATAATGCTTGGTCAAATCATTTTAAAATGAAATTCTTGGGAACAAGAGATGTTCGGACTCATAATGTCAAATGTCTATATCCAAGGTTTCTACAGTTAATATTAAATGATTTTTTGAATGATGAAGACAGGGTACGCTTGGAAAATGGTCAAAAGGTGGAATGTTCTTCCATGAAGACGAATGTAATTAATTACATAAGCAAAAAGAAATATATGGATGTGCCTACAATCCTAATTGAATATCTAAAGACTGTCCCACTTCCGTTGTTACCACGACCAGTGAGAGCAGGTATACGACAAGGTAATATTTCAATCCCTGCCATTCCAACCTCTGTATTCCCTATTGTGTCACAGGAAATACAGTTTCTACAGCCCCTAGTGGCCATCTTACCCAACCAAGAGCAGGAAATCCCACCAACTCTAACACAGGTCGAAGAGCCCATTCTACAAATGCAAACACAAACACAACAAACTCCTACACCTCATTTGTCACTTAAACGGCCAGTCATTCACATTATTGAGGGAGATAGTGCCTCAACATCACCACATAAGGAGTTATTTACATCAGCCACTCTACCTCATTCTAAACGGAGTAAACCCAATAAATCTTAGGTAACGGCAACTGTTAGTGAAACAATTCTTTCTTATCCAATGAGTGAAAATGTAAATAAGGTTGAATTGACGGGAGCAACGGGTGAATCTTCCATTTTACGGAAAGATCCATTAGTAGGAGGTTCTTTTATGAACCAAGTGTCTTCACAGACATACGAGGAAAACTTGGGTTTTGTGCCATTTAATCGATTCAAGTTTAACCTCCCAGAGGGAAAATCTCTGGATCTCTTTCGAGATTTACCACTTTTTACCAGTGGTCGGCAACTCGCTTCACGCGAGGACGGAAGCTCACGAACTTTCATTGCACCATCCGTGACCTCTGAAAAAGGGGCTAGGATGATTTCATTTGCAGGTACACATATCGGTAGAAGCTCTGGAGGAGAGTTGAGGGAAACACGAACAGAACATGTAAGTGTCACCCAAACCACTAAACCAAGTGAATATAGAGTGTTGAGTGAAACACCTGCAGAACGTACGAGTGAGCAACCTACTCAACCACATGCACCTGTAACCAGAAAGGAATATAGCAGACTCCTTACACGGGTCCAAACAATGGACAAAGAGTTGCAACTTATTCAACATGATGTATTCCATGTTCAATTGAATACCATGGCAACCCAGTTTAGTCATGCAATCAACTCCTTCGTAAAGTCATCTTCGTCTAATTTACCAACTCCACATCCTATTACTCTAGAGGATAACCCAACTGAGGGGGAGAAGGTTGATGATCAAGAAAAATCTACTAGGCGCAAGGAAAAGATCGTTGACACGGAATTAACTTTATTTTGGGAAAGGAAAAGCTAATGGGAGTATTAGTGCTATGTGGAAAGAAAGCAAGGCAAACTTGAAGATATGTTCAGTCTAGAGGAACAATTTGTCTTGCACTTGTTCAAATTTTAGAAATCTAGAAAATGTATATATTATCCAGAATGCGCTTTAATATTATTTATCTTTGTATTTCATTTTTCTTGTATCAGTTGAGTTATCCTCTAGGGATTTGCTTGTCAAACCCTAACAATCAAATAGGGGGAGATTGTAAATCATAATGTAATGTAGCATGTAATAGAGGACATATATAACTCAACTAGGATAAAAGATAAATAATATTAACTCTATACAGGGATCGTGAAATTTGAAGAACAGGCACCAACAAGGATCAAGTCGCTGAAAGAAGTTCATTAACATGATCAAGCCTCAATGACAGAATAAGATGTACAGATGATTCAGTTGAAGGGCCAAAAGATTCCATGTATTCAAATTAATTGAAGATACTGCTGCAGGCTAATCAATTGGAATGCAACGAAGGTGTGAAGATCAAGATCAGTGCCAGTCACTTGTGAACCAGACCAGTGCACTAAGTGTCAGCACATACGAGAAGGATCAATACATTAATTCACAGAAGGAATTGCGAAAGCCTATTGACGATCAAGGACATACATAATATCTCAAGGTATTGTCAAAAAATTAATTTACTCTGAAAATTAATTAAGTAATGGATTAATTATTTATAACAAAATAATTAAATTAATCTGGTACTTGAATTATTTTCTGAGATGAATTAAAACAGCAAAATAAACAGAAGAAAGAAAGAATAGTAATACTATGCGCGGTTACTATGCAAGATTACTATGCACGATTACTATGCAAAGTTACTATGCATGATTACTATGCAAGGTTACTATTTGGGGTTGGTGTAATAGTGCCCGGTTACTATTTGGGGTTGGTGAAATAGTGTCCGGTTACTATTTGGGGGTTGTTGGAATAGTGCTCGGTTACTATTTGGGGGTTGTTGGAATAGTGCCAAATAGTGACTTTCTAAAACCTATAAATAGACCTGTTGTATTTCATTTCTAAACACACCTCAACACACAACTTTCTATTCTCTCTCTTATATCTTCTCTGTGTAAGCTGCTAGACAGTCCATCTAGTAGGAAAGTCGGCTTAGCCCGCTTTCAGGAAGTGTCGGGCAGAAGGTCCTCGTGCCTAAACTATCCTTAAGAGTGTTTGATTTTGTAGCTGATCCGTAGGATTAGATTGTGTAACAAACCTCCAGGTTTTATCTATTTAAAGATATTTCCTAAACTGTTATGTTATTTCGATTCAGTATTTTTGATCTCGTATCCACATCAAAAATTGAAATATTTTTTAAATAACGTATTCAACCCCCCTTCTACGTTATTCCGGACCTAACACAACAGCAGCGGGATTCCAATTGAGGAACTTCAACAACATAGGATAAACAACAACTTGAACTAAACATTTAAGAAACATTAAAAGAAGACATTAAACATTTAAAAAAAACGTTAAAGTATAATAAAAACATTTAAGAAACTAAACATTAAAGTATAACAACTTTAATCTCTACAGAAAACATTAAAGTATAATAAAGAAAAACTAAGCATGGGGAAAAAAAGGAAGATGATAATTGATTTTGAGAAATATATAACCTTTAATTGTCCCCATAAAAAATCAATCACTTTTACGTTTGTGCAATCATATATGATTGAGAATATGCACAATTCATAAAAAAATAGAATTCCAAATAAATTACACATTATTTATCATTGAGATTCATGATAAAATTCGTAAAAAAAAACGAAAAAAAACTAATAATTAATGATCCGCATAACGTTTTTCAGTAACAAACTAAGATAATTTTTTGAAATTTAGAGAAAATATTGGACAAAGTTCTTAACAAAAAAGTTTTTAAACAAATTACAGAAGTTCATTTTATAATACTATTACAAGTAAATAACAAACTAACAACTTAAGACAAATGAAGCATTTAACAAATTTTAGTAGAGAGGAAACACTTTAACAACATTACCAAAGAAATATTTATTTAAAAAAAACAATTTTGACAAATTTAGAAGATAAAAAACACATCCTAAAAATTTAAAATAATACAAAAGAATTGTTAGTGAGCAAAAATGAATAATTATGTATATTGAAACATTAAATGTAAAATGCAATCACTTTGGTAAAAAAAAAAAACTATTCTCGTAAGATAATGTGATTTTTTTAATAAAAAATATGATAATCATAAAACAGGACAAATTTAGTAAATATATTCTACAAAAAACTAACATTTTAATAAAATAATTTATAAGTTAGATAATGAATTTCGTGCATCGCATCGTAAGATAATGTGATTTTTTTAATAAAAAAGTATGATAGTCATAAAACAGGAAAAATTTAGTAAATATATTCTACAAAAAACTAACATTTTAATAAAATAATTTATAACCTAAATAATTAATTCCGTGTATCGCACGGGTCATATGCTAGTTTTATTAATATAGCTAATCCCGTTAAAGCACAACATCTTACAGATACGGTAAATTTAACCAATGATTATTTTGTATTATTTTAGGCAACAATTTTAACCAATTAATGGAGATGCTCTAAGGTGTTCATTAGTTCAACAAATATAGCCAATGAAATACGGTTATCTTTGTTTTTTTGCTAAGGGCTATATGGTTGGAGTCCTCAATTTTTAACCTATTGTTTAAAGAGTGACACCTAACTTTCACATAGATTATTTAATTAATGATTTTATACCCTTGAAGATACTCTAAATATTCAACCTCTTATTTTCAACCATTTTTCATTTTCTTAATACAAAGATCTTTGATTAAACAGGACGAATCACACATGTTGCAGACCGTCTTCTCAAACTTTTCATCTTTTTTGTAAAATTAGTAGTACTATCAAATAGGTACAGGTACGGTGAAGGTGAACCATGACTCCTGAAACCTACCACACCAACTCTACGTAAATCAAAATTACTCATTATCTAAACAGTGAATTATATAAATTTATTTTACACTATTAAACCTAAATTTATATTAAAAAAATTAAATACCCCGGAAACAAAAAAATCTTTGAATTATGTGAAGATATGAATTTTAAATTTTTTTTTCAAAAATGGTGTTCCTTTCTATCCAAAACTGAAGGATTTGCAATGTAGTGGGATCTCCTTTTTTTTGAACCAAGTAGTGTAGTTGGTTTGTTGTGTTGGATTGTTTATGCTTATGAATTTTTTTTTCTTACATTTTATATTTACTGTTAATAATATTTTTGTTCAACTTTATCTTGCAGATTTATCACAGGATGGTCCATATTCGATTAGTGGACGATGATGAAGAATTCGAGGACAATGTTGAAGGAGTAGTCGAAGTTGTTAATGCATTGTTACTGTTGCACTATTATGTAATTTTTTTTTTTCAGTCTCTATCTCTTTCAATTTTGCTATGATATGCTTTTATTTACTACGAAGTGGTAGGGGTAATGGTAGGGTAACTGGGATGCGAATTGGGAGGCGAGCTAAATGGGAAAGTGCTGATAAGTGTGGGGCCTGAATTGACGTCAGTCGTCAGTGCAGGCCTCACTGCCCATATAGAAAGTTGTTTTCAACCAACCGGTCCGATGTGGAGGCTGCGTTGATACGCAAGTTTTTTCGAAAAGATCGATTGGTTGATTTCGGGGAATTGTGCAATAGTGAGGAAGAGAGGAATCAATTTAGGCACAATCTGTTTCGCCTATGTTCTTGGCTTAAATCTGATCCTGTGAGGTTACTGCATCTAGTTCAGAAGGTATAATGAAGATTTCATTTTATGTACTATTGTTTTGGAATAGCTCATTGTAGTTGTTACTTCTTATGGCAGATTGCAGCCAAACCTGTGGAGGAAGAAGAAGATGGCGACGAAGAAGAAGATGGTGAGTGAGAAGATGGAAGATGGCACTGAGCTAGTCATACGAACCTTATTTTTTTCACCATTTGAAAACCAACCCGATTGCTACTTATATCAGTATAATTTTGTTCTCATTGACCACATTTGATAAGAACAATTGATATAATTTTGGTTTTTCTTTAAAAATACAATTGATGAAGTCTGCAGAAGTTGGAGAAGGCAGATTTTTCTATTTTAGCAAAGTTAAGCATAACGTATGAATTGATTTCGTGATACATGCATGAGTAGTCACCGGCACATAAATATGTTTCCTGGCTTATTATATTTCCAATTATTTTGGGTATCTAGTTTTGGCTGTATGGAAATACTTATTCAGCTAGATCTTACAATAGGTGCATATAATGCTCCGATGCTCGCTGTTGCCGAAAGTTGGTTCAAAAGAAAATTTAATTCGTTTTATAAAGTTCAAATTTCCTGAAAAATCATACTGAAATGTGGAAAAGAAGGCCAATTCCAATGTAACTATAAAAAAAACAGTTGAACAATGTGTTAGGACTTGGACGAAAATGCATAGGCCGAAAAATATCATCTTTTACCTGACGATATTGTGGCTCGTGATGATTCCAGAAAATGTATGTTTCGATCGTATCCAGCCCTCCATCCTTTGCTCTTTGTATCAAGTCAGGCCACATCTAACACAAAATATTATGAAAAATATGTAAGCTATACTCTGCATTAAGAATACAATGATGTGTAACAATGACAATACAAATTTACAACATAAATGTATACCTCTAGAGTACTACGTGGATAGTGAATGGCTCCAGAAATAACAAGTTTTGCTGACCATCGAATAGGAATGATGTACTGTCATAAGTAACATTTAGTGCAGTAGAAAGTATACAAATTGACAGTAATGTAAAGCTCAGAAACATAGTTTTGATCCCCATTATTGGAGTGGGAACCTTGAAAGAAGACAAAAATAAGAAATATGTTAGCAAGAGTTATTATAGTTGTTATTTCCCAGTTAAGCACCACGAGATTGTAGAAGGGGGGTTGAATACAATCTCGACTAAATTCTTTCGAAATGGTGAGATCTAAACAGATTGTTATGAGAACATAAAGAAGAAAAGATAAACATAATATCTAAAACACATACAACACACGATATAAAAAATCTCAGGTGGGTTAGCTTGTTTGCTTGATCCACCTGATGGTTGTATTTGAAGATAATTCTCTGCGTAATAATACACAGCTGCGAGTTACAATGTTTTACTATTTACAAGAAAACCTAAAGCTATCAGCCTCCTGATCAGTGTTTTCTTCTCTTCTAAAACTATGTTGCTCATACATCTTATATAAACTATATGAAGACAAGTAAGTTACGTGAAATGTAGTGATACATTTTTGGTATAACTTGTCACACACACACATGCTCGAAGTGGTAGCCATTTCTAGAATTATCTTGAAAGTCTTCCTTCCTCGATTTGGACAATCCCAGCATGCTTCAAGACAGTGTATGTTTCTTTCTTCATAAGTTACTAAGTTCTTGAGTTGACTTAGCTTCCAAGCCCACATGATGCTTTATGCAAAAGGTCTTTTTGCTTTGGATCTTTGTCTCTGAAAGTAGCTTTTATCAAAAAGATAATCTTTTTGAAAGTCAATAACCTTTTCAGCTTATTGAGCTGCGCTTGAGCTTCCCAGATATAACAGCTGATCCTTATGCATTCTTCAAGATATCCTTTGAATTCTTCAGTAGTATTGTAATCATGTTGGAGGTTTCTTCCACTCTTATTGTTGCCCTTGAAGTCGGATAAACAGTGACTGATTTCACCTTTCACTCGGAAGAGTTTGAGCTTTCAAATATTTACAATTTGACTCCCTACTCGTAACATCCTTTGTGTAATTGATCACTGCCTATAAGTCATGGGTTACAAAGTAATTCTGGGTTTAATTTTTATTTGATATGTTCCTTTAGAGAACTTTGGCATTATTAAGAAACTAGGTTGAATTCTCGAACAGATGAAATTTGAGTTCTCGAATGATGACTTCTCAAGTAGTTCCTTTATGAGTTCTCGAATAGCCTTTTTAATAGACTTCTCGATTAGTGAATGTTACAGACTTTTCGAACACAAAACAGTCTGACTTCTCGAACTAGCACTTCTCGAATAAACCCTTTGTGTAGAGTTCTCAAATGACTTCTCGAACTCTCTTTTTCTTGACTTCTCGAACTTACTTGCATGGTTACAACAAACTCTCTTTTGATTACTGATATCTGAATTTAGCATCTCCAGGCTTGTTACAGAAATAATTCCTAACTGCATGAAGAGTTCCTTTCTCAAGTTATTGCTATAGTTGATCCGCATTTCAGTTAGCTTCTTGATTTGTTTATCAGCTTCGATTCCTTGATTCATTTTCTATCTTTTGGTATTTGTTATCATCATCCATAGGTATGTATGTCTCAACAAGAAAGTTTTTCAGGACCGAAATAATTATGTCTTGATTAGACGATTCCTTACGGAGATGAACATCAATTTAGTCCGGCTACACGAAATGGATATCTGGCTGCAAGTATATGACATTCCGAATGGAATGATGTCGGAAAAATACTACAGAGCATTGGTCATTTCGTTGATAAGTTTATCAAAACAGACCCATCGAATATCAAAGGAATGTGGAAGTTATACGCTCGAATTAGAGTTACAATGGATATTGATAAACCCCTGAAAAGAAAAATGAATCAAACGAGAAGGAGGAGTGTGGAGCTGGATTAATTTTAAGTATGAGATTGAGCACTTTCTGCTTTCTATGTTGTATGCTGGGACATTCAGAGCGTGATTGTGGGATTGTGTATGCACATCCTAATAAAGAAATAAGTTGGGCTTATGGAACTTGGCTGAGAGCACCGAGAAAAGGAGCAAAAAGTTAGAATATGGGGGTGAAATGGTTAAGGAATGGTATTGAAGGACATAGTTCATAGACAAACCCAGAAATGAGTTCAACAACAATCATGAACGGTGACGGTAAGGTGGAGGCGAGGTTCATGGAAGTTGATGGGATAATACACAAGGTTTCAGGAGAGATTGGTGGAATTCGAATTGTTTAGCGAGATCAGGGGAACAAAATTCAGGAGCTCATTATTTTGAATAATAAAAAGGATATTGTGGAAGAAAATGGTGGATAAAAGGAAATAGTTGTCATGAAATCTAAGCGTAGACAAATGGAAAGTGAGGAAAATACGGAGATAGTTAGACAAAATAGTGCAATTGGATTTAATTTAAATGATGGACCAAAAAACTTGCTAGAAGCGGGTCCTGTAGCACAGGACCCGCCAAGAAAAATGAGTCTTATAAACTGGAATTGTCGTAATGTTGTAATAACCCTAACTTTAACAATGCTACAATGATCAAATGAATAGTAAAGTTTGAGGATTTAGGGAAATGGTATGTAGGTACCCTATAAGTGAAACAGAAAAGGAATAATCAGAAACCATATTAGCGTAGTACTATGAAAATGAGTGACTCGAAATGATGTCGAATTTCAGAAATTCCTGAGTATAGATTTTTAAGATGTTTGATTTCAATTGAGCACTATTGTATTTGGATATTAAAGAGTATGGAATATGAAAAGGGTGTATACTTTGAGGAACATGTGAACTTAGGTTAAACTATGGGATTATTAAGTCAAGGGAATTTGGATTATTAAGTGATTTTAAAACCACAGAGATAACGAAGTGTATTCGAAACGAATTGTGATTATACGAGTATGGAAACCAAGCAACCAAGATTAGTATTATACCAAGGATATATACTATATTAGTAATTTCAAAAATCATTAGCACATTAATTGGAAAATCAAAAACCAAGATTCTAGAATTGTTTAACATGACATCATCCATATCATCACCATCCACTAAGTCTAAACCAAGGAATTATCTATAATTCTTAGTAATTATCCATCCAAAAACCTACAAAATATCTACCAAAAGTAGATTAGCCAACCAAGAACAAAAACACTCTCCATCATCCTTTTTTTAGCTACATTCGGCACAAGTGAGAAGACAAGAGGAAAACCAACTTCCAACCATTCTAAAATCACAAGATTAATCAAGTGAGTTCTATAATTCATATTTAAGATATCATATAAGTTTTAGCTTCAATCTCCATGCCATTCTTGAGTAAGAAATTCATGAAGTTGATGATGAATAGTAACCCTTAAGACTAACTTTGATTTTTATGATTTCTTTGGAAGATCTAAACTATAATAAGGTGATATAAAGGCTATACAAGGTGTGTTAAGGCTTGTACTTACTCCAAAGAAGGTATACTACTTGAAACTCTAGATTGATCTTTGAGTTTATGGTTGATTTTAAGGTTAAGTTTGTGTAAAGAGTGGATTCATAGTTATGTAAGTGTTTAAAAGTATTTTAAATGATTATGGAAGTGTTTTGTGTTGTAAATCCATGGCTGGTATGATGAACACATGGTGTATGGATTGATATATGTGTTGGATGATGAGTTTGGAGGTGAAAAAAATTTGGAAAGTATGAAAGTATAGCCGTTATAATGCCCGATTTTCATTAAAACAGTAATTACTTTTAAAAACAGAGCATTTCCGAACCTTTCAAGGTCATTAGGTCATAACCACTGGTCATGATAGGATAGATCTTAATTCATAGATCGTTTTGATATAAAGTACGTAAAAATTTGATGAACGTTTTAGGAGATATGGCCAAAATCGTAAAAGTAGTTCGAAAATGTAAGTGTGAGTTCGTAACTTCAATTGAACACCCTTAACCTAAGTGATTCCGTTACGAATCTTGATAATTAAATAATAGAGGTCATAAGGAAGGTATAGGAGAAGGTCTCATGTCGAACGAATAATTTTCAATTTTATAAAAATGTTTAGACCAAGGGTATGTTAATGGAATACCCCTTAAACGGATAAAGGATAATTTTCTCGAGTTAATGGTCGACTTAAAAGTCTTTAAGACTCGAATATCAATTAAATGTATAAGATAATGACATGCCTCGATAGTGGGCTTAGTGTCATTAAGTGGCGGTATTAATAAGAGTTATGTTATGGTGTGCTTGATAAGCTAAAACGAATACGGAAATGATTGAGAATTATTAAAAGTATTAATTTGGAACCCATGTATATTATATTTAAATATCTTTGATAAGGTTATAAAAAGATTAGGGGATCAAGTGAGTTAATTGGTTAGGATAAGTGTTGTTAGTAATAATAATTATAATGGGGCATATGCTAATGATGATCCTTTTCGTTCTTATAGAAACTCAAGACGAACACTGGGTCATATCTCTGGGATTTAGAGATCGAGGCAAGATTTCTTTTACCCTTATTTTAATATTTTTTTATGTTTAAAGAAAAGTGGTTTTGCTAGATAATATATGAATCTTATATCAATATATGATATGGATTACGGATATGGATTGTGGATATGGATATGAATATGAATGGAGCTAATATACTTTATGGCTTCAAGAGATATGAAAAAGAATAGTATCAGTTGTTATCTAAGATTATATGGGTTATAATATTCTGTTATTTATAATCTTTAGACAATTGTGATTTAGTAAATATTATTTGAATATTATTTAATACTTTAAAAATAGAAGGAATGGTTTATGTATTTAATAGCATATTTGACTTTATTAAATACAGAAGAGATGTCTGAGTCATAATCAAAGTATTATGATGTATGTATTTTTAAAGATGATGATAAATGGAAATGATATATGTGAATGAAAATGGAAATGGAAAATGGAAGATATGGAATGGTGTTTTATAAATGGAATAATGATTTGATAAAAAGGGGGGATTGCAACAGCAAGCGTAAGAGACTGTGTTCGGCACTGTCCAGCACTCAATATTTTATTACGGCCCAAGAGATGCCGAAGGGGGATGTAGCAGAGAGCCTTCCTCCAGGGATGATGACCAGGTTGGATCATTCCTTCTACTAGTAGTAAACAAAGAGCAGGTATGATTAGGCGACTGATCATCGTCCTAACGTATCTGGCGACAACAGATATCCCCAAAGTATTTAAAGAAAGAATTGATAATGGTTACAGATTGACATACTGAAAAAGGAGAAATGGTATGAAATTATGGAATTATTTTTATGATTTAGAAGAGAAACTGATAATATATTATATTAGAAGAGAAACTGATATTATATGGTTTTATATTTCTTTTCTTATAAAAATAAATAGATGGTGTATTTAATAAATAAAAAATTATTCTTTTCTTAACGATTATGATGGGTCTTTCGTTTATCAATATATATATATATATGTTTCCTTTGATACTGGTTTACAAATTTATCCTGCTGAGCTATCATAGCTCACTCTTGCTACTTATGTATATAACAGCTAGGTCAAATGCCGATACTCCGCACTACACCCCGCAAGAGGGTAGGGGAAAGACGACCTTTTGAGAGAGTGTTGGAGCCTATCCCTGAGGTAGCTGATAGGCAGATGGGTATTGGTAGACTTATGTGTATTAAGTGTGTAAGTTGAGAACTAAACTTTTGATTGTTGCAATGCTTCCTCTCGAAGTAATATTCAGCAATGTACCTAAGTAAGATTCTGGGTTTGTAATAACTCTTTTAACTTTAAACAGTTATTATTATTATGGATGTTGTTCTCTGAGCTTTTGACTGGTGTATTGAGATTAGTGTGGGGTCATTTGTGTGAGTATTAAATGGTAATAAAATATTAAAAAAAAGATAGTGCTAATAAATGGAATTTGAGTGTGATGGCCTGGATTCCTGACCCCGGATCTGGGGCTGTCACAAATGTAATCATGTTGGAGATTGCTTCCACTCTTATTCTTTCCCTTGAAGCCGGATAAATAGTGATTGATTTCACCTTTCACTTTGAAGAGTTTGAGCCTTCAAATATCTATAATTTGACTCCCTACTCGTAACATCCTTTGTGTATTGATCATTGTCTATGAGTCACGGGTTGCAAAGTAATTCTAGATATGTTCTTCATTCGATTTGTTCCATTCGAGAACTTTAGAATATTCAGGCTGAGTTCTCGAATTGATATGCCTTGACTTCTCGAATGAGGACTTCTCGAATAGACCTCTTATTCAGTTCTTAAAATTGAAACGTTTTAGTAGCCTGACTTCTCGAATAACCCTTTTGTAGAGTTCTCGAATCTACCATGTTTAGGATATCTCGAATGGAGATATTACACTGGCTTGACTCTCGAACTCTTTCTTTTCTTGACTTCTCGAATTTACTTGCATGAGAATAGCAAAATCTCTTTTGATTATAGATACTTGATTACAGCATCTCATGGCTTGTTGCAGAAATACTTTCTAACTATTTGCAGAGTTCCATTCACAAGGTGTAGCTTTAGTTGATCTGCATTTCAGTTAGCTTCCTGATTTATTTATCAGCTTCGATTTCTTGATTCATTTTCTACCTTTATTGGTATTTGTTATCATCATCTTTAGACATGTATGTCTCAACAATCTCCCTCTATTTATGTCTCCGGGAACAAGACATAAATCAAGAGAGTGATGATAAACCACTATTCAAATTTTCTTTCACTGAGATAGAAATATTGATCAAACTTCCATGACATAGGTTCTGGCATTCTGGTCTGTACTACTAAACATCCTTCAAAGATTTAGAACTGCTCCCCCTATGTATAGCATTTAATCTGAGGATATGTCCTGTTCCTCCCCCTTGCTGAGTGTTTCTTTGGTTTGAAGACATGTTGGGACTTATGGGTGATAGCATAGAGACAACTTAACTATATTTCCCTGTACTTAGTTTTTACTAAGTTAAACATACTGTCACAGCCAGAGTATGTCTTCGTATTCGAATAATTGCTATCATGTAATAATTGTATGATTTGGGAGAAGTTCATACATTTGTTCAAGCCTCAAGGAATACATCCAGAAGATAGAAAGAATAAAAGTTACTGTCATGTTCTTGACAGTAAAGTTACAAGAAGACAAATGTTGCAAAGTCACAATAAAACTACATCTGACAACAACATTGGCTGAAGCAAGAGACAGTGACACTCTCACACTTGACAGCAAGTCTGGAGTTCCGACAGCAACATTGGCGGGAGCTCGTACTGTCAACCACTGAATATTCCTTTGACAGCAGACTCTGCGGTTAAGGTTACTGTGGCTCGACAGTAACTTCAGAACATACTGTCAAGGCAAGTGTCTGCAAGCATAAGAATAGGAATGGCAAGTTAGGGATTGATAAGAAGAATGGATATAGTCATGTTAAGGATGCCCCTAGGAAGCTTTGCAATAATTGTGGATCATCTCATCATTTAACATTTGTTTGTAAGAAACCCAAACAGGATAAGGTTAATGCGTCCAATGTTAGTGGTAACTTACATAGAACCCCCATTATGCAAAGAAGTATGGATGTCTGTAGTAACATTGACTGTATGCCATGCAAAATTGTTGTTATGAGTACTTGTTTCAATCTGCCTATTCTGTCTACTGAAATATGCTCCTATTTAGAAACTGCTGAGACTTCTGCGCCTGCCTATATTGGTAAAAAGGCAGCTTCCATTAAGAGAAAGACCAAGTCTAACTCTAGAACCAAGTGGACAGCAAAAGAAGTCAAATAGGAGGATTCTAGTGTTGATTTAAATGTGAAGCAAAATGATATGAACAATGATGCTGTAACTGCAGGACCCAACAGAGTTTGGGTACCAGATGCAAATTAAAATCATCTGTTTTGCAGGGCAAGAAATAGAAGCAGGTCATGTGGATCATCGACAATGGATTCTCCAGGCACATGACTGGTGATATAGCCCTGCTATCACATTTTGTAGAGAAAGTCGGCCCAATCATAACTTCTGGAGACAACAGCAAAGGTTACACTGTGGGATATGGCTGTTTGGAAATTGGAAATGTTTTCATTGAAGATATTGCTCTTGTTGATGGATTGAAGCACAACCTACTCAGTGTCAGCCAGTTCAGTGATAGGGGATTCAAGGTTGATTTTGATATGATGGTTTGTAATATCTATCACAAGAAAGATCGAAGCCTCTATTTGAAATGAGTCAGAAAAGGAAGTTTGTTTATTGTAGACTTAAATTCAGTCAATAAAGACAAGGCTTATTGTTTTTACATTAAAGCATCAGTTGGTGAAAGCATGCTTTGGCACAAGAAGTTCTCACACCTCAATTTTAAGAATATGAATATTCTAATGAAGAAGGATTTGGTGAGAGGACTACCTCAACAGGAATTCTATCAAGAAGGACTATGTGAGGATTGTCAAATGGGTAAATTGAAAAGATCTGTGCACAAATCAAAGCAAGTGAATACCAACACTGAGCCTTTCAAATTAATTCACATGGATTTGTTTGGTCCAGTAAATGTTCAATCTCATGCAAGAAAGAGATATGCCCTGGTAATGGTGAATGACTACTCAAGGTACACTTGGGTGAAGTGTTTACACTAAATCACACAAGCGTACGTGGTCACAAGTAATATATGAATAAGTCAAGTTCGTTCCCACAGAGATCTGGTTTTTAATTCAGTAGATGTACCTATGCAACAATGTATGATTATTATTCACTGCTAAGACAAATAACAATTTTGGGTTTAATAAACTAAATTAACTAAGAATTAAATTAACAAGCTAAGAATTAACTAACTAACGAGAATTGGAATCGAATTACTTCTGCAAGAGAAAGCATGGAATCCTAACTTCATTAAATACTTTGCTTAGATCTGACGCCTTTAATCACTATATGTAATGGTTATGATATCTGATCGGACAACACGAAACAAGTACACGCTACCTGTCAGCATACGTATACCAAACTACCCATACATCCACAATAGAGATAGAAGATGAATAGACACCAATTATGCTTAGACCCTATATGTCTATAGAATTTGAAAACATAACGGTTGAGGAACAGGTTATCCATTAAGATCACACAGGGCAGTATAAGTATTTTCATCTCACACCACGAATCATATTGATAAACAATTATGAACCTATGCTAGCATGGCAAGTTCTAAATCTCAAGATCCACTTTCACTTCACAAGAGATTAACAAATTAGATGTTCCTGACGCATCTATCAATTAATCATAACCATACGAGGATATCAAATATACATCACACACAGATCTTTAAAGCATCAAGATACTAAAACTCCATAAATAAATCCGTTAGAATCCCATGACAACGATTAGTTCATAATCGAACCGCTCGTCATCATGGGATCTGATGAAATCATGATAAAAACAAAGTATGAAAAGATACAAATAAACCTAAGTAATTGATATATAATGGTCATCCTAATTACAATGGTATGATGTGTATAAATAGGCTCTAGATTTCTTGCCCAGCAAGAAATTACCTTCTATTACAATTAGAATTCGATTAAGGTACTAACAAAATACAATTAGAACTTAAAAAGGGCAAAATAGTAATTTCCCTGCTCCCATCAGTCTGCTTGCTACGCTTCCTGCGCCCACCACACGCAGCCTGCTCGTGTAAGACCTGTTCCATGTTGTAGAAAATCTCCCAAGCTTCGCGTGGATAGTAAGATCGCTAAAAACGGAGTTCTAGAACTCCAGATATGGCCAAAACAGTGTAGACTGCGCAACCTTCCCGGAAAATCCGAATTTTAATCAATTTAACATCCAAAAACGATAGAAGCATCAACCATAATCGACATTCTTGCAACCCTGCACAACTACACAAAACACATCAAAACTACAACAAACTTGAGTCCAAAACAATCAATTTAAGCTTATATGGAACGCTCCAAGTGGATATAAAATCCACTTATCATAAAGTTTTTAGAGACAAAGGACGAAGCTGCTCAAGAAATCATTGATCACATAAGAGTTCTTGAAAGAACCCCCAATGCTCAAGTTCAATATCTGAGAAGTGACAATGGTACTGAGTTCAGAAATGCCACATTAGGAAACTTCTGCAAGAAAGAAGGCATTATCCAACAATTCTTCACTGCCAGGACACCACAACAAAATGGAGTTGTAGAAAGGAAGAACAGAACTCTCATCGAAGCTGCGAGAACTATGTTGAATGATTCTAAATTACCAACATACTTCTGGGCAGAAGCTATTAATACAGCTTGCTACACACAAAACAGAACCTTGATCAACAAGACTCATGGAAACACTCCTTACTATCTGTTAACAGGAAAGAAACCTACTGTCAAGTACTTTCATGTATTTGGAAGCAAGTGTTTCATGATGATTGACAACCATGAAAGAAAAGGAAAGTTCGATGCTAAAGCTTATGAAGGCATTTTCATGGGATATGGATTGGAAATGTTAGGAATAATTCATGAGTTGTGATGTTAAGAATAGAATTTTACTTATACTTCATGTATATCCTGATTTATAAAGGATTTAGCACTTTGTATAGGATATATGTATTAGACAGTGATCTGTAGAATTGAAGTCAGGAACAGTGCATCGAGGACTACATGTCAGGAACTGAGATCGAATCCTGATAGAGCAAGTCAAGTACTGATGGGATGGTCAGATACTGATGTAGTGTGCAATCCTGATATCAGTCGTGTTACTGATGATGTCATTATGGATGCTACAGAAATTGGCAAGTGCTATAAAACATGATCTTTGTTTGAAGAACAAGCAAGAAGATATCATGAAGGAAAGAATTTTCTATTGATGGAAACTATCAACTGGACGGTAGAACATTGTCATGTATAAATTATCTTTCTGTTATTAGTTGATAGGAAGCATTATAAATACTCTCTCTATATCATTGTAAAAAGAGCGTTCGTAGTAGCAGTTGTGTGAAGCAATTGTGAGTTAGCAATTGAGTTTGTGTGCGTAGCTCTGTATAAGGTTTGTATTCGAAAGTTTGAAACAAACAGAGAGAGATTTGTATTGTCAGCAGCTGCTAAAGGTATTTGTACACCTTTGGTAGAGTTTGTATTTGATTTATTTAATAAAAACAGAGTTTGATTTATTCGTTTGTTCTTGTTTATCTAATCAAGCAAAAATCAGACACGATTATATAACTTGTATTCAACCCCCCCTTCTACAAGTTATTCGAGTTAACAATTGGTATCAGAGCAGGTTGATTTTGAATAATCATAAAGATCTGCAATCATGTCTGGTTACAAGGATGGGAATACTAAGATTCCTATGCTCAAGAGAAACGAATATACTCTATGGGAAGTAAAAATGTTGCATCATCTGGAAGCAACAGATCCTGCTTATCTTGACAGAATCAAAGATGGACCTTTTATCCTAACGAAGGTTATTGGACAAGCAACTGTTGATGGTGAGGTTGTTCCAGAACATACAGCAGAGAAGCCTAAATCTGAATGGTCAGATAAGGACAAGGAGAATGTTCTTAAAGATGCTAAAGTGAGAAACATATTATTCAACAGTCTTGATTCTGTTCTCACTAACTATGTTATCTCTTATAAGACTGCTAAAGATATATGGGACAATCTTAAGGTTCACTGTGAAGGAACTAAGCCTGTCAGGAAGAACATGAGGACACTACTTATACAATAGTATGAGTACTTTGAATCCAAGTATGGTGAGTCACTTACTGACACCTTTGATAGGTTTACAAAACTCATCAATGAGATGGCCATGCATGGTAAATATTATGACTTGGAGGATATGAATACTAAGTTCATGAAAGCCTTGCCTGATTTCTACAATGAGAAGATATCTACAATTGAGGAAGCTAATGATCTTGATGAGATATCATTAGAGGCAGTGTATGGAAAACTGAGGGCTTATGAACTTGACAAGCAGCAGAAGAAGAGCAGGAGTGAAGGAAAGATGAAGACTGTTGCACTTACTGCTCAATCTGAATCAAAGAAGCTTCCAGAGGAACAGCATGATGAGCCTGCTGAAGGGTTTCGAGCATCAAACGCAGCGGAAAAATTAAAACAAATCCAATAATTATCGAAACCCTACCGCAGGATCCATGCAAAAACATGATATTTAATTCGGAGATTGATGATTTACCTTAAAGAAGCTTTAATAACGGATGAACATCAGAGATCCTAGCTACTTGAATCACCACGCATCCCGCTCTCATGATCTACGCTCTACCGGTATCCACACGAATGCTTGATCTTCGAAGGAGCGATGTACTAGCATCCGGAAACTGATTTCTCTCCATCTCCATCTTCTCTCTCAAACGGCTAGGGTTTTTTTTTTCTAAAACGTCTAACCCTAATTTGAGACTTTAAGATGTTTATATAGAGAGATAAATCAGTATTCCATGGCCCAATCATATTGGCCTTTACTCAAATTCGAATTCTTAATTAAATAATTAATTAAGTCACAATTAATTAATATTCTAAAATAATTCGAATTCTAATAATTAGTAAATTCGAATATCTTTTAAATCAATTAATTAAGTCTGACTTAATTAATATCATAAATAGATTCAAATTAATATTTAATTTAAATTCATAATTTAAATCAATTCTCCTTCAAGCATTCTTAGTGTGTGACCCTTTAGGTTATCATTACGTTGGCAATAATTTTATTATTCAATATAAAATTATAAACAATGAGCGGCATCTAGTAATACATCATTGCTACCCAAGTAATAATAATAAATCGGTGATTCGATTAAACCTTTCGTGACTAATGTTCCTATGTAATATAATCCCTTTAACCAAATATTATAGATTAAACTAAAGGCATGTTTTTAGTCATCCTCTTCAACATTTAATCCGGGTTTCCTTGATCAATGAGTAGACTATTAAAACAAATCAATATTTGAGCATGGCCATGCATTTTCATAGTCTCACTCAATCAAGAGGCCAATAATATCTCTCCTAATAATAGGAGGGTTAAATCCTATATCTATCATTCATATTTCTCATATGACTCATAATATACCCGATGTCCACTTTTATCATCACCCGGTCAAAGGTAACTTTTAATGTAGTCAAAGTATATTAATCCTCGTATAGAAATATAATGATCTCAAGTCTAAGGATCATTACACCATTATCACTGTGAGTCATTCTAATGACATTATCAACATGTAGAATCTCAACGTGGGTTAATCCAGTGCCATGTATAATATTACATGCACCTATGTTCTTGACTTTAGTATCACTATACCTATGACCAATGAGATGTGGTCATCAGTCAACAAACATACTAATCTTTATGCATTATAATTGTCCCATATTAATAATGCTCGATTAGGGATATTTAGGAATATAAACACTATTCATATAATCTCATTTTTAAGTCACATACTTAAAGATATAGAATACATGTTACATATTCCAAGGACCTTTATTGTTATAATATTTATATCGCAGTAAATAAAGACATAATAAATTAATGTAGAATAATCGATATAACATAATCATTGAATAACAAAATAGTCTATCCTAGAAGCACAACTAAATTGTCTCTAGGGCACTAACACTATCACCTACTGTAAAGAACTCAAGGAAGAAGAAAAGCAAAGAAAGTTCTGAGTCAGAGACTACTGATATAGACTCTGACAATAGTGATTCTGAATCAGAGATGCATGAACTTTTTGCTATGTTTGCTAATGTGACAGCCCCAAATCCGGGGTCATAAATCTGGGCCATCACGGACCAATTTCCATTCAATATCAATATCCCTCGGGTTTTTTTTTTATATAATATTTAATGCTTAAACAGTTGACCCCACACTAATACACACACACACCAGTCATATGCTCAGAGAACAATATTTACCATAACAAAAGTTTAGAGTTGAAAGTTAAAAGAGTTATTACAAACCAGGATCATACTTAAGTACATTGTTGAATAACACTTCGACATGAAGCGTTTCAACAACCAAAAGTTTATTACATGTCTTCATACTTAATTATACATAAGCCCTCAGAACCCGTCTGCCTCATCACTACCTCCGAAATCGATGCTAACGTGCCCTCAGAAGGTCGCCTTTCCCTTACCCTCTTGCGGGGCGTTCTGCGTAGTATTGGCATACCTAGCTGTATATAGATAAGTAGCAAGAGTGAGCTATAATAGCTCAGCAAGATAATATTGTAAACTAGAATTTAAAATGTAACCAAGTATACATATATATACATATGTAAGCGGAAACCATTTATAAACTTTAAGGAAGAATAAAACTCTTATTTAATAATACATCATCCACTTACTACTATAAGAAAGAAATCTAGGCTAATATAGTATCAGTTTCTCTTCTTAAATGATATACAATCAATATACCCTTTCAGTATAATATTTCAAGATAATATGAAACTCGAATAAATCTTTCTCTATCATCTTCTCAT
Source organism: Kitagawia praeruptora (assembly GCA_037693485.1). Lineage (NCBI taxonomy): Eukaryota > Viridiplantae > Streptophyta > Magnoliopsida > Apiales > Apiaceae > Kitagawia > Kitagawia praeruptora. The sequence goes on along the minus strand of CM075348.1, from coordinate 49,060,420 downwards.
CAACAATTATATAAATTTATAAAATCAGTTTCTCTTCATCTGTAACAATAATTCCATCATTCCAAATCATGTTCTTGTTTTCAGTGTAACAATCTGAAAACCATTTTCCAAATCTTTCTTTTTAAGTTTGGGGATCTCTGCTGGCGCCAGATACGTAGGACGATGATCAGTCGCCTGACCGTATCCGCTCTCTGTTTACTACTAGTAGAAGGGATGATGCCTACCTGGTAATCAACCCTGGAAGAAGGCTACCTGCTACATCCTCCCTTGGCATCTTCGTGCCGTAAGAAAAATATTGAATGCTGGACTGTGCCATTCCCACACAGCCTCTTACGCTTACTATTGCAATCCCCTTTTTTTTTAATTCCATTTACAAAATATCATTCACTCATCTCATTTCCATTCTCGCACATTATTTCTATAAAATACATATATAACATAATACTTTGATTATGATTCAGACTTCTCTTTTATATTTAAGAATTCAAATATGCTTTTATATTCATAAAACATTCCGTCTATTTTAAGAGCAGTAAATAATAATCAAATAATATTTATTCAACCACTAACACTAAAAAGAATATTTTTAATATAGTATTATAAACCATATAACCCTAGATAACAACTGATACCATTCTCTTTCATATCTCTTTTACCATAGAGCATATTCATTCCATTCGTAATCATCTCTATATTCATATTTCATAAATCATATCCATCTCTCTTTAATTTCCCAAAATCAAGGAAATATATTCTTTGCCACATAGTAATAATAGCATCACATATATGTATATACATTCCATGATATCATCATTATTCCGAAGATAAATAATTTTCAAAGTAGGGATAGAAAGATCTTGCCTCGGTTCCGGTATCCTGACAGTATGGTTTGGGGCTCTTCCGGAGTTTCTATAACACAGAAGGACCGTCGTTAGAATACCACATCTCTTACTCACTACATTCTTATATAACAAGACCCTTTACACTTCAATATATGTTTAACGTATCATTATTACCTCAAAGGTTCAAGAACTTAATCATTTATAAACTCGAATCTAGGTTTTAACATTTTCCACTATTCCCCTTAATAACCACACTCGACTGTAAAATTTCTTATAATTTTTAAATTTCGAATTTTAATGTAAGGTCAACTGGAAATAGTTCTTTGACCACACTACTACCATATCCCAAAATTTCGTGACTTCTAACAATGTTAAAGTATGGTAATTATAACCTCAAAGTTGATACATTTACGGTTTCTCGGTTATCGAACGTCTTTCACTAAAACTGACTTTTCTCCTAAACCGTTCATCAGATTTTAACGCACCTTATATCAAAACGATCTATGAACTAAGCTTTACTCTACCATGGTCACTTAGGGGTCCAAACAGTAAGGTACCGTGTGGTTACAGTGGCTAAAAACAGGGTAGTTTCTGTCCTAACGAAAATCGGACATTATAACTGCTGTAATTTCATACTTTCCGAAATTTCACCACTCCAAAACCACCATTCTACACTCCTTTCAGGCCCTACACCATGTGGGCTACCTCCCAACCATGGTTACAAGTTCATAACAAACTTTCCATGTCAATTCCAACCATTTATATCACAAATTCATCATAACTTAACATTTATATCAACTAACCACTAACCAACTCAAAAATCATCATAAATACAAAGGGGCAAGGATTGTTATACCTTCTTGAAGCTTTAAAGTCACTTAACAAGCCTTGGGTACACCTTAAATCACCTTGTATTAGCTTAAATCAACTAAAGAGACCATAAAAACAAAGATTAAAACTTGAAAAATACTATTCACTACTATTCATCTTGCACTTGAATGATTTTATTACCTAGGCAAATGATGATGGTTGGCCTTGAAACTTTGAGAATATCACTTTCTAACCTCCAAGCATCTCCACCATTTTTCCCTTGATTTGTTGTTAATGTTTGCGAGGGTTTTGGATTTTTTTTTCTTCTTTTACTCACTTTGGCCGAATGGTGTTCTTTAAGAAAGGGGGAGAGATTTCTTTGCTTCTTTGTCTAATCTCATCTTATCATCTAATCTTTAGAGTGTTGTAGAAGCTTGGTAAAAAATCTATATGTTAAAAGACTAATCTACCCTTAATTTTGGTTTAGTGGAAAATGACATCATTTACATGACCTCATAATTCTCTTTTTCTTGATTTTCTAAGTATTATGCTAATAATCTTGGATAATAATAATGTGGTATGTATCCTTGTTATACTACTAATCTTGGTTGCTTGGTTTCCATACTCATCTAATTGTGGTTCGTTTCGAATGTACCTCATTATCTCAGTGGTTTTTGAAATCATTTAACAATCCAATTTCCATTGGTATTCTCTTAACTTAATAATCTCCTGGCTCAAATCTAATTTCACTAATCCCTCAATATATAATTCTTATAATGTTTCCATGCTCCTTAACATCTAATAGAAGTTCTTTAGAAGTCTAAATCCTCAAAAATCCATCTTTAGGAATTCCTGGAATCTATCGTCACTTCGAGTCACTTATTTCCTTAGTATATCACTAATATGATTTCTGTTTATTCATTTTATGTTTCCATTATAGAGTACCTATATACCATTTCTCTAAGACCTCAAAATTTACTATTTATAGGATCACTGTAGCATTGCCAAAGTTAGGGTTATTACAGTCTTCCCCCCTTAAAAGGATTCCGTCCCGGAATCACGTCAGAAATGTCCATAGATATCTTTTCATCTACACCTTATAACTTCTATACCACTTTCTCCATCATTTTTCCTTCATAATATCTCTATCTTGTTTGCACAGAATACACCAACATAAACTTGCTTGTCATTCATCAACATTCCTCCTTTGGTTATGGGTATCGGCCACCACATTGGCCTCCCCTGAATGGTAGTGTATTTCACTTATGGTTTATCCCTATGTTAATCTCTATCATGACATAAAATATACACACTTCGATCTTATTATATCTTGTATCTGTAAAATCCTCCAGAAATTTGACTATAACATTATTCCTTGAAACAATTGTAAGAAATACTATCTATAATATATATTTCCTGTTCGTATGTAAATAAGTCTGTGGTTTACCCCCAAAATACTATTATTCTCCTTTTCATAGAATTTCTAACCCCTAACAGATACTGATTTTCCTTATCTAGATTGTCAACCTACCCATACCATTCATTGACCACATTGATTCCTAACCAACATTTGCACTTAGAAGATTAAATAATAAGAGACAAAGTTCACCTGCATCTGTATCCGGCTTTTCCAATGCTTCCCCTAAAGTCATATGGTATATTCTGGCAGTGGGTTTATTTGAAGTAGTCGCACTTTGTCCCGGCGCAGATGACCCACCAGAACGGCAATCTCTAGCAAAGTGTCCTAATTTCCCACATTGATAACACTTGACATCCATTTTGTCAGTTGATGCGCACTGGTTGTAATAGTGTCCTTTCTGTCCGCAATTAAAACAAGTTATTTCCGACATCCTACACACACCCGTATGCTTCTTACCACACGTGTTGCAATCTGGTAATGGTGGTCGCAATTGATTAGACCGAAAGGTTCCTATGGATCTACCACCCTGATTCACAGTCTCACTGGTAGTCTTATTATTCCCTGACTTTCCTCCAAACTGGGGTTTTTGTCCTTTACCAAATTTGTTAAAGTAGCTTCCCTCACTTGAACCTCCCTTCTGACCCTCAAATTTCCTTTTCTTATTCTCTCGTCCTACTTGAGTCTGTTCACTCTCAGCTTCGATAATAGATGCCTTCTGAACTACCGCAGCATACTCCGTCAACTCAAATGGTGCCACTCTCGTTCGTAGCCATGGTTTCAATCCTTGTTGGAACCTTTTTGCTCTTTGTTCTTCAGTACGCACAAATTCAGGAACAAACCTAGACAGTTCTGTAAATTTAGTTTCATACTCTGACACTGATAGGTTTTCCTGTTTTAATTCTAGAAACTTTATTTCCATTTGGTTCTCCAGGTACCTAGGGGAATACTTTTCTAAGAACACCCTAGTGAAACGCTCCCAGGTTATCACTCCCGCTCCTTCTAGATTCTTTTTAGTTTCCCACCAGTAATTTGCCTCTCCCTTTAAGAGATAGGCTGCAAAAACTATTTTCTGGTCTTCCTCTATCCTCAGTATCTCAAAAGCTTTTTCCATCTCTTTTAACCAGGCTCTGGCTACTACTGGATTAACAGTTCCCTCAAACTCTTGGGGTTTTAATGACTTAAAAGCACGAAAGGAGTTAGCTGCCTAGTTGGGAAGAACAGGTGGTTGTTGCGGATTCTGTGGATTAGCTAAATTCTGCCTCAAAAGTTCCATAAATTGGTTAAAAGGGTCACCACCCTGATTTCCCTGTTGACCAGTTGATTCATCTTCTTCTTCCTCATGATCTTGTTCGTTATGAGCGTTTTCACCCTGCCTATTATGACTTCCTTCCTCTCTCTCATTTTCCCTTGCATTCATTCTATTATTACGCTTAGGCGGCATGATTCTGTATATAACAATATTCTTCATTAATCACCCAAATTTAGGGTACAACATACATCATTTCCATATATTCAAAACTATATCATTAGTTAACTTATTTATGCATCACAGTTAATATCTAGTTATAATACCGCCTCATTAAATAAACTTATCACTTTTAGCATAATAACCTTTTCATTTAAGTCAATTACCTGTCATACATTAATATTTTTCGAATCTCAACACTTAGTATCAAAATATGATAAAATTAGGCAAAATACATAAACTTCATTAATTTACATAAATATTTTACAACTTGGGTACAACGTCTTTTACTACTAATATCATGCATCATAAAGTACAAGGTTCGAAACCCCAAAAGCATAACCGTACATACTAACTCGCTATAACAAAAGCACTACTAGCTGTCCTCTAATCAGACTGGGATTAAGACAGTAAACAACTAACCTAATCCCCAAAATGACATCCACAAGATGACTAGTCTGATTAGTATCCAAGACTACTACTCCTAATCATGGTAACGACGCCCTGATAACGTCTCTGATCTGCACTACCATAGTGGTGACTACATCAACTATCTGAGCCCTCCATACTGGATCCCCTCTGTCTCCCAACATCCTCCTAATATCACCGAGTGCCCGCAGCTCGATACTAACTATGCCCAAAGACAACCCATCTGGTATCACACCTCCTCCTCCTCTCGCCCTGTCTAACCTCTGTACAAGTGTATCTATAGTCCGACGGGACTCCTCCAGCTGTCCCTGTAGGACAAAGTACTCTGACAAGAGAATAGCTGGCAACTGACCAGCTGGAAATATAGGTGCCTCCTGAGGTGGCATAGCAACTGGGGGAGGTACATCTACAAGTGGAGGTGCATCCACTGGTGGTGGTGGTGGTGGAGGTGCAAATGGTGGGGATGGAGGAACTGGCTCCGTGTCCGCATCCTCGGAAGGGTCCTCCTCCAACTCATCCTCTGACAAGATAAAGTGTCCCGGTGGAGTGAACTGCTCAACTGGGTCCTCAAAAGGGTCAGGGCTAGGTAGAGGAGATGGAACTGGTGATGGCACTGGGACAGGTGGAACAGGAGTAGGAGTCATGTGAATGTCCCTCCACTCAATCGGCTCCTCAGGTATAACAGATAACCTAGGCCTCTTACGCAAGGGCATCTCCTCCTCAGGAATATCCGACCGCACCCGAGAAGGTCCGGCCCCATCAGGTCCTACATATGGTCTACCAGTGTATGGCACTATGGCCACAGCATCCCTCTGCCTGCGCTCCTCTGCCTCCTCAAGTCTCACTCTGATCTCGTGTCTCTCTATGGCCTCTGCGCGAACTCTCCTCCTGAGGTCAGTGATAGCATACTCTGGAACCTCTACACCTACCAGCAACAAGTCTCTAATCTCCTGCTCGGGTAGTCCTAGCCACTGGGGGTCCTGACCCGGCTCACCCATCTCCGCTCCCTATAATAAAACATAAAATTCTATTAGTAACGGTCAATAAAATTATATTATATGCTTAAAATAAATACTACCTGCGATATACCACCCCTGAACTTGATGGAAGTTCACAATTTATATTATAACTGATACATTTATTATTATCACTCTTGTTCCTGAGCATTATGACTCTTATCTCTGATACCAAACTGTGACAGCCCCAAATCCGGGGTCGTAAATCTGGGCCATCACGGACCAATTTCCATTCAATATCAATATCCCTCGGGTTTTTTTTTTATATAATATTTAATGCTTAAACAGTTGACCCCACACTAATACACACACACACCAGTCATATGCTCAGAGAACAATATTTACCATAACAAAAGTTTAGAGTTGAAAGTTAAAAGAGTTATTACAAACCAGGATCATACTTAAGTACATTGTTGAATAACACTTCGACATGAAGCGTTTCAACAACCAAAAGTGTAATAACCCTAACTTTGAAAAGGCTACAGTGCCCAAATGAATAGTAATCTTGAGGAATTTAGGGAAATGGTGTGTAGGTACACTATGTTAGAGATGGAAAGTGAACAAACAGAAACCATATTAGTGATATACTAGGAAAATAAGTGACTCGAAATGACGATGGATTTCAGGAATTCCTAAATTTAAGTTTTGAGGATTTGGAGCTCGAACGAGCTTCTATATCTTGGCTATTAAGGAACATAGAAATATTAAAGGGATTATATATTGAGGAATTAGTGAATGTAAGTTAAACTAAGGGATTTTTAAGTTAAGAGGATGCTAAGGGAATTTGGATTTTATAAACGATTTCAAAACCACTGGATAGTGAGATATATTCGAAACGAACCACAATTGGACGAGTATGGAAACTAAACAACCAAGATTATAATATAGCAAGGATATATACCACATTATAATTACCAAGAGTGCTAGCATTATAATTAGAAAAGAAAATCAAGAAAAAGGAGCTATTATGACATAATAATGACATCATCTTCCACTAACTTGTTATTAAGGGTAGATTAGTCTTTTAACTAGCAACCAAGCTTCCAAGATAAGCTATATTAATAAGATTAGGATGTGATAAGATAAAAACAAGCAAAGCAAACACTTTCCCATCCAAAAGAAGCCATTCGGCCAAGCAAGGAGAAAAAGAAGAAAAAAATAAAAATAAAATCCAAAACCCTAATTCTCTTCAAGATTAAACCAAGAGAAAAATCATGGAGCATCTTGGAGGATAGATCAAGACTAGCACAAAGTTTCATAGCAAACTAACATCATTTGGCAAGGTAATAAAATCTCCAAAGTTGATAATGAATAGTGTTTTCTAAGTGTTAACCTTGTTTTCTTGATTTCTTTGCATGATCTAGACTATACCAAGGTAGTATAAGAGCTTGGTGAGGTTATTCATGTTAGTATACTCTTTAAAGTTGATGATTAGCTTGAAACCCTAGCTTGAATCCTTTGGGTTTTGATGATTTTAGTTGGTTTCTAAGATAAGTAGTACTAAATCATGTAATCTTATGGTTATAGTTGTTTATATGTGTTTGAATGGTATGGAAATTGTGTTGTGGACTTGGAAATCCATGGTTGGTATGATGACCACATGGTATATGTGATGGTGTATAAGGTGGATGATTGATTTGGAGGGGTTTGATTTTGGAAAGTATGAAAATATAGCCGTTATAATGTCCGATTTTCGTTAGAACTACAAACTGCCCTGTTTTTGGACACCAATGCAGTACGGTACCTTACTGTCTAGCACACTTAGTGACCATGAAATGATAGAGCTTAGTTCATAGATCGTTTTGATATAAGGTGCGTTAAAATCTGATGAACGGTTTAGGAGAAAAGTCAGTTTTAGTGAAAGACGTTCGATAACCGAGAAAACGTAATTGTATCAACTTTGAGGTTACAGTTACCATAGTTAGACAGTCTTACAAGCCACGAAATTTTGGGATAGTGTAGAAGGGTAGTCAGAGGACCCTTTACAGTTGACGTTACATTAAAATTCGAAATCCATATTTTCTGAGAATTTTTACAGTTAAGTGTGGTCGTTAGGGAAAATGGTGAAAACCCCTGGAACTTCAATTGAGCTTATAAATGGTTAAGTCCTTGAACCTTTGGGGTAATAATAATACGTTAAGCATACATTGAAGTGTAAAGGGTGTTGTTATACGAGAGGGTAGTGAGTAAGAGATGTGATATTCTAATGACGGTCCTTTTGTGTTTATAGAAATTCCGGAGGAGGAACCAGCCCTACTGTCAGGATACAGAAATCGAGGCAAGATCCTTCTATCCCTACTTTAAAAATTATTTATCTTCGGAAAATAATGATATCATGACATATATTTATGTATATGTGATGCTTTTGTTGCTATATTGCAAAGAATATATTTTCTTGATTGTGGGAAGTTAAAGAGAGATGAATATGTTTTCTGAAATATGAATATAGAGATGACTACGAATGGAGCGAATATGCTCTAGGGTAAAAGAGATATGAAAGAGAATGGTATCAGTTGTCATCTAGGGTTATATGGTTTATAATGCTATATTATAAACATTCTTTTTAGTGTATGTTATATACATATATTTTATAGAAGTAATGTGCGAGAATGGAAATGAGATAAGTGAATGACATATGGAAATGTGAAATGGTGTTGATAAATTGAATAATGATCTTATAAAAAGGGGGATAGCAATAAAAAGCGTAAGAGGCTGTGTGCTGCACAGTCCAGCAATCAATCAATAAAAAAGCGTAAGAGGCTGTGTGTTGCACAGTCCAGCAATCAATATTTTAAATCGGCCCAAGAGTTGCCGAAGGAGGATGTAGTGGTAGACCTTCCTCCAGGGGGATGTAGTGGTAGACCTTCCTCCTTCTACCGGTAGTAAAAATGGACGGATACGGAGGGCGACTGATCATCGTGCCTCACGTATTCGGCAACAGTGAAAACCCCTACAACATGTGAATAAAGAATAAATGATAAAGTCAGATTGATATACTGGAAAGGGAAAATGATATGAAAGATGGAATTATTGATATAGATGAAGAGAAACTGATTTTATATTAATTTATAAAATTACTGTACAGGAGGGAAATGAGAAGATGATAGTGAGGGATTTATTCAAGTATTTATGTTATTTTAAAATGTTACACTAAAAGGGTATATTGGTTGTTATAATATTTAAGAAGAGAAACTGATACTGTATTACCTTAGATTTCTTTCTTATAATAGTAAGTGGATGATGTATTATTAAATAAGAGTTTTATTCTTCCTTAAAGTTTATAAATTGGTTACTGCTTACATATGTATATACATGTATACTTGGGTACATTTTAAATTCTAGTCTTCAATATTACCTTGCTGAGCTATTATAGCTCACTCTTGCTACTTATCTATATACAGCTAGGTATGCCCATACTACGCAGAACGCCCCGCAAGAGGGTAAGGGAAAGGCGACCTTCTGAGAGCTCGTTAGCATCAATCCCCGAGGTAGATGACCATCGCAAGGGGTTTAGTGGACTTATGTATATTAAGTGTGTAAGTTTGAAAGATTGTAATAAATTTGGTTGTTTAAATGCTTCTTGTAGAAGCATCACTCAACAATGTACTGAAGTATGATTCTGGGTTGTAATAACTTTTTAAATTCTAAACTCTTATTATGGTGAATGTTGTTCTCTGAGCATATGACGGGTGTGTGTGTGTGTATTACTGTGGGGTCAATTGCATAAGTATTAAATAAAAAAAAAAAACCCAAGAGATATTGATTTTGAATGGAAGTTGGTTCGTGATGGCCCAAATTCATGACCCCGGATTTGGGGCTGTCACAAAAAGTTTATTACATGTCTTCATACTTAATTATACATAAGCCCTCAGAACCCGTCTGCCTCATCACTACCTCCGAAATCGATGCTAACGTGCCCTCAGAAGGTCGCCTTTCCCTTACCCTCTTGCGGGGCGTTCTGCGTAGTATTGGCATACCTAGCTGTATATAGATAAGTAGCAAGAGTGAGCTATAATAGCTCAGCAAGATAATATTGTAAACTAGAATTTAAAATGTAACCAAGTATACATATATATACATATGTAAGCGGAAACCATTTATAAACTTTAAGGAAGAATAAAACTCTTATTTAATAATACATCATCCACTTACTACTATAAGAAAGAAATCTAGGCTAATATAGTATCAGTTTCTCTTCTTAAATGATATACAATCAATATACCCTTTCAGTATAATATTTCAAGATAATATGAAACTCGAATAAATCTTTCTCTATCATCTTCTCATCAACAATTATATAAATTTATAAAATCAGTTTCTCTTCATCTGTAACAATAATTCCATCATTCCAAATCATGTTCTTGTTTTCAGTGTAACAATCTGAAAACCATTTTCCAAATCTTTCTTTTTAAGTTTGGGGATCTCTGCTGGCGCCAGATACGTAGGACGATGATCAGTCGCCTGACCATATCCGCTCTCTAAGACCTCAAAATTTACTATTTATAGGATCACTGTAGCATTGCCAAAGTTAGGGTTATTACAGCTAAAGCTTTCTAGAAAGGAAGATTCAATAGGAGAAGATTTAGCAAAGGACCTTTTCAAAAGAAGGAGGATAAGAAGAGTGACAAAGGTAAAAGTACAATTGTCAAGCTTGATAAGGCCAAGATCAAGTGCTTTAACTGCAGCGAGCTTGGACACTTTGCAAGTGAGTGTAAGAAGCCTAGGAATTCAGGAAAGGGTAATGCACTTATGGTCACACAGAAGGATTGGGCAGATTCCAGTGATTCCGAAGATGAATTGGATTATGACAACATTGCATTGATGGCAAATGTTTCAGACAAGCCTGGATCTCCAAAGAAAACTTCTTCATCTTCTGTTAAGGTATCACTTCACTATCTTGATTCATTTGATAGCTTAAATTCTGATGAAATTAGATCTGTTCATGCTGAGTTTAAGAATCTTATGACTAATTTTAGAATTCTTACTAGTGAAAGAGATGAACTTAAGGATAAGAATGATAAATTAGTTGATAGAAATAATTTTCTTGAATCTGAGTTAGTTCAAATGGAAGAATATAGATTAAGTTCTGATAAAGCTAAGCATGATTATAGTGTCATTCTTGAGGCTTATGACTATGTCAGAAAAGAACTAGAGGAAGAGAGAGATGTGATTAAGACCATTAACATTTCTGGTAAAAAGACTCAAGAAATCATTGAAAGTGAAATTCGTGGTAAAGTTAATGGTTTAGGTTTAGATAAGGCTAGACAAGAAGAAAAAGTAGCTATTGTCAATGATGGTAGTAAAGTAGAAGCTAGCACATCTAAATCTGAAGGTAAGAAAATTGTTTCTGAACCTAAACATGTTAAATTTGTTGATTCAAAAGGTACCCCTGTTGTACACAAAAGAATTAACAATAGTAATTCAGATGAGAAAGTGTTATAGAAACCTAATGTTAACACAATATCACGCAAGTATACGTGGTCACAAGTAATACAATTAAAGTTCGTTCCACTGAGATCTGGTTAAGTTTCAATCAGTAAATATGCCTATGCAACAATGTATTGTCTTAATTCACTGCTAAGAAAAATAACAAATTGAGGTTGATTATCTAATTATGCTAAGATGTAAAATATTAAACTAACAATTAATTACTAATGAGAATTGAAATCGAATTACTTATGAGAATAAAAACATGGGACTCTAACTTCATTATCTACTTCACTTAGAGTTGATGCCTTTAATCAATACACATGTGGGATTTGATATCTGATTGGACAACACGAAACAAGTAAAAGTTACCTCTCGGTATACTAGTACCAAACTACGCATGCATCCACAAAAGAGATAGAAGATGGGTAGACACCTATTATGTTTAGACCCTATATCTCTATAGAATTTGAAAACATAAGGGTTTAAGAACAAGTTATCCACATAGATCACATAGGGCAGCATAATATCTCTATTTACGCCACAAATCATGATGCTAAAACATCAACCTATCCTATGCTAGCATGGCAAGTTCTAAATCTCAAGATCCACTCTCGTTTCGTAAGAGATTAATAATTCAATTTAGATGTTAGCTACGCATCTAAAAGCATTAAGATTAACCATACGAGGATATCAAGAATTCACCACACGTAATCTTTAAAGCAATCAAACTACTAAGCTATATAGACAACTCCGTTAGAATCCCATGACAATAATTAGCCCATAATTGAACCGTTCATCGTCATGGGATTTGATGAAAACATGATAATAAACAAGATATGAATAAAAGAAGCAATAATATTAATAAAATAAAGAGTTGAGAAAACAAATCTATAATCCAGAATAACACAAAAGATGAAGTAAATCTAGATCCGTTGCTTGTCACGAGCGTTGAATCCTTCTCTCCTTTTCTCCCTTGCAGATCTAAGCTATGATATTTAATTGTATGTAATGATGATAATTCTACAATTTACAAGGGTTGGATGTGTTTATATAGGCTCTAGACATCTTGCCCAGCAAGAAAATACCTTATCAGAATTATAATAGAAGTACGTTTCCTAAACTGATTATGTTTTAAAGGAAAATTCGCAGCTGTCTTTTCTTCAGTAATTCTGGAACGTTCCAGCTGTAATTGGACTTCTGGACCACTTTAGAATGATAGAGAATCTCGTTATCTTCGCGTGGACAGCTTACGGGCCTCAAACGGACTTCTAGAACTCAAGATATGACCAAAACAAAATCAGAAATTCTGGCTGATTTTTCTCCCGCACCCCCGCAGCGCAGGAGCGCCGGATTGGGCACCTGAGGCGCCGGGGCAATCTGCGTTACTTCGACTGGAAGCTCCCGGTTTGGTCCCTTTCTGCGAAAATTGATTTTTCTTAGCTTTTTTCGCCTTTTCTTCCCGTTCCTTTTGCATGAGCTTCCGTCTTTCATATTTTATGACTTGTATACTTCTAGGGAGTTGACATTAGCCTCCATTCTTCATTCCATATCATCAATCAACTCCACAAAACGCTCCAAAAATGACGGAAACTACACCTTTAATCGATATTTCTTCAACCCTGCACAATTAAACAAAACACATCAAAACTACCACAAACTTGAGGCCAAAGCAATCAATTTAAGCCGAATTAGAATGTTCCAAGTAGATATAAAATCCACTTATCACACCCCCAAACTTAAACCGATGCTTGTCCTCAAGCATATACAATTACAACTAACTAACTAACTAGTACCACTTCCGTAGGTGATCACGGTTGCATTTGGCATATGCAACAAGCCCTTTAAACCCCTAGGCAGCCCTAGTGGATGAGTAAGGTCTCGTGAGGGCCTATAGCAAATGTACCCACAAAATCCAATGCAATGCAATGTAAGAATACAACTAATATGAAAATACAACTAATATCCTACCATACCTTCAAATCCTCTCATGCCATATCAACTTAAGAATCAAAGTAAATACGCAATGTCTTGGTGTCGAAAGTGCAAGTATTCACATAGTCTACTCAATGAATCATGCATAAGTTCTCACAAGTCCATGTCAAATGTAAGAATAAGTTAGTAACCATGCTAAGCCTACAAGAGCACATCTTTGAGACAAAACTCGGGATCTCATACGCCAAAACAAGCAAACACTCACAATCCACTCATAAAAGAATATTCACTCAAGAACAAGGGTAAGTGTATCACTCAATTCCAACAAAATCATAAGCATGCTTGACATTTGGTATCAATCTAACTCTTAACACAACATACATCAATGACGATAATCAAAAGGACTTTATTTGGGTTGTAACGGGGCTAGGGACAAGGTATGTCAAATAAGCCAAATCAGGTGAAGTGTCAAAAACTAGTAAGAACTTATAATAGATCATACACAACCACCTATTTTTCCCCCCATAATTTTATGCAACAAAAATACTCGAATAGTCGACTAAAGTGGGATCACAATAAACACAAACATGCTCTCATAACATAATATATATATATATATATATATATATATATTTCTCTTTTTTTTTCTTTTTTTTCCCCGAGAGCAACAATAATATAGACAATAACAACGATCCCACTATTTTATTACACATGCCGACTATCAAGCAAACAAACCCAATTTCCAAATTCAATATTTCCCCCCAAACTTATGACCAACAATGAACCCTCCCTGGCACACCTTATTACTCCCTTAAGCACTCTACTAGCCTTTGACAATGTAGGTTCAAATTAATGTAACGCCAAAACAGAGCAACAATAATATAGACAATAACAACGATCCCACTATTTTATTACACATGCCGACTATCAAGCAAACAAACCCAATTTCCAAATTCAATATTTCCCCCCAAACTTATGACCAACAATGAACCCTCCCTGGCACACCTTATTACTCCCTTAAGCACTCTACAAGCCTTTGACAATGTAGGTTCAAATTAATGTAAGGCCAAAACAAGAAAAAGGTCTAGGCAAGTAATGTGGTATGTCACCGAAAAAAAATAGTATTAAGCTCAACGGGTTAACTAATTGATCATGTAAACATGGTGTGGTAATATGGGAAAATATGCGGTTAATCCTAATGCCATTATCATTTTAATCGTCAAATAATGTCATGCGTTTCAAGAAAGACCTCAAGCAACTGCTAGCAATGCAAACAATCCGTGGACACTCAAGCAAACGAATAAGATTGCAACAAATATGCAATAAGGCTCAAAATCTCACTTGGTAGAAAAACATACTCAATCCCAAGCAAAAATCTCTTTAATGCACCGACTTGTATTCAAAGCATGCAAACTAAATCATCTTGCACATATTCATGTCCTTCTAATCACTTACAACATTCAATAAGTCTACTAGCTTCAACTTACTAGTGTATGTGTGTGCAAAAGATCAAAGCATACCACTTCTCAATCAAAAGCGTCAACAACACAAAATTCCTATCCAGCATGGGTGCAAATGCAAACTATTGTGAACTCACATGATATACTAACATAAAAATAGAATGTCCTATATGAAACAAACGTAGATATCACGAACATAAATGCATAATTTACTAATACTAATATGCAAAGCATGAAATCCTACATGAACACATAATACAACAACATCTACTAATCCCTCAAACCACCCCCAAACTTGAAAAATTCAATGTCCTCATTGAATGGAAGTAAATACAAGGGAAAGTAGAAACATACCCGAATTATCGAAACAGTCACCCTCCATCCTGATCATCTTTGGCAATGGTATGAAACTCCGAACCACTCACCAATCATCGCCACCATCTCCTCATACTTACAGGCACAAGCCTTCTTTCCTGAATAACCCCCTTCCTAACTAACCTACCATACTCCGCTTTGGCATTCTAATTCACAAATTTTTCCACTCCATCTCCCACAACATCATTCTCATCCAAAGAGGGAGGAGCACTACTACCACTACCCGCTAATCGTGGCCTCTTAGATGCCATAATCAACAATTATCAAGCAAATATCACAATCTCCAAACAATTCACCAAACAAAGATCCCCCAAATTACACACCAAGAACCCTAGCTTGCCAAATTCACAAATTCAAATAAAAGATGAGATAGAATATTACCCAATTGAATCAAAGAGGTGAACTTGCTATAGGAGGGTTTGTGTATGTATAGGTGTGGTGGGTGTATATATAGGTAATGGTGTATATAATTTAGAGATGGAAAAGGAATTGGGATTTGTATTTGATATAGGATAGAATTTAGAGGTGTTAGGGTTTTGATTTGAGATTGAATTGGGGTTGAATATAGAATGAAAGGGGAAAAAAGATGGAGAGTATGAGTTTTGGACAAAAAATTTCGGGTTATGCAGTAGCTCCTGGCGCTTGAAGCGCGGTTTCGAAGCTGTTGCGCCACCCTGAGACGCGTGTTGGCGCTGTTGCGCCGGTTGGGCGCCTGATGCGCGGATAGCTTCTGCGTTACTCGGCGCTCCTGCGCACGGCTGGCGCATCCTGAAATTCTGTTTTTTTTTTAATACACTAATGCATGGGTTGCCTCCCAAGAAGCGCTTCTTTAACGTCAATAGCTTGACGTTACTTCCTCAACTCAAGGTGGTTTCAAAAGAATAACCGAACCGTGCTCAACAGAAAAACCATTCATGCGAACGTTGACATCTTGGTTGCTTGCTTTCCACAAATCTCTTCCTTTAGACTTCAACTTGATTTTTCTACCCAACGGCCTAATCTTCTTCTTTTTCTTCTTCACTCCTCTAAGGTGCTTTTTCGACTCGAACGGCTGAACAAAACTCTCTTCTTCCTTATCATCGGCTTTCCACCTTTGCAACACGTTATCATGCCCTTCTTCAAAAATCACTTACTCATTATTCAAAAGGACATACCTCAAATGTGGTGGAAGTTTCCCAAGCTTGACATTCGAAAGATCTCGAATTGAAGAACTGTTCGATTTCTTGCTCAACAACTGATCAAACTTCTGTTTCTGACCCGTATCAACTATTTCCACACTGCAACACTCTTCATCCTCTGTTGGAAATCTCATGGCCTTGAACACATTAAATGTGACATTTTGATCTTGCACCCTCATTGTAAGCTCCCCTTTCTGCACATCAATCAAAGTACGACCCGTAGCTAGAAAAGGCCTTCCCAAGATTATGGGAATCTTCTTGTCTTCTTCAAAATCCAAGATAACGAAATCAGCAGGAAAGATGAGCTTATCAACCTTCACCAAAACGTCCTCCACTATGCCCCTATGATATGTGATTGACCTATCAGCCAACTGCAAAGAGATGTTAGTTGGCTTTGGCTCCGGTAGACCAAGTTGCTTGAAAATAGATAATGGCATGAGATTAATGCTAGCTCCCAAATCACATAAGCATTTGCTGAAAGAAAGGTTACCAATGGTACACGGAATGGTGAAACTTCCCGGATCTTTAAGCTTCGGCGGCAACTTCTGCTGTAACACCGCACTGCACTCCTCTATCAAAGCCACTGTTTCAAATTCTTCCAACCTTCTCTTTCATGACAAAATATCCTTCATGAACTTCGCATATCTCGGCATCTGCTCCAATGCTTCAACAAAAGGAATGTTAATGGACAGTTTCTTGAAGACATCCATAAACTTTTGAAATTGTTTCTCTTGACTTTTCCGCAAGCGTCCAAGAAATGGAGGAGGAGGATAGATCTGATTATTCTTTGAAGATTGCTCCGAAGAAGTTTTAACAGGTTCCTCGCTCTTTTCCACTTCAAGCTGATCAGCCACCAAATCAGATTTCTCAATTACTAGTACTACAGATTTTTCAACCTGTTGATTCTGAACATCTTCATCATCTTCAACTGCTGATTTAGGGCCTACTATAACCTTTCCCGATCTCAAAGTCACTGCATTCACCTGCTCCTTGTTGTCCCCCCTACCTGGATTTGCTTCCGTATCACTAGGAAGAGTTCCTTGAGGCCTACTAAGTAAGGCACTTGCAATCTGTCCTATCTGGGTTTCCAAGACTTTCTGGCCAGCTTGTAGGTTCTTCACCGCTATCCACACATCATCTGATTTATCATTAGATGATTGCCTGATAAGTGGATTTTATATCCACTAAATTACCTTCCGTTTGGACTTTAATTGTTGCATGTTCTCAAGTTTCGTTGTCATTTGATCCGCTTTTGTGTAAATTGTGTAGGTGGTGTCGTGAAGTTGTTACGGTGTTAAAATGGTGATTTGGGTGGTGTGAAATGAATTTTTAGATGTGTGAAGAAAAGTTGATTTAAAGTGTAAGAGTTATGGAATGATTTTTGCTAAGGGGTAGAGTTGAAGCAAATTATAAGTTGAGGTTCAATGAAGGAAAACAGCATGCAGGTTAATGCACAGGAGGTTGTCAAAGGTGGGATTCCAGGAGGAGTAAGGCGCCACGGCTCGATGTAGGGCGCCATTGCGCGCGGGGCTGGTTTCCAGGGATTACTGAGCGCTATTGCGCGTATGGGAGGCGCAGCTGCGCTTGCCTTGGCCTTGTGTGAGGCGCTGTGGCGCAGTTTTGAGCGCCCTTACGCTTGATTGATGCGCTATGGCGCCTGTTGGGTCGTCTGTTGGCAATTTTTGTGTATTGTTCCGAGTCAAAACATTTTGGGCCTATTTTAGGGCATCTATTTATGTAATATCTAGACCTGAAAAACATATCTATCGTTGTTCTTAGTTTTCTTAGCATCTATCAACACTTTTCATCTAGATTTCAAGAACAATTTCAAGGAATTTCTCCACGCTAGTGACAAGCGAGGATTATTCTTGGAACATTTGTACTCTTCTATTTTGGGGATTTAATTCTAAACCTTATTTCTTTCTTCTATATTTACTTGTTTATTTTAGAATCATGTTTTCATTGGAACCCATGATGATGATTAGTTCGATCATGAACTAAATCGTTGTCATGGGGGTTTAGTGGACTTATTCATGAATTCTATGTGTTGAATCTTCTCGATGCCTATAGTGTGATTGATGTGATATCCTATCATGGTTGATTTAATTCGTTATAGGAGAGTAGCTAACTCCTGTAATTGTGTGTTAATTCTTGTTGAAGCGAAAGTGGAAATAAGAGTTTAGAACTTGCCATGTTAGCGTAGGTTTATGCGTGATAATATCATTCGTAATTAGTGTCGTAACTCTAATTGTTTTATGACGACTATGTGATCAATTGAATGCTTGCACTTCAACCATTATGTTTTATTCTTTATAGACATATGAAGACTTGGCATAATCGGGAGACTAAATGATTTCTATCTTTATTGTGGATATTGTTTAGGATGGTATTTGTTTAACGGAAGTTGGCTTATATCAGTTTTGTGTGTTCGATCAGGTGTTAATAAATCACATGAACAAGGCTAGGGATTTGGAGACTATAGATGGATTGTTTAAAGAAACTAAACTCCCATGTTTTATTTGCATAAGTAATTCGACATAAATCTCAGTTCAAGCAGTTGATAATTAGTTATAATTCTTAGATAAATTCTAGTGATAACAACAATCCACTTTATTATTTGTTTTAGCATCGGATAATAATCATACATTGGTGAGTGAATTAGCTAGACAATACAACGAGTCCCTGTAGGAACGAACCTTATTTGCTATCTGTATTACTTGAGATCACGTGCACTTGCGTGTTGATTTGGTCGTAACAAGTTTTTGGCGCCGCTGCCGGGGACGCGGTTTTATTTTGTTTAGTTTCAATATTTGCCATCAGTGGTCATTGAATTTCGGTGACTAGGACGTTTTCATAAAATTTCTTGTTGGTGAATTTCAGGTACTTGTTGAGAGTTTATGCGTACACGAGCTCGTGCACGTAGAGACGAACTAGCACGTACAGAAGAACTAGCTAGGAGAAGACTTGATTTCGGGTTAGAAGACAATCTTGAAGCAAAGGAAGTTATGGCAAATCAAGAACAAGCAGCGAAGGCTTTGAGTGAATTCTCTCAGCCGAAAGTGGAGGACATCCATACTAGTATTGTTCGCCCAGCTATAGGGTCTAACAATTTCGAGCTAAGGCCAAACATCATTCAGATGATTCAGAACACAGTCCAGTTTGGGGGTAGTCCTGCTGAAGATCCCAATGCTCATATTAGGGACTTCCTTGAGATCTGTGACACCTTCAAATTCAACGGAGTTACAGATGACGCAATCAGATTGAGGCTATTTCCCTTCTCTCTTAAGGATAAAGCCAAGAGTTGGTTACATTCTATGCCATCAGGCTCTATTACAACATGGGCAGACTGTGCTCAAAAGTTCTTGACCAAGTATTTCTCCATGGCGAAGACAGCAGCTTACAGGAATGCCATTTCTCAGTTTGCTCAGCATTCCCAGGAATCTTTGGGAGAAGCTTGGGAGAGGTACAAGGAGATATTGGCACGTTGTCCTCATCATGGAATGCCGGATTGGATGATAATCAGCAATTTCTATAACGGGTTGGGAGCTCAGTCCCGGCCTATGTTAGATGCAGCTTCTGGAGGTGCGCTATGGGCAAAAAGCTATGAGGATGCTTACAATCTGATTGAAATGATGTCGGCCAATGAGTTCCAGAATCCTACTCAACGCTTGCCACCTGCTAAAGTGGCTGGAGTTCTTGACTTGGATGCAGCTACTGCTATTGCTGCCCAACTCAAAGCGTTGACAATGAAGGTAGATTCCCTTTCTAATCTTGGTACTAACCAGGTTGCTATGGTGTGTGAATTGTGTGCAGGGGCACATGACACAAATATGTGTGCTGTCTCAGCTGAATCCGCACAATTTGTTGGTAATTTTCAAAGGTCTCAGCAACCAGTGCCACATTTTTATCATCCCAACAATCGGAATCATCCTAACTTCAGTTGGAGCAACAATCAGGGAGGTGCTCAGCAACCACAAAATCAGCAGTTCAATGCAAGGCCAAGTAATCAGAACTATCAACCACCACCTTATGCTCCAAGGCAACCATTCAATCCACCGGGGTTTCAACCATCTCAAGGAACTTCATTGAATCAGTCTGAGAAGTCGGAATTGGAAGAGCTTAGAATGATGTATAAGAGTCAGGCAGTGTCATTGAAAACTTTAGAGAATCAAATTGGCCAGCTAGCCAATGCTTTGTTGAACCGTCAACCAGGAACGCTTTCGAGTGACACAGAGGTGAATCCAGGCAAGAAAGATCAAAAGGAACAGGTTCAGGCAATAACATTACGATCAGGAAGAAGTCTACAAGGTCAGAACGTAGAAAAAGCAACCGAGGAAAAACTTGAATCTTCAGTCGAGGTCGAATCTGGTTCTGATTTGCTTCCTAATGCTACTCCTTCAACTCCTATCATTCACAAGAGTGTTAATTCTCAAAAAGAAGTAGAAGATAAGGTGTTTCCACCTCCTCCATTCCCAAAACGAATTCAAAGGCAAAAGTTAGACAAGCAATTCGCTAAGTTCTTGGATGTATTCAAGAAGCTGCAGATTAACATACCATTTGCGGAGGCTCTTGAGCAAATGCCGAGCTATGCGAAGTTCATGAAGGGTATTCTCTCGAAGAAATTGAAACTTGAGGAGTTAGAGACCGTTGCCTTGACGGAGGAATGTAGTGCCATCTTGCAACAAAAGTTGCCTCCTAAGTTGAAGGATCCTGGAAGCTTCACCATTCCATGCACTATTGGAGACCTCTCATTCAGCAAATGTTTGTGTGATTTGGGTGCAAGTATTAATCTCATGCCCTTATCAGTTTTCATGCAACTTGGTCTTCCAGAGCCAAAGCCCACTACCATGACTCTACAACTTGCTGACCGTTCTGTTACTTATCCGCGAGGGATAGTTGAGGATGTTTTGGTGAAAGTCGACAAGCTTATCTTTCCAGCAGACTTTGTTATTCTTGACTTCGAGGAAGACAAGAAGATCCCTTATCGATGTCCAAAAGGGGGAACTCACTATGAGGGTGCACGATCAAGATGTCACTTTTAATGTTTTCAATGCAATGAAGCTTCCAACTGACGATGAAGAGTGTTTCAAAATTGATATGGTCGACAAGGTGGTTAACCCCGCAACTCAACACTTGATAAAAGCTGATGTGTTGGAAAGAGTTCTTGCTAATGACTTGGAGGTTGAGACCGAAGAGGATGAAGAACAATTGCAATATCTTAATGCATCACCATGGAAGAAGTTTCAAAGCTCATTTGAATCATTGGGGTTGTCAGAATTGAAAAAGTCTCATGTTAGACTTAAGCCATCCATCGAGGAAGCACCTACATTGGAACTGAAGCCATTGCCTGAACATTTGAGGTATGCCTATCTTGGTGATTCTTCTACTTTACCTGTTATTATATCTTCTCAGCTTTCAGGAATAGAAGAGGAAAAACTATTGCGAATCTTAAGGGATTCCAAATCAGCCATTGGGTGGACTATAGCAGATATCAAGGGTATCAGTCCGTCGTACTGCATGCACAAAATTCCTTTGGTAGAGGGAGCTAACCCTACAGTTGATAATCAAAGGAGACTGAATCCTGTCATGAAAGAAGTTGTGAAAAAGGAAATTCTTAAATGGCTTGACGCGGGCATTATCTACCCAATTTCTGATAGCTCTTGGGTGAGTCCGGTACAGTGTGTGCCTAAGAAGGGGGGCATGACAGTGGTGACTAATGAGAAGAACGAGCTCATTCCTACGCGAACAGTTACGGGTTGGAGGATTTGCATGGATTATCGGAAATTGAACAAGGCCACTCGGAAAGATCATTTCCCACTTCCATTCATTGATCAGATGCTCGACAGATTGGCTGGACATCAGTACTATTGCTTGCTTGATGGGTATTCTGGGTACAATCAGATTTGTATAGCACCCGAGGATCAGGAGAAGACTACATTCACTTGTCCATTTGGCACATTCGCATTCAGACGTGTTTCTTTCGGGTTGTGTGGAGCACCAGCTACATTTCAAAGGTGCATGATGGCCATCTTCTCTGACATGATTGGAATTAATGTGGAAGTATTCATGGACGACTTCTCAGTCTTTGGGGATTCTTTTGATGAGTGCTTGGAAAACTTGAGTTTGGTTCTAAAACGTTGTGTGGAGACGAATCTTGTTCTAAATTGGGAAAAGTGCCATTTCATGGTACAAGAAGGTGTCATTCTGGGACACAAGGTGTCGTGTAAAGGTTTGGAAGTTGACAAAGCAAAGGTGGAGACTATTGAGAACCTTCCTGCCCCTGTCTCAGTCAAGGGTATTCGCAGCTTTCTTGGTCATGCGGGGTTCTACAGGCGCTTCATAAAGGATTTCTCAAAAATTTCTAAGCCGTTATGCAATCTTTTGGAAAAAGATGTGCCATTCAAGTTTGATGAGGCTTGTTCACATGCGTTCGAGATCTTGAAGAAGAAACTAATTTCTGCTCCAGTTATTACAGCTCCTGATTGGAGTCAACCATTTGCTTTGATGTGTGATGCCAGCGATTATGCACTTGGGGCCGTTCTAGGCCAAAGGAAAGAAAAAGTGTTCCACGTTATTTACTATGCAAGTAAAACACTAACTGATGCTCAGTTGAACTACACGACCACTGAGAAGGAGCTACTTGCTATTGTCTACGGGTTTGAAAAGTTTCGCTCTTATCTGCTTGGTACAAAGGTGACAGTTTATACGGATCATGCTGCCATTCGCTATCTCCTTGCGAAGAAGGACTCTAAGCCAAGATTGATTCGTTGGGTTCTTCTGTTACAAGAATTCGATGTGGAAATCAAGGATAGAAAGGGGACGGAGAATCAGGTAGCTGACCATCTCTCTAGATTGGAAGATCATGGCAAGTCACCTAAAGACAACACGGTCATTAATGAGTTCTTCCCTGATGAGCAATTATTCAAAGTGCAAGATGATGAACCATGGTTTGCAGACTTCGTGAATTATCTAGTAAGCAACATCATTCCACCTGAGCTCTCTCATGCTCAAAGGAAGAAATTTTTGCACGATGTCAAGCAATATATTTGGGATGAACCGTTTTTGTTCAAGCAAGGAGCTGATCAGATTATTAGGCGTTGTGTTCGTTACGGTGAGACCGAGGCTATTCTAAGTGATTTTCATGCTACAGCTTATGGAGGTCATTATGCGGGTGAGAAGACAGCCACACGTATTCTTCAAGCAGGGTTCTATTGGCCAACTCTATTCAAGGATGCTCATCAGTTTGTGTTGAGGTGCGATCGATGTCAGCGAGTTGGTAATATTTCTCGTAGGGACGAGATGCCTCTGAATGTCATGATGGAGGTAGAGATCTTTGACGT
The DNA here is from genome assembly GCA_037693485.1 of Kitagawia praeruptora. Lineage (NCBI taxonomy): Eukaryota > Viridiplantae > Streptophyta > Magnoliopsida > Apiales > Apiaceae > Kitagawia > Kitagawia praeruptora. The sequence continues at coordinate 49,036,723 of CM075348.1, read as the reverse complement.
GTGGGGAATCGACTTCATGGGACCGTTCATTCCGTCATGTGGTAATCAATATATTCTTCTGGCCGTGGATTATGTGTCTAAGTGGGTGGAGGTAAAAGCACTTCCGACGAATGATGCTAAGGTGGTGCTTAATTTTCTCCACAAGAACATATTTACTCGATTTGGCACTCCACGAGTTATAATCAGTGATGAGGGTACGCATTTTTGCAATCGGAAGTTTACATCTCTGATGGCACGCTATAACATCAATCATCGAGTTGCTACAGCTTATCATCCTCAAACCAATGGGCAAGCCGAGGTCTCTAATCGCGAAATTAAACGGATTCTTGAGAAGGTAGTTAGTCCTTCTAGGAAGGATTGGGCATTGAAGCTGGATGAAGCAGTGTGGGCTTATCGGACAGCCTATAAAACACCGTTGGGAATGTCACCATTTCAACTAGTGTATGGGAAAGCTTTCCATCTTCCAGCTGAGTTAGAACACAAGGCATATTGGGCATTGAAGAAGCTGAATTTTGATCTTACAGCAGCAGGTGAGAGGCGTATGGTTCAGTTGAATGAAATGGACGAGTTCCGTTTGCAAGCTTATGAGAACAACAAACTCTACAAAGAGAAAGTAAAAAGGTGGCATGATCGTCGGTTGGTTCTTAAGACGTTTGTACCCGGACAATTGGTTTTGTTGTATAACTCTCGGCTTCGGTTATTTCCTGGAAAGTTGAAGTCACGTTGGTCAGGCCCATTCACAGTCAAAACAGTTTTTCAACATGGGGCGGTGGAGATTTTTGACAAGTTACCGGAACAGTCGTTCAAGGTCAATGGTCAGCGGTTGAAACCATATTTTGGAGAGAAGTTGAATCGCGAAATTGAGACTGCGGTTCTAATTTGTGCAAATTAAGGAAATGGAGCTACGTCAAGCTAATGACGTAAAAAGAGCGCTTTGTGGGAGGCAACCCACTTGGTAGGTAGTTGTTTTGTTCAGGCTCAGGAGTTATTTCTTTCTTCTAAAAAAAAAAAAAAAAAAAAAAAAAAAAAATAGCAGGAGAAACCAAGGGCAGCTGCGCCCTTATTAGCGCAACAGCGCTTGCTTTACAGGAGGATCTCCGCGCAACTGCGCCAGTTTCAGGGCCATAGCGCCTTGGGAGGCCAATTCCAGGAGCACACACGCGCAACAGCGCCCCCCTATGCGCAATGGCGCGACCCTGCTCTAAAAAAAAAAAAAAAGAAAAAAAGAAAAAAATTACAAAACCGTGTGTAAACCAAAGACCCAGCCGCCCCATACATACAACACCCACATCTTCTACTCCTAAACCTAAAATTTTCTCTACCCAAAATCTATACCTCACCCAAAATCTAAATTCAATTCCTACATCTTCCAAACCCATCTCAAATCCTATCCCATTAATTATCTCTACATAATTACCTATACACACAAATCCCCTCTTTATTCCAAATCATTCAAACTCCATACAAGCTTCAAGGTTTCTCTAATTCAAGTTTGGGGGAGTGCTTTCAAGGTTCTCATCTTCAATTCAAGTGGTAATATTCTCTCTTAGTTAATTATTTAGTGAATTGAATTGTTGGAATTGGGATATTGTGTGTGGAGATATATTGTGAATTGTTTATCCTATATTGTGGATTTTTGGGGTGTTTGTTGACATTGGGTTGTTCAAAGAGTGGTATGGCTCCCAAAAGAGTACGTGTGCCGAGTAGTAGTAGTTCGGAGGAGGAGGTGGCGCCGAATTATGATGTTGATAAATTTGTTTCTAAGGCGGCTCAAGATGAGTTCGAAAATTTATTGTCAAGAGCTGTGGTTCAGGAGAGGGGTTTTGAGCCTTCGGGTGAGGATGGTGAATTGAGCGCTATGGTTAGGGAGTTGGGTTGGGTGATGTTTTGTGCTAAGCCGGTGGCAGTTCCCTTGAGCATTGTTAGGGAATTTTATGCCAATGCCAAGGATGACAAGAATGGAATCACTATGGTTAGGGGGCAGGCAGTTGCTTATAAGCCTGGGTATATCCGGCGTGTTTTGTCTCAATCACCGAAGCCTAGGAATGTTGAGGATTGGGGGCAGAAAACTAGGGATGATGTTGACCTAGATGCTATTATAGCGGGGATGTGTATCCCGGGTACGGTTTGGAAGTATAAGGCAGGTTCTACCACGCCGAGTACATTTCCGGCAGCTGCTTTGACGAGGTATGCTCGAGCTTGGTTCTTGTTTATTTGTGCTCGTGTAATGCCTACTACTCATGTTACTGATGTTAGTGTTGAGCGTGCCATCATTCTGTGGGGTATTTTGAACGGGAAGTATATTGATCTGGGAGAATTAGTCTATCAAAATATCTTGAAGTTCTTGAAGGGTGGTACGACAGGTGGGATCCCACATGCAGTCATTATCGCTGAGTTATGTGTTCATGTGGGTGTTCGTTGGCATAGTGATGAGACGCTGCTCAGGCCGAGGGGTTCTATCAAGCACGCGGCTATTAATAAGATGGCGGAGTGGTCGGGTGGTGTTCCTCACCCGAGGGGTCTGGGTTATGTTGAGATTTTTGAGGAGGGTGGTGCTCCACCACCGGTTGAGCAGGTACCTCCGCAGCCACACCTAGACCGAGCGGGACCTTCTCAGGCACAGACGAGTCAGGGTACTGTGGTTTTTAGTGATGCTCAGTTCAGACGCATGTTGAGGCGTCAGGATACTACGAATGCCATGTTACACAGATTTGCTACAGACTTGACTCAGTCATTGGATGGAGTGTACCAGCAGCAGGGTTTTCAGGTTACATGGCCTATCTTTGGAGCGCACCACGTTTATCCACCACCAGATACACCACCCGAGGAGGGTGACGATGCCGACGACTAGGGGAGTATCTCTTGTACCCTTAAATTTTACCTTCAATGAGGGCATTGAAATTTTTAAGTTTGGGGGTGATTTTAGGGTATCAAGAGTAGTTGCATTGCATATAGTTGCATATTCATGCATATTCATGTTAGTATTTTTGCATTTAGTTTTGCCATGCCATTTAGTTTGCATTTAGGATGCCATGTCATATAGTTTTAATTAGGATTTATTATCATGTTGTTCATGCATTTCATGCATTTTATATGATTCCATATGAGTGTCTGTTTCTGGCTCGATAGGTCGACGTTAATTTGGGTGTGATGACAATGAATAGAGGGTTGATTTAAGTACTTATGAAATTGACTTGCATGTGACGGGAACACAATCTTTTCACGGTCTCACTGTTTGCTTTTGAGCTAGATCGAGTCATACCTTGTTTGGTTGTTGAGATTTAATCACTTATTTATATCTAGAATTTTCGTTATTCCCTTTATAGCGTAGGAACATTAAAGTCTAAGTTTGGGGGAAACCAGGAATTTTCATGCTAGTTGTTAATATGTGTCAATAAAGGCTAGGCGTCAAATGGCTAGTAGCCAGCTCATATTTATATGAGTAGTCTAGGGTTGGAAATGAGAAAGTCTCATTCCAGATTCTAAAAAATAAAAAAGAAGAAAAATATAAAAAAATATATAAAAGAAAAAAAAAAAAGAAGAAAAAAAAAAGAAAAAAAAAGAGTCAAGTATTGTTTGTTAATGCAAAATTAACCAGAGTGAGCTCTTTAATACTCGAGTAATTAAGTCTGAGGGGACTTAGTCCTAGTGACCTAAGGCTTTATAGTCTGGGATCCACTGACCCAACACTCGCTACATGGGTATTATTGTATAAGCCTTTTGGGGTCTCATTCATTGCACGGTTAAATAAGCATGCGTATTGTATATGTAGTGTCGTAGTATAGTAATAAAGCATGAGTTTCTGTCTACCTTGGATGAGGGTGGAGGTGTTCCTAGGTTATGGAGTGTCTAAAGTCTATTCTGTTTATAAACATGTGATTGTTTTGGCGAAGAATTGGTTATGCCTTTGATCTAGTTTCGAGAGTATATCTAGTGAGAAATGCACACACCACGTTTCCGAGCATGTACTGTTAGTATACGGGGCCTTAGTCGAGCTCTGTTTGGAGTTGTTGCATTCGTTGAGACGTTTGCTTGTTGAGTTGGTTTTGGATAATTTGTGTGGGATCATTGCATTAGGACATTTTCGCATTATCATGACATGTAGTTATTAGTTGCATTCATTCATCATTTTAAGCTGAGTTTGCATTGCTTGAGGACAAGCAACGGTTTAAGTTTGGGGGTTTGATAAGTGGATTTTATATCCACTAAATTACCTTCCGTTTGGACTTTAATTGTTGCATGTTCTCAAGTTTCGTTGTCATTTGATCCGCTTTTGTGTAAATTGTGTAGGTGGTGTCGTGAAGTTGTTACGGTGTTAAAATGGTGATTTGGGTGGTGTGAAATGAATTTTTAGATGTGTGAAGAAAAGTTGATTTAAAGTGTAAGAGTTATGGAATGATTTTTGCTAAGGGGTAGAGTTGAAGCAAATTATAAGTTGAGGTTCAATGAAGGAAAACAGCATGCAGGTTAATGCACAGGAGGTTGTCAAAGGTGGGATTCCAGGAGGAGTAAGGCGCCACGGCTCGATGTAGGGCGCCATTGCGCGCGGGGCTGGTTTCCAGGGATTACTGAGCGCTATTGCGCGTATGGGAGGCGCAGCTGCGCTTGCCTTGGCCTTGTGTGAGGCGCTGTGGCGCAGTTTTGAGCGCCCTTGCGCTTGATTGATGCGCTATGGCGCCTGTTGGGTCGTCTGTTGGCAATTTTTGTGTATTGTTCCGGGTCAAAACATTTTGGGCCTATTTTAGGGCATCTATTTATGTAATATCTAGACCTGAAAAACATATCTATCGTTGTTCTTAGTTTTCTTAGCATCTATCAACACTTTTCATCTAGATTTCAAGAACAATTTCAAGGAATTTCTCCACGCTAGTGACAAGCGAGGATTATTCTTGGAACATTTGTACTCTTCTATTTTGGGGATTTAATTCTAAACCTTATTTCTTTCTTCTATATTTACTTGTTTATTTTAGAATCATGTTTTCATTGGAACCCATGATGATGATTAGTTCGATCATGAACTAAATCGTTGTCATGGGGGTTTAGTGGACTTATTCATGAATTCTATGTGTTGAATCTTCTCGATGCCTATAGTGTGATTGATGTGATATCCTATCATGGTTGATTTAATTCGTTATAGGAGAGTAGCTAACTCCTGTAATTGTGTGTTAATTCTTGTTGAAGCGAAAGTGGAAATAAGAGTTTAGAACTTGCCATGTTAGCGTAGGTTTATGCGTGATAATATCATTCGTAATTAGTGTCGTAACTCTAATTGTTTTATGACGACTATGTGATCAATTGAATGCTTGCACTTCAACCATTATGTTTTATTCTTTATAGACATATGAAGACTTGGCATAATCGGGAGACTAAATGATTTCTATCTTTATTGTGGATATTGTTTAGGATGGTATTTGTTTAACGGAAGTTGGCTTATATCAGTTTTGTGTGTTCGATCAGGTGTTAATAAATCACATGAACAAGGCTAGGGATTTGGAGACTATAGATGGATTGTTTAAAGAAACTAAACTCCCATGTTTTATTTGCATAAGTAATTCGACATAAATCTCAGTTCAAGCAGTTGATAATTAGTTATAATTCTTAGATAAATTCTAGTGATAACAACAATCCACTTTATTATTTGTTTTAGCATCGGATAATAATCATACATTGGTGAGTGAATTAGCTAGACAATACAACGAGTCCCTGTAGGAACGAACCTTATTTGCTATCTGTATTACTTGAGATCACGTGCACTTGCGTGTTAAATAACTTTTGAAATAAATAATATGATTTGTAAATCATCCTGGAATATTTAATAAATATTCAAATAATATTTATTAAATAAATAATCAGCTTAGAATATTTAATAAATATTTAAATAATATTTATTAAATAAATAAACCTTAAGACTATTCTCAATATGAAAATAATATTCAAATTATTAATAAATATTCAAATAATATTTATTAATATCATCAAAGGAATTTTAATCCGAAAATATCCAATTTATATTTATTGGAATATTTTAAAAATATACGTCATATAACCCTTCCGGTGACTTCCGGTTTTTATGTCCTTATCCAGACGAAATATCTCCGACTCCCTTATTAAGAAAAAGTATTATCATACTCTACTGGAAACTTGTAACACATCATCGTATACATATATATACAAGAGTCTATGTATACGTACATACTTAACAGGTTTATAAATCCCTGTAAACAACCATATATCATATGCTGATTCGCAAAAATACTAACAAACAGTTCATAGCATTTATACCACAACAACAATAGTGTCGGAATAGTCTGGGCCCTGTCTCTAGTGTGATGATCTATAATAATCAATACGGTTTAGTTATTCGTTAAACGATCCCGTCAATCGACTATTCACGTAAAGACACAACTTCGTAACGATACATCCTTATTACACGTTTGACTTATTATAATTCCATGATATCCTTTAACCACTTTTGGATAATTATTGGTCTCGCAACGACTTTCGTTAAAGGTTATTTTCAACGAAACTAAAGTTCATCTTAATTCGTCCCCTAAAAGGGTTTTTCACTTGCGCAACTATGATTCGAAAAATTCTATAAAATTGAAAAATAAACTTTTTCATGAAATTCTTTTTCTCACTTTTTCTTAACTGTCCAGAGGATTTTTCATCCAAATTTCATAATTAAGAACATCTTTTTGCTAGCTCAATTGTTGCTCTAAATATAGCTTCTTTCTGCAGTGGTTTCTCATGCGCATTCTTGACTTAAACATTTCTATAAAATCGAAAATTAATCCTTTTGTCTTCAAATTTTTACAAGAATTTAACAACTGACTAACTTACCCCCTGTAAAAATTTCATAATCACAGACCATTTTTAAAGGGCTCGTTTGACTTGGTAAAGTCAGTTCATCTTAACGATTCGTCCGTTTTAACCGGTTTCACTAAAACGAGCATATCTCATAAATCGTAAATCGTAATCACATGATCTTGGTGTCAAAACAAACTACAAAACAAGTCCTACTGGTTTATGGCCAAAAACTTACCAAGAAAACATTTGTTGAATTCGGTATTAACTGCTCAAATGATCTAATGAAATTTCGACATTATAACGACTATAAACCGAACATTTCCAAATTCCATGAACTCCATCTAACCACTTAATTCAACCATACACCATCAAGATCATATAAACATCATCAAGGATCTATAAGACCAGTGGTAACATCCATTTATCACTATCCAAAATTTTACCCATACTTATAAAGCTTAAAACATCACAATCCCCTTAAACATGTACATACTTGCATCAACCTTTCAAATCAACTTATAGCTCATAAAGTTTAAGGTGGGTGTGAGTGTTTTACCTTCCTTGGAGTCTTAACAACCTTAACCAAGCTTGATTTTCCTTAAAAACACCTTAGATAGCTTTAACAACCTTTAATCTTCAAGACCTAAACAACCAAGTTTAAAATTTTCGTAGTCAGCATTACCACTCTTGAAAGAACAGGAGAAACGAGGGTCTTACCTTGATTTTCTGGACGAGGCTTCTAAAGAGGAGTTGTAGAGAATCTCAATACCTTTCCAAAAAGCTATAGAACACAAAATTTCATTGAGAAATGAGGGAGTTATGGCAGGTTGAAGTGGCTGCTCTATTTTTGGCCGAAAATAGAGAAAATGGAGGGGGAGAGCTTTTGCTATCTTTTCTTATGTAATTGATAAAATGATATGTATAATTGATATATATCAATCATACTTCAGCACTTATCAATTACCCAAGGTAATATCCAAAGTAATTTTGCAAAAGAAAGGTAATTGGCAATTTGTCCCAAAAATGGTATACAATGCTTGGTTTAAATAATCATGACTTGACTATTTTGATTAGCATCCAATGCTCCTTGCCTTGCATGGCTTGCATGGCTATTACATGGTAAATTGCAGGTATATTACTCACCTATTAATCAACCAATGCTTACCATTTAATTCCATATGCAAGTTTAGAGATTTTCTTGTAAAAGCGTTTCGTCGCGTAGAAATTTCTTTCATCGTTCTTGAACATTTGCCTTTGAAATTCTTCTAATAAATTACATAATTCCTTGCCTTGGTATTTAACTTAGCTTAAAGATTTTCTTAACCTCAATATCCCATATTTATACCAATATTTAATAAAAATGAAAATCTACGTAATCTGACAGTTTCTACATTCCCTTTCTTCTTGGTACAACGATACTTTATCCATAAAAGTATAAATACTTCTTCATTCATATAATATGATCTTAAAAACTTTACATAACCTCCACCAATCACCGTTTATGATCATTTTAGAAATATTACAAAAACCTGGGTTCTTACAACCTTCCCTCCTTAAAAGAATTCCGTCCCGGAATCATTTCTAGAACAGATGGGGGTACTTCTCTTGCATGGCGCTTTCCAATTCCCAGGTTGATTCCTCGACATTGTGATTAGTCCACAAAACTCTTACCAGGCTGATGGTCTTGTTTCTGAGTACTTGTTCTTTCTGGTCTATGATTTCCACCGGTCTCTCGACGTAGGACAAATCTGGCTGTAAATCTACATTCTCATGTTCCACTATATGTTTGGCATTGCGATTGTACTTCCTCAGCATAGACACATGGAAAACGTTATGTACTTGCTGCAGACTTGGAGGTAAGGCTAACTCGTAAGCCACTTGCCCAATCCGCCTTAATATCTCAAAAGGTCTGATGTATCTCGGACTCAACTTCCCTTTCTTCCCAAACCTCATCAGTCCTTTCCAGGGAGATACCTTTAACAGCACCATATCTCCTACTTCATATTCTCTATCCTTCCGAGACAAGTCGGCATACTTACGTTGTCTGTCTTGGGCTGCTGCCAGTCTTCCCCTGATTAGAACTATCACATCTCTTGTCTGTTGTACCAGTTCAGGTCCTAATATCTTCCTCTCACCAACTTCTTCCCAACATAAGGGAGAACGACATTTCCGGCCATAGAGGGCTTCATATGGGGGCATTCCGATACTCGAGTGATAACTGTTATTATAAGCAAACTCAATCAATGGTAAGTGCTCTTCCCAACTTCCCTTGAAATCCATAACATACACTCTCAGCATGTCCTCTAAGGTCTGTATTGTTCTTTCACTTTGTCCGTCAGTCTGGGGGTAGTGTGCAGTACTCATATTTAGCTTGGTTCCCACACAGTCTTGAAAGCTCTTCCAGAATCTGGAGTTAAACCTTGGGTCTCTATCGGAAACAAAGGTCACGGGAACTCCATGTCGTACCACAATTTCTCTTATATAGATGTCTACTAATTTATCGACAGTGTACCTCTCGTTGATTGGGAGAAAGTGGGCGAACTTAGTCAACCTATCGACGATTACCCATATCGCATCGTGGTTAGTCTTGGTCCTTGGGAGTCCTACTACAAAATCCATGGCTAGGTGCTCCCACTTCCATTCTGGAATCTCTAGGGGTTGCAGTAGTCCACTAGGTCGTTGGTGTTCTGCCTTTACCCGTTGGCAGGTCAAACATCTATTTACCCATTCTATCACATCCTTCTTCATGTTGGGCCACCAATAGTATTCTTTCAAATCTCTATACATCTTCGTGGTACCTGGGTGCACAGAGTACTTTGAGTTATGTCCTTCATATAGGATTTCATCCTTTAGTTCCTGAACATTTGGGACCCAAATTCTCGTTGCATATTTCATGATTCCTCCTGCATCTCTTTCGCACTTAATTTCCTCCCCGGTCAATATCTCTTCCTCCGAGTTCTTTTTCTCTTCCATCTTTTGCTCTTGGCACATTCGAATCTTTTCCAATAATGGAGGCTGGATTTGAATTCCCATTAACACTTCTTGGCTACTTCTCAATGTCTTAACTTCGATTTCTAGCTTCTCCATTTCTTTTATCAATTCTTCTGCTGAAGTCATCATCTTGAGCCTTTCCTTCCTGCTAAGGGCATCGGCCACCACATTGGCCTTTCCTGGATGATAACGAATCTCACAATCGTAATCCTTGATTAACTCTAGCCATCTTCTCTGTCTCATATTCAATTCTTTCTGGGTAAAGATGTACTTGAGGCTTTTATGATCTGTGTAAATTTCACACTTTTCTCCATATAGGTAATGCCTCCATATCTTTAATGCGAAGACTATCGCGGCTAGCTCTAAATCATGGGTAGGGTATCTTACTTCATACTCCTTTAACTGTCGGGAAGCATATGCAATCACCTTACCGTGCTGCATGAGCACGCAACCTAGTCCTTTATGCGATGCATCACTATAGATCACAAAGTCCTCCTTATCATCTGGCAGTGCTAGCACTGGGGCGGTCATTAATCTTTTCTTTAGCTCTTGAAAGCTCCCGTCACATTTCTCATTCCATACAAACTTTTCAGTCTTTCTGGTGAGTCGGGTCAATGGGGCTGCCAGTTTGGCAAAGTCTTGCACAAACCTCCTATAATACCCGGCTAGTCCCACGAAACTTCTTACTTCGGTCGGGGTGGTCGGTCTTTCCCATTTTGATATTGCCTCTATTTTGGCAGGGTCAACTAGTACTCCTTCACTACTAACCACATGACCTAAGAATTGCACTTCTTTCAGCCAAAATTCACATTTCGAAAATTTGGCATACAACTTTTCTTCCCTCAAGATTCCTAGGACTATCCTCAAGTGTTCTGCATGTTCTTCCTCCGTCTTAGAATAAATCAAGATATCGTCAATGAAAACTATGACGCACTTGTCTAGGTACTGTTTGAATACTCGGTTCATCAAGTCCATGAATGCCGCGGGGGCGTTAGTCAATCCAAAGGACATCACTAGAAACTCATAATGGCCGTACCTAGTGCGAAAAGCAGTCTTGGGTATATCTTCCGGTTTGATCTTTAACTGATGGTACCCCGTTCTCAGGTCTATCTTCGAAAAGTGAACTGCTCCCTTGAGTTGGTCAAAAAGGTCGTCAATCCTAGCCAAAAGGGGTACTTGTTCCTAATGGTTAACTTATTCAGCTCTCTGTAGCCTATACATAGCCTCATACTACCATCCTTTTTCTTTACAAACAACACTGGGGCACCCCATGGGGACACACTTGATCTTATCATGCCCTTATCCAACAGTTCTTGCAACTGAGTGGCCAGTTCTTTCATCTCAACGGGGGCCAATCGATAGGGGGCTTTAGAAACTGGTGCGGTTCCTGGTGTTAATTCTATCGCAAACTCGATTTCCCTATCGGGTGGTAACCCAGGAAGGTCTTCTGGAAACACATCTTCAAATTCCCTAACAACTGGAATGTCCTTCAGTTCAGGGTTTCTTTGCTTCGTGTCTAATACATAAGCTAAGTAGGCCTCGCTGCCCTTTCGTACTAACTTTTTCTCTTGAGCAACAGTCAAGAATTTTTGAGTCTGTCGCTGTCCTTTGAATATGACCTCTTTCTTTCCTGGCACCTTTATCCTAACTTTCTTGCTCTTGCAATCAATCTGGGCACCATTACTTGCCAACCAATCCATCCCTAAAATGACATCGAATCCGCCTAACTTAAACGGAATTAGGTCTACCCGAAAGTGGTGACCTCCTATTACTATATCGTAGTTAGGATATATCTGGCTTACAGGAACCACTTCGTGGTTAGCTATCTCTACCATTAGCTATTCCTTTAACATTTCTGGTTTCAAGTTCAGTTTACATGCAAAATCTTGCGATATAAAAGATTTGGTAGCTCCAGAATCAAACAAAGTATTAGCACTCAAGGTGTTAAGGGAAAGGGTACCTGCGATGACATCCTCATCCCTTACTGCATCCTGCACTGTCATGTTGAAAGTCCTAGCGGTGGGTGGTCGGTTGGATGCAGTACCGCTCATCCTTGATCCTGTCGATTTCAATTTAGGGCAATCTTTCTTCTAGTGGTCTGTACCTCCACACTGGTAACATTTCATGAGCGCATTCCTCTGGGGGCAATTGTTGGAATAGTGTCCAATCTGTCCACATTTAAAACATGTCGTCGTACCCTGAAGACATACCCCTGAATGTTTCTTTCCACAAGTCTTACAGTTAGGTAGGGGAGGGCGCGACTGTCCTGATATGGGTGCCCTGGTTGATCCACCTCCTTGGCCAACACTCTTGCTTTCTGCTCTGTTAAACCCCGTGCTTTTGGCTGGCTGGGACACCGTTCCTCTAACAAACTTGCTGGAGAAACTCCCACTTGCAGCACCACTACTTCGACTTTCAAACTTCCTTTTCTTCATGATCTTGTCCTTTTGGGACTGCTCACTTCCTGCCTCTACAATCGATGCCTTCTGTACTAGAGTGGCGTAATCCGTAATTTCTAACACCGCGATGCGGTTCTGAATCCACTGTTTCAATCCTTGTTGAAACCTCCTTGCTTTCTAATTTCAGTGTTTACATACTCTGGCACGAACCTTGACAGCTCCGTGAACCTAGCCTCATATTCGGCTACAGTCAGATTCTCCTGTTTAAGCTCTAGGAACTTGAGTTCCATCTGGGTCTCCATAAACCTCGGAAAGTACTTTTCCAAGAATAACTCTGTGAATCTATCCCATGTAACCACTCCAGCTGGTTCCATATTTTTCTTGGCCTCCCACCAGTAGTTGGCCTCTCCCTTAAGCAGGTAAGTAGCAAAGATGGTTTTCTGGGCTTCCTCAGTGCCAATAATCTCAAAGGTCTTCTCCATCTCCTTCAACCAGGCTCTGGCCTCAACGGGGTCTGCTGTCCCATGGAATTCTGGGGGTTTAAGTGATTTAAAGGCTTTAAAGGCATTAGCGACTGCATTGTTGGGGCCGCGGGGTGGTGGATGTGGCTGGCGCTCCAGATTTTGTATCATCAGGCGCATAAATTGTTCCATTGGGTCCTCTTCTTCTTCCTCATAATCCTCATCGTCGAACTCATTGTACTCATCTTCCTCATCCACCTGTTCTGGGTGACGGCGTTCCTCTTCCCTATGTTGGTTACTACCATGAGTGGCGGACTCGGCAGGGTGAGTTCTTGTGTTTCTCTTTGGTGGCATTTTTTTGAAAGTATACATGTATATAAAAATTCTGTTAGGGTTTCCTCATTTTTCTTAATCTGGTTTTCTATGATTGGCACCTCGAAGGTGTAATCTTTTATAGGTATATATGCATCTTATAAATAGTTGTCAAACAATCATGGCATCATATATGTAACAATTTAAATGGAAACAGTTGCTAAAATCGAACGAAATTCACGTCATAATACTGCTAGTGACTTTTGAGAGTCAAAGTTTCAAGTACAACATAAAACTGAAATATATGAAAAGTACATCCAAAGCCAGCTATCATGTCTTCCTATCCAGAGGAAATATACTACGTGACTGACATCACTACCAAAAGTAAAACTACTACAACATCCCCATGTACTCGAAGACTGAACTAGTCAACCATCCATCAGTCTGTGTGAAAGCGTATCGCCTCCCTAACTCGGTGCATAGTCCTCGAAAGGACTCTCTCTGCATCACTCCGGCGGATCCTCCTACTGTGGCGGGAATGTGGAAGTGCTCTGAGTCGGGTGTGAGCCCTCCTCTCAATCTTTAGTACTGCCCGCCTCATCCGTCTAACTCTGGAGTCTCTCCCCTGGGAGTATAGCCTCGCTCGTCTCTCCTCAGCTAGCTGGAACCTCAGCTCCGCTACTCGGGCCTCCGCTGCCACCAGATCGGTGGTCATCCGGGTCACCATCCAATCGTACTCAGTGGATCTAACAACCTGTATGGGAGGACTAACCGGCTCGCTCTCCGCGGCAACCTCAGTTTCGGCATCCTCTGGTATAGGCTCCTCAGAGTCACCCTCCAAATCTGTGTCCCAATGATATTTAATAGGGGATGAATCCTCTCTAAGAGGAGGGGAATGCATAGGAATATCAGTCCACACCACCTCCTCATCCTCAGGCTCCTCTCCGGATGCGGGGTCAGCTGGAACATCGTCCACGGGGTCCTCCTCTGGATCCTCCTCTGGATCCTCTTCTGGCTCATCTGAGTCCAATGGGTCCTCTATGGGCATAGGGTCATCAGCTCTAGGATCCTCCTCCTGGACTATCTCTCTCTCTCCCTCCTGCTGAGGGTCAGTCTCTGTCTCAACATCAGGCTCATCTACAGCTCTCAGAAGGGCATCATCGTGTCGCTGCTCGGAACCCTCAGGTAGCTCTACATCCTCGGGTGTCTACACAAAAAGGGAAAAATGTTACTATCCTTGAGGTTCTGATAAATAGTTCCCTTATTAGCTTAAGGTTGTTAGGGCTATGTCTATTAGCCCGACAATGTTTCGATAAGGGTTTGAGTCCATAAACCTTCTTATCGTCTCTGAGATTATAACTTATTTCTCTGATACCATTTCTGTAACACCCCTAGATCCGGGGTCGGAGATCCAGGCTGTCACTATATCCTTAATTCCTATTTTAATAAAAATTACTCTCAATCTTCCTTTTAGCATGATGTGACCCCTCAGTCAAACATAACATTTACAGATTATAGGCTCAGAGACGAAATTAAAATGTTACTGAGTTATTACAACCATCTTGAAATAGATATTACAAACCCAAATTGTTATAATCTTAAAAGTTCAACTTAACACGATTACCATCTAAGGCGGCATCTACAGCCACAATACGGTTTAGTTTTCAGAAGCTTACACAAGTCATGCTTGTAAATAAACCTAACCAACCTAAGCTGTAAACCTATCCAACTTAGTCTACTCACCTGTGGTAATGCTACTAGGTGCGGCCTCGGCACCTGCCTCGTAAATAGTCTCCTATACTGTTGACCGTTTAGCACGCTTTTGCGGGGGGTCTGCCTTGTTCTTGCCATGCTTATCTGTTGTTGTGTGGTAGTATATATAAAATAAAAGTAAGAGTGAGCAATATAGCTCAGCCATATAATAATAGTTTTCAAAGTACTTTTGTTAACGTAAACCATATGACATATCATATACTGATATTGTATCATCATTAAACATTTTCATTCTTTATCCAGAAATATAACTAAGAATTTCTGAGGTACTTTGAATAGTTCATCATTCTGTCAACACTATCGGTAATTGAGAACCTAGGCTTTCATCACAGTGTTGCAGTACAATTCCAATTGGAAGAATGGGATTATGCTGGAGCCTCTTCCACGATATCTGGTGATCAGCCAATATACCGTGCCTCTGCTTCTCTACTAGCAGAAGGACGACGTTCCCTTATCGGGTTACACCCTGACCGCATATGGGCCTTAATATTTGGACTACGCTCAAAGGCGATGTCCCCTCTTCCTCCAATCCCTTAGAGAATTCTATGCATCGTAGGAACAGAATTTTAATTCAGTTTCCCCTAAGCACAAAGCTTGACGATTGGTTTGATAATCCTTACTAACTTTACTTCCATGAGTAATTGAGAAAGTAACTCTGATGTGTGGGTTGACTTTATTCAACAGATTTCGATTACTAAGAATCGCTTCATCAACATAACTTGGGAGTTGGTCGGAGTTTTGAGTATTTAGTCAAACCTGAGCCCCTCCTTACTAGGTAGGGTGCATTTCTTGTTGGTAGCGAAGGGAGAAAATAATTAATACTAGCTCCCAAAACCTTGGGTTCCCAAGTTTTGATAAGTTTGAGCGAGGTAGCGATACTTTTCGATGAGTGAAGCTATAGTCAGTGAAGAAATGGGAACCCGCTCTATTTTTAAATACTTTTTCGACGATCAGAAAATATTTAAAATAATTTTTAAAGTTTTAAATAACTTTTGAAATAAATAATATGATTTGTAAATCATCCTGGAATATTTAATAAATATTCAAATAATATTTATTAAATAAATAATCAGCTTAGAATATTTAATAAATATTTAAATAATATTTATTAAATAAATAAACCTTAAGACTATTCTCAATATGAAAATAATATTCAAATTATTAATAAATATTCAAATAATATTTATTAATATCATCAAAGGAATTTTAATCCGAAAATATCCAATTTATATTTATTGGAATATTTTAAAAATATACGTCATATAACCCTTCCGGTGACTTCCGGTTTTTATGTCCTTATCCAGACGAAATATCTCCGACTCCCTTATTAAGAAAAGGTATTATCATACTCTACTGGAAACTTGTAACACATCATCGTATACATATATATACAAGAGTCTATGTATACGTACATACTTAACATGTTTATAAATCCCTGTAAACAACCATATATCATATGCTGATTCGCAAAAATACTAACAAACAGTTCATAGCATTTATACCACAACAACAACAGTTTGAAAATACTTGAAATACAAGTTTCGAAGACTTGCCTGATAGTGTCGGAATAGTCTGGGCCCTGTCTCTAGTGTGATGATCTATAATAATCAATACGGTTCGGTTATTCGTTAAACGATCCCGTCAATCGACTATTCACGTAAAGACACAACTTCGTAACGATACATCCTTATTACACGTTTGACTTATTATAAGTCCATGATATCCTTTAACCACTTTTGGATAATTATTGGTCTCGCAATGACTTTCTTTAAAGGTTATTTTCAACGAAACTAAAGTTCATCTTAATTCGTCCCCTAAAAGGGTTTTTCACTTGCGCAACTATGATTCGAAAAATTCTATAAAATTGAAAAATAAACTTTTTCATGAAATTCTTTTTCTCACTTTTTCTTAACTGTCCAGAGGATTTTTCATCCAAATTTCATAATTAAGAACATCTTTTTGCTAGCTCAATTGTTGCTCTAAATATAGCTTCTTTCTGCAGTGGTTTCTCATGCGCATTCTTGACTTAAACATTTCTATAAAATCGAAAATTAATCCTTTTGTCTTCAAATTTTTACAAGAATTTAACAACTGACTAACTTACCCCTTGTAAAAATTTCATAATCACAGACCATTTTTAAAGGGCTCGTTTGACTTGGTAAAGTCAGTTCATCTTAACGATTCGTCCGTTTTAACCGGTTTCACTAAAACGAGCATATCTCATAAATCGTAAATCGTAATCACATGATCTTGGTGTCAAAACAAACTACAAAACAAGTCCTACTGGTTTATGGCCAAAAACTTACCAAGAAAACATTTGTTGAATTCGGTATTAACTGCTCAAATGATCTAATGAAATTTCGACATTATAACGACTATAAACCGAACATTTCCAAATTCCATGAACTCCATCTAACCACTTAATTCAACCATACACCATCAAGATCATATAAACATCATCAAGGATCTATAAGACCAGTGGTAACATCCATTTATCACTATCCAAAATTTTACCCATACTTATAAAGCTTAAAACATCACAATCCCCTTAAACATGTACATACTTGCATCAACCTTTCAAATCAACTTATAGCTCATAAAGTTTAAGGTGGGTGTGAGTGTTTTACCTTCCTTGGAGTCTTAACAACCTTAACCAAGCTTGACTTTCCTTAAAAACACCTTAGATAGCTTTAACAACCTTTAATCTTCAAGACCTAAACAACCAAGTTTAAAATTTTCGTAGTCAGCATTACCACTCTTGAAAGAACAGGAGAAACGAGGGTCTTACCTTGATTTTCTGGACGAGGCTTCTAAAGAGGAGTTGTAGAGAATCTCAATACCTTTCCAAAAAGCTATAGAACACAAAATTTCATTGAGAAATGAGGGAGTTATGGCAGGTTGAAGTGGCTGCTCTATTTTTGGCCGAAAATAGAGAAAATGGAGGGGGAGAGCTTTTGCTATCTTTTCTTATGTAATTGATAAAATGATATGTATAATTGATATATATCAATCATACTTCAGCACTTATCAATTACCCAAGGTAATATCCAAAGTAATTTTGCAAAAGAAAGGTAATTGGCAATTTGTCCCAAAAATGGTATACAATGCTTGGTTTAAATAATCATGACTTGACTTATTTGATTAGCATCCAATGCTCCTTGCCTTGCATGGCTTGCATGGCTATTACATGGTAAATTGCAGGTATATTACTCACCTATTAATCAACCAATGCTTACCATTTAATTCCATATGCAAGTTTAGAGATTTTCTTGTAAAAGCGTTTCGTCGCGTAGAAATTTCTTTCATCGTTCTTGAACATTTGCCTTTGAAATTCTTCTAATAAATTACATAATTCCTTGCCTTGGTATTTAACTTAGCTTAAAGATTTTCTTAACCTCAATATCCCATATTTATACCAATATTTAATAAAAATGAAAATCTACGTAATCTGACAGTTTCTACATTCCCTTTCTTCTTGGTACAACGATACTTTATCCATAAAAGTATAAATACTTCTTCATTCATATAATATGATCTTAAAAACTTTACATAACCTCCACCAATCACCGTTTATGATCATTTTAGAAATATTACAAAAACCTGGGTTCTTACACCTGCTGAACTCCATAATTAGCAAGAGAATCCACCTTCATAGCAAGAGCTTTCAACTGAGCCGTAATCATTGAAGCTGTATCTACTTCCAAAATTCCTGCTGCCTTGCCTTGAGATAGCCTTTGGGTTGGATTTTGATATTCATTAGCAGCCATCATCTCAATAAGATCATAAGCTTCATCATAGCTCTTTGCCTACAGAGCTCCACCTGATGCTGCATCTAGCAAGGGCCTAGATTGTGCTCCCAACCCATTGTAGAACCCATTAATAACCATCCAATTAGGCATGCCATGATGAGGACACTTGCGTAGCATCTCCTTGTATCGTTCCCAAGCCTCGCACAATGTCTCGCCAGATTGCTGTTGGAATTGAGTCAACTGGTTCCTTAATGCTGCAGTTTTCGCCATAGGGAAGAATTTAGTAAGGAACTTCTGAGCAAGATCTTCCCATGTAGTAATGGAACCAGGTGGCGAAGAGTGTAGCCAGCTCTTAGCCTTATCCCTCAGAGAGAATGGGAAAAGCCTCAACCTGATAGCATCATCCGTCACACCATTACATTTGAAAGTGTCGCAGATTTCGATAAAGTCCCGAACATGCATGTTGGCATCCTCCGTAGAAGCACCCCCAAACTGAACCGAGTTCTGCACCATCTGAATTATGCCCGGCTTGATCTCAAATTTGTTTGCTGCAATAGCTGGCCTGACAATACTAGACTGGATGTCATTAAGTTACGGCTGAGAATAGTCCTTCAAAGCCTTAGCTGCTGCTGCATCTCCCATTGGTACTGTAGTTTCAGCTTCCTCATACTTATTCTCTATGTTCTCTACAAGATCGTCTTCCGCCAGTGCTTCCAAATGAGCTTGTAAGCGTGTTCGCATGCAAAATTAAGCACCTGAAACACCACGAAACAAACAAACAAAGTAAGAATTTGAGTTAGTGAATGCTAACGACCACTATTGACAAGCACATAAACTAAAATAAAACATCGATGATCCCCGGCAGCGGTGCCAAAAAATTGTTAACACAATATCACGCAAGTATACGTGGTCACAAGTAATACAACTAAAGTTCGTTCCACTGAGATCTGTTTAAGTTTCAATCAGTAAATATGCCTATGCAACAATGTATTGTCTTAATTCACTGCTAAGAAAAATAACAAATTGAGGTTGATTATCTAAATTATGCTAAGATGTAAAATATTAAACTAACAATTAATTACTAATATGAATTGAAATCGAATTACTTATGAGAATAAAAACATGGGACTCTAACTTCATTATCTACTTCACTTAGAGTTGATGCCTTTAATCAATACACATGTGGGATTTGATATCTGATCGGACAACACGAAACAAGTAAAAGTTACCTCTCGGTGTACTAGTACCAAACTACGCATGCATCCACAAAAGAGATAGAAGATGGGTAGACACCTATTATGTTTAGACCCTATATCTCTATAGAATTTGAAAACATAAGGGTTTAAGAACAAGTTATCCACATAGATCACATAGGGCAGCATAATATCTCTATTTACGCCACAAATCATGATGATAAAACATCAACCTATCCTATGCTAGCATGGCAAGTTCTAAATCTCAAGATCCACTCTCGTTTCGCAAGAGATTAACAATTCAATTTAGATGTTAGCTACGCATCTAAAAGCATTAAGATTAACCATACGAGGATATCAAGAATTCATCACACGTAATCTTTAAAGCAATCAAACTACTAAGCTACATAGACAACTCCGTTAGAATCCCATGACAACGATTAGCCCATAATTGAACCGTTCATCGTCATGGGATTTGATGAAAACATGATAATAAACAAGATATGAATAAAAGAAGCAATAATATTAATAAAACAAAGAGTTGAGAAAACAAATCTATAATCCAGAATAACACAAAAGATGAAGTAGATCTAGATCCGTTGCTTGTCACGAGCGTTGAATCCTTCTCTCCTTTTCTCCCTTGCAGATCTAAGCTATGATATCTAATTGTATGTAATGATGATAATTCTATAATTTACAAGGGTCGGATGTGTTTATATAGGCTCTAGACATCTTACCCAGCAAGAAAATACCTTATCAGAATTATAGTAGAAGTACGTTTCCTAAACTGATTCTGTTTTAAAGGAAAATTCGTAGCTGTCTTTTCTTCAGTAATTCTGGAACGTTCCAGCTGTAATTGGACTTCTGGACCACTTTAGAATGATAGAGAATCTCGTTATCTTCGCGTGGACAGCTTACGGGCCTCAAACGGACTTCTAGAACTCAAGATATGGCACCTGAGGCGCCGGGGCAATCTGCGTTACTTCAACTGGAAGCTCCCGGTTTGGTCCCGTTCTGCGAAAATTGATTTTTCTTAGCTTTTTTCGCCTTTTCTTCCCGTTCCTTTTGCATGAGCTTCCGTCTTTCATATTTTATGACTTGTATACTTCTAGGGAGTTGACATTAGCCTCCATTCTTCATTCCATATCATCAATCAACTCCACAAAACGCTTCAAAAATGACGGAAACTACACCTTTAATCGATATTTCTTCAACCCTGCACAATTAAACAAAACACATCAAAACTACCACAAACTTGAGGCCAAAGCAATCAATTTAAGCCGAATTAGAATGTTCCAAGTAGATATAAAATCCACTTATCACCTAAGAATGTAAACATAGGGTTTCTGTCTAAGTCTCAATTGAAACAGAGACTAGATGATCTTTCAGAGTCTAGCAAGATCAAAAGAAATAGGAATGGAAAAGAAGGTAATAACAGAGAGAGTAATTACAAGAATGTACCTGATGCACCTAGGAAAAAATACTATAAGTGTGGAAATCATAATCATTTGGCCCTAGACTGCAATCAAAAACCTTCTTGGAAAACTGAGTCCAGATTTCCCAAGACTCAAAAAATTCAATACCAACCACAAAAAGCTTGTTATCATTGTGGTAGTTTACTTCATTTCATTTACATGTGTAGAGGATATCATGAACTATATTATGACTAATATTCTCTGAAATCTGAAACTCCTAGTCACAAATAGTTTGTGAAATCAGAGTCTAAGGTTGACTCTGCAACAGGTAAAGTAAAAGCAAAATCTTCAAAGCCTGTTGTTTCTAAATCTAGTAAGAAAGGATCCAATCAAAGTTGGGTCCTAAAAAAATTCTAACTAGTTACTTTTTGTTTGCAGGGCACAGGAAAGAAGCATTCAATTATTTTGGACAGTGGATGCTCTGGACATATGACTGGAAAGAAGTCCCTGCTTACAAAGTTTGAGAGGAAAGCTGGCCCAGTAATATCTTTTGGAGATGGCAACAAAGGAGAAACTCTGGGATATGGCTCAATTGTTTTGGGGAATGTCATCATAGAAAATGTAGCACTGGTTGAAGGCTTGAAACATACTCTTTTAAGCATAAGTCAACTGGGTGATAAAGGTTATCAATCAATCTTTGATAGAGAAGGATGCAAAATCTTGAACATGCAGAATGAAGACATTGTTCTAACTGGTCAAAGACATGGTAACATATATGAATCCAGCTTAAGTGATACATCTAAAGGAATTGTTAGATGTCTCTACAGCAAAGCAACAAATGATGAAAGCTGGAATTGGCACAAGAAGCTCTCACATCTCAACTTCAAGAAGCTTAATCAACTTGTTAAGCACAATCTTGTGAGAGGTCTACCTAAGGCAAATTTTGTGCAAGATGGACTTTGTGATGCCTGTCATCTTGGAAAATAGAGAAGAACCACTTTCAAGAGCAAGACTGTAAATTCAATTACTGAACCATTTCATATGCTACATCTTGATCTGTTTGGTCCAGTAAACATTATGTCTATCAGCAAGAAAACAAATGCTCTAGTTATAGTGGATGGTTTCACAAGGTTCACATGGGTGTTCTTTCTACACAAGAAGGATGAAGCTATTCAGCAAATCATTGAACTTGTTAAGAATATTCAGAATAACTCTGAGTACAAAGTCAAAGTACTTAGGAGTGACAATGGTACAGAATTCAAGAATTCTACAATAGAGGAGTTTTGTGTAGACAATGGAATCACTCAACAGTTTTCTGCACCTGGTACACCTCAGCAGAATGGTGTAGTGGAAAGAAAGAACATGACTCTCATAAAGGCAGCAAGAACCATGCTTGCAGATGCAAAACTTCCAACCTATTTTTGGGCAGAAGCTATTAACACTGCATGTTTCACTCAAAACTGTACCTTGATAAATAGTCATGGAAAAACTCCATATGAGATGATTAAAGGAAAGAAACCAAGTGTGAAATACTTTCACATCTTTGGATGCAAATGCTATGTCCTAAAAGTTCATCCAGAACAACTTGGAAAATTTGAAGCCAAATCGGATGAAGCAATCTTTCTAGGATATTCATCATCAAAGGCCTTCAAGGTTTATAATCTCAGAACTCACATTGTTATGGAATCAATTCATGTTGCATTTGATGACAAGAAATTTGGAATTCTGCAAACTGATGAAAGCCATGACAAATTGGAATTTGAAAATCTGAAGAATTCTGAGATACTCTCCAGTGATGATGAAGGTTCTCCAGAAGGAATTTCTATTGCTTCTCAAAGGAGTGCTACTGTTGAGGGGGAGCAAATAAATCAAGGAGGACACACTGATCATCAGGAGCAGACTAGCTATTCAGAGTCTACTCCATCAGGAACTGATCTTTCAGAGTCTACTGAGGAAAGATCAGTAACTAGCAGCAATATGGAATCTATTGATTCTATTGATCAAAGGGGAGTTTTTGAAGGCAGAGAGAGTTCTTCTATAAGAGATACCATTAACTTAGGGGGAGAATCTAGCAGAGGAAATCTACCACCTGTTAGAAAATGGGCAAAGGATCATACTGAAGATTTGATTATTGGTGATCCGAATAGTGGTGTTCGAACTAGAAGATCAATTCAAAATGAATGCTTGTATAGTTGCTTTCTCTCAAAGAATGAACCTAAGAAGGTTGAAGAAGCCTTATAGGATCCTGATTGGGTAATTGCAATGCAGGATGAATTAAATGAGTTTGAGAGAAACAAAGTCTGGAAACTTGTACCAAGACCTAAAGATAGATCTATTGTTGGTGCAAAATGGGTTTTCAGAAACAAGCTAGATGAATCTGGTATGATTGTAAGAAACAAAGCAAGACTGGTGGCCAAGGGTTACTCTCAGGAAGAAGGAATTGACTATGATGAAACCTTTGCACCAGTAGCAAGATTGGAAGCAATCAGGATGTTTCTTGCATTTACAACTCATTCAAAGTTTAAAGTATACCAGATGGATGTAAAAAGTGCTTTTCTAAATGGCAAGCTTGATGAGGAAGTATATGTGGAGCAGCCACCTGGATTTGTTGATCCAAAGTTTCCAAATCATGTCTAAAAACTTGACAAGGCACTTTATGGACTAAAGCAGGCACCAAGAGCATGGTATGAGACTTTGTCTAAATTTCTTCTTGAAAATGGCTTCACAAGAGGTACAATTGACAAAACTCTATTCTTTAGAAAGATAAAAGGTGAATTGATTTTAGTTCAAGTTTATGTTGATGATATCATATTTGGTTCTACTAATGAAAAGTTGTGTGCTAAGTTTAATAAGCTTATGCAGTCTAAGTATCAAATGAGCATGATGGGTGAACTAAATTATTTCTTAGGCTTGCAGGTCAAACAGACTGAGACTGGTATTTTCATTAATCAGTCAAAGTATATCAAAGATCTTTTAAGAAGGTTTGACTTTCAAGACTGTGCAGTTGCAAAAACACCCATGGCAACAGCCACTAAACTAGACTCTGATCCTAAGGGAAAGAGTGTGGATAACACTAGTTATAGAGGCATGATAGGCTCATTGTTATATTTAACTGTAAGTAGACCAGATATAATGTTTTCTACCTGTTTATGTGCTAGATTCCAAAGTGATCCTAAGGAATCTCATTTAATTGCTGTGAAGAGAATTTTTAGATATCTCAAAGGAACTCCAAATCTTGGTTTGTGGTATCCTAGAGAATCTGATTTCTCCCTAATTGGCTATGCAGACTCTGATTATGCAGGGTGTAAAATAGACAGGAAAAGCACTACAGGTACATGTCAATTCTTAGGAAACAGATTGATTTCTTGGGCAAGCAAGAAGCAACAATCTGTCTCAACCTCAACTGCAGAAGCTGAGTACATAGCAGCAGGCAGTTGTTGTGCACAGCTCCTTTGGATAAGAAATCAGTTGATGGATTATGGTATGACACTTAGTAATATTCCTATGTTTTGTGATAATACTAGTGCTATTAAAATTGCAGAAAATCCAGTTCAATATTCAAGGACTAAGCACATTGATGTCAGGTATCATTTTATTAGAGAACATATTGAAAATGGTACTGTGGAACTTCACTTTGTTTCTACTGACAAATAGCTTGCAGATATTCTAACTAAACCACTTGATGAGACTACATTCAGTAGGTTAGTAAGTGAGTTAGGAATGTTAAATTTCTAGATCTTTAACATCTGCAAAAGTAGCAAGGTATGTTGTTTTCAGCTTATGGACTTGATATTCGTGTCAAGATCTATATTTGATTGTTAAATGCTTTAGATGTAACACTTTGCCTTGATAAATTTCAGTATGATAGACTTGTTAATAATCATCAGGATTAGAATTGTTATCAGGATGCTGACGTCATCAGTATTATGTCAGTATCAGGATTGTGAAAATTGTTTCAGATCCTGATGTTTACTTTGTGTAGTAATCTAATTCTGAGATGTGTTAAGTCTATGCCAGCAAGTTTTAATATATGCATACTGATAATTTATACCATTAGTCAGATCATTTGATAAACAGGGAACAACAGACAAGTAGATAATAAGAAATTGTATTTTCATTAATTGAAAGCATTACATACATGGAAATGAAATACAAATATATTTTTGTCTAACTTCTATTGATAAACCCTATTCTTGTCCAAAGTTGTTGCTGTTCTTAGTCTTCAAAGATCTACTTCAGGACAAGGAGCATCTCAAGAGTCTTTGATGATTACTCTTGGATTCCTTTTCTGGGCGACTTGAATGAGAGCAGCTGACTAGAATGTATAGCATCTCCATCAAGATCAACCTCAGACTCTCGGCCAAATTCTTTATCCACAAGAATTGAGGAGGTTAGAGGGTGATTGTATCCAACAGATGGATGTTTTAAGAGAATATTCTGGATATTATTTGGATCTACTCCAACCATGTCTAAAGCGATGAGACAAGTCATCTCTTCAAAGAGACGAACAATGAATCTTTGGTTATGAACAGTTTGTTCATCATCTATGAGAAATCGAAAGATGGGGTTAAAGGCCATTGTGTTTTATGGAAGCTCTGGGTTTACAGAGAGTTTTGTGTTTTTGGAGTTAAGAAAGGAAAAGACATCAGGTGTTTATAAAGGAAAGAGTGAGAAGCTGAACAGTCATTTTGAAGTGTTCAATGTATCTGCATATATATCTATGCGTATGATTGGTCCTTTCGTATTTTCAAGATATTTTGACAATCTAACAAAATATTTTTGTTTGGAATATTGATGTTCTTTTCAGGTTAAAATTCTGAGATTGCCACGTGGAACTTCATTTATTCTCTAGAATCAGGATGATATTGATCAGGATTTCAAGTGTGACCATCAGGATTTGAAAATTTATCATTTTTAAAATAACATGCATTTTGTGATTATTTTGATGGGAGATCACAACAAGAAAAGGAAGCTGATCAGTATTAATTTAATTTTGATTTTACACTGATTTATTTCATTAAGATCAATTTTGGATTTTATTTTCCAAAAATCGTGGGTAAACTGCATTTTTCAGGGACTGACACCTGCCAACCTACGTGTCAACGTGGGTTAGTGGGTCTGAAGAATTTTTGAATATATCTTTATTTTGAGACTGATTGTTTTTTGCTAACTTCTAAATTGTATTTCTTAAGGCAAAAACATTCATTTAATTTCCCAAAATCTCTATTCAATTTCTAGATTTCTCAAGTTCTTTTCAGATCAAATATGGCAGCTCAAAGAAAACTACCAAAATCAGTAGCTTTCAAGTTTGGTGACTTTGATTTTATGATGAATAATCATGTAGCAGTTATCACCAACAAGGAAGGGGTGTCATCTGATTTTCACCCGATTATGGACTTTTTGGTAAATGGACCATTAAGTTATGCACTGATAGCATCTCTAGAAATAAATCAAGCTGCTGTTTCACAGGCTTGGGAGAATGCTGAAGTAATTGATTCTACTCAGAGTCAATCAGGTAAGATTGTTCTACACCTAGGACAAGACTCATTTGATATTACTGAATCTGTTGTTAATTCAGTACTTCACTTACCTGTTAGTATGAACTTTGAGAATGTACCATCTGATGATAATGTTAGAACTATGTTATCTGAGTTAGGTTATTCTGGACCTTTAGATAACATGAGCCAGTTAAATACATCTTTTCGTAGAAAAGAATGGTTTTTCTTCTTTGATCAAATTGCTAGATGTTTTACTGGTAAATGTAGTTCTTTTCAGCAAATTACTTCTGTTACATCACATATTGCTTATAGTTTGCTTTATGACAGAGTAATTAACATTGGCCACATTATCTTAAGTCAGATGGGTATTAAACTTGGGTCAAGAGATCAAAACAGGAAAATGGTTTATTATCATAGATTTATGCAAATGTTTATTGTAACACCCCCAGATCCAGGGTCAGGGATCTGGTCGTTACGGTCTCAATATCCATCCATAAACCAACAAAATTTAAATTACAACCTTGTGACCTAAAACAACAACATAAAAGACACCCGTTATAGTCCCAGAGATGAAATCAGAGTAACCATCAATATTATTAATCACAAGTTTGAGTTCTTACAACCCAAAGAATTACAATTTTACCATTACATACTCTTTGCCATCCATTGGTATATGCCATATTATAAATGCATTTGATGTTCAAATGCTAACAACTAGCCTACCAGAAGCTGCATCCTCAGCAATGGTAGCTATGACCTCAGCTGTTAATCTTCTGACGGCTGACACCTGCTTACGCTGAGTGCGCCTTGCGCGGCCTTCTGATCTAGCTGTTGTTGTGATATAATAAATAAGCAAGGGTGAGCAATAGCCCACCAAAAATATAATTGAACAGTGATAATATATAACAGTCCAAAATATCTTTGAAACCATATGCCATGCATTAACGAAAATTGTGCCAGATCCATATAAAGGATGAAGTTACAAGGTAACTCGAAACATATATATATTTCGTGGAAATATCTGTTATGTCAAAATGAGCAAGATAGCATCATTTTCATAAAAGAGGAACTTGCAAGAAAGATATTGCAATTCCAATTTCAAACACTTTTCAACTCTGCCAACAATGATGATGTTGTAGAAAATAAATAGATTATGGATAGTGAACCAATACTGGAGTATGTCGCGCCAGATGGCACCGCCTTACGATGATCAGTCGTAGGTTGTGCATCTCAAGATTTGTTTCTCTACATGTAGAAGGAAGAACATATGGACACCACCATACGCCGGATCTCCCTAGCCAACGGTTGGGCATAGACGGGACTGGCACCACTCGAACCCTATTTCAAGGATGGATTGTCCCACATCCTCTTACACCGATTTTCAATGATGGACTGTCCCATAGCCTCTTACACAAATACTCCTAGTTCGAGTAAATTCATGATTCTGAAACGTAGAGCTCGTCCCCCTTTCCCCAAGTATAATACTTGTTGATAAGACTCCACAAAGTAGTCGTATCTAATTGGAAAGGAAAATTTCACCAATATTTCCCAAGCTGATGCTTGTTAATTGATATAAACTTGTTCTATCAATCTTACCCCTCGAGCGTTGAGGAGGTAACCAAAAAGATTCATATCGATGTTTGAAGAATCAAGATGTGAGTAACAAGATAGTTTAGCAAGAATATGACCGGGCAGTCAAATAAATAACAGCTCTCAAGTGAGGTCCCCTTATATGTTTTTGGAGGTTTGAGGTATTATTTAAATCTTCTTATAAGATAGATTTAAATGAAAATAGAGTTTTGGGAATCTCCCCTTGATAAAATAGTCATAAAGACTCCGAAATACTTTACATAATATCTGAAGGCGAAGGATAATCTTTGAATAATATAATTCATTATAAAAAAACTTAAAAGAATTTAAATAAATATTCCAAGAATATTTATTAAATCAATAATAATGAAGGAATATGATTAAATCATAATATTGCTCGTAAGTAATCCTCGAATGAATATATAGAATTATTTACTAAATAAGTCTCTTCTTTAAATGAATATTCAAAATAATATTCATTAAATAAATAAACTCAGATAAAGATTTTAAATAATATTCACTAAATGAATCAAACCTTAAATGAATATTTGAAAAAATAATATTCATTTAATAAATAATATTCTAAATGAATATCCAAATAATATTCTTTTAGTAATCAAAACTTTAAAGGAATGCTCGAAGTAATATTCCTTAAGTAAATAGAACTTCAAATGAATATTTTAAAATAATATTCATCAAGTACATAAAATCTTAAATGAATATTTGGAAGTAATATTCATTTAATAAATAAAATTCCAATGAATATCAAAGTAATTATTCATTAAATAACCAAACTCTAAATGAATATTCGAAACTAATATTCATTTAAATAATTGAAGCTCAAATGGATATTAAAATAATATTCAGTAAATGGATAAACTCGAATGAATATTCAAAATAATATTCAAATAGTACTTCTCGATTGAGATAATGTTCAAATAACATTCCTCGAATAATTTCCAAGTAATTAATACTTTATGGAAATATAAATAATGTTTATAATTAACATTCCTCAAAATGAATAATAATCTGTCGTTGGAATCCCTCCGGGTTTCCACGACTATCTCTATATCTCAAAATACCGACTCCCGGTCTATATTTAAAGAATGAATATCATACGCCCTTCACTAAGGGTTTTTAACAAAACAATTTGGCGTATAACTGATAATTCATATCTAGTCTATAGGCCAATAACAATTCAGGGGAACAAGTAATTCAATATTAACTTGAAAGTGGACATGCATGCTATGGTATATGTATAACAACAATCATATATATTATCACAACAACAGTTCCAAGGTATTGGAAACTTGCCTGGTACTCTGGACGTAATAGGGGCCCATGAGGGTGTCCGACAATCTAAACAAGTCAAAGAAAACACTCCATTAATCCCCTATACGATCCACTTATATCTGAATGCTTAAATACTTAAGAAATTAACAAACAAGGCACTACGGGGTCTCTCGAGACTCATACTAAGTCCATGTTTATCAACCAGCTCTTAGGTCGTAAGTTTAGTCCAAAACACACCTCGAACCCATCCTTAATGTCGGATCTTTCGTATATCTTACTTAATCATTTATAACCTCGTTCTTTGCACCAATAGGTTATCTTGATAATTCTTAACAAGTATCGTGTTTTAGTCGACTCGAAATTCCTCTTTTAATCTAGCCAAAATGGGTGGTCAAAAGAGTACCTCTAGAGTTGACTTCCTTGAGAATTACTATTCCGTGACTCACACTCCAACACTTTTAATAAATCACCGGAAATGTATTTAATCATGAAACCACTTCTAAAATAATCTTTGGTATTTGTAATATTTATCATAAAATTTCCAATTCGAAAACACGGGTCTAGCTAGGTGAAATGTATTTTCGAAGTTCAGTCAACGGCGGATTTTTACTATTCACACATCTTTCACTAAAACGTTCATAACTCGATAACCGTTAACTCAAATGATGCACCGTTTTCACGTACATGATCTAGAGAATGTCTAGAAGGTAGCTAAATCAAAATTTGACTTTGGTCAGAAGATCAATTTTTCCAGATTTCACTAAAACAGGGCAGAAGCTTTTTAGTGAATAGTGCTACCTCTGAAAAGGGCTTCTTCGCACTTATCCTTGATTCGAACATTTTTATAAAATTGAAAAACGATTCGTTTGACATGAGGTTTTCTTTCACACCTTCCTTATGACCTCTAATATTTAATTACCCAGATTTACCACTGAATTAATCATTTAAGGGGGTTCAATTTCAGTTACGAACTCGCACTTACGATTTCGAACCACTTTTACGAATTTAATCATAACTCCTAAACCGTAAGTCCATTTCATACAATCTTTATATCACAACGAAGCTTATAACATGAACTAACTTATTATGGCAAGATTCGGCACTGGACAGTAAGTTAAAGCTACTGTCAATCACGATTTCTTAAGGTTAACGAAATTTCGGCATTACGACGACTATAAATCGAACGTTTCAAAAATCGTAACATCAAACCAAGCCACACCGGGCATCCATACAATTTATTCACATGATTTCTCATCCCAAAATGTCCAAGAACACATTACTTTATCATAACAAGTATCATGTTACCAATATCACTAAATCACTAGCTAAGCATGCTTATAACTTGTACAAAATCATAACTAAGCTAGATCCATCAAGAACATGCTTAAAACTCAAAGTAGATCTAGGGTTTTGATGAGATATACCTTCCTTGGAGAGTGCTAGAGCCTTACCAAGCCTTGATCTAGTCCTTGTGTGGCCTAAGCTAGCTTAGATCAACCAAAAGATTCAAGAAAAACAAAGTTAATACATGAAGAACACTATTCATCATCATCTTTAGTGATTTATTTGAAAATGGAAAAAGATGAATTTGAAGCTAAGATTTTTAGGAGATCATTTTTATGAATTATGAGACTCACCATAAAAGTTTCAAGATCAAGTGATGGTTGGAAGTGGGATTTTGCTCTTGGAATTAGCAAGGGGCCGAATGGGAGAGTTCTTGAGAGAGCTTGATATTTTTGTGTTGGTTGCTTTGAAATAATGCATAAAGTGGATGAGCCTTGGATAATATCTCATCTTATTTGCTTTATTAAAGGTGTGATGTATTAGATGATGAAATTTGCATGGACAAGTGTTGAAGATTGGATGGTGTTAAGATAACTAGTGGTTAGTTTTGCTAGGTACTTGGTTTACTTCCATGGTACTAGTTAGTAATGTAACTAGATTGGTTACTAGATATTTTCTAATACCACATGCATGCACCTTGCCTTCCTGCTTGCTCTCTTGTTCGGTTATTGCTCAATTTGATTGATCGTTCGTAGGAATAACTCATTCGTTTCTAGTTAGGGTTTTACCGAAAACCTTCTTAATATTTATAATACTATTCTCCATCTTTCTTAACACTTCTCGAATTTAAATTCCTTAAATCCCTTTAATAAATCCTTAAGTCTGGCAGTGCCCAGGAAAATCTCGGAGAAAATAAAATTGCTATTTTTCTGAATCCGACAGCTTTTACATACACTTAATTTCCTCCTGGATCATGAATACGAACTCAGAATTCCATTTTGAATACTTCTATATAGCGTCGTCCAAAAATATTCCCATCTCCACCAAAATCACTATTCACACTTTATTATTTCTTTTATTCCTTATATTTATTAAAAATGCCCTGGTCCTCTTTCGAACGTTCCTTAACCCTTTTACGGAACCACTGGACTAATAACAGCTATTGATTTGGATGACACAAGAATAATCTTTCTTGGAATAATATAACTTATATTCCTAGGAGATAGATCATTCTTATCTATGTTGTCAACCAAAAGCATTCTTCATGATATATAAATATTTGAATCTAAATCCATTCCATTCATTCATTAGAACTATTAATATTCCCATCTCCACCAAAATCACTATTCACACTTTATTATTTCTTTTATTCCTTATATTTATTAAAAATGCCCTGGTCCTCTTTCGAACGTTCCTTAACCCTTTTACGGAACCACTGGACTAATAACAGCTATTGATTTGGATGACACAAGAATAATCTTTCTTGGAATAATATAACTTATATTCCTAGGAGATAGATCATTCTTATCTATGTTGTCAACCAAAAGCATTCTTCATGATATATAAATATTTGAATCTAAATCCATTCCATTCATTCATTAGAACTATTAATACCTTGTAGTCGGAGTCGCTGTTCATTCTTTCATCAATATATAAAAAGTTTTTAATTCTACCGAAATTTTGGGTTCTTACATTTAATATATCTCTTGCTGAGAGAGAAGAATTGAAGGCTGCAATTCAACTTTCTAAGCTAGAACAAAGAGATGAATCACCTAGTCACAGCCAGGCTGCAGTCTCTCAAAAGACTGTAGTACTTAAAAAGGGAAAATAGTTACTAGATACTGTCTCTCAAAAGACTGTGTCTATTGAAAAATGATCTCATCCCAAGATCACTTCTGTGTCTACACCTCTTGAGTCTTCTCAGGATAAATCTTTTGCTCACTATATCAGGAGAACAAGGAGAAAGATTCAATTGTCACCTACACACACAGATTCTAGTCCAACTAACATCATGCAGGTCTCTACAAATGAAGATACAATCAAGTCAACAATTGATAATAGAGATTTTGATATTGATTCTTTATGGGAAACTACATTGTCATACAGACTGGCTATGGGAGTTATTTCTATCAAAGTGAAGCTATCCATGCCTGTTCAATATTTTCTAGTTGAAAGAGTACCAAAACTTTCATTTCCTGAAGAATATGGACTTCTACATCAAAGACTTGACTTAATGAAGATGTATTTCTATGTCTCAGTCAGAAGACAATTAGTCAAGAAATTTGGACTCTCGAAGCATGTTGCACTTCAATCACTTCATGCATATTTATTTGACAAGAATGTCATTATTGAAGATGCTTCAGCTCAAGGTGAACAACAGGAGGAAGTAGATAGAGGAATGCAGTCAACAGAGATACTATTGCACCAGTGGTGGATAGTAGGACAGATCAGATCACAGTCACTGCAACACAAGAACCATCTAGTCAGAGGTTGGATGACTCAGGAGCTGTGATAGCTGATGCTGAAAGGTCTTCTGTGATGACTGAAATTGCAAGTGAGAAACCCTATGATATGGGAGGAATAACTTTGACTGATTTTCCTGAAGATCAAACAAACATTGTTCAGTCAGAGTCTATCCATCTTGAGGGTGAGTCTCAGCAAACAACACTTAAAGATGGTAACATACTAACTATGGTGTCTAATGAAGTATTACTGAAGACATCAGAGTCTAGTAGAGAACCTGAAAGTGGTATACTGGAGCCTGTAGTCTCTGGAAAGAAAGTAGATGTTTGTAAGGGTTCAGAGATTATAGCAGCTCACTCCT
This sequence comes from Kitagawia praeruptora, assembly GCA_037693485.1. Lineage (NCBI taxonomy): Eukaryota > Viridiplantae > Streptophyta > Magnoliopsida > Apiales > Apiaceae > Kitagawia > Kitagawia praeruptora. Next base: position 49,003,134 of record CM075348.1, on the reverse strand, counting down.
TGGAGAAAACCTCAAGCCCCTTGTCAAATGAGGAACCCTCTCTCCATGTGAGTTCAGGTATAAAAACTTCTTCTAAACTCTATTTTTCTGTAGGTCATGAGAGCACTTATCCAAATTTTAGTGATACACTTGAAAAGATTGATATTGATCCACAAACTGAGAGGCTGGCTCCTGACCAGGCAAAAGGAGAGGTAGAAAGAGTGTTGACTTTAGATAGTCAAAGTGAGAATGAGGGTATGGATGATCAACTCCATAGTGAGGGAGAGAAAATTAGGAAACCACCATCATTTGATTTCTGGGATCAGGTTTTTCCTGAATCTTGGTCTGAAAATCTTGGTATGGATGCTGGTACTTATTATTTTATCAAGATGTATGAGAAGAATGACTTAGCAAAGCATAATGCAAAGCCAGAAGTTAAAGCTCAGAAGCAGAAAGAAAGGCTTGCAGGAATTATCAACAGAAGAGGTGAAAGGCTAAGACAAACTTCTACACCACTTGTACCAGAAGAAATTCCTAATGATCCAAGTATTCCTTTGTATGTACTTCCAATATCAGCCAGAATTGAGACATCAACAGTATCTGATCAATCTAAGGAGGAGTCAGGATTTGTAGATGTTAGTATACAGAATACTAGTGAAGGAAAGAATGATCATATCGCAGCTTCATATCAGAAAGATGAAGATGTTTGTAATTCTAATCGAGTATTATTACTTGAATATCATTCTACACAAGCAACTTCTTCTACAAGGCTTGAATATGAAGATATTCCAAACACTTCAAACATTGAAGTCAATTCTGAAGTTTTACAAGACATTCAGAAATCTCAAGTTGAAATTCAATCAAGACTTCAAACACTTGAAGATAACCAAGTCACTATTATGGAAAATCAAGCAGTTCTGATGAATCTTATTTGTTCTGTTACTGAGTCTCTTGGAATTATATTGCTGATGTCAAAAAGGGGGAGATAAAAACAGTTCAAAGGCAACAGACTGGGGGAGATAAACAGACTGGGAAAGATAAAAGAAGAACTAAGGATGACAAAGGTGAATCTTAGGTGAATCTTATCGTGGAAGTGGTAAAGGAAAAGAAGCATCAAATAGTTGAATTCTTTCTTTTAAGTACTAGATACTTTGTCTGCATCTGAAGAAGGAGGTACTTAACTTCATGATTTTTAAATTCATAAATTCTATTCTGATTGTATTGTTATATGTTTTGACATCAACAACTCAGATTTATGCTTCAGATCTTAAAGCATAAATAGGGGGAGATTGTTAGGAATAATTCATGAGTTATGATGTTAAGAATAGAATTTTACTTATACTTCTTGTATATCCTGATTTATAAAGGATTTAGCACTTTGTATAGGATATATGTATTAGATAGTGATCTGTAGAATTTAAGTCAGGAACAGTGCATCGAGGACTACATGTCAGGAACTGAGTTCGAATCCTGATAGAGCAAGTCAAGTACTGATGGGATGGTCAGACACTGATGCAGTGTGCAATCCTGATATCAGTCGTGTTACTGATGATGTCATTATGGATGCTACAGAAACTGGCAAGTGCTATAAAACAGGATCTTTGTTTGAAGAACAAGCAAGAAGATATCATGAAGGAAAGAATTTTCTATTGATGGAAACTATCAACTGGACGGCAGAACATTGTCATGTATAAATTATCTTTCTATTATTAGTTGATAGGAAGCATTATAAATACTCTCTCTATATCATTGTAAAAAGAGCGTTCGTAGTAGTAGTCGTGCGAAGCAATTGTGAGTTAGCAATTGAGTTTGTGTGCGTAGCTCTGTATAAGGTTTGTATTCGAAAGTTCGAAACAAACAGAGAGAGATTTGTATTGTCAGCAGCTGCTAAAGGTATTTGTACACCTTCGGTAGAGTTTGTATTTGATTTATTTAATAAAAACAGAGTTTGATTTATTCATTTTTTCTTGTTTACCTAATCAAGCAAAAATCAGACATGATTATATAACTTGTATTCAACCCCCCTTCTACAAGTTATTCGAGTTAACAGGAAAGGATTGCCTATAGAGTCTATGTCATTGATCACAAAGTCATTGAAGAAAGTGTAAATGTCACATTTGATGAAACCAAATTCCCAGGACTACAAGAGGATGGTCAAATGGAGCCTCTTAGATTTGAAAATCAAGGGTATTTGGAAGAAGAAGAAATTGGTACTGATGAACCTACTGGTACTCAGGATATTGAGTTTGAAAGAAATGCTGTCAACACCAATGATGCTACTCAAACTCCAGCTCAATCTCAAATTGTATCGGCTAATCATCATAATGAGAATGATTCTGGAGATGTTGAAGAACATGAAGGAGAAAACATCAATGGTGGAGAGTCAACCCCTCAAAGAGGAAATGAACAAGCAGATCAAGAAAGGAGCTTGCCCAGAACCACTAAGTGGAACAGAGATCACACTAGCAATCTAATCATTGGTGATCCCACTACTGGTATAAGGACGAGAAGAAATGTTTCTGCTGACAGTATGTTTTCATGATTCCTATCTCAAACTAAGCCAAAGTCAATTGATGAAGAATTGTTGGATTCAGATTGGGTGATAGCCATGCAAGAAGAGCTAAACCAATTTGAGAGAAACAATGTATAGAAGCTGGTCCCTAGACCCAAAGGGAAGTCAGTAGTTGACACAAAGTGGGTTTTCAGAAACAAATTGGATGAAAGTGGAAATGTGATAAGAAACAAGGCAAGGCTAGTAGCTAAAGGTTATTGTCAATAGAAAGGGATCGATTATGATGAAACAATTGCACCTATTGCCAGACTTGAAGCTATTCGGATATTTTTAGCCTATGCTGCACACTGTAACTTCAAAGTGTTCCAAATGGATGTCAAAAGTGCCTTTCTTAATGGAGAACTAGAAGAGGATGTGTATGTTGAACAGCCACTTGGATTCGAGGATGCTGAGTTGTATGACTTTGTCTACAAGCTGTTCAAAGCACTTTATGGATTGAAGCAAGCCCCTAGAGCTTTGTATGAAACTCTCTCTACTTTTCTCATTGAGAATCAATTTGCAAGAGGTGTAGTGGATAAGACACTGTTCTACAAGCACCATGGCAAGGACATCATTCTGGTTCAGATTTATGTTGATGACATAATCTTTGGTTCTACAAATGAGAAGTTGTGTGAAAAGTTTTCATCTCTTATGAAGAACAAGTATGAGATTAGCATGATGGGAGAACTGTCATTTTTCCTAGGTCTACAAATTCATCAAAAGGATGATGGTATCTTCATAAGCCAATCGAAATATGTCAAAGAACTTCCCAAGAAGTTCAACATGGAAGATGCATCACCTGCCAAGACACCTATCTCTACCGCAACCAAACTGGATTTGGATCCTAAAGGTAAGAAAGTGGATTCTAGTACCTACAGAGGCATGGTGGGATCGTTGCTATACCTAACTGCTAGCAGACCAGACATTATGTTTGCTACATGTCTCTGTGCAAGGTTTCAAGCTGATCCAAAAGAATCACACTTAGTAGCAATCAAGAGAATCTTTAGATATCTCAAAGGTACTCCAAACCTAGGCCTTTGGTATCCTAAAGATACTGGATTTGACTTGGTTGGTTATTCGGATTCAGACTACGCTGGATGCAAAATTGACAGGAAAAGTACAACAGGAAGCTGTCAATTTCTTGGTGGAAGATTAGTGTCATGGTTTAGCAAGAAGCAACATTCTGTATCTACTTCAACTGCAGAAGCTGAATATATTACAGCTGGAAGTTGTTGTGCTCAAATTCTTTGGATGAAAAATCAGATAATGGATTATGGTTTAGAGTTGTCCAATATTCCTATTTATTGTGATAACACTAGTGCCATAGCCATCTCAGACAATCCAGTTCAACACTCTAGGACAAAGCACATTGATATCACACATCATTTCCTAAGAGAGCATGTTGAAAAGGGAACTGTGAAGCTGATTTATGTTCCAACAGAAAAGCAACTTGCAGATATTTTCACGAAGCCACTAGATGAAGCAACCTTCAACAGGTTGGTAAGTGAAATAGGAATGCTAAATCTGGTATGTTAACTTACTAGTTTTTACATTTTTAATGTGGTTAAAAAATTGCAGCTTGTGACTTTAACTTTCATTGTTACTGTCATGAGAAGTTACTGTCCTATGTGCTACCTGTTTATTTGATAGCATGTTTGCTATGACTATGCTAAATTTAAATCACATGCCTGTTTTAATTGTTGTAATGAGTAGTCACGTGACATTAACTTATTTCATACGCGTGCTTAGTGATAAGTATTTGTGTCATTGGAAATGACCCCGGGTATTTGTCAGTCTTTTTATCTTAAAGTTTAATTACTTTATTAAAAAGAAGATTTTGGGAAACTGAAACGTCACCTAGGGTCCTATAAAATGTGCACGAGACTAAATATCATTTCACACTCAATCACTCACGCCTTGAGAAAGAAAAGGAGGATATCTACAATGGAGAACAAGAATGCCATCTCTCAGAATCCAAAAGTCTGGTGTGAACCAGGTCATGAAGAGGAAATAGAGGAGCTCTTCAAGGTAATGGACGAAGCGCTGGAAGAAGATTTGGCAGAAAAAGAGAAAGCTGCCAAGGACAAGGTCGAGAAGGATCTTGAAGACTGGTTGGAAATGCTAGTCTTCATCGAGGTTCTTCTTCAGGTAGAAGGGCTAACTGATGAAACAGTTCAAGTGGAACTGTATGAGCTTGCTTCTGATGATGAAGAGGATGTATTTTATTTTTAATGTTTAATAAAAAGAATCTTTTCATCTTTTGTACTGTTCATGCTTTTTCTGCTAGATTCCCCTACCTTGGTTATCTGCTGGGTAATGCATGTGTCTGTTTGATTGCTTGTGTGTATGGATGTTTGTGGATGTGTGCTAAAACTAACAAATACGTGCCTGAATTGATTAAAATGCTATTTGGTAATTTTCGCTTAAGCAATAGGCAAAGTCGATTAAAATTCATGACATAAATTATTTCCGCTTAAGTTGTTGTCAATAAGTGAAGATGCTGTCACGTTGTGCCTTGACAACAAGTTTCTTAGACGACACAATGGAAAAAGTCTCTGTCATGAAATTTAAAGGAAATTGTATAAATTGCTTAATGATGACAGTATGTTCTTGCGACGATGTTATTATCAAGCAAAACCTGCTGTCATCCTCTCAAAATTACTAATGAATTTGTTATAGCGCACAGGTTACTGTCAAGATTAGTGGACCGAATTAATTGGGATTTTACCTTCACGATTTACAGCCACTAAAAAGTAACTACCCACGACACCACGTGACTGATTAATGGGCTAAGACATTGCTACTTTCCCTTTCTCAGTAAGACATTTGCTATTTTCATGTAAGCAACTGTCAAACACACAACTTTCAACAGAACCTCTCTCTCTCTAAAAAGGCAAAAATCTCTCTCCAAAGCTCAAAGCAAGAAATGGCACCCAAACAATCCTCTTCTCAAACTAACTTTGCTGGTATTCTCACTGCTGGAGATGCTGGTGAAGGATTTAAAGGACTCGTATCCTTTATCAACAAGTCCTATCTGGGTCATGCTATAACATCTACACCATCCTTGAACCTAGAAAGACTTGAAGAATTCTGGAACACTGCCTATGTTCCAGGAGGTGCAGGTAAAGACACCATTCAATGCAAAATTAAAGGAGTTACCTGTATCCTCACAATCAAAGGCATCAACGAAGCTTTGGGAACTGGACTGCAAGCTAAAGAATCATACAAGGAACTTGCAAGTGATGAAACCCTAAAGAAGTTTTTCTTGAAAATTGGGTATTCTGGTCCTGTTCTTGAAGAGGGTACATCAAAATGGTACTCAACTGGTGAAATGGACAGAAAGCATTTGAGGAAAGAATGGAGCATGATTTTTTATGTCATGGTGAAGGTTTTCTCAACCAAAACCTCTGGATGGAATGGAATTCCCTCCTATATCAAGAAGCTTACTCACTCTCTTATCCATGGATATAAAGTGGATGTAGGAAAGTTGCTTATGAGTCAACTCAAGTCAGCTCTGAGCAGGAAGGTACATGTTTATCCTCACTTTCGTACTATGTGTTTAAATTCATTATGTGGTATTGATGATAATGCATCTCTCACTATAGAATGCAATGTTTTGAAAAGAAATACACACACATCACTCAATTCACAAAATTCTGATGCACTTATTCCACTCTGTTTCACCAAGCACATGGTTGATCAAGAACCTCATCTTGATGTAGCACTACCCTCTAAGTATGTTGTCTTCTCCCTTGAGAATGAAGCTGAATTAGACCCAAATTCAGTTAACCCACATTCTACTCCATATATTCCTATCTGATCCTCTAGACAACCAAAGACCACAAAAACAACTTTGCAAGAATCCAAGAAAAGACCCTTGGAAACTGGTGTTGGTAGTAGTTCTGAGAATGTTGAGGAGAAACTGTACATGATGCAGCAAATAAGGATGTTAGTGAAAGTGAACCCATAGTGGTTCCTCTTGAGCCTAAGAAGAAGAGAGCTAAGAGGGCCAAAGCCACTGTCAACCACCCCACAGTCTCACAAAAGGCTGTGGAGGATAAAAGGGAATCAAACAAATCCCTAGGTGCTTCTTCTCAACAAGAAGTATCTATTGAAACTGGTCTGTCTCCCAAGGCATCCTGTAAAGAGTCAGCACAACCTCATATACTCACTCATGAGGAGCCTACACTTGCAGAAATGCATACAGAGATAGGGCACAGTGAGGGTCATGAAACTTCTACTCTTGATGTTCCACAAGTTACCCCTGTGGAACAGCCAAAAATCTCTTCTAAACCATCATCTTCTTTATTCTCTAATCCATCAATTGTTTCTTCTCAACAACCTAGAGAAGGGGACAGTCCAATCCCTTCAGGTTTTGATCATCCATCTCAAGTCATGGATGAGCCCCCATCAAGTGGTACACAAGAACCCATTTCTCAAAGTGAAATGGACACCACTCACTCAAACACTGAGCTAGATCAAGATGGTACTCTACTAGAAAATGAAATAGCCAACATCTTGGTCGAACTCCAAAGAGCAACTAACCTTCACGAAGTTGCTGTCACAGCCTCAGCTGCTGTCAAAGACAACACAAAAGTTGTTGTCAACCCACCTGTGGACAGTATCATTTTGGGTAAAGATGTTGTCACCTCTACAAAGCTTGATCATGATACTGTAATTGTTGAAGATGCTTCAAATGATGATCAACTAACAATCTCTGCTTTGAAGGTACAATCTAAACTTTCTACTTCTTCAACTAAAATGCTTGCCAGTACTGCTCATACCCATGCATCTAGGATGAGTGATGGAGTGAAAAGAAAAAGAGAGATAAAAGAAAAGAGAGGTGAGCATAAAAATGAGAGGCAGCCAAACGAGTTGGCAAAAGGTGAGGGACTTGAGCATGTCCAGAATGAACTTGAGGTAACCCCCACACACAAAGGCACTAGGCCTTGAGAGTCATTCTGTGAGGAGTGATGAGATCACTCAGAAAAACAATGAGTGTGTGAGAAACCCTATAGCCTCCTTGCCCCAGTTTCTTCCTTTATATCCAAAAAGGTTGAGAACTGGTGGTCCTTCTAAACAAGCTGAATCAAGGTTGAAAGCCCTTGAGGGTAGATGTGCATCCATGGAAGCTAAACTTGATGCTCTGTCCACTATGGTAGCTACTGGTTTTGCTGATATTCAACAAACTCTTCTTTCATTCTCTGCCATCCTTAGTGCTGCCAACTCAACTAAGGGGGAGAAAGTGGTAGATCATAATGAAGGTAAGGGAGAGAAAGTGGTAGATCAGAATGAAGCAAACCTGGTAGAGAAGGAGAAACAAGGTGGAGCTACAAGTGAGGGGGAGCAAGATTTGGAAGAAGAAGATGGAGATGAAAGTGAGGGGACGCAAGAGAAAGAAGAAAGAAACTTTGGTGAAGAACTAAAGGCAGTAGGAGATGGTGAATTGTTTGAAGGAAGTGTTAGAGCAATTAAAGGGGACTCAAAAGTCTAAAAGAACAGTATTGCCTCCATTAAAAATCAATGAGCCAAATCCTGAGGAAGTCGCAACTCCATTCCAGAAGTTGCAGAAGGAATTGAGAGAAAACAAATCAAAATGCTCTGGGTAAAGGCAAAGGCAAAATGCCTGAGTATGTGAACATGTCTACTGGAACCACTTAGTCAGATGGAAGTGAATATGCCCTTGAAGATGCAGAATTGATGATGGTTGATCACATGGAGAGTACTTTGAACAACAAAAATGAAGATTTCAGTAAGTTGGTGGATGAATCAATTAGTGAAGCAGGGGGAGCTTTTACAAAATTGGCATCAACACTGAAGAACAAAGTAATAAGTATCTCTGTGAGAATCAACTTGGAAAGAAGGTGGGCTGTTCAGGTTTATTTGAAGAATCGTTTGACCATATTCATCACAATGCAACTTTTACAAAGTCTGCATGCTAGAGTACTCTAAGTCCTTGGAACCATGGTAGTCAGAAATTCAACAACCTTCAATGATAGTCTGATAGCACAAATTAAAAGGATGGTTGAAGACAAACTCCCTGAGGTGATTCAAAATTCCTATGGTGTGTGTTTCAGAAGGATCACAAAGACAGGAGCAAGAAGGCTGGATTTCTTACCATTGGATAAAGTCTCAGGACTAAGCACTGAAACAATCATGACAGTGCTGAAGAAACTTCTCAAATCCAGTATCACCAGTGACAAAGTTAAAGCTGTCAAAGATATTCATAGGCTGTTAGCAAAAAGAGATGAGGAAATTAGCTCAATCATAAAGAAGCTTATCTCTGATGCTAATGCCAAGATGGGAGGAAGCTGCAACTATGATGATACTCTGGATGATGATGAGGATGAAATTGGAGGAAGTGGTGGACCTGGAAAATTCAGGAGTTCTAGGAGAGAAGCATCTAAGAATGTTACTACACAAACTCAGAAGGATGCTACCCAAGAAGAGCAAGAAACTCCCAGTACTGAAAAGAAAGATGATGTCAATGATGAAGGGGAGATAGAAATTTTTGAAGCCTTGGAGACAAGTATCTTGAGACTGGTAGTTGAATGCTTTAATGCTGAAAAAGATACTGTCAACAACGATATTGTCAAATTGGTTGAAGACACCCAAGTGAAAGATGCTGTCAAAAGCCAAACAGTCGAAGCTGTCAAAGTTGTTGTCATGAAAGATGCTGTCAAGGGTCAACTTGAAGAAACTGTTAAGGTACGAAAGCTTGTCAAGAATTTCTCATCTAACAATCTAACAGAAGAAAGACAAGAGCACACGTCTATCGTACAACCAAGATAAAAGGGAAGACAGTTGCAGCAGCAAAGAAAAAGAAGCATGGAGCAGTCTTGACAGAGAAGCCCATTGATAAGAGAAAATTAAATAGTTTTGAACTATTGAAAAAGTCAATTGATGGGAGCATTACATCTGTCTCAGTGGAACTGGACCCAGTCAACAAAAATGTATGCAAGTATGATCTCAAGGACTGTGGAACTACATGTATAACTGTAGAACCAGACTTCATTATGGAGATAGTTTCACATGTGGTAGGCATGCGTGATCTCTCATGCAAAACGGTAAAGGTAAGGAGAAGAATTAATTTCTTCATTTTGGAAAGGATGATCACTCTCATGGAAACAGACCAAGATGTTTCCAGCAGTATCTTAGAGCGTGTCAAAGAATACTATGCTCAAAGATATGCTGAATTTTATGAGAAGTATGGTGACTGGAGAGCACATGATGATGCAGACCTTGAAGTTAGTTCTGATGGGGAACCAATGCCTGATGTGAACCTTACAGAAGTACATCGTCCTTTTACAAAGGCTGGCATGGCTGAATATGAAGCCAAACAAGCTTATCAGGCTGCTAAAGCTAAATCATCCCAATCTACCAAACCTACCAAACCTGCCACATCTGCCAAACAAAGTGCTGAAGATCTAGAAGCTCAACTAAAGGAAAGCTACAACAAACTCAATAAGCTATTCAGTGAGGAAGCAGGTTATCAGCCCTGTGTACTGGATAATCCTCTAAGAATCAAGGATGATAAGCAAGAAATCTATGTTGATAGTTTTCACAAATTGAGGACCAGTATACTGAAGGATCTCTACTAGAAAGTTGTTGGATCTGTTCATAAGATCGAAATGCTAGTTGCTGGGGAACTAGAGGTAATATTTGATCAAAGGAGAGATGAAGATCCAAATCTAGACAGAAAAAGAAGAGAATCCTTAAATGCTTTTCCTGGAAGGAGGTTCAAGTTCATCCAAGGAATTCTGAAGTTCAGAACATACACATATGATTTTGAAACTTGGTTTGATCTAAAAGATGCTGAAGTATTTACTTCTCGAGTGATACAAGGGTACATTGAAGACATTGAAGATGATGCCAGATCACTAGAAGAGAAAGCTTTAGTTGAAGACCTCAGAAAAGTAAGAAATGAAGCTCTCAGAAGAGAGGGAAAAATCTGAACAACTGGAGACTGCCAAAATCAAGCTAAGTTAAACTCTGATTTGCTCATTCAATAGGAGCAATTGATTTGCAGTTAATTCATAAGCTTCATGTTCTAGATTTTTCTTTAACATTTATCAGATATAGTATTTCATCTATTCTGATCTATGTTAGTTAAGTTGTCAACATGTTTTGATTGTAAATTTGTTGTTATTGTCCATAAAAACAAATTGGGGGAGATTGTTGGGACTTATGGGTGATAGCATAGAGACAACTTAACTATATTTCCCTGTACTTAGTTTTTACAAAGTTGAACATACTGTCACAGCCAGAGTATGTCTTCGTATTCGAATAATTGCTGTCATGTAATAATTATATGATTTGGGAGAAGTTCATACATTTGTTCAAGCCTCAAGGAATACATCCAGAAGACAGCAAGAATAAAAGTTAGTGTCATGTTCTTGACAGTAAAGTTACAAGAAGACAAATGTTGCAAAGTCACGACAAAGCTACATCTGACAGCAACATTGGCTGAAGCAAGAGACAGTGACACTCTCACACTTGACAGCAAGTCTGGAGTTCCGACAGCAACATTGGCGGGAGCTCGTACTGTCAACCATTGAATATTCCTTTAACAGCAGACTCTGCGGTTAAGGTTACTATCACCTTGGATTATTTGAATTGGGTATTTTCTCAGTCAAAGCCCGTGACAGGTTACATGTTCAAGAAACAGATTTGCTGCAACACACTATCATTTGTAGCAGACCTGCAAGACTACGACAGAAGCTTAAGAGATTCACAAGACAAGGCTGGTCAATTCGAGGAGTATGTAATATCCACATCTACTAGAATTGTATTAGCTAGAAATAGAAAGAATCTAGGTTGCTTTACTTATAAGGTTTATCCTGTCTGTATAGCAATTTGGGAAAGTCACATAGGTGTGCAAATTGTAATGAGCTGCCACTTGAAAATGACAACAGCTCAACACCCCATGCGATAGAGACAACAGAGTATCTTAGTCTACTTAGATAAATCTTAGATTCTTTTCTATTCATGTATGCACACGAAGCAATCTGTATCTCTTGAGATATCGAAGCTGGAGAAACTCTCTCTCCAGGTTGTAGCAACACTTCACACAAAATAAATAAAACATTTATTTTGTGAGAAATCTTGTTTCACTTATTGCTTGCATACATCTACTGATAATCTATAATCTTTATCTTCGTTGTTGATTTAAAGATTCAATTTTATCAGTATTGCATTCAACCCCCCCCCCCCCTCTGCAATACTCCGGGACGAACAAGACATAATAACTCTTCTCCCATAGGTTAAAAGAAAATACCTCTTCTCCCCTTACTCTTCTCCCCTTTTTTGTTATCATTAAGAAATGTGATGTAAAAGCAGCAGTTTTTGCTATGCATCCTGATAAGTCACCTGGGATGGATGGCTTAAATCTAGGTTTCTTCCAGACCTTTTGGAGTATTATCAGGACAGACGTTGTCATGTTTCGTTAGAAGTTTATGCGAACAGGATAGCTTCCAGCTAGCATTAATCATATGCTTATATGTTTGATTCCAAAGCTAAAAAAAATCCTCAAACAATGATAGATTTGCGTCCAATTTCCTTGTGTAATGTCGTGGTTGGAATTTTGAAGTATTATCGAACAGATTGAAGCAGTGTTTAGGGGGTATAATATCGAAAAGCAAAGTGCGTTTATTGAAGAAAGGTTATTAACGGACAATGTGTTAATTGCATTTGAGGTAAATCACTACATGAACAGCGTACGTAGGGAAGGAATAGAATATTAGGTTCGAAGATCGACATATCAAAGGCCTACAATAGGCTGGAGTGGGGATTCTTAAAAAATATGATGCACAAGTTTGGCTTCAGTGAAGTCTAGAGGGACAAGGTGATGAGACTAGTTTAGCTTCATGACGGGGGAGAGTTTGGAAATGTGGTACCAATGCATGGGTTACGTCAAGGCAACCCAATTTTACCATATCTTTATATAATGTGTGTAGAAAGGTTGAGTGCCATTATTCATCAGAATGAAGATGCAGGTTTACTTCATGGATGCACTATAGCTCGAGGGCCACCAATATCGCATCTCTTGTTTGTGGATGATTGTTGATAAGTGGATTTCATATCCACTTGGAACGCTTCGAATCGGCTTAAATTGGTGACTTGACCTCAAGTATGTCGTGTTTTTTATTCGTTTTAGTGAGTTTGTGCAGGGTTACTAACTTGAGGTTGGAAGATATAAATAGCATATTTTATGGTGGATTTGAGTTCAAGAAATGAAGAAGGACAACTTGCAAAAGAAACGAAGGAAAAAGGAGTTAAAACGAAGAAAAACAGTAAAAATCAGCTTCCGGCAGAAGCCTCGCGCGCTGCGGCGTGTGGATGGGCGCTACGGCGCGGTGGAAGTCTCAGTCGGGCGCTGTGGCGCGGGATTGGGCGCTACGGGGCGCGCGGTCGCTGGGAAAATTTCTGATTTACTGTTTGGGTCATATCTTGAGTTCTACAAGTCCTTTTTGGACGATCTTACAGTCCACGCGAAGATAACGGAATTCTCTTTCATTCTAAAGTGGTTCAGATGTCAAAATACAACTGGAGCGGCCCAGAAATACTAAAGAAAAGTCAGTTACAAATTCTCCTTCAAAATAGAATCAGTTTAGGAAACGTATTTTGTGCCGAATTGTAGAAATTCTATTTTAATTCTGTCTTGGGGAATTCTTGCTAGACAAGACATGGGGGCTATATAAACACATGTAGACAATAGAGAGAAAGGGTTTTTTCATCAGAGAAGCAAGGGAGAAAAGCAGAGAAGGAATCACCAACGCTCGTGACAAGTAACGGAGATCTAGATCTACTTCATCTCTTGTTTTCTTCTATTAGGATACTTTGGACCTTCAGATTTTGGATTTGTTTTCTAAACCTTATTACTCTAGCATAATTATTTTTATTCAGAATTTGTTTATTACCATGGTTTCATCAGATCCCATGGTGACGAGCAATTCGATTATGAACTAATCGTTGTCATGGGATTCTAACGGATTTATCTATGTAGTCTAGTAGTTTGTTTGCTTCAAAGATTTTGTGTGATGAATTCTTGATATCCTTGTATGGTTGTGCTTATTCTTCTTGGATGCGTAGCTAACATCTAAGTTGCCTTGTTAATCTCTTGTGAAACGACGGTGGATCTTGAGATTTAGAACTTGCCATGCTAGCATAGGATTATGTATGTTTGACATCATGATTTGTAGCATAATTTTAACCATCTTATGCTGCCCTATGTGATCACAATGGATAACTTGTGCTTCAACCGTTATGTTTTCAAATCTTATAGACATATAGGGTCTAAACATAATTGGTGTCTACCCATCTTCTATCTCTTTTGTGGATGTATGAGTAGTTTGGTATTTGTATACTAACAGGTAGCCTATACTTGTTTCGTGTTGTCTGATCAGTTATCATAACCATCACATACTTTAATTAAAGGCATCAACTCTAAGCGAAGTATTTAATGAAGTTAGGATCCCATGTTTTAATTCTCATAAGTAATTCGATTTTAATTCTCTTTAGTTAAGTAATTCTTAGTTTTGTTAATTTGCTTCTTAGTTAATTTAGATAATCAAAACCCATCTTTGATGTTGTCTTAGCAGTGAATAATAATCATACATTGTTGCATAGGTGCATAAATTTGTATTGAACCTAAACCAGTCTCTGTGGGAACGAATTTGGACTTAACCTTATATATTACTTGTGACCGCGAGATTTTAGGTCAAATGATAATTTATAGTAATGTTATTTTCTCTCCTAATACCACTGAGGAGAACAGGCAGGGTGTATGCATGCAGCTAGGGGTTTGGAAAACTCAATTGCCGGGAAAATACTTGGGCATGCCTATGAATATTGGTCGGGAGAAAGTTGCAAATTTTGCTTTTTTTTAGAAGAGCGAATTGAGCGAAAATCTCCAAGGGTGGACGGATGTATCACTATCTAAAGCGGAAAAATTTATGTTGCTTAAGACGACAGCTTAAGCTATACCAAATTTTTGGATGAATTTGTTCTTAATGGAAGCACGGGAAAGGAAATCAAGTGGATGTCATGGAGAAGATGTGTGATGCTAAAGAAGGAGGAGGTTTGGGGTTTAAGAAGCTTCAGAGTTTTAATGTTACAATATTGGAAAAACAAGGCTAGCAGCTTATAAATAATTCAAACCCACTAGTTACAAAGTTAATGAGTGCTAGATACATCCCGGATAATGATTTTTTAAATGCCCAGTTACGTGCCAATCCGAGTAATATCTGGTGGAGCATTCTTGAAGCTCAAGAGAGTGTTCGATAGGGGTGCACTAGGAGAATTAGTAATAGAAGTACTACAGAGGTGTGGCAGGTCCCTTGGTTGCCATGCCAAGAAAATCGGTTTATTACTACTGATATGCTAGAAGAGTTGAAAGACATTCAAGTGGAGCTTAATGATCGAGAGTTAGCGCAAATGGGACATGGAAGTTCTCTAGAATATTTTTAATGATCGTGATAGCAGACTTATTCATTAGATCCTTATTTCAGCAAGGAATATAGAGGATTCCTGGTACTGGCTAATGGAAGACAAAGGGAATTTTTCTGTGAAAAGCTGTTATAGGACAATTCAGAGAGAAAAGGAGTATTCGCATGGAAGTTTTTGGAAAAAGCTGTGGAAGTTAAAGCTACATGGTAAGGTTTTGAATTTCTTATGGTGAACGTGTCGAAAGTGCTTGCCAATAGCGGTGGGGCTTGCGAGTAAAAGTGTAAGTATGAGCATAGTTTGAGTAGGTGCCAAATGGACGACGAAGATGACATACATGTTCTATTTACCTGCTGCTTTTCTAAAGATTTATGCGTCGAGATGGGGCTTTAGGAGTTAGTTGTAGTGGGCTAGAATGACACTGTAATGGAGGTGTTAAAACGTGTTTTTTGCACATGGAGTGCGGAGCAATGTGTGATGGTGGGATTAATGTGCTGGAGCTTATGGTTTAGGAGAAACATGTGGGTGTGGGATAGAGTAAATACTTCTCTTTTCGGGGTGAAAGCAACGGCAGTGAATATGTTAGTAGATTGGAGGCAAGCGATGGAGCAGACTAAGACGCAGCCTTGTCAGACTCAGGTTGCTAATCGAGCTTGGTGTAAACCTTCGGCTGGGTGGATAAAAATAAATGTTGATGCAACATGTAATCAAGGAGAGGAGTTTGTGAGATTTGGGTGTTTAGCTCGAGATGAAAGAGGTCATTTCCTTCGTGCATGAAGTAATGTAGTAAGGGGCGTTTACATCCAAGAGAGGCGGAGTCTCTAAACTTAAAAGAAGTGTTATCATGGACGAAGCAGTGGCGTGATAGTAAGTGTATTTTTGAGTCAGACGCTAAGCTATTAGTTGATGTAGTAAAGGGAGCTAAGGGAAATTTTTATTTTGATATTATTACTGAGGTCTGAGAATTGTGGTGAGTTGCTTAGACACTTTGTAAAAGTGTTATTTGTGTTTGTGCATAGGTCTGCGAATCATATTTCCCATGTGTTAGCAAGGACGGCATGTTCTGTGTCAGGTTTTTAGTAGTGGACTTCTATTGCTTCAAATTTTATTGCTTGTATTCTTGCTTTTGAGGAGATTTAAGTTGATGCAAGTGCTTTTATCTCAAAAAGTAATATATAACAATCCATTTCTAGATATAATTAACAGTTAGCAATTCGTAAATAGGTGTCTTTTTTAATCTAGTATCGATATATTGCACCTCATATTGATGATTTCGCATCCTACCTTGCATCACCTTTTTCTGCCACTAGAAAAATATGAAGCTCCATTTTCGCCGACCTCGTTATGATGAAATAAATAATACTAGTTTGTATTCATTTAGAGAGAATAGAACAAGAAATGAAATGAAAATTTACAAATAAAACAATCTTTCCATAATTGGTTGATTGTAATTCTAATTTAAATTTTTAAAAAATAATTGTAAGAAATAATCAAATTAAAAACGTTCTCCTCATTAGAGGAGAGTACAAATCTTCTATTTTCATATAATTTTAAATAAACATAAATTTAAGATAAATATATGATCCTGATAAGTCCAATTCCTAATACCTTAAGATTTTAGGAGAGTTGGTAACTTAACATGGTATCAGAGCTCTGGATGTGGGAGGACTCAGGTTCGAGTCCCTCCTATCCCTCCAATAGTCTCATTTATTGAAATATTGAAACGACGACCGACAACAAACGACGACCGAACGAGGGCAAAAAAGGCACGAACAACCTAGTGATCCACTCTTTGACCCAAATAATGGGCCTTCGAGTGAGGGGGATGTTAATATAAATATATGATCCTGGTAAGTCTAATTCCTAATACCGTAAGGTTTTTAGGAGAGCTGGTAACTTAACACACAACTTTAATGTTTAGTGCACATCATCAGTTAAATTTTTTTGAAGTGGTTAAACATGCAATACAACTAAAATTTAGGTCGCATTCAATTTATTTATAGATAAGTTAATTTTATATTGTAGATCAAAAACGATAATTTAAAAAGAAAATTTTGACTCGATTATAGACATCTCGGCCATTGGATCCGACAAAATTACATACTTATAACGTATACGTTTAACTTATTTAACTCAAATATAGTAGCATATCATCGATAAGAGCATTCTGTATTTAACTCAAATAAATATTACTTACCATTCCGCTCAACAAGAGCAAAAAGATAAACAAATTCATAAACAAGGTCGATATCCCCCCAAAATTTCACATAAATAACATTAGAGGCTTCCGAATTCCGGCTGATTTTTGCGATAGACACACCTTGTGAGGAATTTTATTTGTCTTTGGCACTCTGCATGGACATAGTTTGTTGTTTAAGGATGGAGTAGGAACTTATCTCCTAACTATTTCTAACTTAGTTTAGAGCTGCTAATTGAAGCTTTTTCTCTTGTATACAGATCGGAACTCCAAGATGATTAGGGATGCTATGAGCAGTATCAAGAAACTGGAAATAATTTAATAGGTAAATTTCTATCTCCCAAGTTTAACTGCCTTTAATTTTCAACTTCTGATTCTAATAGGACCTCTACCATGATATCTTTCTTTCTATTGTTATCTGCCCCCTGACCGACGTTATGTTGTTCTAGTGTGCCACAGCAAAAATAGGCTTGCTTAAACGAATTGAAGCGTTACAACAAGAAAATAAATCGGAGAAGCTGAAGTGTATCTGTGACACACATCACACACACCCACAGACATAGATATCACTAATGGTAACTACAGATACTTTAATTAATATTTGTTCGTCTCAAACTCAACTGTCAAGAAATTGGCCACTTGTTTCTTAGTTTGATACATTCACTAAGCGCTGTTATTTATTCTTGGTTGCGGCATATTAATTCTTTAACTAAATGATCTTTTCGAGTAACAGCTGATTGCATTAGGATTTATGATTATAGAAACTTGTACACTTCCTTAGAGTACGTACGCTCTGTTATCCGGGGATATATAATCAGTATATATGTTAATGCATATAGAAATTAAACTCTAATAATATATACTCATTTGTAAGGCATGTAAGCCTAATTATTCAAAAAAAAAAAAAAAACTCTAATTTAGATTGATAGGAATGAAATATAGTAATAAATGAAAATTCTAAACATTTAACCTACTCTTTTGTTATAACTTATACGTGTGTGTGTTTACATTTGTGTTTAATATAGAAACTAAGAAAGGAAAATAATGAAAAATGTATGTAAATTAGTGGGGCCTACTAAAGTCACTAAATAATGTATTCTATTTTAGAAAAAATATTAAGTCGAACATATCTCAGAAATGCTAGAATGGAAAGTATTAGGAAATAATTAATAGGGGCGAGAATTCGATTAAGCTAAGGTTTACTTTGAGCGATGTATATGATGATCACAATTCAAAACAACATAGTAAAAACAAACATAAACATTGAAAGGAATATGAGTACATGACTCAATTTAGGTAGATCAATGTTAAACATAAAACCCATTATGAGTGGGTACATACGAT
Source organism: Kitagawia praeruptora (assembly GCA_037693485.1). Lineage (NCBI taxonomy): Eukaryota > Viridiplantae > Streptophyta > Magnoliopsida > Apiales > Apiaceae > Kitagawia > Kitagawia praeruptora. The sequence goes on along the minus strand of CM075348.1, from coordinate 48,984,619 downwards.
ACTCATTCTAAGATAGAGGAAGACCATACATGTAGCCTTACATAATAAAAATATATAAGGAGCACCAGGACGATAAGAAAGAACTAATTTAGTTATTTTGTTCTACTCGATTACGAAACTGCGATATATTCTTCATACTGTCCTCTTTAAGCGGTGCAATGGGGATTAGTTTGGATGACCAGTTTAGGTGGAAGACCCTGGGAGGTGATCATCAGTTTTGAGGTCATTGAGATGCCTTGTTATGACATTCACCAGAACTCCATTCACATCAGTAGGGTTGTTTGATGGTCCTGCTCCTGCTCCTGGAGCACTACTACCGCTAGCAACAGTTGTTGCTGCAGCAGGATCACCCGGATTGCCTCTTGATCTTTCTGCCCCAGTCTCACTTCTTGATCTACCACTCTGAGGATTCTAAGCACAATTGATAACACAAAACAAAATTAGATACTATACAAATGCAAAATGCTAGAGATAGATCGTTTATGTACAACCATGGAGTAAAATCGATATTTTAAAATCAAGGTATATCTATAAATATTGAATTCGTTTATGTACAACCATGTGTACTGTTGATTCTAACGCATATGAAAATTTATGAGACATGTGTATCTAAAATAAATTTTATGCTAATATTAAAAAATGCTGTATAAATATAACCATACAGCAAATGTTATTTTATATATACTATTGAGAAATTTTGAAAAAAAATTATGATTTGGTTAGATTGATGCAAGATTACAAGCAAAATGATGAGTTAAAATATGCATGCAAGGGATACTTACGGAAGTTACCCTTCGGCGCTTTGGTTTAGGAGGTTTTGCTGCTGCATCCATCACTTGAATCAGCTCATCAAACTAATCAACCAGTTAAAAAAAACTTGTAATTCAGAATGTATATAGGTTGTAGCTTATAACATAAATTTTAATGGAATAATATTGAGACGTTTAGATTAAAACCTACATATGCGAACATAGAAGATTACATATATCCTATATATTCACAAAATTAAGTAAAATGCAACATAAATTTTTTACCTGGTTGACGATTTTCTCGAATTTCCTGTGACATCTGTCTTCTCTACTATCAATATCAAAATCATCGTTGGACCTCGACATTTTAAGAAGAAATGAGGCAAGATCTCTTATTAGTTTAAGAGTTGATTGATGACGGTAAAATATTTTTTTTTACAGTAAGTTATATGATATGTTGTGTAAGAGGTGTTGATTGTACGTTATTATATAGATGAGGAACTTCATGGGTTGGGTTATGTTTTTCTTTTCTTTTTTTCTTTTCACTTAAGTGTTCGGTGATGTTTGGCTTACGTAAATATTGCATCATAATTACCTAATTTACCATAAATTTGAATGAATTACTTGTAGTATTAGTGAATTTTTATTTTTATGTTCTTTCATGACCGAAATATTTCTTGTGAACTGATCAAATATACAAAGTAAATGTAAATAAAATGTGAATATTTGATTAGTGACTTTTTTCTAAAATTTATTAAATTTGATGGGTGATGGATTGTCTTACAAGTTTGATTTTAAACATTTCAGGCAAATCTCATGACTAGTGTTTGAAGGAATGTATGTTTATCCCAAAATGATCTTAAACAAAAACCAAAATGAATTATATTCAGAAGACAATAAATATATAGAGAATAACATATATTATAACAGAAAATTTATCGTTGCTAATGATCATAAATGAAAAACGATAATGTGAAAATGACGAACGAAAAATTTATATAAGCAATGGATTATTGAGATGTATAATATCAACAGTTAATAAAATATGAAAATATCGTAACCGGCGAGAAATGTATAAACAATTTGTTCATTTATATGAATATAATTTATGTCTTTGAAACGAATGAGAATTATAGTAAGATTTACAGATTAATGATATATAATTTTTCATGAGATAAATTGCTCCTTCTAAAATTTAAATTAACAAGTTATCTTTGTATTTTCTACTATATTTCATATTGGTATGGAATTTTTTCTATATGGGCATATATATTTTTAGGTTAGTACCAATATACGACAATTAACTCTAATTTGAAACTAGCACACATGTAAACAATAAGTGACTTCCATGCATCTTCCTAGTCTCCCTAAATACAAATCTCATGAGCATTCCACGTTTGTTGTTGATCAATTAAATTGTGAATTTCCTTCTGTAAAGTAAGGTATATAACGGCATTGTAGTATAAGTTAAAATGCGTATCTTCTTTTTTAAGTAAAATATATAACGGCATTACATTACTAATAAGCGGTTTCAAATTCCAAATTCCGAGGCATGAATTGACATGGTTCTCGTGTAAATGAAGAAAGTAATACCTCAGATTTCGCAAGGAAACATGTAACTATGGCTGTAACATTCAGTTTTACGTTCAAACTTTAAAAATTATGATAATCAAAACGTTACGAAATGTTACTTGCTCTTAATTTAAAACCCCCGCAGTAATTTACTCGTTTTACGCAGCATATATTCTTTGAGTTTATGTTTGTTAATTAAATATATTTCCATTTACATCATTTACATGTCATTCTTAGGTCACAGCATGTAGATTATTTTCATCTCAAAATCTTGAAAATTATAATTAAATAATTTTTCAGTTGAGTATTTTTTAAGTTGTTATTTGTAACTGATAAATGAATTTAAAAATAAGTATATTAATTAAATATATATTTCCATTTACATTGATTGCACGTCATCCTTAGCTCAGCATGTTTAGATTTATTTCCTTTTTTGCTACTGAATCGAAATCTTAACAGATAAAATAAAACAATTTTTTTATTGGAGTTTTTTCAAGTTGTAAATTGTATCTGACAAATATATTCAAAATGATGCATATTTGTTGTTTAAAACACCTGTTGGGGTGGCCTTGCATTAGAGTAGTCGGGGTTGTTTTTTAAGAAACCACACCCTACATGTACTCCATCCATCATTTTCATTTTTTTACAAATGAGTTGGACATGAGATAAAAATAATAATAAAAAAGTGAGTAGAATGATAAATAATAATAAAAAAGTGAGTAGAATGATAGTATATCAAATATTTACGATATAAAGTTAGTATAATAAAGGAAAGTAATGAATATTGTTAATTTTTATATTATAAAATTTTACTATTTTAAATATTTCTGGAAGGTAAATAATTTAGAGACAACCATAAACATAAAGTAAAGGATAAAGAATTGAGAGGGTTTCGGTCCAGTTTCATCAAATTTTCTTATTTGGGTTTTATATCATGAACTTAATGCATGTAGTCAGTAATGCAAGTCTTGCCTGTTCTCAAGTCTCAACTGTTTATTAACTCAAAAAAAAAAAACAAGAACTTTGTATAGATATAAAATTTTAAGTATTATGTTTGCAGTAATATAAATCAAACTTTCACTATAACAAAGTGCTTAGATTGGTTTAATAAAAAGTGTTTGGATTAATATTGAGTTAGTGAAGAAGTTAATCCTAGTACAATAGTGAGTAGATAACCATTAAGCAGGAATTTTCATATCATATGCATTAAGTACTAATTACAAGGTTTTTAAAAGAAAACCAAACTTCCATTGGAGGGATTACTGAAGTTTTACATAGTGTGAGGTGAATGGCAATAGTAATCTACAACGAAAAAGGGGATCCCCGTAACAAAAACTAAGGAGTAAAATTTAAGTTAGCATCTTCCACCGGTAAATCTTCATCATCTATCTGATCTACAGTCATTGCCACATATTCATCTTAAGGTATTATATGCTTGAGGGTAGGCTAGTCGCTCTGTCTCCCAGTTCAGCTTTGAAGCAACCCGTTCATGGCAAGGTACATATTCCTTTGATGATTAAACAAGAAAATGAAATTAATGCTTGACTGGAATGTAATGTAATACATTATATATGAACTATAAAGAACACATTTGGTCTATACTGAGTATATATACTCTGAACGCGTTTTTTGGTTATAGTCTTGCGTATTCATGTATTCTAGTGTGACTAAAAATTTGCTTGCAAATGCCATCAGAATGAATCGTTTCAATGTAAATTTAATGTGTACAGAAAATAAACGGAAAAAGATTTATGCACTTCTTTTGAAGCTTGCATATTTCGTGAGGCACGAAAATTCCTTATTCTTAATTATTCTTTCGAATCTTAAATTTCTCAACAGATATTTACCTCCAATTTCTTAACCAAATCCTTAGCTGTTGGTGCAGATATAATAATATGGCGTGCACTAGGGCTGATGAAGCCTTCTTCCACAGCTTTGTCGATAAATGACAGTAAAGAGTTGTAGTATCCGTCCACATTGAGCAACCCCACCTGACAAAATATACAACAAACTTCCCGTTTTAGATGAATGAATCTACCAGACAGTTACTTCTCAACAAACCATAAAATTGCATAATAATTGCAGCTGCAAGTACCGGTTTATCGTGGATACCAAGTTGTGCCCAGGTTATGACTTCAAGGAGCTCCTCAAGGGTGCCATAACCACCTGCATATGCATGAAATGATCCAATTTAGTATGTTATCTTGCTAAACACCATTTTATGCACTTCTCCTTGCTTATAAATCTTCAGTATGACCTATGAGTAAGAAGTAATTTTTCAATTATGACTTGTGAGTAATTACTAATAAGTAATTTTCCAAACACACTTTTAGCCTACAAATGAAAGTGCAAAATGTGTGCATGTGTTTTCGATAAAGAATCGACTGGGTAGAGAGCGAAGATACACCAGTTTCATTATCAATCATTATCTAGGACTACAAGGTAGAATTTCCGTCTGCAATTGTCCCTTTATCCTGCTCAAAATTTATAACTACTGGCTACAGAAAACTAACCACAACCAAGAACAGTTCTAAAAGTTTCAACTACTTGATCACCTTGAAGGTTAAGCAATAAGTTGGGCCAACACTTCTATCATTATTAAGGACATGGTATTTTGATGCCTATTGTTCCTATCATCTGTTATATCAGACTTACCAGAGGCATAATCTTCTGGCAGACACCAGAATCATATGCATATATAAGCTGTGGTTACATATCTTTTATACTCCTATCAAGTATTGAAAATTAATTGAGATGTACCTATCCACAGACTCCTTGAATGGAGTGAAAATGAATACCTATACTCTGCTATTGACAGCAGCATTAAAACTTGCAAAAACTGTAACTTACAATATAATTTCCCTTGTGTGAGATGGACCAATTATATATGTGGCATTAAGAAGTACGAGTTTGACAATTAACAAAACAATAATCCACATATAAGCTTGTGCATTTTGCAAGTGGTCAACAACTTAAACTTGTGTTAGTGTTTTTCACCATCATGAGTTTTGAGGTTTGTGAGACAGTTGAATTGCCAACAAACCCAATACTTTACCATATTTGGTATCAAACTACAATACTTTCATTATAAACTTTAGCTGCATTTGTGCATATCCTTTAACATCCACCAAAAAACAAACTTTTGGTTTTGTTGCTACAGCTATCTTTTATTAAGAAATGAATATAATTCTATAAAATTAATCATTTACCAGTGATAAAGCAATAGTTTGGTAGGGCCTTTGAATCATTGATAAAAGTGGCAAGCAAATATAATTATTTTACCAGTGCAAAACTAAAACTAGACTACGAGTACTTATTATTCAGGTAAGGTGCAGTTAAAGGTAAGGTGCAGTTAAGAGCTATTTTCTCTTCTTTGTGAAAAGTGACAGTTCTTTTGCTTTCATTTATCTATTAGGTTCTGAATGGGATGAGAATAATATGCCTACAGGGTAAGTGAAATGGACTGGCAAAGAATTAAAGCTTGAGACAGCTGATTGATTTTGTAGCTAGGACTAGTAAAATTTACTGTAAATCACAAGAGAGTAGAGACCATAATCTTTTGGTGATCATCTTAAAGTTTTAGTGAAACTTGCAGGCCTTATACTAACCTGGCAAGGCAATAAAAGCATCTGAGTGCCTAGCCATCTCTGCTTTTCTTTGATGCATGCCTGCAACTGCCTTCACCTCCCCTACTGTTACACCAGTTAACTGCAAAATGTACCAAAACCAAGAGAGACAATTATTTTAATCTTAAAAGTCTTAATATTTTTCTGTATGATGTGTGTGTGTGTGTGTGTGTGAGAGAGAGAGAGAGAGAGAGAGAGAGAGATTTTGTATAGGGTGGGGTGAAGCAATGATGAGGGTTGCAGAAATCAGAAATGGATGGTGGACTAGTCCAAATATCTTATAGTCAACAAACTTCAGACCACAAAGCTCATAAACCAGGAGATGCATACATTTATATGTATAAACTATAAAGTCATAAATAGAGAATAAACACAAGGAAAATGTCAAGGAAGATATTAAGGGGGAAATAGTGATATGGAGGGTAAAACAGAACAGAAGTTCACAACGAAGAACTAATAGTTGGGTATTGGGTATTATGTAAAGCAACATTAACAGATGTTGATTCAATAAAATAAGAAAAAGATATCCCCCCTTTAATCTCTCCTTCTTCCTCCATCAAAGAAGGAAAAGATTTAAACATAAATCTAAAACTAAAAAAACAAAAACTTATGTGTAGGAGTTCCAGGGGAGCATAACCAGATTTATAAAAAAAGGGGCAAAGAAATAATACTGTATTGTATGCACACAGCACAATATAAGAATATAGTACAAGGTGTTTAGAACTTTCTTGTTAACATACCTCTCGAGGCATCAGTGTCTTGGGAATGACCCTGCAGAAGGAGGGACAAGAAGGTGACAAAAATCAGTTACAAAAACACCAACTACATAAGACTCATCACTTACAAGCTGATTTTGTTCTTAATTTTATCAAACATTGTTTATTTATGAAAATCGGTTTGGAGTTAAAAGTGATCATAAATTCAGTTGCGATGAAAGCAAAATGTTGTAGAAGAAAGAATTACCCGATGACATGACGACCGCCATTATGAACAGCTTGTGAAATCAATCCCATTAGGCCAATGCTACCCCCTCCATACACCAAATCAATATTTCTTGAGACCTTGAACCACGCATAAAATCAAATCAGCTAACCCATGCTATATAATATTAAATATTACATTTCATGAAATCTTGGAGAAATGAGATTAGACGACTAAGATAATCACTTTCTTCTTTAGCACATTCAACTTAAAGATTACTACTTTTGCATGACAAATATGATAATTTTAAAACTAAACATACATTTAACCAAGAAGCAACAAAAAGTACAAAAACCCATGAACCATTAAAGCAAGTTTTGATCACATAAAGAACAATGGTAAAAACTTCAACAAACAAGCTGCCTCCATGAAAATCTACAAGGTACCAAATTTATTTACTGGAAACTTACAAATAGCAACCCTAAATAAAATGTTTAAAAGGGAAAAAAAACATAGACAAAAAGATTAAAGAGGTTTTTTTTTTTAGCTAAGCTTAAAGAGGGTTGTTTTTATAATAGTGGAAGCGAGGAAATACCAGTTCTTGACCAAGCTCAATAGCAGCATCTTGATAACTAGTCTTTTTGCCCTGACTACTCCCGCAGAAAACACAAATCCTCCCAAATTTTGATGGCTTCATTTCACCCTGTCTCTCCATTTTCTCTCTTACCCTGTCTCTCTCTCTCTCTGTGTATAATTTTATATTGGTTTCTTTCTGTCTCTCAACAAATGGCAAATACAGGAAATTTATATAGAATAATATCATGCACCTTTTTTATCTCTCACAAGTCACAACCCACAACTCTATATTTTATGGATCCATCGGGCCCGCATGTGTTACTGCCTTATAGCATCCTGATAATCAAGTTGCTAACTTTGCCCAATCATCAAAAAAAATTAATTTTTTAATTAATCTTCAATTTGACAACTTTGAATAGAAAAATGATTTAATGGTTGACAACTCTAAAAATCGTATAAATGGCCCATATGAGTAATTAAATAATGTAAATTTGAAGGAAAACGTACTTTAACCATTTGAGTAAGTTGCCAATTCTTGGCTCTCCAAGAGGAATGCAACTAAGATTGTTTGCACATAGATGTTGGCAACCTTCTTGACAACTGCTATTGGAGATGCTCTTATTACAGTTGAGCCTCCATAGCCTGCATGGGACCGAAGACGTGTGTGAATATTTAATTCGAATTTGTAGACTTGCATTAGCTAAATTAAATTAAATTATATTAAATTAAATACGTTTTATTAATGTGTAAAATCATGTTTTAATGTTAAGCAATAGCATCAAAATACCAAATTTGGTTTTCATTAAATTCGGGATTCGATTTCTTACAACAACATAATTATACTCCCTCTGTCCCGACAGATTCTTAACATAGAGGATGGGCAAGGAGACCAAGGATAGTGGGTATAATATTGTTAAAATAAATGAAGTAGTGGGTGTAATAGTGATTTTATTGTTAAAATATGTGAAGTAGTGGGTGTAATAGTGTAAAGTGTTGAAAAAGTGGAGAGAAGTAGTGGATATAATAATGTATTTTATTGTTAAAAGTTACTCCCTCCGTCCCAACGAGTTGTTTACATTTGCTTTTTGCACGGAAACCAAGATAGTGGGTGTAATATTGTTAAAATAAGTGAGTTAGTGGGTGTAATAGTGATTTTATTGTTAAAATAAGTGAGTTAGTGGGTGTAATAGTGTAAAGTGTTGAAAAAGTGGAGTGAAGTAGTGGATGTAATAAAGTATTTTATTGTTAAAAGTTACTATTTTAGGAAACGTAAAGAATTGGTTGGGACATCCCAAAAAGGAAAGTGTAAAGAAATGGATGGGACAGAAGGAGTACTATTTTTGGTAATGTAAAGAATTGGTGGGACGTCCCAAAAAGGAAATTGTAAAGAAATGGATGGGATAGAAGGAGTACAAAATTTATTTACTTTAATTTTTTTAGATTCATCTCGTGTTCGATTCCTTACAACTACGTAACTACAAAGATTTATTTACTTTAATTTTTTTTAGGTTTATCTCCAATTCAATTCTCTATAACTACATAATTAAATAGTATATTAATATTAATATTTAAATCTCGACTGGTGTTCAATCTGTGCTCGTGCTTTGCACGAGTTATCAGTTAGTTTCATTAAAATTAAAAATATATATTATAAAGAAACTATATATATAAAGGCTTTTGCTCAAATACAAACCAATCCTTAAATACAAACTACAAACTAACATTAAATATTTTATATTTCATTTATTCTAAGGGTCCTGCCATGGGCACCTTCACAAAAAGTGTATAAAATTCTTGGCTCCATTCAGCAAAAAAAACAAAAAAAAAATATTGTTCACGCTGACGTCACTGTCACGTCAACAGTGAACATTATTTTTATTTTTTTGCTGAAAAGAGCCAAGATTTTTATACATTTTTTGTATTGGGGTACCCCTAGTTTGGTCATTAGATTAGCATGAAATGTTGGATTAATGTTTGGTTTTTAATTTGTAGTGGAATAGGACTATATATATATATATATATATATATATATATAGGCCTTTGCTCCATAAAGAACACTCTTATATAAAGAACAATAAAGAACACTATAAAATCATTTATTCCAATAGATCCATTGGCCCCGCCAGGGGCACCCAATACAAAAAGTTCTTATTTTTTTAGGCTCTATCCATCCAGCAAAAAAAAAAATTTGAAAATTTTACTGTTCATGATGACGTCACTGATGACGTCATCATGAACAGTAAAATTTTCATTTTTTTTTGCTGGATGGATAGAGCCTAAAAAAATAAGAACTTTTTGTATTGGGTGACCCTGCCAGGGGCAATGGATCTATTAGATATGAGGTGTTCTTTGTTGTTCTTTATTTAAAGTGTTCTTTATGGAGTCCAACCCTATATATATATATATATATATATATATATATATATATATGCCATTGCTCCATAAAGAACACCTTTAAATAAAGAACAAAGAAGAACACTCATCTTAACCGTTCATTTTTTTATATAAAAATTGGATGGCCAGGATTAAAAGATAAAATTAATAATGGGCTTGAGTCTAACAGCTATCGTCTGTCTCTCACTCTAATGACTCTCCCTCTCTAACGACACTGCAACTCTCTCTCTTCCAAATACGATTTTCTCAAAATCTCTTTCGACCAACTACAAACTCTTCTCTCTTGATCAGAATCTATGAAATTACGGCTCAAGATCCGCGAAACCGTAAACTCTCACTCATCAAAGTTTCAATTTGACATAAATTCATCTTCAATTCGAGGTAATGATAATTACATCTCATCCTGCTTGTTATTTTAGCGAAATTATTAAAATTAGGGTTTGAAGATTTTGTTTTTTGATTCCGTACTAGATGCTTGTTTGAATGAAAGTACACATATTAGATTCTATATCGGATGCTGTATATTACTATTATTGTTTTATGAAAGTAATTTTTCAAGTGATTCAGTTAATGATTCTTTGCTTATTTTTTTTAGAAATTCTGTTATAAAATGTATTTAAGACTCGTTATATGAAGTTGTAAGTGATTTTGTGTTTGATTTTGTTATTAAATTTGTGATTCCGTACATTTATTTTAATATATAAAGTTTGGTATTTTTTAGTCTCGTTTTATATGAGTTAAGTTGAAAATGATTCCTTTATTGATTCTATGGTTGCTTTATTAGTGAATATGTGATTCTATAGTTAACTAATTGTTAGTATTTGTCAAGCTTAAGTTACTAAGATGCATGTCTGTTGTAATACTGAATGGTGATTATATATCCTATATTTATGTTCTCAATATTTTACTATTATTTGGCTCTTTCATACAGTGCTGCTAAGCAACTTCAGAATCATACCAAGACTCTTGGTAGTTTTTGGTTCATGGAATACATGTTTATTTGGTGAAAGTGATTCCATCAATGATTCCGTGATTCTATTATAGATTCTATAGTTTTATATGCAATAGGCCCCGCCAGGGGCACCTATCTTAATAAAATTGGTAATAATCAAGGTAAATGATTCCATGGATGATTATGGTTGGTTTTGTTAGTAATTATTTGGTTGGGGTGCCCCTGGAGGGGCCACAATATTTTAATAAACTATAGAAAATTGTGTTTTGCCAGGTGACACCTTCACATATCAGTTTGTGATGGACAGGGTAAATATTAAAACTACTCTTCATGCTAGTGGCGATTATGAAGCTCAGTGCAGCTGATTAGATGGCTAGTAAGAATTTTTGTTCTTTCTTTAATCTCCAGACCCTGGTTTTACGATGTAAAGTAGAATCGAGAGTAGGATTCTATGGTAAATATGCTTCTGTGTCATTTGAGTGGGTGATTTTTCGATTTATTTTGACATATCTATTTCTTCTGAAACAGGTTAGAATAGAGAGGATACAAGATTCTGTTGGTCAAAGGTGAAAACATGTTTTCGTACCTTTTTTCCACATGTTAAAGTTTGCAATTTGTTTTATCTAACTGCGTGACTTGTCTTTATTTTTTGCAGAGAAATTGAAGATGGTGAAAACTTGAAAGATGATCCTGAGGATCAGAGCTTGAGGGCACATTTATAATGTTTTAGTAAAATGCCTTACCAAGGCAACTTTAAATTAGAATGTTTACTCTTAAATTTACTTTAAAACACTCTGATTCAAAATTTTTACCAAGGTAATAATTTTATAATTTACTCTTAGGCTTATTTTGAATCAGATTGTTTTAGTAGAATCTTCTGGTGTATATTGCATGAAGCATTCAAGCCCAATGTGTATGTTTTCCTGACATCTGTTTTTTTTTTTTAATTTATAATGTTTTCACCTGGTACGAATCTAGAGTGTTGAAAATTTTTGCCTCAAGTTCTGAATTCTTGTATAAACTAGCAAGGTTATTCTTATGGTTGATATTAAATTGCAGAAGCTGCCAAGAAAATAAGAAAACCAAAACCTTGGAAGCATCCTGAGGCAATCACTAGGTCACAACTAAAACAGATGCGAGAGGAATTTCTTTGAGAAACGAGTTGGGGAGTATCAGAAGGCATCCGTCATGAATAGTATTAATGGCAATGCGGATAGCCATGTGTTTAAGCTTGATGAGGATTTCTGAGTCTAATGATATGTTTGTTTTTTTAGTTTACTGATGATATTTTACTTATGTATTTCTAATTTTCGCAATGTTTTGTGTTGGTGTTTTCATTCTGTAGTAATGGAATGAATGTGTAATATATGCAATGAATTGTTCTCTTTCGGATATGCTGTGATCGAATAATGGTTGTGTTAAATGGGAGGTAAATATTTGAGCTTATATTGGTGACTTATATTAATTGTATTGATGATAGTAAAGAAAATCTGTAAGCAACTTCATTTGTATCCGATGAGAATGGTGGCTGTTGTTTGTGTTCAATGTATGTAGAAATAGTTAATTAAAATTCTTTGGAAGTAATCATGTATTCTTTCCATTCATTCCTGTTAAGGGTTTTGGTAATTTAATTGTTTGTGTTTCCACATTCTGTAAATTCACTATGAAAATTTATTGTGATGCTGTTGTAAAGTGATGTTAGTTGCTGTGTCTGTGCATATATTTAGTATCTATCAGACACTGGAACTATCGAACTGATATTGGAGTAAGATGAACTTTAGTGCAAGTCTTAGAAAAAATTTGTGCACCAGCACCTTGATATGATCGCGTTTACTTGTCAATTCATGTGCAATACATACACATATATCTGTCTTGCTAATAAAAGTTAGGGTTGTGCAATGCATGGATTAGTGCAGATTGAGTTCAGAAGCTGTATGTACAGATAGTACGTGAGCAGTAGTGCAAAATCAAAGTAAATAGTGGGTTCCGGAGGCACTTTTTAGCACCAAGTTTGTGAGAATTCTACTAGCTTTTGTTTGTTAGTACTGTAATCTTGTGCATACTGTAAGTGAAATTTTATCATGAGTACTAACTACTGGATGTTGTCTTGAGACTTGAGCTATACATATCGAGGCCTTTTTTCTTTCCAACAGTTCTTGCGAAGATGAGAACTAGAATAGTTTGTCCAATCGCATAGCTACCATCTCTATTTCGACAGTAAACTCATTTAATGAATTCAAGAGCTGAACCTTAAGATCCCATGAACTAATCTGAGCCTAATGTCTATCTAAACCTACTATACGCAGTTGGTTTGATCTGTCGCGAGCTCGAGCTGATGGAACAAGCTTTCCTAGTTTATTGAACTTTCTAATACAACAAATCTGATTCTGCAAATGGTCGAAAAGGAATATGCAATGCTCTGAGATTTCAGGCTTGTCAATATTTGCAACAAAATGAATAATGTTTATAAACATAACCGCATAGACATCCCAAACAAGCAATAAATGATTAAAAACAAATTTGAGAGGAGCAACAACACCACTAAAGTAGCAACACAGCATGAAGTTTCTGAGCCAACTGTGTGTAGCAGTCACCTTCAGTCCAAGAAGAAGACCTTAACATTATGTCAACATGTATGAGAGGTTGGGATAAAGTTCAGTGTTACAAGCCTGAAAACCTACATGTCACGATAAGGAGCTACATGAGACAATTATAACAATTTTTCAAGATCTGAAGCATATAGTTTAACCGCAGCATCATCCAATATCCAGCAGAAAATACAAACCTTTGTATCAGAATGAGAGTCTCAGCATCACAAATCTACTAATATGCTAACCAGAAACTTACACCGAGATCCTCCATTATGTATCTTCTTCCACAAACAGAAGAAACATAAAGGAACATTAATCATACTGCAAGAGAGACTTGTGCAAGCATAAGGCTAAGGCATAAACAAATAATTAGTTCACAGTCTGATGTGTGAAACTATAAGCTGATCTAACTATCCTTAATCCACATATATGAATATATATAAAGTAAAAAACACAAAGAAGAACCTACAGAATCTTTACATCTCAATATCTCAATCCAACCTCAGAAGCTTGAATACATGCGCGCACATAATTAGAGAAGTAACAGAGTGATGCTTGAGAAATTATTAATCATATAACAGTAAGGATGGAGCAGCAACAGTAGCTTGACCCCTGACAGTTGTGAATTAAGCCCTCTCCTAGCAACTTAAGCTTCTATGCAAGTTGTTAACTTGGCAGATTTCCAAGGGGATCTGCATTTTGCTTAATCTTAATAAAAAAATCAACATTTTTTGCTGATTTACCAGGAAATTTTACTTGTTACTGCAGTAAACACCGCTACCTCACAAAAACAAAAGCCACACACTCTTAGAATTAGATTTGTATCCACACTATACAGTACTAAAAGGCCAAGAACAATTAGAATCAGAAACTAAAACAGAAATGAACTAAACTGTTTCAAGTCAACAGATGCATAGAAACAAAAAATGCAAGAACCCATCTACCTCAATCTCTAAAGCATCAGGAATCATCAATACAAGTCAAACAAAAAAACCCACCTAACAAAATCTTGAAACATCACCAACAACCAGAAAAAAACAATCTTTAACAAAAAAAACGGACAAAAACTTGATCTAAAACATACCCATTTTGAGTAGAAGAAACAGACCAAAAAATAGCATAGCTCCATTGCTTATTCTTAACAGCAAGAGCAAGTTGTCTTCTTAAAATCCCTGTCGGCCATTCTTTTTTCTACTCTGGCTGCTCAAGAGCACAACCACAAAGACTTAATTTTTTGTCAGGATATAAGATGTAAATTTCTTGACCTCCACATTAGGCTAATAAACACAATGAGCTAATTAATTGTATGTATAATAATAGTTTATATAATACATTAAATAAATATTATATATAAAATTTGCAGCCTACTCCTTGTGTACTAACAAATAAACTCATAGAAACTCAGTAAGCGCCTCAGACATATATTTACAGTTAAGTATAAACAATCTCACACAAACAGAATCTCATATAGCATCTACTACAAATAGAATCTCATATGTCATATATATCAACATAGAATCTCATAGCATCTTCAGATAACTGAAGCATCTTTTTCCAGAAACAAAACCCTCCCCTGATATGCTATGTAAAACAGATTGTCTGCTTAGAGGTCTTCATTCACTTCTGATTGTTTTCTAGTACAATATTGCTTTAACGTCTCTTACATGCTTGTTAAACTTTTACATTTTAAAGCAAAATAAGAGTTTCATAAATCATTTCTTCACCTTAATTGATTGGTTTCATATGCCAACACTTTTGTATTCTATTCCTTTCTTTAACTTTATGCACTATATATGCTTCCATTTTATAACTGAACTTAACTGGTTTTTCAATAGAATTCTGCTAAGTTATGCTTATACTTAGTTTGCTAGGCATTGTCATTTACCAGCAACCAATTCAATTGTTTGGGAAAGCACATGCTAAATCATTATTTACACTACAAAATTGTGTGGCAAGTTTGCAATTAAGCAGTAGTGAAGGTAGAATGACAAGTACCCCAGTGTAAGTCCAGCAGCAGCCAAGTTAAGATGAGGGTTTGGTTGAATTGGACCAAGTGCTGCAGCCAACGAAGGATTGTAATCAGTAGGTCGTCTGACGCGGACAGAAACTCCCTAGAAATATCAAAGAAAGGATATATCAGAATCATACTTATTAACTTTCAAGCAAATTCTGCAAATGATGCAACACTCATATTAGGTGCTTCGTTCAGACGACCAGTATGAAAAACATTTAAAATGGAGATCTTAGTTTCGTCTTTCTACAGCTAATATGTACCACTGTTACTATTGCATCCCTGTTACTCATTTGAAACTCCATAAGAAAATTTTGGCCATAGAATCTATCATAGAACCAAATTTACTCAAATAAGTATCGAGCTTAATATCATCGTCGTCATCTGTTAGAAGGCCCCGCAGGGGCACCAACCAACTACACTACACTTGTAACATAAGAGTGTTACAAGTGAAACTTGTAACAGCTTCCAAATAAAGTGTTCTTTACTGTTCTTTACATAATAGTGTTCTTTAATATATGAGAATTTAACACACAATTTCAGATAAATAGCTAGAGAATGAAAAGTTAAAACTAATAGAATTTAACACAACATCTAACATGGAATGTAAAATTAAATATAATAAAGTTCATATAAGCAATTTTTAGTCAGATAAGTATAATCTAACATTGATGTAGAATCTAAAGTAACTTAACTAGTGGGGATCATAAAGTGAAACTCATGTAGAATCTAATATGTATTAACGATTAGACTTTATACAACTAACTTACACTCACACACATGATTAAACATAGAATCTTAAGAATGTTAATTTAGAGTAGGAGCAAATTAATCTAAATACAAATATAATTACCTCCAAGAATGTGTCAGCACCTAATATAGCATCTCATCGAATCATATTTACCATAGAATCTAATATAACATCTCATGTAACAAAAAAAATCATATTTAACATATTTATGTTTATGATTTTAAACAGAAAATCATCTAGTTTAAAATCTAACAGGAAAATCAAACAGAAAATCACTTGTAAATTGAACAGAGAATCACTGGCACTCTAGAGAAAACACTTAAAACAAATATTCACCCGTCTGGTTTAATAAAAACAAATATCATGCGTATATTGGAGAATCTCAAAGAGAATCACTTGTAAATTTCTTATAGAATCACATACATGTATAGATACAGATATATACATACAAAATTTGGATAGAATCTCCAATCGCAAGTATCATGTAGATATTAGACATAAAATCATAAAATTTAACTTTTTAAATCATTACCTCAATGATTTCACACAGTTTTGAATGATTCTGAATGACTCTTCAAGTTTGTGACTATTTTTCTGACAATTCCACACTAAATATTGAAGGAATTAACTCTGTTTTCGATTATGAGCGTGGATTCTTTAATTTATGCTTCGATTCTTCAATTCCTGCTTCAATTCTTCGATTTCTTCTTGGATTCGATGATTTTTGCTTGGTTTGTATGATTCAGATCTTTGAATCTTCAATTTAGGCCTCGATTTTTTGATTATGGGCTTAGAATCTTTAATTTCAACTTCGATTATCCTATGCGAATTTTGTGTACCGGCTTGTTTTCTCTCGACAGTTTCGAAATTGTTATGTTTGGCTAGGAACAACGCAAGGTATATGTTTTAATGTTTTAATCTTGGGCGTCCAAAAAATCAATGGTGATGATGCATGTTCTTTATTGTTCTTTATTTAAAGTGTTCTGTATGGAGTGCAACTCTATATACATATATATATATATATATATATATATATATATATATATATATATATATTATGAGTAGAGGTCTAGGGAGAACTTTTTATATAGGAAACTTAGAGAACTTCATCTACACTGTTGATTAATTCATTTTCAAATTCATTTTAAAATTCATCTGACTTGTCTATGGGGTCCACAAATTTTATTTTATTTTTTAATATAAAAAATATATTTTTAATATATGAACAAATTGATTGTGATGTAAATTTGAAAAGAAAATTACATATAGTTATTTCGATGCTATTTAATATTTAATACTAGTTCACCTTGAACAAATCTATATGACTCTTCTTTACGTGTGCCTGTCAATGTTGTAAAAATTGAGAATCGCACATAATTTATAAATAGGATGGTGATATATGCACACCCCAAATGATGGTTGCACATCCTTATTATATTATTTGACAATAATATCCTCAACCCCTATACTAAATTTAACTTCTCATGTTTTGTTCTTATTCAAAATCAATAAAGTGAATTTCTCGTATTTTAATATTATTAAATTGATAAATGCATTTTACAGTTTAGCATATTGAGATAAAATTAATATAATCATAGTTATGCTAAAAAAATTTGTTTAACTAGTCGAATAATCCTGAGTCGAAGTGTTAAAATGTGCTTCCGCACTCAACTTAATCTTCTGAGGAACAATATATTTATTTATGATTATACAAATTAAAATTACATGATTAGAATATCTTTTTAATTAAATATTATGAAATATGGAACCAATTAATTCAACAAAAAGCATCAAATAAATGTATTTATATTTTGTACATACCATTACCACGAAGTAGAATATTATTGATTTTGTTAAAAATTATATAACCATATTAATTAAGTTAACAATTATCAATTTTTATATTCAGTATTATCAAAATATGCAAACAAAAAATACATTTATAAAAATTGTAGAAACACATACAAAAATTAAAAGTTTGAGTGAAATAAAAAAAACTTTATATAATATGAGAAATAACCAAATAAATTTTATTCATTGTTAGGGATTTTTTAGTCTAAATGGAAATTAGGGTGTGCAACCATCACTTTAGGGGTGTGCATATATCATTACCCTATAAATACCATCTAGGAATTAATCGGATGACTTAATTTATAAATACCATCTAGGAATTAATCGGATGATCGAGGATCAATCGAAATGATTAATTGGATATATTTAAATTATATAACAATATTCAATTTTTAAGTTTGATATATTAGTTTTTAAAAAAATGTAAACATTAATCAAATTTTAAAAAACTGAATCGACAAAACATTTTGTAACGATTAATCAAATAATTAACCGGTCAAATCGGAGAAATCTTGAGAGCTGCTAGTGGACCTGGCAAATTGAGTCTGGATTCGAAGAATCGATCCGAAATTTATGGAATCGAGAATCGATTTTATATCCGAATTAGATTAACCAAAATTTAACCGAATCCGAAACAATCTGATCTAAACTGAAATCCGATCCGATATAGTCAAATCCGATTATTGTCTAAAAACCGATCTCATCTGATCCGAAAATTACCCGAACCGAATATTTAACCAATAATAATCCGAAATATTTGATCCGATGATGATCCGAAACCGATCAAATTCGAAAAAATATTATCCGAATAAAATATGACTCAAAGTATTATATTCGTTCTAAATTGGAGACTAAAAACACGTATATACTTGATTAAATGAGAGTTATTAATTATAATAATATGTTCATTTTCAACCACCAAGAAAATCTTAATCACTTAAAAAATCTTTAAAAGATAAAAAAAAAGGATTTAGATTAAAAAATTGTCACGTATAATTGAATATGCTTGAAAGTTAAATTAAAATATGTAAATCAATAATTTTTAAAAATAAAAAATAGTATTATATATTTTTCGGATTTTGCGGGAAAAATCAAGCAATATTGCATATATGTATAATTAAATTATATATGGTATAGTGTGTATTCCATAATGACAAAATTTAAAAAAATGAAATTTACTTTTAAATTTGTGAGAAATGAAAAAAAAAGGTAAATATAACTCAAATTTTAAAAATAAATGGAAAATGTATAATATAGTAAATATTATTTTGTTAAAATTATAATATTATACATTTAGCAAAAATATTATTTTATATTACTGGTCCAAGTAGAGACTAGAAAAAATAATATTAAATATTAAATACTCAAAAAACAATCAAGTTTTATATTACTCAATTGAGTATTTATTTTCGCGTTATAACTATACTTCTGCAAACTTACTAATAACATTTTTTTAGTTTCAATGATAATTCAAAATTGATACAAAATAATTGAAACCAAGTTTTTTCAATTCGAAAAAATCCAATCCGAAAAGATTCGAACCGAATTTTATCTAATCTTAATCCGAAATTTATCTGATTTTAATCTGAAATCGATCCGATCTGAAACTAGACCCGAACCGAACCCAAACCGATTAAAATTTTGTAAAACCGATACTAGACCCGAACCGAATTAGATCCAATCCGATTCAAATTGTATCCAAATATATTAAAACCGAAAATTGATCTGATCCGAAATAGATCCAATCCGAAACCGATTCGATTATTCGATTTACTAGGTTGCTAGTACTACTTTCATCTTATATTGTATTTTATATTTTTAAATTAAGCATAATTATTTAATTATCCAAATTGACAATGATTTGTAACTAAAATGTTCTTCCTTACTTAGAAGTAGTAACGGAACTTCCTTTAAATAATTGGTAAAAATATACATGAAAAGGTCCAAAAAAAAATCTGCGTAGACTATGGTTTGTGTTGATAAATTTTCTATGTTCCATCCAACTTCCAAGCATGGCCGCACGGGCATGGCCGCATGGATTATTTAATAGTAATTTTAAATTTTTATAGATACATCATACATGCATGCGTTTATGTAAGATTAAAATACGAAGAAAGATGTATGGGTATTGGGTTGGTAGATAATACGGTCGAATTACATGACTTGAACAAATTTAAGTATTATTATTACTAGCTTATAGCCCAAGCACGGGTTACTTTTAATTATTTTAAAAATTGTATGATTTAACAAAATAAAGTATAATAAATTATTATGGATATAATTTAATTTTGTAATATTAATTAATAAAATTATTAGTAATAATAATAGTTATTTAACAGATGACATTTGATCAGGAACGTTATGTCATTTACAACCCCAGCGTATTTCGGATGCTTGAAGGCCCCGCTGTTCCGAAGTACCGTTTAAAACTAGAGAAAAGACCTTCAATATCACAATTTGAAAGCAAAAGACCCCAAATATCACTCTATAACACATTTTCGTGTAGCGTTTTCATTTTTTTTATGAAAACGCTACATCGTGTAGCCTGTTCCCTTTTTTTTTTTTTTTTGCTTCAAACGCTACTCTAAGTTATGTGTTGGTGATAGAAACGCTGCTTTATGTTCTGTTACATTCCAAAACGCCACTTCATGTGGCGTTTAGGGTATTTTTCATTTTTTTTTCTCCTAAATATATATTTGCAAATAATATTAAAAAAAAAACTTATAATCAAATTTTCAATTAAAATTGTATTTTTAAGTTTAAAAAATACAATTTTAATTAAATTTAGGGGTTCAATAATTAACTTTTGGAGTTCAATGTTTCCATTTTTGGGTTTTAGAAATATTTGGAACGACGAATAAACCGTATACGAATTTAAAGACCCTAAACCCTAACTTATCCTGATTTTTAAACGCGTTAGCGTTTAAAAATCAGGCCGCCGGATTCAATTTTTTAATTAAATTTTTTTATTCCATTGGGGTTTCAACGATTAACCTTTGGGGTTCAACGTTTCCATTTTGGGTTTTAGAAATATTCGAAATGACTAATATATATTTTGGAGAAAAAAAAAAAAAGAAACGCCACATTAAGTGGCATTTTAGACCAAAACTAAAGTTGAAATAGCGTTTTGAAAGTAACATGCCTATAAACACACTCTCAATTAGCGTTTTGGATTATTAAAAAAAAAAGGAAAACGCTACACAAAGTAGCATTTATACTAAAAAAAATAAAACGCTACACGATAATTTGTTATAGAGTGATAATTGGGGCCAACTTTCTAGTTTGTGATATTTGGGGCCATTTCATTAAAAATTGTGATATAGGGGGTCAACACCCTTAATACTAATAATATAAAATTTTAATGTAAATTTGTTGTTGACGGGATTCGAAACTTTGATCTTTAGAAAATGGATGTAAATATAGAATATTTCTTATTGTTAGATCTAACGGTTAGCATTTATTTAATAAATATCTAACGGTCACTATTCTTCGGTTGAACCAAACAACCAAACTACCAATTATCCCCTAGTTTGCTTATTATATTTTAGTATAGATTACTAGACTATTACCCGTGCTATACACGGTTATTTTTAATATTTTATGTTTTATATTTATTGTTTTTTAATAGAACTTTATTTAATTTTAATATTAATTATATTGATTAATTTTGTGTTTTTGTTAAGATAATCCAAATGATTAAATACATTTTGATTGAACATTTTCAGTTAATTATATTTTATGTTACTGACTCAGATCAAATTGATATAATATATTATCAAATTATTATTCTTTTATTCAACGTTTTTATATTAATATAATTTATCCTTACTCTAAAATTTCTTTTCGAAAGAATCAAATTTACTGGCTTCTCTAACTCAATTTTTAATCTCACTAAAAATCTTTGCATTTCTTGGTTATCTTAATCTTTTAGTCAAGTGCAACATAACTGTATACACTATTAGAGCATCTCCAAGAAGAGACTCTTAAATAAGCTCTTAAGTCAAAAAATAAAGAGCATGGGGAAAAAATGGGCTCCAAGAGCCTCTTCTCTCTCCTCAATTTTAAGAGCTACTACATGACTCTTAACTATTTTCAACCAAAAAAATATTCACTTGCACATGGTTGGATTCAAATGTATGTCATAGTTAGGTTTGAAATATTAATAAAATATGAATTAGGAGTAAAGATAAGGAGCACTGTTGGAGTTGACACGGAAATCAATGTACTAACTTGCTAAGAGCCATATAATTTATATTATATTTAAGAGCAACTAAGAGATTGTTGGAGATGCTCTTATACATAAACATAGCATATTTAAACATATTTTCTCCTTTATAATAATGTATACAATAAATTTTACCTAAATCCATAAAAAATAGTGATAACCGCATATATAATCTATATCAACCCCATGTACATAATCATGTCCATATATAATTAGCCAAATTCTTACATGAGAACCTTCACTACTAATATGATATATGAAATCAAAGCTTTTCCACACAATTTTTAAATTACCATTAATCTTAATTGTTCATTTTAATGAGTACTTTACCCACTTTCCCACCTATCTCCTTCATTCCTCACATGTCTCTTCTCACTACTAGAAATATGTCAATAGACATCGGATTTTGGCCGTTGTACAAAAAATCTGACCGATGTCTATGTGAGTGTAGAGAAAGGTCATAAATTTAGACATCGTTTTTTAGCCGACGTCTGTGATGGGTTTAGACATTAGTTTCTAACAGATTTAAGATGTCTTTGCTACATTTTTTCGAGTTATATTGCAGTAGTTCTTTTTAAATAATGTTATATTATGTGCATTATATTAACATAAACATAGAACAGGCAAGGTATATGAAGTGTTATATCTTCCTTTGTAGTCCACGTCTTTCTTCCTCCACATCGGACCAAACTGTTGAGACATGCATGTATATGGATGATGATAACAAATACCACAAGACAGAGAATGAATCAAGGAATCGAAGCTGATGAACAAATTAGGAAACTAACTAATATGCAGATTAACAATAGCAATATCTTAAGAATGGAACTCTGCATACAGTTAGGAATTAATTCAGTAACAAGCCTGGAGATGCTAAAATCATATATCAGCAATCAAAAGAGAGTTTGCTGTAACCATGCAAGTAAGTTCGATAAATCAAGAAAAGAAGAGTTCGAGAAGTCATTCGAGAACTCTACACAAAGGGTCTATTCGAGAAGTTCTAGTTCGAGAAGTCAGAATGTTCTATTCGAGAAGTCTGCAACATGCACTAATCGAGAACTCTTAAAAAGTGCTATTCGAGAAGTCATTCGAGAACTCTTAAAGGAACTATTCGAGAAGTCTTCATTCGAGAACTCAAGATTCATATGTTCGAGAACTTAACATGTTCTCACAATATTACCAGAGTTCTCTAAAGGAACATATCGAATGAAGATTAAACCCAGAATTACTTTGCAACTCGTGGCTTATAGACAGTGATCAATTACACAAAGGATGTTACGAGTAAGGAGTCAAATTGTAGATATTTGAAGGCTCAAACTCTTTCAAGTGAAAGGTGAAATCAGTCACTATTTATCCGATTTCAAGGGCAACAATAAGAGTGGAAGCAACCTCCAACCTGATTACATTTCTACTGAAAGATTCAAAGGATATCTTGATAAATGCATAAGGATCAGTCGTTATATCTGGGAAGTTCAAGCACAGCTCAATAAGCAAAAAAGCTTATTGACTTTCAAAAGGATTATCTTTTTTATTAAAGCTATTTTCAGAGACAAAGATCCAAAGCAAAAAGATCTTTTGCATAAAGTATCACGTGGGCTTGGAAGCTAAGTCATTTCAAGAAGTTAGTAACTTTTGAAGAAAGAAACATACACTGACTTGAAGCATGCTGGGATTGTCCAAATCAAGAAAAGAAGACTTTCAAGATAATTCCAGAAATGGCTACCACTTCGAGCATGTGTGTGTGACAAGTTATACCAGAAATGTATCATCACATTTTATGTAACTTTTACTTGTCTTCATATAGTTTTTAAATAAGTTGTATGAGTAGCATAGTTAGAAGTGTGGAAAAGAAAACATTGATCACAAGGCTGATAGCTTTAGGTTTTTTTGTAAACACTAAAACTTTATAATCCGCAGTTGTGTATTCTTACGCAGAGAATTATCTTCAAATACAACCATCAGGTGGATTAAGCTATCAAGCCAACCCACCTGAGATTTTTTATATCTCGTGTTGTATGTATGTTAGATAATCTATTTATCTTGTTTTCCTTTTTGTTCTCATAACTTTTAGTCTAAACCTCATCAATTCGAAAGAATTTAGTTGAGATTGTATTCAACCCCCCCTTCTACAATCTCGTGGTGCTTAACTGGGAAATAACAATTGGTATCAAATCAAGCTTCTAGCATACAAGAATTCTAAAGATCACCACCATGGGATTGAAGAATACAGGTGTGAAAATACCAATCCTCGACAGAGAAAATTACTTTCACTGGAAAGTAAAGATGCATCTACATCTCTTATCCATCGATGAAGGTTATGTAAACTGCATAGAGAAATGTCCTCATATTCCTATGAAGGCTAACACTGCATTTGGAGAAGCAGCTGAAACTGGAGTTGCTGGAAGGCCTATTCCCAAACTGCCAGCAGAATTCACAGATGGAGACAAAGAGGAGGTCCAGAAGGATAAGAAGACCATGAATATTTTGTTCATTGGTATTGATCAAGACATGTTCGATAATGTCATCAACTGCACCACTGCTAAGCAAGTGTGGGACACCATTCGAACACTCTGTGAAGGGACTGAGCAAGTCAGAGAGAATAAGAAATAACTCCTCATACAACAGTATGAACACTTTCACTTCAACTCAGGTGAAAGCTTAACTGATATATTTAGCATGTTTCAAAAACTGTTAAATGGGTTAAAGTTGTATGGAAGAATTTATGAAACCAAAGACTCCAACCTAAAATTTCTGAGGTCTTTACCCAAAGAATGGAAGCCAGTGACAGTTTCATTGAGGACTTCTCAAGACTACAAAGACTATACACTTGAGAGACTATATCGAATTCTAAAGACCTATGAGCTCGAGCTGTAACAAGATGAAGAAGTTGAGAAGAGCCAGAAGAAAGGTGGAAGTGGAGAGAAGATGAAGGATGTGGAAGCCACATCAAGTGAAAGAACTTGTGAAGGTGGAGCTGGAACTAGCAAAGGCAAAAGCAAGGTGATTGAAGAACTTGATGCACTGAGTGAGGATGAATCAGAAGATCTAGATGAATATTTGGCATTCTTGTCAAAGAGATTTTCAAAGTTAAGATTCAAGAAGAATCCAGCTGGAATCGGGCAATTCAAGAAAAGCTATCAACCAAACAAGGATGTGGTTGAAAGGTCAAAGATCAAATGCTATAGTTGTGGAATTACTGGTCATTTTGTCAATGAATGCAAAAAATCCAAGGCTGAGAAAGAGAAGAAGCAGTTTGAGACTGTTGATTACAAAAAGAAATATTTTGACCTTCTCAAGCAAAAGGAGAGAGCATTCGTATCAAGAGATGATGATTGGGCAGCTGGAGGAAACTCAGATGCAGATGATGAGTTTGTCAACCTCGCACTCATGGCAAACGAAAATGATGAAGAAGCTAGTTCAACAAGCAACCAGGTATACTCTACAAATCTAACTGAGCTTTCCAAAGATGAATGTGATAATGTTGTTAACGAAATGTCCAATGAATTGTACAACATGCATGTTACATTGAAATCTCTTAACAAAGAAAACAGCAAGATTAAAGATCTGAATGCTAGGTTAGGAGATAGGAATACTCTGTTAGAAACTCAATTATTTGATTTTGAAACAATGAGAAGAGATTACCAGGAAATAAAAGACAAGTTTCTTGAGGCATTGAATAGAGAAGATTGTTTAAAAGAACAGTTGAAAAAGGAACAGGATTTAATTACTAAGTGGAAAGGATAAAAGGCTAAAACTGAAGAAATTGGCAATAGGCAAGGAATTGATTCCTTCTGCAAAATAGCAAAAGCAAAGTTGGAAGTTGATGGGGAAGTTGCATCAGACAGTGACTCATTGGATGATGCTTGTCCAAAGGAGTTGAAACCTGTTAGTAATGCAACTTTGATTAAATTGCATAAGAAGTATGGCCCTGTCAGCAAAAACTTTGTGCTGGGAGAGTGTAGCAAAACCAAGTCAGTTGAACAAGAAAACATATGTCACTTATCCATCAAGAAATCGAGGGATACGTTAGAAAAGACTGAACCTAAGGCTAAGGCTAATAAGAAGAATAGGAATGGCAAGGTAGGAATTAACAAACACAGTAACTACACACCTGATAAGTATGCTCCCAGAAAGGAATGTGTGAACTGTGGTAGTGCTAATCACTTATCTGCCAACTGTAAATTTGTTAAGAATGCTTCTGTGCCTAGTATGCCTAAGTCAGTACCTGTGCCTGCCATGAATGCTATGTCAAATATGTTTGTTCAGCCTGATCATGCATCTAGTCATTATGCTAACATGCCATTCAAGCATAATCCATATTACAATGCTTATAATATGACTCAATTGCCATGGATGATGAATAATATGTTTGCACAGACTATGCCAAATTGTACATCTAGTTATAATGCATATGAGCAATTGCAACAACCTATTTTTCAGAGACCTACACCAAGAGTTAAGATTGATTTAACTCAGTCAGAACCCTTGGGTGGTAAGGGCTTAAAAAATAAGAAAAAGGCTAACAAGGCAGGACCCAAGGAAACTTGGGTACCAAAATCAACTTGATTTGATTTTGATGTGTGCAGGGAGACAGAAAGAATCTTTGGTACTTGGATAGTGGCTGTTCTAGGCACATGACTGGAGATTCTACCCTACTCACTAAGTTTGAAGAGAGAGCTGGCCCTAGCATTACCTTTAGAAATAACAGCAAAGGATATACTAGAGGATATGGCTTGATTTCACAAGGAAATGTTGTCATTGAAGAAGTAGCACTGGTTGATGGACTCAAGCACAACTTGCTGAGTATCAGTCAACTATGTGATAAAAATCAAATTGTGTGGTTCACATCTGAAGCTTGTGTTGTTTTCAAGAAAAACAACAACAAGGTAGTGATGACAGGAAATAGAAAAGGAAATGTGTACATTGCTGACTTCAACTCAACAAGTGCCAACTCTGCTACATGCCTCTTCAGCAAGGCAAGCATGGATGAAGGATGGCTTTGGCACAAAAGACTGTCACACTTGAATTTTAGAGCCATGAATGAATTGGTCAAGAAGGATTTGGTCAGAGGCATCCCAAATTTGGATTTTTCCAAGGATGGACTATGTGATGCTTTCCAGAAAGGAAAGCAAAGAAAGACCTCTTTCAAATCTAAGTTAGTATCTTTAATCGATCAACCCTTACAGCTTCTGCACATGGATCTATTTCTCCAAGTTCACTTGGACCTTCTTCCTTCGCTCTAAAGATGAGGCAGGTGAAATCATTATCAAGCATGTCAAGACAATCAACAACAATCCAATCTTCAAAGTAAGAAAAATAAGAAGCGACAATGGAACCGAGTTCAGGAATTCTGTGCTAAGAAAGTTCTATGAAGAAGAAGGAATTACTCAAGAATTCTCTGCATCAAGAACACCTCAACAAATGGTGTGGTGGAGAGAAAGAACAGAACTCTTATTGGAACTGCAAGAACTATGCTTGAAGAATCAAAGCTGCCAACATATTTCTGGGCTGAAGCTGTTAATATTGCATGCTATACTCAGAACATATCTTTGATCAACCAAGAAAAAGGCATGACACCTTATCAATTATTCAAAGGCAAGAAGCCAACAATTAACTTTCTGCATGTCTTTGGATGCAAATGTTTTGTATTGAAGAATTATGGTGAGAACCTTGGGAAATTTGATTCAAAGGCAGATGAAGCTATATTTGTTGGATACTCAGCAGGAAAATCTTACAGAATCTACAACCTAAGACTTAACATTGTCATGGAATCCATTCATGTTGTCTTCGACGATAAGAAAATATCTGGTCTTGTAGATGAAGATTTTCATGAGTCACTCTCATTCGAGAATGAGACATGTAGTGAAGCAAGCGAAGATAATGATGAAGAAAGGATAACGATGGGTGTAGAGAACATACATGGACCATCAAGTGAAGTGCAGAATGGACCAACTGTAGAAGAGCAACTCACACTATCTGTTGAAGATCATATTGAAACATCAGTTGAGAATCAAAGAGAAATATCTGTTGACAACTCTGTTAGAACTCCACTCAACACGAGGTCCATACACTCAGGGGGAGTTTCTCACAGTCAACACTCAACAACGAATCAAAATGATCAACATCAAGAGAATGAAGTAACTTCATCAAGGTCAAGCTTGCCACCACAAAGAAAATGGACTAAGGATCACCCATTTGAGCTGATAATTGGTGACTCCAATGCAAAAGTCCAAACTAGGAGAGCAACTCGAGAAGAATGCTTGTATAGTAGATTTCTTTCTAAAGAAGAACCAAAGAAGGTTGAAGATGCTCTTCTAGATCCAGACTGGGTTCTAGCAATGCAAGAAGAGCTAAACCAGTTTGAAAGAAATAAAGTATGGAAACTTGTACCCAAGCCAAAAGACAAATCAGTGATTGACACTAAGTGGGTGTTCAAGAACAAGATGGATGAAAATGGTGTAGTCATAAGGAATAAAGCAATACTAGTTGCCAAAGGCTATTGTCAAGAAGAGGGAATTAACTTTGAAGAAAACTTTGCACCAGTGGAAAGGTTAGAAGCAATCAGAATCTTCCTAGCCTATGCAGCTCATGTTTTTTCAAAGTCTATCAAATGGATGTCAAGAGTGCATTTCTAAATGGTATTCTGGAGGAGGAGGTGTATGTGAGTTACCCTCCTGGTTTTGAAGATCCAGACTTCCCAGAATATGTTTACTATTTGCTCAAAGCACTCTATGGCCTGAAGCAAGCACCTAAAGCCTGGTATGACACTCTTTCACAGTTCCTCATTGAGAATCACTTCACCAGAGGTACTGTAGATAAGACTCTCTTTTATAGATCTATCAATGGCTCTATGATACTCGTCCAAATTTATGTAGATGATATAATATTTGGGTTTACAGATGAGAAGCTTTGCAAAAGGTTTTCCAAACTTATGCAAAGTAAATATGAGATGAGTATGATGGGTAAATTAACTTACTTTCTTGGTTTACAAGTTAAACAAGTAAATGAGGGAATTTTTATAAGTCAAACAAAATACATTTCTGATCTATTAAAAAGGTTTGACTTAGCAGACTGCTCTTCTGCAAAAACACCCATGGCCACTGCCACTAAGCTTGAACTGAATACTAAGGAAAAGAAGGTAGCCATTTCAAGCTATTGAGGCATGGTTGGATCTCTCTTATATTTGACTGCTAGTAGACCTGATATTATGTTTTCAACATGCTTATGTGTTAGATTCCAAGCTGATCCTAGGAAATCTCATTTAGTAGCTATTAAAAGGATTTTCAGGTATCTCAAGGGGACACCAAACCTTGGAATTTGGTACCCTAGAGATTCTGGTTTTAATCTAATAGGCTATTCAGATGCAGACTATGCAGGATGCAAAATGGACAGGAAAAGTACCACAGGCACCTGTCAATTTCTAGGAAACAAGCTGGTCTCTTGGTTCAGTAAGAAGCAGAATTCAGTTTCAACTTCAACAGCAGAAGCTGAATATATTGCAGCAGGAAGCTGTTGTGCACAGATCCTATGGATGAGAAATCAACTGCTTGACTATGGACTTAAGGTTGAGAAAATTCCAATTTTCTGTGACAACACTAGTGCAATTGCAATTTCTGAGAATCCAGTGCAACACTCAAGAACCAAGCACATAGACATCAGATACCATTTCATCAGAGAGCATGTGATGGAAGGTACTGTAGAACTACATTTTGTTCCAAGTGAGAAACAATTAGCAGATATTTTTACTAAAGCTCTGGATGAAGCAACCTTCTCAAGGTTGGTAAGTGAGCTCGGTATGTTGAACTTCTCATAATCTCCAATATCTGTAAAAAAAAAAAAATGTTGCAGCCAGTGAACTTCGTTCTCTGGATTTTATTTGGTTATTTGATTATTTGCATGATTGTTCTGGAGATGTCGAACACTTAATTTACTAGAGATATCGAATGAATATTTGTAACTATTTGAGTTGTCGAATGGATATTATGCTTGAGATGTCGATCAACTATTTCTCTAGAGATATCGACCTAGTCTTTCTAACTAGAGATATCGACTAGTCAAATGTTGATAGATATCGAATCAGTAAATGTTCAGACAAGTCGAATAGTTGATGTTAGAGATATCAAATAGTTTAATTAATTGTTGATATTATTTAATTGTTTTATCTTGTGTCCAGAATACTCGAATGCATTGTGTGCTCTGTTCTCTAAAAATATTTGTCTCGATTTGATTAGACTCGAGCTGTCAGGCTTAAATGATTTTGGAACAAATAGCACACATAATATTTTACTTTTTATCTTTTCTAAATGAACTGTCAGGATTAGTATAGGACTCCGTGTATCTCTTTTGCATGCGTTAATGTGTATTAAAGAGGTGTGACCTTTGCTTAACCTTGCACCCGTTTATCTCCTAGAAATTTAGTCGTGTCTTTAGGACTTCTGGGCTTATAAATAGGAAGGGGTAGACATCATTTAGACATACTCTTAACAAAAACAAAACTCTTTTCTCCTTTCTTCTCAACCAAAATGACTAAGAGCATTCTAAAGGTTTCTGTCGAAGAATTCGAGGCTATGCCGTTCTATGCCAAGGTGATGGCCCTCCAGGAGAAGATTGATGAGCTTCTCGCCGAGGAGGAGAAGTCCCTCGCTGCCATGCGGGTAGCGTTGGAGGTTCTCCGAGCTCGTAACCGGGGAGACTCTATTGAAGACCCAGCCAAGGCCGCCTAGATGGTGTAGGTGGGGGGTCTTAGTTTGTTTTGTTTTGTTTTTATTTCAATGGTCTTTTTAACCATTCTTGTAATATTTTTTTAATGAAATGAAGTTCCAATCTATCTTTATCTTGTTATGATCTACTTGCATGTTCCTTTGGACTGACTTGTTAGATTATGTTTCAACTTGAACTCATCTTAGAACACTTAGATAAGATTAAGTTGGACTGTGCTTGAATCACCTAAGTTGTCTTCATAATCTAATCTGTGCGAATTAGTTTCTTAAGTCAACTTATGCGTACATCTGATCTCTTTGTAATTTGGCACATATTTCATTAAATTATCTTTATCTAATCAGGATGCTTTGAACCCATATGAATCAGACTGCATAGATATGATAACTTAGACATTATTCATGATGTTTTTAATTCTAAGTTCACATTACCATCTAACCTTACAAGTGAGCTTTAAAAGCTACACAGTTGCATAGTTTTGTGTCTAAACTGCAGTAATCTACATGACTCAAACTGACAACAGAGGATGATGATGATAAAGTGATGGTGACCACACAGGAAACTTGGTGATTGCATCGACCAGGTTCTGTAATTCTGTCATGTGCTATGTGTAACTTAATTAGAATTAGAGATTAATTAGAAATAACTAATCTGTACTATGTTTTAAAACAGAACTTATCAGTTAACTCTAAACACATGAATAAGTATCTTTGCTGATTGAACTCATGTTTCAACTTGACTTACTATGGCACTAGGGTTAAGTACAATACTCTTGCAGATACTTAAATGAATATTCATCACTATTTTTGCAAGTTGTTTCTTTTCCTAAGTACAGTTTCAAGCGAAATGTCAATCTGTTCACATAAGCAAATTGGTGCTATGCACATTTAAGAGGTAAATCCTTCATGTGGAGAAGGCTCTTGCAGCAATTCACCTAGCTAAGGTATTGAGTTCTCTTTTAATCAGCCATTTTTGTCCTAATATCTTTGCATTAATTTGTTGAAATGAGAGTTGCTAGAATGTCCCCCAGATTCTCTACCCAATCAGCACACCATACATTCACAGTTTTCCATCCTTGAAACCACCTCTACAGTTTCTCAACAAGCTGTAGTTGACAATACTTGCAAATCTTAACTTAAGGGGAGTGTTCAGGAGGAAAGTGAGGGTGAGGGAAATGGTGAACATCAAGAAACCACAAGAACAAGGAAGGTAAGGGTGTGTAAAACCAGCCTAGCCATCCTATGTCTTCCCAAAAAGGCATAGATATTAAAAAGGACAACCAAATTTCTAGTTTTAGTTTCTCAACAAACTTTAACTATTGAATCAAGTTCCCAACCAGGAACACAATCAGTGAGGGTAAGGGACACAAATGTGCAACCTAGTCTACTTGTCATCTAGCCAGGAGTTAGTTCAAGTTGCATTGACACAGGGGGAGCACACACAAGTTACTCTTAACTGTTTCTCAAATTCAGGTTGATGAATCTTCTATAAATGAGAGGATTCAGCCCCATTCATGGATACCTAATTTGCTCACTGAAACACTTCAATACAACTCTAAACACTCTTGATTCTTCATTTTAATTCATGAAGAAGCCAACACTCACTCTTAGTTCACTAAGCTTTCTCTAAAAGCAGCTTACTGAACTTCTATCTCTGTTTGCTAACACCTAATTCTTCTCAATCTATGTAGAATCTCATGGTTTCTCTTTTAGGACTGAGGGAAGGGAGTGAAAAACATGAGGGGCCTAGTTACTCCAGGGCAAAAGGTGAGGTGTGTGAAGGAGTGGTCTCATATTTCTTCCAGGAGAGCAAAAGGAGAGGATGAGTACCCCTTTAGGAAGGGAAGGTGAGTTGTGAGAACTGAGAAGTGAGCCAGGATGAGATCCTGATGCAAAAACAGAGAGATTAGAGAGAGCAATATTTTTTTTGGTTTGCTTCTTATCCCTCTGAGTTTACTGAGGCACTACATCACTTTATTTATCCTTCTTTTTGCTGATAAAAAAAGGGGGAGAAGTTAGTTCAGCTCATAGTCCTCTTGGGAGAAGTTAGTTCAGCTCAGAGTCTTCTTTCACACAGAAAGGGGGACAAACTAAACTGGATTGACTTCTTCGAATCATATTTCAGAAGATCAGCAATTAAAGGAACATAATAACTCTCAGATATGGATGCCATATATAGGGGGAACAGTTCTTAGTACTCAAGTGAAGTTAGTGCAATTCAGATATTGTGTCAATGAAGCTTGATCAAAATTTTCTGTCCTAATGCAAGAAGAATCTGAAGAATGGTTTTTGTTATCATCAATCTCTGGATTTATGCCTCTCTTTCTCGGAGTCATAAATAGGGGGAGATTGTTGAGACATGCATGTATATGGATGATGATGATAACAAATACCACAAGACAGAGAATGAATCAAGGAATCGAAGCTGATGAACAAATCAGGAAACTAACTAAAATGCAGATCAACAATAGCAATATCTTAAGAATGGAACTCTGCATACAGTTAGGAATTATTTCAGTAACAAGCCTGGAGATGCTAAAATCAGATATCAGTAATCAAAAGAGAGTTTGCTGTAACCATGCAAGTAAGTTCGAGAAATCAAGGAAAGAAGAGTTCGAGAAGTCATTCGAGAACTCTACACAAAGGGTCTATTCGAGAAGTTCTAGTTCGAGAAGTCGGAATGTTCTATTCGAGAAGTCTGCAACATGCACTAATCGAGAACTCTTAAAAAGAGCTATTCGAGAAGTCATTCGAGAACTCTTAAAGGAACTATTTGAGAAGTCTTCATTCGAGAACTCAAGATTCATATGTTCGAGAACTTAACCTGTTCTCACAATATTACCAGAGTTCTCTAAAGGAACATATCGAATGAAGATTAAACCCAGAATTACTTTGCAACCCGTGGCTTATAGACAGTGATCAATTACACAAAGGATGTTACGAGTAGGGAGTCAAATTGTAGATATTTGAAGGCTCAAACTCTTTCAAGTGAAAGGTGAAATCAGTCACTGTTTATCCGATTTCAAGGGCAACAAAAAGAGTGGAAGTAACCTCCAACATGATTACATTTCTACTGAAAGATTCAAAGGATATCTTGATAAATGCATAAGGATCAGTCGTTATATCTGGGAAGTTCAAGCCAGCTCAATAAGCAGAAAAGCTTATTGACTTTCAAAAGGATTATCTTTTTGATTAAAGCTACTTTCAGAGACAAAGATCCAAAGCAAAAAGATCTTTTGCATAAAGCATCACGTGGGCTTGGAAGGTAAGTCATTTCAAGAACTTAGTAACTTTTGAAGAAAGAAACATACACTGACTTGAAGCATGCTGGGATTGTCCAAATCAAGAAAAGAAGACTTTCAAGATAATTCCAGAATGGCTACCACTTCGAGCATGTGTGTGTGTGACAAGTTGTACCAGAAATGTATCATCACATTTTATGTAACTTTTACTTGTCTTCATATAGTTTTTAAATAAGCTGTATGAATAGCATAGTTTGAAGTGTGTAAAAAAAACACTGATCACAAGGCTGATAGCTTTAGGTTTTCTTGTAAACACTAAAACTTTATAATCCGCAATTGTGTATTCTTACGCAGAGAATTATCTTCAAATACAACCATCAGGTGGATTAAGCTTTCAAGCCAACCCACCTGAGATTTTTTATATCTCGTGTTGTATGTATGTTAGATAATCTATTTATCTTGTTTTCCTTTTTGTTCTCATAACTTTTAGTCTAAACCTCATCAATTCGAAAGAATTTAGTTGAGATTGTATTCAACCCCCCCCCCCTCTACAATCTCGTGGTGCTTAACTGGGAAATAACATAAACTTCGACCGCCACCGTCAAATTTCGGCTGCTATCACCATCAATTTCCGGTCACCCGTTTCATTTTCCTATAATTACACTATCTATTCTTCTTTATAAATTTTTAATCTCTTTCTTTCTTGGTACATACACATATGGATTGATGTACATATAACTGTAAATATCTATTGAAAATCTAAATTCGATTGTGACGATGATGCTATTAACTTTAATGAAGAGCAAATTCAGATCAGGCCAACTCTAACATGAATTTAGTAATGATTTTGATTCAATATTTTGATAATTATTATTTAAAGCAAGTGATTTTTGTACGATAACAGATCCAGTCAACTCTAACGTGAATTTAGCGGTAATTTTGAATGATTTTTTTAAAACTATTATTTAAAACTGATTTTGGTATGATATTGGTGATGTCAGAGGTGATGGCCGGATGTGGTGACAGGGAGGTCGTGACCGAATGTGGTTGTTATGTGATGATTGTGTTGATTTGCGTGATTATTGCTTAATTGTAATGATTTGATTTGATTATAGTGATTACTGTGTTGAATGTGGTGGATGTACGTTGAGGACGTGGATATGTATGGATTGATTAGTGAGTGTTACAAAATAAAAATTGGTTTAATTAAATGGATGGTACATTGAATAAAAAATAAACTGTTAGGATTATATCACAGAAGAGCATTATTCTAATTAATTAATCCCACCTATATACATATTCACAATATACTTAATCCTCGTATCATATTCATATAATTATTTATTAAAATAAATGTTTCAAATACTTTGGTTGATGTGGGCCAAATTTTTGAAACTAATAATGATATTATGTATAATTTAGTCTTTCGTCAAATTCGTTTAATAAAATTCATGTATTAACACAGAATTTAAGATAATATCGTAATAATATAGGTAAGTTATTCTTTTAGACTTGGATTAAATAGAAAAAATTATGAAATTTTATATCAAGATCTTAATACAATATTTTTTTACATGTCACATGATCATAATATAATATTATGCATTTGTTCGATAAATTTAAAATTTGGATTTCAATTTCATCTCTGTTGAATGGTTTTTTGAAATTATTATGTTAAATCAGTTTTAGTTTTAGTTCTATATTCTATCGACCAACTTATATATTTGGATTATATTCCTCTAATATTTATTAAATTTATTCTTTTATATTATATTAATAAAACTCCAATTTAGATTATTGAGAATCATTATTCACATAAATATTAAGATTTATGAAGATTATATTATTCAAAAACTATTCCTCTCATGTGAGTATCAAGATTTATGAAAATTATTTTATTTGGATAATATGTCTCTAATATTTATAAAATTTGCGAATAAATTTATATTTCAATTAGTTCAAGTATATAAACTATTTTACAAAATTTAGATTATTGATATATATGGAATTATATTTCACCTAGACATGATTTTTCTCTTCTATATTAATTAGAATAGGCTTCTGCGCCGGTGTGCGCGAGTGTGGCAGAGTCTGTTTAGAATATTACTATATTAGTATTTAAATATTAAAATAAAAATGATATAATAAAATCTAGGTCGTTAATTAAAGTTTAGATCTAATGATCAATATTTGTTTTGCGGTAGTACTGATAACTAAATATGCACCTTAT
Organism: Kitagawia praeruptora; assembly: GCA_037693485.1. Lineage (NCBI taxonomy): Eukaryota > Viridiplantae > Streptophyta > Magnoliopsida > Apiales > Apiaceae > Kitagawia > Kitagawia praeruptora. The sequence goes on along the minus strand of CM075348.1, from coordinate 48,948,211 downwards.
GCTTATTATATATACGATATAAATTGAAATACATATTTAATTATTTTTTAAAAATAGAAAGAAGAAGTGGGAGTGTGCGTTAGTGTGGGAAGAAGAGGATTATGTATTGATGATTGAATAAACATGTAGGCAATGCCCCAAAGAAACTTGTACCCCGAACCACCCTCCCCTAGTAGACACACTTGCTGTATCCACAGGAAACAATTTCATTTTTTACAATTCTTAGTTTACACAACCCCATAAGCATTCCCCTGTAGCATTAATCGAGCATTAGCATGCTCTGTTCCTAGTTTCTCTTCTCAATACTTGGCCACCCTACCTATCAACCTACCTAAATCCTGCCCCATCATTCTTCAACCAGCTCAATTTCAATGTCACTACATATAGCAGATTAGTCATAGTTATTTACTATACTCCCTCTGTTCGTAAATAATACTCCATTCGTTACTTCATCCCACCAATATCACCGCTTTGTTATAAAAATTTGTGGTTTGGGTTCCTTCTCTAACAATAAAATGTTGTTCCTTTACGGATGGATAGATTGTTTAATGTTTCATTCGTAGGTGTGTGACGGACTTGTTAATAATAGGTGGATGGTGGATATGTTGTCTAGAGCATGAGTTCGCATTTTAATTCGTAGAGGTTGTGCTGAAATTACTAAAGAATGTGGAAGCTGAATAATGGAGGCAGGCCAGGAAAAGTAACTACATCTATGTATCATTAAAGACTCCCGGTCACTGGCAAACATTTGTCAGGGACATGTTACACAACATATGGTTTCAGGATCGTTGGATCCAACGATCCTGATTTTAAAAAAAATTACACCGTATCGTAGAAACTTTCCGCGGTACAGAGTAATTACAAAAATGGCCCCTGTTTTCACATAAAAAATCTACTGTTCACCGTACCGTGAAAAATTTATGCGGTACTTGAACAGTGAAGACATTTATGTAATTTCTCCGTACCGCGGAAAATTTCTACGATACGGTGTAATTTTTTTTTAAAATCAGGACCGTTGGATCGTTGATCCAACTGTCCTGAAACCATATGTTGTGAAACAGTTCTATGGTAAATGTTTGCCATAGAACGGACTCCATCAAGACATGTTTAAAAGGCTTTTAGACTAATGACTTCATCTGTAAGACAGCATTAGGCCTTGTTATTTGTATGTCATCTTCAATCCCAAAGTCAGTGCCTTTATAACTTGTTGATTACCTTACCTGCCCCTGCTAAATTGTTCTTTAATTGTCTGTCTGCCCTGCTTAATTCATCTTCGGCTCTTCGCAGCCTCACAGCTCACTTATAGCTTGCATTGCATGCTACACTACCATCTCCAGATCACTAATTAAACACCTCCTCCTTGGTCAATGAGTTTTACTACATAGAGAACCTGTTCTTGTTTAAAATTTCACTCTACATGTTTTTTTTTCATGCTTAGATTGCACGCGTGTTTTCTAACCATGTTTTTTTGTGCACTTCTAGTCTTGTAGTAATACTACTTACATTACGCAATTTTTTTTTTATTTTTAGTTGTTTTTACTAAACTATCCAAAAATGTCAATTAAGTATGATGATTTTGTTGTTTATCATTCTGAAAACACATTATTCTCTGTACGAGTTTAAAGCACAGATTAAGCCACCGTCTAGACGGACGTTTAGGCAAAATCGGACTATGAAATGCTTCGATTTTATATTTGAATCGTACTAAAGTTAGAATTTTAGTATATTTTTATCTTACAGTACTTAATATTTGTCGTAAATTTGTTACAACAAACATTGGTTCCGGATCATATGCCTGCATTATGTACTGTATTTTACATTGTACTTGAGAAGGTTACAAACAGATAAACATACACCTTGATTATAGTATACACACAACAAACATAATTCTTCATCATTTGAAGTTACTAAAAAACGTAAACTCCCCTGGAGATGCATCAATGTCTTCCTTTCTTTGTCAAATAAAACGATTGGTCATTACACTGTCCTGTCTTGGTGTCTTGTCGAGCATCAATTGGCCGAATACATGGTGATAAAGAAGTGCTCATTAATGACCCCCATAAGGACACATAGATCCAAATAACAATAATCTTTTCAAAATTTACTCACTTTTACACCAATCACATCCAACTTACATGCAATTTTTTGTCACCAACAATAAAATTTTTACAAGCCATTTAAGCTTCTCCAGAAATTTCAAGCTTTTTTGTATGTACATACATATCTTCCATGGTCTCAAAAAGATGGAACATTCAACGGAGGACTCATGAGTCATGACATAACAGTCCCTACCAAAATACTAGTACCATTATCTTATTTTCAACTACTGTAAGAAAAAGTTATATTTTCTTGATTTGGTTAATTCAATGCATTTTTAGGGCCCCCTTTAGGATGTAAACACGACAAAGTATAAACTGTGATGCATGTAACATTTGTACTTCCCATTTGATAGATCTGAAAACTCCAAAAAAAATTCTTTCGTTTTTATTATTACTCAAACTAGATGATAACCCGTGCGAAGCAAGGGCTCGGAGATTTAGGTTAATTAATTACTAATTTTTTATTTAATTAAATATTTATAAAATTATATTATAAAATTATAAAAAAAACTATGTTATTTGCATAAAAAAATTTATGCGATTAACAAATTATAAACTTAGATTGTTTAATAGAAGTGCATGGAAACACGTTTCAGTTGTTTTCATTGAAAAATATTTAAGATAATTGATCGTAATCTTTTTTTATTCTAAGTTATAATAAAAAAAATTGCAAATACAATATAAGAATTATAATAATAATAAGATTTCAATTTTATTATGTTTTTTTAAAAAAATAACATATAATCGTAGGGAAGATTGTTCTAGAGAAGTGTATGGAAACTAGGGGTGAGCAAAAAACCGAATTAAAACCGAAACCGAACCGAAACCGGCCAAAACCGAACCGAAAAAACCGAAATCGTAACCGAACCGGCGGTTACGGTTTTTTATTTTTAAAAACCGAGACTTTTGGTTCCGGTTCCGGTTATAGGTTAAAACCGAACCGGCTAAAACCGAACCGAACCGATTATTAAAATAAATATAAAATTTATATAAATTTATGTTATGTATTATTAAAATTAATAAATATAATATATCTTGAATTATAATTAAGTTTCAATTTGTTAGGAAGATATAAACTAGACTCACCAACAACAAATAGTACCAGAATACCAGTAGTAGTAGTTTTGCATCACATTTTTTTTTTTGCCAAGTATGTTTGTTTAATTTACCTTTATCACTCAAAAATACTTCAACCTCTGACTGCAATAAGTTTGATATCTGAATAGTAGGAAGTATAAAGATTTCCTTCTGCTCTTGTAATGCAACATGTGAATTCCTGTTACTAGATGTGTATCATGTGCTATCAGGTTGTATAACTGGAATATCCCTTCCAATGCTCTGAATTAAGAAGTCTATGTCACCAATATGTCCTTTTTCAGATTTCAGAGAACAATGTGCAATGCTAAAGGAACATATTTTCATCCGGTTTTAAAACCGAAACCGAACCGTTACAAACCGAATCGAGGTTTTTGAAACCGAAACCGAAACCGAACCCGAACCGGTGGTTGCGATTTTCGATTTTAGAAATCGGGGATGTATGGTTCCGGTTCCGGTTTTACCCCAAAACCGGACCGAACCGGCCCATGCTCTACCCTAATGGAAACATGTTTTACTTGTTCTCCTTGAAAAATCTTTCGAAAAACTGATCGTATTATTTTTTGATTCTAAATTATGATAAAAAAAATTGTATTATAATTATAATAGGATTTCAATTTTATTATTTTCTTTAAAAAATAACATAGAATTATAAGGGAAATATGATTTTAGGGGTGAAACTATTTTTTTTATTTAAAGTTGTAATAAAAGAATTACAATTATAATTGGATTTCTATTTTATTAAAAAAACAACATAAAAATAGAATTACAGTAGAAATAGGATTGTAGGAGTGAAACCAAAAACAATGGAACCAAAAAACGGTACCGTTAAAAGGATGTTTCGCTTATTAATAAAGGTTATAGATACCTTTGAACGACAATTTTGACTCGTGTGCTAATGAGGGAGTCTTGTACGCAATAATCATGAAAGACTCCAATTTTTTTCCACAGAATTCATTCCTCTAGGCATACTTGAGATTCATAATGAGTTTGTGTGTTTAGATAGTCGCTGTCCTGTTTTTTGAACTTCAAATTATTGTATGTTATCACCACTTTGCTATCATGGCCTTGTGGGGGGGGGGGTGGGGGTGTTGAACATAATATCTAGCTTTACAAACGAAGAATTTGATTTGATTCTTTTCTCATTTCTTCGATTTCTTTTTTTTTTTTTTTTTACACAGACATGATGGGGGGATGGAAGAAGATGTTAAATCGCAATTGACAAAGAGTGTTTGGAACGATATACAAGCAAATGATGCTCTTACTGTGCACGAGTATGACAAAAATATCCAATCATGCTAATTAGTTTCGGTTTAAGCTTTTGTTGAATGACACACACTCTCAAACAAAAACATTTACATCAGTTTATTTGCTTAATAAAACAAACAAGATAAGTTATATTATAAAAAGCAATGAATTAAGTGAGATGCCATAACCATTTGGGAAGAAAACAAAAGAAGAAATGAGCGGAACAAAATTTCCTAAACTGAAGCTGTCAGCTCATCATGTTGTTCTGCTGCAATTAAACAAGAATGCAAAGCCTAATTTGAAGGGGATTGGACCTTCTTTCTATGGTGTGTCGCACACCAACTTTTGGGCAGTGTGAAATGATAGTTGTATATTTTGTCCAAGTGCCTACATATACTCCCTCCCAGCCAATTCTTTACATGGGAGCTGGACACGGAGACCAAGAATTAGGGCTGTAAATGAGTCGAACCGAGCCGAACTCGTAACTGTTCGTGTATCAGCTCGTTATAAATACATCGAACACGAACTCGAGCTCGAACTTTGATCGAGCCAATATTTTTGTTTGTGTATCGACTCGTTAAGAAATTTTTTATTCACGAACATGTTCGCGAACAGTTCACGAACATGTCTAACGAGCTACTATTCTCGAACATCTCATAAATAATGTTCATGATTTCGTGTACATGAACACTTCAACCTTTTTTTTCTAGAAAATTTTTAAGGCAAATAAAATTGGGGGATTAAACATTGAAAACTCAAAAAATGCTTCGAATTTAGACTTATCAAGTAATCAAATTTGGATCAAGTTTAGTTAATACATAACGAACTAATGTTATAATTTATAATGTAACAAATGTATAATTTAAATATTATTAATAAAAATAATATATAAATTTAAACAAAAAAATATAATGAATAGACAAAATAAAATAACATATTACTTCGTCACATTTACTTATACAATTATTTATAAATTATCATCAATTCAAGAACTCCCGTTAAATGTTAATAAAATATGTTCACGAACATATATATATATATATAAAATTATCATCAATTCAAGAACTCCAGTTAAATGTTAATAAATTATGTTCACGAACATATATATATGAAGTTTGTGCATAAACTTATTCATGAACCATATTTACGAACAAGGTTCACGATCTATATTAATGAACTTGCTCATGAATTATATAATCGAACTTGTTCGCGAACTTTCGAGCCGAACTATGTCGTGTTCGTGTTCAGCTCATTTACGAGACGAACCTTAAAATCGTGTTCATGTTCGACTCGCTTACAAATCGAACCGAACTCGAATCGATCTTTTTTCGAATCGGACACCGAACTGTTCGTGAGTGTATCGACTCATTTACAGCCCTACCAAGAATAGTGGATGTAATATTGTTAAAATAAATGAAGTAGTGGGTGTAATAGTGATTTTATTATTAAAATAAATGAAGTAGTGGGTGTAATAATGTAAAGTGTTGAAAATGTAAAGTGAAGTAGTGGATATAGTAATGTATTTTATTGTTAAAAGTTACTATTTTTGGTAATGTAAACAATTGGTGGGACGTCCCAAAAAGGAAATTGTAAAGAAATGGATGGGACAGAGGGAGTATATTTTAGGTCTTTTTTCAAAGGCTTAAGAGCATCTCCAAGGGCGACCCTTATTTTGCTTCCCTAAAATATACTCCCTCCGTCTCGATAAACATTTCCCGTTTGACTAAAAACACGGGTTTTAAGAAAAAGTGGGTATTGAATATTATTGTAAGAAGTAGTGGATATTGAATATTATTTTTAAGGAGTAGTGTGTATTGAATATTGTTTTTTTTGGGTAGTGGGTGAAGTAGTGGGTATTGAATATTATTTTTAAGAATTAGTGGGTGGAATAGTAGGTATTGAATATTGTTTTTTTGGAATAGTGAGTGTTGAATATTATTTGTAATGATTAGTGGGTGGAGTAGTGGGTATTGAATATTATTTTTAAGGAGTAGTGGGTATTGGATATTATTTTTTATGGCTTAAAATAGAATGGAGAAGAGTATTTTGATAGTCCCGATTTAGTAAACAGGAAACGTTTTAAGAGACGGAGGGAGTACTAAAATAATAATTACCTAAAAGATAGAGAGTCAAAAAGTTGTTTTACTCCAATGTTATTACCTATATTCCTTACCTATAATTAAAAAATATTATTTATTCAATATTTTAAGTAATATAGAAAAGAGATGGAAGTGTTGAAGATATTTATGTTAATATTATAAGAAAACAATGATGATATGGAATTATAGGGGTTTGCTTTCCTCTCTCCTAAATAAGGGGTTCGATTTTCTCTCATCTAAAAATTATTATACGGGATAGGGAGCTGCATTGAAGTGTTGATTGTGTTGTTTTTAAAACCAAATCCCTAAAATGTGTCCAACTAGGACAAATATAGGGGATTTTTAATCTTAAAGTATCATTGTACTGGGTTTTCAAACCTTAAAATTTGGGTATTTGAAAATAAAAATCTCATGTATAAGTTTTTTGGGAAAAAAACCTTTCAATCCTAAAATCATTAAAAACAACTAAAATCAAGGGTAAAACAATAATAACACAATTATTCACTAGTATTATATAAATATAAAATTTAATAGAATAATACACTAACAATAGTATGATTAGTTTTATATATTATTTTAAAGAGAACATTTAAGGTAATTGATGTAATTTTAAATTATATGCAGATTCAAGCTAATATTACTACTAGTAATATAGTTCCTGTTGTTGGTTTTGATGAGGTGGGAGATTGAATTGAAACAAGATCTGAAGTTTTTAAGCAAGTAACAGAACCACCAAAGAGCCCTCCATGAAAGTCTAATGAGAAAAAATATAATTTTTTCCATTATAATTATAATTATTGGGTTACAATTTTGAATAGATTGAAAGCTGCAAGAAGCGGGATTAGAATTTGCAAAGAAGTGATTTATTATTTTGCCCTATTTATTTTTTAAACATATTGTTGTTAGGACATGTGTAGTCTCTCGGTGTGAGGGATAAATGGAAACTTACGATCACAGTAGAACCTCGACAAATTAATGTTCGATAAATGAATAAATTCGTCTAATGAATAAATTTCTTCGATCCCAACTTAGTCCAATGAACTTAACGAATAACCTCGCTTAATGCATTAACGAATAAATACAAATGAAGTCTTTATAGGCCCTATGTAAATATAAATGAATAATAACTATATTTCCAATAATATATCATGAATACATTTCATCCAATGATTAATTTTCAAACACAATAATAAGTCATATTTTTTCGAATAATGCCTCCAAAGTTGATTGTTTCTTTCCTCCCCCAAAATGCATCTGATTCTTGATTTTGTGTAAATCATGCACCACTTTTGGAATATTTTGATCATATTGCATCAGGTAATTTTTTATGCAAAATGATATAATTACAAAAAAAAACTAAAAATATCATCTAAATGAATTATTATTCATTTATCGATAAATAAATATTATATTCATTAATCGATAAATAAATAATCTCGTCAAATGAATTTTTTTTTTTGTCCCCAAAGGTATTCATTTATCGAGGTTTAACTGCATATCTAAATTTATATAACTGTAATCTCTTCACTACATTTAACCTCTATAAAATCATCTATAATATGCTAATAAATTGACGCAAACCACAATGAATATATATATATAATCATTATTTTTTCGTAAACTTCAAATTACAACCATGCTATTTATTTATTCTAAAAAAACAAGTTTTGATATCATATGGCATTTTTTTTATACCCTAAACTAGGAAGGTTTTTTTTCCCCAAAAAACTTATACATGAGGGTTTTATTTTTAGATATCCAAACTTTGAGGTTGAAAATCAAATAGAATGATACTTTAAGGTCAAAAATCCTCTTAAGCCTTTTTAAAAAATAGGGTGTAATCTTTGCAACCTAGTTTGCAATTCCAAATGCAACATTTACAATCTGGTTTACAACCTGTTTTGCAACATTTGCAAATCTGCAATTTTAGGTAGTATTTTTGAAAATATTTTCAAAATTTTAAGTAATTTTCTAAATATCCCTATATTTTATATGTTAGGTTGGAATGGGCCAAATCTAACTAAATGCTTAATTATTCATGATCTCGTATTCACGAATAATTCAATTTTTTTTACAACTTTTTCAATGCACTAAAATAAAAAGAAAGCAGGGGATTAAACCTCGAAAATTGATCACATGCTTGGTCTACACTTATGATATTATAAATATTAATTTTAATATGTTATTGGAAAAAATTGAACCTTAAATCTTCGTATATAATAATTTTTAGTATTAAATATAAATTAAAATGTTATTTGCGGGAATCAAAACTTTAATTTTTTTTGTATTAAATATAAAAATATGTTGTTAGCGGGACTCGAACTTTAGACCTCTGTATATAACAACTTTTAGTATTTTATATCTAACGGTTATGATCCATTTGAATTGAAAATCTAACGGTTATGAATAGTTTGGTTAACCAAACTATAAACTACAAAATATCTCTAATTTGCTTCTTTGAATTAAAAATCAATAAAACCGGGGTATAGGTTTAACAAAATAAATAACGAATAGACAAAATATGTTAACATATTTCATAATTAAACAAATATATATAATTATTTAATAATAATTGTGAATTTAAGAACTCTTTTAGAATATTAATAAAAATATGTTCACGTACTATTTTATTTTATGTCCGAATTCAATTAATTTATAAAATGTATTCATATTTAATACATTAGCAAATCAGGTTAATTTATAAAACGGAAGGAATCTCTTTCTCATGTTAGTCGTAATTCAATTTATAAAATCGGAGGAATCTCTTTCTCATGTCAGTCGTAATTCAGGTTACGACCCATGAATTGGTTAAACATATATTTCGGATAAATGATAAGTTTTTGTGAAAGAAAGAATGTCTCATTTTTCTTTCCTTCTCGGATTATGTAAATTTTATCTTTTAAAAGAAATCGTTTCATTTATGCAAAAAAAAAAATCATTAGCAAATCAAATCATCAAATCGAATTCTATGATGTGTTAACACACCATATATTCAACCACAAATGTATCATGCCATTAGGAATTAGGATTGGATTTCCCTCCTCATGAAATTTGTCCGGTCTTTTCGACTCATCAGGATAGAAAAAACTGGATCCTCTGACTTATCTCAAGCCTATCCCGCCCTATCATTTAACTAATGGCTCCGGATTACGGTAAACGTATGTCATAGACCTGTTATATAACATACTGTTTCTGCATCGTTAAATCAACCATCCAACGTTTATGGTTTAAAAAAAATTGTCATCGTATCGTAAAAAGTTTCTGCGATACGGAGAAATTATCAAAATGTCCTCCTATTTTCACACCAAAAATCTAATGTTCATCGTACCGCAAAAACTTTCTGCAGTACGGAGAAATTACCAAAATGCCCCATATTTTCACATAAAAAACAGGGACATTTTGGTAATTTCCCCGTACCGCAGAAACTTTCTACGATACGATGTCAATTTTTTTTAACCCCCACCCATTAGATGACTTATCCAACAATACATAAATAGTATGTTGCATTGCCATAGACAGGGACCTTAACTAATTACTCCCTCTGCCTCTTTATACTTTGCCCATTTGAAATGTCGGCCCTGTTCATAACATGAGACAAATTACTAATTTACGTTTAATCTATAAGACCAAATATAGTCATGAGTGATCTTGTTGGATTCGTATTTATGAGTACTTTAATACAGCGAAGTTTTTATATTTAATACTAATACGAAATTGAAGATATTAACGATCAAAAGTATGCGTTGGCAAACGTGTCCAACTCAAATGGGAAAAGTATTTAGAGACAGAGGGAGTAACTTACTATATATACAGTTTGAATTGCTCAAATGATGGCTTTGATGATCTTTTCTAGAATGCAAAAGATTCTGGTGCAGTTGCTAAGATAATATTAATAAACCCTTGTTAGTTGAGTGAAAAAAATTAGCAGAAATTTGATGACCCCACCCGATTTGCAAATAAAAACATTTTGTTCATGTAGTAGAACCCGGGAAGTTAGACTAAAATTCCCATTGAATTATGAGTAATGAATAATTAAGCCTGAGTGTAAAACGACAAAATGAACCGGTTTTTATCATAGTGAACAAGAAAAATCAGCAGAGTGTGCTTCAAGTCTAAAGTAGCAGCAAAGGCTCTGCAACTTTTTGCTCTTTAAATTCCCCATTCAAAGGCAATGAAATTTTGGGAATTCCATCAAAAATTCCCTCCTTTATATACAATGTTGTACTCCAGTAGTTTGGATCATTTCAAATTTCAACAGCCCTTTCCAATGTTTATGGCTTTTTATCATACATCTAATCAAACACCTAATGAGCTAGAGTAATACTTGTTTAGTTAGTCACTAGTTTTGAGTACTTTGACTCACTTGTGACCTAAACTTAGAGGGTGTTTGGGATTGCTTAAAATAAGTTACTTTTAATTTAATGGGGGTGTTTTTAACTTAAAGGAAAAAGTGAAGTTGTTTACTTTAAGTTGAATGAAAGTGTTTGGGTAATTTTACTTAAAGTTAAATGGGGGTTTAATAATTTTGATTTAAAGACAAATTTGACTTTAAAAAATTTAAAAATCATAATATTTAAACTTTACAAGAATTGTGAAAAAAGAAAAAAAAAAAAAAACTCCATAAGTCATAAGTCATAAGTCAAAAGTACCTAAATGAAACTTCTGACTTAAAGCAGTTTTTTAAAGTCGTGGTTGCCAAACACGCAGAAAACAACTTAAAGCCAGCTTTTGCTTTAAGTTGGTTTGCCAAACAGGCTGTTAATGTGTGACATCTTTCGGTCATGTACTTTAGGAGCATGGTATCTTTAGAGAATTCAATAGGGTTCTCTTTTGAGATTTTCTTGCTTGCATTTGCAGGAACAGAGCCTTTTCAAGAAACTCAAAGCTCAACCCAAACAAAACCAATACTATTCATTTAGCTAGTGCTGTCTGTGCAGTTGACTGTGTGTATTTTAAAGCAGCTTCTCACCGAAAGGCTTTGATTTCAAGTCTATGACCAACAACTTCATCAATCCCATGCATATGCATACCCCTCTCTCTCCCTTCAAGTCATGTAAAAGATTGTCCAAGGAAAAAGAGATATATGGAGGCTTCTGATGACTAGGTTCTAGGACCCATTTATTCTCTTCTTTAACCTAGTAATTAATTGTCTCTCTTTTACAAGGTAACCAATCTATGCTACCACATTAGTAATTTGCATGTCCACCGCCTTGTTTCATGTAATTTCCTCCTTAATCTGATATTTTCTTTTACATGTATAACCAAGACCAAAAATTTACGGACAATTACATATTTTACATGAACAATTTACTATAGTCAAAAAAGTAGACATAAAATAGATTTTTCATATATTTATTTTATGATCCATTTTTACTTGAAGAAATAATTAATAGATGATACTTTTCATATATTTTTACGGGGTGTTGATCTTTAATATGAATAAATTATTGTGTTTACTATTTTTTCAGAAATTAGGGGATCTCAAGCACCCGTAACCCTCTAGTTCCATCATTCAATGTAACTGTGTCTGCATTGCCCCCATGCACTTTCAATTGCTTGGATGGAGGTTCTGTCCTCTGTTCATAACTATAATTATTTTATGAATTAATTGTATTAGCTTAAAACCCGTGCGATGCACGGAATTTTTTTAATATTATAAAAAAAATTATTAACTTTTTTTAAATATGAAAATGCAATAGATTTTAGTTGAAAATGTAATAAGTTATTTAATAGTAATTATAAAATTATTATTTTGTTTTATTAAATAGAATGCCCGTGATATAATTGTAAAAAAAGAGGATTTAGTTAGAGAAAATTAAAAAGGTAATATATTTTAGGTGAAAAGGGTAATTGATTAATTTATAGTAATTATAATTTAATTACGTTATTTTACAAAATAAATTGCTCGTAATATTTTTAGAAAAGAAGAAATTAATGTTGCTCGTGATATTTCTAAAGAGGAATTTTAGTCAGATAATATAGGAAAAAGATGATACGTTTTAGCTAAAAAGGATAATCGTTAATATTAGTATTATAATATTATTATTTAATTTTATTAAATAGAACCGTCCATGATATAATTGGAAAAAGAGAAATTTTAGTTTGAAAAAATAAAAAAAGGTAACGTGAAAATTAAAAGGTGACATACTTTAGGTGAAAATGGTAATTGATTAGTTTATAGTAATTATAATTTAATTATTATTTTACTAAATAAAATTGCTGGTAATATTTTTAGAAAATGAGAAATTAATATTACCCATGATATTTTTAAAAAAATGAATTTAATTAGAAAAAATAGAAAAGATGATACATTTTTAGCTGCAAAGGTAATCGGTTAATTAATAACATTATAATATTATGATTTTATTTTTATTAAATAGAATCGCCCGTGATATAATTTGAAAAAGAGAGATTTTAGTTAGAGAAAATAAAAAAGGTAACTTGTTTTAGCTGAAAAAAGTAACCCGTGATATAATTGTGAAAAAAAATAATTTAGTTACAGAAAAGAGAAAAGATAAAAAATTAATTTATTAGTTAACAGTAATTATAATTTGTATTTTAATTAGATAAAATATAAAAGATATTACATTTTACCTGAAAAATGAAACTGCTTAGTTATATATAAAAAAAAAAGGTAACATGTTTAACTTGAAAAAGTGGATTGATTAGTAAAGTAAAAAATTTAGTTAAATAAAATATAAAAGAAGATTTTTAAATGGTAACCCGTGATATAATTGGAAAAAGTGATATTTTAGTTAGAAAAAAGAGAAAAGATAATTTGAATGAAAAAAATTAATTAATTAGTTAATAGTAATTATAATATGCTTTTTAGTAAGATAACATATAGAAGATATTATATTTTACGTGAAAAAAGAAAACTGCTTAGTTATTAAAAAGAAAAGAAAAGGTAATATGTTTATCCTGAAAAAGGAAATTGATTAGTAAAGCAAAAATTTTAAAGGTAACATGTTTAACCTGAAAAAGGAAATTGATTAGTAAAGAAAAAAATTTAGTTAAATAAAATATAAAAAAAAATTTATCTGTAATCAAGTAAGGGTAAATAAGTAAAATCAATAGATACCAACCAATCAACCAAATTTTTAATGTTTCGACTTTTATATAATAGTATAGATTCAACAATTCCAAGACACCTGCTTCGCAGATTGATTATCTTATCAAATTCCACTCTTACAGCTGGGGCATTGCAAATAAGTTAATCACAAAGGAGCAACAGCAAATATGGTTTTCCAACCCACTCCAAGTGATCAGATCAAACATCAGAATAACCAAACATAACATCATCTCCTACTGGTCAGAAATTTCAGAAATTGTAGGATTTATAGACGGGGCTTGGATGAAAGATGAATCTGGCACAATTAAAGCAAGTATTGGAGGTTTCTTAATGAAAACTTCATACTCATTACTGTTCACTTTCTCAGGAATAATCAAGGCTGACACCCCTTATGAAACAGAACTTGCAGCACTGATTTTCATTCTAGACCAGGTGGAAAAAAGTGAGTTCAAAGATAGCAGCGTGACGATCTTCTCAGACTGTAAGCATCTAGTGAATAATTTGTATTCTCTCAGAACAAATCATTCAAGGTTCATTGGTATAAGCAGCATGCTACACAAGATTAATTTGGTGCACGTAGAGAGACATCTAAACATGGAGGCAGATAATCTTGCGAAGGAGGGATTAAAGAGAAGAAAATTAATCTTTGGATGGCTATAGTCATCTTTCAATCAAGATAAATTGACAACAGTGTCATTGCTTTTTAGTTCCTTCAGTGGTGTAGCCCAAATAACCCTCCAATCCACTCGTTTAGGCCCATCATGAAATTCCTTCTACAGTCTTATGCATATCTATGGGTCGGGTAAGCCTGTTCTAACTAGATTTTATTCCCGTTACGAACATACAGTGTTTTCTTGTGATAGTAGTAGTTGGTTGCAAATACTTAATGATGGGTTAGGTTCAAATTAGCTCATATCAGCAATAAGTGTACACAGCAGAGCATAAATATAGATATATCCTCAGAGATTTCCCCCATATTTTTTGATTAAAGTGGCTCGATAGATGGTGGTATTCATTTTATTCAGAAGGATATTCGGCCGCATCCACAGTTTTCATTAATCAGCTTCTAGATGAACTGCAGTCGTACTACTGTGCAACAACAGGTGGAGCACTTCTAATTGGTCAGGGGTTCTTCTATTAATGAGCATAATCACTGGAGTTATAGTTCAAATCTCTCTCATTTATGTCAAAACCAGGAGAGGTTAGAGATATTAACTGATATTACCTAACCATTACAGAACTTCAGTAGTTACTCCACTTTAGCAGCCCTATTTATACTCACCTTCTTAATTCCTAGAGTACTCACCCTTCAGTTTAACCATACACTGCTCCCAAAACTGCTTTAGCATGCCTATTCACTGGATACCACCTCCTCCAGGTGCTCTCAAAATAAACGTTCATGGCACTTACTCGGCAATCCCTCTGCCAAACAGTAATAATACGGGCATTGGTGCGGTCTACAGAGATGCAATGGGCCAACTTAAGATGCTTACTATAGGAGTGATTCCGCGCCTTACTAGGGTGGGAAATCAACTCTGGGCGATCTACAGCGCCATGCGAAGAGCTTTTAAAGAAGGTTATCGCAACGTTATTATCGAAAAAGACAACAGAGATGCCTTCCTAGCAATCAAGAACTTCCATCTGGGAGCACCAGCTTCTATTTACCATCTAGTGAACCAGATTGATCTCCTGCTAAAGAATAACTCCTGGCTTTGTTCGATTGGATTTGTGTTGGCAGTTCGCAACAAGGTGGCCCGTTATGCTGCTACGCTAGCGATGGAAGTTTGTGATAGGCTATACACAGTTGATCACCCTGTTGGAGGAGTGGAAGAGTTGTTGGACTGGGATCTAGGGTTAGGGGTGGATCACCCAGACTTTGAGGATGTCTTTCTCCCCAATAATGCTCCTGATCCAGTTGATTTCGATGGTGGTGTGGTGTTGTCAGACCAGATAGATGATCTGGGACTAGGTCAAGAGGATGCACCTCTTGCAGTGGCTATGGAAATGGAAGAGGACGAACGCCATCTGGAAGTGGAAGATATAAGGGAGGAAATCCACCGCGCTGATCATGGAGTAAGTCTTCTTGCAACTGATCCCCCTCTAGGGGATCTAGACTAAGGACTTTGATGGATTATGAATCAGACAGTGGCTCCTCAGGATCTCTAGTATCTAGTTTTTCAGTGCAACATTTTGGATGAATGCAGTTGTAATAGAGTTGCAGTGATAGGTAGTGGCGAAGTTTATCTACAATAAGTTAGTTTCAGTCTATGTATCATGTGTGCTTAGCATGGTGGTTGTGGCGTAGTCCACAAAGACTATGCATGCCTTGCTACTGTCTGTTGTAACATGGTTTCTAATATATTTGCTTATCAAAAAAAAAATGAATAAGGAAACTGAGCACACTAATATTGATGATTGATAAATGATCACCTCCATATATGTAGAAGTTCTTTGATTTTCTTAAATTTGGTTTTGGAATGTACTATATATAAATGTACACCTCTACAAATATTCCTGAAAAAGAATAGCATGTTTAGAGTTTTTTGTTAAACAAAGTAACTTATCAATAATCAACCTTTTCTTAGAATATAAAACAACAAAAAAGATGGATGCAATTTCATAAAATATAAAAATTGGTCTTTCTGTAATATAATTTGTAGAAAGTGACGTTGAGAAAATGTTATTAGATTAATGAACTATTTTTAAGTAAAAGTAACTAGCGTTCTACCCGTGCTATGCACCGACCGATAAATTGTATTAATAAATTAATATAAATATATTATTTTAATTTTTATTTATAAAATATATAATTTATTGGAATGTTAATTAACGTAAGTATAAAATTACTTATCCATGAATTCATACCAATTGAATTAATATTAATAATATGAACCAATCATCAAAACAAATACAACCTCCTTGAAAAGTTCAAAATCCCTCTTTATTATTTTTTTTAAAACTTAGCTTTCATTTTATTTCTCTCTTTGTTAGAGAATATTTCTACGTATCATGTTAACAAATTTTTCACCCATATTATGAGAATTCGGTATATTTATTAAATATTGAATATTTAAAATGTTTATTATATTAATTTATTGATAATATTTGTATGGTCGTGGTTAATTTTTCGATTACATATTAAAAATGTGTAGAAACTTAATCTTCACAACTCCAATAAATCATTCGACTGTCTATCAAAAAAATGTTGCATTTTTAGCGATATGAGAAAGGATGTCTACTGTGCAAGATATATGAAACGAACGTAGTTATAACAATAGAAATTTTCATCTAATCTAGTTTGTTACGTGATTGTTCAATATCATTTTTACAAAATATATGTCCTTTTATTAATGAATTAATTTATACAATAAAAAAAATTATCAATTAACCAAACAAATTCAATATATCGCGCTATTGGAGTAACATGTAATTGTTGGATTTTATGGTTATTGCCCTTAGCTTATTTGTAAATACAATTTAAAATGTGCATTTTCAGTTTGAAAGTTTGTATTTTGGTTTTTTATTCTTTTCCAGTAAAACATGGAATAATAAATTTTAGTTTTCTTTTATTCTTAAAATAAGACATATGAAAATGAGTATCACATATCTTTTTTTAATTTGACTAACTTGTGAAAATAAGCTACTGTCCATAAAATTAAAATCAAATGTGAAATATATAAACACATCATCACATTGTTATATATGTGTCCTGGAATTCAGATTTTGGGTTAAATAACATGAAATTCATTTTTCTTAACAGAAGAAATTCATGTCATGTACTTTAGGATCTTGAAAGAAAATGACATGATATTAAATCGTGTACCCGAAATTAGAACACAAAATGACACTAAATTACACAAATATTTTCTTGTGCACGAAATGAAATGAAATACGCGAATAGAAAAAATATAACAATTATATGAAATATTACTATGTATCCAAGTTATGTAAATATATAATTATATGTCTTAGAACAACATTGAGATGTTACAAAACAAAACTAAGAGTAGCATGCATGGTGTAAAGTCTCCGAAACAAAATGAAACCCTCCTTTTTATTTTTTTTTCTTATTTCTCGTTAACAAATATCTCTCTTTGTGTAGAATCTTTCTACCAATTTATTTAGTTTTTTTAGCCATTTTTATGCTTTGTTGATATAAAAAAATATATAGTCAATCAACCAAACAAATTCAATATATGCTTTTAGGTTAAGAAATGAGAATTGATATTATTACTTTAATTCAAGAGTACAAAATTCAAAAAGGCACCCTTTCATTAAAAACAATATACAATTTTAAGTGTATCAACCTTTTTATTTATCATTATTAATAATTTTATAACAAAAACTGTAGTTGTTGCTCTCTCTCTCTCTCCACATTTCCCAAAAGATGCTAAACTAAAGTTTAGGAGCTGGTAAAAGTTTTTTAAGTTTTTTTTTAAAATTTTTATATTGATTTTTCTTTATTTTTCAATAAAAATATCATTGAGAGTCTAGTACCCCGTTACCCGTTGGTGGATTTTATCAACCAAAATATTAGATCTTGTACTAACTCCTTGTAAATGATAAGCCTTATTTTCTTTTCCCTGATTTTAATTTGGCTTTCACTAAATATATCTTTTTACTGAGAGTTTAATATCATGTTCGTGAATTTTGTCTACCTATATATTAGATTTTGTTATATTAATTCACTGATTTGGATAGTATACAATCATAGTTCAGGTCGATTGTTTGAATACATTATGACAAATCAGATATACAAATTCCTCACGTTTATAAAAAATTGTTATATTATCTCGCGGAAAAGACAATATAATTTAGTGACATAAGCTAGAGCTGTACCATAATTGAAAATCTGTTCAACGATTGGATAAAGGAAATTAGTGATATAATTTACTATGTGTTTTTTAAATTTTAATTGTTTTTGTAGATGTTATATGCCCTTTTATTGATGATTTTTACAGGTTTGATTATTTTTGTGTATAACATATATCCTTTTATTGACGAATTAATTATTAATAAATAAATAGTGATTTATAAGAAAATTTGTGCTAAATTGACCAATTTATTAGGGAAATATTCACTAACAATATTTTCACTGACTCTATAATATTTTTTATTTTTTGATTGATAATTTATACACCAAATAATGTAAAGTACTATTTAAGAGTATATTTAATATTTTGAATAACTCAAATATATTGTCAGGTTAAATTTTTTTTCCATTAATTATTGCATAGTTCAAAAATTTCGTAATTAAAATGTTAAAAGATGATTTGTTTAAAATTCATTCTAACATTTTAATTGGTTGATTAGCTTTTTCTATGATTGAATTATTTAATACTTTACATAACTTAAATTTTGAATGTATATTTAGAATAGTGTGGTAAATAGTTTTTTATTTTTAATAATTTTTAATTCATTATTTTAATTGTAACTTATGATTTTGAATTGAAAGTTTGAGATATCAAAACATATATTATAAATATAATAAATTCATGTATTAGTGTATAAATTTTTAAATTAAATAATTATTGTATTTAGAATAAATTGTTAAGTAATCATTGAATAACATTGACAATCCAACATTGTAAAAAAAAAACGTTTATCTATAGGCACACCTAATAATGTAAACAAATCAGTATAATGTGATAAGGATTGATGCCAACAATTTAGTAAGTCGCTGAAATATTGAAATTTGCTACTGAATATTCTAATGGGAATGAACTCTGACATAATCCGGACCCGGACCGGGGATGATGATAACCTAAATCATTTTTTTTTTGTCAGAAACGTTTTTATGTTGAATTTATTGGACAATTAAAACACAACACATATAATACATATATACAATTGAAATAAAAAGATAATCTGTCCAAGTATAGAATGACATATAATAAAAAATATATATAGTAGTACCTTAACCGAAATTGATATGATTTAGCTATTAGAAAAATTGATGCATCCACTTAGTTGATCAAAGTTTGCTAAATGGGGAATAAGGAATAAGCGGCATAGATTAAATTGATTTAAATTTAATAGATTCTGATTGATGTTAAAATAATTCACAATCTTGTGATTGGTTAACTAATACATGTTATATTCGGGTATCCCTTTTTATAATTTATAATAAAGGATGTTCAAAAACAATTCATAACTAAAAGATATATAACAATATGTAATATACTGTTATGTGGATTTATAGAAACTAATATTTACGGTTAATAGAAATCTTTTATAATTAAAAACCATGTGATATGCGAAGTTATTAAATGAAGATATTTTATATTTAAATTTAATGTAACCGCGATTAGTAAATTAGAATAAGCATGGTAAATAATAAAAATTTGTATATGATTTATTGATTTAAAATTTAGAAGTAAATTCTGATTGTTTCTAAAATAATTTTAATTTTTTGATTGGTAATTTATTCACCAACCAGTAATAATACTCTTATAGTGTATATTTAATAATTAAAATATATGTAGTGTTCGTTTATATGAATTTATTAATTATTTTATTAACAAATTATTAATTATTTATTAATTATTTTAAAAAATCGAGTTTTTGAAGATATTAATTTTTTCCAAACTATTTAAAATTTGTTCAAATCCAATTTTATAGTGTTGGCTTATATGCATTTATTAATTAATTTTATTAACAAATTATGAATAGATATATTTTTGAGTTAATAATAAAATCAAAATTTTGAAGGTATGGATTTCAAATTCGATTTTACAGATTTTTGGTTAAATTAAATTATAATTATTCAATATCGATTATAATTGTACAATATATAATATAAAAATCATATGATAATATGATTGTGATTGACTTTGTATTAAAAGAGTGGTTAATTAATGAATGATAATTATGAAATTTAATTTAAAATATATATTAGTATATCGTGATTGATTTCAAATTAAAATTACGATTTTCTAGTAAATATTTTTTGATTTAAAAAATATGTATTTGTGGATATATTTAATAAAATCAATATTGTATTTAAATTCGTTTATATGAATTTATTAATTATTTTATTAACAAATTGTGAATAAATATATTTTTGAACAAAAAAAATCGAGTTTTTGAAGATATGGATTTTATCCGAGCTATTTAAAAGGTGTTCAAATCCGATTTTGTAGTATTAGCTTATATGCATTTATTAATTAATTTTATTAACAAATTATGAATAAATATATTTTTGAGCTTATAAAAAAAATCAAAATTTTGAAGGTATGAATTTTATCCAAGTTATTTAAAGTCAGATTTCAAATCCAATTTTTTCTGATTTGTAGTTAAGTTAGATTATAATTATTTAATATCGATTATAATTGTACAATATATATTATAAAAATCAATTTATAATGAATGATAATATGATTGTGATTGAGTTTATATTAAAAGAGTGCTTGATTGATGAATGATTAATTATGAAATTTAAATTGAAATATATAGTGGTATATTGTGATTGATTTCAAATTAAAATTATGATTTTCTAGTAAATAATTTTGATTTAAAAAATAAATATTTATAGATATGTAATAATTTAAATATATCCATAAAATCCATAAATATATTTTAAAATCCATAAAAATCATCATAAATCCATAAATAGATTTGTGGTGGTGATGACTTCCATCTGCAACTCCCTGAATTCGATGGATCATGGATTCATTGATAACAGTATTGCCACCATGAACAACGATGCCATGGACAATTCCTGGTATGATATGCTAACAAATTCATGCGGGCAGTTACCGGTACTATAAAATAAAATGACCGATTTTCAAGCCTTTTTTTTAGAGTAGATGAGTAATATTGTGAGTCAAATAGCATACTTAGAAACGATATTTAATTATAATTAAAATATATAGTGCTATATCGTGATTGATTTCAAATTTAAATTGTGATTTTCTAGTAAATATTTTTTAATTTTAAAAATAGGTATTTATGGATATATTTAATAAAATCATTATTGTATTTAAATAAGAAGTGTTAACTAACCATGGTTAAAGAGGTATGGTGATATTTTAAATAAGGAAATATCTAAATTTTAGGTATTAGCTCTGATTGGTCCTAAAATAATTCCTTGATTCTGATTGGTTAACTTACGTGTGGTAGACTCAGGTATGATAATAAAAGGAAAGGATTGCGTTTTTCCTTCCCCTAAATATAGTTAAACTGCTCAAAATTAATATTTTATTAAAATGATAATCTGTCCATAATAATTAAAAAAGTAAAATATATAAATCCTACTATGTTATAATTTTTCTAAAATAATGATCTTTTCGATTTCAAAAATGTTATTTTAGAAGAATTTTAATGTAAAAATACATGTGAACTGTTAAGTTTTTTTGAACACCCACAATCCATATTTTGGACAAATATGGATTAAATAGATGTGAGTTCTTCCTTGGTGATGGGCAGCACATTTGTTTCTTTTTTTGTTCTGTTTTGTTATAGTCCTGACTGGCAATTTTAATAGTTGTGTTTAGGGCTGTAATTCGAGTTCGAGCCGGGCGAGTTCGAGCCGAGCTTTAAATCGAGTCGGGTTTTTTTAAACGAGTCGAGCCGGGCTCGTTTATTAAACGAGCCGAAAATTTCCGCCGAACTCGACTCGTTTAATTTCACGAGTCGAGTCGAGCCGGCTCGTTTAGCTAAACGAGCCGGTTTTAACGAGTCGGGCGAGCCGCTCGTTTAATTTTACACTTAATCGAGCTTAAAACTCTACCCGAACTCGACTCGTTTAATTTCACGAGCCGAGTCGAGCCGGCTCGTTTAATTAAACGAGCCGGAACCTCTACCCGAGCTCGACTCGTTTAACTAAACGAGTCGAGCTCAATTAAACAAGTTCGAGCCGGGCGAGCTCGTGAGCCACCCGACTCGAATTACAGCTCTAGTTGTGTTTTATAAATCCTTTCAAAAGAAAATTTTCAGATCAAGGTAGGGATGGTAAAAATATCCAATTCGACGGATACCCGATCCAAAATTCGAAATTTTGGATAATTCGAATCCGATTTTTTAGATTTGGATTTGATTTCCAGACCCGAAAATTTTTGGATTTGGATTTGAATATTATGAAACCCGATCTGAAACCCGAAAACCGATACAAACCCGAACCCGAATCCGAAACCCGAATATATATATATATCCTAAATTTAATTTAAAAATTATACACATCCAAGTATTCATGCCAACTATTTTTGTGATGATATTATCTAATTTTCTAATAATTTGATTTTTCCCTTTTTTAAGTAGTTTGTAGAATTACTTGATAAATTAAATACAATTAGGAAAAAAAAGTCAAAATTTGATTTAAAATTCATACACAATCAAGTAGTCATACTCCCTCCGTCCCTTATTTCTTTTCCTGTTAATCATTATCACGCTTGCCAATGCATACTTTTGATCGTTAATATATTTAATTTCGTTTTAGTACTAAATATAAAAATTTCACTGTATTAAAGTACTCACAAATACGAATCCAATAAGATCACTCATGACTATATTTTGTCTTATAAATTATGCATAAATTAGTAGTCAATCGCTTATAATGAACAGTGTAAAAAGTCAAAATAGGAAAAGAAAAAAGAGCCAGAGGGAGTACTAACTAATTTTGTGAAGAAATTTTCATCCATTTTTAAGTAATTTGTAAAATAAATTTAAAAATTAAATTAGAAAAAGCCATAATTTGGATAAAAATTTATACACACCCAATTAGTCATACTCACTATGAACACTACAAAACAACTAAAAACAGGTATGGATGTTAGAAATTTTAGAAATGTTGAGTTTAGTGAGTAGTGACTCGACTAGGGTTAACGGTTTCTAGGGTTTTGATTTTCGAGTTTTTAAAAATATTTCTAAACGATCCAACCGTACAGATGTTAAGATCTATCATTTTCAATGTTATTGCCAAAATTTCAGAAAAAAATAAATTTATTTGATTTTGTAATTTAACGGTCAACTAGTACTTAAACTAGTAGTTAGTACCCCTAAACAAGGTTTCGTCCCTAATTCATGTTTCGATATTTTTCAAAATATTTATCGACGATCCAACCGTACGGATGTTAAGATCCATCCTTTTAAATGTTATTGCCAAAATTTCAGAAAAAAATATTTTTTTTTTATTTGGTAATTTAATGGTCAACTAGTACTTTGACTAGTACCCCTAAATAGGATTTCGTCCCGGACTCTTTTTTCAATTTTTTTAAAATTTTTTTTTAACGATCCAACCATATGGATGTCAAGATCCATCATTTTTATTGTTATTGCCAAAATTTCAAAAAATAAATAAATTTATTTTATATCAAATCTATTTGGCTATATTAACGATATAAATTCATTTAAAAATTGATTAAAAGTAAAAAAAAATAAATATTAAAATATTAAAACTAATGCACAGAATATAATTTATTTAAATAATATAAATTATATTTTTTATAATGTATGAAATATTAAAGTTTGTATTATATAAAATTGAATTTAAAATTTCGGGTTTCGGATATTATCCAAATCCAAGAATTTTTGGGTTTCGGGTATACCCGAAATCCATTGGATCGGGTTCGGATTTTAGTTTTCGGGTATTTTTCGAGTTCGGATCGGGTTCGAATTTATTACAAAAAATCGGGTTTAGGGGTCATTTGATAACAACTTAATGAGATATTTTATGGGCTCGTTCAGAAAAGATCTATTAAGACCATTTGTTTAAATTTGTTTTGGGTTGGACGAGAGAAAACAAATCTGGACGATAGAAAAAAAAGTGCTGAATGACACATCCTAATATTTCTCTCTCAATCGTCCAGAAAACCTTCGGCTATCCTAAATGACCAAAAGTATTGTTATAGCATACTAGTATTGTTATAGCAACTACTTTTTTAACTATATTATTATGATTCTCATATGTTAAAAATTTATAAACTACTTCTCTAGTCCAAGCATTAAAAATTGTGTTGAGATAACATGTAAAAAAAACAGAGAAAAAAATGATAACTATAAATTCATTGTCTAGACATGACCTATGTATAAGCATTACTAATTTAATGTTTTCTTATAATTTTGTTTTTGCAATAAGATTTATTATTGACGTTGACATTCTTATTTTTTTTATATATGATTGAGAGAGCATAAATTGTTATTTAAAAACATCTAGCTAAAATATAATTTTTATCAAATAAAAATTATTTTTATAGGAAATTGTCATCATCCAGATAATTTGGATAAATTATTAACACACAACATCATTCATTCAGAAATCCAAATTAGCCTCTCATCCAGATCATCCAGAAATGTAGTTATTCAGAAATAATTGTTCAGATTTAACAAATGACTCCTTAGATTTGGATTTTGTCATACCCAATCTGATCCGACCCGATTGTCATCCCAATATCAAGGGCCTCGAGGCCTTTGACATGTTACAACCAAGGTAGCATGCAGATCGTTCTAAGATAAGAGTATAAGACGACCAAGCCGAACGTATAAAACACCATTTTATTAAGGAGCACCAAAAATAATATATAACCAGTCGAACGTATAAGACATCATTTCATTAAGGAGCACCAAAAAAATAATACATACTCCCTCCATTCCAACGATTTGTTATCGTTTGCTTTTAACACGGAGATCAAGAATTAAGATTAAATTAAGTGAAGTAGTGGGTGTAATAGTGATTTTATTGTTAAAATAAGTAAAATAGTGGATGTAATAGTGTAAAGTATTGTTAAAATAAGTGAAGTAGTGAGTATAATATTGTTAAAACTTACTATTTTAGGAAACGTAAAGAATTGGTTGGGACGTCCCAAAAAGGTAAGTGTAAACAATTGGTTGTGATAGAGGGAGTATGTAATAGATAACGTATTTTAGATATATAAATTGATATGCTTGCATTTAAATGTGTTTTTGAATATTAAAAATTCTAAATATTAAAAATTCTTTTTCAATTTTATTATTCTATTTAACTTGTACTGTTTTGAATATGGATAAATTTTTTCTTCGCGATCTTAAAAAATAAAAATACCATTTCAAACAATCATTTAAAACTTCTAAATTTCTAGGACGGCGACGGACCGGCCCTGGCGGCCTGGCCGCATGTTCTTTTCTCGGCTAGATTACTAGATACTCCGTAGATAAAGAAAATGCAGTACAAGTAAACATTAAAGTTTTTCTGATACATAATTGGGCTTTGGATATATTAACCTAATACATCATCAGGGCCTTAGCGTAGGAGCATCATCAGAGGCCGCAATTTTGTGTTGGAAACCAGCCCAATCAAAAGATCCAGATAAATAAGACAAGATTTGAGTGCTCTCTTGAAATGGGCGATCCATCCGTTGAGAGGTAACTTTTTACGATTTCGGAAATCGGAAATATTCGGTTGAGTATCGATTTATCATTTATTGGGTGATTTGATTGAAAATCGGCGATTTATTGACTATTTTTGTAAAATTGATCGAATTGGTTCCAAAATTTTGATCAATTTTTTATTGATTTATTGGCGATTTTCAAAAATCAACCGATTTCAATAATTGAGTTCAAGAGTAGGGCTGAAAATTGATCCGGATTATCCGATATCTCGGCTTATATCCGGCTCGAAAATACAATACATGTCTTGGATCCGTTTTATAAATGATCCAAATCTGGCAGAAAAATTAAGCCCGATTAATATATGATCCCAAATCTGAACAAAGCTATACCCGCTCATTTTAGGGATCATATTTTTCTAATAATGTGAACCCTACCCGAATTTGGTTCATATTCGGACTCGGTAAAAACCCGATATAGGGATTATATAGTAATAACTCTTTACAATACGTTTGTGTTTTGAGCCCATTACATATTATACATTCAGCCCAATATGTTTAGGTTAAAATGTTAGACCCAGTCTAATACAAATATAGATATACATCGATAATATCAATATTAAGTTCCAGACTCTTCGTTCTTCATTCTTATCACTGTGTCGATGCATGTACCTAGATGTATTTTAGATCGACTATGCATCTACAACAAATTATCAATGCCTTCGACGCCTCGTTTCCACAAATATATAAATAAAAACAATCAAATGATTATTTATATAATTCAAATAAAAATGATACTAATGTTGCTGGATCATATTTGACTCGTATTCGATGGATCACAAACTACCCGGTTAGAAAAAAGAAAATATGATATCGGCTCATATTCGGTTTGGATCCGGATCTCAATACTCGGGATCGGATCATATCCGAATTAAACGATACCAATCCCAAATCTGGACACGATAAAAATAAAATGATCCGAGACCTGAGCAAGGGTATACCCGGTATCACCCGGATCATTTTTCACCCCTATTCAAGAGTACAGTAGCATTTTCCTTTTCTGTTTTTTGCTGAATACCGAATAGCGTTTTCACTAATATGTTTTTCACATTTAACATTGCATTTTCTGAGAAAACGTATTGCATATTTGCATCCAATGGTCTCCTTTATCGTACGATATTTGTATTAATATTATTATTATTATGTGTAAAGAGTTTCTACCTGACACGGTAGAAAAATTCTCTACATGTGCGGATTCAAATTCATATTTTTAATAGTTTTTATGAAAATCCAACCGTATAGATTAAAAGATTACGCAAAAATTAGTGGGTACACAAAATTACATAGAAATTGATTTTATATATGATGCAATTTTTAATCAAAAAATGATATAAAATCTGAACCGTTGTATTCATAGTATAAACCATATATACAATATCGTGTTAAATTAAATGTATTCTTAAAGGATAAAATTTATAAAATTTTGCACACTTACTTATTTTTGCATAAAATTTTCATATATACGATTAGATATACAAAAAAAATGATAAGTACATGATTTTAAGCCGCACATGTAGATAATTTTTCTACCGTGTCAGATAGAAACTCTTTACCCTATTATTATATTACTTGTAATATTTTTGTTACAAAATTTTTGATCAAAACAATAATTTTATTTGGAATCATAAAAAAATTTATCTTTGCAAAAAACCACCATGATGAATAGATTAGATTAACATTATCGATAGTTCAACACCAGCTTAGAGCGAATGAACTTATAGTAATAACAAATATTAATCGGGTGATCAAAACACAGTTACTGACAAGAGATTAAACTACAAACTAATTAACTAGTATAGAACAAGAGATCAGATAAGCAAGAAGCATTGAATCTTAGCATGAGATGTACGAAATCGTGAAAGGTCACAAGAAGATTAAACTATGTTGAGGCTCAAGATTAACAATTTACATTCAATGAACCATATCCCCGGCACGTAACCCCAGAAATCTGAATCTAGTTAACAGATTTTAAGTTTTAACTGCAGCTAACATAATAACTAGATTCTTGGAGCCTGTTTAGCATACATATTTGTAGTTAATTTAGGCCATGCATGTTGGTGATTATGGGAGTAATAATATGCATGTCTCGTCTAACTCATGTTTAACTGCTAATTTGTCACACTTAAGTTCAATGAACATGTACATCTATATTAAATTCACCATAAGCACATCATGTGGATAGCTTAAGGAGTAAAAAGAATAATTATAAAAAAGTCAGACACTCTCCACTTTGGTTTATCCAATTTGATTAGTCGAAGTAACTAAATTTGAAGTGTTAATAGATAATAACTGTATTGAAATGGGACGAATAGTGACTTGATCCATTGAATTAATGCAGAGATTACAGGAACTAACATGTGTTTTACATCAATAAGAATATTTTATAAAAGATGAGAAGATATGCTAAACTAATTTGATATTTGTTTGCCCGAGGTGATGAACTTATTATCTTAAGAGTCTATTAATATTCCAACAGTTTTAAGCATTATAGTTATGCTACGCCATAAATTTTATGTTGTGCTTGGTCAAGAAAAATGGAATGAGTAAACTTAAAGAAATTAATGGAATTTGCAGATAAAAGAATGACAATAAAATTTATTATGATTTATTTCTCAAAATTTTATAATAGGATTTTAAATTTTAGTTTAAATTACTAGAAATGGAATGAAAGATTTGAACAACTAATTATTCAATTTACATTGTTTTTTTTTTTTTTGACAAAAATCACAGTTTCATTAATGAATTGTATCCGGTACCGTCATCGTTAACGAATTATTTCATACAAAAATTTATCATCTAACCGAAGATCATGCAAAATGTACCCACAAATTTAAACTATAAAAATTTAATGTCATGAATGAACTGGACTTGAAAAAGTGATATCCACATCTTGCTTGCTCGACCAAACTCCAACCAATACTCACCCAGCTTATGTCTGTCAAAGAGGTTGTTTGTCCGTAAAAATAATAATCCACCTGAAAACAATAGACAATTAAAATAATAAATCTCTAAAAATTTGTAATAGCTAAAGTCTTAAAATATTATAATTATAATATCCTTTCAATTCATGAAAATTATCTAATCAAAGAAATAATCATTTGGTTAAATACTTTATTAAAACAACACATCCATTTCGTTTTGAGTTAAAAATATTATTTTCGTTTATATACACCCAAGTTAGTTTAGCATGAAATATTAAATAATGAATATTACGAAACATATAAATGAAAAATAGTAAAGTAACAAATACTTGTCCGTCATAAAAACGTCTTTAGAGCATCTTCAATGGTATTGGCTAAATTGATTGGTTAAAATGATATAAAATACTGATTATGTAAAATTTACTGAACCTGTAAGGCATTGTGCTCCGACGGTATTGACTATAATGATTGGCTATTTTTAAAAATATTATGTTATTATTATTTCAAGTTGTTATAAATAGAATATATTATTTTATTATAGTAATAGATGATGTCTTATAGGTCTATAGCCGTTCGACAAATATAGCCAACCTCATGAAATTGGCTAAATAGTTAGACAACAGGAACGTGTGGTTGGAGTGAAGAATTTTTTACATATTCTCTATAAATTTTTATTTATGATATCATTTATTTAAATTTACGTCAGGATTTTAGAGTGTTGGAGATGCCCTTACAATTAGGGTTGCACATGGGTTCCGAAAACCGACCAAATCGACCCAAACCGACCCTCTTTTTAACCGATCAAATCGAACCCTCCAAAACCATGGGTTAAACGGGTTAATTTTTTAAAAATCCGAATTAATTGGGTTGGATAAGGGTTTAACAAATTTTAACCCTTACCCAACCCAACCCGTTTACATAAAATGTAGATTTTTTTTTGCATATTTTGTATATTTTCTACGTTTTTTTTACAAATTTCCGCACTCTATAAATTTTTTGCAACACTTTCTACAACATTCTGCAACACTTTCAGGCTTCTGTAACACTTTCTGCAAAGTACCGAATTTTCTGCAATGTGCGGGATTTTCTGTAAAGTTTTTTCGCTTAACAAATTTAACCCAACCCAACCCGAACTAATTGGGTTGGGTCGAAGTTAGGTTACAAATTTTTTTTTCAATTAATGGGTTGATTTCTTATAAAACAGAACTAATTGGATTGAGTCGGAGTTTGACAAAAACCCGACCCATGTGCAGCCTCACTTACCATGATCCTGAAGTTTCTCAACAAGGCCACGAAAATAAGATAAATTGCCTTCAATTATGAATCTATCACACATGACACAAATAAGATAATTGCCTCATTCATGAATTTATCACACATGACATCAAATTGATTTAGTGAAATATCAATTATTCTTCTAATTCTGCATTCAATAATTCGTTCCTTGTATTTTATTGTGTGATTAAGAGCCTGTTTGGCAATCTCGGTTTTAAGTAAAAATTAGTTTTAAGTTGTTTTTGAGTTGTTTGGCAATCTCGGCTTAAAGCCGACTTTAAGTTAAAAAACTGTTTTAAGTCGTAAGTTCCATTTAGGTACTTTTAACTTATGACTTATGACTTATCGAGTTTTTTTTTTCACGATTCTTGTAAAGTTCAAATATTATGAATTTAAAATTTTTTTAAGTCAAATTTCACTTTAAATCAAAATTATTAAACCCCCCATTCAATTTTAAGTAAAATTACCCAAACACTTGCATTCAACTTAAAGTAAACAACTTTACTTTCTTCTTTAAGTTAAAAATACCTCCATTAAATCAAAAATAACTTATTTTAAGCACTCCCAAATGACCTCTAAGTAACTTAATTTCATGGTAATTACTACAACTTTGAACATCACCTTTGAGCTTATAGAGAGATAAATACTTAACGGCCACTCCTTCAATATTTAGTTGTCCGAAAGATAACATTTAAAAAAAAAAAAAAAATCGTTCCCGGTCCTTTTAACTAGAATTTGACGTCCATTGTAACATTTCCATAAAAAAAGGTTCTTGATCAATGATCACAAAATACTAGGAGTAGATTTAGAAATTGCGGGTGAAACAGAAATGGAAACATTAAAAGTTAGGGAGTTTTTATATAAATCCAGGAAACACAAGATATGGTCATAAATGTGAAGACATGCATACATACAGATACAGTAGAGTAGATAAATACAGAAACTCTTAAGTAACTGCCTTTTGGACAACTTTCTCCCTTTCAGTTCTCCCATCCCCTCTCTCTTTCTTTCTGATCCACCTTTCCTTCTTACAAAAGCCCCATACTCTCCCTTGTCCTCTCTGTATCTATTTTATATTCACTCTCTCCCTCACTTTATATATATCTTTCTTTATTTATTAATATACTATCATCTTCTTTAACTCTCTGTTTGCTGTTCTGGGCCACTCATCTTGATCCAACTCCTTATGAGCTGAAAGTT
Source organism: Kitagawia praeruptora (assembly GCA_037693485.1). Lineage (NCBI taxonomy): Eukaryota > Viridiplantae > Streptophyta > Magnoliopsida > Apiales > Apiaceae > Kitagawia > Kitagawia praeruptora. The sequence goes on along the minus strand of CM075348.1, from coordinate 48,916,843 downwards.
GGGCAATGAAATGAAAAGGGGAGCTCCTATTCATGGTAAACTTTTTTTCTTTCTTGTTGCTGTATAGTGGATTAGTGGCTTGGATTGTTTACAAGTCTTTCTGTAATTTGTATGCAATACTCTGTTTCACTTTCAGATCCATGGCTGTTGTTTTTTATTCAATCTTGTTGTAGATTATGGCTGCTGTTTCTTGTTTTTGCTTTACTTGACTGTCAGTTCATTACCCCTTTTTTTCAGGGCTTTAGAATACTAATTTCAGTACGAGTTTGTGTCAGTCAATAACAAACAGTTCCCGTTTTATGGTTTTAACTGACTTGTGAGGATCCGAGGTTGTTTAATTTCTTTTTCTTTGGGCATTTAGTCAAATCTACTGAGCTTTTGATTTGTGGGAATTTATGTTTGTATTTTGTTTTTGCCTTTTGTGATTTAATGAAATCATCGGGATGTAAGCACTTCTGATTTCTTTGTGTTCTGATGATGGCATTTCTTCATGGCCCTCTAAATTTTTGTTGATCAGTTAGCAAATTTAGGTTGTATGTATGCTATACTTGAGAAAGTGCATATATGATAGAACATTAACTGTACCAGCTCTTCTAATTAAGTGTACCTCTTTTGACTCCTCCTTGGAACTATGTATATGTAAAATAATATTCTACCTCTCTTATGCAATGTTATATTTTATATTTTTCAGATATTACGGAGTTTTAAACTATTGAACGGAAATCTACTTACTTAAGAAACTTGATAAGGTTTGATAATCATTCGTCATGCAACATTGATCACAAGTGGAGTTTATGAGAATCTATACATTTGAGCTACACAAGTAAATCATTAGCCCCTTTAGATCGGTTGCTTCTTAGTTGTTTGATGTATTTGTTCACGTTCTACTTGGATGATGGGGGATTTTGGTATGGCCTCAACGTCTCGATGTTAGTTATAATTAACAGCAGATGATGATGAATAAGATGAGGATCAGAATTCGTTGTCTTTGGTACCATTGTAACTACTTATCTTCCTAGTTTGTGGATTTTGAAACGCTCTTCACTTACCTGGAAGTCTGTGTCAACCGAGTCATACGAATAATATTGAATAATCATACTTTCAACATGGATGAGACTATAACTGCTAATAATCAGCCCAGCAAGTTTCAACGACCACTCTCTGCCGTTGCACCCATGCTATTGGTTGCAATATCATATATTGACCCTGGAAAGTGGGTTGCATCTGTTGACGGAGGAGCCCGTTATGAGTGTAGTACTGTGTTGGTGATGCTTATTTTCAATCTTGCTGCAATCTTGTGTCAGTACCTGTCTGCTCGTATTGCCTTGGTTACTGGAAAAGATCTTGCTCAGGTACATATAAGCTCTAGCCTTGATTAATTATCAAGTGCATTAATTTCTATTATATAAATTAATGACCAGAAAAAGGTTCCAGCAGCGGGCGCAAATCATAGACAAAAGCAATTACTCCAAACTGAAATTCATCATTTCTTGCAATTTTATACTTCTTATATATTTAATGCACCTTGTTACATACCAGCATCAACATGAGCTAGTGGTAATCATATTAAGGAAAAATAATTGGAAAAAGACTAAATTAGGTACAATCAAACTCGTAACGCGAATTTTCAGTTTTATCACACAACTGTGGTAGAACAATTTCTATGTACTAAGATATCTCTTTTCAGAATTCGATCTTAATCAACACAAAATATATACGCATCAAACAATAGCTCTGGTGCCACTTTTAGGCGATATTGGGCCTATGTAATCACCAAAAGTTGGCATCTAGTGTAATGAGATCAGTTTAAAGTTTATTAGAATCTGTAGCAAGTAGCAACTAACTCTGGTTTTGCTTCAGCCAGAGAGTCATCTATTTATCTTAAAAATAATATAGCAGGCTAGGTTGCCACCTAAAAGTTAAAGCACTAGAGCATAATCTTTGTCATCTAGTATACATAAGTTGCTTATTACTATTGCTGCTCTTGTGATTGATTGATTTGGAATATTAATGGGTCTTGGTTAAGTCGCTCCTTTTCTTTTCAGAAATGGTCATTTGCAGGAATTTAAATACTCACAAACTAATTCATGTTCTGAGATTTGAGTCATTTAGACTTATAAACTCTTATTATTACCAAGAGGGCTATCCGCTAGGCTTTAAGCCTGTCTCTCGGTGTAGTTACTCTTTAAACTATTTTACTTCCTCATGTTATTGTTTATCTTGCTGAAATTTCTCTTTCCTGCACAATATAAAAGATCTGCAGCGAGGAGTATGGCAAGGTCACATGCATCCTCTTGGGAGTTCAATCTGAGCTATCTATGATTGTTTTGGACCTTACAATGGTAGCATTTCTATCTGACAGTACTTGTTAGTTCAATTTTTTTATCGTTGCACTGAACTATTTCTGGCAGTTGTAATATATAATTGTACTAACTTCTGCAGATTCTTGGCATTGCGCATGGGTTTAATCTTGTTCTTGGAGTGGACTTGTTTACTTGTGTCATCCTGACTGCCACAGATGCTATTATTTTTCCTTTTTTCTCTTCCCTTTCGGTAGGTTTCCTTGCTGCATCCCCCCACCCCTTCATATTTGCATGTGTTTATTAACACATTTGATTCTACTCTATGTCATGCCTATAATCTGTTCAAACTTTATTCCATATATTGAATCCTTATTTTTTCCCAGGAGCAAAAGGCAAAAGTTCTATGCATATACACGGCGACCTTTATATTCTTTTCTTATACATTTGGCGCACTTGTTAGTCAATCAGGAGTACCGCTCTCCCTGGGAGGGACACTAATTAACTTAAGTGGGGAAAGTTCTCCTGCATTTATGAGTCTTCTTGGAGCAAGTGTTATGCCCCACAACCTTTTCCTCCATTCTTCTCTTGTGAAGGTCTGGCTTTCTCTTGGGAACTTTTATAAGACAACCCTAATTTATAAGAGATCATGCCACCGAAATTCATTAAGTAGATTGCACTGTAAAACTGCTTCTTATCATGTCTTCATCTGGTGTTTTATGAATTACTTTGCATGGGTCTCCATTCATTTGTCCCTTGAGAGATAAAAAAATTATAAAGAAATCCTCTGATTGTCCATGTAAAGGATGCATATGCATTTATATTACACGCTATACTTGTTTCATACGTAATGACTCTTCGGTTTGTTGAGTAGCTAAACCCTGTTACCCAAAATTGGAAGAGTATGCTAGAACCTAAACTAGTTACATCAAAGTCTGCTGTGCTAGGCAGCTGGGGGATACCTTCTGGTTGTGCTATGTGGTCTACTTTGATGTAGGGTACATTTAATTAAGTATAATATAGGTTATAACGCTATAAATGAAATTTAGACAGTATTTGCAAAAATTTTCATGATGAACAATAGTTATATTTGATTTTACTCTTTCTTCGTAAATGTAAATCTTAAACTAGAACGTATGTGGTTGTATACTTCTAGTCAAATGATTGTAATGATGGTGCGAGTACAGTCAGAACTCAGAACAACGCTCTCTCCATGGGGAGGAGTCGTCTCTGTAATGCAAATAGATAGTAGAACAGTTTTCATGGCCAGGAATCTTGTTGTATGATTGTAAACGTTTGTGTCAGATATGTTGATCGTACTAAACAAGCATAAAGTATAGGCCATCTTATATTCTTATGGTAAAAGGATCTGGTCAGTGTAACCTGAAAGTTCACATTTGAGCCATGAGCCATTTCCTAGTTGTAATTACTGTTATTATAGGATGAAGCGAAATAATTAACAAATAAAATGAGAGCAGAGAGTGCACCCACCCCTTTAATATATGATAACAAAATGTCTCGTCCTTTCATATACATTATCAGCTCTCATGCGTGTGTATGGTTTTGGTGGGGGTGGGGTATCGATCCTCTGAATTGGCTGTCCTATTGAAGATGCTTTTGAGTTTATTAACAAGTGAATTTGGCAATTATTCAAGAACAAGTTTAGTATTCAATTTCATTTTCATGTTCTTTAAATGGCATGTGGTTGACTTGTTACTTGAAAGAAACTGTTTTTAATGCTGCTTGAAAGAAACAGTTAATTACATTAAGGTTCTTGATTAGTTACTATAAAGCCAAGTTCTTACCCTATTAGATACAGTAAACATCTTGTCTTTTGGATTTGCAAAGCATATTTTTGCCCGTGAATCTGATGAGATTTTGTTTCTTGTTGAAATCTTTGCAGCAACTGCAGGGAGGAAGAGGTATTTCTAAAGAAAGTGAATGCCATGACCATTTATTTTCAATAGTGTGTGTATACAGTGGAATTTTCCTGGTAAATTATCTGCTGATTCACTCGGCGGCAAACGTATTGTACAGTTCCGACCTTTTACTCACGTATTATGATGTGCTCTCGCTGTCAGACCAGGTATAAATAATATAAACTATTATTATTGGAATCTATGCATCAAGTAAAGCAATTTATGTATAGTAATGAGATGTATAGCTAGTAATGGGATGTATAGCTGACTTAATTTTTACGCAAATTGATGCAGGGATTCAGGGAATTGGTATTACCCTTTGCCTTGACATTGATTCTTATTTTCTCTAACCATATCACGGCATTAAGCTGGAAGCTTGGTAGACAAGCTGTCCTGCATAAATTGTTTAAAGTGCCTTTCCCTGGTTGGTTTCATCATTCAGTAATTAGAGTTGTAGCCATTGTTCCAGCCCTTTATTGTGTGCGGAATTCAGGAGCTGAAGGTACATACCAACTGCTGCATTTTACTCAAATTGTGGTAGCTTTTTTGCTTCCATCATCTGTGATCCTTCTGTATCGAGTTTCCACTTCCAGATCAATAATGGGTGTTTATAAGATTTCTATGCCTGTGGAGTTCTTAGTATTTACCACTTTTGTTGGGGTTCTTGGCATTGAAATTGTATTTGCTGCAGAGATGATCTTTGGTAACAGTGATTGGGTCATTAATTTGCAGTTGAACATGTGGAGCGACATATCAATCATTTATATTATTCTTAGTATTACAGCAAGTTTTTCCCTGTGTCTTATTTTCTGGCTAGCAACAAACCCTTTGTCATATGCAACTTCTAGCTTTGATGTTCAGACTTGCAATTTGGATATCCATTCCTCTATGCCCGGATTTTCTGAAGAAAGAGTACAACATGACTTTTTAAATGATACTGGATACCATGCTGATAACTTAATTCAAAAACAAGAACCTGTGTTTGAATCTGATGGGAATGATCTACCTATATCAGCTTCAACTTCTACTCTGGCTTCAGACTCATTCTTGGATTCTGAGAGTAGGCCTCAACTGACTACCATCAAGGAGAATTGTTCAGATATTACATATACAACTGCTTCTTTATGTAATGTAAAAGATTCAGCAACCAGAGATGACATTGTGCCCGATTCTATTGCTTGTAAAGATGTTTCTTTTGGTGACATTGTCCCCGATTCTATTGCTTGTAAAGATGTTTCTGTTGGTGAACCAGTGGATGCTACTACCTTGACTACTGACAAGTTAGACATACCAGTGTGTACCCAGAATGCGGAGGTGTATTCACAGACTCAAAAAGATGGTGGAGGTGATACCTTGGAGCCTGATGAATCATCTAAGCCAATGTCTGGAAACAGCCCATCTCTAACATCTGAAGGCCCAGGCTCTTACAGAAGTCTTGGTGGAAAAGCTGATGATGTAGGGAGTGGTGCTGGAAGTTTTTCAAGACTGGCAGGACTAGGGCGTGCCGCAAGACGCCAGTTAGCTGTAGTTCTTGATGAATTTTGGGGACAACTGTTTGATTTTCATGGAAAAGCAACTGCGGAAGCAAAGGCCAAAAATCTGGACACTCTATTCGGGGTAGATTTAAAGGTGGACCTAAAGCAAAGTTGTGTGTCGCCGAAAGTAGACAACATTAGAAATGACTTCACTAAAAATGTACCTTATCCGGGGGAAAGAATCTCCAATTCTTTTACCAGTTCAAGTGTATATAAGTCTCCAGTGCAGAAGAGTGGGCAAAGCAATGTTTCTTATGGGGTTCAAAGGGATTTATCATCATTATGGTCAAGCAATACACAGCTTTTGGATACATATATGCAGAACTCCAGTTACAATGATGTGGACTCTAGTGAGAGACGCTATTCTAGTATGTGGCTTCCACCATCTACTGATGTCTATAATGATCAGCCAGCCACTGTACATGGTTACCAGATGGCTTATCTCAGTCGTATAGCTAAAGAAAGGAATAATGGTTATTTGAAAAGTCAGATGGAGTTGCCATCCCCAAAATCTCCTTCTATGGCTTACAGAGATCCATTTTCAGTTGCTGCTGGGCAAAAACCTCGTATCGCACCAAGTGCCAAAACACCACCTGGTTTTCCGAGTGTTCCTATATCAAGAACCAGTACCCTGCTACCTGGAAGACCATTTCAAGGTATTTCCCCTGGTCTATCTGCTGACAACGTCGGGACCGCATTAAATGAAAAAAAATATCATAGCTTACCGGACATTTCTGGACTGTCACTTCCTTACAGGAAATCATTGCAATCTGGTATGGGTGTTTCATATGATAATCCTACAATGTACCGACCATCTACGGGTCACACAATGCAGGAAGCATCCTTGTATCCAAACCCTCTATCCAAGGTTCACATTAGCCCTTCATCTACTACAGGGGGAGCTCCTATATATGTTGATAATTTCCCTTCTAAAGTTGGCAGAGATGCTTACTCATTACAGACCAATTCAAGTTCACACACTGGGTCTCTGTGGTCTCGACAGCCTTCTGAACAGTTTGGTGTGTCTGGTAAAGCTCGTCCAATTGAGGTTGAGGGAACTAGAAGTAGTCAGAGTTCAATAATTCAGGAAACCCAATCTGTGGTAGTCTTTGAAGAGAAGATCCTTCAGTCTTTCAGAATTTGTATTCAAAAGCTCTTAAAGCTTGAAGGATCCGATTGGTTGTTTAGACAAAATGACGGGGCAGATGAGGACCTTATAGACCGTGTGGGTGCAAGGGAGAGGGTGTTGTATGCAGCTGAAATTCGGATGGGTATAGGTGAATCTCATTTACCTGTTGAGAAAAATCCTGGCTTTGCAGCAAGAAATGAGGAAATGGCTTCAGTCCCTCAGTGTGGGGAAGGTTGTATTTGGAGATTGGATCTTATTATCAGTTTTGGTGTTTGGTGCATACACAGGGTTCTTGAGCTTTCACTTCTAGAAAGCAGGCCAGAGTTGTGGGGAAAATACACTTACGTTTTGAATCGTCTTCAAGTAAGTTTTTTCTAGTTCTTTTATCTTACCATTGCTTCTGTTTATTCTATCAAGTTGCCTGACATCACAGGAATATCTAAATTTCTTACGCTATGTTCATAAGTACTTGTTAAATGCTATATATTTCTCATTTCTAATATATACTTGTTAAATGCTATATATTTCTCATTTCTAATATATTAATTAATACTTTTGTTCAAATGTTTCTTCTATATTATCTTTTAGTCCCACACCTGAACCCCTCAAGATTGTAGGATGACAAGGAGAGAGATTAGATTGACTCTTTGAGTTATTTTAGGGTGAAAGGGAGAGAAAGAGAGAATGAAATATGGGGTATCTTAATGTCTTTTCTTTTGACCACCATTTAAAATAGGAGAGTGAAAATTTGGCCTCAGCTTTTAAGATGGCATAAATACTTGCAGCATGCAGCTGACTCCCATGTCTCACCAAAGCTCTACTATTTGTCAAAGTGGCTTAATATCCAGACTGACATGGGTTCTGTGCCATAATCAAATAATCGAGCTCTGTATGTTCACGATTAAGATTAAGGAACTTACACTACTCGTACTCACTCATTCTCAGCTTATTTGCGTTACTCATGCTATGCTTGTTAAAAAATAGGGGAGGTCAAGGTTGACCTCAAAATGTTCGCCAGCTGCTAGATACGGAAATACTATTGTTACACGGAAAACAAGTCATTGTACGTGGTACGAGTATCTCCCATGAATCGATACGATGACCGTGAATAGTTAATATATTAGACATCATGTCTTAGGGTAATTAATTTTACTAGCTATAAAACCGTGCGATGCACAGGTTTTTTTTAAATATGATATAATATTTTCTTACAATAAAATTAAATTTTAATCTAATTTTCTAGTTTAATAGTTATTTTAATTTTAATTTAACATATATTAGTTAAAAACTCATGTATTGTTTAGCACTAATAATATAAATTCTTAACTTTAATTTGTTGTTAACGGGATTCGAACCGTGGGTATTCATTAAATTAGCATAAATATAGAATATTTCTTAGTTTTCGGTCTAACGGTTCTCATCGATTTACTAAAAAATCTAACGGTCATTATTGTTTGTATGGTGAACCATTGAACCAAACTACGAACAATTATCCCTAGTTTGCTTATTATGATATAATCTAGGCCCTTAATTAAAATTTAGATCTAACGATTAATATTTGTTGGGCGGTAGTAGTGACAACCAAATATTCACTTGATGCTTATTATACATAGGATATAAATTTAGTAGCAGAAAGTTTATCTAGGTAATAACTTGATTACTATGTTTTTAGAGAGTTTATGCTTCCCAGCTGCAGTAGTAGCAGAAAGTTTATCTAGGTAATAACTTGATTACTATGTTTTTAGAGAGTTTATGCTTCCCAGCTCATTGCAGCTGATTGATTCTTTATTAGTTATTACACTAGAACCCCTCTAAATTAATACTCTCTAAAGTGATAATCTCTGTAAATTGATCAAAAGTAATGGACCAGTACTAAAAATTTAATAACTTCTTTATCGTGATATGTAATATTTTTTAAGAAAATTGTAGTGTTAAATATTGGTCCCAACTTTCGCATAAAGTGATATTATAAAATACACATTTCATGAGTACGTAAAATATTTTTGCAAAGATTTTCTAATCTAGGAACTTCCAAACTATTCATTATCATCTTTATTGTCTTTAATTGATTGTTGTGAGCTTCGTATTATGAAAAATGTTCATAGAAATAAATAATGTTATTGAATTTAGAACTAATATTTTGACGTGAACGTGCAAATGTACAGACTTTTAGTACATATACTTCAACTCAAAGAAATCATATGCACTATATACATTATTGTGTATAAAATAAATTTTAATTATTTTAAAGTTTAAAAAATTGATAACCTCTCTAAAGTGATAATTTTTTCCGGTACCACTGTATATATTAAATGTTCTGTTGTACCTAGTGTGCAGCAATGGTTATTATCTAACTTACCCTCTGATTCCTCCAATTTTATCTTATCAATACTTGTCTTGCAGGGTATCATTTAGTATAAAATTAAGTAGGTCACATCTATATTTTTATTTTACCATTTTTTTTCAGGGGATCATCGATTTAGCATTTTCAAAACCTCGTTCACCTATGACCCCGTGCCTGTGCCTTCAAATACCTTCCACACACGAACAGTCGCCACCTTGTGTATTATATGGAAACCTGCCCCCACCTGCAAAACAATCCAGAGGGAAGAGTACAACTGCAGCAATGCTTTTGGAAATGGTTAAGGATGTTGAAATTGCAATATCATGCCGTAAGGGGCGAACTGGTACTGCAGCCGGTGATGTGGCTTTTCCAAAAGGTAAGGAAAATCTGGCATCAGTCTTGAAAAGGTACAAGCGTCGTTTAATAAGCCAGCCAGTGCCATCTCATGATATCAGACCCGGTAAACTAGCCAAACCAGTGCTCTCTCATGAGGTAGTAGATTAGGGTCAGCAAAGATCTCTTTTTCAGTCACAGGTTTTTGGCTTTTATTTTATGGTTCGTTGCAAGTGGGAGCATCGTTTTTGAGTTGTATGATATATAGAAACTGACTGGTTAGTTGTGTCAGGTATGGTTAGTCATGAACATTTTACTGTATTTCACTTTCACTTCCTCAGTCTCCCTTATTTTATTTGGGATTCAAGCATGCTGAACACAATTTCTGTTTTATGTGAATTAACACTTGCATAGGATATGGTTAGCTGTAGTGGGTGTACAATCACGGAAGAGATCCGATGCATGGGGTGGAAGAAGAATGGTGATGGGGGGTACGTGACTGGAAAATCCTAGCCTTAGCAATTGTCAGCACCATCCTCTCACTTGAAGTTACACAGGAGCAATGACTTGTAAATGTTACTGGGGACTGGGTGTGGTTGCATGAGTGTTGGGGACATCCTTTTTATTATGGTGCTGTACAGATGAATGTATTTTAAAATCTAACACTGTCAAAGTTAAGTACAGTAGTTAACGAATAGCAACTGCATTTGAATGCTACTGTAGGAAGTTACTCTACCAAACAATAAAAAGATTTGCATTCGATGACTCGTAAGCCTTTTATGACTCCCAAGTCTATGGTTTGGTGGTGTTCAAGAGGATTTATTCTGCTAGCTAGCGGGTGCAACTATTTTTACCAATGCTTTATTAAAATAATATAAAGTTGTAGAGGAAAGAAACAAAAGCTTATGATACAAGTTGTGCTAGTATTTGGTCCTGTTTGACAATTATGATTGAATTAGCTGTTTTGACCAGTGAATTTAAATTAGCTGTTTTGAATAAAAATGTTTGGTAAATAGCTTTTTGAATAATTTTTTGTGACACATAGCAAACCTCTAATTGAAAAAGCTCTTAAAATGAGTTTTTTCAAAATTAGCTTTTTGATCTCAAACCTCTAACCAGCAAACACTCACATTAGATGTTTGATTTGGTCAAACCTCTAATCTATTCCAAACCTCTAATTTCTCCCCAAATCTCCAGGTAGAGTACTAAAAAATAGAAAACCGATTAACACGTTTAACCCAAGGATTGCACTATTAATAAGTCCAATTCCGAGTTAAAACTATAAAAGCAATTAAAATATGTAATAATTTCAGTTTTTGGGAACACCATTCAAAGAAAAAAAAAAGAGTTCAATTAAAATATGTAATAATTTCAGTTTTTGGGAACACCATTCAAAGAAAAAAAAAGTTTTGCTAGTTATACGATGTTCTAGAAATCACTAGACGGTCGATACCGCCTAGCATCTAATCCAGATAGTCGGGGATTAATCGGATAGATTAATCGGAGCATTAATAGGTTATATTAAATATTAATTTTAATATTTTTATTTATAAAATATTTTTTTCAAATATTTTTGCTAATTTATAAATTTTTCAACGTTTTTTGCCGATTTTTGATCATCTATCAATCGATATTTCCTGATTTTTGATCGCCAAGGTTGATTTTAGCCGTTTTTTGACCGAGTTACACAAAAATCGCCTAAATTTTCATTTAATCCCGTTTCGGGACGTTTTGGTAGCCCCGCCTACATGATTGCCTAGATCGATTTTTAAAACAGTGCTGGTTATAACATGGAACTGAAGAACATAGATCAATATCAAAAATATTGTCTAAACCGATTTTTACAACACTGCACTGAAGAACATGTATCAACATAAAAAACGGAATGGTAAACTCAGTGACATATTTTCTACTTGTTGGGCTTTCCATATTACTTTGCACGATTACAACATAATCAACAATACAATCAGGGGTACAATTTTTGGACTAAACTTAAAATAAAATACAAAAGAAATTAATAATAATGAGAGACATGATGCATAGAGTATTGTGAAATCAAATAATATTGAGGGAAACACATGATTGAAATATTGTACTAAAAATTATTGGGCACCAACTTGAATGTGAGCCATCAGCAGCACTATTAGTAGTCACTAGAGGAAAATAGGTAGAGATATAGATACAATGAAAAAAGGTGGTAGGTTTCGCCCAAGAAATACAAGTGGATGATATCCAAACAAGTTTCACAAATTTATATAAGTTGACCATGATTCAATAATCAATTAACAAGTTGTGTTCATGTGATCATTTGAGTTGCCCAGCTACTGCTCTACTTATTTGCTCTACTTATTTCGACATTCATGCATGAATACCCTTGTTCTGTTATTTTCAGCTTAGTGGGTTCGAGCGCACAAGATTAATTTCATAATCGTTCACCAAATTTTACAAAAAAATTTCCCACATTTTCAATCAATTCGGAGAACCGTTGTGGAGAGTCTGTCATATTCTGATTGTATTTTATATAAGAACTATACGATAGAACCACTGGAATTAATTTGCATATATTATTTCACCGCCTGACGTTATATATTACTCATAGACTATCTAAGTAGCACCAAACAGGCCTTTGGAGCTATCGTACACTCCTTCGCTATAATTTCCAACAACTTTCCTAGGCATCAAAGTCCAACATGTTTACCAAACTTAGATGGAGAGATAGTTAGTAAATTTTAGACTACTAGATGTGAATTCTTTTTTAATAATGACAGGACACACATGCTTTTATTCCTATGAATTAAGCAACTAAATAATCACAAAATTAAGCAACTAAATTATCCCACACAGCAGCATTCTTTCTAACTAAAGGACATATGAATTAAGCAACTAAATAATCACAAAATTAAGCAACTAAATTATCCCACACAGCAGCATTCTTTCTAACTAAAGGACATATTGTGTTATCCTTAATTAAGAACAGTTGAGTTGAAAAATATCTATATATGTAATAAATTAGAAAAGAATTTAAACATAAAAAAAGAGTTTAAAGTCAAAAGTATTATGAATTACTTTTTTGAATTGAATTATTTTATCTGATAAAAATTAACATCATCATTTAAATTAATAATTTAATAAATTTATTTTTATTTTTATATTAATAATTCATAATTACCCATGACATAAAAATATCTAAACAAATATTAATTTAACACTTATAAAAAATAGAGAAATGCTAACAATAGCCCTAAGGGTTATGGTTAAGCATTAAATATTATCATATTTTCAACATTTATTCTTAGTTATTCAATGGATTTTTGGTTTTTCAATGCTCATTTACATCATTATTTAACTTCCCAAGTAATAATAGTGGACCTCTGCATTTACATTAATTCCCACTAATAAAATCATCCCAAATTGCTAAATAATTATATTCATGCAAAATTGATATATTAAATGCAAAATTGACATACTAAATGCATTTATTCACGCTTAACATAGCCCTAAGCTATGTTTTGTTTAGCATTACCCTAAAAAATATTGAGTGCTGGTATAGGCGTCTGTCGCACACACTTGACCCATGTTTATGAATTCAGCACTTACAAAGAAATTTGGTCGTTCAGAGTGTACTTTGACCAACGCATAGTTGACAAGTCAAACTAATATCTTCAGTTCACACTTGGCTCTACTAATTTCCAATATTTATTCAATTGGCTCTCCTAATTTTCTATATGCATGGCATATTTCGGAATTCAGAACAAATCGATTTCAGTATCTAATAATAATTTATTGATAAATTGTGAATTTATTGGAATAATAAATTGAAATAAAATTGGATAAATTTTAATATTTTAATTATATTTAATATATTATCATAATTTATAATATAAATACCATTAAAAAATAATTCATAACGATAAATCGGATTTTAAAAATAAAAATGGTCATATACAGTTAAACCTCGATTTCGATTAAGTAATATTCGATAAAGTAATAACCTCGATTAAGTAATAAATTTCGTCGGTCCCAACTTGGGCCAATGCTGTAAAATAATATTCTCGCTAAAAATATAAGATAATAAAAAATTAGAAATTTATTAAGGGCCCAAGTAATATGTAAATTAATAATTTCAGAATTATATATATATATATATATATATATATGTATATATAATGTATATAATGTATATGAGTTACAAAATTTAATTCTTTTAAAAAATGAATCTATAGTAGCCAAAATTAACCTCCTTGACTTACTTTATGTAAAACATAAATAATTCCTTATATGTTTTTATCGTGTTGTAACAAATAATTGTTCAAAGTGTTGATGAAATTCTATCATGTCAATATTATCATTTAATATTATGTTGTATGTTGAATTTATATTTTAGAATTACAATAAATTTTAGATTATTGAGTTTCTATACGATGTACACAACACATGTTACATGTATTTGGTGCAATTTTTTATATGCATGAATCTAGTTTTTAGATATAATTAATCATAACAAAAGTAATTTTAGATCAAATACATTGCATGTGATTGATTCTTGTTTTTAAACATAAAGTATTATAATACATAAACATAAAAATTCGGTAAAATAATAAAATATTATTTTATCGATAAAGTAATAAAATATTATTATATCGATAAAGTAATAAATTCGGTAAATTAATATTTTTTCCCGGTCCCAACAGTATTACTTTAAAGAGGTTTAACAGTATTTTTAATATAAATCAATGATTTATGAACAATTTTTGAAAAATTAGACGATTTTCAGAACAATGTTTATATGCTGCAAACATGATTATTAAGGGTGACAAAAAGTTTAGTTTATTTTAACATTTTTTCAAATTCAAATAATTATTTGCTCATGCATAAAAATTTTACATCATCTTCTGTCACAAGAACATGGTAATAAAAATATTTTTGATTTTAGTATGTATTATTTATAAACATTGATGTACTCGTTTACAAGAAGGTGATATTTACAAAATTGAATTAATATTTACAAATACAATTTCATCCCTGGAACAAAAAGAGCCCCAATTCAATTCATTTTTCATTTGTCTTGCTTTCTTTCCTTTCAATAAAGTTCCCAATTTATTTGGGTTTCAGTTATTCCCAATTTATTTGGGTTTCAGTTATTCCCAATTTATTTGGGTTGTGTTTGTCTCTCCTTGTGAGAGTTTGGTTTTTGTTTGGATTGAATTTGGGAGTTTTCCATGGCCGAGGTTATAGATCGGCAAGTTTTTCATGATTTTGATTCAGAGATGAAGGCTACTATGGAATCGCATCTATGGTCGTCGGTTCAGAACAGTTCGATGATTGAAGTAAAAACATGTATATATCAATTATCTTTAAATCGCTTGGTTGCCTTTAGAAAGGATTCAACAGCGATCCCCTTAAGCGTCTGTTCTTGCGATTGTTTTTGTAGATGCCGTATGGCTTTTGATTAATGGATTGATTTCTTTTTGTTCAAAAAAAAAAAAAAAAAAAAGTTGATGTATTAGGATTTAGGAGTACTCTTCTGGTAATAGTTTAATTAGGACAATTCCAATCATGAGATCCAAATTTGAATTGAATTCAAATTCTATTCTATTTATTTGATCCAAATATAAATCTAAATTCAAACATCATTATTATATTTATTTATTTAAATTTTAAGTATTTTGGAAAAAGATTAATTAATTTAATTAAAATCATAATAATAACATCAACAACAACTAAATTATAACTAAAATAGATTCAAATAAAGATAAAACATTGCAAAGTACATTCGAAATAAAGAAAACATTTTTATTTCGCTTTAAGTTGTATATATCGTGAAATTTTCTATGTTGTATTGCTTTATTTTATGTTTTTAATTTTCATGTATTTTGAAATTTAATGCACTGGAATTTTTATGTATTTTAAAATTTTATTTTAGAATTTATTGTGATTTTAATTATATTCCAAAATTAATTAATTTACTTTTAATGAAATTAACAAAATCAATAAAATAGAAAAGATAACAATAATACAATGATATAAAGATTTGCATCAGTGAATTCACTAATCCAAATTTGGATCACTTTTTAGTTCGGTTTTTATGTCAAAGTGGGCGCACTCCAATGTATCAATTTGACCACCTATTCAAAAATGATATCATTTGAACCATTAAAATCATAATAAATATCAAACAAATACCTAAATGTAAAAGTAATTTTTCATCGAGTTCCACACATGTTTTTTAAATACTAGTGTAAATAAATGAAAGGTTATGAATTTTAGTATTTATGAATTTTAGTATTTTTGATAATATATTTAGAATTAAAAAAGTGTATTTACTATTTATTTTTAACTTAAAATAAGGAAAATGACAATAAAATTAAAAATAAATAGTAAATAAATTTTAAAAAACTAAATATATTATCATAAATACTAGAATTCATAACTTTCATTTGATTACAATAGTATTTAAGGAAAATGTGTAGAACTCGATAAAAAATTACTTTTACTTCCCGAGTATATATATATAGAGGTATTTGTTTGATATTTATTATGATTTTAATATATAGTTCAAAGACAAAACTGTCTCAAATTTGAATTTTTAGTCCATAGTTGAAATAAGAGAAATTGCCCAAAATACCCACTTTTCCCCTACCCACTGCCCAAAATACCCGTTTCTGAAAACTCCGCCCTAAATACCCACGGTCTACGCATTCTAAGAATGCATAGACTGGGATATGCATGTTGAACATGCGTTTCCTAGGTCACGCATTCTCAGAATGCGTGATGACGTCATGCCACGTCATTATTGCACAAACATCATCGGAGCTCAGACGATTAGAAAATCGCCTCAAATTCGCCTCATCCCGTCCGACACGTTCCGGCTACCTCCACAAAATCTGAGGACATCAAAATGATGCTCAGGCCTGTATCTACATATTGACATATTCATTTGTTGAATTTTGGCCCCGCAGGGGCGTCTACAAATAGATCTGAAAAAACGATCGGAAAATGATCTCGATTTGGGAATTTTAAATCCGGCAAACAAAATTGAAAATGGTTGGTACATACATGTAGAGTGTGAGAAGGCGATCAAATTGGTATATAATATGGTAGTGAAAGATTACTTGAATGAGCTGAACGAAGTGGTCAAATATTTTGCCGGAAAACGAGATCGACGGTTTTACGAAGGGGACGATGAACAGTAATCAATACGCATGTTGAACATGCGTATTGTCTTCCACGCATGTTTGGCATGCGTATTGCTGGTACTGTTCATGGTCGACAGTAACTGCAAGTCTGCAATTAACAAAGTGCATGCATTAAAAACTTGTGTATACGTATGATGATTTAATATGGTTCTCTCCTTTATGTGAGAGTTTAGTTGTTCTCTCCTTTTTTAAAAGTGGGAGTTTGGTTCTGTTCCAATGGCAAGAGTGGAAGATTTGGCGAGTCGTATGGAGGATATCAATATTGAAGATGAGGAAAACGAAGAACTCATTTTTGCAGACGATGTGGTGGAGGAGGCTACGAATAAATTCGATCTCTGTTTGGTAGGACGGTTTTTAACGGAAAAAAACTTGAATACTAGGGCTATGAAGTCAAAGATGGCTGATATTTGGAGACCTGCACAAGGAATCAATATCAAAGATTTAAAGCCTGGTATGTTTTTGTTCCAATTCTATCACGTGGATGATCTAAAATGGGTTACTGAGGGGGGGCCTTGGTCGTTCGATGGAGCCATGTTGGTGCTATCCACGATTCCTAGTGGAGAAGACCCAGTGAATGTGCCTTTGTGGGAATTAAAGTTCTGGATCCAAGTTCATGGCTTGCCTAGTGGTTTCATGTCTGAAGCAGTGGGGAAACAATTGGGTAACTTCTTTGGTAAGTTTATCCAGTACGATCCAAACAACAATACTAGTATTTGGAGAGAAAGTATGCGTTTGAGGATTGGCGTGGATGTTAGACGTCCTTTGAAGCGGAAGAAAAAGATTTGTAAGAGGGATGGGACTGAATGTGTGGTTCAATGTAAGTATGAACGGCTTGGAGACTTTTGTTTTACTTGTGGTATGATGACACACACAGATAGATTCTGTAGAAAGAAAATGGAGTTATCATCATCTGAGGTAGTGCGTGAGTGGGGTGGTTGGCTTCGAGCTCCGCCACGGAGGGCGGCGAATTTTGAAAAGAGTAAATGGTTACGCGATGAGCGGGACAGTGATTGGGGCGAAAAGTTAGGAAAGGATACGTATTACCAACAATCAGGGGATTTTCAAACGAGCTATACATCTAAGGGAGTTAATGTGGAGCGAGATTTGAGGGTTTCTTTGCATGGAGGGATAGCTGTTTCAAAAGGAAAAGATAAGGCTGTTATTTCAAATTCTTTGGCGGCAAATCAGTCTTTTATTCCTCTTAATGGGCCTTCAGACGAAGAGTTAGTTGGGCTTAATTTAGAAGAAAGGAAACGTAGACGTAGTGGGCCTTTGGAAAGCGAGTTCATGGATACTGATGGAGGTCATGGACGAGTTAACTCAGATTCTGTACTTTCTAACACTGATTGTACTGAGTCTTCTCCTGACATTTTGGCTAGGCTTGGCAATCAAGCCAGCCAGTCGAAATGAATCTTCTCAGTTGGAACTGTCGGGGGTTGGGGAACCCTCGAACAGTTCGTGCTCTAAGTGATCTGGTTAAGACACGTAAACCTGACTTTTTATTCCTTTCTGAAACTATTTCTGTTGCTAATAAAATTGAAAACCTTCGTGTGAAGATGGGTTTTGCTCAGTGTTTCTCTGTGGATCGCATTGGGCGTAGTGGTGGTTTAGCTATTTTTTGGAAGCGTCATGTAAGTTGTGAAATTTTGAATTATTCTCAGAATCATATTGATGTTCTTTTCTTGCAAAATAATACAGCCTCATGGAGGCTCACTTGTTTCTACGGTTTTCCGGAGAGGGCAAGACGTAGTAGTTCCTGGGATTTTATTCGGTCTCTGGCTAGTAATTCGCAGTTGCCTTGGTGCATTTTTGGCGACTTTAATGATCTTTTGTTTGCTACTGACAAAATGGGTAGTATTCCTCACCCCCCTAGTCTGTTGGAGGGTTTTAGGAAGGCTATAGATGATTGTCTTCTCAAAGAGCTTGATCTTACTGGAGGAAAGTACACTTGGGAGAAGAGTCGAGGGTCTCAAAATTGGGTTAGAGAACGCTTGGATAGAGCTTTTGCAACGAATTCTTGGTGGTTGATGTTTCCGTTATGTAATCTCTCGGTTCATCATGTCACTAGTTCAGATCATGATCCTATAAATTTGGACCTTCTCAGTGTGGCTATATCAAGGAAGGTTTTTCGTTTCAGATTTGAGAACACATGGCTAGAAGAACCAACCTTTCGTACAGAGGTTTCTGATTTTTGGTTATCTCTCCCTTCTACTCATGTTATTCCGAAGCTGCTATCTGTTACGTCCTTTATGGCCAGATGGGGTAGGAACTTTTTCCACAAATTTCGTGACAAATTGGCTAAGCAGAAGGAGGTGTTAAAGAGGCTGGTAGATCGTACTGATGATGATGGGTTAAAAGAATACTTTGCAGAAAAACAAAAACTCGAGGATCTTCTTTTTCAAGAGGAGATTTACTGGAAACAGAGGGCAAAAACATTTTGGCTGGCAGAGGGAGATGCCAACACGAAGTTCTTTCACGCAAACGCGACTGCTAGGAGGAAAACAAACCACATTACGTTTCTAATGGATGACAATGGTGAGAGGATTGAAAATCACGAAGCTATGTGCGAAGTTGTCAAAAAATATTACCAGGAGATTTTCAAGGGGAATCCTAATGATGAAAGAGTGCAATTATCAAATGTTGAAAGATGTGTGACGGATGAGCAGAATGAGAATCTTGTTGCAGAGGTATCTTTCGAGGAATTTACTTTGGCAATCAAGCAGATGCATCCTGACAAAGCTTCGGGACCCGATGGCCTCAACCCTGCATTTTTCCAACAGTTCTGGTCAATTCTAGGTAAGGATATATTTCTGTGCTGTAAAGATTGGCTGAATCTGAGCTCGTTTCCTGCAAACCTTAATGACACCAATGTGGTTCTAATACCGAAGAAAGAAAATGCTTGCTGTATGAAGGATTTACGTCCCATTGCTTTATGCAACGTTTTGTATAAAATCCTGTCAAAAGTGTTATCAAACAGGTTGAAAGTCATATTACCTAGCTTGATTACAGAGAATCAATCGGCATTTGTACCTGGTAGGAATATCCAAGATAATGTTTTGATTGCCTTTGAGATCATCCATCATATGAATAAGAAGAAGAGTGGAAGGGATGGTGAGGTTGCATTAAAACTTGATATTAGTAAAGCGTATGACAGGGTTGACTGGGCATATTTAAGAGCGAGAATGCAAGGGATGGGCTTCTGTAACAAATGGATTGGATGGGTTATGATGTGTGTAACGACTGTTTCCTATGATTTTTGTTTCAATGGTTCTTCGATAGGACCAATTATGCCGTCAAGAGGCTTACGCCAGGGGGATCCTCTCTCCCCGTACCTATTCCTTTTTTGTGTGGAGGGTTTGTCGAGCTCTTTAAGTACAGCTACTGCAGAGGGAAGTATCCATGGTTCTCAAATTAGTTTGAACGCTCCTGCTGTCACACATCTGCTATTTGCAGATGACAGTTTCCTGTTCTTCAGGGCTGACACTACAGAAACTACTGCTGTAAAGGAAGTGCTTGTTGAGTATGAAAGACTATCAGGGCAGTCTGTGAATTTCCAAAAATCAGGGGTGTTTTATAGTGCAAATGTGAGTCAATCGAAGCGAGAGGAACTATCTGGAATTCTTGGAGTTCATACTGATCTTACAGAAGGGAAATACTTGGGCCTTCCATCTCTGATAGGACGTTCCAAGAAGCGTGTGTTTGGTTTTGTTAAAGACAAGATTTGGAAGAAAATTCAGAGTTGGGGCTCAAAACCTATATCTCGTGCTGGTAAAGCAGTTCTAATTAAAAATGTTGCACAATCAATCCCATCTTATTGTATGTCATGTTTCTTATTGCCTAAAGCTATGTGCGAGGAAATCGAAAAAATGCTTAATAAGTTTTGGTGGAGTTCTGGGTCGGATGATAAGAAAGGTGTCCATTGGTTGTCGTGGGAAGCAATGAGCATGAGTAAAAGCAGAGGGGGTTTGGGTTTTCGTAGCCTGTATGGTTTCAACATAGCCCTACTTGGGAAACTTTGCTGGAATTTTATTCAAAAGCCTCACACATTGGTTGCTCGTATTTTCAAAGCACGGTATTATCCAGGTTCCCATTTTCTGAATGCTTCTGCGGGAACAAATCCTAGCTTTATTTGGTCGGGGATTTTAAAGGCAAAGGAGGCATTGGCTGGAAGCTACAGGTGGATAGTGGGAGATGGCACCAGTATTGCAGCTTCGACAGACCCCTGGATTCGAGATAAACCTGATTATAGGGTTGATCAAACTCGTTTCTATGATCCTGGTTCAGTCAAGGTTTCTGATTTTATGCTGGCACAGCCTAAGAGGTGGGATGTCCCGAAAGTCTGTGATTTTTTTGGTGAAGAAGATGCTCAGTTAATATTAGCTACTCGTATTCC
Organism: Kitagawia praeruptora; assembly: GCA_037693485.1. Lineage (NCBI taxonomy): Eukaryota > Viridiplantae > Streptophyta > Magnoliopsida > Apiales > Apiaceae > Kitagawia > Kitagawia praeruptora. Next base: position 48,895,694 of record CM075348.1, on the reverse strand, counting down.
GCAATGTGAAGTTGAGGACAGAATTGCTTGGAGCAAAACTTCAAACGGTCATTATAGTGTTAAATCTGGTTACCATCAGTGGCATGAAAACAATGTAGGCATTTCGAGTGTTACTCAATCAAGTGGATGGGGGAAACTTTGGAAAATTTCAATTCCTAATAAAGTAAAGGTCTTTCTCTGGCGTTTCTGCAGAAATAATGTCCCTGTGAGGAAGAGACTAAGATCAAAAGGTGTTCCTCTTACTATTATGTGTCCTATGTGTGACAGAGACGTTGAGCACCTGTTGCATGTGTTCTTCGATTGTCCGTTTGCTAGCCAATGCTGGCAGTACACAGGAGGTTTATATGATATGCAGATGGTGGAATATGCCCCTGATTGGCTTATTCAGAAGATAGGAAGTGCTTCTCATGAGGAGATCATTCGTATTGCGAAGGTGCTATGGGGCTTGTGGTTCTTTCGAAACAAAAAGGTTTGGGAAGGTAAGTCTGTTTCTCCCAACATTGCCATGGATTGGTCTGAAAAATTTTTCTCAGAATGGAAGCTAGCTAAAGCAAAAAGAGCAGCAATGCAGACACCTTCTAGGAGATCGGTTGACAAGGTTACTCAGAGATGGAGACCTCCGGAAGAGGGGGTGTTGAAACTCAATGTGGATGCAGCCTTTCAGCAAGGTAGAGGTTTTTTCTCAGTTGGTTTGGTGCTCAGAGATTATAAGGGGTGCTTTATAGAAGGGAAGGTCGTTTGTCTGGCTGAGGTCAATTCAGTTTTGGAAGCAGAAGCAGTAGCAATCTTTGAGGGTTTAAATTGGATGGCAACTAAACACTACAGTAGAGTGATTCTTGAATCTGATTCCTTGCTCTCAGTACAAGCCATCAAACGTTCGGCGGATAATCTTCTTGAGGTCGGCCATGTGTATGAGTCATGTCGCAATATCTTAAAGTTAAGGCCTGGTTTTTCTCTCTCGTTTGTTAAAAGACAAGCAAATGGAACATCTCATGCTATGGCTAGAGTTCCTTGTTTGCTAAATTGTCAAAACTTGTTCACGTCTCCTCCTTCGTTGTTGGTGGAGTCTCTTATGTATGATCTTTCCAATTAATGAAATTTCATCTTTATTCAAAAAAAAAAAAAAAACTTGTGTATACGTGCTGTGCGCATTAGGGGAATGCGTATACCACTCCATGCATTTGAAACATGCGTGGCCCGTGGTCAAAAAGGGCGGACGCATCTGAAAAATGGCATTTTGGGCAGATTTTTTTGAAAGGTGGGTAGTTTGGTATCTCACCCTTAAATTGCCCTTATTACCCGTTGTACAAAAAAATAATAGGTTTTTTTAGTCCACTTAACATATTTTTTGTGAAAAAACTAGATCTTCTTATAATATATTCCTCCGTCCCATTCCCTTTTGACTTCGTAAAATTGATCAATATTTGATTAAATATTAAAATTATTTAATTATTATTTTTTAAAATTAAAAATTGAAAGTTCATTGTAATATAGATTAAATGTACTTTTTAATAATATAATTATTTTTTCAATTTATTTCCGTTATATATATATATATATATATATATATATATTTCAAGCAAAATCAATCAATTTAACTAAATAAAGTAAAAAACAACGTGTGGAGTATAAAGTTTTATGCAATATACTGTATAAAATAATTTTTCAAAAGTAGCACCTCTCATTTGTTACTTTTAATGTTTTATAAAATAAATGGTCTTTCAATTTCAAAAAAAAAAAATAAAAAATAAATGGTCTTTCAATCTAAAAAGACATTTTAATTTCTCACCAACCCCTAATCTCTCGAGTCAAGTCTATGTTCAATGCTAAAACCACGTCTACACAAATCTGAGCCCTTAATTATTTTGAAAATCTAACGGCTCAAATTAATCGCCAACCATCCAACTACCACATCTCTTTGTTTCTTGGCCAACTCAACTTCATAGCCCGTTCACCTACCCAATACAAAAAGGAAAATTTACATTAAGAAAAAAAAACAAAAAGTAATGCACACTCCTTCTCATCTCAAGTCCCCATGGTCTTACCAACTATTTTCCACTATATATATACCAAGTTCATTCCCTCTCATTACTCAGGAAATTGGCTGGTATCCTCCATACTCATACTATCCAACTTCCAGTAAATATACATTGATACAACTATAAATACACACATAGACAAAGCAAATCAAAATACATAGTTATAAGCAATGGATTGCGAGACCAAGAATGTTGATTCGCTATGCATGCAGAAAGATCCTTTAAACTGGGGAATGGCTGCGGAGTCATTGAAAGGAAGTCATTTGGATGAAGTTAAGAGGATGGTGGCTGAGTTTAGGAAGCCTATGGTGCAGCTTGGTGGGGAGACATTGACGGTTTCTCAAGTGGCCGCTATTGCTTCCGGTTACGTCAAGGTTGAGTTATCGGAGACGGCCAGGGCTGGAGTTAAAGCTAGTAGTGATTGGGTGATGGAGAGCATGAATAAAGGAACCGATAGTTATGGTGTTACTACCGGTTTTGGTGCTACTTCTCATAGGAGGACTAAACAAGGTGGTGCTTTGCAGAAAGAACTTATTAGGTAATATACTACTCCTATATCTTAACATTTAAAATATTCTGAATTGATTATTGGTTAGTTATAGCAAGTATGTGATTTTAAATTTATGTGTAATCTAACAATTTTTAGAAACAAATATGAAATATTTGTCTTTTGTACTATATTTATCTAAGAGGGAAATGAAATTGAATAATCTTAATATTTTGTTAATATAATTTACTCTACTATTTATGGTAGAATATGTCACTATCTTACCAAATGAAGAGACAGACAATTGGTGATTATATATGCCCGCTGACTTGGTTTAGAAACTATTTCAGTCCACATATAAATATTAAGCTATGGGTCTGTGTTGTATGGAGTGAAATGTAAGTAATAGTAAAGTGATGTTAAATAAAATTAAAGATAAGAAAAAAAAATGTAAGGGAAGATCACAAAATTGAACCAAGTATATGATTTTATATATAAGGAGGCTTGCCAAGAAAATGATTGTTATTTTAAAAATATTCTAAACTTGACTATTCAGTGGATATGAACTGCTTCAAAATTAATTTGTTTTAGGAAACTGTTACAAACATTATTTGGGAGTAATGTTTAAATAGTATAGGAGTTTCTTGAAAAAAATACAGTAGTTGGTTTAGCGGTTTTGTCAAAATTTATTAGAACATTAAACAAAAACTTGTTACTAATCTTCAACAAAAATGATAATAACAGGTTTTTGAATGCTGGAATTTTTGGAAATGGAAGTGATTCTTCCAACACATTACCACATTCAGCAACAAGAGCAGCAATGCTTGTAAGGATCAACACACTCCTCCAAGGTTACTCTGGCATTCGATTTGAGATCCTTGAAGCAATTACAAAGTTTCTCAACCAAAACATTACTCCTTGTTTGCCACTCCGTGGAACAATCACTGCTTCTGGTGATCTGGTTCCCTTATCCTACATTGCTGGACTTCTAACCGGACGTCCCAATTCTAAGGCTGTTGGACCCACTGGAGAAAATCTGACCGCTGCTGAAGCATTTAAACTTGCTGGAGTTGATGGTGGATTCTTTGAGCTGCAGCCAAAAGAAGGCCTTGCTTTAGTCAATGGAACGGCTGTTGGTTCTGGGATGGCTTCGATGGTTCTCTTTGAGACCAATATACTTGCTGTGTTAGCTGAGGTTATGTCAGCTATATTTGCTGAAGTGATGCAGGGCAAACCAGAATTCACTGACCACTTGACACATAAGTTGAAGCATCATCCTGGACAAATTGAAGCAGCGGCCATAATGGAACACATATTGGATGGTAGCTCGTACGTTAAGGCTGCTCAGAAGCAACATGAAATGGATCCCCTGCAAAAACCAAAACAAGATAGATATGCTCTTAGGACATCTCCGCAATGGCTTGGACCACAGATTGAAGTAATTCGTTCATCTACAAAAATGATAGAAAGGGAGATCAACTCTGTCAATGATAACCCTTTGATTGATGTGTCAAGGAACAAGGCCATACATGGTGGTAACTTCCAGGGTACCCCTATTGGAGTTTCTATGGACAATACAAGGTTGGCTATTGCAGCCATTGGAAAGCTCATGTTTGCCCAATTTTCGGAGCTTGTGAATGACTTTTATAACAATGGGCTGCCATCTAATCTATCTGGAGGACGTAATCCAAGTTTGGATTATGGTTTCAAGGGTGCCGAAATTGCTATGGCTTCTTACTGCTCTGAGCTGCAATTTTTGGGCAACCCAGTCACTAACCATGTCCAAAGTGCTGAGCAACATAATCAGGACGTGAACTCCCTGGGTTTAATCTCCTCAAGGAAAACAGCAGAAGCTGTTGAAATCTTGAAGCTCATGTCTACCACATTTTTGGTAGGCCTCTGCCAGGCTGTGGACCTGAGGCATCTGGAGGAGAACTTGAAGAGCACTGTGAAGAACACTGTAAGCCTAGTAGCCAAGAAAGTCCTAACTATGGGTGTCAACGGTGAGCTTCATCCTTCAAGATTTTGCGAGAAGGATTTGCTTAGAGTTGTTGACCGAGAGTACATTTTTGCATACATTGACGACCCCTGCAGTGCAACCTACCCATTGATGCAAAAACTACGACAAGTACTAGTTGAACACGCACTGAAGAATGGCGAAACTGAGAAGAACTTGAGCACTTCAATCTTCCAAAAGATTGCAGCTTTTGAAGATGAATTGAAGACCCTTTTGCCAAAGGAGGTTGAAAGTGCTAGGGCTGTGCTTGAGAGTGGAAATCCTGCTATTCCTAACAGAATTAAGGAGTGCAGGTCTTATCCATTGTACAAGTTTATAAGGGAAGAGTTGGGAACAGTTTATTTAACCGGTGAGAAAGCGACGTCGCCTGGAGAGGAGTTTGACAAGGTGTTCACAGCAATGTGCAAAGGACAGATCATTGATCCGCTGATGGAGTGTCTACAGAGCTGGAATGGAGCTCCTCTACCAATTTCTTAGTTAAAGCATATGTTTTTTTCCTAACCTATTATGTTTGTTAAAGTTTCTTGTTTTTTTAGTTGCTGAAAAGTTTAATTGTGAATGCCTGTATGATTCATGAAATGCTATGTTACTTCTATGCAAATGCAATGGAAATTTATTATAATTTTGCTTGCCAATTTGGTAGCCAGTCCATGTTATATTGTTGCACCCACTAATTCAAGAGTAAAGTTGTAAAATTGTGAACCAAGGAAAAGGCCCATAATTCATTCACATTGGTAAACAAATTAGAAGAATCACAATTACAACTAGGGGTGAGTATCGGATGGTTTGGACGGTTTAGGATCGGCAAACCAATCAAATCATAAATTTCGGGTTTTTAATTTTTTAAACAATAACCAAACCAAAAACCATAATAATTAAAAAAACCAATCTAATTATAACGGTTTGGTTTGGTCGGTTTCGGTTTAAAACATTATTAAATAATAAAAAAGATAACAATATATGTGAACCAATAATAGCATAAAGTTTCATCAAAGCAATAAACAAATAAGCACTATAAATATAATGAAATACAGTATGTACATGCAGGGATTCTAGGAATTTAAAAGTAATGAAACTAAGTAGGCTACGACATCGTTTCAACATAAATATTTTTTATTTTATATAAACATAAAATTAATATTAAAACTATATATATATATATAATATTTATATATTATTTGATCTTAATGGTCGGGTTGGTTAAATCGGATGGAAAAATTAGTAAAACCAAACCCAACCCAAAATTTTCGGTTTTTAAAAATTTAAAACCATAGCCAACCCAAATAAAAAAAACCTAAATTTTCGGTTTGGTCGGGTTGGTTTGATCGGTTTAACCGATTTTTGGAAAACTGTGCTCACCCCTAATTACAACCGGTGACCAACCAAGGAGATTCCCTCTTGGTCTTGCCACAAAATAGTCATGTCACTTGGCCTTGTAGAGGAGGCAAAATGCAAAAGTAATTTCCAAGTGTCAAGTCCACTTGTAATGCAAATATTGTAGTCATGGATGGTGGCCATCGCATTGGAACTTCAACTTTGTGCGTCTCATTTTCCTCCCATCACGGATGGCGTAACGGTGCTATGTTTTTGCCTCTGTTATAGAAATCGGCCGATTTCTGAAAAATCGTCGATAAATTGACCAAAAATCGGTCAAAATTTTGGAACTGATTTGACCGATTTTATAAAAATCGCCGATAAATCGCCGATTTTTCAACCGAATCACCCGATAAATCGTAAATCGGTACCTCAACCGAATAGTTCCGATTTCTGAAATTTGCAACACTGGTTTTTGCTAGATTAATTATTAAAATATTAATTTTAAAGGATTAACTGTTTATATTAATCTTTTCGAATTGAAAATGTAAAATAATTAATCAGTAATGATAGATCATGTAAATTGTATTAGTCATATATGTAAACAATCTTTAGTAATAGCTGTACATATTCGGTGGTTAAATCATATGCCTACATATCCCATGATATCCTCTGGAGATATCAAATTAGTTAGTACTGCCTTTGTACACTTTATGTAACTGACTATATATTGAGAAGGATGCTAATGTGAAAGGGGAGGAGAACAATTACTTTCATGGTATCAGAGCCCCAGGTTTTCTCATAGCCAAAATCTTCTTCTTCTTCTTCTTCTTCTTCTTCTTCTTCTTCTTCTTCTTCTTCTCTCCGGGCAATTACTAATCTAACATCAGTGACCATGGCTGACCAGAAAGCTTCCTTTCACCCTGCCCTAGCAGTGACAAATATCAAAAATTTTCTTCCTATTACCCTTGAAATGGAGAAGGGTCAGTATTCCTCTTGGGCTGAGTTGTTCAAAATCCATGCAAGAGCATATCAGGTGGTTGATCATATCATTCCACCTACTAAAAAAGAAAAGTCAGTGATTCAATCCCAGTCAAAAAAGATCTTTGGGATCGTCTCGATGCCATCGTACTTCAATGAATTTATGGAACAATCTCTAACGACCTGCTTCATACCATACTGGAACCAGATTCTACGGCACAACAAGCTTGGTCTCGTCTACAGGATATTTTTCAAGATAACAAAAAATCTCGTGCAGTGTATTTGGAACATGAGTTTACACACACGCATATGGATGACTTTCCCAATGTCTCGGCATATTGTCAACGCCTCAAGATGCTCTCTGACCAACTCTCTAATGTTGGTGTGCCTGTTTCAAATTAACGTTTGGTTCTTCAACTTGTATCTGGATTATCTGATGGATACGATGGTGTTGCAACAATCATACAGCAAAGTGATCCATTGCCTCCATTCTACAAAGCGCGCTCCCAATTAACATTGGAAGAGGCCTGCAAGGCTAAACAAGCGGATCAGCCCTTGTCACTAGTACAAACTCTTCTTTTGATGATTCTTCTTCTTACACAGTCAATGGTACTCAAGGGGGGACGAACTCTAACAGAATTTATAACAACAGCAACAAGGGTCGTAGTCAGAACCGCGGAAACAGAGGGCGTGGTAATGGAAACCGCGAAAAAGGTCGTGGACAATACCAGCATCATTATTCATGGCAGCCTCCTTCAAGACCACAACAACAATGGGGATATCAGGGACCATGGATGCAACAGTGGGCGCCACCACCATGCTCATACCCAACAACACCTGCACCTAGGCAGCCTTATAATCCACCACGTCAACCAGGAATTCTCGGTGCTCGACCCCAGCAAGCCTATAGTGCAAATACTGTACCTTCTACAAGCTATGCTCCAACTGATATCGAAGTTGCAATGCATACTCTCACACTTTCTTCACCTGATGAGAATTGGTACATGGACACTGGAGCAACATCTCACATGACGTCTAATTCAGGTTGGTCATACAATTCCAATTCATGGTCATGGTAACATGTCACTAACGCCTCCCTATCCACCGTTATCGCTTAACAGTGTTCTTCATGCACCCAAATTGATCAAAAACTTGATTTCAGTTCGTCGTTTCACAAAAGATAATTCTGTCACTATTGAATTTGATCCTTTTGGCTTTTCTGTGAAGGATTTTCAGACATGAACACATCTAATGAGATGTAATAGCACGGCAGATCTTTATCCACTCACGAACATCACTCAACAGGCATCTTCACCATCCACCTTTATTGCTTTGTCTTCTAAAGTCTGGCATGAACGTTTAGGGCACCCTGGAGCATCTGTATTAAATTCTCTTATCAAAAATAAGTTTATTGATTGTAATCAAACAGATAATACTTTTTGTTATTCTTGTCCTCTTGGAAAAAAAATAAAATTGCCTTTTTATGAATCACATTCTCATACTTTACTGCCTTTTGATATAGTCCATAGCGACCTTTGGACATCTCCTATTTTGAGTTCTGCTGGGCATTATTATTATGTTTTCTTTCTTGATGATTATTCTAATTTTTTGTGGACATTTCCTATTGCAAGAAAGTCACAGGTGTATTCTATTTTTCTCAAATTTCGTTCCCTAATCAATAAACAATTTGCCAGGGATATAAAACAATTTCAGTGTGATAATGGGAAGGAGTATAACAACAGAATGTTTCAGAATTTTTGTGACTCAAATGGGATGGTTTTCCGTTTCTCTTGTCCTCATATGTCACTACAAAATGGTAAGGCAGAACGAAAAATCCTAACCATTAACAACATTATCAGGACACTGCTTATTCATTCATCCGTGCCACCTGCATTTTGGCACCATGCTTTAGAAATGGCCACATATCTGTTAAATATTATTCCAACCAAAACTCTTGCAAACAAATCTCCCACTCAAATTCTTTATAATAAAGATCCCTCATACACACATCTTCGAACATTCGGGTGTTTGTGTTATCCCTTAATTCCATCCACAAAAATAAATAAACTTCAACCCCGCAGCACTCCATGTGTATTTCTAGGATACCCGTCCAATAATCGTGGATATAAATGTTTTGATTTATTTGCCAACAAAGTCATTACCTCACGCCATGTTATTTTTGACGAATCACTGTATCCATTTACACAGCTGCATTCTCCGTCCACCATTACGTATGATTTTCTAAATGATGATATATCTCCTTACCTCATACATCATTTACAAAATCAGTCCAACACTCAAACATCCAGTTCACAACCCATAGAATTTATACAGAACTCACCAAACTCCCCTATTACATTCCATCAATTCGACCAGGAACAACCACTACAGGCGACTACAACCCAAAATCCATCTATCCCTTCATCCCTTTCTAAATCTTCTTTAGCTACTCAAGGACAAACATCACCAAACACAATCCAAAGTCAGCCACGCATCCCTATCAGTCCTGTCAGAGCCACCATCCATCCAAATAATCCATCTCATTCTATGGTGACCCGAAGTCAACATGGGATCTTTAAACCCAAACGATTTTTTAATTTAAGCGCCACTATCACTCCTTATCCTATCCCTCGTAATCCAGTTAATGCCTTGTCTGACCAGAATTGGAAATTGGCCATGTCCGATGAATATGATGCTCTTATTAAAAATAAGACGTGGGAGCTAGTGCCACGTCCACCTAATGTTAATGTTATTCGTTCTATGTGGGTTTTAAGTCATAAATATAAATTTGACGGTACTTTTGAGCGGCATAAAGCCCGTCTTGTAGGTGATGGCAGGTCTCAACAAGTTGGTGTGGATTGTGGCGAAACATTCAGTCCAGTGGTTAAGCCTGCAACTATTCGAGCCGTTCTTAGTATTGATGTATCCAAGTCATGGCATATTCATCAATTAGATGTAAAAAATACCTTCTTGCATGGCCATCTCAATGAAACAGTGTACATGCATCAACCTAGGGGAGAGCAAACCCCGGTTCGGTTCGGTTTTTGGGTAAAACCGGAACCGAAACCGAAAATACTCGGTTTTAAAAATTGAAAACCGGAACCGTAACCGAACCATCGGTTTCGGTTTCGGTTTTAAAATCCCAGTTCGGTTTTTATCGGTTCGGTTTCGGTTTTAAAATCGAATAAAATAAAAATAAAAAAGTATTACAAATTAATTAAAAAAAATAGTTTTACCATAAAATCTTAAGTCTGGACTCTAGAAAGTATTTGAACAAAATAAAAAGCAAATCTCATATAGTCATATACTCCGTAATAGATTAAATATCGTATATATGTGAATATGCTTAAATTTAAATATCTATAAAAAATATAAATATTTATTTATTTATATAAATTATCGGTTCGGTTTCGGGTTTTTTCGGTTCGGTTTGAATCTATAACCGGAACCGAAACCGAAAGTCTCGGTTTTTAAAAATCAAAAACCGCAACCGCTGATTCAGTTTCGGTTTCGGTTTTGACCGGTTCGGTTTTGACCGGTTTCGGTTCGGTTTCGGTTTCAATTCGGTTTTTTGCTCACCCCTACATCAACCTATGGGTTTCAGGGATCCCTCGTATCCAGATTATATTTGTTTGTTAAAAAAATCTATTTATGGATTGAGGCAATCCTCCCGTACTTGGTACGAACGATTTGATGATTAAATTTCAACTATTGGTTTCTCTCATAGCAAATCAGATCACTCACTATTTATATATTGTCGAGGCAACGATGTGGCATATCTTCTTCTTTATGTTAATGATATCATTCTCACTTCTTCAACTGATTCTCTTCGTCAGTCCATCATCTCTGGCCTTAGCTCAGAATTTGCTATGAAGGACTTGGGCCCTCTCAGTTATTTTTTAGGTATTGTTGTCACTCGACATGAAGGTGGTATGTTCCTTTCTCAAAGAAAATATGCAGCAAATATAATTGAAAGAGCAGGTATGTCATCTTGTAAGCCTGTTGCCACACCAGTTGACACTAAGGGAAAGTTAAGTGCTTCTTCAGGAACTCCGTATGAAAATCCATCTCATTACCGTAGTTTAGCAGGAGCATTGCAATATCTCACAATTACGAGACCGGACATACAATATGCTGTGCAACAAGTGTGTTTACATATGCATGATCCACGTGATGTACACATGCATGCTCTTTAGTGCATTTTGCGCTATATTCAAGGAACACTTGATTTTGGTCTACATCTTTATAAATCTTCAGTGGCTTCTCTCATTTCTTACACTGATGCAGATTGGGGTGGTTGTCCTGACACAAGGCGTTCCACCTCCGGTTATTGTATCTTTCTTGGCGACAACTTAGTCTCCTGGTCCTCCAAACGACAAGCAACCTTGTCCCTATCTAGTGCAGAAGCCGAGTACAGAGGGGTAGCTAATGTTGTTTCCGAATCTTGTTGGATAAGGAACCTTCTTCTTGAGCTAAATTGTCCAATCAATAAGGCCACTTTGGTCTATTGTGATAATGTTAGTGCTATATATCTCTCTGGCAATCCTGTTCAACATCAACGCACTAAGCATATTGAAATGGACATTCACTTTGTACGCGAGAAAGTAGCTCGTAGCCAAATTCGGGTGCTACATGTTCCATCCCGTCATCAAATTGCAGATATATTTACGAAGGGACTCCCCCGCATACTTTTTGATGATTTTCGGAATAGTCTAAGCGTACGAAAGCCTCCCGCTTTGGCTGCGGGGGTGTGATAGATCATGTAAATTGTATTAGTCAAATATGGAAATAATCTTTAGTAATAGCTGTACATATTAGGTGGTTAAATCATATGCCTACATATCCCATTGTAACAGCCCGACTTTTCGGACTATTAATTCTAAATCAAAAACTAAAATAAAACAAATTTTATTAATCCAAAAGTCCATTACAAAGGTACTTAATACAAAAGCGCAGCTAACAATGATAATCTAATCCGAATCTAAGATCCTTGAACTCCAACGCTATCTCACTCGTTCGTACGTCGAACCTGAAAGTTGTAAGTAATGAGCTAAACAGCCCAGCAAGAAACCAATCGATCCAACTAGTTGGACAAATAACATGTATACACAGAAGAAAATATGATATTCAATATGATACAATAACATTATACGATACGATAACGATATACGAAACAATAACTTTCGATACACATTTATATTCTTATTCGATACAAACAATACGACACCACATAACAACAATAACTCGAAACCCACAATTCATGCCACGACCACTACAATCCGGTGATAACGGTCCTAAATTTCAGAAAACTATCACTACAACCCGGTGACTCGGTCCTTATTCTTATTCGATATTTTCGCAAACCATGGCATAAATCAGACTCCCAAGACTATTGTTGCTTACACATAACACATATATTATAATAATACACGTATAACTTCAAAATATAATCACTTGACCCAATTTTTGATAACAAATTCGTACACATAATACATAATTTTAAAAACACTAGCAAAATCAATTAGAAACTTACCTCTAAACGGAAAAACAAGAATCCAAAACACAACCACTCCTGATCAGATCTGTATTTTGACTTTTTGGCCCTCTAAACAATGTTTTCTTGAAAAACGTAAAGAACGAAAGTTGTAGAGCATGAAAAGACCTTTCCGAAAAGTCCAGAATCAACGAATTCTGACTTACGATGAATTTTCTACGAATTTTACAAGACTGCTGAATTATGTTTATAAAATCCTACGAATTTTGTTATAAAAGATGAGGAAGAAGAATATGATGTATTTATAATGTCTCGCAACCCTAATTCCAAACCTACTAGTTATCTGTATTCAAATTTGATCCATGTTTTAGGCCCAATTAAGCTAAACCAATTTTAAATCCTATTTATTATCTAATTTTAATCCTTTTTATTCTATTATTCTTTATTAATATTATTCTAAAAATTACGGGATATTACATACTACCCTCCTTAAAAAGAATTTGGTCCCCAAATTCACAACAGTCCTAAACTCCAAAAAGTTTGTGATACATCTTCCTAAAGTCTAGTCCTAAGGATCGCATCCTAAAGAATGTACTAGTCCCATACCTAATACACTCCGAAGGACAACCTGCTCTTGATACCAACTGTAACAGCCCGACTTTTCGGACTATTAATTCTAAATCAAAAACTAAAATAAAACAAATTTTATTAATCCAAAAGTCCATTACAAAGGTACTTAATACAAAAGCGCAGCTAACAATGATAATCTAATCCGAATCTAAGATCCTTGAACTCCAACGCTATCTCACTCGTTCGTACGTCGAACCTGAAAGTTGTAAGTAATGAGCTAAACAGCCCAGCAAGAAACCAATCGATCCAACTAGTTGGACAAATAACATGTATACACAGAAGAAAATATGATATTCAATATGATACAATAACATTATACGATACGATAACGATATACGAAACAATAACTTTCGATACACATTTATATTCTTATTCGATACAAACAATACGACACCACATAACAACAATAACTCGAAACCCATAATTCATGCCACGACCACTACAATCCGGTGATAACGGTCCTAAATTTCAGAAAACTATCACTACAACCCGGTGACTCGGTCCTTATTCTTATTCGATATTTTCGCAAACCATGGCATAAATCAGACTCCCAAGACTATTGTTGCTTACACATAACACATATATTATAATAATACACGTATAACTTCAAAATATAATCACTTGACCCAATTTTTGATAACAAATTTGTACACATAATACATAATTTTAAAAACACTAGCAAAATCAATTAGAAACTTACCTCTAAACGGAAAAACAAGAATCCAAAACACAACCACTCCTGATCAGATCTGTATTTTGACTTTTTGGCCCTCTAAACAATGTTTTCTTGAAAAACGTAAAGAACGAAAGTTGTAGAGCATGAAAAGACCTTTCCGAAAAGTCCAGAATCAACGAATTCTGACTTACGATGAATTTTCTACGAATTTTACAAGACTGCTGAATTATGTTTATAAAATCCTACGAATTTTGTTATAAAAGATGAGGAAGAAGAATATGATGTATTTATAATGTCTCGCAACCCTAATTCCAAACCTACTAGTTATCTGTATTCAAATTTGATCCATGTTTTAGGCCCAATTAAGCTAAACCAATTTTAAATCCTATTTATTATCTAATTTTAATCCTTTTTATTCTATTATTCTTTATTAATATTATTCTAAAAATTACGGGATATTACATACTACCCTCCTTAAAAAGAATTTGGTCCCCAAATTCACAACAGTCCTAAACTCCAAAAAGTTTGTGATACATCTTCCTAAAGTCTAGTCCTAAGGATCGCATCCTAAAGAATGTACTAGTCCCATACCTAATACACTCCGAAGGACAACCTGCTCTTGATACCAACTGTAACAGCCCGACTTTTCGGACTATTAATTCTAAATCAAAAACTAAAATAAAACAAATTTTATTAATCCAAAAGTCCATTACAAAGGTACTTAATACAAAAGCGCAGCTAACAATGATAATCTAATCCGAATCTAAGATCCTTGAACTCCAACGCTATCTCACTCGTTCGTACGTCGAACCTGAAAGTTGTAAGTAATGAGCTAAACAGCCCAGCAAGAAACCAATCGATCCAACTAGTTGGACAAATAACATGTATACACAGAAGAAAATATGATATTCAATATGATACAATAACATTATACGATACGATAACGATATACGAAACAATAACTTTCGATACACATTTATATTCTTATTCGATACAAACAATACGACACCACATAACAACAATAACTCGAAACCCACAATTCATGCCACGACCACTACAATCCGGTGATAACGATCCTAAATTTCAGAAAACTATCACTACAACCCGGTGACTCGGTCCTTATTCTTATTCGATATTTTCGCAAACCATGGCATAAATCAGACTCCCAAGACTATTGTTGCTTACACATAACACATATATTATAATAATACACGTATAACTTCAAAATATAATCACTTGACCCAATTTTTGATAACAAATTTGTACACATAATACATAATTTTAAAAACACTAGCAAAATCAATTAGAAACTTACCTCTAAACGGAAAAACAAGAATCCAAAACACAACCACTCCTGATCAGATCTGTATTTTGACTTTTTGGCCCTCTAAACAATGTTTTCTTGAAAAACGTAAAGAACGAAAGTTGTAGAGCATGAAAAGACCTTTCCGAAAAGTCCAGAATCAACGAATTCTGACTTACGATGAATTTTCTACGAATTTTACAAGACTGCTGAATTATGTTTATAAAATCCTACGAATTTTGTTATAAAAGATGAGGAAGAAGAATATGATGTATTTATAATGTCTCGCAACCCTAATTCCAAACCTACTATTTATCTGTATTCAAATTTGATCCATGATTTAGGCCCAATTAAGCTAAACCAATTTTAAATCCTATTTATTATCTAATTTTAATCCTTTTTATTCTATTATTCTTTATTAATATTATTCTAAAAATTACGGGATACTACACCCATGATATCCTCTGGAGATATCAAATTAGTTAGTCACTACCTTTGTACACTCTATGTAACTGACTATATATTGAGAAGGATGCTAATGAGAAAGGGGAGGAGAACAATTACTTTCAATTACCTCATTACAAGATGAAAATTATTTGCGAGTTTGTTATTTTAGAATTTATGCTCTAAGTGATTTAAGTTATAAGCCGAGTTTCAAAACATATGAAATGAGTGCTTATTTCATTTCAGTTATGTATTTCCACTAGCTTAAATCGTGCACCGATTTTTTTTAATATAATGAAAACTTTTGTTTAATTTAGATTAAAATTTTTTAAACATAAATTTTTGTAGGTGTAAAATTTTAAATGATATGATCTGATAATAGTTATACATATGTTATGAGTGATATTTTTAGAAAATGATGGATTTTAATTTGAAAATATAGAAAAAGTGAGATGTTTTAGCTGAAAAACATAATCGGTTAGTTATTATTTATTATAATATTATTATATTTTATTTTACTTAAATAAAGTAACCCAAATAGGTTTTACTGAAAAGATAAAAAAACAAAAAATGTAACGTATTTTAGCCGAAAAAGGTAATAGGTGAATTATTAGTAATTATAATTATAACATTTTTTTATTAAATTGAATTTCTCATATTTTTTTTAGAAAAGAAAAAAAAATTCGTTAGATAAAATATAATCTATTTACTTGAAAAAGTAATTTGATTAATTATTGAAAAAAAGAAAAAATAATGTGTTTTACCCTAAAAAGTAAATTTACTAGTGATCAGTAATTATAAGTAATTAGCGTAAAAGCCCGTGCAGGGCACGGGCATTGAACTAATTTTTCGTTCAAAATTGTATATATTTTAAAATAATTTTGTAATTAAAAATAGAATAAATGACAAAATTTCAATTTATCTAATGTTTTCATAGTTTTTTTTGTAATTTTGCATACCAATTTTTTTATATTTTTTAACTAAAATTTATAATTTCCTAAATCTTCCAGTCGATGTTCAATATGATAAAACGACCTTAATGACCAGTGCATATATATGAAATCTAAAATCAATTTTTTTTGATTTTATTGTATACTGATCTAAGTATATGTTATAACTCAACCATTATGTATTATATTGTTCAATTTGTCATATTATATAAAAATTCATATGTACCATACTTTATAGTCGAGTTATAGTCTTATTCATCTATATAAATCATTATTGTAGTTTATGATATTCATGATTTAAAATTTTTATATCTTTTTTGATTTAATTTGAATGTTAATTATGTTATTTGTTTATATATACCATAGATCTATGTTTTTAGAGTTCTCATCCTTTTAACATAATTTCAATTATTTTTCATGTATATTTAAATATTTATGTTTTTAGACCAATCATATATTTAAATCGTTGTAAGTCTAAATAGTTGGTCGATCAAAACCCCCTAATATAACTCAAATATTTAAATATTTATATAGCTAAAACTAATGTGATGCAATTATTAATTATGTATGATTTGATGACTAAAATTTACATATTTCTTAAAACCAAATCTTATTTTTTATTTCAAGAATTAAAATCAACATGGAGACGCATGTAAATAAATCATTTTTTTTTGTACTCGGTTACATAACGTATAATCTAAAATTTTATTTATATAACTTATCTAAAATGACAAAAGAGAATGGTAGAGTATACTCAATCAATTAGAATTATTTTTGTAATTTTATCTATCAAATATTGTAGAAATAATATAAATCAATATTTTATTTAATCAAAAATAAAAATAAAAGAGGAAGAGATAAGAAGAGAAGAGATGTGGTTTATCTTATAGGATTTTTAAACCAAACTCAAAATTAAGTGTAGCATAGTTGGTCATGGCATGAGTTTGATTGAAGATTGTCAGTGGTTGGATTCGCAACATTAACATAATTTCACTACATTTTACAAAATTATTAAAATATGACATTTTTGCAATTTTAGAAATTATGGGGGTAAAATCGTAACTTCAACTCAAATATTTCAATATTTATATACCTAAAACTAATGTGATGCAATTATTAATTATGTATGATTTGATGACTAAAATTTACATATTTCTTAAAACCAAATCTTATTTTTTATTTCAAGAATTAAAATCTACATGGAGACGCATGTAAATAAATCATTTTTTTGTACTCGGTTACATTACGTATAATCTAAAATTTTATTTATATAACTAATCTAAAATGACAAAAGAGAATTGTAGAGTATACTCAATCGATTAGAATATTTTTTATAATTTTATCTATCAAATATTGTAGAAATAATATAAATCAATATTTTATTTAATCAAAAATAAAAATAAAAGAGGAAGAGATAAGAAGAGAAGAGATGTGATTTATCTTATAGGATTTTTAAACTAAACTCAAAATTAAGTGTAGTATAGTTGGTCATGGCATGAGTTTGATTGAAGAATGTCAGTGGTTCGAATCTTAACACTAACATAATTTCACTACATTTTACATAATTATTAATGGATGACATTTTTGCAATTTTAGAAATTATAGGGGTAAAATCGTAACTTCACACCCATTAAAATGACAAACTTTGCCCTTGTGTTGAAGTTTTATATATAGTAATAGAGTAAATTAAGTAAAGATAATTAAGAAAAAAATAACATGTATCTTTAGATAAGGTAAATAAGTAAAATCAATAGCCACCGCGACCAACCAAACTTTTAATATTTCGTTTATATATAGTATAGATTTTTGCAATGTAACTTTATAAATTTTAATATCCATCCCTTGTTGGTCCCGGAGTATTGCAGAAGTGGGGGGGTTGAATGCAATACTGATAAAATCGAATCTTTAAATCAACAACGAAGATAAAGATTATAGATTATCAGTAGATGTATGCAAGCAATAAGTGAAACAAGATTTCTCACAAAATAAATGCTTTATTTATTTTGTGTGAAGTGTTGCTACAACCTGGAGAGAGAGTTTCTCCAGCTTCGATATCTCAAGAGATACAAATTGCTTCGTGTGCGTACATGAATAGAAAAGAATCTAAGATGTATCTAAGTAGACCAAGATACTCTGTTGTCTCTATCGCATGGGGTGTTGAGCTGCTGTCGTTTCAAGTGGTAGCTCATTATAATTTGCACACCCATGTGACTTTCCCAAATTGCTATACAGACAGGATAAACCTTATAAGTAAAACAACCTTGATTCTTTCTATTTCTAGCTAATATAATTCTAGTAGATGTGGATATTACATACTCCTCGAATTGACCAGCCTTGTCTTGTGAATCTCTTAAGCTTCTGTCGTAGTCTTACAGTTCTGCTATAAACGATAATGTGTTGCAGCAAATCTATTTCTTGAACATGTAACCTGTCACGGGCTTTGACTGAGAAAATACCCAATTCAAATAATCCAAGGTGATAGTAACCTTAAACGCAGAGTCTGCTGTCAAAGGAATATTCAGTGGTTGACAGTACGAGCTCCCGCCAATGTTGCTGTCGGAACTCCAGACTTGCTGTCAAGTGTGAGAATGTCACTGTCTCTTGCTTCAGCCAATGTTGCTGTCAGATGTAGCTTTGTCGTGACTTTGCAACATTTGTCTTCTTGTAACTTTACTGTCAAGAACATGACAGTAACTTTTATTCTTGTTGTCTTCTGGATGTATTCCTTGAGGCTTGAACAAATGTATGAACTTCTCCAAAATCATACAATTATTACATGACAGCAATTATTCGAATACGAAGACATACTCTGGCTGTGACAGTATGTTCAACTTAGTAGAAACTAAGTATAGGGAAATATAGTTAAGTTGTCTCTATGCTATCACCCATAAATCCCAACATCCCTTAATTCGAAAATAGTTTATGATAATATATTATTATTATTTTTTTATACATTTAGAGTAGATATTATGAATAAACTTATCCAAAATAATGGTAACTTATATAGTGGTATTGTATTATTACTTTTAATGACAATTTTTGGGGGAATGACTTTAATGGATTTTACAGATTTTTAATAATTTTTAATGACTCTTGTTGAATCACTAAAGATTTTGAAGTACTTTTGATGACTCCTAATAAAATAACTTTTAAAAATTTTCATAGACTTTTTCATAGATTTTTTGATATACCTGTATATATTAGCATATACATTAGTGCAGTGATGCACTATTATTTTATTCAATTTTACGACTCTTGGTTCCTTCTGTCATTGCTGCTAAATTATGAAGTGCAGTACTTTTGGATTTTGGATATATAGATAATGTCATATATGTTGTGAAGACTATGAAACACCTGCAAAAATGGTCACACTTTGTACAAATCGTTATTGCTCCCCTCCCCCTTTCTCCCACCACTAGATACATTGTTAATATACCATGAACATACAATAATTATTGTATGTCTGCATCTCAGGTACGCAAATTCCCAAACATTTTTGTCATCCATCATTCACTCTTCAAACATCATTGAGAGCACTTCAGTTTATAGCTTATAAGATTTTGATGATTTTCAGTTTACATCTCACTTCATAACCATACGGTACGCCGCCAATGAGGGAGCTTGCTATATGGTACCTACTGTCTACAACATTACCACACCAATTAAAATGTGAGATTGAAAAAATTAAATAGAATTCGAATTGATATCTAGAAAGATTGAGAGAGATCGCAATAGAAAAAAATCAACTTATCACTACTGAATCATAACTAGAGCTATAGGTTTGACATTGATAGAAGTATACAAATATACAATTATACGAAGTACTCCACTATCTGTAGGATACAACTACGAGCACGTGGAGAGAGAATCAAAATAAAGAAAAAATAGTTAGAGGGAAAAGAAATTCCTATAAGAAGATGACATATGAGAGAATAGAAGGAACCTTTCGGCAGAGGATGGAACCCTAGGTGGGAAGCGACCTGTTAATTGAGGGAAGTCTTGTCAAATCTTCTCAAAAATGACGTGACAATTTTTGGAGAAAATATATACATTTTTTCATAAAAAGTCATTAAAAATCTCTTAATTGTATTTTTCCATCAGAATCATTGACTTTTTGAATAACAAGTGACTTTTAATAACTCTTTAAAAGTTGTAATTGAATACCTTAAACTTTTAAAGACTTTTTTTAAAATCATGATACAATACTTCCTTACTTTTAAAGAGTCTTTAAAAGTATTAATTGAATACCTCTAAACTTTTAAAGTCTTTAAAAGTCATAATACAATACCACCCCCTTAGAGTGTCTCCAACGGTAATATATAATAGTTGGCTAAAAAAATTTTAAATTTGGAAATAATTTAATTTTTACATAAAAATGGCAAGTAGTACTCCAATGGATATAGCTATAATGAAAATTGTGCATAATTTTGCTAGGGGACTAAATTGGTTCAACAAATATAGCCAAATTTTTGCTAAGGACAATTATATATTGGAGTTTATTTTTTTTATATAATCTCTATTTCATGCCACCTAATATGTTCTAAGGACTTTTTTTCATTGGAGATGCTGTTATTACTTAAAATTTAATTTTTCCTTATAAGTAATAGAATTACTTGCTAATGAGAAACAATTTTGGTGCTTAAAATTAGCAAAACATACATGATTTATCAAGCAAACAATACTTATTATAACTTATTTCTGATTCTTTGGTAATATTTTTGAAATGTGTATTTTGATGTAAAATATAAAAAATTTATTATTTTTGGTGAAATTTAATGATTAAATCAACTTACGCAAAAGCTATAAAACAATTTTTTCTAAAGGTATGGGACATGCTTTCTCTAAACAATCTTTCGACCAAAAATGCTTTCCAAAAAATTGTTTTTAAATTTTATCAAATAATTTTGTACCTATTTTTAGCAAAAAGTTATTGTTGTTGTCTGTAACACCAATATGAATGAATCCTAAATTCACCAATTTTGTGTTTAAAAATTACATTTATTATAAAATGAAGAATATTAGAAAAAATACCAGTATAAAGTGTATTACATTTATTTAATGACATAATTATGGTTTTTAAACTATAGAAGTTAATATTACAATTTAATTAATTTTACCATAAAAAAACAACATTTAATTTGAGATTAATTGTTTGAAAGGGTATAAATAAATGGGTTAAATATCAAGTAAGCCACTGATTTCGTTAAAATGTATCAAAATGATTCCTAATTGCCATTTTAACTCGTTTTAGTCCCTAACATTTTTAAATTGAACAAAACGTTAGAGTCAAACAAAAAATTAACGGTTAGACACGACTAGCGGTGACTGGGTTGACATGGCACTGATGTGGCGTGTAACGACTATTTCATAACATTTGTGTATAGGTAGATGCATACAGAAGCATATATACAGTTAGGATTCTTCATTCTCTTCTCCTATAAATTGAATTGTGTTTAATACTTCAATTAGTGGTACTAAAAGCTTGTGGCGGTACTTATCTCTGGAAACCCTATGGCTACAAGATTGGTAACATCGACTCGGGGCTCATCCGCACGTTATGTATGTGATTGTGGCTTTTGGGCAAAAATGTTAACTTCTTGGTCTCTGAAGAATATTGGGAGGAGGTTCTGTACCTGCAGCCAAACCACTGTAAGTAATCAGTTACATTTAGAAAAGAATCAGTTTGATAGTAATATGTTCAACCTATAAAATGTTGAAAAATATGCAGGACATTCAATGCGATTATTTTGAATGGTATAATGTTGAATCTGATGGTAGGCACAAAGAAGTAATTACCCGCTTGAATAATAGACGAATCTATTTGGAAAAGAAGATTGCATTACTTGAAGAGAAGATTATGCAACTTGAAGCAAAACTAGCAACCAAAAAAGAGAAAAAAAAGAGCCCGGGTGATATGGGCTGAAAGTAAGCCCTAAAGATACATTAATGTGGCATTAATTAGACCTAGTATGGTCTAAACGTGGGGCCCACCAGATGGCACAAAAACCCTAATTAAATATTAATTTCATAATTAATATTAAGGGCTAATTAACAGCTGGGAAATACAAGTCAAATAAGGACATTATCTCTATAAAGAGTAGCCTCCAAGGCATGTAGTCATACAAGGAAACAAACTCCTACAAGGCATGAGTCTAGAACTTTCCTCAAGGCTGACTTGCCCACCAAAGTCACCTAACCCTATCACAATTCTTAGGCTTCTCAGCCTATATAAAGGGTCAGACCCCCCACCCTAGAACTACGTTTTTTGGCTTGATCTTTGATACACATCAAAGTACGTAGGCATCTTGTGAAGGCAGATTCAGCCACGAGCACGAGAGCAGCCATTAAAGCACGAAGCTCACGCACCCTAGCATTAAATACAGCAAACCCTAGCCGCAACCTAATAAACTAGTTTTTATTCCACAACATTTGGCGCCGTCTGTGGGACAAAGACATCAACCATGGTTCAAACACGAAGGACACCAACAGTTACCGAGCCTCTGCCACTCAGCTCTGCACCGCCCACTACGGATCCGATGCCCCCAACGACCAAGGCGATTGTTCAACATCAAGTTTCTCAACCTCTAGGGATAACTTCTCATGTTGAGAGTACGTTACCTCCGATCGTCCACACAAATCAAGGAACCAATCCTCTTCAGATGGTGGTTTCTCCCTTGGTTGTCGATCCTAACAACCCCCCACATGGGGTCCAGATTCATACTACAGATCTCCCCGTGAATACCAAACCGATGTATGGTCTGCCTAACTACCCTCCAATTACTCAAGGACCTGGACCCAGTGGCCACGCCTTGCAGATCCGAGATCGAGAGTACTATGACTACTCCGGCCCCTATACTGATGATACATCATCTGACGATGATGATCGTGATGAAGCCCCGAGGAGGCGACGTGCTAGCAGAGAGCCAAGAAGGAGAACACAAACTACCCATGATGGACCTCATTTGACAGCTGCTGAGAGAATCAAGGCTCATGAGGCCGAGATTTTAAGGATAAAGGAAGATATTGCAAGAGAACAAGCTAGGTTGAATCAAAACCAACCTCCTCCAACCTCAGGACCGATTCCCTTTATAGACTTAGAAAGGTCTTCAAGAAGGCAGAAAAGGGTTGACGCCCCAACCGGAAGAACAACAAGGGTTGAAACCCCCAAGAGCAACCCCAAGGATCTGATGCCACTTGGGGATCCTAACGATCCCACACCCCCGTTTACTGATGAGGTGATGAATGCTCGTATTTCAAAGAAGTTTAAGATGCCAACAATTAAGGATGGAATGGGCGATCCCGCGAACCACGTAAGGACATTCTCAAACGCACTACTGTTGCAACCTGCAAGTGACGCCTTGAAGTGCAGGGCATTCCCTCAAACTCTGTCGGGCATGGCTCAAAGATGGTACAACCGGTTGCCTGAAAACTCAATTGGCACTTTCAAGGAGTTAAGTGTTGCCTTTGTTAGTCAGTTTATCAGCGGGAAAGTGCATGAGAAAAGTTCTGCATCCCTCATGTATGTGGTGCAAGGGAAGAATGAGAATCTGAGAGACTACCTTAAGAGGTTCACTAAGGAGACGTTGAACATCACTAATTTGGAGAATAAGGTGGCGATGGTAGCCCTAGAGCATGGCACCACTGACTTATACTTTAAAAGATCATTGGCAAAGCATCCTCCCGAGAATATGGCTGAGCTCCAGCGAAGGGCTGATAAGTATATTAAGGCTGACGATAGTATAAAGAAGGAGGTCACCGTAGGCAATGGTCGGGGTAACAATGATACAAAAAAACGAAAGCAAGAGCAGGAGTACGATGCTAGGGACAAGTATCCCCGAACTAGCAAGGACTCTGATTCACCACCGAAAAAGAGTTTGGGACCAAGGTTTTCTGACTATGCAAGGTTGAATGCCCCAAGGAGCCAGATCTTATTGGATATCGAGAAGGACAAGGACTTTCGATGGCCGAAGCCACTTAGGGGAGACCCCGAGAAGAGAAACAAGGATCTGTACTTTAGATTTCACAAGGATGTGGGACATGATACGGATGATTGCAGACAATTGAAGGATGAGATTGAGTTCTTAATCCATAAGGGAAAGTTAAATAAATTCACTAAGGGTGAAGATCGTGGAGCCCAAAGAAGGGATTATGACAGGAGAGACGATGATAGAAGAGAAAATAATCGTGATCGTAACACACAGCCCCGGGGGCCAGTAATCAACATGATTTGGGGAGGTTCAACGGCGGCCGGCACAACTCGAAATTCACGAAATGCCTATGCTAGAGAAGTGATGCACATTGTAGGAGAAGCCCCAAAGCGTGCTAAGACAGAAGTAGCAATTGGTTTTGATGACTCAGATCTGGAAGGGGTGAAGTTCCCCCATGATGACCCGTTGGTCATAACCCCTGTGATTGGAAACTCAGAAGTAAAGCGAGTCTTGATAGACAATAGAGCCTCTGTTGATATTTTTTTTCATGATGCTTTTATGAAAATGGGATACACTGATTCTCAGCTGACCCCGACCAACATGCCCATCTACGGATTCAATGGAGTTGAGTCCAAGGTTGAGGGTACTATTCAGTTGCCCATGACAATTGGGCAAGAACCTAGGGAGGCTACTCAGATGTTGAATTTTCTGGTAATCAAGGCAGCCTCAACCTATAATGCAATCCTCGGAAGGACTGGACTTCATGCGTTCAAGGCTGTAGCCTCAACCTACCACATGAAAATCAAGTTTCCAACCCGGAATGGTGTTGGAGAACAAAAGGGCGATCAGAAGATGGCAAGAAGTTGTTATGTGTCTGCATTGAGAGCTGATGGAGTCGGGGGGCAGGTACTCCCAATTGAAGACATGGATGTCCGTGGAGATGATGAACATCGTGGGAAGCCAGCAGAGGACTTGGTTCCCATACCTCTGGAGCTAGGCGACCCTGAGAAAGTTACCTATATAGGAGCATCACTGAAAGAACCCCTGAAGCGCAAATTGACAACATTCTTGCAAGAGAATAGCGATGTGTTTCCTTGGACAACAGCGGACATGCCAGGGATTAACCCCCAACTTATAACTCACAGGTTGAACGTCGATCCTGAACGAAAGAAGATAAAGCAGAAGAAGAGGAATTTTGCTCCTGAGAGGCAAGAGGCCATTAAGCAAGAAGTTGATAAGCTGTTGAAAGCTGGGTTTATCGAAGAAATTCAGTTCCCCGAATGGTTGGCTAACCCTGTGATGGTTAAGAAAGCAAATGGGAAGTGGAGAATGTGCATAGACTTCACCGATTTAAATGACGCATGCCCAAAGGATTGTTTTCCTTTGCCGAGGATTGACACCTTGATTGATGCCACAGCTGGGCATGAGATGTTGAGCTTCATGGATGGATTCAGTGGCTACAATCAGATTAAGATGCACAAGGATAACATCCCTAAGGTATCTTTCATAACTGACTTTGGTGTTTTCTGTTATCTCGTTATGGCTTTTGGTCTAAAGAATGCAGGAGCTACATACCAACGATTGGTGTATAAGATATTCGCCCATCTGATTGGGAAAACCATGGAGATCTATGTTGATGACATGCTAGTCAAGAGCCTGTGTAAGGCAGACCACATTAAGCACCTCAGAGAGGCATTCGAAGTGCTGAGGCACCACAAGATGATGTTGAATCCAGCCAAGTGTGCCTTTGGAGTTGGATCAGGAATTTTTTTGGGATTGATGGTTTCAAAGAGAGGCATAGAGGCCAACCCTGACAAGATCAAGGCAATTTTGGACATGGAACCACCCCGTTCTATACGAGATGTGCAGAAGTTAACAGGCCGAGTTGCAGCCCTGGGGAGATTCATCTCCAAATCTAGTGACAAATGTTTGCCTTTCTTTCAGGCATTGAAGAAGGTGAAAAATTTTGAGTGGACCTCTAAAAACCAAGAGGCTTTCGAACAGCTGAAGAGGTACATGACTGAAGCCCCACTGTTGGCCAAGCCTATTCCCGAAGAGATTCTTTACCTATACCTGGCGGTATCCGAACAAGCATTGAGTGATGTCCTTATCCGAGAAAAAAAAAATTCAGAAACCTATCTACTATGTGAGCAAGGTATTGCATGGGGCTGAGTTGAACTACTCACCCATTGAGAAGTTTGCTTTGGCATTAGTGACAGCCTCGAGGAAGTTGCGACCTTATTTTCAGGCACATAAGATTCAAGTCTTGACAGACCAGCAGTTGAGGAACATACTGCATAGCCCTAAAGCCAGTGGAAGGCTAATCAAGTGGGCAATTGAATTAGGAGAATTTGATATCATATACAAGCCTCGGACAGCCATCAAGGCTCAGGCATTGGCTGACTTCGTGGTTGAATGCACCATTAACAACCAAGAAGTCGGGGGGCAGGAGATGGTAACTACCCCTGGGAAAGAGGATAAGGATGAGGAACCTGCACCTGATCTAAAAGAGTATTGGGTGCTCTATTTTGATGGAGATGGTAACTACCCCTGGGAAAGAGGATAAGGATGAGGAACCTGCACCTGATCTGAAAGAGTATTGGGTGCTCTATTTTGATGGAGCATCAAAAACAAAATCCAGTGGTGCAGACATGGTTTTACAAAGCCCCGATGGGTTTACGGTTGAATATGCCTTGAAGTTAGACTTCCCAACGACCAACAATGAAGCTGAGTATGAAGCTCTGATAGCCGGATTGGGCTTAGCTAAAATCATGAGGGTCAAGAACCTTAAAGTTTGTGGAGACTCAAGGCTTGTAGTATCGCGAGTGAATGGTGGGTTTGAAGCTAAGGATGAAACTATGGCGAAATACCTGAGAGTCGTGAAGGCTGTTATGACTCAGTTTGAAGAGTGCTATGTTGAACACATTCTGAGAGAAGAGAACGTTAAGGTCGATGCCCTGTCTAAATTCGCTTCTTTTGAAATAGAAAATTATGCAGGGAGTGTTTACTTCCAGGTCTTGAAGGCCCCGACCGTTAGCTCGAAGTTAGTGGCACCAATTGACATAGGAGGCTGTTGGATAGATCCTATTAAAGCTCACCTTGAAACCGGATGGCTCCCTGACAATGCCTTTGAAGCACGGAAACTATCAGTGAGAGCATTAAGATATGCCTTAATTGAGGGCATCCTTTATAAGAGGTCGTTTGTCATCCCGTACTTGAAGTGTCTAAAGCCCTAGGAGGCAAAGGAATGATTAGAGGAGGTTCATGGAGGGATCTGTGGGCAGCACTTGGGGGGCAGAGCCCTAGCTCACAAGATTACTCATTTGGGATTCTACTGGCCAGAGATGTTGGCTGATGCTCAGGATTATGTTAAAAGGTGTGATAGATGCCAAAAGCATGCTCCAATTGTAAGGCAGATGTCTGAGAGGTTAACATCAGTTAACTCTCCTATTCCGTTTGCAATGTGGGGAATGGATATACTCGACCCTTTCCCTGTAGCTTCAGCACAAAGGAAGTTCTTGATAGTGGCCATCGACTATTTCACTAAGTGGATTGAGGCTAAACCTTTAGCCAAGATAACCACCAAACAAGTTGCCCAGTTCTTTTGGGAGAACGTAATTTGCAGGTATGGAATTCCCCGAATCCTTGTGACGGATAATGGGACACAATTCAACAATGAAGAGTTTAAGAAGTACTGTGAGGAAAATGCTATCGAGCTTCGTTTTACTTCAGTAGCACACCTGCAAGCTAATGGACAGGCTGAGGTAGCCAATCGGATTATCCTTGATGGTCTAAAGAAGAGGGTCGAACGTTCGAGAAATACTTGGGTGGATGAGATACTGCCTATACTTTGGGCATATCGCACTACTTGTAAAGTGACAACCGGAGAAACCCCTTTCTTACTGGCTTATAGAGCTGAAGCAGTGGTGCCCCTGGAGATTATGCATGCTTCGCCTTGAGTTGAGGCATATGAACCAGAGAGTAATGAAGAAGGCATGAGGTTAGCTCTTGATCTGATTGACGAGGTCAGGGATGAAGCAAATGCCAGGAATGCAGAACACCAGAAGAGAGCATCCTTCCACTATAATCGAAGGGTTAAGGAGAGGTTCTTTCGACAAGGCGACTTGGTTCTAAGGAAGATAGAAGCTTCAGGAGTTGGCCAAAATGGCAAACTAGCCCCAAATTGGGAATGACCATATCGAGTCAGGAAGGTGCTAGGGCGAGGATCTTACAAGCTGGAAACCTTGGACGGGGTTGAGGTGCCCCGAACTTGGCATGCATTGAACCTCAAGACTTATTATGTTTAAAGACTTGGTCTTTTATTTATTAGGAATAGAAATAAGGTTCGAATGAAACCATTGCAGAGCATGTTGCTCCCAGTAGGAGATAGAGTATTTATGTAAGGGTTGACCCCATTTTATCAGTATTCTTTGACAGCCTAATGAAGTTTGTTTTGCTTTCTCTCTGAATTACTTCTTTTGTTTTGTTATTATAAACACGTAAATCAAATGATGAATTAACTCTCGAGTTTGGTACAAGCCAAGGGGCCAAATACCTAAAGAACTCTAAAAGCTTAACAGACTACAAGCAAAGGCAAGAAAGTAGAAGCAAATAAGGAAACTAACTATATGAATAGTTAAGTTAAAAAGTTGAATAAATAAAAGCCCGAAGGCTATTCGAGTTAAGTTACACAAACTAAGAGTTTAAGAAAAAGATAAGTAGTTGGAAACCAAGGAAACTAGATGCATAAATAGATATAGTTAAAACCCCGAAAGGTAAAAATTCAGGACGGATATTACAAAAGCAAGCCATGCAAGGTAGTCTAATCATCTAGGTTATCAATATAGTCATCTCCAGTCTTCTCAGGGGAAGGAAGCTTTTTAGGGGAGGCATCTAATTCTTCCGCAATAGGGGAGGAAGGTGGATCCTGGGTACGCTGAGAGTCTTCCATAGGAACAGTCTCTGCAGTTACCTTTTGAGTAGCAGCAGAAAGTCCTGGAAAAGTAGGAACATGAAATTTCTCCAAAGATACTCCTTCTATTTTCCCGCTCAGCTCAGTAATGATCTCCTCCCAGCAATCCTTAAAAGTAGTAAGGATGTTAGGAATATGTTGTACTTGATGATAACTTCACAATCAATCAAAATTGTATAAGTCAAGTTTTGTAACTGTCAATGGATGAGACATTATAACTCTATCCGTTGACAGGTAGCTCATCAACGGATGAGGTTTTGTAGCATATTGCAGTACCTCTATGCTATCAGTTGATAGTGTTTCTATTCAGAGTCATGTTGACCATCATTGGATAGGCAGAATATGGTAGCCAATTGTAAATAAGCTATGCTATGTAATTCTGTCTAAGTGAAAGTGTATCAATGGATGAAGACAGGACTCCATCAACGGATACAACTCAAATCTACTCTATCAACTGATACAGCTCAAACTACAATCAACGGATGACTGTGTACAACATCAACGGATAATCATTAACACTTTCTTCTATGCTAGCTGGGAATTAGCAGTTGATAAGGACATGTTTGACTGACAGATCACATGGGTTGATAGTAGGTATAAAAAGCAGTATGGAAGCCATACTTTGGAAATGCAGAAGAAAGAAGCATTCCATTTACACAGTACATACAAGAAAGGTGCAGGGGACATATCTGTTCACAAGGACAACCTTTCGGCTACATGTGGATTTGGAGTGGAGTAGCAAGTCAACTTGAATTAGATTAATATTATCTTATTCCTGTAGTACTTGTAAACTTGGGATATATAACCAAGTGTAGCAACTCTTTAGAAACTAAGAAAATAGACATATTTGCTTAGGGTTTCTTGAATATCCTTAGAAGCAAAGAGTTGTAAAAATAGAAGCTGTGTACATTTGTATCACAGAGTTTTCTTCGAATAAAAGTCTCAGGTGGTACATTTAACCACCTGATTTTTTTTATGTGTTTGTGAATCATTTCTCATTCAGCAATTATCTCCTTATAGATTTCTGTGGTTTTTATCAGAAATTTATAATTATCAAGAATTGTATTCAACCCCCCCTTCTACAATTATACAAGTGTAATCTGGGAATAACAAAGGAAGTTAGCATCATAGTCATCATTTAAAATATCTTCGAACTCCTTCGAAGTTTAAAGTTAGCAATGATATGATCTCTGTTTTGCTGCACCTCCAACTGCAGCCTTCGGTTCTTCTCCTTCTCTTCAGCCAACTCTTTCTCCACATCCTTGAAACGAGCAAAGTTTGCCTCAGAAGCAGCGAAATATCTGTCCTTATCTCTCTCTGCAATGGTCTTCTCGGCACGCATCTTCTTGAGATTATGGACAGCGGCCTGAAGATAAGCGTTCATCTGCGAAACAAGTGTTAAAATAATATAAGAAAACGAAATAGCAGCTAAGGTAGAAGGTTTAAAGGTAAAGGTTTACCGAAGCAACAGCTTGAGACCCAAGTAGCTCAATCTGTAGATCATCAGAAGATTCAACAATGTGAGCCCTGTCTCGTGGAGTGACTACACTCCTAGACCATTCGGTTGCGGCCCTTGAGTCACCCACGGTAGTGTCCCTATTGCACAAGCCCCATCCCACAGTGAAAGGGGTGAGGTCTTCCTCCACAGGGACAAGTTTCTTTTGAAGAAAGGCAGGAACCTGCTCCGTGACAGAGGTGGAGTTCTCGGTTCTAGACCTTTTGGTCCTTTGTCTTTCTACTACAACCCCGGTAGCAGAAGCTTCCTCTCTCTTTTTGAAAATGACATCCAAAGCAGCCCTACCTGCGAGAGCAAATTGATATATTGAAGAAAGTGATAAACAGTCGAAAGATTGAAAAAGAATACAAAAGAAAAGTGTTAAAATTACCATCTGGGCCTAAGTCACTAAGTCCGCAGGCTTGAAGAGAGCCCTCGGAAAGTAAATCCGCGCAGTGATACAGATTATCGCTGGTCAACGTGGCTATAGCAGCCTCTTCATCCACACCAAATTTTAAACTTTTCATAGACCCATCTTCGGCCTTACAAAAATTGGGCCTAAAAAGGTCGTCCCAATTACCACCATCCTAGAAAACATAAAACAATTCCTTTTTCCAATTGGGAAAGGAATCAGGGTTGGAATCAGAAATAAAACAAGAACGGTTTAGAGTTCGAGTTTGAATTTTAACCCAGCCCGAGTTATTTGGAGTGTTGACGAATTTGAACAAATAGCGAAAGACGGAGACATTGGGCTCAAGCCCATGCCTCCTGCATTGGACCATAAAACAATGGATAAAACGCCATCCATTGGGCATGAGTTGAGTTGGGCAGACCCTAGCTTCGGCTAAAAGGCGACAAACAAAGATAGGAGGCGGGAGTCTAAGACCGCCATAAAAAGCTTCTTTATAAACCCTAATAGCCCCGGGTTTTGGATGACAAGACCTTTCATTTATGGCTGGAACAACGGCCCTATAAGGCCCACGAATACCGAAGAGTCTGGCATTAACATCTATTTTACTTTGTTTATACTTAGATTTATATTGATAAGCATCTAAGTGGAGTAAGTTGGGAAACGATTGACCAAACTCATTTAAAAGATCTACGAGAGAAAAAACTTGAGCATGGACAAGAGATTTTTTACCCCGAGAAGCTGCCCTTGGAGCGACAGTAGAAGTGGTCTGAGCTAGTTGAGATTGACTGGAGGAGCTTGAATTCTCCATGGATGTTCTTCGTTTTAAGGCTTGAACCCAGAAAAGCTTCAAGAAATAACCAAGAAGGATGAAGATTCAACGATCTTCAAACAGAAACTGGGAAATGCCGTGGCGGTTGGAACGCCGAAAATTGCCTCACGGTTGAACCCTAGCAGAACTTTTAGAAATATACGAGAGAGAATTCTTGCAGAGTAACTTTGAGAAAATGAAGTATGAAGAAATGAGAAATACACTTGCTCTTTTATAGAGTTCCCAGTCGGTCACTCAACCGGCTATAGAAAGTGCATGGGCTATAAACAAGTGGTTGGGCCTTTAAATAGGCGGGAAGCCCACAAAGTTCAAAATTTGAACGCAATTCTACCAGATTCTAGAGAGTTCTATAGCAAAATGAAACGAGGATTTACGAAAATAATCAATTAAAAGAATTTAAAATAAGGTTGGGAGCCCCAGAAAAATAAGAAAAACACTCACGCCTAGGAGGCCAAATCTCCTTGACGTTGGTTTATAAGAAGCTTCCTTGGCGGGGGTGTCCACGCCTAAGTCAAAGTAAGACATAAAAAGTAAGAAATAATCCACGCTCAGGAGACCGAATCTCCTCGCCGTTGGGTTACAAGAGGCTTTCTTGGCGGGCATACCAACGCCAAGGCTGGATTAACAAACGAGGGGCACTAAAGAACCCACGCCCAGGAGGTTAAAACCCCTAGGCGTTGGTTGATCAGGCACCTCCTAGGCGGGGCTACCAACGCCAAGACTGATTCTAGAGAATCGAAGGCATGAGATAACCTACGCCCAGGAAGGACCCTCTAGGCGGGGGTACTAACGCCCAGCAAGCCATTTTCGGGGAAATTTCTTAAAGAATGGTGGAAATATTTATATATTTATATTTATCTACCTTGATCCATCTTGTGGGTTGAGGTCAAATCTCTCACGACAAGGCTGATTCAAAGGTCGTACACAACCTCGATTCAAGTCGAAGGTCTGTAGGAAATTTTTGGAAAAGTATTAAAAATGGTTATATTTTGGAGATTAAAATTCCAAAAAAATCAATAAATAGAGAGAAATAATTTTCTAAAATTATTCTATGCTCGTTTTCGATAAAATCGAAAATAAAGAAAAATACATGTGGGTACTATACAAATCCCAAAAATCAGGATAAAGAAAAATATATACGAGGAATTTTATGAATAAATTCCTTGAGTTAAATGTGCAAAAATTCAGTAACAAAGGTTACCGGAAAATAATTGCTTAGCCTCGAATAAGGCAAGTCGTCGTAAATGTGTAGGTCGCTCCACACTTTGCATTAAGACGATACTCGTGAAGCACTAGTGTACAATTATAAACCCTGATCCAAGTCTCGGAAAAGACCGTTGAAACTTCAAGGAAAACCTGATCAGTTTTCCTAGAAGTTGGGGGACAAATGATATGGGCTGAAAGTAAGCCCTAAAGATACATTAATGTGGCATTAATTAGACCTAGTATGGTCTAAACGTGGGGCCCACCAGATGGAGCCGGGATCCTCTGTCCCCTTCCTCTGTGTCTCCTTTGTGTCCCCTGTTATTTTTAATACAAAAAAATGTTCTTGTGGAGCCCATTTTTATTATTTATTAAAATGGGCCCCGCATGGGCACTCTTTTTGTACTAAAAAGAGCAGGGGACACAAGGGGGACACGGAGGAAGGGGACAGAGGATCCGGACCCCACCAGATGGCCAAAAAACCCTAATTAAATATTAATTTTGTAATTAATATTAAGGGCTAATTAACAGCTGGGAAATACAAGTCAAATAAGGACATTATCTCTATAAAGAGTAGCCTCCAAGGCATGTAGTCATACAAGGAAACAAACTCCTACAAGGCATGAGTCTAGAACTTTCCTCAAGGCTGACTTGCCCACCAAAGTCACCTAACCTTATCACAATTCTTAGGCTTCTCAGCCTATATAAAGGGTCAGACCCCTCACCCTAGAACTACGTTTTTTGGCTTGATCTTTGATACACATCAAAGGACGTAGGCATCTTGTGAAGGCAGATTCAGCTACGAGCACGAGAGCATCCATTAAAGCACGAAGCTCACTCACCCTAGCATTAAATACAGCAAACCCTAGCCGCAACCTAATAACCTAGTTTTTATTCCACAACACCGGGAGAACCAATTGAAGAAATTTATGAAGTTTGTTTGCATTGTTATTGTTCTTTTCATGGCTGTGATAGTGATGAAGATACATATGACTATCAATGGCAAAGGATGGCATTATCTTATGTAGGCTTGCTTGTGATGATGACTACTTTTTTTATGACCAAGTAGTAATGTATTATGTAAGCAAACCTGTTATGTAATGATTTTGATTATCTGCTATGATGTAATGAAATTATATGCAATGAATTGAAAGAAAGACTCATGTTTGCAAAAACTTATTGGCATTATACATAAGCATGTTCTTTACAAAAGTCATCAACATCACTAAGATGTATCAGCCAAAAAGAGGCAAAGTAGCTCAGCCCAAACTAACCAAACCAATTAATATCTAGACTACACAAATCATATTAATGTACTAACAAAAGAGACTGATAATGTACCAAAAAAGAGACCTATATATGTCTCGTAATGATGACCTAAAGGTCTCATTATAGTACTAATACTAAAGACCTTTCTTAGTTTTCATCAAGGTCAATATGAGTGTCTGGTGTGTTAGAAAACTTGAAGCTTGTCTTCATGATCAGTGTTGTGCTCCTCCTCCTCACACAGGTGATCCTCCAGCTTGTTCTTTATCTTTAAACTCATCATCATTAATTGATTTTCCTGTAACTTCAGAATCATCATTTTCTATCACATCAGATGAGACTTCAACTGGCTTAGTTGGTTGACCTCTTGGAACTTTGTTCAATGGTGGTGTCCCCGCACTTGGAGTACTATTAGGTTGATGATTTACTTACATAAATCCTAGTGTAGGCATGAATATATTCCCAAGGTCCAGTGGTCCTATTAGCCTAGCCTGAAAAGCATCAAATGGTTGGGGTGTTGCTTCTTCATTCCCTTTCTCCCTCATTATATTTTTTGCAAATATGATGAACTTTCTACCACCTTCCTTTTCAGTAATTTTCTTGTTTTTGTTCTGCATCCAGTAGGGCCTTTGATGTGACAGCCCCAGATCCGGGCCATCATACTCCAATTTCCATTTATTAACAATATCTCTTGATCTTTTTTTAATACTATTTAATACTCACACAATTGACCCCACACTAATATCATCACACACACCAGTCATATGCTCAGAGAACAACATCCATTAATGATAGCAGATAAAGATAAACTTTTGTTACAATCCCAGAATACCATCTATTATACCCATAAATAAGTATATACTAACTTGAGAACAGATGTCGATACTTTCTCATAAGGTAGACTTCCCCTTTACCCTCTTCCGGGTTGTACTGCGACGTTTCGGCACCTGATCTAGCTGTTATATAAATAAATAGCAAGAGTGAGCTATAATAGCTCAGCAAGATAAATTTTGTAAACCAGAAATCAAAGTTAAAACATATATATATATATATATATATATATATATATATATTTATAAACGGAAAGTCCACTATAAGAATTAAGAAAATAATTAATCAATAATTATTCAATACACCATCCATTTTTCCTTTATAAGAAAAAAAAAATATATAAAACAATATAATATCATTTTCTCTTCTAATATAATATAATATCAGTACATCATCTCAGTATAATATCTCAAGGTAATATAACATTTGAGTAAAAACTTTCAATATAATCCTTCCATTTCCTTTTATACAACAATTATATAAAAATAATATAAAATCAGTTTCTCTTCAATCCATAAAACATTTCCATACTTTTCATACAATTTTTTTTCCTTTTCCAGTATATAAAACTGTAACCATTTTCAATTCTTTCTTTAAATACTTTGGGGATATCTGCTAGCGCCAGATACGTAAGACGAAGATCAGTCGCATGACCGTACCTGCTCTCTGTTTTCTACTAGTAGAAGGGATGATCCCACTTGGTAATCAACCCTGGAGGAAGGCCACCTGCTAACATCCTCCCTTGGCATCTTCGTGCCGTAATAAAATATTGGGTGCCGGACTGTGCAACTCCCACACAGCCTCTTACGCAATATTGGGTGCCGGACTGTGCAACTCCCACGCAGCCTCTTACGCATACTGTTGCAATCCCCCTTTTTCAAACCGTTATTCCACTTATAAAACATCATTCCACATTTTCCATTTTTTCCATTTCCATTCATATATTCATTCACATTTCCATATATCATTCACACATATCATTTCCATTCTCATATATCATTTCCATTCTCATATATCATTATACTTTGATTATAATTCAGACATCTCCTCCGTATTTTATAAAGTCAAATATGCTCTTATATACAAAATATTTTAACTATTTTAAAAGTATTAAATAATAATCAAATAATATTTATTAAATCACAAATGTTTAAATATTATCTTTATAAGAATATTGTTGAGTATTGAACACGGTAAAAGAATACAGAGGGGGGGGGGGGGTGAATGGATTCTTGAACTTTTCTTGGATTGAGTCTGTGTAGCAGATAAGTGCCTGTGTGTGTAGAAATTAAGGTGCGGATAAATAAACAACACAAGACACAATATCACTTTAATCTAATGTATATTAGATAAAGGTTGCTACAATCTGTGAATACAAATGGTAGTATTCTCAGCTTCGTTTTTCTCAGAGAGATATAGCTTACAGTGTATGAAAAACTTGACTCACAAAGTTACTAAGTTATGAAGTGAGGCTGTGTCCTTATAGAACATGGATACAGCCTGCTTACTACAAATAAGGTAGCTAAAACACATTACTTTCTAGTCTGTCTATCCTTTTTGAGTAAGTGTCCAAACGGTTACAGATTTGACTTTGCAAAGCCTGTTTAGATCCACTTCTTTAGCTCCTTGTCTCTTCTATATCTCTCCAAGCTTCCTTGTAGGCTTTCCAGAGCACGTTACAGGTTGTGGTCCATAAAGTGCATTGGCTTGTTGCAGGTTTCTGACTTGTACAATTTCTTCAGTATTTTGTCTCCAAGAATGTATTCGAGAAGTGACTAAGTAAGTGATTCGAGAACTAGAATTGACTTGATCGATAACTCTGAGTTCTCGAATACTGTTATAGTGACATATCGAACCACTTCTCGAATAGCTCTTTTCCATCAGGATTCCTTGAGTTGTCGAATAGAGCATTTGACTTATCGAATCCTCGAGTTGTCGAATAGCTTTCTGAGTCTTTGAGATATCGAATGGAACTTTGACTTGTTGACTCTTTGAGAACTCGAATACCATCTTGACTTGTTGACTTCTTGAGTTCTCGAATAGAGTAGTAGACATATCGAATCCCTGAGATATCGAATGAGATATCGAACAGTGTATTCAGAGATATCGAATAGTGTCTTGAGATATCGAATCTCTGACTTCTCGAATGCTGGACTTCTCGAATAGACAAATATACTTCTCGAATTGGTACTTAGGCAAATTCTTCATTTCTTCAAATCCCAACTGTGATTATTTGGCAGTCTTTAACTCCTTGCTTGAGGCATGAACCATGGAACTTCTTTCAAGCATTATTCTAGACTCTATTTGTACAGTTACACAACTAGGATTTGATGCCTATTACAAGTACAATACAAACAGAAACTCTACAACTAGAGGTTCCCTCAGTTAAGAGGTCATGTAAGTAATGCAAAGCATTACAAACAATTAGGCTTGTTATTAGATGTATACAGGCATGCCTCTGTAACTAACAATCTCCCCCAAATTGTGAGTGAGACCCTTAGTCACAATTTCATGTCTGATAACAAGCCTAACATACATTAAAGATAAAACTTTTAAAAGTACAGGTATGTGATTTGATTGAACACATAAATGAAATTACAAGATAAATACTTCTTACAGTATGATGAGGTACTAGCCGTTTTCTTTTGATTGCATCTCCATTGCCTTGGCTTGTAGATCATCATATGCTTTCTGTTTCCTTTCTTTCTCCTTTCTTGCAATCTCATCTACTGCTCTCATGATTTCTGTCATAGCATCCAATTCTTCAATCATAATAGAGTTTTTGAAATCTTCAAGCACTGGCTTCAGAATGTTGGCAGGATAGTGACTGAGTAGGTTCATTCTTATATTGACATTGTCTCCATTTCTCCTCCTATACTTCACCACATAGGGATCAAACTGAACTCTACACAATCCCTTTGCCCTTAGCTTTTCTGCTTCAATCTCCAGTCTATCAATTTCTTTCTCCCTTTCTAACCATTTCTCATAGCAGCCCTTCCTTATCTTCTCAGCATATTCTTTCTTCATTTTCACAAAGTCAATCAATTCCAGCTTCCATACTTTCTCCACCTTGTCCTTAGAATCCAGCAATGCAATGATTCTTTCTATCTCATACAATTTACCCCAATGTTGACAACCCCCTTGTTTGAATTTCATTTCTTTCCCATCAGTGTACTTGATTACAAGGTGGTCATCCACAATTGCAGCATAGCATATCTTTTGAGCTCTTAGAAATAGCAGTTGCTCTTCATCAAAGTCTTCATCAAGTGGCTGGAGCTTTAATCCTGGAAGGATTGTTAGGGCTCTAGATTTGGATAGCTTCACTCTCCTTGCAGCATGTTTAAATTTTATCCTCTTGACATGGTTGCTTGGCAGAAATCTTTGACCTTGGTTGGTAGACCATAGTAGTATTCCATTAGCAGATTGCTTTCTGAAACATACACATGGTTTCTTGACTTGAATCTTCTTCTTTTCTTGAGATGGTAAGACAGTTGCAGAAGCCATAGATGTAGATTTTGCTAGGTCACTACTAACAGTATTCACCCTAGACTTAGAGTCTTGTGTTGTGGTGAGATTACTGCTAGCATTGCCTAAGGCTTGCTGTCTTCCACTCTTTCTCACATATGTTTTACCCTGGTCATCATCATCCTTTTCATCCTTGTCCCCCTTTTTCTTCTTATCTTCATCACCCTTATCTCTCCTGTGATGTCTTCTCCTCCCATCACCTTTGTCTTCAGAATCATCATCCTTATTTCTCCTAGGTTGAGCCATCTCTGGAATTTCACCAGTTGCAATATAGGTTCTGAGGATATGTAGTGCCTCAATTTCTTCAGCATTTCTGGCTCCAACCTTCTTCTGTAATTGATCAATGATAGCAATGATCAGTCTGTGATTTC
This sequence comes from Kitagawia praeruptora, assembly GCA_037693485.1. Taxonomy (NCBI): domain Eukaryota; kingdom Viridiplantae; phylum Streptophyta; class Magnoliopsida; order Apiales; family Apiaceae; genus Kitagawia; species Kitagawia praeruptora. Next base: position 48,856,527 of record CM075348.1, on the reverse strand, counting down.
TGGAGGTGAGATCATGAGGAATGACCAATTGCTTGATATCTTCAATTCTGGTACCAGACTGATAAATAATTGTCCATGGCTTCTTGATCACTTCTGGTAGCCTTGTAGGTTGACCATTCCTCAAATCATCAAACAGACTCTTGTTGTTCTCATTTTTCTTCTCAATGATCTCAAGTATGGCATCTATCTCTGAGTGCTTTAGATCTTGTAGAGTCTGGTATGTTAGATGCCATATCTTTAGTTTGGAAACCATCACTATCTCCTTGACCCATATATTGTTGACTTTCTTGGGGATGACAGTGATGTAGTCTATCTGCTTCTTCACCTCCCTCAGATAAAACTGAGTGTCACCAACCTGTTCCCTTATGGCTTTCAGAAACTCCAAGAAGGCTTTATCATGATAGTCATTGGAGTTAGCAACTTCTTGTAGCTTGGCCTCAGTAACAACTTTGACTTCTACAGGCTTGGCACTCTCAGATATAGAGATTGGAGGTTTGTCAGATGGCATACTCCCTGCAACCACTGTGGTAGTTATGGATTGCTTTTGTCCTCCAGGAGTAGTGATGTGCACAGTTGGTAAGGTGACAACTGGCAAGATAGATGGAGGCTCATCTACTTTGGCTTTTCCCTTGCCAGGCACATTTGCTAGAGACTTAGAAGCCCTTTGTTGACCACCCTCTTTGATTATTATGCCTTTCTCTCCCTTTGTCTCCCCCTTTGAATTTGAGTTCCTAGCCTTCTTCTCCCCCTTAGGCTTGTTGTCAGGCACAGAGGCTGTAGAAATGTCCTTTGGGAGTGAAGATTCATCAGGTAGAGGGAGACCCATATGCTTCATCATTGCAGCTAACATGGATTGTTGATGCAGAAGGACATCAGCTGTGGTGGATGCTTGAGTGTCCAACTGATCATTTAGCAATGCAACCTTTTCTGTGAGATGAGCATTGGTCTTGGTGAGAGTAGCTACCTCCTGCTCAAGAGTGTTGACCTTAGTGAATAACTCATTGGCCTTGAAGCCAGATAAAGATTGATCCTGCAGCCTCTTCACTTCATATTTAGACAATTCATGCACAGGGACATCAGTCACTAGTCTATCTCCATAAAGATTTTTGAACATTATCCTCAGCATGGCATTGGCATCTGTAGTCTGGTCAGATAGATTCTGAAATTGATGCCCCAGACCTGTGACAGCATCTTTTAGCACAGCCAGCCCATTGTCCACCTGAGTGCAGGTAGAGTTGCAGTGTTTGATGTCCTTGAACACACTGTCCAATTGAGGAAATTTAGCATCAAAGGCCCTCTTGACTTCTGCTACTGAAGTGGCTGTCTTATCACACACCCTGTTGACTTCAGTTTTGACTCCCTTGCCAAGATAGTGTGCAGCCTTGAGGAAACCCTTGTAGGAGTCATTTACAGCTTCATACACTTCACCAGGTGACAGGGATTTTGCATTGGAGCCCAGTGAAGTGATGTATTCCTCCCTGAGATACTGAAGTGTTTCATCGAGAGTAATATCATATTTTCCTTGCAACCAGGCATCTATGTTGCCATCTCTCTCAGCATCATCAATGATCTTTGACTTCTGCACTTCCACATCATCCCTATGGCATAACAGAATAGCCTCATAGTCTGGATTGGGCATGTCTGCAGTGAGAAGGTGCTGAGCAATCTTTGTGAACTCAGGAATCTGATCCACAATTAAGCTTTGAAGTGCTTCAACCGTCAATTGTTGTGGAACAGACCCTGATCCTGAAGCACTGTCATGTTGCACAGGCTTCAGCCATGTTGACATGAAGTCAGAGCTAGAGCTAGGCAAGCTAGTCTCCTCAGTTACAGATGCAACTTCTGTAACCGGATGGATTGACTCTACTACTGGTGTCACCACAGAAGTGGGATGAATTACACCAGCAGTTGACACAGGCACAGAGTCTCTAGTAAAAACTAGGGGAACCTCTGTGTTTGTGATGGTGTCATTAGGATATGCCTCAGCATGCATTCCCTCACCATCTAAATGTGGGTTCTGAGTGGTGAACAAAGTGTCATGCACTAAGTCACTTGAAATTATTGGCTCATCAAGCGAAAAGGATTCTTGATGATCAATACCTTGCATCTCAGTTGTCTGAGTTGCAGGTTCCAAAGAAATTTCAGAGTTAGATTCTGGAAGAGAAGTGTGTTTTAGAGTAGATTTTGGCAACTCCCCCTGAGAGATAGAGGGAGTTTCAAAAGTGATGTGCTCTCCACTCAGTGTTGTGCCAGCCTTATCACTCCCATGTGCTGACTCTATACAAGAGGGTGCATTGGGGAGAATGCTTGATTCTATAGGTGCACCCTGTTGAGAGGATACACCTAGTGAGCTGTGTGCCCCTGATTTTACAACTTCAGCCATTTGTGTGACTGAAGAGGTGGTCTTAGTTTTCTTCTTCTTTGTTCTGTGTAAGGGTAACTCAGGTTCCTCACTTCCTAGACCTAATTCAACAGCTAATGCTGCTTCAGACAAGATATTTAAAGGTGCAGACATTACTTCCTTTCTCTTCTTTTTAATAACATCACCCTTTTGAGAGGATGATGCAGTTGGCTCAGTAAGAGGTAGAGTGTTTGGTTGAGAGGGTTGGTTAGCAGGCCCTGGGTTAGCATTTTGTTCTACTTGCTTGGGCTGTGCTAACTTAGATTTTGCATCAAATGTTGGCATGTTGTGGGGGTAAGTCCTAAACAAACTCTCCATATGGGGAGTTATGTTCAGTCTTACATCCACATCATTCCTAGTTTCCAAGTTACCAAAAATGAGTTTGGTCATGGACTTAGGATAGCCTATTTTATTTTTATCAATCCCAGGCAATTCAATCAATGAAGCATTTTTATAATTAAGTACAGATTGAATAAAGCGAGGGAAGAAAATATCAGTACCTCTCTTGGTTGTGTTCTTACCAAGTCTCCCATATAATTCTTGAAGTATGATTTGGCCAACATCTATCTTCTTTCCATAGGCCAAAGCATATCCAATTTGCTGCACAGGTGCACTGATTTGATCAAAGCTTGATTTCCTGGCAGTGAAGACTTGGAGAAGAGTTGCAAACACATAGCTCCACTCCTTTCTCAGATTCTTTCTGTTTAGCTTTCCAAGGTTAATCCCATCTGAGTAGTTTATGAACTCAAAGAATTCCTCCAACTCTGCGTTAGTGGCCATTCTGTCAAATGACTCTTGTTGTAGTCCTAGTGCTTGGTTCATGTCTGCAGTAGTGATAGTGATTTCCTTATCTTGAACCTTGCAGTAGATGACATAGGAAGTGATTGCGTTTTCCAGGGCTACAACCTCCACAATAGCAGTACTCCAGAATTGTTCCAGAATATCGAGATACAGAGTTGGGTTGGCAGAGAGTGCATCCTTGATATATGACTCAGCCATCCATTTCACAAAGCACTTGAAATTTGCATTGGGTGCTTCAACATCACTAGTGAGAGCGATGAAGTTGGTGTTGAACTTTACTGTTGCCATTTGTGTAGAAGAGAGAAAAGAAATTGAAGGTTGAAGAAGAAATTTGGCTTTTCGTAGCTAGGGTTTCAGGGGTTTAGAGAGTGTAGATGCTTGAGAAATCGAATGAAATGAATCGAATAGATGTGAGATTGTATAAGTATGAAGTACTTGAATTGTCGATTAGCAGACTGTTTTGTATCGACAAGTCAGGCATTCGAGAAGTAGAAAACAACTATTCGAGAAGTCAAGAATGGCTTAATCGATAACTCAAGCAGATAGAAACTCACAGCTGGCAGTTATCTAACTTAGAAATAATTCTAAATTAAATAAAATGTGTTTTTATGAGTGAATTAAATTTTTAGATAAAAATCCAAAATCGGTTAAAATTCAGCGAGAATTCAGCCTTTTTAAATGATTCGAGAACTCAAATATAGTGTTCGAGAACTCAATCATTCGAGAACTCAGTTACTATATTCGAGAAGTCTAGAATTCCTCTATTCGATATCTCAGAAAGACTCTATTCGAGAACTCAAGAGTACTCTAATGAGACTTATTAGAGATGTCGAATAGTGAATCATTCGAGAAGTCTGACTTATCGAACTATACCCATCACTCATAAAAAAAATTTGATTTTCACTATCTTGTAAAAATTTACCAGACATATTCATTGAAAAATATCCTAGCAAATCAAATAGTGATTTTCTCAAAATTTCATAGAAATTTTAAGTTAATAAAAATATGATTTTCAACATATGCAACAGATTTGAAATATTTATAAATCATATTTCAGCCAACACTTACTTCAAAAATATTGAGGATTTAGATAAAGTAAGTGTTTACTGCTGCAACAATCTAGATGATGTATTCACTTAGCCAGAATCTGAAGAATTCAGCATTCCAATCTCACTTACCAACCTTGTGAAGGTGGCTTTATCTAATGGCTTAGTGAATATATCAGCTAGTTGTTTATCTGTAGAGACATAATGCAACTCAATGGTTCCATTAGTTGCATGTTCTCTTATGAAATGATATCTGATGTCAATGTGCTTTGTTCTAGAATGATTGACAGGATTGGCAACTATAGAGATTGCACTTGTGTTGTCACACATGATTGGAATTCTTTCCAACACAAGTCCATAATCTCTAAGTTGATTTCTAATCCAAAGCACTTGAGCACAGCAACTTCCAGCAGCTATGTATTCAGCCTCAGCTGTAGAAGTTGACACAGATTGTTGCTTCTTGCTATACCAAGAAACTAACCTTTGTCCAAGAAACTGGCAGCTTCCTGAGGTGCTTTTCCTATCCACTCTGCATCCAGCATAATCAGCATCAGAGTAGCCAACCAGATTGAACCCTGTGTCCTTAGGGTACCATAATCCCAAGTTAGGAGTGCCCTTCAGATATCTAAAGATCCTTTTTATTGCAATCAAATGTGATTCCTTTGGATTTGATTGAAACCTTGCACACAAGCATGTAGCAAACATGATGTCTGGCCTACTTGCAGTGAGGTAGAGTAGAGAACCAACCATGCCTCTGTAGACTGAGATATCTACTCTCTTGCCTTTAGCATCTTCATCCAATTTAGTGGCAGTGGCCATGGGTGTCTTGGCAGGTGAACAATCTTCCAAGTCAAACTTCTTCAATAAATCCTTGATGTACTTGGTTTGACTGATAAAGATACCATCCTTCCTTTGACTGACTTGCAACCCTAGAAAGAATGTCAACTCTCCCATCATACTCATCTCATATCTGCTCTGCATGAGTTTAGAGAATTTCTCACACAGTTTCTCATTTGTAGAACCAAAAATGATATCATCCACATAGATTTGAACTAGGATCATATCATCACCATGCTTCTTGTAAAACAGTGTCTTGTCCAATGTGCCTCGAGTGAATTGATTTTCAAGAAGAAATTGTGATAGAGTATCATACCATGCTCTTGGAGCTTGCTTAAGTCCATACAGTGCCTTAAGCAATCTGTAGACAAATTCTGGGAAATGTGGATCCTCAAAGCCAGGTGGTTGTTGCACATAAACCTCTTCTTCCAACTCTCCATTTAGAAATGCACTCTTGACATCCATTTGATAAACTTTAAAGTTTGAATGAGCAGCAAATGCCAAGAATATTCTAATGGCTTCCAATCTAGCAACAGGGGCAAATGTCTCATCATAATCAATGCCTTCCTGTTGAGAGTATCCTTTTGCAACCAGCCTTGCTTTGTTTCTTATTATTACACCATCTTCATCCATCTTATTCTTCAGAACCCATTTTGTTCCAACAATGGTTCTATTCTTTGGTGCAGGCACAAGTTCCCATACTTTGTTCCTTTCAAATTGATTCAGCTCCTCTTGCATGGCAATAATCCAATCTGGATCCAACAATGCATCATCAAGTTTTTTAGGCTCAACTTGTGATAGAAAACATCCATAGAGGCACTCATTTTGAGTTGCTCTCCTAGTCCTTACTCCTGCATTAGGATCTCCAATGATTTGCTCTGCAGTGTGTGATCTATCCCATTTCCTTGAGTGTTCAGCCTGATTTCTCATCCTTGATGTTGCTTCATCATCCTCATCATGATCATCCTCATTTCCTCCCCCTGTGAAGTTGCCATTACTCACAGGTGTGTCTTGGATGCTTGTTTCTTCACTATTGATTGGCACAAATTCTTCTCTTGTATCATTATTCACTTGAGTTTGTTGAACTTGAGTTTCAACTCCAGTTTCAGTCTCTTCATCAGAATCATCTAGATTATCAAACTTCAATGGATCTTTGTCTTCATCATTGGCTTCTTCTAGTCCAGGTAGTTTGCTGTCATCAAATGTTACATCTGTGCTTTCCATAACTTTCTTTTGACTGATGACATAAACCTTGTATGCAATTCTTTCCATAGAATAGCCAAGAAAAATTCCTTCAAATGCTTTTGCATCAAACTTTCCAACATATTCAGAATTGTCCTTAAGTACAAAGCATTTGCTTCCAAAAGTATGAATATACTTCAGTGTAGGCTTCTTTCCAGTCATCAAGTTGTAAGGAGTCTTTCCAGTGTTTTTGTTGATGAGGGTTCTGTTCTGAATATAGCATGCAGTGCTCACAGCCTCAGCCCAAAAACATGTGGGCATTTTTGCATCAAGTAACATTGTTCTAGCAGCCTCAATTAGAGTTCTATTCTTTCTCTCAACAACTCCATTTTGTTGTGGAGTCCTTGGAGCTGAGAATTGCTGAGAAATGCCATTCTCTTTGCAGAATGCTTCAAGTGTGGCATTTCTGAACTCTGTTCCATTATCACTCCTCAATGCAATCACACTTGCATCGTTTGCCTTTGCTTCCTTGTCAACTTTCTTTATATGCTCAATGATTACTTGTGGAGCCTCATCTTTTGATGCCAGAAATTCTACCCATGTATACCTTGAAAAATCATCAACCATTACCAGGGCATACTTCTTTCTTCCAAGTGACATTATGTTAACAGGCCCAAACAAATCCATATGGATAAGTTGTAGTGGCTTGGTTACAGATGTCACTGTCTTTGACTTGTGGCTTGATCTCTTCATTTTTCCTTTTTGACAAGCCTCACACACTCCTTCTTGGCAGAATTCAAGTGTGGGCATGCCTCTCACTAACTCTCTTTTGACTAGAGAATTAATGGCCTTAAAGTTCAGGTATGATAGTTTCTTGTGCCACAGCCAACAATCTTCATTTGATGCTTTTGAGTAAAAGCAACAAATTTTGTCCTTGTTTGCAGAGTCCATATTGGCTACAAACAGGCTTCCCTTCCTTACTCCAGATAGAGCAAAATCACCAGTCTTCTTGTGGGTGATCAAACATTCATCTTTGTCAAAATTCACTTTGAATCCTCTATCAGTAAACTGACCAACACTTAACAGATTATGCTTGAGCCCCTTGACTAGTGCTACATCTTCAATGATGACATTTCCAACTTTCAGCTTGCCATATCCCAATGTGTTACCCATGCTGTCATCTCCAAAAGCAACCATTGGGCCAGCCTTTTCCTCATACTGTGATAGCAGGGCCATATCACCAGTCATATGATTTGAGCATCCACTGTCCAAAATCCACATGACCTTCTTCTCACTTTCTTTGCCCTGCAAACACAAAGGTATTACTTTTCCTTTGGTACCCAAACAAGTTTGGGTCCATGTGACTTAGAGACAGTTTTATCATAAACAACATGCTTGTTAACTTTCTTAGTGTCAGTCTTCTTGTCACTGTTGGAAGTCTTAGAACCTGAGGTTTCAGACTTAGGTGACAAAGGTACCTTCCTAGCTTTAGGAGGACTTGAAGACTTTGACCTTGTGTAGTGTGTGTGAGAATTGTGACTGATACAACCATCAATGAACTGTTTTCTTAAATTAAAACAACTAGTCATAACATTCATATTGCATGGCATACAGTCAAATTTATCACAGAAGGGTGCATCTCTATGTCTTAGAGGCACAAAACAATCATAGAAAGGTTTAGACACACTACCAATAGGTTTCTTGCATGCATGAGTTAGATGGTTGGTACTGAAACAGTTCTGACAAGTTTTCCTAGGGGCATTAGGCATATAAGCATAGTTGTTATCCTTGTTAATCCCTAACTTGCCATTTCTGTTCTGTTTCTTTTTAGTCACTTCCTTTTCTGATTCACTCTTCCCAGCTGATACAAACTTAACAAACTTCTTAGGTCTTGGCCTATCAACTACTGGCTTCTTGGTCTTTGACTTGGCACTCTCACCCTTAGAGGATGCTTGCTGTTCACTAGATTGTGCCTCATCCTCATCATTCAACATTTGCTTGATGAGTAAGGCATCCTCATCAATTTCAAATGTTGATTCCTTAAAAATTGGATTTTCAGTTTTTCTCAAAATGTGAGGCACTTTCTCATGAACAGCTGTGTCCTCTTCGATGACAGCATAGCCTTTCCTTTGTTTGAGAGAGTCATAGTCAAGTCCAATAGCTGCTTTAGGTTTAGCTTCAATTTTCTCACAGTAGGATTGCACTAAACCAGATGATTTCTTGAAAGTTTTAAGTTTGAATTCATTCTCAGCTAATTCATCCCTAAGAGCCTTCTCTACTTGACTAGCACATAGAACCTTGTTCTCCAAATATTCAACTTCTTTCTTAAGGTTTTCTACTTGCATAGCAGTTAGCTCAAGTTCCTCATTCTTTTTGGTTAATACTTCATTTCTAGTAGACAGTTTAGCAATCTCCTCATTAGCAGCAGTCATACTAGTATGAATATTAAACATTTCAACAGATAATTGTTCAATCATGGATTTGTATTCAGAAACAGACATGTCTATAGTAGTGAGAGATGGTACCTGAGAATCAGATGAAGATGAGTCATCCTTGGAGTTGGCCATCAAGGCATAATTGCAGAATTCTTGTTCCTCTTCATCACTCTCAGAATCATCCCAACACTTCCCTTCAGCTATGTAGGCCTTACCATGTGTCTGCTTTTTCAGAAGGGCCTCATACTTAGCTTCTAGCTCAAGATAATCTCTATCCTTCTTTTTAGGCTTCTTGCATTCACTGGCAAAATGCCCTAGGTCATTGCATCTATAACACCTTACAGATGACCTATCCACATAACCGGTTTTGAACTTATTTCTGTTTGGTTTCACAGGTGCCTTGTTCTTGTTGGCTGAATGGTTTTGAGTTTTGGGTTTGAAGGGTTGATTTCTTTTAAATCTGATGTTTGGAAATTTTCTGGCCATGAAAGCATATGAAGTATTTTCCATCCCATCAAGTTCTTCCAGAGTGTAAAACTCCTCTTCTTCTTCCTCCTTTTCCTCAACAGGTTCACTCACCCCAGCTTCAGTTTCTTCATCATCTGCCACCTCCTCTATCCTTAGTTGGCTTGTAGATGCTTCTAGGTCCAGGATGGATTTGTTGACAATCAAGGCACATGATGTGTTTATCATCCTACCTTGGTTTGCTTGGATAGCCCTCTTCTGAAGCAACTCAAGTTCATGAGTCTTTAGGACTCCATAGAGTACATCATAGGTGACTTTGTTCAAATCTCTCTCTCTTAGGGAAATGACTCTTTGCTCCAGATGATTTGGTGAAGACAACAGAAATTTCATATTTAACTCCTTGGTGCTGTAAACCTTTCCATTCATCTGCAACTCAGTAACTAGCTTGTGAAACCTTTCAAACATCTCAGTGATGCTTTCCTTGGGCTGTGCCATGAAAGCTTCATACTGTGTGACCAGTATCTGTTTCCTGTTTTCTTTAACCTCATCAGTCCCTTCACACAACACCTCAATGTGATCCCACATCTCTTTAGCAGACGTGCATGATGCAATGTTTGCAAACATTGACATATCCATGGAATCAATGATGAGCAACATGAGGTGGCTGTCAAGAGCAACCTTCTCCCTTTCTGACTCTGTCCACTTTGATGGATCCTTGGCCTCATAAGCTCTAGGGATTGTTATGGTTCCAACAGTCTTCTCTGGTATCTCTTGTTGTGGAACAAAAGGACCATTCTTGAGAATCTCAGGATACAAGGGATGAGAGGCTTTGATGAACAACATCATCTTTATCTTCCAGAGGTTGAAGTTTTCTTTATCAAACTTAGGGACCTTCACCATTCCTGTAGTCTTTGGTGTATTCGAACTCATGATCGTTTCTCTGTTTTTGAATAAACAGCCCGCTCTGATACCACTTGTTGAGTATTGAACACGGTAAAAGAATACAGAGGGGGGGGTGAATGGATTCTTGAACTTTTCTTGGATTGAGTCTGTGTAGCAGATAAGTGCCTGTGTGTGCAGAAATTAAGGTGCGGATAAATAAACAACACAAGACACAATATCACTTTAATCTAATGTATATTAGATAAAGGTTGCTACAATCTGTGAATACAAATGGTAGTATTCTCAGCTTCGTTTTTCTCAGAGAGATATAGCTTACAGTGTATGAAAAACTTGACTCACAAAGTTACTAAGTTATGAAGTGAGGCTGTGTCCTTATAGAACATGGATACAGCCTGCTTACTACAAATAAGGTAGCTAAAACACATTACTTTCTAGTCTGTCTATCCTTTTTGAGTAAGTGTCCAAACGGTTACAGATTTGACTTTGCAAAGCCTGTTTAGATCCACTTCTTTAGCTCCTTGTCTCTTCTATATCTCTCCAAGCTTCCTTGTAGGCTTTCCAGAGCACGTTAAAGGTTGTGGTCCATAAAGTGCATTGGCTTGTTGCAGGTTTATGACTTGTACAATTTCTTCAGTATTTTATCTCCAAGAATGTATTCGAGAAGTGACTAAGTAAGTGATTCGAGAACTAGAATTGACTTGATCGATAACTCTGAGTTCTCGAATACTGTTATAGTGACATATCGAACCACTTCTCGAATAGCTCTTTTCCATCAGGATTCCTTGAGTTGTCGAATAGAGCATTTGACTTATCGAATCCTCGAGTTGTCGAATAGCTTTCTGAGTCTTTGAGATATCGAATGGAACTTTGACTTGTTGACTCTTTGAGAACTCGAATACCATCTTGACTTGTTGACTTCTTGAGTTCTCGAATAGAGTAGTAGACATATCGAATCCCTGAGATATCGAATGAGATATCGAACAGTGTATTCAGAGATATCGAATAGTGTCTTGAGATATCGAATCTCTGACTTCTCGAATGCTGGACTTCTCGAATAGACAAATATACTTCTCGAATTGGTACTTAGGCAAATTCTTCATTTCTTCAAATCCCAACTGTGATTATTTGGCAGTCTTTAACTCCTTGCTTGAGGCATGAACCATGGAACTTCTTTCAAGCATTATTCTAGACTCTATTTGTACAGTTACACAACTAGGATTTGATGCCTATTACAAGTACAATACAAACAGAAACTCTACAACTAGAGGTTCCCTCAGTTAAGAGGTCATGTAAGTAATGCAAAGCATTACAAACAATTAGGCTTGTTATTAGATGTATACAGGCATGCCTCTGTAACTAACAAATATTATAAATCATATAACCCTAGATAACAACTGATACCATTCTTTTTCATATCTCTTGAAGCCATAAATTACTACACCAAATATGGGCTGTTGCAACACCAAAAAAGTGTAATATTAGGCCCCAAAAGTGTTACAATAGATGTTTATGCAACACTTTTGCTAAAACGGTGTTGCATTTGCCGGCGTTGCAATAGCCTTCTATAGCAACGCTTTTTGAACTTATTGCAACGCTTTTAAAAGTATTACAAAAAGAGTTTGTTGTAGTTTTTTGTAACACTTTTGCATGTTTTAGAAACATTTTGAATGTGTTACAACAGACTAATGCAACACTTTTTTGCAACATTAATTGACTTAAAATGTTACAAAGTGAGTTTATTACAACATTTTTTTGCAACATTTTTATGCATTTGCAATACTTTTGGTTTTTTTTGCAACATTTATATGCAACATTTTTTAACCTTTTGCAATACTTTTTGATATTTTTGCAACAATAATCTGCAACACTTTGATACCTTTTGCAATAATTTTAGGTATTTTTAGCAACATTTATTTGCAACATTTTAATTACTATTGTAACACTTTTAAATTTTATTGGCAATACTTATTTGTAACACTTTTATTAGTTCACACTGCAATGTCCTGTTTGAAATTTCAATATACCATGCATGAAAGCATATACCAAGCCAGAAATGACATTTGATTAATGTCCAACAAACACGTCAATAAAGGCCAAACATAGTCAGCTTTTAGGACAATATCTTCTTAAGTCTAAAGTCAAAACACACAAGTCGACTTACATCACATTCCTGTGCATACTAAGTCTAAGATTTCTATTAAGAAATAAGTGAAAACTTAGAGACTGCATAAAAAAATTGCGATTTGCACTACTAGCAACATTATATAGATCTATACAACAATCCATCGTAAACTAGAGCAAGACTTCCTACGACAGCACCACATTCATATCCACGTCAATGTCATAGAACTTTCACAAATTGCAGCATACTGTATTCAATTTTGCCTTGTATAGGACAGATATCAAAGGAATCTCCAAGGCATTAACCCCTCCTCGGATCCATGAACTGCTGGCAAAATTGAATACATTAAAAGGCTGGAACAGATGTTGAAACAAAAAAAAAACTTTACTAGAGCTTGGAGATGCTCGTCCTAAAAAAATATCAAAGTTTGATTGCTGTAAAAAGACCAGAGACAACTTACTGTATGTTAGTGCACAAGTTTCCTTTAATAGCAATTTATTTACAAGATCTTTTGCGTCATTGTTTATGATTGGCCATGCTTCTGGTAAAAAAATAGGCTTCTTCACAAAACCTGCATAAGTATAACATCAATGAGACTGTGATTATTGAATACAAAATATCACGTAGTTTTATAAGTTAAATTACAAACTAGGATAAATTTTTATTAACAATCATGCAGGTCTTCTAACATCTGCTATGGCGAGAACTCAAAAAAAACAATGTCTGATCTTCTGGGCAACATTTTCAAAGCTATAAATGTTAAACATGTAACATTTTTAGTTTGTCGACTTGCAAAAAAGAACTAATTGGCCTGGACGTATAACTTTGTAGTAAATTACAGCACCGTGTTTGTTCCATGGTGTAGCAATTTAATACCTCATTGATCCCTGTTCCTGTGCCACTAACTGTTTAGTGAATAGTTCGACATGCATTGATAAAAAAAATAACTGAGCACCAAGTTTTTCTGCTCGTGTTGTGGCTCAAATGATCTCAACATATGCAAACTTGCATGGGAAGAATCAGTGACATAGAATAGAACAAAGCTGAGCGACTTCTGAACTTCTATCTTTACTCGTCAATGTGTAATTTCCGCTCCTCCCATTGCCAAGGCATTGCAAAATCACCTGGTTTCCTTCCTGCATACTGATTATTCAGAGTAATCAGTAAATACTTTTGTAGTGGAGTCACTACCAAATATAAATATCAATGGCAGGCTGCCCTTTTTGTGAATTCTTGTCCGAAAACTTCTAAACTATTTCCTACAAACAATATTGAGCGAGTGATCTGTATAAACAGACAGAATAAACAAACAATAACATGTTGTTCAGTTTTAAACATATTCACAGGCCAGGATTGAAAGTTGCTTATGGACAAATTGCATAACCATCACTTGGTCAGTATCCATTTATATAAAAGAAAAGGGCAGCATTTTTAACAATTTAAAATTTAAAACAGAGTAGCGCTTAGTTTCATGCCAAGAATTAGGAACGTCAACAAATACCAAAATATAGTACTATACTTTTGAACACATAGTTATGCCAAGGTAACATTCTAGTAATGTAAGATCAAATATGAACAGTCAAATAGGAACTTATCTACTTTTAGAAAGCACTTAGCACCTGCATTAAATTCATTAGTTTTTTACTTCATAAAGCATTTGTTAAAAGCACATAAACAAGGTAGCAACATCGATATAAAATGATAATTGACAGTTGAACACCTCACCTCAAATTCAGACTTCTCTTTGTGCACCATTCCTTCCAGATCTACTAAACAGCGTCTTAATTCATGATTTTTCATGCTACTATTAAGTGAACATTTGCCAGGTCTTCTCTCCACAATCTGATGAAGGGAATTAAGTACTTCCGTAAACAAAAGCTCTGCCCGATCAATCACATGTTTTAACTTTACGATAGAATAAGATTACATTCCTAGTAAGATTAAAATGGAAACATAAAAAGTTCAGAGGTGGTGATTATTCTACCTCGTTGAGCTCTCTTTGTATCCAATACTGATTATCAAACTTAAAGTCAAGTTTAGAAGGGGGAAGGTAAACTAATGTTAACTCGAATAACTTGTAGAAGGGGGGGGGGGGTTGAATACAAGTTATATAATCGTGTCTGATTTTTGGCTTGATTATATGAACAAGAATAAACGAATGAATCAATCTCTGTTTGTATTAATAAGATCAAATACAAACTCTACCAAAGGTGTACAATACCTTTAGCAGCTTCTGACAATACAAATCTCTCTCTCTGTTTGTTTCGAACTCTCGAATACAAACCTTATACAGAGCTACGCACACTTGCTTAACACACTTGTTCGACTCTTTTTACAATGATATAGAGAGAGTATTTATAATGCTACCTATCAACTAATAACAGAAAGATATATTCTATACATGACAATGTTCTGCCTTCTAGTCGATAGTTTCCATCAATAGAAAACTCTTTCCTTCATAATATCTTCTTGCTTGTTCTTCAAACAACGATCCTGTTTTATAGCACTTGCCAGTTTTTGTAGCATCCATAATGACATCATCAGTAACAAAACTGATATCAGGATCTGCACACTACATCAGTATCTGATCAACCATCAGTATTGGACCATCATCAGGATTTGCTCTCTATTCCTGACATGTAGTCTCCGATACACTGTTCATTCCTGACTAAACTATACAGATAACTGTCTTACACATAAATCCTATATACAGTGCTAAATCCTTTATAAGATCAGGATTACAAGAAATATAATGTGTAAATTCTATTCTTAACATCACAACTTATGAATTATTCCTAACAATCTCCCCCTATTTATGCTTTAAAATCTGAAGCATAAATCTAAGTTGTGGATGTCAAAACATATAACAATACAACCAGAATAGAATTTATGAATGTAGAATTATGAAGTTAAGTACCTCCTTCTCAGATGTAGACATTTATCTAGTACTTAGAAGTAAGAATTTTAACTATTAATGCTGCTCTTCCTTTACCACTTCCTAGCTGAGATTCACCACTGTCACTCCTGGTTCTTCTTTTTACTACCCTTTGTCTGCTCTTTATCTCCCCCAGCTTTATCTCCTCCAGTCTGGTGGTGTTGTTGTTGTCTTTGAACTGTCTTTATCTCCCCCTTTTTGACATCAGCAACATTAATTCCAAGAGATTCAGAAACAGAACAAATGAGATTCATAAGAACTGCTTGATTTTCCATAATTGTGACTTGGTTATCTTTAAGTGATTGAAGTCTTGTTTGAATAGCAATTTGAGAATTCTGAATATCTTTCAAAACATCAGAATGAACTTCAATGTTGGAAGTGCTTCTAGTATCTTCAGTATCAGAATCAGAAAGAACTGTATCTTCAAGTCTTGTAGAAGAAGTTGCTTGAATTGTATGATATTCAAGTAATAAAACCTGATTAGAAGTATCAACATCTTCATCTTTCTGATCTGGAACTGAAACATGATCATCATCTCCTTCACCAGTATTCTGTGTACTAACATCTTCAAATCCTGACTCCTCCTTAGAGTGATCAGAGACTGTAGATGTCTCAATTCGAGCTGATATTGGAAGTACATACAAAGGAACACTAGGATCATTAGGATCTTCATCTGGTACATATGTATCAAGAGATTGCTTTATCCTGGCACCTCTTCTGTTAATGATTCCTGCAAGCCTCTCATTTTGCTTCTGAGCTTTAACTTCTGGCTTTGCATTGTGATGTGCTAGGTCATTCTTCTGATACATTTTGATGAATGAATAAGTACCAGCATCCATATCCAAATTTTCAGACCAAGATTCAGGAAAAACCTGATCCCAGAAATCAAATGATGGTTTCCTAATTTTCTCTCCCTCACTATGGAGTTGATCATCCATACCCTCATTCTCACTTTGACTTACTAAAGTCAACACTCTTTCTACCTCACCTTTTGCCTGGTCAGGAGCCAGCCGCTCAAATTTAGATAAGTGCTCTCATGACCTACAGAAAAATAGGGTTTAGAAGGAGTTTTTATACCTGAACTCACATGGAGAGAGGGTTCCTCATATGGCATGTGGCTTGAGGTTTTCTCCAAGGAGTGAGCTGCTATAGTCTCTGAACCCTTACAATCATCTTCTTTCCTTTCAGAAACTACAGGCTCCAGTATACCACTTTCAGGTTCTTTACTAGACTCTGATGTCTTCAGTAATACTTCATTAGACACCATAGTTAGTACATCACCGTCTTTAAGTGTTGTTTGCTGAGACTCACCCTCAAGGTGGATAGACTCTGACTGAACAAAATTTGTTTGATCTTCAGAAAAATCAACCAAAGTCATTCCTCCCATATCATAGGGTATCTCACTTGCATTCTCAATCATCACAGAAGACCTTTCAACATCAGCTATCACAGCTCCTGAGTCATCCTTCCTCTGACTAGATGGTTCTTGTGTTGCAGTGACTGTGATCTGATCTTTCCTACTATTCACCACTGGTGCAATAGTATCTTCTGTTGACTGCTTTCCTCTATCTACTTCCTCCAGTTGTTCACCTTGAGCTAAAGCATCTTCAATAATGACATCCTTGTCAAATAAATATGCATGAAGTGATTGAAGTGCAACATGCTTTGAGAGTCCAAATTTCTTGACTAATTGTCTTCTGACAGATACATAGAAATACATCTTCATTAAGTCAAGTCTTTGATGCAGAAGTCCATATTCATCTGGAAATAAAAGTTTTGGTACTCTTTCAACCAGAAAATCTAGAACAGGCCTTGACAACTTCACTTTGAGAGAAATTAGTCCCATAGCCAGTCTGTATGATAATGTAGTTTCCCATGAAGAATCAATATCCAGATCTCTCTTGTCAAATACTGACATAGATGTAGCTTGATTTGTAGAAACCTGCATGATATTAGTTGGACTAGACTCTGTGTGTGTAGGTGACAATTGAATCTTTCTCCTTGTTCTCCTGATATAGTGAGCAAAAGATTTATCCTGAGAAGACTCAAGAGGTGTAGACACAGAAGTGATCTTGGGATGAGATCCTTTTTCAATAGACACAGTCTTTTGAGAGACAGTATCCAGTAACTGTTTTCCCTTTTTAAGAACTACAGCCTTGTGAGAGACTGCAGCCTGGCTGTGACTAGGTTTTTCATCTCTTTGTGCTAACAAAGAAAGTTGAATTGCAGCCTTCAATTCTGCTCTCTCAGCAAGAGTTAAATCATCATCTTCACTAGAATTACTACTACTACTTGACACAACAAATCTTCTCTTCCTTACAACTGATGTCTTTTGAGAAACACCAGAGATTGGTTTCTTTGAAACAATAGGCCGTGGATCAAAATTTGGTTCTTGAATTGTTTCAGAGACTATAATGTTTTGGGCTACTTGGGTAGACACAGGTGGGTTCTCCTCCATTTGAGATTCCTGAGCCATTTCACCACAAAAGAAAGAAGAATTGTAGAGAGTAGGAAGATGAGTTTTAAGAATTACCTGAACATGATGTGGATAATGAATTGCAGGTATTTCATCTAGATTCTTTTCATTGTCCTTCTTTGTAATATCAGAGAAAATTCTCTTTTGCTGTTCATAAGAAGAAACACAATGTTCCCTACCAAATCTAGCTTTAACATCAGGAATGAAATGGTTAACAAACATTTGCATAAATCTATGATAATAAACCATTTTCCTGTTTTGATCTCTTGACCCAAGTTTGATACTCATCTGACTTAAGATAATATGACCAATGTTAATTACTCTGTCATAAAGCAAACTATAACCAATATGTGATGTAACAGAAGTAATTAGCTGAAAATAACTACATTTGCCAGTAAAACATTTAGCAATTTGATCAAAGTAAAAAGACCATTCCTTTCTAAGAAAAGACTTATTCAACTGGCTCATGTTATCTAGAGGTCCACTATAACCTAATTCAGACAACATAGTTCTTATATTATCATCAGATGGTACATTCTCATAACTATCAGTAACAGGTAAGCAAAGTACTGAATTAACAACAGATTCAGTAATGTCAAATGAATCTTGTCCTAAATGTAGAACAATCTTACCTGATTGACTCTGAGTAGAATTAATTACCTCAGCATTCTCCCAAGCTTGTGAAACAGCTACTTGATTAATTTGTGGAGATGCTGTCAATGCATAACTTAATGGTCCATACGCCAGAAAGTCCATGATTGGATGAAAATCAGATGACACTCCTTCCTTGGTGGTGATAGCTGCAACATGATTGTTTGTCATAAAATCAAAGTCACCAAACTTGAAGGCTACTGATTTAGGTAATCTTCTCTGAGCTACCATTTTTGATCTGAAAAGAACTTGAAAAATTCTTGAAATGGATTAGTGATTTTGAAAACTCAAGAGTGTTTTTGCTTTAGAGAATGTGAAATTAGAGAAAGCAATTACACGATTAGAGTTTCAAAACAAATATATTTCACAAATCTTTCAGACCACTATCCCACGTTGACACGTAGATTGACAGGTGTCAGTCCCTGAAAAATGCGGTTACCCACGATTTTTGGAAAATAAAATCCAAAATTGATTTTCATGAAATAAATCAGGGTATAAATAATCAATACTGATCAACTTCCTTTTCCTGTTGACCTCTCATAAAAATAATCACAAAACATAATGCGATAATAATTCTCAAATCCTGATGGTCACACATGAAATCCTGATCAATATCATCAGAGACTTAATATGGAGTTTCCACGTGGCATTTTTCTTTTATCTGAAAAAGAAATAAACAATTAATCTGAACAGAAAATTAATTGGTTAGATATATTCAATATTTCTTGAAAACAAGAAACACAGTCACATGCAATAATTAGCATTTGACTTCATTAAAACTTCCAAGTGACTGTTCAGCTTCTCACGTCTTTCTTTAAAAGAACCAGACGCCTTATGCCATTCTCCATAATCCTTTCAATTTCTTTTCTTCTCAACAATGCTTCTCAAACCAAAATTCCCTTCAAACCTATTTTTCAGATTTTTCTCGATCGATGAACATCCTGTTCTTGATCATCTCTTTGAATAGACAACTCTTCTCATCGAACTAATCATGAATGGATTGGTTTTCGAAAATATCCAGAGGTTTCTCCTAGAACATCCATCTGTTGGATACAATCTTTACCTAACCTCCTCAAAACTTGAGGATGAAGAATTTGGCCGAGAGTCTGAGGTTGATCTTGATGGGGATGCTATACATTTAAGTTAGCTGCTCTCATTCAAGTCGCTCAGACAAGGAATCCAAGAGCAAATGAGGTTGTTCATCCCTTGATGAATTTCTTGAGATGCTCCTTGTCCTGTACCTCAGAGTTCATATCAATAGACAAGTATAGAATTATCAGTAGAAATTTAGACAAAAAGAAGTTGTATTTCATTTCCATGTAATGATTTTTATTAATGAAAATACAGTTTCTTGTTATCTGCTTGTCTTTTGATTATTGAATGATGTATAAATTATCAGTATGCAAATATTAAAACTTGCTAGCATAGACTTAACACATCACAAAATCAGATTACTACACAAAGTAAACGTCAGGATCTGAAACAATTTTCATAATCCTGATACTGACACAATACTGATGATGTCAGCATCCTGATGACAAATCTAATCCTGATGATTATTAACAAGTCTATCATACTGAAATTTATCAAGGCAATGTGTTATAGCTCAAGGATTTAACTATCAATTATAGATCCTGACAGGAATATCAAGTCTATAAGCTAAGAACAACATACCTTGCTACTTTTGCAGATGTTAAAGATCTAAAAATTTAACATTCCTAACTCACTTACTAATCTACTGAATGTAGTCTCATCAAGTGGTTTAGTTAGAATATCTGCAAGCTGTTTGTCAGTAGGAACAAAATGAAGTTCCACAGTACCATTCTCAATATGTTCTCTAATAAAATGATACCTGACATCAATGTGCTTAGTCCTTGAATGTTGAACTGGATTTTCTGCAATTTTAATAGCACTAGTATTATCACAAAACATAGGAATATTACTAAGTGTCATACCATAATCCATCAACTGATTTCTTATCCAAAGGAGCTGTGCACAACAACTGCCTGCTGCTATGTACTCAGCTTCTACAGTTGAGGTTGAAACAGATTGTTGCTTCTTGCTTGCCCAAGAAATCAATCTATTTCCCAAGAATTGACATGTACCTATAGTGCTTTTCCTGTCTATCTTACACCCTGCATAATCAGAGTCTGAATAGCCAATTAGAAAGAAATCAGATTCTCTAGGATACCACAAACCAAGATTTGGAGTTCCTTTGAGATATCTAAAAATTCTCTTCACAGCAATTAAATGAGATTCCTTAGGATCACTTTGGAATCTAGCACATAAACAGGTAGAAAACATTATATCTGGCCTACTTGCAGTTAGATATAACAATGAGCCTATCATGCCTCTATAACTAGTATTATCCACACTCTTTCCTTTAGGATCAGAGTCTAGTTTAGTGGCTGTTGCCATGGGTGTTTTTGCAACTGCACAGTCTTGAAAGTCAAACCTTTTTAAAAGATCTTTGATATACTTTGACTGATTAATGAAAATACCAGTCTCAGTCTGTCTGACCTGCAAGCCTAAAAAATAATTTAATTCACCCATCATGCTCATCTGATACTTAGACTGCATAAGCTTGCTAAACTTAGCACACAACTTTTCATTAGCAGAACCAAAAATAATATCATCAACATAAACTTGAACTAAAAGGAATTCACCTTTTATCTTTCTAAAAAATAGAGTTTTGTCAATTGTACCTCTTGTGAAGCCATTTTCAAGAAGAAATTTAGACAAAGTCTCATACCATGCTCTTGGTGCCTGCTTTAGTCCATAGAGTGCCTTGTTAAGTTTGTAGACATGATTTGAAAACTTTGGATCAACAAATCCAGGTGGCTGTTCCACATACACTTCCTCATCAAGTTTGCCATTTAGAAAAGCACTCTTTACATCCATCTGGTATACCTTGAATTTTGAATGAGCTGCAAATGCAAGAAACATTCTGATTGCTTCCAATCTTGCTACAGGTGCAAAGGTCTCATCATAATCAATGCCTTCTTCCTGAGAATAACCCTTGGCCACCAGTCTTGCTTTGTTTCTTACAATCATACCAGATTCATCTAGCTTGTTTCTGAAAATCCATCTTGCACCAACAATAGATCTATCTTTAGGTCTTGGTACTAGTTTCCAGACTTTGTTTCTCTCAAACTCATTTAACTCCTCCTGCATTGCAATTACCCAATCAGGATCCTGTAAGGCTTCTTCAACCTTCTTAGGTTCATTCTTTGAGAGAAAGCAACTATACAAGCATTCATTTTGAATTGATCTTCTAGTTCGAACACCACTATTTGGATCACCAATTATCAAATCTTCAGTATGATCCTTTGTCCATTTTCTAACAGGTGGTAGATTAACTCTGCTAGTCTCTCCCCCTAAGTTAGTGGTATCTCTTGTAGAAGAATTCTCTCTACTTTCAAAAACTCTCCTTTGATCAATAGAATCAGTAGATTCCATATTGCTGCTAGTTACTGATCTTTCCTCAGTAGACTCCGAAAGGTCAGTTCCTGATGGAGTAGACTCTGAAACGTCAATTCCTGATGGAATAGACTCTGAAAGACTAGTCTGCTCCTGATGATCACTGTGTTCTCTTTGATTTATTTGCTCCCCCTCAACAGTAGCATTCCTTTGAGAAGCAATAGAAATTCCTTCTGGAGAACCTTCATCATCACTGGAGAGTATCTCAGAAATCTTCAGATTTTCAAATTCCAATTTGTCATGGCTTTCATTAGTTTGCAAAATTCCAAATTTCTTATCATCAAATGCAACATGAATTGATTCCATAACAATGTGAGTTCTGAGATTATAAACTTTGAAGGCCTTAGATGCTGAATATCCTAGAAAAATTGCTTCATCCGATTTGGCTTCAAATTTTCCAAGATGTTCTGGATGAATTTTTAGGACATAGCATTTGCATCCAAAGATGTGAAAGTATTTCACACTTGGTTTCTTTCCTTTAATCATCTCATAGGGAGTTTTTCCATGACTATTTACCAAGGTACAATTTTGAGTGAAACATGCAGTGTTAATAGCTTCTGCCCAAAAGTAGGTTGGAAGTTTTGCATCTGCAAGCATGGTTCTTGCTGCCTCTATGAGAGTCCTGTTCTTTCTTTCCACTACACCATTCTGCTGAGGTGTACCAGGTGTAGAAAACCGTTGAGTAATTCCATTGTCTGCACAAAACCCCTCCATTGTAGAATTCTTGAATTCTGTACCATTGTCACTTCTAAGTACCTTGACTTTGTACTCAGAGTTATTATGAATATTCTTGATAAGTTCAATGATTTGCTGAGGAGATTCATCCTTCTTGTGTAGAAAGAACACCCATGTGAACCTTGTGAAATCATCCACCATAACTAGAGCATATCTTTTCTTGCTGATAGACATAATGTTTACTGGACCAAACAGATCAAGATGTAGCATGTGAAATGGTTCAGTAATTGAATTTTCAGTCTTGCTCTTGAAAGTTGTTCTTCTTTGCTTTCCAAGCTGACATGCATCACAAAGTCCATCTTGCACAAAATTTGCCTGTGGTAGGCCTCTCACCAAATTGTGCTTAACAAGTTGATTAAGCTTCTTGAAATTAAGATGTGAGAGCTTCTTGTGCCAATTCCAGCTTTCATCACTTGTTGCTTTACTGTAGAGACATCTAACAATTCCTTTAGATGTATCACTTAAGCTGGCTTCATATATGTTACCATATCTTTGACCAGTTAGAACAATGTCTCCATTCTGCATATTCAAGATTTTGCATCCTTCTCTGTCAAAGATTGATTTGTAACCTTTATCACCCAGTTGACTTATGCTTAAAAGAGTATGTTTCAAGCCTTCAACCAGTGCTACATTTTCTATGATGACATTCCCAAAAACAATTGAGCCATATCCCAGAGTTTCTCCTTTGTTGCCATCTCCAAAAGATATTACTGGGCCAGCTTTCCTCTCAAACTTTGTAAGCAGGGACTTCTTTCCAGTCATATGTCCAGAGCATCCACTGTCCAAGATAATTGAATGCTTCTTTCCTGTGCCCTGCAAACAAAAAGTAACTAGTTAGAATTTTTTAGGACCCAACTTTGATTGGATCCTTTCTTACTAGATTTAGAGACAATAGGCTTTAAAGATTTTACTTTTATTTTACCTGTTGCAGAGTCAACTTTAGACTCTGATTTCACAAACTGTTTGTGACTAGGAGTTTCAGATTTCAAAGAATAATAGTCATAATACAGTTCATGATATTCTCTACACATGTAAATGGAATGAAGTAAACTACCACAATGATAACAAGCTTTTTGTGGTTGGTATTGAATTTTCTGAGTCTTGGGGAATCTGGACTCAGTTTTCCAAGAAGGTTTTTGATTGCAGTCTAGGGCCAAATGATTATGATTTCCACACTTATAGCATTTTTTCCTAGGTGCATCAGGTACATTCTTGTAATTATTCTCTTTGTTAATACCTTCTTTTCCATTCCTATTTCTTTTGATCTTGCTAGACTCTGAAAGACCATCTAATCTCTGTTTTAACTGAGACTTAGACAGAAACCCTATGTTTACATTCTTAGGTTTCTCTAACACTTTCTCATCTGAATTACTATTGTTAATCCTTTTGTGTACAACAAGGGTACCTTTTGAATCAACAAATTTAACATGATTAGGTTCAGAAACACTTTTCTTACCTTCAGATTTGGATGTGTTAGCTTCTACCTTACTATCATCATTGACAATAGCTACTTTTTCTTCTTGTCTAGCCTTATCAAAACCTAAACCATTAACCTTACCACGAATTCCACTTTCAAAGATTTCTATAGTCTTCTTACTGGAATTGTTAATGGTCTTAATCACATCTCTCTCTTCTTCTAGTTCTTTTCTGACATAGTCATAAGCCTCAAGAATAACACTATAATCATGCTTAGCTTTATCAGAACTTAACTTGTATTCTTCCATTTGAATTAATTCAGACTCAAGAAAATTATTTCTATCAACTAATTTATCATTCTTAACCTTAAGTTCATCTCTTTCACAAGTAAGAATTCTAAAATTAGTCATAAGATTCTTAAACTCAGCATGGATAGATCTAATTTCATCAGAATTTAAGCTATCAAATGAATCAAGAGAGTGAAGTGATACCTTAACAGAGGATGGAGAAGTTTTCTTTGGAGATCCAGGTTTGTCTGAACTATTGGCCATCAATGCAATGTTGTCATAATCCAATTCATCTTCAGAGTCACTGGAATTAGCCCAATCCTTCTGTGTGACCATAAGTGCATTACCCTTTCCTGAATTCCTAGGCTTCTTACACTCACTAGCAAAGTGTCCAAGCTCGCTGCAGTTAAAGCACTTGATCTTGGCCTTATCAAGCTTGACAATTGTACTTTTGCTTTTGTCACTCTTCTTCTCCTCCTTCTTTTGAAAAGGTCCTTTGCTAAATCTTCTCCTGTTGAATCTTCCTTTCTTGAAAGCTTTAGCAAACATAGCAAAGAGTTCCTGCATCTCAGATTCAGAATCATTGTTGTCAGAGTCTATATCAGTAGTCTCTGACTCAGAACTTTCTTTGCTTTTCTTCTTCCTTGAATTCTTTACAGCAATCTCTTCATGCTGTTCTTCAGGAAGCTTCTTAACTTCAGATTGAGCAGTAAGTGCAATAGTCTTCATCTTTCCTTCACTCCTGCTCTTCTTCTGCTACTTGTCAAGTTCATAAGCTCTCAATTTTCCATATACTGCCTCTAATGAAATCTCATCTAAATCATTAGCTTCCTCAATCGCAGATATCTTCTCATTGTAGAAATCAGGCAAAACTTTCATGAACTTTGTATTCATATCCTCCAAGTCATAATATTTACCATGCATGGCCATCTCATTGATGAGTTTTGTAAACCTATCAAAGGTATCAGTAAGTGACTCACCAGACTTGGATTCAAAGTACTCATACTGTTGTATAAGTAATGTTCTCATATTCTTCCTGACAGGCTTAGTTCCTTCACAGTGAACCTTAAGATTGTCCCATATATCCTTAGCAGTTTTACAAGAGAGAACATAGTTAGTGAGAACAGAATCAAGACTGTTGAATAATATGTTTCTCACTTTAGCATCTTTAAGAACATTCTCCTTGTCCTTATCTGACCATTCAGATTTTGGCTTTTCTGCTGTATGTTCTGGAACAACTATACCATCAACAGTTATCAGGATAATCAGGATCTGTTGCTTCCAGATGATGCAACATCTTTTCTTCCCATAGAGTATATTCGTTTCTCTTGAGCATAGGAATTTTAGTATTCCCATCCTTGTAACCAGACATGATTGCAGATCTTTATGATTATTCGAAATCAACCCGCTCTGATACCAATTGTTAACTCGAATAACTTGTAGAAGGGGGGGGGGTTGAATACAAGTTATATAATCGTGTCTGATTTTTGGCTTGATTATATGAACAAGAATAAACGAATGAATCAAACTCTGTTTATATTAATAAGATCAAATACAAACTCTACCAAAGGTGTACAATACCTTTAGCAGCTTCTGACAATACAAATCTCTCTCTCTGTTTGTTTCGAACTCTCGAATACAAACCTTATACAGAGCTACGCACACTTGCTTAACACACTTGTTCGACTCTTTTTACAATGATATAGAGAGAGTATTTATAATGCTACCTATCAACTAATAACAGAAAGATATAATCTATACATGACAATGTTCTGCCTTCTAGTCGATAGTTTCCATCAATAGAAAACTCTTTCCTTCATAATATCTTCTTGCTTGTTCTTCAAACAACGATCCTGTTTTATAGCACTTGCCAGTTTCTGTAGCATCCATAATGACATCATCAGTAACAAAACTGATATCAGGATCTGCACACTGCATCAGTATCTGATCAACCATCAGTATTGGACCATCATCAGGATTTGCTCTCTGTTCCTGACATGTAGTCTCCGATACACTGTTCATTCCTGACTAAACTATACAGATAACTATCTTACACATAAATCCTATATACAGTGCTAAATCCTTTATAAGATCAGGATTACAAGAAATATAATGTGTAAATTCTATTCTTAACATCACAACTTATGAATTATTCCTAACAACTAATCATTCCTCAATAAAGTGGAGCACATATAAGTAAAACAATTAAACGTTCTTGTCAATAACTAGGAAAGATTCCACTGAAACATAAGAATAATAGGAATCAAGATCAAACCAAATAATTTACATAAAGTGTTAAGGCATGGGTAGTGTAAACTTTAGAAAATATGGGACTTGCCTGAGAGATCTAATATATACACAGTTCGACCCAACATCTTTAATTTCCTCCAGCATTTTTGTTCCATGACACCAGTATGCTCTGCATCACCAGAAGAGCAACATAATCTGGATCTGTGTAAGATGCCCCCTTAACAGCAACCGCAAAACGATGGTGTGAATAAAGAAAATTAAATAAAAATCTAAAATTCATATAATACAAATGAGAATCCTAAAATTCAATTACACACTCAGTTAAGCACTCAATCGTAACAAACATAAAATTTAAATCTAAGAGAAAACCTTGTAATACTTTGAATTTCCTAGCCTCTCTCCATGTCTGAATTTCTTATGGGTTTCAAAGTTATAAACATGAAAATTTAAGTGATAGCTTACGCGGTGTAGTGTACTGAAATTAACATAAAGGAGACATTATGTATTTTACTACCAGTATTTTATCAGCAACATTGTAACATATGACCACAGTATATTTCTCTACCCAGGAAAACTCCCTCTCGTTTTAGGAACATACTGTAGTTCGAAGAAAAAACGGTCACAAATATATGAATATGTGCAAGGCTAGCAAGGCATATGAACTAACACCAAACATACATTTCTAACCTATCAAAACAATATCCACATTGCCCTATTATTGGCCCCACATCACAAAAGTCATATCTGCAGAAAAAGAGTCATATCTGTTGAAAAAAATGTCACTAAAACCCTTTGATTGTGTTTTTTTAACAAAGAATCTGGTGGATATTTCGAGCACATAATAAGTTGATAACTAAAAGTGAAAAACTTGCATTAATACTTCCAGGAGATAATGAGTATATATACTAACTCGTTGAATTTTCAAGCATATCAACACAGAATGGACTTGCTAAAATGAAACCTCGCCAGAGACAATTATATGCCACATTTATATACAAAACTTTATATTTGAGAGAAATTCTAAGGTGCATCTGAACCAAGTAGAAGACGCATATGTATATAGGACCAAATTCAGCAGGGCATACCAGCTTACTGTGATGAGAGAAATATATAATGTAGCCTGAATGTGAATGATAGTAACACGTAAGACATTAATAATACATTTCAAACTAAGATAAATAGATTTTACACCAAGAAATAGTTTGGGATCACTATGATATAAATTATCTTCAAATGCATGTAACTTTTGTTAGAACTATGTATAATGAAACACCTGATGATTGATTTGGCTATACGGTCCAGTAGCAGCAGCCTTTCGGTGTACTGTCATCCGTGCAACAGCCAAAGCAACTCATTACGTCTTTACCTTGCCACTTGAAACAGACTAGAAATGATATATAAAATGCCTTAATTCCTAAAACTGCAAGAAATGATCATAATCAGAAGTATGACACATTTATGTAAATCGCATTTATCACCCAGAAATACAAGCATAAAAAATATGTAACTCTTGAAATCAACAACTATTACCAAAATATGACCACAAACAGAACTGTATCAACTCTGACCAGAAACCAAAAAGCTGATAAAACCTGACCTTCCCTAATCCAGAAAATTATGAAATTTTTACCAGTAATAGAGGACCCTTTGGACCAAGTCATATCCAAAAATCAGCCAAAACTAAGCTGTTTTGACCCCCGAAACAATCCATTGAAATCAGCTGCTCTATTTTGATTCTGTGCTGTTTATCTAAATATGGAAATGTATAGTCCTTAGAATGGAAATTTATCTATCTGGTATTGCATAGACATTCTTAAAGCAGTTTGGCAATTTTATTAGGTGTAACATTAAAGACACTTCTTATAGACCATAAATTACAATTAAGAGTGCTACATTCTTAAAGCAGTTTGGCAATTTTATTAGGTGTAACATTAATGAGTGCTACTATTAAGAATAAAAGTTACAATTAGAAATTATCAAATATATAGAAAGGAAGCTTATTATCCACAATGAATGTGCTAAATCACTAGTGCTAGAAATAGGGAAACGTAAAGGAAAAATACATGGGCAAACAAGCCTCCTATAGCAGGGCCAATTATCAATCCCGCACCTCATGCTGTGCTAACCTGTCATCCAAATTGATAATAATGAAAATACAAAAATAAGGATAACATTCTGATTTTTATAGAACTGATGTACTATGTTATTTAAAATGTGTAATGTCATGTGCCAGTTCATAGAACTGATGTACTATTTTATATGGAATGTATAATATCATGTGCCGGAAAGCTTACAGTAGATAGCGCCAAGGCCTGGTATTCGCGTCGGACACGCTCACTTGCATATGCCTGAAAGAAGTTAAGAATGCAAGATTAATGAAATATAATGTGTACACAATAAGATTACAGACAAAGACCTGCATCAACACATGTGGCTTATATCGAACCAGGATATATCTATATCTATATAACTTATAGTTTCTGAATTCCATTTTGGCATGAATTTACTTTCCTATCCTTCTGCTTTCCTTCATAATTACATGCTTTACCAATGCTTGGCCAGAACATTTTATAAATATATGTATACATGCATGAATTTCAAAGACAATTTTCTTTTTTGCATAGTAACATTTTCCTACTACATGACCTTCATGCCTGGCCAGAACCTGCTCAAATTCGATAAATCACATGCCAAGATTTATCTAGAGCTACTTTATAAATATATATACAGACATATATGAATCCCAACTAAATTTTTACATAAAAAGTACCTCCCAATTCCCAATTTTTACAAATTTTGCGGACATATTTGAAGCCTTCAGCTTCTCTGAATCCATCTTAGTCGGAGTCTTCCTTGTTTTAGATAGCTTAGACTTCAACTTTTCCATACAACCATCATGGATAAGAGGTGCATACAATGTAAAGAAATCATTACCAGTAACAATGACAGGAACACGAGGATTATCCTGCTTGTTGTACATTCCAGGAAGCTGGACATTGGTCGGATTGTCAGCAATGTTCATTAGAGTAGCATTTACCATCAGATTAAACACATCAGTAATCCATTTAAATCTGTAAAATTAACAAAAACTAATTAATAACACACAATCATAATTCAGAGATATAGTTTACCTATAGCTTAAATTATCTTAAATAAATTGAAATTTCAAATAGCATACATACATATACCTCAAATCATACAAATACATTTATATAAAGGCATACTATGTATATAATTGAACATAATCAAAAGTTACCTTTAATCGAAGCCCAAATCGAAACCCTAACTGAATCGAAGCTCTAATCAATTTGGTGATTCTGTAGTTTTGCTCTAATCAATTTTAGGGTGAGAGCAGTTTGACAGAGGATTATGAGAAAGGAGTGAGAGAGATGAGTGAGAGAGATGAGAGAGGGAGAGATGGTCGAGAGAGGCCGGTGAGGTCGAGAGAGATGGGTGAGATCTGAGAGAGTGACGGAGAGAGGAGTGAGAGATTAGTGAGACATATGAGTGAGAGAGATGAGAGAGGGAGACATGGTCGAGAGTCGAGAGATGAGATCTGTGAGAGTGTGAGAGAGAGATGAGAGATCTGTTGTTTCTTATTTTTATGTAATAAAACATAATTTCTGTGTAATAATAGTCTTGGCACGAAAAATATTTGGCAAGCCCGGGAACAAAAAATTAGAATATCCCGCTTATTGGCAAGTCCGCGAACAAAAAATTAGAATATTTCGGTCGTGTATTGTAACACTTTTCGTAAAGTGCGAAAAGTGTTGCAATTGTTATAAAATTTCAAAATTATCATTTTGCTTGCAAAGCTTTTGGTATTTCTTGCAACACTGTAAAAAATATTGCAATAGACTACCAAGTTTTGTGTCTATTGTAACACTTTTTGTAATACTTATACATGTCGGTGTTGCAATAGGCCATATATGGTGTAGTGAAAGTATATTAGCTCCATTCATATTCATATCCATATCCACAATCCATATCCGTAATCCATATCATATATTGATATAAGATTCATATATTATCTAGCAAAACCACTTTTCTTTAAACATAAACGAATTATCAAAATAAGGGTAAAAGAAATCTTGCCTCGATCTCTAAATCCCAAAAAGTATGATCCGGTGCTCGTCTCGAGTATCTATAGAAACGAAAAGGATCACCATCAGAATAATATATCACTTACTCACTTAACCCTTATATAATAATACCCTTGACACTTAATATCTGATTAACATATCATTAATAGCCCAAAATTTCCAAGAACTTAACCATATTTAGACTCAATGAAAGTTTCAGTGTTTTTCACCATTTCCTTATTAACCACACATGACTGTAAAATTTCTCATAAATTATCAATTTCGAATTTTGACACAAGGTCAGTGGGGTTTTACTCTCTATTCACCCTACTATATTGTCCCAAAATTTCATAATTTCCAAAGATGTTTAAGTATGGTAATTATGGCCTCAAAGTTGACACAATTTCATTTTCTCGGTTTCCGAACGACTTTCACTTAAACTCACTTTTCTCCTAAACCGTTCATCAGATTTTGACGTACTTTATATCAAAACGATCTATGAACCAAGAACTACCCTATCATGACCCTTGGATATGCTCTACTGATCTTGACAGATTCGGGATGCTCTATTTTTTAACAAGTAATTTATGTTTAAACGAGAATTGGGCATTATAACGGCTATAAATCGAGTATTCCCAAAATCCAAACATCTCAAATAATCATCCAATCCACAACCAACACTCATGGACACTATTTATCATCTCCCTCACTGTCTCAAAAGGTCTTGGAGCCACTAAACTTATTTAACATCTAACAAAGCTTATCTCATAGATCCATGCCTTAAACATGCATATAACTCTAAAACTTAATCAAAACTCATCAAAACTCAAAGTGATACTAAGGGTTCTTGAAATTTATACCTTCCTTGCAGAGTGAATAACCCCTAGTAAGCCTTGAATGGTCCTTAAGTAGCCTTAGTACACTTGAATCAATCAAAAGAAATCAAGAACACAAAGTTAGTTCTTGAAAATCACTATTCATCATAATCTTTGATCCATCTCTTGACATAGCTATACTCAATATTTCAAGCTAAGATTTTGAACATACCTTGGGGTCTGGATTACCTTTTATTTAAGCTATAGAACACAAGAATCCAACCATGGGAGCTAGGGTTTTGAGCCCCATCTTGCTACTGGCCAGAACCTGGACAGGTTTGGTTCTCCCACTTTGAGCATGGATTTGACTAGGCTATACTACTTGGATTGTCATGAAATTTTGTACGAATCTTCCCCATAGAGTGGAGAAGCTATGGTTAAAATTTGGTGATTTTTAGAGCTTTAGATCTTGGGTTATGAATTTGTCTCTCAAAGCTATTCCTGCTGGGCAGTTTGTGTGGAATGGTGTGTTTCTTGCTTTTTCTTCACTTTTGATCCAATATTGACTTATCCAACTTTGATCTAATGATATTTACAAGATAAGATCAGATGTATGGCTGTGTTGGATCCTTGGTTCTTGTGCAAGAAGTATCTAAGAAGCTTGGTTTGATATTTTGTTTGGTTTTTTTTTTTTACCACATTATCCTTGCCCTTTCATAATTCTTCCACTCTTGCCCTTGCCCCTTGGCTTTCACCATAAGCCACTTAATTAAATCAATAAATCAACTCCTTGTTTTGTATTGGGCCGAAGTTTGGGCTTTCCCCATGTTTAGTGGTCTATTGTATGGGCCTCTTTCCAAGATTCTCTAGTCATTGGATTTATCGAATGATTTCAGTGATCGTCTTAGTGGTTTCTCTCTTGTAAATCTCTTGAATATATTTTATCCTTTCCCACATCATATATTAATGTGTTAGGGTGATTCTAATCCTCAAGTAGGTATTAGATCCAATATCCTTGGTATATTCTCTTTTCTTAGAAGTTGCTCTCCCGGTTATCTTTCGGGTTCTCAAGCATTCTCAAACTCGTTTAACAATCTAAATTCCCTTGGCATTTCCTTGACTTGATCACTCCTTGGTTTAACCTAATTTCACTATTTCCTCAAGATATAAACCCTTTAACATTTCTATACTCCTTAATATCACATTCAATAGAGTCTCAATCGAAATCGAAAATCCTTAAAGTCCATATTCAGGAATTTCTGAAATTCATTATCATTTTGAGTCACTCATTTTCATAGTACAACATCAATATGGTTCCTGATTATTCATTTTCCATTTCAAATCTAGGGTACATACATACCATTTCCCTAAATCCTCTTAATTACTATTCATTTAGGCACTGTAGCATTCTAAAAGTTAGGGTTATTACATTTGAAGCCTATTGCTTTAACAATTGTAAACAATTTTCTCCTTCCCCTTTGAAGTTTCCTCTGCCACCTTTTTCCCCTTTGAAGTATCTTTAGTAGAAAACTTTTCCTTTAAAATTATAGTGGATGTAGCATCTGTTGGCTCCTTAATTACAATTCCAGGTAACCATTTCTTCCTAAGTGGTAGTTTAGGTCTGCTTTCACCCTCTTTTTGGAATTGTTTTTCAGCATTGTGATATTCATTTTCTGCATCTCCATTATAGTCAAGATCATCTTGATTGGCATTCTCATGTGTCCTTTATTGACACTATCATCACCATGTGGAATAGAGGTATTCTCATCTTGAGTGGCATTCTCATGTTGACCGTTTAGACTTGGGCACGTGGTTCTCTTATGGCCGGTTGCCTACAGATGTCACAGTGCATTTTTTTCTCACCAATAAGTTTTTTCAATCCAGGAATAGAGGTAGGTTTTGCTTGGTTCTATTCAGACTACTACCCTCCCAATCCTCTCTCCTCATTAACCTCTTTGGCCTCCCTCTCAACTTCTTAGACATCAGGAGGGAGCATAGTTGCCTTATCACTAACTTCCCAGAAATCCTCACCTCTCAATACTTTTAAAGATGTAGAATAAGTCTTCAAGTACATTTTTTTTAGAATAAAAGTGACTTACATATGCTGTTGACTGGTCTCTTCTATCGTGAATAGCAACCACTGCATGCTCACATGGAATTCCTATCAAATTCCATGCTCTACAATCACATGTCCTAGCATCCAAGTCAACAGTGATGCTATTAGTTCCTTGTCTGACCATGTACAAATTCTCTCTATCCCATGTTGCAGACCACCTTCTTGAATCTTTGATTGTCACATCTAGCTTCTTCTTGATTCTAGGGAAAATTTGACAGTCTAAAGCTAGCATTTGTTCACTCTTGGCCCTTATTCTGGACATAATCATGAAATGGAGCTCTTGTAAGGCATGTATCTGCATTAAACATTAAAAAGCATGAGATTTTATCAAATTTCACAATTTCATTAAGAAATCAAAACACTTCACAATTTCAGAACAAGTAGAAAGTACCTTGCATTGATTATCCAAGCATTAAAATACTCAGGCATTGAAATCTCTTCTTATGATAAACAAATAAGCTAGCCTTTTTATAAGGAGAACACAGAGAAATCATACTCCTAAACGAATCATCATCATACAACAATCTAACCCTTTACTAAAAGTATGACCATCAGACTAGAAGTACAAATAATTATACTTGCAATAATTATAGGCCTTCGCAAAATCTTGTAGATCAAGAAATGATAGAATGTCTGTATCAACATCAATGTCAATACTTCCCCCAACATAATTAATTTTACCTTAAATGAATCAGGGCTAAAGTGACCATGATGATGCAAGTGAATTGAAATCCTAGATGACATTCTGCAATTAAAGTGCACACACGAAATGAATATAAACGAATACCATGACATTAACTCATACAGACATCCATGAATGCATATTAAACAAGAAACACGATATAAATTTCAAAACACGCACACTACAGAGACAAGCCATTTCAAATTTAGTTATCTTCTATCGATTATCTCTTCTTCCTTCTCAGAAATCGTCCTACTAAGTGCTTCAATTGTTCGCCTCAGTTATTACGATTTTTCCCCCTTTTCTAAACACCTCTAAATGAATCGATTTGCTTCTGAAATAAGAATATCATAAATCTGTTACTCCCACATTAGCACTGCCACTTATACTCCACCCGTTTCCAACTAAGCGCTACCTCATAGATTAACGGGAAAGAAGACAGATTTCGTTAAATCTGACCAAAAATAAGTTTGATTAACGTTTTGTGCAATTTAGAGACGTTAGGAACTAAAATAAATTAAAATGATAATTAGAATTCATTTTAAGGAGTACATTTTAATACAATCAATGACTTACTTGATATTTAACTCATAAATAAAATTGTGTAACCCTAATAAAAGTAGTGTAGGCCTTGTCCCATGGCAAGTCGTAATGGACATTGGACCAAAACAACCCTTCCGGGCCTTCTTCCACTCACTTAAAAAAGACTACGCAATATTATATTAATTTTTCATTTAAATAAATACTCTTAATTCGTAGTAGTATCTAGTAATAATTCTTACTATTACTTTTCGTCTTGTTTCTTCTTCTTTATAACCCTCTAAGCGTAATTCCGGCCGCCGGAGAAATCATCCAATGGCATCTCGAATCATGAAACGAGTCCTCGATAACCGCTCCACTAAACTCTTCTCATCCGCCGGCGCGTTTCCTTCAATCACCCGATCTTTCTCTTCTTCCTCCGATCTCATCACCGCCACTCTTTTCCCCGGTGACGGTATCGGCCCCGAGATCGCCGAGTCTGTTAAACAGGTACGCTTCTCCGATTCAAACACGTGTACTTGTATCTCTCTATTCATATCTTAGTTTCACTACTTAATTCATATAAGTTAGGGTTATGCATTCACTTGTATCTTATCTCTATTCATACGCACGCTCAATTTTACTTTTATTCGGATTAAGTAGCTTTTATTTTGTCGTCTGTGTTTTTTTTGTATTGTTGTTGTTGTTGTTGTTGTATGTATTCTGTATAGCATCGCTTACTTTAATTTAGTTAGTTACTAACAAGTAGAAATCACATATTCAGTTGTGAATCTGAGAACCTTTTAGGTTGCGTTATGCAAAATTCGTTAATGAATTTTCGTGTCTGCAAACTAGTTTTTGTTTATTCTCGATAACTAATTTAAAATGATTCTTTGGAAAATAGGCCAATAATAGCTAGAGTACTCATGTCCATACTAGATTAGTTCTGAAGTGAATTCTACTCTGTATTTGTGTATATATGTTTGTGCTCTTAAAATGTCTTGTTTTGATGTCATGTAAAGTGGATTGTATAATTGACATTTGGTTGGACATGGTTCCGTTTGTTTTTTAAGTGATTCCGGTTATATGAGTCAATGCTGTTTTTAGGGTTTTCGATTCTTGGGAAGTATTTTTGAGGTGTTTTAGGGAGAAAAGTTCAAGGTAGTGTACAAGAGGCATGTGCAATTTAGTTTTCCTGCTGCACACTTTAGATTGGATGATATTTTGTCGAATGTTGTTCAAATTTCTCACGGTTTGATCTTTTATAGGTGTTTAGAACTGGAGAGGTGCCAATTCAATGGGAAGAGCACTTTGTGGGGACAGAAGTAGATCCTAGAACTCAGAGTTTTCTGACATGGGAAAGTCTAGAATCAGTTAGAAGGAATAAGATTGGATTGAAAGGACCAATGGCTACTCCCATTGGGAAAGGGCATCGTTCTTTAAACCTTACATTGAGGAAAGAGCTAAACCTCTATGCCAATGTTAGGCCTTGTTACAGTCTCCCTGGCTACAAGACTCGTTATGATAATGTCGATCTCGTCACCATACGTGAAAACACTGAAGGAGAGTACAGTGGTCTCGAACA
Source organism: Kitagawia praeruptora (assembly GCA_037693485.1). Lineage (NCBI taxonomy): Eukaryota > Viridiplantae > Streptophyta > Magnoliopsida > Apiales > Apiaceae > Kitagawia > Kitagawia praeruptora. The sequence continues at coordinate 48,820,306 of CM075348.1, read as the reverse complement.
TCAGGTAAGTTTAACATAATCTTTTACTTTTCTTTTGTTACCATTATTGAGTGACGTCCTACCTGGTAAACACAATGACAAAGCAAAAATATGCAGACATGCAGGTTTTTAATCTTCACCACAAAAGAATATACAGTCTCTGCTTACCCTTCACCATAAGATACAATGTCCAATGCTGATACAATGTCCAATGCTGCCAAACAAACTCTCTAGTCACTATGCAATACTTGGTATCCAGTTACTTCTGGTTCTTGCCGCAACAACTTAAAAACCTTGGGCCATGTTTGTTTCGGGGGATTATAATTCGGGGATTATCCGGGACTAAGAGTCCCATCATTATTAATCCTCCGGATTATAATGATCCCATCCTATTTTTGTTTTGAAGTGTTAAGTTTAGGATTGGATTATAATCCTTTAAAATTTATCCTATGTTTGTTTCATAGGATATTCAGGGGATTGGACTACTAATCCTTTAAATTTTCCAATCATATGTTTGCTTTACATGGGATTATAGTGAGGGGATTATAATCCTTCAAAAAATGACATGTTAGAGGGGATGAAATAATACCTCCTCCAACCAAGTATTAAGGAAGATTATAATCCTACTACTCCAACAAAACAAACATGGGATAGGATAATTTAAAGGATTATAATCCTTGGATTAATTTCAAATAAGTTTTTACACAACAAACATGGGATTGGAAAATTTAAAGGATTATAATCCTATCCTATACTTAATACCATGAAACAAACATGGCCTTGGAGCTTATATCAGGACCATGAATGCACAAAAAGCAACATAGACAGTCTAACTAACTGAATGAGATATGATAAACTGAAAATAAACAAAAGAAAACTTCTCCAGGCTCCTCATATTAAAGGTTGCCTATCAAATTGACAAATCTTTGATCTAACAAGTCACTTCACGAAAGTTGGTTCATCTCCTGCCCAATTTCAATCTGGTCTTGCACAAAATATTTGGTTGGGCAAATATTAGCTGCACAGAGATGGTTGCATTGTATAGCTTTTTATTATTATTATTATCTGTATTTGATTTTAGGTCGTGAGGGGTGTGGTAGAAAGTATCAAGATTATTACTCGTCAGGCAAGTTTGAGGGTGGCTGAGTATGCTTTTCACTATGCCAAGGCTCATGGGAGAGAGAGAGTATCTGCAATACACAAAGCAAACATTATGCAGAAAACTGATGGCCTTTTTCTCCAGGTGCTCTATATCTTAACTGTTAATACAAATATTTAATTTTTTTATTTGTATAGGTTTCAGTTCAAACTTACTTGGTTTGTTCTTCTATTTTCAGTGTTGTCGGGAGGTTTCAGAGAAATACCCTGATATAAAATACGAGGAAGTTGTTATTGACAATTGCTGTATGATGGTACAATTTATATTTATGAACTTATGTATGTTGGTGCACTGAGTCATGACAAGCTCTTAGATATGGTTTTACCTGTGTGGTTTTATGTTTCTATTGGTGCAGTATCTTACCTTATAGAAAACTAATTAATTTGCAAGTAGAAACTAACATAACGGTCATTCCCATGCATATTCAGCTTGTCAAAAATCCAGCTCTTTTTGATGTCTTGGTGATGCCTAACCTTTATGGAGACATCATAAGTGACCTTTGTGCTGGTCTTATTGGAGGCTTGGGACTAACACCAAGGTATATGTCTCTTGTTATAGTAATACACCCCCCCCCCCTCTGGCTCTTTTATTTGTACGACGAAAAAATGGTCTTACATTGTATGGCTGTTCAGCTGCAATATTGGCGAGGGAGGTGTTGCTCTTGCAGAGGCTGTACATGGTTCTGCACCTGATATTGCTGGGAAGGTTAGCCTTCAGAATACTTATGTGATCTAAAAGCTATTGTTAACTCATGAAACACACCTTCCTTGGTCAATGATGTCTTTTTATTATTTCTGTGTTGGAGTAGAGTGGAAAGGTCATTTTCGTATAGTAATAGTCAATAATGCTCTTTCTACTTTCTTTCCTTTAAAATGAAGTGAGTATTACTTTGGAATTTCATATGTGAAGAGCCCATGACCAAGATTGTTTTAAATTTTACCCCATCCAGTTTTGGTACTTTTAGCATCTCCTGTAGCAAATAAACCCCAATAATATACTCCCTCTGTCCCGAATTGTTTGATACTCTTTGACTTTCACGGAGATTAAGAAAATGTAGTAGAAAAAGAGTAAAGTTAGTTGAAAAGTGGATAAAGTGGTGGGACCTATTAATTTTTAATAATAGATTCGAGATAGTGGAGTAAAGTAGTAGGTGTAATAGTGTAAAAAAGAGTATAAAATGAAGAAGTAGTGGGTGTAATAGTGAAAAGTAGTGTTCAAAAATAGCAAGGTAGGTTCATTAGTTTTGGGACGTCCCAAAAAGGAAAGTGTGTCAATCTTTTTGGGACGGAGGGAGTAAGTTTTTTATGAGAATACGAATGTTTTTTCCACCAGCACCAAGTGAGCTAGCTGCGCCTTGTGGTTGGGGTGGTTTGAAGAAGTGAAGTTTTCACTTTTTTGTGTTAGTCCATGACATATGAGCCAAGAAGCCAAGACTCCCAGAGTATAATTAGTCATTCTTGCAGAAAATTTGCACATGTTTTATTACATAGTTCCTCTGTAGCTTTTACACCTTTACGCTTAAGAAGTCTGTCTTGTCAAAGTATACAAGGCCATTTCAATTTGGTCCAAACGTCATGAAGTTATCATGAACTGAACTATTTAAGAAGTCTGGCATTCAGATTCCTTGAATTTTCTCTTGGACAATGGAATCTGGGATATACTTAAAATTGGCTGGGAAACTATAACCTACATTTGTATTTATGGAGGTGAGGTACCGTCAAAACCTTGGACTGAAATATAGAGCGTCTTCCAACCTCAGACCAGGAAGGTGTTCCTCTATATTAATTGGCCGTTTTCTTATTCACCCACCAACTTGGATTTTGCTCATGGTTTCAGCTTAGTTCTGTGTGTCTTGTGGTAGAAGGATTAAAATGTGTTCGTCTAAGAGGTGGGTGCATATGGCTCTTGTGTTTTCTTGCTTATGCTAACTATACCCCCTTCCTTTAAGGAAGACATTTTGATAGAGGAGCAATTATTTTCACTCTTTTTTCTCCAAGTGCACGTTTTGATTTTTTTTCAAAGCTATTGTCAACAATATTTCCTTTGCTGTACTTATTTTAGCTATAGCTGATTAGAGATTTCTCCTCTTCTAATGTTTCATTGTAGAATAAGGCAAATCCTACTGCACTGCTTTTGAGTTCTGTTTCAATGCTGCGCCATCTTGAACTTCATGATAAAGCTGATCGGATCCAAAATGCTATTCTCGACACAATTGCTGAAGGGAAGTACCGAACTGCTGACCTCGGTGGCTCTTCATCAACGAGCGATTTCACAAAAGCAATATGTGATCATCTCTAAATATTGTAGTTTGCATATAGTTTCATTTTTTGCAAAAGGGGTTGCCAAGAATTGGTACTTTGTGATTCATTTTTTGTAGATGTATTTGGTACGTTTATTATTTTCTACGGGAATAAGACACATCATTGTGAGTATTTACAACAAGTTTTATCTTCATTATAAACCACGGAGAGACTCACTTGTCACTTCTGATGGACAGAAGTTATCTGATATCTCATTGATTTCCCAACCTTCTCCAAACATGTGGAAAAACTGTCTTACACCTTGTAAATGGATAGTTTCTGTATTGTGTACTGGTTTGTACATCATGCATGAGGAAAATGTAATTCATGATGTATGGCATAATTTATTCAGACGACTAGTTTAAGTTTTTTCTTCTTTCTTCCTGGGAACAGGTAGCTTTCGCATTATCCTCTATATTTTTTCCTGCTATGTTTCATATTTTTTGTACAGGGAAAGAAATTGAGGAATCGAAATCATCTTGGTCCATGAGTGTCTTAATCTTCTCGCTGTTGCAAATACACCTTGACCAATGGACAGTCTCATACACTTGGCTGAACATAGGATATGGTTTAATTACAAATTAAATAAGAAAACAGTCGAGAGAACCGTTCAAGTTTAAAAAGATGCACAAGAACATGGACGGTTGTTTTCAAAAGAATTACTTTGAAATATCGCTAAAAGGATAATCTAGACAAAGTTGGTGGAAAAAGGGCGGGGTTAACTTAGGGGGTGAAAATTTACCCAAGACCCAGTTAATCTTGAAAAATCAGTAAAAAAATCATTATAAAATATCTAAGTCCATTAAATTTACAGTTTCTAGTTCGGTCACTCCGAGCAACGAATAAATAAGTCTTATCGATCCCGATAACGTGTTTCTAATTTTGATAAACGAAGATTTTTTTTTTGAATATTTAATCATCAAGGTTTAACTTGGATATAAAAAATGTACATATCAAAAAAAAGTACCCAATAGCAATAAAAAATGTACATATTAAAATAATGTAAATAGTCTACTGCTGCGCATTAATTTTGTGAAACATCCTCGAATAGCTCGTAGTCTCGTGCTTCTCATTCTTATGCTGATTGTATTTACTCCCTTTTTAGTTGGTACATTTGTAAAAAAAATTGTTCCTAAACAGTTATCACATTTTTTATTCCAATACATATTTTTACCAATTTTTCCATATATATTCCTTTATTTATAATACCAAAGTTTTATTTTATATTTAATATACACTCATAACTTATCATTTATTGTTAAGATTAAGGACAAACATGGAAACAAATTAAATAATTAATTATTTCTTAATATGTGTGTTTTTTGCAAATGTATCAACTAAAAAGGGACGGAGAAAGTATTTACGGAGGGCATGTTTCTTGTATGTTATTTGTTTATGATGAGCAAAGTCTGGTACTTCTCATTCTTCTGTTGATTGTATTTTTACATAGGGCATGTTTCTTTTAATTTTTTTTTTCTATTGGTTATGATGACTAGGGGTGAAAAATGATCGGGGTGATATCGGGTATATTCTTACTCAGGTCTCGGATCATTTTACTTTTATAGTGTCCAGATTTGGTATTGGTATCGTTTAATTCGGATATGATCCGATCCCGAGTATTGAGATCCGGATCTAAACCGAATATGAGCCGGTATCATATTTTCTTCTTTCTAACCGGGTAGTTTGTGATCCATCGAATACGAGTCAAATATGATCCATCAACATTAGTATCATTTTTATTTGAACTATATAAATAATCATTTAATCGCTTTTATTTGTATTAATCTCTTAATTGTTAAAGTTTGAATAACAACTTTCACTACAGTTGCATAATATTTTAGTTGCTAGTGTATTTTAGTTATTTGATAATCAACAAACTGAATAGTATTCAGTTTTATGAATATGAGCCTGGTTCGGGTATTACGGATATGAACCTGGATCGGGTATGATTCGTTTTATAAAAATAATATGATACCGGATATGGACGGATAGGGTAGTTCTCAAATTCGGGATCATATTTTATCCGGGCTCAAAATTTCCGCCAGATCCGTATCATTTACAAAACGAATCTGAGACATGTATCATATTTTCGAGCCGGATATAAGTCGAGATACCGGATAATCAGGATCAGTTTTCAGCCCTAATGATGACCTTGTTCACTAACACAATTTTTACAGCGTTCGATTAGTTGTATCTTAGTATATACTAGCTTATGATCCGTGCAACGCACATCTCCTTTTTTAATATCTATAATTATATTAAAATTTAAAATTTTATATGTTATTAATTTACATATCAATTTTTACAAAAAATTGATATATATAAGATTTCATACGTTCGATTTAATATTTGTATTCTATCTTGAATTCTTAAAATTTGATTTGAACGATTTTCAATCCATGTGAAATTAACAAAATAATGTTTAATTAATTGATGGTTTAATTATTATTTTAAATCAAATCAACGCAGAATCAAACACAGGTTGAATTTATTCGATTTTTTGCGTTGAAAATTCTATTGAAAATTTTGTTGAATATTCATCCAAATTCTATTAGGCCTTAAAAGAATTTGACGATGTTTTGCGTTGAAAATTCTATTCGATTTAGGAAATTTACTTATATTTGATTGAATTTATCAAAATCATTTTCAGTATTGAATATACTTCTACTAACAACCAAATACAGGTTTTAATATTAGAAAATAATGATTTCCATCTTTTGATTTTAAGACCTAACGATCTTTTTTATTTTGGTATACAATAGAAATTTAATGTTATTTACATAATAATTAAATTGGTCTCCTTATTAAGTTATAACTTTTTTATTTTAGACTTTTTTAAAATCCAGGTCTAATATAACTTCTTTTAACTTATAATCTTTTTATACAATAATTATTTTTTATATAGTATAATTTTGATCGTCTATTTTTTTAAAAAAAATTATATCCAATTGAGATTGTTTTGGCAACGACAAATTACCATAGTATCAAAACTTTGGATAAGATATCTTTTACAATTATTATATATAAAAAATTTTAATTAAAATATTGAAAATCATATAGATTTTGAGATAATCTAGAAGAATTTAATACTTATAAAATTGTTAATTAAAAATACTAATTAAATTTGATGAATTAAAATATTTTAAAAAATATTAATTATGGTGTGCTAAAAGCTTCTTAGTTTCCTATCTTTTAGGCGTACACAGAGCCCCAAAAGGTCACATTTACGAACATTAAATACTTTAATATTATAATAATTTTCTCATAATTAAGCGAGAGATTATACATTAATATTACATACTGTATTGGACTACTGGTGGGAATAGGAGACAAGTCAATAAATACTCTTCTAGTATAGTTCTGACATATGGTAATACCTATTATTATTTCTCTTACTCTTATTACTCCGTATATAATAGGATATAATTTGTGCTTTATCTTGAATTATTAAAATTTGATTTTGACAATTTTATAGCACGCATGAAATTAACAAAATGATCTTTAATTTAGTGATTATTTAAAAATTATTTTCCAATTAAAACTTTAATATTAATAAAATAAAATAAATAAAATTTAATTGTATCATTTTTTAATTATATCCTTTTCATGTTATAATTTTCTTTTTAAAATTCAATTCTAATACGACTTTGCTAAATTATACCCTTTTTATATTATACTTTCCTTTTTAATATGATATACACATATCATCAACAAAAGAACAGCGCACATCCTCCGAATCTATTGGCATAATGTATGTTTCTCTTCCATGGCTTCTTAAAATGTTACCGACTTCAAGAGGGTGAGCCATCGTAGAATGTTTCCAAGGTAGACAAACATATAAATCCTTCCCCTTTAGTTCGTATATAGATTTTTGATAGAATAATGTAATTATAATTGTATTAGGATTTTTTTTCCCCTTGTATTTATAGATTTTTGATCGAATAATATTATTGTATTAGGATTTTGTTTCCAATTCATTGTAGACATCTTTTTTACTTGTTTATTTGTAGTTGATTTTATTTGTTTATACTTATTTTATTTGTTTACTAAATTAAAAATATTTTTAAATTAAATTTAGTTCTAATGATGAAGAAAAAAACAAATCGATGAAAAAAGGGTATTATAGTAAATTAACAAAGTGAAAATTATAAATAAATATATAAGGATATAATTTATAATCCAACGGATGACTTTTAATCCAATTTTTTAATCGAACGGATCATATGCTTTTGATAGTACAGCAACAACGACCAAAAGTTTGGATAAGATCTCCCTTATGCTTATTATATATAAGGTATTAATTAATTAATTAACTCATGTGAGCCAATAAAATTGAACAATATAAGCTTTTCAAGAAAACTAAACAAAAAACATTCATTGTGTTCTAAAACAATAATACATATTTACCCTTTTATTCTGATTAACAACATAAATAAATATGATATGAAGTAAAATTAAAAATACTATCTTATAACCCGTGCGATGCACGGATTTTTGTTGATATGTGATAAATTTTATTTTATGTTATAATTATATTTTTATATAATCAATATTTAAAATATTTTAATTTAATTTTAATATTAATAATTTAATATAAATTTAATTCATGATATGCATGGTTTAAAACTTATATTATTAAATTTTAAAATAAATATGTCGTTGATAAAATTTGAAACTTGAAATTTTAGTAAATTAATTTAATCATATAATATATTTAATAATTAGATCTAATGATTCTGATTTTTTACTAAAAATTTAATGGTCATTATTCGTAATACGAATTTCTATTATATTTTGTTACTGATTATAGAGAGAATTACCAAAATGCCTATTTTTGCTAAGTTTTTGTCCAAAATACTGATTTTGAAAAAAATGGTCCGAAATACCGACGGGATTCGGAGAATCGTCTTCCGTGTTATCATGATGCAGAGAATCGTCCTCCGTATTATGTAGATACGGAACTGAGTTCTCCGTGTTATGCATGATACGGTGGACCGTGTCCCGTGTTAGGTGGGTGCGCAGCACAGTCACGGAGCATGGTCTTCCGTATCATGCATAACACGGAAGACTCAGTTCCGTATCATGCCCTATTACGGAAGATCGTGTTCCGCAACACCCCTCATATCACGGTACACGATGTACCGTGTCCCGTCAGTAAAAAGAACCAGCATGGCTCCCATATGAATATTTTGGGCCATCACCCCTGATTATATGATATGGTGTGATATTTTTGGGTATATATTAATTATTACTAGATATGAATTGATTGGAAAATATGATATGATTGAGGTTTTTAGGAATTTATAAAAGGTAATATCTTCAACTAAAAGTAATGTGAAAAAGAAAATCGACTAATTTCCTTTAATTGTATTATGTTATTATTTATTTTGGGTGTTTTAATAATATAGATATCATATATATTTTTCTTTATAATGAAGGGTAAATAAGTAAATTCACGAAATACCAAAACATATACCAAAAAATAGGTACCAAAATTTTTAATGTTTCGGGTATTATATAATTATTAATTAATTTTAATTTAATATAATTTTATTATACTCATGTTTACGGATTATATTAATGTTTCATTATTATAAACAACGTATGCAGATTTTTAATATATTTTATTAACAATTGAAAAATATGGTGTGATATTTTCGGGTATATATTAATGATTGTAAAATTAGTTTTAAATTAAAAAGCTAACGTGTTTTAATTCGAAAGAAAATATTAATGAAGATTAGTTTTAAATTAAAAAGACAACGTGTTTTAATTCGAAAGGAAATATTAATGATTGGAAGATACATTGATGTTTTTAGCTGTTTATAAAAGGTAATATCTTCAATTAAAAGTAAATGTGAAAAAAGGCAAGACCACTTACCATTAATTATATTATGTTACTATTTATTATAGGTGTTTTAAAAGTATAGATATCATAAAAAAAAAATTCTTTTTATTAAAGGGTAAATAAGTAAATTCACGAAGTACCAAAAAACTGGTACCAAAAAACAGGTAGCAAAACTTTTAATGTTCCGAAATTTATATAATAGTATAGATTGCTAGAAAATTAAAATAAAAACAAATCAGAAAAATAAAATAATTAAAAATAAAAATTAATAGCCAATGGACATTTTCTCAACTATGTACTTTGTGGAATTTTTAAGCCTTTATTTTTAGAATTTAAATTTTTAAACAATTTTTGTAATATTTGTTCTATAAATTAGCGTTTGGCAAGGACCAGCTAGGCAGTTACTCCCTCTGTAACCTTTTCTTAAAAAATATTGGGAACGTTTGGAAAATAGTGGTTTGATAAGAAATTAGAGGTTTAATCAAATTAAATCTTTAATATTGGTGTTTAGTAGTGGATTGAAATAGTTTTTTGGATTCTAAAAATTAATTTTGAAAAAGTTACTTGGATGAGTTTTTTCAGTAATTACCAAACAATTTCATACTACAAAAGTCAAAACACTAACTCAATCAACTAACTGCTAACAGCAAATTGACAAACACGACCAATAAGGCAATATAACATACGTAGATAGAAGGGCTGAAAGAAAGAAAAAGATGCTCTACTGGTGCTGCATTGGTGTACAGTACAACAAATTAGATTCATTGTCCCCCCAATTCACACCTGATAAAAATCAAACACAAGTTCTGTTGTTCCTTGATTATGAACCCTATTCCTGATAATAAACCATATCCTTACAAATATAGCTACAATATACAATTAGCAGCAGCTCGTAAGGCCACCTTTTCTACAAGTAACATTAGCAAAATTGGCATGAGATTCATGCTTTCTATACCTTGCAACTCAAACTGACTGTCGTTACTCTGCTATGAGTATGAAGACAATAGTGTGCAGGATAAGACCAAAATAAGGTGGCACATTAGAGATGTACATAGCAAAAACCTCATGGTTTTAGAAGCCTGGAAAAAAGAAATTGCTAGAATCTAGTTGCTGCGGCAGCTCAGGCAGGTCAGCTGTTGACCCGTCTACTCTCTGATTAAAAATTTCCATTAACGATCCAGATTGTACAGGAGTTGAATATTGATTACCGAGCAACTGTGAATTTGGTAATAGATTCGAATAGGTTGGAAGATTGGAAATTGGTAGATATGACGGTCTACTATGTCTAAGGTGGGGAGCAGGGGCATTGTTGCGGAATTGACTCCGAGCATATAAACCAGACTGCATGGCTGGATTTGCTTGCAAATCAGTAACATGACCTGCTGAAGACCGAATCCGTGGCATGTTCCTGGTCCCACAATGAACTGGTGATGAAAGGATCACTGCCTCCACTGATGGGGTCACAGGTGGTAGACTATTCATTCGTGGACCAATCAAAGATTGTTCAGTTCTTGGAATCGTCATTTCTGCTGCTGGGTAATCAACCGGTGTCTGATTCACCATATTACCTGATTGGGGCATGTGATCGGAAACTATGTGTTGATCCGTGAAAGCTTGATCATCAACTGCTGGCACTGGGGTAGCCACTGATACAAGCTGACCACATGGGTGGTGGCCTGTTATGTCCAATAGATAAGGCACCGTGTCAGTAAGTCCGCAACATGCTAATTAGTAGACAAATTGCATGTAGGAGTATACACATTACAAACTGACATACAAAAATGAACATGACTACTGCATGCCATGTCTTTTAATAACTAGAGTATAGATATGAGGTTTGTGCGGAGGTGAAACGTTCTCTGCCGAAATTCCATTTAAAGAGAAATTATTACTGCTTTGAGGTCAAAAGACCATGGAGTTAACTAGAATGAAAGGGAAGGCGGAGGGCTGCAGCTTATAACAATCCCACGGAATTCCATTACTAGGTCCAGTCCTAGAATAACTAAATTCTAGACTGAATACCTTAATGGATATGTGATTTCTAGACTACCAAGTTTGTTTACATGTTTGAAACTTAATCTTCTCGTTACGTTATATATTGCCTAAATTAAAATACCCATACATTACCCCCTAAGTAGCACATATACCTTCTTTTTGTGGTACCAGCGACAAATCTTGGTTGCCAGGATAGTTCATCTGTAGAAACGCCTTAGCCAACAACTCAGTTCTGCAAAGCTTTGCATAGCGTGTTTTCAGATCATGCATGTGCTTCTTCGAAGTTAACTCGGCTTGCTGAAACAACAAATTATATTTATTGTGCAAGGCAGTTATCTCTTTGTCGCGGTCAGAAATGAGTCTCATTTTCTGCAAAAAAAAAAAAAAAACAGTAATTAGAGACACTGATGTATTTTTTTATTTGGTTATCAGCTGATAGCTAATGAACACAACTGAAAACGTGAAGTGTTTATGGACAAACCATATCTTCATATATTTTAATAGCTTGCTCGATACACTGTTTTCCCCTTTCCATTTCCATCTGAAGTGGTGTGCATTGAAGCGCCTCCGATGTCAAGGGGTGATGTAGATCACTGTTACCGTATTCAAAAATGATGTCTGTAGACGTTTGTGAAGGCAAAGTTGGTACAGGATGCACATATGAAGGTGGCCTTGACAACTCCTCTACAACTGGCTGTCCTCGAACTTCGATAGGTGATTTTGGAGAGCAATGTTGCTGCAACCGCATAAATTATCAGTTGTTGATATTGAAATGATCTGGATTATCAATTTTTATAGAACAATCTGTTTCCATTTTGTAATAGGGATAAGATTATAGTTAAAACTCTTGAAAATTCTTACTCCCTCTGTCCCATCCATTTCTTTACAATTTCCTTTTTGGGCCGTCCCACCATTTCTTTACATTACCCAAAATAGTAAGTTTTAACACTATTACACCCACTACTTCACTTATTTTAACAATACTTTACACTATTTCACCCACTACTTAACTTATTTTAACAATAAAATCACTATTACACACACTACTTCACTTATTTTAACAATAAAATCACTATTACACCCACTACCTCATTTATTTTAACAATATTACACCCACTTTACTCCCAATATCCTGCCCAGCCGCCATGTAAAGAACTGGCTGGGACGGAGGGAGTATAATATATGGGGTGTAGCCCTGATTACAAAACAAAATTTTGTGGCAGCACTCAGCAGTTGAGGATATATAGTATATTCAAGACCATTGAAACCTTTATAGAAAGAGAATCTGAATTTACACATGACGGTGTGGAAATTCATCTCAATGAAATTTTTGTTTTCTTCCAAACATATTAAAGCCTTGCAGTAATTCCATTAGTGATGGTGTTTTCCAACTCAAACTTGTATCTACTACCAGAACATAAAGTCATTAAGCACCATAAACCGAAAATGATTACTGCTTACCTGATGTAACGGATATGAACTTGATTGATAAGGAATGGTTTGGTGTTGCAGTGGGAGTAAGCTATCAGAAGGCAATTCTCTCCTTATTAAAGTAAATTCACTGTACTGCCCAGTCTGGGTAACACGTTCCCCCAAGGTCATTTTATCTCCTCCGGACTCCTGTGAGGCGCAATCAAACTCTTGAGGCAAGGATGAAGGGTTATTTGCACGACTGACATCATGCATATCATGATCTCCTAGGGTCACTTTATCTCGTCCGTTGCCCTGTCGAGAAACGCTATTAGACCTGCAAGGTGTGGATGAAGGCTTACTTGCATGATTGACAGCACGCATATGCCTTGTTGAACGTGGCGATCTTTTGAAAGTGTTGCCTAATATATGCTTTAACATTCCTGCAGGAGCAAGAAGATTTCATGAGTATACTGAGATAGCATTAAGGATCTCTGGTATTTAAATAATACACTGACATGACGATTACTTTGACGAAAATAAGGTAATGGTGAAACATAACGATACCTGCCAATTGGGTTTTCTTATTCGGAGCAGGTATCTTCCTGTTATTCTTCAACCTTGTAGTTAAATCTATCCGATTTTCTGTACCTGCCGCTTGGGTTTTCTTATTTGGAGCGGGTACCTTCCTGTTAATCTTCAACCTTGTACTTAAATCCATCCTGTTCCCTGTTTTACTAATTTCCCTGCTGCACTTTGTTTTAGAAGAAGTTACTTGAGTCACAAATTCTTCTGGCAAGTCCAAAGTATATTTAACCTTTTTCCTCTTTCTTGGTGACTGCTCAGGTAAAAACTTCCACTTGTGCTCCCTTACTTCAAGCAGGTTTGACCATAAGACATGTGGTGGTTCATCATCCATCACTTGCTTTATCACAGTATAATTTTGCATCGCCATAAATTCCTTTTCCCCAAATAACACAGTATTACTTTTATATGCTCCTTCAATCTGCTGTACATACGAAATGATTGAGCATTCAACAGTATCAGAATACTCAATTTTCTGGGGGAATATGGACAACAACTCATGTAAGATGTCGTCCAACAGAGACTGTTGAGCCTCGTTGTTTAACTGCGGAACAGGCACATCACAGTTATGGAAAATATTAAGTTTATTGAATAGGTAGTAGGCACCCCAAGTTAGCAGACCATGACAAGTACTTCGGCCCATATTCATCACATTGCTATCAAGTGTCACCCCTTGTTTCGCTAAAACAAGTATTTGTTCTTCCACAGTAAAAGATGTATACAAGCGCAAGACTTTGATTTGATCACACTGTGAATTAATAGTGATCTTTTCCAGGGCTCGCAAGTCATTTTTCGGGTTCCAGTCACTGCCAAATAGAATAACCATGTCCAGAGATGAAAATTTGACGCGTGAACGACATGCACGGCTTTCGATTAAACAGACAAACTTTCCACTATCTTCCATGTTGATCATATTAGGTCCAGACTTCTTTAAGCGAATTATATCTCTATCAATTCTTGTATAAGACTCTTGGCCAAATTGTTGATGAACAAAGTCAGACAAAATATCTCCAACTGAAAGTATTTGTCCAGAACCTCCAAGAGACTGTAATTCAAAAAAAAACAAGGAGAAATATATAACAAAGACATGAAAGCAACTTCAAATCTCATCCATACGTGCACTTGCTTCCACTAAGGCTCAATCCCTCAACCTCTTGTTACCAAGAGAAGAGGATATCCACTATCACAACAAAGAAAGCTTTAAGAGCCTAAAATTAATTAATATCAAAACAAACCAGATACCTGAAACATGACAAGTACTTTAAGTGAGCGCTTCTTAGCCTCAGTAAGAATTTTATCAAGAAGTTGTAGCTTGCCACTGATTTTTACACCAATGTCCAAATGGTTGGATTCAGACTCAGGAAGACTAGTTGCAAGAAAACTTTGCACAGAATGATCTACCAGAGAAGGGTGGTCGCAGCACTGAAAGGAAACATGGGCACAATTAAGAAGGGCAGCATATCTTTTATTACATAGCAAATAATGACACTTCAAATTGAGCACTTCATACAAAACATCAGATGCCAAAATAAGAATGTTATTATACGAAACTGCTGACAAACCTTTCTGGTTAAAGTGAGAAGCTCACGAAGAGAATGAACAGAATCATTTTTTGTATTTGAGCAAAGTACCACGGAGTTGGAAAGAAGTGCCTCACAGTACTGCTCAATTTGCACATTAGAAAGATGAACAGGAACCCAGTATTCAGCAAACTTGGACTTGCCATACTTGCACTCGAAGGCAACAAAAGGTGCTAATCTTTCTTTTATATCACAAAACTCAAGATTAGGCTCAGTTTGTTGTGCAGGTTGGTCAAATTCTGGATCAAGCAAGGAAAGCATAGCTTGGTAGTTGAACCTTCTATTCTGAAACATTCGACGCATCAATTAGTTAAATTCAAGGTAATATAAAATTAAAGCTAGTTACAGTGATATGCATGCCTCTATTTCATGACTGGCAGTAAACAGCCTCAAATTAACAGCTAGCATCTTAAGTTGTGTCAAGCAATCCGAAACACTGCGTCGTTGGCACTCATCTAGTATTATGGCTTCCCACTTTATGGCTTCCAAAACCTCCAAATCCTGTAAAATATTCAAAAATATTCTTAAGTTTCGAGATCTAATTCTAAATGCTTGATCATCAAGCAGTCACCAAATTGCATGACTAGTGGAAATGTGCCATGCTGTATGAATTAACTTGCAGTCTGCACCAGTCACGTGATCGCAGGAATCTAAGTATAATCAAGTTTTATGGTAAGTATTAAGTAATTCCTAATAGAAAATACATAATGAAAAGTACTTCTAAAAATCAAGTACAAGTAAAATGATGAACGTGGTTGCGAAAAGTACCTCGGTAAAAACTTGAGGAAGTGTTATAAGAACTTGGAACATTATACAACCACTTTCATTGTAAAATTCCAAGGTCTTGATACTAGAACGGATGTCTTTATTCCCCATGTATACTACTATATTCTCATTTGATGCCCAATGAGAAAACTGTGCTTCCCACAACGGTAATTCACTTGCTGCAGTTATTATGAGAAAGGGCTGCTTCAGACATCTCTGGAAAGATAGTATAAATAAGACCACTTTCACGACTCTTTCCTACAAATTAAGATTGCTTAACTGATCAGCTCCAGTATCATTATTAGATGAAATCACTTTCCAATTCAAATAACTAGAATTACATGTAAGCAAAGCAGATATCAAGTGCATAGTTGTCAGAAGCGAATATTAGTGCAACAAAGTGCATTAGGTCTTCATAAATCATGCAAAGCTCCAAGTGAAGCACATGCTAAAAGAAGAAAAAACAACATATATATGCAATAACTAAGTAATAACTATTAACACAATTATGAAGAATTAACAATGTTCAAGACAAAAAAAGGTTCTACTAAAGTTGTAAATAATACACTTGTTTTCATAATAATAAAAGAAAAATAATTCCAACGACAATCAATTGTGGTCACACTTCAACCATCATTCTGTCATGCAGTGTACTAAACAACCCATTGTTTTGAAGTCGTATGTATGGCGTAAGAAAACAGAGAAATTATCCAAGGGTAAAACAGTCAATTCAGGTGCTGGTGAAAGTAATTAAATAATAAATAAGAAAATAGAAAATGGATAAGGGAAAAATATAAGAGGAAAGAGGGGAGTGAATTAGGGTTATGCTTGGAGTGAGTTAACAGAAAAACTTTGGAGAGAAGCTGGGCCTCTCGAATTGCCTATGCGAGCTTGTATTCTGTTTATTGTTACTTTCATTTGGTGTGACTGATTTCATAGTCTGAATCAATTTAATCGTTATTGTTCTCGTAATCGTACTGTATTGAGTTTCCAGTTGTAGATCTAAAATATCATTGAGAAAAAGCATTACACATTCTTTTTAGAAGATTCTAAAAATCTATCTCGCAATTGATATGTAATAATTTTTCTTGATTAAAATACACAGCCACAAATCAAAAACGAGTCAGATCTGATTAAAGGTCAGCCCCTTCATCTCAAAAGTGCAGTAAAAGTGACAAGCACTTTCTGCTCATTAGCACTTGAGCAGTGCTTCTTGAAAGAAGTTGTTCTTTTCAAAACAAAGCACAAACTCAGAGATTAAGCTTAAATATGGGCTTTGGTCAAGTAAGTTCGGAAGAAAACGGGCACAAGCCTTCACCTCCAGGAGGTTTTGCACAAATTTGGGTAATAGACAAGTAGGAAAATGGTTTTAAACAATCATCTTTAAGTTAACTTTAGAGCAAGAACATATTAAGGCCGTCCATTCCCAATCATCAAAACACACTTGAATCACATTGTTAATTATAAATGCTACTCTCTCCGTCCCGGTGATTTATATATGTTTGGTTCGGACAAGGAGACCAAGAAAATGTATAAAAAATGAGTAAAGTTAGATGAAAAGTGGGTAAAGTGGTGGGACCTATCAATATTTAATAATAGATTTGAGATAGTGGAGGAAAGTAGTGGGTGTAATAGTGTTTTATATTATATATTTGAGATAGTGGAGGAAAGTTAGTGGGTGTAATAGTGTTTTTTATTATTAAAACTTTACTATTTTTGGAATGTATAGAAATGATGGAACACCCCAAAATAGTAAGTGTATAGAAATGAATGGGACGGAGGGAGTAATTGCTACATATATACATATACAAGTGACACTTGACAGTACAGAGTTAGGGAGCTACTTATTTCCAGAAATTAACAGCAACTTGTGTTTATTTTCATATAAGCACAAACTTTTAGACCACAAGGAGAGAGCACAAGATGAAGACAACAATTTATGAAAGCAAGAAACCTGATCGTCAATGATAAGACAATGCTGGCCTCTGTGCCAATATTCACGAAGTTTGTTGACATAAGTAAGATTGAGGTTACATATATCAGGTGAACCCTGAAGTGGTAACTTTGACAGTTCAGTGAAGATGCTTTGTCTTCCCTGCAGCTTCAAATTGAATAAATAGATAAGATCAGTAAAGTTTTCATAATATGTTTTTGCCAAACTGCAGCTTCAAATTGAATAAATAGATAACATCAGTAAAGTTTTCGTTTTATGTTTTTGCCAAATAAATACTAGAAGGGAACCAAAGCATATATTCTCTAGCTTAATATATATAAAGGCATCAAATGTATCCTCTAAATCAGAAACCTTTGCAGATTTATCTAAGTCATTCTTATATTCAAATTTACTTAGTATTCGGATCGCAAAATACTAATGTTGCTTCTATAAGCATATGCACACACCCACAAACCTATAATTAGATAATGGATTATTATGATTTAGAACAAACAATTCTAAGCAACACTATTTATAAAACCATTGGGTTATTTTTCGAAATCACCTTAGTTTTTTCAGGAGAATGTAAGACTCTGTCAGAATTCTTCTTATGGCGAATCTCAAAACTACTTATGAGCTTCATAGCCCCAGGAGTCCTCATAAATGAAGCATTCTCCAATTCCCACGAAGCTTGATTGTAACTAAGACCTTTCCATTTCACAAGCCACTCATAATGGCAATCTGAAACATTACTGTCATTTTCGGGGAGTAAAATCAATCTTTTATCGAGCAAACGATCTGGTACAGTCCATTCCATATTATTCTTCTTCCTCCTACTCTGAAATAAGATAAACAATCATCAGGACATGCAGAAATAATAAAGAGATCAAAGTACAACATGCTTAACCTGATATTTCTTAAGTTCTGTAAAAAACACTGGAACTTCAGATTTTAGTTGTGCCTCTGACATCCAACGGTTGTGAACGTGTGCAAGAGCTTTATACTTCACCAAATATTCTTTCTGCCTCTGAGTATCTGAGAACACATTGCGAATGGCTACCTGCATTAGAATATCCTAACAAGAAAACAGCCCAAGGAAAAAAGTAAATAAAATTACTGAAATTTGCAAGACATGTACATCCCCGTCACCTTGACTATTTGATAAAACCTCTTTAACTTCCCAGATAGACTCTACTCCTTCAGAGACAGAATGCAGACCAAATTTAATTTTTCGATCTGTACACCAAGCACAGTGCCAAACTCCAGGAGGGACATATGATAAAGGAGGATTGACACAGGAAAGATGGAATCTTCTTTTGCAACCTTGTCCACTGCAACCGCTGATAATAGAAGGTTCATAGAAGATCATTGTATATTTTATAAAATGTAATAATAAATATAAAAGTTTATGGACAGACTACTCCAACCATGCAAACCTACATATATGCAGGCACATGTGTGCACCTCATACCAGTGAAAGATGAAAAGGGGAAAGGTAACCGGTGATACTCTTTGTGGAAGAAAAGATTTTAAAGAAGCAGGTTAACCTTAGAACAGAGGTCAGTGAGTGGAAAAAGCACAAAAGATCATTCAAGAACGAATATTAAAAACACTGGATCATATTAGTAGTACGGATATGATACAGACGCATATGGAAGTCCAAAAACACCGAGCCCAAGAAAGGATAGATAATGTTACTTACAGAAGCGTCCCGCCATTCATGCAATTTGCACATTTATGGTACTGACTTTCAATATCCATATATAGTTTAGACTTGGTGCAACACGGAAGCTCTGCCCCAGCTCCTACGTCATCCTACACACAAAAAAAAGCATAAGAATAATGTACAATCTTAAATTGCCTAGTCATAAAATTTAATATAATAAGGTAACAATTAAATAACAAATAGCAGCACAAAAATGTACCGAACAAGAATAAGAAAGATGGGGTGAAGCGTTTATATCTATTACATCTGACAAAGAAAAAACTAGAAATTGACAATGCCATCAATATTTAGAGGATAATACACCTAAATGACAGTCTATCAAATCCTGCAAGAGAAAATTGGGATGCATCTGAGTCAAATTCAAAAGTTCATTTTTGCGAATGTTAAAACACCTATAAAATGTGCATGGAATATTTGACTATGGCAGGTTTAGTATCAAGACTGAGAAAACAAGTCAGTTTGAGATTATTAAAACGAAAAAGATTAACAATCACATAAAAGAAACACAACATACCTCATGATTTTTTTCACCATTCTGCAAGTAAGCATGTCGAATACTTGAATCCACCCTGCAAAAGAAAAGTAAATTTTATAACAGATCGAAGCAAACAGGAGCTTATCTGGGAAAATGGCATTCAAGGGGACAGGAGATTAATCACAACTATAAGACCAGAGGTTTTTGTGCCATTATTATATGAGGCCGAGACATGTGTACCCAGGATTACCGAGGGATGATCATTCATCGGGGAGGAAAATACACTAAATATAAATTGGTCCAGTGACATATACAATATGGATTGCAAGTCCATTTGTACAGGTTATTGTTAAGGTTTATAGTCCTCATATTTTTTGGAGTATTTGTGATATTATTATAGTGAACCTGTTCGAATATCATAAGTTGGCATGATCAAGGGACAATTAAATCATGTGACATAGAGGTATCTTCCTTTATATTTATCCTCTGTACAACTGATCTTGAGAACATCGCAAGGCCTTGCTTTCTTCCCCTTGAGGCATATCACCGTGATCATTCTAATTTTATTGGCTTCAAATAGCCATAACGAAAAGTGGGTAATATTGGTCCGCCACAGTCTTTACACATATAATCACAAGCTAAAGGTACTCACAAGTACAATTTAGCCTGTGATATGTTCTGATCATCTGATGATTGCATTTAGGGTACTAAAATTAAGGTAACAGTCAATGGAAATAAAAGACAGGTTAGTGTCTACTAGCACAAACACACTATTAATGGTTAAAAAATCAGTTGAAATTTTCTCTGAAATATTTGAGGCATAGGCAATCATATGGTCTGAATTTCCAATGTCTTATGATTAAATTATTCAGACCATATGATTGCCTAAATAATACTGGATTAGATAGTCAAAAAATAGAAACTAAGAGCAGTTAGTATAAGAGGATCTAAGATGAAAATTTGTGCAGTCATATGTAACATTATCTAAACAAAAAATAAAGTCCTTAATAACCAATTCTACATCGTGTTAGGCTGATATTAAGCTAGCAAGTTGAGGGACCAAAATTTAGCTACGTAAATGGTTGTTAGATCAGAAATACTAGTATCAGGTAGGCCAAGGATTACCTTTGTTTATGAGAAGACGCATTGACTTCAACCGAAAGATCCGCTACATTATCAGGCACTACAGGAGGAGTATATATTTCAATAAAGATAAATAAAAAAGATTCATTATTAGCAAAAAAAATTGAAAGACGTCTCTTTAGATATTAAAAAAAAAGATATTACTTCTTAAGAATTAAGGAGTGCCCAAGCGGTGGCAATTGGTAAAAATCAAATACATTGAATAATATGTAAATTACGCCATGCCCCGCCCCCCCCCCCCCCCCCAAAAAAAAAAATATGTGTGTGTGAATAAATATATCACTTCTCGGGAGATGTATCCCTACTATTCATTACCCCGGTTGATCCTTTATACTGGGAATTTGAGTAGAGACACACCAAGAAAGAGAAAACGTTAGATCATACAAGTGAACTGAAGGCAGACATAATCACCAAGTAAAAGATAACAGTTTTTCAGCTCTGTTTTGACATTCTCTGGTAAACTCCAAAAATCCTTCAACTCATTTGTGACCACATGTATAAGAAAAAGCAAAGTGATTTGAATGAGTATTCTCCTTCCTAATGAGACAATTAAGCACACAACACAACATTAACAAGTAACCACATTCATTTTCCAGTCCATGCAAAAAAAATCGAAAGCATTTGGCAAAGGAAAAACAAGTAACATCATGACAATTCCAAATAGACATATACGAGTTCTTGCACTTAAGACAGAGGAGTACCGAGTACATACAAATTAATTATGAGTTACTGTAACAAATCTTTAAGAAGCTTTATAAAAAATTCTTAGAAACCAGATGCTTGTTGGGACTCAATTTTATTAAATATACCAGTGTCCACACTGAAAAAGAAATTTGTATAGTTGCAACCTGAGTTATTCTAAACACCATACATGACCATGCAGAAAATAGCAAGGACAGAAATTCACCTGGCCTCGTAGTTTTTCGTGCCCTATGTTTGAACAAGGCTCTGAATGCATGGCCATTTAACTTCTTTTCCTTCTCCACCTTCATTTAGTTCCCCCTTGGAGACAGAAAATTTTCAATACAACTCTGGTTGATCAGACGCCTGGAAATGTGAAAAAGGTATCCGTTGTGCCTCAAAAACATAATGCCATCACCATATCTCTCAGTCTTAGTCCTCAACTCAAAAATAATATAATGTTTTTGTACATAAAATTATGACTATATGTTAATAATTTAAGTAAAACATGAAACCCAAGAGAAAGCAAGTACTAACAGATTGACGACACACTGCACATCGACAAAGAACATGGTATTTAGGAGCCTCTAACACAACTCAATACAAACAATGTGGGACCAGATAACACCTCACCATTCATGTAACCTTTGCAAACCCGTTTGTCAAAATTTAGGAAACAAAAAATAAAATACCAGACAACCAAATTAGAAGGAATAACAATCCTGTAGTTATTTACTTGGAGGAAATATAGGGTGAAATGAAAAAGTACTAACTCCGAATTTGTTCATTTCTTCCCCAATTTTAAACTAAAACTCGAGCACATTTGTACAAACAAATGTTCATTTCTACCCTACTTGTATTCTAATTAGCACTCTTTTCAAATACCTACCTACACTCTCATTTTCTGAACTCTTTCCGCAATAAACATTCTCTTCTGCCTCCAATTTTAATCATAATCTTCAATCTATTACTCCCTCCGTCCCATCTTGTTTGACCCACTTCTTTTTGCACTTATTTCAATGCGTTTGAATGGGTACTTATAAACAATATTTTTTAAAAATTTTGTTTTGTATAGAAGTATAGAATCTATATTTTTATACAAAACAAAAGAAATAAAAAATATAATTTCCAGTACCCGGGTCCGAGTACATTGAAATGAATGAAAAAATTGGAGAATCGTAGTTTATGGGATGGAGGTAGTACCAACCATTTTTCATTCCCTGCAACCAAATATGGTTCTTACTCTACTATAGAAGATGGGGCCAAATCAAACAACAATAGATTAGCACACATGAATACATGATAGATTACTAAGTTTAGCATCCCATTCTTTTTCCCCCAAGAACATAAAAAAATAAAAATAAACAGATTTTTATTTTACATGATTTTTTACATGCTACCTAAGGATGTGTAAAACAAGAGTAAAATGAAACATAAGAAACACAAACAAACCTTAGATTTGCAGAAGATTGGTTTGAAGCCTAGAAAAGTAGTTTTCTTAAGAAACAGGAGAGGAGTGAGGGGTTAGTATTTGGTAAAGTAAGAGTGATGAAATATGTGCACGCAAAAAGAGATGAGATGGAGGAGAGAAAAGAGATGGGGCTGAAATGGCGGTGAGTGGTAAGGGGGAAAGATGAAAGGTCGTTTCTGAGATGATACCTCATTAATGAATTGCCTATTACACCTTGCTGCTACATTTACTAAATATATTTAGTAAACGTTCCCTTAAATGTTATGCTTTCAGCTCTGCTTACACTATCACTGTTTAGGGAATATTGATCACGACGTTTCGTTTTATTATATATAATGCCAGGCGTTTTGCAGAGGAGAGAGGGACACTCTACTACCACTACTAGGAGTACTATTTAGGTGGGAGGGAGGGAGGGAGGGAGGGAGTTTGTCTATAGTGAAGAAGCGAGAGAGAGAGAGAGAGTGGGGAGAGAGGGGTTGGTTAGGGTTTCAGCTTTGGCCAAGAATACCCAAAAGCTACTTCTTCCGTCCCGTCTATTCGTTATTTCCTCCGTCTTTTATGTTTTTCCTATTTTGATTGGATGCCAACACATACTTTTGATGATTAATATCTTGAATTTCATATTAGTATTAATTATAAAAACTTCATTATATTAAATTACTCATAAATATGAATCCAACAAGATCACTCATGACTATATTTGGTGGTCTTATAGATTAGACGTAAATTAGTAATTTATCTTATATTATGAACAGTCCCGACATATGAAACAAGAGTGATATTAAGGGACGGAGGGAGTATCGTTTTAAAATAAGATGTCGACACGTATTTTAGGGTGGATTTTAAGGATAGTTTCATAATTTATTTTTGAAAGTTTCTTTTTTTTGTATAAAAATAGAACAATTCTATTTTTATACAAAAAAAAAGAAAAATTTAAAAATAAGTTATGGAACTATCCTTAAAATCCACCTTAAAATGCGTGCCAGAAAATGACAAAAAGTGTAAACAAATGGATGGGACGGAGGGAGTATATCATATAACAACAACGCATTTGGAGAATGGGTAATAGGGGTTACCCATTTTCCAAATGCGTAATAGGCTTCCCTGACAGGTCTATTACCCCTCTTCCAAATACGTAATATGTATATAATCTATTACTTCTTTCCCAAATACGTAATAGAGGATTATTTATGATCATCATCCATGATTTATATTATTATTATCAATTTTATTAAAAAATGGAATATTTATATCATTCTTTCTTAGAATTTATAAAAAAAGCGTACATTTTGTCGTTATGCGGTGATAGTGTTGGTCAAGGACAGTCTGACTGTCTGAATCCACTATTACACATTTGGAATTTTATCAGCTGTCCGCCTGTCCGTATTTATGTACTGGTAATTTTGGGTGTTTTGGATTGTGGTTAGTTACAGTACCATTAAAAAGCAGAATAATAATGTCGATAACATACCAAAAACAAAATGTCATGTGCTGGTCGATATTGCCTCTTGCCCAACACATGCTCAAATCTCACATACTCGAAATATCAAAGGTTTACGTGGTCAAGAGCAAGTCTATTGCTAGATGCTAAATTATTATTATTATTGCTATATTTATATTATAGAATAAAAAATGAATTTTGATGTTAAAATAAAATTCATCCTCCAAAAATTAGTTTTATAGTTCTATATCAATTATATCAATTGTGTGGGAAAGATGCAAGGGTCAGTTAATTTAGCATCACTAGCAAATAAATATAGGTGCTCATCCATTTTTAATAATTTATCCTTATTGTTCCTTTAAATTCTACTAATACTTCATTTCTTTCCGGTTCTCAGGGTCGGTTTGGAAAATCTTATTTTCTAGAAATAAGTTATTTATTTTGGAAAAAAGTTAGGAAATATGTACTTTCTTCTGAAATAAGTAACTTATTTTTGCAAGATAACGAATATTAAACTTCTCATACACATTTTTTTCAAAAAAAAGTATTTAAATAAGATTTTTTTCCCGAAATAAGTAACTTATAAGCTCGATTTAAGATTTGGCAAACAGGACAATCTCTTGTTATCCAACTGACTTTTACTTTTTGTGTTCTTGTTTATTATATTACACTTCTGACTTTATTATCACTAGATTCGTTACCTGTGCAAGGCACGGGAATATTCTAACTTTATTGTGAAATTTTGTTTTTTATTATTTGTGATCATGAATATTCTTCAATTTGTTGCAATGTTACCTAAATATAGATTAACTTACTCTTTTTTCAAGTGCTCTCGCTTTCTAACAGGTAGTGTCCAAAATATTCTAATATACATTCAATTAGTCATATAGTTCAATGATTTTAGCTATAAATTTAAATTCTTTATACTTAGAACTGGATGTCACAATTTCGATTCTGAAAAATATGAAGATTAACTAATGTTTTCATAGCATTTGACTTTAGGGGGATTTTAGAGTTAAATCATAGAAAATTGGAAGGCATAAATGTGAAATGATATTAAATAAAATGTGGAATATTGTGATATTTTGGATTTTAGTAGTTCGAATTTATAGCCGTGAACACCTTTCAATTTGTAGCGGTGTAGCCTAAATATAGCTTAGCAACTCTCTTCTCGAGAGCTTCATTTTCAACATGAATTGTCTAAGATTTGTAATATCTATTAAAATAGTCATCTAATTCAATGTTTTCAGTTGTGAATTTAAATTCACTTTATTCAGAATTGAGAATCTAAATCTGATTACTCGCTATGAACTTTTAAATAGTATATTTTATTCCAAATTAGACTAATACATTAAATACTATTATTACCAAAATATATATGTTTATTATTCTTGTTATTCCCAAGCTTAATTCCTAATCGTGAACACAATCGTTTAGTTCCGATTCTCGAGTTTTATAAGTATTTCTATACAGTTATTATTCATATATTGGCGTAATTATATAATAATTTACCCAAGAATTTTAATCTAAATATATGCACCAATATAAATTATTAAAAGTTAATGGCTATTATTAGTTTGTTGTAATTAATTACGTAATATTAAAGTAGATATTAAATAATCATATTGAATATAAGTTTATTAAATGATATAACTTTGCCAGGAATAAAATGTGACATGTTATGGTATATACGGAGTATCTAAGTTCACTACATATCATGTATCACTAATTTATACTAAACTATAACATATAAAATATCTTAGAAATTAAAATACCAAATATTCTTCATCCATCACGCGAGTTACATAGCATATTTATGATTTATAACACAAGTGATTGGTTAGCCTAGTGGTAAAGTGATGTGCATATGAATGGAAAGACTTAGGTTCGATTCTCCACAACAACAACTTTTTGGAAAAAGACTAAATGGATTAAAATGCAGGGCTAAAATAGTAACTTTGCAAAGAATAAAATGTGACATGTTGTGGTATTATATAGATAATAGATAGATATATAATATATAATAGATTTTCTTAAATAATGATAATTTGATTATCATTTTTCTATTCGTAATTTACCTTTTTACTTCGAGTTTTGTAAAAGATACTCTGTATTAATACACATAAACCAAAAAAACGATTTAATTTCTTTTCACGAGTTATATTATTTGCATATTAAATTTGTAATATAAATTTAGTATAGGCATTATTTGGATCATCAATAGCTTATGAATGTGGCGGTAATTTAATTAAATTAGATAGATTTTATATAGTATTCTTATATTAAACAGAATACATGTAAATTATTTATTTTTGTTTATATTTTAGGAATTTCTTAATATTTACGTTACTTAAATTAGGAAGAAGAAACGAAAGTAACTAAAATAATAAAATAATATGTGGTAATATTTTAATATTGCAGTTAATATCTTCTTTTTTTTTCCCCAAGAAAAAGAGACTTCTCATTACTTCAAATCATGTTCAAGTACACGGATTAATTCTGGATAGGCTTCATTCGCCCTCCATATGCGGTCAGCTATGGAATAACTACAACGCGCTAGGGAGTGAGCTACGTTATTCGCAGATCGCTTTATAAACTTAAGGATAACGCCTTTGCCTTTTAATTCTTCCAAGAGAGCTCTGCACTCTTGAATAATCTGCCTAAAATACGACAACAATTTTGCCTTACCCCTGATAGCTTGCACTGCTACCAGGCAGTCAATTTCTACAATCACATCCGCCATCTGCTTATCCTTGATCCAGCTCAGTGCCTCGCGGATACCCATTGCTTCTGCAGACTCAGGAGACATGCTTCCATGCCTACAGCTTGATCGGGCCTCTAACAGATCTCCATGATGATTCCTAGCAGCAAACGCAAAAGAGTAGCAATGTGTAGTATGAAATGTCGCAGCGTCGGTATTTACCTTAGTCATGTTATTCTCTGGAAGAGTCCATCGCTCATCCCCGTCATGAGGTTCTAAAAATCCCCACGACCGGTCAAAAGTTCTATCTTGAGCATTCTGCCACTGACTAAGAACCACTTTAGCCGATTATACAACCTCTCTTACTTCCATGCCTTTTTGAGTCCAAACCAGATCGTTTCTGCACCTCCAGATTGCCCAGCACATCATTATTCCCATACGTATCCTCTCGACATCCCAAGTGTCAAAAACATCTACCATCCAAATAAGGAGATTTGTTGGACAGTTAACGGTGTCAATACCACCAGCAAGGTCCCAGCAAGACCGAGCAAAAGAGCACTGGAGAAGGACATGAATCGCGCTTTCATCATCATTATTACAAAGGGGACAATCTATGTTGACATCCACATGCTTCATGCGCAGCAAATCCTTAGTAGGAAGACAACCTGTAATAGCTCTCCACATTAAGTTTTTGACTTTAGGTGGGACTTTTAAGTTCCAAAGTCTCTTCCAAAATCTTGGATTTCCAACAGAATTCGACAGGGGTTTGCTTTCCTGTATGAGAACATAGGATGATTTTACCGAATAGGTTCCCAGTTTCTCCTTCCTCCAGTACCAACTGTCAACATCGTTATTGGACAGCGGTGTTGCTAAGATCAGATTAATGTCCCTTTGCTCAAAAATATCCCGCAGTAATTCCTCGTCCCACCTTCTTTCCCTAGTTACCATCAAAGATGACACTCTTTGGCCTTTGATTGATTCGCTAATAGTAACGACATATGGATTTTCATCATCTGGCAGCCAAGCGTCCTCTACAATACGTACCGTATCTCCGCTCTCTACTCTACAATTCATACCCTGCTTCAACAGATGCTGCGCTTCATACACACTTCGCCAAACAAAACTTGGGCTTGCACCCAACTTGGCACTGAAAAAAGTATCCCGAGGATAGTATTTTGCTTTGAAGATTCTTGCCACTAAGCTGTTTGGATTTGTTACTAGCCACCACCCCTGCTTGCCGAGTAAAGCGACGTTAAAGTCATGCAGACATCTGAAACCTAGGCCCCCATACATCTTTGATTTGCTCATCCTTTCCCAACTCATCCAATGTATACTCTTGTCTTTCTTATTGGATGATTTCCAATAAAACTTGCACATCATTTTTTCCATGTCGCGACACATCTCCAATGGGAGGAGAAAAACACTCATGGCATAGTTTGGCATTGCTTGAGTGACTGTTTTCAAAAGAACCTCCTTACCGCCTTTGTTTAACAGATTTCCATCCCAGCTCTGAATACGAGTACGCATCCTTTCCTTTAAGAAACCCAAAATTTCTGATTTGTTTCTACCAATGCAATTCGGTAAACCCAGATATTGGCTGTTGTTATCTGTTTCATGAAAACCCAGCATATCCAGGACTTCATTTTTTGTTTTTGCTTGCACATTCTTGCTGAAGAACACACTAGATTTTTCTACATTTATTTTCTGCCCCGAAGCTTCCTCAAAAATGGCTAGCATATTCATTACTTGGGTAGCTTCTTCTTTATTAGCATGACAGTATAGATAAATATCATCAGCGAAAAATATGTGCGTCACTGCTGGGGCTCCCCGAGCCACTTTGATCCCTTTAATTAAGCCCCTGCTCTCATACTTCCTGATAAGGGCTGAAAAACCCTCCATGCAGATAAGAAATAAATAAGATGAGAGGGGATCTCCTTGACGCAAACCCCTCCTTGGCACTATGCTCCCAAATTCCTTACCGCCATGATTTATTTTGTAATGGGCCGTCGTTACACATTGCATAAAAAGGTTGATAATCGCATTATCGAACCCCATTTTGCGTAAAGTCGCTTGTAGAAAATTCCACTCCACCCGGTCATAGGCTTTACTCATGTCAAGCTTGAGTGCCATCCAACCTTTTTTGCCCTTTGTTTTCCTCTTCATATAATGCATAATCTCGTAAGATATCATTATGTTGTCAGAGATCAATCGTCCAGGGATAAAAGCACTCTGCGTTTCTGAGATAACATTATCAATCACGCTTTTTAAACGATTCGCCAACACCTTAGAAGCTATCTTGTAACTTACATTGCATAGAGATATAGGCCGAAGGTCAGCCATAGACTTAGGGTTTTTCTTCTTTGGGACAAGGACGATATTTGTGTCCGTGAACTTGTCTTCGAAACTCCCTGTGTCGAACAAATCCCTTACCATTTTTACAATATCGCCACCAACAATGCTCCAATACTTCTGGTAAAAACCTGGACTTATGCCATCCGGGCCAGGAGATTTTTCCGGATGCATGTGAAAGAGAGCATGTTTGACCTCATGATCTTCAACTGGCTCCAGTAACAAAACATTTTGAGCTGGTGTAATTGAGCAAGGAATGCAATTGACCACTTCACCCCAAATTGAGTTTGCCGTTTGGAACAACTCGTCGAAATAATTAATCATTACTTCCTCTAAACCTCCTTCCCAATCAACCTCCTCTCCCTCCTTGTTGAGCAAAGAATGAACCAGATTACTTTTCCTTCGAACTTTTGTCGTTGCATGAAAGAATTTACTATTTTGGTCACCCTCCTTTAGCCACAATTGCTTGGACCTTTGCTTTCAAAAAGACTTCCTGTTGTGTTAGAATTTCTGTTAACTCCTTGTTTGCTCCCTGGTGCCTTTTAATTGCTTCAATATCTCTGCTACCTTTCGTACGTCTTATCAGATCCTTACATCGAGAAATTCTTTTCTTAAAATTTCCAGTGAAGTCTTGGCCCCATGCTGAGACATCTTCCAGACACCTACTAACTTTTATTTGAAACGCCTCGTTTTGATGGTGAAAGGCAGAGTGTGTAAACTTGTAACACTATAACTAAAGTAACTCAACTAAAGGAAAAGATACTTAACCGAAAGACAATCAAGAACAAGAAGCCACAAAGAAATCGACAGTAAATGAAGACAAGGTAATTGATACAATTCAACATGTTAACTATGATCAAGCCAAGAAGAAATCATTGAGAGAAGTTCAAATCAAAGTTGTTCATGCCTCAGTGATTTGAAAAGACAAGAATCAAGATCATAACTATCAGTATCAATAAGACAAATTGATTTCAAGTGAACAAGAAGGAAAGCAAACATTGGAAAGCTACATTACTAATTGAATATGGTAATTTATTCAAGAAGCAAAAACTCTATCAAGACTAGTCACTTATGAACCAGACCAGTGCATCAAGTGTCAGGACATTGATAGCAAGTTTATGTCAATAATAAAGATCCATGTTCAAGAGCTTGGTGAAGAATAAAGAAGACATGAAGATATCACAAGTTCAAGATGTGCATTGAAGTTTCAAGTTGAAGACCAGAATATTCTCTAAGTACTAAATATTCTAGATGTCCAAGTAGAATATTTCTAAGTAGAAGTTCTACTTAGAAATTCGAGATGACTAAGTAGAAATTCTCAAGTAGAAGTTCTACTTAAGGTGCAGTTTCAACATGACACATGGCATCTTCTGATTGGCAGATTTCCAAGCTTTCAAGATAAGACAAGATTTATGTGGACATCATTGGGCCACGTATATCTTAGTCTTTGAAGACTACAGGACATAGATTACATGTAGTATAAATAGAAGTACTTGTGTAATGTTTCAAGAGAGCAATTTTTGAGAGAAACACATGTAAAAGAGAGAGAGTGTATTCACAGAGCTTAGCATCATTCACTACTCTCTGAACTTATGTTATACTTTGTAATGAATGTTGTAGCAACCACTTCAAGTTATATATAAGACATATATTCCTTGAATCTGTGTGTTCATTTATTGCATCGTATTTATTGCTTATCAAATTCGAAAAGTTGTATTCATCCCCCCTCTACAACACATTTGGACCTAACAATTGGTATCAGAGCGGATGTTTAACACACAAAACATAGATCCTTGTGTTTGGTAGAAGATTCGTGAGTTTTCATTTTCTAGATCTACTTTTCGAAAATTCTCGAAAAGTGAGCTTTAATTCGTTTGTAGTGAAAACTCATCCGAAGAAAATTATTTAAATACTCCAGGTGTGATTATTTAGCTTGGGTGTATTTTAATTAATTTTTGTGAATTAATCTGGGTACTTTGATATTTGGTGTTCTTGAGTGTTCATCATTTGTTCTTATTAAAGAAGACAACCCAACAACTTTTTAATTTCCTTTTCAAAAAGATATAAAGTGAAAAAGGTGTTTTTGGACTTTTGATATTATTCACGGCCGAAAGCATATCAGAAGACATTAAGTACCTAGCACGTGGGTTAGGTGATTTAGGTGAGTAAAGCCTCAAAAGTCAGAAAGGTGTTAAAGAGATAATATTGTTTATTCAATATTAAAGTGACCTGCAGCAAATTTATTCCAAGGACAAAAGTTCTACATAGAGTTTCTACTTGAGATTTTCTACATAGAAATTCGACTTGGATAATTTCTACTTGGTGAAGTTCGACTTGAACAAAAATTTCTACTTAGAGAAATTTCGACTTAGGCAGAAGTTCTACATATATATTCTACATAGCCTAGTCTTGGGTTCTTAGAAACTTTTGGTGACCAGAATTAAAATGGCTCCTAAAAATGCATTCAAGATCCCAATGTTCAATCGAGATCGCTATGAAGAATGGGTTTTCAGAATGAGACTCTACTTAGAGACAGTTAACCCTGAATATCTAGAAGTCCTTGACAAGGGTAAATTTGTTCCAATGGTGGCTATTCCTGAACGTACGGAAGGAGCCGAGGTTATACCATCTCGGTCTGAGCCTAAAAAGGCAGCGGACTTTTCAGATGCTGACAAGGAGCAAATAGCTTATGATACTTCCGTACGACAAACCTTGATGGAATCCCTTGATCATGAAATGTTCAACATAGTCAAAGGTCTGACTACAACAAAGAAGATTTGGGACAAGATAGAAGTTGTCATGGAAGGATCTGCAGAGGTTAGAAGCAACAAGACACTTATACTCAAGATGGAGTATGACACCTTCAGAATAAGAAAAGGAGAAGGCATAACAGACGTCTATCTAAGATTCAGTCAGTTGGTATTGGATTTGAATCTGAGAGGTGTAACTCTCCCCATGGTTGAGACCAATACGAGATATCTGAGGAACCAGCCAAAGAGCATTGAACATAGGGTCTACGCAGTAAGAGAAACCAGAGATTTGAATACAACTTCTCTGGAAGAATATTATGGAATACTAAAGACCTATGAGCTGGAGACACTTCAAGATCAAGCATGGGACAATGATTCAAAAGGAAAAGAAACTGCATCAGGATTAGTTGCTGATGAGGAAGAGTCTAAGAAGGCAATGATTGCAGAAAAGTCTAAATCATCACCTGCACCACATCAAGTTGATAATGATGACGAGTGCACATCTAACAGTGATGATGACTACTTCACCCAAGAAGAGCTGGACAACATGGACGATAGTGTCGTGGCATACATGGCAAGGAAGTTCAGCAACATGAGATTCAGAAAGAGCAACCGACCTCAGAGAAATTCTTCATCTTACTATCGGGTTGCTAGGGGTGGTGGTAGTTCGTCAGGCTACAAAGGTAAAGGCAAGAGTACCAGCTACAAATCTCCTTTGGATTTCAAAATGAAGTTCAAATGCTATAACTGTGGTGAAGCTGGACACTTTGCTACGGACTGCAAAAAGCCTAAACAGACTTATCCAACAGAGACATATGAAGCCCTCAAAAGCAAGTATGAATCGCTGGTGAAGGAAAGACATGGAAAAAGAGCTTTATTAGTAACAGAAGGAAGAGCTTGGGATGATTCAGATGAGGAAGATGTTACTCATGTAGCAAACTTTGCCCTCATGGCTGAGACATCAGAGGAACCAGAGGTACCAGTTCTAACCCTTAAAGTAGAAATGTCCATTGATGATTATAAGGAACAGAACGGGGCTCTTAGCGAAGAGATCTATATGTTGTGAAAAAGCCTAGACACTTCTCAAAAGGAACAGAAAACACTTGTCGCCAAAAGCAGAATGCTTGAGGCAAAAGTGGAAGAGTTAGAGGCTGCTTGCACTGTAGATACTTCCCTAAGAGATTTTATTAAATCTTTGGAACACAAGCTCATCCTTAAGGGAGAAATAGAAGCATGTCTTAGGAACAAACTAGTTGAGTTAGAAATTAAATGCGAAGCTTACAAACTAGCTGCTAGTAAAGTGTATGTAGATAACGACACATTTAAGAAGATAACTGGAATAGGTATAGGACTTGACTATTCTAACTTATCTAAGAAAGAAGGGAAGAGACCTATCGACACTAGTTCCAGTGACCTTAAAAAGGAAATTCCTAGCATTCTTAAATCTACTATCAAACCTATCTTCAAACACCTTGTTCCTCAATTAGAAGAAGAGACTGAATTAATAGCTAGATATGAGATTGAGATGGAAGATCGCCAGGAAGTACAACCTATAACTCCTATAAAACAAGTTAAAATCAATTTCCCTAGAGATGAATCTAGAGCAGGAATAGGAGCTAAGGTTGTTAAACAACAAGGTAAGAAAGAAAAAGGCATAAAAGAGGTTAAGGCTGAACGAATAAAGAAAGCATGTTATCACTGTAAATCTACTGAACATCTTTCTTATGCATGTAAAGCTAACATAAATGTTCCTGCTGCACATGCCATGCCTGCCACACATACGATGATTAATCTGCATCAGAATCATGCACAATGTGGTCAACCTAATTGTATGCCATGCACTTTTAACATCATGCAAACTTTTGTGAATTTAATGAATGCATCTAGCCAGTCATGCTCAAATACTGCTGCTAGTTCAAACATCAAAAAGAAGCATGTGAGAGCCAAGACTGTCAGTCCTCCTAAAGTTAGGAGTGACAAACCTTCTCCTTAGACTGACAAATCTGTCAAGTCTGAGAAAGGAAAGGAGAAAGTCGAAAGCTCTAGTAATGATAATAAAAGTGCATCTCCTGTTGTTAAATCTGTTGATTCTCGATCTTATAGAAAAGCCGGGCCCAATCAAAGTTGGGTTCCGAAGAACGTCTAATCAATCTGTCATTGCAGGGCATTAAGCAGAATAGAAATAAAGTTATATGGGTGCTAGACAGTGGAGCATCGAGGCATATGACTGGAAACAAGTCCCTGCTTACAGAGTTGGTTATGAAGGCTGGCCCTTATGTTACCTTTGGAGATGACAGCATAGGTGTGACAAAGGGATATGGCAAACTGAAGACTGGTAATGTCATCATTGAAGATATTTCCTATGTTGAGGGACTGAAGCACAATCTGTTGAGTATCAGTCAATTCTGTGACAAAGGTTACGAAATTGTCTTCAACAAGAAAGGTGTATCAATCACTCACATCAAGGAAGGCTCATTGGCTTTGAGAGGAGTTCAAAAGGCAGATCTTTTTGTTGCGGACATGGATTCAGCAAATCAGAATGAGGTCACCTGTTTCTACAGCAGAGCTTCGGATGATGAAAGCTGGTTATGGCACAAAAAGCTATCTCACTTAAACTTCAAAACGATGAATGCTCTCGCGAGACGAGAATTGGTGAGAGATCAACCTCAAATGGAGTTCGCCCCTAAAGGACTCTGTGAAGCTTGTGAAATGGGAAAGTCGAAGCGAGCATCGCATAAAAGCAAAGAAATTTCTAGTATTACTGAGCCACTGCAACTTCTTCATATGGATTTGTTTAGCCCAGTGAATGTCTTATCTTTGTCTAGGAAAAGATATGCATTGGTAATCGTGGATGATTTTTCCAAGTATACATGGGTTTTGTTCGCAATGACGAAAGACGAAGTACCTTTCCTAATCATTGATCACATCACTCAAATTGAGAATGTTTCAACACTTATTGTGAAGACGATTAGATCAGACAATGGCACTGAATTCAAAAACGCAGTGCTGAATGACTTCTGTGTATCTAAGGGAATACGTCGTCAGTATTCATCCCCGAGAACTCCACAGCAAAATGGAGTAGTTGAAAGGAAGAATAGAACATTGGTTGAAGCAGCAAGAACTTTGTTGTATGATTCGAAACTTCCTCTGTACTTCTAGGCAGAAGCAGTGAGTACCGTCTGTTACACTCAAAATAGAACCTTGATCATAAAAGATAAAGAAAAGACACCATGTGAGCTAATGAACAGCAGAAGACCAACAATCAAATACTTTCATGTCTTTGGAGCAAAATGCTATGTACTTATAGATGATGAAAATCTAGGCAAGTTTGCAGCAAAAGCTCGTGAAGGAATCTTTGTTG
This sequence comes from Kitagawia praeruptora, assembly GCA_037693485.1. Lineage (NCBI taxonomy): Eukaryota > Viridiplantae > Streptophyta > Magnoliopsida > Apiales > Apiaceae > Kitagawia > Kitagawia praeruptora. Next base: position 48,784,654 of record CM075348.1, on the reverse strand, counting down.
GTTACTCCACAGATGTGGTGGTAGCTTATAGGGTGTTCTTAGTGAATGATCGAAAAGTGACTGAAAGCTACAACGTCAGATTCGACGATACAAACTCCCATCAATTTCTAGAGATTCTAGTGAACCTGAGTCCCTAAAATTTCAGAATCTGGACTTGGATGAACTTGAAGATGAACCTGAGTTAGTTGTCCCATTAAATGTTCCAAGTGTACATGAAGAACCTGAGTCTAGTGGACAATCTAATTCTACAAGATCAGAAGAGACTTCTTCAGTACGAACCGGCAACAACTCAGGGGGAGTAAATAGCAGCTCAAGTACAAGTGTTCAAGGCTCGAGACGAGATGACACTAGTTCTGTAGGAGCTGGCACTAACTCAGGGGGAGTTAGTGAAAATAATCAAAGTAGTCAACACCACAACTCAGAAAGTCAAGCTGAATCATCAAGACAATTTCCAAGAGAACGGGTATGGAATAGAGACCATCCGTTTGAATTAATTATTGGTGATCCAGATGCTGGTGTGACTACTAGAAGAACTGCAAGAGCTGACCTGGCTAATATTTGCTTATATTCTAGGTTCTTATCCAAGCTTGAACCTAAAGAAATAGAAGAAGCTCTTGGTGATGCTGATTGGGTAATTGCAATGCAAGAGAAACTCAATCAGTTTGAAAGGCAGAAAGTTTGGAAACTGGTAACCCGACCAAAGAACATATCAGTAATTAGAGCTAGGTGGGTATTCAGAAATAAAATGGATGAAAACGGACTTGTAACACGAAACAAGGCTCGTTTGGTTGCAAAAGGTTAATCTCAGCGAGAAGGAATTGATTATGATGAGACCTATGCACCGGTTGCAAGACTTGAGGCAGTCAGGATGTTCTTGGCATTTGCAGCACATAAGAATTTCAAGGTTTTTTAGATGGATGTGAAAAGTGCCTTCCTGAACGGAGAGTTAGAAGAAGAAGTGTATCTGGAACAGCCGCCTGGCTTCATTGATCCAGGACTTGTAGATTTTGTGTATCTTCTCTTCAAATCTGTCTATGGCCTCAGGCAATCCCCAAGGCGATGGTATGAAACCCTATCCTTATTCTTAATTGAAAGTGGTTTTACTAGGGGAGTAATTGATAAAACATTGTTCTATAAAAATGTAAAGAATGATTTAATACTTGTTCAAGTCTATATGGACGATATTATTTTTGGGTCATCTAATGAGCGCTTGTGCGAGAAATTTGCTAAGCTAATGCAGGAAAAATATGAGATGAGCATGATGGGAGAGCTGTCCTTCTTCCTTGGATTACAGATCAGTCAGAGAAAAGATGGTATCTTTATCTGTTAATCCAAGTACGTTAGAGATTTACTCAAGAAGTACAATCTAGAAGATGCATCAGCAGCTAAGACTCCCATGGCAACAGCCACGAAGCTTGATGAAGACAAATCAGGTAAACCAGTTGACATCACAAGCTATCGAGGTATGATTGGCTCACTTCTCTATTTAGCTGCAAGTAGACCCGATATAATGTTTGCAACTTGTTTATGTGCAAGGTTCCAAGCGGATCCTACAGAATCACATCTCGTAGCCGTCAAAAGAATTTTTAGGTATCTCAAGGGCACACCAAATCTAGGGATTTGGTATCCAAGAGATACAGGTTTTAATCTAATTGGCTATTCGGATTCAGACTATGTAGGTTGCAGGATTGATAGGAAAAGCACATCTGGTGCTTGTCAATTTCTTGGCAGAAGATTGGTGTCCTGGCAAAGTAAAAAGCAACATACAGTATCTACTTCTACTGCTGAAGCTGAGTACATTGCTGCTGGAAGCTGTGTAGCTCAAATATTGTGGATGAGAAACCAATTGAAAGATTATGGCATGGAGCACAAGAAAATTCCAATTATGTGTGACAACACAAGTGCCATTGCCATAACCAACAATCCTGTAGATCACTCAAGAACCAAGCACATCGACATCAGGTATCACTTCATAAGAGAACATGTCGAGGAGGGAACTGTGGAGCTACATTTTGTGCCCACAATGCAACAAATTGCAGATATATTCACCAAACCTCTTGACGAAGTAACATTCAATAGATTAGTTGGTGAATTGGGAATGCTTAACACAAGTTAGTAAAGCCTCCTATCTGTAAAATCCAGATTTTTTATGTGCAAGCTACTTAATCATTATGTGCTTAGACTTTAAAATGCCTAATTAATGATTGTTATAGGTTGCATATAGTGTTATTTTACATGAATTCATTGTGTTTTAAGTGTATTTAATAGTACAAATCTTTGAATTTATGCTTGTTAGATTGCATGAACATAGGGGGAGTTAAATTCATAGTATTCCAAATTTTGCATGATTTTTAGATGAATTTACCTGTGTTTTTCATGTAATTAGAGGCTTTAGAATTATCAAGGAATGTTTTAATTATGTCATATATTAAATTATTCTAAGTTTCTTCAAAATTTCGAGTTAGTTTCTATCTCGAAACTCATCTCGAAATTCGACTTGGATTTCGATTTGAGCTTCCAGAGTGAAGTTTTGAAAATTCCAAATCTGGGAAGATTTTCGAGTTAGTGTCTATCTCGAACTTCATCTCGAAACTCGACTTAGGGTTCGAGTTCGAGTTACCAGTGCCTAGTTTTATCTTCAAAATATTCGAGATAAGGTCTATCTCGAACTTTATCTCGAAGTTCGAGATAAGGTTCTACTTGAGGGGATATTTTGAAAAGATCTTCTGAGAAAACTTCGAGTTAATCTATATCTCGAAACTTATCTCGTATTTCGACTTGATGTTCGAGATCAAGTTCTCAGTTGGTTACAGGGATTTTTTTTTTGAGTTAACTCCTAACTCGAAACTTATCTCGACTGTCGACTTGAAGTTCGAGATAGGTTTCCCTGGTTGTTTTTGCTGCTTAAATGGTTCAAGTGTTTTATTCGAGTTAGCATCTATCTCGAACTTCATCTCGAAGTTCGACTTAATGTTCGAGATAATGTTCGACTTAGGTTTTCCCTGTATGTACTCAGTGTTTTCCATTTTTTTTACAGGGTCACTTTTGTCATTTCACAATCATGTCTATATATACATCTCTAACTCGATTCATTTTTACCTAATTAAACTTTTACAGCAGCCTCCACCCACTCAGGCGATTTCATCTTACAAACCCCTGTTCGTTATGTTTGTGATTAAACTCGTACAGACCACGAATTACTGCCAATTTTAGACTTCTATTATCTGTGTGTGGTCATAAATCTCTGTGTTTGTGTGTTTATGTAACTGTTCATCTTCTCTATTCTCTATATATACACACGCATATACACACACGATTTCACTGGTACACACACACGCATACACATCTCCATTGATTATTGAAGATTTAGTAATTGGCTTGTAATATTCGCCTCTAATTGATTATTGGTTATATCCCGTAGTTTAATTTCTCAGAGTGATTCTTGGTCTTCTCGATAAATTAAAAGGGCTATAACTTTGGTTTCTTTAATTGATTGTTTTTCGAAAAAAAAATATATCATTTTTTAAGGAAAAACATTTAATTAAAATGGCTCACCAATTTTCACTTGCCAAAAATAATTTTTACAACATCTCTACGGAAATTGGTGATCAACTCCCGCGCTTTAAGTTTTGGGTACGATTTCTTAATTTGTACTCCAAGGCTAGCTTAGCTTTTACTGCTAAACCCACACTGGTACATGATGCTTTACAGCAATTATGGACTAGTGCGGTTACCTTTGGGAGCAAATCTACCCCCTATGGTTTCAGGTTTACCTTGGCGGGTCAAGAATATGAGGTGACAGAGGAAATTTTCAACAGGGTTCTGGGATTCCCGGTCAAAAATGTTTATGATCCCGAACCTACAGCGGCAGAACGCCTCACATTCTTTGAAGAAATAGGATGTTATCCTCCGACTAGCAAGATCACTTCAAATATCCAGAAACAATTCTTTCATGTGGAATGGAATTATTTTTTCGAGGCCATCACAAGATGTTTTCGGGCACGCGAAAAAGATTATCATCAGATTCCAATTCCCATGCAAATCTTTGGAGTTGCACTAGCGCGTGAACTGAATATCAATTATGGACGCATAGTTCTCTCCGAGATAGTGACTACAATCGGATCTACTGCAAGCAGATATCTCACTAAAACTGATGTTGTATGCTGGTATCCTCGTTTCTTACAAATGCTTATTAATCATTTAATACCGAGGGATGCTCTTGCTGTTAGACAGAGTTTTGCCAGAAGTCCAACATCTGCACCACTAGGGATGGGCACTAAGTCACTTACTACAATTGCCAATCAGGATAAACATCACGGTAAAGCGATGTCAATTCCTGACAACATTCAACTGTGGCGTTCGTATGATGCAGGAGTTACTACTTTGGCGGAACCATCGCAAGTATCGTCATATGCTCAGAATCCGTCTGCTCATGCCGAAGCATTTGAAGGGATTCCTGATGAGCAAAGTAATGATGAACAAGGTAATGAAGAAGGTAATCTCTCTCTGTATACTACTCAAACTTCTTCCTCTAAATCTGATTCCGTTACCCAAGTGACTGCTAGCCCGCAGGATCTATCCCAGGGTGAGAGCTATATTTCTGAGTCTGACACATATTCTTATTCTCCTTCACCTCTGTTAACGGAAGCTAAAAAGCCAATATCTGTAGATTTAGAAGAGAATTCTGAGCGTGAACCCGAAGTGCAACCACTTATTCGGAAGAAAGCAAAAATTTTTCATGCTGCCACTTCAACAGCCCAGTCCAAACCTAGTGTGTCACACCAAACCACTCCACCTCACGAGAGTGGTTCTCCCCTTGCACAGTCTGCACATAGGGAGTTTGGTGAGGATCTTGAACCTTTTGAAGATACTGTTGCTTCAAAAGGAAATGAAGCCTTAAGAGCTTCAGTAGTACCTTCACCGGTACGTACTGATGCTGCAAAGATGATCGGTTCTGATGTTGTACAAGAACACTTTGCAGCCTCTCAACCTGAGATTCCAACTCAGGAAACAACAGGAACAGATCCTATAACTGCAAATTATTTTTCTTATCCAGTTTCTGCAGGTACTGCTTCTTATTTTGGATCTATTATTGAAGACATACACGAGCGTGAGACAGGGAGTGTGTGTGAGAGTTTAGGGAGAGAGGGACCTTCATTTTTAAGGCCCGAAACCGAGCGCCAAATACTAACAGAACCAGTATTAGAGCGAGGTCACCTAAGCCAAACACCGTCCCTTAATATTCAATATCTTGATACACGTATGACATCAATGGAAGATTAAATGAGGCAGTTCGGGCAATCGATGGGGCAGTTAGGGATCAATATTGGAGATAATCAAAGGGCTCTTGATGACTACGCAACACGCATGGCAAGTCAAGCTACAGCATTTGATGTCTTGACAAATAAGGTCAATGACTTGGGCCATGCTGGTGGTGTTTTGGGAAGCACTCTGAATGAAAGAATGGGAGCAGTGGAGTCTACAATGCATACAATGACCGTGGAGATCAGTAAAATGATGTTTGCAGTCAGGAGTTTTGTGCCCCCAGAGTGTTTCGAGTCGGAATACAATCAACCTTCCCTCGATGATGGTGCTGGTGGTGCTAGTGGAGCTGGAGCCTCTGGTTCTGGTTTTGGTGGTTCCTATGCTGCTGGTGAATTTGGAGAGCAAGGTGGTGTTCAGGATAACTCACCTAAGGGGGAGAGTGGAAAGGAGACGAGACAGCAGGGAGTTCACATCGAAGAAATTCAAGAACAGGCTGATCTTGTCAAAGAAAAAGAAAGTGAGCCGGTTGTTGATGAAGAGGCTTTGAGGAAGAGAAAGGGTAAGGCTAAGACGATGGAGGTTGAGCAAGATGAACCATTCATTGATCTGAGTCATCATCAAGAAAAAGTACAGGAGGTACTTGATTCAGACTCTGATATGGAGGACGTACCTTTAGCACATGCTATAAAAAGATCTTTGAAGGAACAAGGTGGAGGTGCTGGGATGTCTTCCGGAAAGCCTGAAGAAATTCTTGTTGATGAGGAGACTCTGAAATCTCAACAGTTAGCCTTGGAACAAGCTCAGTTCCATAAAATGAAGTTGATGCAAGAACATGCTGCGTTCCTTGAAAAGAAAGTAGAGCTCAAAGGGAAGCAGTATGATCATGAGCTTGCAAGGTTAGCTGATCCTCAAGTTGATTTGGACAAGAGAAGGATTGGACAAAAGTGGGATAATGCAAGAAAGATTTTGATGGGATCTTGTGCGAAAGGAGTTAACAACAAGGAGGCAGATGACTTGTTCTACAACTTGAACTTGCAGAATCCACTGACTGCGAACTACATAAGTGCGTTGAAGAACATAATTTCTAAAGTCAGGGTTGGATACAATGCAATGGCTAAAGAGTGGCAGGTTATCTTGTCTTTAGTAGAAGGAATCCCGATGTCTTTCCTGTATGTGGATGATCATTTCATCTCGAGAAGATCTGCGTCAGAGTTGTTCTTGCTAGCAACAAAAATTCAATACTCTCAATCTGAGGAGCTTAGCATTCTGTCTAGGGATCAGTTAATGCAGCTAGCAGAGGACAAGGGTCCAGAATTCTCAGCATATCCTGATGTTGTCCGAATGGTAGTAGATGGGAAGATGAAGAGGGTAAGTATGGACGAAAATGATTTAATGAATCTTTCAGTGGAATCTCTCAAAGCTGTCTGTAGACAATTGATGAGCAAGGGATTTACCTCTGAAATTAAAGAAAAGTCGGTGAAGATCATTGAAAGAATCATATTCAAGAAGAGCAATGAAATATGGAAGTGTGATATTATTTCTCCAAACCCTCTAGATAATGTGAAGATTGAGCCGGAGCTAATGGAGAAGAAATGGAATATTCTTCAAGCAATGAAAAATGTAGATGAAGCTCTGACTCTTCCGTCTGGATCACCGGGACAAGGAGAAATAAGGGAGGCAATTGGTGTTCCAGGAAGAGATAGTGTATACTGGATACACGCATATGTCGATGACACAGCTGATGCTTTGGCATTCATAGACGCAGACCAGAAACAAACACTCTTGCATATGAGTAGAACATGGCTGTTACAGACTCAAGATGCTGCATTTCTGGAGAGAGTTTTAGATGTGTTCAAATGGGGCGAAGTGGAGAATGAGTATGTGGAAGAAAAGCAGAGACTCATGAGTTACTTGTCTGAGGTAGTGGTGGAAAAGAAGCGGATGGAGCGAGAGGCGGCTAGTGTCTACAATACTAACCGTGTCAAGGGCTATCCCAAAATGATCTATTGTCAGTTTAAAGCTGATAAAGCTCATTGGAAACCTCAGCTCATAATGAAGAACTTTGAGGACATTCCAAAGATCAGGACTACTCAGGAGGTGGACAAACTCAGAAGGCTTTTCAGACATCCTTATCCATAGCCAAAGAATCCTCTAGAAATGGAAGCAGTAAGTTTGTTGAATGCTAGGTGGGAGCAGCTTCGTGATCCAGTATATAAGAAAGAACAGCAGCAGAAAGAGAAGCGCAGAAAGCAGGAAGAGGAGAATCGCCAAGCTGCTGAAGCTAGGAAGAGGAAACGGAATTAGGATTAAAGGTCAGAGTGGTGTGAACTTGAAGTTGGAAAACCTTCATATCTTTCAGTTGCTTTAACTCACTTGAGGAAAATTCACCTCAGAGTGGATCCAATAAGGTGATACAAGTTTGACTAAAAGGTATGAAATAATCCAGGTGATAGGAATTACTCAAATGATCTTTAATTCGAAGTTCGAATTCTGTTTCTAGTTTAAGTTCTTTTTATTGTTTTCCAAGTACATTTCAATTGTAATTTATTCAAGACTTTAATGTTAGTTATCTTTTCTCGTCTCATTGTTTAGTTGAGTTATCCTTCTTTAATTTGAATGTCATTGTTAGACAGTCAAATAGGGGGAGATTGAAAGGCAGAGTGTGTAAATTTGTAACACTATAACTAATGTAACTCAACTAAAGGAAAAGATACTTAACCGGAAGACAATCAAGAACAAGAAGCCACAAAGAAATCAACAGTAAATGAAGACAAGGTAATTGATACAATTCAACATGTTAACTATGATCAAGCCAAGAAGAAATCATTGAGAGAAGTTCAAATCAAAGTTGTTCATGCCTCAGTGATTTGAAAAGACAAGAATCAAGATCATAACTATCAGTATCAATAAGACAAATTGATTTCAAGTGAACAAGAAGGAAAGCAAACATTGGAAAGCTACATTACTAATTGAATATGGTAATTTATTCAAGAAGCAAAAACTCTATCAAGACTAGTCACTTATGAACCAGACCAGTGCATCAAGTGTCAGGACATTGATAGCAAGTTTATGTCAGTAATAAAGATCCATGTTCAAGAGCTTGGTGAAGAATAAAGAAGACATGAAGATATCACAAGTTCAAGATGTGCATTGAAGTTTCAAGTTGAAGACCAGAATATTCTCTAAGTACTAAATATTCTAGATGTCCAAGTAGAATATTTCTAAGTAGAAGTTCTACTTAGAAATTCGAGATGACTAAGTAGAAATTCTCAAGTAGAAGTTCTACTTAAGGTGCAGTTTCAACATGACACATGGCATCTTCTGATTGGCAGATTTCCAAGCTTTCAAGATAAGACAAGATTTATGTGGACATCATTGGGCCACGTATATCTTAGTCTTTGAAGACTATAGGACATAGATTACATGTAGTATAAATAGAAGTACTTGTGTAATGTTTCAAGAGAGCAATTTTTGAGAGAAACACATGTAAAAGAGAGAGAGTGTATTCACAGAGCTTAGCATCATTCACTACTCTCTGAACTTCTGTTATACTTTGTAATGAATGTTGTAGCAACCACTTCAAGTTATATATAAGACATATATTCCTTGAATCTGTGTGTTCATTTATTGCATCGTATTTATTGCTTATCAAATTCGAAAAGTTGTATTCACCCCCCCTCTACAACACATTTGGACCTAACAGATGGGTCCTCCATGAATCCTCAACAATCTGCCAACAAACTGGTTCTCTTAACCAGGCATTTTCAAATTTCAGCTTCCTTGATCTTGGGGTAGTATTCACGGTGATAGGCTCCAGAAATATTGGGCAATGATCCGACGTTGAGATTTCCAGATTAACCAGCTTAGCATCAACGAAAACCTTTGTCCATGATCTAGAAACTAAAGCCCTATCCAATCGAATTTCAGTCCATCTAGACGTACCGTGGCCTCTTTCCCACGTAAAGGGATACCCTTGTAACTCCATATCTTTTAACTCACACTCATCTATTACTTCTTGGAAACCCTGAATCAACCATTGAGGATATAATCTGCCGCCCCTTTTATCGGCTTGCCCGAGAACGTTGTTCATATCTCATATCAAACACCACGGTAATTGACTTTGAGATCTTAAATAACGAATAAGATCCTATGTCTGTCTTCTTTTCGTTCTATCAGGCTCCCCATACAGACCAGTTAGCCTAAATTGCCTCCACCCTTGTACTTTCACTACCACATCTATATGATTGTTGTTGAACGATTGCACCTCCATATCCCCTATATTCCTCCATAACATCGCTAGACCTCCTCCCTGGCCTTGACAATCAACAGCCACCATCCCTTCAAATCCCATAAACCTTTTTGCTTTTTCAACTCTGTCTTTTTTGTAAAGTGTTTCACAAAGGAAAACAATATTGGGTTTCTTTTGGATAACCAGATCCTTTAGGAATTGAAAAGCCCATGGGGTCCCAAGCCCATGGCAATTCCAGCTGATAGTACTCATTATGGTAGGCGAGCATCCCCTTGGATACTCGCCTCTGGTCCGTTTTTTGAAACTCCATATTCATTTGGACTTATTTGCTCGATCCGGTTATTGTTTCCATCCCCATCTGAATCCATAGCAATTTCTGTATGAAAGCCCACATATTGGATTGGGCCCAGTCCATCTTCAGCTCTACGTCTTTTACTTTCCATGATAACCACTTCTTTTTTAGGATTTTCTTTAGTTGGCACACTGTAGTCGTGCTGATATTTTATTATCTGGTTTGCATTTTTTGCTAGCTTTTGAGTACTCCTGTTGCCATGATCCTCGTGGGAAGTGTCAAATGTACTCTTTTGAGGATTCCTGTTTCCACTGTCTTCGTGGTTAGTGTCAATCTGCATGCTTTGTTGTATGAGGTACATGCCCTGATTACTACTTTCCGTCTTTTGATTTCGTTGACTTGCCTCCGGTGGCGTAAACCGGTGACCTTCCTCTAGAGTATTCTTTAGCCATGTAGCTCCAATTTGTTTGACTTGTCTTTTAAACGGTGCTCGCATCCATGAGCCATATGGTTTCACGATTTCGTGTTCTGGAGTCTCGAAAAAATGAGAGCTTAGTTTTTCAGAGTGTCCTAGAAGCCCACAGATAAAGCAGAAGGTTGGGACGTTCTCATATTTGAAATTTATCCAGTAAGCTTCATCACCTGCCTTTCTTATCTTCATTCTTCATTTCAATGGCTTAGATAAGTCAATCCTAACTCTCACGCGCATATACTCACGCCATACACTTTCGAAGTTACTTGAGCATGATTGCACAAAACTTCCAATGTAGTTAGCAACCTCCCTTATAATTCTTTCTGACATAAATCCTACCTTTAAGTCATGTATTTGGACCCAAATGTCTATTGAGTTCAGATTCACTGTCTTCGGGTTATCTCCTTCCTTTAAACGAGACATGATAAGTGCTTTTCTATTGAATGACCATGGGCTTCCTTCCATCACTCTCTGCACGTCCAGTTCATGAAAGAATTGAAAGAGGAATAAATTGACTTCCAATTCCTTTATGTATACTCCTCTCCCGGGATTCCACAAAGCTGCCATCGTCTGTTGCATTGCTGGGAAGTCTACCTGTCCTACTGTGATGAAACGGGCTACAATACATAGCTTAGCATCGTAGCCTGAAAAGTATTGAATGTTGGCTTGTATCTCTTCTTCCTCAACAGCCAACGCTTCTTCATCCTCCCCTTCCAGAGATATACTATTCATAGCCTCACTAAGACTGCTTGAAGACGCCATGTGATTTTGATAGACTAATGACCAAAGACTCTTAACATAAGACTGAGACAAACATGTCAATAGACAAAGACTAGCAATACCATGTCAATAGACAAGACTCATATGTCAATAGACAAGACTTCCAATTTTACAAACTTTATATATGCTTGATGTAATGAAAGTGAATAGGACGGGAAATGGGAAAGGCGGAAAAGGAATAAAGTGGAAGTCCAGTTAATATCTTCGTGTATGTATGTATGTATGAAAGTTATTTAAGCTGAGAAACAAGTTTGCTAAATGACAATACATAAGCAAGGAAGTAAGGGTAGGTGTGTAACTATAAATTTCGGATGTGTATATATTACCATCCACAAATATTATAATATGACATTTATTTTAATTTTAAAATTTATATTTATAATAATAATGTTTTAATAAAACAATCTAGCAATATGGTTATAGAAATTAGAAATTTGTTGCACTCGGTTGTATGGTTATAATAATAATGTGGGTCTTGCTCAAATAAGAACCCCAACTATTCTCATCCACCCATTTTCATAGCTTACACTCATCTCCCACCACTCATTCATTTAAAAAAAAATTAACATTTTAGCACTGCATCTCCATCCGTTCACCACCACTGGCCACTGGCCACCGACGACTGCCATTTCCGGCGACCACAATCTCCGGCAACCACCGGTAATCACCACCGCCATCATGAAAATCACCATTGTTCATAATAAAATTACCATCGACGAACAAAAAATCACCAACTTCTCCTTCGAAATTTCAACCATATTCCACCATCATCTCCCACTACAAACCATCTCTATTTTACATAATCACTGAACAACTAAAAAATCACCAAAAATCAACAAAAAGTAGCAAAAAAATTATGAAAATCACTAGATTTTCAACCAAAATCACCACCTAGGTTATTTAATCCAGGTACAGAAGCTAACATTTTACAGATCTGATATTTTCCGAAGTTTGGTTGTAAAATATCTGTAAGAAAGAGAGATAATCGCCGGAATTGATGGAATGACGCTTAGAGTTTGTGTTGGTGGTCGGATGCTACTGGTGATGGAGGCCGGAGGTTGCTGGTGGTTGGTGATTTGTGTTGCTTGTCTCATATTTGTGTAATTTGGTGTGTGATTGTGTGTAATTGTGTGCATCAAAGTGTTTGTAAGAACTCTAGGCAGTGGGACAATGGTGGGTTTTTAACGTTTAATTAGATCGGGTAATCGTTCAAATTAAAAACAGAAGCTCGTTGCTTTTTCCCTATAATCAATAATCATATCATATATTCAATAAATAAATAAATTGAAGCCATATAGGGCTCTATATCCATTTATTCATCTGACCCAACTTGAAATTGAATTCATTTTGTTCCGTTTCAAAAAAGAATGCAACGGTTTGTACCGATTCGGAAAGAATGAAATATTCTCAGAACTCTTCGTTGATCCGACATGCTAGAAATAATTTAGGAAGCAAGTGGGTGTATGTGCGTATGTGTGTATTTACTGTGTTGTGTGTGTGAGCAGTGGTTGGTGTTTAATTTGTGTGATTATAATTTAAAGGGTAATGCTAAACATAGCCCTAGCCCTAAGGGTTAAGTATTAATGTAAGTGGATAAATGCATTTAATATATTAATTTTGCACTTAATACATCAATTTTGCACGAATATCAATATAATTATTTAACAATTTGGGATGTTTTTATTAGTGAAAATTAATGTGAATGCAGGGGGATCCACTATTATTACTTGGGAAATCAAATAATGATATAAAGAAGCATTGAAAAATCAAAAATCAATTAAAGAACTAATAACAAATGTTGAAAACATGAGAACATTTAATGATTAACCATAGCCTTAAGGGCTATGGTTAGCATTTCCCTAATTTAAAATTGGTTTAAAATTTGTGTGGCTGAGATTAGATCTCATATCTCACCAATAGTTTGGGTTCTCATTGAGCAAGATCCATAATAATGTTGTTTTCAACATTATATTTTATTTTATTCTATCTATATATATAATAAAAGTAGGAGACTGGATAGGACATGTGGCAGTTTAAGAACTCTCCTTGATAATTTCTTGACTCTCCAATGCACCAGCTCCTACAAATATGGCGCCCAGCTACAGGATTGGACGCGGTCTCCGGTTCGATTCACCACTAACTCTGTTTTCTTACATTATTCTAAACATTGGAAAATGGAAATGTTTCCTAGAGGTGGCAGCTCTACATCATTGTTTTCTTTTTTCCTTTTTTTTGCCCAATTCTCATCATAGTATATCCTGACGTTTTTATCTTAGAGCTTCACTACAAAAGAATGAATGCATATCTTTTTTCTTTTTGTTTATTTACATATTTTATGGTCCTTACATATGTGAAAGTCATGTTAACTTTTGTTTACTTTATGTCTACCAAGAATTATCAATTATCAATTTTTTAAATTCCTATTAAAAGTTACTTTTCGTTATGAAAAAATAATATCCTAAAATTAATACAGAATATTATTTGGAATGCAACAAATAAGTTCTTTTACTTTTACACATCACATTCTACAAATTTTAAAAGACAATTAGGTGTTCTATCAAATTATATTGTGATATTTTTTATGAACATATTCATCATTGTTATCAAGCATAGCCATAAATATTTTAAACAATTAAGAATGTTCACGAAAGTTTAATCTGTATTTTATTAAAGAATAAATACAAATTTATTTTGTAATATTATAATCAATAATGTTTACGAATATTTTAGTATTTATTATTAATTCATAAAAGATTAAACTTTGAGTGTAAGCGATCATAGGAAGTCATTTACAATTTTTTTCAATAATCGATTACATTAAGTTTAAAGAATCCTAGCTCTTTGTAAATATTTTTTCAAAAAACTAAAATTTCATATTAATGTATACTTATAATAGAAAGGAAGATGTGAGCTAAAGAAAAAATATATAAAATTAATTTTAAGTTTTAAGTATTAGATAATATATTTGTACAATTATTATTTTTATTTTATACTTATTATTATATGATTCAGAAAAAAAGCATTATTACTTAGTATCAATTATATATAGTTATATTATTTTCCTGAACCAAATATTGTTAAATTTTTAACAATTAAAATTAAATTTTATATGTACATGTTTGAATAATTCATAAAATTCTAAATTAAGTAGTAAGAGGACGTCGGCTTCATAAAATGTATCAAAATTTATATTTTTTCTATTTCTTAATCTTATCATTATATATCTATCAAAAATAATTTTCTTTAATGATATTAAAAAATATAAATACACGAGTTTCAAAAAAAAAATATATAAATACACTAGATTGTGTGAAACTTGATGAAATTACCTAAAATAATACTAAAAAGGTCATAGGACCTTTTAAGTCATTTTTCTTGAAGTTTTCCCTTTTGAATTTTATTTAAAAATATTATTGCATTAAATAACATCTTAGTCACTGAATACATCTATTAAATATATATTAAATTTATTTTATTTTAATAAAATTTTAGCAAATTTTATTCGAGGATTATTATAATTATTTTAATATAATATTAAATATTTAAATGAAAAAAAAAGAATTTTTTTTAGATAAAATGATGACTTTTAAATTATTTTTATTATGTCATTTTTTTTCATTTTTTTTATTCAAGATAAGTGCTAATTTTTTCGGAAGATTATACGATACATGACTTAAACTTTTCGAGAAATCCATTATCAATGGCTGTGTAGATCCTGACATGTTTTGAAAGTATATAACTTTTCTGATTAAAGTGTTTTGCCCATTCAATTAAAATGAATCAACCCACCATTTTCTGTTGGTTAAATTTATAAAATACATTATACATCTTTTGTTCCATTATATTGTAATAAATTACTATTCTAGTTATATAAATTTTTATAGTATTAGCGATCGTGCATCTCATGAGAAGGGTATCGGTTTTAAAAACGTTATTTAATTATATTTTAACATTAATATTTTTTTATCGTAAACATTATGTTCATACTGTAATTGCTTCTTTTCATGTTTATGATTGTTAAAAATTTTAGATATATACTAATGAGAATATTTTTCAACTAATAATTCACATAAACTATTTTGAATTAAATTTGTAGCAAATTTTTTATTAAGCTTTTTTTCATCATAACAATTTTTTTTTTTTGCTAAGTTAATTAAATTAAAGAACAAAAAGAGAAACACAATCTAGGGGCATACCCCGCGACAAAGAAAAACTAAACAGCTCTAAACGAGAGAAAAGCTTTCAAGAACACTTCAAAAAGCTAAAGCCTAATAAAGAGTTAAAACCAAATTTGTGTCCTTCGCAGTTGCTTTCTGAAAGCCGGAGTTAGTGCAAACCCTTTCTCTAAGCATCCTTTTTATAAGACCTTTAAGTTGGATAGCTGTAACTCGGTGTCCAGCCTTGTGAGTTCTGTCATTTCTTTCATGCCAAATATGGAAAACCGCTGTCGATAAGTAGAGATAGGCCAACAAGGTCTTCATCCTCGAGTGTCTTCCCAGAAGAACCTCCCCATTTAAATAGCTGGACCAGCTTTTTGAAAAAGGAAACTCGTTGTCTGTCATGATTTCCATAGCATAACCACAACTGCTAAAAAGATGCTCACTAGTTTCGACTGCATTATTACAAAGAACACATAGGAGATCTGTGGTCATACGAAAGCGATGCATGCGATCTTTTGTGAGAAGTCTGTCTTTTAAGGCAAGCCACAGGGTGAAAGAACACTTTGGAATCGTTAAAGAATGCCAGAGAACCCTAACCCAGGAAGGGGGGTTGCCGTGAGCATTGATTGAGAGAAAGGTAGTTCTGATCGAAACATGATTAGAGGCTTGACCCTCCCAAGTGATGGAGTCATTTGAATGGATAGCAACAGAGGATACAAGCCTGCGAAGCTCCATCATCCATACGTGGCTTGACACAGGCAAATCCCAGGCTCTATTAATAATAAACTGTCCCACCCTAGCATTAGTGGAAGAACCAGAAATAGGGATTATAGAACTGTCGAACCTTTGCATTAAAGATTGACCATTTACCCATGGGTCATGCCAAAAGGAAAACTGAGATGTTATTCCCACATTGTATCTGATAAAAGTAGACATATCGTGCATGGCATTAAGAATTTGTCTAACACTCCAGGAAGATTTAGATGGAATTTTCATAGTCCACATAGGTTTATTTCTCAGAATAAACTCCTTAAACCAGGAGATCCAAAGGGATGAATCTGTTGGCTGCAGAGTTCTCCAGAGATGATACATGAACGCTGCTCGGTTCCAATCACGAAGATTACGAATTCCCAGGCCACCCTCATCTTTTGGGAGACAACAATCCTTCCATGAAACCTTGGCTTGCTTTGGAGTGGAACTGGAACCTCCCCATAAAAATTTAATAAACAAGGATTGAAGATGCTTGAGAACATTTTTAGGAAGAAACAAGTTTGAAGACCAGTAACTTTGCATACCAAACAACACAATTTTGAGCAGCTGTAGCCTCCCAGCATGGTTAAGAAGCTTATTTGTCCAAGTGTCAATTCTATCTGTAATTCTTTCAATAAGGGGATGGCAATCCCGTCTCTTTAGCTGCTTAGTGACTAAAGGAAGCCCCAGGTATTTTATGGGGAATTTTCCTAATTGAAATCCAGAGGTTTGAAGCACGTGCTGTTGAATATCGTGGCCGACATTGGAGAAAAAACAAGCGCTCTTATTCTTATTTGGAAGAAGGCCTGAAGCAGACGAGAAAGTGTTAACTCCCTTCATAAGACAATCGAAAGATGTTTTATCTCCATAGCAAAATAGGAATACATCATCTGCAAAAGTTATGTGGGAAATAGACAACTTTTTAGTTCTCCAGTGGAATTTAAAATCAGGCAAAGCAGTTGTCTTGGCAAGACAAGCCGAAAGAACTTCCATAGCTATAACGAAAAGGTAGGGCGACATGGGGTCTCCCTGCCGAAGACCAGATTCTGCTCTGAAAAATCCCTCAAGCGTGCCATTTATTTTTACAGAAATCATGCAGGATTGAATAGAACTCATAACCCACTCAATAAAAATAGAAGGGAAATTCATGCGATGAAGCACTAATCGGAGGAACTCCCAGTTAAGCGTGTCAAACGCTTTCTTGATATCCAACTTGATTGCACAGCGAGGCGAACCAGAGTTTAGATGGTAATCTTTGCAAAGAGCCTGAGTAAGCAGAATATTATCGCCTATCAGTCTTTTAGGAATGAAAGCCGATTGATACGGGGAGATCAACGAAGGCATAATTTTCTTAAGACGAAAAGCAAGCATTTTTGTGACTAACTTGTACAAAATGTTACAACAGGCAATTGGCCTAAAGTCTGACATGGCTGTGGCGTGATGCTTCTTGGGAATCAGAGCTAAGGCCGCAGAGCTAACAACTCGAGGAAGGCAATTCGAATCAAAGAAGAAAAGGACTGCATTAGTGACATCGTTTCCAATAATATTCCACGTAGCAATATAGAATTCTACTGTAAAACTATCAGGACCTGGGCACTTATTCTTGGCTAAATGCTTGAGCGTGTTAAAGACATCTGCACGAGAGAAAGGCTGTTGCATTTCTTCCTTCTGCCGAGTAGAGATTCGCGGCACTGTTAAGTCCTCAGGCAAATCAGCAACATCGTGGGAGTTGCTAAAAAGAGAAGAATAGAACTGAGTTTCAATCCTGGAAATTGCATTGTGGCTAGTGTGCATCGTACCAACATCATCCTCTAATGCAAGAATTTTATTACTATTCCATCGACTTTTGCAAGAATTGAAGAAAAAGCCATTATTGCCATCTCCTTTTTTGATCCAAGTAACTCTTGATTTTTGCTTAAGAAGTAATTCCTCTAATTGCAAAGCATGCTGAAGTTCCTGAATAAGCCTATCTTCTTCAACAAAGAGCGACAGATCAGGATGCAAAGGGAGAGAAGATTGAAAGC
This sequence comes from Kitagawia praeruptora, assembly GCA_037693485.1. NCBI lineage: Eukaryota > Viridiplantae > Streptophyta > Magnoliopsida > Apiales > Apiaceae > Kitagawia > Kitagawia praeruptora. The sequence continues at coordinate 48,766,662 of CM075348.1, read as the reverse complement.
TGAACAGCTTTTCACGAGCAGTAATCACAGCAGAATGCAGGTTTCCTTTATTAGAATTAAGCCTTCTCATAGCTTCCTTGACGCGCTTCAGTTTAGAAGTTAAGATAAACCACGGATTGCCAATAACCTCATCTTGGCATGCAGAAGTTACTTCATCTAAGAAATTAGGAAGTAAAATTAGGTGGTTAAAAAATTGGAAAGGCTTACCAAGTTTTTCACGATGAACACCAAGCGAAACAAAGATTGGATTGTGATCCGAGAGACCTCTGGGCATAATCATAGCTTGAGAGAGAGTAAAAGCACCTAACCATGGTCCATTAACCAAACATCGATCCAACTTCTTAAGGGTCGGGGAGGTTTTATTTTTATCCCACCAAGTATAAGGTGGACAGTGCAGTGCAGATCAGTAACAGCAAGCTAAGCTACAGCATCCTTGAATTCATTCATACTCGAGGTACAGTGAGAATTGGTATTAGATTCATGAGGACCTAAGCAAACATTAAAGTCTCCAGCTAAAAGCCAAGGCATGTTATCTCCCAAAGAGCACTGGACAGCAATAAGGTCATTCCAGAGGCTTCTCCTTTCAACAGCAGTATTGAGGCCATAAACAAAAGAAACAATAAAATGTTCGCCAGTAGTGTTCCTTTGAGCTGAGCAAGTGACATGTTGCGAAGAACTAGCAATAACCGAAATGTTCCATATTTCAGGGTTCCATCCTACCCATATGCGACCATTCAAGTGATGCTCATAATTAAAAGCCCAAGTGAAACCAGTGCATAAATAACTAGATAACCTATGGGACGAAGCCTCCTTGACATGAGTCTCAAGAATAGCAAACAAAGAGAATTGATTAATATTCAAAAAATCCTTCGCAAAGGATAACTTATTGTTAAGACCCCTAATATTATAAGTGCAGAAGTCACTAATCATAAAATTAATGGAGTGGTTTGGTCGACCTTTTTGCCAACCTGAGAGATTTCTTGCTAATGACAGGAGAAAATCCATCTTTATCTGTTTTGCCTACTTTCGATGCAAGGGATTGTTGCTGAAAATCTGTGCCAAAAGTGCTTACTTTTGGAGTTTTATTTCTTGTCCTCTTGGAGATTGTTGATTGTTCAGGTATATCTTCCCCTTGAGTGATAGCAAGCATTGGTTCGACACTTTCCAAACATCCAGCTAGGGATTGAAAAGCATTATCAAGTTGAAGCGGCTGGGCAAGACATAATTCACCTTCCTCACTTCCTTCAGTATGTTCTGTCTGATCATTCTCTATATCTACCTTTGTCACCTTGTCAAACTCATCCAAATCACCATTGTTGTTAACCTGGTCATGAAGTGAAAAATTGTCACTGTTTTTAGATTGCACTTGCAGCATGGTCTCGTCCTTATCTCTTACCACTGGACACCCAATTGTATACGGAACCAACGCTTTGTTAACATCAACCTCACCCGCACCGTCCTCGCTTCCTAATGGTGTATGTAAAGTCGTGTTTATGGGGCTATGGTAACTTGTTGTCCTTGGTTTTTTAACAACACGATCCGGGTTATTTATACACCTAGACAGAGAGTGTCCAAAAGCAGAACAAAGACTACAAGAGTATGGCAGTTGACCGTATTGAATCTCAATCTTCACTTCATCTTTTGAATTAGGTAACGGAACCCTTACAAAATCAGGCCTTAGATCTGAATAGTTCAGTTCCACTTGAACCCCAGCGTACTTAAGAGGTTCAAAACGTGATGTAACAGCATCAAATTTTAAAGGTTTGCCTACTGTACTGGCAATAGAACTTAACCCTTCTTTGAACCAAAAAAAAAAAAAAAAAAAAAACATAATATGCAGTTTTTAATTTAAAATACCAACTACCAAATAATTAATTCTGATTAACGATATTATCAAATATGCGACTTTAAAAAAATATTTTCGTTCCGCGCATAGCGCGGTTTTGTTACCTAGTTATATAATAAAAATAGGAGATATTAAGAGAGTATTATCATAAATCTTGGATCGATTTTAATTAACTACGTAGTATTTAATGTATTTTTTAATATTAATTACGTAATGTTAAATTTGCATTGGTATTGCTTAGCCAAAAAAAAGAAGAAGAAGAAACTGCATTGACAATCGTACTGCTTAGTCTTATACTTTTCGAAAAATCATGTGTTCTCAGATTCAAATTGCAACATATAATTCAAATAGGTAAAATTCGATTAAAATATAAAAAGATGCGATTTACTTTTCTCAAGTTTTAGGATTGTGCTATGAATTACTTTTCTATTATTAAGATATAAAATAAGCATTAAATTAAAGAATTTACCAATAAATATAGTAAAATTTAAATATAATAAATATAAATGTATTCTTGAAAAAATTATATTCAGTTACACGATAATAATACAGGAGTAATACAACCATATGTAAAAAATTTGATACTCATGAGTCATGAATAATATAACTGAATTTAATTATATCTTATATGTACTCATTAACAACAGATTTAAATTATTTACAATATATATATATATATATATATATATATATATATATATATCCTTTACTATATCTTGATATATAATAAATATAGGGTGAAAGCCCCAATAACCAAAATTTATATTACACTGTTCAAAATGACTATAGGCAGGAACAGTAGCCAAAATAACCAGACATATACGCATTTTGTGAATGCGCACCCAGCCAACGCATATTTGGCATGCGTAGCTCTTGCTTCTCCTTTTGTCCTTTTGCTTTTTATGATTTTGTTCCAAGTGAAAATACTATACACGCATAATCAATATGTGAAGACTAAGGGGTCATTTGTTAACCCCTGAACAAGACTAAAAGAACTGGACGGGGACTGAATCACCTGTTCAGATTGTTTGATAAACTTAAAGATCAGCTGAACGACTCAAGAATTTAACTGGATGACTCAAGAATTTAACTGGACGAATCCTTGAAAAAATTTAAGCCGGATGGTTCAGGAAAACTACTGCTAAAGATACGAGTACATGGCTCAAATTATTCATTTAACCATTTCTTTTTTCCTAATTAATATACCATTTTTTGACAAGTACCAAAGTTAGTATTTTTTTCCTATACATGAGGTGGGTCTAAACTTTGTATTATGGTGTTAAATTGTAATATATTGGTTTGTAAACTAATTATATTCACTTGAATTACAAATTAATTTTAATATTTTATTATATATAATTTTTAATATTTTATAAATTTATATTAAAATTATTATGTGTGTTTAACTTGAAATATTTGTACGAATAATTTTATTTAAAAAAACCAAAATATTTTTTTGCAATTTTATATCTAAAAATGTGTTCAAATTAGAATAATTACATGTATTTTAATTTGAATAATATAATGGGATTTTTCCAGAAAAATCTAAGGTCACAATTTTATTTGCAAAATATTGTGTTTTTCAAATATTTTGTCAAAATACCGATTTTTAGCAAAAATATTTGCAAAAATACGATTTTACCTTTGCAACCATATTTGTAACTGACATTAACCAAAATCAACCAAAAATGCAACTTTAAAAATTTAGTAATTGAAATCATATTTTGTTGCATAATAGGTTGCTAAACAAGTTGTACTAGTAAAATAAAATGCAATCTCAAATGTAACTAAAATCAAACCCATATGCAATCAAAACCAAATTGTAATATTTTTCTAGAAAAACATAAAAACAAGTTGGATTCGGTTGTTTTGGTTACAAATCATATTTTTGCAAATATTTTTGAAATATGGTAAAATTGCAAAAATGAATAGAAAAAAATAGCATTTTTGATAATTTCTCTAATATAATTACATCTGTTAAAAAAAATTAATTGGATTTGTTAAATAGGATGATAAAATATTACATTCTTCGTATTTATTTTAAAATTGTCTATAATTAATATTTAAAGAGTATAATTAAATAAATTTTGTCATCCAGAAATTTAGAATTTTGTTTCCCAAACAATGTTATTCATTCAGCATTCAGATTATCACTCGAACAGAAATTTCAATCATCCATAAATAATGATTCAGATTTAACAAATGAGCCCTAAGAACACGCATCATGAGACTACGAAACAAAATTATAATAAATTTAAAATAAATAAATTGTTACCTAAATTTTTTTTTGCTAAATATATATTTGCAAACACTATTAAAAAAATTATAATAAAATGGTCAATTCAAATTGTGTTTTATTAATGAGTACAGTTTATTCGTCATTCTGAATATTTCTAAAATACAAAATGGAAAACTTGAACTCCAAAGTTAACTATTGAACGCCTAAGGGAATATAGATAAATTTAAAAAATTTAAATTTATAATCAAAACGTCAATTGAAATTTTGTTTCCTTATCGAGTCCGGCGACCTGATTTTTAAAAAATCGGGTACCTTAGAGTCTGATGAAGATGTTTCTTCCTTGGAATTAGCCATCAAGGCATAGTTGCAAAATTCTTGTCCTTCTTCATCACTGTCAGTATCATCCCAATACTTCCCTTAAGCTATGTAGGCCTTGCCTGGTGTTTTTTTCTAAGAAGAGTCTCATACAGTAAAATCTCGACAAATGTATACTCGATAAATTAATAATCCACTATAAATTAATATTTTTAAAATAATTTTTTGGTCCCAACATAATAGCGATAATGTAAATTTAACCTCGATTAATTAATAATCTCGTTAAATTAATAAAATTTATCGGTCCCGATACTATTAATTTATAGAGGTTTTACTGTACTTAGCTTCAAGCTCTAGGAACTCCTTATCCTTCTTATTAGGTTTCTTGCATTCACTAGCAAAATGCCCTAGGTCATTGCATCTATAGCATCTGACAGATGACCTATCCACATAACTGGTTTTGAATTTATTCTTGATTGGTTTCACAGGTGCTTTGCTCTTGTTGAATGACTGATTTTGAGGTCTAGCTTTGAAGGGTTGCTTTCTCTTGAATCTGATATTTGGAAATTTTCTAGCCATGAACGCATATGATGTGTTTTCCATGGCATCTAGCTCCTCAAGAGTGTAAAACTCATTTTCTTCCTTTTCCTCAACAATAGTCTCAGTCAGTTCCACTTCAGGTTCTTCATCCACCATCTCTTCAATTCTCAGCTGGCTTGTAGATGCTTCAAGATCCTGGATAGATTTGTTCACAATCAAGGCACATGAGGTATTAATCATCTTGCCTTGGTTGGCTTGAATAGCTCTTTTCTGAAGAACTCCAGCTCATGAGTCTTCAACACACCATAGAGCACATCATAGGTAACTTTGCTCAAATCTCTTTCTTTGAGAGAGATAACCCTTTGCTCTAGATGGTTGGGTGAAGAAAGTAGAAATTTCATGTTTAGCTCCTTGGTGCTATAGACTTTTCCATTCATTTGAAGCTCAGTCACCAACTTGTGAAATCTTTCAAACATCTCATTGATACTTTCTTTTGGCTGAGCCATGAAAGCTTCATACTGAGTGACCAGTATTGTAACGACCCGAAAAATTACGTGTAATTTATTATATTAAAATATGTTTTTAGTTGATTTTACTTTGGTTTAGTTTATTTTTAATGCATTTAAACGCGTTATGATTTTTATTAAATAGGAAAATTATCTCATACGTGTTATGTGACTTCTGTGTATCATAGAATATTTTATTCTATTTTTCTGTAATTTTTATATTTTTAGAATACAGTTATTTCGCATTTTAATTTCTAGATCCAGCCCCTATACTGAATCCGAGACCTTGTTTTGATAAAATTATTTTTATATAATGATAGGATATTTAAAGATGCATTATTTTGTAATTTTTGTAATATTCATAATTTTTGGAAAATTTTGACATTTATACTATATTTATTTAAAAATAAAAATTTTACATTTTTATCCCATAAAAATTATTTTTAAGGCTTAATTATTTTAATTAGGGGTTAAAAATATTTTTGGGGTATTATTTTTGGTTAATATAAATATCAGCTAAATTATCTTTATTTACTAAAACAATCAGAAAATCAGTTTTTCTGATTTTATTTTCTGGGAATTTCTGGGAAATTGTTCTTGGCGTTCTTCAGAATCAAAGCTGAATTTGGAGGCGTTATTTATGTCGGATTTTGGTGTTCAAGCAGTCGAATCGAAGCTCTTGAAATATACTTTCTAAATCCTTTAACAAATCTCAGTTTTGGTAAATTTTCGATTTTATATGAATTTTTGAAGAATTCTGCGTTTTAGGGTTCTTGATGCAAAATTGGGGATTTTTGCTTGGTTGATTGTTTACTGATTTTGATGTTTCCTTTAGCTTTATTGAGTTGTTTAGAGTCGATTTATGTGGTTAATTGCATCGATTGATTCTAGTTTAATGATAAACGAAATTGTTAGTTTTGTCTAATTTTCCAAATTGTTCGTCCGTTGTGTGTGATGATCATTTGTGATTTTGGTGTTGGGGCTTAGCTTTGCCATGTCCTAAGCTTCGTTTTGTGATATAGAACGTTTGATTTGGTTCAAAAACGACGAAAAACGTTTTTGGCCGGAGTTCTTAATGAAACTCGCCGGAATTTGTGATTTGTGGTTTGTTTTGGTCGGATTTTGTGATGTAGTTATTGCCCGGTTGATGGGCAACGATTTTGTGTTGTTTTGGTGTAGAAAACGGAGTCACCGGAGTGTTTTTGGTCGCCGAAAAATTTCCGAATTCCGGTTTCAAAACTTTTCAGAAAAATGTTTTTGGGTCAAAATTTTATAAATTTTTTTCTAAAATTCATAATTCTTTTATGTATTATTATTTTAATTTCTAAAAATTAAATTTAATTAGTTAATTATTTTTAAATAATAATTTAATTGATTTAATTAATTGATTAATTCATTTTAATTGATTAATTACATTAATTAATTATTATTTAAATATATAATTGACTTCATTGAATTTAAATCTTATTATTATAAAAGATTTATTATTTTTATGAGTTGATTAATAAATAATTAATTTGAATAATCAATTAATTTAATTATTAATTGAATTATTCTTATTAATTGCGTATTAATTAAACCGCATGTCCGTTTTTAACGAGAAAAATATTTCTAGAATTAGAAAAATGACCCGGTTCTTATAAAAATAGTTTTAAGTTAAAATTCAACTTTTAAATTTGGGTCAACTTTTTACCAAACCTTTTTATTGAGTCGGTTATATCCGGTAATTAGGGTTTTGAACCGTTTTCTGTTTTAAAAAAAATATTGGATAAAACCTTCTTATGATCTGATCAACGTGCTATGTGATTATGTGATCTAATTATTGAGTCTCTTTACGTGCAATGTGAATTATTAAGGTATTAAGTATCGAGGGTTATGATATAATTCGAGTTTTGCCCAATATATATTTAATTGGTGATTAATTGTTTATATGATTTATGTTATAAGATGTCGCTAAGAGTAGACGATGTTTTCTTTGAATTACTGACTAGGATTGTCAGAGTTATATTTCTTTTTGAGGACGAAGTGTTTGTTTCGAGGGTTAAGTGTTATATTTATATTTCTATTTCTTTATCGAGGATTAGAATAAATCTTTCAAGGATTAATTGTTGAATATTGACTTAGGTTTGTCAGCGGAGATAAGTAGATGTTTAATAAAGGAAGTTGGAGGTGGATGAAATATTCTTTGTGGGTTATGAAGAAGATTGGAGATGGATGCAGTATTGGTTGTGGATTGTTGGATTTATTGTGAGGTGATTTGGCACCGGGAAAACGTCTATGTTCAAAGGGGACATTTCCAATTATTTTCTTCCGAGAGAGATATTGGTAAGCAGGGTTAATATGTTCTAATGGAGTTTGTAAATGTTTATAAAAGTAGAACTTGACGTCTGAAGACTGAGGTACCAGCTTATGTTTGACTATAGAAGTAGACGCGCGGGCTCGATGTCGGCGGATCAGACTCGTGGCAACCGCTAAAGCGTAAACCAAGGCATGATTAAAGCAGAGGACATGATGACGTGAGATAGAAGGAAAAGATAGTTGTATTACTTCGGTGTTACGCAATAGCTAAGGACCAGAGGCAAGTATTTTCTTGATCATCTTATACACTATTTATTTTATGTTTCATTGATTCGTATCATGACAAATAGTTATTGTTCAAAGCTATTTGTGATTCTTAAATATTTTTGTGCGAACACAGTTGCTTGATATTGATACCCTTGATGTGGGGAATTGTTTAAGATAAACTCTTCATATCCTTATTATCGTAGTAAATAATAGGGATGTGAACTGTATGTGAAACTAAGCATTTCCTGTTGAATTCGGAAATTGCTCTATTGGATTGGAAAATGGTAAAGCGTAGGAGGCCATGGTTGCTGTCATGGTCCAGCAATATGTAAAGCGTAGGAGGCCACATCGAGTAGTTGGTCCAGCTATATTTAAGGAAGATATAGTAACCATACCATCTTCCTATAGGCTAACATTACTTGCCTATTTTGGGTACCCCAGAAATCCTCGTTATACCCACGCGGATAGAAAGGTATTCGGTGGTTGTATAAAGTGGTCCCATTGCTTTTGAACCTGATCAGGGGGCAATGGTGTTTCAGTTATATATATCCAATCCATATCGCCCGAATGGCTATTATATATTGTGAATTGGTAGATGATTCATTTTTATGACATGCCAAATGATTTCAGTTATGATTTGAATTATATCACAGTTGTTGATTCAGTTTTTCTATAAACTGTGTTACATTTCAGTTGATTTTTATGCCCCACTTATCCTGGTTTTATATCAAAAATTTTATACGTTTGCTGAGCATTTCTTTCGCTCATACTTGCTGTTGTAAATTCTAACATTTCAGTAAGGTAGTTTGGCGAGACGTATCCGCATAGTTCAGAAAGAGAAGAGGCGTGATGCTATTTCGAAGATGACTTGGCTCAGGATGTTTGGATTTAGAGTAAGATCTATTTTATATAATTGAGTTCTAATATTTATTATTATTATGTACTAGTCTAGTTGGCCTGGCGTACTTCTTATCGAAGTTACACCAGTGATTTAAGATTTGATCAAGGAGAATGTTGTTAAGAATGAATTTTTTTTATTTAATGGAATTTGGATTCTTGTTTCTAGCCCTATAACCTTAAAAGATCTTGGTATGTTTGGGGTCACATATGTTATATTTCCAGTGTTGGTCAATCACAAGTGAAGGATTATTATTAAACAGATGTTTTATTTTGAGGATTTTCGTGTGACAACCAAATCTTCTGACCCCGGATTTGGGGGGTGTCACAGTTGGTATCAGAGCTGAGGTTATAGTAAACTAGAAACGAGAGTGTGTAGGAGTGTGTATAGTTAAGTAAGGAACGTCCGAGCTCATGTAGAGTTCGTGTTGGACTATTGGATATAGTACCAATTAGTAAGTTAAGATTGGAGTACTCGTTTAAGATAGTTGTGCTGAACTGGATAGACCGCCTTGCGAATGGAGATGTCTATTGTGGAATCTTCAGAGATTATTACGAGTCAATGACGACGTACGGTATCGATATCCTTAAAACATGGAAAGGAAGAAGCTTAAAATCAAATGACGAGCTATCGAAGGAACTGACAAAGAGGGCATAAATAGAGACCTTGGCAATACCTTTCCTTTCTATGAATTATTTTGATATCCCGCCTACAGAGGCATTTGTTAAAAGATATATCTCCTCTTCTAAATAGTGACATTTTAAATTTCAACTTTTTGTTTTCTCCAGTGATTAATAATTTATTTACAATATAGTACCACTTGTTCGGTACTTTCTTTTAGTCGTTCATCTTCTCAAAAATAACACCTTTGGAACTTTTTTCAATTTTAATTCAAAGTGTGCTTCAGAGAACTATTTGTCCGAAAACATCAGTTATTAATTTGATTTCATATTCCTTTCATATTTTTGTACTCCTACTGAGACGAACAACCCTATTTATAGGGGACACCAGGTATATCTGTCTGTGTGATAGAAGTTGGATGGGACGCCATCACTGGTGTGTTGTGTATTACAAGAAGGCTGATCACCTTTAATTGTAAATGTCGGAGCTAAGACACACAACGTCGGGTTCATGTGATCATATTGATCTCTCAGTTATTCTTTTATTTCAAATCAGGTTGCTTTAAAAATTCGTAAATTCATGACCACAATTGTGGGACATTTGCTATGGTATGGAATCCGTTCTCTTCAAAATTTCATGATTCTTGTTATCTCTATTGAATTTCAAGGGTATGACAATCAGGTCAGGATAAGCGAAATTCGCAGATAGAAATTAGATTCGCAACGGAATCGCCAAGAGCAAGAACGAGTCCTAAATGATTAGAATATCAGTGACATATCAATGGAATCAGCTCACTCTCTCTCAAGGATATTATGTTAATGGAAAGTTGGTCGAGCCGTATTTGAAACGAATAATGATGGGTTGTAAGACTCTAGTGATAACTACCTCAGATAGAGACCTATAGTTGAATTGAGATTTTGAAGAAGTTGTTTACGAAAGGACACTATTCCTAGTTTTGTAAAGCAAGTGTTGATGATGAATGAGTTAAGGAACCCAACTAGTTGCCTTAGTTGATTCCGAGGACGGAATCCTTATAAGGGGGAAGAATGTAACGACCCGAAAAATTACGTGTAATTTATTATATTAAAATATGTTTTTAGTTGATTTTACTTTGGTTTAGTTTATTTTTAATGCATTTAAACGCGTTATGATTTTTATTAAATAGGAAAATTATCTCATACGTGTTATGTGACTTCTGTGTATCATAGAATATTTTATTCTATTTTTCTGTAATTTTTATATTTTTAGAATACAGTTATTTCGCATTTTAATTTCTGGATCCAGCCCCTATACTGAATCCGAGACCTTGTTTTGATAAAATTATTTTTATATAATGATAGGATATTTAAAGATGCATTATTTTGTAATTTTTGTAATATTCATAATTTTTGGAAAATTTTGACATTTATACTATATTTATTTAAAAATAAAAATTATTTTTAAGGCTTAATGATTTTAATTAGGGGTTAAAAATATTTTTGGGGTATTATTTTTGGTTAATATAAATATCAGCTAAATTATCTTTATTTACTAAAACAATCAGAAAATCAGATTTTCTGATTTTATTTTCTGGGAATTTCTGGGAAATTGTTCTTGGCATTCTTCAGAATCAAAGCTGAATTTGGAGGCGTTATTTATGTCGGATTTTGGTGTTCAAGCAGTCGAATCGAAGCTCTTGAAATATACTTTCTAAATCCTTTAACAAATCTCAGTTTTGGTAAATTTTCGATTTTATATGAATTTTTGAAGAATTCTGCGTTTTAGGGTTCTTGATGCAAAATTGGGGATTTTTGCTTGGTTGATTGTTTACTGATTTTGATGCTTCCTTTAGCTTTATTGAGTTGTTTAGAGTCGATTTATGTGGTTAATTGCATCGATTGATTCTAGTTTAATGATAAACGAAATTGTTAGTTTTGTCTAATTTTGCAAATTGTTCGTCCGTTGTGTGTGATGATTGTTTGTGATTTTGGTGTTGGGGCTTAGCTTTGCCATGTCCTAAGCTTCGTTTTGTGATATAGAACGTTTGATTTGGTTCAAAAACGACGAAAAACGTTTTTGCCCGGAGTTCTTAATGAAACTCACCGGAATTTGTGATTTGTGGTTTGTTTTGGTCGGATTTTGTGATGTAGTTATTGCCCGGTTGATGGGCAACGATTTTGTGTTGTTTTGGTGTAGAAAACGGAGTCACCGGAGTGTTTTTGGTCGCCGAAAAATTTCCGGATTCCGGCTTCAAAACTTTTCAGAAAAATGTTTTTGGGTCAAAATTTTAATAATTTTTTTCTAAAATTCATAATTCTTTTATGTATTATTATTTTAATTTCTAAAAATTAAATTTAATTAGTTAATTATTTTTAAATAATAATTTAATTGATTTAATTAATTGATTAATTAATTTTAATTGATTAATTACATTAATTAATTATTATTTAAATATATAATTGACTTCATTGAATTTAAATCTTATTATTATAAAAGATTTATTATTTTTATGAGTTGATTAATAAATAATTAATTTGAATAATCAATTAATTTAATTATTAATTGAATTATTCTTATTAATTGCATATTAATTAAATCGCATGTCCGTTTTTAACGAGAAAAATATTTCTAGAATCAGAAAAATGATCTGGTTCTTATAAAAATAGTTTTAAGTTAAAATTCAACTTTTAAATTTGGGTCAACTTTTTACCAAACCTTTTTATTGAGTCGGTTATATCCGGTAATTAGGGTTTTGAACCGTTTTCTGTTTTAAAAAAATATTGGATAAAATCTTCTTATGATCTGATCAACGTGCTATGTGATTATGTGATCTACTTATTGAGTCTTTTTACGTGCAATGTGAATTATTAAGGTATTAAGTATCGAGGGTTATGATATAATTCGAGTTTTGCCCAATATATATTTAATTGGTGATTAATTGTTTATATGATTTATGTTATAAGATGTCGCTAAGAGTAGACGATGTTTTCTTTGAATTACTGACTAGGATTGTCAGAGTTATATTTCTTTTTGAGGACGAAGTGTTTGTTTCGAGGGTTAAGTGTTATATTTATATTTCTATTTCTTTATCGAGGATTAGAATAAATCTTTCAAGGATTAATTGTTGAATATTGACTTAGGTTTGTCAGCGGAGATAAGTAGATGTTTAATAAAGGAAGTTGGAGGTGGATGAAATATTCTTTGTGGGTTATGAAGAAGGTTGGAGATGGATGCAGTACTGGTTGTGGATTGTTGGATTTATTGTGAGGTGATTTGGCACCGGGAAAACGTCTATGTTCAAAGGGGACATTTCCAATTATTTTCTTCCGACAGAGATATTGGTAAGCAGGGTTAATATGTTCTAATGGAGTTTGTAAATGTTTATAAAAGTAGAACTTGACGTCTGAAGACTGAGGTACCAGCTTATGTTTGACTATAGAAGTAGACGCGCGGGCTCGATGTCGGCGGATCAGACTCGTGGCAACCGCTAAAGCGTAAACCAAGGCATGATTAAAGCAGAGGACATGATGACGTGAGATAGAAGGAAAAGATAGTTGTATTACTTCGGTGTTACGCAATAGCTAAGGACCAGAGGCAAGTATTTTCTTGATCATCTTATACACTATTTATTTTATGTTTCATTGATTCGTATCATGACAAATAGTTATTGTTCAAAGCTATTTGTGATTCTTAAATATTTTTGTGCGAACACAGTTGCTTGATATTGATACCCTTGATGTGGGGAATTGTTTAAGATAAACTCTTCATATCCTTATTATCGTAGTAAATAATAGGGATGTGAACTGTATGTGAAACTAAGCATTTCCTGTTGAATTCGGAAATTGCTCTATTGGATTGGAAAATGGTAAAGCATAGGAGGCCATGGTTGCTGTCATGGTCCAGCAATATGTAAAGCGTAGGAGGCCACATCGAGTAGTTGGTCCAGCTATATTTAAGGAGGATATGGTAACCATACCATCTTCCTATAGGCTAACATTACTTGCCTATTTTGGGTACCCCAGAAATCCTCGTTATACCCACGCGGATAGAAAGGTATTCGGTGGTTGTATAAAGTGGTCCCATTGCTTTTGAACCTGATCAGGGGGCAATGGTGTTTCAGTTATATATATCCAATCCATATCGCCCGAATGGCTATTATATATTGTGAATTGGCAGATGATTCATTTTTATGACATGCCAAATGATTTCAGTTATGATTTGAATTATATCACAGTTGTTGATTCAGTTTTTCTATAAACTGTGTTACATTTCAGTTGATTTTTATGCCCCACTTATCTTGGTTTTATATCAAAAATTTTATACGCTTGCTGAGCATTTCTTTCGCTCATACTTGCTGTTGTAAATTCTAACATTTCAGTAAGGTAGTTTGGCGAGACGTATCCGCATAGTTCAGAAAGAGAAGAGGCGTGATGCTATTTCGAAGATGACTTGGCTCAGGATGTCTGGATTTAGAGTAAGATCTATTTTATATAATTGAGTTCTAATATTTATTATTATTATGTACTAGTCTAGTTGGCCTGGCGTACTTCTTATCGAAGTTACACCAGTGATTTAAGATTTGATCAAGGAGAATGTTGTTAAGAATGAATTTTTTTTATTTAATGGAATTTGGATTCTTGTTTCTAGCCCTATAACCTTAAAAGATCTTGGTATGTTTGGGGTCACATATGTTATATTTCCAGTGTTGGTCAATCACAAGTGAAGGATTATTATTAAACAGATGTTTTATTTTGAGGATTTTCGTGTGACAACCAAATCTTCTGACCCCGGATTTGGGGGGTGTCACAAGTATCTGTTTTCTTTAACTTTGTCTGTCCCTTCACATAGAATCTCAATATAATCCCACATCTCTTTTGCTGATGTACATGAAGCTATGTTGGCAAACATTGATAGCTCCATGGAATCTATGATCAATAGCATGAGATGGTTGTCAAAGGCAACCTTTCTTTCTCTGTGTCTATCCATTTGGATGGATCTTTAGCAACATAAGATCTTGGGATGGTCACAGTTCCTACAATCTTCTCAGCAATCTCTTGTTGTGGAACAAATGGACCATTCTTGAGAATCTCAGGGTATAGAGGGTTAGCAGCTTTGATGAACAACATCATCTTGATTTTTTAGAGGTTGTAGTTTTCTTTATAAAACTTTGGGACCTTCACTGTTGATGTTGTCTTTGGTGTATTCATGTTGATCTTTCTCTGTTTTGCTTAACAGCCTGCTCTAATACCACTTGTTGAGTATGGAATACACATAAGGAAAATACAAAGGGGGGGAGGGTGAATGTATTTTCAAACTTTTTCTCCAATTTGAACTTTGAGAATATTTGTTTAAAGCTTTGATTCTGTGATCGTGTACTGTATATGTAGCCAAGTATGTGTTTGTGTTTAACATAATAAGTATGTGTGCAAATAAAACACAAGAACACACTCAATCACTTTAATATAACTTTGTATTAGATAAAGATTTTGCGACAATCTGTGAATACAAATGTTAGTATTCTCAGCTTCGTTTTTCTCTGAGAGATGTTATCTAAGGTGTGTGTGAAAAACTTAACCTGCTAAAGAAGTGAGGTTGTACACTTATAGAACTTGTGTATCTACTTACTACAAAGGTAGTGATAAACAAATACACTTTCTAACTTGTCTATCCCTATTTTGGAATACGTTCAGACAACATGTAATTTGACTTTCTTTAACCTGCCCAGATCCACTACTTTAGCAGCTTGTCCCTTCTAACATCTCTCTAAGCTCCTTGTAGACTTTCCATGTACACTTTACAGTACTGCGGTCCTGAAAGTGTCATGGCTTGCTGCACTGAAGAACTGGGGTAGTTGTTACACCATATTTTCGGTTCCCTCTAAATCTCCCAAATTTCCAAATACGAATCTAATAATAATTAACTTAATCCCCAAGTTAATTATTTCCTCTCTCTTAAACGAGGAATTATCTCCAATTAAAGATAGAAAATATCTCCAAATGATATCCTTCAAATCAGGAAGGTATCCCAACCGCAAATATAATTTAAAGAAATAAATTCTACTAATTCCCAAAATACAAATACATCCTTAACAATCATAGAGATTTAAAATCAATCCTTAACAGAACTGCGTTGGATTGATCCTTATAAATATAAGGTAATAAATATAAGGTACTCCTTATAAATATAAGTACGTAGGCATCATCTAATCCAGCCCCCTATTTTCACGATTTCGTTATTCCAGCAACCTCCGTCCTCCGTTAACTCTTAGCTTTGATTCTTTCTTCCATCTATGTGTAGTACGCCTCAATTTTCACATCACAACCGGAAACCAATGACATCAACTGATCCATCTTATCGATTAGCCTATTTTCCATCGCAGAATTGCTTTTCGAAATCTTTTTATTGCAAGATGTTGGGCCACAGGCCCACTTAGAGAGTCAAGCCCATTGTAAAGCCCAAATAGAGCATTATATATATTCTTGTACCCCCAATATTGTAAAAGGATTGGCAATTAATATATTCTACTTTAACATTGGCGCTAGAAGGAGCTCTAACTTCCTCCTTGAAATATAAACACAGTTACTAAATCATCAAATATTTGTTCATCATATAAATCGACTCTGCTAATCTCTCATCGACCTTAATTCTTCGTTTAAAAATGAAGGATGGCCGATGAAATTCAAGGCGTGAGCTCACGACCAATCCCAAACACTCGGGACGTCACAAGTCTTAAACGACCTGAGAAATCTAAGATTCCGATGGCTCCTCAGAAGTTATTTTCCTCGCCTCCAGGACCGAGTATGTCAGACCCGTTGAATGGACCGAGTAGACCGAGAAATGACCCTCGACAGTTGGTTCTAACACCTCAAGGGAAGCATGTGCTTACGAGCGATGCTCGGTTGCATCTGAAAAAGCTTAAACGCCGAAAGCAAAGTCAAAAGCAGAATGATGAAATGTTTGAACAAGTTGCTATAGATGAGGAGCTTCGTCGCTTAGATTTGGAGAGACGAGTGTTAGCGGAGAAGGTAAAAAAAGAAAAGAGATTATGAGGTTACAACAGGAACTTCAGGAGGTATCCGAAGGTTATGAATCTTCATGGAGGACATCCATGGATAGTAAGTATTCTAGGCGAGAGGTGTCCTCGGGCTCAGAGAGTGATGAAGAAGAACAAGAAAAGGGTGACTCAAGTACTGTCAGTTTGTCTGCAAAAGATATAAAGAAGTTCAAAGAGTTCATCAAGACGCATCCAAATGAAGCCAAAAGTACCTCAGAAAGTCCTTTGGTCAGAAGTATCGAGAAGGCGAAAATAAATAGGGATCTGAAAGCTCCACCGATAGAGCAGTTCGATGGCTCCACAGACCCCTGCGACTTCATTCACCTTTTTTATGGAAGGATGTCATTTTTTGGACATTCTGAGGTAGCAAAATGTTAGTTCTTCCCAACATGCCTAAAGGGCACAGCTCTTATGTGGTACAAGAACCTTCCCGCAAGATCTGTTGAATCATGGTCAAACTTAGTGGAAAAATTTAAAGCAAGATTTTTGACCAATAAGAAAGGAAAGAAATTGAAAGCGTCGTTAGTAAATATCCACCAGCGGCCGAACGAAAGCCTCCGAGATTACCTAAGTCGCTTCCGAGCTGAGATGATTCAGATCCCAGATCTGGTGGAAAATCTAGCGATGACTTACTTAGCAACGAGAGTTGATCGCTCCAGGCATAACACGATACTGGAAGAATATTTTGAGAAAGAACCTCAATCAATTCAAGCAACCATAGAACTTTTTGAGCATCGACTAACGCTTCAAGAAGCTGTAGGCAGCATATAGTCTGCTAGGTCTCCGAGCTCAAAACTGAGAAGACTGATTGAACAAAATTCTCAGTGGGACTATCGAAGAAGTAAGTGAAGTTTCTGAGAATCGCAAAGACCCAGAGCTCGTTCACCAATCCGAGCTAAAGTACGCGAGGAGACCTCATACACTTCAAACAGGTCAAATGCTCCACGCACATCTCCAACCAAACAGCGTCCTTGGGCACAGCGACCGCGAGAGGACAGGGACTTCACAAAGCTCAACACAGAAAGAACTGCAATTCTTGGGATTTTAAAGGCTGATCCAGCATATGTTCCCCCAAGACCGATGAACCCTAATAGACCTCCAAGTACCAAATTCTGTCATTATCACGAGGACACATGTCATGAAACGGAGAAATGTTATCAGTTGAAAATTTTGATTGAAGAAAAAATTCAAAGGGGAGAATTATCTCATTTTGTAGAAAAGAACGATCGTGCATCACATTCAAGAGAAGAGCAGAAAAGGGTTATAGACATGATAACTGGGGGACATGCTTCCAGAGGATCATCGAACAAGGCCAAAAAGGCTTATGCTAGGGAGGTATTTCGAGTTGACAATAAAAAACCGAGGAAAAATCCCTCCATGATAATTTCTTTTTCAGATGATGATTATGGGGACAGAATCATAGAGGATCACCAAGATGCTTTGGTGATCACCACAAGAGTTGGGACGAACATGGTGAAGAAAATTTTAATTGACGATGGGAGCTCAGTTGATATACTATACCACAGTGCCTTTACAAGAATGGATTTAGGGGATAGGAAATTAAATAGTGCACGAGATTCTCCCTTATTTGGCTTTATCGGCAATGAGGTCAAAACGATGGGGGTTATCGACATGCCTGTTTTGTTCGGATCACCACCATGCCAGAAGTGGCATGTGGTTAAATTCCATGTGGTCAATGCAGTATCAGGTTACAATGCAATCTTGGGAAGGTCAACTATTGCAGCTCTGAAGGGAATAATTTCAATAGCACATCTCAAGATGAAATTTCCTACTGAGTTTGGAGTTGGTGAGGTGTGTGGAAACCAAAAGATATCTCGACAATGCTATGTCAGCTCAGCAATTCCAAAAAGACCAACAAATTCAGTGGCTTCAATAAATCAAGGGGTGGAAATGGACCCCAGAGACATAATGGAAATTCCTAGAATGTCAAGTTATGAGCCGGTTGATCCAGTTGAGGAAATCCCATTGTACCCCGACGATCTCGGTAAGGTCGTAAAGATTGGTACAAAGTTACCATCGGAACTCCGTGAGAATCTTATCAAAACTCTCAGAGAGTTTGCCGACATTTTTGCTTGGACACCTAAGGACATGCCGGGAGTCCCAGCTGAACTAGCTCTACATCATCTTAATATAAAGCCAGGGGCTCAAGTCGTGAAGCAGAAGAGGCGCATTTTCTCCAAAGAAAAGCAAGAAGCTATAGAAAATGAGATTGACAGGCTACTTGAGGCGGACTTCATCAAGCCCGTCCAGTTCCCAAAATGGATCGCCAATCCAGTCCTAGTTAAGAAAAGTAATGGCAAATGGAGAATGTGTATAGATTACTCAGATCTCAACAAGGCCTGTCCTAAAGATTTCTATACATTGCCTAACATCGATCAGCTCATTGACTCCACTGCTGGGAATGAGTTGTTATTTTCATGGACGCATTTTCAGGATATAACCAAATAAAACTGGTCGAGCAAGATCAAGACGACACAGCGTTCATAACTCACAAAGGGGTTTTCGGGTTCAAAGTCACTCCCTTTGGGCTTTTGAATGTGGGAGCAACATTTCAGCACACAATGGATACAATATTCACCCCTCAAATTGGAAAGAATATCTAGGTATATGTCGATGACATCATATCAATGTCACCAACAGCTTCGGAACACGTCAAGGACCTCAAAGAAACCTTCACAAGAATAAGGGCCAGCTCCATGAGGCTAAACCCGACAAAATGTTCTTTTGGTTTAAGTGGGGGTCGATTCTTAGGTTTTCTCCTCACTCAGAGAGGCATTGAAGCAAACCCGAATCAATTAAGAACTATACAAAATGTTACGGCTCCAAAGTGCCTCAAAGAGCTCCAAGCCCTTGCAGGGTCTATCGCAGCTCTTAGGCGTTTCATACCTCAATCTTCAAAAAAGTGTCTCCCAATGTATGAGGCAATCAAAGAAGCGTCAAAGAACAAAACCTTTACTAGGACAAAAGAATGTGAAGAAATTCTATAAGTAATCAAAGATTTCCTGGTATCTCCACCAATCATGGCTAAGCCTCATCAATGTGAGCCATTAAAGTTATACTTGTCAGCATCGGACTCAACCTTGGCTGCAGTACTGGTTAAAGAGGTAGAGGCAGACCAGAAACCCGTGTACTACACGAGCCATATTCTTAAAGATGCTGAGACACGATATTCAAATATAAAAAAACTTGCATATGCTCTGGTTATGGCAAGTAGAAAATTGAGGCAGTATTTCCAAGGGAGAACAATCATTGTGATGACGAATCAGCCCTTGCGTCGAGTACTTCATAAGCCTGATATGATAGGACGGTTAGCTTCATGGACCGTGGAGTTAAGCCAATTTCATTTGGAATTTCAACCAAGAACCGCCATGAAGTCTCAGGCCTTAGCAGATTTTATCTCAGAATGTACCTTTGCTTCTACCGAACCAGGAGAAATAATTTCAGAATCAAAGGACAAAGTTTGGACTTTATTCACAGATGGGTCATCCACTTCACAGGCTGGTGAGGCTGGAGTCATCCTCACAAGCCCCGAGGGATTCACTGTTCGACATGTTATTAAATTCAAATTCTCCACGACCAACAATGAGTCGGAGTACGAAGGTCTCATAGCAGGCTTAATATTAGCTCGCCACTTGGAAGTGTCAATCATAGACTTATTCAGTGATTTACAACTTGTTGTGAAGCAAGTTTTGGGGGAATTTAAAGCTCTCAACGAAAGAATGGCAGCGCACAGACAAATCACCTCGGAGCTGTTGCAAAAGTTCACGTCATGGACCATCAACAATATCGATAGGTCCAACAATCAGTGGGCAGATGCCCTATCAAAGCTTGCCACTTCTAATGCTTCAAGCACATCAGGACCAGTATACTTTAGAGAGCTCCACGAACCATCAATTGTTCGAAAAGAGGTACTTTGTATATCAACGCGGGATGACTGGAGAACTCCCATAATTAAATTCATTCAAGGAACTCTTGACGAGTCAGATAGACAAGAGGCAAGGAAGATGGAAGTAAGGGCAAAACACTATTGTCTAGTTGATAACAAGTTATTCAGGAGAGCCCTGGTTGAGCCATTACTCAAATGTGTCAACCAGGATGTAGCGAAAATAGCTATGATTGAGGTACATTCAGGAATATATGGGGACCATTTGGCTGGAAAAAACATGGCCCTGAAGATCATGAGGCACAAAATCTATTGGCCAACGATGCGCCAAGACTGTGAGGAGTTTACGAAGCACTGTGAGCCGTGTCAGAAATATGGGTCCATGAACCACAGACCCTCAGTCCCATTCAACCCAACTACAACTCCATGTCCATTCTTTATGTGGGGCATTGATCTGGTGGGTCCCCTACCAAAAAGCTCTAGGCAATGCCAGTTCATAATTGTGGCGGTGGACTATTTCACAAAATGGATTGAAGCTAGAACTCTAGCAAGGATAAGAGAGACTGAGGCAGTGCATTTTTTCATGGAATAAATTGTTTTCAGATTTGGAGTACCTCAGGTAGTCATTACAGATAATGGAACTCAGTTCACAGGGGAAAAATGGGTCAATGCAATGACCGAACTTGAAATTCAACATCTCAAAGCTTCAGTAGCATATCCTCAAGCAAATGGACATGTGGAAATTACCAACAAAGTAATCTTGCAAGGGTTAAAGAAAAGATTGCTTGATGCCAACAGGAATTGGGTAGATGAGCTGCCAAACGTGTTGTGGAGTCTGCGAACTACCCCGAAAGCTTCAATAGGCGAAACTCCATTCAAGATGGCATACGGAACCGAGGTAGTACTGCCAGTGGAAATAAGTTCAAAGTCATTGAGAATTGAGAAGTTTAATCCCGAATCATCAGAGGATGGCTTAAAGCTAAATGTCGATCTTCTTGAGGAGTTCAGGAACTCCACGTAGTCCAACGTCTCCAAGTACCAGGAAAAGGTAGCGAAGCTTTATAACTCAAAGGTCAAGCCAAAGAGTTTTCAGGTCAATGACCTCGTTTTAAGGGAAGCTGCAGCATCCATGCCATCAAAACAAACCAAAATGTCCCCACCTTGGGAAGGCCCATATAAGGTTACCAAGGTCATCAGCTCGGGCTCCTACCGCCTCGCACACCTCGACGAAACTCCAATAACAAATGTTTGGAACGCCATCCATCTTAAGAAATTCTATCCGTGAAAACTCCAACAGACATCGTCTACTTCTTTAAGTTATTTAAGTTAAGGTATGAGATAAGTTTCTAAAGTTTCTTTGTAGTCAAGTTGCTTTTGTGGTCCGTTCTGACTATGGATAGATTACAGTTTAAGTCAACATTTATCTGAGTTTTCTGAATGAAGCTCCCAGTAAGGATAAAAAATCTTTGTGTTATCACATTTCTATTTTATGGCATTTTACTCATCAAAATTATTATGCATGCCTTGAATTGTCAATCTACAAAGTATGTAGATCGATAAATTTTATCTCCAAAAAACAATGCAACGTAAAGGTTAAAAAACTCCAATGGTATAACAATGGAAACGGTAAAGTAAGCCAATGTGTAAAACTTCACTCCAAACAGCTCAAAGAGCTCAATATCTCCTTGGAAATATCTGGATCCGCCATGAACAACAAAAAAGGTAAAGTTCGCCGTTTATATAAAATAAACATGGAAAGAGGTGCTCCATGATTGTCATATTTTCAACTTCGGGATGCATACAAATTTCCAAGAAAAGAAAATCTTTCCAAAAGTCAAAAATCACCAAAAACGAAGATCAAACTGTTCCAAAGGAAGAAGAAAAGGTAAAATAACATCGAACAAAGTTTGCTCCAGGTCGCAGAACAAACAAAGTTGCTCCAAAAGACAATATTTTACCAACATAAAAGAGCTCAACAACTTCAAGGTCCTCTGGGACATCTCCAAGATTGCCACAAATAACAGAAAAAGAAGCAAAGCTCACCAAGTGGGAAAAACACAAAATAAAAGGTAAAGCACAACAAGTGAAAACACTCCAATTTACTTACGAATCACTCCAAAACTTTTGACACGAAAGTTAAAGAAAATCTCACCACAATCAAAAGAAAAGAGAAAATAACTCCAACATCCCATACAGATCGCCGATGTTGACAATAAACAAAAAGGAAAAACTATGCCAAAGTCTCCAGAATATGGACGCCATTGTTAAAAAGGTAAACCCCAATCAATATTCCAATAGAATGATACCAAAAGGAGACTCACAAAACAACAAAAATCTCCAGTATTACGCCAAAAGGAAAGGTCACCGATAATTAAACTAAAAAGGAAAAATTCGCCAAAAGATACGAGTAAAAATGACTCAAATAGTCCCACAAAGCTCACAAGCTTCGCCAAAATCATCGATTCCAAAGTAATAGAAAGTATAGACTACAACAAATGCCAAGCTCGCCACAGATAAAAGAAAGGATAAAATTACCAAGAATAAAGTAGCTCAAAAGCAGAAAAGCAGTCAAAGATTATAAAACTTCTCCAAATACCAAGATAAGTTCAAACAAGGTCAAAAGATAAAGCAGTTTAGAGAGTTCAAACACCTCTAGACAAGTTCAGGAAACACAACTTAAAGGAAGATAAAATTACACAAAGCCCACAGGGGCATACCCCAGGCTGATAAAAGACATTCAAGTCTTAGGAGTAGCATCTGAAAAACCCGTCTTCCCAACTTCACTTTTCTTCTCCAAATCAGCAAGATAGCTGTCAAAGCCATGACCCTTCACGTCAATTCAAAACCGGGCAAAGCGAGCAACGCTCTCTCCATAGCCCTCTTCAAACGAAGATAATGACTCAGCCTGACAATTGGCCAATTGGGAAGCCAGATTATCCACATTCTCCACAAATTCAGCTCGCTCCGCCGCCCAGGCTTTTACTCCATTAGCAAGATTATCTTCAGAAATCGTCACAACCCCTTTTAACTCCGTAATCTCCACCTGCAAGCCTTTCACTTGGCCACTCAAACCATCACATTCGGAGATCAACTCAGATTTCTCAGTCAAAGCAATGAAAAGATTCTCAGCAGCAAGGTTGTTATCCTTGGTCAAACCCTCCGAGGTCTCGTTCAACTCCTTGTTAAGCTTCTTCAAATAAGCCACCTCTTCACGCAACGATTTTACCTTGGAGACATCAACTACCTCTTCAAGTTTCAACATCTTCTCCAACTCCGCAGATAACTATAAACAAAAGTGCAGCAATAGAACTAAAGTAAGAGTATGACACTACGACTAAGGAAAAGCAAAACAAAGTCAAAACAAAAAAAGGATAAGGCACCTTATTAGCAAAATCTTTACAAATTCGGAGACCACCCCTAGCACCTACCCCAAAAACACCCTCTTTAGTCTTTTCCTGAGGCGAAGAAAGCATATCAGTCTCTGAAAACAAACCCAAACCAATGGAACTGGGACAACTCAACGGCTCCTTTAGTTTTTTGGAATGATGACCCTTGGTGGAATGCCCATCACGATGCCTTTTTTTCTCTCGATCTTTGACAACTGTTGTCTCAGAAGCATCAGCTCCAACCACCCCAGGAGGAGACATCAAACTCTTCGAAATAACTTCGGGTCCACTCTCTATTTCAGCATCGCGAACAACAGTGGACACTCCCGCAACCTTGCTCTTAACAAGACGTGCCAAAAATTCTTCAATCGGCATACTTGCAAATACTTCCACTACCTTAAACAGTTCAGGACCAAATACTGCAATAAAGAAGAAAGAATGAAAGGTTACAACAAGCACAAAATATGTGTATAGACAGGATCAAGTATGCTATAAGTAAGATATTTAAGCTTACAACAATGATCAGTCAAAAACTTGGTATCTAGAAACTCTTCAGGCTGATATCTAACATCGGACCCAAGGAAATTCCCCAACTCCGAGGAGGTCCTAGACCCAAACGATTCACCGACTTCACACGACCCGAGGAGTGAACTTGCCATGGTTCATTCATCCCCAGTCCAGGACCTTCATACCAAGCCCACATTTTATGCCATCCAGAGTTGGATCCAGGGGCATCAACAAGCTTTTTACAACCCTCCTTTCTATCCAGATAAAATTGGGTTTCGTTGCTCTTGATACGAAAAATAGAAAAAAATAAATCAAGGCTGAGAAATTGACCTAATTCATGACACCTTGCGATAACTCCACTAATCTGAAGCACTGCATTGGGGACCAACTGGCTCAAACTGCAACCAAGGGTTTGGAGAACAAAGCGAAAGAAGGGGTGCAAGGGAAGCCTAAGTCCATACTCAAAGTACACATCAGGAATGGCCTGACAACCAGGACGAGGGGGTTTCCACATCCGGTCATCGGCATCCGGAGCAAAAGCATTATCGCCAGCAGAAAAAGAAATGTGTTGGGATAACTTGTCAAGATCAAGGGGGTGTGCGGAATAGTGGCTAGACCTATTAAAAGACTTATTCGACTCAAACGTAGCCCCAGATCGAGGTCTAATAATGTCCTCAACGGACGGGGTTTGTGAAGCAGAACCAGCAGCAAGAGCGGTCCTGCTAGCGGAGCCGGGAGAAAAAGGTTCAACCTTTATAGACATGGAGTTTCGAAGGGGGTAACGAGGCTTAGCCTTATTAATGGACAAAATCTCAACACTATCCTCACTTTCAGAACGTTCCACACTTTCAGTCGAAGAAAAGGAAGCAATAATAGCTTTCATGATTAACAAAGAAAAGGAAACAGGACAGGCGAATAACAGGAGAAAATTAAAAAACGAAGCACAAGAACAAGACGAAGACAGAAAAGTACCTTCCAAGGACGAAAGACCAGAGAGATGAAGAAGAAAAAAGGAAAATCAAGAAAGCTATAAACATTTATAAGGCAAGGAAAAAAGGGGGAGAAGAACCATACCTTTTCAACTAGCCAGTGCAGTCTTCTAGGCGTGGGAAAACGGAAAAGACAAGGCGATTGATTGACAAGGCAATGATCGCGTGCCAACAAACAGTCTGGGAAATAGAAAGTTTTTATTTATTATTATTCTATTCACCCACAATTATCTTTGTGTTGTAATATTTTAATTTGGGCTTGTAATGTAAAAGATCTAAAGATCTTTTTAAACTTAGGGGGACTGAATGTTGGGCCACAAGCCCACTTAGAGAGTCAAGCCCATTGTAAAGCCCAAATAGAGCATTATATATATATTCTTGTACCCCCAACATTATAAAAGGATTGACAATTAATATATTCTACTTTAACACAAGAATTACTAACTTCTTGAATACGAAGTTCCAAATCTCTACACTGGTCGTGGACTGAACGAGAACGAGTACTGATAGCCATTTTCTCCGAGGAATCGCGAGTTCTGATACCAAATGTCAGGATTTGACTTGATTAATCTCACTAAATGAATCAATTTGTAAAGAAATTACTGGAATGAAATGTTATTGATCTCTAAGTAGTATCTTACAAGAAGAATAGGGGAAGGAAAACAGAGAAATGCACCAATGTGTTACACATTTTCTACTTGAGCTTTGAACTAGTGTAAATTATAGAACTTGGTTGCTGCGTCCTTGTGAATCTTGCTGCTATTAAGGCCGAGAATAGAAAATTCTCTAATCTGGTAGTGTTAAAAGAATCATTTTCACGCAATGCACATTCTTTCAGTGGTAGTGTGATTATATCCATTTGCTCTAAACACATAATTATATGTACTATACTTGCTGATGTAAAACGTAGAGATCCACTAAACCTAACGAGCTAATATTAAGTGTTGAATGTTGCATATTGGAAATCACTCAAAATTGTTTGTTTTATCATGGTCTGAGAAAGAGGTGCGTCGGTGAGTGGAAATAGATAAAATGGCAGTAATTAGTAAGCCTCATTGTGTGCTCAAGCCTCAAGGTACTTTACCTCTTTTAGAACCGAGTTTAGATTTTCTTCAATACAAATGAACATTTTAATGCCATCCGGACTTTGCACATGGAACAACACTGAGAAAGACGTCCTCATCACAGGGTATCCAAAGTTTTGAGGTAGCTGTAAAATCATATTCCTCTTGAGCTTGATCAAGCAATGCCTTAAAGAGTGGGTTGTCAAGTAAAGTGATTCTGATAACAAATCTCTTGTACTCTTTACCAACATAGACTACCAAGTGACCCTTTGGGACATCTCTGGGAATATAGAGTTCGTCTTCTTGATGATGCATAAAGCGCCACAACGCCCATTGACAGCACTTGTCACAGTCAGCAGCAGGTGCAACACTATTACCCATCTTTTGCCACTTGTTAAGGAATTCCTTGCGAAACTTGATTCTTAAATTCTTCATGTATTGTATATATATGTTGATGTTTTTTAGAATTTTGTACAACGTAAAATATATCTCTAGAGAAAAGACGGTGAGAGTGAGATGGAGATGGTATGTGAGTAGTGGTTGTATACAATTAAGATATACCACTTGAGAGAAAATTAATAGTGAAGAGAAATTTGGAGATGGTGATACAAAAATGAACAAGAGCTTATATAAGAAGAAAGTAGAAGAACATTAAATGATACTCCCTTTGTCCCATCCATTTGTTTACACTTTTTTGTCCCTGACACGGATTTTAAGGTGGATTTTAAGGATAGTTCCATAACTTATTTTTAAAATTTTCTTTTTTTGTATAAAAATAGGATTGTTCTATTTTTATACAAAAAAAGGAAACTTTCAAAAATAAGTTATGGAACTATCCTTAAAATCCACTTTAAAATGCGTGTCGACACCGTATTTTAAAATGATAACAAATGGACGGGACGGATGGAGTAGATATGTTCGGGTAGGTAAGTGGGATTGAAGGAGTAAAACGAAACTTTAATGTGCAAGATGTCTGCGCGTTGCCATGCTGTACTTGCTTTACCTTCATTCATGAGTGCATCTTCATAGGAAAATGTACGAACATTTTATCAAGCTATAACCTTCCTTCTTAGATTCACGAAATCAGCACTCACCCTATTATTTTACGATATCCATTTGTAACATGCTAGTAATTACAAGTGTGCGCTGCACTTTACTCGAGAATTTCATCCCATGCCTATTGCATATCTTATCTAGACTTTCCTAATATATAGTGGGTCCTGAATTGTAAAACCTCCTAAAAATTCACTGATCCTCCAAGAGATATATAGAGAACAAAAGGATGAGTTGATTCACTGTATTCTCCTTGTGCATTGTTTTCAGTATTTATCTGCAAATTACCATTTACCTCTGCTTGCTGTGACTTAACATGCTGTAGAGAAGCCAGAAAGCAAAGGGAAGACAGAACAAGAGATAAGGGTTTGCCAAGACGGAATGTTAATCAATTAAATTCTACTTTGATTCTTGTAAGGCTGTTTGTTATAAGTTATAACACAATATCCGGCCTCATCTTAGGCCCCAACTACATATGATTCCACATTGTCAACAAATATAATATAAAGATTTGTTAGTGCTAAGATCAAACCTATACATATCAACTACATCTCATTAGTTCACAAATTAAAATTCATCTGTACATGCATCTCTAGTGAAGTGTGTTGTTGGGGAAAAACAGAAGGAAATTAATTTACTTCGGTTTTTGGTCCATCTATGTTCTTTTTCTGGGTGGAAACTGGCCCTTCATTCACGAATTAGCCTTCGCCCCTCTTCCAGATACATCAGCTAAGCTCTGCTATAAATGTAAGTTTGGTACCTTTACTAACTACTACCATATTTGTGGATACTTTTAGTTACCCTTAGGTCATGAAAGGATCTGAGTTAGAGAGATTGAATGGTTACATATTTGACACATCTTAAATTGTACATAACTCATCTTTGGAAGTTGCAGTAGAATTTCCTTTTTCGCTTGTCAATATCTGGTGAGGGAACACGTTACCTATTGTTATAACGGAAGCAAGAAAGATTATATGCAGAAGAGAAATAAGTTTATAGATCTGATTACAGAGGTTTTTTCACACCTATGACAAATGTTGATTAATTATAGATGCCTAGCCGTGACAATGAAAGGATTCATCCCCCTGATGACAATGTGAGTCGCTTTCTACCTTGGACAGTAGAAATTTGAAAGCGAAGACCTAGCTCTCATGATCAACACTCTGCTCTGTTCTGTCCATGGTATTTTTTTCAGAAAAAATCCAACTGACTTGTTATGCTACTTATCCTCCACCTTGAAATGAAAACTGCAACCGTTCTGTTGACTCATGACTGTAGACCCCTGAGAGAATTCTTTAATTTATTGAAGTCATTATTAATTAATTATTCTTGTTTATTCCGGCCTTCAGGGAAGTTGCCCAATGGTACATTAGATACGCATGAATTTGGAGGCAATTTAGAATTGTAATGGCATGCCATGCAGTCTGCATTATTGGGTAGTTCATCGGTGTCTTAACTTTTCTTCTCACTGAGATGTGGGGGTGAGTTTTGTTGAGATTGTTCTTGGAAATAAAAGTACATCTAACAGATGTTGTACTAGTTAATAATAGAAATTTTAGTAATGATGAGATGTTTTTACGGGTTCACACCATGGAGTACGGAATGTTGAACTGAGAAGTGAGAGCTTTGGGCCACAAGTACAAGAAGCATGCATGTTGTGAACACCTATCAGGATACTACTTTGCACCTCTACCTTCCGACCAATACATAAATTCATGAAAACAAAATACTATCTTTCTTTATATACATTTTCGTGTTTGTGTAGATGTATTGAGATAGTAGTATATATAAAGGTTCCAAATCAGATTAGAATAAACAAGGGTGTTGTAATAATAAACTTGGCTGTCTTGTAACTCTAAGTTTGTAGGCTGTTATGTTCTGGGGCGGGGCAAACAAATTTGGGGCCCTGTGCGAGGTCTTAAAATTTGGCCCTCCATTTATATGAGCTGTCAGCAAAGAGATACATTAAAAAATAAAGACGTTAGTTCTATTAATTAGAGAAACTGTTCAACTTTCATGATCAATACTCAATTTATGGTAATATATTTAAACAATACAATAATTAATTTACCTTTATATATTGTTACTCTCAATATTTTCCAACTTTACTAGTTAAACTTGCAAATATTTTTTTTTTGAAAGAGGCAAAATAAAAATTATGAAGAATCTGAATTTTTTTGATCAAAATTTCAAAATCTCTCTACATATATATATATACATATATGTAAGGAGGAAAAAATTTTGGGGCCCTATATTTTTTGGGGCCCTGTGCGGTCGCTCACCCCGCGCACCCCAGCCCCGCCCCTGGTTATGTTTAATCTGATATTCTAGTTTGCATAGATAAATTTAGCTGGAAAAAATGTTTAATCTTTGATTTGAGTTCTAGGCTAAATTTAAGAAATGTCACATAGAATAATAAACTGACAATAAGAGAGGAGGTTGCATGTGGAAATTGAGCTGGCGCTGCCAAAAAATATAAATAAGCTCATGCAGGCAGGGCCCAACCTCCTGCTAGTAATAACTCACTCCCATGCTTCCTTCTGGGTGGCAACTTTCTCTCAACAGTAGGATTCTTATTTGTTTTTCACTATTTCTTCTCCCCCTATCTCCCATACTGCTCCATTTTAGTTTTACACCGGACCCCTATTCAGCTCCCAATTGGATGAATGAAGAAATATT
Source organism: Kitagawia praeruptora (assembly GCA_037693485.1). Taxonomy (NCBI): domain Eukaryota; kingdom Viridiplantae; phylum Streptophyta; class Magnoliopsida; order Apiales; family Apiaceae; genus Kitagawia; species Kitagawia praeruptora. The sequence goes on along the minus strand of CM075348.1, from coordinate 48,736,517 downwards.
AGTTAACTATCGATCTATTTAAATTGGAGATCGTAACATGGATGTTATGTTATGTTAAATTGGAGATCGTAACATGGATGTTTGATTCTGGAATGTATGATGACCCTGCAGGAGGTGCCCAAGGTAGCTGACAGAATTCACAAAAGCAAATATTGCTAATTTTAAAGCAATGTACCAAAAAACTGATAAGAAACACTAGTGAAAATATCTTCTATGTAAATAATTTTAGGATGTATAATAAAGAGAAATTTGATTATTATGTGGGGGTGTAGACAAGAGTTATGGTAAGATTACAATTTTTAAATTTATTTAGTTATAGCAGAATTTGAAACTAGTCTGAAGTACTTAATTATGGGGCTTAATTGTTTAGATTAGTTTATAGGGCTTTTGAGTCCTATACAATAGGGCTGAGTATTCGGTTATAACCGAACCGAATTACCGAATACCGAAATAACCGAAATACCGAATAAGCTCAAAACCATATCCGATTAGTAAACCGAAATAATTTCGGTTATTTTACCGAACCGAAATTTGTATTTCGGTTAAAACCGAATACCGAATTAAATAACCGAAATAAAAAAAGAAAATTAATAGAAAACTTATATAATTCACATCATTCCTGGCAAGTTGCAAATATGTTTTCAACTAAAAGTTGCATACAATAATAATTTGAAACAAGGCATGAATCCCACCAGGCTAGCATCAGAATTCAGAAGTTTGCATACATAAGAAATAAAACACACAAATACACTAGTTTAACAGCTGAGTTATATAAACTCTCTAAAGGAGGATCAGTGCTAGCGCCTGTTCCAAGGGGGTCGCTGCTTTCTTCCATTACCCAGAAAGATGAAGCGATGATTAATCGACTGAAGAAGTGAAGACTGAAGAGTGAAGAGTCAAATACTCGAATCAGAGTGAAGTGTCGAGTTTGATGGTTGTTTTCTTTTGCTTGGTCAGGTGGGGATTCTTTCAAGAACTTGGAGATCTCTTGTGATGTTAGTTTATTCTCGGAGGGAGACAATTTTCCTTCGTTAGTTTTCAACAGGGTGGACTAGTAATTGGTGTTTTTAGTCTTTATTCCACTGTTGGTGTAGATGTGTTGTTTATTTAATGCACAAAAGGTGTAGTGGGTGCATCATGTTTTGGTGGAGGGGGTGATTTTTAAGACAACTCGTGCCTATCTTTTTCTTTTAGAGGGAATTACTTTAAGCTTTCCCATGTTGTCTGATTCTTTCTCTTCATTTGAGGGCTCGGGCTTTATTTAGAGTTTTCGACTTTTCGAGATAATTATGGTGGTCATGCTTGGTTTGAAGAGTTGGAATATGTGTATTATTCCTTCTTTTCTGTATATATATATAATATATATATATATATATATATATTTTATATATTTCGGTTATTTCGGTTATTTCGGGTATTTCGGTAAAAAAACCGAAATAACCGAAATACCGAATAACACAAAAAACATATCCGAATTAGAACCGAAATATTTCGGTTCGGTTAACCGAACCGAATTATTTCGGTTATTTCGGTTCGGTATTCGGTTAACCGAACCGAATGCACAGCCCTACTATACAAATACTGTTATTTCTACATTGAAGGATGCTGATAGAATTGATTATCTTTTCTTTATTTATGGGTGTTGGATCTATACACATTTCTCTCTTATGCGTTGGATTTCTTGCGTTAAATCCTGCCAATTATAATTACTACTCCCTCCGTCCCTCCCAATTCTTTACAATTGGGTTGGGCACGGAGATTAAGAAAGGAAAAAAAAGTAAGTGGGAAGAGAAAGAAAATGAGTGGAAAGTGGATAAAATTCTGGGACCTATCAATATTTAAGTAATAGATTAGAAAGATGGAGGAAAGTAGTGGAAAATGGTGGGCCCTTTTTATTTGTTTAAAGGTTAAAACTTTACTATTTTTGGAAAGTTTGGAAATGTAAAGAATTGGAAGGGACATCCCAAAATGGAAAATGTAAAGAATTGGGAGGGACAGAGGGAGTACTATTTTATTCCACAATTTTTTGTTTGAAATTCTTTTCTTCATCAAAAACACTGTGATGCATATGATTCAGCCTTGGTAAATAGACTCTACTGATCTCATCATTTTCCTTGATATGTCTGAGCTTTTTACGAAGTATCATTTAGAGGCCATTTAATATTAGTAGACATATAAGATATTACCCCAACATAGACACAGAGACAAGATCAATAAAACAGTAAAACTAGGGGGTATAGTATACGTTGTTGCGGATTTGTCTTCCCTGTTAATTTTCTGCACAAGGAATTTCCTTAGGCTGTCAAGTGAACTTTCCCCTTTCTGAGATGACAAGTTTGTGGTTAGGTTGCGTATATGCTGAGTGCTGAGACATGGTCAACCAAACCATATCTCTGTTATTTTTTCCTATGAAAAATCTGTAATATATGTATATAAATTTACTTTAGTACTAGGGAAGGATTTGTCATATTAACATATACAGATTGTTATTTTCTTGTCTACACCCCTACTATCATTGAGTAAATTGATAAATAAAGTTTAGATGTTGTCTTTGGATGAACATGAAAGAAAGAAATCGACTCGCATAAGCTCAAAACTCTCTTCTAGTTGGACCTTGTACAAACAATATTATTGCATTATGCATAAAACTCTTGTCAAGAAACGGTAAGAAAGAAAGATAATCACAAACTTCCCAATAAAGGTAGGCCCTTTACGTTCAAACTTTGCCCATTTGTGCTACATATTTAGTCAATAATAGTTACAGATGGTGTTAAGGTTTGCATTTTTTCAGTAGGATTGCATGTTTTACAATGAACTGTTTACATATATAAAATTGATACTGGAACAACCTTCAATTTGAAAATGCTATATAAATTCTATTTTCCTCAGTCTGTGTGTCACTGTGTTTGTCCTGAATGCATGCCCAATGATTTTATTTTATTAAGTTTAATACTTGTGAAATTAGCCACAGGATAATGGCTATCCACTTGTATTGAGACTAGGACAAGAGTATCTTTTGAGAAGTTCTGTGAATATTTTCTCTAAACTAAAGAAACTTAAAAATTGTCGCTGAATGTCTACAGCAATTTAAGTGCCTTAAGGAATACACACTATCGTAATTAGCATCTGTAAGATGGTTTGTCTTTGACACATGTGTCTCCCTGGGTTTTTTTTCTTGCTTAGAAGCTTGTGTCCGCTAGATGTGTTTCTTCCTGAATAATCTTTTATAATCAGTCCATGCAGCATTATCTGTTTATTCTCTATGTTTGTCTTAGATTATTCTTGTTTGTGTATTTTGTTTTCATGTTGAGCCAGATTATGTACTAGGTTCTCTCAAACACCCCTGTAAATAGTTATAATCGGATATATTATGGTTATGTTTGTTGTGAGGAGGTAATGCATCTTGTTTCTTAAGATGAGGAAGGGGACTGATATCTGGGTGAAACCATGACATATGTCCGATAAAGAAAAAAAATTACAGTAGGGATGTAACTGCACCTTAATCAATGTGAAAATCTAGAACTTGCCAACGATATAACTTGTTTAATACTTGTCTGAGACAAATGTCTGATTGCATATCTGATGCTGATGTTCATCTGCATGTATTTTCATTTCTGCAAGTCTTTACATTTTGATTTGGATTGCTGGTGTGAAGAAAATATCACCACTATACTCCAGTGTCAGACAGCTTGAGAATGAAACCTATATTTGGTTACCCTTTAAACATTCATGATATTTAAACTGGAACAAAATGAGAGGGGAACTTTCTACTTGTGGTTTGAACTTGGCAGATTGTAAAGAACATGGTTGCTGCTGGCTCCGTGCAATTTGCTGCTATTAAGGTACAGGATATAAAATTCACTAATGTGGTAGTGTCTAAAAGAATCTTTGGCAGACAATGTATACTCTTTCTTTGGCAGTGTGATTATATCGTTTTGGTTGCTTTAAACACATTAATATCTACTGTATACATGCTGAAGGCTAATAATATTAAGTGTTGAATGTTGAAATTTACTCAAAATTGTTTGTGTTATCACAGCTATTTGCTTTGGTGGTGTTGGGGGGATGGAGGGGTTCTTGTATTATTGTGCTAGTTTTTCCTTACCTCTTTATGTGGTGGCCTCTGGGTTTCTTGAGTTACCAATTAAGTTTCAAAAGAAAATTCTAAAAATCCCATTCCCCACCCCAGACATTCTACTTTTTACTCAAGTTCATGATATACTTCTTGCTTTGAAGCACAATGGTAAGACGGATATACAGTTTTAATAATTGGCACGCAATACAAGATTCCAACAATCTAAATTTAAGTTTACAGTTAAGAATAGAATTTAGTGAACAACTCTGTTGACTGTCCCCTCAGAGACAGTAGGATATTTTGATGTTTTGGAGACTTTGCACATCGAACAACACTGAGAAAGACGTCCTCATTGCAGGGTATCCAGAGCTTAGAGGTAGCTGTGAAATCATACTCTTCCTGAGCTTGATCAAGCAGTGCCATAAAGAGTGGGTTCTCAAGTAAACTGATTTTGATAACAAATCTCTTGTACTCTTTACCAACATAGACTACCAAGTGACCCTTTGGGACATCCCTGGGAATGTTGTCTTCTTCTTGATGCCTGAAGCGCCACAAAGCCCATTGGCAGCAATTGTCACAGTCAGCAGCAGGTGCAACACTATTACCCATCTTTTGCCACTTGTTAAGGAATTCCCTGAATATCTTCATCTTCAAATTCTTCATGTAGTGTACCTAGTGATCGATGCTTTTTAGATTTATATATAACGTCGAAAATATTTCACAGGGATGATATGGTGAGTAGTTGTTGTATATTATCTAGATATGCCACTTAAGAGAAAACACTGAAGTGAAATGTTGAGGTGCTGATACAAAAATGAACTGGGGTTTATATAGAGCAGGAATGGAAAGAGCCACTATGTAGAAGAACATTAATTGATAGTAGAGCCGGCAATTTCGTACACGACACGAAAACACGACACGAAAACGACACGAAAATTAATTGTTTGGGTAGTTAAGTGGGAGTGAGAGACTAAAACAGAAACTTTAATGTGCTAGATGTCTGTGCGTTGCCATGCTGTACTTGTTTTTCCTTCATGTTAGTGCATTTCATACGAATATGTACGAACATTATACGAAGCTATAAAGTTCTATGATTCACAAAATCAGCACTCACCCTATTATTTTACGATATCCATTTGTGACATGCTAGTAATTACAAGTGCGCATCGCACTTTGCCCGAGAAGTTTATCCCATGCCTATTGCATATCTTATCTATTCTTTTCTAATCTAGTGGGTCTTGATTTGAGAACTTCCAAAAATAACTCATCCTCATATAAAATCTCTCAACAATCAGATAAGCTCTCAGCAAGATTTGAGTAGTTGACCATGTATTGGTGTGATAGTGCACGGAAACAAGGGTCTAGAGTACTTTTTAAGAATACCTTTCAACTCTCGACGAAAATTATAGATAAAAACTCCAATGCCAAAATGAAAATTTGCTTTAACATAATTTTATTGCTATTCAGCATATAATTTGTCAATTTTAGATGCAAAATAAGCCCTGATTTCGGTATGTATTTGCTGCACATCACCATCTCCATGAGGATTGAACGGGATAAACTTTATCTTGATTTGCTCTGACTTAACATGCTGGAGAGAAGCCAAAAAGTTACGGGAAGACAGAGCTAGAGATATGGGTTCACTGAGAGGATGGTTAATCAATGGGACATTACTGTAGGTATTGTAAAGGCTGTTTGTTATAAGCCAATTTTCTGTCTCATCTTATGCCCCCGACTCCAAATGATTTTACATGGTTAATAGATACTCCCTCCGTCCCATTTTGTATGACACTCTTTCCTTTTTGGGACGTCCCAAAAAGAATGAACCTACTAAACTTACTATTTTTGAACACTACTTTTCACTATTACACCCACTACTTCTCTATTTTATGAAAAGATTTGTTTATCCTAACTGAAAATTAATTTATCATTAAACGAATTAAATTTGATAACTGCATTGCTGAAAGAACAAAAGGAATTCTACTCCATTTTCTTTGTTTCTATAAGTTTTTCGTCTGGGTGTCGGGAATTAGCCTTTTATCTCCTCACTTCGAAAGTGATATCTATTCAGAAATGTCTAGATACATCAGCTAGCTATGCTATAATCGTAAGATTAGTACCCGTATTTGTAGATATTTTTAGTTACCCCGGGGTCATGCATGTAATCGTTTACCTGCTAAACGGGCCATGGTTGCATCCGAGTTAGAGAGATTGAATGGATGTGTATTCGCCACATCTTAGATTGTCAATAACATACGTGGAAGCTGCAGTGTGGTTTCATTTCTATTTACAACATCTGTTGAATGAACATGTTACATGTTAGCTATGATAGATGTTTGCAGATAGTGATAAATGTTGTTTCTTGGTACCCAGCCGTGCACAATGAAAGGGTTCATCCCCTTGATACAGTGTGAGTCGCTATCTGTACGTGGATGGTTGAATCTAGAAAGCAAACCACTAGATGTCATCCTCAGACACTCTGTTATGTTCTGTTCTGTCCATGGTAATATTGGGTATTAAATTCAATTGACTTGTTATGCTACTTGCCCTCCACTTTGAACTGAAAAGTGCAAAAGCTCATTTGACTGTAGATGCCTAGAGAAATTTCCATTTGTTAAAGTCATTACTAATCTTCTTTATTCCTATCAAGAAAGTTGCCTGATGGTTCATTAGATGCACATAAGTTTGGAGGCAGTTTGAATTTGTGATGGCATGCCATAAAGTCTATACATCATTGGCTAGTTTATGAGAGTCTATTAACTCTTCTTATTGTAACAGAGAGTTCTATTAAGGTTGTTCTTAAGAATAAAACCATGTCCAGTAGATGTTGTACTAGTTAGTAATAGATATTTTAGTTGCGCTCGAAAGTCTTTAGGATTTAACCATGGAGAACAAAATGTTGAGCTCAGAAGTGAGAGTTTTGGGCCACAAATACAAGAAGCATGCATGTTGGGAATACCTCAGGATACTACTTTGCACCTCTACCTTCCGACCAATACATAAATTCATGAAAAAAAAATATCTATCACCTTCATCTATCTATCTATCTCTGTGAGTGTGTGTGTGTGAGGGAGAGGGGAGGGGGGAATGAGAGGGTGAGTGTATAGATGCATAGATATAATATACAAGTTCTTTTCATTTAGCACAAAAAAATGACTGCATAGGTTTTGGATTTGAATGAAATGAACAAGGTGGTTGTGCTGATAAATTAGGCAAGCAGGGCTGGAGCTGAAACGAACCAAGTTATTTGATAAGAAATTCGAGTTAGAATTTGAAGTCGATAAACCAGACTCGATTTGATTTGATAAGATTAGATGTATGATTGCGAACAGAAAAAGTGCCTGGCATGCTTATCAACCAAAATCAAAATTTGACGCAATTTTGTTTATTTGCCTGCAAGATTGTACTAGCTAGGCACACTTTATTTAGTTTGAACTGGAAAGTTTAGTTTAACAAGATTTCTTATCTTTGGTTTGAGTTCTTATGCTTTAAAATTCAAGATATGTTACGGAGAAATGTAATTCTGCAGAACATACTGATTACTGATTATTGATGACATGAATGGACTGACAACATAAGACGCGGTTGCACGTGCAAACTAAGCTGGCCCTGCCAAAATAATACAGTACAAATAAGCTCTCCGGCAGGGAGGCCCCAAGCTCCTGCTAACTAATAACTCCCTCCCATGCTTCTTTCTGGGTGGCAAATTTTTTCTCAACCATGGGATTCTTGTTCATTTCTTTCTTCACCCTATCTTTTCGCACCCGACCCGCATTCAGCTCCCATTTGAATGAAGAAACATTAGTTATCCATCTATCTATCTTTCTAGATTTGATCAAGTCCAGTATCACCATTGGATTCATTAGTTGACAGATCACTATGTTGTTTGCCAGGCTGTTGTATTGATTTGACATGAAGAGTTAAAGCCTAAGCTCTGGGTTAATTGTAAAGCTGATACACATTGGTTAATTGTAAAGCTGATACACATTGATTCCGACTACCATGCTCCTTAGCAAACATTTCTAAATTCTAATGCGGAATAAACTTGCACAAATTTATTTTTATGATGCATTTCGTTAAGTTAAGATGCCTGAATATTTTTCTTCTACTTTAATTTTGAGTTTCTAATTTCTAATTCTTGAGGTGTTGTTACTTGTTAAGAACTACTCCCTCCGTCCCGTCCCGTTCCCTTTAGAGTTTCTTAATAGTCTATATATCAATGAGCACCAAGGCATGAGATACACAGAATCTGACATCCAAACTATCAAATGGGAGGTTAAAATTGTACAAAAAATGTACCAGCGTACAAAAGATTTATGACAGTACACAAGGAAAAAGACCCCGTTTATGCATTGCGAGACCACAACATGTCCTGTTCCGATATGTTGAAAAATAAATAAAAGAAAGTAACAGAATTGCACTGGATTGATATTGATATGTCGTGTTAAATATTGACTAAACATTCACATGTCAGTGAATCTATCAATCATATTCGACACCAGCTCTCGGTCTGCTGACCTACACCACATAACTGTAATAGTAATACCACTAGTTATCAGCTTATATCTATCTGCATCATTCATGCTGGGAATTCTTTGTAATTTTACACATTTCATAGAATATTACGATTATAGTAAAAAAAAAAATACCGAATAGAATTAGATGTCGCAAATTTTAAGAAGAAGTTGCGCATGTTGCTTGACAATTGTACTAAAACTGCAAATTAGTTGACAGAAAATCGTGAACTAGTGTCTGATATGCAGGTCAAATACACATGATACCAAGCAAAAGCCTGAAATTCCTCGGTCATTACTCGTTAGGCATGCACGTACGGCAACACATAGGGGAGCAAACCCCGGTTCGGTTCGGTTTTCGGGTAAAACCGGAACCGCAACCTAACCATCGGTTTCGGTTTCGGTTTTAAAATCTCGGTTTCGGTTTTTATCGGTTCGGTTTCGGTTTTAAAATCGATTAAAATAAAAATAAGAAAGTATTACAAATTAATTAAAAAGGTAGTTCTACCATAAAAATATAAATCGTCCAAATGTATTCATACAACAATTTTTAAAACTTGAAACAATAAAAAAAACAATAAACAATTTTTAATGTATAATCCTTTTGGATGTGTAGGGCTTGATGCCCTTGCAACTTAATGTCTGCTACTTGTATTCTTGGTGTACTTGGAGGAAAGTTTTAATAACTTAGAGATTGCCCTGCAAAACTTTATCTGATCATAAAAACATAGTTCATGATTCACCACTCAAAAACAAATAATATTCACTAAGAAACACTAGATCATAGGTCTGTGGACTGAATCAGTTTATATTTGAACATTTAAGCCTATAAATTATACCTTTAACATTTTCTTGATCAAAGCAACCAAAAAAGATCACAACTTTTACATGTAACTAATCAGTGAATCTAAATAAGAAATGAAACTATAAATATTAGGCCCAAATACAACAATAAATGTTAGGCCCAGTTATTTTTTATTTCACTGCCTATCTACTTTCGTAATATATATATATATATATATATATATATATATATATATATATATATATATATATGTGTGTGTGTGTGTGTGATTAATTTTAAAAATATCTATATAAAATATAAATATTTATTTATATAAATAATCGGTTCGGTTTCGGGTTTTTTCGGTTCGGTTTGAACCTAAAACCGGAACCGAAACATTAGAGTGGTTCGGTTTTTAAATTTTCGGTTTCGATTTTTTACGGTTTCGATTTTTTTGGGTTCGGTTTTCACTGGTTTCGATTCGGTTTCGGTTTTGAATCGGTTTTTTGCTCACCCCTTACAGATGAGGCCAAGCCGTTAATGCTAATGAATGAGGCACCCAAAAAATTAAATTTTTTAGGATCACATTTTTTCTAACAAGCAAAAAATATATAAAAGGTACAAAAAAATCGAACGTTTAGGGGCACAATTTTTTTATTAAGGAACACCAGCAGGAGCACCAACATTAAATAAAGATACTAGAAATATTGAAAAAAAATATCATACAAACTTGAATTTATTTTTAGTGGGCATAAAATTTTTATTTGCTTGGGGTTCCAATATTTTAGGACCGGCTCATAAGATATTTAGTTTTCTAAATTACTCAACTTGACAATAAATATCATTAGAAAAATACTTTTGTGCAAAATATCTTGCTATCTTGCTCTACAAGATAGGGGACAATAAACTATTCAAGGGAACACAAGGACATCCAACTAGAGCAGACAAACTCTTAGCAGTATGGCGCACAATTGCAGAATGGTGGCGTGTCAGAAAGGGTCACACTGGTCACTATAGCTTTTGCGGTTATCAAGTGGGGCTCACTGTAGCTTTTGCGGCTACCAAGTGGGGCTCACTATAGCTTTTGCGGCTACCAAGTGGCCTACAGTGACTGGAAGGCCTAGCCTATAAATACCCTCATTCTGCACATAAGGTAGAGGACACACAGTTTTAGCAATACAAAAGCTCTCTACATATTCTCTCCCTTCACATCAAATACACTCTTACCAGCTTGATTATTATTATTTCCGATTACTGATTCTTACACCGGAGGTGCTTGACGGCCACCACCCCCGGGCAACCATTGTTTTGCAGATACCCAAACTCAGGTGGAATACCCTGGAACAGTAGTCGGAAGCCTCTAATTAGCCGTGGGAGTTATCATTTGGCGCTAGAAGGAAGGGGCATTTTCTTGAAGAAAAATCCCTCGCCTGTTCTACCAAAACAACTACCTCCACAAGACAAAACACAGACAAAATAATCCCAAACAACAGAATACACGCTACTAAAATGGCCCATAACACCAGATCTAAAGGCACCACTACAACGGCAAACCCAAACGAGCAACCACCAATAGAAAGAGAAGGGAACACCACCGGCGTACCACCGCCTAACCCGCTATTAAACCTAGACCACCGCATACAAATAAACCCCCCCTCGGGGAGACAACCAGGATCAGGTCCTTAGCCTTAACCTGACGGGCTATAATCAACAACAAATCGATTTACTCATGCAGATAGCCTCGGCTTTCCCACAACAAGGCCGAGGGCAATCACCGGAACAAAGAGATTCCCAAGCAAATCCATACAATGACCGAAGTGAAGCACACAGCCGACCTCGAAGGGCGAATTCTGCCTTTTCCCGCTTGGGCTCATCTCAAGAAACGAATCATGAGAGGCAGAAAATAGAAGGTAGAGAGACCTGAGAAAGGTGATTGTAGACAAAAAGGCCGCCTATGAAAAGGTCTTAACTGAATACGAAAAACAAAGAAAAAGATAACGATCCCATGTCCGCCCAAAAGAGGTCGACATTACACAGCCAACAAACGCAGATATGCTGCGCACCATCATGGAACTCAAGAAAAAGATAGAAGGTAATAGCGAGCCAGAGCTGGGCGGAACACCATTTACCATGAGGCTGGAGGCTGAGCCCCGTCAAAAGGACATCAAACATCACAGCTTCAATTCTTTCGATGGGCTAGGCGACCCAGAAGAGCATCTTAGCTAATTTGACCAGCTGGCTCTCCATTATGAATGTAATGATCTGACAAGATTCCGTTTCTTCGCCGCAACCCTCCGCGGAAATGTTCAAAAATGGTTATGTAGGATATCCGCCAGGTCCGTGGATACTTGGCTAGAGTTTAAAAAACTATTCCTGAATAAATTCAAGGCAAACCAATAGCACGAGGTTCATACCGTGTTTTTAGAAACTATCACCCAACGCAACGGAGAGACTTTGCAAAACTACATCGATCGCTTCAAGGAAGCCGTCAACAAAGTTATCTGCGTTAATGAAACAGAAGCATTGGTCCACTTGAGAAGGGGCCTTAACCCCTACGAATGTGAAAAGTACGTATGCCGTCTCATGGAAATAAAACCCACCACTCTGGCAAAGGCATATGACTTAGCATCTCAGGCCATCAACGAAATAGAGTCCCTGAATGTGCTAAAACAATCCAGGGCCCCGCCAACTCAATCGCCATTCTTTCAAAGGGAAAGATATACGCCCTATCAAAGGCAAACACCAGTCCAACATCAAGTACAAACTACTCATGAGTCGTCGCCTCCCGCCCAGAGATCACAATCTACGGCTCCGGTCAGAGACCGCTTGGGACCGACAAACCCGCCCAGAGCAGATAAACGCCCAGAGCCAGAATGGACGAAATTCATGCTCCCAAGGGCGACCATTCTGTGAGAAATCAAGGGGAAACCTTTCTACATGCCTCCGACCCCGATGTTCTCCTCGCCCGATGACAGACCAAGAGACAAACACTGTGATTACCACGAAACGCATGGACATTACACAGACAACTGTTTGTCCCTCAAATATTTCTTGGAAAGACAAGTCAAGGCAGGCAACCTATCTCAGTATTTGCCAAGACATGTGCTAGGAGCATCCACTTCATAAGGACAGAATAAAAATATCGTACATACCGTCTTTGGCGGCCAGTCCTCGCCACCGAGAGAAGAGCACACCATCTATATAATATCCGAGGGACCGCCCAATATAATTACTTTCACAGACGCAGACTATGAGGGCATCAACCCTAACCACACTGAAGCATTAGTCGTATCTCTGGGTGTTGCCCATAACGAAGTCAAAAGGATCCTTGTGGATAACGGGTCCTTAGTTGACATATGTTTCAAACACACCTGGGACAGGCTAAAGCTAAGCGAAGAGAAGTTGGAAACTTGTCCCGATGAGACACCTCTATACGGTTTCGGCCACAACGCCGTTCCAATTGCGGGCATCGCAAGGCTCCCTATTTTGGAGAATCTCCCGGGCAAGTATGTCGAATCATCAAATTCTACGTCATCAATACCGCCTCCTCTTACAACATGATCTTGGGAAGGCCCACCCTAAACATGCTAAAGGCAGTCACCTACACCCCTCATCTTAAGATCAAATTCCCCACTCTTAACGGGGTAGGAGAAATCAAGGGGGATTCAGAAACATCCAAAAGATGCTATGGCATAGCACTCACTCTGGGAAAAACCGAACCCAGCAATCTCCACCGAGAAAAAGCAAGCAAGAGAAGGCGAGAAAAAAAGGCAAAGGCACGCTGAACATCAGCAAAAACACAACAAAAGAAGGAAAGAAGTACAATTCATTGACGGGCATGACCCGACATTAGAAGATCCACCCCGGATAGATGCAAACCTCTTGAAATGTCTTAAACGAGAGGAGAAACCGCCAATCAGCCCGGCGGTGCAAACAGAAAAAATAGAAATCATGCCCGGAGACCCAACTAAGAGCGTCAGCGTGGGGATCGGTTTAGATTCTATCTTCAAAACCGGCCTTACAAACCTCTTGAGACAATACGCAGACATTTTTGCATGGAGCCCGAAAGATATGCCAGGTTTAGATGAGTCTGTGGCAATCCACAAGTTAAATGTAGACCCAGACAAAACACCGAAAATACAAAAAAGAAGAAACTTCGCACCAAAACGACAACGGACAATTGACATCAAAATTGACAAACTCCTAGACGTGGACTTAATCTGTGAAGTCACATACCCCAAATGGGTGGCAAATGTGGTTTTGGTGAAAAAACCCAACGGAAAATGGAGGATATGCGTTGACTACACGTACTTAAACGCCGCGTGCCCCAAGGATCCCTATCCACTCCCTTCAATAGACCAACTCATCGATGCAACAGTGGGCCATTTGATGCTAAGCTTCATGGATGCCTACTCAGGCTACAATCAAATCAAAATGACCCCTGAGGATAGGGAGAAAACCGCCTTCTTCACACACAGAGGGGTGTATTTTTACAAAGTTATGCCATTTGGGCTAATCAATGCCGGGGCCACATTTCAAAGGACCATGAACAAAATCTTTGCCACACAGCTAGGCCGGAATATGGAGGCATATGTCGATGATCTTATTGTCAAATCCCTCTTAACGGCCTCTCACCTCCAAGACTTGGAAGAATGTTTCTTAACCCTCAGAAAACACAGCATGAAACTCAACCCAGATAAGTGTGCATTTGCACTAGATGCTGGCAAATTCCTCGAATTCCTGGTATCTCACAGAGGCATCGAGGCCAATCCAGAAAAGATAAAGGCCATAATCGACATGCAACCACCCAAAACGTTGAAAGATATACAAAAATTGACAGGAAGGTTAGCCGCTCTGAGGAGATTCATTGCTAAATTAGCAGACAGGTGCTTGCCGTTCTTTGACACATTAAGGGAGCAACTAAAACCAAGGCAATATCTTGGACGAACGAGTGTCAAAAGGCCTTCGAAGACCTCAAAACTTATCTCTCCTTCGCTCCCTTACTTGCGGTGGTAGCCCCTTCGGAACCACTATCACTATACCTATCCGCAACGGATAAAGCCGTAGGGGCGGTACTTATCAAAGAGGAAAATAATGAGCAAAGGCCGGTATACTATGTCAGTCAGGTGCTCAAGGATGCAGAAACCCGCTACCCAAACGTCCAGAAGTTCGCCCTAGCTTTGGTAATGGCGAGCAGGAAACTGAGACATTACTTCCAAGGCAGACAAATCAGGATCATCACATATCAACCGCTGAAAAAAATATTACATAAACCTGATTTGTCGGGCAGGCTGATAAACTAGGCCGTCGAACTCGGCCAATTCGACTTAAAGTACATACCACGGACCGCCATTAAAGCACAAGCACTGGCGGATTTCGTAGTCGAATGCTTATTTTCAGAAACAGAGAAAGAAACTCCCGCAAATAACATTACCATGACGGACAATAATTGGTAACTGTATGTAGACGGTTCCTCCACAAACACCCGTTGCGGGGCGGGTTTTATCCTTACTAGCGCCGACGGTTTCCAGGTCAAGCAAGCCATACAACTAAACTTCAAAGCCACAAACAACCAAGCAGAATATGAGGCACTTTTGGCCGGCTTAACATTGGCAAAAAACTTGCAAGTAAAAAGAATCACCATCTACACCGACTCACAACTAGTTGTTCGCCAAACAACGGGAGATTATTCTACAAAAGATACAAATCTCAGCAAATACCAAGAAATGGTACAGGCAATGCTCTCCCAACTTGAGAAGTACGTCCTGGAACAGATAGACAGGACGGATAATACGATGGCGGACATGTTATCCAAATTAACACAAGGAGAAAAAATGGATTCCGACACAGTGTATTTCGAGGAGTTGCAGGCTCCCAGTATAAACGACCTACCCGTCATGGAAATAAGCCCGCCAATAGATAACTGGATGACTCCTTATATCCGCTATTTGGAAAGCGGTGCCCTGCCAGACGACGGTGTAAAAGCTAAAGTACTCAAATCACAAGCAACAAAGTACTTTATACAAGAAGGTACCATATATAAAAGAAGTTTCGACTCTCCTATACTCAAATGTGTCGATGAGGAAAAAGCCTTATATTGTATAAGGGAAGTCCATGAAGGCATCTGTGGCGACCACATGGCTGGGAAGGCGTTGGCACATAGGATACTCAGACAAGGCTATTATTGGCCCAAAATGCACAAAGAATGCAAGGCCTTCACCAAGAAGTGCCACCAATGCCAATTGTTCAGCAACATGTCCAGAAAAGCACCAGCCCTTCCAATAGCCATCTTGTCACCAATACCGTTTACGGTCTGGGTCATCGATATCATGGGACCTTTCCCCAGGGCAAAGGGTGATCTACAATATGTGATGGTCGCTATTGATTACATGACCAAGTGGGCCGAAACAAAGGCACTAAAAAACATCACACAAGATGATACAATCCGTTTTGTCACAGAGCAAGTCATTACAAGATTTGGAATTCCGATAGTACTCATATCCGACAACGGCACACAATTTGTTGGATCAAAATTCACCAAGTTCCTATCTGATCATGGAATCAAACACAAAAAGGCTTCTGTATGCCATCCTCAAAGGAACGGTCAAGTTGAAGTAACCAACCGCATCATTGTCAGAGGCCTAGAAAAAAGGCTAGCTACTTCCAAGAAAAAATGGCCGCATGAGTTGCCTAACGTTCTTTGGGCTTACCGGACATCAGCCAGGACAAGTACGGGAGAATCCCCTTTCAAACTAGCTTTTGGTACAGAAGCACTTGCCCCAATTGAGATTGGATCTCCATCCTACCGTGCCATCAGTTTTGCAGAAGAAGCAAATAACCAAGGACTCAAAACAAACCTTGACCTTCTAGATGAAACAAGGGAGGCCGCTATCGAAAAAATGACCGCTTACAAAGAAAAGACAAAGGAATTTTTTGGAAAAAGGGCCAGAGTCAAGGCTTACGTACAAGGCAATTTGGTTAACTGGGCAACTGAAGCATCTGACCCTAGACACACTGGAAAACTTATGCCAAAGTGGGAGGGTCCCTATAAAATCATCCAAGTACTAAGGTCGGGTTCCTACAATCTAGCACGCCTAGACGGCACGGAAGTCAACAATACTTGGCATGGAGACAAACTTAGAAAATATTACCAATAGATGGCTATGCAGTCTATACTTCCTCCTTTTTGTAACCAATGGTATTATATTTTAATCAAACACTTTTTGCACAAAAGCAATCTACAATAGCAAAGTCCCCTAGACGGGCAAGCAACCAACTACAATAGCAAAGTCCGCTAGACGGGCAAGCAACCAACTACAATAGCAAAGTCCCCTAGACGGGCAAGCAACCAACTACAATAGCAAAGTCCCCTAGACGGGAAAGCAACCAACTACAATAGCAATGTCCCCTAGACGGGCACGCAATCTACAACAAAAGCAAACTACTCTATAATAGCAGCCAATTACAAAAGCTAAGTCCCCTAGACGGGCACGCAACCTACTACAAAAGCGAAATGTTCTATAAATGCAGTCAACAGGAGCAAATTCCCTTTGCGGGCAAAAGTAAATAAAGTCTGACAGCAAAGTTATCTAGTATGACAACGGCACTAAAGCAAACTACTACAGACGGCCTACAAAGAAATACACAAGTACATGGGGCTAAATATGCGATGTGACGGGAAGCAAAAGGAAAATACAAACAATTGCGATGGGAAAGGACAAATTTTATTCATAAAATATTTATTACTACAAGCATGGGTTACAAGGATCAAGATTCCTACATCTAAAACCCTTCATGCTTGGGGAGCCTTCTTCTCAGTATCCGCATTCTTCTTATCGGAGCTCTCACCCTGCTCCGGTGCACGGAAACGGAAGTCAATCGTATCAGTCTCCACAACCTCCTTCGCAGCACGAGCAGCGGCGACTTTCCGAGCGAATTTCTGGCACTCCTCAGCCTCGTACAGGTCGCCCTCCTCCTCGTAATGCATATCAAGGCTCTTCCACACCTCCTCGGTCTCCTTGGAGATGCAAAGCTCATGACCCCAGTAGAAAGGGGTAAAAAACTCATTCATCTCGGGATTATCCATACTATAGCCTATAAAGAAGGATTTTTTCTAAAGAATGATGAAGGGATGTTCAGAATCAAAAAAATTACCCTCCCTTTTATAGGGGGGTAAAAGGAGGTTAAAGAAACCCACAGTCAAAACTCTCCATCCCGATGCAGAGAGCAGTAAAGACACAGTCAAAAGACTATGATTCCTA
Source organism: Kitagawia praeruptora (assembly GCA_037693485.1). Lineage (NCBI taxonomy): Eukaryota > Viridiplantae > Streptophyta > Magnoliopsida > Apiales > Apiaceae > Kitagawia > Kitagawia praeruptora. The sequence goes on along the minus strand of CM075348.1, from coordinate 48,718,883 downwards.
TGCAGTATTAAATAGTCAAAACAAATTCCCACAGTCAAATGCACGATTCTCAGGTAACACTTTCCAAAAAACTCATTTACTACAAACCTTTGACAAAAATACATATATAACCAACACACATTCAATTATATTTCTCCACAAAATTGCAGAAATGTATCCCACCAATCACAAAAAATGCTTCAGAGTTTAAATTCCCCAAGTGCGAATTACATCAAATTGTTTCCAAGTCACACAGCGGACAGACCCTCTGAATGACTTCAAAACAAATCAAAAGAAAAGTACAAGAAAAATCATCCCCAGCGGGAAGCACTCAACGGGCTTGTCATTCCTCTCAGCGGATCCTCCTCCTCATCCCCAATGGCACCTCATGCATCTTCTTCCTCGCCATAAACTGCCGCTATCGCTGACAGCGGCGTAACAGCTTCTATGACCGGAATTTCCTCGGTTGTAACCATATCAATCTCAGCGGCCTGCACGCCAACATCACTAACCGCGACATCAACTTGGCAACCAACACTTATTCTGTCCACTTCCCCAAGACGGGCTTCTAGAGACTTCACTTTACGCTTGGACTTCCTCGCTTTCGACTTCAGTTTGGACATTTTTGTTTTCAAGCGGGCAATTTCTGCAGCATTCTCAGCGGCCCTCTCCCTTAGCTGAACCGAGTCATCACCAGTAACCACTGCACGAACCTTGGCGGCTTCTTCTTTCACAACCTCGGCGAATTCAGGACTACTTTTGAACTTTCTTATAGCATTCGCTTCAGTAGGACGAGAGTCAAGATGAGCTTCAGCGTCCTCGACACGTTCCTTTTCAAACCTTAGCAAGGTTTTCAGATTGCTAATCTCTTCAGACAAAGCAGCCTTAGCGTCCATGAGTTCAATTTTATCCTCCGCCAAGAACCGTCGAAGATCTGAACTATACGCCAAGCTCGCTTTGGCATCAGTTTTCTCTATCTCAATCTCGTGCAGAGCTTTAGCAGCATTATCTTTCATGATCTTCTCAGCGGCCAGCTCCGCCTCAAGCTGTTTCACCCTTTATTTCAAAGCAATGTTACCACTGCGGTACTGATTTCCTCAAGCCATCAAACCCGTATACATACATTGGTTCTACACAACACACAAACACAAAAACATACAAGTTACTAGCGGGCAAAATAGCAAAATAACGTCAAAACAAAACTACAAGGATACGTACCCGCGCAGCGTACTTCTGGGAAACACGACACATCCGCTCCCAACTCAACCCATTCATCTTCAACAAATCATTATCGGTCATGGAGTCAACAGTGAAGGTGTTAGGACCCGGTTTAAACAGAAAGTCGTAACCAGGTCTTACCCCAACCTCTGCATCATTTACTTCATCTCCACTGCTCGTATAATAAACAATCTCTTCATAAGACTCTCCACCATCATCACCACCAGCATTTTCAGTATTATCCTCAGAAGCGGTACTAACGGGTTCATCCACTACTTGGTTGGCAGGAACATAGTCACTTACCCTAGCTGCCTCAACCGTCTCCGCTTTGAAGGACCTACTTCATCCACAGCTTTACGTTTGGATCCTTGAGACGGAGCAACACCCGACACATCTTCAACATTAGTATCCGCTACTACCTCAGCCGTCTTAGCGGCAGGAATAGCTTCCTCAGCGTCGAGATCCACAACTGTTCTGCTCCCAGTAGCAGTCACCGCCTCAGAAATAGCAACCGACCCCCGCTCAACCCTTCGAATTGAAGCTCTATACTCCCTTGAAAGAATATTCGGCTCATCATCATCTACTTGCAGGCTAGCAGCATATTTCCTCGCTACAGTACCAGGACTGTTGGCACCAGTCTCAGCGGCCATTTCTGCCTCCGCGGCAACATCATCCTCGACGGACTCTGCAACATCAACGCCAACACTACCTTCACCAAAATATTCTTTTGACTGGCTCTCTCCTTCCTCCTGCTCGGAACTAGCACTCTCATCAATTGGCTGAGCCTCCCCACCCACAACCTCAGTACTGGCACCACCTAACAATTCCTCAGACAAAGAATCGGCCTCAGAATCTATATCTTCCCCAGAAACTTCCTCTTCAGACACGGGCTCTTCAACAACGGTTTCAGGAACATCAATCGGGCCAGAAGTTTCGGCACCCTCAACATTACCGGAAAGATCGAAAGCATCCATGATATTCTCAGTAGCAAATAACCCAGCACGAAGTCGCTTCGGTCTTGGCGGCACAGTAAAAAGGAAATTCGCATATAACTTCGCCTCATTCAAGCCCAGAGTTGGGTGTAGATCTAGTTCCTGCTTACGAGGATCCAACACTACAAACAAGAAAAAGTATGTCAAGTCACAAACACAACAAAAAACCAACAAAATATAACACGGAAACTTACAACAATGCCTTCTCAAGTCAGCTGGGTCGATTAAATCCTTCTCCGTCCACACTTCACCCAATGCCTTCACAAGACCAACAAGGACATCAATCTCATTACGACTAAGGCGACTACGGTCCACCTTGTAATCACACTCAACCTTTTTCGTAAAGTTCTTATGCCAAGCGAACTCCCCACCACCAATAATCAAAAATTCCTCATGTCATCCCGCCATCCCCTTGGGAAACATAAATGGGCGATGACCATTCAAAGCTTTCCCTATGCGACTCTGAGGCTTGACAAACTGCAGCTCAAAGAAGGGTTTCGCACGACTAGCCTTGACATTAAATAAGCAGAAAAATGCCTTAAACGTAGGCTGCTTTCTCTTTCTTTCACAGCTAGCTATAAACCAATTTATAGCCCTTATCGAATTAGGCATAAATTGGGCTAGCGGGCACCGAAAGTGAAGTCGGAACAGATCCATGACAAATTTATGTGGCGACACACGGAAACCATACTTCAAATGACTAACAGGTATGCACACAGACCCATCATCAAAACGATGATATAACCTCTCTCCGGGCTCTGCACGCCTCCAAAAATAACCATCCTCAATCCTAAACATCCTCCCAACATACTCAGCCCACTCATCAGCCTTGAAAGTACTATCGTGCTGAAGATGGGAAAACTCGGCAAACTCGATGTCCATGTCCGCATTTGAAAACGGCGTAAGAACTACCTTGGTCGCCCGAAACAAACTTTCACTACTCTCAAAATACTTGTAGCGGTTCCGTGGCAGAACACCTAGAAAGGTCAAAACGTTGGGATCCTCCCAGCGACCATAGCCGTTGATCAAGGCTTTCTTCTCGCCGGTACCGGCATCTGTAAATTCATCACCCATCTACGACACATTCTAAGTCAGAGATCAATACCGCCTACAAAATACCCGCTAAAAAAAACACAAGGTACACGTGGATATTCATGACAATTTATATTTTTCTTTTTATCAAAATTTTACAAGAAAATGATTCATATTCCAGTTCCCTCCACAAACAACAAACCCTTAGCATCATAAACCAATTCACACACTTTACCCAATACATGCATACATATATACAGACCCTCATCCACATAAACACACTCTTACATCATAGTTTCACAAGATTCAATGTCATAAATCACAAACCCACAAACAGAATACGACCAAAAATCACGAGAAAAACTTACCCCAAAAACAAATCGGACCCCTTTACAAACCTCGAAATCACACCAAACTCACTAAAACCCACATACCATCCCAAAAAACCAAACAAAAAACCATCTTGAAACCCATCTCGTAAACAAATACCACAAAATGGAGGTACAGATGCACCACAATTATCTTGGAAACAGAACTCACAAAAGAAAATACAAAAAGAAGAGCAAGAATGTCACCTCGAGTCAGGAGAGAGAAATAGCTTCAAATGGCAGAAATATCGTCGACCACAGGAAAATGCGCAACAACCAAATCCAAGAACAAACAAGAAAAGATAGAGAGCAAAAGTTATGAAGACAGTAAAAAGATAAAAGAAAAACCGCACAACTCCCCTTTTTATTACGTGAGGCGCGTGTAAAAAGGGGTGAAAACTTACATACCAAAACGTGGAAGCGTATGATTGGGCCACGTCAAAAGCAAACAGTAACTGCATCGGTACAAACATCAACTACCCACTTGGTAATAACTTCCCACCTCTCCTTTCATATTACATCACAAAAGTACATTCTCTTTCCACCCAAGGGTCACTTCGCTCATTAATACGCACCACCACTTATCATTTTCATATTATTAGCATTAAATATTATTCTTTCATTTATTTCGATTCTCATTTATTAGCAAAAATAGCATTTATTTCACAGCAGTTACGAGTATCAAACAAAAATGTTTCAAATTACAAGCCTGTCAAGCACCATCATCCGGCGCATAAGCGGCCCACCACAAATTTGTTTCTAACTCCTAAGTGTTGTCCGCCAACACTTGGGGGGCATCTTTTCAAAAAAAATTCTAACTCCTAAGTGTTGTTCGCCAACACTTGGGGGGCATCATATCACACAAATTTCAGAAAATACTCAAGAATTTGTCATTATCTCTCCTCAGATTTTCTCCTCCCCCCATCCGCTAAAAGCGCATAGAGGGAGTGGGGGGGCAATGATAGGTACCCGTTGTAGAGATGGTCCACTCGCCGGGCACGCGCCCGCGAGTAGGTGCCCGCCTATAACATAGCACTTGTCACTCTCGTACATGTGCCATAAGATATTTAGTTTTCTAAATTACTCAACTTGAAAATAAATATCATTAGAAAAATATTCTTGTGCAAAATATCTTGCTATCTTGCTCTACAAGACAGAGGACAATAAACTATTCAAAGGAACACAAGGACATCCAACTAGAGTAGACAAACTCTGAGCAGTATGGCGCACAGTTGCAGAATGGCGACGTGTCAGGAAGGGCCACACCGGTCACTATAGCTTTTACGGTTACCAAGTGGGGCTCACTGTAGCTTTTGCGGTTACCAAGTGAGGCTCACTGTAGCTTTTGCGGCTACCAAGTGGCCTACAGTGATTGGAAGGCCTAACCTATAAATACCCTCATTCTGCACATAAGGTAGAGGACACACAGTTTTAGCAATACAAAAGCTCTCTACATATTCTCTCTCTTCACATCAGATACACTCTTACCAGCTTGATTATTATTATTTTCGATTACTGATTCTTACACTGGAGATGCTTGACGGCCACCACCCCCGGGCAAGCATTGTTTTGCAGATACCCAAACTCAGGTGGATTACCCCGGAACAGTAGTCGGAAGCCTCTAATCAGCCGTGAGAGTTATCACACAACCTTCACAAAACATAAATATGCTTAGTTGATCGAGAATTAACATACGGAATCGATGGCAACAGAAGGTGTAACACCCCAGTCCCACATCGAGGAGATTTGGGGCTTTAGTTCAGTTTATAAGACAAAAGTACTACTACTAAGTGCACCAACAAATCATGATCTTTTGGGGGCATGTGGTGGGCTTGTGTTTATAACATCCAAGCCCACAACCGAATGCATACCGGACCCAACAACCCACCACAGGTCAATCCAAAAGTGCTAGTAAATTGGTATATATTAGCTGTTGACTTGTATCTATAAAGGTCCCAAACACTCGTTTTCTAATCGATGTGGGATGTTACAAACACCCCCTCTTATTGGGTCGTGCCTCTACACTTCTGGCAGTACAGAGCTCTGATACCATTTATAACATCCAAGCCCATAACAGAATGCATACCGGACCCAAAAACCCACCACATGTCAATCCGAAAATGCTAGCAAATTGGTACATGTTAGCTGTTGACTTGTATCTATAAAGGTTCCAAACACTCTTATTCTAATCGATATGGGATGTTACAGAAGGCAACCGAATTGTAATAATCAATTAATCATAAAGATTCATCTCTGCACCTGAAGTTGTTCAACCTAACAAGTCATTGCAATAATGCAGGTCACAGAGCTTTAAGATTTCATTCTGCAAACTAAGAACTTTGAAGTGGAATAATTTCAAATGATGTCCGAAAAATATATCATATAAATTCAAAAAACGCATAAAGGTCTCATCTCAGGTCTGCAGTTCTTATTCGTTTTTTGTATATATGTTGTTATTTGTATTCAACATACGAAATAGAACTTGCTGAACGTATTCTTTATATATTATGTGCTTGTTTGGTTGCATATAGGAATTAACTTCCTATGAGAACTATTTAGTTACTCGATATTTAAAATTCATAGGAAGTGAGAAAAATTGTTTGGTTGTTGATGTGGGTTTTTAAATTCATGTGAATTTCAAATAGATAAGGGTGGGATGGGTAAGGAACTTACCACATATTATGGGTATTCAAAGTTCCAAGGAAGTTACACTTTCCTTATTTTATTCAACCAAACAACTTTGCTGAATAGTACTTCCCAGGAAGTTGAAATACCGGATATTGAGAAGGTAACTAAACGACCTCTATGTCTCCTCTTATTTAGTGATACAGTATAGTATATGTAATCAGTGTGACATGCTGAATAAACAAACATATATGATTAAGTTTTTAACTGCTAAGACAATTAATTACTGTAAAACAATTCAAATCATGTGTGTATCCGCGAGGCAGGCAACAGAGAGAGGATGATCTGGTGGCATCATAAGGTTTTTTTGACAAGTATTCGGTGAGTAATTACCAAGTTTTACTAGGGAAAGATTTTTGATTCTTAATAGTTTTGTTTCTTTTAATCAATAATGTTTAATAAGAATTTAGTCCAGTTGGGGTTTATTACTATGAATATGTTCAGTGTTTCAATTTTCTTAAGTAATTAAGTCCACTGTTGATAATGGGTTTGATTTTTAATACTTTGTGTAAGTACTGGTTCCAAACTTTTTTTCAATCCTATTTCTTCACATGCTATCGAATCATAGGTTTTAAAAACTTTTGATCATAGGTAGTATTCAGGTTTTCAATTGGTGAGTCTTTGATGTTTTATGTATATAGAGTTGTAGTACTTTTAAGAGTCAAGACTTTAAAAGCTATTTTGTTGGTTTCGGGGTAATTTGGTGTCGACGGAACTCTTCAAGGTTGGCCAGAGTCTCATGCGTCAGGATTAAAGTTTGTATTAGTGATTCAGTTATCATCAAGTGCATTAGTTATTTTGTAGTTTTAAATTTGTAAAATGGCACTCAGTCGAATCTTCTGGTACTATCTATTTTGATTTCAAAAAATACCTAATCTGGTAGTACCATTGTTGGGCGGCCATGTTTGATGGCTTTTTTGGGCCTTTGAGAGGCAATTATGTGGCATTTGGATGGCTTGTTTGTTACACAGTTAATTTTAATCCTTAATTTTTCAGTTATGAAAAAAAGATGTGCTAATACTTAAGTTGTGGAAAATTTATTAAATAAATAATCTCAAAATTCAAAATTTGGTTCTATATTCCTAAATGCTCAAAACGTTTTAATTCCTTTTATTAGTAGATTTATCTTAAAGTTTGGTAAGATTCTTAAATTACTAATTATTCATAATCGGAGTAATTAAGGGATTTTAAAGATTTTGACTAATGATCATAAAGTAAGAAAAAATCAAGGGATTTTGTATCTTTCCCCTATTAAATCCTTAATTTTTCAGTTATGAAAAAAGAGGTGCTAATACTTAAGTTTGAAATTCAAAGTTTGGTTCTATATACCTAAATGCTTGAAATGTTTTAATTCCTTTTATTATTAGTAGATTTATTTTAATGTTTGGTAAGATTCTTAAATTAATGATTACTCATAAGTCATAACAGAAGTAATTAAGGGTTTTTAAAGATTTTGACTAATGATCATAAAGTAAGCAAAAATCAAGGGATTTTCCCTATTAAATTCTGATCTGAATAAAGGATTGGGTTTATTTTTCCAAGTTTTAGATATGATTGGTTATGTAACCTATTCTGTTAGATAAATTTTGAAATTGTCTGCTCAAGTGAATATATAGGAAAGTTTATTAATATAGGAAAGTTTATTAATATAGGAAAGTGAATATATAGATCTTCATTATGTAATAAGGATTGCATATCAAAACAGCTCGATTATAGGGAGAGAATTAAGCCACGATAAATTATTATGTTAGATAATTTTGAAATTGTCCATAATTTATTTTAAAATTTAATTATTCAGTTATGTTATTAATAGTTGATATGTGCTATTATTGGTATTTTTAGAATTGGCATATTTATTAGCTAAGTTTTGGTTATTATTAATTTATGTAATAATATTTTTTTGTGTTAGGAATTTTATTGAGTATAAGTTATATAGGCTAATATTTATTATTTAATAATAGTAGGGATTACTTTTAATTTTATTATTATTTTTAGTTTAAGATAAAAATTATTGGCCTTCAATATCTTTCACTTCTGATTTATATTTATTTTAACTAATGTATATTATGTTGGATGGGAAGGATTCTAGTATTCATATATACACATTATTTGTTGTATTTTAAGTTTTAAATGTAAATTTTATGAAAATTAATTTTAATATTTTATTTATTTATGATGAGTTATTTAATTTTGTATCTAATCAAAGGGGTCCCCTTTGATTAGATATTTATTTTTTATACTATACATTTTTTTCTGATCTTTTACTATTATTATTATTATTATTATTATTATTATTATTATTATTATTATTACTTTAGTACTATTATTGTTATTATTACTAATTTGTTTTAGTTTTAATTTGCTTTGTCATTTTCAGGTGTGAAGTATAAGGTTTTCCCTGTTCATTATTTAAAGTTTTTGTCTAAGCGATTATGGGGCAGTCAAGAGACAAGAGACAAGAAAAAAGAAAGCTAGTATGGGGCAACAACTGATGGCAGTGGATAGTCACATAAGCAACAAGTAGTTCTGGGTGCAGTAGGAAGTTGTAAAATGATGTATTTTCTGTTTTTTGAAGGGTACTCTTTTTCCCCCTTGAGTTTTTTTCCCACAGGGTTTTGCTCTTGGAGGGTTTTAACGAGGCCTTCCTTCTGTGGGGTTCTTCCTTTCAGACTTGAAGGTTTTATTGTCTAAGCGTCCCGAGGCAACATGCGTGCCTTTTGGGTTAGATGGTGAACTTTCTTGAATGAAAAAAAATCCCCTCTGTACGTTTTATTGTATTTCGGTACAATTTATGAACGAGTAAGTTATTTCTGACAAAAAAAAATCATGTGTGTATGTCATTAATGCGTACATGTATATGTCATGCGTGCACAGCACAACTCCTTATAAATATTCAAAAGCAAGGGAGCAGTTAATGACAAAATTCATACTCCGTAGTTGTACAAGTGGGGAAGGGGGTCAATCTAATAATTTACTATTCAGAGTTAGTGTATGTTTGGGGTATCTTAAAATAAGTACTTTATGATTTATAAGCACTTATGTCATATAACTATATAAGTGATAAGTGTAGCAGTCAGTAGAGTGTTTGGTAAATCAGAACTTATAATCAGTAGACTGTTTGGGTAAATCAGAATTTAAAAGTTAATTTTTTTTATAATTTTTAAAATATTTGTTTTTTATATATAACAATGAATATCAATGGATAGATCTCGATGAATAGGGAAATTTGATATATACATATTAAATTTCTAATGAATGGATCGAGAGATATATGGTTTTGAAGATTTGAAGGATATTATATATTGCGTATATCGAGAATAAGTTATAAGTTGAAAGGTAAGGATTCTTTACATTCAACTTATGGATTTATAAGTTATAAGTTGAGTTAAAACTTATTTTGTTAAACACCTCCAAAATGCTTATGGACTTATATGCCATAAGCTCATAGTGATATGAGAAAACAAACAGTAAGCTAGTAGGTAGGAAACATGAATTACTCTTTACTTTCCAGAGCATAAGTTAGTAAGCTAGAGCTAGTTGTATGATCTAAATGTTCAACTGCATGCATGCATCAACAAACATGAAACAACTGCATAAGATATGCAAATGCAATGCCATGAAAATAACATAAGATGCACTGTTTGACACTCCGTTTCGGGGAAAAATCAATAAAGTTTTGGCAAATCTGTTGCTCAACTTATAAGTTACTTATTTCGGAAAAAAATTCGTATTTACATACTTTTTTTAGAAAAAAATGTGTATGGGGAGTTTAATATTCGTAATCTTGCAAAAATAATTTACTTATTTCAGAAAAAAGTACAGATTTTCTAACTTTTTTCCAGAATAAGTAACTTATTTCTGAAAAATAAGATTTTCCAAACGGAGCCATTATTAAAATCTGTCCCGAATTTCGTAAATGGCTGTATCAATAACCAAAAATGAAAAGAAAAAGGATGATCTCTATTCTCTAGTAGTATCAACATGCATCAAATCTTCCGGAACTAAATGAAGTTACCGGGAAATGTGAGAGATTTTTGAACTCGATGAGTCTGAGGCCACAAGTAACTCTGGTGAAAGTGAACCTAGGACTTGTTGCTCACATGCTGGACTGTTTCAGTCATGAGTTGGACCTGGACCTGTCTTTGGGCTAGCCTTGTTTTGTACAAGCAGTTTTGATTCTTGGACCAAGCCCTTGAATTTGCAGTTTTGATTCTTGGACCAAGCCCTTGAATTTGAAAATATCATGAATGACAAAACATACACTTTTTTATACAAAGAAGCCCAACTAACTCGGATGTAAAGAAGTCCGACCAATGAGAATGAGATTGGCATTTCCTAGCTGTCAAGCACGCGGGGACATTTGTTGCCTGCCGTGCAATCCATTGCGCTATATTCAATACTCCCCGGTTCCAATTTACATGTCTATTTTGAAAAAATACACATATTAAGAAAAATATTGGTTGGATAAGATTTTTCAATAAATAATCTTAATAAATTCATTGAAAAATGAGAAATGAGAATAGTGTTAAGTTTTAAAAAAGTCAAGCACTGAAAATACAAATATAGGGGTAATTTTGGAAAATTAGACTTAAATTTATATAGAAAGAAGATATATATTTGTATGAAAAGAAAAGGGGGACATGTAATTTGGGACAAATTTTTTTTACAAAAGGGACATGTATTTTGGGACGGAGAAAGTATACATTGTCTTAATTTCTGTGTACACCTCTAATGTAAATAAATAAGGGGGACGGAGGGAGTATGAACCATTTGTGTATCAAATAAACAAAAATGTTTTTTTTGAGGGATATTGTTATTTGAAAGTAAACGACCATACAATTATTTGAGGTTTTAGAAAAAACTAGCGTAAAAACCCGTACAATGCACGGGCATTGAACTAGCTTCTTGTCCAAAATTATATATATATTTAAATAATGTTGTAATTAAAAATATGTTAAACAATAAAATTTCAATTTATCTAATGTTTTCTTAGTTATTTTATAATTTTGTATACCAATTTTTATATTATATTTTGAATTATTTTTTTAACTCAATTTTAAAATTTTCTAAATATAATAAAACGATCTTAATGATCCGTGCATAAATATGAAATCTAAAATCAATTGTTTTGATTTTATCGTAGACTGATCTAAGTATATGTTATAACTCAACCATTATATATAATATTGATCAATTTATCATATTATATAAAAGTTCATATGTACCATACTTTATAATCGAGTGGGATAATGACCAAAATACCTCAAAATGAGGTATCTATGGCCCGAAATGCATGTTTTCAAAACTTTGGCCCGCACTACACACGGGATATACGCCGTTACCAGTGGTGTATCCCACGTTACTGTAGCAAGCCAGCAGCCCAGCTCTCTCGCCTATCGCCAGCGACGAAATCGATTTTTGGGTTTTCAAATTCGGCACACAAAATGGTATGAAATTGGTATAGGCGTGTAGAGAATGAAGAGGCGATTCAAATGGTATTTAGAAGATGACTGAAAAATTACGAAAGGGGTGAACAGAGAGGGAGAAAAACAATCGTCGGAATCACGATTTGATTGGAAGTCGCGAGATCTCGAATTCCAATCATTAGAAATAGAATAAAACTGTTATAGGATTGTAGAGGATAGGAAGACGATTTGATTGGTGTGTAGATTGTGAAAAATGACGGGAGAAGGGTGAACGGAGAGAGGAAGAGCCGCCGACGTCACCACAGTGAGAGCTCGTCTCTCATTTCTCTGCAAAATGAAGGAAATGGTGGATACGCCACTTCCAGTTGCGTATCCCAAGATGCGTTGCTGACGTGGCATATCTTAGGTGATACCCCTTTCCCAGGAACGTGTCCAAAACAAATACTCTACTACTTGTAAGCGTGACCTAAGCAATAATCCACCACCAGTGGCGTGATCCAAGAAATGAGGGCGTATCCCGTGGATATTTAGGGCCGCCCGAGCTGGGCGTAGATATTTTGGTTACTCCTATTTAATATAATTATATGTTACAACTCTACCACTATATATTATATTGATGAATTTGTTTTATTATATGAAAATTCATATAACCATACTTTATAGTCGAGTTATAATCTAATCAGTCATTAATGTTTATAATTATAGCAGTTTTGTAACATTTATGGTTCAAAAATCCTATCTTCTTTCATCCAATATTGAAAATGAGTTACGTTATTTTTCATATATATATATATATATAACATAGATCTATTTTTAGAGTTCTCATATTTTTAATCCAAATTCAATTATTTTTCGTATTCTTTTAAATATTCATGTTTTAACACCAATCATATATTTAAATTGATAAACCAAAAATCTATAGTATGACTCACATATTTAAAAAATTTTATACCTAAAAATTATGTGATGCAATAATTAATTATGTTTGATTTGATTTTAAATAAGATTTACATATTTTTTGAAAACATATTTTTTTTATTTTAATAATATAATATCTACTTGGAAACGAATGTAAATAATGCATTTTTTTCCCGAACTCGGTTAAATTTTGTATAATCTAAAATTTATCTTAAAATTTTATTTTTAATTTCAATCATTTAAAATGGCAAAAGAGAATCGTAGAATGTACTCGATAGATTTAAAAAAAAATTGTAATTATATTCATAACATCATTCTAAAAATAACTAAAACCAATATATTATTTAATCAAAATAAAAATAGAAAAAATGGGACAAAAGGCGAAAATGTAGTTTATCTAATAAGTTTTTTAAAACCTATTCAAAATTAAGTGTAGTATAATGGTTATGACATGAGTCTGAGAGTGAAAGGTCAGGGATTCGATCCTCAAGGTAACATAATTATATCTAATTTTTAAATAATCTCACAATCATTAAAATGGAACTTTGTGTTGAAGTGAGTAATAGATAATAAAAGGATAGCATTTTTGCAATTTTTAATTTACAGGGATAAAATAAAATTTTCACATTTATTTTGTTGACACTTTTCACCTTGTTTTGTCAAACTGCAGAAAAATCTAAAAAAAAGAGTTATATAAATAATACAATCTAATATTTTTATTTAACTCAAAAATTAAAACAAAAAAAGGAAACTAAATAAAATAAGAGGAGAAGGCATGGTTTATCTATTAAAACTTTTGAAGTAAACACAAGCGATTGAGTAGCACACTGATTATGACATGAACTTTTTTAAAAAAAAGGTTTGGGGTTCGATTCTTGGATAACACAAATTTATTTATTTTTTGTATAAATAATAAAATAGTGGCATTTTTTAAATTTTTAATATAAAAGGGTAAAATCGTAACTTCACAATCATTAAAATGACAAATTTTGTCCTTATGTTCTCCTTTAATATATAGTAATAGAAGTAATAGATAGAAAACAAAGTAAATGTCAATCATGAGTGGCACTCTAGAAAAAACCATTTTACATAGAGAATGGTGGATAATCATCTATTTTTTTAATTCTATAGCAAAACCAAATTTTTTAAATTTCTTTTACAAAAATTCTTCCAGAAAAAACAAAAAAAACGCCGCTATCACATCACCACTGCCACGTCATCTGTCACGACGTCACGATAGTGCCACGTGGCAGTGCCACGTCAACAGTGATGATGTGGCAGATGATGTCAGCCAATGAGACATCACGCTAGCCGCATTGACATAATCAGAAAATTGGTTTTTTCTTATAGAAAATAAAAATGGTCTTTTTTTTATAGAACCAAAAATTAGATTTTTGATTCTACTACCGAATAAAAAATTAGTGAATCTTTACTGTTCTTTCATATAAGATGGTTCTCCATATAACAATGATGTGTTTATCATATTTACAACATAATATGATATAAGCGATCTTAATTCATGAACCCAATAAATAACATTCATAATAAATAAGGTAGACATAAAATAAAAAATTCAAATCCTAAATCGGATTTCATTCCAAAATGTATTCCAAAAATATTACTCAATTGTACATGATATGTTTTTATTAATCTTGCTCATATTAATACAATCCATTTTATTTAGAAAATTAACTAATTATTAATTGACATCTCATCATTTAGAAATCTTTCTAAAATTATTTTTTGAACAAAAAATAATTGTAATATTTATAAATAAATGAGTAATGATAGTGATCCCAAAATATCTTTAAAAAATTGTACAAAATGTAGTTTACACATGATATATTTTAATTTGTGACGATCTCATATTTTTATTAGAAAAATTATCGATTAAATAGGAGATTTTTTAAGACAATTTTATATACGTAGTACTCCATTATTATGGAATCAATTTATGGTAAGATAGTGAAATGGTAATCAATTAATACAATAAATTTATCCTAAGATAATGAAATCAATGAGTGGTTTTCCAAAATTCAATGGGTTTGGTGAAGAAGACTTCCTCCTCGTCCTCCTTGGTCAATCGTCCCCCTCCCTTGCCAGCTGTCATCTAAAAAAAAGACTTGTTCTCCTTTGGGTCGTTGCTTGCCTCTCTTTACTTTTACTTGTATGTATATACTCCTCCTCTTAGTCTAGTCTACATGTTTGAATGTATGTATGTATGTTAATGTAATAACAAGTACTACGGAGTATTACTTATTCCTCATTTGGTGTCTTAATCCTTAAGCTAGAGTATTAATCTACTCAAACCTTTGTATTCAGTTTTTCTTAATCAATCAGACTAGTCCCTGTACTTTCAGGTATGCTTTCTTTTTCTTTTTAATAATAATCTTGGCTAAGTGTATCTGGGTTTTCATGGGTTTCTTGTACTAGTAATTTTCAGATACAGACTTTACATGTATGTATGTATGTATGTCTTCTGTTATGTTTTTTTATGCCAATAGTAGGGTGATATTATAGGTGTTAGCATGTTATGTTTACTGTCTGTTCTGATCATTACTACTAGTATTTTAGACTTGCTAAATATGGATGTATTATGAAGTTCTGTTATTATTTTAACCTCACTTATATTTAAAGGTGTTCCTTTAAAGATTTTGCTTGGGAAGAACAATATTTTTTTTTTATTGAAGAATTTTTATGAATTTATGAGGTTTTGCACAAAATTTGGTTGGATGTTTCATAATTGTTGTTATGTTGTTAAATGTGTGTGTGTGTGTTTAAAGCTTACTAGTTCTATATTCCTTTAAAATGATGCTAGTCAAAATTTAAATTGTAGTATTAGTTGGAGTTATGACTTATTGATGAACCTCTTGAGTCTTGAATGTCTATTGTTGACCTTTCTTACCATTGAAGTTTTAAACTGGTAGTTGCATCTCTATTGCCAACCAAAGAGGGTATGAAGTGTTTCCCATTCAACATCAGAAAAGGGAAGGATGACACCAAGCCATCCGAGCCTGCATCTTTTCAGTCATCGGAAACTGTGTTTACTAATAGTGGAACTGGGAAATCTGGATCCGAGTTGAATTCTTGGAATGTCTCTGATAGTAGCACAAATTCAGGAAAGAATAGGAACACCTTTGCCAGCTTTTCTCACCAGTCCAGCAATCTCAGAGCGTTCACATTTGCTGATCTGAAGTTAGTCACCAAGAATTTCAGTAGATCGACCAAGATCGGAGAGGGTGGATTTGGGTGCGTCTATAGAGGTGTGGTTAAGATTTCTGAAGATCCTAAGAAGCTTGACGTTGCTGTAAAGCAACTTAGTAAAACAGGATTTCAGGCAAGGTTTCTCCAACCTCCTACTTTGTTTTATAAAGCTTTATTTCAAGGAATTTAGACTAGTTATTGTGTTCCTTGGTCCCAAATCCCAAATACACATGTAGAACATTGAAGCAAAAACAAACAAATCTTCATGTTGACGAGAATGACATAGCAGGAATTTTCTAAAAATTTAACTTTATTTGCAAAAGTAGACACCGGAAAATAAGGCCTTCTTTATATTGTTTAATTCTAAAAACCATTTTGCTAATGGAGGAAAGACGCACATAAGTTTGTTAAGTTTTAAGCTGTGAAAAATTTTAAGTGCTGCTGAGAGAATTTTGTTAGCACTCGAGTTTCATTTTCCTTATGATTAATACGAGTAATAATAAATAAGCGCTGCAACAACCTTCAAAATCCAAATCTTTCTGCAACAAAAAAAAACTTTGCAGGGGCGCATATATTTTTATATTTATTTGCGCTCCTCTATCTTGCAGGGGCACAAGGAATGGGTAACCGAGGTTAATGTTCTTGGGGTGGTTGAACATCCAAATCTTGTTAAACTAGTGGGCTACTGTGCCGAAGATGATGAACGAGGAATACAGAGACTCCTAGTTTATGAATTCATGCCTAATGGAAGTGTGCATGATCATTTATCAACTCGGTCACAGAATCCTCTTTCCTGGGATATGAGGTTAAAGGTAGCACAAGATACTGCTCGTGGGTTAGCGTACTTGCACGAGGACATGGACTTTCAGGTGGGATAACCTTTTTAGCTCTCTTATTTCTCAGTTTCTTTTTTTTTTTTTCTTTTTCTGTAGATAGGAGAACAGATGCAGGACAGGAAAAGTTATAGGATATAATAAAGTTTTAAAATTGAAGGGGAGATATAATAAAGTTTTAAAATTGAAGGGGTGGTTATAGTAATATAGACTTGGCAAAATGCATGGGTTATCATTGTGGCTGTTTGTAATTTTTCTTGAGAGTAATGTGTCTGTATGAGCATGTGGTCTTACATACTTGTCCAAATCCCACAATGCATAAATTCTTTGTGATGTTTTAGTATGTCAACATTATGGGGAAAGACTGATGGTGAATTTCACCATTGTTCCTGTAGATCATCTTCAGAGATTTTAAATCTTCCAACATTCTCCTAGATGAGCAATGGAATGCTAAGTTGTCAGACTTTGGATTGGCAAGATTGGGCCCTGAAGAAGGGCTTACCCATGTTTCAACTGCGGTATGCTTACTTAATGTTTGGTAAAATTACATGTTTGTATTTATGCACATTATAAAGATCCAAACTACTGCTATGCATGAAATTCACTTCAAGTCGCCAGTTAAATTTCATCCTATCTTGGCCAACCATGTTGCCTAGCTCATATATGTTAGGGTTAAGTTTAAATCCCACTGTTTACATGCGTGAACAAATATGACCTTTACATTTATAATATTATGTTTTTAGAACTTTAACTTTTATTAGGTGAACAGATTGAATCTCAATTGTTGCTATTGACTTGGTTTCCAGGGAATATTTAGTGATAGCCAGGGTTTGAAGAGTATTCATATAAATGTTGAGGTTCTATGAAAGATGCCTCTAATATATGTTTTGGTGTCCAAAATGTTATTAACCTTGATGATATTAAAAGAACAAAATTTCTGCTAACATTTGCAACTGTGTTGCGCAAGATCCTTAGAAGAACTATCGAAAGTCATTTTTTTTTTCTAAATCTTGAACAGAGTAATGCAAGTCGTGCAGATATGTGTGTTAGTGGAATATCTAATAATTTCACCCTCCTTGTTAGCTATATTTACCAAGCTGGTCCAATTCAACTTCAGTCACATTTTTTATTTGGAACGAATATCAAATACCTGTGTTTACATTAAAAATCGTAGTTTCCGTGAACCAAAAACACAAAGCTAAAAGCATTTAATATGACCTATGCCTTGTACAAGTTTAGCTTGCGGCCCTGCAACTATTGCTCATGGTTACAATTATATGGCTAGATACACTAGTCTACATACTAGGAGGAAAAAATTAAGTTCTGTATGATTGGCTTTGTTGATCTCATATCAAAATTCTGGCATTATTAAAGAACTGGGCACGATGTGCTTACAAGTTAATATGTATAACATTCGCTAAATAAGTGAATATGCTGGAATGGTTTGACCCACTTTTCTATCTGAATTGTTATTGGTGCTTAGAAGCAGTGATAATCCCCCGCCTCCTACTGCAACACATCCTTTTCACTTAAAGATGCAGTATTCTGCTCAAGACTTTCCTTTATCAGAAACTGTTTTGATCTTTTAATAATCACTACTTTTAAGCTTCAATTTTCGCTCTGTTCTGGAGCACAGAGTTCAGAACCTATATCTTCAGGCTGTGTTTGTTTGTAGAGCGATATAATTGTCAAATATATAACATATAGAGAGTTTACAGAAGAAGCAAAGATTGTATATATTTGTGTATATTCTTGTGTAATATTACAATGAGAAGAGATACTATATATAGGAACTGAGATGCCCCAAAGTCTAAAAAGAGGTGCCTAACATTGGTAACAAAGTCATAGACGGTGCAGCCTCTAGCCTGATGTTGATGACTATGTTGCTGAGTTTTGACACTCCCCCTCAAGTTGATGCATATATATCACTCATGCCCAACTTGCCAATAAGTGGATGAAGCATCTTCTGATTTAAACCTTTGGTAAATATGTCAGCTATCTGGTCCTCTGATCTTACAAAGTGAATACCAATGGTATCATTATTGATCTTCTCTTTTATGAAGTGTCGATCAATTTCGATATGTTTGGTCCGATCATGTTGAACCGGATTATGTGCAATGGCAATAGCGGCTTTGTTATCACAATGTAGCTTCATTGGAGTTGCAGATGCAAGTCCCAATTCTTCTAGAAACAATCTTATCCACAATAATTCACGTACACCTTTAGCCATAGCTCTATATTCTGCCTCAGCACTAGATAAGGCAACCACAGGTTGTTTCTTGCTTCGCCAAGTAACCAAATTGCCACCAACAAATGTACAATACCCTGAAGTAGATCGTCTATCGTCTTGACATCCGGCCCAATCTGCATCTGTATAGCTTTCAACCCCGAGATGATTGTTTTTAGTGAACATTACTCCTTTTCCAGGAGCAGCCTTAAGATACCTTAATATCATATAAACTGCATCCAAATGTGGTTGACGAGGATCATGCATATACCTACTAACAATTCCCACCGCATATGATATGTCTGGCCTTGTATGTGCAAGGTAGATTAGTCGACCAACTAACCTTTGATATTGAGATTTCTCGACACTTTCACCAGCATCTCCACAAAGTTTATGATTTGCTTCTATTGGAGATTCTGCAGGTCTACATCCCAACATCCCTGTTTCATTCAGAAGATCAAGTGTATACTTCCGTTGTGAGAGGAAGATACCACCTGGACTTCTAGAGACCTCAATACCAAGGAAATACCGTAGTTTTCCTAAGTCCTTCATCTCGAATTCAGAGGCAAGCTTGCGTTTAACATTAGCAATCTCATAGGTGTCGTTGCCGGTGATCACAATATCATCGACATAAACAATCACCACTGTGATTTTTTCATCTCGTCTTTTCACGAACATGGTGTTATCTGAGTTGCTCTGTTTGTAGTCAAATTTAATCATTGCTCCCTGAAATTTGCCAAACCAGTCCCTTGGAGACTGTTTTAACCCATAAATAGTCTTCTTTAGCTTGCATATTTTCCCAATGGTCGCAGCTGTAGAAAAACCTGGTGGAATATCCATGTAAACTTCTTCTTTCAGGTCTCCATGTAAGAATGCATTTTTTACATCCAATTGCTGAAGTTCCCATCCAAGATTTGCTGCACATGATATCAAGACTCGAATAGAGGCCATCTTTGCTACCGGGGCAAAAGTTTCCTGATAATCAATCCCGTAAGTTTGAGTATACCCTTTTGCTACAAGCCTTGCTTTGTACCTATCAATCAGCCCATTAGGTTTCTGTTTCACAGTGAATACCCATCTGCATCCTACTACCTTCCTTCCAGCGGGAAGATGAGTTAACTCCCAAGTGCCATTATGTTTCAAGGCATTCATTTCCTCTATCATAGCATCTTTCCATTTAGGATCACATAAAGCATCCTGCCAAGTATGCGGAACAGAAACACTAGACAAGGATGTCACAAAAGCAAGTGAAGATGGAGATAGTGCATTATATGATATAAAGTTTGAGATAGGATGGTTAGTGCAAGCACGTACACCCTTTCTTATAGCAATAGGAAGATCTAAAGTAGGATCAAGAGTGTTACCGTTATCAGGCTCAATTATAGGAGCTGTAGGATCTGCCTCGAGGTCAGAGGTCTCTGGATGTGGTAAAGTGGTGATATCTTCATTGTTCCGCCTAGAATATGTAATCAAATCTGGCCTGTCAAACCTATTTAGATTATCTAACTCACTACCCAAACGTGGAGGGATGGATGATGTGTTTGGACTAGTGTTTGGCACATTGATGAATGGAAGGAATTGAGACTCCTCTATCGCTTTACTATCAAGACTGTGTCGGTTAATCTCCCCCTGAAGCAAGGAGGAGGATCCGGGAGAAAAGTAAGAAATAGACTCCCAGAAAGTAACATCGTGACTGACATATGTGCGATGTGAGGGAGGATGATAGCACTTATACCCCTTTTGAGTTGGTGTATAACCAATGAAAACACAGCGGAGAGCACGAGAATCGAGTTTATCCCGAGAGGGGGAATGATTATGAACAAAGCATACACTCCCAAATAACCGAAGAGGCAATGGATGGGACGAGGGTGCAGGAATAAAGGACAACGGTGTTCTGAATTGTAGTACTTTTGAAGGGAGACGGTTGATCAGATATGCAGCAGTCATGACTGCCTCACCCCAAAGATATTTAGGGACATGCATAGTTAATATGAGGGACCGTGCTACCTGTTGTAAGTGACCAATTTTCCTTTCAGCAATTCCATTTTGCTGAGAGGTTTTAACACATGTAGTTTGATGAATAATACCCCATGTGTCCAAATAAGATGTAAACATTCCGGCATACTCGGTACCATTATCACTTCGCAGAATTTTAACAGAGGCATTGAATTGTGTTTGAATCATGTGGTGAAAGGATTTAAAACATCCGAATACTTCACTTTTGTGTTTAAGAAGGTATACAAAAGTAAGTCGAGAATGACAATCAACAAAGACAACAAACCACCTATATCCATCATGTGTAGGATGACTAAATGGACCCCAAACATCAGTATGAATAGTAGAAAAAAGAGTAGGACTTCTATTATTTCTAGATGGATACGGTGACCTTTTATGTTTGGCTAATTCACATGGTTCACAAAAAAATTCTTCCTTTTTACATTTTGATGCTAAATTCGGAAAGAGATGCGACAGAACACCAAATGAAGGATGACCTAACCGTCTATGCCATTGATACAAGGACTCTAAACTGGGATTAGATTTAGATGAAACCTGATAACTTGCCGATGGCGAAAATGAATTCCCTTCCATAATATAGAGGCCATCTACCACTTTACCACTGCCAAGGACCTTGCCTGTCGCCAGATCCTGAAACACACAGTGAGAAGGGAAAAAAGTTACTGAACAATTAAGATTTTCAGTAATTTGATGAACCGATAATAAATTCACTGATAAGGAAGGAACATGTAAGACAGATGATAGTGGTAGTGAAGGGAGACAGTTGGAAGTGCCCCATCCGTGAACGGGCACATGAGTTCCATTGGCAACACGAACACTCTCTGTTTTATTGATGTAGTGATATGACTGCAGTAAACTGGAATTGCCAGTCATATGTTCTGACGCTCCCGAGTCAATAATCCATGAATTAGGTGAACTGTGAGAGACAGAATGACAAGAAATACTCGAATGAAAAGTATTTGTTGGTACAAATGAGGCTGCAGTCTTCAACTTTATATCAGAAACCAACTGTCGAAAAAACTTGAGCTCCGAAATAGTTAGGCCGGAGTGAGTTCCAGAAAAATCCTCTTTCATCATGCTAAATAAATCCGGAATAAAATACCCGAAAGATAATTATCCAACAATTATAGTCAAGTCTTAACTTGAACTAAATCAATATCAATTTAGCAAATTTATGCTAAATTTGAAAGTACTAGTATAAATGAACAGTACCGTATGTATGAACAGTACCGTATGTATATGTGAATAGTACCGCATGAACAGTACCGTATGAATAGTACCGTATGAACAGTACCGTATGAACAATACCGTATGTATATGTGAACAGTACCGTATGAACAGTACCGTATCGGTGAACAGTACTATTTATCGTCTTCAACCTTGAGATTCTTTCGGCAGTCCGTACGGCTTCGTCTGACGTCGGTTTTGTATTCCGAATATACCTCCGAACTCGTCTCGACGTGAGGAATCTAATGATATCCTCAAAACTGAGTTTCGACCACCTTTGTAAAACTCGAAATTTTCACTGGGTTTGTAGTTTTCTTGAAAACTTAGAGCCCCAATAATAATTCTGATGAGCACTTTCTTGCTTTGTTATAACCCTCTCTGATACCATGTCAAATATATAACATATAGAGAGTTTACAGAAGAAGCAAAGATTGTATATATTTGTGTATATTCTTGTGTAATATTACAATGAGAAGAGATACTATATATAGGAACTGAGATGCCCCAAAGTCTAAAAAGAGGTGCCTAACATTGGTAACAAAGTCATAGACGGTGCAGCCTCTAGCCTGATGTTGCTGACTATGTTGCTGAGTTTTGACAATAATTTTTCTTAAATTTTTAATTAAAAGGGACTAGTAAATCGCAAACCTAAATCCTTTAAATTATCAGGTGGACTATGTGGGTGTGTATTTTCCCTAAATAAGTGTTGTACCCAAAAGCGAGTACCTGTACCTATTTTCACATATAAGCTGTTATTTATTTAAGCAAATGAACACCCAATAAATAGCATCCTTTTTGAGTTCATCTAGGTGAGGAATAATGATTTAATGGTGAGTAGGAGACGAGATTACTCAAATGGGATTGAACATCTAATCAATAGAGGTAATTTATATCACATACAGGAACTTATTTAAGTGGAAATCTGGAAAAAAAAACCTATAAATGCCATCCTATCCTAGTTCATCCCATGAGTGGTTGATGGTTGTCCCTTGGTGAGTGCGACTGTGCGATATTAAGTATCCTCCTAAAATAAACTAACACAGTGATGAAGTTCATTAGCCAAATGGATAATGGGATTAGTGGTACATACTTTGTTGTGTAAATGAGTACCTATATTCCTATTCTAAGCTTAATCCCTTGAAACATAATTTGGCCTGAGAGTTGTTGACAAAAGCAGATCATTTTCATTTTTCACCTAAAAAAAAGAGTCAATAAAGGTGCTTCTAGTTTTGTTGTTCGAGTGCCACTTTTATTGATTTATTGTGTATTGAAGTTGATATGCATTATTATCACTATTTAACATGAAATTGTTATCAGGTTGTTGGAACGATGGGATATGCAGCTCCAGAATATATCCAAACTGGGCGTCTAACGTCGAAAAATGATGTTTGGAGCTATGGTGTCTTCCTTTATGAACTGATCACAGGTAGGCAACCCATTGACCGGAATCGTCCTAGATCCGAGCAGAAGCTTCTGGAATGGGTAAGGCCTTATTTATCAAACCCAAAGAAGTTTAGGTTGATAATTGACCCCAGATTCGAAGGTAAGTATCCCATCAAGTCAGCCCTGAAACTATCAAAGATAGCCAACCAGTGCTTGGCGAGAAACCCAAAAACACGTCCAAAGATGAGTGAAGTGTTGGAAATGGTGAATCAGATTATAGATCCATTAACAAAGGCAGAGGGTAGTAAACCAGGACGGACGCTTTCAGTTCCGCCAGCAACTCCTAAAGAAGCTGCTCATAAAGAACAAACTGGACGAATGAGACATATAAGTAAATATCTTAGTGGTTCTTGGCTTGCTCGCATTTGGTCATCAAAGCTTGTAAAAACCTCCTGACTACAGATTGTGTGATCATATATAGAGTTTTGTTAGAGATTTTTGTTCTTGGGAACTATGAAGAATCTTTAGGTGAGGTAGATAATGGATGACATTTTTTTAGAAACATGTATAGATGTTCTCTACTGTAGTTTTAACATTCAAGAGCTATTGACTTGCGTGGGAAATGTAAACAATTATTTTTAGCAACTAAATAGATTATGAATCTGGTTTGGATGATCCTGTTAATTTTGTATATGTAATTTTTATATAGAAAATCAATAAGCACAGTAATCCTAAATATTATATAATCAATTTAAAAATTATCTCTGTTTACAGTATAGAGATTTTATTGCAATTGCTACTATTTTCTTAAAAAACAATATATGAATAATAAAATTATATTTTGAAATATGTAAGAATCAGCACACAAGAAATAAGCAAAATTATTTTGAAATAGGTAAGAATCAACACATAAGAAATAAGCAAAATTTATTTTGTATGACAACATCTAATCGTACTCAAAATTTTATTGAAAAAACCTATTTGAATTGCTACAATGTATAAAATGTACGATGCATTGATTACATAAAATTTTAAAATTTGATTCAAATAAATAAAACTTATATTATAGATTTTAGAATCTATATCTACATTAATACTAATCTATAATAAAGTAAATATAATATAATATATAATTTGATTTAACATCTTTTTTATTAAAACTAATTTTAAATGAAAAATAATAACAAATAAATTTGTACTGATTTTTTATCATTTCGGCTTTAATAAAATAGGATAGATAAGTGTTGTGAGAGGATTTTAGCACAACTAAGTGGAGGCCGTTGCTGGAATAGCGCCGTGAAATATGGAATCGTATAACTGCCCAGAAAGGCTCACAGCTATAGATTTGAGGCTAGCCGCCCGGGAAGGCTCACGGTTAGGTATTACCAAAAAACACGGGAATGTGTTTTTGTGATGATTGGGGCTGAATCTACGGGACAGAGTTCAAGGGCCGTACAATATCGATGTGTTGGCCTGCCAAGAACCCTAATTTGATTGTGTCACACAAGAGTGCACGTGCTCTAGCTACTCAAGGAGTGTAAAGTGTCGAAGAAGATCCCGCAAACTGCCTACATACCACTATTTATAGTGGATCAAGCCCGTATGTAGTTCTTGATTGATGAGTTCGGTTATTTGTGATGAGTTATCTCGTATCTGATGAGATAATCATTGTATTTATCGTTTATCAACTGATTGTGATGTAGTTATGAGGTTTCCAAGCCTTATCAGGACTGTTGGAAACCTATTCACTGATGTTTATCTCATGAATGTATGGATTATCAAGTAATAATGATGTATATCTCTGAATAATCGTGTAATTATCTGATATGAAGTGTATATTGGTTGTAAAGACGTGCTCCTAAAAGATAGGAGGCTGTCCTTATCTGAATATGTGATTCTACCAGGCTTCACAACCAGGCTTCCGGGGAAGCTGGGATACCGTCGGTAGCTAGGCTCCGGTGGCCTTGCTGGCTGGCTGTCTATGGTAGCTGTACTGGAAGCCCTATATAATGGTTGTCCTAATAGTTATGCTATGGCGATCGTTGGCTACGGGTTATCATCAAGGGGTCATGCCCTGGGATCCTAAGCCTTATGCTCACTTAATATTTACCTCGTGGTAGCCCCTCTGGTAGGCTGACTATGAAAGCCTGATATCCGGGAGCCTTATGATAATAGTTGGGAGCTATGGATTTAGTCAATGGAAGCTAGTTCCTGGGACCCTAGGCTTTGTATCTATTCCTGATCCTTCTAAAGTAGCTCTCATGGGCTGCCATGGGCCCTCGGAAGCCTCAAAGATCATCTAATTTATTTACGGATTGGACCCTAAACCCTTAATGGGCCTAAATCTGACCCATGCAAGATTTTGGTCACAACAACTACCCCCGGTTCCTTGAAGCATAAGTGCGAGAGGAACCTAAAGTCTACAGGGTTCAATCCTCTCAAGTACTCGATCATAAACTCTATATCAAACTGCTGGATATATTCAATCTGATGTAATGTGTAAAAATACAATGTTTGTGATTTAAAATATATTGGTACGTCTTCAGAATTTTCAACGATATATTTAAGGCTTAATGACCTTTTGGCCCTTCAAGTTTGCACACTTATACCCATAAAGCCTTAACGTTTAAACTCGTTCCTTTTTGCAACTTCAACTTCAGAAATGTACCTTTTACCACAAAACCGTCGCCTTTTTGACACAAAATCGTCGTCTTTTAGAATGAATAGACAACGGTTTGTGGCAAAAAGGTACATTTCTGAAGTTGGAGGGGCGAAAAGGAATGCTTTAAAACTGTAGGGCTTTATGGGTATAAATGTGCAAACTTGAAGGGCCAAAAGGTCATTAAGCCTATATTTAATTGAAATTCCACAATTATTTCGCGGAAGCTTGAATTGTAGTACGCAATTCATACGGAAACTATCCATCATGCACGGTAATCTCTAATCAACTTATTCGAAAATAAACGGATAAGCATAGGGGAATTGGAGTGAAACTCTTCCGCTTCTCCCTAGAAAATCGCACAGCGGGGCGTTAAACCATAATCACACGGCTCCCCCTAGCCTCTTTTTCTGTACCCGGTTCATTGAATACCGAGGTATTATCAATTAACCATGCCTTTTCATTTTTCTATATATTGACTTGTTTCTTAGCTGTTTCAGTTCTTTTCTCAACAAAAACTTACTTCACTCTTTTCATCCTCCATGAAGACATAGGCGTGCCCAGAGACTTAGGCTTCCGATTACCGTTCTCCCTTCCGACGACTTACTCTTTTACCACAATCGAGGTATATTATCACTTCCCGCACTATTTCTAACTGCACTTCCTGCTTTTATTCTTGTTTAGATGTATTTCGTTTAGGTGTATCTGCTCATATGCATATACACACACATCTTTGTATGCATGTCTTTGAATATGTTATTCCAGGCTTTCTCGATTTGCATGTACTTTTGGTGTTCCACTCTGTGTGCGTCTAATGTTTTGCGATTGTTCCCTGACTTGGGCATCCTTTTTTGGTTTTCTATCTTTAATTGATTCGCATGCGGAGTGTCTGTAGGTCTGTTTATAGTTCAAACTCATGGATCTGCCTTGAATCAATGTTTGAATACCATATTTTGGGAAATGGGCTTCTATCTTTGTAGCCTCATTATTTCTTTTTATCTGTGTATGTCTGCATATAAGCTGTTTGATATTTATCTGCAGTAGGCAATATGAAATCTTTCTCTTAGATTCGTTCTCCTTAATGCGATTAGCACTCTTAACGATTACCCTTTCAACTTTCCTTGGGTATTCATGCTTCCGTACTCGCATCGCTTGGGTTACATAGGTCCCCTTGATTGTGCTCATATTCTTACTAACCATCCCTTTCGTCTTTAGCTTTATGCATCCAGACATAGTTGTCTTCCAAATCAACCACTAGGTGGTATAGTGAACTTCTTTTTCTGTTTATTTTGTCGAGTCTTTCGGGCTCCCGTAAACTTACCCTAGGGCATGGGTCTTTTTCCCTTTTGATTCAATCTTTCAACATTTGGGGTTCCTTTGGTTGACCCACTTTTTCCTTTTGGTTGCAGATGTCTGCATCATCTATTTCTGGAAGCTCTATTTATCGCTCCGGTAACCTGTCTCCCGCCTCTGGGGAACCATCGGACTCCTGGTCCACCCATCTCAATGGCCTCTTAGTCTCTCAGCCTTTATTGGAATTATGACCTTCTGTCAGTCTCCGCACCCGCTCTCGAGTGGAGGTGATTAACCCTTTAGAGGCTGAAATAGTTAGCAGACGTCCCATTTTTAGTTCGCTGAGTCCTGGTAGTAAGGGTACCGATATGATCAATCTTAGCTCCAATGAGTATGAGCAAACGATGAGCGAATTTTGGAACCAGGCTGAAACGCCATTCTTTGATAATGATTGTGCAGTGGGAGATGATGACGAGGTTGAGGTGAAGCTTGTCACTAATATTGAGAGGAGTTCACGTAGGGTTATCGATTCTAAACCCTCTTGTGAGAACCTAGACTCAAGCATGAACGTAGACAAGTTAGAAAAGTTGTTGGAGTCTTGTACTCCTGGCTTTTTATTGGTGGCACCGTACGCTGGCGAGAGATGCCATAGATTTGATGTTCTTTCCCCTGGTCATGCTATTCCTAATGCTATCTTGTCGGCTTCTTTCTTCAAACTTGGGTTTTCGTTACCCATGCATCCGTTCTTTCTGAAATTGCTCCAATACCTTGATCTTGCCCCTATGCAGTTGACACCCAATTCCTTTCGGACAGCGGCCTGCATGTATGTCCTTTATGATCAACAGTTTACAGTACCCCATACTGCTAGAAAAGTGTGCTACTTTTACCAACTGAAGGACGCTGGCAGGAAGCCTGGTATCTTTTATCTGACCGCTTAGAATAACCGCCAAGGCCAGTGCATTAAGGGGAACAAAAGGGGTATGTACGACTGGCATGAGCACTTTTTGTATTGCTATGACTGTGGTGTAGTTAGGAAAGATTTCAACATGTTTCCACGTAAGCTCTTGCTCTTGGCTACTAAATATTCCTTTGCTTTTCAATTAGCTCCATACTCATTAAGTAGCCCCGTACTCCATTATTCTTTTTTAGGGTTTCCGGAACAAACTTCCCTGACAGGGAGTGAGGCGAAACGAGCAAAGAAAGTAGCGAAATTGGCTGCCGAGCTAGGACATGGTGACAGCCTGTTGACTGCTGAAACCCTGGAGAGGTTGGGGTTCTCACTACCTAGGGTTTCCACGTCTCCTGATGTGGGAGAGGGTGCTATTGTGGAAGCCCTTGGGGAATCCGAGTTTGGGCTTCCTACAGGTGGTGAAGAAGCCCATGTTACAGCTTCCGGTGTTTTAGATTCTGGTTAGCCCTTAGTTATGTGCCGTGTCAAAAACTGTTTGTCTTAACTGTTTTCTTTCTCACTTGTTGTATACACGCATTACACAACTTGTTTCCCCAGTGAAATTATGCACGTCTACGTCCTACATGCTTCATAATTCTTTATTTGGTCATTTATGGTTCGATATTGTATGTGTGGGTTTATTCTTATGCTTCTTCTTTATCCATTTCTTATGTTATTTCTTGTTTTTGTTCTCTTTCAGCGATGTCTGGCTCCATACCATCATTTATCCAGCCTTCTGCCAGGTATGAAGACATGTTCAGAGATGACGATATCGACATGTTGGTTGCTCCTATCAATGCTACTCCTGCCTCCCATGTTCTTCCTCTCTCTGCCCCTAAGGGTGAAGGCGTCCCGTCCGATAAAAGGAAATTCACTCGGACTGCTAGTAGCCCTGTGTCTTCCCCAGAAACCAGATCCACTAAGAGGGTTAAGGGAACTCCTGCTCCCACAGTGTCTCAAGAGGTCCAAGCTTTCTATAAGGTGATTGGGGGATTAGTCCCTCTAGAAACTATCGTGGGATGGTCGAGGCTGAAAGGCAGTGAAACCGCTAATGCTTCTCTACAGGCTTCTGCTCAAAGGCTCTTCAATCTCTTAAGGCTTGAGGACCAGCTTGCGATTGCTTCTAGTGGCGATGCCAGGTTACGCGAGGAGCTTAAGAATGCCAAGGCTGATTTAAAATCTAGCGAGGGGGAGAAGAGGAAGCTTGTTGATGGCAACAAGAGGCTTAAGAACAAGGTAGCCTCTTTGAACAAAAACAACGAGACATTAAGCAAGGTTGTTGCTGATCAGAATGCGGAGAAAGAAAGGCTGGTGGCAGATCAGGTTGCCAAAATGAAAGAATTGCAAGTACAAGTGGACGATTTGCAGGCTGCCATGAAGGGCTACCGCCATGATCTAGAGGATAGATATAAAATGGGGTTTGCAAATGGTGTTAATGACTACATGCGATCTACTTGGCTCAAAATGCCAAACCTGGATTGGGCACTCCTAGGGGATGATGTTGTCAAGCAGGTTGAAGGCTTCAAGGCTGTAGTTGTTGCGGAAACCCCGGAGAACATGGTTCCCGTAAAGACTGTTGACAAGGATCCTCTCGTTCCTACTACCGAGGTGATTGCTCCTGCTAACGCGGTTGAGGAAGCTCCAGGTAACCCACTCGAGAAAGGGGATCCCGTTGAGGACTCTTCTAGCCCAAATGCCACCATTAACTCTTAAGCGGTTAATCCTTTTACTATGCAATCTTTTCAAGTACTTGGTTTTCCTGAACTCTTTTGGTTTATCACGAATTTGGTTTTTAAATGAGGGGGCGGGCACCTCGGATGCTCCGCAAATGTAATCTTAACTCGTATTTGCTTTTGATGTGGTTTCTTGAACTCGTTATTATCTATCTTGATGAATGCATGCTCTTATCATGGCTTATAAGTGTATTTAGTAGAGTCAGGTTATTATCGACCTTAGGAATATGATGATACCATCCATGTATGGCTGCTAGGTATCCGCTTCCTAACTATGACCATCTAAAGTGTTCAGGTGACTACCTAGTGCATAGGTAACTTAATAGTAACCAAGGCAGCCTAGTTGATCTACGATTCAATTATTAGGGGTTAACGATTTACTTAATACTGTGGTCAACAATTCTCTAAGTAAACAAGGTATTAAAGCTTTAATCTTTTACTCTTATAACCTATTATCGAGAAATAGTGTTATCTAAGTAAGAATGTCTATCAAGTTGGGCTTCCACGCAAGGGAGGTATCCTCCACAGAATTCTTAAGGGGGAATTATAGACTTATACATAAACACTTAATCACTTTCCTCTTATAGTCATGAAGTATGCATGTGAATTTTTAATTAAACATCAGTGGATAAGCTACAACTTTTAATCGAGAGCTTGGAAGAGTAACAGAGCATATGAGCATTACCATAATTCAAAGGGGTGAGTTTAATTTTCACATACCCGTATAGGTTGCTCAAAAGCATATGGGGTTGCATGTACCTTATTCCTTGAGGTTACAACTTCCATCTTAGGGGCTTCCGTTGTGGGAGCTTGTCACCCGGAAGCCTGATTCTGGGAGCCCCATCCTGGGAGCCCTGTATGCGGAAGCCTAGCACCGGTAGCCCAACCTGGAAGCGCTTGTTCTGGGGGCCTTATCCTGCAAGTTTCTATTTTCATGAGATATTTTTATAGGTGAGGTTGTGCTGCGATAGCCTCTTGAAAGAGCGTTCCATCACAACCCTCATTTATGGAGATGAGGTTGCGCTGTGATAGCCTCTCGGAAGAGCGTTCCATCACAACCCTCATTTAAGGAGATGAGGTTGCGCTGTGATAGCCTCTCGGAAGAGCATTCCATCACAACCCTCATTTAAGGAGATGAGGTTGCGCTGTGATAGCCTCTCGGAAGAGCGTTCCATCACAACCCTCATTTAAGAAGATGAGGTTGCGCTATGATAGCCTCTCGGAAGAGCGTTCCATCACAACCCTCAAAATGAAGAGAGTCATGTATGCCGATCAGGGTTCCATACATGCCCTAATAACCAAGTAAGCCATGTGAACCACTCAAGGTTCCATACATGTCTGGTAATAAAGGGATCCATGTGTTCCGATCAGGGTCCCACACAGGCCCAAAGAATGAAGGGAGTCATGTATGCCGATCAGGGTTCCATACATGCCCTAGTAACCAAGTAAGCCATGTGAACCACTCAAGGTTCCATACATGTCTGGTAATGAGTATTTTGAGGACTTCTCCTATAATGAGTATTTTGAGGACTTCTCCTAATAATGAGTATTTTGAGGACTTCTCCTATAATGAGTATTTTGTGGACTTCTCCTATAAGTTGTAAGCGATTTGTACTCGAATGAATTATAAGAGGTATTTCGCTATGGTAGGCCTTTTACGGGAGGACTTTACCACAACCCCCTCAATAAGAGAAATGTTCAGGAACAGATATCCATTGCTTTAAAACTTGACATTTTCAAGATGCCACTCTGAGAAGTATATTATCCACTACCCCCCAGTTCTTCAGGATAGCTTGTCTGTGGTGGAGAACTAATTTCATTTCATCACCAATCTAGTTGCTATCGTCTCAATTCTTGTATCACTCTGAGTATACTTCAATGAAGCTCATCGAGTAAAGGATGGGGAAGCCTCTTACGTAGCTTTCCTAAAATCATATTTGAGGACCTTCTCATCGTCTGAGTTGTTCCTTTTTAGCAACGTGGCTGGTAGGTCGCTCATTTCTGCATGGCATTTGCGTTCCGGAATGCTGATACATTGCACCGGAAGCCCTGTCTTTGCTTCCACAGTATCAAGTTGCTTATCAGGAAGAGTTTTTTAATTCCATGATTTTCCTTACCAGCTTCCAACATCAATATTATTGGTGGTGCTACCCCCCGAACGAATTGGAAACCTTGACATGAGGTTTCCATGACGGAAGCCCCACACTATGAGTGCATATATTCTTTTTACTTATTTTTTGTCCACATGTTTAGAACTGTTAGAATAAATCATGTATATAAATACAACATAATATATATACATGAATCTCCTGATCAAAACTATGAGTATAAATAAATAGCGGAAGCGTACCAGAATCGAAAGAGGCCATTAATGATCTTGAGAGAGTCCGAAGAGCGCAAGTACTTGAGGGCTTTGATCTTCACTATTCTCCTCTATACGTAAGGATGGGGTGTGTGTATTTTCTGAATATTATTAGAAGCGTAACTTTTGTTCTTGCATAAGATTCATTATATAGAGGGAATAATGGGACCAACCCTAATGGGCTAAACCCATAACCGTCCATCAAAGTTATGGGCTTGGGTACTTAAGCCATTATAAATAAATATATCTAAATAGATATATATTAGGTGTAATAATTAAATATATATTAAGTGCTATTTATATATTTAATTATTAATTAGGCTC
Source organism: Kitagawia praeruptora (assembly GCA_037693485.1). Lineage (NCBI taxonomy): Eukaryota > Viridiplantae > Streptophyta > Magnoliopsida > Apiales > Apiaceae > Kitagawia > Kitagawia praeruptora. The sequence goes on along the minus strand of CM075348.1, from coordinate 48,686,055 downwards.
AAGTCTTATTTAGATGATTAATAATAAAACCCGATGGGCCATACATAATGGATTGGATCCCGTCGAATCCAACATTCTCCCACTTGGCCGAGGGTCAGTATATCATCAACATACATATAACAAGACTTTTATTACTGAACATTACATCCCATAAGACAGGCTAAATCTTACATCATACAAGAACAGAATTAAAGGTAGTATCATACTCATGTACAAATATGAAACCGTCCTCCAGTTACAATCCAAGTATAATTATAAAACTTAACAGAGATACTAGCTTAAGTCATGAACAACATAATATTTCATAATCAATAGCAAATCAATATGTCCATGAGGTCCTTACATAATTGTTTGTTCCATAAACTTCGAATGTGCACAATAATAGAAGTAACAAACTAAATACTTTGTCCAAAAACCATAACATAAGGTGATCACAATACTAGCATCTTACAATAAAATCCATGAATCAATAAGAAAGATTATCAACCAAACCCATGCTAGCAACATGTTCTCGAAAGAGATTGGGCGGTAAACCTTTTGTCAATGGATCCGCCAACATAGCAACTGTACTAATTTGCTCAATAGACACTTGTTGTTTTTGAACTCTTTCTCGCACTACAAAATACTTTATATCTATGTGTTTTGTCGCATCACTTATCTTGTAGTCTTTAGAGAAAGAAACAGCAGCTTTATTATCGCAATAAATTTGCAGTGGTCTAGAAATAGTGTCAACTATTTTGAGATACGTGACAAAATTTCTCAACCATAGAGCTTGCTTCGTTGCCTTATAGCAAGCCACAAATTCAGCTTCCATTGTAGAAGAGGTATGCAGCGACTGCTTAGCACTTTTCCATGATATAGCTCCTCCAGAAAGCATAAAAATGTAACCTGAAGTGGATTTCAACTCATCTTTACACCCAGCATAATCGGAATCCGAATAACCAATGACTTCAAGGTTATCCGTCTTTCGATATGTGAGCATAAAATCTTTTGTACCTTGTAAATACCGCATGACCTTTTTAACAGCTTTCCAATGATCCGGACCTGGATTTATTTGGTATCGTCCTAGCATTCCAACAATATATGCTATGTCTGGACGAGTACAAACCTGAGCATACATAAGACTCCCAACTGCCGAAGCATAAGGAATATGCTCCATTTGATCCAATTCCAGCTGATTTTGAGGACATTGTTTCAAGCTAAATTTGTCACCCTTGACGACAGGAGCAACGCTTGGAGAACAATTTTGCATGTTAAAACGTTTGAGAACTTTATCAATATAAGCTCTTTGTGACAACCCCAAAATTCCATGAGATCTATTTATATGAATTTCAATGCCCAAGACATAAGATGCTTCCCCCAGATCCTTCATATCAAAATTCTTATGAAGGAATCTCTTAGTCTCATGCATTAAATTCATATCACTACTAGCGAGTAGAATATCATCCACATATAGTACTAAAATAATGTACTTGCTCCCACTCACTTTTAGATATATGCATTGGTCAACAAAATTTTCTTTAAACCCAAATTTTCCAATCACATCATCAAATTTAATATACCACTCTCTAGAAGCTTGCCTTAATTCATATATGGACTTCTTTAACCGACATTTCATGTGTTCCTTGCCTTTGACTACAAAACCTTCCGGTTGTGACATGTAGACATCCTCATGCAAGTCACCATTAAGAAAAGCAGTTTTAACATCCATTTGGTGTAACTCTAAATCATAATGAGCTACTAAAGCCATGATGATACGAAATGAGTCCTTACTCGAAACAGGGGAAAATGTATCATTATAATCAATTCCTTTTCTTTGTGTGAAGCCCTTTGCAACCAATCTAGCTTTATATCTTTTGATGTTACCGCTAGGATCAAGCTTAGTTTTGTAGACCCATTTGCAGCCTACAGCTTTGACCCCTTGTGGCAACTCAACTAGATCCCATACATCATTATCCTTCATGGATTTCAACTCATCCTCCATGGCTGCAAACCATTGAGTTGAATGGTTACTAGCAATAGCTTCTTTATAAGAAACAGGATCAGGTCCCATGCCAAGATTAGACTCAATTTCATCTAAATACACAATATAATCATCCGAGATTGCTGATCGTCTTACTCTTTCTGACCTCCTAAGAGGTTCAGTAGTGTTATTGTCATCTTGAGGTGGTTCTTGATGTACATTCTCATTTGCACCAACATTTTTATCATCATTTTCTGATGCACTAATATCTGGAATGATAGGAATAGGGACATTCTCCTGAATCTCTTCCAAATTTATCTTTCGAGATGTACTCCCACTGACTTCAGCATCCTCAAAAAATACTACATTTCTAGTCTCAACTATTCGAGTGGTATGTGATGGACATTAAAATCTAAAACCTTTAGATCTTTCGGGGTAACCAATAAAATGACAAGTAATAGTCTTAGGGTCCAATTTCTTGATGTGTGGGTTATATATTTTTGCTTCAGCCAAACAACCCCATACATGCATATATCCAAAACTAAGTTCCCTTTCAGTCCATATTTCATAAGGTGTTTTAGGCACAGACTTACTTGGGACCCGATTAAGGATATGCATAGCTGTTTTAAGGGCTTCAACCCACAAAAATTCTGGCAACGTACTGTGACATATCATGCTTCGAACCATATCCATAAGAGTTCGATTTCGTCTCTCAGCAACACCATTCTGTTGGGGTGTACCCGGCATTGTGTACTGAGGAACGATGCCACACTCTCGCAAAAATAAGGCAAAAGGTCCTGGATTCTGTCCAGATTCAGAGAATTTTCCATAATACTCTCCTCCTCTATCAGATCTAACAACCTTAATATCTAATTTAAGTTGTTTTTCAACTTCTGCTTTATAAATTTTAAACATATCGAGTGCTTCAGATTTTTCATGCAAAAGATAAATGTAGCCATAACGTGAGTAGTCATCAATAAAAGTAATAAAATACTTATGACCACCTATGCCTGGAGTGTATGGTCCACTAGTGTCAGTGTGGATTATCTCCAAGCACTTAGTGCTACGAGTTGCACCCTTTTTGTTTATTTTTACAAATTTTCCTTTAATACATTTAATACACGTGTCAAAATCTGAGAAATCTAATGGATGAAGAAGTCCTTCTTTAACAAGTCTTTCCATTCGACTTTTGGATATGTGACCAAGTCGTTCATGCCACAATTTTGAGGAATTCTCATCATTTCTTTTTCTCTTTTTAGAACCAGTTGCAACTTCATCTTGCACATTCATTGAAATTAAGGATTCACTAAAAGAAGCATTCAAACATAATCTGTAAAGGTTTCCCTCTAACAGCCCAGAGCCAATATACTCAGAATAAAGAAATAGAGAAAAACCTTTATTTTCAAATTTAAACGAATATCCATAAGCGTCTAACTTTGAAACAGAAATAAGGTTTCTAGTAATACTGGGAACATAAACAGTATCCATTAAATCCAAATTAAAACCACTTTCCAACATAAGTCGGAAAGTTCCTATAGCTTCAATTTGTACTTTCTCTCCATTTCCAACGAGTAAATATCGGTCTCCTTTATTTAGCTTCTTCACGGAAAGGAATCCCTGCAATGAATTAGTTATATGCACAGTTGCACCAGTGTCTATCCACCATGTATTTAAAGGAGCTTCAGATGTAAAAGCTTCATAACAAACATAAATAGATGCATTACCTTTCTTATCTAACCACTCGCGAAATTTGGAACACTCTTTCCTTATGTGTCCCTTAGCTCTGCAGAAGTTACATTTAGGACCTCCAAAGTTCTTTGTGCCAGAAGTCTGTCCCTTTTCTTTCGTGATAGCTGCATCAATTCCCTTTTTCTTTTGATTATTGCCATATTTATTTCCTTTTCCTTTAGCAGGTGTCGTGGTCACAACATGAGCACTTTCAACCTTCTCAGACTTAAGGCGTTCTTCTTCTTGAACGCACATAGAAATCAACTCGCTCATCTTCCACTTTTCTTTCTGCGTATTGTAGTTGATCTTAAAAGGACCAAATTGTGCAGGTAGAGAAGTCATTATGAAGTGGACGAGAAAACCTTCAGAGATTTCCATGTTCATATCCTTTAACTGAGCAACCATATCATTCATTCTCATAATGTGATCACGAACACCACTTGAACCATTATACTTGAGAGTGACCATTTTCGAGATCAGTGTAGTGGCTTGAGCCTTAGTGGAAGCCTTGAATTGTTCCTCAATGTTCGCTAGGTACTCCTTTGCATTATCAGATTCGGGAATTGCTCCACGAATTGCACTAGTAATGGAGCCCTTAAGAATCATTAAGGAAACACGGTTGCTATGCTCCCATTTTGCATAATCGGCCTTTTGCTCAGCAGAGCTTTCGGCTGTAATGACAGCAGGTTTTGCAACCCTTATGGCATAATCAAGGGTAGTAACTCCCAACGTAAGATCAATTTGCTCTTTCCACTTCTTAAAATTAGAACCACTCAATGGTTCAATGTGTGAAAAGTAGTTGGTAAGTGAAACAGGACCAAATGCTGAATCAAGGTTAATCACAATCATGCACATAAGTACAACAAGTACAATAAATATAATCCACATGATGAAACACAGTTAGTTCACCAAGTAACACATAAGTTAAATAAACCGAGGGATAAACAGTTTATCTAAATAGGAAAAATAAAATACACAAAAAATTTTCCTACAATTAAATTAAATTTAATATTAATATCTTCCGTTGGGCCGATTATCAATACTAAATTAATTTTATCATTAAACATGAGATTACAAAAAGTAAAATATTAAATTATATCACCGTTGGGCAGAAAATAATTTAAATTCTACAATTTGAACTTAAAAAATTCTGTTTACAAAATTAATATACAAATCTTCCGTTGGGCCGATTCGTACATCAACTTGCACACGTACATTAGGTGATTTTTAATTCTCTTAATAATTAAAATAAAAGATTTTCGTTGGTCCATCCAATACTTTAATAATTAAGAAATCACTACATTAGTCCGAATATTTAATTAATAATTTTCATGAGGGACTAATACTTTAGTTTTATCATAAGTATCCCTTTAAATAAATATTAGATATTAACTAATATATACTAAAAGTAACATAATTCTAGTACATATAATTTATAAATAATATAAGCTATAATAATGATTACAAAATTAACTATCATCACGAAATTTCAATACCATATTATAAACATGGCCATGAAGTTTGTTTATCAGAATCATAATAAAACAAACAAAACTTTAAAACATGACATAATAACCAAAACAATTAGGATACTTTAGGACAAGCAGACATGTATTCATGTCGGTTTGATTAATGTGATAAGTAAACTTGCAGGTCACACAATTAAGACACATACAGGGAAAAATCTTGAATTTCTCAGAAACACAGAAAAGCGAAAATAGTCCGAAGTCCTATTGATTTAAATATTATGACATGAACTTCCATCTCTTGATATGAGCAATACTCGAGAACCCAAGTAATCGAACGATTCGGATTATAATTTAAATATAATTTTATATCAATCACGATCATCACATAAATTAAAATTCATTAACTAAAAGAATCAATCAAGGAGTAGGCTCTGATACCAATTGTTAGAATAAATCATGTATATAAATACAACATAATATATATACATGAATCTCCTGATCAAAACTATGAGTATAAATAAATAGCGGAAGCGTACCAGAATCGAAAGAGGCCATTAATGATCTTGAGAGAGTCCGAAGAGCGCAAGTACTTGAGGGCTTTGATCTTCAATATTCTCCTCTATACGTAAGGATGGGGTGTGTGTATTTTCTGAATATTATTAGAAGCGTAACTTTTGTTCTTGCATAAGATTCATTATATAGAGGGAATAATGGGACCAACCCTAATGGGCTAAACCCATAACCGTCCATCAAAGTTATGGGCTTGGGTACTTAAGCCATTATAAATAAATATATCTAAATAGATATATATTAGGTGTAATAATTAAATATATATTAAGTGCTATTTATATATTTAATTATTAATTAGGCTCAAGTCTTATTTAGATGATTAATAATAAAACCCGATGGGCCATACATAATGGATTGGATCCCGTCGAATCCAACAAGAACATCATCATGATTTCTCTTTTTTGACTACTGATCTCATTTGTCAAGTGTATCAGGCATTTTACTTATGAAGACAGTGAATAGGAATCTGATTCCAGCTTTATAGATATTCAATTGGTAGAACATTTTGTTACTACCACGGGTGGTGCACATGCGCTACCCCCCGAGTGTCTATGAATGACAAATTCATGATACCTGAGTTTAAAGTTACACAGCTACAACTAATAAGTTGTATATCATTGAGCCTATGCCCGAAAGAGGACTTCCGCTGGGGCTTCCTGATGGGTAGCAATTCAGGGTGCCTTTCTTGGGACTCCAATCCAATCATGTGGCTGGTCAGTTTTGGCCCTTGTTGTTTCGTCTTCGGGGTTACCGGATCCAGGGCTTCCGGATCTAGGACTACCGGATCCAGGGCTTCCGAATCGAAAGCTTGGAGGAGGTCAAGTTTAGGGCTACCAGATTTCAGGGCTACCGGATCCAGGGCTATCGAATCCAGGGCTACCGGATTAAGGGCTACCATGATGCCTTCCACCGTGTAAGTATTGAGGTTTGGGCATCCCCACATGCTTCTCTTCTTTAGAGCTAGCCCCTCTATTATTACCATATGTAGCCTCTTTGCTAGGGCTTCTGGGATAGTAACCCTTTTCAGCTTCTCGGATTTTCCCAACCTCAGTATGATCAGTTCTGTTCCCCTCGGGTGCTTCTAATGCTGAGGCAACAAATTCACGTAGAAATCCTTTTCTGACCAGCTTCTCGATGTGATCCCTAAGGTGGCTACAAATAGAAGTCTTGTGCCCATAAGCACCATGGAATGCACAGTAATTCTCAGGGTATGGCCCGCCTAGTCGGTGCCTTTGAAGAGGAAGTTTGAAAGATTGTGTTTTCATCGCCACTAGGGCTGAACATTCGGTTCGGTTAACCGAATACCGAACCGAAATAACCGAAATAATTCGGTTCGGTTAACCGAACCGAAATAATTCGGTTTTAATTCGGTTATGATTTTTTGTGTATTCGGTATTTCGGTTATTTCGGTTTTTTTACCGAAATAACCGAAATATTTAAAATGTAATATAAATATATTATATATATATATATATAATATCATGGGACAGCATTGGGGGAGGAGAACAGCATGTGGGAGACAACATAATATGGGGCAGTATGGGTCAGCATGTGGGCTGCATTCTCCAACAATAATCAACACAGCTCCTCCTTTCTTCTCAGTCAACACAGCCAATCTTTCTCCTTCACTCCCATCTTCCACCCTTCCATTTTCTCATCTTTTCCACTTAGAGCAGCACGTTATAATTATGCCTCCAGGAGATTCAAAATATTCTTACCATCCAATCCTCTTCACTTCTCTTCATCATTGTCGACGGTATCATAATCTTCAATGTTTTCATCTTGATTGTATGTACCACTGTCAGTGCTGCCAAGATCGTTGTCCTCTTCTATCTCTTTACTCCTGGTGTCATTTGATTGTGGGTTCCCATCATCTGGCTCAGATTCTCCAGTTGCAGTAGCCAACGACCCGTTTTGAAGATGTGGATGTTCTTTAGCTGGCTCTCCTTGGGTTGTTCGAGCTAGTTGGCTTTGAATGAGATAATTTCTAGAAAATTGATTTTTTTTTTATAATTCGGTTATTTAATTCGGTATTCGGTTTTAACCGAAATACAAATTTCGGTTCGGTAAAATATCCGAAATTATTTCGGTTTACTAATCGGATATGATTTTGAGCTTATTCGGTATTTCGGTTATTTCGGTATTCGGTAATTCGGTTCGGTTATACCCGAATACTCAGCCCTAATCGCCACGTAGATGTGTTCATATCTGTAGGGGTAAACCCATTATTTGTTTTGGGGTTCCTCCCACAGGGAATTGCATTTTCCCGAATTCTTTTTGTAGGGGTTCCATCTTCGGTGTTGGAAGCCTGGTTTCGCTTTCCCAAGCATCTACTTCCTGGTTCTGTACCCCCGAAGGCCTTTATAGGCTCCTTATTGGACCTTCCTTTCTTTTCTTTTGTCTTGGCCAAAGAACAGACATCAGACAGAGTTTTTGGTTCACGTTTCTTGAGTTCCCTCAGAAATCGACTATTCGGCTTGATTCCTGCCATAAGGAAACCTCGGAACATTTCTTCGAGTGTCTTCTTTGTTTTGGAAACTTCACTGTTGAATCGATGGATATATGTCATTAAAGATTCATTACTCCTTTGTTTAAGACTCGCTAGTCTCTCTTCAATCGGTATGAACATTGCGGAAGCCTGAAAGCGTGTGACAAATAGCTCTCCCATTTGCTCCCATGATTCCGGATGTTTCACTGGAAGTTGCTCAAACCACAAGCGAGCATTTCCACTAAGGGTTGTAGCCAACAGCTTACACCTGGCGGATTCCTCCACATGGTTTGCCTCCATCCTTGCATTAAAACTGTGTAGGTACTCTATCGGGTCAGAGCTACCATCATATTCGGGGCTACCACTCATTGCACAGTACTTAGGGAGTGGTGGCTCATCTATGTTCTAGGCTTTGTTCAGCCTTTCAATAGTAAATGGGTCCGGCTGCCCATTGGAGGGTATATATTCTTCATTCATATTAGCTAGATTCATTTCCCGGTTGCCTTCAAGCCCACAAGTATGCTGGGAGCCTGAGTTACGCTTTATCCTTCCGGCTCCTGGGCTTCCAAAGGATAGGAACTCTCCTTCACTAACATGGCTACATGCTTGGGATTCATCCTGGCCTTGATATTCATGGGTTTCCAGCGGGAGCCTTTCATGATAATGCCACGGTACCCCTAGATGGGATTCCTGGCGGAAGCCCCATTGGCTCCCTGATTGCATTTACGCTTCAAGGTCCTTCAGAGCCTCTATCTGAGATCTCTTCTGACTATTTATTTCAGGGGACATTTCGCCCGCCCCTTGTGATTTTCGGCCAACAACAAGGCCATCCAACCTCGTACTCGGCTCATTTCGTGCACCAATGATGCCACTATTGATCATCTCAGATTTTAACGAAATATCATATCCATGAACATTATCTCAGAAAATATCTCCAAGTCCTTTTTCATTCGAGTTTCGTCCCGGAATCATTTCTTGTTCATCTCGTTTTGATAATGGACTAAGCTTCTTTTCGCATTTTTTTCTTCAATTCAGTATCTCTTTCAAGGGAGTCCAGTCTTTCCCCCATTCGTTTGATGCACTGGTACATGTCATTGATGGTAACAATATGTTCATTATCACCGTTTTCTTTATCGACACCGTTAGACGGCATTTTGCCATTACCGGAGCGGTCAAACATCTTTTCCTCCAAAAGACGATAATTAAAGTGCCCCTCCTTCTAGCGCCAATTGTTGTGGGAGGATTTTAGCACAACTACGTGGATGCCGTTGCTGGAATAGCGCCGTGAAATATGGAATCGTATAACTGCCCAGAAAGGCTCACAGCTATAGATTTGAGGCTAGCCGCCCGGGAAGGCTCACGGTTAAGGGTTACAAAAGAACACGGGAAGGTGTTTTTGTGATGATTGGGGCTGAATCTACGGGACAGAGCTCAAGGGCCGTACAATATCGATGTGTTGGCCTGCCAAGAACCCTAATTTGACTGTGTCACACAAGAGTGCACGTGCTCTAGCTACTCAAGGAGTGTAAAGTGTCGAAGAAGATCCCGCAAACTGCCTACATACCACTATTTATAGTGGATCAAGCCTGTATGTAGTTCTTGATTGATAAGTTCGGTTATTTGTGATGAGTTATCTCGTATCTGATGAGATAATCATTATATTTATCGTTTATCAACTGATTGTGATGTAGTTATAAGGTTTCCAAGCCTTATCAGGACTGTTGGAAGCCTATCCGCTGATGTTTATCTCATGAATGTATGGATTATCAAGTAATAATGATGTATATCTCTGAATAATCGTGTAATTATCTGATATGAAGTGTATATTAGAGACGTGCTCCTAAAAGATAGGAGGTTGTCCTTATCTGAATATGTGATTCTGCCAGGCTTCCGGGGAAGCTGGGATACCGCCGGTAGCTAGGCTCCGGTAGCCCTGCTGGCTGGCTGTCTATGGTAGCTGTACTGGAAGCCCTATATAATGGTTGTCCTAATAGTTATGCTATGGCGATCATTGGCTATGGGTTATCCTCAAGGGGTCATGCCCTGGGATCCTAAGCCTTATGCTCACTTAATATTTACCTCGTGGTAGCCCCTCTGGTAGGCTGACTATGAAAGCCTGATATCCGGGAGCCTTATGATAATAGTTGGGAGCTAGGGATTTAGTCAATGAAAGCTAGTTCCTGGGACCTAGGCTTTGTATCTATTCCTGATCCTTCTAAAGTAGCTTTCATGGGCTGCCATGGGCCCTCGGAAGCCTCGAAGATCATCTAATTTATTTACGGATTGGACCTTAAACCCTTAATGGGCCTAAATCTGACCCATGCAAGATTTTGGTCACAACAATAAGGATATAATTATATGCTAACGTGATTTTTCATGACATTTAGTAATTTACCAATATGCTTCTATATTATATAAATATATTAAAAAATTATTGTTAATTAAACACATTACCTTTTGATGTAAATTTATTTAATGATCTTGACAAAAAAAATTATTTAATGATCATACTACAACCATCATCATGTTAAAATCCTACTTCATATAATTTTGAAATTTATCTACTACATACTTGAATAGCTCTTATTCTATATTTTATTTAACATTTATTTTAAAATTTACTTTAAATAATATAATTAAATTTTTCGTCACTGTGTAACAATAAGTTCAAGAATAATTCACATATAAGTGGACATATGTTCTGTTATTAGATAAAAATATAAAATCATAACATACATAATTGACTTGAAATATAATTTTACAAATGATATTATCCATATGATAGTACATGAAATTACGATTATCATATTAGGCTTGGACTATATACTTAATATCGGTTAAGTAATAAGATAAAATGTATAATGGGTAGTTTTTTAGTATCTAAAATTCATTATGAAAAAATTATTAGTTAATAGGGAGTTTTAAACTATAAAATGGACATTTGTTCTACTTTTAAGATAAAATCATAAAAAGCATAAATAACTTTAAATATAGTATTATAAATTAGATTATTTTTATTATACCTAAAATCAAAAATATCATCTGAAAAACTAATTCATGACAATTATGCCATTTTCATCATTTGTAATATTATTATTAAATAATACTGTTTCTCTTACACGAAAAATTACGTCATGGCCGTTATACCCTTTTTGTAATTTGTAATATAATCAAAAAATAATATTCCTCTTAATTAAATTTAAAAATTTTGTACTCGATACCAACATGATAAGTAATTTAAAATTTGATAAAGGAAATTATATTAAAATATGTATTATCGTGTCTAAGGTGTACGAAACAAAATAAATATATTTATGCAAATTTTTTTATTAATAATATATACATGATTGTTAAAATATGTATTATATGAAATTATAATATTAAAATATTTTTTTTGTATTATGCATAATGACACGAAAATACAAGACTAATTTACATGAGATGACAAGAGTTTATTTAGTGTTCAATTTGGATTTCTGATATATTTTATAAAATTTAATTATTATAATATTTTTTTGTATTATGTACATGACACAAAAATATATGGTACACGAGATAACATCAATTTATTTAATATCAAATTTGAGATTGCGGTAGATGATTTTTTGATCGTATCATGAAAAATTTATTACGACATCCAAATAAAAATGAAATTAAGTAAAACACTATATCAAAAAGACATCTTAATTAGTTGATGTTAATTTGTTATTTTAAATTAAAATAATTTATTAAGATTGATATCAGATAAAATATTTGGCTAAAAATTTCAAATAATTAATTTATGAGATTTATCGAACAATTTGAACTAACAAAACAGTTTTGTAACACCAATACCAAACATACCTTTAATGGAATTAATTTTAAAATAATATATACCTAACCAAAAAAAGATTAAAAGAATGATATAAGAAATTTATATTTAGTATAAGTTATATATTAATAAATGGGTAAAAAACATAAATGAGTTATAATTCAATATTAAAAATCGGATTATATATATATATATATATATATATATTATTTTTTTTGGAAAGGCAGCATATATTAAAACATAAACTCCAATTGTAGTAGGAGTGGAGAGACAGCCAACTGTTCAAGACACAAAACAAAAGTTGGGGTAATAAATTAGAACCTAAATAAATTAGAACCTAACCCAACTGGGAAAATAGGACCAGGGACAAACCCCTCTCAGAAGAAAAAGCTACTGCAGATGCACGCAGGGCAAAAAACCAAGAGTCAAAATTGCATAGGGACTTACACCCAGCCTGCTACTATCTTGTCTCTACCCCTCCCTTCTTTAGCCAATCTGTCAGCTGATATATTCCATTCTCTTTTAACATAAGCCACCCTCATGTTTTTGAATTCTCGACATTTGTTAAAGAAATTTTCGAATTCATGTGGTGATTCTGTTAAACCCGCCTTTGCTTTGAGAAAAAAATCTTCAACCATCTAGGAATCAACACAAGCGAGATAATCGACATCGAGGGTTTCCAAAGCTTCACCAGTATGAATTAGAGCTAGCATTTCTGCTTGAAATGCACTATGGGCTTTGCAAGGTCCCGAAAAGATGTATCTAATCTGCATGTTTTTATCGAAAACGACACCACCTATGCCACCAGAGATTTGATCTTCGTCCACATTATGCAATGATCCATCTGAGAACGCCACTAACTCATACTTAGAAAAAGCCTTTCCCAAGAAGTTTAGTTTCATTTTCTTCAAAAACGTAGAAATAGCAGCCCCTGGATCACAGCACCACAATTTGCTTAGGTTTATAGATGTAATATTAGCTGCAACGCACTATTCCAACGCCCGATTTTTTGTATTATAAATAATGCTAGTTGGACTGAAGGTAGCATTCTTAAAGATACACTCATTTCTATGAATCCAAATACTCCATAACAAAGCTGCTACCGAAATTTTCCATGCAGCCTTGCTACCTGGGTCAATGTTGACGTTCAGTAATAGATGTAGGTTAAACTCCAGGTCTTGTGCTCTTGAGGGATAAAAAGACCACCATTTCCAGAAACTGATCCATAACTCCTTACTAAACGGACACGACCAGAACAAATGATCAATATTTTCCGATCCTTCATGACAAAAAAGACAAGACTGATTATCTCTCCTCAATCTAATTTGTAGAAAAGCTTTGGTAGGGAGTATATTATGACTAATTTTCCAAACAAACACTTTAACCTTATTAGGTACTTTCATTTTCCAAATGGCTGACCACGGACCTTCACTAATATTACTAACCTCCAGTAAAGAATAACACTTCTTTATTGTAAATCGACCTGAGTCCTTGTTCCAACATATGAAATCCTCAAAGTTAGAAAGATCGATAAGACTTATTTCCGCTTTAAGAGAATCCCAACATTGCATTTCCCACCCCCTCAGCATCCTTCTCCAAAACAACAAAGGGTTTGAGGTAATACCATCTAGCATAGACACTGCATTTTTTACCGAGACATCTTTCAACTTGCAAAGATTGTACAGTCGATGGTAGGATATTCTTAGGGGTTGATCTTGTAACCAGATATCCTTCCAGAAAGAAATGGACTCACCATTTCCTACCACCCATTTGAAGTTTTGAGGACCTATTAGATTATTTAGCCGCACGGAATTTCTTAGAGACAGTAAATCCTTCATGAACAGCGACACCTTGTTTGGTACGAAAGTCATATTCCCATATATGATCTCATCTCCATATTTATTGAGTAAAAATCTTACCCACTTCTTATTCTTATCCTTTGTGATCATCCACCACATCTTTGCCAGGAACGCTTGATTGCTTAAAAATATATTAAGCAAATAGTTTTAAGGATTTCAATATGGTGATATGGATAGTACATAAAAGTCCTAAGATATAATAATCAATTAATCATATTCTAAGATTATATCAAAAATATATATATTGTTGCACAATAATGCATATTAGTTTGTATAAATAATTGATTTTTGATTTTATAATGTTGAAACGATTAGTATTTTTGCCATCATAATAAAGGGCATAGTAACTATTTACTCTTATGTATCACTTTTTTCATTTTCCGTATATTCAACAAGTACCTGTAGATATGATACAATGAAATTTTTTTAAATTAATGCTCTCCAAATTAGTAAATTTCTTATAATAATAATAATAATAATAATAATAATAATAATAATAAATCTCATTTACAAATAATAATCAGTATAATATATAAAATTTCTTTTGTGATAACACTTTCAAACAATAATATTTCGATTTAAGAAATGTCATTTTAGAATGTATTTATCATATTCAAGATTTAAAGTTCGCTAATATTTTAAAATTAGAACGTTGATTTTAGATAAATTAGAACATAATGAATAGATTAATAAGAAGGTATGATCAATTGATCAATTCTATCATGATTTATAAAAAAATTTGTATGAATTAGAATGTGATCGTGCTTTTACACGAATTATTATAATAGTTCAATTATGAATTGTAAAGTACTTTCTTCGTTTAATTTACTCCTAACTTTAACTTTTTAAACACAATTTAAGATAGGGAAAGTTTCAAAACTACCCATGTGAACTATTAGATTTTTAAATATATACTACCCATCTTTCTAAAATTCTAAAAATACCGACCTTGTTTTCAAAATTCCAAAAATACTACCTTCCTCAATTGCAACTTTTGCAACCTCATTTGCAACTTCCAGATTTCAAATTTCTGATTTCATGTTCTGGGGTTCAGATGACATTTTCGACCTCTTTTTTAGACTTTGATATATATATATATATATATATATATATATATATATATATATATATATATATATATATATATATATATATATATATATATATATGTGCCCTTCCACAACCCCAGCTGGTTGGGTTTTAAAAACCATCCAACAAATCTGGTCCGTTCAATTGTAAAATGTAAGGCTGGGATTAATTGCTCCAGCAATGAAACATTGCGGTAGCAACATCTCCAGCAATGATACATTGCGGTAGACATAGTTTTATGCAATTACTATTATACCCTTCTTTTTACAAACAAGCGGCTACACAAACACAAATAGAAACACACAATTTCGCTTCATTCAAACTAAATAGAAACACAGAGAGGAGAGAAAAACGTACAGAGGGAGAAGGGGGGGGGGATTTGGGCGATTTTCAGTTCATGTTCGATCTAATCTTCTTAATCTTGTTTGATATACTCCTCTTATTCAGGTATTGTTCTTAAACTTCTTCTTTTTCATCTCTCTCAAAATGTACACACACAATTATATACACACACACACACACACTCAATTATAGACACGAATTGATGCGTTCAATTGGGGTTTTTTTTACCCATTGGGTTGAAATTTGCTTGAAGGGCAAAGTGAGGAAAAAGTTTTTGACAAAGGTTGTTTTAAAAAACGGGCACACAAAAAAGGTCCCCAGGACCACCTCAATGTTTCATTGAGGTGGCCACAATGAAACAATGCTACCACCTCAATGTTTCATTGAGGTGGCCGCAATGAAACAATGCGGTGGGTAAAATGTTATTTTCCATGACCACAGCAATGAAGCATTGCGGTAGTACAAAGCTTATTTTCAATTTTTCAATTTTTCAATTTTTTGTTTAATTATAAAAATATGCATGTGAAATCATAATAAATTAAATATGACTCGTAACTAGTGCTTTGTCACGGATTATTGTTTCTATTTTTTAAAAAATATTTTAGCCTAATCATTTTTTTCGAATTTTGACTAAAATTAATAAAAATCCATTTTTCTGGAATTTTATATTAAATATCACGAATAAAATATAATTTTAAGCTTTTTTTCGAATTTTAAATGCAAGATTTATAAATAAATATTTTAAAATATTATTACTTAAAAAATTATTGAAATATGAGTGGAATTCGTTTCTCTTATATATTGGAATGGTTAGGAGATTCAGCAGATGTGGCATTCCTGGCCGGAAGTGTTGGTGCGAAACAAAACTACGTAGTCAAGCGTGCTTGGGCTAAAGTAATATAAGATGGGTGACCCACTGGGAAGTTTCTTTTTTCCAATTTTTTTTAAGTTTGCTTGAAAAAATATTTAATAATTTTTTTCAAAATGTAAATTATGTTTTCCTGGGATATTTGGATTAAAATATAGTTTAATTTTTTTTACGAGTTTCAAATTGAAATTTCGGGAAAAAAAAAGATAAATTAATCTTAGTAGATCACTACTATTTTCAATATGACTCGTAACTAGTGCTTTGTCACGGATTATTGTTTCTATTTTTCTAAAAATATTTTTGAACGATTCAACCATATGGATGTCAATATATATCTAATATAATGATATTTCCAAAGTTTCAGAAAATAAAAATTAATTAGATTGGAGATCTTAGTAGATCACTACTATTTTCAATATGACTTTAACTAGTGCACGAATTATTGTTTGTATTTTTTAAAAAATATTTTTGAACGATCCAACCGTACAGATGTCAATATATATCTAATATAATGATATTCCCAAAGTTTCAGAAAATAAAAATTAATTAGATTGGAGATCTTAGTAGATCACTACTATTTTCAATATGACTCGTAACTAGTGCTTTGTCACGGATTATTGTTTCTATTTTTTTAAAAATATTTTTGAACGATTCAACCGTAGGGATGTCAATATATATCTAATATAATGATATTTCCAAAGTTTCAGAAAATAAAAAATTAATTAGATTGGATATCTTAGTAGATCACTACTATTTTCAATATGACTCGTAACTAGTGCTTTGTCACAGATTATTGTTTCTATTTTTTAAAAAATATTTTTGAACTATCCAACCGTAGGGATGTCAATATATATCTAATATAATGATATTTCCAATGTTTCAGAAAATAAAAAATTAAGTTGATTGGAGATCTTAGTAGATCACTACTATTTTCAATATGACTCTAACTAGTGCACGAATTATTGTTTGTATTTTTTAAAAAATATTTTTGAACGATCCAACCGTACAGATGTCAATATATAACTAATATAATGATATTCCCAAAGTTTCAGAAAATAAAAATTAATTAGATTGGAGATCTTAGTAGATCACTACTATTTTCAATATGACTCGTAACTAGTGCTTTGTCACGGATTATTATTTGGTTTTTTTAAAAAAAATTTGAACGATCCAACCATACGGATGTCAATATATATATAATATAACGATATTCCCAAATTTTCAGAAAATAAAAAATTAATTTGATTGGAGATCTTAGTACATCACTACTATTTTCAATATGACTCGCAACTAGTGCTTTGTCACGGATTATTGTTTCTATTTTTTAAAAAATATTTTTGAACGATCCAACCGTAGGGATGTCAATATATATCTAATATAATGATATTCCCAAACTTTTAGAAAATAAAAAATTAATTTGATTGGAGATCTTAGTAGATCACTACTATTTTCAATATGACTCGTAACTAGTGCTTTGTCACGGATTATTGTTTCTTTTTTTAAAAAAATATTTTTGAACGATCCAACCCTAGGGATGTCAATATATATCTAATATAATGATATTTCCAAAGTTTCAGAAAATAAAAAATTAATTTGATTGGAAATCTTAATAGATCACTATTATTTTTATTATGACTTGTAACTAGTGCTTTGTCACGGATTATTGTTTCTATTTTTTAAAAAATATTTCTGAACGATCCAACCGTACGGATGTCAATATATATCTAATTTAATGATATTACCAATTTTTAAGAAAATAAAAAATTAATTTGGTTGGAGATTTTAATAAGTTACTATCAAATTCAGAAATATGTTTAAACTTAACTTATCTTTAATTGTTTCCATTCTCAACACAAGAATCTTGTAGCTCAGCTGGTTGTGATGTTCCACAATGCTCGGGATGCCCCAGGTTCAACTCCTCTTGCACACAAATGTTTTGAGAAAAAAATATCAACGTTCATTTATAAGGGTAGTTTAGTATTTTAAAAAAAATATTTTGTAGCAATGTTTCATTGCTACCACCTCAATGATTCATTGCGGTGGCTGCAATGAAACATTGCGGTGGTTGGTGCCTTTCAGTCGTTAGATATCTTTCTAACGGTCCTGATTTGTTGGTTGCATAAGTTTTTATATCCAGCTGTGGTTGTGGACCAAAACCCATATATATATATATATATATATATATATATATATATATATATATATATATATATATATATCAGAGTCCAAAAAAGAGGTCGAAAATGGAGGTCGAAAATGTCATCTGAACCCCAGAACATGAAATCAGAAATTTGAAAACTGGAAGTTGCAAATAAGGTTGCAAGGCCCCGCCAAGGGCACTCATAATTGGTGAATTTGGGTTGCAAGGCCCCGCCAGGGGCACTCATAATTGGTGGATTTCTGATTTGCAACTTTCAGTTTTCAGTTGCAACTTTTGCAACCTCAGTTGCAACTCCTCAGTTGCAACTTTTGCAACCTCAGTTTTCAGTTGCAACTTTTGCAACCTCAGTTGCAACTTTTGCAACCTCAGTTGCAATTTTTGTAACCTCAGTTGCAACTTTTGCAACCTCAGTTGCAACTGCGGTTTACAACCTCAGTTGCAACTTTTGCAACCTCAGTTGCAACTTTTGCAACTGAAAACTGAAAGTTGCAAATCAGAAATCCACCAATTATGAGTGCCCCTGGCGGGGCCTTGCAACCCAAATTCACCAATTATGAGTGCCCCTGGCCGGGCCTTGCAACCCAAATTCACCAATTATGAGGTGCCCTTGGCGGGGCCTTGCAACCTCATTTGCAACTTCCAGTTTTCAAATTTCTGATTTCAAGTTCCATTTGTCAGATGACATTTTCGACCTCTTTTTTGGACTCTGATATATATATATATATATATATATTTATATATATATATATATCAGAGTCCAAAAAAGAGGTCGAAAATGTCATCTGAACCCCAGAACATGAAATCAGAAATTTGAAAACTGGAAGTTGCAAATGAGGTTGCAAAAGTTGCAATTGAGGAAGGTAGTATTTTTAGAATTTTGAAAACATAAAAGTATAATGAGGTAGTATTTTTGAAAAAATGATTTTATAGAAGTGAAAAGATAGTTGGGTGGTAGTAAAATTGGAAATAATTATTAAAATCTTATTTATTTATGTAAATATCCCTTTAAGATATGTAAAATAAGTAGCTCAACAATTGGGTTTTTTTAATAAATTTTATTATTTTATTTTTAAATAGAAAAATTATAAATTAACTAAATTATTGGATAAAAAGGGTATATTAGCCCCACATATTATAAATTTAAATTAAATGGTCCCAAATACCACAATTTGAGGGATTTGCCTACTAGAACATAACTTCGTCTAGTGTTTTCATTTTTTATTTAAAACACTATTTCGTCAATCTGACGTTTTGTAGCATTTGAATTACTATTTTAATTTTGCATGAAATGCTATATTACAATTCGTTTAGATAAGAAAACGCCAATGCAAACTTTGTTTCCCTCATAAATTGCTAATTCAAAGTATGTTTTCCTTTATAAACTCTAGTTCCAACTTTGCTTTAGGAGAAAAACGCTAAAATATGTTTTTGCATTAGCGTTTTGTGGGAAAAAAAAACTCAAAACCGTTAAATGCAACTTGATTTTGGAGTGATATTTGTGATCATTTTTTAGATTGTGATATTTGGAATTATTTAACTTAAAATTATAATATTAGGGACTTTTTTCGATAGAAATTAGTGACAAAATTTAAGTTTATGTGTACACACAAACAAACTGCAGTTTTCAAAGTTTGTTCGTTCCCGTGTAAAAAGAGAGAGGTGGTTCAAGATGTAACGCCAAAAGCCCAACTCTACCCCCTAACCTATATATACAAATACTTACATATATAAATATGTCTTGGTTTCCCACCCCTTAAACTCCTTTCGTGTCATCTTCAAACTCTCCTGTACATTCATTGGCCGTCTTCTACTCATCTAAAGGTGCAATCTTTTCTTCAACCCATGTTTAAATTCTTGTTTTTATGTTTGTTATTTATTTTTTTAGAGATTTTCTTGATTTTCTTGATTGTTTGTATAGCTTTGTACTGAAGTTATTGATTTTTGTTCACCCTTTTCATGCTTTTTGACCTTTGGATTTCTGGGTTGATGTTATTTCTTTGCATAGCACTTGTTAATTTGGTACCCTAAATTTATTGAATTTTTTATGACTAATTGCTTGCAATTTCATATCTTTATTGTTGCTGTACCTATAAGTGGTAAAGAAAAACTAGTTTATCTGATTGATTGATTAATGGTTTACGGGGAGTCTTGAAGATGCTAATAATATGGATGACCCATGGTTGATGTTCAAATTTAAGGGTAAAGTAGGTGATTTATGTATGGAGTCTTGATTGCCCAAAATTTTGTTTAGATACTTCTACATTATTTAAATAATATAGATGGTCCAGAATGAGGATGTGGCTTAATAAGTAGGTTTGCGATAGTAAATAGTCATGATCATGTCACTGGTGGTTATGTTGTGGTGCTAGTGATTTTTTTTGGTTTTTGATTTATTGCTAGAAAATCTGATTGTGTTAGCAGTAATAGTGGAGAAATATAGGCAAAGGCATTTGAACATGAAGATTATTAGGGTTTAAATAGCTACATAGTCTCAGTGAATACAAGAATGAATTTCTTATATGTTTTGCTTGTGCAGCTTTCACAATATGTTGTCTTTAATACTTTCCCAGGGTTGTTTGTGATAAATCACCTATTATTGTTATTTTTGATTGTTAAAATCCTTTTCATGTCCAGGCAGAAAGCGTCTAGTTTTGCGGAACCTTTTCCGGCTTTTACTACATTGGAATCGTGAAGTGATAGCATTTCCTAATCAATTGAAAGCCACATTGACCGGAACTAAATTTGAGAACGCTCCAACTTTTGCAGTTAGCAGTGCCACCCAGTTGCAAAGACTACGACGGTGGTTAGCTATGAGTGAGCCTGATCCAGATGTTGCTCGATGGGGTCTTCATCTTCTAGACGTGGACCAACTTTTTAGTTCTAACTATTATGGTGACACCAGTCATCATGATGTTTACATCAGTCACGAACAGTATTCTAGAGATTATCGTAATGATATGGACACTATCAGCATAGAGAATGATGAGATTATTGCATATACCCTACAAGAAGAATTATCACAAATGTCACTTGCGGAAGGAACTGAGTATTCCAATGCAGGGGACACTTGGCAGACAGGTTCTGCTACTCAGGATCAGTCGGTTACACCTTGGAGCCATTACGATAGTGAGTCCTCGACTCCTCATCCTGGTAGAAAGTAGGTCATTAGTAAATTTATGTAAATAGAACCTTTCTTTAAACAATCTTTTCCTAATGACAGGCCACGAGAATAACCTACAAGAGAAATATGATGTAGGTCATTCTAGCTCATGCTCTAGCCCAGAAGAATCACATGATGGGGAAGATCTTACCTATAACTTGCAGATAACAGATGAGTCCGATCTTGATGGAGAAGTTGGCAAGAGATTGTACGAAATGATCCCTGTGCCTGTGAGTATAACATCTGTAAAGTTTTTTTATTTTTTTTTCAGTTTCAGATTAATTTTTGTTGTGTATTGTACGCGTAGAATATATATTGAATCCTTTTTTCGTTTTCTTAATAAGACAAGGTAAACCTTTTCCAAATTTTTTAGTGTTTGGTGCTATTAGGAAAGATGGTGAATATTATTTAACTATCTTGTTAAGGGAAAAATATTTGCAAGCTCCACGGAAAAGGCTATTGATTTGAAATGAGCAAATTATTTTTCAAACATTTCATAATTGTTACTGGATTATTGAAAGCATTATTATACATACAAATTTATTTTCCATAATTAATGTATATTTTAAGCCGTAACTTGCTTTGACATGAGCATTACCAAATGCTTGAATGCTTGAAAACCACATCCTTGGATGGTGTGGAATTCGTAGGCAGTTTAAAGATCAACACTATATTAGTTTTTGCTGTATGTGAAAGATATCTTGTTGCTTATGTATGCTGTCATAGTGGATACAGTAATTTTTTCCGTTTATATATTCATATTATCATTTTGTGTATAATGCTGCCAACTAATCTCGAGTAAATTATAGGGCAGTACGTGAATTAAGTACATGCAAAAATTGATTTAATGCCTTTATGATAACTGGTGTAGACTTTTTTATATTTTTTAGCTAATTGACTTTATATTTTACCTGTTTTTTTTATTCTTCAATCATACATCAATACACTCGCATTGTACAGATTAATGTAATGCACTATCAGTATACAAGTCAAAGACATATCACCCTAACTAATTTGGAGCTGATATTTAGGTGGATGCGGCAGATATCTTTCATTTCTTCCGATATTGTATCAAAACAATCCGTGTAGGTTCATTGCTCTCCATCAGTATTACTTAGATACTAATTGCTCCTACTACTTCATGCGATGAATCAATCTGAGCTGTGTAACGTGAAAAAAAAAAAATTCATGGTTTCTAGTTGAAGCCTAGAACGACTTGCTACTAGTGAAAACCTAGTAGCGCTCTTACAACAGAATAAGGAGTACCTCTAGGTGTATTTCTGTGGCAGTTACGTTTTACCAGTTGTTAGGAGTTGCCAGTTAAAGCCCAAAACCATGACTTACTACTTGTGAAAACCTAGAGCGCTCTGACAAGAGAAAAAGGACTACCTCTAGATGTATTTCCATGGCAGTCACTTTTTACCATTTGTAAGGGGTTTCAAGGCGATCTGTCCAGTTATTTACAAAATTCTCCCTTCTAGTCTATCTTGATTGCTGCATATTAGGACTATACAATGTTTCTTTTCTTTTTATTCTCGCCACTTTTTCTATATAGCATATGTTCATTTGAGTTCTTATGAAATATCACGCCTTTGTTTGCTCCTTTCTGCCACATACCAAGACAGAGCACCAAAATTTGAATGTTGAACTAACTTGTTAAACTATCCATAATGCTTCTGCAGCATGTTCCCAGAACTAATGGAGATATACCTTCCATTGATGAAGCAACTTCTGATCATCAAAGGCTTTTGGACAGGTATGACGTCTATTTCTTGCATTTGTTGTGCTTTAATGAGATTATTACTTGTGTTCTGCATATTACAAATAGTTAACCTGACAGCATGGAAATATAGTCTAATGCTTTGATTTTTGGTCCTCCCTTGAATGGTGGGTATGTGGCCTGATAAGCCAGCGAGAATGACAGTTGTTAGCTTATTTATAAACCAAATGCTGATATCATTTTCTAGCAATTGGTTGCCTCTTTAAATTCTTTCCATCTGTAAAGGACTTCCATTATATATTTTTACTTTCTATTTTTGAGGTAGTACTACCTAGCCATTCTTATCTCTTTTTAAGACTGAATTGTTTTTTATGTTTTTTAACATTACAAATTAGGTTCACTTAGTAAATTACATAAGAATAAAAAGAAGAAAGAACTATACTATAATTGCAGCCAACTGCTCAAGTGAGCGTGATTTACTATGCTGCTCGCTGCTTAAATATTCCAAGATTCTGTTATTTTCGCACTTCTTGCAAACTTTAAGCTTATCTTTGGATTCAGGTTGCAGTTATATAACTTGATTGAGTGCAAAGTTGAAGGAGATGGTAACTGTCAGGTTAGTTTCATTCACTTCCTGATACTGTTGCTCTTAAGAACTACAGAAACTAATTGTTACCTGTAATATTTTTGCATGAGGATTTTTTTAATAAGTAACTGCTTATATGGAACATATGTGTGCTTGCAGTAAAGAATGTATTTAAAAAAAAAAAAAAAGAAATAGAAAACTATCGAGTTTCTCTATTTGATCTTTTGTAGAAAATAAATGTTCTAGATGCAGTCTTTCGTACTCTGGAATGGAACCTGGATATAACACTAGTTAATCACATACATAAAAATCTCAATTTGATATAATTGTATTTATGGAAAGAGATTTTCGCGACAGTTTTCCGCTGTCCTTTTAATTCGTTTTATCAATGACATGTTTGTCCAGATCATTTTACATATTTGGAACTTTATGTGAAGTGGAATTCTTCCCTTAACTTGTCCTTGGTGGTAGTCGTACTTCATATTTACCACTTATATAGTTTTTGGTATTTCAGAATGCCATCAAGGTAATTATATGAATATTTATCCCTCAACCAAATGTACAGTTTTCTTAATGTCATCTGTAGTACCTTAGTTGTTTGAAATTTTGCAGCACTAGCTTTTTCTGTAAGCACATTTAATAGATCTATGCCATTAAACTTCACAAGAATAGTTAATTTCCTCTAAAATTGTAAACCTATTCATCTCTCCTGTTTCTTTCCACAGTTTCGCGCTCTATCAGATCAATTCTATCGTTCCCCAGAACATCACAAATTTGTGAGAAGACAAATTATTAATCAGGTGGTCTTGTATTATATAGTGATTTAACTTTTCACATTATGCTACTTAATGTGTAAATTGCGGATGATGTGATTCTAATTTTCTTACTATATCGGTGATTTTGTCAGCTTAAGTTACATCCAGATATGTACGAGGGATATGTTCCCATGGCTTATGGTGAATATTTGAAGAAAATGTCAAAGTAATGCATCATTTTGTTCACTTTTAATGTTTGTCTTTTTCAGATCTTTAATTGTTACCATTTTTTTTTTCAACTTTTGACATCTTTTACACCAGGAATGGCGAGTGGGGAGATCATATTACCTTGCAGGCAGCATCAGATTCTGTAAGCTAGCAAATCTGAATCTTCGCATTTGCTTATAGAAGTTGCTACCATTTATTCGTATGCTCTAAATTTATATGAATTTAATCATTTGTTCTTTGATCTCTCCAGCATTTATTGATAAGAACTATAAGTTTCTAAGTGATGATAGAGTTTAGTAATATGTTTTTGAACTAATAATTTCCGTTAGTGCACATGTCCAAAAAACCGTTTAGGATTTTTTTCCTGAAAAACTAAAGCATGTCCTCTGGCTTTAGCCCAATGTATACCTCTTCCTTGGTAAGAGGTTGAGGTTTGAAGCCTTAGCGGTGACACATATGTAAAAGAGAGAAATGGACACAGTTTACTTCTCATTTATCACTTTGCTTAAACGGGAGTTAGCCTTTTTGGACCGTAGACAGAAAATTGGGGCAAACTGATGTTATTTTACTCTGATATTTGTGGTAGCTTGGAAATGTCAAGTTTTTCGTGAATATTGTAGAACATAATCGTATTCAGGAATCGGACTAATACGGTATTTCTATATTCTCTTGGTCTTGCAGTATGGTTTGAAAATTTTTGTCTTGACATCATTTAAAGATACTTGTTCCATTGAGATTCTTCCGAAGGTGCAAATGTCAAAAAGAGGTAAGTTCTAGATTTTTTATTCATATTTCTATATAATGATATTGGCCCGATTATCTTTTTGTCCATTATGGTTTCCCCGGAGATATTGAAGTCATCCTGTTATATCATGAATAACGTAAATACAATTTTTTTCAGTGGTGTTATTATCTGATTCTTTACTTTATATTTACTTGCAAGTCTCTGCCCCTTGTTTTTTTAGGAAATCTTAGTTTCGTTTTTCACTCGGATAAACCAAAACCGTGTAGTAGTAATTTTGAAAGCCACCTGTATATATCTGACAATTTATTAACTAATTAGTTCGCATCGGAGCCTCTGGGATTTTGAACTCATACAGATGCTTTTCATGTGTTTGAGTGCACATTTCATTCCTTTAGAGCCTTAAAGGTCATATAGTGTCATGTAAAAGCAAGATGTATTACTTTTCCACTACTGAATTTTTTATGATTTTATATATATTGTGCAGTTATTTTCTTGAGTTTTTGGGCGGAGGTGCATTACAACTCTATCTATCCAGAGGGAGGTGAGTAATATGCCATAGTTTTTTATTTGTACATACTTTTAGACATCAGAAACTCACAGAACGAGGTTTTGTACTTTGACAGATAAAGATATATATAGATTAAATTTTATCGAATTTTATAGCTGTTCAACATACTTGTGTCATTTTCTGGCTTGTTTTGTAGAAGCCTCGGGGTCGGAGCTATTACAGGATGAATGGTTGTTGTGACAATTATTCTAAGTCAAGAATGTAGATTTAAATTCGTTTGAGATTGTGCAGTGAAATAAAAAAATTGGTAGTTTATTTTTTTTCCTGATAACCATAATATGATTTAAAATTGAGTGCTTATGCAAGGAGGGGGATAGCCATGGTCTGTATTGCTTTCACTAAACAAAAACAAGTACTTCAAAACCAAACACAAATGACCATTTAAGACATTAAAACTTCTACTTCGGACCAGAATTTAATCATACACACCTTCTGGACCTCCAATTCCATAAGTATGACTCCCGTGTTTTCACACTTAATCAGCAATTTATATTTTATATGCAATTGTACTCTACATTTGCTATAGGACTCCAGTTTATCTTACATTTCTTTGTTGATTTCTCACGTTTTTGCTGCTATTTAGTCCAATTCTGTATTTTGTCGGTGATCACATCTCCTTTTTCCTATGGTAATTACAGAGGTCCCGGAAGGAGAGCATAAGAGGAGAAAAGGGTGGAGCTTATTTGGAAATAAGCATTAGGTTTTGTCGGACTTGTGTGGATTAGCGAGTTCTTAATTTTGTTACAGCATCATCTCAGCTTTACGTGTACAGTCTCCCTTAGACGAGACATTTTGTTCATAATATACAACTATACATGTATGTATTGCCAAATACATTGTAGATCAAATCCTTTTTCACAATATATTCAATAATACAGTATAGCATATCAGATAGATGAATTCCATGTATAAGTAATAAGATAGATGAATTCCATGTATAATATCTATCAGGTACTTTTTACTATAAGTGCTCATTTTACTAGTGTTGCATTGCTCGATAGAATTTTAAAATTCATGTAGAGAAATCTCATACTCTGTTCCTAAACAATCTTTCCCCCAGAAAAACAATATTATTTTCTTTCAAACTTGGAGACTATGACGTACTCCCTCCGTTTCATAATATGTTTCATGTTTTTTAAAACACGTTTGCTAACGCACACTTTTAATCGTTAATATCTTCAATTTCTTATTAGTATTAAATATAAAAACTTCACTGTATTAAAGTACTCATAAATACGAATTCAACAATGAAAAGATCATTCATGACTATATTTTGTCTTATAAACTATGCGTAAATTAGTAGTCAACTGCTTATAATGAATAGTGTAAAAAGTCAAAATGGGAAACACATGCTGAGACGGAGGGAGTACTGAATTTGGAAAAAAAAAAATCACATTTTTACCAACTTTTTTAGACAAACCTTTTCCTAGAAGTTCAATTTTACTCGATTACTGTCCATCACTCCCCAAACCCTATACAAATACAAAATATATAGTACTTCCTCCGTCCCAGCCAGTTCTTTACATGGCGGTTGGGCACGGAGGTCAAGGATAGTGGGTGTAAAGTGGGTGTAATATTGTTAAAATAAATAAGTTAGTGGGTGTAATAGTGATTTTATTGTTAAAATAAGTGAAGTAGTGAGTATAATAGTGATTTTATTGTTAAAATAAGTTAAGTAGTGGGTGAAATAGTGTAAAGTATTGTTAAAATAAGTGAAGTAGTGGGTGTAATAGTGTTAAAACTTACTATTCTGGGTAATGTAAAGAAATGGTGGGACGTCCCAAAAAGGAAATTGTAAAAAAATGGATGGGACAGAGGGAGTACTTATTTTCTGCTAAATTAAAAAGAAAGAAAGAAAAAGAGAATATTTTAGACCAGTACATAAATTGATTAAAAAAAACAGAGAATCTTGGGATAATTCGAATACAATCTATATCTATACTATACTATAATAAGCAAAAAGGGGTATAATTTATAGTTGGTTATCACTCTTTTTGATTATCTCTTTTTTTGGTTATCCCACAATAAAAAAAGAATTTAAAAAGAAAAAAATATACTATACTATAATAAGCAAAAAGGAGTGTAATTTGTAGTTGGTTACCCCCTCTTTTTAATAAGCAAAAAGGGGTATAATTTGTAGTTGGTTACCCTCTCTTTTTGGTTATCCCCTTTTTTGGTTATCCCACAATAAAACAAGAATTTAAAAAGAAAAAAAATATAACTATAATAAGCAAAAAGGAGTATAATTTGTAGTTGGTTACCCCCTCTTTTTGGTTATCCCCTTTTTTGGTTATCCCACAATAAAAAAAAAATTTAAAAAGAAAAAAATAGTAATAAAAAAAAACATCAAGGGGATAAGCAACAAAAAGAAGGCAGATCCCTCGGACTCTAACACATCAAAAGATAAAGAACAGTGCAAATCTATCTACTGGATGTACCATCATCTTGATAACATTCGATAATAAATGATAGTCACATAAAATATTCAGACAAAATACAAAAACTTATACAATTATAAAACATTGACTTACCGGAGGAAGCTGAAATCTTAAAGGTAGTCACTATCTATACTATTATATTAATATTAAAGCCGAAACATTAACTTACCGGAGGAAGCTGAAATCTTAAAGGTAGTCACTATCTATACTATTATATTAATTTTAAAGCCGAAACATTGAAAAGTTTTAAAAATTTTGATTTTCGGATTATAATTATAAAAGCTATATACCTTTTAATTATAATATTGATTTTATAATGAATTTAATTTTAATAAATAATATAATTTTATATTAAATGAGTTTGGTCGGTCGGTACAGTAACTGTTGATTTTACTTATTTACCCTTAGTTAATTATAGATAAAATCCATATTTGAAAAGGTATATAGTGTCTTTAATTATAATTAAAAGGATATTATATATATATATATATATTAATAATATATATTATAATTATATATTACAAAAATATAATATGTTTTATTAAATAAATTTTATAACTTATCCAAAGAAACCCGTGTTATAAGCTACTCCCTCCGTCTCTAAATAAGTTGCCCGTTTTGACCGGGCACATTTGTCAACGCACACTTTTGATCGTTAATATCTTGAATTTCGTATTAGTTTTAAATATAAAAACTTCACTGTATTAAAATACTCATAAATACGAATCCAACAAGATCACACATGACTATATTTGGTCTTATAGATTAGACATAAATTACTAATTTGTCTCTTGTTATGAACAATCCCGACATTTGAAACGAGCAACTTAAAAAGAGACGGAGGGAGTAGTATATAATAATTGTAGCAGTACAACATATCCACGGTTTTTGGGCCAAAATATTCCTTTCCCCACCGGCCACCACCTTAAACACTACAGTTACACACATACACACAACCAAAAAATGAAAAATATAAACAAACAATCACAGTATAAGGTTTGGAGTTTGGAGTCCAGACAGAGATACCCATGCACGCAAAAAGAGGGAAAAAAAAATACTCGTATGAAATAATGTGGAAGCAGGCATAGGATTAGGCCCGTCAATTTGACACGTGACACATGAACACGACACGAAATGACACGAAACGACATGAAAATTATGGTTTTGGGTTTTGATTTTTGGTACACGAAACACGAAAGTACACGAACACGAAATTACATGAAATATTTAGTGTCGGATATGGGTTTTCATTTTGGGTACACGAAAGTACACGAAATATTATATATATAATTTTTATTTTTATATTTTCATTTCGTACTTTCGTTTTGGGTACACGAAATTACACGAAAAGTACACGAAAAGTACACGAAAGTACACGAAAAGTACACGAAATATTATACTACATTTTTATTTCGTGTACTTTCGTTTCGTTTCGTGTCAACACGAAGCATTTCGTTTCGGGTTCGGTTAGGGTGATCAGTACACGAAATGATTTAGTGTCGGTTTCGGTTTTAATTCGAATTACACAAAAACACGAAAGTACACGACACGAAAGTACAGGACACGACACGATTGACAGCCCTAGGATAGCAAATGACTCAGGAGAGTCAGGTGTTTATGAGTAGTAGTAGTAGGGCTGCAGGAGACCCTGGGAACTGACCACCCCCTGTGAACTTATGGTTTGGAATCGCTTATTTCCGTACCTACACTGCATACCTCTGTACTATTTACTAGTAATGCTCTGTCTTTTTTACTCCCTCCGTCTCTTAAAACGTTTCCTGTTTACTAAATCGGGACTATCAAAATACT
Organism: Kitagawia praeruptora; assembly: GCA_037693485.1. Classification (NCBI taxonomy): domain Eukaryota; kingdom Viridiplantae; phylum Streptophyta; class Magnoliopsida; order Apiales; family Apiaceae; genus Kitagawia; species Kitagawia praeruptora. The sequence continues at coordinate 48,655,698 of CM075348.1, read as the reverse complement.
CTTCTCCTTTCTATTTTAAGCCATAAAAAATAATATTCAATACCCACTACTCCACCCACTACTCCTTAAAAATAATATTCAATACCCACTACTCCACCCACTAATCATTACAAATAATATTCAACACCCACTATTCCACCCACTACTCCAAAAAAATAATATTCAACACCTACTATTACACCCACTACTCCTTAAAAATAATATTCAATACCCACTACTTCAAAAAAAACAATATTCAATATCCACTACTCTTTAAAAACAATATTCAATACCCACTACTTCTTACAAATAATATTCAATACCCATTTTTTCTTAAAACCCGTGTTTTTAGTCAAACAGGAAATGTTTAGTGAGACGGAGGGAGTACTTTTTAACCATTTTTTTATAATTATTCACTAGGAGCTACTAGTACCAACTTTAATCAATATTTCACCCTCTACCAATACACTCCTCACTGCACTTGTTTCACCTGATTTACATACATACTCACATTTGTTCTAGCTAAGAATTAAGATCAACAAGAATTTATTATATTTTTTATACGCGATGGAAGAAGGGAAGAAGAGCAGCAGCAGCAGGAGCTTGGGAGGGGATGAAAGTACTACTAGTGTCGCGGCGGATGGGAGCAGATCATTTGGAAGGAAATGTGGGCATCTGGCCAAGAAGCAACGAGCCAAGTTTTATATACTTCGGAGATGCATTGCTATGCTTGTCTGTTGGCGTGACCGCAATGACCACTGACATTATAAGTAATTACTCATTCCATTTGAGCAAGCTTATTACAGTAATACTGGTATCAATGCAAGCCCTGCTTCTACGCGGATGCTGTTTGTTATTTTTATTCGTATCATTTCAAACATTTAGGCATCATTTGCTTCATGGAATTTGAATCCAGGATCAGTAGGGATATTCTACTACATCTTAATATTAAAATCTTAAATTTCGTGATTCCAACAACACTTTCTCCTCTTCTTCTTCTTCTTCATTTTTGTCATCTTTGAGGTTAGCTAAAGAAACTTGAAGGCTTGTTTTTTATTTTTGGGGGGAGGTGATTTGGTTTCCACCCTTAATACCAGCTTGTTTTAAAGTTAAATGCTGAAGTCAGAATTTAATAAACTTTTTCGTTCATTATCAGAAAACAAAACAATATATGCAAAAAGTGCAAATATACTTGTCGCTTCTCAAAATAGTACTTCATGTTATTATGATTCTTGCTTTTCTTGATATTACACGTCAAAATTTGGCATTATCATAGAGTTCTCTGGGTTTGGTTCGTACATGTTTCTTTTCCCATGTTGTAAAAAGTATGTATACGGTTGCGCTCTAAATTCGGGTATAATTAAAAAATTTGTATATTCAATATATACGATTGTAGAAATTATATGTAGAATGATAATTTTTGTATAATGTTTACCAACATGTAAGGACTTATTTATTCTTTTTGATTTTGGTTCGATTTTCGTTTATTTTGATATTTGTTAGAAAAAATACTCATTTGCAATGTATATAAATTTTATTACTCTCTCCGTCCCATTCAATTCTTAACATTTTTTTTTGTTATTTTCTGGCACGTATTTTAAGGTGAATTTTAAGAATAGTTTCATAACTTATTTTTAATTTTTTTTTTAAAATAAAAAATAGGATTGTTTTATTTTATACAAAAAAAAATTCAAAAATAAATTATGGAACTATCCTTAAAATCTACCTTAAAATGCGTGTCAGACATATTTTATAATCGAAAGGTAATATGTACATACCTTTAAATTTAAAGGAAAAGAAAAAAGAAAATGGGTCGTGGACGATATGCACACTAGATCGGTTGAATTAATATTATAAATAACTTTAAATTTAAAAATATACAAATTTTATAATCGAAAGCTGATATGATATGTGCATACCATCAATTTATAATCTTATCATTTTATAATCGAAAGCTATATGTACATACCACCGATTTATAACCTTACCGTCACCACTGGTCCTACACAAGCCGTACGTTGTACTCCCTCTGTCCCAACCAATTGTTTACACTTTCCTTTTTGGAACGTCCCAACCAATTCTTTACGTTTCCTAAAATAGTACTCCCTCTGTCCCCCTTGGTTCTTTACCTTGGGGGACGTAATTCTGGCACGGATTTTAAGGTGCAATTTGCGGATAGTTTCATAACTTATTTTTTAAATTTTCTTTTTTTGTATAAAAATAGAATTGTTCTATTTTTATACAAAAAAAGAAAATTTAAAAAATAAGTTATGGAACTATACTTTTTAGGAGCCTTAAAATGCGTGTCGAGCAGTGAAAAAGAAATGTAAAGAAATGGGAGGGACAGAGGGAGTAAGTTTTAACACTATTACACCCACTACTTCACTTATTTTAACAATACTTTACACTACTACATCCACTACTTCACTTATTTTAACAATAAAATCACTATTACACCCACTACTTCACTTATTTTAACCATAAAATCACTATTACACCCACTACTTCACTTATTTTAATTGGATATCTTGGTCTCCGTGCTAAAAGCAAACGTAAATAAACACTTGGGACGGAGGGAGTATTAAATTGCAATTTGGCTTGAAAATGAGTAACCAAAGAGAATTGTCTGAGCATCTCCAAAACTATTTTCTATAATGGTTAGTCATAATAATATATAATAATATTTTATAAATTATAATAAAAATTCAAAATATATTTTGCACCAATGTTATTCTTTAGCTATAATTTAAAATTAATAAATTTTGTGAATAATTTTTTTTGATAACTTTAAAAGAAAGTGAAAAATTTATGTGAATCTAAGTTTGTGGTAATTTTAGTGAATGAGATTGACTAGCAAATTTGGAGAAGAATGAAGAACGATAAAATTTTACATAATGGGTTGCTTCCCTTTAAATGTGCATATTTGCTCCCATTCTCTAACGGTGTGTTCCAAAAAATATTTTGGAAAGTAAAGAAAAATAATGAGTAATTTTCCCAACTTGTTCCAGAATGATTATTTTAGAAAGAAGAGAAAAGAAAGCTAAAGATTAGGGAATAAGTTTTCTTTACATTTGTCTCCAAAATCTTCTTCTCACTTTAGGAAAGATTTGAAAAGAAGAGAAAATCAATTATTTTCCCTTCTTTTCTTTTTTCTACTACAACATTTTATATAAGGGGTTAGAAGTAAGGATGTACACGGATCGGATTGGCCGGGTTAGAGCAAAATCTCAACCCAACTCATTTTCAATCGGTTTGAAATATTTCAAGCCAATTCATAAAAAATAAAATTTTAACCCAACCATATATATTAAAAGGTCGGGTTGGGTTGGGTTGGGTTGAGTCGGTTTGGATGGGTTGTGTAAAATTTAAAAAACTACATAAAAAAGAAATAAGTTAAACATGATCAAATTCAACTTACTACTCCACTGAATCAAATCCATACAATTAACGTTGTTGTGGAATAAAAACTAGGGTGTAATTAATTAGTGTATTGAATGCTAGGGATTGAGAGCTTCGAGCTTTAATGGTGGCTGCTCTTGCTGTCAGGACTAGTCGATCCTCGCAAGATGCCTACGTACCTTGATGAATATCAAGAAGCAAGCCAAAACGTAGTTCTAGAGTTGCCTACGTGGCTTGATGCGCCTCGCGGCGTAGTGACGTAGTGGCTTGTGTATCCTTATTCGAGGATTAAGCCTAAAACGGTGAGGTGACGTATTGAGCTCTGCCCAAAAACGTTCCTCTGAGAACGAAAGGTCAAACCCTTTATATAGGCTTGAGAATTCTTGGAATTAGGGTTAAGTAACTTGGTGGGCAAGTTATCCAATTTAGATGGGCTTCTAGATCCTTCCATAAAGAAGGCTGACTTTCATTGGATTTAGATGTCTTGGCGGCTACTCCTTAAAGGAATTGGTTCCCTTTTTGGACTCAATATTGAAGTCTGAAAATCAGCTCACTCATTAATTACGAAATTAATATTTAATTAGGATTTTGGGCCTCATTAATGGGCTTCGTATCTGGACCAAGCTAGGTCTAATTAACGCAACATTTATTGTGTCTTTAGGGATTACTTTCAGCCCATATCATTTGCCCCCAACTTTTAGGAAAACTGATCAGGTTTTCGTAGAAGTTATATTTGCATTAATCGAGACTTGGGGTCATTTTTATCCCTTACCTGGGACTTCTTAATTTTCCTACCCTTATATGGGGATTTTGGTTCACACTAGTGTTTCACATATATCGCCTTATTGTAAAGTGTGGAGCGACCTACATATTTACGACGATTGACCTTATTCGAGGCTTTAACTTGTGCTTGCTTTTAGCAATTTTAGCACTTTCATAGGGCTTTTATGTATTATTAGCATAAATTATTGCTCAATTTGTCAAGAAAATATTTCTATAATTTTCCTCATACTTCTCTAAACCTTTCCTAATATTTGAGGAATTTTTGCGTACTCACAGGTATTTTCCTTAATTTTTCTTAATAATTTAGAAATTTGTATGTACCAACAGGTATTTTTATTAATTTTTCCTAATAATTTAGAAATTTTTATATACCCACAGGTATTTTTCGTAATTTTTCCTAATATTTTAGGAATTTTATTGTACCCACGGGTATTTTTTCTTATTTATTCCTAATATTTTAGGAATTTTATTGTACCCACGGGTATTTTTCGTAATTTTTCCTAATATTTTAGGAATTTTCTTATACCCACGGGTATTTTTTAGATCATTCTTGACAACTTAAATATGTCATTCATGAAGTATTTGATCTTATACGAGACTTAAAATAATTTATAGGATCTCAATTCTACAAAATTTAAAAATTTCGTAGTTTTTTAGTGTCATTGGACAATTTCTTGAAAATATTTTCAAATACTTTAATCGAAAATACTAGATTTGCAACCGTGCATTTTGTAGGTGCATTTTCACAATTTTGCAAGGATTTTTCTATCAATTAGAAAAATCCAGGGGGCTTTTTGTTAAATTGTAAAGTTCAGGAAGAACTCTATCAATTTTCAAACTTTAAGGACACATATGTCACGTTATAAACTTAAGGGATCAATACGTCAACTCTGCAAAGCTTGGGGGTGCTAAACAGCACTTTTCCGTGAGACCTCATTCCAGGTCGTCCAAACCTTACACCGGTCGTGACCTTTTACTAGGTCAATTGCGACCTCATTTGAGATCGTCTAAGTCTTCAATTTGGCATTGCTCGTGAGCTTTTCCGAGGTCACATGCGACCTAACTTGAGGTCGTGATCTTTTTTTTAAAAAAAAAATATCATTGAATAATATTATTTATTTTATTCAAATTTTGAATAACTTTTATACCCAAATCAGGGGTATCCTATCGGATAAAATTTCGGTTGAATAAAGTTCGATCGGATTTTATTGTTAAATAATAATAATTTTTTACAAATTATTATTAAATAATAATATTTTCTTATAATTTTGTGTGGGGGTCCTAGCCCTGATAGACTTGAATTGAGATCTAACTAGGCCCTCAAATTGTCCAGGTCTGGGATCTTCAGGACCTCAACTCTAAGGCCTGGTTTGAGGTCGCCACATGGCTTTCATTTTTTTACAGGTCTTGAGGTTCTAGGACCTCAATTACGACCTGGATTGAGTTCTTGAAGTGCTTAGACCTCAATCCAAGAGCTGGATTGAGGTCTTGAAACGCTTAGACCTCAGTCCACGACCTGGATTGAGGTCGTGTAAGGCCTTCAATTTAGGCTGGTCGTGAGGCTTACGACCTCAATCCACGACCTGGATTGAGGTCGTGTAAAGACCCAAAATATCAGTGGTCGCGAAGTCTTCGATCTCAAACCACGACCTGGATTAAGGTCGTGTAAAGACCCAAAATATCAGTGGTCGCGAGGCCTACGATCTCAAACCACGACCTAGATTGAGGTCGTGTAAGGACCCAAAATATCAGTGGTCGCGAAGCCTACGATCTCAAACCACGACCTGGATTGAGGTCGTGTAAGGATCCAAAATATCAATGGTCATGAGGTCTACGATCTCAAAGCACGACCTGGATTGAGGTCTTGGAATGACTCAGTTTTACCTAGGTCTTGAGGTTCTACGACCTCAATTACGACTTGGATTCAGCTCGCCACAAGGCTTCATTTTTGGCTGGTCGTGGGACTTATGTGCTCCATCCACGACTTGGATTGAAGTCGTATAAAGGCCCCATTTTTGACTGGTCGTGAGGTCTGTGATCTCATTCTAGGACCTAGATTGAGGTCATATATTGCCTCAATTTTACATTGGTCGCGGGGTGTGTAACCTCATTCTATGACCTCGATTGAAGTCTTTTTAAAGCCTCGTTTGTCCTAGGTCTTGGGTCTTCACAACCTTACCTCTGAGACCTAGAGGAGGTCAATCGTGACTTGAAATTCCAGCCCCTGAAGACATGGATTGAAGTCACATTTTTGTCCTTTAACTCGATTATTAGGCCCGCTTATTCAATGAGTATTGAAAAATCCATATCTTTTTGCTCGTTGCTCCGATTTGAGCTTACAATATATCGAATCGAAGCTTGTTTCGAGCTCTAACTCCTTACAATATTTTTTTAACTTATTTCTCGAATTTTTTGAGCCTTTGAATGGATGGTACGTGGCCTTTTCGAGCCTTTGGTTAGACGAAACACGGTCTCTACGAGCCTTCATTTGGACGAAGTGAGGCCTTCACGAGCCTTCATTCGGGTGGAACGTGGCCTCTTCGAGCCTTTAGTTCCTTACATCTAGCTTCCCTGCCTCCGTGGCATCGTTTGGCAACCATCCATTCTCAAGGTGTGCTTTGATAGGATCGATCCAGCATCCTCTTATCCCGATAGGAGCAATAAGCTTAGAATCAATTGTAGGGGTTCTCAGAACTTGGAAGTAAACGCTCCCAGAATGGGTCTCGACCTCTAAAGAAGTATACTGAGATAAGGCATCGACCTTTGTATTCTCCTCCCTTGGGATATACTCTATGTAGCACTCGTCGAACTGGGCTATCGCAGCTTTCACAATCCTCAAGTATTTGGCCATATTCTTTTCTCTAGCCTCAAACTCTCCATCGACTTGTGAGACTACCAGCTTTGAGTCTCCACAGACTTTCAAGTTCTTCACCCTTAGGGCTCTTGTCAATCCAAGGTCGGCTATCAGAACTTCATACTCTGCCTCATTGTAGGTTGTTTGGAAGTCCAACTTCAAGGCATACTTGACTGCGAACCCATTATCAGAGCTTTATACTCTGCCTCATTGTAGGATTTTTGGAAGTCCAACTTCAAGGCATACTCGATTGCGAACCCATCGGGGCTTTGCAGAACTAAACATGTACCACTGGTTTTTGTTTTTGATGACCCATCAAAATAGAGCATCCAATACTCCTTCTTATCTTCCAGGGGCTTCTCACATTGCTGACTTTCCTGGTCTATTACCTCCTTCCCCCCGACTTTTTGGTTGTCAATGGTATATTCAACCATGAAGTCAGCTAGAGCCTGGGATTTGATGGCCGTCCTAGGCTTGTACTTAACATCAAATTCTCCTAGTTCGATTGCTCACTTGATGAGCCTTCAATTACATTGAACGCGGCCTATTCGAGCCTTCAATTGCATGGAACATGGGCTATTAGAGCCTTCAATTGAATGGAATGCGGCCTATTCGAGCCTTCAATTCCTTAGAGCTAGAAGCTTGTGGTTTCATCGAACCTTATTTCCATTTAGTCTGATCAGGTGGAGTGCCCTAACCAGATGCTCAGATACGATAAACCTTGAGGTTTGGGGTGTGCCAAGTCTAGGCACCACATTTCTTTCAAATAATTCTAGCTTGTAAGAGCCTCGTTTTTGAATTGTCATCCATTTCTGGCTACAAGGATTTGTTGAAGTCCATATCTATGTATCACACTTTCCCACAGGAATTGTGTCATTTACTTGGTGGTTATCTAGGCTTGGGGTTTGGCCTCAGTCTACTTCATGAAGGTATCAATTGCAACTATCAGGAACTTCATATGGGCATTTGCCACTGGGAATGGTGGAACTGATGGTTTGCGTGTTTTTGTATAACGATTGCACATAACTTCTGGAATCAGCCATCATGCCTGGCTAGTAAAATCCAAATCGGGTCATCTTTTGGGCAAGGGTCCTGCCCCCCGAGTACTGCCCCCATATTTCCTGATGAGTTTCTTTCAAGGCTAAATTCGCGTTTTGAGACCTCAGTGTTCTTATTGACAACTTTCGTGCCTCCAAGGCATTGTCGGGTAACCAACCGGTTTCCTGGCGAGCCTCTGTAGGATCTATCCAATTTCATACCTATAGGTGTTTATCATCTTTTCTATCAACGCTTCGGGTCTCCAAGACTTGGAAGCAAGAACTTTCAACATAATTATCTATCTTTGAGGAGGCAAACATAGATAGGACATCAGCCTTTACGTTTTCCTCCCTCGTAACACTCATTGAATTGAGTCAAGTTTGAAGTATTTTGTCACGGATCTAGCCCTGACCTCGAACTCACCATTCACTTTTGGTACTACCGATCTTGGGTTTCCACAGACTTTAAGTTTTGACCCTCGGGGCTCCGGCCAAACCAAGTATGGCTATCACGGCTTTGCGTTCAACCTCGTTGTTTGTCGTTGGGAAATCCAACTTCGGGGCATACTCAAGCATGAGCCAATCGGGGTATGTTCTAACTTAATTTTTTTTTTGATTCTTCATTAAAACTGAGCATTCAATACTCTTGAGTACCGCTCTTCAATCTTCCTTCTCTAATTCCTTGCCCTCCTAGGGTACTACCACCTGCCCCCTGACTTCTTGGTTGTCAATGATGTATTCAACCACGAAGTCAATGAGTGCTTGGGGATTTATTGTGGTTACTTTGTCCAATGCAAGACCTTTTTCCCGTAACAAATGGGTTTCTGAACCTTGTTTTCCCTTTTCGCGAGGACGACACTCAAAGCTGTATTAAGTACAGCCAAGTATAGATACAATAACTTTCTGTAATTTGGTTATGTCAACACGTGGCGGTTCCGTGTCAAGGATTGCTCTACTCTTATCGGGGTTGGCCTCAATTTCCATGTTTGGAGACCATCAAACCCAAAAAAAAAAAAAAAATTGATCCTATGCTGAAGGTGCATTAGGTCAGATTCAATATCAGCTTGTGGTGCCTTAACACCTCATGAGAATGCTCGATGTGATGTGCCTTATCGAGGTTCTTGATTAACATATCATTAACATGGACTTTTATAGTCTTCCCAATAAGATGCTAAAAAATCTTATTCATCAATCTTCGATATGTCGCCCCTTTGGGACTTCACCTTTATGGACTTTGATTTGGTTTTAACCACTGAATCCTAGCATTTAATGTCCAGCTACTGCACTGGTCAATATATCCTTCCTTGGTAGGGGAAAGTAGTCACTGGGACATTGATAGAGTATATTTTTATATATATTCTAGATGATTTTATTCTCATATTTATTGTATTTTGCATTGATTTGGATTTTTATTTAATAGATTTGATTGTTTTATTGTAGGAAATAAAGAATTCATGACTTGAAGGATTTGGAGCAAAAAGAGCTATTTTGGAGATAAAATAGGAGAAAATTCGTATTATTGGGCTGTTTAACACTGTTTGGGCCATATCTTGAGTTTCAGAAGTCAGAATTTGACGATCTTACTGTCCACGCGAAGCTTGTTGAATTATCTACAATTCAGAGGTGGTCCAGTAAGCAAAATCTAGTTGGAAGAGCCCAGAAATAGAGGAGAAAAAGAAGTTACGAATTTTACAACCAAGCTTGGAAACTTGCCATCTTCTATTCCAACTCTAAGAAGGTAATTGCTTGGAGGCTAAATTTAGAGCCTATATAAACACATCTTGGGGACACATTATAGGGGAGGTAATATTAGATCAGATAATATAGTTTAGAGTAGATTAGTATTATTATTAGTTGGAGATGTAGAGAAACACCATGACTCTTCTTTTGGGTGACAACATTGAAGTTTGAAGGTTTTGTTCTCTTAATCTTTTCTTTGTTCTTATTAGTTTAATTATGTTTTCTTGTTTTACTAGTTGTTTTACTTGTTTAATTATTAGCGAGTAGTTATTTCTAGGGCTTAAAGGGAAGCCATGTTTGCACTAATATTGGCATGATTTTCATAGTGGTTTGATTGGTTATGGTTAATTCTGATTGATATGTTTTAATCATTAATTTGTGTAATTTGCCAATATCATGGATTAATTATATGCAAATAGGGGTATGGATCGAGAGATTTACTTACTAGAGGCACACATACGATTAGCAGAATTGAATTTGAGTGCGGAAGCATCATTGGATTTCTGAGAGCGTTAATTCTTGGAAGAGATTAACTTGACTCTAATTACCTGATTGATTGAATTACTAAAAGTGGTTAATTGTGTTGAATGTTTCGAGAGTGTTAATGCTTGAAAGAGATTAAAATACTCTAGTTATAGGATCACATTGATTGCTTTAGCTTAAGAGCCAATTGTGTAAGCATGGTGGACCTGATTGCCCTAGGTTTTAAATAATTTGTTTATCATCTGTTTAATTAGTGTTAATTTAGTTTAATTAGTTAATTAATAATTTCACATATTCGTATGACCCTTGAAACAATTAGCGATAACTGAAAAGGAATTAGTAGAACCTGTCTCCTTGTGGATTCGACCCGCTTGCCATCTGTACTAGCAATAGACACCGTGCGCTCGCGGTTAGACATAATTTAACACATCAAGTTTTTGGCACCGCTGCCGGGGAGACAGCGAGTTTCTATTGATTTTAATTTAGTTGTTTAGATTGTTTCCATTGTCTCATTGGAACTTTTGTTCCAATTGAGGCAGATTTTACATTTTCTTGGCTTTGTTGAGAGTTTACAGGTTTGCAATGGGTGAAGTTGATACTTTTGCACAAGGAGTTGCACTCTTATCTTCCCTAGTAGAGGCACATACTCGAGAAATTGCCTCATTCAACCCTACAGAGCCCACTATGCGTCCAATGAGTATCAATGAGATGTCACAAGTGGCCCCTAAAACTTACAACTTCTGTCAAATTTGCGGTGTGTAGGGTCACTATGGTTTTGAATGCTCTTACAATGTCTATAATTCTCAGAGTGCTCAGTTGGGACAAATTAATTCTTTTGAAGAAGGATATGGGTACAATCAGTATTCAAACACTTTTGATCAAGAATGCGTGAATCAACCAGATTTCTATTACCAGGACAATGGTGCTCAAAATTTTTCATATCATAATCAGCAACAGTTTGAGCAACAATATTATCAGTCATATGAGCAACCGCTACAACAAGAATATCAATATCCTCCTCTACAAGAAGATTTACATGTTTCTCAACCCAGCGTAGATGTGCAAGCTGATCAGACAAATGAGATGTGGATATCTTGAATAAACTGCTAAAGAGTTCTGAAGAACAAGCCGAGGTGATCAAAGAATTAGAAACTCAAAGTTTGGCGATTGAATCTCAAATTGCACAGTTGGCTAACTCTTCTACTACAGTGCAGCTCGACTATTTACCATCATCATCTATCCGATCCGAAGAGGACCTGATTGCTATCAATCTCACAAGCGATCAGGAATATGATAGTTTCTCCATGTATGTTGATGATGAGGCCATTGATAAAGAGAAGGAGTATGCCACCAATGACGAGATCAATGATGTTGCTGTTACCGAGAACAATGTGACTGATGATGAGGCTACAAAGGAAAGCAATACGGAGATGGTTGTTGTTTCTCTTCCACAACCTGTGCCTCAGCTACCATGTATTGATAAATTTGCTCTCGATCTAGCCTCTACTTACAAGGCTTCATTGCTCAAGACTACTTATTTCAAGGTTGATGTGATAACAAATATTGTCCAAGATGATATTTCTCAAATTTTGGTTGAGGATCCATACAAAGTGGTTCCTACGTTTCAAGCTCGAGAAGAGGGAGAAGATGGAAGTGTCTTATTAGCCAATGATGTGATAAGCCAAGATGTCTGAATGACTCCAGTGAAAGTGAGGAGTGAAGAAAAGCCACCACCAGAACCTCCACCTTATGTCAAGGGAGTTCAATATTTTCGTGGTGTCGAATTTTATCGCTGTTTTATCACAAAGTTTTCCAAAACTGCACAAGCACTCTCTCTATGTGCTGAGAGTGAGATTGATTGCGAGTGTCAAGTTGTGTTTATGATTTTGTTGGAATTGAGTGATACACTTAACCTTGTTCTTGAGTGAATATTCGTTTTTGAGTGAAAGGTGAGTTATTACTTGTTTTGGCATAGGAGATCCCAGGTTTAGACTTAAAGATGTGTTTCTTGTGGTCTTAGCATGATTACCAACGATTTTTACACTTGACATGAATTTTTATGACATTCTGCATGTTGGTTGAGTAGACTACGTGAATACTTGCACTTTCGACACCAAGACATCGTATGTTTGCTTTGATTCTTAAGTTGATGTGGCATGAGAGGACTTGTGTGTGTGGTGTTGTGTTAGCATTGATCTTTTGCATGGTTAGATGAATTTTGTGGGTATATTCACTATAAACCCTCACGAGACAACACTCGTCCTACTAGGGCTGCCTAGGGGTTTAACGGCTTGTTGCATATGCTCAATGCAATCGTGTCATCTACGAAAGTGATGTTTGTTAGGACTTAGTTTTTATTTCACTTATTTGCCCGAGAACGTGCAAATGCTTAGTGTGGGGATGTTTGATAGAGTATATTTTTTATATATATTCTAGATGATTTTATTCTCATATTTATTGTGTTTTGCATTGATTTGGATTTTTATTTAATTGATTTGATTGTTTTATTGTAGGAAATAAAGAATTCATGACTTGGAAGGATTTGGAGCAAAAAGAGCTATTTTGGAGATAAAATAGGAGAAAATTCGTATTATTGGGCTGTTTAACACTGTTTGGGCCATATCTTGAGTTCCAGAAGTCAGAATTTGACAATCTTACTGTCCACGCGAAGCTTGTGGAATTATCTACAATTCAGAAGTGGTCCAGTAATTAAAATCCAGTTAGAAGAGCCCAGAAACAGAGGAGAAAAAGAAATTACGAATTTTACAACCAAGCTTGGAAACTTGCCATCTTCTATTCCAACTCTAAAAAGGCAATTGCTTGGAGGCTAAATTTAGAGCCTATATAAACACAACTTGGGGACACATTATAGGGGAGGTAATATTAGATCAGATAATATAGTTTAGAGTAGATTAGTATTATTATTAGTTGGAGATGTAGAGAAACACCATGACTCTTCTTTTGGGTGACAACATTGAAGTTTGAAGGTTTTGTTCTCTTAATCTTTTCTTTGTTCTTATTAGTTTAATTATGTTTTCTTGTTTTACTAGTTGTTTTACTTGTTTAATTATTAGCGAGTAGTTATTTCTAGGGCTTAAAGGGAAGCCATGTTTGCACTAATATTGGCATGATTTTCATAGTGGTTTGATTGGTTATGGTTAATTCTGATTGATATGTTTTAATCATTAATTTGTGTAATTGGCCAATATCATGGATTAATTATATGCAAATAGGGGTATGGATCGAGAGATTTACTTACTAGAGGCACACATACGATTAGCAGAATTGAATTTGAGTGCGGAAGCATCATTGGATTTCTGAGAGCGTTAATTCTTGGAAGAGATTAACTTGACTCTAATTACCTGATTGATTGAATTACTAAAAGTGGTTAATTGTGTTGAATGTTTCGAGAGTGTTAATGCTTGAAAGAGATTAACATACTCTAGTTATAGGATCACATTGATTGCTTTAGCTTAAGAGCCAATTGTGTAAGCATGGTGGACCTGATTGCCCTAGGTTTTAAATAATTTGTTTATCATCTGTTTAATTAGTGTTAATTTAGTTTAATTAGTTAATTAATAATTTCACATATTCGTATGACCCTTGAAACAATTAGCGATAACTGAAAAGGAATTAGTAGAACCTGTCTCCTTGTGGATTCGACCCGCTTGCCATCTGTACTAGCAATAGACACCATGCGCTTGCGGTTAGACATAATTTAACACATCAGACATGCATCATTCATATCAATAAAGTCCATACATATCCTTCAATCTCCATTGGCCTTCCTGCCTCTTGGAATCAAAGTTTCTTTCCTTCCGTTTCATCGTCTCCCTATTTGGGTGGACATTTAGTTTACGTAATCAATTGGGAATCGACCCCTGGCATATCAGCTACTGTCCAAGCAAACATAAACCGTTCTTTTGTAGGAACGCATCCAATTCATCCTTCAAGGATTCATTCAGCAATGCCCTACGTAGGTAACTTTTCAGGTTCTTCATGAACTAAGGGAATGGGGACTGAGTCCTTGGTGGGTTTTCCTCTATGTTTCTGATCTTTTTGGACATCCATGTCTTCAAACGGGAGGACCTGCCCCCCGACTTCATCAGACCTCAAGGTGGCCGGATAGCAGTGCACTTTCTTTTCTTCATCAACTATATTCCTTGTAGGAAATTTGATCTTCAGGTCTTAGCTAGCTTGAGGCAACCACCTTAAGTCTGTCCTCCTAAGGATAACATTGTAAGCGGAAGTTGCTATTACCAGCATAAGGTTCGACATATGAGTGGCATCCCTAGGCTCTCATCCTATTATCATGGATAGCCGAATAGTTTCTTTAACTCATGACTCAACTCTATAGAACCTATAGACGGGCATGTTGGAGGGGGTCAATTGAGAATCGTTGTATCCCATCTTCGAGAATGCATCATGAAATGAGATATCCACTGAAGTCCCATTGTCTACCGAGACTCCTTTCACTTACGAGTTGCTTGTCATAGGTGTTATGACCAACGGGCCATCATGGAAGCAGTTCACCCCTTCCAAGTCAGAATCATCAAAGGCAAATGCCATTTTAGTTTTTGCTCGTTATAGAGCTTCTCCTACAATGTGCATAGCTTCTCGAGCGTATTTTATGAGAGCTTCTTGTATTCCCGACCGTCATCGGGTCTTCAAAAATCATGTTTATCATCGCCCCCCGGGGCTATGGATTGCGATCTTGATCGCCATCCTTCCTTTTGTAATCTTTACTTCATAATCCTGCCTTAGGTTACCCTACTGGCCATCCTTGGTGGACTTATACAACCTTGTTCTTCGGATCAGAAACTTGATCTTGTGTTTTAGCTATCTACAATTGTGAAATTTATTTCTCACATCCTTATGGAACTGACAACATTGGTTCTTGTTTCTCTTCCCGGGATCAGCCCTTAGTGGTTTCGACCATCAGAGATCCTTATCTTTTTCAATGTCCATGGACATTAGGATTTGGCTCTTTGGAGTATACAAATGTGCATATCCTTAAGATTCTACTCGTGACCACCTTCGCTTCGTGTTATTACCTGTATTGCCTCCATTAGGGGTTGAGGCTTCCCTTACTCTTTTATCTACCTTGATAGCTACTCTATCATCCAAGTTCGAGACCTTCAAGGCTTTCTTGATGATTCGGTTCATGTAATCCCCCAAGGATTCATTCATTTTCCACATTCATGGGGATGTAAAACGTTTCTCATGAACTTTCCATCAATAAACGGGGCGACGAATGCCATTCTTAGTCCTTTAAAGGAGCTGATTGAGTTCGGGGGCAACCAACTTTACCATCATTGTGTCATGCCCCCCAAGGTTTGAGGGAACGCCCTATACTTGATTACGTCAATCACGGGTTAAAATTTGTAGTGCATTGGAGGATGTCTTCACATGATTAGTGGGGTCTCCTGCCCTAACACACACCTCGATGGTGGGCGTCTTGAATTTCCTTGAGATATGAGCATTCATTATCTTGTTGGCGAATGATAGGATAGGATCATCATGATCTCAAGGGGGATCAACCCTTCTCCTCATAGGGGTATCACTCAAGTTAATAACATGGGGGATCCTAGCCCTTGGGGGCTGCCTAGCCTATTGTACTTCCAGATCTTTCTTTAATTTTCGGATATGTGCTTCATGAGCGATTATATATCCTCCCTCCTGAAGTCTTGGGAGCCAGTCCTTTGGATCCTCGGGGCTGAGAAGGCCCTAACCCTCATTCGAGCTCCTTGCCTGGTTCTCCTTCTGAGATAGTTATCTTCTTCAATGGATGACAAATCGTCAACAATATAGGGTCCGGGAAAATCATAACTCATTCGTTGGTGTTCTAGGCCTTGAATTCATTGAGGTACGTATGCCTCGTGTTGCTGGCTACTCCTACCATCGATGAACGACATCCCATTGGTGGGAACCTAAGTTCATCATTTAATGATGGAGATGGACGTCTATAGTCCCAACGGTGCACTGGAGGGGCGACACCACTGTCCGGAGGGGATTCGTCCCGGAATTCATTAAACCCACAATCGGCTGCTGCGGATGAGTAATTTGAGCCCCCAAATCCTTTTGTTTATGGCCTAAAAAGTCGTTCCTTGAGTCCCTCGGGGTTAAGAACGTCCTGATCCTATGATGGGCTCCTTGCCTTGACGTCTCTTGCTAGAACGGACGTCCTCTTCTTCATCTTCATCAAACGAGAAGTCGTCTTTGGTGTTTGATCCGGAAAAACTTTGATTTCCTCCAACAAGGGGACCAAGCCTTCAATGTATTGTGGCACATACTTCTCATGATTAAATCGATGGTTCCATCAGCAATTGGGAATGGTGACAACCCATAAACGAGGTTTTGAGTTATTGGGATTAGCATGACGGTGGTGCCGATCTGTGCTCCTGTGCTCCATTAGCCAGAGGTGAGACCACCATCTACGATTGGGGATTCGCTCCTTGAGTTCGTGGGTTTTGAGTCAGCCCTTGAGGGATCACCTCTTAGAGACGCGTCTCTAGGGGAGTCGTCCCCTGAATGAAAGTCAAGGGGACTGGATCATCAGTTCGATTGCTCTTTCATCGTCTTTAATGTACGATCGAAACTTCTTCCTTTTGCTACATGCGGAGATTTCAAGCATTAAATATGGGTCGAATCATCCACTCGTTGTGGGTGGAAACCCATAAATTAGGTTCCGATCTGTTAGTGGTGGAAGCACCATGGTATAGATTCGTATTCATATTTGCCTATTATGGGCATAGCCGCCTAGGATTGGGGATCCGCCCCTAGAGCATTTAGAATCGTTCTTTGGACTCCATCTTCATGGAGACTCGTTTAAATTCCTGCTCTTAGATGGCTTAACCCTTAAATAGTGGTATTTGTTGGCTGAATTCCCGCAATGGTGGTCGGAACGCGCATTGGGGCTGGTGGATCATCACATCCATTTTTTTATTCGTGTATTTTCCATGGTTAATATCTTTTTCCCACATACGGCGCCAAATGTTGTGGAATAAAAACTAGGGTGTAATTAATTAGTGTATTGAATGCTAGGGATTGAGAGCTTCGAGCTTTAATGGTGGCTGCTCTTGCTGTCGGGACTAGTCGATCCTCGCAAGTTGCCTACGTACCTTGATGAATATCAAGAATCAAGCCAAAACGTAGTTCTAGAGTTGCCTACGTGGCTTGATGCGCCCTCGCGGCGTAGTGACGTAATGGCTTGTGTATCCTTATTCGAGGATTAAGCCTAAAACGGTGAGGGTAATGTATTGAGCTCTGCCCAAAAATGTTCCTCTGAGAACGAAAGGTCAAACCCTTTATATAGGTTTAAGAAGCTTTGGAATTTGGGTTTAGTAACTTGGTGGGCAAGTTATCCACTTTAGATGGGCTTCTAGATCCTTCCATAAAGAATGCTGACTTTCATTGGACTTAGATGTCTTGGGGGCTACTCCTTAAAGGAATTGGTTCCCTTTTTTGACTCAATATTGGAGTCTGAAAATCAGCTAACTCATTAATTACGAAATTAATATTTAATTAGAATTTTAGGCCTCATTAATGGGCTTCGTATCTGGACCAAGCTAGGTCTAATTAACGCAACATTAATTGTGTCTTTAGGGCTTACTATCAGCCCATATCAAACGTCTTGGCAATATTCGAAAGAAGCAACTCAGAAGTTACTCAACTGGTTGCATGTTCCTAGGCAGAAGGTGACAGATAACAAATATTCTAGTGGATAAAACAACAACCAACAATGCCAAAAGAAAATGCCAACGGAAAATGCAGAAACTAGGAAGGACTGCACTGCAAATTTCTTAGTGACAAGAATACATATAATACTATCAGTGGTTGCACTTGAGTCAACATGATCCAATAAGGTTGTTTCAACATTTTGCTTCCTATATGATATAAATTGAAAAGATTGTCTAATTATACAACACAAATTAAGATATGATCCATTAGAAATAAAATGTAGTGAATAAGTGTGATTGTGCGACTTATGATTGTAAGTACTGACTGAGAGACCGAGACATAAAATGTAACATAAACCTAATAATATATGGGCGGGATCAATGTTATAAAAAGTAGAATTCGGAACAAAGTGGTAAAGGCACAGAATATGGATTAATCGGAAAGATTAATCGGACCATTAATCGGAATCAATTTAATATTATTTTTTATATAAAACTATTTTTAATACATATAATATAAACTTTAAATAAATATTTAAAGTTAAATTTAATAAATATTAGTTAAATTTTGACCGAACTTTACCGCTTGTTGACTGAATTTACCGCTTATTGATCGAATTATCCGCTTATTGACCGCTTTTTACAGAAAATGATTTTTATCTCGATTTTGCTAAAATTTGCTCGGAGAGAAAGCGAACAGCGATTACTCAGCAATTAATTCCTATTACTACTTTTTAGAACATTAGGCGGGATTGAATAAATTAGTGGGTTAAACTAATAGACTCATTGGTATATATTTTTTAAGTTGTCTAGATTCTAAATGGATTGGGTTGAGTTAGGTTATAAAAATCGAAACTCATACCTAATCCATTAACATCGAGTAAAAATATTTTTAATCCAATTTCTCTCAATTTAAAATTAATGAATTTGGATTAGTCGAATATAGATTTAGATTGGTTGGTTTCATCACCTGTATACACCCCCGTATACACCCCTAGTTAGAACTTAGAAGGGTCGGAGATGCTCCGAGGAATGCTTAGGAAGGGCCATCTGCAAAGTTGTTGATAGCAGACAAATCCACAAGATAAACTGAGTGTAAAACTAAGCAGTCAACAGTCGTCAGTCAAACAGTCGTCAGTCAACTGGCCTGCTTGCTGCTAAGTACTTAATCTAATGAATCATTAGGCTGGTACACCAACGAGTGACAAAAGCCACCGAAAGTAAAAGAAGAGTTTTCTCTCAAACTTTTCTCCCCCTTCGTCGTCGTCTTCAACCTCTGCTCCTCCGGCGGTGGTTTATCCACCGATCGGAGGCCCTTTTCTTGTCCAGTTTTTTGTTTTCTTTCAATAATCATACTCCTTTTGTGAAGATTGTGAGTATTTGGTTTGTTTATTGGTCTCTCTTTGTGAGAGTTAGTTTGTCTCTCCTTGTGAGAGTTTGCTTGGTTTGTTGGTTTTAATGAAGATCTACAATAGATCAGTCCTGCTGAGAATGATTTTGTCGATAGTTTGGGGGATCTGGAAAGTCCGCATCGAAGCTGAGATGCTAACGTTTATTGCAAGAGCTCATCACTTACAACCAAAGATTGTTCAATATTATTTATTGGGGGTTTTCACTTTCGGCATGTCTATAGCTGGTATCCGGCATGTAGATAGCTAGGGTATTACTCATCCTTTGGGGAATTCCATTTCCGGCATGTCTATAGCTGGTATCCGGCATGTAGATAGCTGGGGGATCGTTCCTCTGACCTTAGTTTATACAACTGAGGATTCTGAACACTGGGATATCAACGGATCTTACGTGAAGTGGTCAATTGTAATAACGCGGCTTTCAGGGATGTTAGCGCAATTTGGATCTTTTCGAATATCTTCGAATTCGTTTTTTAGCTTCAATAACTTTTTAGTTCAGTTTGTTGCACAATCTGGAAACAATTTATTGTTTTTTCAACCTGGTCGTATCTACAGTCGGGGGTTTGTCCCGCTGTTTTATTGGCTTGTTTCAGAAATATAATCCTATGCATTTTGTCAAAAAAAAAAATTAGGCTGGTACACCTCGCACTAAGAGCCAGCTACATATGCATAGGTCTACCTGGTGAGTCAAGTGTAGTCTCTGTCCAGTGGCAATTGGTCCTCAGCCTCACTCCTCAGTCCTCCTCACCCACTGACCCCATGCAATTTTCTATCAATCGATATATGTTAATGTCAGTGCTCTTTTTTATTTATTTATATATACTTCCTCATTCTCTTTTTAAGTTGCTCATTTCATATGTCGGGACTGTTCATAACATGAGATAAATTATTAATTTACGCATAATCTATAAGATGAAATATAGTCATGAGTAATCTTGTTGGATTCGTATTTATGAGTACTTCAATACAGTGAAGTTTTATATTTAAAACAAATACGAAATTGAAGATATTAATGATTAAAAGTGTACATTGGCAAACGTGTCCAGAGGAAACAGGCAACATATTTAGAGACGGAGGAAGTACTAGCTTATTATAACTAGTTCAAAACAAAGGTACCTTTTGAATATGACCTCAGTAACAAATAACCAAGTAAATTGTTAATCATGTAATTACAATTTAGATATCCTCTATAATTATCTTGTCAGCAACAACTTGATGCCATATTATAGTTCTTCTGATCCCTTTACTTTTTAGTTTCCCTACTTTGATCGAATCATGTCTCCCGCATGCTCACCACACCACCCTTGTCAAAATATTTTCACATTCTTCTTTTTCACCAATTCCGCAAATTCAGATTAATATTAATTTAACATTCAAATAAAATGTTGATAACTGAACAAAAACTATGCGAATAAGTCGCAAATACTGTTCAAGCAACAAGTGCTTTATTTTCTCGATCAACAAAAATACGTATGAATTCTGTAGAAGAAATATTCAAAAAAAACAAAGTAGTCATGTATGCTCAATCAAGAATAGAGTTGTAATTCGAATCGAACCGAGCCAAATATTTACCAAACGAGTTCGAGCTGTCTTATAAACGAGCCAAGTGGAGCAAGTCGAGCGGTTCGTTTAAGATATGGGCCAATCAAAGTAGTCATGTATGCTCAATCAAGATTAGATTTGTGATTCAAGATTAGGTGATGGGCCAAACGACAAATCATATAAGGGAGCTCACCACAGACTGTTAGAAAAGTGTTGTCAAGTACTTTTGTTTCCGTTGCAATTATTTTATAGTATGATTCCCAAAATGAAACATACGCTACTGTGTCAACCAACTAAACATGTCTGTCCACTCTTGAATCATCTGCATGATTGGACTAAGCTACAGCTACAAATTCAGGAAAACTGAGAGGTGAGGAAGACACTGGAGGAGGGTCTGTTGTTTGATCAAAAATGTTGGTCTATTGTTTAAGAAATGAACAAGGTTGGCATGTGTTCTGTCAGGATGAGTAAGACTAACAACTTTTGCATCTTGTATCTATCAATCTATGAATATATGAACTAACCAGGTAGATTTGTTACCTACGTAGTAAATCTAGTATTTTGCATGTGAATGGGACTGGATTACTGGCCAAGTATCAGCACTGCATTGGTCCACTTTCTACCCTACTCGACTGCACGTGTTCCCGTCAATTATGGTCAAAATTTGACTCATCTCGAACACACTTTGCACAGAAAATGCATCTAGACTAGACTAAAGATCTGATTTATAATCGACTTAAAAGATACACATCTAATTTATTAATTTCATCTGTGTACCTTGGTAGACATAGTGCTGGATTTCCACTTTGCATTTACAGGAATTACAGACAATTCAAGTCCAGGAAACCATTAAATAACTTATTATAGTCTAAAGAAACAGAGGGGGTGTTTGTCTACGGACAAAAATGGACTTATCTGAGGATAAGTCCGTTTCAACTTATTTCGGACCGTTTGTGTGCACAAGTAGAATGGACTTATTTTGCCAAATAAGTTGATAAGTGATAAGTTAGTAATGATGTACTTTTTTCCAACTTATTTCGTATTACTTGATTTTTTAACTTGTTTAATATTTTATATTTTTATATTAATATTTATAAATGTCATATGCATGTACTGGGATTATTATATTAAATAATTAATATTTTTAAATTTAATTTAATAAATATTTTACCAACTTATAAGTTAAACACTCAAACAGGAAAATATAAGTTGTAAGTCACTTATTACTTACTTCATATAAGTTACTTACTTCATATAAGTGTTAAGTAACTTATTTTAAGATTTCCCAAACGGCCCCAGAGATGATACAATCAACTTATCAAAGTTCTATGTAATCGAGCCCTACAACCAGAATTCTGAAAACAAGAAGCGAGAATGTAACTCAAGTAAAAAACTCCAAAACAAGAAGCTGGACGGTAACTCATGTGAAAATTTGCCAAAAGCATAACGATTTTGTTCAAGTAAATTACAGTTTGTCTAAACAAGAAGTTGGACACTGGTCCAAACATTACAAGTTCAGGTTGAAATAATTATCCATAGATGCTTTAAATCCCATCTCACCTACAAAGGAAGCAATAAGTTATTAAGTTATGCTGCAATGTTTGAACAAATGCTTGATATTTGCGAATGCCAGCATCGCTCACACTTCTGTGAGCATACTTCATCGACTCTTCAAAATGAGCAGCCTTGATTTCTAAATACCTCATCATCGACATCCTCTTCCATAGCCTCAGAATTTTCACTTCTTTTCCTCTCTTTCTCAACATCCTGGAAATGAGAAGACAAATTTATAGCTAATGACATGCTAATCCTACTAGATTCCACACAAGTTAACAAATTATATAGTATATTCACCGAAAAATTAGAGAGAAAGAAGAGAGAAAAGTAGGGTTTTATTATTATGAAACTTGTTATCGATTACAATATAAGGACTTATACAGCCAAACAACTAGACAATAATAAGGGAAATTGTCCTATCAAAGGAAGCGATTACAATATGAAGGCTTATACAGCCAAACAACTAGACAATAATAAGGGAAATTATCCTATTAAAGGAAGCGATTACAGTATGAAACTATCCAATAATAATAATATTATACATGTCATCTCCCCTCAAACTCATGATGGAAAATCGGGAGTTTACCAAACAAGAAACGGAGCCATGTATCAACGAATCAAAAACTGCACCATCGAAAATAAAAACATCCAAACGAATCCAAAAAACCAAGTCACAAATCCAAACGAACCCAAGAAACAGAGTCATGAAACCAAACGACACCAACACTTACAAACAAATCCAAAGCTGTGCAGAAGCGCAAAACAAGAGAAAAAGTAGTATCCATGTCATCCAAGAGTAAACAAAAACAGAAACTATCTGTGACAATTCTTAGGTCATGAGAACAAAGATGACGATAAGGCGAAAGTACAACGACGATGATGATGGGTGTGGTGGATTTGCGGAAGAGATTGTCTCATACCACTAACGACAAAAACAGGATTATGAACAGAATCATGACAAAAACGATGACGCTGACATCTATATTAAAGACGGAGAGAGGACTAGGATGAAAAAGATGATCATAACGAAGAATCTGGATGAAGCGGGTGATATTGTTGATTGAAGCGGATGATTTTTTTAGGAAGAAGGTTTACAAATATGCCTAGAGCTACTGCCATCATAAACATAAGAAAGAAAAAGGGAAAGAGACGAGAGGGGAAAAGTAAAACCAAAACAAACCTACCAACAAGCCAATACCATCAACGAGAGAGAAACAAAAAGTGTGTGTGAGAGTCTCAACTAAAACAAAATAAAACCAACATGTTTACTCAGAATTAATTTTAACCGAAGAAAACAATACTGTCTCTAGTAGTAATACTACTAGAGACAATACTGATATTGACTACTACAGCAACATAGAGGCAGTTATATATCGTATTTAACAAGTCCAGGCCAAGCATACAATTAGCGAAACAAAACACGAAGGTAAAACACATGCAAATCAGTAACTGATAGAACAAAGGAAGATAAGAAATCATACCAGAAGCCATAGCTATGCAGGTATCAAATAAGAAATAATCAGCTGAGTCACCAGGCCTTGCAAAGAAGTCCTGATTGTTCTTGAAGAGATAATTGCCTCCACTTACACTGTGTCAGGATGCTGGCAATATTCTTCCAGGATAAAACAGCTCTGAGTTAGATGGTCACAGCAACCAGAAAACTCAACTTCGACTAGCACCTCAGTCGCCAGAAAAACCTACTGGTGAAGTACAGAATATAAAGGGAGAACAGAGTGTATAGAGAGAACAGAGAATGTATGGTGTGGACAGTATGTTTTTATGTATATAACAATCAGTAGCTTAGGTCTCTATTTATACTAGAGGCTAAACGTAACTGATGCCACCCAATTAATATTGTAACTCCCATTCCAATTAATTAGAATGAAACGGTCGATTTAATATAATCAAAACGGCTGTAACAGCTGATTTTATATTAAATAAATCGTAACAGTTACGTTATATATATTTATCCACATTATGACTTCCAATTAATAGAATAAACGCTCAGACTCTACTGTCAAAATCACGCAGAAGTTACTGTCAACAAGTCCTGACAGTACCTTTAAAGTAACTGTCAACAGTTTGAACTTGACAGTAAGTTTACTTCTTTGACAGCAACCTTGTTTCTGACAGTAAGTTTTACTTCCTTGACAGCAACCTTGTTCCCGACAGTAAGTTTTACTTTCCTGACAGCAACTTTGTTTCATGACAGCAAGTTTGCTCTCGAGAGTTTACAGGACTTAACAGTCCAACTCTTGACAGCATGTTTATAATATTAAAATAAATCACTAATACATGCAATAAAATTCCTCGCCCAGGTCGCCTCGCGTACGCGAGACGCCGAGACATTCGCCCAAATCGCCCTTCGACCGAGCCGACCCGAGACGAGACGAGACGTGACGTGGCGTGTCGTGACGGGACGGGGCGGGCGGTGGCGGCGCGCGCGTGTGTGTGTGCGCGCGTGGAGCACACAGTAACACCATGCACCATCATACACCTTAGTAGTTGTACACTACCCATGTGTGTGATTCTATATAAAGCCAACAACCCCCCTTATTTATTTCAATGTGGGATAAATACACATTCTCATTTCAAGTTTATTCAAGCTACTAACTTCAACTCCATTTCTCTATGGGTTTCACTAAGAAAATTACTTAGACCCATATATGAAAATTTAAGTTCCCATATCAAGGAACAATTTCCAATCGTTAAAATCCGGAATTAACATCAAGAACATAAAAATACTTATGCTCTAAAACTCCATTTTCTAACAATCCCCCACAAATCCATACAGAAATGCTCCAGGTTTTCCATCATGACTTGTTTTTCAGAGTTGGTACCCTTCCGGGTTTGAACCCTCCTAAGTCCCCTACTTCGATGACTACCGGATTCAGATGGAATGTTTCACCTTGAATCTTAATCCGTTTGATGTAATCATGTTCCATAGACGACGACAAGTCAAAGGCTATGGTGCCAATCTACGGCTTTGAGACATTAATGGTCTTGTCTCGATCCTGTTCGTCGAATGTTTCAAGGAATAACCCTTCCCTCTAATTGTGACCACACAATTACATTCGCTTAGCTGGGCATCTCCAGAGATGTACTGCTACCATCTCGTCAAATGACTTGACCCCATTCAGAGTTATAATAACTCTTGCTTACTAGCAGTATCAGTACCTTCTAGGTTTACAGGGGATAGACTCAGATACAAACAGTATCATCTATGTAGCAAAGGTACTACCAATTCATCCTTACAGCTTGTTATTACCACATTGAATACACTTCAAGGGATCTCCTCTCATGTGTATTGGGTTCCCACTGATGATGAACTATGATGGGTTGACAGCCCCATCCCCAACCTCGACTTAAGGACCACTGCAGGTTCCAGTCCTTTAGTTAAAGGATCAGCTATATTATTCTGAGTTCCTATGAACTCTACAGCAATAATCCTATCAGACACTAAACCCCTTATAGACTTTAGTCTAACTTGGATGTGTCTCTTTGTTTTAGCATTATACTTTTTACTGCTAATCTTGTCGATAGTTGTTTTACTATCACAATGAATAGCAAACGCAGGAAGAGGTCTACTTACTACAGGTATCGCGGACATAAGTCCGTGTAACCATTCAGCCTCCGTTCCCGTGGCATCTAGCGCACACAACTCAGCCTCAAAAGTAGACCGAGTTACTATAGTCTGTTTTGTCAACTTCCAGGATATTGCTCCACCTGCTAAAGTGAACACGTATCCAGTCACTCCATTGGAACCAGACTTCTTAGCTATCCAACTTACATCACTGTACCCCTCAAGTACACCAGGAAATCTCCTATAGTGTAAACTTAGGTACATTGTGCCTTTCAGATATCTTAGTACTCTATCAAGAGCATCCCAATGAGTTCTGTTTGGACAGCTTGTATATCTAGCCAACTTAGACACAGAATAGGAAATATCTGGTCTAGTACAGTTAGCAAGATACTGTAAACTTCCTATAATCTGAAAGTACCTTAACTGAGACACAGGTACTCCTGAAGTATTCTTGACAAGGGCAACTTTAGGATCATAGGGTGTACTAGCAATTCTACACTGTGAATAACCATATTTCTCAAGTATAGATTTCTCTATATAATGAGACTGCGATAAAGTTATTCCCTCAGCTGACTGAGTCAGCTTGAGACCAAGAATCACACTAGCCTCACCCATATCCTTCATTTCAAAATGCCTTTTCAAGAAAGCTTTCGTCTCGTTAATAATCTCAATATTGGTTCCAAACAATAATATGTCATCTACATATAGGCACAAGATGACACACTCACTACCTTTAACTTTGGTGTAGACACACTTATCACTATCATTAATATCATAACTGAACGGCACTATAGTTTCATCAAACTTTTTATGCCAATCCCTAGGAGCTTGTTTCAAGCCATAGATGGATTTGATCAACTTACATACTTTCCTTTCGTTACCAGATGCAACAAATCCCTCAGGCTGATCCATATAAATCTCTTCTTCAAGTTCACCATGAAGAAAAGCTGTCTTTACATCCATTTGATGGATGATAAGACCATGTACGGAAGCCAATGCTACTAGCATTCGAATTGTTGTCATTCTAGCTACTGGAGAGTATGTGTCAAAGTAATCAATGCCCTCCTTTTGCTTAAAACCCTTAGCTACCAGTCTAGCTTTGTACTTATCTATTGATCCGTCAGGGTTCAACTTCCTTTTAAAAATCCATCTACACCCGATAGTAGAACACCCAGGAGGGAGATCAACTAACTCCCATGTTCCGTTAGAAACAATAGAGTCAATTTCACTCTTTACAGCGCCCTTCCAGTGCCTAGACTCTGAAGAATCCATAGCTTGTCGGAAAGTTAAAGGTTCATCCTCGACATTGTAAGTGATAAAATCACTTCCAAAATCCTTGACTACCTTTGCACGCTTACTCCTTCGTGGTTCCTCTACCTCCTTAGCAGTAGAGCTACTACTAGGTTCCGCCCCCACATTTGTCATCTTTTCCACGTGATCAGGAATAGAACTTGATGTGTGAGTAGGATCTTCATTAGAAGTATCTTGAGGCATACCAGTCTTCATAGGGTAAACATCCTCAAAGAATGTAGCATCACGAAACTCAACTATCGTGTTTGCCACTATACCATCTATGTCAGATTTTAATACTAAAAATCTTATAGTTGTAGTGGTCTCAAGATAGCCTAGAAAGATACAATCAACAGTCTTCGGACCTAGTTTCTTTCTCTTGTGTTCAGGGACAAGTACCTTAGCAAGGCACCCCCACACACGAAGATACTTAAGACTAGTCTTCTTGCTCTTCCATAACTCATAGGGTGTCTTATCCATGTGTTTCAGAGGGACTTTATTCAGAATATGGCAAGCCGTATTCAGAGCTTCTCCCCACATGTATTTAGGCAGCCCAGAGTTAATAAGCATACTATTAATCATATCTTTAAATGTTCTGTTCTTTCGCTCAGCAACCCCATTAGACTCAGGTGTGTATGGTGGGGTAACTTCATGAACTATTCCATTGTTTGCACAAAATTCATTAAAAGCGTTACTCGTATACTCACCACCTCTATCAGATCTCAATCTTTTAAGCACCTTACTAGTTTGTTTTTCTACTTCAGTTTTATATATAATGAATTTACTAAGTGCTTCATCCTTATGTCTAAGTAAATAAACATAACAGTATCTACTACTATCATCTATAAAGGTAATGAAGTATCTAAACTGGTCCTTAGTCAACACACCACCAAATTCACAAATATCAGTGTGTACTAAATCTAACAAGTCTGAATCCCTAACAATATTATGAAAAGGTTTCCTTATTTGTTTAGCAGACACACATACTTGACATTTAGAATTCTTTTCTATAGTGTGTTTTGGAATCAACTCTAAGTTCATCATATTCTTAAGAGCACCAAAATTTAAGTGACCAAGTCTAGCATGCCATAAATCAGAAGATTCAATACAATTAACAGAAGGAGTAATATTATTAATCAATCCACCCAAAACGGGTTCAGCATTTATCACAAATAAACCATTCGACAAGTAACCCTTGCCAAAAAATGTACCAGTATGAATAAGAACTACTTTATTACATTTGAGAGAAACTTCAAAGCCATTAGCTACTAAACAACTACCACTTATTATATTTATACGCATGTCGGGAACATGATGCACTCTTGTCAGGGATAGAATACGTCCCGAAGGAAACTTCAGGTCCACGTTTCCTACTCCATGTACTTGAGCAGCACTTGCGTTCCCCATCGTCACTGTCAAGCTATGACTCTGTTGATAAGATACAAATAAACTAATGTCAGCACAAATATGCACATTAGCTCCAGTATCAATCAACCATTCATTTGACAGATAAGTGGAAAATAGTACAGGGTTGTAGGTAACATACCGGTCTTCGTTGGTTTCAGAAGCCAAAGCTTCACCAACAACCATGTTCGCTACAGGCCCACTTGAGGTTCCAAGCACAGCATTCGCTTGAGCTACACCCTCGGCTTTCTTTGCTTTCTTCGTAGGGCAGTCCTTACTCCAGTGCCCAACCTGCCCACAAGACCAACATGGTTTGTTTGCCTTTGGTTTCTTGGCCTTATCCTTGTCACTCTTAGGTTTATTACTATTACCCTTCTTAGAGACAACCTTCCTTTTCTGTCCTACAGTAGCTACGTTTACCTTCGAGCTTCCATGCTCAGTTGGCATCACATGTCCCTGTTTGGACTTGTGTTGTTCTTGCACCGAGATGTCCAGCATAAGGTTGGTCCATGTGATCTCTCCTTTCTGTCTTTTCAGGGAGAGAGAGAACTCTTCCCAAGACTTTGGGAGCTTTTCAATCACACTCATCACCTTAAACTTTTCGGGGAGGTCCATTCCAGACTCCTTCAAAGCATGCACTATCATCTCGAACTCATGCACTTGCTCAGTCATGGACTTATTGTCCACCAGCTTGAAATCAAGGAACCTAGCCACAGAATACTTTTCCAGACCTTGTGAGTCAGTATTATGTGTCTGGTCCAGCTTCTCCCATAAGTGTTTTGCGGTGTAGGCATCAGAGGAGTACACATCAAACAATGTGTTGGTTAGAGCAGCCAGAATTGCTGCCCTAGCAACCCCATCCTTCTCAGCCCACTTCGCATAACTCTTAACTGATTCAGCCTTCTCTTGATCCACAACTGGCTTCTCATATTCCACAACAGGCCATAGACCCTTTACAGTCAACCACAACTTCATCCTTTTCTGCCAACGAGAAAAGCCAACGCCCCCATTGAATTTCTCAGGCAAACCAGTCAATTCAACGGGTTGTGGAAAACTATAAGTGGTCCAATCAATGACCCCAACAGATGCAACCGAACTGCCACTAGCAGGAATCTCACTATCGTTAACCATTATGCTAAATACTATATAACGAATTATCTCTTCAAGAATGTTGGAAATATTGACTACTACAGCAACATAGAGGCAGTTATATATCGTATTTAACAAGTCCAGGCCAAGCATACAATTAGCGAAACAAAACACGAAGGTAAAACACATGCAAATCAGTAACTGATAGAACAAAGGAAGATAAGAAATCATACCAGAAGCCATAGCTATGCAGGTATCAAATAAGAAATAATCAGCTGAGTCACCAGGCCTTGCAAAGAAGTCCTGATTGTTCTTGAAGAGATAATTGCCTCCACTTACACTATGTCAGGATGCTGGCAATATTCTTCCAGGATAAAACAGCTCTGAGTTAAATGGTCACAGCAACCAGAAAACTCAACTTCGACTAGCACCTCAGTCGCCAGAAAAACCTACTGGTGAAGTACAGAATATAAAGGGAGAACAGAGTGTATAGAGAGAACAGAGAATGTATGGTGTGGACAGTATGTTTTTATGTATATAACAATCAGTAGCTTAGGTCTCTATTTATACTAGAGGCTAAACGTAACTGATGCCACCCAATTAATATTGTAACTCCCATTCCAATTAATTAGAATGAAACGGTCGATTTAATATAATCAAAACGGCTGTAACAGCTGATTTTATATTAAATAAATCGTAACCGTTACGTTATATATATTTATCCACATTATGACTTCCAATTAATAGAATAAACGATCAGACTCTACTGTCAAAATCACGCAGAAGTTACTGTCAACAAGTCCTGACAGTACCTTTAAAGTAACTGTCAACAGTTTGAACTTGACAGTAAGTTTACTTCTTTGACAGCAACCTTGTTTCTGACAGTAAGTTTTACTTCCTTGACAGCAACCTTGTTCCCGACAGTAAGTTTTACTTTCCTGACAGCAACTTTGTTTCATGACAGCAAGTTTGCGACTTAACAGTCCAACTCTTGACAGCATGTTTATAATATTAAAATAAATCACTAATACATGCAATAAAATTCCTCGCCCAGGTCGCCTCGCGTACGCGAGACGCCGAGACATTCGCCCAAATCGCCCTTCGACCGAGCCGACCCGAGTCGAGTCGAGACGTGGCGTGTCGTGACGGGGCGGGGCGGGGCGGGTGGCGGCGGCGCGCGTGTGTGTGTGTGCGCGCGCGTGGAGCACACAGTAACACCATGCACCATCATACACCTTAGTAGTTGTACACTATCCATGTGTGTGATTCTATATAAAGCCAACAACCCCCCTTATTTATTTCAATGTGGGATAAATACACATTCTCATTTCAAGCTTATTCAAGCTACTAACTTCAACTCCATTTCACTATGGATTTCACTAAGAAAATTACTTAGACCCATATATGAAAATTTAAGTTCCCATATCAAGGAACAATTTCCAATCGTTAAAATCCGGAATTAACATCAAGAACATAAAAATACTTATGCTCTAAAACTCCATTTTCTAACAATACTGTTGGTGGAATTAGTAGTATTACCAATACTGTCTCGGCCAACTTGGATAATTATTGGTGGAATTAATAGTATTACTTACCGTCACAACTTAGGTAATCAATTGTTGGTGTAATTAGTAGTATTACTTTCAATTAAAAACTAAACAAAGTGTCCTAATGTCCTTGTTGTGGGACTTGGGTGTTACAAACTCCTCCACTTAAAATCCATACATCCTCGTCATACCTGAAAGGATAGCCCATAAGTCAAAGACTGTACCTCTCTCGGTATTGTACGATAATACCGGCTAGCTTCGTGTCCTTACCACCGGACCTTTATCCAACGCTCCAGCAACTTGATTAATCAAACTTTCGAGAGTCGGCTCTAATAGCATATGTGACAACCCAGGTCAAATTCCAACCCTTTTTCGAAAATTAGATCTAGTCTCGATTTTGAATCCAAAATAAGTCGAAGTACACTGGCCCGAATTCAATAACCCGCAAGCCCACCAAATGTACCTAAATATCATGATTTATTGGTGCATTTAGTAGTAATTTTTTGCCTTATAAATTGAACTAAATTCTCCATTCTTCTCAATTATTATTATTAGTAGTATACTAGTTATATTTCTTACATTGCTTCACATAAATTGTATGCAATTTGGGTGTTACGATTTACTTGTGACTACGAGTATATTGGAGACAAATATTATATAAAAAATTCATGGTTTAGAGAAACAAAATGGTGAATGGGAAAAAGAAAGTAGATAACAATGTTGGTAAATCTTTAAATTAGTGTTCACTCCGTAATTGCTATATTGATAATTAGCTACATCGTTTTTTTTTTTTTAGTCAAGATATACTTTCACGTGGATAAGTTATAACGAAATACAATGCTCGCCAAAAAAAAAAAATTCTTTCATTAGAAAATTTATCATCTAACCATAGGGCATGCAATAATGTCCCTTAAAATTTTGATATTAAAACCTTCATGTATGAAAACAGAACGTGCAAAAAAATTAACAAAAAAAAATAGTCTTAAAAACTATTTTACAATAGAATATATATAACAAAGTAAAAACAAAACAGAGAGATCTCGTAAAAACAAATAAAAACAACTAGAAATAATTTCATGGCAAAATAAGGTATAACAAAATAAAAATCTAAAAAATGGGGAACCAAATTGGTTAGATATTAAATTTAAACCTCATAATTAAATAGACATAATTAATAAAATGAACATTTTACGAATTTTTTCAATTCTAAAATTTTAAAGCCGATCATGAATATAATTAGTCAAATTTAAAACAAAGTTTTGAACATGAAAGACTAATTTAAATTAGTTTAAGAAAATAATTTAATAACAATTGTTGAATTTATTAATATTCATTAAAGGGTAAGTATTCAACAAAATTGTCACTAGTTTTAGATATTTCCATGTAACACAAAATAAGCTCCCCAAGATGACACGAAGTCGTCATTAACGACACATAACACGATCATATAAGATTAAAACATTATCATATATGACACCATCTCGCGTAGGTATATCAAAATATCATACCGACCTTAACAAGCATGTAACATATGTATAATTATCAACATTTTATATAAGGTCTAAAATTCCAATTTTAAACTTCGACTAATAGAATCAATATCAAGTTTTTTAATAAAGATTTTTTTCAAAAGATTCCATTCAAGAAGAATAATATACAGATCAATATTTAAAACTTTATAACAGAAGTAACTACAAACTCTAAAAAAGGGTTTAAATAAAACTACACAATTAAGGGACGGTACTATATTTATAAACACATAACTCAAATATTAAAACCTACACATAAATATGACACATACATATGGAAAAAAACATTAAATTTACTATTTTAAAACATGTAATTGAATGCAAGAATACGTTAGTATAAAATTCACTGTTATAAAACATGTAGTTGAATGCAAAATTAAATTTTCTAAACGTTACTATAATTTGAAAAATAAAATAAAATAAAAGATAACACACATTTTCATATAAGGAATTACACCATTTAAATTGATTGATGATGAAATGATTGAGTACATTAATTTGTAAAGAACAAATTAAAAACAATTGATACATTATGCTTATCTCAAAAATCACAGGGAAACAAAATCGTGGCAAATCAATCTAAAAAAGTAAATTAATCATAAATAAAATTGCACAAATATCAATTGTAAAATCTGCAACATAATTGAAATGACAATTGATTTATTCTTAAAACAAATTCAAATTCCACCTTTTTTACACTAACAAAGTAAGATAGAAACTCCGTAGAATCAGATAACATCAAGGCATATAATCATTCAAGAATTTATTTTAAATTAATTTGCGGATACCAAAAAATTTATAGAAGTTATTATTACTAGACATTTGTTTCATCTTGT
This sequence comes from Kitagawia praeruptora, assembly GCA_037693485.1. Lineage (NCBI taxonomy): Eukaryota > Viridiplantae > Streptophyta > Magnoliopsida > Apiales > Apiaceae > Kitagawia > Kitagawia praeruptora. The sequence continues at coordinate 48,621,958 of CM075348.1, read as the reverse complement.
ATTAAAAATTCAATTTAATTTTTATACAATAAGAAAGTTTAATAAATAGTAAAATTTTATTGGCTTGATACTTTTCATAATTAAAATAACTAGTTCATCAAATCAAAGAATGAAGTACATTAAAAAAGTAAAAAAAATAAAAAAAATACCCTAGTGAGAAAGAGAAAGAAATGGCATCTTCAACATTAGTCGTCGCAACAACGAATGATTGAAGTTGAGTTAAAGATGAAGGGACATTGATGAGAACAATAGGACCAAGACCAAACGAGGATGAAATTGATTTTATTAATTATCAAGCTTATTGGTTGAAGAAGATGATTGAACACAAAAGATCTGATGCAAGTTGGGATGAAGAAGACGATGATGAATGCCACTTGAGAAAGCTACGAATCTTTGAACCGTATGACGATGATGATGAAAAAACTGATTATAAAAAGAAATAGTTAACTATGTTAAAATCTAAATAAACCAATGTTGGTTCTGGAGAGATGATGTTGATGATGATGATTACTGGGTTGGAGAACCTAGAATTAAGAAGTTGGTTGAAACCCCTGAAGATGAAGTTGATACTACACGTTATAAAGCTCTTTAGAAAAATATGATTAGGATGAATGGTGGTGAATATTCTGATGTAGAATGGTCGTTAATTTGTAGAGGTTCTAATACCCCGATTGAAGATAAGGATAGTGATATCATATACGAAGAACTTTGGCTTCGGATGCTTTCTGGCACCTCTATCGAACAATCAGCTCAAGTGACCAGGAGCTAATTTTAGTTTTGAAGTTCTGCAAATGTTGATAAGTTATGAGTGAAGTCTTGGTGACATCTTTATGGAAAGTAGAAGCTCATAGAATTAGTTTTAGTTGATGGTATGACACTGAAATAGTGGAGTCCATACACAAGATCAATTGATGTCTAGACTCTATCATATATTGGCTTTTTTTATTAAGAACTAATGTCCTTATGTTAAAAAAAAAAATATACAATATATTAGCTTATTTAATAGAATCTTAGTGGGGTATGACATTTACTTTTATTTTTGAGTGATACATGTGTATTTATCACATTTATTCAACTAATATTATTTTTTTTACTCGGTTGATGACTTGAAAATAGACCATTTAGATGTCATTGTGGAAATGAAAAATATTGGAAATAACCCGATCACATTGGAGATCAAGAAAAATTATGGAAGAGTTAATTTCTAAAGTATCATAGGTCTTTAAAATATTCGCATTAGATAAAGATCATAAAAATTGTTGATTCCTATTTCGATGACGAAGAAATATGAACTTTACTCAAAATTATGGACAAAAAGGGATTTTAAAATGGAACATATAAATATGATGATTTACAAAAAAAAATAAGTTTAGTAACAAAAATGACAAACAAGTACTGGTTACTTGGGGGAAAAAAATATGATTTGCTCATCCTTTGACGTATAATAGATAGATGTATTTTTATTTTTATCCACAAATGTGCATCCTTTTTATTTAACTATTATATATAAAATATAAATAATTTTGTTATATACGGGATATAAATTGTTATATACTGAATATAAAGGATTTTTTTATATGCGAGACCTTAAGTTATGACTAAACTGTAGTTTCTACTAGAATTTTGCAGTACGATTGCAGTATATTTATAATTTTGCATTATCGTTGGAGGCAAAGGCCGAGATGGTGGTGAAAGAGACGGCACGACAGAGGTAGAGGCAACGACGGTGAAATATTTTGTTGTGTTGTTGGTAATTGAGGCTGAACGATTGAATTTAACTGACTCGGCTTAAGTCTTCATTAAATAGATAATTTAGTATGTGTAAATTGATCTTCTTAACTACCAATGCTAATTGCTAAGTATTATATATATTTATATGATTGGAGGTTGTTTACATGACAACTGGTTTATGACACTTATATATAGTAAATTGCTTTTATATTTCTAAGAGGATTTTCTTGAAAAAATTTAGAGGGAACTACCAACTACTAATACCATTATAACCCAGGTTCGTTTCATGTTTCCTTTTACCACTCACCATCAAATAAGTATCAAAATTAATGCATAATGTTCTCTCATATATAATTACTTTACATACATTACATGCAAATTGGGTATTGCGGTTTACTTATGACTACAAGTATAGAGGAAATAAACTTATATAAGGTCAATGATAATTCAAGATTTATGGAAAAACAAAATGGTGAATGACAAAAAGAAAACTCAAAACAATGTTGATAACTACATGACCATTATCTCATAGCTTGGAAGGTAACTATCTGATTACAATCAATCTTTAATTTAGTTTTCACTACTGAATTGCTAAACTAATGATCTACTTCATCTTGTATCAGTAATTGAATTTGAATTTTTTACAAATAATAAGAAGGCTTGATATATAGTAACATTTTATTAGGTTGATATTTTATAACTAAAATACCTTGTTCAATGAAATCAAAAAAAGCAATATTTTAGTTCATGCAATAGAATGTTCTTGATATTTACTTTTATTTTCGAGTGACGCATGTGAATTTATAAAATTATGTGATCCCAACTTATTATAAGGTCCAACATTGAACTTTTGTCAATAAAATCTTACTTTATGAATTAACATTTAATTTATCGAAATTCGTCTCAAATGATTAATCAATTCAATTTACTATATATTTTTAAAAAAAATCTCGATTAATTTATAAAAGTTGAATACACGCATGTCTACTAATATTACAGGTCTCGGTAAAATGACTTTGTCATTATTGTAATTAAATATGAGAAAAAGGAACCTGAGATATATCTCAGGTAACTTTCCTGAGATATGAATAAAATCCTTTTAAAATCAATTGGGCCCGCAGGGCTAATTAATAAAATTTTAAACAACTCTTGATTTTACAAAATTGCCCACCCCATATTTACATTTAAAACACACATATCTCAGGGAATTTACCTAAGATGTATCTTAGGTTCCCTACTCTCATTAAATATTTTTAGTTTAATTTTAAATTTAATTCTACGTGTAATAATTTTTTTTAAAATTTCAAATAGTAAAATTCAGAGAATGCTATGAAGTGGTTTTGGCGACTTCACTTATAATCCATTTTATGATTTTATTGATTTTATTCTACAGTCGCCTTGCTTGATCTTCGTAACTATTTTCTTCTTTATCCCTTCTCCAGGTTTTATTGTAGACACAAATATGATAGATGCTTCAATATTCTGTTCCCTAATTATTTACAGTCACAAAGTTTAGAAATGTATTTTAGAGTTCTTTTTTTTTGACAAGAAAATGTATTTTAGAGTTTAAGTATTCATGTCGTGAACTATTAGGATCTACACTTGTCGACATAGTTCATTTTCTTTAATTTTTAGATTGCTCGATATGATTTTGTGGACATGTCGATATATGTACTTCGCTATATAGTAGACTTGATTTATCGATATGTAACTTGACGATATGTACACTTTGCGACATAGTTGTTATGTTTATTGACAATCTAACTTTGCAATATAATATTATGGACTTATACCTATGTGATATATGAACTTGTGACACATCATAAACACTTATTGATATTTTTTACTTTACTACATGAATATTCATTGACTTCTCGATATAGTTTAACTCCACTTCTCGACATAACTTCATCTAGATTTTATGACATAGATTTTAGACTAAATTGCATTTCGCAACCCTTTGGTTCTTTCCAAAATCACTTTGGTATTCATAGTTTGCATAAATGCACTTTGCAACCCACAACTTTATTTGCCGGTTCAAATTGCACCCCTTTCGTCTGTTTTTGACCAAATTGTCCTTGATAATTAAGGAAAATTTTAAAAAAATTAAGGAAAATTTCGAAAATTTAGGAAAAAATTACAAAATTAAGAAAAATTCAAAAAAAATAGGGAAAATTTAGGAAAAATTAGAAAATTCGAAAATTTAGGAAAAAATCGAAATGTAGGAAAAAGCAAAAAATCGAAAATTTTTAATAAACTAAGGGATATTTTAAAAAATTCGAAAATTTATGAAAAATTCAAAAAAAATAGGAAAAATTCGAAAATACGAAAATTTAGGAAAAATTCAAAATTTTGGAAAGGCAAAAATTCGAAAAATTGCAATTTTCCAAATTTTATTTTTTAAAAAGTACTAAATTTTTCGATTTTTATTGTTATGCCATATTTTATTTTTCGAAATTTTGAATTTTTCCTAATTTTGAAATTTTTCCTAAATCGAAATTTTTTTCGATATTTTGAATTTTTCCTAATTTTTCGAATTTTTCCTAAATTGTTTTAAAATTTTCCTAAATTTTTCTAATTTTTCAAATTTTTCCTAAATTTAAAAAAAAAATTCTAATTTTTCGAATTTTTTCTAATTTTTCGAATTTTTCTTAATTTTTTCGAATTTTTCCTTAATTTTTTTAAAATTTTCCTTAATTATCAAGGGCAATTTGGTCAAAAACAGACGAAAGGGGTGCAATTTGAACCGGCAAATTAAGTTGTGGGTTGCAAAGTGCATTTATGCAAACTATGAATACCAAAGTGATTTTGGAAAGAACCAAAGGGTTACGAAATGCAATTTAGTCTAGATTTTATGACATAGTGCCTTGAAAATTTTTCTTCAATTCTGCAACTTACTTCTTCTTGGCTTATTGATCATGTTGCATGAACAAATTGAATTTCTACCATGATGATATTTTTGTGTAGCCTATTGCTTTTGATTAGAGATGAGAAATATTAAATTATTGCAAAAATTGAAAGTCTAGATTTTGTTTCATAAAACTTTCCAGACTTTGCTATTAGAACAAGATACAAATTAACCAAAATTGTGTTAAGTAAAAATAAAGTGATAAAGTCATACATTTAGAATTGTTACTGTAGACCTGAAAATCTATAATAATAATAATAATAATAATAATAATAATAATATCTCCTAACTTTTGAGTAAGATTATTGGTAACAAATTTGTTATAGGTAAAATTTGCCCACCGCTTTTATCGTAATCAACGACATCACCTACTAGAAACAGCCTAGGCTAAATGCCGGAAACAACCTAGGCTAAATGTTGCCTAAGAAGAAGGAGAAATCGAGCTACACCCATATCATATATCTAAAAGAAGAAATCTTAATAAAACTTGAAATGGAGAATATTGGGTTAAGCCCATGTTGCTAGAGGCCTGACCCAGTTCCTATGGCCTCATCCTTTCAAGAGACCTCGCCTCACCCACTTTGGAAGAGTTTAGGAGATAGGTTGGAAGAAGCAAGCATAGGAGGACTTGTATCGAATGTAAGAAGTGGCCTCACCCACTTCTTAACGTGACCTCTCCCAGTTGAAGGTTCTCGTCCAATTGGAAAGACTTAGAAGATCAGGATAGTATATGTCCAAAGAAGTGACCTCGCCCACTTCGTGAAGTGGCCTCACCCAGTTGTGTCCAGAAGAACTAAAGATCGAAGACAAGTAGCCTAGGCCCATTCCATTGAAGATCAAAGACTTTCATTGATTGAAGACTTGAAGACCAGCCTCGCCCTTTATGAAATCAAATAGGTTGACATCAAACAACTATCTTCTTGGGTCGACAAGTGAATTAGTTAACTTCGACTCCAGGAATGTCGGGTCAATTACTGAACCTCCACGCTCCTAGAATAAGAAATAGTTGGGCCTCAACAACCTAGTTTGATTGTATCTAAGACGGTGACACAACATATTGGGCTTCAAGGGTGAGTAACCTAGCCCACTTAGATTACTTGCTCCACAAAAACTACGTTCGACTTGATCCCTCTAAATAGGGTACATAAGCACATTTATATAGCAACTTTGTAATTAAGTGAGAAAATATATCCTTGAGAGTAAAAATCCTAATTCCATACAATTTCAACTTCAAACACTCAAACATAATCACTCACCGTCGTATGCCATTATCAATCATCACTATAATTCCAGCAACCCTCCGTAAATTTGTTATCACCAAATTTTCTGTTAACAAAATTCATGCACGATAATAAGTCTACTTAAAGATCACTACTGTAAAATTACGACGATATCGACTTTGACATATTTTACTTGCAAATAAGGAAGTACCACACACCAATGAATTTTCATTTCTTGATCATGTGTATGTTGCATGTCCTCCAATTTTCTCAATAGCTCTTATGCAGTATTGTCTGACCATCATTTTTCAATTAATATTGATCCCTCGAGTTCTTTAGCAATCTTGCACAAATTTGTAATTGGATTAAACTCAAGATATTGCAATCGAGTCGTGATCCTTCTTCCAATTAAATTTATCTTTAAATTCAACTGTGCACGAATTGTCAAAATTCTTGATTTGCGTTCAACACTTAGAATTTTTTATCGTTTTACTATTTCTTCCATCTCCTCTGGTTTGGCTTCTCTTTACTCATGCTTTGACTCTCTTCATTTCTAGTCTGTTTGCCACCTCATTTTCTAGCTTAGTCTTTCACAATTTTTCCTCCTGACCTTTTATATACATCTCCTAAAAGACTTTATTGTTTCACTCTCAGTTTCTACAAAGGCATGACTTAAACCTTTTTTTTATCATTCTGTGAGAGTTGAAGGTGGTACTACAATTTCAAGTCATAGAAACAGATTGTGTAGTAGGAGTGACAAAAAGTGATTGCGCCCAAAATTCAGAATCTTATATTCTTGTAGGAGCATCGTTAGTGTCAACAATCATCATTAGCTTGTTGTTCGCCACTAATATTACTTTCTCTCTTTTTCTACTTTGATCGTCTGTCTTCTAGTCATCCTCCTTTGCCTCCGGATGTTTACCGTTTGTTGAGGATTATTTTTGGCCTCCGGCTGTTTTTGAAAGAGTATCTGAACTTCGGAACCTTTTTTCAATGAGGTCCACTTCAATTTCACATACTATTCAAAACTAATAAATTGCAGACAATTGAATTTTTGGAAGTCATACAAAAACTAATTGTAGTTAAAAGAAAGAGAGAGCAAGATCAAAGTTACATGTAGTCTAGCTCTATAACCAGAATCTCAAAACAAGTCATCGGAACGTATTTAAAGTAGAAATGCCAAAAAAGAAAAAAAAAAATGATTTAGTTCAAGTAAATTACAGTTTTTGCTAAACAAGTCGGACACTAGTCCAAACATTACATGTTTGGGTTGAAATAATTATCCATAGATGCTTTAAATCTCATTTTGCCAACAAAGGAAGAAATAAGTTACACACACATACCCTGTAGGACGGGAATTGAAAAGGTTCAAAAACGACAAAAGTGCAATGGTAAAATAAACAAGTACAGCCTAACTATACAAGTCATCTTCATCAGCTCCGCCAGCAGAAGCTGCAAAAGGATCAGATGCAGTAGCTGCAGCACTAGTGTCGGAAAATCGGAATTCAGAACCAAATCCTCTAGACTGCTGCAATGTTTGGGCAAATGCTTGATATTTGCGAATGTCAGCATCACTCACACTTCTGCGAGCATACTTCATCGACTCTTCAAAATGAGCAGCCTTGATTTCTGATACCTCATCATCGACATCCTCTTCCATAGCCTCAGAATTTTCACTTCTTTTCCTCTCTTTCTCAATATCCTGGAAATGAGAAGAAAATTTATAGCTAATGACATGCTAACCCTACCAGATTTCACACAAGTTAACAAATTAAATAGTATATGCATGAATATTCAATTCAGAATGACGAGTAAATATCAAATTCAGTCAGGCAATGAGAACTAAAGAAATAGCAATCAACTAACAGACATGTACATCTTTTTAATTCATGTGTTGATGGCTTATTAACTTAACCCTTATAACACCCGCTGTTCCAAGACACTTGTCACAAGGTGCTAAAGCAAACCATCAAAAGATAAAAGCAGGATAAATATTTTATGGGTATAAAATGAGAAAGAGATTGTACTTCCAAAATAAATTACTGCTTACTTTCTCAATGTTCTCCCTGATGGCATACTTGCATGCACGCTGGCATATTTCAGTAATATCAGCACCACTGAAGCCCTGAGTGTATTGTGCAAGAGCCTTCAAGTCAACTTCTTTCGCAACTGGAGATTTCCTGAGGCATGATTTAAATATTGCGTGGCGGGAACCTTCATCAGGTAGAGGGATGTATATCAACTGATCAAGACGACCAGGCCGCAAAAGTGCAGGATCAATAATATCAGGCCTGTTAGTAGCTCCAATTATAAAAACTGTTTTCTTCGCAGACATGCCATCCATTTCGGTCAAAAGTTGATTTAAAACCCTATCAGCAGCTCCACCAGCATCTCCAGAACTGCTTCCCCTCTGTGATTGATAGAAAACAGGCGTAAATTAGAAGTGCCAAAAAAGCAAAATATGTGATATAGAACAAAATCACAGTTGAAAGCAGTTAAACAAACCTGTGTGGCAATAGAGTCCAATTCATCAAAGAATAGAACACAAGGGGCAGATCCACGAGCCTTGTCAAATATCTCCCGTACATTTGCCTCGCTTTCTCCAAACCACATGGTAAGCAATTCAGGTCCCTTGATACTAATAAAATTTGCTTGACATTCATTGGCAATAGCTTTGGCCAACATGGTTTTCCCACATCCAGGTGGCCCATAGAAAAGCACACCCTTAGAAGGCGACATACCAAACTTCTCAAACTTTTCAGGATGCTCCACAGGATACTGAACAGTCTACAACACAATTTGCATATGGTGGTCAATAATCTTACTAAATGACATAAAGTAATAGCAATATTTTCTGGTCACAGTTCCAAAAGCCGAAATTACCTCTTGAAGCTCTCTCTTAACATTCTCCAGGCCACCAATATCTTGCCAACTAACATTGGGAACCTCAACAACCTGGCTCAACAAAGAAATCATTATCAACAACTAACCAACAAGGAACTGATCCTAAAGAACAAAATGCTACCATGAGACAACTTACAGTCTCACGCAGAGCAGAGGGATTGCTAGTTCCAAGAGCAGTATGGAAGTGCTCATTAGTAACAGCCATTGAATTGAGAATCTCTGCATCAATGGTATCATCTTCCAAGTCAATGACATCCATCTTTTCCCTAATACATTGAAGTGCAGACTCAGTACATAGAGCTGCCAGATCCGCACCAACATAACCATGAGTGTCTTTAGAAATTCTTTCCAAATCAACCTGCATGATAATAAAACATTAAATTAAAAAATATGTTCCATAGAGATATATTTAAGATAAAGCCTAGGATTCCTTTAAAAAAAAAAAATAATAAGATAAAGCCTCTGATTGAACTTACATCTTCAGCAAGCTTCATATTCTTGGTATGGATTCGGAGAACCTCAAGCCGTCCAACTTCATCGGGAACACCAATATCAATTTCTCTATCAAATCGCCCAAACCTCCGCAAAGCAGGGTCAATACTGTTGGGACGATTTGTAGCACCCATAACAATGACATGGGCACGGGATTTAAGACCATCCATAAGAGTCAACAGCTGGGAAACGATTCTCCTCTCAACTTCCCCATTAGTCTTCTCACGCTTTGGAGCAATGGAGTCAATTTCATCAATGAAGATGATCGATGGAGCATTCTTTTCGGCTTCCTCAAATGCTTTCCTGAGATTGCTTTCACTCTCTCCAGCCAACTTTGACATAATTTCGGGTCCATTTATACAAAAGAAGAAAGCACCAGTTTCATTAGCAACTGCACGGGCTATCAGAGTTTTTCCAGACCCAGGTGGTCCATAGAGCAAAATTCCTTTTGGTGGTTTCACTCCTATGGACTTGAAGAGCTGCGGATGTCGCAACGGCAGCTCCACCAACTCTCTAATCTGTGCCATCTGTTTACGGACACCACCAACATCATCATAGCCAATTTCATCCAACCTATCCTCATCCTCCCTTCTCACAGGCTCACCCTCACAAAAGATTTCAGTATCAGGGGCTACCACACAATACTCAGCAGGGTCAGTCTCAATAACCTTAAATTCCACACTCCTCATGCCTCCCCTGACAAGAAAAAGGTCACCCTTCCTAACAGGTCGATAAGCCTCCAGGAAATAAGCTGTAACATTGTAAATAAAGGGTTGGACGCAATGCAGAGCCATTAAAATGTATAAACGGAATGGGAGCACAAAGTTTTAAGAAAAAATTGCTAGCAAAAAAAAAATTCTGAACTACACATCTATCCTAAATCTATGTTACTCGGACTCTTCATTTTACCTTACCGGTGTCGGACACTCGACACTCGGACTTGGACACTCGGACTTGGACACTTATTTTAAGCCAAAAACTTGTACATTTTTTCAAATGTTGCCGAGTCTGATACTTGGACACGTACCCATGTCGGACACTTGTAGCCGAGTCCGAGTAACATAGTCCTAAATGATAACTTAATATACTTGAAAAAAGTTACATCTCAATTAATCATAATTGGCAGTTAAAATTGGATACCAGTAATCAAGTAATATACCACTTTTTACTTGGGCACCGAAGAAGATGAATCCTAGTGCTGAATAATTTGAAAACTTGTTAAGAATGATAAGTTCTTGCTTATCGACAAGGTTAATAAAGATTGAAAACAGGAAACCAGTAGAAACACAACAAAAACCTCAAATACATCTATTTAGGATATATACATAACTCCTTACAGTAAAACCCTGTTTTGGATAACAAAAAACTAATCCTAATAATTATCAAGATTCTTAATTGATAACTATAGCCATATAGCTAAATTCAAGAATATTCCTAATAAATACAAATTCTGATTTATAAATTGCAGGATAAAATATTTTAGCAACTTTATAAATATAGAATAAAAAGTGCCAGATAAATTTAGATAACTAACAATAATATTAAACGGAAACACAGATTAGTCATATCAGAACTTACGTTTCAGATAAGCATCAAACAGATTTCCGGTAACACCTTCAATGGTGTCATCTACAGGGAGAATGTGAACACGCTTCCCATACTTGACATCAGCACATTGATGAACAGAAACCACATCTCCAAGCCTAACCCTCAGGTTTGATCTGACAACCTTGTTCATCCTAATCTTTGGTACATCACAAGTGTCATCAGCCAGGGCAATGCAAATTGTATCTTTTCTTTTCTTACCCTGAAAACCAATATGAAAATTTTAACCAAATATTCACAAATAATTGAGTAAATAAATGATCAACTGTTTGCCAAGCCAATAGTAACAAATGTGACCTATCCATGAAAATGCAAAGGAAATTTTCAAAAATACATTTAATGCATAAAAATAGTAACATCGCAAAGAGTGTGTTCATGAAAATACGTATATGTGACAATAGCTAAGCTTCCATAACATATGAGGCCTGATACAAACAAGAACATACATCCATCCATAGATTGTTAGGCAGATCATAATATGGCAGGCTGTCAGCCCACAATTGACATCATATCACTAGATCTTTAGTACCTTCAATGAAGCACGAAATTACCTAAAAACATAAGCCTATAAATTGAGTGTCCTTATATTTCATTTGGTCCATTAGCTTGACCAAAATATACATTATCATGGCTAACCCAAAATATACCTATAAATCAACTAGTCATAAAAACATACATTACCCTCCAAAGAAAACCCTAAATTTTAACACGATTAGTTAAAAACTCAACTTTGTAAAACACAAAATCACAAAAAGATCCAAACTTTCGACAAAAGATGGAAACTTTCGACAACAAATCGCAAAAAGATCGAAACTTTGGACATAATATCACAAAAAGATCGAACCTTGATGAGTATGGTATCGCCACGAAAGAGCTGAAGCTCCTCCATCTTCTCAGGATGAAGAGCAACAACAGAATTATCATCATTAATCGCTTCATCAACTACGAGACGATTCGCCGCCTTCTTTCGCTCGAGAATCGCAGTACTAAAATCCCTCTTTGTTCCCTTACTGTAAAGCAAATCACCATTATCAATACAAATCAAATCAATTGAAAAGATAGATACAAACTATTGTATGTATATGATTGAATAATCAAGAATAAAGAGAGCTTACGGGTCGGATGATTCGGGTTGATTACTCATTTTTGAGTTAGTGCAATCGATTTATAAGCAAAGTGAATATTGGAGATCTTGAACCTGGAGGGGTGTGGTGGTGTTATATATAGGAGATGTGTGTGTATATGTTTCTTGATGGAAAAGATAAAGCATATTTTTACCTACTCCTACTCTGTTTGCAATTCTTACTTTTACCGAGCGAGGGCAATGGGTCGGATCGCATCGGGTTTGGCCAAATCCAAATCCAAAGTTTTCAGATCGGATCGGGTTTGGATCCGGGTTTGAAAATCAAAATCAAAATCCAAATCTTCGGGTTTTATCGGGTTTTGGATCGGATTCGGGTTTAAATCGGATTTTTAATTCAAAATTCAAAAATTAAAATAATCACATTAAGCAAAACATATAAGTATAAATATATTTAAAATTTAAAAATATTTTAATTGCATAAAAAATATAGAATTTTATAAATAAAATTTTAAAACTATAAGAAAAATAAAGAATATATATATAGGCCTTTGCTCCATAAAGAACACCTTTAAATAAAGAACAAAGAAGAACACCCATCTTAACCGTTCATTTTTTTATAAAAATAGGATGGCCATAAAAGATAAAATTAGTAATGGCCGGGCTTGAGTATCTAACAGCTCGCTCTCTAGTCTCTTTCGTCTGTCTCTCTCTCTAACGACTCTCTCACCCAAGCTGCAACTCTCTCTCCACATACAATCACGATTTTCTCAAAATCTCTCTCGACGAACTACAAACTCTTCTCTCTTGATCAGAATCTATGAAATTACGGCTCAAAATCTGCGAAAACTGTAAACTCTCACTCATCAAAGCTTCAATTTGACGTAAATTCATCTTCAATTCGAGGTAATGATATTTACATCTTATCCTGCTTGTTATTTTAGCGAAATTAACAAAACTAGGGTTTGAAGATTTCGGTTTTTGATTCCTTACTAGATGCTTGTTTGAATGAAAGTACACATATTAGATTCTATATCAGATGATGTATATTACTATTGTTTTATGAAAGTGATTTTTCAAGTGATTCAGTTAAGGATTCTTTGCTTATTTTTGTTAGAAATTCTGTTATATAATGTATTTAAGACTCGTTATACGAAGTTGTAAGTGATTTTGTGGTTGATTTTGTTATTAAATATGTGATTCCGTACATTTTTTTAATATATAAAGTTTGGTATTTTTTAGTCTCGTTTTATATGAGTTAAGTTGAAAATGATTCCGTTATTGATTCTATGGTTGCTTTATTAGTGAATATGTGATTCTATAGTTAAACTAATTGTTAGTATTTGCTTTATTAAGTTACTAAGATGTATGTCTGTTGTAATACTGAATGGTGATTATATATCCTATATTTATGTTCTCAATATTTTGCTATTATTTGGCTCTTTCATACAGTGCTGCTAAGCGACTTCAGAATCATACCAAGATTCTTGGTAGTTTTGGTGTATGGAATAGATGTTTATTTGGTGAAAGTGATTCCGTCCATGATTCTGTGATTCTATTATAGATTCTACAGTTTTATATGCAATTGGCCCCGCCAGGGGCACCTATCTTAATAAAATTGGTAATAATCAAGGTAAATGATTCCATGGATGATTCGATGGTTGGTTTTGTTAGTAATTATTTGGTTGGGGTGCCCTTGGAGGATTGTTTAAAGTGTTTTTTCTAGAGTGCGAGTGATTCTTTGTTAAATTTACAAGTGATTCTCTGTTTGATTTTCTGGATTGTTTGATGCTATATTTTGATAATATGTTTTATATGCAATAGGCCCCGCCAGGGGCACCTATCTTAATAAAATTGGTAGTAATCAAGGTAAACTATGAAAAATTTAATATTTTATTAAGATAGGTGCCCCTGGCGGGGCCACAATATTTTAATAAACTATGGATGATTATGTGAATGTATGTGTTTGTTTCTGTGCAAAATATATGTGCTAGATGCTATGTGAGATTTTATGCTGGTTAGCTTGATGTCTTTAATTCAAGATATACATAGTAGGTTATGTAAGACTTGTGATTAAGTGAAATTTATAGCTCGGTATTGGAATGTTAAGTGAGATTCTAAGTTTGTTCGCTTGCAAGTGTTTGATGAATCTGAGATTTTTGGCATATTTTTCCATATTTGTTTCTGATATATACAAGAAAGGGAAACCGAAAACAAGTGATGATTTGTCCGTCGCATTAAATTCAGAATGCCAAAGATTCCACAACAATCATTACTTTCTTGTAGTAAACCATCTTTAGAGTAGATTAGGGTTATGAACTTTAGCTTTATGATTGTCAAAAAGCGCCTTGATACAATATAGGCTCATGTTTACCGTTACTTTTAATATCTTCTTTGGAATCTGATAAATGTTGATCTGCTCACCATCTAGATGTTGATGAATGAAAAGACAAGAAAGCGTGTCAGTGCCCTGAAGTTAATTTGTTTTTACTTGTGATATCGGAACAATCTTACAATCTTAGAGTGAAAGATTGGGGACGTCTGTGCATGTATTTGCACCTGTTAAATATCTGAAAAGATGTTACTTCTGATTTTTAGTTCCAGACTAAACTTGTTGACTACTGAGAATTGTAATTAGAAATAATCCTTTAGCTTCAGAACCTGCAAATTTCACTATCTACCTTTTATGTATGTGTAGTCTTGTATAGTGATCTCAATTTTTGTAAAATGCAGGTTGTAACAAGTTTGGCAGATCCTTCCGCTAACATAATATTTGGAGCAGTTGTGGATGAAAGGTACAACGGGGAGATCCATGTTACTATAGTTGCCACAGGCTCTGCACAGTCATTTTAGAAGACATTCTACTTGACGGAACCTAAAGGGTTAAAATCAAATGAAAGAGGGGCAGGAGGCCAAGAAAGCATAAAATCAACTATCCCCCTCAAGACATTAACACCTTCTGGCACTCGAAGATCAAATCCAAGAAAGTTCTTATTTTGAATAATCTTCATATATTTTTGTATGTTGCATTTGTCTAGATCCGATTAAGATTGCCCACCCCATCTCATTAAGAATAGTAAAGGTGGGTCTTTATGGCATTTGGTTTTGTAATGATATTAATATTATAGATGGCTTCTCGTAGCTTTTAATCCAAGCACAATATATAGATTGATTTTCTTTTGACTTGAAGTTTCATAATATTGCAATAACTTAATGTCCTGTGTGTATTCTTTGCAAAGATAGGTACAAGCTTCATCGTGTCCAATACATTGATGTACTTCAAATGTAATATGTCAGACCAAGCCAACATATTCAAACTAATTTCTTGACAGTGAACTGAAGAAGATATATAAGGAAACAAACAAGCCAATCAAATTTATTATGACAATCAAACATCCTGAATTCCTGATACATATGACTAGCACGAACATATTATTTAATCATATACACAAAGCATAGCAATTTTCTGCCACTTAAGTCTTAACACTCCATATATTAATTACTGTCATCACCAGATTCTCAGAAGAAGACATGACAACATATTTACTGTCATCTCCAGATTCTTAAAGGAAGACATAACAACATATAATTGGAAGCATTCTTTCACCAAAACTTCTGTAGCAGCAGCACTGTCCAGCATCCATGACCTCCACTTCCAAGCCACTCCAAGATATACCTGTTACTTGTTTCGTCGTATTAAACTCAGGAACTCCAACGACAAAATTGCAGTGGCACCATTGTTATGAAGATGAGGAAACGACAAGTACACACTATGAGCAACAATCTTCAGGTTTCGAATCACATCAGGCACCTTGATCTGCACGTAATTGATCCGAATAGGCGTGACTCTACCACCAGCAGCTGTTACCAACAGAGACTGTCCTTGCTCAAGTGTAGGCAACTCAGTCCCAACAGGAATCTTCTCGAGCTCGAAAATTGGAAGCAACCGATTCGGAACAATATGAAACCTCACACTACTAACATACGAATGCAAACCGGAGAAAATGGACTGATCATCAATAGCAAAAACAGTCATACTGTTAAGACTAACAAGCTCATCATACTTAACCTTCATCGCTAAAGATATAAGATTCCTCTGAATACAATTAACTCTAGAAACACATTGTTACATTCTGATTTAGCTAGATATAAGATTTAAAGGAAAGTTGTATCCTGCAAATTAAAACAAGAGTATATCCAGATTTATGATTTAATTTTTTTGTTAAAAATCTTCGCATATAAAGTCAACAAGAATCTACCCTACTAAGGTATCATAGAAAAGTCTCTTATATCAGCTTTGCTAATAAAAATAAATATTATCTAGTTTACTTCTAGGCCCCTGTTCCAGATTTTGCTTTTTAAGTCCATAATATGTCTTGCAAAAGTGGCTATGGTTGCATATAATAACCCTCAATTTAAGATTAATGCAGCATAATCATCACAAGCTTGTATACCCAAAAAGTTGCAGTACTTTGATTTAAAGAAGTTTATTCATTTTGCTTAGGCACATGTCAAAGTAATTATCCTAAATTGGAGCAAAATTGTATGACAGGAATCTCAGGTAAAATATTTATACTATATATTTTCGAAATTAATTTGTATTACTTGCTAAACATGATTTAGGTTTTTAATCAATTATTATATCTTAACTCACAGAAAAATATCCCAACGCAGTTCAGGAAAGAGAAGAAGCTAATGACCACTGTGGAATTATCAAGAACCTCATGTTCATCCTCGTGTTCATCCTCTACTTTCTCATCAGCTAATTGTAACAAAACAAGTCAATCAGAACCATCATCATCCTGCCACAGCAATTTTCCTGAATTGACATCTCTGGCCTCACCTCCAAAACAACTGAACTCCTCTTTGCAGTTGTCTCGGCAGTCCGTAGATCTTCGTGACATAGTTAAGGAGTCCATGTACAAACAATCTCCTGGATTATCAGTTAAAACCAACACTAAGGATGAAAAGGCATCTGAAGTCATAAAACAAACCAGGACTAGCTATAGAATTTCCTCAAACACATACACTGATAACTACATCCCACATAAGAGAGTTCGATGATAAGGTCATGATCTATATTGCTTTTTATTTTCTTAAAATGGGCCCCGCCAGGGGCACTTTTTTAATACTAGTAGTGTATTAAAAACATTTAACATAACCTAGAGTCTAGAGAAATTAGATAGGACAGAAACATACTCAACAAATCCAATTCGAATTTATGATGCTAACAAACAAAACATAGAATAAAGAATCTCATAGAAACTCAATTTCAGCCTACTCCTTGTGAACTAACAAACAAAACATAGAAACTCATAGAAATTCAGTGAGCACCTCAGACATATATTTACAGTTAAAATAAAGATTCTCACACAAATAGAATCTCACAAAAAGAATCTCAGACATAAAATTTCACATAGCATCTAGTACAAATAGAATCTCATATGTCATATACATCAGGCAGAGAATCTCACATAGCATCTAGCACATATATCAACAATCAAACAAAACAAAATAGAAACTCACTGGACAAAATAACATAGACTCTTACAAACCATCTCACGCAAATATTTTGCACAGAAACAAACACATTATCTCGCACAATATCTCACACATATACATACATTCAAACAAAATGCAGAATCTCACGTAGAAACACATATCAAACTGTAGAATCATAAAACGATAGAAAATAACTATAATACCTGTTCGAAAGCATTTTTCGAGTTTAATCGCTACTCGAATCTTCAATAACCAATTGATTTTACCTAAAATAAGATATGATTATATCATTTTGACATGCAATTGATATAGAATCGGAAATAATCACATACAAACCCTAATTTCACATATTTTCATTAAAATTTCAATTAATCTAAGATTTTACAGATATTACCTCGACGATTTTTCGATTCCTCTACAGTAGTTTCTTGTTGTTAATCGAGCTGGAAAAGCTCACAATGTATGATTTTCGTTTGGAGATGCTCGGTCTCGTGGATTGTGCTCTCAACCTCGTGGATTGTGTATGTACGCATAGCTGTATAACTGTAAATTTCAAGAATTACGTTTTTGTTTTTTACACAATTGTGAAAATGACGATTATGTCCTTGATTTATCTTTTAATCCTGATCATTGGTTTTTTTAATGGTGTAGATTGATGTTCTTTATTGTTCTTTATTTAAAGTGTTCTTTATAGAGTGTAACTCTATATATATATATATATATATATATATATATATATATATATATAAATATATTAGAATTTTAATAAAAAAATAAGATTGTGATTAAATAAAAATAATATCACGTTATTTAAGATATCTCAAATATATATGTGGCTGATCATTTTGTTTAATTGTTTGATATGTATCTCAAATATATAAAATGATATAATAATTAATAATTAATATTAAATGTACGTAAAGATACTATATATTTATATCGGGTTTCAGATTCGGATCGGGTTTCGGGTTTCGGATTTCGGGTCGGGTATCGGATCGGGTTACCTAAGATCTCGAAAGGTAACCGTACAATCACTTAATATATGAAATTCAACCAACTCTACCTCAAGTATTCTCAAGCATGAAAACCACCTCACTCGACTCGCATCATAGATTAGGGCATCCATCCCTTAAAGTGTTTCGGCATCTTGTTTCCACAAACAATTTGAATGTTTCCAGCATCTCCACATTAGACTGTAATTCCTGTTCTTGCAATAAAAGTCACCAACTTCCATTTTCAATTTCTTCCATTTCTTCTACAGCACCTCTACAATATATCTATACTGATCTTTGGACATCTCCGATTTACTCACATGATGGATATAAATATTATCTCATTTTTGTAGACCACTACAGTAAATACATATGGTTCTATCCATTAAAACATAAATCGGACACACGTCAAGTGTTCATCAGATATAAAATTTTAGTTGAAAAATATTTACAACTCCCTCTTATTACTTTGTACTCAGATAATGGCGGGGAGTATAAGGCTCTTAAAGAATATTTGGCTATAAATGGCATATCAAGACTCACCACCCCTCCTCATACCCCTCAACATAACGGATATTCTGAACGGCGTCATAGACACATTGTCGAAACATGCCTTGCTCTTTTAACTCATGCATCTATGCAATTAGAATACTGGACAAATGCTTGTTCAACAACAGTATATCTTATTAATCGTCTCCCAACCTCAACCTTAAAACAAGCTTCCCCCTATCTCAAGATTTTTAAGACAATGCCAAATTATACAAAACTCAGGAGTTTTGGTTGTTTATGCTATCCATGGTTAAAACCCTACACCAAACATAAACTAGAATCAAAGTCTACTCCTTGTGTTTTTGTAGGCTATTCCCCGTCTCAAAGTGCTTATTACGGTCTTGATCCAAAGTCAAACAAAATTTATACCTCTCGGCATGTTCACTTTGTGGAAAATGAATTCCCATATTCTGATCTTGTCTCACCACCTGATTCTCTTCAAAGTCTCTTAGAAGAATGGTGTCCCATCTCTATTCCAGTATCCACACCTAATGTCACGTCCACTCCAGTTAACACACAAAATTCTTCAACTCATATGTCTGATGAACCGGATAACCAAGATTCACCATCACATTCTTCTACAAATATTATATCTTCCCCCACCAGTTTAGATGCTTCTAACTCTCTTTTTACAACATTATCCACCATACCATCACCATCTTCGTCTCCATTCCCAACACAACCGTCTCACACAATGAGAACCAGACTCCAAAATAATATACGAAAACCTATAAATAAGCTCAATCTTCTTGCTCAAATGAGTGATTCAGAAACTATTCCAAAAGGTGTTGCCTAAGCTCTTAAGAGTCCTGTTTGGACAAAAGCCATGGATGAGGACTATCATGCACTCATTCGAAATAAAACCTGGACACTTGTGCCACCCTTCACTTCTCAAAATGTTGTTGGTTGTAAATGGGTATTTCGTATAAAACGAGATAAAAATGGTCAAATTATACAACACAAAGCTCGTCTTGTTGCGAAGCGCTTTCATCAACGACCAGGTCTTGATTATAATGAAACATACAGTCCAGTTGTTAAGCCTGCCACTATTCGTCTAATACTCTCTCTTGTAGTAAGTAAAGGCTGGCCTTTACGCCAATTAGACATTAACAATGCTTTCTTACAGGGCACCCTGATAGAAGAAGTTTACACAGTACAACCACCAGGCTATTGTGATGTTACACATCCAAATTATGTTTGCAGATTAAATAAAGGTTTGTATGGTCTTAAACAGGCCCCGAAGGTTTGGTACAAGGAGCTACGCAAGTATTTGCTTGAATCTGGGTTCAAAAATTCAATCTCTGATTCATCATTATTCATTCTACACTCAAATCGATCAATTATCTATTTATTAGTCTACGTAGATGACATTATTGTCACAAGTAATGATCCACCAGTCCTTGAAGCTTTTATAAAAAATATCTCATCTCGTTTTTCTATGAAGGATTTGGGCACACTCTCATATTTCTTAGGGGTCGAAGTTCTACCTCATCCTAATGGTTTATTTTTAAGCCAAAAGAAATATATCTCAGACATCTTATGCAGGGCAAACATGGACACTGCTAAACCAGTTGCAACACCTCAAGCAACTCATCCTCCTTTATCATTGGCAGGAACTCCACTTCAGGATCCTACTCAGTATCATGCACTGATAGGCAGCCTCCAATATCTCAGCCTTACACGCCTCGATGTGGCTTTCTCTATCAACAAATTGGCTCAATACATGCAACGACCAACTGAAGATCACATGCAAGCATTAAAACGACTCCTTCGTTACTTAGGTGGTACATTATCTACAGGCATCATTCTTCGTAAAGACTCTACACTCACCATACATGCGTTCTCTGATGCGGACTGGGCTCGTGATAAAGATGATTACATCTCAACCTCTGCCTACATTGTGTATCTTGGTAAAAAAAATCCGATTTCATGGACATCCAAGAAGCAACATACGCAAGCACGATCTTCGACTGAAGCTGAATATCGCGCGATTGTAAATGCAACAGCAGAAGTAATGTGGCTGAGAAACCTTTTTCATGAGCTAGGACTGACATCTACCAGTCCTCCTGTTATCTATTGTGACAATGCAGGAGCTACATATGTTAGCGCAAATCCGATATTTCATTCAAAAATGAAACATCTTGCTTTGGACTACCATTTTGTTCGTGAAAATGTGCAATCTGGAGACCTACGAGTAACACATATCTCTACCAACGATCAGCTTACGGTTACTCTTACAAAACCTCTTCCACGTACCACCTTTCTCTCATTGACTCGCAAAATCGGTCTCTCATCTTGGCCGACCATTTTGAGGGGGCATGATAAGGATGCACATGTAAACCTCTTGTGGTAGCACATGTAGAGTAGTGTGGTAGCACATGCTTGTTAGTGGTAACGCATGATAGCAACATATGTATTGCATGAATGGCAGTAGTAGTGCGATCGATCTGATTTGTTCAATAAGCATGTGCAAGCATGCTATATAAGTGTACTATGTCACTATGTATCAAATAAGTCTTCTAATAACAATTCTCTGCAAGACTGTTAACTTCTATACCAAACACCATTTACAGATAAAGCAAAGCTCGGAATAACACAATAACAGAAACCAACAAGCGAATAACACAATACAAAACCCATTACAAATGAACAAAACAAACTCTAAAAGAACTCGCAAAACGCAGAAGCAATCAAAACTCGAACTCGGTTGAGGAACTCAAAACGCAGCAAAGAAGAGAATTAAACTCAGCAAAAACTCGCAACGATTCTACAACTAAATGGGGGAAGGGGTGATTGCTGCGAACAAAAAAGAAGAAAAGGGCTTTGTTGTGGGATTGAAGAGCAAGAAGAAACGAGAGGAAGAAGCTACGATTCAACGAAAGAAAATAGAGGAGTAAGGAGAGAAAGAAAAGGGCTACTGGGTTTTGTTCGAAAAAGAGAAGCAGGGGAAAGTTTGATGGGTTTTGAATAGAAAGAAAAGAACTAAAACAGGGGAGTAATAAGCTTCGAATAAAAACTAATTAAGCAGGATAAAATATGCACCAAAAATTAAAATTAATTTTTTTTTTTTACAATTTAAAGACGAAAACAAAGAAATTAACTATAAAATTAAAGTTACACTAAAACGATGATTTGATTTTGAATTAAAATGGGCCACAATAAAATTGAGATTTAAAGTGGTTCAACTACGATTTTTAACTAAGAACAAGAAATTAAAAGTCGTTACTTCTAACCCCAAGTGATTAGCTTTTCGCTACTTTGTCCACTAAACGGATTTACGAAAATAACGAAGGCAAGACAATATTAAACGAAAGAACAAGTCGAGAAAGTAAAGGAAATGGAAATTTGCATTAATATAAAAAGAGAGTGTTTACAAGATTTGAAACTACAAAACAAGAAATTAAATCTACCCTAAAATCTAGGTTTATAAATACAAGGGGGGTGAGGGGTATTTATAGGATAAGAATTAGAATTTAGGGGTGTGTTGAGTTAATCTCCACCCTACACCATCTAAATGTGGTGGAGAAATCCTAGCCATTCATTTGTTTTCTTCTTCCATAAGTTTTGTAGAGTGGATCTTGGCCATATACTTAATTAGTATGTTGGAATGATCTCCATCTTCCACATGTCTTCAATTATTCCTTTTACTCCAAGCTCCTAATTCTTTTCCTTTTTTCCATTTAAGTCATTTTTCTTCCTCTTTTTCCCTTCATTGCACTTTATTTCTGTATTTTGTCATTTCTTTATTTATTCACGAATTTCCTGAAATGCAACAAAATAAATTATTAAAATACGAGTTCAAGCAATAAATAGGTAATAAAAATATGCAAAAATATGCACTTATCAGTGTTCATATTGAGCATGATTACTTGGGCTATGAATATTAGTTAAAATTTTGGTTATTTTTATTTAATTTTTTAATTTATTTTACAAACAAGTTAAAAAAATAGTAAAAGTAGGGTAATATTCATCACACAGATAGTGAGCATGTCTACTTGGGCGTATATGAATTTAAATTCAAATTTTAGCTTTTTTTCTAGTTTTATCTAATTTTTTATTAATTTTACAAAATAGTTAAAGATGGGTGGAAAATCAAATTATTAGAAAATTAGTGGAAGTAAGATAAAATTAATAACAAAAATAGTTAGTATAACTACTTGGGTATGTATGAATTTTAAATCAAATTTTGATTTTTTTTTCCTAGTTTTCTTTGATTTATCAAGTAATTTTACAAACTAGATAGGTAAACATTCATCATAAAAATAGTTAATATGAGTATTTGGGTGTGTTCAAATTTTAAATTAAATTTAGATTTTTTTTCTTATTTTTATTTAATTTTTTAATTTTTTTTTTCAATTTTTATTTAATTATCAGAATCCTTGCCCGCAATGAATCATTAAGGACACTCATAAAAAATATAAAACATTGCATGCAGGGGATATACATCGGGATTTTGAACCAATTTCCATTTGTGTATGATGGGTCACATGTTTGATTTATCTCTCATCTTTGTAATTTGTATTGTGCTTCATATGAATTAGAAAAACAATTCAAAAGCCACAGACCGGATTAAAATGTGTTGCTCGTTTCAACATTGAACTGCTAAAAACAAAGCATTCTGCTAGATTGGTTGCTCCCCGCATGTAGTATAATCCACATAAACATTAGTACCCAACGGCCACCATCTGTTACTTCTACCGAACCATAAACAGCTATAAACACTGAACTGTAATTCTGACGAAATATTACTTCTCATCAAATTTTATAAAACACAACTAACTACAAAAGTACATAAATTTATTTGAATGACCAGAACTAATTAAAGTTATGAGTGCATCTTTTGACTTTATGTTTTCACTTGTTAGGGAAACTCCAGCTTCTTTTTGCATTCAACTTGAACTAAGTAAAACTAAATTCTCCTCAGATTAGATCAACAGTTTAACACTGATACTTTTGCATGATAATAAAATCATAATATTGCGATTATTCTCATACCTTGGTGAGGATATGGATACATTTCTCCAATCCAACAAAATTCATTTAATGAATTATTATCAACAATGTCTCTTGCCTCATTCTTCTCTGAATCATAAGATAATTTTGTAATCATTAGTCTTGGCCAAATATCCGAAAGCTAAACCTATAATAATAGGATTATCAAATGAATCATCAGTAGGTATTGGGGAATCCGAAAGAACATCAAACACTGGGGGTGTTTGCCAAATCTGATGATCGACTTATAAGTTACTTATTTCGGGAAAAATTTCGTATTTATATACTTTCTTTTAGAGAAAAATGTGTATCGGGAGTTTAATATTCGTTATCTTACAAAAATAAGTTACTTATTTCAGAAAAAAGTACATATTTCCTAACCCTTTTCCAGAATAAGTAACTTATTTCTGAAAAATAAGATTTCCCAAACGGGCCCACTATTAGAGCAGGGTTCCAAAGATAAACCTCTTGCGCCCAAAAAGCAGACAAACACATGAGACCATTACAAGTCTCATGTACTATTGTGTGGTGGGCTTGGAGAGTTGGAGCCTTAATTATGAGGTCTAGGGCAATTTGAGTGAGTTTTGAATTTAAAAAACACCACACCAAAGGGCATACATCAGTGTTAGGGAGCTAATATAGAACTCTACTAGATCGTAGCTTATTCAAATCAAATGCAAATATTATATAGTAAAACTAATCCAAAACAAGAATGGTAGAAACTGTAGCATCCAATACACAATACCCATGGGGCATGTAGGAGAAGTTTAAACTAATGAAAATTTAAGTAAGAAAAAAGCACAATAGTGCCTTTGATAAATTAAAACAAACAGAGTAGCGGTGACTAAACATTAACACATTTGTCATGCTTCCATGCTTGTACCACTTCTTTGTGATACTCCGTGGATCTAAGCTTGTCTATTAACATCAAGCAAAACCAATGTCTCTTCAAACCGATTTATACCTCGGTGAGGATCAGGATAAATTTCTCCATACCTATAGAATACATCCAATGAATCATCATCAACAATGTCTTTCGCCTCATTCTTCTCTAAATCATAGGATGAAAAATTCATGTTTCCTCTAAGTACTAGTTCACCATTATTCCTGAAAGCAGCCATTGGCCGCCACATTGGTTCAAAATTAAGACTTTTCTTTTTCGTCCAAACCTCATTTCGTTCACCTGCATTTTCTAGTACCCAAATGTGAAGAACATAGGTCGGCCTGTTGTAGTAAAATAGAGAAAGTAGTTTACCAAATAAAGAGTTACCGACAAGCACAAAACTCTTAGCATTTTTCTTGGAATATGGTGGAGGCAACGTAATCTCCCGAATGGTATCATTTTCCATGTCAAAACAAACAATTACTTTCTCACTCTCCCCAAGTTCGTACTTGCACCCTACCCAATACGCAACGCCACTTACAACTACAGAATCAGATAATTTGCTATACGAAAACTCTCCAATCTTACCTTTCTTAACCGTCTTCCAAGAATCAGTGCTTAGACTATATACATATACAAAACACTCAGGTCCTGTATCAATGTGATATTTCTCGTATTTGATAATTTTGTAATCATTAGTCTTGGCCAAATATCCGAAAGCTAAACCTATAATAAAAGTCTTATTAAATGAATCATCAGTAGGTATTGGGGAATCCGGAAGAACATCAAACACTCTTATAGCAGGGTTCCAAAGATAAACCTCTTTCGCCCTAAAAGCAGACAAACACATGACACCATTACAAGTCTCATAATCTATTGGACCCTTACTTTTTAAACCTTCTTGCATATCTGGAGGAAATCGAATCTTACAATATTCCTTACATTGTTCATCATCGAAACGTAAAGAAAGATATTTTTCATAATAACGATCAAGAAAAAGGAGATATTTATTTAAACTATTTTGATGACTAGCGTGGAGTGATATGAAGTGAGGAGAGCGTACAAGATGATCCCATGATTTTCGAACACATCTGCAATGGAGAACATATTTAACGGGTAGTCTTTTCATAATCTCTATTAACAATTCTTCAGACAAATAATGAGAAGTAGCTGTGGATTTCTTCACTTGCGACATGATAATCTTCAATTTCTCTTAGAGTTTCTCAAGGTTTTGTAGAGTAATATGTGTGTACATAACATCTATCCATCTCTATATGCATCAGAATTAGAAGTTAGCGTACGAGTCACATTAAAAAAAATTCCTTATTTGATTAGGAAACTAACCTTTCCTAGAATTGTAATGATGGAAATCATGACATAACCAGTTGTTTACCTTAAAACTACGGTGGTATGAACAAAGACTTTTTTCCATAAAGTACATAAGCATAACTAGAGATATATTTATGATTTATGATGTGTGTATATAATGTTATGTGTTTAATTTTATTTACATAAAATAGTACTCCATATTTATCACCAGTTTCAAAATTAATGATAAAAGATCATTTTTAAAATGTTTTTGGCCTAATTTTAATATGTTTTTGACATCATTGAATAACTAAATCTTGTGAATAATAATTCCAAAAATTATTTTATTCAATAAAAATATATAAAATTGCTTAAAATTTATCGTAGTAATTAACCTTTTTTATCTGGGAAATTCAAAAAAGTTTTAAACTTAATTATCCTGTTTACAAGTACAATATTAGAATTCATAAATTAATCTATTGAGTTATGATATCGTGATGTTTGAAAGCACCTGCTGCTTAATCTAATCGAACACAGTAACAATATGCATATAATGCACTCTACTAAGCATAGGGAAAAAAAAGAAAAAAAATGAAGTCATATGCACTCAATATAGAAGCTCCCTTTGTCAGCCTGTCGGGAGAAGTTCCTAAGTAAAAAAATAAAAAAAAAATCATTTTCATACTTGTATAAGAATTTGTTGCGGGATATACTGGGTATGTTTGGTTTGGTTTTACTTGTATAAGAATTTGCAAAATGCAAGATTACAAGTTACTACTCTATGAATTAACTTGGTTAACACCAAGCAAAATCGCAAAATCAAATTCTCCTCGAAAAGAGTAGGTATGTGGGCTGCAAATCATCAACAATCTCTGTTGGCTCATTTTTCACAAGATCCTAAAACAAAAATCCACATCCCTCTATAGTTGTAATACCTGTAAAGATCAACACTGATCTTCTAAGTCCAAACATCCTATATTTCATCTTCTTTTTCGATACAAATATGTCAGAACATGGGTACTTAGGCAATGATAGAAAGGACAAAGGAAGTTCACTACATATTTGAACTAGAGTAAGAGTAGTACATTAATACTTATAATTACTCATAGTAGGTAGGTGTTGTTGCTCGTTACTCTACTCGTGATGTTCTATTTGCAGGAACCAGAAGGATGCTCGCCACCGAATATCGCAAAGTGCAAAGCTGTCTTTGTATATGGTGCTAAATTAGCACAAAGTGATGGAATGGGGAATGTGGAATGAGGATCAAATTGCCAAATAAGTCATTTTGAGGCTCAACAAAACCTTAAACAGATTTCACATACCTGGACTCTGTACTTGATGACATATTAGTTAGCTCAAATTCTAATTTTGTTTCTTAATTAGGTGGTCTCAAGTTAAGATGGTAGGGCAACTATCTGTAGCTCATCACCTAGCTAAATTAGTACCTTTTGGTTCCGAACAAGTGTCTGAGAATCATTATCCTAGTGAAGTATGGTCATCTTTACTCATGGACTAATTATCCCTTTCTTTTAATTAATAATAGTTCTAAAAATTTTCCTATAAAAAGAGTAGATAACGATTAATAATTGTTTTTGAAGTGTATAATCAAACAGATGAATCAGCATGATCATATCATGATATGAGAAGGTAATAAGTTTTTTTTTCAGTACGTACTTCTGCATGATAAATTGATAATCTAATACACCAAAATTTAGAAGACACCAGTCTATACTCCCTCCGTTCCTAATTAGTTGTTTTTTTAGTGGTCAAATTGACCAAACTGAAATTTACATATATTGTATATTTGAAAAAAATAAAAAAAAAGTTATATCATTGTAAAGTATATCTAATCTATTTTAATATATATTTTTCCATTTTTTAAAATAATAGAAGAATAGCTTTTAATCTTTGGTAAAAAATTAGTCAATTTGACCACTTAAATGTCAAACTGGACAACTAATTAGGGACGGAGGGAGTATAAGCTTACATGTCAAGTCCACGTACCCGTGTCGAATTTGGGATCCACATCCAAGAATCCTTAATCTTACAAAACTAAGAATTTGACGATCTGATATGCACCCATGTCCACCGTAGCCAAAGTTCGGGTAACATGGAAGTCAGATTCGTATATAAAGAAAATCTTTTAGTCCACTAGTTTTAAACCTCAAATTAATTGTTACCGAACGGTATAGATGATTAGTTAAAAAAATGAAGTTTTAAACAAATAGTCAACCAGATTTGAATAACGCAGTACATGTGCTTAGGCAATTGATGTATTAGAGTAGAACTAGTAATGATCAAGCACACATTGAGGTAGATTCATGATTGTCATGGTCACGGCAATGCGGTATTATGTTGAAGGCCTGAGAGCCACCCAACATTACAAGTTGTAGGCGCTTGTTGTGTTGATGACAAGGACAAGGTGTATAACTAGTGATAGATTGGAGGTGTATAACTAGTGATAGTGGACGAGGTAAGTAGTGATACCTTGTCCTACTCCTCCTCAGAAGGGAGATGATGGTCTCGTTGGAGAAGGGATTTCATGATTCCCACCTTGCTCCGCTCTATCTCTTCCTCCTCCTTCTCCTCCATATATTTCCTTTCCTTCTCCTAGATTTTCTTACACAAACTCCAACTTCTTCTTTTATTACGCCCACGAACCTCCCCAACCACTTTGTAACTTATTGTCTGTATCCTATCTACCTCTCGCTATCCATCTACAGCATCTATCTAAAATTCATTAAACAAAAATTGATAAATTTTGGGTTAAAAAATGTTTGTCCAAGTATGTGTTCTAATTTGTTTGAATGTAGGTTATCGATTTAATGGTCCATTCAATTTTTAAAATTTGATAGAATTTTTATATTTTTTTCCTTAAATTAACATAATTAACACATAATTTATCATGTTGTGACCAAAATCTTGCATGGGTCAGATTTAGCCTAGTAGGGGTTTAGGGTCCAATCCGTAAATGAATTATATGACTTTAGAGGCTTCAAAGGTCCCATGGCAGCCCGTAAGAGCTACTCTTGAAGAGTCATTAATAGAAATACAGCCTAGGTCCCAGGAACTAGCTTCCCTTGACTGATTCCTAGCTCCCAACTAATATTATGAGGCTCCCGGATAGTAGGCTTCCATAGTCAGCCTACCAGAGGGGCAGCCATGAGATGAATACTAAATGAACATGAGGCTTAGGATCCCAGGAGTGACTCATTGTGGATGATCCATTTCCCATAATTACCATAGCATGAAATATGAATACTAGGACAACCATCAGATAGGGCTTCCAGTACAGCTTTTATAGACAGCGTGCCAGCCGGGCTACCGGGCGATACCCCCAGCTTCCCCGGAAGCCTGGCAGAAACACATATTCAAATAAGGACAACCTCCTATCTTTTAGGAGCACGTCTCTACATCTCATACACACTTGTTAACAGATAATTATACGATTATTCAGAGATATACATCATCAATACATGATAAATCACATATTCTTGAGATAAACATTAGTAGATAGGCTTCCAACAGTCCTGATATAGCTTGGAAACCTGATAAATACATTACAATCAGTTGATAAACGATATATCAGTCATTATCTCATCAGAAACGAGATGACTCATCACAAATGATCGATCATATCACTCAAGAACTACATACGGACTTGATCCACTATAAATAGTGGTATGTAGGCAGTTTACGGGACCTCTTCTCGAAACGCACGTTGATACTAAGAGCAAGTATACTCCGGTGTACGTTCACTCTCATAATTAGGGTTCTTGGCAGGCCAACACATCGATATTGTACGGCCCTTAAGCTCTATTCCCGTAGATTCAGTCCGATCCCTCGAGGAACCACCTTCCGTGTTCTTCGGAAGCCTTGTTGTGAGCCTTTCTGGGCAGCTAGTCAACACCACATTTAACGGCGCTATTCCAGCAACGATCTCCACGTAGTTGTGCTAAAATCCTCCCACAACAATTGACGCTAGATGGAGGGGACCTCTTTAATTATCGTCTTTTGGAGGAAAAGATGTTTGACAACTCCGGTAATGACAAAACACCGTCTAACCGTATCGATAAAGAAAATGGTGATAAAGAACAGATTGTCGCCATTGCTGACATGTACCGGTGCATCAAGCTAATGGTAGAAAGGCTGGAATCCCTTGAAAGGAGTTCTAAATTGAAAAAAAAGTGTGAAATGAAGCTCGAACCATTGTCAAAACGAGATGAAAGAGAGAAATGATTCCGAAAGAAAACCCGTGTAAAAAAGGACTTGGAGGTATTTTCCAAGACAATGTGCACGGATATGAAATTCCGTCAAAATCTGAGATGATCAATAATTGTGGCACTACTACACAAAACGGACCAGATACGGGTTGAAGTGCCTGATTGTTGGTCGAAAAGCGCAAAGAATGGGCAAAATTGTCCCTGAAAGAAATAATCAGAAAAAATATCAGATGGGGGCTCAGAAGGACCCTCAAGGACAAATGCAACCAGGATGCCAATGGGGCTTCCGCTAGGAATCCCACCTAGGGGTACCGGGGCATCAGCATGAAGGGCTCCCGCTTGGGATTCATCCTGGCAATGGTATCCACGGGCTTCCAGCGGGAGCCCTTCATGCTGATGCATAATAAAAAAATTTGTTTTTTTTGCTAATTAAAAAAATTGCTCTCTTTTAAGTAATTAGTAATCAATAAATTGTTTTAACAAAAATTCCAGATTCAGATTTTATGGATTCGAGAGTATCATTAACAAATCTAATAATTCCAAGTCGTCATCGTGACAAGTGAAGGTGGTCATTAACAAATCAAAAAATTATTGAAATTGTTTGCTAATCAGAATATATAAGCACTATGCAATTATCTCACAATACTCTTGTTTACACAGGTTAAACCAACAACAATCAAACTATGTGCCCGTTTGGCAACTAGGCTTATTTGCCTTATTTGACTTTAAGTTCGACTGAACTTATTTACATGTGTTTGGGTAAACTTGTTTAGAGGCTTATATCGATCTTATAAGCTATAATCTAGAAGTTAAGAATCCCCAACATTCATCTTATTCTCTCAACTTATTTATTGATATACGTGATATATAATGTCCTTCAAATCTTCAAAATCATATATATTTTGATCCGTTCATTAAAAAATTGATATATATATATATGTATATATATATATATATATATATCAAATTTCTCTACTCATCGAGATCTATCCATGATATCCATTGATATATATTAAAAAACAAATATTTTAAAAATAATAAAAAAAGTTAACTTATAAGTTCTGATTTACCAAACACTCTACTGAGTTATAAGCTATGATTTACCAAACACTTTACTGACTTATAATTTCTGATTTACTTATCACTTATAATCAACTTATTAACTTAAAGCAATAAGTTACTTTTTTTAAGTTACGCCAAACGGTCCCTATGTACTCCATCTTTTTTCAAATGCTTTATGCCTTTATCCACATCACATGTAAAAACATAAAGACTTAATTGCACTTTGCACCCCTGTACTTAGGCGAAAATTCACTTTGGTACCTACTATTCAAACAATTGCAATTTGCATCCCGATTGTTTCAATCCCGCTACAGTTTGCACCCCTTTAACGATTTCAAGCTAATTTTGACCATGACCGTTAGTCAAAATGAGGGTATTTCGATCACTATACTCTACAATAATTTTTAAAATTAAATTATTTCAATTACTTTTATATTTTTTAGATTTTTAGATTTACGAACATTTTATCTACAATTCACAGATTTTTTAAAATATAATTTATAATTCATATTTTTATAAATATTTACATTACTAAATTCTCATAAAATATTATTTAAATATAAACTACATTTGTTATAACTAGCTTCAATACCCGTGCAAGGCACGGGATTGCTCTAATTTACGATATGAATTTTTTTTCTTCATTGTGCGTTATGTTAATGCCCGATGTTTCTATTGTGACGATAAAAATCATTTTAGATAGAGTAAACTTCAAAGTGGTGGCCAGATTTTTCGCTCATTTTCAAAAAGGTGGTCAGATTTTCAATTTTGCAAAATGGTGGCCAGACTTACCTTTTTCCTTTAAAAAAGATGGCTGCATGCGATTTTCAATTTTTTGACAGGGGTAAAATGAGAAAAAAATGCTAGAAATTCCAAAAATTTTCCACAAAAATTCCCAAATTAATATGTATCACCATATGATTGGTTATATTCGTAATAATAATAATAATGCCCCCCATGTATGCACATCAATTCACCAAAAAATCCACAAATATGAGTTGTCAAGATTTAATTATTCAATTTATGTGCATGCATGGGGGGCATTATTATTATTATTATTATTATTATTATTATTATTATTACGAATATAACCAATCATATGGTGACACATATTAATTTGGGGATTTTTTGGATAATTTTCGTGATTTTTAGCATTTTTTTAGTAAAATAACATATTTTCCCATTTTATCCCTACTAAATAAGCTGAAAATCGTCTCCAGCCACTGTTTTGAAAGGAAAAAGACAAGTCTGACCACTATTTTACAAAATTGAAAGTCCGACCATTTTTTTGAAAATGAGTGCAAAATCTGGCCACTTTTTTGCAATTAACTCTTTCAGATATGCATATTTTTTTTTTAAATATGTATCTAAAGAGACCGATATTTTGTGTCTCTATCTTTTTGTTGTTGTTTTTAGAGGGTTGATGTCTTTCTTGCGATTAGAGTTAGAAAAATAATTGACGAATGTACTTTCAACGTTTTTTATAAGTTTATTTGGATGATCATCTCTTAATATATATTAAACTGTTATATTTGCATACAATTATATATTATGGGATTATATGAATGTGACTTTTGATTTAATACTACTACTAAGTATTATTGAAGTTTTAATAATTCGTTTATGGATTTATAAAATATGAATTCATAAAAATAAGGTTATTGTTATAGATGTTAAAGGTTCAGTTCTCACTTATGTGGCACAATTTTAATATATTGTAGATCTTAATTTCAGATGACGCTATGGTAAATCATAACAAATTGAGAAACATAATGGTAAAATTTGATAGATTAAAATGTGACATATTGCCCTATCATAATTTATCATTTCATATCCACTAGTTACCTAGAGCCTCATATACTGTAATTATTACATGTCCGATTAATTATCTAGGATACATGCCTAGAATTTGATATAAAAAGTTTGACCATACACGAGTTATAAACGTGTTAGGTCATAATTAATATGCGTCGATCTAGTAACCAACCCTCCCAAATTGCAATTCAAATCACATGTATCGATTAAGTATTCGAATCTCCCAAAATATTCGGGAGAAAGCGATGTGCCGGTCAGTTAGGACGGTAGTTTGAAAATATTGTAAAAAACATATTTTCTAAAAAGGCAAGCAATAACAAAAAATAAGATCGTTCAGAATTTAAATGAGTACTAAGATTTTATTATCACATTTCTAATCCGAATATTATAATTGTATAATTATACAATATCTTTAATATTTTTTACATTTCTATTGGTGCTTTTATAAACAATTAGAATAATGGTGATTTGTTTCCGCAAAATACCCTTCAAATATTTTATTTAAGATCCTGTCACTTTTTTCAAATTTCGCATGAAATAAAATAATACAAATTTTATTAAAATGAAGTAGACATAGAGATTTTTGTATATATACAAATAATAATATGTAAAATTATAAAACAAATACTGATAAAAAAAACACATGATTGATAGGTAAATAAGGTAAATAATATAGGATATAATATAGGACACTCTGACACTTGTGAATGTATCTAATGAATCATAAAATTTAATCAAATATACATGTAGCTGAATGGTCATAACGGTGAATTTGAATTCATGATTAGTAGATTCATTATGTCAAAGGTTCGATCGTCATCTATATCGTAATATTTTTTTTACTTGACTTGACATTTAGGGGCATTTTTGTAAAATTAA
This sequence comes from Kitagawia praeruptora, assembly GCA_037693485.1. Taxonomy (NCBI): domain Eukaryota; kingdom Viridiplantae; phylum Streptophyta; class Magnoliopsida; order Apiales; family Apiaceae; genus Kitagawia; species Kitagawia praeruptora. The sequence continues at coordinate 48,587,812 of CM075348.1, read as the reverse complement.
ATAAAATGTGACATGTTGTGGTATGCACTTAAATATTTAGATATTATGTGTTCATTAACCATTTTTTAAAAAACATGTATTCAAATTTAATAAATTTATTATAATTATCTATGTATTGCAAATAATAATTATTAATATTATTTTATTAAATCGAATAATTTCAAAATATCTAAGTTCACTAAATACCATATATCACTCATTTATACTAAACTAGTCGATAAAGCTGCGCTTCGCGGCGGCGTTACAATATTTTTTTAAAAAATCAATATATTTACGTTATATTATATTACTAACATTAAATTTTAATAATTAAATAGTCTTCTCTAATGAATCGATTTCTTGTTAAACACAATTCTTTCGATTGAGCCGCTCTTTCGTTAAAACCGAAATCCCAACTTTAACATATATTATAAAGACTTATATAAAAAAATTTATCCATAAAATCGAACCGTAAAAATAAAAAAAAATTATGACATCAGTATCAAATTCTAATAGCTAATACAATCTTTTCTAGAGAGCCGTCTTCCCGTTAAATACATTTTGAGCCGCTCTGCTCTATATATTCAAACACCTATTCTACTTCCAATAGAACTTTTATTTATATGTTTTTTCTATAAATTCGAACTATTATTCTCTATAAATTCGAACTTCAATTCTACTTCCAATAGAACTTTTATGCATATGCCTTATAAAAACTTATTCTACTTCCAATAGAACTTCTAATCATATGTCTTACCTATAAATTCGAACTCTTCTTCTCTATAAATTCGAACACATATTCTACTTCTAATATGTTAAATGATATTTTATATTTATTAATGTTTAAAATTCAAAAATTCTAGAAAATTAGAAAAATAGATTGAGACGATCTTAGAGCGCCACATAAACTCCCGCGTACCCTCCTTTATATATATATATTGACTATAACATAATAAAATATAAATATGTAAATGTAAAACGAAGAAAAATGATTAAAATATCTTAGAAATCAAAATACCAAAGATTCTTCATTCATCACCCAACATAAATAGCATATTTTATGACTTATAACACATGTGATGTGTTAACCTAGTGGTAAGCCGATGTGCAAATGAACCTGAAAACCTAGGTTCGATTCTCATGAGCAACAATTTTTTGAAAAAAAATTAATCCAAGTGGATTAAAATGTGACATGTTGTGATATTATATATATAATAATATAATAGATTTTCAAAAATATTATCCATAAAATAAATATTATAAATTTAAGATTTTGTATTATTTTTCAATTTTTTTTAAAAAAAATCAATTTTTAAATTTTGTTTCTTACTTTTTTTTTGAAAATAAATTGTTTAATATAATAATTAAAGACTGAAATACCCTTACTTTGACTAACAGTAACGGTCAAAATTAGCTTGAAATCGTTAAAGGGGTGCAAATTGTAGCGGGATTGAAACAATCGGGATGCAAATTGCAATTGTTTGAATAGTAGGCACCAAAGTGAATTTTCGTCTAAGTATAGGGGTGCAAAGTGCAATTAAGTCAAACATAAATGCATTGTAAGTTTGTAACTTTGCTCCATTCAATAGACTCTCACCTTTATTACTTTATCACATGCAAGCCCAGATGTAAGTGCTCAAATTTCTAATGAAAGCACACTACAATTATGTCAAAAAAATAAAAGCACACTACAAGCAACATGTGGGGCGCAATTTGTACCCAATACCCTATTATAATTGGATCACAAATGAGCACAGAGATGAAAATATGAGTAAGTTTCACAAATGACAAATGAAAGTGCATCAAAAACATCATTTATGAGAACCAAAATAAAAGTTACATGTTGGATTGGAATATATAACCAGCAACCAACTGTTGTTATCATGAACTTCATGAGATCCTATTTGAGCCAATTTTGAACATGCCACTAGCTGAGGAAATTTATGTTGAAGATTAACAAAAAAAAATGGAATCTGGTACAGATTCAGCTTCTTAGGTATCTATGAAGCTGTAGCTGAAAAAAATGAGAAAGACGGTTGGATTTCAGAATATTATTGATAAGGCTCGAGTCTGTCAAGTAGATAACAACAGATGCAAGAGAAAGAGGGCTCGTATCATTTACATTGTATTGCTTTAACTGGAGGTTCATCCTGTGGTTTCATGGCTGGAAATAATAGAACTTCCTGTTAATCAAAACATACAAAAGAGTAAGGTACAAAAGGAGGCAAACATAAAGGTTAGTTACTTGTTTAATTAACATACCTTGATATTTTGTGAATCTGTTAGCAACATTGCAAGCCGATCAATTCCCATTCCCCACCCACCTGTCGGAGGTAGTCCATATTCAAGAGCTGTGCAGAATGTTTCATCCAAGGCCATCGCTTCATCGTCACCTGATTGACGATCCTGAGATAAAAAACGAGTAAGAACAAAAATTCCAGGTATTAGTAATAAAAATAAGCTATATGATGTGTAATACCTTTAGTTGGTCCGCAAACCGCTGACGCTGTACCACAGGATCATTCAGCTCCGTGTAAGCATTGCAAAGCTGCAAAGTTATTTCAGAAAAAAATGAAAGTGTACATTAACAAAACTTTTTATTTAAATTTTTCTAGAACAATAGGGATAGGCATAGTGCATAAACAGGTATCACATACTTCATGTTTGTTGACAAATAATTCAAACCGTTCAGTCAAGCCTGGCTTGGATCTATGCCACTTTGCTAGTGGACTCATTATCTCAGGTTGATTTATGATGAAAGCAGGGTTCACACAAGTCTCCTCCAGAAAGTGCCCCACAAGCTGCCAAAAGGAAGATATGTTGACAGTTATACATCTAATCATACCCCAAAAAAAATTCAACAAATTATTTCCAATTGATAAGGAACTAGAGACATGAAAATTGCACAGCAGTATACGTACTAGGATGCTTCATGCAGCTTATTAAGTCTACACTGGGGTAATATGACATGTTTTTTTTACAATTAAGCAAGAAAATTCCATTCCAGACCATAAGGCCAACCTCATATCAGCCAAATGAGAAATATATATAAGTTAGTAATTTACCCCAATCAGTAAAATAATACAAGTCAAATTTTGCATACATGCATGGTATATAAATATGGTTAATCGGAAAATATCAGAAACATTTACCTTATCCAACAAACGAGCAGTTGTTAGAGGAGGCGCGCATTTGATCTCAAACTTTGTGCACGCCTCAGCTAAATATTTGTTTGCGTCATCGCTAGCGAGGTCCTTAGGAATGTTCAGACCAGCCATCTTCTCCAAGTCTTCAATCATATCAATCCTCCTGCAGAAGTTAAAAACTAGTAAGCATTTGTATACTCACTTCAATTCAGAAAGTAACAAAAACTTTTTATTTATCAGTTCCAAAACCTGAAAGGGGGAGTGAAGTCTATTTCAATTGCTTCATTCTCTAAGCCATTTGAATGATATCTAACTTTATAACCTCCTGTTAGCTCCTTGACCATTCCTGTTTAGTATTTGCCAAGAAGCAACAGAACAAATAACGTTTAAAAATTTGAAAGTGTCTGCAAGAGAATAAATTTAATGTAACTTACCACTCAACATTTCTTCTGTCATCTCCATCAGATCATTGTAGTCTGCATAAGCCATATAGAACTCGCATGTAGTGAACTCGGGATTATGTGTTAAGTCAATCCCTTCATTTCTGAACTGTTTCCCAATTTCATAGACACGGTTGAAACCGCCAACAACGATTTGCTTCAGATAAAGCTCAGGTGCTATACGCATAAAAAGCCTCATGTTCAGTTCATTGTGATGGGTCACAAATGGACGTGCAGCTGCTCCTCCAGCAATAATGTTCATCATAGGTGTTTCAACCTTAAAGAAAAATTTACCAATTAACCGTGACAAGGAAACAAAATAGTGCAAGAATAAAGATAGCCATCAAAGAAACAGTACTGAAATGGGCAAGCAACATACCTCCAGAAAATTTAGATTGTTAAGGAATCGTCTAACAAAAGAAATGACATTCGCACGGGTCTTGAATATGTGTCGCACCTCTGGGTTCAACATCAAATCCAGATATCGGTGACGATATCTAGTTTCCTGTCATGAAAGACAATAATCTAAAAAAGAGAAAGAGGAACATGGAGGGAGACAATAGACATACAGAGGGTCTGAGTTATTATTGTACCTGATCCTTTAAAACATAAGTTTCAGGGTTTCTGCCACTTCCCGGGATCCATGCATCAATTTTCTGTACAGCAAGTATAAGTTATGTAGTCATTGAAATATTCAAAACAGTGATCAAGTGAAGAAATATTTCTTACCTTCACACTTTCATTATCAGAACTAGTGGCAGGTTTCTGCAGTGGCATCATATGCAGGCAATGAGACAGCACTATGAATGATTTTGGGAACATACTCAGCTCCCCTCTTTTGCTTTTACCTGAAAATCGCAGAAGGAATCTTCAAAGAAAATCACTTAAATTTTACATATATTCAGCCCTCGCACTATAGATCTGTTAACTAATACGATAAAGACTGGCATAAAGTACGTAACATGAGAGCATTTTAATACAACAAAAATTTCCTGACAACTCAAAATCTAGTACCAATGTGTAGTAAAACCCTTTATCCCTGCAGTATGCTGTAAACTAGACTGTCTTACATTGCAAATTTATCGTTTCTGAATCTATCCTGAGAACCCCCAAGTTACTATCCTCGTATTAATTCTTTAAAAAGCACCCAAATTACAAGGATATAATTCACATAATATTCAATTTAGGAATTGAAAACCAGCACGTCATTATTGATAATGTGAACTTTACTAAAAACACCTCATACCTGGAAATCCAACAACCCCAACAATATCTCCACGCTTCACCCCACCATGGAACTTTGCAAATTCAGTTCCACTTAAATAAGATATACTACAATGTCACAAACATACTTCATCAATGGGATTTGCTGATTAAGTAACAACTGTAAAGAATGATGCATAGTAATCAAATATTATATCACAAACACATCTAATTCTTCTATTTGCTTGATTTAACAAGGATTAAAGTAGCAAAGGAAAACGGGAAAGTATATTATATACCTAGCATCGGTCATTAATTGGACCTTGGCACCGTCACCATGCAAATCATAGAAAAAAAGCTTTGATGATGATGACCTTTTGCTCATAATACGTCCTGTCATTTACAACAATAATATTATGAAATTTAACAAAAACAATCACCGAGTTAATATTAGAGTTGAAACTTTTACATGCCTGCCAATGATACTTCAACATTCTCTAAATGTTCCCCAGAATTTAGGCCACAATACTTCTCTACATATTCTATGACAGACATCGACACATGGAACTTGTGAGGATATGGATTTATTCCAGCTGTTTTAAGAACATCAAGTCCTTTAATCCTGTTTTCAAAATATTGCTGCAGCAAGAAAGAGTAAACACTTAAAAATTTTAATTTAATAATCAAAACAAATATATTAAGACGTACGACTTCATAGAATGAATACTTAAGTTTATTCTAATTTTAATAGAAAGGATTTAAGGCATCCACTAGGATTTCATACATATCTTAAGATGTAGAAATATATATATATATATATATAGAGAGAGAGAGCCTATATTATATATATATATATATATATTAGAAATATTAATCTTTTAGCTAAGGAACCCATATTTAATCAATATGACCTGAAGACCGTATTGTTGCTCGTGCCAATAAGGAACCCAAAAATCAAGTTACAAATTATTTTAACATGGCATTCATTATGCGCAGAAAATAATGCAATACTACTACATACCGTCGGGTCCATGTCATCATCATCAGCTGCCAAGGACTTCTGTACATTAGAGCTCTGCATGGCAGCAACCTTGTACAAATAAAAAAAATTTGATAAGGAATATAAAACTTGCTAATCTTCTACAACATTACAACTCGGCAACACAAGAACCACTGTAATTGTAGTTCATCAAATTAGATATAAATCCATCAAATTAGATATAAATCCATCAAATTATCTCATAGGACCCAAGAATTAGGAACGCACCTTTTTTGCCTTTTTGTCTTGTTTGCGCCGCCATTCCTCCTCTTTCTGCTTATTCTTCAATTCTTTCTTAAATGCACTGGCAATATTAAAATTGTATTATTTTAAAAGCTATATAACAGATAAATGATGAACGCTGATAATGTGCATGTTTGGCAAATAAGTGGTTATTTTTTTTGGCAAATAAGTGCTTATTTCATAAGCATAAGCACTTAATTGCCAAAAAAAATAAACACTTATTTGCCAAAAAAAATCACATTTTGATAAATTTTTTTGGATATAAGTATTTAATGGGTCTTTGACATTGCTTATTTATAGAAGAAAATATTTTTTTTCAGAAAAAAATGGGAAAAAAGTACATATTTACATACTTATTTCCCTACACAAACATGCTGGTTAGGCAGTGTGTGAGCGAATGCAATAAGGTTGGTTAGAGTGTTACTTCTTGCTCAGAGCTCCGGCTTGTGGCTGAGAAGTAGAATTGCCAACGGATAGACCGGCCACAGCTTTGGATGCTTCTTCAATTGTTGTATCCATATTTATAGACAGGCGTAGTGGACAAATCTACATTTAGAAATAATACGAGAAACAATATAAGAAGATAATTTGACTAAAAGAAAGTTAGAAACATAAACTGGAATACACATAACCAACATTCCACATACTCTCCCCATATTCCATAAGAAGAAAACATTTACTTGGAGCAACATATAATTTGTACTGGCTGAAAATAATATTGTCTAGCACATAAGGTTAAAATTAAAAATCAAAAAACATAAGGTATGATTATTTTGGTCAAGGCACTAATCAAAATCACATTAATTATCAAATGATTTTTAACAATCAAAAGGATCTAATAGCTCGGACCCAGTGCTAGGCCTAGGGCACACAATAAGAAAAATCGAGTGGCTTAATATCAATAATGAACTGCAGAATTTTACTTATCAATCCACTTTACAATTACATATGCGGAGAGAGAAGCATACTTAGTGTGTGTGTGTGTGTGAGAGAGAGAGAGAGAAGCATACTTGGAGAGAGACAGAGAGAGAGAGAGAGAGAGAGAGAGAGAGAGAGAGAGAGAGTTAAAATGGCGTCTATATGCGAGTGCTGCGGCGAGAGAGAGAACGAATATGTTTAGGGGTTTTATTTATGCAGGAGGAATAAATGGGCTTGTGGAATTTAACTGGACAGACAATTTAACTGGGCTTGTGGAATTATACAACGTTTTATAAGTCAGTTGGGGCTTGGGGGTAGGGATGGCAAAAAAAACCGATCCGATGGATACCCGATCCAATTCGACCCGATTGGATCTTATCGAACCCGATTTTTTGGATTTGGATTTGGATTTGGATTTGATTTTTAAACCCAAAAGAGTTTGGATTTGGATTTGGATATTAGCTATATCCAACCCGATCCAAACCCGAAACTCGAAAACCCGATCCAAACCCGATCCAAACCCGAAACCCGAAAAAAACCCGATATATATACATATATAAATTATACTATATATATATATGGGTTAGGCTCCAGAGAGAACACCCTTAAAAAGAGAACGAGAGAACACATCATCTAACCATTGAATCTATTAGATCTAATGGTCCCGCCAACAACACCCAATACAAAAAAGTCTTATAATTTTACCCTCTATCCATTGATTAAAAAAAAATTTAAAAAAAAAAATTTAAAAAAAATAATAATGATGATGATGTCACTGTGACGTCACAACAGGTTTTTAAATTTTTTTAAAAAAAAAAATTTTAATTTTTTTTTATGAATGGATAAAGACTAGAATTATAAGACTTTTTTGTATTGGGTGCCCCTGGCGGGGCCATTAGATTTAATAGATTCAATGGTTAGATGATGTGTTCTCTCGTTCTCTTTTTAAGGGTGTTCTCTCTAGAACCTTGGCCTATATATATATATATATATATATATATTATAATTTATTCCTTAAAAATAAATACCCGTTACTTAGTTACACTAGGTAATTTTGTTCAGGCAATTTTGATACACATGCTGTGCTACTATGAAATTTCTTAGTTAAGGCAATTTTGATACACATGATGTGCTACTGATAGTCTTCTAGTCTACACTCTGCCTATGTGGATATTTATTTGCAATTGTATTTTAATTTTTATGTCTTTAGATATTAATAGTGGTGTACCTTGGACTTATTTATTTTCATGTCTATGAAATCTAGATATTTATTTGCTATTGTAATTTTAATTTTTATGAAATTTAGATTAAAAAAATATTACTACTTTTTTACAAATAATTAAAATTTTCGGGTTTGGATAAAACCCGAACCCGATCCAAACCCGGTGGATCGGGTTTGGATTTTGAATTTCCAAATCCATTTGGATTTGGATTGGATTTGGATTTGGGTTAAGGATTCGGGTTTGGATTTGGATATCACAGATATCCAACCCGATCCAACCCGTTGCCATCCCTACTTGGGGGCTACAATTTTACTCCCTCGACTTATAATTTAAGTGTTTTGACTCCATTCATTCGGAAAACTTGTTTTCAGAATAAGTCAACTTATTTTAAGATAAATTTAGGGGCCGTTTGGGAAATCTTAAAATAAGTTACTTAACACTTATATGAAGTAAGTAACTTATATGAAGTAAGTAATAAGTGACTTACAACTTATATTTTCGTGTTTGGGTGTTTAACTTATAAGTTGGTAAAATATTTATTAAATTAAATTTAAAAATATTAATTATTTAATATAATAATCCCAGTACATGCATATGACATTTATAAATATAAATGTAAAAATATAAAATATTAAACAAGTTAAAAAATCAAGTAATACGAAATAAGTTGGAAAAAAGTACGTCATTACTAACTTATCACTTATCAACTTATTTGGCAAAATAAATCCATTCTACTTGTGCACGCAAATGGTCCGAAATAAGTTGAAACGAACTTATCCTCAGATAAGTCCATTTTTCTCCGATGCCAAACACGCTCTTAGAAATTCTTAACTTTCCAACTTATTTTTGCAACTTATTGAATCTCAACCATATATTAAGTACTTGTATAAACAAATATTATCAAAATATAAAATTTTTATCCGAAAATAAGTCAATAAATCCATTATAAAAGTTAAGCCAAACATGTCATATGTTATTTTGTTCACGCGTACGAGACGTATATTGTAAAGAAAATTGATTTTACGATTCCATTAAGGGTTTTTAATCTATGTGAACGATACATATCTAGATAGTAAAATTGATCTCTTTTACTTTTGTGTCTTTATATATTTAAATTTTAATAAATGTTACTCCCTCCGTTCCAATGAATTCTTTACACTTACTATTTTGGGTCGTTCCATTCATTTCTTTACATTCCCAAAATAGTAAGTTTTAACACTATTACACTCACTACTTCACTTATTTTAACAATACTTTACACTATTACACCCACTACTTCACTTATTTTAACAATAAAATCACTATTACACCCACTACTTCACTTATTTTAACAATAAAATCACTATTATATTCACTACTTCATTTATTTTAACAATATTACACCCACTTTATACCCACTTGTCTTGTACTCCGTGCCCACCAGGAACGTAAAGATCCCAGTGGGACGGACAGAGTAAATCAAATGGTAATCAAAGAATTATAATTTCTTCTATTTTAACTAATTTCTAAATTATATAAATAAAACATACATTTTACATTTTTAATGACTAATTTTGAAAGTTTTAGTTCTGTATGATGATTGAAAAAAATTTAAATTATATTACGGGTTAAAATTAATATTAAAAAAAATCATAATATATTACAATTGAATATATACATTAATGCCCTTATTGTTAGTATAAAATCATTAGCTAATAAATTTGTTGGTACGTTACTCCGCAACAATGATCAATGGTAGTATACGAATTATTACCTCTTTACTATAGAAGAAGGAAGTATAAAAAAATGTATGAGAAAGTCCTAATTATATTTATATTTCTTATAATAAGGTTTTGCCCAATATAATTATTTGTCAATGATTTAATTTTGTCTTCATAATTTTAAAATTTTCACTGATAGTAATAATAATTTTCATATACAAAATAGTTTAGAAAAAAGCATGATATTCACTATATACGTGTTTCGTGTTTCATATGTGACAAATAAGAAATTTTTTTAACACATGTATATCTTTGAGACCACGATCTTAACTATTGATTTTGATATTAGCGAGATATTTGGGAGTTTATTAACATAATACTTTAATTGATAATAATCATCCTAATAGTAAATAATATTTATTCATTTATACTTTGAAAAAAATATTTTAGATGTTCAAGAATATTTAAAATATTAACAAAATAATTCTTACAAATATTTAGAGGTTATAAATGTATAAGAACATTGAAATTATAATTGATGAATTGATAGGAAAATGTGTAAATAACTTTTAATTGATAATTTTGAAAAAATTAAAGAAGTCGTCAATTTGTAATTTCTTATTGTTTAAATTCATCCATGAAAAATAGTAAATTCAACTTTTAAGACAAAAGAAAGAATAATAGGGATGATCTTATTCGTTGAAGATACTATTTGAAAAATAAAATCAAACTATAAATAAAAAATTGTTTAAATGCGCATACATTTATTATTAGTGCTAAAGAATTTATTTAGTTAGAGAAACATAAACAAAAATTATTAAATAATTAAAACATAACGTAATTCGTTAAAATTTTCAAAGGATGAATACAACAACGCGGTTCTAGCACTTATAAATCTTCTTCTTCTATATTAAAGGTTTCTCGTCGTCGCCTAACGGCGACATATCGCATTTTAAACATTATACAATTGAAATTATATATTAAAAAAATTGAATACAACATATATACAACCCTCTAATTAAAATTAAATTTATAATTTATAAGACCAAAACATATATATAATCTACAAAAGAAGTAAATAATTTTATTAAAGATACCATTTATTTTTTTAATATTATACACTGAAAAATACAACCAAGAATAAAGTAGAATGGACAAAAATCCATTTTAAAGGTTAAGTAACTTTGAAATTTATGGATCAAATTATTGATCACCCTCCAAGTAAAGTACATATAAATTTTTAAGAATATAAAATTTTATATCACACACTATAATGACACCATAATTATACAATGAAAAGAAAAATATATTAAAAAATATATGAGAAACTATTCAGTTAAAGGTTTCTCGTTGTCGCCTAACGATGAAACATCGCATTTTATGCATTGTACAGTTATGGTACCATGTAAAAAGATTAAATTATCATACACCCCATATTTTTTTTTTGCCACATTGATTCTATTATTTTAATATATGTTCTGATACATGCGATAGGGGAGAATCGAACCTTGGTGGTTCAACAAGGCATAGTCCTCATACACCCCATATTAAATTCAAGCATATTTAAATATTGTTCATCCGCATAAAAATAAAAATAAATATATATTGAAAATAAATATATAATTACTCATAAATAAAGATTATTCGGCGTCGCCTAACGGCGACGTCTCGCATTTTGAACATTACTAATTGAATATTCAAACAAAAACAAATGTGATAACTACACATCCTGCTTTAAATTCAAGTAGATCTATAATTTACAGGACATAAACATATTGACAATTCACAAAAAATGATAAATAATTTCATTTAAGATTATAAAAAATATATAATATCACATATCACATAAACATTATACAATTGAAAAAACAACCATAAATAAAGTAAAATATTATAATTTATAAGATAAATATATATTCTACTAACCACCATGAAACTCAAACACATCTGAACCCAAATTTCCCGGTGACATATCAATCCTACAACGTCCAAACCCCTTTGAGTTGTTTTATGAGTCCACCTGTCACTACAACACAATTTCAACCTGAATTAATCGCACCTCAAATGTTCGATGGAAGTCCGAAGTCACATATGTCGACTTCCAATGCTATTCATGATAACTATCACCGGATGGAGGATAAATACACTGAAATGATCCAAATTCTTGAGAAGATGGGGAAGAGCCTTGCAGAATCGTCAAAAATACTTAAGGGGATTTCCTCAAAGCCAGTAAGTCAGTCTTCTCATATGTTGAATCATGTTGCAAATGTTGATAACCTGGATGGTAATGGTGTACTAGAGAAAACATTGGATAGTGAAAGTGAGATTCTAAGCCAAATAGTTGATTTTAGTGTACAAAAATTAGAGTCTAAAGGAAGAAATAGAAGTAATGACGGAATGCTAGCGGTGAACAATGTTTGTGTTGTGGTTGATACTGTTGAGGTGGGTTTTGAGAATAAAGAGGAAAAGAGTGCTGAAGAAATTGAGGATGATGTGGATAATGATAGTAAAGATGAGTCAAACAGGACATTGAATGATGATATTATGCTAGTTAATATTGAAGAAAGTAGAGTTTTAAAATCTGGAGTTTCATTAGGTTTAAGCTCTTTTGATGAGGAGATATCAATTGATAAAGGTGGAGGCAAAGGAGGGAAGGTTTCAGTTATTAGTTATTTAAAATAGGAGATGAAAGATTATGATATGAGTTTGATTGGAAATGAAAATACTTCTGGAGAAGGTGAGAATATTGGGGATCAAAGTGGTGAGGAGGATCCTTACATGTTGCCAATGTCTAATGATAATTTTCCAAGACAATGGATACTAAAGGAGAAATTTGAAATTGATGAACAAGTGATCTTCAAAGCTATTAAAGTTGAGAATGAGACATGTCAAGTTTTGCAACCTGTGTCGGTTGGAAAATCAGCTCCATGTGAAGCTAATATAGCACAAGAAAAGTGTTTTAAAAATAAAAATGCAGTTGGATATTGGGAGTTTACTAGAGCGAATAATGAGGCTTTCATTGACCAAGTAACTATCAAAGAGCTCACAATAGCTACAACTGTTGGTATTTGGGATAATCAGTTTAACAATGTTGGTAAAGAAATGTTGCTTATCTTTGATCCAGGTGGTTTCGATCAGGAGCAACAATTATCATATGTAGTTGAAGAGGTGAAGGAATTGAGGGAAGGGATTAAAAGTGAAAATGGCATTGAAGGTGTTAGTGCTGAACATGGTAGTGGAAGGAAGATTACAAATGATTGTTCCCATTTTGTAACTCGGATTGGAGACTTGAAATCTATCAAAAAGATCTATGAAGAGGTGAAGGAATTGAGAGAAGGGATTAAAAGTGAAAATGGCATTGAAGGTGTTAGTGCTGAACATGGTAGTGGAAGGAAGATTACAAATGATTGTTCCCATTTTGTAACTCGGATTGGAGACTTGAAATCTATCAAAAAGATCTATGAAGAGGTGAAGGAATTGAGGGAAGGGATTAAAAGTGAAAATGGCATTGAAGGTGTTAGTGCTGAACATGGTAGTGGAAGGAAGATTACAAATGATTGTTCCCATTTTGTAACTCGGATTGGAGACTTGAAATCTATCAAAAAGATCTATGATAAAATGTGTGACACATACCTCTGTTCCTGGAATTTAACGATTACTCATCATAGCAAAATGAGAAACATGGAATCGGCTCATTTATTGTTTGATGATAGTTTAGGTAAGAAATTTGTGCCTGAGAAGGAGGTGTGTTTTGAATCCAATAGCATAATGTTATTAAGTATTCTTAATGTTGGTAGTCATGGAGACATGAAAGGAAATGGTGGAAAGAGGTGGGTTGTTGTGAACATAAAGGTAAGTGATAGTCATGTAGTTGCTGAGACCTCATGTCAGGTCTGGATTGTGACAAATGTAGGGACATTTGCATCTGATGCTAGGGTTCACCGCCCTCAAAATGATGCGATAATGATGTCGAGTATGCACTGTAGTAGGAGGAGGAAGCCTGAGGATAGTTTACAGAAATCAGACACTACTAACTTCAAGAATATGGAATTAGATGGACAATCTGATACATTTCTGCAGGTATATGCAATTTCATTCAAAAGTCGAGATGGTTCCAACAATAGAAATCTAATCAAGAAGCATGTGCATGAGAACATTTGTTTTCAGCCAAATGGTTTAATTTTCTTAAGTAAATTTTGTGCTTGTAGCTTTGATGATAACTCTAGGATGAGAGATAGAGTTATGAGAAGGATAATGATGATGGGTATGGGATATGTTGAGACTCTTCTTGTAGCCAGCGGGGACCCTGATATTGATCAGGAGCCCATAAGTGGGAAATTACATGAGCTAAATTTTAAAAGCAAGCCATATGGGTTAGTTTACCTTCTTGGGATGTCTGAAGTATGGTGGATGCAGATTGAAATTCGGGTTGACTCCATAAAGGTGTCTGGGAGCACAAAATCAGAAAGTTATAGGCTAGTAGGACAGTTTCGAGGAAAAACTGAATTAGCATCAGCTACAATTTTCTTGGGTTCTCACCTCCCTTTTAGATATACATTTGTTGAATACAATTCTCAAAAATGATGCAGTAATTGCGAAATGCTTGTGTTATTTTGTGATCATTTGGAGAAAAGAAATGAAAATGTAAAGTAGCAGAAACAAACGCAATCTCTCGTTGAGTTAACAGTTGAACATCATTAGACACAATATGCACTGGAAGTGCAGAGTACATTGAGTAACAACCATGATAGTTGACAGGCTGGCCATCTCTAACTGATTCGGTTAGAGATAGAGATACAGACATTTGTGTGTATAAGCAAGAACAACAACAAGTACAGATGAAGATACAAGATGAGGATAGATGAGGATACACGATGAGGATAGATGAGTGTTGTTGATTATCGAAATTGATCACATAACAACGACGATGAATGCACAATGATCATAGGACAGATGTATATAGAAATAATGACAAACTTTGCAAGATAAAATCAATAAAACTCATTGAGGAGTTTCATCAAATAGATAGAAAGCAAGTTGGTAGAGAACAAATCGTAGAGTACAAAACATGAGAATGATGCCATGAATTCTCAACGATATACACAACAACAATAAGAACGAAAAAAGATATGTTTTTGATAATGATCGATCAACAACGATCAGAGACAGATGATAACAGTGATTTTTATGAACGAAATACAAACAGAGATGAACAGAATTGAGCTTAC
The DNA here is from genome assembly GCA_037693485.1 of Kitagawia praeruptora. Lineage (NCBI taxonomy): Eukaryota > Viridiplantae > Streptophyta > Magnoliopsida > Apiales > Apiaceae > Kitagawia > Kitagawia praeruptora. The sequence goes on along the minus strand of CM075348.1, from coordinate 48,572,693 downwards.
GAAATCGAAGCTTTGATGGCAGAGTGAAGTAGTTACAGCAATCGCAAGTTAACAAGACACAAACACGATGAACACGAACAGTGCATCCTCTATAGCGAGATCGAAAGAACAATTTGATGCCTTGAAGATCAGGCTCGTTGTAGCAGCGGAGAGAACAAATCGATGTGTAAGAAATTAACAAAGGCAGTAACCGCCATTAACATGCACAGATAAAGCTTGGACACAGCAGCGGAATAACAATCGTAAGCAGCGGAAAATGACGCCTCGAAGATTGGAGGCTCTGATACCATGACAGAATTATCATAGCAGCAAAGTAAGCTCCATAACAATGGAGATAGAATTAGCAATGTATATAAAACTAGAGAGAAGACTATATAAAACTGTATGTATTATAACTAAATTGTATGTAATGTCTACATTGTGAATAAGCAAGATTGTTACAACTGAATGTAAAGGACTGTATTTATAGACATAATCTTGACAGTAACTTTCTATCTTGACAGTAACTTTCTATCTTGACAGCAACTTTCTATTATTATTGACAGCAACTTGGTATATCTCAACAATAGTCCTTGCCAAATATATGACCATCTTCAGTAATCTCAAGAAAGACAATGGCCATAATGTTTGTACAGCCTTCGTAGCATCTTCATATAAATCTTTATTTTCACCTATGTCAGTACTACTGAATAATTGCAGATTCTCTAGTGTTTATGTATTTGAATGTTGTGCGAGAGTGCTGTTTACCAAGTCCATAATATTTGGTCTCTCTCTCTTCACCTAGTCATACAAGAGGTCATCCAATAAGAAGTTTCCATCGAATGACTTGCTTCCATAGAACTGTCCTGCAATCAAATATTGAAATAGCCATAAACGCTCTCTTCGAACGAGCCTCGGTAAGACAGAATTTCTTAAGACCAAATAACCACTTCGGAAACATCGTCCAACCGTAAGAGGAACAAGTCTTTGTTGTTTGGATTCTGATGTTGTTTTGACGTTGTGCCTGTTAGTTTGATCGTTTCAAATGTTTAACAATGCTTATCGTGAATTTCATGCTATGCGTTGGCTTTTGAGAGTCTCGGAAAAAAAAAATTGTTCATTTTTTTTAATGAAAATGTAAAATTAAACTCGTGATCTTTTTTCTGAAGGAAAACATAGTCTAACACACAAATACTTAAAATTAATACCGGTTAAATGAGAAAAAGATCACTTAATTCAGGCGCAAGATAGGTCATCAAATTCAATGTTAGAAACTGTTAAAATTGATGTGGATTGCTGATGTGACTGTTTAATAGCCAAAATATCATTCAACTCATACCCAACTTGCAGTGGATCATCCGACTCTAAAAACTTGCAATCAAGTCATTGAATTATTGATTTGTTTTATCTTTTCAAATAAAATACATGTTTTGATAATTTTTTTTATTAATTTATAAGGTTATAATAATTTAAAAAGCATGTAGTTTGTATAAAAATAATAAGATAATTATTTGTAAGAAGTTTTATATAGATATGAAATCATATTAATAACTTAATCTAACAAAAATTAGATCTCTAAATAAGTTATAATGATATATTTCCCTAAAATGATGTATTTGATAAAAATAATTAAAACTAATAAGAAAACTAATTTACATACACTAGTCGTGTAATTGTTAAGGGATGACGGGTGTCGAAACCACTAAAAATAATTTGTACTCAGAATAATTGTGTATAGTAGTGAGTAAGGTCGACAAAATATGTGAAATAATCTAGCCTAATCAAATAGCCTAAGAAATTATCTCAGTGATAATATAACAATTAATCGTTGATACAAAAACAATGTAATCTTTCAAGCAATTTTATAAAATACAACACTCAATCAATTCGAGCACTATAAACACATTAATATATCAAAATGTAAGGAAATATGATACTAAATATATACTATTTACACATTTTAGAAATATATGCATAGCTTTGATGATTTTATATAGTAACAATTAAAACTTAGAGAGTGTTACAATCTGGGAATCAAAAATGATTCTCAGCTGCTCTTTCTTAGAAAGTCTTGGAAGTTTGCTCTTTGATCTGAAAATTACAATTGCAAAAACTTACTGTTAAGAATGAAAGATAATGACTTTATAATACAGCCATGGCAGCGGATTGTCTCTTTCCTGATTTGGGAGTTGCAAAGTTGGAGGACCACAACATCTTTCTGGTGCACTCTGTCCTTTCTTTCATCTCAGCCACATAACTTTCAGTGTGCTCTCCAAGTTAAATTGTAGGCTCGACACATGTCCTTGTTATATTTGACTTATTTTTGTCAAAAATAAAATAAAATAAATAAAATACATTATTTATGTATTTGAAAGTTGCAAATATTGTTTATGTGGATAATACATGTGTAAGTTAAATTGGGAGTTACGAATATTAAATGTGGGAGTTACAAAGTTTATATTGAGAGTTACACATCTCATAAAATAGGAGTTACACATTTTATAATAATTACATGGAATATATTATGGGGCAGTTACAATGTAAAGTGGTGGAAGATTTGTTGAAGTAGCCTATAAATAGAGAAGCAATTCTAATGGAATAAGCACATAAATATACAAGAGCTTGTTCTCAACAATTGCTGGAACCCCTTTATAATATCTAAATCTTTTATCTTTTAATATAGACATCATAAAACACTTCATTGGTATCAGAGCTAGGGGGATTATTTTCTTTTTACACGGACTGGATCAGAGTTGTTTTAGTGTTTTTGGCCTTCTCTTCGCGTGGTTTTTGGTTCCTGCCCTCTGAGCCTGTGTCGTTGACTCGTTGGTGTCTTGCCTTTTTGGCAAATATATCCACCTTTATTTTTCTTTTGCATTTTATAAGTTTTTTTCTTGGCAACAATTTTTTTGTTGTTTTGTCTTTCCTGGTATGCATCTTACTCTTTGATTTCTTGATTGTTTCTCCTGACCACTAGATAAGTTTTTTTTCTTGCCTTGTTTTTTTTAATAGCAGCCTATTTTACTTTTGTGTTAGGTGCCTTGATTCTTTTATCCGTGTATTGTTTTTGGGTAAAGTAGATTGCACATATTTATTTATTCGATATGCATGTATAATTTTGTTGATTGATTCTTGTTTTAGAGGTAAATATTTGTTTTTCATGTTTGATAATACTTCTTATTGCCTAGTTCCATTTATTCGAGGGTTTTTTTTTCGTGCCATGTTCTGTTTTTTTTTTTGTAATCAGCCCTTCTTGCCTGCTTGCATAGTATGATTCTGGTAGTTATTTCAAGTTTGCCTATATTGTTTTCGGAGTTTTGTGTTGTTTTTTTTTGTATTATTTGTTTATAGTTTTGTTGATCGTTTAGCATGGTAAATAAATTTATTATGCATGAATCAAAAATTATTGTTAAAAAAATGATGATGTTTTACGGGAGAAAATTTCTAGTGAAACTCTAAAAATTAAGGAGAGTTATAAAGTTTGTTATTAATAATTGGGTGTAAACTAAGAATTATCGTTGAAAAACACGATACTGTACTATAGTAAGACTCGGAAAGGATGGTACGAAAAAATGTGATTTTTAATGAGGGACACTTGGTTGTGTAATTGGAATATAGATTGGTGTCCAATATTATTTTTGAAAATTGAGAAGGCTCGAATTATATTAAGTGGAGCCGGAAAAAAATTGTTTTGTACAATTTGAAACTTGTCATGAAAAATGATATTGTGTAAGAAACGTTTTTTGGCTCTCAGAATAGAACAGAGAGTGGAAAGAAAATGAAAATATGTGGTAATAATTGTATTTATATTTTGTTGTTGGTGATAAAAAATAAGGAAACTTATTTTTGATTAAGAATTATTTGTTTGGTTGGATCCGTTATACGTGGTATCTTGACAGTTTTGAAATTGTCGAAAAATATTGAGTTTTTATTTGAATAGGAAATGCTCTGAATATTGAGCACGTGAAAGAGGAATTTTTTTTCGCTCGAAATGGAGAGCACAAAAATTGAAATTTACGAAATGTATATTAAAGAAACAAGTATTTTTAAATACGCGTTGAACAAGATCGATCAAGAATAATGAATCGGATCTGAATATTGGTAATGAATCATTTTGAGTGGATGAATAACTATTATGTATATAATAGTGAACTTTTTTTGTAGCGAGGGAACGAATTGTTCTCACGCATTGGAGTTACTCTACCACTGATAAGTTATTTTTAAGAACCAAGAAATTGAAAGTTTTAACTCATGGAATATTACCATGGGATGTTAAATTGGGCATATATAATAGAATGTGGGAGTAGAGTGAACTACTCGAAGATAAAAAGAATTCATTGGTTGTAAATAAATTTTTGGAAAGGAAAATAAGGATGTTGATATGTTTAAAAAATTGAGGTTTGCCCAGTTGTAAGTTTTTTGAAAAATCGAGAATGAAATTAGACAATTGTGTCTATATTTTGAAAAGTGGAAGCTTACTTACAATATTATCAATAAATGTGAATGGTATTTAATGAATTAAAGGGTTATCCTTTGAATGTTGAGTTTGAACCAGAAAAGGTGTTTGAGTAAATAACTTAGTCGTTTGAGGATGTCCGACGATTAAGAATGAGGGAGAAGCGATTAATGCGAAAAGGAATCATTTATTATATACTATGCGCAAGTAGTCGGAAATTCGATGTGTCTTATGTTGTATGATTGAATGACTTGACTTGGCATGTTAGTTAGTTTTGTAAGTGGTTTGTGAAGCAATTTTTTTTGAGCCTAGTGAAAGGCTGTAAGGGAGATCATGATCATGTGCTTGAAGAGTATTGTGTAACAAATTGGTGAATCAAGCAGACGTGCTTGGAGTTTTTGTTTTATTGCGCCATATGTATCGAACGTGATCTTGGTAATTGAGAATTCAACTTCGGGATACACATTTAATTAATAATGTGGAATTGAAGTTGGAAAGGTTATATGAGACATGAATGTGTTGCAATGCACGAAGTGAAAGTGAAAATGTGTGATACATTTTACTAGTGATATGATTGTAAACTTATTAAAGAAAATATGAAGACTCTACGAAAAGTGGGAGTTAAAAGAAAATGTTTATCAAACAAGTTAGTTTGATTAGAGTTGGAAATATAAAGACTCTACAAAAAGTGGGAGTTAATGAAAACTGTTTTTGTCAAACATGTTAGTTTCAATTTTTTTGAGTCATTGAATATGGATTGTTACACACTCTCGGAAAGGTGGGAGTGACGAAATATATTTGTCAAAATAAGTCAAGTGGGAGATGTTATATTTGACTTACTTTTGTTAAATATAAAATAAAATAAAATAAATAAAATAAATTATTTATGTATTTGAAAGTTGCAAATATTGTTTATGTGGATAATACATGTGTAAGTTAAATTGGGAGTTACGAATATTAAATGTGGGAGTTACAAAGTTTATATTGAGAGTTACACATCTCATAAAATAGGAGTTACACATTTTATAATAATTACATGGAATATATTATGGGGCAGTTACAATGTAAAGGGGTGGAAGATTTGTTGAAGTAGCCTATAAATAGAGAAGCAATTCTAATGCAATAAGCACACAAATATACAAGAGCTTGTTCTCAACAATTGCTGGAACCCCTTTATAATATCTAAATTTTTTATCTTTTAATATAGACATCATAAAACACTTCAGTCCTATATACAAAATCATAGTTCATGATATTGTTACAGGTGCTACAGAGATTGTTCCCATGATATTTATTTAAAGACTTAATTGCACTTTGCACCCCTGTACTTAGGCGAAAATTCACTTTGGTGCCTACTATTCAAACAATTGCAATTTGCATCCCGATTGTTTCAATCCCGCTACAGTTTGCACCCCTTTAACGATTTCAAGCTAATTTTGACCGTGGCTGTTAGTCTAAATGAGGGTATTTCGGTCATTATACTCTACAATAATTTTTAAAATTAAATAATTTAATTACTTTTATATTTTTTAGATTTTTAGATTTACCAACATTTTATCTACAATTCACAGATTTTTTAAATATAATTTATAATTCATATTTTTATAAATATTTACATTACTAAATTCTCGTAAAATATTATTTAAATATAAACTACATTTGTTATAATTTTCAAAATATTATCCATAAAATAAATATCATAAATTTAAGATTTTGTGTTTTTTTTTCAATTTATGTTTTTTTCATTTTTTTTGAAAAAAAACAATATTTAAATTTTGTTTCTTACTTTTTTTTTTGAAAATAAATCATTTAATATAATAGTTGAAGACTGAAATACCCTTACTTTGACTAACGGTAACGGTCAAAATTAGCTTGAAATCGTTAAAGGGGTGCAAATTGTAGCGGGATTGAAACAATCGGGATGCAAATTGCAATTGTTTGAATAGTAGGCACCAAAGTGAATTTTTGCATAAGTATAGGGGTGCAAAGTGCAATTAAGTCATATTTAAATCCATCTATGAAACTGTCAGTTAGAAGTATGTCGAGAAGTCAGGAAATATAGCTTTGTTTGACTCCTCGACACAGTTCATTCTTGAGTGTGTGATAGGCTTTGTCTGAATGTGCGGCAAGAACTCTGGAGTGTGCGATAGAATAATGAATATTGAGTGTGCGACACAACATCCATCTTGAGTGTGCTACATGCAATCCAATCTTGACTCTTCGACATGGAGAGTGTTCAACATAGAAGCTTCAATCTAGAGTATGCGACATAACTGAATGTTCTATAAGATTGAGACTTCTACACGTAATCCTGGACTTCTCGACAAGGCCAGTTCATGACTCTTCTGCTTGAATAATTCTGTCTTCGACATCATTCTGACTTGGCCAATTCTTGAAATTGCATTTATTCTTCTAGGCTTTATTCTAAATCTTGAAGCATGAACTAATATGAACTTCTTCCAAAACTGTTTTATTTTAGCCTACAATGCAAGGACCAGAATACGCCAGTCTTCATGCATTAATCTCACAGAACTACTACATGTATTAATCATGAATCTATTCTAGGGAATAATTAATATAATATGAAATCTATTGTTCTCTTAGGCTTGTTAATGTGCAGGGGTGACTTATATAAGGATGAGTCGGATGACTTATATGGAACATATTTTTTATTGGCCGTTGCGAAGCGTGATTCATCGACTAATATATATACTTAAATAAAAGAGAAGCGGGAGGTGGTGATGTGACGCACATTAGATTACTCCGCTTTATTTTCTATTTATTTTAGAATTTTGTAATTTTAAATATTACTTCAAAAATAAAACTTCTTTTATTGACTTTCTAAAAGATCTTCTGAACTGATGCAAGCTCCAATATTTTTTGTGAATATTAAAAAATGAAACCTCTTATTCTAACTTTATACAATATCTCCTAAAAACAATTAGATTTTTGCAATTTTAAATTTTAATAATTAGAATTTCCTTTAATATAATAAAAAAAACTTTAAAAGGAATTCAAATTTATAGAGAAGTTAATAACATATTCAAATTTATAGAGAAATCAATAACATATTTCTAAAATAGTAAGAAATCGTCTTATATCTTAAAAACTATTATAATAAAAAATGAATCTTAAGAAATTATACACGAAAATTTAAGGATTTTGTTTTTACAATTTTGGTATTTGAAATTGATAGAGATCTCATATAAACCTAAAACAAATATCGCAGTTATGTGTTTTATCCAATATAATAAATCTCAATAGAGATTTAAGTAAATTAGAGGAACTTGAAATTGAGTAACATAATAATTTTTCTTTTCTACTTGAAAATAGATAATAAGTTGAAAAATACATACATTTTCAATATAAAAGTTACTTATGAGACCAACAGAAACTTTATGACATTGTTAGTTTTAACTAGCCTAAAAGCCCATGTGAGGCACGTGCTCGTAGTTTAATTTGTTTTTTATTTTTCATTTTATCTCTTCTAATTAAAAATTTTAGATTTAGATTTATTTGTTTTCATATAGTTTTAAAATTTTACTTTTTGATGGCGGTGTTGGTGGCAGTGTGATGATGATGGTATTAATAGTAATGTAGTCGTGGTGGTAATGGTTGTGATCTTTGTCTTGTTTAAGTTGTAGCTCAACATATTTTAGGATCAAAGGATTGTTTTCTACCATCAATTTCAATTCATAAAAAATGAAGGTATCACATATCTTTTGTGGATTCCACTATAAGACTTTATCTAGATTTTCAAGTAGACACTCTCTTAACTTTTCTTGCCATTCTTCAATAGTTTTCTATTTCTTTTATTTTTCCTTTGCTAGTATCTTCAAGCCTAGCATTATAATCTTTTCATCTTCATACGAACAATTTTCAAGCTATTTAATTTATTATACTACAAAATGTCTTAGAGTAATGATATTTACCTACCTCTACTTTCTTTTTCATGATAGAATTTCAGTTGCTTTAAGTCCTCTACTGGCATTGGTTCTGGATCTTCATCATCTGGATCATCACCAGGGTTGAACTCAGCTTCCAATTGATTTAGTTTTAGACCTAGAATAGATTTGAGAAGTTGTGAGCTTGGGTCTAGACCTCTTCTTAATATGATCATTCTTCTGACCATGAAAAAGTTATTTTCACATAAATCTCCCTTGATCACCTGATCAGGCATGTCCTTCTTTATAAGGTGAATGTTGTCAATTGACCAGTCTGCATTCCAATTGACATTGACATTTGATCAGCTTCCCGCATGTCTATTCAGTTCTTGGTACTATACTTTTCTCTAGCAGGAAAAGCATTACTGATATCAAGATGTGCAGATGACCTGTACCATGTAGATAACCTTTTCCTCCTTATTGTAGGTCTATAGGGCTTGAACACAATTCCTTGAGATTTGATCTTTTTAAGCTGTTCAAAGTTAACAACTTTGTCCTTATAGATGATACAAAGCATCCTTTTGACATTATCTACACCTTCTATCTTAATCAGTTCATCCTCTGTGCAGCATCTTTGACAATATATTCTACATTTGTAATGACAATGTATCTTTGACAATAACGGTTTTAGTTTCTGTTATGACATTGTCTTTAGCTTGTATTGTCACAGCTTCTTCATTGACATCAACTTCCTACATATTTTAATTAATTAGGAGTACGACTGATTAGCCGATCAGATATCACAAAATCAACGTTTACATAAATAGGCTTTTACTATATAGTTTAAAAATAATTGTTTAATGCTACATATATGATGTAGTTATATATTATGTATGCTCATATATTTGAAATTTAATATTTGTTAACTAAACTCTATATTTTTAATTGAATAATTTTAATACGCACTATACAGGTTCCATTTTAGAAATTTCGTTTTATTGCTAATTGAAAATTACATTGCTTACGCAATTTTAAATAAATTTTATTTTTTTACATAAAATATGAAATTTTATTATTAATATTAAGTTCTTAAAACATAATTGTTAAATGACTTAGGTTTCGACTAATTAATAATAATATCAAACATCATCAAATATTATCAATCATCCAATCTTCGATTCTTATGTTTTGTTATATAAACTCTATTTTTCAATTCGTTTACACGTGCAAGACATGAACCTCTATATTAACTCATGCAAACTGTTATATATAATTTTCATTATCTATAATTTTCATACAAGTTATATACTATACATGTTCTTATATTTATATTTTTTAAGTTAACTCTATAAACAATATAATATATATTACATATAGTCCTCTTTTTAAAAATCAAGTTTTAAACCAAAAATTTAGCTAATTTATATGTAGAATATAATTCATTATTTTATGATTTCTATTTTCAAATCCAACTATTTTTACAACTTCATAATTCGATTAATCGGTTATTATATCATGTGTAGTAATATACAATCTAGGATACTATATTTAAAATTTTATATTTCGCTAACACTTCTACGCATTTTATTCTAATACACTGTTATATAGTACTATGTATATATTTTCTTAATTATAGTATCGTCTTATAACTCATAGCCTATTTTGAGAAAGAACTTCTCCAATTGCTCTTCAGATGCAGGTGGTGAGTACGTAGCTTTCACCCAGACCCAAGTTTGCTCCTAGAGCGCCATTCACAACGTCTCTGTTAATGGTGTATTCCACTCCATTAATCTTGAAATTTATGTTCTCTGCGCTCTTTGCTCCTACCAGTGTAGCAGTGCTCCAAAGTTCGTCAAGCTTTTGCCTAATGAGTTTGCAGCCACCAATAAAAGCTTGATTCAAGTACGAGTTGTTGATAAAAGCAACCATAAACTCAATCCCTGGGCCTGCATCTCCAACAGATGCTATTGTTGGGCACCCATTTTTAGGTTAAGAAATTAAAAGGAGATTTAGGTTTAAGAGAGAAAAATAGCTTTAGAATATGAGAGATTTGTGTGTAACTGTGTATATGATTGAATGTAATTAAATATATTCGAATAAATGATTGTGAGCGATTTTTGTTTAGCAGTTAATGCAATACGCACTGTCACTGCGGTAAAAAGGGTGTATGCTGTCATGGTTGAATAGTAACCGTTGAATCTTGACAACATTGACCCTTGACAACATCCTTATGACAGTAACCTGCGCGCTAAAATAAACCAAACACAAACAACCTTGATAGTACCAGTAATTCATATCATATGATAGTAAAGTATTTACGTGACAGTAAGGTATACGGCACTGTCAGGACGGATACTGTCATAGAGATCACAATAGCAATTTGTGACAGTAAGGTCTTTGACAGTAAGGGTGGCGCAATACCACGCTGTCTCATAAATAATAAAAATTAAATACAAAATCACTCAACATTTGACAGTGCCCAACCTTAATTGACAATATAAGATATATGACAGTATGCAACCTTAGTGTTACTGTCACACAATAAGTGTGCTGTCAATTAAGCTACACAGTATGATTCATATACATGACAATATACCCAAATCACACCGTCATTGACAATAAACATTTTCGAAACTTAGAAAATAGTTACCACAATGCTTCTTTCAGAAATTGTGTAGACAAATCAGAAAGATATCATCATAAAATGTATGTGAATTTTATCAAAACACCTCAAAGGCCATAAAATCACACAATTTTCATCTACATAATGTTTAAATCAAATAAGCAGACTATGTGAACTAATTAACAAGGTAAATTCAACATACCTAACTCACTTACCAAACCAGTAAAAGTATTTTCATCCAATGGCTTTGTGAGTATGTCTAAAATTTGCATTTGAATTCGAACATGATGCAATTCAATGATCCCTTTTTCAACTTTCTCTCTAATGAAATGATGTCTGATTTAACGTGCTTAGTAGAGGAGTGATTGACAGGGTTCTTGGTAATTGCAATGGCACTTGTGTTGTCACAATATATAGGAATTTTCTTAAACACAAGTTCATAGTCCAACAGTTGACTTCTCATCCATAAAATCTGAGCACAACAGCTACCATCAGCAATGTACTCAGCTTCAGCACTAGAATTAAACATAGAATGCTGCTTCTTGCTATACCATGAAACTAGTCTTCCACCAAGGAATTGACAGCTACCTGAAGTACTTTTCCTCTCAATCCTGTAGCTAACATAGTCTGAATCTGTATATCCAACTAAGTCAAAACTTGAATCTTTTGGATACCAAAGGCCTAAATTTGAAGTGCATTTAAGATATCTAAAAATTCTTTTAATAGCAATTGAATGTGACTCCTTTGGATCTTCTTGAAATCTTGCACACAAAAAAGTGGCAAACATGATATCAGGTCTACTAGCTGTCGAGTAGAGCAATGAGCCAACCATACCTCTATAGATTTTCAACCACCTTTTTTCCCTTAGGATCAAGGTCCAACTTAGTTGCAGACTTGCAGTAGAGATAGGTGTGTTTGCAGGTGATGAATCTTCCATATCAAATTTCTTCAAAAGATCTTTGATATATTTGGATTGTCAGATAAAGATTCCATCACATTTTTAGTAAATTTGCAAATCAAGAAAGTAAGACAACTCTCCCATCATGCTCATCTCATACTTTCTTTGCATCAGCTTATAAAATTTCTTACAAAGAGTCTCATTAGTGGAACCGAAAATGATATCAACATAAATCTGTACAAGTATGATATCTTTCCCATGGTGCTTATGGAATAGAGTTTTATCTAGAACACCACTTGTAAATTGATTTTCAAGTAAGAATTCGGAAAGAGTATCATACCAAGCTCTTGGGGCTTTCTTTAGTCCATAAATTGCCTTGAATAACTTGAAGACAAAATTCATGAACTTTGGATCTTCAAAACCAGGTGGCTGCTTAACATAGACTTCTTTTTCTAGCTCACCATTCAAGAAAGCACTTTTGACATCCATCTGGAATACTTTGAAATTCTTGTGTGCTGCAAAGGCCAGAAAGATTCTAATGGCCTCAAGTCTAGCAACTGGAGCAAAGGTCTCATCATAGTCAATTCCTTCAGCTTGACAGTACCCTTTTGCAACTAGTCTAGCCTTGTTCCTTGTGTTTATTCCAGCTTCATCCATCTTGTTTCTGAACACCCACTTTGTACCAATCACAGATTTGTTCCTTAGTCTAGGGACCAGCTTCCACACTTTATTTCTTTCAAACTGATTCAGCTCCTCTTGCATAACAATCAACCAATCTGGATCTAACAATGCATCATCAATTACTTTAGGCTCAATTTGAGACAGAAAGCATGCATATTCACATTCATTAAGAATGTTCCTTCTAGTCCTCACTCCAGTACTAGGGTCTCCAATAATAAGATCATTTGAGTGATCTTTATTCCACTTTGTTGCTTTTGGAAGATTCCTAACATTTGAGGTTTCAACAAAATCATTTGTTTCATGTGAAGCTCCCCCTAAGATGTTGCCAGTATCATCAAATCCAGTTGTGCTGTCAAGGGGCACATTTGTAGAAAATTCTTGAGACTGAGCATTGGCCTCATCTTAATTTGATTGATCATCCTCAGGAATGATGGGATTTGACAAATCTTGCACAAAGCTTGGTTCCTCATCAACAAGCTCCAATTATTCCAAATAGCCTTGATTCTCAAAGGCTAGAGGCTCTTGGTTTTTATCATCTTGTAAACCTGGGAATTTGGTTACATCAAAGGTTACATTTGTGCTTTCCTCATTTTTGTTGTGCTCAAGAACATACACTTGTATGCAATCCTTTCAGTGTTGTAACCCATGAAAATTCCTTCAAAAGCCTTTATATAAAACTTCCCTTTGATCTCAGTCTGATCTTTCAATAAATAGCACTTGATTCAGAAAACATGAAAGTACTTGATAGTAGGTGTTGAGTATTGAATACAACAAAAGAATACAGAGGGGGGGGTAAATGGATTCTTGAACTTTTTCTTGTTCTTGAATCTGTGTAGCAGATAAGTGTTTGTGTGTGCAAATGTGTAGGTGCGGATAAAGAATAACACAAGACACAATATCATTTTAATCTAATACATTATTAGATAAAGGTTGCTACAATCTGTGAATACAAATGGTAGTATTCTCAGCTTTATTTTTCTCAGAGAGATTTATCTTACAATGTGTATGAACAACTTAATCAACTAAAGAAGTGAGATTGTATTCTTATAGAACATGAATACAACTCAGTTACTACAAATAAGGTTACAAGATAAATTACTTTCTTGTATGTCTATCCTTTTTGAGTAAGCATCCAAACGGCTACAGATTTGACTTTGCAAAGTTCTGTTAAGATCCACTTCTTTAGCTCTTTGTCTCTTCTATATCTCTCCAAGCTTCCTTGTAGGCTTTCCAGAGCACGTTACAGATTGTGGTCCATAAAGTGCATTGGCTTGTTGCAGGTTTCTGACTTGTACAATTTCTTCAGTATTTTGTCTCCAAGAATGTATTCGAGAAGTGGCTAAGTGATTGATTCGAGAACTAGAATTAGATAACTCTGAGTTCTCGAATACTGTATGATTGACATATCAAATTACTTCTCGAATAACACTTTTCTCCAAGGTTCCTTGAGTTGCCGAATAGAAACAGTGTGACTTGTCGAATCCCTGAGATATCGAATAGCCTTCTGAGTCCTTGAGATATCGAATGGAACTTTGACTTGTTGACTCTTTGAGAACTCGAATACCACTTTGACTTGTTGACTTCTTGAGTTCTCGAATAGAGCATTTAGACATATCAAATCTCTGAGATATCGAATGAGATATCGAATAGTTCATTCAGAGATATCGAACAGTGTCTTCTTAGATATCGAATCTCTGACTTCTCGAACGCTAGACTTCTCGAATAGACAGATGTACTTTTCGAATTGGTACTTAGGCAAATTCTTCATTTCTTCAAATCCCAACTGTGATTATTTGACAGTCTTTATCTTCTTGCTTGAGGCATGAACCTTGGAACTTCTTTCAAGCATTATTCTTGACTATATAAGTACAGTTACACAACTAGGATTTGATGCCTATTACAAGTACAAAACAAATAGAAACTCTACAACTAGAGGTTCCCTCATTTAAGAGGTCATGTAAGTAATGCAAAACATTACAAACAATTAGGCTTGTTATTAGATGTATACAAGCATGCCTCTATGACTAACAATCTCCCCCAAATTGTGAATAAGACCCTTAGTCACAATTTCATGTCTGATAACAAGCCTAACATACATAAAGATAGAACTTAAAAAGTACAGGTATTGTTTACACTAAATCACGCAAGCGTACGTGGTCACAAGTAATACAGATATAAGTCGAGTTCGTTCCCACAGAGATCTGGTTATGGTTTTAATTCAGTAGATGTACCTATGCAACAATGTATGATTATTATTCACTGCTAAGACAATTAACAAATTTGGGTTTTAATTAACTAAATCTAACTAAACTAAGAATTAACTAACTAACGAGAATTTAAATCAAATTACTTCTGCAAGAGAAAACATGGGATCCTAACTTCATTTAATACTTTGCTTAGATCTGACGCTTTTAATCACTATATGCAATGGTTATGATATCTGATCGGATAACACGAAACAAGTATACGCTACTTCTCAGTATACGAATACCAAACTAAACATACATCCACAAAAGAGATAGAAGATGAATAGACACCAATTATGCTTCGACCCTATATGTCTATAGAATTTGAAAACATAACGGTTGAAGAACAAGTTATCCATAATGATCACATAGGGCAATATAAGTATTTTCATCTCATACTACGAATCATGTTGATAAACAATCATGAACCTATGCTAGCATGGCAAGTTCTAAATCTCAAGATCCACTTTCACTTCACAAGAGATTAACAAATTAGATGTTAGCTACGCATCTAAATACATGAAACACAACCATACGAGGATATCAGATATACATCACACACAGATCTGTAAAGCATCAAGATACTAAACTCCATAAATAAATCCGTTAGAATCCTATGACAACGATTAGTTCATAATCGAACCTCTCGTCATCATGGGATCTGATGAAACCATGATAAAAACAAAGAATGAACAAATACAAATAAACCTAAGTAATTGATATCTAATGGTGATCCTCCTAATGATACAAATTACAAGGGTTGGATGTGTTTATATAGGCTCTAGAAGTCTTGCCCAGCAAGAAAATACTAAAACAGAATTATAATAGAATTTATGCAAAATACGTTTCCTAAACTAATTCTGTTTTTAAGGAAAATTCGTAGCTGACTTTTCTTCAGATATTCTGGAACGTTCCAATCGTAGTTGGACCTCTGGACCACTTTAGAATGATAGAGAATCTCGTTATCTTCGCGTGGACTGCTTACGGGCCTCAAACGGAGTTGTAGAACTCAAGATATGGCCAAAATAGTAAAAACTGTAATTTTTCAGCACCGAGCGCGTGCAACCTGCGCCCAACAGTCTGTTCTTCGCGCAGATTGCTCCTACCTGGCGCAATTTGCTCGTGGGAATCCTATCCCAAGTTGTATAAAATCTCCCAGGCTTCGCGTGGGCAGTAAGATCGCTGAAAACGGACTTCTAGAACTCCAGATATGTCCAAAACAGTGTAGACTGCGCAACCGTCTCAGAAATCCGAATTTTAATTAATTTATTCTCCAAAAACGATAGAAGCATCAACCATAATCAACATTCTTGTAAATCTGCACAACTAAGCAAAACACATCAAAACTACCACAAACTTGAGTCCAAGACAATCAATTTAAGCCGATTTAGAATGCTCCAAGTGGATATAAAATCCACTTATCACACCCCCAAACTTAAACCGATGCTTGTCCTCAAGCATAAACAATTACACTATCTAACTAACTAGTACCACTTCCGTAGGTGATCACGGTTGCATTTGGCATATGCAACAAGCCCTTTAAACCCCTAGGCAGCCCTAGTGGACGAGTAAGGTCTCGTGAGGGCCTATAGCGAATGTACCCACAAAATCCATTTAACCTAATGCAATGCATGAATGCAATTAATATGAAAAATGCAATTAATCTAGTACTAATATCCTACCATACCTTCAAATCCTCTCATGCCATATCAACTTGAGAATCAAAGTAAATACGCAATGTCTTGGTGTCGAAAGTGCAAGTATTCACATAGTCTACTCAATGAACATGCATAAGTTCTCACAAGTCCATGTCAAGTGTAAGAATAAGTTAGTAAACATGCTAAGCCTACAAGAGCACATCTTTGAGACAACACTCGGGATCTCATACGCAAGAACAAGCAAACACTCACAATCCACTCACAAAAGAATATTCACTCAAGAACAAGGGTAAGTGTATCACTCAATTCCAACAAAATCATAAACATGCTTGACATTTGGTATCAATCTAACTCTTAACACAACATACATCAATGACGATAATCAAAAGGTCTTAAATTGGGTTGTAACGGGGTTAGGGACAAGGTATGTCAAATAAGCCAAATCAGGTGAAGTGTCAAAAGTTAGTAAGTACCATAATAAATCATACACAACACCCTATTTTCCCCCCCACATAATTTTTACTAAAACAAACACTCGACTAGTCGACTAAAGTAGGATCACCACAAACACAAATATGCTCTCATAATATATTTTTCTCCTTTTTTTTCTTCTTTTTTCTTCTTTTCTTTTTCTTTTTTTTTCGAGAGCTAGATAAAACAATAATATAACAAATAACAATGATCCCATGAATTTATTACACATGCCGACTATCAAGTAAACAACCAAACCCAATTTTCAATATTTCCCCCAAAAGTAAGACCAACAATAAACCCCTCCTTGCACACCTTATTACTCCCTTAAGCACTCTACTAGCCTTTGACAATGTGGGTTCAACTTAATGTAAGGCCAATACAAGAAAAAGGTCTAGACAAGTAATGTGTATGTCACCGAAAAAATTGGATTAAGCTCAACGGGTTAACTAATTGATCATGTAAATATGGTGTGGTAATATGGGAAAAATGCTGTTATTCCTAATTGCCTTTATCATTTTAATCGTCAAATAATGTCATGCGTTTCAAGAAAGACCTCAAACAACTGCTAGCAATGCAAACAATCCTTGGACACTCAAGCAAACGAATAAATTGCAAATACGCAATAAGGCTCAAAAACTCACTTGGTGGAAAAACATACTCAATCCCAAGCAAAAATCTCTCTAATGCACCGACTTGTATTCAAAGCATGCAAACTAAATCATCTTGCACATATTCATGTCCTTCTAATAACTTACAACATTCAATAAGTCTACTAGCTTCAACTTACTAGTGTATGTGTGTGCACAAGAACAAAGCATATCACTTCTCAATCAAAATCGTCAACAACACAAAATTCCTATCAAGCATGGGTGCAAATGCAAACTATTATGAACTCACATGATATACGAACATAAAAACAGAATGTCCTATATGAAACAAACGTAGATAACACGAACATAAATGCATAATTTACTACTATTAATATGCAAAGCATGAAATCCTACATGAACACAATAACTACAACAACAACTACTAATCCCCGGCAGCGGTGCCAAAAACTTGTTTTCACTAAATCACGCAAGCGTACGTGGTCACAAGTAATACAGATATAAGTCGAGTTCGTTCCCACAGAGATCTGGTTATGGTTTTAATTCAGTAGATGTACCTATGCAACAATGTATGATTATTATTCACTGCTAAGACAATTAACAAATTTGGGTTTTAATTAACTAAATCTAACTAAACTAAGAATTAACTAACTAACGAGAATTTAAATCAAATTACTTTTGCAAGAGAAAACATGGGATCCTAACTTCATTAAATACTTTGCTTAGATCTGACGCCTTTAATCACTATATGCAATGGTTATGATATCTGATCGGATAACACGAAACAAGTATACGCTACTTCTCAGTATACGAATACCAAACTAAACATACATCCACAAAAGAGATAGAAGATGAATAGACACCAATTATGCTTAGACCCTATATGTCTATAGAATTTGAAAACATAACGGTTGAAGAACAAGTTATCCATAATGATCACATAGGGCAATATAAGTATTTTCATCTCATACTACGAATCATGTTGATAAACAATCATGAACCTATGCTAGCATGGCAAGTTCTAAATCTCAAGATCCACTTTCACTTCACAAGAGATTAACAAATTAGATGTTAGCTACGCATCTAAATACATGAAACACAACCATACGAGGATATCAGATATACATCACACACAGATCTGTAAAGCATCAAGATACTAAACTCCATAAATAAATCCGTTAGAATCCCATGACAACGATTAGTTCATAATCGAACCTCTCGTCATCATGGGATCTGATGAAACCATGATAAAAACAAAGAATGAACAAATACAAATAAACCTAAGTAATTGATATCTAATGGTGATCCTCCTAATGATACAAATTACAAGGGTTGGATGTGTTTATATAGGCTCTAGAATTCTTGCCCAGCAAGAAAATACCAAAACAGTATTATAATAGAATTTCTGCAAAATACGTTTCCTAAACTGATTCTGTTTTTAAGGAAAATTCGTAGCTGACTTTTCTTCAGATATTCTGGAACGTTCTAATCGTAATTGGATCTCTGGACCACTTTAGAATGATAGAGAATCTCGTTATCTTCGCGTGGACTGCTTACGGGCCTCAAACGGAGTTGTAGAACTCAAGATATGGCCAAAATAGTAAAAACTGTAATTTTTCAGCACCGCGCGCGTGCAACCTGCGCCCAACAGTCTGTTATTCGCGCAGATTGCTCCTACCCGGCGCAATTTGCTCATGTGAATCCTATCCCAAGTTGTAGAAAATCTCCTAGGCTTCGCGTGGGCAGTAAGATCGCTGAAAACGGACTTCTAGAACTCCAGATATGTCCAAAACAGTGTAGACTGCGCAACCGTCTCAGAAATCCGAATTTTAATTAATTTATTCTCCAAAAACGATAGAAGCATCAACCATAATCAACATTCTTGTAAATCTGCACAACTAAGCAAAACACATCAAAACTACCACAAACTTAAGTCCAAGACAATCAATTTAAGCCGATTTAGAATGCTCCAAGTGGATATAAAATCCACTTATTAGTTATGTAGATTGATTGAAGAAAATACATAGAAGTATTCTTACAAGTTATGAGGAACTACTAGCCATATCCTTTTGGATTCATCTCCTGAGCTTTGGCTTGCAGATTCTCATTTTTCATCTTTTCCTCAGTTTCTTTAGCTTTCTTCTTTGCATTTTCTTCCATAGCAAGAATAATGTCTTCCATTGCAGTGAGTTCTTCAATTAGAGGGGAGCCTGACAAATCCTTGAGTACTTCATTCAGCTGTTTCTCAGAGTAGGAATTGATGTAGTCCATTCTAATCTTTACATTTCTACCATATTTCTTGTATTCAATGATGTAAGGATTAAACTTGACTCTACACAGACCCTTACCCCTCAATTCATCAGCCTTAGCTTCCATTGCAGCAAACTCCTCCTCCCTTTTCTTTAGTAGTTCTTCACTGTTCTTTTTCTGTTCTGCCTGGTGATCACTCTTCATTTTGACAAAATCAATTAACTCCAGCTTCCATACCCTTTCCACTCTATCTTCAGAATCCAACAATGCAATGATCCTTTCTATATCATATAGCTTGCCCCAATGCTGACATGTCCCTTGCCTAAATTTCTTCTGTCTCCCATCAGTGTATTTAAATTCAAGACAATCATCAACAATGACAACATGGTAGATTCTTTGAGCCCATAGAAATTGCAGTTGGTCTTCATCAAAGTCTTCATCTAGTGGTGGTAGGTCTAAGCCTGGGATAATTGTCAGTGCCTTAGACTTGGATAGTTTCACCCTTCTTGCAGCCTGTTTGAATTTGACTCTTTTTACTTGGTGGCTTGGCAGAAACTTGTGACCTTTGCTTGTAGACCATTGTAGTACTCCATTAGCAGTTTGCTTTTGGAAACATACACCTGGTTTCTTGATTTAAATCCTCTTCTCTTCTTGAGGTGGCAAAACAGTTGCAGAAGCCATTGAATCAGATTTTGGTAGGTCATTACTAACAGTATTCACCCTAGACTTAGAGTCTTGTGTTGTGGTGAGTTTACTGCTAGCAATGCCTAAGGCTTGCTGTTTTCCAATTTTCCTCTCATAGACTTTACCTTGGTCATCACTATCTTTCTTATCCTTGCTGTCCTTTTTCTTCTTCTCATCTTTATCACCCTTATCACTCCTGTGATGTCTTCTCCTCCCATCACTTTTGTCTTCATCTTCATCATCCTTATTCCTCCTAGGTTAGGCCATTTCTAGAATTGCACCAGTTGCTATGAAAGATCTGAGGATGTGTAGTGCTTCTATTTCTTCAGCATTTCTAACTCCAACTTTCTTCTGTAGTTGATCAATGATAGCAATAACAAGTCTGTGATGTCAAGAAGTGAGATCATTGGGAATGACCAATTGTTTAATGTCTTCAATTTTGGTGCCAAAATGATAGATGATTGTTCATGGCATCTTAATCACTTCTGGAAGCCTTGAAGGTTGGCCATTCCTCAAGTCATCATAAAAACTTTTATTGTTCTCATTTCTCTTCTCAATAAGCTCAATCAGTGCATCTATCTCTGAGTGTTTCAGGGCTTGTAGAGTCTTGTAGGTTAGATGCCATATCTTGGACTTGGACACCATCATTATTTCCTTGATCCATACTCCATCTATCTTTCTGAGTATCACAGTGAGATAGTCAATCTGATCCTTCAAGCTCCTCAGATAAAATTGAGTGTCACTAGCCTGTTCCCTTGAGACTTTCAGAAACTCCAAGAATGTTTCATCATGATAGACATTTGAATTGGCAACTTCTTGTAGCTTGGCCTCAGTAACGACCTTTACTTCTACAGGCTTGGCACTTTCAGATTTGGAGGATGGAGGTTTATCAGATGGCATGCTCCCTGCAACCACTGTGGTTGTGATAGATTGTTTCTGACCACTTGGAGTAATAACATGCACAGTTGGTAGAGTAACAACTGGCAGAGAGGTTGGAAGCTCATCAACTTTGGATTTTCCTTTGCCTGGCACATGGGTTATAGATTTTGGAGCCCTTTGCTAACCACCCTCATTTATTTTGATGCTTTTTGCTTGAGGTTTTTCCCCCCTTTGGATTTGAGTTCCTTGATGTCCTCTTCTCCCCCTTAGGCTTGTTGTCAGGCACAGAGGCTGTAGGAGTGACCTTTGGGGTTGAAGATTCTTCAGGTAGAGGGAGGCCCATGTGCTTCATCATTGCAGATAACATCAATTGCTGATGCAGAAGAACATTAGCTGTGGTGGTGGCTTGAGTGTTCAACTGTTCATTGAGAGTTGCAACTTTGTCTGTTAGCTGAGCATTGGACTCTTGGAGAGAGGTCACTTCTTGTTCAAAAGATTCCACCTTTGTGAACAACTTAGTGGCTTTAAAACCAGATAGTGATTGATCTTTCAGTCTCTTCACCTCAAATTTGGTCATCTCATGCACAGGGACCTCAGTCACTAGCTTATCTCCATATAGATTTTTGAACATAGTCCTCAGCATGGCATTGGCATCTGTTGTCTGATCAGATAGAACTTGAAATTTAAGCCCCAGACTTGTGACAGTATCCTTTAGTAGAGCTAGACCATTATCCATCTTGGTGCAGGTGGTATTGCAGTGTTTGAGGTCCTTGAAAACATTGTCTAGCTGAGGGAATTTTGCATCAAAGGCCTTCTTGATTTCTTCCACTATAGTGGCTGTCTTATCACACACTCTATTGACTTCAGTTTTGACTCCCTTTCCAAGATAGTGTGCAGCCTTGAGGAAACCCTTGTGTGAATCATTCATAGCCTCATACACTTCACCAGGAGTCAGAGATTTGGCATTGGAACCCAGTGAAGTGATGTATTCCTCTCTGAGATATTGAAGAGCTTCATCAAGAGTAATATCATATTTTCCTTGCAACCAGGCATCTACATTGCAATCTCTCTCAGCATTATCAATTATCTTTGTCTTTTGCATCTCCACATCATCTCTATGGCATAGCAGAATGGCTTCATAGTTTGGATTAGGCATATTGGAGGTGACCAAGTTCTGAGCTATCTTGACAAACTCAGGAATCTAATCCACAACTAAGCTTTGAAGTGCTTCAACCATCAATTGTGGTGGAACAGATCCTGATCCTAAAGCACTGTCATGTTGCACAGGCTTCAGCCATTATGACATGAAGTCAGAGCTAGAGCTAGGCAAGCTAGACTTCTCAGTTACAGATGCAACTTCTGTAACCGGATGGGTTGACCCTACTACTGTTGTTTCCATAGAAGTGGGATGAGTTACAACAGTAGTTGACACCGGCACAGAGTCTCTAGTGACAATTAGTGAATCCTCTATGTTTGTGATGGTGTCATCAGGATATGAACCATCTAGCATTCCCTC
This sequence comes from Kitagawia praeruptora, assembly GCA_037693485.1. NCBI lineage: Eukaryota > Viridiplantae > Streptophyta > Magnoliopsida > Apiales > Apiaceae > Kitagawia > Kitagawia praeruptora. The sequence continues at coordinate 48,549,857 of CM075348.1, read as the reverse complement.
ACCATCTGAATGTGGTTTCTGGGTGGTGAGCAAAGTGTCATGCACTAAGTCGCTTGAATCCATTGGCTCACTAAGAGAAAAGAATTCTTGGTGATCAATGCCTTGCTCTTTAATTTCTTGAATTACAGGCTCCAAAGAAATTTGAGATGTAGATTCTGGAAGAGAAGTGTCTTTTAGAATGGATTTTGGCAACCCCCCTGAGAAATAGAGGGAGTTTCAAATGTGATGTGCTCTCCACTCAGTGTTGTGCTAGCCTTATCACTCCCAGGTGCTGACTTTTTACAAATAGGTGCATTGGGGAGGATGCTTGATTCTATAGATGCACCCTGTTAAGAGGATACATCTAGTGAACTGTTTGCCCTTGATTTTACAACTTCAGCCATTTGTGTGACTGAAGAGGTGGTTTTAGATTTCTTTTTCTTCTTTGGCCTTAGTAAGGGTGACTCAGGTTCCTCACTTTCTATACCTAATTCAACAGCCAGTGTTGCATCTGATAAGATGGTTAAAGGTGCAAAAGCAACCTGTTTTCTCTTCTTCTCCTTTTTACTAACACCACCCTGTTGAGAGGATGATGTAGGTGGCTCTGTGTTTGGAACAGTGTTTGGTTGAGAGGGTTAGTTAGCAGGCCCTGGGTTAGCATTGTGTACTACTTGCTTGGGCTGTGCTAACTGAGATTTGGAATCAAATGTTGGCATGTTGTGGGGATAAGTCCTAAACAAACCCTCCATATGGGGAGTTATGTTAAGTCTTACATCCACATCTTTCCTAGTCTCCAAATTATCAAAAATGAGTTTGGTCATGGATTTAGGATAGCCTATTCTATTTCTATCTATCCCATGTAATTCAATCAATTTATCATTTTTAAAATTAAGTACAGATTGAATAAAGCGAGGGAAGAAGATGTCAGTACCTCTCTTGGTTGAGTTCTTACCAAGTCTCCCATACAGCTCCTGCATAATCAGTTGACCAACATTGATCTTTTTCCCATAAGCTAAGGCATAGCCTATTTGCTGTGCAGGTGCACTAATCTGATCAAAGCTTGACTTTCTAGCTGTGAAGACTTGAAGAATGGTGGCAAAGACATAACTCCATTCCTTCCTCAAGAACTTCCTATTCAAGTGCCCAAGTTTGATTTCATCTGAGTAGTTGATAAAATCAAAGAAATCCTCCAATCCACCATTTGTGGCTTGGTCATCATACACTTCCTGTTGTAAGCCCAGTGCTTGATTCATATCTTCAGTGGTGATAGTGATTTCCTTGTCCTGAATCTTACAGTAGATTATATACAATGTTATTGTGCTTTCTAAGGCTACAACTTCCACAGTAGCAGTTCTCCAAAACTGTTCTAGGAGGTCTAGATACAGAGTTGGGTTGGCTGAAAGTGCATCCTTGATGTATGACTCAGACATCCACTTTACAAAGCATTTGAAATTTGCATTGGGTGCCTCAACATCACTGGTTAGAGCGATAAAGTTGGTGTTGAATTTCACGGTTGCCATTGATACAGAAAGGAGAGAGAAAAGAATGAAGGTTGAAGAAGAAATTTAGCTCTTTGAGATTATGGTTTTCAGGGGTTTTGGAACTTTAGATGCTTGAGAAATCGAATGAAATGAGTTGAATAGAGGTAAAATTGTATAAGTATGAAGTACTTGAATTGTCGATTAGATATATGTTTTGTATCGACAAGTCAGGCATTCGAGAAGTAGAAATCAACTATTCGATAAGTCAAGAAAGGCTTATTCGATAACTCAAGCAGATTGTAACTCACAGCTGGCAGTTATCTAACTTAGAAATAATTCTAAATTAAATAAAATGTGTTTTTATGAGTGAATTAAAAATTTAGACAAAAATCCAAAATCGGTTGAAATTCAGCGAGAATTCAGCCTTTTCAAATGATTCGAGAACTCAAATACAGTATTCGAGAACTCAGTCATTAGAGAACTCAATTACCATATTCGAGAAGTCAAGAATACCTCTATTCGATATCTCTAAAAGACTCTATTCGAGAACTCGAGAGTGCTCTAATGAGGCTTGTTAGAGATGTCGAACAGTGAATCATTCGAGAAGTCTGACTTATCGAAATATACTCATCACTCATAAAAATCAATTTTCACTATCTTTTAAAATTTACCAGTCATATTCAGTGAAGAATATTCTAGCAAGTTAAACAGTGATTTTCTCAGAATTTCATAGAAATTTCAAGTTGACAAAATATGATTTTCCAACATATGCAACAGATTTGAAATATTTATAAATCATATTTCAGCCAACACTTACTCCAAAAATATTGAGAATTTAGATAAAGTAAGTGTTTACTGCTGCAACAATCTAGATGATATATTCACTTAGCCAGAATCAGAAGAATTCAGCATTCCAATCTCACTAACCAACCTTGTGAAGGTGGATTCATCTAATGGCTTGGTGAATATGTTAGCTAGTTGTTTATCTATAGAGACATAATGCAACTCAATGGTTCCATTAGTTGCATGTTCTCTAATGAAATGATATCTGATGTCAAGGTGCTTTGTTCTAGAATGATTGACAGGATTGGTAACTATAGAGATTGCACTTGTGTTGTCACACATGATTGGAATTCTTTCCAACACAAGTCCATAATCTCTAAGTTGATTTCTAATCCAAAGCACTTGAGCACAACAACTTCCAGCAGCTATGTATTCAACCTCAGCTGTAGAAGTTGACACAGATTATTGTTTCTTGCTATACCAAGAGACTAACCTTTGTCCAAGAAACTGGCAGCTACCTGAGGTGCTTTTCCTATCCACTCTGCATCCAGCATAATCTGCATCAGAATAACCAACCAGATTGAACCCTGTGTCCTTAGGATACCATAGACCCAAGTTTGGAGTGCCCTTTAGATATCTAAAGATCCTTTTTATAGCAATCAAATGTGATTCTTTTTTATTTGATTGAAACCTTACACACAAACATGTAGCAAACTTGATGTCTGGCCTACTTGCAGTGAGGTAGAGTAGAGAACCAACCATGCCTCGGTAGACTGAGATATCTACTTTCTTACCTTTAGCATCTTCATCCAATTTAGTGGCAGTGGCCATGGGTGTCTTTGCAGGTGAGCAATCTTCTAAGTCAAACTTCTTCAATAAATCCTTGATGTACTTGGTTTGACTGATAAAGATACCATCCTTCCTTTGAGTGACTTGCAACCTAAGAAAGAATGTCAACTCTCCCATCATACTCATCTCATATCTGCTCTGCATGAGTTTAGAGAATTTCTCACACAGCTTCTCATTGTAGAGCCAAATATGATATCATCCACATAAATCTGAACTAGGATAATATCATCACCATGCTTCTTGTAAAACAGTGTTTTGTCCAATGTGCCTCTAGTGAATTGATTTTCAAGGAGAAATTGTGATAAAGTATCATACCATGCCCTTGGAGCCTGCTTAAGTCCATACAATGCCTTAAGCAATCTGTAGACAAATTCTGGAAAATGTGGATCCTCAAAGCCAGGTGGTTGTTGCACATAAACTTCTTCTTCCAACTCTCCATTCAGAAATGCACTCTTGACATCCATTTGATAAACTTTAAAGTTTGAATGAGCAGCAAATGCCAAGAATATTCTGATGGCTTCCAATCTAGCAACAGGGGCAAATGTCTCATCATAATCAATGCCTTCCTGTTGAGAGTATCCTTTTGCAACCAACCTTGCTTTGTTTCTTACTATTACACCATCTTCATCCATCTTATTCTTCAGAACCCATTTTGTTCCAACAATGGTTCTATTCTTTCGTGCAGGCACAAGTTCCCATATTTTGTTTCTTTCAAATTGATTCAGCTCCTCTTGCATGGCAATAATCCAATCTGGATCCAACAGTGCATCATCAAGTTTCTTAGGCTCAATCTGAGATAGAAAACAGCCATAGAGGCACTTATTTTGAGTTGCTCTCCTAGTCCTTACTCCTGCATTTGGATCTCCAATAATTTGCTCTGCAGTGTGTGATCTATCCCATTTCCTTGAATGCTCAGTCTGATTTCTCATTCTTGATGTTGCTTCATCATCCAAGTCATGATCATTCTCATTTCCTCCCCCTGTGAGGTTGATACTATTCACAGGTGTGTCTTGGATGCTTGTTTCTCCACTATTGATTGGCACAAATTCTTTTCTTGTATCATCATTCACTTGAGTTTGTTGAACTTGAGTTTCAAATCCAGTTTCAATCTCTTCATCAGAATCATTTAGATTATCAAACTTTAATGGATCTTTATCTTCATCATTGGCTTCTTTAAATCCAGGTAGTTTGCTGTCATCAAATGTCACATCTGTGCTTTCCATAATTTTCTTTTGACTGATGACATAAACTTTGTATGCAATTCTTTCCATAAAGTAGCCAAGAAAAATTCCTTCAAATGCCTTTGCATCAAACTTTCCAACATATTCTGAATTATCCTTCAATAAAAAGCATTTGCTTCCAAAAGTATGAACATACTTTAGAGTAGGCTTCTTTCCAGTCATCAAATTGTAAGGTGTCTTTTCAGTGTTTTTGTTGATGAGGGTTCTGTTCTGGATATAGCATGCAGTGCTCACAGCCTCAGCCCAAAAACATGTAGGCATCTTTGCATCAAGCAACATTGTTCTAGCAGCCTCAATTAGAGTTCTATTCTTTCTCTCAACAACTCCATTTTGTTGTGGAGTCCTTGGAGCTGAGAATTGCTGAGAAATTCCATTCTCTTTGCAGAATGCTTCAAGCATGGCATTTCTGAACTCTGTTCCAGTATCACTTCTCAATGCAATCACACTTGCATTGTTGGCCTTTGCTTCCTTGTCAACTTTCTTTATGTGCTTAATGATTACTTGTGGAGCCTCATCTTTTGATGCCAGAAATTCCACCCATGTATACCTTGTAAAGTCATCAACCATCACCAAGGCATACTTCTTTCTTCATAGTGACATAATATTGTCAGGCCCAAACAAATCCATATGAATGAGTTGCAGGGGCTTGGTTATTGATGTCACTGTCTTTGACTTGTGGCTTGATCTTTTCATCTTTCCTCTTTGACAAGCCTCACACACTCCTTCTTGACAGAATTCAAGTGTGGGCATGCTTCTCACTAACTCTCTTTTGACTAGAGAATTAATGGCTTTGAAGTTCAAGTATAATAACCTCTTGTGCCACAGCCAACAATCTTCATTTGATGCTTTTGAGTAGAAGCAACAAATTTTGTCCTTGTTTGTAGAGTCCATATTGGCTACAAACAGGCTTCCTTTCCTTACTCCAGATAGAGCAAAATCACCAGTCTTCTTGTGGGTGATCAAACATTCATCTTTGTCAAGGTCCACTTTGAATCCTCTATCAGTAAATTGACCAACACTTAGCAGATTATGCTTGAGTCCCTTGACTAGTGCTACATCTTCAATGATGACATTACCAACTTTCAACTTGCCATATCCCAATGTGTTACCCATACTGTCATCTCCAAAAGCAACCATTGGGCCAGCCTTCTCCTCATACTGTGATAGCAGGGCCATATCACCAGTCATGTAATTTGAGCATCCACTGTCCAAAATCCATATGACCTTCTTTTCACTTTCTTTGCCCTACAAACACAAAGGTATTACTTCTCCTTTGGTACCCAAACAAGTTCGGGTCCATGTGACTTAGAAACAGTTTTATCATAAACAATATGCTTATCAACTTTCTTGGTGTTAGTCTTCTTGTCACTGTTAGAAGTCTTAGAACCTGAGGTTTCAGACTTAGGTGACAGGGGTACCTTCCTAGCTCTAGGAGGACTTGAAGACTTTGACCTTGTGTAGTGTGTGTGAGAATTGTGACTGATACAACCATCAATGAATTGCCTTCTCAAATTGAAACAACTAGTCATAACATTCATATTGCACGGCATACAGTCAAATTTATCACAAAATGGAGCATTTCTATGTCTTAAAGGCACAGAACAATCATAGAAAGGTTTGGGCACACTACCAACAGGTTTCTTGCATGCATGAGTTAAATGATTAGTACTGAAACAATTCTAACAGGTTTTCCTAGGGGCATTAGGCATATAAGCATAGTTGTTATCTTTGTTAATCCCTAGCTTGCCATTTCTGTTCTGTTTCTTCTTAGCCACTTTCTTCTCAGATTCATTCTTCCCAGCTGATACAAACTTAACAAACTTCTTAGGTCTATACCTATCACCCACTGGCTCCTTGGCTTTTGGCTTGACACTCTCACTCTTAGAGGATGCTTGTTGTTCACTGGATTGTGCCTCATCCTCATCATTCTACATTTGCTTGATGAGTAAGGCATCCTCATCAATTTCAAATGTTGATTGTTTAAAAATTGGCGTCTCATCCTTTTTCAAAATGTGAGGCACTTCCTCCTGAACAACTATGTCATCTTCAATGACAGCATAGCCTTTCCTCTGTTTAAGAGGGCCATAGTCAAGTCCAATTGCAGTCTTGGGTTTAGCTTGAAGTTTTTCGTGATAGGATTGCAGTATACCAGATGAGTTCTTAAAGGTTTTCAGTTTGAATTCATTTTCAGCTAGTTCATCCCTAAGAGCCTTTTCCATTTGACTAGCACATAGAACCAGATATTCAACTTCTTTCTTAAGGTTTTCTACTTGCATAGCAGTTAGCTCAAGTTCCTCATTCTTTTTGATTAACATTTCATTTCTAGCAGACAGTTTAGTAATTTCCTCATTAGCAGCAGTCATACTAGTATGAATATTAAACATTTCAACAGATAGTTGTTCAATCATGCATTTGTACTCAGAAACAAACATGTCTATGGTAGTGAGAGATGGTACGTACCTGAGAGTCTGATGAAGATGTGTCATCCTTGGAATTGGCCATCAAGGCATAGTTGCAAAATTCTTGCTCTTCTCCATCACTATCAGAATCATGGTAATTTTCTTTGTCAAACTTAGGGACTTTCACCGTTCCTGTGGTTTTTGGTGTATTCGAACTCATGATCATTTTTTTGTTTTTGAATAAGCAGCCTGCTCTGATACCACTTGTTGAGTATTGAATACAGCAAAAGAATACAGAGGGGGGGTGAATGGATTCTTGAACTTTTTCTTGTTCTTGAATCTGTGTAGCAGATAAGTGTTTGTGTGTGCAAATGTGTAGGTGTGGATAAACAATAACACAAGACACAATATCACTTTAATATAATATATTATTAGATAAAGGTTGCTACAATCTGTGAATACAAATGGTAGTATTCTCAGCTTCGTTTTTCTCAGAGAGATATATCTTACAGTGTGTATGAAAAACTTAATCAACTAAAGAAGTGAGATTATATTCTTATAGAACATGAATACAACTCAGTTACTACAAATAAGGTTACAGGATAAATAACTTTCTTGTATGTCTATCCTTTTTGAGTAAGCATCCAAACGGCTACAGATTTGACTTTGCAAAGTTCTGTTCAGATCCACTTCTTTAGCTCTTTGTCTCTTCTATATCTCTCCAAGCTTCCTTGTAGGCTTTCCAGAGCATGTTACAGATTGTGGTTCAAAAAGTGCATTGGCTTGTTGCAGGTTTCTGACTTGTACAATTTCTTCAATATTTTGTCTCCAAGAATGTATTCGAGAAGTGGCTAAGTGATTGATTCGAGAACTAGGATTAGATAACTCTGAGTTCTCGAATACTGTATGATTGACATATCGAATCACTTCTCGAATAACACTTTTCTCCAGGGTTCCTTGAGTTATCGAATAAAAACAGTGTGACTTGTCAAATCCCTGAGATATCGAATAGCTTTCTGAGTCCTTGAGATATCGAATGGAACTTTAACTTGTTGACTCTTTGAGAACTCGAATACCACTTTGACTTGTTGACTTCTTGAGTTCTCGAATAGAGCATTTATACATGTCGAATCTCTGAGATATCGAATAGTTCATTCAGAGATATCAAACAGTGTCTTCTTAGATATCGAATCTCTGACTTCTCGAATGCTAGACTTCTCGAATAGACAAATATATTTCTCGAATTGGTACTTAGGCAAATTCTTCATTTCTTCAAATCCCAACTGTGATTATTTGACAGTCTTTATCTTCTTGCTTGAGGTATGAACCTTGGAACTTCATTCAAGCATTATTCTTGACTATATAAGTACAGTTACACAACTAGGATTTGATGCCTATTACAAGTACAAAACAAATAGAAACTCTACAACTAGAGGTTCCCTCAGTTAAGAGGTCATGTAAGTAATGCAAAGCATTACAAACAATTAATCTTGTTATTAGATGTATACAGGCATGCCTCTGTGACTAACAGTAGGCTTCTTTTGTATCAAGAGGTAGTATAGAGTTTGTCCATAACTCTTGTTGATCAAAGTTATGTTCTGAGTGTAGCATGCAGTGTTGATGGCTTCAGCACAGAAGTAGGTAGGAAGTTTTGCTTCACTCAACATGGTCGTTACAGCTTCTATCAATGTTCTTTTCTTTTTTTCCATAACTTCATTTTGCTGTGGTATCCTTGCTGCAAAGAATTGCTGAGAAATTCCAAGCTCCTTGCAAAATTCACTAAGAGTTGCATTTCTGAACTCAGTTCCATTGTCACTTCTAAGAGTAGGAACTTTGTGTTTAGAACTTCTATCAAGAGTCTTGACATGATCAATGATTTCCTGAGCAGCTTCATCCTTGGACTTTAAAAACTTCACCCATGTATACCTTGAGAAGTCATCCACCATAACAAGTGCATACTTTTTGTTTGCTAGGGATAACACATTCACTAGACCAAATAAATCCATATGTATTAACTAAAGTGGTTTATGATTGAGTTAACCCCTTTGCTTTTATGAATCGCTCTTTTTAATTTCCCTTTTTGAGAGTCATCACATAATCCTTCTTGACATAATACAAGTTGAGGTATTCCTCTCATAAGCTCCTTCTTCATGAGCTGATTCATAGATTTGAAATTCAGATGTGAGAGCTTCTTGTGCCATAACCAACTCTCATCTATTGCGGCCTTGTATAGAAATAGTAGACTTTGTCTTTCTTGGCAGAGTCCAGGTCATCAACAAACAAGCTTCCTTTTCTAACACATTTGAATGAAAGAGCACCATCCTTCTTGTGAGTGATAGAACATTCCATCTTGCCAAAATCCACCTTGAATCCTTTATCTGTGAATTGGATCACACTTAAAAGATTATGCATCAAACCATCCACAGGTGCTATATTTTCAATGATGACATTTCCAATTTCCAAATTGCAATATCCCACTGTGTAACCTTTGCTATCATCTCCAAAGGTAATCATTGGGCCAACTTTCTCCACAAAGTATGACAATAGAGCTTTGTCACCAGTCATGTGTCTAGAGCATCCACTATCAATGATCCACATGACCTTTTTATGTACCTATTTGCCCTGCAATCAAAATGAGATTTAAGTTACATTTGGTACCCAAGCTATGTTGGGTCCAGTTGCATTAGTAACAATTGTCATATCATCATTTTCACTTTGGTTATCATTCTTTTCTTGTTTGACTCCTTTAGCTACCCATTGTGAAACAAGCTTGGCCTTATTCTTGGGCTTTGGCTTGTCCACTCTAGCTCTAGAGGGACTTGGAGTCACAGGAGTATCAATCACAGGATTCATGTTAGAACACTTAGCATTAGCAGTGATAGGCAAGTTAAAATATATGCTCATAATATTAATCCTCCAAGGCATGCAATCAAGATTACCATAAACATTCGGTGGTCTAAGAATCATAGGAGTCCTATGTGAATTACCATTATCTATAGTCACATTAATCATGGAAGATTTATCTGTACTGCATAGATGAGTTAAATGACTAGCAGAACCACAGTGATTACACAACTTCCTAGGTGCATTCTTAACATAAGCATAATCGCTCTTCTTGTTAATGCCTACCTTGCCATTCCTGTTTTTTTTACCCGTGGTTTGGTTTTTGACAGTAAGGTCAGAGGTTGCTGTCACATTAGTCTTGATAGCATGCTTAGGCTTTGTTATCATGGGTCCATTCTTGACAGCTTGCCTTGAGTGTGTTGTCTCAACTTTCTTGACCCAGTACCCTTTGGTCTTACTGTCACACTAGACTGAGAGCGTGCTATCATGGGTTTTATGACAGTAGGCTCTTCAAGATCAATGCTATTGTCATTATCAACATCCTCATCATATAGCTGTTGTTTGATTAGCATGGAGCTTTCATCAAATTCAAACTCAAGATTTTTATAAAGGGGATGATTCACATCTTTCAAAATAGAGGGCTTGACAGCATCATTAACTTGACAGTCACCTGAGATCTGATCTTGAGATATTCTTTTGCCTGCTTTCTTGTCTTCATAATCAAAACCTATTCCAATCTTTTTATTAAGTGGATTCTTCTTATTTAAGACCTGAACAATCTTATCACCATTTTTATAGGCCTTGTTTTTAACTCATTCTCAGAAATTTCTCTTAAAAAATTGATTGATCTCATCAGCATAGACAAGCTTGTTTGTAGATTCTCATTATCAGCTTTCAGTGATTCAAGAACAACTTGCTTGAGTTCTAATTCTTCATTTCAAGATTTTAAAGAAACATTTAAATTTGAAAGTTTTGTTATCTCATCATTAGTAGCAATCAAATTTGTATAAAGATTAAACACCTCAGCAGTTAGTACATCAGCAGACTTTTTATATTGAGAATTTGTCAGTTTAATAGTAGTCATTGAAGGTATCTGAGATGATGGGGATGGCTCATCAATTGATTTAGCCATTAGAGCATAGTTGCCAAAATCTTGCTCTTCCTTTGCATCACTATCATCCCAGCATCATACTTCAGCCACAAATGCTCTTCCCTGTTGCTTCTTGAGTAAGGCATCATATTTGGCCTTCAAATCAGCATAATCATTTTCACTCTTCTTTACTTGCTTTGGCTTGTGGCATTCTGTTGCAAAGTTTCCAAGCTCATTGCAATTATATCATCTTATCTTGGATCTATCCACCAAGCCTGTTTTGTAACCACCTTTGGCTCCACTCCCACCTGCTTTTCCTGAGCCACCCTTGTTGCAGTTAGAGCTTTGGTTTCTTGGCTTAAAGTTCTTATTCTTTCGGAATCTGACATTTGAGAACTTCTTTGCCATATAAGCCATGGATTTGTTTTCCATCCCCTCCAACTCTGCAAGAGTATAGTACTCTTTATCATCTGCATCTTTGATATCAAGGGTGATCTTCTCTTCATCTTCAGTAACCTCTTCAATCTTGATCTGTTGTTGGGGTGCTTCTTGGATCTGTAACAACTTTGGTTCTTGAGCCACTAGAGCACTTCTTGTGTTGACCATATTTCCTCTTTGGTCACTTTGGATAGCTCTCTTTTGAAGCAGCTCCAGCTCATAAGTTTTAAGAATTACATATAAGGTTTCCAGAGATACTTTGCTCATATCTCTGCCTTCTCTTATGGATGTGATTCTGTGCTCTAAGTGCCCAGGGATAGTAAGTAAAAACTTCATGTTAATTTCCTTGGCTTCATAATTTTTATCATGAAGCTTCAGGTCATTAATCAATCTGTTATACCTCTTAAAGACCTCAGTCAACCATTCATTAGGTTTGGCCATGAAGGATTTATACTGAGACACCAAAATCTGTCTTTGGTTTTCCTTCACTTCAACAGTTCCTTCACACAACAACTGAGTAGTCTCCCAAATCTCTTTGTCAAACTCATAAGTAACAATGCTTTGATGCATATCATTGTCAAGAGAGTCAATAATAATTAACTGTAGACAATCATCCAAAGCCACTTTCTCTTTTTTAGAATCATTATACTCAGAGACCTTTTTGTCAACCTAGTGAGCTGGCATGATTTCACCATTCACCGTGGTTTCATGGATATGTATTTGAAAGGCTAATGACATAGCCTATTTGTATTTCAAGGATTTAACTCAACTTAAACAAGAATGTAATAAGTAAATAACATTAATCATCACATGAATCTCAGAATGTTCTATCTGTCAGAGAAAAAGATATTCAAGTCAATCTACAGTCTTGAAGAATTGCTGCATTGAAAGAAGTTCAGCTATCTGATCAAGCCTCAGTGAAGTAATCAAGAAAGTGGATTTATTTAGAAGACATAGATTTCTACAGAGTGACAGTGGAAGATGTACAGTACAGAGATTTAGTTAAAGGGATTAGCAAAGAAAAGGACCACAACTTAGAGTCAGAAATGAAGAACAGTCATTGAAGTTAGTCGTTCATGAACCAGCCGTGCATCGAGCGTCAACAAATATTCAGTGTTATTTCTTTATTAATTTCAAGTGGTTCAAGGAAGAAGTTTGACAATCTAAGGATTTATAATAATTCTTCTTTAATTAATTAAATCATTTAGTTAATTTAATAAATAAATTAATTAATCCAGAATTAATTTATTCATTAAAATAATTATCAGATTAATTAAATCAGAATTATTGTTTAAAGTTTATTCAATTTAATTGTTAAATGATTATTCAAAGTCATTTAACTTTGAAAATTGAATCAGTATGACAATCTGGAAAGTCATACCGATTGTCATTCTATAGCAAATCAGATAGTCATGGTGGTTTAAATGGAAAGTCATTCTGCTTCTTTAATCAATGGTCATACCGAATGTCATGTTGGATTAAATGGAATGTCATTCTGCAGCTAGTGATAGTCATGCCGAAAGTCATGCCTTGCAAACAAGGTCATTTGGAAAGTCATTCGATCTGCTGAAGAAAGAAGATATTAAACTGAATGAGTATGACAATCTTGATTGTCATACCGAAAGTCATGCTGGACAAAGGAAAGTCATTCAGCTCATTTTTAGATTGGTTTTCTTTATATACACAACATATGACAGAAGAAAACATACTTAACTTAAAATCTATCAAACCTTTCTTCTTCGAACAAGCTCACTACCGCCTCTTTTTATTTTCACAAGTATTTCATTACAAGCCCGAATCATTATATCTTAAGCTTGTAACTTGTTTTACTTATGATTGTAAGACTTTCTAGCGCATCAAATATCCCTAGTTTTATCTCGAACTGCTTTTTAGCATTCGAACTATTTATTACAAATAGAGATAAATTCATGTCGAATTTATTCTAGATTTGTTTTAATAGTCTGTACTGTATTTGTAAAAACCTCTCAAGTTTAATATATTTTATATTTACCTTGAACTTTGTTTCATTTAATTTTCGCATGAATTGTTCACGAATTAATATTTAATCAACCGGACAAATTCGATTAAACAGTACCGTTAGTATTCAACCCCCCTTCTACAAACTTAGTTGGACCTAACAATTGGTATCAAAGCCTTTTGATTGAATCAAAAATCAAAGATCCTATTTTATTTAATTAAAAATCAAGCTCGAATTTTTTAACTCACTTAAAAATTCATCATGTCAACCCAAAAAGTTAGTATTGTTAAAATCCCAGCGTTTGATAGAAATAGCTACGGGTTATGGAAGAAGAAAATGTCTCTGTTCCTTCAAGTGTCAAATCCCAAATATATGAAATTATTGAAGATAGGTCCAATAGTTCACATGATTTTTTTAAGCTGAAACTATTATGGATGGTGTTGTTACTGCCCCTGCCAGAAGTTATCTTAAAGATCCAAAGACGGTTACTGCTGATGAAAAAGAAGAAGCTTCTCTGGACTTAAATCTACAACTCATTCTAATTGAGTCCCTGGATCCCGTTATGTTTAACCATGTTGCTAACTATAGAGATACAAAACATATATGGGAAATAATTCAAATCATAAATGAGGGTACTGAGGAAGTTAGGGAGAATAGGCTGGAAATTCTCACTTCCGAGTATGAACATTTTAGATCCAATCCAGGTGAAGGTATCTCTGAGGTCTTTGAGAGATACAACAAATTAATCAACAACCTCAATCTGGAAGGAAAGTACTACACTACCAAAGAGGTTAACAGGAAGTTTATGTTGACACTTTCTGTCCATCTAGAACATAGGATTACAGCCATTAGAGAAGGAAGAGACCTGGGTGAAGTGTCTCTTTAAAGAATCTATGGTGTCCTCAAAACCTATGAGCTAGAGCAGATCCAGCAAAGGGAGATATATGGGACATGAAATATAGTTAATACATCTTCAGCAACAGTGGTCGATTCATCTAATGCACTAGTTGTTCAAGCTCCACAGAAGATGAAAATTAAGGTTGTTCAACCTTACAACTCTGCCAAAGAAGAAATCATAGCTGACCATGGGAAGACTTCTGCAAGTCAGAGAGGTGGATAATTATATTCTAAAGAGGAGCTGGACCAGCTAGAGGATGAGTCTATGGCAATGATTGTGAGGAAATTTTATAAAATTTAGATTCAGAAGGAATCCAAATTTCAAGTATAATTCCACTGCAAATACATTCCAAAGAGGAGGTTCATCATCTTCTGATAGCACAGGTGGTGGCTATAAAACAGGAAGCCAAGACAATTCGTTGCTTCAACTATCAAGAACTTAGACACTTTGCTACTGAGTGTCAAAAGCCAAGACAAACAAAAGGAAGAGATTCCTGTGAAGCACCTCAGAAGAAGAATAGTAAAGCTTATTTAGATAAGGGAAAAAGTTGGGATGATTCTGACAGTAAAGATGAAGAAGTTGGAAATCTTGCACTGATGGCTAAGGAAGAAATCCTCTACGGCCCCAACTCCACGGTAAAATTTACTGATGAAGAGACAATTCATAACCTTGGTAATACCCTTAATTGTGCACGAAGAGAAAATGATAGAATAATTCTACAGAACACGAATCTTGAAAAACAAAATATAGAATTAAAAGCTGTGCACATTAATCAGGATGAACTTAAAGAAAAAGTAATCTTTCTTGAGAATAGAGTTAATTGTTATAGGCAACTATAAACAATTCTTAAAGATAAGATTACTGGTCTTGAAACTAGGGTAGGAGCTTACTATAATTCTTGAAAGTTAGCAAAAAAGATGTTCAATAAGCAAGCTGTTAATCAAACCGTTGGAATCGGTTATGGTTACAACGAGGGTATTGGACCATTGGGCATAAATTCCCCCGATCTAGTTAGTGCTAAATAAAACGGAATAACACATGTGCTCAAGGGTATTGAGGAACCCCTCTTTAAGAAATCAATGGCAGAACCCTTGTATTAGGGTTTCGATCGTTTCGAGGAGTATTAATTTTCTCGTAAATTTAAATAGTTTTTAATTAATTTTATTAATTATAAAAATCTATAAAATCTTTATTTATTAAATAAAAATATAATTTTCTCTCTCATGTTCTTGAGAATCAAAGCCATTTTGGAAGTTTTATTAATCTCTGATTTTGAAGCTCAAGTAACCAAATGAAAGGTATTGAATTCTAGTTTCTAAATCTTCAATCCGTTTTCAATTTCATTAATTTTTTTGATTTTATATGATTTTTTTTGGAATTCTGCCGAATTAGGGTTCTTGATGAAAATTTGGGGGTTTTTGATTCCTTGATTTTCCAGTTATGATTTTGATATGTATAGATTCCAAAGAGGAAGTAGCGAGTAAGCGAACAGAAAAGTATTTTTCTTTCACTTCTTGTTCAAGTGAATTATTATTCTTCGAATAATTCTAAATCATATTATGACCCCAAAATACTTGTGTCGATCTCGTCGATACATATTGATATTATTGTTATTCATTCATTATTACCCAGAATTGATTGTGTCGATCTCGTCGATACATATCGATATTGTTATTGTTGATTCATTATTACCCAAATTGTTGTGTCGATCTCGTCGACACTTGTGGATATATTATTCTTCGATTATACATTGTTGTTGTATCAATCTCGTCGACATTCGATGATATTGTTATTCTTTCGTTGACTTCTCGAATATAAGTCATTGTTCTGGAACGCGAGTTTCCAATGATGTGATGCGTTAGGGATTGTCGATTGTTCCGACATCCAGTATCTTCCGTTAGAGAATTGGAATATTTTGACCGATAAGGGTCGGACCAGATGAGGTCGTAAAGTATTTGGCCAAAAAGTGCCTTGGATCCATATGTAGGACTTTGCTATAAGCACTGTCCGGGGTTAGTGCGTGACTGATCAGTAGCCTAACCTTGTTTTTTTAAATTACAAATGAAATTTCAATTCGCATCAAATTCGGTTGGCTTGAGATTTTACTCAGCCATTCCTTATGATTGATTGAGATTGTTATCAGTTCTTCCGTTATGATATATGAAGATTGTTGATTTCCAGATATACATCTATTTAATTACAGTTTAAAAATTTTATAGTCTTGCTGAGCATTGTTGGCACCTTGCATTGTTATTATTTCATTTTCTTCAGTGAAAGCCGAGGAAGAGGTTCGGCAGGTCAAGGCCATGGACGAGTGGTTGTCATTGGTCGGGTAGTTATCAGACAGCTTGTTGTAGTTTCTTTTGTTGTATCAACTATTCAAGTTCTGTGGTGAGTTGTAAGATTTATGAGATTTAATTTGGTTTGTAATAGTAATTAGGGATGCTTGTTCATATCATAACCTGTGAGCGGTCATGGATTAAGGGGTGTTTCCTTAATGTTATTATTATATTATGCATGGTTTGGATTTATTATGTTTTAGTGATAGTGAGCTCAAATCTGTACCCCGGATTTGAAGGGCGTCACAACATTGCTGAGGGAAATGTTATCAATAATGTTATACCTGTTAATAATGTTTTAGCTGTTAAAAACATTAAATCCAAGCATGTCAAGCCTATTAATTTTGTGCCTGAGGGCCCAGTCAAGGTTGTTCATACAACCATTTCTTTGAAGACTGGATCAGGTAATTATCAGAACAACAACAACAATAATAACATGCATAACATGAATAACATGCCTACTCTCAATACTTCTCATAAAACATGTGGTGTGGTGAATTGTATGTCTTGTGCTTTCAATGTAATGTATGCTTTCTTTAATGCTAAACATACATCTTGTGATAAGACTTCTCCACGTCAATATGTTGATAAAAAAATCATGTTAAACCCAAGACTACCAGTCCTCCTAAAGTTAGGAAGGAGACATATGTACCCAAGCCTATACAAAAGATTGTTAAGGCTGTTTACATGGTAAAATGTTCAGTCGCTGAGAATGTTAAAGTTGTAAAATTGAAAAATGTTATTTTGACTGATAAAGGCCAATTTTTCAAGTACTCCGGACCCAGTCAAATTTGGGTTCCGAAGCAGGCTTAACCGTTTGATATTTCTGGGCATAGATAATGGAAGGCATATGACCGGAGATAGAGCCCTGCTATCAAACGTGGTTGAGAAAGCTGGTACGGTCGTTACATTTTGGAGATAACATCAAAGGTAAAACTCATTGATATGGATGTCTGAAAGCTGGGAATGTTATCATCGACAATGTATCTTTTGTTGAAGGCCTGAAGCACAATCTCCTGAGTATCATTCAATTATGTGACAAAGGATACAATGTGCTGTTTGACAAAGTATAGTGTCTTATCTTACACAAGACTCCCTAATATCCAAACTGAAGATCCATATGAGAAATTAAAGTTCAATGACTTGTTAGATTCAGATTCGGATTCAGATAATGAAAAACCACCTGAGGTTGCTGCTGGTGATAACAATGTCAATGATGTTACTAATCCTGGTGGAAACAGTGGTAATACTGTAGATACCCCTAACACAGGAGAAGAATCATCAAGTCACCCTGGCAACAACTCAGGGGGAGCAAATGAAGAAGGGTCAACTAGTCATACACAACATCCCAATGTACCAAGATCAAATCTACCAAGTCAGAGAGTTTGGAGTAGAGCTCATCCTTTTGAGCTGATCATTGGAGATCCAGATGTTGAAGTCAGAACTAGAAATGCTACTCAAAATAAATGTCACTATTTAGGGTTTCTTTCATAGATGGAACCTAAGAAGATTGAGGAAGCACTGGTTGATCCTGATTGAGTGATTGCTATGCAAGATAAACTCAATCAATTTGAACAACAACAAGTATGGAAGTTGGTACCTAGACCAAAGAACAAGTCTGTCATTGGCACACGGTGGGTATTCAGGAACAAGTTAAATGAAGATGGCATAGTGACTAGAAATAAAGCAAGATTGACATCAGGTATTATTTTATCCAAGAGTATGTCATGAATGGTACTGTGGAGTTACATTTGGTACCCACAGAAGAACAAACGACAAATATTTTTTCTAAGCCACTTGACGAATCCACATTTACCAGATTAGTTGGTAAATTGGGTATGTTAAATAGCCTTAGTAATTAAACTAGTTAATATATTATTTTTGTTCTTAAATAAATTTACAAATACATATGAATTTGGTATGTATTTTAAATCACTTGAAAAATTATTTTATCAACTCAATTTCTTATTTGCTTATCTAATTAAAATGTCATGTTTTATTTTAAGCTTCATACTTCACTTTATTTTAAAATAAGTTATTTTCTCTAAAAATATTTTCTTGAATTTTACAAGTTAGAATTCTAAAGAAATTTATTTTTATTGAAAATTTTATTATTTTAAAGTACTTGTAATATTTGTGATATGATAATAAGTCCTATTTTCTTTTTAAATAATTTTCAGTGTGAAAGTTATTTTATTAGAAATTTTTTGATTTATTAACTCATTATAAATATTTTTCTTTTAATATTTCATTTTTATATTTTTTAATATTTTGTAGTGTTTGTCTTTCTATTTATTTTTACTTTCTGCTTAAAAGATTACCATATAGCCTTTTTAGCATTTTTATTATTTTTTTATTATTTTTATTATTTTATTTCTTGTGTTTTCCTTAATTCAAAACCCCTGTAAATATGTGATGTAAATTAGTTTGTTTATATAATTGTTTACAATTAGTATAATTTTTCAATTGGTATAATTTAACATAGATTATTCTTAGTTAAAATAATATTTCTCAAATATTGCAAAGTCATATTTATAGAGAAATTATTTTTATTTCGAATTGATTCAATGTTAAATTATTGTCAATGTGTTTTTAATTTTTGTAAATTATGTCTTAAAACTATTCAAAGCAATTTGGGAACGTTGAATTTTGAAATAACAATTTGGTGTCAATTTTGATTAACAATTGGTTTAATTTTGATTATCAATTGGTGTAAATTTTTATTATCAATTGTTGTCAATCTTTGATCTGTGCACCTGCCAAACAAGCACAATCGACTCGAGGTAAAGTAGGTAATCTTAACCTTGATAATATCCTATGATATTTAATGTTATATCTGCCCCCAGTGACTTTAGGAAAAGATCAAGTGATTGAAAACCAACAATCTCTAACACAGATCATAGAACCATACACTCAAACAGATACAATTCCATCTACTTTACCCTTGCAAATATAATCCTATTAAATGAAGAGAGTGAGAAAATATCTAGGTATTATATCTGAGTGTACCAAAAGCTCTGTCTCCTGTTACTTGTAGTAGAAATGAAACCGAGACAACTGTTAGCTCATCTGTATCCTCTCAAAAGGATATAGACTTGCAAATGGCAAAACTGTTACTAGATTTATTCTCTCAACAGGATGAGTCTATTGGATTATGCTTGTCAGCCAGAGCCACTTGCATAGTGTCAAATTCATCTAGACACATCCAAACACTAGTGCACACCATAACTAAAATATTTTAAATGCACTGTGAGGAATATCTTAGGTGATAGAGACAATTAGTTGGTATATAACAACATGCTTGGATTGGATAGAATTAGTAATTTATTATTAATTCTTCTATTCCATATGATTTTAGAAAATTCCTGTATATAAGTTTAACTGGATTTTCAAAAATGTATAACATGTCATAGTTTGCATTTTTTAAATCTGCAATGGTTTAATGCTGAATGTATGTCATGTCTGTTGTTACCTATATTAAAGAAATCTCTAATCCATTGGTACCAAGATGAATTGATGGATACAATTGTTCTAACTTCTATTTTAATTAAGGTTGTTAAGAATGATTGATGATTCAGAAATGAATCAAGTGCCTTCACATGCATCAGAGGGAAAATTTGATTCTTTACCAATTATAATAGAATCATTTTCTCCCCTCCCAGAGGGAACATCTCTGGCTCCCTAAAAGGGATTTTCCACTCGCAGTGTTAAATTGGTGAAAATGGAAGGCAACTTCATCAGTCTATCCATGAAGCAATTCAGTGTTCAATTCAAATGATTTGATAGATTTGATTAAGGATCGGGGATTTACGAAACCCCAATGTAACCCTAAAACCCTAAACCCCAAATCCTAAACCCTAAAACCCTAAACCCTAAACCCTAAAACCCTATACCCTAAACCTTAAAATCCTAAACCCTGAACCCTAAACCCACCCTAAAACCTAAACCCTAAACAGTGATGTGATTAACAGTGAAACAAAAGTGCTAATATATACATAAGTGAGGAGTGGAACACTTAGAGAGTATATATCTGGAACAAAAAGTGAAACACTTGTGAGATACACAAAGTCAAATCACACACTTGCACTACTGTTACTACTTCTACCTAATGACAAGAAACCTACTTCTGGAAGACAAGAAATGTTACTCATCAAAGGGGGAGAAAATTTCTTCAGGACCTAAGACCTATCTCAATGTTGGACTCTTCAGGATTTAGTAGGACCTATCAATTGGACCTAACAAGGAAAGGATTATTCAACAAGGATAAAGAAAGGATTACTCAACTAAGGGGGAGAATTAGTTTAACAAGAAAAGTGTTGAGTAGTTACTTGGTTTGGGAAGAAATGTTGTCACCTTGAGATTGGGGAGAATTGTTGAAGTAAGGAGATTCAATGTTATATTCAAGGTCATAAGGAGGAGTAGTCGAGAAATGAAGATTTTGTTAATTGAAGAGTTGTTCAGTCTAGAGGAACATACATCTGTCATTTCTGTTCACTTATGAAATCTGGAAATGTTATATATAGTCAAGAAAATTCTTATTATTTACTTAGTTCTTAATGTTCTATCTTTTTCTTGTTTATTAGTTGAGTGATCCTCTAGGAATTTGCTTGTTATTGTCTAACAAACAAATAGGGGGAGATTGAAAGGCATATGACATAGCCTATTTGTTTTTCGAGGATTCGACTCAACTTAACAAGAATGTAATAAGTAAATAATATTAACCATCGCATGAATCTCAGAATGTTCTATCTGTCAGAGAAAAAGATATTCAAGTCAATCTATAGTCTTGAAGAATTACTGCATTGAAAGAAGTTCAGCTATCTGATCAAGCTTGAGTGAAGTAATCAAGAAAGTGGATTTATTTAGAAGACAGAGATTTCTACAGAGTGACAGTGGAAGATGTACAGTACGTAAATTTAGTTAAAGGGAATAGCAAAGAAAAGGACAACTTAGAGTCAGAAATAAAGAACGAACATTGAAGTTAGTCGTTAATGAACCAGACCGTGCATCGAGCGTCAAAAAATATTCAGTGATATTTCTTTATTAATTTCAAGTGGTTCAAGGAAGAAGTTTGACAATCTAAGGATTTATAATAATTCTCCTTTAATTGATTAAATCATGTAGTTAATTTAGTAAATTAATTAATTAATTCAGAATTAATTTATTCATTAAAATAATTATCAAATTAATTAAATATTTAGAATTATTGTTTAAAGTTTATTCAATTTAATTGTTAAATGATTATTCAAAGTCATTTAACTATGAAAATTGAATCAGTTTGCCAATCTGAAAAGTCATACCGATTGTCATTCTAGAGCAAATCAGATAATCATGGAGATAGTTGTGGTGGTTTAAATGGAAAGTCATTCTGCTTCTTTAATCAATGGTCATGCCGAATGTCATGGTGGATTAAATGGAATGTCATTATGCAGCTAGTGATGGTCATGCTGAAAGTCATGCTTTGCAAACAAGGTCATTTGGAAAGTCATTCGATCTGCTGAAGAAAGAAGATATTAAATTGAATGAGTATGACAATCTTGATTGTCATACCGAAAGTCATGCTGGACAAAGGAAAGTCATTCAGCTCATTTTTAGATTGGTTTTCTTTATATACACAACATATGACAGAAGAAAACATACTTAACTTAAAATCTATCAAACCTTTCTTCTTCGAACAAGCTCACTACCGCCTCTTTTTATTTTCACAAGTATTTCATTACAAGCCCGAATCATTATATTCCAAATTCAAAAAATCGGGTTTGGATAGACCCAAATGGATCGGGTCGGGTCGGGTATCCATCAGATCAGATTTTTGTGCCATCCCTACCCCCCCTTTACCTTTTTACGGTTAACATTACTACTTTATAATATTATAAATGAATTTTTATGTTAAAATTTTCAAATGTCATACATTTTTTATACATTAATTTACATTATAAATGTCATATATTTTTACAAAATACTTTTTATAATAGGATTTTTTTTCACAAATATCTAATATTAGGAAACTCTCTTGTAAAAATACTGTTTTTTTAAGAAAAAGTATTTTGTGAAAAAATATTTTTTAGAAAATATTTACAAAAATATGTACAATCATATCTGTAATTGTTATCAACCAAAATTAACTATAAATACAATTTTAAAATATTAATAATTAGAATCATTTTTTATTACAAAATATGTTCTTTAACAAATTGTACGGGTTAAATCAATTGCAACGTCAAATGCAATAAAAAATAATTTCTATTATTTCTGTAAAAGAAAATTGCATTTGGTTGTTTTGATTGTAAATTTTAATTTTGTAAATATTTTTAAAAAATGATGAAATCGTGAAAAAACTTCTATTTTTTTTTTGATGATTTATTTTTATAATAATATTATAGTACTTAACAAAAAATAAATCTGCAAAACATTTTTAATTAATTAGTATTTGCGGTTGGAACATTTTAGATACAATAAAAAAGACATCATTGCAACGGTGTGCCGCTCACCCACGAGTCCTTAAGACGATGACCCAGCTTATTCGGGCTACTAAACCGTATCAAAGTGTGAAGTCTACTATGATAGAACACGCTTTACGTCAAGTAGAGTAGTAGACCATATCGAAGGTTCTAGAATTGCATAAATGGAGTAGTATCCTTTATTTGTATCCGCTCAATTGCAATCGAACCGTAAACACCGTAAACCATTCGTAACCGAATTACATTTTGTGGATAATCACAAAATACGGGTTGGTTGCGGATTGAATTTTTAAGAACCGCATATTTGCGGGTTGATTGTGGATTTAAATATTGAAAAATCGTAAAATCGCATCCGCAATCGCAAACCGCACATATATATTTATAATAATTTATATTTTTAAAAATATATTTATATTATATAAATTAATAAATTATACACATAAGACATAGTGGTTTCTTGTCCGGAAGTAGATATACATTTTTTGGGAGTTGATATATGAATATACCCTGCCCATATATTTATCCAGCCCATTTACTCGAACCCAATTCAATATCTAACCTACAAATTGCATATTTATGTCAAATCAATTATGTTTATTCTATTGCACTAGACATAACTACACCAGGAATTACTGATGATGATTTGCTATTGTACTAATGATATTGTACTGATGGGCTATATTTATGTGCTTGTAGCCATGCACCAAAAAATTCTGTGATATTGTACTGATTTTTTTTTTTTTACCGACTTGTAATTGTATTTTAATTTTTATTAAATTAAGCTTAGGTGGTTATTTTCAAAAAATAAAAAAAACTTAGGTGGTTAATCGCAAACCGAACCGCATCAACCGCAATTAATCGCAACTGCATCATGCGGTTAACCGCAACCGCATTTACGGCTGTGGTTGAAAATTTTCAAAACCGCCAAAATCAAAAAACCGCATCAACCGCCAAAAACTGAATCGCAACCGAACCACGTACACCCCTAACTGACATTCAACAAAGTTATATTCAAAAATTCTCGTATCACCCTAATTATTATTTGAGTTTACATTTTGATGTTTTAATATAAATAAAGGAAAATGCTTATATATCCGAAATGATTTTCAATTTTTTTTTACCAAATATTAATATGGCACGGATATAATGGATAACTTTCTAATAATAATATGAAATTTCGCGTATAATTATATGCGTTAACAAATTAAAAACAATCATGTGTCATATCATGTTATCTGAAATTTTTTTTGAAAAATATTCGGGGTACGTGACATTATGCTAAAACAAGAATTAAACATCAACAAATCAGGTAATGCTAAAAGTATCAATTGGTATCAAAATTTGTTCCTAAATGACGTGAGGTTGACATGATAATTTTGAAATTGATAAAATTTGTGTAAATATAGGAGGTCTATTATTATCAATTACATTGAAGCATAACGTGATATTAGGGATACTGATATTAGGGATACGTTTTGACAACCAGTTCAGGATTTTTAACATTTTACAAGAATCCATGAGATAGAGCTGCCTGTGCAGTAATACTTCCACCTAACACACAAGTTGTTAAGTTCCATTTAATCAAAAACAAGAAGCTGAGAAATGGCTTGAACTCGTGGAAAGCCAACCTTGTCTTGTCAAAATGCTAACTTGCTACATGGAACACAAGCAAAACTACCCATGTTAAGGTATGATATTGTAACAGGTTATATAACTTAGAAGCCCTTCTTGTCTATCTTCTGAAGGGTGTTCACAAAAGTATAACCGGAAAACGATACAAAAAGTTTCCGGTACCTGCAAAATGAGACAAATTTCATTATGGAAGACATATTATTTTAATTCAAATAATAGGTAATATTAAGTCGATGAACATAGAGTTACTGTATAACGTACAAATTAAAAGCATATTGATGGAGCCAAACAAAGTGATGTATGTTATGCAGAGACAACAAATTCATTGTAATTTTCATTTCTTTGTTTACTTGAAAAATAAGTTGTGCAGACTGCATACCACACCCATTGGCTCTTATGTTGGGCCATTGCAGCATAGCTTTTCCGTGGCTGTGAATTCAGCAAGCAATGCAGTTTATCCGAATATCTCATAGCATTCAAGATGGACAGCCAGATATCAATTGGTCCACTGTACTTGCGCCATAGGTTTGTGCTGACCTGAGAATCAAAAAGATAAATTCAACCCTATTGCAATGAATATCAAGCTTAACAAAGAATATATTTTAGACATAAATTCTTTTCATTAGCAGTGGTGCATAAATAACTAAATAAGTCGCCAAGTTCAGTTTCAGATCATAATTCAAAGAAAGGGCTTCTGACAATGATCCATCATCCAAGACAGTGAAAGAATATATAATTTTAAAAAGACAATAACGTAAATACTGCAAGATATAAAAATGGGCCAAAATCAAATAAAATAGCATGTTCAAGCTGAAAGGAAAAAAATGACTGAGAGAGGGTTGAGTTGAACGTTTTCCTATAAATATCATATCAAAATGTTGGACTGGAACAACATTATAACATTACAACCAAAAAATGTTTCCTAAGTTATTGTTTAACATCTAAGGTCAAATTTCATAATAAATGGAATATTTTGAACTTGGTTCCTTTCCATGGATACAAATTTCAACATGAAATAAAAATGTAACAGATAAAGAGATTAGACTATGTACCAGTAAACATATACATAAAAAAAACATGGGAATAAAAGGAAACATACAAGCTCCCAGGCGTCAGTTTCTCTTTGCAAAGCACCACGCAGAAGACGGCTGCTTATACAAGAAACGTAATTTGGATAAGTTACCATGCAGTAATAGTATATTGCCCGTCAACTTCTTTCTTTTTTTATTATACATGTTTACTACCGAAAATGTCTGAAAGATGCTTCTAATTAGATAGCTGATGCACTGTGAGAAGCTTGACGAGGTAAGAAGTTAAACTGAGGAGACGATAAGTAATGTGTAGCAAGCACTTTGTACTTTTATCTATGCTTGTGTAAGAGACTTTCATTCAAGCTTTGGAGTTTTGTATATGCAGTGTGCAAGGATAATTAATAGAATCGTGACATGCTCAGGTGTGGTAAGAGACCTATAGCAACTTACCGCACACCTCGATTTACATCACAGTGATTACAGTGACCAGAAACACCATATCGATCAAAAGTAATAATCTGGAAAAAATAGAAGTGGATCAATCAGTCATTAAAGGTATAAATAAGATAAATCAACAGGATCATACAAATCAATTAAGCTTAAGAGGTTCATAATTGAACTGTCCTTGTGGGTACTGAACCCTTCAAATCAAAATATTTAACAATGGTGACGATATTTTATATTACGTATATCCAATGTCAGCCAAATTTTAGCGTTCATGTATTCAGGGATCCCATGTCCATGCAAGGAAGGAAACCAAAAGAAACAACCCGAAACTACACCAACCCAATCAAGGTAACCATAGTTGTATAGAAAGCCTGAACTCAAGATAAGGAACAAGGAGGAAAGGAAAATTCAATAGTAGACAATTGTTGAAATTAGATCCTTACCGTATCAATTGCATTAGCATTAATTTCCTCACTAATAATTCCAGCTAGTAAATCACAATCCCATACTTTGCCAAATCCATCCTAGTGACACAATAAGAAGCTTCTAATTAATTAGTAAACACTAAGAAACCACCAAAAAATAAAAGTAAACACAAAGATGAGTGGTTCTACATGAGAACTTCAGAATGTAACCTGAAATTTTGGATGGTCAAGGATCTTTACTTGGTGCTGTGGAACCTACATCAATAGATAAAAATGTAAACAAGCAAATACATATCTACGTAAATTTCTTTCTTATTTATAATCTTATCCATGGAGGCCGCAGATCAAGTCTAGAATACAGCAGGATATTTCTTTCTGGTTATATCAAAACAAAGGCAGATTATCCATCACACTACTCAGAAAAGACGTCAAAAAAGAGTTCAAATGCATGTATACCATGCAGGTATGCAAACAGGGACGGAATTAGGGGGGGGGGGGGGGGACATGGGGTGGCCATGGTCCCCCCAAAACCTTCCCCAAGAGCTTATCTTCCTGTATTTTTATGTACCAAAACTGATAAGATAGTGTGTTTTGGTCCTCCCATAATTTAAAAAATCTTGATGGTCCCCCCAAATATATTCATAAATCTCATATGTTCTTGAATTTCATACATATAAATCCATAATATTGTTCTTGAAAATCTAGAATGTGGCATGTACTTTCGTTTTTAAAAAAATTATTCTAAGTTTCGCCCCTCCAAAAAAAATTCCTGGTTCCGTCCCTGTATGCAAACCATATACATAGAATTATACAAATTCATCACCTTAAGGATTGCAGAAGCCTGATACAGCTCTTCTTTTCTGATATTCCCAATGCCATCTGCATTACCTGCATTATAGTTAAAATACATAACTAAGGTATGCTGAAAAATTATTAATAGATCAAAGTTACACATTGACCATTGACCATATATATATATATAGTGACATGCATTACAAGGATAATAGTCATATGCGGAAAGGAGCATTAAAACTAAGCCTACTCCTATATCAAGCATTAAAATCTTAACACAAAAAAATTAATCCGCCTAATTAAATAAATCTTAAAACAAAAAAATTAATCCGCCTAATTAAAAAAACAGGCATACAACTTCTGCTATCATGTTTTAGAAACACACATTATCCCCTCTTAATGGTTTAGACATTTACTGCACTATTAAACTACAAGCCAGTCATACAAAATCACTTTTGCTAAGAAAATGATTATCTAACAAACCTATTTACATTTGTAACCGAGTCAACTCAAATTAGATACAGTAAAACAACTATACATGAATGTATTTACAAAATTAAAGGAACTCCTAACTACATCTGAATTATGAATCTGTAACATCATATTACCGGTTGACAAGCACAATATATGTATATTATGCCCAATTGAAGTCAAGTAATTGATTGTTGGAGTAAAGAACCTGCCAGAAACAGACAGCATATGGTTACATACTTGAATTAATGACTAAACATGATCCCAACAAAGTTACACTGATTATATCTCCCTAAGTAAGTATACCAGTGTCAAAAATGCAGCTGGTTCCACCGTTCCAGTGATGCATGGAAACCATATAAAATAAAAAGAAATTGTATCGTCAAATGGCCAAATATGGACCGCCTCGCACAATAATTGAAATGAAAACTACTTAAGCAGAATCTTTATAAACAGTATGGTCTCTTATCTTTGGTTCAACAATGATCAACTCACACGGAATTCGAACTTCATAGGAACTTCTTACACTTCCTTGGGAAAAAGATGAGAATTTATTTGGTTAACAATCATTGTAGGCAACTACGCATAAGTTGCATTAAAAGAAAATCAGTGATAAGTCATAAACACTGTCAGTTTGACTACCATGGGGAAGGTAGGTCAGCAACCTATGGTGTTTTGGCGTAAGTTGCACTTACACCATGGTTTGACTTCGCTTGGACCCTTATAATTTCATGGAACCACAGGCCAAATAGTTATATACCTAATCTCCAATACTTAGCCTAGCTCTAGCAAATACTCCCCTCTTTAAAAAATAAGATGTTGAGGGTTCGAACCGCAGTGGATGCAGGGTGCATGTGTATATTAATTTCTGTAATTGTCCTTTATTTAAAAAATAAAAAAATGTTATACCTACTTCCATGGAACTTGAACTTACATAGCCAAGTTACATTAAAACAAACGAGGCCTAAGTTTTCAGAATTGTACGGTCACACAGGTGAGAATAAATCACTAGCCAAGTCAATTTCTAAAAGATCAGCATAATAGAAATTGCCTAAACATACATTGACTCATCATCAGGATGGGCAATTACCAGCAGAACATTCTTCTTGCAAGAGGCTTCACCTGATTAAAAAAAACAAGCAGATCAAATAATAACTTAAAAGAGAGAATCGGGAGTGGCAAAGCTATGTCAAGTACCCCAAAAACATAATAAGATAATAACACCATAAAGCCTAGGTGGAGAGTTGAAATAGTTATCTACCTGAACTAGTTAAGAATGTAGCCCTGCTGGGAGACCATGATGCTAAAAGAATTTTGCAGAGAGAAGCCAACCAGATTACACTGAGCGAAACAACAATCATGATCCATGCCATCTAGCAGGTAAGTGCAGAAGAAGTTATAGCCAAAACATAAACTACGGAAAACAACAAGCTGATTATAATCTATGAGAACCCACGTCTCCGATACAACCTCTAATCAAATCCGCCACACTATCTTTCAAACAGGATGCAACTTCCGACAGAGAGTGTTTTCTACGTTAGTGATAGTACTAAGTGTTCACAAATTACCTGTGAAAATGAATTCTTGGGGAACTTACATCGAACACTTTACATCATAAACTGAGAAAACTTCATGAAAATAGCAAATAGCAATCAAGAATCTAAAGCCAGAAATAAAAATTGAATCTTTGACAAAACATTTCAATACCCAGTATCAAATGACTAAAAACACTAAGTAATTCATCAAAACAATGAAGATCAAGATCATTTATGCCCTTAAATATGGTTTTGCTTAATTAAATAAAAAGCACCATATAGCAAAAAAAAAACATTAAAAAAAGGAGCTATTTATTACCTGAGTAGCGGGTCTTGCTATAATGCCTGCTTTAATTGATGCAGATAGAGTAGAGCTTTGCTACAGAGGATGAGTTCTTTGGATCCCCAATTCATGTAAAGTTACTATCTTTATTCATTCTTGATGTTAGTATATATTGCTCTTTGTTAAAACTTGTTGAATAATTTGATATTAGGGTCTTGTGAGTTCTCTGTACCCCAATTCATGTGAAGTTACTAATTTTATATTCTATCCATTCTTGATAACATTTTTTATTTTTGATTATTTTTTTTTTGACAAACATGGAAATTTTATTAATATATTCAAAGCATTTTCTACTCCAATAGGAACAAAACTCCTATCGAACACTCGATCTGGAAAATTTGATTATTTTTTTTTTGACAAACATGGAAATTTTATTAATATATTCAAAGCATTTTCTACTCCAATAGGAACAAAACTCCTATCGAACACTCGATCTGGAAAAGAATACGACATACGAGCAAGCTCATGAGCTGCCATATTAGCAGACCGTTTAATAAATAACGACACTGTGTTTTGTTCTTGCAAAAGCCTTCTGCAGCGCCCATAACGTGATATCATTTGCACCTTACTCCTCACTGCTTGAACTGCAACCATGCAATCTGATTCCAGCGTGACTCCTTGCCATGATTGGGATTTTATCCAGCTTAGAGCTTCTTTAATGGCTAAACCTTCAGCCATTTCTGAAGAACTCATATCATGAATGTACAAAGTTCTGGCCAGCAGTAACTCCCCCCTTTCATCTCTGGCAACCATACCTATCCCTGAGGAATTAAACTCTCGAAATGCTGCTGCATCGACTGGTACCTTGATTTGCATCGTCTGTGGCTTGACCCAAGAACTACCTCCATCCCCTTCATAAAGCTGAGGAAACCGAGTTATTTTTGTAATATTTTTTATTTTGATCTTACGGGATTGGGGCTTTTTTTTTTTGTTTGATTAATTTGGGGGCAGTTGATCGGTGAGATGATCTTAGGGTTGGTTTTGTGCTTATGGGTCTGTGCAAAATTCATATAAATAATGCATGGTACACAAATAGAAATAGAATAGAACCCGTGACAATTGTTTAAATCACTTGTGCCATTTGTTTTTGCTATCGGTTGTGATATTTCCTCATTATAATGTCCTTAACATGATTTTTAAAATGCAGGGTGGTCGCTTTATTCTCCGAGGATCTCATGATATTCAATCATCGTGGAAAAGCATTTTCCAGCAGCAATTGATCTGAAACTGTAAGTGATAAAACTCAAAAGAGCCGAGTTGAGTTTGCACTGCAGAAGAAGAATTGCTAATTTTCTCTGACATATCCTTACACATTGCTAATCACAATATGTAAGGATATGTTGGCTATCAAAATGCAAATCAAACTCTTTAGTTTGTAACAAATGGCTAGTTTGTGTGGTTTTTACCTTTAAAAACATTTAGTCGTCTTTCAGTGCAAACTACAGTACCTGACAATAATTGCGAATTTCTGATCCTTATACCACAGATACTGCATTACAGAACAACTTTTTGAGATGCTTTGGGGGGTATGAAACAGCTTACTAATTTGCTTCTGAGTGTATCAGGTTAACACAATTAGCTGAACGTGAGATTAGATTCAGTTAACCAGGGTTGCTGATATACTGGTTTTTAGAGCAGATGAGCTCCAAAGTTAACAAGTCATTGCTATCTTTGAGGGAGCAAAATAGAGTCATGCACATAGTCCAATTATTCAAAAAGAGAATCTGTAATTCAGCAACTAATTTCCATGCAGATGGTCAGGGCCTTCATTGGTATATCTGATTCTGCACAGCTTGCTTTGTTCTTTTAACTAGTGTCAATGATCAGCACTAGAGGAGAAACGCCCCTAAGAAAGGAACGCTACAGTCTTTAACAAAAATCTAATTTTCTATCCCAATACACATACTTTCTTTACTTTAGAAGGACATGCTTCTCTGGTGTACTAATAAAAATAATCCATATGATATGCCTCAAGTTCCTAGATTCACTACTACACAGATTGCAAATTTCAGACTTGCTGCTTTCCTTAGGAAGGCAAACAAAAAAAAACTGATGGCACCTTCATCAACAACCAAAGATACCAGTTTTTTTTTTTTGGCACATATAGCAACTATAAGACAACTTTAATTTAGTACACAAATAAAGCTGGCAGCTGGTGACAACTTAGCCGGCCAGCTCAATGAATTTATCTACTAACAATATTAGCTTTCACGGCACTGATGAAGTCCTCAAAATTTTTGTTGGAGGATCCATCAGTAGCATTCTCTAGTGTTTTCTTCACTTGCTTCATCTTGTTCATCAACTTAATATTCAATATTTCTCCGCTCATCAGGCTGGCAATGTTTGCTGACACTTGCTCTCTGGATATCATCTTTTCATCGCACAAATTTATTCCAAGCTTCCAGTCATGCACCACTAATTTTCTATTAGTGAACTGATCTGTCAATATAGGAAAACAAATCAATGGAATGCCACACCATATGCTTTCCATGATAGAATTCCAGCCGCAATGAGTCAAGAAACCTCCTATCGCGGGATGTGATAATACAGCAATCTGATGGCACCATGGCACAACCAAACCTTTGTCTCTAGCATTCTCTATAAATCCTTCTGGTAAAATATCGGTGTCATCGGAACTTACAATATCAGGCCTCAGCACCCAGACAAAGTTGACTCCACTAAGTAAAAGCCCATGGGCTATCTCCACTATATCATGTTTACTAACATGAGCATAGCTACCAAATGAAACATACAGGACAGACCCATTGGCCTTGGTGTTGAGCCACTGGCTACAGTCTGATTCTGACCACAGACTCATGGCTATTTTTGTCTTTGCAAAATCATTAGCCAAGATGGGCCCAATTGCATAAACTGGCTGCTTTTGATTCAAAGCAGTAAGTGTATCTTGTTCAAGCTCTTGAACTGTGTTACATATAACAAAATCTGCCCTTTTCACATCCGTGAATGCCTTGTCAATGATCCGATGCAGCACCGTGGTTATATCAGTAGCTTGTAGATATGACATTAGGTCCCTTGGCTCAATTGCCTCGACTCCGGGTATGTAGTCTATGGTATCGCGACGATTATCTGGAAAAAAAAAACAGTAAATTCTATTGTGAATTGTTGCTATAAGTCATGTGTGCTTTAATGTCAACCGCCCGTAAACTTGGTAATTAAATGCTTAAAAAATTTGGCAAAAGTAGAACTAATTACCTTTGGAAGCAAAATGGCCATTCTGCTTAAGGAGATCCAAGTGATAATACAAAGTGAAGACCAGGGCAGGTTCTGTCCAGAATGAAACATAAACAAGATTATACTTGTTAGCAATGAGTGAAGGCCATACAAAAAAGGTGTCGGCAATCAAGCAAGTGACCGGAGGATCTGCATTCTCAGCTACTATCTTTCCAATGAGTTCATCAACATGGGAACCAGAGGCTTGCAACAGAGACTCCTGGTGCTGGTCATGGTTAAGAGATCGATCTAAATCCAATGGTAAGCCATCACTGACAGTTGCATAGCGAATATCAAGACCGGACTTTCGGGCTTCATCAAAGATATCACGGGCAGTACCACTCAAGTTGGTTTGAGCTTGAGAGATTTGTTGGTGAACAGAATGAGTGTTAACAAAGGTGATTGTGAAGCCTTTAGATGCAAGCTTCATGGCAAGATTTACAAAAGGAATAACATGACCTTGAAAAGGGTAGGGAATCATAATTGCATGAACTTTGTGTTGATTCTTTGCCATTTCTTGTGACAGTGGTAAATCTGGGGTGCAAGAAATAATTCAAGAAAATTTATTCCAAGAGCGGTAGATCCCTGGTGATGAATAAATAATGTATGATGTGTAGGGTAATACTAGTAGTACTATTTGATTGGAGAGTCACTAAACACACAAACCAGGAAAGGCACAAAGTAAATGGGTCCGCCACCTTTAATTTGACAAGCACGTGTATCAAGACAGAGGTCTAAATTTAATACTCCCTTAGTCTCTTTTTAAGTTGCTCGTTTAAAATGTCGGGACTGTTCATAACAAGAGACAAATTAGTAATTTACGTCTAATCTATAAGACCAAATATAGTCATGAGTGATCTTGTTGGATTCCTATTTATCATTATTTTAATACAGTGAAGTTTTTATATTTAAAACTAATACGAAATTCAAGATATTAACGATCAAAAGTGTGCGTTGGCAAGTATGCCCGGTCAAAACAGACAACTTATTTAGAGACGGAGGGAGTACGGCTCTGCAAAGTGCATTTCTGTTAGGGTGAAAAAACTAATGCTGTAGATGTCCTTGCACAAGCTGTAATAGCCGCGGCTGCCCGCTACTCCGCTAGTTGGAATACAAAATTCTTAAGGACGGGTCGGAGGGAGAACTTGGCAACCTTCATCATTCAACTATGAAGCGTTCATAAAATTGACATTTTCGTTCCAGTGACGGAACTAGAATTTCGACCCATTTTTAAAAAAGTAGCACGGAACATGAAAATGAAACGTAAAATAGTTCCAGTAGTTGTATATGTGTATCGCAGACAGCAGCACATTAGTAATTATCCCCTAACCCTTGTATTGTTCTTTGTGCCAATTGCCAAGATGACTGAGGGGTAGCAACTATACATGCTTGTTATGACAAAATGACACAACTGTACTAAAGAATACTCCAATAGAATAAAAATCATTTTGATATATCAAATAGTGTTTTTATTGGTAACCAATTATATTGCAATTAGACACTCAATCTGCTCTAGGATGTGCGGTTTAACAAAAAGAATATGACTTGTAATTAAGGAGAGGGCATATAAATCACGAAAAATGTGGGTGCATTACAAAGGTAGAGGACAAGAAACAACTGGACATTTTGTTTTACTAAATGTAGTGATAGCCTTGTTGACTGTCCCCTCCACTCTCAATCATTTCTAAATTCTGTACTGTTAATTACAATTTGATATGCCTCTCTTTTCTTAGGCACCAAGTGGGTCATTTTTTAATCATCGTCGTAGAAAAGAAGGGCGAAATAATTATTTCTGCGCAAGGACACCAGTTGCGCCGGGGGGGGAGGGGGGGAGGGAGGGGTTGAAAGTCGGCATGCTGGCAAAGTCATTTAATCGTATGGGGTCCGTTCCCTAGCAAACATTTGTTACGGAACTGTTTCACAACATACGGCTTCGGGATGATGGTCCAGATTTTAAAAAAGACTACACCGTATCGTAGAAACTTTCCACGATACGGAGAAATTACAAAAATGTCCTTACTGTTCACGTACCGCAGAAAGTTTTTGCGGTACAGTGAACAGTAAATTTTTGATGTGAAAACAGGGGGTATTTTTGTAATTACAATGTACTGCGGAAAATTTTTGTGGTACGATGTAATTTTTTTTAAATCACAGCCGTTGGATCGATATGTTACGAAATAGGATTATAGCAAATGTTTGCCAGTGACCATTCACCATAAGGTATATACTCCCTCAGTCCCGATAAATTCTTTACCTTTCAAAATAACGTTTCTAGCATGTATTTTAAGATGTATTTTAAGGGTAGTTCTATAACTTATTTTTAAAATTTTCTTTTTTTGTATAAAAATATAATGTATATATTTTTATACAAAAAAAGAAAATTTTAAAAATAAGTTATGGAACTATCCTTAAAATACACCTTAAAATGCGTGTCAGAAAGTGTAAAAAGAATTGGTTGGGACGGAGGGAGTATATATATATTATATATATATATAGGGTCTTGTTCTAATAAAAACTAACTTAGAATAGAAACTAGAAACTAAATCTAAATTAAATATTTCAAGCTAATCTAATGATCAAATTAGGGGTACCCCAATACAAAAAACGTTTAAAATTATTGGCTCTATTCAACAAAAAAATTAAAAATTTTAAAAAAAAGTTATTGTTCACGTGATGACGTGACACGTGAACAGTAACTTATATATATATATATATATATATATATATATATATATATATATATATATATATATATATATATATATATTTTGTTGAATAGAGCCAAAAATTTTATAAGTTTTTTGTGAAGGTGCCCCTAGCGGGGCCATTAAAATAAATGAAATATAATTTATTTAGTGTAGGTTTCTTGTTTTTATTCTAAAATTGGTTTCTATTTGAACGCTAGCCTATATATATATATATATATATATATATATATATATATATATATATATATATATATATATATATAGCTACTCCAATACAAACCTCCTTAGAATACAAACCTAAAAACCAAATTCCAATCCAACATTTAAGCTAATCTAATGACCAAACTAGGGGTACCTCAATACGAAAAAGTCTTATAATTCTACCCTCTATCCATTCATCGAAAAAAAAATGAAAAAAATGATGACGTGGCAGCAATTTTTTTTAATTTTATTATTATTATTATTATTTTATGAATGGATAGAGGGTTGAATTATAAGACTTTTTTGTGAAGGTGTCCCTGGCGGGGCCCTTAGAAAAAATGAAAAATAATATATTTTGTGTTGGTTTGTAGTTCTCATTTTAAGAGTGGTTTGTATTTGAGTAAAAGTCTATATATGAGTTGGGTTTAGTGGAGACCATGTTTTTGTGGAGTCCTGGAATCCATCTTTGTTCTGCATACATTCATCAGCATTTTACATTGCATTTAACAATTTTCTACGATCATCACTAAGATAAGTTAGGGTTTTTTCAAAACTATCATCGAAATTCATCACAAATATACATTATATTGCCCGGAATGACAAAATATTGAATTTGCAGAACACATTTTATTTTACAGAACCAAGTGTTCAAGAACAATGCGATTTAAATATTTTACATCAATTCAAGAGATGTTTAGGCGTGTTTCAGAGCAGTTTACGGTAATGTTCAGGAGTAAAGTGTTTTTGCATTAGTAAAACATTGTTAAATGCGGATGAATGTATGCAGCACAAAGGTGGACTCCATGACTCAACAAAAAACATGATCTTTACTGAATTTTGTTATATATATACATATATATATATATGTGAGGTTTGATTCAAATGAGAACCACTAAAGAGAATTGGAGATCCATTAATGCCCATTGGATTAGTATTCATTGAAATAAGATTTTTTTTAGACACAATTAATGAAGAATATTCACAAATCAATAGAAAAGGTAACCAAATAATTGTAAGATTTTTGGTCAAATACACAATATTATTTGTATGTTTCTTCTTCTACGTGTCTTCTTACACACAATATCACTTCTATTCGTTCAACACTTAAACTTTAAATGTTATGGAACTGAAACTAAAAGTTCATGTGAAGAACTTTAAATATTATACATAAGTTTATACGTAGAACGTACTTATTTCTTTTAAATTATATATGCTCTGCACAAGAACTTTGAAAGTTCTACATTTAAACGTGTTTGTCTTACGTGTGAATTCAGAAATCTAGAAAGCTCTCATGTAGAAAATGTAGTGCAAATGTGTAAGTTCATACGAAAAACGTATTTATTTTTGTTGAATTAAAAAGTTTCGCACATGAACTTTAAAAATTCTACATTTTAACTTCTCTATATTTTAAATTTGAACTTGGAAATTGATGATATCCAATCTTGATTATTGATTTTTTTTCGTGATTCTTAGAAGATAAGAAATTGTGTAATATTTAAATATTTGGGGGAAAAATTGATAGATATTCCCTACAAATTTTGCTGAATTCTTTCCTTTTTTTAATTTATAAATTTGATCTATATTATAAATACGATAAATGTATCTATCTTTATTGTATTTAAGAACCTATTCTTAGGTTCTCAGTTTAGAGTGGTTCTCCATAAAACGTTACCCAATATATATATATATATATATATATATATATATATATGTATGTATATTGTGGATTCTTAGACCCAAGTATTCTGCTATCAGGAGGAGGTAGACGAGAAAAAACGTTACCCAATATATATATATATATATATGTATATTGTGGATTCTTAGACCCAAGTATTCTGCTATCAGTAGGAGGTAGACGAGAAAAAGTAACAACAAACATTAACAAAATGTCACTCTAAGCATATACGATTAAATATTTGATTTTTTTACTCTTTTTTATTATATAAAAAAATATTATAATTATATATCTAATCAAAAGGAATAGTAAATAAAATTTTAAATCAAATCAAAGATTTAATGCGCTTGATTTTGATGAATCAGATTATGTTCATGTCGACATGGATGCATTGCTGAAATGAAAAGGTTATAATTTGGGAATTACTTACTTGATAATGCTCAGTCCGTCATAGATCGTCCTTCTTCTCTGATCTTAATCGGATGGCCGAAATGTAGTAAAACTACCAGAAAAGGTTCCAACAAAACAATGCCGCGATACCTTCGATGTGAGAATAAAATTAGGATCTCGGAGAAGAAAGATAAGGCAGAAAGAGTGTATCAGTGTGTATATGGTTGTGTGTGTAAAATTAAGAGGGGTGTATTCAATTAAGATTTTAATGGATTGTTAATAATCCATGAATTTTATTGGATTTTATAAATTCACCGATTGCTCAAAATCTACAATAGATTCTATATAAACTTTTCAAATTATACACAAATTCTGTTGTATTTTAATGGATTGATTTATCAAGATTTTTGTGGACTAAAAACAATCCCAAAGATTCTATTGGATTGATTTTATTTTATTTATTTTATTTTAGGATATCCATGTATAAATTAAAATAATATTGTATATAATTTAGAATAGTTATTTATCTAATCTAACTTTTCATCTGTTGTTGGAGAAATTTCGTAACAACACGAAATCAGAGGGATGCTGGAATAATAGAACGAAATTATGAGTATGTGGGCTGTTTGAGGGGATTAAGGTTTATGAAAAAAGAGGAGGCTGGACTTGGCAGGTGTCTTAATTTGTCTCGTGTATCGGATTCCATATGCCAAGATGCCTACGTACCTATGTTTATATAGGATCAAGCCCACGTAGTTCTGTGAAATTGATTTGTGTATATCCCTTAGAGACTTTAGGGATAAACTTCGTTAATCTGGGTGATTACCGATTTTATCTGATTTTATCTTATCGTTGTGATATCTTTCGGATTTGAAGAATATCGTTTGGAGATAATTTCCGTTATTGATTGATTAAGATTGATTATTTCCTCATTTCAGAGAGAGGATAAAATTTAGTGATTAAGAAATAGGAAAATGCTAGGTACCCCAAATTGGTACCCAAATTTTTTCCCAAAATACACATGTCATTATCTGAATGGTTATAATTACAATGGGCCCGCCAGGGCCATATAAATCCCACCAATTAAAATTTTTCATACATCCAACTCATCAATGCCACATCATTTGGGAGCATTTTTTGGGTACCAATTTGGGGTACCTAGCACTACTCTAAGAAATAATTATTAATCTGAATTAATAATTAATAATTATTAGAAATTTGGGAGATTATTAGACATGCCAAAATTATGGCATAACAACTAGCCCCCAGTTCTTCAATGTAGCTTGATGCAGTGGAGAACTAAGAATTCTTCAAGCTTCCAAATTTCTTGAGTCGCTGAAAAAACTGAAAATAGATGATTAAAAAAACATTTAGAGCACCACTGTGCTCGTTAGGCGTATGCAGATGCAAATGTGAAAGCCTGCGATGTCCACTATAAGATATATTTTTTGCCAAGGTTTTCAAATGTGCGAGCATATATAATATTTTTGAAATCCTTTGTGATCCTTGTTGTCTATTTAGGACCTTGGCACTTGTATATATATCCCGAATTGGCATACACGCTTTTCAAATGTCTGATGCAACCACATAAGGATGTGTCTTCGTTTGTGACTAGACTGTTGATAAGAGATGTAGATGTAGATGTAGTTCTGACGAACTAGTTTGCATAGGGATGCCTCCACCCATTCGATATAGAGATCTCATGGGCCTTCAATAAAGATAGTTTGCATAGGGATGCCTCCACCCATTCGATATAGCGATATCTCAGGGGCCTTCAATAATCCAGAGGGTGCTGCACTTTACTAAGCATGTTGCATTGTGAGATTTATAGCTTGTCCAGGCTACCCTACTTGACAATTTAGTTCGCAAGTTTGAAAATATTTTTGACATGTATCTACTATCGCGACGATATATGAAAAATATTTTACAAATTCAAATGCAATAATAAATATGCTCTTTTAAGAATGTCGCGATATTTATTTTCTTCGAAAATAATGCTCCTTTTCTTGTAGAAAATCTTTTACAAAATAATGCGTCTCGCATATCTAATTTTTTCTTGAGAATAATGCAGATCGTACGGGATTGTACAATATCCACAATCAATCAGAATCCGCAATTCATCAACATAAATATCTCGTACGATATTTTCCAAATCGCGATAATTTTACAAGCATAAAAATAGATAGCTCGCACGAATTTTTTGAATTATAAATATTTTTCTGTTAAAAAATATTTAAAAACATAAATTATTCATGCATGGCATAATATAATATTTGTGCAATTTGCAAAAAATAAAAATTAAAAGATAAAAGAAACTTATCTTTTTTTTTTCTTGAATGCGGCTCTTGCCTGAAGATTGGAGATGTTGTTGAGTACTTGAGTGTAGCTAGCTTTTTTTCCTTCTTTTTTTTTATTTCTTTTTGTTTCCTGGCTTCGGGCTCCACCGTTCCTTTGCTTTGCTATTTTTTTCTTTGTATGTACATCGTGGGGTCCTATAATAATTACTTGGCTTGTTCTTATTTTTAACCTTCGTACTTCTGTTGCTATTGCCTTTGTTTCGTCCTTTTTTTTATTTCCAAGGCGCGTAGCTCCCACTTCCACTAATTCCATTTTTTCTTTCTACCGGCCTCCATGTTTGTTGGTTGTGTCACCTACGGATCATCACTGTTTCATTTTTTTCCCTTTCCTGTGCGGCGTTACTCAGTCGCACGAAATTGTCGCCTTAAGCCGCTTACTGTTGTCGTATCCGTCGCCAGAGTTGTGAATGACGTATGTACATCTATCCGTATATTGTATTTTGTGCTCCAAGACTGTAGTCGTCATGTCTTTTTAATTATTGATCCCTCTACCGCCATCCTGTTAGAACCACTTTGATTGTGTTCCAACACCATGAATTATGAATTATTTGTCCTCCTCGAATAATTAAAACCCTCCTTCTAGCGCCAAATGTTGTTAGAGGAATTTCGTAACAACACGAAATCGGAGGGATGCTGGAATAATAGAGCGAAATTATGAGTATGTGGGCTGTTTGAGGGGATTAGGGTTTATGAAAAAAGAGGAGGCTGGACTTGGCAGGTGCCTCAATTTGTCTCGTGTATCGGATTCCATATGCCAAGATGCCTACGTACCGATATTTATATAGGATCAAGCCCACGTAGTTCGGTGAAATTGATTTGTGTCTATCCCTTAGAGACTTTAGGGATAAACTTCGTTAATCTGGGTGATTACTAATTTTATCTTTATCGCTGTGATATCTTCCGGATTTGAAGAATATCGTTTGGAGATAATTTCCGTTATTGATTGATTAAGATTGATTATTTCCTCATTTCAGAGAGAGGATAAAATTTAGTGATTAAGAAATAATTATTAATCTGAATTAATAATTATTAGAAATTTGGGAGATTATTAGACATGCCAAAATTATGGCATAACATCATCCATGTGTTCTTCATTCTCATTATATTTTTTTTATCATCATCCTCTATATTTGTCGTTGTACCAATAAAATACGAGAATGTCATCTTGTAATTTGTGGATATATACAATCAATTAGCAAAATTAATGTAATAACCCTAACTTTAGCAAAGCTACAATGATCACATGAATAGTAAATTTCAAGGATTTAGAGAAATGGTATATAAGTACTACATAATGTAAACGGAAAATGAATAAACAGAAACCATATTAGTGTTGTACATTGAAAATAAGAGAGTCGAAATGACGATAGATTCCAGAAATTCCTGAATATGGATTTTGAGGATTTTGATTTCGAATAAGCTTCTATTGGATATTAAGGAGCATGGAAATACTATAAGAATTATATATTGAGGGATTAGTGAATTTAGATTAAACCAAGGGATTATTAAGTTTAGAGAATGCCAAAGGAAATTGGATTTGTAAATGATTTCGAAAACCACTGAGATAATGAGGTACACCCGAAACGAACCACAATTAGATGAGTATGGAAACCAAGCAACCAAGATTAGTAATATAACAAGGATACATACCACATTATTATTTACCAATGTGATTGGCATTTTACTTAGGAAATTAAGAAATTAGGAGATTAGATCATCCAACTGACATAGTAATGATATCACTTTCCATTAACTTGTTTTAAGGGGGCAAATTAGTACTTTTGCAAGGTTTAACCACAAATATCTTACAAAGCTTCCACAAGACACTAGAATTAGCAAGATTAAGCCAAGATA
The DNA here is from genome assembly GCA_037693485.1 of Kitagawia praeruptora. Lineage (NCBI taxonomy): Eukaryota > Viridiplantae > Streptophyta > Magnoliopsida > Apiales > Apiaceae > Kitagawia > Kitagawia praeruptora. The sequence goes on along the minus strand of CM075348.1, from coordinate 48,507,985 downwards.
AGATCAAACCAAGAGAAAAAAATCTCTCCCCCACCTAATTTCATTCCATTCGGCCAAAACAGACCAGTCTCAGTAAAACAGCCATATCTCACTCAATTCTCAATGAAATTGGGCGATCTTTAGCTTTCTGGAAACCTTGTGGGATGCTCTACAACTTTCGTTCAGGAGCCTCGAGTAGAAAATGAGCAGAAGGGCTTCGTGTTGGCCAATCAATGTTGCGTGTTTTACTAGTCAGGAAGTGTTCTTGAATTCCCATGTGTAGATCATCCATCTAAAGCCTCCCAAGGACCATCCAAGGCCATACCAAGGTTAACCAATCTTGATTGTGGTTATAAGAGCATCAAGGAAGGTATAAACATCCTTAACCTTTTGAGTTTATGATGGATTATGGTTAGTTTTAGTGGATAAGTTTGTATAAGTCATGAAACTATGATTATATGTGTGTTATAAGTTGAGTTGATTGAATATGGAAGGAGTATGTGCTTGTAACCATGGTTGGTAAGATGACCACATGGTGTAGGTGATGGTGTATAAGGTGGATGATTGATTTGGAGGAGTTTGATTTTGGAAAGTATGAAAATATAGCCGTTATAATGTCCGATTTTCGTTAGATTCTCAAACTGCCCTGTTTTTAGCATTTATACACGGACGGTACCTTACTGTCTAGACCCTCTTGTGACCATGATGAGATAGAGTTTAGTTCATAGATCATTTTGATATAAGGTGCGTTAAAATCTGATGAACGGTTTAGGAGAAAAGTCAGTTTTAGTGAAAGACGTTTGAAAACCGAGAAACCTTAATTGTGTTAACTTTGAGGCTATAACTACCATACTTATACATTATTATAAGTCACGAAATTTTGGGATAGTGTAGTAGGGTGGTCAGAGGACCCTTGACAGTTGACCTTGCATTAAAATTCGAAATCCATATTTTCTGAGAATTTTTACAGTTAAGTGTGGTCGTTAGGGAAAATGGTGAAAACCCCTGAAACTTCGATTGAGTTTATAAGTGGTTAAGTTCTTGAACCTTTGGGGTAATAGTGATACGTTAAACATATATTAAAGTGTCAAGGGTAATGTTATACAAGAGTGTAGTGAGTAAGAGATGTGGTATTCTAACGACGGTCCTTTTGTGTTTATAGAAACTCCGGAAGAGGGACGAACCATACCGTCAGGATACCGGAACCGAGGCAAGATCTTTTTTTATCCCTACTTGGAAGTTATTTATCTTCAAAGAAACTTGATTTCATGAAATATATTTATGTGATGCTATTGTTACTATATTGTTAAGAAATGGTTTTCCTTGATTATTGATGTAAAAAGGGAAGGTATATGAGTATGATATGAATATGGATATGAGTATGAGTATGAGATGGATATGAATATACATAGAGATGATTATGCATGAAGTGAACATGCCTTATTATTAAGGGAATATGAAGGAATGGTATCAGTCGTTATATAGAGTTATATATAAAGGAATGGTATCAGTTGTTATCTAAAGATATATAAAGGAATGGAATCAGTCATTATCTAGGGTTATATGATTTATAATATTATATTCTTTCTAAGTATTGTGATTTGATAAATATTATTGAATGGTATTTAATACTTTTGAGATAAATGGAATACTCTACGTATATAAAAGCATATTGATTTCATTGAATACAGAGGAGATGTCTGAGTCATAATCAAAGTATTATGACATATATATAAATTTAAAGGTGATGATAAATGGAAATGGAAATGATATATGTGAAAGGAAATGTGAATGAAAATGGAAAATGTGAAATGGTATTTGATGATTTGAAAAAGGGGGATTGCAACAGTAAGTGTAAGAGGCTGTGTGGTAGTGGCACAGTCCAGCATCCAATATTTTATTTCGGCACGAAGATGCCAAGGGAGGATGTAGCAGGTAGCCTTCCTCTAGGGTTGATTACCGGGTAGGGATCATCCCTTCTACTAGTAGTAAACAGAGAGCGGATACGGTCAGGCGACTGATCATCGTCCTACGTATCTGGCGCCAGCAGATATCCCCAAAACTTGAAAGAAAGAATTGAAAATGGTTTTCAGATTTCTATAACTGAAAACAGAAAAGTGATATGAAATGATGGAATTATTGTTACGAACGAAGAGAAACTGATTTTATATTAATTTATATGATTGTTGCATAAGAAGGAAATGATAAGATTATAGTGAGAGATTTGTTCAAGTTTTTATATTATCTTGAAAGATTACACTGAAATGGTATATTGATGGTTATGGCATTCAAGAAGAGGAACTGATATTATATGATGTTAGAAGCGAGATTGATGGAATGATACTATATATTTCTCACGTACAAGGATAATTGGAAAGTGTATATATATTGATGGTTATAGCATTCAAGAAAAGGAACTGATATTATATGATGTTAGAAGCGAGACTGATGGAATGATACTATATATTTCTTACGTACAAGGATATTTGGAAAGTGTATATACATATTGAATGGAAATAAAATTCTTCCATAATAACAGAAGTTTGCTTTTGTCTATTATATATATATAACGGTTTATTTTCCGTTGATGTTAGTAGATAGAAATTATCTTGCTGAGCTATTTTGGCTCATTCTTGCTACTTATCTATATACAGCAAGGTATGCCGATACTCTGCACTACACCCCGCAAGAGGGTACGGGAAAGACGAACTTTTGAGAGAGTGTTGGTAACGATTACCAAGGTAGCTATCGGACGGTTGGGTATTGATAGAATATGTACATTAAGTGTGTAAGTTGGTGTAATAACTTTTGATTGTTGAAATGCTTCATGTCGAAGTATTATTCAACAATGTATCTAAGTATGATCCTGGTTTGTAATAACTGCTTAAATCTAAACTTTTATTATGGTGAATGTTGTTCTCTGAGCATATGACTAGTGTGTGTGTGTATTATTACGGGGTCAATTGCATAAGTATTAATTGGAAAAAAAAACCCCAAGAGATATTGATATTGAATGGAAATTGGTCCGTGATGGCCCGAATTTATGACCCCGGATTTGGGGCTGTCACAGTTTGGTATCAGAGCTAAGAGTCATAATGCTCAGGAACAAGAGTGATAATAATAAATATATCAGTAATAATAGAAATTGTGAACTCACATCGAGTTCAAGGGGGGGGTTTTATCGAACGAAGCGTTTATTCTAAGTAGTGATTATAATTTTATAGATTATTACTAATAAAGGTTTATGTTTTATTATAGATGGAGAGGAAATGAGTGAGTCGAGTTATGTTCGTGAGTGGCTAGGGATATATATATAAATGTGTTAATCGGTGATATAATTATTGAATATGGAATATTGTATATTGTACCCTAAATTTGGGTAAATAATGGAGAATATTGTTATGTACAGAATCATGTCGCCTAAACGTAGTACTAGGGTAGATGTAAAGGAAAATGAGGGAGTTTGAGGTAATAGAGTAAGTAGATTGGTGAATAGACACTGATTGTTTGTGGAGGTGAAAGGGTGAAACTGAGGTTGGTCGGTAAAGCCAAGATATACCTTAAGGACCAAGACAGACTGAGACATTCTGAGATTGACTTAAATGAAAAGGTTATTATGCCAAAAGTGTTAAGCTTATGTAGCACACGGGATCGATATGAGAAAGGGAATAGTCGATGTATCAGGAGGTGTATGTTAGATAACCTCGTGAGTATACAAGGTATGTTAGAATATACAATTTAGGAGTATAGTTTGAAGGGTCCTTGATACCGGAGCAGTGTTAGGCCAAGACGATCAATATTACGTAAGTATATCAATCAGAAGGTTGTGTTTTATTGTGGATAAAGGCAGCGAGTATCGAGCCAAGTCACGACTAGGTAAATGAAGATAATTGGGAATAGCAGATGATAGGTTGAGGCTACATGGTGAGTGCCAAATTTAAGAAATTTTGGAAAATACGCAGTCTAAGATATAAATAGTATTTGAGGAAAACCTTCCATTATTGGGATTTTCAATTGGGCAGAGGCTATTAACGGTAACTACTTTCAAATTTCCTAAAGCCCTGCTAAATTATTGAGTTTCAAATTTTCCTCCACTGGTGAGTAATTCCAGGGTGATCTATCACCTCTTATTCAAAAAGGGCCGGTATCTTTTCAAAACTTTTTGGCACCCTTGAAATGTGTTTCAAAATTGTATTTTAGTCAAAATATTCCTCTAAGATTATTTTCGGAAGATGGTATTTATCATCGTGATTTAAATTTCCCTCTATATTTCTTACTCCAACTAAGAGGAACAGCCCTATATATATACACAAGGACAATCTGTCTGTGTGATTGAGAGTCGGAGGGGATGCCCTCACTTGTGTGACATATGGGTTCTTCCATAATATTGATTTCTTAAATATCCTTTTGTTTCAAATAAAAGTTATTTAAAACTCTTAATTTATAAATTGTTGTGGGACCCTTGCTTGTTTCTGGGTTCGTTTCAATTCAAGGTTTCTTAAATTCTATAAATTGTTTCGAATATAGAAGATTTTATTAATGGATGGGATAATGGAAGCAAGGTTTAGAGTATACGTGATTATAAAAGGGAACTTGAGATTCCAAGGGAAATTTCAATAAGAGATAACTAGAGCTAGAAGCGTTTCAATATAAGAGAGGAAGGAAATTCGTGAGAAGAAATAGGTATATTTGATGATTAGTAAATATATATATATATATATATATATATATATATATATATATATATATAAATATATATGAGGAATTTTAAGGCATAATTGAGATTTACTATTAAGAGTAAGGTGTATTTTGAGGATATAGTCAGAATAAGGATAAACAAAGGAAGTGGGGATAATTAATGAAGGATTTCGAGGTGCAATAACTATTAATTGGGGAAGGCCAATAGTGTGACTAATACCCTAAGTAGCAGAGAGAGATTAAAGATGTTAAGTATTCAAAGGATTAATCCAAAAGGCGTGAATGAGTAAAACTTGAGGTAAAGATTTTGATGAGATTAATAAAGGGAAATTTCAGAGGTGGAATAGATAGTATATCATGAAGGAACTAAGGTGGATCAGCAAGATGTAAAGAGCGTATAGTGAACAATAGACATATGGGATAAGGTATCCGGAGGAAATTGCAGGTACGCTCTAATTTAACCTCTTAAGTGTAAATGTTTGGTTAGGGATCGATTAAGTCAATGAATGGTGTAAATGGGCTGATAATATAGATAAGAATAATCTATCTGTGAGAAAGTAAACTATGGTGATATAAGAAAGTGAGTTATTCTCGTGTCATCCAAATGAATATCTGTTAAGAGTCAGAGAACTCTATAAAAAAGGAGATTTGTGAATAATGGGGAAAGTGCAAGGATAATTCTTAGAATGAAGGGAAAGTATTTGCTCGTATAAGTACGAACAGGAAATATATATTATAGGTAGAATTTTCTTACAATTGTTTCAAGGAATCTTATTCTAGTCAGATTTCTGGAGGATTCTATAAAGACAGGATATAACAAGATTGAAGTATTTATATTTTATGTCATGATAGAGATCAAAATACAGATAAACCATAAGTGAGATACACTACCATTCAGGGGAGACCAATGTGGTGGCCGATACCCTTAACTAAAAGAGGAATGAGAGATGAACTAATGTGGAATGACTGAAACAGGAGGAGAATGAAAGGGACTGATATAGATAAGTTAAATGGCATGTTGATGAATGACAAGCAAGATTATGTTGGTGTATTTTTACGCAAACAAGATAGAGATATTATGAAGGAAAAAAAAAGGATGTAGAAAGTGGTATAGAAGTTATAAGGTGTGGATGAAAAAGGGTATCTATGGACATTTTCAACGTGATTCCGGGACGGAATCCTTTTAAGGGGGGAAGGATGTAATAACCCTAACTTTAGCAAAGCTACAATGATCACATGAATATTAAATTTCAAAGATTTAGAGAAATGGTATATAAGTACTACATAATGTAAACGGAAAATGAATAAACAGAAACCATATTAGTGTTGTACATTGAAAATAAGAGAGTCGAAATGACGATAGATTCCAGAAATTCCTGAATATGGATTTTGAGGATTTTGATTTCGAATAAGCTTCTATTGGATATTAAGGAGCATGGAAATACTATAAGAATTATATATTGAGGGATTAGTGAATTTAGATTAAACCAAGGGATTATTAAGTTTAGAGAATGCCAAAGGAAATTGGATTTGTAAATGATTTCGAAAACCACTGAGATAATGAGGTACACCCGAAACGAACCACAATTAGATGAGTATGGAAACCAAGCAACCAAGATTAGTAATATAACAAGGATACATACCACATTATTATTTACCAATGTGATTGGCATTTTACTTAGGAAATTAAGAAATTAAGAGATTAGATCATCCAACTGACATAGTAATGATATCACTTTCCATTAACTTGTTTTAAGGGGGCAAATTAGTACTTTTGCAAGGTTTAACCACAAATATCTTACAAAGCTTCCACAAGACACTAGAATTAGCAAGATTAAGCCAAGATAAGATCAAACCAAGAGAAAAAAATCTCTCCCCCACCTCATTTCATTCCATTCGGCCAAAACAGATCAGTCTCAGTAAAACAGCCATATCTCACTCAATTCTCAATGAAATTGGACGATCTTTAGCTTTCTGGAAACCGTGTGGGATGCTCTACAACTTTCGTTCAGGAGCCTCGAGTAGAAAATGAGCAGAAGGGCTTCGTGTTGGCCAATCAATGTTGCGTGTTTTACTAGTCAGGAAGTGTTCTTGAATTCCCATGTGTAGATCATCCATCTAAAGCCTCCCAAGGACCATCCAAGGCCATACCAAGGTTAACCAATCTTGATTGTGGTTATAAGAGCATCAAGGAAGGTATAAACATCCTTAACCTTTTGAGTTTATGATGGATTATGGTTAGTTTTAGTGGATAAGTTTGTACAAGTCATGAACCTATGATTATATGTGTGTTATAAGTTGAGTTGATTGAATATGGAAGGAGTATGTGCTTGTAACCATGGTTGGTAAGATGACCACATGGTGTAGGTGATGGTGTATAAGGTAGATGATTGATTTGGAGGAGTTTGATTTTGGAAAGTATGAAAATATAGCCGTTATAATGTCCGATTTTCGTTAGATTCTCAAACTGCCCTGTTTTTAGCATTTATACACGGACGGTACCTTACTGTCCAGACCCTCTTGTGACCATGATGAGATAGAGTTTAGTTCATAGATCATTTTGATATAAGGTGCGTTAAAATCTGATGAACGGTTTAGGAGAAAAGTCAGTTTTAGTGAAAGACGTTTGAAAACCGAGAAACCGTAATTGTGTTAACTTTGAGGCTATAACTACCATACTTATACATTATTATAAGTCACGAAATTTTGGGATAGTGTAGTAGGGTGGTCAGAGGACCCTTGACAGTTGACCTTGCATTAAAATTCGAAATCCATATTTTCTGAGAATTTTTACAGTTAAGTGTGGTCGTTAGGGAAAATGGTGAAAACCCCTGAAACTTCGATTGAGTTTATAAGTGGTTAAGTTCTTGAACCTTTGGGGTAATAGTGATACGTTAAACATATATTAAAGTGTCAAGGGTAATGTTATACAAGAGTGTAGTGAGTAAGAGATGTGGTATTCTAACGACGGTCCTTTTGTGTTTATAGAAACTCCGGAAGAGGGACAAACCATACCGTCAGGATACCGGAACCGAGGCAAGATCTTTTTTTATCCCTACTTGGAAGTTATTTATCTTCAAAGAAACTTGATTTCATGAAATATATATATGTGATGCTATTGTTACTATATTGTTAAGAAATGGTTTTCCTTGATTATTGATGTAAAAAGGGAAGGTATATGAGTATGATATGAATATGGATATGAGTATGAGTATGAGATGGATATGAATATACATAGAGATGATTATGCATGAAGTGAACATGCCTTATTATTAAGGGAATATGAAGGAATGGTATCAGTCGTTATATAGAGTTATATATAAAGGAATGGTATCAGTTGTTATCTAAAGATATATAAAGGAATGGAATCAGTCATTATCTAGGGTTATATGATTTATAATATTATATTCTTTCTAAGTATTGTGATTTGATAAATATTATTGAATGGTATTTAATACTTTTGAGATAAATGGAATACTCTACGTATATAAAAGCATATTGATTTCATTGAATACAGAGGAGATGTCTGAGTCATAATCAAAGTATTATGACATATATATAAATTTAAAGGTGATGATAAATGGAAATGGAAATGATATATGTGAAAGGAAATGTGAATGGAAATGTGAATGAAAATGGAAAATGTGAAATGGTATTTGATGATTTGAAAAAGGGGGATTGCAACAGTAAGTGTAAGAGGCTGTGTGGTAGTGGCACAGTCCAGCATCCAATATTTTATTTCGGCACGAAGATGCCAAGGGAGGATGTAGCAGGTAGCCTTCCTCTAGGGTTGATTACCAGGTAGGGATCATCCCTTCTACTAGTAGTAAACAGAGAGCGGATACGGTCAGGCGACTGATCATCGTCCTACGTATCTGGCGCCAGCAGATATCCCCAAAACTTGAAAGAAAGAATTGAAAATGGTTTTCAGATTTCTATAACTGAAAACAGAAAAGTGATATGAAATGATGGAATTATTGTAACGAACGAAGAGAAACTGATTTTATATTAATTTATATAATTGTTGCATAAGAAGGAAATGAGAAGATTATAGTGAGAGATTTGTTCAAGTTTTTATATTATCTTGAAAGATTACACTGAAATGGTATATTGATGGTTATGGCATTCAAGAAGAGGAACTGATATTATATGATGTTAGAAGCGAGATTGATGGAATGATACTATATATTTCTCACGTACAAGGATAATTGGAAAGTGTATATATATTGATGGTTATAGCATTCAAGAAAAGGAACTGATATTATATGATGTTAGAAGCGAGACTGATGGAATGATACTATATATTTCTTACGTACAAGGATATTTGGAAAGTGTATATACATATTGAATGGAAATAAAATTCTTCCATAATAACAGAAGTTTGCTTTTGTCTATTATATATATATAACGGTTTATTTTCCGTTGATGTTAGTAGATAGAAATTATCTTGCTGAGCTATTTTGGCTCATTCTTGCTACTTATCTATATACAGCAAGGTATGCCGATACTCTGCACTACACCCCGCAAGAGGGTACGGGAAAGACGAACTTTTGAGAGAGTGTTGGTAACGATTACCAAGGTAGCTATCGGACGGTTGGGTATTGATAGAATATGTACATTAAGTGTGTAAGTTGGTGTAATAACTTTTGATTGTTGAAATGCTTCATGTCGAAGTATTATTCAACAATGTATCTAAGTATGATCCTGGTTTGTAATAACTGCTTAAATCTAAACTTTTATTATGGTGAATGTTGTTCTCTGAGCATATGACTAGTGTGTGTGTGTATTATTACGGGGTCAATTGCATAAGTATTAATTGGAAAAAAAAACCCAAGAGATATTGATATTGAATGGAAATTGGTCCGTGATGGCCCGAATTTATGATCCCGGATTTGGGGCTGTCACAATTACCATCTAAAAAATAATACTTTTTGAAAATATAAGCATTTTTCGTAGTGATGCAAAAAACAAATATTAATATTGTTAGTCACAGAGGCATGCTTGTATACATCTAATAACAAGCCTAATTGTTTGTAATGCTCTGCATTACCTACATGACCTCTTAACTGAGGGAACCTCTAGTTGTAGATTTTCTATTTGTTCTGTACTTGTAATAGGCACCAAATCCTAGTTGTGTAACTGTACTTATATAGTCAAGAATAATGCTTGAAAGAAGTTCCAAGGTTCATGCCTCAAGCAAGAAGATAAAGACTGTCAAATAATCACAGTTGTAATTTGAAGAAATGAAGAATTTGCCTAAGTACCAATTCGAGAAGTATATTTGTCTATTCGAGAAGTCCAGCATTCGAGAAGTCAGGGATTCGATATCTCAAGACACTATTCGATATCTCTGAATACACTGTTCGATATCTCATTCGATATCACAGAGATTCGATATGTCTACTACTCTATTCGAGAACTCAAGAAGTCAACAAGTCAAAGTGGTATTCGAGTTCTCAAAGAGTCAACAAGTCAAAGTTCCATTCGATATCTCAAGGACTCAGAAAGCTATTCGAGATCTTAGGGATTCGACAAGTCACAATGCTCTATTCGAGAACTCAAGGATTCCCAGAGAAAAGAGCTATTCGAGAAGTGGTTCGATATGTCAATATAACAGTATTTGAGAACTCAGAGTTATCGATCAAGTCAATTCTAGTTCTCGATCACTTACTTAGTCACTTCTCGAATACATTCTTGGAGACAAAATACTGAAGAAATTGTACAAGTCTGAAACCTGCAACAAGCCAATGCACTTTATGGACCACAATCTATAACGTGCTCTGGAAAGCCTACAAGGAAGCTTTGAGAGATATAGAAGAGAGAAAGGGCTAAAGAAGTGGATCTGAATAGGCTTTGCAAAGTCAAATCTGTAACCGTTTGGACACTTACTAAAAAAGGATAGACAGACTGGAAAGTAATTTGTTTAGCTACCTTATTTGTATTAAGTAGGTTGTATCCATGTTCTATAAGGATACAGCCTCACTTCCTTAGTAATCTTACCACAACACACGAACAACTTTGTGAGTCAAGTTTTTCAGACACTGTAAGCTATATCTCTCTGAGAAAAATGAAGCTGAGAATACTATCATTTGTATTCACAGATTGTAGCAACCTTTATCTAATAATACATTAGATTAAAGTGATATTGTGTCTTGTGTTGTTCTTTATCCGCACCTACACCTTTGCACACACAAACACTTATCTGCTACATAGACTCGAGCCAAAGAAAAGTTCAAGAATCCATTCACCCCCCTCTGTATTCTTTTACTGTATTCAATACTCAACAAGTGGTATCAGAGCAGGCTAATTATTCAAAAACAGAAAAACGATCATGAGTTCGAATACACCAAAGAGTACAGGAACGGTGAAAGTCCCTAAGTTTGACAAGGAAAATTACAACCTCTGGAAGATAAAGATGATGTTGTTCATCAAAGCCTCTCATCCTTTGTATCCTGAGATTCTCAAGAATGGTCCCTTTGTCCCACAACAAGAAATACCTGAAAAGACTATTGGAACCACAACTATTCCAAGATCTTATGAGGCCAAGGAACCATCCAAATGGACAGAATTAGAAAAGGAGAAGGCTGTTCTTGACAGTCACCTCATGTTGCTAATTATTGATTCCATGGACATGTCAATGTTTGCAAACATTGCATCATGCACATCTGCCAAAGAAATGTGGGATCACATTGAGGTGTTATGTGAAGGAACTGATGAGGTCAGGGAAAACAAGAAACAGATACTGGTCACACAGTATGAGGCTTTCATGGCACAGCCCAAGGAAAGCATTACTGAGATGTTTGAGAGATTTCACAAGCTAGTTACTGAGTTACATATGAATGGCAAGGTTTACAGCACCAAGGAGTTAAACATGAAGTTTCTGTTATCTTCACCAAACCATCTAGAGCAAAGGGTCATCTCTCTAAGGGAAAGAGATTTGAACAAAATCACTTATGATGTGCTCTATGGGGTTTTAAAGACTCATGAGCTTGAGTTGCTTCAGAAAAGGGCTATCCAAGCCAACCAAGGCAGTATGATAAACACATCATGTGCCTTGATTGTCAACAAATCTATTCAAGACCTAGAAGCATCTACAAGCCAGCTAAGGATAGAGGAGATAGTAGATGATGAAGAAACTGAAGCTGAGGTAAGTGAACCTGTTGAGGAGAAGGAGGAAGATGAGTTTTATACTCTTGAAGAACTAGATGGGATGGAAAACACTTCATATGCTTTTATGGCCAGAAAATTCCCAAACATCAGATTCAAGAGGAACCAACCCTTCAAACCCAAAACCATTCATTCAACAAGAGCAAGGCACCTGTGAAACCAAACAAGAATAAGTTCAAAACCAGCCATGTGGATAGGTCATTTGTAAGGTGTTATAGATGCAATGACCTAGGGCATTTTGCCAGTGAATGCACAAAGCCTAAAAAGAAGGATAGAGAGTTTCTTGAGCTCGAAGCTAAGTATGAGGCCCTTCTGAAAAAGTAGACACAAGGTAAGGCCTACATTGCTGAAGGGAAGTGTTGGGATGACTCTGATAGTGATGGAGAGGAACAAGAATTTTGCAACTATGCCTTGATGACCAACTCCAAGGATGACACATCTCCATCAAGCTCTCAGGTACCATCTCTCACTACTATAGATATGTTTGTTTCTGAGTATAAATGCATGATTGAACAACTATCTATTGAGATGTTTAATATTCATACTAGTATGACTGTTGCTAATGAAGAAATTGTTTAACTGTCTACTAGAAATGAAATGTTAACCAAAAAGAATGAGGAACTTGAGCTAACTGCTATGCAAGTAGAAAACCTTAAGAAAGAAGTTGAATACCTGCAGAATAAGGTTCTATGTGCTAGTAAAGTGGATAAGGCTCTTAGGGATGAATTAGCTGAAAATGAATTCAAACTGAAAACATTTAAGAAATCATCTGGTCTAGTGCAATCCTACTGTGAGAAAATTCAAGCAAAACCCAAGGCTGCTATTGGACTTGATTATGACACTCTTACACAGAGAAAAGGCTATGCTGTCATTGAAGATGACACAGTTGTACGTTCATGAGGAAGTGCCTCACATTTTGAAAAAGACTGAAAATCCAGTTTTTAAGGAATCAACATTTGAAATTGATGAGGATGCCTTACTCATCAAACAAATGTTGAATGATGAGGATGAGGCACAATCCAATGAACAACAAGCATCTTCCAAGAGTGAGAGTGTCAAGTCAAAGACCAAGGAGCCAGTAGGTGATAGGATAAGACCCAAGAAGTTTGTTAAGTTTGTTTCAGCTGGGAAGAGTGAATCAGAGAAGAAAGTGACTAAGAAGAAACAGAACAGAAATGGCAAGTTAGGGATTAACAAAGATAACAACTATGCTTATATGCCTAATGCCCCTAGGAAAACTTGTCAGAACTGTTTCAGTACCAATCATTTAATTCATGCATGCAAGAAACCTGCTGGTAGTGTGTCTAAACCTTTCTATGATTGTTCTGTGCCTCTAAGACATAGAGATGCACCATTTTGTGATAAATTTGACTGTATGCCATGCAATATGAATGTTATGACTAGTTGTTTCAATTTGAGAAGGCAATTCATTGATGGTTGTATCAGTCACAATTCTCACACACACTACACCAGGTCAAAGTCTTCGAGTCCTCCTAAAGCTAGGAAGGTACCTCTGTCACCTAAGTCTGAAATCTCAGGTTCTAAGACTTCTAACAGTGACAAGAAGACTAACACCAAGAAAGTTGACAAGCATGTTGTTTATGATAAAACTGTTTTTAAGTCACATGGACCCAAACTTGTTTGGGTACCAAAGGAGAAGTAATACCTTTGTGTTTGCAGGGTAAAGAAAGTGAAAATAAGGTCATGTGGATTTTGGACAGTGGATGCTCAAATCATATGACTGGTGATATGGCCCTTCTATCATAGTATGAGGAAAAGGCTGGCCCAATGGTTGCTTTTGGAGATGACAGCATAGGTAACACATTGGGATATGGTAAGTTAAAAGTTGGAAATGTCATCATTGAAGATGTAGCACTAGTCAAGGGACTCAAGCATAATCTGCTAAGTGTTGGTCAGTTTACTGATAGAGGATTCAAGGTGGATTTTGACAAAGATGAATGTTTGATCACCCACAAGAAGACTGGTGATTTTGCTCTATCTGGAGTAAGGAAAGGAAGCCTGTTTGTAGCCAATATGGATTCTGCAAACAAGGACAAAATTTGTTGCTTTTACTCAAAAGCATCAAATGAAGATTGTTGGTTGTGGCACAAGAAACTATCACACCTGAACTTCAAAGCCATTAATTCTCTAGTCAAAAGAGAGTTAGTGAGAGGCATGCCCACACTTGAATTCTGTCAAGAAGGAGTGTGTGAGGCTTGTCAAAAAGGAAAGATGAAAAGATCAAGCCACAAGTCAAAGACAGTGACATCTATAACCAAGCCCCTACAACTCATTCATATGGATTTGTTTGGGCCTGTCAATATTATGTCACTAGGAAGAAAGAAGTATGCCTTGGTGATGGTTGATGACTTTACAAGGTATACATGGGTGGAATTTCTGGCATCAAAAGATGAGGCTCCACAAGTAATCATTGCTAGAATGCAAGTGTGATTGCACTGAGAAGTGATAATGGAACAGAGTTCAGAAATGCCATACTTGAAGCATTCTGTAAAGAGAATGGTATTTCTCAGCAATTCTCAGCTCGAAGGACTCCACAACAAAATGGAGTTGTTGAGAGGAAGAATAGAACTCTAATTGAGGCTGCTAGAACAATGTTACTTGATGCAAAGATGCCTACATGTTTTTGGGCTGAGGCTGTAAGCACTGCATGCTATATCCAAAACAGAACCCTCATCAACAAAAACACTGGAAAGACACCTTACAACTTGATGACTGGAAAGAAGCCCACTCTAAGGTATGTTCATACTTTTGGAAGCAAATGTTTTGTATTGAATGATAATTCTGAATATGTTGGAAAGTTTGATGCAAAAGCATTTGAAGGAATTTTTCTTGGCTACTCTATGGAAAGAATTGCATACAAAGTTTATGTCATCAGTCAAAATAAAATTATGGAAAGCACAGATGTGACATTTGATGACAGCAAACTACCTGGACTAGAAGAAGCCAATGATGAAGATAAAGATCCATTAAGGTTTGATAATCTAGATGATTCTGATGAAGAGTTTGAAACTGAAGTTGAAACTCAAGTTCAACAAACTCAAGTCAATGATGACACAAGAGAAGAATTTGTGCCAATCAACAGTGGAGAAACAAGCATCCAAGGCACACCTGTGAGTAGTAGCAATCTCACAGGGGGAGGAAATGAGAATGATCATGATTTGGATGATGAAGCAACATCAAGAATGAGAAATCAGGCTGAGCACTCAAGGAAATGGGATAGATCACACATTGCAAAGCAAATCATTGGAGATCCTAATGCAGGAGTAAGGACTAGGAGAGCTACTCAGAATGAGTGCCTCTATGGCTGTTTTCTATCTCAAGTTGAGCCTAAGAAACTTGATGATGCACTGTTGGATCAAGATTGGATTGTTGCCATGCAAGAGGAGCTGAATCAATTTGAAAGGAACAAAGTATGGGAACTAGTGCCTGCACCAAAGAATAGAACCATTGTTGGAACAAAATGGGTTCTGAAGAATAAGATGGATGAAGATGGTGTAATAGTAAGAAACAAAGCAAGGTTGGTTGCAAAAGGATACTCTCATCTGGAAGGCATTGATTATGATGAGACATTTACCCCTGTTGCTAGATTGGAAGCCATCAGAATATTCTTGGCATTTGCTGCTCATTCAAACTTTAAAGTGTATCAAATGGATGTCAAGAGTGCATTTCTGAATGGAGAGTTGGAAGAAGAAGTTTATGTGCAACAACCACCTGGCTTTGAGGATCCACACTTTCCAGAATTTGTTTACAGACTGCTTAAGGCACTGTATGGACTTAAGCAGGCTCCAAGGGCATGGTATGATACTTTATCACAATTTCTTCTTGAAAATCAATTCACTAGAGGTACACTGGACAAGACACTGTTTTACAAGAAGCATGGTGATGATCTTTTCCTAGTTCAGATCTATGTGGATGATATCATTTTTGGTTCTACAAATGAGAAGCTGTGTGAGAAATTTTCTAAACTCATGCAGAGCAGATATGAGATAAGTATGATGGGAGAGTTGACATTCTTTCTTGGGTTGCAAGTTAGTCAAAGGAAGGATGGTATCTTTATCAGTCAGACCAAGTACATCAAGGATTTATTGAAGAAATTTGACTTGGAAGATTGCTCACCTGCAAAGACATCCATGGCCACTGCCACTAAATTGGATGAAGATGCTAAAGGCAAGAAAGTTGATATCTCAGTCTACAGAGGCATGGTTGGTTCTCTACTCTACCTCACTGCAAGTAGGCCAGACATCATGTTTGCTACATGCTTGTGTGCAAGGTTTCAATCAAATCCAAAAGAATCACATCTGGTTGCTATAAAAAGGATCTTTAGATATCTGAAGGGCACTCCAAACTTGGGTTTATAGTATCCTAAGGACACATGGTTCAATCTGGTTGGTTATTCTGATGCTGATTATGCTGGATGTAGAGTGGATAGGAAAAGTACCTCAGGTAGCTGCCAGTTTCTTGGACAAAGGTTAGTCTCTTGGTATAGCAAGAAACAACAATCTGTGTCAACTTCTACAGCTGAGGCTGAATACATAGCTGCTGGAAGTTGCTGTGCTCAAGTGCTTTAGATTAGAAATCAACTTAGAGATTATGGACTTGTGTTGGAAAGAATTCCAATCATGTGTGACAACACAAGTGCAATCTCTATAATTGCCAATCCTGTCAATCATTCTAGGACAAAGCACATTGACATCAGATATCATTTCTTAAGAGAACATGCAACTAATGGAACCATTGAGTTGCATTATGTTTCTTCTTGTCACTGTTAGTGAGATTGGAATGCTGAATTCTTCAGATTCTGGCTAGGTGAATACAGCATCTAGATTGTTGCAGCAGTAAACACTTACTTTATCTAAATTCTCAATATTTTTGGAGTAAGTGTTGGCTGAAATATGATTTATAAATATTTCAAATCTGTTGCATATTTGGAAAATCATATTTTCTTGTTAACTTGAAATTTCTATGAAATTTTGAGAAAATCACTGTTTAATTTGCTAGAATATTCTTGAATGAATATGGCTGGTAAATTTTAAAAGATAGTGAAAATTGAGTTTCTATGAGTAAAAGGAATAGTTCGATAAATCAGACTTCTCGAATGGTTCATTTCAGTGTTAGTGGTCGACTTCTCTAACAAGCCTATTTAGGACACTCTTGAGTTCTCGAATAGTGTCTTTTAGAGAACTCGAACAGAGACATGAGTGAGTTCTCGAATAAGGTATTTCAGTTCTCTATTGATAGAGTTCTCGAATAGCATTTTTGAGTTCTCGAATCATTTGAAAAGGCTGATTTCTCGCTGAATTTTAACCGATTTTGGATTTTTATTCAGAATTCAGAATTACTCATAAAAACATATTTTACCTAATTTAGATTTATTTCTAAGTTAGATAACTACCAGGTGTGAGTTACAACCTGCTTGAGTTATCGAATAAGCTTTTCTTGAGTTATCGAATAGTTGTTTTCTACTTCTCGAATGCCTGACTTGTCGATACAAAACATACATCTAATCGACAATTCAAGTACTTCATACTTATACCATTTTACATCCATTCGATTCATTTCATTCGATTTCTCAAGCATCTAAACTCCCAAAACCTCTGAAAACCCTAACTGCCAAAAGCTAAATTTCTTCTTCAACCTTTACTTTTTCTTCTTTTCTCTCTGTATCAATGGCAACAGTGAAGTTCAACACCAATTTTATCGCCATAACCAGTGATGTTGAAGCACCCAATGTGAACTTCAAGTGCTTTGTAAAGTGGATGGCTGAGTCATACATCAAGGATGCACTCTCTGCCAACCCAACACTGTATCTAGACATTCTTGAATAGTTTTGGGGAACAGCTATTGTGGAAGTTGTAGCCCTGGAAAGCGCAATAACTTCATACATAATCTACTGCAAGATTCAGGACCAGGAAATCACTATCACCACTGCAGACATGAATCAAGCACTGGGCCTACAACAAGAGTCATATGACATACTGGCCACAAATGCAGAGTTATAAGAATTCTTTGAGTTCATCAACTACTCAGATGGGATCAATCTTGGAAAATTAAACAGGAAGAATCTGAGAAAGGAGTGAAGCTATGTGTTTGCAACTCTTCTTCAAGTCTTCACGGCATGGAAATCAAGCTTTGATCAAATCAGTGCACCTGCACAACAAATTGGCTATGCACTGGCCTATGGAAAGAAGATAGATGTTGGTCAAATCATCCTACAAGAGCTGTTTGGGAGACTTGGTAAGAACACAACCAAGAGAGGTACTGATATTTTCTTCCCTCGCTTTATTCAATCTGTTCTTAATTTTAAAAATGCTCAATTGATTGAACTGCCTGGGATAGATAAAAATAGAATAGGCTATCCTAAATCCATGACCAAACTCATTTTTGGTAATTTGGAGACTAGGAATGATATGGATGTAAGACTTAACATAACTCCCCATATGGAGAGTTTGTTTAGGACTTACCCCCACAACATGCCAACATTTGACTCAAAGTCACAGTTAGCACAGCCCAAGAAAGTAGAACAAAATGCTAACCCAGGGCCTGCTAACCAACCCTCTCAACCAAACACTCTACCACACAGTGAGCCAACTACATCATCCTCTCAAAAGGGTGATGTTAGTAAAAAGTAGAGAAAGGAGGTAATGTCTGCACCTTTAACCATCTTATCTGAAGTAGCATTAGATGTAGAATTAGAAAGTGAGGCACCTGAGTCACCCCTTATCAGGCCAAAGAAGAAGAAATCTAGGACCACCTCTTCAGTCACACAAATGGCTGAAGTTGTAAAATCAGGGGCACACAGTTCACTAGATGTATCCTATCAACGGGGTGCATCTATAGAATCAAGCATCCTCCCCAATGCACCTATTTGTACAGAGTCAGCACATGGGAGTGATAAGGCTGGCACAACACTGAGTGGAGAGCACATCACAATTGAAACTCCCTCTATCTCTCAGAGGGAGTTGCCAAACTCTAATCTAAATGACACTTCTCTTCCAGAATCTATGTGACGGCCCCAAATCCGAGGTCAGAGATTCAGGTCGTCACATCACCATTCAACCATATCATACCTGTATTAACTTTACAACTCAACAATACATCCATCCAGACCTCAATCTTACGCACATACAAGTTAGAGCCTCAGAAACGATAATCAAAAGTAACACTAAATATTACAATTCATCTGTACAATCCAGAATCTTACGCACTTCCACTTATACAACTATACTTGAAGACAAGTCTTACTATTACAGTTGAAAACCTATCAGACTTACTCTGTAGTATTTTTCAGGAACTAAATCATCTCCGGGGTAAATCTCCTACTCCTCTTCTGCTGGTGCGGAGTTAACCGACCAAGTTCTTCTCTTTCTGAAAAGTTTTTATAAAGCAAGAATGAGTTACATAATGCTCAGCAAGTTCACCATTTTGGAAAATAATAAAGTGGTTTATTTTGAAAACGTTCCCAACTGTATGGGTGTATATCTCAGATTACAAAACATAACTCGACAATATATATGTCCGAGTTTGAATAAAACATTTATACTCACTAAGGAGCTTTAAGAATAACATATGAATCCTTTACAAGGTTCTCGTTTCAATATATCTCAAGTTTGAAAATATATACGTATGAGTATATCAGTTTCGGCAAAACACTCTACGGTTAACATAATGTACAGGGAATGCATTGATGCAAAACCTCTTTCTTTCCATTAGCTTAGAAGGTTTCTCATTCAAAAACATTTCATTCTTTGAAATAATTGCAAGAGTGCACTAACACGTGCCAATCTCTATAGAAAATCTTGCAGTTCTAGATACTGCACGATGTTAATATTTTTCTTATCAAAAACCACACTATCGGCAACTTGGCACTTAGGCCCAAGAAGCAGTGTTTGAGTATTTTTCCAAAGTGGAGGATGGGACTGGAAGAAAACATAAAAACCTGACAAGGATTGACGATGATCAGTCGCCACATCCAAGTCCAATAATCCGCGGGTCTTCTCTACCGGTAGAAGGATAGAAACTACATCCGTAACTATCCTCGGGTGAAAACTACATCCGTAATCACCCTTGATGAAAACTACATCCGTAATCATCCTTCGGCAACACCTGGGCCGGAATAATAATTGATGGACCGCCTGGCTCACGGCCGCTTACACATCCCGGGAATCGTTCGTCAACGATTCCCACACCTGCCAGAGTCCCCTTTTTCTTTTCTTTTCAAAATCATTTTGATAGAAAACCTGAGTAGTTGAAGTTCGACCTCAGTCGTCCGATAATTCTTGAAAAACGTACAAGAAGCAAATGCTGACCGGGGGTTTTCGAAAATGTTTTGGGTCCGAAAGAGTTCAAGTTTGAAAAATGCTGAAGGTATCTTGGATTAGTTTTGTCTTTAAAATAATGAACGATAATTAATAAATAATATTTTTAGATTTAATATATAAATAATTAGTAAAATCATTATTTAATTAAAATAAGCTTTTAATCCAAGATAGATATTTTTGAGTATTTTAACAACGTAAAAATAATAAATACGTAAGTATACGATACTTCCCGAATGACCTTTCGGGTTTTCGTAATTTAATCACGATACAATAATATACCGCTCCCCGGTCAATAGTATATTTGGACCGCTACGACCTCTATTGCTAGAGTCGTTGTCCGAAGAAACATTTTCATTCTAAGTTCAAGGGTGTACAAACACATATGCATATATCTCAAACTTCAACATAATCTCATAAAGCATACGCATATAATACGTTTGGAACTACAAACACAAAAGTGAAAAATCCTTATATATAAGTTTTGTAAAGTAGACTTGCATAGGTAAAATCAAGAATATAATATTTTGAAATTAAATACTTAGGGTTGGAAAACTTGCCTTGGTGAGGTTGGGGTGGTCGGCTCGCGAAGTGGAATGGAAATCTATACATAATCAATATTTGCACGTTAGTACCTTAACAACGCTACTTAATCATAAGGTTTTAAAAATCGTAAGACCAACTTAACGACTCCACTTGTGACCACTAACCCTCACATATGACCATGTCGTCACATTATCACTTCCGTTACCCATTCGACTCAAATCTATTCCTCAAACTCGAAACTCAAGTGAGCATTCTTAAAACTACTTTAAACTAATCCCCTAAATGGTTTTTTCACTTGCGCACACCTCGCTCCAACATTTTTATAAAATTGAAAAATACATATTTTAATCCAATTCTTTTTGGACAGCCTTTCCACTTGTTTAATCTGTATATCCTCAAATTTCCATAACATTGTCATAATTTTAAGGGGTCCTAACTCAGTTCACAAGTGGACAACACAGTGCAGTCCGAATTCCAGAACCACACTGCACTAATCCGGCCATAACTCAAAATCTACACATCTCCTGGGTGTGAGCCTTATATTTCTAGAAACTACATTCAATTATCTTTCCATCCATATAAATTAGGCTCTCGGGAGACAACATATAGAGGTTCAAAACCATCCTGCAAGTCAGTACATGCTCCCAGAATTTTTACACAGCACACATTCTTTCTCAAACATTCAAGAACTCACTTTGTACATCACATCTATCATCAAAACCACCAAGACATGACTCTCTAGCATACATGGGGTTATAAACTCTAAGTAAAAGTCTTAAAATCACATCAACAACATATAACCTCAAGATTTTCATCATCCATAACTCATATAACCAAGATATGCACTAAAATGTTTAGATCTAACAATATAAACTATAATCAATCCATGACTAAGAGGGATTAGGGTTTTATACCTTCTTGAGTATCTAGGAGCCTTGGGTAAGCCTTATAATCCTTAAGAACACCTTGGATGAGCCTCTACAAGCCTTAAACTTCAAGATCTAAAAGATAACCAACCTTGGTTACTATTCACTCAAACTTTCAACAATTAATTTCTCAAGATTGGATGGTTAGAAAGCTATGAAATTGATAACATACCTTCACTATGATACAAGGAAGCTCTATGATTTATTATAGGATTTATGAGTAAGTAGAAGTTGGAGAAAGTTTCTCTTCTTCCTTCTTGGAAGGTTTAGGCCGAGAGCTTCTAATGGGGGGGGGGGAGAGTTTTGTTTTGTTGTTGTTTGAAATGTGATGAATTATTGTTGGTGTATTGATATGTATATCCTCACATGTGTTCCACCCTAGTCTAGTAGCTTAGGTTCACCCCATGCCCTAGTGTCCCCTAAAGTAATGTAGTGTACTAACTAGTTACTATTCCTCTAGTTGCCTTTTTGCTTTCTAGTTTACTTGCATAACTTTCTAGTTACATGATACTTGCATGTAATATCCTTCCTTGTATTATTATTTCTCCACCAATGCTTGTCACTTAATCTTTATTTCATATCGTATCTTAATTAAACTCCTTGTAATAATATTTTGTCGCGTAGAGATTTCCTTTGTAATTCCTTAAGTACTTAATTGTGTAAATTCCTTAAATATCCATAACTCCTTGTCATAGTCTCTTAAAATATTTTAATACTTTAATAATTCTCAAATCCCAACTTTTTATAAATCTTAATAGCAGTAGGCCTCTTGCCTTAACAATCTTCCCTTTTTCTTACACAGTGAATGTAACAACATAAATTTCTCAGATAATCAATTCCATTAAACAACATGGGTGACTCAAAAGGTCCCAAATTCCCAATGTCATATGATATTATATTCTTAAAAATATTACAAAAATCAGGGTTCTTACAGCCTCCCCTCCTTAAAAGGATTCCGTCCCGGAATCAGGTTGAAAACAGTTGAGGGTACTTTTCACGCATAGCGCTTTCTAGTTCCCATGTTAATTCCTCGACGTTCTGGTTTCTCCACAAAACTTTCACTAGCTTGACAACCTTGTTCCTCAGCACTTGTTCTTTTCTATCCATGATTTCCACGGGTTACTCCACATAGGTCAAGTCTGGTTGTAGGTCCACTTGGTCGTATTCTATCACATGTCGATAGTCGGTGTGGTAGGGTCGTAACATTGACATATGAAACACATTATGAATTTGCTACAAGCTTGGGGCAAGGCTAACTTTCCAATACGCCTCAAAATCTCAGAAGGTCCAATAAACCTCAGACTTAGCTTCCCTTTCTTACCAAACCACATCAATCCTTTCCAGGGAGATTCCTTTAGTATCACGAAGTCTCCCACCTCATACTCCTTTGATATCTTATAAAATTTGACCATTCGAAATGATGGGTTTCGTAAAAAAAAACAAATGACTTTTACATACACTCGTCTGCACCTTAAAGACGTAATATCCATTCGAAATCTTCATTTAATAATTCGTACATATCGTGATTGCAAAAATTTCTCATCCACCCATAAAATTAATTTTCATCCAGGTTCGAATATTCACGAAAATTAGGGCTATTGCAGTCTCACCAACGCTTTAATGTTGCTTCTCAACGCATGCTCTCCTCGACCTGTATTCCTTATCGGTTGTTCTATGAATGAAAATTTCTATCCCACTACTTATACGTTCCTCTTCTACCTTGTTCATAGTATCCGTGTTGAGTCCTTGTATCGTTGAGCCGTGAATACTTTGTGGTCGTGTTCTATAATCTGAGACAACGTCAATACGCACGGTATTCCTCATTTTCCTTGGCTTGATTAGCACGCATGTGTTGCCTCCCGTCAGTCGTTACCACTTGCTATGGATACTATATAGTCTTCGATATACGTCGAACCAGTTCAGCTACTATATCCCTCGTTCATTGACTTCTTCGTAACGCAAGAAAAGCGAAACTTCTTCTTTCGTAGTACGCTTTACAAGAGACGTCCTTACGCCCGCATGGTGCCGATCGTGATAACAACATTCGTTTCATGGATAAGTTTTTTTTTTTATTCTCGACTTCCCCGTGAAATCTAAGGCACGACAATAATTATAAATTCGATCGTCTGGACAATCCTTCTTCCCTGTCCGTCAGCCACAGATCAAATTAGTACATACGCTCAATCTCTTTATTAATTATACTTGAAAGCACCTTCAATATTCGAAGTTTAACCTTAAGTCTTTATCTGACGTAATTGCTGCAGAAGTTTTATATTGCACCACCATCTCTTCCGTATATAAATCGATAATCTTCTAAATGGAAAGTCTCTCGTAGGTAAATCACTTGGTCCAACAATTATAAATCAACTAGGGCCATCTCTTGGCTCGGTCTTCGGCGACCTACTTATGAAATTCATTATAATTCTGTCCACGTTTAAGATTTTCTACAGGCGGAATTAATCCTCTAGATCTCTATCATTCTGCTTTTGACATGTTGCGTTTGTACTTAATAGTTTGCCAATACCATTCTTCGTATCCGCTTGCCAACATTCTCTTAATTCTCTATACCTCTTTGTCCTTCCCCATAATTTAGTCATTTTTCCTCAAACATTATTATTTATTGTGTATACTCTATTTTCTTGGTCAATACTGACTGAATTCCAATTTCGAATAATCCCTTCTATAGGTATCGGCCACCACACTGGCCTTTCCTGGGTATTAACAAATTTCTCCGTTATACTCCATGCTCCCTTTCGTCACCTTCTCTTTCTTATGTTTAGTTCTAATATGAAGATATACTTATGGCACTTGTGGAAAACTTTCACACTTTTCTCATAAAGTTAACGTCTCAGTTTTATGCGTGAACGCTATCATGACTAATCCCCGACTCACGGTTAGTATATCCTATCCCGTAACCTTTATGTTGTTTAGAAGTATAGGCTATCATCCCCTTTCTACTGCATCAGCACACCTCTTAAACTCTTGAAAGACGCATCATCGTGACTCTTAAAGTCCTCTTTTTTTTCATCAAGTATAGCTAACAACGAGGTTGTTGCTAATATCTCATTTCATTCCAAAACTTTGTTCATTAATCCATAAAGGCTTCTAACTCATTAGTCCACTCAAATGATACTACCATAATTTTATAATGTTTATATTAGTGTGAAATTCCAACTTTGGCACAGTACAGGGGTCGATCTTGAGTTGGTGAAACCCGCTTTTTGACCTTATCTTTGAAAAACAACTACGCATTTTAACTAGTCAACAATTCCTACATTTTCGATAAGGGTTTCAGTTCTCGATGGTATAGGTAAGATGTCATGCGCTCGTCTTCTTTCACAACTGGCGCCAATCAGCCTAAGGCCTGTATGTTGCTGCGATTCCCAATAAAATTGATTAGGTGGTAATCTCGAAGGATCATTGGGATATATCCATGCATCCATTTGCTATTAAGGTCCTTTTAAACTTTATGTCTCGCTATGTGCATCAATCCCTTTTAGCTAAGTAAAGCTTCACATTCTTGCCACGATATTTCTTCCTTTCTTGTCCATCTCACTTCCATGTTAGTTTCCTCTAAGGATATGTCTTACATCGCAATCGATTTGAATTTCTTGGATCAGGAAAAGGCTTGGTAACTCTAGAATTCATTACTATAACATCCTGACAACGGTTGGTAGGAACGTACTCCCAACCACCTCATCATTTCCTATAACTTTCCTCACACTCATATTAAAGGTCTTGTGGTATGCCCCGACATGTTATTTCTACTTTAATAATTACTCGGCATAACGCTCTGGATGCACAATTACAACATTTAGTTTTTGATCTCATATTGGTGCAACGGTTCACAATTGTACCTCCCGTTCACCTTAGAGTAATCACTTTTGAATGGAATGGTTTTAAAATAACAAGGTCCAATAGATAATTTCAATAAGAATTCCACATTGGATGTTCCAAGAATGTTGATGGTTCCAAATATTAGGAGTCTCGATTTTCGGAGATGTAAGGATGGACAAAAAGAATACAACAAGGTTTATTCCTTCATGTCCTGAAAATTTGGTAATGTGATACCATAGAGAATGTTGCACGAGGGCAATGATTGTTGGATACAAAAGTCATAAAGACGGTTTTTATACAATTCTTACATCTGGGGAATACTTTTCCTCTTCAAAAATAGAGGATCTAAAAAGTCCCATTGATAAAGGTCAACCGATCGAAAGAAATTCTACTATGTGATGATAAAAATGAAGCAGTTTATCATTCAAGTAATCTATGGTTTCAAATGAATCTTCATTATATGAATGAAAGAACAGAATTTTTAAGTGACATAAAGTCTGATACAAAGATGGGTAGAATTCAAGTTGAGTGGACGACCTCATTAGGTCTCAATCAAGTCATTCGTCAAAAATTTCATCATCATACTTTACCACACGCAAAATGCATTGCGGAATTGCTGAATGAATTGAATTGGGAGTTGGACCAGTGAAACAATAACTAGTCCTTTTCAAGAAACACTAGCAACTAGCTAGACAAAATTTGCTAGTTCGCCTGTTTGAGACATCACCACTAGCTAGGACAATTAGCTAGGTGTTCTTCACAACATTACAATTTTGACTAGTTAGAACAATCAACTAGTCATTCATATTGACATATCGACTAGCCAGTTTCAATTGGCTAGAACGGAATTTCAACATCGTAGCCACTGAAGAAACTTTAGGCTACTCGGACAACGAATGGAAATAAGAAGTTATTAAGTTTGAAAAGGAAAACTATAAAATATGAAGAGAATGTTCTAGGTATCGGAACAATCGATAACCTCTCATCAAATATTACTTATCAGTGAAACGGTCCACCCAAGGGTGCCTCCGTACACATGCTTTATCAGATCTTACAGTAGAATGAAATTCAGAATACTAGTATCAAAATGATATCCTTACTATGATTTCAATGTACGACGCACAATCTCCTTTTGAATAGAAGAAAGGATTCATGAGGAATATCTGGATGTTAGATCATCCCTATTCTCAACAAGTTGATAAATATTTATGGGCTCGACTGAAGAGTGCAAGTATGAAAGAAGTAGTCAAATATCAATATTCGTTTAGGAATATTCACTGATTAATTAAGGAAACAATTGTTGAACATTCCTTGGATAATTGAAAGGAAGTGTAAATAGTCCTGAGCAGAACGAAATAATTATAAACTTCAAATAGAATACTCGGGGATCAAATAAGATACTTTGGATGAGTCCCGGTTTAGAGAAAGTATATCACTGGTGGTTATTCGACAAGTTTGAAGTAGAAGGCTAGAAGGGTTACCTGATATAAACTAATCGAGGTAACATGGTTAGTGAACAGTTTAAAATGAAGTAGTGCACCAGCCGGTAGTTGCCAAAATAAGTTAATAATCATTCGTGCATCTCATTATCACCATTATGAGGGTAACTCCATCTCTTCGTCTTCGTAATACAAGACACCAACTAGTGCGTCTCTCAATCATCATCTTAAAGTCATTTATCGAGTTAGGGTTTCACAGCTATATCTGTCATTTCCGTGCTCTATCTTGAAGACCAAGCTTCACATCATTACAGGGACACCTGCTAAGTCCGTAGGGTCCTACTACATGCCTCCGACATGAATCACAAGTGGCCAGTTCCCCCTGGGAACAGATCAAAGAGATCTCTCGGGGATCTCAATGCAGTCCATAGGTTCAGTGGCGGTGTGTGTGCACGTGAACATACGTTACCAACAATATAGAGGTCTACAAGTATATATGCGTAGTCTCTGCTAAAATTTCTATCAAAGAATTCCACTCTAGACCCGTTGGTCTTTTCTTTTGGTAGACTCTGAGATCACTGTATCGCTCGTTGCAACCATATTCAACTTCTCTTGAGTCCCTTTGTTAATCCCACTTGTTTGTTCTCTAAGTTGAACTACCATGCTCTAGCGTCCGAATCATGCGTGGAATTATCTAGCACGCTCGTCTTATGATAACATTCTCGTATAACACATGTAAAATTCGCCATCAAGGGTAATGAAATCCACAACGACATAGTGACCAACTTTCAGGTAAACCCGTTACTTATCGAAAATCGGATCTTATAGCCAAAGTAAAAGACTTTCATTATTCCAAGTACTAAGTACCCTTAAATATGTAGGGAAGTCTAAACTTCTTGATTCTTAAATTGTCGCCTCCTTATAGGCAAACTCTGAAGGACTACGGGCAACAAAATTTATGCCAGCCAAGTCATCCAATCATATTGGCAGTATCGCCTCTACCTCAGCTGCTCTCGAGACTTCGCTCTGCTTCCTATATCATTACCTATGATAGGTCATGTACGACTCTCAAATCTCTATTCATCATTCTGAAGGTCTCTAGGGATTCTATCGACCCTAGTATAATACCTTCAGTAACACTCCAGTCCATTCCACTCACCGGTACCTCTTCCTGTAGTCCAATCATAAGTTTACTACGATCTCTTATGTCATTCCCCTACTTAGACTTAACTCTCACACTCTCGTTTCTGAGTACTGTAACTTATCTCTCTGATACCATTTCTGTGACGGCCCCAAATCCGAGGTCAGAGATTCAGGTCGTCACATCACCATTCAACCATATCATACCTGTATTAACTTTACAACTCAACAATACATCCATCCAGACCTCAATCTTATGCACATACAAGTTAGAGCCTCAGAAACGATAATCAAAAGTAACACTAAATATTACAATTCATCTGTACAATCCAGAATCTTACGCACTTCCACTTATACAACTATACTTGAAGACAAGTCTTACTATTACAGTTGAAAACCTATCAGACTTACTCTGTAGTATTTTTCAGGAACTAAATCATCTCCGGGGTAAATCTCCTACTCCTCTTCTGCTGGTGCGGAGTTAACCGACCAAGTTCTTCTCTTTCTGAAAAGTTTTTATAAAGCAAGAATGAGCTACATAATGCTCAGCAAGTTCACCATTTTGGAAAATAATAAAGTGGTTTATTTTGAAAACGTTCCCAACTGTATGGGTGTATATCTCAGATTACAAAACATAACTCGACAATATATATGTCCGAGTTTGAATAAAACATTTATACTCACTAAGGAGCTTTAAGAATAACATATGAATCCTTTACAAGGTTCTCGTTTCAATATATCTCAAGTTTGAAAATATATACGTATGAGTATATCAGTTTCGGCAAAACACTCTACGGTTAACATAATGTACAGGGAATGCATTGATGCAAAACCTCTTTCTTTCCATTAGCTTAGAAGGTTTCTCATTCAAAAACATTTCATTCTTTGAAATAATTGCAAGAGTGCACTAACACGTGCCAATCTCTATAGAAAATCTTGCAGTTCTAGATACTGCACGATGTTAATATTTTTCTTATCAAAAACCACACTATCGGCAACTTGGCACTTAGGCCCAAGAAGCAGTGTTTGAGTATTTTTCCAAAGTGGAGGATGGGACTGGAAGAAAACATAAAAACCTGACAAGGATTGACGATGATCAGTCGCCACATCCAAGTCCAATAATCTGCGGGTCTTCTCTACCGGTAGAAGGATAGAAACTACATCCGTAACTATCCTCGGGTGAAAACTACATCCGTAATCACCCTTGATGAAAACTACATCCGTAATCATCCTTCGGCAACACCTGGGCCGGAATAATAATTGATGGACCGCCTGGCTCACGGCCGCTTACACATCCCGGGAATCGTTCGTCAACGATTCCCACACCTGCCAGACTCCCCTTTTTCTTTTCTTTTCAAAATCATTTTGATAGAAAACCCGAGTAGTTGAAGTTCGACCTCAGTCGTCCGATAATTCTTGAAAAACGTACAAGAAGCAAATGCTGACCGGGGGTTTTCGAAAATGTTTTGGGTCCGAAAGAGTTCAAGTTTGAAAAATGCTGAAGGTATCTTGGATTAGTTTTGTCTTTAAAATAATGAACGATAATTAATAAATAATATTTTTAGATTTAATATATAAATAATTAGTAAAATCATTATTTAATTAAAATAAGATTTTAATCCAAGATAGATATTTTTGAGTATTTTAACAACGTAAAAATAATAAATACGTAAGTATACGATACTTCCCGAATGACCTTTCGGGTTTTCGTAATTTAATCACGATACAATAATATACCGCTCCCCGGTCAATAGTATATTTGGACCGCTACGACCTCTATTGCTAGAGTCGTTGTCCGAAGAAACATTTTCATTCTAAGTTCAAGGGTGTACAAACACATATGCATATATCTCAAACTTCAACATAATCTCATAAAGCATACGCATATAATACGTTTGGAACTACAAACACAAAAGTGAAAAATCCTTATATATAAGTTTTGTAAAGTAGACTTGCATAGGTAAAATCAAGAATATAATATTTTGAAATTAAATACTTAGGGTTGGAAAACTTGCCTTGGTGAGGTTGGGGTGGTCGGCTCGCGAAGTGGAATGGAAATCTATACATAATCAATATTTGCACGTTAGTACCTTAACAACGCTACTTAATCATAAGGTTTTAAAAATCGTAAGACCAACTTAACGACTCCACTTGTGACCACTAACCCTCACATATGACCATGTCGTCACATTATCACTTCCGTTACCCATTCGACTCAAATCTATTCCTCAAACTCGAAACTCAAGTGAGCATTCTTAAAACTACTTTAAACTAATCCCCTAAATGGTTTTTTCACTTGCGCACACCTCGCTCCAACATTTTTATAAAATTGAAAAATACATATTTTAATCCAATTCTTTTTGGACAGCCTTTCCACTTGTTTAATCTGTATATCCTCAAATTTCCATAACATTGTCATAATTTTAAGGGGTCCTAACTCAGTTCACAAGTGGACAACACAGTGCAGTCCGAATTCCAGAACCACACTGCACTAATCCGGCCATAACTCAAAATCTACACATCTCCTGGGTGTGAGCCTTATATTTCTAGAAACTACATTCAATTATCTTTCCATCCATATAAATTAGGCTCTCGGGAGACAACATATAGAGGTTCAAAACCATCCTGCAAGTCAGTACATGCTCCCAGAATTTTTACACAGCACACATTCTTTCTCAAACATTCAAGAACTCACTTTGTACATCACATCTATCATCAAAACCACCAAGACATGACTCTCTAGCATACATGGGGTTATAAACTCTAAGTAAAAGTCTTAAAATCACATCAACAACATATAACCTCAAGATTTTCATCATCCATAACTCATATAACCAAGATATGCACTAAAATGTTTAGATCTAACAATATAAACTATAATCAATCCATGACTAAGAGGGATTAGGGTTTTATACCTTCTTGAGTATCTAGGAGCCTTGGGTAAGCCTTATAATCCTTAAGAACACCTTGGATGAGCCTCTACAAGCCTTAAACTTCAAGATCTAAAAGATAACCAACCTTGGTTACTATTCACTCAAACTTTCAACAATTAATTTCTCAAGATTGGATGGTTAGAAAGCTATGAAATTGATAACATACCTTCACTATGATACAAGGAAGCTCTATGATTTATTATAGGATTTATGAGTAAGTAGAAGTTGGAGAAAGTTTCTCTTCTTCCTTCTTGGAAGGTTTAGGCCGAGAGCTTCTAATGGGGGGGGGGAGAGTTTTGTTTTGTTGTTGTTTGAAATGTGATGAATTATTGTTGGTGTATTGATATGTATATCCTCACATGTGTTCCACCCTAGTCTAGTAGCTTAGGTTCACCCCATGCCCTAGTGTCCCCTAAAGTAATGTAGTGTACTAACTAGTTACTATTCCTCTAGTTGCCTTTTTGCTTTCTAGTTTACTTGCATAACTTTCTAGTTACATGATACTTGCATGTAATATCCTTCCTTGTATTATTATTTCTCCACCAATGCTTGTCACTTAATCTTTATTTCATATCGTATCTTAATTAAACTCCTTGTGATAATATTTTGTCGCGTAGAGATTTCCTTTGTAATTCCTTAAGTACTTAATTGTGTAAATTCCTTAAATATCCATAACTCCTTGTCATAGTCTCTTAAAATATTTTAATACTTTAATAATTCTCAAATCCCAAGTTTTTATAAATCTTAATAGCAGTAGGCCTCTTGCCTTAACAATCTTCCCTTTTTCTTACACAGTGAATGTAACAACATAAATTTCTCAGATAATCAATTCCATTAAACAACATGGGTGACTCAAAAGGTCCCAAATTCCCAATGTCATATGATATTATATTCTTAAAAATATTACAAAAATCAGGGTTCTTACAATCTACCACTCAAATTTCTTTGCAGCCTGCAACTCAAGCAATTGAGGAGCAAGGGATTGATCATCAAGAATTCTTTTCTTTTGATGAGACAATGAATTCAAGTGACTTGGTGCATGACACCTTGCTCACCACCCAGGACCCACATTTAGAAGGTGAGGGAATGCATGCTGGGGCATCTCCTAATGACACCATCACAAACACAGAGGTTCCACTAGTTTTCACTAGAGACTCTGTGCCTGTGTCAGCTGCTGTTGTAACTCATCCCACTTCTGTGGAGACACCAGTAGTAGAGTCAATCCATCCGGTTACAGAAGTTGCATCTGTAACTGAGAAGTCTAGCTTGCCTAGCTCTAGCTCTGACTTCCTGTCACAATGGTTGAAGCCTGTACAACATGACAGTGCTTCAGGATTAGGGTCTGTTCCACCACAATTGACGGTTGAAGCACTTCAAAGCTTAGTTGTGGATCAGATTCCTGAGTTTGTCAAGATTGCTCAACACTTAGTCACCTCCAACATCCCTAACCCAGACTATGAGGCCATTCTGCTATGCCATAGGGATGATGTGGAGATGCAGAAGACAAAGATAGTTGATGATGCTGAGAGAGATGGCAATGTAGATGCTTGGTTGCAAGGAAAATATGATATTACTCTTGATGAAGCACTTCAATATCTCAGGGAGGAATACATCACTTCACTAGGTTCCAATGCCAAATCTCTGACCCCTGGTGAAATGTATGAGGCCATGAATGATTCTTACAAAGGCTTCCTCAAGGCTGCTCACTACCTTGGAAAGGGAGTTAAAACAGAAGTCAATAAAGTATGTGATACAACAGCCAAGGAAGTAGGTGCAATTCAAAGGGAATTTGCTGTCAAATTTCCATCTTTAGATCCTGTCCTCAAAACCATTCAGGAATGCAAATCTTCCTACACCAAGATGGACAATGGTTTGGCTTTGCTTCATGGAACAGTCAGCCACCTAGAAACTCATGTTCAGAGCCTATCTAATCAGACAACTGAAGCTAATGCCATGACCAGGACTCTTTTTGCTAATCAATATGGGGATAAGCTGGTAACTGAGGTCCCTGTGCATGACATGACCAAATATGAAGTACAAAGACTCAAGGAACAATCTATCTCTGGTTTCAAGGCCACTGAGTTATTTACCAAGGTGGATACTCTGGAAAATGAGGTGGTCAATCTCAAGACATCCAATGCTCAGTTAACAGACATTGTTGCTGCTCTCAATGAAAAGTTGGACATTCAAGCCACTGCCAATGCTGATGTTCTTCTCAACCAACAACAGATGCTTTCTGCCATAATGAAGCATATGGGACTCCCTCTACCTGAAGATTCTTCTAACCCAAAGGTCACTTCTACAGCCTCTGTGCCTGACAACAAGCCTAAGGGGGAGATGAGGACATTAAGGAACTCAAAATCTAAGGGGGAGAAACCTAAGGAGAAAGGCATTACAATAAATGAGGGTGGTCAACCAAGAACTGCTAAGTCAAATCAGTCTGAGAAATTAAAGGCAGCATCCAAGGAGGAAAAACTGAAGAAAGTAGTTGTAGATGAAGAGGCCAAGATTCCATCTATCCCTCCATCTCTCCATCTAAAACTGAAGAGAAGTCCCCAGAATATGAATTTGACATTCCTGACATTGCTAAGCAATCTTTTCAAGCTGAACCTTCAGAATTCAAAAATGTTCTTACTCAAAGGGTATGTCAAGAAACTGCAAATTCTAAACTATACCATGACATAGCCTTTCTGAAGCACCTACATGAGCTGAGAAGAAGGGCAAACTTCCACTACTTTGACTACATCAAGCTTCTTGTGCAAGATGTGTTTCTAGTCACTGTAGTGAGAAGAGAAATTGTTCAAACTAATCCTTATGCCATCATCACTACCAATGATAGAGAAGTCCTAGTCCACACTGCCAAGAACCTCTTTCACATCCACATTGAAGCTTTGCAAATTCTATCCAGCTCTAAACTTGGAACAATTATCAAGAAGATAGAAAGGAATAACTCATCAGATAACAATATGCTCAAAGAGATTCTCACCAAGTGCATGAAATCTCAATTGCCTCAAGTAGTTCCTCAGCCTCACTGTATTTTATATGAAAAGAATCAAGACATTGTTGCCTTCAGATTTGGCCAACATCTCAAATCAAACAACATGTCTACAATAAAATTTTTGGCTGGAGTTCTACATTCAAGGAGTGGAAAATCTAAATCTGAAATAGAGGCTCTTGACATTCTGGTGAAGTTTATCAACTCTCAATCAGACATCAAGCCTATTGCTAAAGAGGGAAAGTCAGAAAAAGATAAGGATGATCAAGACAAGAGTGGCAGCAAAGGTGGATCTCAAGGAAGGAATAAGGGTGGTGATGACAAGGAGAAAAGGGATGGTAAAAGCAAGAAGAAAGATGATGACAGAGATGGTGGAAAGGTGTATGAGAGAAAGAGTGGAAAATAGCAAGTCTTAGGCATTACTAACAGTAATCTCACCACAACACAAGACTCTGAGTCTAGGGTGAATGCTGTTAGCAATGACCTACCAAAATCTAAATCAATGGCTTCTGCAACTGCTTTGCCAACTCAAGAAAAGGAGATGCTAATCAAGAAACCACTTGTGTATATCAAAAAGCATACTGCTAATGGTATACTACAATGGTCCAAAGACAAAGGGCTTAAATTTTTCTCAAGCAACAAAGGAAAGAAGCTGAAATGGAAGATGTCAGCCAGAAGGGCAAGAAAGGTGAAGACATCTACATCTCAGGCACTCACAATCATTCCTGGACTAGACTTGCCCTGTCTCAACATAGACTATGATGAAGATGAGATAGCATATCAACTGGCTCAGAGAATCTATCATGTAGCTATAGTTGATGACTGCCTGGAGTTCAAATACACTGATGGGAGACTCAAGAGATTCAAGCAAGGCATGTGTGAACACTGGGGAAAGTTACATGATCTACAAAGAATCATGGTGCTACTCAACCTTGAGAATGAAAAGGAGAGAAGGTGGAAAATTGAGATAGCTCATTTTATCAAGATGAAAAGAGATCATGAGGAAGAGTTGAGAAAGAAGAATGAAGCCTTGAAGATAAAGAGAGAAGAAGAGTTAGCTGCTCTAGAAGCCAAAGCTGAAGAATTGAGAGCTAAAGGGTTATGCAGAGTCAAGTATAATCCTTACATTGTGGAATACATGAAATATGGCAGAAATGTAAAGATTAGAATGGATTACATTAGCTCTTACTCTGAAGCCAAACTGAATGAAGTCATCAGAGACCTATCTGGCTCACCTCTCATTGAAGAACTCACTGCCATGGAAGACATCATCCAGGCAATGGGTGATGCAAAGAAAGCCAAGGAAGAAAAAGAAAAGGAGGATCTACAAGCCAAATCTCAAGGAGGAGAATCAAAGGAAAATGCCTAGTATCTCTTCATAACTGTAAGAATGCTTCCTTTGTAATAATATTCAATCAATTTCATACATGTACTTGTCAAGATTTATCTTTATGTATGTTAGGCTTGTTATCAGACATGAAATTGTGACTATGGGTCTTACTCACAATTTGGGGGAGATTGTTAGTCACAGAGGCATGCCTGTATACATCTAATAACAAGCCTAATTGTTTGTAATGCTCTGCATTACCTACATGACCTCTTAACTGAGGGAACCTCTAATTGTGGAGTTTCTATTTGTTCTGTACTTGTAATAGGCACCAAATCCTAGTTGTATAACTGTACTTATATAGTCAAGAATAATGCTTGAAAGAAGTTCCAAGGTTCATGCCTCGAGCAAGAAGATAAAGACTGTCAAATAATCATAGTTGGGATTTGAAGAAATGAAGAATTTGCCTAAGTACCAATTCGAGAAGTATATTTGTCTATTTGAGAAGTCCAGCATTCGAGAAGTCAGGGATTCGATATCTCAAGACACTATTCGATATCTCTGAATACACTATTCGATATCTCATTCGATATCTCAGAGATTCGATATGTCTACTACTCTATTCGAGAACTCAAGAAGTCAACAAGTCAAAGTGGTATTCGAGTTCTCAAAGAGTCAACAAGTCAAAGTTCCATTCGATATCTCAAGGACTCAGAAAGCTATTCGAGATCTCAGGGATTCGACAAGTCACAATGCTCTATTCGATCAAGTCAATTCTAGTTCTCGAATCACTTACTTAGTCACTTCTCGAATACATTCTTGGAGATAAAATACTGAAGAAATTGTACAAGTCTGAAACCTGCAACAAGCCAATGCACTTTATGGACCACAATCTGTAACGTGCTCTGGAAAGCCTACAAGGAAGCTTGGAGAGATATAGAAGAGACAAAGGGCTAAAGAAGTGGATCTGAACAGGCTTTGCAAAGTCAAATCTGTAACCGTTTGGACACTTACTCAAAAAGGATAGACAGACTAGAAAGTAATTTGTTTAGCTACCTTATTTGTAGTAAGTAGGTTGTATCCATGTTCTATAAGGATACAGCCTCACTTCCTTAGTAATCTTACCACAACACACGAACAACTTTGTGAGTCAAGTTTTTCAGACACTGTAAGCTATATCTCTCTGAGAAAAACGAAGCTGAGAATACTATCATTTGTATTCACAGATTGTAGCAACCTTTATCTAATAATACATTAGATTAAAGTGATATTGTGTCTTGTGTTGTTCTTTATCCGCACCTACACCTTTGCACACACAAACACTTATCTGCTACATAGACTCGAGCCAAAGAAAAGTTCAAGAATCCATTCACCCCCCATCTGTATTCTTTTACTGTATTCAATACTCAACAAATATATTCTCAATGATACATACCTAATCTTGAACAATAAAGTGTCCAAATAAGCATATTTGTAATAATATTTACGGAGGTGTATTATTTAAATGAACTGATAATAATCTATGAATTTTGAAAAATTATTGTTAATTTAATTATACCCGTTGTCTAACTGAGTTTATGTAAAATCTCGTAAAATTTTATTGATTAAAATAAAGTTTTCGGTAAATCCTTTAAAATTCCTTGGATTTTGATAAGATTTCAAAAGATATAAAATACATTAAGAAATTCATCAAAATTCACAATTTTTTGAAATCCATAAATATTCATGGATTTTTTAATATCATCAGATTTTAATAGATTTTTTTAGAATTTAAATTGAATACCATTAGATTTTAATGTATTTATTAAAATCCAAATTGAATACATCCAGATTTTAAAAGACTTTTTATAATCATTCTTGAATACCACCAGATTTTGAAAGACTTTTCAAAATCCAGATTAAATACCCTCAGATTTTAGAGATTCAAAAAAATCCTTTAAAATCTCAACTGAATACACCCCTCTAAACTTACCCTAACACCTTATTCCCTGGACTATGTATAGGTTAATGATAAGGGTTTTGGGGTGTACGTTACCTCAAAATCTGGATCGTTCTTCGGTGTGATGAGTGTACAAGTGATGAACACTTGTACGAAGAGCAGAATGTCAAACACGTGTAAGCATTATCTTCATTTCTTTCATCATTTAATACATAGGGGGAATATCACGCCGTCATGTTAGTCTTTTGCAGGTGCTCTGACACCTGTCTTTATCCTAGAACTGGTTTCTTCTCCATTATTTGTTGTGTCACCCAAGTGCATTAGCATCGTCCGGATGGTCCATATGATTTAAATGGTACGGATGGTCTAGGTAGGGGTGAGCAAAAAATCGAATTGAAACCGAAACCGAACCGAAATCGACCAAAATCGAACCGAAAAAATGGAAACCGAACCTGCGGTTGTGGTTTTTGATTTTTAAAAACCGAGACTTTCGGTTCCGGTTATAGGTTAAAACCGAGCCGGCTAAAACCGAACCGAACTGATTATTAAAATAAATAAATATAAATATAATTTATTTAAATTTATATAATTTATATGCATTCTTAAAATTAATAAATATATTATATCTTGAATTATAATTAAGCTTCAAAACGATGTCGGATGAGGAAAGGGAAGATGTCGGTTTCGGTTTACCCTTCTAGCCAAACATGTGCCCGTAATATTTAATTTTCCTCAAAGAAAACCTGACATCAAACTTTTAAAAAAATATGTTTTTACTTGTAAGTCATTTTTCTTAATTGACAAAATGAGCAATATATTAACCGCCTTATATGTACAGCCAAAGAGGCTTAGGGCTAAGGCCCTTAATTAACCAACTTCAAATGTTGATTTTGGTTGTTTGTCTCCTTATTCCTTTCTAACTAGTGTTTTATCCTTGTATGCTAAGTAGTATATCGCATGTAGCGAGCTTTTCATCACTGTCAACTCTGTAATGTGGATGTCTTATGTTAAGGAGTCCACTGTTAAAAGTTAAAACCCATGATAAGGGGAAACCAAGAAGATCTGTTTGCTTGTATCCCTCAATTTGTAAGTTGAGGCCCTCATTTTCATTGAAGATGCAGCATCTTCAGCTCTTCGTATACCAAAATCTCTCATTTTTCACAGCTCTTCATTACTACCACTCACTATCACGGTCTTCATGCACAAATTCATGTTTGGCTCAGAAGTTATAATTAAAATATTTATGATTTTTTCGTTCGATTTTATAACCGAAATCGAACCGTTAAAAATTGAACCGAACTTTTTAAAGTCGAAATCGACGGTTCAGTTACGGTTGCGGTTTTCAATTTTTAAAACCGAAGACATACGGTTTCGAGTTCGGTTTCGGGGTAAAACCGCCCCGAACCGAACCGTGCTCTCCCCTAGGTTTGGGTACTTTGGCGTCGTATGGACTTATTATTTTGTCTTGATCCTTATTTTCTTGTAAGCCGTTTCGGGTCTGGACCGTTCACCCATGTTTTGGACTTTGTATTTTGTAGTCTATCATTACTGATCTAGAAGCCAATCACTTTGTCAACATCATATCAATTTTAAGCTCAAGTACTCTCAATTTTAATGGAACTGATATGATCGGGGAAAGGAAAAATTGGTTTAAAAACAAATTTTTTAATTTACTTTGATTCCTTGTTTAATTAGATGGTTATTATGATGGTCATTATGTATACAATGTTCTCTTTTATAATATGAAGATTTTATTGTCTAAATTTTTTAGAAATCTTTTTGCATATGTTACGAATTAGAGAAAAATGGACCTGAGGTTGTCCTCGGGGAACTCTCCTAAGGTTATAACATATTTGTACTATAAAGTAAGGGGCCCCGCAGGGGCATATTTGTAAATATAAATTTTTTTACAATGATTTTACATAAATACCCTTACATTTATATTGTAATTGTTTTAACCTCAGGATTGTACCCGAGGTCATCCTCAGGCATATGAAACCCTACGAATTATTGATTAAGCAGATTTTTCGGTTAGATGATAAATTTTTGTGGATGAAACAAATTCTCAAAACCCAATTCTTTCAGGTTTATGTACTTCAATTTTTTAAAAATGAAATTGTACATTCTTGACCAAAAATAATAATTGAGAAGAGACTAAAAATTTATTGGAAACATTTATTTTTATTACAAAGTTCTCATATTTTGATTAAAAACCCATTTAGAGGACTTGTAGGGATTAGGGGTGATCGTGGTGCGGGCGGTGCGGTTTTTCCCCAAAACCGCGGACTCGGGTTGGTCAAATTTCCAAACCGCAATTGCACTACGAAATTTTAAAACCACATAAATCACACCGCGAAAATGCAGTGCGGTTCTTTGCGGTTTACACCTTCGATAAAAATAATAAATTTTGAAATATTAATTTTCATGCATGTGGAATTAACTTTAAAGTTCTTACTTAACCACATTTTTTAATTCTTATGCACCGTAACCTCTAATGACCTAATGAAGTACAAACACTATATTATGAAATATTGTGATATTAAAATAGAGAAAGGTGGGCTAATCCATTACAATTGTTCAATACAATCTCATTATAATTCTCTAAAATAAACTACTACTAGGCAATAGGCACTAACGAAGCAAATAACTTGCAAACTATCTCTTAAATGCTTAATAAAATACTAATATATATATATGTAATTATATAAAATTAATATATATATATAATATATTAAATATTGCGGTGCAGTTTGAACCGCATTTCAAAAAACAAAAACCGCAACCCGCACTGCATCACGCGGTTTGTCAAAATTTGAAACCGCAACCGAATCACAGAAAATAAAAAACACGCGGTTTGGTGCGGTGCGGTCTATTTTTGCGGTTTGGTGCGGTTTATGATCATCCCTAGTAGGGATTGCTCTTTTGTTTTACATTATATCCTTTGTTAACACAAAATCACGCAAGTGTACGTGGTCACAAGTAATACAGATATAAATCAAGTTCGTTCTACAGAGATCTGGTTTAGGTTTCAATTCAGTAGATATACCTATCACCTATGCAACAATGTATGGTTTTAACTCACTACTAAGACAAATAACAAATTGGGGTTTTTGATTATCTAGATTAAACTAAGATGCAAATTATTAAACTAAGAATTAGTTAACTAAAGAGAATTAAACTGATTTACTTATATGAGAATAAACATGGGATCCTAACTTCATTAAATACTTCGCTTAGAGTTGATGCCTTTAATCAATGCATGTGATGGTTTTGATATCTGATCAGATAACACGAAATAAGTATACGCTACTTCTCAGTATACGAATACCAAACTAATAATACATCCACAAAAGAGATAGAAGATGAATAGACACAATTATGCTTAGACCCTATATCTCTATAAGATTTGAAAACATAATGGTTGAAGAACAAGTTGTCTATTAAGATCACATAGGGCAGCATAATATCTCTATTTACGCTACAAATCATGATGTTAAAACATCAACCTATCCTATGCTAGCATGGCAAGTTCTAAATCTCAAGATCCACTCTCGTTTCGCAAGAGATTAACAAATTAGATGTTAGCTACGCATCTAAATTCATAAAACACAACCATACGAGGATATCAAGAATTCACCACACGTAAATCTTTAAAGCAATCAAACTACTAAGCTACATAGATAAATCCGTTAGAATCTTAGTTCATAAACGAACCGCTCGTCATCATGGGATCAAGTGAAACCATGATATTAAAACAAGATCTGAATATTAAATAAGAGTAATAGAGTTTAGAAAACAAATCCAAAATGAGCATAGAAGAATAGAAAAGATGAAGTAGATCTAGATCTCCGTTGCTTGTCACGAGCGTTGGGAATCCTTCTCCAAGTCTCTCTCGTCTCCCTCTATGTGTTATTCTAAGTCGTTCCTATGATTACAATGATACCATGTGTATTTATAGGCCCTAGATATCTTGTCCAATAAGAAAATACATAAAAATACAACTTAAAATCGAATTAGAGCAAAAATAGCAATTTTCCAGCATTCCGGAGCGCTGCCAGCGCTTGCCAGGCGCTGCCAGCGTTGCTTTTTCTATTCCGGAACGCAGCCAGCGCTTGTGAGGCGCTGCCAGCACTGCACACAGTGCCTAGAATTTTGATTTTGCTCTATTCTTGTAGAAAATTTCCCAAGCTTCGCGTGGACAGTAAGATCGTCCAAAACGGACTTCTAGAACTCCAGATATGGCCAAAACAGTGTAGATTGCGCAACATACCCTAAAATCCGAATTTTGCACAATTTGCTCATTTCTCATCCGTTTTCTGGCCAAAATAGTGTAGATTGCGCAACATACTCTGAAATCCGAATTTTCCATAATTTGCTCATTTCTCATCCGTTTTCTCTTCCGATTCTTTCGTCACTTCCCGTTCTTCAATTCTTAAGCATTATGATCTTCATGGTAGCCTAGGGAAATACGCCATCCTTCATTCATTGCTCAATTTCAACTCCAAGACCAATGAAAACCACGAATCCTAGCCGATAATTGCAATCCTGCATAACTACACAAAACACATCAAAAACGCAACAAACTTGAGGCCAAGTGAATCAATTTAAGCCGATATGGAACGCTCCAAATGGATATAAAATCCATTTATCATCCTTATATATAATAAGCGTAAGAGGGATCTTATTCATAATTTTCGTCACTGTACTACCAAAATAATCTTAACCGTTGAATTTGATATTTTAAAAATA
Source organism: Kitagawia praeruptora (assembly GCA_037693485.1). Taxonomy (NCBI): domain Eukaryota; kingdom Viridiplantae; phylum Streptophyta; class Magnoliopsida; order Apiales; family Apiaceae; genus Kitagawia; species Kitagawia praeruptora. The sequence continues at coordinate 48,465,974 of CM075348.1, read as the reverse complement.
GACGATCAAGATTATATCATATTAAAAGAGAAATTATAATCTAAAATGGATATAATTAGAAAAGGTTGTATTGGAAGTGAATTTTAGAAAGAAAATTACACCTTCCGTCCCATTCATTTCTTAACATAAATTTTTCACTTGCGTGACTTGCATTTTAAGGCTCGTATAAAGTATAGTTCCATAACTTATTTTTAAAATTTTCTTTTTTTGTATAAAAATAGGATTGTTCTATTTTTATACAAAAAAAAAAGAAAATTTCAAAAATAAGTTATGGAACTATCCTTAAAATCCACCTTAAAATGCGTACCGAATCCCCGTCCCCCAATGTTAACTATTGGCTGGGATGGAGGGAGTATAATCTAAAAAGAATATAATTAAAAAAGGTTGTATTATAATTGAATTTTAAAGAGAAAATCATAATCTGAAAAGAATATAATTAAAAAAGGCTGTATTAGAATTGAATTTTATTTATTTTTTATTAGTATTTGTTAGTCACAGAGACATGCCTGTGCTCATAATATAACAAGCCTAAGTATGTGTAATGCTATGCATTACCTACATGACCTCTTAATTGAGGGAACCTCTAGTTGTGGAATTTCTGGTTGTTTTTTGTACTTGTAATAGACATTAAATCCTAGTTGTGTAACTGTACTTATAAAGTCAAGAATAATGCTTGAAAGAAGTTCCAAGGTTCATGCCTCAAGCAAGAAGATAAAGACTGTCAAATAATCATAGTTGAGATTTGAAGAAATGAAGAATTTGCCTAAGTACCAATTCGAGAAGTATGTTCGAGAAGTTTAGCATTCGAGAAGTCAGGGATTCGATATCTCAAAAGACAATATTCGACATCTCTAAATACACTGTTCGATATCTCAGAGATTCGATATGTCTAATACTTTATTCGAGAACTCAAGAAGTCAACAAGTCAAAGTGGTATTCGAGTTCTTAAAGAGTCAGCAAGTCAAAGTTTCATTCGATATCTCAAGGACTCAGAAAGCTATTTGACATCTCAGGGATTCGACAAGTCAAGTGTTCTATTCGACAACTCAAGGAACCCTGGAGGAAAGAGTTATTCGAGAAGTGATTCGATATGTCAATCATACAGTATTCGAGAACTCAAAGTTATCTAATCCTAGTTCTCGAATCAATCACTTAGCCACTTCTCGAATACATTCTTGGTGACAAACTACTAAAGAAATTGTACAAGTCAGAAACCTGCAATAAGCCAAAGCACTTTATGGACCACAATTTGTAACATGCTTTGGAAGGCCTACAAAGAAGCTTGGAGAGATGTAGAAGAGACAAATAGCTAAAGAGGTGGATCTGAACAGAACTTTACAAAGTCAAATCTGTAGCCGTTTGGATGCTTACTCAAAAAGGATAGTGTCAGGACTCAATTTATGCCTCGGACACACCAACCTTCGGTATGCCAAGAACAGGTTTCAGTAGCTCATGCAAAGAGAAGAATGCGAGGGAATTACCCCCCGATTCACCTCCGGTGTGAGAATCAGTAGAATGTAGTGGAAACGTAAAGCCTATGTAAACCTGTGTATCTCAGAGTGTGTGTGATTGTAATTATCACCTGACAATTGAGTCTATTTATATTATGTCCAGGAGTAGTACCGTTGATGATTCTCTTGATTCTCAGTTATGGAGGGCAATAAATGGTAAGGCGTTACACTGACAACGGTCGACCATTTTTAGTGACTTTAGCTGGGCTGTTCGGATGGGCCTGGTCCATTCATATGGTTCTAATGGTAATGAGCCCAAAGGCTTATTGGATCGGGCCCTCTAACATGTCCCCGGGCTTCGGTCGGTTTGGAAAGAAGACCGAAGTCTATCTTGGCCGAAGAGTATAATAGATCAGTATCTTTCCCTTGAAGGCGCGTCTTTTGAGGCGACAGTTGTATTCAATTTACATCCCTTTTGTTTAAACGGTCCTCCACGTGGCATCATCTGGGATAGGGATATTGAACTGTCTATACATCTCATCCATTCATTTCTGTATATATATTTACGCCCTTGTATCTTGCTTACTCTATTTGCCTTCTGGACGTTTTATGTGCGAGGCCTCAGAGCAATCAACGGACTTTCAACTTTCAACGTCGACCACTCTCTTCAACAAGTAAGTCCATTTCTGTCGTACTTCTTTGCATATCTTTGATGTTTTTCTTTTAAAAAGTACTTTTAGATAATGTGCTTAATTTTCCCAATGTGTGAAGTCTCTTCGAGTGTTCGATTTGTTTTTCTTGATTCTGAATATAAGAACATCTTTCACCGTAGTCCCCTCTTTCTTTGTCAATTTGTCGTTGGTCTGTTCATACTCGGGGATTTCCTTCGGCTATAGTTTATTATTTGTTTTTTGGGTTAAATGGCTATTTTATCACTGTGCTATTCAAAAACTTTCAATTGGGTCACCAACCCAAAAAAGTTTTCAATCGCATAATAAAGTACTCAAAAACTTTCAATTGGGTCACTGCCGTTAGTCATTGCCGTTAACTTTAACGGAAAAACGTCAACTTTCAATTAGGTCATCAGTATTAAGTTTAACTTTCAATTAGGTCATCGGTATTATAAATTTTTGAATAAATTTTTAAATTTTGAGAATTCTGAATTAATTTTTTTTGAATTTAAATTTTTGAATAAATTTTTAAAATTATTAATTTAAATTCTCAAAAAAAATTTAATTTAAATTCACAAAATTTACTAATTTATTCAAAAATTTTGAAATTTAAAAATTTATTCAAAAATTCAAAAAAAAATTCAATGCAGAGGGAGAGTAGTATGTGTCTATATGTATATTTTTGGAACTACTTGCAGTCAAACTAACTTTATAAAATGCTCGTGATTCCCACAAACTTAACTCGATTTAATAAATTTATATTCAAAAATTTTGAAAAAATTCAAAAATTTTGAAAAAAATTCAAAAATTTCGAAAAATTATTCAAAAATTTACATTCTTTCATGGTAGTGTTCTTTCACGTCAATGACTACCGTCTATATATATACCAAGCTTTATACACAGAAATACAGAATCCTTAACCGGAAAAATTCGAACTTATCTTACTATTAAAGCTTATAAAAAAATGAGTTTAATAACATTCGAAAGATATGTTGTGTTGTTTCAATGCTAATAATAGGCGTGTTTGTGAGATATAATATTCAAATTTTTGAATAATTTTTTAAAATTTTCGAAATTTCGAATTTTTTGAATTTTTTTTGAAATTTTTAAATTTTTTCGAATTTTTGAATATAAATTTATTAAATCGAGTTAAGTTTGTGGGAATCGCGAGCATTTTATAAAGTTAGTTTGACTGCAAGTAGTTCCAAAAATATACATATAGACACATACTACTCTCCCTCTGCATTGAAATATTTTTTGAATTTTTTCGAAATATTTGAATAAATTTTTAAATTTCAAAATTTTTGAATAAATTAGTAGATTTTGTGAATTTAAATTAATTTTTTTTGAGAATTTAAATTAATAATTTTAAAAATTTATTCCAAAATTTAAATTCAAAAAAATTTAATTCAGAATTCTCAAAATTTAAAAATTTATTCAAAAATTTATAATATCGATGACCTAATTGAAAGTTAAACTTAATACTGATGACCTAATTGAAAGTTGACATTTTTCCGTTAAAGTTAACGGCAATGACTAACGGCAGTGACCCAATTGAAAGTTTTTGAGTACTTTATTATGCGATTGAAAACTTTTTTGGGTTGGTGACCCAATTGAAAGTTTTTGAATAGTACAGTGACCAAATAGCCATTTAACCCTTTGTTTTTTGTCTTTCTGTCCCCGAGTATTGGACTAACGACTCACCTTTCTTTTTCCAGATTCGATGGCAAACCCTGAAACAGGTCCTTCGGGGCACGCTGTGGGCCATGTTCCTGCCTTGCTTTTTGAGGATGGCACCGTATATGCTGCCGCTAATCAATCGTCTGTTTTGAAACAAGAAGATTTAGATACTTTTAGGGTTAAATTCGATTTTCCCGAAGGTTATCGTTGTTTTTTACCCGATTCAACCGATCGTATATACGACACCCCGGGCATATCAGTCAATGATCAACCCGAAGAGATCGCCACAGGGGTATCAGAGATTGCTTTTGTATGTGGGCTCCGATTTCCTTTGTTGCCCCTTATAAAAGTTCTCCTGAGGGATATGGGTATAGCGATCGGTCAGCTAGACCCGAATAGTTTCATCCACATGAACGTCTTCCAATAGCGATGTCTGCAGCACGAAGTGCCTCCTTTGTCTGTTCTTTTTTGGCATCATTATGACTTTCGAAAAAATGCCAAGTCTCCGGGTTTTTATAACATTACTCGAAGAGTGGGTCGTTCCGATTGGGCGACCACTAATTCAAGCAATAAGAAGACGCACGACCATTGGTGCTATGTCACTGGGCCCGGCCTTCATAGGTTTTCGGAGTGGAAGGAAGTTGAGACTGAGAGGGTCAAACTTAAAGCTCTTTCTGATGAAGAGAAGTCTCTTTACCGAAAACTAAATAATCCCTTAGCTCCCGAAAATAAACTCCCCTTGTCTACTACTAGAGATGGGGCTTGGCTGAAGAGCATGATGGGAATTTTTAGTATTATTTTACTTCTTCGCCTCATATATTTTTTAATAGCTGACCTCCTTTTATTGTTTTTCTTTCAATGTCTGCAGCAGCCGATATGAGGAGGAGAGCGGTCGAAAGGAAGGCTTTGTTAGCTGGTGGCCCTGGGAGCACTTCTCAAGGGAATGTTGCTTCGACTCCATAAGAGGCAGAGGCTTCCCTGTCGGTGCAAGAAAGTACGCCAATGCAGACTGAAAGGGTAGAGATTCCTACCAGTAACATTGTTGCTGTGATCCCTTCGAAATCTCCTGTATTGGATGGAAATAAATCTGAGAAGAAGAGGAGAATCGATGATCCAATTCCTGTCTTGAAGACTTATCGACCTTCTTGGGGTGTAGTGGACACTGATTCCTTCGGTGCTCTTGCCCCGAAGCCTGCAAAGGAATTATGCCAAGACTTGTGCAGTTCTTTTATTCTCTCGGCCGATCGCTCAATTTATTATGCAGCTCCTACTGTGGAGGCTTGTGAGAACATGCTGGGGCACCTTAGTTTGGTAAGTTCCCTTCAATATACTTCATAAATATTTTTTCCTTTATTTATCTCTATCTGTCTTGATGCCTTTTGTGGTGCATTTTCAGGACGTTCCTTGGGCCGCCGCTATGACCGAAAAGGTCAAAGATCAGGCTGCCATCATACGGGGATTTAATGCAGAGATCGGTTCTCTAAAGGATAAGGTTAATCCTTTGGAAAATCAAGTAAAGAAGCTTGAGGATCTTATGGCGGAGTCTCAACGGAAAGAAGGCCTTCTTCAGCAAGAAAAGAATGATCTTATCCTTCGGAACGACACCTTGATCGGGGAGAAGCAGAAGCTGACCGAAGACAAGGAGGCCGGTCAATTGGAGTTGAGCCGTTTGAAGAAGGAACTGAAAAAGGCGAGGAAAACCATCTCCCGATCCGAAGATAGGGGTTTTGCTATGGGATATGATGATGCTGTCATTGCTGCTCACAAGGCAGGTTTTGACTATAAGCAAATCCTTTTTAACCCTGAAGACGATCCAGTCCTTCGTCCGGAGATTCCCGATGTACCTTTGGTTGTTTCTTCCGATCCGGATTCTGAATGAATTAATTTTTTGTAATGATGTAATGAACTTATGCCTTCGGGTTCGTGCTGTACTTTTGCCTTCGGGCGTAATATGTAATTTTGCCTTCGGGTGTATTCTTGCCTTTGGCTTATTCTGCTAAATTTCCTTTAGCGTTTTTGCACCATGATCGATTTGTTCTTAAATAACGTTTTTCAAGTAATCTCCCAATATTAATAAATCATACCTGAAATAACCTGTATGCATTTCTCGATAATTCCGGTATTCAAAATATACTCGAAAATCACTTACTTGGAGTAATTTTCGGAAATTCCGTGCTTCGGGCGAAGTCTCTTCGGGATTTTTCATCCTTGTAATTTTTTCTTTATTTGAAGTATTAAGTCTCTTCGGACTCATCTCTTCGGGTGGACTTTGCCCTGTGTTGCCCCCGAGTCTCAGTTCGGCCGAAGGTTTCTTCTTTCGGTTTTGGGCGAATCCTGCCTCCCGAAGATCTTTTGGACGAACTGGGACTTAATTACTTGTGCCATGACAAATATTTTCTCCCCACATTTTTTTTGAATGTCGAGACTTTTAGTATTTCCCCCCATTTAATGGCAGTTTGACCGCTCCTTTCTTGGGGAGTCACGTGCCTTCATCTTAGGCAGAGGTTGTTCAAGCGGCACTTCATCAGGACCGTCGATTTTCTTTATAAATATACTTGTAAGTTCAATCGCAGATTACTCTATCTTTAATCTCGCTCAAAATTTCTCCGTCCTTTCCCTGATTTCCATCATACTCCAGTCTCTTTGAACTCATCTTGCGGATAATCAGTAAGTGTGTTCTGATGTTCGTTTCTTTCATCTTGATATGTGGTTGATCTGATTATTTGTAGCGACTAACACTTTCTCTTTTTGTTCCAGTGTCGAGTCGATCAGAAATGAGGAGGAGAGCAGCGGAGAGACGTGCTAAAAATATATCAACTGCTGGTTCTTCTGTTCCTCTTTCCTCCCCGAAGGATGATCCTCCGAGCATTTCGGAGAAGAAAAGCCGTATTGAGGGTACGAAGTTTAATAAAAACTCTTATCGGCCTTCGTGGGCTGTGATGGAGTCAAATTCCTTTGGAGCTCCTGCTTCGGTTGCTTCAAAGAAGATTGTTGGGGATATGTGCCAGTCCTTCATGCTTCCGAAGGACCGTTCCCTTTATGATGCTGCTGACACGGCCGAAGCTACTGCCAATCCTTTGGGGCATCTTACCCTGGTAAGGAGTGTTTTTTCACCGAATTTGTTCTCCTTGTCTTATACATGGTTTTTAATTCACCATTTTTCTTTTCAGGCTACCCCTTGGGCCGCTTCTGTATCCGAAAAAGTGAAGGATCAGGATCTCCTGCTTTATCACCAAGGAAATCAGATTAATCAGACGATTCCTTCGTTGGAGAAGGAAATCGAGGAGCTGAAGTCCAAGCTTTCTTCTGCTCGGGCTGAAAATGCTGAGCTTCTCAACGAGAATGATGCTGTGGCAGCAAAATGATAAGATAATGGCCGATACAGAGGAACTGCTGGACTGGATGACAAGTCGAAAGGTCGAGCTAAGCCAACTAAGGGAGTCTGAGCCGGAGAACACAGTCCCTTGACTTATTGTATTTTTTTTCCTTTTTACCTTTTTAGGCTAATTTTGTAATTTTTATTTTAGAAATCAAAGCCTTCGGGCAATCTTGTTTCTCATTGTTTATTGGGCAAATGTTCGGATTTTTTAAGTTACTTTTTTTTCCTATGCATGCGCAATCTTCGGAAAGTAACTTGCATTTCCTTTTGCTTAAACAATTTTTTTAAATATTTTTTGGCCATCCTCTTAGAGGTTTTCTGGATGGGTGTTTCCTATACTCGAAGTTGCCTTTACTTGAAGTAATTTTCGGAAATTTTATGCTTCGGGCGAAGTCTCTTCGGACATTGCCCTGTGTTGCCCCCGAGTCTCAGTTCGGTCGAAGGTTTCTTCTTTCGGTTTTGGGCGAATCTTGCCTCCCGAAGACCTTTTGGGCGAACTGGACTTATGTTCCGGGTAATTTTTTTTTGTTCCCGACCGAGTAATGCTTCGACCATTCGGGTTGTATTATCGATAAAAGTATAAATGGGCCAAACAAAATTAAGCCTTTATTGATAATCGAAATTGAAATTTTTCTTACAAAAAACTTACTGATAATACTTGCGTAATCGGGAAGCATGCCATGTGTTTTTGATCGGACTTCCATTTAGTTCAGTTAGTTTGTAAGTCCCTGATCGGACGACTTGAATAATCACATAGGGTCCTTCCCAGTTTGGCTGTAGTTTCCCTTGCTTGTTTGGCATAGAAGTTGCTAACTCTCGAAGGACTAGATCACCAACTTTAAAAGATCTTTTCTTTACTCCTGAGTCATAGTATTGAGCAGTTTGTTGTTGATATTTGATATTTCTTAGGTGTGCCACTTCTCTGGATTCTTCCAACAAGTCCACATTAGCTCGGAGGCCCAACTCATTTGTTTCGAGGTTAAATATTTCGCTTCGGTATGACTCTAGGCCAACTTCTACTGGGACCATTGCATCGGTGCCATATGTCAGACTAAAAGGAGTTTCTCCGATCGAAGATCTTGGTGTGGTGCGAGCCCATAACCCTTTGGCTTTTTCGAGCCTTTTTTTTATCCCATCAAAGATGACTCTGTTTGCGGCTTCTACTGCCCCATTTCCTTGTGGGTGGCCAACCGAACTGAATTTCTGTTGAATCCCGAAGAAAGCTAAAAATTTCTTGAACTTCTTTCCGACGAACTGGGTCCCGTTATTCGATACACATATTTTGGGAATCCCGAATCTAAGGATTACTTGCTCCAACATAAATTTCTTGGTAGCTTCTTCGGTAATGGAGGATAAAGGGCGTGCTTCTACCCACTTGGTCATGTAATCGATTGCCACAATGCAATATTTGGCTTGTCTGGTACTGGTAGGTAGAATTCCGACAATATCCACGGCCCACATGGCGAAGGGAATGGGGTTTAAGACAGAAGTCATCTCTTCGGAAGGTTGCTTCGGAATGTTGCTGAAAAGTTGACATTGTCTGCATTTTTTCACATAACTCAGTGCATCGGCTCGTAGGGTCGGCCAAAAGAATCCCTTCCTTAGGATTTTAAAGGCCAGAGAACGTCCTACCAAGTGTTCCCCACAGATTCCTTCGTGAACCACTTCTAGAGCTGTTTTTTGTTCTTCGAGAGCCATGCATCTCAGCAGTGGTTCAGTAGCCGATCTTCGGTACATTTTTCCTGCTATAATAATGTACCTGGTGGCCCGATTTTTGATTTTTTGAACTTCGGTCTTTTCCAATGGTAGTGTCCCCTTTTCTAGGAATAGCCGAATTGGAGTCATCCAATCTATCCCTTGGTGAATTTCGAAACATACCTTCTTATTGATGGAGGGTGCTTTAACTTCAGTTAGGTAGATTGATCCTATGAGATTCTGAGTGTTGGCCGAAGCTAATCTGGATAATGCGTCTGCTCGGCTGTTGTTTTCCCTGGCTACAGTGGTTACTTCAAAAGATTCGAACAACAGGGAATTTGCTTTTACCTTGGCTGCATAGGCATTGGTTCGGGCGTCCCTTTTTTCATATTCTCCTGAGAAATGCTTTACCACTAGCATCGAATCGCTGAATGCCCGAAGGTGTTTGACTTCTAGGTTTTTTACCAAGTTCATCCCAGCCAGAAGTGCTTCGTATTCAGCCTCGTTGTTGGTTAAAGAAAAAGTGAATCGGATGGCCTGACATATCTCAAAACCCTCAGGGCTTGTGAGAATTAAACCTGCTCCGCATTTACTTCCGGCGACCGAACCATCCACAAACAAATTCCACTTGCCAGGAGTTTGTATCAATCTTTCTTCGACTTGCAACTCTTTGGAACCGGTGAACGAACACTTTACTATGAAATCTGCCAGGACTTGTGCTTTTATCGCGGTCCTCGGCACATACTCTAAATCAAATTCTCCCAACTCGATGGCCCAAGGGACAACTCTGCTCGAAGCCTCGGGTCTCTGTAATATCTTTTTCAGAGGTTGATCGGTCGTGACTTGTATCGTCCTCCCCTGGAATTAATGTCTGAGTTTTCTTGAGGCCATGACCAACCCATAGGCGAATTTCTCGGCATTCGGGTATCTGGTTTCTGCTTCTTTTAGCATGTAGCTGATGTAGAAAACTGGATATTGATTTCCATTATGTTGCTTGACTAAGACGGCCCCCAACGTCCGATCATTTACAACCAAGTATAGTTGTAAAGTTTCTTGTGGATCCGATCTCATTAGCAACGGAGCCTTCGTTAAATACTCCTTGATATCTTCGAAAGCTTTTTCACATTATGGACCCCACGAAAAAGTCTCCATACCTTTCAATACTTCATATAAGGGTAAAGCTTTATCTGTTGATTTGGAGATGAATCTTCTTAGGGCAGCCAATCTTCCTGTTAATTTCTGAATATCTCGAATTGTTTTCGGAGCTTCCATGTCAATTATCGCTCTTATTTTTTATGGATTGGCCTCAATGCCTCGAGCACTCACCATATAACCAAGGAATTTACCGCTGAATACTCCGAACGTGCATTTGTTCGGGTTGATCCGCATGTTGTTTCTTCTCAGAGTCTCGAAGCACTCTCTCAAGTCATCGGCATGGTCCCGAAACAAAGACTTTACTATCATGTCGTCCACGTAACACTCCATATTTCTTCCGATCTGATCTTTAAAAACATTGTTGATCATCTTCTGAAAGGTGGCCCCTGTATTCTTCAAGCCGAAAGGCATGACAATGAATGCATATGTTCCTTTCGGGGTGATGAATGCTGTTTTAGGGATGTCCTCAGATTTCATGGCGATTTGATGATAACCGGAGAAGGCATCTAGGAAACTTAGGATTTCATATCCTGAGGTGGCATCAATGAGCTGGTCGATGTTTGGAAGCGGATAATGGTCTTTCGGGCAGGCAAGATTGAGATCGGTGTAATCGACGCACATCCTTCATTTGCCATTTGCTTTCTTGACCACTACCACATTGGTTAACCATTCGGGGTATTTGATCTCTTCAATAAATTCTGCTTCCAAGAGCTTTTCCACTTCTGTCTGAATCACTTTTTGTCTTTCCATGGCGAAATTTCTCTTCTTCTATTTGACTGGCTTGGCCCCCTCTTTCACATTTAAACTGTGTTGAGCAATGCTCGGGTCAAGTCTGGGCATGTCTTCTGGACCCCAGGCAAATATGTCATGGTATTCTCGGATAACAGCAATCACTTTCGCTTTCAAATCTTCGTTCATGTTCTTCCCGATGCGGATCATTCGACCCGAGGTGCCTGCATATAATTCGACCTCTTCGGTCTCCACCGCCAGTTCGGCTATAGAATTTGAGAGATTGTCCCCAAACTTTTCCAACTCAATGTTCATCGTGTGGTGAATGCTTCCGGATTGATCGTTCATTCGCCTTTTCTTCTTCCCTTCATCTTCGGCTTCTTCTTCGGATCTATCTAGATCTTCTAGCATAATTATCCTGGCTGCCTTTTGATCTCCTTTCATTTCGCCGATGCCATGATCGGTAGGGAACTTCAACTTCAAATGGGGTATCAAAGCTATAGCTTGAAAAGCCGTTAATGTAGGGCGCCCGAGGATGCCATTATACGGGCTATCCACTCGGACGACGTAAAATTTCACCTGCTTTTCCACAGTGCAGGGAGGTTTGCCCAATATCAAGGACAATACGATCGTTCCTCGATCGGAACCGGTGAGTTGCCAAAGCCATAGAGTGGGGGTTCGTTGCAAGATTCAAACTGTTCTCCCCCCAGATTCATTTTTTCATACGTCCGGTGATACAAAATGTTGACCGAACTATCACCATCTATCAGTACCTTCCATACTTTGTTCTGCCCGATGATCGGATTCACCACCAAAGGGTCCTCGTGCGGCCAAATGACATCTTCATAATCTTCTTCAGTAAACATTATGGCCTGCGGCTATTTGCCCTGTGCAGTATGTTGATACGGATTGTAGATTTATCGAGCATACCTCTTTTTGGCCGTTTTGCTACATCAGTCCAATACTGTACCCCCCATGATTGTTCTTACCTCCCCTCTATATCGAGGGACTTCGTCTCTTTCCCTTTGCCTAGGGTGGTCATCTTCTTCGTTCCGAACTCTGGTTTCTTTCGGACCAGAATCATTCCTTTTTTGGCTCCTGACGATCCCTTAAATCTTTAACAAACTGATTTAGGTCACCTGTTTTTACCATTCTTTCGATCAATTTCTTCAGATGAAAACATTCGTCTGTATTGTGGCCTTTGTCCTGATGGTAATCACAGTATTCATTCCCATTCTTCTTATGATCTGGTACCCTCAACTTCGCCGGCCTTCGGAAATCAGGCCTGCCTTTGATTTCGTTCAGTATCTTAGAGATAGGAGTGTTTAGTGGAGTAAACACCATTGGCTCTCTATCCCTCTTCGAATTGTTTCTTCTATCATCCCTTTGATTTCTATCTCGCTTATCATCTTTCCTTCGGTCGTTCTTCCCCTGACTACCCCTTCTTCGGCTGTCTTTGGACGATTCTTTGTAACCGTCGATAGACTCCATTTTCCTCCTGATACTTTTTCCTCGGATATAGATGTCGTTTAGAGACTTTGGGGTAACATCATATAAGGACGACCGAAGCTTTCTCCCTTTAACTTAGTCGAGGCTAGCCGTTAGAAATCCTGCTGCCTTGACTTTATCTAGGTTGGTCACCATGCCAGCGGGCTAGGTAATCACCCAACTCTTCATCAGATCTTTGGCGACAATGAATGAGCGATTTGGTATCCTTCTCTCTCCGGCACAGATGGGAATAATGCCTCAAAAACTTGCTTTTTAGCTGATCTAGGTCTCACCGATCGATACCACAAGGAGGCAGAACCCTTCAAATAGGTTTTAAAAATTTTGCAAAGCATTATATCATCATGACCCATTCCTGTCATCAGACTTTCATATTTTTCACAGTGGTCTTCTGGGTCTCCCTTGTCGTTAAATTCGGTCATTTTTGGGAACTGACGACCTGGGGGTGGTCTATACTGTTCAATCTCTTCCGTCACAACGGGCTCCCGACGTGTCCTCTTCTGATCTCCAAACATATATTTTTCCATTCTTCGAAGCCTGTCTTTCTATTGAGAGCCTGTTTCTTCTTCTTCTAAGTCCGAAGGATCTTGAGATGGGTATGAGGAATGTGTTTCGGAGTCTGAAGATTCCTCCTGATGGGGTCGGGTCCTTTTTTCTCTTCGGCCCCTAGAGGTTGTTCTCTGAGGTTCGATCACGGGCTCCTCTTCTCTAGTTTGAAGGGCTTCTCGTGCTAACCTTTCTTCCAACTCAACCTCTTCGCGCCTGAGTTTTAGGGCCTCTAACCTTAACTCATCTGCCTTTTTCTGCAAGGCTCGTCTTTTTGCTCCCTGAGATCCTTCCGCTTCAGTGGATTTTCCTTTCTCCTTCTGTTGCCTTATTTCTTCGGAAGTGGGAGTTTCTGTATTGAGATTTTCGGAATCCTCTAGTAACATGGTTCACAATAGAAGCTTATACGTTCCCACAGACGGCGCCAAATGTCAGGACTCAATTTATGCCTCGGACACACCAACCTTCGGTATGCCAAGAACAGGTTTCAGTAGCTCCTACAAAGAGAAGAATGCGAGGGAATTACCCCCGATTCACCTCCGGTGTGAGAATCAGTAGAATGTAGTGGAAACGTAAACGTAAAGCCTATGTAAACCAGTGTATCTCAGAGTGTGTATGATTGTAATTATCACCTGACAATTGAGTCTATTTATATTGTGTCCAGGAGTAGTACCGTTGATGATTCTCTTGATTCTCAGTTATAGAGGGCAATAAATGGTAAGGCGTTACACTGACAACGGTCGACCGTTTTTAGTGACTTCAGCTGGGTTGTTCGGATGGGCCTGGTCCATTCATATGGTTCTAACGGTAATGAGCCCAAAGGTTTATTGGATCGGGCCCTCTAACAGATAGACATTCTAGAAAGTAAACTTGTTTAGCTACCTTATTTGAAGTAAGTAGGTTGTATTCATGTTCTATAAGAATACAACCTCACTTCCTTAGAGATTAAGTTTTTAACAGTTTTTCACATACATTGTAAGAGACATCTCTCTGAGAAAAATGAAGCTGAGAATACTACCATTTGTATTCATATATTGTAGCAAATCTTTATCTAATAAAATATTATATTAAAGTGATATCGTGTCTTGTGTTGTTCATAATACGCACTAGTAAATCTACACACACAAACACATATCTTGCTACACAGATTCACGAACGAGAAAAAGTTCAAGAATCCATTCACCCCCCTCTGTATTCTTTTACTGTATTCAATACTCAATAAGTGGTATCAGAGCAGGCTATTGATCAAAACAAAAAATGATCATGAGTTCGAATACACCAAAGACAACAGGAACGGTGAAGGTCCCTAAGTTTGACAAAGAAAATTACAACCTCTGGAAGATAAAAATGATGTTGTTCATCAAAGCTTCTCATCCTCTGTATTCTGAGATTCTCAAGAATGGTCCCTTTGTTCCACAACAAAAAATATCTGAAAAGATTGTTGGAACCACAACCATTCCGAGATCTTATGTGGCCAAGGAACCATCCAAATGGACAGAATCAGAAAAGGAGATGGTTGCTCTTGGCAGTCACCTCATGTTGCTGATTATTGATTCCATGGATATGTCAATGTTTGCAAACATTGCATTGTGTACATCTGCCAAAGAAATGTGGGATCACATTGAGGTGTTATGTGAAGGGACTGATGAGGTCAAGGAAAACAAGAAACAGATACTGGTCACACAGTATGAAGCTTTCATGGCACAGCCCAAAGAAAGCATCACTGAGATGTTTGAGAGATTTCACAAGCTAGTTACTGAGTTATAGATAAATGACAAGGTTTACAGCACTAAAGAACTGAATATGAAGTTTCTATTGTCTTCTCCAAACCACCTAGAGCAGAGGGTCATTTCTCTAAGGGAAAGAGATTTGAACAAGATCACATATGATGTGCTCTATGGGGTTTTAAAGACTCATAAACTTGTGTTGCTTCAGAAGAGGGCTATTCAAGCCAACCAAGGCATGATGGTAAACACATCATGTGCCTTGATTATTAGCAAATTTGTACAAGACCTGGAAGCATCTACAAGTCAGCTGAGAATAGAGGAGATAGTAGATGATGAAGAAACTGAAGATGAAGTGAGTGAACCTTTTGAAGATAAGAAAGAAGAAGAGTTCTATACTCTTGAAGAGCTAGATGGCATGGAAAACACTTCATATGCTTTCATGGCCAGAAAATTTCTAAACATCAGATTCAAGATGAACCAACCCTTCAAACCTAAAACCCAAAACCATTGATTCAACAAGAGTAAAGCACCTGTGAAGCCAAACAAGAGTAAATTCAAAACTGGCTCTGTGGATAGGTCATCTGTGAGATGTTATAGATGCAATGACCTAGGGCATTTTGCTAGTGAATGCAAGAAGCCTAAAAAGAAGGATAGAGAGTTTCTAGAGCTTGAAGCTAAGTATGAGGCTCTTCTTAAAAAGCAAACACCAGGAAAGGCCTACATAGCTGAAGGGAAGTGTTAGGATGATACTAACAGTGATGAAGAAGAGCAAGGATTCTGCAACTACGCCTTGATGGCCAATTCCAAGGATGACACATCTTCATCAGACTCTCAGGTACCGTCTCTCACTACCATAGACATGTCTGTTTCTGAGTACAAAAATATAATTGAACAACTATCTGTTGAAATGTTTAATATTCATACTAGTATGACTGCTGCTAATGAGGAAATTGCTAAACTGTTTGCTAGAAATGAATTGTTAATCAAAAGGAATGAGGAACTTGAGCTAATTGCTATGCAAGTAGAAAACCGTAAGAAAGAAGTTGAATATCTACAGAATTAGGTTCTATGTGCTAGTCAAATTGAAAAGGCTCTTAGGGATGAACTAGCTGAAAATGAATTCATACTGAAAACCTTTAAGAACTCATCTAGTCTACTACAATCCTATCATGAGAAAATCCAAGCTAAACCCAAGGCTGCCATTGGAATTGACTATGGAACTCTTAAAAAGAGGAAAGGCTATGTTGTCATTGAAGATGACATAGTTGTTCAGAAGGAAGTGCCTCACATTTTGAAAAAGGCTGAGTCTCCAATTTTAAAGAATCAACATTTAAAATTGATGAGGATGCCTTACTCATCAAGCAAATGTTGAATGATGAAGATGAGGCACAGTCGAGTGAACAACCAACATCCTCTAAGAGTGAGAGTGTCAAGCCAAAAGCCAAGAAGCCTGTAGAAAGTAAACCCAAAACTGAGAAGTTTGTTAAGTTTGTATCAGCTGGGAAGAATGAATCTGAAAAGAAAGTAGCTAAAAAGAAACAGAACAGAAATGGCAAGCTAGGGATTAACAAAGATAATAACTATGCTTATATGCCTAATGCCCCTAGGAAAACCTGTCAAAAATGTTTTAGTACCAATCATTTAACTCATGCACGCAGGAAACCTGTTGGTAGTGTGCCCAAACCTTTCTATGATTGTTCTGTGCCTTTAAGACATAGAGATGCTCCATTTTGTGATAAATTTGACTTTATGCCATGCAATATGAATGTTATGACTAGTTGTTTCAATTTAAGAAGGCAATTCATTGATGGTTGTATCAGTCACAATTCTCACACACACTACACAAGGTCAAAGTCTTCAAGTCCTCCTAGAGCTAGGAAGGTACCTCTGTCACCTAAGTCTAAAACCTCAGGTTCTAAGACTTCTAACAGTGACAAGAAGACTAACACCAAGAAAGTTGATAAGCATGTTGTTTATGATAAAACTGTTTCTAAGTCACATGGACCCAAACTTGTTTGGGTACCAATGGAGAAGTAATACCTTTGTGTTTTGATAAGTGGATTTTATTTCCACTTGGAGCGTCCCATATCGGCTTAAATTGATTGTCTTGAACTCAAGTTTGTTATAGTTTTGATGTGTTTATGTAGATGTGCAGGTTTGCAAGAATGTTGATTATAGTGGATGCTTCTGTCGTTTTTGGAGGTTAAATTGATTAAAATTCGGATTTTCCGGGAAGGTTGCGCAGTCTACACTGTTTTGGCCATATCTGGAGTTCTAGAAGTCCGTTTTCAGCGATCTTACTGTCCACGCGAAGCTTGGGAGATTTTATATAACATGGGACAGGTATTTCACGAGCAGGTTGTGCGTGGTGGGCGCAGGAAGCACGACAAGCAGACTGTTGGGAGCAGAGAAATTACTGTTTTGCCCTTTTCAAGTTCTAATTGTATTTTGGGCAGTTTTTAGTACCTTAATCGAATTCTAATTGTAATAGAAGGTAATTTCTTGCTGGGAAAGAAATCTAGAGCCTATTTAAACACATCTTAGCCTTGTAAATCGTATCGTTTTTATTATTGTATCATAGCTTAGATCTGCAAGGGAGAAAAGGAGTGAAGGATTCAACGCTCGTGACAAGCAACGGATCTAGATCTACTTCATCTTTTGTGTTATTCTGGATTCTAGATTTGTTTTCTCAACTCTTAGTTTTATTAATATAATTACTTCTTTTATTCATATCTTGTCTTACATCATGGTTTCATCAGATCCCATGATGACGAGCGGTTCAATTATGAACTAATCGTTGTCATGGGATTCTAATGGAGTTATCTATGTAGCTTAGTAGTTTGATTGCTTTAAAGATTACGTGTGGTAAATTCTTGATATCCTTGTATGGTTGTGTTTCATGTAATTAGATGCGTCGCGAACATCTAATTTGTTAATCTCTTGCGAAACGAGAGTAGATCTTGAGATTTAGAACTTGCCATGCTAGCATAGGATAGGTTGATGTTTTAACATCATGATTTGTGGCATAAATAGAGATATTGTGCTGCCCTATGTGATCTTAATAGATAACTTGTTCTTCAACCGTTATGTTTTCAAATTTTATAGAGATATAGGGTCTAAGCATGATTGGTGTCTATTCATCTTCTATCTCTTTTGTGGATGTATGTTTAGTTTGGTATTCGTATACTGAGAAGTAACGTTTACTTGTTTTGTGTTGTCTGATCAGATATCAAAACCATCACGTGCATTGATTAAAGGCATCAACTCTAAGTGAAGTATTTAATGAAGTTAGGATCCCATGTTTATTCTCATACAAGTAATTCAGTTTTAAATCTCAGTCGTTAATTCTTAGTTTGTTAATTTGCATCTTAGTTTAATTTAGATAGTTAAAACCCATATTTGTTGATTGTCTTAGCAGTGAATTAAAGCCATACATTGTTGAATAGGTGCATTAACTGAATAGAACCATAACCAAATCTCTGTGGAACGAACTTGATTTATATTACTTGTGACCACGTATACTTGCGTGATATTGTGTTAACATGTTTGCAGGGCAAAGAAAGTGAAAAGAAGGTCATGTGGATTTTGGACAGTGGATGCTCAAATCACATGACTGGTGATATGGCCCTGCTATCACAGTATGAGGAGAAGGCTGGCCCAATGGTTGCTTTTGGAGATGACAGCATGGGTAACACATTGGGATATGGCAAGTTGGAAGTTGGTAATGTCATCATTGAAGATGTAGCACTAGTCAAGGGACTCAAGCATAATCTGCTAAGTGTTGGTCAGTTTACTGATAGAGGATCAAAGTGAATTTTGACAAAGATGAATGTTTGATTACCCACAAGAAGACTGGTGATTTTGCACTATCTAGAGTAAGAAAAGGAAGCTTGTTTGTAGCCAATATGGACTCTGCAAACAAGGACAAAGTTTGTTGCTTCTACTCAAAAGCATCAAATGAATATTGTTGGCTGTGGCACAAGAAGTTATCACACTTGAACTTCAAAGCCATTAAATCTCTAGTCAAAAGAGAATTAGTGAGAGGCATGCCCACACTTGAATTCTGTCAAGAAGGAGTGTGTGAGGCCTGTCAAAAAGGAAAGATGAAAAGATCAAGCCACAAGTCAAAGATAGTGACATCAATAACCAAGCCCCTGTAACTAATTCATATGGATTTGTTTGGGCCTGTCAATATTATGTCATTAGGAAGAAAGAAGTATGCCTTGGTGATGGTTGATGACTTTACGAGGTATACATGGGTGGAATTTATGGCATCAAAAGATGAGACTCCACAAGTAATCATTGAGCACATAAAGAAAGTTGACAAGGAAGCAAAGGCCAACAATGCAAGTGTGATTGCATTGAGAAGTGATAATGGGACAGAGTTCAGAAATTCCATGCTTGAAGCATTCTGCAAAGGGAATGGTATTTCTCAGCAATTCTCAGCTCCAAGGACTCCACAACAAAATGGAGTTGTTGAGAGAAAGAATAGAACTCTAATTGAGGTTGCTAGAACAATGTTGCTTGATGCAAAGATGCCTACATGTTTTTGGGCTGAGGTTGTGAGCAATGCATGCTATATCCAGAACAGAACCATCATCAACAAAAACACTGGAAAGACACCTTACAATTTGATGACTGGAAAGAAGCCTACTCTAAAGTATGTTCATACTTTTGGAAGCAAATGCTTTGTATTGAAGGATAATTCAGAATATGTTGGAAAGTTTGATGCAAAGGCATTTGAAGGAATTTTTCTTGGCTACTCTATGGAAAGAATTGCATACAAAGTTTATGTCATCAATCAAAAGAAAATTATGGAAAGCACAGATGTAACATTTGATGATAGTAAACTACCTGGATTAGAAGAAGCCAATGATGAAGATAAAGATCCACTAAGATTTGAAAATCTAGATGATTCTGATGAAGAGATTGAAACTGAATTTGAAATTGTAGTTCAACAAACTCAAGTGAATGATGATGCAAGAGAAGAATTTGTGCCAATCAATAGTGGAGAAACAAGCATTCAAGACACACTTGTGAATAGTGGCAACTTCACAGGGGGAGGAAATGAGAATGATCATGACTTGGATGATGAAGCAACATCAAGAATGAGAAATCAGACTGAGCATTCAAGGAAATGGGATAGATCACACATTGTAGAGCAAATTATTGGAGATCCAAATGCAGGAGTAAGAACTAGGAGAGCAACTCAAAATGAGTGCCTCTATAGTTGTTTTCTATCTCAGATTGAGCCTAAGAAACTTGATGATGCACTGTTGGATCAAGATTGGATTATTGCCATGCAAGAGGAGCTGAATCAATTTGAAAGAAACAAAGTATGGGAACTTGTGCCTGCACCAAAGAATAGAACCATTGTTGGAACAAAATGGGTTCTGAAGAATAAGATGGATGAAGATGGTGTAATAGTAAGAAACAAAGCAAAGTTGGTTGCAAAAGGATACTCTCAACAGGAAGGCATTGATTATGATGAGACATTTGCCCCTGTTGCTAGATTGGAAGCCATCAGAATATTCCTGGCATTTGCTGCTCATTCAAATTTTAAAGTCTATCAAATGGATGTCAAGAGTGCATTTCTGAATGGAGAGTTGGAAGAATAAGTTTATGTGCAACAACCACCTGGCTTTGAAGATCCATATTTCCCAGAATTTGTCTACAGATTGCTTAAGGCATTGTATGGACTTAAGCAGGCTCCAAGGGCATGGTATGATACTTTATCACAATTTCTTCTTGAAAATCAATTCACTAGAGGCACATTGGACAAGACACTTGTTGACTCGTAAACACGCAAGTATACACGATCACAAATAGCAAGTGATAAATAAGATTCGTTCCGCAGAGACTAGGTGTAATGCCAATTTCAGTACTTGTACAACGGTGTATGGTTACTTCTTAATGCTTGAACACTTATCAAATTGGGTTTTTGATTAACTAATTTTATTAACTAAGCTAGAATAAATTAACAATTAAAAGTTCTTAAATATGAGAAGGCATGGAATTCCAACTTCATCAAACTTCACTAAAGGTTGACACAGTAAATCGACACAGGTGATAAACATGATAATTAATCAGATAACACGACAATAATACGGGCTACCTTTCAGTACACTCATATCATACCACTTAATATCCACAAAAGATAGAAATCAAGAGGACACCACATTACGTTCAAATCATATATGTCTATACAATCTGGAAACACAATTGGTTTAAGCTCAAGTTAACTTTTACAATTACATGAGGCAATATGAATTGGGTAAAATCATACTACTAATCAAGAAATACAATTATTTCATGAACTCATGCTAATATGGCATATTCTCAATCCTAGACTCCACTTTCGTAATCATCAAGGATTAATAAATTAGATGCTAGCTACACATCTATCAATTAAACCAAACCATATTAGATTATCAAAATAAAATCACCCAACATCGATCACATGTCAAACACAATAATTATGAAATTGAATCCATTGGAACCCCATGATAATGATTAGTTCATATACGAACCTTTCACCATCATGGGTTCTATAGAAAACATGATTCTAGAAAACAATTAATGATAAAAGAGAAATAGGGTTAGAAATAAATCCCCAAATAGTGTAGAAGAGTACAAAAGATCCAAAATAGATTAGGCCGCCTTGCTTGTCACTAGCTTGAAGATCCCTCTCTTGATTTTGTTCTAAGATAATAAGTTGATAGATGATAATCAAGAAGAAGACTCTAACGAAATGATAGATCTGTTTTTATGTCTCCAACGATACTGATATAGCCCCAGGTACTAGCCTAATTAAATAGGCCCAACAAAATTGACCCGACTTAAACACACTCGAGCGCTATAGCCCTTACTGGAGCGCTTCTGCGCTAGCTTTCCCCTGGAAAAAACCCTATGCTGCGCTGTAGCCCTTGAAACAAGCGTTGTTGCCCTTGATTTAGCGCAAGAGCGCCTGAAAACAGTGCTGTAGCGCCTGGAATCGCGCAAGAGCGCCTCCAACTCCCTGTCCAGAATTGTAGAGCTTCCTCTCCTCTTCGCGTGGACAGCTTACGGGTCTCAAACGGACTTTTAGAACTCAAGATATGGCCAAAACAGTGATGAATGCGCATTGAGCTCACATTCCCGAGTTCTCTTGTCCTGGACTTCCTGTAATTTCTACTTTAAGCTCACAGAATACCACCAATACTTCACCAACACCACTAATGCCGTTCGACTATGCAACCTACACAAATTAGATGAAAACACATCAAACTAACACGAAACTTGAGAACTCGCAATCGTTTTAAATACGAATGGAATGCAAATAGTGGATATAAAATCCACTTATCAAACCCCCAAACTTAAACCGTTGCTTGTCCTCAAGCAATGCAAACTCAACCATAAAATGATGAATGAATGCAACTAAAAATTAAATGTCATGATAATGCAAAAATGTCCTAATGCAATGATCACACACAAATTACTGAAACCAACTCAACAAGCAAACACCTCAACGAATGCAACAACTCCAAACAGAGCTCGACTAAGGCCCCGTATACTAACAATACATGCTCGGAAACGTGGTGTGTGCATTTCTCACTAGATATACTCTCGAAACTAGATCAAAGGCATAACCAATTCTTCGCCAAGACAATCACATGTTTATAAACAGGATAGACTTTAGACACTCCATGACTCAAAGACACCGCCATCATCATTTAAGGTAGACAAGGACTCATGCTTTACTACATAAAACACCACAAAACACACATGCTTTTGATTGTGCAATGGGTGAGACCCCTAAAGGCTTATACAATAGCACCCTTGTAGCGAGCGTTAGGTTAGTGGATCCCAGACCGGAAAAGTCTTAGGTCACTAGGCATAAAATCCCCTCGAACTTACTTGCTCGAGTACTAAAGAGCTCACCCTAGCCAATCAGCATACACACACTCTCACAATCCCTCATTTTTTTAATTCTCACAACTCTTTTTTTTTTCTTTTCTATTCTTTTTTCCTTTGACTCTTTTTCTTGCCTTTTTTTTTTTTTTCACATGGGTGCACTGTCTCACCCCCCTAGACTACTCATATCAAATATGAGCTGGCTACTAGTAGGGCTGTAAATGAGTCGATACGCTCACGAACAGTTCGGTGTTCGGTTCGAAAAAAGTTCGATTCGAGCTCGGTTCGATTTGTAAACGAGTCGAACATGAACACGATTTTGAGGTTCGTCTCGTAAATGAGCTGAACCCAAACACGACATAGTTCGGCTCGAAAGTTCGCGAACAAGTTCGATTATATAGTTCATGAGCAAGTTCATTAATATAGTTCGTGAACCTTGTTCGTAAATATGGTTCATGAATAAGTTTGTGCACAAACTTCATATATATATGTTCGCGAACATAATTTCTTTAACATTTAACGGGAATTCTTGAATTCACGATAATTTGTAAATAATTGTCTATTTTGTTAGTTTATTTTATCTATTCATTATATTTTCTTTGTTTAAATTTACAAATTATTTTTATTAATAATAATTAAATTATACATATGTTACATTATAAATTATAACATTAGTTCGTTATGTATTAACTAAACTTGGTCCAAATTTGATTCCTTGATAAGTATAAATTTGAAGCATTTCTCGAGTTTTCAATGTTTCATCCCCCAATTTTATTTTTATTTTAATTGCATTAAAAATTTTCTAGAAAAAAAAAGGTTGAAGTGTTCATGAACACGAAATCATGAACACTATTTATGAGATGTTCGTGAATAGTAGCTCGTTAGACATGTTCGTGAACTGTTCGCGAACATGTTCGTGAACAAAAATTTTCTTAACGAGTCGATACACAAACAAAAATATTGGCTCGATCAAAGTTCGAGCTCGAGTTCGAGTTCGATGTATTTATAACGAGCTGATACACGAACAGTTAAGAGTTCGGCTCGGTTCGACTCATTTACAGCCCTAGCTACTAGCTATTTGACGCCTAGCCATTATTACACTACGACACGACACTTAGCATGAAATCCCTGTTTTCCCCCAAACTTATACTTAAGTGCTCCTACGCCATCGAGGGAATAACGAAAATTCTAGATATAAATAAGTGATTAACTCCCAACAACCAAACCAGGTATGACTCGATCTAGCTCAAAAACAAACAGTGAGACCGTGAAAAGATTGTGTTCCCGACACATGCAAGTCAATTTCATAAGTACTTAAATCAACCCTCTATTCATTGTCATCACACTCAAATTAACGTCTACCTATCAAGCCAGAAACAGACACTCAAGTGGAATCATGTGAAATGCATGAACAACATGATATTACACTCCTAAATAAACTATATGACATGGCATCCTAAATGCAATCTAAATGGCATGGCAAAACTAAATGCACAAATACTAACATGAACTAGCATGAATATGCAACTATATGCAATGCAATCACTCTTGATACCCTAAAATCACCCCAAAACTTAAAATTTACAATGTCCTCATTGAAGGTAAATTTAAAGGGTACAAGAGATACTCCCCTACTCGTCGTCATCTCCACCCTCCTCGGGTGGTGTGTCTGGTGGTGGATAGACGTGGAGGCTCCCACACAACTGTTGTTTTATTCGAAAGCAAGAAATCATGGGTTGCCTCCCACGAAGCGCCTTTCTTTAATGTCTTTAGCTAGATTTGGCCACAATTTTCCTCTTGAAAATTTTCTGCACCGCATCTCTATAAGGCCATTTAATGATCTTTTCTGGAGCGACATCTTCAACGACAAGCTTTACCCGTATTCGCTCCTCACAAGATCTCTTAACAACATTCTCCCGCCTACCTGAAAAGTTAGCAGCAATAACAATAGCAAGCAAAGGATATGAATTACAAGAAACATACCCCAGGTGAACTAGCAATGTTTTGAGCTCGAGTTCGGGAGCTCCTTCAAATGATGACTTAAGGCGCACCTGAGAATTCCAGAGATCTTCCACTCCAAGCAACCTATGTGGAATACGTAGCCCCATTAACCAAGGCACTGTAATCCTCAGTTGGCCATGCTTTGCCTTCTCCTTCTCCGTGTCATACTTTTTACTCTGCCCTGCATCAACCAATTTCAAGCTAAAACACTCCTCATCCTCCGCCGGAAAATTCATGGCTAGAGTTTGCTTCTGAAACCTTTGTGGATATGGAGGAGGAAAATCGATTTGGATGATCTCTGTAGTCTTCTCCGGAGTAGATTTGTCAACAGGAGTGACGCTCTTTTCCTCTTCGGCCTCCAACTGGTCGAAGTCAGATTGCGACGGAGCGGCATTCAACAACTGAACATGCTCTTCTAATTCATCATCTTCCACACTGAGACCCCCTTCATCCTTCGAAGGAATTAGCATAGCCACTTGAGCCTTGGAGTTTTCTTGATCTTGGGCTGATTCTTTAGAATTTTCAGATTGCAAAGGAAGTGGTTGCGGCTGATTATTCAGAACCGAATTTTCTGGACATTCTGAATTTTCTGATTGGTTTGCCTCCGGCTCTGCTTCCTTATCAGCTTTATATTCTGCTTCTTCCTCATCTTTGCCCTCAGACTCTCCTTCCTGAACTTCGATCATGGTCTCACCCGTGGTTAAGAAAGGCCAGTCAAGACTGATAGGAAGGTTCTTGTCCTCCTCCTCTACAGCTAGGCCTTCTGTGTCACTTGCAATTTGATTCAATGTTTTTAATGCATTTGCAATTTGACCAATCTGATCTCCTATTGTCTGGAGAGACAATGCATTGCTTTTAACCATCAACCTCAATTCTTCTAATTCAGCTTCTTCGGTCGACTGTTGGTTAGACCAAGTCTGAAATTGCTGTTGCTGAAATTCAGGAGGTTGAAAGTATTGATGCACTGGGGCATACTGATGCTGAAATTGTTGCCCCTGTTGCTGCTGAACTCCCCCGGGACTGTATGGCTCATCTCCAAACTGCTGATTTTGGAGCGGGTAGAATGGATATTGGGATTGCTCCATACCACTCTGATTGTAGTCCCAGCTGAAATTTGGCCGGTTTCTGTTATACTCACATTGATGAGTGTAATGTCCACCTGCACACAGCTCACATACAATTACGAAGTCCTGCTCCCAATAATCCATAAAAAAAAACAGTTCAAGTCAATAATCTATAACGACCACTGATGACAAGCACTTAAACTAAAAATAACACCGAAGTCCCCGGCAACGGCGCCAAAAACTTGTTGACTCGTAAACACGCAAGTATACGCGATCACAAATAGCAAGTGATAAATAAGATTCGTTCCGCAGAGACTAGGTGTAATGCCAATTTCAGTACTTGTACAACGGTGTATGGTTACTTCTTAATGCTTGAACACTTATCAAATTGGGTTTTTGATTAACTAATTTTATTAACTAAGCTAGAATAAATTAACAATTAAAAGTTCTTAAATATGAGAAGGCATGGAATTCCAACTTCATCAAACTTCACTAAAGGTTGACACAGTAAATCGACACAGGTGATAAACATGATAATTAATCAGATAACACGACAATAATACGGGCTACCTTTCAGTACACTCATATCATACCACTTAATATCCACAAAAGATAGAAATCAAGAGGACACCACATTACGTTCAAATCATATATGTCTATACAATCTGGAAACACAATTGGTTTAAGCTCAAGTTAACTTTTACAATTACATGAGGCAATATGAATTGGGTAAAATCATACTACTAATCAAGAAATACAATTATTTCATGAACTCATGCTAATATGGCATATTCTCAATCCTAGACTCCACTTTCGTAATCATCAAGGATTAATAAATTAGATGCTAGCTACACATCTATCAATTAAACCAAACCATATTAGATTATCACAATAAAATCACCCAACATCGATCACATGTCAAACACAATAATTATGAAATTGAATCCATTGGAACCCCATGATAATGATTAGTTCATATACGAACCTTTCACCATCATGGGTTCTATAGAAAACATGATTCTAGAAAACAATTAATGATAAAAGAGAAATAGGGTTAGAAATAAATCCCCAAATAGTGTAGAAGAGTACAAAAGATCCAAAATAGATTAGGCCCCCTTGCTTGTCACTAGCTTGAAGATCCCTCTCTTGATTTTGTTCTAAGATAATAAGTTGATAGATGATAATCAAGAAGAAGACTCTAACGAAATGATAGATCTGTTTTTATGTCTCAAACGATACTGATATAGCCCCAGGTACTAGCCTAATTAAATAGGCCCAACAAAATTGACCCGACTTAAACACACTCGAGCGCTATAGCCCTTACTGGAGCGCTTCTGCGCTAGCTTTCCCCTGAAAAAACCCTATGCTGTGCTGTAGCCCTTGAAACAAGCGTTGTTGCCCTTGATTTAGCGCAAGAGCGCCTGAAAACAGTGCTATAGCTCCTGGAATCGCGCAAGAGCGCCTCCAACTACCTGTCCAGAATTGTAGAGCTTCCTCTCCTCTTCGCGTGGACAGCTTACGGGCCTCAAACGGACTTCTAGAACTCAAGATATGGCCAAAACAGTGATGAATGCGCATTGAGCTCACATTCCCGAGTTCTCTTGTCCTGGACTTCCTGTAATTTCTACTTTAAGCTCACAGAATACCACCAATACTTCACCAACACCACCAATGCCGCCCG
Source organism: Kitagawia praeruptora (assembly GCA_037693485.1). Lineage (NCBI taxonomy): Eukaryota > Viridiplantae > Streptophyta > Magnoliopsida > Apiales > Apiaceae > Kitagawia > Kitagawia praeruptora. The sequence goes on along the minus strand of CM075348.1, from coordinate 48,438,796 downwards.
ACTATGCAACCTACACAAATTAGATGAAAACACATCAAACTAACACGAAACTTGAGAACTCGCAATCGTTTTAAATACGAATGGAATGCAAATAGTGGATATAAAATCCACTTATCAACACTATTTTACAAGAAGCAAAGTGATGATATTATCCTAGTTCAGATCTATGTGGATGATATCATATTTGGCTCTACAAATGAGAAGCCGTGTGAGAAATTCTCTAAACTCATGCAGAGCAGATATGAGATTAGTATGATGGGAGAGTTGACATTCTTTCTTGGGTTGCAAGTCAGTCAGAGGAAGGATGGTATCTTTATCAGTCAAACCAAGTACATCAAGGATCTATTGAAGAAGTTTGACTTAGAAGACTTCTCACCTGCAAAGACACCCATGGCCACTGCCACTAAATTGGATGAAGATGCTAAAGGCAAGAAAGTAGATATCTCAGTCTACAGAGGCATGGTTGGTTCTCTACTCGATCTCACTGCAAGTAGGCCAGACATCATGTTTGCTACATGCTTGTGTACAAGGTTTCAATCAAATCCAAAAGAGTCACATCTTATTGCTATCAAAAGGATCTTTAGATATCTGAAGGGCACTCCAAACTTGGGTTTATGGTATCCTAAGGACACAGGGTTCAATCTGGTTGGTTATTCTGATGCTGATTATGCTGGATGCAGAGTGGATAGGAAAAGCACCTCAGGTAGCTGCCAGTTTCTTGGACAAAGGTTAGTCTCTTGGTATAACAAGAAACAACAATATGTGTCAACTTCTACAGCTGAGGCTGAATACATAGCTGCTGGAAGTTGCTGTGCTCAAGTGCTTTGGATTAGAAATCAACTTAGAGATTATGGACTTGTGTTGGAAAGAATTCCAATCATGTGTGACAACACAAGTGCAATATCTATAGTTGCCAATCTTGTCAATCATTCTAGAACAAAGCACATTGACACCAGATATCATTTTATTAGAGAACATGCAACTAATGGAACCATTGAGTTGCATTATGTCTCTATAGATAAACAATTAGCTGATATATTTACTAAGCTATTAGATGAAGCCACCTTCACAAGGTTGGTTAGTGAGATTGGAATGCTGAATTCTTCAGATTCTGGCTAAGTGAAAATATCAACTAGATTGTTGCAGCAATAAACACTTACTTTATCTAAATTCTCAATATTTTTGGAGTAAGTGTTGGCTGAAATATGATTTATAAATATTTCAAATCTGTTGCATATGTTGAAAAATCATATTTTATCAACTTGAAATTTCTATGAAATTTTGAGAAAATCACTATTTAATTTGTTAGAATATTCTACATAGAATATGTCTGGTGAATTTTAAAAGATAGTGAAAATTGAATTTTTATGAGTGAAAAGAACATTTCGATAAGTCAAACTTCTCGAATGATTCATTTCCTGTTAATGCTCGACTTCTCTAACAAGTCTATTCAGAACACTCTTGAGTTCTCGAATAGAGTCTTTTAGAGAAATCGAACAGAGAAATGCTTGAGTTCTCGAATAAGGTGTTTTAGTTCTCTAATGACTGAGTTCTCGAATACTATGTTTGAGTTCTCGAATAATTTGAAAAGGCTGAATTCTCGCTGAATCTTAACTATTTTTGGATTTTTTAAATCACCTATAAAAACATATTTTATTTAATTTAGAATTATTTCTAAGTTAGATAACTGCCAGCTGTGAGTTACAATCTACTTGAGATATCGATTAAGCCTTTCTTGACTTATCGAATAGTTGTTTTCTACTTCTCGAATGCCTGACTTGTCGATACAAAACATATATCTAATCGACAATTCAAGTACTTCATGCTTATAAAATTCTACATCTATTCGATTCATTTCATTCGATCTCTCAAGCATCTAAACTCCCAAAACCTCTGAAAACCCTAATCTCAAAAGGCTAAATTTCTTCTTCAACCTTCATTCTTTTCTCTCTTTTCTCTGTATCAATGTCAACTGTGAAATTCAACACCAACTTTATCGCCCTAACCAGTGATGTTGAGGCACCCAATGCCAATTTCAAATGCTTTGTTCGATGGATGTCTGAGTCATACATCAAGGATGCACTCTCAGCCAACCCAACTCTGTATCTAGACCTACTGGAACAGTTTTGGAGAACTGCTACTGTGGAAGTTGTGGCCCTAGAAAGCGCAATAACATCCTACATAGTCTACTGCAAAATTCAGGATAAGGAAATCACTATCACCACTGAAGACATGAATCAAGCATTGGGCCTACAACAGGAGGTGTATGATGATCAAGCTACAAATGGTGAATTGGAGGACTTCTTTGATTTCATTCACTACTCAAATGAAATCAAACTTGGTCACTTGAATAGAAAGTTCTTGAGGAAGGAATGAAGTTATGTCTTTGCCACCATTCTTCAAGTCTTCACTGCAAGGAAGTCAAGCTATGATCAAATCAGTGCACCTGCACAGCAGATAGGCTATGCCTTAGCCTATGGGAGAAAGATAGATGTTGGACAACTTATTCTACAAGAGTTGTATGGGAGACTTGGTAAGAACTTAGCCAAGAGAGGTACTGACATTTTCTTCCCTCGCTTTATTCAATATATACTTAATTTTAAAAATGATAAATTGATTGAATTACCTGGGATAGATAGAAATAGAATAGGCTATCCTAGATCCATGACCAAACTCATTTTTGGTAATCTGGAGACTAGGAATGATGTGGATGTAAGACTTAACATAACTCCTCGTATGGAGGGTTTATTTAGGACTTACCCCCACAACATGCCAATATTTGATTCTAAATCACAGTTAGCACAGCCCAAGCAAGTAGAACAAAATGCTAACCCAGGGCTTGCTAACCAACCACCTCAACCAAACACTCTACCAGACACAGAGCCACCTACATCATCCTCTCAACAGGGTGGTGTTAGTAAAAAGGAGAAGAAGAGAAAACAGGTTGCTTCTGTACCTTTAACCATCTTATCTGAAGCAGCATTGGCTGTAGAATTAGGCTTAGAAAGTGAGGAACCTGAGTCACCCTTACTAATGCCAAAGAAGAAAAAGAAATAAAAAACCACCTCTTCAGTCACACATATGGCTGAGGTTGTAAAATCATGGGCAAACAGCTCACTAGATGTATCCTCTCAACAAGGTGCATCTATAGAATCAAGCATCCTCCCCAATGCACCTTCTTGTAATGAGTCAGCACATGGGAGTGATAAGGCTGGCACAACACTGAGTGGAGAGGACATCACACTTGAAACTCCCTCTATCTCTCAGGGGGAGTTGTCAAAATCTACTCTAAAAGACACTTCTCTTCCAGAATCTTCATCACAAATTTCTTTGGAGCCTGCAACTCAATCAATTGAGGAGCAAGGCATTGATCATCAAGAATTCTTTCCTCTTTGTGAGCCAATGGACTCAAGTGACTTAGTGCATGACACTTTGCTCACCATCCAGGAATCACATTCAGATGGTGAGGGAATGCATGCTGGGGCATATCCTGATGACACCATCACCAACACCGAGGCTTCACTATTTTTCACTAGAGACTCTGTGCCTGTGTGAACTACTATTGTAACTCATCACACTCCTGTGGAGACAACAGTAGTACAGTCAATCCATCCGGTTGCAGAAGTTGCATCTGTAACTGAGTAGTCTAGCTTGCCTAGCTCTAGCTCTAACTTCATGTCTCAATGGCTGAAGCCTGTGCAACATGATAGTGCTTCAGGATCAGGGTCTGTTCCACAACAATTGACGGTTGAAGCTCTTCAAAATCTAATTATGGATCAGATTCCTAAGTTCACAAAGATTGCTCAGAACCTACTCACTGTAGACATGCCAGATCCATACTATGAAGCAATTCTGCTATGCCATAGAGATGATGTGGAGATGCAAAAGGCAAAGATAATAGATGAGGCTGAGAGAGATGGCAATGTAGATGCCTGGCTACAAGGAAAATATGATATTACTCTCAATGAAGCCCTTCAATATCTAAGAGATGAATACATCACTTCACTGGGCTCTAATGTCAAATCTCCGACTCCTGGTGAAGTGTATGAGGCTGTGAATGATTCTCACAAGGGATTTCTCAAGGCTACACACTATCTTGGGAAGGGAGTTAAAACTGAAATCAACAAGGTGTGTGACAAAACAGCCACTATAGTGGAAGAACTCAAGAGAACTTTTGATGCAAAATTCCCTCAGTTGGACAATGTTCTCAAGGATGTCAAATACTGCAACTCCACCTGCACCAAGATGGATAATGGTCTAGCTCTACTGAAGGATACTGTCACAAGTCTGGGGCATAAATTTCAAACTCTCTCTGATCAGACAACTGATGCAAATGCCATGCTCAAAACCCTCTTTGCAAATCAATATGGAGACAAGCTGGTCACTGAGGTCCCAGTGCATGACATGACCAAGTATGAAGTGAAGAGACTCAAGGAGCAATCACTGTCTGGTTTTAAGTTTACTGAGCTTTTTACCAAGGTGGATTCCCTGGAAAAAGAGGTGGTCTCTCTCAAACAATCCAATGCTCATCTTACAGACACTGTAAACACTCTAACTGAGCAGTTGAACACTCAAGCCACCACCACAGCTGATGTTCTTCTGCATCAACAATTGATGTTGTCTGCAATGATGAAGCACATGGGTCTCCCTCTACCTGAAGAATCTTCCACCCCAAAGGTCACTACTACAGCCTCTGTGCCTGACACCAAGCCTAAGGGGGAGAATAGGACATTAAGGAACTCAAATCCAAAGGGGGAGAAACCTAAGGAGAAAGGCATCAAGATAATTGAGGGTGGTCATCAAAGGGCTTCAAAATCTATAACCCATGTTCCAGGAAAAAAGAAAGCCAAGGTTGATGAACCTCCATCCTCTCTGCTAGTGGTTACTCTACCAACTGTGCATGTTATTACTCCTAGTGGCCAGAAGCAATCTATCACAACTATAGTGGTTGCAGGGAGTATGACATCTGATAAACCTCCATCCTCCAAATTTGAAAGTGCCAAGCCTGTAGAAGTAAAGGTAGTTACTGAGGCCAAGCTACAAGAAGTTGCCAATTCAAATGTCTATCATGATGAAGCATTCTTGGAGTTTCTGAAAGTCTCAAGGGAACAGACCAGTGACACTCAATTATATCTAAGGAGCCTGAAGGATCAGATTGACTACTTCACTATGATACCTAGGAGAGTTGATAGCTCATGGCTCAAGGAAGTGACGATGGTGGCAAAATCTAGGATCTGACATCTAACCTACAAGACTCTACAAGCCTTAAAACACTCAGAGATAGATGCACTGATCGAGCTTATAGAGAAGAGGAATGCAAATGAGAACAATAAAAGTCTGTATGATGACTTGAGGAATGGCCAACCTTCAAGGCTGCTAGAAGTGATTAAGAAGCCATGGACAATCATCTATCAGTCTGGCACCAAAGTTGAAGAAATTAAACAATTGGTCATTCCCAATGACCTTACTTTTCGAAATCACAGACTTATCATTGCCATCATTGATCAACTACAGAAGAAGAATGGGATAAGAACTGCTGAAGAAGTAGAGGCACTGCATACTCTCAGAACTTACATTGCAACTGGTGAAATTCCAGTAATGGCCAAAAACAGGAGAAATAAGGATGAGGAAGATGAAGACAAAAGTGATGGAAGGAGAAGTCATCACAGGAGTAATAAGGGTTATAAAGATGAGAAGAAGAAGAAAGATAGCAAGGACAAGAAAGATGATGATGATCAAGGTAAAGTCTATGAGAGGAAGAATGGAAAATAGCAAGCCTTAGGCATTGCTAGCAGTAAACTCACCACAACACAAGACTTTAGGTCTAAGGTGAATACTATTAGTAATGACCTACCAAAATCTGAATCAATGGCTTCTGCAACTGTTTTGCCACCTCAAGAAGAGAAGAAGATTCAAATCAAGAAACCATCTGTGTGTTTCAAAAAGCAAACTGCTAATGGAATACTACAATGGTCTACCAACAAAGGTCACATGTTACTGCCATGCAACCATGTAAAGAAGTTCAAACTCAAACAGGCTGCAAGAAGGGTGAGACTATCCAAGACTAGGGCACTGACAATTATTCCAGGATAAAACCTACCACCACTAGATGAAGACTTTGATGAAGATCAACTAAAATTCCTAAGAGCTCAAAGAATCTATCATGTTGCCATTGTTGATGATTGTCTTGAATTTAAATACACTACTGGAAGACAGAAGAAATTCATGCAAGGGACATGTCAACATTGGGGCAAGCTATATGATATAGAAATGATTATTGCAATGTTGGATTCTGAAGATAGAGTGGAAAGGGTATGGAAGCTGGAATTAATTGATTTTGTCAAAATGAAGAGAGATCACCAGGCAGAACAGAGAAAGAACAGTGAAGAGCTACTAAAGAAAGTGGAGGAGGAGTTTGATGCAATGGAAGCTAAGGCTGATGAATTGAGGGCTATGGGTCTATGTAGAGTCAAATTTAATCCTTACATCATTGAATACATGAAATATAGAAGAACTGTAAAGATTAGAATGGACTACATCAGTTCCTACTCTGAGAAACAGCTGAACGAAGTACTCAAGGATTTGTCAAGCTCCCCTCTAATTGAAGAACTCACTGCAATGGAAGACATTATTCTTGCAATGGAAGAAAATGAAAAGAAGAAAGCTAAAGAAGCTGAGGAAAAGATGAAAAATGAGAATCTACAAGCCAAAGCTCAAGAGATGAATCCAAAAGGATATGGCTAGTAGTTCCTCATAACTTGTAAGAATACTTCTGTGTATTTTCTTTGATCAATCTACATACCTGTACTTTTCAAAGTTTTATTTTTTTGTATGTTAGGCTTGTTATCAGGCATGAAATTGTGACTAAGGGCCTTACTCACAATTTGGGGGAGATTGTTAGTCATAGAGACATGCATGTGCTCATAATATAACAAGCCTAAGTATGTGTAATGCTATGCATTACCAACATGACTTCTTAATTGAGGGAACCTCTAGTTGTGGAGTTTCTGGTTGTTTTTTTTACTTGTAATAGGCATTAAATCCTAGTTGTGTAACTGTACTTATAAAGTCAAGAATAATGCTTGAAAGAAGTTCCAAGGTTCATGCCTCAAGCAAGAAGATAAAGACTGTCAAATAATCACAGTTGGGATTTGAAGAAATGAAGAATTTGCCTAAGTACCAATTCGAGAAGTATGTTCGAGAAGTTTAGCATTCGAGAAGTCAGGGGTTCGATATCTCAAAAGACACTATTCGACATCTCTGAATACACTGTTCGATATCTCATTCGATATCTCAGAGATTCGATATGTCTAATACTCTATTCGAGAACTCAAGAAGTCAACAAGTCAAAGTGGTATTCGAGTTCTTAAAGTGTCAGCAAGTCAAAGTTTCATTCGATATCTCAAGGACTTAGAAAGCTATTCGACATCTCAGGGATTCGACAAGTCAAGTGTTCTATTCGACAACTCAAGGAACCCTGGAGAAAAGAGTTATTCGAGAAGTGATTCGATATGTCAATCATATAGTATTCGAGAACTCAGACTTATCTAATCCTAGTTCTCGAATCAATCACTTAGCCACTTCTCGAATACATTCTTGGAGACAAACTACTGGAGAAATTGTACAAGTCAGAAACCTGCAACAAGCCAAAGCACTTTATGGACCACAATTGTAACATGCTTTGGAAAGCCTACAAAGAAGCTTGGAGAGATGTAGAAGAGACAAAGAGCTAAAGAAGTGGATCTGAACAGAACTTTACAAAGTCAAATCTGTAGCCGTTTGGATGCTTACTCAAAAAGTATAGACATTCTAGAAAGTAAACTTGTTTAGCTACCTTATTTGAAGTAAGTAGGTTGTATTCATGTTCTATAAGAATACAACCTCACTTCCTTTGAGATTAAGTTTTTAACAGTTTTTCACATACATTATAAGAGACATCTCTCTGAGAAAAACGAAGCTGAGAATACTACCATTTGTATTCACATATTGTAGCAAATCTTTATCTAATAAAATATTAGATTAAAGTGATATCGTGTCTTGTGTTGTTCATAATCCGCACCATTAAATCTACACACACAAACACATATCTTGCTACACAGATTCAAGAATGAGAAAAAGTTCAAGAATCCATTCACCCCTCTGTATTCTTTTACTGTATTCAATACTCAACAGTATTAAAAAAAAATTCATATTTACTATTTGGACTCTAACTTGAGATCTAGAAATCAGATTTAAAATGATTTTAAAATCCACACGAAACTTATAAAATTACCTTTAATTTAGTGATGATTTAATAATTATTATTCAAATGAAAACACTCAGAATCTCAAGAGAAAATATAATTACTAATTGTTGCATTAATCCTATTCAATGTAGAAGACATACGTACATTGATCTATTAAGTGTAGAAAACCTAATCATCTATGTTTTAAATCATTGACATAACCTAATCATTTATTTTTCGAAAGTTAATGGCGTGATACATTTCTTGTATTGAATGATTTAAAAGATACCGAAAAAAATCCAATAATTCGATGATCCACTTGATATATTAAAAAAACTAATAACATATCAACATTTTTTTTTTAAACCAATAACATATTGTTTGACGGGATAGTATTAACTATTAATGAATTATTAACCAAGTCGTAAAAATTTAAAAAGGTTTAGTAGAGGCTCAAATTTATCTCTCCCTCTATCTGTTGGTCTCTCTGAATCTCTCTCTATCTAATTTAAGCAGCCGGCGATCCAAGGAAGAGAGATGAAAGTTGGTTTCATCGTCGGCGTTTTAGGAGTTTTGCTTCTCTCACACGCCGCTTATTCTACTATTCAATGTATTTCCATCACCCATCTCACTCTAGTCCTCTTTTGTGCATATATTTATTAATTTCCAGCTATAATACTTGTTTTGATTGATTTATAGATAGAGCTTTGCTCAAGATCACTGAGGATGACTTCTCTGGACCTCCAATTCATGTAAACTTACCATCTTTATCATTCTTGATTACTTTATGATTTTTTATTGAATAGTTTGAGATTAATTAAGGGTCTTATGAGTTCTTTGTACTCCAATTCGTGTAAAGTTGCTATCTTTTTATTTAATTCTTGATGGTATTTGAATTTTGTATCTGATGGGATCTGGGTTTTTTTTTGATTAATTTGGGGGCAGGTAATTGGTGAGTTGATATTAGGGTTGGTTTTGTGCTTGTGGGCTGGACTTACTGTTCCCGGAAAATTCCTTTCTATACTTCCCGATTCTGATGAGAACAGGTGCTTGTTGCTATTTTGTTTTGGCCTGTATTATTAGTTCACTATGTTATCTTGTTGTACCTGAATTTTGTATTTTATCACCTTATATTTGGATGGTATCTGATGATTCAACCATAGTTAGCTTATAATTTCATGTTGAATACCATTGAGATTGAGGGTACGTGTGTCATTGTGGTGGATAACATAACTTGTAGAGAAAAGTGTGGTGTGTTGTGGTTTACTCTATTTCCGTTTAAATCACGGGTTTCCAACGCAATTGATGGGAATGGAAATGAGATTCCTTTACAAAATTTTATTAGAATCTTATGAGTCATTCCCATCAACCGAGTTGGAATACCATGATCCAAACGGCCCCTTAAATCTTAATACACGAAAAAGGTTTGGGAAAAAAAAATAAGTTGAAGCTTACGGTTTTGTTATTTAAGAAAAAAAATTAATATGAGCTTTTATGATAAGTTGTGAATAGCATAGTAGAGCCGTTGGAGTGCTATGTTACATTTTTAATAAAGTTGTGGAAGATAAATTGAGGATTCAAGATGAGAAGGGAAAAAAGGAAGTAAAAGTTATGTTAATGGTGTGAGAGGTATGGGGAGAGGTGGCTACCACTCTTGCTTTATAGATTATTGCAGTTAGAGGTTTTAATGTAGGTGATAAAGCTTTTTAGATACATAGGCTTGATAAGTTGCTTGTATATATGTGTTGGCTCAATTTTGTTCCAAGTAGTCTGTTGATATAGGAATATAGGATGGAATTTTTCAAATATGTACAAGATCATTAATTTTTTGTGTATATTTCTGCTGTAACATTCTTTAAAAGAAGCCAATTTTGGAGTTTGAAGGAAGTATGGTAGTATTTTCTTAACCCTCCACATAAGATACACTTCTGTTTCTGTGAATATACTAGTTATTGAAAAAGGTGACAACTGTGATGCTGTAAAACAAATATACAAAACTAGTAAAAGGTTATTGGCTTTTGTTGGTTGGCTTATTTAGTGAGTTTAGAAGGTTATGAACAAAAGATCCGCAAGCTCAGCCGAATATAGATTTAGGAAGCTAGTTTTTTTTTAATTCAGAATGTTTTGTGACGCAGCTTGTTACCATTTCAGTTTTCCCTGCATTCCATACATAAATTTAGACATTATCCAGAAAAAAAATGCATAAAAAAGATTATTTGTACTTAACAAAGAAAATAAAATCAATAAGTATAAGTTGAATTTGCTATCTTGCCCTAGCTATAAATATGAAGAATAGAGAATTTGTAAATACGGCCACCTAAGGGATAGGCGAGAGGGCTCACCCGATTGGGGAACGTTCCCGGAAATCCAGGAATTGCCCACTCCCGAAGGCGAGCACAGGCAGCCTACAGAGGGGGTAATGGAAGGTCATTCGGAATTTCATCTCTGATGAAACTTTTTACTTATGGATAGAAATGGGAACAGTTATTCCATATATTTTGATATTGAAAATCATATTTTCGATGCCGAAATACAAATTGGACCATGTTATTGTATATAAGCAGTTTTTTTAAACTCTCATGCCTGTGGTAGCTGCAAAAATGTTTAATGTTTTCACAACCCTTCATCATTATTGAGATGCTGTTCCAGCCAATATTTAGTATCATAGTGAACTATTGATTGCTTTACAACAAAATTGTCCTGCGGAGAACTGCATTTCTTTGGGGCTTATATTTAACATTTTTCATTCATGGCCTTGTTAAGAAATTAAAGAAAGAAAAGTAGCTTCTTTTGTTAAGAAATTAGCTTAAATAATGTTTATTTATGGCTTGTCATGAAACTAGAGAAGCGATGCAAGCTCAAATCTGTATGTCATATCGGAATACGCTCCTCTGATTGTAGATGCTAGATTTAGCATACTCTTGCCTAGCTATTGATAATTTTGTTATGGGGGTTCCCTACCCCAGAATAGCTTGCAAATGTACCAGTTAACCAGCTTTTTTTATGTGGGCTTAAACCTTCTGATCTTGTCGCTCTTGGAGGGGATGAGGGGGCAAAAAAAGGATAATGCAGATTTGTTGGTCTATGATAGTACTTATGAATCAACTTTACCCATTCAATTCGTATGAATCTTGTTTTATAAATATTTGTTAGTTGGGCTTCGGTTTATACAAAAATAGCAGCTATACAAGTATATAGACAATGAATGGTTCATAGATAAAATTTTTTATCACTAGTTCTATTTGATTTCCTATCTGTTGTGATATTTCCACAGTACTGATGTCCTTTTTACGATTTTCAATATGCAGGGTGGTCTCTTTACCCTCCAATATGGATTTCATGATATTCAATCATCGTGGAAGAGCATTCCCATCAGCAATTGATCTCAAACTGAAGTGATAAAACTCAAAAGAGTCGAGTTGAGTTGCACGGAAGAAAAATTTCCATTTTTCTCTTTAAACGACGGACCACTTTCTGATATTTTCTTTAGTAATGATCACAGCATTTAAGTAAGGATGTGTTTGCTATTGAAATGCAAACCGAACTGTTTAGTTTGTATCAAATGGCAAATTTGTGTAGTCTTTGCCTACAAAAATTTCAGTTGTATTTTAGTTACAAACTATAGCCCTGGACAAATAATTTGCAAATTTTAGACTCTTATAGTAGATTTTATTGGCATTACCTCTTTTTTATGCTTTGGAAGGTATGACACAGCTTACTAATATGCTTCTGAGTGGATCAAGTTACATAAAATTAAACATTAGACTGGTTATTGTAAATTTGATACCTAGTTTGGGGAAAAGCCTTATTGGAGGCTAGATATCTGTCAATGGCAGAGAAAGGACAGTTATGGATACCCACAACCACAATATGAAAATACAAGCTCAAGTAATTTACGGTCTGCTAATCTTTTGCTAAGTAGTCTGCTAGCTACTTGCCACCAGGCTGCAGTTGGGTTGACACAATTAGCTAAAAATGTGATTAGATTTAGTTAACCAGGGTTGCTGAACTCTAAAGGTAACATGTCATTGTTATCATTTTCCAATCGTGGTGCAACTGCTATCTTTGAGTAGGGGTGAAAAATGATCCGGGTGATACCGGGTATACCCTTGCTCAGGTCTCGGATCATTTTACTTTTATCGTGTCCAGACTTGGGATCGGTATCGTTTAATTCGGATATGATCCGATCACGAGTATTTAGGTCCGGATCTAAACCGAATATGAGCCGGTATCATATTTTCTTTTTTTTAACCGGGTAGTTTGTGATCCATCGAATACGAGTCAAATATGATCCAGCAACATTAGTATCATTTTTATTTGAACTATATAAATAATCATTTAATCGTTTTTATTTGTATTAATTTGTTAATTGTTAAAGTTTGAATAGCAACTTTCACTCCAGTTGCATATTTTTTTTTAGTTGCTAGTGTATTTTAGTTCTTTGATAATCAACAAACTGAATAGAATTCAATTTTATGGATATGAGCCTGGTCCGGATAATATAGATATGAACCTGGTTCGGGTATGGTTCGTTTTATAAAAATAATATGATACCGGATATGGACGGGTATGATAGTTCTCAGATTCGGGATCATATTTTATCCGGGCTCAAAAAATCCGCCAGATCCGTATCGTTTACAAAACGAATCTGAGACATGTATCATATTTTCGAGCCGGATATAAGCCGAGATACCGGATAGTCGGGATCAGTTTTGAGCCCTATCTTTGAGGGAGCAAAATAGTTATGCATGTAAGCCTACGATTCAAAAATAAAAGGTAACATACAGTGCAGCAGCTAATTAGCATGGAGATGGTCAGTGCCTTAAAATGATAATAGTCAGGGCCTTCAATGATAAATCTGAGTAGCATGGATCATTTCTAGGCACATCAGTTTTATGCATTCAATATCCTGTAGTGATGTTCTGACAAAAATAAAAAATAAAAAAATCCTGTAGTATCAGTTCATTATTTACTAGCGTGCACAAGATACTTGGTCAAACGGAAGGACTCAGAGACTTGTTAGTCTCCATCTAAAATACAAGGTTATGTGATGGAGGCATCCTTTTCCCAAACTGTCAAAATTTCTACCATGCTCCAGTTGGTAAGTTCTCTGCTGTACAAATCTTTTGTAGATTTTGGTGGCTAGCTCAAATAACACCATGGCGCAACATCAAGAGGATAAAGATGATCGTGAAAACTGAAATCATACAAATGCATGCATTGTTTAAGTATTACCTCCAGTTTCTCGGTCCTTTCATTATCCACCCAGTAAGATATTTACACAAATGTAACTAGACATACTTCATAAGCTTTACCAGTAATTACGTCCCAAGTTCAGCTTAGAATCTGATCATAGATGGCAATGCTAAGATGAAGCTAAGGAAGATCCAACCCTGCTCATTCCAAATTTTTTATTCTTGGTAGCTTAAGCATTGCAATTTTACATTTTGGAATCTATATTAGTTGGCTTGTGCTTCTTTATCTATTTTAATTTTTTAACAGCTTCCTGACAAAATTTTTTTTAACAGCTTATTACTTTCCAGGCTATAATTTGATTATATGGAAATCTTATTTGCAGCTGTATCTAGTGTTTCCAAAAAAGCATCTAGCAGGCTAAACGAGGAGTATGCTCCTACAAAGATGTAAGTGTGCACAAAATAAAACCAGAACAAAAGAGATATAGATTGTGTTGGTTTAAGCAAGGACTTGCCATATATATTTATATCATAATGCCTGTTCTATTCCTTCTGAACTCTCCAGACAACACAGCACCGGTTCTCACATGCTGTTGCACACAAAGATCTCTAATCAGTGGGAGACAAAAATAATGACCACAGATTCTAACATCCGGCTTTGTTCTGTTGTTAGCGTCAAGAATCAGCACTCTAGCCACCCAAAAGGAACGCTATAGTCTGTTATGAAAATTTGCTCTTGTCTCTAAGCCGACAATGCATTGGCACAAAAGCACCTCCTCGCATTTTTGTCCCAACACACACACTTTCTTTACTTCAAAAGGACATGCTCCCCCAGTGTGCTCCCTCAAGTTCCTAGACTATCTACTACACAAATTGAAGGTTTCAAACATGCTGCTATCCCTAGGAAGGCAAACAACAAAGTAGAACAACCCAGAACTCATGGCACCATCATCTACAACCAAAGATACCAGTTACTTGCCCTGGAGTAACATGCTGAAGTTGAGTAAAAAAATTATCTCAGGTTTCAGACCTGGCAGTTGCCCCCTTCTTTCCTTAAATCATAATGAGCCACTTCCCCTGATTGTAATTATTTTCTTCCTAAACTTATAATCTTCAATTTATAAAATTAAGTAATTTAATCTTCCTTAACTCATAATATTCAATTCATAAAATTAAGTAATTTAACGAAGTTGCTCGAATTTGTGTATATAGAGAATTGGAACTGTAACTCGAGTCAAGCCGCTCTCATTTAACAAGCCTCGACTTGGCTCAAGTATGGTTCGAACTCGATCAGATTTGGTTCGAACTCGAAAACTCCGCACGATTAAAAATCCAGCTCAGATTCATTTCTAAATAAAAAAATATCACTTAAATAATTTAAATATATTTACTTGTTGCGCAGCATACTCCGCTCAACTCACAAGTGAACTCAAGTTAGAGTTTTGAACTTATTTAACTTATAGAGCAGCTCGACTATTTAAAATTACCTGAACTCATTTATTGGATACCTATCTCAACTTGACTCGATTGTTTGAAATTACCCAAACTCATTTATTAGATATCTATCTCAACTTGACTTGATTTAAAGCCGTGTCCCAACCCTAAAGAGAATATTCATATAAAATTTCTTCAAATCTATATCCTACAATAAGCTAATGAAATAAATCACAATCAACTAATGAAATAAAATAGTATGATTATAATAAGCTAATGATCTGGAACATTACTTGTCATAATACTGAAAGGACTTGGTATGGAATATATATAATACAATACTGGAACCAACAGCCTTCACAATTCACATAATCTCTAAAGACCTCTGTGATTTCTGACATTCTACCACTTTGGGTTTGGAAAATACATGCATCATTCAACAACATAGAGCAAAAAGAATAAGCTACAATCAATTACTAAAGAAAACGCTGAAGGATAAAATTCTAAAAGGTCTAAGAAACACTGTCCTACCTCGTAACTCTGGGGCTACGAAAAATATCTATTGTAATAATCAGAAAGGCTACTTCATAACTACAATACAATGATGACTATTGACTCCCTAATCCGCTGCTACACTTCTGAACTCCGCAAGTACTCTGGGATAAGCACATGATCTAGAACTAATTTACAACTGAGTGAGCTCCTGCGGGTTATCCATAGACTGTCTAATGATCAACTCAGCTCTCCTCTTTTTGTCATCCCTGTCTTCATCTCTTCCAAACCAAGAAGATGATGCCTGTCCACCTTTGTTCAGAAGGCTCAAGTCCGGAGATTCACCTAAAAATGTTTTTCTAGCAGATTTGAAGTTCAAACGAACAGCTAGCCTCTTATCCGGGACACTAGTTCCGGCACCATCACCAAGCTCACTAAAACCATCCTTTATTGCTTCAATAGCAGGAGCGAATGTCTCTAACAGAGAGGCATGCTTATTTTCATGCCCTTCTTCCATCAGCTTAGATGGCATAACTATCTTTGAAACATCTTTTTCTCCAGCTTTCAAAGGAGCAGCAAGATACGGGTTTTTGCTTTCACCTTCCACGAAACCATTGTCCAACTTAGCCGAGGTAGAAGCTACGGCCGAGCCATTGCACATTATTCTCTGTTGCAAGTTCAATAAAGAACTCTCTGCCTTCCTCCGTTGCCTAGCAAGCTCAATTTTATCGGCACGGGGATCTGTCTTTCTCTCATTCCACATTGGTGTATGAATATACGTATGGGGATCAGGAAACGCAGGCAACCACGCAGGAACATGTTTAAAAGCCGGCGTCTCCCCCATCTGCACAAAACTTGGAATTCCACTCGGTTTCCTAACTATCGGAAAATTGGGTACTGGCTGAACAAACGGAACTTCCTCCGCTGATTCAACATACTCTATAACCCCTCTCACAGTTCCCGACTCGGCTATACAAACACTATCTCCCGAGGCACCCAAAAATCCAGTTGAAGCACTCAAATCCTCCAACCCTCGAATTATATCAAAAACATTACACTCAGTCCTACCAGCTAAATTACTATTAAAACTAGCCGACCTTCCTAAATCACGAAGGTACCTAACCGCAATATCAGCAAGAGCATCCAATGCCGACTCATTAAAACTCTCAAACCCTACACTTTCACAAATCTGAGCAACCGCAATTCTCGAAACTGCGCGTCCAAATTCGTCTCCACCTGCCCTTCTACTCAGATTTCTTTTCTCTCTCTTACCTTCCACTACACCTTCATCTCTCATATTCAAACACCAGTATCATCTAGTGCTTTGCAAAACAACTCCTACCATTCACCTCAACACCTGTTTGTAACAACAATTCAAAATCAAAATTCAAGAAAAGCCCAAGAATTCAATTAATTTGAATTAATCTCATCTAGGGTTTATCAAAACAACCCAACATTAATCTAAACACCTTCATTCAATAACAAGAATTCAAAATTAAAATTCCAAGAATTTCAATTATGTAATGCACAATTCACATAAAAATCTCCAAGAATTCACACAAATCTTGATAAAAATACTTACTTGAACTTAGTAATGCTCCAGAACCCAATTGTTAGTAATCAGGAAGAGTCCAATTAATACAATTTAAAAAGATTAGGGTTTTAAAATCTGACAATTTAAAAAAGGTTTAAGAATTGGGGGTTTTACAATTTCTGAATACAATTCGTAAAAGGGTAATGGAGGGATGAAAGAAAAAGGGAGAGAGAGACACACGATAGATATAGATCTTGAATGGGAGCCTCGAGGGCATTATTTATAGGCAAGGCCGTATAAAAAAAAAGGCCTTAAAAATAAAAGAAAATAATTTAACTCTTAGCTGGAAATTTTGTCATGGGTTTAAATCTAACCGTTGAATTATTTATTGTACTTTATAAATTGGACGGCTAGGATGAAATATAAGAATAGGGTAATCAAGAAAAGAGGATAAGTAGAAGAAAGGTAGCATTTTTACAAGAAATTGAAGTGAGGGACTGAAGGAGAGAGAGGAATGGAGAAGTATTTTGGGAATGCTTATAGAGGTGACCCGGGAGTTCCACATGCTGACCCGGAAAGGTTTATGAATATATGGATTGGATCAGCTGCTTTCAATGTCTTCACCTTCTTTAATCCTTATATGTGGCAGCTCTCTAACCAATTCAAGTAAAGTTTTCATCTTTTTTTGCTCTGCCCTCTTTCATTATATCTGAAATTAGTGTTTTAAGACCTGTTTTGATATGTTTGTGTGTTTTTGATTTAGTGATTCACTGTTGTAATATAATGTAAATTTGTGATGTGGGATTGTGAAATTGATGTACAATAACCTCTATAAATTAATATCGTTGGAACCGACAAATTTATTAATTTATCGAGATTATTAAATTTATTAGGTCTCTATTATGTTGGGACCAAAAATCTGCATTGAAAATATTAATTTATCGATATCTGATATCGAGTGTCGAATATTAATTTAACGAGGTTTTACTGTAACATATGCATTTTGATGAACCCTAAAAGTACTGTGTACAGAGGACTGGGTCATGGTAATTGTTTCCGCAATTCAACTGGCAAAATTCCTAGGGAGATAATTTTGGTTTCAGGAATGGTGTACATGAAACCGATCATCGTAGTTTTGTTGGTAATTTAGTTGTAAAAAATATTATGATCTAGTACTTGGGTTGTGCGACACATGCTATACATTGTAATTTGTAGAAAATTTATGATTCGATATGTATTTTATTAGATAAAAGATGGATTTTTTTAATTCTGTCTGTGATTGTTTGCGAGTTAAATGACAAGACAGGAAGTGCACTAGATTCATAATGTGGGTTATTGTGGCGGTTTGTAACTTTGTATGTATAGCATAGATGGACATATAAAGAAGAAAAGCTGGACATTTATAGTGAAGATGTTGGTTTTCAGGAAATTGAGTTATTTCAGTTTATTGTGATTCATTATACTTGACAATCGCACTTAATCCCCAATTTCCGATGTTTCTAGCTCTGTATACATTGAGGACTTCCTATTATTGTTCAAGTCTGATGCCTAATTTATATGTAAAAATCTACTATCCCATAATTGCGCTATCTGAAAGTAAATTCTGAACAATTCTGTGACTGTGATTGCCTAGATGTAATGCAAGCTTTAATATTTCACATACCTTTAATCTATCACTTGGTTGAGTAGATTTTCGTGTGAAAGCTTGGTAAGAACTTCAAATTTGCTTCGACCATATTAATGTCATTTAGTTCCACCCATATACTTACAAGAACATCTAAAGGAATATTTTTATCTTCCATGTAACACTCCCTCACCTAATCTAGCAAGTAGTTGATACTCAACTTCATCGCTCAAGCAACTGTATCTCATGGAATTCACATTTATGATGCCCAGACACCAACCTATTCTAAGCAGTCCAAAACAATAAATATATATGAAAAAGTTATTAGAAGTTGGAAAACAATTTTTACTAATTTATTATAGATATTCTACGAGTTCTTAATGAATTGCTCTACTAATTCTTTATAGCACATACGTAAGAGCGCTCCCCCCCGCCCCCCGCCCCCCGCCCCCCGCCCCACGCCCCCCGCCCCCGCGCCCGCGGCCACCCCCCCTCCTCCCCAAATATATATGACAAACTTCTTAATAGGAATCATGAAACACTATACCATCTCCTCTTCATGATATAGCAACCATGTGGATTTTGATAAATAGGGTGTTTTCTCTTTGCTTGGTTTTTTAGTGTATTTTAGCAATTTTGTTGAGCGTGCAAAGTTTCTAGTTTATGTTTCAACTAGCTGGTCCACGTTTTTTTTCCTTTGCTAACTGAGCTGATTTACTCTATTAACTCAAAGTTATATTGCTTTACTTTGATTAAATTTCTGAGCTTTGTGCAGCACAGATTTGTCGCCCCTGTAACACCTATTCTTTTTTCTACTTTTCAGTTGGCATGACAAAGCAATGCTATTTGAACATTATCACTGGAAGAAAGCAATAGAGAAGAAGCAACCATATCAATTTAAGGTAAAACACACATCGATCTGTTTTTGTATTGGACTCGAGTCTTTGATCAATATTTGAAGTACGCCGATTTTGTTCAGTGTTGTAAAAAGCGGGAATCGGACTTAATCGGTAGAGGCACTGTCCATGGATTAATCGGGTATTTGGGGATTAATCGGGGATTAATCGGGTATTTGGGGATTAATCGGGGATTAATCGGGTATTTGGGGATTAATCGGAATGATTAATCGAATAATCGGATTATTAATCAGTTCGGTAACCCATGGAACAGGGATTAATCGTGATTAATCACCGATTTTTAGAACAGAGATTTTGTTTTCAATTGATCAGCGCAACTCACTGTTGTGATTTTTTTTTTTTTTTTTTTCAGTGGAACCAGCAGAGCAGAGCATTCAGGGACTCATACTACTACAACTGGCCTGTATACTTTCCTTAGGGTGCTTATCTGGATTTGCTATTTGCATTGTTTCCTTTGGATTTCCAGACATTATAGCTTGAAACAAACTTGTTACAGTTTAATCCATGTTTGTTAGCTAAACAATACATTCAGTTTCAAGTTTATTATGATGCATTGTCCTATTTGAGGCAAGTCTTCAAATACGTTACGCCTCTCATGCGTGCAGACAGTTTGAGAATAAGTACTCTTTGGCTTTGCTGCACTTCTAAATGATCAAATTAACTGCCAAACGCACACCCCTTTCCAGAATATTAAGAAGCTTTTGGTACAGCTCGTGAAGCTTGTGGTGTTTACGTTAAGAATTTGTGCTACCAGCTTTCACAGTGGTAGCAAAAGAAAGCATTTATATTGTTTAATAGAATAATAATAAATATTTTAATGAAAGTTGTATGTGTATAAGTTTTGGGCTTTAATTAATTAAATGTGTATATTTTTTCAGAAAACACGAATTATTGATTCTACTTGGTTTGCTGAATTAATTTAATTTTCAAAAAAATTTACCTGAAATCATTGCAAATAAAAAAAAATGGAGAAGGCTACCTTATGAATAAATTATTGCTGTTGAAAGAAAAAAAAATTGGCAAATGAAGATAAAGCACGCGCCGGTGGGCAGATTGGATTTCAAACAATGATGATAACGATCCATCCTATCCAAACAAAAACTTATATAAAAATCAATGCAGTATGAGCAGACAGTGTATGATACATGCAAAGGTTAATCTGAGTGTATTAAAGGGAGGTTGAGAGGTTGCTAGCAAGTAAGTAGTAATGGTGGGGTTTCTTGTACAATTCCCTTGTTCTATTCCAGCTTTCAGATCATCTTCAGTCAATTATCCTGCTGTTGCTTGTGCTGATCCAGACCATTCATCAACAACCCAACAACATTTCACCAAATGGGTTGCTGCTTTTCCATCCAGGTCGTTGAATTTTGCACTTTCTACCACTCTTGCTATTTCTTTATCTCTCACAGGTTAGTTTCTTACTATTAACTCAATTTCGTCAACTATGTCTTACTTATCTTTATTAATTATCTTTTCGATATTATTGTATGATCATAAAAGAAAGGTTTAGTGGATATGATGGTTTTGAAGGTGTACACTATCAATATGCTTTTAGCGCACTGAATGAACCCAAATAAACAGTAATTTGTGTCTTGATTCTCTTGTACAAGGGCCTGTTTTAAGGCTTAAATTGCAAGATAGGTTGTAATATCTCCTGTGTGCCCAAGTCCAACAATCAGCATTCATGGTTATCTTGATAATACTGTTTTATTAAGTAATTACTGTGGCCATTTTCTCATTTTTGATATAAAAGCATCGAATTTTTCTTCTGAAGTACCTCCTTTAGATGAAACTATGTATTTGTTTCTGGTCTGCAGAGGATTGTTTGTTGATTATTTGTTACTGGCACTATGCCTCCACTGAGGTTCAAACCCTCAACCTCATATTACAAAGAGATTAGGGGTTTCCTAAGTGCTTTGGCTTTAAGGCTTAGGGCAGAATTATATTTCTTGTTCTGCAACTATTTTCAGAAACTAATATAAATGAAAATCTTGAGTTAGTTTCTTACAAGCCTATGAGACTGCAGGAGTTGGATTTGCTGAGGCAAAAGTTGGGGTTAACAAGCCAGAATTGCTCCCTAAAGACTTCACCCCAGTTATTGATGTTGCTGGTTTCCTCTCTGAAGGACAGGTATGAATCTTTGGCATGATTTGCTTATTATCTGCAGACTGCAGTCTGAACTCTCAAGTAACGACTCTATTTATATTTGGATTACTTTTGTTTTTCTTTTTTGGATTCGTTGTAAATTTCAAAAGCATAGTCTATAGTATATCAGGTTTATAGGTTGGGTGTTATCTACTTGCAGTCATTATATTACAGTAATGCGTTATGCATCGGTCCACAGAGCATAAAAGTTTCATTTTATTTTAGCTCATAAATTTCCATACCTATTGATCCCTCAAGTCTATTTCTAGGTGGCTCAGAAAGCATAGATGAATAGGTTGATTAATTTCTTTATGATAATAAACCAAAGTCCTTGTCTTGTAATTGTAACTTTTTCAGGAAACTATTTCAGCACAAGTTATCCTGGTACTAATTTTGAGCTCGCAGAATATTAAAAACAGCTCATCAGTACTCCATCTTTTGTTCTTGATATCTCCATGTTCTTGATATTTACAACTAAAGATGTTCTTGGGTCTTCACTGTTTTCCTCATAGCTGTGAAGTATATATTTTCTATACGCGGTTGCTTACTCCTTACTCCTTCGTGGGTTATATTGCAAACATTCTATGAGCGTGATCTTTTGTTGTCTGCATTATTAGTCTATTTTACTCATAGTCATAGTGATGCAATAATAGTACCCATTTGTCTGAGCTTATAAATAAAAAATTTACTTCTTGATAATGCCTGTCCTATGATATGGTCCATCTTAATTGCATGTCAATGTTGGAATAATGTTTATAGCAATTAAGTAATGGCAGGAAAACAGAATTGCACAGGAGATTACTGCTATTGAGAAGGACACTGGTTTCAAGTTGAGAGTTCTTGCTCAGAATTATCCTGATACCCCTGGTATATTTCCACAGTGAATTGTCAAGAAATCCTGTCTTTAACAGAATTTCTTCAACTCTATCTGTTACAATTAGTTCTGCAGAATTGTTCATAATAGATTTTTCTGTTCTCTTCAGGGTTAGCAATCAAAGACTATTGGCAAGTTGATGACAGAACTATCGTTTTTGTAGCTGACCCTACATTTGGTAAATAACTGACATATGACACGTAAACTTCACGTTTGTTTCCCTCTCAATTTTGTGATTGACCGTGGTGATTTTTGCTCTATATTTTTATATACAATCTATTACAAATGCACATCCTTTTATTCTCAGGCAACATACTGAACTTTAATGTGGGAGATTTGGTCGATCTAGACATACCACGAAGCTTCTGGAGTCGCTTGGCTGGAAAGTATGGAAACATGTTTTATTGGAAGGAGAAGGTAAAACCTTTAGTACTTTTTATCAGCCATTTTCTTCTTTTTTATTAAGTTCTGTATATTAGATGGCTATTTCTTACAAAACCTTAGGCGAAGGGCCACTAGGAGGATCTTATACTTTAACACTTCCCCTCAATCAAAAGCCTCTGTTTTGGAGCGATATTGCATCGCTAAAAACCCATCTTTTGGGGGCAATATTTGACCTCAGGGTCCGAAATGATCTTGGGGAATACTGAGGGTATAGATAGGACTTCGGTATACCTGAAGTCTGATTCTAGATGACAATCCCTACCAAAACCTTAATGTGCATTTATGAATTATTGTTATCATAAAATTATGTGTTGATGCAGGGTGAAGATGCATCTATTGAAGCAGCTGTCATGGCAATATCAAATTGCTTAAGAGAACCAGTGGGACCAAACAATTGTTCAGAGATAAAATAAGGTGCAACTGCAGTAGTTTATGTAATTACATCAGTAACTGTTTCTGTACTGAAGTTCATTTCATGCACCAGTTGCGTTATAAAATTAAGAAGACATATAATACACCTGTATTTAAGAAGATATATAATACAACAGCAAAATAAATTTTGACAATTATAGAGTCGAAGAGTGTTGTTTCTTCTCTTCCTTTGATGATCCTATCTTCAGTTGCTAGCTCTCGAACCTCAAAGTTGCTCATTGTCGTCGTTGTGGTAAGAGGAAAAGAACAAAAAAATACAGAAGGTAAGCAGACAAGTGAACAGACGATCAATCAATTTTTTTAGAGATTCTGTTGATATGGAATTTGGTCTTGCTCATTTACGATTGGAAGGAGCTATTTGACCTAATGGAAAGGGAGGTCGTTGAGTATATGCATGTATGGTCACATTTGGTTACAACCTCTTAAAATGTAAACTCTACAAGACTAAATATACACACAATTCATTACACAGATGCTATTTACCTGGTTTGTAATTTGTAGTCTAAAATGGTTGTATTTATGCATTAGCCATATGTGTATGAACTGATACTAACAGCAAGTAGAAGTTATGTGCATAGCTATCCCGAAAATATTCTGTACAATAATAAATATATGGTTGCTCCTTCAAACTACGCTATGAGAAATCCAAAAATATCCCCGCTCCACAACATATATTGCTCCATATGCCATGCTTTTCATTATGTATCCAGTGATGGAACCAGGTAGTACTAGCTTAGGCTGAAGCCCTGGCTGGTCTTAATGAGTTAAAAAATCATCATGCAGTATTTAAACATCCCCCCTGCTGCGCGTCTTTCAGCGTCTTTCAGAGTTCTGGTCTTGCCACTTTTAATGTATATATTGATGGCTGATTATAGATTCATAGAGAAAACTAGGAAGGTTAAATTGTTTCTGGGCCTAAATATCCTCTGATTAGTTAACCTATCTGCCAAGTGAAAGCCACAGAATAACTGAGGCTCAACCAAGATTCTGATTTTTAAGGAACAAGGTGATATGAATTAAGGTCACTATTCTGATTCGAAGTTTAGCTGTAACATGTTAGTATACATATGTATATAGTGGCAGTCTAATGAAGGAATTTGTTGTGATTTTCCTGTGAATAATCAGAATTTGTTTTAATCTTTTATATACATGAACAATTGATTGCTAATTTACAGAAGAATTAATATCGTTCTCCTAGTAAATAATTATCACACAACTATAATGAATAACATAAGCTGGACTGTACACCAGTGCCCGACATCATCCTACTAGATCTGCTTACTGTCTTGTAGGATCTTCTCTAGTTCCTCAGCCTTACAAGGGATCTTGAGAACACCTTTCTGTTGGAATCCATATTCCTCTTCAGCTTGTTCCAATAGCCTCAAAAATGCAGCAGTGGTTAAGCAGCGCAGATTGATGACAAATCTTTTTGGCACCTCACCCTTTGTTGCAAAAACAGCAAAATGACCTTCCTTTACATCATGAGGCAGCTTCTCTTTTTTGTTAACTTCTTTGTCAATGTCGCTATTGTGTAGGTTTAAACTCCTTTGCAGCAATTTGATGAAAAGCTTAAACATCGCCAACTGAGTATTCTTATATTTAGGCATCATAATGTATGTGAATTGTTCTCTCTTCTTTTCCTTCTTTTTTCGTTTTGCTGTTGTTGCTGCTGCTTCTTCCCGAAGAGCTTAGTAGGGGATTTTATACGTAGCTGCTTAGCTTAGGAGGTGGAAACAGATGAAATTTCTAAGATGGTCATGGGTCCATTGTATTTCTTGAAAGTCCTTGCCATTAATTGCATCATTGCAAGGTAATTTCCTTTTACTAAATACGTTGATGCATTGGGAACCTTGAAAAGACAGTACATTGGTACAAGGTTGCGCCGCCCAATCTGTAAATCCGTACTCTTAAGTTGAAAATTCAAGAGCGGTGGTCAGTAGCTTAGGATTAGGGAAGCTAATAGATAAGCTCTGAACTAGCAGGAAACAAGACACATGGGTATTGTCTGCTACCTACAAGGCCACAACTATCAGTGTTATGTAATTGTCGACTGTTGATGGTTCTGCAATTTTTGGAATTAGTTGTTAGCGAGTAATGAAATGAATTTGTTGCGAAATTTGATTGACGCGAAGATTGCACATTTATTAACTACAGTATTTGGTGCAATTTGAACAGGGAGTTTGGTACATGTTGAGTTTGTTAAACATTTTGTGTGTGGTCCGTTCAGGTTGGTAGAGTTTGTTAGGTTTTGTGTGGTGCGTTTAGGTTGGTAGAGTTTGCAGCATTGTAGTATGTATGCGTGATGCAGCTAGCGATGCTGTGGCCAGAAATGAAAATATAACAAAGCTAGGTCTGAAATCATTCGTACTAAACAGGAAACACGGCATATGTTTTATTAGAATCTGATTATCTTCTTCTTCTACTACTTGAAATACTCCACTTCACTTGCAAAGGGTGTCAAATAATGTCAGCCCAATGAATTAGAGGACGTGTATCTTGGGTAAACTTCAAAGTGGTGGCCATATTTTACACTCATTTTCAAAAAAGTGACCAGACTTTCAATTTTGCAAAATGGTGGCTAGACTTGCCTTTTTCCTTTCAAAAAGGTGGCTGCAGGCGATTTTCAGCTTTTTGGGAGGGGTAAAATGGGAAAAAAATGTTAGAGATCCCAAAAATTGTCCACAAAAATTCCCAAATTAATATATGTCACCATATGATTGGTTATATTCGTAATAATAATAATAATGCCCCTCATGTATGCACATCAATTCACCAAAAAATCCACAAATATGAGTTGTCAAGATTTAATTAGTCAATTTATGTGCATGCATGGGGGCATTATTATTATTATTACGAATATAAACAATCATATGGTGACACATATTAATTTGGGGATTTTTTGGTTAATTTTTGGGGTTTTTAGCATTTTTTTAATAGTAAAATAACATATTTTCCCATTTTACCCCTGCCAAAAAAGCTGAAAATCATCTCCAGCCACTTTTTTGAAAGGAAAAAGGTAAGTCTTGCCACAATTTTGCAAAATTGAAAGTCTGATCACTTTTTTGAAAATGAATGTAAAATTTGGTCATTTTTTTGCAATTAACTCTTCAATTAGAGGCCTAGATAACAACAGCAAGAGTTACTTGACTTGAATCATCCCACCCCACATAATTAGTACAGTAGTAGTTATTTCTGTTCTAGCAATGTTCTAGGAGTATTAATTATATCAACTTATCGTGGCATATGCTTTTCAAAACAATGTTATCAATGAGGTTGAATCCTCGTATATTTTTGGGTTTTTTTCAAATATGTTCTATTTGAATAAGCCATTTATGAATATGTCCCATTATTAATTGTAATTAGGTAACAAAATCGCGCTACGCGCGGTACGAAAATATTTTTAAAAATTATACACATAACATTATTGTTTGTTAAATTTTATTATTTGAAAGTTAATATGATAAATTAAAAATTATGTGAAATGTAATTAAATTTGAATGTTTAAAAATTAAAGAGAAAAGAATTAGGTGAAAAAAAACATGTTTCAGTTAAAGAGAAAAATGGGCCTGAGGAAGACCTCAGGTAACTCCCCTGAGGTTATATCCATTTCCCATATAAGTTTAATGGCATTTTTGTAAATACTAATGACTCATCCTGAATTTACAAATCTACACTCCTGCATTCATTATATCCTATATATAATTAGCGTAAGGGAGTTTGGGTGGTCTGGTCGTCAGGGATAAAAAGAGAAAGAATAATCAAGAGTGAAACACGGAGTCTACAAGACAAATAAACAAAAAGAATGAACAAATAATCTTAATCTTCAACAAATATTAAAAAAACAAATGTAAATTGTTTTACATTACCTCATCAAAAATAGGATCATCATAATCTTACTCGAAGTGGTTAGACATGGAATCAAGTACACAAACCAATCATATAAAATTACCAAATATAAAAAAATAAATAATCTTAATCTTCAGCAAATATAAAAAAAATGTAAATTGTTTTATTGATATTTTAAAATTGTAAATGCAATTTATAAAAAAAACATGAACAAAAATGACAAATATAAATAAACAAATGTAAATTGTTTTATCGATATTTTAAAATTGAAAATGCAATCTACAAAAAAAACAAAAACAAAAATGCATAAAAATGCAATCTATAATTATAACAAATATACATATTGTCAATAAATAGTGTATCTATAAAACAAATATACATATTGTCAGTAAATAGTTTATTTATAAAAATATACATATCTATATATTCTAAATTAGTGGATAGCCCTTACCTAAGGTTTGGTATCCATATTTAGGCTTGGACAAAATTTTGTATTGATTTTGACCCACTGGATAATCCATTTTTAGGTTTGGTATCCATATTACGTTTGGGAAAGATCCAAATTCAGTATTTGATCCATTGTTAATTAAAGAAAGTTTGTATAGAAATTTAAATACTATTAATATATTCTCTTAATATTTATGGTAAGATTATTAATGAAAATTTGAATAAATCTTTTAATTTTGGTAAGCTTATTTATACATATTATCACATAATAACAAATATAGAAAATTTAAATAATTTTATCTTTGATTGCATTTGTTATAATATATAAAATAATATTTTATTAATATTATTTCTTTCAATATTATTTTATTTGATCTTAAATATAAAGTTATTTTCTTTATTTAATCGTTATTATTATATATCATAATTATTATAAAATTTAAATTTAAACTAACGCATGCGTAGCACGGGCTATAATCTAATATTAAATAAATACGTAAATAAATCAAATTAAAATTATTGCCTACCATTTTAAACAATCCCCATCACCCCATGTACCAAAACCCTAAAATACAAATCATGACAAATCACAAATTATTTTCTTGCCAAAAATTATTTCCTTGATAATACAAGCCAAAAATTATTTTCTTGATAATATAAAAAATTGTTAACAAATGATTTTGATTGGTTATAATTATAATGGGCCCGCCAGGGTCATCCAATTAAAATATTCCAAAATGCCAAATAATTATTTCCTTCACAAAACACAAATTATTTTCTTGCCAAACATTATTTCCTTTCTAACAATTGTCAATTTTTCTTGGCAGTTGTTATTGTTAATGCCAAAATAATTTGTTATAATTATAATGGGCCCTCTAGGGCCATCCAATTAAAACATTCTTGCCAAAAAAAAATTCCTTGACAAAACATGAATTATTTTTTTTCCAAAAATTATTTCCTTTCTAACAATTGTCAATTATAATTATAATGGGCCCGCCAGGTCTATCCAATTAAAACATTCTTGCCAAAAATTATTTCCTTCCACAAATTTTAAATTATTTTAAATTTTGTTTAATGATAACAAATTACTTAAATAAATTATTTTAATTTATTTAAACTAAATAAGCAATTTATTTTAATGATTTTGTTTAATTTTGTGAAAAATTATTTTGTTTAATGATGTGTGTCATTTTTCTTGACAGTTCAATAGTTGACTACCAATTTCATTATCCAAATTCTTTTTTTAAAAATAACTATTTTCTTCACAAAACACAAATTATTTTCTTGCCAAACATTATTTCCTTTCTAACAATTGTCAATTTTTCTTGGCAGTTGTTATTATTACATGCAAAATAATTGGTTATAATTATAATGGGCCCGCCAGGGCCAACCAATTAAAACGTTCTTTCAAAAAAAAAAATTCCTTGACAAAACATGAATTATTTTGTTTCCAAAAATTATTTCCTTTCTAACAATTATCAATTATAATTATAATAGGTCCGCGAGGGTCATCCAATTAAAACATTCTTGCCAAAAATTATTTCCTTGCATAAATTTTAAATTATTTTAAATTTTGTTTAATGATAACAAATTACTTAAATAAATTATTTTAATTTAATTAAAATAAATAAACAATTTTATTTTAATGATTTTGTTTAATTTTGTGAAAAATTATTTTGTTTAATGATGTGTGTCATTTTTCTTGGCAGTTCAATAGTTGACTACTAATTTCATTATCCAAATTCTTTTTTTAATTTTTAAAATTTTGATAATATCACTAAATTAAAAATATATTGACATCCGTACTGTTGGATCGTCGATAATTATTAATTAATTTTTAATTACTCCATAGATGACAAAATTGGCATATTCCTAGCTTCAAAGATTTGGCAGAGAGTAATCGGGAAAAAAAAGGAAGAAGAAGAGTTTTTTGCTCCCCATTCTGTGATGTCTTAAAATCTATCCACGTGTTTCTGTGTTGTGCGTGTATGTGACTTTAATGTATTTACTTAAAATTTAACTTTAAATTGAGTGAGAACATACTAACTTCTTTTTTTCCCCGTATTATGATTTAATTGTTTTAATTTATTCTTTTTATCTACTACAGTTATAAAACATGATATAGTTGACACTACTAAAATAATGTTCAATTTTTTGATCTTTCTAAAATTGATTATTGTATTAATAATTTGTTATACTAATTGTAATTTAAAATATCAAAACACCTCATGTTCTTTAAGAAATTAACATATTTAACTATTAAAGTAGGCAACTTTTTAGTACTACTATCATATTTCATTTCTACATTATAAAACTACACATAATTTATTAAAATTTAAAATAAAATTTATTTAAATTATGAACTCCCGTGTGCGAAGCACGGGCATTAAACTAGTTGTCAATAAATAGTGTATCTTCACCAAAAGAAAAAACAAATATACATATTGTCAATAAATAGCGTATCTATAAAAATGCAATCTATAATTATAAAAATGTATTGTCAATAAAACAAACAAAAAATAAACAAAAATAAAAAAACATAAACAAAAATGTAATCTATAAAAAAACATAAACAAATGTAAATTGTTTTATTGATATTTTAAAATTGTGAAGGTACATATTGTTAATAAATAGTGTATCTAAAAAAATGCAATCTATAACTATAAGAATGCTATCTATAAAAAATATAAACAAATATAAATTGTTGTATTGATATTTTAAAATTGTGAAGATACATATTGTTAATAAATATTGTATCTATAAAAATGCAATCTATAAGTACAAAAATTCCTATAATATTTAATAATTTAAAAGTTACAAAAATATTAAATTTCATCAAAAATAAAGTTTAAAGTAAATTATTAAAGAATAAACTAATAAAATATTCATCATCAACTTAATTAATTGTTATTATTATAGAAAAATGGTTGTAGTAGCACAAAACTTACACACAATTAACAAATAAGGATAAAATAACAAAAAACCATAATGAAAAATAAATCACAAATTCATTCTTTATATAAAATAGACAAGTATACAAAGCATATCATCAGAATTTCAGTAAATATGAAACATTAAAATATATTATATTTAAGTTTGACAACAAATATGTTTCTAATATTAACAAACAAGGATAAATTAGCAAAAAATCATAATTAAAAATAAGTCACAAATTCATTCTTTATATATAATAAACAAGTAAACAAAGCATATCATCAGAACTTCAATTTAAAAAATATTTTTTTAAAAAACAGGAATGTACATTTAATTACAAAATAAAAAAAAAAGTTTTTAAAAAAATGTATGGTAAAATGAGATAATAAAAAGGTAATCAAAAAAACCTTTGGCACCAAAATTCAACAAAATAAAATCTACAAAAAAAACGTCAATTCAAAAAAAAAGATCTAAATGTATAAAACTAAAATCAACAATAAAATTCAATATAATGCACTTAAAATAAATATATATTAACAAAAAAAACATAAAAAGATAGTCCAAAATATCTTTAAAAAAAGTACAATTACATTTGTGTTCACAATTACATAATCACATGTACATATATAAAGAATAGTTAAACCAATAATTCCCACATTTATAAAGTATATTATAAATATTCTAATAAAATAGAAAAAACTTCCCAAAAAATATGAAATATTAAAATATATATATGTTAGGCTAAAAATTAAAATATAATTTACAAAAAAAATCGTTTACCAAATAAAAGGGCTTTAAGAAAAAATTATTTTGATAAAAATCATTAAAGTTTCTATTTTTAGGTTTGACAATAAATATGTTTCTAAAATTTAAATTAAAAAATATGCGGACAAATCAACAAATAAACGAATTCTTACTTTGCAAAGAAAAAATTTTAATTAAAAAAAGTGAACATAAATCAATAAATAAACATATTTTAAATTAGAAAACAATCTAAACACCCACAAAATAAATTTATATTAATATCTAAATATAGTACAACATAAAAATCCCAGATTTATCTAAACAAAAACACATAATAAACACCACACATGTGAAAAATATAAAACTAATATGAAAAAATAATCAATATTCAAACAAATTAAAAAAACTTAATACCACACATATTTCCAAAAAAGTTAAAAAAAATTGCCTTAAAAACTATAAAAACACTATAACAAAATATCTAAATTTTTTAAGATAATCGTTAAATTACATAATCAAAAAGATAAAAAAAATTATTACATGAATATAGTACCTATATGTTTCAAATATATCATATGTAATCTTATAAAATAAAAAATCAAAAATAATTATGAAATACTAAAAAACATTTTTGCCTAAATTTTGAAATATAAATTATAAAAAACCATTTACAAGAAAAAAAATAAATGTATACTTACAAACCATATAACATATGTATTTTTATTATTGAAAGTAAAAATAAATTATTCAAAATGCTACAAAACTAATTTCTTAAGGAAATTTTTTTTAATCAAAATTGAACTATATAAAATAGTAATAAAGTTACCCGTGCATCGCACGGGTATAAAACTAGTATTAAAAATACTTATAACCTCAGGTAGCACCCTAAGGTTAACCTCTCTTAAGTTAAATTCTTGAATATTATTAATAATAATAATAATTTTGAAGATATTGACGAACCTATTTTGTCGCATAAAAATGTTTTTTAAATCCATTATTGACAAACATTTGCAAAGTTTGACATTGAATAAGTAAAAATAACATTTGTGAATCTTTTCTATTGTCGATGACATCATAAATGACGTGATTTCTTAATTTGTTATTAAATTATTTGTTAGTAAAATTGATTGTACGATGAAAAGAATTAGAATGTAAATGTGATGAGAGGTATGATTGATTTCACTTGTCGATATATTTGGTTTTATGACGAAAAAACATAATTCAAATGCATATTGTAAGTCATGCTTCATGTTTTTTTGGAATGATCAGACACCCGTATCTCTATATTTAATTAATTTTCCAGAGCATTTTATAAGAACTGTTTTGTTTGTAACATTAAAATTAAATTCATGGACACATCAAAGTGATACTCACATATTCTAATATTCTTTTATTAAATTTTATAATAAATTTGTACATATAATTGTTTTTAAAGCCGATGCTAGTTTTATAACACCCTTACTTAATGCTCAA
This sequence comes from Kitagawia praeruptora, assembly GCA_037693485.1. Lineage (NCBI taxonomy): Eukaryota > Viridiplantae > Streptophyta > Magnoliopsida > Apiales > Apiaceae > Kitagawia > Kitagawia praeruptora. The sequence goes on along the minus strand of CM075348.1, from coordinate 48,406,037 downwards.
AAAATGAGAATTTGTTTAAAATAGCAAAAATCGACTCCTTAAACACCTTTTACTTTTTTCCATACCAAACTACAATGTCAACATAATTCCTATAATAAAAATTTGTAAATATTAAATATAACTAATTAACGATTTTAAACACCGTCTCCCATCTCATAACATAAATGCATGATTAAGTGATTAGTAATAGTATAAGAATGTGTTTAATTAGAATATTAATTTTTCCAACACAAAATAATCAAACAACGAATGGGTAATTTTTTAATTGATTTAATTGACGAAAAAAGGGTCCACTTGATTCAATTTAATCGAGTTGGTCACACCCCGTGTATAATTTGTTCAGGTATAAATGTAAATTCTACGATATTACTTTTATTTAAATTGTGGATGTTAATCGAAAAATATATATACTTATGTATCTTATCATGATTCTCACGATCATTGATTACGAATTTATCGAAAAGTTAAAATCGTCTATTAATTATTGCCAAAAAATTTGCAATGATTTTGAATAAGGATTAGAAATGACGATAAAAATTATTTTATTTTATTGTTTTATCTTAAAATAATGGTATTTTTATATAAATCATTAATATTTTATAACAAAATAATAATAATAATAATGTTCTAATAAAATTGTTAAACTTTTATATTAAATATGAAATAAAGTGTATTTAATATATATTTAATAGGCATAATTAATTATTAATTAAATGCAAGAAAATTATTTTAATAAAAAAATGTGAAAATTCAAGAAAAATATTTTGAAGCTTCTGAGTGCAAGTCTCTCCAGTTTCCTGCTATTATAATAAATTTTTATATAAAAGTACTGTAATAGATATATTAATTTCTATTATTCTTAAAAATTGATTGGTCTCTTATGAATTTTCTATTAAAAATTAATTAAAAAATAATTTACTTAAATTATTAATTGAAAAAATATGTTCATTATATATATCTAAAATTTTGATAATCTTAAAAACATCACAAACATATAAAAATAAAAATTACAATATGAACGTAATATTTACAATGAAAAGTTACAAATATTGAATACAACTTAATAACGTTTTTTAAAAATCGACACTCATCTCATAATATACATGTTCAATAATAGTTTAAGAATTTATTTAATTTGAATATTAATTTATTTTGACACAATATAATGAAATGGGCATATAATTTTTTTATCAATTTAATCTTCCGATAAAATGGTTGAGTTTGTTCAATTTAATTAGTTTGGTCATAACTCATGTGTGTATGCGCATGATTTGTTTACAAAGTTCAGATATTAAGTAAGGATCCATGTACTTCCATAATTTACTACGATTGCACAATCATTGATAATAAAGATTATTTGAGAAGTTGGTTAATAATGTTTTTTAAAACCGACAGCCCTCTCATAATATACATATTCAATAATAGTATAAGAATTTGTTTAATTACAATAAATAATTATTTCAACAAAATATAACGAAACAATGGGTGTATCCGATAAATGACTGGATTTGTTAAATTTAATCGATTTGATCATAACTCATGTATTATTTATTCATGTGCAAAATTGAAAATCTATCTGTACTGTTTGTATACAATTCCAGATATTAAATAAATATCTTGTACTTCCATAATTTATTACGATTTTCACAATTATTGATAATAAAAATTTGCTTGAAAAGTTAAGGTCGTGTACCCTATAATCATCCGAAAAGAAATTATAGTGATCTTGAATAGGGAATAAAAAATAACACAATATAAACAATTGTTATTCGTCATTTTAACTAAAAATAAACATAACTATATATAATTAATATTAATATTGAAAAAATAACTATAATGTTCAACTAAAGTTTGCTAATTTTTAAACAAATTAAATAGAGTAAATTTAATATATGTTTAATAGGTGTAATTAATGACTAATTAAAATGTCATTAATAGCTATTTAATGCAAGAAAAGAATTTTAATAAAAAAAAATCAAAAATACGAAAATTGAAGAAAAATACTTTGAACTGTTCTGGTGCATTTCCGATCTCCAGGCATTATAATATATATAGATTATAAATATATCCCTTTTATTAATATGTCCCATTTTTAATTGTAATCATGATCAACTTACTAACTATACATTATTAAAATACATTTTGTCCTCTACTTATTTATTTTTAATTTTTATCATTAATTTGGATGTTCCAAGCAAAGTTCTGGGGCACTAGACTAGTTTCAGGTTTCACAAATTAAACATTTGTAATTATCAACAATTCGTTGCACTTCAATTATAATTATTTAGAGATTAAACATTGTGTACGTCTATTTAAAAAAAAACCAAACCAAACATACCCAGTATATCCCGCACAGAGCAGGGTCTGGGGAGGGTGAGATGTAAGCAGACCATGCCCCTACTTCTTACGGTAGGGAGGCTGTTTCCGTGAAGACCCCCAGCTTAGTGCACAACAGAAAAATAGTGTGTGATATTTACAAAGGCTTAATAAATTTTGGTAAAGATCGCAGTCATACCTGAGCCCATGGGACTTACCTACGTGGGGGTTGTCCACTCCGTTCTCGAAACACTCTGGTCTAGGATGTCTCCTCACACAGATCCCTGCGCCCATGGCTTTGGACACACTACGATGACACCTGGCCAAGCTCCCTGCACTGCAAAACCAGAAAACAAAAGAAAAAAAACAACAGCACCAAGACAAAAAACAGAAAAAACAGAGAAAAGAGAACGAAAAGACAAACTTCTAAGATAAAGCTAACCGAGATAACTCAACTCTGAGGCTCTCAACAACATAACCGCTCCCTAAAAGAGAATCCACCACTCTGATCTTGCGTCTCCAAGCGCACCTAACAGCGGTCATGGTCTCATTTAAGTTCAAGGCCTTCAAATCAAACCTAAGCTGCTCTTTCCATGACCTCCTCGGTCTGCCTCTCCTCCTCACCCCATCAACCGAAAGACTCTCGACCCTCCTCACCGGGGCTTCCGGCAGCCTCCTACGGACGTGGCCGAACCATCTCAACCTCCATTCCCTAACTTTCTCAGAAAGAGGCGCCACCTCCAACTCGCTCCTGAAAACCACATTCGGGATTTTTTCTAACATCGTGCGGCCACAGGACCACCGCAACATCCTCATTTCAGCTGCTTCCAACTTGTTCTCGAGGGCCTTCTTCGCCGCCCAACACTCCGAACCATATAACATCGCAGGACGGATTGCCGTTCTATAGAACTTCACTTTCAACTTTAACGGGACTTTCTTATCGCACATCACCCCTGACGCTGCCCTCCACCTTAGCCACCCCGCCTTGATACGATGTGTGACATCATCTTCAATCTCACCTTCCTTCTTTTGGATGATCGAACCCAAATACTTGAACTTATCCGTACGGGGGACGATCTGATCTTCCATCCTGACCTCCACCCCTTCCTCGTTGACCTCACCACTGAAGTTACACCAGAGATATTCTGTTTTAGACCTGCTCACACGCAAGCCTTGGGGCTCCAAAGTGGATTTCCATAACTCCAAGTTCTCGTTCACCTCCCCCCTCGATTCCGCCACTAGCACGATATCATCGGCGAAGATCATGCACCAAGGGACGACATCTTGAATCCCTCTCGACATGACATCCAGGATAAGGGCGAAAAGAAGATGACTAAGGGCCGACCCCTGGTGTAGCCCAATCTCAACAGGGAAGTAACGTGCGTCACCAACTGGTGTCCGGACGCAGGAACTAGCTTGAGCGTACATGTCTTGAATCGCCCTGACGTACGCCGACGACACTCTCCTCTCCTGAAGGCTCTTCCAAATAGCTTCACGGGGGATGCTATCATACGCCTTCTCAAGATCGATGAACACCATATGGAGGTCTTTACGACGCTCTCTGAACTTCTCCATAAGGCGTCTGACGAGATGAATGGCCTCGGTCGTCGACCTCCCAGGCATAAAACCAAATTGGTTCTTTGAGATTTCAACCTCTCTTCTAATCCGAAATTCAACCACTCTCTCCCAAAGTTTCATAGTATGACTGAGTAATTTAATTCCCCGATAGTTACTACAGTTCTGAGCATCGCCTTTATACTGGTACAAATACGTAAAAGCTCTCCCAGCTTTCATTGATCCTAGAGTATGTGTAAGAACCTGTATTTTTATTTGTGGTAATATATTTTTAATCGTGGATTTATAAGACGAGTTGATATTTTTATATTTACCGTTAAATGGATTTACGAGAAGAATTAAACGTTCTCGTATTTTGGAGTTGTTATATTACTTAAATTTATTGATAAGTGGATATACGTGTTAATTGGTTAAAAGAGTCTTTTATATGCTTTAGATGTATTATGTGTTGTTTTAAAATGATCGTTTCGCTTTTTCGAAAAATACAGTGGTGAAAACGTTTTTTCGGTGGGCCGCAGGCCCGAAACCCTATTTTCTGCGTTTTTAGAACTCCGTAACTTCAAATTGGTTCGAACAAGTTTTAATTGACTTGTTATTTAAGTTATAATTTATTTCCAGAGTTTTGAAATCGCTCGAATTCGAATCGTTTCGTTTGGAGCAAAACTCGTCATTCGTTCGACGTATAGAAAGGCTGTTATTCGACAATTAACGGAGCAGACAGCACGCCAGACAAGAATCACTATTCCAAAAAGTTAAAGTTTGCTTTTCAATTATTTCCTCCAGCTTTTCCAGATTTGTCTCAGCACACCATCTGATCAATCATTCATTTTTATCTTAAAAATTCAAAATGCTCTCCAAAAATAATTCAACATAAACATTCATCAATTCAATCTTCAATTTGGAGGCTTTCCCGGAATCGAAATTCAACGTTCTTGGGCTCAAATTAAAGGTATGAAAATCTAGTTTCTAAATATGTGCCCAGAATTCGTGGGGGATCATTATTTGATTTTATATGATTTTTACAAAATTCGAATTTAAAGATTCAAAATTATGATTTTTCGTAAACTTGATTGTTTATGTGATTTGATGATTCCATGTTGTAGATAATTTTCTCCTGATCAGTTTGGTATATCATATGTTGATTTTTGAGTTCCATATCAAGTAGAAATCGAGGTTTGATTGTTTTGTTCTTCGTGTTCTTCGTGTTCTTCGTGTTCTTCGTGTTCTTGAGAATCAAACCAACAATTGGAGGTGTTATCGGAGTCCGATTTTGACGATCTTACAGTCGAATCGAAGCTCACATCATCTAGTTTCTAAATATGTGCCCAGAATTCGTGGGGGATCATTATTTGATTTTATATGATTTTTACAAAATTCGAATTTAAAGATTCAAAATTATGATTTTTCGTAAACTTGATTGTTTATGTGATTTGATGATTCCATGTTGTAGATAATTTTCTCCTGATCAGTTTGGTATATCATATGTTGATTTTTGAGTTCCATATCAAGTAGAAATCGAGGTTTGATTGTTTTGTTCTTCGTGTTCTTCGTGTTCTTCGTGTTCTTCGTGTTCTTCGTGTTCTTCGTGTTCTTGAGAATCAAACCAACAATTGGAGGTGTTATCGGAGTCCGATTTCGACGATCTTACAGTCGAATCGAAGCTCACATCATCTAGTTTCCTAATATGCAATCCATTTCATCAAATGATCAATTTTCAATTTTATATGAATTTGTAAAGAAATCTGCCGAATTTTCCGACCACCTTGCCGGATTTTGGTTGTGTTTTTGCTGTTTCCGTTGGCACGGTTGGGTTCGTCTTCAAATTTTGCTCAAAATGCATATATTACACGCTTGATTTGGTTAAGTTATGTGTAAGTTATGGTCGCCGGAAGATTTGGCGGTCACCGAAAAAAATTTTCAGATTTCCGGCGAACCTCCATTAAAGCTGGTCACCGAGCTTTTACCGATTGATACCTACACTATTGAAGATGATGAAGTTGGAATACTGTAGTTTCAAGATTCACACTTTGGTCCCTGATTTTTAAAATCTGTTTTCAAATAAATTAAATCCGAAAATCATTTTTATAAATGATTTTTAATTTGAAAAATTATTTATAAATTCGAAAAATGATTTAATTTTTTTCTTTCTAAATTTCAGAATAATAGTTCCGGAAAGGTTTTATTTTAAATTTGGATTTTTTTTATTATTTTATTTAATTAATGATATTACAAAACATTTCTTAAATTGTTTTTAATTAGAATTAATTACTTTTAATTATGTTAAATAATTTTAAATAATATTTAATTGATTTAATTATTTAATAAATGATTTTATTTATTAAATAATTTTATTAATTAATTATTTATTTATTTAATTGATATAATTGAGGATATTAATTCCAAATTAGCCCGTTTTGAGTTTTAAATGCTTTAAAAATATTAGAAAAATCCCAAAAATTATGAAAGGTGTTTTAAAAATATTTCGAAGCGAGATTTAATTTACGATGAGGTTTTGAAATGTTTTAAAAATATTTGTATAGTTCAATTAATTGATTACGGGATCTGAATGTGTCCGTTAGGGCAATATAAATGTTACATGCTAAATGAATTATGTAAATTATGTGAATTACGTGAAATACGTGGATTGAATAGTGGGATGTATTAGTATTTGATTAGAGACATTTATTATAGAGTCGAGTCAGAGGAGCAAAGGAAAAGCTAAAGCAGAAGGTTACGAGAATATTTAGACGGACTTGACCTTATTATCAGGCAAGTATTTTTCTACCACTTGTTATCCTATTAAATATACAAATGCTATGCCATGTATCCCTTTAAATTATTGTTCAAGAAATCATTCTTAAATTATTCACAACATGAATCCATTGAATTATTCTTATCAACTTTGACGAGATTCATTTAAATTATCATTGACGATTCATTTCAACCTTTTTAGGCATTCGCTCTAGTCGATGCCTTATTACTCTTGATTAATTATTATTACCCAGATGGTGGCGTTCGACTTCGTCGACGCCTATAATATCGTTGCATTCGATTTACCCATTTCTTGTATCGATCTAGACAACACTTATTGTTATTATTGTTGATTCTTCATTATCACCCCATTGTTGTATCGAACTCATCGATACTAGATGTTCTACAATTTGTTATCGTACATTCACTTTGAGTTGTTTTCCTGGAACGTGAACTTCCAGTGATTGTTGTGATTGAGGTTGTCAATCTTCCGACACCTAATTATGATTTAAAGGTTGTCAATTGTACCGACACCTGAACGTAAGGTTAGAATTGGTGGATTTATATAAAACTTGACCTTAATTGGTCTGACCATATATTGGTCGATGTGTAAGGCCTTTCAGTGCCTTGGATCCGATGAGGACTTTGCTTTGTGCACTGTCCGGGTTAGAGCGTGACTGATCAGCATGCCTAACTTTGTTTTTAAAATTATGAGATGGACCAGTTCTAACATTCTGAGTATTTGACTCTAGTTGATGTTGAGCCACTTTCTTATGGCATTATTGATCGTCGGAACTTATCCGAATTTATCTGTTCATATCACTGAACTTGATTCACCTTTCAGATATTCCAGTATAGCTTGTAGTTAATACCTGGAACGATTAAAAGTTTATTATTTATTTATACATTGAAGGATATTCTTGTTGAGCTTTCTAGCTCACCTTGCAATGTAATGTTTCTTTTCCAGTTAAGATCGAGGATGTTTAGACCTAGTGGCTCGGCAGTCAGGGGAGTGAGGTTTGATGATTGAGAGTGCAGCTGGTTTAATTTCGTGTATTGTTGTAATAAATGGATTGGATAGACTAGACATTTAAGATCTATCAGATTGTATTAAATTATATTTGAGGTTTGTAATAGTAATTAGCAGTGTTTGTTTCATACTTTAGCCTGTGCTCGTATCTTGGATGAGGGATTGTATTATTATTGTTCCGCATTTCCAGGTTTGTATTGTTTAAGTGAGTTGTGAGCCCGGATCTGTATCCCGGATCTGCGAGGCGTCACAGTTGGTATCAGAGCCACAGGTTAAGGTCCCTGAAACAGTAGGAAGTAGAGTCTAGATTAAGAAACGAGTTGCAATAGTTAGGAGTACGTATTAGATGTTAAGTAGAGCGATTTGAGATAGGATTCACCTTAGGTTAGTAAGATGAGTATTGCGATGTTATAGGGTCTTTCGATGTATCACGCGAGTAGAAGTTCGATGCATCCAAATATCTGACTGGGAGCAAGGCGTTAGAGATGTCATGAACGTTATAGAGAATGCGAAAGTACTATGAACGAGTTACGAAAGTAATTATTGGCACGGATTAGAAGTAAGGGCGTGGCTGGATACTAGCCATTTTTATATAGTTTGATTGTTGTACTGTTGACTAGCGGATAGCAGTTTTCATTATGATTGGATTTCATTTTCTTTCCATTGAAGCGATTTTACGCTTGTACCAATTAGGTATAAAAGATGTTGATCAGTTATAGATAATCATTTTCTTTATTCACTTATCAGTTTCACATACCTTGATTTAGTCGATGATTATTTCCACGACATTGTGCACACCATTTTTATCTCTGGTCATATCTTTATATTACATTTTTCCATCAAACTTTGTATAGCAACCCTGAACAACTGTTTTGATTCTATACTCTTGATAGACTTTTGTAAGCCAATTATAACTTGAATTGTTATTGATCAAATTACTTTTCCCTATCAGTTTTTGAGAATGCCTCCAAGAAGAACTCGCCAACTTACTGGTCAACACACCAATCCTGAACAGCGAACCAATTCACCTCCTAGAAATCATATGGACCCTATGTTGGTTCAACTATTGCAAACTTTGACTCAACAGACTGCTACTCTAGCTCAGCAACAACAACAACTACAACAACAATTCGCAGCTCAGCAGCAACAACGGCAGGAACCAACTGTTCCAGTGGTTACCTTCAAGGCCTTTCAAGCAGTAAAACCACCAGAATTCAAGGGGTCAACAGACCCAGTCGATGCTAAGAATTGGTTGAAAGAGATAGAGAAGGCGTTCGCTTTGGTGCAAGTCCCGGAAGATAAACAAACAGAATATGCCAGCTATTTTCTAAAGAATGAAGCCACTCATTGGTGGGAGTCAGTGAGAGCCCTGGAGAATACCGAGGTGGTTACATGGGAGAGGTTTAAGGAGATGTTTTTGGAGAAGTACTTTCCGCTCTTCATGAGCGACAAGATGGAGGTCAAGTTTTTGGAATTGAAACAGGGGAATATGTCAGTTGCTGATTATGAAGCAAGATTTACAGAACTAGCAAGGTTTGTCCCTTCCTATGTGGACACAGAAAGGAAGAAAGCGAAGAGGTTTCAGCAAGGACTAAAGTCCTGGATTCGAACCAAGTTGGCTATATTGGAACTGAACACCTATGCTGCGGTGGTTCAGAAAGCTATGATTGCAGAAGAAGAAAGTGAGCAGTATCAGAAAGAGAAAGAGGGAAAGAAACGAAAATTGGGAGTGGTTGATAACAAGCAGATTCAGGGTGGTTCTCAAAACTATCTTAGTAAAAGACAGGGGTTCCAAGCTGGGAAGAATGTGGGGATGAGGAGACCAGATGGAGGGAATGGAGGTCAAGGCAACCGAACTCAAGGGGTGAACCAATCAGGAGTTAATAGACCATCACTGCCAGATTGCAAGACGTGTGGTAAGAAACATCCTGGTATATGTCACAAGTTAACTGGGAATTGTTTTAAGTGTGGACAGAAAGGGCATTTCTCTAGAGAATGCAAGGTTGGGATTGTGTGTCACAGATGTGGGAAGCCAGGGCATATGATCAAGGACTGTAGAGTACCCCCAGCGAAACTACCAGCTATAGCAAACGCAATGATTCCGGCAATTGAGGCACCTCCAGCGAGGAACATTCAGCCGATTGCCCGAACCTTCAACATGTCTATGAATGAGGCTGTGCAAGAGTCCGATGTTTTGGCAGGTACGCTTCTTGTAAATTCCGTCAATGCCAAGGTGTTAATTGATTCTGGAGCTACGAGGTCTTTTATTTCTTTAGATTTTGTCAGTAAATTGAATTGTGAGATGAGATTGTTAGACGAGGTGTTAGTTATAGAGATAGCTAATTCGGAGCGCATACCCGTCGATCAGGTATGTCCTCGTTGTGATGTTGTAGTTTTAGGGCACTGTTTTTATGCCAACTTAATACCCTTCCAACTAGGAGAATGTGATGTAATCCTAGGGATGGATTGGTTGACCGAGCATAGTGCCCAGATAGATTGTAGAGGTAAGAAATTGACGTTACGATCCCCTGATAATGTAGAGGTTGTTTTCCGCGGTCAGAAACAAACTAGGAAGTTCTTGACTATTGTGCAGACTAAGAGATTACTTAGACAAGGATGTGAAGGCTATTTAGCCTACGTACGAGACACAAAAACAGAGATGCCTAAGTTGGAAGAGATTCCAGTAGTGAATGAGTTTCCAGATGTTTTTCCCGATGAGCTTCCAGGTTTACCTCCAGATCGGGAAATAGAATTTGCGATTGACCTAGCCCCAGGAACTGAACCAGTATCGAAGGCTCCATACAGAATGGCTCCGATAGAGATGAAAGAGTTGGCAGTCCAGTTGCAAGATCTACTGGAAAAAGGAATTATCAGACCCAGCGTATCCCCGTGGGGAGCCCCAGTACTATTTGTTAAAAAGAAGGATGGGAGCATGAGGTTGTGTATTGACTACCGAGAGCTGAATAAATTGACTATTAAGAATAAGTATCCATTGCCAAGGATAGATGATTTGTTTGACCAATTGAAAGGAGCTGTCCACTTTTCGAAGATTGATTTAAGATCGGGTTACCATCAACTAAAGATCAAACCTGAAGATGTACCTAAGACGGCATTCCGAAGTAGGTATGGACATTATGAATTTTTGGTAATGGCTTTTGGACTGACAAATGCACCAGCTGCTTTTATGGACTTGATGAACAGGGTATTTAAGAGATACTTGGATAAATTTATAATTGTATTCATTGATGATATTTTGGTATATTCCAAGACAGAAGAGGAACATAGGGAAAATTTGAGGATAACGTTGAGGATCTTGAGAAAGGAAAGGTTGTTTGCTAAGTTTTCGAAATGTGAATTCTGGCTAAGAGAAGTTCAATTCTTAGGGCATGTGGTAAGCAGTGAAGGGATTAAGGTAGACCCGGCTAAGATTGAGGCTGTACTGAATTGGGAGAGACCAAAGACACCGACAGAGGTCAGGAGTTTTATGGGATTGGCAGGTTATTATCGAAGATTCGTCCAAGACTTTGCGAAGATAGCCACTCCACTAACCAAGTTGACAAGGAAAAGTGAAAAGTTTATTTGGAATGACAAGTGTGAGGAAAGCTTCCAAGAACTGAAAAAGAGATTGGTGACGGCTCCAGTGTTGACATTGCCAGATGAACAAGGAGACTTTGTGATATATAGTGATGCGTCCCATAAAGGACTGGGATGTGTATTGATGCAGCATGACAAGGTGATAGCCTATGCTTCCAGGCAGTTGAAGATACATGAACAGAAATATCCTACCCATGATTTGGAACTAGCAGCCATTGTTTTTGCACTCAAGATTTGGAGACACTATCTATATGGAGAGAAGTGTGAGATTTACACTGACCACAAGAGTTTGAAGTATATTTTCACCCAGAAGGAACTTAACATGAGACAAAGGAGATGGTTGGAACTGATTAAAGACTATGATTGTACCATCAATTATCATTCGGGGAAAGCCAATGTGGTAGCAGATGCCTTGAGTAGGAAGGAAAGATTGAACATGTTTACTATGAACCAAGAATTATTCAGGGAATTTGAGAAATTGGAAATAGAGATTCGTGCCCCAGTTTGTGCAACTGATTTGAATTACGCAATGACATTTCAACCAGAACTGTTGGAGAGGATCAGAAAGTGCCAAGAAGAAATAATGAACCATGATGTGAATGAATTGTCGGGAGAAGAGTTAAGCAGCCAAAAGGACGAGGAAGGAGTCTTAAGATTTTCTTCTAGAATTTGGATTCCTAATGTGGCAGAACTGAAGAATGAAATTTTACAAGAAGCTCATAATTCAAAGTTCTCAATTCACCCCGGGAGTACGAAGATGTACCGAGATCTGAAAGAAAATTTTTGGTGGCCAGACATGAAAAGAGAGATTGCAGAGTGGGTTAGTAAGTGTTACACTTGCCAAAAGGTTAAAGCAGAACATCAGAGGCCGAGTGGATTGTTACAGCCCCTAGAGATTCCTGAATGGAAATGGGAACAGATTGCCATGGATTTTGTGGTGGGATTACCCAGGACGAAAGCTAATCACGACGCCATTTGGGTTATCATTGATAGATTAACTAAGTCGGCACATTTTCTACCGATCAACGAAAGATATACAATGGACAAGTTAGTTCACCTGTACTTGAAAGAGATAGTGATGCGACATGGAGTCCCTGTTTCGATTGTGTCTGATAGAGACCCGAGATTCAATTCCAGATTTTGGCGACAATTTCAAGAAGCTCTGGGAACTAAACTGAACATGAGCACTGCATATCATCCGCAGACTGATGGCCAAAGCGAGCGTACTATTCAAACGATTGAAGACATGTTGAGAGTGTGTGCGATGGACCTTCAGGGTAGTTGGGATGACCATCTGCCTTTGGTGAAGTTCTCTTATAACAACAGCTATCACGCCAGCATTGGAATGCCACCATATGAAGCTTTATACGGACGACGATGTCGATCTCCATTATATTGGGAAGAGGTAGGCGAGAAGAAGATATTGGGAACCGAGCTGATCCAGCAAACCAAGGATAAGGTTGAACTTATACAGAAGAGATTGATAGCTGCACAGGATCGACAACGGAAATACGCTGATCGAGCCAGGAAGGACATAAACTTTGAAGTAGGAGAACCAGTTTTGCTGAAGGTATCTCCGTGGAAAGGGCTAGTGAGATTCGGGAAGAAAGGAAAGCTAAGTCCAAGATTCGTTGGGCCGTTCGAAATCCTGAAGAAAGTTGGGAAAGTTGCTTACGAGTTAGCGCTACCTCCGCATTTACAACATGTTCATAACGTTTTCCATGTGTCAATGTTGAAGAGGTTCTATCCAGATTCAAACCAGGTGATAGAGTCAGAACCAGTCGAGATCCAGCCGGATTTGTCCTACATAGAACTACCGGTAGAGATTTTAGACAGGAAGGAGAAGGTGCTTAGAAATAAGACCATTTCGATAGTAAGAGTTTTGTGGAGAAATCCTAGGGTCGAAGAGTCTACCTGGGAGCTAGAAAGTGAGATGTTAGAGAAGTATCCTCATTTATTCACTTAGTTGATTCTGAGGACAGAATCCTTTTAAGGAGGGAAGATTGTAAGAACCTGTATTTTTATTTGTGGTAATATATTTTTAATCGTGGATTTATAAGACGAGTTGATATTTTTATATTTACCGTTAAATGGATTTACGAGAAGAATTAAACGTTCTCGTATTTTGGAGTTGTTATATTACTTAAATTTATTGATAAGTGGATATACGTGTTAAATGGTTAAAAGAGTCTTTTATATGCTTTAGATGTATTATGTGTTGTTTTAAAATGATCGTTTCGCTTTTTCGAAAAATACAGTGGTGAAAACGTTTTTTCGGTGGGCCGCAGGCCCGAAACCCTATTTTCTGCGTTTTTAGAACTCCGTAACTTCAAATTGGTTCGAACAAGTTTTAATTGACTTGTTATTTAAGTTATAATTTATTTCCAGAGTTTTGAAATCGCTCGAATTCGAATCGTTTCGTTTGGAGCAAAACTCGTCATTCGTTCGACGTATAGAAAGGCTGTTATTCGACAATTAACGGAGCAGACAGCACGCCAGACAAGAATCACTATTCCAAAAAGTTAAAGTTTGCTTTTCAATTATTTCCTCCAGCTTTTCCAGATTTGTCTCAGCACACCATCTGATCAATCATTCATTTTTATCTTAAAAATTCAAAATGCTCTCCAAAAATAATTCAACATAAACATTCATCAATTCAATCTTCAATTTGGAGGCTTTCCCGGAATCGAAATTCAACGTTCTTGGGCTCAAATTAAAGGTATGAAAATCTAGTTTCTAAATATGTGCCCAGAATTCGTGGGGGATCATTATTTGATTTTATATGATTTTTACAAAATTCGAATTTAAAGATTCAAAATTATGATTTTTCGTAAACTTGATTGTTTATGTGATTTGATGATTCCATGTTGTAGATAATTTTCTCCTGATCAGTTTGGTATATCATATGTTGATTTTTGAGTTCCATATCAAGTAGAAATCGAGGTTTGATTGTTTTGTTCTTCGTGTTCTTCGTGTTCTTCGTGTTCTTCGTGTTCTTGAGAATCAAACCAACAATTGGAGGTGTTATCGGAGTCCGATTTTGACGATCTTACAGTCGAATCGAAGCTCACATCATCTAGTTTCTAAATATGTGCCCAGAATTCGTGGGGGATCATTATTTGATTTTATATGATTTTTACAAAATTCGAATTTAAAGATTCAAAATTATGATTTTTCGTAAACTTGATTGTTTATGTGATTTGATGATTCCATGTTGTAGATAATTTTCTCCTGATCAGTTTGGTATATCATATGTTGATTTTTGAGTTCCATATCAAGTAGAAATCGAGGTTTGATTGTTTTGTTCTTCGTGTTCTTCGTGTTCTTCGTGTTCTTCGTGTTCTTCGTGTTCTTCGTGTTCTTGAGAATCAAACCAACAATTGGAGGTGTTATCGGAGTCCGATTTCGACGATCTTACAGTCGAATCGAAGCTCACATCATCTAGTTTCCTAATATGCAATCCATTTCATCAAATGATCAATTTTCAATTTTATATGAATTTGTAAAGAAATCTGCCGAATTTTCCGACCACCTTGCCGGATTTTGGTTGTGTTTTTGCTGTTTCCGTTGGCACGGTTGGGTTCGTCTTCAAATTTTGCTCAAAATGCATATATTACACGCTTGATTTGGTTAAGTTATGTGTAAGTTATGGTCGCCGGAAGATTTGGCGGTCACCGAAAAAAATTTTCAGATTTCCGGCGAACCTCCATTAAAGCTGGTCACCGAGCTTTTACCGATTGATACCTACACTATTGAAGATGATGAAGTTGGAATACTGTAGTTTCAAGATTCACACTTTGGTCCCTGATTTTTAAAATCTGTTTTCAAATAAATTAAATCCGAAAATCATTTTTATAAATGATTTTTAATTTGAAAAATTATTTATAAATTCGAAAAATGATTTAATTTTTTTCTTTCTAAATTTCAGAATAATAGTTCCGGAAAGGTTTTATTTTAAATTTGGATTTTTTTTATTATTTTATTTAATTAATGATATTACAAAACATTTCTTAAATTGTTTTTAATTAGAATTAATTACTTTTAATTATGTTAAATAATTTTAAATAATATTTAATTGATTTAATTATTTAATAAATGATTTTATTTATTAAATAATTTTATTAATTAATTATTTATTTATTTAATTGATATAATTGAGGATATTAATTCCAAATTAGCCCGTTTTGAGTTTTAAATGCTTTAAAAATATTAGAAAAATCCCAAAAATTATGAAAGGTGTTTTAAAAATATTTCGAAGCGAGATTTAATTTACGATGAGGTTTTGAAATGTTTTAAAAATATTTGTATAGTTCAATTAATTGATTACGGGATCTGAATGTGTCCGTTAGGGCAATATAAATGTTACATGCTAAATGAATTATGTAAATTATGTGAATTACGTGAAATACGTGGATTGAATAGTGGGATGTATTAGTATTTGATTAGAGACATTTATTATAGAGTCGAGTCAGAGGAGCAAAGGAAAAGCTAAAGCAGAAGGTTACGAGAATATTTAGACGGACTTGACCTTATTATCAGGCAAGTATTTTTCTACCACTTGTTATCCTATTAAATATACAAATGCTATGCCATGTATCCCTTTAAATTATTGTTCAAGAAATCATTCTTAAATTATTCACAACATGAATCCATTGAATTATTCTTATCAACTTTGACGAGATTCATTTAAATTATCATTGACGATTCATTTCAACCTTTTTAGGCATTCGCTCTAGTCGATGCCTTATTACTCTTGATTAATTATTATTACCCAGATGGTGGCGTTCGACTTCGTCGACGCCTATAATATCGTTGCATTCGATTTACCCATTTCTTGTATCGATCTAGACAACACTTATTGTTATTATTGTTGATTCTTCATTATCACCCCATTGTTGTATCGAACTCATCGATACTAGATGTTCTACAATTTGTTATCGTACATTCACTTTGAGTTGTTTTCCTGGAACGTGAACTTCCAGTGATTGTTGTGATTGAGGTTGTCAATCTTCCGACACCTAATTATGATTTAAAGGTTGTCAATTGTACCGACACCTGAACGTAAGGTTAGAATTGGTGGATTTATATAAAACTTGACCTTAATTGGTCTGACCATATATTGGTCGATGTGTAAGGCCTTTCAGTGCCTTGGATCCGATGAGGACTTTGCTTTGTGCACTGTCCGGGTTAGAGCGTGACTGATCAGCATGCCTAACTTTGTTTTTAAAATTATGAGATGGACCAGTTCTAACATTCTGAGTATTTGACTCTAGTTGATGTTGAGCCACTTTCTTATGGCATTATTGATCGTCGGAACTTATCCGAATTTATCTGTTCATATCACTGAACTTGATTCACCTTTCAGATATTCCAGTATAGCTTGTAGTTAATACCTGGAACGATTAAAAGTTTATTATTTATTTATACATTGAAGGATATTCTTGTTGAGCTTTCTAGCTCACCTTGCAATGTAATGTTTCTTTTCCAGTTAAGATCGAGGATGTTTAGACCTAGTGGCTCGGCAGTCAGGGGAGTGAGGTTTGATGATTGAGAGTGCAGCTGGTTTAATTTCGTGTATTGTTGTAATAAATGGATTGGATAGACTAGACATTTAAGATCTATCAGATTGTATTAAATTATATTTGAGGTTTGTAATAGTAATTAGCAGTGTTTGTTTCATACTTTAGCCTGTGCTCGTATCTTGGATGAGGGATTGTATTATTATTGTTCCGCATTTACAGGTTTGTATTGTTTAAGTGAGTTGTGAGCCCGGATCTGTATCCCGGATCTGCGATGCGTCACAGTATGTCCAAACCATTTGGCACCACAGAACAACTGAGATATTACCAAATACGATTACTGATTAGTGCACTGTATACAACTCAATATTTAGTCGAAAAACCATCACATCAATCAAATGTATAATATTATACCTAAACCTATTAGAAGATTCTTTTGATTATGGGTCGACGGGAAAGGGTGCCTCTGCGGGGCCAGAGCTCGAAAGAAAAGGTGATGGTGGCGGTGATGTTCGTCGGAGAAGAAGGGGGAGGAGGGGGAGGGAAAAAGAAAAAGAATAGATATTATTATGTATTAGGGGTATTTTGATCTTATTAAATATAAATATATGTATAATTATATGTATATGAATTAAATAAGAGTTAAATTTTAACCATACGACATATTTATAAATTATGAATAAAGTGGGATATAAACATAAAAGCACTCCTTAATTTGGGACATATTTAATAAATACTCTATATTTTTTGGAGATTTGGTGATAGTTTTATTTCTTTAGTTTAAAGTTCAAATAATTGGTAGCCTAATTGTAGTCATTCCTCCAACTTTGGAAATTTTGTTTGGACAAGCTCCATTACAAAAATTTAAATTTTCACGCACATATTTGCCTTCACCGGCAAACTTTTGATCTTTGGCAATTTAAGAACAAGAATATATGCTAAAAATAAATATGCCGTAACCGAGTCTCAAACCCTTAGAACTCTAACGGGATCCGGTGCATTAGTGTACTACTAACAATGTCAACAAGCAAGATAATGCATATTTATTACAGAAGAACTTGAGAAAAGGCTAAATTAAAGTTTTAGGCGTTCATAAATATGCAAAAGGCACTGAGTAATACATGAAACAATTGCAATATTGGATTGTTTTACGCAACCAATCAAACAGTTGGTCTGCGTTGGAAACCAGAGCCAGGGTGATCACTACTAGGAAAAGCCTGGAAACTAGTTACAACCGCATGTTGAGGGCCACGACGACACCGTTGCTGCATCTCATCAACCTTATCAGACTCCCCGGAGAACAAAGCTTCAACGGAACCATCTCTCCGATTACGAACCCACCCGTTTACACCCAACTGGGTCGCATTTTCAACCGTCCAGTCCCGAAAAAACACGCCCTGTACCACTCCTTTTACTTCAACTCTCACCTGCCAACAAATGCTTGTTCAATTAGTACATATATAATTATAAAGTAAGTGATGATTTTTTTTTTTTTATATAATTGGTTTGATGAGTTTACCGTTTTGATGGGGTTGTTGTTTGAGGTGGAGTCAGACATGTTGACTGAGAAACGACGAGGTGGAGTTGTGAGGTGGGAGAGAAATGGAGGGGGGTGGATTGGAAATGGCGATGCTGACTTGGTGCTAGTGGTTGTAATTTTACATGTTTCTAGACTTCTCCCAAAAAGGAGTGTAACAACATTTCTACACAACAAATGTGCCATTCTTATTCTCCCTCCACAAACCACTACTTCATATTCTATTTCTTCTAGTAGACTAGACAACCTTGATAAAAGAATACTTTTGATAAACGAATAATTTTATTAAATAAATGGTTTTGATATAATAGAGATAATGTATTTTTAACCTCGATAAATGAATAATCTCGATTAATGAATAAAATTTTTCGATCCCGAGCATATTCATTTATCGAGGTTTAACTGTAATTAGATTCCAGCTTTTCAATTTTTAAAATTATTTTTGGGGTTTAAATTATTAAAATATCTTTATAAATTCCAATCATTATACCATTTTTACATTTAATTTTTTCTTTTTTGAAAGGATTTTTATGTTTAATTTTATACATATGTCCTAAAAGTATATAAAAAATGGGTTTGAAATTTCAGAAGATCATTATTAAAAAAAAATTATTAGTTCAATCTACAATCAAATTTTAATAATATTTTTCAACTATTCAATCGTACGGATGTGAAAAATACGTCAAAATATTATTGTAATTAATTTTTATATTATGAAATTATATTACTTTTGAAATTTTTAAAATTTAAAGAATTAAGGGAAATATCCAAAAAAAAAAAAAGAATACGATAGAGGGAATATAAATTTGAGGTGTACTGGTATCAATTTTTTTTAAAAAATAACTTTTGGATCCTCCTTTTTTCCTAAACTATATTTATTATTTGTTATAATAGATTAATTACAAATTTTTGATAGTGATTGACATCGTATTCTACATCAATGGAGAGCACAATTCGGTTGTTAAAATTAAAATTGAATTAACCAAAAAAATTCGGTTTTGGAAATCGAAAACCGCAATCATAATTATAATCGAACCATCGGTTTCGATTTCAAAAACCTCGGTTCGATTACAATTGAATCGGTTTCGATTTTAAAACCGCGGAAAATAAAATTATTATAACTTAAGTAGAAAAATATGCTTAAGAAATTTAAATTTAATTTTTGAGTGTAATATATTACTAGTATTTGAGTGTATTGAATTGTTCCTGTTGGTCTGTGATTGTTGCAAGTTTGTGGAGTGGATTGGCCATGGCAAAAGAATGTGAATACTCAGGAAATGCCCAAACAATCAATGTAATAATCAAATACAACATTGGTCCAAAACTTTGGTATTCACTAATTCTTAAATTACATGCACATCTATATCTTTTTATAACAAAAATTTATATATTATATAATATACAAAATTATATAATAATTTATTTTACTAATTTATTCGGTTCAATTTTTCTCGATTCAACTTAACGCCAAAATCAAAATCAATTCATAGCCACGGTTCGGTTTTTCAATTTTAATTCGATTCAAATTTAACTAATTCAATTTTTATCGATTTCATTTGGACATTTGTTCACACCCCAACTCGACATAGTTTTAGACTTTTACACTGTGTTTCAGAAATTTTTTTTTGAGAGAAAAGAAAAAAAAAGTGAAGATTTGATTTCCAAAAGATATTTGTAGAAAGAAAAGAAAAGATTTTTAAAGATTTGGAAATAAAATCATGTTATATTTGTCCATAAAATCTTCTTCCCACTTTTGGAAAGATTTAGAGAGAAAAGAAAATAATCTATTTTCTGTTCTTTTCTTTTCTCTTATTAATTCGGAAACACAACATATTTGAGAAAAAATGGGGCTGAGGTTGTCATCAGGATCTCTCCTGAGCTTATAAAAGATTTGTACTATAAAGCAAGGGGCATTTTTGTAAATATCAATTTTTCTTCAATAATTTACATAAATACCCTTAGATTTATATGAGAATTGTTTTAAACTCAGGTAGAACCCCTGAGGTCAACCTCAGGCACATGAAATCCTTATATTTATATTTTATATTGTAATTTTTAAAAGTTGATATTAGGGTTAGGTTCAAATCAAAAATTGATATTAAATTATAATTTAGAATTAATATTAAATTATATTACATTAAGTGTAATCAATGATTAATATTTATTTGTTCTATAATGATATATGATATTTTAGTTTTATTGCAACACACGTATATAATTAGAGAATATATTGTACTTATGCAGTACATACTAGTTCGATTACTAAAATACATCATCTTTTAAAAATATAAATTATTTTTTATGTAACACAATTTATACATTATAATTATAATATGTTTTAAAAAAATAATTATCAGAAAAAAATTAATAATCAATAATTATAATATTATAAAAATATATAATATTCTCACAACCTTTTCAAATTTATTACATAAATACGGGGTTAGTACTTTTTTATTGCAAAAATACGATCATTCTTACTTTCATTCAACTCTTCATTTCTTCTTCTTGCTCCGTCACAGCTCCGATCATCAACCCCACATTCGTCTCCATCTCCGTCACCGCTCTTCACCCCACCATCACTTTCACCAATGACGACGTCCTCATCGTCAACCATCTCTAAGCCCGACCTCCATCTCTGATTCCACCACCTCCGCCTCCGCTTCCCGACCCGACTCGACTCCACCATCATAGACGACTTTCTCAAATACTGTTTCTTGTTGTGTTTATGAGTTTTGGTAGAAAGAGATAAGTTAGATCTTGGGTGGTTAATTAATTTGTATTATCTAAATAATCTACATAATTAGAATGATTGGAGATTTTGTATTCTTGTTCGATTGTTGAATCTTGTTTTCGGAACTTTCTGTATATTTGCACCGATCCATAGTGCTGCAACCCTTTTTTGTCAATTAGTTGTAGCTTATTGAAATAAGTTTCGAATTCAATTCCAATCTGTCAATTGTCAAATGTTGGTGGATGTGGGTAGTTGCTTTGATTTGGGATGGAAGGCCCCGCAGGAACACTTATAACTCTCTATTTCTTACAGTTGCAACTGAATTCAACCACATGCAACTGAACGTAACAACATATGCAACTGAATGCAACTAAAAACTAAAAGTTAACTTTCCATTTTTTGCTGCTACGCAGCCCTTATATAGAACTGGAAGTTGGTAAGAAAAATGAAAATTCAAATTACAATTTTTAGTTGCATCCAGTTACAATGCAACCTGCTGCGCAGCTGTAATAACCCTAACTTTAGTAATGCTACAGTGCTTAAATGAATAGTAATTTTGAGAATTTTGGAAAATATTATATAGGTACCCTATAAGTGAAACAGAAAATGAATAATCAAAAACCATATTAGCGTCGTATTATGAAAATGAGTGCCTCGAAACGATGACGGATTTAAAAAATTCCTGAGTATAGATTTTTGAGATATTTGATTTCAATTGAGCACTATTGTATTGGATATTAAAGAGTATGGAATATAAAAAGGGTGTATACTTTGATTATTAAGTTAAACCAGGGGATTATTAAGTCAAGGGAATGCCAGAGGAATTTGGATTGTTAAACAATTTAGAACCACTTGAAAATAAAATATTAAATTTGAGGAATTGAGGATTTAATATTTTGGAATTTTATTATATTTAATTTGGGAATTTAGAACAAAAACTACTGAGACTTTATAACGAGATTAAGCGATCAAGTGAACGAATCATGGGTTAAGGATAATAAATATTAGAAGTCCAAGGGAGGATATATCATGAGAGGGAAAGAGGATTGAGAATATAATCCTAGAGCAAAGAGAATGCAACTAGTTTGAGAACGCTTGAGAAATCGAGAGAGCAAATTCTGAAATAAAGAGAATATACCAAGGATATTGGATTTAATACCTACTTGAGGATTAGAACCACCCTAACACACTAATATATAATGTGGGAGAGGATAATATGTATCCAAGAGGTTTACAAATGAGGAACCACTGAGACGATCACAGAAATTCTTCGATGAATCCAACAACTATAAACTCTTGGACAAGGCCCAAGTATAAAACCAATAACAAGATATGGGCCTTACCATTAGCCCAATCACATTCAAGGGTTGATTTTAAGTGGATTAAGAAGGGAAGTACCAAAGTAGAAGAATTATAAGACTTAAAGGATGTTGGATGCAATTTACATAAAGCTAAGGACTTTCTTGCAAAATTCAAGGATAAGCATTAACAAGGAGCCAACAAGTGGCCTCTTCTCATTGGTGGACTTCAAACACACTTATTAAAAGATAAGAGAGCTGATTATACAACCTAAATATCTCTCATAATTCATTGGACAACTAGCTAGACAAGAGAAAAAGAGAGAAAATACCAAGAACACCAAAACTGCCCAGTTTCTGTCCAGCAGGAAAAACGGGTTCAAAACCCTAGCTACCCAGCACCAAATTTGATGATCTATAGCTCAAATCAAAGCTTATGAAGAGGCCAAGATGTGGTAAAAATTTGAGAGCCAAACTCTTATTTTTCGTTTTGTTATGAATTTTACAAGATTGATGATGAATAGTAAATCTTAGAAACTAACTTTAGTTTTCTTGATTTCTTTGAAAGATCTAAGCTATAATAAGGTGATATAAAGGTTATACAAGGTGTATTAAGGCTTGTACACACTCCAAGAAAGGCATACTACTTGAAACCCTAGCTTGAATCTTGAGTTTATGTTTGGTTTTTGGAATAAGTTAGTGTAAAATATAAAATCATGGTTATATATATGTTTATAAGTGTTTTGATGGATCATGGAGGTGTTATGAGTGCTTGTAACCATGGTTGGTATGATGACCACATGGTGTAGGGTTTGGTATATGTGTTGGATGTTGGATTTGGAGGAGTTATATTATGGAAAGTATGAAAATATAGCCGTTATAATGCCCGATTTTCGTTAAACCAAAAGATGCCCTGTTTTTGTCAACCATATTTGTACGGTTAGGATTCTGTCCAGGGTACTAACTGACCATGAGAGGATAGAGCTTAGTTCATAGATCGTTTTGATATAAAGAACGTCAAAATCCAATGAACGGTTTAGGAGAAAAGTGAGTTTTAGTGAAAGTCGTTCGGAAACCGAGAAAATGCAATTGTGTCAACTTTGAGGCTATAATTACCATACTTAAACATCTTTAAAAGTTATGAAATTTTGAGACAATATAGTAGGGTGAATTGAGAGTCAAACCCCACTAACCTTCTGTCAAAATTCGAAATTTATAATTTATGAGAAATTTTACAGTTATGTGTGGTTAATAAAAAATTGGTGAAAAACACTGAAACTTTTATGGAGTCTAATAATAGATAAGTTCTTGGAACTTTTGGTCTATAAATAGTATGTTAAGCTTATATTATGTGTCAAGGGTGTTACTATATATATATTTAAGGGTTAAGTGGTTAAGTGAAATACATTCTGATGGTGGTCCTTTTCGTTTCTATAGATACTCGAGACGAACACCAGATCATTCCTCTTGGGATTAGAGATCGAGGCAAGATTTCTTTTATCCTTATTTTGATAAATTGTTTATGTTTAAATAAAAGTGGTTTTGCTAGATAATATATGACTCTTATATCATTATAGGGTTAGGGATATTCCCTGTTTGTTGAGATTAGTTGAGGTGAATATGATTATGGATATGGATTACGTATATGATTATGGATATGATTATGGATATGGATTACGGATATGGATTATGGATATGGATATGAATATGGATGGAGCTAATATACTTTATGGCTTAAAGAGATATGAAAAAGAATGACATCAGTTGTTATCTAGGGTTATAGGGTTTATAATATTCTGTTATTTATAATCTTTAAACATTTATAATTTAATAAATATTATTTGAATATTATTTAATACTTTAAAAATAGATGGAATAGTTCATGTATTTAAAAGCATGTTTGACTTCATTAAATACGGAGGATATTTCTGAACTTATTTCAAAGTATCTTGAATATTTCTGTCTTTTGAGTTAATGATCTCAGGTTTCTTTAAAGGGAGTTATATTTAAAGTATAATGATACATGTATGGATAAGGGTGGAAATGGAAATGAAATTCTTAAATGGAATAATGATTTTACAAAAAGGGGGATTACAACTTACTTGCGTAAGTGGCTGTGTTTAGCACAGTCCAGCATCCATCATTTTATGAGGAAGTAGTGGAGAACCTTCCTCATTATGTTATTACGGCCCAACGGATGCTGAAGGAGGATGTAGTGGAGAACCTTCCTCCAGGGATGATTGCCGGTGAGGGTCATTCCTTCTACTAGTAGTAAACAAGGAGCATGTACGATTAAGCGACTAATCATCTTCCTAATGTATCAGGCGACAGTGGATATCCCCAAAACTGTTAAAGGAAGAATTGATAATGATTACAGGCTGGTATACTGAAAGATGAAAGGAAAACTGGTATGAAATGATGGAATCATATTACATTGTTTTAGAAGAGAAACTGATATTATATTGTTCTATATTTCTTTTTCTTATAGAGGAAAATGGATGGTGTATTTAATAAGTAAGAATTAATTCTTTCTTAATGATTATGATGGGTTTTCCGTTTATTACCATATATATATGTTTTTCCTTTGAGGCTGGTTTACAATAATATATTGCTGAGCTATTATAGCTCACTCTTGCTATTTATTTATATAACAGCTAGGGCAGATGCCGATACTTCGCACTACACCCCGGAAGAGGGTAAGGGCTTTTGAGAGAGTACTGGCGCCTATCCCTGAGGTAGCTCTTGTAGGACGGATGGGTATTAGTAGACATATGTAAATTAAGTGTGTAAGCTTGTGTAATAACTTTTGGTTGTTGAAATGCTTCTTCTAGAAGTAATATTCAGCAACACTACTCAAGTAAGATTCTAGGTTGTAATAACTCTTTTAACTTTAAACTGTTATTATTATGGATGTTGTTCTCTGAGCATATGACTGGTGTGAAATGTTATAGTGTGGGGTCTATTGTGTGAGTATTAGCAATTATTCATATTTCAACTGTCAAGAATATAATGTTATTAAATGGAAATTGGATCGTGATGACCTGGATTCATGATCCCGGATCTAGGGGCATCTAGGGGCGTCACAGCAGCCATTACAATTAAGATAGTATTTTTGTAAATAAGACGGTATTTTTGCAATTAAGATAGTAATTTTGCAAATTATTCTTTTTAAACAAATTATTTTTGCAAAAACATTTATAGACAAGGATATTTATGAAAAAAGCCCTATAATTTTTGAATAAATGAATATATATATTTTACGAATATTTGTTCTTAATAAATTTTAGAATTATGTATTAAATTTGATTAGAGTACGGCTCAATTTCTAAAATTCAACTGCACTCATAACTTGAACTACTTTATTATATAACAAATTACTATCTATACTATTATATTAATGCTGAAAAATTGAAAGTTTTGTCGGTTTGGTTTTCGGTTTGGTTATCCTAATTATTAAAATAAATGATAAAATAATATAATTAATAGTAATTAGTTGATTGCCTTTTCATATTTACTTTCAGTTGATATTACCTTTTATAAACACCTAAAACATCAACCATACATATCTTCCAATCATCAATGTTTCTTTTCTAATTAAATACATTACCTTTTAATTTAAAACATAATTTTGCAATCATTAATTTATATCCAAAAATATTATACCATATTACCGTTAAATTTTTATTCATTAATATAAGAATCAATAGATGTAATTGTAAAGTATATTTTATGATTAAATTATTTTACCAAAAATTCAAGTTTCGAATCCAATCAACGAAATATTTAACTTAAATTTTATTATATAAATTTTAAATTATGCATATCATTAATTAAATTTATATTAAAATAATTTTTAAAAATAATGATTATATAAAAACATAATTATAACATAAAATAAAATTTATAACATATCAAAAGAAATCCATGCATCGCACGGGTTATAAGCCAGTTTTATTATTATTCTTTACTAGTTGAAAACTAATAAAATTTTGTTACATTAATTATCCATATTAGAAAATATCGCACAAAAATGGATCAATCAAGAAACAATATCCATATTAGAGCTCAGATTAACACTAGTACAAAAATGACTTTATACATCGGCGTTTTTGGTCTTTTACGTCGGCAAAGTGGCGACGTATGGGCAGGCGACGTATAAAGTCCCCTGTCTTTTACGTCGGTTAAAAAGGCGACGTATAAAGTCTAAATATACGTCGCTAAAAAGCCGACGTATAATGTTGAAAAAACCGACGTATAATGTCGAAGAAGGGCGACGTATAATGTCCAAAACACCGACGTATAATGTCAAAAAAATTAAAAAAAAATAATTTTTCTATTTTTTTTTATTAAATAATTTTTTTAAAAAAAATAATTTTTTTTGAATAAATTTTCTATTTCTTTGTACCCATTCCCATAAACCCGCTGAACAATGTATTAACTAGAAAATACTATACAGATAATATTCAAAAAACTTACAAATTAATGATCTACACAATCTCTTAAAGAACTAGAAAATACTATACAAATTATATTCAAAAAACTTAGCCATGCCAATTGTGAAGCCTAGTTCTACATTTTACATTTTACCCTACTGTCTTCCCATCAAATTCTCCTATAGAACAGAACATAAGCAGCTGATATCTTTATTTGTTCCTCAGCAACAGGCGTAACATGGCTGTCACCAAACTCATACCACTGGTTTTGTCCCAGGCTGCAAAAATGAACACCTCACAATTAAATATTTTCCATTGCTTTGAAGAATATTAGCTATCAGGAAATGTAAAAAAAAGAAAAATATCAAGGATGCAGGGTTATAGCAAACAAGGACACTACCTTAGACAAACATAAGTAGCAATATCAAGACAGTGGAAAGAAACAACAATTGTACCTCAGTTTTGTACTAGTGTCCGGGTTGGTTATTCTTTCATTTAAACTTCCGGTTCGGATATCGTTAGACACTACCTTAGACAAACATAAGTAGCAATATCAAGACAGTGGAAAGAAACAACAATTGTACCTCAGTTTTGTACTAGTGTCCGGGTTGGTTATTCTTTCATTTAAACTTTCGGTTCGGATATCGTTTGCCAATTCTGGCCAGTTGAGCTGAAGAAACCGGATAGCCCGAAGAAGACCAGAGGCAAATATAGCTCCTAAACGGAGAACTTGTTGGCGTTCATAGAGACCGCAGAGCATTTGGGAGTACATGCTTTGGAAAGAATCAACACACAGGATTGCCTCAGTTGGGCTTGTCATGACATTATACGGGTCATAGGGTCGGGTCTTGAAATGATCACTGTTGTAGTAGCTGGTAAGTACTGGTCTTGCTAATAACCCACCAGGTGTCTTTGTCTCGGACCTGACAAAAAGAAAGTATAGTCCTTTTCCTTTGTCCAAACCAGGCACATAACTGTCACATATACAAATTAAATCATCATCAGAACATGCTAGATGTTGCTAAATCTTTCACACGAACATGTACATAAACAGACACGTATTAAGTAATTAATTGACTTTTATCAATTTATTTATTTATGTGATTGAAACTTGTGGTTGCATGATTGCTTGTACGACTTACAGATTCATGACAGGCATGAGAAGACTGTAAAGTTGTTGACGACGATCCAACTCTTCCTTAATTGTAGGCATCAGCTTTCTTTCTCCAGCTGAAGTTCCTGAGCTGTTGGTACAAAAAAATTCACATTAAGATATTTATTGAGTCTGTTGGCTCCTTATCGAGCGTTATTAGTTTTAGAAATAAAAATTGTATATTGACAAATTAATTACCTGGTGAGAAATTCAGAAATGGGATGCGAACACATAATCTGAGACCAATCGACAGAGCAAGTCAAATATTACAAGGACCTCCCCAGTGCTATCCAGATATATCTTCCGTGCCAACTCCTCTGGTCTGAAAGTTCCCTTTCGACTTGCAATCAACTGTTATGTGAAGACCTGCATTCACAAAATAAACACTTTACTTATTGCTATAGACTATAATGTAGAACCAAATATATGTCTCATTTTAGTGTAGAACCAACTATATGTCTCATTCAAAAACTGTACCACTCTGGTAAATAATGCTATAAACTTGGAAACCAAAACATCTTGTCTTACCTAAAACGGCTAAACTTGTTTCAATGTTCTTGTCCTTGCAATCTGCACATTCTCCTACTCCAACTACCTTAACAGTTTTGTCATCACCACGACACAGGTTTACAGCAACTAACAATGTAATAAAGAGCCCGAGAGTGAGTCCACGGGATATGTAATGAATCAGCATTTTCTAATAAAGATCATACCAATGTGCAGCCCTGAAACTATTACTATACTCTCAGATACCAAGGCTATATATACAATGGTACTCAATTACTCATGTGAAAAATGATTTAGCCTTCTTACAGATGCACAGTCATAATGGTCACGTAATGTTAGGGACCCATACAGGGAGAACTTGGCCTCACGACCAGATTGAACTAATGATTATCATCTCTAGCAAAAAAAAATCAGTATTAAATTAAAGGAAGTCACAATACAGAAGTCGAATACATACTAATTCCAAAGCTACCGCTGCCTTCAATTGCAGTGAAGATCTCGCCTTCAATTGAGTTGACTCGGTGAGTCACTTGTGCCCTTTAATCGATCTCCAACTGAAGATCGAGCTTCGCTTCGAAGATTCCCTGCATAATCTAACAAAACAGATTAGGGTTTGAGTATGAAAAACTAGATCGAGAAAAATCTCGACTGCCTTGAATCAAATACATATATTTATACATATATGGGAGTATATATATATATATGTCGATTTCGAAGATAATCTCTCAATCATTTGATCGAATAAGAGAATCGATCCCCAAAAATCTTTCCATTTTACCAACCCAGCACAATACACATCAGTATGATCCTTGAACGATGAATAGAACAGATTTAAGTGTATGTGAATCATAGAAGAAAGGCCGAAATCACTCGTCTTCGAAATAGTGTGTAGAAAAAGGCGCCGCAGAGAGAGAAAGCCGAGAGAGATTAGGGTAGATTGGAGTGTGTAAATGATCGAGACGGTGTAGATTAGAAGTTATATTTTAAAGTTTTATACGTCGGTTACATTAAGAGCGGCGTATTGCATTATATACATCGCCGAAGTTATATTTTAAAGTTTTATACGTCGGTTACATTAAGAGCGGCGTATTGCATTATATATCGCCTTTTCCCCAACCGATGTATAATGTCAGTATATACGTCACCTTTTCCTCAACCGACGTATAAAGTAGCACTTTATACGTAGCCTTTTTCTCAACCGACGTATAAAGTGCTACTTTATACATCGCCTTTTCCTCAACCGACGTATAAAGTAGCACTTTATACGTCGCCTTTTCCTCAACCGACGTATATAAGTACTTTATACGTCGCCTTTAGGCGGAACCGACGTATATAAGTACTTTATACGTCGCCTTTGGACGGAACCGACGTATATAAGTACTTTATACGTCGCCTTTGGCCAAAACCGACGTATAAGAGGCGACGTAAAAGATTAGTTTTGTACTAGTGTAATTTGATGAATATTATATAAACAACTTCTCACACCTCTCTCTCAAGCCCTCTCTCAAGAATGACAGTACACATAAAATATCTTTAATCTCTCTCATCCTCTCTTTCAAAAATGGCGGTACACATAAAATATCATTAATCTCTCTCATCTTTTTTCTCCTTCTTAGTCTTTTTCCTTTCTTTCGGTCTTCGTGGTTTTTTTTTTATGTATTCATATATGTGTGTATATGTATACTATATTTGTTGTTTACTAATATTTGCCTGTTTTAATTTACAAAATATGAAACGAGAATGACTTTACAATGAATTTGTGATTGATGCAATTTACAAGATACAAATTCAACGGTGAATATGATTAATTGGGTATGTATCTTGATTCTAAAAACCTGTATCTCGATTCAATATCGTCTTCTATGATTGTTAGCAAGATTTTCTTTTCCACTTTTTCTCTTTTTCCATGCATTTTATTGATGTTTTAATCAATATCGTCTTCTCTGATTATTTTCTTTTTGTGCCAATGACAAACAGTTCTAACATGTGTGCATGGAAGGTGTTTGATTAAAGTTCTGTATGATTTAAAGTGTATTTTGTTTGTTATATTGATGTTCTTTGACATGCTTTGTTTTGTTTTTTGCAGCCTTGACGAGAGAAATAAATGGCTTCATCCTGTTTTGTGTATTTTGTTTGGGGTTCTGAATTCATCGGGAGCTGCAAAAGGTCTTTAATCTAGAGTCAATTTCAATGTGTATATAATTCCTTGTGCTTATCTTTATTTCGTCAAATATCAAATATACAATTTTAAGAAGAAACCGTGAAATTAAGTTAAAAAAATTTATATGCATTGTTGCAGTTAGTGAAATATGAGATATAATAAATTTTCATGATTGATTTTATATTTTTTAGTTAAAATTTTTAATTTTACAATATCTAAATTACGAGCTATCGCCGTTAGGCGATGGCGAGAAGCCTTAAACTAATTTATAAATTATTTTTATAAACATGTATGCAGTTAGTGGAATATGAGATATGATATATTTTCATAATCGATTTTAATTTTATAGTTACAATTTCTAAGGCGACTGCTAGAAGCTTTGAACCAAAATTTTATATTAATTTATCAGATACATTTATGCAGTCATGGAATATCTCATAAAGTATTTTTTTTTTCATAATTGATTTATATTTTTTAATTGCTATTTTCAGTTTTACAATGTTTAAAATGCGAGAAGTCATCGTTAGGTGACGGCGATAAACCTTGAACTCACGAATCTTATATAAATTTTTGTTTACATTTATGCGATTACTGAAATATCTGATATGATATCTTTTCATAATTTGAATTGGAGTTATGTAGCTCTTTCTAAAAAAATCGGCTTACGACAAATAGGAGATGAATGTCATTGTTTAAATATGATAATTTTGACACCGACTAAAAAGATGATTACAATTTAACATAAATTTATTTATTTATTAAAATTTAAATTTAAATGTTTTGTTACTAATTTTTCTAATTTTTAATCACATGTGTAGTATAAGTTATCCTTGATAATATGACTATAAATTGGACGAGGTCAATATTGTGGATAACAAAAATAAATAAACATTAATCTTAAGTTCATTTTTAAAAAAATTATTATGACTTCTAGGGTGCGGACAGAATTCCCAATGTGATCATTATAATTCGTAAATTATAATCAATTAATATTCTATCAATCAATGATTTATGTAAAATTGCAATCAATTATTGATAATCATTTCCTTAAAAATTGATTTTGTAAAATACAAAATCAAATATTTTATGGCTAATTTTATATCAAACAAATCATATAAAATAGGATATCATTATAACATTATAATTCCTGAAATCATTTAAAACTAAGATCGTGTGTATTTGTTATAATCCTTTTGTTTAAACTATTTATAAATTTTTGTTAATCAACTAATTTCATTTATTATGAGTATCAAATATAGTAAATTAGGCAGAAAATTTTCATTATATAAACTTTGCTACATTTGAAATTTATATTATATTCTTTAAAATATTATATCGATTTATTGGTAAAATTTGATATAATTTATTATTTATTATATATTATATCATTAATTATCTTATTGATACATATATATATATATATATATATATATATATATATATATATATATAATAATGGCGTCTATATACATATTTTTATTTTTATTCACTAAATTTTGTATATTTTTTTTAAAAAATAAAATAAACTAAATAGAATATCATTCAAGCATTATAATTCCTAAAACCATTTAAAAACAAGATCCTCTATATTTCTTATAATCTTTTTGTATTCTTTTTATACAAATATTCCTAAATTGAATATTTTTGTATTGGATAAATTAATTAAGTTTCCTGTGTGCAAAGCACGAGCCACATTGCTAGAAACAAGTTGAGACGTTTCAAACAAGATTTGGCCCGAAACAAGTTGTAAATTTCACCATTTCTGATGGAAGGTAACATTTGTTTCATTATCTATGCGTAGTATTTTTTATCTCCCGTAAAAAGTACATTCATATTATTCATAAATTGCAAATCAGTAACTTATTTTTAATTTTTTGCTCAAAATAGGGGGGCACACGCAGTTTCCTTTTTTGGACCCCTCGATTCAAACATAGAGCCTTTTTATAATCAGGCGAATTTGGAACTCCCAATAATTTTGATATTGTCAAGTACTAGAGTTACCAACTATAAGGGTAAATATTTGTTATGCCATAGTTGAGATGATTTTTTTTATTTAATTGGTATTAAGTTATAAATTTAACCAAATTTACACCTCTTTATTTTGCAGCTAAATTTCAGATCTCCAATCTTCCTTATTCGAGGATTTATATTAATCTTGACTATCCTGATGGTTATAGATGTTTATAATTTCAAGCAGAGGTATTTAAAAAAATTAATATTTGATTTACACACGTAGTAAATTGTCTTTTGTTTTTATATACGATAGAAATTAACATTTGGTTGTTTTTTAGGTTGATTAATGAAGGATATCATACTCCTCCGCCTCCTCCGTTCTTTGAGGAATGAACGGAATGAACCATTGAGTTTGCAAACATTCAAAACTTCCTAAATCTACGTCTTTGAGGAATTATATTTCGATTATTTGTTTTGCTATTTTTGCGGATCTTTATTAATAGTGAATAATTAGTAATGGTTGCAATATTATCTCTTTTTATTCAATAACATTATTTCTATCCATCAAATGTTTTGTAATGAACATGTAATTATGATAGTCGACAAGTGTCAATGGTTAATTGTTTAAGTAATAGCAAACAATATATAATGAAAAAAACCGTGTGCGTAGCACATGCCTGAATGCTAGTAAGAATCAATAGATGTAATTGTAAAGTATATTTTATGATTAAATTACTTAACCAAAAATTCAAGTTTCGAATCCAATTAACGAAATATTTAACTTAAAATTTTATAATATAAATTTTAAATTATGCATATCATTAATTAAATTTATATTAAAATAATTTTTAAAAATAATGATTATATAAAAACATAATTATAACATAAAATAAAATTTATAATATATCAAAAGAAATCCATACATCGCACGGGTTATAAGCTAGTTTTATTATTATTCTTTACTAGTTGAAAACTAATAAAATTTTGTTACATTTTTCATTTTTCGTGAGTAAATCAGTTGAGCTCGATTAGGTCATTTAGAAACTCAATTTGACTCGCATGTTGAGTTGGATCAAAAATTTGGACATGATTCATTTTAAAATGGGTTTTTTAATAATATGTCCCAATTTAAAACATGATTTGTAAATATGTCCTACATTTATTTGAAATTTCAAATCTATTCCAAAATCAATTTTTCATTCAAATTTTAACATAAAAAGACTAGTGTACCCTTTTTAATCAAAATTATTTTAAGATATAATGTCTAATAAAAATATGATTTGATTAATTTAAAGAGAAAAATGTGACCTCAGGTAGAATCCTGAGCTTAAAATAAATTAACAGTATAAAACATGTGGTTCTAAATATCCTTATATTTGTATTAAAAAAATATTTTAACCTTTGACTTTTATCTGAGAAACACTTCATGAACATCAAACCCTAAAATTTAAATTATAAATTTTAATATTTATTTTCGTAAGGATGCCCCTGGCGGGGCCTGTTTTAAGCAAAGTAAAAAAAACTTTTTTTAGTGGTCAAATTAAAAAATTACCCCCAGCCTGTCATAAGAAAAAATAAAATTTAGTGATTAAAATTAAAAAATTATGGTGTATTTATAATAGTATTTAATTAATATAAAAAGGGTATATTGGTCTCTATATAAATTAAAAACTGATAATGGGACATATAACTAATATTTTAATATGATGGGATATATTTATAAATTGACCAATTAATTTGGGACATATTACACAAATTCCCTTTTAAAATACATGAAATGCAACTCAGTTTATTAGATATCCGACCGACTTGACTCGTAATGCAGCTCTATGGGAACGAAGTAATAATTGACTAGCGTTACAGCCCGTGCAAGGCACGGGTCTCTACGTGAAGGTCTCTAATTTTGTTCTAAAAAAGAAGGCAGTGATTGGTTTAATAATTTTTGAACTGAAAACTCGTAATTATGAAATTGTAATATGAGTAGTGATATGTGTTAATACTGAATGCCAATAAGGACTATAAATACACGCCAACAATAATATTGTTGAGTATGATGTACAATTTTGAGTTATGAACGGGATCTTGTAATTATAAATTTGAGAAAGTAAGATGGTAATCTTTGTCATTTCATAGTGATAGACATTGGTTTCTATATCAACACGATTACAACTGTCCACAATCCTTAAAATATGTTAATGTCATCTCTATTGCAAATTTATAATGCAATGTTCTCACACCGGTCATGAACCTACAAAAACAAAATTCCTATAGGACATAGACCGAGGTTGCAAAGAAGATTTTGAAAAAAAAATGGCATGTAAACAAATAATAAATTACAATTCATATCCTTCTACATCAAATCAACATAGAAGAAACATATTATGCTAGTATTTTTAATATATCCAAAAGCAGATTAAGTATTACGTAATATTTCGCATCACGTTCTTTCAGGATAAATGTAAACTTGAAGATATATGGTTAACAAAAAAAAATTCAACTAAATTGTATTTTATACGAAACAACAACTTCTTCTGCTGTCTCTAAATAGACTCCGCTCTCTCTCCTCCGATACATGAGAGTCGACTCTCAATCTTCTTTGCCGCCGCTGGCCACCCCTCTTCTCCATTGTCCTCCATCAAACCACCCTCCAATCCTCTTTTCAATCATCTAATCTCAGTTTCTTGTTTTGCTCCAGTTTTTAAAATAAAAATCGAACCAAAGTCAAACATCTAGAATTTATTTCTCAGATCTATCTTGGTTTTGAGTCCGATTCCGAAAATAAAAAATACCTTTAGATTCAAATTCTCCTCCTTAACATCATACCAAAATTTGGTGTCATTCGGAGGTCGTTGAATTTTGGATTTTAGTCTCGTCTTTTGACGTGGGTCTGACTTGCTACCATTTTATTGGGAGGTTAATGTCAGTTTTGTTATTGCTGGTATGGGTTTTATTGTTGGTTACTTTGAAAATGATTTATGTGGTTTTATGGGAGATCTATTATGTGTGCATTGGATTTGGGCTGGTATCGGATATTGCAAGAGCTTACTTTTCACAACTAATATTTGTTCATCTTTTGAGATCTATCTCTTTCGGCATGTCTATAGCTGGTTTTCGACATGTAGATAGCTGGAGTGGTTCTGATCATTGGACTTTCGGCATGTCTATAGCTGATTTTCGGCATGTAGATAGCTGGGGTGTTTCTGAACATTGGACTACAAGTGATGCGTATGTGAGGGTCATTTGTGATATTACTGGTTCCAGGATTGGTGCATACTTGATTGATCGGGAAACCACTCAAATCTTTTTTAATTCAAAGAATATTGTTATTCATGATGTAAAACAGTCTGTACACATAAGCGGCTAATTGGTTAGCTCGTTTATTTGTTTCCATTCAGATTGTAGTGTCAGTTCAGGGGTTTGTCCTGACTGTGATTTGGTCGATGCAAGTTAATTACATTTTCTTGTTTGTCAAAAAAAAACTAAATTGTATTTTATTTCATTAATTTAATATATACATAGAGATAAATGTTTGTAATTTTTTTAAATCCAGACTTAGTAAGATTCATGCATAACCAAGAATTTTATCTTAACATTTTATTTTCCATGTTAATCATTTATAATGACAAAGAGAGTATAAATTATTTTAGAAAATATAAACAACTGAAGTGTACATTCTAAAAAGAAAATTATTAAAAAACGGATGTGATGAATATATAAACATGATTATTGTATAATTTAAAAAAATAATTTTAAAACAAATTTTCTTAATTTAGAATGATAGAAGTAATGAATAATGAAATACATTGCATATACTATATTCCTTATATTGGATCAAATTTCAGTATTATTTTTTAGGTATCCATTATCAACTAATTCAAATAAAGTATGATCAGATATATAATATAATATAAATTATAAATAACATATTTAATATATTTAATCAAAAACATACAGGTGTATTAAAATTTATAAGATGATTAAGTATATATATAAATAAAACTACGAAAACTGAAAAAACGAAATTATATAAATAATGTAAACTAACATTTTATTTACTCAAAAGTGAAAACAAAAATGAAAATAAGTTAAGTAAAAATAGCGTGATATCTTACAAGATTTTTAAGAAAACTCGAAAAGTAATGTAATATAGTGGTTGTATCATGAACCTCTTAAAACGAAATCGGTGGCTCGACTCCGAAACTAATCCAAATTCTTCCATTTTTTTCATGGATTTTAAAGGGGTGGTACAATTGTTATTTCCAAAAAATGAGGGTGAAATAGTAATTTTATAAGCAATTTATTGGCACTTTTTGCACTTGTATTGAGATTTAATATATAGTTGAAATAAAAAAAATTGGACAAAAGGAGATAAATGTGGTTTATCTAATAAGATTTTTTAAATGTACTCAAAACTAAGTGTAGCATAATGGTTAAGGCATGAGACTAAGAGTAGAAGGTCATGGGTTCGATTCTCAACACTAACATAGTTCCAACTAATTTTTACACTAATATTTTAAGGGTGGCACTTTTGTTAATTTTCAACAAATAGGGGCAAAACAGTAATTTCACAGCCAATAAAATGGAACTTTTTGCCCTTGTGTTGATGTATAATATATAGTAATAGATTATCAAAATATCACAATTTAGGGCCCGTTTGGAAAATATTATTTTTTAGAAATAAGTTACTTATTCTGGAAAAAAGTTAGGAAATATGTACTTTTTTCTGAAATAAGTAACTTATTTTTGCAAGATAACGAATATTAAACTTCCCATACACATTTTTCTCTAAAAAAAAGTATGTAAATATGAAATTTTTCCCGAAATAAATAACTTATAAGTCGATCATCAGATTTGGCAAACACCCCCTCAATTAGTTGCATAGAGAATTTTAATAAAAAAAAAATCGATATTGTAGCTTTGCATAGAAGAAAATAGTCTATTATAAACAGGAATACATTAATGATGAATAGTTCAATTAAGGGCCCAATTCTGGTAACGTTACAACTTACAAGACAATGGACACATGAGTTGTGTGTACGTCTGTACGAACCAATTGTAGATTTATTGTACGCCATAATTGTAGATTTAATGTTAGACAGCACTCTTGCAGATTTCCGAAATCAGAACTATTAGGTTGAGCTATCGATTTACGATTTATCGGGTGATTCGGTTGAAAAATCGGCGATTTATCAACGATTTTTGAAAAATCAGCCGAATCGGTTTCAAAATTTTGATCAATTTATCGGCAATTTTTCAAAAATAGGTCGATTTCAATAACAGAGTTAGGAAGTGACATGATCCGTATATATAAATATTGCATTTGATGGTACAATGATTAGAGAGCGAGGCCCAACCCTATTACTAAGAACTAAGAAGCAGCAGGGCTGCCAAATGCCAAAACATCCAATGCAGCTGGTAGTGCATACATCAGATGAGCACAAATGTTGAACCAAATAGCTTAAAATAGAAGAAAGAGCTCCAAAGATAAAGACGAGATAAAGAAAGAAGATGATATAAAGCAAATTAAGAGCATCCCCAACAATCTTCTAAATCAATTTCTAAATCAGAATTTGAAAAAAATATATTAAAAATTAATTCCAATAAGCTCTTAAATCTTCCTCAAATATTTAAGAACTAATCATTCCTTCTCACGTTTAAGACTCTCTTTCCTCACCTCACTTCATTTTTTATTACTTTCCCAACTTTGTATATAGAAGTAGCATAGTTTTGGTAATATGGCCCAGTGGGGTGGTTTGGTTATATGGCCACTGTGACCTTAAGTTACGGTGGGGTGGATCCGGTAATATTGATTAAAAATACAATTGAAATTGTTAGAAATGGAGTTTTTGGAGCATAAGTATTTTATGTTCTTGATGTTAATTCCGGATTTTAACGATTGGAAATTGTTCCTTGCTATGAGGACTTAAATTTTCATATATGGGTCTAAGTAATTTTCTTAGTGAAACCCATAGAGAAATAGAGTTGAAGTGGGTAGCTTGAAAGAGCTTGAAATGAGAATGTGTATTTGTCCCACATTGAAATAAATAAAGGGGGTTGTTGGCTTTGTATAGAATCACACACATGAGTAGTGTACAACTACTAAGGTGTATGATGGTGCATGGTGTTACTGTGTGCTCGGAGCTCTTTTATCCTGGGAGAGGTGTTGCAAGCATCCCAACACAGTGTAAGTGGGAGCAATTATCTCTTCAAGAGCAGTCAGGACTTCTAGCAAATCCTGACGACTCAGCTGTTCTTTTATTTGTTTGATATACTGATATAGCTATGGCTAATGGTATGTCTTCTGTCTTTCCTTTGTTTTTACAGTTACTGATATGCATGTTTTATACCTTCGTGTTTTGTTTCGTTAATTGTTTGCTTGGCCTTGGCTTGTTAAATACGATATATAACTGCCTCTATGTTGCTGTTTTAGTCAATATTTCCAACATTCTTGAAGAGATAATTCGTTATATAGTATTTAGCATAATGGTTAACGAGAGTGAAATTCCTGCTAGTGGTAGTTCGGTTGCATCTGCTGGGGTCATTGATTGGACCACTTACAGTTTTCCACAACCCGTTGAATTAACTGGCTTGCCAGAGAAATTCAATGGGGGTGTTGGCTTTTCTCGTTGGCAGAAAAGGATGAAGTTGTGGTTGACTGTAAAGGGTCTGTGGCCTGTTGTGGAATATGAGAAGCCGGTTGTGGATCAAGAGAAGGCTAAATCAGTTAAGGGTTTTGCGAAGTGGGCTGAGAAGGATGGGGTGGCTAGGGCGGCCATTTTGGCTGCTCTCACGAACACATTGTTTGATGTGTACTCCTATGATGCCTACACCGCAAAACTCTTATGGGAGAAGCTGGACCAGACACATAATACTGACTCACAAGGTCTGGAAAAGTATTCTGTGGCTAGGTTCCTTGATTTCAAGCTGGTGGACAATAAGTCCATGACTGAGCAAGTGCATGAGTTCGAGATGATAGTGCATGCTTTGAAGGAGTCTGGAATGGACCTACCCGAAAAGTTTAAGGTGATGAGTGTGATTGAAAAGCTCCCAAAGTCTTGGGAAGAGTTCTCTCTCTCCCTGAAAAGACAGAAAGGAGAGATCACCTGGACCAACCTTATGTTGGACATCTCGGTGCAAGAACAACACAAGTCCAAACAGGGACATGTGATGCCAACTGAGCATGGAAGTTCGAAGGTAAATGTAGCTACTGTAGGACAGAAAAGGAAGGCTGTCTCTAAGAAGGGTAATAGTAATAAAACTAGGAATGACAAGGATAAGGCTAAGAAACCAAAGGCAAACAAACCATGTTGGTCTTGTGGGCAGGTTGGGCACTGGAGTAAGGATTGCCCTACAAAGAAAGCAAAGAAAGCCGAGGTGGTAGCTCAAGCGAATGCTGTGCTTGGAACCACAAGTGGGCCTGTAGCAAACATGGTTGTTGGTGAGGCTTTGGCTTCTGAAACCGACGTGGACCGGTATGTTAGCTACAACCCTGTACTTTTTTCCACTTATCTGTCAAATGAATGGTTGATTGATACTGGAGCTAATGTGCATATTTGTGCTGACATTAGTTTATTTGTATCTTATCAACAGAGTCATAGCTTGACAGTGACGATGGGGAACGCAAGTGCCGCTCAAGTACATGGAATAGGAAACGTGGACTTGAAGTTTCCTTCAGGTCGTATTCTATCTCTGACGAGAGTGCATCATGTTCCCAACATGCGTAGAAATATAATAAGTGGAAGCTGTTTAGTAGCTAATGGTTTTGAAGTCTCTCTCAAATGTAATAAAGTAGTTATTATTCGTACTGGTACTTTCTTTGGCAAGGGTTACTTGTCAAATTTATGGCATGCTAGACTTGGTCACTTAAATTTTGGCAAGGGTCTCTCAAATGTAATAAATTACTCCTTCTGTTAACTGTGTTGAATCTTCAACTTTATGGCATGCTAGACTTGGTCACTTAAATTTTGGTGCTCTTAAAAATATGATGAACTTAGAGTTGATTCCAAAACACACTATAGAAAAGAATTCTAAATGTCAAGTATGTGTGTCTGCTAAACAAATAAGGAAACCTTTTCATAATATTGTTAAGGATTCAGACTTGTTAGATTTAGTACACACTGACATTTGTGAATTTGGTGGTGTGTTGACTAAGGACCAGTTTAGATACTTCATTACCTTTATAGATGATAGTAGTAGATACTGTTATGTTTATTTACTTAGACATAAGGATGAAGCACTTAGTAAATTCATTATATATAAAACTGAAGTAGAAAAACAAACTAGTAAGGTACTTAAACGGTTGAGATCTGATAGAGGTGGTGAGTATACGAGTAACGCTTTTAATGAATTTTGCGCAAGCAATGGAATAGTTCATGAAGTTACCCCACCATACACACCTGAGTCTAATGGGGTTGCTGAGCGAAAGAATAGAACATTTAAAGATATGATTAATAGTATGCTTATTAATTCTGGGTTGCCTAAATACATGTGGGGAGAAGCTCTGAATACGGCTTGCCATATTCTGAATAGAGTTCCTCTGAAACACATGGATAAGACACCCTATGAGTTATGGAAGAGCAAGAAGACTAGTCTTAAGTATCTTCGTGTGTGGGGGTGCCTTGCTAAGGTACTTGTCCCTGAACACAAGAGAAAAAAACTAGGTCCGAAGACTGTTGATTGTATCTTTCTAGGCTATCTTGAAACCACTACAGCTATGAGATTTTTAGTATTAAAATCTGACATAGATGGTATAGTGGCAAACACGATAGTTGAGTTTCGTGATGCTACATTCTTTGAGGATGTTTACCCTATGAAGACTGGTATGCCTCAAGATACTTCTACTGAAGATCCTACTCACACATCAATTTCTATTCCTGATCATGTGGAAAAGATGACAAATGTGGGGGTGGAACCTAGTAGTAGCTCTACTCCTAAGGAGGTAGAGGAACCACGAAGGAGTAAGCGTGCAAAGGTAGTCAAGAATTTTAGAAGTGATTTTATCACTTACAATGTCGAGGACGAACCTTTAACTTTCCGACAAGCTATGGATTCTTCAGAGTCTAGGCACTGGAAGGGCGCTGTAAAGAGTGAAATTGACTCTATTGTTTCTAACGGAACATGGGAGTTAGTTGATCTCCCTCCTAGGTGTTCTACTATCGGGTGCAGATGGATCTTTAAAAGGAAGTTGAACCCTGACGGCTCAATAGATAAGTACAAAGCTAGACTGGTAGCTAAGGGTTTTAAGCAAAAAGAGGGAATTGATTACTTTGACACATACTCTCCAGTAGCTAGAATGACAACAATCTGAATGCTTGTAGCATTGGCTTCCGTACATGGTCTTATCATCCATCAAATTGATGTAAAGACAGCTTTTCTTCATGGTGAACTTGAAGAAGAGATTTATATGGATCAGCCTGAGGGATTTGTTGCATCTGGTAACGAAAGGAAAGTATGTAAGTTGATCAAATCGATCTATGGCTTGAAACAAGCTCCTAGGGATTGGCATAAAAAGTTTGATGAAACTATAGTGCCGTTCAGTTATGATATTAATGATAGTGACAAGTGTGTCTACACCAAAGTTAAAGGTAGTGAGTGTGTCATCTTGTGCCTATATGTAGATGACATATTACTGTTTGGAACCAATATTGAGATTATTAACGAGACAAAAGCTTTCTTGAAAAGGCATTTTGAAATGAAGGATATGGGTGAGGCTAGTGTGATTCTTGGTCTCAAGCTGACACAGTCAGCTGAGGGAATAACTTTATCGCAGTCTCATTATATAGAGAAATCTATACTTGAGAAATATGGTTATTCACAGTGTAGAATTGCTAGTACACCCTATGATCCTAAAGTTGCCCTTGTTAAGAATACTTCAGGAGTACCTGTGTCTCAGTTAAGGTATTCTCAGATTATAGGGAGTTTGCAGTATCTTGCTAACTGTACTAGACCAGATATTTCATACTCTGTGTCTAAGTTGGCTAGATATACAAGCTGTCCAAACAGAACTCATTGGGATGCTCTTGATAGAGTACTTAGATATCTGAAAGGCACAATGTACCTTAGTTTACATTATAGGAGATTTCCTGGTGTGCTTGAAGGGTACATTGATGCAAGTTGGATAGCTAAGAAGTCTGGTTCCAATGGAGTGACTGGATATGTGTTCACCTTAGCCGGTGGAGCAATATCCTGGAAGTCGACAAAACAGACTATAGTAACTCGGTCTACTTTTGAGGCTGAGTTGTGTGCACTTGATGCCACGGGGACGGAGGCTGAATGGCTACACGGACTTATGTCCGCAATACCTGTAGTAAGCAGACCGCTTCCTACGATTGCTATTCATTGTGATAGTAAAACAACTATCGACAAGATTAGCAGTAAAAAGTATAATGCTAAAACAAAGAGGCACATCCAAGTTAGACTGAAGTCTATAAGGGGTTTAGTGTCTGATAGGATTATTGCTGTAGAGTTCATAGGAACTCAGAATAATATAGCTGATCCTTTAACTAAAGGACTGGAACCTGCAGTGGTCCTTAAGTCAAGGTTGGGGATGGGGCTGTCAACCCATCATAGTTCATCATCAGTGGGAACCCAATACACATGAGAGGAGATCCCTTGAAGTGTATTCAATGTGGTAATAACAAGCTGTAAGGATGAATTGGTAGTACCTTTGCTACATAGATGATACTGTTTGTATCTGAGTCTATCCCCTGTAAACGTAGAAGGTACTGATACTGCTAGTAAGCAAGAGTTATTGTAACTCTGAATGGGGTCAAGTCATTCGACGAGATGGTAGTAGTACATCTCTGGAGATGCCCAGCTAAGCGAATGTAATTGTGTGGTCGCAATTAGAGGAATGGGTTATTCCTTGAAGCATTCGACGAACAGGATTGAGACAAGACCATTAATGTCTCAAAGTCGTAGATTGGCACCATAGCCTTTGACTTGTCGTCGTCTATGGAACATAATTACATCAAACGGATTAAGATTCAAGGTGAAACATTCCATCTGAATCCGGTAGTCATCGAAGTAGGGGACTTAGGAGGGTTCAAACCCGGAAGGGTACCGACTCTGAAA
Source organism: Kitagawia praeruptora (assembly GCA_037693485.1). Lineage (NCBI taxonomy): Eukaryota > Viridiplantae > Streptophyta > Magnoliopsida > Apiales > Apiaceae > Kitagawia > Kitagawia praeruptora. Next base: position 48,362,403 of record CM075348.1, on the reverse strand, counting down.
AACAAGTCATGATGAGAAACCTGAAGCATTTCTTTATGGATTTGTGGGGGATTGTTAGAAAATGGAGTTTTTGGAGCATAAGTATTTTATGTTCTTGATGTTAATTCCGGATTTTAACGATTGGAAATTATTCCTTGCTATGAGGACTTAAATTTTCATATATGGGTCTAAGTAATTTTCTTAGTGAAACCCATAGAGAAATAGAGTTGAAGTGGGTAGCTTGAAAGAGCTTGAAATGAGAATGTGTATTTGTCCCACATTGAAATAAATAAAGGGGGTTGTTGGCTAAATATAGAATCACACACATGGGTAGTGTACAACTACTAAGGTGTATGATGGTGCATGGTGTTACTATAACGACCTAGAAAAAAAAATCGCGTATTTAAAATTTCTTATTTAATATTAAATGTGAAATTATATGATGTGAATATTTTTGTGAAGGTCAGTTGTATTTGATATGGTGTTCATGTGTTTACATGATGATTTGTGTGTGCCGTATAGGTCTGTGTATTTTTATTTGTATTTTTGAGGATTTAAGTATGTTTAAATCATGCATTATTAATCTTCTGGGATTTTTATAAAATCATTGGAGTCGTTTAAAATCATGAAATCTTTTGCATTATCATCCTTGTGATAATATTTAGTTTTAAAAATTATGGGGAGAATTATTTTGGGCGTTCAAGTATTTTAAAATAATTTTACGAGTTAAATTGCATTTAAAGCATCAAAACTTGTAAAATTTGTATTTAATTCATTTTTGATCTTAAAAATATTTTAAAAATATGGGGATGTTTGTAAATTCAGAAAATTTATTTTAAAACTTTTAAATTATTTTTCTACTAATTTCCTATTGAATTTTTAATTTTAAAATGATTTAAATTAGATTTTCAGCTTGTGTGATTACGAAATTGCCCCTTATCTCCTTTAATCTCAAAACCCAGATCTTCTTCCCCATTTTTTTTCTGGAGGTCTCTCGATCCTTCTTCTTTAGTCAGTGGATATTCATTAACTCCCCTCAATCTTATCTCTCTCCCTCACGAATCTGTCACTCTCCCTCTCCTGTGATATCTATATCTCCCTCGCCTGCTTCATTATCTTCTCTAATTGATACGAGTGTGTGTGCAAAGATGGTTGTATGTGTGTGTATATGTGAAGCGCTGTGCGTATATGTGTGATGAACTGCTGGCTGTGTGAATGGTCGAGGTTATGGGTTGAAGAGGTTGAACGGGTGCTGTAGTCTGTGAAGAGCAGCCTTTGGTGTGTGTATGTGTTGCGGGCATAGTTATACAGTGGCTGGGTCATCAAGGTTGGGTAGCAGGTGGGTGTTTATAACCTGGATGTGTAGTGAATTCGTGGTGTGCCTAGGTGTAGAGTAAGAAAAGTCGGGGAAGTGAGAAATGGCGAGTAAGAAAGAAAGGGTGGAGGCCTGTTGGGTGTGTATTCAGCCGGGTTCTTGTGTTAACTTGTAGTGTCATTGGGCTGGTTTTCACGAGCTGGTGGTGTCGATTATTGTGTGCAGTGTATGCGTAGTGTTTATGTGTGTAAAGCAGGGGATGTTGGAATGTGTAGATGGTGTGTGTGTTAACCATAGTGATGTGCGTGCGTGTGTGCTCCTGGGTGCTGGGCGGTGTAGACTTGAAGAGAAAGAGAGGTAGTGCAGCATGTGTGTTGGTCATAGTGTAGCCATGGTGTGGGTATTTCAATGTTATGTGCGTAGTTCGTGAGTAGTGGAATGTTGGTGTTGTGCGTAGCTGGTCAATGAGTGTGCTTGGAGAGGATGTCGGGATGTTGATGGTGGCAGTAAGAGAGGTGAGGAAGGTTAGAAACAGAGGAGTGATGTATAGGTGAGGCTGCAAGTGTTAGTGTGGCCGAAGGGGGGGGGGGGGAGATGACTTGGTTGGTGTGTGTGATGAGATGTTGGTACGAAAAAGGAAATAGAGAGGGAGATAGAGGGAAAGCAAGTAATGTACAATAAGTTGTGCGTGTTTCTGGCAGCGGGTATACCTACTTGTATGATGTGTTTTAGGATGGTTACTACAAGAGATCAATGTAATAGCAGGGTGTGGGTACCTGGTGGATGGGTGAGTATTAAACTGTATAGAGTTAAATGTACTTTGCATCTCCTAGCTTTACATCAATTTCAATAATGTATATATAGTTTTATAAATTGCATTTTGCGTCCCCCAACTTTAAATTATAGGTCGAATCACAATTCCTTATACGTTTTCTATCAAAAATAATATTACTTTTAACGATGTATTGATAAATGCGATATAAAATTGTGCAATGATTATATAATTTATATTTTAATAATCTTATATGTATCATATATCATAATAGTCACAACTTTATTTAATGAAAACATATTAGTTCAATTTTTTACAAATATATTATAATTGATTAATGGTTAAAAAATAATATTAAATTATAATTTAAAAAATTTTAAAATGTAAAATTAGTTACATGTTTAAAATCTATAGTTTATATTATCATTGCAATCATTTTATATCGCATTTGTTAATGTAATCATTAAAAGCAATATTATTTTTGATAGAAAACGTATAAGGGGTTGAGAATTGACTTATGATTTAAAATTGGGGGATGCAAATGCAATTTATGAAACTATATATACATAATTGAAATTGGAATAAAGCTGGGGATGCAAAATGCAATTAACTCAACTGTATACTATGTGTGTGTCATAGTAGTGCGTGTACCCGTGTGCGTACGTGAGTTGGGGGTGTCATCCAATCAATTTAAAGTGTTAATATGTACCAACAAGTCTCATGTGTCCTACCTAAGTGGTTATTTGTTTAAAATTTTGATAGCCAATTATAAGATGATGTTAATTCGAACTGTTAGGACTATTAAGTGTTAATTGATATGAATTGATGTGTATGACTGTATGAGTAATATTTAGTGTAGTACTGATGTATTTATGTGAAGTTATAATTGATAAAATTGTTAGTAAGTACTAATAAATGGTATGTGTATTCAGTTGGATTAAGAAATTGTACGTTGTGAGTTGAGTTATAAGTTGACAAAGGTGTATAATAAGGTACACTAGTATAGTTGAGATGTCTGTGAAGTATGTTGATGCGAACGATTGCTTAGGTGCTTTTTGAGTCAACAAGTTGGTCATATTTTAGAAGAGATGTTGTCCAAATTTTTGTAGAATTGTTTTGTATTTCTTATAGTAATTTGATTAAGATCATTGTAAATCAATATAATGTGCGTGTCAAAATGTATAAGTATAAGTAAATAATATGTGCTAAGTGTTATATGATTTATGTGATTGTATATTACTATTTGAGAAGGTGATTAATATGTGTTGTACGTGATTAATGGTAAAGCGTATAGGACACGATTGGGTAGAGCAGAATTAGACAGTTAAGGTTATAAGTGTACTGAAGTAGTACCTTACCTGTATATAGGTACGCATAGGAGGCCAGAGCCAGTGCATATGTAGATGGAATGTAGAAGAAGGAGATGCTTATCGGTACTAACAAGTGATAACGGAAGGATGGAAGTGTGATCGAAGAAAGGTGAAGTATAAAGAAGTAGAGACGGATGTAAAGTGATAAAGTGTTAAAGTATTGGAAATGGAAACTGCATGTATTGAGGCAAGTGTTTTCGCTCCTCACTTATTGTTCAAGTGATGCAATTCTGTTCTATTTATATACCCAATGTGTCGGTGAAAGTATGTTTACAAAATGACGTCCTTCTTCAAAGATGTGCAAATGTGTATATTCCACCCTTGAGCTGCAAATTTCGAATGATCATTACAAATATTTTTTTAAAAGACATTTTAAATTACGATATGTTGTTGAATTCTTCAGTAGAGTACCAGTCCTTTTATGTTTCTTCAAAAGTGTTCAAGAGATGTTCTAAAACAGAGAAATCTAAGATTTTAAATCCTTATAACAATCTTTTAGCATGATACCTGGTTACCTCATATTTTCACCGATGGACCTCTTTAAGTGATGTTTTTCTTCAAACTGATTTACAATTAATTATTCTAGTATTATTCTACACATGCTCATTTTGAACCACTTAACCTACCCAATTTAGTTCAAACTTTTCAAGATGTTGCAGAGAATTTATTAAATGTTTAGCAATTGATTATATCCCTGTGTTATCGAATTGTTGTTAATCATATAGTCAGTAAATTCTTTCTACGATTCATTTAAGGATGTTATGACCCCAATCATATCTATCTACCTTGTTGATACATATTATTCTTATCGTTTATTCGTTTGCACCCCACTTATTGTATCGAACTTGTCGATACACTTAGAGCTTATTATTCCTTAATAATTCCCCAATTATTGTGTCGAACTTGTCGACACCTGTTCATCCTGAATTCTTCATTAATGCTTGGATTATGAGTTGTTTTTCTGGAACGTGAGTTTTCCAGATTGTTTGTTTGACAGAGGATGTCGATTGTTCCGACACCTAGTGCGTTGGACTTAGAATTGGAATGTTTTTCAGATGTCCCTTCGGGGAGACCAGTTAATGGTCAACAGATGTCCCTTCGGGGAGACCAGTTTAATGGTCAGAAGTTAAGGCCAATGTGTGCCGTGAATCCATTAAAGGACATTGCTGTGTGCGTTTGTCCGGGGTTAGTGCGTGACTGATCAGCAGCCTAACCTTGTTGTTGTTTTTTTTAAATATATAAAAATCCAATTCTAATCCATACATTGAGGTTGAGTTGCTTCAAAGCCTGATTCCCTTGAAGCCTATTATAATTATCTTTAATTATCAGTTCTCATTATTGATGTGTTTTATTTTAAAGGAGTTCTGCTGGCTCATCTGGAAGTTACAATATTTAATTTCTTCAGCTGATTTCTTTCAGTACCGTATGATGATTATTCTTGTTGATCAGAACCTATATTGTTCTTGATATTGCTATCATTGTTTACACTTGCTGAGCATTGTTGGCTCACTCTTGCTTATTTTTTTTCTTCAGTTAATAGAGGAGATTATTGGACCTTGTGGTTGATAAGTTTTCTTGATCCAGCAGCGAGGAGTGACGTTCGAGTTGTTGATTTCGTCGGGTAGTGGTTTTGGGAATTTGTCAAGGTTGGTAAATTAGTTTGATAGTGGACTTAGTTTGTAAAAAGGTTTGTATAACAATTTTATTCTGAGGTTGGATTGTAATAATTAAATTTAATAGTTTGTTTCATACCATAACCTGTAAGCGATCTTGGATCAGGGGTATTTTATTATTATTTGATGTATATATCCATGAATATATTATTTGGATTGTGGTTAGTGGCCCCAAATCTGTACCCCGGATTATGGGATGTTACAGTTACTGTGTGCTCCACGCGCGCGCCGCCGCAGCCCGCCTCGCCACGCCACGACACGTCTCGATTCGACTCGGGTCGGCTCGGTCGAAGGGCGATTTGGGCGAATGTCTCGGCGTCTCGCGTACGCGAGGCGACCTGGACGAGGGATTTTATTTATGTGTTTAAATATATTTTAATTAGAATAAATAAATATAAATATATATATATCGATTGGGATCAGTAACTGGTCAGACATCTAATACTGATGGGCCAAGTCCTGATGAAATCCTGAAGGTACTACCAGATCCTGAGGACTGGATCAAATACTGATGAACATCAAGTCCTGACGGTACCAGATCCTGATGATCAAATACTGATGGACGTACATCAGATCCCGACGGACTAAAATCCTGATGGATCAGATCCTGATGTTGTGTCATGGACAGAATTTGATAATATATATATATATATATTTAGATTAATTAAAATAAAAACTGATATGTGTGGATAATATATACGTAACTGTTACGATTTATTTAATTGAAAATCAGCTGTTACAGCCGTTTTGATTATATTAAATCGACCGTTTCATTTTTTATTAAATGGAATGGGGGTTACAATATTGATGAGGGTGGTATCAGTTACGTTTGGCCTCTCCTATAAATAGAGAGCTAAGCTACTGATAACAATATAGACCACACCCTACATTCTCTTCTCTACACTCTCTGTTCTCCCTCCTGCCATAGTGTTTTATACTTAAGGTTTTTTCCGGCGACTGAGGTGCTAGTCGAAGTTGAGCTTTCTGAATACTGTGATCATTTAGCTCGGAGCTGTTTTATCCTGGGAGAGGTGTTGCAAGCATCCCAACACAGTGTAAGTGGGGGCAATTATCTCTTCAAGAGCAGTCAGGACTTCTAGCAAATCATGACGACTCAGCTGTTCTTTTACTTGTTTGATATACTGATATAGCTATGGCTAATGGTATGTCTTCTGTCTTTCCTTTGTATTTACAGTTACTGATATGCATGTTTTATACCTTCGTGTTTTGTTTCGTTAATTGTTTGCTTGGCCTTGGCTTGTTAAATACGATATATAACTGCCTCTATGTTGCTGTTTTAGTCAATATTTCCAACAGAAATATATAAAGATAGGTTTGAGGAGAATTGTTGCAGTTGAAACACGGATTTGTATGTTAAATGACTTGAGAGCTTCTATAATAATAATTTAAATGAAGAGTTTGTCAAGCAACTCTTGGAGTTGCTCTAAGAAAAGCATGCAGAAGAAAGGAGGATAAAGATGAGGAGGACGTAGCTAGAGGATAAGTTAAAGATGAGAACGGGGGATCAGGGGCGGAACCAAGGGGGGCCTACCCCCGACGCCAGCCCGGGTCGAGAAAAAAAAACAAGTAAATTTTTTTTTTTTAGCCCGGGGTCAAATTTAAAAATGGCTATATATTATTTTTTAGCCTTGGTTGAAATATTAAATAGAGGTATTAGTATGGTTTTTAATTGTGTGTATATCCATTTGTTGTATGATTTAGTGAAAAATATCCGATTTTTGTATGATTTAGTGAAAAATATCCAATTTTTGTATGATTTAGTGGAAAAAAAATCCGCGCTTAGCGCGCCTTACCCTGAAATTTTCCCCATCTCGGAATATAGAGCTAGATTAGACCGGGATCCAAAAACATCCTGGTTCCGCCACTGCGGGGGATTGTAACGAAGAGGAGGTGAAGCACATGAATTTGAAATCGGCGGGATGCATCATCATAATAACGTTAAAATAAACCAATGACAAGAGATAAAATAAAGACGAATTCAAGTCGACGGATGCATCATCATCATCATCATCAGCTAGGTATAGCTAGCTAATAATAGAAAAAGGCTTAATTAGAGATAAAGATGAAATAAAGATGAGGATGGATGGGTTTGTATTATCTATATAAAGAAGAGGGAGTGGATCAGTCAGGAGTGTAGCACTTGAAATTGAAGTGTGTGTGTTTTGTTTGCACAGGAGGACACCCGGAAGACATGCAAATGCATTGTTATAATGCTTTAACGTATTCTTCTTATATATATGTTAGGCTAGCTGTGAGTTTTTGGCATTTCTTGCCCACAATTTACATCAGGCCAAGCCTTAATTTGTGATCGAGCCAAGGTATTAGGTATTCTACCTTTTCATTTCTGTTTTTCTACTGCTGCTTAGTTTTGTTAGCAAACATTACAAAGCACTAGTATATATACTATTCTAGTTTCGGACTGTCAGTTACATAGCCCACATATTATGTTACTCCACTGCCAATATCCTAGCCAATAATTTAATGTTACTTTTTTAAAAAAAAATTTAAAAAAAATTTAAATTTTTTTACTCCACTGCTTAGTTCTATTCACAATTTTTTTTTTTAAAAAAATTGTTGTATGGTCATGGAATTTTGAGTTACATACAAAAACTATTTGTATATAGGACCGGAGGAAGTAAAAATAAAATTCCTTCTTTAGTCTCATTTGTTCAACTAAATACAAAAATTGGATATTCTCTTTGGTACACTCGTGGAATTGGCTTTTGCCAATGGTACCATCACATTTTTTGTTTCTATATATGGTACACATGACATATTGTTTCTCTCTTAGTCATGCCCTTCTGTTAGACAACTGTTAATATTTCAGGTGCACCACGTATAGAAGCCAAAAATGTGATGTTACCATTGGCAAAAGTCAATTTCACGAGTATACTAAAGAGAATATCCCTATTATTTTTAATATTCATTAACAGTAATTAAACGGTGTTTAACGTTTTACTTAAAAAAGGGTATGACTAAGAGAGAAACAATATTTCAGGTGTACCACGTATAGAAGCAAAAAATGTGATGGTACTATTGGCAAAAGCCAATTCCACGAGTGTACCAAAGAGAATATCCCTACAAAAATCAAAAAAATAAAAACTTGACTAATTAAATTTAAGTGAAGCTCAGCCCAATTCAAATTCAAAAAAAAAAAAAAAAAAACACCCGGCCTGCTAAGTGTTGTCGCTAGTATATAAACGCACACTGATCACATACATAAATTGCGCACGGCGTCGCCACGAGCAACAACGACTCTACTCTAATCCCAAGGCGGCGGCGCCGTCGCCGGAGAATTTCATGCTAAACATCTCAAGGTGAACAAGCTATACCACTATGTAATTGTATTATTATTACTTTTTTATAATTCACCTTATTTATTTTCTCAAGTTAATTAATATTACTACTCTATTGCTTCCAATTTTAAGATTATATAGGAATTTGATACTAGTATCAAATTTACTATTTCAATGTCACATTTAGTAGTATCATTGATGATCATGCTGTGTACAACATTGCTTGTGTCTTGTGAGCAACTATATTTTGAAAATCAGACTGTTAACTTGTATCTGTGATTCGGTTTGTATTATTTTTATAAATTAATTGATTGATCGAAAATCAATTATTATGTTTTTTCATCTGTCAATTGTGTGTTGTCTTAGGATTTGCTTATCATATAAGTATCTCAGTAGAATCTTTGGACATGATAATTATTGATAAAATGTGAATCACTTTGCCATTTATTATTACAAATTTCAGATAACTTGCATAGCTTCCACACACACCCTCAAACACAATACATAACTGCAAAGATTATCATACACAAAATTAATTTAACCCTTCCATTTGCTTCCTTTTGCCTTTATTTGTAGATATTTTACTTCATGCTCGGGACAAATGTACCTACGAACCCGAACGCGATAGTAAAAAAAGCCCCTGATTGCAATAACAGATATATGAACATGTGATCGTTGCAATGCGACATGTTGTAAAGGGCACAGTAGAACATGAAGATCCCCATAAGCAGCTCCAGCTTGTGGATCCTGCTCAAAACCATGGTATGAGTTACAGACAAGAATGGAATGAATATTGCCCCTTGGTTAGCAGTTGGCTTGCACTGTTCCAGGTAAAAAATTGTAAAGTAGCAGTAACTAAATAATACCTTTCACCACATCGGAATCTGGACCTGAAAAACGGGACTTTCGATTTATTGATTTGGTTCATTGTGTTCCCTAGTTTCTCGGTTACAATCCATTCATTAACCCGGCTGGCTTCGAGGAGTCCAATAATGGCAGCCTTGGTACGATGAAGGGACATTACATTCTCGAACAGAATCCAAAAAACGAGCAGGTGCAGGGATCTGCTTGTCAATATATGGTGTGTGCATATATCTATTAGTATAAATTCTAGAAGCTAGGACGACATTATTTATTGAAAAAAGATTAGATACCATTTTTTGAACTTGTATTACCTCGGAGTGCCTCCAGTGTTCAGCAGGGTGATGGTCGCCGGGATGTATATTGCCAATGCCTTGGGGAGATGGACTTCTGGGACCAACACGCATGCTGGAATTACGACACAGTAGAAGAAAAAGGTAACCCAGTGTGCGATTATCTTCCTAACGAAGAAGAAGGCGTACACGAGATGAATCTTCTTCCAGATAGAAACCCGCTGCATATCAAAACAAGGTAGCTGTAGTTTTCCTCTGATGGTATACTATAATTGCTTGTAAAATTTAGGCTTTTGTTTTGGAGTTACTAATTTTGGTGTGATTGGACCGAATCTATTTTTACCGGGCAAAGCATAATTTCCCTTGTCATTTTCTTGAAAAGATTAGCTGGACCACATGACCAACGGTGCTGTTGGAATCGGTAAGCCTTGAAGGTGCTAGGAAGTTCATTCTTTACCTATAAAAGAATAGTGAGATTATAAGTTCTGACCTTGCGGTATCATCTGACTACAAAATAAGATTAGATGTTGAATCAGAAATTACCGACACATCTCCTGCAAAGACAAATTTCCAACCCTGTAGGCTAGCTCTGACTGCAAGATCCATGTCCTCGACTGTGGTTCGCTCTTTCCATCCACCTGCATCCTTAATTGCCCGAATTCGCCACACCCCAGCAGTACCTACCAACACAACAATCAAGAACTTTATTTAAGGTTTTTTCTTGAAATTGTTTGAACTCACCAAGAGGTTTTCATAACGACTTATAGGTGGGAGTTTTGATTTACCATTAAATCCGAAAAATTGACATGTTGTGGAGCCCACTTCTTGTTCAACAGAGAAGTGATAGTTGAGTGACATCTCCTGGAGCCGAGTCATTAGACATTCATCCGCATTAACTAGATAACAACAATACATTATTGTTAGGGTAAGAAATGATAAAGACAATTCTAGACATGTTAAAAAAATGGAATGAGCTTAGGGGAACAGGTAACCATATAACTAATTACTCGTATCTATATTTTAGTACTTTCCACAGCATCAAAGTTCAATCAATCTGATGAAGTAAATTAGGAGATAAATATAAGCATAATAGTGTCATAGGTCTTACCAAACTTCCATCTGGCCTGAACCATGCCCAATTTGTCATGTCCAACAAGATAAGGAACTGTTTTCTTGAGAAAATCGGATTCAGGCTGAAAATCTGCATCAAATATAACCACATATTCACATTCATTCACGTACTGCTTCTGTAATCCTTCCCGTAGAGCTCCTGCTTTATAGCCATTTCTATTGGCCCTATTCTCATACTTAATATTCAGCCCTTTTTCCTGATACTTTTTGCACTCTGCCATTACATTTTTCTGCATATGAAAAATTAGATCAAGAAGCTCTTCTCTAACCCTTTTAGATAAATAGTACAATTGAGGTGTATCCAATACCTTGATTGTTCTATCAGTGGAATCATCAAGAACTTGCACAACAATCTTTTCGTTTGGCCATGAAAGTCCACAGACAGCTCCAATTGAGAGTTTGTACACCTAAACAAAAGAATTTGAAAAATGTGACAGATTTTGTTAGAGCTCAAATAAAGTCATAAATTAATATGTTCTATTTATGTGTTCTATACCATCTAAGGAATAAGGACATAGGATAATCTCAGTAAAATCTATTTAATTAGAGATGATATCTGTGTATGTGCTGGGGGGATGTGTATCAAGTTGAAAATCTTTGTGCTAGATATAACCTGAATCGATGAAGTGCTTATACTAGCATGTACTTGAAGTAAATACTGTTAATTTTTTTCCTTGAAAAATTTGCTGATAATTTGAATATTAAATGATTAGTCCAAATGCTGATTTTCTGTACTGAAAAACTTAGTGGCTTGCAATAAACCAACAATATGGATTATCTATTATTTAGTGATAAAGTGTTTGAAATCAATGGGTTACAAAATTTTTCTATGTTTGCAATATTGTTTTAGAATGATTTTCACATTGTATATATTGTTAAATAAAGAATACAAGAAGACTTATGTTTTTACCTCACTTTCATTGTACATAGGTATCTGTACCAAAACTATTGGATGCGTTCCATTTCGCTCCATGTTTTCTAGCACGACGTCCACCTTGTACTGTGTAGATCTTTTCATTCCCAGCATTTTAACGCACAATATCACAGCTGTCATGTAAACGCGTTCAACAAAAAGCATAAGAGACATAACCACACATACATAAAGGGCAAGATGTAGAATTGGCGCAATAAAGTACACGCGTAGTTGCTTCCAAGCATCACTAAGGCTCCCTGTTAGCTCAGGCTCATGGAAAATTGTATTCCTCATAGTTTCCGAGATGTGTTGTTGAAAGCGGGGATTAAAACAGAAAGGAAGGAGAAAGGAGAATGAAGAAATAAGGAAGATGTGGTTCTTTAGAGATGAGAGCAAAGGATAACTACGAAGTGCTTTAGATGGGTATTGGCTTCGACGGATGCATAATAAGCTTTAAATAGGAAAGGTACAAGTTAAAGATGAGGATGGATTGCATAAGAGGCGTGTGCCACTGAAATTGAAGTCTGTATCTGTAATGACACCCGGAGGACATGCAAGTAATGATGTTGCAACGCATCAACATGTTAGCTGGAGATCTGGCATTTAGTGCTGACAACATAAGGAAGCCTTTAAATTGCTAATCTAAGGTATTGCACTTGTTAAATGTACTCCATCTTAGTATATTTATTACTGCATTAAAGTTTTTTGCAATATGTTTAATGAATTAATTTGTTTTAGCAAGTATACATGAATTAGATACACACAAAACTTATGTTACTCTTGGCGGCGGATCTAACTTTGACAATGTGGGGTCCACTTATAATAAATTAATTGTGTGAGTAGAGTAATACATAAAGTTATGTAAGACAACTTTTTTAACAACCGAGTAATTATGTTAAAAAAACCAAAATCGAGCTCCGTTTGTTTGGTGTAAAAATTGTGTTTTTGAGAATTTCAGGTAAGATAACGTGAGTCAAAATAGGCTTTTCAAAAGATTATGTCGACTTTGAACACGTTCAAGAACACGAGCACAAGTTATACTTTCAAGTTTTTAGAATACGAATGAATCACATTCATCCTAAAAACATAAATAATATATTACACGGTCTACATGTTATGTATTCTTTTTTAAGGTATACAAAAATAATTAAAAACATGCACGACAACTCGAACAGTGCTGATTTTGCCATATTTAGAAGTTGAATGGATTTCAGAAGATGTAGGGTCTAATTTGTCAAAATCCTGAAGTTTAGAGGTTATTGAGTAATTTTTGAGAACTAGAGGGACTAGATTGTAATTTTAGAAACTTTAGGGACTGGTTTAAAACTTTTAGAAACTTAAAGGTACCTAACTATGGTTTTGCATAACATTTTTGAAGAAAAATTATAAAATTAGGGTTAGCCAATCTTTGTGTTTAAGCAACCTCAGTTTCGGTTTTCATTCTTTTATAGGAGTACTGTTGGAGTATTGTAGGACATGTTATAAGAACAATGATTTATTGAATAAAGATGCTATGAAAGATAAACTCGGGAAGGATTAATCGCAAAATTTTTGCTACCCCAAGGGTTTCCAAATGTCAGAAAGGATAAAAGTATGGATCGCAACCCAGAAGAGACATAATTCAAAGTTAACAATTATTTTAATAACCAAAGTCTAAGATAGAATGTGGGATACATGACTTGAAATAAAAACCCAAATAAAGTGACTGAATGGACTATAGGCTATAGCCCAACACAAGTGGTTTTATTATAAATAACCTTTTACATACTAATGTAATACTATCCCTACATATAAAATACATATATAAATACACTTTATTTATATACAAAATAAATTATTATCATTCAATAAATATTAAAAATTCTTCACTTTTGTTAACATCAACTGAGATTTGAATCCTTTCTTATTTTGAAAAGTTACCCATTCTTTACTATTGACTACTTGAATTTGTTGCAAAATTTAATTTCCTTTTAAATTGTGTTTCTTGTATTTCATTATAATTAGTTCATTTCCACTTGTATTGCTCTGCTTTTTGCTTAACATCCCCTGCGTCTTGCATTTTTTTATGCTTTTAACATATGTACGTATATTTGTTGTGCGCAATGTAATAAAAGACCAATCGGCAATGTCCTGAGGAAATCTTAAAATTTATTACTATATTAAAAGCGAAAAAAATTGTATTACTATCGTCGGATGATTGATACATGATTTTATATCTTAGAAAATGATGTATCATAGTGGCTTTAATCTCATTCCATCTTGATAGAGAGCAAGGAGTTAAAAGATTTATGGGTTCCGTTTTGGATCGTTATATAAGAATAAAGTTTATCATATTTATTAAAACTTAAATAAAAAATAGATTGTTGGGAATATTCCGTGTAATGATAGAGAACTAGAAAAGTATATGTTTCCTTTAATTATTAGTTTTCTTATTATTAGAATTTTATTTTTCGGTGAAGTTTTAGGAAGACTTTGATTAATTAGTGAAATTAATAATTGTTTATCTTGTTTTCGGTTGTGATCTATACGAATTCTTATCTTCTACGGTTGAGAGTCATAGGTAGTGGGTTGTAAACGACAGAAGAATGATGTAGAACAAAGAGGTATCTATACTATATTATAATAAGCAAAAGGGGATATATTTTGTAGTTGGTTACCCCCTCTTTTTGGTTATCCCCTTTTTTGGTTATCCTTTTAAATTTACTAATTTAAATTTTAATAAAGAAATATTATATAAATTTAAAAAACAATACATACGGAACTGTTAATGGTTTTCTATACAACTTCAATAACTCTGAGTCATCATCACTCCCAAACTTCCGACAATCTTGCAATATTTTCATGGGCATATCCTTCATTGAACTACGAGTTAATTTATTTAGTTTCTGAACGATCAATCATAATTAGTAAGTCAAATAACTTAAATATATCAAGAAAACAACACAAGCTATAGCTACTCAATTATATTTTTAAATAGTTAATAAACCAATTAATCTTTTCGACAATGAATTTGATAACATATTTATATACTATACTATAATAAGTGTAAAGGGGTATATAATAATATTTATACTATTATATTAAAGTCAAAACATTGAAAGTTTTGGTTTTCGGTTTGGTTATCCTAATTATTAAAATAAATAATTAAATTACAAAAACAACTAAAAAAACTAATTATTAATGTCAACGTAATTATATTCCGATTAAAATTCCTTCATCCACATTGAGCTTCTACTTGAAATCTTTTTTCTGCTCCAACAACTCAATTACCCATTTTTTCTAAAGATTTTACTTCTAATTAAAACACTTTTCCATTTAATTTAAAACTAATATTACAATAATCAATATATATCCAACATATCGCACCATATTTTCCGTAATTATTTTTAGTAGTAATTTTTGTAATTAAAACACGTTACTTTTTAATTTAAAATTAATCTTGCGATCACTAATATGCACCTAAAAATATCTCACCATATATTCAAATCATTATTTTTAGTAATAAATAAGAATCGTTAGATCTAATAATAAGATATATTATATGATTAAATTAATTTACTAAAAATTCAAAGTTCGAACCCGTCAACGACATTTTTCATTTAGAATTTTACAAAATAAATTTTAAACCATTCATATCATTATATAAATTTATATTAAATTAAAATTAAAAAATTATTAAAAATAGGGATTATATAAAAACATAATTATAATGTAAAATAAATTTTATAACCTATCAAAAGAAACCCGTGCTTCGCACGGGTTATAAGCTAGTAATATTAATTAATTTATTTATATATTATTATTTAGTAATAAAGTTTATTGTATTTGTCATATTTCACTATCTATAGATTATTAAGATTTTTTTTCTATGTTATAGTCGATATAAGAAAAAGATTTTTTTTATTAGTTTCCATATTATTAAGAACTTACCCGATTTTTAGGTTTAAGGTATTACTCCCTCCGTCCAATGGGATGTTAACGTTTGCTTTTTGCACGGAAACCAAGATAGTGGGTGTAATATTGTTAAAATAAATGAAGTAGTGGGTGTAATAGTGATTTTATAGTTAAAATAAGTTAAGTAGTGGATGTAATAGTGTAAAGTATTGTTAAAATAAGTGAAGTAGTGGGTGTAATAGTGTTAAAACTTACTATTTTAGGAAATGTTAACAATCTATTGGGACATCCCAAAATAGAAAGTGTTAAAATCAAAAGGGACGGAGGGAGTACGTTTTATGGAGATTTAGTATTATATCCTTCAATACTATACTATTATAAGCGAAACAGGGTATATTTGGTTGTCGGTTTGGTACACTTTTTTTGGTGAACTTTTTTTGGTACACTCCATAACAACCGTTAGATTTTAAAATAAATAAATAAGAACCGTTGGATCTAATGCTAAAAGAATATTCCTTTTTTAATATTTGAAATACTCTTATAGCTTCCAAGTTCGAATCGACCAACAACATATCTCTATTAACATTTATATTATTTTATAAGCTACTCTCACGAGTTTAAGATTCAATTTCCGTCAACAACATATTATTAATTATTAAACCACTACTTTTAAAAATACTATCAAACATGTATTACAATATTTTATTATCTTCTATAATTTATTTTTCTACTAATTAAAAAATATATATGAAAATATGGGTAATAAAACAAAAAATATTAAAAAATACATCCGTGCATCACACGAGTAATAAGCTATATAGTAAAATATTACACAAAATCTGGAAAATACTTACAATATAGAAAATTTTGTATAAAAATCGAAAAAAAGCGTACATGATTAGATAAATTTCAATTTTTCTATTAAATAAAAGCTAAAAAAACAATTTTTATGTAATATTTATATGTATACATATGTATTTTAAAGTAATAACTTAAAGTAACCATCGCACGGGTTATAGGCTAGTTATATCCTATATATAATTGGCGTAAGAAAGTTTAGATGGTCGTCGTCTGGTCGTCATGGGTTAAAAATTAATTTCATTAGAAATTAGAAATGGGCCACAAAACAAATTGAGCTAGAGTATTGGTTTAAAAGCTAAAATTATGCTACTGATGTTTTTAATTTAACAAACATAAAAAAAAAAGAATGCCCTAAAATAAATTACACATGATAAAACAAAAAAAATTAAAGTTGAGAAAATTATTGTTAACTAAAATTAATACAAAGACAATTTAGACTAAAGTTAAAATATAATTTTAAAAAAAACATTACCACAAAAAAAATTCAAAAAAACTTAATTTTTTAAATAAGTCATAAAAAATATTACTTTCAGATTTTAAAACAAACATGTTTTAAAATTTATACTAGCAAAAGTCAACACAAATCAATAAATTGACATTTTATTATTTTTGCAAATATTCTAGATTCGGTACTAAAGTTGTAAATAAATCAAAGACAATCCAAAAATCAAAAATATAAAAGTTACAAAAAAAATCAAATTTCATCAACAATAAAATTAAAGTAAATTAATAGAGAATAAAACTAATAAAATAATGAGAAAATGACCAAAATACCTCATTTTCACTACCTTATGGCCCAGAATGCTGATTTGCGGAAAGTGTGCTCCGAACTACCCACGGGATACGCTACACCCACAAGCGCGACCCGTGGGCACTGTTCACTGTCGTTCTCCCTCTCTCCCGTTCACTCGCTTCCCCATCTCTCTCGCACTCTCTCATCGCCTCTCCTCTCCGTTGTGATTGCTCGTCGATATGCTTATCTAACCACACCAAAATGAAGTCGATCTCCTTCTCTCCCTTTCTCCCTTTCTCCCTATCTTTTTCTCCCTTTCCGGCCCCACAGGGGCTGTTTTAAAACTTCGTCGGAAAATTGAACGAATTAGGTTCCAATTTAGGGGTTTAAAATTCGGTATAAGAAATTGTTTGAGATGAGTATTGGGTTGTAAATCGTCAAAAGACGATTCGAATGGTGTATAGAACATAAATGGACAATAATAGAAAAGAGATGAACGGAGCATTTGAACGCAAATCGCACAAAAAATTGCCAGAGCACAGACGTTTGGAGCAGACAGCGAATACACCACTATTAGATGCGTATCTCAAGATGCGCAAATGAAAGTGGCGTATCTCAGTCTACAGTATCCCTATGGTACTCACGTATTCGGTTGATACTACTTTTGTATTAGCATGTTAGCTGGGATACTGGCGTATCTGATCGGTATTTAGGGCCTTCCTCCCCGCCCGTGGGTATTTTGGTATCCTATATTTAATTTGTGGGTAGATAGGGCCTTCACCCATAATGAGCAAACTTAATTATTTATTATTATTATAGAACAAAGAGTTGTAGTAGCAAACTTACACACAATTAACAAATAAGGATAAAAAGCAAAAACCCCTAATGAAAAATAAATCACAAATTTATTCTTTATATATATTAAACAAGTATACAAAGCACACCATCGGAATTTCAATTCAAAAAATAAATTTTTAAAAAACAAGAATTTACATTTAATTACAAAAAAAAAAATTTAAGAACATATTGGTAAAACAAGATATTAAAAAAGTAATCAAAAAATATATAATAAATGGAAAATACACCAAAATATAATTTATAAAACAGACGCTAATTAAAAAAATACATTTAAATTTAGAAAATATCAAAGATAATACAAACTTTCTTTGAAAAAATAGTATAAATGTATATGTGTTCACGTGTATATTAAATTACAATAAGTTCCCATATGTCTAAAATATATTTTATATATTCTAATAAATAAAAAAACACGCCAAAAATATGAAACATTAAATATATGTTAGGCTAAATCTTAAAATATAATTTTCAAAAAATCATTTACCAAATAAAAGTGGTTAAGAAATATATTATTTTAATAAAAATCATTAATAAATTTTATTTTAAGTTTGACAACAAATATGTTTCTAATATTAACAAACAAGGATAAAATAGCAAAAAACCATAATTAAAAATAAATTGCAAATTCATTATTAAATTAAAATATGAAACATTAAATATATGTTAGGCTAAATCTTAAAATATAATTTTCAAAAAATCATTTACCAAATAAAAGTGGTTAAGAAATATATTATTTTAATAAAAATCATTAATATATTATTAATGTTGTATTGGTTTAATTATTATATGTAATGAACAAGTAAACATTTCAATTCGAAAAATAATTAAAAAAAAAACAAGAATGTACATTTAATAACAAAACAAAAAAAAGGTCTTTAAGAAAATATATGGTAAAATAAGATAATAAAAAAGTAATCAAAAAACATGTAATAATTGGAAATGATACTAAAATTCAACAAAATAAAATCTACAAAACAAACATCCATTCAAAAAAAAGATCTAAACGTAAAAAACTAAAATCAACAATAAATTTTAATATAATGCACTTAAAATAAATATATACCAACACAAAAACATAAAAGATAGTATAAATTTTCTTTAAAAAAGTACAAATGTATGTATGTTTACAATTACATAATCACTTATACATATATAAAGAATAGTTAAACCAATAAGTTTCCGCATGTCTAAAGTATATTATATATATTCTAATAAAATTGAAGAAAACTCCATGAAATATTAAAATACTTTTTAGGCTAAACCTTAAAATATAATTTACAAAAAAATTGTTTACCAAATAAATTTGCTTTAAGAAAAATTTATTTAAATAAAAAACTTTAAAGATTCTATTTTTAGGTTTGACAACAAATATGTTTCTAAACTTTAAATTAAAAAAATGTAAGCACAAATCAACAAATAAACAACATTGTTTTGTAAGTCTTTCAAAAAAAATAGAAAAATAAAAATTTAACATAAAAAAATCGTTAATAATATTTATAAAGTATCCCGTGCATCGCACGGGTATAAAGCTAGTATACATAATAAGCATAAGAGGGATATTATCCAAATCTTTGGTCTGGTCACTGTACTACCAAATTCATATGATCTGTGGATTAAAAATAGACGATCAAGATTAGATCACATTAAAAAGAAAATTATAATCTAAAAAGAATATAATTAAAAAAGGTTGCATTAGAAGTGAATTTTAAAAAGAAAATTATAATCTAAAAAGGATATAATTAAAAAATGTTGTATTAGAATTGACTTTCAATAAGAAAATTATAATCTGAAAAAGATATAATTAAAAAAGGTTGTATTAGAATTAAATTTTATTTATTTTTTTATTAGTAAAAAATATTTATATTTACTACTTGGGCTTTATGTTGAGATCTAGAAATCAGATTTAGATGATTTTACAATCCATACGAACCTCATAAAATTATCTTTAATTTAACGATGATTTAATAATTATTATTCAAATGGAAATACTAGAATCTCAAGAGAAAATATAATTATTAATTTTTTCATTAATCATATTCAATGTAGAAATCCTACATTGATTATGCTATTCAATGTAGAAAACCTAATTATATATGATTTTAATTATTGACATATACATTTTCGTATTTCAATGTATATACACTTTTTAGTTTATAACATATTGAAATATTAAACTTTTTTTTTATGCTAGATCCAACTATTTTCATCTATTTATTTTAAGATCTTTGTTATACGGAGGACCTGACTACCGATTATCAAAGTTTTGGACAAAATCGCTCTTACACTTATTATCGCTTTTACACTTATTATTAAAATTATATTTTTTTTGTTAGTAGAACTATTTTCAAATAATTGCAAGGGTATTTTGATAATCAAAACGAATTATAAGTAGAATTAATAAATTAAATAGAATTTTCAACGTAAAAATCGTCAATTTCTTCTCTTTTTTTGTTTCTGTGTAGATTTAATTAGAAAAAATTATTAAATCGTCACAAAATTAAAGATTATTTTTTCATTTCACGTGGGCTGTAATCGTCCAAATCAAATTTAAAGAATTCAAGATAGAATACAAATATTATATCGAACGTGTAAAATCTTATAATCCTATATATCAATTTTTTAACAACAATTTGATATGTAAATTAATAACATATAGAATTAAAAAAAATTAATATGATTATAGATATTAAAATAGGAGCCGTGCGTTGCACGGGTTATAAGCTAGTATTATTATTATTATTGTTATTCTAATTAAAGACTTTAATTGATTATTGAGAATTATTTATCTTTGTATGGTTTGGATCACCTTAGAACTAGTGGACTTAATGTGTTTGTAAAACAAATATATTCTTATTTTTTGTGTCATGTATCACATCTCCTCGATGAGACTAGTAGTAGTCCTCTTTGTCCCACTATGAGTTGTAGAGTTTTAGCCTCGATAAAACAATTTTTCCTTGCATTATTCATTTTTTGTTATTTAAAAACAAAAACAAATTGTGTATCCAATTAAACACAACATCACGAGTGTCTTAATTAAATTCATGAACCTCCGATTCAGTGTTGCATGGTTCGTGGGTCTATGGAACCGCGATCAACACGATTCCTTTTCGACCCGGATCGCTAGGGTTCACGTTCCAGTTCGCCAACTCCGGCGATCCCCCTTTTAACTCCACCACTTCACTAGTAACTTTAAAATTTTACATTTTTTGATTAATTTATTTAGGGTAAAATTAATATTTTTGTTATAAAACAATAACCAAACCATAGATACAATAACAAATATGCATAATGTTTTCTAAAATAATAGCTGTAAAAGGGATCCTCATATCGACCCACGTTTTCGATTCACGGGTCATCGTACCCGATTCATAAAGACTAACGTTCCATGTACCCGGTCCCGTACCACGTACCCGAACGACCCGTGAACCGTGCAACACTGCTCCGGTCCAGTTTTACCCCGGAGAACATGATTAATTGTCTTGCATTGAGTGTTTGTTGCCTAATAATCATAGTGGTGGTCATCAACTCCTATAAAATTTTGAATTATGCATAATTATCTTCTTGTTTGAATATTTTCCTTAAGTTTTGCATGAATTTTGTTGGTGTTAACTACTTTTTTGGTTGTAGGACAAAAATGCCAAGCCTAGAGAATATAGACATGTTTTGTAAAATTAGTAAGTCAACGGCTCTTCTGCAATTTTTTTTTTTAAAAACTATAGGGGTTGCGCAGAGTAACCTAAAAGTTCAATTTGGCTAATTATCAAAGGAATAAAACTATAAGAGCGAGGGGCCTTTTTTAATATAAGGGACAATTAGAGGGGTCTTATTGTACTTTGACAAATAAAAACAAAGGATGGGGTAACTTAATTTTTTGTGTGTAACATACACACTGGAGTCTGGAGTCTGAAACCTAAATACCACTCAAAGAAGCAATGGGTCGCCAAAACAAACCACTCAAAGAAGCAATGGGTTGCCAAAACAAACGCTAATGGCGGGAGCTGTTGGACTGTGGACGCTATGATATAAGGTCCTAAAATAAGGGTTTTGGAACAATTACGCAAGAATTTTTCTCACACTAAGAGAACTTGCTACAAAGATTTCTCTCTCTCAAGATATGCTTGTAACTGTAAAACCTAACTATAGATATAATAAAGCTATATAAACTTTTGTAATAACGATATATTCATTATCCATAATCTAAAAGATGAATATTAGTTTCTTATCAATATCAAAGTATGCTTGAACTATAATACCTAATCATAGATATGATAAAGCTAAGTAAACCTTCCTAATTTAATCAAACTTGAAAACGATAGGTTTCTTATCCATAAACTAAAAGATGGTTATAACTTGTTAGTATAATTAAGAAGATGACGAATTGAATCTTGAATACTTCAGGTAACAGGCTTCCTAAGCCTGTGATATTGTTATCCAAGGTTCTTTTCGGGTGTTATAAAGTCGCAATACATGATTCGGTAAAGATGGTACATTCTTATCATTTGACTTTTCTTTATTATTGAATTGATTGAGAGATTGCAGAATGTGAATTTAGTATACACGGGCTATGTTACCCGGACTCGGCTGGAAGTGTCCAACATGGATACGTATCCAAGTGTCGGACTCGGCAATATTTTAAAAAAAACATACATGTTTTTGGCTTAAAATTCATGTCCGAGTGTCCATACCCATGTCCGAGTGTCGAGTGTCCGACACGGGTATTTGAGGCAAAATGAAGAGTCGGGGTAACATAGTACACGGGTATATTGGCTGCTTGTTTTTAAGTTCATTAAATTTTCCAGTGAGCACGGGATAAGTACACACACTCTTTTTACTATTTCACACTTTTACTATTTCATCATACTACACTGTATTTTTATACACTGGACTAATGTAGACTGGAGGAGACTCGGTGAGCTGATAAAAATACCTCTGATTCTTCAGCTGCATATTATATTCTTAAATGTATTGTAATATTTGGGTGTGACAGTTATTACCTACTTATACGTCCCAAAAAAGTTGTTCAAGACTTCATGCTATGTCTTTTAGTTATTCTTCTATACTGGTACATTAACTTTGCGTTTAGTTCAGGTTTGCTATAATCTGTCTTTACTGGGGAAACAGTGCTGGACTTCTGGGCCACAGTTTGGCTGACCCTCTTCTTCTCATTCGGGTTGGGTTGACCCAGAAGTACAGTGAAAAGGAATAATCTGTCTTTACTGGGGAAACAGTGCTGGGCTTCTGGCGACTTCTGGTATATGACGACTCTGGCGTATCTACAAGGCCCCTTATTTTCCGAAGGAATCCTTTTTGACTGCCGTGGTGTTTGGCGGGGGGGGGGGGGGGGGATCCAAGTTCTGTTTCGCAAGCATTCTTAAATCTCAGCGTCTAATTAGAGCTGGTGCTGGAGTGTTTTGGGTCAGGGGTTGGGATTGATGTGCTTAGCTTTCCTTGGCTGCCATGTGATGTTAATCCTTATGTCACTTCGTCTCATCCTGGGTTGATTAGCTGCCAGGCTTGAAATCTGATGAAAGTGAACCGACATGATTGGATGTGGATCTAGTGAGGGACCTTTTTAGTGATAGGGAGAGCCAATTTATCTTAAATATTCCTCTAAGCTCATCTGTTGTCATCAATAGATGGTTCTAGAAGAAAGAAAGTTCTGGTAATACAGTCAAAGAGTGCTTACAAAGTATTTAAAAGAGCTTAATGGAGACTGGGACGTTTTTATGGAGTCTGGTATGTGTGGCACCTATTCTGAAAAATTGAAGTTCCGCCCAGAGTATTGCATTTGCTTTGGAAAGCTGCGTCTAGCTGCTTAGCAAAAAGAAAAGAAAAAAAGTTGTGTCCAGCTGCCTTCCTACCTGTGTTCAGCTGCAAACGTAGTATGATTTTGTGGAGTTTGGTCGTCTCTTCTGTCACACGGAGGAGGAAGCGATTTCTCACTTTTTGCTTCGTTGCTTGTTTGCCTGTTCCTGTTGGCATAGATCTTTTGTGACCTGCATCCACTAAATCTTGTTAATCTCAAGGATTGGTCAACGGAGCTGCTGTGTAACAGAAGTTATAGTGTTTAAGAGGAATCAGCTTTCATGTTCTAGTCGATTTGGAAAGCTAGGAATGACATGTTGTGGAGGAAGAATTTGTGTTCTGCTGTTGATGTAGATTTCTAAGTGCATTTGGTTCTTGATCAATGGAAGCACACACAAACTTGCAGGATAGTCTTGACTGTGTACAACAAGAATTTAGAGAGTCATTAGCATCAAAGAAGCTTCAAGTTGGATTAAGAGGAAGAGCTGGCAGCATGTTCTGGAGGCTGATTGTTTGGTTGCTTTTTGGTGCTGCAAAATTCGTTTTAAATGATTTTTATCTTCGGCTACTAGTTAATTATCAACGTTCAAGTTGTTTTACCCATCTTTAAACGAGGTTCGACATTGTCTTGCTCGATGCTCTTGTTTATGGTCAGGCTGTTTTTTTCTGCTAGTGTTGCTGCTATGCATTATGTTGTAACAACTGATTTGGTTATTTCATGAAGTCTCCTTCTATTTTCTTATAAAAAGATAAAGGAAAAATGATCAGGTTCGTATGCAGTATAAAAATATGGTTGTACTAGACGTACCAAAATAGTTCTCAAATGACACATAATACTTTCTAATTTGTGGTATTCATATTAACACACGCGAGGTGTAAATATAAATAATCAAAAAATGAAAACTCATTTTCTGAGAAATTTTTTGGGATATTTTTTGGAGGTTGATGGCCTAGAATACCTCTTTTTTTACTACACATGACCAAAATATCTACCGCCAATTCGGGTGGCCCTAAATACCCACGGGACGCGCTACTGGTAGTGGAGCGACAAGCAGACACGCTACTGGGGAAGGAGTGTCTCGTAAACACGCTAGTGGGTAAGGAGTAATAAGCAGTCACGCTACCCATGATACGCATTACCTAACGGCGTATCAGCTGTCACGCATTTGTGACCCACGTGATGACGTCAGCTGATGTCATCTTCACTTTTTCCGAAAATTACGCGAGCTTCGTTCCCAGAGACGATTTGAGGCGATTTTCGCCGGAAAACAGAAAATCCGGTCATCATCCGTTCCAGACATTTATCCATAGCATTTTATACATCATTTGAATCGTCTACCCACAATCTACACATCCATGCAAGTTTCATACAATTTTATTCGCCGAATTATTTTGCCCAAATCGAACACTCTCTTCTCCATCGATTTCCGATGAGCTTCGTCGAAGCCCCTGCGGGGCCGGAAAGGTATAAATCAATTGGGCAAAACAGTCTGCACGATACGGTAACGATGTTGGTGTACTCAGATATGCGGGAGGTGGCCGGAGAAGAGAGATATGGTGGAGAGAGGTGGAGAGATTAGGAGAGATTCTGAGAGAGACGATGCAGAGGGGAGAAGAGAGAGATGAGAGACACGCTACACACAGTAGCGTGTCCCGTGGGTAGTCAGGGTCAACATTCCGAAAATGGGTATTTTGGACCATAGGGTAGTGAAAATGAGTTATTTTGGTCATTTTCTCTTTTTTGGACCTCTAGAGACTAGAATTACTCGCAGCCCGTTTATCCTTTTTCTATTTATATCTTGGCCATTTCCATTATATCCTTATATACAATAAGCTTAAAAGGGATTTTATCTATAATTTTGGTTAATGTATTATCAAAATAATTTCAACCATCGAATTTAATATTTTTAAAAAATAGACGATCAAGATTATATCATAGTAAAAGAGAAAATTAAAATCTAAAAAGGACATAATAAGAAAATGGTGCATTAAAAGTGAATTTTAAAAAGAAAGTTATAATCTGAAAAAGATATAATAAAAAAAGGTTGTATCGTAATTGAATTTTATTTATTTTTTATTAGTATAAAAAAATCATATTTACTATTTATGCTCTATCTTGAGATTCAAAAATCAGATTTGGATGATTTTACAATCCTTGCGAAACTCATATAATTATCTTTAATTTAACGATGATTTAATAATTATTATTCAAATGGAAACACTCAAAATTTCAAAAGATTATAAAATTACGAATTTTTGCATTAATCCTATTTAATGTAGAAGACCAACATTGATAATATAAAAAACCTAATTATATACATATTTCCGTATTTTAATATAAATACACTTTTTAGTTTATAACATATTGAAATATAAAATATTTATTTTATGCTAGATCTAATGGTTTTTATCTATTTATTTTAATATCTAACAATTCTTATTTATCTTATCATCATACTATCGATTATCAAAATTTTGGACAAAATCGAATTACGATTAGCCTTCCCAGTTCCTAATACAATCCTTGTCAACTAAATTACGATGAGAACGCTTAGCAAAAAAAAAAATAACGATGAGAACGTTTTCATAAAAAATGGCATGCGCATATTTTAACGCAACTAACTTATAATCCGTGAAAGTATGGATTATTTTTTATTTTTTTAATTTATTTATAATATATAACATATAATATTATAAATATTATTTTAATATATTGGGAGAATTTAAATATTAGACATTTGTATATAATCGACTTTTAGTATGAAATCTAAATTATATACTCTCTGTGGGAAGCGAACATTCAACCTTTTTAAATAACATAATATATTATTTATTTTATATTAAAATGTTATTAGCGAGATTGAAACTTTAGAGCTCTATACATAATAATTTTTTAGTATTATATCCAATGATCATCATGAATTACGATTATGAATAAGAGGGATAACTAAACTAAGGGTAACCAAAGATAAGAGGTTAACCAAACTAAAAAAGACCGTTTTTGTTTATTATAACTAGGTAGCAAAGCCGCGCTACGCACGGCACGAAAATATTTTTAAAAATTGTACTCAATAATGTTAAATTTTATTATTTGAAAATTGATATGATAAATAAAAATTTGTGTGAAATGTAATTAAATTTGAATGTTTAAAAATTAAAGAGAAAAGAATTAGGTGAAAAAAACATGTTTCAGTTAATAACTCTGTTATAGAAATCGGTCGATTACTGAAAAATCGTCGATAAATCAGCCAAAAATCGGTCAAAATTTTGGAATCGATTCGACCGATTTTGCAAAAATCGTCGATAAATCGTCGATTTTTCAACCGAATCACCCGATAAATCGTTAATCGGTACCTCAACCGAATAGTTCCGATTTCCGAAATATGTAACACTGGTTAATAATAATAATTTCGAAGATACTGACGACACCTATTTTGTCGCATAAAAAATGCTTTTGAAATCCAATATTGATAGACATTTGTAAAGTTTGACATTCAGTTAAACTCTTGAATATTAATAATAATAATTTCGAAGATAATGACGACACCTATTTTGTAGCATAAAAAATGTTTTTGAAATCCAATATTGACAGATATTTGCAAAGTTTGACATTGAATAGGTAAAAATAACATTTGTAAATCTTTTCTATTGTCGATGACATTATAAAAGACGGGGTTGCTTAATTTTGTTAGTAAATTTGATTGTATGATGAAAAGAAGTATAATGTAAATGTGATGAAAGGTGATTGACTTCACTTGTCGATATATTTGGTTTTGTGATGAAAAAAAATAGAATTCAAATGCATATTGTAAGTCATGCTTCATGTTTTTTGGAGTGATCCGACACCCGTATCTCTATATTTAATTAATTTTTCTAAGCATTTTATAAGAACTTTTTTGTTTGTAACATTAAAATTAAATTCATGGACGCACGTTCAAAGTGATAATCACACATATTCTAATACTCTTTTATTAAATTTTATAATAAATATGTACATATAATTGTTTTTAAAGCCGATGTCCATTTTATAACACCCTTACTCAATGCTCAGAAAGTGAGAATTTGTTTAAAATAACAAAAATCAACTCCTTAAAGACTTCTTACTTTTTTCCATACCAAACTATAATGTCAACATAATTCCTATAATAAAAATTTATAAATATTAAATATAACTAATTAACGTTCTTAAATACCTTCTCCCGTCTCACAACATACATGCATGATTAATTGATTATTAATAGTATAAGAATGTGTTTAGTTAGAATATTAATTTTTCCAACACAAAATCATCAAACAACGAATGGATAATTTTTTTATTGATTCAATCGATGAAGAAAAGGGTCGACTTGATTCAATTTAATCGAGTTGGTCACGTCCCGTGTGTAATTTGTTCATGTATAAAAGTAAATTCTACCATATTATTTTTATTTAAATTGTGGATGTTAATCGAAAAATATTTATACTTATGTATCTTATCATAATTCTCACGATCATTGATTACGGATTTATCGAAACGTTAAAATCTTCTATTAATTGTTGCCAAAAAAATTGCAATGGTTTTGAATAAGGATTGGAAATAACATGACAAAAATAATTTTATTTTATTGTTTTACCTTAACATAATGATACTTTTATATAAATCATTAATATCTTATAACAAAATAATAATAATCTTCTAATAAAATTGTTAAACTTCTATATTAAATATGAAATAAAGTGTATTTAATATATATTTAATTGGTATAATTAATGATTAACTAAATGCACGGAAATTGTTTTAATAAAAAAATCAAAAATGTGAAAATTCAAGAAAAAGTATTTTGAAGTTTCTGAGTGTAAGCCTCTCCGGTCATCAGCTATTATAATATATATAGATATAAATATATAAATTTTATTTGCTTTGTTGGATTGGGAATGCGAGATGGGGGAGTTTGGGTTATAATGTTGTGACTTGTGAGTTGACTCGTTTTTCAATGTTGTTTCGAGCTTTACAAAAAAGATTAATGTTGTCATGAATCTGCAAAAGAAAATAAAAGAGAGAGATAAATTAGGAAAATGTCAATGCCTCAATGCAAGTCCCACATCCAAGAAGAATAGCTAAAAAAGACTTTAATGACATTTACCATACTTTAATGGCATTTACCTTCATTTAATAAATCATTTAATAAATTAAGGTAAAATCAAATAAAAAATGATTAAAATTAGAAAATGACTATTTTTAAGATTGCAAGAAAACTATTTTAAAAAAACCTAGAAACTTTCGGATCTCCTGCTATTAGTATATACTAGCTTATAGCCCGTGCGAAGCACGGGTTACTTTTAAATATTTTTAAAATTATATAATTAAATAAAATAGAGAATAATTTATTACGAATTTATTAGTAATAATAATAGTTTAATAAATGATATGTATTGATTAGAATTAATAATATAAAATCTTAATGTAAATTTGTTGTTGATGGGATTTGAACCTTGATCTTTGGAAGAGGGATTTAAATAAAGAATATTCCTTATTATTAGATCTAACGGCTATGTGAAAAGTATTTATGTTTGATATATGGTGTTGAAAAAGAAGAGAAAAGCCGAAGAAGATTGTGTATTGAATTGATGAAGATTGCGCAGATGAGGTTTAGAAGAATAGAGTTCTGTAAGGCAACGGAGGTTTTAAGTTTAGCTGTATTAGTAATAGTGTAAATATAAAATACTACTCTGTATTGGTTTAACGGAATTCATTTGATTTGTTTTATATTATAAATAATTTAAAATTAAATAATTAGAGTGAAAACCAAAACTTAGGAGATAGTAATGGTGTAAATATAAAATACTACTCTGTATTGGTTTAACGGAATTCATTTGATTTGTTTTATATTATAAATAATTTAAAATTAAATAATTAGAGTGAAAACCAAAACTTAGGAGAAAACCAAAACTTTCAATGCTTCGGCTTTAATATAATAGTATAGTATAGATAGATATAGATTTAGTAGTAATATACTTACCGAGTATTAATAAGTGAATTTTTACAAATATTTCATAACACAATATTTATTTATTATTATAAAATAATTCTTTTTATCAATTAAATCACCGGGTCGAATGAAAAGATGAAACAAATAACTTAAACCGGGTCCGGGTGGGTTGGTTACTGCTTAACAAATACGCACACATCTTCTATATATAATAAAGGCTATAGATGAGCAGGAAGCACAATTGTTTGTAACAAGAATTAAGAGGCTAAAGACGAGATGTTAGATCATTGCCGAGAAGATAAATCTGACCAGCGCCGAGAAGATGAGCCCAATCCGATGCTAGATTCCGATGAGAATCGGAATCTGTGTCGGACTAACGAGGAGCTGATTCTGCTTATGGACAGGACTATCAGAAGATTTCGGCCGCCCAAACCAGAAGGTGTATATGATGAAGCTGATGATGTAAACCGGCCGAAAGCAGGTACTGATGTTGGGTATGTGTATATTGAGGAAGCGCTCAAGGGACCGCAGATGAATCCGATTTGGAGGCGAAAAATCTTGTCCCAGCGCCCAGAAGATGACGATGAAGAGCTGAGGAAGCTAGTGGAAAGTAGACTCAAACACTATTCTCCGCGTATAGTCGATGATTATCGGGCTATGCATAGATATGCTGCCTTGGAAGAGAGGGAGTACGAAAAAGATATAAAGGCTACTGGGGGTTTTGAGGTTGGACACTATCCTTACATGGCGAGGGCCGGTTTTAACGCCATTCATAGGTTCTACTGCCCACCAGATACCGACCTCCCTAATCACGGCATTATTCACTTGTGTGGTCTCGCTCTTGGTGCCATTCAGGTTTTTAATTACAAAGAGGGAACAATCTTTTACCTTGTCAAAGTAACCAAGACAATGACATTACCTGCTGCTGGCTGTTGGTTCTTCATCACATTCGAAGCATCATTACCTTGTTATGGTGACCAGCTCTGGACATTTGAGGCCAGTGTGTTCGAGGGTATCCACAGAGATATTCGAGTGGACTCTGTCAGGCTCAAGAAGATGGTAGCAGCACCCTCTAGCGTGATAGTGGATGAGCCTCAACCACCCTCTAGCGTGATATGTTAATGTGTAAACCAGTGTATTTCTTTTAAAATCTAATTAGGAATTGTTATGCGGCTGGTGACCCTTTAGTTTTCACCCATCTATTTGAGTGTTGGTCACCTCATGTGTTGAAATATAAATGTAAACACGTTGTTAAAGTCTCATATGTTAGGCTAATCATATTTGAATCATATTTGAAGGCTTGACATTAACAAAGTTTAGACTTTCTTGTACTAGCATAGACTTTCTTGTATGTTAATTTTCTATGTATTAGTTCTTCATTCATGTAATATAATCAAGCTACTTAACACAGTGTAGTCTTTAATATCAATACAATTTAGTTTTAGATTCTTGTTTATCAATACACTCACAATTTCTGTTACACCTACTTAATAATACTTTGTGTTTATACCTTGAATGTTTGCGACTCTATACCTTAAATTAGTTCAAATTACGATAGCACCTACACTCCCATTGTTAGAGTTAACCTTGAATGAGAAACTTTTATCTCCATGGTCGCACACACACAAAAATCAAGCAATTCACATGCCACATCTGTTCATGTATTAATGATGAGTACATACTCCATTCCACTTCATCTGCAATTACATAATGGATAATCTATGCTCCTACTGTTTTTTAACTTTAGTAGTCCTAATACATAATGGATTCTGGTAATGAGGAATCTTCTTGCTTTATCAGAACAATTTATATATTAAGCAATTATTTTATTATAAATACCTTGCTAAGAAGGTGCTTATTTACTTGCTTTGTCCTCTGTTTTATTTATGTACTTGCGTGTATATCATGAACTTATTGCTCCTTCTTACCAATGGATAATCAGACATGAAGACGAAGTTGTAACCTGGACTAGACATTTTAAAGTTGTAGTGAACTAGTGAAGGAATTCAGGTGGCCTTTGTAGATAACAAACATGGGAGCTATTAGTAATGAAGTAGGAATATAGAAATTTTTAGATACCTACTGACTATTGTTATTCAATTAAAGAATCTGGGTCGGGGTACTGTAGAGAATGTCTTGTTCTTAAAAGGAAAGGCACTGTTAAGGCCTGATTGTCACCTTAGCCTGGATCCTTTTGAGTGTTGAATTTTACTTGATATCACTCTTTGTTTAGTAATTATAGTTGTTGCTTGGTATAAAATGTTTCAGACTTTTTTATCTGTACAAGTTTGGTATACGGCAATTTATGTTTTATATCTTTGGTAACCAGGGAATTTGATCACTTTGAGATCATATCTGAGGTTTGATAGGCCATAAACAGCCAAGGCCCAACAAGGAGCCCAAACAACAAGTGAATTATCTCAAGAGAATAAGAACGGCCCAGCCCATAGTGGCTGACCCCGGGCCCGGAGCCACCACCACGTGGCGTGGCCCCCACCCCGAACTAGGGGATCCCCTGACTCGTGGCACTTTATATACGTGGCACTCCACCTCAGCTGACACTCCTATTGGTGGCGCTGACCAACACTAAAAGACAAGGGAAGACGCATGCCAGATCGTGCCCAACACAAAATGGCCACACTCCAGTCAATGGTCACTTCAGAAAAAGGCCACGCGTCCCACATCCCGGGAATTCAGCGGCTTGTCCCCCAGATCCAACGGTCGGGGGTGAAGGTAACCTACCCCTAAACCCTAGGCCTAGGGCTATAAATACCCCTAGTAAATAGGGTTTAGGGGTGAGCCATTATTACACACCTACACACATTCATTACTTTGTGATACTCTACTTGATTATTACCTTCCAAAGCCAACTCTTATTCTCACGCCGGAGGCACCTCGGGGCCAAACCCCCCCTCCGGTGTTGTTTTGCAGATACCCCACTACAGCTACACCACTTCCGAGACAGGAGTTGGCGAGGAAGTACCCGATCGAGATTTAGAGTTATCATTGGCGCTAGAAGGAGGGGGCGAACCTCCGAACTCCAGAACCCCGAACCAACAGCCAAACTGAGACAACCCGAACTACCTGAAACCAAAAGCCATGCCTCGACCGAGTAAATCCACCCGAGCAAGCAGCGCCCCAAGAGAAGAACCCCTAGTCCCGGAGCCCATCCCGCAAAACCAGGTCCCGGTCCACGAAAGGATCGGGATCGGCCCAAATGATGCTCGGGTCACAGTCGAGGTGAACCGGTACAAGTATACCGACGTGCCCCTTGAGTCTGCCCAAATGGAGAACTTAACCCCGGCGGAACTGGCCGAAGCAATCCGGGCTTACCGAAACCGCCCTCATCCGGAACCCGAACCCGAGCAGGCGGAAGACTCCGAAGGTTCAGCCAACTCCAACAACCCGCGAGCCTCGGTCTTCGCTCGCCTCGGGAATCAAAACAAAAGGAACAAAAAGGACCATCCAACCCAGAGTAAGGTCAGAGAAGAGGAGGCCGATGAGCTGAAACGAATGGAAAGGCTCCGGGAAAAAATAAGACAAGAGGAACAAGCTAAGTTGGAGCAAAGAATCCAAAGAAGACTCCAAGAAGAGGAGGAAAGAATGAGAAAATCCAAGCCCAAAAGAACCCGGAGAGAGGTAAGCCCGGAGATTATCTCAGATGATGAAGAACGTCCCAGCAACCTGGTTCAAATGATCCAGGAGTTACAAAGGAAAGTCAACAACGACTCCGGGTTTGAGATCCAAGACACACTCACCCCTTTTAGCCGCTCTCTTGAAGCCATGCCCCGGCAAAAGAACCTCAAGCACTACAACTTTGATTCCTTTAATGGGTTGGAGGACCCTGAAGGACACCTCAACTACTTCGAGCAAATAGCCCTGATATATTTCTATAACGATCTAACCAAGTGCAGGTTCTTCGCCTCCACACTAAAAGGAGCGGCTCAGAGATGGTTCAGCAGGATCCCCTCCCGGAGCATACACAGCTGGAAGGAATTCAGAGAGGCCTTCCTCCGGAGGTTCCGAGCCAATAAGACCCCGGAATACCACATGTGCCACCTTGAAACAATTAGGCAGAATGACAACGAAACACTTTCAGCTTTCATGAAACGATTCCAAGAAGCCATAAATCAAGTCACGAATCTGGACGAAAGAGAAGCCTTGAGCATTTTCCGGAAGAACCTAGACCCGGAGCGTAGTGAACGCTATGTGATTGAGTTGGTAAACAAAGAGCCCCAGAGCTTGGCTGCAGCCTATTCTATGGCCGCCAAATTCATCAAAGAAACTGATATCTTGCAAGCAATGAGGATGACCCGGCAGGGCACCTCCTCGGGAAGAAGTAAAGATGATCGCTCTAGAAACGACCACAACCCAGACAAGAAGTTTAAGCCCAACAAGCAATACAACTACATCCCAAGCCATCAACTAACGACCCCGGACAAAGATCACTCCTCCCGAGCCAAATCCGAAGCCAAGCCCCCAAGGCCGGGGAGAGCCGAGCCGAGGCCGGAACCAGACTGGACACCCCTGAACCGGCCCAGAGCCGAAATATTAAAGGAAGTTCGGAACAAACCCTTCTTTTATCCTCCCAAACCTCTGGTGTCGGCCCCGGAGAATAGGCCCCGGAATAAGCACTGTGACTATCATGCAACTCATGGCCACGAAACAGAAAGTTGTGTCTCCCTCAAGTTCTTCATCGAAGACCAGGTTAAGAAAGGAAACATGGGCCAATACCTAGCTCGGAGAACCACGGAGAGGGGGGATGGATCCGGGGCTCAGAAGACTAAACATGTGGTGCACGTGGTATTGGGAGGATCCAACTCCCCTCCAGCAAGTCCGGGCTCCGGAGACGAGGTAATGATGATAGACTCGGCCCCGGAACAAACCATATCTTTCAGCAACGCTGATTTCGAAGGAGTGGATCCTAACCACAATGAAGCCCTAGTGGTGACCTTAGACATCGCTGAGAATGAGGTAAAGAGAATCCTTGTTGACAACGGCTCCTCTGTCAACGTATTGTTCAAACACACCATGGATAGAATGCAGCTCGGCAGTGTCAGAATGAATGAATGCAGGGAAGACCCGCTATACGGCTTCGGCCACAACTTGGTTCCCATCCAAGGAACCCTTTACTTGCCTGTCCAGTTCGGCACCGCCCCGAAGCAGGTAACCCATATGATAAAATTCTACGTAATCAACATTCCTTCCTCCTACAATGTGATCCTCGGGCGCCCGGCTTTGACCAAACTCCGAGCCATAACCTCAACCCCGCACCTTAAATTCAAATTTCCCACGACCTCCGGGGTTGGAGAGGTAAAGGGCGATACCGAAACAACTAGCCGATGTTATGGCCAAGCCCTAGTAATGGCAGAAACAGACCCGGAGAATAAGCGGAAAGCCTCCTCCTATCAGAAGAACTTGAGCAGAAAGAAACATAGAGCCACAACTTACAAGAACCCCGGAAAGGAGGTGCAAAACATTGAAACAACAAGTGCCCCGAACCAGGAACCAGGTACATCCGAGGCCCGGGAATACCTAGCCTCAAACTCCCAGGCCCGGGTCCAGAAATCATCCCTGGTGAAAGATCAAGCCAAGCTAGAACCCGCCGTGGAAATTGAGACAATCGAGCTCATTCCGGGGAACTCGGAAAGAAAAGTAAAGATTGGAACTGGTCTAGACGCTGCCTTCAGGCAAGAGCTAATCCAACTACTCCGGGAATATGCTGATGTTTTTGCCTGGAGTCCATCTGACATGCCCGGGCTCCGAGAATCCCTTGCCATGCATAGCCTGGATGTTGATCCTAGAAGAAAACCTGTGAAACAGAAAAGAAGGAACTTCGCCCCGGAGAGGCAGAAAGCTATAGACGAGGAGGTGGACAAACTACTTAAGGCAGATATTATCTGCGAGGTCAAATACCCGGAGTGGCTAGCCAACGTGGTTCTAGTCAAAAAGCCCAGTGGAAAATGGAGGATGTGTGTCGATTACACGGACTTGAATGAAGCCTGCCCCAAAGATCCATATCCATTACCAAGTATAGACCAGCTCATCGACGCCACTGCCGGACATGTGATGCTCAGCTTTATGGACGCTTTCTCCGGGTACAACCAAATCAAGATGAACCCCGCAGATATAGCCAAAACTGCATTCATCACCCACAGAGCCGTCTATGCTTATAAGTTCATGCCCTTTGGACTCCGGAATGCCGGAGCTACGTATCAAAGAGCCATGGTGGAAGTCTTCAAAGACCAAATTGGCCGAAATCTGGAGTCCTATGTCGACGACATCATTGCCAAGTCTAAAATAGTCAAGGAACATGTCCCCGATCTGCGGGAATGTTTTGAAAACCTTAGAAAAAATGAGATGAAGCTAAATCCGGAAAAGTGCACCTTTGGGGTGGCAGCGGGGAAATTTCTAGGCTTCATGATCAGCCAAAGGGGGATTGAGGCTAATCCGGAGAAGATCAGGGCCATCTTAGAAATGCAACCACCCCAGACTCAGAAAGACATTCAGAAGTTAGCTGGATCATTAGCAGCCCTAAGAAGATTCATATCCAAGTTGGCAGAAAAGTGTTTGCCCTTCTTCAACTTGCTCAAGGGAGCCAGCAACAAGAAAGAAATCACTTGGAGCCCTGAGTGCCAGCAAGCTCTTGACACTATCAAGGAATATCTATCATCACCACCCCTCTTAACAAAGCCGGAGCCCGGGGAACCCCTACATCTATACCTCTCCGCCGGGCCCCTAGCTGTGGCCGCGGCCCTAGTCCGGGAAGTTGAGGGAAACCAACGGCCGGTGTACTACATTAGCCAAGTCTTGAAAGATGCAGAAACCAGGTACCCCAATCTAGAGAAGTTTGCCTTTGCCTTAGTCACAGCCTCAAGGAAACTCAGACACTATTTCCAAGGAAGAGAAATCAAGGTTGTAACAGATCAGCCACTACGAAGGATAATCCATAAGCTGGATGCATCAGGAAGATTGATAAATTGGGCAATTGAGCTAAGCCAATTCCACTTGACATTCGTACCCCGGACAGCCATCAAGGCACAAGCTTTGGCAGATTTCATAGTAGAGTGCTCCTTCCCAGAACCACAGCAAGCTATTGCAGCGGCTGAAAATCCGACAAACCAGAACAGAGCCCCGGGGTCCTGGACTCTCCATGTTGATGGATCCTCAACAGCCGACAGGTCCGGGGCAGGACTAATCATGAAGAGCCCGGAAGACTTCCAAATCAAACAGGCCATAACATTCAAGTTCCCAGCAACCAATAACCAAGCCGAATATGAGGCTCTCCTTGCCGGGCTAAGGTTGGCGCGAACTCTGCAAATCAAGAACCTGAACATCTACAGTGACTCACAAATCGTGGTACGGCAAACAAAAGGCGAATACATAGCCAAAGATCAAAAGCTAGCCCAATACCAAGCACTTGTCAAGAGCCACTTAGCCACCATCCCGGAGTACCAAATCAACCAGGTCAACAGAGAAGAAAATTCTGAAGCTGATGAGCTATCCAAGCTAGTCCAGAACTCAGCCGAACTAGGCAGTTCGGTCTACTTCGAAGAATTGGGAACCCCGGCCATCAACCAAGAAGTGGTAATGGAGATAGACGACACCCCGAACTGGATGACCCCCTTCATCCTCTACCTGGAAAAAGGGGAATTGCCCGAAGATAAGAATGAGGCCAGAAGATTGAAAAACAAAGCTTCGAAATACTTCCTAGAAGAAAACCAGCTCTATCGCCGAACCTTCTCATCCCCAACTCTGAAGTGCGTAGGCCCGGAAGAAGCTAATTACTGTTTACAAGAAGTGCACGAAGGGATTTGTGGGGATCACATGTCCGCAAAGGCCCTCGCATACAAAATCATAAGGCAAGGTTACTACTGGCCAACAATCCACTCAGATGCAGTAGAATTCGTCAAGAAGTGCAGAAACTGCCAACTGTTCAGCAACATACCAAGGCAAAGCCCGGTCCTCCCATCTTCAGTTCTATCACCCATCCCCTTTGCTGTGTGGGGCATCGATATAGTAGGGCCCTTCCCCCGGGCCAAGGGCGATCTGAGGTACCTTCTTGTAGCCATCGACTACATGACTAAGTGGGCCGAAGCAAAGGCAATGAGGACCATAAATCAACAAGACTGCATTAAGTTCATGGACAACATACTAATGCGGTTCGGCCTTCCCAGGGTCCTGGTCTCAGATAATGGTCCCCAGTTCGTCGGCTCAGATTTTGAAAATTACTTGAAGGAAAGGGGAATCAAACATAAGAAATCCTCAGTGGCCTATCCCCAGGGAAATGGGCAAGTGGAAGTGACAAACAGAATCCTGCTAAGGGGAATTGAGAAGAGGCTGAAGGAAAGCAAGAACAAGTGGCCCGAAGAGCTGCCAAATGTGCTGTGGGCATACAGAACTAGCCCGAGGTCCGGAACAGGAGAAACCCCGTTTAAACTAGCTTATGGAACCGAAGCAATGCTGCCAATTGAAGTGGGCTCCCCCTCCCACAGAGCAATCAACTTTGATGAAGATGCAAATGAAGATGGGTTACGTGTTAACCTGGAACTAGTTGATGAGGTCCGGGACACCGCAGTACAAAGAATGGAGAAGTATAAAGAGAAAACAAGAGAGTACTTCGGCAAGAAGTCAAGAGTCAAAAACTTCCAAATTGGGGACCTAGTACTCCGGGACGCCGAAGCTTCAGACCCCACTAACACAGGAAAGCTTATGCCTAAGTGGGAGGGTCCCTACAGGGTTAAAGAAGTACTCCGCCCCGGAACCTACAAGCTCAGTCACATGGACAACACTGAAGTCCCCAATACCTGGCACGGCCTCAGACTAAGAAAGTACTACCAGTAAAAGAAGATAGCTTCTGCTCATATACGGGCATTATTTGGAAATTGTACTTGCAAATCATGTAACCGCTTTATTATCAATGAAAAAGAATTCTAGTTCTTACCTGATACTCCAATCTTCAAATTATTACAAAATACCTACTCGGAAAAGTTTTCATCCTTTCCAAGTAGGCCAAAGCCCGGGACCTTAGCAATGCTTTGGCCCGGGAAGCCATAGGCACCAAAATACCTACTTGGAAAAGTTTTCATCCTTTCCAAGTAGGCCAAAGCCCGGGACCTTAGCAATGCTTTGGCCCGGGAAGCCATAGGCACCAAAATACCTACTTGGAAAAGTTTTCATCCTTTCCAAGTAGGCCAAAGCCCGGGACCTTAGCAATGCTTTGGCCCGGGAAGCCATAGGCACCAAAATACCTACCTGGAAAAGTTTTCATCCTTTCCAAGTAGGCCAAAGCCCGGGACCATTGCAATGCTTTGGCCCGGGAAGCCATAGGCACCAAAATACCTACTTGGAAAAGTTTTCATCCTTTCCAAATAGGCCAAAGCCCGGGACCATAGCAATGCTTTGGCCCGGGAAGCCATAGGCACCAAAATACCTACTTGGAAAAGTTTTCATCCTTTCCAAGTAGGCCAAAGCCCGGGACCTTAGCAATGCTTTGGCCCGGGAATCCATAGGCATCAAAATACCTACTTGGAAAAGTTTTCATCCTTTCCAAGTAGGCCAAAGCCCGGGACCTTGCCAACGCTTAGGCCCGGGGACAAACCACCACTCGTCAATCCGGGATACCCGAATTAAAGAGTGGGGGGCAGCACAAATTATATAAAAAAAACAACAGCAGCAGCTGAGCATGGAAAAACCCAAAAATATACGACGAACAGAAACAAAGAGATTATAAAGTGACAAACGGGCCGGGCTGACCGACAGCCCGAAACACCCGATAGTTGTAAGGTTACAGACAATTAAAAGGCATAATTCAAAGTCATACAACAAAGCATTAAAATATTACAAGGGCACAGCCCGAAACATGGACACAGCCAACAAGAGAATCAGGCTTCAGGAGGAGGAGAGGA
Organism: Kitagawia praeruptora; assembly: GCA_037693485.1. Taxonomy (NCBI): domain Eukaryota; kingdom Viridiplantae; phylum Streptophyta; class Magnoliopsida; order Apiales; family Apiaceae; genus Kitagawia; species Kitagawia praeruptora. The sequence goes on along the minus strand of CM075348.1, from coordinate 48,322,751 downwards.
ATCAGGAGCACCGAAAGCTTTAGGCTCGCCTTCACCCCGGGCCAAGGCATCCTCGGCGGCAAGGTACTCTTCAATAAAGTTCTCCCAGGTGGCGGTCTCCGGGGCAGTCTTTATCATCTTCTCAGAGATGACCCAGCAACGATGAATCTTTTTGGACGCAACGGCTGCCAGATCATCATCATAAGCCTCTGACCCCCGGAAATCGGCAATAACCTGCTCCTCGGTCTTCCTAGCCTTCAGCTCATCCCGGAGCCTCTTCACCTCAGCCTTGTAATCAGCCACCTTAGCCTTGGCCGCATCCCTCTCCTCAGCAGCTTGCTTGACCCCTCCCTTAAACTTTTCAATCCGGGCATCCGTCCGCACCTTGAGCTCATCAAGCTGCTGCTTCAGCTCGGCAATCTCTTTATCTTTCTCCGCGGCCGAGCTCAAAGCAACCTGAGCCTCCTTCACCTCCCTGCATGCCTTAGCAGCAGCCCCAGCAACCCGGACCCCAAGCTGCGAAGGCAGAAGACCAAGTTAGAAAAATACAGAAACATAAACAAAAATAAACTCGGTGGAAAAGCCCGGAGAAACGCATACCTGACCAAAGACCCCCATCATCTGCCGCAACAACTCGGTGGAAGTAGACTGACTCATCTCCTCCCACTCCGACTTGCTAGGGAGGTCAGCTAGAAAGCCAATAAAGTTCCTCTCCTCCGGGGACACGGGAGCAGGTTCGTGAGGACGAAAGTTCTCCGGACCCCCAGCAGCCGAGCCCTCCTTCACCACCTCACAGTCCGAGAGCATAGTCCCGAACAGCTCAGTCCGAGTCGAGGTCACCCTCGGCCTTTTCCTTGCTATCAAGCTAGCATCCTCAACTCCAGTCTCTAGGTCCACAGGCTCGGGGTGCGGGGCCCTATTCTCAGAAACCTCTTCTTGATGGGCCTGGGAGCCGCTAGCATCCCCAGGAGCCTTGGTATTGTCACGGACGTGACCAATACTCCGGAGAGCAGCACCGAGAGATTTGCTTGATTTGCTCATTTGTACAACTTTCTCAAACTCCGGGCTGTATCCGGGAAGACCTGAAAACATGAGAACAAAACATTAGTCCGGAGTAGAAGGAAACATTAAGAGCAAAAGTACAAGCAACGTACAACCCGAACTTACATCCTATTTCAAACAGATACTGATGACTCATGAGGTCATCTCGAGTCACCTGCCTCCCGAGACCCTGGCAGAAAGCGTGAACCCGGTCCATTGCCGCATCCTGGAGATCGAAAACCTCAAAATTCATGGCAAGAGGCTCCTCCTTAAAGGTGGGCATGAATCGGACATCAACGCCCCGAAGGAAGACAAACTCCCCGTTCCAACCCTTCAAAGTGGGGAGCATGACCAGAGGCTTCGACGCCGAAGAGGGGTACCCACATGCTTTACCCCGGAACCTAAACTCGAACATAGGTATATTGTTGGAGTGCACCAGTTGGAAGACATGGTGGAAAAGTTTGAAAGTGGGCAGCACCCCGGCTTTCTCACAGCACCCAAGAAAATACGAGATCCATTTCACCGCGTTCGGAGTCAGCTGGGTGACCGGAATCCCGTACTCAAACAGGCACAGAGATTTAACAAACTGGTGACACCTAGGCCCATACCCCGACCTAAGGTGCTCCAACCATACTCCGACCCAGCCACCCTCCGGCCTGTGGTAAATTTTCTCCCCGGGCTCTGGCCATCTCCACTCTACGTCATTATCCAGGTGGAATGTGGCCCGGAAAATGGGGTCCCAGTCGACCGGCTCCTTTACATACTTACTCCGGAATGGACCGACGTCCATCCCGGAACCCGGTTTATCCCCAAATTTGGAATCCAGAAAGGCCTCATCGTACCTAATCATCTCCGCCACATCTGGATTCTGAGCGAACTCCGCGCTGAGATCCCTGAAGAAAAAAGCTTGGGGGATCCCCGGGTCCCTCCTTACAAAATAATACTTACTATGCCCCCAACTACCATCCGGCTCACTGAGGCTATACCCCGGGCCCATGTCCTTTGTCGCTATACTACTAAGTACGGGCAAACTACTCTTCTTCTTCCCCATTATACACCACTCTAGATCTATCAACTCTACACTACTATCTGAAGAGCTAACACTAGCGCCGGAGGTACTGGGCTCGGAAAGAGGGATTAACACTCGATTTGCAGTCACGCGTCTCCTAACCATACAAGAATTCTACCCCGGGCCCCAGGAAATGAAATACTATAAAATTGACAAGAGTCCGGGTCAAGAGGACTTACAAAGAGTAGAAAGGCCGAACTGGAAAAAGCAATAAAATCTGAAGCGACGATAGCCCGGAGCACTGGTCTTCAGAGGAGCAGAGTAACGGCAGCAAATCAAAAACGCGTAAAGACAAATGGGAGGAGGTTGCCACTATTTATAGGCAAACCCTGAATCCCAAACGCCACGAACACGTGGCGGCCCATAAAAGCGGCCCACTATCTCCAAAACCCGGAGATGAGTGGATGACAGCTATTATTTTTCAAAAAAAAAAAAAAAAAAAAAAAAAAGAGAAGTGCATATATGCAATATTATATATATTCATATACGTACATTTCCGTACATCTACAGAAGACAAAGCCCCGGGATTCGCACTTCAATACTAACCCCGGGCTTGGGGGGCAGCCAAAGAAACAAAAACTTCAAATTCCAGTTACTAGCCCCGGGCGTACGTACTTCAGTACACACCCCGGGCTTGGGGGGCAGCCAAAGAAACAAAAACTTCAAATTCCAACTACTAGCCCCGGGCGTACGTACTTCAGTACACACCCCGGAACTGGGGGCAACCAAGGCGAAAGTTTCTCCCCCAAAGAAGACACGGACTCTCAGAGCAACTACAAAACCTCCGGCCCCGAGGACACATATCTAGCACTCTAAAAAATACAGAAAGCTCACTCTCCAAGGCAAGAGCACTCCTTACTACTCCCCCATCCGGAGAATCCGCATAAGGGAGTGGGGGGCAAATGATAGGCCATAAACAGCCAAGGCCCAACAAGGAGCCCAAACAACAAGTGAATTATCTCAAGAGAATAAGAACGGCCCAGCCCATAGTGGCTGACCCCGGGCCCGGAGCCACCACCACGTGGCGTGGCCCCCACCCCGAACTAGGGGATCCCCTGACTCGTGGCACTTTATATACGTGGCACTCCACCTCAGCTGACACTCCTATTGGTGGCGCTGACCAACACTAAAAGACAAGGGAAGACGCATGCCAGATCGTGCCCAACACAAAATGGCCACACTCCAGTCAATGGTCACTTCAGACAAAGGCCACGCGTCCCACATCCCGGGAATTCAGCGGCTTGTCCCCCAGATCCAACGGTCGGGGGTGAAGGTAACCTACCCCTAAACCCTAGGCCTAGGGCTATAAATACCCCTAGTAAATAGGGTTTAGAGGTGAGCCATTATTACACACCTACACACATTCATTACTTTGTGATACTCTACTTGATTATTACCTTCCAAAGCCAACTCTTATTCTCACGCCGGAGGCACCTCGGGGCCAAACCCCCCCTCCGGTGTTGTTTTGCAGATACCCCACTACAGCTACACCACTTCCGAGACAGGAGTTGGCGAGGAAGTACCCGATCGAGATTTAGAGTTATCAAGGTTGACTTGAATCTATATCGTAAAGTTATATCACATGTTTACCATACATACTAAATTGTGGTTATTAAGTAGTTTGATACTAATAAGTGGTTGTTAACTGTTAAGTATTTATCAACATGCTTTTGATTTTGTAAATATTATATTTTCAAAATTTGACAGACTTGAAAGTTATACTCTCACAGCCATGTATATTTTTATGCACATCTTAGGCCAATACAGTTATTGGTAAGGAAGTTTACTTGTATGCTTTAGAAAGGGCAAGGTCGTAACAGCTCCTTTATCCTTGCTCTTTGACCAATCTGGTTCTCTATTTCCATTACCTGCATAACTACTTGTTATTTGAATAGTTAAAGGTCTCTTACTAATCAATTGACGTGCTGAAAGTTTCTAGGCCATCTTGTTTGTTGCCGTAACTTTATTTACTCATGGACTTACCTTTTCTGTCTAAAACTCTATTTGCAGGTGTAGTTGCTGATTTTGCTTCGGGGTGATGACAACCGTAGTCTGTAGTAGTTGTGCCAGGTATATGAAGTAGTTTTTGAGGAAGTATGTTTGAATTTCAAATGGTGTAATTTATTTATGAATAAACATGTGACATGTCGCAAGTTTAGGAAGTACTTGTGCCTATCAGACCATCTATTGTGTTAAGGTTACTCTGTTTTGCTACTTATGTCAACTGCACAATATTATGGGTTCTTTAGATGGTTATCAGAAATTCCTTAATTAACGTTATGGTTAAACAACACAATTCAACTGTAAAGTACTTTTTTGTCTACTCAAAACCTCCCAACCTCATTCTCAGTTCAAAAACAATGGTGCAGTTCCTATTTGTGTAACTCATGTGACTATTCTTATGCAAAACCTTGCTTTCATTTTTAAAAGCTATTATTAACAATCTTTTTAACCAGCATCTCTAACATCATTAAGATAGTCACATGGGCACTGAACCTGTATAATTATGTACCAGTAAGTATAAATATAAACCTGCTTATTACATATAAAATAAAATGAATCATGTATAGATTATAACAATAATTCTTTATTTTCAACGGCTTATTACAGCAACTATCAAAACAGTGACTCCAGCCATGTAGGTCAATAGTATGCACCAGCCACTAAGGCCAATGTCGAAGGCCCTCATGCCACAAATGCTAATAAACTGTCCACTGGTTGACTCAACAGTGGCTCCATCTGAGGGAATGACTCAATCCAGTACCCATTGATTTATGCATTTAGGCCTGATAGTAGATTGTAGGATCAAAACCCAGCACCTTTTTAAAACAAATAACATGTGAATATTGAAATGCTTCATGTTATTTAGTTACATAGAGTTGTTACAAGTTTGTTTATATAAGTGCTATTAGTCGTTTGACTTTTTGAATAGATAATAATCATAATGTAAACTTGGATCTTTCAGCCTTTTGCGATTGAGTTGTGTAATAGTGTTAAGGACATTACATTAGTTGTGTAATAGTGTAATAGTTCAATTATGCTACTACATGTCATAGTGTTTTAGTATATAGAATACGAGGTAATAACTGAGTAACTTTTTGGTGATTTCAGGTTAGTGATGATACCTTATGGATTATGGAAGGGTTCAACTAATTTATGAATTCTGCCGATAAGCTTTGGTTTGATATCAAGTTAATGGTTACTATTAGTTGTTAGTCAAGACTTATGTGATAATTGTGATTGCCTTGTGCAATGGTTTTCATATGCATATTTGATGCTACATGTGGTCGTTTACATGTCATGCCTTTATGGTTTTTACTCGTAACCTAACTTTGTATTCAGTGCCTCTTAAGGCCAATGTCTAATATCCAGCCATGTAAACCACAAACCTTTCTAATGATCTAACGTTTGTGTAATGTTTTTCATTTGCTTATTTGGTGCATACCGTGCCTTCGCTCTTTATTCTATAAATTTGTTGGCCGGACGATGCATATTTTAAGCAAAAACATGGTCATTTCGGACTAGAAAATATTCCTTCTAAAAATGAATATAGCTTGCCTACTTTTGGTAGAATCAGTTAGTTTTTTTTTTTTTTTTTTTTTTGACGCAGAATCAGTTAGTTTTCTAATGCAAAGGAATCTGCAAAACTAGACTAGAAGTCTAGAATGTCTTGTTACACCTTTCTAGCGATGTCTTGCACATTTCGGATGCTGAGGATGTGTTACACCTTTCTAGCGCTGTCTTGCACATTTCGGATGTTGAGGATGTGAATCCCTTTCTGCGCAAAGTGCTGCCTATGCAGTGTTTTTTTCCTTCTAAAACATAAGCATTCTAGATATGTATCATCATGATGAAATTATTGTAGTACTTTGAGTTAGTCGTGCAAGTACTATTTTATTTTGTTGCAGTGTTCCTTTTGCTGCATTTGTATTATATTTGCAACTATGTGTGTCAAGACTCCATAAATCTTGATTTCCAGAAACTTGTGATGTATATTTAAATTCTAAGCTACAGAGAAATATTAATTATTGGCCTCTGGTGGGGGTTGTGATATTAACTGCATAAATCTTCATCATTGTATGCACTTTCTGTTTGCAGCTTATAATTCTTACACTTATTTGCTGAAGTGTCCTCATGCGCTTAATCGCCAAAGAGAAGGTTTGTGAAATATGTTTTCTCTGTTAGGTGTGTGAAGTATATTTTCTCTGTTGAAAAATCTGTGAACAATCTGATATAGTTATCTAGGACATGGGACATCGGTTACTAAGCCTCTTTAGCCTAGCACTTCCATCTGGTAGGGGCTTGTACAAGAAAGAAATGGAGTCAATAATGTACTAGCCATTCTCACTTTCACTGTTTGAGCACTCAATGTCGGGCTTGTGCAAAATTTCGATTTTCGCAGTTGGAATTGAATTAGTATAAGAAAGAAATGGAGTCAATAATGTTACATACATTTTCTCCAGCTCCCTTATCTTTGAATTTTGTGTATTCGAATCATTCGGTTACAAGTATTATTAGCAGTAATTATAGTAATAAGCTTCGGTTGAAGAACTTAAGGTTTGATTTGTGTGGTAGGAAAGTTGAGTTAGGATTTCGAAAGAATTGTTATAATGTTAATGTAGGGACGACAGATATTAATTATGTTAAGAATGTTAGAGATGATGATAATGATGATAATTCTGATATGGATTGGGAAGCAGAACTTATTGGTGATCTTGACCCGTTAGGGTTTTTGCCCCCTAAGAAAAGAAAAGAAAGAATCGAAATTGCTTCAGGATACGGATAATATGGATTGTGTGTGTCAGGGCAAGGAAGGTTGTGGTTAAGTCCATTGAAGCTAGAGGATTGACACGTTAGTTGGAAAATATTGTTAATCGTAGGAAGAACAAGAAAAAGAATAAGAAGTCAGTGGTGAACAAGAAGAAGGGTGATAAGGTGCTTAAACTAGACGATGATTCGGATATTGATTTGGAGGAGGACGATATTGGATTGGTTGATTTAAATACACTTCAAGATGCTACTGAACTTAGAAATGCTGTGAGTATGCTTGCTGGTGGGATGTCTGCAGAGAAGAGAGAGAAGACCATGGAGACTTTCATTCAAAGGCTTTCTCAGGTTTCAGGACTTCTGTTCGTAGGAAAGAGATTAATTTAAATAGAGCATTAGTGGATGCACAAACCGCGGAAGAAGTATTAGAGGTTACTTCCGAGATTATTATAGCCGTAGGGAAAGGATTGAGTCCTTCACCTCTCTCTCCGTAACATTTTGACTGCACTTCACCGGATTGCAAAGAACATGGAGAAAGAATCAATGATGAGGACACATAGGCTGGCGTTTTCCCGTCAAAGAGAGATGTCCATGCTTGTGGGTACTGCAATGATGGCCCTGCCTGACTGCTCGGCTCAAGGTATTTCAAAAATTGCATGGGCGTTGTCTAAGATTGGAGGTGAGCTTCTTTATTTGTCAGAGATGGACAGAGTAGCTGAGGTTGCTTTGACCAAAGTTGGTGAGTTTAATTCACAGAATGTAGCAAATATAGCCGGTGCTTTTGCTTCTATGCAGCATTCTGCTCCAGAACTCTTTGCGGTGTTATCAGAAAGAGCTTCAAGCATAATTAACACTTTCCAAGCTCAAGAACTACTTATCCTTTGCGGTGTTATCAGAAAGGGCAAGGTCTTAACAGCTCCTTTGTCCTTGCTCTTTGACCAATCTGGTTCTCTACTTACAATATTGCCTGCATAACTACTTGTTATTTGAATAGTTAAAGGTCTCTTACTAATCAATTGACGTGCTGAAAGTTTCTAGACCATCTTGTTTGTTGCCATTACTTTATTTACTCATGGACTTGCCTGTTTTGTCTAAAATTTTATTTGCAGGTGTAGTTGCTGATTTTGCATCGGGGAGAAATTTATAAATCATGTGGTACTTTAGCATTAATCATTTTGGTAAACTCAAATTTTTTATTTTTTTGTTGTATATGTTTTGTAGTACAACTTCTAATGGGCTTGTTGACCTGTGGTTTGAAGTGCAGATAAATTTTATGCAACTGCAATTGTTAAGCATTAATTATGTTAATATTATTTGGGGAAAAGAACTGATAATTAGTTTGGAGGATGCAGGTGCAACATTTCAATCAAAGTAAAATGATATTTATAAGACTTAAATGATCTCAACTATTTTTTTTCTGCACAAAAATGGCCTAAGTATTATTTTAAGCAGATGATTGCATTCCGTCTAAATTAATCTAAAATATGCTGTTTTTTTTTATTTTTGGGTCACTTTTGTGTTAAAAAAAACATTGTCCAGCCATCATATTGAAATTAAGTCATAAATTTACACACTCATATGTTTTAAAAAAAATAATTTGGCTATTACACTGTCTATTTATATACTTAGACCATTTTTATGCAAAAAGAAAATAGTTGAGACCATGCTCGTGCAATTAAATCTATTTATAATTTGTATACATAGGGATAATACACAAAATTGAGGCAGACCGATTTGTGAATATTTTTTCATTATGTGTCCCTATAAATTTATAGATTTATATCAGATAATATATTTGGCTATTATGTCCGGGTAGACGAGAACTAAATATTTGAACAATTCTCGAAGTTTTCGGGGTGAAATGGCAAAATCGTCATTTAATTGGAACTTGACTTTTAATCAGATCATTGAACTCAAAAAACTTACAGACATGTCACTCAATCAATTAAAACTTTTTAATCCATCATTAAACTCAAAAAACTTACAATCAGGTCATCAAATCCTCTTTAATATAAGCTCACAGTATACAATCTTATTGGCATGTTTAATCTTAGAGACCAGGAAAACTCTAACAACTTAAATTCCAAACCAGTCTTATACAGTATTAGACAGTAGATAGAGACAGATGAGCATTATTCTGAGTCACTAGCATACAAACTCACAATTTTGTCTAAGCCAAATTTATATAAAGGAGAATACTAAAATCGTCTGAATCATATTTTTTTTTCTTCTAAAACTCCTCTAATTAAATATCAAAAATCAAATTTCTTTATTTAATGTCCTAATTTTTAGAGAAGAAAATAATTATTAACATATTCGAAATAGAAATGGTTTTCAAATATGTAGGGATGAGAATTTGAATTTATCCATAATTTAAATATTAAAAACTAAATTTCCTTTTTTAATATCCTAATTTTTAAGAAAGGAAATAATTATTAAAGACAAGTATTTATCATGTACTAGTCTTTTTTGCCCGCGCTTGCGCGCGCGCACAGGCTGACAATATTTTTTGAAACAAATTATTATTTATTCTGAAATACATTTTTAACGAAAAAAAACTATGTAATTTATACAGTATATGAACGTAATTTAGTTGAAGCAAAGGTTTTTTAAAAAAAAAATGGTATGCCAAGTAAATGCATCGTAATAGTTGCGTTTACAATGTATTAGCATTCAGGCCCGTGCTACGCACACGGGTCTTTGTTTTAAAATTTTTTACTTTATTAATTAAACAATTAACCATCTCTTTCTATATATAATAGAGCAACAAGGGATAATTGTGAGCCAATAAATCCCCTGTGAAATTACAGTTATGCTCTTACAATTTATGAAATTACATGAAATGCCACTCTTTTATTTAATTGGGAAAAATTGAGTTTTTGTGGTGAATCGAACCTAGAACCTCGTCTACACAAGTTATCCTACCAACCACTGTGCTACATGAACATTTTTATTTTGATTTAAAAAATCTTTTACATAAACCCGACCTCTCCATTATCTTATTTTCACTATTATTTTAAAAATATTATATTTTAGCTTTCACAATATGGTACACATACATCCATTCTTTCTACATATAATAAGAGAACAAGGGGATTTTTAGGGGTTTTTTGAGCCTATAAATCCTCTATGAAATTATAGTTATAGCCTTACAAGTTATAAAATTACATGAAATTTCACTCTCGTATTTAAATGGAAAAAATGAGTAAATTTTATTTTCATGATGAATCGTACCTAGAACCTCCTCTACACAATTTATCCTAGTAACCTTTGTGATGCATGGACTTTATTATTTTGAGTTAATAAACCTTTTACACAAACCCGACCTCTCCATTATCTTATTGTTACTATTATTTTAATTTTTTTAGTAAAAATAATGGTGACTCATATTATTTTAAAAATATTATATTTTAGGTTTCACAATATGGTACACAATTTATCTATTACTATAAATTAAACCACAACACAAGTACAAAAAGTGTCATTTTAATTGTTGTGAACTTACGATAATATTTCTATATGTTTAAAAATTACAAAAGCACCATCCCTTTAATATTTATGCAAACAATATATGAAATTATGTTGGTGTTGAGAATCAGCCCTCTCGTAATTTCGGATTATAATTCTATGCGACTTATATATCTTGATGAGATATTTAAAGAAATACATATTAAGGAGCGTACTAATTTTATCTGGAAAGTATTGTATGATGAGTATTATTCACATCGATGATATGTCTTTTTATCATTGTTCTAAAAGAAATTGTGTTATAACATATACAATATATTTATATTCTATAAAACATCCTTTTTTTAATGCTCATATGATCTACACATAAATAAAATAATACATAAATTAAAATATTGATATTATAATATGTACGAACATAAAAGGTGCAATTATATTCAAAAATATCCTTAAATCGTAAAATTATATAGAATTTATAGCAATGACTAGAGAATAACCTGTGCCTCGCACGGGTTATTATGCTAGTTAACAATAGTAAACTATCATAATTACATGTTCATTACAAAACATTTGATGGATAGAAATAATGTTATTGAATAAAAACTTAAAAAGAGATAATATTGCAATCATTACTAATTATTCATTACTAATAAAGATCAACAAAATATTTGGAAGTAAACTTCTAATTATTACATGTATTAAGATATCAAACATAGATAAAATTTTTGTAGACGTAGATGTAGGAAGTTTTTGAATGTTTGCAGACTCAATGGTTCATTCCGTTCATTCCCAAAGAACGGAGGAGGCGGAGGAGGCTGGTATCCTTCATTAATCAACCTAAAAAATAACCAAGCATTAATTTCTATCATATATAAAAACAAAAGACGATTTACTACGTGTATAAATCAAATATTCATTTTATTTAAAAATACCTCTGTTTGAAATAATAAACATCGGGATAGTCAAGGTTAATATAAATCCTGGAATAAGGGAGATTGGAGATCTGAAATTTATCTGCAAAATAAAGAGGTGTATATTTGGTTAAATTTATAACTTAATAACAATTTAATAACATTATATTTTTCATCTCAATTATGGCATAACAAATATTTACCCTCATATTTGGTAACTCTAATACTTGCCAATAACAAAATTATTGGAATTTCTAAATTCGGTTGATTATACAATGGTTCTGTATTTGAATCGAAGGGTCCAAAAAAGGAAACTGCTTGTTCCACCCTGTTTTGAAAAAAAAAACAAAAATAAGTTACTGATTTGTAATTTATGAATAATATGAATGTACTTTTTACTGGAGATAAAAAAAATACTACGTATAGATAATGAAATAAATGTTACCTTCCATCAGAAATTGTGAATTTTACAACTTGTTTCGGGCCAAATCTTGTTTTAATCATCTCAACTAGCTGAAGGTTTTCCATGACGCCAATAATATCTACAATAGTAAAGTGTGACGAATTTTGTTTCACCCGCAATTGGTAAAATAGTTTAGTCTATAGTGTAAGTTAACCTGTGGAATAAAGTAGATTCTCTTCTGCTAGAAAATCTGTTGAATGATCATGTAGATCTCGAACTTGGACTATATCAAACTTTTGCATCGGAAAGACAATATCTTCATGCAAAACATTCATTATGGTTGACTTTAGAAAAGTCATGATCTTCTGCCTTGAATATCCAGGCTATAATGACCAAACGCTGTCCTCACGCGAATATTAATGATTTTGCATAAACTTCCTTCATGTAAAACATTAGCAAATAATTGCCATATAGCAGGACTAACCATTGCTTGCTTCGAGTATTCTGTAATATTAACAACGTACATAGAATTTGGATTATATAAAAGAGATACATAGACTGAAAAAAAAAGGAATGAAACATACCCCACAGTCCAGAAGAATCAAATTATGTAGGACGATATCACCTCCACCATTGGTTGTCACCCATAGTCTAGTAACTCGGACCTTTAAAGTCCAAGTGATTTTGGTATTGTCTGGTGATGCAAGATACTTATGCACATTCATATCTACATACAAACATGAAACATTATATATGGTTGGTTTAAGTAGTCTTCTATCTACATGCAAACATGAAACATTATATATGGTTGGTTTAAGTAGTCTTCTGGCATTCATATATATAGATAGATGTGAAAGAAAAGATATGATCTTACTACTTTAATCTACAATGTTAACATACCTGATTGTTAACTATAATATGAAATACTTTTTTTTCAGTGACTTTACAAAGAGTCCATTGGTATTTATAACATATGAGTGGAAAAAGAGATTTGGGATAATGATAGACACGGTAAAGTAATTTTTTACTATAAAGTAGGGTAAAATAACAATATGATTGCATAATATTCTATTGGTATTCTATTAGTTGATCAATAAGTAAAATTGGAAGATAATATATATATACAATAACCATTCGTTTATGCAAGTAATTGAAGTAATTGATTTTTGTGATTTTATTCACACAAATATGATATCAGCAATTCAATATTATTACAATATTAAATATCTATTATCTATATAATATAAATAATATATATTAGTGGATAGCCCTTACCTAAGGTTTGGTATTCATATTTAGGTTTGGACATGATTTTGTATTGATTTTGAACCACTGGATAATCCATTTTTAGGTCTGGTATTCATATTAGGTTTGACCCATTGTTAATTAAAGAAAGTTTATATACAAATTTAAATACTATTAATATATTCTCTTAAATCGATTATGAGAAGGTATCATATCTCATATTCCATTAACTGCATAGATGTCTATAATAAAAATTTATAAATTCAGTTCAAGGCTTCTCGCCATCGCCGTTAGCCATCGCCTAACGGCGATGGCTAGCAATTTAAATTTTGTAAAATTAAAAATTGCAACAAAATATATATTTTGATTATGAAAAGATATCATATCTCATATTACACTAACTGCATAGATGTTTATAAAAAAATTATAAATTTTGTTCAAGATTTCTCCCCCGTCTCTTAACAACGAATACTTGCAATTTAAATATTGTAAAATTAAAAATTTTAACTAAAAAATACCAATCAATTATGAAAAATTATTACATTTCATATTTCACTAACTGCAACAATGTATATAAAAAAGTATAAATTCAGCTTTATTATTCTCTTTAGAATTACAATTTTAAAATTTTGTTATTTCAATTCCTTAAATTTGAAAATCCTAAAAAACCAATTGTTGTGGAATAAAAACTAGGTTATGATTATGACGGCTAGGGTTCGGGAGCTTCGTGCTTTAATGGCTGCTTCTGCGTTCGAGACTAAACGGTCCTCACAAAATGCCTACGTATCTCTGTATTAGAGAATCAAGCCAAGAAAACGTAGTTCTGAGAATGAGGGGTCAGGCCCTTATATAGGCTGAGAAGCCCTAAAATCGTAGTAGGGTTAAGTGACTTGGTGGGCAAGTCACCGACTAGAAGAAGGTTCCAGATTCTAGTATGTAGGAACCAGTTTCCATGTTGGAATATGTATCTTGGAGACTAAGTCAGGCAAGAGTAATATCCAAGTTTGAATCTTATTGCCGAGCTGGTAATTACCCTTAATATTAATTACGAAATTAATATTATAAATAGGGTTTGGGCCCATCTGACGGGCCCTACATTTGGACCATTCTAGGTCTAATTAATGCCACATTAAATGTGTCTTTAAGGCTTATCTTTAGCCCATATCATTTGCCCCCCAACTTCTAGGAAAGCTGATCAGGTTTTCCTTGAAGTTTTAAAGGCCTTTTCCGAGACTCGGGTCAGGGTTTATTATTCTTAAGCGAGTATTTTCAACAATATCATCTTAATGTAAAGCGTGGAGCGACCGACGCATTTACGACGATGTTGAATGACACTAATCAGTGTTAAACGGCACTACACAGCGCTAATCAGCCTTACACAACGTTTAAACAGTGTTAAACGGTGCTAAATGGCATAAAACGGCACTAACAGCACTAATCGATGCTAAACGGTGCTAATTTATGCTTAAACGACACTAATCTGTGCTAATCGGCACTAATTTGTGCTTAAACGGCACTAATCTGTGCTAATCGGCACTAATTTGTGCTTAAATGACACTAATCTGTGCTAATTGGCACTAATTTGTGCTTAAACGGCATTAATCTGTGCTAATCGGCACTAATTTGTGCTTAAACGGCACTAATCTGTGCTAATATTAATCTCGTTTCAGTACTGAAAATCATCCGAAATTCGCTGAAAAAGTCGAGATCTAGGTCTACAAACTATCCGAGAACTGCTGAAAAAGTCGGGTTCTAGGACCACAAACTACCCGTGATCGGCCGGATCAACGGGTAGCTCGTGGTCGGCTACACGGTGATCGGCCAAAGGGTCCAAAATGCCGTGATCGGCCTGACGGTGGTCGGCCTGACGGTCTTGAAATGCCATGGTCGGCCGGCCCGTGGTCTTCCGCTTCGTGGTCGACCACTCCGTGGTCGGCTGCGTCATGGTTGGCCACTCCGTGGTCGGCTGCGTCGTGGTTGGCCACTCTGTGGTCGGCCGAAGGCCTTCAAAATAGGGTGGTCGGCCGGTTCGTGGTCTTCCACTCCGTGGTCGGCCGAAGGCCTTCAAAATAGGGTGGTCGGCCGGTTCGTGGTCTTCCACTCTCTGGTCGGCTGCGACCCTCCAAGTGTCGTGGTCGGCCACTTCGTGGTTGGCCAGGAAGCCCGAACCTTAAACCCCTCCGTGATCTTGATCTCAAGTCATTCGTCATCTTTAAGGATCAAGATTCTTGATCTTGATCTCAAGTCATTCGTCATCTTAAAGATCAAGATTCTTGATCTTGATCTCAAGTCATTTGTCATCTTAAGGATCAAGATTCTTGATCTTGATCTCAAGTTATTGTTTTGGTCACTCGTGACTTCTAATGATATTACACCTTAATTGGCATTGCTAACTTTACACTTATGGCTGATCTCCTTGATTAACTCCTTAAGCGTAATTAGCTTTTGTATTGCAGCTTTAGCAATTATATCGGTTGTTTCTCCTCAGCTCGTATGAATTATAACGATCCTTTCTGTATAAAACGAGTAGTTTCTGTCCTTTTTTCATCTTTAAACGATAGATGACCTGTAAACGCGAATCAAGCTGAACCTTGACCTGATACAACAGGTCATGTTTCTTCTATAAAAGAAGAGTGGTAGCCTTCATTTCAATCACTTCTTCATTTCAAAGTTTTCAAGTTCTTAAGCTCTGTAGATTTTTAGTCCCAATCGGGGATCAAGATTCCAGATCAAGTTTGCAGCTTCAAGTTCAAGTTTCAAGAACAAGATGTCAGAGAACAGCCGACCAGTTGCCCCTCCAGTCTCCATGATGGAAGCATTCGCCAAAAGGAGCAAGATGAGGACAGCAAAAGGTAAAGAAAAAATAAAACCCCCTTCATACGTTGAGCATAAATTTGAATCTTTACTAGATCTGCTAAACATCATGAGGGACGCGTTCCCAAATAGTGCAAGCTTAGATTCATTTCATAGTCCATGCAAGTTAAAGGAGAAAGATGTCGAAGAGATCAGGAGAACATACTACTTCCCAGATGCTATTAAAGTTCGACTTCCCAGTCTAACTGACAGAACTTGTAACTGGCATCCTGAGAGAATTTGCGTTCCCTGGAGTGCCCTAGATGCTGGATTCAGATTTCTGGTTGATGATTTTATCATCAGATTGTTGGCGGAGTATCAAATTCATCATTGTCAATTGTATCCCAATGCCTGGAGGTACATCATTATTTTTATAATAAGATGCCATCAGCTGAGCATCCCATTGTCTACTACAATGTTTCGGAGTATCTTCGGGGCCAGAAACTCTATTGACTGCAAAAAAGGATGGATCAGCCTTCAACACCGAGCCAAACTCCCGCATATAGTGAACCCCTTTTCTTTTCCAGATTCCCAACATTTCTGGGAAAGGGAGTTTGTAATCCTTGAGTGGGAAGGTGGTGACTGGGGCAACTACTTTGTGAAGAGATTTGGACATGTGGAAGATAGTTCACATTTCGTGTGTGAACTTACAGATTCAGAGTTACTAGACCGAGATAAACTCCTAGCTGATGATGGTTGTACCCATTACAAAACTTTTCTGAATGAAAAGAATCTTGTTGAGACTGGCCTTAGCTTTCTTTCCATTGAGGGTAATTTTCTTACTTAACCATATTATGACCTCTGTTTGTTCTTATCCCGATGTTTTTCTCGTTGCATTTCAGCTGCTGAGGAGATTGACAGTCGTCCTCAGAATCAACCGACTGTGACTCAAAGGATGAAGAAAAAGGCTGTAGAGCTACTGAATCCCACTAATCCTAGAGTCCCTCACTTCTTGGAAAGCTGCTCCCAAGGCGGGAAAAGGTCTCGGAATGCTGATGGGGTTATCAGGACCCCTTTTATCCCGTCATGGGGTATATGTGAGCAAGATTCGGTTTGTGGGAGTCCTGACCTAGCTCTAGACTGGTCCAAGCTTTCGATTACTCCTCCTGACAGAGTGACTTTACATGCCGGGGATAAGATGAATGAAAATCAACTTCTGGGCGCTCAAGCCTTATATCAGGTATGACACTCCTTTTAGTAAGTTCGGAGTGATTTAGCTTTTACAAATCTCTCATGCCTTGTCAATTTTTCATTGCAGGCTAATGCCTATTTTTAGGCAGTTTCCACCCAAGGCTTGGCTTTCAGGGATGAGAATATATCCTTGAAAACTGACTCAGCAAGGTTTAAGGAAGAGATTGATGATCTACATTCTCAGGTTGCCCACGCTGAAGCGAATGCTCTATCCTCCCGAAAACAACTTGCTTCTTTAGCTCGAAAGAGGATGGATGATGCCAACAAGGTGATCAAAGCCTATCATAATTCTGAAGAATTTCTGAGTTTCATAGATGAACATGACGATGAGGTGCGCCCCTACAACATGTCTGTTGGTTGGGACAAGGCAATCAATGCCGTGAGTAACAAACATCCCTCAATAGTCATTCCTTCTGACTTTCCTTGCCCTTTCTGGACTACGGGTGGTGAGAACCGTGCAACCCTTGCTTCTGGATCGGGGACCAAGATTGTTCCTCAAGCATCAGGTTCGGGTTCTAGAGGTAGCCATAGATCCTCGAGATCCAAGAGACGTCCTCCAGCTGTTAGTCAAGACTCAAGCTCTTCGGGATCCCGCGGAAAGAAACCCCCGCCGGCCAGGAAAGTTGGAGTTGTTCGACAACCGATCCCGGGCAAGAGGATGATCCGAAATGAAGACAGTTCGACCTCATCTTTCGGGGAGGAGGAAACCGAAGATGTGGAGACTACCGCTCAGCCTATGGTGGTTGTTGATCAAGGCGGTGCCGAGGAAGGGACTTCAGATGAAGATTCAGGCGAGGAAGAGGATTCAGATGAGGAGGAGTCGGGCGAGGAGAGCAGCGAGGAAGAATCTCCAGCTAAGTAGGATGGGTTCCCCTATGGCCTTGCACGGCCCTTATCTAGCCGTATGTGGCTTTATTTTACCAGCTTTCAATCAATGTCCTTCGGGACTTAACTCTTATTTGGTTGTTGTAACTTAACTGTCGGCCCTTCGGGGTCTTTATTTATGCACTCGTTTCTTTCATTCGTATGTTCATTTATTTTTCGGTACTTGATCTTTCTAGATTTGCACTCAGCAGGTGCTAGGTACTTAAACAAAACATAGACTTTTCAGAATGGAAAACAAACTTTGCATTAATAACTCAAATGGGTTCAACCCTAACATAGCTTATTATTGTCCTACTCGGGGCATTAATCCCTGGAATGGTTTCATCGAACCTTATTTCTACTTCTCCTATTAGATAAATAAAAAGCTACATCGTTGCAGAGGCAGCTTAAATATAATAAATCATGAGGTTCAAGGCATGCCAAGTACGGGGCACCTCAACCCCGTCCAAGGTCTCCAACTTATATGATCCTCATCCCAATGTCTTCCTAACTCGATACGGCCCTTCCCAGTTTGGGGATAGTTTTCCCTTCTGGCCAACTCCAGAAGCCTCGATCTTCCTAAGAACCAAGTCACCTTGCTGAAAGAACCTCTCCTTAACCCTGTGGTTGTAATAGAAGGATGCTTTCTTTTGATGCTCCGCATTTCTGGCGTTTGCCTCGTCCCTGACTTCATCAATCAGATCTAGGGCGAGCCTCATGCCTTCTTCATTAGTCTCAGGTTCAAATGCCTCAATTCGAGGTGATGCATGCATGATCTCCAGCGGCACAACTGCCTTAGCTCCATAAGCTAGCAGAAACGGGGTTGCTCCGGTAGTCACCTTACAAGTAGTGCGATAAGCCCAGAGTATAGGCAGCAACTCATCCACCCAAGTATTCCTCGAGCGTTCGACCCTTTTCTTTAGTCCATCAAGGATGATCCGATTGGCGACCTCAGCCTGTCCATTTGCTTGCGGGTGTGCTACTAAAGTAAAACGAAGCTCAATAGCATTCTCTTCACAGTACTTTTTAAACTCCTCATTGTTGAACTGTGTCCCATTATCCGTCACAAGGATTCGCGGGATGCCATATCTGCAGATTATGTTCTCCCAAAAGAATTGGGAAACTTGCTTGGTGGTTATCTTTGCTAAAGGCTTAGCCTCAATCCACTTGGTGAAGTAGTCAATGGCGACTATCAAAAACTTCCTTTGTGCTGAAGCCATAGGGAAAGGACCAAGAATGTCCATCCCCCACATTGCAAACGGGATGGGAGAACTGACTGACGTTAACATCTCAGGCGGCTGCCTTACAATCGGAGCGTGCTTTTGGCATCTATCACACCTCTTGACATAATTCTGTGCATCGGCCAGCATCTCTGGCCAATAGAATCCCAGACGAGTTATTTTGTGAGCCAAGGCCCTGCCCCCCAGGTGCTGCCCACATATCCCTTCATGAACTTCTTCCAATGCTTCTCTTGCCTCTTGGGGCCTTAAGCACTTCAAGTAGGGAACGACAAACGATCTCTTGTATAAGATGCCTTCAATCAAGGCATATCTCAATGCTCTTACTGACAATTTTCGTGCCTCCAAGGCATTGTCAGGGAGCCATCCGGTTTCTAGATGAGCTTTAATAGGATCTATCCAACAGCTTCCAACATCGATCGGTGCTACCAACTTAGAGTTGACGGTCGGGGCCTTCAAGACCTGGAAGTAAACACTTCCTGCATAATTCTCTATCTCAGAAGAAGCGAACTTAGAGAGGGCATCGGCCTTAACGTTCTCTTCCCTAGGAATGTGCTCCACATAGCACTCCTCAAACTGAGTCATAACAGCTTTCACGACTCTGAGGTATTTTGCCATAGTTTCATCCTTGGCCTCAAACTCATCATTCACTTGTGAGACTACCAATCTTGAATCTCCACACACTTTGAGGTTCTTGACCCTCATGACTCTGGCCAATCCCAATCCGGATATTAATACCTCATACTCAGCTTCATTGTTGGTTGTCGGAAAGTCCAACTTCAAAGCATATTCAACTGTGAACCCATCGGGGCTTTGCAAAACCAAACCTGCACCACTAGATTTTGTTTTTGATGCTCCATAAAAATAGAGCACCCAATACTCTTTCTGGTCAGCTATCAGTTCTTCATCTTTATCTTCGTTCTCGGGGGTGGTTATCATCTCCTGCCCCCCGACTTCTTGGTTGTCAATGGTGCATTCAACCACGAAGTCAGCCAATGCCTGAGCCTTGATGGCTGTCCAAGGCTTATACTTGACATCAAACTCTCCAATCTCTATGGCCCATTTGATCAATCTTCCACTTGCTTTCGGGCTGTGCAATATGCTTCTCAATTGTTGGTCTGTCAAGACTTCGATTTTATGAGCCTGGAAGTACGGTCTCAATTTCCTTGAGGCAGTAATCAATGCCAATGCAAACTTCTCAATGGGAGAGTAATTCAACTCCGCCCCATGTAGTACCTTACTCACGTAGTAGATGGGTTTCTGAACTTTCTTCTCTTCTTTAACAAGAACAGCACTCAATGCTTGTTCGGATACCGCCAGGTATAAGTAAAGAATCTCCCCAGGACTAGGTTTGGCCAACAACGGGGCTTCAGCCATGTATTTTTTCAACTGCTCAAAGGCCTCTTGGCTCTCTGCGGTCCACTCAAAATTTTTCACTTTCTTTAATGCCTGAAAGAAAGGCATGCACTTATCACCAGATTTGGAGATAAATCTCCCCAGGGCTGCAACTCGGCCAGTTAGCTTCTGTACATCTCGTATAGAGCGTGGTGGTTCCATGTCCAAGATTGCTTTGATCTTATCAGGGTTGGCCTCTATGCCTCTCTTCGAGACCATCAACCCAAAAAATTTTCCTGATCCAACACCAAAAGCACACTTGGCTGGATTCAACATCATCTTGTGGTGCCTCAGCACTTCGAATGCCTCTCTGAGGTGCTCAATATGGTCAGCCTTGAGTAGGCTCTTGACTAACATGTCATTAACATAGACCTCCATGGTTTTTCCAATTAGATGAGCGAATATCTTATTCACCAATCGTTGATAAGTAGCTCCTACATTCTTGAGACCAAAATCCATAACAAGATAACAGAAAACACCAAAATTAGTAATGAAAGATACCTTTGGGATGTGATCCTTGTGCATCTTAATTTGATTGTAACCACTGAAACCATCCATGAAACTCAACATCTCGTGTCCAGCTGTGGCATCTATTAGGGTGTCAATCCTTGGTCGAGGGAAACAATCCTTTGGGCATGCATCATTTAAATCTGTGAAGTCGATACACATTCTCCACTTTCCATTCGCTTTCTTGACCATGACGGGATTAGCCAACCATTCATGGAACTGAATCTCCTCAATAAATCCATCTTCCAAAAGCTTGTCAACTTCTTGCTTAATGGCCTCTTGCCTTTCAGGAGCAAAATTTCTCTTTTTCTGCTTTATCTTCTTTCGTGCAGGATCGACATTCAATCTGTGAGTTATAAGTTGGGGTTCAATCCCTGGCATGTCCGCTGCTGTCCAAGCAAACACATCGCTATTCTCTTGCAAGAATGCTGTCAATTCGCCCTTCAGGGGTTCCTTCAGAGATGCTCCTATGTATGTAACCTTTTCAGGGTCGCCCAGCTTCAGAGGAACGGGTATTAAATCCTCTGCTGGCTTCCCTCGGTGTTCATCATCACTACAGACATCCATGTCTTCAATCGGGAGTACCTGCCCCCCGACTCCATCAGCTCTTAGGGCGGATACATAACAACTTCTTGCCATCTTCTGGTCGCCTTTTTGTTCTCCGACCCCATTTCGGGTTAGAAACTTAATCTTCATGTGATATGTTGAGGCAATAGCCTTGAACGCATGAAGTCCAGTCCTTCCCAGGATTGCGTTATAAGTCGAGGCTGCCTTAATTACCAGAAAATTCAACATTTGAGTAGCTTCCTTAGGTTCCTGCCCGATTGTCATGGGTAACTGGATAGTACCCTCCACCTTGGACTCAACCCCATTGAATCCGTAGATGGGCATGTTGGTCGGAGTCAGCTGAGAATCGGTATATCCCATCTTCACAAAAGCATCATGAAACAAAATGTCAACAGAAGCTCCATTGTCTATCAAGACTCGTTTTACCTCCGAGCTCCCAATCACAGGGGTTATAACTAACGGGTCATCATGGGGGAATTTCACCCCTTCAAGATCAGAATCATCAAAGCCAATTACGATTTCAGTTCTAGCACGCTTCGGGGCCTCTCCCACGATGTGCATCACCTCCCTGGCGTATGCCTTTCGAGAGTTTCGAGTTGTACCGGCCACTGTCGGGCCTCCCCAGATCATGTTGATAACTGGCCCTCGGGGCTGTGTGTTACGGTCACGATCATTATCCCTTCTATCATTGTTTCTCCTTTCATAGTCCCTTCTTTGGGTTCCGCGATCTTCAACATTGGTGAAGTTACTCAGTTTTCCTTTGCGGATCAAGAATTCGATCTCATCCTTTAACTGCCTACAATCATCTGTATCATGCCCCACATCTCGGTGGAACCGACAATATTGATCTTTGTTCCTCTTTGCGGGGTATCCCCTGAGTGGCTTCGGCCATCGGAAGTCCTTATCCTTCTCGATCTCCAACAAGATTTGACTTCTAGGAGCATTTAACCTTGCATAGTCAGAGAACCTTGGTCCCAAGCTCTTTTTTGGCGGTGAATCAGAGTCTTTTCTAGTTCGGGGATACTTGTCCCTACCATCATACTCCTGCTCTTGCTTGCTCTTTTTTGTATCATTGTTCCCCCGACCATTGCCTAACGTGACTTCCTTCTTCGTGCTATCCTCGGCCTTGATGTACTTATCAGCCCTTCGCTGGAGATCAACCATATTCTCAGGGGGATGCTTTGCCAATGATCTCTTGAAGTATAGGTCGGTGGTACCATGCTCCAAGGCTACCATTGCAACCTTATTGTCCAGATCAGTGATGTTCAGAGTCTCCTTGGTGAACCTCTTAAGATAGTCTCTCAGACTTTCGTTCTTCCCTTGTACCACATACATAAGAGATGCAGAACTTTTCTCATGCGTTCTTCCGCTGATAAACTGACTAATGAAAGCAGCACTCAACTCCTTAAAGGAACCAATCGAGTTTGCAGGAAGACGACTATACCATCTTTGAGCCATACCTGATAGAGTTTGAGGGAATGTCCTACACTTCAAAGCGTCACTTGCAGGCTGCAACAGCAGAGCGTTTGAGAATGTTCTAACGTGGTTTGCAGGATCACCCATTCCATCATAAGCTTTAATTGTTGGCATCTTAAACTTCTTTGAGATACGAGCATTCATCACCTCCTCAGTAAACGGGGGTGTGGGATCATCAGGATCCCCAAGTGGCATCAGATCCTTGGGGTTGCTCTTGGGGGTTTCCACCCTCGTTGTTCTTCCAGTTGGGGCGGTAGCCTTTCTTTGCCTTCTTGAAGGCCTCTCCAAGTCTATAAAGGGAATCAGTCCTGATGTTGGAGGGGGTAAAGTCTGATTTGATCTGGCTTGTTCTCTTGCCATATCTTCCTTTAATCTTAAGATCTCGGCTTCATAAGCCTTAATCCTCTCAGTAGTTGTTGAAGGGAGTCCATCGTGAGTAGTTTGAGTTCTTCCTCGAGGTTCTTTACTTGCACGTCGCCTCCTTGGAGCTTCATCACGTTCGTAATCATCGTCAGAAGATGACTCATCCGTATAAGGACCAGAAAAATCGTGATAATCTCGATCTCGAATATACAGGGCATGACCACTTGATCCAGCTCCTTGGGTAGGAGGGTAGTTAGGCAGCCCGTACATCGGATTGGTGCTTATGGGGAGATCCGTAGTGTGGATCTGAACCCCTTGTGGAGGGTTGTTGGGATCTACAATCAAGGAAGAAATCCCCACCTGGAGGGGGTTAGTCCCTGGATTTGTGTGGAAGTCGTCCCTAGGGGTTGAGAAACTTGATACCGAACGATAGTCCCGGATGTTGGAGGTACTTGTTCAGTGAGGGGCGGAACAGAGCTAAGAGGTAGAGCCTCGGTTGCGATTGGCTCTGTAGTTGCTGGTGTCCTTCGTGTGTTAACCATGGTTGATGTTTGCTTCCCACAGACGGTGCCAAATGTTGTGGAATAAAAACTAGGTTATGATTATGACGGCTAGGGTTCGGGAGCTTCGTGCTTTAATGGATGTTTCTGCGTTCGAGACTAAACGGTCCTCACAGAATGCCTACGTATCTCTGTATTAGAGAATCAAGCCAAGAAAACGTAGTTCTGAGAATGAGGGGTCAGGCCCTTATATAGGCTGAGAAGCCCTAAAATCGTAGTAGGGTTAGGTGACTTGGTGGGCAAGTCACCGACTAGAAGAAGGTTCCAGATCCTAGTATGTAGGAACCAGTTTCCATGTTGGAATATGTATCTTGGAGACTAAGTCAGGCAAGAGTAATATCCTTGTTTGACTCTTATTGCCGAGCTGGTAATTACCCTTAATATTAATTACGAAATTAATATTATAAATAGGGTTTGGGCCCATCTGACGGGCCCCACGTTTGGACTATTCTAGGTCTAATTAATGCCACATTAAATGTGTCTTTAGGGCATATCTTTAGCCCATATCACCAATTAAAAAATTGGGCCAACAAATCTATTTGATCTAAAAAAGCGTTTAAATTTAAGATTTTGAAACATTCAAAAAGGAAATTTTGAAAAGGAAAATGAAAGATAGATATATGACTAATTAATGCTAATTGATACTATATGAATGAGTTATAGTTTATATAAATGAATAATTATAAATTTAAAATTATTTGCAAAATATATGGGAGGGAACTGATAAGAGAAAATCAAGCAAGATTTCAAATTAATTGGAAATATTAATGTGTATTAAATAAGTAATTTGAATTTTAAGTTCTTATTACGTATTAAATGAAAAGATTGTGTTGACTTGATTATTGATAATTGAAAATGGATCATAATATGATAAGAGAAAATCATGCAAGATTTTAAATTAATTGGGAAGCTTGGGTATTAAATAAGTAATTTGAATTTCAAATTCTTATTACATATTAAATGAAAAGATTGTGTTGACTTGATTATAGATAATTGAAAATGGATCATAATGTGATAAGAGAAAATCAAGTAAAAATTTGAATACTAAGAAGTTTAACAGTTTCCTCTAACTGGATACAATATATTCCATTCAGTTGATAATTACAGTATTTTGAACCACTGTGACTGAAAATCATCTCTGTGGAAAATAATATCATGTCTTAACATTAAAGTCATATTGTTCTTGAGAGTTGTGAAACTGGCAATTCATTCTCATTCTCCTGTTTTCTCAATTATTTGCAATTGGAGGCTCGAGAATAGTTGGAAGTGGCATTAAAGTAACTGATATAACACCATATGATGTCTATTTAATAGAAATATACAACTTGATTAAAATAAGAATGCTTACAATGACGATGCCCGACAACATAATAATTTTAAACAACTTAGGCTATTCTCATGTACAACGATGTTTCTTCTGCATGTCTATTGCTTCAATAAGGATACTTTTAACACCTGAACTGCAGTCAATAATGATACCTACACCAGAATTAAAGTCATTAACGATACTTTTAACTTTATTGAGCATTTCATATATTTATATAGTTGATATAGAGTGAGAGGAACAATACAATTTTTTTTACCTTACTTTTACTCAGCAAGGTCGTAATCCATCAATAATTTATGCATTACAGATCAATTTTAAACCAACCTAAAAGAGTAGTCTGCTATTTTGGATGAAAATCGATGCTCATGACATATTAACATTGGATCCTTAATTAAGGATCCACACAATAGTTTATGAAATATCTCTTGGCAAGTACATATTGAGAGGATGCGTTAAGCCAAAGAAGGAGACATGTGTACAACATGATTCAATATGTTAAATTTAAAGTTAAAAATCATCATCTGGGTAAAAAAAATTGAGTAGACTGTAGACCTGTGCAATGGAAAGAGTAGGCACTTCAGTTCACGCATACCTTACGGGACTGACACATACTTTTAGCAATCGATTTATGATCAATATTAATACTAACTCAATACGTCCATTTGTAGGAAAAAGTGTATAAATTTAAAGCTTGCAACAAACACTTTAAAGATAAATAAACGTATATCATAAACAAAAATTGGATATTTGACCAAATAAAGATAAACACAACGAATTATATACACATTGAAATTGACTTAAGATTAAAGACATATTGCTTGAAATTGACTCTAGATTAAAGACTTTTTGCAGCTCCCGATTAATTCAGAATCCCAAACAAAATACAGAAAACATGATGAAGCCATTTCTCTGATTTCTCTCGTCAAAGTTGCAAAAAAGCAAAACAAAGCATGTCAAAGAACATCAAAATAAAAACAAAATACACTTTAAATCATATAGAACTTTAATCAAACACCTTCTATGCAGACCTGTTAGAAATGTTTGCCATTGACACAAAGAGAAAATAACAGAAAAGAAGATATTGATTAAAACATCAATAAAATGCATGGTAAAAGAGAAAAAATGGAAAAGAAAACTTTGCTAACAATCAGAGAAGATGATATTGAATCGAGAAATAGTTTTTAAGAATCAAGATACACACCCAATTAATCATATTCATCGTTGAATTTGTATATTGTAAATTGTCTCAATCACAAATTCATTGTAAAATCATTCTCGTTTCATATTCTGTAAATTCATACATGCAAATATTAGTAAAAACAAATATAGTATACATATACACACATATATGAATACATAAAAAGAAGACCACGAAGGCTGAAAGAAAGAAAAAGACTAAGAAGGAGAAAAAAGATGAGAGAGATTAATGATATTTTATGTGTACCGTCATTCTTGATAGAGAGGATGAGAGAGATTAAAGATATTTTATGTGTACCGCCATTTTGAGAGAGATGTAAGAGAAGTTGTTTATATAATATTCATCAAATTAATCCGAGCTCTATATGGATATTGTTTCTTGATTGATTCATATTTTATGCGCTATTTTTTGAATTATGGCTACAATTAAAAAAATTGTATTAACTGTGTGTTCATATATATGAAGCAATAGTTTTTTTAATTTTAAAAAAAGATATGAAGAAATTTATGTATACATGAGAAGATTACGAACTTTAATCAAGGAAAGATTTGAAAAAGATTGAGTTTGTCTGATACACATTATTCTCAGCAAAAACCATAAAATTTAAATTCAAAATATGCTTAAATTAAGGAAGTAAGATTCAAAAGTAAATGCAAGAATCATAAATTATGCAAGTACTTTTAAATTTAGATCGTAAGAATCATAAATTAAGATGCAAGGAATTAGGAGATTGTTAAGTAATTTCGGTTAATTGGTGCCTACGTGGCTTTTTTTGAATATTTTTCAGTGCTAAGTGATTTTACTTTTCAGCCCCTTATTGTACAAATTTAGGAAGGAAATGAACAAATTTAGAAAGGTTAAAATAGGTATGATAGACCAAAAAGTATTCAGGATTTATAATATACATAGATTTATTTGTATTGAACATGCCAAAAAGATTGTATAGAGTGAACTTATATTATGGAGGGTTCGATGATCTGATTGTAAGTTTTTTGAGTTCGATGATCTGATTGTAAGATTTTTGAGATCGATGATCTGATTGTAAGATTTTTGAGTTTAATGATGGATAAGAAAGTTTTAATTAGTTGAGTGACCCGTTTGTAAGCTTTTCGAGTTTGATGACCTGATTGCAAGTTGAGTTTCAGTTGAGTGACAATTTTGCCATTTCACCCAAGTTTTCCTATTTCAATTCAGTGATTTCCTTTGGCATTTCATTGACCACAACTGTTACACGCACCTCCTCTATCGAGTATATCTATAATAACAACACAACAATAATAACAAAATACATATCATGTTTTGAGCAAGCTGATCCACCGTCAATGCATCTACCATTGGCGAGATAATTTAGTTAAACCATCCTACAACCTCTATGTTTTTGATAAGTGCACTTCCGATACTATCAACTTTCCACCTACTTAAGTTTAAATCTAGGGTATTTGTTGGTCCCGATAAGTATTGCAGAAGGGGGGTTGAATGAAATACTAACAAATTTCAAAAACTATTTCAACAACTTAAATAGAATTTAGAACTTGCTAGTAGAAGAAATTCAATCACAAGTAATATCGAACAAAATGTTTCACAAAATAAATATTTTATTTATCTTGCAAAGTTTTGCTACAACCTTGAGAACAAAAGAATTCTCAAGCTTCGGTTTCTCTAGAGATTACAGTGGTAGAGATACATTCTATTGTGTTAATAGAGTGTTCTATTTATAGTGTGATAGTCGACTGTACTACCACTATCAGCATGGGTTGTTGAGTTGCTGTTATATTCCTTTTGCAGCTCATTCCATGATTTATTCCCATGTGATCATCACAAAGTAACTTTAAGATACTTTCCACATTTGAGCCACCCAGATCTAGCCGTATTCAATTTTATCTGCTCTAGACTTTACAGGTTGCTCCATGTGATCTCTCGAGCTTCAGTTATAGACTTTCCAAGCTTGCTGTAAAGGTTGAATATTACAACACGCCTGCTTCTTTTGAACATATATTCTGTCACTTAATTTGACTTTAGAAAATTCCTAAATCAATTTGATTCTTCATGACAGTATGTTTGCTGTCAACGGATTGTGCTTTTGGTTGACAGTATGAATTCCCGCAGAGGTTGCTGTCATGGATTGTGCTTTAATTGATAGCATGTATTTCCGCAGAGGTTGCTGTCAAGAATTCCAAACTTACTATCGCAAACTATATATCAAAGTTGTTGTCCTCAGAATCTCCGCCAATGTTGCTGTCAAGTCGAAACTTGCTGTTGACTCCATGAAACTTGCTGTCGACCTAGGCAACATGTTGTTTCCTTGTAACCTTACTGTCAAGGCTTGACAGTAACTTTTATTCCTGCTGTCGAACTTATGTATTTCTTGAGGCTTGAACATAATCGAACTTCTTCCAAGAATTACACTTATTACATGACAGTATTTATTTGAATTACAAGAATACATTTCTGGCTATGACAGTATGTTCTACTTAGTAAAGCTAAGTATACCAATGAATCTAGTTAAGTTGTCTAACCTATCACCCATAAATCCCAACAGTATTCACAAGAACCCATGCAGGAAGAAGTTTTGCATTTGTTTGCATTCATTTTTGTAAGAAAAAATATAAGAGTTATTGCAAGAAGTTAAAATTTAAATGAAATGAAAGAGTGTCGATATTCTTACCTTTTTCGACATGTCGGATGAATCTTAGAGTGAACAAATCTGTTTCTCATAGTTACCCTGCTCACTGCCATTTGAGCTTAGATATTCTATACATTGTCGTTCGCTTCTTCTCTGAAAATATAATATTAATGAAACAAGGAATGAGACCAAAATAAGAAAAAACAAGAACTTATCGTTGCATAGACTGCGTATTCAACTTGATCGGCTTCGTTACTCTTGTTTCCCTAGTTACTTGTAAGGATAAATGAGAGTGTATAGTAGTATAAATTTAATTTTATGTTAATTTTTAAATGAACTACTATATCAAAAAAAAAAATAATCTTTTTCAAAAAAAGTGAGGAAATAAAATATGTATATTTATATAAATGTTGATATATAAAAAAGGCCACTACACAATTGATTAATTTTCCTTGTTTTTTTACTTTACATTAATACTTGTAAGAATTATGAATACAACGTACATTTGTCTCAAATTAGCTCAAAAACATTATAACTATGCAAAGCATAGAAATGTGTAGTGTCAATTTTACATTTCAAATGAGATACCAACTTACCAAGTTACGTTACAACTGCATAGTGGTACAATATATATATATATATATATATATATATATATATATATATATATATATATATATATATATTGTTGGTCACGGAGTATTGCAGAGGGGGGTTGAATGCAATACTGATAAAATCCAATCTTTAAAATAACAACAATAATAAAGATTTCAAGTTATCAGTTGAGATATGTAAACGTAAGTGGAACAAGATTTCTCACAAAATAAATGTTTTATTTATCTTGTGAAGTTGTGCTACAACCTAGAGAAAGAATTCTCCAGCTGTGAACTTCTTGAGAGATACAAGTTATTTCGTTGAAGCACTTGATATAAAAAGAATTAGAGACGTGTATCTAAGTAAACATAGATACTCTGTTGTCCCTATCACATGGGGTGTTGAGCTGCTATCGTTTTCAAGTGGCGGCTCATTACAATTTGCACACCCATGTGACTTTCCTAAATTGATATACAAGCAGTGTTAACATTACATGTAAAGCAGCCTGAATTCTTTCTATTTCTAGCTAATACAATTATAGTAGATGTAGATATATCATACTTTTTGAATTGACCAGACTTGTCTTATGAACTCTCAAGCTTCTGTCGTAGTCTTTGCAGTTCTGCTACAAACAATTGAGTGTTGCAGCAAATCTATTTCTTGAACATATAACCTGTCACGGGCTTTGACTGAGGAAAGTACCCAAATCAAATAATTCATTGAGGTAGTAACCTCAACCGCCAAGTCTGCTGTCGAAGGAATATTCAGATATTGACAACACGAGCTCCCGCCAATGTTGTTGTCGGAACTCCAGACTTGCTGTCAAGTGTGAGAATGTTGCTGTCTCATGCTTCAGCCAATGTTGCTGTCAGATATAGCCTTTGTCGTGACTTGCAACATTTATCTTCTTATAACCTTACTATCAAGATTATGACAGTAACTTTTATTCTTGTTGTCTTCTGGATGTATTCCTTGAGCCTTGAACAAATGTATGAACTTCTCCCAAGACATACAATTATTATATTAAAGCAATTATTTGATTACAATAACATACTCTGGCTGTGACAGTATGTTCTACTTAGCAAGAACTAAGTACAGGGAAATCTAGTTAAGTTGTTTGTATGCTTTCACCCATAAATCTCAACATATATATATATATGGCATGATTCAGGTGAGAACATGTATATTGGAGAACAATGAGAACACCACATTTCAAGCTATTCTAAAGGGTCCCGCCACGGTCACCCAATACAAAAAAGTCTTATAATTCTACCCTCTATCCATTCATCAAAAAACAATATATATATATATATATATATATTAAAAATGATGACGCGGCAACAGTTTTTAAAAAAAAATTGTTAATTTTTTTTATGAATGGATAGAGGGTGGAATTATAAGACTTTTTTGTGAAGGTGCCCATTTAAAATAACTTGAAATGTGGTGAATATGTGAGTTCTCACACTATTCTCATACTAACATGTGTCTCACTAGAACGTTACCCCATATATATACATTTATTTTCTAATTAAAATTACACGGAAACAAAAAGAGAAGAAATGGACGATTTTTTACATTAAAAATTTTGTTCGATTTATGAAATCTACTTATATTACTTTTTTATTATCAAAATAATTTTTTATTATATTATTTGAAGATAGTTCTACTAACAACCAAATATAGTTTTAATAATAAGTGTAAAAGTGATTTTATCTAAAATTTTGGTAGTATATTGTCTGGTCTTCAGTACGATAAAATAATCAAGAAACGTTAGATCATAAAATAAATAAATGAAAAACAATGGATCTAACATAAAAAATATTTTTTTAGCATGTAAATTAAAAAGTATATTTATATTGAAATACGAAAAGTGTATGTCCATGATTTAAATCATATAACATTGAATATGATTATCAATGCAGGTCTTCTACACTGAATAGGAGTAATGCACAAATTTCTAATTATATTTTTTCTATTAATATTCTTAGTGATTCCATTTCCATAATAATTGTTAAATCATCACTAAATTAAAGATAATTTTGTGAGTTTCGTGTGGACCATAAAATCATCCAAATCTGATTTCTAGATCTCAAGATATGGTATGTTGGTCCCGGAGTATTGTAGAAGGGGGTGGGTTGAATGCAATACTGATAAAATTCAATCTTTAAAACAACAACAATGATAAAGATTATAAGTTATCAGTAGATGTATACAAGCAATGAGTGAAATAAGATTTCTCACAAAATAAATATTTATTTATCTTGTGCGAAGTATTGCTACAACATAGAGAAAATGTTTCTCCAGCTTCGTTGTCTCTTGAGATTACAAGATTGCTTCGTGTGCGTACATACATAGAAATGAATCTGAGATGTGTATCTAAGTAGACTAAGATACTCTGTTGTCTCTATCGCATGGGGTGTTGAGCTGCTGTCGTTTTCAAGTGGCAGCTCATTACAATTTGCACACCCATGTGACTTTCCTAAATTGCTATACAGACAGGATAAACCTTATAAGTAAAGCAACCTAGTTTCTTTATATTTCTATCTAATACAATTCTAGTAGATGTGGATATTACATACACCTCGAATTGACCAGTCTTGTCTTGTGAATCTCTTAAGCTTCTGTCGTAGTCTTTGCAGGTCTGCTACAAACGATAGAGTGTTGCAGCAAATCTGTTTCTTGAACAAGTAACCTGTCACTTGCTTTGACTGTAAAAAAGTACCCAAATCAAATAATTCAGTGTGACAGTAACCTTAACCGCCGAGTCTGCTATCAAAGGAATATTCAGTAGTTGACAGTACGAGGTCCCACCAATGTTGTTGTCGGAACTCCAGACTTGCTGTCAAGTGAATGTTACTGTCACATGCTTCAGCCAATGTTGCTGTCAGATGTAGCCTTTGTCGTGACTTGCAACATTTGTCTTCTTGTAACCTTACTGTCATACAGTAACTTTTATTCTTGCTGTCTTCTGGATGTATTCCTTGAGGCTTGAACAAATGTATGAACTTCTCCCAAATCACACAATTATTACATGACAGCAATTATTCGCTTACAAAGACATACTCTTGCTTGTGACAGTATGTTCAACTTAGTAAAAACTAAGTACATGGAAATATAGTTAAGTTGTCTCTATGCTATCACCCATAAATCTCAACAATCTCCCCCAATTTGTTTTTATGGACAATAACAACAAATTTACAATTAAAACGTGCTGACAACTTAACTAACATAGATCACAATAGTTGAAATACCATATCTGATAAATGTTAAAAAAAATCTAGAACATGAAACTGATGAATTAACTGCAAATCAATTGCTCCTAAAGAGTGAGCAGATCAGAGATTAACTTAGCTTGATTTTTGGCAGTCTCCAGTTGTTCAGATTTTTCCCTCTCTTTTGAGAGCTTCAATGTGTGCCTTTTTAAGGTCTTCTACAAAAGCTTTTTCTTTAGTAGTTCTAGCATCATCTTCAATGTCTTCGATGTACCTTTTGATTGCTCGAGAAGTAAATACTTTAGCATCCTTTAGATCAAACCAAGTTTCAAAATAAGAAGTGAATGTTCTGAACTTCAGAGTTCCTTGGATGATCTTGAATCTCCTTCCAGGAAAAGCATTCAGAGATGCTCTTCTCTTTTTGTCTAGCTTTGGATCTTCATCTTTTCTTTGATCAAATATAACCTCTAGTTCCCAAGCAACTAGCATTTTGAGCTTATGAAATGATCCAACAACTTTCCAGTAGAGATCCTTAAGTACACTGGGTCCCCAGCTTCTGAAAACTATCAATATAGATTTCTTCTTTTCCATCAATGATTCTGAGAGGATTATCCAGTATACAAGGTTGATAATCTGCTTTATCACGTTCAGTTTGTTGACCCTTTTCCAACATTCTTTCAGTCAAGCTTCTAGATCTTCAGCAGATTGTTTGGCAGGTTTGGTTTGTTGGAAGATTGAGCTCTAGCAGTCTGAAATGCTTGTTCAGCTTCATATTCTGCCATGCCTGCCTTTGTAAAAGGTCGATGTGCTTCTTTAAGGTTCACATCAGGCATTGGCTCACCATTTGAGCTAACTTCTAGATCTACATCATCATGTGATCTCCAATCACCTTACTTCTCATAGAATTCTGCATATCTCTTAGCATAGTATCCTTTGATATGCTCTAAGATATCACCAGAAATCTCTTGATCATCTTCTATGAGATCAACCAACCTTTCTAGGACAAAGAAATCAATTCTTCTTCTCACTTTTACAGTTTTCAGCGAGATGTCCTTGTTCACCACATGTGAAACTATCTCCATAGTGAAATCTGGTGCTACAGTTATGAATATAGTTCTACAGTCCTTGAGATTGTACTTGAGTACGTTGTTGTTGACTGGGTCCAGTTCCACTGAGACAGATGTAATGCTCCCATCAATCGACTTTTTCAATAGTTCAAAACTATTTACTTTTCTCCTATTAATGGGTTTCTCTGTCAAAACTGCTCCATGCTTCTTTTTCCTTGCTGCTGCAACTATCTTCCTTTTTATCTTGGTTGTACTATAGGCTTGTGCTCTTATCTTTCTTCTATTAGACGTGAAGTTCTTAATAAGCTTTCGTATTGTGACAATTTCCTCAGTTTTAGTCTTGACAGCATCTTTCATGACAACATCTTTCATGATAGCATCTTTGACAACTTCTACTGTTTGGCTCTTGACAACATCTTTCACTTGGGTGTCTTCAGCCATTTTGATAGTATCCTCGTTGACAGAATCTTTCTCCATATCAAAACATTCAACTACAAGTCTCAAGATTCTTGCCTCCAAGGCTTCAATAATTTCTAACTCCCCTTCATCATTGACAACATCTTTCTTTTCAGTACTGGGAGTTTCTTGCTCTTCTTGGGCTCCATCCTTCTGAGTTTGTGTTCCAACATTCTCAGAGGCTTCTCTTCCATGACTTCTGACTCCTCCAGATCCACCACTTCCTCAAATATCATTCTCATCATCATCCAGAGTATGATCATAGGTGTTGCTTCCTCCTTTTTCACCTCTTCTAGCATTGGCATCAGAGATCAGCTTCTTGATGATTAAGTTAATATTCTCATCTCTTTTTTCCAATAGCTTATGAATATCTTTGACAGCTTTGACCTTGTCACTGGTGATACTAGATTTGAGAATTTTCTTCAGCACAGTCACGATTGACTCAGTGCTTAGTCCTGAAACTTTGTCCAAAGGTAGGAAATTTATCATTTTTACTCCTGTTTTAGTGATCATTCTGTAGCATACACCATATGGATTGTGAATCACCTCAGGAAGTTTGTCTTCAACCATCACTCCAATTTGTGCTAACAAACTGTCATTGAAGATTATTGAATCTCTTACCATCAATGTTCCAAGGACTTGGAGTACTCTAGCCTATAGACTTTGTAAGAGTTGCATTGTAATGAATAAGGTCAATCCAGTTTTCAGATAACTTTAAATAGCCCATCTTCTTTCCAAGTTAACCCTCACAGAGTCACTTATTACTTTGATTTTCAGTGTTAATGCCAACTTTGTAAAAGCTCCCCCTGCTTCACTAATTGCTTCATCCACCAACTTACTGAATTCTTTATCTTTATTTCTCAAAGTGCTCTCCATGTAGTCAACCATTATCAATTCTGTATCTTCAGGGTTGTATTCACTTCCATCTGTCCAGACCATTCAAGTAGTCACGTTTACATACTCAGGCATTTTGCCTTTACCCAAAGCATTTTGAATTTCTTTTTCTCTCCATTCCTTCTGCAACTTCTGGAATGGAGCTTCAGTTTCTTCAGAATTTGGCTCATTGATTTTTAGTGGTGGCAGTATTGTTCTTTCAGACTTTTGAGTCTCCTTCAGTTGCTCCAAGATTTCTTCAGATAACAGTACTACCTCACCATATAATTCACATCCAATGAAATCACCATCTTCTACTGCCTTTAGCTCTTCACCAAAGTTTCTTTCTTCTTCCTCCTGCTCCCCCTTACTTTCATCTCCATCTTCTTCCATAACTTTCTCCCCCTCACTTCTTGGCTCCCCTCACCTGTAGTTCCACCTTGTTTCTCCTTCTCTACCAGATTTGCTTCATTCAGATCTACCACTTACTCTCTCTCACCCTTATTCTGATCTACCGCTTTCTCCTCCTTAGTTGAGTTGTCAACACCAAGGATAGCAGAGAATGATATAAGAGTCTGTTGAAGCTCAGCAAAACTGGTAGCTACCATAATGGATAGAGCATCAAGTTTAGCTTCCATGGATGCACATCTGCCCTCAAGGGAATTCAACCTTGATTCAGCTTGTTTAGAAGGACCACCAAGTCTTAACCTTTTTGATGATAAAGGAAAAGACTAGGGCAAGGAGGCTATAGGGTTTCTCACACTCTCATTGTTTTTCTGAGTGATCTCATCACTCCTCACAGAATAACTCTGAAGGCCTAGTGCCTTTGTGTGTGGGCTTCCCTCAATTTCACTCTGGACATGCTCAAGTCCCTCACATTTGGCCAGCTCGTTTGGTTACCTCTCATTTTTATGCTCACCTCTCTTTTCTTTTATCTCTCTTTTTCTTTTCACTCCCTCACTCATCCTAGATGCATGGGTATGAGTAGTACTTGCATGCATTTTAGTTGAAGAAGTAGAAAGCTTAGATTGTACCTTGATAGCAGAGATAGTTATTTAATCATCATCTGAAGCATCTTCAACAATTACTGTGTCATGATCAGGCTGTGTAGAGGTGACATCATCTTTACCCAAAATGTTATTGTCCACAGGTGGGTTGATATCAACTTTTTTGGTGTCCTTGACAGCAGCTGAGGCTGTGACAGCAACTCCCTAAAGGTCAGTTGCTCTTTGGAGTTCGACCAAGATGTTGGCTGTTTCATTTTCTAGCAGATTACCATCTTGACCTAGCTCAGTGTTTGAGGGAGTGGTAACCATTTCACTTTGAGAAATGGGTTCTTGTGGACCACTTGATGGGGGCTCATCCATGACTTGAGATGGATGATCAAAACCTGAAGGGTTGGGACTGTCCCCTTCTCTAGGTTGTTGAGAAGAAAAAATTGATGGATTAGAGAATAAAGAAGATGATGATATTAGAAGGAATTTTTTACTGTTCCACAGAGGCAACTTGTGGAACATCAAGAGTAGAAGTTTCATGACCCTCACTGTGCCCTAACTCTTTGTCCATTTCTGCAAGTGTAGGCTCCTCATGAGTGAGTACATGAGGTTGTGCTAACTCTTTACAGGATGCCTTGGGAGACAGGCCAGTTTCAATAGATACTTCTTGTTGAGAAGAAACACCTAGGGATGTGTTTGATTCCCTTTTATCCTCCATAGCCTTTTGTGAGACTATGGGATGGCTGACAGTGGATTTGCCCCTCTTAGCTCTCTTCTTCTTAGGCTCAAAAGGAACCACTGTGGGTTCACTTGTACTAACATCCTTATTTACTGCATCTAGTACAGTTTATCCCTCGACATTCTCATAACTACTACCAACACCAGTTACCAAGGGTCTTTTCTTGGAATCTTACAGAGTTATTTTTGTGGTCTTTGGTTGTCTAGATGATCTGATAGGAATGTATTGAGTAGAATGTGGGTTAACTAAATTTGGGTCTAATTCAGCTTCATTCTGAAAGGAGAAGATAACATACCCAAAGGGTAGTGCAAAATCAAGATTAGGCTCTTGATTAGCCATGTGCTTGGTGAAACAGAGTGGAATATGTGCATTTAAATCTTGTGAGTTGAGTGATGTGTGTGTATTTCTTTTCAAAACATTGCACTCCATTGTAAGAGATGCATTATCATTAATACCACATAACGAATTCAAACACATTGTAAGAAAGCAAGGATAGACATGTACCTTCCTGCTCAGAGCTGACTTGAATTGACTCATAAGCAACTTTCTTACATCCACTTTGTATCCATGGACAAGAGAGTGAGTGATCTTCTTGATATAGGAGGGAATTCCATTCCAGCCAGTGGTTTTGGTTGAGAAGACCTTCACCATGACATCAAAAATTATGCTCCATTATTTTCTCAAATGCTTTCTTTCCATTTCACCAGTAGAGTACCATTTTGTTGTACCCTCTTCAAGAACAGGACCAGAATACCCAATTTTCAAGAAAAACTTCTTTAGGGTTTCATCAGTTGCAAGTTCCTTGTATGATTCTTTAGCTTGCAGTTCAGTTCCCAAAGTTTTGTTGATGCCTTTTATTGAGAGAGTGCGGGTAATTCCTTTAATTTTGCAATTTATGGTGTCATTACCTGCACCTCCTGGAACATAGGTAGTGTTCCAGAATTCTTCAAGTCTTTCCAGGTTCAAAGATGGAGTAGATGTTACAGCATGACCCAGATACGTCTTGTTGATAAAGGATACAAGTCCTTTAAAACCTTCACCAGCATTTGCAGCAGTGAAAATACCAGCAAAGTTTGTTTGAGAAGAGGATTGTTTGGGTGCCATTTCTTGCTTTGAGCTTTGGAGAGAGATTTTTGCTTTTGAAAGGGAGAGGGTTTGTTGAGAGTTAAGTGTTTGTGTGTTTGACAGTTGCTTACATGAAAGTAGAAAATGTTTTTACTGAGAAAAGGGAAAGTAACAATGGCTTAGCCCATTAATCAGTCACGTGGTGTCGTGGGTAGTTACTTTTTAGTGGCTGTAAATCATGGAGGTAAAATCCCAATTAATTCGGTCCACTAGTCTTGACAGTAACATGTGCGCTCTAACAAATACATTAATAACTTTGAGAGGATGACAACAGGTTTTGCTTGACAGTAACATCGTCGCAAAAACATATTGTCATCATTAAGCAATTTATACAATTTCCTTTAAATTTCATGACAGAGACTTTTTCCATTTTGTCGTCTAAGAAACTTGCTGTCAAAGCACACCGTGACAGCATCTTCACTTATTGACAGCAACTTGTGCGGAAATAATTTGTGTCAAGAATTTTAATCGACTTTGCCTATTGCTTAAGCGAAAATTACCAATTAGTATTTTAATCGATTTAAACACATATTTGTTAGATTAGCACACATATCCACAGACATCCATACACACAAACAAGTAAACATGTAACCATTCACAGATATTTGAGAGTAAAAAAAGAGAAACATCATGCAAAACACCGGGAAGGTGAAACGATGATCTTTTTATTAAAAAAAACTTAAAAACAATATAAAGTAGTTCTTAAGAACTGAAAATCATTTCTTATTAAGCTCTTCAAGAGCTTCCACCAGTAGCTGCTCAATAACCTTTTCTATCTCCTTCTCCTCTGTGATCCCTTTTTCATCCAGATAAGCTTGAAGCTTATCAAAGAATGGATCAAGGGGATGCTCAGCATCAACCACCTCCTGTGGTTTCGGCAAACCTCCCGCTGTTGATGGCGCCTTGGATGTAGACATCTCTTCGGCCTTCCTCTTACTCATTATCTCTATAGTTTCTTAGTGTGTTAAGTGAGAACTAAGGGTATGGCCTCGATCTTATTTATAACACATTAAGTGACTCTACAGCTACCAACTGCGTATGAATTAAGTTAATGTCACATGACTACTCATTACATAAGTCAAAACAGGCATGTGATTTGAATTTAGAATAGTCATAGAAAACATGCTATCAAATAGACTCAAATAAACAAGTAGCACATAAGACATTAACTTCTCATGACAATAACATTGAAAGCTACGGTCACAAGCTGCGACTTAACCACTTCGTAAATGTAAAAACTAGTCAGTTAACATACCAGATTTAGCATTCCTGATAAGTGGATTTTATATCCACTTGGAACATTCTAAATTGGCTTAAATTGATTGTCTTGGGCTCAAGTTTCTTGTAGTTTTGATGTATTTTGTTTAGTTGTGCAGATTTACAAGGATGTTGATTATGATGGATGTTTTTGTCGTTTTTGGAGATTTAATTTATTAAAATTCGGATTTATTGGGCTGCACGCGTGAGATTCACTGTTTGGGCCATATCTTGAGTTCTATAAGTCTGTTTTCAGCCCGTAAGCAGTCCACGCGAAGATAACGAGATTCTCTATCATTATAAGGTGGTCCAGAGGTCCAATTACGTTTGTGACGTTCCAGAAAAACTGAAGAAAAGTCAGCTACGAATTTCCCTTAAAAAACAGAATCAGTTTAGGAAACGTATCTTGCAGAAATTCTATTATAATTCTGTTTTGGTATTTTCTTGCTGGGCAAGACTTTTAGAGCCTATTTAAACACATCCTACCATTGTAATAGAGATATATAGATTATCATAGTTTTATTATTGTAACCAGCTTAGATCTGCAAGGGAGAAAAGGAGAGAAGGATTCAACGCTCGTGACAAGCAACGGATCTAGATCTACTTCATCCTTTTTGTTACTTTGAATTATAGATTTGTTTTCTCAACTCTTTAGTTTTATTAATATTATTGCTTCTTTTATTCATATCTTGTTATTTATCATGTTTTCATCAAATCCCACGATGATGAACGGTTCAATTATGGGCTAATCGTTGTCGTGGGATCCTAGTGAATTTATCTATGTAGCTTAGTAGTTTGCATGTCTTAAAGATTTATGTGTGGTGAATTCTTGATATCCTCGTATGGTTAATCTTAATGCTTTTGGATGCGTAGCTAACATCTAAATTGAATTGTTAATCTCTTGTGAAGTGAAAGTGGATCTTGAGATTTAGAACTTGCCATGCTAGCATAGGTTCATAATTGTTTATCAATATGATTCGTGGTGTGAGATGAAAATACTTATACTGCCCTATGTGATCATTATGGATAACCTGTTCTTCAACCGTTATGTTTTCAAATTTTATAGACATATAGGGTCTAAGCATAATTGGTGTCTATTCATCTTCTATCTCTTTTGTGGATGTATGTTTAGTTTGGTATGCGTATGCTGACAGGTAGCGTATACTTGTTTCGTGTTATCCGATCAGATATCAAAACCATCGCATGTTTTAATTAAAGGCTGCAACTCTAAGTGAAGTAGATGATGAAACTAGGATTCCATGTTTTATTCTCATATTAGTAATTCGACTTTAATCTCTTTAATTAGTTAATCTTTAGTTTGATAATTAATTTAGTAGTTAATAAAAATCCAATTTGTTATTTGTCTTAGCAGTGGATTAAAACCATACATTGTTGCATAGGCATATTAATTGAATTGAACACCATTCTAGATCTCTGTGGGAACGAACTTGATTTAATCATATATTACTTGTGACAACGTACGCTTGCGTAAATTTTCCATAACAAGTTTTTGGCACCGCTGCCGGGGATCATCGGTGTTTTTATTTTAGTTTATGTGCTTGTCATCAGTGGTCGTTAGCATTCACTGACTCGGATTCTTACTTAGTTTGTTTGTTTCGTGGTGTTTCAGGTACTTAAGTTTGTATGCGAACACGCTTACAAGCTCGTTTAGAAGAACTGGCGGAAGATGATCTTATAGTGGATAATAAAGAAGAGAAAACTGAGACTATTGTAGAGATGGGTGATGCAGCAGCAGCTAAGGCTTTGAAGGACTATTCTCAGTCGAAACTCAATGATATCCAGTCTAGCATTATTAGGCCAGCTATTGCAGCGAACAATTTTGAGATTAAGTCTGGCACAATTCAGATGGTGCAGAATTCAGTCCAGTTTGGGGGTGCTCCTACGGAGGATGCCAACATGCATGTTCGGGACTTTATCGAGATATGCGACACTTTCAAATGTAATGGTGTGACGGATGATGCTATCAGGTTGAGGCTTTTCCCATTCTCTCTGAAGGATAAGGCTAAGAGCTGGCTACACTCTTTACCACCTGGTTCCATTACTACATGGGAAGATCTTGCTCAGAAGTTCCTTACTAAATTCTTCCCTATGGCGAAAACTGCAGCATTAAGGAACCAGTTGACTCAATTCCAACAGCAATCTGGCGAAACCTTGTGTGAGGCTTGGGAACGCTACAAGGAGATGTTAAGGAAGTGTCCTCATCATGGCATGCCTGATTGGATGGTTATTAATGGGTTCTACAATGGGTTGGGAGCACAGTCTAGGCCTTTGCTAGATGCAGCATCAGGAGGAGCTCTGTGGGCGAAGAGCTATGATGAAGCTTATGATCTTATAGAGATGATGGCTGCTAATGAATATCAGAATCCAACCCAAAGGCTATCTCAAGGCAAGGCAACAGGAATTTTTGAAGTAGATACAGCTGCAATGATTACAGCTCAGTTGAAGGCTCTTGCTATGAAGGTGGATTCTCTTGCTAATTATGGAGTTCAGCAGGTGGCTAGTGTTTGTGAGTTATGTGCGGGCGCACATGAGACGAATCAGTGTGCTATTTCTCCTGAATCAGTACAGTTCGTGAGTAATTTTCAGAGACCTGCTGCACCAGTTCCAACCACCTATCATCCTAATAATCGGAACCATCCTAACTTCAGCTGGAGCAATAATCAAAATACTCAACAATCTTATCAGCAAGCGAAGCCGTACAATCAAGGCTATCAACAGCCTTATGCTCCAAGGACACCATATCAACCTCCGGGATTTCAGCAGCAACAACCCCAGGCTCATGCGGGGCAATCATCTAATGATAAATCTGATGAGATGTGGATAGCGTTAAAGAACTTACAAGCTGGTCAGAAGCTCTTAGAAACTCAGATAGGACAGATTGCAAGTGCCTTAGGTGGTAGGCCATAAGGAACTCTTCCTAGTGATACGGAGGTTAATCCAGGCAGGAGGGACAATAAAGAACAGGTGAATGCAGTTACTTTGAGATCTGGAAAAGTCACGAGTGATTCTAAATCAGCAACTGAAGAAGATGAAGATGTTCAGAATCAGCAGGTTGAAAAATCTGCAGTGCCAGTAATTGAGAAATCTGATTTAGTGGCTGATCAGCTAGATGGTGAGAAGAGCAAGAAACCTGTTGAAAAGTTTACTCCGGAGCAATCGTCAATGAATAATCAGATCTATCCACCTCCTCCATTTCCTAGACGTTTGAAGAAAAGTCAAGAGAAACAGTTTCAGAAATTTATGGATGTCTTTAAGAAACTGTCCATTAACATTCCTTTTGTTGAAGCATTGGAGCAGATGCCAAGATATGCTAAGTTCATGAAGGATATTTTGTCAAGGAAGAGAAGGTTGGAAGATTTTGAAACAGTGGCATTAACGGAGGAGTGTAGTGCCGTTCTGCAGCAGAAATTGCCTCCTAAACTTAAAGATCCAGGAAGTTTCACTATTCCATGCACTATTGGCAACCTTTCTTTCAACAAGTGTTTATGTGATTTGGGAGCTAGTATTAATCTCATGCCCTTGTCTGTTTTCAAGCAACTTGGTCTACCGGAGCCAAAGCCAACTAACATCTCTTTGCAGTTGGCTGATCGATCTATCACGTATCCGAGGGGTATAGTGGAGGATGTTTTGGTGAAAGTTGACAAGCTTATATTCCCAGCTGATTTTGTTATCTTGGATTTTGAAGAAGATAAGAAGATTCCCATAATCTTGGGAAGACCATTCTTGGCTACAGGAAAGACTTTGATTGATGTGCAAAAAGGAGAGCTTACAATGAGGGTGCAAGATCAAAGTGTAACCTTTAATGTGTTCAAGGCAATGAAATTTCCGACAGAGGATGAAGAGTGTTGCAGTGTGGAAATAGTTGATACGGGTCAGAGAAAGAAGTTTGATCAATTGTTGAGCGAGAAATCTGACATGCATGTGCTAAAGCATCCCATTAGTGATTCCATTGACAGTTCTTCGGTTCGTGATCTTTCGAGTGTAAAGCTTGGAAAACTTCCACCACATTTGAGGTATGTCCTTTTGAATAATGAGATAGTGAATTTTGAGGAGGGGCATGATAACGTGTTACGACGGTGGAAAGCCGATGATAAGGAAGAAGAAATTTTTGTTCAGCCGGTTGAGTCGGGGAAGCACTTTAGAGGTGTGAAGAAGAAAAAGAAAAAGATTTGGTCGTTGGGTAGTAAATTTAAGTTGAAGTCTGATGGAAGAGATTTGTGGAAAGCAAGCAACAAAGATATCAACATTCGTTT
Source organism: Kitagawia praeruptora (assembly GCA_037693485.1). Lineage (NCBI taxonomy): Eukaryota > Viridiplantae > Streptophyta > Magnoliopsida > Apiales > Apiaceae > Kitagawia > Kitagawia praeruptora. The sequence goes on along the minus strand of CM075348.1, from coordinate 48,279,114 downwards.
GAATGGTTTGTCTGTTGAGAACGGTTCAATTATTCTTTTGAAACCGCCTTGCTTTGAGGAAGTAACGTCAAGCTATTGACGTTAAAGAAGCGCTTCTTGGGAGGCAACCCAAGTATTATTATACTTTGTTGTAGTATATTTTATTCAAAAAAAAAATAAAAAAGTCTGAACAGTACTCGCCAGCGCATCATGCGCCAGCACAGCGCACCTGCGCCGAGTAACGCAGGAACCGCCCGCGCATGAAGCGCCAGTACGCGCACCTGCGCCTGGATGGACAGAAGCCTCCTGCGCGTGACGCGCCCGTCCATGCATCATGACTCACAAATTGTAACAGGTTAGTTGATATGGAGTATATAGTTTAGTAATGTACGTGAGTAGTTTATATGTTTTAATATATATTAAATCCTAATTCATCTCCTAAATCAATTCCAACCCCTTTTCTAATTATTTTCTCCACCTAAAATCCTAATTCTAGCCCCATATTAATTCCAAATTATTCCCAATCCATATCCTATTTCATATTTTATTTTTTTTTATTTTATTTATTCTTATTTTTATTTTTTTATTTTTATTATTATTTTTCCCCAAAAAAATATATACCCACCTATACATACAAATCCAATTCCTTTTCTACTTCTTTAAAAATTCAATTCTAAAGAGGAATTAATTGCAAGTTCACCTCTTTGATTCGTATTGGGTAAATCTTTTTCTCTAATTTTATTTTTATTACGAATTTGTGTTCTTGTAAATTGGGATTTTGTATTATTCTTGGAATTTGGGCTATTTGTGGTGTGATATTGCTTGGTAATTATTGGTGGAGCTTCTTGTGAGTTGGGTATTGATTCTTATGGCTCCTAAGCGTGGGAGAGGTGGTGCTAGTGTTGTGAAATTTTCGTCTCCCGCATGATTCATTCGAGGATGAGGCATTGCAGGTATGTTTTCTACTATCCCTTGTATTTACTTCCATTCAATGAGGACATTGAATATTTTAAGTTTGGGGGTGGTTTGAGGGATTAGTAGTTGTTGTATTATTTGTTCATGTAGGATTTCATGCTTTGCATCTTAGTAGTAGTAAATTATGCATTTATGTTCGTGTTATTTACGTTTGTTTCATATAGGACATTCTGTTTTTATGTTCGTATATCATGTGAGTTCATAATAGTTGCATTGGCACCCATGCTTGATAGGAATTTTGTGTTGTTGACGCTTTTGTTTGAGAAGTGATATGCTTTGTTCTTGTGCACACACATACACTAGTAAGTTGAAGCTAGTAGACTTATTGAATGTTATAAGTGATTAGAAGGACATGAATATGTGCAAGATGATTTAGTTTGCATGCTTTGAATACAAGTCGGTGCGTTAGAGAGATTTTTGCTTGGGATTGAGTATGTTTTTCCACCAAGTGAGATTTTGAGCCTGATTGCATATTGCATATTTGCATTTTATTCGTTTGCTTGAGTGTCCACGGATTGTTTGCATTGCTAGCAGTTGTTTGAGGTCTTTCTTGAAACGCATGACATTATTTGACGATTAAAATGATAAAGGCATTTAGGAATAACCGCATATTTTCCCATATTACCACACCATGTTTACATGATCAATTAGTTAACCCGTTGAGCTTAATCCTATTTTTCGGTGACATACCACATTACTTGCCTAAACCTTTTTCTTGTATTGGCCTTACATTAATTTGAACCCACATTGTCAAAGGCTAGTAGAGTGCTTAAGGGAGTAATAAGGTGTGCAAGGAGGGGTTTATTGTTGGTCTTACTTTTGGGGGAAATATTGAAATTGGGTTTGTTTACTTGATAGTCGACATATGTAATAAAATTTTGGGATCATTGTTATTGTTTATATTATTGTTTGTGTTCTATTTAGCTCTCGAAAAAAAAAATAGAAAAAAAAATAGAAAAAAGAAAAAAACAACAAAAGAGAAAAAAAAAGAGAAAAAAAAATATTATGAGAGCATGTTTGTGTTTGTTGTGATCCTATTTCAGTCGACTAGTCGAGTGTTTGTTTTAGTAAAAATTATGTGGGGGGGAAATATGGTGTTGTGTATGATTTATTATGGTACTTACTAGCTTTTGACACTTCACTTGTTTTGGTTTATTTGACATACCTTGTCCCTAGCCCCGTTACAACCCAATTAAAGACCTTTTGATTATCGTCATTGATGTATGTTGTGTTAAGAGTTAGATTGATACCAAATGTCAAGCATGTTTATGATTTTTGTTGGAATTGAGTGATACACTTACCCTTGTTCTTGAGTGAATATTCTTTTGTGAGTGGATTGTGAGTGTTTGCTTGTTCTTGCGTATGAGATCCCGAGTGTTGTCTCAAAGATGTACTCTTGTAGGCTTAGCATGTTTACTAACTTATTCTTACACTTGACATGGACTTGTGAGAACTTATGCATGTTCATTGAGTAGACTATGTGAATACTTGCACTTTCGACACCAAGACATTGCGTATTTGCTTTGATTCTTAAGTTGATATGGCATGAGAGGATTTGAAGGTATGGTAGATTAGATTTATTGCATTTTCATATTAGTTGCATTCATGCATTGCATTGCATTAGGTTAATTGGATTTTGTGGGTACATTCGCTATAGGCCCTCACGAGACCTTACTCGTCCACTAGGGCTGCCTAGGGATTTAAAGGGCTTGTTGCATATGCCAAATGCAACCGTGATCACCTACGGAAGTGGTACTAGTTAGTTAGTTAGTGTAATTGTTTATGCTTGAGGACAAGCATCGGTTTAAGTTTGGGGGTGTGATAAGTGGATTTTATATCCACTTGGAACATTCTAAATTGGCTTAAATTGATTGTCTTGGGCTCAAGTTTCTTGTAGTTTTGATGTATTTTGTTTAGTTGTGCATATTTACAAGGATGTTGATTATGGTGGATGTTTTTGTCGTTTTTGGAGATTTAATTTATTAAAATTCGGATTTATTGGGCTGCACGCGTGAGATTCACTGTTTGGGCCATATCTTGAGTTCTATAAGTCTGTTTTCAGCCCGTAAGCAGTCCACGCGAAGATAACGAGATTCTCTATCATTCTAAGGTGGTCCAGAGGTCCAATTACGTTTGTGACGTTCCAGAAAAACTGAAGAAAAGTCAGCTACGAATTTCCCTTAAAAAACAGAATCAGTTTAGGAAACGTATCTTGCAGAAATTCTATTATAATTCTGTTTTGGTATTTTCTTGCTGGGCAAGACTTTTAGAGCCTATTTAAACACATCCTACCATTGTAATAGAGATATATAGATTATCATAGTTTTATTATTGTAACCAGCTTAGATCTGCAAGGGAGAAAAGGAGAGAAGGATTCAACGCTCGTGACAAGCAACGGATCTAGATCTACTTCATCCTTTGTGTTACTTTGAATTATAGATTTGTTTTCTCAACTCTTTAGTTTTATTAATATTATTGCTTCTTTTATTCATATCTTGTTATTTATCATGTTTTCATCAAATCCCACGATGATGAACGGTTCAATTATGGGCTAATCGTTGTCGTGGGATCCTAGTGAATTTATCTATGTAGCTTAGTAGTTTGCATGCCTTAAAGATTTATGTGTGGTGAATTCTTGATATCCTCGTATGGTTAATCTTAATGCTTTTGGATGCGTAGCTAACATCTAAATTGAATTGTTAATCTCTTGTGAAGTGAAAGTGGATCTTGAGATTTAGAACTTGCCATGCTAGCATAGGTTCATAATTGTTTATCAATATGATTCGTGGTGTGAGATGAAAATACTTATACTGCCCTATGTGATCATTATGGATAACCTGTTCTTCAACCGTTATGTTTTCAAATTTTATAGACATATAGGGTCTAAGCATAATTGGTGTCTATTCATCTTCTATCTCTTTTGTGGATGTATGTTTAGTTTGGTATGCGTATGCTGACAGGTAGCGTATACTTGTTTCGTGTTATCCGATCAGATATCAAAACCATCGCATGTTTTAATTAAAGGCTGCAACTCTAAGTGAAGTAGATGATGAAACTAGGATTCCATGTTTTATTCTCATATTAGTAATTCGACTTTAATCTCTTTAATTAGTTAATCTTTAGTTTGATAATTAATTTAGTAGTTAATAAAAATCCAATTTGTTATTTGTCTTAGCAGTGGATTAAAACCATACATTGTTGCATAGGCATATTAATTGAATTGAACACCATTCTAGATCTCTGTGGGAACGAACTTGATTTAATCATATATTACTTGTGACAACGTGCGCTTGCGTAAATTTTCCATAACAATTCCCAATTCACTTGCCAACCTGTTGAAGGTTGCTTCATCTAGTGGCTTCGTGAAAATATCTACAAGTTGTTTTTCTGTTGGAACATAATCAACTTCACAGTTCCCTTTTCAACATGTTCTCTTAGGAAATGATGCCTGATATCAATGTGCTTTGTCCTGGAGTGTTGAACTAGATTATCTGAGATGGCTATGGCACTAGTGTTATCACAATAAAAAGGGATATTGGACAACTCTAAACCATAATCCATTAGCTGATTTTTCATCCAAAGAATTTGAGCACGGCAACTTCCAGCTGCGATATATTCAGCTTCTGCAGTTGAAGTAGATACAGAGTACTGCTTCCTGCTAAACCATGACACTAATCTTCCACCAATAAATTGACAGCTTCCTGTTATACTTTTCCTATCAATCTTGCACCCAACATAGTCTGAATCCGAATAACCAATCAATTAAAATCCAGTATCTTTGGGATACCAAATGCCTAAGCTTGGAGTGCCTTTAAGATACCTAAAGATTCTCTTAATTGCTACTAAGTGTGATTCTTTTGGATTAGCTTGAAACCTTGCACAGAGACATGTAGCAAACATAATATCTGGTCTGCTAGCAGTTAGGTATATCAATGATCCCACCATGCCTCTGTAGGTACTAGAATCCACTTTCTTTCCTTTAGGATCCAAATCCAATTTAGTTGCAGTAGAGATAGGTGTCTTGGTAGGTGATGCATCTTCCATGTTAAACTTTTTGAGGAGTTCTTTGACATATTTCGATTGGCTTATGAAGATGCCATCATCCTTTTGATGAATTTGTAGACCTAGGAAAAATGTCAGTTCTCCCATCATGCTCATCTCTGATTTGCTCTTCATAAGAGATTAATACTTTTCACACAACTTCTCATTTGTAGAACCAAAGATTATGTCATCAACATAAATTTGAACCGGAATGATGTCCTTGCCATGGTGCTTGTAGAATAGTGTCTTATCCACCATACCTCTTGTGAATTGATTCTCAATGAGAAAAGTAGAGAGAGTTTTATACCAAGCTCTGGGGGCTTGCTTCAATCCATAGAGCGCTTTGAATAGCTTGTAGACAAAGTCATACAACTCGGCATCCTCAAATCTAGGTGGCTGTTCAACATACACTTCCTCTTCTAATTATCCATTAAGAAAGGCACTTTTGACATCCATTTGGAACACCTTGAAGTTATAGTGTGCAGCATAGGCTAAGAAAATCTGAATAGCTTTAAGTCTGGCAACAAGAGCAAATGTTTCATCATAATCGATCCCTTCCTGTTGACAGTAACCTTTAGCTACTAGCCTTGCCTTGTTTCTTGTCACATTTCCACTTTCATCCAGCTTATTTCTGAAAACCCACTTTGTGTCAATGACCGACTTCCCTTTGGGTCTAGGGACCAGCTTCCATACATTGTTCCTCTCAAATTGGTTGAGCTCTTCTTGCATAGCTATCACCCAATCCGAATCCAACAATGCTTCATCGATTGACTTTGGCTTAGTTTAAGATAGAAAACATGAGAACATCCTGTCAGCAGAAATATTTCTCCTTGTCCTTATACCAGTAGTGGGATCACCAATGATTAGATTGCTAGTGTGATCTCTGTTCCACTTAGTGGTATTAGGCAAGCTTCTTTCTTGATCTGCTTGTTCATCTCCTCTTTGAGGGGTTGATTCTCCATCATTGATGTTTTCTCCTTCTTGTTCTTCAACATCTCCAGAATCATTCTCATTCTGATAACTAGCTGATATAGTCTGAGACTGAGCTGGAGTTTGAGTAGCATCATTGGTGTTGACAACATTTCTCTCAAACTCAATATCCTGAGTACAAGTAGGTTCATCAGCAACAATTTCTTCTTCTTCCAAATACCCTTGATTTTCAAATTGAAGAGGCTCCATTTGACCATCTTCTTGCAATCATGGGAACTTGGTTTCGTCAAATGTGACATTTACACTTTCTTCAATGACTTTGTGATCAATGACATAGACTCTGTAGGCTGTCATTTCTAATCCATATCCCATGAAAATGCCTTCATAAGCTTTAGCATCAAACTTTCCTTTCTTTTCATGGTTGTTAATCATCATGAAACACCTACTTCCAAATACATGAAAAAATTTGACAGTAGGTTTCTTTCCTGTTAACAGGTAGTAAGGAGTGTTTCCAGGAGTCTTGTTGATTAAGGTTTTGTTCTGTGTGTAGCAAGCTGTGTTAATAGCTTCTGCCCAGAAATATGTTGGTAATTTAGAATCATTCAACATAGTTCTCGCAGCTTCAATGAGATTTATGTTCTTCCTTCCTACAACTCCATTTTGTTGTGGTGTCCTTGCAGTGGAGAATTGTTGGACAATGCCTTCTTCTTTGCAGAAGTTTCCTAGAGTGGCATTTCTGAACTCAGTACCATTGTCACTCCTCAGATATTGAACTTGGACATTATGGGTTCTTTCAAGAACTCTTATGTGATTAATGATTTCTTGAGCAGCTTCATCCCTTGTCTCTAAAAACTTCACCCAAGTGTACCTTGAGTAGTCATCCACCATTACCAGGGCATATCTCTTTCTTGCAAGAGATTGAACATTTACTGGACCAAACAAATCCATGTGAATTAATTTGAGTGGCTCGGTGTTGGTATTCACTTGATTTGATTTGTGCATAGATCTTTTTAGTTTACCCATTTGACAATCCTCATATAATCCTTCTTGACAGAATTCATGTTGAGGTAGTCCTCTCACTAAATCCTTCTTCATCAGAAAGTTCATATTCTTGAAATTAAGATGTGAGAGCTTCTTGTGCCAACGCATGCTTTCACCAATTAATGCTTTACTGTAAAAATAGTAAGCCTTGTCTTTCTTCACAGAGTTTAAGTCTGCAACAAACAAGCTTCCTTTCCTGACTCCCTTCAAGGAGAGGCTTCCATCTTTCTTGTAATAGATATTACAAACCATCATATCAAAATCAACCTTGAATCCCCTGTCATTGAATTGGCTGACACTGAGTAGGTTGTGCTTTAATCCATCAACAAGAGCAATATCTTCAGTGACAACATTTCCAATTTCCAGGCAGCCATATCCCACAGTGTAACCTTTGTTGTTGTCTCCAAAAGTTATGATTGGGCCGGCTTTCTCTACAAAATGTGATAGCAGGGCTATATCACCAGTCATGTGCCTGGAACATCCACTATCAATGATCCACATGACCTGCTTCTTCTTCTTGCCCTGCAAAACAGATGGTTTTAATTTGCATCTGGTACCCAAACTCTGTTGGGTCCTGCAATTACAACATCATTGTTCATATCATTTTGCTTCACATTTAAATCAACACTAGAATCCTCCTGTTTGACTTCTTTTGCTACCCACTTCTTTTTAGTGGAAGCAGCCTTCTTACCAACATAGGCAGGCATAGAAGTGTCAACAGTTTTTAAATAGGAGCATCTTTCAGTAGACAAAATAGGAAAATTGAAACAAGTACTCATAACAGTAATTTTGCATGGCATACAGTCAATGTTATTACAGACATCCATATTTCTTTGCATAATGGGGGTTCTATGTAAGTTACCACTGACATTGGTCACATTAACTTTGTCCTATTTGGGTTTCTTACAAACAAATGTTAAATGTTGAGATGATCCATAATTGTTGCAAAGCTTCCTAGGGGCATCCTTAACATGACTATATCCATTCTTCTTGTCAATCCCTAACTTGCCATTTTTGTTCTTAGGCTTGTGGACATTTGCCTTGATAGTATGTTCTGAAGTTTCTGTCGAGCTACCTTTGACAGTATCTTTCTTTCCCTCTGTCTTGACAGCAGGTTTGAAAGTTGTTGTCTTGGGTTATCTCTTTACAGTATCTTTTGAAGTTTTTGTCTCATCCTTGTTGTCAGCTACTTTAGAACATTCTCTCTGATTGCTTGGTAGAGTTTCTGTCATGGGAGACTTGACAGTATCTTTTCCTTTCCTCGATGTGCTGTCAATGCACTCATCTTCATCAAGTAGCTCTTGATTGATGATCAAGGAGGTTTCATCAAACTCAGCTTGAAGATTTTTGAAAATCGGTTTGTAAACTCTTTTGAGAATCTGAGGTTTGACAGCATCACTATCATAAAGAGCAATTGCCTTTCCATGCCTTCTACCGTACTCGAAACCTATTCCTACTTTCTGATTCTGAGTGTGACTATCATGATATTCCTTGACTAACTTAGAAGAGTTTCTAAATGCTTTGAGTTTAAACTCATTTTCTGCAATTTGATTCCTAAGAAATTCTTCTATTTCTTTAGCACAGACAATATCATTCTTCAACCTAGCATTCTTTTGAGCTAATGAATCTATGGGGCTGGTTCTAAGCAATAACATTTCATTTTCAGATTTGAGAGTTTCATTCTGTTTAGTTAACTTAGCAATTTCTTCGTGAGCAGCAGATAAACTAACATGAATATTAAACATCTCAGCACTTAAATATTCAATGGTATGCTTGTACTCAGTTTTAGACATATCAAGTAAAACTAGAGATGGTACCTGGTTAGATGAACTTGAAGCTTCTTCATCAGATTTGGCCATGAGGGCTAAGTTCACAAACTCTTCTTCTTCTTCATCTTCAGAATCATCCCAGCATTTTCCTTCAGCCACATAGGCTCTTCCTTGATTTCTCTTAAACTGATTTCCAGATCCTTTTCCCTGATTCTGCTTCTGTCTTCTGCACTCAGTAGCAAAGTGACCTAGCTCATTGCAGTTGTAACATCTGAACTTTGACCTATCCATCATCCCTGTCTTGTATCCTCCTCTTGTGGCACCACTAGTGGCTTTAGAAAAACCTCCCTTGTTGAATTTAGATGATTAACCCTGTGGCTTGTATGACTTGTCCCTTCTGAACTTGATATTCTTGAATCTCTTAGCCATATAAGCCATGGTTGGATTATCCATGCTTTCAATCTCTTCTACTATGTAGAAGTCCTCCTCTTCAACATCTTTGAGCTACAGAACCACCTTCTCCTCGTCATCCAACACCTCTTCAATCTTCAAAGATGGCATATGTGTTGGTTGTGAACTTTGTGAAGGTTCACTTGGACAAGCTACTTGGGGTTCATGAGCTATAAAGGCTTTTGACATGTTTGCTACCTTTCTTTTGGTTCCAGTTTTAATAGCTCTCTTTTGAAAAAGCTCGAGTTCATATGATTTGAGCACACCATAAAGAGTTTCAAGAGAAACATCGTTCAAGTTTCTTCCTTCTCTTATGGCTGTGACCTTGTGCTCAAGGTGCTCAGGGAGAATGAGCAGAAATTTGATATTAATCTCCTTTCTATCATAGAACTTTCCATGAATTTGTAACTCGGCTATTAGCTTACTCAACCTCTCAAACATGTGTGTTAGTTCTTCGCCTGGTTTAGCCATAAAGGCTTCATATTGTGATACAAGAATTTGCCTTTGATTCTCACGGACCTCTTCACTTCATTCACATAGCAGCTCTATCTTATTACACATCTCTTTTGTAGATGTACATCCCATGACATTACCACACATGGCTTTGTCTAATGTAAGAGAGTCGAGTAAGATAAGTTGTAAGTAGTCGTCCAAGGCTACTTTCTCCTTTTCGGTCTCTGTGTACTCTGAAGGCTTCTTAGCAACTCAGTGGGCTGGAATGATTTTATCATTCACAGTAGCAACAACTACTTCCTTCTGAGGTATGAAAAGGCCGTTCTCAAGGATTCCCATGTACAGTAGATGGGCAGCTTTGATAAATAACAAGATCTTTCTTTTCCAGAAATTGTAGTTCTCTTTATCAAAGACTGGAATCTTGGTTCCACTTGACTTCTGAATACTCGTCATGATCTTCAGATTTGTATATCAATCTGGATGCTCTGATACTAGTTGTTGGTACCGGAGTATTGCAGAAGGGGGGGGGTTGAATGCAATACTGATAAAATTCAATCTTTAAAACAACAACAATGATAAAGATTATAAGTTATCAGTAGATGTATGCAAGCAATGAGTGAAACAAGATTTCACACAAAATAAATGTTTTATTTATCTTGTGCGAAGTGTTGCTACAACCTAGAGAAAATGTTTCTCCAGCTTCGTTGTCTCTTGATATTACAAGATTGCTTCGTGTGCGTACATACATAGAAATGAATCTGAGATGTGTATCTAAGTAGATAAGATACTCTGTTGTCTCTATCGCATGGGGTGTTAAGCTGCTATCGTTTTCAAGTGGCAGCTCATTACAATTTGCACACCCATGTGACTTTCCTAAATTGCTATACAGACAGTATAAACCTTATAAGTAAAGCAACCTAGTTTCTTTCTATTTCTAGCTAATACAATTCTAGTAGATGTGGATATTACGTACACCTCGAATTGACCAGTCTTGTCTTGTGAATCTCTTAAGTTTCTGTCGTAGTCTTTGCAGGTCTGCTACAAACGATAGAGTGTTGCAGCAAATCTGTTTCTTGAACAAGTAACCTGTCACTTGCTTTGACTGAGAAAAGTACCCCAAATCAAATAATTCAGTGTGACAGTAACATTAACCGCCGAGTCTGTTGTCAAAGGAATATTCAGTAGTTGACAGTACGAGGTCCCGCCAATGTTGCTATCGGAACTCCAAACTTGCTGTCAAGTGAATGTTACTGTCCCATGCTTCAGCCAATGTTGCTGTCAGATGTAGCCTTTGTCGTGACTTGCAATATTTGTCTTCTTGTAACCTTATTGTCAAGAATATGACATTAACTTTTATTCTTGCTGTCTTCTGGATGTATTCCTTGAGGCTTGAACAAATGTATGAACTTCTCCCAAATCACACAATTATTACATGACAACAATTATTCGATTACAAAGACATACCCTGGCTTGTGACAGTATGTTCAACTTAGTAAAAACTAAGTACAGGGAAATATAGTTAAGTTGTCTCTATGCTATCACCCATAACTCTCATGGTCCAAATAGTAAATATACAAACATTCAATTGTATCCTTTTATAATTACATCATTTTCACATTATAATTTTTTTTTCTAAAATTCAATTTTATACAAACATTTTGAATTATATCATTTTTAGATTGTAATTTTCTTTCTAATATGTTATAATCTTGATCGTCTATTTTTAAAAAATTTAGATTCGTCGGTTGAGATTATTTTGGTAGTACAATGATCACTGACCAAAACCAAAGACCAAACCAAAATTATGGATAAGATTCCTCTTATATTTATTATATATAAAGAGCATAATAATAATAAAATAATGATTTATAGTGATTTTAAAACTTTATTTGTGTACGAACTCCACCAATCATCCTGTATTCATTACTTACTATTATTAAATAATAAATTTAAGTATAAAATAGAAGATATAAATACAAAATTGAAGAGAAGTAACTTTTTAATTGATAAAAATAGAATTAGACTTTGTTGGAATAATACTTTACACTAAATTACCTAAATTTCAATTTAGAAACTCAAACGGTAAGTTATGACTCGGTGTCATTGTTATTGAAGTCGGTCGATTTTTGAAAAATTGCTGATAAATAACCCAAAAATTTGTCAAAATTTTGGAACGGATTCGATCGATTTTGTAAAAATTATCGATAAATCGTCGATTTTTCAACCGAATCACCCAATAAATTCTAAATCGGTATTCAACCGAATAGTTTCGATTTCCGAAATCTGTAGTATGTGTTGTAATTTGGAGGGTGAAATAACATAGTACTCCCTCTGTCCCATCCATTTCTTTACACTTTCTTTTTTGGGACGTCTCATCAATTTTTTACATTACTAAAAATAGTAACTTTTAACAATAAAATACATTATTACATCTACTACTCCACTCCACTTTTTTAACACTTTACACTATTACACCCACTACTTCACTTATTTTAACAATAAAATCACTATTACACTCAATACTTCATCATAACAATATTCCTTGATCTGCATGCAAAATTACAATGTAAAGAAATCCATGGGACGGAGGGAGTATATAGAAACATGTCTTTCAAAAGCTTGTTTCTTCTTTGGGCTTTCAAACCTGTTTCGGTCCGATGACCCCATTAAAGGCCCGTTGATGGGTTAAAATCTTTTTTTTTTGTTTTTGTTTTTGTTTTTTAGCTTATTAGAACTTGGAAGGAAATATCTTACGGCCTTTGCAATATACGTTAGTACATGTTAGTATATTTCATAGTTGTTAAATTATTTTTTTTATAATAATCAAATCAAAATTAAATTTTATTCTTTGGATTTTTTATGATCATTATTCGTATATTACTCATATTACTCTTATTACATGTGAAATCTAAATTTAAATACATAATTTTAAAATTATGAAATAAAATAGTCATAATTAAAATATTTGAACTAGGATTATAATTAAAAAAAACTAGGATTATCATAAAAGAAACTTCAGTTTATAAACTTGTTTTTACATATTTTCGTAAAAAAAAATATATAAGAGGAAAAAAAACCTCGTCTACACCAATTTGTTTTCCCTCTAATTTTCCGTCTTTAATCGAGATGTGTATTTTCCCTCTAATTTAGATTTATAAAATAAAATGCACAAAAAATATACACACAAACACAATAGACATACATATATCAAACCCTCACTCAATTTCCCTCCCTTCAAACACCCCCCATTCTCAACTTGTTCATCAGATCACCACTTTAATCTCACCTCCAACACTCATAAATTTCGAATCCTTTCTATTTTCTTGGACAACCCAGGTTTTATTTTCGGATTTCATGATCTGGGCTGTGTCTATCTATCTATCTATCTTTAAATTCTGAATTATAAGGGTGATGATCAGTGGGAGTAATAGAGAAGGAGGAGGAACAAGCAAGTCATGGGGCACCAATGGTTCCGGGAAATCGATGTCGAACAGCGGCAGTGTTGAGTCTCCTACAGCCCGGAGTGAGGCGGTTGTAACTACTCCCCCCAGTGATAAGACTTTTATTAGGCTTAATCATCTTGATAATCATGCTGATGATGCTGGATCTCAGGGAACTGATGTGTGAGTGTTTGTGTTTTATTTTCTTTTGTTAATTTTTTTGCGGATAATTTATCGAGTGTGAATTATTTAATTTTGCAATTGAGATTGGATTATGTTGTGATTTTATTGTTTTGTTAGGATTTAGAACAATTTTGTTGTCAATTGGATGTTAATTGTTAAATTTATTCAAGCGGTGATCGTTTTTATCGGACTTGTTGAATTTTAGTGGTAGTTTGAATTTGTAGAATTGTTTAGATCAGGGTAATGCTAGATATTACTACTGTTTGAGAATGAATTTTTCTAAATGTATTAATCAGTCGTTATATATATAGTTGATTGCGTAGAAATAGTGGCACGATTACTTACTTTTAGATGTGAACTGATTTCGAGTTGCTAAACAGTAATAAAAAGAAGAAAAGAGGTCAACGAGCAGTTGGAGGGGATAAGAGTGGCAGGGGACTTCGCCAATTTAGCATGAAAGGTTGGTGGACTTTGTCAATTTATTTTGTTGCATACGTTTTCTGTTTAATATATAGTTGATGTTTAGCAACAGTGCTCTTATTGATCAATATATGCATTGTTTTGTGTTGTCCATAGTTTGCGAGAAAGTGCAAAGCAAAGGAAGGACCACTTATAATGAGGTTAGTCAATTTTTAGAGATCGTTCCCTTCTTTTACGATCATGATTCATGTCTATACTTAATTTGTACCTAATACACGACTGAATACTGATTACTGGTGTATCCTAGCAAAATGTTATGTTGGGCTCTAGAGTTCAAGTTGACTATAGAAAAAACTGGTACTCAGTGAGATGAGTTGCTGATTATATTATTACTGTATGTGATTCTGGTTCTGTAGCTATAATGGTAGGATTTCTTTTTCTACCTGCAATACTATTTAGGCTAGTTGAGGATTAGGTGGGTCATGGGTGAGGATGAAAGAATTTACAGGGTTGTGTTATATTATAATAAGGTTCGACTTTTTTACTGATCCACTGGTGAAGGAGTGAGTTTTCCATATGGCTTGGATTTGAGGAAAAGAAAAGAAATGTGCAGTGGGAGAGAAGGATTCTCTTGGTTTTTTAACAATATAATTTGTAACGAGATCATGAATAGGTTGTAGTTTTAAGGTCATCTTGTTTACGTTACTCAGGAAACGACTTTAGTTATATGTCTAAAAGTAACTTGGCTAATTAGTAGCAATTACATTCCTCCGAACATGTTTATTTTTTTCATCTATTTTTTTTTATTAATGCAAGTATAACCTAATTCTTATTGTGAAGGAAACAAGTCTAGGTAAAATAACTAGTTTTGGTCAGTACTTGGAGTCTCCTTTTCATGAGGTACGGAGGAACAAACTTAATGATGTAGTCCCTCCATCCCATTTTATTGGTCTCTTTTGAAAAATTTACACATATAGTGACATATGAAGAAATTCTAGATGTCATATTTGTTTCCCAAACTTGCCCATAATTATTGCATTAACTCACTATGTATACGAGGGGAAGTCAACATTGTTAATGACAATAAGTGAGGGTAGTTTTGGAATATCGTTCACAAATTTGTATTGAATATATAGATGGACAAATAATATTGGATAATTATTTTCCCAAAAGTGTCTGTTATAGTGGGATGGGGGGGAGTAATTATTAGTCTTGGTTTATTCACTTTTAGTCACAAACATATCAAGTGAACGTGGATGTTCTTCCTTGGAGCTTAAGGCAAACACATGAAAAATTCTGGGGATGAGGAATGTGGATGAAATGCTTTTAGAGTACTTGGTTTGTGGGGGTGGAGTTGACCAGTAGGGATTTTTTTATTAAGGGGATTTGCATGCTAATGATTTCTTGTTGGCGGTTTGTGATAAATTGGAGTGTCACTGCACTGCAGTTATCAAGAAATTATTGTAGACACACACTCGGTGCTTATGCTAAACTTTTTGGATAAGAGAAAAAGCAGATGCTTTAGAGACATTGAGGTCTTTCCTGAATTTATTTTTTGAGGTCGAGTGTCTTAAAGGAAACTGGCTCTGTACTCTTTGGAGTAGGAGTAAGCGTTGTGTACACACCAAGACTATGCTTTTGAGTGGGGCACTTCATATGTTTGGTTTGTTTACAGTATCGGAGACAATGTTATCAATCTGTAGCAAATAATAAATATCTGTTTCAGTTAGGACTATGCAATCAGTGTTGTAAGAGATTATAAAAAGAAAATGCCTGCTCTGTTTCTTATTAATGAAAACTCATTATGGCACATTACCTTGATCATGCTACAGCAAGCAGATGAATTTTCCCTTAGATTGCAAAATTTAGTTGCAGTGAATGTGAATTTCTGCTTTATGTATAACCTACTTTAGATGTTAGATAATTGTTAACCCAGTGGGATCTCTATGTGGTCAAGTTGATAGATCTGAAATGTAATTCACAAAACTACAATCCCGAAACTGAAATTCTTGCCAATTAGTGTTGTTTATTGGTTGTATGTCTATTTAAACCTTGAGCATCTGTTTTCTGATGTGATATGTAAATTACAAAAATTGAACTCTAATGCAGGTTGCAGATGAACTTGTGGCTGAATTTTCTGATCCTGGGAATGGTATTGCATCTCCAGACCAGGTTTGTCATTTTCTACTGATGCTGATGCTGATGCATATAATGTGCATCTGGATTCGTGTCTTTGATATGTAGTATTCACTGTAATAGAGTTTGTATTTGTATGATGTATTACAGCAACAATATGATGAGAAAAACATTCGTCGAAGGGTATACGATGCCCTCAATGTTCTCATGGCTATGGATATTATATCTAAGGATAAAAAAGAAATACAATGGAGGGGTCTGCCTCGGACTAGCATGAACGACATTGAGGAATTAAAGGTATCTGTCCTCCAACAACACACACAACCACTATACCACATTTTCCTATCCTTTGATATTAAAAATTCATTCTATACATGGAATATAATTCCAGCTGGCTTCTACAATTTAATCTTTCAGAAAAAACTAGTAAAGTACAAGTCTTTTCTGATTAATGGGAGATATATATTTAAATGCATAGCTAAGCAGCAAGGACCTTCTAGCCTTTAGTAGAAGTATACGTCCTTATTAAAGTACTCTGCTTTTTGTTTGTTATTATATTTGTGACATCTGTAAATCTTGTTGGGATTCATGTCTTCAGTTCAAACAAAACTAGTTACATGCCTTATGACTAGAAGGAATAGATTGAGTTAATCGACTCTATATTGTGACAATTGTAGTGTGAGCTTCTTGGACTGCGAAATAGGGTTGAAAAGAAAGCAGCATATTTGCAAGAACTGGAGGAGCAAGTAAGTATTGGGTTACGACTACTTATTTATCTCCAACTTTCTCTTTTCCTAAATATATGAATGATATTGACATCTGATAAGTCGTTCTTGTATACACACACACAATATATATATATATATGTATGTGTGTGTGTGTGTGTGTGTGTGATAAAAAGTATCCTTTTCTTGAACTAATAAGATCATCCCTACTGAGGAAAGTTTTCATACGCTACATGACTCACATCTTGTATAATTTCATGCAGTATATAATATTTATACAGTCCCCCTCAATGTAGGACTGCTAAATCAAGATACAATGTGCCCCCTTTTTACTTTGTACAGACCATATAATTTTCAGTAATGTGGTTATGAATGTTGTAAACAGTCTACTGATTTTAAAACTGATGTATCAAAGCGACTGTATTGGTCTTATAGTTTGGAATAGAGGGAGTATAATTTTTCAGTGTTTAATAATTTAAGTTTTTTTCATTTCCATTTGTGAATTATAATGATAGAATATCTAGTGCGCTGTGATTTCTATATCTTGCTAATTTCACTTTTTCTCCCACTAAAGTATGTAGGTCTGCAGAATCTTATACAACGAAATGAGCAATTATACAGCTCTGGGAATATGCCTACTGGTGGTGTGGCCTTACCTTTCATCTTAGTGCAGGTATACTTGGATGTTAGATTTCTTGTTTAGTTTTGTACTTCTGGTGATTCTCAATTCTATTACCGTTAGTATAGTTACTCCATCTCATATAGTTGTTTTAAGGAGGGATTGTTGTTCTATCAAAAAAAGAAAAATGTCTCTAGTATCTATTTGATATCAGCATCATGCAGCCTCCCATTATAATTTATATAAACATATGTGCAGCCTTAACAAGGCATGAAAGTAAGATGTTAACTTAAGAGCCACATCCCACCACCATCACACGCCAATAAAAACTAGAAAGGGGAGGGGGAGGGTAGAATTTTTAGCTTTTGAGTGTTTTTTTTATGGTTACTTGGGTGTGTTATCTGCTCTGCTTTGTGGTAAAAGTATTGGACATTTCTCAATATCATGAATTTGTAGCAAGAATGAGAAGTGTCTTTGCTACAACTACTGGCATATTAATCTACAATCATTTGCCAAGAAATTTACCATTTTTTTAGTCTACCTTTGCTTATAATTTTTGTACAAATTTGTAGACTCGTCCTCACGCAACTGTTGAAGTGGAGATATCAGAAGACATGCAACTGGTGCATTTTGACTTTAATAGGTAAGAAACCTAAATCATGTATTCTCCTCAGATTACCCTCATCAATGCTTATTCTTAGTTAATGCATTATGCATAGTTAGATACTGAGATCTACATAGAAATCAGATACCCGAGAGATAGAAACAGCTGATTAGGTCCTAATAGAAAGAGTTCTGATATGATCATTCATCAATCGACATAATAAAATTAACTCTGTTATTAACTACTACTCTAGTTAGAGCCTATTTCTCTTCCTTACACTTATGTTATCGTCAAATGTATAATATCTTTTGGTACCAACATAACAGGAACAGTGTACTTTTAAACTCGATAAATGAATAAAATTATTCAGTCCTAAGGGTGTTCATTTATCGAGGTTTAACTGTAGTCTAATATGATAGGGAGGGTAAATACTGCAATATATTGAGACATAACAAAAGATGGTGTCACATTAAAAAATGTTAATGATATTTTTTCTTTCAAATTTAATCTTGAACAATATATTTAGCTAAAATAACAAGTGTATGAGGTATTCGGGTAACAAATTGTGCCGCAAGTCCTTGTGGAATATTAATTATATAATTTCCTATTTTGTTTTAGTCTTGAATTTGCATTATTTCCTTCTCTGACTTTATCTGAAAATTATTCTACTTATATTTATAGCATGTTGTAGTTTAGGAATGTTATATTAAATCCTTAGCAACAATAATATATCTGTTAACTCATCTTCCTTTTTTAATCAAATTATTGAACTAATGCAGCACCCCTTTTGAGCTTCATGATGACAATTATGTTCTTAAGGCTATGAAAGTTTGTGAAAGGCAACAGGGTAACGAGACACAAAATGAGACACAAAATTTTCCCGTGGATGGAGGTGAAAGCTCCAGTGTTCCGGTGTTCCAACCTCAAATTGCTCAGCCTTCCCCTCTAAGCATACAACCTGGTAGGCCTCCCACTTCGCCTCCCCTTCCTGGGATTCTAAAGGCCGCCCGTGTAAAGCATGCACATTAGTCTTAATTTTACAACTAGAATGATTATTAGGGTTATATTGTGCGTATATTGTGTACTATATTTTGCCAGAAGTGGTTTCCCCTTCGCGTGCTTCTTCGCCATCACAGATTCGGTGCACCTCTTAAAGTTGAGGAAACCAGGACATGTTCCTTGTAGTTGTAGTAGTAGCTGTTGCTTGTTGGAGTTAAAATTTCTTTTCGTTTCTTCTTCTTCTTCTTCACATATCTCTGTTTTACTCCCTCCGTCCCAATTTTTTTTTCTCATTTCTCTTGGACACGTTTGTCAACGCACACTTTTAATCGTTAATATCTTTAATTTCATATTAGTATTCAATATAAAAACTTCATTGTATTAAAGTACTCATAAAATACGAATCCAACAAGATCACTCATGACTATATTTGGTTTTATAAATTAGACGTAAATTAGTAATTTGTCTATTGTTATGAACTGAAAGTAAAATGAGATGGAGGGAGTACCTACTTATAGTAGGATTTAATTTTTTTTGCTTACTAGGCTTTTTGTTACCCGTCGTCTACTAGATATATTCCGCCCTTGCTCTTCCTGAAATAGTAGTATGAGTAAAATCTTCTGCCGTTACCCATATTTTCATCCATAATTTCTGAAGTTCTGATTCCATTCAATTGACTGCATAATCAGCATCAGAAATTGTGTTTTTTCAACCCACCAGATCCAGTTGGCTGTGGTAGACCTTCCTATTCTATAATAGCACAATGAAATTCTTGAAATATCTAATCAAAACTTTTTCCAGAAAAATGTTGAGATTCGAGAGTTTTCCTCTCTCCCTCTCTCCACGGTTTGAATATTAAGAAAAATAGCTATGTCATATTTGAGCGAAGCACAAGCTTTCCCCGAACAAATAAAAACAAATCTAACTTCGTTGTAGCTCACCTGAGAAGCACATATACATGCAATAAACTAGACATAGTTGCTCCAAAATATGTGTTAAAATTGATTTCCTTTATGCAGACACATTTTCTCCCTACATCTCTCTTTTTTGGCATGTCAAGTTTTTCTGTGTCTGGCCTTCTGGGTGGGAACATAGGTTTTCGACAAGTACCCTAATGCTATACTCGCACGCAAAATTCGAAATTCGAGTTCTTGATAATTATATTTTTATCAAAGAGAAAAAGAACACTTAGCTACAGGAGTGTAGTAGTAGTAGTAGTATTACTGGCAAATGACAATTGTCACGAATGGAATCTGTTAAGTGAATATTCATTTCTCATCATATTTCCGGTCATAATGTAGCAACAAGGATGATAATTCCGGTAAAGAGATCACAGCTTTTAGTCTTTTGTTTGGCATGAATGAATGTACAAGCACACATGCAAAATATATTACATTTCAATCAAGAGTAGAGCCTGTGCAGATTGCAAGATTGCACTCACAAGATGCAGACGAATCAAGTGTATCACAAATGGTTAATCATTCTTCTCCAACTATCCCAACACCATCTTTATGTTTCATCTAGTGCAATAAAAAAGAATTCTATGTACCATTTGAAGTGATGGCCAACTTTTTTGTTCCCTCCTATTGTTTTGTGCACGGGTATTATCATGATGTATTCACTATTGCAGAGCACTGCATAAGGTAATAATAACATGCATTACATTGTGCATAATTTCATGAATTCTCAACAAGTCAAAGCTTGGTGAATGTTGGAGAACAAAGCCTGAGATTACTCAGAGTCCCCCCCATTGGCATGCAAGACACTGCAATATCAGAGATATACCTTTGCAGTGCCTTCCAATATATCAACTGTTAGACCAGGAAGTCCAATTTTATTTTATTTTTACCTGAGGTCCCCCATTATTATTATTTTTATCTTTTCTGATGATTAAACTTATACACTCATTGTATTTTTAACAAAATTCTGATTTTCGACCACTTCTAAAATGAATAATATACCGCTAAATCAAGAGGTCTTTGGTGAATGTAAGAACTTTCAGATCCCGTGATAAAGTTACCGCACGCCTGAGTGTGAGAGCTGCCTCAGTGGAAACGAGGCCTAGCGTTGATCCTAAAGGTCACGGGTTCGAACCTCACCCGCTCCCTATGTAAAGCCGTGTTGGAGAGACAGTGGAAACTTTGACCATGACAGGGTGCGGTGTATCTTGCGTATCGCAGGGAAGCCCAGCCACTGGGTCTTACCGCACGGTCAGTAGATTTACATGCCGGTGTTGGCCATGGAGCTGGTCGGCTGGTCTTGGGACAAATCCAGGCAGGCTAGCGTGTCCTGACAATACACGTTTTGACCAAGTTACCGCACGCCTTTCCGGACATGTCCTCTACTTAATTATTGCTCACTTTTTTTTGTTGTATGCCCTTCTACCGCAACATTATAAGATGCAATGATTCAAGCCCTCCATCTAGTTGGTGAAGAGAACAAAATGTAGAGCTTTTATGCTTTAACTTTTTTACATGTCTAGATAAGACTTTGGTTTTCAGAATACAAACATTAGGTAGAAGTTAATTTTCATGGCTACAGCATACATGTAGGCCCTCGAGTTTAAATTTGTGGCACCATACAGGCTACAGCTCGATGTCACGGCCAAAGAAATGACACAAGATGCTTTTCTTTTTCCACCCCGTTCCCCTTTTTTCTTTGTTTTGAGGGAAAAAAGAGTGACTAGTAGTTTAATAATTATCACAGGCAATAAAACATTTCTCCATTCATTTTCACTATTTGTGTTGGTTTGGTGAATGGGTATGATAAGAGATTAAGGGTCCGTTTGGGAAATCTTATTTTTCAGAAATAAGTTACTTATTCTGGAAAAAAGTTAGGAAATATGTATTTTTTTCTGAAATAAGTAACTTATTTTTGCAAGATAATGAATATTAAACTCCCGATACACATTTTTCTCTAAAAAAAAAATATGTAAATACGAAATTTTTTCCGAAATAAGTAACTTATAAGTCGATTGGCAAATTTGCCAAACAGGCACTAAGAAGGTGATATTACAAGTCATTCAGCCTTTTGTAACAGTAGCATGGGCCTGTGAGTTGCCCCATTTCTGTATGTAGTGCTTGTGTTGTGATTGTAGACACCACAACCAGATTTTGATCATTAGTTCATTAGCACTGCCCTTACACGTTCAACTGTAAATTAAGGATAAACACGTTCAATGGAAAACCACTTTTAGATCCGGTAATTTAGTACACGAACACGAAAATGAAGGCACATCGTACTGACAAAATTTTTGCAACTTCGACAAGAATTGATGTACCAAATTTTGTGAGCACAACAGAGAAATTGAAAATTGAAGAATCTCCCTAACCAATTTTATGCACTTTTTACATATATTGTTTGTACAAGGAAGCTTATAAGAAATTTCTTGAATTCTTATTGAAGAACTGAAGAGGGACTTACATAGTTAATAAACAAGGGTTAAAGTTTGAGTTTGGTTTTCAACCGAACACTTAAATTGGACAGAAACTCAAAGGTGAAGTTGCTATCATACCAAAAATACAAATGAAAAAACATCTAAATTTGTATCATGCATCTAATTGCAGGATGTCAACATCTACCAATGCATTTAACTCTAATCTCAAAATGGTACGTGTTGTATCATCAGTCATTACCAAATGTCGTGGCCAAAGCATGTGGCAAGGGCCAGCTCTTGTTTCCAATGGCTTAAGAGTATGAACTGACCTTTGATAGCTTCAGCTTTAGGACGTTACCAGTACGGGATTTGTAAAAACTCTCAAATGAAATATTTATAATTCAAATTTATTAATGAATATCAAAATTCAGATACGGCATTGTTCTTTTAGTGATTTTTAGAGGACGAGATTTGACTCGATTTCCAAAAATATTCACTAATTTCTTTCAAGATCAACCGAGAATTCAACCTTGGAGTTGGTTAGCTTCTCCATAATATTAAACAAATCATATTTGTTAAGGATTGATGACGATTGAACCTTCTTAAACCGTTTTCTATAGACGAGCAAGACTTGGGTCTAGAACTCTCAACATTTAAGGATCCCAAAATTTCGAATTTATTGTTTATAAATTTGTAAGATACGCAGTGCATATATATTTTAGGGTCCAAAATTGATTTTGCCTTAGGCCCCCCGATGTGCAGCTGCTATTTTTGAAATTATTGAGTAAATTGGTTTTGTTTTACCTTTCTCTTTTCTGATTCAAACTGAAAACTTGATGATTCCGATATGTTCAAATTGCAACAAATTGAGTATTATCTGACAGTTGGCAACAGTCACAGAAAGGAGGAGATTATTTCTGAGAATCTCTCTATTATTTTTTTCTTCCTACAACACTTTTTCTAGCACTTCCTTTCCTCGTAAACTTTGCCATAAAAATGCTGGTGATTCTTAGACTAAACCTAGGGAAAAGAAGTCTTTGGTTGCTCATTACCCAAAGGGAGTCTAGCTAGTGGCTTAGGGACAAAGATTTCCACAATCCCAAATTAATAAATAATTAACAGAAATTATAACAACTTTTTAATTATAGAATAAAACTAATGCTACAATGTAAAGTTGTACCCTAATTTCAAACCCATGATAACAAAGTCATTGTAAATTGCAACACTTCCTCCACAAGTTTCATTTTAATTAGGCCTCCTATTGAGTAGGATATTGCTAAGATCTTACAAACTGTATAACTCGAACAACGGCATCAGCACATGCATCTTTTTCTTGAAGATACTCCCTCCGTCTCATATTATCATTCTCGTTTCATATGTCGGGACTGTTCATAACATGAGACAAATTATTAATTTACGTCTAATCTATAAGACCAAATATAGTCATGAGTGATCTTGTTGGATTCGTATTTATGAGTACTTTAATACAGTGAAGTTTTTATATTTAATACTAATACGAAATTCAAGATATTAACGATCAAAAGTGTGCGTTGGCAAACGTGTTCAGTCAAAACAGGAAAAACATTAAGAGACGGAGGGAGTAGTAGTCAAAACTAATAAAGGGGTTTTGTTTTATTACCACAGATGCTAATCTAATCTAATAGTATTAACTAGTATTAAGTATACTAGTATAGTACTCCTACGGTTTATTGATCAGCTTGATTAGTAGTAGTAAGCAATAAGAAAGACACGATTAAGCCACCTCAATCACAAGCAACAAACATCACATCATTAAGAGTAACTTTTCATTCAAGATTTTTTTAAATTTTGAGCAAGCATTAGTATATTTCTAACCACAGGCAAGACAAGAGGATGAAATGATGAGCATCGCGTGCATCACTTTTCAGTCAGGCATTTGATTGCCTATTATTAATCCCAACAACTGCACTTCTACTCCTTTTTTCACTCACATTTTGTATAATTTGCCACACTCCAACTCCACTTGTTCCTTCCTCCTAGGCCTGATTATTCGATTATAACCGAACCGAATTACCAAATTACCGAATATCGAATAACCAAAACACCGAATAACGCCAAATATTATAACCGAATAAGGAATCGAAATATTTCGGTTCGGTAACCGAACCGAAATATTTATTACCGAACCGAAATATTTATTTCGGTTATTTTGATTATTTTACCGAAATAACCAAATTATATATATTTATATATTTTATTTTACATATTAAATATAAAAATATAAATATTATTATTTTACATATAAAAAATTAATATTTTACATATAAAAAATTATTATTTTAGATATAAAATATAAAAATTATTATTTTACATATAAAAAATTATTAATTTACATATAAAATACTGATAAATGAATTAAGAAATAAGAAGAGATAATATTAATATAAATATTTTATTATATATTTCGGTTAATTTGGTAATTTCAGTTATTTCGGTTTTCTAACCGAAATAACCGAATAACTGAAAATACCATAACCGAACTAAAACCGAAATATTTCGGTTCGGTAAACCGAACCGAATTATTTCGGTTATTTCGGTTCGGTATTCGGTTAACCGAACTGAATGCTAATCGAACCCGAAATATTTCGGTTATTTCGGTTCGGTATTCAGTTAACTGAACCGAATGCTAAACCCTACTTCCTCCTACACCGGAACGACCAATAGATAACCGAATGCCAATATATAATTACTAACAATATTAAAGTTGAGAATAGTACGAATAATTGTTCTGCATTTTTAAATAAATACGTAACATTTATCGTGTACTTATAGGATGTGAAAGATTATTCTGCCCAAAAAATTAGTATCGATAATTACCTAGATGGTATTTTAGTGGATTTGTTTTTTGTCTAAGAATCATAAGGCGAGTGCTATCTTTTGACTTGTTAAAACTCCTTTTTCTCCCTAGATTTTTGGCCGGTAACCTGCATGCTAGTAATATTCTACTACAGTTGTTAAATTATTATACTTTGACTAATACCATCACTAATACAGAGTACTTCGTATAATGGTAACATGAATTACACAAAAAACAATCTTTTTCCCTGTGCACTTCGCAGTAGCATTAGCATCTACTCCATTAGCTACTTGGGTGACTCATTATGTTTTTCGGCAGTACTAATATTCAAGTTTATTAATTATTATAGGCCGAAAGTAATTGTCTTCATTTACTCCATTCACAGTTTTCACTTCATAATATTTAATATTTTTACTTTCAATATTTATCGCTATCCAACATATATAATTCCAACATTTTTTTTAAACAAAATTCGAACCCACGAACTTTCTTATAAATTATTAAGATAATACTGACATAATTCAAATATTGATCGTTATCCAACATATATAATTCCAACATTTCTTCGCATTTTTTTTTAACTAAA
The DNA here is from genome assembly GCA_037693485.1 of Kitagawia praeruptora. Lineage (NCBI taxonomy): Eukaryota > Viridiplantae > Streptophyta > Magnoliopsida > Apiales > Apiaceae > Kitagawia > Kitagawia praeruptora. Next base: position 48,253,552 of record CM075348.1, on the reverse strand, counting down.
TTCGAACTCTCGAACTTTCTTATAAATTACTACAGTATTACTTGGACACTATATATGATTTCTCATATCAGTATTATCCATCAATATTTTATGATTTATGCCTTTGTAAGGGATTTTGGAATCGAATGTGGTCCAAGAACAATACAGAGCAATACTCATACTACTACTATCAGATAGAAATGAAAACAACAGTCTTTGTTTTTTTCCCCCTCTAAACCGCACAACAATCGCTTTCTTTGCAGTTACAGACAGTATTGAATAATTTTAATGGTCTAGAATAATTACCCAGAAAATAATAATTATGAGTTTTAAGTGGTTTAAAAATAATTATTCGGAAAATGTTTGCAACTTGACAATTTAGATCATAGAAAAAAATACACTACTGGAATATAACATCATTAGCTTAAGCCTTAAGGTGAGGTGACTCACATGATCTGTATAGGGCATCAATAAGTACTTTGTTCTGACAGACATCTTACATTAATCACTTGATTAACATCCTAATTGTCATTAAGTAATTCACTATTCACCCTGACCAATCTAACACCTTTAATTAATTTTGCTTTCACTCTGACATTTTTTTTTAATACTCGTATATGGGTAAAGTATACCTGTAAAAAAGTGAGTATAGTAGTATACTGTATGTTGATGTATGCAAAAAGTGGATACTTTAACTAGAGCGGGCAATCGGATCGTGTCGTGTACTTTCGTGTCGTGTACTTTCGTGTTTCGTGTACTTGAAGGTGAAACTCGTATCCACCCGAAACAGGATTCGTGTACTTGAATATGAAACCCGTATCCACCCGAAATGAATTCGTGTACTTTCGTGTCGTGTTTCGTGTATATATTATATAAAAATAAAAATAAAATTTAGTTAAAATTTATTAGTAAATATTATATTCATATGAAATATACATTAAATATTTTACATTTCCATATATAAATATAAATACAACTCTATAAAAACTTGTAAATATGTATATTTTTGTATAAAATATATATCCTTATAAAAAAATATTAATATATACATAAAATCTATAAGTAGTAAATTATTAACATCTTTATTTCGTGTACTTTCGTGTATCCAAAATGAAAACCCATATCCGACACTAAATCTATCGTGTAATTTCGTGTTCGTGTACTTTCGTGTTTCGTGTACTAAAAATCAAAACCCATATCCGTATTTTTTCGTGTCGTTTCGTGTCGTGTTCACGTGTCGTGTACCAAATTGCCAGGTCTGTCTTTAACCAAGTGCAACCTTAATTTGTTATTTCCACAAAATTTCACTACAGACTTTTATTGAATTTTTAGCATTAATTATACAGTTAAACCTCTTTAAAGTAATACGCTTGAGATCGAAAAAATATTACTTTATCGAGTTTATTATTTTATCGAGAATAAAAATATACTATCTTCATTATGTCAGGACCGGAAAAAAATATTACTATAATGAATTTATTACTTTATCGATTATTACTTCGTCGAGGTAAGGTTCAACTGTATAGTATTTCTTTCGCGCCCCTAACTTTATTTTGGTACAAACTTACGTGTTACAATATTTATCTTTGCAAATCGTCAATCTCTCTAAAAAATACATGGCATCCATATTTTTTTTTAAATTTTAAGTTCACTTCGATTTTTTATTTTTTAAATTACTGGAGTGACTCATGAGTAAAATGCAACGGAACTTCCTAAGACGTGTTGCTTACACAGGTGCCGGTTCTAAAGATTAAAGTGCCCTAAGTGAACTTGTGAAATGATATCTTTTTTTGAAACAATTATATCGCATTATTAATAAGTATTGTTTATTTAGATTCTTTTTTTAAATCTTAGAGCATCTCCAATGGTGTTTTGTAAAAGTGATTGGCTAAATATTGATTATGTAAAATTTGCTGAACCTGTAACGTGTTTTACTCCAATGGAATTGAATATATTGGTTGGCTATATTTTAAAAAAGGTATGTTATTATTATTTTAAGTTGTTAAAAATAGAATATATTATTTAAATATGGTAATTGATGATGTGGAGTTTTACTACAGGTTGCTAAAGGTTCGATAAATATAGTCAACCAACTGTGATTATCTAAATTTATACCTAAGAGTTTTGTCCCATTGGAGTGGATTTTTTTTTACAAAATCTCTATAATTATTATTTAAGGTAATTTATCTTAATTTTTACCTAAGGGCTCTACATGGTTGGAGATGCTCTTAGTAGAGCTACTTTGAATAAAAGCTCCCAATATCACAATTTCAAGACAAATGGTCCCAAATATCATAGCTCAAAAACTTGACCCTAAATATCACTCCAAAACACTGTTTCGTCTAACGTTTTCTGTTTTTTTTTTTTTAACCAAACACTAGTGCATTTAGCGTTCCAACCGGACCAACCCCCAAAACACTCTTTAAACTAACGTTTTCTACCAAACCAAACTTCATACAGCGTGTTGAACAAAAAAAAAGTTAAAGGCTAGTCGAAGTAGCGTTTTGCACCCTTTCCACCCGATAAATGCTAAACATATTAACGTTTTTTAAAAAGAAAAATTAAAAAATATAAAACGCTACACGAAGTAGCGTTTTTACAAAAAAAAAAAAAAACGTTACACGATACTATGTTTTGGAATGATATTTGGGGGCAAGTTTTTGAGGTGTGATATTTGAGATCATTTTCTTTCAAATTGTGATAGATAGGGCCAACACCCAGCTACTTTTTTATATATATGTTTTAAGAAAAATTTGTCCATTTTTAGAATTAGCTAGTTATAAAAATTTGTGAGGAAGTCTTTAATATCAAGTATGATAGCAAAATGGATCGAAATTATTAACAAATGGAAAGTCTTAGAAATCCAAGTGCATCACCAAATACAAAGAAGAAGAATAACCTAAAACAAAAGTAAAGGAAGATATCAACAAGATCAAATAATGAAATTACCAAAGATTAGAATTTAGAACCATTTTAATAACAAATACGAAGATTAAGGTTTTTAAAATTTTGTGTATTCAAAAAAAAAATTGTTCTACCAGCACCTATATATGTACTTGCATATAAATTTGGTGTCCTTTGATCGAATGATATCCTAGACATTCGGTTTGGTCGTCTTACAAGGACCTGCCCTATACTTAAAAGATCTAAGAAAAAAGGAAAAAGAAAAGAGTTATTTGCAATTTGCATCCCCAAATTATTGTTCAAAATCAAATATGTACCAGGATTTTGAGAAAAACAATCTGCACCCCTTAACTTTCAATCTTGATTTCAATGTGCACCCCTTGACCATTTTCTTTGATTTTATGAAGGGTAAAATAGATATTTCAGTATAAAATTTAAGTAATATAAATTTCAAATTTTCAAAATTATTTTTAAAATCGAAATCTTTTTCTAAAATTATAAAATAATAATTTTTAATATCCAAATCATACTAATAATTAGAATTACATTTCTTATGACAAAATATTAATTCCAAAATTTATGTTTTACTAATATTAAATTTTAAATAAATTTAACGTTAACTTGAATTATACATTAAATTTAAATACAAAATTTGCTTTACAAATTTTTATTTGAAGTTGTTATCAATGTAGCAGGAAAATTATAATTTAATACAAATATTTATTATAAAAGAATTTATTAGTATAATTTTTTAAACTTATTTGAAATTCTAAATATAAATGTCATTGAAAGTTGATACGAAAGTTCCGATTTTACCCCTCATTAATTTAACAATAAAGGTTAATAATAATAAAAAATTATTAAAGGGGTGCACATTGCAATCAAGATTGAAAGTTAAGGGGTGTAGATTGTTTATCTCAAAATCTTGGTACAAAATTGATTTTGAACAATAGTTTGAGGGTGCAAATTGCAAATAACTCAAAAGAAAAAAAAAAGCAAAATTTGGACAAAGCGTAGTGGGGATTTGATTCGATGTTACCTGGGTTTTCACTGACATGGATTTGACTTCATAATTATGTGTATGTTCTATTTTTCTGAATGAATAATCTTTCACTCTCTTAAATTCCTGATGCACAGAAAACAAAATTCGAATTTTCGATATATTCAATATATCTAAAAAGAATACGACTACGAGCCCGTTTGGGCAACACAGCTTTAAGGAGAAGTTGGCTTTAAGGAGGAAATGGTGTGTTTGTGTACACCGGCTTTAAGTCGGTTTTAAGTTAAAAAACTGCTTTAAGTCATAAGTTCCATTTAGGTACTTTTAACTTATGACTTATGGAGTTTTTTTTTTTTCTTTTTTCACAATTCTTGTAAAGTTTAACTATTATGAATTTAAAATTTTTTTAAGTCAAATTTCACTTTAAGTCAAAATTATTAAACCCCCATTTAACTTTAAGTAAAATTACCCAAACACTTTCATTCAACTTAAAGTAAACAACTTCACTTTCTCCTTTAAGTTAAAAACACCCCCATTAAGTCAAAAGTAAGAGCATCTCCAATGCTCCGTAGCCCTTAGCAAAAAGACCAACGTGGCAGCTGAATAGGACATATTATAGATAACCATTCACAATTGTATCTCTCCAACCGAGAGTTACCCTTGGCTAAATTTTTAGCCAACCACAATTGGTTGGCCATATATACTGATTGACTACAGGCCTGTAGTGAACGCCACGTCGGCAAACCATGTTTGTTTATTAATTCTCAGTCTCATTGAACGAGTTAATATCAATTTAACTGTAGCTCAAAAACTCATTTTTTATGCAAATCTATTTCCACTTCAGGGTGTTTAATGTGAATCAAATATGTTTTAATTTACTTTTGTGTACTTGACTTGGAAAAAATTTTAAATTAAAAGTATAGGTACACATTTTAAAATCAATTAATGTTAGTATTAATAAATTTAAATTTAATTATTTTTGGTTTGAATAGTTTATAATATATTACCACAATTTAAGATCAATTAGCAATAATATAAATTTATTAAAACTAAAATTTATTAAAAAAGCATTTTTATAATTATAATATATTATTTTCAAATATAGCCAACCATTATAGCCAATCTCATTGGAGCACAATCCCTTACAGGTTCAACAAATTTTAACCAATCATTATTTTATAATATTTTAGCCAACCATTTTAGCCAACCCCATTGAAGATGCTCTAACTTATTTTAAGCAATCCCAAACACCCTCTACATCAAGAGGTGCTTGGTTAGGGTAGCTATTATCAAAACTTTGCTTGATACTGAAAAAATTATGCAATATCATATATTCATCCTATAATATATTCGTTCAATATTTATTTATTAAATTTGAGACGAATACGAAGAAGAGTAGAGACAAAGAGTCGTGGATTGAGTGGAACACTTGACATGTTGTGTATTTCTACAAGCAAACAATACATAATTTAACTTGTAGAGTAAGCCAAACCAACATTAAATCCATGAAGCTTTTGCACCACATTCAAGGTAAAACTCAAATACAGTAGTAGTAGGATTTTTAAATAGATAGGAGTACTGTAGAATAGAACCAGTTCGGTCAAGGTTCTAAATTTCAAGAAATAAAGGAAGAATGTAACAATGACATGAAATAGTGCAGACTGTAGGGTATATAGAAACTGTTAAAGACAGTAAAACCAGTGAGTTTTGGTCAAAAATCCAATCTCAAGTTTACACCTAGTATTCTTCTCCTGTCTGTCGGATGCCCAAATCTTGAATTAGGCAATAGCCATAGCCATAGGCCCATAGCCATAGTATAGTGTGCTCTCATCAGTCATTTTCACTGTGTGCTTGTGTTTTACCAAGCAAGCAACAAGAAACCAACTGTTCAACACACAAGGGTCTCTGTCAAAACTTATTTCCTTCATTCAAATACTAAATATAAAAATTAGAATCAATTTTTAGCGTAATTATGTGTGAAATATGTTATGCTACTTCTTTTTTTCTGTACTTGAACACGAAAATATTAATCACAACTAACGTTTGATGCGGAACACCTTCATATATAAAAGATGTACTACCTCCGTCCCAAAAAGACTGAGCTGGTTTGACTTTCACGGAGATTAAGAAAATGTAGTAGAAAAAGAGTAAAGTTAGTTGAAAAGTGGATAAAGTGGTGGGACCTATTAATATTTAATTGTAGATTTGAGATAGTGGAGGAAAGTAGTGGGTGTAATAGTGTAAAAAAGAGTATAAAATGGAGAAGTAGTGGGTGTAATAGTGAAAAGTAGTGTTCAAAAATAGTAAGTAAAGTAGGTTCATTAGTTTTGGGACGTCCCAAAAAGGAAAGCGTGTCAATCTTTTTGGGACGGAGGGAGTATAAACAATGACAGAGATCCAAAAATAAATGTAAAGATAAAAAATTGAAAGCGGTGGGACTTGGGAGAGAGAAGATAAAAGAGGAGGGAGAGGGATGGTTAGTTCGTAAATGTAAAGCAATGTCAAAAGAATATGAGGAGGAGGAAATAAAGAGCAATAATAATAATAATAATAACAACAACAATAATAATATTACTAGTATTGTATCATCATCAGAGCAGTGGAAATGTTCTGAAACTGAAGGCATTCAACTTGTAGTATCAACACCACCTCCTACTCAAACTCATTTACAAGCTCAAACCTTAAGTAAACCACAAGCAACCTCATTAGATAAAACCCAAGAAGAAGAGCCAAAGTTTAAAACACTAATGGAGGGTAGTTCTGATCAGGGCAGCTCCAAGAAAACTGATGAAGACAAGAAGAAACAGCCTGCTGCAGTTGGGTTTTTAGAGCTGTTCAGATTTGCTGATAGATTAGATTATGTTTTGATGATTGTTGGTACTGTTGGAGCTTTTGTTCATGGTTGCTCTTTGCCTGTGTTTCTTAGATTCTTTGCAGATCTTGTTAATTCTTTTGGTTCTAATGCTGACAATATTGATAAGATGACTCAAGAAGTGCTCAAGGTGATGATTCTTTATACAATGATTATATGCATATATGTAATGTCATGCACAGTCTCATTAAGGCTGAGTGTTGATTAGTTTCTCTGTTTTGTGTTTGTAGTATGCATTTTACTTTCTTGTAGTTGGAGCTGCAATTTGGGCTTCTTCATGGGCAGGTGAGATTATCTTGTATATGTATTGCAGTATCAGTAGGCTATATGGGTTTTTGGTTTGACTTGATGATATGCTAATTGAGAAAGATTTTCAGAGATATCTTGTTGGATGTGGACTGGAGAAAGACAAACAACTAAAATGAGGATTGAGTACTTAGAATCAGCTTTGAATCAAGATGTTCAATTTTTCGATACTGAAGTTAGGACTTCAGATGTTGTGTTTGGGATTAACACTGATGCTGTCATGGTCCAAGATGCTATTAGTGAAAAGGTAAGGGGGTGAAACAATAAAATCGAATAACTTTGGATATAAGCTTCAATTGTGTCTTTGTGTATATCCTCTGTTTCAACTTTCACATTACATGGTGGCTGAATTACCCTTCACTTACTCTTCATCATTTGTGCAGTTGGGAAATTTCATTCACTACATGGCAACTTTTGTTTCTGGATTTGTGGTGGGATTTACTGCTGTGTGGCAATTAGCTTTGGTCACACTTGCTGTTGTTCCTCTTATAGCTGTGATTGGAGCTATCCATCAAATTACATTATCTAAGCTCTCTGCCAAGACCCAAGAAGCTCTTTCACAGGCTGGAAATATTGCGGAGCAGGTGAGGAAATGTGATTGTTTTAATAATTTTTCTGATGTGTTTAGGCATGTGGATGTTCTTATTTTAAGTGAAACTGCAGACAGTTGGTCAAATTCGGATGGTTTTCGCATTTGTCGGTGAGTCTAGAGCTCTAAAAGCATACTCATTGGCTTTGAAGACTGCCCAGAGGCTTGGATATAAGAGTGGATTCTCGAAGGGGCTGGGACTTGGGGCTACGTACTTCACCGTCTTTTGTTGTTATGCCCTTTTGCTTTGGTATGGAGGTTATCTGGTGAGGCACCATTACACTAATGGAGGACTTGCTATAGCCACAATGTTCTCAGTTATGATAGGAGGAATGTGAGTATTCTGCTGTATTGTTGTTATGTCTTTATTAAGTGTGAGTCTATATTGGATTACAAATATGTATAATATGTCTTCTTGTAATTACAGTGCTTTAGGACAATCTGCCCCAAGTATGGCTGCATTTGCAAAGGCTAGAGTTGCAGCTGCCAAAATCTTTTTAATAATCGATCACAAACCGAGTGTGAACAGAAACAGTGAAACGGGATTGGAACTAGAATCAATTTTAGGACAAGTTGAGATTAAAAATGTAGATTTTTCATACCCTTCCAGGCCAGATGTACTGATACTTAACAATTTGTGTTTAAGTGTGCCGTCCGGAAAGACCATAGCTTTGGTTGGAAGCAGTGGATCCGGAAAGAGCACTGTTGTTTCCCTCATTGAGAGGTTTTATGATCCCACCTCAGGTAAAACATTCAGAGGTGAAAGCAGAAAGATTTAATGCATCTGTGGGCCGATATTTATTATGTTAATTTCTGTTTCCAGGTCAAGTTTTACTAGATGGAAATGATATAAAGACACTAAAGCTTAGATGGTTGAGGCAGCAAATTGGACTGGTGAGCCAAGAGCCAGCTCTGTTTGCTACTAGCATCAAAGAAAACATACTGTTAGGTAGGCCTGATGCAAGCCTCGTCGAGATTGAAGAAGCTGCTAGAGTTGCCAATGCTCATTCTTTTATCGTAAAGCTCACCGATGGCTATGACACACAGGTTACTCATCTAACTATATTACCTTCTTTAATCTGTTATTTTCAGAAAAAAAAATTCTTTGAGACAGACATATCCTTAATGTATATTCTGCAATCAAACTTGTTGGCAGTGAGTTTATGATAAATTAATGCACATTAGTAGTTGCCCGGACGGTGAAGGTAGTGATAGATCTTATTAAACAGAAGGGAGTGGCTCTGTTTGTTTGTTTGTTGCTATCTTCTTGTTTTCTATATTAAAGACCAAATGCATTGTTTGGTCAACAAATAAACCTAACATCTCAAAAGTCAAAAGGGAAGGACACTGTAGGTGTTTAGTCATTTATGCATTTAAATAAGGGTACAACATGTCTCAGTCAACAAGGCATGTGCTGAACTGCTGATACAAATTAGGTTTTATTTATTCAGGAACATACAGGGACTTCTGAACTTGGCACAGGATGGGGCAACCAATTGGAATATAATACTCAATGATAAAATAATGATAAATAGGAGTAATAATATATTTATGTGTTTTTGGGAATTGGTAGAAGGGAAAACTGGAAATGGAGAAAAAAATACATCAATATATTATTAACAGCAAGTAGATGCTTAATAAATTACAGTTATGTAGTAGTAATTATTAGCTTATATTATTCTCTATGTTGCAGTATCCAAGATTTTATTTCATCTAGGAGTACTATTTTTTTTGTCAAGTTGACAACATAATTGTACAGGTAATACATGACACAATAAAATGAAAACACTTAAAAAATGAAATTCTAAATTAAAGATATTTGTAGGTAGGGGAGAGAGGATTGCAACTCTCTGGAGGACAAAAGCAGAGGATTGCTATAGCAAGAGCAATGCTGAAAAATCCAGCAATCTTGCTTTTGGATGAAGCAACAAGTGCACTAGACTCTGAGTCGGAGAAGCTTGTTCAAGAAGCACTTGACCGTTTCATGATTGGTAGAACAACTCTTGTCATTGCTCACAGACTCTCAACAATCCGGAAGGCTGATTTTGTTGCCGTCCTGCACCAGGGTAGCGTCTCTGAAATTGGGACTCATGACGAGCTCATGTTCAAAGGAGAAAACGGGACATATGCCAAACTCATTCGTCTGCAAGAAGTTGCACATGAAACTGCTCTTAACAATGCCAGAAAGAGTAGTGCAAGGTACTCTAACAACATTACACAGTATATTTTAAAAATTCACCGATAACTTTTGGGTGCAATCAGGAATCAGGATGATAGTTTGTTAATTGACGGTTCTTCTTTTGCAGGCCTTCTAGTGCAAGAAACTCAGTGAGTTCACCTATAATCACCAGGAATTCTTCCTATGGCCGGTCACCGTACTCACGTCGCTTATCCGATTTCTCCACCTCTGACTTTAGCCTATCCCTAGATGTATCATATCCCGGTTATAGGATTGAAAAGCTTGCATTTAAGGAGCAAGCTAGTTCCTTCTGGCGGCTGGCAAAAATGAATTCTCCAGAGTGGCCTTATGCATTAGTTGGTTCTGTAGGTTCTGTTGTTTGTGGCACCCTCAGTGCGTTCTTTGCATATGTCCTCAGTGTTGTTCTCAGTGTTTACTACAACCAAGACCATGCGTACATGATAAAAGAAATTGAAAAATATTGTTATCTTCTGATTGGTGTCTCATCAGCGGCGCTAATATTTAACACACTACAGCACTTTTTCTGGGATGTAGTAGGAGAAAATTTGACTAAACGCGTAAGAGAGAAAATGTTGGCAGCAGTTCTGAAAAACGAAATGGCTTGGTTCGATCAGGAGGAAAATGAGAGCTCTAGAATTGCAGCTAGGCTAGCTCTTGATGCCAATAACGTTAGGTCAGCAATTGGAGACAGAATCTCAGTAATCATGCAGAACTCAGCACTTCTGCTAGTTTCCTGCTCTGTTGGCTTTGCTTTGCAATGGCGCCTAGCCCTTGTCCTCATTGCCGTTTTCCCCATTGTTGTTGCAGCCACTGTATTGCAGGTATGTTTTTACGGCTGAGTTTATAGATTACGGTTTTTAAAAATAAAATAAAATATGGCTTGATTTAGATAGCATTGAGAAATTGTGTTCGTAGGAATATAATGTTCAACTATGTTTGCTTGTACTTCTTTAAATTTACACAATGCAAACATGTATTCGACACCATGTAATTTTTACTCATTTTTAGTATTGCATTAAAATAAATCTCTATCTAGTAATAGTGCCCCTAAGATTAAATTTTAATGTTCATAAAACAATGAGAGTTCCCACTACCCACTGTACAGTTTTTGAAGTGGTCACTTGTGTATAATCTACTTCCCACAGAAAATGTTCATGCAAGGATTCTCTGGGGACTTGGAAGCTGCACATGCCAAAGCCACACAATTAGCAGGAGAAGCTGTTGCAAATGTGAGAACTGTTGCCGCCTTCAATTCAGAGTCCAAGATTGTCAGGCTTTTCACCTCCAACCTAGAAACTCCACTGCGCCGCTGTTTTTGGAAGGGACAAATTGCTGGAAGTGGTTATGGGATAGCCCAGTTTTTACTTTATGCTTCATATGCCCTTGGTCTCTGGTATGCCTCCTGGCTTGTGAAGCATGGTATCTCTGACTTCTCAAAAACGATCAGAGTTTTTATGGTTCTAATGGTCTCCGCAAACGGTGCAGCTGAAACACTGACCCTAGCCCCTGACTTCATTAAAGGTGGTCGAGCCATGCAGTCAGTCTTTGACCTTCTTGACCGGAAAACTGAAATTGAACCTGATGATCCTGATTCCACACCAATGCCTGATCGAATTCGTGGAGAAGTGGAACTGAAACACGTGGACTTTTCTTATCCATCCCGCCCTGATATGCCAGTTTTCCGCGACCTTAGTATCCGTGCTCGAGCTGGTAAAATTCTTGCCCTTGTTGGTCCTAGTGGATGTGGAAAGAGTTCAGTCATTGCACTTGTTCAGAGATTCTATGAGCCATCATCCGGGCGTGTTATTATTGATGGCAAAGACATTCGTAAATACAACCTGAAGACATTGCGGCGTCACATTGCAGTAGTGCCACAAGAACCAAGTCTATTTGCAACGACTATATACGAAAACATTGCTTACGGCCATGAATCAGCAACAGAAGCCGAGATCATGGAAGCAGCAACATTAGCAAATGCCCACAAGTTTGTTTCGTCATTGCCAGATGGCTACAAAACTTTTGTTGGGGAAAGAGGGGTTCAATTGTCCGGAGGCCAGAAGCAAAGAATAGCCATTGCTCGAGCTTTACTAAGAAAGGCAGAACTAATGCTACTCGATGAAGCCACAAGTGCACTAGATGCAGAATCTGAAAGGTGTGTCCAAGAGGCATTGGAGCGCGCATGCTCTGGAAAGACCACCATTATTGTGGCTCATCGCCTATCTACAATAAGAAACGCCCATGTCATTGGAGTAATAGACGATGGAAAAGTAGCAGAACAGGGCTCACATTCACATCTACTAAAGAATTACCCAGATGGCTGTTACTCACGTATGATACAATTGCAGAGGTTTTCGCATGGGCAGGCTGTAAATATGGCAACAGGCTCGAGTTCCTCCGCAGGTCGCCCCAGAGAGGACCAAGACAGAGAATGAAACAAAATGAGAAGGGAACACACAAAAGGCGTATGCCTCCCACTTGGTTGTTTTTGTCTTTCTTGGTTTTTGGTATAGTATAGCATTGCTGCTGTTACATATTTTTTTTACCATAATATATATCCTCACTTATGATATTTGTTTTTCGAACTCCTTGGCTCGAAAGGAATCGTGTAATTTCCACCATCGATCCTATTGAATTAACAAGGAGCAAAACTATACTTAGTAGTGAAAAGTATACTTAAGTTTGCTCTTTCTCTAATAGGATAACTTGAAGACAGGGGCTAATGGGCTATCGTATCCATAGACATCCCTTTCAAAAACCAAAATCTTGTTCCCTTGGAATATAGGCACCTTACCGAGTCTCGTAAATCTCGTGAATTTGTAATGACAAGTTGGCAAAGGAATTTGAGGTAGCCGCATAAAGAACAAATATTTAATGTGATTGGGAAAAAGGAGTAATAATGCATATGGACCATGTAGAATGCAAAGACAAGTAATAATGTAGAGGGGGAGGAACAGGGCGTGTGATGTGAAAGTAACGGGAAAGGATGTTAGATTTCCATCTCTTTCGAAATGGCATCAAGACAAATGGATAAGAGAGCAGTGTGGATGATGGTTATGGTGATTTAAATTTAACGGTTAGAGGAAGAAAGTGAGGGATAGGATACAATCTTAAGTGGAAACAGTAAAGCACCTAGCATTATTGACCATGGGAATTCTATTCACATGGTTTGTGTAGTTGCATGCATTTCTATGTGCCCGTTTGGCAAATCGATCAACTAACTTATAAGTTACTCCCTCCGTCCCATTTTTATTGTCCATCTGTCAAAATCCACCTTTTATTCAATCATGTCAAATATACTCATAGTTACCAAATAATTGTACTATTTTCTATAAAAGTTAACATAATTAACACATAATATACCTTATTAATTAAATATGGACAATTATTTTGGGACAAAGAAAACAGGAAACAATGGACAATAAAAGTGGGACGGAGGGAGTACTTATTTCGGAAAAAAATTTATATTTACATACTTTTTTTTAGAGAAATATGTGTATGGGGAGTTTAATATTCTTTATCTTGCAAAAATAAGTTACTTATTTCAGAAAAAAGTACATATTTCCTAACTTTTTTCCAGAATAAGTAACTTATTTCTGAAAAATAAGATTTTCCAAACGGGCCCTATATATCAAAGGTAAATCGCCGAAAGCAACACTAACTTACTTTGTTGGAAGCATGCTAATCTGTGTGACTGTGTCTTAGTGGTGGAACGGATAGTTAAAACCTTGGGGATACTGCAGATGGACACCCATCTACATTATAATCAATATTAACTATAAACCCTATGTCTTACAAGTTCGATAAATTTTATATAATTAATATTTTATGTAATTTAGTCATAGTCAACGTTATTGAAGATGCTTCATATAATGATACTAGCGTAAAAGCCCGTGCGAGGCACGGGCACTAAAATAATTCTTCGCTTGAAAATATATATTAATTAAGATAATTTTATAAAAAAAATACGATAACTGATAAGATTTCGATTTTCTCTCATATTCTTATAGTTATTTTGTAATATTGTATACAAAATTTAAGTACCAAATATTTTATAATTTGATTAAATTTCATAAAATTCAGATAAATATCAATACGATAGTAATCACATATTTACTTTTCTTGCTGAAATATTAACTTAGTGTTTAAAATGGCGTGAAATCAGATTTATCAAATTGAATATTTGAGCATAATATAAATAATTATATTAGTAAAATTATCCATAAATAACATAGAGGTATGTAATTCATGTGATTTTAACGTAGACAAAAACATATTACAAAATCTTTTGTAAAAGTCATCTTTGTGGTTCATATATGTACATACAAATTTGTACACTTTCAAATTCAAGTTTTGTTTTTAGTCTAATGCTTATTATACAAGGGATGATTCAGGTAAGAAGAATTTATATGTGAAAACAGTGAGAATATTGTTCTATATTCTTTTAAAAAGTGTAGAACAATTTTTTTTTTATAATCTAGTGCCCGAGCCAAGTTTCACGTAGCTCGACTAATTCGGAGAATTGCTAGCACACTCGTACTCACCAAACATGGCAATCCACTTACTTCCGTGGCTCCCAGTAGGATCGAACCTATGACCTTGGGGTGGTAAGCCCCTAAGTCACAGTACCAACCAACTGAGACATCCGTGGTGGGTAAAAGTGCAGAACAATTGTTCTGCTTATTTTTCACATTTTTATTGTTGTGTTATTATGCTATAGAATAGAGTTCTCATTGTTCTCATACTAACATGTGTTCTTAGCAGAGCGTGAGCATATTATACAATATCGAATTTTTTTTTTTAAATTTAAGTAATTTGAAAAAAAAATTATATTATAATTTTGAATTATTTTTTTTAACTTTATTTTAGTTTTTTTTCAAATATTTAAATTGAAATAAAATATGATTAAATGACCTTAATGACTTGTACATCCATATGATATCTGAGATCAACTTTTTTGATTACATCTAAAGTAATATAAATAAATGTTACAACTCTACCACTATATATTATATTGATGAATTTATTTTATTATATGAAACTTCATATAACCTTCCTTTAAAGTCGAGTTATAATCTAATCGGTCATTTTTTATAATTATAGCAGTTTTGTACTCCCTCCGTCCCATTGAATAATTAACATTTGCGGACCAATTTTCGACACGGATTTTAAGGTGCATTTTAAGGATAGTTCTATAACTTATTTTTGATATTTTCTTTTTTGTATAAGAATAGAATAATCCTATTTTTATACAAAAAAAAAAGAAAAAATAAAAAATAAGTTATAGAATTATCCTTAAAATGCGTGTCAGATACGCAGTTTTTTATGTAAAGAAATGGTTGGGACATAGGGAGTAACATTTATGATTCAAAAATCCTATCTTCTTTCATTCAATATTGAGAATGAGTTACATTATTTTTCATATATATAACATAGATTTATTTTTAGAGTTCTCATCTTTTTAACATAAATTCATTTATTTTTCTTATTGTTTTAAATATTCATGTTTTAACACCAATCAAATATTTAAATTGCTGAAAGCCCAAATAGTAGATCAACCAAAAATCTCTAATATTACTCACATGTTTAAAAATTTTTATACCTAAAAAATTTGTGATGCAATTATTTATTATGTTTGATTTGATAAATAAGATTTGCATATTTTTTGAAACCATATTTTATTTTTTATTTTAATAATGTAATATCTACTTGGATACGAATGTAAATAAATACTTTTTTTTTCCCAAACTCGATTATATTTTGTATAATCTAAAATTTTATCTTAAAATTTTATCTTTACTTTCAATCATTTAAGATGGCAAAAGAGAATTGTAGAATACACTCAATAGATTAAAAAAATTGTAATTACATTGTTAGCAATATTCTAAAAATAAGAAAAACAAATATGTTATTTATTCAAAATAAAAATAGAAAAAATGGGATGAAAGGCGAATATATGGTTTATCTATATAATAAGATTTTTAAAACATATTTAAAACTAAGTATAGTTTAATGGTTATGACATGAGTCTCAGAGTGGAAGGTCAGTGATTCGATCTTCAAGGGTAACATAATTATATCTAATTTTTAAATAAATTTTAAAAGGGTGGTGTTTTTGTTATTTTTCAACAAATAAGGGTAAAACAGTAATTTTACAACCATTAAAATGGTACTTTTTACCCTTGTGTTGAAAAGTGTGAATATTAGGTCAACAAAAAATCTCTAATATGACTCACATATTTAAAATTTTATATTTCTAAAAATTATGTGATGCAATTATTAATTATATTTGATGTGATAGATAAGATTTACATATTTTTTTAAATCATATTTTATTTTTTATTTTAATAATTTAATATCTATTTGGAGGTGAATGTAAATAAATATATTTTTTCCCGAACTCGGTTATATTTTTTTATAATCTAAAATTTATCTGAAAATTTTATTTTTAATTTCAATCATTTAAAATGGCAAAAAAGAATGGTGGAGTCTACTCAATAGATTAAAATATTTTTCGTAATAATATTCTTAGTAATATTCTAAAAATAACAAAAACCAATGAGTTATTTAGTCAAAATTAAAATATAAAAAATGGGACAATAGGAGAAGATGTGACTTATCTAATAACATTTTTAAAACATACTCAAAATTGAACATAGCATAATGGTTATGACATGACTTTGAGAATGGAAGGTCAGGGGTTCGATTCTCAAGAGTAACATAATTATATTCAACTTTTACATAAATTTTGAAAAGGTGGTGTTTTTGTTATTTTTCAATAAATAAGGGTAAAACAGTAATTTCACAGCCATTAAAATGGCACTTTTTACCCTTGCGTTGAAGTATAATATATAGTAATAGATATGAGTTTCATGTGCCTGAGGTGTATAAATTATTTTTTTAAAATGTAGAATATATTTACTAAATTTGTCTTGTTTTATAATTATCATACTTTTTATTAAAAAAATCACATTATCTTACGATGCGATGCACGGAATTCATTATTTAGCTTATAAATTATTTTACTAAAATGTTAGTTTTTTGTAGAATATATTTACTAAATTTGTCCTATTCTAGGATTATCATACTTTTTTTATTAAAAAAATCACATTATCTTATGATAGAATAGTTTTTTTTAACAAAGTGATTGCATTTTACATTTAATGTTTCAACATACATAATTATTCATTTTTTTTTTTTTTTTTTTTTTTTTAACATGGGAACCCGTAGCCGCTACCCTTCGGGTGCGCTCTGGGTAAACCCATGGGTTCACGCAATAGCCTGCAAACCACGTGATCCAAGGCAAACCGCACAAGTGCGACAGGCTCTGCCCCAGGATGGCATAATCACAAATCCGCCTCCCATGGGAGTCGAACCTGTGACCAAGAGGTAAGGTGGCCTCTCTTTAACCAACTGAGACAACCCTTGCGGGCCATAATTATTCATTTTTTCTTTCTTTTGTATTATTTTAAATTTTTAGGATTGTTTTTATCTTCTAAATTTGCCAAAATTGCTTTTTAAAAAAAAAAAATCTTTGGTAATGTTGTTATAGTGTTTCCTCTCTACTATAATTTGCTAAATGCTTCATTTGTCTTAAGTTGTTATTTTATCATTTATTTGTAATGGTATTATAAAATGAACTTTTGTAATTTGTTTAAAAGCTTTTTTGTTATGAACTTTGTCCAAGATTTTCTCTAAATTTCAAAAAATTATCTTAGTTTTTTCTGAAAAACGTTAAGCGGATCATTAATTATTAGCTTTTTTCGTTTTCTTTTTTACGAATTTTATCATGAATCTCAATGATAAATAATGTGCAATTTATTTGGAATTCTATTATTTTTTTATGAGTTGTGCATATTCTCAATCATATATGATTGCACAAATGTAAAAGTGATTGATTTTTTATGGGCACAATTAAAGGTTATATATTTCTCAAAATCAATTATCATCTTCCCTTTTTCCCATGTTTAGTTCCTCTTTATTATACTTTAATGTTTTCAGTAGAGATTAAAGTTGTTATATTTTAATGTTTAGTTTCCTAAATGTTTTTATTATACTTTAATGCTTTTTTAAATGTTAAATGTCTTATTTTAATGTTTCTTAAATGTTTAGTTCAAGTTGTTGATTATCCTATGATGTTGAAGTTCCTCTGCTGGCTGGAATCGTTGGTGTTGCTTGTTAATGTGTAGTTTCTCTGTTTTTACGGATCATAATGTGTATTGTAATGTTGTTGTACATTATGTATATCTCTTTTTCTATTTAGCATTAGATATTTAATTCCTATCCTTTTAGATGTCTTATTAGAAAAAGTTAATAATATGATTTATATTTAAGAAAATATTCATTTGTTTTTTTTTAAAGTTGAGTTATGATTTTTTTTAAAAAAAAAAATTGTGCAAATACATTATTTAACATGTTTTTAAATAACATGGAAAATACCAGGTTGTTTATAAATTAATTTATGTTTTTAATAAAGTTTTATTCTCATAATTTTTTGTAAAAAAACAGAACTTTGCAAATACATTATTTAATTATTTTAACTATTTGATTGGCACTAATCGTCTCGCTTTAGCTTTCGAGTTGAATTCTTTTACATACAAAAGAGTCCATCTTGTCTAATTTCTTGTTATTGCATTAGATGTTAATTATAATATAATATAATCTTAATATAATCTTGACCGTTGATTTAATTTAATATCATATTTATCCAATCATGGTTATTTTTTTCGCGGCAGTATATAGCCAACCAAATAATATAATATAATCTTTTATAATATAATAATAATAATATAATTTTAATATAATCTTGACAGTTGATTTAATTTAATATCATATCCATCCATTGGTGGTTATTCTTTTCGTGATAGTATAAGTATAGCCTACCAAATAATATAATATAATCTTTTATAATATAATAATATAATTTTAATATAATCTTGACCGTTGATTTAATTTAATATCATATACATCCAATGGTGGTTATTCTTTTCGTGGTAGTATAGTCAACCAAATATCCACCTTATGCTTATTATATATAGGATATATAAAGGGAAATACTATTTCCAGAGCACTTTTTTAATTTCCAGACCTAATTGTCACCTATTGTACTAGAATATGCTACAGGGGTGAATATTCAACACTTATTGTTCTGGAAATTAAAAAAACACTCTGGAAATAACATTTAAATTGTTATGGTGGAACTGATAAGATAAAACCTTAGGGGATAGATATAGCCATATAGGTAAAAAAAAACAAATGTAGAGAAAATACATGTGTATACATAATTGACATTTGGACCGTGCAAAAAAATATGTTATATTTTTTAAAAATAAATTTTTTGATGATACTCAACTAAAAATGTGTAATATAATTAAAAATATTTTTACTTAGATACATATTTCTGACATGTGTATTATAATAAAACTAGTCGACAAAGCCGCGCTTCGCGGCGGCATTAATTTTTTTAAAGAAAAATTCAACATATATTTACGTTATACGATATTATCAATATTAAATTTTAATAGTTATATAATCTTTTCTAATGAACTGATTCCTTGTTAAACACGATTCTTTTGATTGAGCCACTCTCTCGTTAAAACCGAAATCCCAACTTTAACATGTATGATAAAGACTTATATTTAATTTTAATCCATAAAAATTGAACGATAAAAATAAAAAAAAGTTATGACATCAGTATCAAATTCTAATAGCTAATATTATTTTTTCTAATGAGCCGTCTTCCCGTTAAAACATGTTTCGAGCCGTTCTTATTTGGAACCGAAATTATAACTTCATTACATATTATTGATGATATTTATCTTATGAAATAACTTTTTTTTCATTAAAATTTAAAACCTTAAAAGAGAGTAAATTCCAATTTTTACATTCGTTAAACTTTCTAATATTTATGGAATTTTAGGGTGTTGGCCCTATCTATCACAATATGAAAGAAAATGGTCCCAAATATAACAGCTCAAAAACTTGGCCCCAAATATCACTCCAAAACATAGTATTAAACTATGTTTTATTTTTTTTTCTTTTTTTTTTGGTAACGCTAATGCGTCTAGCGTGTTTGTTTGTTTTTTTTTTGCCTTGAAACGCTAGATCATAGTATGTCTTGGTAGAAACGCTAAGGGAAGTTTGGTTTTGAGAGACCCAATGCCACTTTATGTGGCGTTTGGGTGTTTTTTACTCTTTTTTTTTGTCTTTTTTTGTTTTTTTTCTTGTTTTTTTTTTGTTTTCTTCTAAATATATATTTATAAAAAATATTAAAAAACTTATTTATAAATGGTCAATTAAAATATAAATTTAAATTTTTTAAAGTTCGTATAAAGTTTATTCGTCGTTCTGAATATTTCTAAAACCAAAAATGGAAACGTTAAAGCCCAAAAATTAATTGTTGAACCTCTAAATTTAATTAAAATTATATTTTTTAAATTTTAAAATTTTAATTAAAAAATTGAATCCGGCGGCTTGATTTTTAAACGTTAACGCGTTTAAAAATCAGGATAAATTAGGATTTAGGGTCTCGTTTCGAATATTTCTAAACCCAAAATGGAACTGTTGACCACCAAAGGTTAACCGTTGAAACCCCGAGAGAATACAAATAAAATTTGAAAATTTGGAATCAAAAATTAAATCTGGCGACCTGATTTTTAAACGCTAACGCGTTTAAAAAGCAGGATAAGTTAGGGTTTAGGGTCTAGGGTTGTTACCCTAAACCCTAAATTCGTATACGGTTTATTCGTCGTTCATAATATTTCTAAAACCGAAAATGGAAACGTTGAACCCTAAAAATTAATTATTGAATCCCTAAGGTTAATTAAAATTGTATTTTTAAATTTAAAAATTACAATTTTAATTGACCATTTGTTTATAAAATTAATTTTAATATTATTTGCTAATATATATTTTTAAAAAAAATGAGGAACGAACGCAACTTTAAGTCGCGTTCCAGTCTGTGATTCCAAACTTCAACATTAATGCTGCTTGTGTGGCTAGTGCAGGACGCAAGACGCTTCAGCGTCTTTGATAAAAAAAAAAAAAGCTATATGATATAGCGTTTTGGAGTGATATATGGGGCCAACTTTTTCATTTGTGATATTTGGGATCATTTGTCTTAAAATTGTGATATTGAGGGCCTTTATTCGAAATTTTAAGAGATGAAATTACATCTTATATTTTCTATACCGTCAAAATCCTAACTTTTACATATATTACTCGTATAATAATGTTTATCCATAAAAATCGAATCCTAAAAATGATAAAAATTTATAACGTCAATATCAAATTCTAATAGCTGATACAATATTTTCTAGTGAGCCGTCATCCCGTTAAACACGTTTCGAGCCGCTCTCGTTTGAGATCGAAATTCCAACTTCATTATATATTACTGATGATACTTATCTTATACAACTTTTTTCCTGAAAATCAAAACCTAAAAATATAGTGAATTCCAATTTTTATTTTCTCCAAGCTTTCTAAAATTTATGGAGAGCACATCAATTATTTTCTTTTTAAATACGAAATCTTTTTTTATGAGATTAGTATTTGATTTATGAAAATTTTTCCTAATAGAAGTATAAATAACTTCTAAAAAATATATAATTTTAGAATATTGTAAAAAATGTCACCACCGTCCTTGTATTCTACTGTTAGTAAAATTTTTAATTATATGTCTCCTTTATATATTCAAAAACCTATTTTACTTCCAATAGAACTTATAATTATATGTGTTCTCTAATAAATTCGAACTCTTATTCTCTATAAATTTGAACTCATATACTACTTCCAATAGAACTTTTAATCACATGCCTTATAAATACTTATTATACTTCCAATATAACCTATAGAACCTCTAATTATATGTCTTCCTATAAATTCGAACTCTTCTCATTTATAAAAATTCGAACACCCATTCTACTTCTAATATGTTAAAAGATATATTTATATTTATTAGTGTTTATTCGAACTCCTATTCTACTTTTAATAGAACTTTTAATTATATGTATTATAATTAAATACCTATTTTACTTCCAATGGAACTTCTAATTATATGTCTTCCCTACAAATTCGAACTCTTATCATCTATAAATTCGAACACCTATTCTACTTCTAATATGTTAAGAAATATTTTTATATTTATTAGTGTTTAAAATCCTAAAATTCTAAAAAATTAGAATAATAGATTGAGACGATCTTAGAGCGCCACCTAAACTCCCGCATATCCTCCTTTCGAACTCTTATTCTCTATAAATTCGAACTCATGTTCTACTTCCAATAGAACTTTTAATCATATGTCTTATAAATACTTATTATACTTCCAATAGAACTTCTTATTATTGTCTTCGCTATAAATTCGAACTCTTCTCATCTATAAATTCGAACACCTATTCTACTTCTAACATGTTAAAACTATTCTACTTCTAATATGTTAAAAGATATTTTTATATTTATTAGTGTTTATTCGAATTCATATTCTACTTCTAATAGAACTTTTAATCATCTGTCTTGTAATTAAATACCTATTCTACTTCTATTGGAACTTCTAATTAAGTATTTTACTTGAAAAATAATTAACCTTTGTAAGAATTTACAAACTTTTGTGTTGTAGTAGTGAGCAATCCAACCTGGTATTCAAAAAAATCGAATACATGACACAATGTGATACAATGGGAGTATATCTTTCATTATGAGAGAAATTTTACCTTATTGAGACAGCTTACTGAACATGATCGACCTTTCTGGTATCCATTCACTTCTGCAATATGAAAATACTAATCTTTATCGAATCATTAGACATATATATATTCGAGTAGTAATTCAATTCACTTACCTGTATTTGATTAATCCTAGTATTATTCAGATAATTAATCAAAAACAAACACTAAACATCACCATTAAATCAAAATAAGTAGTACTAACATGCATCCAAAAATGTTACTTTAGAGTGTACAACATTAACATTCATTGTGGCCAAGAATCATCAATCAATGAATATATCAATATATATATATAAAGGAGGATAAGCGGGAGTCTAGTTGGCGCCTCTAAGATCGTCTCAATCTATTTGAATAGAATAAAAACTTGGCATTGCAAAATCATAATATATAATTAGCAAAAATATTTCATAGAACATATTGACCTGTTGAGAAACAAATAATGCAGATGCACTGCTTCACCCCTCTTGTCAATGTACACTTTAACAACCTTTATATAGGCAAATCTTATTGCAAACTAAACACCTATTCTATATAAATTGGAACACCTATATTCGATTTTTGATAGAATTATTTGTTATATATTTTATTTATAAATTAGAACTCTTCCTCTATATAAATTTGAATATTTGTTCTACTTATAATATGATATTTTTTATTTATTAAGATTTTAAATTCTAAAATTCAAAAAAAAAATTATAAAAATAGATTGAGACGATCTTAGAGGCGACACCTAAACTCCCGCGTATCCTCCTTTATATATATATATATATATATATATATATATATATATTGATTTTAATTTCTAATTTTTTATTTTTGTAAAAATATTTTCGAATTACTCCGATAAAAATGTGGTTCACATCTAAAAAATAGTTTAAAAACTGATTTTGGTGTTACTCATGTTCATGTACAGACGGAGTTCCTCTTGACTATAAAGACTATGGACAAAGGCTAAAGCTTATATCAACAAGGCCCAACAGTTTTCTCAGGAGGGTTCATGATCCAATTTTTAATTAATACCTTTGATTAAAAGCTAGTAGTAAATGAAGCTTTCTTTAAATTTACAATAAAAGTTATAAACATATGGGTGATTGCCCTTTCTACCAACTTTTTATTGTCTGGGAACCAAAATACCCACCGCTGGGAGGAACCGCCCTAAATGCTCATCACATACGCCTTTCTCACAGGCGTACGTGGTGATACTCCTTTCTCACAAGCGTAGCAGTTGGACAAGTTGTTTCCAAAGGCGCAACAGGCACCACATACGCTCATGGGGCAGGCGTATCCGATGATGCGCATTTTCCATATGCGTATCATACGTCAGCATCCTCTTCTCCGAAGTCGCGATTTGCAGGCGATTACGGCTATTTTTTTGGTCGTCTCCGTTCGTCCACATACCGAAGTTTCGAACCACCTACCATATACCTTTGGAACCGTAATTCGATGCACTACAAGACCATACCAGTTTCATAATCTTTGTTTTGCCAGATTTGAAATGCCCAAAATGGCGATTTCATCGACGTCGAACATTCCGATGACCTCATACACGCCCCTGCGGGGCCAGAGGAGATGAACGGAGACTGGGAAGAGTAAGGACAAGAGCTTGTGGTCAGTTGGTGTTCATTTGGGGGGTGGACGAGCCTCCTATTGACGAGACGACAGAAATCGAGCAAGTCGCCGGCGACTTGAGCTCTGAAATCACCCTGAGATTTTCACGTTTTCTGGCAGTTATAGTGTTTGGGATACGCCGTTCCCAAAGGCGTATCCCGTATGTAATCTGGGCGGTATTTTGGTAAGTGGGTACCCAAAAATTGGGTATTTAGATCATTCTTTCTAAAAACATTGGTTTAAATTAAATAAGAACATGAATACTAAGTGGGAAGAGTTTATCCAAAATTTATCATCTTAAATTCGATTTTCGAACATTCGAAATTTGTTATAATTTATACTCATTATAAATTTTATCGTAAGTCAAATTATTAAAGAAGAAAAAAGTACTTTAATACGGGAATAGATGAATTCACAATTTTAACCAAAATGTTTATCCAAAATTAATTTTTACCCAAGAAAAACCCAACCAATATGAAAATGAAAAAGATGAAGGAGAGAAAAATAATCGGAATAGTGGCTAAATCCATAATCAAAACATCCAAAGAACTCATATTAACTGATTCGGGAAAAAAAAAATCATGATTACAAACCTAAAATAATATCATCTAAGAAAAAAAACACAGTCGATTTGAAGAAGAAAATGAGAAGAAAAAATCATCGAAACACTTGTTTTAATCCAATGCGAAAAACATCACGTTTAACTCAAAATCAACCGATCCCGAATCGGATCAACCTAGCTCTGATACCATGATAAAGTATAGAAATAATTGATAAAAGTAGAATTTTATTGTAATGAAATTTGTTCTCAATTACAATATAAGAGAGGCTTATATAGCCAATAATAAAGGAAATTATCCTATCAAAGGAAACTATTATAATAATGAAACTATCCAATAATAACAAGCATTATATATGTTAACAAAGTGAACATGTAAATATTTCTTCAAAAAACTATTTATACTAAATACACGTTGACAAAAAATTCTGTTTTATATGATATAACGTGAGTGTAGACAAATAATTTATTTGCTTTCTTCTTGGTTTTGTTTTGTTTTTAACACAAATACACACTTTTAATGATATAACGTGTGTGTAGACAAAACATTTATTTGCCTTCTACTTGGTTTTGTTACAACCTAAATATCCACGTTATATGGTATAACGTGGGTGTAGACATCAAAAACCAAATTTAAATAACTGAATTACTATCAAATATATTATCATCAAAAAATCAACCTCAACAACATCAAAATTGAAATCGAAATTAACTTTTAAAACATTACAAATTCAAATCAATGACATTACAATGATTACACTACAAAATACAAATCATGACGTTATAATCCTTCCCGCCTAGACTAATAAGATCCCGTAGTCATATGACGTGCACGTCCTTTATAAATCTCCCAACCAATTCGACATTGAAATTTTTTAATTATGTCGTCGTCCCATTCAACGTCACACCAAACATCGGCTAAACAACTCAAAATACAATCCATATATTTGCAAATAAAAACTTCACAATCCACATCATTATTTTGCTTAGGTCGATATTTCACCAATTCAACCTTGGGAAATGTGGCTACTTTTTTGAAGTTGACACTATCTAACCGGTACAACATCACAGGAATAAATTTTTGCTGTAAAGAAAAACTTAATTAAACTTAACGAATAACATAAATTTGATGACACATTTGAAAAATTCAAAGAGTAAGGATTTACCATAATGAAGAATTGCCTCTTGTACATATCTCTCAATTTCATCCATGGAGTATTGTCTAGTAGAGGATCAAATAATGACATTTTAAACTCTTTCACGAACCACAAAAATAGGATCCTATGCTTCTCCGCTACAATTGGTATAATGATGTAGTATGAATCGGTAACACTTCTCCCATCTTTTCAGCTATATACTTCAAAGTCGCCGTCAATCTCATTCTATTTGGCATTGGTTCTTTTGAAAGGTTTTTGATGCATATTAGAGTAATATCTTGCCTCCATTACTTGACCGAACCAAGAATTCATCAAATAATAACTAGTCTCGTCGATTTCACCAAAAAGTTCTTTTTTCTCATTTGTAGAATGTCACAATATGCATCCACTATGCTATCCTCCAATTTTTTAAACAGCGCCAAACTTGTACGTGCTTTTTTATCCAAAACTGCTACGCTTTGAACATGTTTTACTTACCACCACTGTTCATGCAACCACTTGACTTTGTGTTCCTTGATTGGTCTAAAAACTAATCCTTTTTCAAAACTATCACGTGGATCCTTGATTATATCATAAAAAAATACGTGATTAGCTAATGAATTTAACAACTCGAAAAAAATTTAACAAGTTATGTTATACCTCTACAACCAACTCAATGGGTGCATAAGACCAACATCGATATATAGAACACTAGGACCAACATCGAGATATGGAGCACTAGCACCAACTTCAAAAGAGAGTTGAATTTTGCAAGGATGGTCATAACCTTCATCTTCTTCGAGTTAACGAATTTTTTAGGAATAGCCTTAAATACGTTCATAATTTCGACTTTTCTTACTTTCTCTTAGGCAGACAACTTTTAAAATCGGGTTTTTCATACGACGGTCCAAATGTTTCTAGCATTATGTTAGATATAATTGATGTGATTTAATATCAGTGTTTAAGTGTTACAGGGAAACAGAGTTTAACTTGTTAATGAAAGCAGTCGTAGCAGAGTTTGAGTATATGCTGACAGATGGAAGCGCAAACGCTGATAGATGTGAGTGCAAACACTGCTGACTGGAAGCGCAACAGAGTTTGTTAAACTCTGTCTAGCGGAAGCGTCTGCAGGTCAACAGAGATTAAAGATTAATTCAAGATAAACATGGAAGCAATATCTTTGAAGATTGGATAGCTGTCAAAGAGATTGAGTTGACTTAGAAGACGTGAAGCAATCGTAATTGATATCAATTGTATAGCTTAATTATAGGAGAATCAATTAATTATTGTACGTAGCTGTATATCTTATAAATACAGTTAGATTAACCCTAGAAGGGGAATCATCGTGTACGAATATCATTCATTGTAACCTAAGCAGCTCTCTGTGATATTTTACATCACTGAGAGAGGAATTATTAATTCCAAACAGTTTTTAAGTACTAAAATGTGTGTTATTGTTATTCTCTCATACAGTACTTGATTATATATATTGTGTATTCGGCTTAACAATTGGTATCAGAGCAAATCTGTTACTTTATTACAGTTTAAGATCCAAACACAATAGTAATCAATGGCAGAGATTCCTCCTCCATCAGGTTCTGAAAAAGCTCCTACTACTGTTAGTAGGTATGAGACAATTAGGGTTCCTATACTCAAGCCAGCAGAGTATGCGATCTGGAAGGTGAAAATGACCATGTTTTTGGAGGCTACAGATCCAGAATATCTTGACAGAATTTATGAAGGTCCTCATAAACCTACAAAGTTATCTGCTGCTGTTGCTGGTGAGGAATCAAAAGTGATTCCAAAGGAAAAGAAAGATCTAACTGTTGAGGATCTTTCATCTATTGCTAAGGATGCAAAAGTAAGGCATTTACTTCACAGTGCTTTAGACAATGTTATGTCTAACAAGGTGATTAACTGCACAACTGTAAAAGAAATTTGGGATGCACTTGAGGTTAGGTGTCAGGGAACTGCTGCTATCAAGAAGAATAGAAGGAACATACTCACACAGGAGTACGAGCATTTTGAGGCAAAATCTGAAGAAACCATGACAGAAACATTTGACAGATTCTGTAAACTGCTCAATGATCTATCATTGGTTAACAAAGAATATGATCTAGAAGACTCAAATCTCAAGTTTCTTCTTTCTCTACCTGAAAAGTGGGATGTGAAAACAACCACTATAAGAGATAACTATGATCTTGCTGATACTGAGATTGATGAAATCTATGGACTGCTCAAGACTCATGAATTGGAAATGGAGCAGAGAAACAGGAGATCAAGCAAGAAGTTGAAGTCTGTTGCTCTCAAGGTTGAAGAGAAACCATCAAGGAAGAAGGCAAAAGGAAAAGCCTTAGTCATTCATTCAGAAAGTGAGTCATCAAACTCTGATGTTGACACAAACACAGATGGAACATCTGATTCTGAAGATGATGAAGAGATGATGCAAATGGCTGAATTGATGGTAAAGACTTTTAAGAATATGGGATTCAAGAACTTCAAGAAGGGTAAGAGATTCTCCAAGAATTATTCAAAGTCTGACAGGAAGAATTTCAGCAAATCTGAGAGAAAGGACTCCAAATCTAAGAAGAAAGATAAGTCTGAGATTCAATGCTACAAGTGTAAGGAGATGGGTCACTATGCTCCTGAGTGCAAGAAGGGTAAAACTGAAAAGGCACTATATACAAAAGGCAGAGACTGGGTAGACACTTCAGACTCAGATGAGGAAGTTAACTATGCACTCATGGCTTCTACTCAGAATGAAGATTCTGAACTCAAGGTACCCCCAACTACCTATGCTTATAATACTGATAATATAACTGAATTAAGAATTTATCTTAAAGCATTACATATCAGTTATAGGGATCAGACTTTAAAGAATGAGAGAATCAAGAATGAGTGTTCTCAACTTAAAGAGAGAAACAAACTTGTTGAAGAAAAACTTGAAAACATGCAAAAAAATTCAGAAAGAAAGAGATGATGCTGTTTTTCTAGAACAGGAGTTGCTAGGTAAGTATAAGCAACTAGAATCTGAATTGGAGGATGCAAATCACATTATTAAAACTTGGACTGATTTTGGAAAAGACACTCATGAGGTTTTTCAAGCTGACACTGTTGGTTTAGGGTACTGTGAGGAAGATGAACTTAGATTTCTAAATCATGTGAAAGTTAAGCAAACTCTTCCAACTAGAAAATTTGTTCATGGTACTGTTAAAACTGAACATGGAGCTGTTGAAAGTGAACCAGTAAAAACCTGTGCAAAACATGTTAACATTGGTTCAATGACAGATAAACAACTTAAGCAAAAGCTTAAAGATATAAAATCTATCAACAAACAGAAAATGCCTAGGAAAAACAGAAATGGAAAGGTAGGCATTACATCAGGAAATAGGCCAATGCTTGCTACATTTGCACCTAGAAAAACTTGTCATAACTGTGGTAGTACTAATCATCTTGCTAGTTTCTGTAGGAAGAACAAAGACATTAATTCCTTACCCTCCAAATTTGGAGTGAAAAAGAATAATGTCACACCTAGACCACAAACTCTGTGCAAACATTGTGGAAGTACTTGGCACTCAATTTATACTTGCAAGAATTATCATGCTATTTATCATAATTACTATGAACTGAAACCTAATTTGAAATGGGTTAAAGTTAATTCTGCAGGTGCTAAGACTGAAAATGTTAGTTTAAACTCTGATAATGACAAATCCGCTGCAAAAGCTAACAGATTCAATAAAGCAAAAGGATCCAAGCAAGTCTGGA
Source organism: Kitagawia praeruptora (assembly GCA_037693485.1). Classification (NCBI taxonomy): domain Eukaryota; kingdom Viridiplantae; phylum Streptophyta; class Magnoliopsida; order Apiales; family Apiaceae; genus Kitagawia; species Kitagawia praeruptora. The sequence goes on along the minus strand of CM075348.1, from coordinate 48,223,916 downwards.
TCCTTAAAACTAACAATCAGTGATTGTTTGTGATTGCAGGGCACCAGGGAAAGTACCCTAGTCGTGGACAGTGGATGTTCAGGACACATGACTGGAAACAAAGCCCTGCTATCAGAGTATGTGGAGAAAGCTGGCCCAAAAGTTTCCTATGGAGATGGCAACATAGGACATACTCTGGGATATGGCAATATTAATCTTGGAAGTGTCATCATCACAAATGTAGCTCTGGTTCCAGGACTCAAGCATGATCTGCTATCTGTGAGTCAAATCTGTGACAGAGGATATCATGTAGATTTTCAGCCTGAATACTGTCAAGTCATCAGTAAGTCTACATGGAAAGTTGCTCTAGTTGGAAACAGACACAATAACATCTATGAAATAAAATTGTCAACAAACTCTGATGGCAAAGCAGTGTGTCTGTCAACAAGGATGTCCAGTGAAGAGAGTTGGAAGTGGCATAAGAAACTCTCTCATTTAAATCTAAACAACATCAATGAGCTGATAAAGAATGATCTTGTGAGAGGACTTCCAAAGTCCTTGTTAAATGCAGATGGACTGTGTGATTCATGTCAAAAGGCCAAACAGAGAAAGGCTTCCTTCAAAAGCAAGTCTGAGTCTTCAATTGTTGATCCTTATCATCTTCTACATGTTGATCTTTTTGGACCAGTGAATGTTATGTCTCTTGGAAAGAAGAAATATGCTCTAGTCATTGTTGATGAATACACCAGATACACTTGGGTGTACTTTCTAGCAAAGAAGGATGAAACTGCATTAACTCTGACAGAACATATAATGCAGCTGGACAAAGGGTCAAAGAATCAAGTGAAGATTATCAGAAGTGACAATGGAACTGAATTCAGGAATTTAACAATGGAAGAATTTTGCAAGAACAAAGGAATTAAACAAGAGTTTTCTGCACCTGGCACTCCACAACAGAATGGTGTAGTTGAAAGAAAGAACATAACTTTGATAGAAGCTGCCAGAACTATGCTTGATGAAGCAAAAATACCAACCTATTTCTGGGCAGAAGCTGTTCAAACTGCTTGTTTTACTCAGAATGCCACTCTGATCAATAAGCATGGGAAAACACCATATGAAATGGTGAGAGAAAAGAAGCCAAACCTCAAATTTTTTCATATTTTTGGGTGCAAATGCTTTGTGCTGAAAACTCGTCCTGAACAGTTGACCAAATTTGACCTGAAGGCAGATGAAGGAATTTTTGTTGGCTATCCACTGTCAACTAAGGCATTCAGAGTTTATAATCTGAGAACCAAAGTGATCATGGAATCAATTCATGTGTCATTTGATGACAAGAAAATAACTGGACTTGAAGATGTGAATGAACATGATCAACTGCACTTTGAAAATGAAGATTTATTCTCTGATGAAGTAAACTCTGATGAGGCTGATCTGATAAACTCTGTTGAGCTAAACTCTAAACCTCTACTGGTAAATACTGAAAAGACTTTCCAGCCAGAAACAAGAGAAGAACCAGTTGAGGGGGAGCATGAAGAATCACATCATAGTGATAACTCAAATTCTGGTAGTGACTCAGCTGATAAATCTGAATCAATCTCTGATAACTCAAACTCTGATAGTCCAAACACTGACAGTTCAAACTCTGAGCAGTCACATTCAGGGGGAGCCTTAGAGAATGAAGAAAGACACCAAGGAAATCAGGAGATCATGGATCGAGGGGGAGGATCAAACTATGAGAGAAGTCATTTGCCTTCAGCTAGGAAATGGACCAAATCTCACACACCTGATTTGATTATTGGTGATCCAAATGCAAGAGTTAGGACAAGAAGTGCAACAACAAATGAATGTCTGTTTCATGCATTCTTGTCACAAACTGAGCCAAAGAAGGTTGAAGAAGCTCTTAAAGATGCTGACTGGATAACAGCAATGCAAGAAGAGTTAAATGAATTTGAGAGAAATGAAGTTTGGACACTTGTACCAAGACCCAAGAATAGATCTATTGTTGGTACTAAGTGGGTTTTCAGAAACAAAACTGATAGTGAAGGGGTTGTTACAAGAAACAAAGCCAGACTTGTGGCAAAAGGCTATTCACAGCAAGAGAGAATATATTATGATGAGACTTTTGCTCCAGTTGCCAGGTTGGAGGCAATAAGGATGTTTCTTGCCTATGCTTCTCACAAGAAATTCAAGGTGTTCCAGATGGATGTGAAAAGTGCTTTTCTGAATGGAAAGCTTGAAGAAGAAGTGTTTGTTGAACAACCACCTGGTTTTGTAGATCCAAAATATCCAGACCATGTCTACAGGCTAGACAAGGCACTCTATGGACTTAAGCAGGCACCAAGAGCATGGTATGAAACTCTGGCTCAATTTCTCTTAGAAAGTGGGTTCCACAGAGGTACAATTAATAAAACCTTGTTTTATTTCAAATCTGGGAGTGATTTGCTTTTAGTTCAGATATATGTTGATGACATAATTTTTGGATCTACTAATGATAAACTCTGTAAGAAGTTTTCCAAGCTCATGCAGTCCAGGTATCAAATGAGCATGATGGGAGAGCTTAGTTATTTTCTAGTCTTACAGGTGAAGCAAACAGATGATGGTATCTTTATCAATCAAGCAAAATATACCAGAAATCTTCTCAAGAAATTTGGCATGCTTGACTGCTCATCTGCAACAACTCCCATGGCAACTGCAACTAAATTGGACAAAGATACAGGGTCACCAGTAGATATGACAAGCTACAGAGGAATGATTGGCTCTCTTCTCTATTTAACAGCAAGTAGACCTGATATCATGTATACAATATGTCTGTGTGCAAGATTTTAGGCAGATCCAAGAGAACCACATCTAACAGTTGTGAAGAGGATTTTTAAGTATCTCAAGGGCACTATAACTTTAGGGCTGTGGTATCCAAGAGAATCAGATTTCAAACTACTTGGCTACTCTGATGCAGACTTTGCAGGCTGTAAGATTGACAGAAAAAGCACAAGTGGAAGTTGTCAATTTCTTGGTGACAGACTTGTTTCTTGGTACAGCAAGAAACAGAAATCAATATCCACATCTACAGCTGAAGCAGAGTATATTGCTGCTGGTAGCTGTTATGCACAGATTCTATGGATGAAGAATCAACTGCTGGATTATGGATTGAGGTATAACAAAATACCTATTTACTGTGATAATCAAAGTGCTATTGCTATGACAGGTAATCCAGTACAACACTCAATGACCAAGCACATCAGCATTAGGTATCACTTTATCAGAGAGCATGTAGAGGAAGGCAATATTGAGCTCCATTTTGTGTCTACAGAACAACAACTTGCAGATATCTTCACAAAGCCATTGAGTGAAGCTACATTTACAAGACTGGTAAATGAACTAGGAATGATCTCTGGTTTTGACTAGAGATATTGGTTAGATTCAAAATTTTACTTGTGTAATGTGCTGCTCATTTTTCTGTGAATTGTTAAGTGCTATGTGAACTCTGTTGATTAAACTCTGTTATGCATACCTTGTTAACATGTTCTTGTTTAAACACTGTTTAGCTCTGTCAGCATGTCTGTATGTCATACTCTGTTAAACATGTTTGATAAACTCTGTGAATTCTGAATTGATTATTATCTGGATGAAAACACCAATGAAGAAATATGTATGAAGCATGATTCTCAGTAATCAAATCATGACTCTTTCTGAGTCACTGAGATCTAATCTGAACTTGTGCAGTAAAGTTAACACATCATGATACTGTTTCATATTTATAGCATCTCTTAGTTTATTTAGTCCTAAACTCTGAGTCTATGAATACTGTGTGCATTGCCTCTCATAAACAACTGCTGATATTGATGAACTCTAAACTCTGATTAGTGACACTCTGTTCCCAAAACATATACATGGTTCTTGATGATTCCTTGTTTGTACTTGTGATATTATAAAACTTGAGATGTGTCATTGTTTAGTTTAGTGAGTACCAATTCATGTCTGCACCCTGTGAGAATTTGAGCCAAGTAAGTGATTGATACATTTTATATCAATCAGATTTTATTGTTGTGTGATGTTCATCAGTGAGTATGTTGCTCTAGAACTTGTTTTAAACCATTTTGAGACTGCATGATATGTGTGTACATGAAAAATGATAAAGGCACTAGGATTTACCATATTTCTCCAAACACTGTTCATAAATTTCACCCTTAGTAAACCCCTTTGAGCCATAATAACTGCTTCTTTTAAATTCTGATATATCAAGAGCAGTTATATTCATTTGGAAATTGAAGAGCAAACAGGTGAGAGTTTCTCTACAAAGAAAAAGTTTACTCAGTGAATATATATACATAAAAAAATGTATATATGCTGATCATCTTGTACAAATATGTACTAACAGTGCAGCTGAACACTTTGCTCTATTAAATTGTTCAGTTAGCCATTTATTCATTTATTCTATCTCTTCTCACCTGTTTGATTTTACTAAATTACAACCTTGAATAAAGTCCTTTTGATTTATGCATATATGTACTCAAAGTAGTGTGGATTTGGTGGAAAATCAAGCATATGGTAGCATCTACTTTTACTGATTGAACTTGAGTGTAAACACTTCACCTAAACACTTGTGTGCTTTGAGAGTTTGTGAGTTTATCAAATCCCTGGCATGTTACTCACTGAATGACGCTTTGATATCTATCTCTTGATCTTTTTGTCTATAAAGACTGTGTGCTTACTTGGATAATCATGGACATCAAAGGGAATAGGTGTACTCAAATTTCTGTATTTACGTTACTACAGAGTTTAGCTTTCATCAAATAATCAGTGTTTAATATGAGAGTTTGAGCATTCGGTGTTTATTGATTTACCTTATGGCTTGTTTGGTAACTTGGAATTCATTTGAATTCCTGGAATTGACCAAATTTAGTGTTTGGTAAGATTAAAAAAATTTGGAATTGGAATTGATGAATTCCATACCAATTCAATATTAACTATTTTTTTGTAATTTCAAATTACAAGTGAAAGATAGTCATTTGAAATTCTTCTCCACCAAAATACATGAGCATCACTTTTTTTTTTTGGAATTTTTTTAGAGAAATAGTTTTTCTCGGGAAATTTTTTCTTTGAAAAATTATTTTCGAGGAAAATTTTCTCGTGAAATTTTTAGAAATTATTTTCCGGGAAACATTTTTAGAGAATTTTTTCTTTTCCCGGGAAAATGTTCTCGAGAATTTTTTTTCGGGAAAATTTTCTCGAGAAATTTTTCCCGGTAAATTTTTCTCGAGAAATTTTTTTTCGGAAAAATTTTCTCGAGAAATTTTTTCTGGTAAATTTTTTTTCGGGAAAATTTTCTCCAGAAATTTTTTTCGGGAAATTTTTCTCGAGAATTTTTTTTTCGGGAAAATTTTCTCGAGAAATTTTTTTCTGGGAAAATTTTCTCGAGAATTTTATTCCGGGAAAATTTTTTCGAGAATTTTTTTTCCGGGAAAATTTTTTCGAGGAATTTTTTCCCGGAAAATTTTCTCGAGAAATTTTTTTTCGGGAAAATTTTCTCGAGAATTTTTTCCCGGGAAATTTTTCTCGAGAATTTTTTTTCCGGGAAAATTTTCTCGAGAAATTTTTTTCCGGGAAAATTTTCTCGAGAATTTTTTTTCCGGGAAAATTTTCTCGAGAATTTTTTTTTCGGGAAAATTTTCTCGAGGAATTTTTTCCCGGAAAATTTTCTCGAGAATTTTTTTTTCGGGAAAATTTTCTCGAGAATTTTTTTCCGGGAAAATTTTCTCGAGAATTTTTTTTTCGAGAAAATTTTCTCGAGAAATTTTTTTCCGGGAAAATTTTCTCGAGAATTTTTTTTCCGGGAAAATTTTCTCGAGAATTTTTTTTTCGGGAAAATTTTCTCGAGGAATTTTTTCCCGGAAAATTTTCTCGAGAATTTTTTTTTCGGGAAAATTTTCTCGAGAAATTTTTTCCCGGGAAAATTTTCTCGAGAAATTTTTTTCCGGGAAAATTTTCTCGAGAAATTTTTTTCCGGGAAAATTTTCTCGAGAAATTTTTTTTCGGGAAAAGTTTTCTCGAGAAATTTTTTTTCTGGAAAATTTTCTCGAGAAATTTTTTTCTGGTAAATTTTTTTTCGGGAAATTTTTCTCGAGAAATTTTTTTTCCCGGAAATTTTTCTCGAGAAATTTTTTTCCGGAAAAATTTTCTCGAGAAATTTTTTTCTGGTAAATTTTTTTTCCGGAAAATTTTCTCGAGAAATTTTTTTCTGGTAAATTTTTTTTCCTGGTAAATTTTTCTCGAGAAATTTTTTTCCCGTAAAAAATTCTCGTGAAATTTTTTCCCGGGAAAAATTTCTCGAAAACAGAAATTTTTTAAGCTAAAAATTTTCAAATTTTAAAATTTCTGAATTTGAAATTCTCATACTTACCAAACAAAGAAATTGGAATTGAAATCATGGATTTCAAATTTTGGAATTGAAATCTTGGATTTCAAATGAAATTGTAGTTCCCAAACGCCACCTTATGGATTTTATGAAATATTAGATGCTCTAAAAATTGATTTGGTAACCTCTGCTTCACACACATATATTCACAACTGTGCAATTTTTGAAAGGGTTTCAGTGATAAAGTTGGAAAATTGACAAATGCTGTTGGATGGTGTTTAGTACTCTAAGGTAAATTTTCATTGGGATAATTTGAAAATTTTTGAGTAAATAGAGTGTTTGACAACTGTTAATGGGTATAAATGTGTTAAAGTGTCTTGGTAATAGGGAAGTGAATACAGCGGTGATAATTGCTATTTTACTGCGCGTGATTAATTGATCCGCTGGATGCATGACACGTGTCCCACTCACCCATTATTGTGTCTGTTGGGATTTATGGGTGATGGAATAGACAACTTAACTAGTTTTATTGGTATACTTAGTTTTTACTAAGTAGAACATACTGTCATAGCCTGAAATGTATTCTTGTAATTTAAATAAATACTGTCAAGTAATAAGTGTAATTCTTGGAAGAAGTTCGATTATGTTCAAGCCTCAAGAAATACATAAGTTCGACAGAAGGAATAAATGTTACTGTCAAACTCTGACAGTAAGGTTACAAGAAAACAACATGTTGCCTAGGTCGACAGCAAGTTTCACGAAGTCGACAGCAAGTTTCAACTTGACAGCAACATTGGCGGAGATTCTAATGACAGCAACTTTGATGTACAGTTTGCGACAGTAAGTTTGGAATTCCTGACAGCAATCTCTGCGGGAAAAACATGCTGTCAATCAAAGCACAACTCTTGACAGCAATCTCTGCGGGAATTCATACTGTCAACCAAAGCAAAATTCTTGACAGTAATATCTGCGGGAAATTCATACTGTCAACCAAAGCGTAATCCATTGACAGCAAACTTTGTGGCAAACATACTGTCATATAGAATTAACCTGATTTAGGAATTTTCTAAGTCAAATTAAACGACAGAGTACATGTTCAAAAGAAGCAGGCGTGTTGTAATATTCAACCTTTACAGCAAGCTTGGAAAGTCTATAACTGAAGCTCGAGAGATCACATGGAACAACCTGTAAAGTCTAGAGCAGATAAAATTGAATACGGCTAGATCTGGGTGGCTCAAATGTGGAAAGTATCTTTAAGTTACTTTGTGATGATCACATGGGAATAAATCATGGAATGAGCTGCAAAAGGAATATAACAGCAACTCATCAACCAATGATGATGATGATAGTACAGTAGATTATCACACTATAAATAGAGCACTCTATTTATACAATATATAGCTCAACAACTGTAATCTCTTGAGTATTTGTAGCTTGAGAATTATTTTGTTCTCAAGGTTGTAGCAAAACTTTGCAAAATAAATAAAACATTTATTTTGTGAAATCCTAGTATTTGATTTTACTTGTGTTTGCATTTCTTCTACTAGTAAATCACAAATTCTATTTAAGTTGTTGAAATAGTTTTTGAAATTTATTAGTATTGCATTCAACCCCCCCTTCTGCAATACTTTCCTGGACCAACAACTGGTATCAGAGCTATCAGATTAATACACATATTTGAGATCCAAATGGCAAGTATTCAAAGGTCAAGTAATATCAAGATTCCAGCTTTTGATAAAGAAAACTACAACATATGGAAAAAGAAGATTATGTTATTTATCAAAGCTCAGAATCCACTATTCCTAGGTATTCTGGAAAATGGCCCCTTCATTCCTCAAAAGGAAATCCCAGCTGCTACAGTGAATGATGTAGTAATCCCAGCTCATTGGGTTGCTAAGAAGCCTTCTGAGTATAATGACTCAGAAAAAGAAAAAGTAGCACTGGATGATCATCTGCAACTCATTCTACTAGATGCACTTACCCTGGACAAAGCTATGAGTGGAAATATAATAGCATGCAACTCTGCCAGGGATATGTGGAAAAAGATAGAACTGTTATGTGAAGGAAGTGAAGAGGTCAGAGAAAATCAAAAACAAATACTGGTGTCACAATATGAAGCGTTTATGGGAAAGCATGGAGAAGAGCTAACCCACATGTTTGAAAGATTTAGCAAACTGATAGCTGAGCTTCAAATTCATGGAAAGTTTTATGAAAAGAAGGAAGTCAATATCAAGTTTCTGCTAACTCTTCCAGAACATCTTGAGCACAGAGTAACAGCCATAAGAGAAGGGAGAGACTTAAATTCTGTTTCTCTTGAAACATTGTATGGAGTTCTAAAATCTTATGAACTTGAATATTATCAAAAGAAAGCTATACAAAGTGGATCCAAAGGATTGATGGCAAACATGGCTGGTGCTCTAGTTGCTCAAGGACCATCATATTTTCAAGCAAGTGAGCAAATTCAAAATGATCAACAACCTCAATTTTCATCTGTGAAAATAGAAGAGGTGGTTGAAGATGAAGAAAAGGTTGTCCTTCAACTAGAAGATGTTGAAGATGAAGAATTCTTCACTCTAGAAGAAATGGAGAAAATGGATAATCCAACCATGGCTTTTATGGCAAGAAAATTCAAAAATATAAGGTTCAGGAGGAACAAGCCATATAAGCCTCAAGGTCAATTTCCAAAATATAACCAAGGAAGCTCATCAAAACCTGCTACTGGCACCAAGGGAGGATACAAAACAGGAATGGTAGATAGGTCAAAGTTTAGATGCTACAATTGCAATGAACTTGGTCACTTTGCTACTGAATGCAAAAGACCAAAACAAATACAAAGAATGGAGAGAGGAACTGGGAGTCAATTTAAGAAAGGACAAGGAAAAGCCTATGTGGCTGAAGGAAAATGCTGGGATGAATCTGATAATGAAGAAGAAGAGGAATTTGTGAATTTAGCCTTGATGGCTAGAGAGAATGAAGAAGCATCAACCTCGTCAAGTCAGGTACCATCTCTAGTATTACTAGATATGTCTTTAAATGACTATAAGCAAACCATTGAGGAAATGAGTACTGAAATGTTTAATATTCATACTAGTTTATCTGCTGCAAATGAAGAAATTGCTAGATTAACTAAAGAAAATGAAGTACTCAGATCTAACAATGATGTGTTGTTGCTTAAGACCAGTTCTATTGATTCTTTAGCTCAGGAAAACGAAAGACTAAAAAATGATTTAATCTGTGCTAAAGAGATAGAGGATTATCTAAGAAAAGAAATTTCTGAGAATGAATTTAAGCTAAAGGCATTTAGAAATTCCTCTAAATTAGTTCAAGAGTATCATGAGAAACATACTGAAAGTAAGAAGATAGGCATAGGCTATGATTATAGCAGGAGACCTGGTAAAGAGGCTGTTATACAGAAAAATGATGATAATAATACTGTAAGACCTCACATCCTCAAAAATGTGAGTAACCCAATTTTCAAAAGTACAGAGTTTGAGGTTAATGAAAACTCCCTAATTATTAATCAAGAACTCTGTGATGAAGATGAGAGGATTGACAGTAAATCTAAGAAAGAAAAAGATTCTGTCATAATGTCTATGACAGAAACAGTCTTAAACAGTCCAACCAAGTGTTCAAAAGATACTGTCAAGAAGTCATCCAAGACAGTAACTTTCAAACCTACTGTCAAGACAGCAAGTACAAAAGATGCTGTCAAAAATAGTTCGACAACATCTTCTGAACAGATTGTCAAGACAGTAGTCTCCAAGTCCAAAAACAGAAATGGGAAGCTAGGCATTGATAAAAAGAATAATTATGCATATGTTAAGCAGGCACCAAGGAAACTTTGCAATAATTGTGGCTCCTCACATCATTTAACTCATGTTTGTAAGAAATCAACTAGTAGCATATCTAATGCAACAGAGTTGAAAGGGAACTTACACAGAACCCCCATTATGCAAAGAAAATTGGTAGTTTGTAATAACATTGACTGTATGCCATGCAAAATTACTGCCATGAGTACATGTTTTAATTTGCAAATTTCATCTAATGAATTATGTTCTTATATGCAAACTGCAAAGACTTCTGAATCCACTAAAGAAAGTGAGAAGTCTGCTCTCACTAAGAAAAAGTCAAAGTCAAAAACTAAGTGGATAATAAAAGAAGTCAAGGAACCATCTTCTGATAATATTGTTTCAAATATTGATAAAGTTTCTGATGATACTGAGTATGCAGGACCCAACAAGACTTGGGTACCAAATGCAAATTAAACTCATTCTGTCTTGCAGGGAAAGAAAGGTAAACAGGTCATGTGGATAATCGACAGTGGATGTTCCAAACACATGACTGGTGATATATCCCTGCTATCACAATATGTTGAGAAGGCTGGCCCAACAATAACCTTTGGAGACAACAGCAAAGGTTACACTGTGGGATATGGCTGTTTAAAAGCTGGAAATGTTGTCATTGAAGAAATCTCTCTTGTGGAAGGTTTGAAGCATAATCTGCTCAGTGTCAGTCAATTCACTGACAAAGGATTCAAAGTAAACTTTGGCATGATGGAATGTTCAATTCACCACAAGAAGGATAGAAGCCTATCTCTGAAAGGAGTAAGGAAAGGAAGCCTATTTGTTGCAGACTTAAACTCAACAAATGAGGAAAGAATATTTTGCTTCTACAGCAAAGCAAGTGTTGGAGATAGCATGCTTTGGCACAAGAAATTTTCTCATCTCAATTTCAAAACAATGAACATGCTAATGAAGAAGGAATTAGTGAGAGGACTACCTCAACAGGAATTCTGTCAAGAAGGACTGTGTGAAGATTGTCAAATGGGAAAATTGAGGAAAGCAATGCATAAATCAAAGCAAGTCAACACTAACACTGAAGCACTCAAGTTGATTCACATGGATCTTTTTGGACCAGTGAATGTTCAATCACTATCCAGAAAAAGATATGCACTGGTCATGATAGATGGCTATTCTAGGTACACTTGGGTGAAATTTTTAGAATCAAAGGATGAAGCTGCTCAAGAAATCATTGATCACATAAGGGTACTTGACAGGACCCCTGAAGCAAAAGTTCAATTTCTAAGAAGTGACAATGGAACTGAATTCAGAAATGCTACACTTGGAAACTTCTGCAAAGATCAAGGAATTGTTCAACAATTCTCTGCTGCAAGAACTCCACAGCAAAATGGAGTTGTAGAAAGGAAAAATAGGACTCTTATTGAAGCTGCAAGGACTATGTTGAGTAATGCTAAATTACCAACATATTTCTGGGCAGAAGCCATCAACACTGCTTGTTACACACAGAACAGAACACTAATCAACAAGGCTCATGGCAATACTCCTTACTATCTTTTGACAGGAAAGAAGCCTACTGTCAAGTACTTTCATATTTTTGGAAGCAAGTGCTTTTTGATGAAAGACAACCATGAAAGAAAAGGCAAGTTTGATACTAAAGCATATGAAGGCATTTTCATGGGATATGGGATAGAAAGGACTGCCTACAGAGTCTATATCATGGAGCACAAAACAATTGAAGAAAGTGTCAATGTCACGTTTGATGAAACAAAGTTTCCAGGGCTACATGAGGATGGTCAAATGCAACCCTTCAGATTTGAGAATCAAGGATACTTGGAAAAAGAAGAATTTGTTGATGAAGAACCAAGTCTCATTCAATCAATGGGATATGAGAAAGAATCTGTCAATTCTCATAATCTAAATCAAACCTCAGCTCAATCACAGACAATTTCAGGCATCAATCAACAAGAATGTGAGACTGGAGAATTTGAGCAAAATGAGCAGAATAATGAAAATGGTGGAGAATCAAATCCTCATATTGATGAAAGACATTCTCATCAAACAAGTAGCTTGCCTCAATCAATAAAGTGGAACAGAGATCATACCAGTAATCTAATTATTGGAGATCCCACTACTGGTGTAAGGACAAGGAGGAATATCTCTGCTGAAAGCATGTTTTCATGTTTCTTATCTCAAATGGAACCAAAAATAGTTGAAGAAGCATTGTTGGATTCTGATTGGGTGATGGCCATGCAGGAGGAGCTCAATCAATTTGAAAGAAACAATGTTTGGAAACTAGTTCCAAGGCCAAAAGGAAAATCAGTCATTGAGACAAAATGGGTTTTCAGAAACAAGATAGATGAGAGTGGAAATGTGACAAGAAATAAGGCAAGGCTAGTGGCCAAAGGTTACTGTCAACAGGAAGGGATAGATTATGATGAAACATTTGCTCCTGTTGCCAGACTTGAAGCCATAAGAATTTTCTTAGCTTTTGCTGCACACTGCAAATTCAAGGTATTTCAAATGGATGTTAAAAGTGCCTTTCTAAATGGAGAATTAGAAGAAGAAGTGTATGTTGAACAGCCTCCTGGATTTGAAAATGACAAACTGCATAATTTTGTCTACAAGCTGTTCAAGGCTCTATATGGCTTAAAGCAAGCACCAAGAGCCTGGTATGACACTTTATCCACTTTTCTCCTGGAAAATCAATTTATAAGAGGTATGGTGGATAAAACTTTATTCTATAAATACCATGGCAAAGACATCATTCTTGTGCAGATATATGTTGATGACATAATCTTTGGCTCAACAAATGAAAAATTGTGTGAAAAGTTCTCATCTCTAATGAGAAACAAGTATGAAATGAGCATGATGGGAGAATTAGCATTCTTTCTTGGTCTTCAAATCTATCAGAAGAAGGAAGGAATCTTCATCTGTCAATCTAAGTATGTCAAAGAGCTTCTCAAGAAGTTTAACTTAGAAGATTCATCACCTGCCAAGACACCTATCTCAACAGCCACCAAATTAGAGTTAGATCCTAAAGGCAAGAAAGTGGATTCTAGTACCTACAGAGGCATGGTAGGATCATTGCTGTACTTAACAGCAAGCAGGCCAGATATAATGTTTGCTACATGTCTCTGTGCAAGGTTTCAAGCTGATCCAAAAGAATCACACTTAGTTGCAATTAAAAGAATCTTTAGATATCTCAAAGGTACCCCAAATCTAGGTCTTTGGTACCCTAAGGAAACTGGATTTGATCTAATTGGATATTCTGATTCAGACTATGCTGGCTGCAAAATTGACAGAAAAAGTACTACAGGAAGCTGTCAATTTCTTGGGGGGAGATTGGTGTCATGGTTCAGTAAGAAGCAACACTCAGTTTCTACATCAACTGCAGAAGCTGAATATATTGCAGCTGGAAGTTGCTGTGCACAAATTCTTTGGATGAAGAATCAATTAATGGATTATGGACTAAAGTTGTCAAATATTCCTATCTACTGTGACAACACTAGTGCCATAGCCATATCAGACAATCCAGTTCAACACTCCAGAACAAAGCACATTGATATAAGGCATCATTTCATCAGGGAGCATGTTGAAAAAGGAGATGTAAAATTGGTTTATGTTCCAACAGATAAGCAACTTGCAGATATATTCACCAAGCCACTGGATGAAGCAACATTTACCAGGTTGGTGAGTGAATTAGGAATGCTAAATCAGGTATGATCATCTAACTGGTTTATCAATTATAAAGCCGAAGCTCATGACAGAAACTTTTAAAGGTACTGTCACTAGAAGGTACTGTCATGAGAAGTTAAGGTACATTGTGATACTTGTTCAGACAGCATGTTTGCTATGACTATGCTAAAAGGATTTTTAGATATCATGTTTGCTATGACTATGCTAAAAGGATTTTTAGATATCATGTTTGCTATGACTATGCTAAAATAGTTTTACATGTCTGTCTTAAATTAATTTTAAGAAATCATGTGTCCTTAACTTAAGTTATGTGTGAACAGTGACAGCATGATCTTATGATAAGTTTACTGTCAGATAAAACTTACTGTCACTCATGAAGCTGATTGACAGAAATGTTGTTAGCGCACAAGTTGCTGTCAATGAAAGTTGCTGTCGCAAGAAATTGCTGTCAGAATTGGTAGAGAAAGAAAAGCGCACAGGTTACTGTCAATGAAAGATGCTGTCACGAGAAGTTGCTGTCAAAGATAGTGGAAAGATATATATATTAATTTATATATATATATATATACGTATATTTCTTTTCACCAATCCACGATCTAATAGCAACTGCCACGTAATATAGCAAGTGGAGTTAATGGGTAATATCATTATCACACGTTCATTTAAGAGAGGTTAAATCGATTCATATTAGAAACTGAATCTACCGTTTAATCTACTATCACTTTCATTTGCAAAAACCTCTCAACCTTCTGCATCCAAAAATCGCATTTTCTCTCTCATTTTTCAAAGCATTCAACAATGGCACCTAAACAAAGTGTTGCTCAAACCAACTTTGCCGGTATCTTTTCTCCTAATGATGCTGGTGAAAACTTCAAAGGACTTATTTCCTTCTTAAATAAATCCTACCTAGGTCATGCAATAACCTCTTCCCCCAAAATTGATGCTGTTAGAATTGAAAAATTCTGGAAATCAGCAAGTACTCAAGGAACTGGAGAGAATGAATCAATTAAGTTCAATATAGATGATGCAAGTCATTCTCTTTCAGTAAAGAATATCAATGAGGCTTTGGGTATTGTGTTGACAAGTGAAGAAAGCTTTAAGGAGCTAGCAACTGATGATACTCTGAAGAAGTTCTTTCTGAAGATTGGATATCCAGGATCTAAGATTGATGAAACTTCGGATAAGTGGTATCAAACAGGAGAAATGGACAGGAAATTTCTGAGAAAAGAGTGGAGTATGATTTTTGATGTAATGGTGAAGGTGTTCTCTACCAAGACTACAGGTTGGAATGGAATACCATCATATATCAAGAAGCTCACTCATTCATTAGTCCATGGATACAAGGTGAACATTGGAAAACTGATCATGGCACAGTTGAAAAGCGCAATAGGCAAGAAGGTATCTATCTATCCTCGCTTTTTAACTATGTGTATTAATAATATTTGTGGAAATATTGAGGATACTTCTGATTTTGAAGAATGTCCTGTTTTAAAGAAAAACACTCACACATCTCTTAACACACAAAATTTGAATGCACATATTCCACTATGTTTCACACAACACATGGTAAATCAAGTGCCCAACCTTGATTTTCCATTTCCAACAGGTTACACTGTTTTCACAATAGAAAATGAAGCTGAATTAGACCCAAATTCAGTTAACCCACATTCTACACCATACATTCCACCTAGGGACTCTAGACTACCAAAAGCCCTTAAAATTGCCAAACAGGAATCCAAGAAAAGATCCCTGGAGAGTGAAACTGGTGACAATGTGGTGAGTCAAGAGGGAGTTACTGCACCAAGTGCAGCAAATAAGGATGGTAGTGGAATAGAACCCACAGTAGCCCCTTCTGAGCCTAAGAAGAAGAGAGCTAGAAAGACCAAGGCTACTGTCAGCCACCCTACAGTTTCCCAAAAGACTGTAGAGGATGATAGGGAAATAAACTCACCTCTAGGTGTCTCTTCTCAACAAGGGACATCTATTGAAATTGGCCTGTCTCCCAAGGCACCTTGTAAAGAGTCTGCACAAACTCAAGAACTCACTCTTGAGGAACCTGTATTTGAAGATACACACATTGAGATAGAACACAGTGAGGAATTCATTCATACTATTGATGTTCCACAATCTTTTTCTGTGGAACAGCCATTTAATCAATCTGAACTTCAAACTTCTTCTTTCATTCCCACATCTGTTGTTTCTTCTAATCAACCTAGAGAGGGGGACAGTACCAACCCCTCAGGTTTTGATCATCCATCTCAAATCATGGATGAGCCCCCATCAAGTGGTCCACAAGAACCCATTTCTCAAAGTAAAATGGATACCACCCCATCAAACACTGGATTAGATCAAGATGCAAATTTGCCAGAAATTGAAACAGGCAGCATCTTGATCGATTCCCTCAAAGCATCTTACCCTAGGGAAGTTGCTGTCACAGCCAAAGATGCTGTCAAAGACAAAACAGAAGGTGCTGTCAAACAATCAAGTGACAGTACCATTCTGACAAAAGATACTGTTCAACCACAACTACAAGAAGGATTAGTGGAAGATATCTCTGATGATGACTTGCCCCTTTCAAAGGCCTTCAAGGTAAAATCTACTCTTTTGCATGTTAGTACTGCTCATACTACTGCATCTAGGATGAGTGAGGGAGTGAAAAATCAAAGAGAGATAAAAGAACAGAGAGGTGAGACTAAAAATGAGAGGCAGCCAAATGTGCTGGCAAAAGGAGAGGGACTTGAGCATGTCCAGAGTGAACTTGAGGGAGCCAATAAACAAAAGGCATTAGGCCTTGAGGGAATTTTTGTGAGAGATGATGAGATCATCTATAAAAACACTGAGAGTGTGAGAACCCCAACAGCCTCCATGCCCCAGACTTATCCCTTACCTCCTAAAAGGCTTAGGTCTGGTGGTCCTTCTGCATCCTCAAATGACAGGCTCCAAGCATTGGAAAATCGATGTGCTACAATGGAAAGCAAACTGGACAACCTGTCATCTACTGTGAAGACTGGATTTGCTGAAATTCAAGCCACAATACTGTCACTCTCTTCATTGCTTCATGCTGCAAACTTAACTAAGGGGGAGAAAGTAAAAGATCAGAAAGAGGCTGAGCAACCAGGAAGAAAGGTGGAGTTACAAGGGGAAGCTAAAAGACAGGGGGAGCAAAGGAGTAAGGGGGAGCAAGAGAGAGTAAAAACTGCAATAGCCTCTGGAACTGAGGAGCTTTTTGAAGCTGAAGTAGATGGGGAACAAATGCTAGTATCCAAGGAGGTATTAAGTCAAATACAAGGAAATAAAGCATCCTCAATCAAAATCAATGAACCAGTTCCTGAGAAGAAAGAATCCACATTGGAGAGGCTATGGAGAGAAAAAGAGGAATCAAATAGGATGGGTAAAGGCAAAGGCAAGTTGCCTGAATATGTGTTTTCTTCAGAGCCTATCACTTGGACTGATGGAAGTACATATTCCCAAGAAGAAGCTGACTCAATAACAGTAAGTCATATGGAGAGCACCTTGAATAATAAGGATGAGGAATTCAACAATCTGGTGAATAAAGCAATCACAGTGACTAAAGGAAAACCTGCTAAGTTGGCAGAAGCTTTGAAAGAAAAGATTGTAAATCTATCTGTGAAGATTAGCTCAGAGAAGAGGTGGGCAGTTGAAGTGTATCTGAAGAGTGGACATTCAATATTCATAACAACTCAACTGTTGGAAACTTTCTCTGCCAGAGTGCAATACATCCTTGGGATTCTAGTGAAGAAAAACTCTACTATCTTTGATGAAAGTCTCTATATGCAACTGGGCACAATGGTCAACAACAAACTTCCAGAAGTAAGTTCCCAGCCATATGGTGTAAGCTTTAAACAGACAACAGCCAAAGGAACTAAAGGTCTGGGATTCTTAACACTTGAAGGCAAAACATCTCTGAAAAGCAAAGTCATCATGGAAGTACTTAAATTATTGCTGAAAGCACCCATCACCAAGGAAAGGATTCAGGCAGTCAAAGATATTCACAAGCTATTGGCAAAGAGAGAAATGGAGTACAGTGCCAAAATTAAAAAGCTCATTGCCAAAGCAAACTCAAGCAGAAATGCTCAAGGAGGAAACTGCACTTTTGATGACACTTTGGAGAAAGATGATGATGACAATCAAGATGGAGGTGAAGCTGGAGTACCTAAGAGAACAGAACTGAGAGACTCTTCAAAAGAGCAAACTCAAGTCAAAGAAGCAGAATCAAAGGAAATTTCTGAAAATTCTAGCTCAAGCAAGAAAGTTGATGAGAAGAAAGAGGAAGAAGTACTTGAAGCATTGAAAGGAAATCAAGAAGAAATGGAAATTGACAGTATACATCTTGAAAAAGATACTGTCAAGGATGTCAATAAAGATGCTGTCAGTCAGGATGAAGTAACAGTCATTGAAGATACTGTCAAAGAAGACATTGTCAGAAGCCCTATAAAAGAAACTGTCAACGATCCTACTGTCAAATCATTCAAGACAGTAAGAATCAAGAGAAAATCAAAAAGACCAACAAAGGGAAAGACTGTCTACAAAGGAGAAGGAAAAGCTACAGGGTTGGGACTCAAGAAACCTATCATGAGGAGAAGAATGAATAGCTTTGAAATGATGCAGCTGAATGCCAAAGAAACAATCACCTCTGTATCCATAGAATTTGATGGACCAAAAGAAGAAGTTGCAAGATACATTCTATGGCAAAACAATGAAAAGTTGATTACAGTGGAATCTGACTTCACTCAGATATCAAAATCAAAGGTGATCTCCAAGAAACTCATTCAAACTTCTGAAACAGTAAAACGAAGAATTGATTTCTTCAATCTGGAAAGGATGGTTGAGCTACTGCAAACCTATGATAATGTTTCAAAGAAGATCATGGATCAAGTTCTCAAGTACTATGAAGCCAGGCATGTTGAATTTATTGAGAAGTTTGGTGATTGGACACTTCACAATGATGATGATGTCTATCAAATTCTTGGTTTGGAGTATGAAGAAGACAATCATATTCCTGATTATAACTGGATTGAAATGCGAAAACCTTATTCAGAACATGAAATGAAGATGTATGAAGCAGAGCAAAGGTTCAAAGAAGAATTAGCATCAAGGAAAAAATCTCGTCAACAGATAGAAGATGAGATTGAAGCTGAAATGAAGAAAAATTACAGTAAAATCAATAAGATCAACAGTGAAGAATCCAACTATCAGCCATGCGTACTGGACAATCCTTTGAGAATCAATTATGGCAAAGAAGAAATTTATGTAGATAGTTTCTCTAAATTGAAGACCAATGTGTTAAAAGAATTATACTGGCAAGTGGTTGGATCAACTAACAGTCTTGAAACACTGTGGTCTTGGGAGCTTGATATGATTCTTGATCAGAGGAGAGGAGAGGATCCCAGCCTGGACAAACAAAGAAGGGAAACTCTAAATCAGTTTCCTGGCAGGAGATTCAAGATGGAGGGAGATGTGCTAAAATTCAGATCAATTGTAAAGCAAAATGTTTACTGGATGGAACTCAGAGATACATTAAACACTGCTTCCTCAATGATCAGAAAATACATTGTGGAAAATGAAGATGATGCACAGTCCCCTGAAGAAAAAGAGTTAATTGAAAATCTCAGAAGAGCTCTAAGGGAAAAGGAGCAAAGTGAAAAGTTCAAATCAAGATAAGTAAAGTTTTTTTTATTGTGAACTTTTGTGATATATTGTTTGAAAACAATTCAGTTTAATCATTGGTCAGAAATGAAGAGTTTATTCTTTCTGATCTATGGTAGTTAAGTTGTCAGCATGATATTTGTAAATTTGTCCTTATTGTCCATAAAAACAAATTGGGGGAGATTGTTGGGATTTATGGGTGATGGAATAGACAACTTAACTAGTTTTATTGGTATACTTAGTTTTTACTAAGTAGAACATACTGTCATAGCCTGAAATGTATTCTTGTAATTTAAATAAATACTGTCAAGTAATAAGTGTAATTCTTGGAAGAAGTTCGATTATGTTCAAGCCTCAAGAAATACATAAGTTCGACAGAAGGAATAAATGTTACTGTCAAACTCTGACAGTAAGGTTACAAGAAAACAACATGTTGCCTAGGTCGACAGCAAGTTTCACGAAGTCGACAGCAAGTTTCAACTTGACAGCAACATTGGCGGAGATTCTAATGACAGCAACTTTGATGTACAGTTTGCGACAGTAAGTTTGGAATTCCTGACAGCAATCTCTGCGGGAAAAACATGCTGTCAATCAAAGCACAACTCTTGACAGCAATCTCTGCGGGAATTCATACTGTCAACCAAAGCAAAATTCTTGACAGTAATATCTGCGGGAAATTCATACTGTCAACCAAAGCGTAATCCATTGACAGCAAACTTTGTGGCAAACATACTGTCATATAGAATTAACCTGATTTAGGAATTTTCTAAGTCAAATTAAACGACAGAGTACATGTTCAAAAGAAGCAGGCGTGTTGTAATATTCAACCTTTACAGCAAGCTTGGAAAGTCTATAACTGAAGCTCGAGAGATCACATGGAACAACCTGTAAAGTCTAGAGCAGATAAAATTGAATACAGCTAGATCTGGGTGGCTCAAATGTGGAAAGTATCTTTAAGTTACTTTGTGATGATCACATGGGAATAAATCATGGAATGAGCTGCAAAAGGAATATAACAGCAACTCATCAACCAATGATGATGATGATAGTACAGTAGATTATCACACTATAAATAGAGCACTCTATTTATACAATATATAGCTCAACAACTGTAATCTCTTGAGTATTTATAGCTTGAGAATTATTTTGTTCTCAAGGTTGTAGCAAAACTTTGCAAAATAAATAAAACATTTATTTTGTGAAATCCTAGTATTTGATTTTACTTGTGTTTGCATTTCTTCTACTAGTAAATCACAAATTCTATTTAAGTTGTTGAAATAGTTTTTGAAATTTATTAGTATTGCATTCAACCCCCCCTTCTGCAATACTTTCCTGGACCAACAGTGTCCCACTTACACATTAATCAAGGAACTGTTGAGTGTTTTAATGCACAAACGATTGGGTTTTTGTTTTTTTTTAATTACAACTCTAATCACTTTTGTGTATCACGATTCATTTTTACTCTTATCTACACATCCACTCATATTCACTTTACTAAATCACACAGTTCCTTCGTGTTATTCACTTGGGCATTTTCACAAACACCTTTCCTACATACCATTTTCACTGCCATTTTCTTCTCTATTCTTGATTTAATGGCTTCTAAACCTTTTACTGCTGTTGGTCTTCGATTTGTTCCTAACAACTTTGCAGCCCCACTCCATAATGAACGTGTACCAGAAGCGTTTCATCTTATGCAGAACTTTCTCCGTGACTCCGAGATTGGGCAAGCTTTGACTGAACCTCCTATTCTATCTGCATCTCAGATTGCCACTTTCTGGCAGAACTCAAAGTATGTGGATGGAGGAGAGAATGGGACTCCGTCCATAATTTTCACTCATGATGAACAAGAGTTTGTGATTACTCCACAAACTATCAGAGAGACTATGGATTTCGACACTCACACCTCATATGCTGTTGTTTCTGAACAAAATCTGCGGGAAATGCTAACAGAGATTGGTTACATGGACTCTCTTGCAAAGCTAAGCAGTGTCAAACGGCCAAATCTCAGAAAGGAATGGAACTTTTTCTTTGACTGCATTACAAGAACATTCCAGAAGAAAGTCACCAACTGGGATGCCATTCCTATCGACAGTCTGCAAATTGGGTATTCTCTACTCTATGGCAGTAATTTTGATTTTGGTCGTTATGTCTTAATGAATTTAGGTGATAAATTGTCAGAGTCTACTACGGTATATTTTGCCAACTACTATTCACTGCTTGTGTATCTGGGTTAGTTATTGATGAAGCTGATGTGATTCAGCCTTTTAAAGTCAATAAGAGAATATTCTCTGATATGACTAATAAAGATGCTGGTAAAGAGAATCTACCTGCCTTTGTTTTGCCACTTGCCTTGCAGAACTTCCTCAACCAACCCCAAGATCCACAATCACCACAAAATGAACCACAACAAACACAACAACCAGAACTACAACAAATGCCTGAACCATTGGCCACTGACCATACTGAAACCATACACTCTCAACCTATCCCATCACCTGACACTTCACAGCCACCTCTAAACTCTGCATCACATTCTCAACCTTCATTTCACACTCAACCTCAACCACAATCTAAATCAAAAAGGCAAAAGCATACTGCACATAATACAAGGCATTCCAAGGCTAAATAGACATCTACTGGAGCTGTTTATACCAGAAGAATCATCAAACGGGCAAATAGGCCTTCATCACCATCAGTTAATGACAAATCTACTGAAGAAGAAGAGGTAGTTGAAGTATCTCAGGCCAAACGGAGGAAGTTGATACTTGCAGAATCTGATGAAGAGCAAGTTGTTGAAGCTCCAGAGGATATCTCTAAAGAGATTCCTGCTGTTGAGACAGAGAATATCTTAGAACCTCCTGTGGTAGAAACTGAATTCAGATTTGATGAAACAGAAGTTGATGAAGTTCAAACTGAAAAGGATGACAGAACTGAGTTCCCTGAAATGGAAGAGTTTGGTGAAACTTTCATGCCATTCACTTTTGAAGTTGAAGCACCTACTCCAACACCCATGGCTGCAACAAACTCTGTTACCACTGGTGTTGCAGATCAACCTACTGTGGTGTTAGAAGAAACAGAGGTTGCATCTCACACTGAATTAATTTCTGATGCACATCAAGGCTCAGAACATGGTGAGGAAATTACTCAAGCACAGGTTGCTTATCAAGAACAAATTGCTGTTAATGTAGAAGAACAGGTTGCTCAAGTAGAACCTGCTACAGATCATAATAAAGAAGCTGCCTCAGTTGCAGATGATTCTGATAATGATTCTTCTGAATCAGTGAGTGCTACACCTGTCAATGATCAAGTTCAAACTGATGGACAGAAAACAGGGGAGAAACCAGACTTTGTTGGACCTTCTGTACGAGAAATTGATGATAATTATCTGGCAAAACAAACTGCAGATTGGTACAAAGCAGACTGCATCTTTCCTACTTGAAGAGCAGCTACTTTTCTCAAGGAAAATTCTAAGAAGATTTCAAATCCTGATATTCTAACTTGTTTACAAGGAACAGTGATTCAGGTTAAGGCTTTGAATCACAGGTTTGATGAGAGTCAGAAAGCATTTCTTGATCTGAGAACTGAAGTTGCTACTCATGAGGAGAAATCTCACAGAGTCAATTCCAAGCTGTTTCAACAATTTTCTAAAGCCCAGGAGACTCTCACTGAGCGATTGAGTAAAGTTGAACAGAATCAGATTTTGCTAACTGAAAAGGTTGACTCTATCGCAAACTCTCTTGAGTTAATAACATATATTCTGATTCCAGATGGTGATGATGTCAAAAAGGGGGAGAGAATTGCTAGAACTAAGTGCAAGAAGTCTCAAACTCTGTCAAAGAGGGATCATCTGGATGATGAAGGTACAAATCCAGAGAAGAGGTTAAGAAAGGTTGAAGCTGTAAATCCACAATTTGGAAGGTCTACAAGGTCAACAAGGTCAATCTCAGCAGCAGTAAATACAAATATTCAGAGTACTTCAAAACAAAAGGATTTGTCATTCTCTGACAATCCACAAATAGATGAAGAGCTGGCTGCTAAGATTTTTCTTGAAGAAAATCCAAAGGGTGCTACACTTGAAGATGTTCATGCTGAAGAAAAGCTCTTACAAGAAGAACATGTGAAAGCATTGAAGTCTGGAAAAGGAAAGAAGATTGCTAAAGCTTCAAGGCCTGTAGAGAAAGGAATTGTGTTCAGAGAAAATGTGGTTGGCATTCAAGAAGAAGAAGAAGAAGAAGAAGGAAAATTGATAAGAAAATCTTCTCTTAATGCAAAGTTAAAACTGAAAGGGATAATGGGTGAAGAAGACAAAGGCAAAAAGGTAGACACAACCTCTGTTACTACACAAGTTGTGAGTGAATCTCTACCAGTACAAAGCAAACTCTTACCTGGGTTCTCTAGACCTAAGATTCCAGTTCCAGCACAAACAGAAGGGATTGGTAGTTACCAACATAACATAGCTTGTTCAGGGAAGCCTCCTGGCAAGGATACTTCTGGTTTGGGTTCAAAAAGAGATTTAAGATTCAGTAACAGTCCAAGAGATCCCTCATCACTCATTTCTCCTGGTTCTGGTATGATTCAAGAGAATTTGGATAAACTGGAGTCAGTTCAATTAGTTCATCAGAAGAGTTTAGATATTCACTTCTTGTTGTACTTCATGGAAGATGGAACAGTATATAGGGTGAATGAAGATGCTATCAAGCTCAAACTGTTTGAAGAACTTCAGTATGTTCTGTATATATTCAGGGTCAGAAATCAACGAACAGTACTGATTGCTAATTCAATAAGAGGATATATGCAGAGAGCCAAAGCTTTAACTGGATCAAAGACTACTGAAGAGTATGTGCCTAAGTACAGAGATTATCGAGGGAAACTGATTGAAATACAGAAGAACAGTGCTAGATTGAAGACTGATCTTGGTGTAACAGTTTTGGATTTCAATTCAGAATCTAAACAGGCATATTTCATTAAGCTGGGAAATGATATGAGGAAGAACAAAATTTATTCTCTAAGAGCTGCAATTTATCAGACTGGAGATAATGATCCTCAGTTGAGAGAAATCAAGCAAATTATGCAGAGAGAGCTGGAAAATGCAGAAAGAAGATTACTCATTGACTACCTGAGAACAACACCAGATCTTGAGGAGGTTAGGTAGAAAGAGTTTGTAAGTAATTCTGATTTTCTGTAAATTTTGTTAAGTCAAGATTAAACTCTACTTAAATGTTAAACACTGTGATTATATTAGATTGTTTTGACATCATCAATTACTGTGAACTTGTACATTTTTACTAATGAACAAGTTGGGGGAGATTGTTAGATATAATTGATGTGATTTAATATCAGTGTTTAAGTGTTACAGGGAAACAGAGTTTAACTTGTTAATGAAAGCAGTCGTAGCAGAGTTTGAGTATATGCTGACAGATGGAAGCGCAAACGCTGACAGATGTGAGTGCAAACACTGCTGACTGGAAGCGCAACAGAGTTTGTTAAACTCTGTCTAGCGGAAGCGTCTGCAGGTCAACAGAGATTAAAGATTAATTCAAGATAAACATGGAAGCAATATCTTTGAAGATTGGATAGTTGTCAAAGAGATTGAGTTGACTTAGAAGACGTGGAGCAATCGTAATTGATATCAATTGTATAGCTTAATTATAGAAGAATCAATTAATGATTGTACGTAGCTGTATATCTTATAAATACATTTAGGTTAACCCTAGAAGGAGAATCATCGTGTACGAATATCATTCATTGTAACCTAAGCAGCTCTCTGTGATATTTTACATCACTGAGAGAGGAATTATTAATTCCAAACAGTTTTTAAGTACTAAAACGTGTGTTATTGTTATTCTCTCATACAGTACTTGATTATATATATTGTGTATTCGGCCTAACACATTAAATCATCATATGTATCCACAAAAGTTGGCAAAATTTGATCATGGAAAATTGAGGGCATATCATGCATACAAGGTGCACTCGTGTCTCGAGCGGTTTGCATATTCCATAAAACATGCATAATAATTCAATGAGATCCTAACTAAAACAAAATTGTGCGATGAATTATACTAATACTATGCACTAAACTTTTATAAAAAAACATACCAAATTCAAGGCTTTAGGATTGTTATGCTTGTCTCTCAGTTGTTGAAATTTTTTAGGATCATTTGCTCGCCTTGTTGGGGGCACGATCTTCAACTTTGTAATCGTATAATACCAATCCATATATTCTTCTCTAGGAATGGTATGACTCGGAGGATTCAAAATACCAACAACATTTACAACAAATTCATTCCAAGCAGTTACATAATGATGATATATAACGGGATGTTGCCTTATGTATGAAAAACCCGAGCGAAGCCTCACACTTGTCATATCAATCGGCGGTGAAGATGGAATATTTTGTGGCAAATCTAATTACTTCATCACCCTTTCCGAAAGTTGATATTCAACATATTCAAAACACACAACTGCCACATGTGTTATTCCGGCCATACATGCATCTTCATAATCATCGATATTCCGGTAGAAGTGGGAGTAAGGCCTCCATTTTACCCATGTCATATCAAAATTGTTGAACATTTCTCTACAAAGATCAATATCATAATGAGCATTCAAAAACTTCAATTTAACCGACCATGCTAAGGCCCTTGGCCGTTTAGACCTTTGGCTATCTGAGGTTATCCTGGGCGCAACCTCTTGCGTACCCATAACATCAACAGAGTTATGCATCCAGCAATATATTTGCAATCCTTTTTACTTGTCAAGGCCAATTGCCTATAAAGATAAGCTAGAACTCCTATACCCCAAGCATATCCGACAATTTTTTTAGAATTAAGTAACAGATGAACAGATGAATGAATCTGGGATGAACAATACCATTTGTGTTTCAGGGAATAATATCTCTCCACACAAATAAAGCACATATGCCTTCGTGTAAAGCTCCAAAATTTCAAGGCTCTCTGATGGACATACACGATACCGCTCCCTCAAGAAATTTAATTTCACACCACCTCTTTTATCCCAAACATCTTTTCTTTTTTCAAGTGAAATTTTTGATAGGGCCAAGTATGCAACCAAGTATGTTCCACGGCAATGTCCTCAAGATTAGTTATTGCTTCTCCAATGACAAAAAGGCCCATCAACATGTACACGTCTTCAAGGGTAACTGTCATCTCCACAAAAGTGAAATGAAATGTGTTGGCCTTGGGTCTCTAATGCTCCACTAATGTCGAAATCAAGGACACATTTTTTTTTTTGCATCACTGCCCGAGAATTGACAAACATACCAAAACCCCAATACTGTAGTAGATGAATATGATATGGCTTCAATCTCCATTCACCAAGTAAAGAAGTCGATTGACGAAGTTGTAATATATCCCGAAAATGATTCACATTCCATATCGCAATGCTAATATTATGATCTTTTTGGTCGGTGAGCACTACTGGATTGATAGAGCCACAATCAATGTCCGATCTGAAAATCAACAAAAAAATTACAGAAGCATATAGCTTCATAATACATCAACATCATAAGGAAAAGCAGGAGCAAAAGAATAAATCTTGATGAAAAACTTGTAGACAAATTTTCTCTAATCTACAATTTGTACTTTAGTCTCTTTGCTTTTATGGGTTGCGATCCATAATTTTTCTCAGACACGGGAAACCCGAGGGGTAGCAAGTCTTCCACGCTAAATCACCCTAGGTTCTATTTCTTACTGATTTTATCTCATACATTAATTTTCTCAAATCTATCCTGCATCAGATGGTCATAAATTAATCATCAACTTCTGCCAAAATTGATAAATATGGTATTGAATTGAATAATTACCCTTTTTGCATTGTCAAAGTAATCCATCAATTCATCGATTTATATGATGAAATTATGCAACAAAAAAAGAGTAGCAGAACGGTAAATCAAAGATAAACCACAACTCATTTTGTCTAATATGACAACAAAATGATCCTATCTTTTAAGTTTTTTGCGAACATGGGTAATATGTTCGAAAGAATCTCAAGTAACAGGCAGTCATCAGAGTAGCTAAAGTGGTTATGACTTCTTTTGGTAAAATAATACATGTTCCCCAAGTATTAATTAATGCCTACAACTTCTTTACAATGTAATATTTACTTCTTTATGTTGATTATATATTTTGTATTTCTTTTATGATTTCAAAGTGGCCCTTGTTACACAATTCATACGGTCTAAGTTGATACATTCCTGGATACTGAGAATTTGGGCCCTCGCTCGAGGGTACAAGGTACAAGACTAGAATGGCTGCATTCTGGTGCTCGTTCGTGGCATGCCAGTAGATGTAAACAAAATACAAGACTATTTTTAATATTCATCAACCAATATAATAACAACAAATTCAAACTCCTTCCAATATATACAACATACAAGACAATCATTTTACTCGAGGCAAAGTATGGCCAAAAACAAAGGAAACAAAGCAAATCTTAGTAGATAAATTAAGTAAAAGTGAAAAGACGACACACCTTCCCGTGGTTTTCACTTATCCTCTTTTCTTTCATAGCCTCTGCTCCATCGCCAACATCAACCTCATCACTAGTACCAATAACAACCTCTTCATCCGCCGGCAGGAACCAAATTACTAATTTACTTATTGAAATTCCCATCATCAACATCCCCCTTTTGGTTTTCTTGAACAAAACTCCACTACCAACAACACGTTCATCCTCCCAATGATGTCGTTTTAAATCACCTCCAAATTTGTTATTGGTTTTCTTCAATTTTTTTTTGTTTCCTCCTTTCTTTCCCTTGAAAAAAACTTTTGATTTTCTCTCATCAAAACCAACAAACGACATCGTTTGGTATCATCTGCCGACCTTTCACTCCCCTCTTGTTCACATACATCCTTCTGCGCCATCTCCTTACGATGCTGTTTGTTTCACCTTGCACCATCATCTTCTTGATTAATCAACATCCCTCTCTCTCTCTCTAACAAATCAAACCAACAAAAAAGTTATTTTATCTAATCGAACAAATAATAAAAAAAAGGGGATCGAGGAAACACTAATTAGTTTATAATGCATGGAATGATCGAGGAACATTTATATTTTCAAAACTCCATCAGTAAGAATTTTTAGCATTATGGTACTAAGTAGTAAGTTCTTACCTTTAGTATTTAGAAGTAAAAGGTAATGAAGTTCTAAGTGGTACATCTCCAGCTAGATCAAATTACATCAATTGCGAGTCTATGTACTTTCAGGTTATACCTATGAATAACACTGGAAGTCTTCTCTCTTAATAATTGTAAGTGTAACCATTTATTCTATCTCCAGGTTTTTCTCCCTCTGATTCTCCCCATCTCTATAATCTCTATCGATTTTTCATCTTTCTCTAATCTCATTCCATCCAGAAGCAAATGTCCTAAAAATTGGGATCAGAGTGTAGGAATTCAGCAACTACTGCTCTCTTTGCCAACTCTAGTTGTCATTGTTTCTCTCCCCTAGCACCAGGAACCTCTAATTCTCACCCAAATTTCACAGATCTGCTTCTGAATAAACTGAATTCACTTTCCTCCACTCATGATTTCTAGGAATCATACACTTATGGTTTTTATTGAACTTTCAAAAATTATTGTAAAGTTCTCAACTCTCTTCAATTTCTAAAAATGGTTGAAAGTTCGCACCTTGTGCACTGATTTACTACTCAAAATAGAAAATGGTCATGCTGTTAAGGAATCATATAGAAGAAAGTACGAATTTGAAACAATCAACAAGAAGTGCAATGAAGGAACCTAAAGGTTCCCATTAAATCTCAATGGAACAATCATTAGCATATAATTGTGTGTTGAGTATCAACATTCTGGGCACTTTTCAAGGATATTCTAATTTCAAGTGCCCAAGAAGAATCTAATGTCTCTAATTTACCCTTCTGAATTAAGGAGCAATCTTCAAATCTCATATCTATATGGATACAACATTGAACATACATACTCTTTTAACCTTTCAAATTCAGTATCACCACTCCTAAGACTATACTTAAAAACCTGGCCTAAGAATTCACCATTAATACAATCATAAGGAAAATGTATATTTATCCGAATATTGGACTGAATACTATTCTGATTAGGAATCAGCTATTTGTTGTAACTAACAATTTCTTCGATCTTAATGTTATTAAAATCAAATATGATTGTAAAAGTTGACTCAGGCCAAACATACTATGAACCTGTGGCTTAGACTTTGCTACACTTCTAATATATACAACATACATACAAGACATAATCATTTTACTCAAGGCAAAATCTGACAAAAAATGAAGAAAACAAAGCAAATCTTAGCTGATAAATTCAAGAAAAAGTGAAAAAGACGACATACCTTCCCATGGATTTTGACATAATTTGATTTGATTTGATTTGATTGGGGAGTATATCGTACGTGTGATTTGATTTGATTGGGGAGTATATCGTACGAGTGTATCTCAAGTAATAGGCAATCATCAGAGTAGCTAAAGTAGTTATGACTTTCTTTGGTGAAATAAGACCGTTTCCCTCGATCATTATTTCACGAACAGGTCTTATTTCACCAAAGGAAGTCATAAACCATTTTAGCTACTCTGATTACTACCTGTTACTTGAAATTCTTTCGAACATATTACCCATGTTCGCAAAAAACTTAAAATAGAAGATTATTTTGTTGTCATGTTCGACAAAATGAGTTGTGGTTTATCTTTTGAACATAGTTGTGTGACATGATTTTGCCTTTGGTTCGATTCTCGCTCATCCTGAGATTTATTAAGAACTGATACTCATTATAAGACATATAAGCTTACTTATTCAAAAAAAATATTTTTTAATAAATCGATCAATCAAAATCAAAACTCTTACATAAAAGGAGAAAGCGGGAATGATGAAATGGCGTATTCGATTATGTTTGATTGTATTTTTCAATTTAACTATTTTTTTTAATTTCAAGTGTGAAAAATCAAAATTACATTTCTTTTAATTTCGAGGTTTTAGGAAGACTACCTTCTTTAATTTGGAATTTGTAGAAAAGTTTTTTTTTCACAATTGCAAAGGTAATAAGTTAATTACCACGTTAAATATTTTTTTTTTCAAGAAATTGTTAATTAAAAAACTAATATTCATTGTAACTTTTCCAAACTTCTTGGTCAAGAAAGATTTTTCTTAAATTAATTTTGTGAAATCTCCTAAACTGTATAATATAGACTATTCTAACTTTTACCCAATGAGTGTTGGCTTAAGTAGAATTTTAATCCCAAGTTTACAATATTAATATTAACTAGCATAAAAACTCGTGCAAGGCAACCGTGTATGATCAATATCATTTGACACATAAAATAATTTTCATAGAGTTTTGCTTGTTAATGGTATATGTGGCTATTGCGTACTTACTTATATATGTTTCAGTTTGTAATTTGAAAACTAATATAAGTAATACTGAAAACAGTCATGTTAGTTTTTAATTTTATTGTGGATCATTGAATAGAATCTGAATGTTCAATAGGTGTTGTCTAATTAAAATGACTTTTCAGAACAGTAACAATCCTAAACTTTTTTTCCAATCTTAAAAAATGAAACATCCATTTAGCTAGATCATCAACAATATTCAAGGTAAAAACTAAATTGCCTTTAAGATGTTGCATTCTAAATTATCAATTAAAGTATACATTATAATTTAATAATTTTAGTATGCATTATATATGATTTTGTTTTGAATATTTCATTCTATCGCCAATATTGATTTTGTACACATATTTAAATAATTCTCACATACAGTATAAAATTTTATTGTTTTTGCTACTAAATTATGAAACACAATAATTTTTAAATGACATGGATTTGCCTAACCGATGATAATATCAATTTTCATAAAATGTTATTGACCATCATAACTTTAGTCTCATATTTTGTTACACGATACAAATTTTATATAATATTCGTCCTCTATGATATATAAGTTTCACAAATCATATGTTATACATGATCCTGTATATATATGTTTTTGAGTTACCTTTATAAATAACACAACATATACTATATATGATCCTTTTTTTCTTCAAATGTCATATTTAAAATCAAAAATTAGTTAATTTGTACATAAAATGTAATGTGTCATTTTTAGGATTCGTCTTTTCAAGGGCAAATATTTTTACTACCCGAAGAATTTGACTGATAAATTATTGTATCATGTATAATAATATACAATTTTCATATTACGTTAACACCTCAATATTTTCATTCTAAAATATTGTTGGATAATATCCATAATTTAAATTACAATATCACTTTATAACCCAGTTATATATTTAATGTAGTTCTCTAATCAATAAATGTACCAACAAAATGTCCAAATCTTATTTAAAACCCAATAATATTTAATCAATATTATTTCATATATCATGCACATACATACTGTGTGTATGATCAAAAACACATGTGTGTGGTCTAGTGGTATGTAGATGCACAAGTTAACTTGATAGTTCAAGTTTGATTCTCACTAAAAATGAATTTTTTATATATAAACAACAATAAAGGGGTAAATTAGTCATTTTAAATCATGAATAAAATATCTCATGAATTTTATTTTTGTTGGTAAATTAGTTTTACAATTAATTAATCTTACATATTTATTTTGTAAGTTGTTTCAACGAAGAAGTTGTATTTTTTCATTTAAAAAAGGTAGTTCTAACTATTTCTCATTCAAGTCGCACACACGCATTCACATATTATGTGTATGATTTATGACACAAATTAGTGGCTAGCCTAGTGGTATGATTGTATCCAAATTTGTTGGATGACCCAAGTTCAATTCCGAACAATCACAACTTTTTAAAAATATTGAAAGTAGAGGAATAAATTAGTAATTTCATGAGATGAAGAATAAGTTGGACATTTCAAATGCCTTAAAAAGTTTCACAAATTTTATATTGTGTTGATATATTACATACATATAATAGATAGATGTTGTTCAATGATATATTAATCTTAATTTTTTATTTTAATTTTTGTGTATAGCAATCCAAAACTTGAATTTTACAAAATTGGGTAGTCTAGATTCAACGGTATTTGAAAGTAAACTTTCTTATATTTTATTTGTATTGATTAATTTTTAATAGTATTATACAAGACAAGGATATTTATACTATTAATCAATACTCTTATTTAAAAAAGAAGATGATAATCCTTAAATATAATTTATAAAACAAAAAAGAATAATTAGATGACATAAATTAAATTTACTTTTATAAATATTTAATAAAAAATTTATATTAACACAAAATAGATTAATAGCATATATAATTTGTTTAGTTGGTTCATTCGATAAAACGAGTTACCTATTAAATTTTGGAACAACGAAAGAACGACTCACTGTGAGAAACATGTTCAACAAAAAAAAGGATCTACTAAAAGAAACAAGCAACTCATTGGGAGAAACATGTTTGCTAGAATCTATTAATCATGCTATGGTTTTTAGTTATATATTTTAAAATATAAGTTGATTTGTAAATTTGAAAAAGATAAATAATGAAGATAAATATAATAATATTGAAGATAATGTTTGGAATTAAGACTCTTCATACAGTACTATTAATATAGTATTTTGAGTAAAGTGCACTTTGTGTACCTGAACTTTGGCCAAGACACCACTTGAAATACCATGGTTTCAAATCTACCACGGGCAATACTGAACAAACTAATTACTTACAGTTAGTGTACTACCGTCTATTTGCTACTAACTCCGTTAAATGATCAGGGGTAAAGCAGTCTTTTCAGATCTACATTTTTGCAGCACGCCAACACCTCTCTTTTACAGCACATTTCTCTCTCTCTCTCTCTCTCTCTCTCTCTGTAAATACATAAAATCTATAGACAGGAAAAAAATCCACCCGATAATGGGTATGGAAGTCATGGGTATAATGGAGCACATATTCCTAACGCTGCTTCATGTTTCACTTGAAAGATGATCCAAGGAATTCATCCTGGTCATGGATCTGAGTCTAATTCTAATTTGTCTTTTCACTGGAGGTCATGGGTCTAATGCTAAATCTGCTAATTTGGTTCGTCAGTCGAATGGAATCAGTATAACTAACACTAATGGGAAGCATATGATCTCTAATGGGCGCATTGCCCCCAGGCGCTGTAGACCTCCGATCCTAAGAAATTAAAGGTTGATATGTGTCACACAACTCCCAGAGAAAGTGAAGTAATTGGGTCCCAATGGTAAATTAGAGGTTAAATATAACCAGGGATATGGAATTGTTAAAACTGAGTACACCTTGAATTGTTAAAACTGAATTCACTGGACAGTAGAGCACGTAATCACTGGAAAATCGCATTAATAAAAAAGTCAGATGCTGATGCATGGTCTTGTGTTTTCGTAAACTAATTTTTATAGGCAATGACCTGTGAAGCTGTCAAAATAAAGTTCAATACCAGATACAAGGTCATCTTTTTCGAAATTTGAGATTCAGACTTGTTGTATGCTCATAAGCAGCTTGGATAGCATCATTGGCCTCAGCAACCAATGCATGACGACCTCCTGTAAAATATCAAAGGAAATTTTTCAATGAAAAGGTTGACGGCTACTCCAGATTCCGCAGCAGAAAATGGAAAGACCAAGCATTCACAACATAGTGCTAATATGAAGGCTTTAAATACTGGGAGTCTATATAGCTCTTGTTAATGGCTTAAAACTGATTTACCATCCTAATTTCACCATCATCTTTGCACTTCTTTTGGTATAATTAGACCTTATAGTTCACAAAACTAAAAGATAAGCATTCCAGATTCTAATTACTAGTCCTTTAGATTATTTATATAAGATTATAGTTACTGGTTGAATCTTCTCCAGCAGAATCATCTGCACATTAGTCATACAAAGAAGGCAACTTTCAAGGTTTATACACCATTCAACTGCTTGTCAAAAAAGAATTTGATTATACGTACTTTTTTACATTCCCATTAATCCATTAAGAGATTCCCAGGATAACTTACAAAAGTTGAGCTATGACTTGTCAGACTTTAAATTGATAACATAATATGTTTGATAATGATTAACACAATTTTTATTGAAATATAGCATGTAGAGACCCAATCTTAACATCTCAGTATCTCAGAACTTTAATCACTCACATTTTACTTGAAGTGTGAATTGCCATCAGATACCTATAGAAAGTCCAGATATACTCTTCTTACAGACTGGGACAGGACCACCCCAGACTCTGTATGGCATCAGTATGATTATTCTGAAGAGCTTGGAGTTTGTATTGCTCCTCTAATTAAACTTGATGGATTCAAAACGGTATATCAGAGGAACATATATAAGAATGCTTTTCACACCAGGTGCCATCTTGTGCACTAAAAGGAATTACTTGTAAAATTCTGTATGCATGTGACACACCAATGGTTTGATGGAAACTCTGTTCTAAGTCCAAATAATTGCTGTTATACTTTATTTCTTTATTCGCGTAGACGAGAGAGTTGATTTAGGGAGATAAGACATGGAAATCATATCCTCATCTTGTTATCGGTATTCTCTGATTGCACCGGGTCATGGAATGTCGTTTGGCCAATTTATCAGAGCTCCAAGACAAATAAGATGTTTAAGTGAACGTGGTACAGTATTGTATTTGGCACATTCAAACACTAGAATATATTATCGAAAATTAGCCAAGAACCTTCGTTATCCGAGACGGACAAAGCTGCTACCAGATCTTGGTGTGAACACATTCTTAAGGAAGAAAACAAGTTCAGTGAATGAAGAACCTGCTAATAGTGAGAATCCAATGGCTGAACGTCTTGCGTTTGATTTTGTTGAGGGGTCTGCAACCTGTGATTACGATGATGTTGCTGAATACGATGGAGATAAGCCAGCTGTGAAAAGACTTCTTTACCCCTGGCTGATTAACGACGTTAGGCACAGATAGACGGCAGTACACTAAGTTTAAGTAATTAGTTTTTTCAGTATTGCACGTGGTATATTTGAAACCATGGTATTTCAAGTGATGTCTTGGCCAAAGTCCAGGTACACAAAGTGCACTTTGCTCTGGTATTTTTGTTAAAATGTGTTGTCTATAAAATTTGGAACCAACAAAAGAACGACTTGGGAGAAACATGTTCAATGAAAGAACGATTTACTAGGAGAAGCGAACGGTTCACTGCAAGAAATATATTTTGTTGGAATGTAATATTGATGTGATGCTTTTTATTTATACATTTTAAAATATAAATCGATATTGAAAATTTGAGAAAAATAAATAATGATGATAAATATAATAATACGAAAGATAATGTTACGAATTCAGACTTCTCATATTACTTATATAGTATTTTTATTTTTTGTTCTTTAAATAATTTTAAATAAAAATTTAATTATTTATTATTTAAAAATCTAAAAAATATTATAAAATTGCAGAGAAACGCGAATTAATTAACTAACTAATTAACTAATACTCCATCCGTCCCTCTCATTTTTTTACACTTTTCTTTTTGGGACATCCCACCAATTCTTTACATTACTAAAAATAGTAACTTTTACAATAAAATACATACAATACTTTACACTCCACTTTTTACAATATTACATACAATACTTCACTCCACTTTTTCAATACTTTACACTATTACACCCACTATTTCACTTATTTTATCAATAAAATTACTATTACATTCACTACTTCATTCATTTTAACAATATTATATCCACTATCTTTGGTCTCCATATAAAAATTTTACATGAACGGAGGGAGTCTAATCGACTTTTGTCAGAAAGAACATAAAACAACGTCATCAAGTACTGTAATATGTATGGTACATTTACAGATTTACTTCATATTTTTGTTTTCAAATGAAAATATGTAGTTCTAGACTTTCCCTTCTAGAAAATTTGTGAACGTAATTATTTTTATATATTTTGAAATACAGGCAGATATTTGACAAAAAAATTGTTTTTATAATCTTTTTTTTATATTTATAATGGAATCATTATCAAAAGGCACATGATTGATAGGTAAATAATAATACAAGACATAATTTAGGACACTCTCACACTTGTGAATATGTATCTAATGAATCATAAAATTTAATCGAATATACATTTAGCTGAATGGTCATAATGGTGAATTGAAATTCATGATTAGTAGATTCCTTAGGTTTGATCCTCATCTACATCATACCATTTTTTAGTTGACTTGACATTTAGGAACATTTTTGTGAAATTAAATGGATTTAAATGTGACATGTTGTATATAGAAATCAAATATTCATCAAAAAGTTAGTTCCTGGTGTCAAGACTCTTTTCTCTCTAACCTATGAGAGTCGACTCCCCTAGGTCACCATAGCCTCAGCCCCTTTTCTCCATCTACAGCTTCGTATCCCCCATTAAACCATCATATAGTCCTCCTCTCAATCATCTATTAATCCCCCCTTTTTTGTTTTTGTTCCA
Source organism: Kitagawia praeruptora (assembly GCA_037693485.1). Classification (NCBI taxonomy): domain Eukaryota; kingdom Viridiplantae; phylum Streptophyta; class Magnoliopsida; order Apiales; family Apiaceae; genus Kitagawia; species Kitagawia praeruptora. The sequence goes on along the minus strand of CM075348.1, from coordinate 48,186,989 downwards.
GTCTTTTTCAATAAAAATCGAATCAAAGCCAATCATCTAGAATTTATTTTTTAGATCTATCTTGGTTTTGAGTCCGACTCCGCAAATAAAAATACCTTTAGATTCAATTTCTCCTCCTTAACATCATACCATAATTTGGTGTCATTCTAAGATCATTGAATTTTTGGTTTTTAGTCTCGCCTTTTGGCATTAGTCTCGCCTTTTGGCGTGTGTCTGGATTGTTACCCTTTTTATTGTGATGTTAAGGTATGTTTTTTTTATGTTGGCATGTGTTTTGTTCCTGGCTATTTTGAAAATGATTTATGTGGTTTTGTGGGAGATCTATAATTCGTGTATTGGATTTGGGCTGGTGTCGGATATTGCAAGAACTTACTTTTCACAACTAAAATTTGTTCATTTTATGAGATCTTTCACCTTCGACATGTCTATAGCTGGTTTTCGGCATGTAGATAGCTGGGGTGTTTCTGAACATTGGACTATAGGTGGTGCGTATGTGAAGGTCATTTGTGATATTACTGGTTCTAGGATTGGTGCAGGTTTGATTGATCGGGAAGCCATTTCAATCTTTTTTAATTCAAAAAATTTCGAAATTCATGATGTTAAACAGTCTGAAAACATAAGCGGCTATTTGTTTAGCTCGTTTATTTGTTTCCATTCAGGTTGTAGTGTCAGTTCAGGGGTTTGTCCTGGCTGTGATTTTTGTTTTTGCATGTCTCTTCCAGATCGAATTTTCGATGGGAATTATGTTTTCATTGGAGTTAAGTCTGTAATTTTGGTTGATGCAAGTTAATAAAATTCCTTGTTTGTCAAAAAAAAAAAAGTGACATGTTGTGATATTATATATGAGAAAAAGGACCCTGATACATACAAAATAATTTTAAATTTTACTGGGCCCGCAGGGATAAATAAAATTTTTTGAATTTACTAAAACGCCCACCCCATTTTTACATATAAAAAAGATAGATATCTCAGAGAACTTAACTGACATATATCTGAGACTCACTAATCTCATCTCATTATATATACTAGCTTATAGCCCGTGCAAAGCACGAATTACTTTTAAATACTTTTAAAATTATATGATTAAATAAAATAGAATTGTTGAGTATTGAATACAGTAAAAGAATACAAAGGGGGGGTGAATGGATTCTTGAACTTTTGCTTGTTCTTGAATCTTTGTAGCACAAAATTTGTTTGTGTGTGTAGATTTACTAGTGCGGATAATGAACAACACAAGACACGATATCACTTTAATCTAATATTTTATTAGATAAAGATTTGCTACAATCTGTTAATACAAATGGTAGTATTCTCTGCTTCATTTTTCTTAGAGAGATATGCTCTTACAGCGTGTATGAAAAACTTCCCCAACTAAAGAAGTGAGATTGTATTCTTACAGAACATGAATAGAACTCACTTACTACAAATAAGGTTACAGGATAAATTACTTTTTTGTATGTCTATCCTTTTTTAGTAAACATCCAAATGGCTACAGATTTGACTTTGCAAAGCTCTGTTCAGATCCACTTCTTTAGCTCTTTGTCTCTTCTACATCTCTCCAAGCTTCTTTATAGGCTTTCCAGAGCACGTTACAGATTATGGTCCATAAAGTGCATTGGCTTGTTGCAGGTTTCTGACTTGTACAATTTCTCCAGTATTTTGTCTCCAAGAATGTATTCGAGAAGTGGCTAAGTGATTGATTCGAGAACTAGGATTAGATAACTCTGAGTTCTCAAATACTGTATGATTGACATATCGAATCACTTCTCGAATAACACTTTTCTCCAGGGTTCCTTGAGTTGTCGAATAGAACACTTGACTTGTCGAATCCCTGAGATGTCGAATAGCTTTTTGAGTCCTTGAGATATCGAATGGAACTTTGACTTGTTGACTCTTTGAGAACTCGAATACCACTTTGACTTGTTGACTTCTTGAGTTCTCGAATAGAGTATTAGACATGTCGAATCTCTGAGATATCGAATAGTTCATTCAGAGATATCGAACAGTGTCTTCTCAGATATCGAATCTTTGACTTCTCGAATGCTAGACTTCTCGAATAGACAAATGTACTTCTCGAATTGGTACTTAGGCAAATTTCTCATTTCTTCAAATCCCAACTGTGATTATTTGATAGTCTTTATCTCCTTGCTTGAGGCATGAACCTTGGAACTTCTTTCAAGCATTATTCTTGACTTTATAAGTACAGTTACACAACTATGATTTGATGCCTATTACAAGTACAAAACAAATAGAAACTCTACAACTAGAGGTTCCCTCAGTTAAGAGGTCATGTAGATAATGCATAACATTACATATACTTAGGCTTGTTATATTATGAATACATGCATGTCTCTGTGACTAACAATCTCCCCCAAATTGTGAGTAAGACCCTTAGTCACAATTTCATGCCTGATAACAATCCTAACATACATAAAGGTAAAATTTGAAAAGTACATGTATGAAAATTTGATTGAGAACATGAATAGAATTATAAGTTGAGTAATCTAACACAATATGGTGAAATACTAGCCATTCTCATTTGATTCCATCTCCATTGCTTTGGCTTGTAGATCATCATATGCTTTCTGTTTCCTTTCTTTCTCCTTTCTTGCATCTCATCCATGGCCCTAATGATTTCTGCCATAGCATCCAGTTCTTCAAGCAGAATTGAGTTTTTGAAATCTTCAAGTACTGGTTTTAGAATGTTGGAAGGATAGTGACTGAGTAGGTTCATTCTTATATTGACATTATCTCCATTTCTTCTCCTATACTTCACCACATAGGGATTGAATTGAACTCTACACAATCCTTTTGCCCTTAGCTTTTCTGCTTCAGCTTCTAGTCTATCAATTTCCTTCTCCCTTTCTAGCCATTTCTCAAGACACCCCTTTCTTATTTCTTCAGCATGCTCTTCATCTTCACAAAGTCAATCAACTCCAGCTTCCATACTCTCTCCACTTTGTCTTCAGAATCCAATAGTGCAATGATTCTTTCTATCTCATATAACTTGCCCCAATTTTGACAACCCCTTGTTTGAATTTCCTCTGTCTCCCATCAGTGTACTTGATCTCAAGGCAGTCATTCACAATTGCAGTAGAGTAGATTCTTTGAGCTCTTAGAAATTGCAGTTGTTATTCATCAAAATCTTCATCCAGTTGTTGGGGTTTCAATCCTGGAATGATTGTTAGGGCCCTTGACTTAGATGGCTTCACTCTCCTAGCAGCATGCTTGAATTTAAACCTTTTTACTTGATTGCTTGGCTGAAACTTATGACCTTTGCTTGTAGACCATTGTAGTACTCCATTAGTGGTTTGCTTTTGGAAACATACACCTGGTTTCTTGATTTGAATCTTCTTCTCTTCTTGAGGTGGCAAAACAGTTGCAGAAGCCATTGATTCAGATTTTGGTAGGTCATTACTAACAGCATTCACCCTAGACTTAGAGTCTTGTGTTGTGGTGAGTTTACTTCTAGTAATTCCTAGGGCTTGCTGTTTTCCATTCTTCCTCTCAAAGACTTTACCTTGGTCATCACCATCTTTCTTGTCTTTGTTATCCCTCTTCTTCTTCTTGTCTTCATCACCCTTATCACTCCTGTGATGTCTTCTCCTCCCATCACTTTTGTCTTCATCTTTATCATCCTTATTCCTCCTAGACTGGGCCATTTATGGAATTACACCAGTTGCAATGAAAGATCTGAGAATGTGCAGTGCTTCTATTTCTTCAGCATTTCTGAATTCATCCTTCTTCTGTAGTAGATCAATGATAGCAATAATAAGTCTGTGATTTTGAGGAGTGAGATCATTGGGAATGACCAATTGTTTAATGTCTTAAATTTTGGTGCCAGATTGATAGATGATTGTCCATGGCTTCTTAATCACTTCTGGCAGCCTTGAAGGTTGGCCATTCCTCAAGTCATCATACAGACTTTTATTGTTCTCATTTCTCTTCTCAATAAGCTCAATTAGTGCATCTATCTCTGAGTGTTTTATGGCTTGTAGAGTCATGTAGGTTAGATGCCATATCTTGGACTTTGACACCATCATTATCTCCTTGATCCATAATCCATCTATCTTCCTGAGTATCACATTGAGATAGTCAATCTGATCCTTCAAGATCCTCAGATATAATTGAGTGTCATCAGCCTGTTCTCTTGAGACTTTTAGAAACTCCAAGAATGCATCATCATGGTAGACATTAGAATTTGCAATTTCATGTAGCTTGGCCTCAGTAACCACCTTTACTTCAACAGGCTTGGCACTTTCAGATTTGGAGGATGGAGGTTTATCAGATGGCATACTCCCTGCAACCAATGTAGTTGTGATAGATTGCTTCTAACCACTAGGAGTAATGACATGCACAGTTGGTAGAGTAACCATTGGCAGAGAAGATGGAGGTTCATCAACCTTGGATTTCTCTTTTCCTGGAACATGGGTTGTAGATTTTGAAGTCATTTGATGACCACCCTCATTTATCATGATGCCTTTTTCCTGAGGTTTCTCCCCCTTAGGTTTTGAGTTCCTTAATGTCCTCTTGTCCCCCTTAGGCTTGTTGTCATGCACAAAGGTTGTAGTAGTGACCTTTGGGGTGAATGGATTCTTGAACTTTTACTTATTCTTGAATCTTTGTAGCACAATATGTGTTTGTGTGTGTAGATTTACTAGTGTGGATAATGAACAACACAAAACACGATATCACTTTAATCTAATATTTTATTAGATAAAGATTTGCTACAATCTGTGAATCCAAATGGTAGTATTCTCAGCTTCATTTTTCTCAGAGAGATATGCTCTTACAGCGTGTATGAAAAACTTCTCCAACTAAAGAAGTGAGATTGTATTCTTATAGAACATGAATACAACTCACTTACTACAAATAAGGTTACAGGATAAATTACTTTCTTGTATGTCTATCCTTTTTGAGTAAACATCCAAACGACTACAGATTTGACTTTGCAAAGCTCTGTTCAGATCCACTTCTTTAGCTCTGTGTCTCTTCTACATCTCTCCAAGCTTCTTTGTAGGCTTTCCAGAGCACGTTACAGATTGTGGTCCATAAAGTGCATTGGCTTGTTGCAGGTTTCTGACTTGTACAATTTCTCCAGTATTTTGTCTCCAAGAATGTATTCGAGAAGTGGCTAAGTGATTGATTCGAGAACTAGGATTAGATAACTCTGAGTTCTCGAATACTGTATGATTGACATATCGAATCACTTCTCGAATAACACTTTTCTCCAGGGTTCCTTGAGTTGTCGAATAGAACACTTGACTTGTCGAATCCCTGAGATGTCGAATAGCTTTCTGAGTCCTTGAGATATCGAATGGAACTTTGACTTGTTGACTCTTTGAGAACTCGAATACCACTTTGACTTGTTGACTTCTTGAGTTCTCGAATATAGTATTAGACATGTCGAATCTCTGAGATATCGAATGAGATATTGAATAGTTCATTCAGAGATATTGAACAGTGTCTTCTCAGATATCGAATCTCTTACTTCTCGAACGCTAGACTTCTCAAATAGACAAATGTACTTCTCGAATTGGTACTTAGGCAAATTTCTCATTTCTTCAAATCCTAACTGTGATTATTTGACAGTCTTTATCTCCTTGCTTGAGGCATGAACCTTGGAACTTCTTTCAAGCATTATTCTTGACTTTATAAGTACAGTTACACAACTAGGATTTGATGCCTATTACAAATACAAAACAAATAGAAACTCTACAACTAGAGGTTCCCTAAGTTAAGAGGTCATGTAGATAATGCATAACATTACACATACTTAGGCTTGTTATATTATGAGTACATGCATGTCTATGTGACTAACAAGAATTTAATAATTTATTATGGATATAATTTAACTTTGTAATATTTATTAATAAAATTATTAGTAATAATACTAGCTATTTAAAAAATGATATGTATTGATTGGAGCTAATAATATAAAATCTTAATGCAAATTTGTTGTTGACGGGATTCGAACCTTGGATCTTTTAGAAGAGGGATTTAAAAATAGAATATTCCATATTAGTAGATCTAACGGCCATTATCTATTTACTAAATATTTAACGGTCACTATTCTTTTAGATGGTTGAACCAAATTGAACCAAACAACCAAATTATATCCCTGTTTGCTTATTATATAATAGCTTTAAATATACATCACGATGTACAAAATATTTCTTGAATTACTATAAATGCATATGTGCTTACCAAAAATGGGAAAAGTGCAATTTTGACATAATTTGGATTGAAATGCTCAAAAGCACGTAAAAGTTAAAATCAAAAAAATCTTTTAAAGCACTACAAATGAAATGTAACGATTTTTTGCTTTTATAGTGTATCCGTAAACACTGACTTCAAGTTATTGGGCTACTGGTACTGGGCTTTGTTGGACTCTTTTTTGTTTGTATGTGCGTATATGTTTTTTTTTCTTTTTAAATTCTTTTTTAATAGTGGGATAATCAAAAAAAGGATAACCAAAAAGAGTTTTGACATAATTTGGATTAAAACTAGCTTTGTAGCCCGTGCCAGGCACGGGCATGCTCTAGATTACAATTATTTATTGTTCATATCTTCGCAGCAATTGTTGTGAGTAAATAGAATTTATGCAATACCCGATCGTGACATGCAAATGATAATTCTGGTTAAATTAAATCTGTTTATATTTTACGCTATATTTTGTTTTGTTAAAGCAAACTTGAACGATATGTAATAAATTGGTCAATGTTAAGATCAAAACCGTACTTCGAAATATAAATATATAGAGTTAACATGGATGAATACATAGATACATACAAGTATTAATTACATAATAATAAATGCATATTAGTTCATATCAGTTATTATTATGTAATAAATATGTTAGTGTTCCAATACCCAAATAGCCCCCGGAAATATAACATAGATATAATTAGTAGGGGGTAAATATAAATGTATAAATTTGCTCATGGAACCCCCCCCCCCATTTGCTCTATTATATATATATATAGGCAAAGTATCAAATAGAAACCAACTCTTAAATAGAAACTAGAAACTAACACTAAATAAATTATATTTCATCTATTCTAAGGTTCCCGCCAAGGGTACCTTCACAAAAAATGCTTAAAATAATTGGCTCTATCCAACAAAAAAAAATCTTGTCGTGGAAATGCGAAGCATTTAAGACAGTAAACGGATGAGTTAGGTAGTCATGAGGGCCGAAGGCTCTCGACACACCCGTCAATCGTCTATTGCCTTTACCATTGATTGTCATTCCTTACAACTTTAGAATGATAAAGGCGCGAAGCGCCGTACAAGAAGGTGCGAAGCACCGTTAACCAGTGAAATCCACTGCCACGTCATCACGTTAACATTGATTTTTTATTTTTTTTTGTTGGATAGAGCCAAGTATTTTAAACGTTTTTTGTATTGGTGTACCCCTAGTTTGGTCATTAGATTAGCTTGAAATGTTAGATTATGGTTTAGTTTCTAGTTTCTATTTTAATTTGGTTTCTATTGGAGTAGGACTCTATATATATATATATATAGGCAAAGTATCAAATAGAAACCAACTCTTAAATAGAAACTAGAAACTAACACTAAATAAATTATATTTCATCTATTCTAAGGTTCCCGCCAAGGGTACCTTCACAAAAAATGCTTAAAATAATTGGCTCTATCCAAAAAAAAAAAAATCTTGCCGTGGAAATGCGAAGCATTTAAGACAGTAAACGGATGAGTTAGGTAGTCATGAGGGCCGAAGGCTCTCGACACACCCGTCAATCGTCTATTGCCTTTACTATTGATTGTCATTCCTTACAACTTTAGAATGATAAAGGCGCGAAGCGCCGTACAAGAAGGTGCGAAGCACCGTTAACTAGTGAAATCCACTGCCACGCCATCACGTGAACAGTGATTTTTTTTTTGTTGGATAGAGCCAAGTATTTTAAACGTTTTTTGTATTGGTGTACCCCTAGTTTGGTCATTAGATTAGCTTGAAATGTTAGATTATGGTTTAGTTTCTAGTTTCTATTTTAATTTGGTTTCTATTGGAGTAGGACTCTATATATATATATATATATATATGTGTGTGTGTGTGTGTGTGTGTGTGTGTGTGTGTGTGTGTGTGTTTGTTTGTGTGTGTGTGTGTTTGTTATATTGTTTTGTGCGTTTACGTATTAAAGATATGATTGATGAGTTTTACGATAGTTAATGTTAATACAAGTTTGTATTATATACACTTACATATACGCATGAAGGTTCTTTTTTTTGTATTGTGATATTTCTTTATAATATTTAATTCGTAAATAATTACAGTAGATCTAAAATGATTAATAAGATATGATATATGTTAGTGAATATTATAGTACATTATTACATATCCAAAAAAAATTATATATGTATGTATTTATGTTTGTACATGTGTATGTATGTATGTATAAATATGCATATTAATTATACAATAATTAATAGATTACAAATAATGAAATATTAATAGATTATACAACATAAATGTATGTATGTATGTATGTATGTATGTTTGCTATATAGTATGTATGTATGTATGTATATAATATTATAGTATATTATTATATATCTACAAAATTTTATATATGTATGTATTTATGTTTGTACATGTGTATGTATGAATAAATATGCATAATAATTATACAACAACTAATAGATTACAAATAATGAAATATTAATAGATTGTACAACATAAATGTATGTATATATTGTATGTATGTATGTATGTATGTATGTATGCATATAATTAATAATTATGTATGTATGTATGTATGTACGTATGCATGTATAATTAATAATTATACATTAATATATAATTATCTACAAATATACATTATAATTAATAATTATACATTTTCTGAGGTAAGCCAACTGAGATTTATCTACAAATTAATATATATTAACAAAAATATATAGTATGTATGCATGTATGCATGTATATAATATTATTATATATTATTATATATCCACAAAAATTTAGATATTTATGTATTTATGTTTGTACATGTGTATGTATGTATAAATATGCATATTAATTATACAACAACTAATAGATTACAAATAATGAAATATTAATAGATTATACAACATAAATGTATGTATGTATGTATGTATGTATGTATGCATGCATGTTTGTATGTATGTATGCATGTTATATAGTATTATGTATGTATGTATGTATATAATATTATAGTATATTATTATATATCTATAGAAATTTTTATATGTATGTATTTATGTTTGTACATGTGTATGTATGTATAAATATGCATATTAATTATACAACAATTATTAGATTACAAATAATGAAATATTAATAGATTTTATAACATAAATGTATGTATGTACGTATGCATGTATAATTAATAATTATGTAAGTATGTATGGATGTATATGTATGTAAGTATGTAAGTATGTATGTATGTGTATGTACGTATGCATGTATAATTATTTATTTATGTATGTATGTATGTATGTATGTATGTATGTATGTATGTGTGTGTGTATGTATGTATGTATATGTGTATGTATGTATGTATATGTGTATGTATAATTATTGGGATTATACATTATACAAATATTTGTGTATGTTGCTAATGATTTTTAATATTAACTCAAATGCTCACACAACTCAACTGGTTATGGTGTTGCATTTAGTTATGCAAAGTCATGGGTTCAAACTCTTTGAATAGCATTATTTTACAAATATTTAGAGTTAGGTTTGGAGTGAGGTTCGGAGGGACCGAGCCTAAGAATTAATTTGCTCAGGGAAACCCCTTGTTGGTGTATTAGATATATAATAGAATAATAGATAGATAATAGATAATAGATAATAGATGCTCAAAAGCACGTAAAAGTTGAAAACAAAAAAATCTTTTAAAGCACTACAAATTAATGAAATGTAACGATTTTTTGCTTTTATAGTCTATCCGTAAACACCGACTTCAAGTTATTGGGCTACTGGTACTGGGCTTTGTTGGACTCTTTTTTGTTTGTACGTGCGTATATGTTTTGTTTTTTACTTTTTAAATTCTTTTTTAATAGTGGGATAACCAAAAAGAGGGGATAACCAAACTACAAATTATACCCCTTTTGCTTATTATAGTATATATATATAGAGAGAGTCCCCTTCTAGAGAGGACCTCCTTATATGGAGAATATGAGAGAACAATGTATTTTTTCTGATTCTATAGTAGAACCAAATTTTTTTTATTTTTTAAAAAAAAAAATTTTTCCTGGGTAAAAAAATTTTAAAAAAAAAAATTCTGACATGCCACGCCAGCACTGATGATGTCACTGCTGACGTGGCAGTGACACGTCAGCAGTGACGTCAGCAGTGCTGACGTGGCACTGCCACGTTAGCAGACAAATTTTTAATTTTTTTTATTAAAAAAATATTTTTTAAATTTTTTTTTAAAAAAATAAAATAAATGTTTGGTTCTATCATAGAATCATCAAATTGGTCTTTTTTTTATAGAACCAAAAAATAAAACTTTGATTCTACTATAGAATCATTTAAAATTAGTAGTTCTCTCATATTCTCCATATAAGGAGGTCCTCTCTAGAATAATGGCATATATATATATATATATATATATATATATATATATACTACCTTAAAACCCGTGCGATGCACAGAATTTTTTTAATATTATATTAAATTTTTTATTATTTTTTTTTAAATACGAATTTTGGAGGCTTAAATATTTAAATGAGATGATGATCATAATTATATAAACGTTATCTGTGATATTTCTAGAAAAGGAATGATTTTAGTTTAAAAATATGGAAAATGTGATAGGTTTTAGTTGAAAAGGTAATAAGTTTTTTATTAGTAATTATAAAATTATTATTTTGTTTTATTAAATAAAATGTCCGTGATATAATTTGAAAAGGAGAGGATTTAGTTAGAGAAAATTAAAAAGGTAATATATTTTAGGTGAAAAGGGTAATTGATTAGTTTATAGTAATTATAATTTAATTATGTTATTTTACAAAATAAAATTGCTCGTAATGTTTTTAGAATAGGAGAAATTAATGTTGCCCGTGATATTTCTAAAGATGAATTTGAGTTAGATAATATAGGAACAAGGTGATACGTTTTAGCTAAAAAGGATAATCGGTTAATATTAGTATTATAATATTATTATTTAATTTTATTAAATAGAACCGTCCGTGATATAATTGGAAAAAGATAGATTTTAGTTTGAAAAAATAGAAAAAGATAACGTGAAAATTAAAAGGTGACATACTTTAGGTGAAAAAGGTAATTGATTAGTTTATAGTAATTATAATTTAACTGTTATTTTACTAAATAAAATTGCTGGTAATATTTTTAGAAAATGAGAAATTAATGTTACCCATGATATTTCTAAAAAAATGAATTTAATTAGAAAAAATAAAAAAGATGATACGTTTTTAGCTGAAAAGGTAATCGATTAATTAATAGCATTATAATATTATGATTTTATCTTTATTAAATAGAATCGCCCATGATATAATTTGAAAATTAGAGGTTTAGTTAGAAAAAATAAAAAAAAGGTAACTTGTTTTGGTTGAGAAAGGTAACCCGTGATATAATTGAAAAAAAAAATTAGTTAGAGAAAAGAGAAAAAATAAAAAATTAATTTATCAGTTAACAGTAATTATAATTTATTTTTTAATTAGATAAAATATAAAAGATATTATATTTTACCTGAAAAAAGAAACTGCTTAGTTATTAAAAAAAAAAGAAACATGTTTAACCTGAAAAAGTAGATTGATTAGTAAAGTAAAAATTTTAGTTAAATAAAATATAAAAGAAGATTTTTAAAAGGTAACCCGTGATATAATTAGAAAAAAAGATATTTTAGTTAGAGAAAAGATAATTTGAATGAAAAATTAATTTATTAGTTAATAGTAATTATAATATGATTTTTGGTTAGATAAAATATAAAAGATATTATATTTTACCTGAAAAAGGAAACTGCTTAGTTATTAAAAAGAAAAGAAAAGGTAACATGTTTAACCTGAAAAAAAAATTGATTAGTAAAGCAAAAATTTTAGTTAGATAAAATATATAAAAAGATTTTATCTGTAATTAAGTAAGGGTAGATAAGTAAAATCAATAGGTACCAACCAACCGACCAAACTTTTAATGTTTCGGCTTTTATATAATAGTATAGATATAGATATAAGGCCATTGTTCCATGGAGAACCATCTTACATGGAGAACCGTGGAGAACCACTTAAAATGCATTAAAATTGTCCTTTATATAATGGCCCCGCAGGGGCACCTTCACAAAAAATCTTATAATTCTACCCTCTATCTATTTATAAAAAAAATTACAAAAAATAATTTTAATTTTTTTAAAAAAATGATGACGTGGCAGCATTTTTTTTTTTTGATGAATGGATAGAGGATAAAATTATAAGACTTTTTTTGCAAAAGGGCTCCGCTAGGGGCCTTATATAAAGGGCAATTTTAATGCATTTTAAGTGGTTCTACACCTAGCAATTAAGAGCATTTCTAACAGCTGTACCAAATGAGAGTCGACTAAAAGTTTTGCTGTCGCCCCCCCACCTTTCTCCATCCCTCCATCCTCCCTCTCCACCCACCTCCCCTTCCTCCACCTCCCCCTTCCTCTTCCCCCAGCCATTTTTCTCCCCTTTCCCCATCAATACATTCTCTGATCCTCCCCCAATTTTCTCCCCTTTTTCCAGTTCTTTAAATAAAAATTGAACCAAATCCAAAAATATAGAATTTAATTCTCAGATCTATCTTGGTTTTTAGTCCGATTCTGAAAATAAAAAATACCTTGAGATTCAAATTCTCCTTCTTAACATCTTACCAAAATTTGGTGTTATTCCGAGGACTTTGAATTTCGGTCTTCGTCTCGTCTTTTGGCGTGTGTTTCGTCTCTTTTTTTGGGGTGTGTTTGATTTATGTTGATTTGGTTTTTGGTTGTATGGGTTTTATTGTTGGTTACTTTGAAAATGATTTACGTGGTTTTGTGGGAGAGCTATAATGGGTGCATTGGTTTTGGACTGGTGTCGGATATTGCAAGAGCTTACTTTTCACAACTAATATTTGTTCATCTTTTGAGATCTATCCCTTTCGGCATGTCTATAGCTGGCTTTCGGCATGTAGATAGCTGGGGTGTTTCGGATCATTGGACTTTCGGCATGTCTATAGCTGATTTTCGGCATGTAGATAGCTGGGGTGTTTCTGAACATTGGGCTACAGGTGATGCGCACGTGAAGGTCATTTGCGATATTACTGGTTGATAAGTGGATTTTATATCCACTTGGAACATTCTATATCGGCTTAAATTGATTGTTTTGGACTCAAGTTTGTGTAGTTTTGATGTGTTTTGTGTAGTTGTGCAGGTTTCCAAGAATATCTAAGCTTTTGTCGTTTTTGGAGATTTAATTGATTAAAATTCGGATTTTCCGGGAAGGCTGCGCAGCTTATACTGTTTTGGCCATATCTGGAGTTCTAGAAGTCCGTTTTCAGTGATCTTACTGCCCACACGAAGCTTGAGAGATTTTCTACAACCTGGGATAGGAAACAAGTGCAAGAAACGTACTGATTAAAGTCGCGCACGTGTTCTTATTAAAGAAGGCTTGGAATTTACTGTTTTGCCCTTTTTCTAATTCTAATTGTATACTGGGCAGTTTTGGGTACCTTCTTTAAATCCTAATTGTAATAGAAGGAAATATCTTGCTGGGCAAGAATTGTAGAGCCTATATAAACACATCATACCATTTTAAATCATAACAATTGATAGCTTGTAATCGTATCAAGGTACTTTCGATTTTCAATTCTTCAATATTATGTTTTCATTCATTATCATTATCATTATTATTTTGTTTTCTTCTTTAATTATGTGTAACTAAATCTTTAATCTGAGGATTGGGTAGTATTCCTTGGTATTCATGTGTGTTTAATTATCTGTGATTTTCTTGCTTTGCTGATCTGTTATTGAGGGCTTAACACAATTAGAAGAGTAGCTAACTTTTGATTGTATTCTAGGGATTGTAATAACTTGGAAGAGGAGTTGCAATTTTAGTACATGATTTAACAGACATAACTCGAATATTTGATTGGAAGATTAATAGGAGAATTGTGAGACTTATAATTCTTGGAGCTTAATAGTTTATGATTGTCTTTGATTGTATCACGGAAGTGACAATTAGGGTATAGTTGTAGACATTATATTGTATCTTGGAAGAGAACATTATAACCTTAGAAGAATTGTTTTCAGCAGAGTAAGAACGTAGACATCACATAGATATTGAATGTGCATTGAAACCAAGTGAAGAACCCCAGTTCTTGGATTGTTTTCCTCATATATTTTATTCTCGATTGATAATTAGTTTAATTTTGTTTAGTTTAATTTAGTTTATAAACACACCAAACATTCTTCTACACTTCTAAATTGTGAGAGATAAAAACTTGAACTTGATATTACAATTCAGTCCTTCCCTGAGAACGAACACAAAAATACTACTAACAAATTGGCGCCGCTGCCGGGAAAGGCAGTATAGTTGAGTTTAGGTTAATTGTTTCTTATTGTTTAGATTTTAATTGGTTCCACAAGTTGTTTTGTTGGTGATTTTCAGGTGTATGCTACGTTCATCTTGCGTTAGAAAGTTGGAATTTGACCCTGAAATCGAGCGTACCTTGAGAAAGATAAGAAAAGAGAAAGCTAAGATGACGGACGCTGAGAATGTTAACGCAAATGTTAATGCAAATGTTAATGTTGATCAGACTTCTATTTGGGACCATGAGACACCTAATCCTGCCAATTGCATGTACAAAACTCCAGAGATTGGTGCAACCCAATTCAACATTAACCCGAGTTTAATTCAGATGATCAGCAATCAAGCTTTTGAAGGAGATATTGAATTAGAAGACCCACACAGACATCTAGAGCGTTTTGTGCAGATGTGTGGCTCATTCAGAATCAATGGTGTTACAAGTGATCAGATTCGTCTCCATATGTTTCCCTACTCTATTAAGGGAAGAGCTTTGGAATGGTTTCAGCAACTTCCAAACACTGCGGTTGCTACATGGGATAGTCTTTCTACTGCATTCTTGTCCAAATATTATCCTTCTGACAAGACGCAACAATTGAGGACTATGATTATGAGTTTCAAAGCACAACCGGGTGAAGGTCTATATCAGGCATGGGAGAGATTTAAGGCACTATTGAGGAAGTGTCCACATCACGGCTTGGAAGATTGGCAGATCATCAGTACTTTTTATGGGGCCATGAATGCAGATATTCGTTTGAGTTTGGATGTGGCTGCTGGTGGAAATTTCAAGAAGGCACCAACTACACAGGCTAAAGCACTCCTTGAGGAATTGGCATCTAATAACTATTCATGGGCACCTAGTGGGACGAGCTCAGCTAAAGCAGCACAAGACTCTGAGATGATCAACATGCTGGCTCAGAAGTTGGATACTCTAACTCAGGAGATGCGAGGACAAATAGCAAATGTGAAGGCTATTTCTTCACCTATGGAGGGGTATAATGATTATGGTGCTAATCAGAACTCTTATGTGCAACAATTTCCAGAAGAAGCATCTTTCATTCAGGGAAGACAGCCGTGGCCTGTTCAGAATAACTCCTATTACAATCCAAATCAAAGGCCAAACAACAATCTTTCTTACAGTAATAATCATGCGGCTAATCCTTCTTATGTATTTCCAAGGCAGAATCAACCTTCTGGTTTTAAGTCACGACCACCGTATCAAGCACAGCAGCAGTATCAACCTCCGCCAAAGAAAGAACCAGCTGATTGGGAGGTTGCACTAAATAAGATTATGCAAGGAACTTCTGGGGCATTGGCTAATATGGAATCAAGAATAGAGCAGATGGCATCATCTCAAAAGATGCTAGAAACATAGATTGGACAGATTGCCTCCAAGATGGGTGTTCGTGAGCAAGGATCACTTCCTAGTCAACCCGACCAGACTGGTAAAGAGCAATGCAAAGCAATTACTTTGAGGAGCGGGAAAGAGTTGCCCGAGGTTGAGGTTCTTGAGCCTAAAGAGAAGGATGCTGAAAAAGAAAGTGAGATAGTAGAGATCGATGCAGAAAAGTCAGAGAAAGTAGATGAAGAGAAGAAGGAAGAAGAACCAGAAAAGCCGTATGTTCCTCCACCACCTTATGTTCCTCCAATTCCTTTTCCACAGAGACTTCACAACAGGCAGTTAGAGAAGCAGTACGAGAAGTTCTTGACTATGTTCCGGCAGTTACATGTCAATATTCCTTTGGCTGAAGCTTTGAATCAAATGCCACTCTATGCTAAATTTCTTAAGGAGATGTTGACAAAGAAGAGGAAACTTGAGGATGCAGAAACCATTACTCTCAATGCTGAATGCAGTGCAGTCATCCAAAAGGCCATTCCTCAGAAATTGAAAGATCCGGGAAGCTTTTCTTTGCCTTGCACTATTGGGAAGATGGAGAATATGAAAGCCTTGTGTGATTTAGGGGCTAGTGTGAGTTTAATGCCATATTCAATTTGCAAACGACTTGGTCTTGGGGAGCTTAAAAAGACACGAATTTCACTTCAGTTAGCTGATCGTTCTGTTAAATATCCGTTGGGGGTCGTTGAAGATGTGGTTGTCAAAGTGGATAAATTTGTCATACCTTGTGATTTTGTGGTGTTAGAGATGGATGAAGATGTCGAGATACCAATTATCTTGGGAAGGCCATTCTTGGCTACTGCTGGCACTACAATTGATGTTAAAGCTGGAAAATTGACATTGAATGTTGGCGAGGACAAAGTGGAATTTGATCTGAACAAAGCAATGAAGATACCTCCTTTTGGAGCAACTTGTTTTACCATTGATATAGTGGATGATATCGTGCAGCTAGAAAATGAACACTTCATGGGAGCAGAAAGGGTATTAGATGAGGTAGTAGAAGAAGAAGCACTTGTTGTTCGAGACACAGAAGTTGAGATGGTTTTTACGCTTTCAGAGGCACCACAGGTGGAACTTAAACCTCTACCTGCTAATTTGAGGTATGCCTTTCTTGGTCCTAATGATACATATCCTGTGGTAGTTTCTGCCTTGCTTAGTGATGATGAACTGGAAAAATTATTACATGTTCTTCGGCAATATAAATCAGCTATTGGTTTGACAATTCAAGATATCAAGGGAATTAGCCCTGCTCTTTGCATGCATAGAATTGCCTTAGAAGATGATCATAAGCCTGTGATTGAGGGACAAAGAAGATTGAATCCGAATTTGCAAGAGGTGGTGAAGAAAGAAATCACTAAGTTGCTTGATGCTGGTATCATATATTCGGTTCCACACAGTAAGTGGGTTAGTCCTATTCATGTTGTGCCTAAGAAAGGTGGGATGACTGTTGTTCACAATGAGAAGAATGAATTAATTCCCACAAGAACAGTAACAGGTTGGAGAGTTTGCATTGATTATAGGAAGTTGAATATCGCTACTCGCAAAGATCACTTTCCCCTCCCATTCATTGATCAAATGCTCGAAAGGTTGGCGGGTAATGAGTATTACAACTTTCTGGATGGTTTCTCGGGCTACTTTCAGATTCCTATTGCACCCGAAGATCAAGAGAAGACTACCTTTACTTGTCCTTATGGTACTTTTGCTTATCGGAGGCTTCCTTTTGGTTTGTGTAATGGTCCTTCGACGTTTCAACGGCTCATGAACCACATATTCTCAGAATTTATAGGGAAAGACATGGAGGTCTTCATGGATGACTTCACAGTTTATGGTTCTTCCTTTGAATCATGTTTATCCAGTTTGTCGAAGGTGTTGCAGAGATGTACTGAAACTAATCTTGTTCTTAATTGGGAAAAATGTCACTTTATGGTGAAGGAGGGCATTGTGCTTGGGCATAAAATCTCTAATAAAGGCATTGAGGTCGATAGAGCAAAAATTGAAGTTATTGAAAAATTGCCACCACCTTCATCTGTGAAAGGAATTCGAAGCTTTCTTGGTCATGCTGGTTTTTATCGACGGTTCATCAAGGATTTCTCCAAGTTAGCTCGGCCTCTCTGTAATCTTCTTGAAAAGGATCGTGTTTTTGACTTTGATGAAAGTTGTCTTGTTGCGTTTAACAAGCTGAAGAAGGAACTTACTTCTGCACCTATAGTTACATCTCCTGATTGGAGCTTGCCTTTTGAGCTTATGTGTGATGCTAGTGACTATGCTGTGGGTGTTGTTCTTGGGCAAAAGAAGGATAAGCGTATGCATGTGATAGCTTATGCAAGCAAGACTCTTGATGATGCACAAATCAATTATTCAACTACGGAGAAAGAGCTACTTGCAGTGGTGTTTGCACTTGATAAATTTAGGTCTTATCTTGTTGGGTCTAAGGTGATTGTCTATTCAGATCATGCTGCGATTCGTTTCTTGATGACAAAGAAGGATGCCAAGCCTCGTCTAGTTCGTTGGATTCTCTTACTTCAGGAATTTGATCTTGAGATTCGAGATAAGAAGGGGTCCGAGAATTTGGTAGCTGATCACTTATCTAGGTTGGATCAAGGAGATGGAGAGGTAGGAGGTGAAAAACCTATCAATGATAAATTTTCGGAAGAGCAGCTTCTAGGTGTGTCCTTGTCTACACCATGGTATGCAGATTTTGTGAATTACATTGTGGGAGGAGTTGTGCCGGATAATCTCTCGTATAACCAAAAGAAGAAATTCTTTTATGATGTTAAGCACTACTATTGGGAGGAACCGATACTTTACAAGGAGTGTTCTGATGGAATGTTTCGTAGATGTGTGCCTCATGATGAAGTTCCTCATATTTTCAGGCATTGTTATTCTCTTGAATGTGGAGGCCATAACAGTAGTATGAAGACAGTGGCGAAGGTTTTGCAGTCAGGATTCTATTGGCCAACCATGCATCAGGATGCTAGAGACTTTGTGGCAAAGTGTGATAGATGTCAGCGAGTTGGAAATATTTCAAGGAGGAACGAGATGCCTTTACAATCTATTCTTGAGGTGGAGATTTTCGATGTGTGGGGGATGGACTTCATGGGTCCATTTCCATCTTCTTATGGGAACCAGTATATTTTGGTAGGAGTTGATTATGTCTCTAAATGGGTTGAAGCTATTGCATCTCCTACTAACGATGCTAGAGTGGTGAAGAAGTTCCTAAAGAAGCATGTGTTCACTCGATTTGGAGTGCCAAGGGCTATTATCAATGATGGAGGTGCACACTTTTGCAATAAACAGGTGGCTGATCTCTTGAAAAAGTATGGTGTGACACAAAAGGTGGCAACTCCTTATCATCCGCAAACAAGTGGACAAGTTGAGATTTCGAATCGTGAGCTGAAGTCAATTTTGGAGAAGACAGTGGCAATGTCGAGAAAGGATTGGTCAACAAAGCTTGATGATGCACTTTGGGCATATAGGACGGCGTTTAAAACACCTATTGGAATGTCTCCATATAGGTTGATCTTTGGGAAGCCATGTCATTTGCCGGTGGAACTTCAGCATAAGGCATTTTGGGCGACAAGAGAGTTGAATTTTAATCTTAAATCTGCGGGAGAGAAGCGTTTACTTCAACTTGGAGAGCTTGAGGAGATTAGGCTTCAATCTTATGAAAATGCTAGTATATACAAGGAGAAGACCAAATTGTGGCATGACAAGCACATTCAGAAGAAGGAATTTGAGGTTGGGCAACATGTTCTATTGTTTAATTCAAGACTCCGTTTATTTCCTGGAAAGCTTAGATCAAGATGGTCCGGACCTTTTGAGATTGTGAAGGTCTATCCTAATGGGGTTTGTGAGATTACTAGAGAAGGGTCAGATGTATTCAAGGTGAACGGGCAGAGACTTAAGCCATACCTGCTTGGAGAAACAGTGGAGCGAGGAATGAGCATTCTTCACCTCCAAGACCCTACTATGAGTTGAGGAAGTAACGTCAAGCTATTGACGTTAAAGAAGCGCTTCTTGGGAGGCAACCCAAGCATTTTTGTACCTTGGTATAGTATAGGATTTTTATTTCTTTCTTTAAAAAAAAAAAATAAAAAAAAAATATAGTCAGAACAGTGCAGCGCCAACAGCTTGACAAAGCTGTCAGCGCCACATGTAACGCAGGACCGAGCTGCGCCAACAGCCCCTCAGCGCAGTCAGCGCCCTGTAACGCTGGTTCGAAGCGCGCAACAGGCGCTTTAGCGCAGTCAGCGCCCTGTAACGCGGTATCAACCTGCGCAACCAGCCTTCCAGCGCTGTAAGCGCGGCCTTCTCCTGGAAAGTGCGATTTTTTGACCCTTTAACCCCAATTTTTTTTACTCATTCTATTCATTCTCATATCATATTTCTATTATATACCCATATCTTCAACCTATCATCTCCAATTCCTATCCTAACTTAAATTCAAATCCTAAACAACCCCAGATCCTATTCTATATCTAAATTCATCTCAATTTTTTTTACATCTCCTATATATACATAAACCTATACATACACAAAACCCATCTATATAAACCCCAAAAATTCTCAACTTTCATCCATTCAAAGTGCAAGGGGGGATTAAATTCGATTTTTCTTGGGAATAATTTAGCAATTTCACCTCTTGGATTCAATTGGGTAACATTCTATCCTATCTTTTATTTGAATTTGTGAATTTTGCAAATTAAGGTTCTTGGTGTGTAATTTGGGGGTTCTTTATTTGGTGAATTGTTTGGAGATTATTGTGCCTTGCTTGATATTTGTTGATTATGGCTCCTAAAAGGCAACGGTTAATGGGTAGTGGTAGTAGTGCTCCTCCATCTTTGAATGAGAATGATGTGGTGGGAGATGGAGTGGAGAGATTTGTGAATGAGGATGCTAAAGCGGAGTATGTACGGTTAGTGAAAAAGGGGGTTATTCAGGAGAGGCGGTTTGTTCCTCGTAATAATGAGGAGATTGTGGCGATGGTTAATGAGCGGGGTTGGAAGTTATTTTGCGAATTTGCTAATGAGGCTCCGTTGGATGTAATTAGGGAGTTTTATGCTAATGCTTCGATAGCAAGGAATAACTCCACGGTTGTTAGGGGTCAGAAGGTGGATTATTCGCCTCGTGCTATTCGTTCTTTGATTAGGCAACCGCCTAAACCTAGGGGTGCTACAGATTGGGGGAAAATGACGAGAGATGATGTTGATCTTAATGAGATTATTGATGAGCTATGTATTCCAGGTTCAGAGTGGAAGTGTAGAGCAGGTACCACCGAGAAGTGTACTTTCCCGGCTCAAGCATTGTCTAAGTTTGCACGGGCATGGTTCTATTTCATCAGTTCTAGTATCCTTCCATCATCCCATGTGTCCGAAGTTACAGTTGATAGAGCTATTCTACTATGGGGTATTCTCAAAGGTGAGTATGTTGACCTTGGGTACCGTATTAATAAGAATATTCTTCGGTTTTTGGGAAGCAATTCGTCAGCTAGTATTCCTTATGCTTCTATCATATGGTACTTGTGTGATGCATCGAAAGTAAATTGGTATGAAGGTGAGCCGGTGTATAAACCTCTGAGTGCTATTAATGATGTTTCTATAGACCGGATGGGGGAGTGGTCGGGCGGCATTCCTCATCCTAGGGGTCTCGGTTTTATAGTTGGTGGTGCTGGTGGTCAGGGAGCGGGCGCTCCACCACAGGTTTCTAGGGCACCGAGAGTGGCTATGGCGGGTTCTCGGCGGCGTATGGTGGATATGTCGGTATTTGATTCTTATTTTCGCCGAATGACTAGGCGAATGGATGCTATGCATGAGAGCAGTCGTCAGTATTCTGAGGATATGGGTGTGGCTTTGGAGGCGAAGTTTCAGTCACCTAGTACTCCGGTTCAGTGGCCTATATTTGGAGCTCGGACTCCGTATCCTCCACCTGATTCATCTGACGAGGATGATGAGGGTACTGCTAGCGAGGATGAGTAGGTATGTTCTGCTATCCCTTGTATTTACTTCCATTCAATGAGTGGGGGATTAGTAGTTGTATGTTGTATATATTGTTGTATTTTGTGTTCATATAGGATATCATGTTTGCATAGTAGTGATAGTTCATGCATGATTGTTCGTATTATCTACGTTTGTCTCATATAGGACATTTTGTTTTATTTTCGTATACCATGTGAGTTTTCATTTAGTTGCATTTTCATGGCATGCATATTTCATGATCCCTTAGGACGAGCTGATTCTGATTGATAGGTGGACGTTGATTTGGGTGTGATGATGATGAGTAGAGGGCTGATTTATAGTTTCTATGAAATTGACTTGCATGTTACGGGAACAAAATTTATTACACAGTCTCATTAGGGTGCTAGTATTTTTGTGTGTTCGTTCTCAAGGAAGGACTAAATTTAATACAAAGTTCAGGTTTCTTATCTCTTTTCGTCTAGAAGTGTGTGAGAAGAATTTTGGGTTTGTGTATTAACTAAATTAACCAAGAACTAATTATAAGCACTAAGAATTAATTTTAAACTGAGATTCAAATATATGGGAAAACAATCTAAGAACTCGGGTTCTTCACTTGGTCTCAATACATGCTCAATATTAATGTGATATCTGTGTTCCTACCTTGCTGAAAACAATTCTTCTAAAGTTATACTGCACCCTCCCAGGTTACAATATAGTGCCTACAGCTACACCCTAATTGTCACTCCCGTGATACAATCAAAGTATATCTATAAACTGTTAAGTGCCAAGAATTATATGTCTCACAATTCTCCTATTAATCTCCCGATCTAATATTCAAATTATGTCTGTTAAATCATGTACTAAGATTGCAACTTCTCTCCCAAGCTTATTACAATCCCTAGAATACAATCAAAGGTTCATGACTCCCCTAATTGTGTTAAGATCTCATTAACAGATCAGCAAAGCAGAAAATCACGTAATCAAACATGCATGAATACCAAGGAATACTACCCAATCCTCAGATTAGAGAATTAGTTACGCATATTTAATAAAGAAAACATAATAATAATGATAATGAATGAAAACATAATATTGAAGAAAGAATTGAAGATTGAAAGTACCTTGATACGATTAAAAGCTATGAATTGTTATGATTTACAATGGTAGGATGTGTTTATATAGGCTCTACATATCTTGCCTAGCAAGAAATTGCCTTCTATTACAATTAGGATTTAAAGAAGGTACCCAAAACTGCCCAGAATACAATTAGAATTAGAAAAAGGGCAAAACAGTAAATTCCCAGCCTTCTTTAACAAGATCACGTGCGCGACTTTATTCAGCACGTCCCTTGCATTTTTTTCCTTTCCCAGGTTGTAGAAAATCTCTCAAGCTTCGTGTGGGCAGTAAGATCGCTGGAAACGGACTTCTAGAACTCCAGATATGGCCAAAACAGTATATGCTGCGCAGCCTTCCCGGAAAATCCGAATTTTAATCAATTAAATCTCCAAAAACGACAAAAGCTTAGATATTCTTGCAAACCTGCACAACTACACAAAACACATCAAAACTACACAAACTTGAGTCCAAAACAATCAATTTAAGCCGATATAGAATGTTCCAAGTGGATATAAAATCCACTTATCAAACACTGGTTTCAAGCTTGGTGCATGTTTGATTGATCGGGAAGCCACTCTAATCTTTTTTAATCCGAAGAATTATTGTAAAATTCATGATGTAAAACAGTCTGCAAACATAAATGACTATTTGGTTAGCTCGTTTATTTGTTTCCTTTCAGATTGTAATGTCAGTCCAGGGTTTTGTCGTGGCTTTGTTTTGTTTGTTGCAAGTTAATACAATTCCTTGTTCGTAAAAAAAAAATAAAGTGGTTCTACACGGTTCTCCATGTAGGAGGGTTGGGACTATATATATATATATATATATATATATATATAGGGTCTTGCTCAGGTGAGAACCACCATTTATGGTGAGATATGAGATTTAATCTCATCCACTCATTTAAATACATTATATTCATCTCTTACCATTCATTTAATATTTTAACATTTTATATTTGGGATTTCATCATCTTCTTTCTAATTCAACCACCCACCACCACCGACAACCACCACCGGCGACCACCACCACCTCCGACAATCACCAGAAAATCACCACCGCCAAACCAAAAATCACCACCAGAAACAAAAAAATCACCACTCCAACCACCTGGAAAACAAAAAATCACCACCGGAAAATGAAAAATCACCACCGAAAAATGAAAAATGGAGCCCGAAAATCACCACAAATTCACCGTGCCAACTCCTTTACCAACCACCACGGCTTATCTTCATCTTCTCCGGCGAGCCACCGGCCGGAAAAATCACTGTTCGTCTCCCTCACTACACACACGCACAAACACACACTCACTATCTCCCTCTCTCTCATTTGCACCTTCTTCCTCTCCTCCCTCCTCCATTCGTTCACCACCGTCACCACCGTCTCATTTTTCTGGTATCTCACTGGCATACAAACACACACACACATATACACACTTAATCATACGGAATCACTCATGTCGACGCCCTCAATCTCTCTCACCCTCTTTTTCTCACATTCCTCCACTGTAGCGCCGCCCCCGACCTCCGCCACCGGCGACCCAACTGCCGTGGTGGTTCTCGGTGCTCTGGTCAACATCCAACCACAAAACTTATATGAAAATACTCCTTTCATCCTCCTCCATCTAACCATATTATCAATTTTAATTACACAATCCCAGACTCATAATCCCCAATTCAATAGTAAACCCTAATTATCATATCTTTTCAATTGGGTCTAAACTAAACCCACATCCAGGTGATAGTGAGTCGTGATGTGAGTGGGTGTGAGTTTTGGTGTTGAAGCAGGTGGTGATTTTGTGTGTTTCCGGTGGTATTTTGTTTTTTCCGGTGGTGATTAATGGTGGCGGCGGAGGCGACATGGTTGAAGGGCAGGGGGTGGGGTGGGGTGGGGTGGGGAGGAGGCGGGGCGAGTGTATTTGCGTGTACTGTGTAGTGTGTGTCATGTGTGTATATGTGTTAGTTTAATTTGTATGGCTAGGATTTAAATCTGTTTAAAAATTGTGGTGCTGAGATTAGATCTCAGTTCTCACAATAATAAGGGGTTCTCATATGAGCAAAACCCTATATATATATAGAGTCTTGCTCCATTGAGAACCATCTTATTATGAGAACTATGAGAACCCACGTCGTGATGATGTCATAAATATAATTTTTTTTAAAAAAAATAATTTTGGGAAAAAAAAAATTTCGCAAAATTTTTTTTTTTTTTGGAAAAACAAATCTGGGGAAAAATTCTGACATCATGCTGACGTCATACTGGTGATTTTTTTACAAAATCTGGTGATTTTTTACAAATCTGGTGATTTTTTACGAAATCTGATGATTTTCCAGATTTTGTAAAAAATCACCAGATTTTGTAAAAAATCACCAGAATTCAACAAAAATCACCAGATTTTTTTAAAAATCACCAGGATGACGTCAACATGACGTCAGAAATTTTTTCCCCCCAGATTTTTTTATATATTTTTTTAAAATATTTTTTTAAAAAAAATTAAAAAATAAATTATTTATGACATCATGATGACGTCATCAGGGGATGGGGTTAGTGTGTGTGAGGGTGTAGGTTATTAGTGTGGGTGCCCCTAGCGGGACCATTAAATTAGTTTAAAATGAAAGGATGAGATTAGATCTCATATCTCACTAAAACAAAAGGTTCTCCCTTGAGCAAAAACCTATAGTATAGATAATAAGACGAGACTTACGAGGTGTTTAAACTCTAATAAATGGAACACAACAGGGCGTGGGTTTGGTCGGGCTGAGGTTAATAATATCCGGAGAGTCGAGATCAACGCTAAAGCAACCCAAGTCTTCCCCTTTCCATACAATACAAACATGGTGGGTGATCCCCAATTCTCATTTCCTATGTTCTAACATCAATCTTGTGTATGCTCCACTTTTATCTTACTAATTCTATCTTAATTACATATCCCCAGGTTTGCTTGTTCTGTCTTTTGCCTCTTTTCTTGTTGCCAATCGTCAATATCTTGCCTCTCTTATTCGATCGCATCATGGTAATTTGCTCTTTTTAATTTCATATGTTTTGTTTGTTTAATTTATATCCTCCATGATGACTCAATTTACTTGCAATTTGTTTGTTTATGTGTATGGTTTATAGGTCAAAGTATACAGGTTGTTTGGATGGGATTATCGGAGGCCGGAAAGGGTACCACCCGCTTGTCCTTACAAGCCGCCAGCTAACAAGATTAATGATACTGTATGTCTTGCTGCTCCTTTGGATTTTGTTTGTTTATTTGCTAATTAAGATTGCTTAATAATATTTGTATTTGTTCCGATTAAAATGTGTGTCGGTAGGTGATAAGTATAATGGGTAATAGGGGTGGAGGGATTTCTGGTTGTTAAATACTGACTATAGTGCTGTTCGTTTGTTACTACAACACAGTGGCGGACACAGAAATAATTGTTAGGGGGGGGGGAATAATGAATAGTCGAAATACTTATGTATATATAATTTTACACCTTAACCTTCTAAGATCTTATTGGACATACACGAAAATAACTAGCATGCTATATATTACCAGAGAAAGTTTAAAAATTAAGAAAAAGTTGTCACTTTGATATCCTACCAGAGTGCAGAGGAAAATAAAGAAAAGGAGTAGACTTAATTAAGAAAAAGTTGTCACTTTGATATCCTACTAGAGTGCAGAGGAAAATAAAGAAAAGGAGTAGCAAGTCTGAGGAGTCGAACTCTGCTTTGCTGGCAAGAAAACATGACAACTAACCAGCCGAGCTGCAGCAACAATACATGTAGAATACATAATACTCGAGTTATATCCTGACATGCCCCCCCCCCCCCCCCCCCCCCCGGTTACCCCGGATCCGCCTCTGCTACAACATGTAGAATAGTGAATGTAGTGTGCATATTTCCTTAGAGAAATTATGTCATATGACGATGAATATGTCACTTGATCAATACCAAGTTGTCTGAAATACAGACAGAGATCTGATCCTCAAATGCGCTCTTAGTCTGGTTGTTGGACAAAAACTAAAAAAGATCAAGGATTTTAGATTCATTTTCATCTGTTGAAAATGTATAAAGGCACTTCAGTCCCTTCTGAAGCTCAATGGGATTATATGTTAAGCTGAAAAGGCAAGAAAAATCCATAGTATTGAAGAACTAATGCTCGGTTTGGTTGGGAGGAAGTTGGAACGGAATGAGAAATTGTGATCAAGATTAAAGGGGAAAGAGGGATATAAAAAGGAAGGATCAGATAGAATTGAAAGTTTACTTTTTCTATGATGAGACTTGTGAATAAAATGAGTAGGGAGGGAGAAGGGAGCATCCTCAAATCGGTGGATTTGAACTGTAGACTAAATTGGTAGGAGCGGAATGGAAAAAGGAATGAAATTTATAAATATCAACCCCCAAAATAGTACAGCTTTCATTTGATTTCATGAATTTCATTCCCTCCGACCAGTTGTAGTGTGAATCTATTATCATTTTACCAAAACAAATGCCATCAAGAAAAATTATGCAAATTGAGGTGTTCTTGGTTTGCCAATTCCATTGTTAAACTTCTACATGTATTATTGTTTTTTCCACAATCCGAAATCTTGATATATTGAAGTAAGCATGTATGTTGTAATTCTCATGAACCGACATTTAAAGCGGCAAGTAATACTCCCTCCGTCCCAATGAATTATATACATTGGGGGACGGGGACGTGGCACGCATTTTAAGGCTCCTAACTACTATAGTTACATAACTTATTTTTACAATTTTCTTTTTTTGTATAAAAATAAAACAATCCTATTTTTATAAAAAAAAAATATTTTAAAAATAAGTTATGGAACTATACTAGTTATTCACCTTAAAATGCGTGTCAGATACTTTAAAAAAACGTATAGAAATGAATGGGACAGAGGGAGTATGATTTTTATATATTTTGACTTTTAAGGACCAAGATCGTTATTCGCGGACTCATGGTTGTTAAGTCGACAAGTCGAGCCCGAGTACCCCGAGTACCGTGGAATTGACTAGTCGACAAGTCGCCCGACTAGTCGTAAAAAGTCGACAATACCCTATTTAGAGTAATTATAAATTTTATAATACATAATATAGGTAAACATAATTCAATTTCATAATTCAAATAAAAACTAATAGATAATAAGTTCGATCTTGCTTTTCTTTTAGGATCTTTAGCCAACTCTCTCCGACTATTTTCTGTTTCTTCCTCCATCAGTTAATTTTCTGCACAAAATAATTTATAAAACTAAGTTAGAAGTGCTGTGCTTACATCACAGGTGGAAAAAAGAACAGAAGTGTTATAGTGAAGCACAAGGAATGTGGTGAACAACAGTGAGCAAAAGTGTAAACTGACTGAAAAAGTGTAAACTGAATCAAAGTTTGTACTTTTATTATGAAACCACATTTTACAATCTGATTATTCAAATTATTCGACTGAAAATAAAACATTTTAAAAAAAACTGATTGAAAATTTTAGTTTATAACCTGATTGAAAATTTAAAAAGTGAATCAGAAATTTAAACAGTGAAATCAAATGAAAAGAATTAAAAAGAATTAATAAAAAAAATTAATAAAAAAACAGATGAAAAGAATTAATAAAAAAAATTGAAAATAAAAGTTGGATATACAAAAAATTTTGGGGAAGAATAAAAAGAATTAATAAAACAGATGAAAAGAATTAAAAAGAAGAGAAAGAATTAAACAGATGAAAATAAAAATTGGATAAACATAAATATATATACACACGTATATACGGGTATATATATACATGACCAAAGAAGAGAATAAGAGATGAAGGAGAAAAAAAACAAAGAACGAGAAAGAGGATGAAGAACGCAAAAAAGAAAGAGAAGGAAGCTTACCGGGATTGCTGATCGGAGTGAACTTCTCCGGAGTAGTGCTAATCGGAGAAGAAGAAGAGAGATGAAGTCTCTGTTTTGTCTTCGATCGGAGTACCGCCCCCTTTCTTTTCTGTTTTGTCTTGAAAACCGTAAGTTTTTTCTATATATACATAACCTAATTTCTCAATTCGGGACGGATTTGGGCCGGGTTTCGGGTCGGATCCGGGTCGGGTCCGGGTAATAATCCATGGACGACTAATACATAAGTTGGGCTTCGACTTTTTCTCCTTTGTCGACTAGTCGCCGACTAGTCGTCGACTAGTCGCCGACTAGTCGTCGACGTGACAACCCTGCGCGGACTTATGGTAAGTGTGTGTTTGTGAACATATGAAGATTGAGGAGAAAGTAAACACTTGTAAAAATGAGTTAATCATGTGCGATGAAGAAATGCAATTGTGTTATTTAACTTTGCAAGTTACTATTAGTGAAAGATAATATGAATTGGAATTTTGTGAAACAGAAAAAAGACTGTGAAGACTCGTTATTTCATATTAGCCCCGTGTTTTAGCTATTTGTACAGATGATTTTATTGCTACTTGCTAGTTGACCCATTTCCGTCCATTATTGATGTAGGACAGAATTAGTAACAGAGATTTATAGAGTTTTATAAGAAAAAGGGTAATAAAAATAAAATTGGTTGGATTACCCTAGAAAATCTACCACCCCAGCCCCACAATAGTTGTTAACCGTCCGCAGAAGGGAAAGATAATTGACCGCAACCCATAATAGAGAGACTCGGCTCAGTAATCAAATCTACTTATGAATGAGGGGATTACATGGCCTAATGGACCAAGGACCATAAACAGTTGGGCTTATCATGAAAAATCTAAATAATCATGTTATAGAGGACATTTAAGCCCCGCTAAGTATTTTACAAACTATTAAATAATAATTGTAAAAACTCTCCTCTTTTATCTGTTACTATGTTATGTTGGTGCAACCCCAAGTGCTCTACGTGGTATTTATAGTTGTTCTGCTCCCCCAGCATATTCTTATACTAGTCCCCGAGAAACTAAATGTGGGTTCCTAATTATTTACTTCATGAAAACATTCAATTCTGGTCCGATTTGTATACATAAAACGGAGGGGCGCTACAAGTGTATAACTTTATTAAATACTCCTTCCGGTCCTTAAGTATAGTTGTTGAAAGTTTATATACACATACCAGGAGCACATATGTAGAAATGACTTTGCAATCTATGAAAAGAATAATTTCCATATTTGCCCTCAAATTATTTTACGTATTACATAATAACCTATGATAAGTAATAGCTAAAAGAGGTACCTTTCGTAAAATAGTATTGAAGGAATCTAGATAGTGGCAAACAGCTAATATATAGGAATAGAGAGAGTGTCAAATTTTTAGGGTCATTGTGAAGTTATTTGTCACAACCAATTTGCTGCAGTTAATATATGTAGGATATTCCTTTTAATTGGTTAGATGAAGACAATTTGATCTTGGGGAGCAGTTGAGTAGTTCTCTTAAGTCTTAATTAAGGATATACACCTTTAATAGCTATTTAGTGATGAAATAGTCAGTTGACCCACTGATAATATATTATCCGTTATTGCTGGATATTCGTTAAATCGGTGTTCCTGTCTTGCTTGAATTCAGCAAATGCTACATATATGATTATTTCCTTACTCTCTGTCTTGCTCGCGAAGTCGCAAGTAGTAAGTAAATCACTAAATCCTGTCGATTTGAACTTGAACAATTCCTTAGTTACAGATTTTAGCCAAGACCCAGTATATTTGATGTGAACACATCTTAATAGTTAATAAACTAATTGTGGCGATAATCGTTTCCACTTTCCAGGATTTTCCAATCTAATAGTGAATGTCTCCTTTTTTTTCCTTTATGCTGGCTAGTTATGCATAAAATTAAATCATTGTATCTCTTGTTTTATAGGTTGCTGGGGAGCCTAATCCTGCTATCCTGGATCATGTCCAAAAACATACAGGGGTTGATGAACAGAAGCTTGATTGAAGTTGATTCATCTTTGCACAAGACATCAAGTGTTTATTATTCTGTTTTTTTCTTGCTGTGATAAAGCCACTATTTTTTTTAGGTTGTTTAGTAAATAAGTAACTAATACTTTCAGATTATTGTTTTCAATCAACAGAGTTACATATATGTTTGATTTTTATTCTATTTGCTGTTTAGCACACAATGTTTCATGTTCCTCTTTCTAGTTTTATCTGGGGTGGCAATTTCGGGGTTTCAGGCTGTATTCGTGTCGGTAAACGGGTCAATTTTGGGTCAAGCTAAAATCATCGTAAATCAAGTCGTGTCTGATATTGCCACACTACTATCCATCAACGTCCTAATGATGTGTTTGATAGGGAAAAAATTTATGCGTTGTTTACTAAGTTTATGGAAGGGTAATACAGATGGTTTAGCTTCTGCTGTTTGGTGCTTGCAGATAGAGGAAGGCCGAAGATTGGTACACTTTTTTATGGGGCAAAAGGTCACTTTGCCTACTGTACAATTTAAAATTTTCCACTTTGCCTACTGTACTAATGAGGTGGTCATTGTACTTTCCTTTTTTTCCATTTAACCCATCGCCGTCTGTTGAAAAAGAAAAACGTCAGTTTGACTAACGGACTGCTGAGTTGGCATACACATCACCATCCACGTTGGCCACATCACCTGCAAAAAAATCCCAAATAAAACCCCTAAATTAAACCCCAAATATTTTTATTTCTTTTATCCCCTTTAATTCAAACTCACCCATCACCATCTACCACTGCGCTCTCCTTTCACCACCATTTCCTACCGTCGCCGTCTACAACTCCGTTCGCCTCCCATCTCCACTCACCTCCACCTCGCCACCACAGCATTCCAACCCCTCATTCCTTCTCTGCCCACTAACCCACATCACTATCCACCAACTCCACCCATTTCCTAACGCCCAACAGCTAACACCTTGTTCCTCCACCATCGAACCTTCACCGCACCTGCAAACAATACTCCATCTCACCACCATTCAACACCATTCCACCCGACCACCATCTCCCTTATCTCACCCCATCAACTACCTTCCCCTCTCACCTTCTCTTTCCTTCAAACCATTCCACCTCGTCAATTCCCCTTCACTACCAACCCACCTTCCCTGCTCTTCAATCAACAACCCGTATCTCTCCAGTCCGTCCATATCCACCACTGATTGTTCAAACTCCACCACCGTACTCCATCAACACGGCCCCCAACACCACCTCTGCATCACTTTCACCGTTGCAAAACCCAGCACCTCTCCGTTCTCCGTTCACCGTCAACCGTCACTGTGCTCAACACCACAGTCCTTCAACTCCGACCATACCTCCTGCCCCTTCGCAAGCTCCGTTTTAACCCACCAGTAACATCTCTCTACACCGCTGTTCACTCTCCCCTGTTTTCACCAAAACCACAACAATTCACCAACAACATCGCAGCCTCCTTTTGTCTCCTCTCCGTTCTCTCCTTCATTCCTCCGCTTCTGTAAAACACACCTCGTATGACACAAGTTTCGAACCCACACCCAGCAGCTAACACCCACAATGATACACACTCACGCACACATCTCAGTTCGTTCATTTTTATGATTTTTTATGATTTTTTTTTAAGTTTTAATAATTTTTAATGAATTTTTTATAAAGAAAATTAGGGTTGTGCTGATGTGGTGTGTATGTGGCAAGATGACAGTGCGTCCCAGTCATCATTTTAACAGTCAAACTAACGGATAGAATTTTTGACAGACGACGATGGGTTAAATGGAAAAAAAGGAAAGTACAAGTACAGTAGGCAAAGTGGAAATTTTTAAATTGTACAGTAGGCAAAGTGACCTTTTGCCCCTTTTTTATGCTTCCCATCTATGAGCAAAAGTTTCTAAATTAAAGGATATCTATTGTTTGATAGCAGTATTCCCAACAGCCCAAGAAACGTTTTTTATTTTTAATTCTTATTTTTGACCCAAAGTGAGATGTGTCCTGCTTGTAAATCTGTCTGGGCTTCAATTGGGCTTAGTCATAATCCATTTGCTTTTTTGTTCTGAAATCTTCATAGTTTATAGGTGTGGAAAAAGGCAGAAATCTCTGGACCAGAGCAATAACATCCAAAACAGCGTTGGATCTATTTGAGTATTTGACAGAAACATTACTCCCTCAGTCTCTTAAAACATTTCCTGTTTACTATTTCGGGACATTCAAAATACTTTTCTCCTTTCTATTTTAAGCCATATAAAACAATATTCAATACCCACTACTCCACTCACTACTCCTTAAAAATAATATTTAATACCCATTACTCCATCCACTACTCCTTAAAAACAATATTTAATAACCACTATTTCACCCACTACTCTTTAAAAACAATATTCAATACCCACTACTCCTCCACTATTCTTTAAAAACTATATTCAATATTCACTATTCCACTCACTACTCCTTAAAAACAATATTCAATACCCACTACTCCATTAAAAAACAATATTCATTACCCATTGTCTTAAAACCCGTGTTTTTAGTCAAACGAGCAATGTTTAAAGAGACGGAGGGAGTAGAAAATTCTCAGAAGTCAGAATTGAGATGTACATAGGATAATTTCAAAATTTGTAGGACCCTTGAATTGAATTAGCGGGCAAATGAAATTGAACGACTCCCTTTCTATGAACTGGCAATATTTTGTAAGGATTTTGTGGGGTCAGTGAAATCTACGTGTATGTTTGGGATATTTTAAAATGAATAGCTTATGTCTTATAAGCACTTATTTGGTAAATCAGAACTTATAATCAGTAGACTATTTGGGTAAATTAGAACTTATAAGTTAGTTTTTTTTTATAATTTTCAAAATACTTGTTTTTTATATATAACAATGGATATAAATGGATAGATCTCGATGAATAGGGAAATTTGATATATACATATCAATTTTTTAATGAATGGATCGAGAGATATATGGTTTTGAAGATTTGAAGGATATTATATATTACGTATATCGAGAATAAGTTATAAGTTGAAAGTTAAGAATTCCTAACATTCAACTTGTGAACTTATTAGAGCATCTCCAACGACACTAGGTATAATGGTTAACAACTATAATAAGTGTTAGCTAAAATTTGCTGAAGTTATAACACATTGTGCACATTGTGCTCCAATGATATTAGCAATAATGGTTAGCTATAATTAAAAAACAGTATTTTATTATTATTTTGGTTCACCTTTATCATTACTTCATCATGGATATAATTTAAATAAGGTAAAAAAGTGACGTGGATATTTTAGATAATGGCTACAGACTCAACAACAGATATAGAAGATGAAATAAAGGATATCTATAATTTTTGCTAACAGGTCTTGTGGTTGGAGGGCTATATTTTTTAGCTAATATGTATATCATAGTGCCACCTAGATTTTTTACCTAACAGGTGGTGGTGGTTGGAGATGCTCTTATAAATCATAAGTTTAGCTAAAATTTATTTTGACAAACACCCCCATAAGAACTTATGACCTTATAAGCCATAAGTTGGGTAGGAAATGAATTCCCAAACAGCCCTATTAAGATGCTTGTATATGCAAGCCAAGTTTGGTGGTACCATCTGTTCAAATGTGACGTCTATGTTTACTTTAAGTTTAATATTTGTCAAAGTAATTGTGGGGGGTTATTTTTAAAAGAACTTCTAAAAAAGATTAAAAAAAAATAAAATTCAATTGTATAGTTCTTTTTGATGAATAATTAGGATTATGCTTTACAAATGTGTATCCGTTCAATTCCATGGTTTTACGTTGAGATTAATATGTTAGGGACAGGAATGGAATTTGCAGTTCCACATATAATGTTCTTGGGGAGTTCAGTTTAAATTGGTTTTCTATGAGAAATTGATGGTGTCATGATAATGAAATAAACACAGAGAGATGATGTCAGATAAAAAGTTCTTTTCCTATGTAAGTATATTGGTATGATATAGAACCCACTCAAATTAGATAGGTACTTGTTGTCTTCCTCATCAATAATATGGAATGTTTTATGGGAAAGCATAAGAAATAATGGTTGGATCTAGTGCAGAAACAGGGACCATTTAGTACATGTGTGTGGGTGCTTGTTAGTTGTAAAGCACAATTCAGCACTAACATACTCCGTGCATGAACCTCTTTCTGATCTGTGTAGGGTTAAGATTAGCTTGAATTTATTCTATTCATTTTTTGTTTTTGATTTTTCGATCTTTTAAGTTCCGTTAAGGTGGGAAGTTATCCATATACATATCTAGCTGTGTTTTTCTGTGATCTTGCTTTTGTAGCTTCTTTCTTATAAATCTGTGGGTAGAGTTTAGGTAATGGTTGGTGACGAACACCATCATCTTCATGCTTACGACATTAACAATTATTTGTCATTTGAAGTTAAAGTTTAATAGCTGTAAGATCACTTTAGGGTTTATATTAATATGGATGTGGTGAACTGGTGATTCATCCTGATCATGATATATGGAGTGGTACTTTGTTAATGAAACTGAATGGAAACTACATGAAGCATACAATATTAAAAGAGAAAACTGTTCCTGAGGTTACCTCAGGAGATTTACCTGAGGTTATAGTATAAATATTATGGCATTTTTGTAAATATTGGTAGCTTTCTTAAAATAATCTTGAAATTACAATTGTACCATCGTGCATTAATATGAATACCTCAGGAAATTTTTCTGAGGTAACCTCAGGAACATCAAACCCATATTAAAATTTGATTATTTATAAACTAAACCATGTTTGGGTGAAGTAATCTGGCTAAGAATTTGCAATAGAATATATGTTCTTGGCAGGATTAAAGCGCAAGTTTTACTGAATAGTGAACATTATAGAAGCAGAAATATTCCATCTGCCAACATTTTATGCAAGTTTTACTTTTAGTGGTCAGGTAATGGTTGATAGGTCATGAACAGCCAAGGTCCAACAAGGAACTCAAAACAATAAGCAAATCATTTCATGAGAATAAGAATAGCCCAGTCTAGAGTAGTGGACCCCGGGCCCAGGGCCACCACCACGTGGCATGGTCCCCACCCCAGACTAGGGGACCCCCGACTGGTGGCACTCAGTATATGTGGCACCCCACCTCAGCTGACATCCCTATATGTGGCGCCGACCAACACTAAAAGACAAGGGAAGACACGTGCCAGATCATGCCCACCACAACATGGCCACACTCCGGTCAATGGTCATCCCAGACAAGGCCACGTGTCCTACATCCCGGGAGTTCAGCGGCTTGTCCCCCAGATCCAACGGTCGGGGGTGAAGGTAACCTACCCCTAAACCCTAGGCCTAGGGCTATAAATACCCCTAGTAAATAGGGTTTAGGGGTTAGACATTATTACACACCAACACACATTTATTACCATTGTGATACTCTACTTGATTATTATCTTCCAAAGTCAACTCTTATTCTCACGCCGGAGGCACCTCGGGGCCAAACCCCCCCTCCGGTGTTGTTTTGCAGACACCCCACTACAGCTACACCACTTCCGAGGCAGGAGTTGGCGAGGAAGTACCCGATCAAGTTTCAGAGTTATCATTGGTGCTAGAAGGAGGGCGTGGACCTCCGAACCCGAACCAAACAGCCGAACCCAGCTAACCCGAACCTACCAGCGACCATGCCTCGACCAAGCAAATCCACCCAATGCCCAGCAAACAGCACCCCGAGAGAAGAGCCCCTGGCTCCGATCCCGGAGCAGATCCCGCAAAACCAGGTCCCGGTCCAGGAGAGGCTCGGGATCGGTCCGAATGATGCTCGGGTCACGGTTGAAGTGAACCGGTACAAGTATACCGACGTACCCCTTGACTCTGCCCAAATGGAGAATTTAACCCCGGAGGAACTCGCTGAAGCAATCCGAGCTTACCGAAATCGCCCCCATCCGGAACCTGAACCCGACCAGGCGGAAAATTCCGAAGGATCAGCCAACTCACACCACTCGCGAGCCTCGGTTTTCGCTCGCCTCGGGAACCAAGGCAAAAGAAACGAAAGGGACCACCCTGTCCGGAGTAAGGTCAGAGATGATGAGGCTGACGA
This sequence comes from Kitagawia praeruptora, assembly GCA_037693485.1. Classification (NCBI taxonomy): domain Eukaryota; kingdom Viridiplantae; phylum Streptophyta; class Magnoliopsida; order Apiales; family Apiaceae; genus Kitagawia; species Kitagawia praeruptora. Next base: position 48,150,086 of record CM075348.1, on the reverse strand, counting down.
GCTAGAACGGATGGAAAGACTTCGGGAAAGAATAAGGCAGGAAGAACAGGATAAGTTGGAACTTAGAGTCCAAAAGAGGCTCCAAGACGAGGAAAGAATAAGAAAATCCAAATCCAAAAGAACCCGGAGAGAGGTAAGCCCGGAGATTATCTCAGATGATGAAGAACATCCCAACAACCTGGTTCAAATGATCCAGGAGCTACAGAGGAAAGTCAACAGTGACTCCGGGTTTGAGATCCAAGACACACTCACCCCTTTCAGCCGATCTCTTGAAGCCATACCCCGACAAAAGAACCTCAAGCACTACAACTTTGACTCCTTTAATGGGCTGGAAGACCCAGAAGAACACCTCAACTACTTTGAGCAAATAGCCCTGATATACTTCTATAACGACCTAACCAAGTGCAGGTTCTTTGCCTCCACACTAAAAGGAGCGGCTCAGAGATGGTTCAGCCGGATCCCTTCCCGGAGCATACATAGCTGGAAGGAGTTCAGGGAAGCTTTCCTCCGGAGGTTCCGAGCCAACAAAACCCCGGAATATCACATGTGCCACCTTGAAACAATCAGGCAACATGACAACGAAACACTTTCAGCCTTCATGAAACGGTTCCAAGAAGCCATAAACCAAGTCACGAATCTGGATGAAAGGGAAGCCTTGAGCATATTCCGCAAGAACCTAGACCCGGAGCGTAGCGAGCGCTATGTAATTGAATTGGTAAACAAAGAGCCCCAAAGCCTGGCTGCAGCCTATTCTATGGCCGCCAAGTTCATCAAAGAAATTGATATCCTATAAGCAATGAGGATGACCCGGCAGGGCACCTCCTCGGGAAGAAGTAAAGATGATCGCTCTAAAAATGACCACCACCCAGACAAGAAGTTTAAACCCAACAAGCAATACAACTATATCCCGAGTCACCAACTGACGGTCCCGGACAAAGACCACTCCTCCAGGGCCAAATCCGAAGCCAGGCCCCCGAGACCGGGGAGAGCCGAGCCGAGGCCGGAACCAGACTGGACACCTTTGAACCGGCCACGAGCTGACATACTAAAAGAAGTCCGGAACAAACCATTCTTTTATCCTCCCAAGCCCTTGGTATCAGCCCCGAAGAATAGGCCCCGGGACAAACGCTGCGACTATCACGCAACACACGGGCACGAGACAGAAAGCTGCGTCTCCCTTAAGTTCTTCATCGAGGATCAGATCAAGAAAGGGAACACGGGCCAATACATAGCCCGGAAAACAGCAGAAAGAGGAGAAGGGCATGGAGCCCAAAAAACGAAGAACGTTGTACATGTAGTTTTGGGAGGCTCCACTTCCCCGCCAAGGAGCCCGGACTCCGGGGATGATGTGATGATGATAGACTCGGCCCCGGAACAAGTCATATCATTTAGTAATGCAGACTTTGAGGGAATAGATCCTAACCACAATGAGGCCCTAGTAGTGACCCTGGACATCGCCGAAAACGAGGTAAAGAGAATCCTTGTCGACAATGGCTCCTCCGCCAACATACTATTCAAGCATACCATGGACAGAATGCAACTCGGAAGCATCAGAATGAATGAATGCCGGGAAGACCCACTGTACGGCTTCGGCCACAACTTGGTCCCCATCCAAGGAACCCTTTACTTGCCTGTCCAGTTCGGCACCACCCCGAAGCAGGTAACCCACATGATCAAGTTCTATGTAATAAACAGTCCTTCTTCCTACAATGTGATCCTGGGGCGCCCGGCCCTGACCAAGCTCCGAGCCGTAACCTCGACCCCACACCTTAAAGTCAAATTTCCCACACCCTCTAGGGTCGGAGAGGTAAGAGGTGATACCGAAACAGCCAGTCGATGCTACGGCCAAGCCCTGGTCATGGCCGAAACAGATCCAGAGAATAAGCGCAAAGCCTCCGCTTATCATAAGAACCAAAGCAGAAAGAAACACAGAGCCTCAACCTACAAGAACCCCGGAAAGGAGGTACAAAACATTGAAACAACAAGGGCCCCGAACCAGGAACCAGGTACAGCCGAGGCCCGGGAATACCTAGCCTCAAACTCCCATGCCCGGGTCCAGAAATCATCCTTGGTGAAAGATCAAGCCAAGCTAGAGCCCGCCGTAGAAATTGAGACAATCGAGCTCATTCCGGGAAACTCGGAAAGAAAAATCAAGATCGGAACCGGTCTAGAAACTGCCTTCAGACAAGAATTAATCCAACTACTCCGGGAATATGCTGATGTTTTTGCTTGGAGCCCATCTGACATGCCCGGGCTCCGGGAATCCCTTGCCGTGCATAGCCTGGATGTTGATCCCAGGAGAAAACCTGTGAAACAGAAAAGAAGGAACGTCGCCCCGGAGAGGCAAAAAGCTATAGACGAGGAAGTGGACAAACTACTCAAGGCAGATATTATCTGCGAGGTCAAGTACCCGGAGTGGCTAGCCAACGTGGTTCTAGTCAAAAAACCTAGTGGAAAATGGAGGATGTGTGTTGATTACACGGACCTAAATGAAGCCTGCCCCAAAGATCCATATCCACTACCAAGTATAGACCAGCTCATCGACGCCACCGCCGGACATGTGATGCTTAGCTTTATGGATGCCTTCTCCGGGTACAACCAAATCAAGATGAACCCTGCAGATATAGCAAAAACCGCATTTATCACTCACAGAGCTGTCTACGCTTATAAGTTCATGCCCTTTGGACTCCGAAATGCCGGGGCTACATACCAAAGAGCGATGGTGGAGGTCTTCAAGGACCAAATTGGCCAGAATCTGGAGTCCTATGTCGATGACATCATTGCCAAGTCTAAAACCGTCAAGGAACACGTCCCCGACCTACGGGAATGTTTTGAAAACCTTAGAAAAAATGAGATGAAGCTAAATCCGGAGAAATGCACCTTTGGAGTAGCAGCAGGAAAATTTCTAGGCTTCATGATCAGCCAAAGAGGGATTGAGGCTAATCCGGAGAAGTTAAGGGCCATCTTGGACATGCAACCACCCCGGACTCAGAAAGACATTCAGAAGCTAGCTGGATCATTGGCAGCCCTAAGAAGATTCATATCCAAGTTGGCAGAAAAGTGCTTACCCTTCTTCAATTTGCTCAAGGGGGCAAGCAATAAGAAAGAAATCACTTGGAACCCTGAGTGCCAGCAAGCTCTTGACACTATCAAGCAATATCTCTCATCACCACCCCTTTTAACGAAGCCGGAGCCCGGGGAACCCCTACATCTATACCTCTCCGCCGGGCCCCTGGCTGTGGCCGCGGCCCTAGTCCGGGAAGTCGAGGGAAACCAATGGCCGGTGTACTACGTCAGCCAAGCCCTAAAAGATGCAGAAACCAGATACCCCAATCTGGAGAAGTTTGCCTTTGCCTTAGTCACGGCCTCAAGGAAACTCAGGCACTATTTCCAAGGCAGAGAAATCAAAGTGATAACAGACCAGCCGCTAAGACGAATAATCCATAAGCCAGATGCATCCGGAAGATTAATAAATTGGGCAATTGAGCTAAGCCAATTCCACTTGACATTCGTACCCCGGACAGCCATCAAGGCACAGGCTCTGGCAGATTTCATAGTATAATGCTCCTTCCCAGAACCACAGCAAGCTACCACAGTAGCTGAACATGTGGCAAACCAGAACCAAACCCCGGGGTCATGGACTCTCCATGTGGATGGATCCTCAACAGCTGACAGGGCCGGAGCAGGAATAATCATGAAAAGCCCGGAAGACTTCCAAATCAAACAGGCCATAACATTCAAATTCCCAGCAACCAACAACCAAGCCGAGTATGAAGCTCTCCTAGCCGGGCTAAGGTTAGCACGAACTCTGAAAATCAACAGCCTGGACATCTATAGTGACTCACAAATCGTGGTGCGGCAAACCAAAGGCGAATACATAGCCAAAGATCAAAAACTAGCCCAATACCAAGCACTTGTCAAAAGCTACTTAGCCACCATTCCGGAGTACCAAATCAACCAGGTCAACAGAGAAGAAAACTCCGAAGCTGATGAGCTATCCAAACTAGTCCAGAACTCAGCCGAACTAGGCAGTTCGGTTTACTTTGAAGAATTGGGAACCCTGGCCATCGACCAAGAAGTGATAATGGAGATAGACGGTACCCTGAACTGGATGACCCCTTTCATCCTCTACTTGGAAAAAGGAGAATTTCTCGAAGATAAGAATGAGGCCAGAAGGTTGAAAAACAAGGCTTCAAAATACTTCATAGAAGACAACCAACTCTATCGCCGAACCTTCTCATCTCCAATACTGAAGTGTGTGGGCCCGGAAGAAGCCAGTTACTGTTTACAAGAAGTACATGAAGGGATTTGTGGGGACCACATGTCCGCAAAGGCCCTTGCATACAAAATCATAAGGCAAGGTTACTACTGGCCAACAATCCACTCAGATGCAGTAGAATTCGTCAAGAAGTGTAGAAACTGCCAACTGTTCAGCAATATACCAAGGCAAAGCCCGGTCCTGCCATCTTCAGTTCTATCACCTATCCCCTTTGCTGTATGGGGCATCGATATAGTAGGGCCTTTCCCCCGGGCTAAGGGTGATCTGAGGTACCTCCTCGTAGCGATTGACTACATGACTAAGTGGGCCGAAGCAAAGGCAATGAGGACCATAAATCAACAAGATTGCATCAAGTTCATGGATAACATATTAATGCGGTTCGGCCTACCCAGGGTCCTGGTTTCAGATAATGGTCCCCAGTTTGTCGGCTCAGATTTTGAAAATTACTTGAAGGAAAGGGGAATCAAACACAAGAAATCCTCAGTAGCCTATCCCCAGGGTAATGGGCAAGTGGAAGTGACAAACAGAATTTTGCTAAGAGGAATTGAGAAGAGACTGAAGGAAAGCAAGAACAAGTGGCTCGAAGAACTACCAAATGTGCTATGGGCATACAGAACTAGCCCGAGGTCCGGGACAGGGGAAACCCCGTTTAAACTAGCATATGGAACCGAAGCAATGTTGCCAATTGAAGTAGGTTCTCCCTCCCACAGAGTAATTAACTTTGATGAAGGTGCAAATGAAGATGGGCTACGAGTTAATCTGGATCTAGTTGATGAGGTCCGGGACAAAGCAGTACAGAGAATGGAGAAGTATAAAGAGAAAACAAGAGAATACTTCAGGAAGAAATCAAGGGTCAAAAACTTCCAAATCGGGGACCTAGTACTCCGGGATACCGAAGCTTCAGACCCCACTAACACAGGAAAGCTTATGCCTAAGTGGGAAGGTCCCTACAGGGTTAAAGAAGTACTTCGCCCCGGAACCTACAAGCTCAGCCACATGGACAACACTGAAGTCCCCAACACCTGGCACGGCCTCAGACTAAGAAAGTACTACCAGTAAAGGAAAATAGCTTTAGCCCATATATGGGCATTTTTTGGGAATTGTACTTGGAAATCATGTAATTGTTCTGTTATCAATGAAAAAGAGTTCTAGTTCTTACTCGGCACTTCAATCTTACAGTTATTACCAAATTCCTACTTGGAAAAGTTTTCATCCTTTCCAAGTAGGCCAAAGCCCGGGACCTTAGCAATGCTTCGGCCCGGGAAGCCATAGGCATCCAATTCCTACTTGGAAAAGTTTTCATCCTTTCCAAGTAGGCCAAAGCCCGGGACCTTAGCAATGCTTCGGCCCGGGAAGCCATAGGCATCCAATTCCTACTTGGAAAAGTTTTCATCCTTTCCAAGTAGGCCAAAGCCCGGGACCTTAGCAATGCTTCGGCCCGGGAAGCCATAGGCATCCAATTCCTACTTGGAAAAGTTTTCATCCTTTCCAAGTAGGCCAAAGCCCGGGACCTTAGCAATGCTCCGGCCCGGGAAGCCATAGGCATCCAACTCCTAATTGGAAAAGTTTTCATCCTTTCCAAGTAGGCCAAAGCCCGGGACCTTAGCAATGCTTCGGCCCGGGAAGCCACAGGCATCCAATTCCTACTTGGAAAAGTTTTCATCCTTTCCAAGTAGGCCAAAGCCCGGGGACAAACCACCACTCCTCAATCCGGGATACCTGAATTAAAGAGTGGGGGCAATACAAACTATAAACAGACAACAACAAATGAGCATGGAAAAACCCAAAACATATGAAGAAAAACAAAAGACGCATAAGTGACGAACGGGCCGGGCTGACCAACAGCCCGAAACACCCGGTAATTATAAAGTTACAAAAATACAAGGACACAATTCAAAGTTATACAAAGAGTTTTAAAGAGTACATCAACAAACACAAAGAGATTACACGGGCACGGCCCGGATCCTGGACGCAGCCAGTTTGCAGAGGCATTCTCCTGGAAGTAGTCATTCTTTAGGAGGAGATGAGCTTGGAGCTTTGTAGGGAGTGGGTTCGCCTTCGCCCCGGGCCAGGGCAGCCTCAGCTTTCATATATTCGGGGACGAAGCGCTCCCAGGTGGCCGATTCCGGATCAGTTTTACACATGTTCTCGGCCACAACCCAGCAACGGTGGATTTTTGACGCGGCGGCCTTGGAGAGATCAGTGTTATAGACATCTGAATCACGGAATTCGGCAATCACCTCCTCCTCGGATTTCCTGCTCTTCAACTCCTCCCGGAGCTTCTTCACATCATCTTTGGAATCCCTCCACTTGGTCCGGACCAAATCCCGCTCATTCTGGAGGGTCTTTGCAGCCTCCTTCAGCTCCTTAGCCCGGGCCTCAGATGCCTCCTTCACATCTGCGAGCTCTTTCTTCAGGGCATCCACCTCCTCCTTCATCAGCCTCCTGACCTCGGTCACAGAGCTCACCGCTTCCCGGGCCTCCTTGACGATCTCTATATCTCGGCGAATAGCAGCCCCGGCCCCGGCAAAACGAACCCCGAGCTACAAATACAAAAACAAAAGTCAGAGCACGAAATTAACGTCAAGTTAAGACAAGCTCGGCGGAAAGATTACCTGGCCGTAGACCGCCGCCGCATCCTCAAAGAGGGAGATCGCCGAGCTCTGGCCCATCTCATCCCACTCCTTCTGGCTCGGAAGGACGGCCAGAAAACCGATGAAGTTCCGGTCCTCCGGAGCAATGGCTGCCGGGACATGGGGCTGGAATTGAGCATCCTTCCCAGAATAAGCCCCGGAGGGAACGACCTCGCAATCGGACCCCCAGTCCCCAAACTTTTCCTGCCGCACTGTACTACGGTTCCTTTTCCTCGGATTCAGGGGCAACTCATCCCCATCCACATCAGCAGCTGCCACCTCCGGGGCCTTAGAGGTGCTTTCCCCTTCTTGCTGGGTCCGCGAACCGCTGGCCTCCCCGGGGACCTTGGTATTGTCGCGCACCTGGCCGATGCCGAGAAGAGCGGCGTGAAGAGAGGCGTTGGCTTTGTCCATGGCAAATTTTTCAAACTCCAGATTATAGCCTGGGAGACCTGCAAAGAAGAAACAAAGAACATGAGCCCGGGCAAAAGGAGTATTAGAAAACGAGAAAACAAAAAATAAATATCTATGTCAACACAAACAGACCCCGAACTTACATCCTATTTCAGAGTGGTACTTGTGGCTCATAAGGTCGTCCCGGGTCACTTGCCTCCCAAGACCCCGGCAAAAGGCATTTACCCGGTCCAAAGCCGCATCCTGAAGGTCAAAAACCTCGAAGTGCATTGCCAGAGGATTCTCCTTGAAGGTTGGCATGAACCGGATATCCACACCCTGGAGAAAGACGAACTCTCCATTCCAACCTTTCAGCGAGGGTAGCATACCCAGAGGTTTGGAGGCCCCGGACGGATAACCACAAGCCTTACCCCGGAACCTAAACTCAAACATGGGTTTGTTATTGGACCGGACCAGCTGGAACAAGTGATGGAAAAGTTTGAAAGTGGGAAGCACCCCGGCCTTTTCACAGCAACCCAGGAAATAGAAGATCCACTTCACCACGTTTGGGGTCATCTGGGTTATAGGGATTCCGTACTCAAACAAACATAAAGATTTTACAAATTGGTGACACCTAGGCCCATACCCCGACCTAAGGTGCTCCAGCCACACTCCGACCCAGCCACCCTCCGGCCGGTCATAAATCTTCTCTCCGGGCTCAGGCCACCTCCACTTAACATCTTCATCCAAATGGAAGGTAGCCCGGAATATTGGATCCCAGTCCACCGGATTCTCTAAATACTGAGATCTAAAGGGCCCAACGTCCATCCCGGAGCCCGGTAAATCCCCGAACTTCGAATCCAAGTACGTTTTATCATACTTTATCATATCCGCCACGTCCGGATTCTCAGAAAACTTTACACTAAGATCCCTGTAGAAATAAGCTGGGGGCATCCCCGGGTCCTTTCTTACAAAATAAAAATTCGTCTGACTCCAGCTACCATCTGGTTCACTAAGGCTGAACCCCGGACCCATATCCTTGGTGGCTATATTTGTGAGCACAGGCAAACTACTCTTCTTTTTACCCATTATACCCCAGTCTATATCTATCAATTCAAAACTACTATCAGACGAACTACAACTACAAGAACTACTGGGTTCGGAGAGGGGAATCAACACACGGTTAGCAGTTACACGCCTCCTAACCATACAAGTCTACAACCCCGGGCTACCCAACAAAAATAAAAACCTAAGTCAGTATATCTACCCAAAACGCAAAGCAAGGCAAAGAAGTACGAGCGAGAAAATATAAAAGGAATCACAAAACCGGGGTAAGAAGACTTACAAAGGAATCCGGAGAGCAGGGAACAAAGAACACTGGAATCGAAAGAAAGAACATTTAGCCCGGAGCGCTAGACTTCGGAAGGGCAGAGTAGCGGCAGCAAATGAAAAACTTGTAAAACACAAAATGAAGGAGGCGGCCACTATTTATAGGCAAAACCTTGAATTCCAAACGCCATGAACACGTGGCGGCCCAAAAAATTGGCCCACTATCTCCAAAATTCGGAGATAGTGGGTGATAGCTGTTATTTTTCAAAAAAAAAAAAGAGAGAAAAGAAAAGAAGAAATCCAAAATGCATATATGCAATATTATATATATTCATATACGTACATTTTCGCACATCTACAGAAGACGAAGGCCCGAGATGCACACTTCAGTACCAACCCCGGGCCTGGGGGCAGCCAAAACAACAAAGCCTTCAAATTCAAACAACCACTAGCCCCGGGCGTACGTACTTCAGTGCACACCCCGGAACTGGGGGCAACCAAGGCAAAAGTTTCTCCCCCAAAGAAGACACGGACTCACAGAACAACTACAAAAACCTCTGGCCCCGAGGACATATGTCTAGCACTCTAGAGAATCCAGAAAGAACACTCCTTACTACTCCCCCATCCGGAGAATCCGCATGAGGGAGTGGGGGGCAAATGATAGGCCATAAACAGCCAAGGCCCAACAAGGAGCCCAAAACAATAAGCAAATCATCTCATGAGAATAAGAATGGCCCAGCCCAGAGTAGTGGACCCCGGGCCCGGGGCCACCACCACGTGGCATGGTCCCCACCCCAGACTAGGGGACCCCCCGACTGGTGGCACTCAGTATATGTGGCACCCCACCTCAGCTGACATCCCTATATGTGGCGCCGACCAACACTAAAAGACAAGGGAAGACACGTGCCAGATCATGCCCACCACAACATGGCCACACTCCGGTCAATGGTCATCCCAGACAAGGCCACGTGTCCTACATCCCGGGAGTTTAGCGGCTTGTCCCCCAGATCCAACGGTCGGGGGTGAAGGTAACCTACCCCTAAACCCTAGGCCTAGGGCTATAAATACCCCTAGTAAATAGGGTTTAGGGGTTAGACATTATTACACACCAACACACATTTATTACCATTGTGATACTCTACTTGATTATTATCTTCCAAAGTCAACTCTTATTCTCACGCCGGAGGCACCTCGGGGCCAAACCCCCCTCTGGTGTTGTTTTGCAGACACCCCACTACAGCTACACCACTTCCGAGGCAGGAGTTGGCGAGGAAGTACCCGATCAAGTTTCAGAGTTATCAATGGTTATTTTTCGTTGCGCCTACTAGTGCTTGACTGACTCGGTGAATTTCAACAAGATACTTAGGGGGTGTTTGGCAAATCGGTGGAACAACTTATAAGTTACTTATTTCGAAAAAAAATTTAGAAAAAAATGTGTATTGGGAGTTTAATATTCGTTATCTTGTAAAAATAAGTTACTTATTTCAGAAAAAAGTACATATTTCCTAACTTTTTTCTAGAATAAGTAACTTATTTCTGAGAAATAAGATTTCCCAAATGGGTCCTTACTTATAAAGGGGATGAGCTCAGCTTCTCAAAGTGACCCCTAAGCAGTAGAGTCGGCCGGACGTCGAAAAGATAAGTCGGATGAGCATACAGACATTGACACTTCTAAGGTGTGTTCACTTGGAAAGAATGGAATGAGGTAGGAATGGAATGAAAATTGTAAACAAAATTTATGAAGAAAGGGGGATGTTGGGGGAAATAATGAACAAATATGAGGGAGAAGAAGTTTTTTATGATGAAGATTGCAAGGAAAATGATGAAGATTGGGAATGAAGCATTCCTTCCAAAACATGTGGGTTAGAATTCTAGTTCAAATTATTTGGAGAGGAATGAAACAAGGAATGAAATTTATAAACACTTTCCCCAATCTCCCCCAAATAATAGTATAAATTTCATTCCATTCTCCCCTCATTTCATTCAATCCAAGTGAACATAGCCTAAGTTTCAGGTCTTTTTACATCACAAGACGCCCGTCTTCTCCATCTGATTTTTGAAATATCCAGAGCAGTGGAGGGCCGGAACAGGGCTAATGTAGGCTAAAATTCCAGCTAAACTGAAAATTTTTGTAGGATTTTTTTTATAAAACCCCGACTTTCAGTGAAAAATCAGTAAAAAGTTTATTTTAAACTCCGGGTAGTCTCTAAAAACAAGCAATACCTAATTCCTTCAATTCATTTCAGTCCCGATTATTTGTGATCTTAATTCCACCAATGACAGAAAGAATAAAATGGAAAAGTCCTATATATCTTACAAAGAAATATCGTTAGAACTAACCACCCACTGATACTTATATCAAGTTACGATGCGGGTCATGATTTAAGATGAATTGGACCAATATTTGTGCTCCTAACAAACAATTACTCCCTACTTGTATGAAATTTGAAAATGAGTCTGTTTCAACCCAACTCTCATACTGTCATTCATATCTATTCAAAATGATGCATCAGGTATACCTAAACTTTGTCCACCACCTAATAGTGGTAGTATATTTCTTTGATGCGACTCGTATTACAGTGATACGAGGTTAGGTTCAATGACATACGTGACATTAAAAAAGTAGGATTCACCCTAGTTAGGAATTGACATGATGCTACTACTAGTATGTTCGGCTGTATACAAATTCGAGTCAAAAACTTTTAATCTCGTGCGCACTACTCGGAAGTAGACCAGAACTACATGCCACAAGTCAGTGTCCAACCAACCAACTCATGTTTGATAGGCCAGATTCTGTAATATTTTATACAAGCCTGTGTATATCACTGTTACAAGTATATGAGTTGCTAAAATTCGAGTACCCTTATGGGTGATCGTGGTGCGATTTTTTTCTAAAATCGCGAATCAACCCGCGCATATGGTTTGGTCAAATTTCCACAAGTTAGTGTCCAACCAACCAACTCATGTTTGATAGGCCAGATTCTGTAATATTTTATACAAGCCTGTGTATATCACTGTTACAAGTATATGAGTTGCTAAAATTCGAGTACCCTTATGGGGTGATCGCGGTGCGGGTGGTGCGATTTTTTCCTAAAACCGTGAATCAACCCGCACATATGGTTTGGTCAAATTTCCAAATCGCAATCGTACCGCGAAAATTTAAAACCGCATAAACCACACCGCAAAAATGCGGTGCGGTGTGGTGCGATTTATTGCGGTTTACACCTTCGATAAAAATAATTATAAATCTAAAATATTAATTTTCATGTATGTGAAATAAATTCTTTAAAGTTTTTACTCAACCACATTTCTTAATTCGTATGCGGACCGTGTCTATAAACTTAACGAAATACAAATATTGTAGTATGAAATATTGTGATACTAAATAGATAAAGATGGGCTAGCGCATTTTAATTGATCTCATAAACCTCTAAAATAAACTATTACTAGGCAGTCGATACTAACGAACCAAATAGCTTGCAAACTATCCCTTAAATCATTAACAAAATACTAACATAATATATATATATATAGGGTCTTGTTCTAATAGAAACTAACTTAGAATAGAAACTAGAAACTAAACCTAAATTAAATATTTCAAGCTAATCTAATGACCAAATTAGGGGTACCCCAATACAAAAAATGTTTAAAATTATTGGCTCTATTCAACAAAAAAATTTAAAAAATTTTAAAAAAAAGTACTGTTCACGTGATGACGTGTCACATGAACAGTAACTTTTTATTTATTTATTTTTATTTTTATTATATTTTTGTTGAATAGAGCCAAAAATTTTATAAGTTTTTTGTGAAGGTGCCCCTAGCGGGGCCATTAAAATAAATGAAATATAATTTATTTAGTGTAGGTTTCTAGTTTCTATTCTAAGGTTGGTTTCTATTTGAACGTTAGCATATATATATATATATTATAGTATATTATATATATATATAATATTAAATATTGCTGTGCGGTTTGAACCGCATTTCAGAAAACTAAAACCGCAACCCGCATCGCACCGCGCGGTTTGTCAAAATTTGAAACTGCAACCGCACCACATAAAATAAAAACCGCGCGGTGTGGTACGGGTTGGTGCGGTACGGACGGTTTTTACGGTTTGGTGCGGTTTATGATCACCCTACCTTTAACATTAGATTTTATTTTTTTGAGATTTCATCAAACATTCGATTTGATTGATTTTCAACTGAAATATACTTAAGATTACACAATGACGAAGTCAGGATCTCCATTGTTTGCGTCCTTCAGCCGACATATAACATCTTACATACGTTGACCATTGTTATAATAGAGAACTATCTTACATGAATAATCGTGGAGAACCATTAATTTCTGATTTTATGATAGAACCAAAATTCATTATTTTTTGTTCTATAAAAAAATACCATATTTTTTTGGTTCTATAAAATAAAAACTGACGTGACAGTGCCACTTCACCTGCCACGTCGGCATTGATGACGTGTCAGTGATGACGTCATCGATGGCGTAGCGGCTTCGGGTTTTTTTTTTAAAAAAAAAAATTGGTTCTGCTACAGAATCAGAAACAATATTTTTTGAGAAATTTTGGTTCTGTTACAAAATCAGAAAAAATAAGGTGGTTCTCCACGTAAGATGGTTCTCCATGGAGTGCTACTTTACATATGTATTAGTATTACCGAGATCTCATGATTTTTGTTTGCACACATTCTAAAACATATTAAAATTATATACCGTTACATAATACTCCTTCCGTCCCACTCAATTGTTTACAATTTTCAAGGGGTGTCTGGCTCCGTCCCACCTAATTTTTTACACTTTTCACTTTTCAAGGGATGTTGGGCTCTATCCCACCTAATTGTTTACACTTTTTAAGTAGTGTTCGACATACTTCCTCCGTCCCACCCAAATGTTTACATTTGGGTTGGGCACGGAGACCAAGAAAAAATATAAAGAAAGAGGAGAGAAGGAGGAAAAATGAGTAAAGTGATGGGACCATCACTATATAATGTATAAAATGAGTTAGTGGAGGAAAATAATGGATGTAGTTGATTTTTATATTATAAAATTTTACTATTTTGGGAAAGTTTAGAAATGTAAAGAAATGGATGGGACGACCCAAAAAGGAAAGTGTAAAGAAATGAATGGGATAGAGGGAGTATATTTTAAGGTGTAATTTAATTTTAAATTTATTTTCTTATATAAAATGTATGTCGGATATGTCATAAAAAGAATTTGAGTCAATATTTGAGTCAATATTTGTTACAATCTAATCAGATGGCTGATGAGTGATGGCTGATTAAAAGACTAAATCTTTGGCACAAATTGAGGGAAGATTTCCTTGTCTGTGTTAAAACATACACTCTTAATTTATTATAGTGGTATTTGTCATTCGCATCTACATTTTTATATTTTATCAAATTGGATGGTTTGGAAATTAAACCAACAGAGCCGCCTTCTATGCAATCGTTTTCAGAAAAGTTCTAGTCCAGTACTAGGGCGGTGCCACGTTATATCATCCGATTTATTTATCACTATAGGATCCGATTTATTTGTTTAGTTAGATTGCGATACAATATTATATTACGACTTGAAGCCGACGCTCTAGTGGAAATTGACATTTACGAAGATCATATTTAATTAATTAAATCTATATTGAATATAGTGTTGGCTAAATTTAAGATTTTATTGTAATTTTCAAAATTAAATTAATCATTAGTTTATCATCTTAAAGTCACTAGTTTAATGCCCGTGCTTCGCACACGGGAGTTCATATTTTAAATAAATTTTATTTTAAATTTTAATAAATTATGTGTAGTTTTATAATGTAGAAATGAAAAATGATAGTAGTACTAAAAAGTTGCCTACTTTAATAGTTAAAAATGTTAATTTCCTGAAGAACATGAGGTGTTTTGATATTTTAAATTACAATTAGTATAACAAATTATTAATACAATAATCAATTTTAGAAAGATCAAAAAATCGAACATTGTAATATTATTTTAGTAGTGTCAACTATATCATGTTTTATAACTGTAGGAGATAAAAAGAATAAATTAAAACAATTAAATCATAATACAGGAAAAAAAAATGAAGTTAGTATGCTCTCACTGAATTTAAAGTTAAATTTTAAGTAAATACATTAAAGTCACAGACACGCACAACACAGAGACACGTGGATAGATTTTAAGACATCACAGAATGGGGAGCAAGGAACTCTTCTTCATTCTTTTTTTTTTTCCGATTACTCTCTCCTAAATCCTTGAAAGAATATGCCAATTTTGTCATCTATTGAGTAATTAAAAATTAATTAATAATTATCGACGATCCAACAGTACGGATGTCAATATATTTCTAATTTAGTGATATTACCAAAATTTTAAAAAAAGAATTTGGATAATGAAATTAGTAGTCAACTATTGAACTGCCAAGAAAAATGACACATCATTAAACAAAATAATTTTTCACAAAATTAAACAAAATCATAAAAATAAAATTGTTTATTTATTTTAAATAAATTAAAGTAATTTATTTAAGTAATTTGTTATCATTAAACAAAATTTAAAATAATTTAAAATTTGTGGAAGGAAATAATTTTTGGCAAGAATGTTTTAATTGGATGGCCCAGGCGGGCCCATTATAATTATAATTGATAATTGTTAGAAAGGAAATAATTTTTGGAAACAAAATAATTCGTGTTTTGTCAAGGATTTTTTTTTTTGGCAAGAATGTTTTAATTGGATGGCCCTGACGGACCCATTATAATTATAACCAATTATTTGGCATTAATAATAACAACTGCCAAGAAAAATTGACAATTGTTGGAAAGGAAATAATGTTTGGCAAGAAAATAATTTGTGGTTTGTGAAGGAAATAATTATTTGGCATTTTGAAATATTTTAATTGGATGGCCTGGCGGGCCCATTATAAATATAACCATTCAAAATCATTTGTTAACAATTTTTGGTATTATCAAGGAAATAATTTTTGGCTGGTATTATCAAGGAAATAATTTTTTGCAAGAAAATAATTTGTGGTTTGTTATGATGTGTATTTTATATAATATCGGGTCAATATATTTTAAAATATGGATCATATCATATAACTGGATGGGTAATATAAACAGATCCCAAACCTTATCAAGGAAATAATTTTTGGCAAGAAAATAATTTGTGATTTGTCATGATGTGTATTTTATATAATATCGGGTCAATATATTTTAAAATATGGATTATAATTATAACCAATTATTTGGCATTAATAATAACAACTGCCAAGAAAAATTGACAATTGTTAGAAAGGAAATAATACATGGCAAGAAAATAATTTGTGTTTTGTGAAGGAAATAATTATTTGGCATTTCGGAATATTTTAATTGGATGGTCCTGGCGGGCCCATTAAAATTATAACCAATCAAAATCATTTGTTAACAATTTTTGGTGTTATCAAGGAAATAATTTGACAATTGTTGGAAAGGAAATAATGTTTGGCAAAAAAATAATTTGTGTTTTGTGAAGGAAATAATTATTTGGCATTTTGGAATATTTTAATTGGATGGCCCTGGCGGGCCCATTATAATTATAACCAATCAAAATTATTTGTTAACAATTTTTTGTATTATCAAGGAAATAATTTTTGGCCGGAAAATAATTTGTGGTTTGTCATGATGTGTATTTTATATAATATCGGGTCAATATATTTTAAAATATGGATCATATCATATAACTGGATGGGTAATATAAACAATCCCGAACCTTATCAAGGAAATAATTTTTGGCAAGAAAATAATTTGTGATTTGTCATGATGTGTATTTTATATAATATCGGGTCAATATATTTTAAAATATGGATTATAATTATAACCAATTATTTAGCATTAATAATAACAACTGCCAGGAAAAATTGACAATTGTTAGAAAGGAAATAATGTTTGGCAAGAAAATAATTTGTGTTTTGTGAAGGAAATAATTATTTGGCATTTTGGAATATTTTAATTGGATGGTCCTAGCGGACCCATTATAATTATAACCAATCAAAATCATTTGTTGACAATTTTTGGTATTATCAAGGAAATAATTTTTGGCAAGAAAATAATTTGTGATTTGTCATGATAACAAAAAATAACAATTGTTAGAAAGTAAATACTTTTTGGCAAGAAAATAATTTGTGGTTTGTCAAGGAAGTTATCAAGGAAATATATTTTGGCAAGAAAATAATTTGTGGTTTGTCATGATAACAAAAATTAACAATTGTTAGAAAGTAAATAATTTTTGGTAAGAAAATAATTTGTGGTTTGTCGTTATCAAGGAAATAATTTTTGGAAAGAAAATAATTTGTGGTTTGTCATGATATGTACTTTATATAATATCAATTATCTGAGTAATTAAAGGTACTAAAATGAGTACCAAAATTTGTTATCAATTATTTGGTATTAAGGAAGTTATCAAGGAAATATTTTTTGGCAAGAAAATAATTTGTGATTTGTCATGATGTGTATTTTATATAATATCAATTATTTGAGTAATTAAAGGTACTAAAATGGGTACCAAAATTTGTTACCAATTATTTGCTATTAATAATAACTACTGCCAAGAAAAATTGACAATTGTTAGAAAGGAAATAATTTTTGGCAAGAAAATAATTTGTGGTTTGTCATGATGTGTATTT
Source organism: Kitagawia praeruptora (assembly GCA_037693485.1). Lineage (NCBI taxonomy): Eukaryota > Viridiplantae > Streptophyta > Magnoliopsida > Apiales > Apiaceae > Kitagawia > Kitagawia praeruptora. Next base: position 48,132,796 of record CM075348.1, on the reverse strand, counting down.
TATATAATATCAATTATTTGAGTAATTAAAAGTACTAAATTGGGTACCAAAATTTGTTACCAACAACGACACACATCATTAAATAAAATAATTTTTCACAAAATTAAACAATATCATTAAAATAAATTATTGGTTTGTCATGATGTGTATTTTATATAATATCAATTATTTGAGTAACTAAAAGTACTAAATTGGGTACCAAAATTTGTTACCAACAACGACACACATCATTAAATAAAATAATTTTTCACAAAATTAAACAAAATCATTAAAATAAATTATTTATTAAAATAAATTGTTTATTTATTTTAAATAAATTAAAATAATTTATTTAAGTAATTTGTTATCAATAAACAAAATTTAAAATAATTTAAAATTTGTGGAAGGAAATAATTTTTGGCAAGAATGTTTTAATTAGATGGCCCTGGCGGGCCCATTATAATTATAATTGACAATTGTTAGAAAGGAAATAATTTTTGGAAACAAAATAATTTGTGTTTTGTCAAGGAAATTTTTTTTGGCAAGAATGTTTTAATTGGATGGTCCTAGCGGGCCTATTATAATTATAACCAATTATTTGGCATTAATAATAACAACTGCCAAGAAAAATTGACAATTATTAGAAAGGAAATAATGTTTGGCAAGAAAATAATTTGTGTTTTGTGAAGGAAATAATTATTTGGTATTTTGGAATATTTTAATTGGATGGCCCTGGCGGGCCCATTATAATTTAACCAATCAAAATCATTTGTTAACAATTTTTGGTATTATCAAAGAAATAATTTTTGGCAAGAGTGGTTTGTCGGGTCAATATATTTTAAAATATGGATCATATCATATATCTGGATGGGTAATATAAACGGATCCCGAACCTAATCCTAAGCATATAATTTACTACTATAATGGGTCATGGATATCTATCAAACCTGAATATGGATCCCGAACCTGAGGAAAGGGTTATCCAGCAATTTATATGGATCATATCATATATCTGGATGGGTAATATAAACGGATCCCGAACCTAATCCTAAGCATATAATTTACTAGCATTAATAATAACAACTGCCAAGAAAAATTGACAATTAAATTTTTGGCAAGAGTGGTTTGTCGGGTCAATATATTTTAAAATATGGATCATATCATATATCTGGATGGGTAATATAAACGGATCCCGAACCTAATCCTAAGCATATAATTTACTACTATAATGGGTCATGGATATCTATCAAACCTGAATATGGATCCCGAACCTGAGGAAAGGGTTATCCGGCAATTTATATGGATCATATCATATATCTGGATGGGTAATATAAACGGATCCCGAACCTAATCCTAAGCATATAATTTACTACTATAATGGGTCATGGATATCTATCAAACCTGAATATGGATCCCGAACCTGAGGAAAGGGTTATCCAGCAATTTATAATATATAGATACGAAAGAAGTTCTCATTTCATTGCGGGAATTATTCTTGAAAAATGTTAGATATTCTAAATATTTTATTAATTATTTTCTTAAATATTGATGTATAATTTGTATTTTTTAATATTTAAGCTAGAATGATTCGGCACGTATTTTAAGATGTATATAAAGTATAGTTCCATAATTATTTTTTTCATTTTTTTAAAATAAAAATTTAAACATTAAAATTTTATTTAAAAGGAAAAAAATGAATAATTAATGGAACTATACTTTATAGACACCTTAAAATGTGTGCCGAATCTTTGTCCAAAATGTTAACAATTGAATGAAACGGATGAAGTAATTTTTTTGATAATAAGATGAGATTCCGCGTTTACAAACATATATTTATATCTTTTTTATATTATGTATAGGAGAATTCCAAAAAATTTAAAATTGTTCAAATCCTATTTACCTATTTTTTTAGATATATAACACTTTTTTATCAATACCTTTTTTAATAACATAATACTTTATTATAGCATTCCTAAATAGAACCTAACTAGATATGAAGTTATTCAATAGTAGTTACTCCACTACTTACTACTTCCTAGATACAAGATATCTACTTGTGCTCTAAGTTAAATACAAGAGCTATCTGTCAAAAAATTTGTTGAATTTTTCCAAATTTTGCAGTTTAATCATTAAAGTTTTTTTATTGCTAATTTAACCAACCACCTTTCCAAAAATATGCAAAATTTAATCATGGTTAACAAAAAAGTATCTTTTAGGGCTTTTTCAATGCAAAATTCTCTGAATTTTCAATGCTTATATGTTTCGATTAGGGCTTTTTCTTGTTAACCATGATTAACAAGATTAAATTCACTTTTTTTGTTACTTGTTTGTTAACAATAATTAAATTTTGCATAATTTTGGAAAGGTGATTGGTTAAATTAGCAATAAAAAAATTTTAATAGTTAAACTGTAAAATTTGGAAAAGTTTAATAAATTTGTTGGCAGATAACTCTAAATATAATAATATAACGATCGGCATTGAACATCAACTTGTTACACATAAGTTGTAATAATAATTTCAAAAAAAAAAATTGAATGATTTTTGTTGTATGTGCCAACAAAGACAGCAATTTTAGTACGGAGTATCTAACATCTCCTACAAAACAATGTGCTTTACTTTGTTTTCCCTAAAAAAAAGTGCTTTATTTTGTTTTATATGGTGGAAACTGGAAAGGCATGGAAGAAAAGCAAATACAATACAAATACAATACTAGATGGTGGCAGCCACTAAATCCAATAACCATTGGTAAGAGAATCTCGATTGTGAATATTCTTAATTTAAAGATTCTAACTCATTTTGTTTTTGACGTGGAGATTCCATCCGAATAGGCTAGCCAGTTGATGTTGTTTCAAAAAGTTTCTAATGAAGTTCAAATTTTAAATTCTGGTTCCTACTTAGTAAGAAAAGCATTGCACGGGTCTGTTATTTTTTTTTTTTTGTCTTGTACATTTTAATCAAATTATTCAGGATCAATATTGGTTGAAATATATGATTGTTTTTTATAGAATTTTTCTTGTTAGTGGCATATCTGATTATTGTGTACTTACTTAAATATGTTCAAGTTTGTACTTTGGAAACTAATACGAGTAATACGGATAGCAATCATGTCAGTTTTTAATTTTGTTGTGGGTCATAGAATATAATTTCAGTATTATGTGGGTGTTGTCTAATTAATATGATTTTTCAGAGCACCTACAATCCTAAACATTCTTCAAAAATGATGCATCCATTTAGCTGGATCTCCAATAATATTCAAGGTAAAAACTAAATACTCTTCAAGATGTTGCATTCTGAGAATGTAGGTTTATGTCCTCATTCTAATAAAAAAATCTTCGTAAATATTTTAAAATGCTTCTCAGGTCTTGTGCTTACTTCTTAAAACCACGTTTCTAACTGTTTTATTTGTTTCCATCTAATTTATTGCCTTTGTTTCTCTTCCAATGTCCGTTTGCCTTTTATTGAGTCACCTCCATAATTAAAATAACATATATAATATACGATCTTTTTTTCTACATAATGTCATATTTTAAAGGGTTTCATGTGCCTGAGGATGACCTCAGGTTAGAACCCTGAGGATAGAACAAATCAATACAAAATTTAAGGGCATTTGTGTAAATTACTGATAAAAAATTTAGATTTACAAAACTGCCCCTGCGGGGCCCCTTACTTTATAAGCAATATTTCTTATAACCTCAGGGGAGATCCCTGAGGTTGTCCTCAGGTCCAGTTTTCTCTATTTTAAATTAAACATTAGCAAATTTGTATGTAAAAGGTAATGTGTTATTTATAGGATTCTCTTTTCTAAAGCCAAATATTTTTATGACCCGAATTGTTTGACTAATGAATTATTGTATGTTGTGTAGTAATATACAATTTCATTTTACGTTAACACCTCAATATTTTTTGCTCTAATATATTGTTAGATAATATCCATTATATTAATTATAATGTGGTTTTATAGCCAAATTGTGTATTTTACGTAATTCTTTAATCGATAAATGATAAAAGAGTCCAAAACTCATTTAAAATCCAGTAATATTTAATTAATAATAATTCATCAATATCACACATATACATATTGTGTGTATGATTTAAAATACATGTGAATGTGTGGCATATTGGTATGAAGATGCACAATTTATCGGTGTTCCAAGTTCAATTAGAATTGAAAATATTACTTCTATATATAAGTAGGAACTTAGGGGTAAATTGATGATTTTAAATCATGAATAAAGTAATTTAGTTATTAACTTGGTCTTATATTTAATACTTTTCATAAAAATATAATATGCATTTCATTTTTTTTCTTTATATAAAACCAAATATTGCCCCGCTTGTGCGGTACACATAAAGATATTATGTGTATTATTGAAAACACGTATAGATGAGTGCTTAGGTTGTTTAAAAGAATAGCAATTATATAGTAATTTATTATTATTATTATTATTATTATTATTATTATTATTATTATTATTATTATTATTATGTTGATTGTTATTGTTATTACAATTTTATAATATAATCAAATCATATATTATGTACCAATAATCAATATTTTGATATAATATATTATAGTCCAAATCAATAAATGTAAAAGTAAAATCAGGACAAAAAATTATTAGTGTGTCGCACAGTCGCACTAATTAAAATATTCACACACACGTGCATCTATATTGTGTTTGATTTCAAACACATGTAATTAAGTGGTGTAATGGTAAAAGGATGCATGAATTAACTTGGAGACCCAAGTTCAATTTCCACACTGAAGTCAGTAACTCGTTTCTTATGGATAATAAAGACTAGCTTATATCCCGTGCGATGCACGGAAAATTTTTAATATTTTTATCTTAATATTTGATATTTTCATCTTATTTTTTATAATTTTAATATTTCCTTTTTAATTAGTAAAAAAATAAAAAATATAATAAAACGTATTTGATAATTTTCTAAATGATAGTTTTTTGCTTGTATATTGAAAATATATAAATAATATTTTAAATTTAATATATTTTTGACGGGAATTGAACCTTGAGATTATTGGAGTGGTTTATAATATAATATAAATGTTTAATAATAATATGCTTTCCCAGCGAATCTTAATGATACGAACGTTGTTCTTATTCCCAAAAAAGAGAATGCATGTCGAATGAAGGATCTTCATCCCATTGCCTTGTGCAATGTCTTGTATAAGATTCTTTCTAAGGTTTTGGCAAATAGGTTAAAGCGTATTCTTCCAGGGTGATTACAGAAAATCAGGCTGGTTTTGTGCTTGATAGAAGTATAAACGACAATGTTCTGATTGCTTTTGAACTTATTCACCATATGAAGAAAACAAATCGGGGTAGCGAGGGTGATGTGGCTCTTAAGTTGGAAATTTCGAAAGCATATGACAGAGTGGATTGGGGGTATTTGAGGGAACGAATGAAAGTAATTGGATTTTTTACGAAGTGGGTTAACTGGATGATGATGTGTGTGACAACTGTTTCATATGACATTTGTTTTAATGGGGCATCGATTGGTCCTATTGTTCCATCAAGAGGGATAAGGCAGGGCGACCCTCTCTCTCCCTACCTTTTTCTTTTATGTGTTGAATGCTTGTCACTTGCTTTGAACAAAGCTGTCTCTGAGGAGGCAATCCATGGCATTAAAGTCAGTAGTTCAGCTCCGGTTGTTTCTCATCTTTTGTTTGCTGACGACTCATTTTTGTTCTTTCGTGCTAACACTCATGAAGCAGGAGCTATTAAATCTATTCTGGAGGATTATGCAAGGGTCTCGGGGCAGTCTATTAATTTCCAGAAATCTGGTATCTTTTTTAGTTCAAATGACAGGGTAGACAAACAGGTGGAAATTTCATCTATGCTGGGAGTAAGTAACGATTTTCAAAACAGTATGTGCTTAGGACAGCCCTCTCTGGTGGGTAGGTCGAAGAAACAGGTTTTTGGTTTCGTTAGGATAGGTTGTGGAAGAGGTTGCAAGGGTGGAAATCTAAAAAGATCTCACGTGCAGGTAAATTAGTTTTGATTAATAATGTTGCAACAGCTATGCCTTCGTACTGTATGTCTTCGTTCTTACTTCCTAGGTCTATGTGCAATGAAATGGAGGTGATGATGAATAAGTATTGGTGGTAGTCGGGGTCTACAGATAGGAGGGGGATTAACTGGGTTAAGTGGGACGGTTTAAGTATGTCAAAGTGTCAAGGTGGATTGGCTTGTCGCAATCTGTATGGGTATAATGTTGCTCTTATGGCTAAACATACTTGGAAATTTATTCAGAACCCTCAATCTTTGGTGGAAAGATTTTATAAAGCTAAATACTTCCCCGATTCTCGCATCCTAGATGCCAAGGCGAATCCAGGTTCTAGTTTTATATGGCAAGGGATTGTTATGGTAAGGAATGAGGTAATGCAGGGGTACAGATGGGTCCTAGGGGATGGGGAGTCGATCAAGTGCATTCAGGATCCTTGGCTTGCTGGCAAACATAAATTTAAAGTTGATCAGCCGAGGGAGTATGATGGCAGTATCAGTGTGGTGAAGCAATTATTTTTGGAGAATGGAAGAGAATGGGATGAGCATAAAGTTAAGAGTAATTTCTCTGAGGAGGATGCAAATTTGATATTGGCAACTCGTATACCCGATGTTACAGCTGTGGATCGCTTAGCTTGGTCAAGGACAATAAATGGAAAATATTCAGTTAAAAACTGTGGCATGCTCAAAATGTGGGTACTGGTTCTGTTCCTCAAACGAGTGGTTGGAGTAAACTTTGGAAGCTAGATCTACTTCATAAAGTTAAGGTTTTTCTTTGGAGAATTTTCAGAAATAACCTCCCTGTGAAGAGTAGACTGAACAACAAAGGTGTGAATCTGGTCCTTGATTGTCCCATGTGCAGTTCTGGGATAGAAGATTTGTATCATGTCTTTTTTACTTGCCCTTTTGCCAGGGTATGCTGGCATTACACAGGCGTCACTTACGATGTGTCATTGGAGGATTACATTCCATCTTGGCTGATCACTAAGTTAGGGGCAATCCCAGTTACTGAAGCTGTGATTATAGCTAAGGTTTTTTGGGGTATTTGGTTTTTTCGCAATAAGAAAGTGTGGGAAAACAAAGTGGTTACGGCTGATATAGCAATGGAATGGAGTGCAAAGTCTATCTCTGAGTGGAATGAAGCTAAAGAAAAGCGTAGTATGCATCAGTCCAGTAGCCAGAATGTTACTCGTCCTATCATAGCTAAGTGGAAAAAACCAGAGGTTGGAGTTCTCAAGTTGAATGTAGATGCAACAGTCATTTTGGGAGCATCAGCATTTTCGATGGGGTTGGTGTTTCGTGATCACTCAGGAGAGTTTGTGCTAGGGAAAACAGTTTGTGCTGACATGGTGCCTACAGTTGTTGAAGCGGAGGCTCTTGCTATTTATGAAGGACTTAAATGGTTGGTGTCTTTGGGCTATGATAGAGTGGATATAGAATCTGACTCCTTGCTTGCTGTTCGTGCTTTGCAGAATCCTCAAGATAACATCCTGGAAGTTGGTCATATCTTAAGTGCATGTCGCACTATTTTAGATGTTAAACCAGGGGTCTCAGTCACTTTTGTTAAAAGACAAATGAATAGGGTCGCTCATTTAGTAGCTAAAATACCCTGTTCTTTGCATTGTCAAAACGTTTTAACGGCTCCTTCAGGTCTGGTGTTGGAGTCTCTCTTGTATGATATTTCTGAGTAATGAAGTTTGTCTTTTATTCAAAAAAAAATATGATGAAAATAGATAATATAAATTTTTAACTAAAATATGTTGTTGACGGGAATCGGACCTTGAACTTTTAGGAGTAGTTTATAAAATGATATAAATGTTTTTTTTTGAAACCTAAAATGATATAAATGTTTAATAATAATAATATGTTGTTGACCGGATTCGTGAACCTATAAGAGTGTTTAATATGTAATAAAAAGAATATTTTTTTAGCATTACATCCAACGATTCTTTTTTATTTATTTTACAATCTAACGTCTATTACTGAGTGTACCAAATAAAGTGACTAAACTACCAACCAAACAAATATACCCAAGTTTGCTTATAATAGTATAGTATAGATATGAATAATGTTACATGTATCAAATTGGATATCAATAAATTATTGATGTATTAGGTTGAGAAAATTTTATTCATTTACTAATATGAATGTAGATGACCTGTTTTAATAAATATTTGTAAAATATTAATTAGATTGTGATATTTTTCATTTGAAAACCATTTTGAAATTTAAATTGATGTCCCTATCATTTTTCAAAAGGTATCTATACTATTATATAAAAGCCAAAACATTAAAAGTTTTGGTACATGTTTTTTGGTACGTAGTGAATTTACTTATTTAACCTTCATTATAAAGAAAAATATATATGATATCTATATTATTAAAACTCCTAAAATAAATAATAACATAATATAATTAATGGTAAGTAGTCGATTGTCTTTTTTCACATTTACTTTTAATTAAAGATATTACCTTTTATAAACACCTAAAAATATCAATCGTATCATATCTTACAATCATTAATATTTCCTTTCGAATTAAAACACGTTATCTTTTTAATTTAAAACTAATTTTACAATCATTAATATATACCCGAAAATATAGAAAGAGAGAAGCAAAGACAAAATCAAAACCAACCCCCTCCGAGGTCAGGAGGAGAGATTCCCTTTGTTGACTAGGAAAGGCCTTCTAGGAGGTAAAGAAGGGCTGAGGCCCCAAGAGGTGGAACTACAAGGGCAGAAGTCCCCAAGGGTGACCCCGAAGAGTTGATGCAGCTAGGAGATCCTGATGATCCTACACCACCATTCACTGAGGAGGTGATGAATGCTCACATCTCTAGAAAGTTTAAGATGCCTACTATAAAGGCTTATGATGGAATGGGTGATCCCGACAACCATGTGAGAACATTCACGAATGCACTGCTATTGCAGCCTGCTAGTGACGCTATTGTAGGGCGTTCCCTCAAACCCTGGCGGGCATGGCTCAAAGATGGTATAGTCGATTGCCTGCAAATTCGATTGGCTCTTTTAAGGAGTTTAGTGCCGCTTTTGTCAGCCAATTCATTAGCGGAAGAGTTCATGAGAAAAGCTTTTCATCTCTTATGTATGTGGTGCAAGGGAAGAATGAGAATTTGAGAGACTACCTTAAGAGGTTCACTAAGGAGACGTTGAACATCATTGATTTGGAGAATAAAGTGGCTATGGTAGCCCTGGAGCATGGCACCACTGATCTGTACTTTAAAAGGCCATTGGCAAAGCATCCTCCCGAAAATATGGCTGAGCTCCAACGAAGGGCTGACAAGTATATCAAGGCTGAGGATAACATGAAGAAGGAGGTCACGATAAGCAATGGTAAGGGTATCAATGATACGAAGAAGCGAAAGCAGGAGCAAGAGTACGATGCTAGGGACAAGTATCCACGGACTAGCAAGGACTCCGACTCACCACCAAAGAAAAATTTTGGACCAAGATTTTCTGATTATGCAAGGTTGAATGCTCCTAGGAGTCAGATTTTGTTGGATATCGAGAAGGATAAGGACTTTCGATAGCCGAAGCCACTCAGGGGTGATCCCGAAAGGAGAAACAAGGATCAATACTATAGGTACCATAAAGATGTAGGACATAATACAGACGATTGCAGACAGTTGAGGGATGAGATTGAATTCCTGATTCTAAAAGGGAAACTAAGCAAGTTCACCAAGGGTGAAGATCATGGAACCCAAAGAAGGGATTATGAAAGGAGAGATAATAACAGAAGAGATAATGATCGTGATTGTAACATACAGCCCCGAGGGCCAGTTATCAACATGATTTGGGGAGGCCCGACCGCGGCCGGCACAACTCGAAACTCTCGAAAGGCCTATGCTAGAGAAGTGATGCACATTGTGGGAGAGGTCCCGAAACGTGCTAGGACTGAAATCGCAATCGGATTTGATGATTCGGACCTTGAAGGGGTGATGTTCCCCCACGATGACCCGCTGGTCATAACACCCATGATTGGGAATTTAGAGGTGAACCGAGTCCTAATAGACAATGGAGCTTCAGTGGACATTTTGTTCCATGACGCATTCGTGAAGATGGGATACAACGACTCTCAGTTGACCCCACTTAACATGCCTATATATGGATTCAGCGGAGTAGAGTCTAAAGTTGAGGGAACTATTCAATTGCCCGTCACGATCGGACATAAGCCCATAGAAGCCACACAGATGCTGAACGTTTTGGTTATTAAAACATCTTCCACTTACAATGCCATCCTTGGGAGGACTGGACTTCACGCTTTTAAGGCTGTGGACTCAACCTATCATATGAAAATCAAGTTCTCGACCAGGAATGGTGTTGGAGAACATAAAGGTGATCAAAAGATGGCACGAAGCTGTTATGTAGCCTCGTTAAGGCCTGGTGGGATCAGGGGGCAGGTCCTTCCGATTGAAGGCATGGATGTCCGCAGTGGTAAGGAGCGTCAAGAAAGGCCATGAGAGGACATCACACAGAAGCCTCGGACAGCCATTGAGGCTAAGGCGTTAACTGACTTCGTGGTTGAATGTACCATTGGCAACCAAGAAGTCAGGGGAGGGCAAAAGGTAATATCCCAAGCAGGAAGCGAACTTCAGAATAAGAAGGAGGAGACCAGAAGGAGTTGTGGGTGCTCTATTTTGATGGAGCATCAAAAACAAAATCTGGTGCAGGCCTAGTCTTGAAAATCCCCGATGGGTTCAAGTTATCCTAGTAGGACTTAGCTTCATATTTATCTAGTAGAAGTAGAAATAAGGTTCATTGAAACCATTGCAGGGCATGTTGCTCCGAGTAGGACAGTAGTACTCTATGTAAGGGTTAAACCCATTTTAAGTTATTAATGCAAGTTTGATTTCCATTCATTGATTGTGTGATTTTATGTATGTGTCAAGCACCCGATGAGTGCAAGTCAAGGATGACCGAGTACCGAAAATAAAAGAATACGCGAATGCAAAACAAACAAATGCATAAACAAAGATCCTGAAGGGTCAAGAGTTAGGTTACAACGCGACCAAGTAAGAGTTTAAGTTTGTGAAGGACCCAGGATAAAAGACAAGAAGATAAAAGCCACATGCAACAATCAAAGCCATGAAAGGCCGAGGATGTTAAGGACTAGCTACTCTTCAATACTTATTAAGTACCTGGGTTAAGGATCCAAGGATGAAGACCAATAAATAACCTTAAGCAAGGATTAAGAAGATCAAGCAAGCTCTCGTCTCAGAAGTTTAAAAGGCAAGAAGCCAACGGGATTGCATTTATCGAAATCTAAATCGAGGAATCAACCCCGAATCCTAGGTTGAAGAACAGAAGTTGTTAGCCATGAAGGCCAAGATTAGCCATGAAGGCCAAGGTTAGTTATGAAGGCCAAACTTGAGGGGGTCATGGACCTCCAATTAAGATCCAACGGTTGAAACTTCATGTTGAAACTTGAAAACCAATATGTAATTTTGAAAACCTCATAGGGAAGGTTCAAGACCTCGTGGGGCTAACCAGAAACCCCCTGGCCTTGGACCAGCAGCTCCGATAGATATTTCGGTGATTTAAAACACCCTTGAGCTTGAAAACCCTTGATTTCAAACATTGGCGTTCAGCCTTCGAACATCGACGTTCAACACCCAAGACCAAGACAAACATTAAAGCCATGGCGACCAAGCGAGTTGAGAAAGTTACTTATATAGGAGCTTCTTTGAAGGAACCCTTGAAGGGAAAGTTGACAGCATTCTTATCCCAAGCGAAAGATGATAAAGCAGAAAAAGAGAAATTTTTCTCCTGAGAGGCAAGAGCCCATTAAACAAGAAGATTGACAAGCTCTTAGAAGATGGGTTTATTGAAGAGATTCAGTTCCCCGAATGGTTGGTTAACCCTGTGATGGTCAAGAAGGCAAATGGGGAGTGAATGATGTGCATAGACTTCACTGATTTGAATGATGCATGCCCGAAGGACTATTTCCCCTGCTAAGGATAGACATGTTGATAGATGCCGCAGTTGGACATGAGATGTTGAGCTTCATGGATGGGTTCAGCGGCTACAATTAGATTAAGATGCACAAGGATGACATCCCAAAGATATTCGCCCATCCGATTGGAAAAACCATGGAGGCCTACGACGATGACATGTTAGTCAAAAGCCTAATCAAGGTAGACCATATTAAGCACCACGGAGAGGCATTCGAAGTGCTGAGGCACCATAATATGATGTTGAATCCAGCCAAGTGTGCTTTTGGCGTTGGATCAGGAAAATTTTTGGGATTGATGATTTCGAAGAGAGGCATAGAGGCCAACCCTGATAAGATCAAAGCGATCTTGGACATGGAACCACCCCGCTCTATACGAGATGTACAGAAGTTAACTGGCCGAGTTGCAGCCCTGAAGAGATTTATCTCCAATTCTGGTGACATGCCATTCTTTCGAGCATTGAAAAAAGTGAAAAATTTTGAGTGGATTACTGAGAGCCAAGAGGCCTTTGAGCAATTGAAGAGGTACATGGCAGAAGCCCCGTTGTTGGCCAAACCTAGTCCCGGGGAGACTCTTTATCTATACCTGGCGGTATCTGAATAAGCGTTGAGCACCGTCCTCATTCGAGAAGAGAAAAAGGTTCAGAAACCCATTTACTATGTTAGCAAGGTGTTGCATGGAGCTGAGTTGAATGACTCAACCATCGAAAAATTTATTTGACATTGGTAACAGCCTCGAGGAAGTTACGACCGTACTTCCAGGCACATAAGATCCTGATGGACCAGCAGTTGAGAAACATATTGCATAGCTCGAAAGCCAGTGGAAGGTTAATTAAGTGGGCAATTGAACTTGGAGAATTTGACATCACGTATAAGCCTCGAACAGCCATTTAGGCTCAGGCACTGACTTCGTGGTTGAATGTACCATTGGCAACCAACAAGTCGGGGGGCAGGATATAGTAACCACCCCTGGAAGTGAAGAAAAAGATGAAGAGCTTGCACCTGATCAGAAGGAATATTGGGTGCTCTATTTTGATGGAGCATCAAAAACAAAATCTAGTGGTGCAGGTTTAGTCTTGCAAAGCCCCGATGGGTTTACAGTTGAGTATGCTTTGAAGTTGGACTTTCTGACAACCAATAACGAAGTTGAGTATGAAGCCTTGATAGCCGGTTTGGGCTTGGCCAGAATCATGAGAGTCAAGAATCTCAAAGTTTGTGGAGATTCAAGACTGGTAGTATCGCAAGTGAATGGTGAATTTGAGGCCAAAGATGAGACTATGGCAAGGTATTTGAGAGTTGTGAAAACTGTTATGACTCAGTTTGATGAGTGCTATGTGGAGCACATTCCAAGAGAAGAGAACGTTCAGGCTGATGCCCTGTCTAAGTTCACTTCTTCTTAGATAGAGAATTATGCAGGGAGTATTTACTTCCAGGTCTTGAAGGCCCCGACCATCAACTCTAAGTTGGTAGCACCAGTTGATGTAAGCTGAAGGATAGACCCTCTTAAAGCTCATCTTGAAACTGGTTGGCCCCCTGATAATGCCTTGAAGGCACAGAAACTGTTAGTAAGAGTGTTGAGATAAGAGGTAATTTGTCGTTCCATACTTAAAATCTTGAATCTCAAATCCCGACACAAAATCTTAGCCTTGATGGCCAAAAAGGTTGTCTACCTCCAATCAAGTTCGTCATTTGAGTTTAAGGATTTGAATCAAGAGCCGTCAATTGAGTTCAAACCAAAGTAAGGTCCTTTGAGCATAAGAAGAAGGTTGGAAACCTAGAATCAAGATAAAGGGTTGACAACCAGCCAAGGCACACCAAACTTGAAGTCAAGTGCCGAGTGGCAAGGGAACTTCTTGAACGATCAACCGAGAAGCAAGACCTCCACCATATGTAGCAAGGGGGCAAGAACTAAGGGACTTCATCATTTTTACATCTTAGAATGAGAGTTAAGGGTTGATGATAACCAACAACCATGAATGAACTCAAGGTTCAAAACCAAGGATTCAACAAGCGAGTTAAGGCCCAGAAGGTCACTGAAGTTATGAAAGCCAATTTGAAGTGAAGGATGTATGTTTGGTCATCGACTTTAAATAATGACATTCAACGATCGATTATTGATGTTGAGGTCCAAATATCGACGTTCATATACGTTCGATTATCAAGAGATTCAAGAATACTTCAAACATGAAGCACATGATTCAAAATAGAGAAGGGTTGATAGTCAACGACCAAGTATGAAGAACATGGTTCAATGTTGATGAACATGGTTGATAAAAAAGACCTTGTTTCAAGGTTAATGAAAGGTGGCACTCAACAGCCGAAAGTCAAGATCGAGATTCAAGGTTGAGAAAGAGAATTCAAACATCGCGAGAGAGCTCCGAGAGGCACGACAAGGCGCATGAAGAAGGACCGCCAACCTCCTGGCAGCCGACTAGCTGTCCGGGAAGGGGTCTGGCCGACCTCCCAGCAGCCGTCAGCCGACCAGGATCACCTGGCAGGCGACCAGAACCTCCTGGCAGCCGACCAGCTGCCCGGGAAAGGGTCTGGCCGACCACCTGGCAGCCTCAGCCGACCAGGAACACCTGGCAGCCACCAAGGAGCTCCTGGCAGCCACCAAGGAGCTCCTGTTAGCCGACTAGCTGCCCATGAAGGGGTCTGGCCAACCACCTGACACCACCCATCAGTTGGTTGGCCCGGTTGATGGTTCTGATTCTTAAACTTAGCGCCGTTTAGCGTCGATTAGCACCGTTTAGTGCCATCTTACGCCATTTAGCGTCATTTAACATAGGTTAAACGTCATTTAAGCATCGTTTAGTGCCGTTTTGGTCAACAAGGAGCACCTGGCAGCCACCAAGGAGCTCCTGTCAGTCGACCAGGAGCACCTGGCAGCCACCAAAGATCTCCTGGCAACCGACCAACCCCCCGAGAAGGGATCTGGCCGACCACTTGGCAGCCCCGACCGACCAGGAGCACCTGGTAGACGCCAAGGAGCTCCTGGCAGCCGACCAGCTGCCTATGAAGGGGTCTGGCCGACCTTCTGACACCTCCCATCAGTTGGTTGGCCCGGTTGATGGTTCTGATTAAGGTTTTTGGTTTCCAGATCAAACGTCGACCTTCTAACACTCCTAAACTTAGCGCCGTTTAGCGTCGATTAGCGCCGTTTAATGCCGTCTTACGCCATTTAATGTCGTTTAACATATGTTGAACATCGTTTAAGCATCGTCTAGAGCCACTTGGTTCAACACGGAACACTTGTCAGCCACCAAGGACCACCTGACAGCCGACTAGGAGCTCCTGGCAGCCACCAAGGAGCACTTGTCAGCCAACCTTGGATCAAGAGATTCAAGCATAGTTCAAGAGCGAGCCACTCAATCAACATTCCAAAATGGTGATTGAAAAGTTCGAAGTAATTCTATTTAAGATCACGTAAGCGTAAAACCCTTGAAAGGAGTTTGAAGCTACCTCATGGAAGGTTTGAGACCCATAACAATCAATTAAGGATCCTCTTGAAGCCTTGGTCGAGTGAGGGTGATGATCAGGTTTAAAGGTTGATGTTCGAAACGTGATGTTCAATCAAGAACCGGCCAACCAATCTCCCGAGGAGGCCATTGGCCGACTGAGGTCGATGATCGAGTCCTGAGCTTGATTATCAAGTCTTAAAGTTGATGTTTTTAGCCTCACCTTGATGTTTGAAAGGTGAAAACGAAGCCGGAGCTTAGGCCGGGGCAAAAGCCGAAACCGGACCTTTCAACGCTGTTTGGGCCATATCTTGAGCTCCGGGTATCAGATTTGGACGATCTTACAGTCCACGCGAAGCTCACAGAGTTTTCTACAACCTTGGAAGGCCGACCAAGAGCAGGTGGCAGCCGCCCAAGAGGCCCTCACGCTGTTTGGGTCATATCTTGAGCTCCGGGTATCAGATTTGGACGATCTTACAGTCCACGCGAAGCTCACGGAGTTTTCTACAACCTTGGAAGGCCGACCAGGAGCATCCTCCAGCCGACCTGGTGCCACAGAGGGGCTCCAACCGACCAGGAGCATCCCCCAGGCAACCAGGAGCATCCTCCAGCCGATCTGGTGCCACGAAGGGGCTCCAGCCGACCAGGAGCATCCCCCAGGCAACCTGGAGCATCCTCCAGTCGACCTGGTGCCACGAAGGGGCTCCAGCCGACCTCCTGGCACCTCCCGTCAGTTGGTTGGATCGTTTCATGGTTCTGTTGAAGGTTTTTTACTTTCCGGAACGAACATCGACCTTCAACTTAGTGCCGTTTAGCGTCATTTAGCACCGTGTAGTGCTGTATTATACCATTCAACGTCGTTTAACATAGATTGAAACGTCTTTTAAGCATCGTTTAGCATCGCTGAAGTCAACATGGATCTCCCGTCAACCTGCCGGGCAACCAGGAGCACCTGGCAGCCGACCAGGTACCACTGAAGGGCCCTGGCCGACCAGGAGCACCTGGCAGGCAACCTGGAGCACCTGGCAGGCAACCAGGAGCACCTGGCAGCCGACCAGATGCCATGGAGGAGGTCTGGCCGACCAGGAGCACCTGGCAACCGACCAGGAGCACCTGGCAGCCGACCAGGACCTCCTTTCGGCCGACCAGTTGCCCGGAAGAGGCTGCAACTGTCCCGGATCTCCTTTTGTTAGCACAGATTAGTGCCGATTAGCACCGATTAGTGTCGTTTAAGCACCGTGTAGTACTGATTAGTACTGTTTAGCGCTGATTAGTACCGTTAGTGCCGTATTATGCCGTTTAGCATCGTTTAACACTGTTTAAACGTTGTCTAAGGCTGGTTAGCACTGTATAGTGCCGTCTAACACCGATTAGTGTCGCCCAACATCGTTGTAAACGCGTCGGTCGCTCCACGCTTTACGTTAAAATGATATTATTGAAATACTCGCGCATGAGCAGTGAACCCTGACCCGAATCTCAAGTAAGGCCGTTATAACTTCAAGGAAAACCTGATCAGTTTTCCTAGAAGTTGGGGGGCAGATGATATGGGCTAAAAGTAAGCCTTAAGGACACATTTAATGTAGCATTAATTAGACCTAGAATGGTTCAAACATGGGGCCCACCAGATAGGCCCAACCCTATTTATAATATTAATTTGGTAATTAATAATAGGGGTAATAAACAGCTCAGCAAATAAGAGTCAAACAAGGATATAACTCTTGCCTGACTTAGCCTCCAAGATATCTATTTCAACATGGAAACTGGTTCTAATATGGAAGGAGAGTAGAATCTTCTTCTAGGCGGTGGCTTGCCCACCAAGTCACCTAATTCTACTACGATTCTAGGGCTTCTCAGCCTATATAAAGGGTCTGACCCCACATTCTCAGAACTACGTCTTGGCTTGATTCTCAATAACGAGATACGTAGGCACTTTGTGATGACCGATTACTCTCGAACACGGAAACAGCCATTAAAGCACGAAGCTCCCGAACCCTAGCATTAAATACAAATTCGTAACCTAGTTTTTATTCCACAACAAGTTTTTTTTTTCCAGTTAAAATATAATATCTTTTAGATTTTATCTAACTAAAAAGCATATTATAATTGCTATTAACTAATCAATTAACTTTTTTAGTCAAAACACGTTACCTTTTCTCTTAACTAATATATCTCTTTTTCCAATTATATCACGTTACCTTTTTCAGCCTTTTTTCAGGTAAAATATAATATCTTTTATATTTTATCTAACTAAGAAGTATATTATAATTACTATTAACTAATCAATTAACTTTTTCAGTCAAAACACGTTACCTTTTCTCATAATTAAAATATCTCTTTTTCCAATTATATCACGGGTTAACTTTTTCAGCCAGGTATGATACCCGTTGATTTTACTTATTTACCCTTACTTAATTACAGATAAAAATCTTCTTTTATATTTTATCTAACTAAATTTTTTACTTTAATAATCAATTTCCTTTTTCAGGTTAAACATATTATCTTTTTTTAATAACTAAGCAGTTTCTTTTTTCATATAAAATATAATTTCTTTTATATTTTATCTAACTAAAAAGCATATTATAATTACTATTAACTAATTAATTAACTTTTTCAGTCAAAACACGTCTTAACTAAAATATCTCTTTTTCCAATTATATCACGTGTTACCTTTTTCAGCCTTTTTTCAGGTAAAATATAATATCTTTTATATTTTATCTAACTAAAAAGCAGATTATAATTACTATTAACTAATCAATTAACTTTTTCAGCCAAAACACGTTATCTTTTTTCTTAACTAAAATAGCTCTTTTTCCAATTATATCACGGGTTACTTTTTTAAGCCAAAACAAGTTATCTTTTTTATTGTCTCTAACTAAAACCTCTCTTTTTCAAATTATATCATGGGCGATTTTATTTAATAAAAAAATAATAATATTATAATGCTATTCATTGATCGATTACATTTTCAGCTAAAAAAGTATCTTGTTTGTTTTTCTAATTAAATTTCTTTTTCTCTATAAATATCATGGGTAACATTAATTTCTCATCTTCTAAAAACACTACGAGCAATTTTATTTATTAAAATAACAATTAAGTTATAATTACTATAAACTAATCAATTACCTTTTTCACCTAAAGTATGTCACCTTTTTAATTTTCATGTTATCTTTTTATATTTTTTCAAACTAAAATCTCTTTTTTTCCAATTATATCACGCACAGTTCTATTTAATAAAATAAAATAATAATATTATAATACTAATAATTAATCGATTATCCTTTTCAGCTAAAACGTATCATCTTTTCTATATTTTCTAACTAAAATACCTCTCTATAAATATCATGGACAACATTAATTTCTCCTTTTCTAAAAACATTTCGAGCATTTTTTTTTGTAAAGTAACATAATTAAATTATAATTATTATAAACTAACCAATTATCTTTTTCACCTAAAACATGTTACCTTTTTAATTTTTTTATAACTAATCCTCTCTTTTTCCAATTATATCACGGGCATTCTATTTAATAAAATAAAATAATAATTTTATAATTACTAATAATTAACTGATTACCTTTTCAACTAAAACTAATCACATTTTTTATATTTTCTAACTAAAATCACTCATTTTCTAGAAATATCACGAATAACATTTATATAATTATGATCATCATCTTATTTAAAAATTTAAGCCTCCAAAATTCATATTTAAAAAAAACTAATTCAAATTAACAAAAAAATTAATATAATATAAAAAACATTCCGTGCATCGCACGGGTTTTAAGCTAGTACTGTTAAATATTCCTTAGCCAAATTTTTAAATCGAAAGATTTTTCAATTCTATTATCATTTATTCAATTGAAACAATTAATTGATCTATAAAGTATTAAAGTCAGACTCTTGTTTATCAAACCTAAGATTCAACATCTTGGATAACAAACAGATTGTTGTGGAATAAAAACTAGGTTGTTAAACTGCGGCTAGGGTTTGTATGTAATTAATACTAGGGTTCGTGAGCTTCGTGCTTTAATGGCTGCTCTCGTGTTCGTGGCTGAATATGTCTTCACAAGATGACTACCTACCTTGATGAATATCAAGAATCAAACAAAAAATGTAGCTATGAGAATGAGGGGTCAGGCCCTTTATATAGGCTGAGAAGCCTTAGAATCGTAGTAGGGTCAGGAGACTTGATGGACAAGCCACCTCCTTGAGGAAGGTTCTAGACTCCTTCCTTGTAGGAGTCAATTTCCATGTTGAGTTAGGTGCCTTGGAGGCTAAGTCAGGCAGGAGTAATATCCTTATTTGGCTCTTATTTGCTGAGCTGTTTATTACCCTTAATATTAATTACGAAATTAATATTTAAAATAGGGTTTGGGCCCTGTTGGTGGGCCCCACGTTTGGACCATCTTGGGATTAATTAATGCCACATTAAATGTGTCTTTAACGCTTACTTTTAGCCCATATCATTTGCCCCCCAACTTCTAGGAAAACTGATCAGGTTTTCCTTGAAGTTTTACGGCATTTTTCGAGACTCGGGTCGAGGTTTATCGTTGCACACTAGTGTTTCACGAATACCGTCTTGGTGTAAAGTGTGCAGCGACCGACACATTTACGACGATATTTAATCGATGCTATTCGGCAATAATTAATCGTAAACGATGCTTAAACGATGTTAAACGATGCTAAACGGCATTAAGCAGCGCTAAACAGCATTAAGCGGCGCTAAATGGCATTAAACGGCGCTGAATGACGCTAAACGGCCTTGGGCTCAACTTCTGGTCCAGCTTAGTTTTCATATTTGAAACGACGTCGGGACCAACTTTCGACATCGAAACGATGTCGGGACCTTCGACATCGAAACGAAGACCGGTCGACTAAAGCTTCCCGGGTGCCCCGGTCTTCCGGTCTAGCTTAGTTTTCATATTCGAAACGACGTCGGGACCGACTTTCGACATCGAAACGATGTCGGGACCTTTGACATCGAAATGAAGACCGGTCGGCTGAAGCTTCCCAGGTGCCCTGTCTTCCGGTCCCCGGTCTTCCGATCCAGCTTAGTTTTCATATTCGAAACGACGTCGGGACCGACTTTCGACATCGAAACGATGTCGGGACCTTCGACATCGATACGAAGACCGGTCGGCTAAAGCTTCCCAGGTGCCCCGGTCTAGCTTAGTTTTTTTATTCGAAATGACGTCGGGACCGACTTTCGACATCGAAACGAAGACCGGTCGGCTGAAGCTTCCCGGGTGCCCCGGCCTTCCAGTCCCCGGTCGGAGCCTTCCGGGTGTCTCGGTCGGCTGGTCCCCGGTCTTCCGGGTATCTCGGCCTCTAACTACCTATGCTTATAATACTGATAATATAACTGAATTGAGAATTTATCTTAAGGCATTGCATATCAGTTATAGGGATCAGACTTTAGAGAATGAGAGAATCAAATCTGAAAATTCTGAACTTAAAGAGAGAAATAAAATCGTTGAAGAGAAACTTGAAAACATGCAACAAGTTCAGAAAGAAAGAGATGATGATGTTTATCTAGAACAGGAGTTGCTAGGAAGATATAAGCAACTAGAATCTGAGTTGGAGAAGGCAAATCACATAATTAAGACTTGGACTCATTCTGGAAAAGACACTAATGAGGTTTTTCAGTCAGACATAGTTGGTTTAGGTTACTGTGAGGGAGATGAACTTAGGTTTCAAAATCAAGTCAAAATAAGAACACATCTTCCATCTACAAAATTTGTTCATGGAATAAATGAACCTAAGTCTGAAGCTGAAAAAGGAGCTGTTAAGAAAGAACCAGTAAAAACTAGTGTTAAACAGGTTAATATTGGTTCAATGATAGATAAACAACTTAAGCATAAGCTTAAGGAGTTAAAATCTGTTAAAAAATAGAAAGTGTCTAGGAAAAATAGAAATGGTAAAGTAGGCATTACTCAAGGTAATTATCCAATGCTTGCTACTTTTGCTCCAAGAAAGACATGTCATAACTGTGGTAGCACTAATCATCTTGCTAGTTTCTGCAGAAAGAATAAAAACATTAATTCTTTACCTTCTAAGTTTGAAGTAAAGAAAAATAATGTTAGAACTAGACCATAGACTTTATGCAAACATTGTGGAAGTACTTGGCATTCTATGTATACTTGCAGGGTTTATCATGCTATTTATCATAATTACTATGAACTTAAGCCCAATTTGAAATGGGTTAAGGTTAATTCTGCAAGTGTAAACTCTGATAAAGTTAGCTTAAACTCTGATAATGTGAATTCCGTTGCTAAAGCTAACAAAGTTAAGAAAGCCAAAGGATCCAAGCAAGTCTGGATCCTTAAATCTAATCATCAGTGAATGTTTGTGATTGCAGGGCATCGGGGAGAGTACCCTAGTCGTGGACAGTGGATGTTCAGGACATATGACTGGAAATAAAGCCCTGCTATCAGAGTATGTGGAGAAGGCTAGCCCAAAAGTTTCCTATGGTGATGGCAACATAGGACGTACTCTGGGATATGGCAATATCAATCTTAGAAGTGTCATCATCACAAATGTAGCTCTGGTTCCAGGACTCAAGCATGATCTGCTATCTGTGAGTCAAATCTGTGACAGAGGATATCATGTAGATTTTTAGCCTGAATACTGTGAAATCATCAGTAAATCTACAGGGAAAGTTGTTCTAGTTGGACACAGGCGCAATAATATCTATGAAATAAGTTTGTCAACAAACTCTGATGGAAAAGCTGTGTGCCTGTCTACAAGAATGTCTAGTGAAGAGAGTTGGAAGTGGCATAAGAAACTCTCTAATCTGAATCTGAACAACATTAACAAGTTGATAAGAAAGGATCTTGTAAGAGGACTTCCAAAGCCTTTATTAAATGTTGATGGCCCATGTGATTCCTGTCAAAAGGCCAAACAAAGGAAGTCATCTTTCAAGAGCAAGTCTGAATCTTCAATTGTTGATCCTTATCATCCTCTACATGTTGATCTCTTTGGACCAGTGAATGTCTTGTCAATTGGAAGAAAGAAATATGCTCTAGTCATTGTTGATGAACACACCAGATACACTTGGGTGTATTTTCTAGCAAAGAAGGATGAAACTGCATTAACTTTGATGGAGCAAGTGAAGCTACTGGACAAAGGATCAAAACACAAAGTCAAGATAATCAGGAATGATAATGGAACTGAATTCAGGAATGCAACAATGGAAGAATTCTGTAAGAACAGAGGAGTGAAGCAAGAGTTTTCTGCACCTGGTACACCACAGCAAAATGGGGTAGTTGAAAGGAAGAACAGAACCTTGATATAAGCTGCCAGAACTATGCTAGATGAAGCAAAATTGCCAACCTATTTCTGGGCAGAAGCTGTTCAAACTGCTTGTTTTACTCAGAATGCTACTCTGATTAACAAGTATGGAAAAACACCATATGAGATGGTGAGGGAAAAGAAGCCAAACCTAAAACATTTTCATATTTTTGGGTGCAAATGCTTTGTGCTGAAAACTCATCCTGAACAGTTGACAAAATTTGAGTTAAAAGCTGATGAAGGAATTTTTGTTGGCTATCCGCTGTCAACTAAGGCATTCAGAGTTTATAACCTGAGAACCAAGGTGATCATGGAGTCAATTCATGTGTCATTTGATGACAAGAAAATAACTGGACTTGAAGATGTAGATGAACATGATCAACTGTGCTTTGAAAATGAAGACTTAATCTCTGATGAAGTAAACTCTGATGAGGCTGAACTGACAAACTCTGATGAGGCAAACACTGAACCTCTACTGGTAAACACTGAAAAAACTTCTCAGACACAAACAAGGGGAGAACCAGTTGAGGGGGAGCATGAAGAATCACTTCAAAGTGATGATTCAAATACTGATAATGAGTCAGTTGAAAAATCTGGATCAAACTCTGATGACTCAAACTCTGAAAGTCCAAAATCTGACAGTTCAAACTCTGAGCAGTTAAATTCAGGGGGAGCCTCAGAGAATGAAGAAAGGCAACAAGAAAATCAGGAGAGCATGGATCAAGGGGGAGGATCAAATTTTGAGAGAAGCCATTTGCCTTCAGCTAGGAAATGGACCAAATCTCACACACCTGATTTGATTATTGGTGATCCAGATGCAAGAGTAAGGACAAGGAGTGCTACAACAAATGAATGCATGTTTCATGCATTCTTGTCTCAATCTGAACCAAAGATGGTACAAGAAGCTCTTCAAGATGCTGACTGGATAACAACAATGCAGGAAGAGTTAAATGAATTTGAAAGAAATGAAGTTTGGACCCTTGTACCAAGACCAAAGAATAGATCTGTTGTTGGTACTAAATGGGTCTTCAGAAATAAAACTGATAGTGAGGGAGTTGTTACAAGGAACAAGGCAAGACTTGTGGCAAAAGGCTATTCACAGCAGGAAGGAATAGACTATGATGAAACTTTTGCTCCAGTTGCAAGATTGGAGGCAATAAGAATTTTTCTAGCATATGCATCTCACAAGAAATTCAAGGTATTTCGGATGGATGTGAAAAGTGCTTTTCTGAATGGGAAGCTTGAAGAAGAAGTGTTTGTTGAACAACCACCAGGATTTGTGGACCCCAAATATCCAGATTATGTCTACATGCTAGATAAAGCACTCTATGGACTTAAGCATGCACCAAGAGCATGGTATGAAACTCTGGCTCAATTTCTTCTAGAAAGTGGGTTCCACAGAGGTACAATTGATAAAACCCTGTTCTACTTTAAATCAGGGAGTGACTTGCTTTTAGTTCAAATATATGTTGATGATATAATTTTTGGGTCTACTAATGATAAACTCTGTACAAAGTTTGCCAAACTCATGCAATCCATGTATCAAATGAGTATGATGGGAGAGCTTAGTTATTTTCTAGGCCTACAGGTGAAGCAAACAGATGATGGGATTTTCATAAATCAAGCAAAATATACCAGAAATCTTCTCAAGAAATTTGGTATGCTTGACTGTTCATCTGCATCAACTCCCATGGCAACAGCAACAAAGTTGGACAAAGACACAAGAGTTTCAGTAGATATGACAAGCTATAGAGGCATGATAGGGTCCCTTCTTTATCTGACAGCAAGTAGACCTAATATCATGTATGCAACCTATCTCTGTGCAAGGTTTCAGGCAGACCCCAGAGAACCACATCTAACAGCTGTGAAGAGAATTTTGAAGTATCTCAAGGGCACCATTAACTTAGGTCTGTGGTATCCTAGAGAATCAGATTTCAAGCTACTTGGTTACTCTGATGCAGACTTTGCAGGCTGTAAGATAGACAGGAAAAGCACCAGTGGAAGTTGTCACTTTCTGGGTGACAAACTTGTTTCTTGGTACAGCAAGAAACAGAAATCAATTTCTACATCTACAGCTGAAGCAGAGTATATTGCAGCTGGTAGCTGTTGTGCACAGATTCTATGGATGAAGAATCAATTGCTGGATTATGAATTGAGGTATAGTAAAATTCCTATTTACTGTGATAATCAAAGTGCTATTGCTATGACAGGTAATCCAGTATAGCATTCAATGACCAAGCACATCAGCATAAGGTACCACTTTATCAGAGAACATGTAGAGAAAGGAAACATTGAGCTTCATTTTGTGTCTACAGAACAACAGCTTGCAGATATCTTCACCAAACCATTGAGTGAAGCTACATTTACAAGACTGGTAAATGAACTAGGAATGATTTCTGGTTTTGACTAGAGATTATGGTTAGACTCAAAATTACTTATGTAATATGTTGCTCATGTTTTTATGATTATGTTAACTGCTATGTGAACTCTGTTGTTAAACTCTGCTATGCAAACTCTATTCGTATATTGTTAAACTCTGTTAGCATGTTCTGTAGGTCATACACTGTTGACATGTTGGATATACACTTATAAACTCTGATAATGTTATTGTCTGATATGAACACCGATGAAGAAATCTGTATGAAGCATGATTCTCAGTAATTAATCATGAATCTTGCTAAGTTATTTGTGATCTAATCTTAGACTGTGTAGAAAATTAACACAGCATGATACTGTTTCATATTTATAGCATCTCTTAGTTTATTTATCCTAAACTCTGAGTCTGTAAATACTGTGTGCATTACCTCTCATGAATAACTTCTGATGTTGATGACTTCTAAACTCTGTTAGTTAAACTCTATTTAGTTAGATGCTGTAATTAGTAAACCCCCAAAGAAATTGTATATAGGATGCTAGAGTTTCTTTCTGATTATGTTGTTCTAGGAAGACCCAGGAACTTGCTGGTAAAAAGTAAGGGCTAAAATTCTCTAATTTTTGGTGACTAATCAAAGACTAGGAAGAACCAGGAACTTATCAAAAGATAAGGGCTAAAATTCTCTAATTTTTGGTGACTAGTCAAGACTAAGAAGACCCAGGAACTTATCAAAAGATAAGGGCTAAAATTATAGGATTTTTGGTGACTGGTCAGAGATTAGGAAGACCCAGGAACTTATCAGAATGATAAGGGCTAAAATTAAAGGATTTTTGGTGACTAGTTACAACCTCTGTTTATATAAATAAAAAATAAAAAAAATTAGTTAGAAAGGGGGTATAAGTTAGTTCAGAGTTACTGTATATCATATTCAACAGAGTTTAGCATTCATCATACATTCAGTGTTTACTATGAGAGTTTGTGCATCCAGTGTTTACAGATTTATTTTATGGATTTTATGAAATATTAGATGCTCTAAAAATTGGATTAGTAAACTCTGCTATACACACACATATATTCACACCTATGCAGTTTTTGAAAGGGTTACGATAATGAAGTTGGAGAATTGACAAACGCTGATGAATTTTGTCTAATACTCTAAGGTATATTTTATTTCAGACAATTTCTGTACTTGGAGTAAAAAGTGTCAACTGCCAACTGTTGATCAGTATTAGAGTGTAAAGTGTATTGGTAATAGGAGAGAGAGTAGCAGTAATTATTGCTATAATTACTGAGCATGCAAAGCTGTTCCATTAGATATGTGCCGCGTGTCCAACTCACACATTTCTCTAGGATCGTGTCCCACCTACACATGGTAACTGGTTGCGTGTATCAATGTTAAAACGATTGGTTTTAATTTTTAATTACATATCTAATCATTTCACTTAAACGGTTCATATTCACTCACCCACTTACACACTCACTCACAGTTATTTTTCACACAACCACTCAGTTACTTCGATCTTTTACTTGGGCATTTTTGTAAACACCTTTCCTACATATCATTTTCTTTCATATTTTCTTCTAACATCAATTCTAATGGCCACCAAAGCTTTTATTGCTCAAGGGTTATTGTTTGTTTCCAATAATTATGCAGCTCCATTGAACAATGAAAACGTTCCAGACGCGTTTCATCTGATTCAAAACTTCTTGAGAGATTCAGAAATAGGTCAAGCTCTAGTTGAACCACCAACGCTTTCTGCCACGCAGATTGCTACTTTCTGGTAGAACTCTGCTTATGATGATGGAGGAAAGAATGGGACTCCGTCTATTATTTTCACCTATGAGGAGACAGAGTATGTGATTACTCCAACTACTGTCAGAGAAACCATGGGGTTTGATGCACACTCCTCATACAGTGTTGTTGGTGAGAAACATCTACGAGAGATGTTGCAGCAAATTGGGTACTTAGGATCTTTAGCCAAACTTGGATCAGTAAAGAGGCCACAGTTGAGGAAGGAGTGGAGTTTCTTTTTCGATTGTATAACAAGGGCCTTTGGCAAGAAAGTCACGAACTGGGATGCTATTCCTACTGATAGTCTACAAATTGGGTATTCTCTTCTCTATGGCAGTAATTTCGATTTTGGTAGACTTGTTTTAATGAACTTAGGTGATAGATTGTCAGAGTCTACTACTGTGTACTTTGATAGATTCTGTCAATTATTGTTTACTGCTTGTGTGCCTGGTATTATAATTGCTAAGAATGAAGTGATTCAGCCTTTTAAAGTCAATAAGAGAATATTCTCTGATTTGACTAACAAGAATGCAACCAAGGTAGTGCCTGATTTGTTTTTGCCTCTTGCCCTTCAAAACTTTCTCAATCAACCCCAAGAACCACAACAGCCTCAGTAACCACCTCCAAACACTGACCCTCATCAACTTGTAAACACTGAACAAAATCCAAACACTACACCATATCAACCTACAAATATTCCTACTCAAACTCAACCATAAACTCAACCTCCACCCACTCAAACTGAAATTCATAATGAACCAAATACTGAACCTCCACAACACACAAACACTGAAACACCAGCAACCACTCAACCTCGACCTACTCAGAATAAACCAAAATGTGGAGGTAGAACAAAGCATACAACACATAATTCAAGGCATAGCTCTGCCAGGGCTAATAGAGCTAGAAAGGAAAGAAAAGAAAGAGCAAATAGATCTCCATCACCTTCTGTTGTAGAAGAAGATTCAACTGAAGAAGAAGAGGCGGTTGAGGTGCCTCAATCTAAAAGGAGAAGATTGATAATTGCTGAATCTGATGAAGAAGAGAATGTTGAAGCACCAGAGGTGATTTATAAGGAAATACCTACTGTTGAGGTACATACTGCAGAGGAAGTTGTTCATACACCTGCAAATGTACAAATGGATGAGACAAACAGAGATGGTTTTGCTCATATGGATGATTTTGTTGACACGTTCATACCATTCTCTGATCCCATTAATGTTCCTATCTCACCTATCATTGCTAATTCTGGAGAAACAGGTGCAGAGCATACCAGAATGAGATTGAAGCACACACCTTTTTCTCAACCTTCACATCAGAATGAGATTGAAGCAGAATATTTTGCCAAATTCTCTGAGAATTGGTATAAAGAGGATTGCATTTTTCCAAGAAAGAGAGCAGCTAAATTTGTGCATCAATCTGCCAAAAAGATTTCAAATCCTGATATTCTCTCGAATCTTCAAGCAACTGTTGTTCAAGTCAAGAATTTGAATGAAAGGTTTGATGAGTCTCAAAAGGCAATTACTGATCTGAGAGCTGAGGTTGTTGCCAGAGACATGACTATGCAGCGAGATACTTCAATGAGGTTTCAGAAATTCTCTAAAGCTCAAGAAACTCTGTTTCAAAGGCTAGGTCAAGTTGAACAGAATCAGACTGTCTTATCTGGTAAGATTGATTTTATTGCTACCTCCTTGGAGCTGATTACATCTATATTAATTCCTGATGATGTCAAAAAGGGGGAGAGAGTTGCTAAGTCAAAATGCAGGCAATCTCAAACTCTGACTCACAAGGATGATGCTGGAGATGGAGGAGCAAAAGAGCAAAAGAATTTAAAATCAAAAGCTGATATGAGTCTACAATCTGGCAAAACTTCTAAGTCAAAGTCTGATGGAGTAAATACTGATGCTCAGGGTACATCAAAGACTCAGAGTTTGTTATTAACTGTCAATCCATAGACAGATGAAGAATTGGCTACTAGAATATTTCTTGAAGAAAATGTAGAAGGAGTTACTATTGCAGACATTCAAGCTGAAGAGAAGAATCTACAAGAAGAACATCAGAAAGCTTTGAAGTCTGGCAAATTCAAAAAGAATGTGAAAACTCCTAGGCCTGTTCTTAAAGGCATACTATCAAAGAAAATGTTGGTGCTGATCAAAGGTCACAAATGTCTAGAAAACCAACAGAAGCAGAGGCTAAACAAAAGCTGAAAGGCATTGTTGAAGAAGGGAAGGTTTCAAAGAAAGTGAATACAACCTCTGTTGCTACACAAGTTGTATAGAAACCTTTGTCTACCCAGATGCAAATGGTTTTTGGAAAACCAACACTTCATGATCCAAATCTGATGTCTGGAGGTACTGATTCTCTACAAGGAAGAGCCTCAATGTGTAAAATAGGAAGAGATAAAGCTGGACTGGGCTCCCATAGAGAAAATAGAATGATTACCAGTCCTCAAGATCCTTCATCATTGGCTGTTCCAGGTCTTGGTGTTACACATGAGAGTTTAGATAGACTGGAATCAGTGCAGTTGATTCATCAGAAGAGTTTACAGAAGGATTTTCTTTTGTACTTCATGGCTGATGGGACTGTGTATAAAATTGGTGAGTATGATCTTGATTTGAAGCTATGGGAGGAATTAGAATATGTTCTGTATATTTTCCAAGTGAAGAATCAAAGGACTCAACAAGCTGCAAATGTGTTAAGAAAGAAGATGCTACATAATTTGGTAGTCAGAGGTATGAAATACAAAGTGAGTATTTCCCAAAGTACAGAGATTATCATGGGAATATTGTTGAGATGAAGAAGAATAGTGCTAAGCTG
Organism: Kitagawia praeruptora; assembly: GCA_037693485.1. Classification (NCBI taxonomy): domain Eukaryota; kingdom Viridiplantae; phylum Streptophyta; class Magnoliopsida; order Apiales; family Apiaceae; genus Kitagawia; species Kitagawia praeruptora. Next base: position 48,103,097 of record CM075348.1, on the reverse strand, counting down.
AAGAAAGACTTGGGTATAACAGTTCTTGATTTTAATTCTGAGTCAAAGAAAGCACATTTCATCAGACTGGGTAATGAAATGAGGAGGAACAAAATCTATTCTCTGAGATCTTCTATCTACCAAACTGGTGAAGATGATCCTAAGCTGAAAGAGATCAAGGAGATCATGCAGAGAGAACTTGTCAATGCAGAAAGAAGATTGCTTATTGACTATCTCAGAACAACACCAGATGTTTAAGAAATTAAGTGAATCTCTGTAAGAATTTCTTGTTTTCTGTAGATTTTGTTTAAGTAGAAGTTTAAACTCTGATTATTTGTTAAACACTGCATTTGTCTATTTTGTTTTGACATTATCAATTATTGTTAACTTGTGCATTTTTGCTAATGAACAAGTTGGGGGAGATTGTTAAATATAATTGATGTAAATAATAATCAGTGTTTAAGTGTTACAGTGAAATATTAGAGTTTAGCTGGAAGTAGTCAGAGTTTAGTTAAACGCTGACAGTTGGAAGCTCGACAGAGTTTGTTAAACTCTGTCTGGAGGAAACGTCTACAGGTCAACAGAGTTTGAAGAATACTTGAAGATAATTAAGGAAGCAATATCTTTGAAGATTGGATAGCTGTCAAAGAGATTGTGTTGACTAAGGAGACGTGTAGCAATCGTAATTGATATCAATTTTATAGCTAATTTATAGGAATATCAATTATCGATTGTATAGCAGCTGTATATCTTATAAATACAGTTAGGTTAACCCTAGAAGGGTGTCGTGTAACGAATTATCATTCATTGTAACCTAAGCAGCTCTCTGTGATATTTTACACCACTGAGAGAGGAATTATTAATTCCAAACAGTTTTTAATTGTTAAAACGTGTGTTCTTGTTAATATCTCATACAAATCTTGATTATAATTGTGTATTCGGCCTGATGAACTCCTTCTTCATTCTCTTCAAGAAACATTCTTGTAGCCAATTCTTCATCTGTCTGTGGATTGTCAGTGAATAACAAGCTCTTGGTCTTTGAAGTACCCTGAACATCAGTATTTATTCCATCAGACTTTGTAGAAGACTTGTCAGATCTTAGACTCATATCTTTACCAGCTTTTGATTTTAATCTCTTTTCTCGGTCATTTGCTCCTCCATCTTCAACATCATCCTTCTTAGTCAGAGTTTGAGATTGCCTGCATTTGAACTTAGCAACTCTCTCCCCCTTTTTGACATCATCAGGAATCAATAAAGATGTGATCAATTCCAATGAGTTAGCAATAGAGTCAATCTTACCAGACAAGGCAGTTTGATTCTCTTCCACTTTACTTAGCCTTTTAAATAGAGTTTCTTGATCTTTAGAAAAAATCTGAAACTTCAGTTTATTATCTCTATGCAGAAGCATGTCTCTGTTAACAACTTCAGCTCGCAGATCAGTTATTACTTGTTGAGAATCATCAAACCTGTTATTAAGAGTCTTGACTTGAACAACAATGGCTTTCAGACTTGAAAGAATCTCTGGATTTGAAATCGTTGTAGCAGTTCTATGCACAAAATTAGCTGCTCTTCCAGCAGGAAAAATGCAATCTTCTTTATACCAATTCTTCGAAAATTTGGAAAAATATTCTTCTTCAATTTCACGTTGATGTGAAGGTCCAGAAAAATCAGTTCTCTTTGCATCAGTTTGTACTGGTTTTCTCTGAGAAGAGTTAGACTCAGTACTTCCTTCAGCTTCATCCTCGACTTCAGCATTTTCAATTTCAACTGGATCAGTCTCAGCAATATTCATTGTAGCTTCAACTTCTTCAGCAGTAGTCTATGCAACTTCAATAGCTTCAGCAAAAATCTCCTTAGTATTCTCTGCAGTTTTCTCTCCAGCTTCAACAGACTTTGCAATCGCAAGAACTTCATCCACATGCTCAGAAATTACAGCCTTGGTTGGTTGATTAATTTCTTCACCTTGTTCAGGAACTTGGTGAGCATCTGAGAATAATTCAGTATGTGTTGCTACTGTTTCACCAAGTACCACAGTAGTTTGATCAGCTACACCAGTTTCTTCAGAGTTAGCAACAATAGGCGATGAGATAGGAACTTCAAAGTCATCAGAGAATGGAATGAATGACTCAACAAAAGCATCCATATCAGCAAAACCATCTCTATTTTCCACATTCATCTGTGCATCTTCAGTTGTCTTTACAACTTCTTCTTCAGCATTTATCTCAACAGTAGGTATCTCCTTAGAAATCACCTCTAGAGCTTCAAGATTTATCTCTTCATCTGACTCATCAACTAACAACCTTCTCTTCTTTGATTTAGGCACCTCAGCTGCCACTTCTTCTTCAACAGAGTTTGAGAAGTCAGACCTTGCTACTCTTTTCTTTTTAGCCCTGACGGCTTTGTGCTTGGTTTGACCTCCACTCTTTGGTTTAGCCTATGTAGGTGATGGATTTTGTTCAGAGTTTGCAATTGGCTCATTGATGTTAGGTTGAGGTTGAGTTTGAGTTTGAGTGGGTGTTGGTTGAATTTGTTCAGTGTTTGGCTCATCATTTTCATGTTGAGAGGGTTGAGGTTGTGTTTCAGTGTTTGTAGGTTGTAAAGGTTCATTGTTTGCAGGTGGTGAAAGTGCAGGCTCAGGCTGTTGTGGTTCTTGAGGTTGATTTAAGAAGTTTTGAAGAGCAAGAGGCAAAATCAAGTCAGGTACATCCTTGGTTACATCCTTGTTGGTCAAATCAGATAATACTCTCTTATGAACTTTAAAGGCCTGAATAACGTCTTCCTCAAAAATTTCAACATCAGGCAGACAAGCAGAGAATAGTAATTGACAAAATCTAGAAAAATAAACAGTGGTACTAGACTCTGACAATCTTTCACCTATATTCATCAAGACGAGTCTACCAAAATCAAAATTACTTCCATAAAGAAGAAAATACCCGATTTGAAGACTGTCAGTAGGAATAGCATCCCAATTGGTGATTTTCTTTCCAAACGCCCTTGTGATGCAATCGAAAAAGAAACTCCACTCCTTCCTCAGATATGGCCTTTTCACTGAACCAAGTGTCGCTAAAGGTCCTGAGTATCCAATTTGTTGCAACATCTCTTTTATATATCTTTCACCAACAACACTGTATGCAGAGTGTGTATCAAAACCCAAAGATTCTCTGACCGTTGTTGGAGTAATGACATACTCTGTTTCCTCATATGTGAAAATAATCAAAGGAGTCCCATTCTCTCCTCCATCGTCATAAGTAGCTGTCTGCCAGAAAGTAGCAATATGTGCAGCAGAGAGCTTTGTTGGTTCGACTAGGGCTCTACCAATCTCTGAATCCAGCAAGAAGTTTTGAATTAGATGAAACGCCTCAGTAACGTTCTCAGTATTCAACGGAGCTGCATAGTTGTTAGGTACAAACACTAATCCTCGAGCATTAAAAGCTTTGGTGGCCATGAGATTAGATTCGAGAAGAAAATATTAGAGAAAAAGATGTGTATGAAAGGTGTTTGCGAAAATGTGCAAAGAACAAAGTAACTGTGAGTGGTTGTGTGCAAAGAGAATACCGGTGTGCAATAGAAATATGAACCGTTTATGTAAAATGATTAGATTTGAAATTAAAAATTAAAACCCAATCGTTTTAACATTAACACACGCAACCAGTTTCTTGTTAAATGTGTGAGTGGGACACGTGGCACACATCCAATGGAACAACTTTTTACGCTCAATAATTATAGCAATAATTACTTTTACTCTCTCTCTCTCCTATTTCCAATACACTTTAACACTCTAATACTCATCAACAGTTGGCAATTATTTATCTCATTTTTCTAAAACTCTTTTTACCCCAAGTATGTAAATTGTCTGAAATAAAATTTACATTAGAGTACTAGACAAAATTCGTCAGTGTTTGTCAATTCTCCAACTTTATTACCATAACCCTTTCAAAAACTACACAGTTGTGAATTTATGTGTGTGTATAGCAGAGTTTACTAATTCAGTATTTAGAGCATCTAATTTTTCATAAAATCCATAAAATAAATCAGTAAACAATATTTGCACAAACTCTCATAGTAAACACTTAATGTCTGATGAATGCTAAACTCTGTAGTACATAATTGATATACAGTAACTCAGAACTAACTTATACCCCCCTTCTAACTAATCTAATTTTTTTTAGTAATCAGAGATTGGAACTAGTCACCAAAAATCCTATAATTTTAGCCCTTATCTTTTTGATAAGTTCCTGGGTCTTCCTAGTCTTTGACTAGTCACCAAAAATTAGAAAATTTTAGCCCTTACTTTTTACTAGCAAGTTCCTGGGTCGTCCTAGACACAACATAATCTCAAAGGAGTTCTAACAACCTATATACATTTGCTTCGGGGGTAGACTAATAACATCATCTAACTTAACAGAGTTTAACAAACAGAGTTTAGAAGTCATCAACATCAGAAGTTATTCATGAGAGGCAATGCACACAGCATTTACAGACTCAGAGTTTAGGATAGATAAATTAAGAGATGCTATAAATATGGAAACAGTATCATGCTGTGTTAATTTTCTGTGTTAGGTCGAATACACAATATATAATCAAGTACCGTATGAGTAAATAACAAGAACACACGTTTTAACTCTTAAAACTGTTTGGAATTAATAATTCCTCTCTCAGTGATGTAAAATATCACAGAGAGCTGCTTAGGTTACAAGAATGATATTCGTTCACGATGGATACCCTTCTAGGGTTAACCTAACTGTATTTATATGATATACAGCTACGTACAATCGTTAATTGATTCTCCTAAAATTAAGCTATACAATTGATATCAATTACGATTGCTACACGTCTTCTAAGTCAACTCAATCTCTTTGACAGCTATCCAATCTTCAAAGATATCGCTTCCATATTAATATTAAATTAATCTTCAAACTCTGTTGACTTGCAGACGCTTCCTGTAGACAGACTTTAACAAACTCTGTTGCTCTCAAAGCTAACAGTGTTTGCGCTTCCATGTATTCAGCTAGCAGTGTTTACGCTTTCCTCTGTCAGCGTTTGCGCTTCCAGCAATCAGCGTATACTCAAACTCTGTTCCAACTGCTTTCAAATAACAAGTTAAACTCTCTTTACCTGTAACACTTAAACACTGACATTAAATCACATCAATTATATCTAACAATCTCCCCCAACTTGTTCATTAGAAAAATGTACAAGTTTACAGTAATTGATGATGTCAAAACGAACAAATAAAAACACAGTGTTTAACATATAATCAGAGTTTAAACTTGACTTAACAAAATCAACTGAAAAATTCAAATTACTTACAAAATCTGTCTACCTAACCTCCTCAAGATCTGGAGTTGTTCTGAGATAATCAATCAACAATCTCCTCTCAGCATTTTCAAGTTCAATCTCCATAGCTACCTTGATCTCTCTTAAATCTGGATCATTCTCATCAGTTTGAAAAATAGCAGCTCTGAGATCATAGATCTTGTTTCTTCTCATTTCATTTCCCAATCTGATAAACTTCACTTCTTCAGACTTTACATTAAAATCCAGAACAGTAATCCCAAGATCAGTCTTTAGCTTTGTAGTTCCCTTCTGCATTTCTATCAGATTCCCATTCCAGTCTCTGTACTTTGGAACATACTTGCTGTTGTATTTCATATGTCTTCTTGCAATATTCTGAATCATCTTTTGTCTAAGCACATTTGCAACTGATTGAGCTCTTTGATTTCTTACTCTGAAAATATACAGAACATACTCTAGTTCTTCCCAGAATTTTAAATCAATATCATTCTCAGCAATCTTGAACACTGTTCCATCAGCCATGAAGTATAACAGGAAATCCTTTCCTAAACTCTTTTGATGAACAATCTGTACTGACTCCAGTCTGTCTAAACTCTCTTGAGTTACACCACGACCTGGAACAGACAATGAAGAAGGATCTCTGGGAGCAACATTCTGTCTTTTATCTCTATGTGAGCCTATACCTCCTTTGGTATATCCAATTTTACCAGATAAAGCTCTACCATCAGTGAAATCCATTGGAACTGTAGCTTCTAGACTTGAATCACGAAGAACACCTTTTCCAAATGTTGATTTCAACTGAGAAGACAATATTGGTGTAGTCACAGCTTGTGCAGCAACAGAGGTTGTGTCTTCACTCTTCTGTACAACATGTGTATCAACAGAGGTTGTAACTATCATCTTGTTCTTGCTCTCTTCACCCATCACTCCTTTTAACTTCAGCTTGGCATCAAGAGAAGACTTTCTAATCAGCTTTCCTTTATCTTCTTCTTCATTTTCTTCTTGAATACCAGATAGTTTTTCTTTGATCTCAATACCTTTCATTACAGGCCTTGAAGACTTTGAAGCTCTAACAGTTTTCTTCACTTTCTTGGACTTTTGAGCTTTTAAATGCTCTTTCTGCAACAGTTTTTCTTCAGCTTGTATATCCTCAAGTGTAGCTTCAGCATTCTCTTCACAAAAAAGTTTTGCAGCCAGTTCTTCATCTGTTTGTGGATTGTCAGTGAATGACAAATCCTTTGGCTTTGTACCAGAAGTACTCTGACTATTTATATCTATCACCAAATTTGGCTTTGACCTTGAAGACCTTCCATGTCCTTGTCTGGGATTTTCATTTCTTAAGCCCTTATCAGCAGTACCTTCATCATCAAGATGATCTTTCTTTGACAGAGTTTGAGTTTGCTTGCACTTGGTTTTAGCAATTCTCTCCCCCTTTTTGACATCATCACCATCCTGAATCAGAATTGAGGTGATTAACTCAAGAGAGTTTGCAATGGAATCAACCTTCTCAGTCAGTAAAATCTGATTCTTTTCAACTGTGCTCAGTCTGTCATTAAGATTTGCTTGAGCTTTGGAGAATTGTTGAAAAAGCTTAGCATTAGCTAGTTGAGCTTTCTCCTCATGAGTAGCAACCTCTGTTCGAAGATCAACAATAGATTTCTGAGTATCATCAAATCTATTATTCAAGGTTTTGATTTGAATCACTGTGCCTTGCAAACAAGTGAATATTTCTGGATTTTTAATCTTCGAAGAATTTGCTTGGAGAAACAGAGCTGCCCTTCCAGGAGGAAAAATACACTCTGACTTGTACCAATTAGCAGTTCGTTTGGCCAAATAATCATCATCAATTTCATTGACAGAAGGCCCAGCAAAATCTGGTTTTTCTCCTGTTTTCTGACCATCAGCTTGAGTTTGTGCTTTCTCAACTCCTGTACTCTTGGGTTCAATTGAATCACTTATCGACTCACTAGTAGAGGCAACAGAAGCAATGTCTTCATTTTGAGTAGCAACATGTTCTTGAGCAATTTGTTTTCCTTTATCAACTTGAGTTTGCTCTGAAGAAAGAACCTTATCTGGTTTATCAACCTCCTCACCATGATCAGAAACATGATGGGCAACAGAGTTTAACTCAGTGTGTGATGCAACCACAGTGTCTTCAAGAACAACAGTAGGCCCATCAGCAACACCAGTATCAATAGAATATGTAACCTCCATGAGTGTTGGAGTAGACGCTTCATGATTAAAAGAAATTGGAGTTTCATCAAACTCTTCCATTGGAGATAAAGCATCTCTAACATCTTCATTTTCTTGAACCTTAGCAGATTCTGGTTCAGCAATCTTGACTTCTGATTCTGGTATTATAGGTTCTATGATAACCTCTGTCTCACCAGTAGGAATATCAATAGAGATTTTCTCTTGAGCCTCATCAACATGCTCATCATCAGAAACAGTTAGAATGAGCCTTCTCCTCTTAGCTTGAGGCACTGCAACCAGTTCTTCATCCTCACTAGAACTGTCCTCAGCTTGTGGTGTAGAAGGTCTATTTGCTCTTTCTTTGAATCTTCTAGAATAAATAGCCTTTGGAGATGTCTGTTTAGCCTTAGAATGTTTTGTATTAAGTGCAGTATGCTTCTTCCTTTTGGACTTAGATGGAGATTGTGGGTGAGTAGTAGTGACAGGGTTTGTTGGTGTTGGATTTATTGGTTCAGTTTGTGTTTGTGGTGATATAGGATGAACAGTGGTTGTTTGGGTTGGCTCAGGTGATTGTATAGGTTGAGATGGTATGTTTTCTGTACGATCAGTGGCTAAAGGTTCAGGCATAGGTTGTGGTTCTGGTTGTTGTGTTTCATGTGGTTCATGGTTTGGTGATGGAGAATCTTGTGGCTGACTGACAAAATTCTGTAAGGCAAGTGGCAATACGAAAGGAGGTATGTCTTTACCAACATCTTTGTTAGTCATATCAGAGAATATTCTCTTAGTGACTCGAAAAGGTTGAATCTCATCAGCTTCATCAACAGTTAACCCAGGTACACATGCATTGAACAAAAGTTGACAAAATCTAGCAAAGTAAACTGTAGTAGACTCTGACAACTTATCACCCAAATTCATTAATACATATCTACCAAAATCAAAATTACTGCCATAGAGTAGAGAATACCCAATTTGCAGACTGTCCATTGGAATAGCATCCCAGTTGGTTACCTTCTTCTGGAATGTCCTGGTGATACAATCAAAAAAAAAGTTCCACTCTTTTCTCAGATTCGGCCTCCTCACACTGCCCAGCTTTGCAAGTGAGTCCATATACCCAATCTCTGTTAGCATCTCTCTCAGATTTTGCTCAGAGACAACAGCATACGAAGTATGTGTGTCGAAATCCATGGCATCACGAACAGTTTGTGGAGTAATCACAAACTCTTGTTCTTCATGAGAGAAGATGATAGATGGAGTTCCATTCTCTCCTCCTTCTATATATCTTGAGTTTTGCCAGAAGTTAACAACTTGAGAAGCAGATAGAGTAGCCGGTTCAACCAGCGCTTGCCCAATCTCAGAATCGCGAAGAAAATTTTGCATTAGGTGAAACGCCTCAGGAGCCCGGTCATTCTCAAGTAAAGCTGCATAATTGTTAGGCACAAAACGTAGACCAAACAAAGTGAAAGGTTTTGTTGCCATTAGATCAAGAAATAAACAAAAAGCAACTGTGAAAATGATATGCAAGAAAGGTGTTTGCGAAAATGCCAAAGTGAAAAACAAAGAAGTTCTCTGTTTTGGTAAAGTGAATTTGAGTGAGTGAATGTGATTTAGCAAAAAGTAGTTTGAGTAGTAATTAAAAATTAAACTCAAACGTTTTATCTTGAAAACACGCAACTGTTCCCTTGAGAAATGCGAAAGTGGTACATAATGATGAGTGAGTGGGTGAAAGTGGAACACATGTCATACATGCAACGGTTCACTTAATACACGCGCAGTAAAAGCCATTATTACCGCTGTCGTTCCGTTTATCAAGACACTTTACCACTAAATACACTAATTAACAGTTGTCAACCACTCCATTTACTGCAAAATTTTCAAATTATCTTAATGAAAATTTACCTTAGAGTACGTAACACAATCAATCAGTGTTTGTCAAATTTTCAACCTTTGTCACAAAAACCCTTTCAAAAATGCACAGTCGTGATTTTTGTGTGTGAGTAGCAAAGTTTACCAAATCAATTTTTATAGCATCTAATATTTCATAAAATCCATAAATCAAAACAATAAGCACTGAATGCACAAACTCTCATATTAAACACAGAGTATATGATGAATGCTAAACTCTGTAGTTCCTTAATTACAGAAATCTGAATATCTCTGTTCCAGTTTATGTTCATGATTATCCAAGTAAGCACACAGTCATTATAGACAAAAAGATCAGGAGATAACTATCAAAGCATCATTCAGTGAGTTACATGTCAAGGATTTCCTCACAAACTCTCACAGCAAACAAGTGTTTAGGTGAAGTGTTTTCGCTCAAATTCAATCAGTAGAAGTAGATACTACCATAAGCTTGAATTTTCGCCAAATCTACACTACTTTGATTACATATATGCACAAATCAAAAGGACTTTGTTCATGGTTGTAATTGAGTAAAATCAAACAGATGAGAAAAGATATTTTTCGAATGAGAATTCCTAACTGAACAATTTATCAGATCAAAATGTTCAGTCAAACGGTTAGTACATATTTGTACAAGATGATCAGTATATATACCTTTTTTTTTTATTTACATATATATATATACTGAGTAAAATTTCTTTTCTTGAGAAATACTCACCTGCTTGAATTTGATTTATCAAAAGAATATAACTGCTCTTAATACTTCAGTATTCAAGAAAAATGAGCAGTTAATTAGGCTCAAAAGGGGTTTACTAAGGGTCGTGTTTATGAACAGTGTTTATTATCAGTGTTCAAAGATGTTTTGAACAGTGTTTGAAGAAAGATGGTTAATCCTAGTGCCTTTATCATTTTCATGCACACATATATCATGTAGTCTCAAAATGGTTTAATGCAAGTTCTAGAGCAACATACTTACTGATGAACATCACACAGCAATAAAATCTGATTGATATAAAATGTATCAATCACTTATTTTGCTCAAAATCTCACAGGGTGCAGACATGAACTGTTTCTCACCAAACTAAACAATGACACATCTCAAGTTTTAAAATTTTCACAAGTGCAAACAAAGAATCATCAAGAATCAAGTATGGTTTGGAAACAGATTGTTACTAATCAGAGTTTAGAGTTCATCAATATCAGAGTTATTCATGAGAGGCAATGCATACAGTATTCATAGATTCAGAGTTTAGGATCAAATAAACTAAGAGATGCTCTAAATATGAAACAGTATCATGCTGTGTTAATTTACTACACAATTTCTGATTAGATCACAGTGACTCAGAAAGAATCTTGATTTTTCACTGAGAATCATGCTTCATACATTTTTCTTCATTGGTATTTTCATTCAGACAAAAATCAATTCTGAATTCACTGAGTGTATCCAACTTGTTAACAGTGTTTAACAGACAGACATGCTGACAGAGTTTAACAAGGTTTAAACATAAGCATGCATAACAGAGTTTAATACTAAGGTTCACATAGCACTTAACAATTTGCATAACATGAGCAATAAGTTTTTGAGTCTAACCAACATCACTAGTCAAAACTAGAGACCATTCCTAGTTCATTGACCAGTCTTGTAAATGTAGCTTCACTCAATGGCTTGGTGAAGATATCTGCAAGTTGTTGTTCTGTAGACACAAAGTGAAGCTCAATATTGCCTTCCTCTACATGCTCTCTGATAAAGTGATACCTTATGTTGATGTGCTTGGTCATTGAGTGTTGTACTGGATTACCTGTCATTGCAATAGCACTTTGATTATCACAAAAAATAGGTATCTTACTATACCTTAACCCATAATCCAGCAATTGATTCTTCATCCACAGAATCTGTGCACAGCAACTACCAGCAGCAATATACTCTGCTTCAGCTGTAGATGTTGATATTGATTTCTGTTTCTTGCTGTACCAAGACACAAGTCTGTCACCAAGAAATTGACAACTTCCACTTGTGCTTTTTCTGTCAATCTTACAGCCTGCAAAATCTGCATCAGAGTAACCAAGTAGCTTAAAATCTGATTCTCTTGGGTACCACAGCCCTAAAGTTACAGTGCCCTTGAGATACTTGAAAATCCTCTTCACAGCTGTTAAATGTGGTTCCCTTGGATCTGCCTGAAACCTTGCACACAGACAAGTGGCATACATGATATCAGGTCTACTAGCTGTTAAATAGAGTAGAGAACCAATCATCCCTCTGTAACTTGTCATATCCACTGATGACCCTGTATCTTTGTCCAGTTTTGTTGCAGTTGCCATGGGAGTTGTTGCAGATGATCAGTCAAGCATGCCAAATTTCTTGAGAAGATTTCTGGTATATTTTGCTTGATTTATAAAAATTCCATCATCTGTTTGCTTCACCTGTAGGCCTAGAAAATAACTAAGCTCTCCCATCATACTCATTTGATATCTTGACTGCATGAGTTTGGCAAACTTCTTACAGAGTTTATCATTAGTAGATCCAAAAATGATGTCATCCACATATATCTGAACTAAAAGCAAGTCACTACCAGATTGAAAGTAAAACAGAGTTTTGTCAATAGTACCTCTGTGAAACCCACTTTTTAGTAAAAATTTGGCAAGGGTTTCATACCATGCCCTTGGTGCCTGCTTAAGTCCATAGAGTGCCTTGTCTAACCTGTAGACATAGTCTGGATATTTTGGATCTACAAAACCAGGTGGTTGTTCAACAAATACTTCTTCTTCAAGTTTTCCATTCAGAAAAGCACTTTTCACATCCATTTGAAAAACTTTGAATTTCTTGTGAGAAGCATAGGCAAGAAACATCCTTATTGCCTCCAATCTGGCAACTGGTGCAAAAGTCTCATCATAATCTATTCCTTCCTGCTGTGAATAGCCTTTAGCTACCAGTCTTGCTTTGTTCCTTGTGATCACACCATCACTGTCAGTTTTATTTCTGAAAACCCATTTAGTACCAACAATGGATATGTTCTTTGGCCTTGGTACAAGGGTCCACACTTCATTCCTCTCAAATTCATTTAGCTCTTCTTGCATTGCTGTTATCCAGTCAGCATCTTTAAGAGATTCTTCTACTTTCTTTGGCTCAGATTGTGACAAGAATGCATGAAACAGACATTCATTTGTTGTTGCACTTCTTGTCCTTACTCTTGCATCTGGATCACCAATAATCAAATCAGGTGTGTGAGATTTAGTCCATTTTCTTGCAGAAGGCAGATTGCTTCTGTCATCATGTGATCCTCCCCCTTGATCCATGCTCTCCTGATTTTCTTGGTGCCTCTCTTCATTCTCTGATGCTCCCCCTGAATGTGACTGCTCAGAATTATCAACAGAGTTTGAATCAACAGAGTTTGATTCAACAGAGTTTGATTCAGAATTATCAACTGAGTCACTTTCAGTGTTTGAATTATCACTTTGATGTGATTCTTCATGCTCCCCCTCAACTGGTTCTTCCCTTGTTTCTGATTGAAGAGTTTCTTCAGTATTTACCAGTAGAGGTTCAGAGTTTAGATCAACAGAGTTTGTCAGATCAGACTGATCAGAGTTTACTTTTTCAGAGAACAAATCTTCATTTTCAAAGTGCAGTTGATCATGTTCATTGACATCTTCAAGTCCAGTTATTTTCTTGTCATCAAATGACACATGAATTGATTCCATGATCACTCTGGTTCTCAGATTATAAACTCTGAATGCCTTAGTTGACAGTGGATAGCCAACAAAAATTCCTTCATCTGCCTTTAGATCAAATTTGGTCAACTGTTCAGGATGAGTCTTCAACATAAAGCACTTGCATCCAAAAATATGAAAATATTTTAGATTTGGCTTTTTCTTTTTCACCATTTCATATGGTGTTTTACCATGCTTGTTGATCAGTGTTGCATTTTGAGTAAAGCAAGCAGTTTGAACTGCTTCTGCCCAGAAATATGTTGGCAATTTTGCTTCATCTAGCATGGTTCTAGCTGCTTCTATCAAGGTTCTATTCTTCCTCTCCACTACACCATTTTGTTGTGGAGTACCAGGTGCAGAAAACTCTTGTTTAATTCCTTTACTCTTGCAAAATTCTTCCATGGTTGAATTCCTGAATTCAGTTCCATTGTCACTTCTGATTATCTTCACTTGATTCTCTGACCCTTTGTCCAGTTGGATTATATGTTCTGTCAGTGTTAATGCAGTTTCATCCTTCTTTGCCAGAAAATACACCCATGTGTATCTGGTGTATTCATCAACAATGACTAGAGCATATTTCTTCTTTCCAAGTGACATGACATTTACTGGTCCAAAAAGATCAACATGTAGAAGATGATAAGGATCAACAATTGAAGACTCAGATTTGCTCTTGAAAGAGCCTTTTCTCTGTTTGGCCTTTTGACAAGGTTTGGCCTTTTGACAAGAATCACACAGGCCTTCTACATTCAACAATGACTTTGGTAGTCCTCTTGCAAGATCATTCTTTATGAGCTCATTGATGTTGTTCAGATTCAAATGAGAGAGTTTCTTGTGCCACTTCCAACTCTCTTCACTGGACATTCTTGTTGACAGACACATTGCTTTGCCATCATTGTTTGTTGACAATTTAATTTCATAGATGTTATTGTGTCTGTTTCCAACTAGAGCAACTTTCCCTGTAGATTTGCTGATGACTTGACAATATTCAGGCTGAAAATCCACATGATATCCTCTGTCACAGATTTGACTCACAGATAGCAGATCATGCTTGAGTCCTGGAACCAGAGCTACATTTGTGATGATGACACTTCCTAGATTAATATTGCCATATCCCAGAGTATGTCCTATGTTGCCATCTCCATAGGAAACTTTTGGGCCAGCCTTCTCCTCATACTCTGATAGCAGGGCTTTATTTCCAGTCATGTGTCCTGAACATCCACTGTCCACGACTAGGGTACTCACCCTGGTGCCCTGCAATCACAAACAATCACTGATTGTTAGTTTTAAGGATCCAGACTTGCTTGGATCCTTTGGCTTTCTTAATTCTGTTAGCTTTTGCAGCGGAATTCACATTATCAGAGTTTAAGCTAACTTTTTCAGAATTTACATTTGCAGAGTTTACTTTAACCCATTTCAAATTTGGTTTGGGTTCATAGTAATTATAGTAAATAGCATGATAATCTCTGCAAGTGTAAATAGAATGCCATGTACTTCCACAGTGTTTACATAAAGTCTGTGGTCTAGTTCTCACATAATCACTTTTAACTGCAGTTTTAGAGGGCAAAGAATTAATGTTCTTATTCTTACTGCAGAAACTAGCAAGATGATTAGTGCTACCACAATTAAAGCATGTCTTTCTAGGAGCTAATGAAGCAAGCATTGGCTTAATTCCTGATGTTATGCCTATTTTTCCATTTCTGTTTTTCTTAGGCATTCTCTGCTTGTTGACAGATTTTATCTCTTTAAGCTTATGCTTGAGTTGTTTATCTGTCATTGAACCAATATTAACCTCTTTAACAAAAGTCTTAGCATATGATTCTTTAACAGCCTTTTTCTCAGCTTCAGTCTTAGGTCCACCTGTTCCCATAACATTTCCTTCAGATGGACGATGTGGTCTAACTTTTACCAAATTTTCAAATCTAAGTTCATCTCCTTCAGAGTAACCTAGACCTACTGTATCTGACTGAAACACTTCTTGAGTATCTTTACCAGAGTGTGTCCAAGTTTTAATAATGTGTTTAGTATCCTCCAATTCAGATTCTAATTGCTTATACTTACCTAGCAACTCCTGTTCAATAAACACTGCATCATCTCTCTCTTTCTGAACTTTATTCATTTTCTCTAGCTGTTCCTCAACAAGTTTATTTCTATCTTTGAGTTGAGAGCACTCATTTTTTATCCTCTCATTTTCTAAAGTCTGATCCCTATAACTGATATGTAATGCTTTAAGATAAATTCTCAATTCAGTTATATTATCAGTATTATAAGCATAGGTAGTTGGAGGTACCTTTAGATCATCATCTTCATGTTGAGTAGTAGCCATGAGTGCATAGTTGACTTCCTCATCTGAATCTGAAGTGTCTGCCCAATCTCTGCCTTTGGTGTAGAGTGCCTTTTCAGTTTTACCCTTCTTGCACTCAGGAGCATAGTGACCCATCTCCTTACACTTGTAGCATTGAATCTCAGACTTATCTTTCTTACCAGATTTGAAGTCCTTACCCTCAGTTTTCTTGAAATTTTTCTTGTAATTCTTTGAGTAGTCCTTGGAGAATCTCTTTCCCTTCTTGAAGTTCTTGAATCCCATCTTCTTGAAAGTTTTTACCATCAATGCAGCCATTTGCATCATCTCCTCATCATCTTCAGAATCAGATGTTTCATCTGTGTTTGAGTCAATATCAGTATTTGATGACTCATTTTCTGAGTGTATGACTAAAGCTTTTCCTTTTGCCTTTCTCCTTGATGCTTCCTTCTTTGATGGTTTCTCCTCAACCTTAAGAGCAACAGACTTTGACTTTCTACTTGATCTTTTGTTTCTCTGCTCCAATTCCAATTCATGGGTTTTGAGCAGTCCATAAATTTCATCAATCTCTGTTTCACCAAGTTCATAGTTATCTCTTATGGTGGTTGTTTTCACATCCCATTTTTCAGGTAGAGAAAGAAGAAACTTGAGATTTGAGTCTTCTAAATCATACTCTTTGTTAACCAATGACAAATCATTGAGCAATTTACAGAATCTGTCAAATGTTTCTGTCATGGTTTCTTCAGACTTTGCCTCAAAGTGCTCATACTCCTGAGTGAGTATGTTTCTTCTGTTTTTCTTGATTGCAGGAGTTCCTTGACACCTAACCTCAAGTGCATCCCATATCTCTTTTGCAGTTGTGCAATTAATCACTTTATTAGACATAACATTGTCTAAAGCACTGTGAAGTAAATGCCTTACTTTTGCATCCTTTGCAATAGATGAAAGATCCTCAGCAGTTAGATCTTTCTTTTCTTTTGGAATGACCTTTGATTCCTCACCAGCAGCAGCAGCAGTTAACTTTGTAGGTTTGTGAGGACCTTCATAAATTCTATCCAGATATTCTGGATCTGTAGCCTCCAGAAACATGGTCATCTTCACCTTCCAAATTGCATACTCTAATGGCCTAAGTATAGGAACCCTAATTGTTTCATACCTACTAACAGTAGTAGGGGCTTTCTCAGATGGTGGAGGTATCTCTGCCATTGATTACTATTGTGTTTGGATCTTTTTCTGTAATAAAGTAACAGATTTGGCTCTGATACCACTTGTTAGGTCGAATACACAATATATAATCAAGTACCGTATGAGTAAATAACAAGAACACACGTTTTAACTCTTAAAACTGTTTGGAATTAATAATTCCTCTCTCAGTGATGTAAAATATCACAGAGAGCTGCTTAGGTTACAAGAATGATATTTGTTCACGATGGATACCCTTCTAGGGTTAACCTAACTGTATTTATATGATATACAGCTACGTACAATCGTTAATTGATTCTCCTAAAATTAAGCTATACAATTGATATCAATTACGATTGCTACACGTCTTCTAAGTCAACTCAATCTCTTTGACAGCTATCCAATCTTCAAAGATATCGCTTCCATATTAATATTAAATTAATCTTCAAACTCTGTTGACTTGCAGACGCTTCCTGTAGACAGACTTTAACAAACTCTGTTGCTCTCAAAGCTAACAGTGTTTGCGCTTCCATGTATTCAGCTAGCAGTGTTTACGCTTTCCTCTGTCAGCATTTGCGCTTCCAGCAATCAGCGTATACTCAAACTCTGTTCCAACTGCTTTCAAATAACAAGTTAAACTCTCTTTACCTGTAACACTTAAACACTGACATTAAATCACATCAATTATATCTAACATTCTGCGCAGTCTAAGATTAGATCATAAATAACTTAGAAGGATTCATGATTACTTACTGAGAATCATGCTTCATACAGATTTCTTCATCGGTGTTTATGTTCAGACAATAACATTATCAGAGTTTATCCAACATTTCAACAGTGTATGACCTACAGAGTATTCAAACAGTTGTATTACCACATCAAGGAATACTAATCACAGAAACATAATCACAGAAACATGAGCAACATATTATATAAGTAAATTTTGAGTCTAACTAGTATCTCTAATCAAAACCAGAGATCATTCCTAGTTCATTTACCAGCCTTGTAAATGTAGCTTCACTCAACGGCTTGGTGAAGATGTCTGCAAGCTGTTGTTCTGTAGATACAAAATGATGCTCAATATTTCCTTCCTCTACATGTTCTCTGATAAAATGGTACCTTATGCTGATGTGCTTGGTCATTGAATGCTGTACTGGATTACCTGTCATAGCAATAGCACTTTGATTATCACAGAAAATAGGTATTTTACTGTACCTTAATCCATAATCCAGCAATTGATTCTTCATCCACAGAATCTATGCACAACAGCTACCAGCCGCAATATACTCTGCTTCAGCTGTAGATGTAGAAATTGATTTCTGTTTCTTACTGTACCAAGAAACAAGTCTGTCACCCATAAATTGACAACTTCCACTGGTGCTTTTTCTGTCTGTCTTACAGCCTGCAAAGTCTGCAACAGAGTAACCAAGTAGCTTGAAATCTGATTCTCTGGGATACCATAGACCTAAGGTTATGGTGCCCTTGAGACTTAAAAATTCTCTTCACAGCTGTTAGATGTGGTTCTCTGGGGTCTGCCTGAAACCTTGCACAGAGACAAGTTGCATACATGATGTCAGGTCTGCTTGTTGTTATATAAAGAAGAGACCCTATCATGCCTCGGTAGCTTGTCATATCTACTGGAGCTCCTGTGTCTTTGTCCAACTTTGTTGTTGTTGCCATGGGAGTTGTTGCAGATGAACAGTCAAGCATACCAAATTTCTTGAGAAGATTTCTGGTATATTTTGCTTGATTTATAAAAATCCCATCATCTGTTTGCTTCACTTGTAGGCCTAGGAAATAACTAAGCTCTCCCATCATGATCATTTGATACCTGGACTGCATGAGCTTGGCAAACTTCTTACATAGTTTATCATTAGTAAACCCAAAAATTATGTCATCAACATATATCTGTACTAAAAGCAAGTCATTACCAGATTTAAAATAGAACAGGGTTTTATCAATTGTACCTCTATTGAACCCACTTTCTAAAAGAAATTGAGCCAGAGTTTCATACCATGCTCTTGGTGCCTGCTTAAGTCCATAGAGTGCCTTATCCAGCCTGTAGACATACTCCGGATATTTGGGGTCCACAAATCCTGGTGGTTGTTCAACAAACACTTCTTCTTCAAGCTTCCCATTCAGAAAAGCACTTTTTACATCCATCTGAAATACCTTGAATTTCTTTTGAGAGTCATATGCTAGAAAAATCCTTATTGCCTCCAATCTTGCAACTGGAGCAAAAGTTTCATCATAGTCTATTCCTTCCTGCTGTGAATAGCCTTTTGCCACAAGTCTAGCCTTGTTCCTTGTAACAACTCCCTCACTATCAGTTTTATTTCTGAAAACCCATTTAGTACCAACAACAGATCTATTCTTTGGTCTTGGTACAAGGGTCCAAACTTCATTTCTTTCGAATTCATTTAACTCCTCCTGCATTGCTGTTATCCAGTCAGCATTTTGAAGAGCTTCTTGTACCTTCTTTGGTTCAGATTTTGACAAAAATGCATGAAACAGACATTCATTTATTGTAGCACTCCTTGTCCTTACTTTTGCATCTGGATCTCCAATAATTAAATCAGGTGTATGAGATTTTGTTCATTTTCTTGCTGAAGGTAAATGACTACTATCAGTATTTGATCCTCCCCCTTGATCCATGCTCTCCTGATTTTCTTGTTGCCTTTATTCATTCTCTGAGGCTCCCCCTGAATTTGACTGCTCAGAGTTTGAACCGTCAGATTTTTAACTTTCAGAGTTTGAGTCTTCAGAGTTTGATCCAGATTTTTCAGCTGACTCATTTTTAGTATTTGAGTCATCATTTTGAAGTGATCCTTAATGCTCCCCCTCAACTGGTTCTCCCCTTTGTTCTGGCTGAGAAGTTTCTTCAGTGTTTACCAGTAGAGGTTCAGAGTATGCTTCAACAGAGTTTGTCGACTCAGCTTCATCAGAGTTTACTTCATCAGAGATTAAATCTTCATTTTCAAAGCGCAGTTGATTGATCATGTTCATCTACATCTTCAAGTCCAATTATTTTCTTGTCATCAAATGACACATGAATTGGCTCCATAATTACCTTGGTTCTCAGATTATAAACTCTGAATGCCTTAGTTGACAACGGATAGCCAATAAAAATTCATTCATCAGCTTTTAACTTAAATTTGGTCAACTGTTCAGAATGAGTTCAACACAAAGCATTTGCACCCAAAAATATGAAAATATTTCAGGTTAGGCTTCTTTTCCTTCACCATCTCATATGGTGTTTTCCCATGCTTGTTGATCAGAGTGGCATTTTGAGTAAAATAGGCAGTTTGAACTGCTTCTGCCCAGAAATAGGTTGGCAATTTTGTTTCATCAAGCATAGTTCTGGCAGCTTCTATCAAGGTTCTGTTTTTCCTCTAAACTACACCATTTTGCTGTGGTGTACCAGGTGCAGAAAACTCTTGCTTCACTCCTCTGTTCTTACAGAATTCTTCCATTGTTGCATTCCTGAATTCAGTTCCATTATCACTCCTGATTATTTTGACTTTGTGATTTGATCCTTTGTCCAGCAACTTTACATGCTCCATCAGAGTTAATGCAGTTTCATCCTTCTTTGCTAGAAAATACACCCAAGTGTATATGGTGTGTTCATCAACAATGACTACAGCATATTTCTTTCTTCCAATAGACAAGACATTCACTGGTCCAAACAGATCAACATGTAGAAGATGATAAGGATCAATAATTGAAAATTCAAACTTGCTTTTGAAAGATGACTTCCTTTGTTTGGCTTTTTGACAGGAATCACACAGGCCATCAACATTTAATAAAGACTTTGGGAGTCCCCTTATAAGATCCTTTCTTATCAACTCATTGATGTTGTTCAGATTCAAATGAGAGAGTTTCTTATGCCACTTCCAACTCTCTTCACTAGACAATCTTGTTGACAGGCACACAACTTTTCCATTAGAGTTTGTCAACAAACTTGCTTCATAGATATTATTCGCATGTGTCCAACTAGAACAACTTTCCCTATAGATTTACTGATAACTTCACAGTATTCAAGTTGAAAATCTACATGATAACCTCTGTCACAGATTTGACTCACAGATAGCAGATCATGCTTGAATCCTGGAACCAGAGCTACATTTGTGATGATGACACTTCCAAGATTGATATTGCCATATCTCAGAGTATGTCCTACGTTGTCATCTCCATAGGAAACTTTTGGGCCAGCCTTCTCCTCATACTCTGATAGCAGGGCTTTATTTCCAGTCATGTGTCCTGAACATCCACTGTCCACGATTAGGGTACTCTCCCTGATGCCCTGCAATCACAAACATTCACTGAAGGTCAAATTTAAGGATCCAGACTTGCTTGGATCCTTTGGCTTTCTTAACTTTGTTAGCTTTAGCAGCGGAATTCTTATTATCAGAGTTTAAGCTAACATTTTCAGAGTTTACACTTGCAGAATTAACCTTAACCCATTTCAAATTGGGATTCAGTTCATAATAATTATGATAAATAACATGATAATCCCTGCAAGTATAAATAGAATGTCAAGTACTTCCATAATGTTTGCATAAAGTCTGTTGTCTAGTTTTAACATAATCATTCTTTACTCCAGACTTGGAGGGTAAAGAATTAATGTCTTTATTTTTCCTGCAGATACTAGTAAGATGGTTAGTACTACCACAGTTATAACATGTCTTTCTTGGAGCATAAGTAGCAAGCATTTGATTATAACCTTTAGTAATGCCTACTTTACCATTTCTATTCTTCCTGGACACTTTCTGTTTCTTAACAGATTTTAACTCCTTAAGCTTATGTTTGAGTTGTTTATCTGTCATTAAACCAACGTTAATCTGTTTAACAAAAGTTTTTACTGATTCTTCCTTAACAGCTTCTTTTTCAACTTCAGACTTAGGTTCACTTGTTCCAGTAACAAATTTTCTAGATGGAAGATATGTTCTAATTTTGACTTCATTTTGAAATCTAAGTTCATCTTCCTCACAGTAACCTAAACCAACTGTGTCTGACTGAAAAACCTCATGAGTGTCTTTTCCAGAATCAGTCCAAGTCTTAATTATATGATTTGCTTTCTCCAATTCAGATTCTAGTTGCCTATATCTTCCAAGCAACTCCTGTTCTAGATAAACAGCATCATCTCTTTCTTTCTGAACTTGTTGCATGTTAACAAGTTTCTCTTCAACAAATTTATTTCTTTCTTTAAGTTCAGAATTCTCAGATTTGATTCTCTCATTCTCTAAAGTCTGATCCCTATAACTGATATGTAAGGCCTTAAGATAAATTCTCAATTCAGATATATTATCAGTATTATAAGCATAGGTAGTTAGGGGTACCTTGTTTTCAGAGTCTTCAGATTCATTCTCATTAGAAGCCATGAGAGCATAGTTAACATCCTCATCTGAGTCTGAAGTGTCTGCCCAGTCTCTGCCTTTTGTGAAGAGTTCTTTTTTAGTTTTACCCTTCTTGCACTCAGGAGCATAGTGACCCATCTCCTTACACTTGTAGCATTGAATCTCAGACTTGTCTTTCTTCCCAGATTTGGTATCCTTTCTCTCAGACTTTCTGAAACTCTTTCTGTCAGAATTTGAATCTCTCTTAGAGAACCTTTTTCCCTTCTTGAAGTTCTTGAAACCCATCTTCTTGAAGGTCTTCACCATCAAAGCAGCCATTTGCAACATTTCTTCTTCATCATCCTCAGAGTCAGATGATTCATCAGTGTTTGAGTCAACATCAGAATTTGATGACTCACTTTCAGAATGTATGACCAAAGCTTTTCCCTTAGCTTTCTTCTTCAAGGGTTTTTCTTCAACCTTAAGAGCAACAGACTTTGTCTTCTTGCTTGATCTCCCGTTTCTCTGTTCCATTTCCAGTTCATGAGTTTTGAGCAACCCACAGATTTCATCAATCTCAGTGTCAACAAGATCATAATTATCTCTTATAGTGGTTGTCTTTACATCCCACTTCTCAGGTAGAGCAAGAAGAAATTTGAGATTTGAATCTTCTAGATCATACTCTTTATTGACCAGTGACAAATCATTGAGTAGCTTACAAAATCTGTCAAATGTTTCTGTCATGGTTTCTTCAGATCTAGCCTCAAAATGTTCATACTCCTGTGTGAGTATGTTCCTTCTGTTCTTCTTGATAGCAGCAGTTCCTTGACATCTAACTTCAAGGGCATCCCAGATTTCTTTGGCAGTTGAGTAATTAATCACTTTGTTAGACATAACATTGTCTAAGGCACTATGAAGTAGATGTCTAGCCTTTGCATCCTTAGCAATAGATGAAATATCCTCAGGAATCAGATCTTTCTTTTCTTTTGGAACTGTTTTAGCCTCTTGACCAGCAGTAGCAGCAGATAGCTTTGTAGACTTATGAGGACCTTCATAAATTCTGTCAAGATATTCTGGATCTGTAGCCTCCAGAAACATGGTCATCTTCACCTTCCAGATTGAATAATTTGCCGGCCTGAGAATAGGAACCCTAATTGTCTCATAACGACTCACAGTAGTAGGTTGAGCCTTCTCAGTACTAGAACCTGATGGAGGAGGTATCTTTGCCATTGATTTTAGTTGTGTGTGGATCTTAAACTGTATAGAGTAACAGATCTGCTCTGATACCAATTGTTAGGCCGAATACACAAATATAATCAAGTTTGTATGAGAGAATAACAATTAACACACGTTTAAATAATCAAAAACTGTATGGAATTAATAACTCCTCTCTTAGTGATGTAAAATATCACAGAGAGCTGCTTAGGTTACACTGAAATGATTATACATTTCTCGATACCCTTCTAGGGTTAACCTAACTGTATTTATAAAGATATACAGCTACAACACAATCGATAATTGATACTCCTATAAATCAGCTATACAAATGTTATCAATTATGATTGTTACACGTCTTCTTAGTCAACATGATGTCTTCGACAGCTATCCAATCTTCAAAGATATCGCTTCCATAATTATCTTCAATTATTCTTCAAAGTCTGATGATGACCAGTAGACGCTTCCTCCTGACAGAGTTTAGAAAACTCTGTCGAGCTTCCATCTGTCAGAGTTTAATTAAACTCTGACTGCTTCCAGTTAAACTTTGATGAACCTCTGTAACACTTAAACACTGACATTACTTACATCAATTATATTTAACACACCTTATAAATCTTATTATTTTTTGGGTTTGCATCTAGCTCAATTACAACCTCCTTCATAATGTGACTTTATTTTTCTATGTTGTAGGGGACAATGCATTTGGCGTCATACCAGCCCAGTTGGCGCGCCAACATGGTCTGGTGAAAAAAATAATAAGATAGAAGAAAAGATGATGAATTTTCATAACGTTGTAGTTAAATGTATGCATAACTATTGAGCATGAAAACACGATTTGAGGAGCTAATTTATTTTATTTTCACAAGTCAAATTTGAATTTTGAATTTCAGAATTCAAAGTAATGAATTATTTAAAGAAGAAAAGCGATGACACTCTGGGAGAAAACATGGCACACCCAAATATGTTAGTGCGCCAAGATATAAGATTTTGTTGAAGACTGAAACTCATAGATTTTGTGCTGCATTAAAAGTTCCTTTGCATTTTTCAAATACAATATAGGCTTGGGGGCAGTTGTTATACCCAAAATTTATACAGGGGAAACGTTGACCAATTACGAAGATTCTTCAGCTGAGTTGGTCATAATTATACTGTTACAATTAAGGGACGCTCCAGCTAGGCTAGGCCTGATGGTGTTGGGCTAACCCAAGGAAGCTCCAACTATATAGGGTTTTATATCAAAGTGGCCACCCATTGCACTCAAATGTATCAAGTAGACCATCCATTCAAAAATAATATCATTTGAATCATTAAAATCATAATAAATATCAAAGTGGCCACCCATTATAGTACTCAGGAAGTAAAAGTAATTTTTTTATCGAGTTCTACACATTTTTCTTAAATGATTCCATAACCAAACAAAAGGTTAATAATTCTAGTATTTCAGATAATATATTTAGATTTTTAAAAATTCATTTAGTATTTTTTTATTTTATTGTCATTTTCCTTTTTTTATTTAAAAATAAATAGTAAATAAAATTTTAAATTCTAAATATATTATCAAAAATATTAGAATTCATAACATTTCATTTGATTATAGTAGTATTTAAGAAAAATGTATAGAACTCGATGAAAAATTATTTTTAATTCCCGAGTACTATATTGGGTGGCCACTTTGATATTTATTATGACTTTAATGATTCAAATGATATCATTTTTGAATGAATGGTTTACTCGATACACTCAAGTACAAATAGGTGGCCACTTTGATATAGAACCCCAACTATATATGTTGACGCGCCAACTAGGTTGAATTTGATTCTTATTTTGCTATAATTATGAAAGTGCAACTTGAATATAATACTTTGAAGATACATTCTCCTAACCCAAGGTCATTGGGTGATTTATCTATGAAGACCTATATATCACACGATATGAATTTATCTATAAACAAGAACGAAGACTTGTTGAAGACTTATTGTTGAAAATCTATTGCACAACTAGGTTTATCTGGTCTAGAGATATATTGCACAACCAGGTTGGTTCTCCAACAAGGTTGGCATTCTAACTTCGGTATTGAATTATTGAAGGCCTCTAGGAGTTTGCCTGGATAGAAGGCCTCTAGGGGTTTTGCCTAGATTGAAGATTCATTGATCACGCGCCAACAAAGTTTGTGCGGTTATTTATATATTGAAGACCCGATTCTACATTCTGTTGAGTTAACCTCGTCGAGGGATCGTTAATCTATATGTTGAAAACCTGATTATGTATTCTGTTGAGTTAGCCTCATTAGAGAGTCATTTATTCATAGGTCGAAGACCTGATTTTATAATCTCGTGGGTATCCCCATCAAAAAATATAGGATTATCTTTTGTTTATACATTTTAGGATTCCTGTTCTGTGTTCTAGTAGGTTATTATCATCAGAGAACTTTGGAATATCTTGCATAAAATTTGCTTGAAAGAATTTTTCCAATAATCTAATAAATTAATCTTATCGGGAGTTAAAAATTCTTTCATACATTTAAAATAATCATGACTTTTTTTTAAAGTAAAGGACTTTTCATTAAAACGAACATTCAGAAGATAATGTCTTCAAGAACACGTTTGGAGGAGACAAAAATACATTATAACGATCTACCAAACATGTAACCCTAGCCATAAGGTGAGCCACTTGGTTTTTCCGCTTCTTAATATGATAAAGAGAGAGTTCTTTTCTGTTCCTTAGTCTTGATCTACACCACTCAAAAATGTGGCCAACTTCCAGATAGTACTGTGTGCCTCTATTAAGCACATTCAACACCACCTCTGAATCACACTCTATTATTACATTATGCAAGTTTAGCTCCTCCAGCCAAGTAATAGCCTCCTGAATCCCTCTCGCTTCAGCCTCCACCACTGTAACCATCCCTGAGATTCGCATATTCTTGCCTTGAATAAACCTACCACGATCAACTCTGACCACCATACCAACAGCAAACGACGACTCTCCATTGAACACTGAGGCTTCCACATTCAGTTTTAGATAGTCCTTAGGAGGAGGTGACCACTGCACACTTTCTTGCATACCTTCTCTTGTTGCCATAACATTAAGTGAAGATTTCCGTTTCATTGCATCCTTCCATTCTCCTATCTGCTTCGAACTAATCTCCAATGTAACAGTTGGAGTGATGGTCTTATTCTCCCATATTTTCTGATTCCGTGCAAACCATTTGCATATTATACACCATACCTGATTTACTCCAACACTCAGAGGCAAATTTGCAGTCAAAGAAAACATGTAGCAAGTGTTCAACGTCAACGTTACACATCGGGCACATAATTGTCATGGCAGCTCCTTTACTTTGAATTAAATTCCTAACAGGAATCGTGTTGTTACAGAATCGCCATAGAAAAGTTCTGACCTTGTGAGGAAGCTACAATTTCCAGAGTTTATTCCATCCTATCGAAGCAACATTGTTTGTATGATCCAGAGTCTGTGATGACCAAAATTGGTATCCCATTTTTACCGTATACTCGCCTGTACTGGAAGCCATCCAAGCTATTCTGTCCCTGACTTCGTTTTGTGGTATTCTAGTTCGGAGAATGTGATGAACATCATCATCGTGAAAATCATTATGTACCTTCTACACGTCCCATTCTTTACTTTGAGGACGGAAGTAACAGCATATGCTTTCATTTCTGATTCGATTCAAATGACTATCCTCCACACAATAATCATTTTTGCCTTTCAACCAAGGATCTTTAAATATCTTAATGTCTTTTCCATCCCCCAATACCCAGCGAAAACCCTTTCTCAATTATTCTTTAGCTTCCCAGATCCCATTCCACACAAAACTAGACCCAGACCCTTTTACTGCATTGAGAATGTGATTATCTGAGAAATAACGGGCTTTAAAAAGACGAGTCACTAATAACGTTGGGTTATTGCAAAATCTCCACACTTGTTTCCCTAACAGGGCCAAGTTAAACCCATGTAAGTCTCGAAAGCCCAGACCACCCTTGCACTTTGCACTCGCCATTTTATGCCATCCAAACCAGCGAATCCCTCTTGAGATATTTTCCCCCGACCCCCACCAATACCCATTCATCAGTCTTTCCATTTCTGTGCACAACGATTTTGGTATAAGAAAGCACGTCATGCTATAAGTGGGGATTGATTGAGCCACATTTTTAACCATCACCATTTTCCCAGCCTTAAACAAACTCTTGTGATTCCAATCTTGTACCTTTCTCCAAATTCTTTCTTTGATAAAGCTGAACACTGATTTTTTTGCACGACCAACAAGAGATGGAAGACCTAAGTACTTGTTATCCCCCAAATCATTATGTACTTCCAAGGAGTTTTTAATTTCAACCTGTTTATCCATTCTCACATTAGCACTGAAAAAAATCCCTGATTTCTGATAGTTCACAGCTTGACCTGAGCAGCTTTCATAATTGTTCAGCAACCTTCTTACTTCAAGAGCTTCACTATCTGTAGCTTTAAAGAACAAGAAACTATCATCCACGAAGAGTAAATGGGTGATTTTTGGAGCATTAACAGCTATCTGACTTCCTGTTATCAAACCTTCAGATGCAGCATTGTTAATCAAGTGTGATAAGCCTTCAACACGGAATAAAAAAAGATAGGGAGACAATTGGTCTCCTTGTCTCAAACCTCGACTTGGAGTAACTGGCCCTACTAACTTACCATTGAAATTAATCATGTAATTCACTGATTTGAAACACAACATAATCCACTTGATCCATTTCTTCGAGAAGCCCTTAATAACAATTCGATTCTTGAGATAATCCCATCTAACTCTGTCATAGGCCTTCGATATATCGAGTTTCAGCGCCACCTCCCCTTCTGAGCCTCTGTTTTTCTTCTTCATGTGATGCAGCAACTCAAAAGATACTAAGACATTGTCCGAAATATTTCTACCTGGAACGAAGGCGGATTGATTCTCAGAAATTACACCAGGTAGCATACACTTAAGCCTGTTCGCTAAAACTTTTGCCAAAATATTGTACAATACATTGCATAGCGCTATGGGACGTAGGTCAGTCAGTTTCTCAACATTTTCTTTTTTAGGAATCAAGACAAGAGTTTTATCATCCAAATTTGCTGGGAACGTAACATTACTTAGCCACTCAGTACAACACTTGAAGATTTCTGTCCCAAGTATATCCCAAAAATGTTGAAAAAATGCAGGACTGTAGCCATCTGGTCCTGCAGAATTTATCGGGGTGCATCTGTCGAATAGCCTCAGCAAGCTCCTCAATTTTGATGTGTGCAGTAAGTCTGGCATTCTGTGCATCAGTGATCACTCTTCCCTCATTAACTCCCTCTTGATCAACATGATCAGACCCACAAGCAAAAATGTTTCTAAAATAATCCACCACCATGTTACTCATAGTCTCCTGATCAACTACTTGAGTTCCATCATCATTGTTTAAATGATTGATATAATTCATCTTCTTTCTTCTCGTAGCTTCTGTATGAAAAAACTTTGAATTTGTATCCCTCTCCGTTAACCAAAATGATTTAGCACGTTGTCTCCAATACTGTCCTTCGTGAAACAATAATTCATTTAGATTATTCTTCTCTGCAAAGTACTGCTGAATCCCTATGTCATCACATTTATCATTCAAAGTGTCAAGAATCTCCTTCTGTTTTTTAACCTTGTCCCTGAACTTGTGGAAAAAGTTTCTACCCCACTTCGCCAAAAAAGAAGATACCGATAAAAGCTTGGGAAGCATATGCATAACTGGTAAAGATTTCCAGTAATCAGTGACTTCTTTTTTAAAATTCGGTTCACTCAGCCAGGTGTTCTCAAATTTAAACCAAAATTGCTTCCTAGAGTGGGTTACACAAACAGGTTCCAACAATATTGGATCATGATCAGACTTTATAGTATGAGTTACAGTTAACTTACAGAGAGGGAATTT
This sequence comes from Kitagawia praeruptora, assembly GCA_037693485.1. Classification (NCBI taxonomy): domain Eukaryota; kingdom Viridiplantae; phylum Streptophyta; class Magnoliopsida; order Apiales; family Apiaceae; genus Kitagawia; species Kitagawia praeruptora. The sequence goes on along the minus strand of CM075348.1, from coordinate 48,074,061 downwards.
CTGCCACCATTCAGTATTTGCAAATGCCCTATCAAGACGCTCCCGAACCCAATTTGGACTCCCTTTGCTTTTCTCCTATGTAAACTCACCACCCACCAGATCTAACTCAGTCAATCCACAGTCCTCTATTTCCCTTCGAAAACCATTCATGAGGTGTTGAGGATGTGGATGAGGGCCCTTCTTATCAGCTTCATACAAGAGATCATTAAAATCGCCCAGAATACACCAAGGTAAATTATTATTCTGAGCCAACCTCCTCAGCATATCCCAAGCCTCCTGTCTACGAGATGCTTCTGGGTAACCGTAGTAACAAGTCAATCTCCAGCTTGGTCTTGACCTTTCCATAACATGAATATTTATGTGATTTAATGATGAGTCCACTACATTGCAGATTACAATTTGCTTCCACAATGCTGCTAACCCTCCACTTCTACCAACTTTATCAACTACAAAATAATTACTATAACCAAACTTCTCAGCAATACCTTCAATGTCTTTGCTATTAACAAGAGTTTTTGATAGAAAAACTAAATTTGGGTTACGAGATTTGATCAAATCTCCAAATATACGAATTGCTCGAGGGTTCCCCATCCCCCGGTAATTCCAACTTAAGTAATTCATAATGGACGGCTAGCTTGCCTAGCAAGCGTAGCCAACACAGTGTTGTTGGTTGCTGAGAAATCCCTTTCAGAAATCCCAATTTTCATTTGTGATTCGACATCCCCTACATTCTTAAGACCTGGTAATGTAGCATCCACATCCAATACTACTTTTGTTTCCGATCCACTCCTTCTCCTCTTCCTGTCTTCTATCTCCAGCCCATCCGTTTCCACCACCTCAAGCCCATCAGACAGAGTCTTACTTATATTCGGCCCACTACTAGAAACTTTCCCCCCATTTTTATCATAAATAACAAGTTTGTTTGAAATTTCCCTCTCATCTCCCCTAAAATCTCTCCTCTCAATTATCCCAGAATAACTTCCTCCTTGATTATCTCTTGTGAAAATTGGGATATTGTTATCTCTCCCCAATATTGCCACCCAATCCGCATCTTCCTCATCCCGCAACCACTTGCTACCACTCTGACTCGCTCCTCGCCGCAGCGGTGCCCGCAACCATGAACCCCATTCTCCGAATGCTCCTTCCCCTCTACCATCCATTGTACGTTTACAAAAACGCTCAGTGTGAGAGACTAAGCCACACGCAAAACAGAAGTCACCCAAATGTTCATACTTGCATACCACCACAAACTCAGTTCCATTTTTCCTCTTAATCTTCTTCTTTCTTTTTAATGGTTTCCTGACATCAACTCGCACCTTAATACGCATATACTCTCTCCATATGCTGCTGTTATTCTTGTTGTCATACGTAATAAACGTTCCAAAGAAATTACCAAGTTGCACACCCACAGCTTCCGACATGAATCCGCTTGGTAGATCATATATTTGAATCCACATATTCAAGAACCATAAGGCACTTTTAAAGGTTCCTCCGCTTCTGGTATTTCTTCAAGCAATGACATCGAATTGTCGAAACTACAAGGTCCTCCACTCATAACCCATGCCTTAACCTCCTTATGAAAGAACTGAAAGAGATGTATTCCAAATTCCAACTCTTTTATGTTGATCCCCATTGTTGGCTTCCACACATCTGCCAGCTTCGATTTCATTGCCCTTGTGTTGATATTTTTCTCCGTCAGGAATCGCCCCACTAGACATAATTCGTATTTGTTAATCTCTTCCTCGATGTCTCCTTCAAATACCAGATCTTCGTTCTCCTCATCATCCACGTTGAGTGTTGGAGGCCCACCTTCATTATAGCCATCATGGTGCATGTTCTCCACTTCCTTAAGTAATGGAGCATGTTCCCCACTACCGCCTCCATGATTGCAGCCACTAAACAAACGGCTGTCTATATAAACACAGGTTCTATCACTTCATAAGAGGGGGAATTACCTTATTTCTACTAGCTCTTGTACGTTCATATTACTCAATTTAGAGCCTATTACTGGTTATCACGCCGGAGGTGAATCGGGGGGACAATCCCTCGCATTTTTCTTGTGCAGGATCAATCCAAGAAACTCAACCGCTCGGCTATCAGAAATCTGGTTCCAACATTTGGCGCCGTTTGTGGGAAACGTACAAGTAAGCTCAGTTTGAAATAAAAACGATGACGGTAACACCCGAAGATTATCTTTGAACACCAGGCTTCGGAGAAAGCTCTCGATCTGCCGCCCTCCAGGCCGCACCAAGGGTCCTTAATTTTGAAACAGAAGAAGAAGGCCCCCTATCTACGCCAGAGGAGCAAAAGCTGATGCTCCAAAAATGATAAGAAGAGCAAGCATTGAAAAAAGGAAAACTAAGACAACCTTTGATGGATGTGCCATTCGGCTTCGGCGATTCTATCAGTAAGTTTACTGATCGGCCCAAATTTCATATTTTTGTTTAAGCATTCTCAACTCTACTTCACCTAAGTCATTTACTTTTGAGCATCAATCTATATCCTGTCATTATGTACGCATCATGCGCCCTATTGAATGAAAGGTTGTTTGCTTCAAAATTATATATGTTTCGGTTCGCCCAAGTACAATTAAATGCGCACTACATGATCTAATATGTTCATTACGTAGCTTAGTACAATGAGGCTTAAACAGACCCACATTAAGGGCTGACCGAACAAAATATGTGTCCTTACAAATGTTGTGGTACTTAAGCAACTTTGACATAATTAAGTCCGGGAGGAGAATATTTTTCACCGACCGAACGAGAACTTAATTACTTACAAACCCCACCGGGGAGCGGCTAGGTTACGATCGAAGATGCCCAATCAACAATTAATCGGTTAGGGACAGTTATTCGTCTGAACGAACCCATGTTTGGGGCCGACCAATAAAAACATGAGTCCTTATAATTATTTTAGTATTTAAGCTACTATGACGTAATTAAGGCCGGGAGAAAACATTTTTTCACTGACCGAATGGGACCTTAATTACTCTCAAGTCCCTTAAAAACTGGGGGCAGCTAGGCTATGACCGAAGATGCACAAAATAAAGTAATTATGCTAAGGTCAAAAAATATAGCCGAAAACGCGTAAGATATGAAAATAAAGCTAAGCTAGGCTACGGCCGAAGACGCACGATAAGTTAGGCTATGTCCGAACGATAAGCTAGGCCAAGGTCGAAGATGAACGATTAGCTAGGCTACGGCCGAAGATGAAAAATAGCTAGGCTATGACCGAAGATGCATAAATAAGCGAGGCTAAGGCTGAAGATGAACAATAATCCAGGCTGCAGCCAAAGAGGCCGAAGACAAACAATGAGCTGGCTACGGCCGAAGAGCACAGATAAGCTAGGCTACGGCCGAAGATACACAGACCAGCTAGGCTATGGCCAAAGATACACAAAATAAAGTAATTATGCTAAGGACAGAAAATATAGCTGAAGACGCGTAAGATATGAAAATAAAGCTAAGCTAGGCTACGGCCGAAGACGCACGATAAGTTAGGCTATGGCCGAACGATAAGCTAGGCCAAGGCCGAAGACGAACGATTAGCTAAGCTATGACCGAAGATGCATAAATAAGCGAGGCTAAAGCCGAAGATGAACAATAATCTAGGTTGCGGCCGAAGAGGCCGAAGACAAACAATGAGCTGGCTACGGCCGAAGAGCACAGATAAGCTAGGCTACGGCCGAAGATACACAGACCAGCTAGGCTATGGCCAAAGATGCACAAAAATAAGAAAGCATATGCCAAGACAGATCAAGCCGAAGAGGCATAAAGGCCAAAGAAGCTTCGGATTACGCTAAGCCAAGATTTTTTAATAACGCTAAGGTACAAGTTACCGAAGATGCGTAAAGGCCAAAGAAGCTTAATCCGAAGAGATTACGCTAAGGCAAGATTTTTTTAATAAAAACACTAAGGTACAAGTTACCGAAGATGCGTAAAGGCCAAAGAAGCTTAATCCGAAGAGATTATGCTAAGGCAAGATTTTTTAATAAAAACGCTAAGGTACAAGTTACGGAAGATGCGTAAAGGCCAAAGAAGCTTAATCCGAAGAGATTACGCTAAGGCAAGATTTTTTTAATAAAAACACCAAGGTACAAATTACCGAAGATGCGTAAATGCCAAAGAAGATTAATCCGAAAGGATTACGACAAGGCAGAATTGTTATTGAAATACGCTAAGGTACGAATTACCGAAGATGTGTAAGAGTCGAAGAGGCATAATTTATGGAAATTACGCTCAAGCCGAACGAAGGGACTATGCTGAGGTACATAGCTACCGAAGATGCGTAAAGGCTGAAGAAGCTCAATCCGAAGAGATTAAGCTGAGGCCGAACAAAGGGACCAGCCGAAAGAAAAAAACATGCAAATAGAAAAAGCAGGAGTGGAGCTTAAATACGAACGAAATTTGAAGAAGGTGTGCCGAAGTATTGGTCTTCGTCCTGATGGATCTCCGAACAAAGCCCAGGGACATGTTGGAGGCCCACCTTCATTATAGCCATCATGGTGCATGTTCTCCACTTCCTTAAGTAATGGAGCATGTTCCCCACTACCGCCTCCATGATTGCAGCCACTAAACAAACGGCTGTCTATATAAACACAGGTTCTATCACTTCATAAGAGGGGGAATTACCTTATTTCTACTAGCTCTTGTACGTTCATATTACTCAATTTAGAGCCTATTACTGGTTATCACGCCGGAGGTGAATCGGGGGGACAATCCCTCGCATTTTTCTTGTGCAGGATCAATCCAAGAAACTCAACCGCTCGGCTATCAGAAATCTGGTTCCAACATTTGGCGCCGTTTGTGGGAAACGTACAAGTAAGCTCAGTTTGAAATAAAAACGATGACGGTAACACCCGAAGATTATCTTTGAACACCAGGCTTCGGAGAAAGCTCTCGATCTGCCGCCCTCCAGGCCGCACCAAGGGTCCTTAATTTTGAAACAGAAGAAGAAGGCCCCCTATCTACGCCAGAGGAGCAAAAGCTGATGCTCCAAAAATGATAAGAAGAGCAAGCATTGAAAAAAGGAAAACTAAGACAACCTTTGATGGATGTGCCATTCGGCTTCGGCGATTCTATCAGTAAGTTTACTGATCGACCCAAATTTCATATTTTTGTTTAAGCATTCTCAACTCTACTTCACCTAAGTCATTTACTTTTGAGCATCAATCTATATCCTGTCATTATGTACGCATCATGCGCCCTATTGAATGAAAGGTTGTTTGCTTCAAAATTATATATGTTTCGGTTCGCCCAAGTATAATTAAATGCGCACTACATGATCTAATATGTTCATTACGTAGCTTAGTACAATGAGGCTTAAACAGACCCACATTAAGGGCTGACCGAACAAAATATGTGTCCTTACGAATGTTGTGGTACTTAAGCAACTTTGACATAATTAAGTCCGGGAGGAGAATATTTTTCACCGACCGAACGAGAACTTAATTACTTACAAACCCCACCGGGGAGCGGCTAGGTTACGATCGAAGATGCCCAATCAACAATTAATCGGTTAGGGACAGTTATTCGTCTGAACGAACCCATGTTTGGGGCCGACCAATAAAAACATGAGTCCTTATAATTATTTTAGTATTTAAGCTACTATGACGTAATTAAGGCCGGGAGGAAACATTTTTTCACTGACCGAATGGGACCTTAATTACTCTCAAGTCCCTTAAAAACTGGGGGCAGCTAGGCTATGACCGAAGATGCACAAAATAAAGTAATTATGCTAAGGTCAAAAAATATAGCCGAAAACGCGTAAGATATGAAAATAAAGCTAAGCTAGGCTACGGCCGAAGACGCACGATAAGTTAGGCTATGTCCGAACGATAAGCTAGGCCAAGGTCGAAGATGAACGATTAGCTAGGCTACGGCCGAAGATGAAAAATAGCTAGGCTATGACCGAAGATGCATAAATAAGCGAGGCTAAGGCTGAAGATGAACAATAATCCAGGCTGCAGCCGAAGAGGCCGAAGACAAACAATGAGCTGGCTACGGCCGAAGAGCACAGATAAGCTAGGCTACGGCCGAAGATACACAGACCAGCTAGGCTATGGCCAAAGATACACAAAATAAAGTAATTATGCTAAGGACAGAAAATATAGCTGAAGACGCGTAAGATATGAAAATAAAGCTAAGCTAGGCTACGGCCGAAGACGCACGATAAGTTAGGCTATGGCCGAACGATAAGCTAGGCCAAGGCCGAAGACGAACGATTAGCTAAGCTATGACCGAAGATGCATAAATAAGCGAGGCTAAAGCCGAAGATGAACAATAATCTAGGTTGCGGCCGAAGAGGCCGAAGACAAACAATGAGCTGGCTACGGCCGAAGAGCACAGATAAGCTAGGCTACGGCCGAAGATACACAGACCAGCTAGGCTATGGCCAAAGATGCACAAAAATAAGAAAGCATATGCCAAGACAGATCAAGCCGAAGAGGCATAAAGGCCAAAGAAGCTTCGGATTACGCTAAGCCAAGATTTTTTAATAACGCTAAGGTACAAGTTACCGAAGATGCGTAAAGGCCAAAGAAGCTTAATCCGAAGAGATTACGCTAAGGCAAGATTTTTTTAATAAAAACACTAAGGTACAAGTTACCGAAGATGCGTAAAGGCCAAAGAAGCTTAATTCGAAGAGATTATGCTAAGGCAAGATTTTTTAATAAAAACGCTAAGGTACAAGTTACGGAAGATGCGTAAAGGCCAAAGAAGCTTAATCCGAAGAGATTACGCTAAGGCAAGATTTTTTTAATAAAAACACCAAGGTACAAATTACCGAAGATGCGTAAATGCCAAAGAAGATTAATCCGAAAGGATTACGACAAGGCAGAATTGTTATTGAAATACGCTAAGGTACGAATTACCGAAGATGTGTAAGAGTCGAAGAGGCATAATTTATGGAAATTACGCTCAAGCCGAACGAAGGGACTATGCTGAGGTACATAGCTACCGAAGATGCGTAAAGGCTGAAGAAGCTCAATCCGAAGAGATTAAGCTGAGGCCGAACAAAGGGACTAGCCGAAAGAAAAAAACATGCAAATAGAAAAAGCAGGAGTGGAGCTTAAATACGAACGAAATTTGAAGAAGGTGTGCCGAAGTATTGGTCTTCGTCCTGATGGATCTCCGAACAAAGCCCAGGGACATGTTGGAGGCCCACCTTCATTATAGCCATCATGGGGCATGTTCTCCACTTCCTTAAGTAATGGAGCATGTTCCCCACTACCGCCTCCATGATTGCAGCCACTAAACAAACGGTTGTCTATATAAACACAGGTTCTATCACTTCATAAGAGGGGGATTACCTTATTTCTACTAGCTCTTGTACGTTCATATTACTCAATTTAGAGCCTATTACTGATTATCATGCCGAAGGTGAATAGGGGGATAATCCCTTGCATTTTTCTTGTGCAGGATCAATCCAAGAAACTAAACCGCTCGGCTATCAGAAATCTGGTTCCAACATTGAGATTCCCAGGTTGCTCATCAGTGTTTTGGTATCTTGCCATAATGAATACACTCACACGAGACTGACTATCAGTTCGGAGCGAAAAACCTACCTCTTACATAATGGAGAGAAAAGAAATTATAATGATAAAAAAAAAATTATATACATATCAATTTTTCATTATTGACATGAACAACTAGTAAATAAAACTTGAAATGTGTTTTCATGACTTTTCTTTAAAATAAACAATCTCGAATTTTATTATCACTCATCAGTCATCTCTTAACAGCGCCTTAACATTTTGACACCGAAAAAGTATTACTCCCTCTGTCCCAACCAATTGTTTACACTTTCCTTTTTGGGACGTCCCAACCAATTCTTTACGTTTCCTAAAATAGTAAGTTTTAACACTATTACACCCACTACTTCACTTATTTTAACAATACTTTACACTATTACACCCACTACTTCACTTATTTTAACAATAAAATCACTATTACACCCACTACTTCATTTATTTTAACAATATTACACCCACTATTCTTGGTCTCCGTGCCCAAACCAAATGTAAACAAATGGCCGGGACGGAGGGAGTATTTCACTTCGTTAAAATGAGAAAATAAACTTTACCTACAAAAGAGGGAGGAACACGTGAAGAAATAAGTCAAAGATGAGTGAGTCACACCCCTGGATCGAGAGTTCGAGACTCATAATGTAGCCAGTGTTGTAAAAAGCGGAAATCGGACTTAATCGGTAGAGGCACTGTCCAGGGATTAATCGGGGATTAATCGGGGATTTAAGGATTAATCGGAATGATTAATTGAATAATCGGATTATTAATCAGTTCGGTAACCCACGGAACAGGGATTAATCGGTGATTAATCGTGATTAATCACCGATTTTTAGAACAAAGAATGTAGCCTTATTTCTTTTTTCTTTATTTAAGGACCACAGAAAAATTAGCCGCCAGCAGGGGCCTTATTTTTAGCCACGTGCTTATCTTCGCAAGTCCCAGCGATGCAATAATTTACTCAAACAATGCATAAAACGATTTTATTAGATCCAAAATTTATTATACGATTCAAGTAACATCTGATAAGTATTTCCTCCCACCAATTCAATTATTTATATTTAGATTAATTACAAAGATTAAGAAAACATATATTAGTAAAGAAAAATTAAAAATTAAAATAAGTAAAATTATATTATTAATTAATATTTAATATATAAAATAAATATAATGAAAAAAAATACTCCCTCCGTCCCATCCATTTCTTTACATAAAAAACTGCGTATCTGACACGCATTTTAAGGTGCATTTTAAGGATAGTTCTATAACTTATTTTTTATATTTTCTTTTTTTGTATAAAAATAGGATTGTTCTATTTTTATACAAAAAAAAGAAAATATCAAAAATAAGTTATAGAACTATCCTTAAAATGCACCTTAAAATCCGTGCCGGAAACTGGTCCGCAAATGTTAATAACTACATGGGACGGAGGGAGTAATAAATATAATTAATTTTTAAATTCTGAAAACTTATTATTTTTAAAATATAAAAAATTGAAATAAACATTCATTAAAAAAAGTGTAAAAAATGATTAGAACGAAAGGAAAAATATTTACTAAGAGCATCTCCAAGGCTAACAATCTGTTAGCTATAATAATGACGTGGCAGTACTTTTAGTTAATAGCTATTTTTTTCTTCTCCAACCATGCACACTATTAGGTAAATTTTTAGATGATGAATTTTACATCTTCTATATTTGGCTAAGAGCAACTCCAACCAAAACCTCCTCTTAGCTATATTGTGTCAAGAGAATAATGGGCCAGAGGTCATCCTCAGGTATCACCCTGAGGATACAAAGATTTTACATATAATATTTTAAGGGTGTTTTTGTAAATTTATACATGAGTTGTGTTGTTACAAAAATATCCTTATATTTTATATGAGAAAGTGATCTAACCTCAGGGTGCTACTTGAGGTCATCCTCAGGCACTTTATTCTCTTGGAGAATAATGGGCCAGAGGTAAACTTTTACATAATCGATTACATATCCTCTATATTTGGCAAACATCTAAAAATTATAGATAACATCTAAAACCCACAATATCCACTTATATCATGATACATCATCAATCTTATATATTTTTATTTATATTTATTAATAAAATTAATTATAAAATATTATTTTTGAAATATAATTAACCATTATAACTAACCCCATTGGAGTACAACCCTTACAGGTTCAACAAATTTAACATAATAATCTATTTTTCTGATTTTAGCTAACAATTATAGATATCTCCCTTGGAGATGCTCTAATGTCTATGAATTATAGATAATATCTAAAATCTACATTATCCACTTATATCATGACACTTCATCAATCTCATATATATTTTTTATATTTATTAATAAAATTAATTATTTTAAAATATAGCTAACAGTTATAACTAACCCCATTGGAATGCAACTCCTTACATGTTCAATAAATTTTACATAATCATTATTTTAGCCAGTGTTCCAGAAATCGCTAGGCGGTCTAGGGCGGTTGGGGTACCGCCTAGAGCCTAATCGGGTAGGCGGGATTAATCGGACGGATTAATCGGAACATTAATCGGATATTATAATAATATTTAATATATTAGTCTAATTTACAATTAAACATATCATTTTAAATAAATTAACAGGATTAATCGGATTTCAAAAATCGAATCGATTGATTACCTTACAGAAGATTAATCGGGGATTAATCGGTTAAATCGGGAATTAATCGATTGAATCGAGAATTTTTAGAACAGTGATTTTAGCTAACAATTTTAGCTATTTCCATTGGACATGCGCTAACAAGCTAGTATATTTTTAATTGAGAGATTTACGGCCGGCAACGTAGTTTCCTGCAAGGCTGCAATTACATACTCCATTGGACATGCTGTAACAAGCTACGTATATTTTTAATTTAGAAGAACCTTTTGTTATTTCAAAAAAGAAAAAGAAAAAAAAAACCTTTTGTTCTCATGTACTGAGTATATATATATATTTTTCTTACCCGGAAAATTATCAAATCTTATTGTAAAAACGGTTAGTATTTTCTGGGAAAAAAAACTATTATATATGCATCATCTGACTTGCAAATTATTGTAATCTTTTACATTCCATCCATGGAACAATGAATTTTATTAAAGAAATGGTTAGTAGTTGTAGAAATAATAATTATTTCAAAGCAATGTAGTTTATAGGGTTTACTTGGAAAGTACTTTTTTTTACGTAAAACGGAAAATTCATTAAAATATTGAAATTCAATCGGAATAAATATCCGAATTATCAACTACAATTTGATTGTACAATAAAAAAAATTAAGCAAATAACCATTTTTTTTTTCGAATCGCTTAACACATAGAATATCCAAATTCTTTAAACTAAAAAGTACTCCGTATTACAATAACATCTCGAACAATCCGACCAATATCAGTTGTGAAAGTAGTAGCATCGTAATTGACCATTAAGCACCATCTGTAGCCCAATATTAAGAATTATCAGTTACATATTGGAGCAACAAATGTTCCCAAAATATAAACATTTTTAGTTGTGAAATGTGAGTTCTTACGATATTAACAACCGTCCCTTATTCAATGCGAGCCTTGTAGATTTTTCAAAATGGTTTTATATCAAACAGGCCACCCGTTTCACTCAAAACTATCAATTAGACCCCTCATTCTAAAACTATATCATTTGAACCATTAAATTCATAAAAAATATCAAATAATACATTTAAAATGTACCCGGGAAGTAAAAATAATTTTTCATCGAGTTCTACACATTTTTCTTAAATACTACTGTAATCAAATGAAAGTTTATGAATTCTAGTATTTTTGAAAATATATTTAGAATTTAAAAAGTTTATTTACTATTTATTTTTAATTAAAACAAGGAAAATGACAATAAAATTAAAAAAAAATAGTAAATGAATTTTAAAAAATCTAAAAATATTATCAGAAATACTAGAATTATTAACCTTTCGTTTGGTTATGGAAGCATTAAAGAAAAATGTGTAGAACTCAATGAAAAATTATTTTTACTTCTCGAGTACATTTTAAAGGTATCCATTTGATATTTATTATGAATTTAATGGTTCAAATGATATAATTTTAGAATAGATGGCCTAATTGATAGTTTTGAGTAAAATGGGTGACCTATTTGATATAAAACCCTTTTTCAAAATGCCATATAAATTTTTTTCAAAAAAATTACCAAAATCCGTAATAAACACGTAAAAACATTCAAACATTACACACTAACATGCTAAAAAAATAGAACCACCTTGATAACAAGCCAACAAGGTACTCAACAAGATTTTAACCAAAAAATAATAAATCTTAATTTTATTGAAAAATTGGTAAATAAAAAAGAAAATGGAAGAATGAAGGAACTTAATTAACTAATTGACTAATGACTACTATCGGAACTTTGATGTTGTTATTAAATTTGTAAATTTATTAAAGTAATTGATCAAAGTAAAATAAAAATACCGTGACGCCCATATTACAACACAAATTTGTTACGTGATTATAAGAAAAAGGGGTTCATTTCATAAATAAGTATGTGTTTTCAGAAATTTTGGTGATGGAAAAAAATTATACTAAAATTGTGACAATAAGAGCATCTCCAACTGTATTGTCTAAAAATGGTTGGTTAAATTGGATAAAATATTTATTCTAAAAATGGTTGGTTAAATTGAATAAAATATTGATTATGTAAAATTTGTTGAACCTTGTAAGATGTTGTGTTCCAATGATATATTAGCTATAATCTTGATTATATTGTAAATATAGTATGTTATTATTATTTCAGGTTGTTATAAATGGAATATATTTTTATAAGGTAATAGATCATAATCTAGAGCTTGGCCAAATATAGCCAACGAAAATAGATTATCTATAATTTTTGCTACGAGTAATGTTACATTGGAGTGAATATTTTTTTACAAAATTTTATTTATGACATTATAATTATGATTTTAGCTAAGGGGTTTATTACATTGGAGATGCTCTAAGAAATAAGTTTCTAATATTTAAATTATCTTATTGCATTAGAAAAAGAGGTTTTTAATATTATATTCGTTGTAAAAGTAGTAGTTAATCTTAAAACTTGTAAATAATTAAATATTCAAAAACTTCAACATTAATAAATGCAAAAATACAAATAATTTAAGAGCGATATATTTCCAAAAAATAACCATAGAGAAAGTGCGGGAACCATCCGTTGGTGTTTCCAAATTGAGTAGTTAGTGGAGTAGTGAATGAGTCACAAAATCTGGTGAGAAATCCAAAGTCTACCACCAAACAAAAAAGGAAAAGGGCAGCTGGTTCTCATTAGTCAAACGCAGGAGGAAGGACCCAAAATAAGAGGGCATTTACCAAAACTAAGCAACAAAGCAAGCCCCCTGTTACCCTGTCTGTCTCATCAGAAAAGAAATATACATACATACATACACATAATTAAATGAACAAGTTTGAAAAGCTACACTACCACATGCCACTTGTGATTCACAAGCAAAGAAAATACATCCTCTATATTCTATCTCTTTCCTTCCCTTCAACTTCTCTCTTTGTTCACACACGCATGTTTCTTTGCTTTCTCAATTCTCACTCCCTCATTTTTACTCTCCTCTCTCTCTCTCTCTCTCTCTCCCTCTCTCTCTCTCTCTCTCTCTCTCTCTCTCTCTCTCTCTCTCTCTCTGCTTATACAATTATGTAACTGAGAAAACAAGAAACCAAGGTAAAAGCTTCAATCTTTTTCAAGATTCAATCTTTTTTTATTATTATATGGTACAAATATAAACCCACTTTTTATCTTTCTTGATATTGTAATCTTTATAGGAAAGCAAAGATTTTGCAGTGGATATTATTGTTGAAGATTTTAGGAAGATGGGTATTTTATATGATGATGTAGTGATAATAAATCAAGCTGACAAGGAAGGTGAGCCAACTGTGATAACTGTGAATTGTCCAGACAAGACTGGCTTGGGTTGTGATCTTTGCCGCATCATTCTCTTCTTTGGTTTGAGCATTTACAGGGGTGGTATGTATTTTTGTTATCTTTTCCTTAAGTTTTGATTTTTACCCCTCTTTTTTATGTTTAAATCTCATAAACTTTGTTGGGTATTTGAATGATTTATCAGTTGTTTGTTTAATAAAAGATTGCTATTTTGGGTTATGAATTTGTGATATACTGTATGATTTATGAATTTGTATAGGTTATACATCACTGTAGCTATCTTGACAAATTGTAGTCATACATCTTACTGTTGCATTCAAAGACACTTTAAAGTTGAACTAATAAATCATTCAGGTTATAGTAATTTCATTGATGTCTTTGTAATCTATAAAAAATTTGTACTTCCCAGCTCAATTTTATGTTAGGTTCCGATAAACTGGGTGCGTAACATATGAGCAATTAACCATGTTAGTATATGAATTTTGAAGTGCTAATTAGAACTTTGTGTGTGTAAAAGATGCTGAACTGTGTTCTCTTTTGATTTTGTTGCTGGATGGTGCTGAAGATGTGTCCACGGATGGGAAATGGTGTTACCTTGTGTTCTGGGTTTTCGGGAAACAAAATACAAGATGGAGTTTATTGAAGAAGAGATTGTCAGAGTGCTGCCCTTCTTGTTCTTCAGCTTCAGGAATCTCTTATTACAGGACTGATTTGGAGCCACCAAAGCCTCCAGAAGTGTTCCTCTTGAAGTTCTGTTGCCATGATCGAAGAGGCCTTTTACATGGTACATTTCTAAGAATCAAGAACAATGCCTTAATAAAATTATGTGCGTATAAATTAGAGTATCGGACAAGTGGGTGTTATGATCATGTTTTATTTTGTTATATATTGTTTCATATACTGCTCAGTACAGATAATATTTTCTTAATCTTTGCTAGTTGCCCCAGTTTCTTCTACTGCCCGAGTGCATATAATTTAGTTTATCCTCAAATAATTTACACCTCTTAAAGTTAATTTTTTTTCGCAGATGTAACATCGGTCCTCTGTGAGCTTGAACTCACAATAAAGAAAGTGAAGGTATCTACCACACCAGATGGGAGAGTGATGGATCTCTTCTTCATTACAGACTCAAGGTTTAAATTCTTAAATACCTTTTCTTGATAATGCATGTGCTATACTTGCTGCTGTAATTATTAATTACTCTCTATTCATTCTGTCCCTGATATAGGAGTGGAAAATCATGTGTGTGTGTGTTGAGGGGAATAAGTAAAGTGTCGATAATAATGGTTTAAATGGACCATCATAGTCAATTTGATTGGCTAAGCCGAGCTATCTATTTTATTGCAGTAGATTATTTTTAATCCTTACTTTATTTAAAGTTCAAACAAATCTAAAGACACCCCATCAAGAATCCACTCAATTAGCTATAAATCATAAAATCAGCAGTCTGGAATAAGATCTCCTAATCCTAAATTTACCCAACATTGAAATATTTATATTGATTATTTTAATTGTTTTGTATAACAGAAAGTTAACACAGATTATTTTTAGTTATTCCTGTTTTCGTTGGGGGAGGGCATCTTGTTATGTAATTATTTTGTTGTAGAGCTTTAGTTTCAAGAACCTAAGGGTTCTCATACCATTGTTTTATCAGGGAACAACTACACACAAAAAAGAGAAAGGACGACACACATGATAGTTTGAGAGCTGTGCTGGGGGATTCATTGATAAGTTGTGACATAGAAAAGGTCGGCCTTGAAGTTACTGCTTGCTCCCAGTTTCCCACTGTGCTTCCTCCTGCACTAACTGAAGACATGAAGTTAGAGATGATCGATTCACAGATAATTGGACCTGCTCGTTCACATAATGTTACCATTACGATGGATAATTCCCTCAGTCCTGCTCACACCCTTGTTCAAATTGTCTGTCAGGATCATAAAGGGCTCTTGTATGATATTATGAGAACTTTGAAAGATTACAATATCCAGGTAATGATGTTTTTTTTTTTTGAGTTGCTGTTGCCGTTGTTCTCAGTAGCACTCTCTTGATGCATTAGATGTTAATCTCCTGACATAGTGTTTCATTGACTTTTGAGTAATAATCTTATCATCTGACAACTCACCCTATAGGCTCTACCTTGAGAAATGTGCTAGTTACATGCTTACCCCTTCATGCGACACACACAATCACCTGAAATGTTGTAGCCCGTCTTATTGATGATTTAAGTTCGTCATATATATGTTATGCCCAAGTTTACTTTATCTTTAAACCTGCCAATTGTTGAATGAGTAATGCTAGGGAACCCAAAAAAGTTTACAAAATGACGTGGCAGTCTTGAGTTGGCAAAATAAGGAGTTTTGATTGGTGGGATTCATATGAATGAACGCGGGGCCATCTCATTAATTATTATACCAACTTGTAAGAAGACACGTGACATTGGGAAAATTTTTGGAGATATTTTTTTGGTTCCCTAGCATTTTTCTTGTTGTCTCAAGGATTCTTATGATATGGTGTTCAACTGTTGAACCCCATTTACATATGTTTGTGTAGGATATTCATTGTGTGCTCGGTATTATTCTAATAATGGATTTTTAGCTTTTTATAAAAAATATTTCTCTTGTTTAACAGATTTCTTACGGCCGTTTCACTACAAAAACCAAAACAGAATGTGAAGTGGACTTATTTATAATGCAAGCTGATGGAAAGAAGATAGTTGACCCAAGCAAGCAGGGTGCATTGTGCTCTCGTTTGCGTATGGAACTGTACAACCCCCTCAGGTTAGCACTAGTGAGCCGCGGTCCTGATACAGAATTGCTGGTTGCAAACCCTGTAGAGTTATCTGGAAAGGGTCGGCCGCTTGTTTTTTATGACATCACCCTAGCTCTCAAGATGCTGGACACTGGAATTTTTACGGTACTACTTGCTTCCCATCCTCTATTGTTATAAGTCGAAATTTTACAGTTTTAAAATGCATTTCTTCATTGTGATAGACTAAATTATGACACCAACAACGTATCAATTGAATTTGAAATTATGACACCGACAACGTATCAATTGAATTTGAAATACCTAGAGTAGCTTTCTGTGACGGTAGTTAGCTACCTCAAATTGCAAATATTTCCGTAAAAATTATGGGTTGACAGTCTTTAATTGAGAACAACTTTCCTCTATTGAATGTTCTTTGTATAATTAAGACTCACTCGTATTTCTGTTTAAGAAAGTTACGTTTCACTTGCATCTACTATTTCTCCAATCTTTTGGCTTTTAAAAACTAATCAAAAGGTGTAGATATTCTTTTTGCATCTTTTTCTTCTTCTGAAGTAGTGTTTATAAATACAGGCTGAAATTGCAAGGCACATGATTGGAGACCGCGAATGGGAAGTTTACAGAGTTTTGCTTGATGAAGGGGATGGCTCCTCTATCTCAAGCAACATGATTGAGGAAGCAGTCCGAAAGATGTTGATGGGTTGGGAGTGATGATGTATGAAGATTGTAGGTGTATCCCCATTTAGTTGACATCCAAAGTGGTTATGTATAGTGGAATGGCTAAGCCGTACCAAGTTAAGAACTTTGGCAGGACTAACTTAGCAATACAAGAAGAAGATTAATGGGTAGTTTGTACTTTGTAGCAATGAGTTACGAGGGAACATAGTGAAAATAGCACACTCTCCAACATTTCATCCTCAGACAAGTAGTAGTAATGTATATAGCAGGGAAGACGTGGCTTCCCATATATGTATTGAATGCCTTTAGTTGGGAAGCTTACCTCAAGCCTCTACAGCCTGCTGCAGTAATTCTGTAAATATTTTTCTTTCATTATATATCACTGTACAAGAACATGAAGATGGAGGGGTTTGTACTTCAAGATTAGAAAGGGATGCCTGAAATATGGTACTGTAAATACCAGTTGTATTTGCAGATGTCATATGACATGTATATATATATATATTGCATATTTATGTTTTTTTATTTGTCAAGTATCATTTGCATAATGTCTGCATCTTTTTTTTTTTTTTTTTCTGCATTTGGCTCCATACCTTCCTACTACATTTTTACGTCAAATTCATGTTCTAAAATAGGTTGATACTGATATGCTACTGCAAATTATCAGTTTTGTTTCCGGAAGTTTAATATTGTCTGATCAGTATTATAATACTATGTATTATCATGTACGTAGATGATCTTGCAGGGTATATGAATCCTCTAGTATGATCAGTCTTAATTTTTGGTAGGGTACCCATAAATTTGACGGAGTTTAGCAGCTGTAGCTCTAGCTTTAAAGAGAAGAAATTTGAGCCTCCAAAAAATCATGCTCGACTATTTCAGCCTCCAAAATCCAAATAATCATGGTCAGTCGAACAAAAGCAAATTATCACTAGGTTATGCCAGCACCACTTTGAATCTCTTTAGTTGGCAAGTCAGGAATCAATTTGGGCCTCATCACTGAAGTAACCCTGTCATAAGTGGTGCATTCTTCCAGCTACGTGCAGTTGATTGTCAGGAAGACCCTCTTTCTAGCTAGCATCACCCTGTCGTGGGAGGAATTCGATGACAATAATGAAGCCTGCCAGAATTCACTATGAGACGCAAGTACTCACAAGGTGGCAAATTCAATATGCCAAGATTGCAAGTAGTAGAAAGCTGAAGACAGGGCCAACCATTGCCGGGGAGCTTGCTTTAAACCATATAAGGATTTAAGCAACCTACAGACCATCGTTTGACTAGGATATAACTGCTGAATCTGGTCTGGAATATGATAGCCAGATGGACAGTCCATGTATACCTCCTCACTGAGTGTACAATGCAGGAATGCATTAGTCACATCTGACTGAGTAATAGTCCAATTATGCATAGCAGCAAGAGCAAGGATGATACGAAATGAGGTCATTTTAACAACAGGAGCGAAAGTTTCAAAATAATCCATGTTTGCAGTTTGTGTGAACCCTCTTTGCCACTAAACGTGCTTTGTAGTGATCCACATCCACCTGTCTATTTGCAGAATACTTAACTAACGACAACCAACAGTCTTTTTGTGTACAGGTAAAGGAACCATCTCCCATGTTGCATTAGCCTCTAAGGCAGCAAGCTCAACACCCAATGCCTCGACCATTCTGGTACTTGAACAGCCTGTTTGTAATGCTGCATTTCCATAATCTGAGATGAGAATGATGGTAAATCAGAGTGAACATTATCAGTCAAAGTGGAAGCTAATGAGCTAGTATGCACAAGATGTGCTGGCAGACCAGTATAATCACGTAGCATTGCCACTTGTTATCTAGCTTTACAGGTCAAGTTGGAAAAAGACGGACATTTCTTGTTAGCGCTGCTACTACACTTTCCACGTGAGCAATGCCGACTAGATTCCAGCTAGGAACAAATGGCAAGTTGTTATAACAGAGAGTTAGTTAACTATCTCTATGATAATTCCTAGTGCAATTTCCTCTCTTCTGTAAATATCTAGTTAGCTTGATTAAAAACTTGGATGTTGTTAAAATGCCTTGAATTTGTTAGGCCACCAACCATTAGGCCACCAACCATTAATGATAGTCAAAGATTGGCAGGTGGTGTTAGGCCACCAACCATACCTAACCCTTAGAATTGTGTCTATAAATAGATATGCATGTAGGGATTGTAAATGCATCTGAAAAAACCTCTTAATCTGTTTATCCTCTCATATCTATAAACTTATTTCTCTTCTACATATAATCTTTCTTGTTTCTGTTATAACAAATTGGTATCAGAGCTTTTGGTTGAAGCTGTTGTGTTTTTTGCGAAAATTTTCGCCGGAATTTTTTCAAGCTCGCCGGAGAAGACGACACTGTTCAGGCGGAGTTACTGTTCATCGCCGGAGAAGACGACGCTGTTCATCGCCGGAGAAGATGACACTGTTCATACGGCACTGTTCATACGGAACTGTTCACGTATACGGTTCTGGGAGAAAGATGTCTGGTGGTATTAACGTTAAGGTCGAAAAATTTACTAGGCGAAATAGTTTCAGTCTATGGCAAATCAAGATGCATGCCCTGTTAAAACAACAGGGGCTCTGGGCGTCGTTGAACACAAAAACGGCTGCTTCTACAAGCGCTGAGATGGCCATTCTGGAAGAAAAGGCACATTCAACAATTCTGTTGTGTCTTGCAGATGATATTATTACTGAAATTGCGGATGAGGATACCGCGTCTGGTTTATGGTTAAAGCTTGAAAGTCTCTACATGACAAAGTCTTTAACAAATAAGTTGCTTTTGAAGCAACGTCTGTTCAGTCTGTGAATGCAGGAAGGTATGCCTCTTCGAGATCACTTAGATCAATTAAACACAATTTTATTAGAATTGCGTAATATTGATGTTAAAGTTGAAGATGAGGATGCTGCTTTGATTTTGTTTCTTTACCATTATCGTATGAGAACTTTGTGCAATCGTTTATTGTTGGTAAAGATACTATTTCTCTAGAGGAGGTTAGATCTTCTCTTCATTCTAGAGAGCTGCGTCATAAGGCGGCTGGTACAGGTGCAGATAATCATGCTGCTGGGTTGGTAGCTAGCGGGAGTACCGGACATGGAAAGTCGGGGAAGTATAAATACAAGAAACCAGCTTCTAAGGGTTTGAGTGCTAATGATGTCTGCAATTACTGTAAAGAAAAGGGACACTGGAAATCCGATTGTCCCAAGAAAAAGAAGCAACGTGATGTTGCTGCAGGAACTTCTGCTGTAGCTGATGTTAATTCCGAAGAAGATATTGCTCTAGTTGCTGTCAAGGACACGCATCACTCTGATGTGTGGATTCTTGATTCTGGAGCGTCTTATCATATATATCCGCGCAGGGAGTGGTTTACAACCTACGAGCGAGTAGACGGTGGCAAGATTTCTATGGCTAACAGTTTTACTTGTGAGACGGTTGGAATAGGCTCGATTAAAATTCGGACACATGATGGTAAATTCTGCACATTGAATGATGTTAGGCATGTTCCACTTATGACAAAGAATCTGATATCTTTGAGTATGTTAGACAACAAGGGTTTCAGTTTTCAAGGTGAAGGTGGAGTTTTACATGTCCGCAAGGGTTCTAATGTGGTTCTGAAAGGTGTTAAACGTGGTACCTTGTATCTTCTTCAATGTTCTACGTTAACAGGTTTTGTTGCTGTTGCATCTTCGGAAATTGAAAAGGAAAATATGACCAGGTTGTGGCACATGAGGCTTGGTCACATGAGTGAAAGGGGGATGCAGATTCTGTCAAAAGCTGATTTTCTTTGTGGTCATAAGGTCACAGGTCTCGAGTTTTATGAACATTGTGTTTTTGGAAAGCTACATCGCAGCAAGTTTCCTAAAGCAATCCACAGAACAAACGGCACACTTGATTACATCCATTCTGATTGTTGGGGCCCTTCCCGGGTGGAGTCTTTAGGGGGTCACAGATATTTTGTGTCAATGATCGATGATTTCTCAAGAATGACTTGGTTGTTCATCATAAAGCACAAAAGTGAAGCCTTCAAGGTTTTCAAGCAGTGGAAGGCGCTAGTGGAGAATCAAACAGGGAAGAAGATTAAGAGGCTGTGAACAGATAATGGCCTGGAATTTTGCTCGTTCGAGTTTGCAGATTTCTGCAAGAATGAGGGGATTGCTAGGCATCATACAATCAGGGATACACCACAACAAAATGGTGTAGCAGAGCATATGAATCACACACTTCTGGAGAGAGCAAGGTGTATGCTCTCCAACGCTGGACTAACTAGAAGATTCTGGGCAGAGGCGGTTAGTACAGCGTGTTATTTGATTAATCGTGGACCTCACACATGTATCCATCTCAAAACTCCTATTGAGAAATGGTCCGGTAAGCCTGCTGATTACTCCAATTTAAGAGTTTTTGGTTGTACTGTTTATTATCATGTAAATGAGGGTAAATTGGAGCCACGAGCTAAAAAGGGAGTATTTGTTGGCTATGGGGATGGGATAAAAGGTTATAGAATCTGGTCTCCATCTGAAAATAGGGTTATACTGAGTAGAAATGTAGTCTTTGATGAAAATTCTATGTTTAACCCTACTGTGAAGTCTACGATTGTTTCAAAAAGTGGTGGTGTTGAGAAACAGGTGGAGTAGAAAGTCACTCAAGATGAGAGTGAACCACAGCAAGAAGTTCAACAACCACAGTCAGAATCAGAATCATCAGTACCAATAGTAAATCAGCATAGTTTGGCTCTTGATCAATCGAGGAGAGCTAAGTATGGAGTGCCTCCAAAGAAATATGGTTTTGAAGAAATGGTGGCATATGCACTACAGGTAGCTGAAGAAATGGATCCTAGCTCTGATGAGCCATCCACTTACAAAGAAGCGGTGATATGTACTGAATCTATAAAATGGTTTGTTTCAATGGGAGATGAAATGGAGTCACTTCAGAAGAATAAGACTTGGGAATTAGTCAAGCGGCCTCGAGACAAAAAGATTGTTACTTGTAAATGGGTCTACAAGAAGAAGGAAGGAGAAACATCGATTGAGGGTATCAAATATAAAGCTCGATTAGTAGCTCGAGGGTTCACTCAGAAAGAGAGAGTAGATTACAATGAGATTTTTTCACCAGTGGTCAGACACACTTCCATCCGGGTGCTACTAGAAATAGTTGCACATCAGAATCTGGAGCTTGAACAACTCGACGTGAAGACAGCTTTTCAGCATGGAGAGCTGGAGGAGGAGATATACATGACTTAGCCAGACGGTTTTCAGGTTCCTGGAAAAGAAGATTATGTTTGCAAGTTATTGAAGTCCTTGTATGGGCTAAAGCAGTCTCCGACGCAGTGGTACAAGAAATTTGATAGCTATATGATAGGTATTGGCTACACCAGGAGTCCGTATGATTGCTGTGTTTATCACAGTAAGACAGCAAATGGTTCTTTCATTTATCTGGTCATGTATGTAGATGATATGTTGATAGCTGCAGAGAACAAGTATGATATTCAGAAGTTGAAAGGTCTCCTCAGTGCTGAGTTTGAAATGAAAGATTTGGGTGCGGCTCGGAAAATTCTGGGAATGGAGATTTATAGGGATAGAACCAAAAGGAAGCTCTTCCTGTCACAGAAGGGATACATATATTCAGAAGATTTTGTCAAGGTTTGGCATGTTTACAGCAAAGCCCATAGATACTCCTAGTGCTACAAATGCACATCTGTCTGTCGCTTTTGCACCTAAGTCCGCTGAGGAAAAAGAGTACATGTCTCGAGTTCCCTATGCTAGTGTAGTAGGAAGCTTGATGTATGCAATGGTCTGCACTAGGCCCGATCTTGCATAGTCTGTCAGTGTTGTTAGTAGGTTCATGGGTGATCCAGGAAAGGAGCATTGGCAAGCTGTGAAGAGGATTTTTCGGTACTTAAAAGGTACGTCTGATGTTGGTCTCATTTATGGAGGTGATACTGAGTGTTTGGTGATAGGGTTTTCAGACTCTGATTATGCTGGAGATGTTGACAGTAGAAGATCTATGACTGGTTATGCTTTCACTCTAGGTGGTTCGATTGTCAGTTGGAAAGCTACTCTGCAACCTATAGTGACTTTGTCTACTATAGAAGCAGAGTACATGGCATTGATAGAAGCCACAAAAGAAGGAATCTGGTTGAAAGGATTGGTTAGTGATTTAGGTCTACATCATGATCAGGGTACAGTATTTTGTGACAGTCTCAGTGCAATCTGTTTGGCCAAGGATCAAGTCCATCATGAGCGGACTAAGCAAATAGATGTAAGATATCATTTTCTAAGAAGTGAGACGAGAATTAAGGTGAGAAAAGTGGGTACTGCTGATAACCCAGCTGATATGCTGTAATAACCCAAATTTCTGTACTCGAGAAAAATTTTCATTTGCATGGATGAATAGGGAAATTATGGATGAATAGTGATTAAATTTTCATTTGCATGGATGAATAGGGAAATTATGGATGAATAGTGATTTCTGGGGATTAAGAAATTTTTATGTCATCCTATGTACGGGATAGGAAATGGATATTTCGAAGTTATATTAGTAATCTACGAGGTAAATAAGTGTATGTAAACGCGATCAGAATTTAGAAAATCAAAACTTTATTTTTATGGAATATTTGATCGGTCAGTGAAGAGTATATCAAGTCGATCAAGGCAAAGAGTTATTCAAATTGAGGATTTTATATTTTATTATTTTATTTAAGGTGATTTAAGGATTTAGAACGAAAACCCCTGAGTTAGTGTAACGAACGTTCTAGGAATCGCTAGAACTTTATAACGAGATTAAGCGATTAAGCGAACGAATTATGGATTATGGATTGAGTTCATAATGAGATTAGATGTCCTACATGATCATCAAGAGAATTATATCAAGTGGATTAAATGATTTAAGCAAAGATTAAATCAAAATAATTTAGGATTAAGTGATTTAAATCACTTAAATCAAAGGGTTAATTTAGCTATTTCATAACTCAACTCGGGCTCAACTTGCAGTTGGGTAATTGAACTCAAAAAGCTTGCAGTCAACTCATTAAAGTAATTAAAACTTGCAATTGGGTAATCACCGTTAACTCCATCTAACGTCCGTCACGGAAAACTGACGTGGTATGCTGATGTGTTAAAAACAAAAAATTTACCTAAATAAAAAAACAGTTTTAGAATAAATATAAATAGTTTCTTTATTTCTTTTTCTCTCTCTTTCCTCACAATCTTTCATCTCTCTTCCCTGTAAAATCTCTCTCCCTTGTTCTTCATTTTTCTTTTTCCTTCCAGTAATTAAAATACTTCGTTCTTTATGATTTTGTTGCTGAAATTTGTATTTCTAATACTCAAATGGCTTGTTTTTCCAACCTCTACAACCGTGTACCCTTTAATTTCGATTTTGCAAATTTTAGAAATTAGGTATTTTTGATTTCTTGATTTAATGGTTCGTTTTTTATGCTGAAATTAATGGGAGGAGGATTATGATGATTATAAGGGTCAATTCGCTACACACAAGTGTAGAGAGGCCAGGAGGTGCGAGTTGTTGAAGGCGGTGATATGGCTGTTGGTGGAGGGAGATGGAGGAGGAGTTGGTGGTGAATGGAATGAATTGTTGGTGAAGAGAGAAGGAGAAAGAGATGGGAGGTGGTGATTGTAGCGGTGGGAATTGATGGTTGAAGATGGGGATTTGTAGTGGAGCTGGAGAATAAAGGAGGAGGGCGGGTAAAGGAGATGAGGCAAAGACGGGTTGGCCGGTGGTGTGCAGGTGTGGTGAGTTGTGGGCGAAGGCCGAAGGAGAGGGCGGTAGATGTGGTAGAAAGGGGTTGAGGCGCGGTGATGGAGGAGGCTGCAGTGGTGGTTGGTGGTGATAGGGATTTGTTTTGTTCTTTTGTTCTATGTCTGGGTAGAGTTGGATTTATTCTTTTTAAAATTCAAAACGTATAAACCAGTGGGTTTAATCTTTGTTGCAGGTGAAGAACGGTAATGAACATGGGGGTGTTCAGTCGAGAGAGAAGAGAGACAATTGAGGGTGTCAGGTGGGTAGATTAGGATAAGATAAATAAAATGATTATATTTTATTTAGCCTTTTTATTTAGGCTATTTATACAAATTATTATCTTTTATATGTGGCAACTTATGTGGCAACTGATTTGTCAAATGTAGGAGAGAGAAAAGTATATGTGGCGGTTTATGTGTACAAAATTAACGGATCTCCGTTAAAAGTCAACGAGAGTTAACGGCGCTGCAAGTTATTTTGTGTTTAGTGATTGAATCGCAATAAAATATTAGTGTAGTGACCCAATTGCAAGCTTTTTGAGTTCGATTATCCAACTGCATGTTGAGCACGAGTTCAGTTATGAAATAGCCAATTAACCCTTAAATCAAATCTAAAACCAAACAAATATCAACCAAGCTTCTTGCATACTCTTTGCACAAGGATCAAGGATCATAAAGTATCTTTAAACATCTGATCTTTATCTTCAACACATCATCCAACCATAGTTGGCAAGTCAAAGTAGATCAAAATCAAAAGAAAGCCAAGAACACCATTTCCTTAACAAAAATTCTGCTCCTTTTCGCAAAACCATCGGGCCACTTCCACCCACTCAAATTTGATGATCTATAGCTCAAAAGAAAGCCATTGAAGAGTAGAAGGTGTGGTAAAAAGTTAAGAATCAAACTCCTATTTTTCAATTTTATATGAATTTTACAAGATGGTGATGAATAGTAGTGATTAGTGACTAACTATCTTTCTTGTTTTATATCTTTGTATTATGGCTTCCTAATGATCCTTTGAGCAAGGTTTAAGAGTTGTGAGACTTTAGTAGCATCTCTAAGCTTCATATCAAGGTAAAACCCTAACCCACCCTTTGAGTTTTAGATGTAGTTTTGATGTAATATAAAGATGAGATTATGATTAAGTGATTTAGTGGTTGTTTGAATTTGTAAAATATGAAAAATGGTGGGTGTTGGATTGTAGCCACACCACTGACTTTAGAGAAGTAAAAAGGTTGTTTGTTGAGGTTGTGGATGTATGGTATGTCCGGTGTGGCTTGGTTGTGTTGTGACAAAATGGAAATGTTCGAGTTATAGCCGTCGTAATGGCGAAATTTTGTTAACCCTTAAAAAACAGTTAAGGCCCGAGACCATAAAACCATTTTTAGACTCACCACTGCCTATGGTTACAAAGATATGGTTTTCTAGTTTACATGGCCACAAGAATCGCATTAAAAGAGTTTAAGGTTTAAGAGTTATGCAAGTTTTAGTAAAAGTGGTTTGAGAGACGTTGTCGCAAAAATGTAACCACTTTGATGCTAAGTTTGAGACCCTTAATAGTCGAATTAAAATGTGAACCTTGGTGATAAAATGCTAAAGACAGTTAGCAAGAAGTTTGCGAAGGTTTCGAGTTAAAAAGTTTATTTTCCGATTTTATAAAAATGTGTCAGCCGAGGTTGCGCAAGTGAAAAAGCCTTTTTGGGGATGAAACTATTCACTAAATTCACCACTGCCCTGTTTTGTAAATTACGAAAAATGGGTCTTCTGACCAGAGCCAAATCTTGAGCTAGTTACCTTCTAGATATTCTCTAGATCGTGTGCGCGAAAACGGTGCGTCATTTGGGTTAACGGTTATCGAGTTATGAAGGTTTTAGTAAAAGTGGTTCAAATAGTAAAAATTCGCAGTTGACCCAATTTTGAAAATACATTTTACATATCTAGACCGTGTTTTCAAATCAATATTTTAATGATAAATATTACAAATACCAAAGAAGAATTTAGAAGTGGTTTCGTATTTAAATACGCTTCCAGTGATTTATTAAAAGTGTTGGAATCGAGTCGAGGAATAGTAATATTCGGGAAAGTCAACTCTAGAGGTACTACTTTGACCATTTGTTTTGGCTAAGTTGAAAGAGGAATTTCGAGTCGACTAAAACATGAAACTTGTTAAGAATTATCAAGGCAATACATTGGTGTAAAGAACAAGGTTATAAAGGGTCAAGTATAACTTGAATTTGAGGAACGCTTTCGGACTAAACTTGTGACTTAAGTGTTTATCGATTAACATGGACTTAGAACGAGTCTAGTGGGACCCCTTAGTGCCTTGTTTGTGATTGACTAAAGTGTCTAAATATTGAGTTATAAGTGGATCGTATAGGGGATTAATCGCGTGTTTTCTTGACTTTGTTTAGAGTGTCGAATTCCACTATGAGCCCCTGTTACATCCAGCGTACCAGGCAAGTTAGTAATTCATACTCTATTGTTCAGAGTATTTATATATTTTTAAATACATAAGTATGCTAATCAAGTTTTTCAAAATACAAATGCAAATATTCTCTCTAGTTGTTTATATCGGATATTATTCATGCAATTTACATGCATATATATTATTGTTGAGCTGTTGTCCGAATAGTTATTACTCGAGATGTTTAAATTTATTTTATGAGGTGGTCCATTGAGGGGACATTTATCAAGATACTTTATTCGTACTCGCTGAGGAGATAATATAGATATATTAAATAATATATTCATACTATATATTAATTGATGTTTATGGGTGGAGTTACATATACATAGTGAGTTGAGAATACTGAAATGGATTACCTCATTCTCGATCCATGATCAGGATAGTTTTTCATATATATTTCCTCTACTCATTCGAGAGGAAAACCTATTATTGGAGGTGTTTATCGTTCATTGTTTTTGAATGATATTGGAGTAAACTTTTATTGAAAAGTAAATAAAGGTGCACGTGTTCTTTTACCGTGACACCTAAGCGAATTTCTTGTTAAGGTGATCGAAGATTCCGACACCTAATATTCTGGACTGAAAATAGCGTAAGAGACCGGGATAGGGCTGGCCCAGCATAATAATTAACGTAAGTGACCGGAGTAACGCACCGGCCCAACCTGAGAAGTTTAGGGTGTGTTCGAGATGTCGGCTCATCCTTCTATCGATAGAAAACGAGGCGGGACAATGGACTGATCATCCATTACTTGAGGAGGCGTTTGAGGATTAGTCCAAATCATCGATACCCTAACTGTTAACCGATGCCTTTGTGGTTTTGTTAACTAGGGTGTTGATTCGAGCCGTTGTTGAAATTTTATTTATCCAATTCAATTGAGCAGTTCTGTGGAGTAATTGTATTATATTCGAGGAGTATCAATGAATTATTGAGGGATATTTATTTCTTATATGAGTAGTATTCAAAGGTTGGTGAGAACTTTCGAGTTAATTTCTTTTCAAAGTAGAGTATATTTACTTATGTGAATGAGTTTTTATAACGTGGTAAAAACATAATTTCGAACGAATTGTTGTTGTTTAATCTGGTATATATATATACTTGTTGGGCATTCTTTATGCTCATTCTTGCTATATAAATATTATTAAACAACGACGTCCAGAGCTGACACTAGTGCAGGGAACCGAGACAAAGGGAAAGGGAAAGGCTACTGATTCATCGCATTAGCCTTATAGTATCTGAGAAGGGTATAAGCTGGAAAGTAGTTGTTTAATGCTCTATTATCTAGTATTTTGAAGTGCAATAATATTTCAGAGATTCTGGGAAGTGAACTTGAAATGTAATAACTTTTGGATTAGTATGTACTTGTTCTAAGACTATAACTCGTGGAGTATTATTGTGGAGTTTATTACAAATATTGTTGTAGATTATACTGTGAGCAGGTGATTGAATATTCCGCAAGAGTTGTGGCGACCTGGATTCCTGTAAAGGATTTGGGGGCGTTACATATGCTTACCAAGCCGGTTCCACATAGCAAGTTTCAACATTGTTTGGACTTGCTAAATGTTCGGAGTTGTTGACTGCTCTTTTGAGGGCAAAATCTGAGGCAGAAGAGTTTTATCTGGTACATCTGGCATTATTATAATGCGCCTGATACATCTGGCATTATTATGATGCATATGGTACATTTGTTATCTGTTTTTTTGTGAGAGAATTCAAGTTAAGGTGGAGATTTGTTAAAATGCCTTGAATTTGTTAGGCCACCAACCATTAGGCCACCAACCATTAATGATAGTCAAAGATTGGTAGGTGGTGTTAGGCCACCAACCATACCTAATCCTTAGAATTGTGTCTATAGATAGATATGCATGTAGGGATCGTAAATACATCTGAAAAAATCTCTGTAATCTATTTATCCTCTCAGATCTATAAATTTATTTCTTTTCTGCATATAATCTTTATTGCTTCCGTTATAACAGATGTCGTGGTCATTATCTCATCTCACTATCAGTTTAATGAAAAACTTATGGATAGGTAGTCTCGATAATTTCAAAAAAATTACAGGAAACACAACAAAGAAAATCATGTTACCGCTAAAACTTTAGCCGATTTATTAAATATTTTACTCTTTGTCACATCATTTATTCAAAGAAAAAGATTGGCCTCTTTCTCTATTCTATCAACTAGCTCGAAAGTTCACGATAAAATTGACGGAAGTTTAGCAGTGGTGAGTGGTGACTCTAGTTTTAAACAGATGAGGAATTTCAGAATCCAAATAATCATAGCCAGTCGTTTGGTTTTCACTCGCACGAAACTGAATCATCTCTAGGTAACTTATTTTAAACAATCCCAAACACCCTCTATAACTTATGACCACAAAACTTTGTTGGCAATTCGAAATCATCATGGGCCTAATCAGTGAAGTAACGCTGTCATAGGTGGTGCACTCTGGCTATGTGAAGTTGATTGTCAAGAAGGCCCTCTTTCTAGCTAGCATCACCCTGTCGTGGCAGGAATTCGATAACAATAATGAAGCCTGCCAGAATTCACTATATGACGCAAGTACTCGCAATTCACAACTCGGCAGCTAGCACTCAATTGATTATAGATTTATTTTGTCTTTTTCTTTTTTTAGGATTCCGATTTCTTATTTATAGATTTATGTATGCATATTCAGCACGATCAGCTGTCCAATCGTTACAACAATAATTCACACATAACGTTACTGTTTCGTTTGGTTAGCACCAATTACATGCGCTAATGAAATGAATAAGATTATGTGATCGTAATTTGTTGTTAGAACTCGTTGGCAGAGCAGATAAACTGAACATTACTTGTACCAGAAAGGGCCTTCCCCCTCAAACAAGTCATAACCTTCTTGATAAGGAGCATTATCATAGTTGATTTATAATCTTAAAAAGTTTGAAAGCTACTTGCATAATGCGTTCTGATACAAATGTTGTCGTGTTTATTTCTCAGCGACACAGATTGAGTACTAGTTCAACTTGAATTCGAATCCTCAAATTACATCCTAACACTTGGAGATTTATGGATTAGAAGATCTTGGTTGAGCTCAAGTTGTTAATCGCTATATATACACATGAAACCAACTTTGGAGCATTTGTCTTTATATGCAGGCCAGGGACGAACGAATAGTCTCCTGAGCAGAAATTGTATGAGGCCAAAAATACTCCAACTAGCTTTTATTATTGTGCAATCTTTTGTTT
The DNA here is from genome assembly GCA_037693485.1 of Kitagawia praeruptora. Lineage (NCBI taxonomy): Eukaryota > Viridiplantae > Streptophyta > Magnoliopsida > Apiales > Apiaceae > Kitagawia > Kitagawia praeruptora. The sequence continues at coordinate 48,043,705 of CM075348.1, read as the reverse complement.
GTATCAAATCATGTACCAGAAATTCATCAACTTCAGGTCCAATTACACACGATGCATTTGGTCTTATTTTCCAACTTGACATTGTAGATCTGAAACTCTGAGTATATGATGAGTGATGACCATATAGTCTATATTAACAAATTCTAGAGCCGCAGCTTCAAATTTCCATTTATTCGTAAAACAAAAGATTAATTATTTGCCAACCTTAGAACTTGGATATCGTGTTTAAATTCTTTATATCCGACTTTAATTTCCATGATGATTAATTTTTGAAACATGATCGACAAGAAATTTACGAGTAGAGGACCACGCAGCTAGACCTCTATTTAATTCATTATATTTGCTCCGATCCTTTTCACTTCATTCCCCAATCGAAAAAACACTCATCTCTAGCTGAACAATTTCCAAATAATGACTGAGTTTAGCAGTGGTGGCTCCAGTCTTAAAGATATGAGGAGTTTCAGCCTCCAAATAATCACCGGCAGGTGGTTCATGGTGCTTGCTTCCTTCTGCATCATGGCTGTCTCCGGTGCAACCTACATGTTTGGCATTTACTCCAACCAGATCAAATCATCTCTTGGTTATGACCAAACAACCTTAAATCTCCTAAGTTTCTTCAAAGACTTAGGTGGCAATGTCGGAATTATATCTGGGCTTATCAATGAAGTCACCCCGCCATGGGTGGTGCTTTCTCTTGGTGCAGTCATGAACTTTTCCGGTTACTTCATGATATGGCTTGCTGTTGCTGGTAAAATAGCCAAACCTAAAGTATGGCAGATGTGTTTGTACATATGTGTTGGAGCTAATTCTCAGTCTTTTGCTAATACGGGTGCATTAGTTACATGTGTCAAGAATTTCCCGGAGAGCAGAGGAGTTGTTTTAGGCCTTTTGAAAGGTTTTGTAGGGTTAAGTGGTGCAATTATTACACAACTATATCATGCTCTTTACGGGAATAATTCCAAGTCACTAATCTTGCTTATTGGTTGGTTACCTACAGTTGTGTCCTTCGTATTTCTTAGAACTGTTCGCATAATGAAGGTGGTTCGAGTAGCTAATGAGCTCAAGATTTTCTATAATCTTCTTTACATATCTCTTGGTTTAGCTGGCTTTTTAATGGTTATAATTATAATACAAAACAGTCTCAGTTTTAGTAGGGTTGAGTACGGTGCAACCGCTTCGGTTGTAGTTATTTTACTTTTGGCACCTCTTTTCATCGTCATCAAAGAAGAGTGGAAGATATGGCAACTCAAGAAACAAGCTGTGTCGAGAAATGATTGTATACAACTTCAAGTGGTCAATGAAAATCCGCCATCTCCAGCTACGACAAATCATCCTCCGACCAGCACACAGAAACCGGACTCGTGTTTTAGCAATGTTTTTAAACATCCGGAACGTGGTGACGATTTCACAATACTACAAGCAATTTTTAGCATTGACATGATAATTTTATTCAGTGCTACAACTTTTGGTATCGGAGGAACACTAACGGCTATCGATAATTTGGGCCAAATTGGGAAATCTTTAGGCTATCCAACCCAAAGTATTACCACCTTCGTATCATTAGTGAGCATATGGAATTATCTGGGCCGGGTTTTCTCCGGATTCGTATCCGAAATTCTCTTGACAAAGTACAAGTTTCCCCGTCCCCTGATGCTCACACTTGTGTTACTTTTCTCATGTGTAGGACATCTACTAATTGCCTTTGGTGTGCCCAGCAGTCTCTACTTGGCATCAGTGATTATGGGGTTTTGTTTCGGAGCTCAATGGCCTTTAATTTTTGCAATTATTTCTGAATTATTCGGCCTCAAATATTATTCAACTTTATACAATTTAGGTGCTGGTGCTAGTCCAGTGGGTGCATATATCTTAAATGTTATGGTGGCTGGTCATCTTTACGATAAAGAAGCATTGAAGCAAATGGAAGCTAAGGGACTAAAGCGCCTCGTCGGAGAAGACTTAACATGCACTGGAGTGAAATGTTACAAGCTTGCATTTTTGGTAATTGCAGGGGCAACTGTTTTTGGAGCTCTTGTGTCTTTTATTTTGGTGATCAGAACTAAAGAATTTTACAGAGGTGATATCTACAAGAAGTTTAGAGAACAGGCGGTTGTGCTCGATGCCCAAAACTCGGTGACTGCTCCGGTCACCAACGGTACCGTGGAGGCAGTAAAATAAATAGTACAGTAGATGATCTTTTCAGGTTATTTGAATCAGCTCCTGATAGGAATTCGGTTCATGATCAGGCATGTGTTGTCTTTTGTTCATTTTTTAGTTTTTAATATTTTTACAACACCAGGAAAAAAAAAAGTAAAATTACGAAAAGAAGAAACAATTGCTCATGAAATTAGTTAACTGGACTAGTGATTGGTGTCTGATTCTTGTTGCATCCCTAAATCTTAAACAAAAAAGTTTTATTTAGAGTAATATTTTTTAATGGTTTCTTTTTTGAATAAAAATATTTTAAAAAAATTATTCAAAAAATCTTAAACAAATGTTAAGTAGAACTTTTTTAATTTAGGATATTTGAGTACCTTAAGCTGTGGAGCAGAGGGAGTACTATTCCTAAGTTATGTGACATGTTTTTTAAATGTCTGAATGTGTTTTACTAAAAGAAATTTAAAAAAATTATACGTGAATGAAACCTATAATAAGATATTGTTAAAAGAGAATTAGGACTTCTAATAAACAGGACAGATTTACTAATATAGTTGTAGAAAATCAAGTTCTAAATTATCCCAAGCACTGTTCACCTTCGTTCCTGGCCGTTGTTGGTGGCATTTTTCGACCAAAATTTCAACCACTTCGTTCGTCCAATTCAGGCATCGAGCATTAGCATTCTACATACCAAAACACTCGCATTCTCCTCCTCTACAAGCCTATGTTCCTCTTTTCTTGTTTTTTTTGCCGGATTGAAAAGATCCAATTCAAAGCTTTTTTTCGATTTCTTTTTCCGTTGTGTTTGTGTATGCCCCTGTGGGACCACAAATCAACAAATGAAGATGTCAAAATGTAGAAGTAGATTTGGGCATCGTTTTGATGTCCTCAAAAGCAGTAGAGGTGCCCAGAATTTGATGGACGGAAGGTGGAGAACAGAAAGACGATTTTTACCTTCAGAGCATCGCCGAAGCTGCAATTGCAATAATGACGTCATATGACATCATCACGCATCTCCTAGATGCGTGACCCATATTGCGCATGTTCAACATGCGTGTCTCGTTAGACGCATCCGTGAGATGCGTAACCCGTGGACAAATAGGACCAGCTCTTCCGTCAATCCGTTCGGACCTTGTATCCTGAATGATGGGTATTTAGGGCATTTTCTCAATCTGGAATGGCTAATCAGCGAGTGGCTAAAGACAGTTGCGCAAGTGGTTTGAACATTTCTAAAAATACATCCGACACTTTCTATCTCATTTTTCTTTTCCTGTTTTACAAGCTCACAAATTCTGACCATTTCTGTCATAAAATGACCTAATTCTGCTACTAGCATTTATATTAGCGGTCATCATCCTCACCGCCTGTGATTGTTGTCTGTCTCGTTTCTGTGTTTATTCCAGTCCCAATTTTCATTTCTACAACAATAATGATGCTGTGGGAAGAAGGTTTATCTTCTGACTCGATGTCTTCTGTCATATTTTGAAGGATGTAAAATAAATTGATTTATATGTTTTGCATTTTATCCACACGCGTGCACATGTTTTGTGAAAAATTAAATAGAATTTTGTTCAATTAAATTTTGTTAGTATAAAAGATGTTATCAGTATTTAAATTATAATAAATTTAATAGCAAATATGTTTCTTTGGTTAAATTCGGAAACACTAAAAACGGATTTACTTTTCTGCTGTTACTTTTTTTCAATATATTTTATGAAACTTACACGAAGATGGAAAATGAGACAAATTACGAGAAAATAACGAAAATAATCAATGTCTGGGTTTACTGATCCAAAGTGGCTTAAAATAAGAAATGTGTACTTCTAAATTTAATTTAGAAAATTGATAAACAAGCTTCAAATGTTACTATTTAAATTCCAATATAATATATAATGTACATAAATATTCATTATGGATATTTAAAATATACATATTATATTGGAGCTTAAATATCAATATTTTGAACTAATTTATCAATTTTCTAAATTTTATCTTTTCTCAAAAACAGAGCAAAGCGCATCTAACTATGGCCATGTCACCTCGCCCACATATATATTATGTCTTGAAGGCGCGACACGATTTATTATTTTGTATTCACAAAATATTTACTTATTTTAGTCATTTACTTAAATTACTGCGATTCAACTTCTAGGTATATTAATCCTTATAAAGGTTTATAGTACATTTTCTCCAAACACATTTTCCGGAAAATTTTTTACCAATAAATTTTCCCCTAGAGTTTTCCGAGAAATTTTTTCCCGTGAAACTTATTCCCGAAAAAACCTTTTGATAGTAAAACATCTTTCAAAAAAAATATATTTCAAAATCGAGTAATTTTCCAATATCACTTTCTATTTAAAGATAAGTCAAACTGGAATCTTAAGTACTACATGCTCTCGATAACATTTACTCCATCAAACTATTTCTCATTTCACCCATGACTTGTTGGATTGTAGAAGGGTTGTCCATTATATCTCAACTCATATATGTTGGCCTTAACGATCCACAAGTGCCTTGTCCATAAGGTTTACAGCTGAATCCATGAACTGCAACAATAACATACCCAAAATTTAATTAGGACACTATTTTTAACACTTACAAGTAGTGAAGCACGTATGCTATGAATAACCAGCTTTAATGAAATATTTTATAACATAACGTTCTCAATTTCTTCATATTTTTCTTCTCTTAATCATTTATCATATACTTGTTAAACCGATCAGGAAAGGAGAATCGAGTTTCTGTCCTCGATTTACTTATATTCTCAGTAATTAACCTATTTTTCAATCAAAACTTCTAACAATTAAAATTTCGTTTTTCACACCAAGTCACCAAGAAGAGGAAAGAGTACAAATTCTCCAGGTTATAGCAAGGTGACGAAACAGTAGCCTAGGTTTCTCCCACTTTTCTAAATTGATGATCATGTTGCAAATGTTATCTTTTCAATTCCTAGACGTTGATTGTTGAATATCCACATGACTTTTCAATTTTCACATATTAAACATTCCGGCTAGATCCTGTTCACTGGTCGTTTGACATACAATCAGTGCCTGGTGTTTCACACTCTCAATTCTGTGCTTGCCATATATTTATGTGCTGAGTGGACATCTTTTACTATATTAAATTGAAGAAGGATATTAATTACATATCCTTGTGTAATCCTTTGTTATAAGATATCAAAGACATTGTCGCCCGAAACAAATATATGACAATATGACTCTTACTATGAAATATTCCAACAAGGAAGAGCTACTTAGTACATTTGGCTTCCTGACTTTTACATTACTCAAATGTTAACCACTCATTGGCTTCTCACCAAACAATTTCTCACATCAAAAGTTACAGCTAAAGATGAAGTATCTAACCAATGCATTCTTGATATGGTATGTTTACACCAAAATAATATGTTGTAGATAGGATGATGTACAAAATTAACACTACAAGGATTGAAAAAGTATAGTTTACCTTTCCAATGTGCTGAAGCTCACGTCCAACTGGTTCCAGAAATTTCAAGTCAACATCAATAGGCCACACCTGATAGGTAGGAAATATCAAGTAAGTCTGACAAGTTTAAAAATCTACATTACAAAGAAGCAACACTCTTAAAATAATTGAGCAAGTTTGAAACAATTACAAAGATTCCGCCTACAACTATGTAACCTAGATAAACAGGTGGTCCATGGTGCAGAAGCATCCTACAAGTGTCTCTTCTGTACTCAGAATATGATCACGGCTGCTTTACATCCCACATAGGGCCTGGGGAAATCAAATGTATTTCTGTATTCAGAATGGCTTTTTTTAGGCAACTATAGAGCAATATGCTGGCAAGTTACACATTCTTGAGCAAAGGCTATACTCTACAACTGCAGTAATAGTGCCCCAGTAAATATGATAATGGGACTGACAAAGGAAGAGAGGTATCGTATGAGAAAAGAAACATCACTATACAGCTCAATGACGCCAATATCTATTCACTCCACTGGGTTTGTAACCCTTGAATAGAAAAGAGGAGAGTTGCAGGTCATGAAGAAAAGTTACTCTTGTTGCAAGGATCTGTCATGGGTAGAAACTACTCATTCAGTGTACATGTAACTAGTACAAGGAAAATCTAGCTGAAGCTAGGTAAGAAGTATCTGAAATAGGGAAGAGGAATCTTATTGATATGAGGTCTTTTTAAACATTTATACACATTGCTTCCTCAGTCTCAACTAGTACATATTGAGAGAGCAGCAGTGCACACAAACCAAATTGAACGGCAAGTTTAACCCCTAAACTGGTGCTTTAAGTACGTAATCCCGGATTGTGATTTAAGAAGTTTAAAATTCTCAATCATAGACCCAAACAAAAAATGTGCAGCTCTAACAATATGACCCCTCATAAAATATGGTGGCCTGTCAACAGTTATTTTGTATAAAACATAAATAGATAATTAGGCTGAGAAGCGTGAGTGCGGGTGCAGGGGCGCAGTACAGGGACTAGACAAAGCCAAAAATTTAAAGATTCGGGTGCAGGGGGATACATCAATTATTAGGATATTATAATATATATAAAACCAAGAGTTGCATTCAATTTAAACTAATAATCAGATACATAAGTTCATCATCCTTCATAATCAAAATAAACCAAATACTTAAATTTTAAGTTAACCATCAAAAGTAGAAAACAATATTAACAATTAATTCAGACAAATTCAAATAGGCAAATAAACAGTCAAATTCAAATGGCCATACATATACATATATAAACAGTGAACATCGATCACATATACAACCTAAATCAGTCCATACAAACACACATATAAATACATATATAGTACACACATATATACAGGAGATAATTACATATATAGTATACACGTCTATGCACAAAACCACAGATTGATTAGAGGAATAAAAAGATCTTTCTAAACATAAATACAATATCAATTACACCGAAGCACAAATAAAGAAAGAACGATGATGACAGCTTACCGGAGACGGGTTGAATGGAGACGAACAGATCGATTACCCCCTCGATTGTGTATGTGTTTTCTAAGTCTCGTTGTGTTAAGTTAACTGAAAAAATGACCTAAACTACCCTTCCCGCAACCCACCCGGAATCCCGGCCAAAAAATACGGGGACATGCTGGGTGGCGCACTCCGTACGCAGTGCACTACCTAAGTGCCACACTCATGCTTCTTAGTACTTATGTGAACAGGTACAAGGCCAAACTCGTCGGAAAATGGTTTACCCAGCGGGCCGGCCGTGGAAAAAGGATTCACCCAGAAAGCGGGCATACTCTACCATGAAACAATATCTGACAATTGTCGGCAAGGAAACCATTTCCTCTCAGAAAAAGAAAAGAAAATAAAGTATAATACTGATTAACTGCATGATAAAAGATGTTGTACATCAATGGAATTAAACATTTATGGCTCCTCTCCACCATAATGTGCAAGTAAGGTAATTTTCAACGGGACATATTTTTAGAAAGAAGTTGCAACTACCCCGTAGGATCATTATCCTGGAAATTCCAGGCCAGTAAATCTCTGTGTTAAAAGACTTGTGCATAAATACCCTAAACTAAATTCTAAACTTAGTGTTCTGGAAATCCTAAGCATGATGGCGGAGTATGATCTATATAATACAAACTCTACATACAATTTTCCCCAAGAATAAAACAATCTTTCCAAGTAAAGCGATACATTTCAGTTCTATATATGGTTCAACTTCCTCAAAATCAATGAGTTAAACTAGGTACAGTAGGGCCTAGACAGAGTATTAAAGTGGGCTTAGGTGGGATTACTATAACCTCGAAGCAAACGATACTTAAGGGTAAATTATAGTCAAACAAGAATTGTGACATAAACAATTCTAAAGACTAATAAGTTGAACAAAAGAAATCAGACAGATACCAAGGGGAAATAATACCTTAAGACCAAGTAATCTAATTGGAGTTATCTGACCAGGAACAATACAATCAGGTCCAGCCGCTTCAACTATAGCTTCAGTACCTAGTCCACTTCCAATTGGATTTGGGTTCTGCACAATCACCATTACAATAATAATCACAAGACCAACAATTACATATCATGACATAAAGGGGAGAGAAGAGGGGAGAGAGGGGTGGAAAGAGAGAGGGAGAGACAGAGAGAGAGAGAGAGAGAGAGAGAGAGAGAGAGAGAGAGAGAGAGAGAGAGCGTTACCTTCATGACGAATTGAGCATAATCAGAGAAGGGGTCTTTAGGAACACGAAGAAGAGGGGAAACATGAATCTTGGGAATGGGTTTTTGATTTGGATTAATTTCCCTCCAAGGCGCATCCTTTATGAGTACTGGAGGATCCTTTCTAACACCACCACCTGTTCCTTTTCCTCCTTTCTTTGACATTCTTGAAAAACCTTACTATCCTGCTAATCCCTCTTACGTACTTATATATGAACTGATAATTATAGATAGAGGATGAATGGATTATATAGTTCGTTGCCTGCCAAAGACTAAAGAGGATAGATAGATAGACACACAGCTTCTACCCTGAGGTTCATACGATGTTTGTATGCCTCTTCCTTTGGATTATATCGTTTCTTTGTGTTCTTGTTTCTTCTATTATACTATATATTAAACTTTAACACAAGCAAAAAGTGTCATTTTAATGTCTGTCTGTAAAATTACTGTTTTACCCATATTTGTTGAAAAATAACAAAAATGCTATCCTTTTAAGATTTATATAAAAATTATATATAATTATGTTACCCTCAAGGATCGAACCCATGACCTTTCACTCTCAAAGTCATGCCATGACCATTATGCTAAACTTAGTTTTTAGATCTTCTCCTTTTGTCCCCTTTTTCCTATTTTTATTTTGACTAAATAGCATATTGGTTTTTGTTATTTTTAGAAGATTGCTAAGAATATAATTACAAAATACATTTAATCTATTGAGTATACTCTACGATTTTCCTTTGCTATTTTAAATGATTGAAATTTAAAAAAATTAAATTAAAATTTTATATTATATAAAACTATAACGAGTTCGGGAAAAAAATTTATCTGTTTACATTATTCTCCAAGTAGATATTAAATTATTAAAATAAATACTTAGCTAAAAAAAAAATTATTAAAATAAAAAGATCGAAAATTTGGTTTTTAGAAATATGTAAATCTTATTTATCAAAACAAACATTATTAATAATTGCATCACATAATTTTTAGGTATATAAAATTTTAAATATATGAGTCATATTAGAGATTTATGGTTAACCTACTATTTAGACTTTCAGCAATTTAAATGTATGATTGGTGTTAAAACATAAATATTTTTAAAAAAACGAAAAATTATTGAGTTTATGCTGAAGAGATGAAACTCTAAAAATGAATCTATGTTATATATATAAAAAATAACGTAACTAATGTTCAAAATTGAATGAAAGAAGATATGATCCTTGAGTCATAAATATTACAAAACTGTAATAATTATAAACAATGATCGATTAGATTATAACTCGACTATAAAGTATGGTTATATGAATTTTCATATAATATAGTAAATTAATCATTATAATATATAATGGTAGAGTTGTAACATATATTTATATATATTTATATTACAATGGATGTAACAAAAAAAGTTGATCTAGGATATCATATAGATGTAAAAGTCATTAAGCTCATTTAATCATATTTTACTTTAATTTTAATCTTTGAAAAAAGTTAAAGTTGAGTTTCAAAAATAATTCAAAATTATAATATAATTTGTTTTTCAAACTAACTACTCCCTCCGTCCCATCCATTTTTTTACATAAAAAACTGCTTATCTGACACGTATTTTAAGGTGCATTTTAAGGATAGTTCTATAACTTATTTTTGATATTTTCTTTTTTTGTATAAAAATAGGATTGTTCTATTTATACAAAAAAAGAAAATATCCAAAATAAGTTATAGAATTATCCTTAAAATGCACCTTAAAATCCGTGCCGGAAATTGGTCCGCAAATGTAAATAATTACATGGGACAGATGGAGTAATTTTTAAAAACAGAGTTTTGATATTATGCAATAAGCATTAGACTGAAACAAAACATTTGAATTTAAATGTGTATGAATATGTATGTATATATGGACCACAAAGATGACTTTTATATAATATTAAGAGATTTTGTAATACGTTTCTTTTTCTTTCTACGTTAAAATCACATGAATTTACATACCTCTATGTTATTTATGGACATTTTTACTAATATAATTATTTGTATTATACTCAAATATTCATTTTGATAAAGCTGATTTCACGCCATTTTAAATACTAAATTAATATTCCAGCAATTAAAGGAAACATGTGATTACTATCGTATTGATATTTACAATGAAATCTAATTTAATTATAGAATAATTGGTACATGAATTTTGTATATAATATTACAAAATAACTTTAAAAACATGAGATAAAATCTAAATATTATCATTTATCGTATTTTTAGTTACAAAATTAACTTAATATATATACATTTTCAATCGAAAAATTGTTGCAGTGCCCGTGCCTTGCACGGGCTTTTACGCTAGTTCAATTTTAAATGACAATAATTCTATTTAATTTAGTTATAATCATGGTTATACAAATTCCTGCCGGGGTTCAAATACCGAAAACAGCCTCTCTACGCATGCATAGGGGCAAGGCTACGTACTATCTTACCCCCTCAGACCCTGTGTTACACGGGATATATTGAGTACGTTGCGTTTGCGTTTACGTTTCATGGTTATACAAATTAGTAATCGGTATAAATCGGTTGAGTACCGATTTAAGATTAATCGGGTAATTGGGGATTAATCGGATATTATAGTAATACTCCCTCTGTTTTTTTTATATGACGTTTGACTTTTTGCACACATTTCCAAGTGCTTTGACCGGGCACTTAAAATTATTATTTTTAAAATTATCTTTTTGTGAATTAAAATATTTATTGTGTATTTTAATTCAAAAAAAGAAAATCTTAAAAATAATAATTATAAGTGCCCGGTCAAAGCACTTGGATTTGTGTGCAAAAAGTCAAGCGTCTTATAAAAAAAACAGAGGGAGTATTTAATATATTAGTCTAATTTACAGTTAAACATATCATTTTAAATAAATTCATTGGATTAATCGGATTTCAAAAATCGAATGGTTAGCGACCTTACAGAGAATTAATCGGTTAAATCGGGGATTTTTAGAACCATAGTTATAATTGCTATTAATAAATAAAACAACTACATGTACTTAGATTAAGAAGATTATTAAAAAAATAAACTATAAATGAGTACAAATAATAATAAATTATAATCGTCAAAAATAAACATACCCCGGAGTATTTATTATTCAAAAGTATGATAATGGACTTCACATACTACAAATGAAGTGTCAAAATTGCACAAATTTTGATTAAAATATCCAAAATGACACCCCCTGAAAACAGTACCCCACACTAGCACACGCTTCATGATGGGTGAAAATGTGACAATTAAATCGCAAGCGCACGATCTCGTTTTAGTATTTTAAGATTCGATCCACAAGGACTAACATTTATTTCGCGATCCTTAATTTCTAACTTAGGCGAATTAGAACAAGTAGATTTTGGAAATTTTGATTTTTACTAATTAAATTCCTAAAAGAAAATCTGACTTTAAACTACCTAATTAAAAGTTGAAAAGAATAAAAACTAAATTATTCTAACAAAATTCGAATTAAAATTTATTTACAGGAAATTTTTAGAGAAAAATCAAAATAACCTATTCGTAAATTCAACTAGTCATTTTATAACAACACAATAATTTTTACAATCTAAAATTTAAATTACCAATCAAAAATACATAATTCAACAAAAGTTTTTTCTGACGACTTTGCAAAAAGGACTCGGACAACTTAGACACAAAACCAACACATCAATACGCAGCAGCACTTGTACGACTTCAAACACTCACAAAACTCACAAAAACTCGGACAATAGACTCACAGAACTCGACTATAAACGGAAAAACGACGACTTCAACAAACCAAATTCAACAAACGTGGCTACGAACTCGACTAAGACTTAGCAACTCAGTGACAAAGACTCAGTACAACCAACAAGCAGACTCGGAAAAGCGACTCGAAGCTTAGAACACGAAACCAAAATGGACTGCAAAACCAAAGCCAAACACATTGACGCAGAAATTGCAGCAAGAAACTTAATCCTAACAGCAACGAAAACAATCAACTAACAACAATCACAACTCAATACTCAGTGAAAATGTAGAACTCGGACAATACAACCCAACAAAAACTCGCAAAAACTCAATCGATTGAGTTAACTCAGGACTCGGCAAAACTCAGCTACGGGCTCAACAATTCGGCAAGACACAACACGCAACGAACCGAGTCTACTCGGCAATGAACTCAGAAACAAACAGCGAACAGTAAACCCATAGAACAAGACCGAGTGAAGACTCATCCAAACGAAAACGGAGCTAAAATTCAGGCAATAAACAAAGAAACTCGAACCAGAAACTCGTCTTCAAATTCGTTACAATCCAGAAATCATTACAAACAAGTACAACAAATGAAGAACAGGGGATTGGGTTTTGTAAGGGATTCAAGTCGAATAGAGAAGGGGAGGATGATGTGGTGTTTGTTGGAAAAAGGAAGAAGAAGAGAAATCAAGAAAAAGAAAAACAAGCTGGTGGGTTTGATTTTTGTAACTCAATTATAACGAAAACAAAGGACTTGAATGCTAAAACTGAAACAGGGGAAACGCTTGAATTAATCTAAAATGAAAATAAACGAAACAGGAAATATGATCTGAAAATTTAAGCTGATAACAATGTTTACAATAATTATAACTGATAATTTAAAACTCACTAAAACTAAAACTAATCCTAAGGGGTCTAATCTAATCTAATGTATCTGTCCTAATACTAATGGGTTCTATTTATAGGCTTAACTTAATTAACTAGTTCATATATGAAGGTAAGAATTGTTTACATGAAAAGGAAACCAAAATCATGCTGGAGCTTTTAATTTTCAAGATTTCCTGCTTGCACTTTTCTGTTTTTGTCAATATTCCTCCACCAGCTTTTGAAATTTTAAAGTCAAAGGTTTTGGGGTGTGTTCCAATTTGCTCCAAGCTCCTAATTCTTTTTCCTTCTTCTTTTATTTTTGCACTTTGTCTTCATCTTTTCGCCTTCTTTGCACTTTATTTCTTTATTTTGTCATTTCTTTATTTTTCACGAATTTCCTGAAATGCAACAAAATAATTTATTAAAATACGAATTCGAGCAATAAATAGGCAATAAAAATATGCAAAATTATGCACTTATCAAATGCCCCCATACCTATCTTTTGCTCGTCCTCGAGTAAAACAAAAATAAAAAGAAAATCTTGATAAAAAGTCCTATACTCCTTTTCGTAGGTGTAACGATTGCATTTGGCTTATGCAACAAGTCCTTTAAACCCCTAGGCAGCCCTAGTGGACGAGAGAGGTCTCGTGAGGGCCTATAGTGAATGTACCCACAAAATCCTATTTTATTTTCTGCCAAGTCTCAAGTATGCAACATATCATAGTACTCCACACAAGTAAACCTCAATCGCACAATATTGACAGTCTGTTCACTTACACATCATATGCACAAGACTATCCAAGTAAGCACACAGTCTAGATAGACAAAAATATCATGAAATATATATCAATGCCGCATTCAATGAGTAACATGCTATGGATAGAAAATCTCACATAACTCTAAAATCACACAAGTGTTTAGGTGAAGTGTATTCGCTCAAGTTCAATCAATTAAGTCATGTGCTACCATATGCTTGGTTGTCCACCAAATCTCCACTACTTTGTATACATGCATGCACAAATCAAAAGGTCTTTGTTAAAGGTTGTAACGTGGCTAAGGTGAAGGGTAGGGAATCAAGAAAAAGGCTAACAAGTGGCTAACTTGACAAACTAATAGAGCACAATGTTCATTTCTAATTAAAGCACTCAACATGAAATTTCGATCATGTAAAAGGTGATCAGACTCTCACAAGCATTAAACCCCAAGCACATATTACCATGTACTTTTCCATTTTCATATTGCATAAAATCAATGAACACAACTTTACTTGACCTTTTTTTTTTTTTTTTTTTACAATATTCCCACCCAATTTTCATACTTTAACAAAGAAATCCCCACACTATGCACTCACCAACCCCCAAATGAATCAAAATGCTCTACTAGTAAATCAAGAGAAGAATAAACAAGTAGGCTCAAGAATTTAGATTGGTGATACCAAAATAACGGATATAAAGCTCAAAGGGGTTCACTAGGGATAAATGATTCAAGGGTACTGTTTTGGATAAATACGGTTAATCCTAGTGCCTTTATCATTTTTATGCATACAGATATCATGTAATCTCAAAATGGTTTAAAGCAAGTTCTAGAGCGATATACTCAATGATGAACAACACACAACAATAAAATTTGATCGATATAAAATGTACCAATCATAAATTAGGCTCAAGATCTCACAAGGTGAAAGCATGCTTTAGTACTCACTAAATTTGACAAAGACACATCTCAAGTTTTAAAAGTTTCGTAAGCACGTACAAGGAATCATCAAGTAACAAATAACTTTCAGAGATATGACTTGTCAAATAATCATGCAAAATAAGCTCACAAGATGTGTACCTATCCCTGTTAACACACTATGAGACGAGGCAATTAATTTTCTAATTTTCAATTTTTTTGGATTTTTCAATTTTTATGTATACTAAGAACTCTCCCCCATACCTAAATCATGCATTGTCCTCAATGTATGCAAATAAAAATGAGGTATGAAAAAGTGAACGAAAACTCCCCTGAAAATGAGCAAGACAATTGTTCCTCTGAACATATCTTCAAGTTTGCCTTGCTTAATTCTTTCCACATAGCACGAATACTCCCCTTAACTTTTCCTTCCCCAGAATAAATTTAAATCCGTGTCCATAACCTTTTCCTTGCCTTTATTACGCCTATTAGCTTCTTGCTCATCCACCTTCTCCCCCTCAGTTGGGTTATCCTGGAATGCATCATTTTGAATACGTTGCAAATTTTTGATTTCTGCAATGGACTCACGGATATGTGGCAACTCGCTTTCCAGTGTTTGGACCCGTGCAAGGAGTCTATTGTATTCCGTTCTGGTTACAGGTGCATGTGGTGGAGTATGTTGCCCACTCTCATGTCTTGCTCGTGTTCCTCTCAACTCTTGTCCAAAACTTCCACCGAGATGCGTATCTGCAAATGAAATCATCCTAGGCCCTTTGTCGGATGGTGCAATGAAAGTTCGGGAGCTTCCAACCTCTCGTGAAGTAGTTTGCCGACCACTGGTAAAGAGTGGCAAATCTGGAAAAAGATCCAGGGATTTTTTCTCTGGGAGGTTAAACTTGAATGGATTGAATGGCACAAGACCCAAGTTTCCCTTGAATGTCTCAGGTTCGCTAGGTTTACTCCGTTTAGCATGAGGTAGAGCGGTTGATGTAGCAAACTCCATATGTGGTGCTGCTCTTACTGGATTTGGTAACAACGGAAGTGGAACAGTCTTTAGATATTCAATTAGGACTGTAGGCACATCCGTATAGCTCTTATTGCTTATGTAATTAATTACATTCGCCTTCATGAAAGAACATTCCACATCTCTACCATGGTCCAAGCGTAACCTGTCTGCATCACTCAAAAAATCATTTAATATTAGTTGCAGAAATCTTGGGTATAGACATTTGACCCTTTGAGTTTGGACATCCCTGGTTCCTAGTTGCTTCATCTTCAAAATAATTTGACCAAGCACTATCTTACCAAAATTAATCCTCAAATTATTGGCGACCGAATACCCTATTGTTTGAATAAATTCAGATATTCGATCTAGATTTGTTCTTTCTGAGGAAAAAACATGGTTAAGAATGTGGAAGAAGAAATTCCAATACTGGGTTAGATATGATCTAGAGAGATTACCAGTATTGAAATTACCATCTTGGTACCTTATAAGACGAAAGAACCTTTTAATCTGGTCAGGTGTAGGATCAGAAACGAGATTTTCCATAGGAAAATGAAGAATTCGATTAACATCTCGTTCAGTGACCCTAATCGACCTACCAAACAGTTGATAGGTGATTGCACACCCGTCCTCTCCAGAAGTGTTAACCGCAGTGCAATATAATTCACGCAAGGCATCATGGTTAAGCGGCACTGGTGTAACTAGAGCATAGCGAATTACTGAATGTTCATTCAGAAATTGTGCCCAAGCTCGAAACTGCTTATCCCGGATGGTGTTGATTTCCTGAATGGAAGTAGGATTAACTCTAGCAATCAAGAAGCTTCCCTGCATTGCCATTTTCAAGACATCTAGATTGTGAGACCTTTTCTCTGGGAGGTTGAAGTTCTCAGCA
This sequence comes from Kitagawia praeruptora, assembly GCA_037693485.1. Classification (NCBI taxonomy): domain Eukaryota; kingdom Viridiplantae; phylum Streptophyta; class Magnoliopsida; order Apiales; family Apiaceae; genus Kitagawia; species Kitagawia praeruptora. The sequence goes on along the minus strand of CM075348.1, from coordinate 48,027,164 downwards.
ATTGTGTGTATATGCTCTTGATATCTGAAATGATGATATTTAACACAGACAAAAGCTCATTAATTATAAGGTTTCAAAGATTAGCGGTTAGGTGTGATATAGTACAAGCTATGTACTAGCTTTCCGCTTTCTTTTCTTTTAGCTCCAACCCTACTCTCTTTTGCCTCCAAAGTCCTCCTCGAGCCACACAATGCTCCTTCTTTTTTCAACGACAAAAATATCTGCATAGCCCTCTAAATCAATTCAGTGGGGATGAGTTCTCGATGAACAATTATATAAGAGAGGAAAACAAAAAATCCTAAAAATTACAGAATAAAAATTAAAAAAAAATTGGAAAAACTCCCCTAACACATTGCTCAAACCGTTGGGTTGCCTCCAACAAGCGCTATTTTTAAGGCCATCAGCTCAGCCTCCTCTAATTCATTCCGGTAAAGGCGAAGTATAAGCTCACCACCGGTATTAAGAGTTTTTATAGAAGTGATTTTTATCCTGCAAAAAGTCTCCAAACAAGCATCAGTAAAATAAGATATGACATTAATAAGCAACAACTGATTAAGAGCTTGTGCAATTTTTGAAAACTTTGTGATAAAACAACGATAAAATTCGACACCACGAAAAACATCGAACTCCCTTGACATAAGGTGGAGGCTCTGGTGGTGGCTTTTCTTCACTCCTCACTTTCACTGGAACCATTTGAACTACTTGGCTTATCACATCAAAGATTAAGGAGTCACTTCCATCTTTTCCCCCTTCTTGAGGAACATGATCCGCCACCAATATAAAACTCATACCGCTAACATCATTCATAGACCAATTAGATGCTTCTTTATTTTGTTTAAGCAAATTAATTACTTGAATTTCTTGGTTATGAACAATGTCACTAGAAATAAAAGCATGATGAGTTTCGTTATCACCTAGGACCGTCTGATCAAGAGTGGAATTAAGCGGCTTCAAATCGGGTGTCGGTGGCTCACCTACGGAATCCTTAACAATAAATTTATGATCAAAAAAACTATCCTCAATTATGGTTTCATGTTTGGAACAAATGTCATTCAATTCATCTAACATCTCTTCTGAAGAAAAATCCTTAACCAACTCATGAATTTCTCGATTAGTCTCGTGATTAAGTTCAAAATCCTCATTAAGAAGAGTCTCAATTTCACTATCCTCCAAACTCGACCATGTGACACTCTTATTGGCTGGCTCAGTTTGGTCTAGACCATGACTTAAGAGGGATGGATTAGGTTCAGATTTCAAATTCTCTCTCTCATAAATGGTGTTGACTAACTGACCCAATTGAACCTCTAACTTAGATATGGCTTGAGCATTAGAATTCAAAATCTGCCTATCTTGGGTCACGGTTTTCATGAAGGTTTGTTGGGATTTTATCAAATCCTCCGTGCTCTTTTCTAAAGAATTAAATCTCTCATCTGAAAATTCAGGAGGGTTCAAAGGTTCCTGAATCAGGTTCAGATAAGGACTATGATTTTGGACAACAAAAGAGCTAGGATTGATGTTTTCAAAGGAGGGTTGAGCATGAATTAAATGAGTTTGTGCTTCTAATAACGCCTCAATACCCCTTTCTAAAAAATTTATACCCTTATCTGAATCACTAAAGTTGCAGCTTGAAGGTGTTTGAATCGGGTTTATTTGAGTGTGATGAGAGTAATGATTTGGCATTTGAAAATAAGGTTGAGGATCGTGGTAGTTTTGATCATAATCCCATGAGAAATTTGTGTGATTCCCCCAACCGGGATTGTAGCTAGGTGCAAAATGGTCAGTCCTAAGGGTTTGTTGACACATAGACCCTTGAGTATAAGAATTATAATTAGACCACATTATTAATCACACAAAATAAGCACACAAAATAAACACTCAAAATAAAGGGTGAAAAAGCAAAAGAAAAATTCTAGACCTAAGGTTCCCTAATAAAAATGAGCTAGACATTGCTCCTAGTTTAAGTACCACCAGAAATTCGGTAAATCAAGATTTATTCGGACCGAATTGGCCAGGTAGATGCAAGCATTGCCAAGAGGCTAAACACCAGCCTAGACACCAAATCTTAATTGGCCAGGTAAGCTTTCGCTTGCCTAGACACCAAAGAGTCGGAATAATTAATGATTACTTCGTTTTTTAGGTACCTTCCTAATTGAGCGCGAAATTCCTAGGGGCTAACGTCTAATTAATTTTATTAAAGCTAACAAATGGTGCAACAAACAACGAGATATATACAAAAGCGGTAAACAAATATGGATGCATTACACTACGTGTCCTAATCTAAAGAAAAATAAAAATTAACGTACCTTTGGGTCCTCCAGCAATCACCACAATTATAAGGTACGAAAAATTAAAAACAAGAAAATAAAAATCTAGATGATGTGCCCCTAAGTGATTAAATGCATGATGCAACAATTATGTATTTACGACTAATTTTTTTGGATTTTTGATTTTTGATTTTTTTGTGATTTTTTTTTTGATTTTCAAAAAATAAAAATGTGAAAAGAGTGAGACACGGGTTACCGAAGCATGCTTCCAAAAATGCCGATTTATTCCAAGCTTCGTGAGAAGATTCCCGAAATTTCAAACTTTCCTAAAAAAACGAAATAAAAATAAGACAAGAAATAAAACTAATCCGAAAAATTAAAAATTAAGGCTTGAAAAATAATTAGTCCCTGGCAGCGGCGCCAAAAACTTGATGTGGTGAAAATGTGACAATTAAATCGCAAGCGCACGATCTCGTTTTAGTATTTTAAGATTCGATCCACAGGGACTAACATTTATTTCGCTATCCTTAATTTCTAACTTAGGCGAATTAGAACAAGTAGATTTTGGAAATTTTGATTTTTACTAATTAAATTCCTAAAAGAAAATCTGACTTTAAACTACCTAATTAAAAGTTGAAAAGAATAAAAACTAAATTATTCTAACAAAATTCGAATTAAAATTTAATTACAGGAAATTTTTAGAGAAAAATCAAAATAACCTATTCGTAAATTCAACTAGTCATTTTATAACAACACAAGAATTTTTACAATCTAAAATTTAAATTACCAATCAAAAATACATAATTCAACAAAAGTTTTTTCGACGACTTTGCAAAAAGGACTCGGACAACTTAGACACAAAACCAACACATCAATACGCAGCAGCACTTGTACGACTTCAAACACTCACAAAACTCACAAAAACTCGGACAATAGACTCACAGAACTCGACTATAAACGGAAAAACGACGACTTCAACAAACCAAATTCAACAAACGTGGCTACGAACTCGACTAAGACTTAGCAACTCAGTGACAAAGACTCAGTACAACCAACAAGCAGACTCGGAAAGCGACTCGAAGCTTAGAACACGAAACCAAAATGGACTGCAAAACCAAAGCCAAACACATTGACGTAGAAATTGCAGCAAGAAACTTAATCCTAACAGCAACGAAAACAATCAACTAACAACAATCACAACTCAATACTCAGTGAAAATGCAGAACTCGGACAATACAACCCAACAAAAACTCGCAAAAACTCAATCGATTGAGTTAACTCAGGACTCGGCAAAACTCAGCTACGGGCTCAACAATTCGGCAAGACACAACACGCAACGAACCGAGTCTACTCGGCAATGAACTCAGAAACAAACAGCGAACAGTAAACCCATAGAACAAGACCGAGTGAAGACTCATCCAAACAAAAACGGAGCTAAAATTCAGGCAATAAACAAAGAAACTCGAACCAGAAACTTGTCTTCAAATTCGTTACAATCCAGAAATCATTACAAACAAGTACAACAAATGAAGAACAGGGGATTGGGTTTTGTAAGGGATTCAAGTCGAATAGAGAAGGGGAGGATGATGTGGTGTTTGTTGGAAAAAGGAAGAAGAAGAGAAATCAAGAAAAAGAAAAACAAGCTGGTGGGTTTGATTTTTGTAACTCTATTATAACGAAAACAGAGGACTTGAATGCTAAAACTGAAACAGGGGAAACGCTTGAATTAATCTAAAATGAAAATAAACGAAACAGGAAATATGATCTGAAAATTTAAGCTGATAACAATGTTTACAATAATTATAACTGATAATTTAAAACTCACTAAAACTAATCCTAAGGGGTCTAATCTAATCTAATGTATCTATCCTAATACTAATGGGTTCTATTTATAGGCTTAACTTAATTAACTAGTTCATATATGAAGGTAAGAATTGTTTACATGAAAAGGAAACCAAAATCATGCTGGAGCTTTTAATTTTCAAGATTTCCTGCTTGCACTTTTCTGTTTTTGTCAATATTCCTCCACCAGCTTTTGAAATTTTAAAGTCAAAGGTTTTGGGGTGTGTTCCAATTTGCTCCAAGCTCCTAATTCTTTTTCCTTCTTCTTTTATTTTTGCACTTTGTCTTCATCTTTTCGCCTTCTTTGCACTTTATTTCTTTATTTTGTCATTTCTTTATTTTTCACGAATTTCCTGAAATGCAACAAAATAATTTATTAAAATACGAATTCGAGCAATAAATAGGCAATAAAAATATGCAAAATTATGCACTTATCAAATGCCCCCATACCTATCTTTTGCTCGTCCTCGAGTAAAACAAAAATAAAAAGAAAATCTTGATAAAAAGTCCTATACTCCTTTTCGTAGGTGTAACGATTGCATTTGGCTTATGCAACAAGTCCTTTAAACCCCTAGGCAGCCCTAGTGGACGAGAGAGGTCTCGTGAGGGCCTATAGTGAATGTACCCACAAAATCCTATTTTATTTTCTGCCAAGTCTCAAGTATGCAACATATCATAGTACTCCACACAAGTAAACCTCAATCGCACAATATTGACAGTCTGTTCACTTACACATCATATGCACAAGACTATCCAAGTAAGCACACAGTCTAGATAGACAAAAAGATCATGAAATATATATCAATGCCGCATTCAATGAGTAACATGCTATGGATAGAAAATCTCACATAACTCTCAAATCACACAAGTGTTTAGGTGAAGTGTATTCGCTCAAGTTCAATCAATTAAGTCATGTGCTACCATATGCTTGGTTGTCCACCAAATCTCCACTACTTTGTATACATGCATGCACAAATCAAAAGGTCTTTGTTAAAGGTTGTAACGTGGCTAAGGTGAAGGGTAGGGAATCAAGAAAAAGGCTAACAAGTGGCTAACTTGACAAACTAATAGAGCACAATGTTCATTTCTAATTAAAGCACTCAACATGAAATTTCGATCATGTAAAAGGTGATCAGACTCTCACAAGCATTAAACCCCAAGCACATATTACCATGTACTTTTCCATTTTCATATTGTACAAAATCAATGAACACAACTTTACTTGACCTTTTTTTTTTTTTACAATATTCCCACCCAATTTTCATACTTTAACAAAGAAATCCCCACACTATGCACTCACCAACCCCCAAATGAATCAAAATGCTCTACTAGTAAATCAAGAGAAGAATAAACAAGTAGGCTCAAGAATTTAGATTGGTGATACCAAAATAACGGATATAAAGCTCAAAGGGGTTCACTAGGGATAAATGATTCAAGGGTACTGTTTGGATAAATACGGTTAATCCTAGTGCCTTTATCATTTTTATGCATACAGATATCATGTAATCTCAAAATGGTTTAAAGCAAGTTCTAGAGCGATATACTCAATGATGAACAACACACAACAATAAAATTTGATCGATATAAAATGTACCAATCATAAATTAGGCTCAAGATCTCACAAGGTGAAAGCATGCTTTAGTACTCACTAAATTTGACAAAGACACAACTCAAGTTTTAAAAGTTTCGTAAGCACGTACAAGGAATCATCAAGTAACAAATAACTCGCAAAAACTCAATCGATTGAGTTAACTCAGGACTCGGCAAAACTCAGCTACGGGCTCAACAATTCGGCAAGACACAACACGCAACGAACCGAGTCTACTCGGCATTGAACTCAGAAACAAACAGCGAACAGTAAACCCATAGAACAAGACCGAGTGAAGACTCATCCAAACGAAAACGGAGCTAAAATTCAGGCAATAAACAAAGAAACTCGAACCAGAAACTCGTCTTCAAATTCGTTACAATCCAGAAATCATTACAAACAAGTACAACAAATGAAGAACAGGGGATTGGGTTTTGTAAGGGATTCAAGTCGAATAGAGAAGGGGAGGATGATGTGGTGTTTGTTGGAAAAAGGAAGAAGAAGAGAAATCAAGAAAAAGAAAAACAAGCTGGTGGGTTTGATTTTTGTAACTCTATTATAACGTAAACAGAGGACTTGAATGCTAAAACTGAAACAGGAGAAAAGCTTGAATTAATCTAAAATGAAAATAAACGAAACAGGAAATATGATCTGAAAATTTAAGCTGATAACAATGTTTACAATAATTATAACTGATAATTTAAAACTCACTAAAACTAATCCTAAGGGGTCTAATCTAATCTAATGTATCTGTCCTAATACTAATGGGTTCTATTTATAGGCTTAACTTAATTAACTTGTTCATATATGAAGGTAAGAATTGTTTACATGAAAAGGAAACCAAAATCATGCTGGAGCTTTTAATTTTCAAGATTTCCTGCTTGCACTTTTCTGTTTTTGTCAATATTCCTCCACCAGCTTTTGAAATTTTAAAGTCAAAGGTTTTGGGGTGTGTTCCAATTTGCTCCAAGCTCCTAATTGTTTTTCCTTCTTCTTTTATTTTTGCACTTTTTCTTCATCTTTTCGCATTCTTTGCACTTTATTTCTTTATTTTGTCATTTCTTTATTTTTCACGAATTTCCTGAAATGCAACAAAATAATTTATTAAAATACGAATTCGAGCAATAAATAGGCAATAAAAATATGCAAAATTATGCACTTATCACTTCACGCATGTGCTACCTGCGTTACCCCAAAACACAAGTAGCACTTGCGTTTCCTTTTTTTTTTTTTTTGTTACAGTTGGTGACAGGTCAAAACAAAAGTAGTACATGCGTTGTACTACATAACGCAATTAATTCTTGCGTTATCAGCAAAACGCAAGTTTTGTACACGTTTTTTTAAGGGTGCAACCATTTTTTTTAGGCCATTCTGAATATTTCTAAAATCCAAAATGCAATTATTGAACCCTAAAAGTTAATTATTGAACCCCTAATTGAATACAAATAAAATTTAAAAATTTTAATTAAAAAAATTTAATCTAGCGGCCTGATTTTTAAACGCTAACGCGTTTAAAAATCAGGATAAGTTAGGGTTTAGGGTCTAGGGTTTAGGGTTGTAAACAACCCTAAACCCCAAACCCTAAAGCCTAAGTCTGTATATGGTTTATTCGTCGTCCCGAATATTTTTAAACCCAAAATGTAAACTTTGAACCCCAAAGGTTAATTATTGAAACAGTAAGGTTAATTAAAATTTTATTTTTAAAATTAAAAAAATAAATTTTAAATGACCATTTATTAATAAATTTTAATATTATTTGAAAAAAAAGTAAAAACCACTTATGTTATCGATAGTTATTATTTTTAATAAATTTTAAATGATCATTTATGTTATCAACGGTTATTGAATATGCATCGATGGTTATTAACTAGCGAATGAAATCTGGCAAAAAAAAAAACTAGCGAATGATTTATTAATGTATAGGAGTTTAGAAAAAAAGAAAAAGAAAAGAAAAAATATGAGCAGCAAGACGGCAGTGAAGCTTGCGTTTATGTGAAAAACGTATACAAAAGATGCGTTTATGTCAAAAGCATTATTTTAAAATGCGTTCACAGGTATGTGTTTTGGGAAAGGAATGGACAGAATTAAAGGAAATGCAACAGATACACGCGTTTTGGGTAACGTATCTATTGAATGCGTGAACTGTGTGCCAGTGGAGTACTCACTGTTCAGGTAGTGCCATTTTGGACATTCAACCCTAAAATTGTGCCATTTTGGACATTTTCTTTAGTATATTTTTCTCACGCAAAATTCTACATAAAAGCAACTCCAAAAATTAAAAGGAAGTTTTGTGTTGCATTACATCGCATCATGTTCTTCATCTTCATAAGATAAAAGGATGTAGGAACTTCATAATAATTAGAAAAACATTGCATCCATACATGTAAACTGGAAATCTTTTAATCCAAATTTGTGCTTAGTACACAAATTAATTTGCAGAACAAATACATATAATACAATTACAAACCATCCATCATTTGCATAACTACTCACAAAAATATCTTCAATGCTTGTGCAAAAAAAGGATGGGCCTAACGAGAGATGGATGTAAACATATCCCACCATGGTCCAAGGACATCTTCTTTCTTGACTGTGATGAATCTCCTTTAAGAGACTGAATTAACTGTTTTATATTTGTATACTCAGACCCCTCGTTCAGCCGCAGCAACCAATCTCTGCCATTTAGTTTCCCGCTGTTCTTCCAAATTTTCCGCCTTCGCCTCTTTCTCTGCAAACTGCCTTTGGCATTCCTCAAATAGCTCAATATCCATTTCTGAGAACATTTTACGAACATTGACTGTCAGACCATTGACAGTCTGATTCCAGTGGGATTGTATATTCTTCTCCAGTGCCTCAAAAATGATTGGCAAGATGACACTCCGATTTTGAGCGATAAGACCAACAATATGCTCATTATTCCACAAAAAGAGAGCTCTTTCTGAAACCTGCATCGTGCATTTGCTTAGGAAAAACATTGGGAGAAATGGAGAAATATTGATGCTTATTTAGCATTCTTCATATTTACAGCACAGCTAGAACAGAAACAATTTAACCATCACATAAATACAGAAAAGGCTACACAACACTATAATAGCAAACACTATAACACTATAATAGCAAAGGCTACATGAGGAAAAAAGATACGTAATTCAACAAGAGGAAAAAAGGACGTAATTCTACAGGTCACAAAATGTTGGCATGGCTGCATGTATATTAAATATATATGAGTATAAGATCCTTGGAATGGCCTTCCCCAACACCTTAAGGTTTTGGGTGAAACGGTTACTAACATGATATCAGAGCTCTGGTGTTTGTGGAGGTCTCGAGTTCGAACCCCACCGCCCCCAATATTCTCAATTTAATTTGGCACTAAGGAATTGCCCCAAAAATGGGCTCCTAGTGACCACTCTTACCCCGTAGTGGGCTTGCGAGTGAGGGGGAGTATTAAATATATATGAGTATAAGATCCTTGGAAGGGCCTTCCCCAACACCTTAAGTTTTGGGTGAAACGGTTACTAACAATGTACTTGAATGTTGGATATGCATCAGATTTTCATTCATTGACGACACTGACTCGGTCAAAATAGAAGGAAAGAAATCAATCAAGGAAAAGAGGAAAACCACGAGGCAGGTGGTAGATAGTTGTACATGAGTTTCTTAATTTAGCAGAGCTTTCTATTTCGGATTATTAACAAAAGTAACCATTATATTCATACCCACAGCCATTTCCAAATTCTGGACCTTACATAATCTCCAGCTTTCTATTTATTTGCCTCAGGAAACGACATGTTTGTGACACCTAAATACTGTACTACCACGACCTGTCATTCAATTCAGCTTAAAAATGTAATACTGCTCTCACACCTTGTCACTTCAAGTAACTACAAACTTGGTATTACAGGAACCCTACATGGCTAGAACATCTTTTGTGACAAGAAAACTGAAAGGACTATAAACTTGATAGAAAAAAAATAATCTTATAGTGCCTGATTCTTTTCTCTGCTTCTTTATTACATAATGTACCTTGTCACAACGATTCCCAAATCAATCATATTAGCTCCTCAATTCAATTTTGTAAATAACATGCCACTGATATATATATATAGTGGCTTTTTTTGAAGAAAACTAAGATACTAATCCTAACCATTGGATGTATTATAATCAATGGCCCCGCCAGGGACACCCACACACTAATTAAATACACCCTCACACACACAATCCCACCTAATCCCCTCCGTTTTTAATTTGATTTTTCCCGTCAATCGGTGATATTTTTTTAAAATCTAATTTCACCACATTTTTCTCCATCTCTCAACGATCAGTTTGCATACCATATGTGCTATATTTTAATTTAGTTTTCTAAGTTCTCCTTTTAAAGGGGTTTTCTCTAGATCCCTACTCATATAGGCCTTTGCTCCATAAAGAACACTCTTATATAACAAACAATAAAGAACACTATAAAATCATTTATTCCAATAGATCCATTGGCCCCGCCAGGGGCACCCAATACAAAAAGTTCTTATTTTTTTAGGCTCTATCCATCCAGCAAAAAAAAAAAAAAAAATTGAAAATTTATTGTTCATCGATGACGTCATCAGTGACGTCATCATGAACAGTAAATTTTTTTTTTTTTTTTGCTGGATGGATAGAGCCTAAAAAAATAAGAACTTTTTGTATTGGGTGGCCCCGCCAGGGGCAATGGATCTATTAGATATGAGGTGTTCTTTGTTGTTTGTTATATAAGGTGTTTGCTATGGAGTCCAACCCATATATATATATATATATATATATATATATATATAGGGTCTTGTTCTAATAGAAACTAAATTAGAATAGAAACTAGAAACTAAACATAAATTAAATATTTCAAGCTAATCTAATGACCAAATTAGGGGTACCCCAATACAAAAAGTTCATAATATTCTTGGCTCCATCCAGCAAAAAAAAAAAAAATTACTGTTCACTGCTGACGTGGCAGTGACGTCAGCGTGAATAGTATTTTTTTTTTTTTTTTTTGCTGGATGGAGCCAATAATTTTAAACACTTTTTGTGAAGGTGCCCCTGGCGGGGCCATTACAATAAATGAAATATAATTTATTTAGTGTTGGTTTCTAGTTTCTATTCTAAGATTGGTTTCTATTTGACCACTAGCCTATATATATATATACATACACACACACACACAAAAAACATATCGAAGGCAATAAAATATGAAACTTCAAAGAAACGGAAATTTATAGCGAATGAAACATATCAACACATAACCTTCAGGTTCGCTACTCATATTTTCCCAAATAGGGGTAACAGAACACAGAAGTATCAAAAAAATATCACAAGAGTAGTAAATTTATTCTTGTAACGAAAAGATTTAGATTTAAGGGAAAGCCATAAAAATTCAAAAACAGATAAACTTGTAGCCTTTACTTCATCCCTCTATTTGTGGATTGGTTACATAACACTAAGTAACATTTTAATGCAGCAAAATTCTAGGGCATTTGTATCGGTAATATTTATATAACCGAAGAACAATAATTTACAGTTAAAGGATGGCGGCACTGATTTTGCAAATTCCTACCAAGCTGTGTTTCCTACTTCATCCAATGCCAATGGCTTGATGATGATATTTTGATATGAGGCAGTTTGCTAGTCAGAGATGACCAAAAACCTGAAGTCCCAATAACAACTTCAAATTTATGGCATTCATACAGCCAGGTATAGTAATATAAAAAGGTAAATGTATACGATACATATCAAAGCTCAATCTTCAATTGTAGCTCCAGTTGGAGTAACAATGAAGAAAATGTATCTTTGACAGAACGCTCTCTCACCCTGTCTCACATAAACACCAATATTAATTTAATATTGAGCAAGAAAACACTCTATTAGATATTTGATAGAATAACATACCAAATATGACGTTATTACATAGTTAAACTGGTTGACATACCTAGGTTGCTTATATCACATTTATTTAAATACAACACTTATCTTGAGAAAGAAGTAGCAAACTTAGTCATTTTTACTCAACATACGTGCTTTATTTGATATCTAGAAATTCCTTAAACCAAAAGCCTCTAAATGGTTACTGAGTTATTGAAATTTCAGTTGTTTAACCCTATATGAGAACATGTTGAGGATAAAAGAAGAGAAAAAAGAAATTCGTAGTTTTAAAATTCTAAGGAACAGGGATAATATAAAAAAACCAGCAAATACTAGGCAGCATCTAGTTACTTTAATTGTGTACTTATAATTGGGAATTAGAAATGGGGACGAAGGGAATGGAAATGATGATGATACAGAATCTCATGGATTATGTAAGGGACATATTGACTAGGAATGCATTACCCATTTCGATCAAATAAACCTCTCATCAACCAAACACCAATACATAGGAACGAAATTCTGGTCCCGTTAATTTGGCCCTTCAACCTTGAACCACCGCCCCCCCCCCCCCAATTAATTTACTTACTCCCTCCATATGATATTAATAAGAAAAGCGCAAATAAATGACAGATGGAGCTAACAACACTCAGTCAGGGTACCATCCTATTTCTCTAATCAATAGTAAAACTCGTTTCTGAACTGGACAGTGTCCACTGACCCAGCTGCCACTTTTACCAGATTTGTTATTTCTACATTAAAAATACACGTACATGTATACAAACACATTGACTTGGACACCAAAGAAAGAAGGATCCATATAACGTGAGCGTTTAACGACAATATTAAAATGATTAACATCATAGAGAAATCTTATGTTTTTCGAACTGAGCTAGTGTTGCACAACAAAACCTAAGGAAAAAATGGGCTACAAAAAACTCATCTCGAGTCCGGTTCCATACATGCTAGCATGTAAAACATGCATTCTTGACTACCCTTGGTAAAATGAGGTAAATGAGTTGTGTCTTCAATGATACTTCATAGCTGAAAAACGATAACCTCGACTATGAAACAAGGCCATGGATGCAATACTTAGCATTGAGTAATTATTAACAATTACCATGCGCTATAATCGCATTGGTCAGCCAGTATCATGGTGCCATGGTGGCCAGCAATCAATGCCACCAGGCCTTACAATCGCACGAGTAATATCATGGGTAAGCCTTTTCCAATCAATATCCTTCAGAAATCAAAGCACGATGACATATATATTTGAGATCCAATTTTTTGGAAAGTCATCTGGCACCCACAGCAGTAATTAGATATGAGCAAAAGGATGGGGCGGAGAAAGATCAATCCAGGCTAAAAAATTAAAAAAAAAACATCAAGGGAACAACACAATAACCACAGAGTAATATTGTTCATAATGTGTAAACATAATAAATATGTAACTATTTATTTATTCATAGAATGCTCGAATTGTCGCTTTGCATACCTGAAAATGAGGGCTATTTAGGCAATGAGCTATCCGTTTAAAAAGACGAACCATACAGCGCTGGAATTCCCCGGCTTGTGTGGCCTCAAGCACTTCTTCGAGTTCACCAAGAAAGAGAACTTCTTTCTGGCAATTAGTGACGGGCCAGTATTTCAGCAAACCCCTGATGACAGTATCTGCTAGCTTGCAGTCCTTTTCAACAAACTGTGTTATACAATATGCCAGCTGCTGATGATACAAGCCAACTGGCTTAGGCTTGTGCAGGGGTATGAGTGCTCGGATAAGAAACAACTTATGCTCCTCCTTCATTGGCAGCGCAAACCCATTGATTATACTCCCAAGAATCTCCAATAGCTCACCTATTCCATTATGTCTCTGAGTTTCATATATAAACCGATAAAAGATATTGTTTATTCCCTTCCGGATAAAAGGGCGATGCACCATAAATTTCCCGTATATTCGGTGAAGAATAGTTTTCAGATATTCCCGCTCTCGGGGATCCTCGGAATCAAACAAATCTAGCAGTTTAAAGACAAACGAATGATCAATGTACCGCTTAGCAACCTTGGTGTCAGTATCAGTGGACACAACATATCTCAATAGCAACTCATACACAAGCTGTAAATGTGGCCACGAAGCTTCAAAATAGGGTTCATCCTCCTCCGGTTCCACATTCTCAGACCCCGTATTCTCATGTGGCGCTGGAGGAAAACTCCTAAATATATTCACCGAAATCATCCTCACCATTTCTTCTTGATTACCCTCACTAATCTTAACCGAACCAGACTGCACAAAATCAACAAGCTCCGAAAGACTCTGCCTCTTAATCTCCTTCTCTCTGGCCATTTTCATCGTATCCGTAAACTCAAACAAAAAACAACAAACCTGCACTTTCCTAAGAAACAAATTCTGGCGTTCTCCAACAGGAACATCCTTAAACAAAGGAAGTACCTCAATAGTCCCCGGCTCAGCCGCAACAACACCACCAGAACCCCCACCACCAACACCAGCTGTTAAACCCCCTCGAGAAGCATGATTGACAACAACATTGGATGTCGAAACTGAACCAGAGTTGCGATTACCAGTAGCAGCGTAATCTATATTATTATCCGATTTCGAACCCTTCCGTTGCCCCCTCTTTATAATCTTGTTAAACATTTTAGTCAAACACAATAAAACCCTAACCAATTAACTCAACTAACTGACTTCAATCAACAGTGAAATGATCAAATTGAAAGTAAATTACAACTGATTACAAGTCAACACAGACAATATGTTTGTATTAAGAATGTGTATTTTAAACAGTTTATGTATGTACTGTAGAGAGAGAGATGGATGTACTAAAATTGTGCCGTTGGAAATATGAATGAGATAATCGCCGGAAAAGTGAGAGAGAGCGGGAGAGATCGCCGGAACTGAGGAGAGAGTGATCGGAAATATAGAGACGTAGTGTGTGTGTATTATTGTGGCGAGCAATACAATAAGGAGTTGATATTTAGGGGATGATAGTAGACTTGTAGTAGGAGAGAAAGTGTTGAAAGTGGGCTTACTTAAATTTAATTTGTGGGGATGATTTTCAAATTTAATCATTGCTATTTCAATCCTCCCCACTCTTTATCTTTTCTTTGCTTTTTTTTTTCCCCATTTTAAACTCTCTCTTTTTTTTTTGCTAATTCCATTTTAAACTTTTCATACCTCGAAATTAATGGGACACTTACTATAATTTGTCGTGAAAAAAAATAACATCGAAAATCTTCATGAATATAGAGAGCGATGTTATTTATCCGCATTTAATACATTATTTAGAATTTTTTCTTTTAACGAAATTTATGACCAAAACAATTGGTTGTAAATAATATTTTATTGTATCTTCTTCTCAAAATTATTTGTAATATTTGTTTGACTTTATTATTTTTTCTTTTTCTCTTTGATATTGAATCGGTCTATATATACTTTTTGAAGTGAGTGAATCGGTCATGTATCATGTATGCAATCACATGTGTATAGTCAACATGTACCCCAATCCACTTGCAAAGCCCATTACAGTTTAGCCCAATAATAGAAACTTGGACTGCACAGAAGACCAACGAACTCGCCCACCTTGGTTAGGTATGTTGAGTCCGTCCCGACTTCCTAATTAAGTTAATAATCCTATAATAAGTAGAATTCTAATATGTGAAAATTGAGTTAATTCTAATTTTGATAGAACTATAAATGTGGGAAAAAGTCATATCCAATATAATAAAATATGGTAGCTATCAGATTTAAAATAGATTAGGATTAAAATATTTGTAGTGTGTATAAATATAGACATTTGTAGGGTTTTAATGCACTGCAAAAGTTAGAGAGTTATCTGCGATACACAAGAGAGAGTTTTTGTGATCAAGTTGAGGTGATTGTATTTAAGAGTGTTAGTGAGGGACCGTACTCCAATCTTATAATATATTCATATTTGATGGATTTATGGTTTTACCCTCCTTTGAGAGGTTTCCAAGTTAATTTGTTGTGTTCTCTACTTTCGTGTTTGTTATTGTGTTTGATTAACGTCGATCTATAGTGGATGTGATCCTAACGTATCAAAGCCAGGTTTGATAAGTAGATTCGGCGTTAAATAGTAGGCAATCACGAAGTAATTACAAAAATTCGCGGGAATTTTCTGGTCTGCGCAGTTGTTGAAGAATTGATGATTCGGAAGCCATCCGTGATTAGATCGAGCTGATTTTAGGACTTTGTTATATCAATATCTAAGATCTGAACGATAGAGATCAGATTTTGGGTTCGGAAATGTGTGATTTCTGGTGTCCGAAGCAAGATGTTTGCGCGTTCTTAGTTGGTCTTGTGTTGATTTTCTTGGTTTGATGGAGGATCTAAAGTCGTTAAGGATTGATGCATCAAAATATGATGGGAAGATTGATTTCACTATGTAGCAATTGATCATCAAGGATGTATTAATTCAACAAGGACTTGATGATGCCTTGGAGAAGGAGAAGCCAAAAGAGATGAGTGATGTAGATTGCGCGAAAATCCAGAAAAGAGCGGTGAGTACAATCAGGATGGCACTTGCACACGGGGTGAGGTATAACGTGTTGAAAGAGTCAATACCGAAGGAGATATGAGACAAATTAGCAAGTATCTATGCGTCGAAGTCGTTGACCAACCAACTTAATTTGAAGATGAAGTTGTACTCTTTAAAGCTAGATGAGGCAGGTAATCTCCGTGATCACATTCATTACTTTAATCAGTTATTGTATCATCTGGCCAATGTTGATAAGCTGATGTAAACCGAGCAAAAAGCTCTATTTTTGTTGTCATCGTCATCGAGTTCCTTTAATTATTTTAAGCAAACGATGTTAGTATGGAGAGTATTTCTTACACTTGATGAGGTTTTATAGGCGTTAAGAGATAATGCGAGGATGACAAATGATGTTGTTCCTTAAAGGGGTGAGGCAGTTTTAGCTGTTCAAAGTGATGAAAGATGGAGGAGTCATAGCCGCAGTGACCTTCAAGGAAGAAGTAAACCTCGGCCGAGTAAGAAGGATATGAGCACTGTTGAGTGCTATTATTCTGGTGAAACAGGTCATGTGCAAATGTTCTATCCAAGCTTTAAAGAAGATCTGAAGTCCTTTAACTAGATGAAGGGAAAGAACAAAGTTGATGATGCTGACTCTACACATGTTATCGAGGATATAGAGTTTTTTAAGGCGAGTGAGGATAACGTTCCTGGTTCGATAAACAATAAATCAGAATGTGTGATGGATTTTGCTGCTTCCATGCATATTATGTATAGATCGAACGATGTTTGAGACTTTATGCACTGATGAAAATCTTTATAGGGAATGTTGTGAAGATGAAGGTTCAAGTAGAGCGGGCAATCGGGTCGTGTCGTGTACTTTCGTGTTTTTGTGTACTCATACCTAAACCCAAAAATGACCCGAAATAATTTCGTGTACCCGATTACCTGAACCGAACATGAAACGAAAAATTTCATGTTAACACGAAACGAAATGAAAAGTACACGAAATAATTCGTGTACTTTCGTGTACCAGAAACGACCCGAAACGATTCATACACGAAATGTACCCAAAACATTGAAATTCAGCTTAAAAATAAAAACAAAAGCCAATTAAAAACAAACAAAGTTCTTAAAAATTAAATTACAAATAGTCCAACATCTGATTCAGCTTAAAATACAAAGTACTGAAACATAATAATAGAGACAAATGCCAGGCTCTCAACAAAAGGATGACAAATTATTCCAGAGTGGAATTAAATTTAAGATTAAAAAAAAAGTCCATTCTCTGGCAATTGAGCATTTCATCTTGATTTGGTCTCAAGCCCCTCCTGCAAAAATCAAACAGATGAAAATCACTAAAAGATAAGCTACAAAAATAACACTAATCAGACCAAAGAGTATTTCCAAAATCTATTTTTGCTAACCAGAGGTGTGGAAAGAGCAGCTGTACTATTAGGTGATCCACTCTAATTTATGTCATGTGTCATCCTTAAGCAATGTAACAAGAAAGTGATCTAGAACTTCCAAACCTAAGTTTGTCTTTGAAGCAGTTGATAACAGATTAACAGTAAGAACAATAACAAGCCAAAATTTGACAATACATCTCTAGCCATTAAAGAATGATTAGGAAACCTGAACTGATTTGTTCTCCAGTACTCTAGGATGTCGATTTCAAGGTTCCTGTTCAGCCTCTTTTCTTCCAAATACTTGTCCAACTCTGTTTTTTCAAGAGCACTACCAAACTCATCATCCAGGCATCAAATTCCTTGCGACAAAATGAAAATGTAAGTCAGATATATACATTACATATACTATAAGAATACTAAATCAAGTACAGATCAGCTCTATTTCATGTTAAATTAAATAAATCGATAATATCTTTAAGACATCAGCTCCTTCATTTTGAACTGAATTACCAATAACATCATCAGTAGAAGCATATGAAGTAATTCTATCTTTGTACAGATCAAATAATGCCTTCAAGGTTTTATGCAATTTTTTAATCTGCACAGAATCATCTCCATACAACATTTTGTAGCTAAATTCAACGAACTGTGTTTTGTATCAGGGATCAAAGACAACTGTAATAGCAAGAATCATGCTATAATCTTTCCAATACTTGTTAAACTTGGGTCTCATTCTCTCAGCCAAGGAAGTTGCCACATTGTTTCTGTCTTTAGCTGCCTTCATCAACGTGTGTTCAACCAAAAAAACATTTGGAAAGTACAGATTTACAGTGGGATATTTAGATCCAGAGAACAATCGAGTGACATTGTAAAAGACCCCAAGAAACTTACAAATACCCTCCATTTTATCCCATTCCTCATCAAGGAGACCATACTTGTAGTTTGAATCAGTTAATTGCAAATGAACAAAAGCACGACGATAATAAAGTGCACTATCAACCATTAGATATGTCGAATTCCACCTAGTTGGGACATCCCTGGCGTAAACCTCTTTTCTTCTCTAGAGCTACTTGTGATATACATTCCCTAAATTTTTCTTTTCTTCCTTGAGAGTCTTTGATGTACTTAACAGATTCACGTATTTTAACAACAGCCTCATCTAATTCTTTTATACCCTCTTGTACAATCAAATTGAGGATGTGAGCACAACATCTTATGTGAAAAAATTCTCCTTTGTGTAACAAAGCATTTCTCAAATTCAGCTGGGTTCTTAAGATAGCAACAAATAAATCGTTACTAGCAGCATTATCTAAAGTAATGCTAAATAGTTTCGACTCAAGATTCCAATCACATAACATCTTATAAATTTTATCAGAGATAGTGATATTGGTATGTGGTGATGGAAGATAAGAAAAATTTAGAAGCTTCTTATGTAGAACCCAATCAGCTGTGATAGAGTGGGCAGTGAGAGTAATGTAACCATCAGTAGCAACTGAAGTCCACAAATCAGAGGTTAAGCAAACTCTACCATCAAAGTGTTGCAGTGAGTTAAACAATTTTTTTTTCAAACTGATAACAAGCTAAAATATCAGCTTTCATGGTGTTTCTACTGATTAATGTAGCTTGTGGATGTGCATACGCGAACGCTTCTCTAATGCCTTCATATTCTACAAAGTGAAGTAGCAAATTATGCCTAATGACAGCATTTGTAATAAGATCTCTGAATACCTGAGGGTCAAATAATATGTTGCGCATCGTCATAGATCCATCGCTGCTAGACAAGACCATTTGCATGATGTCTTTGGTATTTTCGCAGACCTTCTGATGCTTAAGCAAGTTTCCAGTCCCGTTTTTGGATTCATAGAGACACGTGTAACCACACTTTAAGCACTTTGCCCTCAATAATTTATCACCACCAGTGAAGAGTTTAAACGTAGTCCACACTTTCGATCTCTTTCTTTTGAAACCCGGTGCCTTTTTCTTTTCCACCTTCTTCGAAGAAGCTTCACTAGCTCTATGTTCAGTAGCCGTAGGAGGAGCATTTTTCAAGAGATCAACTTCATCTTCGCTTAGGGATTCATAATCCTACAAATCAGACATTAATAATCAATTAATCATATAAAGAGACCCAAATAATAACAAATCAGATAAATTAGTAAGAAATCAGACATAAATAATCTTAAAAAGAGACCCATATAGGAACAAATAAAGAGAGGATGTGAATTACCTGATCTATGTTTATGTTGGTATCATCCATTTGGAGACTTAGCCACTTAGGTATTTGGAGATTTAGGTTAAGAGATGAGAGAATAAAGAGAGGAGAGGCGGATGTGAATAAGAGAGAAAGCTCCAATTCCTTTATAAATCTTTTATTTATCGTTTTCTTGTTAAAAATCTTTTTTTCCTTTCAATAAATTCCCAATTTATTTGGGTTTTGTTAGTCTCTCCTCCTTATGAAAGTTTAATTTTGTTTTGGTGTGTTTTGGTGTTCTCCATGACCGAGGTTATAGATCGGCATGATTTTCATGGGTTTGATTCGGGGATGAAGGTCATTATGGAATCGCATTCATGGTCGATAGCTCAAACGATAGCTCCTTCGGGGTATGATGAAGTGGATACCATTAATCCAACGAGGATGCATGAAGCGGGTACTTGTATTTGTATATACATTATCTTCAAAACATCGTTTATCTGTCTCTTCATGAGATCAGGCGATTTCAATTTACTGTTTGTTCGACTTGATCATTGGTGTAGATGCCGTATGGCTTTTTATTATTGAATTAACACCTTTGTTTTTCAAAAAAATAAAAGAAAAGAGGAAAACCCTAAAATTATGTTGACCATTGACTCCCTCTTGCCCTTATCTTAAAAGTTAAAATCACTTATTCTAAAATAAAAATAACATATATATATAATAAAAAATATATATAAGATATTTCGTGTACTTTCGTGTACCCAAAATGAAAATCCATATCCGACACTAAATTTATCGTGTAATTTCGTGTTCGTGTACTTTCGTGTTTCGTGTACTAAATATCAAAACCCATATCCGTATTTTTTCGTGTCGTTTCATGTCGTGTTCACGTGTCGTGTACCAAATTGCCAGGTCTAGGTTCAAGGAATTGGAATTGTTCGTATTAAACTCAATGATGGTACGATTAAGAAAGCTCTCAAATCTCAATATGGGATATGTACCAAATGCGTCGAAGAATGTGTTGTCTTTTAGTGCATTGGCATCACGTGGGTACTAATTTGTTGGACGAGGACAAAGTTGCAAGGTGTATAATGGAATGTGCTTGATTCTACAAGGGATGATGAATATGAAGAGCATCTATTGTTTAGATGAGAAAGCAACGACAATGAAGACCGAGAAAAAGTAGGATTCTCAAAATCGATTGAGGTATTAGGGAATTCGAACCGATGGGAGATTTGTTGGGATCCGTCCCGAATTCCTAATTAAGTTAAGAATCTTGTAATGAGCATAATTATAATTTGTGATAATTAAGGTAATTTTTATTTTGGTAGGAATATAACTGTGGAAAGAATTCCTATCCAAGATAAGAAAAGTTGATAATTATCACAAATAGGATTTGAAATAGATTAGGATTAGAACATATAGATATTTGTGGGGGTTTGGTGAACTGCAAAAGTTATAGAGTTGTGTGCCAAACACAAGAGAGAGTTTTTGTGATCAAGGTGTGATAATTGTATTGAAGAGTGTTGAGTGAGGGAGCGACTGCAATATTGTAATACGTTCATGGATTTGTGATTTTACCCTCCCTTGAGGGATTTTCTGAAAATGCACACCTAGAGGGGGGTGAATAGGTGTAAATGGCTAACTATATTCAACTACGTCCGATTTTAAAAATTACCAGAAAGAGCTTACTGAATTCGTTTTATGCAGAGACAAATGGTAAGCTGATTGTAAACAGTAAGCTAAATGCAAGCAGTAAGTAAAGAGCAGAAAATAACGAACACAGAGACTTTTAGCCAGGTTCGACCCATAACCCCTATGGTCTAGGTCCTGGTCCCTTACCAACCCGGTAAGAGAATATATTATTGATCAACGAAATAAACCAATTACAAGATACAATAATATATCTCCCTTAATCCCAGCTGCTAACAAATAGCTTGCTGAACACCTGTTTCTGAACCTGCTCTCTAAGCTATACTTCCCAAGTATACTTCTCTAGCAACGTTCACCAAACCCTAGTTCCCTAGCCAATTTGTCCAACAACTAAACCTTACAAATCGAACAATACAATCAATAATGGATACAACTCAAACTATGAACTCTCTAAGATATAGCACGTATGTAATATATTAAGAGCTCGAGAGAATCAAAGGATATAGCAATGAAAAACTGAGTTGTTTGAAATCTTGTGTGCTTGAAAGTTTTCTCTGAATTATTAGAAGCGAATGAACACAAGAACAAGTTTATAAAGCTTCACACCAACGTTCAGAAAATCAATCAACCAATTATTCGAACTATTAGAATCAATTTCCAACGTTCAATTGGTTATAGAGATTTTACAAACGTTCTTGTGAATGTTAGACAGAAGGCTTGAAAGAGATGAAACGATTAAAAGCTTAACCCTTCTGATTTGTATAGATATAAAAACGCGTATAGGAGATTTGAAAGAAAGAAATCTTTTAAATAAGGAAACTCCCATAAGTTTTATAAAATGATTTAAAGAAAGATATTTGAAAAGATTTGAGCTCTAGAATATATTGTATACGTATTATATAATAAAGATTCCTTACAATATATTTCATGAAATAAATCCATGAGAATCAATCTTGATCTTTATCTTCAGGATTTCTGGCAGTTGCAAATGGCTTGCTGTTTATGAACTATCTGTGTGCAACTGGCTTGCCAGACTGTCTCTGTTGTAGCACCAAATGGCTTGCTATTTATATATTTTGTGTAAACAATCAGTAGCCTAACATACCCTGCAAAACCATGTTAGTACAATACCAAACATAACACGATGTTTTATATCAAACTACAAGCAATCAGCTTGCTGAATGTGATCATCAAAACCATAGGAGTATCAATCTCCCCCTTTTTGATGATTACACACTATTTAGGAGAATAAGAAAGCTCCCCCTAAATCCCTGCATATTAGTACATTTTGATATAAAACAGATTCAAGATAAACAAACATAATTAATCATATCCAAATCGCAAATCGAATATCTTGACCAACAAGCAAATAAGTTCTCCTAAATTTCTCCCCCTTAATCCATCAAAAATTCAACAAAAAGAATATTAGTCCAGGTCTGGAATAAGCATAGAGAAATAAAAATAAAAAATCAAATCATGAGAATGGCATATAAACAGTTCGGATACAAATGGTAAGCCAACGTTACCCATTCTGTGCTTGTCAGCTTGCTGACTACACAGTACACATGCCAAGCTCCATTCGTATGGCTGAAAATCTTTCTTCAGCCAATGGCTTTGTGAAGATATCTGCTAGTTGAACTTCAGTTGAGACAAATACCAACTCAATCTTTCTTTTTGCAACATTATCTCTCAAGAAATGATGACGAACGTCAATATGCTTCGTTCTTGAGTGATTCACAGGATTCTTTGAGATATTTATGGCACTCGTGTTGTCACAATATATTGGAATCTTGCCACACTTGATATTAAAATCCCTTAGGGTTTGAATCATCCATAAAATTTGAGAGCAACGACTACCAGCTGCTAGATACTCTCCTTCGGCCGTTAATAGAGCAACAGAAGCTTGCTTTTTGCTTTGCCATGAAACCAAGCTTTGTCCAAGGAATGTACCAACACCACTTGTACTCTTTCTATCAGTTTAAGACCCTGCATAATCTGCATCACTGTACCCCACGATATCAAAAGTATTTGTGATAGAATAGAACAAACCAAGATTGATAGTACCACTTAAGTATTTAAAAATTCTTTTAACCGCATTTAAATGAGACTCTTTAGGGTTGGATTGAAACCTTGCACAAACACAAACACTATACATGATATCAGGTCTTGAGGCAGTTAAATATAGTAGACTTCCAATCATACCTCTATACCTTTTGACATCCACATCCTTACCATTCTCATCTGCAAACAGCTTGCTGTTTTGAGTCATAGGAGTTGTTTTTGCTTTGACATCTTCATAGCCAAATCTTTTGAGCAGATTCTTTGTATACTTTGATTGATGCACATAAATACCATCAATGGTTTGCTTGATTTGGAGACCCAAGAAATAATTGAGTTCTCCCATCATGCTCATGTCAAATTCATTGTACATGCACTTAGAAAACCACTCACACATAGATTCATTAGTAGAACCGATTACAATATCATCCACATATATTTGTACAACAAGAACATCTTTACCATTTTTCTTTGTAAATAATATGGGATCGATATTACCTCGAGTGAATCCATTTTTGAGAAGAAACTTACTAAGCCTCTCATACCACGCTCTAGGGGCCTGTCTTAAACCATATAATGCCTTCTTGAGCTTGTAAACATAATCATGAAACTTCTTATGTTCGAATCCAGGAGGCTGTTTGACATAGACTTCCTCATTCAGCACGCCATTTAGAAATGCGCTTTTTACGTCCATTTGATATAACTTGAATTTCTTGTAGCATGCATAGGCAAGAAGCATTCTGATTGCTTCTAAACGAGCAACAGGGGCATATGTTTCATCAAAATCAATTCCTTCTTGTTGATTATAGCCTTGAGCCACGAGCCTTGCCTTATTTCGAGTGACGGTTCGAAACTCATCCACTTTGTTCTTGAACACCCATTTGGTTCTTATGATAGAAGCATCTTCTGGTGGCTTTACAAGTTCCTAAACATCATACCTCTCGAATTGGTTGAGTTCTTCTTGCATGGCCATGATCCAATTTTCGTCTTCTAATGCTTCCTTGATATTTTTGGGTTCTTCTTGAGCTAGAAAGGCAGCATAAGCACAAAAGTTTGCTTTTCATCTCCTTGTTATGATTCCATCTGAGATATTTCCAATAACAAGTTCTGAAGGATGGTTCTTTACTATCCTTGTAGCCTTTGGTAGAGAATGTTGAGCAATTTCTTCGTGTGAAGTTAATCTGACCACTTCAGCTTGCTGACTTGAAGTTCCAGCTTGCTGTTTTCCATTCTCGGTAATGTTGTTGGCTTGCTGACTTTCGGTTTCAGCAGTATTGTTGGCTTGCTGATTTCCAGTAACTTGAGGTTGTATATTATCAGATTCACCTGAAAATTCTTCCTCATCTCTTGGTAGATCATTATTAGGTTCTTGAAAAGTAACATCAATAGATTCTTCAACTATACGTTTATCTAAGTTATAGACTCTATATGCTCTACTAGTTAAAGAATAGCCAAGAAAAATAGCTTCATAAGATTTAGCATCGAATTTACCATCATTACCAATTGTCTTGAGCACAAAACACTTTGAGCCAAAGATTTTGAAGTAACTAATGTTTGGCTTCTTTTTCCACAACAATTCATATGGAGTTTTGTTCAAAATAGGCCTGATTATGACTCTATTAAACACATAGCATGCTGTATTCACTGCTTCTGCCCAAAAACTTCTAGGCAGCTTGCTTTCTTGCAATAAAGTCCTTGATGTTTCTTGTAGTGACTCGTTCTTCCTTTCTACCACTCCATTTTGTTGTGGAGTCCTTAGTGCAGAAAATTCATATGTAATTCCTCTTTCTTCACAATAAGCAATGAAGTCTTTATCGAGAAATTCACCACCTCTATCACTCCTTATACCTACAAGTCTTGTATTCAACTTGTTCTCAAGTAATTTGATTAGCTTCTCAAACTCATTAAAAGCACAATCTTTAGTACGAAGAAACAATACCCATGTAAATCTAGAATAATCATCTACAATTACAAAACCATATTGTTTACCTCCAATACTCTTGTAAGCTTCTGGACCAAATAAGTCCAAATGCAGAAGCTCTAAGGGTTTAGAATTAGATACCATTTTCTTTGATTTGTGAGTACTTCTAAGCTGTTTGGCAAATTGGCAAGCTGAACAGACCTCTGATTTGACATAATTTAGCTTAGGCAGCCCTCTCACTAGTTTCTTGCTTGACAACTTTCTGAGCAAATCCATGTGTGCATGTCCCAATCTTCTATGCCAAATATATGGGTCATTATCTACTGCAGCCAAACAGCACGTTGTTTCCTGCATATCAAAGTCTAATACATATATATTTCCTTCCCTTCTAGCAACTAGGGGCATTTTGTTAGTACCAATAGTAATAATAGTTTTATCAATGCCAAAATCAACATAATGTCCATCATTAAATAAATGAGTGACACTAAGCAAATTATAAGTAAGACCTTTGACATATTGAACTTTATCGATTGAAATATTACTATTACCAATAGAACCGGTACAAAGGATTTGAAGAGTTTTGATATTCCCAATTGTCACTCTTCCACCCTTTTTCATTTTGAGATTCATAAACTGAGATTTGTCTCCACACATATGTCTTGTGCAACCACTGTCCAAGATCCATTGCTTTGACTTGACCTTAGCAGCAAGGCACATCTACAAAATAAACAAAAATAACTCAATGTTTTGGTACCCATATAGGTTTGGGTCCATGTTGGTTAGTAGCAAGAATATATAAAGCATTTAAATCAGATTTCTTGATCCACATTTGGACCATTTTTGGGGACTGATTTTGCTTTCTATCATTCTGTTGGTAAGCTGTTTGTCTCATGCTATTTGCATTATGGTATGCTGACTGTTGTCTGACTGGTCCATTCTGGTATGCTGTTTTTCTCTTGGGATTTACTTGAACAATACAATTTCTTTCCAGATGACCTTTTCCACCACATTTGTTGCATGTCTTCCAAGGCATAGCATAGTCATAGGGTATGCCATTCCTTCCATCATATTTGAGCACCTTATCTTTCTTGTTGAAGTTTAAACCAACACATTCTCTAACCAAAGGTACATTTGCCTTCTTCATCATTGTTTTTAAAGTGTCTTCACCTTGAACAAAAGTTTCCATGCCCTTCTTGAGATCTTTAACTTTTGTTTCTAGGAGGGTGATCACTTCAGCTTATTATTTGATGAGTTCAGCTTGCTGAACTCTCTTTTCAGCAGATTTTGAGGATTCGGCTTGACTAGATTCCTTCATCTTGTATGATTCCAATGCTTTAGCTTTAGTTTTAACATCAGACCTTAGCTCTTTGATTTCTTCGGTCAAGGTCTTGTTTCTTTTTTCAAGCAACTTGATATTAGCCTCTAAATGGCTGTTCTTAGTATTTAGTTCCTTGATCTCTGTAGCTTTACTGGATGAAGTTTTGAATCCCATTCTTCCATTTTTGGCAACAAATCTTTTAACATTTTGGATAAGTTAGCATTCTTATTAGTCAGCTTGCTGATTTCAGCTTTTAGTGCCATATATTCTTCAATTATAACACTATTTTGTTCCTGCATGGTTAATGAATCTAACAATGTATCATCTGAGGAAACATAATCATTAAAAGAGTTTACCTCTCTCTGATCCTCTTCAGAATCAGTTTCAGCATACACTCCTTCTGAATTTCCTTTAACAGATTCATCTTCCATTCCAACAAGTGCTAAGTTCACCATCTCTTCACTTAAGTAATCACTGGAATCTGAATCATCATCACTCCAAGTCAGTAGAGCCTTTGATTTCTTCTTGTCCTTGAAAACAGTAGGTTGTTTTGACTTTAGTTTGTAGCAGTTCCTTTTATAATGGCCTGGCTTGCCACATTCGAAACAAGTTTCCTCCTTAGAGTCTTTTGAGCCTTTCTTGTTGTTATAGAAACCACCTCTTTCCCTTTTCATCATATTCTTCTTTTCTATCAGCCTCTTGATCTTCTTTGAAATAAGTGCAAGTTCCTCATCAGAATCAGATTCACCATCAGAGTCAATTGGCTTGCTGTTTTTAGAGTGGAGAGCCATATTTTTCATCTTTTCTGTTGAAGCTTTAACACTTGAACTTCCCATCTGATTCCCATTTATCTTGCTTTCAAATTGCTCTAGCTCAGCAAATACAGCTAAGTGATCCATAGTATCAATAAGTGGTGTGGATTCCAAAGCAGTAACTTTGGCTTCGTAGATAAATGGTACTGCACTCAATACCTTCATATTGATTTCGTCTTATGGTATAGATTTCCCAAGCCTCTTCAGTGAGTTTATAGTAACATGAAACCGTGCTTGACTATCCTTGATAGTTTCACCTTCATTAAGCTTGAAATTCCCAAAAGCATTCATTAGCTTGCTAAGTTTCACCTTCTTTAGAGATTTCGAACCTTCATGATAAGTCTCCAAAGCATCCCACATTTCTTTTGCTGATTTGAGTGAAGATACTTTATCATATTTAGCCTGGTTCAAACCATTCATAAGAGAACTCCTTGCCTTTCCATTGTAGCCAAGTTTGATTAATTCTTCCGAAGTAAGATCATCAACATCCTTTGGCTTGCCATTATTATCAAGAAAGACATATGGACCTTTTTGCACAACTCTCAGAACTAATGGATCTCTGGATAAGTGAGTTTCCATGCTGCTTTTCCACCAGT
This sequence comes from Kitagawia praeruptora, assembly GCA_037693485.1. Classification (NCBI taxonomy): domain Eukaryota; kingdom Viridiplantae; phylum Streptophyta; class Magnoliopsida; order Apiales; family Apiaceae; genus Kitagawia; species Kitagawia praeruptora. The sequence continues at coordinate 47,999,124 of CM075348.1, read as the reverse complement.
GGTAGTTGTCTGTGCCATGAAGAAGTGGAGGCCTAAAATCAGATTTTCCTTCGGGATAGTTTTCAGCCATTATGATCGAATACTTTCCTGTTACAGAATTGTTAGTATACCAAAGCTCTGATACCAAATGAAAATGCACACCTAGAGGGGAGTGAATAGATGTAAATGGCTAACTATATTCAACTAAGTCTGATTTTAAAAATTACCAGAAAGAGCTTATTGAATTCGTTTTATGTAGAGACAAATGGTAAGCTGATTGTAAACAGTAAGCTAAATGCAAGCAGTAAGTAAAGAGCATGTTAGGAATAATTCATGAGTTGTGATGTTAAGAATAGAATTTTACTTATACTTCTTGTATATCCTGATTTATAAAGGATTTAGCACTTTGTATAGGAAATATGTGTTAGACAGTTATCTGTAAAGTTTAGTCAGGAATGAATAGTGCATCGAGTACTACATGTCAGGAACTGAGATTGAATCCTGATACGTCAAGTCAAATACTGATCAAGTATTGATGGGATGGTCAAATCCTGATGCAAGATGGAATCCTGATATCAGTCGTGTTACTGATGATGTCATTATGGATGCTACAGAAACTGGCAAGTGCTATAAAACAGGATCTTTGTTTGAGGAACAAGCAAGAAGATTTTATTAAGGAAAGAATTTTTTTATTGATGAAAACTATCAACTGGACGGCAGAACATTGTCATGTATAGATTATCTTTCTGTGATTAGTTGATAGGTAGCATTATAAATACTCTCTCTATGTCATTGTAAAAAGAGTACGTGAGTTTGAGTCGTGAGTTTTTTGTGCGTAGCTCTGTATAAGGTTTGTATTCGAAAGTTCAAAACAAACAGAGAGAAAGAGAGATTTGTATTGTCAGCAGCTGCTAAAGGTATTTGTACACCTTTGGTAGAGTTTGTATTTGATCTTATTAATACAAACAGAGTTTGATTCATTCGTTTATTCTTGTTCATATAACCAAGCAAAAATCAGACACGATTATATAACTTGTATTCAACCCCCCCTTCTACAAGTTATTCGAGTTAACAATTGGTATCAGAGCAGGTTCATTTCGAATAATCATAAAGATCTGCAATCATGTTTTGTTACAAGGATGGGATTACTAAGATTCCTATGCTCAAGAGAAACGAATATACTCTATGGGAAGTAAAGATGTTACATCATCTGGAAGCAACAGATCCTGATTATCTTGACAGAATTAGAGATGGACCTTTTATCCCAACGAAGGTTGTTGGACAAGCAACTTTTGATGGTGAGGTTGTTCCAGAACATACAGCAAAGAAGCCAAAATCTGAGTGGTCAGATAAGGACAAGGAGAATGTTCTTAAAGATGCTAAAGTGAGAAACATATTATTCAACAGTCTTGATTCTGTTCTCACTAACTATGTTCTCTCTTGTAAAACTGCTAAGGATATATGGGACAATATTAAGGTTCACTGTGAAGGAACTAAGCCTGTTAGGAAGAATATGAGGACACTACTTATACAACAGTATGAGTACTTTGAATCCAAGTCTGGTGAGTCACTTACTGATACCTTTGATAGGTTTACAAAACTCATCAATGAGATGGCCATGCATGGTAAATATTATGACTTGGAGGATATGAATACAAAGTTCATGAAAGCTTTGCCTGATTTCTACAATGAGAAGATATCTGCAATTGAGGAAGCTAATGATCTGGATGAGATATCATTAGAGGCAGTGTATGGAAAACTGAGAGCTTATGAACTTGACAAGCAACAGAAGAAGAGCAGGAGTGAAGGAAAGATGAAGACGGTTGCACTTACTGCTCAATCTGAATTAAAGAAGCTTCCAGAAGAACAGCATGATGAGCCTGCTGTAAAGAACTCAAGGAAGAAGAAAAGCAAAGAAAGTTCTGAGTCAGAGACTACTGATATGGACTCTGACAACAATGATTCTGAATCTGAGATGCAGGAACTCTTTGCTATGTTTGCTAAAGCTTTCAAGAAAGGAATATTCAACAGGAAAAGATTTAGCAAATGACCTTTTCAAAAGAAGGAGGAGAAGAAGAGTGACAAAGGCAAAAGTACAATTGTCAAGCTTGATAAGGCCAAGATCAAGTGCTTTAACTGCAGCGAGCTTGGACACTTTGCTAGTGAGTGTAAGAAGCCTAGGAATTCAGGAAAGGGTAATGCACTTATGGTCACACAGAAGGATTGGGCTGATTCCAGTGATTCTGAAGATGAATTGGATTATGACAACATTGCACTGATGGCAAATGTTTCAGACAAACCTGGATCTCCAAAGAAAACTTCTCCATCCTCTGTTAAGGTATCACTTCACTCTCTTGATTCATTTGATAGCTTAAATTCTGATGAAATTAGATCTATCCATGCTGAGTTTAAGAATCTTATGACTAATTTTAGAATTCTTACTTGTGAAAGAGATGAACTTAAGGTTAAGAATGATAAATTAGTTGATAGAAATAATTTTCTTGAATCTGAGTTAATTCAAATGGAAGAATACAAGTTAAGTTCTGATAAAGCTAAGCATGATTACAGTGTTATTCTTGAGGCTTATGACTATGTCAGAAAAGAACCAGAGGAAGAGAGAGATGTGATTAAGACCATTAACATTTCTGGTAAAAAGACACAAGAAATCATTGAAAATGGAATTCGTGGCAAGGTTAATGGTTTAGGTTTTGATAAGGCTAGACAAGAAGAAAAAGTAGCTATTGTCAATAATGATAGTAAAATAGAAGCTAGCACATCTAAATCAGAAGGTAAGAAAATTGTTTCTAAACCTATTCATGTTAAATTTGTTGATTCAAAAGGTATCCCTGTTGTACACAAAAGGATTAACAATAGTAATTCAGATGAGAAAGTGTTAGAGAAACCTAAGAATGTAAACATAGGGTTTCTATCTAAGTCTCAATTGAAACAGAGATTAGATGGTCTTTCAGAGTCTAGCAAGATCAAGAGAAATAGGAATGGAAAAGAAGGTATTAACAAAGAGAATAATTACAAGAATGTACCTGATGCACCTAGGAAAAAATGCTATAAGTGTGGAAATCATAATCATTTGGCCCTAGACTGCAATCAAAAACCTTCTTGGAAAACTGAGTCCAGATTCCCCAAGACTCAGTAAATTCAATACCAACCACAAAAAGCTTGTTATCATTGTGGTAGTTTACTTCATTCCATTTACATGTGTAGAGAATATCATGAACTGTATTATGACTATTATTCTCTGAAATATGAAACTCCTAGTCATAAACAGTTTGTGAAATCAGAGTCTAAGGTTGACTCTGCAACAGGTAAAGTAAAGGCAAAATCTTCAAAGCCTGTTGTTTCTAAATCTAGTAAGAAAGGATCCAATCAAAGTTGGGTCCTAAAAAATTCTAACTAGTTACTTTTTGTTTGCAGGGCACAGGAAAGAAGCATTCAATTATCTTGGACAGTGGATGCTCTGGACATATGACTGGAAAGAAGTCCCTGCTTACAAAGTTTGAGAGGAAATCTGGCCCAGAAATATCTTTTGGAGATGGCAACAAAGGAGAAACTCTGGGATATGGCTCAATTGTTTTGGGGAATGTCATCATAGAAAATGTAGCACTGGTTGAAGGCTTGAAACATACTCTTTTAAGCATAAGTCAACTGGGTGATAAAGGTTACAAATCAATCTTTGACAGAGAAGGATGCAAAATCTTGAATATGCAGAATGGAGACATTGTTCTAACTGGTCAAAGACATGGTAACATATATGAAGCCAGCTTAAGTGATACATCTAAAGGAATTGTTAGATGTCTCTACAGCAAAGCAACAAGTAATGAAAGCTGGAATTGGCGCAAGAAACTCGCACATCTCAATTTCAAGAAGCTTAATCAACTTGTTAAGCACAATCTGGTGAGAGGCCTACCTCAGGCAAATTATGTGCAAGATGGACTTTGTGATGCATGTCAGCTTGGAAAGCAAAGAAGAACCACTTTCAAGAGCAAGACTGAAAATTCAATTACTGAACCATTTCACATGCTACATCTTGATCTGTTTGGTCCAGTAAACATTATGTCTATCAGCAAGAAAAGATATGCTCTAGTGATAGTGGATAATTTCACAAGGTTCACATGGGTGTTCTTTCTACACAAGAAGGATGAAGCTCCTCAGCAAATCATTGAACTTGTCAAGAATATTCAGAATAACTCTGAGTAAAAAGTCAAAGTACTTAGGAGTGACAATGGTACATAATTCAAGAATTCTACAATGGAGGACTTTTGTGCAGACAATGGAATCACTCAACAGTTTTCTGCACCTGGTACACCTCATCAGAATGGTGTAGTGGAAAAAAAGAACATGACTCTCATAAAGGCAGCAAGAACCATGCTTGCAGATGCAAAACTTCCAACCTATTTTTGGGCAGAAGCTATTAACACTGCATGTTTCACTCAAAACTGTACCTTGGTAAATAGTCATGGAAAAACTCCCTATGAGATGATCAAAGGAAAGAAACCAAGTGTGAAATACTTTCACATCTTTGGATGTAAATGCTATGTCCTAAAAGTTCATCCAGAACAACTTGGAAAATTTGAAGCCAAATCGGATGAAGCAATCTTTCTAGGATATTCAGCATCTAAGGCCTTCAAAGTTTATAATCTCAGAACTCACATTGTTATGGAATCAATTCATGTTGCATTTGATGATAAAAAATTTGGAATTCTGCAAACTGATGAGAGCCATGACAAATTGGAATTTGAAAATCTGAAGAATTCTGAGATACTCTCCAGTGATGATGAAGGTTCTCCAGAAGGAATTTCTATTGCTTCTCAAAGGAATGCTACTGTTGAGGGGGAGCAAATAAATCAAAGAGAACACAGTGATCATCAGGAGCATACTAGCTATTCAGAGTCTACTCCATCTGGAACTGATCTTTCAGAGTCTACTGAGGAAAGATCAGTAACTAGCAGCAATATGGAATCTACTGATTCTATTGATCAAAGGGGAGTTATTAAAGGCAGAGAGAATTCTTCTACAAGAGATACCACTAACTTAGGGGGAGAATCTAGGAGAGGCAATCTACCACCTGTTAGAAAATGGACAAAGGATCATACTGAAGATCTGATTATTGGTGATCCAAATAGTGGTGTTCGAACTAGAAGATCAATTCAAAATGAATGCTTGTATAGTTGTTTTCTCTCAAAGAATGAACCTAAGAAGGTTGAAGAAGCCTTACAGGATCCTGATTGGGTAATTACAATGCAGGAGGAGTTAAATGAGTTTGAGAGAAACAAAGTCTGGAAACTGGTACCAAGACCTAAAGATAGATCTATTGTTGGTGCAAAATGGGTTTTCAGAAACAAGCTAGATGAATCTGGTATGATTGTAAGAAACAAAGCAAGACTGGTGGCCAAGGGTTATTCTCAGGAAGAAGGCATTGATTATGATGAGACATTTGCACCTGTAGCAAGATTGGAAGCAATCAGAATGTTTCTTGCATTTGCAGCTCATTCAAAATTCAAGGTATACCAGATGGATGTAAAGAGTGCTTTTCTAAATGGCAAACTTGATGAGGAAGTGTATGTGGAACAGCCACCTGGATTTGTTGATCCAAAATTTCTAAATCATGTCTACAAAGTTGACAAGGCACTCAATGGACTAAAGCAGGCACCAAGAGCATGGTATGAGACTTTGTCTAAATTTCTTCTTGAAAATGGCTTCACAAGAGGTACAATTGACAAAACTCTATTCTTTAGAAAGATAAAAGGTGAATTTCTTTTAGTTCAAGTTTATGTTGATGATATCATATTTGGCTCTACTAATGAAAAGTTGTGTGCTAAGTTTAGCAAGCTTATGCAGTCTAAGTATCAGATGAGCATGATGGGTGAATTAAATTATTTCTTAGGCTTGCAGGTCAAACAGACTGAGACTGGTATTTTCATTAATCAGTCAAAGTATATCAAAGATCTCTTAAGAAGGTTTGTCTTTCAAGACCGTGCAGTTGCAAAAACACCCATGGCAACAGCCACTAAACTAGACACTGATCCTAAGGGAAAGAGTGTGGATAATACTAGTTATAGAGGCATGATAGGCTCATTGTTATATCTAACTGCAAGTAGGCTAGATATAATGTTTTCTACCTATTTATGTGCTAGATTCCAAAGTGATCCTAAGGAATCTCATTTAATTGCTGTGAAGAGAATTTTTAGATATCTCAAAGGAACTCCAAATCTTGGTTTGTGGTATCCTAGAGAATCTGATTTCTTCCTAATTGGCTATTCAGACTCTGATTATGCAGGGTGTAAGATATATAGGAAAAGCACTACAGGTACATGTCAATTCTTGGGAAATAGATTGATTTCTTGGGCAAGCAAGAAACAACAATCTGTTTCAACCTCAACTGCAGAAGCTGAGTACATAGCAGCAGGCAATTGTTCTGCACAGCTCCTTTGGATAAGAAATCAGTTGATGGATTATGGTATGACACTTAGTAATATTCCTATGTTTTGTGATAATACTAGTGCTATCAAAATTGCAGAAAATCCAGTTCAACATTCAAGGACTAAGCACATTGATGTCAGGTATCATTTTATTAGAGAACATATTGAGAATGGTACTGTGGAACTTCATTTTGTTCCTACTGACAAACAGCTTGCAGATATTCTAACTAAACCACTTGATGAGACTACATTCAGTAGATTAGTAAGTGAGTTAGGAATGTTAAATTTCTAGATCTTTAACATCTGCAAAAGTAGCAAGGTATATTGTTTTTAGCTTATAGACTTGATATTCTTGTCAGGATCTATATTTGATTGTTAAATACTTTAGCTATAACACTTTGCCTTGATAAATTTCAGTATGATGGACTTGTTAATAATCATCAGGATTAGAATTGTTATCAGGATGCTGACGTCATCAGTATTGTGTCAGTATCAGGATTGTGAAAATTGTTTCAGATCCTGACGTTTACTTTGTGTAGTAATCTAATTCTGAGATGTGTTAAGTCTATGCAAGCAAGTTTTAATTCATTCATACTGATAGTTTATATTATCATTCAATTCAGTCAGTAAAATCAAAAGACAAGTAGATAATAAGAAATTGTATTTTCATTAATTGAAAGCATTACATACATGGAAATGAAATACAACATCTTTTTGTCTAACTTCTACTGATAATCCTATACTTGTCTAATGAAATGAATTCTGAGATACAGGACAAGGAGCATCTCAAGAAATCCATCAGGGGATTTGAACAGCCTTATTTGCTCTTGGATTCCTTGTCTGGGCGACTTGAATGAGAGTAGCTAACTTAAATGTATAGCATCCCCATCAAGATCAACCTCAGACTCTCGGCCAAATTCTTCATCCTCAAGTTTTGAGGAGGTTAGGGGAAGATTGTATCCAATAGATGGATGTTCTAGGAGAAACCTCTGGATATTATCTAAAACTACTCCATCCATGACTAGTTCGATGAGAAAAGTCGTCTCTTCAAAGAGATGATCAAGAACAGGATGTTCATCGACTGTGAAAAACCTAAAGAATGGGTTTGAGTGGCGTTTTGGTTTGAGAATCATTGTTGAGAAGAAAAGAAATTGAAAGGTTTATGGAGAATGGCATAAGGCGTCTGTTTCTTTTATAGAAAGACGTGAGAAGCTGAACAGTCACTTGGGACTATCAATGAAGTCAGACGTTAATTATCGCGTGTGACTGTATTTCTTGTATTTTCAAGAAATGTCGAATATATCTAAGAAATTGATTTTGTTCAGATTAATTGTTTATTTCTTTTTCAGATGAAAGAAAAAAAATGCCACGTGGAAAATCCATTTAAGTTTCTGGAATCAGGATGATATTAATCATAATTTCAAGTGTGACCATCAGGATTTGAGAATTATTATTTTTAAATCACATTGCATTTTGTGATTATTTTGATGGGAGGTCACAACAGGAAAAGGAAGCTGATCAGTATTGATTTTTATTTTGATAATACCCTGATTTATTTCATGAAAATCAATTTTGGATTTTATTTTCCAAAAATCGTGGGTAACCGCACTTTTCAGGGACTGACACCTGTCAATCTACGTGTCGACGTGGGATAGTGGTCTGAAAGATTTATGAAATATATTTGTTTTGAAACTTTAATCGTGTAATTGTTTTCTTTAATTTCACATTCTCTAAAGCAAAAACACTCTCGAGTTTTCAAAATCACTAATCCATTTTAAGAATTTTTCAAGTTCTTTTCAGATAAAAAATGGCAGCTCAAAGAAGATTATCTAAATCAGTAGCCTTCAAGTTTGGTGACTTTGATTTTATGACGAACAATCATGTAGCAGCTATCACCAACAAGGAAGGAGTGTCAACTGATTTTCACCCAATCATGAACTTTCTGGCGTATGGACCATTAAGTTATGCATTGACAGCATCTCCACAGATTAATCAAGCAGCTGTTTCACAAGCTTGGGAGAATGCTGAGGTAATTGATTCTACTCAGAGTCAATCAGGTAAGATTGTTCTACACTTAGGACAAGATTCTTTTGATATTACTGAATCTGTTGTTAATTCAGTACTTCACTTACCTGTTAGTTTGAATTATGAGAATGTACCATCTGATGATGATGTTAGAACTATGTTATCTGCATTAGGTTATAATGGACCTTTAGATAACATGAGCCAGTTAAGAAGATCTTGTCTTAGGAAAGAGTGGTCTTTCTTCTTTGATCAATTAGCTAAATGCTTTACAGGTAAATGTAGTTCTTTTGATCAAATTACTGCTGTTACTTCACATATTGCTTACAGTTTGCTTTATGACAGAGTAATTAACATTGGTCACATTATCTTAAATCAGATGAGTATTAAACTTGGGTTAAGAGATCAAAACAAGAAAATGGTTTATTATTATAGATTTATGCAAATATTTATTAACCATTTTATTCCTGATGTTGAAGCTAGATTTGGTAGAGAACATTGTGTTTCTTCTTATGTACAGCAAAAGAGAATTTTCTCTGACATTATAAAGAAGGACAATGAAAAGAATCTAGATGAAATACCTGCAATTCATTATCCACATCATGTTCAGGTAATTCTTAAGACTCATCTTCCTACTCTCTACAATTCTTCTTTCTTTTGTGGTGAAATGGCTCAGGAATCTCATTTGGAGGAGAACCCACCTGTGTCTTCCCAAGTAGCCCAAAACATTATAGTCTCTGAAACAATTCAAGAACCAAATTTTAATCCACAGCCTATTGTTTCAAAGAAACCAACCTCTGGTGTTTCTCAAAAGACATCAGTTGTAAGGAAGAGAAGATTTGTTGTGTCAAGTAGTAGTAGTAGTTCTAGTGAAGATGATGATAATATATCTCTTGCTGAAAGAGAAGAATTGAAGGCTGCAATTCGACTTTCTAAGCTAGGACAAAGAGATGAAGCACCTAGTCACGGCCAGGCTGCAGTCTCACAAAAGACTGTAGTACTTAAAAAGGGAAAATAGTTACTGGATACTGTCTCTCAAAAGACTGTGTCTATTGAAAAAGGATCTCATCCCAAGATCAATTTTGTGTCTACACCTCTTGAGTCTTCTCAGGATAAATCTTTTGCTCACTATACCAGGAGAACAAGGAGAAAGATTCAATTGTCACCTACACACACAGAGTCTAGTCCAACTAATATCATGCAGGTCTCTACAAATGAAGTTACAATCAAGTCAGCAAATGACTATAGAGATCTGGATATTGATTCTTCATGGGAAACTACATTATCATACAGACTGGCTATGGGACTTATTTCTCTAAAAGTGAAGTTGTCAAGGCCTGTTCTAGATTTTCTGGTTGAAAGAGTACCAAAACTTTTATTTCCAGATGAATATAGACTTTTACATCAAAGACTTGACTTAATGAAGATGTATTTCTATGTATCTATCAGAAGACAATTAGTCAAGAAATTTGGACTCTCGAAGCATGTTGCACTTCAATCACTTCATGCATATTTATTTGACAAGGATGTCATTATTGAAGATGCTTCAGCTCAAGGTGAACAACTGGAGGAAGTAGATAGTGGAATGCAGTCAACAGAAGATACTATTGCACCAGTGGTGAATAGTAGGAAAGATCAGATCACAATCACTGCAACACAAGAACCATCTAGTCAGAGGTTGGATGACTCAGGAGCTGTGATAGCTGATGTTGAAAGGTCTTCTGTGATGACTGAAATTGCAAGTGAGAAACCCTATGATATGGGAGGAATAACTTTGACTGATTTTCTTGAAGATCAGACAAACATTGTTCAGTCAGAGTCTATCTACCTTGAGGGTGAGTCTCAGCAAACATTACTTAAAGACGGTGATGTACTAACTATGGTGTCTAATGAAGTATTACTGAAGACATCAGAGTCTAGTAAAGAACCTGAAAGTGGTATACTGGAGCCTGTAGTCTCTGGAAGAAAAGAAGATGATTGTAAGGATTCAGAGATTATAGCAGCTAACTCCTTGGAGAAAACCTCAAGCCCCATGCCAAATGAGGAACCCTCTCTCCATGTGAGTTCAGGTATAAAAACTTCTTCTAAACTCTATTTTTCTGTAGGTCATGAGAGCACTTATCCAAATTTGAGTGATACACTTGAAAAGATGGATATTGATCCACAATCAGAAAGGCTGGCTCCTAACCAGGCAAAAGGAGAGGTAGAAAGAGTGTTGACTTTAGATAGTCAAAGTGAGAATGAGGGTATGGATGATCAACTCTATAGTGAGAGAGAGAAAATTAGGAAACCACCATCGTTTGATTTCTGGGATCAGGTTTTTCCTGAATCTTGGTATGATAATCTTGGTATGGATGCTGGTACTTATTCTTTTATCAAGATGTATGAGAAGAATGACTTAGCAAAGAACAACTCAAAGCCAGAAGTTAGAGCTCAGAAGCAAAAAGAAAGGCTTGCAGGAATTATAAACAGAAGAGGTGAAAGGCTAAGACAAACTTCTACACCACCAGTACTAGAAGATATTCCTAATGATCCTAGTATTCCTTTGTTTGTACTACCAATATCAGCCAGAATTGAGACATCAACAGTATCTGATCAATCTAAGGAGGAGTCAGGTTTTGTAGATGTTAGTACACAGAATACTGGTGAAGGACAAGATGATCATATTGCAGCTTCAGATCAGAAAGATGAAGATGTTTGTAACTCTAATCGAGTTTTATTACTTGAATATCATTCTACACAGGCAACTTCTTCTACAAGACTTGAATCTGAAGATATTCTAAACACTTCCAATATTGAAGTTAATTCTGAAGTTCTACAAGACATTCAGAAATCTCAAGTTGATATTTAAACAAGACTTCAAACACTTGAAGATAACCAGGTCACTATTATGGAAAATCAAGCAGTTCTGATGAATCTCATTTGTTCTGTTACTGAATCTCTTGGAATTAATGTTGCTGATGTCAAAAAGGGGGAGATAAAAATAGTTAAAAAGTAACAGACTGGGGGAGGAGATAAACAGACTGGGAGAAATAAAAGAAGAACTAAGGATGACAGAGGTGAATCTTATCAGGGAAGTGGTAAAGGAAAAGAAGCATCAGATAGTTAAATTCTTTCTTCTAAGTACTGGATACTATGTCTATATCTGAAAAAGGAGGTACTTAACTTCATGATTTTTGAATTCATAAATTCTATTCTGATTGTATTGTTATATGTTTTGACATCAACAACTCAGATTTATGCTTCAGATCTTAAAGCATAAATATGGGGAGATTGTTAGGAATAATTCATGAGTTGTGATGTTAAGAATAGAATTTTACTTATACTTCTTGTATATCCTGATTTATAAAGGATTTAGCACTTTGTATAGGAAATATGTGTTAGACAGTTATCTGTAAAGTTTAGTCAGGAATGAACAGTGCATCGAGTACTACATGTCAGGAACTGAGATTGAATCCTGATACGTCAAGTCAAATACTGATCAAGTACTGATGGGATAGTCAAATCCTGATGCAAGATGGAATCCTGATATCAGTCGTGTTACTGATGATGTCATTATGGATGCTACAGAAACTGGCAAGTGCTATAAAACAGGATCTTTGTTTGAGGAACAAGCAAGAAGATTTTATAAAGGAAAGAATTTTTTTATTGATGGAAACTATCAACTGGACGGCAGAACATTGTCATGTATAGATTATCTTTCTGTGATTAGTTGATAGGTAGCATTATAAATACTCTCTCTATGTCATTGTAAAAAGAGTACGTGAGTTCGAGTCACGAGTTTTTTATGCGTAGCTCTGTATAAGGTTTGTATTCGAAAGTTCGAAACAAACAGAGAGAAAGAGAGATTTGTATTGTCAGCAGCTGCTAAAGGTATTTGTACACCTTTGGTAGAGTTTGTATTTGATCTTATTAATACAAACAGAGTTTGATTCATTCGTTTATTCTTGTTCATATAACCAAGCAAAAATCAGACACGATTATATAACTTGTATTCAACCCCCCCTTCTACAAGTTATTCGAGTTAACAATTGGTATCAGAGCAGGTTGATTTCGAATAATCATAAAGATCTGCAATCATGTTTTGTTACAAGGATGGGAATACTAAGATTCCTATGCTCAAGAGAAACGAATATACTCTATGGGAAGTAAAGATGTTACATCATCTGGAAGCAACAGATCCTGATTATCTTGACAGAATTAGAGATGGACCTTTTATCCCAACGAAGGTTGTTGGACAAGCAACTTTTGATGGTGAGGTTGTTCCAGAACATACAGCAGAGAAGCCAAAATCTGAGTGGCCAGATAAGGACAAGGAGAATGTTCTTAAAGATGCTAAAGTGAGAAACATATTATTCAACAGTCTTGATTCTGTTCTCACTAACTATGTTCTCTCTTGTAAAACTGCTAAGGATATATGGGACAATATTAAGGTTCACTGTGAAGGAACTAAGCCTGTCAGGAAGAATATGAGGACACTACTTATACAACAGTATGAGTACTTTGAATCCAAGTCTGGTGAGTCACTTACTGATACATTTGATAGGTTTACAAAACTCATCAATGAGATGGCCATGCATGGTAAATATTATGACTTGGAGGATATGAATACAAAGTTCATGAAAGCTTTGCCTGATTTCTACAATGAGAAGATATCTGCAATTGAGGAAGCTAATGATCTGGATGAGATATCATTAGAGGCAGTGTATGGAAAACTGAGAGCTTATGAACTTGACAAGCAACAGAAGAAGAGCAGGAGTGAAGGAAAGATGAAGACTGTTGCACTTACTGCTCAATCTGAATTAAAGAAGCTTCCAGAAGAACAGCATGATGAGCCTGCTGTAAAGAACTCAAGGAAGAAGAAAAGCAAAGAAAGTTCTGAGTCAGAGACTACTGATATGGACTCTGACATCAATGATTCTGAATCTGAGATGCAGGAACTCTTTGCTATATTTACTAAAGCTTTCAAGAAAGGAAGATTCAACAGGAAAAGATTTAGAAAATGACCTTTTCAAAAGAAGGAGGAGAAGAAGAGTGACAAAGGCAAAAGTACAATTGTCAAGCTTGATAAGGCCAAGATCAAGTGCTTTAACTGCAGCGAGCTTGGACACTTTGCTAGTGAGTGTAAAAAGCCTAGGAATTCAGGAAAGGGTAATGCACTTATGGTCACACAGAAGGATTGGGCTGATTCCAGTGATTCTGAAGATGAATTGGATTATGACAACATTGCACTGATGGCAAATGTTTCAGACAAACCTGGATCTCCAAAGAAAACTTCTCCATCCTCTGTTAAGGTATCACTTCACTCTCTTGATTCATTTGATAGCTTAAATTCTGATGAAATTAGATCTATCCATGCTGAGTTTAAGAATCTTATGACTAATTTTAGAATTCTTACTTGTGAAAGAGATGAACTTAAGGTTAAGAATGATAAATTAGTTGATAGAAATAATTTTCTTGAATCTGAGTTAATTCAAATGGAAGAATACAAGTTAAGTTCTGATAAAGCTAAGCATGATTACAGTGTTATTCTTGAGGCTTATGACTATGTCAGAAAAGAACCAGAGGAAGAGAGAGATGTGATTAAGACCATTAACATTTCTGGTAAAAAGACACAAGAAATCATTGAAAATGGAATTCGTGGCAAGGTTAATGGTTTAGGTTTTGATAAGGCTAGACAAGAAGAAAAAGTAGCTATTGTCAATAATGATAGTAAAATAGAAGCTAGCACATCTAAATCAGAAGGTAAGAAAATTGTTTCTGAACCTATTCATGTTAAATTTGTTGATTCAAAAGGTATCCCTGTTGTACACAAAAGGATTAACAATAGTAATTCAGATGAGAAAGTGTTAGAGAAACCTAAGAATGTAAACATAGGGTTTCTATCTAAGTCTCAGTTGAAACAGAGATTAGATGGTCTTTCAGAGTCTAGCAAGATCAAGAGAAATAGGAATGGAAAAGAAGGTATTAACAAAGAGAATAATTACAAGAATGTACCTGATGCACCTAGGAAAAAATGCTATAAGTGTGGAAATCATAATCATTTGGCCCTAGACTGCAATCAAAAACCTTCTTGGAAAACTGAATCCAGATTCCCCAAGACTCAGAAAATTCAATACCAACCACAAAAAGCTTGTTATCATTGTGGTAGTTTACTTCATTCCATTTACATGTGTAGAGAATATCATGAACTGTATTATGACTATTATTCTCTGAAATATGAAACTCCTAGTCATAAACAGTTTGTGAAATCAGAGTCTAAGGTTGACTCTGCAACAGGTAAAGTAAAGGCAAAATCTTCAAAGCCTGTTGTTTCTAAATCTAGTAAGAAAGGATCCAATCAAAGTTGGGTCCTAAAAAATTCTAACTAGTTACTTTTTGTTTGCAGGGCACAGGAAAGAAGCATTCAATTATCTTGGACAGCGGATGCTCTGGACATATGACTGGAAAGAAGTCCCTGCTTACAAAGTTTGAGAGGAAATCTGGCCCAGAAATATCTTTTGGAGATGGCAACAAAGGAGAAACTCTGGGATATGGCTCAATTGTTTTGGGGAATGTCATCATAGAAAATGTAGCACTGGTTGAAGGCTTGAAACATACTCTTTTAAGCATAAGTCAACTGGGTGATAAAGGTTACAAATCAATCTTTGACAGAGAAGGATGCAAAATCTTGAATATGCAGAATGAAGACATTGTTCTAACTGGTCAAAGACATGGTAACATATATGAAGCCAGCTTAAGTGATACATCTAAAGGAATTGTTAGATGTCTCTACAACAAAGCAACAAGTAATGAAAGCTGGAATTGGCGCAAGAAACTCGCACATCTCAATTTCAAGAAGCTTAATCAACTTGTTAAGCACAATCTGGTGAGAGGCCTACCTCAGGCAAATTATGTGCAAGATGGACTTTGTGATGCATGTCAGCTTGGAAAGCAAAGAAGAACCACTTTCAAGAGCAAGACTGAAAATTCAATTACTGAACCATTTCACATGCTACATCTTGATCTGTTTGGTCCAGTAAACATTATGTCTATCAGCAAGAAAAGATATGCTCTAGTGATAGTGGATAATTTCACAAGGTTCACATGGGTGTTCTTTCTACACAAGAAGGATGAAGCTCCTCAGCAAATCATTGAACTTGTCAAGAATATTCAGAATAACTCTGAGTAAAAAGTCAAAGTACTTAGGAGTGACAATGGTACATAATTCAAGAATTCTACAATGGAGGACTTTTGTGCAGACAATGGAATCACTCAACAGTTTTCTGCACCTGGTACACCTCATCAGTATGGTGTAGTGGAAAAAAAGAACATGACTCTCATAAAGGCAGCAAGAACCATGCTTGCAGATGCAAAACTTCCAACCTATTTTTGGACAGAAGCTATTAACACTGCATGTTTCACTCAAAACTGTACCTTGGTAAATAGTCATGGAAAAACTCCCTATGAGATGATCAAAGGAAAGAAACCAAGTGTGAAATACTTTCACATCTTTGGATGTAAATGCTATGTCCTAAAAGTTCATCCAGAACAACTTGGAAAATTTGAAGCCAAATCGGATGAAGCAATCTTTCTAGGATATTCAGCATCTAAGGCCTTCAAAGTTTATAATCTCAGAACTCACATTGTTATGGAATCAATTCATGTTGCATTTGATGATAAAAAATTTGGAATTCTGCAAACTGATGAGAGCCATGACAAATTGGAATTTGAAAATCTGAAGAATTCTGAGATACTCTCCAGTGATGATGAAGGTTCTCCAGAAGGAATTTCTATTGCTTCTCAAAGGAATGCTACTGTTGAGGGGGAGCAAATAAATCAAAGAGAACACAGTGATCATCAGGAGCATACTAGCTATTCAGAGTCTACTCCATCTGGAACTGATCTTTCAGAGTCTACTGAGGAAAGATCAGTAACTAGCAACAATATGGAATCTACTGATTCTATTGATCAAAGGGGAGTTATTGAAGGCAGAGAGAATTCTTCTACAAGAGATACCACTAACTTAGGGGGAGAATCTAGCAGAGGCAATCTACCACCTGTTAGAAAATGGACAAAGGATCATACTGAAGATCTGATTATTGGTGATCCAAATAGTGGTGTTCGAACTAGAAGATCAATTCAAAATGAATGCTTGTATAGTTGTTTTCTCTCAAAGAATGAACCTAAGAAGGTTGAAGAAGCCTTACAGGATCCTGATTGGGTAATTACAATGCAGGAGGAGTTAAATGAGTTTGAGAGAAACAAAGTCTGGAAACTGGTACCAAGACCTAAAGATAGATCTATTGTTGGTGCAAAATGGGTTTTCAGAAACAAGCTAGATGAATCTGGTATGATTGTAAGAAACAAAGCAAGACTGGTGGCCAAGGGTTATTCTCAGGAAGAAGGCATTGATTATGATGAGACCTTTGCACCTGTAGCAAGATTGGAAGCAATCAGAATGTTTCTTGCATTTGCAGCTCATTCAAAATTAAAGGTATACCAGATGGATGTAAAGAGTGCTTTTCTAAATGGCAAACTTGATGAGGAAGTGTATGTGGAACAGCCACCTGGATTTGTTGATCCAAAATTTCCAAATCATGTCTACAAAGTTGACAAGGCACTCAATGGACTAAAGCAGGCACCAAGAGCATGGTATGAGACTTTGTCTAAATTTCTTCTTGAAAATGGCTTCACAAGAGGTACAATTGACAAAACTCTATTCTTTAGAAAGATAAAAGGTGAATTGCTTTTAGTTCAAGTTTATGTTGATGATATCATATTTGGCTCTACTAATGAAAAGTTGTGTGCTAATTTTAGCAAGCTTATGCAGTCTAAGTATCAGATGAGCATGATGGGTGAATTAAATTATTTCTTAGGCTTGCAGGTCAAACAGACTGAGACTGGTATTTTCATTAATCAGTCAAAGTATATCAAAGATCTCTTAAGAAGGTTTGACTTTCAAGACCGTGCAGTTGCAAAAACACCCATGGCAACAGCCACTAAACTAGACACTGATCCTAAGGGAAAGAGTGTGGATAATACTAGTTATAGAGGCATGATAGGCTCATTGTTATATCTAACTGCAAGTAGGCTAGATATAATGTTTTCTACCTGTTTATGTGCTAGATTCCAAAGTGATCCTAAGGAATCTCATTTAATTGCTGTGAAGAGAATTTTTAGATATCTCAAAGGAACTCCAAATCTTGGTTTGTGGTATCCTAGAGAATCTGATTTCTTCCTAATTGGCTATTCAGACTCTGATTATGCAGGGTGTAAGATATATAGGAAAAGCACTACAGGTACATGTCAATTCTTGGGAAATAGATTGATTTCTTGGGCAAGCAAGAAACAACAATCTGTTTCAACCTCAACTGCAGAAGCTGAGTACATAGCAGCAGGCAATTGTTGTGCACAGCTCCTTTGGATAAGAAATCAGTTGATGGATTATGGTATGACACTTAGTAATATTCCTATGTTTTGTGATAATACTAGTGCTATCAAAATTGCAGAAAATCCAGTTCAACATTCAAGGACTAAGCACATTGATGTCAGGTATCATTTTATTAGAGAACATATTGAGAATGGTACTGTGGAACTTTATTTTGTTCCTACTGACAAACAGCTTGCAGATATTCTAACTAAACCACTTGATGAGACTACATTCAGTAGATTAGTAAGTGAGTTAGGAATGTTAAATTTCTAGATCTTTAACATCTGCAAAAGTAGCAAGGTATATTATTTTTAGCTTATAGACTTGATATTCTTGTCAGGATCTATATTTGATTGTTAAATACTTTAGCTATAACACTTTGCCTTGATAAATTTCAGTATGATGGACTTGTTAATAATCATCAGGATTAGAATTGTTATCAGGATGCTGACGTCATCAGTATTTTGTCAGTATCAGGATTATGAAAATTGTTTCAGATCCTGACGTTTACTTTGTGTAGTAATCTAATTCTGAGATGTGTTAAGTCTATGCAAGCAAGTTTTAATTCATTCATACTGATAGTTTATATTATCATTCAATTCAGTCAGTAAAATCAAAAGACAAGTAGATAATAAGAAATTTTATTTTCATTAATTGAAAGCATTACATACATGGAAATGAAATACAACATCTTTTTGTCTAACTTCTACTGATAATCCTATACTTGTCTAATGAAATGAATTCTGAGATACAGGACAAGGAGCATCTCAAGAAATCCATCAGGGGATTTGAACAGCCTTATTTGCTCTTGGATTCCTTGTCTGGGCGACTTGAATGAGAGTAGCTAACTTAAATGTATAGCATCCCCATTAAGATCAACCTCAGACTCTCGGCCAAATTCTTCATCCTCAAGTTTTGAGGAGGTTAGGGGAAGATTGTATCCAATAGATGGATGTTCTAGGAGAAACCTCTGGATATTATCTAAAACTACTCCATCCATGACTAGTTCGATGAGAAAAGTCGTCTCTTCAAAGAGATGATCAAGAACAGGATGTTCATCGACTGTGAAAAACCTAAAGAATGGGTTTGAGTGGCGTTTTGGTTTGAGAATCATTGTTGAGAAGAAAAGAAATTGAAAGGTTTATGGAGAATGGCATAAGGCGTCTGTTTCTTTTATAGAAAGACGTGAGAAGCTGAACAGTCACTTGGGACTATCAATGAAGTCAGACGTTAATTATCGCGTGTGACTGTATTTCTTGTATTTTCAAGAAATGTTGAATATATCTAAGAAATTGATTTTGTTCAGATTAATTGTTTATTTCTTTTTCAGATGAAAGAAAAAAAAATGCCACGTGGAAACTCCATTTAAGTTTCTGGAATCAGGATGATATTAATCAGAATTTCAAGTGTGACCATCAGGATTTGAGAATTATTATTTTTAAATCACATTGCATTTTGTGATTATTTTGATGGGAGGTCACAACAGGAAAAGGAAGCTGATCAGTATTGATTTTTATTTTGATAATACCCTGATTTATTTCATGAAAATCAATTTTGGATTTTATTTTCCAAAAATCGTGGGTAACCGCACTTTTCAGGGACTGACACCTGTCAATCTACGTGTCGACGTGGGATAGTGGTCTGAAAGATTTATGAAATATATTTGTTTTGAAACTCTAATCGTGTAATTGTTTTCTTTAATTTCACATTCTCTAAAGCAAAAACACTCTCGAGTTTTCAAAATCACTAATCCATTTTAAGAATTTTTCAAGTTCTTTTCAGATAAAAAATGGCAGCTCAAAGAAGATTACCTAAATCAGTAGCCTTCAAGTTTGGTGACTTTGATTTTATGATGAACAATCATGTAGCAGCTATCACCAACAAGGAAGGAGTGTCAACTGATTTTCACCCAATCATGAACTTTCTGGCGTATGGACCATTAAGTTATGCATTGACAGCATCTCCACAGATTAATCAAGCAGCTGTTTCACAAGCTTGGGAGAATGCTGAGGTAATTGATTCTACTCAGAGTCAATCAGGTAAGATTGTTCTACACTTAGGACAAGATTCTTTTGATATTACTGAATCTGTTGTTAATTCAGTACTTCACTTACCTGTTAGTTTGAATTATAAGAATGTACCATCTGATGATGATGTTAGAACTATGTTATCTGCATTAGGTTATAATGGACCTTTAGATAACATGAGCCAGTTAAGAAGATCTTGTCTTAGGAAATAGTGGTCTTTCTTCTTTGATCAATTAGCTAAATGCTTTACAGGTAAATGTAGTTCTTTTGATCAAATTACTGCTGTTACTTCACATATTGCTTACAGTTTGCTTTATGACAGAGTAATTAACATTGGTCACATTATCTTAAATCAGATGAGTATTAAACTTGGGTTAAGAGATCAAAACAAGAAAATGGTTTATTATTATAGATTTATGCAAATATTTATTAACCATTTTATTCCTGATGTTGAAGCTAGATTTGGTAGAGAACATTGTGTTTCTTCTTATGTACAGCAAAAGAGAATTTTCTCTGACATTATAAAGAAGGACAATGAAAAGAATCTAGATGAAATACCTGCAATTCATTATCCACGTCATGTTCAGGTAATTCTTAAGACTCATCTTCCTACTCTCTACAATTCTTCTTTCTTTTGTGGTGAAATGGCTCAGGAATCTCATTTGGAGGAGAACCCACCTGTGTCTACCCAAGTAGCCCAAAACATTATAGTCTCTGAAACAATTCAAGAACCAAATTTTAATCCACAGCCTATTGTTTCAAAGAAACCAACCTCTGGTGTTTCTCAAAAGACATCAGTTGTAAGGAAGAGAAGATTTGTTGTGTCAAGTAGTAGTAGTAGTTCTAGTGAAGATGATGATAATATATCTCTTGCTGAAAGAGAAGAATTGAAGGCTGCAATTCGACTTTCTAAGCTAGGACAAAGAGATGAAGCACCTAGTCACGGCCAGGCTGCAGTCTCACAAAAGACTGTAGTACTTAAAAAGGGAAAATAGTTACTGGATACTGTCTCTCAAAAGACTGTGTCTATTGAAAAAGGATCTCATCCCAAGATCAATTTTGTGTCTACACCTCTTGAGTCTTCTCAGGATAAATCTTTTGCTCACTATACCAGGAGAACAAGGAGAAAGATTCAATTGTCACCTACACACACAGAGTCTAGTCCAACTAATATCATGCAGGTCTCTACAAATGAAGTTACAATCAAGTCAGCAAATGACTATAGAGATCTGGATATTGATTCTTCATGGGAAACTACATTATCATACAGACTGGCTATGGGACTTATTTCTCTAAAAGTGAAGTTGTCAAGGCCTGTTCTAGATTTTCTGGTTGAAAGAGTACCAAAACTTTTATTTCCAGATGAATATAGACTTTTACATCAAAGACTTGACTTAATGAAGATGTATTTCTATGTATCTATCAGAAGACAATTAGTCAAGAAATTTGGACTCTCGAAGCATGTTGCACTTCAATCACTTCATGCATATTTATTTGACAAGGATGTCATTATTGAAGATGCTTCAGGTCAAGGTGAACAACTGGAGGAAGTAGATAGTGGAATGCAGTCAACAGAAGATACTATTGCACCAGTGGTGAATAGTAGGAAAGATCAGATCACAATCACTGCAACACAAGAACCATCTAGTCAGAGGTTGGATGACTCAGGAGCTGTGATAGCTGATGTTGAAAGGTCTTCTGTGATGACTGAAATTGAAAGTGAGAAACCCTATGATATGGGAGGAATAACTTTGACTGATTTTCTTGAAGATCAGACAAACATTGTTCAGTTAGAGTCTATCTACCTTGAGGGTGAGTCTCAGCAAACATTACTTAAAGACGGTGATGTACTAACTATGGTGTCTAATGAAGTATTACTGAAGACATCAGAGTCTAGTAAAGAACCTGAAAGTGGTATACTGGAGCCTGTAGTCTCTGGAAGAAAAGAAGATGATTGTAAGGATTCAGAGATTATAGCAGCTAACTCCTTAGAGAAAACCTCAAGCCCCATGCCAAATGAGGAACCCTCTCTCCATGTGAGTTCAGGTATAAAAACTTCTTCTAAACTCTATTTTTCTGTAGGTCATGAGAGCACTTATCCAAATTTGAGTGATACACTTGAAAAGATGGATATTGATCCACAATCAGAAAGGCTGGCTCCTAACCAGGCAAAAGGAGAGGTAGAAAGAGTGTTGACTTTAGATAGTCAAAGTGAGAATGAGGGTATGGATGATCAACTCTATAGTGAGAGAGAGAAAATTAGGAAACCACCATCGTTTGATTTCTGGGATCAGGTTTTTCCTGAATCTTGGTATGATAATCTTGGTATGGATGCTGGTACTTATTCTTTTATCAAGATGTATGAGAAGAATGACTTAGCAAAGCACAACTCAAAGCCAGAAGTTAGAGCTCAGAAGCAAAAAGAAAGGCTTGCAGGAATTATAAACAGAAGAGGTGAAAGGCTAAGACAAACTTCTACACCACCAGTACTAGAAGATATTCCTAATGATCCTAGTATTCCTTTGTTTGTACTACCAATATCAGCCAGAATTGAGACATCAACAGTATCTGATCAATCTAAGGAGGAGTCAGGTTTTGTAGATGTTAGTACACAGAATACTGGTGAAGGACAAGATGATCATATTGCAGCTTCAGATCAGAAAGATGAAGATGTTTGTAACTCTAATCGAGTTTTATTACTTGAATATCATTCTACACAGGCAACTTCTTCTACAAGACTTGAATCTGAAGATATTCCAAACACTTCCAATATTGAAGTTAATTCTGAAGTTCTACAAGACATTCAGAAATCTCAAGTTGATATTTAAACAAGACTTCAAACACTTGAAGATAACCAAGTCACTATTATGGAAAATCAAGCAGTTCTGATGAATCTCATTTGTTCTGTTACTGAATCTCTTGGAATTAATGTTGCTGATGTCAAAAAGGGGGAGATAAAAATAGTTAAAAAGCAACAGACTGGGGGAGGAGATAAACAGACTGGGAGAAATAAAAGAAGAACTAAGGATGACAGAGGTGAATCTTATCAGGGAAGTGGTAAAGGAAAAGAAGCATCAGATAGTTGAATTCTTTCTTCTAAGGACTGGATACTATGTCTATATCTGAAAAAGGAGGTACTTAACTTCATGATTTTTGAATTCATAAATTCTATTCTGATTGTATTGTTATATGTTTTGACATCAACAACTCAGATTTATGCTTCAGATCTTAAAGCATAAATAGGGGGAGATTGTTAGGAATAATTCATGAGTTGTGATGTTAAGAATAGAATTTTACTTATACTTCTTGTATATCCTGATTTATAAAGGATTTAGCACTTTGTATAGGAAATATGTGTTAGACAGTTATCTGTAAAGTTTAGTCAGGAATGAACAGTGCATCGAGTACTACATGTCAGGAACTGAGATTGAATCCTGATACGTCAAGTCAAATACTGATCAAGTACTGATGGGATAGTCAAATCCTGATGCAAGATGGAATCCTGATATCAGTCGTGTTACTGATGATGTCATTATGGATGCTACAGAAACTGGCAAGTGCTATAAAACAGGATCTTTGTTTGAGGAACAAGCAAGAAGATTTTATAAAGGAAAGAATTTTTTTATTGATGGAAACTATCAATTGGACGGCAGAACATTGTCATGTATAGATTATCTTTATGTGATTAGTTGATAGGTAGCATTATAAATACTCTCTCTATGTCATTGTAAAAAGAGTACGTGAGTTCGAGTCACGAGTTTTTTATGCGTAGCTCTGTATAAGGTTTGTATTCGAAAGTTCGAAACAAACAGAGAGAAAGAGAGATTTGTATTGTCAGCAGCTGCTAAAGGTATTTGTACACCTTTGGTAGAGTTTGTATTTGATCTTATTAATACAAACAGAGTTTGATTCATTCATTTATTCTTGTTCATATAACCAAACAAAAATCAGACACGATTATATAACTTGTATTTAACCCCCCCTTCTACAAGTTATTCGAGTTAACAGAGCAGAAAATAAAGAACACAGAGACTTTTAGACAGGTTCGACCCCTAACCCCTATGGTCTACGTCCTGGTCCCTTACCAACCCGGTAAGAGAATATATTATTGATCAACGAAATAAACCAATTACAAAATACAATAATATATATCCCTTAATCCCAGCTGCTAATAAATGGCTTGCTGAACACCTGTTTCTGAACCTGCTCTCTAAGCTATACTTCCCAAGTATACTTCTCTAGCAACGTTCACCAAACCCTAGTTCCCTAGCCAATTTGTCCGACAACTAAACCTTACAAATCGAACAATACAATCAATAATGGATACCACTCAAACTATGAACTCTCTAAGATATAGCACGTATGTAATATATTAAGAGCTCGAGAGAATAAAAGGATATAGCAATGAAAAACCGAGTTGTTTGAAATCTTGTGTGCTTGAAAGTTTTCTCTGAATTGTTGGAAGCGAATGAACACAAGAACAAGTTTATAAAGCTTCACACCAACGTTCAGAAAATCAATCAACAAATTATTCGAACTATTAGAATCAATTTCCAACGTTCAATTGGTTATAGAGATTTTACAAACGTTCTTGTGAACGTTAGACAGAAGGTTTGAAATAGATGAAACGATTAAAAGCTTAACCCTTCTGATTTGTATAGATATAAAAACGCGTATAGGAGATTTGAAAGAAAGAAATCTTTTAAATAAGGAAACTCCCATAAGTTTTATAAAATGATTTAAAGAAAGATATTTGAAAAGATTTGAGCTCTAGAATATATTGTATACGTATTATATAATAAAGATTCCTTACAATATATTTCCTGAAATAAATCCATGAGAATCAATCTTGATCTTTATCTTCAGGATTTCTGGCAGTTGCAAATGGCTTGCTGTTTGTGAACTGTCTGTGTACAACTGGCTTGCCAGACTATCTCTGTTGTAGCACCAAATGGCTTGCTGTTTGTATATTCTGTGTAAACAATCAGTAGGCTAACATACCCTGCAAAACCATGTTAGTACAATACCAAACATAACACGATGTTTTATATCAAACTACAAGCAATCAGCTTGCTGAATGTGATCATCAAAACCATAGGAGTATCATTTTCACGATAATTTGTTGTGTTCTCTAATTTCGTGTTTGTTATCGTGTTTGATTAACGTTACTTTATAGTGGATGCGATCCTAGCAAAGTATAGAATTCAAGCTCTTGAATGCAGCGTAATGGACCTGGCCTTGTGTAGCCTAGACTCGATCCACCCTCCAATCTGGTCGGTTCGGTAGGATTTTTAGATAAAATGGCAATCAAATTATATAATTTATATTTTAAAAATTGTAATTTTAATCATAATCGAATAAGCGATTTTGATTTCAAAAATCTCGACTCAATTTTAATTGTGTGATATCGATTATAAAAAATAAATGGGAAAAATTAAATTTATAAAATACTTAATTGAAAGTGATTCTACCATCCATTTGTTCTAATATAGAATTATCTTCAATTAAAACTTATATTACAAATTAGTTAAAAAATGAGAGTTCAATTAATACATGAGTGTATAAGATTATTTAAGGTCATGTTTGTAAGTTAGCATTTTGGAGGTTACTAAATTAGAGGTTTGACCAAATTATTTCTATAATATTGATGTTTGATAGTTATCAGACTAAAATAGCGGTTTGAAGCCAATTTGCTAATTTTCAAAAAGATTACTAGAGAAATTTTTTGAATTAGAGGTTTGTTATGTGTTTAGTTAGAATTATAAACTGATCAAAACACTATTTATCAAAAAATGATCCGCTAATCAAAAACAATTAATTAAATCTGCTAATCAAAACAGTTAATTCAATCCACTACCATAAATAGCCAATTGTTAAGAGCATCTTCAATGGAAGAGACTTAAATCACCTAACATGAATAAGAATTATAAAGAATTAAGAATGTGCAAAATGTTGGATATTTTAGTGTAATTGGATTGACTAGTTGATCAATGTAATTGTAATGTTATATCGAACAAGTCGGGAGAGTGCGGAGTGCATGCTCTGTTCGAGTTCGTTATGATTTCAGAATTATTGCTTATGAGACATGTCTATTGGCATCAAACACATCTTTTAGAATGAAATGTGTCTATTGGGAAAAGACACATCTTGAGATGTGTCTATTAGCATTGGACATGACTGTTGGAAATGAGATGTGTCTTTTGGCAAAAGACACATCTTGAGATGTGTCTATTGGCAAAAGACACATCTGTTGACATCTATAAATAGGTGTGGCATTGATCACTTTCAATATAGGTTCATTTGAAATTCACAACAAAACACATTCTCTCTTCTTGAAGAATTTCTGACTTTATCCGATTGAATTATTTGGGTGAATCACAAATAACTTCAATCTGAAAGTGTTCACACGATTTCAGAAAAATCCAAGTAATTACCCATATTCCCCAACAAAGATTGAAGTTATCTATTTTCTGAAGATGGCGAACGCAGAATCTGCAAAAGATATGACAAGCAAGTTTGCAAAGTTGGACAAGTTTGATGGTCAGGATTTTAGAAGATGGCAGAAGAAGATGCATTTTCTGTTGACCACGTTGAAGGTTGTGTATGTTCTAAGTACCCCCATGCCAAAAGTGATCGAAAATGAAACCGCTGAACAGACTAGGAAGCGGTGCAAGTGGGAAAACGATGACTACATCTGCCGGGGCCACATCTTAAACGGTTTGTCTGATTCCCTCTTTGATATATACCAAAATGTTGAGTCAGCGAAAGAATTGTGGGATTCTCTTGAATCCAAGTACATGGCAGAAGACGATTCTAGTAAGAAGTTTCTGGTCAGTAATTTTATGAATTACAAAATGGTCGATTCTAGACCGGTGATGGAATAATACAATGAATTGTTAAGGATTCTGGGACAGTTTGCCCAACACAATCTGAAGATGGATGAATCAATCTCAGTTTCTGGTGTTATAGACAAACTACCACCATCATGGAAGGATTTTAAACACTCCTTGAAACATAATAAAGATGATATGACTCTGGTTCAACTTGGAAGTCACTCCAGAATTGAAGAGGCTTTGAGGACTCAAGAAATTGAGAATAATCCTAAGGGAAAGAACCAAGTCGGTAACTCTTCCAAGAATTCTAAGAATGGCAAGGGTGATAAACGAAAGTTTAAAGGAAACAACAACAATTCTTCCAACAAAAGGCCTAAGATGGCATGTTGGAAGTGTGGCAAACCTGGACATTTCAAGAAGGATTGTCGGGTTGGTAAAGGCAAGCAAGAAATGCAAAATGCTGGTCCAAGTGGATCCAAGGATCCAGAAAAGCAACAAGGTCAGATTTTAATGCAAAATTGTAATTCTGGTCAGAATTATGTATCACTAATATCTGAGGCATTTTACGTGCAGGATGACAATGTTGCTTGGTGGATTGATTCAGGAGCAACGAGTCATGTATGCAAAATCTTCGTTGGTTCATAGACTTTCAACCAATCGAAGATGGATCTATCTTAAAGATGGGAAATGTTGCAACTGAACCGATCAAAGGACTAGGAAATGTTAAGATAGTTTTTACTTCTGGCATATGTATATTGTTAAATAAAGTGTTGTATGTTCCTGGGATTCGGAAGAATCTCTTGTCTGGTGTTGTATTGAACAATTGTGGATATAAACAAGTTTATGAAAGTGACAAGTATATTTTGTCAAAACATGGCTCTTTTGTTGGCTTTGGCTACTTGTGTAATGGTATGTTTATGTTGAATGTAAATACTCCATTTATTGATGAATCTGCTTGCATGGCTTCTACTAGTACTAGCAATAATTTGAATAAACCATAATTATGGCATGCTAGACTAGGACATGTACATTACAAAAGAATAAAGGATATGTCAAAAATGAGTCTCATACCTGCTATTGATTTAGGGGGTGGTATTCAATACCAACTTTTAATGACTTTTAAGGATTTTAAAAGTCATGTGGTATTCAATTCTAACTTTTAAAGAGTATTTAAAAGTATGGTGTTATTGAATTAAGACTTTTACCAACTTTTAAAAAGTCATTAAAAGTAAGGTGTTATTCAATTTAAACTTTTAACAACTCTTTAAAAGTAGACTGTTATTCAAAAAGTCATGAATTTGCAATGACAATTACATTTAATGACTTTTTATGACTTTTAACTTAAAATATAACTAGAGATCTAATGTGAAAAGTCATGAGGTTTGAGGTAAGATTTCACATGACTTCTATATTATTATTTTATTTTCTTCAATTTCATTTATATTAGAATTTTGTCACTTCTCTTTCCCAAATAGAATATCTTCTCTCTTAAATTATGAACGATGGTTATTATCCCTTTGATTTTTTTTTTTGTCAAATATTATCTCTTTGATTTGACTGATTTACTTTTTAACTTGAAAGTTTTTAGCTTCTAGTATCTTTTTAGTTTTGATTTAAGTTTAATTTTTATGTATTTATTGTGAATGTTAAGATTGTTAATGTTCATATTTACACATATTCATTTGCAAAAAAAATAAATTATTGAGTCCTTTTTTACTTATCTTTATTTTTATTTTAAATTTAATTAAACTATATATTGTTGTTGGACGATAAAATTATACTTTTTACTTGATTTTATACCATTTGGATATTTGACAAGTCTAACCAAAGGGATCCCCTTTGGTTGGATTTCTATTTGTATTAATTATTAATTATATAATTTTCTTTTCGTTTAGATTTTGTTGTAAAAAAGTTTACTTTACTTAAAAATTCTATTTTCTGAGTTTTAATGTCATCTTTTCTCTTACGTGGACTTCAAGTTCAAGATCTTTAGATGTTTTTTTTCCGACATTAAAGTCTTATTGTCTAAATTTTCGGAAATACATTGCATATCCTTCGGTTAAATGATAAACCTTTGAAGTTCTTTTCCTCACTTACTATGCCTCTAGCACTTTCAGCCTTTTGCCTATGATAACCGCTACAGTTGGAGTATACAGTGCTCGTTACTGTGACCTACATACATATATATCCAAGATTAAAAATTAAAAACCAATAATTTAATAATAGTTTATATTACAATTGTATATATATATATATATATATAATTTATTGGTGAAATATCAATAATTTGATCTTCTTGTTATATAATTTTTAATATAAACTTATTATTTATTACATTTTTTATATGTTACGTATTTATAATTTTATATTCATATTAATATAAGTTATCGATCAAAAGTCATTAAATGTAAGTAAAACTCCTCAAAGGTCAATATAAAAAAGTCTGTAAAAGTTATCGATCAAAAGTCATTAAATGTAAGTAAAACTCCTCAAAAGTCAATATAAAAGAGTCTGTAAAAGTAATGATGAAATATACAAATTCCTTAAAAGTTATTAAAAGTTTATCAAATTAACAAAAGTCATTAACTTTTTAGAAGTCAATAAAAGTCATTTAAAGTTATAATACAATACCACCCCCTTAGACAATGAAAAATGCAAAACATGCATGTTAACAAAGATAACAAGAAAGCTCTTTAAGGATGTTAATAGGGTGTCTGATGTTTTAGAACTAATACATAGTGATTTGTATGATTTCCACTCTACACCATCATTAGGAAATAAAAAGTATGTAGTTACTTTTATTGATGATGCTACTAGATATTGCTATGTATATTTATTGAATGCTAAGGATGAAGCTCTTGACTTCTTTAAAATTTATAAAGAAGAAGTAGAGCTACATCAGAGTACCATGATTAAAAATCTACGTACTGATAGAGGAGGTGAGTATTATGATCCGATTTATTTTCAATCTACTGGTATAATACATCAAACCACGGCTCCTTATACACCACAGCAAAATGGTGTGGCAGAGAGAAAGAATAGGACTTTGAAAGAAATGGTTAATTCCTTGTTATCCTACTCGGGTTTGAGTGAGGGATTTTGGGGTGAGGCTATGTTGACAGCCTGTCATTTATTGAATCGAATTCCTAGTAAGAGGAATAAGATTACCCCTTATGAACTTTGGTATAAAGAGTCACCAAAATTAAGTTTTCTGAGAGTTTGGGGATGTAGAGCAGTTGTAAGACTCACTGAACCCAAAAGAAGAAACTTGGGTGAACGAGGTATAGATTGCATATTTGTTCGTTATGCTGAGCATTCCATAGCATATAGATTCTATTTGTTAGAATCTAATGACTTTGTATCTGTGAACTCGATTATCGAGTCAAGAGATGCTATATTTGATGAAAACAGATTTACATCTATACCTAGACCAAGGGACATGCTTCAGAATTCTTCTAGTAGGAACTCAGTTTCTACTGAAGATGTGAATGGATCGTCTGAACCAAGGAGAAGCACTAGAGCTAGAAAAGCGAAGTCTTTTGGTGATGACTTTCATCTTTATCTAGTAGAAGGCTCCAGAGATGAAATTGAATATCAATACCAATATTGTTTTGTTATTGAGGAGGATCCAAATACTTTTAGCGAAGCTATGAAATCTAGGGATGTTGCATTCTGGAAAGAAGCTATCCAAGATGAAATGGATTCTATCATGAATAATAATACTTCGGAATTGAGTGATCTGCCCCCTGGCTGTAAATCATTGGGAAACAGATGGATCTTCAAAAGGAAAATGAAGGTGGACGGTACCATAGATAAGTTTAAAGCCAGATTGGTAATCCAAGGTTTTAGACAAAAAGAAGGGATTGATTATTTTGATACTTATGCTCCTGTTGCTAGAACCTCCACTATTAGGTTGTTAATAGCACTTGCTGCTATACACAACCTTGTCATTCACCAAATGGATGTGAAAACTGCATTCTTGAATGGTGAATTAGATGAAAAGATTTATATGAAACAACCCGAAGGGTTTGTTATGCCTGGTTGTGAGAACAAGGTGTGTAAATTGAAGAAATCAATTTATGGTCTGAAACAAGCACCGAAGGATTGGCATGATAAATTTGATATTGTGGTCTTGTCTAACGGTTATTTTCTCAACCAAGCAGACAAGTGTGTATATAGCAAATTTGATGCTTCTGGTAAAGGAGTTATAATTTGTTTATATGTGGATGACATGTTGATTTTTGGTACTGACCAAAATCAAGTGGATAAAACCAAGAAGTTCTTGTCATCTAATTTTGATATGAAAGACATGGGGGAGGCTGAGGTGATTCTTGGTATAAGGATCAAGCGTGAGAACAATGGTATTTCAATTTCTCAATCTCATTATATTGAGAAGATTCTGAAAAGATTTAACTTTAAGGATTGCTTTCCTGTTAGCACTCCTCTTGATCCTAGTATTAAACTCCTACCTAATACAGGTGTTGCAGTATCTCAACTTGAATACTCAAGGGCTATTGGTAGTCTCATGTATGCCATGATAAGCACTAGGCCAGATATTGCCTATGCTGTTGGAAAGCTTAGTAGGTATACTAGCAAGCCAAGTTCAAATCATTGGCAAGCCTTAAGCCGAGTGTTCAAATACTTGAAAGGAACCATGGATTATGGTTTGACATATACTGGATTTCCTTCGGTTATTGAAGGTCATTCAGATGCAAGTTAGATTTCCAATAAGGAAGATCATTCTTCCACAAGTGGATGGGTATTCCTTCTTGGGGGAGTTGCTATCTCTTGGGTATCGAAGAAAGAAAGTTGCATTACTGATTCAACGATGGAATCTGAATTTGTGGCATTATCAGCGGCTGGTAAAGAAGCTGAATGGCTAAGAAATCTGATTTATGAGATTCCATTGTGGCCTAAACCGATATCACCCATATCTATCAGATGTGATAGTGAGTCTTCCTTGGCTAATGCTTATAGACAAGTGTTCAAAGGCAAGTCTAGACACTTAGGTGTTAGACACAGCATGATTCGTGAGCTTATCACGCATGGTATTATATCAGTGGAGTTTATAAGAACTCAACATAATTTAGCCGATCATCTAACCAAAGGGTTGAGTAGAGATCTTGTGCACAAGTCGGCTGTGGGGATGGGATTAAAGTCCATCAAAAACCTCTCATGTTGAGATACCCAATTCCCACCTAATTTGACATTTGGTGCTGAATTCAATGTGGAAAGCTTAACATCTAGAGATTGGAACACATTAGTATTGTCATCCCAAGGTATGTGTTCAGACCTGCAAGTTAAGGAGATTGAAGTTTATCTTCTTAATAGTTCTTTTGAAAATTTGCATATGCAGGTGCGAGAATAAAAGAACTACCTATATGAGCATGAAGTTTAGCCGCTTCAAGAAGCTTGGACTTGGCTTTGATATGCATATGAAGGATTAGGACACTAGGCTAGTAAAATATAGTGTCAAGTAAGAACATTTGAGAATGCAAATTTATGTGTATATTATCTTCATGTATTCACTATGAATAGTAGAGGTTCAATCCATAGTGATACCTTGATATTCGAATATTTGGAATGTGTAATATACTAATGTGAAATTCAATCGTCACGATATTTCATTTATGCATAAGTTTGTTGTTTGTTGTGATTTTGTTTAGTTAATCATGGATTACGCTAAAATGGGGGAGGATTGTTGGATATTTTAGTGTAATTGGATTGACTAGTTGATAAATGTAATTGTAATGTTACATCGAACAAGTCGGGAGAGTGCAGAGTGCATGCTCTGTTCGATTTCGTTATGATTTTAGAATTATTGCTTATGAGACATGTCTATTGGCATCAAACACATCTGTTAGAATGAGATGTGTCTATTGGGAAAAGACACATCTTGAGATGTGTCTATTAGCATTGAACATGACTGTTGGAAATGAGATGTGTCTTTTGGCAAAAGACACATCTTGAGATGTGTCTATTGGCAAAAGACACATCTGTTGACATCTATAAATAGGTGTGGCATTGATCATTTTCAATATAGGTTCATTTGAAATTCACAACAAAACACATTCTCTCTTCTTGCAGAATTTTTGACTTTATCCGAT
Organism: Kitagawia praeruptora; assembly: GCA_037693485.1. Taxonomy (NCBI): domain Eukaryota; kingdom Viridiplantae; phylum Streptophyta; class Magnoliopsida; order Apiales; family Apiaceae; genus Kitagawia; species Kitagawia praeruptora. The sequence continues at coordinate 47,966,307 of CM075348.1, read as the reverse complement.
TGAATTATTTGGGTGAATCACAAATAACTTCAATCTGAAAGTGTTCACACGACTTCAGAAAAATCCAAGTAATTACCCATATTCCCCAACACAAAATACTTTACACTCCAGTGGTATATTATCCTTCATTAAAATTTTAATCAAGCTCAATATAGTGGTTATGTTTGCTGAACCACTAGAGATTTTTAGTTAAGCTCCAACCTACTCCATATCATCTATTATCATATATTTAAATGATATTTTTTTATTTATAATAACTTAAAATAATAATAATAATAATAATAATAATAATAATAATAACATACCACTTTAAAAATATAGCAACTCCAACTTCATCAAAACACAATACCTCATAAATTAAATAGATTTACTCAATTAATATTTTTTTTATTATTTTAACTAATCATTTTATATCATTGAAGTAACTATTTTTTTAACTGGGTTTGTAAGAAATAAGGATTTGTTTGGATTCGGAGTTAAAAAAGGTTGGGTGATCAGGTTCAAATTAAAAAATTCATTTTTAAGAAAATTTTAAAAGTAAAGTACTGAGTTTTGGTAGTTTAGGAAAGAATTAAAATAATATTACACGTTAGACCTAAAATCTAGCATTTTACTTTTAATTTTTTTTCAAAAACGAATTTTTAAATTTAAAATCGACCCAACCCAACCTTTTTCAATCCGTAATCCAAACAAACCCTAAAAGTCAACTCTGATTATTATTTTCTTTTGGTAACTACTGTCTTGATAAAATCAATGTCCACGTCAATGCCATATATTTTTAGTCCCTCAATCGCATAATTTTTGTCTAAATTTGAATATTTAAAATCAAATTTAACAATTTTGACTAATAAATTAAGTGTATTATATAATAATATTTATATTTTAGAAAAAAATAATATGATAAAATTTGAGTTTTCTACTTTATGAATCAATTTGTATTTATAAAAAATTGGATAAATTTAACTTTGAAAAATTAAACTGAGACAATTTTTATGGGATAGAGAAAGCATTTATTGCAAGAAAAAAAACACAAGTACATCAAGGAGTATCCATGACAGATTTGGGATTAAACTTCTTGCAAGTAATGTTAGGGGTACAAAGTTGCATACCAAAAATAGTTATAAATGATATAACATGAGTGATGCGGATAAAGAAATATTTTTATTGATTTTTTTTTTTAAGAAAAAGGAGATAATTCAAGACAATTAAGCGATTTGAAAATGATATATTTACATATACCTGTTTTCTCACAAACCATTTGAGCAATCGATCATAAATACAATCACATACAAACTTTCATCATTAAATTAAAATCAACACTCACAATAAAGGAGGGACAAACACCCTCTCACCGAGAAAATAAAAACAAACTGAAATTCCAAATAAAAATCTTAGATCTGAAAAAATGAAACCACAAAAAAAATTGGTCCACTCTCGAATCCAATAATCCCCGCTTGAATCGAAGAAGAAAGAAAAACGGAAGTTCCGATGATTTAGATTAAAAAACAAAACAAACAAACAAAAGGATAGAAATTCTTCCCCAAAAAAGGAAGTTTATTGGATGAAACAAGAACAAATAAAATTAATTAAAGAATTTGGGGCTTTCACCAGAAAAACTGTTGGAAGCCCCGCCGGTTAGGAGAGGGAAGCGGCTGGAGAGAGCGAGAGAAATAGGGTCAGGTCAAGTGATAAATTCTTTATAATTAGTAAATTAAATATTTTTTTGATTGATATTGATATCAATGGAGAGAATTCATTGTATTTGATTGAATTATAACCAATCGGATCATGTAAGTAGAGGTAGCTCAGTTGGTTGAGCTTACCTCTAATCGACCCAGAGATTTTGGGTCCAGTGGTTGTGCTAGGCTTCTGACACTCAATTTCTAGCATTTCCTTTTCTGTTACTAAGTGAATCCATCAGATACTCGTATCAAGCCATGTAGTAACTGGATATTTGGTAGAGATAAGATCCATATCTGAACTTTAAACTATACTTAGAAGTAGTTATAATTGAAGTCACAAAGTTGATTGCCAAACATAGTGCTAGGATACAACTCCAACCAATTCTAAGAAATGGCAATATTAAAATTCTGAGTGTAACCTAACAGGATTCGTCACTGGATAAAAGTTGCATGTAACCCATGAGTGGAGCTTCCACGAAGTGATAAAGTGTTGTCCACCTATGATGACATGTAAGAATTTTCTGGTCATTTTTCTTCTGCTTTTCTTAACTACAGTTGTGCCACCTTGTGTTTTCAAGTATAAGAATGACAGAACTGCTAAGGGGTTCTTTGCAACAGTGACACATATTTATTTGAGCTTGTAGCCATGCAAGATCAGAAGCTACGAAAAGGGCCTTGGTACGAGGATGAAGATGAACGGCTCCCTGCAATCATAGGCCTTTTAGGAGAACGACGTTGGGATGCCCTGGCAAATGCCTCAGGTGGCATTTTACATCAATTAAGCTAATACTTTCTAACTCAACGTGGCATATAATTAACTATGGTGAAAAATAGTTAACGAATTTTTTCCGTATTAGGTCTTAGGAGGAGCGGGAAGAGTTGTAGATTGAGGTGGATGAACTATCTTCGTCCAAATTTGAAGCATGGTCGAATAAGTGAAGAGGAGGAGAAACTTATTCTTCAACTTCATCAACAATGGGGAAACAAGTAAAGTTCTTTTTTTGTTAACTATATAATTGTTTTTATCTTTGATGACTTCATTCCCATTGGGAATGTATGTGTTCTGTTGCTTTATAGATGGTCTAGAATTGCTAGAAGATTACCCGGCAGAACTGACAATGAGATCAAGAACTATTGGAGGAGCCATTTGAGAAGGGAATGTCAAGTCCAAGGACAAGGTAACGTATTAAAAATGTAGCTTGATTGTATCTTGTACATTGCTAAGCTATATAAATTCCTGGAGCTACTAGTTCCATTTTTGGTCCATGACAAATGTAAATAACAATCAGTGTCTAAACCGTTGGATCGTTGATCCAACGGCCCCCCTGGATTACAAAATTTTTTTACTGTCCGCTATAATTTTCCGCGGATAGGCAGATTGCCTGTCCGCGGAAATTTTCCGCGGATAGGCAATCTGCCTATCCGCGGAAAATTATAGCGGACAGTAAAATTTTTTTTTTTTAATCTCAGCCGTTGGATCAACGATCCAACGGCTATGGAACCGATTGTTAAATAACCGGTCCCTGACAATCATTTGTCAGGGACCAGGACCCTTTCTTAATTACGTTTGACAATACTACTCAATGCAGAGGAAGTTAAACAGGAGTTAACAGTTTCAAATTGTGAAGGCATTGCTCAGAGCATTGGCATACTGGAAAAGGACGAGATTTCTGAAAGCTCCTTTGAGTCTTCAGCTGCATTACAGCCATCAGATTATGCAATCATCCGTTCCCCGTACGAGAATAGAGTATCAGACTGGATTTCAGAATGGTCCAATGATGAGAACATAGATGGTGTCAAACATAATGTGGATTATTGCAGTGCTGATTCTTGTTACTGCTATATGACCAAGATAAATGGAGAGAGTGAAACCAGTTTGTGGGACTGCTCAAGTTCGATATGGAACATGGACTACAGTTAGAATTATGACTAGCTAGTTGATAATTAGTGCAGAAGCAAACAAGTAAAAAATTCTCAAGTGTACATAGCCCACCAATCAAATTATCTGTTTGTGACGTCCTTTATATATGAATGAGATGAGAATCATGAGATTCTCTCCGATGGTTTTTCTTCGATTGACCTCCATTGGTAGTGCATGTTGTTGTACCATGTCCTTATCATTGGCAATGTTCAAAGTTTCAAATTCAACTTATTTTTCCAATGATGTGAAATGATATGTAATTGGATCTCCTTGATAAGTGATGATCTCTGGTGGGATTGCTGATGCACAACAATCCCACAACTGAAATGCTTACATAATTTATTTCAAATAAAAACAAAAAATCATCCTTTTATCAAATCACTTACATTTGCATAACTGCAGCATATACACAATTTGCTTCATCAATACTTAAAGTAATTCTCTTTATTGTCTTTTCCAATCTGTTTATCAATCAGGGGTACTCAATTTTAGAAGTGTTAGATAGGTCACTAATTTGGTCATGTTAGATACGGAACTTGTAGACAATCTTTTCTGCAAAATTTAATTAAGAATCTAAAGCATGGCGTGGGAAACATGTTTACTTAAAATGAACTGAATATATGAGTTAGTGACCGACTATAAGCAAAGATGATAAGATTCATTCTTAAATCTTAATAGTTAGTTAGTAAAAGGATCACAAATGAAAATATATACCAGATAATTGATATCATTAATTTATAAAGCCTTTGGATCATACCACAGAAAATTACGACACATGCTATTCTCCTATCCACCATAGCATTACTGTATTAGTATATGATAACTCCCACGGTTGATTAGAACCTTCCGACTACTGTTCCGGAGTACTTGACCTAAGTTTGGGTATTTGCAAAACAATGTTTGCCCGGGGTGGTGGCCATCAAGCAACTCCGGTGTAAGAATCAGTAATCGGAAATAATAATAATCAAGCTGGTAAGAGTGTATCTGATATAAAGAGTATGTAGAGAGCTTTTTTATTGCTAAAATTGTGTGTGTTTACCTTATGTGCAGAATGGGGTATTTATAGGCTGGGTCTTCCAATCACTGTAGGCCACTTGGTAGCCGCAAAAACTACAGTGAGCGGTGAGCCGCTAAAGCTACAGTGACCGGTGTGATCCTTCCTGACACGCCGCCATTCCGCAACTGCGCGCCGTACTGCTCAGAGTTTGTCTGCTATAGTTGGATGTCCTTGTGTTCCCTTGAATAGTTTATTGTCCCATGTCTTGTAGAGCAAGATAGCAAAATATTTTGTACAAGAGTATTTTTCTAATGATATTTATTGTCAAGTTGAGTAATTCAGGAAACTAAATATCTTATGACACGTGCATGGAGTGACAAGTGCTGTGTTGTAGGCGGGCACTTAAGTTAGAAAAATTTTTGAAAAGCTGCCCCCCAAGTGTTGGCGGACAACACTTAGGAGTTAGAAAAAATTTTGAAAGGCTGCCCCCCAAGAGTTGGCGGACAACAATTAGGAGTTAGAAAAAATTTGGTGGCGGGCTGCTTATGCGTTGGATGATGGTGCTTGACGGTCTTATAATTTGAAACGTTTTTGTTTGATACTCGTAACTGTTGTGAAATAAATGCTATTTTTGCTAATAAATGAGATTCGAAATAAATAAAAGAATAATATTTAATGCCAATAATATGAAAATGATAAGTGCTGGTGCGTATTAATGAGTGAAGTGACCTTTGGGTGGAAAGAGAATGTACTTTTGTGATGTAATATGAAAGGAGATGTGAGAAGTTATTACCAAGTGGGTAGTTGATGTTTGTACCGAGGCAGTTACTGTTTCACTTTTGACGTGGCCCAATCATATGCTTCCACGTTCTGGTATGTACATTTTTCACCCTTTTTTCACGCGCCTCACGTAATAAAAAGAGAGGTTGTGTGGTTTTCTTTTATCTTTTTACTGTCTACATAACTTTTGCTCTCCATCTTTTCTTGTTTGTTCTTGGATTTGGTTGTTGCGCATTTTCCAGTGGTCGACGATCTTTCTCCCATTTGAAGCCATTTTTATCTCCTGACTCGAGGTGTATTCTTGCTCTTCTTTTTGTATTTTCTTTTGTGATTTCTGTTTCCAAGATAGTTGTGCTTTATCTGTACTTCCATTTTTGTGGTATCTATTTACGAGATGGGTTTTTGTTTACTATTTTGGGATGGTATGTGGGTCTTTGTGAGTTTGGTTTGATTTTGTAGTTTGTAAGTGTAATAACCCTAACTTTAACAAAGCTACAGTGATCACATGAATAGTAAATTACGAGGATTTAGAGAAAGGGTATATAAGTACTCCATAATGGAAACGGAAAAGGAATGAACAGAAACCATATTAGTGTTGTACATTGAAAATAAGTGACTCGAAATGACGTTAGATTTCAGAAATTCCTGAAGCATGAAATTTTGAGGATTTTGATTACGAATAAGCTTCTATTGGACATTAAGGAGCATGGAAACATTATAAGAATGACAAATTGAGGGATTAGTGAATTTAGATTAAACCAAGGGATAAATAAGTTAAGAGAATACCAAAGGAAATTGGATTTGTAAATGATTTCGAAAACCACTGAGACAATGAGGTATATTCGAAACGGATCACAATTAGACGAGTATGGAAACCAAGCAACCAAGATTAGTAATATAACAAGGATGCATACCACATTTTTACTTACCAAGATCATTAGCATTATACTTAGAAAATCAAAATGGGATTTATTGGATCATCAGAATGACATCACTTTCCACTAACTAGTTTTAAGGGCAAATTAGTACTTTTGCTTGGTTTTAATCACAAATATCTTTCAAGGCTTACAAGACAAGCTAGATTAAACAAGATTAAGATGAGATGAGATAAAAGAAATCAAAAGAAACCTCTCCCCCTTCCATTATCACAATTTTCGGCCAAAACAGCAGCAGGTCAGTAAAACAGCCATAACTTCTTCGTTTCTTAGCCAAATTTTGCGTTCTATAGCTTTTTGGAAAGCCCATGAGATGCTCTACAACTTTCATTTAGAAGTCTCCTCCAGAAAACGTAGGTAAGACCTTCGTTTTTGCGATTCTTTCAGCTGAGTGAACAGTAACTTCGAATCTTTAACTTTGTTTTTATGGTTCCTTTAATTAATCCAAGCTAATTCAAGGTTGTTCAAGGTGTGCCCAAGGATTATTAAGGATTATTAAGTGTTCTTCAAGCTTCAAAGAGGTATAACAACCCTTGCCCTTTTGTATTTATGATGGATATTGTGGTGTTTAGTGATTAAGGGGTATAATGGTTATGTTTATGATGTTATAAGTGTTTGTAAGTGATTTAAAGTTGAATATGGAGGTGTTTGGAATTGTAACCATGGCTGGTAATGAAGACCACATGGTGTAGGTGATGATTATGGTGTTTGATAATGGTTTTGGAGTGGTGAAATTTTGGAAAGTATGAAATTACAGCAGTTATAATGTCCGATTTTCGTTAGAACGAAAACTGCCCTGTTTTGTGACCCCTGTATTCATACGGTACCTCACTGCCTAGGTTACCAATTGACTATGAAATGATAGAGCTTAGTTCATAGATCGTTTCGATATAAGGTGCGTTAAAATCTGATGAACGGTTTAGGAGAAAAGTCAGTTTTAGTGAAAGGCATTCGAGAACCGAGAAAACGTAATTGTATCAACTTTGAGGTTAAAGTTACCATACTTAGACATTTTTATAAGCCACGAAATTTTGGGATAGTGTAGTAAGGTGGTCAGAGGACCCTTGACAGTTGACCTTGCATTAAAATTCGAAATCTATATTTTCTGAGAATTTTCACAGTTAAGTGTGGTCGTTAGGAGAAATGGTGAAAAACCCCTGAAACTTCGATTGAGTTTATACATGGTGAAGTTCTTGAACCTTTGGGATAATAGTGATACGTTAAACATATTAAAGTGTCAAGGGTAATGTTATACAAGAGGGTAGTGAGTAAGGGATGTGATATTCTAATGACGGTCCTTTTGTGTTTATAGAAACTCCGGAAGAGGGACCAGCCTTACTGTCAGGATACAGGAACCGAGGCAAGATCTTTTCTATCCCTACTTGGAAATTATTTATCTTCAAAGAAACTTGATTTCATGAAATATATATATGAGATGCTATTGTTACTATATTGTTAAGAAATGGTTTTTCTCGATTATTGATGTAAAAAGGGAAGGTATATGAGTATGGTATGAATATGGATATGAGTATGAGTATGAGATGGATATGAATATACATAGAGATGATTATGCATGAAGTGAACATGCCTTATGATTAAGGGAATATGAAAGAATGGTATCAGTTGTTATCCAGGGTTATATGGTTTATAATACTATATTAAAAATATTCTTTTTGGTGTTAGTGGTATTATAAATATTATTTGATTTTTAATTACTACTTTTTAAGTAGATGGAATATGTTATGGATATAAAAGCATATTTAAATTCTTGAATATAAAAGAGATGTCTGAATCATAATCAAAGTATTATGTTATGAATATATTTTATAGAAATAATGTGCGAGAATGAAAATGATATGAGTGAATGATAATTGATAATGGAAGTGATTTACGGAAATGAAAATGTGAAATGGTGTTGATAAATTGAATGATGATCTTATAAAAAGGGGAATTTACAATAATAAGCGTAAGAGGCCGTGTGGAAGTTGCACAGTCCAGCACTTAATAAGCGTAAGAGGCCGTGTGGAAGTTGCACAGTCCAGCACTTAATAAGCGTAAGAGGCCGTGTGGAAGTTGCACAGTCCAGCACTTAATAAGCGTAAGAGGCCGTGTGGAAGTTGCACAGTCCAGCACTTAATGTTTCATTTCGGCCCAAGAGTTGCCGAAGGAGGATGTAGTGGTAGACCTTCCTCCAGGAGGATGTAGTGGTAGACCTTCCTCCAGGGATGATGTTAGCAGGTGGCCTTCATTCCTTCTACCGGTAGTAAAAAGGGACGGATACGGAGGGCGACTGATCATCGAGCCTCACGTATTCGGCAACAGTGAAAACCCCTACAATATGTGAATAAAGAATAAATGATAAAGTCAGATTGGTATACTGGAAAGGGAAAATGATATGAAAGGTGGAATTATTGTTATAGATGAAGAGAAACTGATTTTATATTAATTGATATAATTGTTGCATAAGAAGGAAATGAGGAGATGATAGAGAGAGATTTATTCAAGTTTTCATTTTATTTTGAAATATTACACTGAAAGATTATATTGATTGTTATATTATTTAAGAAGAGAAACTGATACTGTATTATCTTAGATTTCTTTCTTATAATAGTAAGTGGATGATGTATTATTAAATAGGAGTTTTATTCTTCCTTAAAGTTTATAATTTGGTTACTGTTTACATATGTATATACATGTATACTTGGTTACATTTTAAATTCCAGTTTACAATATTATCTTGCTGAGCTATTATAGCTCACTCTTGCTACTTATCTATATACAGCTAGGTACGCCGATACTCCGTACTACACCCCGCAAGAGGGTACGGGAAAGACGAACTTTTGAGAGAGTGTTGGAAACGCTTTCCGAGGTAGCTAGCGGACGGTTGGGTATTGATAGATTGTGTACATTAAGTGTGTAAGTTGGTGTAATAACTTTTGATTGTTGAAATGCTTCATGTCGAAGTATTATTCAGCAATGTGTTTAAGTATGATTCTGGGTTTGTAATAACTGTTTAACTCTAAACTTTTATTATGGTGAATGTTGTTCTCTGAGCATATGACTGGTGTGTGTGTATTACTGCGGGGTCAATTGCATAAGTATTGATTGTTAAAAAAAAAAAAAAAAGAGACCCAAGGGATATTGATATTGAATGGAAATTGGTCCGTGATGGCCCAGATTTATGACCCCGGATTTGGGGCTGTCACAGTTTGGTATCAGAGCTAAGAGTCATAATGCTCAGGAACAAGAGTGATAATAATAAATATATCAGTAATAATAGAAATTGTGAACTCACATCGAGTTCAAGGGGGGGTTTATCAAACGAAGCGTTTATTCTGAGTCGTGATTATAATTTTATAGATTATTGCTAGTAAAGGTTATTATGCCAAAAGTGTTAAGTTTATGTAGCACGCGAGATCGATATGAGGAAGGGAATACTTGATGTATCGGGAAGTGTACGTTAGATAACTTCGTGAGTAATCCCAGGGTGATCTATCATCTCTTATTCAAAAAGTGGCCGATATCTTTTCAAAACTTTTTGGTATCCTTGAAATGTGTTTCAAAATTGTATTAGTCAAAATATTCCTCTAAGATTATTTTCGGAAGATGGTATTTATCATTGTGATTTAAATTTTCCTCTATATTTCTTACTCCAACTAAGAGGAACAACCATATATGTATACACAAGGACGATCTGTCTGTGTGATTGAAAGTCGGAGGGGACGCCCTCACTTGTGTTACGTACAGGTTCTTCCATCATATTGATTTCCTAAAATATTCTTTTATTTCAAATAAGAGTTATTTAAAACTCTTAATGTTATAAATTGTTGTGGGACCCTTGCTTATATCTGGGTTCGTTTAAATTTAAGGTCTCTTGAATTCTATTAATTATTTCGAATATCGAAGGTTTCAGTAATGGATGGGATAAGGGAAGCAATGTTTAGAGTATATATACGTGATTATACAAGGGAACTGGAGATTCAAAGGGAAATTTCAATAAGAGATAATTAGAGCTAGAAGCGTTTCGCTATAAAAGAGGAAGGAATTTCGTGAGAAGAAAGGGGTATAATTGAGGATTAGTGAGATAAAAGAATAGGAGGAATTTTAAGGTATAATTGAGATTTACTATTGAAAGTAAGGTGTATTTTGAGGAAAAAGTCAGAATAAGGATAGACAAGGGAAGTGGGATAATTAATGAAGTTTATGTATTTTGCTTAATTTTATCGTATTTTGATATTAAATGTTGAGATTCAAGAATATTGATGTATATAAGGTGATTGACTTAAATGAAAAGGTTATTGTACTAAAGGTGATACGCTTATTTGCTAGAGTTGAGTTGAGAATATTATGGTATATAGATGAGTTAACTAGGGATATAATTGTGTATATGAGAATGATGTATATGGGAATGATGTATGTTGTACCCTAAATTTGGGTGATTAATGAAGAATATTGTTATATACAGAACCATGCCGCCTAAGCGTAAAAATAGAACGAATGCAAGAGAAAATGAGAGAGATGAAGGAAGTCGAAATAGATAGAATGAAAATGCTCATAACGAACAAAATCAGATGGGGCGAGAAAGTAAGAAAAGGAGATGTGAGGGTCAGAAAGGAGGTTCAAGCGAAGGAAGTTACTTTAACAAGGTTGGTAAGGGACAAAAATCTCAGTTTGTGGGAAAGACAGGGAATAACAAGACTGTTAGTGAGACGGTGAATCAGGGTGGTAGATCCACAGGAACCTTTCAGTCTAATCAATCTCGAACACCATTTCCAGACTGTAACACGTGTGGTAGGAAGCATACGGGAGTGTGTAGGAGGTCGAAAGTAACTTGCTTTAAGTGCGGACAGAAAGGACACTATTATAATCAGTGCACATCAACTGACAAGATTGATATCAAGTGTTATCAATGTGGGAAACTAGGACACTTTGCTTGAGATTGCCGTTCCGGTGGGTCATCTGCGCCGGGACAAAGTATGACTGTTTCAAATAAACCTACTGCTAGAGTGTATAACATGACTTTAGGAGAGGCATTGGGAAAGCCGGATACAGATGCAGGTGAACATTTTTTTTTTAGTATTTAAATTTTTAGTGTAAATGTTTGGTTAGGAATAAATGTGGTCAATGAATGGTATATGTAGGTTGACAATCTAGATAAGGAAAATCAGTATCTGTTAGGGGTTAGAAATTCTATGAAAATGAGAGTAATGATATTTTTGGGGGTAAACCATAGACTTGTTTAGATACGAACAGGAAATATATATTATAGGAAGTATTTTCTTACAATTGTTTCAAGGAATTCTATTCCAGTCGGATTTCTGGAAGATTTTACAGAGACGAAATATAATAAGATCGAAGTGTGTATATTTTATGTCATGATAGAGATCAAAATAGGGATAAACCATAAGTGAGATACACTACCATTCAGGGGAGGCCAATGTGGTGGCCGATACCCTTAGCTAAAGGAGGAATGAGAGATTAACTAACGTAGAATAACAAATCAAGAGGAAATTGCAAGATAAAGATAGTGAAAGCACTGCTATTGATAAGCTAAATGGCATGTTGATGAATGACAAGCAAGTTTATGTTGGGGTATTCTGTGCAAACAAGATAGAGATATTATGAAGGAAAAAGGATGGAGAAGGTGGTGTAGAAGTTATAAGGTGTAGATGAAAAGGTATCTATAGACATTTCTAACGTGATTCCGGGACGGAATCCTTTTAAGGGGGGAAGGATGTAATAACCCTAACTTTAACAAAGCTACAGTGATCACATGAATAGTAAATTACGAGGATTTAGAGAAAGGGTATATAAGTACTCCATAATGGAAACGGAAAAGGAATGAACAGAAACCATATTAGTGTTGTACATTGAAAATAAGTGACTCGAAATGACGTTAGATTTCAGAAATTCCTGAAGCATGAAATTTTGAGGATTTTGATTACGAATAAGCTTCTATTGGACATTAAGGAGCATGGAAACATTATAAGAATGACAAATTGAGGGATTAGTGAATTTAGATTAAACCAAGGGATAAATAAGTTAAGAGAATACCAAAGGAAATTGGATTTGTAAATGATTTCGAAAACCACTGAGACAATGAGGTATATTCGAAACGGATCACAATTAGACGAGTATGGAAACCAAGCAACCAAGATTAGTAATATAACAAGGATGCATACCACATTTTTACTTACCAAGATCATTAGCATTATACTTAGAAAATCAAAATGGGATTTATTGGATCATCAGAATGACATCACTTTCCACTAACTAGTTTTAAGGGCAAATTAGTACTTTTGCTTGGTTTTAATCACAAATATCTTTCAAGGCTTACAAGACAAGCTAGATTAAACAAGATTAAGATGAGATGAGATAAAAGAAATCAAAAGAAACCTCTCCCCCTTCCATTATCACAATTTTCGGCCAAAACAGCAGCAGGTCAGTAAAACAGCCATAACTTCTTCGTTTCTTAGCCAAATTTTGCGTTCTATAGCTTTTTGGAAAGCCCATGAGATGCTCTACAACTTTCATTTAGAAGTCTCCTCCAGAAAACGTAGGTAAGACCTTCGTTTTTGCGATTCTTTCAGCTGAGTGAACAGTAACTTCGAATCTTTAACTTTGTTTTTATGGTTCCTTTAATTAATCCAAGCTAATTCAAGGTTGTTCAAGGTGTGCCCAAGGATTATTAAGGATTATTAAGTGTTCTTCAAGCTTCAAAGAGGTATAACAACCCTTGCCCTTTTGTATTTATGATGGATATTGTGGTGTTTAGTGATTAAGGGGTATAATGGTTATGTTTATGATGTTATAAGTGTTTGTAAGTGATTTAAAGTTGAATATGGAGGTGTTTGGAATTGTAACCATGGCTGGTAATGAAGACCACATGGTGTAGGTGATGATTATGGTGTTTGATAATGGTTTTGGAGTGGTGAAATTTTGGAAAGTATGAAATTACAGCAGTTATAATGTCCGATTTTCGTTAGAACGAAAACTGCCCTGTTTTGTGACCCCTGTATTCATACGGTACCTCACTGCCTAGGTTACCAATTGACTATGAAATGATAGAGCTTAGTTCATAGATCGTTTCGATATAAGGTGCGTTAAAATCTGATGAACGGTTTAGGAGAAAAGTCAGTTTTAGTGAAAGGCATTCGAGAACCGAGAAAACGTAATTGTATCAACTTTGAGGTTAAAGTTACCATACTTAGACATTTTTATAAGCCACGAAATTTTGGGATAGTGTAGTAAGGTGGTCAGAGGACCCTTGACAGTTGACCTTGCATTAAAATTCGAAATCTATATTTTCTGAGAATTTTCACAGTTAAGTGTGGTCGTTAGGAGAAATGGTGAAAAACCCCTGAAACTTCGATTGAGTTTATACATGGTGAAGTTCTTGAACCTTTGGGATAATAGTGATACGTTAAACATATTAAAGTGTCAAGGGTAATGTTATACAAGAGGGTAGTGAGTAAGGGATGTGATATTCTAATGACGGTCCTTTTGTGTTTATAGAAACTCCGGAAGAGGGACCAGCCTTACTGTCAGGATACAGGAACCGAGGCAAGATCTTTTCTATCCCTACTTGGAAATTATTTATCTTCAAAGAAACTTGATTTCATGAAATATATATATGAGATGCTATTGTTACTATATTGTTAAGAAATGGTTTTTCTCGATTATTGATGTAAAAAGGGAAGGTATATGAGTATGGTATGAATATGGATATGAGTATGAGTATGAGATGGATATGAATATACATAGAGATGATTATGCATGAAGTGAACATGCCTTATGATTAAGGGAATATGAAAGAATGGTATCAGTTGTTATCCAGGGTTATATGGTTTATAATACTATATTAAAAATATTCTTTTTGGTGTTAGTGGTATTATAAATATTATTTGATTTTTAATTACTACTTTTTAAGTAGATGGAATATGTTATGGATATAAAAGCATATTTAAATTCTTGAATATAAAAGAGATGTCTGAATCATAATCAAAGTATTATGTTATGAATATATTTTATAGAAATAATGTGCGAGAATGAAAATGATATGAGTGAATGATAATTGATAATGGAAGTGATTTACGGAAATGAAAATGTGAAATGGTGTTGATAAATTGAATGATGATCTTATAAAAAGGGGAATTTACAATAATAAGCGTAAGAGGCCGTGTGGAAGTTGCACAGTCCAGCACTTAATAAGCGTAAGAGGCCGTGTGGAAGTTGCACAGTCCAGCACTTAATAAGCGTAAGAGGCCGTGTGGAAGTTGCACAGTCCAGCACTTAATAAGCGTAAGAGGCCGTGTGGAAGTTGCACAGTCCAGCACTTAATGTTTCATTTCGGCCCAAGAGTTGCCGAAGGAGGATGTAGTGGTAGACCTTCCTCCAGGAGGATGTAGTGGTAGACCTTCCTCCAGGGATGATGTTAGCAGGTGGCCTTCATTCCTTCTACCGGTAGTAAAAAGGGACGGATACGGAGGGCGACTGATCATCGAGCCTCACGTATTCGGCAACAGTGAAAACCCCTACAATATGTGAATAAAGAATAAATGATAAAGTCAGATTGGTATACTGGAAAGGGAAAATGATATGAAAGGTGGAATTATTGTTATAGATGAAGAGAAACTGATTTTATATTAATTGATATAATTGTTGCATAAGAAGGAAATGAGGAGATGATAGAGAGAGATTTATTCAAGTTTTCATTTTATTTTGAAATATTACACTGAAAGATTATATTGATTGTTATATTATTTAAGAAGAGAAACTGATACTGTATTATCTTAGATTTCTTTCTTATAATAGTAAGTGGATGATGTATTATTAAATAGGAGTTTTATTCTTCCTTAAAGTTTATAATTTGGTTACTGTTTACATATGTATATACATGTATACTTGGTTACATTTTAAATTCCAGTTTACAATATTATCTTGCTGAGCTATTATAGCTCACTCTTGCTACTTATCTATATACAGCTAGGTACGCCGATACTCCGTACTACACCCCGCAAGAGGGTACGGGAAAGACGAACTTTTGAGAGAGTGTTGGAAACGCTTTCCGAGGTAGCTAGCGGACGGTTGGGTATTGATAGATTGTGTACATTAAGTGTGTAAGTTGGTGTAATAACTTTTGATTGTTGAAATGCTTCATGTCGAAGTATTATTCAGCAATGTGTTTAAGTATGATTCTGGGTTTGTAATAACTGTTTAACTCTAAACTTTTATTATGGTGAATGTTGTTCTCTGAGCATATGACTGGTGTGTGTGTATTACTGCGGGGTCAATTGCATAAGTATTGATTGTTAAAAAAAAAAAAAAAGAGACCCAAGGGATATTGATATTGAATGGAAATTGGTCCGTGATGGCCCAGATTTATGACCCCGGATTTGGGGCTGTCACAGTAAGGGGAGTCCGATTTGTTTTTTGGTAAGTTTTTCCAGTGATTCTTGGTCGTGTGTTGTTTGTGGGTTTGTGATTTATAACTTTGAATCTTGTGAAACTATGATATAGAGTGTGTTTATGTGAATGAGGGTCTGTATAGATGTATGTATGTATTGGGTAAAGTGTGTGAATTGGTTTATGATGCTAGGGTTTTGTTGTTTGTGGAGGGAAGTGGAATATGAATCGTTTTCTTGTAAAATTTTGATAAAAAGAAAAATATAAATTGTCATGAATAACCACGTGTACCTTGTGTTAGCGGGTTTTCTGTAGGCGGTTTTGATCTCTGACTTAGATTTTGTCGTAGATGGGTGATGAATTTGCAGATGCCGCTATCAGTGAAAAGAAAGCATTGATCAACGGCTATGGTCGTTGGGCGGATCCCAATGTATTAACCTTTCCAGCCGTTCTGCCACGGAACCACTACAAGTATTTTGAAAGTAGTGAAAGTTTGTTTTAGGCGACCAAAGTAGCTCCTACACCGTTTTCGAATGCGGATATGGACACCGAGTTTGTCGAGTTTTCTCATCTTCAACACGATAGTACTTTCAAGGCTGATGAGTGGGCTGAGTATGTTGGGAGGATGTTTAGAATTGAGGATGGTTACTTTTGGAGGCGTGCAGAGCCCGGGGAGAGGTCATATCACCGTTTTGACGACGGGTCTGTGTGCATTCCGGTTAGTCATTTGAAGTCAGGATTCCGGGTACCGCCACATAAGTTTGTCATGGATCTGTTCCGACTTCACTTTCGGTGCCCGCTAGCCTAATTTACTCCAAATTCGATAAGGGCTATAAATTGGTTTATAGCCAGTTGCGAAAGAAACAGGAAGCAGCCTACTTTTAAGGCATTTTTCTGTTTATTTGATGTGAAGGCTAGCCGTGCGAAACCCTTCTATGAGCTGCAGTTTGTCAAGCCTAAGAGTCGCATAGGGAAAGCTTTGAATGGTCATCGCCCATTTGTGTTTCCCAAGGGGATGGAGGGATTGCAGGAGGAGTTTTTGATATTTGGTGGTGGGGAGTTTGCTTGGCATAGGAACTTCACGAAAAAGGTTGAGTGTGATTATAAGGTGGACCGTAGTCACCTTAGCCGTAATGAGATTGATGTCTTTGTTAGTCGTGTGAAAGCATTGGGCAAAGTGTGGTCGGAGAAAGATTTAATCGACCCGGCAGATTTAAGAAGGCATTATTGTAAGTTTCTGTGTTATACTTTGTTTGGTTTTGTTGTGTTTGTAACTGACATTCCTTTTCTTGTGGTCTTTGTAGTATTGGATCCTCGTAAACAAGAGTTAAATCCACACCCAACTCTGGGCTTGAATGAGCCAAAGTTATATGCAGATTTTCTACTTACCGTGTCGCCAAGATCGAAACGGCTTCGTGCTGGGTTATTTTCTATTGAAAATATACTGGATGCTTTTGATCTTTCCGGTGATGTTGAGGGTGCTGGAACTTCTGGCCCGATTGATGTTCCTGAAACTGTTGTTGAAGAGCCCGTGTCTGAAGAGGAAGTTTCTGGGGATGATATAGATTCTGAGGGCGATTCTTTGTCTAAGGAGTTGTTAGGTGGTGCCAGTGCTGAGGTTGTGGATGGGGAAGCTCAGCCAATTGAGGAAAGTGCCAGTGCTGAGGTTGTGGATGACACAGAAGAAAGCCCGTCAGAAGAAGATACTAGTGAAGATAATGTTGCCGTTGATGTTGAAGAGTCCGCTGAGGCTGATGTTGCCGCTGAGGCTGATGTGGCCGCGGAGACTTATGCCAACAGTCCTGGTGCCGTGGCGAGGATGTATGCTGCTAGCCTGCAAGTAGATGATGATGAGCCCGATATTCTTTTAAGGGTTTTTAGAGCTTCGATTCGAAGGGTTGAGCGGGGGTCGGTTGCTATTTCTGAGACGGTGACTGCTACTGGGAGTAAAACAGTTGTGGATCTTGATGCTGAAGAAACGATTCCTACCGCTAAGACGGCTGAGGTAGTAGCGGATACCAGTGTTGAGGATGTGTCGGGTGTTGCTCCGCCTCAAGGATCCAAACGTAAGTCTGTAGAGGAGGCTGGTCCTTCAAAGCGGAGGCGGATTGATTCTAGCAAAACAAGCGATCCTGTTCCTGATACCCAGGTCGAAGATATGGCTGTTGCCGATGATTCTGATGCTAGTGAACATGATGCTGATGATTCTGATGCTAGTGAGCATGATGCTAATGATAATGTTGTGGAGTCGTCTGAGGAGATTGTTTATTATACCAGTAGTGGAGATGAGGTAAATGATGTAGATGTTGGGGCAAGACCTGGCTACGGTTTTTTGTTTAAATCGGGTCCCAACACCTTCACTGTTGACTCCATGACCGATGATGACTTGTTGAAAATGAACGGGTTAAGTTAGGAGCGGATGTGCTGCCTTTCCCAGAAGTACGCTGCGCGGGTATGATTATTTTCCTTGTAGTTTTATTTTGACACTTTATTTTTTGGTTGAGCCCGCTACTGACTTCCTTATCTTTGTATTTTGTGTAGAACCAATGCATGTACACGGGTCTGATGGCTCGAGGTAATCAGTACCGTAGCGGTAATATTGCCTT
Organism: Kitagawia praeruptora; assembly: GCA_037693485.1. NCBI lineage: Eukaryota > Viridiplantae > Streptophyta > Magnoliopsida > Apiales > Apiaceae > Kitagawia > Kitagawia praeruptora. The sequence goes on along the minus strand of CM075348.1, from coordinate 47,947,981 downwards.
GAAAGAGCGAGTCAAACATCTTGAGGCGGAGCTGTCCGCTGAGAAACAAATGAAGGATAATGCTGTTAAAGCTTTGTACGAGATTCAAACAGAAAAACTGACGTCAAGGCAAGCTTAGAGTATAATTCAGATCTTCGAAGATTCCTGGAGGAGGATAAAATTGAACTCTTGCCTGACAAGGATGCTCTGTCTGTGGAAGTGAATAATCTGAAAACCTTGCTACGGTTTGAAAAGGAACGTGCCGAGGATGCTGAAGCTCATCTTGATTCTCGTCCCACTGAAGCGGATGCTATAATGAAGTTTAAAATAGTCCTGAATTTGCTGAGATTATGAAGCAGGAAGCCGGCAAGGTTCGTACAGCGGTAACTGGTGATGATTCAGTTGAGGGTGTTTAGCTAAGGGAGAGGGCCGCTGAGGACGCTACATAAATTGCCCGCTTGAAAGCAAAAGTGTCCAAACTTAAGTCAAAAGCGAGGAAGTCCAGTGCAAAGTAAAATCTCTGGAAGCCCGTCTTGGGGAGGTGGCAATGGTGAGTGTTGGTTGTCAAGCTGATGCCGCCGTTCGTGATGTTGGCGTGCAGGCCGCTGAGAATGACATGGTTGCTGACGAGGAAACTCCGGTCATAGAAACTTCTACGCCGCTTTCAGTGATAGCGGCGATTTATGGCGAGGGGGATGATGATGTGGAAGAGGGTGCCGTTGTGGGTGTTGTCGATAGTCAATCCATTGGTGCCATTGCTGCGGAGTATCAAAGTGGGGATGAGGATGAGGAGCCGCTGAGAGGCATGGCTGGCCCGTTGAGCGCTTCTCGCTGGGGATGATTTTTCTTCTGTACTTAGACATATGTAGACTGTTCTTTTTGATTTGTTTTGAAATCACTCAGCGGGTCTGTCCGTTGTGTGACTTGGAAACAGTTGGATGTAATTGGAAAATTTAAACTTCAAAATATTTTGTGATTGGTGAAATATATCTTTGTAACTTGGGGTAGTATATGATTGAATGTGTGTGTTATTTTCTTGTCAAAGGTTGAGGTAAATAATTTTCGGGAAATGTTACCTGGGAAGCACACATTTGACTATGGGAATTTGTTTTGACCATTTAATACTGCATGGGAATCAAAGTCTTTTGACTGTGTCTTTATTGTTCTCTGCATGGGGATCGAGAGTTTTGACTGTGGGTTGCTTTAACCTTCTTCTACCCCCCCTATAAAAGGGAGGGTAATTGCTTGATTCTGAGCATCCTTCTCTTCATTTTCCTTTAGAAAAATCCTTCTTTGTAAGCTGAAACATGGATAACCCTGAGATGAACGAATTCTTTACCCCCTTCTCCTGGGGACGTGACCTTTGTATCTCGAAAGAGACTGAGGGTGCATGGAAAGCCCTAGCTGTGCATTATGAGGAGGAGGGCGACCTGTATAATGCTGAGGAGTGCCGGAAGGCTGCTCAGAAAGTTGCCGCTGCTCGTGCGGCAAAGGAGGCTGCGGAGACTGATGCGATTCGCTTCCATTTCCGCGCACCGGAGCAGGGTGAGAGCTCCGAGAAGAAAAATATGGATGCTGAGACGAAAGCTCCCCAAGCATGAAGGATTTTAGATGTAGGAATCTTAATCCTTGTAAACCCATGCTTGTAATAATTAATATTTATGAATAAAATTTCTCCTTTCCTATCACAAGTGTTTGTGTTTTCCTTTTGCTTCCTGTCATATCACATATTTAGCCCATGTATTTGTGTATGTTTTTGTAGGTCGTCTGTAGTTGTTTCTTTAATGCAGTTGTCATACTAGATAACTTTGCTGTGACTTTATTTGCTTTTGCCCGCTAAGGGACTTTGCTCCCGTTGGCTGCTATTATAGAGTACTTCGCTTTTGTAGTAGGTTGCGTGGCCGTTAAGGGACTTTGCTCCCACTGGCTGCTATTATAGAATACTTCGCTTTTGTAGTAGGTTGCGTGCCCATTGAGGGACTTTGCTTTTTGTAGTTGGTTGCTTGCCCGCTTAGGGGACTTTGCTTTTGTACTTGGTTGCTTGCCCGTTTAAGGGACTTTGCTTTTGTAGTTGGTTGCTTGCCCGTTTAAGGGACTTTGCTTTTGTAGTTGGTTGCTTGCCCATTTAAGGGACTTTGCTTTTGTAGTTGGTTGCTTGCCCGCTTAGGGGACTTTGCTTTTGTAGTTGGTTGCTTGCCCGCTTAAGGGACTTTGCTTTTGTACTTGGTTACTTGCCAGTTTAAGGGACTTTGCTTTTGTACTTGGTTTCTTGCCCGTTTAAGGGACTTTGCTTTTGTACTTGGTTGCTTGCCCACATAAGGGACTTTGCTTTTGTAGATTACTTTTGTGAACAAAGTGTTTCATTAAAACATAATAGCATTGGTTACAAAAGAGAGGAAGTAGAGACTGCATAGCCGTCTATTGGTAATATTTTCTCAGTTTGTCTCCATGTCAAGTGTTGTTGACTTTCGTGCCGTCTAGGCGTGCTAGTTTGTAGGAACCCGGCCTTAGTACTTGGATGATTTTATAGGGACCCTCCCATTTTGGCATAAGTTTTCCAGTGTGTCTAGGGTCAGATGCTTCAGTTGCCCGGTTAACCAAATCGCCTTGTATATAAGCTTTGACTCTAGCTCTTTTTCTGAAAAACTCCTTTGTCTTTTCTTTGTAGGCGACCATTTTTTCGACAGCGGCCTCCCTTGTTTCGTGTAGGAGGTCTAGATTTGTTTAAAGTCCTTGAGTGTTTGTTTCTTCTTCAAAACTGATGGCGCGGTACGATGGGGACCCAATTTCAATTGGGGCCAGAGCTTCTGTACCAAAAGCAAGTTTAAAATGGGATTCTCCCGTACTTGTCCTGGCTGATGTCCGGTAAGCCCAAAGAACATTAGGCAACTCATGCGGCCATTTCTTCTTGGAGGTGGTTAACCTTTTTTCCAAACCTCTGACAATGATCCTGTTGGTGACTTCGACCTGACCGTTGCTCTGTGGATGGCATACAGATGCCTTTTTGTGTTTTATTCCATGATCAGATAGGAACTTTGTGAATTTTGATCCAACAAATTGCGTTCCATTGTCGGATATGAGCACTACCGGAATTCCAAATCTTGTAATGACTTGCTCTGTAACAAAACGGATTGCATCATCTTGTGTGATGTTTTTTAGTGCCTTTGCTTCTGCCCACTTGGTCATGTAATCAATAGCGACCATTACGTATTGTAAGTCGCCCTTAGCCCTGGGGAATGGTCCCATGATATCAATGCCCCAGACCGCGAATGGTATTGGTGATAGAATGGACGCCGGAAGGGCTAGGGCCTTTCTAGACATGTTGCTAAACAACTGGCATTGGTGGCACTTTTTGGTGAAGGCCTTGCATTCTTTGTGCATTTTGGGCCAATAGTAGCCTTGTCTGAGTATTTTGTGGGCCAGTGCTTTCCCGGCCATGTGGTCGCCACAGATACCTTCGTGGACTTCTCTCATACAATATAAGGCTTCTTCCTCATCGACACATTTGAGTATGGGAGAGTCAAAACTTTTTTTGTATAGGGTACCTTCTTGTATAAAGTACTTTGTTGCTTGGAATTTGAGTATTTTAGCTTTTACACCATCGTATGGCAAGGCACCGCTTTCCAAATAACGGATGTAAGGGGTCATCCAGTTATCTATTGGAGGGCTAATTTCCATGACGGGTAGGTTGTTTATACTGGGACCCTGCAACTCCTCGAAATATACTGTGTCGGAGTCCATTTTTTCTCCTTGTGTTAATTTGGATAACATGTCCGCCGTCATATTATCCGTTCTGTCTATTTGTTCCAGGGTGTACTTCTCAAATTGGGAGAGCATTGCTTGTACCATCTCTTGGTATTTGCTGAGATTTGTGTCTTTTGTAGAATAATCTCCCGTTGTCTGGCGAACAACTAGTTGTGAGTCGCTGTAGATGGTGATTCATTTTACTTGCAAGTTTTTTCCACTTTTAGGCCGGCCAAGAGTGCCTCATATTCTGCCTGGTTGTTTGTGGCTTTGAAGTTTAGTTGTATGGCTTGTTTGACCTGGAAACCATCGGGGCTAGTAAGGATAAGACCCGCCCCGCAACGGGTGTTTGTGAAGGAACCGTCTACATACAGTTGCCAATTGTCGTCCGTCGTGGCAGTGTTATTTGCGGGAGTTTCATTCTCTATTTCTGAAAATGAGCACTCGACTACGAAATCTGCCAGTGTTTGTGCTTTAATGGCGGTTCGTGGTATGTACTTTAAGTCGAATTGGCCGAGTTCTACGGCCCAGTTTATCAGTCTACCCGACAAATCAGGTTTATGCAATATTTTTCTCAGCGGTTGATCTGTGATGACCCTGATTTATCTGCCTTGGAAATAATGTCTAAGTTTCCTGCTCGCTACTACCAAAGCTAGAGCGAACTTCTGGACATTTGGATAGCGGGTTTCTGCATCTTTGAGCACCTGACTGACATAGTATACCGGCCTTTGCTCATTATTTTCTTCTTTGATAAGTACCGCCCCTACGGCTTTATCTGTTGCGGACAGGTATAGTGATAGTGGTTCCGAAGGGGCTGCCACCGCAAGTAAGGGAGCGGAGGAGAGATAAGTTTTGAGGTCCTCGAAGGCCTTTTGGCATTCGTCCGTCCAAGATATTGCCTTGGTTTTAGTTGCTCCCTTCAATGTGTCAAAGAATGGCAAGCACCTGTCGGCTAATTTGGCAATGAATCTCCTCAGAGCGGCTAACCTTCCCGTCAATTTTTGTATTTCTTTCAAGGTTTTGGGCGGTTGCATGTCGATTATGGCCTTTATCTTTTCTGGATTGGCCTCGATGCCTCTGTGAGATACTAGGAAACCAAGGAATTTACCAGCGTCCATTGCGAATGCACATTTATCTGGGTTGAGTTTCATGCTGTGTTTTCCGAGGGTTAAAAAGCATTCTTCCAAGTCTTGGAGGTGAGAGGCCGTTAAGAGGGATTTGACAATAAGATCATCAACATACGCTTCCATGTTTCGGCCTAGCTGTGTGGCAAAGATTTTTTTCATGGTCTTTTGAAATGTGGCCCCGACATTGATTAACCCAAATGGCATGACTTTATAACAATACACCCCTCTGTGCGTGATGAAGGCGGTTTTCTCCCTATCCTCAAGGGTCATTTTGATTTGATTGTAGCCTGAGTAGGCATCCATGAAGCTAAGCATCAAATGGCCCGCTGTTGCATCGATGAGTTGGTCTATTGAAGGAAGTGGATAGGGATCCTTTGGGCATGCTGCGTTTAAGTCCATGTAGTCAACACATATTCTCCATTTTCCGTTGGCTTTCTTCACCAAGACTACATTTGCCACCCATTTGGGGTATGTGAATTCACAGATTAAGTCCGCGTCTAGGAGTTTGTCAATTTCGATGTCAATTTCCCGTTGTCGCTCTAGTACGAAATTTCTCCTTTTTTGAATTTTCGGAGCTTTGTCTAGGTCCACATTTAACTTGTGGATTGCCACGGACTCATCTAAACCTGGCATGTCTTTCGGGCTCCAAGCAAAAATGTTTGTGTATTGTCTCAAGAGGTTTGTAAGGCCGGTTTTGAACATAGAATCTAAACCGGTCCCCAAGCTCATGCTCTTGGTCGGGTCTCCAGGCATGATTTCTATTTTTTCTGTTTACACCGCCGGGCTGATTGGTGGTTTCTCCTCTCGCTTAAGACATTTCAAGAGGTTTGCATCTATCCGGGGTGGGTCTTCTAATGTCGGGTCATGCCCGTCAATGAATTGTACTTCTTTCCTTCTTTTGTTATGTTTCTGCTGATGTTCAGTGTGCCTTTGTCTTTTTTCGCGCCTTCTCTTATTTGCTTTTTCTCGGCGGATATTACTGGGTTCAGTTTTTCCTAAGGTGAGTGCTATGCCATAGCATCTTTTGGAAGTGACCGCTTTCAACATGTTTAGGGTGGGCCTTCCCAAGATCATGTTGTAAGAGGAAGGAGTCTTGCGATGCCCACAATTGGAACGGCGTTGTGGCCGAAACCGTACAGAGGTGTTTCATCAGGACAAGTTTCCAATTTTTCGTCGCTTAGCTTTAGCCTGTCCCAGGTGTGTTTGAAACATATGTCAACTGAGGACCCGTTATCCACAAGGATCCTTTTGACTTCATTATGGGCAACGCCCAAAGATACGACTAATGATTCAGTGTGGTTAGGGTTGATGCCCTCATAGTCTGCGTCTGTGAAAGTAATTATGTTTGGCGGTCCCTCGGATATTGCATAGATGGTGTGCTTTTCTCTTGGTGGTGAGGACTGTCCGCCAAATATGGTATGTACGATATTTTTATTCTGTCCTTGTGAGGTGGATGCTCCTAGCACCTGCCTTGGCAAATACTGAGATAGGTTGCCTGCCTTGACTTGGCTTTCCAAGAAATATTTGAGGGACAAACAGCTGTCTGTGTAATGTCCATGCATTTCGTGGTAATCACAGTGTTTTTCTTTCGGTCTGTCATCGGGCGAGGAGAACATTGGGGCCGGAGGCATGTAGAAAGGTTTCCCCCTGATTTCTCTCAGAATGGTCGCCCTTGGGAGCGTGAATTTTGTCTATTCTGGCTCTGGACGTCTATCCGGTCTGGGCGGGTTTGTCTGTCCCAAGCGGTCTCTAACTAGGGCCGTAGATTGTGATCTCTGGGCGGGAGGCGACGACCCATGAGTAGTTTGTACTTGGTGTTGGACTGGTGTTTGCCTTTGATAGGAGGTAAATCTTTCCCTTTGAAAGAATGGCGATTGAGTTGGCGGAGCCCTGGATTGTTTTAGCACATTCAGGGATTCTGTTTCGTTAATGGCCTGAGATGCTAAGTCATATGCCTTTGCCAGAGTGGTGGGTTTTGTTTCCATGAGACGACATACGTACTTCTCGCATTCATAGAGGTTAAGGCCTCTTCTCAAATGGACCAATGCTTCTGTTTCATTAACGCAAACAACTTTGTTGACGGCTTCCTTGAAGCGGTCGATGTAGTTTGCAAAGTTTCTCCGTTGCGCTGTGCGATAGTTTCTAGAAACACGGTATGAACCTCGTGTTGTCGGTTCGCCTTGAATTTATTCAGGAATAGTTTTTTAAACTCCATCCAAGTATCTACGGACCTAGCGGATATCCTACAGAACCATCTTTGAGCATTTCCGCGGAGAGTTGCGGCGAAGAAATGGCATCTTGTCAGATCGTTGTATTCATAATGGAGAGCTAGCTGGTCAAAGTAGCTAAGATGCTCTTCTGGGTCGCCTAGCCCATCGAAAGAATTGAAGCTGTGATGTTTGATGTCTTTTTGACGGGGCTCAGCCTCCAGCCTCATGGTAAATGGTGTTCCGCCCAGCTCTTGTTCGCTATTACCCTCTATCTTTTTCTTGAGTTCCATGATGGTACGCAACATATCTGCGTTTGTTGGCTGTTCACTTTCGGCCTCTTTTGGGCGGATAGGGGATCACTCTCTCTTTCTTTGTCTTTCGTATTCAGTTAAGACCTTTTCATAGGCGGCCTTTTTGTCTATAATCACCTTCCTTAGGTCTCTTTGCTTTCTGTTTTGTTCCCATGTTTTGGGTTGATGATGGCTTTTATTGTGCCTCTCATGATTCGTGTCTTGAGATGAGCCTAGGCGGAAAAAGGTAGAATTCGCCCTTCGAGGTCGGCTATGTGCCTCACTTCGGTCATTGTGTGGATTTGCTTGGAAATCTCTTTGCTCCGGTGGTTGTCCTTGGCCCTGTTGTGGGAAAGCCGAGGCTATTTGCATGATTAAGTCGATTTGCTGTTGGTTGTAGCCTGTGAGGTTAAGGCTAAGGATTTGCTCTTGGTCGTCTCCCCGAGGGGGGTTAGTCTGTATACGGTGGTCTATGATTACTGGCGGGTTATGCAGTGGAACGTCGGTTATGTTCCCTTCTCTTTCTATTGGTGGTTGCTCGTCTGGGTTTGTCGTAGTAGTGGTGCCCTTAGATCTGGTGTTATGGGCCATTTCAGTAGCGTGTATTCTGATTTTTGGGATTGCTGGGTTTGTATTTTGTCTCGTGGAGGTAGTTACTCTGGTAGAACATGCGAGGGATTTCTCTTTAAGAAAAACGCCCCCTCCTTCTAGCGCCAAATGATAACTCCCACGGCTGATTAGAGGCTTCCGACTACTATTCCGGGGTACTTGACCTGAGTTTGGGTATCTGCAAAACAATGCTTGCCCGGGGGTGGTGGCCGTCAAGCACCTCCGGTGTAAGAATCAGTAATCGGAAATAATAATAATCAAGCTGGTAAGAGTGTATCTGATGTAAAGAGTATGTAGAGAGCTTTTGTATTGCTAAAATTGTGTGTGTTTACCTTATGTGCAGAATGAGGGTATTTTTAGGCTGGGCCTTCCAGTCACTGTAGGCCACTTGGTAGCCGCAAAAGCTACAGTGAGCCGCTAAAGCTACAGTGACCGGTGTGACCCTTCCTGACACGCCGTCATTCCGCAACTGCGCGCCGTACTGCTCAGAGTTTGTCTGCTATAGTTGAATGTCCTTGTGTTCCCTTGAATAGTTTATTGTCCCCTGTCTTGTAGAGCAAGATAGCAAGATATTTTGTACAAGAGTATTTTTCTAATGATATTTATTGTCAAGTTGAGTAATTCAGGAAACTAAATATCTTATGACACGTGCATGGAGTGACAAGTGCTGTGTTGTAGGCGGGCACCTACTCGCGGGCGGGTACCCGGCGAGTGGACCGTATCTACAGCGGGTACCTATCAGTATATATATGTTATATATGTCGAATCATATATGGATTTAAAGCACAAAGCAACACACAAGGCTTTATCCACTAATTAAAAGTAAATTATAGATTTGTGATTGAATTTTATCCGATTTTACATTTTCCTGGCTCGAATTTTAAATTTATAATATATTAACCAACCATTACTTTTACGTTTCAAAAGGGTGCCTTTTTTAGAAAAAATAGTCCAGAAAAATGGTCCTTAACCACCATTTTCAAACATAAAAACAATGTATGGACAATATGTTGCAAATTTTAAACTCCAACCATCAAAATGCAAAAATGGATAAAATTCAATTATCATTTTGCAATTTACTCACTAATTAGTACTCCCTCAGTCCCGTCCATTACTTAACATTTCAAAACAGGGTGTTCGGCACACATTTTAAGGTAAATTTTAAGGATAGTTGCATAACTTATATTTAAAATTTTCTTCTTTTGAATAAAAATAGAACAATCCTATTTTTATACATAAAAAGAAAATTTCAAAAATAAGTTATGGAACTATTCTTAAAATTGATCTCAAAATGCGTGCCAGAAAGTGACAAAAAAAGTGTTAAGAATTGGGTGGGACGGAGGGAGTAGTAATTAATAACAGAAGTTGAGGATTAATATCTGCTCATTGCATGTTAACTACTATGAAGCATTTTATAATGCGTTTAAAAATAAATTCGTGCGACTGTGCCGAAAATGAACATTATTATATTAATGTGGAGTTATCACAATGATTTAAATAATATAAAATGACGAACAGGTGATATGATTACGCCAATATGCAAGGTGGGAGTAAGGCAATAAGAGGTCATGTCCTAATATTGAGTTGATCAGATTCTATTATGCTCAACTTGTCGTTTTATGTTAAGTTGTTAATTGTGTTTTCATGAGATACTTGATTAATAATGTTCATGTATTATCCACTCTTGCCATATGAAAATTGTTAGTAGAAAACTGAGGAGCCAGCAGTGTTCGTAATTGATGGTCTTAAAAATATTACTAGAATAGAACTGATTTTGTTGTGACAAACAAGAACAACAAGGATGACAATGCAACTAGGAAAGAAAAGATGATGGAATTTGATGGGGCGCCTGGTGGGTGTGCTGCCGCGCTATTCTCAGAACCATAATCATAATCATCCAAATCACCCGAATCCGATCCCGGATTGCCATTCTCAGTCCACTTGCCCAGGTTGTTTCTCCTGCATTTCCATCATACTAATTACTACGTTGGTGTACGTAATAAAAATAAAACTGAATATACCGAATACGTTTGGTTTGATTTGGTTTACGAATACAGGATATATTTATAAAAAGAAATAGTGAAGATACGTACTGCTTACTAGTGAGTAGTATTATTGTAAGTGAAAGTAAAAAAGAGAGAAAAAGAAAAAGGGTTGTAAAAAAGTATAATAAAGTATGGCGAGAGGCGAGAGGGACCTGTGACCGAGAACACCGGCATTAACGGTGAGTTGGTCAATGATAACAGCGGATTTGGGCTCCACACTGTAAGCCTTTTCATACTTTAGCTCTAAACTTTCACCCGATGTTATAAAGTATGCTCCATTTACCATTATGTCCCCCTCGCTCCTCCAGTTCCAGTCTCTCCACTTCTGGTGTTCCGATTCTACCCTCTTCGTCACCTGTCCAACCCAAACACAAGACAAATAGAAGCATACAATTGTTACTACACAACATAATGCAAGTATCTGTTCCTGTTTTCACAGAAAATGTCTATACTAAACTCTCGTATGAGTAAAATCTGTGTATGTGCAGTTAGAATATTTACGGGATTTCGTTCTCGTAAAATTTACTTTCGAGTGAGACATAATGAGTACCTCTTTAGCGTTACGATCAACGGGTGCAGTGTAACGATTCCCTTGACTATTAATCGTAGGATTACCACTCCCTCCGATTGCGTACATTTCCCACCTAGTAAAGTCATTATTTACCACATGTATGTACCCTCTTCTGCACCGTGGCATCCTTTGTATTAATTTTGGACCAAAGTGATTAAACGCAATTGTTACTTGCATTTTTGAATCTGGCAAATAGTCGTCGCTGTGCCCTAAAAGCATCACTTCGTTATGATGCGAAAAAAAATTGTTAGATATCGTAATTCCAGTAGACCCCATGACCGCATCAATCAAACCATCTTTACAGTTGGATAATGAACAATGATCGATCCAAATATCCCTTGATCCGAAAATGGATATACCGTCGCCATCAGACTTGGTCCGATATCCGAAATGAGTTGGACTTGATCGGACATTTGTATTGCCCGATTCGTAACAATGATGAATATGAATGTTATGAATAATAACGTTACTAATATATTGTAACGTAATGCAGCCACCTCCCGTTATGTGAACACTAGCGCCGCGTCCATCTAGCGTTTTGTAGCTGTTGAAAATGAGCTCCTGGGATAGACGGATGAGCATGTTTGTTGCGAAAACGATCCAGAGTGGTTCGGTCTGAATAACTGCGTATCGGAGTGTTCCAGGTGTTGGATTGACAGCATCATGGTCGGATGAATCAGTGACAATGTAGTAACGGCCATTTTTGCCACCAAGAGCATACTGACCAAAGCCGATACCACAATCTGCCAGACGAAAGCGGTTTAGTTGCCAATTAGGGTCACAACGCCAGCAGTCATCGATTGGGTTACCGGTTTGGCAATTGGTGGAGCGGACACTGGTGTCATAGGAGAGTAAGTTTCTTCTGGACACTGAAATGTTCACTCTCCTGCATAAATGTCCCCCAGGTAAAAATTTAAATATAATGGACGCTGATAGCTAAAATAAAACGAGACTTCACACATAATATTGGTCAATGCCATCAACTTAAACACTCACATTTTCGTGCATCTAGTCATCTACTGAGATCTCGTCTTTTATTAGAAGGTAGGCGCTACCTTCTAATAAAAGACCGGATGATAAAAAGATAAATTACACTTTACTGCTCTACTTTGCTTTAAAAAATAGTATTTCTTTTACTCGCCGGTAATTTCTTTTACATAATAACTAGGGTAGTTTGAAACAGAAATATAGCCGGAGGGTTAATTAGAAAATTACAAAAATTAGAATCCAAAAGCTGAAGCTGTGCGTATTGTAAGTGCAGAATCTGTAAAAGTAAAAGGGATTATTGCATTGGATACTATGGGGACCTTTAAGTCAATGTCCATTGAAAACATGTTAGGGCCCTACTTAATAACTGAAGAGTGTAAAATGTATGCAAAATGAGAAAATGCAAAGTGGATGCAAAACAAGGCAAAACAGGAAAGGCATGTAGAGTTTATTTGACTATCAGATAAGAGCATAGTGAGCAAAATATTAGAGATGCAAAATATGAAAGAAGCTTAACTAAATTAAGTGAAACTATAATGTAGCTATCCATAAGAAAGAAAATGCAAATAAGAAGTGATATACAGAAAAATAAAGGTAAAGGAAAAGAACAAAATGGTGAACAGAGTAAGCAACTAGAACAAGCAAATAATCTTTCAGAAAAGTTAGACTGGGAAATGACAGTGTGCCATTGGAGAAAACTGAAGATACAAAGCTTAAAATACACTAAATAATAGCAACAAAGAAACTTGAACTAGCTATTGAGAACATGGCTAGAAGAAGAGTAGCTTAAGAATTAAGATTGAGAGAAGTGTGGTTAATTACCTCTGCAGATCTTGGACAACAGATTCAGGGTCAGGATGTGCAATGTGAGATGTAAAGTTGAGATATGAAATAGAAGCCAAAGCAAGAGTGGAAAATGTGGTGAGGTAACAAATTAGCACAATGCAGGTCCTCTGGAGCATATTTGTAGTAGTACACACTAGTACCAGTGTATATAAAGATTGCTCCTCTGTTTTTTTGGGGAGGAATCTAAGAAGGAGAGGAGGGTCCAAAAGGAAAAAAAATGGAGTTGGTTGGGTTTTAGAGCGGCATATATAATGTACCCCTACTCACCGGATATAAAGATGTAGGAGTAGTAGTATTAAGTGTGCTGACTGCTGAAACAGAGTGAGTGGGTGAAATAGATAATTTCAACTGTAGTAAGTACTTTTTACCTCTCTCTCACTCTCTCTCACACACACACATACAGAGACAAACACACACACAGCGACACAGAGTTTGTTATGATGGAGTACTCCTATAATCGATGGCACCAAAGATCTATATATTCACCTCAACTGTAGTTGTTATTTTAAAATTTAGATCTTTTATGTACAATACAATGAATTTTACAGGAATAATGAAAAGAAGCGTGTCATTGACCAACTATCGCACTTCACTCTGGAAGTGGTAACATACAAGAAACCATGTAAAGAGTCACGTTTTGTTGCGATTTTTGCATTATATCCAGGTAATATTAAATTTGTGACCAACTGCAGTTTTTAGATGGTATACAAAACTCTGACCCCAAACACATTCTAGAAATGGATCATCTGATTGGATTTGTTACCATAAAAAACTAGACCCATCAAATATTATATTGATTGTATGTTTTTAAGTACTAGGTAAGAGATTTTTACACTGTGTCTCCCGCAATTTTAAAATGACACCTACTTTTATTATTGCATATATAACTCCATAAATTGACTGACCAGTGCTCAATTTACACTAAAAACACCAACGGTAACATAGATAAGCTCCCCACTGTCTGAAGTTTTCTTAAAATACGGGAGCCAAGATTGAGTTGGTGGGGGGTAAATGGGCAATTTATCAGGTCAGAGAAAGGGGCAAAACAGTTAGTTAATGGGTAGCAAGTAGTTACAAACTTACAGGGATGAGGGATTCTTGTCAGTATGAAATATGAGAATCATGCACCTCTGAAACCGGGGTTTTATTTTAGGCCTCGATAGAAAATAGAGTTCTTTTGTTTTTTTTTTTTTTCGAATTCCTATTCCCTTTAATTCTATCCGTGATTAGCTCACAAATTGCCCTCACTTGTCTGTACAATCTTTACAAATTGCAATTTTTGTCTACATAAGTTTATCCATAACTTCGAATTTCCCATACGAGAGAACCTGAGAGTGAGAGAGATAAACATAAATATTCCTAAATGAATTTTACAATTTATGTTATAAATGTACCAGACCTGATACAGGTGGTGTTTGGGAATTTTTTTTTCCAAAATAAGTCAAACTTATTTTAAAACAAATTTAGAGATTCCTAATTTTTTTCTGAAAAAAGTCAATTTTTTTCTGAAAAAAGTCAATTTTTTTTGCAGCTTATAGCATCTCAAACATACATTAAATACTTGTATAAAATTTTTTTATCAAAATATAAAAATTTTACCCAAAAATAAATCCATAAAAAATTTAACAAAATAAAAAAAAATTATCCAAAAATTAGTCCATAAGAACTTAATTTAAGTCAGCCAAACAGGCCCACACTCGTTGTTCATTACGAACAACACTTGGTATTCTTTAACTTGATTCTACTCTACTCCAACGTATATATTATGACTTATATTTATTAAAACTATACCATCCTTGAACAGCAATTTTCCAATGTACATCCTTTTCTTTCTGGGCTGATTAGTTATATTCAATCGTATATATCGAGGAATTAAATTACTCAGTCATACTATGAAACTTTGGGAGAGAGTGGTTGAATCTCGGATTAGAAGAGAGGTTAAAATCTCAGAGAACCAATTTAGTTTTATGCCGGGAAGATCGACGACCGAGGCCATTCACCTCGTGAGACGCCTTATGGAGAAGTTCAGAGAGCGTCGCAAAGACCTCCATATGGTGTTCATCGATCTTGAGAAGGCGTATGATAGCATCCCCCGTGAAGCTATTTGGAAGAGCCTTGCGGAGAGGAGAGTGTCGTCGGAGTACGTCAGGGCGATTCAAGACATGTACTCTCAAGCTTGTTCCTGCGTTCGGACCCCAGTCGGTGATGCTCGTTATTTCCCTGTGGAGATTGGGCTACACCAGGGGTCAGTCCTTAGCCCTCTTCTTTTCGCCCTGATCCTAGATGTCATGTCGCGAGGGATTCAAGACGCCATACCTTGGTGTATGCTCTTCGCCGATGATATAGTGCTAGTGGCGGAATCGAGGGGGGAGGTGAATGAGAAGTTGGAGTTATGGAGATCCACTTTGGAGCCCCAAGGACTGCGTCTGAGCAGGTCTAAAACCGAATACCTCTGGTGCAACTTCAGTGGTGACGCCAACGAGGAAGGGGTGGAGGTTAGGATTGAAGATCAGACCGTCCCCCGTACGGATAAGTTCAAGTATTTGGGTTCGATCATCCAGAAGGAAGGTGAGATTGAAGATGATGTCACTCATCGTATCAACGCGGGGTGGCTAAGGTGGAGGGCTGCGTCAGGGGTGATGTGCGATAAGAAAGTCCCGTTAAAGCTGAAAGGGAAGTTCTATAGAGCAGCTATCCGTCCAGCGATGTTATATGGTTCGGAGTGTTGGGCGGCGAAGAAGGCCCTCGAGTGCAAGTTGGAAGCTGCTGAAATGAGGATGTTGCGGTGGTCCTGTGGCCGCACGATGTTAGATAGAATCCCGAATGTGGTTTTCAGGAGCGCGTTGGAGGTGGCACCTTTCGCTGCGAAAGTTAGGGAAGGGAGGTTGAGATGGTTCGGCCACGTTCGTAGGAGGCTTCCGGAAGCCCCGGTGAGGAGGATCGAGAGTCTTACGGTTGTTGGGGTGAGGAGAAGAGGCAGACCGAGGAGGTCGTGGGAAGAACAGCTCAGGATGGATTTGAAGGCCTTAAACTTGGACGAGAACGCGATAGCTGATAGGAGTTGTTGGAGGCGCCAGATTAGAGTTGTTGATTCTCTTCTAGGGAGTGGTTCTGTGGTTGAGAGCCTCAGAGTTGGCCTCTCTCGTTTAGCATTAGCTTAGAAGCTTGTCTTTTCATCTTCATATTGTCTTTTGTTTTCTGTTTTTGCAGGCGCAGGGAGCTTGGCCGGAGGTCTTCCTAGATCAGGAGAAGAGTGCCCCTTGCCCGAGTAGGTAAGCCCCATGAGATCCAGGCCATGGGCCCAGGTTCGGTAGACTACTTTACACACCATTATCATCTTTGTATTTAATTCACTTTGCTATTCGGTGCACTAAGCCGGGGGTCTTCACGGAAACAGCCTCTCTACTGTAAAGTAGGGGTATGGTCTGCGTACATTTTACCCTCCCCAGACCCTGCTTCATGCGGGATATACTGGGTATGTTTGGTTTGGTTTGGTTTTAATCGTATATTTTACAATCATTGGACCAATCATTGAGGGCTCCCGGTCCCTGGCAAACGTATGCCAGGGACGTCTTATGCAACACACGGCTTTTCAATCATTGGATCAAGTCATCAATGATCAGGATTAGAACAAAAAGTTTAGTAGGTATCGCAGAAAGTTTATGCAATATGTGTGTTTCTGCGGTACATAGCCCCCTGTTTTCACACCAAAAATCCTACTGTACACGTACCGTAGACATATGTTTGCTGTAGACCGAACCCCATCATTGAGATATATAAATAACTATCGTAATTCATGCGAGACACCATCTTATATAAACATTGAAATATTTTTTGGCAGGAAATTGTATATATACTAAAATAAACATGTAAAAAGAAATACGATAAAAGGTAATATTTCGATTTTATCTTATATTTATGTAATAATTTTGTAATAATGCATTGTCAATAATTATATATTTTATAATTTGATTGATTACCATAAAATATGGATAAATATCTATACGATAATTTTATAATTGTAGAATATTAATTTAGATTTTAATGGTATGAAATGAAATTTATCAAATTGAATATAATATAAATAATTATTTTAACATTATTGTTCGTGTAGAACATAAACGTATGTTGTTGTTGGGAGAATCTCGTAACAACACGAAATCGGAGGTTTGCTAGAATCGCAGAGCAAAATACAGATATTTTGCTATGAACACGAAGAATATGGGAGGAGATTTTTGATGTTTGTGGTTGATCTTGTTGGTTGATTTTCAGGGTTAACTATTTTTCATCTCTAACAAGAGGCCTACGTACCATATTTATAGGGATTCAAGACACACGTAGTTCTTGGAGAATAAGTTACCTAGACGGGCTAGGGTTTCTAGAAACTCATCTTGGCCTAAGTCCACTCACTTTTGGGCTGATGTAAATAATTTATTAATTCTGCTCATGACCCATGACCCAATAAAAGTTACATATGGCTAACATGATGCTAGAATCATGAGGCCCCTTCTGCGAGGCTAATGGACAGCTTGCTTGGGCTTAGCATGCGACCCCACTTGGCTTAGTCATGTGATGCGGTCCCAAGTATGGAGATACTCATGCGATCTCACTGGGTTAGCTATGAGCATTCATATGGAGATAAACACAATAAGATTATAAAATGGCGGAGCCAAGCTGATGCGACCCCAAGACCGGGAGATGCAACCTCGAGGCCGGGCTAGCATGCGACCCGAGGCCGGGCTAGCATGCGACCCCGAGGCCGGGCTAGCATGCGACCCCACTGGGCTTAGCATGCGACCCCAAGGCCGGGCTAGCATGCGACCCCGAGGTCGGGCTAGCATGAGACCCTTCGAGGCTTCGAGGCCTAGCATGAAATCCTTCGAGGCCTAGCATGAGACCCCAAGCGTGAGATTCTTTTTCCTTTGTCATTGGCATGAGAGCACATCTTGAGTATTAGCTGAAGGTCATAGTGAGGTGACCCCTAGGGTGAGATAGTGTTTTTAAGAGATTCTTCAAACCATATTATGAGATAGAGGTGAGACGATCCCTAATCAGGCCTCATGCCTTGTTGATCCATCTTTAATATTTAAACCTATTAAAATATATTTGAGCCAATTAAGAGAGGTGGACCCCTAATTTAATCCACTGAGCCTGTTTAGGACCTATGTCGAGATTCGGGCACAACAACTCCCAACAACATATGTAAACTCGTGTGACTTTAACGAAATAAAATTATATTTATCAAAAAAATTGATTAAGATTACACATTGTAATATATAACAAAATCTCTTAATTTTAACTAAAGTTAATTCACACGATTGTCTCGCTCCTTTCTTTTCTCATACATTAATGATTATATATATTGGGTCTTGTTATAATAGAAACTAACTTAGAATAGAAACTAGAAATTAAACTTAAATTAAATATTTCAAGCTAATCTAATGACCAAATTAGGGGTACCCCAATACAAAAAATGTTTAAAATTATTGGCTCTATTCAACAAAAAAATACAAAAAATAAAAAAAAAGTTACTGTTCATGTAATGACGTGACTGGCACGTAAACAGTAACTTCTTTTATATATATATATATATTTTTGTTGAATAGAGCCAAGAATTTTATAAGTTTTTTGTGAAGGTGCTCCTAGCGGGACCATTAAAATAAATGAAATATAATTTATTTAGTGTAGATTTTTAGTTTCTATTCTAAGATTGGTTTCTATTTGAACGCTAGCCTATATATATTTATACATTTTTAAACTCAATAGTCGATATTTATTCTATTTTTTATTAAATAATATCTAAAATCCTATTCAAAAAATAAGTTAATTTGAAGCATTTCAATATTGATTAGACGATATTAGTAACTTATACATCTTTATTATATCTAACATTCATTTTACATTGATCTAAATATATCTCATTTTATAACTTAATTAATATATGTTATCGAAAACCAAAATTTTCAAAACTCATTTTTAACCCAAATTCTTTTACACGTTCTTTTGAAAATTCATGTATTTTACTTAATACTCCCTTTATCCCTCTCATTTCTTTACGCTTTCCTTTTTGGACGTCCCATCAATTCTTTACATTACTAAAAGAGAATAATGTTCCTGAGGTAATCTCAGGAACCTTACCTAGATTTTAGTATAATTTTTTGTTGGCATTTTTATAATAATTGAAGTTGGCATTTTTATAATAATTGAACTTGCCCCCTGTATTTACAAAAATAACCCTATTCTTGTATTGTTTTTTTAATCACCTCAGGAAACTTACCTGAGGTAACCTCAGGAAAAGCAAGCCCTTACTAAAAATAGTAAATTTTAACAATAAAAAATATTAGTACATCCACTACTTCACTCCATTTTTTCAACACTTTACACTATTACAACCACTACTTCACTTATTTTAACATAAAATCACTATTACACCCACTATTTCACTTATTTTAACAATAAAATACATTATTATACCCACTACTTCATTTATTTTATTTATTTTCCTTGGTCTTTGTGCTAAAACCCCATGTAAAGTTCCTAGAGGGACAGCGGGAGTATAATTTAATAATTTCATAGTACAAAATAATAATCACTAAACCGATTATAATATATATTAGCAAATATAATAATTATCATAGTAAAAAATAGAGCTTTTTTCATAAATAAATAGGAAAAAGTAAATTTTTGCACATTTACTTTTGTTAAGAATAGCTATTTGCAATTTTACTAAACTATTTGCAATTTTACTATACTAAGTTTCAAAATTGCAAAAATGCTAACCCTAACCCTTCCCCCCTCCTTCCCTCCTCTTTCACAGCCGCCTGGGTACTTTTTTTTTTTTTTTTTTAAGATGGGATGCTATTTTGGTGGATTTGGATTTGGGTTGCATGACCCCGCAGGGGCAACCACTTTCAACTGAACATGCAACTAATTTACTGATTTCATGTTCCATTTTTCAATTTCCATTTTCGACCTCATTTTTGGACTCTAATATATATATATATATATATATATATATATATATATATATATATAAATGAGGTCGAAAATCACTTTCAGTTGCATGTTCAGTTGAAAGTGGTTGCCCCTGCAAAAAAAAGTTGCTTTCAGTTGCTGATTTGGGTTGCATTCAGTTGCTGATTTGGGTTGCATGGCCCCGCAGGGGCAACCACTTTCAACTGAATGCAACCACTTTCAACAAGTTGAATATGGTTGCATTTGGTTGAATATTGCCCCTGGCGGGGCCTTGCAACCCAAATCAGCAACTGAATGCAACTTTTTTTTTAAGGTGGGATTCTATTTTGGTGGATTTGGGTTGCATGGCCCCGCAGGGGCAACCACTTTCAACAAGTTGAATATGGTTGCATTTGGTTGAATATTGCCCCTGGCGGGGCCTTGCAACCCAAATCCACCAAAATCATCCCACCTTAAAAAAAAAGTTGCATGTGTGGTTGCATTTGGTTGAATGTGGTTGCATTCAGTTGATTATGGCCCCTGGCGGGGCCTTGCAATCCAAATCCACCAAAATCATCCTACCTTAAAAAAAAAGTTGCATGTGGTTGCATTCAGTTGTTGATTTGGGTTGCATGGCCCCGCAGGGACAACCACTTTCAACTGAACATGCAACTAAATTAGTGATTTCATGTTCCATTTTTCAAAAGTGATTTTCGACCTCATTTTTGGACTCTAATATATATATATATATATATATAAAAGGGACACAACTGGTGAAACTGACGCACATGGAGGGCACATGGGGGGGAAGGGTTGACCTAATTTGTAGTATTTTTGCAATTTTGAAACTTAGTATAGTAAAATTGCAATTAATTCAAAGAGATAGTATATTTGCAAATAGAAACTTTAAACATAGTATTTTTGGTAAATATCCTAAAAAATAATAGAAAAATAATGTACACGTGACAGCTTTTAAAATGTTTGTTCGTTATCCATATATAAGAATTTCACTGAATTTATATGAAACACTAGGGCCATGTTTGTTTCAAGGGATTATAATCCCCAAATTATTACCTTATAAATCTCAAACGTGAGTGATTATAATCCAATGAATTCACATTTTGATCATTGTTTTAGTTCACTCCCATGGGATTATAATACCTTGTGAAAGAAGGTATTATAATCCCATAGAAATGAATCAAAAAGATGATAGCAATATACTTTCATGGGATTATAATCCTTTAAATTTAAGAAAGATAGTGTAATTTTCCAAGGATTATAATCCCCTAAAACAAACATGGCCTAGAAGTTTAGTGGTTGTAAGAGCATCTCCAAGGGTGTTATGTAAAATGGTTAGCTATAATCATTAACTATAATGATAATGTAAAATTTTTACTAAGGGTGAACATGTGTACTCCAAGGAAATTATCTATAATTATGGTCATGTAAAATTATACATAAAAGCTTTATTAATTCAACAAATATAGCTCACCAAATATTATTATCTATATTTTTTTTGCTAAGGGATTAATGGTTGGAGTGCTCAAATTTTTACATATTATCTAAATAATGCCACTAGATGCCATGTAGATAATTTAGCTAAGGGTTTTACACCATTGGAGATGCTCTAAGGATGACAAATTAATCCGGTTGGATGAATATCCAATGTGAAATTCTAAATTTTGGATATATCAAACCCTAAATTTTGGATTTGAATTTAAATTTTAAATCCGAATTAATTTGTACAGAATAAATACCCAATTTAGTGATTAAAACTTCTTTTTCTTATATAATCTCAAATTTTATTGACGTATTAACTATTTAAGATGTAATTTTCTTTAATTTACATAAATTTTCTTTATGTGATTTGAAGTTTTTATAAAATCAATATACCTAATTTAATTTGACTTTTAGTCCAAAATCGAATTGATCCGATGCATGCATGCAGAATAACTGCATAGCGTAGGGGTGCATGGTAGGGATGGGCATTGCGTTATTTCGGGGCCGGGGAGTGCTATTCCCGCCTCATCCCCGAATTCAATCCATATCCCCGTCCCCAGCCCGATCCCCGTCAGGAATTATATTTTATTCCTCGTCCCCGATCCATACGGATAACGGGGATGCCCGCGGGGAATCGGGAATTTCACTTTAAACAAAAATTAATATTTTAAATAATTTAAACACTAACTAGTGAGTTTGAAATAATTTTTTCTTGTGATATATAGCGATTTAGCAACAATATCTAGATTAGATGTTAAGTTACAATGTCTTTTCATCATCATTAATCTCATAATAAGTATATATTCATATTCACATGCATATATGTTATCTCTTAAAATTTGTTTTTTAAATTTAAACATTACAAAACAGTAACTCATATGCACTAAATTATGATAAAAAATATTACTTAGATAAACAATTATAAATAACATGAAGTTATTTAACAACTAGAAAGACAAACATATAAGATTAAAATATCATTTTATTTTCAATATAAAGTATTGGAAATTCGTATATATTAATATATATTATTAATATATATAATTATATATACTATAATATGGTTAAATCGAGTCGGGGATTGAGAATTGGGTCGGGTGGAGGAAATCTGGATGGGGATCGGGCCGGGTGGAGAAAATCAGGGTGGGGTCGGGGATCGGGCCGGGAAGACATAGAATCCCGGCCCCGGCCTGCTCCCCGATTTTTTTTTAAAATTGTCCCCACTCCCTGACCCGTACCTAAAAAAAACACCGATTCTTCGTCCCATTTAATGCTCTGTTCGGTAGAGGGATCAGATTGGGATGTGACGAGCCGGGATAAATGCCCATCCCTAATGCATGGTGCATTGTGTGATATTATCCATTTTAATAAACTTAATGTGATGTCATAGAATATTCTAACATCATGCTGACGTCATACTGGTGATTTTTTTTACAAAATTTGGTATTTTTGTTGAATTCTGGTGATTTTTTATGAAATCTGGTAATTTTTGTTGAATTTTGGTAATTTTTTATAGCATTTTTTTCTTTTTTCTCCTATATACATACCGTTTATTCGTCGTTCTGAATATTTCTAAAACCCAAAATGGAAACGTTGAACCCCAAAGGTTAACCGTTGAAACCCCGAGGGAATACAAATAAAATTTAAAAATTTTAATTAAAAAATTGTATCCGATAGCCTAATTTTTAAACGCTAACGCGTTTAAAAACCAGGATAAGTTAGGGTTTAGGATTTATTCGTCGTTCCGAATATTTCTAAAACCCAAAAATGGAAAAGTTGGACCCCCAAAGGTTAATTATTAACCCATAAGGTTAATAAATTTATTGTGGTATAAATTATTAATGGATGTTATATAATATACAGACCACCTATTATAGTGATCTTATTATATTGTATGGTAGAATTTATATAAATTATGTAATGATATTCATAGTAAGGAGAATAAATTGGTAGTTTTTGAATAGGTTTTCACGTTTTGTTAGATAAAAAAAAAAATCACCAAATGTCGTAAAAAAATCACCAGAATTCAACAAAAATCACCGAATTTGATAAAAAAAATCACCATAATTCAACAAAAATCACCAGATTTCGAAAAAATCACCAGAATTCAACAAAAATCACCAGATTTTGTGAAAAAATCACTAGTCACGTCAGTATGACGTCAGATTTTTTTTTTGAAAAAAAAACATTTTTTATTATTTTTTTTAAAATTATATTTATGACATCATGATGACGTCATCAGGGGATGGGATTAGTGTGTGTGAGGGTATAAGTTATTAGAGCAACTCCAACAATCTCCTAGTATGTTCCTTATAAATATTATAAATAATTAGGCTCCTTGTGATTTAGGATATTATAAGGCATGACAACTCCAACAATGCTCCTCATCCTTACTCTTTGTTATTATAATAATATTAAAAAAGAGAGAAAAAGGTGAAAGAGAGAAAAGTGTATTAGAAATGGAGAGAAGTGAATATTTTATTAATGAAAAATGAGATAAGGAATGACTAGGAGCATCTTATAAATAAGGAAGGAGAGAAGCATCCTAAATTTTTAAGGGACAACTAGGAGACTGTTGGAGTGACATATTTTGTCAAATCCTTATATTTTTAAGGTAGGAGCTCATATAGCTAGTATCTTGGAGTTGCTCTTAGTGTGGGTGTCCTTAACGGGGCCTTTAGATTAAATTAAAATGAAGGGATGAGATTAAATCTCATATCTCATCAAAATAAGAGGTTCTCACTTGAGCAAAAACCTTATAAATAAAGAACTAATCTAAAGAGTATTGTTAAAATTTGACACATTTATTAATGTAATAATTTATTAAAAAACCATTTTATAACATTAATTTTAAAAATTAACCAGCAATCTCTTGAAAATGCTCCGAGTTCCATGGATCATCAAATGTTAATATCTGAGTAGGAACCTATAATATAATAATACATGTACAAAGAGTCAAAGATATATACAGAGAAATATAGCACTATAGAGATAGCATCGAGACGTAAGGGTTGCTCAGATATCAAAAGTTTAAGAAAAATTAGAGAAAAGACATAGGATCAACATTTAAATACAAATAAATAATCATACTTTTTTTTTTTTTGCCAGAAATAAATAAATAATAAATAATAAATAATCATACTTTAAGTACTTAAGTAGATTTTTCCAAATAGCTAAGTTTCATACTTTTGCTTTAGTGTCCCTTAAACAGCGGGTCATGATAGAAAATTATGCATAAAACATAATGCTTTTTGTGCAGGCCTGCTTTGGAATAGTAAAATCACAGTAAGCTAGAACTTTACTAGTATATAAAATATTTATACTGTTCTCGACATAGATTGGATTATTCGTAGATATACATAGGCGTGGACTGGGGAGAATATTGGTGGTGTTCGGGGAACTTTTTTTTTAGAATAAGTCAACTTATTTTAAGATAAAGTTAGAGATTCATAATTTTCCAACTTATTTTCTAACTTATTTTTGCAACTTATTGAATCTCAAACATATATTAAATACTTCTATAAAAAAAAACTATCAAAATATAAAATTTTTATCCGAAAATAAGTCCATAAGCTCTAAAAAAAAAGGTGAGCCAAACGGGGCCATTATAAACTTTAGATGTGTGCTTGTGTGTTTATAATAAGGAGGTGTCTCGTCTCGTGCTACTACTGGAGGAACGTACAACGCCGGAAGTTGGGGCTCGAAACTCAAGCTCACTTTTTGACTATTTAGTAGGAGTAGGACCGTCCGTTTGACCAATGAACACACACACTGGAATTTTGGTAGTTGTATATTTTCTGTTTTCCCAACCGTTGGGCTATCGTGCAGGCAGCTAGCTGCTGCTGCTGCTGCTCACACACAAAGCTGACTGCAATTTCAGGATGCACATGCTTACGTATTTTTCATTTCTTTACAATTTTTATTTTGAGTCGTCCATTCCATTTCTTTACATTACTAAAAATAGTAACTTTTAACAATAAAGTACATTATTACATCTACTACTTCATTGCATTTTTTCAACACTTTACACTATTAGAGCATCTCCAAGAGGCTCTCTATTCAAGCTCTTAACTCAAAAAATAAGGAGAGAGAATGAAAATGTAGCTCCAAGAGACTCTTAGTGGCTCTTAAAAAAACTAAGAGCCTCTTCTCTCTCCTCATTTCTAAGAGCCACTAGTAGCTCTTAAGTTGTATTTTAATAATAAAATATACATGTCCACCAATTCTTGCACAACTTTTGGTTATAGTGGGGTTAATTTATGAATAAATTATAAATAAAGAGCTAATATAAAGAGGATTGTTGGAGTTTGACACATAAACCAATGTAATAACTTGCTAAGAACCATTTATTTATATTATTTTGAAGAGTGAATGTAGGAGTCTCTTGGAGATGCTCTTACACCCACTACTTCACTTATTTTAACAATAAAATCAATATTACACCCACTACTGATAACTCTATATTCCGATCAGGTGCCTCCTCCACCGTCCCACGCCTGGAATGCGGTGTAGCTGGTGGTTGGGACTCTGCAAAACAATGTCGAGAGGTGGGTTTGAACCCGCGGCACCTCCGGCATGAGAATAAACAACGGCGTTGGAGGGAGAAAGATAAGAACAAGAGTATCTAATTATGGAGGGTGTGTGTGTATGAGTGTGTGTAAAAGAGAATGTAACCCCTAAACCTTCTTTTCTGGGTCTATTTATAGGCCTAGGATTAGGGTTTAGGGGTTGGTACCTTTAATCATGAGCGTTCAATCCTAGGTAGGTAGGACACTTGGGACGCATAGATGCACGACACCTGTCCAGGAGAATAATTGTGGGAGAGTGTGTCAGGCACCTTTTTGAGTGTGACATTCTCATTCTTGGATTATGCCAATTATTGGTAATCATTAGCTGTCGTTTTTAGTTGGGACCCTTTGATGGTGACGGGAGCCATGAGACGCCACGTGCTCTATCACCCCGCACTGGAGCTACTTCACGGGTCCGAAACGGTTAACGGTGACATAGTCCCGGACTCGGTAATTGTAGTAGGCCCGGATGGAAATTCGGGCTGCTTGTAGAGAGTATCCTATCATTTGCCCCCCAATCCCCTATGCAGATTCGTCTAGATGGGGGAGTAGTATTCTCGATTTCAAAGTTCGTTGTTTTGAATAGCTGAAAAGAAAAATTTCCGTATTTTTTGCCTCCCAGGCCCGGATTGTGTGCAGAGCACATGATCCGGGGCTGTAGTTCCAGCATGATATGATTGGAAGAAAAATTTCCATATTTCTTGCCTCCCAGGCCCGGATTGCGTGCAGAGCACATGATCCGGGGCTGTAGGCTAATGGATTCGAAACGTTTCTCAGCACATTTTTGATATTTCTTCATAATTCCAAATTTCCAGAGCTTGTCCATTCTCCTCATCAAACGTGCAGTCATGATTGCTTTTTCTTACAACCTCTTTTGTTTTAATCAAGGCTCCTCCTGGCCGTCCACGTGGCCACATTTCCTCCCTTCACTCATTTTAACTTCTCTATAAGTATATTTCAATTGTATTTCTCCCCCTTTTCACTTTTACCTTAAGCCTTTTCCGCTCTTCTCTTCTCTTCAAAATTTTGGTTGCTGATCGGTAGTGAGGGCTTTTCCGCTTCTTCTTCCGCATTGTAAGCGTTCTCTTCTCCATATTTATTCGATTTTCTTGCCTGTAATTGAACTCTGTGTAAAATAATTCGATACTATTTTTGTTTCCAACTGTTCGTATGCCGTTATCTATGTAACTGTTTACTATCCATGTTACTGTACTTGTTTGGGCTTTGGGACTGTAGTGGTTGTTTGAGTTATCAGAAATTTCCGGGTTCTGAAGTTTCTGGGTTTCATGTTTGGAGGTCTTTTCTTGTTTTGTGTATAAATATGTGTGTGTCTGTTTGCGTAGATATTTGATTTTGATTTCCGGTTTTGTGTGGGTGTTTCTGATATTTGTGTTTTTCTTTTTGTTTTTGTCTTTTGGTTCGGGGGCGTGCTGTTGGTGGGCATCTGGGGTAGTGTAGCGTTTTATGGTGTATAGGAAACAATTGGCTAAACGACCCCGATCCTCCTTTGTACTTTCCAGCTCTTCTTCGGACTTAGAATCCTCCACCGAATCCGGACCTTGTTCCTCCTCTTCGTCCACAATGTCCAAAAGAACTAGGAAACCCCCAAAGACCACTTTGGAAGAGCTTTCTACCCTTCGACTTCCTCCCGGGGAGACCCTTAGCACGTCTGAGGGTCGTTGGAGAGATGTCCAATTTTTCTTTGTCGAGAAGGATATTTCCGTTCCGGACGAGTGTTATTACAGGAATTTATCCGAAGTATTCAAAACATGTCCTGGAGGTCCTGTCTTTTATGACAAGTGTTCCATGGATGCGGAGCTTTCACACCTTCCCGGAACCAGCACCCCTATGGCCCCTCTGCTAGAGATTGCAAAGACTGACAAATTAGATGAGTGTTTTAGGTCTTGCTTTCACCTAGATAACAAGGTTGTTTGGAAATGGCCCGAAGCTCACGAATGAATATATCATAGGCCCGGGGATGGGTTGGTGGGAGTCTCTCTGGAGCACCTTAGATCCGGGTTCAACCCCCACTATCACCAATTTATCAAGTGTCTTTGTAAATTTCAGTATGAAATTCCCTTGTTCCAACTCACTCCGAACGCCGTCAAGTGGATCATGTGGTTCCTTGGTTGTTGTAATGTCAAAGGATTCCTCCCCACCTTTAGGCTTTCCATTACATTTTTACTTTGGTCAAGTCTACTTTAGTACCCTTGTATGAGCTCCGATTCAATTACCACAAGTGTGGTTTTAAGAAGGGAGGGGTGATGCCTGTTACCATGATGTCCTCTCTCAAGGGTTGGCATGAGGAGTGGGCCTTTATGCAGTTCGAAGATATCGATTATATGCCTCTATTCCGGGTTGAGGCCTTCCGTGATTTCCAGGAGTATGAGTTAGAAGGAAATGCCCGGGCCAAGGTTCATGACTTCTGTAGGGGTTTAGGAGTTTCAACCAACCGACATTCATTCATGGATCATGAAATATTACATTCTTTTGGATGTAAGTAGTATGTAATCATTTATACCTTGAATTGTTATCCTCCCTTGTTGATTATTCTGACTATTTTGCACTCCTTCTTCTTTTCAGGTTTGCCTCAGTATAGCCCCTATCATAAAGAGAGAATGAAGGCTTTGGATGTTGAAACGGCGTGCTTGGCCACGGCTATGCAAGGGATAGGGGGCATCCACAAGGTGAATCAGTATTCGAAGAAAGGTGGGAAAAAGAAGGGAACCGTTGGCGAAGGGGAAGGTTCCAAGACAGATGCGAGTGCTGAGCAGACCTCTGAGTCCGGAGCCCTTCAGGGCGGTAAACCTATCAGCCTCGAACTTGAGGATGAATTGTCCCCGGGGTTCCAAAGAAAGTCGAAAAGGGTCCGGGTAGGAGACACTGTCGTGGATCTCACAGGGGGTAATCCGTTTGGTATTCCTGCTCCGGGCTCGATTCCTTCTGTGCCCGAGGTTGCTACGACTTGGGGTACCGTCTCCGGTCCCAGTCAGCCGAGCTGTCAGGAGAAGGAGCCCTTGATTGAGGTTGAAAAATGCAGCCAATTTATTGCAGATCTGCCCAGCAAGTAAGAGTGGGCTCACTATCAATCTTTAGGGTTTAACCCCTTGTTCAAGGAAATGATGGCCACCTAGCTGAAGGTAAATTTTCTTGCCCTTTTAGGTCTTGTCTTTGTTTGAAGTATCATTCCTTTCTGACTCACTTGTCTTATCCTTCCAGATGGGTTCTTAGATGGCTGGGGTGTTTGCTATGGGCAATAGAGAGTTGGAGACTGTTGAAGCAGCCCGGGCTGTTGTGTCTGCTTCGGAGAAGAAAGACATTCAAATCTTTGACTTGGACCATGCCAACTCCAAATTAAAGAAAAGTGTTGAGGAGTTGCAATCAAAGGCTAAAGAGTCTGAAGGGAAGTTTGCAACTCTTCAGAAAAAAGCTGATGATGCTGAAGTTCGGGCTCAAACCGCCGAGAAGGAACTCGAAGCGCTCCGGGCAAAGCTTGTAGGTTACAAAGAACCAGCCATCATCCTTGATGAGTTCCGTCATTCTCAGGAGTATTACACGGAGTTGGGTAAAAAGGTTGCCTCCAAAATTTGCCGTGCTTGGGTTGTTGCTCATAAGCTTTTGAAGGAGAACCCATCGGCTGGCTGGGACGAGTTCCAACCTCTCTTTATCGATGCAGAGCAGCACTTCATTGCTACTGGAGAAGATCCAAAACCTTACTACTCCGAGGACGAATCAGGTTCGGACGATGATGAGGAGGAAGAGAGTGAAGAGGACGTTCGGGATCCCTCTCCTAATAATGACATCGTCAATCAGGCCCCTCCTGCCGAAGACCCTCCTGCAACCTAGTTACTTAGCCCCCTTCTTTCATCTTAATGTCCTTGTTGTATTCCTGAACTTTAAACTTTTGGATTGGTTTGTGGTCGAATTTATCCGGGGATGTTTCGAATCATATGGCTGGTTCGGTCCCTTGTAGAATTCTAGCTTTTCTGTTATGTGTGTTTCTACTTCGGCTTGCATAAATCTGAATATATAGTTGTTGCCCCCAGTTCGGACTGTTTTCGTAAGAAGTAGACCAGGCTGTTGTCTTCGGCTCAACATTTTCTCTCGAGTGACTTAGAGAAATTTTCTAAAACTTGCCCCCCAAACCGGATTCGATACGAAGGAATTAAGTCCGAATTGGTGGTAAAGGCTTTACGCCTTTTCTCTTAAGTTCAACATTTGATAATGTTGAGTAACTTAGATAAATTTGGTAAAGTTTGCCTCCTTGTCCGGATTTATTCAAAGGAACGGGATCCGAACGGCGGTGGGGGTAGATGTTGCTCACTTAGTTTTCTATATTTCCCTCGTTTTTTGTCAAATTTAACCTGAATCCTTGTGAAAGAATCATGACTTCTATGGTCAAACTCCTTGGTTTTTGAGTTTTCAACCAGCATTGATGCTTCATCAGTTTCTCGTGCATTGATAACAGAAACATCTTGACCACCTTTCTACTCCCACTCTATAAATACCAGCTATTTCATAAGTCTTTTTCACTCTTTTCTAACAATCTCTTAGCTTTCTCCTCTCCTTTTCTCCACCTTTACTGCCATGGATCCAAAAACCCTTGTGTATGATTATGAAAATAATAAGATCATTGTAGACGACATGGTTTTCGACGGGCCCACCACCATGGCCGAGATTGATGCTGTCCTCAAGAGGATTAGCGATGCTCTAGCTCTGCGTCGGATGGTCATAGACGAAGCTAGAAAGAGGCGTGGTGGTCCTGGCAACGGCGGGGAGGGTGCTGGTGGCTCAGCCACCGCAACCGTTCAAATACAATTACTTTATGTTTTGTATTTTCATAAAAGTTGTATCCCCCCTCCCCCTGCTTAATAAAAATGGCTTAAAAAACAGCCATAAACATTTGTTTCTGTTTCTTTTGCGTTCGTTTTGAGTTGTTTCTTCCGTTTTCGTTTCCCCTTTTATTGCTTTGCGTATATGTAGTAGTTGTCTCAAGTAAGAGGGTTTTGTGCTCCTTAAAATAATTTTGATTATCGTTGCCCCGTTTTCGCCCCCAGTCCGGTTCGTTTTCATAGGAACGTATCCGGACTAGAGTAGCTATTTTTAGCTAAGTCCAAAGCTTGAAAGTTTTGGGTTACTTAGAAAAATTCTTCGTGCTCGCCCCCAGTCCGGGTCGTTTTCATAGGAATGTATCCGGACTAAAGTAGTTGTTTTTAGCTAAGTCCAAAGCTTGAAAGCTTTGGGTTACTTAGAAAATTTTTTCGTGCTCGCCCCCGGTCGGGGTCGTTTTCATAGGAACGTATCCGGACTAGAGTAGTTATTTTTGGCTAAGTCCAAAGCTTGAAAGCTTTGGGTTACTTTGAAAATTTTTTCGTGCTCGCCCCCAGTCTGAGTCGTTTTCATAGGGACGTATCTGGACTAGAGTAGTTGTTTTTAGCTAAGTCCAAAGCTTGAAAGCTTTCGGTTACTTAGAAAATTTTTTCGTGCTCGCCCCCGGTCCGGGTCATTTTCATAGGAACGTATCCGGACTAGAGTAGTTGTTTTTGGCTAAGTCCAAAGCTTGAAAGCTTTGGGTTACTTAGAAATTTTTTTCGTGCTCGCCCCCAGTCCGGGTCGTTTTCATAGGGACGTATCCGGACTAGAGTAGTTGTTTTTGGCTAAGTCCAAAGCTTGAAAGCTTTGGGTTACTTAGAAAATTTTTTCGTGCTCGCCCCCGGTCCGGGTCATTTTCATAGGGACGTATCCGGACTAGAGTAGTTGTTTTTAGCTAAGTCCAAAGCTTGAAAGCTTTGGGTTACTTAGAAAATTTTTTCGTGCTCGCCCCCGGTCCGGGTCGTTTTCATAGGAACGTATCCGGACTAGAGTAGTTGTTTTTGGCTAAGTCCAAAACTTGAAAGCTTTGGGTTACTTAGAAAATTTTTTCGTGCTCTCCCCCAGTCCGGGTCGTTTTCATAGGGACGTATCCGGACTAGAGTGTTGTTTTTAGCTAAGTCCAAAGCTTGAAAGCTTTGGGTTACTTAGAAAATTTTTTCGTGCTCGCCCCCGGTCCGGGTCGTTTTCATATGAACGTATCCGGACTAGAGTAGTTGTTTTTGGCTAAGTCCAAAGCTTGAAAGCTTTGGGTTACTTAGAAAATTTTTTCGTGCTCGCCCCGAGTCCGGGTCGTTTTCATAGTAACGTATCCGGACTAGAGTATTTGTTTTTGGCTAAGTCCAAAACTTGAAAGCTTTGGGTTACTTAGAAAATTTTTTCGTGCTCTCCCCCAGTCCGGGTCATTTTCATAGGGACGTATCCGGACTAGAGTGTTGTTTTTAGCTAAGTCCAAAGCTTGAAAGCTTTGGGTTACTTAGAAAAATATTTCGTGCTCGCCCCCAGTCCGAGTCATTTTCATAGGAACGTATCCGGACTAGAGTAGTTGTTTTTGGCTAAGTCCAAAGCTTGAAAGCTTTGGGTTACTTAGAAATTTTTTTCGTGCTCGCCCAAGTCCAGGTCGTTTTCATAGGGACGTATCCGGACTAGAGTAGTTGTTGCATATTGCTTTTGCCCTGGCTCCAATCTTGCCTATGGCTCCGGACCAGGGGCTTTGTGTGTTAGTGATACAATAATTTTTACACAAAATGAAAAGTACAAAGCAAGACCCGATTTCATTAATCATATTTTTCAAACTACAAGTAACTTATTCTTTCTTCATTACAGAGACTAATAATCTATCTGATGAAGACTTTTTGGGCTCAGAGGTAGCTCCTTAATTCAGTCTTCGGGCCTTGACTTTTTCTTTACTGGTAGAACTTACGGAGTCAGAGGCCATGCCAAGTGTTGGGGACCTCGGACTCATCGATATTGGCCAGCTTGTATGTTCCCAGGTGAAGCACTTCTTTGACCTTATATGGGCCCTCCCATTTGGGCATGAGCTTTCCAGTGTTGGTTGGGTCCGAAGCCTCGGTATCTCGCAGAACTAGATCTCCAACTTGAAAGTTTTTGACTCTGGCCTTCTTTCCAAAATACTCCCTTGTTTTTTCCTTATAATTTTCCATTCTTGGAACTGCTTCATCCCTGACTTCGTCGACCAGATCCAGATTGATCTGGAGCCCTTCCTCATTCACAATCTCTTCAAAGTAGCTCTGTGAGAGGGCGATCCCACTTCTATTGGGAGCATTGCTTCAGTCCCATAAGCCAGCTTGAAAGGCATTTCTCCAGTACTTGTTCGTGGACTAGTCCTGTAAGCCCAGAGTACGATTGAAAGCTCTTCGGGCCACTTGTTTTTGCATTCTTGAAGCCTCT
This sequence comes from Kitagawia praeruptora, assembly GCA_037693485.1. Lineage (NCBI taxonomy): Eukaryota > Viridiplantae > Streptophyta > Magnoliopsida > Apiales > Apiaceae > Kitagawia > Kitagawia praeruptora. Next base: position 47,915,270 of record CM075348.1, on the reverse strand, counting down.
TTTCTATCCCCCTCAGCAAAATTCGGTTTGATACTTCCACTTGGCCATTACCTTGGGGGTATGCTACCAATGACTTCTAATGCTTAATGCCCCTCTCCTTTAAGTAATTCTCAAAGTCTGAACCGACAAATTGAGGCCCATTGTCCGAGACCAGGATTTGAGGAAGCCCGAACCTCATTAATATGTTATCCATGAACCGGATGCAATCTTGTTGATTTTTAGTTCTCATGGCCTTGGCTTCTGCCCATTTAGTCATGTAATCGATTGCCACCAATAAGTACCTGAGATCACCCTTAGCCCGAGGAAATGGACCAACGATTTCGATTGTAAGAACCCAAATTTTCGGTAGAATTAAAACTTTTCTTATTAAGAATAAGTATATACGTGAATAGTGTTTGTCATGCGTGAATAGTTATTTATGGATGAATAGTGATTTTGAGGACCAAGAAAATTTTCACGCCACCCTATGTACAAGACATGGTATGGATATTTTGAAGTCATATTAGTGATCCACGGAGCAAATAAGTGTATGTAAAGACGATCGGAATTCAGAAATTCCAATTTGTATTCTGGTGTAATATTTGACCGGGCAGTGAATTATATATTATTATATTCAAGAAATGAGATATTTAATTTGAGGAATTGAGGAGTTAATATTTTGGAATTTTATTATAATTTATTTGAGAATTTAGAACGAAAACCTCTGAGACAGTGAAATGGACGTTCTAGAAACCGCTAAGATATTAAAACGAGATTAAGCGATTAAGCGAACGGATCATGGATTAAGGATTATACCATGGTGGAGTAATAAAATGCAACGTATGAGTTGTAACATATTAATTTTATTCAAGAAACGACAAAGAAATCAAAGCGGTGTAAACGAAAAACAAATAAAGGGACTAAAGTACAAGAAACAAAAGCTAGGGACTTGGTTGCAAATGGAATGGGTAAGGGAAATCCAAGGGGACCAATGAGAGGTTGACAACACTAAAGGAGAAGATGCATCCAAGTTAAAAAGCTATTATACATGTATTATTACACAAAACAAAACAAAACACCAAGAACACTCAATTCTTTCAACCAAGATAGCAGCTCAGTAAAACGGGCCTAGAGACTTCATTACTCAATGAATTTTTTTTTTCTTTATATGGTTAGAAAGCTGTGAAGACGCTCTACAACTTTCATTCAGGAGCCTCAACCAGGAAACGAGTGCAAGGGCTTCGTTTTGGCTGATCTTTGGGGCGTGTTTTTCCAGTCAGGAAACTCACTTCCATCTTCTTGATTTCTTTGGTGAGATTGAAGATGGTGAGCATAGAGTAAGGCTTCCCTAAGGTTAACCAAGCTTGTTTGAGATTGTAAGAACATCAAGAAGGTATAAAAACCCTAACCCCTCTTGGCCATGTAGTAATTGTGATGTTTAATGTTAGATCCATGGTTATTAGTGTGAATCTTGGACATATAAGTTATGGATGATGTAGACCTTGAGTTTAAGTGTTGTGGTTGTGATTTTTAGGCTTGTAGTTAGTGTATGTATCTCCATGTATGTTATAAAGTATGATCTTGGTGATTTAGATGTTGGTTGTGATGTGGATGTAAGATTCTTGGTTGGTTTAGTGATATAAGCATGCTGAGTTTTTCTCAGGAACTTGTACTGTCTTGTAGGAGGGTTTTTAACCCCCTAATCTTGTCCCCTGAAGTCCTAATATATATTTTTGGAAAGGTATTTGAATGTAGTTTCCAGAAATATAAGGTTCATGATTAGGTGATGTATAGATTTTAAGTTATGGCCGGAGAAGTAAATTATGTTTCTGGATTCCGGACTGCACTAAGTGACCCCCTTGTGAACCTTGTTTAAACCCCTAAAAATATATGTGGGATCATGGAAAAATTTGAGAAACTAGGAAATGCAGTGGTGAAGACCACCCAAAAAGAATTGGATTAAAATATGAATTTTTGAATTTTATAAAAATGTTAGAGTAAATTTCGCGCAAGGGAAAAAGGTCGTTAGTGGAGCATAATTCTAGGGGTAATGGTTATGATTCGAATGTGGTAACTAAATTAAGTCGAATAAGTGACGAGCGTAATCGAGCGATGACATGAACCTATAGTGGGGCTAGAGTTTCATAAGACGAAGTCATTAAGTTAATTTCGTACCCCCTAAAACCCCGTAATTAAAGAGATATTGTTAAGGTACTAACGTACAAATATTGATTATGTATAGATTTCCATTCCACTTCGCGAGCCGACCACCCCAACCTCACCAAGGCAAGTTTTCCAACCCTAAGTATTTATTTTCAAAAGATTATACTCTTGATTTTACCTATGCAAGTTTACTTTTCAAAACTTATATATAAGGATTTTCACTATTGTGTTTATAGCTTCCAAATGTATTATATGCTTATGCTTTACGAGATTATGTTGAAGTTTGAGATATATGCATATGTGTTTGTACACCCTTGAACTTAGAATGAAAGTGTTTTCTTCGGACAATGACTCTAGCAATAGAGGTCGTAGCGGTCCAAATATACTATTGACCGGGGAGCGGTATATTGTTGTATCGTGATTAAATTGCGAAAACCCGAAGAGTCATTCGGGAAGTATCGTATACCTAAGTAATTATTATTTTTACGTTGTTAAAAATACTCAAAAATATCTATCTTGGATTAAAAGCTTATTTTAATTAAATAATTATTTTATTAATTGTTTATATTAAATCTCAAAATATTATTTATTAATTATCGTTCATTATTTTAAAGACAAAACTAATCCAAGATACCTTTAGCGTTTTCAAACTCGAACTCTTTCGAACCCAAAACATTTTTGAAAACCCCCGGTCAGGTTTTGCTTCTTGTACGTTTTTCAAGAATTATCGGTCGACTGAGGTCGAACTTCAACTACTCAAGTTTTCTATCAAAATGATTTTGAAAAGAAAAGAAAAAGGGGACTCTGGCAGGTGTGGGAATCGTTGACGAACGATTCCCGGGATGTGTAAGTGGCCGTGAGCCAGGCGGTCCATCAATTATTATTCCGGCCCAGGTGTTGCCGAAGGATGATTACGGATGTAGTTTTCATCGAGGGTGATTACGGATGTAGTTTTCACCCGAGGATAGTTACGGATGTAGTTTCTATCCTTCTACCGGTAGAGAAGACCCGCGGATTGTTGGACTTGGTTGTGGCGACTGATCATCGTCAATCCTTGTCAGGTTTTTATGTTTTCTTCCAGTCCCATCCTCCACTTTGGAAAAATACTCAAACACTGCTTCTTGGGCCTAAGTGCCAAGTTGCCGATAGTGTGGTTTTGATAAGAAAAATATTGACATCGTGCAGTATCTAGAACTGCAAGATTTTCTATAAAGATTGGCACGTGTTAGTGCACTCTTGCAATTATTCCAAAGAATGAAATGTTTTTGAATGAGAAACCTTCTAAGCTAATGGAAGGAAAGAGGTTTTGCAATAATGTATTCCATGTACAGTATGTCAACCTTAGAGTGTTTTGCCGAAAATGATATACTTGTATGTATATATATTTTCAAACTTGAGATATATTGAAATGGGAACCTTATAAAGGATTCATATGTTATTCTTAAAGCTCCTTAGCGAGTATAAATGTTTTATTCAAACTCGGACATATATATTGTTGAATTATGTTTTGAAATCGGAGATATATACCCATACAGTTGGGAACGTTTTCAAAATAAACCACATTATTATTTTTCAAAATGGCGAACTTGCTGAGCATTATGTAGCTCATTCTTGCTTTATAAAAACTTTTCAGAAAGAGAAGAATTTGGTCAGTTAACTCCGCACCAGCAGAAGAGGAGTAGAAGATTTACCCCGAGATGATTTAGTCCCGGATAAATACTACAGAGTAAGTCGGATAGGTTTTCAACTGTAATAGTAAGACTCGTCTTCAAGTGTAGTTGTATAAGTGGAAGTGCGTAAGATTCCGAATTGTACAGATGAATTGTAATATTTAGTGTTACTTTTGATTATCGTTTCTGAGGCTCTAACTTGTATGTGCATAAGATTGAGGTCTTGATTGATGTATTGTTGAGTTGTAAAGTTAATACAGGTAGGATATGGTTGGATGGTGATGTGACGACCTGAATCTCTAACCTCGGATTTGGGGGCGTCACAGAAATGGTATCAGAGAAATAAGTTACAGTACTCAGAAACGAGAGTGTTGAGAGTTAAGTCTAAGTAGGAGAATGACATAATAGATCGTAGTCAACTTATTATTGGACTACCGGAAGAGGTACCATTGAGTAGAATGGACTGGAGTGTTTACTGGAGGTATTATACTAGGGTCGATAGAATCCTTAGAGACCTTCAGAATGATGAATAGAGGTTTGAGAGTCGTACATGACATATCATAGGTAATGATATAGGAAGCAGAGCGAAATCTCAAGAGCAGCTGAGGTAGAGGCGATATTGCCAATATGATCGGATGACTAGGCTAGCATAAATTTTGTGGCCCATAGTCCTCCACAGTTTAGGAGGCAGCATTTTAAGAATCAAGAAGTTTAGACTTCCCTACATAATTAAGGGTACTTAGTACTTGGAATAATGACAGTCTTTTACTTTGGCTATAAGATCCGATTTTCTATAAGTAACGGGATTACCTTAAAGGTGGTTACTATGCCGTTGTGGATTTCATTACCCTTGATGGCAAATTTTACATGTGTTATACGAGAATGTTATCATAAGACGAGCGTGCTAGATAATTCCACGCATGATTCGGGCGCTAGAGCATGGTAGTTCAACTTAGAGAACAAACAAGTAGAATTAACAAAGGGACTCAAGTGAAGTTGAATATGGTTGCAACGAGTGATATAATGATCTCAGAGTCTACGAAAAGAAAAGACCAGTGGGTCTACTAGAGTGGGATCCTTTGATAGAGATGTTATCAGGGACTACGTATATACGTGTTGTAGACCTCAATATTTTGGTATATGTTCACATGCACACACCCGCCACTGAACCTATGGACTGCATTGAGATCCCTGAGAGATCTCTTTGATCTGTTCCCAGGGGGAACTGGCCACTTGTGATTCATGTCGGAAGGCATGAAGTAGGACCCTATGGACTTAGCAGGTGTCCCCGAAATGATGTGAAGCTTGGTCTTCAAGATAAAGCACGGAAATGACAGATATATTTGTGAAACCCTAACTCGATAAATGACTTTAAGATGATAATTGAGAGACGCACTAGTTGATGTCTTGTATTACGAAGACGAAGAGATGGAGTTACCCTCATAATGGTGATAATGAGATGCACGAATGATTATTAACTTATTTTGGTAACTACCGGCTGGTGCACTACTTCATTTTAAACTGTTCACTAACCATGTTACCTCGATTAGTTTATATCAGGTAACCCTTCTAGCCTTCTACTTCAAACTTGTGGAATAACCACCAGTGATATACTTTCTCTAAACCGGGACTCATCCAAAGTATCTTATTTGATCCCCGAGTATTCTATTTGAAGTTTATAATTATTTCGTTCTGCTCAGGACTATTTACACTTCCTTTCAATTATCCAAGGAATGTTCAACAATTGTTTCCTTAATTAATCAATGAATATTCCTAAACGAATATTGATATTTGACTACTTCTTTCATACTTGCACTCTTCAGTCGAGCCCATAAATATTTATCAACTTGTTGATAACAGGGATGATCTAACATCCAGATATTCCTCATGAATCCTTTCTTCTATTCAAAATGAGATTGTGCGTCGTACATTGAAATCATAGTAAGGATATCATTTTGATACTAGTATTCTGAATTTCATTCTACTGTAAGATCTAATAAAGCATGTGTACGGAGGCACCCTTGGGTGGACCGTTTCACTGATAAGTATTATCTGATGAGAGGTTATCGATTGTTCCGATACCTAGAACATTCTCTTCAGATTTTATAGTTTTCTTTTTTCAAACTTAATGACTTCTTATATCCATTCGTTGTCCGAGTAGCCTAAAGTTTCTTCAGTGGCTACGATGTTGAAATTCCGTTCTAGCCAATTGAAACTGGCTAGTCGATATGTCAATATGAATGACTAGTTGATTGTTCTAACTAGTCAAAATTGTAATGTTGTGAAGAAAACCTAGCTAATTGTCCTAGCTAGTGGTGATGTCTCAAATAGGCGAACTAGCAAATTTTGTCTAGCTAGTTGCTAGTGTTTCTTGAAAAGGACTAGTTATTGTTTCACTGGTCCAACTCCCAATTTAATTCATTCAGCAATTCCGCAATGCATTTTGCATGTGGTAAAGTATGATGATGAAAGTTTTGACGAATGACTTGATTGAGACCTAGTGAGGTCGTCCACTCAACTTGAATTCTACCCATCTTTGTATCAGACTTTATGTCACTTGAATATTCTGTTCTTTCATTCATATAATGAAGATTCATTTGAAACCATAGATTACTTGAATGATAAACTGCTTCATTTTTATCGTCATAGAGTAGAATTTCTTTCGATCGGTTGACCTTTATCAATTGGACTTTTTAGATCCTCTATTTTTCAAGAGGAAAAGTATACACCAGATGTAAGAATTGTATAAAGACCGTCTTTATGACTTTTGTATCCAACAATCATTGCCCTCGTGCAACATTCTATATGATATCACATTACAAAATTATTAGGACATGAAGGAATAAACCTTGTTGTATTCTTTCTGTCCATCCTTACATCTCCGAAAATCGAGACTCCTAGTATTTGGAACCATCAACATTCTTGGAACATCCAATGTGGAATTCTTATTGAAATTATCTATTGGACCTTGTTATTTTGAAACCATTCCTTTAAAAAGTGATTACTCTAAGGTGAACGGGAGGTACAATTGTGAACCGTTGCACCAATATGAGATCAAAAAAAAAACCCAGATGTTGTAATTGTGTAGCCAGAGCGTTATGCCGAGTAATTATTTAAAGTAGGAATAACATGTCGGGGCATACCACATGACCTTTAATATTAGTGTGAGGAAGGTTATAAGAAATGTTGGGAGCACGCTCATACCAACCGTTCTCAGGATGTTATATTAATGAATTCTGGAGTTACCAAGCCTTTTTCTGATCCAAGAAATGCAAATCGATTGCGATGTAAGACATATTCTTAGAGGAAACTAACATGGAAGTGAGATGGACAAGAAAGGAAGAAATATCGTGGCAAGAATGTGAAGCTTTACTTAGCTTAAAGGGAGTGATGCTCATAGAGAGACATAAAGTTTAAAAGGCCCCTAATAGCAAATGGATGCATGGATATATCCCAATGATCCTCCGAGATTACCACCTAATCAAGTTTATTGGGAATCGCAGCAGCAAGCAGGCCTTAGGCTGATTGGCGCAAGTTGTGAAAGAGGACGAGCGTATGACATATTACCTATATCATCGAGAATCGATACCCCTAACCGGAGATGTAGGAATTGTTGACCAGTTAAAACGCGTAGTTGTTTTTCAAAGATAAGGTTGAAAAGCGGGTTTCACCAACTCAAGATCGACCTCTGTACTGTGCCAAAGTTGGCATTTCATACTAATATAAACGTTATAAAATTATGGTAGTATCGTTAGAGTGGACTAATGAGTTAGAAGCCTTTATGGATTAATGAACAAAGTTTTGGAATGAAATGAGATATTAGCAACAACCTCGTTGTTAGCTATACTTGATGATAAAAAGAGGACTTTGAGAGTCACGATGATGCGTCTTTCAAGAGTTTAAGTGGTGTGCTGATGCAGTAGAAATGGGATGATAGCCTATACTTCTAAACAACATAAAGGTTACGGGATAGGATATACTAACCGTGAGTCGGGGATTAGTCATGATAGCGTTCACGCATAAAACTGAGACGTTAACCTTATGAGAAAAGTGTGAAATTTTCTCCACAAGTGCCATAAGTATATCTTCATATTAGAACTAAGCATGAGAAAGAGAAGGTGACGAAAGGGAGCAGGGAGTATAATGGAGAAATTTGTTATTACCCAGGAAAGGCCAGTGTGGTGGCCGATACGTATAGAAGGGATTATTCGAAATTGGAATTCAGTCAGTATTGACCAAGAAAATAGAGTATATACAATAAAGAATAATGTAAGAGGAAAAATGACTAAATTATGGGGAATGGCAAAGAGGTATAGAGAATTAAGAGAATGTTGGCAAGCGGATACGAAGAATGGTATTGGAAAACTATTAAGTACAAACGCGACATGTCAAAAGCAGAATAATAGAGATCTAGTGGATTAATTCCGCCTGTAGAAAATCTTGAACGTGGTCAGAATTATAATGAATTTCATAAGTAGGTCGCCGAAGACCGAGCCAAGAGATGGCCCTAGTTGATTTATAATTGTTGGACCAAGTGATTTACCTACGAGAGACTTTCCATTTAGAAGATTATCGAATTATATACGGAAGAGATGGTGGTGCAATATAAAACTTCTGCAGCGATTACGTCAGATAAAGACTTAAGGTTAAACTTCGAATATTGAAGGTGCTTTCAAGTATATTTAACAAAGAGATTGAGCGTATGTACTAATTTGATCTGTGGCTGACGGACATGGAAGAAGAATTATCCAAACGATCGAATTTATATTTAGTGTCGTGCCTTAGATTTCACGGGGCAATCGAGAATAAAAACTTATCCATGAAATGAATGTTGTTATCACGATCGTCACCATGCGAACGTAAGGACGTCTCTTGTAAAGCGTACTACGAAAGAAGAAGTTTCGCTTTTCTTGCGTTACGAAGAAGTCAATGAACGAGGGATATAGTAGCTGAACTGGTTCGACTGTACCGAAGACTATACAATATCCATAGCAAGTGGTAACGGCTGACGGGAGGCAACACATACGTGCTAATCAAGCCAAGGAATATGAGGAATACCGTGCGTATTGACGTTGTCTCAGATTATAAAACACGACCACAAAGTATTCACGGGCCAACGATACAAGGACTCAATGCAGATACTATGAACAAGGTAGAACAGGAACGCATAAGTAGTGGGATAGAAATTTTCATTCATGGAACAACCGATAAGGAATACAGGTCGAGGAGAGCATGCATTGAGGAACAACATTAAAGCGTTGGTGAGACCAAGGTGAGGGAACAAAAGGGTTGAAGTGTCAACCTGAGAGTTGGAAATGGTAAATTTGGAATTGTATCCACAACTATTTTCCTTAGGTTCTTAAAATAGAATCCTTTTAAGGAGAGGAGGCTGCAATAACCCTAATTTTCGTGAATATTCGAAACCTGGATGAATAGTAATTTTATGGGTGGATGAGAAATTTTTGCAATCACGATATGTACGAATTATTAAATGAAGATTTCGAATTGATATTACGTTTCTACGGTGCAGACGAGTGTATATAAAAGTCATTAATTTTTTTTTACGAAACCCATTATTTCGAATGGTCAAATTTTATGAGATATCAAAGGAGTATGAGGTGGGAGACTTCGTGATGATAAATGTATCCCCCTGGAAAGGATTGATGCGGTTTGTTAAGAAAGGAAAGCTAAGTCTGAGGTTTATTGGACCTTTTGAGATTTTGAGGCGTGTTGGGAAGTTAGCCTACGAGTTAGCCTTGCCCCAAGCTTGCAGCAAATTTATAATGTGTTTCATGTGTCTATGTTACGACCCTACCACACCGACTATCGGCATGTGATAGAATACGACCAAGTGGACCTACAACCAGACTTGACCTAAGTGGAGCAACCCGTGGAAATCATGGATAGAAAAGAACAAGTGCTGAGGAACAAGGTTTTCAAACTAATAAGGAATTGTGAGAAAATCAAGATGTGGAAGAATCCACCTGGAAGTTGAAAGAGTGAAACAAAGAAGGAGTAACCCCAGTGATTCCTAAACTGATTCCGGGACGGAATCCTTTTAAGGAGGGGAGACTGTAAGAACCCAAATTTTCGGTAGAATTAAAACTTTTCTTATTAAGAATAAGTATATACGTGAATAGTGTTTGTCATGCGTGAATAGTTATTTATGGATGAATAGTGATTTTGAGGACCAAGAACATTTTCACGCCACCCTATGTACAAGACATGGTATGGATATTTTGAAGTCATATTAGTGATCCACGGAGCAAATAAGTGTATGTAAAGACGATCGGAATTCAGAAATTCCAATTTGTATTCTGGTGTAATATTTGACCGGGCAGTGAATTATATATTATTATATTCAAGAAATGAGATATTTAATTTGAGGAATTGAGGAGTTAATATTTTGGAATTTTATTATAATTTATTTGAGAATTTAGAACGAAAACCTCTGAGACAGTGAAATGGACGTTCTAGAAACCGCTAAGATATTAAAACGAGATTAAGCGATTAAGCGAACGGATCATGGATTAAGGATTATACCATGGTGGAGTAATAAAATGCAACGTATGAGTTGTAACATATTAATATTATTCAAGAAACGACAAAGAAATCAAAGCGGTGTAAACGAAAAACAAATAAAGGGACTAAAGTACAAGAAACAAAAGCTAGGGACTTGGTTGCAAATGGAATGGATAAGGGAAATCCAAGGGGACCAATGAGAGGTTGACAACACTAAAGGAGAAGATGCATCCAAGTTAAAAAGCTATTATACATGTATTATTACACAAAACAAAACACCAAGAACACTCCATTCTTTCAACCAAGATAGCAGCTCAGTAAAACGGGCCTAGAGACTTCATTACTCAATGAATTTTTTTTCTTCTTTATATGGTTAGAAAGCTGTGAAGACGCTCTACAACTTTCATTCAGGAGCCTCAACCAGGAAACGAGTGCAAGGGCTTCGTTTTGGCTGATCTTTGGGGCGTGGTTTTCCAGTCAGGAAACTCACTTCCATGTTCTTGATTTCTTTGGTGAGATTGAAGATGGTGAGCATAGAGTAAGGCTTCCCCAAGGTTAACCAAGCTTGTTTGAGATTGTAAGAACATCAAGAAGGTATAAAAACCCTAACCCCTCTTGGCCATGTAGTAATTGTGATGTTTAATGTTAGATCCATGGTTATTAGTGTGAATCTTGGACATATAAGTTATGGATGATGTAGACCTTGAGTTTAAGTATTGTGGTTTTGATTTTTAGGCTTGTGGTTAGTGTATGTATCTCCATGTATGTTATAAAGTATGATCTTGGTGATTTAGATGTTGGTTGTGATGTGGATGTAAGATTCTTTGTTGGTTTAGTGATATAAGCATGCTGAGTTTTTCTCAGGAACTTGTACTGTCTTGTAGGAGGGTTTTGAACCCCCTAATCTTGTCCCCTGAAGTCCTAATGTATATTTTTGGAAAGGTATTTGAATGTAGTTTCCAGAAATATAAGGTTCATGACTAGGTGATGTATAGATTTTAAGTTATGGCCGGAGAAGTAAATTATGTTTCTGGATTCCGGACTGCACTAAGTGACCCCCTTGTGAACCTTGTTTAAACCCCTAAAAATATATGTGGGATCATGGAAAAATTTGAGAAACTAGAAAATGCAGTGGTGAAGACCACCCAAAAAGAATTGGATTAAAATATGAATTTTTGAATTTTATAAAAATGCTAGAGTAAATTTCGCGCAAGGGAAAAAGGTCGTTAGTGGAGCATAATTCTAGGGGTAATGGTTATGATTCGAATGTGGTAACTAAATTAAGTCGAATAAGTGACGAGCGTAATCGAGCGATGACATGAACCTATAGTGGGGCTAGAGTGTCATAAGACGAGGTCATTAAGTTAATTTCGTACCCCCTAAAACCCCGTAATTAAAGAGATATTGTTAAGGTACTAACGTACAAATATTGATTATGTATAGATTTCCATTCCACTTCGCGAGCCGACCACCCCAACCTCACCAAGGCAAGTTTTCCAACCCTAAGTATTTATTTTCAAAAGATTATACTCTTGATTTTACCTATGCAAGTTTACTTTTCAAAACTTATATATAAGGATTTTCACTATTGTGTTTATAGCTTCCAAATGTATTATATGCTTATGCTTCACGAGATTATGTTGAAGTTTGAGATATATGCATATGTGTTTGTACACCCTTGAACTTAGAATGAAAGTGTTTTCTTCGGACAACGACTCTAGCAATAGAGGTCGTAGCGGTCCAAATATACTATTGACCGGGGAGCGGTATATTGTTGTATCGTGATTAAATTGCGAAAACCCGAAGAGTCATTCGGGAAGTATCGTATACCTAAGTAATTATTATTTTTACGTTGTTAAAAATACTCAAAAATATCTATCTTGGATTAAAAGCTTATTTTAATTAAATAATTATTTTATTAATTGTTTATATTAAATCTCAAAATATTATTTATTAATTATCGTTCATTATTTTAAAGACAAAACTAATCCAAGATACCTTTAGCATTTTCAAACTCGAACTCTTTCGAACCCAAAACATTTTCGAAAACCCCCGGTCAGGTTTTGCTTCTTGTACGTTTTCAAGAATTATCGGTCGACTGAGGTCGAACTTCAACTACTCAAGTTTTCTATCAAAATGATTTTGAAAAGAAAAGAAAAAGGGGACTCTGGCAGGTGTGGGAATCGTTGACGAACGATTCCCGGGATGTGTAAGCGGCCGTGAGCCAGGCGGTCCATCAATTATTATTCCGGCCCAGGTGTTGCCGAAGGATGATTACGGATGTAGTTTTCATCGAGGGTGATTACGGATGTAGTTTTCACCCGAGGATAGTTACGGATGTAGTTTCTATCCTTCTACCGGTAGAGAAGACCCGCGGATTGTTGGACTTGGTTGTGGCGACTGATCATCGTCAATCCTTGTCAGGTTTTTATGTTTTCTTCCAGTCCCATCCTCCACTTTGGAAAAATACTCAAACACTGCTTCTTGGGCCTAAGTGCCAAGTTGCCGATAGTGTGGTTTTGATAAGAAAAATATTGACATCGTGCAGTATCTAGAACTGCAAGATTTTCTATAAAGATTGGCACGTGTTAGTGCACTCTTGCAATTATTCCAAAGAATGAAATGTTTTTGAATGAGAAACCTTCTAAGCTAATGGAAGGAAAGAGGTTTTGCAATAATGTATTCCATGTACAGTATGTTAACCTTAGAGTGTTTTGCCGAAAATGATATACTCGTATGTATATATATTTTCAAACTTGAGATATATTGAAATGGGAACCTTATAAAGGATTCATATGTTATTCTTAAAGCTCCTTAGCGAGTATAAATGTTTTATTCAAACTTGGACATATATATTATTGAATTATGTTTTGAAATCGGAGATATATACCCATACAGTTGGGAACGTTTTCAAAATAAACCACATTATTATTTTTCAAAATGGCGAACTTGCTGAGCATTATGTAGCTCATTCTTGCTTTATAAAAACTTTTCAGAAAGAGAAGAATTTGGTTAGTTAACTCCGCACCAGCAGAAGAGGAGTAGAAGATTTACCCCGAGATGATTTAGTCCCGGATAAATACTACAGAGTAAGTCGGATAGGTTTTCAACTGTAATAGTAAGACTCGTCTTCAAGTGTAGTTGTATAAGTGGAAGTGCGTAAGATTCCGAATTGTACATATGAATTGTAATATTTAGTGTTACTTTTGATTATCGTTTCTGAGGCTCTAACTTGTATGTGCATAAGATTGAGGTCTTGATTGATGTATTGTTGAGTTGTAAAGTTAATACAGGTAGGATATGGTTGGATGGTGATGTGACGACCTGAATCTCTGACCTCGGATTTGGGGGCGTCACATCGATTCCCCAAACAGCAAAGGGCACTGGAGATAGGACTGAAGAGGGTATAACCGGACTATGTCTTTGCACATTGTTGAACAACTGACAATTCTTGCATTTTCTGACAAACTCCACCGCATCATTGTGAATTGTGGGCCAGTAATAGCCTTGCCTTATTATTTTGTAAGCCAGAGCCTTTGCAGATAAATGATCTCCACAAATCCCCTCATGAACCTCTTGCAGGCAATATTCGGCTTCGGCTGGTCCAATACACTTCAGGACCGGACTGGAAAATGTTTTGCGATAGAGTTGACCTTCTTCCAAGAAAAACTTAGCAGCTTTGGCCTTGAGCCTCTAAGATTTATTCTTGTCTTCGGGCAATTCTCCCTTATCCAGATATGAAATCAAAGGTGTCATCCAGTTAGGTTGTTCATCTATTTCCATCACTTCATTATTTTCGATGGTGGGCTTCTCAATCTCTTCAAAGTAAACAGAGCTATTCAGTTCAGCAGCATTCTGGACTAGCCTTGACAATGCATCGACTTCTGCATTTTCTTCTCTATTAATCTGAGCCATTTCGAACCTTGGGATCGTAGTCAACTAACTTTTAACCAGAGCTTGGTACTGAGCTAACCTTGGATCCTTGGCAATGTATTCCCCTTTAGTCTGTTTCACCACAATCTAAGAATCACTGTAGACGTTCAGGCTCTGGACTTTCAGGGATCTGGCCAATCGGAGTCCGGCCAAAAGCGCCTCGTACTCTGCTTGGTTGTTTGTTGCTAAGAATTTGAAGGTTATGGCTTGCTGTATCTGAAAACCATGGGGACTTTTCAGGACTAACCCTGATCCGGATCACTCGCTCGTTGAGGATCTATCAACGTATAAGGACCAAGCCTCCGGATCTGAGTCGTCTTCTTTCCCCGAATCCACGACCATGGGACTAGCTCGGAGTTCGGGAAAGGAACATTCCGTAACGAAATCGGCTAACACTTGAGCTTTGATTGCTGTCCGAGGTACGAACGTGAGTTAGAATTGACTTAGCTCGACAACCCAATTGACGAGTCTGCCGGATACATCGGGCTTATGAATTATCCTTCTTAAAGGCTGGTCCGTTATAACTTTGATTTCTCTCCCTTGGAAATAATGCCTTAGCTTTCTGGAAGCTATCACTAGGGCAAAGACAAACTTCTCCAAGTTAGGGTATCTGGTCTCCGCATCTTTCAGTACTTGACTGACATAATATAATGGTTTCTGCTGTCCTTTATGTTCTCTGATCAAGGCCGCCCCCACAGCTAAAGGTCCTGCAGCTAGGTAAAGAGACAGTGCCTCCCCGGGCTCAGATTTTGCAGAATTGATGGCGACGACAGGAATTCTTTTAGAGAATCGAAGGCTTTCTGGCAGTCCAGGCCCCAGTTGATCTCTCTTTTGTTTTTTGCCCCCTTAAGCAGCTCGAAGAAAGGTAGGCACCGTTCTGCCAGCTTTGGAATGAATCGCCTCAAGGCGGCTAAAGAGCCTGCTAGCTTCTGAATTTCTTTCTGGGTCCGGGGCGGCTCCATTTCCCTTATTGCCTTGATCTTTTCCGGATTAGCTTCAATTCCCCTCTGACTGATCATGAATCCCAAAAATTTTCCAGCTCCTACCCCGAAGGTGTACTTGTCCGGGTTCAATTTCATCTCGTGCTTTCTTAAATTCTCGAAACATTCCTGCAAGTCTGGAACATGTTCCCCAACTGTCTTTGACTTATCTATCATATCATCCACATAAGACTCCAAGTTTCGACCCAACTGATCCTTAAACACCTCCACCATTGCCCTTTAGTAGGTTGATCCGGCATTCATTAATCCGAATGGCATGTACTTGTATGCGTACAAGGCTCTGTGAGTTATGAAAAAGTGGTTTTGGCTATATCGGCCGGATTCATCTTGATTTGGTTGTAGCCGGAGAATGCGTCCATGAAACTGAACATAACATGCCCCACAGTGGCATCAATGAGCTGATCTATGCTGGGAAGAGGATATGGGTCTTTGGGGCACGCAACATTCAGATCAGTATAGTCGACACACATTCTCCATTTGCCGTTGGATTTCTTGACCAGGACTACATTGGCCAGCCAGTCCGGATACTTTATTTCACAAATTATTCCTGCTTTGAGAAGCTTTTCAACTTCTTCGTCAATTGCCTTCTGTCGGTCCGGAGCAAAGTTCCTCCTTTTCTGCTTTACCGGCTTCTTGTTAGGATTGACATCGAGGCTGTGCATGGCCACAGATTCGTCGAGTCCGGGCATGTTCTCCGGACTCCAGGCAAAGACATCCGTATAATTTCTGAGGAGTTGCACAAGGTCTCAACCGCCGGTTCGACCTTACCAAGATCCTTTTTTGAAACAAATTGTTGAACTCGAGCCTGAGTATTTGTTTCCAGATAATCTCTGGCCTTGGCGATCAATTCTTCTTTTGTCTGAGCTTCAATACTTTCAATGTTTGGGACTTCATGTCTGAGCTCTTTTTTGAAATAAGCTCTATGCTTCTTTCTGCTCCGGTTCTTGTGGTACAAGGACGCTTTTCGCTTGTTCTCCGGATCGATTTCAGCCATGATCAATGCTTGGCCATAACAACGACCAGGAGTTTCGGAGTCTCCTTTGGCTTCCCCAACTCCTGATGGAGTGGGAAATTTAAACTTTAGATGGGGTGTGGAAGTTATAGCTCGGAGCTTGGTTAGCGCCGGACGACCAAGGATCATGTTGTAAGAAGATGGGGTATTGATGACATAGAATTTTACTATATGAGTGACTTGTTTTGGGAGGGTTCCAAACTAAACTGGAAGGTACAATGTCCCTTGAATTGGGACTAAATTGTTCCCGAACCCGAAGAGGGGGTCTTCTCTGCATTCATTCATTCTCACGCTGCCCAGCTGCATTCTGTCGAATGTATGTTTGAAAATAATGTTGACTGAGGATCCATTGTCAACCAGGATTCTTTTGACTTCGTTCTCCGCAACATCTAGGCTAACAACCAGGGCTTCATTATGATTGGGATCAACTCCTTCAAAGTTATCATTGCTGAAAGTTATCACTTGTTCGGGAAAGGTCTGGATCATCATTACTTCATCTCCTGAGTCCGGACTAGGGGGAGGAGAATTGGATCCCCCCATTACCACGTTGACCACATGCTTATTTCCCGCTTCTTTTTCCGTTGTTTTCCGAGCTATGTACTGCCCCATGTTCCCTTTTTTGATTTGATCCTCGATGAAGTACTTGAGAGACAAGCAGTTTTCTATCGTGTGACCATGGGTTCCATGATAGTCACATTGTTTGTGTGCAAGGCGGGTAAAAGTATGGTTTGTCATGGACCTCTTTTAGGATATCAGACCGGGTGCGGCTGAGTGGAGTCCACTCTGGTTCTGGCTTTGGGTCCGCTTTAGGCGATTTGGGAGGTTTGGAGTCCGGATTAACGGTTATCGCAGCGGGTTCAGAGATTCTTTTGAAGACTGATGGTTGAGAATTCTGGATATAGTTGCTTTGCCTATTAGGCTTAAACCTCTTGTCAGATTGATAACCACCCCGAGGGCGATCATCGTGGGTAGTTCGGTATGAAGAATTTCCTTGACGGGTCATTCTCATTGCTTGCAGAACATCACTTTCTTTGATATATCGCGCTGTCATGGAGTATGTTGCAGCCAGGATTTCCGGTTCTTTGTTGATCAACTCATAGACATATCTTTCATTTTGATCCGAGTCCAGATTTCTCCGGAAGATGCTAAGAGCTTCACACTCATCCAAGCGCAAAACTTTGTTTATTGCTTCCTGGAATCGCTTCATATAGTCTACGAGAGATTCATTGTCATTTTGACGAATAGTCTCCAGATGGCACATGTGTAACTCATGAGTCCGGTTCGCTCTGAATCTCTTCAGAAAAGATTCGTGGAATTCTTTTCAGGATTCAATGCTTCGGGAAGGGATTCGACTGAACCATCTCTGAGCCCCTCCTTTTAAGGTAGATGCAAAGAACCTACATTTGGTGATGTCATTATAGTAGTAAATAAGGGCGATCTGCTCGAAGTAATTCACGTGTTCTTCAGGGTCTCCTAAACCATCGAAGGAATCAAAGTTGGAATGCTTCAGGTTCTTTTGTCTAGGGATGGCTTCCAGAGATCGGCTGAATGGGGTCAGAGTCCCTTCAATTTCGAGCCCGAGTCCTGTCCCACTTTCTTCTGTAGCTCATGAATCATTTGCATCAAGTTGTCTTCGGGCTCATCTTCGTCTGAGATAACCTCCTGACTAACATCTCTCAAAACTCTTTTAGATCCGGACCTCCTTAAGACTCGGTCCTCTTCTTCCTCTATCCTTTTTTGGATTTTGAGTTCAAGTTTCGCTTCTTCCTCCTGTCTGATCTTTTCCTTTAGTTCGGCTAGCTTTCTGAGTTTCTCAACTTCCTGATTTTTGCTTTGAGCTTTGTTGGCTGCTTGCTTTTCTTTGCTTTTATCCCCAATCCGGACAAAGACAGATCTCCTGGATCGGTGGGAGTGTTGAGAACCCTGGGAGTTTTCAGCCTGCTCTGGTTCGGGAGGTGGCGGTGCTCGGGCTGTTCGGTATGCCCTGATTGCCTCCGCCAGCTCCTCACGGGTAAGATCTTGCAGGTTCACTCCGGCCAGAGGCACATCAGTATACTTGTACTGGTTGACCTCAATGTCAATTCGGGCATCGCCTGGTGCAATCCCTGCCCTTTCGATGATTGAAGGTACTTCAGCCGGTACTAGGGGCAGGTCCGGAGATGGGTTATGATCTTGTGCCCGAGTGTTGGTTCTTTGAGTAGATTTGCTTCTTCTTACCATGATTCCAAATTTCAAAATAAGATAATTTACAAAATAACGATTATAACAGATCTAAGCTGAGCTTAGGGTAGAACAACTTAAGTACGGGCTCAATACTCAGATAAAAACACAAGGTGGTGGATACAAGTACATAGCAGGTGACTATGAGCACAGATCTAAATTTTGGCTAAGTTTAAAAACTAAAAATCGTAACTTTATCACAGATCTGGGCTAGAGAGTTAAGTAACGCTAAGCACGTGCACATATGGCTGAGAAATGAGTAAAGGTGACATTTTTAGTAAGGGTTTCACAATGGTTTTTTAGATCTTACAGCTTGATTTCGGACTCTTTTTGAAGAGTTTGTTGATGTCGTCGAGTCCTGTGGCACCGAGACCAAAGGACAGAGCGTGCCCTCCTTCTAGCGCCACTGATAACTCTATATTCCGATCCGGTGTCTCCTCCACCGTCCCACGCCTGGAATGCGGTGTAGCTGGTGGTTGAGACTCTGCAAAACAATGCCGAGAGGTGGGTTTGAACCCGCGGCACCTCCGGCGTGAGAATAAACAACGGCATTGGAGGGAGAATGATAAGAATAAGAGTATCTAATTATGGAGGGTGTGTGTATGAATGTATGTAAAAGAGAATGTAACCCCTAAACCTTCTTTTCTGGGTCTATTTATTGGCCCAAGATTAGGGTTTAGGGGTTGGTACCTTTAATCATTAGCGTTCAATCCTAGGTAGGTAGGACACTTGGGACGCATAGATGCACGACACCTGTCCAGGAGAATAATTGTGGGAGAGTGTGTCAGGCACCTTTTTGAGTGTGACATCCTCATTCTTGGATTATGCCAATTGTTGGTAATCATTAGCTGTCGTTTTTAGTTGGGACCCTTTGATGGTGACGGGAGCCATGAGACGCCACGTGCTCTATCACCCCGCACTGGAGCTACTTCACGGGTCCGGACCGTTTAACGGTGACATAGTCCCGGACTCGGTAATTGTTGTAGGCCCGGATGGAAATTTGGGCTGCTTGTAGAGAGTATTCTATCAACTACTTCATTTATTTTAACAATATTACACCCACTATCTTGGTCTCCGTGCAAATATCAAATGTAAAGAACTCCACAGGACCGAGGGACTATATATCAGTATATATTCCGTTTGTGACTATATATGGTTGTGCTACACTCAATGTTATAAAAATCGCTAGGCGGATCAAGGCGGTTGAGGTACCGCCTAGGGATTAATCGGGTAGGCGGGGATTAATCGGAACATTAATCGGTTATTTTTTAATATTATTATATATTTAAATTTAAAATATATACATGTATATAATATTAATTATATTAAATTAAATTGTACATACATTTTTTGAAATTGTATTATTCTAATATTGAAAATCGTTACAAACTGAAGACAAGTAAAATTAAAAAGGAAATTAACTTTAGTTAAAATATAGATATACATAGTCAAACAACGCATAAATATAATTATGTAAGTCCCCAACAGGCAACAGTTGTACATCAATCACGGTAATCAAGAAACCTTCTATCCACTAATCCACTTTCACTGCCTTCCTGTAGACCTTTATTTTCCCCATCTTCTACTTCTTTCTCTTCTCCGTCATTTTCTTTCCTTAATATTTTCTTTCCTTCTTCATATTTTCTTTCCTTCTACTCTGATTTAAATCTACTTCTTTTCTCCATTATGAAGCTAGTTCATCGAAGAACACGAATCGGAGCGCGAACCTGATCGGAAACACGATCGACTATATCACCGTCGATTCACCGCCTTTGACCGATTCAGGCGCCGAAGACCGATTTTAACCGTTTTTACCATAAAACGCCTAAAAATCCGATTATCTCTGAATCGTGGCGGTTGAAGCTCGCCCAGCGCCTAGGCGGCGCCTAGGCTGCCGCCCAGACCGTCTTTTAGAACACTGGCTACACTTGCACACTCTACGCAATTTACTTGTTATATTTTAGAAATACTAGTTTATAACTCGTGCAAAGCACATGTTACTTTTAAATATTTTTAAAATTATATGATTAAACAAAACAAAACAAAATAATTAATTATGGATATAATTTAACTTTGTAATATTAATTAATAAATTATTAGTAATAATAATAATAGTTATTTAATAAATAACATGTATTGTTTTAAACTAATAATATAAAATCTTAATATAAATTTGTTGTTGACGAGATTCGAACCTTGGATCTTTAGGAGAAGAATTTAAATGTAAAATATTCCTTATTATTAGATCTAACGGTTATCATCTATTTACTAAATATCTAACGGTCATTATTCTTTTAATAGTTGGTTGAACCAAACAACCAAACTACCAATTATCCTCTAGTTTGCTTATTATAGTTGACTAGCTTATAACCCGTGCAAAGCACGGGTTTCTTTTAATTTTTTGTAATTTGTTTATAGTATAATATAATATTATAAATATTGATTTTATTATTATAAATATTAATTTTAATTTGTTACAGTGTAACTTGTTATTTGCTTAATATGTTTTTTAATATTAAAAAATAGGGTTGAATCAAACTACCAAACTACCAATTATCCCCTAGTTTAATACTATTATAAGCGAAATAGGATATTTTTGGTTGTCGGTTTGGTACTCTTTTGTTGGTCACTCATTTTGGTCGCTCTTTGATTTGCTTAAATCTATATTATTAATAATAAAAAAATGTAAAAAAACACACAAAACACTCTCCTGTTAATAAAATTACTCTCCTGTTAATAAAATTAAAAAAAACATGCACACACGCCACTCCTCTCGATCAAAACTCTCCGCTAAATCTTTGCTTACCCGGGAATGTTTTTAGGTAGATAAAATATTAATTAAATTTATTTTTAATTGAACTAAAATTATGGCTAAAAAATAGGGTTGAACCAAACTACCAATTATCCCCTAGTTTACTTATTATAATATAGTATAGAAGTATAGATGTGCTAAAAATAAACATTTAAATATCGCAAGCGCACGATCTCGTTTTAGTATTTTAGATTCGTTCCGCAAAGACTTATTATTTTCGCAATCCTTAATTTCTAATTTAGGCGGACTAAAACGATTTTGGAATGTGTTTGGATTAATCTAATTTAGCAATTAATACAAAATAGAATTACGAGAACAAATTTAAAACATTTTAAAAAAAACTATAAAATACATATCTAAATTCGAACTAGATTCCTAAATTACTTTGAAAAAAATAAATTAGGTGGACTACGAGATTGTAATAAAGAAACAGGAAGCACAAACACTCGTCAAGGAACAAAACAATCTGGTAAAACATTTATTAAAGAGAAATGCATAAAACAATAAAGGAGACATATTGAAAAAAAACAAGCTAAACGGAAACTACATTAAAGGGACTAGTGAATAAAAATGGGATGTGAAAGATTTTGGGCCAGCAAATGCCAAATGGGTCTAAACTTTTGGAGCTGGGATCCTCTGTCCCCTTCCTCTGTGTCTTCTTTGTGTCCCCTGTTGTTTTTAATACAAAAAAAATGTTCTTTTGGAGCTCATTTTTATTATTTATTAAAATGGACCCCGCAGGGCACTCTTTTTGTACTAAAAAGAGCAGGGGACACGGAGGAAGGGGACAGAGGATCCGGACCCAAACTTTTGTGAGATAAAATTCAAAATGCAAGCACATTAATCTACAAACCATTTTTCGCAACTAGCACATAATTAATAATTAGCACTAATTAATGTAATTAATTCTAAGTTAGCATTAATTAATATGATATACTCCAATGAACTAAGTTAAGTCAACATTCAATGATTAAAATTAAAATGACACTTTAAAGACTAAAAAAAACCATATGATTTCTTGGACCATTTAACATGCCAAACAAAGTGAAATGAACAGAACCTCATTTAGATAGACTAACAAATATCAAGCTAAAATAGATGCAACACCTAACAAAAGAAATTAAAAATGAGAATAAAAGGGACATGGCATTAGATCGAATATAAGGGCAGAAACAAACAGCTTGCTAATAAAATAGTGGATAGAAAATGGAGCAAGAAAGACAATATCACGAATCACGATTACAATTAAAACTGAATGTAACCAAATATAAGTGATGTATAATATAGACGCTGACACAGAACCAAAGAAAATATATTACGAGGAGAAGATGAGAATTTTGTAATAAAAAACAGATACATAATGCTACTAAAACGAAAAAGTAAGACCCCAACACAAATTGGACTTTGTGCCAGAGTAGAGTACTGAATCTTCTCGTCCGAAAACGTAAAAAGGTGCCGGAAAACAAAGCAACAGAACAAGGCAATTATAAAAGGGGCAAAAGGTCACTTTGCCTACTGTACAATTTAAAATTTTCCACTTAGCCTACTGTACTATCAAAGTGGTCATTGTACTTTCCTTTTTTTCTCTTTTCTCCTTTCTCCATCGCCGTCTGTTGAAAATAAAATCCGTCTGTTTGACTAACGGACTGCTGAGTTGGCACACACAGTCACCTATCCACGTTGGCCACATCAGCAAAAAGAAAACCCCAATTAAAACCCCAAATAAAACCCCTAAATAAACCCTAACCAATCTGCATATATCTCTCATCTTTGCCCGCCAACCTTCCCGCCAAACCAAACACAGCTAACCTATTTGCACCTTCAAATCACCATGGCAGCCAACTCTGATGCCCAATCCCGAATGTCTGTGGAGACCTACTTGTGTGATTGCGAGAAGAAAGCAAAGCTCTTCACCTCACGAACCGCGAGGAATCCTGGGAGGAGATTTCTGGGTTGTGGTCAACCACAAGGTACCCGATGTAATTTCTTCCATTTGTTTGATGTTGAAGCTGCTGGCAGGCATGGACAGGTTGTAACTGAGTTGAATGATAGGAGGTTCCTTTTGGAAGAGAGGTTAGTTGTAGTTGAAAGGAAGTTGGCAGATGTTGAGGAGAAGCTAGCTGCAAAGAAGCAACAGACAAGAGCCTTGAAGAGGAAGAATTTGATGTTGGGTCGAATGTGCTTTGTGCTCATGATGGTTGTTACTGCTATGGCTGTTATGATGTTTGACAAAAAAATGACTTGATTTGTTAGGCTTGATAGGTTGGACTAAGTTAAAGACTAAGTAATGTGCTTTGTTAGGCTTGATGGTCGAATGTGTTTTGATGCTATGGCTTGTAATGTTAAAGTCTTTATTTTGTAATGTTAAAGACTAAGCTTATGTAACCTTTAAAGTTGGATTTGTAATGCTTTTGATGTTGAATGCAATTCTCTAATTTTATTATGTAAATGATTTCTAATGCAACTGAATTTGAACAATAACATAGAAAATCAACTAACATTACATCACCATAAGTTCATTACAAGCAATTAACATGAGTTCATTACAGCCAAAAGTTCATCACTTAACTTCTTGAAAACAAAAGTGCATTACAACCAAAAGTCTTAAAACCAAAAGTAAATGATCAAGGCTGTGCCATCTCCTGCATCAGTGCCTCTCCCATGAGTTCATCTTCACCTGTGTTGTTTTGTGCTTGGGCAGTCTCCCTCTCCCAGGCAACCTCTTCATCTGCAGGGGTACCTTTTTTCCTCTTTCTCCCTGTGGTAACTGTGATTGGATCTGGACATTTCCTTATGTTATGGCCTGCTTGCTTGCAGTTTGTACAATGCATCACCCTCCCAATTCTAGACACTTGTTCCTTGCCTTTTTTGGTAGTAGTTATGGCCTTTTTTGGTTCCCATCTTCCTCTTCTTCTCTGTTTCTTGGGTCTTCCCCTCAAAGCCCTCACCATTGGTGGTGGCAAAATGGTGTCCCCCTCTACTTCCTCCCAAAAAGGTGGTCCTTGCAGAACCTCCAAGCAGTGTGAGTAGCATTGCATATATTTGGCCTTGGTGTAGTAATGTGACACATAGTCCATTACATTTAGCCTGCAACTCTGGATGGCACTCACAGCATGGATGCAAGGGATTCCAGTTAAATCCCACACCCTGCAAGAACATGTCTGGTTTTGGAGGCTAACACAGAACCCTATCCCTCTCCACTTAACTTGGTAGTTTTGCCTACCATCCCATAAGACTGAGCACTCATTACTGTCCTTAATCACTCCATCTAATCTCTTTCTCACCTTTTGTAGTAGAACAATATCTTGATTGGCCATAGCATCCCTCCTAATGTGAATCCTTGCCATTATGAGATCATGGATCTCAGTAAGCATGTCAGTTATTGGCATATACCTTGTTCTCATAATGTATGAATTGAAGCACTCAGACATATTGTTCTCAGTGGAGTCTGTTTTTGAGTGAGTTTCAAAATAAGCCTTTGACCATACCTTGGGGTTCAAAGAACTCATCTTTTCATAAGCAGGCTTGGAGACCTTCTCCATGTCCCTCATTGCAGTCTTGAATCCCTGTGGATGTATGGCATTGCAAGCAGCATAGAAGGCCTCTTTTAGTGGCTCTGAAGCACATATTCCTTGCAAGTTGGAGTACAGATGTCTTGTACAATTCCTGTATTCAACATGAGGTAAAAGTTCCTTGATTGCCTTCTCTAACCCCTGCATAAATTTGTGCAAAAATTAACCACATATTTATGTATTTGCTTGTACATTTCTTTTGCTAAGTTAAAGAAACTGTGATAAGTTAAAGAAATTTACCTTTTGCTGGTCAGATATCAATGTGTAGCCATATCCATTCCCAAGTTCAAGGTCAGCAATCAACAAGTCCAGGAACCATCCCCAACTGTCATATGATTCACTCTCAACCACAGCCATAGCAACAGGATAAATACAGTTGAGGCCATCCCTTCCTACAGCTGTGAGAAGCTGTCCTTTACAAACAGTTTTCAAGAAGCAGCCATCTAAACCAAGGACTGGCCTGCAACCTTCTTTCCAACCCTTCCTCAACTCTGCATACGATACATAGAATCTCTTGAAGTGTGGTGCATCACCCTCATTCTCTCTTGTAGTGCATATCTTCACTGTGTTTTCTCTGTTGCTCCTAAGAATTTCACCACCAAACCTCCTCAACATTGCATAGTGCTTGGCCAGTTCTTCTTGAACACCACTCAAGGCCATTTTCCTTATCCTGTGACACTTTGTAGTGCCCACTTCAACTTTGAGAACCCTCCTGAACTCCTCCTGCATCTCTCTGATTTTCCAACTTGGGTTCTTCCTTATTCTCTCACCATATATACAGCTCATGTAAGTACTTGCTTGTGGCCAACTTGTTTCTATAGGAGTAAATACAGTTGTGTTCAGCCACTAGGGTTTTAATAAGCCATACCTCATGTGACTTCACATAGGATGCCCAAAGAGAGAAAGTGCACCCTTTTGAGCACTTTACTTGAATCCTGTGCTTGTCATCCACAGCATAAGTGAGTGCCCTCCCTTGACCAATTGAGTAATTTCTCACAGCTGTTTTTAACTCTCTCTTATTAACAAATGTCATACCTAACTTCCACTTTATATCCTCTCCAGCTGTGGTAGGGTTATATTTGGTTTTTATAACATCTTTATGTTCACAACCCCTAGGTGCACCATATGCATATGGTCCCTCTTCATCAGAGCTGTCTACTGCCCCAACCACCCTCTCTATGTCTTCTTCACTTTCATAATCAATATCATCCTCATCAGTCTCTGACTCATCACCCTCATTATCTCCATCACTTTCATATTCTTTATCAACATCTTGGTCAGCCTCTTCCTCTCTTCTCTCTTCATCACTTTCATCATCTTTGTCAGTCTCTTCTTCTTGTCCTCTCTCTTCATTTTCTTTTCTTTTCAGCTCCTCTTCTTCTCTGATTTCTTCAGCTCTTCTCATCACTTCCTCAAATTTATCATCACTGTAATTCCCATGGAAATACAGAACTGATTCACTAGCTTCATCATTAAAATTGAGCATTTTGCCACTGTTTCCACCAATCCTCTTCCTAGCAGTTAGTTTTTACCTTCTACCAGGTGTGACTTGTTTCACTCTAACACCCTTCACTGATACAGAATCTGGGCTAAGACACCCTTTCCACCAATCATTAACACCCTCATTCCCACCCTCATTAACACCCTCATTCACACCCTCATTAACACCCTCATTCACAGCCTCATTCCCACCCTCATTAATACCCTCATTCACATTTCCACCATACCATAGATTATCTTCATTATCCACATCTCCCTAGGGATTCCAATTCCATGAGTCCTCATGCCAAGCCTCATCATCAACAGTGGGAGGGAATGGAGCAACAGAGCCTTCATTATACACATGAATTTTGCATACCCTAGTGTGCCTAGATGCATGCACCAACTCTCTAACATACTTGTCATCAGTCAATTCTCTAAACCCATGATTTAGAGTTACCCAATCCCTCATAAAAAACAGTCTATCTCCATCCTTTACCACATCTTTCACCTTCTCCCTAATCCAATTAACAGACAACTTCGAAATCTCTACCCGCTTAAATCTCTTACATTTAGGCCCTGCATACTGGTACGCAGTTGTGGTCATGAAATGGCCACCATGATATACAACTACGTCACACACCCTACAAGAATAACATTATACTTAACA
Source organism: Kitagawia praeruptora (assembly GCA_037693485.1). Taxonomy (NCBI): domain Eukaryota; kingdom Viridiplantae; phylum Streptophyta; class Magnoliopsida; order Apiales; family Apiaceae; genus Kitagawia; species Kitagawia praeruptora. Next base: position 47,888,237 of record CM075348.1, on the reverse strand, counting down.
TTTACCCCATTTCTAACACATAACAAACTAGTTAATGAAGAAAAGAACTTAAATTTTAAAGAGTATCACTTACTTTCGAACCATGATATGTAGTCGGAGAATGAAAGTGGAGAACAGCAACCGTCGCCTGAATTGTGAATTGTGAATGAAAGTCGGAGAATGAATTGTGTATGCAAGTAAAAGGGGGGTGTAAGTACTTTTGGGGAGATCGAAAGGCGGGGGGTGGGTGGGTTATAATTAGATTAGGTTTTATTTTGGGTTTAATTTGGATTTATTTAGGGGTTTTATTTGGGGTTTTAATTGGGCCCGGTTTTAATTGGGGTTTTCTTTTTGCTGATGTGGCCAACGTGGATAGGTGACTGTGTGTGCCAACTCAGCAGTCCGTTAGTCAAACAGACGGATTTTATTTTCAACAGACGGCGATGGGGAAAAGAGAAAAAAAGGAAAGTACAATGACCACTTTGATAGTACAGTAGGCTAAGTGGAAAATTTTAAATTGTACAGTAGGCAAAGTGACCTTTTGCCCATTATAAAAGTAGATCTAGAATTTAAAATGCTAATTTTAATAAAATTAAAAGTAAATTTAAGGGGCTCCTTTCATACAAGTAGTATAAACTATCTTGTAATAGAGAAAGATTTCATAGCCAAAATGTAAAGGGAGGAACAAGATTTAAAGATGAAATGAAAAATGGAAGCTTGCATTAATATGAAAGAAGGTGTTTACAAAATATGAAAGCAACTACAAAATAAAGATGGTGGCTAATCTAAAAACTAGGGTAAACTAAAAACTAAGGTCTAAACTAAGTTGGGGGCTAAGGGATGAGAATATGATGCTTAAATAGGCACAAGCTAGGGTTTTAGGGGTAGAAGGGTAATCTTCATTTTCTTTTCTTTTTGCCTTTTCTTTTTCCTTCTTTCTCTTTTTTTCCTTTTTTGCTCCTTTTAATCATCTTTTCTCCTCCTTTCTTTATTTCTTTATTTCTTTACAATTTCTTGAAATAAGACAATTAACTAATTAAAAATTCGAAGACAAGCAATAAAATATGGGTAAAAATATGCAAAATTATGCAACTATCAATAGTATAGTAACAATAATAGTTATTTACTATCTCCGTCCCACCCATTTCTTTACATGTTTTCAATATTGCTTGGCACACATTTTAAGGCGTATATAAAGTATAGTTCCATAACTTATTTTTAAAATTTTCTTTTTTTGATTAAAAATTTAAACATTAAATTTTTATCAGAAGAAAAAAAAATTAAAAAAAATTATAAAACTATACTTTTTAGGAGCCTTAAAATGCATGTCAGGCCCCCGTCCCCATGTAAAGAATTCGGTGGGACTGAGGGAGTAATAAAAAGCATGTATTGTTTAAAGATAAAAAATATAAAATCTTAATGTAAATTTGTTATTGACGGGATTCGAACCTTGGATCTTTAGAAAAGTGATTTAAATGTAGAATATTCCTTATTATTAGATCTAACGATTATCATCTATTTACTAAATTTCTAACCGTCATTATTCTTTTAATAGTTGATTGAACCAAACAACCAAACTACCAATTATCCCCTAGTTTGCTTATTATAGTATAGTACAGATTCAAAATTTATACGTGTAACTAAAATTAAATGGTTTATCTTTTATCACCTGGGTTGGATTATTTCTTAATCCTTGATTTATTAGAACAGATTTTTATTTATAAAATTTATTAGCCTAATTATTAAAAAAATTAGATTACAAAACAAAGTTGTACTAAATTACTTGAACAAATACTCCTTCGGTTCCATTTATTTTGGCCACATTTCTAATTTTTGTTGTCCCACAATATTTGTCCACTTTCCTTAACAAAGGTAAATAAAGCTCTAAGTATGTTAAAAATTTGTAAATATAGTAATATTTAAGCTTGGTTATAGGAATTAAACAAAAAATATAATAAATTGGTAAAAATGTGGATTTTGATTGATGGACAAAATAAGTGGGACGAAGGGAATATTTATTTATAAAATATATTAATCTAATTATCCGAAAGAAAAAAAAGGACTACCAAGCAGAACTGTGTCGAACTTCTGATAAATAATTGGTAACCCCTACCAAATTGGTAATGATTTTTCTTAGAATCTCGGGTTGATTTTTCCGCTATCTATCCTCCACCATGGTAAGAGAATGTTGAGCATGAAATACATTAAGATAATATAAAGGGGATGACTATACTATCAAGTTTTTCTTACGATTTTCTTTTACTGCTTTAGTGTTTGAATTAGTTTGATGATTGTAACTTGAGTATTTTCTTTTAATGCTTTAGTGTATGAATTAGTTTGATGATTGTAACTTGAGTGTGTATGTTTAAATAGAAGATATTACGAACACAAACTCATTTTAAACCTGAAGTTGTATTAGATTTGAAGGTGCTACAAATTGTGAATATCATATGTATTATCTGCTTCTATTTCTCATAAAGAGATATTCAAAGTATTACATTGAAAAACTTGATAAAAACTAAAGTGGTGAGCCCGTGCACCTGTAGAACATGTGCACAATTCACTTTTACAAAAACTAGAAAGCTAAATTTGTCTATACTATTTCGGTGAAAGGAGGCAATATGTGATTTCAACTTGTTTTGCATACAGATCAGATCCACTTCTTTAGCTATTTCTCCTTTAATTTATCTTCAAACTTATTTGTAGGCCTGCCAGGTGCACACTGCAACAATTGGACCATAGGTGCCTTGGTTTGTGTTGATTTTTTATCATGAGAATCTTCTGTAATGTGTCTTTTGAAACATTCAAGAATTTGGCTTTGATTAAAGAACTGCTTTTGAATAGCTAGACATCTCTGAGTTCTCTAAAAGACTATCGAATCCATTTCTCGAATGTGTTTTTTACTTCTGGAAATCCTGAGATATCGAATTATGCTTTTTGACTTGCGAAATACTTGAGATATAGAATATATCCTTTTACTTGTGAAGCCCTTGAGATATAGAATATGCCTTTGACTTGTTTGACTTCTTGAGATATCGAATAGAGTTTGACATGTGGACCCCTTGAGATATCGAATAGTGTCTTTGACATATCGAATATTTAAGATGTCGAATTAAGTTTTGACTTGTTGAATTCTTGAGATATCGAATGGTGTCTTTGACATATCGAATTCTTTAGATGTCGAATTCTTGACTTCTCTAATAGTGCAAATTATTTCTCGAATTTATACTTGGGCAAATCTTCATTCTTCAAACTTCAATTGTGATTATTAAAGCTTTCTTTCTTCAACCTTGAGGCATGATCCATGAATCTTCTTTCAAGCATTATTATGTATGTGACTATTTTATACAGTACACAAATAAAGTTGATGCCTATCTCTAAGTACAATGACAAAAATCTAAATATGTGTTCCCACTTAAGGGATCGTGTAAGTAAAACACAGTATTGCTATGATCAAGTAGGTTTGTTGCAAGATGTGTATAGACAAGCCTTTATGATTAATAGAGAATTATCTAAGAGGTCATTTGTTAAACCTGAATAAGACTTTTTAAATCAAATTCTGGATCAGTTATTTTCTGAAGCATTAAAATTTTTGTTTAATAAACTGTTATATAAATTTGAACGACTAAAATGTGATCTCAAAACTAATATGTACATAAAAATTAAATTATAAGATTTACAAAATTAACTAATTATCTGACATACATAATGTAATTTACAAATCTATACTATTATATAATAGCCGAAACATTAAAAGTGTTGGTACCTGTTTTTTGGTACTTCGTATTTTTACTTAATTACCCTTACTTTTGTATAAGTATGTTTTTATCTAAATACCCTTACTTATATCTATTTGTTACCATTATATTAAAGCCAAAATATTGATAATATAAAAAAATATAATTATAAATAACTAATCAATTTCCTTTTTAATGTAAAGTATGTTACCTCAATATTTTTTAAAAATCTAATCAATTTACTTTTTCAAACTTAGCTATTCAATTTAATAAAATATTGTAATTACTAATAAATTATGAATTACCTTTTTCAGGTAAAATGTATTATCTTTTCTATATCTTATAATTAAAATCTCACTTTTTCTGAAAATATCACGGGTACCATATATATAATTATTATAATTAAATTCTATCATTTAAAAATTATGAACCTACAAAATTCGTATCTTAAAATTAGCAATACAAATTAATAAAAAATTATATAATATTAAAGAAATACTTGCATTTAATATATTAAAAATGAAATACTGAAAGTTTGTCAATTTGATTTTCGATACGGTATCCTAATTATTTTAATTTTCGATACGGTTATCCTAATTATTAAAATAATTTTGTAATTACTAACAAAATATAATAGAAATCCGTATATAACGAATAATGATCGTCAAATTTTTAATAAAAATCAGAACTATTAGATCTAATCTTTAAATATATTATATGATTAAATTAATTTACTAAAATTTCAAGGTTCGGATTCCGTCAACGACATATTTATTTTAGAATTTTATAATATAAGTTTTAAATCATGCATATCATTAATTAAATTTATATTAAATTATTTAAATTTAAAATTAATTTTTTAAAAAAATAATGATTATATAAAAATATAATTGTGACATAAAATAAATTTATTACGTATCGAAATAAATATAAGCTAGTTCAACATAATATTTGAAAAGTGTTATTATATTGCTGAAAATAAATTAATATTTAATTGTTGGTTAAATAAATAAAAATTTCTTTCCATAGATAACTTAAAAAATTGAAATTCTCAAGTTACTAATATTGAGTTGAAAAAAATATGAAATAAAAGAATACATGTTAAAGGAAAAGATGCTTAGAAGAAATTTATAGATCAACTTATTTTGATCGTCCAGAAATTGCAAATACCAAACAAATGTTCTTAACCATTCATATTTAGTATCGTTCAGTCTATTCCATTCCGTTCAGTGAGTATCAAATGAGCCTTAATAATGAACTAGCGTAAAAACCCGTGCAAGGCACGGGTACTGAACTTATTTCTCGTAATTAAAAATATGATAAACTATAAGATTTCAATTTATCTAATATTTTTATAATTATTTTATAATTTTGCATACTAATTTTTTATATTACATTTTGAATTAGTTTTTAACTCAATTTTAAAAATTTCTAAATAGGGCTTAATGATTCTATAGTTAACTGTAGATATTACCTAAATTTAAGATATATTATAATACTATTCGAATGTTATTTTTGTAAATGCATGGGATGGATTTCATTATTTCAAAAATGGCATCCACTTTTCTCTTCTAAAATTTCAGTTAATGTTATATGATAAAGCGACCTTAATGATCAACGCATGTATAAGAAATTTACAATCAATGTTTTTGATTTTATCTTATATTTATCTAAGTACTCAACTATTATATATTATATTGATCAATTTGTCAAATCTATACTATTATATAAAAGCCGAAACATTAAAAGTTTGGTTGGTCGGTTGGTCGGTCGGTATGGTACCTGTTGATTTTACTTATTTACCCTTACTCAATTACTACTAACCAATCAATTTCCTTTGTCAGATTAAACATATTATCTTTTCTACTTTTCAAGAATTAAATAATTTCCTTTTTCAAGTAAAATAAAATATCTTTTATATTTTATCTAACTAAAATTTCTCTTTTATGAATAAATTTCCTTTTTTAGGTTAAACATATTATCTTTTCTACCTGTTGATTTTACTTATTTACATTTACTCAATTACTACTAACTAATCAATTTCCTTTGTCAGATTTAACATATTATCTTTTCTACTTTTCAAGAATTAAATAATTTCATTTTTCAAGTAAAATACAATATCTTTTATATTTTATCTAACTAAAATTTCTCCTTTATGAATCAATTTCCTTTTTCAGGTTAAACATATTACCTTTTCTATTTTTCAATAATTAAATAATTTCCTTTTTCAGGTAAATTATAATATCTTTTACATTTTATCTAACTAAAATTTTACTTTTTTAAAAACACTATGAGCAATTTTGTTTAATAAAATAACATAATTATATTATAATTACTATTAACTAATCAATTACCTTTTTCAATCAAAACACGTTACCTTTTCTCTTTTCTCTAACTAAAATCATTCTTTTTCCAATTATATCATGGACGGTTAACTTTTTCAGCCAAATCACGTTACCTTTTTTCTTTTCTCTTACTAAAACCTCCTTTTTTTCAATTATATCACGAGCGTTTCTATTTAATAAAAATAAAATAATACTAATAATTAACCGATTATCTTTTCAATATTTTCTAATTAAATTCCCTTTTTTCCTAGAAATATAACGGGCAACATTAATTTCTCATTTACTAAAAATTATGAGCAATTTTATTTAGTAAAATAACATAATTAAATTATATTTACTATAAACTATTCAATTGCCATTTTCACATGAATCAAGTCATCTTCATGTTACTTTTCTATTTTCTCTAACCAAAATCTCTTTTTTTTTTCCCAATTATATCATCGGCGTTTCTATTTAACACTATTAGCAATTTTGTTTAATAAAATAAAATATTATAATTACTAACAATTAATCAATTACCTTTTTCAGCTAAAATATGTTACCTTTATATTTTTCTATTTTTTTAAATTAATTTATTTATTTACCCTTATTTAATGGCACATGTTATTTTACGTAATTATCCATACTTAATTATTTATAATTACTAATAACTAATAAATTTCCTTCTTCAGGTAAAACATGTTACCTTTTCTATTTTTCCAATAACTCATCTTTTTACACATAAAATAGGAGAAATTATTTCCTTCATCAAGTAAAATATGCTACCTTTTCTATTTTTCAATAGCCAATTTTTCTTTTTACGTAAAATACAGTTTATTTAGATATAATTTTTCCTTTTCTAAAAAAACTATGAGCAATTATGTTTAATAAAATAAAATATTATAATTACAAATAAATAACCAATTACCTTTTTCAGCTAAAATACATTACCTTTTTAATTTTTTTTCAGAAAAACCTGTTTGGTTTGCTTTATTTAAGTACAATAAAATAATAAAAATATAATAACTAATAACTAACCGATTACGTTTTTCATCTAAAATATTTCACCTTTTCAATATCTTTTCAATATTTTCAAACTAAAATCCATCATTTTCTAAAATATCACGAACAACATATATATCTATACTATTATATAAAAGCCGAAACATTAAAAGTTTTGGTACCTATTTTTTGGTACATTGTGAATTTACTTATTTACCCTTCATTATAAAAAAAATATATGAAATCTATACTATTAAAACTCCAAAAATAAATAATAACATAATAAAAATTAATGGTTAGTCGATTGCCTTTTTTCACTTTTACTTTTAATTGAAGATATTAACTTTTATAAACACCTAAAAACATCAATCGTATCATATCTTCCAATCATTAATATTTTCTTTCGAATTAAAACACGTTACATTTTTAATTTAAAACTAATTTTACAATCATTAATATATACCCGAAAATATCACATCATATTTTTCAATTATTAATAAAATATATTAAAAATATGTATACGTTGTTTATAATAAGGAAACTTTAGTATAATCCGTAAACATGAGTATATAAAATATATTAAATTAAAATTAATTAATTATATAATTGTCGAAACATTAAAAATTTTGGTACCTATTTTTTGGTATATGTTTTTTAGTATTTCGTGAATTTACTTATTTAACCTTTATTATAAAGAAAAATATATAGAATATCTATGCTATTAAAACACCTAAAATAAATAATAACATAATATAATTAATGGTAATTAGTCGATTGTCTTTTTCACATTTACTTTTAGTCGAAGAAATTACCTTTTATAAACACCTAAAAACATCAATCATATCATATCTTCCAATCATATCATATATAGAAATAATTAATATTTACCCAAAAATTTTATATAATATCTTCTAATCACTAATAAAATATAATAAAAATTCGTATACTATGAATAATGACCATTAGTTTTTTAGTAAAAAATCAAAATCATTAAATCTAATGATTAAATATATTATATTCAAGGTTCGAATTCTATCAACGATATATTTATTTTAAAATTTTATAATATAAGTTTTAAACCAGGCATATTATTATTTAAAATGTATTAAATTATTAATATTAAAATTAAAATAAAATATTGTAAATAATGATTATAAAAATATAATTGTAACATAAAATAAAATTTGTTACATATCAAAAAAAATCCGTGCATCGCACGGGCTATAAGCTAGTTATATAAATATTCATATGTACCATACTTAATAGTCGAGTTATAGTATAATTGATCAATATAAATAATTGTTGTAATTTTGTAATAATTATGATTTTAAATTTTATTTTTTTTTTGAATTTTTTGAATATTAATTATGTTACTTTTTATATATAACATAGATCATATTTTTAGAGTTCTCATATTTTTAACATAATTTCATTTTTTTCGTGTATATATATATATATATATATATATATATATATATACTAATCATATATTTTATTCGTTGAAAATTTAAATAGTTGGTAGATCAAACCCCATAATATAACTCACATATTTAAATTTTTATATACCTAAAAGTAATGTGATGCAATTATTAATTATATATGTATGATTTGATAATTAAAATTTTAAATTTACATATTTTTTAAAACCAAACTTTATTTTTTATTTCAAGAATTTAATATCTACATGGATCGGAGAAGCATATAAATAATTTTTTTTGTACTCGGTTAAAGTATGTATAATCTAAAATGACAAAAGAGAATTGTAGAGTATACTCAATCTATTAGAATATTTTTTGTAAGTTTATCTATCCAATATTTTAGAAATAATATAAATCAATATTTTATTTACTCAAAAAAAAGGTAAAAGAAGAATGGACAAGAATAGAAGATGTGGTTTATCTTATAGGATTTTTGAACAAAACACAAAATTAAATGTAGCAAAGTTGGTTATGGCATAAGTTTAATAGAAGAGGGTTAGTAGTTCGAATCTCAACACAAACACAATTTCACCTTTTTTTACATACTTATTAAAGGATGGTATTTTTGTAATTTTTAAAAATATAAGGGTAAAATTGTAATTTCACGACCATTAAATTGGCAACTTTTGCCCTTGTGTCACCTTATAATATATAGTAATAGATATTTTGTTATGATATAGATATTGCAAAAAAAATTAAATAGCTCAAAGTTAATATTTTTTGATAAATATGTTCCCAAGGGTATCTTCTCATTCACAAGTGGAGGTACGCGTTTCAAATTTATTATAATATATCATAATTGTTTATATAACAAATACCTAATTCTCAATAATAAAAATTAACATAATAACGGAACTCTCCATTTTTTAACTAATATTAATATTAAAGGTAAGTCTTTATTTTTCACATAATAACATCCCCTCAAACTCACGATACTCAAAATCAAAATTGAGAGTTTGCCAAAATTTAAAAAAATATCGAATCATCCACTCCAATCAACATAATCACCCACTTCAATCAGCTTTCTCGTTCCGATCAATTTTTCATCCTCGTCATCCTCGTCTTCATCATCTTTGTCCTCGTCGTCATCTTTGTTTACTCTGTCAAAATTTTTCTCAAAGTTTTTCTTGTTATTTGGGATTGTCTTTTCACAAATCCATCTTCATCGTCGTTGAGCTTTCGCCTTATCTTCATCTTCGTTTTCAAGATTTTTCTTTCGTTTATATCGCTCTCTCACAGTTTTTTTTCTCTAGCCTCCATGACCTTATGTATAATTCTCGCAGATTGTTTTCTTCCCCACGATTTCTCACAAAAAAAATTTCCTCGCCCCCACAAACTCTTGTAGGATTTTTTTTTCAGATCCAAGAACTCTCGTAAATTTTTTTTCTCCTCTCACCTACGAACTCTCGCGGGATCTTTTTTCTCTCACCCACGAACTCTCGCAGGAATTTTTATGACTGACTCTTGATATCATGATAGATATGCTCTCAAGTTTATATTCTCATTCACAAGTGGAGGCATACATCTCAAATTTATTACAATTTATCACAATTTTTTATATAACAAATACCTAATTCTCAATGATAGAAATTAACATAGCAACGGAACTTTTCATTTTTAACTAATAATAATATTAAAAATAAATCTATAATTTTTCCATAATAATGTATTAACCTCTATTACTATATATTATACGTGAACACATGGGTAAAAGTTGCCAGAAAATTGGTTGTGAGATGACGAAAATACCCCTAACTAACCCTAAATTACATATCTGCCATAACCTTCAAAACGAGCCAAACTCTTCCGGTGTTTGTGACGTTCGTTCTTCTTCGTCTCATCTTGGTATACGCATCCCAAATATTCCTAGGGTTTAATATCGTCTTCCTGAAAGGTAAGAATTCTCACCATAATATGCATATATGTATATCAATGTATACGTATGTATCTTAGGTTTCCATGATTTTTTGTTTGACTTGTTCCATTTCCCAAATATTTCATGTCGATTGATATTGTTTGTGTTGTGCTTGCCGCTTGTATATAATAGTAAGTAACCCGGACAATCCTATCGTCCTATCATGGTTGAATGATGTATGATCGTTGATTTTGAGGAGGTTAGTATTTGGTAATTTTATCGGCTTTAATCAATTGTTATTTTAAATATATGATATTTGTTTGTTTTTTTTGCGAATTGAGTGGTGTGTTCTATTGCCCTTGATTGTTAAAGTGTATAATTGGTCTTGTAGTAATTTTTGGATTGATGTTGGTCACAGTGTACATGGTGCTTTTTCCTTACGCCATCCATAATACATTTCAATCCACAGTCATAGGAAAAATCAAGACTATATTAACAGAGGGAAATTGAGATAGCAAATATATACATGAAAATTGAAAACTCTTTCTCCCTCCGTAGCCCAGGTTGTCAGCCATAATTCTTAGCTATTTTGGTGTCACTAACTTCTGCATACCTACTTTGCTAAGGAAAAAAAACTATGAGAACCACTTATTTTAGCAGCTATTTTAGCCATTTTTTGTTCTATTTGTTATACATGTTATGTATCCTATAATTAAAACTATTTAAGATATATTAAAAAACTAAAATGTTACTTGCATTTTTTATTTTTCAAAAGTCTTGATAAGGTTACTTCGAATGAGGCTAGCTAAGATATGCTAGGAATAATGCAATATGTTTCTTCGTATCTTGCATTATTAGATTATTAGATTTTATTGCAAGATTTTGTTTTTTCTTAAACAGATTTCGATAATTCATTTACGCAGTTAAACATTAGTAAATTATTCTCATTTTTAACCAAATTGCTTTGGTTTCCTGTGCATTTTTTGGATATATTTTGTAGGTTACTGAACAACCATTGACTAACCTCTACATTTGTAGCCTAGGCAATGGCATATAGTAAACATAACTTGATCATGTCTAAATGTGTTGTTGTAATCGCAAAATTTGTAACAACCTATGTCACTATTAGCTATATTATTAACTCCTTCGTAAGCCTATTACGTTGATACCCTTATTTTTTCTTTACTTACTAAACCACTGGAAGGCTTGGTTTATGTTTGGTCTGAATATATCTTCCCTTATCATTATGTGTTTGGAAAGAAAAGGATAATCTGGTTGTTTGGAAAGAAATGGATAATCTTGTTTTTGTCCAGCACATATAGAAGCAACCTAATGTCGAAATCATTTGTTGGTATGTTGTCCATTTACCAACTGCACGAACCTAGATGCTTTCTGGGGTGTAGTATGCACTGCCAAAATGAAGACACACAACAACCAGGAAAAAACATAATTTTTTTATCAAAACTCTTCCCACATAAGCTTATGCATGTTGTTCCTTTACCTTTTTTTATTTCTTATTTATATAAACAGATGCATTTTAATGTCTATTAATTTAAGGCTTACACTGCTTCATTATATTGTAATTAAGTTTAATTTTTGGTTTTTTAAAATGGTCGCACTTTATTTGTTCATCTACTTAGTCTCCATGAAAAATGAGAAATATGTATATTTCTACTAAAACATGAATATGTGTCATAACAGAATCACACTTACTCGGTTACTCCCCATGTATTGTTTGGGATGAGACTAACTAAGTATACATTAATTTGGTGGCATTTCCCATGACAATGGTTAGTATCAACATTAGGTAGTCTTAAAAAAATTCTCACTACTATGCCATTGGTTTAAAATCAGGAACAACTATGCAGCTGGTATCTAATGCATGTTCTCGACCCCAACTAACTAACCCAACCTTCAACCCAATCTTTTATAAACTCATGCAAGGGAAAAAACTTAAAAAAGAATGTCGTCAGCTGCTTTATGTGCCTCTTTTAGGTTTAATGAATATGCTTTAAATAGTGGAGCATGGTTACCTCTTAGTAAAAATTATTGCTCTATCATATATATATTTTTAGTTTGTTATAAACAGTGTAGCATGGGTACCTGTTAGTAAAAATTATTGCTCTATCATATTTTTTTTATTGTGTGTTGAAAGTCTGAATTTGAGGGTTTAACTTAATCTTTTGATTTTTTTTGGGATTTACAAGGTTTAGAGGGAGGTTATAGCACCTATCTGCAGATAAGTGTGAGATAATGTTTTTGTTATGTTTTTTAATTGCTTTTGAAGAATTCACACTGTTTTTTAGGCCTTTGAGGTGCTGATGTAATGCATTTACTGATTTAGCAGGTCAAACAGATGTTTGTTTGGTTGAGTCTTGCCTAGGAGAAGAAAATAACCATGAAAGCATGGAGGTTGCCATTCCTGTACAATGAAGTCAACTCCGAAAAAGTGAGGAAAATCAAAACTATTTCTCACTGAAGAGATGGTTGAAGAACGGAGGCTGTTAAACATCTGCGGAATAAGTTTCGAAGGAACCAGCACTCTCGGGAAAGAACCAACACCGTGTTGCCTCTGAATGCTGCAATTTATGCTTCAAATAACTTTCCCTTCTTTGTTACTTAGTGCAGTGCCTTTAGGTAGAAAATCCAGGCTGTGGAAGCTCACAAGAAGTGGACACATGGGCAGCTAAGCGTCATAGAGGTATTAAAGTTTTCTGAACGTCAACACACCACTTATATATGTTTGTATGTTTGTCTATATGTGTGTGTTCTAGGTATTTACTGTATTTCATTTCGGCTAGCTACAATGTACTTGACAACCAGTTTAGAAGGAAAGTTTGTAGTATGACCCATATAGACTTTAATGTCCAACTAAGCTTAATATGTTTTATTTGCAAGATTGGTTCAATTACTTGAAATTAACTTTTGACATTAGATCATGAACTTGAGACGAGCCAGGAATTAATTATTTTTTGTTGGGTTTCTTTGTGCACTTGGAACACTTTATGAATAATTATTTTATAGATCATAGTTATTTTATTTGTATGCATATTTATATATGTTGTAGGAACCAGCACCGTATTGCCTGCAATTTATGCTTTAAATAAGTTTCCCTTCTACTATATTACTTATAAGTGCAGTGCCTTTTGGTAGAAAATCTAGGTAGTGGAAGCTCACAAGGAGTGGACACATCAACACCTAAGCGTCATAGAGGTATGTAGTCATATACATATACGTAATTTATTACTCATGAAAATTCAATTGAGCATGGTTTTTTCGGTTTTGTTTTTGAATAGTGCCCAAAAGTAATGTTTACTTGCTTAAAATGAAATAGTAAAAGCAGGACAATTTGGCATTTACTTTCTAAATTTAATTACAAAAGTATATATTATGTGCATATGTATTATTCATTTATCGTTTTTGAAGAAATAACCAAATCATTCTAATGCAAAGAAGAGATCAAAGAGAGGTGCATAACAAAGGAGGGTTGTACAATACGAGATTTTAACTTTACAAGAAATAAGAATATTTAATCAATTTATGTGGGAATTGCTAGCAATTTATAGAAAAACCTGTTGGGAATTTTACACTAAACAACGCAACAATGAGGCAGTTATATATATTAACAAGAACAGGCAATTACACCAAATTAAACAAACACAAAGGTCGAAACAATAGAATAATCAGAGACCGTAAATAACAAGAAAAGTAAGAACACTTATCTCTCACAGTAGCTTTAGCAAAGACCACAAGAATGAAGAACAACAGCTGAGTCTCCAAGCCCTACGAGAAGACTTGACTGTTCTTGAAGAGAATATTGCCCCACTTACGCTGTGTTGGGTTGCAGCAATATCACTTCCAGGATAAAACAACACCGATCAATCCGTTCACAGACACGACAATGATCAATAGCGACCCGCACCTCAATTCGCCAAAGAACTATGTAAAAACCTTGTATGTAAATTGAGAGAGAAAGAGAGAGCTCAGAAGAAGAATAAGAACTAGGGTTTTTTTCTCACTTATATTCGTAAGTATGTGTATAAACGTTATCTTTTGTATATCTCCTATATACAGATAAAATCGTTACATATACACCATTAAAAGGAAATCAATATTAAATATGATTTAATCCATTAACAGCTTAGATTTAGAAGCCCATCATACTCTGGCCCATACTAGATAGGCCCATACAAATTTTGACCCAATCCAGCTATTTAAAAAAATCAATAATCAAATTTAAAATCAGATTGCACATCATGGGCATGAAAACTTCTTCATGGGCATGAAACGTTTCTGACCAATCAAGTGTACATTCATGGGCATAAAAATTTCCTTATGGGCATGAAACGTTTCCGAATATCCCATCTCTTTTGATGTCTCTTCATGGTCATGAAATATATATCATGGCCATGATTTTCATCTACAACCTAATTCTTCCTCTTAATACCAAATCAATGTGGGTTCAAGTTTTTTCAACTAAAACAACCCACATTACCCATTTCAAATATCCTTCTTTCAACTCAATTTATCTATGGATTTCACTAAGAAAATGTCTTAGATCTAAACATAAAAGTTTAAGTCCTCATTACAAGGAACAACTTCCAATAGTTAGTTTCCGGAAATTCCTTCAAGAACATATTTAAAATATGCCTCAAACTTTCCATTTTCTAACAATCCCCCACAAATCCATATAGACATGCATATCAGTTCTCATCATGACTTGTTTTTCAGAGTCGGTACCCTTCCGGGTTTGAACCCTCCTAAGTCCTCTACTTCAATGGCTAGCTACCGGATATAGTTGGAATATTTCACCTTGAATCTCTATCCATTTGATGTAACCACACTCCATAGACGACGACAAGTTAAAGGCTATGACACTGATCTACGGCTTTGAGACGTTAATGATCATGTCTCGATCCTGTTCGTCGAATGCTACAAGGAATAACCCTTTACTCTAATTACGACCACACAATTACATTCGCTTAGCTGGGCATCTCCAGAGATGTACTGCTACCATCTCGTCATATGACTTGACCCCATTCAAAGTTAAATTAACTCTTGCTATACTTGCAGTAACAGTACCTTTTAGGTTTACAGGGGATAGACTCAGATACATGAGTATCTCAGTATATAGTAAAGGTACTACCAATTCACCCTTACAACTTGTTATTACCACATTGAATACCCTTTCGAGGGATCTCCTCTCATGTGTATTGGGTTCCTGTTGTAGATGAATCACTATGGGCTAACAGTCCCATCCCCAACCTAGACTTATGGACTACAGCATGCTCAAGCCCTTTAGTCAAAGAATCACATAGGTTTTCTTGAGTTCCAATAAACTCAACAGCAATAATCTTTTCAGACATTAAACCCCTTATAGACTTCAGTCTAACTTGGATATGTCTCTTTGTTTTCACATTATACTTCCTGCTGTTAATCTTGTCGATAGTTGTACGGCTATCACAATGAACAGCAAAAGGAGGAAGTGGTCGACTTACTACAGGTAACACTGACATAACTCCATGTAACGATTCAGCCTCCGTCCCCGTGGCATCTAATGAACACAAATCAGCCTCAAAAGTAGACCGAGTTATAATAGTCTATCTAGAAGACTTATAAAACACCGCTCCACCCGCAAGGGTAAACAGATATCCAGTCACTCCATTGGAACCAGACTTCTTAGCTATCCAACTTGCATCACTATATCCCTCTAGCACTCCAGGAAACCTACTGTAATGCAAACCAAGAGATATGGTGCCTTTCAGATATCTAAGTACTCTATCAAGAGCATCCCAATGAGTCTTGTTTGGACAGCTTGTATATCTTGCTAACTTAGACACTGAATATGAAATATCCAACCTAGTACCATTAGCAAGGTATTGCAAACTCCCAATAATTTGAGAATACCTTAACTGAAACACAGGAACTCCTGAACTATTCTTGACAAGGGCAATTTTAGGATCATATGGAGTACTCGCGATTCTACAATTTGAATAACCATACTTTTCAAGTATAGATTTCTCTATATAATGAGATTGTGACAAGGTTATTCCATCAGTTGACTGAGTCAACTTGATTCCAAGAATCACACTAGCCTCACCCATATCCTTCATTTCAAAATGCCTTTTCAAGAAACTTTTTGTCTCGTTAATAATTTCAATATTGGTTCCAAACAATAAAATATCATCAACATATAGGCATACAATAATACATTCATTTCCTTTAACCATGTAGTAGACACGCTTGTCACTTTCATTAACTACAAACACTGATTCTAAAACAGTTTCATCAAACTTTTTATGCCAGTCTCTTGGAGCTTGTTTTAAGCCATATATAGACTTGATTAACTTACATACTTTCCTTTCATTACCAGAATTAACAAATCCCTCAGGCTGATCTATATAAATCTCTTCTTCAAGTTCACGATGAAGAAAAGCTATCTTTACATCCATTTGATGGATGATAAGACCATGTACGGAAGCCAATGCTATAAGCATTCGGATTGTTGCCATTCTTGCAACCGTAGAGTATGTATCAAAGTAATCAATGCCTTCCTTTTGCTTAAAACCCTTAGCTACTAGCCTAGCTTTATACTTATCTATTGAGCCATCCGAGTTCATCTTCCTTTTGAAGACCCATTTACATCCTATAGTAGAACACCCAGGAGGTAGATCAACCAACTCCAATGTTTCGTTAGAAATAATAGAGTAAATCTCACTTTTTACATCACCTTTCCAGTACCTAGATTCTGAAGAATCCATTGCTTGTCGGAAAGTTAAAGGTTCATCCTCGACATTGTAAGTGATAAAATCACTTCCAAAGTCCTTGACTACCTTCGCACGCGTACTCCTTCTAGGTTCCTCTACTTCATTAGGAGTAGAGCTACTACTAGGATCTGCCCCCATATTTGTCATCCTTTCCACATGATCAGGAATGGAACTCGATGTGTGAGTAGGATCATCTTCAGAAATACCCTGAGCTATACTAGTCTTCATAGGAAACACATCCTCAAAGAATGTTGCATCACGAAATTTAACTATAGTGTTAGCCACTATTCCGTCTATGTTAGAATTTAACACTAAGAATCTCATAGCCGTAGTGGTTTCAATATAGCCCAAAAAGATGCAATCAACAGTTTTCGGCCCTATTTTCTTCCTCTTGTGTTCCGGGACAAGTACCTTTGCGAAGCACCCCCACACAAAAAGATATTTTAAACTAGTTTTTTTTGTTGTCCATAGTTCATAAGGTGTCTTGTCCATATGTTTCAGAGGGACTCTATTCAGAATATGGCATGCCGTATTCAGAGCCTCCTCCCACATGTACTTAGGCAACCCCGAATTAATCAACATACTATTGATCATATCTTTAAACATTCTATTCTTTCGTTTTGCCACCCCCTTAGACTCGGGTGTGTATGGTGGAGTCACCTCATGAACTATATCATTGCTCTTGCAAAATTCATTAAACGAGGTACTCGTATACTCACCACCTCTATCTGATCTCAAACGTTTAAGTACTTTACTTGTTTGTGTTTCAGCTTCAGTTTTGTACATAATGAATTTTTCTAGTGCTTCATCTTTATGTTTACGCAAATAAACATGACAATATCTACTACAATCATCTATAAAAGTAATGAAGTATCTATTATGATCCTTGGTCAAAACACCACCAAATTCACATATGTCCGTGTGCACTAAATCTAACACACCCGAATCCCTAAGCACATAATCAAAGGGTTTCCTAGTTTGTTTAGATGTCACGCATACTTGACATTTAGAATTCTTATCAATGGAATATTTTGGAATCAACTCTAAATTCATCATGTTCTTTAGAGCACCAAAATTTAAATGACCAAGACGTATGTACCATAAATCAGATGATTCAACATAATTCACAGAAGAAGCAACATTATCATTAATAAAACTACCCAAAACAGGCTCAACATTTATCAAAAATAATCCATCAGACAAGTAACCTTTGCCAAAAAATAAACCAGTATGTGTAATAACTACTTTATTACATTTTAAAGAAAGTTCAAAACCATTCTTACTAAACAACTTCCACTTATTATATTTCTACGAATGTCAGGAACATGATGCACTCTAGTGAGGGATTGAACACGCCCAGAAGTAAACTTCAGGTCCACGTTTCCTATTCCAAGAACTTGAGCTGCACTCGCATTCCCCATCGTCACAGTCATTCCAGGAGTTTGTTGATAAGATACAAACAGAGTAATATTAGTACAAATATGTACATTAGCTCCCATATCAATCAACCATTCATGAGACGAATAGGTGGAAAGAAGTACAGGGTTGTAGTTCACATACCCGTTGTCAGTTTCAGAAGCAATAGCCTCACTAACAACCATGTTAACCACAGGCCCACCGGTAGTGCCAAGAACAGTGTTAGCTTGTGCCCCCACAACAGATTTCTTAGCTTTCTTTATAGGACAGTCCTTGCTCCAATGGCCAACCCGTCCACAAGACCAACATGGTTTGTTTGCCATTGGTTTCTTAGCCTTGTCCTTGCCTTATTAGACTGAGTGTTTTCCTTCTTAGTGACAGATTTTCTTTTCTATCCTACAGTCACTCATTCACCTTCGAACTCCCAGCATTTTCAACAGGCATCACATGTCCCTATTTGGACTTGTGTTGTTCCTGCACAGAGATGTCCAACATCAGGTTTGTCCAAGTGATCTCTCCTTTATGTCTTTTCAAGGAGAGAGGAAACTCTTCCCAAGACTTCGGGAGCTTTTCAATCACAGACATAACTTGAAACTTTTCAGGTAAGTCCATACCGGACTCCTTCAAAGCATGCACTAACATCTCAAACTCATGCACCTGCTCAGTCATGGATTTAGTATCCACCAGTTTAAAGTCAAGGAACCTAGCCACAGAATACTTTTCCAACCCTTACGAGTCAGTATTATTTTTCTGGTCAAGCTTCTCCCATAAGAGCTTAGCTGTGTAGGAATCTGATGAATAAACATCAAATAGAGTGTTCGCTAAAGCTGCCAGAATTGCAGCCCTAACCACCCCATCCTTTTCCTCCCTCATAGCATAGGCCTTAACTGTTTCAGCCTTTCCCTTAACCACAACCGGTTTCTCATACTGCACCACCGCCATAGACCCTTTACCGTAAGCCACAGTTTTATCTTTTTCTGCCAACGAGAAAAACCAACACCCCCACTGAATCTATCAGGAATACCCGACAAATCGATAGGCTATGGAAAACGGTACGTGGTCTAGTCAATGGTAGGTGCAGTAACACCAGACCCGGAGCCAGTCTCAACAACAGGAGTTTCAGTTTCATTAAGCATCTTGTTAATTAACAATATATAACACAATTATTCTCTTCAAGATTGTTGGGAATTTTACGCTAAACAACGCAACAATGAGGCAGTTATATATATTAACAAGAACAGGCAATTACACCAAACTAACGAAACAAACACAAAGGTCGAAACAATTGAATAATCAGAGACCGTATATAACAAAAAAAGTAAGAACACTTATCTCTCACAGTAGCTTTAGCAAAGACCACAAGAGAGAAGAACAACAGCTGAGTCGCCAAGCCCTACGAGAAGACTTGACTATGTGTTAGGTTGCAGCAATATCACTTGACTTGACTGTTGATCATTGCCCCACTTACGCTGTGTTAGGTTGCAGCAATATCACTTCCAGAATAAAACAACACCGATCAATCCGTTCACAGACACGGCAATGATCAACAGCGACCCACACCTTAATTCGCCAAAGAACTATGTAAAAACCTTATATGTAAATTGAGAGAGAAAGAGAGAGCTCAGAAGAAGAAGAAGAACTAGGGTTTTTTTCTCACTTATATTCGTAAGCGTGTGTATAAACGTTATCTTTTGTATATCTCCTATATACAGATAAAATCGTTACGTATACACCATTAAAAGGAAATCAATATTAATTATGATTTAATCCATTAACAGCTTAGATTTAGAAGCCAATCATACTCTGGCCCAAACTAGATAGGCCCATACAAATTTTGACCCAATCCAGCTATTAAAATAAATCAATAATCAAATTTAAAATCAGATTGCACATCATGGGCATGAAAACTTCTTCATGGGCATGAAACGTTTCTGACTAATCAAGTGTACATTCATGGGCATGGAACGTTTCCGAATATCCCATCTCTTTTGATGCCTCTTCATGGTCATGAAATATATATCATGGCCATGATTTTCATCTGCAACCTAATTCTTCCTCTTAATACCAAATCAATGTGGGTTCAAGTATTTTCAACTAAAACAACCCACATTACCCATTTCAAATATCCTTCTTTCAACTCAATTTATCTATGGATTTCACTAAGAAAATGTCTTAGATCCAAACATGAAAGTTTAAATTCTCATTACAAGGAACAACTTCCAATAGTTAGTTTCCGAAAATTCCTTCAAGAACATAATTAAAATATGCCTCAAACTTTCCATTTTCTAACAAAACCAAATTTTCGCTGATCAATGCAAACTAAGGAATTGAGGGAGTCACCCATATTCTTAAACCATCCCCCTCCCCTGACTAGAGACTTGGAGAGGAAAACCAAAAGTTTAAAATTAAGGAAGAAAGACAATGAGTTTGCTACCTAAGGAGAGGAAAAGCTGTAATAATAGGACCTTCTATCGTGTCAGGAACCAGGAACCAAGACTTTAAGCTTTCACGCGTAGTCACCCATTTCCATTTTGTCATTATTTAAGTGTTCTTTAGCGATTCATATTGAAACATCGATTTACTTTGTCTTGAACAATAAATGAAAACAAGGTTTTATTAAGAGCCTGTTTGGGCTTTCATTTTACTGTGGACTTATGGCTTATAAGGCCATAAGTACTTATGGGGGGTGTTTGTCAAAATAAGTTTTAGCTCAACTTATAACTTATTCTCGATATACACAATATATAATATCCTTCAAATCTTCAAAACCATATATCTCTCGATCCATTCATTAGAAAATTGATTTGTATATATCAAATTTCCCTATTCATCGACATCTATCCATTGATATCCATTGTTATATATAAAAAATAAATATTTTGAAAATTATAAAAAAAAGTTAACTCATAAGTTCTGAATTATCCAAACAGTTTACTGATTATAAGTTCTGATTTACCAAACACTCTATTGACTTATACTTTCTATTCTACTTATCACTTATATGACATAAGTGCTTATAAGTCATAAGCTACTCATTTTAAGATACCCAAACATACACTAAGTTTTGCTTAACAAAGAGCACACTTCCGAAATGATGGTTTAGAAATATAAGGATGATGGGACCAAAAACCAGGACAAAATGTTCATAGTATATGTAAAGCCTAAGTTTTGCTTAACAAAGAGCACACTTCCGAAAGGATGGTTTAGAAATTATAAGGATGCTGGGACTAAAAACCAGGACAAAATGTTCATAGTATATGTAAAGCCTGTTTGGGCTTTCATTTTAGTATTGACTTATGGTTTATATGGTCATAGGTACTTATGAGGGGTGTTTGCTAAAATAAGTTTTAGCTCAATTTATAACTTATAAACCCATAAGTTGAATGTTAAGAATCCTTAACTTTCAACTTATAACTTATAACTTATTCTCGATATATGCAATATATAATATCCTTCAAATCTTCAAAATCATATATCTCTCGATCCATTCATTAGAAAATTGATATGTATATATCAAATTTCCTTATTCATCGAGATCTATCCATTGATATCCATTGTTATATATAAAAAATAAATATTTTGAAAATTATAAAAAAAAGTTAACTTGTAAGTTCTGATTTACCCAAATAGTCTACTGATTATAAGTTCTGATTTACCAAACACTCTACTGACTTATAATCTCTGCTCTACTTATCACTTAAATGACATAAATGCTTATAAGTAATAAGTTACTTATCTTAACATACCCTAAACATACACGTTATAAGGTTCTCTCTCCGATAAGATTGAACATGATTTCAAGTATTGGGGTTTAACCCTGGTCACTTTTGCATTAAGAAGCATGTCCATTATTAGCTAATATGTATTTTGTAAATATGAATATTGTCATTAATTGTATATAGTACTTTTAATTGTCATCACTAAAATCCTTTATTTTTTGGGATTGGTATGTTCAATTTCAGGATTTCCTATATGCTAGGTGAATTGTTAAAGACTTAAAGCACAATCTTGATTCTCAAGTCGTGAATGCGCTCAAGGATCTCAAAAATAAACTATCTGAAAATGAGTTGTGAGTGCAGTCAAGGATCTCAGGAACAAACCTATGTGGAAGTGAATTGCACACTTGATTAAGAGATGTGATTAAGAGATGTCAGACCTTTCAAACTTCTGTTGAACTTCTGTTGAGCAACTGAAAGCGCTCATATAGGCCACTAAATCCTATGATCAGTTTTAGTCCTTTATATTTAATCTTACCCTCTAGTGTTTAGCCAAAAAATAAAAAAATAAAAAAATATCTTGCCTTTTGGTTGTAACTTGTACTGCTTACAGATTTTCAATCTTTCATTTTTCTTCTAAATGATTGTTCTTTTCTATTTCCTTCCAAATTATTTGCTATACGTACAAATTTTCAGGTTTTCTATTTCCTTCCAAATTATTTGCTATACGTACAAATTTTCAGGTTTTTACTGTTTCCTTTCTTCTTCTTTTTTCTCCTTAACTAGAACTATTTTTTTCCTTAAAACAAAATTAAAAGCGTTCACATGGAGGCCCGTGTCTTGCACGAGCGGTTACGCTAGTATCAATTTAAACCTTAAACCGTACTACTAAATTAACGAAGCAATCCATATGAATAGTAAAGGAAGTTGTATGATATTTGTGCGGGTTATTAAATCCTGACTAAATATTCAACAGTGAAACTAAATAACACGAGACTTCAAATTCAGGGTGGGTACATTTTGGAAATTAAATCCCATTATACGTGTTGGAGGCCCATCCCTTAAATGGGCTTGACCGAAGGTCCAGTGACAAAGTGACAGCCCAGCCGAATGAAGCCCATTGATAGTCGATCCAGTAGGCAGCAACGGTCATACGGTTATGGTGTACTCCCCAGAACGTGGGACACGACCCCCTCACAAGTCACAGCCCACTATTCGGTAACTGCCCAAGGGGAAGAGAATATGTTCTGGTCAGGTTTGAATCATCATTCATACACAATTACACTCAACACAAACACTCTGCGTTCTAAATTACCTTACCAAAACCGACTAACTTATTCTCACACCGGAGGTGAATCGAGGGACCAAACCCTCGCATTCTTCTCATTTGCAGGTCCGACCGAACCAAGGTCTGGCATAAATTCAGTCGTAACAATACGTGTATTCAAAGTAAATTAAATAGATTGATTTGTAAGATACTAGCAGAGTAGCGGTAAAGACTTGAAGAAAGAAAAGCTGATTGTATTCTTCAGCAAGTGTTTGTGTAATATTTCATCTTATGTCCCTCTTTTGATAGGCATTTCAAATGCCATGCGTCTTATTCATATTGGTTTTAAAAATATTAATGAAATAGACACGTCCTGTATTTATATATATACAGTATATTTTAAAAAAAAACAGTTAAAACATCTCATGTTAACATGTCAAGACATCATGTGAGACCAATTTTTGGCACACAATCTGATAGCTACTCTGTTATTTGTATGTACAACTGCATGTTTTAGCTGATAGACTTGAATAATCCAGTAGTATGGTCAATTAACGTAAAATTACCAGTCCCATTCTTGTTAAAATGGCCTTCTTGTTTACTTTTCTTTTGGGCTTGGTGAACAAGAAAATGGACCAAGTCAAAAATAGCATCATTGTAGTCACAGTATAGTTGCCTAATATTAATTTAGCGACGACCGACGAGTATCAGCATATTAACATGATGAAGATGGTATGTAGTCTTGTAACATTCTGATAGGGTTGTGGTTTTTACACGGACCTTTCCACAACTGATAGATTCAGTCACAAAGTTTCTTTCTTTTACAAACACAAAATGAAATTTTTACAACACACTGTTAACCAAATTTTACATTGATATAAGTCATCATGGTGGACTAATGAACCAATCAAATCACTAATCTCGGCTGAAATGAGTGATCCTTATACTACTATATCAGCGCTATCAAACTTCAGTACTTCTTAGTTGTGCATCGTCATGATTTCTTAAATGGCCAGACTAAATCCGTTTGCTTCAAGTAGAGTTGGACATGGCTTTTCCACAAGTACTCCCGGATAAGCTCGGGAGTACCAGAAGTGGTATGTGGATTATGTTTTACTTCTTAAGCTATATCTGTATGATCACAAATAAGAGAGACGAGAATTAATAGGAAAATAAGAAACTGGAATCGGAGCTTTACTTGCGCTTGATTTGCTTTTCAACTTGTGGTTCGATGATGAACAAGGGCCCTCTTTAACATTTTGTTTATCGTTTACTCGCGAAGACGATGAGGGACTGAAGCAACTTAAGATGCCTGAGAAAAGCCCCATTATCTTAAGATGATTTTTGTGACACTGCTGGGATGAGGCAAAAGAGAAACTATATAGCAGCTGCTGCTACTTGAATGTTTGTTTGTACAAGGGTAGTTAGAGTGTATGAGATTTTGTTCTTGGTTTCTGTTTTTATAGGCACTTGGTACCTTCACGGAAGTGTCTCAAGTAGATTATTATAATAATGAAATTGTATGATGTGTTTCACCTCCCAAATCAGTAAGCTAAACATCCCCATCAAAACAAGAATCATGATTTTATCGGTACCAGGGGCTCGGAAATTTATGTTAAATAATTATTAATTTTTATTTAATTTAATATTTATAAAATTATATTACAAAAATTACAAAAAGAATTATATTATTTGCATAAAAAATTTATGCGATTAACAAATTATAAAATTAGATTGTTTAATAGAAGTGCATGAAACATGAAAACATGTATCAGTTGTTTTCATTGAAAAATATTTAGGATAATTGATCGTAATCTTTTTTTTATTATAAGTTATAATAAAAAAATTTGCTAATACAATGTAAGAATTATAATAATAATAAGATTTCAATTTTATTATATTTTTTAAAAAAATTTACATATAATCGCAGGGAAAAATGTTCTAGAGTAGTGTTAGAAACATGTTCTAGTTGTTCTCCTTGAAAAATCTTTTGAAGAGTTGGTCGTAATATTTTTTTATTCTAAATTATGATAAAAAAATTTGTATTATAATTATAATAGGATTTCAATTTTATTATTTTCTTTGAAAAATAACATAGAATTGTAAGGGAATATGATTCTAGGGATGAAACTATTTTTTTTATTTAAAGTTGTAATAAAATAATTATAATTACAACATGATTTCTATTTTATTTAAACACAACATAGAATTATAGTAAAAATAGGATCATATGGGTGAAACCAAAATACGGTGCGAACCAAAAGTGGTACCGTGAAAAGGGTATTCCTTGAAATTTTTTTTGGAGAATTGATCGTATTATTTTTTGTTTCTAAATTATGATAAAAAAATTGCATTATAATTATAATAGGATTTCAATTTTATTATTTTCTTTGAAAAATAACATAGAATTATAAGGGAATATGATTCTAGGGATGGAACAATTTTTTTTTATTTAAAGTTGTAATAAAAGAATTATAATTATAATAGAATTTCTATTTTATTGAATTATAATTATAATAGAATTTCTATTTTATTAAAAAACATCATAAAATTATAGTAGAAATAGGATTATAGGGGTGAAACCAAAAATGATACCATTAAAAAAGTGTTTCGCTTATTAATAAAGGTTATAAATTTACGGAAATAATTTGTCTTGGGCGTGGGGAGCAAGTAAAATGGACCAAGTCAAGTCAAAGAATTCACAATATTAAAGTATAGACTCATGCCAAATTAACATGTGTTGAGCTTGACCATAGTAAACATTTATGGCGGCCACGAAAATTCTAATAAACATCATTATGTGACCAAACTGTAACCTTCTCCAACTAATGTTGTCAAACGAATATTTTGGATACGGATTTGTCAATATCCGAATTCGAAATCTGAAATCACTATCCGAATTCGAATCCGTACTAAAAAATTATATCCGAATTCGAATCTGACGGATATTATCCGAATCCGAATATCCGAATTTTGAGATTTTTAAAAAAATTCGAATATCTTCGAAAATCCGAAAATTCGGATACCCAAATATTCGAATCATTAAAAAAAATAAAAATAACAATTTTTTCCATTTAAACATAGTAAAATAGAATAAATAATATATCATATTATAAATATTAAATTATATATATATATATATATATATATATATATATATCAATTTTCGGATATCGGATATTTCGAATACGAATGTGTCTATATCCGTATCCGCTATTTTCGGATACGAATTCGGATACGAATAATATCCGTTTTCTTTTGAATACGGATATTATCCGTTTTTTTCGGATTCGGTATCGAATTTTTCGATCGGATATCGGATTTTTCGGATTTTTTTGACAGGCCTATCTCCAACAACATTAGTATAGTCCTGATTGTAACAAGTATAGTCAAATTGATTGTAAACAAAATGACTCATGATATTATAATAAACTGGAGTGAATTTTATAAACTGAAAATGAAGATCAAGTACTCAAAATAAAAGAACAATAAATTAGAATTGAAGAACAAGACATAAATGGAAGGTAATGTAAAATACAGAATATAAACGAAACACAGAGACAAGTTTCTTCTTCGATGCCCTTTCACATTTGCAGAATACTCAACATATAGTGTAAATGTCAATTGGCCTCAATTGGACCTATAATTGCAGTGGGCTGATTAGTATGAGACTAGCTGATTGGCCCAACACTTAATAAAATATTAATTGACCCAGTTTCTTCTATTGGTTACATTCCATTCCCCTTGAAAACATCCTTGTCCGCAAGGATGATTTGAACTTAAGATACACTTTGCAGTTGTCACCCTCTCCTGGATCAAACACGAACGTTATAGCATCCCAATACCAACCAAGGACCAACCGCTTGACAATAATTGCACCAATATTCTGATTGTTGTCCAATGTCAAGACATTGACCTCAAAAGTTCGAAATACTGCGTGCACTACCAGGTAGAGATAGTCTTGGTATTCTTTTGGCAACACCTGGCAACAAGCTGAATGCATATATTGGCCACACGAACTTGCTCTAAAGCTTTGTCCAGTAAACAAAAAATCACAACATAAAAAGTAATCTGTTTCTAGGCGTTGCTCCTCATTTAAAGCCACTTCCTCACTTGGAGCAAAAGACATTGGCTTTGACTGTACAGTGGTACTTTGCACATGAAGAACATGAGAATGAGAAGGTCAATGTCATAATATTAACTCTGGAATAGAAGCACAAGCAATTTGATCACTAGTAGAATTAAGAACTTCAAGTAATTTCTCCATGCAATTTTCATTACTAAATTCGAAAACATTCTCTCGCTTAAATTCCCGGCAGAAGATTCTAAATAAATCCATGGAGCATGAAGGTACACACAGCTGGTTCCAGATAAAATAATCCTCCAAATCAATTGTCACTGCTCCGAAGTAGCAATAAAGAGCAGTTTTTTGGTAATTACAAATTTGTTTAGTACAAAACATTCCATTGCGAACATGTTTTGTACAAAACATAATATAATCAAGCAAGTTAACACAGTTACTGGCACCTACATAGTTTACACGGAATTTCAGTGCCTCGCACCAGTGCATGATGGCTGAACCCAACAAAATTAGAAACCAAAATCTGTTCTGCCCAAGTTTTTCAAATGTTCATGTGACAGCAACATTGTTCAAAGGTGAGAAACATTGAGGTACTAGTAGAGTGATAGAATTTACCATGTTCGAGTACTTAATCATGAATGTTAGCAGTAAGTTCACATTCCAATTCCAAAGGAGCTTTACAATAAGAAACTCAGCAACAACTTTATTCACTTCATTTTGAGCCAACATTACAATTGTTTCCAAATCAGGATGTTTCCTCAGCATTTGTTTTCCTGTGAAAAATTTCAGACTAATCCCCCCAAGAGTGTGCATATCACAGGAAGCCAATAACACATTTATAGTCTCAACCATCTCTCTCCACTCCTCGACTTTTGTAAGTGTATCTTCACCAACAGCAATAAATAATACAAATTAGAAGTTCGTATAAACATACGTCCAGTACCATAAGGCTCCAAGCATGTAGGACACAAAATATGATCAAAATTTTTACGATAGTTTGAAACCTCATTTTAAGCATATAATTTCTAAAACTTACACCACATGCCGTATTTTTGGGAGTACAAGAAGACTTGATCAGTACCGTCAATTCCCCAAGTTTACCAGATGCTGAAACAACACTCAACATAGTAATTTCACCTAGTTTCACATCCTCATTTTTTATCATTTCTTTGATAAACTTGAGAACACATTTTAGTTGACAGTTTTGCACATCACCACCAGGGTCAAAAATTAGCATAGTCTCCACACCAGCAACATTATCAGACTTCTTGTCGAATTCACGAGTATCCGCAGTTGATAAAGAACCTCTTATGTTTTTAATCATGAACTGGCTATACATAACATAGATATCATTTGTTTGCCTCTGTGAATTAGTAACGCAAGTGATGACATTTTTATCTACCACGTCAATGAAAGCCACAACACTCTCTTTCGTCTTGGTAAGAATTATCCAAGGTATTTTTTCAACATCAATTAGTTTCGACACAGCAGTGATATTGTTAACTAGTACACCTGCCAGGGGCCTTGACTTCGCCATTGTATCATCTCCATTTTCCTCACAACCAAAACCTTTCACAGAAGCACTGTTCACAAGTTGCCTCCCGATTTCATTTTCAACATCCATAACCTCAGCTAGCAAACACTCTTCATCTTCAAGCAATGACTCCTGAAATGTAGCCATATAAATAGCTTCTTGTAGAGTTCAAGGTGCCCGTAATTCCAGAGCCTCCCGAATGTCTTCATCCAACCCCTCAACGAAGCAATAGGCGAGAAGAGGATCCTCAAAACCACACTTAAACTTGAATTTAGCCCGGGACTTGATGCGCACATACTCCGTCACATACTCCATAATAGGACTAGAATGTTAACATATTGTCAAGTTCATCCTTATAAATAAATCATCATCATTACTCCAATCATCTTCGCCCACAGTTTCAACAACTAAATCCGAATTTCTCATAGGACTTTTATCAAACACTTGAGGCTCAACTTCTGTTGCATCAACAATCAATTCCCCCTGTACTTCAACAGCCTCTTTCACCAATTTACTGGTATCAGCTTGATCATTTCCTCCCACTGTACCAACAACAGCCCTCCCAGATTTTAACACATCCACCTCGAAGTTATCTTCATCCTCAACAACTATCTCCCCAAATCGGCTTCCATCCCCAATAACCACCTCATCTTGTATTGTATTGTCATTGACAATCGACCTAACTGCACACCTCTCCTGCATCCTATCAAGTATCGCCATTATTTTCATAAGTGTTTCTTCCCATTGGTTCCCCTTAACACTGGTAGCACTTGTAAGTGGGGTATCTATAAGTTTGGGAGAAGCATCAATTGTGGTAGTGGTTGTTATAGGGGCAGTCGACTCATGGGCATAATAAGTTTGGCCAGTAGAAATGGTGGTTTGACAAGGTAGAGTGAATGGTGGAGTGTACATATAAGGTGCACAATTAGTGTGTAGACTAGGTGACGGTGGTGGTGCAGCATAAGGAAGTATGTGCGAATAAGAATAATAAGGATTGAACGTGAAATCAGGAGAATTACCGTGAGATGACAGTGGTGGTGGCTCAGGATGTCTATTTTCAACTGGATAATGCAACGGAGAAGCAGCCATCCCCTCCGAGGAAGGATGGCTCTGATACCTCTTGTAACCAACATGTGGGTTGGTTACTTCTCCAACAACATTAGTATAGTCCTGATTGTAACAAGTATAGCCAAATTGATTGTAAACAAAATGACCCATGATATTATAACAAACTGGAGTGAATTTTATAAACTGAAAATGAAGATCAAGTACTCAAAATAAAAGAACAATAAATTGGAATTGAAGAACAAGACATAAATGGAAGGCAATGTAAAATACAAAATAGAAACGAAACACAGAGACAAGTTTCTTCTTCGATGCCCTTTCCCATTTGCAGAATACTCAACATATAGTGTAGATGTCAATTGGCCTCAACTGGACCTATAATTGTAGTGGGCTGATTAGTATGAGACTAGCTGATTGGCCCAACACTTAATAAAATATTAACTGGCCCAGTTTCTTCTACTGGTTACACAAACTTCTGGTCCCAGTTTCCGATCAATTTAAACTGAACTCAAAAAATATGAACAAACATGAAGGGTGTGTTTCTACTTTCTACTTTGAAAAAATTAGCTAAAGGTAAAATACTAATGATCGGATTTACAGAAAACTTCACGGAGATGCCTGAATTCAAGTAGACATACTACAAAAACACGTTGTTTCCAATCATCCAACCTTTAACTGACTCATCTACAATTGGACCTTAAACAACACAATACGTAAAAAGGAATCGAACTCATCCATTGTTGCATGGGGCGAGCCTTCGATTCTTTGAAGAATATTAGGAGTAGAAAGTAATCGAACTTGATTAAGTTATCGATTTTTCTAAGATCTAAGTGTTGAAAATATTAACTAATACAGCAACATAGAGGCAGTTATATAACATATTTAACAAGCCAAGGCCAAACAAACAATTAACGAAACAAAACATGAAGGTAAATAGCATGCATATCAGTAACTGAAAGAATAAAAGAAAGACAAAAGAAATACCCGGAGCCTTTGCTTTAACAATGTATCAAAAAATAAGATCAGCTGAGTCGCCAGGCCTTGCTAGAAGTCTAGACTGCTCTTGAAGAGATAATCGGCCCCACTTACACTGTGTCGGGATGCTTGCAACAACTCTACCAGGATAAAACAGCTCCGAGCAATATGATCACAGTAATCACAAGGCTCAACTTCGACTGGCACCTCAGTCGCCGGAAAAACCCCACAAGCAGAAAAGCTACAGCAGTATATAGAGGGAGAGAAGAGAGTATAGAGAGAAGGAGAGAATGTAACTTTCATTAGAGAGAATGTAACTTTCCTTAGAAACAATAGAAACAATAGAGTCAATTTCACTCTTCACAGTGCCCTTAGACACACTTGTCACTTTCATTAATATCATAACTTTACACTCACTTTCCCATGTTCTATTAGAAACAATAGAGTCAATTTCACTCTTTACAGCGCCCTTTCAGTGCCTAGACTCTGAAGAATCCATAGCTTGTCGGAAAGTTAAAGGTTCGTCCTCGACATTGTAAGTGATAAAATCACTTTCAAAATCCTTGACTACCTTTGCATGCTTACTCCTTCGTGGTTCATCCACTTCCTTAGGAGTAGAGCTACTACTAGGTTCCGCCCCCACATTTGTCATCTTTTCTACATGATCGGAATAGAACTCGATGTGTGAGTAGTATCTTCATTAGAAGTATCTTGAGGCATACAGTCTTCATAGCGTAAACATCCTCAAAGAATATAGCATCACGAAACTTAACTATCGTGTTTGCCACTATACCGTCTATGTCAGATTTTAATACTAAAAATCTCATAGCTGTAGTGGTTTCAAGATAGTCCAGAAAGATACAATCAACAGTCTTTGGACCTAGCTTCTTTCTCTTGTGTTCAGGGACAAGTACCTTAGCAAGGCACCCCTACACACGAAGATACTTAAGACTAGTCTTCTTGCCCTTCCATAACTCATAGGGTGTCTTATCCATGTGTTTTAGGGGGACTCTATTCAAAATATGGCAAGCTGTATTCAGTGCCTCTCCCCACATGTATTTGGGCAACCCAGAATTAATAAGCATACTATTAATGATATCCTTAAATGTTCTGTTCTTTCGTTCAGCAACCCTGTTACGACCAACTCAACACGCAAGTGCACGTGATCTCAAGTAATACAGATAGCAAATAAGGTTCGTTCCTACAGGGACTCGTTGTATTGTCTAGCTACTCACTCACCAATGTATGATCGTTTTCCGATGCTAAAACAAATAAATAAGTGGATTGTTGTTATCACTAAAATTTATCTAAGAAATATAACTAATTATCAACTACTTGAACTGAGAATTATATCGAATTACTTATGCAAATATAACATGGGAGTTTAGTTTCTTTAAACACTCCATCTATGGTCTCCAAATCCCTAGCCTTGTTCATGTGATTTAGTAACACCTGATCGAACACACAAAACTGATATAAGCCAACTTCCGTTAAACAAATACCATCCTAAACAATATCCACAATATAGATAGAAATTATTTAGTCTCCCAAATATGCCAAGTCTTCATATGTCTATAAAGAATTAAACATAATGGTTGAGGTGCAAGCATTCAATTGATCACATAGTCGTCATAAAACGATTAGAATTACGACACTAATTATGAATGATAATATCACGCATAATCCTACGCTAACATGGCAAGTTCAAAACTCTTGTTCCACTTTCGCTTCAACAAGAATTAACACACAATTAAAGGAGTTAGCTACTCTCCTATAACGAATTAAATCAACCATGAAAGGACGTCACATCAATCACACTATAGGCATCGAGAAGATTCAACACATAAAATTCATGATTAAATCCACTAAACCCCCATGACAACGATTTAGTTCATGATAGAACTAATCATCATCATGGGTTCCAATGAAAACATGATTCTAAAATAAACAAGTAAATATAAAAGAAAGGAAGAGGGTTTAGAATTAAATCCCCAAATAGAAGAGTACAAATGTTCCAAGAATAATCCTTGCTTGTCACTAGCTTGGAGAAATTCCTTGAAATTATGCTTGAAAACTAGATGAAAGATTGTTGATAGTTGCTAAGAAAACTAAAAACGACCATAGATCTGTTTTTTTTAGGTCTAGATATTACATAAATAGATGCCCTAAAATAGGCCCAAAGTGTTTTGACCCGGAACAATACGCAAAAATTTCCAACAGGTCCCAACAGGCGCCATAGCGCACAAGGCCACAGCAAGCGCAGCTGCGCCTCCCATACGCGCAACAGCGCTCAAAAGTCCCTGGAATCAAGCCCCGCGCAGCGCTCTTGCGCCTTGTCTCGAGCAACGGCCCGTCCCCCGCGCGCAACTGCGCCTGTACAACGCGCAACGGCGCCTTGGAACTCCTGGACTCACACTCTAGCGCGCCATGGCGCCCAACCTCTGCGCAATGGCGCCCCACATCTCCTGGAAACCAACCTTTGACAACCTCCTGTGTACTAAACTGCATGCTGTTTCCCTTGATTGAACCTCAACTTTTAATTTGCTTCAACTCTACCCCTTAGCAAAAATTCATTCCACAACTCTTACACTTTAAATCAACTTTTCTTCACACATCTAAAATCATTTCACACCACCCAAATCACCATTTTAACACCATAACGACTTCACGACACCACCTACACAATTTACACAAAACGGATCAAATGACAACGAAACTCGAGAACTTGCAAACGATTAAAGTCCAAACGGAAGGTAAATAATGGATATAAAATCCACTTATCAAACCCCCAAACTTAAACCGTTGCTTGTCCTCAAGCAATGCAAACTCAGTTTAAAAATGATGAATGAATGCAACTAATAACAACATGTCATGATAATGCAAAAATGTCCTAATGCAATGATCCCACACAAATTATCCGAAACCAACTCAACAAGCAAACGTCTCAACGAATGCAACCACTCCAAACAGAGCTCGACTAAGGCCCCGTATACTAACCATACATGCTCGGAAACGTGGTGTGTGCATTTCTCACTAGATATACTCTCGAAACTAGATCAAAGGCATAACCAATTCTTCGCCAAAACAATCACATGTTTATAAACAGAATAGACTTTAGACACTCCATAACCTAGGAACACCTCCACCCTCCTCCAAGGTAGACAGAAACTCATGCTTTATTACTATACTACGACACTACATATACAATACGCATGCTTATTTAACCGTGCAATGAGTGAGACCCCAAAAGGCTTATACAATAATACCCATGTAGCGAGTGTTAGGTCAGCAGGATCCCAGACTATAAAGCCTTAGGTCACTAGGACTAAGTCCCCTCGGACTTAATTACTCGAGTATTAAAGAGCTCACTCTGGTTAATTTTGCATTAAGATTATTTACATGACTCTTTTTTTTTCTTTTTTTTTTCATCTTTTATATATTTTTTTTTCTTTTTTTTTTTTTTTTTTTTAGATCTGGAATGAGCCTTTCTCATTTCCAACCCTAGACTACTCATATAAATATGAGCCGGCTACTAGCCATTTGACACCTAGCCTTTATTGACACATATTAACAACTAGCATGAAAATTCCTGGTTTTCCCCAAACTTAGACTTTAATGTTCCTACGCTATAAAGGGAATAACGAAAATTCTAGATATAAATAAGTGATTAAATCTCAACAACCAAACAAGGTATGACTCGATCTAGCTCAAAAGCAAACAGCGAGACCGTGAAAAGATTGTGTTCCCGACACATACAAATCAATTTCATAAGTACTTAAATCAACCCTCTATTCATTGTCATCACACCCAAATTAACGTCGACCTATCGAGCCAGAAACAGACACTCATATGGAATCATATAAAATGCATGAAATGCATGAACAACATGATAATAAATCCTAATTAAACTATATGACATGGCATCCTAAATGCAAACTAAATGGCATGGCAACACTAAATGCACAAATACTAACATGAATATGCATGAATATGCAACTATATGCAATGCAATGCCTCTTGATACCCTAAAATCACCCCCAAACTTAAAAATTGCAATGTCCTCATTGAAGGTAAAATTAAAGGGTACAAGAGATACTCCCCTAGTCATCGGCATCTCCACCCTCTTCGGGTGGTGTGTCTGGTGGTGGATAGACGTGGTGCGCTCCAAAGATAGGCCATGTGACCTGGAAACCCTGCTGTTGGTACACTCCATCCAATGACTGAGTCAAGTCTGTAGCAAATCTGTGTAACATGGCATTCGTAGTATCCTGACGCCTCAACATGCGTCTGAACTGAGCATCACTAAAAACCACAGTGCCCTGACTCGCCTGTGCCTGAGAAGGTCCCGCTCGATCTAGGTGTGGCTGCGGAGGTACCTGCTCAACCGGTGGTGGAGCACCACCCTCCTCAAAGATCTCAACATAACCCAGCCCCCTCGGGTGAGGAACACCACCCGACCACTCCGCCATATTCTTAATAGCCGCTTGCTTGATAGAACCCCTCGGCCTGATCAGCGTCTCATCACTATGCCAACGAACACCCACATGAACACTCAACTCAGCTATAATGACTGCATGTGGGATCCCACCTGTCGTACCACCCTTCAAGAACTTCAAGATATTTTGATAGACTAATTCTCCCAGATCAATATACTTCCCGTTCAAAATACCCCACAAAATGATGGCACGCTCAACACTAACATCAGTAACATGAGTAGTAGGCATTACACGAGCACAAATAAACAAGAACCAAGCTCGAGCATACCTCGTCAAAGCAGCTGCTGGAAATGTACTCGGCGTGGTAGAACCTGCCTTATACCTCCAAACCGTACCCGGGATACACATCCCCGCTATGATAGCATCTAGGTCAACATCATCCCTAGTTTTCTTCCCCCAATCCTCAACATTCCTAGGCTTCGGTGATTGAGACAAAACACGCCGGATATACCCAGGCTTATAAGCAACTGCCTGCCCCCTAACCATAGTGATTCCATTCTTGTCATCCTTGGCATTGGCATAAAATTCCCTAACAATGCTCAAGGGAACTGCCACCGGCTTAGCACAAAACATCACCCAACCCAACTCCCTAACCATAGCGCTCAATTCACCATCCTCAACCGAAGGCTCAAAACCCCTCTCCTGAACCACAGCTCTTGACAGTAAATTTTCGAACTCATCTTGAGCCGCCTTAGAAACAAATTTATCAACATCATAATTCGGCGCCACCTCCTCCTCCGAACTACTACTACTCGGCACACGGACTCTTTTAGGAGCCATACCACTCTTAGAACAACCCAATGTCAACAAACACCCAAAAAAATCCACAATATAGGATGAACAATTCACAATATATCTCCACACACAATATCCCAATTCCAACAATTCAATTCACTAAATAATTAACTAAGAGAGAATATTACCACTTGAATTGAAGATGAGAACCTTGAAAGCACTCCCCCAAACTTGAATTAGAGAACCCTTGAAGCTTGTATGGAGTTTGAATGATTTGGAATAAAGAGGGGATTTGTGTGTATAGGTAATTATGTAGAGATAATTAATGGGATAAGATTTGAGATGGGGTTTGAGAATGTAGGATTTGATTTTGGAAAATGGATGAGGTATAGATTTTGGGTAGAGAGAGTTTTAGGTTTAGGAGTAGAAGATGTGGGTGTTGAATGTATGGGCGGCTGGGTCTTTGGTGTATACACGGTTTTGTAATTTTTTCTTTTTTTTTTTTTTTTTTTTTTTTAGATAGCAGGGTAGCGCCTTTGCGCCTCAAGGAAGCGCCTTTGCGCTTAATACCTCCTGGAATGGCTTGGCTGAGCGCGCTCTTGCGCCTTAGAGTAGCGCATCTGCGCGGGTTGACTCCTGGAAAGCAAACGCTGTTGCGCTAATAAGGGCGCAGCTGCCCTTAGTTTCTCCTGCTATATTTTTTTTTTTTTTTTTTTTTTTTTTTTCAAATAACTCCAAACGCGTGGGTTGCCTCCCACGGAGCGCTCTTTTTACGTCATTAGCTTGACGTAGCTCCATTTCCTTAATTTGCACAAATTAGAACCGCAGTCTCAATTTCGCGATTCAACTTCTCTCCAAAATATGGTTTCAACCGCTGACCATTGACCTTGAACGACTGTTCCGGTAACTTGTCAAAAATCTCCACTGCCCCATGTTGAAAAACTGTTTTGACTGTGAATGGGCCTGACCAACGTGACTTCAACTTCCCTGGAAATAACCGAAGCCGAGAGTTATACAACAAAACCAATTGTCCGGGTACAAACGTCTTAAGAACCAACCGACGGTCATGCCACCTTTTTACTTTCTCTTTGTAGAGTTTGTTGTTCTCATAAGCTTGCAAACGGAACTCGTCCATTTCATTCAACTGAACCATACGCTTCTCACCTGCTGCTGTAAGATCAAAATTCAGCTTCTTCAATGCCCAATATGCCTTGTGTTCTAACTCAGCTGGAAGATGGCAAGCTTTCCCATACACTAGCTGAAATGGTGACATTCCCAACGGCGTTTTATAGGCTGTCCGATAAGCCCACACTGCTCCATCCAGCTTCAATGCCCAGTCCTTCCTAGAAGGACTAACTACCTTCTCAAGAATCCGTTTAATTTCGCGATTAGAGACCTCGGCTTGCCCATTGGTTTGAGGATGATAAGCTGTAGCAACTCGATGATTGATGTTATAGCGTGCCATCAGAGATGTAAACTTCCGATTGCAAAAATGTGTACCCTCATCACTGATTATTACTCGTGGAGTGCCAAATCGAGTAAATATGTTCTTGTGGAGAAAATTAAGCACCACCTTAGCATCATTCGTTGGAAGTGCTTTGACCTCCACCCACTTAGACACATAATCCACGGCCAGAAGAATATATTGATTACCACATGACGGAATGAACGGTCCCATGAAGTCGATTCCCCACACGTCAAAGATCTCTACCTCCAACATGACATTTAGAGGCATCTCGTCCCTACGAGAAATATTACCAACTCGCTGACATCGATCGCACCTCAACACAAACTGATGAGCATCCTTGAATAGAGTTGGCCAATAGAACCCTGCTTGAAGAATACGTGTGGCTGTCTTTTCACCCGCATAATGACCTCCATAAGCTGTAGCATGAAAATCACTTAGAATAGCCTCGGTCTCACCGTAAGGAACACAACGCCTAATAATCTGATCAGCTCCTTGCTTGAACAAAAACGGTTCATCCCAAATATATTGCTTGACATCGTGCAAAAATTTCTTCCTTTGAGCATGAGAGAGCTCAGGTGGAATGATGTTGCTTACTAGATAATTCACGAAGTCTGCAAACCATGGTTCATCATCTTGCACTTTGAATAATTGTTCATCAGGGAAGAACTCATTAATGACCGTGTTGTCTTTAGGTGACTTGCCATGATCTTCCAATCTAGAGAGATGGTCAGCTACCTGATTCTCCGTCCCCTTTCTATCCTTGATTTCCACATCGAACTCTTGTAACAGAAGAACCCAACGAATCAATCTTGGCTTAGAGTCCTTCTTCGCAAGGAGATAGCGAATGGCAGCATGATCCGTATAAACTGTCACCTTTGTACCAAGCAGATAAGAGCGAAACTTTTCAAACCCGTAGACAATA
Organism: Kitagawia praeruptora; assembly: GCA_037693485.1. NCBI lineage: Eukaryota > Viridiplantae > Streptophyta > Magnoliopsida > Apiales > Apiaceae > Kitagawia > Kitagawia praeruptora. Next base: position 47,849,420 of record CM075348.1, on the reverse strand, counting down.
GCAAGTAGTTCCTTCTCAGTGGTAGTGTAGTTCAACTGAGCATCAGTTAGTGTTTTACTTGCATAGTAAATAACGTGGAACACTTTTTCTTTCCTTTGGCCTAGAACGGCCCCAAGTGCATAATCGCTGGCATCACACATCAAAGCAAATGGTTGACTCCAATCAGGAGCTGTAATAACTGGAGCAGAAATTAGTTTCTTCTTCAAGATCTCGAACGCATGTGAACAAGCCTCATCAAACTTGAATGGCACATCTTTTTCCAAAAGATTGCATAACGGCTTAGAAATTTTAGAGAAATCCTTTATGAAGCGCCTGTAGAATCCCGCATGACCAAGGAAGCTGCGAATACCCTTGACTGAGACAGGGGCAGGAAGGTTCTCAATAGTCTCCACCTTTGCTTTGTCAACTTCCAAACCTTTACACGACACCTTGTGTCCCAGAATGACACCTTCTTGTACCATGAAATGGCACTTTTCCCAATTTAGAACAAGATTCGTCTCCACACAACGTTTTAGAACCAAACTCAAGTTTTCCAAGCACTCATCAAAAGAATCCCCAAAGACTGAGAAGTCGTCCATGAATACTTCCACATTAATTCCAATCATGTCAGAGAAGATGGCCATCATGCACCTTTGAAAAGTAGCTGGTGCACCACACAACCCGAAAGAAACACGTCTGAATGCGAATGTACCAAATGGACAAGTGAATGTAGTCTTCTCCTGATCCTCGGGTGCTATGCAAATCTGATTGTAACCAGAATACCCATCAAGCAAGCAATAGTACTGATGTCCAGCCAATCTGTCGAGCATCTGATCAATGAATGGAAGTGGGAAATGATCTTTCCGAGTGGCCTTGTTCAATTTCCGATAATCCATGCAAATCCTCCAACCCGTAACTGTTCGCGTAGGAATGAGCTCGTTCTTCTCATTAGTCACCACTGTCATGCCCCCCTTCTTAGGCACACACTGTACCGGACTCACCCAAGAACTATCAGAGATCGGGTAGATAATGCCCGCGTCAAGCCATTTAAGAATTTCCTTTTTCACAACTTCTTTCATGACAGGATTCAGTCTCCTTTGATTATCAACTGTAGGGTTAGCTCCCTCTACCAAAGGAATTTTGTGCATGCAGTACGACGGACTGATACCCTTGATGTCTGCTATAGTCCACCCAATGGCTGATTTGGAATCCCTTAAGATTCGCAATAGTTTTTCCTCTTCTATTCCTGAAAGCTGAGAAGATATAATAACAGGTAAAGTAGAAGAATCACCAAGATAGGCATACCTCAAATGTTCAGGCAATGGCTTAAGTTCCAATGTAGGTGCTTCCTCGATGGATGGCTTAAGTCTAACATGAGACTTTTTCAATTCTGACAACCCCAATGATTCAAATGAGCTTTGAAACTTCTTCCATGGTGATGCATTAAGATATTTCAATTGTTCTTCATCCTCTTCGGTCTCAACCTCCAAGTCATTAGTAAGAACTCTTTCCAACACATCAGCTTTTATCAAGTGTTGAGTTGCGGGGTTAACCACCTTGTCGACCATATCAATTTTGAAACACTCTTCATCGTCAGTTGGAAGCTTCATTGCATTGAAAACATTAAAAGTGACATCTTGATCGTGCACCCTCATAGTGAGTTCCCCCTTTTGGACATCGATAAGAGTTCGGCCTGTCGCCAAGAATGGTCGTCCCAAGATGATAGGGATCTTCTTGTCTTCCTCGAAGTCAAGAATAACAAAGTCGGCTGGAAAGATAAGCTTGTCGACCTTCACCAAAACATCCTCAACTATCCCTCGCGGATAAGTAACAGAACGGTCAGCAAGTTGTAAAGTCATGGTAGTGGGCCTTGGCTCTGGAAGACCAAGTTGCATGAAAACTGATAAGGGCATGAGATTAATACTTGCACCCAAATCACACAAACATTTGCTGAATGAGATGTCTCCAATAGTGCATGGAATGGTGAAGCTTCCCGGATCCTTCAACTTAGGAGGCAACTTTTGTTGCAAGATGGCACTACATTCCTCCGTCAAGGCAACGGTCTCTAACTCCTCAAGTTTCAATTTCTTCGAGAGAATACCCTTCATGAACTTCGCATAGCTCGGCATTTGCTCAAGAGCCTCCGCAAATGGTATGTTAATCTGCAGCTTCTTGAATACATCCAAGAACTTAGCAAATTGCTTGTCTAACTTTTGCCTTTGAATTCGTTTTGGGAATGGAGGAGGTGGAAACACCTTATCTTCTACTTCTTTTTGAGAATTAACACTCTTGTGAATGATAGGAGTTGAAGGAGTAGCATTAGGAAGCAAATCAGAACCAGATTCGACCTCCACTGAAGATTCAAGTTTTTCCTCGGTTGCTTTTTCTTCGTTCTGACCTTGTAGACTTCTTCCTGATCGTAATGTTATTGCCTGAACCTGTTCCTTTTGATCTTTCTTGCCTGGATTCACCTCTGTGTCACTCGGAAGCGTTCCTGGTTGACGGTTCAACAAAGCATTGGCTAACTGGCCAATTTGATTCTCTAAAGTTTTCAATGACACTGCCTGACTCTTATACATCATTCGAAGCTCTTCCAATTCCGACTTCTCAGACTGATTCAATGAAGTTCCTTGAGATGGTTGAAACCCCGGTGGATTGAATGGTTGCCTTGAAGCATAAGGTGGTGGTTGATAGTTCTGAGTACTTGGCCTTGCATTGAACTGCTGATTATGTGGTTGCTGAGCACCTCCTTGATTGTTGCTCCAACTGAAGTTGGGATGATTCCGATTGTTGGGATGATAAAATTGTGGCACTGGTTGCTGAGATCTTTGAAAATTACCAACAAATTGTGCGGATTCAGCTGAGATAGCACACATATTTGTATCATGTGCCCCTGCACACAATTCACACACCATAGCAACCTGGTTAGTACCAAGATTAGAAAGGGAGTCTACCTTCATTGTCAACGCTTTGAGTTGGGCAGCAATAGCAGTAGCTGCATCCAAGTCAAGAACTCCAGCCACTTTAGCAGGTGGCAAGCGTTGAGTAGGATTCTGAAACTCATTGGCCGACATCATTTCAATCAGATTGTAAGCATCCTCATAGCTTTTTGCCCATAGCGCACCTCCAGAAGCTGCATCTAACATAGGCCGGGACTGAACTCCCAACCCGTTATAGAAATTGCTGATTATCATCCAATCCGGCATTCCATGATGAGGACAACGTGCCAATATCTCCTTGTACCTCTCCCAAGCTTCTCCCAGAGATTCCTGGGAATGCTGAGCAAACTGAGAAATTGCATTCCTATAAGCTGCTGTCTTTGCCATGGAGAAATACTTAGTCAAGAACTTTTGAGCACAGTCTGCCCATGTTGTAATAGAGCCTGATGGCATAGAATGTAACCAACTCTTGGCTTTATCCTTAAGAGAGAAAGGAAATAGCCTCAATCTGATTGCGTCATCTGTAACTCCGTTGAATTTGAAGGTGTCACAGATCTCAAGGAAGTCCCTAATATGAGCATTGGGATCTTCAGCAGGACCACCCCCAAACTGGACTGTGTTCTGAATCATCTGAATGATGTTTGGCCTTAGCTCGAAATTGTTAGACCCTATAGCTGGGCGAACAATACTAGAATGGATGTCCTCCACTTTCGGCTGAGAGAATTCACTCAAAGCCTTCGCTGCTGGTTCTTGATTTGCCATAACTTCCTTTGCTTCAAGATTGTCTTTTAAATCGAAATTTAGTCTTCTCCTCGCTAGTTCTTCTGTACGTGCTAGTTCGTCTCTACGTGCACGAGCTCGTGTACGCATAAACTCTCAACAAGTACCTGAAATTCACCAACAAGAAATTTTATGAAAACGTCCTAGTCACCGAAATTCAATGACCACTGATGGCAAATATTGAACTAAACAAAATAAAACCGCGTCCCCGGCAGCGGCGCCAAAAACTTGTTACGACCAACTCAACACGCAAGTGCACGTGATCTCAAGTAATACAGATAGCAAATAAGGTTCGTTCCTACAGGGACTCGTTGTATTGTCTAGCTACTCACTCACCAATGTATGATCGTTTTCCGATGCTAAAACAAATAAATAAGTGGATTGTTGTTATCACTAAAATTTATCTAAGAAATATAACTAATTATCAACTACTTGAACTGAGAATTATATCGAATTACTTATGCAAATATAACATGGGAGTTTAGTTTCTTTAAACACTCCATCTATGGTCTCCAAATCCCTAGCCTTGTTCATGTGATTTAGTAACACCTGATCGAACACACAAAACTGATATAAGCCAACTTCCGTTAAACAAATACCATCCTAAACAATATCCACAATATAGATAGAAATTATTTAGTCTCCCAAATATGCCAAGTCTTCATATGTCTATAAAGAATTAAACATAATGGTTGAGGTGCAAGCATTCAATTGATCACATAGTCGTCATAAAACGATTAGAATTACGACACTAATTATGAATGATAATATCACGCATAATCCTACGCTAACATGGCAAGTTCAAAACTCTTGTTCCACTTTCGCTTCAACAAGAATTAACACACAATTAAAGGAGTTAGCTACTCTCCTATAACGAATTAAATCAACCATGAAAGGACGTCACATCAATCACACTATAGGCATCGAGAAGATTCAACACATAAAATTCATGATTAAATCCACTAAACCCCCATGACAACGATTTAGTTCATGATAGAACTAATCATCATCATGGGTTCCAATGAAAACATGATTCTAAAATAAACAAGTAAATATAAAAGAAAGGAAGAGGGTTTAGAATTAAATCCCCAAATAGAAGAGTACAAATGTTCCAAGAATAATCCTTGCTTGTCACTAGCTTGGAGAAATTCCTTGAAATTATGCTTGAAAACTAGATGAAAGATTGTTGATAGTTGCTAAGAAAACTAAAAACGACCATAGATCTGTTTTTTTTAGGTCTAGATATTACATAAATAGATGCCCTAAAATAGGCCCAAAGTGTTTTGACCCGGAACAATACGCAAAAATTTCCAACAGGTCCCAACAGGCGCCATAGCGCACAAGGCCACAGCAAGCGCAGCTGCGCCTCCCATACGCGCAACAGCGCTCAAAAGTCCCTGGAATCAAGCCCCGCGCAGCGCTCTTGCGCCTTGTCTCGAGCAACGGCCCGTCCCCCGCGCGCAACTGCGCCTGTACAACGCGCAACGGCGCCTTGGAACTCCTGGACTCACACTCTAGCGCGCCATGGCGCCCAACCTCTGCGCAATGGCGCCCCACATCTCCTGGAAACCAACCTTTGACAACCTCCTGTGTACTAAACTGCATGCTGTTTCCCTTGATTGAACCTCAACTTTTAATTTGCTTCAACTCTACCCCTTAGCAAAAATTCATTCCACAACTCTTACACTTTAAATCAACTTTTCTTCACACATCTAAAATCATTTCACACCACCCAAATCACCATTTTAACACCATAACGACTTCACGACACCACCTACACAATTTACACAAAACGGATCAAATGACAACGAAACTCGAGAACTTGCAAACGATTAAAGTCCAAACGGAAGGTAAATAATGGATATAAAATCCACTTATCAAACCCCATTAGACTCAGGTGTGTATGGTGGAGTAACATCATGAACTATACCATTGCTTGCACAAAATTCATTAAAAGAGTTACTCGTATACTCACCACCTCTATCAGATCTCAACCGTTTAAGTACCTTACTAGTTTATTTTTCTACTTCAGTTTAGTTTATTTTTCTACTTCAGTTTTATATATAATGAATTTACTAAGTGCTTCATCCTTATGTCTAAGTAAATAAACATAACAATATCTGCTACTATCATCTATAAAGGTAAGGAAGTATCTAAACTGGTCCTTAGTCAACACACCACCAAATTTAAAAATATCAGTGTGTACTAAATTTAACAAGTCTGAATCCCTAACAATATTATGAAAAGGTTTCCTTATTTGTTTAGCAATCACACATACTTGACATTTAGAATTCTTTTCTATGGTATGTCTTGGAATCAACTCTAAGTTCATCATATTTTTAAGAGCGCTAAAGTTTAAGTGACCAAGTCTAGCATGCCATAAATTTGAAGATTCAACACAATTAACAGAAGGTGTAATATTATTAATAAAAGCACCCAAAACGGGCTCAGCATTTATTACAAATAAACCATTCGACAAGTAACCCTTGCCAAAAAATGTACCAGTATGAATAAGAACTACTTTATAACACTTGAAAGAAACTTAAAAACCATTAGCCACTAAATGGTTGCCACTTATTATATTTCTACGCATGTCGGGAAAATGATGCCTCTAGTCAGGGATAGAACACGACCCGAAGGAAACTTCAGGTCCACGTTTCCTACCCCATGTACTTGAGCGGCACTTGCGTTACCCATCGTCACTGTCAAGCTATGACTCTGTTGATAAGATAAAAATAAACTAATGTTAGCATAAATATGCACATTAGCTCCAGTATCAATCAACCATTCATTTGACAGATAAGTGGAAAATAGTACAGGGTTGTAGGTAACATACCGGCAGCCAAAGCCTCACCAATAACCATGTTCACTACAGGCCCACTTGAGGTTCCAAGCACAGCATTCGCTTGAGCTACCACCTCGGCTTTCTTCGCTTTCTTTGTAGGGCAATCCTTACTCCAGTGCACAACCTGCCCACAAGACCAACATGGTTTGTTTGCCTTTGGTTTCTTGGCCTTGTCCTTGTCATTCTTAGGTTTATTACTATTACCCTTCTTAGAGATAGCCTTCCTTTTCTGTCCTACAGTAGCTACATTCACCTTCGAGCTTCCATGCTTAGTAGGCATCACATGTCCCTGTTTGGACTTGTGTTCTTGCACCGAGATGTCCAGCATAAGGTTGGTCCAGGTGATCTCTCCTTTCTGTCTTTTCAGGGAGAGAGAACTCTTCCCAAGACTTTGGGAGCTTTTCAATTACACTCATAACCTTAAACTTTTCGAGGAGATCCATTCCAGACTCCTTCAAAGCATGCATTATCATCTCGAACTCATGTACTTGCTCAGTCATGGACTTATTGTCCACCAGCTCGAAATCAAGGAACCTAGCCACAGAATACTTTTCCAGACCTTGTGAGTCAGTATTATGTGTTTGGTCCAGCTTCTCCCATAAGAGTTTTGCAGTGTAGGCATCAGAGGAGTACACATCAAACAAGGTGTTTGTTAGAGCAGCCAAAATTGTCACCCTAGCCACCCCATTCTTCTTAGACCACTTCGCAAAACCCTTAACTATTTCAGCCTTTGCTTGATCCACAACCAGTTTCTCATACTCCAAAACAGGCCTTAAACCCTTTACAGTCAACCACAACTTCATCCTTTTCTGCCAACGAGAAAAGCCAACGCCCCCATTGAATTTCTCTGGCAAGCCAGTTAATTCAACGGGTTGTGGAAAACTGTAAGTGGTCCAATCCATGACCCCAGCAGATGCAACAGAACTACCACTAGCAGGAACTTCATCAGTTTCGTTAACCATTATGCTAAATACTATATAACCGGTTATCTCTTCAAGAATGTTGGAAATATTAACTAATACAGCAACATAGAGGCAGTTATATAACATATTTAACAAGCCAAGGCCAAACAAACAATTAACGAAACAAAACATGAAGGTAAATAGCATACATATCAGTAACTTAAAGAACAAAGGAAAGACAAAAGAAATACCCGGAGCCATAGCTTTAACAACGTATCAAAAAATAAGATCAGCTGAGTCACCAGGCCTTGCTAGAAGTCCAGATTGCTCTTGAAGAGATAATCGCCCCCACTTACACTATGTCGGGATGCTTGAAACAAATCTTCCAGGATAAAACAGCTTCGAGCAATATGATCACAGTAATCACAAGGCTCAACTTCGACTGGCACCTCAGTCGCCGAAAAAACCCCCACAAGCAAAAAAGCTACAGCAGTATATAGAGGGAGAGAAGAGAGTATAGAGAGAATGAGAGAATGTAAGGTGTGGTGTATATAAAATCAACAGCTTAGCTCTCTATTTATAGGAGAGGCCAAGCGTAGCTGATACCACCCTAATCAATATTGTAACTGCCCATTTCATTTAATAAGATCGAAACGGTCGATTTAATATAATCAAAACGGCTGATTTTCAATTAAATAAATCATAATGGTTACGTTATATTTTATCCACACATTTTACTTTATTTTAATTAATCTGAATATATATTATCAAATTCTGTCCAGGACCAGGACCCAACATCATGATCTGATCTATCAGGATTTTCGTCCGTCAGGATCTGATGTCCATCAGCATTTGATCATCATCAGGATCTGGTACCGTCGGGATTTTATCCATCTAGACTTGGCCCATCAGTATTAGATGTCTGACCAGTTTCACATGATTTATTCCAAGTACTGATCCCAATTGATATATATATTTATTCTAATTAAAATATTAATTAAACACATAAATAAAATCCCTCGCCCAGGTCGCCTCGCGTACGCGAGACGCTGAGACATTTGCACAAATCGTCCTTCGATCGAGCCGACCCGACCCGAGTCGAGACGTGACGTGGCGAGGCGGGCGGCGGCGGCGCGTGCGCGTGTGTATATGTGTGCGCGCGTGAAGCACACAGTAACACCATGCACCATCTTACACCTTAGTGGTTGTACACTACCCATGTGTGTGATACTATATAAAGCCAACAACCCCCCTTTATTTATTTCAATGTGGGACAAATACACATTCTCATTTCAAATTCTTTCAAGCTACTAACTTCAACTCTAATTCTCTATGGATTTCACTAAGAAAATTACTTAGACCCATATATGAAAATTTAAGTCCCCATAGCAAGGAACAATTTCCAATCGTTAAAATTCGGAATTAACATCAAGAACATATAGTAATTATGCTCTAAAAACTCCATTTTTCTAACACTAAGTTGTTAGGAGGGCTTGATAGGGTATTTCAAAATCCAATGAATGATATATGAGGACGATGAGAAGCTCATATGTTTTTCCAACGAGTAACGATTGAGAATAAATTTAAGAACTATAGACATTTTAAAACAAGATGGCACATCAAAATACGACTTCTATAACCAAATTAATAGTCCACTAACCTGATCCATCGATGCCCTCTATACAATAAAATTTAGATTCCAGCAGGATAAATTACAACTACAGTACTTGTACAGAGAATTTAACTGTTCACTTCAATAATTTATCATCAAATCCACCACCTCTAGGTTGGAGCATGAGTTGATAAATATATATTCTTAGTTCTGCAGGTTATAGCTCTTTGATACTCTTTCTGTTCTACTTTGATTCCATTTCTGAGCGGCTATATGTTTGTACAAGGATACACTGTGCTCTACTCTATGATTCCAGCTGCATTGTACAAATGTCTAGTTAGTGTTCAAACGTATTGCAAAGTTAACAATGCAACTGTTATAGCCAAAATTTGGTTCGGGTATTTTCAAAATGGATTCGGGTCAATAACTGGTTCAATTTGGGATTTTAGAGAACAAATTAGGGATTTCTAGAAGTTAGGGCGCGCCCTAGGAGGTTTAGGCCGCGCCCTAGGTTATGATGGAATTCCAAGATGATAATAATGTCTATTCCGTGCTCGATTATTGAAGAATTCCCTCCTGTCGTATCTCAGGAGGGGGATGTCTATTGCAGAAGGCCTCTAGGGGTTTGCCTGGATATAAGGACCCTTCTTAGACACTAAGCTCGCGCCCTAAGGTGGAAAGATGGGGACTTTTTGGTGTGTGCTTTGGGAGCTCTGTTCCTGTAGCCAATGGGCGCGCCTTCATTGGGGAACTTTGGAGTAATCCTGCACTTTGCACCCAAAAGCTCTGGATCACCTGTCCTGCTATCTGGTGGGTGCTTCTCATTCGGGGGACAGGGATGCGTTCTGCACTTGGGGTAAACCACGGCTATACCTGCATCCTTGAAATCAAGAAATAGCTGGTAGCGGATAGGACTAGTCCTCGACGGGGGAAGTTTCCTTTTCCGTGAAGTCTTGAGATCCTAGATGAGCCTTGGGCCTTTGTGGTTAGGCCTCATAGTAGAACATTCCGGAAGCTGGTCCTTTATCCAAGCCCATTTGGGTTTCTTGTTCTCCAAGAACTACGTCTGGCTTGATCCCTATAAATACAAGGGTACGTAGGCCGATTGAGGGGTTGGAAGTCGAGAGCTCTGAATAGCCGCCACTAACCCTATCAATCTCATCCATCAATTACAAATAGCCACCACTCTTTTCGGCAAAGAACCACCGCTGTAGATCTTGTTTCTGGCGAAGTACCTCGAATTTTGTTGTTACCAAATTCCTCCGTCAACAGCAACAAAACATAGAACTACATAGAATGCTTGAACAGCTTGTTACCTAAGATGCCCAAACATGTCAAGCACATCTATTCTATCTATCTTCTATATATAATAGCAGAACAGGGGGATAATTTTGAGCCAAAAAACCCCCTGTGAAATGGCTTAAATACCCTTAGTTTTCATGAAATTACACATTCTATCATATCCTATCTATACCCTCTACGACCTCTACTTTGCCCAAATAGGTTGCACATGCCTGATTTCATCATCGTGGACTTGGGCAGTATCATCACCGGAATATTTTGGAAAGAGGCGATTGATTTTTAGAGATTCAAGATAGAGAGGCGCTTGATTTTCAGAGTTTCAAAGCCCAGGTGTGCCCATAGCTATATTCTTTTGTGTGGCTCCGGCTAATCCTCCAATCCATCCTTCCAATTTCATTGGTAATATTCAGTGATTTGCCTCAATCTTAATTTTGCTTTCATGGTAATGGAACAGATGATTACCTGGATCAAACATGGGGATTACTACATGTTTGATAGAATTTAGAATGAATTTAATCTTCATCAGGGTGATAACCTATTATATTTTTACTAAAACAGTAGTATGAGTGATTTCAAATTAAAGTTGATTTATAGTAAAGTTGTTTCTACGGCTAAATCGATTCATGCTTTTCTTCAGTCAATTCAAATTCAAAATATTCTGCATACTCTCTCTCATCTCTCATTTTATTTCAAAAGATTACGATTTTACTCTGATCTATATATCCATTAATTTGTCTACTCTTTTCTTGATTCTATCAATATTTCTTACATTGTTTCAGATGGATGTGTCAATTATTTTCAAGATATTGGAGAAATGAAGTGGTTGTTAAATTGAAATGGATGATCTTTTATGGTTGTTGAGATACACAATCAGGTGATCTTTCTCTCCTTATCATGCTTAGTTATTTCATTCATTTTTAAAAATCGTTCCTTTTCACTAATTTTTTCGATATTGTAAGAACTTAATTTTTGCACTCCAACTATTTGATCTTAGTTCTAAATAGTTTTGCATTGTAATTATGTTGTCTATACCTGTGATGAGTTTTACATTATTATTACGTTGTCTATACCTGTAAAGATTTAAACTTTTTTGTATAATCTTGATTGGTTTTATGTTTTTGATGGTAGAGTTTTTGTTTCGATATAAGTTGGTTTTACTTTTTAATCCTTGTTGACACACTAAACAGTTAATATCTGCTAAGACACTAGGCACCCTATACATTACCTGAATCCCGCTAAACAATTTTGATTGCTGGTCTTTATCAAAAAAAATGTAGCATTGTGGTTTTGATAGTTGGAGACATTTATGTATGCAATGTTATCTGCAGGGTGGTAGAATCGACTTGGCTCTGCAGATTGATTCCTTTGCCAATACAAGGCAAGATATAATTGCACAAATAGGTTTTCCTGCAGCAATGCAACTATTGAAAACATCCCTCTTCTCTGTTACAATGGGTTCTAATGATTTCATAAACAACTATTTGGTGCCTGTGCTTTCAAGTGTTAAACAAAAGTTAGTATCTTCGGAGATGTTTGTTGCAAGTTTAATTTCAAGATACAGGCTTCAGCTTACGTTAAGACTCCTTACATAAAACTTCATAATCATTTATAACATCTAAACCTATTTTTTTAACTGATCCACTTAGATTTTTATGTTGTTGTTAAAAGATCCACTCAATGTTGTTTATTTAAAAACTTGTTCCAGAGGATTTACAATTTGAGTGCTAGAAATTTTATTTTGCCAAATGTTGGGCCAATCGGATGCATACCATATCAAAGAGATGTAAATCCATTGACTGGAAATAGAATAACCTACAAGTTGTCAGTAAGTTCTGCAAATTATTTTCATCTTATTGAATTATTAACTTTCACTAAATTAATGTTTTGTAAATACTTTGTTGTGAATAGCATTCTAAACATCAATGACTTACAGATGCAAATATAATCTTCGAAGTTTTCGGAGCATGCATCGAACATTAACGTTCACATTCCTACCTTTGTGGTTGCCTACACCTTCCAAATTTATGCCTTTCACCGAAAGATTGATAAGTGAAACGTCAAACAACTGCACATCGCCTCCTAAATTTGCACATAAAAGTAATCATAATATTACTAGCCAATGTGAAAGCATCTCATGTATAAACTATATTTGTGATACTTTTTTGGCTTCATAGCAGGGGGAGTCTTCCCAACATGAGTACGAAGGTGCTGTTTTGGATAAGGGTCATGGAACTATTGCTCCGGATGAAGATTATAGAACTTCTGATGTTGGGGGAACAACCAATAGAGGTAATTGCATTAACGGACACCTGAGTACATATAGAAATGGATATTGCTTTTTTTTAGCATTTATCAACACATAATAAACTGTTTCCATCATGATAACAATGTATATTTACAAATATTTAGGCACACGTGCTACACTGGGATTAAGAAAAGTCATAGGTTTTTGTATCTGACGATGAAATTTTGTCCTGATTTGTTTTGCATATAAAAGTAATCACCCGCCCAGTGAGCAGTGCCAGCGCCTTTGAAGATATAAATACTGACATCACAACTCACATATTCCAGTGTTATAATTAGCCGATTGCACTTTGGTATAAAGTTACTGAAATCTTAAAACTCACTCCCCTGATTTGTTTTAGCTACTGTATTTGATAAGTGGATTTTATATCCACTTGGAACATTCTATATCGGCTTAAATTGATTGTTTTGGACTCAAGTTTGTGTAGTTTTGATGTGTTTTGTGTAGTTGTGCAGGTTTCCAAGAATATCTAAGCTTTTGTCGTTTTTGGAGATTTAATTGATTAAAATTCGGATTTTCCGGGAAGGCTTCGCAGCTTATACTGTTTTGGCCATATCTGGAGTTCTAGAAGTCCGTTTTCAGCGATCTTACTGCCCACGCGAAGCTTGAGAGATTTTCTACAACCTGGGATAGGAAACAAGTGCAAGGGACGTGCTGAATAAAGTCGCGCACGTGTTCTTATAAAAGAAGGCTTGGAATTTACTGTTTTGCCCTTTTTCTAATTCTAATTGTACTCTGGGCAGTTTTGGGTACCTTCTTTAAATCCTAATTGTAATAGAAGGTAATATCTTGCTGGGCAAGATTTGTAGAGCCTATTTAAACACATCCTACCATTGTAAATCATAACAATATATAGCTATAACAATTAATAGATAACAATTCATAGCTTGTAATCGTATCAAGGTACTTTCGATCTTCAATTCTTCAATATTATGTTTTCATCCATTATCATTATTATTTTGTTTTCTTCTTTAATTATGTGTAACTAAATCTTTAATCTGAGGATTGGGTAGTATTCCTTGGTATTCATGTGTGTTTAATTATCTGTGATTTTCTTGCTTTGCTGATCTGTTATTGAGGGCTTATCACAATTAGAAGAGTAGCTAACTTTTGATTGTATTCTAGGGATTGTAATAACTTGGAAGAGGAGTTGCAATTTTAGTACATGATTTAACAGACATAACTCGAATATTTGATTGGAAGATTAATAGGAGAGTTGTGAGACTTATAATTCTTGGAGCTTAATAGTTTATGATTGTCTTTGATTGTATCACGGAAGTGACAATTAGGGTATAGTTGTAGACATTATATTGTATCTTGGAAGAGAACATTATAACCTTAGAAGAATTGTTTTCAGCAGAGTAAGAACGTAGATATCACATAGATATTGAATGTGCATTGAAACCAAGTGAAGAACCCCAGTTCTCGGATTGTTTTCCTCATATATTTTATTTTCGATTGATAATTAGTTAAATTTAGTTTAGTTTAATTTAGTTAATACACAAACCCAAAATTCTTCTCACACACTTCTAGACGTAAAGAGATAAGAAACCTGAACTTTGATATTACATTCAGTCCTTCCCTGAGAACGAACACATAAAAATACTACTAACAAATTGGCGCCGCTGCCGGGGAAGGCAGTATAGTTGAGTTTAGGTTAATTGTTTCTTGTAGTTTAGATTTTATCTTTGTATATATATATTTTTTTTCTTTTCTTTCTTTTTGTGTTTCTTTCTTTGGTGTGTCTACAGGTTCTTTGAGGTAGACAACTTAAACAGGTTTTGAGGAGAGAGACTAGATGGAGTACAACTTTGGTTGGAACAATGCTCAGAATTTCTACAACAGTCAAGAACAATATCAAGACTTCAATCCTTACCCACAATTCAATTCCTATGAGGATTGTAATGCATATCAGGTGAATTCGTTCTATTCTGAGAACTCATTTTATGCTCCATATGCCCCTAGCAATGATTATTCATATTCGTTTGAAAATCAATATCATGATGATCTTTATCCATATATGTGTAATGATGTTGATACGAGTTTAACTCAGTCTAATCCTTCTTTACTTGCTGATTGGGAGATTGCGCTCAATAAAATGATTCAAGGAACTCAGTCTAATCCTCCCTTACTTTCTTTGGGAGTTTTTGATGAACCAACTTTAGAGATTGCTAGTGACAATGATATTCCATGTGATTCAATAGCTTGGTACGAGGAGAATGCTAAACTAAATAATTTTATTTGGGAAGTTCGAGCAGTGTGGTATGAAGGTTGTTATCGAACTCCTCCTTGTGTCAATTTTCCTCTATGCCATGATTCTTGTTTAGCAATTGATGATAATGTTGTGTCTGATGAGTCTACTTGTGTAGTTGATAATTGTCCCATGCGCATTAATGATAATTTGGATGCAATTGAAATTCTACCAAATCTAGAAAATTTTGAGCTTAATACATTGGTAGACGAGATTAAAATTTATGAGTGTCCAATTATAGAAGAGAAGGAAGTTAAGATTGATGAAATTGAAAATCTTGCTTTGGAGTATAAGGATCCGATTTGGGAGGAGTATATGAGTCGTACTTATAATGATTATTCTGATGACTTTTCTAGCTATTTTGATGTTTCCAAGTCTCTTGAGCATGATAGGTTCTTGAAAGTTTTCGTACCTTTCAATGAATCTAAGGTTTATTTGAACAATAAACTTATATTAGAAATTCGTAGATATGTGCATCTGTTTGTTTTTTCTCCTCATTGAAGTTTCCAGGTAGAAGTAACGTCAAGCTATTGACGTTAAAGAAGCGCTTCGTGGGAGGCAACCCACGCATTAATTATTAAAAAAAAAAAAATTCGAATTTTTGTTGTGTAACGCAGGTTGCGCCTGCGTTACTGGCCTTGGGGCTGGTTGCGTCCCATGCGCACGTCTTGCGCGTGGTCCAGTGGATTCAGAAAATTTTCAGCGTGTCTCTCCCTTGTTCTGTCCGTGTTTTGCTGTTGTGTTTATAAAAAAAAAAAATTTTCTAACCCCAAAATCTATTTATACCCCTATTTTATCTAATTCTTTTCCTATTTCTATTTCAAAAACACCCCATCTTTTCTCCAAAAATCCTAAACCTATTATTATTATTATTATTATTATTATTATTATTATTATTATTATAGTTATTATTTTATTATTATTATTATTTTCTTTATTATTATTATCTTTATTATTTTTATCATTATTTATTATTCTTATTATTATTATTCTTATTATTATTATTATTATTATTCTTATTATTATTATTCTTATTATTTATTTATTTTTTGTATATACCACCTATACATACAAATCCAATTCCTCTTCTATTTTATTTTAATCTCTAAAAATTCAATTCTAAAGAGGAATTAATTGCAAGTTCACCTCTTTGATTCGTATTGGGTAAATCTTTTTCTCTAATCTTATTTTTATTACGAATTTGTGTTCTTGTCAATTGGATTTTGTAGTGTTCATGAAAGGTGGCCAGTCTATGGAGCTCGTACGCAGTATCCATCGCCAGATTCTGATTCCTCCGAAGAGGAGGACGAGTAGGTATGTTTTCTGCTATCCCTTGTATTTACTTCCATTCAATGCGGACATTGAATATTTTAAGTTTGGGGGTAATTTGGGGAATTAATAGTTGTATGTATTGTTGTATTTTGTGTTCATATAGGATATCATGTTTGCATAGTAGTGATAGTTCATG
Source organism: Kitagawia praeruptora (assembly GCA_037693485.1). Classification (NCBI taxonomy): domain Eukaryota; kingdom Viridiplantae; phylum Streptophyta; class Magnoliopsida; order Apiales; family Apiaceae; genus Kitagawia; species Kitagawia praeruptora. Next base: position 47,833,037 of record CM075348.1, on the reverse strand, counting down.
CATGATTGTTATGTTCGTATTATCTACGTTTGTTCATATAGGACATTTTGTTTTATTTTCATATACCATGTGAGTTTTCATTTAGTTGCATTTTCATGGCATGCATATTTCATGATCCCTTAGGACGAGCTGATTCTGATTGATAGGTAGATGTTTAATTGAGTGTGGTGATGATGAGTAGAGGGCTGATTTATAGTTTCTAGGAAATTGACTTGCATGTTACGGGAACAAAATTTTTACACAAACTCATTGGGTGCTTTTGGGCTAGGTTAGGGTAATGCCTGTGGGATGTTTTGAGATTTAATCACTTGTTTATATTTAGAATTTTCGTTATTCCCTTTATAGCGTAGGAACATTAAAGTCTAAGTTTGGGGGAAACCAGGAATTTTCATGCTAGTTGTTCATAATTGTGGCTAGGCGTCAAATGGCTAGTAGCCGGCTCATATTTATATGAGTAGTCTAGGGTTGGAAATGAGAAAGGCTCATTCCAGATTGCAGAAAAAAAAAGAAAAAAAAAAGAAAAAAAAAGAGTCAATAAGTTATTTGTTTATATGCAAAATTAACCAGAGTGAGCTCTTTAATACTCGAGTAATTAAGTCTGAGGGAACTTAGTCCTAGTAACCTAAAGCCCTTGTGGTTTGGGATTGCTGACCTAACACTCGCTACATGGGTATTATTGTATAAGCCTTTTGGGGTCTCATTCATTGCACGGTTAAATAAGCATGCGTATTGTAAATAGTGTCGTAGTTTAGTAATAAAGCATGAGTTTCTGTCTACCTTGGATAAGGGTGGAGGTGTTCCTAGGTTATGAAGTGTCTACAGTCTATTCTGATTATAAACCTGTGATTGTCTTGACGGAAAGCATGTATGATTTTTGACCTAGTTTTGGGAGTATTTCTGATGAGCATTGCACACACGCACGTTTCTGTTCATGTATTTGTTAGTATACGGGGATTTAGTCGAGCTCTGCTTGGATTTGTTACATTCATTGAGATATTTGCTTGTTAGTTGGTTTTGGTGAGTTTGAAGGGGATCTTGCATCTTCATAGTAGTTGCATTCATGCATTGCATTGCATTAGGTTAAATGGATTTTGTGGGTACATTCGCTATAGGCCCTCACGAGACCTTACTCGTCCACTAGGGCTGCCTAGGGGTTTAAAGGGCTTGTTGCATATGCCAAATGCAACCGTGATCACCTACGGAAGTGGTACTAATTAGGTAGTTGTAATTGTTTATGCTTGAGGACAAGCATCGGTTTAAGTTTGGGGGTGTTTGATAAGTGGATTTTATATCCACTTGGAACATTCTATATCGGCTTAAATTGATTGTTTTGGACTCAAGTTTGTGTAGTTTTGATGTGTTTTGTGTAGTTGTGCAGGTTTCCAAGAATATCTAAGCTTTTGTCGTTTTTGGAGATTTAATTGATTAAAATTCGGATTTTCCGGGAAGGCTGCGCAGCTTATACTGTTTTGGCCATATCTGGAGTTCTAGAAGTCCGTTTTCAGCGATCTTACTGCCCACGCGAAGCTTGAGAGATTTTCTACAACCTGGGATAGGAAACAAGTGCAAGGGACGTGCTGAATAAAGTCGCGCACGTGTTCTTATAAAAGAAGGCTTGAAATTTACTGATTTGCCCTTTTTCTAATTCTAATTGTACTCTGGGCAGTTTTGGGTACCTTCTTTAAATCCTAATTGTAATAGAAGGTAATATCTTGCTGGGCAAGATTTGTAGAGCCTATTTAAACACATCCTACCATTGTAAATCATAACAATATATAGCTATAACAATTAATAGATAACAATTCATAGCTTGTAATCGTATCAAGGTACTTTCGATCTTCAATTCTTCAATATTATGTTTTCATCCATTATCATTATTATTTTGTTTTCTTCTTTAATTATGTGTAACTAAATCTTTAATCTGAGGATTGGGTAGTATTCCTTGGTATTCATGTGTGTTTAATTATCTGTGATTTTCTTGCTTTGCTGATCTGTTATTGAGGGCTTATCACAATTAGAAGAGTAGCTAACTTTTGATTGTATTCTAGGGATTGTAATAACTTGGAAGAGGAGTTGCAATTTTAGTACATGATTTAACAGACATAACTCGAATATTTGATTGGAAGATTAATAGGAGAGTTGTGAGACTTAAAATTCTTGGAGCTTAATAGTTTATGATTGTCTTTGATTGTATCACGGAAGTGACAATTAGGGTATAGTTGTAGACATTATATTGTATCTTGGAAGAGAACATTATAACCTTAGAAGAATTGTTTTCAGCAGAGTAAGAACGTAGATATCACATAGATATTGAATGTGCATTGAAACCAAGTGAAGAACCCCAGTTCTCGGATTGTTTTCCTCATATATTTTATTTTCGATTGATAATTAGTTTAATTTAGTTTAGTTTAATTTAGTTAATACACAAACCCAAAATTCTTCTCACACACTTCTAGACGTAAAGAGATAAGAAACCTGATCTTTGATATTACATTCAGTCCTTCCCTGAGAACGAACACATAAAAATATTACTAACAGTATTAGTTTTTCCAACTTATGCAGTTTTTAATTAAAAAGTTACAAATCTACTTATCAAAATGTGGAATTTGAGCTGAGTGCCTTAAAGTAACCATCTAATAAGTAACCAAACATTTGTTTGTGATATTGGTGTTGTGGTTCAATTTCTTTCTGTAGACCTCATCCACCAATTTTCATTGATGATGTTGGATCAACGAGGAAACAACAAGAAGTTCATGTGAAGTAGACATTGCACCAACTACTTGTTCGAAATGGATGGGCTCAGTTCATCAAATTTAGTCTCATTTATATATATTTTTGGTTCTAGAAGTGTGATATGTGCTCTGCTACTGAAAACATATATCATGAATAAGGGAATTTACTTTCTTCTACCGAGTTAAGCGAGAAATATGTACGGTGTCAAGATCATAGTTGCTTTGTTTTGCTGCACCACCATGACTATTATTATCATAAAAACAAAATTATTCTAGAGGCACATAAGTTCGGTGCAGATCACAAACTTTCCTTACTCACTTTCCTTGTTATAACTGATGAACTCGAGCTAAATCTTTGTAATTGCAAAAGTTTATTCTGGAGAATACATGGCTCAAGTAATCTACGTTTCACTATTACCACTATTACCAGATATTGTTACCATTGACTTCGAACAAGGTGTGTTGACTCAACCTATTATAGCTACACAACGTAACCAAACTCAAGCGTATTTCTAATGAAAAATTGCATGCGTAAAAATACGGGCCCGTGCCTTGCACGGGCTGTTACGCTAGTTACTATATATAATAGGAGAACACAAGGGTAAAAATTGTCAATAAAATGATTGTGAAATGTCCATTTTACCCTTTCATGTTAAAAAATTACAAATGTGCCACCATTTTATAATTTATATTAAAAATATGTTACTTTGTGTATTCAATGAGAATCGAACCTTTAACCTCCGCTCAATAATCTCATTTCATAACCAAGTGTGCTACATCAATTCTTGAGTTTACTTTAAAAATTTTATTAGATTAATCACATCTTCTTCTTCTCTCCTATTTAATTTTTTTGTTATAACTTTTGAATAAATAAAATTTATGTTTATTAACTCCATTTTTTTCTAATTTTAGTAATTTTATATATAACTATATAAAATGTTGGTTTATATTTTTATATTACTCCCTTTTTTTAGTTTGTGTATATAATATAACTAACATTATTATAATTTTTTAATATTTTGTAGTTTTCTACAATTAAATGGATATCAATTATGTTGTAATTGTTATATATTATATTTTTAAATAAATCTATGCCTCTTATTAAACTTAATACAAAAACGCAAAGAATAACATTCTCGATGAAAATCGAACACAAATAATTAGGTCAATTGAATATATCGAACTCGTAGAAGATAAAGATACAACAAATCTATTATCTATTACTTCTATCTATCTATGAATAAGATTGTGTTTCAATTAATATTAATATTTTATTTATAAAATCAAATATAATTATAAGTTGATCATATAATTTTAGGTTTACCAAAATTTAAAAATGTGAGTTAAATTAGAGATTTTTGATCGACCAACCATTTAGACTTTGAACGATTTAATATATAATTGATATAAGAAAGATAAAAATTTAAAAATGTAGAAAAACTTTTGAATTTATGTTTAAAAAGAAGAACTTTAAAAATAAGTTCTATGTTGTTTATAAGAAATAACGTGATAAATATGTAATGTTAGATGAAAATAAGATATGATTTTTTAGATCACAAATATTATAAAATTTAACTTATGAGTTATTATTAGTAATAACCCGTTGTATTATTACTTGACTATAAATTTTGATAATTCATATTTTATATAATACATTAATATGATGCATTATGTCATATAATTTAGATTGATAAATGAAATTTTAAATACATGGACACCACTTAACATTTTAAAAATTATCATTTGTAGTCATGTACATTACCTTTATACAATTTTTTTAATTATAAAAACCAGTATATTTGTCCAGATATGTTATAGTCGATTTAACCTTTCAATAATATGTAATGATTGAGTTATAAAATATATTTAGATAAATGTAAGAAGAAATCAAAAAGTGTGATTTTAGATATTGCATAAATGCACAAGTCATTAATATCGTCTATTCCCACGATTAAAGTTTTTGGAATTAATTTAAATTTAAGTTTAAAAAATAATTCTTAATTATAATATAAAAATATAAAATCTAAATAGACTTTCAGCGATTTAAATGTATGATTGACCTAAAAACATAAATATTTTAAAAAATAAGAAAAATAATTGAATTTATGTTAAAAAAAATATGAGAACTCTAAAAATAGGATCTATGTTATATATAAAAAATAACATAATTAATATTCAATATTAAGTGGAAAATATATAATTTTTTAAATTATAAACATTACGAAAATGTAATAATTATTAAAAATGATCAGTTAAATATAACTCAACTATAAAGTATAATAATATGAATTTTTATATAACATAATAAATTGATCAATATAATCTATAATGGTTGAATTATAACATGTAATTACATCAGTATACGTAGTAATACGATGAAACCAAAAAAATTGTTCATAAATATCATAGACATGCAAAAGTCATTAAGATCGTCTAATCATATTTTACTTCGATTGAGATATTAGGAAAAATTTAAAGTTGAGTTAAAAAATAATTTAAAATTATTATATAAAAAATGTTTCAATTTGCCTAATTTTAAAACAGAACTCCGATATTTTGTAATAAACATTAGACTAAAACTTATAATTTGAGTTTAAAAGCTTTTAAATATGCATATATGGAAAAAAAATGAGCGAGACAATTACAACGATGACTTTCACAAAATATTAAAAGATTTTGTAATATGTCTCTAACTACTTTAAAATCACATGATTTTACGTACGCCTTTGTTATAGACGGACAATTTTACTAAAGTAATTATTTATATTATAGTCAAATGTTCAATTTGATAAAATTAATACTTTAGCAATTTAAAGTAGTCATGTGATTATTATCGTATAAATATTTATCCAAATTTTATGTAATATAATCAAATTAAAAAATATTTGGTTCATGAAATTGGTATAAGATATTACAAAATTACTATAAAAATACAAGATAAAAATGAAATCTTACCATTTTACATATTTCTAACTAAACAATTATCTCATTATATGAAGAGAAAACTGGGCCTGAGGTTGTCCTCAGGCAATCTTTCTTGAGGTTAAAAGGTTTTCTTCCTATAAATCAAGTGGCCCCGCAGGGGCAATTTTGTAAATATAATTTTTTTTAATAGTAATTTACATATATAGCCTTAGAATATATTGTAAATCTTTTAACCTCAGGGTTTTCCCCTGAGGACAACCTCAGGCACCTTAAGCCCTTATATGAAATCATGTTAGTGTTGGTAATCGAACCACTAATCTTCTCCTATCAATCTCAAATCTCAATGTCAAACCATTGTACTCTGCTTATTTTTTAGTTCTCGATCTTTAAAAATCTTATTAGATAAAACATATATTCTCCACTTATCCCATATTTTTTATTGAGTAAACAAAATGTTAGTTTATATTATTTCTAGAATATTGCATAGTATTTAATTAAAAAAAAAATTAATCGATTGAGCATAATCTACAATTCTCTTTCACCATCTTAAATGATTGATATAAAAAAAATAGATAAATACTCTATAATTCTGTTTTGCCATTTTAAATGATTGATATAAAAAATAATTTTTTACATTATTCATAAATGTAACCGAGTCCGAGAAAAAATTATGAATTTATTTACATTCGTTTCTGTGTAGATATTATATTATTGAAATAAAAAATAAGATTTGATTCTAAAAAATATGTAAATTTTATTTATCAAATCATACCTAATTAATAATTTCACCACACAATTTTTAGGTATATAAAATTACAAATATGTGAGTCATCTTAAAGATTTTTGATCTCCAAACTAATTTAGACTTTTGAAGTTTTATATAACATAGTAAATTGATCAAAATAATCTATGATGTTCGAGTTATAATATATACTTATATCGATATGCGTAATATGATAAAATAAAACCAAAAAATTTGATCATAGATATCGTATAGATGCACAAATCATTAAGACCGTCTAATCATATTTTATGTCGATTGAAATATTTGGGAAAATTTAAAGTTGATTTAAAAAACAATTTGAAATCATAATATAAAAAATGTTTCAATTTACCTAATTTTTAAAATAGAACTTTGATACTGTGTAATAAATATTGGACTAAAGCTAAACATTTGAGTTTACAAGTGTATAAATATGAATATATATGAAGAAAAAAATTGGGCGAAACAACTACAATGATAACTTTCACATAATATTAAAGAGATTTTGTAATATGTTTCTAACCAATTTAAAATCACATGACTTTACATGTGCCTAAGTTATAAACGGATAATTATACTAAAGTAACTATTTATATTATACTCAAATGTTCAATTTTCATTAAATGTCATTGAAAATTAAATTAATACTTTAGCAATTAAAAGCATTCATATGATTATTATCGTATAGATATTTATCCAAATTTTATGAAATCTAATCAAATTAAAAATTATTTGGTTCATTAAATTGGTATACAATATTACAAAAATTACTATAAAAATATGAGATAAAATCGAAATCTTATCATTTATCGTATTTCTAATTAAAAAAAATCTCATTATATGAACAGCTTCGGATGAGAAATTATTTCAATGCCCGTGCCTCGCACGAGTTCGATTCTCGCTCACCCCCAAAATTTGTTAGAACATATACTCATTTGTAACTTGTAAGGCATATAAGCCTAAGTAATCAAAAAAATCCCTAATGAACCCAATATCTAAACTACTACATTTTTTAGAACTAAAGAAGAGAAGGGAGACTTAAATATTGTCAAACTTGTCCTAGCTTTAAGAAGAAAATGTAAATGTCCGTGCAATGCATGGGCACTGAACTAATTTTTCGTCCGAAACTATATATATTAAAATAATTTAAATCATAATTCGATTTATCTAATATTTTTATAGTTATTTTTTAATGCTACATACAATCTTTTGAACCAAATATTTTATAATTTGATTAGATTTCAGAAAATTGGGATAAATATTCATACGATAATAATTACATGATGGTCAATTAGATTAGGGTGAAAAACCAGAATACCCACCATTTCAAACCAACTGCCCAAAATACCCACCGGTGGAAAGGTCCGCCCTTTTTACCCACGGGCCACGCATTCTGAGAATGCGTATAGGGTAGACGCATTTTTAAAATGCGTATAGGTTGAATACGCAAAGCAGCTATGCGTACACTTTGTGTAAATTCAGCTGCTATACACTCGTGAACAGTGTTTTAAATACGCATGTTCATCATGCGTAGTATCGGATACGCATGCTGAACATGCGTATTAAGTACTGTTCAACGTCTCTCTCGAACGACGCCGGAGGCGTTTTTCGATCAAAAATTCAAGCGATCCGTTCATTGCTTCCGATAAAAAATTCAAGCGATCCGTTCATTGCTTTCCAGACATATTTGGATACCATGCCATATATCAAAACAATCGCGTTTTCGTAGTCTACAAGCATATACCAACCATTTCCCATTTGATTCGCCGGAATCGAAAGCCCCAAAATCGAGTTCTTTTTCCGATGTGGTTTTCAGATCGTTCGTACATGCCCCTGCGGGTCCAGAACTCATCAACTGAATTTGGCAATATGTAGAGAAATGTTCGGGCATCATTTTGATGTGCTTAGTTTTTGTGGAGGTGGCCTGAATTTGATGGACGAGCTAGGGGAGGCGATTTCCAGGCGATTTTTTGGTCGTCGGAGCTCCAGAGCTGTTAACGAAGAAATGACATCCGCTTACGTCATTGCGCATCTGGGCAATGCGTGACCCCAGATGCGCATTTCCAAAATGCGTATTCCAGTGTACGCGGTTGAAGAATGCGTACTCAGTGGTCAAAAAGGGCGGAACGAATTGAAAACGGATATTTTGGGCAGTTTCTATGGAAATGTGGTGTATTTTGGACATTATTTCATTAGATTATAACTCGACTATAAAGTATGATGCATATTATTTTTTGTATAATATATTGATCAATATAATATATAATGGTTGTGTTATAACATATATTTAGATCTATATACGATAAAATCAAAATTTTGATTTCAGATTTCATATACATGCATAGGTCGTTAAGTTTAAAACGAATGAAATATTTAGAAAATTTTAAAATTGAGTTAAAAAATAATTTAAAATTTTAATAATATAATTTTTTTTTCAATTTACTCAATTTTTTGCAGTATTGAACTTCTATACATAACAAAATTACTGTAGAAATCCAAGATAAAGTTTAAGTTATCTTTTACCATTTTTTTAGTTACAAATTTATTTTGATATCTATAAAAATTTGTGCGAGTAATAATTTCAATATATGTCAGTCCGTGCATCGCATGGACTTTTACGCTAATATATACGAGTATGTCAACATTTTTTTACAGGCATTTCTTCTTTAGTTATTCATGGGAAACGAGATACGGAGTACTCCCTCTGTCTCACATTGTGTTTCCCCACACTGTTCATTATAAGTGGTTGACTACTAATTTACGCATAATTTATAAGATAAAATATAGTCATGAGTGATCTTGTTGGATTCGTATTTATGAGTACTTTAATACAGTAAAGTTTTTATATTTAGTACTAATACAAAATTCAAGATATTAACGATTGAAAGTGTGCGTTGGCAAACGTGTTTTTACAAACAGTAAACATATTATGAGACGGGGGAGTATCTTACAAGCGTAACAGCGAATGCACGTGTAGAAATGACTGCATATTTGCTTGAAACGTTACAATCGGTGCCAGACCATTTACTGGCCTATGTTATGGCCCATCAGGCCTCTTAGTTATTTATTTCTTTCCGGAAAAGTAATTCATAACAGAGTCAGGGTTAATTGTATTCTTATCCAACTATTTTGATGGTTTATACCTTCGTAAAATAATTTTAGCACTTTCTAAAAAAAACTAATTTAAATTAAAAAATATTAAGTAGTATAATTATACATAAACATTGAGTCCGGTTACTACGGTTTCATTTACAAGAATTCATTAATATGTCAAGGAGTCTATTTCAAGTATAAAGAACAAATTAAAATTAAATAAAAAAAATTATAAAAATATTTACGTAGTAATCTATGTTATATTGGTCATTAAACATGGTATGTTTGGTTAATGCGATTCCTTGATTAACATCTTCCCAAGAAGATTTTAACAATTTTCTAAAGGAACCAATTCAAAAATAAAATATGTATAAAATAAAAATTTAAAAGTAATCTAATAATATCTACACATTGAGTTAAGCCCATGTACCAAAATATTTGAAATATAAAAATTAAATTATTCAATTATTATTTATATAAATAATTTAATTCACAAAAACTTAATCATCATAGAATTCAAATTGTATCAAGTGTATCATATATACATATTATGTATAATCTGTTTTAAAAAATTGAAACATAAAAATTTGAAAATCGATTAATCGATATATATTTCTTTTCGTACTCGGACTTTATTGCTTAATTGTTGCTACTTTAATGCAAAATAAAATTTAAACACATCTTTAAAAATCTATTTATTTTAATTATTTAATCAATTTATAAAATAAAATTTACTATAATAATTCTAAGTATTTATTTTACAAACATATTTTTTACTAAAATACAAAATTTAACAAATTTTTAACACCTAATTATTTTAATACATACATTATTAGATTTAATTATTATATAAATCAATTATATTACTAATATTTATAGCAAATATTAATAGAGAAAAATATGAAAAATAATATAAAATGAAAAATAATAAAAATGTACGGGTTATAGGCTAATATTATCTTTTAAACAACTGTAGTTCAAGGTTCGATTTTTGTCAACAACATATTTTAGTTAAAAATTTATATTATCTATTTTTACAAATATTTATATTATCTTATGAACCACTACAAAAATTCAAGGTTCAATTACTATCAACAACATATTAAATTTAAAAGTTAAATTATCTATTTTCAATATAGAAGAAAAACACTATCGTTTAGAATACTATGAAATATGTATTATTATATTTTAGTATATTTTATAATTTATTTTCCTATTACTTGAAAAACATATATTAAAATTATAAATAATAAAATAAAAATATTAAAAATAAGATTAAAATATTAAAAATCATCCGTGCATAGCACGGGTTATAGGCTAGTAAGAGTTAATTATATTTTGCATCCTCCAACCTTATTCCAATTTTAATCATGTATATGTAATTTCATAAATTGTATTTTGGATCTCCAAACTTTAAATTATAGGTCAAATCACAATCTTTTATATGTTTTTTTTTATCAAAAATAACATTATTTTTAATTAATGTATTGCCAAGTACGATATAAAATTATGGAATGATTATATAATTTATATTTAAAGATGGTAAAGATATATTTTAATGATTTTATACGTATCATGTATCATAATAATCACAACTTTATTTAATGAAAACACATTAGTTCAATTTTTTTTAAAAATATATTACAATTGATTAATTGTCAAAAATTAATATTAAATTATAATTTAAAATTTTTTGAAATGTAAAATTAGTTACATGTTTAAAATCTAAAATTTATATCATTACTGCAATAATTTTATATCGTATTTGTCAATATATTCGTTAAAAAAATGCTATTTCTAATAAAAAAAGTATATTATGATTTAAAATTTGGGAACGTAAAATTTATAAAACTATTAGAATTGGTGTAGAGTGGGAATGTAAAATGCAATTAACTATGGGTCCCGGTCCCTAGCAAACGTATGCCAGGGACCCTTTATTCAACATACGGTTTTTCAGCCGTTTGATGGTTGATCCAACGATTGTGATTTAAAAAAAATTGTACCGTACAGCATAAACTTTCTGCGATACGAAGAAATTACCAATATGCCCCCTATTTTCACACATAAAAAATTTCCTGTTCACCGTACCGCAGAAAGTTTCTGCGGTACGGTGAACAATAGATTTTTTGTATGAAAACAGGGGGCAATTTGGTAAATTCTCCATACCACAGAAAATTTATGCGATACGGTACAATTTTTTTTTAAACCAGAACCGTTGAATCAACTATCCAACAATCCACAAACCGTATGTTAAATAAAGGGTCCCTGGCATAGTTTGTCAGGGACCGGGAGCCATTAACTATAAGTCTATAACAATAAAGGAAGTTAGTGTTTGATTTTAGCAAAAATCCGGTAATATTCGGCGCCAAATTATGCTACGCGGCCTATAATAATAAAACAAAGCAGACAACTGAGTTCTATCAGAAAATAATAAAACTTGTAAGAAACGAAACTTGTACTGTTTACAAAAATCAGGTGCTAGTATAACTTTCTCACGCAGAATTAGTCCTGTATTATTGGCGGAACCACGATTCCGAAACACTTCGGACTAAAACTTTTCGACCAGCTTTCACCAATTGTGTTAATTATATGTCAACTGGGCTCTCATTTTATTTTACCATCTGAATCTTCCTAGCTGAGCTCTAGCTCAAGTTAGCCCACACCTAATTTTGTCACTAATTATTCCGAGCATGACAAAAAAGGTTACCTGATGTTTTAATCTTGTCAATTTAGATGATTAACAACACAAACACAAGGGGCAATGAATAGAGTACCTAACTGAGTCGCTTGTGTTTGGCTTAAACTCGATCAGATTAGACGTATAGGTATGCATATATAGATCACGCCATCAATAGCTCTCTCATTTACTAGCTATTTAATGATGAAGAATAAGTGTAGCATCACCCTGTTTTCCACTTTTTTGCTCCTTCTCTTGTATGCAACATCATTAATCATTGCTCAAGAAGTTGGAGAAGTTGGTGAGAACTGAAATAAGTCGTACTCATATTTATAAATGGCTAATGTATGGAAGTAGACTTAGGGTTGTTGATTTTGATGCAGAGAACGAGGCAGATTTTGAATATAAAGAGAAAAGCAAAAAGGCACCTAAATTTTGGGGACAGCTGAAGAAAGAATGGGAGGCATGTAAAGCTGCAGGTGATCACAATCAGTCTCCAATTGATATTTCTAATGAAAATGTACAACTTAGTGCAAAATCTGGGGACTTGATCAGAGATTACAAGCCTGATGATGCCGAGCTCAAGAATAGAGGCCATGATATAGCTGTAAGTTTATGCATGTAATACTTGTCATAATTTTGCTCGCTATGTGCTGTATAAACGGTAACTTGAGAAGAGAAAATGCAGGTATATTGGACAGGAGATCCTGGATCAATAAAGGTAGATGGAACTGATTATGTTTTACAGCAATGTCATTGGCACTCGCCTTCTGAGCACTCAATTGACGGCCAAAGGTGGTGTCAGTTTTTTTTTTATTTTAGTGGTTCTCTGTTTTAGCAACACCGCGTTAAGTTCATGATCTAACATGTATAGAAGGATTGGATATAATTCAGATATGATATGGAGCTGCATATGGTTCACAAGGACAAGAATGACAAGGTAGCTGTAGTTGGACAGTTGTACAAGATCGGTAAACCAGATGCCTTCCTGTCTAAGGTCACTCTTTATCTTCTCCTCTATAGCATCATCTTAATATTCAATCTCTTTCAATTGTGATTTCCTTTTTAAATCTTCTTAAGCGTTCTGTGATTAAAAACAATAATAACAAAATACTAACAAAAATTCGATGCTTCTCGTTGTTATTCATTTTCTTCTTTCAAAATGACTCAGTTGAGCAAGGAAATAATGTCGCTGGCGGACAAACGTAAGAACAAGATAGTTGGAGAACTGAATGCCAAGGAAATTGAGATGGCAGGCAGAAATTACTACAGATATATGGGCTCACTAACTGTTCCTCCCTGCACTGAAGGTGTTATTTGGATACTTAACCAAGAGGTATGTAATGTATTGATATGGCCTCAAACTAAACTAGATAGAAGTATTATATATATCTTTTCATATTAATTCTTAAAATACTTTAACATGTTAACTCCCTGCAGCTTGGAACAGTTTCACAAGATCAAGTGAAGCTACTACGCGACACAGTTCATGATGTAAGTTATTGATGGATTAATGGTACTCATCTTACGTGCATGAAGCTGTATGTCCCAATGTTCTTCTAATATTGCACTAATTATGTTAGTTATGAGGAAAGCAATTAGATGCATGCCCTGTTATTAATAAGCAAACAAGTATTTAAGTAATAGTGAACTAGTCTTTGGTGGTCATGCATTAAAACTGGTGTACCTACAGTTTGCAGATGAGAATGCAAGGCCAGTGCAACCACTTAACCGTCGCAAGATACAGCTCTACCGCCAGGATGCCAGCTGAATGAGACGCATGCATACTGCATTACTGCTGACATCTAGGTGTAAACTTAAATAAATAATTTCCTAGAACATTATGGTCATATCACATATGGAGATGGAGGTTAGGTATATATGCCCAGTAATGCAAATATCTAACCATTCCAAAATTCATAGCACGAATAATTGTACTTGTTATTTGCTACAGCCTACAGCAAATAAAACTCAATGTGACATTGTAATTCCATTTATCCATGGTGTAAATTGTCATGAGATCTTTTATGAACAACAGCAACAACTATTAACAATTAGCATTTACCATAGGTAGTCCTGATCTAGTGCAGGAAGTGCGACCGCACTAGGTTCATCTGATCCGGGATCCACAAAAAATTATATTGTTCCTTTTATTTATCTACAAGATTATGTATCACTACAAGAAATTTTTGATGACACAACGGTTTTTCACCGTCGTCTGAAGCCCTTCAAAACCGATGTCTATCTCGATGCCGTCTGTTATATATATCAGACAACAGCAGCATAACCGTTGTCTTTGTTGCAGACAGATAACAGACGTGGTTTCAGAACTGTTGTAAAAAACTTGGATCATACAACGATTAAGTTTTTCAAAATGTTGTGTGTATTACATGAAGACAACGACAGCGTTTCTTAAAAACATTGTGTAATACCTGGATCATACAATGGTGTTTTAAATTTGGTCTATTGTCTAATGATATTTTTAACAAGGGTTGTTTCAGAAATGTCTGTTGTGTAATACCTGGATCATACAATTATTTTTAAATTTAGTCTATTGTTTGATTATGTGTTTAACAAGGGTTTCTTCAAACATGTCTATTGTGTACTATCTGGATCATACAATGCTTTTTTAAATTTGGTCTATTGTATGTGTTATAACTACAACACACTTTCGATGCTTACAACATGTTGTCTGAATATGTAAGACACTACGTTTTCATTTTACTAAAAGCGTTATGTTTTCTTATAGACAATGGATGCATTTTTTTTGCTGTTGTGCGAATTTTCTATACACAACGGTCTAGTTGTTAAAAGCATGGCCTAGTTATAAAGCACATGATGGTTTTTTTTATAAATGTTGGGTATTAAAAAGCATTGTCTGTTACATAGAATAATAAGTGTTCTAGACAATGCCCTAATTGGCTACATACTAGAAAAATCCAAATATTACCAAAATTACAAATACACAACTTGTCCATAAAACTAAAATAAAAGGACAATATCAAAGCCCTATCATACTAGAACTTGTCTTCTGATTAGAAGACTCGGTTCCTCTGGTCTTCTGATTTTCACCATCCATTAGCACAGAGCCATTGCCTAGAGCATCCAACTAACTTAGGGGCCGTTTGGGAAATCTTAAAATAAGTTACTTAACACTTATATGAAGTAAGTAAATTATATGAAGTAAGTAATAAGTGACTTACAACTTATATTTTCGTGTTTGGGTGTTTAACTTATAAGTTGGTAAAATATTTATTAAATTAAATTTAAAAATATTAATTATTTAATATAATAATCCCAGTACATGCATATGACATTTATAAATATAAATGTAAAAATATAAAATATTAAACAAGTTAAAAAATCAAGTAATACGAAATAAGTTGAAAAAAAGTACGTCATTACTAACTTATCACTTATCAACTTATTTGGCAAAATAAGTCCGTTCTACTTGTGCACACAAACGGTCCGAAATAAGTTGAAATGGACTTATCCTCAGATAAGTCCGTTTTTCTCCGTAGACAAACACCCCCTTAAAATAATTTATTTAACTATGCCAATTAAACAACTTAAATATAAGCTTTTCAAATTTTTAAACAAAGTAACAAGTTTTGGTTCATCACACAAATTACCACAGTATCAGTTTTCAAATATGAGTAAATCACATTAGTACATTGGAAAACTTACATCACCCTCGCCAACAGAAAGACTTCCCTGATGACTGGACATGTCACTCAAACCAGGAATTGAATTTTTTGAGGAAACAAGTATCAATTTGGTTAGCCTCTGAATTCTACTCATCAAAGCAGCCTTTCAAGCTCCGCCATTGACACAAGAATCCTCTGTAAGTATGATGTTGCAGATTTCGCTCTCTCAACCTGAAAACAAATATTCATATGAACACTAGTATAAACACCAATCAATGAAGTAACAATTCACTTATATAGTCTAGTTATAGAAACCCACAACTTCATCCAATGGTTTTCTGCCATCAATTGGCTCCAAAATGTCAAGACAAATTCTAATTTCTCTTTACAGCCGCTGCTTCTCATCTTTGCCCAGCAATTGCGATATAGATCTGTTATAAGTCAGATTGATCAACTGAATATCATAATATCCTTAGTCTATTGTGAATCAGAGACGACTACAATGTTTTTAACTGACAAGATGAAACCACATAACAACAGATTTTTCTCAGAAAACTATTTCAAAATTAGATTTATCCAGAAAAATTAAGGTACAAGCACCTCTTAGTAACAATATGGGGACTCAAATCTCTGTTGGCATAAAGAAACTATGTTTTCATACTCAAAATTTAAACTTGGCCCCTTACTCTTTCATTAATCTGTTATTCCTGCCTATGTGCTACAGACACAGAGACATAATTTTGAATCTTGTGAGTTGGTTATATAACGAAAAAAACAACATACCTCTCGAGTTGGTCGACCTCTTCTCTTCAACAACCACAGGGCGGCCGCCTAGTGAGATTGGTGAAGCCTGAGTATATTGAGATAGAATAGGCAGTCAATTATAAAGATAAAAAAAAGGCTTCATATACAGGAAACATGTAGTGTTTTGTCATTCCTCAGCTGAAGATAATTGCAAGAGCCAAGCATAGAAATGTCCTTGGAATCATTTGACGTGCACCACAGAAAATAATAATCTTTAACAACATGAAACAACAACGTAAATATAACATTTAGAGATTAATCTTAACTGCTAACAGTAGAATCTTTAACTGCTAACAGTGCACTGTGCACATAAACCAAAGTCATCAGCATAATAGAAATACACAACTTGCATTCAGACATATTAATAGAATTTAAATAGGTGTTATTTTGATGTAACTGAAAAACAAACCGAGACATAAAAAATTATCATTTAATCAAACTAAAATAAACTACTACAAGTAGCTAAAGAAATTATAAATTATGCCACAATAAGGATGGAAGCCGCAACAACTTACTGACCCCCATGACCCGCGAAATTTGTGGAAGCCTCTACTTGGTACCTCCTATCCAGAGAAGAGAGGCCTTAGGTTTTAGCATGTCTTTTAAAAAACCTGAGAAAGAGATAAATTCATTAATCCTAGACCTGAACAAATTTCATGCTTCCTAGTTAGGGCTAAAAATGAATCCGGTGAATGCAGATTCCAATCGGATCCGATTCACTGAAAAAACAAGCATAACTCTTATTCAAACAAAAAACAAATCAATTTGAATCTCATTTTATGATTCAATTAAATATGAGTCGAATCCCACCACTCAGATATATACTTAGAGTAGTCAATAATTGAGAATGCAGAGACATTAAGAGGGTGTACATTGAAGTTTTATGTACTTACTAGACCAAATCAAAGATAACAAAAGCTGATAAGGCTGAACCACATATCCTGAGGCCACCAATCTAACCAGGATTAAACTTATTAAACTAGATGCCTCTTATTCATAAACGAGCTCAAACTTTACCAAATTCAGTTCATACCATTTAGAGCTAACTCTATATTACATCTTTAGCATATAAAAAAAAGGGAAACAGAGTACTTACGATCCAAATAAAAGTACATTTAGTAACATAAAACAACTTACGATCCAAATAAAAGTATAATACCTTTAAAGTTAAACTCCTAGATAATACCATCATTTGATATCATGAACAAAATAACACAAACAACTTGAACATCAATAAAACACTAAGGCTAAAATATATAAAAATTAAATCAAATTAATTTAACATTTAATTAGACTCTGCAAGTAAAAAGAGAGAGAGAGAGAGAGAGAGAGAGAGAGAGAGAGAGAGAGAGTAAATACCTAAATCGAAATTGGAACACTCAATTAAACTCCAAATAGAACCCCAATTGAACCCTAATTCCGTCGAACCCCATTTGGACCCGAACCCTAATTGTGCCGCTTGTAACGAGAGAGGGAGAAGGCGTGGGTGGGTGTTTTGCTGAGAGAGTGAATGTGCCGCTCATGTCTATGCTAAGAGGAGTGGGTGGGTGTTTTGATCTAAGTTGTGTGTTTGTGCTTGTTGGACAAATCAATCTAAAATTTTAGTTTTGAACAATTAGGGTTCATATTTGTGAGAGAGGTGAGTAATTGAGAGAAGGGGAGAGAGATAGGCGTAAGTTTATGTCTGTGTGTGTGAGAGATAAAGACATAGAGTCTTGGAGAGGTCTCTGCAAAAAAAGAGGGGGAATTGAAATTTGGCTAAGAGGGGAAATTTAGGTTTAATGAAATTTCAAGAAACGAAGGAGGGAAAGAAGATGAATGAAATGAAAATAAAAAAATTTATAAAATAGATTTTATTTGTGAGATATTAAATTAATTAGCTTTTTATTAAAAAATATCTATATAATAAATTTAAAATTTTAGAATTTTGTAAAAATTTTAAAATTATTTTGGTTTGCGATCTTAGTACAAAATTACTAAACTGACTCGTAGTCGTAACTAGTGTTTATTACACGTTATTGAATTTATTTTTAAAAAAATATTTTTTGACGATTAAACCGTACGGATGTCAAGATATATCTTATTTATTGATATTCACAAATTTTCAAAAAAAATAATTTGGTCGTAGATTTTAGTAGATCACTAGTATATTGACTATTACTCTTAACTAATTCTTTATCACGGTTTGTTGTTTCTATTTTTTAAAAAATATTTTTCGACAATCCAAGATATATCTAATATAATGATATTCACAAATTTTCAAAAAATAAAAAATTAAATTGGTTTGTAAAATTTAATATTTAATAAACGAAGTGGTCTTGCTAAACGAAGTGGTTATTTTTCAAATACCATTGTCTCGAGTGATACTAGACAACGATTTTGGACAAATTAACCGTTTTCTGATAACAGACAACGGTATTTTAACAAATACAGTTGTATGTGAACTTCAGACAACGATATGTTATATAGATACCGTTGTCTGACACTAGTTATGGTTTTTTGAACATAAATATAAATTAACATAATAAATTTGAAAATTTTAAATGATATATTCAGTCACACTTCTCGACGATCCAAATGTACGGATGTCAATATATATCTAATATATTGATATTCCCAAATTTTCAAAAAATAAAAAATTAATTTGGTCGGAGATCTTAGTAGATCACTTGTATATTGACTAGTACCCGTAACTAGTGTTTTGTCACGGATTGTTGTATCTATTTTTTTCAAAAATATTTTTCGACAATCCAACCTTAAGGATGTCAAGATATATCTAATAAAATGATATTCACAAATTTTCAAAAAATAAAAAAATTAATTTGGTTTATAAAATTTAATATTTAATAAACGAAGTGGTTATTTTTCAAATACCGTTGTCTCGAGTGATACTAGACAACGATTTTAGACAAATTAACCGTTGTCTAATAACATACAATGGTATTTTAACAAGTGAGTATCCTCAGGTAACACCCCTGAGGTTAAAACAATTATAGTAGTAAATTAGGGACATTTTTGAAAATGCAAGGGATGGATCTGATATTTACAAAAATGCCCCTGCGGGGCCACTTGATTATAAGTACAAATTTCTTTTAACCTCAGGGTGTTACCTGAGGACATCCTCAGGCTCATTATTCTCTTTAACAAATATAGTTGTAATGTGAAGATTCAGACAACGATATGTTATAAAGATACCGTTGTCTAACACTAATAATGTTTTTTTGAACATAAATATAAATTAACATAATAAATTTGAAATTTTTTAATGATAACGATCCAAACGTACGGATGTCAAGATATATCTAATATATTGATATTCCAAATTTTCAAAAAATAAAAAATTGATTTGGTCGGAGATCTTAGTAGATCACTAGTATATTGACTAATACCTGTAACTAGTGCTTTGTCAAAGATTGTTGTTTCAATTTTTTTAAAAATATTTCTCGACAATCCAACCTTAAAGATGTCAAGATATATCTAATATAATGATATTCACAAATTTTCAAAAAATAAAAAATTAATTTGATTTGTAAAATTTAATATTCAATAAACGAAGTGGTCTTGCTAAACGAAATGGTTATTTGTCAAATACTGTTGTCTCGAGTGATACTAGACAACGATTTTGGACAAACTAACCGTTGTCTGATAATAGACAACGGTATTTTAACAAATACAGTTGTAATGTGAAGATTCAGACAACGATATGTTATAAAGATACCGTTGTCTAACACTAGTAATGTTTTTTTGAACATAAATATAAATTAACATAATAGATTTGAAATTTATTAATGATGACAATCCAAACGTACGGATGTCAAGATATATCTAATATATTGATATTTCAAATTTTCAAAAACTAAAAAATTGATTTGTTCGGAGATCTTAGTAGATCACTAGTATATTGACTAGTACTTGTAACTAGTGCTTTGTCAAAGATTGTTGTTTCAATTTTTTAAAAATATTTATCCACAATCCAACCATAAGGATGTCAAGTTATATATAATATAATGATATTCACAAATTTTCAAAAAATAAAAAATTAATTTGATTTGAAAATTTAATATTCAATAAACGAAGTGGTCTTGCTAAACGAAGTGGTTATTTGTCAAATACTGTTGTACGTCTCGAGTGATACCAGACAACGATTTTGGACAAATAAACCGTTGTCTGATAACAGACAACAGTATTTTAACAAATACAGTTGTAACGTGGAGTTTTAGACAACGATATGTTATAAAGATACTGTTGTCTGGCACTAGTCATGTTTTTTTTAACATAAATATAAATTAACATAATAAACCGTTGTCTGATAACACCTAATATTTTCTTAATCTAACGGTTAATATCTAATCTCATTTCAATCAAGGGCTCTTATTTCGCTACCTCAGCAATCCAGGTGAAAGATTTTCCACCAATCACGTGCTGTCACCTCAGACAACGGTTTATTTGTAAAACGCTTGTATAGATAAGTTTATGACAACAGTTTAAATTTGAAAAAGCTTGTCTGAAAGTGTTGAAGACAACGGTTTAATGTACAAAAGCATTGTGTGTTGCATGCAATTCAGACAACAGTATTCACAAACCATTATCTGATTACATTTTATACAACGGTTATCAAAACACTTGTCTGATTTTAACAACGTTTTTTGAAAGCATTGTCTGAAGAAACTTCAGACAATGCTTTCAAAAAGCGTTGTTAAAATCAGACAATAGTATTTAGTCATCGTTGTGTGAATACTTTTGAAGCAACATGTGAAAAAAATAGTTGTCTAAGTTTTACAACGCTTTTAGGAACCATTGTAAGACAACATGTTAAACAACAACACTTTCAAAAACCGTTGTAAAACGGATGTCTTTTTTGATCTTCTAGACAACACTTTTGAAAACTGTCGTTAAGTTCATGATCAGACAATACACCGAAATGCTTGGTAAAAAACCGTTGTGCAAAAATTTCAGCCAACACTTTTTCGTCGAAGTGTTGTGTGATGAGTGTCGTCTGATTCAGTTTTTCTTGTAGTGCATGTATGTGTAAGATCCTAAAATTAATTTTGTGTTTTACAATATTTCTCCATTTTCATTGTTATTGTTCGAACAATGTTTGAAAGAGTTTGAGGTCTTATTGCAGAAAGTAGATGTTCTTTGCATCTAATTTAAAACGCATTATAATCTTTCAAAATAATTCCAAACTATCTTAATCTTTCGAACTAGTTTCATTAAGGAAGTTTAAAGTGTCTGATCACTTTAATATTATAGTGAGTCATATATCATCCTCGCTGCTACTGTAACAACAATTAATGCTAGTTAGGACAAAGAATGAAGCTAGAACCCGAACTACATCCTTCAACTATGCATTCACTGATCTATTGTCTGAATCATGCTGTTGCTCAAAAATTCACCTCTGAGGCTTACCTATGCTATCTAACAAACTTGTCATTCTATGATATAAAGGAAGGTATGAACAACTGGCTGTAAGAGAAGAAACAGACATCGCACAAAAACTTTTCAACCAGCGGTTATAATTATTTTTTTTTTACACCAAGCTCTTGATGTCAAATGAGTGCATCCCACCGCCTTGGAACACGTGAAAATGACCCGGTGGTAGGAATGTGTATTTCACCCATACCGTCCGATCTAATCCGATCCCCACTTCCCATATATAATAAAAATAATATATTTATATATTAAATATTAAATAAAGTATTAAAAATACATGTAATTTGTATATATTTAAAATTTTAAAATATTTTATCCATTTTAATAATTAAAAAAATTCATGTTAGAGTACATGCATTCTTAGTTTTATATATTATTTGAAACTATAAATAAATATTAATACGAAATAATGTCTAAAATATGATATTAAATTTAAAAATATATATTACACATGTTGATATATTAAAATAATTTTTTTTTAAAATATTTCATTTAATATTTTAATTTTTAAAAAAGAAAGAATTACCCGATTTTCGCGGGGATCATCCTTCCCCATTTGGGACGGGGATCGGGGAGAAACAAAATCCCCATTCTAAAAACAGGGTGAGTTCGTGGAACGAATTCGGATTCGGAAATCAGGGGGATTGCACTTCTCATCCCCATCCCGATCCCGATCCCAAAGTGACCCGACGTACATCCCTATCTGGTAGCAGTATTAGCGTTGGAAGAAGAAGCGGACTCGATTGTTTCTTTTGATTTATTATTTTACAAAAATGGTGGGTGATTTTTGTTATTGTACCAGCTTTTCGTCGATTTTGCATGTAATTTTATTATTTTATATAATATTGTTTTATTTTTAAATTTTGTAATTATAATAAGAATATTTCATTAAATTTTTAAAAATAATATGAAAAAAATATTTATTACGTGAAACGTAGATATAAAATTAATTGAATTGAAGGTGGTCAAATGAATGTGTCTAGAAAAATGGAGATTTACCACTTAATGTTTGATTGACATGTAAGTGGTCCTCCCATTGTGAGTGCTCCAAGTTCTTGTTCTCAGCTAGAACTCTAGCTCATGTTAGAGCATCTCCAATGGTATTGGCTAAAATGGTTGGCTAAAATTATATAAAATAATGATTATGTAAAATTTGTTGAATCTGTAAGGAATTATACTTCAATGGAGTTGGCAATAATGATTGGCTATATTTTAAAAATAGTATGTTATAAATATTTCAGTTGTTAAATCTAGAATATATTTTTTCAAATATGGTAATAGATGATGTGGAGTTTTCTTACAGGTCTCTAGCGATTCGACAAATATAGCCAATATGTAAGGATTATCTATAATTTTAGATAACAGGAATGTACCATTGGAGATGTAATTATTTTACATATTCTTTAAAATATTTAATTATGGTATGTAATACACACTTTTAACTAAGGGTTTTCAACGATTGGAGATGCTTTTAATCAATTCCTAATACCGTCGCTGTTTAGTATGTTATCAAATACTATATTACTATATATATTTCTGAGCATAACAAAAGCGCTTACCTGATTTTAAAATCTCATCCATAGAGGTATTTAGCAACAAATTAACAAGGGGTAACGAATGCACAAGAGTCCGATGGTGCCAATTATATGCATCTTCGAAATCCAAAAAATTTAAATTACTTCGATTGGAAGTCGCAGGCTTGTATAATTATGAGAAACTAGTTCGAAACAAGAACGAGTACTTAAATAAGTCGTTTGTGTTAGGCTCAAACTCGATTATCAGTATATGTATGTGAGTCCCACTCTAGAGAAACCCTGGTTTCGACTTTTTTGCTCCTTCTCTTGTATGCAACATCATTAATCATTGCTCAAGAAGTTGGTGGGAACTGAAATCAATTGTAGTTATATTTATAAATTGGTAACTACTGTATGTAAAAAATTTAGGGGGTTGTTGATTTTGATGTAGAGGACGAAGCAGAGTTTGAATAAAAGGCACGAAGGGACCCAAATTTTGGGGAGCCCTGAAGAAAAAATTGGAGGCATGCAAAGTTACAGGTGATCACAATCAGTCTCCAATCGATATTTCCAATGAAATCGCACAACCTGCTGCAAATTCCGGAGACTTGATCAAAGATTACAAGCCTGCTGATGCGGAGGTGACGAATAGAGGCCATGATATAGCTGTACGTTTATGCATGTATAATTGTCATAGTTTTGCTTGCTACAATGCTTAAGTATAACTGGTAACTTGTGAGGAAAAAATGCACTTACATTGGACAGCAAATCCTGGGTCAATAAATATAGATGAAACTGATTATGTTCTAAAACAATGTCATTGGCACTCATCTTCTGAGCACTCCTTTAATGGCCAAAGGTTGTGTCAGTTTTTTTCTTTTTTTTTTCTTTCAGTTGTTCACTGTTTTAGCAACACCACATTAAGTTTATGATCTATCATATGTAAAAGGATTCGATATAATTCAGATATGAGATAAGGACAAGAATGACAAGGTAGCTGTTGTTGGAAAGTTGTATAAGATCGGCAATCCAGATGCCCTCCTGTCTAAGGTCACTCTTTACCTTCTCTATAGGCAATTTTAATTTTTCAGTCTCTTCCGATTGTAATTTTCTTTTAATCTTTTTAAGCATGGTGTGAATAGAAGTAATAAAAGCAAAATTGAAAACAAAAAGTAGATGCTGCTTGTTTTTCATTTTTCTTTTTGCCTTACAATATGACTCAGTTGAAGAAGGAAATAATGTCAATAGTTAATCAAGAGGTATTGAATTACTAACCTAACTAAATACATTGTGATGGCCTCAAACTAAACCAGTTAGAAGTAATTTCGTTTCATTTTAATTCTTAAACTACTTTAACAAACTCCCTGCAGCTTGGGACAGTTTCAAATGATCAAGTGAAGCTACTACGCGATGCAGTTCATGATGTAAGTCATTGATTGATTTATAGATTGAACTCAATCACCATACTTGCATGAAGCTATATGTCCGAATGCTATTCTATTTATGCACTGATTATGTTAGTTATGAGTAAGGAGCATTAGATGCATGTCCGGCCTATTATTCATAAGCAAATTAGTATTTACGCAATAGTGAACTAGTCCTTGGTGTTCATGCATTAAAACTAATGTACCTACAGTTTGTAGAGGAGAATGCCAGGCCACTGCAACCACTTAACGGTCACAAGATACAGCTCTACCGCGAGGCCATTCCTGGGGTGTGGTTAGGGAGGAGGATGTAAAAAAACATACTCAAACAGAGAAAACATGAAGAAAATGAGAAAAGTTTTATATTTCCATAATGAGAAAACTGAATACAACTTGAATCTTATAGTACAAAATTAGCACATGACCTGCTCGTGACAATGGTAACTAACTTCTATAATAGCTGGCAACTATGACATTATTGTGTAAATCATTAGAAATATTCTCTACATCCCCCCTCAAGTTAGGAGTTGGAAATAAGTTGCAAACTTCTAACTTAGACAGTAAGAAGAACAGGTGAGCAGAAGCAAGTGATTTGGTGAATAAATCCGCTGGTTGTTGTAGAGTAGGGAGATAAGCAGTGTTTATGATATTCTTGAGGAGCTTTTCATGAACGAGATGACAGTCGATCTCTATGTGTTTCGTTCGTTCATGAAACACAGGGTTGGAAGCTATGTGTAAGGCTGATTGATTGTCACAGAAGAGTGTGACAGGGGTAAGAGAATGGACATGGAGGTCTGCTAGTAAGGATAGTAGCCAGGTAATTTCACATGTAGTATTTGCCATTGCACGATATTCCGCCTCTGAAGATGATCGTGAAATGGTGGGTTGCTTCTTGGAACGCCATGAGATAATAGAAGAGCCAAGAGTGATGCAGTACCCTGTAACAGAATGTCTAGTAAGTTGACAAGTTGCCCAGTCCGCATCGCTGAACGCTTTGAGTTTGAGAGGTCTAGTGGCAGAAAACAGGATGCCTTGTTGTAGAGTAGGGAGATAAGCAGTGTTTATGATATTCTTGAAGAGCTTTTCACGAACGAGATGACAGTCGATCTCTATGTGTTTCGTTCGTTCATGAAACACAGGGTTGGAAGCTATGTGTAAGGCTGATTGATTGTCACAGAAGAGTGTGACAGGGGTAAGAGAATGGACATGGAGGTCTGCTAGTAAGGATAGTAGCCAGGTAATTTCACATATAGTATCTGCCATTGCACGATATTCCGCCTCTGAAGATGATCGTGAAATGGTGGGTTGCTTCTTGGAAAGCCATGAGATAATAGAAGAGCCAAGAGTGATGCAGTACCCTGTAACAGAATGTCTAGTAAGTTGACAAGTTGCCCAGTCCGCATCGCTGAAAGCTTTGAGTTTGAGAGGTCTAGTGGCAGAAAACAGGATGCCTTGTCCAATGGTACCTTTTAGATATCGTAGGAGTCGAATTACAGCTTGATAATGACAGAGCTTGGGATGTGCCATAAATTGAGCCAAAGTGTTGACTGTGTAGGCAATATCTGGGTGAGATATTGTAAGATAAATAAGACGTCCAATAAGACGACGATACAATGACACATCCTCAAAATCTAATTCCATAGAATGATCAGCCAATAATCCATGATTTTGTTCCAGAGGTGTAATAGAAGGCTTGCATTTCAATAGACCAAAATCCCTTATTAAGTCTTCAGTATATTTTCGTTGGTGTAGATAAATTCCTGTAGGTGATCGAGCAAGTTCTAAACCAAGGAAATATTTCAAATGCCCCAAATCTTTGATCTGAAATTGAGATGCCAGAAACTGCTTGATTGAAGCTAAAATCCACTGTCATTACCAGCCAACACCATGTCATCCAAACCAAGAGGACTGAAATAGAACCCTTATGGGTGTAAACAAACATACTGTGATCTGAAGCAGATTGTTTAAATCCAAACGCAAGTAAGGCTGAGCAGAGTTTAATAAACCAACAACATGATGCTTGCTTAAGGCCATATAAAGAACGAATGAGTTTGCAGACTAAACGTTGTCCTGGATATTTATTAATGATAGAAGTATGAGGAGTGTAACATGGTGGAAGGTTCATGTAAACATCCTCCTTCAAATCACCATTGAGAAATGCTGTAGTGACATCCAGCTGAGTGAGGGACCAATTCTGAACTGCTGCAATAGCAAGGACCGTATGGAGAGTGGTCATTTTAACAACGGGAGCAAAAGTCTCGAAATAATCAAGTCCTTCAGTTTGAGTGTAGCCCTTAGCTACAAGTCGTGCCTTGTATCGTTCGATAGTGCCATCTGCCAAGTATTTAACTTTGTAGATCCAACGACTATCAACTGTTTTTATATTAGTAGGCAATGGTGTAACAATCCAGGAAAACCCATATAATCCTGAAACTTTGTAGGCATTGTCCTTTGTCGTGTAGGTCTGATAGAAGGGCCTTTGTTGTTAACAATTGTAGGCAAAGCAGTTGTCTGAGAAGAAGCATTTGTATCATTGACTATTGTCGGTTGAACCATTTCAGGAATCATGGACTGTTGCTCAGGCACAGTTTGTTGCAAAACTTCAGACATGACAGGTGGATTAAAAGGATCGTCCAAAGGATCGTCCACACTTGGATTGTCTGGAAACATTGTGTCAGCAGCAGGTGAAGATGTTCCAATGTCTTTGAATGGAGACTCATTCTCATAGAACTTTACATGTCGAGTAATAACCACCTGTCTAGTAGCCAAATCAAGAACTTTTTATCCCTTATGATCACACGGATAACCCAAGAACACACCTTTAAAGGCACGTGAACAAAACTTGTCTTGTGGTTTTGGAAGTACAGTTGCAAAGCAGAGAGAGCCAAAGACTCGTAAATGATCATAAAGAGGAGGTGTAAGAAAAAGTATTTCACAAGGAGTTTTACCTTCAAGAACTGAAGATGGGGTTCGATTAAGTAAATATGTGGCTGTTAAAATACAGTCACCCCAAAACTGTAAAGGTAAACAAGCATGAGTTCTTAATGAACGAGCAATGTTTAGCAATTGTCTGTGTTTACGTTCGACAATTCCGTTTTGTTGAGATGTGTAAACACAGCTCTTTTGATGTAAGATCCCTAATGAGGATAAAAATGAATTGAGATTTTGGTTAATAAATTCTGACCCGTGATCAGTACGAATGGTTTTAATGGAAACACCAAAATGAGTCTTAACATATGTAACAAACTCTTGAATAACATTATAGACTTGTGTTTTACTAGACAAGAGAAATGTCCCAAGTATATCTTGATTTATCTTCTACTAAAGTGAGAAAATAAGAACAGTATCCATGGGTCTTATGATGATAAGGTCCCCACATGTCAGCATGAATCAAATCGAACAATAAAGAGCTAACAGAGGTGCTGTATTTAAAACAAAGTTTTGTTTGTTTTGATAATTGACAACTGTCACATACAGGTAAAGAAGAATCCTGTTTAGCAAAAGAGAGAATTCTAAGAATAGGTAAGGGAACATGGCCCATTCTAGCATGCCAAGTGGCTACATTAGGAATTTTTGATGTGCTATTACAATGATGAACTAAAGCAGAAGAGACACTTTGTTGCTGGAACATGTATAAGCCATCCTTACAGCTACAAATCCCTAGGCCCTGTCTCCTGTGAGTAGGATCCTGAAGATAACATTCAGAAGAAGTAAAAATCATGTGATATGGAGTATTAAGAAGTAACTTGTTGACAGATAACAAGTTGTAGGAAAAACTGGGGACACATAACATAGAATGAAGAGTGATCATAGGAGATAAACATACAGAGCCAATATGGGTGACTTCTGCTGTTTGACCATTAGGTAAAGCTAAAGTAGCACAACCAGGGGCGGAACCAGGGGGCTAGCCCCGGCGCCAGCCCGGGTCGGGAAAAAAAAAACAAGTAAAATTTTTTTTTTAGCCCGGGGTCAAATTTAAAAATGGCTATATATAATTTTTTAGCCTTGGTTGAAATATTAAATAGAGGTATTAGTTTGGTTTTTAATTGTGTGTATATCCATTTGTTGTATGATTTAGTGAAAAATATCCGATTTTTGTATGATTTAGTGAAAAATATCCAATTTTTGCATGATTTAGTGGAAAAAAAATCCGCGCATCGCGCGGCTTACCCTGAAATTTCCCCCCACCCCGGAATATAGAGCTAGATTAGCCCGGGGTCCAAAAACATCCTGGTTCCGCCACTGAGCACAACAAGACTTAACATTAGTGAGCAAGTGAAAGTGAGGGATTATATGATCAGAAGCACCTGAATCAATAATCCATTGTTCAGGTGCTATCAATTTTACAGTGTTTGTCATGGATTGGAATATACCTGCAAAATGAACTGAATTGGCTGATCCAACAGAATTTGCAGAACCAAGATATGGCCAATCAGTAGTAGTAGCATTGGCAGTCTGTGAATGTGAGTCACTTTGAGCAGACTTCATAGTGCTTTGAATCATCTGCAGTAACTGATTGTATTGGCCTTCATTCATCCCAAACCTATCAGGTGATTCAGCATTGGAATTGGATTTGACATCTGACGTATCTGGAGCATTACAAACAGACACTTGAGCAGCAGATGCATTTCTTGGTTGCATAAACCGTGGCTTTGGCTTAGGTTTTCCAAATAACCTGTGCCAAGCAGGATATCCATGGAGACAATAACATTTATCCTTTGTATGACCTACAACCTGACAATATTCACATTGGACTGAAGACTCCAACTGATTCTTCTTGAAACCAGAGTTTTGCCTGTTATTCTGAGCAACTCGAGATCCATTAGAATTAGACCTCACAGACATGGCTGCAGTGCTAGAGCTCAGATGAGAAACAAAAGAAGATACATATCTCTGGTTTTCTTCTTGCAACAGCATAGAGTAACACTGGCTTAGTGTAGGACATGGCTTCATAAGCAAGATTTGGCCACGCATAGTTGTGAAAGTATAACTAAGTCCCATCAAGAACTGATTCAACAATTGTTCTTGTTCATAGTTATGCAGCTTAGTGTTGACATCATAAGTACACTTATTGCAAGCACAAACAGGACGAGTAGATACACAATCCAATTCATCTGTTAACGTCTTAAATTTTGTGAAATAAGAAGTAATAGACATAGATCCTTGAGATAGTGCACTGATTTCTTTTCTCAGATTGAAAACTTTAGGCATATTACTTTCAGCATACCGAATAGCAAGATCATTCCAAATGTCATAAGCAGTATTCATGTAAACAATACTATTACGTATATCAGAAGAAACAGAGTTTAATATCCAGGAGATAACCATGTAATTACATCTATTTCAATGAATAAGAAGAGCAGATCTAGTAGGTTTAACATAACTTCCATCAATAAAGCCTAATTTCAACTTTGCATAAAGTGCTAACTCCATAGATCTACTCCATTGATTGTAATTGTTTTCAGTAAGAACAACATTAGTTAAAGTCATACTAGGACTATCAGATGGATGAAGATAATATGGATGCATCGAATCCATCGTAGAAGACACAGAGTCACCGGAGGTGATAGTACCAGTAGTTGCCGCAGCATAAGAAGCCTGAGTCGCCATTGATGAAAGTGTAGAAAACTCGTAGATGAAATAAAACGAAAAACAAAGTTTGTAATGGAAAGAAGAGAAACGATTAATTGTTAATCAGAGAGACCGCCATGGATCGAGCTTTAAGCTCTGATACCATGTAAAACAACATACTCAAACAGAGAAAACATGAATAAAAGGAGAAAAGTTTTATATTTCCATAATGAGAAAACTGAATACAACTTGAATCTTATAGTACAAAACTAGCACATGACCTGCTCGTGACAATGGTAACTAACTTCTATAACAGCTGGCAACTATGACATCATTGTGTAAATCATTAGAAATATTCTCTACTGAGGACAGCTTGGGGCCCAAGTTCTGGTGGACCCAATTTTTAATAAATAATGCCATATACATTTTTTTTTTGACAGATACATATTTTCTTAATTAAACATATTTTGAACAAATATTTTATTGTCGAGAATTGTTAGCACCGAAGATGACGACCTTATCCCAAATGTTTTAGACGTTCTCCCAAATGTTGCAAAAATGATTTTTTGGTAAACGTATGTTGGTAAATATTAAAATAAATATGTTTGTATATCACTTTTAAGGATTTTACATCTATAAATAGTTGAAAAAAATTGTTTTTTATAATCACCGTTAATCAAATATTACTTATTTCGTTATAATATTTATATTAGAAGCTGTTAGTTAGACATATTTTCTTAATTAGACATATTTTTAGAAGTTCTCCCAAATGTTGCCAAAATGATTTTTTGGTATGTTGGTAAATATTAATATAAATATGTTTGTATATCACTTTTAAGGATATTACATCTATAAATAGTTGAAAAAATTGTTTTTTTATAATCATCGTTAGTCAATTATTACTTCGTTATAATCTATCTATCTATACTATTATATTAAAGCCGAAATATTGACAATTTTAATTTTCAGTTTGGTTATCCTAATTATTAAAATACATAATTAAATTACAAAAACAACTCAAAATTAAAGCTAATCACTAATGTTAGCGTAATTATATTCCGATTAAAATTCCTTCATCCACATTGAGCTTGGACTCTTTTTTCTGCTCCAACAACTCAATTACCCATTTTTTTCTAAAGATTTTACTTCTAATTAAAACATTTTACCATTTAATTTAAAACTAATATTGCAATAATTAATATATATCTAAAATATCACACCATATCTTTCCGTAATTATTGATATGTCAAATTATACCTAACCGCAAGCGCACGGTATCTATTGTAGTAGATATTAGCAAATACGGGTCGAATCCTCAAGGAGACAGTTTCAGTTTCAATTCAATTGCTATCAATTGTTTCTAGTCACAACGATTATTTGAGAATTTTATTAACTACTAAAACAAATTTAACAAAGTTTTAAATCAATTAATTAAGGGATCTAGGGCAATTCAGGTTCACCATGTTTACACCAAACAAATCACAAAAGTATAGCTTTTCAATGGGATTAAGTAATTAAAGCAATGGTTAATCTTTCTCAAGCATTAACGGTTAATCTTTCTCAAGCATTAACACTCTCAGAATATCTAATGATGTTCTCACACTCACCTTCAATTCTGCTAATTGTATGTAAGCCTCTAGTAGTAAAATCTCTCGATCTATTACTCCTATTGCAATCAATTAATCCATGATATTGCGCAATTACACAAATTAAGAATTATAACATATCAATCAGAATTACTCTTTACCCATCAATCTACTAATAAAATTAAGCCCAAATCATGGTGCAAACATGGCTCCCCTTAATACCCTAGAATTAAACTACTCACTCATTCTAGGATAAAAACTAATAATAATAATAATGAAGAAAGCCATATAAAACATATACTAATAAACAAGATGAGATAAAGAGTACCTTAAACTTTGTATAAACGAAGAACAATAAAGATCTAAATTAAACCAAGTGCTTACAAAAGAAGAGATGAAGAGAGAAAAAACCAAAACCCTAATTTATGTAAAAACGTCTGTATATGTCTATCTATCTCTCACGTTTTCTCTTCCTTTTATAATAAAACCCCTTAATAAAATCTGATATCTATCTCCTAATAAAAGTATTTTTAATATCCTAATCAATTTACAAAAAGATATCCATAATTGAATAGGATTTTCTTGTAAAATTCGTCACTTCTTTTTCTCCTCTGTTTCTGGGCTCTTCCAGTTGGATTTTTCTTACTGGACCACCTCTAAATTAAAGATAATTCCACAAGCTTCGCGTGGACAGTAAGATCGTCAAATTCTGACTTCTGGAACTCAAGATATGGCCCAAACAGTGCAGCACAACCCGTGTAGCCCAATAATACGAATTTTCTCCTATTTTATCTCCAAAATAGATCTTTTTGCTCCAAATCCTTCCAAGTTATGAATTCTTTATTTCCTACAATAAAACAATAAAATCTATTAAATAAAAATCCAAATCAATGCAAAACACAATAAATATGAGAATAAAATCATCTAAAATATATATAAAAATATACTCTATCAAACATCCCCACACTTAGCATTTGCACGTCCTCGGGCAAATAAGTGAAATAAAAACTAAGTCCTAACAAACATCACTTTCGTAGATGACACGATTGCATTGAGCATATGCAACAAGCCGTTAAACCCCTAGGCAGCCCTAGTAGGACGAGTGTTGTCTCGTGAGGGTTTATAGTGAATGTACCCACAAAATTCATCCAACCATGCAAAAGATCAATGCTAACACAACACCACACACACAAGTCCTCTCATGCCACATCAACTTAAGAATCAAAGTAAACATACGATGTCTTGGTGTCGAAAGTGCAAGTATTCACGTAGTCTACTCAACCAACATGCAGAAGGTCATAAAAATTCATGTCAAGTGTAAAAATCGTTGGTAATCATGCTAAGCCCACAAAAAATACATCTTTAAGTCTAAACCCGGGATCTCCTATGCCAAAACAAGTAATAACTCACCTTTCACTCAAAAACGAATATTCACTCAAGAACAAGGTTAAGTGTATCACTCAATTCCAACAAAATCATAAACACAACTTGACACTCGCAATCAATCTCACTCTCAACACAACATACATCACTGATGACAATCAAAAGGTCTTTATTCGGGTTGTAGCGTGGGTTAGGGACAAGGTATGTCAAGTAAAGCTAAAACAGGTTACGTCAAAAGCTAGTACCCAACAATAATCATTATTCAATTCCCTTTCTATTAAAATAAATACTTCCCCACACTTGGATTTTTCAATAACCCTTACATAATAACTTGACTAGTCGAATGAAGAAGGATCATACAAACATAAGAATGCTCTCAAATTTATTATTTTTTTTTCCTTTTTTTTTTTCTATTTTCTGTTTTTTTTTCTTTCTATTTTCTGTTTTTTTTTCTATTTTTTTTCTATTTTTTTTTTCTTGAGAGCTAAAGAATAAACACAATGATCCATAGATATTTTTATGAATTTCGACTAGCAAGCATCAACCCAAAATTAATATTCCCCAAAAGTATGATCATCAATGACCCCCCTTTTATGAACACCTTATTACTCCCTTAAGCACGATACTAGCCTTTGACAATTTAGGTTCAAATTTAATGTAAGGCCAATAGAATAAAAAGGATAATGGCAAGTAATGTGGTGTGTCACCGAAAGAATAGGATTAGGCTCAACGGGTTAACTAATTGATCATGTATAAAAGGTGTGGAAATATGGGAAATACGAGGTTAAACCTAAGTGCCTTTATCATCTCATCATCAAGTAATGTCATGCATTTCAAGAAAGATCTCAAGTAAGTGCTAGCAATGTAAACAACATGTGGACACTCAAGCAAACGAAAAATCATGCAAAAGATATGCATATAGGCTCAAAACTCACTTGGTGTGACAAAACATAATCAATCCCAAGTAACAAGACTCTCTAACGCACCTACTTGTACTCAAAGCATGAAAACCAAGTCATCTTGCACATATTCATGTCATTCTAATCACTTACAACATCCAATTAAGTCTACCAGCTTCAACTTGCTAGTGTAAGTGTGTGCACAAGAACAAAGCACGTCACTTCTCATACAAAAGCGTCAATAAACACAAGAATTCTACGCATGCATGGGTGTATCAAGCAAAATAAAACAACTAATCAAATTGCATGGCTAGAATTATTTTTGGTATTTTTAATTTTTTAATTTTTTTGGATTTTTTTTTTTTAAACAAGTAATACACTACGTTGAGAACACCTCCCCACACTTAAGCGGTTCATTGTCCCCAATGAACTAATGAGCAAGATACAAAACTACAACTAAAAACAAAATAAAACTATACTAAAAAGAAAAGAAAGAAAACTCCCCTTGAATCAAGGTGTCCTACTCAGCCTCGCTGTCGTCACCCTCGTCATCCTCATCAGATGAATCAGGCCGGAGACGAAAATTTTAGAACACTAGCACCACCTCTCCCACGCTTAGGAGCCATAAGAATCAATACCCAACTCACAAGAAGCTCCACCAATAATTACCAAGCAATATCACACCACAAATAGCCCAAATTCCAAGAATAATACAAAATCCCAATTTACAAGAACACAAATTCGTAATAAAAATAAAATTAGAGAAAAGAATTACCCAATACGAATCGAAGAGGTGAACTTGCAATTAATTCCTCTTTACAATTGAATTTTTAGAGATTTAAAGAAATAGAAGAGGAATTGGATTTGTATGGATAGGTGGGTATATATATTTGGGGGAAAAAATAATAATAAAAATAAAAAAATAAAAATAAAAATAAGAATAAATAAAATAAATAAAATAAAATATGAAATAGGATATGGATTGGGAATAATTTGGAATTAATATGGGGCTAGAATTAGGATTTTAGGTGGAGAAAATAATTAGAAAAGGGGTTGGAATTGATTTAGGAGATGAATAATATTTAATATATCCTATATATATAACACATAACACTCACGTTTAAGACAAAAAAACATGGCCAAAAAACTTACCTGGCTGGCGCCTGACGCATGCCTTGAGCGCATGACGCGCGAGTGGTTTCTGCTCAACTGGGCGCAGGTGCGCGTGCTGGCGCATGACGCGCTGGCGAGTACTGTTCCGACAATTTTTTTTTTTTTTTTTTTGAGATAAAGAAGTAAAAATAATATACAACAAGACTTGGGTTGCCTCCCAATTAGCGCTCGTTTAATGTCATTAGCTTGACGTTACTTCCTCAACTCAAGGCGGTTTCAAAAGAATAACTGAACCATCCTCAACAGAAAGACCATTCCTACGAACGTTGACATCTTGATTGTTTGCTTTCCACAAAGCTCTTCCATCAGACTTTAACTTGATTTTACTACCCAACGGCCAAATCTTCTTCTTTTTCTTCTTCACCCCCCTAGAGTGCTTCTTCGACTCAACCGGCTGAACAAAACTTTCTTCTTCCTTATCATTGGTTTTCCACCTTCGCAACACGTTATCATGCCCCTCTTCAAAAATCACTAGCTCATTATTGAAAAGGACATACCTCAAATGTGGTGGAAGTTTCCCAAGCTTAATACTCGAAAGATCTCGAACTGAAGAACTGTCAATGGAATCAATGTTGTGATCATTCAACTCAAGAATCAATGAATCGACTTCAGCATGTCCTTCTCCTTCTGTAGCTTCAAGCATGAGCACTGCTTCCAATGTATCATTCAATAGAATCTGAGGAGTATAATCTTGGACAATTTCATCTACAACATCAATACTGCAACAAGTATTCTCAAGCAAAGGGGATTTAAGAGCAGAGGTTAGAGTAAAAGCAATTTTATCATCACCAACACTCAATGTGAGAGTCCCACTTTTAACATCAATAATAGCACCTGCAGTACAGAGAAATGGTCTACCTAAAATAATAGGTATCTGACTGTCCTCTTCCATATCTAGAACTACAAAGTCTACAGGAATATAGAATTTTCCAACCCTAACAGGCACATCCTCTAAAATTCCAAGGGGATATTTTATCGAACGGTCTGCCATTTATAAAGTCATCTGTGTACATTTTAATTCTCCCATATTTAGTTTTTGAAAAACCGAGAGAGGCATGACTGAGACGCTAGCGCCTAAATCACATAAAGCTTTATCAATGAACAATGCACCTAAATGACATGGGATCGAAAAACTACCAGGATCTTTAAGCTTAGGTGGAGACTTATTCTATAAAACAGCACTACACTCTTCAGTAAAAGCTACTGTCTCTACCTCACCAAAAGACCTTTTCTTAGTGAGAATATCCTTAAGAAACTTTGCATATGATGGAACTTGAGAAATTAAATCAGTGAAAGGAACTGTTACCTCAAGATTCTTGACAAGTGTCATGAACTTACCAAACTGCTGGTCCACCTTAGTTCTGTTCATCCTACTAGGGAATGGGAGCTTTGGCACAAATGGTGGAGGAGTAACTGCAGTCTTCTCTTTGTCATTTTTCTTGCTTTCCTCAGTTCCATCTTCGTTTGTATCTTCCACAACTTTCTCTACCATGTCTTTCTTAGAATCCTCTTTTTCTTTCTCAGTAGGAACATCGTCAGTAGGCATTGGAGGAGCATCATATGTACGACCACTCCTAAGAGCAATGGCATTCACATTTTCCTTTGGCTGAGTGGATTGTGCTGGTAGAGAGCCTTGTAGATGAAGAACTAGCCATTTGAGCAATCTGAGTTTCCAGCATCTTATTATGAATCTCCATCTGGTTCATCTTTGTTTGCATTTGTAACAATATCTTCATCATATCACCTTGATTATCAGCCTGTGCAGCTTGATTGGCTTGAGGAGCATAATTCTGAGGAGGCCTTTGGAATCCAGGGGGATTCATAGGTCCTTGCGGGGGCCTATACTGCTACTGTAGAGGAGGCTGGTACGACTGTTGATATTGCTGCTGATTAGGAACATTTGAATTCTGAGCATTATTGTTCCTATACGAGAAATTCGGATGATCTTTCCAACCAGGATTGTAAGTGTTGGAGTATGGATTGTACTGCTGCCTCTGTTGGAAAACATTTGCTTGCTCCATCTGAAAATGTTGTGAATTTTGAGCATTGTATTGGCAATCATTACCATAGTGGCCTTGGATGCCACAGACTTCACAAACAGGATTATTCATAGGAGCCATGGATGACAATGCATTGATACTCATAGGTTGAGTAGAGGGCTGAGATGTCTTCAATGAGTGGATCTCCTGAGTTAATGCAGCTAGTTGAGATGATAATAGAGAATAAGCATCCACTTCAAGTTTACCCCCTTTCTTGGTTGCTCTCGGATTACTGAAGTGATTGGCAGCCAAATTTGAAAGAAAAGCATGTGCATCATCAACTCCTTTATCCAGAAATACACCACCTGCAGCGTTATCAACCATACCTTTTGTCTCAGGATCAAGACCATTATAGAAGCGTTTAAGAAGAAACCACTTCTCAAGACCATGGTGAGGGCATGCACGTTGATAATCCTTGAATCTGTCCCAAGCATCCCGTAGAGATTCACCATAATCTTGCTTAAAACCCATCATCTTGTCGATCAAATCGTCGGTTCTGTTAGGAGGGAAGAACTCAGTTAAGAAGGCTTGAGCAATTTCATCCCACTTGGTCAATTCAATATCGTTCAACCACTTTTGAGCTTTATCACGAAGAGAGAAACCGAACAACATGACTTTCAACTGGTCTGGAGTGACTCCCTGATGTTTAATTGTAGAACAGAGCTGTTGAAACCGTTGCAGATGAAGTGTAGGGTCTTCAGAGGCAAGCCCAGCAAATTGATTCTGTTGGATCATAGTGAGCAAAGCAGGCTTGATCTCGAAATTTGCTGCTTGAATTGCTGGCATAGCAAGGCCAGTAGGTACCCCACTCGGAGAGGGCTGTGAGTAATTCTTCAAAGATTTGGGAGGAAGGTCCGCCATCTCAATCTTTAGTTCAGATATCCTTTGCTGCTTCTCTTTCCTTTGTTGACTAAGAGGAGTTGTATCCTTTTTCGCTTGATCTACTTTCGTTTGAGACCTGGTCTTGGGCATCAACAACTAAACAAGGAAAAGCAGTAAGATCGGTCTCAGTTGGAACAAAAGTTCCAAAGAGACAAGAGAAACAATATAAAACAATCAAACTAAAATTATAGAAACTAGGCGTCTCCCCGGCAGCGGCGCCAAAAACTTGATATGTCAAATTATACCTAACCGCAAGCGCACGGTATCTATTGTAGTAGATATTAGCAAATACGGGTCGAATCCTCAAGGAGACAGTTTCAGTTTCAATTCAATTGCTATCAATTGTTTCTAGTCACAACGATTATTTGAGAATTTTATTAACTACTAAAACAAATTTAACAAAGTTTTAAATCAATTAATTAAGGGATCTAGGGCAATTCAGGTTCACCATGTTTACACCAAACAAATCACAAAAGTATAGCTTTTCAATGGGATTAAGTAATTAAAGCAATGGTTAATCTTTCTCAAGCATTAACGGTTAATCTTTCTCAAGCATTAACACTCTCAGAATATCTAATGATGTTCTCACACTCACCTTCAATTCTGCTAATTGTATGTAAGCCTCTAGTAGTAAAATCTCTCGATCTATTACTCCTATTGCAATCAATTAATCCATGATATTGCGCAATTACACAAATTAAGAATTATAACATATCAATCAGAATTACTCTTTACCCATCAATCTACTAATCAAATTAAGCCCAAATCATGGTGCAAACATGGCTCCCCTTAATACCCTAGAATTAAACTACTCACTCATTCTAGGATAAAAACTAATAATAATAATAATGAAGAAAGCCATATAAAAACATATACTAATAAACAAGATGAGATAAAGAGTACCTTAAACTTTGTATAAACGAAGAACAATAAAGATCCAAATTAAACCAAGTGCTTACAAAAGAAGAGATGAAGAGAGAAAAAACCAAAACCCTAATTTATGTAAAAACGTCTGTATATGTCTATCTATCTCTCACGTTTTCTCTTCCTTTTATAATAAAACCCCTTAATAAAATCTGATATCTATCTCCTAATAAAAGTATTTTTAATATCCTAAT
The DNA here is from genome assembly GCA_037693485.1 of Kitagawia praeruptora. Classification (NCBI taxonomy): domain Eukaryota; kingdom Viridiplantae; phylum Streptophyta; class Magnoliopsida; order Apiales; family Apiaceae; genus Kitagawia; species Kitagawia praeruptora. The sequence goes on along the minus strand of CM075348.1, from coordinate 47,793,374 downwards.
CAATTTACAAAAAGATATCCATAATTGAATAGGATTTTCTTGTAAAATTCGTCACTTCTTTTTCTCCTCTGTTTCTGGGCTCTTCCAGTTGGATTTTGCTTACTGGACCACCTCTAAATTAAAGATAATTCCACAAGCTTCGCGTGGACAGTAAGATCGTCAAATTCTGACTTCTGGAACTCAAGATATGGCCCAAACAGTGCAGCACAGCCCGTGTAGCCCAATAATACGAATTTTCTCCTATTTTATCTCCAAAATAGATCTTTTTGCTCCAAATCCTTCCAAGTTATGAATTCTTTATTTCCTACAATAAAACAATAAAATCTATTAAATAAAAATCCAAATCAATGCAAAACACAATAAATATGAGAATAAAATCATCTAAAATATATATAAAAATATACTCTATCAATTATTTTTAGTAATAATTTTTGTAAATAAAACACGTTACTTTTTAATTTAAAATTAATCTTGCGATCACTAATATGCACCCAAAAATATCTCACCATATATTCAAATCATTATCTTTATTAATAAATAAGAATCGTTATATCTAATAATAAGATATATTATACGATTAAATTAATTTACTAAAAATTCAAAGTTCGAACCCGTCAACGACATTTTTGATTTAGAATTTTACAAAATAAATTTTAAACCATGCATACCATTATAAAAATTTATATTAAATTAAAATTAAAAAATTATTAAAAATAAGAATTATATAAAAATATAATTATAATATTAAATAAATTTTACACGGGTTATAAGTATTTATATTAGAAGGTGTTAGTTATATAATTTTTTTTTATCGACCCTAGACCTTCAAAACGTAGGAACGGGTTTGCGAGTGAGATTCATGCATACCTCTATTTTAAAAATCGGTGATTAATACTGTACTTGTTATTAGCTACAGCCTACAGCAAATAAAACGTAAAGTGACAACAAGCAACAGAACTTGTTACTCCGTAATAAACAACAGCAACAACCATGCACAATTAATCACCGATTAATTTTTGTTCCATGTGTTACCGAACTGATTAATAATTCGATTATCCAATTAATCATTTCGATTAATTCTCAAATACCCGATTAATCCCCGCTTTTTACAACAGTGATGCATACTGCTGACATCTAGGTGTAAACTTAATATCTAACCACTTGAGAATTCATAGCATGAATACTGTACTTGTTATTGGCTGCAGCCTACAGCATATAAAACGTAAGAGTTTGTCTAGTGTGTGTCCAAGGGCACATGCTAAGAATCCGTACTTGATGAGTTGTCAAATTTTTATTGGTGGATATTTATGTGAATGCAGGGGGGTCATCATTATTAATGAAATCTTCACCAATCAAAATTTAACAACTAAGCTAGCACGGATTCTTAGCATATGCCCTTGACACACACTAGAAAATTCGAAAACGTAAAGTGACAACAAGCAACAGAACTTGTTACTCCGTAATAAACAACAGCAACAACCATGCACAATTACTAGCATTTACTGAACCCGAACTAGATCTTTCAACTAACCATTCACCCATTGCATTCCATAGTCTGGTACATGCTGTTGTTCATCCCAAGTTCAACAATTAAGCATGCATGTACGGAATACAAGAATTTCCACTTTTTTAAAGATTACAATGAGTAACAGGACTAAACGCTAAACCCAACTAGTCAAGGAAAAGCAAATATATTCAGACAAATCTTAAATATTTAAGGATGTAACGACTAACGAGTCAATTAAGAACCATCGAATCAAATAAATAAATAGTACAGATATCTTAAAATCTAGTCTAAAGTTTTGAAAAGTAAAACAACACGTTGAAAGAACCATGCAAAATTGCAAATTATTGCAACCTACTAGGCTACCCCACACATACGATTTGAGCCCCTTTCTTCTGTTTTACCGTATCAATGTATTTGATTTATCTCGGACCATAGACGTGCATGTTTGCAAACACAATTTTCCTTCCATTCCTTTTTCCACCAACAGTCGGAAAAGAGTTGAGAAGTGGTAGTTTAATTTAATGGTCCTCATCGACCCAAATTGTTATTTAAATTATTTTTTCAATTTTCCTCTACATCACTACATGTTATCTACTTCAGTACTATATAATAATATAGTAATACTATATTATATATAGGCAGTGTTAATTATTCACGTTACCAACTTTTTTCAGCCCTTTCTTTTGTTGTAATAATGAATGAATTTTAGACAATTAATTACCCGTGGAATTTTCTTTTCATAAAAAGCCAGCTTACCAAATAAAGTTGGGAAAATACTAAGAAATGGTCCTCGTATTAGGCATGCAGGTCTCCTTTGACATAAATGTATTGTTTATTTTTCAACCCTTATTTACTTCTTCATTTTCTGTGATCTTTCCCTTTTCACATAATATTCATTTAAATTTCTAACATTCCTGGTACTCCTAAATAAACGTTTTGTTTTCTTTAATGATCTAGAAGCTAATCGAGCCACCTATAAATATCTGATATCTGCAACAAAGCTTAACTCATAATCACAATATACAAAAATTATACACTTTTGAGGTGCTACACGTACAGATCGATGAAGTCCATTTTCATGATTGGGTGTGTTCTGCTTCTCATTTTGCATGCACCAACAACCAAGGCTCAAGCAACCGGTAAGTTATCAGACGTCACATGAAGAACCTTTATACTCTACATTTAACCATCGATTCTACTCCACTCGTACGTGCATTTTCATTTCATTTAGTAGTATTGTATCTATTCGAGTCCACTCATTTCAAGTGCACACACGGAGAATTTTTAGGGTATTTCACTAGACATATCATTCAATTGGCTTGGCATTCCATACCATCCTACATACATGATCCTTTGTCGTATGTTTTTCGTCGTAAATGCATCTTATTCGATGCATGATTAAACAAATTTTAATTCTGTGTGTGTGTTAAGCAGAAATCACCATCTATGGTAGTTTTCCTTTCATCCTGTACCTCCGGTCCTTTCCCCTTAGTTTTTCCATATGTATTCATCCCTACTACTACTGCATACGTTCCACTTTAATTCATACCAACACAAAATTAGTATAATTACAAGCTTAAACGTGTAAATAAATGTTTTGCACCTACATAACGTTTCGAAATTTCATTTGTCTCACAATTTATGCGCGCGTGTATATGACATTAAACTATGTATTGTACATATGTACAGAAGAGGTAGAATACGACTACGATGAGAACAGTAAGAGGGGGCCAAGCAAGTGGGGAAATCTAACATCAGAATGGGCATTATGCAATACTGGGAGAATGCAGTCTCCGGTTGATTTGACAAACGTCACGGTTGAAACTGTACCAGATTCGGAGCAAGTATACACTTTTTACCAGCCTTCTAACACATCTTTGCTTAATAGAGGGCATGACATATCAGTAAGCAGTACTTTACCTTCTTTAACCACTACATAATCAAATAAAAATTTATTTCATATAAGTTGTGCACTTAGGCTGCAAGATTCTAAGCATAAATATGACTTGCAGCTACAATGGACTGGTGATGCAGGATCCATTGAGATCAATGGAATCAACTACCAACTCCAACAAGTTCATTGGCATATACCTTCCGAGCACACCGTCAATGGCAAGCGGTAATTACCTAATTTCTCTCGTCTAATTGCATGCATATACATCACCAAATGATCATTTTATTCGAAAATTTATAATTTTTTAGTACATGTTTCGGATTATCATATGTAGATACAACTTGGAACGACATGCAGTTCATGTAAATGTTGACACCAACGAGACAGCTGTAATTGGTGTACTTTACGAAATAGGCCAAGAAGACCCTTTCTTATCCCAGGTACGTATAATTTTTCCTATTTTACCAAGAAGCAGAGTGCTTCTGTTTATTTACCTATTTTTTTCATGCATGAGAATCACTATAAAATTTGCATAATTGATCATTCTGTCTTAAAATGATCTTAATAACAGAATTCTCAATTGAATCTACGTCTATACATTTACGGAATCACGGTGATTTGTTTTGGTTTGCAGTTGATGGCAAACTTGACGTATATGGTGGAAACAAGTGAAAACAAAACATCCCCCGGGGTGATAGATCCCAGTGAAATCATATGCAACGATGATAGTTTTTACAGATATATGGGTTCCCTCACTACTCCCCCTTGTAACGAAAGCATCATCTGGACAGTCCAGAACAAGGTAAGTAATTAATTTCATAGTTGTTCGGAATTGTAAATAGGAATAATGGCCTCATTAATTTCATTTTGTGACATATCTCTAACTTTGAATTAACTGCTCCAGATAAGGACTGTTTCACAAGAACAAGTTGACCTGCTTCTAGAGGCTGTTCACGGGGTAAGTATATACTACTACTACACATCACTTTCCTAAAACTATTCAACATTTTGATTTTTAATTTCGTGTACGTAACTGGTTTTTTGTTTTAAGCAATTTGTAAATTAGTAATGGATGTACGTGTATGCACTCGATCTTATGCAGAAAGAAAATGCAAGACCATTGCAACCAATCAACGGACGCGATATCTACCTGTACGTTCCTTCCAAAGAGACGGACTGGAGTATTATTTTCTCTCCCAAAAGGGTCGACTGGAACATCATTTTCTCTCCTTTCCAGTATTTACAAAGAAAGTTCTTCGATCTATGAATGAAGTTGAAGATTTTTTTTCCTGGCATATATTAGGACATCTTATATGTGTGTTAAATAAGCAAAATTAATCTGGAATTTTAATGTATTTGTTAAATGTCGTGGTTTCGTAGTTTATTTTATCTTCATTAATATTGAGATCTTAGATAATTTGACAGAAATAAGATACACGTTCATTGTTTGTTTTTAAAATTCTAGCAATAACTTGTTGTTCCCATTCTTTTTTATAAATTCTAACTTAACTGTGATTCACAAGGGCTTGTGATATGGGCTAAAAATAAGTCCTAAAGACATAATTAATGTTGCATTAATTAGTCTCAACTTGGTCCAAAGATGAAGCCCATTAATGAGGCCCGAAACCCCAATTAAATATTAATTTCGTAATTAATATTAGGGGCTAATTAACAGCTTGCAAATAAGAGTCAAATAAGGATACAATATCTTTATGAGTAGCTCCCAAGTCACCAAATCAGACACGGAAACTAATTCATACAGGAAGGATCTAGAATCGGGCCTAGAGTGGGTAACTTGCCCACCAAGTTCCCAAACCCTACTCTAACTCCAAGGCCTCCCAAGTCTATATAAAGGGCATGACCCCTCATTCTCTCATAAGAACAGTTTTTGGGGGCACAACTCCATACGTTACCTACCACGTTTTAGGCTAAATCCTCGAATAAGGACATACAGATCACTACGTCACTACGCCGCGAGGGCGCATCAAGCCACGTAGGCAACTCTAGAACTACGTTTTGGCTTGATTCTTGATATTCATCAAGGTACGTAGGCATCTTGTTAGGACCGAGTTAGTCCCCGACAACAAGATCAGCCACCATTAAAGCTCGAAGCTCTCAATCCCTAGCAATCAATACACGAATTAATTACACCCTACTTTTTATTCCACAACATTTGGCGCCGTCTGTGGGAAGAAGACATCAACCATGGTTACCACACGAAGAACATCAATCGCAGAAACTACTGAAACGCTAATCGGCACTTTCGCACCCTCAATGATGGAACAAGTACCACCAGGAGCGGGCTCCCAACCTCAGATTACTCAGCCTCAAGGGACGGATCCCCCGAGGTCTGAAACTCAAACTCAAAGGTCGTTACCCCTAGTGACGAACCCCTTCAACCAAGGGACGAATCCCCTTCAGATGGTTGTCTCTCCCTTCGGGAGGATGTCTACTTCATTGCCCTAGTGAACGAGTTTAACTCTCCAGGGCGGATCCCCAATCCTAGGCATGATTATGCCCATAATAGGCAAGCATGATTACAAATCTCTACCATTGTACTTCCACCACTAACAGATCAGAAACCAGGTTATGGGCTTCCACCCCAACGAGAGGATGATTCACCCCATATTTGAGGCTTGAAACCTCCGCGTGTAGCAGGAGGGAGAAGTCTCGATCGTACACTAACAATGATGAAAAAAATAATCGAACTGATGATCCACTCTCCTCGACTTTCAATCAGGGAACGACTCCCCCAGAGGCGTGTCTCCAAGGGGTGATCCCCAAGGAGTGATCCAAAATCCACTAACTCAAGGAGAGAATTCCCAATTGCAGATGGTGGTTTTACCTCTGTCTAATGGAGCACATGAAGCATGGATCGCCACCACCATCATGTTAATTCCAACCAATCGGAACCCTGTTTGTGGGTTGTCAACGTACCCAACTGCTGATAAAACCATCGATCTACTCATGAGAAGTATGTGCCTCAATACATTGAAGGCTTGGTCCCCTTGTTAGAGGAAATCAAAGTTTATCCGGATCATACAGCAAAGACGACTTCTCGTCTGAAGAAGATAAAGAAGAGGATGTCCGTTCTAGCAAGAGACGTCAAGGCAATGGGCCCATCATAGGATCAGGACGTTCTTAACCCTGAGGGACTCAAGGAACGGCTCTTTAGGCCATAAACGAAAGGATTTGGGGGCTCAAATTACTCATCCATAGCAGCCGATTATGGGTTTAATAAATCCAGGGACGAATCCCCTCCTGATAGTGGTGTCTTCACTCTAGCACACCGTGGGGACTATAGATGTCCAACTCCATCATTATATGACGAACTTAAGTTCCCACCAATGGGATATCATAGGAGAAGACCAGGCAAGGAGCTCTAAGGAATGTTAGGGTCTTCTAAGCCCCAAGGATCCAAAGAATTGGCTCCCAATACTTTAGGAGGGTGGATACTCGCTCATGAAGCGCATATCTGAAAATTAAAGAAAAACTTGGAAATACAATAGGCTAGGCAGCCCCCAAGGGCTAGGATCCCCAAGGTTTTTAATTCAAGTGATACCCCTAGGAGGAGAAGGGTCGATACACAAAGGGCTGATCCCGATGACTCGATGCCCATATGAGGTCATGATGATCCAATCCCGTCCTTCACCAATGAGATAATGAATGCTCATATATCAAGGAAATTCAAGATGCCCACCATCGAGGCATGTGATGGGGCAGGAGATCCCACTAATTATATGAGGACATTCTTCAATGCACTACTAATTCTAACCCGTGACTAACACAATCAAGTGTAGGGCGTTCTCTCAAACCCTAGGGGGCATGACACAATGATAGTATAGTTGGTTGCCCCCGAACTCGACCGGATCCTTTAAAGGACTAAGTAAGGCACTTATCGCCCCATTTATTGATGGAAAGTTCATGAAAAAAGTTTTGCATCCCCATGAACGTGGAACAAGGAAAGAATGAATCCTTGAGGGATTACATGAAGCACCAAGAAAGCCTTGAAGGTCCCAAACCTGGATGATAGAGTAGCCATCAAGGTAGAGGAAAGTTTAAAGGAAACCTCAACCCCTGCTGGAGGCAATAGAGGTAACAACAAGAAGCGAAGGGGGTCAAGAGTAGGATTTTAAGGATAATTATCCTCGAATAAGTAAAGACTCTGACTCTACCTGGAAGAAGAATGATCAAGGACCGAGGTTCACCAGTTATTCACGCTTGAATACTCCCAACACCCAAATCCTGATGGACATTGAGAAATGCAAGAATCTGTGATGGTCGAAGCCACTAAGGGCTGATCCCGGGAAGAGAAACAAGAACCAATATGGTCAGTTCCATAAGACATGGGGGAATAACATTCACGGTTGTAGACAGCTGAAACACAAGATCAAGTTTCTGATCCAAAGAGAAAAGTTGAATAAGTTCATCAAGGATGGCCAACAGGGGAACCTAAAGAAGAGATTATGGAAGGAAGGATGCTGATCGAGATCCCAATCCATAGCCCCAGGGGGCCGATGATAAACGTGATTTTTGGAGGCCCGATGGCGATCAGGGATACAAGGAGCTCTTGTAAAGCTTGTGCTCGAGAAGTTATGCATATCATAGGAGAAGCTCCATAGCGAACAAATACCGAAATAACAATTGTCTTTGATGATTCTGACTTGGAAGGGGTGAAGTGCCTCCATGATGACCCGTTGGTCATAACACCTGTGATAGGCAACTCGCAAATGAAAGGAGTCTTGATAGACAATGGAATATCAGTGGATATCTCGCATTCTCGAAGATGGGATACAATGATTCTCAATTGACCCCCTCCAACATGCCCGTCTATGGGTTCAACGGAGTCGAGTCGAGAGTTGAAGGAACTATTCGGTTGTCCATGATAACATGACGGAAGCCTAGGGAGGCCACTCAGATGTTGAACCTTTTGGTGGTTAAAGCAACTTCCGCTTACAATGTTATCCTTGGAAGGACATGCTTGCATACCCTTAAGGCGGTTGCCTCAAGATAAGACCTGATGATCAAGAATCCTACAAGGAATGGAGTTGATGAAGAAAAGAGAGATCAGAAAATAACAAAGAATTGATATCCAGCCGCCTTGGGGCCTGATGAAGTCGGGGGGCAGGTTCTCCCGATTGAAGACATGGATGTCCAAAAAGATCATAAACAAAGAGGAAATCTCACCAAGGACTTGGTCCCCATTCCCCTAGTTCCTGAAGGACCAAAAAAGTTACCTACATTGGGCACTGTTGAATGAACCCTCGAATGGAAAATTGGATATGTTCCTACAAGAAAACAATGTTGTGTTTGCTTGGACAATAGCTGATATGCCAGGGGTCGATCCCCAATTGATTACGTAAACTAAATGTCCACCCGAATAGGGAGACGATGAAATAGAAGGAAAGATTCGAAGAGGTAGGAAGGCCAATGGAGATTGAAGGATATGAATGGACTTTATTGACATGAATTATGCATGTCCCAGTGACTACTTTCCTCTACCAAGGAATGATATATTGACCAGTGCAACAGCTGGCCATTAAATGCTAGGATTCAGTGGTTACAACCAAATCAAAGTCCATAAAGGTGACGTCCCAAAGGGGCGACATATCGAAGATTAATGAATAAGATTTTTAGCATCTTATTGGTAAGACTATAGAAGTCCATGTTAATGATATGTTTATCAAGAACCTCGATAAGGCACATCACATCGAGCATTCTCATGAGGCGTTTGAGGTGTTAAGGCACCACAAGATCTGACTTAATGCACCTTCAGCATAAGATCAGAATTTTTTTTAGGTTTGATGGTCTCCAAACATGGAAATTGAGGCCAACCCCGATAAGGGTAGCGCAATCCTTGACACGGAACCTCCACATGTTAACATAACCAAATTATGGAAAGTTATTGTATCTATACTTGGTTGTATTTGACACGACTTTGAGTGTTGTCCTCGTGAAAGAGGAAGAAAAGGTTTGGAAACCCATCTGTTACGTGAGAAAGGTCTTGTATGAGACAGAGTAACCACAATAAATCCCCAAGCACTCGCTGACTTCGTGGTTGAATACACCATTGACAACCAAGAAGTCGGGGGGCAGGAGGTAGTACCCTAGGAGGACAAAGGATTAGAGAAGGAAAATCCAGATGCGGTACTCAATGAGTATTGGATCAACTTTGATGGAGGATCAAAAACAAAATTAAGTGAGAACATACCTCGATGGGTTCATGATTCCCCAATGACAAATAATGAGACTGAACGTAAAGCCATGATAGCCATACTTGGTTTGGCCGGAGCCCCAAGAGTCAAAACCTTAAAGTCTGTGGAGACTCAAGGTCGGTATGGTGAGTATGAGGCCAAGGCTGGAACCACGACAAATACTTGAAGCTTGACTCGATTCAATTAGTGTTACATGAAGTACATCCAGAGGAAGGAATATGCAAAGGCTGATGTCCTACCCAAGTTTGCCTCCTCGGAGTTAAAGAATTTTTCACTTCCGAGTCTTGAAGGCCCGAAGCAATGATTGAAAAGCTGATAACACCTGCAGGTGTGGAAAGCTATTGGATAGATCCAACAAAGGCTCACCAGAAACCAGTTGGTTACCCAGCAATACCTTGAAGGCACGAAAGTTGTCAATAAGAACACTGAGACCTCAAAACGCGAATATTGATAAGTGGATTTTATATCCACTTGGAATGCCTCCGTTCAGCTTAAATTGATTGTTTTGGACTCAAGTTGTTGTAGTTTTGATGTGTTTTGCTTAGTTGTGCAGATTTACGAGAATGTTGATTAAAGTTGATGCTTCTATCGTTTTTGGAGAATTAATTGATTAAAATTCGGATTTTCCGGGAAGGCTGCGCAGCTTATACTGTTTTGGCCATATCTGGAGTTCTAGAAGTCCGTTTTCAGCGATCTTACTGCCCACGCGAAGCCTGGGAGATTTTCTACAACTTGGGATAGGATTCCCACGAGCAAATTGCACCGGGTAGGAGCAATCTGCGCGAAGAACAGACTGTTGGGCGCAGGTTGCACGCGCGCGGTGCTGAAAAATTATAGTTTTTACTATTTTGGTCATATCTTGAGTTCTACAACTCCGTTTGAGGCCCGTAAGCAGTCCACGCGAAGATAACAAGATTCTCTATCATTCTAAAGTGGTCCAGAGGTCCAATTACGATTGGAACGTTCCAGAATATCTGAAGAAAAGTCAGCTACGAATTTTCCTAAAAAACAGAATTAGTTTAGGAAACGTATTTTGCAGAAATTCTATTATAATTCTGTTTTGGTATTTTCTTGTTGGGCAAGACTTGTAGAGCCTATATAAACACATCTAGGGTATTATTTTAGGAGATTTTCATAACCTATTGGAGAGAAGAGAAGGAGCAAGGATTGAAGGTGTTCTATCCAAGCTGTATTCAATTTTCAAAACGTGTAATATCTAAACTCCATATTTTTAATATCATGTTTTCATTCAATATTATTGTTTTGTTTTCTTCTTTAATTATGTGTAACTAATTCTCTAATCTGAGGATTGGGTAGTATTCCTTGGTATTCATGTGTGTTTAATTATCTGTGATTTTCTTGCTTTGCTGATCTGTTATTGAGAGCTTAACACAATTAGGGGAGTCATGAACCTTTGATTGGATTTTAGGGATTGTAATAACTTGGAAGAGGAGTTGCAATTTTAGTACATGATTTAACAGACATAATTCAAGTATTTGATTGGGAGATTAATATGCGAATTGTGAGACTTATAATTCTTGGTGCTTATTAGTTTATGGTTGTACTTTGATTGTATCACGGAAGTGACAATTAAGGTGTAGTTGTAGACACTATATTGTATCTTGGAAGAGAACACTATAACCTTAGAAGAATTGTTTTCAGCAGAGTAAGAACGTAGACATCACATAGATATTGAATGTGCATTGAAACCAAGTGAAGAACCCCAGTTCTTGGATTGTTTTCCTCATATATTTTATTCTCGATTGATAATTAGTTTAATTTAGTTTAGTTTAATTTAGTTTATAAACAAACACAACATTCTTCTACACTTCTAAATTGTGAGAGATAAGAAACTTGAACTTGACATTACAATTCAGTCCTTCCCTGAGAACGAACACATAAAAATACTACTAACGAATTGGCGCCGCTGCCGGGGAAGGCAGTAATGTTGAGTTTGAGTTAATTGTTTCTTGTAGTTGGATTTTATCTTTGTATATATTTTTCTTTTCTTTCTTTTTGTATTTCTTTCTTTGGTGTGTCTACAGGTTCTTTGAGGTAGACAACTTAAACAGGTTTTGAGGAGAGAGACTAGATGGAGTACAACTTTGGTTGGAACAACGCTCAGAATTTCTACAACAGTCAAGAACAATATCAAGACTTCAATCCTTACCCACAATTCAATGCTTATGAGGATTGTAATGCATATCAGGTGAATTCGTTCTATTCTGAGAACTCATTTTATACTCCATATGCCCCTAGCAATGATTATTCGTATTCGTTTGAAAATCAATATCATGATGATCTTAATCCATATATGTGTAATGATGTTGATACGAGTTTAACTCAGTCTAATCCTTCTTTACTTGCTGATTGGGAGATTGCGCTCAATAAAATGATTCAAGGAACTCAGTCTAATCCTCCCTTACTTTCTTTGGGAGTTTTTGATGAACCAACTTTAGAGATTGCTAGTGACAATGATATTCCATGTGATTCAATAGCTTGGTATGAGGAGAATGCTAAACTAAATAATTTTATTTGGGAAGTTCGAGCAGTGTGGTATGAAGGTTGTTATCGAACTCCCCCTTGTGTCAATTTTCCTCTATGCCATGATTCTTGTTTAGCAATTGATGATAATGTTGTGTCTGATGAGTCTACTTGTGTAGTTGATAATTGTCCCATGCGCATTAATGATAATTTGGATGCAATTGAAATTCTACCAAATCTAGAAAATTTTGAGCTTAATACATTGGTAGACGAGATTAAAATTGATGAGTGTCCAATTATAGAAGAGAAGGAAGTTAAGATTGATGAAATTGAAAATCTTGCTTTAGAGTATAAGGATCCGATTTGGGAGGAGTATATGAGTCGTACTTATAATGATTATTCTGACGATTTTTCTAGCTATTTTAATGTTTCCAAGTCTCTTGAGCATGATAGGTTCTTGAAAGTTTTCGTACCTTTCAATGAATCTAAGGTTTATTTGAACAATAAACTTATATTAGAAATTCGTAGATATGTGCATCTGTTTGTTTTTTCTCCTCATTGAAGTTTCCAGGTAGAAGTAACGTCAAGCTATTGACGTTAAAGAAGCGCTTCGTGGGAGGCAACCCACACTTTTCGGCAATTTTATTTAGGTATGTTTTCTATTATCCCTTGTATTTACTTCCATTCAATGAGGACATTGAATATTTTAAGTTTGGGGGTGGTTTGAGGGATTAGTAGTTGTTGTTGTATTAATTGTTCATGTAGGATTTCATGCTTTGCATATTAGTAGTAGTAAATTATGCATTTATGTTTGTGTTATCTACGTTTGTTTCATATAGGACATTCTGTTTTTATTTTTTTTGTATATCATGTGAGTTCATAGTAGTTTGCATTTGCACCCATGCTTGATAGGAATTTTGTGTTGTTGATGCTTTTGATTGAGAAGTGATATGCTTTGTTCTTGTGCACACACATACACTAGTAAGTTGAAGCTAGTAGACTTATTGAATGTTGTAAGTAATTAGAAGGACATGAATATGTGCAAGATGATTTAGTTTGCGTGCTTTGAATACAAGTTGGTGCGTTAGAGAGATGTTTGCTTGGGATTGAGTATGTTTTTCCACCAAGTGAGTTTTTGAGCCATATTGCATATTTTTTGCAATTTATTCGTTTGCTTGAGTGTCCACGGATTGTTTGCATTGCTAGCAGTTGTTTGAGGTCTTTCTTGAAATGCATGACATTATTTGACGATTAAAATGATAAAGGCATTTAGGAATAACCACATATTTTCCCATATTACCACACCATGTTTACATGATCAATTAGTTACCCATTGAGCTTAATCCTATTCTTTCGGTGACACACCACATTACTTGCCCAGACCTTTTTCTTGTATTGGCCTTACATTAATTTGAACCCACATTGTCAAAGGCTAGTATAGTGCTTAAGGGAGTAATAAGGTGTGCAAGGAGGGGTTTATTGTTGGTCATACTTTTGGGGAAATATTGAGATTGGGTTTGGTTGTTTACTTGATAGTCGGCATATGTAATAAATTGTGGGATCATTGTTATTGTTTATATTATTGTTTTATTTAGCTCTCGAAAAAAAAAAGAAAAAAAAAAGAAAAAAAAAAGAAAAAAAATATATTATGAGAGCATGTTTGTGTTTGTTGTGATCCTACTTTAGTCGACTAGTCGAGTGTTCTTAGTAAAATTTATGTGGGAGGAAATAGGGTGTTGTGAATGGTTCATTATGGTACTTACTAGCTTTTGACACTTCACCTGTTTTGGCTATTTGACATACCTTGTCCCTAGCCCACGTTACAACCCAATTAAAGACCTTTTGATTATCGTCATTGATGTATGTTGTGTTAAGAGTTAGATTGATACCAAATGTCAAGCATGTTTATGATTTTGTTGGAATTGAGTGATACACTTACCCTTGATCTTGAGTGAATATTCTTTTGCGAGTGGATTGTGAGTGTTTGCTTGTTTTTGCGTATGAGATCCCGAGTTTTGTCTCAAAGATGTACTCTTGTAGGTTTAGCATGTTTACTAACTTATTCTTACACTTGACATGGGCTTGTGAGAACTTATGCATGTTCATTGAGTAGACTATGTGAATACTTGCACTTTCGACACCAAGACATTGCGTATTTACTTTGATTCTTAAGTTGATATGGCATGAGAGGATTTGAAGGTATGGTAGGCTAGATTAATTGCATTTGCATATTAGTTGCATTCATGCATTGCATTGCATTAGGTTAAATGGATTTTGTGGGTACATTCGCTATAGACCCTCACGAGACCTTACTCGTCCACTTGGGCTGCCTAGGGGTTTAAAGGGCTTGTTGCATATGTCAAATGCAACCGTGATCACCTACGGAAGTGGTACTAGTTAGTTAGTTAGTTGTAATTGTTTATGCTTGAGGACAAGCATCAGTTTAAGTTTGGGGGTTTGATAAGTGGATTTTATATCCACTTGGAATGCCTCCGTTCAGCTTAAATTGATTGTTTTGGACTCAAGTTGTTGTAGTTTTGATGTGTTTTGCTTAGTTGTGCAGATTTACGAGAATGTTGATTAAAGTTGATGCTTCTATCGTTTTTGGAGAATTAATTGATTAAAATTCGGATTTTCCGGGAAGGCTGCGCAGCTTATACTGTTTTGGCCATATATGGAGTTCTAGAAGTCCGTTTTCAGCGATCTTACTGCCCACGCGAAGCCTGGGAGATTTTCTACAACTTGGGATAGGATTCCCACGAGCAAATTGCGCCGGGTAGGAGCAATCTGCGCGAAGAACAGACTGTTGGGCGCAGGTTGCACGCGCGCGGTGCTGAAAAATTACAGTTTTTACTATTTTGGTCATATCTTGAGTTCTACAACTCCGTTTGAGGCCCGTAAGCAGTCCACGCGAAGATAACAAGATTCTCTATCATTCTAAAGTGGTCCAGAGGTCCAATTACGATTGGAAAGTTCCAGAATATCTGAAGAAAAGTCAGCTACGAATTTTCCTAAAAAACAGAATTAGTTTAGGAAACGTATTTTGCAGAAATTCTATTATAATTCTGTTTTGGTATTTTCTTGCTGGGCAAGACTTGTAGAGCCTATATAAACACATCTAGGGTATTATTTTAGGAGATTTTCATAACCTATTGGAGAGAAGAGAAGGAGCAAGGATTGAAGGTGTTCTATCCAAGCTGTATTCAATTTTCAAAACGTGTAATATCTAAACTCCATATTTTTAATATCATGTTTTCATTCAATATTATTGTTTTGTTTTCTTCTTTAATTATGTGTAACTAATTCTCTAATCTGAGGATTGGGTAGTATTCCTTGGTATTCATGTGTGTTTAATTATCTGTGATTTTCTTGCTTTGCTGATCTGTTATTGAGAGCTTAACACAATTAGGGGAGTCATGAACCTTTGATTGGATTTTAGGGATTGTAATAACTTGGAAGAGGAGTTGCAATTTTAGTACATGATTTAACAGACATAATTCAAGTATTTGATTGGGAGATTAATATGCGAATTGTGAGACTTATAATTCTTGGTGCTTATTAGTTTATGGTTGTACTTTGATTGTATCACGGAAGTGACAATTAAGGTGTAGTTGTAGACACTATATTGTATCTTGGAAGAGAACACTATAACCTTAGAAGAATTGTTTTCAGCAGAGTAAGAACGTAGACATCACATAGATATTGAATGTGCATTGAAACCAAGTGAAGAACCCCAGTTCTTGGATTGTTTTCCTCATATATTTTATTCTCGATTGATAATTAGTTTAATTTAGTTTAGTTTAATTTAGTTTATAAACAAACACAACATTCTTCTACACTTCTAAATTGTGAGAGATAAGAAACTTGAACTTGACATTACAATTCAGTCCTTCCCTGAGAACGAACACATAAAAATACTACTAACAAATATAGCCTTGAAAGAAACTCATATGAAAATCTGTGGGCAACACTCGGGGGGCAGGACGCTTGCCCAAAAGATGACCCGATTTGGATTCTACTAGCCAGGCATGATGGCTTATGCTAGAAGTTATGTGCGATCAATATCCAAAAACACGTAACTGTTGATCAATCCCCTGAAATGTTGAAAACCATCAGTTCCACCATTCCCAAAGGCAAATGCCTAGAGGAAGTTCCTGATAGTTGCAATTGATACCTTCATGAAGTAGACTGAGGCCAAACCCCGAGCCTGGATAACCATCAAGCAAATGACACAATTCCTGTGGGAAAGTGTGATACGTAGATATGGACTTCCACCAATCCTAGTAGCCAGAAATGGATGACAATTCAAATGAGGCTCTTACAAGCTGGAATTGTTTGAAAGAAATGTGGTGCCTAGACTTGGCACACCCCAAACCTTAAGGTTTATCGTATCTGAGCATCCGGTTAGGACACTCCACCTGATCAGACTAAGTGGAAATAAGGTTTGATGAAATTGCAAGCTTCTAGCTCTAAGGAATTGAAGGCTCGAATAGGCCGCGTTCAATGTAATTGAAGGCTCATCAAGTGAGCAATCAAACTAGGAGAATTTGATGTTAAGTACAAGCCTAGGACGACCATGAAGCCCAGGATCTAGCTAACTTCGTGGTTAAATATACCATTGACAACCAAGAAGTCAGGGGCAGGAGGTAGTAGACCAGAAAGGTCAGCAAGGTGAGAAGCCTCTAGAAGAGAAGAAGGAGTATTGGATGCTCTATTTTGATGGGGCTTCAAAAACAAAAACCAGTGGTACAGGTTTAGTTCTGCAAAGCCCCGATGGATCCGCAGTTAAGTATGCCTTGAAGTTGGACTTCTAAAACGAGACAGAGTATGAAGCTCTGATAGCCGACCTTGGATTGACAAGAGCCATGAGAGTGAAGAACCTGAAAGTCTGTGGAGACTCAAAGATGGTAGTCTCACAAGTCGATGGAGAGTTTGAGGCTAGAGAAAAGAATATGGCCAAATACTTGAGTATTGTGAAAGCTGTGATAGCCCAGTTCGACGAGTGCTACGTTGAGTATATCCCAAGGGAGGAGAATATAAAGGTCGATGCCTTATCTCAGTATACTTCTTCAGAGGTCGAGACCCATCCTGGGAGCGTCTACTTCCAAGTTCTGAGAACCCCTACAATTGATTCTAAGTTTACTGCTCCTACCGGGATAGGAGGATGCTGGATAGATCCTATCAAAGCACACCTTGAGAATGGCTGGTTACCAAACGATGCCACGGAGGCAGGGAAGCTAGCTGTAAGGAACTAAAGGCTCGAATAGGCCACGTTCCACCCGACTGAAGGCTCCTGAATGCCTAACTCCGTCCAAATGAAGGCTCAAAAAATACGAGATATAAGTTTTAAAAAAAAATATTGCAAGGAGTTAGAGCTCGAAACAAGCTTCGATTCGATATATCGTAAGCTCAAATCGGAGCAACGAGTAAAAAGATGTGGATTTTTCAATACCCATGGAATGAGCTGGCCTAATAATCGAGTTATTCGAGAAAAATGTGACCTCAATCCATGTCTTCAAGGGGCTGAAATTTCAAGTCACGATTGATCTTCTCTAGGTCTCAGAGATAAGGTTGTGGTGACCCAAGATCTAGGACAAACGAGGCTTTAAAAAGACTTCAATCGAGGTCATAGAATGAGGTTACACACCTCACGACCAGCCACAAATGTAGCCTTGTGGCGAACTCAATTCAATTCGTAATTGAGGTCGTAGAACCTCAAGACCTGGGTAAAAATTGGGTCTTTCCAAGACCTCGATCCAGGTTGTGCTTTGAGATCGTAGACCTCACGACCATTGATATTATTGGTCCTTACAGGAGCTCAATCCAGATTGTGGTTTGAGATCGTTGACCTCACGACCACTGATATTTTGGGCCTATACACGACCTCAATCTAGGTCGTGAATTGAGGTCATAAGCCTCGCGACCAGCCCAAAGTAGAGGCCTTACACGACCTCAATCCAGCTCTTGGATTAAGGTGTAAAGCTCCACGACCATGTCAAAACAAAGGCATTGGAAGACCACAGTCCAGCTCTTGAATTAAGGACTAAGCACTTCAAGACCTCAATGTAGGTTGTAGTTGAGGTCTAATCATTCGAAAAACTCAATCCAGCTCTTGAATTGAGGTCTAAAGTCTTACGACCAGTGTCCAAAGAAGGCCTTACACGACCTCAATCCAGGTCATGGATTGAGCTCGTAAGCCTCACGACCAGCCTAAATTGAAAGCCTTACACGAGCTCAATCTAGGTCGTGGATTGAGCTCGTAAGCCTCACGACCAACCTAAATTGAAGGCCTTACCCGACCTCAAGTGAGGTCGTAGAGGGAGCTCGTGAAGTCTACGACCTGGGACAAATCATGGCCATGGACGATCTAAAATGAGGTCGTAAATTGACCTCACATAACTCACGACCAGCCTCTAAATGGACCCTTACACGATCTCGGATGAGGTCGTAGTTCCCCTCCTAAATGGTCACGACCTGTGCAAGGTTGTGACAACCTCAAATGAGGTCTTACAAAAAGTACAATTTAGTACCCCCTACTTTTGCTATGTTCACAAAAAGAGTCCCTGAAAAATTATGAAATAATCCCCCTAAAATGCATGTGTGCATAAATTCAATATATTCGATTAAAATTTTCGAATTTTATTCAAGCGAAATTTTATCCGGGTAGGACACCTCTGATTTTGGTATAAAAGTTATTCAAAATTTGAATAAAATAAATAATATTATTTGCAAAAAAAAAAAAAAAAGAACTCACGACCTCAAATGAGGTCGCCAAATTGAGCTCGACAAACTCACGACCACCGCCAAATTAAGGACTTGGACGAACTGAAATGAGGTTGGCATGAAAAGTGCAATATAGTACCATTACTTTTGCCGTGTTCACAAAAAGAGTCCTGAAGTTTACAAGTTGACAAAAAGTCCCTGGAAAAATAAGAAAAATACCCGTGGGTACAATAAATTCCTAAAATATTAGGAAAAATTATGAAAAATACCTGTGGGTATATAAAAATTCCTAAATTATTAGGATCAAATAAGAAAAATACCCGTGGGTACAATAAAATTCCTAAAATATTAGGAATAATAAAGAAATAAACCCGTGGGTACAATAAAATTCCTAAAATATTAGGAAAAATTATGAAAAATACCCGTGGGTATATAAAAATTCCTAAATTATTAGGAACAAATAAGAAAAATACCCGTGGGTACAATAAAATTCCTAAATTATTAGGAATAATTAAGAAAAATACCTGTAGGTACAATAAAATTCCTAAATTATTAGGAATAATTAAGAAAAATACCTGTAGGTACAAGAAATTTCCTAAATTATTAGGAATAATTAAGAAAAATACCCGTGTGTACAATAAAATTCCTAAATTATTAGGAATAATTAAGAAAAATACATGTAGGTACAAGAAAATTCCTAAATTATTAGGAATAATTAAGAAAAATACCCGTGGGTGCAAGAAAATTTCTAAAATATTAGGAATAATTGAAATAAATACCTATGGGTACACGGAAATTCCTCAAATATTAGGAAAAGTACAGAACAATATGAGGAAAATTATAGAAATATTTTCTTGACAAATTGAGCAATAATTTATGCTAATAATGCATAAAAGCCCTATGAAAGTGCCGAAATTGTTAAAAGCAAGCAATACTTAAAAGTCTCGAATAAGGCCAATCGTCGTAAATGTGTAGGTCGCTCCACACTTTACAATAAGGCAATATATGTGAAACACTAGTGTAAACCAAAATCCCTATATAAGGGTAGGAAAATTAAGAAGTCCCAGGTAAGGGATAAAAACGACCTCGAGTCTCGATTAAGGCAAATATAACTTCTACGAAAACCTGATCAGTTTTCCTATAAGTTGGGGGGCAAATGATATGGGCTAAAAATAAGCCCTAAAGACATAATTAATGTTGCATTAATGAGGCCCGAAACCCCAATTAAATATTAATTTCGTAATTAATATTAGGGGCTAATTAACAACTTGAAAATAAGAGTCAAATAAGGATACAATATCTTTATGAGTAGCTCCCAAGTCACCAAATCAGACACGAAAACTAATTCATACAGGAAAGATCTAGAATCGGGCCTAGAGTGGGTAACTTGCCCACCAAGTTCCCAAACCCTACTCTAACTCCAAGGCCTCCCAAGCCTATATAAAGGGCATGACCTCTCATTCTCATAAGAACGGTTTTTTGGGGCACAACTCCATACGTCACCTACCTTGTTTTAGGCTAAATCCTCGAATAAGGACATACAGACCACTACGTCACTACGCCGCGAGGGCGCATCAAGCCACGTAGGCAACTCTAGAACTATGTTTTGGCTTGATTCTTGATATTCATCAAGGTACGTAGGCATCTTGTTAGGACCGAGTTAGTCCCCGACAACAAGAGCAGCCACCATTAAAGCTCGAAGCTCTCAATCCCTAGCAATCAATACACGAATTAATTACACCCTACTTTTTATTTCACAACAGCTTGATATAAAGAATTTGTCAAAACAAATTCTAATAATTAATGATATAAAGTCACCATAATTAAGAGTATGAAACACCTTCGTCAAGTGTTCAGATTCAGAATGTATACAATGCTTATACTACTGATTATGTAAGAAATTCCTTGACGAACTAAGCCTGTTTGAACATTAATGGTCTCTTCATATCATATGAATATGATGATCAAAGTTGTACATGCTCTAAAAACAAAAACGAGAGGGTCCATTTGGCATTAGACGAATTAAACATCAATAAGTGTTCCTTCTGCAATGTCGTAATTAATAAGAACAGGTTGAATCGCATATAACTTTACTGATTTTGGGATTACCGGGACCATCCGAAAGCCTAATCACCAAAGAATCTAAAGAAATTTTACCTCGCGTATCTATAACCTTTATTAATAAGCGAAATCCTCTTTTAAAAGTACCTGAAGTTTGGTTCGCACTATATTTTGATTTCACCCGTTTTTGGTTCGCACTATATTTTGGTTTCACCCCTAAAATCCTATTTTCCCAAGAATACTATGTTATTTTTTTTAAAAAAATAGAATAAAAATAGAAATCCTATTATAATTATAATTCTTTTTGTAATTTTTATCTTATTATAATTATAATTCTTTTATTTGTAATTTTTTTTAAAAAAAATCATATTTCCCCTAGAATACTATGTTCCTTTAAAAAGAGTTAAAAATAGAGTTCTTATGATGATTATAATTCTTTTGTTTATAATTTTTTTAACTTGAAAAAATCAACGATCAAAAATCACCAACAAATAGAGGGTAAAACACCAACGAATACGTAGCCAGATCGTATAACATTTGATAAAACACTAACGAATCTATAACCTTTATTAATAAACTTCTGTTTAATGATATTTTCGTAACAAATTTGGTTTCACCCTTATTTCATCACAGATTCCTACTCCCCTAAAATTCATATTATTTTCTAAAACAATTGTTTGGAATTTTGTTATAACTAGCGTAAAAGCCCGTGCAAGGCACGGGCCGGTTGCTTAAATATATTTATAAATCAAATTATGTATTATTAATGTCGTTAGTTAAGTATGTGTAAGTTTATAATTTGAATTTTGATACGAGTAGTACTGATAGCAATCATAACATTTTTTTAATTTGTTGTGGATCATAGAACATAATTGGAGTATTCGGTGGGTGCTTTCTAATTAAGATGACTTTTCAGAATACTTACAATTCTAATCATTGGTTCTTCGAAAATGGTGCATCCCTTTAGCTAATTTATAACCATTTTTAAAGAAAAATCTAAATATCCTTCAAGCTATTCCATTCCGAAAGTGTAAGTTCTGGTCCTGATTTTAATAACAATTCTTTGAAACTCTGTCCAGGCCTTGTTCTTTAAGTTATTAAAACTCTTTTTCTAACTTTTCCCTATTTTTTCTTCTAATCTCTTGATATTTAAGAATTCATTGTCTTTGTTTCTTTTTCGACATCTATTTATCTTTCAAGATATCAGAAAATTCAATTATAAATAATTGACTTAACAAATCTACCTTGCGTAACAAACTTATCATTCTTTTGACATATGCGCTTGAGAATTGATGAATTACGTCTGGATAGATATTTTTCGTGCTTCCATCATCATAAGGTAAAATT
Source organism: Kitagawia praeruptora (assembly GCA_037693485.1). Lineage (NCBI taxonomy): Eukaryota > Viridiplantae > Streptophyta > Magnoliopsida > Apiales > Apiaceae > Kitagawia > Kitagawia praeruptora. Next base: position 47,771,143 of record CM075348.1, on the reverse strand, counting down.
GTTCATGTCTCATTTCCCTATACTTTGACATTGAATTCATCATTTCCTTTATCGAATATAGCTTAATCCAGAGAAGTATATATCTTCAATAATAGCTCAGGTGAACATGTGATCTATGATTGGAATGAATATGTTTTTACTATTAATGTGCTTTGTATATGTGTGCTTTATTGAGAAAGTTTTCTTTAATTATTAAAGTTAGTGTGAGGTACATGCCTCTAGTTTATATTGTTTTCTAAAATTTATTATACTTTTTCAATTAATATCTATTTTTTTTGCAAAATTTCTAAAATTATACTTTATTATTAGGTGAACCTTGGTAAATGAATATTTGATAAATCAACAAATTCATCAAATGAATAACTTTTATGGTTTCAAACATAAAAGTAAAATATATGTTGACCTTGATAGAAGAGAAATATAAATGTAGAAAAATTAAATAATATAATAAATCTTACATTTATCGAAATTAGTCAGATATAACTAACTCGACTTCTACGTTAATAAATTTTTAATATACACTTGAAAAATAATTTTTTAGTGTTAGGTATATGATGTAGTTTCATATTATGTTTGATCCTATTTTAAGTTTAATATTTGTAACTAAATTACACGTTGTAGTTTAATAATTTAAATATTCACAATTATGATTCTATTTTGAAATATAATTCTATTGCTAATTGAAAATTTAAATCTTTACGCAAATTTAAATAAATTTCACATGCAATATAATTTTTTTATTAATAATACTAAAATTTAAAATCTAATTGTTGTAAGTAACCTAGGTTTGACTAACGAATAATAAAAGTTTCAATTCTCATACTTTGTTTTATGAATCTCTATACTAACTATATATATGCCTTATATAAAATAAATTGTAAAATAAATTATTGAATAAAATATAAATAAATAAATATTTATGTATGTAGTTGATGAATTTTAGTATTAACTCAAATGATCACATAGCTCAATCGGTTAGAAATTTAGTGAAACACTTGATCCATCGTAAATAAATAGTGAAATAGAACATAAACAAAAAAAATATTTATGTATGTAGTTAATGAATTTTATTTTTACATGCAATATAATTTTTTTATTAATAATACTAAAATTTAAAATCTATTTGTTGTAAGTAACCTGGGTTTGACTAACGAATAATAAAAATTTCAATTCTCATACTTTGTTTTATGAACCTCTGTACTAACTATATAATATGCCTTATATAAAATAAATTGTAAAATAAATTATTGAATAAAATATAAATAAATAAATATTTATGTATGTAGTTGATGAATTTTAGTATTAACTCAAATGATCACATAGCTCAATCGGTTAGAAATTTAGTGAAACACTTGATCCATCTTAAATAAATAGTGAAATAGAACATAATCAAAAAAAAAATTATGTATGTAGTTAATGAATTTTATTTTTATCTCAAATGCTCATGTAGCACAAGTATTTGGAGGGATGAATTGACCTATGTGAGGTCATGGGTTCAAATCCTTGTACACATTAATTTTTCAAAGGTTTGGAAGTAGGCTTGGAATAAATAAATTAAATAAATAGTGAAATAGAACATAATCAAAAAAAAATATTTATGTATGTAGTTAATGAATTTTATTTTTATCTCAAATGCTCATGTAGCACAAGTGGTTGGAGGGATAAATTGACTATGTGAGGTCATGGTGTAAGTCATATGTTTACCCTATTTGTAAACATCGAGGATTCAACTCAACTTAAACAAGAATGTAATAGTAAATAGTATATGTACTGTCACAGGAATCTCAAATGCTTAATTGTCAAGAGAAAGGAGACAAAGTCAATCTACCGTTTTGAGGCATACTACACTTGAAGAAGTTCATTCAGTTGATCAAGCGTCAGTGGAGTAATCAAGACAGTGGGTTCTATTTATAGTGACAAGAGGTTCCTACAGTGGCAGAATACAGGTTATAAAGGTTTGAAAAAGAGTGAAGAGAAGGAAGACATGAACCACAACTTTAAAGTCAATATATGAAGAACAGTCATTGCGGTTAGTCACTCATGAACCAGACCGTGCATCGAGTGTCAACATTAAACAGTGGTTGTTCGTCATTAACTTCAGTGGTTCAAGCTATCAAGACTGGTACAAAGGGAAAATCATTGTGCAAGCAACAGAAGTGCTAAATTCATTAACCACAAGGATTTTATTATCAAGTGGACTGGCTACGAGGAAAAAGATTTATCACAAAGAAACTCTAAGTGATATATTCTTAATGCTGAAATCCCGGTTAGAATTGTTGTATTTTTTGCTAAGCAAAAGGAGTCCGGTTTCAGATCCTCAAGAGACCGTAGCTTACACCTGGACGGGTTATGAGAAAATAGAATTATCACAAGAAAATGGAAAGTGATATATTCTTAAAGCTGGAACCCCGGTTGGAATTGATATATTTTGTGTTAAGCAAAAGGAGTCCGGTTCCAGACCCTCAGGAGACCGCAGCTTAGACCATAAGGATTTATTTGTATTAATAAATATATTATTTAATTAGAAAATTATATTTATAAATATCTAATGGTATTAGATATTTATTTTTATAATTTATGAATTAAATTAATTATTTATTAATTAAAGATTAGAAGTTGTGCGGGTTAAAAAACATTTCTACGGAACCCGTCCTAATAAATCAAAACAAGCCACGAATTGAAAATATGAAATGGCAGGTGGTTGGTTGAATTTGATTTGTTAGAAAATGAAGTCTGTTGGCGCGTGAGGAATTAAATGGCCAGGTTTGATGAATAAAGAATAAAAGTGGCCAGGTGATTTAAGAGAAAATAGATTGTCATGCTGATTGTCTTGGTAGTACAATTAGAGATTGTCTTGGAGAAACTAGATTGTCTTGGCAAGTCAGAAAATTACATAAATATCTAGCACCAAGATTGTCTTGGCGATTGTCTTGGAAGAATCTGATTGTCTTGGCGATTGTCTTGGCAAGGTTAAACTGATTGTCTTGGAGATTGTCTTGGCAAGCTAAAGTGATTGTCTTGGTGGTTCTGATTGTCTTGCCGATTGTCTTTCATGTGTTAATTCAAGAAATAGAGGCAGAAGCTTTTGAAGATATATATATCAACACAGGCGGCTGGCTTCAACAACCACTTCACAATTCTTTCTTCTCCAAAAACAGACAGAACACAGAGAGGAGAAAAAGTAGAGATCAAGAGTGAATAGTTCCTGTTCTCCAATTTAATTCTTGTAAATTATTTCTGAGCTGTATCGTTAAATCTAAACCGATAGAAATAATTTACTTGTAACCTTGGAACTATCTAGCGAGTTTTTACTCCTAGAACTTATCTCTCGAATTGCTTTTAGCATTCGATCTTTTTATTACAAATATAGAAAAGTTCATGTCGAATTTTCTATAGAATTTGTAATAATTAGTTTGGTCATCAAACCTTGTAATTTGTACCCGTGTATTTAGACACACCCCATCAAGTTAATATAAATTTTATATTTAACTTGAATATTGGCTTCGTTTTATTCCGCATCAATTTGTTCTTGATTTAATATTTTAAGAAAAGAGCAAATTCAATAAAACGGTATAGTTTGTATTCAACCCCCCTTCTACAAACTATTTTGGACCTAACAATTGGTATCAGAGCCTTTTGATTGACGCACAAATCAAGATCCTTATTTTTGTGGTTCACCAATTGGTTTTCGAGTTTGTTGACCCATACACAAATTAAATCCGGTATTAGACCAAAAAGTCAACTCCTCTATTTTCGAATCTTTAACCTTCAAAAATATTCATTTTTGAGATTTTTGATCTTTAAATAATTTGAACTTATATTCGAATTTTTTAATTCTTGAAATGATTAATTCTTGGAAATTTTGATTTTTAAACAACTTGAATTTATTTTCAAATTGTTTAATTCTCAAAATTTTTAATTCTTGGTAATTTCGAATTTTAATTAACTTGAATTTATTTTCGGATTCTTTAACTCTCAAAATTTTCATTTCTTGAGATTTTTTTTTGATTCTTAAATAATTTGACTCTAATTTCAAATTTTAATTAATTTGAACTTACTTTCAGATTTTTTATTTCTCAAAAATTTTCAAGTCCTTGAAGTTTTTGAATTTTAAATATTTTGAATTTATTCTAAGCCAATGGTTCTAAGAAAATTGTTAGTTGAAGATTCCTCCGGGTTGTAAAGATGATTTGAATCTTTTGAAGAAGATGCATTTTTCAAGGAATTAATTTCTACCTACTGAAGAAAAATTTTGTGGAAGCTTCTCAAAGTTATATCCATAGAATTCACTGGTTTTTCAGAAGCAGGAATGAAAGAGGTTTTAGTGGATAGAATTTTTCTTGAAGATTTTAGTCAACTCTAGTGATTTAGTGATATACAAACACTTAGTGGATTTTCGCAATGCTAAATCCAATACACGTAGTGGTTTGTAAACGAGCATATCTTTCAAGGAATCAACAGAGACTTTAGAATAATAGAATCAGGGTGGTTTGAGAATGGACTAGACAGTTATACATCTCAGTCAGGAATTAATGATGGAACCTCAGAACAGACATGAAGAGTTACTAACTCAGAAAGAGTACTAAAGTTGTATCCAGGGATCAGGCCTATCTATTCCGAAGCAGAAACTCTTCAGTATATAGTTCAACTCAAGAGGTGGTTACTAGACTGAGATGGTGGAAAGAACAAGACATGATAGTTGCTGTTATGGAAAGTTATATGTGATAAGTAACTATCAAAGTGTGCAACATGGAACAGAATTCTGACAGACAAGGATGAATAGGGATTCATTAAATGAGATGAAACAGAAGCATCAGTGCAGAACTTATCTTGCTGAAGGAAAGAGTTGGGATGGATCAGATGATGATGAGAAGAGCATAATTAATATCTTGCCTTCATAGCAATTTCTGAAGATGATTCATCTCATATGTCTCAGGTATCAATTCTTCGAACTAATGTAATATGTAATTCTCAGAAATTCAAAGCATGTTAAGATCTTAGCTTTTAATTGTTATATCCTTGGTTAGAAGATCTTAATATGTGTATGGATATTTGTTGAATTTGATTAATTGCAATAGTGAGTTAGAAGTGTTCCTTAGACAATATCTCTTAATTCTTAAATGATATATGTCAAGCATATAAGACCTCTGCTTAAGCTAGTTTCAGGATCCCCAGTAAAACATATTTGCTTATTCATTCTGAATTGTTTGTTAAGGTTTAAAAAAAGTTTAAAAGATGGAATAATTACCTAGGGTGTCAGTAGAACATCAATTCATTTGTAAAACTGACTTAGGTAATATAGACTATATAATATCATATAACAATAGGAATGGATTGGATAGAATTAGTGATTAATTGTTAATTCTTCTATTCCATGCATATTTAGAAAATCATGGAATATCTGTAAATCTACTTGCTACCTGTTGCATGTGCATAGGTTAAAGTAGATAGTACTGAATTTTCTAAAATGCATAACATGCCTAATTTGCATAATTCTTATCTGCAATGTTTTAATGCTGAATGTATGCCATGTATTCTTATTATCATGCCTGCTTATTTCAAATGTCATAAATGCATCTCCTAGTATTTGCATTGATTATAGAAAAAGCATGTTTAAGAATAACAATAAGGTACAGACTGCTAGTCCTCCTTATGTAGGAAGGAACCATTATTCTCCTTGCTCAGTGACTATTTTGTCAATGACATTAAAAAGGAGAAATGGTCAGTCAAAGATAAGAATGAGCATGTTAAGGTTAAACGTTGTTAACTCTGATAAAAGAGAAATCTCTAATCCATCTGGACCCAAGTACATCTGGGTACCAAGAACTTTTTATCCATTTGTGAATGTAGGGCTTAACAGGTTAAATCGATTATGCATTATTATTGATTTATTCAAAGCATATCATCGAAGAAAAGAACTCTACTATCAAATGTGAATGTGAAGACAGGCCAAGTGGTTCTTCCCTTGGAGACAACAGCAAGGGTATGACTCAGGGTCATGGCTATTCAATAGCTAGGAATGTTGTCAGCAATAATACCTCTTATGTGGAAGGTCCCAAGCACATCTTCTCAGGATCATATAACGTTATAGTTTTCAAAGAGAAGTGTCTGATCTTACACAAGAGAGATGGTAATCTTGCTATTCGAGGATAAAGGAAAGGAAAATTATTCGTAGCTGACATGGAATCTATGTCAAAGGTGAAGTCAACAAGGTCAAATCTAAAGCTTCATCAGACAGGAGTTCAGTTATGACATAAGGAGCTCTCTCACCTGAATGTCATATCAAGAGATTCTTTCCTGGAAATCGAATCAGTAAAGGAGACTACCTCATCTGGAATTAATGTAAAATAAAATTATGAGGCATGTCATAAAGAGAAGTCAAAGAAGCATCACACAGAAGTTCTACATCAAAGAAAAATATACTTTAGTGGTGATGACTGATGACTTCTCTCAACAAACAAGTTGTTGTTCAGACAATCAGAAGACAAGACACCACTGATGGTGATTGATCACATCTAGAAGAGTTTCAGGAAGCAAAACTGACTATGACAACTTGGAGACCAGATTACAGAACCTATCAATTAGTGTTCTGGATTATTTCTGCACCTTCAGGAGTATTAATGCTGAAGCAGTCAATAGTTTGCTACTAACATGATCGAACCCTGATCAGTAAGAAATATAGGAAGACCCCACAAGTATGAAGGAAATTGTTTTGCAATGTTAAATGGAAGTGAGCATCCTAGCAATCAGCTAATGCTCAAGAGGATAATTTCCTTGGTTACTCAATGGATTCTACAGCCTACAGGGTGATTGTTATTAATCAACAGAAGGTGATTGAAAGTCTTAGTGATGTTCAACAACTTCTAGCTCCCAGCTGTCAATGGTAATGATGATTCAGATCCAACCAATGTGAAATATGAAGAATCTTCATGTAAACCCAGCAACAGCTTAGGGGGAGCAGCAGAAGGATCAACTAGCCAAATCAACACCACATTGAAAATCAAAGGACACTATGAGAACATGTCTGCCGAGACAAAGAGTGTTGACTCAATTAATTCTTTGTCCTAGTTCTTAGTGTTCTTAATGGTGGAAGTAAAAGACTAGCAGAGCTTCAAGTACCAATGATTATTTTGTTAGTTTTCTTTCAGAAGAAACTAATAAAGCTACAAGGCTCTGATTGATCCAGATTGAGTGATTGCAATACAAGATGATCTCAATCAGTACAAAAGGCAGATTGAAGGGAAGCTGGTATCTAGACCAAACAACAAGGGTGTATTTGGTACAAGGATAACCAGAAGTCTAACTGGATGTCAAGGCATTGTTATGAGGGACAAAGCCAAACTGGATGCAAGGTTAAAAGCTGATAAGACAGTATATCTAACAAGAAGCACCAGTGTCAAGACTTGAGGATATCAGGCACCTGTTGTACATTCATGATCATAATGGACATCTGGACCTACAGAATCTGGATGCTAGAGGAATGTGAACAAGTGCAATCCTGGTTATTGAGATAATTGAAGATCTCTACAGGTTAGTATGAACTGGTATAATCACTCAAGCAAGCATGGAAGACATGGTATGACACTATAACTATAATTTAACATCTGGTATCAATTTTTAACAGTTGGTATCTTTTAACAATTGGTGTCATATTTATATAACTCTCTACATCTTTAGGCACAAACATAAATGATATATATGTGCAATGATATCTTGATTATATTATATGTTGGTCTACTAACTAAAAATTGGTATCAAGATATTTGCTGTTTTGATGTTGGTAAAGTTGCAATTCTTTTGATTTACTTTAGTAAGCCAAAAGAATGATGACAATAAAAGTAAGTCAAGGATCTTTTGTTTCTGTTCAGAAGATTTTAGACCTGTCAAGACTATATGCCAACACACCACTCTAGCTGGCTTTTGACCTATTAGTTTGGACCTAACAAGTTGGTAATCAAAAATCTTAAGCTGGACCCAAATCTGAGGAAATGGTACCCTAGAGATATTTGACCCAATAAGTTCAGGATCTACTAATTAGGACCTAATCAGGCTATAGAGGAATCATCAGCTCATCATCTTATTCAATTGATAATAGATCACTTACACACATATTATATTCTCAATATGCAAATGTGCAAGGCCCCAAGTGGATCCTAGAGAATCTATTCTTGTAGTTATTACACTTGATTTTCAGATGTCTTAAGTTGGACCCAAATCTGCGGAGATGGTACCCTAGAGACTTCAGTTCTGACATGTTTTGCTGCATAGAGACAGATCAAATGAGTTGTACGAAAGCAGGAGAATACAAGGAAACAATTTATCTCCAACAACTCTGTGGAACACTCAAGGCCAAGCATTTTGACATAAGGTATCAATTATTTTGAGAGCTTGTCTTTAGTTAAGATTAACTTGCAGACATGTTTGCTAAATCACTTGATGAAATTAATTTTTCAAGATTGGTTTGTAAACTTGGGATTTTATTAAATGCTATATGATTGTAAATCCCATCTGTTAAGTAATTCTTAAGTAAGCTCACAAGTATTCAATTGTCTATATTGAAAGGACTTGTGAACTTATTTACACCTAGACCTCACGCTGAAAATTATCTGTTGAATATTTGCCATGTGTATAATTGACATATATTATATTGGTGATTATTTAAGGATAATTTAAATACCTAAGTGCTAAAATCTAACTCACAGAGATTTAGTACTTATTTATTTATTATTTATTTTGATTAATTTGAGCTATGGAACCTGAAGTAATTCAATATAAGTATTTGCTCTGTACCTCATTTATCAAAATAAATTTGAATCATAACTAATTTGGACCTATCTGTCGTGGTCTTCAATTAGTTGTGAGATGTTAATTCTAGTGAATTTATCAATGTTCCATTTTTAGAAATTCACTATAATTAATATCATAGTTCTAACAATTGGTTGTATTGAAGTTTTGACTTATATCAGTTAATGATATTTAGTTAGAATTCTATTTACTAACTAATTGTGAGATATATTAGTATGTGTGAAATTACTTAGAACTCCTCTAAGTAATCATTGTTATATCTTTTACAATTCACTCATATTATTATACATGGTATGAAAATTCTCTAAGTAGAACTATGGATATTGAAATATCTAAAGTGACCATTGTTCAGTTACTTGGAATAATTTTTGTGCATATTTGCAAGCTTCTAATCACTTTGATAATAAATGTTATATACTATGGATCAAGGTGTATAGGACTTAGAATATCATTTCTAAGATTGCAGACAAGACAGCTTTGGTAATCGAGTCTTATTTATAGAACCAAGGTTGTCTACCAGTAAATAGTTGTTAGGAGTTAACAATTGTTATTATCGAGGAGTTGCCTTGAAGTCATAAGTTTGAAATGTTACATCTAAAGAACTTGTGTATTTCTTGTCAACCAGTTCCTCGTACTTGTGAATATCAGCGAATGATGTTTTTAAGTAGAAAGATACTAATATTCATTCTGTCAATTGGTACTCAATGTAACAATTCAATCCTCACTATATTGAATTTATCATACAATAGATTGAATTTATCAAACAATTGGTATCATCGAATATTTAGTATTTAGCAGTGATTATTTATATCCTAGTTAAATTATGACGTGAAGCAATTCAATGGTTTATTTGCTCATAATTTAATTTTGGTAAAGTAATCATAAACACAATTGCTTGCATTCTAAAGTATTTGATAAATACTATCAGTTGGTATCAAATAGTGAATATTTGTTTACTAACAGTTGCTAATTGCTCTAATACTTTATTGCATGTTAATTGTGGTATATATATTAGCTCTGATGATATTATTTAGGATTTATTCTAAGTAAGAGTGTCTTATCTACAAATCATTAGTGTTAGTATATATTAAGATGTTTGACTTTCTAAGTATAAGTGAGACTTAAAGTTACATCTTGTCTCCTATCATATCTTAAAGTGGTGAGAACTTTTAAAATTAAATTCTCTAATTCAGGTTATATACCACTTTATGCATATGATAGTTCTTAGAATATTTTACATCCATCAGACGATTACTTAGTTTATGTTGTGCTAAGTAATACAGTGCCAAAGGAGAGACATTGGTTATCTGTACTTATGTACTTGGTAATCTTTGCTACATAAACGACATTTAGTGCTTGTTTGAGTCTTTTCACTAACTTTTGTGTTAAAGTTCTCTATACAAGATAAGCACTTAAAGAAAATCTTTCTTTCTTAATTACTGCAAAGTCAAGAGTTTGTGTCTTTTAAAAATAAAACGACATTGTTTTCATTAAAAGAATTGATAATACATTGTTTTATGAACAAATACAAACTCTTGCACATTAACAGTTTAAAAAAAAAAAACTCAATCTTTCTACAGCTGTGATTGCTTATATTGTAAAACTTTTTGAAGTCACAACTGCACATCATTTCTCTCACATGATATAATGCATATGTTCTCACTCAATGTTCTGATATGTTGTAAATGCATTCTATCTCTATATTGCTCTACTGCTATGTGATGCAGGTTAAACTTCTAGTGGAAGTTTTCTCACATTCGAAAGTCATGAGGTTGTAAACCCAACAACTTCTATCCCGGACTATAAATCCAAATCTAAACACATCCTAACTTACCCCTAAAATGGAAGTAACCTATTAGACTAGAGGTCAATAAGGGAGTAACAGTACTTGTTACAGCAAATAAGGATGTGAGGGATAGTAAACCCACAGCTCTACCTCTCAAGGAGAATAGTCATATACAACTTGAGGTATCTGTAAGCTCGCCTGCATTCTCCCAAAAGAATGCAGAGCTGAAAATGGCACTAAAACAGTCTCTGGATTCATTCTCTCAACAGGATGAGTCTATTGAAATTCGCCTGTCAGCCAGGTCATCTGTTGGTAAGTCACTACTTCATACATAAACTAAAATACTTTCTATGCACAAAGTGAGATTGCACACACTAAGGATGAATTGACGGAAACTTGTACTCCAACCATATTACGGTTAGGATTATAAGTTCAAGGTTCTTCAATGAACCAAGAGTCTTCACAGACCTCGAGAGAAGGTATTGATCTCAATGCAAAATTCAACAAGATCATTATCTAACTCCCCAGAGGGAACATCTCTGGATCCTGCGGGTAACGGGTCCGACATAGGTGCGGATCGGCAACTTGTTGACTATGATTCAGATTCACCTGATGAGTTAAACAAGGAGATGTCGTCACAGACATTAGAAGGAAACATGATCTTAATTCTAAGTTTTGATTTCATTGTTTACTTTCTCAGAATTCAATTCTGAAACCCACAAAAAGGGAAAATTTTTTATCAACTTTTAGATTATGACTCAGATTCGTCTGACGAGTCCAACGAGGATCGGGGATTTGCGAAACCCCATTGCACCACCAGTGACCTCTCTAGAAGGGGCTATGGTGAATTTTCCTTGCAGGTACACATGGATGTTGGAGCTATGAGAGATAAGAGTGATACACTAGTGAGCATGAGTGTAAACACTTGAGAGATGAGAGAAGAGATCACTCATTTTAAGTGATATGAGTGGAGAGATGAGTTAAACACTTGTGAGGTACACGAAACAGAATCACACACTCACAATGAGAAAGAAAGGTAAACACCAAATCCCATTCCCTATTCCCCAAACAAGGTTCACTTACAAGAGTTGGGAGATATAAGGAAATTGTCGGGAGATTTGGTTGTCAGGATGATCAACAGTGAAGCCATTCTATAATATCTAAAGGGCAAAGTTGATCAGTCTACATACTTCTATTCTGGAAGTCTTCATGAAAATCCTTCAACACAAGCAAAGCTTCTTTTCTTTATTGCAGCAGACAATGTTACATGTATGAAGAATCTGTTGTACTAAAGGTAAGAGGTGAGTTATAATTGAATATTTGGCATCATCTAATTTAATTGGATGTTTGCTATAATTGAATTCTTGGAGGATTACTCAACTAAGGGGGAGAGATATTTTGAAGAAGATATATTTGAAGAAGATATACTCAAGCGGGAGATTATAAGCTTACCTTAGTGAGGGGGAGATTTTCTATCTAAGGGGGAGAGATATGAAAAATGATATACCTTAGAAAGGGGGAGTATTCACCCTGTCAGGGGGAGATAGATTTATTTGCCTTGTCAAGGGAAAATGAAAAGTATTCACCGTTATAAGGAGGAGACATATCACCTTAGGTAGGGAGACATAAGGAAGGAGAGAAGTTTGAAACGACAAATGAGAATTCTTCAGTATGTGGTTGAAAAGTCATATTCTTTACCACTGAAGAATTTCCAAGTATCTGCTGATAATGTTTAATGTTAAATGTAAAGTGTTATCAGGCAGATATGTCAAGAAATGAAGATGAGTTACTTAATGAAGATCAGTTCAGTGTCAGAGGGACAATCATCGATCATTTCATCAACTGAGATTCTGGAAATGTTATATCTAAACCAGAAATTTTTTTATGTATTATTTACTATAGTTCTTTAATGCTTTATCTTCTTCTTGTTTTTAGTTGAGTTATCCTCTAGGAATTTGTATGTTATTGTTTAACAAACAAATAGGGGGAGATTGTAAGTCATATGTTTACCCTATTTGTAAACATCGAGGATTCAACTCAACTTAAACAAGAATGTAATAGTAAATAGTATATGTACTGTCACAGGAATCTCAAATGCTTAATTGTCAAGAGAAAGGAGACAAAGTCAATCTACCGTTTTGAGGCATACTACACTTGAAGAAGTTCATTCAGTTGATCAAGCGTCAGTGGAGTAATCAAGACAGTGGGTTCTATTTATAGTGACAAGAGGTTCCTACAGTGGCAGAATACAGGTTATAAAGGTTTGAAAAAGAGTGAAGAGAAGGAAGACATGAACCACAACTTTAAATTCAATATATGAAGAACAGTCATTGCGGTTAGTCACTCATGAACCAGACCGTGCATCGAGTGTCAACATTAAACAGTGGTTGTTCGTCATTAACTTCAGTGGTTCAAGCTATCAAGACTGGTACAAAGGGAAAATCATTGTGCAAGCAACAGAAGTGCTAAATTCATTAACCACAAGGATTTTATTATCAAGTGGACTGGCTACGAGGAAAAAGATTTATCACAAAGAAACTCTAAGTGATATATTCTTAATGCTGAAATCCCGGTTAGAATTGTTGTATTTTTTGCTAAGCAAAAGGAGTCCGGTTTCAGATCCTCAAGAGACCGTAGCTTACACCTGGACGGGTTATGAGAAAATAGAATTATCACAAGAAAATGGAAAGTGATATATTCTTAAAGCTGGAACCCCGGTTGGAATTGATATATTTTGTGTTAAGCAAAAGGAGTCCGGTTCCAGACCCTCAGGAGACCGCAGCTTAGACCATAAGGATTTATTTGTATTAATAAATATATTATTTAATTAGAAAATTATATTTATAAATATCTAATGGTATTAGATATTTATTTTTATAATTTATGAATTAAATTAATTATTTATTAATTAAAGATTAGAAGTTGTGCGGGTTAAAAAACATTTCTACAGAACCCGTCCTAATAAATCAAAACAAGCCACGAATTGAAAATATGAAATGGCAGGTGGTTGGTTGAATTTGATTTGTTAGAAAATGAAGTCTGTTGGCGCGTGAGGAATTAAATGGCCAGGTTTGATGAATAAAGAATAAAAGTGGCCAGGTGATTTAAGAGAAAATAGATTGTCATGCTGATTGTCTTGGTAGTACAATTAGAGATTGTCTTGGAGAAACTAGATTGTCTTGGTAAGTCAGAAAATTACATAAATATCTAGCACCAAGATTGTCTTGGCGATTGTCTTGGAAGAATCTGATTGTCTTGGCGATTGTCTTGGCAAGGTTAAACTGATTGTCTTGGAGATTGTCTTGGCAAGCTAAAGTGATTGTCTTGGTGGTTCTGATTGTCTTGCCGATTGTCTTTCATGTGTTAATTCAAGAAATAGAGGCAGAAGCTTTTGAAGATATATATATCAACACAGGCGGCTGGCTTCAACAACCACTTCACAATTCTTTCTTCTCCAAAAACAGACAGAACACAGAGAGGAGAAAAAGTAGAGATCAAGAGTGAATAGTTCCTGTTCTCCAATTTAATTCTTGTAAATTATTTCTGAGCTGTATCGTTAAATCTAAACCGATAGAAATAATTTACTTGTAACCTTGGAACTATCTAGCGAGTTTTTACTCCTAGAACTTATCTCTCGAATTGCTTTTAGCATTCGATCTTTTTATTACAAATATAGAAAAGTTCATGTCGAATTTTCTATAGAATTTGTAATAATTAGTTTGGTCATCAAACCTTGTAATTTGTACCCGTGTATTTAGACACACCCCATCAAGTTAATATAAATTTTATATTTAACTTGAATATTGGCTTCGTTTTATTCCGCATCAATTTGTTCTTGATTTAATATTTTAAGAAAAGAGCAAATTCAATAAAACGGTATAGTTTGTATTCAACCCCCCTTCTACAAACTATTTTGGACCTAACACATGGGTTCAAATCCTTCTACACATTATTTTTTCAAAGGTTTCAGGTTAGGTTTGGAAGTAGGCTTGGAATGAATAAATTTGCTCAGGATAACCGAACGTGTTCGGGTTAGGTTTGGAAGTAGGCTTGGAATGAATAAATTTGCTCAGGATAACCGAACGTGTTCTCCTATTATATATAGAAAGATTATAATTCTTTTACTATAATATTACTGAATTGTACAAATAACGTATATATATATTAGAACCAGAACCATGTATGTTATGTTTTCTTGATTGTTTAAAATATAATCTTAAATAAATAATAAATAAATCTATATCTATAACGTGTATTAATAACAAAACCCCTTTTTAATGTACTATTTTATACCAAATTTGGTTCGTACCATATTTTGGTTTCACCCCAAGACTCCTATTTTTTCTAGAATTCTATGTTATTTTATAAAATAAATAAATTATATCACAATTATAATTTTTTTATTACAACTTAATAAAAAAAAGACTACGAATACAAATGTTAATCTACAGTGACACGCTTATCTATAACAAACGAAATACATTTTTAATGGTACTTTGGTACCAAAAATTGGTTCCACCCATAAGATTCCTATTTCTTCAAGGATTATATATTATTTTTTATTAAAATAATAAATTGTTAATACTATTATAATTGTAATTTTTATTATAACTCTATTTAGTTCACAAATAACGTATTTATCATAATCATGTACATTTTAACGTATATATCGGAATCATTTAGTTTTTTTTTCTCGATTTTCTTAAATAAACTTAAATAAATAATATATAAAATGACCTTTATTAATAAGCAAATTCTTTATAAATAACGTAATTTTTTATAATAAATTAATGATCAATTTAATTAAATTTTCTCGGGCCCTTATCATCTAATATCTTATTTGTAAGTGAAATCACGTTTTAATGATACTTACTTCTAAATTTGTGTCTCCAAAAAATATCGTAATTTTGATGTAATTACAATTCTTTTGTACTTTTATCATTTTTATAGTATTTTTTAATGATAAATAAAATATTTTCTATAAAATTTAATAAAAAATGATCAATTTTAATAAATTATTTCGACCCGTATTTCGCACGGGCTATCATCTAGTATTAACTAATTGGCTAATGAAGAGCAAAACATGAAACTGAATCATGTAGAAAGGGCTGATAAGGACAATGTTATCACATAATTAATCGGATTCTATTAATTTTTAGGGGTCATTTGTTAAATTTGAATTATAAATTTTGAATGCTTAATATTTTGGGGTTTTTTCAAAAAAACTCATCCTTCAAGGTATTTTTTTTAAAAATACTACCACTTTTAAAATTATTTATAAAAAAACCTTTCTTTAAAATTCTTTTTTCAAATATACGGTTTGCAACCTTTGCAACCTCATTTATAACTTCTGGCGGCGCAACCATGTGAGTTGAAAATGAGGTTGCAAAGGTTGCAAAAGTTGCAACTGAAAACTAGAGGTTGCAAAAGTTGCAAAGGTTGAATATTCGTCTGCTCCCCTATATAGCATATAAGCAACCTTATATGCAATCGAAAACTGAAAACTGGAAGTTCAAGTTTCAGTTGTCATTTTTGACCTTTTTTTTGAAATCTATTATATATATATAATAGATTTCAAAAAAGCGGTGGAAAATGGCATCTGGAAACTGGAACTTGCAATCGGAAATTCGTCTGCTCTCCTATATAGCATATAAGGTTGCATATGAGGTTGCGTAGCAACCTCATATGCAACCTATATGCAACCGAAAACTGAAAACTGGAAGTTCAAGTTTTGCAACCGTTCTAATCTTTGCAACCTTTGCAACCAAAAATTAAAAGTTACGGCTGACGCCGTCCATATATACAAAAGGTTGCATAGGTTGCAAATCGTATTTTTGAAAATAAAACTTAAAAAGATAGTATTTTTATAAATAACTTTTAAAGTTGTAGTATTTTTGAAAATAGTTTTAAAAAGATAGTATATGGTGTAATTTTCCTAGTATTTTTGTATGAATGATAATTTGAACATTAATGAATGAGCGATATCATTTGATAAATTAAAAAAAATTTACATTTTTGAATGGAAATTTTTATTCAAAAAACGCATATTTTAACTCGACTAATTATTTTTAAAAATTTAGTATGATAAAAGCACGTTCAACTTTTCTAATTTAAACACGTCTTCAAGGCATAACTTTTTTAAAATTAAATTTTGAAAAAACTTATCACATTAAAAAAATTTATAAAACACATGCAACTGTTTTAAGTTAAAAATATCTCTAAAATATAATAAAAATTTTAATACCAGCAAAATATCAATATTTATGTAATTTTGAATTAATTAGTGTTGAAAATTACATCCTTCTAAATGGCATGTTAAAGAGTTAAATTAATTTTGTCAAAAAGAAGGAAATTAATTATGATGTAAATTAAAATTGGCCGTTTGATTTTCATTTTATCCTGATCAATAACAAATCTGAACCGTTCTACTACCTTCTTTTCTTCAAGTCACTGTCCAGAAGAATTCCTTATCTCGTTTAGGATGTTCAGGTCGTCCAAAAGATAAAAAAAAAGAAAATCATTCCATTCAATTCAGTTCGGTTATTAACAAATGGTCCCTAACTCTCAGTTGCAGGGTAAGAAAATGATCAAGGCACGGCATGCTAGGCTGTTAGCTAAGCCCGCACGACCAGCAAAGGATTTAAACAACTCAAAGAACAAAGTTAAATCATAAGAGTAGTGCTAGGGACCCCAAATTTAGTCCCCAAAAAAGTTCCCAAATGACATGGCATGAGTGATTTGGCAAATTGTAATGTTTTAATTGGATGGCCCTGGCGGGCCCATTATAATTATAACCAATCACATTCATTTGGTAACAATTTTTGGTACCCAATTTGGTACCTCTAGCATTTTTCAAATCATAAAAGAAGAACATGACTACGTTGAAAACAGTGGGACTGTGGGAGGGGACCAAGCTAGTTGGATAATCTAACACAGAATTGGCATTATTATTAATATATATATATATATATATATATATATATATATATAGGGGCTGCTCAAATGGGACCCCCTTATAATGAGACCCTCTCAATGAGTCCCCCTCATATATCTTTTATTCTAAAGGGTCCCGTCAGGGGCATCCAACATGTTTATAATTATATCCTCTATCCATTCATCAAAAAAAAAAAAATTAAAAAAAAAAACTGCTGCCACGTCATCATTTTTTTTTGAATTTTTTTAATTTTTTTTTTGATGAATGAATAGAGGGTAGAATTATAAGATTTTTTCATATTGGGTGCCCCTGGCGGGATCCTTTAGAATAAAAGATATATGAAAGGGACTCATTATAAGAGAGGGTCTCATTATAAGGGTGGTCTCATTTGAGCACCTCCCTATATATATATATATATATAGGCTTTTGCTCAAATACAAACCAATCCTTAAATACAAACTACAAACTAACACTAAATTAATTATATTTCATCTATTCTAAGGTTCCCGCCAAGGGTACCTTCACGAAAGATGCTTAAAATAATTGGCTCTATCCAACAAAAAAAATAAAAAATCTTGCCGTGGAAATGCGAAGCATTTAAGACAGTAAACGGATGAGTTAGGTAGTCATGAGGGCCGAAGGCGCTCGACACACCCGTCAATCGTCTATTACATTTACCATTGATTGTCATTCCTTACAACTTTAGAATGATAAAGGCGCGAAGCGCCGTACAAGAAGGTGCGAAGCACCGTTAACCAGTGAAATCCACTGCAACGTCATCACGTGAACAATGATTTTTTTATTTTTTATTTGTTGGATAGAGCCAAGTATTTTAAGCAATTTTTGTATTGGGGTACACTTAGTTTGATCATTAGATTAGCATGAAATGTTGGATTAGTGTTTAGTTTTTAGTTTGTAGTTAATTTTAGTTTGTAGTGGAGTAGGACTATATATATATATATATATATATATATATATATATATAGGTTTTTGCTCAAATACAAACCAATCCTTAAATACAAACTACAAACTAACACTAAATTAATTATATTTCATCTATTCTAAGGTTCCCGCCAAGGGTACCTTCACGAAAGATGCTTAAAATAATTGGCTCTATCCAACAAAAAAAATAAAAAATCTTGCCGTGGAAATGCGAAGCATTTAAGACAGTAAACGGATGAGTTAGGTAGTCATGAGGGCCGAAGGCGCTCGACACACCCGTCAATCGTCTATTACATTTACCATTGATTGTCATTCCTTACAACTTTAGAATGATAAAGGCGCGAAGCGCCGTACAAGAAGGTGCGAAGCACCGTTAACCAGTGAAATCCACTGCAACGTCATCACGTGAACAATGATTTTTTTATTTTTTATTTGTTGGATAGAGCCAAGTATTTTAAGCAATTTTTGTATTGGGGTACACTTAGTTTGATCATTAGATTAGCATGAAATGTTGGATTAGTGTTTAGTTTTTAGTTTGTAGTTAATTTTAGTTTGTAGTGGAGTAGGACTATATATATATATATATATATATATATATATATATATATATATATATATATATATATATATATATATATATATATATATATATATATAGGTTTTTGCTCAAATACAAACCAATCCTTAAATACAAACTACAAACTAACACTAAATTAATTATATTTCATCTATTCTAAGGTTCCCGCCAAGGGTACCTTCACGAAAGATGCTTAAAATAATTGGCTCTATCCAACAAAAAAAAATGCCGTGGAAATGCGAAGCATTTAAGACAGTAAACGGATGAGTTAGGTAGTCATGAGGGCCGAAGGCCCTCGACACACCCGTCAATCGTCTATTGCCTTTACCATTTATTGACATTCCTTACAACTTTAGAATGATAAAGGCGCGAAGCGCCGTACAAGAAGGTGTGAAGCACCGTTAACCAGTGAAATCCACTGCCACGTCATCACGTGAATAGTGATGTTTTTTTTTGTTGGATATAGCCAAGTATTTTAAGCAATTTTTGTATTGGGGTACACCTAGTTTGATCATTAGATTAGCATGAAATGTTGGATTAGTGTTTAGTTTTTAGTTAATTTTAGTTTGTAGTGGAATAGGACTATATATATATATATATATATATATATATATATATATATATATATATATATATATGAAGTCCTACTCAACTACAACCCAAAACTAACTACAAACTAAAAATCAAACACTACTCCAACATTTCATGTTAATCTAATGACCAAAATAGGGATATCCTAATACAAAAAATGCATAAAATTCTTGGCTCCATTCAACAACAAAAAAATAATAATGTTCACTGCTGACGTGGTAGTGACGTCAGCGTGAAAAATATTTTTTTTTTTTTGCTGAATGGAGCCAAGAATTTTATACACTTTCTGTGAAGGTGTCCTTGACGGGGCCCTTATAATAAATGAAATATAAAATATTTAATGTTAGTTTGTACTTTGTATTTAAAGATTGATTTGTATTTGAACAAAAGCCTATATATATACTAGCTTATAACCTGTGCAATGCACAGTTCCTTTTTAATATCTACAATTATATTACTTTTATGAAATTTTATAAGTTATTAATTTACATATCAAATTGGTGTTTGAAAATTGATATATATAAGATTTTACATGTTCGATTTAATATTTGTACTCTATCTTGAATTTTAAAATTTGATTTGGACGTTTACATCCCACATGAAATTAAAAAAATAATCTTTAAATTAATGATGGTTTAATATAATTAAATCTACACAGAAACAAAAAAGAGAAGAAATTGACGATTTTTTAAGTTGAAAATTCTATTTGATTTATGAATTCTACTTATAATTCGTTTCTTTATCAAAATATCCTTATAATTATTTAAAGATAGTTCTACTCATAATCAAATACAATTTTAATAATAAGTGTAAGAGAGATTTTGTCCGAAATTTTGATAATCGGTAATCTATTCCTCCGTATGACAAAGATCTTAAAATAAATAGATGAAAACCGTTGGATCTAGCATAAAAAATGTTTTATATTTTAATATGTTATAAACTAAAAAGTACTCCGTATATATATTTATATAAGATAGATTTTGTCCAAAATTTTGATAATCGTCTATTCCTCCGGACGAAAAAGATCTTAAAATAATTAGATGAAAATCGTTGGATTTAGCATAAAAAAATGTTTTATATTTTAATATGTTATAAAATAAAAAGTATATTTATATTGAAATACGAAAATGTATATGTCAATGATTTAAATCATATACAATTAGGTTTTCTACAATTGATAGCATTATCAATGTAGAACTTCTACATAGATTAGGATTAATGTAAAAATTCGTAATTATATTTTCTCTTGATATTCTGAGTGTTTCTATTTGAATAATAATTATTAAAGCATCACTAAATTAAAGATAATTTTATGAGGTTCGCACGGATTGTAAAATCATTCAAATCTGATTTCTAGATCTCAAGATAGAGGTCAAATAGTAAATATGAATTTTTTTAATACTAATAAATAAAAAATAAAATTCAATTCTAATACAACTTTTTTTAATTATATCCTTTTTAGAATATAATTTTCTTTATAAAATTCAATTATAATAAACCTTTTTTAATTATATCCTTTTTAGATTACAATTTTCTTTTAAAATTCACTTCTAATACAATCTTTTCTAATTATATCCTTTTTAGATTATAATTTCTTTTTTATGTGATCTAATCTTGATCGTCTAGTTTCAATCCAACGGATCATATAATTTTGATAGTATAGCGACCAGACCAAAAATTTGGATAATATCCCTCTTTTAAAGATTTTTTAAAATTAAATTTAGATCTAATGATGAAGAAAAAAAAACAAATCGATGAAGAAAAGGTATTATAGTAAATTAACAAAGTGAAAATTATAAATAAATATATAAGGATATAATTTATAATCCAACGGATGACTTTTAATCCAACGGATCATATGTTTTTGGTAGTACACTGACGACGACAAAAAATTTGGATAAGATCTCCCTTATGCTTATTATATATAAGGTATTAATAGGACATGGAGTTTCTAAAGTACACAATAGAGAAGTTCTCTATTACTTCTCTATTAGTGCACCTTAAATCATATATTTTATTATTATTTTTCATAATCCAACCGTACGGATGAAAAGTTTATGTCGAAATAACATTGCATACAAATTTTTATTATATTTAAAATAGTGGAGCATCACCTTTATAATAATATTATTTTCTATATATATTCAACGACACAGATTTATCATAATCTTATTGTTATAAATTTATAGTTCCAAATAATTAAATTACAAGAAAATTTGTACATTCACGTATTTTTGTATGAATTTAACATCCGTACGGTTGGATTGTTCAAATAATAATTAATTTATCATATTTTAAACCGCACTAATAAAGATTTTCTCTATTGTGTGCTTTAGATACTCTTTTCCCCTCATATATATATATATAGGGTTTTGCTCAGGTGAGAACCCCTAATTAAAATGAGAACTGAGATCTAATCTCAGCCCCATATTTTTTATATCTAATTAAATCACAACCATACATATCTTATCTATTCATATTAATCATTTTAGCCCCTGTAGTCTCTCTCATATGTTACAACACTCCACCACCGACCTCCCTACAATCACCGACCACTCTCCGTCATCGACATTTCTCCTTCCTCCGTTCACATCTCTCCGTCGGCGCCGCAGGCGAGCTTCACAGATCGAGGTAATTCCTCCCTCGTCCACCGCCCATCGCCGCTGTACTATCACCGCCATCGCTGTCACCTCCAATTTCTCTTTTCTCTCTCCAATCTCTCCTCTCCTGACTCTCTCACACTCTTGTTCTTCATTTTCAACGAATTAAAACCACAAAAGCTGCCGGAATTAATACTCGAAGTTCGAGCTGTTGAATCCATCAGATCCAGAAAGAGAAGAGTTTGTGGAGATGATATCATCGGCGTCGGAGAATCGAAGCTGCTCTATTTAAATCAGTTTGTTTAACTTAGTTTGGGTTAGTGATTTTTGGACTTTTAGTGGTGATTTTCGTCGATTATATCACAATAACATACAATGATGGATCTGAAAAATGTTTGATGTATTCAGATCTGATTCATCACAAATTATGTATAAATTTTTGGTGATTTTCGTTCATGTTTTTTGTAATTTTGTGTTGAGTTTATGGTGATTTAGCGAGTGAATGTTTCTGTATATAATAGCGAGTGGAAGCTGTTAGTGGTGTTTGTGATTTTGTATTTTTTTGTGATGATTTTGTATTTTTCGATGGTGATTTTGTATTTTTCAGTGGTGAATTTGTGTTTTTGGGCGGTGATTTTGTGTTTTCTGTGGTGATTTTGTATTTATCGGTGGTGATTTTGTGTTTTCCGGTGGTGATTTTTGTTGGTGGTGGCGGTGGCGTGGTGGCCGGAGGTGGCGGCTGTGCGGTGATTTTCTGTTTGTCGGTGGTGATTTTCTGGGTTGGTCGGAATTGGTCGCCGGAGATGGTGACCGGAGTTGGTGACCGGAATGGGGAAGAAGATGATGTTGAATTAAATGAATAATAAAAAATCAAAATATTAAATATTAATTGTGGGGATATGATTTGATTTAGATATAAAAAATGTATGGTTAGGATTAGATCTCATATCTCACCACAAGTGAGGGTTCTCAATGGAGCAAGACCCTATATATATATATATATATAGGGTCTTGTTCTAATAGAAACTAACTTAGAATAGAAACTAGAAACTAAACCTAAATTAAATATTTCAAGCTAATCTAATGACCAAACTAGGGGTACCCCAATACAAAAAACGTATAAAATTATTGGCTCTATTCAACAAAAAAATTAAAAATTTTAAAAAAAAGTTATTGTTCACGTGATGACGTGGCACGTGAACAGTAACTTTTTTTTATTTATATTTTTTGTTGAATAGAGCCAAGAATTTTAAAAGTTTTTTGTGAAGGTGCCCCTAGCGGGGCCATTAAAATAAATGAAATATAATTTATTTAGCGTAGGTTTCTAGTTTCTATTCTAAGGTTGGTTTCTATTTGAACGCTAGCCTATATATATATATATAGGGTTGGACTCCATAAAGAACACTTTAAATAAAGAACAACAAAGAACACCTCATATCTAATAGATCCATTGCCCCTGGCGGGGCCACCCAATACAAAAAGTTCTTATTTTTTTAGGCTCTATCCATCCAGCAAAAAAAAAAAAATTGAAAATTTTACTGTTCATGATGACGTCACTGATGACGTCATCGATGAACTGTAAAATTTTCATTTTTTTTTTTTTTGCTGGATGGATAGAGCCTAAAAAAATAAGAACTTTTTGTATTGGGTGCCCCTGGCGGGGCCAATGGATCTATTGGAATAAATGATTTTATAGTGTTCTTTATTGTTCTTTATATAAGAGTGTTCTTTATGGAGCAAAGGCCTATATATATATAGGCTTTTGCTCAAATACAAACAACTCTTAAACTGATAACTACAAATTAACACAAAATATATTATATTTTATTTATTCTAAGGGCCCCGCCAGGGGTACCTTCAAAAAAAAGTCTTATAATTCAACTCTCTATCCTTTCATCAAAAAAAAAAAATTTAAAAAAAACTGTTGCCACGTCATCAATTTTTTTAAAAAAATTATTTTTTTAATTTTCTTCTTCAATGAATGGATAGAGGGTATAATTATAAGACTTTTTCGTGTTGGGGTACCCCTAGTTTGGTCATTAGATTAGCTTAAATGTTGGATTGGAATTTGGTTATTAGGTTTGTATTCCAAGGAGGTTTGTATTGGAGTAGCCCCCTATATATATATATAATTTGATCACTAGCCTATTGATATGGGCTAAAAGTAAGCCCTAATCACACATTTAATGTTGCATTAATTAGACCCAACATGGTCCAAACGTGGGGCCCATTAGTAGGGCCAAAATCCCTAATTTCATTATTAAATTCGTAATTAATATTGGAGGAGGTAAACAGCTCAGCAATAAGAAACAGATAAGGATATTACTCCTACCAAACTTAGCCTCCATGGCATCCAATTGAATAAGGAAACAGACTCCTACAAGGAAGGAGTCTAGAACCTTCCTCAAGGCGGTGGCTTACCCACCAAGTCTCCAAATCCTACCATAATCCTAAGGCTTCTCAGCCTATATAAAGGGTCTGACCCCTCATTCTCATAACTACATTTTGGCTTGATTCTTAATACGAGATACGTAGACACTCTGTGAAGACCAATTATTCTCGAACACGGAAACAACCATTAAAGCACGAAGCTCACGAACCGTAGCATTAAATACGATTCCATAACCTAGTTTTTATTCCACAACATTTGGTGCCGTCTGTGGGACACAGACATCAACCATGGTAACCACGCGAAGAACACCACCAGTTTCTACCGAGGCCATACCCCTCAGCTCTGCTCCGCCCGTCACTGAACAAGTACCCCCAACAACAGGGGCGATCACCCAATCTCAAGTTTCTCAACCTATAGGGACGACTACCCATGTTGAGAGTACGTTACCTGTGGTCGTCCACCCAGGTCAAGAAACCAATCCTCTTCAGATGGTGGTCTCTCCTCTTGTTAATCCTAATCACCCGCTACCACCGGGAGTACAGATCCACACTACGGATCTCCCCATGAATACCAACCCGATGTATGACGACTAGTCCGGCCCCTATACTGATGATTCGTCATCCGATGATGATGATGATCGCGATGAAGCCCCGAGGAGGCGACGTGCTAGTAGAGAACCTCGAAGGAGAACTCAAACCATCCATGATGGACCACCTTTAACAACTGCTGAGAGGATCAAGGCTCATGAAGCAGAGATCTTAAAGTTAAAGGAAGATATTGCAAGGGAACAAGCTAGATTAAATCAAAATCAACCTGCTCCTGTGACAGCCCCAAATCCGGGCCATCACGGACCAATTTCCATTTAATATCAATATCTCTTGGGTTTTTTTTATATAACAATCAATACTTATGCAATTGACCCCACAATAATACGCACACACGACAATCATATGCTCAGAGAACAACATTCACCATAATAACAGTTTAGAGTTGAGAGTTAAAAGAGTTATTACAAACCAGGATCATACTTAAGTACATTGTTGAATAACACTTCGACATGAAGCGTTCCAACAATCAAAAGTTTATTACATTCTTACACACTTAATTATACATAAGTTCCCAGAACCCGTCTGCCTCTATGCTACCTCAGGAATCGATGCTAGCACGCTCTCAGAAGGTCGCCTTCCCCCTACCCTCTTGCGGGGCTTTCTGCGTAGTATCGGCATACCTAGCTGTGTATACATTAGTAGCAAGAGTGAGCTATAGTAGCTCAGCAAGATAATTTCTATCTACTAACATCAAAGGAAAATAAATCGTTATATATATATAATAGACAAAAGCAAACTTCAGTTATTATGGAAGAATTTTATTTCCATTCAATATGTATATACACTTTCCAATTATCCTTGTACGTAAGAAATATATAGTATCATTCCATCAGTCGCGCTTCTAACATCATATAATATCAGTTCCTCTTCTTGAACGCTATAACCATCAATATACCATTTCAGTGTAATCTTTCAAGATAATATAAAAACTTGAACAAATCTCTCGCTATAATCTTCTCATTTCCTTCTTATGCAACAATCATATAAATTAATATAAAATCAGTTTCTCTTCGTTTGTAACAATAATTCCATCATTTCATATCACTTTTCTGTTTTCAGTTATAGAAATCTGAAAACCATTTTCAATTCTTTCTTTCAAGTTTTGGGGATATCTACTGGAGCCAGATACGTAGGACGATGATCAGTCGCCTGAACGTATCCGCTCTCTGTTTACTACTAGTAGAAGGGATGATCCCTACCTGGTAATCAACCCTGGAGGAAGGCTACCTGCTACATCCTCCCTTGGCATCTTCGTGCCGTAAGAAAATATTGAATGCTGGACCGTGCCACTCCCATACAGCCTCTTACGCTTACTGTTGCAATCCCCCTTTTAAATCATTTTACCATTATCATGTACCATTTCACATTTTTCCACTTTTCCGTTTCCATTCGCATTTCCATTCACATATATCATTTCCATTTCCATTTATCATCACTTTATAAAATATTTATGTCATAATACTTTGATTATAACTCAGACATCTCTTCTATATTCAATAAAATCAAATATGTTCTTGTATACATAGAGTATTCCATTTATTTTAGAAGTATTAAATAATACTCAATAATATCTGTCACAACATTTGGAAAGAATATTTTTAACCTAATATTATAAGTCATATAACCCTAGATAATAACTGATACCATTCCTTTATATATAACTCTAGATAACAACTGATACCATTCCTTTATATATAACTCTAGATAACAACTGATACCATTCCTTTATATATAACTCTAGATAACAACTGATACCATTCCTTGAATATAACTCTAGATAACAACTGATACCATTCCTTTATATATAACTCTAGATAACAACTGATACCATTTCTTTATATATAACTCTAGATAACAACTGATACCATTCCTTGAATATAACTCTTAATCATAAGGCATGTTCAATTCATGCATAAACATCTCTATGTATATCCATATCCATCTCATACTCGTATCCATGTCCACATTCATATTATACTCATATACCTCTCCTTTGAATATCAATAATCAAGGAAAACAAATTTTTAACAATATAGTAACAATAGCATCACATATATATATTCCATAAAATCAAGTTTCTTTGAAGATAATAATTTCCAGGTAGGGATAGAAAAGATCTTGCCTCGATCTCCGTATCCTGGAAGTAGGGCTCGTGGCTCTCCCGAAGTTTCTATAAACACAAGAAGGACCGTCGTTAGAATACTACATTCCTTTCTCACTTCACCTTTATATAACCACACCCTTAATGCTCACTATGTGAATAACATGCTATTATAACTCAAATGTTCCAAGAACCTAACCATTTTTAAACTCAATCAAAGTTTCAATGTTTTTCACCATTTCCCTTAACAACCATGCTCAACTGTAAAAATTCTTATAAATTATAGATTTCAAATTTTAATGTAAGGTCAACTGGAATTAGTTCTCTGACCACACTACTACCATATCCCAAAATTTCGTGACTTTTAGAAATGGATAGGTATGGTAATTATAGCCTCAAAGTTGACACAATTACGGTTTCTCGGTTTTCGAACGCCTTTCACTAAAACTGACTTTTCTCCTAAACCGTTCATCAGATTTTAACGCACCTTATATCAAAACAATCTATGAACCAAGATCTAGCCTTTCATGATCAGTTAGGGGTCTGGACAGTAAGGTATCGTACGGGTATAGGGTCCAAAAACAGGGCAGTTTCCTGGTCTAATGGAAATCGGACATTATAACGGCTATATTTTCATACTTTCCAAAATCAAACTCCCCCAAATCAATCATCCACCTTATACACCATCACCTACACCATGTGGTCATCTTACCAACCATGGTTACAAGCACATACTCCTTCCATATTCAACTTTAATCACTTACAAACACATATAACATCATGATCTTAACATTTACACCACTAAATCACTAATCAACTCAATATCCATCATAAATAAGAAAGGGTAAGGACATTTATACCTTCTTGAAGCCTTGACAACACTTAACAATCCTTGGAATATCCTTACATAACCTTATAATAGCTTGAATCAACTAAAGGAACCATAAAAACAAAGTTAGTTTCTAAGGGTTACTATTCATCATCACTTTTGTAAAAATCATAACAAATCGAAAAATAAGAGTTTGGCTCTCAAATTTTTACCACATCTTGGCCTCTGTATAAGCTTTGATTTGAACTATATATCACCAAAAACAAAGCTTCCTAGCTATGGTTTTGAGCTCCATCTCTCCGCTGGATAGAAACTGGACAGATTGGGTTGTCCAACTTTGAGCATGGATTTGACTAGGCTATACTAATTGGATTCTCATGAAATTTGGGGCGAATAATACCCATGGAGTGGAGAGGTTGTGGTTCAAATTTGGTGATTTTATCATGTATAGAAATGGAGATATGAATTTTTCTTTGAGTTGTGTTCTGGTTTGGCAGTTTTGAAGAAAATGAGATGGAGAGCTTTTTCCTTTCTTTCTTTCACTTGTTCCACTAAGTTTTGATCAAATAATGTTGATAAGATCAGATGAGTGGCTGAGTATGATCCTTGGGATTTGTGCAAGGTGTATCCAAGAAGTTTGATAGATATTTATTTGGTTTTTGATTTGTTTTTACCACCTTATCCTTGCATTTTCATAATTCTTCCACTCTTGTCCTTGCCCCTTGGCTTTCACCATAAGCCACTTAATTAAATCAATAAATCAACTCTTTTTTTAGTATTGGGCTGAAGTTTGTGCTTTCTCCATGTTTAGTGGTCTATTGTTTGGGCCTCTTTCCAAGGTTCTCTAGTCGTTGGATTTATCGAATGATTTCAGTGATCGTCTTAGTGATTTTTCTCTTGTAAATCTCTTGAATATATTTTATCCTTTCCCACATCATATATTAATGTGTTAGGGTGATTCTAATCCTCAAGTAGGTATTAGATCCAATATCCTTGGTATATTCTCTTTTTCTCAGAAGTTGCTCTCCCGGTTATCTCTCGGGTTCTCAAGCATTCTCAAACTCGTTTAACAATCTAAATTCCCTTGGTATTTCCTTGACTTGATCACTCCTTGGTTTAACCTAATTTCACTATTTCCTCAAGATATTAACCCTTTAACATTTCTACACTCCTTAATATCACATTCAATAGAGTCTCAATCGAAATCGAAAATCCTTAAAATCCACACTCAGGAATTTCTGAAATCCGTCATCGTTTCGAGTCACTTATTTTCATAGTACATCACTAATATGGTTTCCGATTATTCATTTTCCATTTCAAATCTAGGGTACTTACATACCCTTTCCCTAAATCCTCAAAATTACTATTCATTTAGGCACTGTAGCGTTCTAAAAGTTAGGGTTATTACAGCTCCAACCACATGGAGGATTCCCATTATAAACTTGGAGAGGTCTTCAAGGAGACAGAAAAGGGTTGATGCCCCAACTGGAAGAACAACAAGGGTGGAAACCCCCAGGGGTAACCCCAAAGATCTGATGCCACTTGGAGATCCTGATGATCCCACACCCCGGTTTACTGAGGAGGTGATGAATGCTCGTATCTCTAAGAAGTTCAAGATGCCGACAAGTAAGGCTTATGATAGAACGGGTGATCCCGCAAATCATGTCAGGACTTTCTCAAACGCACTGCTATTGCAGCCTACAAGTGATGCCTTAAAGTGTAGGGCGTTCCCTCAAACCCTGTCGGGCATGGCTCAAAGATGGTATAGCTGGTTACCTGTGAATTCGATTGTCTCTTTTAAGGAGTTGAGCGCTGCTTTTGTTAGCCAATTCATTAGCGGGAGAGTTCATGAGAAAAGCTCTGCATCCCTTATGTATGTGGTGCAAGGGAAGAATGAAAATCTGAGGGACTACCTCAAGCGATTTACTAAGGAGACATTGAATATCACTGATTTGGAGAATAAGGTGGCCATGGTAGCCCTGGAACACGGAACCACTAATCTCTTCTTTAAAAGGTCATTGACGAAGCATCCCCTTGAGAATATGGCTGAGCTCCAACGAAGGGCCGATAAGTATATTAAAGTTGAGGATAACATGAAGAAAGAGGCCGCAGTAGGTAATGACAAAGGTACCAATGACTCAAAGAAGCGAAAGCAAGAGCAAGAGTATGACGCTAGGGACAAGTATCCCCGGACGAGCAAGGACTCTGAATCACCACCGAAGAAGAGTTTGGGACCAAGATTTTCTGACTATGCAAGGTTGAATGCTCCTAGGAGTCAGATTTTGTTGGATATTGAGAAGGATAAGGACTTTCGATGGCCGAAGCCACTCAGGGGTGACCCCGCAAAGAGAAACAAGGAGAAATACTGTAGGTTCCACCGGGACGTGGGATATGATACAAATGATTATAGGCAGTTGAAGGACGAGATTGAATTCTTGATCCGGAAAGGGAAGCTAAGCAAGTTCACTAAGGGTGAAGATCGTGGAACCCAGAGAAGGGATTATGACAGGAGAGATCACTACTAAAAATCTGTTAATAGACATCACGGTCTTTAACATCGATTAAAATAAAACTGATGTTAAAAGTCTTTTTAACATCAGTGAAAATAAAACCGATGTCTTTTAAACATTCAGACATCACTTTAGTTATCAACCGATGTCTAAACCTTTCCTTAAAAACATATAGACATTGCTTCATTTATGAACCGATGTCTAAATCTCTCCTTAAAAAATTAAATGCGCGCAGATTCCCCCCCTAAGTTTTATTTCCCCCTTTTTAAGTTTCATTTGCCGGCTAAAATTCCCCCTTAACCAAATTTTGGTTTCCCCCCTTACTTATCAAACATACTCCCTCCTTCAAGCAAATTAAATAAAATTAAAAACATAAAAATTAATTAAAATCAAAATAAAACTAAATCTCACGCACTCTCTTATTTTGTCGAGTCTCGACTCACACACTCACCCTGCCCTTTCTCAAGAACCCTAAATCTCACCCATACCTCTCATTTTCTCTGTCTCTCTCTCTCTCTCTCTCTCTCTCTTTCTTCTTGCTTGATTGAAGATTTGTTGATTGGGGAGTTGTTCATAGCTACAAAGCTTTAAATCATTTGTTCATAGCTACAAAGCTCGAATTGGTGAGTGGGTAAGCTTGCATTAAACTCGAATTATTTCGATTTAGTTTTAAATTGGGGGTTTTAGAACTCGAAACCCTAAATTTTAACTTGTTTTTTTTTCTTCTAATTTTTGATACAATAGGAGAATTTGTTTGGGTAAGAATCAACTGCTAATTTTCAATTATTGTCATTTAATTTTTAGTTACTAATTTTTTATGTATTGGATTGTGGCTTGAAATAATCTCATTTGTGTTGATACTGCCATCTTGTGTCTGTAATCGGCATCTTGTGTCTGTAATTAGAAGGTCATGTGCTTTATTTGTTTTATTGTGTTATAGGTGTTCTAAAGAGAATTTGTGAGACAGATCTCGGTATAATTTCCCAGTGCTTCTTGACAAAGCACGTGTTTTCATGTTTGCCAGAGAAAGATACTACAAGTGAAACAAGCGTCCGACTTCGTTTGCGTGAAAGTTGTTTTCATGAAGATATATTTGAAAGAACAGTTACGATCCTTCTATATTTCTATATTTGTTTTTATACCTTCTATATTAATCAACTATTATCAATTGCTTTTTATTACCTTTTATTTGATTTTTGCTACTCTGAAAACGTTGTTTACAGGTTTGTTAGCAATTTAAATGGATGCTCAATGTTCGAAATATTCGTATTAACATCCATGCTCTCGGTACGATTACGTAATTTCATTCCATTATTTATCATTTATCAGTGTTTAGTTGATCTTAAATTGTTTCCTCTTATATCAATTACTTTTTCTAGTGTTGATTAGTTGTTTGTTATTAAATTGTTTCGATTAGGATAATTCAGTGGAAAGGAATCCTTCATTTGCTTAGATAAATTTTAATGTTATGCAATCTTTGACCAGTGATTGTGTAATTTCATTCCTAGCTCTTTACGAAATTGGAGTGTGCTCAACATGAAATATGAAATTTCCTCTAATATATTTCATCCGCTGAGAAAACATTTAATGTCATGCAATCTCTTGACTGGTGATTCCTAGATCTTGACAAAATTGGAGTTCGAATAAGCAGTATTTTGATGAAGGTAAAAAGGAAATAATCTAAACTAGTCAACTCGTAACTGTTAAGTACTTAAGTCATAATATTCCAACTTCTCCTTGTTTAAATTTGTAATTAGTGAGTTCCCATTGTTCGCTGATAGCCACAGACTTCTAACAGTGTGAGGTAGGGTTTCAAGTTTCAGCTTTCAAGAGCTTCTGCTCTTTACTTACGTTTCCTAATGTTTGAGCTCCTTTATAACCAGTAGCATTATATACTATTTGTGTGGTAAACTGAACGAAGCAGTTTGGTAATATGTAGTCTCACCTGTTTGTGCAGACTTGAGTGTAATTGCCGAAACCAAATTTGGTAGAGCAAGAGGCTGCATATGGACCAGTTTTATTATTATGTACTGTATGTTTGCTTGTTGTTGAGCATATAGATGCTTGACCACATTGTTTCGTCAAGCATATTGTGTACTAGGATTCTAGGAATCTCATAATCTAAAGGGTAAATTTATTTCGTAGTCAAGATGAAACTTATTTTCATATGTTATAAATTGTTTTGTTTTTGTTCGAGACAAATTTATAGTTATTGACTCATGAATGTGTGCAATATGCGGTGTTTACTAATTAAATGATGGAAAGGTACAAGTTGGAGTTTTCCGCGTGGAAAAAAGAACAAAGATGAGGAAGACCATAAGTGTGCTGTTAGGGAGGTAAGTACCTAGTCTTGATAATTCTTGACACTCCTTATGTTATATGGGTGACCCCTTTGCCAGCTGGCTGCCTTGAGACATTCAGGATGTTGATAAAAAGATACCCGAATATCTGAATGTCATGAACATATACAATGTCAGTAATACGAGATAAATTCCTGTTGAGGTACTATGCGTCTAATATAGATAAACAAAATATGTCTAAAGTATAGATTAAATAAAATAATAAATAGAATTAAAATTGAACATAAGTAGCTTTTGGACAATATCAATTGTTCAGGATGTAAACAAAATTTAGGAAATTATAAAAGTAATCATAATACAAAAAGGGTATACATTATTTAGGAAGTAGTTACGAAGTATATATGGGTCTCTAATTTGTCTCTTTCTTTCTTGAAATGCTTACTGTGACTGTCTTTGTTCATATATTATTTCGTAGGATCTCAGATAAAAATATCATAAATTGGAGAAATCCAAAGTATCACAGTTGAGAAATTAGATCCAAAATATCTAACACAAGAAGCATGTCTAAAGTAATAAGTTCTGCAACACTACTAAACTTCTGGTACCTTAGCTCAATCTGTATTTTTAATAATGTTTAAAAATAGCGACTTTGCTTAACCTTGCTTTGACAATGCTATAGATGCTGTCAGGCTTTGGTATTTCTTTATACGTTAGTGGTTGTCAATTTGAATTGCCTGAGATTGTTATGCTTCCAGGAGCTTTACCATGTCTCCTATATGTATTGGGGTTATTGATCATACCAGAGTCACCTAGATGGTTGGTGAGTTGCGAAGAAGTCTTTCAATAAGTTATTAGTTTTGATTAAATTTATTTTGGAAGAGAAAAAAGAGAGTTAACATTGTGTCTGTGTTGTTGTTGTCAAGGACTTCTTGTTCTGAACATAATATTAAATTAAACTAATGTACTACATATTTTGTCAAGGTTTCTTTGATTGGGGCATGTCTGGGGAGCTTTCTTGCTGGATTAGGATTTGTCCTGCAGGTTTATCCAGAAACAATAGTTTAGACCTATTCTTTTCGTACTATTTTGATCTTAAAAGAAATGAGAATTTTGTTCTACCTTGGCACGATCTTAATCAATGGAATGAGTTGACATCCACGTTAGTGCTCATAGGCGTTCTGGTAATACATTATAACAATGTAGGATTATTTTCTCAGTGGGACATTTATTAACTCAAAAAAGTGAGCAAAAAATCATGTGTAAAAAAAATCTTCATTTGGATGTTTTTCTGTCAGCAATGCATATGAACAAAGATAACCTGGTATTAGACTTAAAATATATTCATTTCCAATAAAAAAAACTTTTCTTTTACACACTTTATTCTAAAATTTGAAACATAATTAACTTACCAGCTTGTGTTTTGTTTGTGGATCTAGAGTACTACAGTTCTGGAAAGATTACATTTCCACTTAAATTGAAGACGGGGTTTAATAATTTAATTGAAAACTTCCAGATCAATCTTTCAGCCTTTGCACTAGGGGCTGGTATACCATGGGTTATCATGGCTGAGGTAAGTATTACCTTACTAAGTTGTTATATGTTCATATCTCAGCATATAAATCATTGGCTAGTATATTAAGGCTGGTCAAACCTAAACATATGATGTTTGTATTCCATATACTTCCACTAAACAAAAGGGGTTCTGCTGGAAGTCTTGCAACATTTACAAACTTGTTCATTTCATTGATTGTTTCCTATGTCTTCAACATTTTACTAGAATGGAGTCCATCAGGTAGTTTGGCACTGTGCACAATCACTTGTAACAAACTCTGTTTTATGCTCATTTGTTGAAGTGTGTGTGTGTGTTTAGACCAATTCAAAGTGATTTAGTCTACAAATTGTAATATGATTGATTGGTATTAGTGAGACTGATGATTTGTTAATGTATTGTTAGAACAGCTGAGGCTTTGACACCACCTCCTCCCGTACATGCAGATGTTGTACCCCTTCATGTTGAAGGAGATTCTATTCACAGAATTTGTTGTTTTTGATACCGCTATGTTATAGTCTTATGTCAAAATTAATTAGTTATCTCTATTTCACTACCAGCAACATTTCATGGATTTGCTTTCTGGTTCGATGTCGAATTTAGTGGCCCTGTGACATCCCCTGCTGATCGTAATGCACCACCCTCGCAGTCTTCAAGCAATCATCTCTCTAGAAGTGGTCAGAAGAGAAAGCGTGCTGATTTCAATGAAGCAATTGTACTCTCAACGGCACCTGACAAACCGCCTACACACTTGGAGCAGGTATAAGTTGTATAATATTTTTCCTTTTGTCTTGCTACCTTTTCCTTTCATCACTCTTGAGTCACGCTCTTGTTTCATGCTTCTCCATGGCTGAATCTGGTACTATTTAATTTAGGAAACAGGTGTTTTTATGATTTTCCAAAACTAGCATTGTCTAAAGAAAGCTTCTTCTGCAAGTTGATTACTTGTGTAATCTCTTTGACATTAGTATGAAATGGACACAAGTCACAAACTAAGAAGTGAACTATGTTCCCTGTTGACCATTCTTTTGTGAGGGAAGCAATAATGCGCTGATTTCTTTTTTATGCCTGATAATGTTTAGTAGATTTCCCTGATTTTTTCTTAATGTTAATAAATTTTTGTGTTGTTGGTTTAAGGCTGAGACGGATAGGGAAGCAGGAGGGAACAAGGGTGTTTCAGACAAGCAAATACGTTTGAAGATTTTTTCACCAAATGTTCTTGATATCACCCTGGTAGACTTGCCCGGTATAACTAAGGTTCC
Organism: Kitagawia praeruptora; assembly: GCA_037693485.1. NCBI lineage: Eukaryota > Viridiplantae > Streptophyta > Magnoliopsida > Apiales > Apiaceae > Kitagawia > Kitagawia praeruptora. The sequence goes on along the minus strand of CM075348.1, from coordinate 47,735,357 downwards.
TGTTGGCGACCAACCTTCTAACATAGAAGCTTGCATTAGAACAATGATCAAGTCGTATATTAAGCTTCCCAGTTGTTTAATACTAGCTGTTACACCAGCAAATTCTGATCTTGCCAACTCAGATGCCCTTCAAATAGCTGGAAATGATGATCCAAATGGTAATTTCCTAACTTGTATGTCATTTTCTTGGTTTGGGTTCAGCTGAACTATTAGAAGTAAATTTTATTATAGGGTGGTACTGCTGCTAGCTAAATATTTGTTAATTTAAATGTAGGTGATCGAACTATTGGTGTAATCTCGAAGGTGATTTTGAAATCCGTTACATTTTCTTATATGTTTGAATTTGGCTAGTTAATTCCGTCATAGACATTCTAGTTTGGTTATGGTATGGTTATGCTTGTTTTGGATTATGGCCGGTAGGAATGTATGTTTGAATGAACTATGAATGGTTGTAAATGAATGACTTTGGTTGAATGTCTATTTTTGTTTATGGCAATAGCTTTTATAAAAATTTCTTGTTTGTAACAATATGAAAAACTTTAGTTTTAAATGTCAGACAAAGAAAATTTATGTCTAATAACTACATATACAGCCAATTGTCAATAAAAATTGATGTCTAATGACAACTTACACATCGATTAGAGACAAAAAACGATGTACTAATGAGGCCTTACACATCATTTATCTTTATAAAAAATTGTTATATTAGAAGTCTTAAACATCAGCTGAAAAACGATGTCTAAGAGACCTTAGACATCGGTTTTAAAAATAGGAAACCAGTGCAAAAGATATATTCAACATCGTCTAAAATTGATGTCTATGGTCATATTATACATCAGTTTTCTTAATATTTACCGATGTTAATAAAGGCTTAGACATCAATATTTGGAAAAAAACAGATGTCTATGTCTAATTATTCTATGTTTGCTATATGTTAAATAACATCTAAGACCTCTAATATAACAATTCAAAAGTTAACCTCATGCAGTTAACCCAAGAAAATAGTACATAAATATCAGAAATATATTTAAAACTGATGTGTTATATGCTACTAGACATCGGCCAAAAACCGATGTCTAAACTTTCGACTTTAGACATCATCGACAAAGACATCGGTCAGGATTTTTCAAAGACATCGGCCAGAAACCGATGTCTATCAGCATTTTTTTAGTAGTGGATAATGATATAAGGGATAATGATCGTGATCGTAACCCACAGCCCCGAGGGCCAGTTATCAACATGATTTAGGGAGGCCCGACAGCGGCCGACACAACTCAAAAATCTCGAAAGACATATGCTAGAGAAGTGATGCACATCGTGGGAGAGGCCCCGAAACGTGCTAAGACTGAAATAAAATTTTGGTTTTGATGATTCAGACCTCGAAGGAGTGAAGTTCCCCCATGACGACCCGTTGGTCATAACCCCTGTAATTGGAAACTCGGAAGTAAAGCGAGTCTTGATAAACAATGGAGCTTCGGTTGATATTCTGTTTCATGATGCGTTGATAAGTGGATTTTATATCCACTTGGATCATTCCATTCGGCTTAAATTGGTGTCTTGGTCTCAAGTAATCGTGTGTTTTAACGAGTTTTTGTGTAGAATTATGTATGCCATTATTTGCAGGCTTTCCAGTAGTTATATGGTGTTTTTGAAGCCAAGGGAACAAGTGTCGGGAGTTGCAATCGAAGCGGAAGAGAAATCAGCAAAATGGAAAAAATCAGTGTGCATGAAAAGTGACTGGAGCGCGGGCGCGCCAAGTTTGTACTAGAGATGCGCGCGGGCGCGCTTGACAAACCAGGAAACAAAAGAGCAGCGCGGGAGCGCTGGAAAAGCATAGGTGTGCGCGCGGCCGCGTGGAAATGCGGCAGATCATCCAGAAAATTCCAGAATTCTATTTCTAATGGGAAATTGCTGTGTTTTCTATTCCTAATCAATATGGTGATTGTTTTGGACGACCAGAAGCTTTCAGAATCAGTTCTAAACATGGGAATTGCAATTCTAATCCATTCAAGAACGGAAATTGCCACAATTCTATTTCAACTCAAAGATGGCAATTGCTTGATGGAGAGGCAAATTGGGGCTATTAATACATATCTTGGGGACAGAAAAAAATACACCATTACATATCAATTACTTAAGTTTAATTGTATCTTTTCATACTTTGTTTTTATCATGGTTTCACTTGATCCCATGATGATGAGAGGTTCAATTACGAACTAATCGTTGTCATGGGATTCTAACGGATTTATCTATGTAGCTTAGTAGTTTGATTGCTTTAAAGATTTATGTGTGGTGAATTCTTGATATTCTCGTATGGTTGTTATTCATGTGTTTAGATGCATCATGAACACCTAATTTGTTAATCTCTTGTGAAGCGAGAGTGAATCTTGAGATTTAGAACTTGCCATGCTAGCATAGGATAGGTTGATGTTTTAACATCATGATTTGTGGCGTAATTAGAGATAATATGCTACCCTATGTGATCAATATGGATAACTTGTGCTTAAACCTTTATGTTTTCAAATTTTATAGAGATATAGGGTCTAAACATAATTGGTGTCTACTCATCTTCTATCTTTTGTGGATGTATGTCTAGTTTGGTATTCGTATACTGAGAAGTAGCGTATACTTGTTTCGTGTTGTCTGATCAGATATCAAAACCATCACATGTATTGATTAAAGGCGTCAACTCTAAGTGAAGTAGATAATGAAGTTAGGATCCCATGTTTTCTCTTGCAGAAGTAATTTGATTTAAATTCTAGTTAGTTAGTTAATTCTTAGCTTGTTAATTTAATTCTTAGTTAATTTAGTTTATCAAAACCCAATTTGTTAATTGTCTTAGCAGTGAATAATAATAATACATTGTTGCATAGGTACATCTACTGAATTAAAACCATAACCAGATCTCTGTGGGAACGAACTTGACTTCTATCTGTATTACTTGTGACCACGTAAGCTTGCGTGAATTAGTGCAAAAACAAGTTTTTGGCACCGCTGCCGGGGATCATCGGTGTTTTATTTTTGGTTTATGTGCTTGTCAATAGTGGTCGTTAGAGTTCCACTACTAGAAATATGTCAATAGACATCGGTTTTTGGCCGTTGTTAAAAAAAATTTTGACCGATGTCTATGCGTGTGTAGAGAAAGGTCAAAATCTTTAGACATCGGTTTTTGGCCGTTGTCTAATATCGACTTAGACATTGGTTTCTTAAATATTTCTGATGTCTAAGATACATTATGTGTAGTAGTTCTTTTGAAATTATGATATATTATGTTCATTAGATCAACATAAACATAGCACGGACAAGGTAAATAATGACATATACATCGATTTATTAATAAAAACCGATGTTTTATGTTATCTTAGACATCAGTTGTTTGGTAAGACTGATGTTATATGCTGTATTAGACATCGTGTTCATTAACAAAAACGATGTCATATGCTCCAGTAGACATCGTGTTCATTAACAAAAACGATGTCATATGCTCCAGTAGACATCGTGTTCATTAACAAAACCGATGTCATATGCTCAAATAGACATCGTTTTCAGTAACAAAACCGATGTTATATGTCCTAACAGACATCAGTGTTTAGCCATTCTCCGATGTTATATTTCACTATTTTACATCGTTTTTCTAGAAAAAGTGATGTGAATTATTGCTAAAGACATCAGTTCTTTTAAAAAATTTGATGCAATAGACCTCTTTTAACATCGCTTATTTTAGAAAAAGTGATGTGCATTATAGTTAAACACATCAGTTTTGTTTTTATAACTGATGTATCTTGTTGAGGTTTTAGCCTGTACTGATTGTTCAAGATTGAAATCAAACAAAACAGATTAATCATAATACAAAAACCAAGTACTTGCCATTCATTTACCAAACATCCAAATGTTTACAATAGCCATAACTAGTATCATAAACAAGTACTTGTCGACCAAAAGCATATAACCAAGTACATGTACGTACTTCGACAAAAGCATAACCAAAGTACATGTACGTACTTCGACAACTTCGGCAAGCATAACCAAAGTACATTACCAACTATCAAATACCTTACACAAACCAACTACATGTACTTCGATAAACAAACCCCTTGTTCCACAAGTACTAGTTCCTAGACAATTTCATTTAAGAATTAGTACCAAAAGCTAGATGTTAGGCAAAGATCTATACCAACTGTTCCATAAACCAAGTCACTATTTCATGAGTTTTTCAATGTGCTTCAAAGTCTTGTACCGCACCTCTTCAAGCTCTACCATCTTGTAAGATGCCCGAGTCTTACAAAGCCACTGCAAACAATTAAAACCCAAAGCAAAAAATAGGATAAATATACTAAAATTTATTAGTAGATAAATTTTATATCTACTAATTACCCAATTATATTCCATATATCAAAACACACCAATTAAATGATACCTTGGTAGAAAATGAGTACATGTCCTCATCCAAAATAATATCCCGCATATACCGCATGACAACATAACCACATTCAACAGCGCCAGGTTGTTTTGGCGATCCCTGTTCCAATAAAAATGAGAATATATAGATTGACCAACCAAGAAAAACAACAAACCAAGTAAAGTGCTTAAATAATTACCGCAAGATTATGTATTTCGGGAGTTTTATTTACCCTTCCTGTTTGAGCATTGAAAGTTCTCACTGCACTGCAATTAAGGCAGGGAACGACAATGTGATACCAAAGAAAGCATAATATATATATACATATATTTATTTATTTGTCAATACCTTATTAAAGCTTTTTCTAAGGCTGGATTCCGTGGTGGATGAGACAGTGGATTGAGAGTGTAAATGTCACTTTCCCAGATTATAATCAAAATCCAGTGGAAACTGTATTTGTTAAAAAGAATACCACAAAGCAAGAATTAGTATAAATCGTAGTGCTACAATTAGTTAAGTAAAAATCCACAAAATCACCTACTTCTCATTATGTGGCATGAAGAAAACGCGATCTGGGCTACCCTCTTTCAGCCTTTGAACAACTAAATCTTCAAAGTCAGCATTCAAGGTAAATGTGGCTGAGGGATCAAAAAACCCAAAATAGTCCAGTAAGTTCTTTTTACGTAGAACATTATGCAGGTACCTACAAATAATTTAATGTAATAAGTACATATATATTCCTGTGCAATATGCAGAATTAGACAAGATTTAAAAAGAACAATACTTACGACATGTAAGTTGATATTACAGCCTGTCCAATCTGGTCGAACTCTAATAAGGAAATTAAATTCTCATGCAAGATAAATATTCTTTTCTCAAACCCGAAAACTTCAATATCACATGGAATTTCAATTGAGACACCTGACACTGCCATAGTTGTTGTTGCATGTTTATACAACAACCTAAAGCGGTTTGGCACATTTTTATTTGTTGGCTCGGCATTTTTAAACATGTTCGCCAAATTCTTTAACGGATCATCAGCCTTCTGCGACACTTGCCTTTTCTTTTTCTACAAAAAATCATTTTATCAGTCATAAATATAAACACGGTTTATGGAGCACATCATGCGCGCAAACTATGGAAAAAGAAAAAGAAATACAAACCACAACAGTTGGAAAAATAATCAACTCCTTAGGCCACGCGACGTGAGAACCAACAGCTTCGTGGACCTTCACAATTTCACCTGGTACTGGCACTGGAACCAAGGCATTGTCGTTGATGCTTCCATCCACCAACACACGAATGCATCCAGGCGGCATAGGCATTCCATGTATCTTTTTGTTCATGTCCCCATCAGTCATCGCCATACCAAATGCAACTATGTTCTGCACACTGCCTACAGCCAGCTCACATGGTTGCGGATCCTACATTTACAAGACATGCAATGTGAAATTTGTATTATTCGTATTACTGTCCATAGCTTACATAGCTGCTATATAGAGCTTGTGTTACCTTTGTTTCCTTTTTGGATGGTGGAGTAGGGTCAATAGCAACACAATCACCATCCACATTCAATTCTTCAACAGCTGCTGCCTTTTCGGGCATTGACGAGGGAAGAATGGATGAACTAATCATCGCCTTTAGGTCAGCAATTTGTGACATCAAATCATTCGTTCTTCTCTCCATCTCCTCATCCCTAAGTCGATCACGTGTCAGCAACTCGGCTTTTGTAATTCGAGTCCTTTTCACTTTCGGGGTGTTAAAAAATGATTTTGGGGTGGCGATGCCTCCAACTCCTCGAACCCTTCCTGAATGCTCAGGATTTCCTAATGCAAGAGTCAATATGTCCTCAAATTCGGACAACTGCAGTTCACCCTTTTCCTTCTTTTCCAGCAAATCATCCTGTCAACAATGCATTACATATTTACGATCAATACATATAATTACTTTTCTTGTTCACATAAAATGGCCACTTAACATATATGGTATAATTGTAGAAAACAGGAGGTAATTGAAATATTTCTTACAATAACTTGGTTGATCTTTTCTTGTTCTTCATCAACTTGACCGTCCTTTCCCTTTCGAGCTTTCTTCCACATAATTGCCCGATCAGGTTCTTCTCCAGGCTGAATTTTCCCTTTTTTGACCTGTTTAAAATGAATGAAACATTTAAAAGATATTCAGAAAGTCTAAATTATAATTATAATGATAAAATATTACTTCTTCTTCTAGCAGTCCGATGTAGCCCTTCCTTGATGTGCGGTGTGGATATTTTCGCTCTTTGACTCTCGCCCTCTGTGCATCACGAAGTGGCTGCATCCAAACATAAAATACATTACTGACTTCAATATTGAAAGATATTACAAAAAAAAGCCAATATGCGTACCATCCAATCAACGTTGGTCCTTTGAGCAACAAATTCTCTCCAAGCATCCCTACCAACAAATGCATAATTAGGTGGAGGCTTCCTTAGTTTCTTCTTTTCCCCAACAAATGGCATCACATAATTAGAGGTTAATTTTGACTTGAACTGTCTCCACTTCCAGCCTGCAGATTGTAGAATGGTTGCTCGACTTTCTGGAACAACTTTAAATCCAGCCTGAAATATGCAAGTAACTAATTAACCACTAAGAATGACCAGATAAAAGCAACTAATTTACATATAGACAAATATTACCTGAACATCATTCCATAACTTCTCTTTTAATTCAGGTTCCACATTTGTCCAGCTTCTAATGCTGATCGGAACCATAGTCCTAGCGAGCATGCCAACATAAGAACTCAAGGTGTGCCTAGTCTTTCCGATAGGATTTCCACGCGCATCATACCTGACTTTAAACTTCTTTCCTTGAGCCTTCTTCACCACAACTTTGTGCATAGCACAAACACTACGCTTTCCTCCTAACTTCCTTTTTGATGTTTCAGTACTAGCAACAAATTCTTCTGTCGTAGGCTGAGTTTCTTGATGTACAGTGGGTTGTGCAGAGCCTTCTGATTCAGGATGATTGCCTTTTGTGTTCACTTCCCTTTCAGGTACCGACATAGCTTCCAGTTTCTTACTACTTGCCTGCTTGGTCTTTCGCTTCTTATTAGATCCTTCTGATTGAGGTACCGACATAGCTTTCGAAGGCAACTGCTCCTCCACTTCATTTTCCTTACTAATTGCCTTGGTGTTTTGCTTCATAGATCCTTCTGATTGAGGCCCCGACATAGCTTTCGAAGGCAATTGCTTCTCCTCCACTTCCTTTTTCTTACTGCCTGCCTTGGTGAGTCGCTTTTTAGCTGCCATTCCGAGATCTGGTGCTTAATCTGTAAGACACATATTAGTCGGGGTATACAATTACAAAATGCAAACTAAACAAATAAATTCAACTAAAATTGCAAGTTTAACATTAAGGCAAATAAAAATTCTAATACAATTTTAGACTAAAAATAAATGCAAATAAAATTACAAATTCAAATAAACATCTGGACTAAACACAAAGACAAATATAACTGAATATTCAATTAAAATTATGCACCACAGACGGTACATGACATACAACTAGAAAATATGGATCATTTTTTAATCCAAATTCCCTCAACATTTTGTCTTTTATTGCTAACAGTACCCTCTGTTTCATCAATTGTGTCACACGTTGGAATATTAGAGCAGAAAGGGGGATTTTCTAAAGTTGTGTCTCCTAATTCATCGTCATAATACAACTCCTGGTAGTCTCGAGGTGTGGAGTTTAATACAACGGACCAGTTAGTATCGACCGGATCTTGAACATAAAAAACTTGTTTCACTTGGTCGACGGACACATATTTATCGTTCTTGTGACCTTGTCTAGTGAGATCCACAAGAGTGAAGCCAAGGTCATCAACCTTGATGCCTCTTTCATTTTCTGCCCATTTACACAAGAACAGTGGGGCTTTAAATGCATGATAATCCAACTCCCATATTTCTTCGATTATTCCATAAAATGTCATATCACACTCTACGGGATTTAAATCCTTAGCACTAGATACTTGGACCGTCTTTGCAACTACAGAAACACCGCTATTTTGCACAACCCTTGCATCATCTCGCTCCTTTGTGAAGTATCGGTTCCCGTTAACTAGATAACCATCATAGGTAAAAACAGAAAAAGATGGTTTTCCTGCCAGCCACCTTATTGTTTCTGAAACATTGTTGGCATTTTTCATCATTTCAAGACTAACCTGCGCACATTGTTTTAAATCAGACAGTCAGTGACTAGATAACGACACACCATTAAAAAAATAGTCTACCAAAAAAAGATACCAACCCTTTTTTGAAACCAATCAGCAAATAAACGGTTGTGCTCTCCTATTAGCCACTGAGCACTCTTTTTTTTCCCCTGGTACTGCCTTTCCAACAACTCCTTATGCATCCTGAGGCAATGCATATGTTAAGTAAACAACCACAAAATACTCGATATTTAAAAGATGAACTTACAATAAAAAAAATAAACTTACAAGATATAGGGATACACTTCAGAGTTGTTCTGAAGGACATGTAAATGTGCCTCATCTCGTTCTTTCTCCTCCACTGAATTTATTGTTACAGCAGATAACGGACCTGAAAGCTTGCCCTTGTCCTTCGGAAGACCAGCAGTTGTGCAACTCTGCTTAACAAACTCTGTGCAAAATTCAACAGATTCTTCCCCTAGATAACTTTCCGCTATACAACCTTCTGGATAATAACGATTTCGAACATAGCTCTTTAACACTTTATTGAAGCGTTCAAATGGATACATCCATCTATAAAACACCGGCCCACATAAACGCAATTCCCTAACCAAGTGTACTGTGAGATGAATCATTATGTCGAAAAACGAGGGAGGGAATATCTTTTCCAACTCACACAAGGTCAGTACCACATCTGCTTGTAATTTATCGAGCTTGGATACATCTACAACTTTGTTACACAAAGTGTTGAAAAAGAAACACAATCTGATTATGCTAACCCTAACATTTTTCGGAAGAACAGAGCGAATTGCAACCGGAAGTAGTTGTTGGAGAAGAGTGTGACAATCATGGGACTTCAACCCATGTATCTTTAAATCAGACATTGATACACAATTTCTTATGTTTGATGCATGGCCATAGGGAAGTTTAATATTTGACAATGAGGACAATATTTTTTTCTTTTCTGCCCTTGACAAAGTGTAAGGGGCAGGGGGCAAATAGGTTCTCTTTTCTCCTACTTCTGGAGCTAAATCGGGCCTCACCCCCATTTCAATCATATCACGACGAGATTCCTCACTATCTTTAGTCTTGAATGGCAGATTTAATAATGTCCCAATTAGACTATCGCACACATTTTTCTCAACGTGCATAACGTCGAGACAGTGACGAACATGGTGAAACTTCCAATATTCCAAATCAAAAAAAATTGATTTTTTCTTCCATGGACAGATCACTTTGTTTGCCTTCTTCAACTCCTTCCCAAAAGCAAATTTAATCCGCTGCTGCTGCGCTAATACTTGTTCTCCAGAAAGGATTTGACGGGGGTGTCTAAATTCTTGTTCTCCATTAAAAGCCGCCTTATGCCTCCTATAAGGATGATACGGAGCCAAATACCGACGATGACCTTGGTAACATATTTTTCGGCTATGAGTCAAATGTTTACCAACGGTATCATCACCACATATTGGACAAGCCATATAACCCTTATTGACACAACCCGACAAATTTCCGTACGCAGGAAAGTCATTTATCGTCCACATCAAAACTGCTTTTAGAGTGAAGTAAGACTTTGTATACGCATCATACACGTTTGGTTCACCTTCTTCCCAAAGCTTCTTCAAATCATCTATCATCGGTTGTAAATACACGTCAATGTTATTACCTGGCTCATGTGGACCAGAAACTAACACCGTTAACATCATAAACTTCCTCTTCATGCATAACCATGGAGGAAGATTATAAGTTACAAGTACTACCGGCCAGCAACTGTACCGATTACTTAGACCATTATTATGCGGGTTTATACCATCTGCCGCCAATGCTAAGCGAATATTTCTCGGTTCACTACCAAATTCAGGCCACCTATAATCAATATTCCTCCAAGAAGGAGAGTCAGATGGATGACGCATTTGGCCATCTTGAGTTCGCTTCTTCGCATGCCAACTCATTAGTTCAGCTGTAGAAGCCGATTTAAACAATCGTCTAAATCTAGGAATTATCGGAAAGTACCACATAACTTTGGCTGGAATGTTAATCCTAGGATTACCATCTTTCCCCACCTTCCAGCGAGATAGATTGCACTTAGGACAGTTGGACGCATCGACATTTACACCCCTATATAGTACACAATCATTCGGACATGCATGAAACTTTATATACTCGAGACCTAGATCACTTAGGGTTTTCTTTGCTTCATATGCATTAACCGGCAACACATGATCTTTAGGAAGTAAAGATCCAACAGAAGAAAGGAGCTCAGTGAAGGCACTATCGCTAATACCAAATCTAGACTTCCAGTTGTGCAATTTCAACATCGACTCTAACTTAGTACACTCACTGTCCTTATACAAAGGTTGCTCTGCATCGGCCACAAACCTCCTAAACTCATGTGAATCGTCATCGTAATCACCCCTGTTATAAGCTGCTTCACAAACATCAATTGTTTCTGATGTCGGAATTTGCCCCAAAGGTAAAGTACCACTACCTACAGTTGAATTTAGTGGCGTACTACTTGGGCACTTTTCTCCATGCCAAATCCAATCGACATACCCCAAACTAAAACCATTTTGATAAAGATGACCCCTAATTATTTTCACAGAAAACTTTTTGAAATTACCACAACGTGCACATGGGCATGGAATTTGTTTAGGATTTTTAGCGTTTTCTTCAGCATATATCAGGAACCTTTCAACCCCAATTTCATACTCTAAAGAATCCCTATCTTTCGAAATCCATGACTTATCCATATGTTAAAGAAACCTACATTATATTGTTGTTTTTCAAAAATTAAAAACAGACTTGTCCAAAATTATACAAGTCATTAAATTATCATTTTTATTCTAATAACACAAAGAATTAAACATATTAACAATCAAATCACAATTAAACATATTAACAATCAAATCACAATTAAACATATTAACAATCAAATCACAATTAAACAATCAAATCACAATTAAACATTATCGAAATCATATAAACAAGCACATGCGTCTAATTAGAAATCAGGAGATCACTAAAGAATAGAACTTAATAGCTGAGCAATTACTAACCTGAAGAACACAAGCAAATGCTCAAAAACAGAAAATGTAACCGCGTGCACACAAGCAAATGCTCCTGCAAATTCATGTTGAAAAATCAGAAGTGTTTAGTTAGAATGCTCAAATTAACCAATAAACCAACACACCAAAGAAACAGATCATATTTGCACAATTAAGTTCAGGAGCTTTAACTAAATGTAAACTCTTCCTTACCCACCCACTCACCAATACATACACTACCTCACCAATTAATGCACAAAAATGAAACAAAAATATTTAGGGTTTTTCAATTAATATGAAACAAAAAATAAGAATTACAAATAAGAATTACAAGTAATACAAACTAAAAACAAGAAACAAAAACTTAATTCGAACAAGAAAAACATGAATTTGCAGATGACCCAGAACAAGTAATACAAGAAAAGCAAGAAATAAATACATGCAAAAAGAAAAACAAGTAATTAACACAAAAACTTACTAATTGCAGATGACCCAAGCAAAAACAGCAACCAATCTGCAAAAAAATGTTCAATTAAACCAAAATCGAGCTTAAATCGAACTATTAATCGAAACATTACTTACGATTTGAGCTTCCCTTTCACTTAATTCAAGCTTCCCTCTTCTCTATTTCGATTTACAGAAATCGTAATTACTAAGATGTGGGTTTAATTAGGGTTAATTAGAGATAAAGTGAGGATGCAGGTGAGAGAGACAGAGAGAGAGGGTCGAGAGTGAGAGAGAGAGAGAGAGAGAGAGAGAGAGAGAGAGATGAGAGAGGGTCGAGAGTGAAAGAGAGGGTCGAGAGTGAGAGAGAGAGATGCGGCTAGGTTGAGAAAGGAAAGTGGAGAGGGGGCTAATAATTTTAGGGGAAAGTGCAGTGGCGGGGAGTGAAATGTTTTAAGGGGGGAAATGTTTTATTAGAAATGGGGGGAAATAATCTAAGGGGGAAATGTTTTATTAGAAATGGGGGGAATGTATCAGCAGCTTGTTTTTTATTTTTTAAAAAAGCATAAAAGACATCGGTTATTTTAACTACCGATGTCTGCAAAACAGATTAACATCGCTTTTAAATAAACCGATGTCAAAAACCTTTTTAACATCGGTGGCTTTTCAAACCGATGTTAAAGGGGTGATGTCTAATCCAGTTTTTCTAGTAGTGTTCACTGACTCAGATTTTTTCTTACCTATCTTGTTTAGTTCGGTGTGTTCAGGTACTTGAGTGTTTGAAGATGGCACGCGAGGAGTTGCCATGGTGGGCATATTCGAGGACATCCATGCCTCAGCAATGTGAGCAGTGTTTGGGCGTTCATGAGACCTCACAATATTGTTACTACGAAGGAGTTGATCCATATGTCACTTATGAAGAACAACCATATTTTCAATACCATCCTCAACAGTACCAGCAAGATGTTCCATATATGTCGTATTTCTTTGGTAGTGAAGAGTTTCAACATCAGCAACCTACTCCTACTTTTCAGTCAGATGAGGTTGATGCTATGGAGGAGCTTAGGATGCTTATAAAGAGTACTGAGGAATCTATCAATTCTATGGGGACACTAGTTGCTCAAGTTTTGAGTGCCTTGGAACAAGAGAAACAACAATTCGTACTAGAGGCAATTCCAGAGAATAACGGTGACTTGGAGCAAGGTACTGCATGCTTAATTGAGGAAGACAAATTCCAAGGTGAGGTGAGCGTTCCCAAGCCATGTGAGGAATTTGATCATGCTAGGATGGTGGATGATTTGGAGAGGGCACTATTTGGGACAGACATTGTTGAGCTACACAAATTTCAAGAATTGGTATGTGCGTACCAAGAGGCTGATGAACATGGGAAAGATGCAGGTCTTCTACTTGTCTTAGAGTTTAAAGATGGAGGTAGTGCATTAGAGCCAATGGAGGAAGTTCTCTTTGAGGAACCAAAGGCTTCAGCAACTTACATTTACCCTCCTCCATTATATTCAAGCGAAGCCCGTGAATGTGTGTTGTTCTACAAATTGACAGATTTTTTGTCAACAGATGAAGGCATTGGAATAGGACATAGTTGTTACACGAATAGGCCAAACGAGGAGAAGGGGCAGAAAGTGTGCCGCCGTGATGACGATGAAGTCTCACGAAGAGAGGAACAGGCAAACTATTATCATCCTTAATGGAGGCTTGGAAGAATGTCAAGCTAATGACGTTAAAGAAGCGCTTCATGGGAGGCAACCCATGTGGTTCTAATGTTAGGTATGTTCCTACTTTTCCTCCTATTTACTTTCATTCAATGCGTACATTGAATCTTTCAAGTTTGGGGGTGGTTTGAGGGATAAGTAGTGTATAGTAGTTGTTTGTAGTAGTTATTGTGTTCGTGTAGGATATCATGTTTGCATTTTAGTTATAATTCATGCATGTTTGTTCGTATTATTATCATGTGAGTCCATAGTAGTTTGCATTTGCACCCATGCTTGATAGGAATTTTGTGTTGTTGACGCTTTTGATTGAGAAGTGATATGCTTTGTTCTTGTGCACACACATACACTAGTAAGTTGAAGCTAGTAGACTTATTGAATGTTGTAAGTGATTAGAAGGAAATGAATATGTGCAAGATGATTTAGTTTGCATGCTTTGAATACAAGTCGGTGCGTTAGAGATATTTTTGCTTGGGATTGAGTATGTTTTTCCACCAAGTGAGCTTTTGAGCCTTATTGCATATGTTGTTAGGAATAATTCATGAATTGTGATGTTAAGTATAGAATTTTACTTATACTTCCTGTATATCCTGATTTTATAAAGGATTTAGCACCTTTTATAGGAAATATGTGTTAGACAGTTATCTGTAAGGTTTAGTCAGGAATGAACAGTGTATCGGAGAATACATGTCAAGAACAGAGAGCAAATCCTGATGAAGGTCTAATACTGATGGTGATCAGATACTGATGCAGTGTGCAAGTCCTGATATCAGTCGTGTTACTGATGATGTCATTATGGATGCTACAGAAACTGGCAAGTGCTATAAAACAGGATCGTTGTTTGAAGAACAAGCAAGAAGATATTGTGAAGGAAAGAATTTTCTATTGATGGAAACTATCAACTGAAAGGCAGAACATTGTCATGTATAGATTATCTTTCTGTGATTAGTTGATAGGTAGCATTATAAATACTTTCTCTATATCATTGTAAAAGAGCGATGAGGATTGTGATTGAACGAATTGTAAGTTCGTTAGAAGCTCTGTATAAGGTTTGTATTCGAAAGTTCGAAACAAACAGAGAGAGAGATTTATTTTGTCAGCAGCTGCTAAAGGTATTTGTACACCTTTGGTATAGTTTGTATTTGATCTTATTAATACAAACAGAGTTTGATTCATTCGTTTATTCTTGTTCATATAACCAAGCAAAAATCAGACACGATTATATAACTTGTATTC
Organism: Kitagawia praeruptora; assembly: GCA_037693485.1. Taxonomy (NCBI): domain Eukaryota; kingdom Viridiplantae; phylum Streptophyta; class Magnoliopsida; order Apiales; family Apiaceae; genus Kitagawia; species Kitagawia praeruptora. The sequence goes on along the minus strand of CM075348.1, from coordinate 47,720,322 downwards.
AACCCCCCCTTCTACAAGTTATTCGAGTTAACAATTGGTATCAGAGCAGGTTGATTTCGAATAATCATAAAGATCTGCAATCATGTCTGGTTACAAGGATGGGAATACCAAGATTTCTATGCTCAAGAGAAACGAATATACTCTATGGGAAGTAAAGATGTTGCATCATCTGGAAGCAACAGATCCTGATTATCTTGACAGAATCAGAGATGGACCTTTTGTTCCAACAAAGGTCGTTGGACAAGCAACTGTTGATGGTGTGGTTGTTCCAGAACATACAGCAGAGAAGCCAAAATCTGAATGGTCACATAAGGACAAGGAGAATGTTCTTAAAGATGCTAAAGTGAGAAACATATTATTCAACAGTCTTGATTCTGTTCTCACTAACTATGTTCCCTCTTGTAAAACTGCTAAGGATATATGGGACAATCTTAAGGTTCACTGTGAAGGAACTAAGCCTGTCAGGAAGAATATGAGGACATTACTTATACAACAGTATGAGTACTTTGAATCCAAGTCTGGTGAGTCACTTACTGATACCTTTGATAGGTTTACAAAACTCATCAATGAGATGGCCATGCATGGTAAATATTATGACTTGGAGGATATGAATACAAAGTTCATGAAAGCTTTGCCTGATTTCTACAATAAGAAGATATCTGCGATTGAGGAAGCTAATGATCTGGATGAAATATCATTAGAGGCAGTGTATGGAAAACTAAGAGCTTATGAACTTGACAAGCAGCAGAAGAAGAGTAGGAGTGAAGGAAAGATGAAGACTATTGCACTTACTACTCAATTTGAATTAAAGAAGCTTCCTGAAGAACAGCATGAAGGGATTGCTGTAAAGAACTCAAGGAAGAAGAAAAGCAAAGAAAGTTCTGAGTCAGAGACTACTGATATGGACTCTGACAACAATGATTCTGAATCTGAGATGCAGGAACTCTTTGCTATGTGTGCTAAAGCCTTCAAGAAAGGAAGATTCAACAGGAGAAGATTTAGCAAAGGACCTTTTCAAAAGAAGGAGGAGAAGAAGAGTGACAAAGGCAAAGGTACAATTGTCAAGCTTGATAAGGCCAAGATCAAGTGCTTTAATTGCAGCGAGCTTGGACACTTTGCTAGTGAGTGTAAGAAACCTAGGAATTCAGGAAAGGGTAATGCACTTATGGTCACACAGAAGGATTGGGCCGATTCCAGTGGTTCTGAAGATGAATTGGATTATGACAACATTGCACTGATGGAAAATGTTTCAGATAAACCTGGATCTCCAAAGAAAACTTCTCCATCCTCTGTTAAGGTATCACTTTACTCTCTTGATTCATTTGATAACTTAAATTCTGATGAAATTAGATCTATCCATGCTGAGTTTAAGAATCTTATGACTAATTTTAGAATTCTTACTTGTGAAAGAGATGAACTTAAGGTTAAGAATGATAAATTAGTTGATAGAAATAAATTTCTTGAATCTGAGTTAATTCAAATGGAAGAATACAAGTTAAGTTCTGAAAAAGCTAAGCATGATTATAGTGTTATTCTTGAGGCTTATGACTATGTCAGAAAAGAACTAGAGGAAGAGAGAGATGTGATTAAGACCATTAACATTTCTGGTAAAAAGACACAAGAAATTATTGAAAATGGAATTCGTGGTAAGGTTAATGGTTTAGGTTTTGATAAGGCTAGACAAGAAGAAAAAGTAGCTATTGTCAATGATGATAGTAAAGTAGAAGCTAGCACATCTAAATCTGAAGGTAAGAAAATTGTTTCTGAACCTAATCATGTTAAATTTGTTGATTTAAAAGGTACCCCTGTTGTACACAAAAGGATTAACAATAGTAATTCAGATGAGAAAGTGTTAGAGAAACCTAAGAATGTAAACATAGGGTTTCTGTCTAAGTCTCAGTTGGAACAGAGATTAGATGGTCTTCCAGAGTCTAGCAAGATCAAAAGAAATAGGAATGGAAAAGAAGGTATTAACAAAGAGAATAATTACAAGAATGTAGCTGATGCACCTAGGAAAAAATGCTATAAGTGTGGAAATCATAATCATTTGGCCCTAGACTGCAATCAAAAACCTTCTTGGAAAACTGAGTCCAGATTTCCCAAGACTCAGAAAATTCAATACCAACCACAAAAAGCTTGTTATCATTGTGGTAGTTTACTTCATTCCATTTATCTGTGTAGAGAATATCATGAACTGTATTATGACTATTATTCTTTGAAATCTGAAACTCCTAGTCACAAACAGTTTGTGAAATCAGAGTCTAAAGTTGACTCTACAACAGGTAAAGTAAAGGCAAAATTCTCAAAGCCTGTTGTTTCAAAATCTAGTAAGAAAGGATCCAATCAAAGTTGGGTCCTAAAAAATTCTAACTAGTTACTTTTTGTTTGCAGGGCACAGGAAAGAAGCATTCAATTATCTTGGACAGTGGATGCTCTGGACACATGACTGGAAAGAAGTCCCTGCTTACAAAGTTTGAGAGGAAAGCTGGCCTAGTAATATCTTTTGGAGATGGCAACAAAGGAGAAACTCTGGGATATGGCTCAATTGTTTTGGGGAATGTCATCATAGAAAATGTAGCACTGGTTGAAGGCTTGAAACATAATCTTTTAAGCATAAGTCAATTGGGTGATAAAGGTTATAAATCAATCTTTGACAGAGAAGGATGCAAAATCTTGAATATGCAGAATGGAGACATTGTTCTAACTGGTCAAAGACATGGTAACATATATGAAGCCAGCTTAAGTGATACATCTAAAGGAATTGTTAGATGTCTCTACAGCAAAGCAACAAGTGATGCAAGCTGGAATTGGCACAAGAAGCTCTCACATCTCAATTTCAAGAAGCTTAATCAACTTGTTAAGCACAATCTGGTGAGAGGCCTACCTCAGGCAAATTATGTGCAAGAAGGACTTTGTGATGCATGTCAGCTTGGAAAGCAAAGAAGAACCACTTTCAAGAGCAAGACTGAGAATTCAATTACTGAACCATTTCACATGCTACATCTTGATCTGTTTGGTCCAGTAAACATTATGTCTATCAGCAAGAAAAGATTTGCTCTAGTGATAGTGGATGATTTCACAAGGTTCACATGGGTGTTCTTTCTACACAAGAAGGATGAAGCTCCTCAGCAAATCATTGAACTTGTCAAGAATATTCAGAATAACTCTAAGTACAAGGTCAAAGTACTTAGGAGTGACAATGGTACAGAATTCAAGAATTCTACAGTGGAGGGGTTTTGTGTAGACATTGGAATCACTCAACAGTTTTCTGCACCTGGTACACCTCAACAGAATGGTGTAGTGGAAAGAAAGAACAGGACTCTCATAGAGGCAGCAAAAACCATGCTTGCAGATGCAAAACTTCCAACCTACTTTTGGGCAGAAGCTATTAACACTGCATGTTTCACTCAAAACTGTACCTTGGTAAATAATCATGGAAAAACTCCCTATGAGATGATCAAAGGAAAGAAACCAAGTGTGAAATATTTTCACATCTTTGGATGCAAATGTTATGTCCTAAAAGTTCATCCATAACAACTTGGAAAATTTGAAGCCAAATCGGATGAAGCAATCTTTTTAGGATATTCAGCATCTAAGGCCTTCAAAGTTTATAATCTCAGAACTCACATTGTTATAGAATCAATTCATGTTGCATTTGATGATAAGAAATTTGGAATTCTGCAAACTGATGAAAGCCATGACAAATTGGAATTTGAAAATCTGAAGAATTCTGAGATACTCTCCAGTGATGATGAAGGTTCTCCAGAAGAAATTTCTATTGCTTCTCAAAGGAATGCTACTGTTGAGGGGGAGCAAATAAATCAAGGAGAACACAGTGATCATCAGGAGCAGACTAGCTATTCAGAGTCTACTCCATCAGGAATTGATCTTTCAGAGTCTACTGAGGAAAGATCAGTAACTAGCAGCAATATTGAATCTACTAATTTTATTGATCAAAGGGGAGTTATTGAAGGCAGAGAGAATTCTTCTACAAGAGATACCACTAACTTAAGGGGAGAATCTAGCAGAGTCAATCTACCACCTGTTAGAAAATGGACAAAGGATCATACTTAAGATTTGATTATTGGTGATCCAAATAGTGGTGTTCAAACTAGAAGATCAATTCAAAATGAATGCTTGTATAGTTGCTTTCTCTCAAAGAATGAACCTAAGAAGGTTGAAGAAGCCTTACAGGATCCTGATTGGGTAATTGCAATGCAGGAAGAGTTAAATGAGTTTGAGAGAAACAAAGTCTGGAAACTGGTACCAAGACCTAAAGATAGATCTATTGTTGGTGCAAGATGGGTTTTCAGAAACAAGCTAGATGAATCTGGTATGATTGTAAGAAACAAAGCAAGACTGGTGGCCAAGGGTTATTCTCAGGAAGAAGGCATTGATTACAATGAGACCTTTGCACCTGTAGCAAGATTGGAAGCAATCAGAATGTTTCTTGCATTTGCAGCTCATTCAAAATTCAAGGTATACAAGATGGACGTAAAGAGTGCTTTTCTAAATGGCAAACTTGATGAGGAAGTGTATGTGGAACAGCCACCCGGATTTGTTGATCCAAAGTTTCCAAATCATGTCTACAAACTTGACAAGGCACTCTATGGACTAAAGCAGGCACTAAGAGCTTGGTATGAGACTTTGTCTAAATTTCTTCTCGAAAATGGCTTCACAAGAGGTACAATTGACAAAACTCTATTCTTTAGAAAGATAAAAGGTGAATTGCTTTTAGTTCAAGTTTATGTTGATGATATTATTTTTGGTTCTACTAAAGAAAAGTTGTGTGCTAAGTTTAGCAAGCTTATGCAGTCTAAGTATCAGATGAGCATGATGGATGAATTAAATTATTTCTTAGGCTTGCAGGTCAAACAGACTGAGACTGGTATTTTCATTAATCAGTCAAAGTATATCAAAGATCTTTTAAGAAGGTTTGACTTTCAAGACTATGCAGTTGCAAAAACACCCATGGCAACAGCCACTAAACTAGACTTAGATCCTAAGGGAAAGAGTGTGGATAATACTAGTTATAGAGGCATGATAGGCTCATTGTTATATCTAACTGCAAGTAGGCCAGATATAATGTTTTCTACCTGTTTATGTGCTAGATTCCAAAGTGATCCTAAGGAATCTCATTTAATTGCTGTGAAGAGAATTTTTAGATATCTTAAAGGAACTCCAAATCTTGGTTTGTGGTACCCTAAAGAATCTGATTTCTTCCTAATTGGCTATTCAGGCTCTGATTATGCAGGGTGTATGTAAGAACCCGAATTTTCGGTAGAATTAAAACTTTTTATATATTGATGAAAGAATGAACAGTGACTCCGACTACAAGGTATTAGCAAAGAATGTGAATGAGTATAGATTTAAATGATCATATGTCATGAAGAATACTTTTGGTTGATAGCATAAATAAGAATAATCTATCTCCTAAGGATATAAGTTATATTATTCCAAGAAAGATTATTCTTGTGTCATCCAAATCAATATCTATTATAAGTCCAGCGGTTCCGTAAAAAGGTTAAGGAGCACTCGAGAGTAAACCAGGTTCATTTTCCTAATTATAGGAATTAAATAAAAATAAGTGATGAATAGTGATTTTGGTGGAATTTGGAATATTATTATAATAATGTTATACCCGGTATTCGGAACGGATTTCTGAGTTCGTATTAGTGATCCAGGAAGAAAATAAGTGTATGTAAAAGCTATCGGATTCAGAAAAAGAGCACTTTTATTTTCTCCGAGATTTCCCTGGACACTGCAAGACTTAAGGAGTTATAAAAGGGAATTAAGGAATTTAAATTCGAGAAGTATTAAGTAAGATGAAGAATAGTATTAGAAATATTAAGAAGGTTTTCGGTAAAACCCTAACTAGAAACGAATGAGTTATTCCCTCGAACGATCAACGAACAAGCAAGGAAATTGAGTAATACCCGGACAAAGGAACGAATAAATAACCAAGAGACAAACAAGTGCAATTGGTGGGAAAAGGAGAAACCCAAGTAACATCCTTATAAGTCAACTACAAGATGAGTGGTGTAATTGCATTCTTGCAAAAATGGAGTTGTTTGTTGTAGTGCCAACACTTGGCCCAATGAGGAAGCAACAAGTGGCACCATTGGATTGCCAACAACACATTAAAAGAGATGCATCCATTATATATGCAAGGGTTATACATATATTAGCCATAAATCACCAAAACAAAACAAACCACCACCATTTCTCTCCATTTCTTCATAAAAATCTGCCCATTCTTAGCTAATTGGAAGTCCAACTTCCAACCATCACTTGTTCTTCAAATTTTTATGGTAAGTACTACATATCATGGTAATGATCTCCTAGAAATTTCAGCTTCAAATTCATCTTTTATCATTTTCAAATAAATCATCAAAGATGATGATGAATAGTGTTCTTCATAAACTAACTTTTATTTCTTGATTTCTTTTGATTATTCAAGCTATACTAAGGCTAGATAAGGGCTAAACAAGGCTTGATAAGTTCATACATACACCAAGGAAGGTATACCACTCTTGAAAACCAAGCTCTTAGTTTAAGTTTTGGTATTTTAGATGAGTTATATGGATTTAATGCATGTTTAGGACCTTAAGATTATGATTGGGATTTATTAAATGTGAAATTAGTTTAGATGAACGGAAAGACATTGCTTGGTCTTAGTTCATGGTTGAATAACATGTATATGTTGTTTGGAGTGGAAACTATGATTATTGGATGGTTTGAAATTTGGAAATCATGTAAACATAGCCGTCGTAATGCCCGATTGTCGTTAGCCTTAAGAAACCGTGATTAGCAGTAGCATGAACACACTGTCCAGTCTCGGATTTTGCCATGAAAGGCTAGATTATGTTATAAGCTTCGTTTTGATATAAAGATCGCATGAAACAGACTTACGGTTTAGGAGTTATGATTAAATTCGTAAAAGTTGTTCGGAACCGTAATCAAAAGTTCGTAACCGAAATTGGATCCCTTTAATATTGCGAAATCAGTGGCGAATCTTAATAATTAAATAATAGAGATAAAAAGGAAGGTGTGGGAGAAGACCTCATGTAAAAAGGATTGTTTTCCTATTTTATAAAAATGTTCGAATCATGGTTAAGTACGAAAGTACCCCTAAAAGGTATACTTGGTTATAACGTCGGTAAACCACTTAGAAAACGATCGATAAATATCGAGGTCTAATCTTTCGACTTTAAAACTTATACGATTTAAATACTTACCACATGTAAGTATAATGCCATGCTTTATTAACGAACAAGTGTCGGATAATAAAAGCAATAATAAGAGTGAATTAGAGGGGTATAACGAAACGACTTGAAACGTGTTTCGATTTAAGTTAAGTTTATACTTAACCTTTTGAAAGGTGTTAAGTGATTAATCCCGAATGCCTTGGCTATTTATAGATCATCAGGCCGACCCGGGACACGCTACCACTACCCCTACTCGTACTCGATTTCCAGGCAAGTTTCAAATCCTTTTTAAAAGACTGTTGTTGTGAGTATATATATATGTATGCTTTCTGTTATACATATGCCATAGCACGCATGCCTACTTTCAAAGTCATATTGATATACTTGTTCCCTGAATTATTGTTAGCTTATGAGCTAGATAGTTATTATATCAGTCATAAGCCGGAAATTTATAAGACCCTTAAACGAAGGGCATCTGAACCTCATTCCTTGATTATAGACCGGGAGTCGTATTTCTTGATATATTGACATTACTTTCAGAGGAAAATAATTAAGTAAATATTTCCCATTTATTATCTGGCGAATATTATTGAGATATTCCTTTGAGATTATTTGATAAATATTATTCGGGTTATTCATCAGATATTTAATTATTCGATGAACATTATCTTTAATATTTATCTAAAGTCGATTTAATATTCGAATATTATTTCGAACCCTCAGTTAAGTTATTTACTTAGAGAATATTCATTCTTATTTCTTCGATAAATATTATTTTGAATATTCATTCGAGTTTATTTATTTAATGAATATTATTTTAATGTTCATTCGAGCCTTATTTATTTAAATGAATATTATTTCTAATATTCATTCAATCTCTATTTATTTTATAAATATTAAGTTGAACATTGATTCGAACTCCAGTTCATCGATAAATATTATTTTGAATATTCCCTTGAGACGATAAATATTATCTTCGACATTCATTTAAAGTCGATTCAATTATTGAACATAATTTCGAATATTCATTCGATAATCATTTCTTCGATAAATATTATTAAGATTGAATATTCATTATTTATTTAATGAATATTGTCTCAAATATTCAGTCGACAATTATTTCATCAATAAATATCATTTTTAAGTTGAATATTCATTATTAATTTAATGAATATTATATCAAATATCCAAGGGATGTTTATTTCACCAATAAACATTATTATTTTCAAATATCCATTTAAGATTGGATTTATTTAGTGAACATTATTTTAAACATTTATTTGAGTTTATTTAATTAATGAATATTATCTGGAATATTCATATAAAGAAGAGAGTTATTTAGTAAATAATTCTAAATATTCATTCGAGGATTACTTACGAGTAATATTATGATTTATTCATATTCCTAAATTAATATTGAGTTAATAAATATTCTTGGAATATTTATTTAAATCCTTTTAAGTTCTTTTATAATGATTCATATTATTCAAAGATTATATGTCACCTTCAGATATGGTGTAAAATATTTTGGAGTAGTTTATGACTATTTTTATCAAGGAGAGGTTTCCAAAACTCAATTTTTATTTAAATCTATCTTAAAGAAGATTTAAATACTCGCTCAACTTCCAAACGTATATAAGGGGACCTCACTTGAGAGATGTTATTTATTGGGCTGCCCGGTCCTATACTTGCTAAAACTATCTTGTCACTCACATCTTGATTCTTTCAAGCATCGATATGAGTTTGTTTGGTTACCTCCTCAACGCTCGAGGGGTAAGAATTGATGGAACAAGTTTATATCCATTAACAAGCATCAGCTTGGGAAATATTGGTGATTTTTCCTTTCCAACTAGATACGACTACTTTGTGGAGTCCTATCAACAAGTAATATACTTGGGGAAAGGGGGAGGAACTTCACGTTTCAAAGTTATGGATGTGAAATGAACTAGGAGATGCGTAAGTGACCCAGTGGCGCCGGTCCAGCAAATGGCCCAACCGTTGGCCGGGGGGTTCCAGAGGGCGGTAGACAAGTAAATCCGTCGGTGCTTCCTTCTACATGTAGTAAACAAGAGGTGGGGAGCATAACATGCGACTGATCATCGTGTAAATGCTATGTCTCCTGGCGCGTCAAACTCCAGTATTAGTTCATCTCTCAATGTTGGAAATTTCCTGCAACCTTATCATTATTGGCAGGTTTGAAAAGTGTTTGAATTGGAATTGCAATATTCTTCCTGCAAGTTCCTCTATTATGAAAAGTTGATAATATCTGGCTCATCTTTGACATAGCAGATATTTATTCAAAACAAATATATTTTGAGTTACCTTGTAACTTCATCTCATACCTTATATTGGTACTACATCGTTAATGCATGGCATATGGTTTCAAAGATATTTTGGACTGTTATATATTATCACTGTTCAATTATATTTTTGGTGGGCTATTGCTCACCCTTGCTTTATTTATTTATATCACAACAACAGCTAGATCAGATGGCCGCGCAAGGCGCACTCAGCATAGCAGGTGTTAGCCGTCAGAGGATTAATCGCGGAGGTCATAGTTACCATTGCTGAGGATGCCGTCTCTGGTAGGCTAGTTGTTAGCATTTGTGCACCAAATGTATTTATATATATGGCATATACCAATGGATGGCAAAGAGCATGTAAATTGTAAAATTGTAATTCTTTGGGTTGTAAGAACTCCAACTTGTGATTAATAATATTAATGGTTACTCTGATTTCATCTCTGGGACTATAACGGGTGTGTTTTATGTTGTTGTTTTGGGTCACAAGGTTGTAATTTAAATTATGTTGGTTTTATGAATGGATATTGAGACCGTAACGACCAGATCCCTGACCCTGGATCTGGGGGTGTTACAGTGTAAGATAGACAGGAAAAGCACTACAGGTACATGTCAATTATTGGGAAATAGATTGATTTCTTGGGCAAGCAAGAAACAACAATCTATTTTAACCTCAACTGCAGAAGCTGAGTACATAGCAGCAGGCAGTTGTTCTGCACAGCTCCTTTGGATTAGAAATCAGTTGATGGATTATGGTATGACACTTAATAATATTCCTATGTTTTGTGATAATACCAGTGCTATCAAAATTGTAGAAAATCCAGTTCAACATTCAAGGACTAAGCACATTGATGTCAGGTATCATTTTATTAGAGAACATATTGAGAATGGTACTGTGGAACTTCATTTTGTTCCTACTGACAAACAGCTTGCAGATATTCTAACTAAACCACTTGATGAAACTACATTCAGTAGATTAGTAAGTGAGTTAGGAATGTTAAATTTCTATATCTTTAACATCTGCAATAGTAGCAAGGTATGTTGTTTTTAGCTTATAGACTTGATATTCTTGTCAGGATCTATATTTGATTGTTAAATGCTTTAGCTATAACACTTTGCCTTGATAAATTTCAGTATGATAGACTTGTCAATAATCATCAAGATTAGATTTGTATCAGGATGCTGACGTCATCAGTATTGTGTCAGTATCAGGATTGTGAAAATTGTTTCAGATCCTGACGTTTACATTATATAGTAATCTAATTCTGTGATGTGTTAAGTCTATGCTAGCAAGTTTTAATATTTGCATACTAATAATTTATACATCATTCAATAATCAAAAGACAAGTAGATAACAAGAAATTGTATTTTCATTAATTGAAAGCGTTACATACATGGAAATGAAATACAACATCTTTTTGTCTAACTTCTACTGATAATCCTATACTTGTCTAATGAAATGAATTCTGAGGTACAGGACAAGGATCATCTCAAGAAATCCATCAGGGGATTTAAACAGCCTCGTCGGCTCTTGGATTCCTTGTCTGGGCGACTTGAATGAGAGTAGCTAACTTAAATGAATAGCATCCCCATCAAGATCAACCTCAGACTCTCGACCAAATTCTTCATCCTCAAGTTTTGAGGAGGTTAGGGGAAGATTGTATCCAACATATGGATATTCTAGGAGAAACCTCTGGATATTATCTGAAACTACTCCATTCATGATTGGTTCGATGAGAAAAGTTGTCTTTTCAAAGAGATTATCAATAACAGGATGTTCATCGACTGTAAAAAACCTAAAGAATGGGTTTGAATGGAATTTTGGTTTGAGGATCATTGTTGAGAAGAAAAGAAATTGATAGGTTTATGGAGAATGGCATAAGATGTCTGTTTCTTTTATAGAAATGCGTAAGAAGCTGAACAGTCACTTGAAACTATCAATGAAGTCAAATGCTAATTATCGCGTGTGATTTTATTTCTTGTTTTTTCAAGAAATGTTGAATATATCTAACCAATTGATTTTGTTCAGATTAATTGTTTATTTCTTTTTCAGATAAAAGAAAGATGCCACGTGGAAACTCCATATTAAGTCTCTGAAATCAGGATGATATTGATCAGGATTTCAAGTGTGATCATCAGGATTTGAAAATTATATTTTTAAATCACATTGCATTTTGTGATTATTTTGATGGGAGGTCAACAGAAAAAGGAAGCTGATCAGTATTAATTTTTATCTTGATAATACCCTGATTTATTTCATGAAAATCAATTTTGGATTTTATTTTCCAAAAATCATGAGTAACCGCACTTTTCAGGGACTGACACCTATCAATCTACGTGTCGACGTGAGATAGTGGTCTAAAAGATTTGTGAAATATATTTGTTTTGAAACTCTAGTGTAATTGCTTTCTCTAATTTCACATTCTCTAAAGCAAAAACACTCTCGAGTTTTCAAAATCACTAATCCATTTCAAGAATTTTTCAAGTTCTTTTCAGATCAAAAATGGCAGCTCAGAGAAGATTACCTAAGTCAGTAGCTTTCAAGTTTGGTGATTTGATTTTATGACGAACAATCATGTAGCAGCTATCACCAACAAGGAAGGAGTATTAACTGATTTTCATTCAATCATGGACTTTCTGGCATATGGACCATTAAGTTATGCATTGACAGCATCTCCACAGATTAATCAAGCAGCTGTTACACAAGCTTGGGAGAATGCTGAGGTAATTGATTCTACTTAGAGTCAATCAGGTAAGATTGTTCTACATTTAGGACAAGACTCATTTGATATTACTGAATCTGTTGTTAATTCAGTACTTCACTTACCTGTTAGTTTGATTTATGAGAATGTACCATCTGATGATGATGTTAGAACTATGTTGTCTGCATTAGGTTATAATGGACCTTTAGATAACATGATCCAGTTAAGAAGATCTTATCTTAGGAAAGAGTGGTCTTTCTTCTTTGATCAACTAGCTAAATGCTTTACTGGTAAATGTAGTTCTTTTGATCAAATTACTTCTGTTACTTCACATATTGCTTATAGTTTGCTTTATGATAGAGTAGTTAACATTGGTCACATTATCTTAAGTCAGATGTGTATTAAACTTGGGTTAAGAGATCAAAACAGGAAAATGGTTTATCATCATAGATTTATACAATTGTTTATTAATCATTTTATTCCTGATGTTGAAGCTAGATTTGGTAGAGAACATTGTGTTTCTTCTTATGTACAGCAAAAGAGAATTTTCTCTGACATTACAAAGAAGGACAATGAAAAGAATCTAGATGAAATACCTGCAATTCATTATCCACATCATGTTCAGGTAATTCTTAAAACTCATCTTCTTACTCTCTACAATTCTTCTTTCTTTTGTGGTGAAATGGCTCAGGAATCTCATTTGGAGGAGAACCCACCTGTGTCTACCCAAGTAGCCCAAAACATTATAGTCTCTGAAACAATTCAAGAACAAAGTTTTAATCCACAGCCTATTGTTTCAAAGAAACCAACCTCTGGTGTTTCTCAAAAGACATCAGTTGTAAGGAAGAGAAGATTTGTTGTGTCAAGTAGTAGTAGTAGTTCTAGTGAAGATGATGATAATATATCTCTTGCTGAGAGAGAAAAATTGAAGGCTGCAATTCGACTTTCTAAGCTAGGACAAAGAGATGAAGCACCTAGTCACAGCAAGGCTACAGTTTCTCAAAAGACTGTAGTACTTAAAAAGGGAAAACAGTTACTGGATACTGTCTCTCAAAAGACTGTGTCTATTGAAAAAGGATCTCATCCCAAGATCAATTCTGTGTCTACACCTTTTGAGTCTTCTCAGGATAAATCTTTTGCTCACTATACCAGGAGAACAAGGAGAAAGATTCAATTGTCACCTACACACACAGAGTCTAGTCCAACTAATATCATGCAGGTTTCTACAAATGAAGCTACAATCAAGTCAGCAAATGACCATAGAGATCTGGATATTGATTCTTCATGGGAAACTACATTATCATACAGACTGGCTATGGGATTAATTTCTCTCAAAGTGAAGTTTTCAAGGCCTGTTCTAGATTTTCTGGTTGAAAGAGTACCAAAGCTTTTATTTCCAGAAGAGTATGGACTTCCACATCAAAGACTTGACTTAATGAAGATGTATTTCTATGTATCTGTCAGAAGACAATTAGTCAAGAAATTTGGACTCTCGAAGCATGTTGCACTTCAATCACTTCATGCATACTTATTTGACAAGGATGTCATTATTGAAGATGCTTCAGCTCAAGGTGAACAACTGGAGGGAGTAGATAGTGGAATGCAGTCAACAGAAGATACTATTGCACCAGTGGTGGATAGTAGGAAAGATCAGATCACAGTCACTGTAACACAAGAACCATATAGTCAGAGGTTGGATGACTCAGGAACTGTGATATCTGATGTTGAAAGGTCTTCTGTGATGACTGAAATTGCAAGTGAGAAACCCTATGATATGGGAGGAATAACTTTGACTGATTTTCTTGAAGATCAAACAAACATTGTTCAGTCAGAGTCTATCCACCTTGAGGGTGAGTCTCAGCAAACAACACTTAAAGATGGTGACATACTAACTAGGGTGTCTAATGAAGTATTACTGAAGACATCAGAGTCTAGTAAAGAACCTGAAAGTGGTATACTGGAGCCTGTAGTCTCTGGAAGGAAAGAAGATGATTGTAAGGGTTCAGAGACTATAGCAGCTCACTCCTTGGAGAAAACCTCAAGCCCCTTGCCAAATGAGGAACCCTCTCTCCATGTGAGTTCAGGTATAAAAACTTCTTCTAAACTATATTTTTCTGTAGGTCATGAGAGCACTTATCCAAATTTGAGTGATACACTTGAAAAGATGGATATTGATCCACAATCAGAGCGGCTGGCTTCTGACCAGGCAAAAGGAGAGGTAGAAAGAGTGTTGACTTTAGATAGTCAAAGTGAGATTGAGGGTATGGATGATCAACTCCATAGTGAGGGAGAGAAAATTAGGAAACCATCGTTTGATTTTTGGGATTAGGTTTTTCCTGAATCTTGGTCTAATAATCTTGGTATGGATGCTGGTACTTATTCTTTTTATCAAGATGTATGAGAAGAATGACTTAGCAAAGCACAATTCAAAGCCAGAAGTTAAAGCTCAGAAGCAAAAAGAAAGGCTTGCAGGAATTATAAACAGAAGAGGTGAAAGGCTAAGACAAACTTCTACATTATCAATACCAGAAGATATTTCTGATGATCCAAGTATTCCTTTGTTTGTACTTCCAATATCAGTAAGATTTGAGACATCAACAGTATCTGATCAATCTAAGGAGGAGTCAGGTTTTGAAGATGTTAGTACACAGAATACTGGTGAAGAACAAGATGATTATATTGCAGCTTCAGATCAGAAAGATGAAGATGTTTGTAACTCTAATCGAGTTTTATTACTTGAATATCATTCTACACAGGCAACTTCTTCTACAATACTTGAATCTGAAGATATTCCAAACACTTCCAACATTGAAGTCAATTCTGAAATTCTACAAGATATTCAGAAATCTCAAATTGAAATTCAATCAAGACTTCAAACACTTGAAGATAACCAAGTCACTATTATGGAAAATCAAGCAGTTCTGATGAATCTCATTTGTTCTGTTACTGAATCTCTTGGAATTAATGTTGCTGATGTCAAAAAGGGGGAGATAAAGACAATTCAAAGAAGCGTTGAATAGTTGAATTCTTTCGTCTAAGTACTGGATACTGGATACTATGTCTATATCTAAAAAGAGGAGGTACTTAACTTCATGATTTTTGAATTCATAAATTCTATTCTGATTGTATTGTTATATGTTTTGACATCAACAACTCAGATTTATGCTTCAGATTTTAAAGCATAAATAGGGGGAGATTGTTAGGAATAATTCATGAGTTGTGATGTTAAGAATAGAATTTTACTTATACTTCTTGTATATCCTGATTTTATAAAGGATTTAGCACCTTGTATAGGAAATATGTGTTAGACAGTTATCTGTAAGGTTTAGTCAGGAATGAACAGTGTATCGGAGACTACATGTCAGGAACAGAGAGCAAATCCTGATGAAGGTCTAATACTGATGGTGATCAGATACTGATGTAGTGTGCAAGTCCTGATATCAATCATGTTACTGATGATGTCATTATGGATGCTACAGAAACTGGCAAGTGCTATAAAACAGGATCGTTGTTTGAAGAACAAGCAAGAAGATATTGTGAAGGAAAGAATTTTCTATTGATGGAAACTATCAACTGAAAGGCAGAACATTGTCATGTATAGATTATCTTTCTGTGATTAGTTGATAGGTAGCATTATAAATACTTTCTCTATATCATTGTAAAAGAGCGATGAGGATTGGGATTGAACGAATTGTAAGTTCGTTAGAAGCTCTGTATAAGGTTTGTATTCGAAAGTTCGAAACAAACAGAGAGAGACATTTATTTTGTCAGCAGCTGCTAAAGGTATTTGTACACCTTTGGTATAGTTTGTATTTGATCTTATTAATACAAACAGAGTTTGATTCATTCGTTTATTCTTGTTCATATAACCAAGCAAAAATCAGACACGATTATATAACTTGTATTCAACCCCCCCTTCTACCAGTTATTCAAGTTAACATATGTGTTATAATTTATTCGTTTGCTTGAGTGTCCATGGATTATTTACATTGCTAGCAGTTGTTTGAGGTCTTTCTTGAAACGTATGACATTATTTGACGATTAAAATGATAAAGGCATTTAGGAATAACCACATATTTTCCCATATTACCACACCATATTTACATGATCAATTAGTTAACCCGTTGAGCTTAATCCTATTTTTCGGTGACATACCACATTACTTGCCTAGACCTTTTTCTTGTATTGGCCTTACATTAATTTGAACCCACATTGCCAAAGGCTAGTAGAGTGCTTAAGGGAGTAATAAGGTGTGCAAGGAGGGGTTTATTGTTGGTCTTACTTTTGGGAGAAATATTGAATATTGGGTTTGGTTGTTTACTTGATAGTCGACATGTGTAATAAAATTGTGGGATCATTGTTATTGTTTATATTATTGTTTGTGTTATATTTATCTCTCGAAGAAAAAAAGAAGAAAATATATATATATATATATATATATATATATATATATATATATATATATATATATATATATATATATTATGAGAGCATATTTGTATTTGTGGTGATCCTACTTTAGTCGACTAGTCGAGTGTTTTTATTGGAGGAAAAATGATAGATTATGTGGGGGGGAAATAGGGTGTTGTGTATGATTTATTATGGTACTTACTAGCTTTTGACACTTCACCTGTTTTGGCTTATTTGATATACCTTGTCCCTAGCCCCGTTACAACCCAAATAAAGACCTTTTGATTATCATCATTGATGTATGTTGTGTTAAGAGTTAGATTGATACCAAATGTCAAGCATGCTTATGATTTTGTTGGAATTGAGTGATACACTTACCCTTGTTCTTGAATGAATATTCTTTTGGGAGTGGATTGTGAGTGTTTGCTTGTTTTTGCGTATGAGATCCATAGTTTTGTCTCAAAGATGTACTCTTGTAGGCTTAGCATGTTTACTAACTTATTCTTACATTTGACATGGGCTTGTGAGAACTTATGCATGTTCATTTAGTAGACTATGTGAATACTTGCACTTTCGACACCAAGACATTGCGTATTTACTTTGATTCTTAAGTTGATATGGCATGAGAGGATTTTAAGGTATGGTAGGATATTAGTACTAGATCATTTGCATTTTTATATTAGTTGCATTCATGCATTGCATTGCATTAGGTTAAATGGATTTTGTGGGTACATTCGCTATAGGCCCTCACGAGACCTTACTCGTCCACTAGGGCTGCCTAGGGGTTTAAAGGGCTTGTTGCATATGCCAAATGCAACCGTGATCACCTACGGAAGTGGTACTAGTTAGTGTAGATAGTTTTGTTTGTTTATGCTTGAGGACAAGCATCGGTTTAAGTTTGGGGGTGTGATAAGTGGATTTTATATTGATATGTCAAATTATACCTAACCGCAAGCACACGGTGTCTATTGCTAGTACAAATGGCAAGCGGGTCGAATCCACAAGGAGACAGGTTCTACTAATTCCTTTTCAGTTATCGCTAATTGTTTCAAAGGTCATACGAATATGTGAAATTATTAATTAACTAATTAAACTAAATTAACACTAATTAAACAGATGATAAACAAATTATTTAAAACCTAGGGCAATCAGGTCCACCATGCTTACACAATTGGCTCTTAAGCTAAAGCAATCAATGTGATCCTATAACTAGAGTATGTTAATCTCTTTCAAGCATTAACACTCTCGAAACATTCAACACAATTAACCACTTTTAGTAATTCAATCAATCAGGTAATTAGAGTTAAGTTAATCTCTTTCAAGAATTAACGCTCTCAGAAATCCAATGATGTTTCCGCACTCAAATTCAATTCTGCTAATCGTATGTGTGCCTCTAGTAAGTAAATCTCTCGATCCATACCCCTATTTGCATATAATTAATCCATGATATTGGCCAATTACACAAATTAATGATTAAAACATATCAATCAGAATTAACCATAACCAATCAAACCACTATGAAAATCATGTTAATATTAGTGCAAACATGACTTCTCTTTAAGCCCTAGAAATAACTACTCGCTAATAATTAAACAAGTAAAATAACTAGTAAAACAAGAAAACATAATTAAACTAATAAGAACAAAGAAAAGATTAAGAGAACAAAACCTTCAAACTTCAATGTTGTCACCCAAAAGAAGAGTCATGGTGTTTCTCTACATCTCCAACTAATAATACTAATCTACTCTAAACTATATTATCTGATCTAATATTACCTCCCTAATAATTTACATGCTCAATAATTTGTCCCAAGATGTGTTTATATAGCCTCTAAAAGTCTTGCTCAATAAAAGTATTTTAATACTCTAAATAAATTACAAGTAGGATTCCATAACTGAATAGGATTCCTTAATTAAAATTCGTCACTTCTTTTTCTCCTCTGTTTCTGGGCTGTTCCATCTCGATTTTGCTTACTGGACCACCTCTGAATTAAAGATAATTCTACAAGCTTCGCGTGGACAGTAAGATCGTCAAATTCTGACTTCTGGAACTCAAGATATGGCCCAAACAGTGTTAAACAGCCCGTGTAGCCCAATAGTACGAATTTCCTCCTATTTTATCTCCAAAATAGCTCTTTTTGCTCCAAATCCTTCCATGTCATGAATTCTTTATTTCCTACAATAAAACAATCAAATCTATTAAATAAAAATCCAAATCAATACAAAACACAATAAATATGAGAATAAAATTATCTAAAATATATATAAAAATATACTCTATCAAACATCCCCACACTTAGCATTTGCACGTCCTCGGGCAAATAAGTGAAATAAAAACTAAGTCCTAACAAACATCACTTTCGTAGATGACACGATTGCATTGAGCATATGCAACAAGCCGTTAAACCCCTAGGCAGCCCTAGTAGGACGAGTGTTGTCTCGTGAGGGTTTATAGTGAATATACCCACAAAATTCATCCAACCATGCAAAAGATCAATGCTAACACAACACCACACACACAAGTCCTCTCATGCCACATCAACTTAAGAATCAAAGCAAACATACGATGTCTTGGTGTCGAAAGTGCAAGTATTCACGTAGTCTACTCAACCAACATGCAGAAGGTCATAAAAATTCGTGTCAAGTGTAAAAATCGTTGGTAATCATGCTAAGCCCACAAGAAATACATCTTTAAGTCTAAACCCGGGATCTCCTATGCCAAAACAAGTAATAACTCACCTTTCACTCAAAAACGAATATTCAATCAAGAACAAGGTTAAGTGTATCACTCAATTCCAACAAAATCATAAACACAACTTGACACTCGCAATCAATCTCACTCTCAACACAACATACATCACTGATGACAATCAAAAGGTCTTTATTCGGGTTGTAGCGTGGGCTAGGGACCAGGTATGTCAAATAAAGCTAAAACAGGTTAATGTCAAAAGCTAGTACCCAACAGTAATCATTATTCAATTCCCTTTCTATTAAAACAAATACTTCCCCACACTTGAACTTTTATTATTTTCCAATAAACACCTTGTCTAGTCGAATCAAAGAAGGATCACAAAAGATAAGAATGCTCTCATATTTATTTTTTCTTTATTTTTTCTTTTTTTTCTTTTTTTTTCTTTTTTTTTCTTTTTTTTTTCTCTGAGAGCTAAGGAATAAGCACAATGATCCATTGATATTTTTATGAATTTCGACTAGCAAGCATCAACCCAAAATCAATATTCCCCAAAAGTATGATCATCAATAAAACCCCCCCTTTTATGAACACCTTATTACTCCCTTAAGCACGATACTAGCCTTTGACAATTTAGGTTCAAATTCAATATAAGGCCAATAGAATAAAAAGGATAATGGCAAGTAATGTGGTGTGTCACCGAAAGAATAGGATTAAGCTCAAAGGGTTAACTAATTGATCATGTTTAAAAAGTGTGGAAATATGGGAAACACGAGGTTAAACCTAAATGCCTTTATCATCTCATCATCAAGTAATGTCATGCATCTTAAGAAAGATCTCAAGTAAGTGCTAGCAATGTAAACAACATGTGGACACTCAAGCAAACGAAAAATCATGCAAAAGATATGCATATAGGCTCAAAACTCACTTGGTATGACAAAACATAATCAATCCCAAGTAACAAGACTCTCTAACGCACCTACTTGTACTCAAAGCATGTAAACCAAGTCATCTTGCACATATTCATGTCATTCTAATCACTTACAACATCCAATTAAGTCTACCAGCTTCAACTTGCTAGTGAAAGTGTGTGCACAAGAACAAAGCACGTCACTTCTCATACAAAAGCGTCAATAAACACAAGAATTCTACGCATGCATGGGTGTATCAAGCAAAATACAACAACTAATCAAATTGCACGGCTAGAATTATTTTTGGTATTTTTAAATTTTTTAATTTTTTTGGAATTTTTTTTTTTTTATATACACTACGTTGAGAACACCTCCCCACACTTAAGCAGTTCATTGTCCCCAATGAACTAATGAACAAGATACAAAACTACAACTAAAAACAAAATAAAACTACACTAAAAAGAAAAGAAAGAAAACTCCCCTGGAATCAAGGTGTCGGGTGTAAAAATCATCCCTCATTTGCTTAGGAGCCACCCACGCACCACCAACAACCACCAAGAAATATCCTACCAAAAATACCCAATTAACAAAATTAATACAAAACCCCAAATTGACAAGAACACAAATTCGTAATAAAAAGAAAATAGAGAAGATATATCCCAACTACGAATCAAAGAGGTGAACTTGCAATTAATTCCTCTTTAGAATTGAATTTTTAGAGATTTAAAGAAAATAGAAGAGGAATTGGATTTGTATGTATAGGTGGGTATATAATAATAATAATAATAATAATAATAATAATAATAATAATAATAATAATAAGAAGAAGAAGAAGAATAAATAATAATAATAAATAATAATAATAATTATAATAATAAATATGAATAATAATTATAATAATTATAATAATAATAATAAATAATAATAATAAATAAGAAATAATAATAATAAATAAGAATTAGAATAGATATAGGTTTAGAATTTTGGTGGAGAAATGGGAGATTTTGTAGTTGAAATAGGAAAAGAATTAGGTGTAAAGGGGGTATAAATAGAATGGGGTGTAAGATTTTTTTTTTTTTATATAGCAGACAACAACGCACAATAGTGACCAAGCAGCTGAAAAAAATTCTCCCTCCTGGAACACGCGTAACTAGCGCGCTTGTACAGCAAACCGCGCCCAAGTCAGACACGCAGGGGCAACTTGCGCGTCTTCTGCGCAAACTGCGCTTAAAGCAGTAACGCATGCGCAAGTTGCGTTATACAGCCGCAATTTGCCTTGAAACGCAGGCTCTTCCTGCGTTACACACGAAAAATCCGATTTTTTTTATTTTTTTTATTTTTTTTTTGCAACAACAATCAAATTTTTTTTTTTTTTCAACATGGCTTGGGTTGAACAAATAACTAAACAATTCTACTATATATGAAAGAGAAGGAAAGAAGTACTCCCCTATGCAAAAGCATAAAGTGCACCGATCCTCCAATGAAATCTTGGGTTGCCTCCCAAGCAGCGCTTATTTAGAGTCATTAGCTTGACCTCCTCAAAAATACTCCGGTAAAGGCGTAATATCCACTTTCTCGATCATAAACTCGTCACCACAAAAAGTATCAAGAGTGTTAGTGATTGTCTTTATCCTGCAGAAAGTCTCCAAACAAGCATCAGTAAAATAAAATATGTTATTAATAAGCAATAGAGAGAGTGCTTGTGCAGTTTTGGAAAACTTTGTGATAAAACAACGATAAAATTCAACACCACGAAAATATTGAACTCCCTTGACATAAGGTGGAGGTTCTGGTGGTGGTTTTTCTTTATTCCTCACTTTCACTGGAGTCATTCGGACATCTTGGCTTATCACATCAAAGATTAAGCCGACACTTCCATCTTCTCCCTCTCATCGAGCTTGAAATGTATGAGCCACTTTGTATGGATCCTCAACCAGAATTTGAGAAATATCATCTTGGACAATATTTGTTATCACATCAACCTTGAAATAAGTGTTCTTGAGCAAAGAAGCCTTGTAAGTAGAGGCTAGATCGAGAGCAAATTTATCAATACATGGTAGCTTAGGCACAGGTTGTGGAAGAGAAACAACAACCATCTCTGTATTGCTTTCCTTTGTAGCCTCATCATCAGTCACATTGTCCTTGGTAGCAGCAACATCATTGATCTCGTCATCGGTGGCATGCTCCTTCTCTTTATCAATGGCCTCATCATCAACATACATGGAGAAAGTATCATATTCCTGATCGCTTGTGAGATTGATAGCAGTCAGGTCCTCTTCGGATCGGATAGATGATGATGGTAAATAGTCGAGCTGCCCTGTAGTAGAAGAGTTAGCCAACTTTACAATTTGAGATTCAATCGCCAAACTTTGAGTTTCTAATTCTTCAAAACTCTTTAGCAGTTTATTCAAGATATCCCACATCTCATTTGTCTGATCAGCTTACACATCTACGCTGGGTTGAGAAACATGTAGATCTTCTTGTAGAGGAGGATATTGATATTCTTGTTGTGGCGGTTGCTCTTATGACTGATAATATTGTTGCTCAAACTGTTGCTGATTATGATATGAAAAATTTTGAGCACCATTGTCCTGGTAGTAGAAATCTGGTTGATTCACGCATTCTTGATCAAAAGTGTTTGAATAATGATTGTACCCATATCCTTCTTCAAAAGAATTCATTTGTCCCAACTGAGCACTCTGAGAATTATAGACATTGTAAGAGCATTCAAAACCATAGTGACCCTGCACACCGCAAATTTGACAGAAGTTGTAAGTTTTAGGGGCCACTTGTGACATCTCATTGATACTCATTGGACGCATAGTGGGCTCTGTAGGGTTGAATGAGGCAATTTCTCGAGTATGTGCCTCTACTAGGGAAGATAAGAGTGCAACTCCTTGTGCAAAAGTATCAACTTCACCCATTGCAAACCTGTAAACACTCAACAAAGCCAAGAAACGTAGTAAAATTTGTCTCAATTGGAACAAAGGTTCCAACGAGACAATGGAAACAATCGAAACAACTAAATTAAAATCAACAGAAACTCGCTGTCTCCCCGGCAGCGGCGCCAAAAACTTGATATGTCAAATTATACCTAACCGCAAGCGCACGGTGTCTATTGCTAGTACAAATGGCAAGCGGGTCGAATCCACAAGGAGACAGGTTCTACTAATTCCTTTTCAGTTATCGTTAATTGTTTCAAAGGTCATACGAATATGTGAAATTATTAATTAACTAATTAAACTAAATTAACACTAATTAAACAGATGATAAACAAATTATTTAAAACCTAGGGCAATCAGGTCCACCATGCTTACACAATTGGCTCTTAAGCTAAAGCAATCAATGTGATCCTATAACTAGAGTATGTTAATCTCTTTCAAGCATTAACACTCTCGAAACATTCAACACAATTAACCACTTTTAGTAATTCAATCAATCAGGTAATTAGAGTTAAGTTAATCTCTTCCAAGAATTAACGCTCTCAGAAATCCAATGATGTTTCCGCACTCAAATTCAATTCTGCTAATCGTATGTGTGCCTCTAGTAAGTAAATCTCTCGATCCATACCCCTATTTGCATATAATTAATCCATGATATTAGCCAATTACACAAATTAAAGATTAAAACATATCAATCAGAATTAACCATAACCAATCAAACCACTATGAAAATCATGTCAATATTAGTGCAAACATGACTTCCCTTGAAGCCCTAGAAATAACTACTCGCTAATAATTAAACAAGTAAAACAACTAGTAAAACAAGAAAACATAATTAAACTAATAAGAACAAAGAAAAGATTAAGAGAACAAAACCTTCAAACTTCAATGTTGTCACCCAAAAGAAGAGTCATGGTGTTTCTCTACATCTCCAACTAATAATACTAATCTACTCTAAACTATATTATCTGATCTAATATTACCTCCCTAATAATTTACATGCTCAATAATTTGTCCCAAGATGTGTTTATATAGCCTCTAAAAGTCTTGCCCAATAAAAGTATTTTAATACTCTAAATAAATTACAAATAGGATTCAATAACTGAATAGGATTCCTTAATTAAAATTCGTCACTTCTTTTTCACCTCTGTTTCTGGGCTGTTCCAGCTCGATTTTGCTTACTGGACCACCTCTGAATTAAATATAATTCTACAAGCTTCGCGTGGACAGTAAGATCGTCAAATTCTGACTTCTGGAACTCAAGATATGGCCCAAACAGTGTTAAACAGCCCGTGTAGCCCAATAGTACGAATTTCCTCCTATTTTATCTCCAAAATAGCTCTTTTTGCTCCAAATCCTTCCAAGTCATGAATTCTTTATTTCCTACAATAAAACAATCAAATCTATTAAATAAAAATCCAAATCAATACAAAACACAATAAATATGAGAATAAAATTATCTAAAATATATATAAAAATATACTCTATCATATATCCACTTGGATCATTCCATTCGGCTTAAATTGGTGTCTTGGTCTCAATTAATCGTGTGTTTTAACGAGTTTTTGTGGAGAATTGTGTAGGCCATTATTTGCAGGCTTTCTAGTAGTTATATGGTGTTTTTGAAGCCAAGGGAACAAGTGTCGGGAGTTGCAATCGAAGCGGAAGAGAAATCAGCAAAATGGAAAAAATCAGTGTGCATGAACAGTGACTGGAGCGCGGGCGCGCCCAGTTTGTACTACAGATGCGCGCGGGCGCGCTTGAAAAATCAGGAAACAAAAGAGCAGCGCGGGCATGCTGGAAAAGCATAGGTGTGCGCGCGGCCGCGCGGAAATGCGGCAGATTGTCCAGAAAATTCCAGAATTCTATTTCTAATGGGAAATTGCCGTGTTTTCTATTCCTAATCAATATGGTGATTGTTTTGGACGACCAGAAGCTTCCAGAATTAGTTCTAAACATGGGAATTGCAATTCTAATCCATTCAAGAACGGAAATTGCAACAATTCTATTTCAACTCAAAGATGGCAATTGCTTGATGGAGAGGCAAATTGGGGCTATAAATACACATCTTGGGGACAGAAAAAAATACACCATTACATATCAATTACTTAAGTTTAATTGTATCTTTTCATACTTTGTTTATATCATGGTTTCACTTGATCCCATGATGACGAGAGGTTCAATTACGAACTAATCGTTGTCATGGGATTCTAACGAATTTATCTATGTAGCTTAGTAGTTTGATTGCTTTAAAGATTTATGTGTGGTGAATTCTTGATATTCTCGTATGTTTGTTATTCATGATGAACATCTAATTTGTTAATTTCTTATGAAGCGAGAGTGAATCTTGAGATTTAGAACTTGCCATGCTAGCATAGGATAGGTTGATGTTTTAACATCATGATTTGTGGCGTAATTAGAGATAATATGCTACCCTATGTGATCAATGTGGATAACTTGTGCTTAAACCTTTATGTTTTCAAATTCTATAGAGATATAGGGTCTAAACATAATTGGTGTCTATTCATCTTCTATCTTTTGTGGATGTATGTCTAGTTTGGTATTCGTATACTGAGAAGTAGCGTATACTTGTTTCGTGTTGTCTGATCAGATATCAAAACCATCACATGTATTGATTAAAGGCGTCAACTCTAAGTGAAGTAGATAATGAAGTTAGGATCCCATGTTTTCTCTTACAGAAGTAATTTGATTTAAATTCTAGTTAGTTAGTTAATTCTTAGCTTGTTAATTTAATTCTTAGTTAATTTAGTTTATCAAAACCCAATTTGTTAATTGTCTTAGCAGTGAATAATAATAATACATTGTTGCATAGGTACATCTACTGAATTAAAACCATAACCAGATCTCTGTGGGAACGAACTTGACTTCTATCTGTATTACTTGTGACCACGTACGCTTGCGTGAATTAGTGCAAACACGTGTTTGTGAAGATGGGGTACTCAAACTCAAGTTGACCCCGACCAACATGCCCATCTACGGGTTTAACGGAGTTGAGTCCAAAGTTGAAGGGACTATTCAATTGCCCATGACAATCGGGCAAGAACCTAAGGAGGCTACTCAGATGTTGAATTTTCTAGTAGTTAGGGCGGCCTCGACTTATAATGTAATCCTGGGAAGGAGTGGACTTCATGCATTCAAGGCTGTTGCCTCTACTTATCACATGAAGATTAAGTTTTCGACCTGGAATGGTGTTGGAGAACACAAGGGTGACCAGAAGATGGCGAGAAGTTTTTATATATCTGCATTGAGAGCTGATGGAGTCGGGGGGCAGGTACTCCCGATTAAAGACATGGATGTCCGTGGTGATGATGAACACCGAGGGAAACCAGCAGAGGACTTAATCCCCATTCCTCTAGAGATGGGCGACCCTGAGAAAGTTACTTACATAGGAGCTTCTTTAAAGGAACCCTTGAAGGGCAAACTGACAACATTCTTACAAGAGAACAATCATGTGTTTGTTTGGACAGCAGCTGATATGCCAGGGATTGATCCCCAACTCATAAACCACAAATTGAATGTCGATCCTAAACGAAAGACAATAAAATAGAAGAAGAGGAATTTCGCTCCAGAAAGGCAAGAGGCCATTAAGCAAGAAGTTGAAAAGCTCTTAGAAGCTGGGTTTATTGAAGAGATTCAGTTCCCTGAGTGGTTGGCTAATCCTGTGATGGTCAAGAAGGCAAATGGGAAGTGGAGGATGTGTATAGACTTCACTGAATTAAATGACGCATGCCCTAAGGATTGTTTTCCTCTGCCAAGGATTGATACGTTGATAGATGCCACAGCTGGACATAAGATGTTGAGCATCATGGACGGGTTCAGTGGCTACAATTAGATTAAGATGCACAAGGATGACATCCCAAAGGTATCTTTCATAACTGACTTTGGTGTGTTCTGTTATCTTGTTATGGCTTTTGGTCTAAAAAATGCAGGAGCTACTTACTAACTATTGGTGAATAAGATATTTGCCCATCTAATTGGAAAAACCATGGAGGTCTATCTTGATGATATGTTAGTCAAGAAACTTTCCACGACAGACCACATTAAGCACCTCAGAGAGGCGTTCGAAGTGTTGAGACACCATAAGATAATGTTGAATCCAACCAAGTGCATGTGCTTTTAGCGTTGGATCAGGAAAGTTCTTGGGTTTGATGGTTTCAAAGAGAGGCTTAGAGGCCGACCATGATAAGATCAAAGAAATTTTGGATATGAAACCCCCTCGCTCTATACGAGACGTACAAAAGCTGACAGGCCGAGTTGCAGCCTTAGGACGATTCATCTCAAAGTCTGGTGATAAATACTTGCTTTTCTTTCAAGCATTGAAAAAGGTGAAGAACTTTGAGTGGACACCCGAAAACCAAAAGGCCTTTGAATAATTGAAGAAATACATGGCTGAAGCCCCGTTGTTGGCCAAACCTAGTCCTAAGGAGACTCTTTACTTGTATTTGGCGGTATCTGAACAAGCACTGAGTGCCGTCCTCATTCGAGAAGAGAACAAGGTTCAAAAACCCATCTACTACGTGAGCAAGGTGTTGCACGGGGCTGAGTTAAATTACTCTCCCATCGAGAAGTTTGCCTTAACATTGGTTACAGCTTCGAGAAGGTTACGACCATACTTTCAGTCATACAAGATTGAAGTCTTGATGGACCAGCAATTGAGAAATATCTTGCACAGCCCAAAGGCCAGTGGAAGGCTGATTAAGTTGGCAATCGAACTCGGAGAATTTGACATCACATACAAGCCTCGAACAGCCATCAAGGCTCAGGCATTGGCTGACTTCGTGGTTGAATGCACCATTAAAAACCAAGAAGTCGGGGGGCAGGAGATAGTGACCACCCTTGGAAGAGAGGATAAAGATGAAGAACTCGTACCTGAGCTAAAGGAGTATTGGGTGCTCTATTTTGATGGAGCATCAAAAACAAAATCTAGTGGTGCAGGTTTAGTCTTGCAAAGCCCTGACGGGTTCATAGTCGAATATGCTTTAAAGATGGACTTCTCAACGACCAACAATGAAGCTGAGTATGAGGCATTGATAGTCGGGTTAGGCTTGGCCAGAATCATGAGGGTCAAGAACCTCAAAGTTTGTGGAGACTCAAGGCTAGTAGTATCGCAAGCGAATGGTGAATTTGAAGCCAAGGATGAAACCATGGCAAAGTATTTGAGAGTTGTGAAGGCTGTTATGACCCAATTTGATGAGTGCTATGTGGAGCACATTCTGAGAGAAGAGAACGTTAAGGCCGTTGCCCTGTCCAAGTTCGCTTCTTCTGAGATAGAGAATTATGCGGGAAGTGTTTACTTCCAGGTCTTGAAGTCCCTAACCATCAACTCGAAATTGGTGGCACCGATCGATGTAGGTGGTTGCTAGATAGATCCTATCAAAGCCCACCTGGAAACCGGATGGCTCCTTGATAATGCCTTGGAGGCACGGAAGCTGTCAGTGAGAGCATTGAGATACGCCTTGATTGAAGGCATCCTTTACAAGAGGTCTTTTGTCATCCCATACTTGAAGTGTTTGAGGCCCCAAGAGGCAAAGGAAGCTTTGGAGGAAGTTCATGAAGGTATATGTGGGCAGCACTTGGGGGCCAGAGCCCTAGCTCACAAGATTACTCGTTTGGGATTCTACTGGCCAGAGATGTTGGTCGATGCACAAAATTATGTCAAGAGGTGCGATAGGTGCCAGAAGCGCGCTCCAATTGTAAGGCAGCCGCTTGAGATGTTAATGTCAATTAACTCTCCTATCCCATTCGCAATGTGGGGAATGGATATACTTGGCCCTTTCCCTGTAGCTTCAGCACAAAGGAAGTTTTTGATAGTAGCCATCGACTACTTTACCAAATGGATTGAGGCTAAGCCCTTTGCCAAGATAACCACTAAGCAAGTTTGCCAGTTCTTTTGGGAGAACATCATTTGCAGATATGGAATCCCTCGAATCCTTGTGACGAATAATGGGACACAGTTCAACAATGAAGAGTTTAAGAAGTACTGCGAGGAAAATGCTATTGAGCTTCGTTTTACTTTAGTAGCACACCCGCAAGCTAATGGACAGGCAAAGGTAGCCAATCGGATTATCCTTGATGGACTGAAGAAGAGGGTCGAACGCTCAAGGAACACTTGGGTGGATGAGTTGCTACCTATACTTTGGGCATATCGCACCACTTGTAAAGTGACAATTGGAGCTACCCCGTTTTTGCTGGCTTACGGAGCCGAGCAGTTGTGCCCCTGGAGATTATGCATGCATCACCTCGAGTTGAAGCATATGAACCAGAGACTAATGAAGTAGGCATGAGGCTCGCCCTTGACCTAATTGATGAGGTTAGGGATGAAGAAAATGCCTGAAATGCAGAGCATCAAAAGAGAGCGTCTTTCTATTACAATCAAAGGGTTGAGGAGAGGTTCTTTCGACAGGGCGACTTGGTTCTAAGGAAGATAGAAGCTTCTGGAGTCGGACAGAAGGGAAAGCTAGCCCCTAATTGGGAAGGGTCGTATCGAGTCAGGAGGACATTATGTTAGGAATAATTCATGAGTTGTGATGTTAAGAATAGAATTTTACTTATACTTCTTGTATATCCTGATTTATAAAGGATTTAGCACTTTATATAGAATGTATATAATAGACAGTGATCTGTAAAGTTTAAGTCAGGAATGAACAGTGCATCGAGGACTACATGTCAGGAACTGAGATCGAATCCTGATAGAGCAAGTCAAGTACTGATGGGATGGTCAGATCCTGATGCAAGATGAAATCCTGATATCGGTCGTGTTACTGATGATGTCATTATGGATGCTACAGAAACTGGCAAGTGCTATAAAACAGGATCGTTGTTTGAAGAACAAGCAAGAAGATATTATGAAGGAAAGAATTTTCTATTGATGGAAACTATCAACTGGACGGCAGAACATTGTCATGTATAGATTATCTTTCTGTTATTAGTTGATAGGGAGCATTATAAATACTCTCTCTCTATATCATTGTAAAAAGAGTCGTGTGAAGCAATTGTGAGTTGAGCGATTGAGTTTGTGTGCGTAGCTCTGTATAAGGTTTGTATTCGAAAGTTCGAAACAAACAGAAAGAGAGATTTATTTTGTCAGCAGCTGCTAAAGGTATTTGTACACCTTTGGTAGAGTTTGTATTTGATTTATTTAATACAAACAGAGTTTGATTTATTCGTTTGTTCTTGTTTATCTAATCAAGCAAAAATCAGACACGATTATATAACTTGTATTCAACCCCCCCCATTCAACAAGTTATTCGAGTTAACAATTGGTATCAGAGCAGGTTGATTTTGAATAATCATAAAGATCTGCAATCATGTCTGGTTACAAGGATGGGAATACTAAGATTCCTATGCTCAAGAGAAACGAATATACTCTATGGGAAGTAAAGATATTGCATCATCTGGAAGCAACAGATCCTGATTATCTTGACAGAATCAGAGATGGACCTTTTATCCCAACGAAGGTTGTTGGACAAGCAACTGTTGATGGTGAGGTTGTTCCAGAACATACAGCAGAGAAGCCTAAATCTGAATGGTCAGATAAGGACAAGGAGAATGTTTTTAAAGATGCTAAAGTGAGAAACATATTATTCAATAGTCTTGATTCTGTTCTCACTAACTATGTTCTCTCCTGTAAGACTGCTAAGGATATATGGGACAATCTTAAGGTTCACTGTGAAGGAACTAAGCCTGTCAGGAAGAACATGAGAACACTACTTATACAACAGTATGAGTACTTTGAATCCAAGTCTGGTGAGTCACTTACTGACACCTTTGATAGGTTTACAAAACTCATCAATGAGATGGCCATGCATGGTAAAT
Organism: Kitagawia praeruptora; assembly: GCA_037693485.1. Classification (NCBI taxonomy): domain Eukaryota; kingdom Viridiplantae; phylum Streptophyta; class Magnoliopsida; order Apiales; family Apiaceae; genus Kitagawia; species Kitagawia praeruptora. The sequence continues at coordinate 47,689,325 of CM075348.1, read as the reverse complement.
ATTATGACTTGGAGGATATGAATACTAAGTTCATGAAAGCCTTGCCTGATTTCTACAATGAGAAGATATCTGCAATTGAGGAAGCTAATGATCTTGATGAGATATCATTAGAGGCAGTGTATGGAAAACTGAGGGCTTATGAACTTGACAAGCAGCAGAAGAAGAGCAGGAGTGAAGGAAAGATGAAGACTATTGCACTTACTGCTCAATCTGAATCAAAGAAGCTTCCAGAGGAATAGCATGATGAGCCTGCTGTAAAGAACTCAAGGAAGAAGAAAAGCAAAGAAAGTTCTGAGTCAGAGACTACTGATATAGACTCTAACAACAGTAATTCTGAATCAGAGATGCAAGAACTCTTTGCTATGTTTGCTAAAGCCTTCAAGAAAGGAAGATTCAACAGGAGAAGAGTTAGCAAAGGACCTTTTCAAAAGAAGGAGGAGAAAAAGAGTGACATAGGTAAAAGTACAATTATCAAGCTTGATAAGGCCAAGATCAAGTGCTTTAACTGCAGCAAGCTTGGACACTTTGCTAGTGAGTGTAAGAAGCCTAGGAATTCAGGAAAGGGTAATGCACTTATGGTCACACAGAAGGATTGGGCTGATTCCAGTGATTCTGAAGATGAATTGGATTATGACAACATTGCACTGATGGCAAATGTTTCAGACAAACCTGGATCTCCAAAGAAAACTTCTCCATCTTCTGTTAAGGTATCACTTCATTCTCTTGATTCTTTTGATAGCTTAAATTCTGATGAAATTAGATCTGTCCTTGCTGAGTTTAAGAATCTTATGATTAATTTTAGAATTCTTACTAGTGAAAAAGATGAACTTAAGGTTAAGAATGATAAGTTAGTTGATAGAAATAATTTTCTTGAATCTGAGCTAGTTCAAATGGAAGAATACAAGTTAAGTTATGATAAAGCTAAGCATGATTATAATGTTATTCTTGAAGCTTATGACTATGTCAGAAAAGAACTAGAGGAAGAGAGAGATGTGATTAAAACCATTAACATTTCTGGTAAAAAGACTCAAGAAGTCATTGAAAGTGGAATTCGTGGTAAAGTTAATGGTTTAGGTTTTGATAAGGCTAGACAAGAAGAAAAAGTAGCTATTGTCAATGATGATAGTAAAGTAGAAGCTAGCACATCTAAATCTGAAGGTAAGAAAATTGTTTCTGAACCTAAACATGTTAACTTTGTTGATTCAAAAGGTACCCCTGTTGTACACAAAAGAATTAACAATAGTAATTCAGATGAGAAAGTGTTAGAGAAACCTAAGAATGTAAACATAGGGTTTCTGTCTAAGTCTTAGTTGAAACAGAGACTAGATGGTCTTTCAGAGTCTAGCAAGATAAAAAGAAATAGGAATGGAAAAGAAGGTATGAACAAAGAGAATAATTACAAGAATGTACCTGATGCACCTAGGAAAAAAATGCTATAAGTGTGGAAATCATAATCATTTGGCCCTAGACTGCAATCAAAAACCTTCTTGGAAAACTGAGTCTAGATTCCCCAAGACTCAGAAAATTCAATACCAACCACAAAAAGCTTGTTATCATTGTGGTAGTTAACTTCATTCCATTTACATGTGTAGAGAATATCTTGAACTGTATTATGACTATTATTCTCTGAAATCTGAAACTCCTAGTCACAAACAGTTTGTGAAATCAGAGTCTAAGGTTGACTCTGAAAAAGGTAAAGTAAAAGCAAAATCTTTAAAGCCTGTTGTTTTTAAATCTAGTAAGAAAGGATCCAATCAAAGTTGGATCCTAAAAAATTCTAACTAGTTACTTTTTGTTTGCAGGGCACAGGAAAGAAGCATTCAATTATCTTGGACAGTGGATGCTCTGGACATATGACTGGAAAGAAGTCCCTGCTTACAAAGTTTGAGAGGAAAGTTTTCCCAGTAATATCTTTTGGAGATGGCAACAAAGGAGAAACTCTGGGATATGGCTCAATTTTTTTGGGGAATGTCATCATAGAAAATGTAGCACTGGTTGAAGGCATGAAACATACTCTTTTAAGCATAAGTCAACTGGGTGATAAAGGTTATCAGTCAATCTTTGACAGAGAAGGATGCAAAATCTTGAATATGCATAATGGAGACATTGTTCTAACTGGTCAAAGACAGGGTAACATATATGAAGCCAGCTTAAGTGATACATCTAAAGGAATTGTTAGATGTCTCTACAGCAAAGCAACAAATGATGAAAGCTGGAATTGGAACAATAAGCTCTCACATCTCAACTTCAAGAAGCTTAATCAACTTGTTAAGCACAATCTTGTGAGAGGTCTACCTAAGGCAAATTTTGTGCAAGATGGACTTTGTGATGCCTGTCAGCTTGGAAAACAGAGAAGAACCGCTTTCAAGAGCAAGACTGCAAATTCAATTACTGAACCATTTCATATGCTACATCTTGATCTGTTTGGTCCAGTAAACATTATGTCTATCAGCAAGAAAAGATATGCTCTAGTTATAGTGGATGATTTCACAAGGTTCACATGGGTGTTCTTTCTACACAAGAAGGATGAAGCTCCTCAGCAAATCATTGAACTTGTCAAGAATATTCAGAATAACTCTGAGTACAAAGTCAAAGTACTTAGGAGTGACAATGGTACAGAATTTAAGAATTCTACAATAGAGGAGTTTTGTGCAGACAATGGAATCACTCAATAGTTTTCTGCACCTGGTACACCTCAGCAGAATGGTGTAGTGGAAAGAAAGAACAGGACTCTCATAGAGGCAGCAAGAACCATGCTTGCAGATGCAAAACTTCCAACCTATTTTTTGGGCAGAAGTTGTTAACACTGCATGTTTCACTCAAAACTGTACCTTGGTAAATAGTCATGGAAAAACTCCCTATGAGATGATCAAAGGAAAGAAACCAAGTGTGAAATATTTTCACATCTTTGGATGCAAATGCTATGTCCTAAAAGTTCATCCAGAACAACTTGGAAAATTTGAAGCCAAATCGGATGAAGCAATCTTTCTAGGATATTCAGCATCAAAGGCATTCAAGATTTATAATCTCAGAACTCACATTGTTATGGAATCAATTCATGTTGCATTTGATGACAAGAAATTTTGAATTCTGCATATTGATGAAAGCCATGACAAGTTGGAATTTGAAAATCTGAAGAATTCTGAGATACTCTCTAGTGATGACGAAGGTTCTCCAGAAGGAATTTCTATTGCTTCTCAAAGGAGTGCTACTGTTGATGGGAAGCAAATAAATCAAGGAGGACACAGTAATCATCAGGAGCAGACTAGCTATTCAGAGTCTACTCCATCAGGAACTGATCCTTCAGAGTCTACTGAGGAAAGATCAGTAACTAGCAGCAATATGGAATCTATTGATTCTATTGATCAAAGGGGAGTTTTTGAAGGCAGAGAGAGTTCTTCTATAAGAGAAACCACTAACTTAGGGGGAGAGACTAGCAGAGTCAATCTACCACCTGTTAGAAAATGGACAAAGGATTATACTGTAGATTTGATTATTGGTGATCCAAATAGTGGTGTTCGAACTAGAAGATCAATTCAAAATGAATGCTTGTATAGTTGCTTTCTCTCAAAGAATGAACCTAAGAAGGTTGAAGAAGCCTTACAGGATCCTGATTGGGTAATTGCAATGCAGGATGAATTAAATGAGTTTGAGAGAAACAAAGTATGGAAACTGGTACCAAGACCTAAAGATAGATCTATTGTTAGTGCAAAATGGGTTTTCAGAAACAAGCTAGATGAATCTGGTATGATTGTAAGAAACAAAGCAAGATTGGTGGCCAAGGGTTACTCTCAGGAAGAAGGCATTGATTATGATGAAACCTTTGCACCTGTAGCAAGATTGGAAGCAATCAGGATGTTTCTTGCATTTGCAGCTCATTCAAAATTTAAGGTATACCAGATGGATGTAAAGAGTGTTTTTCTAAATGGCAAGCTTGATGAGTAAGTATATGTGGAGCAGCCACCTGGATTTGTTGATCCAAAATTTCCAAATCATGTCTACAAACTTGACAAGACACTCTATGGACTAAAGCAGGTACCAAGAGCATGGTATGAGACTTTGTCTAAATTTCTTCTTGAAAATGGTTTCACAAGAGGTACAATTGACAAAACTCTATTCTTTAGAAAGATAAAAGGTGAATTGCTTTTAGTTCAAATTTATGTTGATGATATCATATTTGGTTCTACTATTAAAAATTTTATGCTAAGTTTAGTAAGCTTATGCACTCTAAGTATCAGATGAGCATGATGGATGAACTAAATTATTTCTTAGGCTTGCAGGTCAAACAGACTGAGACTGGTATTTTCATTAATCAGTCAAAATATATCAAAGATCTTTTAAGAAGGTTTGACTTTCAAGACTGTTCAGTTGTAAAAACACCCATGGCAACAACCACTAAACTAGACTCTGATCCTAAGGGAAAGAGTGTGGATAGCACTAGTTATAGAGGCATGATAGGCTCATTGTTATATTTAACTGCAAGTAGACCAGATATAATGTTTTCTACTTGTTTATGTGCTAGATTCCAAAGTGATCCTAAGGAATCTCATTTAATTGTTATGAAGAAAATTTTTAGATATCTCAAAGGAACTCCAAATCTTGGTTTGTGGTATCCTAGAGAATCTGATTTCTCCCTAATTGGCTATTCAGACTCTGATTATGCAGGATGTAAAATAGACAGGAAAAGCACTACATGTACATGTCAATTCTTGGGAAACCAATTGATTTCTTGGGCAAGCAAGAAGCAACAATCTGTCTCAACCTCAACTGCAGAAGCTGAGTACATAGCAGCAGGCAGTTGTTGTGCACAGCTCCTTTGGATAAGAAATCAGTTGATGGATTATGGTATGACACTTAGTAATATTCCTATTTTTTGTGATAATACTAGTGCTATCAAAATTGCAGAAAATCCAGTTCAACATTCAAGGACTAAGCACATTGATGTCAGGTATCATTTTATTAGAGAACATATTGAAAATGGTACTGTAGAACTTAACTTTGTTTCTACTGACAAACAGCTTGCAGATATTCTAACTAAACCACTTGATGAGGCTACATTCAGTAGGTTAGTAAGTGAGTTAGGAATGTTAAATTTTTAGATCTTTAACATGTGCAGAAGTAGCAAGGTATGTTGTTTTCAGCTTATAGACTTGATATTCTTGTCAGGATCTATATTTGATTGTTAAATGCTTTAGCTGTAACACTTTGCCTTGATAAAATTCAGTATGATAGACTTGTTAATAATCATCGGGATTAGAATTGTTATCAGGATGCTGACGTCATCAGTATTGTGTCAGTATCAGGATTGTGAAAATTATTTCAGATTCTGACGTTTACTTTATGTAGTAATCTAATTCTGAGTTTTGTTAAGTCTATGCCAGCAAGTTTTAATATGTGCATACTGATAATTTATACCATTAGTCAGTTCATTCGATAAACAGGGAACAACAGACAAGTAGATAATAAGAAATTGTATTTTCATTAATTGAAAGCATTACATACATGGAAATAAAATACAAATATCTTTTTGTCTAACTTCTACTAATAATCCTATTCTTGTCTAAAGTTGTTGCTATTCTTAGTCTTCAAAGATCTACTTCAGGACAAGGAGCATCTCAAGAGTCACTTTGATGATTACTCCTGGATTCCTTGTCTAGGTGACTTGAATGAGAGCAGTTGACTAGAATGTATAGCATATCCATCAAGATCAACCTCAGACTCTTGGCCAAATTCTTCATCCTCAAGTTTTGAGGAGGTTAGAGGGTGATTGTATCCAACGGATGGATGTTTTAAGAGAAGACTCTGGATATTATTTGGATCTACTCCAACCATGTCTAAAGCGATGAGACAAGTTATCTCTTAAAATAGACGAACAATGAATCTTTGGTTATGAACAGTCTGTTCATCATCTGTGAGGAATCGAAAGATGAGGTTAAAGGTCATTGTATTTTGTTGGAATCTCTGTGTTTACAGAGAGTTTTGTGTGTTTTTGGAGTTAAGAAAGGAAAAGACATCAGGTGTTTATAAAGGAAAGAGTGAGAAGCTGAACAGTCATTTTGAAGTGTTCAATGTATCTGCGTATGTATCTTTGCGTATGACTGGTCCTTTCGTATTTCCAAGATATTTTGACAATCTAACAAAATATTTTTGTTTGGAATATTGATGTTCTTTTCAGGTTAAAATTCTGAGATTGCCACGTGGAACTCCATTTAATCTCTGGAATCAGGATGATATTGATCAGGATTTCAAGTGTGACCATCAGGATTTGAGAATTATTATTTTTTAAAATCACATGCATTTTGTGATTATTTTGATGGAAGATCACAACAAGAAAAGGAAGCTGATGAGTATTGATTTAATTTTGATTTTACCCTAATTTATTTCATGAAAATCAATTTTGTATTTTATTTTCCAAAAATCGTGGATAAACTGCATTTTTCAGGGGCTGACACCTGTCAACCTACGTGTCAACGTGAGTTAGTGGGTCTGAAGAATTTTTGAATATATCTTTATTTTGAGACTCTGATTGTTTATTGCTAACTTCTAAATTGTATTTCTTAAAGGCAAAAACATCCACTTAAGTTCTCAAAATCTCTAATCAATTTCAAGATTTCTCAAGTTCTTTTCAGATCAAAAATGACAGCTCAAAGAAGACTACCAAAATCAGTAGCTTTCAATTTTGGTGACTTTGATTTAATGATGAATAATCATGTAGCAGCTATCACCAACAAGGAAGGGGTGTCATCTGATTTTCACCCGATTATGGACTTTTTGGTGAATGGACCATTAAGTTATGCATTGGCAGCATCTCCAGAAATAAATCAAGTTGCTGTTTCAAAAGCATGGGAGAATGCTGAAGTAATTGATTCTACTCAGAGTCAATCAGGTAAGATTGTTCTACACTTAGGACAAGACTCATTTGATATTACTGAATCTGTTGTTAATTTAGTACTTCACTTACCTGTTAGTATGAACTTTGAGAATGTACCATCTGATGATAATGTTAGAACTATGTTATCTAAGTTAGGTTATTCTGGACCTTTAGATAACATGAGCCAGTTAAATAGATCTTTTCTTAGGAAAGAATGGTCTTTCTTCTTTGATCAAATTGCTAAATGTTTTACTGGTAAATGTAGTTCTTTTCAGCAAATTACTTCTGTTATATCACATATTGCTTATAGTTTGCTTTATGACAGAGTAATTAACATTGGCCACATTATCTTAAGTCAGATGAGTATTAAACTTGGGTCAAGAGATCAAGACAGAAAAATGGTTTATTATCATTGATTTATGCAAATGTTTATTAACCATTTTATTCCTGATGTTGAAGCTAGATTTGGTAGAGAACATTGTGTTTCTTCTTATATACAGCAAAAGAGAATTTTCTCTGACAATACAAAGAAGGACAATGAAAAGAATCTAGGTGAAATACCTGCAATTCATTATCCACATCATGTTCAGGTAATTCTTACAACTCATCTTCCTACTCTCTACAATTCTTCTTTTTTTTGTGGTGAAATGGCTCAGGAATCTCATTTGAAGGAGAACCCCCCTGTGTCTACCCAAGTAGCCCAAAACATTATAGTCTCTAAAACAATTCAAGAACAAAGTTTTAATCCACAGCCTGTTGTTTCAAAGAAACCAACCTCTGGTGTTTCTCAAAAGACATCAGTTATAAGGAAGAGAAGATTTGTTGTGTCAAGTAGTAGTACTAGTTCTAGTGAAGATAATGATAATATATCTCTTGCTGAGAGAGAAGAATTGAAGGCTGCAATTCAACTTTCTAAGCTAGGACAAAGAGATGAAGCACCTAGTCAAAGCCAGGCTATAGTCTCTCAAAAGACTGTAGTACTTAAAAAGGGAAAACAGTTACTGGATACTGTCTCTCAAAAGACTGTGTCTATTGAAAAAGGATCTCATCCCAAGATCACTTCTGTGTCTACACCTCTTGAGTCTTTTCAGGATAAATCTTTTGCTCACTATATCAAGAGAACAAGGAGAAAGATTCAATTGTCACCTACACACACAGAGTCTAGTCTAACTAACATTATGCAGGTCTCTACAAATGAAGCTACAATCAAGTCAATAATTGACAATAGAGATCTTGATATTGATTCTTTATGGAAAACAACATTGTCATACAGACTGGCTATGGGAGTTATTTCTATCAAAGTGAAACTATCCAGGCCGTAACCAGATTTTCTAGTTGAAAGAGTACCAAAACTTTCATTTCCTGAAGAATATGGACTTTTACATCAAAGACTTGACTTAATGAAGATGTATTTCTACGTATCTATCAGAAGACAATTAGTCAAGAAATTTGGACTCTCGAAGCATGTTGCACTTCAATCACTTCATACATATTTATTTGACAAGGATGTCATTATGGAAGATGCTTCAGCTCAAGGTGAACAACAGGAGGACGTAGATAGAGGAATGTAGTCAACAGGAGATACTATTGCACCAGTGGTGGATAGTAGGACAGATCAGATCACAGTCACTGCAACACAAGAACCATCTAGTCAGAGGTTGGATGACTCAGGAGTGGTGGATAGTGAGAAACCCTATGATATGGGAGGAATAACTTTGACTGATTTTCCTGAAGATCAAACAAACATTGTTCAGTCAGAGTCTATTCACCTTGAGGGTGAGTCTCAGCAAACAACACTTAAAGACGGTAACATACTAACTATGGTGTCTAATGAAGTATTACTGAAGACATCAGAGTCTAGTAGAGAACCTGAAAGTGGTATACTAGAGCCTGTAGTCTCTGGAAGGAAAGAAGATGCTTGTGAGGGTTCAGAGACTATAGCAGCTCACTCCTTGGAGAAAACCTCAAGCCCCTTGCTAAATGAGGAACCCTCTCTCCATGTGAGTTCAGGTATAAAAACTTCTTTTAAACTCTATTTTTCTGTAGGTCATGAGAGAATTTATCCAAATTTGAGTGATACACTTGAAAAGATGGATATTGATCCACAATCTGAGAGGCTGGCTCCTGACCAGGCAAAAGGAGAGGTAGAAAGAGTGTTGACTTTAGATAGTCAAAGTGAGAATGAGGGTATGGATGATTAACTCCATAGTGAGGGAGAGAAAATTAGGAAACCACCATCATTTGATTTATGGGATCAGGTTTTTCCTGAATCTTGGTCTGATGATCTTGGTATGGATGCTGGTACTTATTCTTTTATCAAGATGTATGAGAAGAATGACTTAGCAAAGCACAATTCAAAGGCAGAAGTTAAAGCTCAAAAGCAGAAAGAGAGGGCTAAGAAAAACTTCTACACCACTTGTACCAGAAGAAATTCTTAATGATCCTAGTATTCCTTTGTATGTACTTCCAATATCAGCCAGAATTGAGACATCAACAGTATCTGATCAATCTAAGGAGGAGTCAGGATTTGTAGATGTTAGTACACAGAATACTAGTGAAGGACAGAATGATCATATTGCAGCTTCAGATCAGAAAGATGAAGATGTTTGTAACTCTACTCGAGTATTATTACTTGAATATCATTCTACACAGGCAACTTCTTCTACAAGGCTTGAATCTGAAGATATTCCAAACACTTCCAATATTGAAGTTAATTCTGGAGTTTTACAAGACATTCAGAAATCTCAAGTTGAAATTCAATCAAGACTTCAAATATTTGAAGATAACCAAGTCACTATTATGGAAAATCAAGCAGTTCTGATGAATCTCATTTGTTCTTTTACTGAATCTCTTGGAATTAATGTTGCTGATGTCAAAAAGGGGGAGATAAAAACAATTCAAAGGCAACATACTAGGGGAGATAAACAGACTGAGAAAGATAAAAGAAGAACTAAGGATGACAAAGGTGAATCTTATCGTGGAAGTGGTAAAGGAAAAGAAGCATCAAATAATTGAATTCTTTCTTCTAAGTACTAGATACTTTGTCTACATCTGAAGAAGGAGGTACTTAACTTCATGATTATTAAATTCATAAATTCTATTCTGATTGTGTTGTTATATGTTTTGACATCAACAACTCAGATTTATGATATTAATCTTAAAGCATAAATAGGGGAGATTGTTAGGAATAATTCATGAGTTGTGATGTTAAGAATAGAATTTTACTTATACTTCTTGTATATCCTGATTTAGAAAGGATTTAGCACTTTGTATAGAATGTATATAATAGACAGTGATCTGTAAAGTTTAAGTCAAGAATGAACAGTGCATCGAGGACTACATGTCAGGAACTGAGATCGAATCCTGATAGAGCAAGTCAAGTACTGATGGGATGGTCAGATCCTGATGCAAGATGAAATCCTGATATCGGTCGTGTTACTGATGATGTCATTATGGATGCTACAAAAACTGGCAAGTGCTATAAAACAGGATCGTTGTTTGAAGAACAAGCAAGAAGATATTATGAAGGAAAGAATTTTCTATTGATGGAAACTATCAACTAGACGGCAGAACATTGTCATGTATAGATTATCTTTCTGTTATTAGTTGATAGGAAGCATTATAAATACTCTCTCTATATCATTGTAAAAAGAGTCGTGTGAAGCAATTGTGAGTTGAGCGATTGATTTTGTGTGCGTAGCTCTGTATAAGGTTTGTATTCGAAAGTTCGAAACAAACAGAAAGAGAGATTTATTTTGTCAGCAGCTGCTAAAGGTATTTGTACACCTTTGGTAGAGTTTGTATTTGATTTATTTAATACAAACAGAGTTTGATTTACTCGTTTGTTCTTGTTTATCTAATCAAGCAAAAATCAGACACGATTATATAACTTGTATTCAACCCCCCCCCCTTCTACAAGTTATTCGAGTTAACACATTAGGACGAGACTCTTACAAGTTGGAGACATTGAACGGGAACGAGGTGCCTCGTACTTGGCATGCTTTGAACCTGAAGATTTATTATGTTTGAGCTATCCTGGTAAGGACTTAGTTTTTTATCTCTAAGGAGGATTAGAAATAAGGTTCAATGAAACCATTCCAGGGCTTATTGCCCCGAGTAGGACAGTAGCATTATTTATGTAAGGGTTGGGCCCATTCTCAAATTATTAATGCAAGATTGTTTTCCGTTCTATGATTCTGTGATTTCAACTATGTACTAGCACTCGATAAGTGTAAGTCCTTGGTGACCAAGTACCCAAGATAAATGAACATACGAATAAAGGGAAACAAATGCATCAATGAAAAGCCCCGAAGGACTGAGGTTTAAGTTACAGACCACAAATAAAAGTTAAGTCCCGAAGGACCTTGATTGAAAGCTGAAAAGATAAAGCCACAAGCGGCTAACAAGGCCATGCAAGGCCACTTACTCCAGCAGAGCAATCCCATTCTACTCTTCCGAGGACTCTTCATCGCCATTCTCTTCATCTGAATCCTCCTCCTCCGAATCTTCTTCATCAGAACCACCATCTGCTTCGGCCGCCCATCCCGATGGCTGGATCACAGTCTCCATAACCTCATTTCTCGAGGAGGAGCTGCCTTCATTCCGGATCATCCTCTTTCCCGGGATAGGTTGTCGGATCATCCTGTCCCTCCTTGCAGGCATAGGCTTTTTCCCGCGAGAGCTCGAGGAAGATGAGTCTTGGCTAGTAGCTTGAATAGCTCCCTTGGAGCTAGAGCCAGAATGTCAACGGCTACCTCCGGAGCCAGAACCCGATGCCTGGGGAACAGTTTTAGTTCCCGAACCAGAAGCATGATTAACCAAGTTTCCACCACTAGCACCCCAGTTAGGGCAATGAAAGTCCGTTGGGATGACAATAGATGGATGCTTATGACTCACAACATTGATAGCCTTGTCCCAACCAACGGACATATTGAAGGGGCGCACCTCATCGTCATGGTCATCCATGAATTTCAGAAAATCTTCGGACCTATGATAGGCCTCTATCACCTTATCAGCATCAGATGCTTTCTTTCTGGCTAAAGAACAAGTTGTTTACGAGAGGATAGAGTATCCGCCTCGGCACGGATAATCTGGGACTGCAGATCTAGAACTTCTTCTTTGAACCTCGCATGCTCACTCTTCAAAGTTACATTCTCATCTCTAAAGGCCAGGCCTTGAGTGGAAACAGTCTGAAAATAAGCATTGGCCTGTAATAGGAAAAGCGATAAGGCACAAGGCATTTATAAAAGTCAAGGTTAATAAGAGTACCGAACCCACAAGAGGGAATGTCATACCTGGTACAAGGCTTGAGCGCCCATAAGATGAGATTCATTCATTTTGTCACCCACATGCAAAGTCACTTGATCGGGAGGAGTGATTAAAAGCTTGGACCAATCTAGGGCTAGATTAGGACTCCCCAAGACTGAGTCTTGTTCGTAGATGCCCCAGGATGGTATGAAAGGGGTTCTGTTATCCCCGTCAGCATTTCGGGATCTTTTCCCGCCGTGGGAGCAGCTTTCCAGGAAGTGAGGAACACGAGGCTTGGTGGGATTCATCAATGCCTCAGCCTTTTTCTTCATTCTTTTAGTCACGATTGGCTGGTTCTCGGGACGATTGTCAATCTCTTTAGCAGCTGAAATGCAAAGAGAAGAAAATATCGGAATAAGAACAAACAGAGTTCATAATAGCAACATAATAAAGTTACCCTCAACAGAAAGAAAGCTGAGGCCAGCTTCAATAAGATTCCTTTCATTCAAAAAAGTCTTGTAATGGGTGCGACCATTATTAGTAAGAAGCCTATCTCGATCTAGTAATTCTGAATCATTAAATTCACACACGGAGTGTGAACTATCTTCCACGGATCCAAACCTCTTTACAAAGAAGTTACCCCAATCACCACCTTCCCACTCAAGGATCACAAACTCCCTCTCCCATTGGTGATATGAATCTGGAAAGGAAAAAGAATTCACTATGTGTGGAAGTTTGGATCGGTGTTGAAGACTAATCCATCCTTTCTTGCAGTCAGAAGAGTTCCTGGCCCCGAAAATACTCCAAAACATCGTAGTAGACAATTTGATTCCCAACTGACAACATCTTATTATGAAAATAATGATAAACCTCCATGCGTTGGGATACAACTAACAGGGGTGGATTTGAAGCTCTGCCAGCAATTTGATAATAAAAGGATCGACCGGGAATCTGAACCCTGTTAGGAATAATTCATGAGTTGTGATGTTAAGAATAGAATTTTACTTATACTTCTTGTATATCCTGATTTATAAAGGATTTAGCACTTTGTATAGGAAATATGTGTTAGACAGTTATCTGTAAAGTTTAGTCAGGAATGAACAGTGCATCGAGTACTACATGTCAGGAACTGAGATTGAATCCTGATACGTCAAGTCAAGTACTGATCAAGTACTGATGGGATGGTCAAATCCTGATGCAAGATGGAATCCTGATATCAGTCGTGTTACTGATGATGTCATTAAGGATGCTACAGAAACTGGCAAGTGCTATAAAACAGGATCTTTGTTTGAGGAACAAGCAAGAAGATTTTATGAAGGAAAGAATTTTCTATTAATGGAAACTATCAACTGGATGGCAGAACATTATCATGTATAGATTATCTTTCTATGATTAGTTGATAGGTAGCATTATAAATACTCTCTCTATGTCATTGTAAAAAGAGTTCGTGTGTGAATGTGCGTAGCTCTGTATAAGGTTTGTATTCGAGAATTCGAAACAAACAGAGAGAGAGTTTTATTTTGTCAGCAGCTGCTAAAGGTATTGTACACCTTTGGTAGAGTTTGTATTTGATCTTATTAATACAAACAGAATTTGATTCATTCGTTTATTCTTGTTCATATAACTAAGCAAAAATCAGACACGATTATATAACTTGTATTCAACCCCCCCCCCCTTCTACAAGTTATTCGAGTTAACAATTGGTATCAGAGCAGGTTGATTTCGAATAATCATAAAGATCTGCAATCATGTCTGGTTACAAGGATGGGAATACTAAGATTCCTATGCTCAAGAGAAACGAATATACTCTATGGGAAGTAAAGATGTTGCATCATCTGGAAGCAACAGATCCTGATTATCTTGACAGAATAAGAGATGGACCTTTTATCCCAACGAAGGTTGTTGGACAAGCAACTGTTGATGGTCAAGTTGTTCCAGAACATACAGCAGAGAAGCCAAAATCTGAGTGGTCAGATAAGGGCAAGGAGAATGTTCTTAAAGATACTAAAGTGAGAAACATATTATTCAACAGTCTTGATTCTGTTCTCACTAACTATGATCTCTCTTGTAAAACTGCTAAGGATATATGGGACAATCTAAAGGTTCACTGTGAAGGAACTAAGCCTGTCAGGAAGAATATGAGGACACTACTTATACAACAGTATGAGTACTTTGAATCCAAGTCTGGTGAGTCACTTACTGATACCTTTGATAGGTTTACAAAACTCATCAATGAGATGGCCATGCATGGTAAATATTATGACTTGGAGGATATGAATACAAAGTTCATGAAAGCTTTGCCTGATTTCTACAATGAGAAGATATCTGCGATGCAGGAACTCTTTGCTATGTTTGCTAAAGCTTTCAAGAAAGGAAGATTCAACAGGAAAAGATTTAGCAAAGGACCTTTTCAAAAGAAGGAGGAGAAGAAGAGTGACAAAGGTAAAAGTACAATTGTCAAGCTTGATAAGGCCAAGATCAAGTGCTTTAACTGCAGCGAACTTGGACACTTTGCTAGTGAGTGTGAGAAGCCTAGGAATTCAGGAAAGGGTAATGCACTTATGGTCACACAGAAGGATTGGGCTGATTCCAGTGATTCTGAAGATGAATTGGATTATGACAACATTGCACTGATGGCAAATGTTTCAGACAAACCTGGATCTCCAAAGAAAACTTCTCCATCCTCTGTTAAGGTATCACTTCACTCTCTTGATTCATTTGATAACTTAAATTCTGATGAAATTAGATCTATCCATGCTGAGTTTAAGAATCTTATGACTAATTTTAGAATTCTTACTTGTGAAAGAGATGAACTTAAGGTTAAGAATGATAAATTAGTTAATAGAAATAATTTTCTTGAATCTGAGTTAATTCAAATGGAAGAATACAAGTTAAGTTCTGATAAAGCTAAGCATGATTACAGTGTTATTCTTGAGGCTTATGATTATGTCAGAAAAGAACTAGAAGAAGAGAGAGATGTGATTAAGACCATTAACATTTCTGGTAAAAAGACACAAGAAATCATCGAAAATGGAATTCGTGGTAAGGTTAATGGTTTAGGTTTTGATAAGGCTAGACAAGAAGAAAAAGTAACTATTGTCAATGATGATAGTAAAATAGAAGCTAGCACATCTAAATCTGAAGGTAAGAAAATTGTTTCTAAACCTATTCATGTTAAATTTGTTAATTCAAAAGGTACCCCTGTTGTACACAAAAGGATTAACAATAGTAATTCAGATGAGAAAGTGTTAGAGAAACCTAAGAATGTAAACATAGGGTTTCTGTCTAAGTCTCAGTTGAAACAGAGATTAGATGGTCTTTCAGAGTCTAGAAAAATCAAGAGAAATAGGAATGGAAAAGAAGGTATTAACAAAGAGAATAATTACAAGAATGTACCTGATGTACCTAGGAAAAAATGCTATAAGTGTGGAAATCATAATCATTTGGCCCTAGACTGCAATCAAAAACCTTCTTGGAAAACTGAGTCCAGATTCCCCAAGACTCAGAAAATTCAATACCAACCACAAAAAGCTTGTTATCATTGTGGCAGTTTACTTCATTCCATTTACATGTGTAGAGAATATCATGAACTGTATTATGACTATTATTCTCTGAAATCTGAAACTCCTAGTCACAAACAGTTTGTGAAATCAGAGTCTAAGGTTGACTCTGCAACAGGTAAAGTAAAGGCAAAATCTTCAAAGCCTGTTGTTTCTAAATCTAGTAAGAATGGATCCAATCAAAGTTGGGTCCTAAAAAAATCTAACTAGTTACTTTTTGTTTGCAGGGCACAGGAAAGAAGCATTCAATTATCTTGGACAGTGGATGCTCTGGACATATGACTGGAAAGAAGTCCCTGCTTACAAAGTTTGAGAGGAAAGCTGGCCCAGTAATATCTTTTGGAGATGGCAACAAAGGAGAAACTCTGGGATATGGCTCAATTGTTTTGGGGAATGTCATCATAGAAAATGTAGCACTGGTTGAAGGCTTGAAACATACTCTTTTAAGCATAAGTCAACTGGGTGATAAAGGTTACAAATCAATCTTTGACAGAGAAGGATGTAAAATCTTGAATATGCAGAATGGAGACATTGTTCTAACTGGTCAAAGACATGGTAACATATATGAAGCCAGCTTAAGTGATACATCTAAAGGAATTGTTAGATGTCTCTACAGCAAAGCAACAAGTACTGAAAGCTATAATTGGCACAAGAAACTCTCACATCTCAACTTCAAGAAGCTTAATCAACTTGTTAAGCACAATCTGGTGAGAGGCCTACCTTAGGCAAATTATGTGCAAGATGGACTTAGTGATGCATGTCAGCTTGGAAAGCAATGAAGAACCACTTTCAAGAGCAAGACTGAAAATTCAATAACTGAACCATTTCACATGCTACATCTTGATCTGTTTGGTCTAGTAAACATTATGTCTATCAGCAAGAAGAGATTTGCTCTAGTGATAGTGGATGATTTCACAAGGTTTACATGGGTGTTCTTTCTACACAAGAAGGATGAAGCTCCTCAGCAAATCATTGAACTTGTCAAGAATATTCAGAATAACTCTGAGTACAAAGTCAAAGTACTTAGGAGTGAAAATGGTACAGAATTCAAGAATTCTACAATGGAGGATTTTTGTGCAGACAATGGAATCACTCAACAGTTTTCTGCACCTGGTACACCTCAGCAGAATGGTGTAGTGGAAAGAAAGAACAGGACTCTCATAGAGGCAGCAAGAACCATGCTTGCAGATGCAAAACTTCCAACCTATTTTTGGGCAGAAGCTATTAACACTGCATGTTTCACTCAAAACTGTACCTTGGTAAATAGTCATGGAAAAACTCTCTATGAGATGATCAAAGGAAAGAAACCAAGTGTGAAATACTTTCACATCTTTGGATGCAAATGCTATGTCCTAAAAGTTCATCCAGAACAACTTGGAAAATTTGAAGCCAAATCGGATGAAGCAATCTTTTTAGGATATTCTGCATCTAAGGCCTTCAAAGTTTATAATCTCAGAACTCACATTGTTATGGAATCAATTCATGTAGCATTTGATGATAAGAAATTTGGAATTCTGTAAATTGATGAGAGCCATGACAAATTGGAATTTGAAAATCTGAAGAATTCTGAGATACTCTCCAGTGATGATGAAGGTTCTCCAGAAGGAATTTATATTGCTTCTCAAAGGAATGCTAATGTTGAGGGGGAACAAATAAATCAAGGAGAACACAGTGATCATCAGGAGCAGACTAGCTATTCAGAGTCTACTCCATCAGGAACTGATCTTTCAGAGTCTATTGAGGAAAGATCAGTAACTAGCAGCAATATTGAATCTACTGATTTTATTGATCAAAGGGGAGTTATTGAAGGCAGAGAGAATTCTTCTACAAGAGATACCACTAACTTAAGGGGAGAATCTAGCAGAGTCAATCTACCACCTGTTAGAAAATGGACAAAGGATCATACTTAAGATTTGATTATTGGTGATCCAAATAGTGGTGTTCGAACTAGAAGATCAATTCAAAATGAATGCTTGTATAGTTGCTTTCTCTCAAAGAATGAACCTAAGAAGGTTGAAGAAGCCTTACAGGATCCTGATTGGGTAATTGCAATGCAAGAAGAGTTAAATGAGTTTGAGAGAAACAAAGTCTGGAAACTGGTACCAAGACCTAAAGATAGATCTATTGTTGGTGCAAGATGGGTTTTCAGAAACAAGCTAGATGAATCTGGTATGATTGTAAGAAACAAAGCAAGACTGGTAGCCAAGGGTTATTCTCAGGAAGAAGGCATTGATTATGATGAGACCTTTGCACCTGTAGCAAGATTGGAAGCAATCAGAATGTTTCTTGCATTTGCAGCTCATTGTAACCAGACATGATTGCAGATCTTTATGATTACTCGAAATCAACCTGCTCTGATACCAATTGTTAACTCGAATAACTTGTAGAAGGGGGGGTTGAATACAAGTTATATAATCGTGTCTGATTTTTGCTTGATTATAAGAACAAGAATAAACGAATGAATCAAACTCTTGTTTGTATTAATAAGATCAAATACAAACTCTACCAAAGGTGTACAATACCTTTAGCAGCTGCTGTCAATACAAATATCTCTCTGTTTGTTTCGTACTCTCGAATACAAACCTTATACAGAGCTACGCACACGAACTCACAACTTCGTCGCTCTTTACAATGATATTGAGAGAGTATTTATAATGCTACCTATCAACTAATAACAGAAAGATATAATCTATACATGACAATGTTCTGCCTTCTAGTCGATAGTTTCCTTCAATAGAAAAACTCTTTCCTTCATAATATCTTCTTGCTTGTTCTTCAAACAATAATCCTATTTTATAGCACTTGCCAGTTTCTGTAGCATCCATAATGACATCATCAGTAACATGACTGATATCAGGATCTGTACACTGCATCAGTATCTGATCAACCATCAGTATTGAACCATCATCAGGATTTGCTCTCTGTTCCTGACACGTAGTCTCCGATACACTGTTCATTCCTGACTAAACTATACAGATAACTGTTTTACACATAAAACCTATATACAGTGCTAAATCCTTTATAAGATCAGGATTACAAGAAGTATAATGTGTAAATTCTATTCTTAACATCACAACTTATGAATTATTCCTAACAATCTCCCCCTATTTATGCTTTACAAACTGAAGCATAAATCTAAGTTGTGGATGTCAAAACATATAACAATACAACCAGAATAGAATTTATGAATGTAGAATTATGAAGTTTAAGTACCTCCTTCTCAGATGTAGACATTTATCCAGTACTTAGAAGAAAGAATTTTAACTATTAATGCTGCTCTTCCTTACCACTTCCTAGCTGAGATTCACCACTGTCACTCCTGGTTCTTCTTTTTACTTCCATTTGTCTGATCTTTATCTCCCCCAGCTTTATCTTTATCTCCTTCAGTCTGGTAGTGTTGTTGTTGTCTTTGAATTGTCTTTATCTCCCCCTTTTTGACATCAGCAACATTAATTCCAAGAGATTCAGAAACAGAACAAATGAGATTCATAAGAACTGCTTGATTTTCCATAATTGTGACTTGGTTATCTTCAAGTGATTGAAGTCTTGTTTGAATAGCAATTTGAGAATTTTGAATATCTTTCAAAACATCAGAATGAACTTCAATATTGGAAGTGCTTCTAGTATCTTCAGTATCAGAATCAGAAAGAACTTTATCTTCCAGTCTTGTAGAAGAAGTTGCTTGAGTTGTATGATATTCAAGTAATAAAACCTGATTAGACGTATCAACGTCTTCATCTTTCTGTTCTGGAACTGAAACATGATCATCATCTCCTTCACCAGTATTCTGTGTACTAACATCTTCAAATCCTGACTCCTCCTTAGAGTGATCAGAGACTGTTGATGTCTCAATTCTAGCTGATATTGGAAGTACATACAAAGGAACACTAGGATCATTAGGATCTTCATCTGGTACATATGTATCAAGAGATTGCTTTATCCTGGCACCTCTCCTGTTAATGATTTCTGCAAGCCTCTCCTTTTGCTTCTGAGCTTTAACTTCTGGCTTTGCATTGTGATGTGCTAGGTCATTCTTCTGATACATTTTGATGAATGAATAAGTACCAGCATCCATACCCAAATTTTCAGACCAAGATTCAGGAAAAACCTGATCCCAGAAATCAAATGATGGTTTCCTAATTTTCTCTCCCTCACTATGGAGTTGATCATCCATACCCTCATTTTCACTTTGACTTACTAAAGTCAACACTCTGTCTACCTCACCTTTTGCCTGGTCAGGAGCCAGCCGCTCAAATTGTGGATCTAAGTCCATCTTTTCAACTGTATCACTCATATTTGGATAAGTGCTCTCATGACCTACAGAAAAATAGAGTTTAGAAGGAGTTTTTATACCTGAACTCACATGGAGAGAGGGTTCCTCATATGGCATGTGGCTTGAGGTTTTCTCCAAGGAGTGAGCTGCTATAGTCTCTGAACCCATACAATCATCTTCTTTCCTTTCAGAAACTACAGGCTCCAGTATACCACTTTCAGGTTCTTTACTAAACTCTGATGTCTTCAGTAATACTTCATTAGACATCATAGTTAGTACATCACCGTCTTTAAGTGTTGTTTGCTGAGACACACCCTCAAGGTGGATAGACTCTGACTAAACAAAATTTGTTTGATCTTCAGAAAAATCAACCAAAGTCATTCCTCCCATATCATAGGGTATCTCACTTGCATTCTCAGTCATCACAGAAGACCTTTCAACATCAGCTATCACAGCTCCTGAGTCATCCTTCCTCTGACTAGATGGTTCTTGTGTTGCAGTGACCGTGATCTGATCTTTCCTACTACTCACCACTGGTGCAATAGTATCTTCTGTTGACTGCTTCCCTCTATCTACTTCCTCCAGTTGTTCACCTTGAGCTGAAGCATCTTCAATAATTACATCCTTGTCAAATAGATATGCATGAAGTGATTGAAGTGCAACATGCTTCGAGAGTCCAAATTTCTTGACTAATTGTCTTCTGACAGATACATAGAAATACATCTTCATTAAGTCAAGTCTTTGATGTAGAAGTCCATATTCATCTGGAAATAAAAGTTTTGGTACTCTTTCAATCAGAAAATCTAGAACAGGCCTTGACAACTTCACTTTGAGAGAAATTAGTCCCATAGCCAGTCTGTATGATAATGTAGTTTCCCATGAAGAATCAATATCCAGATCTCTCTTGTCAAATACTGACATAGATGTAGCTTGATTTGAAGAAACCTGCATGATATTAGTTGGACTAGACTCTGTGTGTGTAGGTGACAATTGAATCTTTCTCCTTGTTCTCCTGATATAGTGAGCAAAAGATTTATCCTGAGAAGACTCAAGAGGTGTAGACACAGAAGGGATCTTGGGATGAGATCTTTGTTCAATAGACACAGTCTTTTGAGAGACAGTATCCAGTAACTGTTTTCCCTTTTTAAGAACTACAGCCTTTTGAGAGACTGCACCCTGGCTGTGACTAGGTTTTTCATCTCTTTGTACTAACACAGAAAGTTGAATTGCAGCCTTCAATTCTGCTCTCTCTGCAAGAGTTAAATCATCATCATCTTCACTAGAATTACTACTACTACTTGACACAACAAATCTTCTCTTCCTTACAACTGATGTCTTTTGAGAAACACCAGAGGTTGGTTTCTTTGAAACAATAGGCTGTGGATCAAAATTTGGTTCTTGAATTGTTTCAGAGACTATGATGTTTTGGGCTACTTGGGTAGACACAGGTGGGTTCTCCTCCAATTGAGATTCCTGAGCCATTTCACCACAAAAGAAAGAAGAATTGTAGAGAGTAGGAAGATGAGTTTTAAGAATTACCTGAAAATGATGTGGATAATGAATTGCAGGTATTTCATCTAGATTCTTTTCATTGTCCTTCTTTGTAATATCAGAGAAAATTCTCTTTTGCTGTTCATAAGAAGAAACACAATGTTCCTTACCAAATCTAGCTTCAAGATCAGGAATGAAATGGTTAATAAACAATTGCATAAATCTATGATAATAAACCATTTTCCTGTTTTGATCTTTTAACCCAAGTTTAATACTCATCTGACTTAAGATAATATGACCAATGTTAATTACTCTGTCATAAAGCAAACTATAAGCAATATGAGATGTAACAGAAGTAATTTGTTGAAAAGAACTACATTTGCCAGTAAAACATTTAGCAATTTGATCAAAGTAAAAAGACCATTCCTTTCTAAGAAAAGACCTATTCAACTGGCTCATGTTATCTAGAGGTCCACTATAACCTAATTCAGACAACATAGTTCTTATATTATCATCAGATGGTACATTCTCATAACTATCAGTAACAGGTAAGCAAAGTACTGAACTAACAACAGATTCAGTAATGTCAAATGAATCTTGTCCTAAATGTAGAACAATCTTACCTGATTGACTCTGAGTAGAATCAATTACCTCAGCATTCTCCCAAGCTTGTGAAACAGCTACTTGATTAATCTGTGGAGATGTTGTCAATGCATAACTTAATGGTCCATACGCCAGAAAGTCCATGATTGGATGAAAATCAGATGACACTCCTTCCTTGTTGGTGATAGCTGCAACATGATTGTTTGTCATAAAATCAAAGTCACCAAACTTGAAGGCTACTGATTTAGGTAATCTTCTCTGAGCTGCCATTCTTGATCTGAAAAGAAACTTGAAAAATTCTTGAAATGGATTAGTGATTTTGAAAACTCAAGAGTGATTTTTGCTTTAGAGAATGTAAGATTAGAGAAAGCAATTACACGATTAGAATTTCAAAACAAATATATTTCACAAATCTTTCAGACCACTATCTCACGTTGACACGTAGATTGACAGGTGTCAGTCCCTGAAAAATGCGGTTACCCACGATTTTTTGGAAAATAAAATCCAAAATTGATTTTCATGAAATAAATCAGGGTATAAATAAGTAATACTGATCAGCTTCCTTTTCCTGATGACCTCTCATCAAAATAATCACAAAATGCAATTTGATTTAAAAATATAATTTTCAAATCCTGATGATCACTCATGAAATCCTGATCAATATCATCAGAGACTTAATATGGAGTTTTCCACGTGGCATCTTTCTTTTATCTGAAAAAGAAAATAAACAATTAATCTGAACAGAAAATCAATTGGTTAGATATTTTCAATATTTCTTGAAACAAGAAATACAGTCTCATGCAATAATTAGCATTTGACTTCATTAAGACTTCCAAGTGACTGCTCAGCTTCTCACGTCTTCCTTTAAAAGAACCAAACGCCTTGTGCCATTCTCCATAACCTTTCAATTTCTTTTCTTCTCAACAATGCTTCTCAAACCAAAAATCCCTTCAAACCCATTTTTAAGATTTTTCTTGGTCGATGAACATCCTGTTCTTGATCATCTCTTTGAACAAACGACTCTTCTCATCGAACTAATCATGAATGGATTGGTTTTCGATAATATCCAGAGGTTTCTCCTAGAACATCCATCTGTTGGATACAATCTTCCCCTAACCTCCTCAAAACTTGAGGATGAAGAATTTGGCCGAGAGTCTGAGGTTGATCTTGATGGGGATGCTATACATTTAAGTTAGCTGCTCTCATTCAAGTCGCCCAGACAAGGAATCCAAGAACAAACGAGGCTTTCATCCCCTGATGGATTTCTTGAGATGCTCCTTGTCCTGTACCTCAGAGTTCATATCAAAGACAAGTATAGAGTAGAAATTTAGACAAAAAGATGTTGTATTTCATTTCCATGTAATGATTTTTATTAATGAAAATACAATTTCTTGTTATCTGCTTGTCTTTTGATTTTTGAATGATGTATAAATTATCAGTATGCAAATATCAAAACTTGCTAGCATAGACTTAACACATCACAGAATCAGATTACTACACAAAGTAAACGTCAGGATCTGAAGCAATTTTCATAATCCTGATACTGACACAATACTGATGACGTCAGCATCCTGATGACAAATCTAATCCTGATGATTATTAACAAGTCTATCATACTGAAATTTATCAAGGCAATGTGTTATAGCTCAAGCATTTAACAATCAAATATAGATCCTGACAGAAATATCAAGTCTATAAGCTAAGAACAACATACCTTGCTACTTTTGCAGATGTTAAAGATCTAAAAATTTAACATTCCTAACTCACTTACTAGTCTACTGAAGGTAGTCTCATCAAGTGGTTTAGTTAGAATATCTGCAAGCTGTTTGTCAGTAGGAACAAAATGAAGTTCCACAGTACCATTCTCAATATGTTCTCTAATAAAATGATACCTGACATCAATGTGCTTAGTCCTTGAATGTTGAACTGGATTTTCTGCAATTTTAATAGCACTAGTATTATCACAAAACATAGGAATATTACTAAGTGTCATACCATAATCCAGCAACTGATTTCTTATCCAAAGGAGCTGTGCACAACAACTGCCTGCTGCTATGTACTCAGCTTCTGCAGTTGAGGTTGAAACAGATTGTTGCTTCTTGCTTGCCCAAGAAATCAATCTATTTCCCAAAAATTGACATGTACCTGTAGTGCTTTTCCTGTCTATCTTACACCCTGCATAATCAGAGTCTGAATAGCCAATTAGAAAGAAATCAGATTCTCTAGGATACCACAAACCAAGATTTGGAGTTCCTTTGAGATATCTAAAGATTCTCTTCACAGCAATTAAATGAGATTCCTTAGGATTACTTTGGAATCTAGCACATAAACAGGTAGAAAACATTATATCTGGCCTACTTGCAGTTAGATATAACAATGAGCCTATCATGCCTCTATAACTAGTATTATCCACACTCTTCCCCTTAGGATCAGAGTCTAGTTTAGTGGCTGTTGCCATGGGTGTTTTTGCAACTGCACAGTCTTGAAAGTCAAACCTTCTTAAAAGATCTTTGATATACTTTGACTGATTAATGAAAATACCAGTCTCAGTCTGTTTGACCTGCAAGCCTAAGAAATAATTTAGTTCACCCATCATGCTCATCTGATACTTAGACTGCATAAGCTTGCTAAACTTAGCACACAACTTTTCATTAGTAGAACCAAAAATAATATCATCAACATAAACTTGAACTAAAAGCAATTCACCTTTTATCTTTCTAAAGAATAGAGTTTGGTCAATTGTACCTCTTGTGAAGCCATTTTCAAGAAGAAATTTAGACAAAGTCTCATACCATGCTCTTGGTGCCTGCTTTAGTCCATAGAGTGCCTTGTCAAGTTTGTAGACATGATTTGGAAACTTTGGATCAACAAATCTAGGTGGCTGTTCTACATACACTTCTTCATCAAGTTTGCCATTTAAAAAAGCACTCTTTACATCCATCTGGTATACCTTGAATTTTGAATGAGCTGCAAATGCAAGAAACATTCTGATTGCTTCCAATCTTGCTACAGGTGCAAAGGTCTCATCATAATCAATGCCTTCTTTCTGAGAATAACCTTTGGCCACCAGTCTTGCTTTGTTTCTTACAATCATACCAGATTCATCTAGCTTGTTTCTGAAAACCCATCTTGCACCAACAATAGATCTATCTTTAGGTCTTGGTACCAGTTTCCAAACTTTGTTTCTCTCAAACTCATTTAACTCCTCCTGCATTGCAATTACCCAATCAGGATCCTGTAAGGCTTCTTCAACCTTCTTAGGTTCATTCTTTGAGAGAAAGCAACTATACAAGCATTCATTTTGAATTGATCTTCTAGTTCGAACACCACTATTTGGATCACCAATTATCAAATCTTCAGTATGATCCTTTGTCCATTTTCTAACAGGTGGTAAATCAACTCTGCCAGTCTCTCCCCCTAAGTTAGTGGTATCTCTTGTAGAAGAATTCTCTCTACCTTCAAAAACTCTCCTTTGATCAATAGAATCAGTAGATTCCATATTGCTGCTAGTTACTGATCTTTCCTCAGTAGACTCTGAAAGGTCAGTTCCTGATGGAGTAGACTCTGAAACATCAATTCCTGATGGAATAGATTCTGAAAGACTAGTCTTCTCCTGATGATCACTGTGTTCTCTCTGATTTATTTGCTCCCCCTCAACAGTAGCATTCCTTTGAGAAGCAATAGAAATTTCTTCTGGAGAACCTTCATCATCACTTGAGAGTATCTCAGAATTCTTCAGATTTTCAAATTCCAATTTGTCATGGCTTTCATCAGTTTGCAAAATTCCAAATTTCTTATCATCAAATGCAACATGAATTGATTCCATAACAATGTGAGTTCTGAGATTATAAACTTTGAAGGCCTTAGATGCTGAATATCCTAGAAAAATTGCTTCATCCGATTTGGCTTCAAATTTTCCAAGTTGTTCTGGATGAACTTTTAGGACATAGCATTTGCATCCAAAGATGTGAAAATATTTCACACTTGGTTTCTTTCCTTTGATCATCTCATAGGGAGTTTTTCCATGACTATTTACCAAGGTACAGTTTTGAGTGAAACATGCAGTGTTAATAGCTTCTGCCCAAAAGTAGGTTGGAAGTTTTGCATCTGCAAGCATGGTTCTTGCTGCCTCTATGAGAGTCCTGTTCTTTCTTTCCACTACACCATTTTGTTGAGGTGTACCAGGTGCAGAAAACTGTTGAGTGATTCCATTGTCTGCACAAAACCCCTCCATTGTAGAATTCTTGAATTCTGTACCATTGTCACTCCTAAGTACTTTGACTTTGTACTCAGAGTTATT
The DNA here is from genome assembly GCA_037693485.1 of Kitagawia praeruptora. Taxonomy (NCBI): domain Eukaryota; kingdom Viridiplantae; phylum Streptophyta; class Magnoliopsida; order Apiales; family Apiaceae; genus Kitagawia; species Kitagawia praeruptora. Next base: position 47,662,980 of record CM075348.1, on the reverse strand, counting down.
ATGAATATTCTTGATGAGTTCAATGATTTGTTGAGGAGCTTCATCCTTCTTGTGTAGAAAGAACACCCATGTGAACCTTGTGAAATCATCCACCATAACTAGAGCATATCTTTTCTTGCTAATAGACATAATGTTTACTGGACTAAACAGATCAAGATGTAGCATGTGAAATGGTTCAGTAATTGAATTTTCAGTCTTGCTCTTGAAAGTGGTTCTTCTTTGCTTTCCAAACTGACATGCATCACAAAGTCCATCTTGCACAAAATTCGCCTGAGGTAGGCCTCTCACCAAATTGTGTTTAACAAGTTGATTAAGCTTCTTGAAATTAAGATGTGAGAGCTTCTTGTGCCAATTCCAGCTTTCATCACTTGTTGCTTTGCTGTAGAGACATCTAACAATTCCTTTAGATGTATCACTTAAGATGGCTTCATATATGTTACCATGCCTTTGACCAGTTAGAACAATGTCTCCATTCTGCATATTCAAGACTTTGCATCCTTCTCTGTCAAAGATTGATTTGTAACCTTTATCACCCAGTTGACTTATACTTAAAAGAGTATGTTTCAAGCCTTCAACCAGTGCTACATTTTCTATGATGACATTCCCCAAAATAATTGAGCCATATCCCAGAGTTTCTCCTTTGTTGCCATCTCCAAAAGATATTACTGGGCCAGCTTTCCTCTCAAACTTTGTAAGCAGGGACTTCTTTCCAGTCATATGTCCAGAGCATCCACTGTCCAAGATAATTGAATGCTTCTTTCCTGTGCCCTGCAAACAAAAAGTAACTAGTTAGAATTTTTTAGGACCCAACTTTGATTGGATCCTTTCTTACTAGATTTAGAGACAACAGACTTTGAAGATTTTGCTTTTATTTTACCTGTTGCAGAGTCAACTTTAGACTCTGATCTCACAAACTGTTTGTGACTAGGAGTTTCAGATTTCAAAGAATAATAGTCATAATACAGTTCATGATATTCTCTACACATGTAAATGGAATGAAGTAAACTACCACAATGATAACAAGCTTTTTGTGGTTGGTATTGAATTTTCTGAGTCTTGGGGAATCTGGACTCAGTTTTCCAAGAAGGTTTTTGATTGCAGTCTAGGGCCAAATGATTATGATTTCCACACTTATAGCATTTTTTCCTAGGTGCATCAGGTACATTCTTGTAATTATTCTCTTTGTTAATACCTTCTTTTCCATTCCTATTTCTCTTGATCTTGCTAGACTCTGAAAGATCATCTAATCTCTGTTTCAACTGAGACTTAGACAGAAACCCTATGTTTACATTCTTAGGTTTCTCTAACACTTTCTCATCTGAATAACTATTGTTAATTCTCTTGTGTACAACAGGGGTACCTTTTGAATCAACAAATTTAACATGATTAGGTTCAGAAACAATTTTCTTACCTTCAGATTTAGATGTGTTAGCTTCTACCTTACTATCATCATTGACAATAGCTACTTTTTCTTCTTGTCTAGCCTTATCAAAACCTAAACCATTAACCTTACCACGAATTCCACTCTCAAAGATTTCTATTGTCTTCTTACTGGAATTGTTAATGGTCTTAATCACATCTCTCTCTTCTTCTAGTTCTTTTCTGACATAGTCATAAGCCTCAAGAATTACACTATAATCATGCTTAGCTTTATCAGAACTCAACTTGTATTCTTCCATTTGAATTAATTCAGATTCAAGAAAATTATTTCTATCAACTAATTTATCATTCTTAACCTTAAGTTCATCTCTTTCACAAGTAAGAATTCTAAAATTAGTCATAAGATTCTTAAACTCAGCATGGATAGATCTAATTTCATCAGAATTTAAGCTATCAAATGAATCAAGAGAGTGAAGTGATACCTTAACAGAGGATGGAGAAGTTTTCTTTGGAGATCCAGGTTTGTCTGAACTATTGGCCATCAATGCAATGTTTTCATAATCCAATTCATCTTCAGAGTCACTGGAATCAGCCCAATCTTTCTGTGTGACCATAAGTGCATTACCCTTTCCTGAATTCCTAGGCTTCTTACACTCATTAGCAAAGTGGTCAAGCTCGCTGCAGTTAAAGCACTTGATCTTGGCCTTATCAAGCTTGACAATTGTACTTTTGCTCTTGTCACTCTTCTTCTCCTCCTTCTTTTGAAAAGGTCCTTTGCTAAATCTTCTCCTGTTGAATCTTCCTTTCTTGAAAGCTTTAGCAAACATAGCAAAGAGTTCTTGCATCTCAGATTCAGAATCATTGTTGTCATAGTCCATATCAGTAGTCTCTGACTCAGAACTTTCTTTGCTTTTCTTCTTCCTCGAATTCTTTACAGCAATCTCTTCATTCTGTTCTTCAGGAAGCTTCTTTACTTCAGATTGAGCAGTAAGTGCAATAGTCTTCATCTTTCCTTCACTCCTGCTCTTTTTCTGCTGCTTGTCAAGTTCATAAGCTTTCAATTTTCCATATACTGCCTCTAATGAAATCTCATCCAGATCATTAGCTTCCTCAATCGCAGATATCTTCTCATTGTAGAAATCAGGCAAAGCTTTCATGAACTTTGTATTCATATCCTCCAAGTCATAATATTTACCATGCATGGCCATCTCATTGATGAGTTTTGTAAACCTATCAAAGGTATCAGTAAGTGACTCACCAGACTTGGATTCAAAGTACTCATACTGTTGTATAAGTAATGTCCTCATATTCTTCCTGACAGGCTTAGTTCCTTCACAGTGAACCTTAAGATTGTCCCATATATCCTTAGCAGTTTTACAAGAGAGAACATAGTTAGTGAGAATGGAATCAAGACTGTTGAATAATATATTTCTCACTTTAGCATCTTTGAGAACATTCTCCTTGTCCTTATCTGACCATTCAGATTTTGGCTTCTCTGCTGTATGTTCTGGAACAACCACACCATCAACAGTTGCTTGTCCAACGACCTTTGTTGGAACAAAAGGTCCATCTCTGATTCTGTCAAGATAATCAGGATCTGTTGCTTCCAGATGATGCAACATCTTTACTTCCCATAGAGTATATTCGTTTCTCTTGAGCATAGGAATCTTAGTATTCCCATCCTTGTAACCAGACATGATTGCAGATCTTTATGATTACTCGAAATCAACCTGCCCTGATACCAATTGTTAACTCGAATAACTTGTAGAATGGGGGGTTGAATACAAGTTATATAATCGTGTCTGATTTTTGCTTGATTATAAGAACAAGAATAAACGAATGAATCAAACTCTTGTTTGTATTAATAAGATCAAATACAAACTCTACCAAAGGTGTACAATACCTTTAGCAGCTGCTGTCAATACAAATATCTCTCTGTTTGTTTCGTACTCTCGAATACAAACCTTATACAGAGCTACGCACACGAACTCACAACTTCGTCGCTCTTTACAATGATATTGAGAGAGTATTTATAATGCTACCTATCAACTAATAACAGAAAGATATAATCTATACATGACAATGTTCTGCCTTCTAGTCGATAGTTTCCTTCAATAGAAAAACTCTTTCCTTCATAATATCTTCTTGCTTGTTCTTCAAACAATAATCCTATTTTATAGCACTTGCCAGTTTCTGTAGCATCCATAATGACATCATCAGTAACATGACTGATATCAGGATCTGTACACTGCATCAGTATCTGATCAACCATCAGTATTGAACCATCATCAGGATTTGCTCTCTGTTCCTGACACGTAGTCTCCGATACACTGTTCATTCCTGACTAAACTATACAGATAACTGTTTTACACATAAAACCTATATACAGTGCTAAATCCTTTATAAGATCAGGATTACAAGAAGTATAATGTGTAAATTCTATTCTTAACATCACAACTTATGAATTATTCCTAACAACTTTGCCTTGATAAATTTCAGTATGATAGACTTGTTAATAATCATCAGGATTAGAATTGTTATCAGGATGCTGACGTCATCAGTATTGTGTCAGTATCAGGATTGTTAAAATTGTTTCAGATCCTTACGTTTACTTTGTGTAGTAATCTAATTCTGTGATGTGTTTAGTCTATGCAAGCAAGTTTTAATTCATTCATACTGATAGTTTATATTATCATTCAAATCAGTCAATAAAATCAAAAGACAAGTAGATAATAAGAAATTGTATTTTCATTAATTGAAAGCATTACATACATGGAAATGAAATACAACAGCTTTTTGTCTAACTTCTACTGATAATCCTATACTTGTCTAATGAAATGAATTCTGAGATACAGGACAAGGAGCATCTCAAGAAATCCATCAGGGGATTTGAACAGCCTCGTCTGCTCTTGGATCCCTTGTCTGGGCGACTTGAATGAGAGTAGCTAACTTAAATGTATAGCATCCCCATCAAGAACAACCTCAGACTCTCGGCCAAATTCTTCATCCTCAAGTTTTGAGGAGGTTAGGGGAAGATTGTATCCAACAGATGGATGTTCTAGGAGAAACCTCTGGATATTATCTAAAACTACTCTATCCATGACTAGTTCGATGAGAAAAGTCGTCTCTTCAAAGAGATGATCAAGAACAGGATGTTCATCGACTGTGAAAAACCTAAAGAATGGATTCGAATGGAGTTTTGGTTTGAGAATCATTGTTGAGAAGAAAAGAAATTGAAAGGTTTATGGAGAATGGCATAAGGCGTCTGTTTTTTTTTAAAGAAAGGCGTGAGAAGCTGAACAGTCACTTGGAACTATCAATGAAGTCGACGCTAATTATCACATGTGACTGTATTTCTTGTATTTTCAAGAAATGTCGAATATATCTAACCAATTGATTTTGTTCAGATTAATTGTTTATTTCTTTTTCAGATAAAAAAAAATGCCACGTGGAAACTCCATTTAAGTCTCTGAAATCAGGATGATACTAATCAGAATTTTAAGTGTGACCATCAGGATTTGAGAATTATTATTTTTAAATCACATTGCATTTTGTGATTATTATGATGGGAGGTCACAACAGGAAAAGGAAGCTGATCAGTATTGATTTTTATCTTGATAATACCCTGATTTATTTCATGAAAATCAATTTTGGATTTTATTTTCCAAAAATCATGGGTAACCGCACTTTTCAGGGAGTGACATCTGTCAATCTACGTGTCGACGTGGGATAGTGGTCTGAAAGATTTGTGAAATATATTTGTTTTGAAACTCTAATCGTGTAATTGCTTTCTCTAATTTCACATTCTCTAAAGCAAAAAACACTCTCGAGTTTTCAAAATCACTAATCCATTTTAAGAATTTTTCAAGTTCTTTTCAGATCAAAAATGACAGCTCAAAGAAGATTACCTAAGTCAGTAGCCTTCAAGTTTGGTGACTTTGATTGTATGACGAACAATCATGTAGCAGCTATCACCAACAAGGAAGGAGTGTCAACTGATTTTCACCCAATCATGGACTTTCTGGCTTATGGACAATTAAGTTATGCATTGATAGCATCTCCACAGATTAATCAAGCAGCTGTTACATAAGCTTGGGAGAATGCTGAGGTAATTGATTCTACTCAGAGTCAATCAGGTAAGATTGTTCTACACTTAGGACAAGATTCTTTTGATATTACTGAATCTGTTGTTAATTCAGTACTTTACTTACCTGTTAGTTTGAATTATGAGAATGTACCATCTGATTATGATGTTAGAACTATGTTATCTGCATTAGGTTATAATGGACCTTTAGATAACATGAGCCAGTTAAGAAGATCTTTTCTTAGGAAAGAGTGGTCTTTCTTCTTTGATCAATTAGCTAAATGCTTTACTGGTAAATGTAGTTCTTTTGATCAAATTACTTCTGTTACATCACATATTGCTTATAGTTTGCTTTATGACAGAGTAATTAACATTGGTCACATTATCTTAAGTCAGATGAGTATTAAACTTGGGTCAAGAGATCAAGACAGAAAAATGGTTTATTATCATAGATTTATGCAAATGTTTATTAACCATTTTATTCCTGATGTTGAAGCTAAATTTGGTAGAGAACATTGTGTTTCTTCTTATGTACAGCAAAAGAGAATTTTCTCTGACATTACAAAGAAGGACAATGAAAAGAATCTAGATGAAATACCTGTAATTCATTATCCACATCATGTTCAGGTAATTCTTAAAACTCATCTTCCTACTCTCTACAATTCTTCTTTCTTTTGTGGTGAAATGGCTCAGGAATCTCATTTGGAGGAGAACCCACCTGTGTCTACCCAAGTAGCCCAAAACATTATAGTCTCTGAAACAATTCAAGAACAAAGTTTTAATCCATAGCCTATTGTTTCAAAGAAACCAACCTCTGGTGTTTCTCAAAAGACATCAGTTGTAAGGAAGAGAAGATTTGTTGTGTCAAGTAGTAGTAGTTCTAGTGAAGATGATGATAATATATCTCTTGCTGAGAGAGAAGAATTGAAGGTTACAGTTCGACTTTCTAAGCTAGGACAAAGAGATGAAGCACCTAGTCACAGCCAGGCTGCAGTTTCTCAAAAGACTGTAGTACTTAAAAAGGGAAAACAGTTACTGGATACTGTCTCTCAAAAGACTGTGTCTATTGAAAAAGGATCTCATCCCAAGATTACTTCTGTGTCTACACCTCTTGAGTCTTCTCAGGATAAATCTTTTGCTCACTATATCAGGAGAACAAGGAGAAAGATTCAATTGTCACCTACACACACAGAGTCTAGTCAAACTAATATTATGCGGGTCTCTACAAATGAACCTACAATCAAGTCAGTAAATGACTATAGAGATCTGGATATTAATTCTTCATGGGAAACTACATTATCATACAGACTGGCTATGGGACTAATTTCTCTCAAAGTGAAGTTGTCAAATAGTTGAATTCTTTCTTCTAAGTACTGGATACTATGTCTACATCTGAAGAAGGAGGTACTTAACTTCATGATTTTTGAATTCATAAATTCTATTCTGATTGTATTGTTATATGTTTTGACATCAACAACTCAGATTTATGCTTCAGATTTTAAAGCATAAATAGGGGGAGATTGTTAGGAATAATTCATGAGTTGTGATGTTAAGAATAGAATTTTACTTATACTTCTTGTATATCCTGATTTATAAAGGATTTAGCACTTTGTATAGGAAATATGTGTTAGACAGTTATCTGTAAAGTTTAGTCAGGAATGAACAGTGCATCGAGTACTACATGTTAGGAACTGAGATTGAATCCTGATACGTCAAGTCAAGTACTGATCAAGTACTGATGGGATGGTCAAATCCTGATGCAAGATGGAATCCTGATATCAGTCGTGTTACTGATGATGTCATTAAGGATGCTACAGAAACTGGCAAGTGCTATAAAATAGGATATTTGTTTGAGGAACAAGCAAGAAGATTTTATGAAGGAAAGAATTTTCTATTGATGGAAACTATCAACTGGACGGCAGAACATTATCATGTATAGATTATCTTTCTGTGATTAGTTGATAGGTAGCAATATAAATACTCTCTCTATGTCATTGTAAAAAGAGTTCGTGTGTGAATGTGCGTAGCTCTGTATAAGGTTTGTATTCGAGAATTCGAAACAAACAGAGAGAGAGTTTTATTTTGTCAGCAGCTGCTAAAGGTATTATACACCTTTGGTAGAGTTTGTATTTGATCTTATTAATACAAACAGAGTTTGATTCATTCGTTTATTCATGTTCATATAACTAAGCAAAAATCAGACACGATTATATAACTTGTATTCAACCCCCCCCCCCTTTCTACAAGTTATTCGAGTTAACAAACCCAGCCTCTAGGGCACCCTAGTGGACACAAATCCTCTCAGGATGCCAGTTATAGGTTCTGTCTGTTGGGCTTGGGCGACGAACCTTAATGGCACTTGGAAAATGCTATGTCTTCCTGATTTCCTTGACATCATGCTCCTTCAACTTACAGGGACTATGAAAGGAGTCTAAGCTCGAACTATTAGGGAATACTTCCCTCATAATGTTTAGTTGATCTAACAAGGATTCAAACCGATGTTCAACATATGAAGGGGGTTTTATTTTTTCCATAACTTTGGTGGTCCTCATTTTGCTCCTCTTGGCCATTGCTTCCATCATGGAGACCGGGGGAGCAGTTGGGCGGTTGCCTTCTGACATCTTGATCTTGAATTGAAACTTGATCTTGAACTTCAACTGGGACTAGAAAGCTAGAGAGCTTAAGAACTTAAAAACTTTAAAGTGAAGAAGTGAAATGAAATGAAAGCTACCTCTCCTCTTTTATAGAAGAGGCATGACCTGCTACATCAGGTTGAAACACAGCTTGATTCGCGTTTACAGGTCATCTATCGTTTATAGATGAAAAAAGGACAGAAACTATCCATTTTACACGGAAAGAATAGTTATAATTCATAAAAGTCAGAGAAGAAACGACAACTATATCTGATGAATTTGCAAAGAGAGGATCTTCGAAAGGCTGATTACGCTTAAGAACTTAATAAGGAGATTAGCCTTAAGCACGGGATTAGCAATGCTAATCTAAGTTTAGGAATAATCTCGCTAAAAGTCACGAATGACCAAATTAGTAAGTCGTGATTCAGTGTTCAACGTTGAGGTTTTGATATCAACGTACCAAGACTGATTTTCAATCCTGGACCAACTAGGGACGACCAACCATCTTTGGTCAACCACCATCAGCCGACCTCGATCGATTTTAGGTCCGAGTTCCATAGCTCCGACCCCCGTTGGCCGACCACTGCACCCAAAGGGCAACAGCCGACCACGAGCAGCCGACCACGGCACCCGGAGGGTAGCAGCCGACCACAGCTCACCGGGATAGCCAGCCGACCACGGGCGGCCGACCACGGCTCACCGGGACCGTTAGCCGACCACGGTGTACGGGAACCGCCAACCGACCACGGCTCACCGGGACCGTTAACCAACCACGGGCGGCCAACCACGACACACGCTGTGCTCCGGCCGATCACGAAAAGCCGACCACGGCTCCTCTTGCTGCTTCAGCCGACCACGAATGATTTTCAGTTCGGGTCCTCGAGTTTTTCGGCCAACTAAGAATGATTTTCAATTCGGGTCCTCGAATTTTTCGGCCAATTAAGATTGATTTTCAGTCGTTTAGCACCGTTTAACGCCGTTTAGTGTCGTTTAACATCGTTTAAACGTCGTTTAAGGCTGGTTAGCGCCGTTTAGTGCCGTATAGTGTCGTTTAGCACCGTCTAATGCCGTTTAGCATCGTTTAAACGTCGTTGAAGGTTGATTAGCGTCATTTAGTGCCGTTTAGCACTGTCTAACGCCGTTTAGCGTCATTTAACATCGTTTAACATCGTTTAAACGTTGTTTAAGGCTGATTAGTGTCGTTTAACACCTTCTAACACCGTTTAGTGTCGTGTAACATCGTTTAAACGTCGTTTAAGGTTGATTAGCGCCATTTAGTGTTGTTTAGCACTGTCTAACGCCGTTTAGTGTCATTTAACATAGTTTAAACATCGTTTAAGGCTGATTAGCACCGTTTAGTGTCATTTAGCACCGTCTAACGTCATTTAGTGTCGTTTAACATTGTCGTAAATGCGTTGGTCGCTCCACGCTTTACATCAAGACAATACTCATGAAAATACTAGTGTGCAAAAGTAAACCCCGACCCAAAGTCTCGAATTAGACAGTTAAAACTTCAAGGAAAACCTGATCAATTTTCCTAGAAGTTGGGGGCAAATGATATGGGCTAAAAGTAAGCCCTAATCACACATTTAATGTTGCATTAATTAGACCCAGCATGGTCCAAACGTGGGGCCCATTAGTAGGGCCCAAATCCCTAATTTCAATTTTAAATTCGTAATTAATATTGGAGGGAATAAATAGCTCAGCAATGAGAGTCAGATAAGGATATTACTCCTACCAAACTTAGCCTCCAAGGCATCCAATTCAATAAGGAAACAGACTCCTACAAGGAAGGAGTCTAGAACCTTCCTCAAGGCGGTGGCTTACCCACCAAGTCTCCAAATCCTACCATAATTCTAAGGCTTCTCAGCCTATATAAAGGGCCTGACCCCTCATTCTCAGAACTACGTTTTGGCTTGATTCTCAATACGAGATACATAGGCACTCTGTGAAGACCGATTAGTCTCGAATACGGAAACAACCATTAAAGTACGAAGCTCACGAACCCTAGCATTAAATACGATTTCATAACCTAGTTTTTATTCCACAACACCTATATATATATATATATATATATATATTAACATATATTATTATGGTAAAATGTGAATAGTTCAAGAATTAGCGATTGTTTATATAAACAATTGTAATATTATATTAAATTTGAGGTTTATGTTTTCAATTATGAATTAGAAGAGATTTTGTGACATTATTTTATCATGATATCATGAGTCAATGGTAAGAGAAAAAAACATACGAGAATTTGTGGGATAAGAAAAATCTTGCGGACTTTGTGGGTGTGAGAAACAAAAATCTATGAAAGTTCATGGATTTGAGAAAAACAATTCCTACAAGAGTCCGTGGGTGCGAAAAAAAATCCTACAAGTGGGAGAAAAACATAAATCTACGAGAGTTTATGATTTGAGAAAGAGAAAATCTTGAGAACAAAGATGATATTAAGATGAAAGAACGACAAATTTGTGGTGGAATTATGGAAGATACTATACCAAATCAATAATAGCGTATTTTGAGAAGAATTTATAATGGTGGCAGCGATGATAAAGATGATGATAAGGATAAAGACGAAGATGATGAAAATAAGGATGGAGAATTGTGTTAGGAATTATGTTGTCCTTGATGATATACATAAAACACCTTAAAAACATATTTGTATAAGTTAACGTTTTTGTAACTTATCAACGGATATCCAGCTTGTAAATATCCGTTGATGAGGAAGCATATCAATTGATAAGTTAGTATCCTGTCAAGAAGTTTCCACAAATAGTTATCAAATATAGTACTAATTGATAACATCATAAGTCATGTTGACTATCAATGGATAAACAGGATAGGTTAGCTAATTGTAAATAAATTGTGCTTTGTAATTCTGTTTAAGTGAAGTGATATAGCAACAGATACGGGAGCTACATCAACGGATAGTACTATCAACGGGTAACATGCAACTCGACAATGGATAATCAGCTACAACAAATGTTAATCAATAATGTCTCGATACTATCAGTTGATGGTGACGTGACATAGCTGACAGAACACATGGGTTGGTAAACTTCAAAATGGCATGGAAGCCAGTCTTTGGAAACGAAGAAGAAAAAGAAACATTTCTTTTCTTAGCAAACATGTTGGACGATGAAATCTAGCAATATCTGTCCAAAACAATCGGACAAAGTTGTGTCACATGAAGAAAAGGAGTGGTAGTAGACCTGCAAACATATTTGACTTTGTAATATTCATTTTGTTTGTAGAGTTGTAGCCTTGGGATATTTATAACCCAAGTGCATCATTGCTTATGTATGTGTGTGTAGAACAAAAGTTGTATGAGCTATATGAGAGCAAACACATACAAGAAATACTGTTGACTCGTAAACACGCAAGTATACGCGATCACAAATAGCAAGTGAAAAGTAAGATTCGTTCCGCAGAGACTAGGTATAAATGCCAATTTTAGTACTTATGCAACGGAGTATGGTTACTTCTTAATGCTTGAACACTTATCAATTGTGGTTTTTGATTAAACTATTTTGATTAACTAAGCGAGAATAAATTAACAATTAAGAGTTCTTAAATATGAGAAGGCATGGGATTCCAATTTCATCGAGACTTCACTAAAGGTTGACACAGTCAATCAACAAAGGTGATAAACATGATAATTAACCAAATAACACGACAATAAAACGAGCTACCTTTCAGTACACTCGTATCATACCACTTAATATCCACAAGAGATAGAAATCAAGAGGACACCATATTACGTTCAAATCATATATGTCTATACAATTTGGAAACACAATTGGTTTAAGAACAAGTTATCTTTTACAATTACATGGGGCAATATGAATTGGGTAAAAACATACTACTAATCATGAATAACAATTAATTCATGAACCCATGCTAATATGGCATATTCACAATCCTAAAATCCACTTTCGCAATCATCAAGGATTAATAAAGTAGATGCTAGCTACACATCTATCAATTAAATCAAACCATATTAGATTATCACAATAAAATCACCCAACATCGATCACATGTCAACAAAATAATTATGAAATCGAATCCATTGGAATCCCATGATAATGATTAGTTCATATTTGAACCTTTCACCATCATGGGTACTAAAGAAAACATGGTTCTAGAAAACAATTAATAATAAAAGAGAAATAGGGTTAGAAATAAATCCCCAAATAGTGTAGAAGAGTACAAAAGATCCAAAATAGATTAGGCCTCCTTGCTTGTCACTAGCTTGAAGATCCCTCTCTGAATATTGTTTCCAAGATAATAAAGACGATGAATGAATAATTTTCACTCTCCCTATCATAGATATGTTTTTATGTCTAAGATAATACAATTGAAGTCCCAGCTGCTTGCCCTAATAAAATAGGCCCAAAACAATTCGACCCGGTTTAAGGAAATAAAATTCTGCCGAGCCGCTCGAGCGCTGTAGCGCCTGATTAGAGCGCTGTAGCGCCTCTTGGTTCCTGGAAGTTGCTTCTCCCCAGCGCTGTAGCGCCTGTTCCGAGCGCTGTTGCGCCTCCCTTGGCCGCGCCATAGCGCTATATCTAGCGCCCCAGCGCCTGTTGATCCCTGGACTGGTACCCCTGCTGCGCTGTAGCGCTCCAACTCGCGCTGCTGCGCCTGCACCACTCTGTCCACAATTCTTGTTTCCTGCACCACTCATTTTTCTCCACAAATCTCTAAATTAATTTCACACCACCCATAACACCATTTTAGCACCATAATGCCTCCAACGATACAACCTACACAATTTATACAAAAACATATCAAATGGCAACGAAACTCGAGAACTTGCAAACGTTTTAAGTCCAAACGGAAGGCAAATAATGGATATAAAATCCACTTATCAAACCCCCAAACTTAAACCGTTACTTGTCCTCAAGCAATGCAAACTCAACCTAAAATGATGAATGAATGCAACTAATAACTAAATGTCATGATAATGCAAACATGTCCTAATGCAATGATCCCACAAAAGCTACCGAAACCAACTCAACAAGCAAACGCCTCAAAGAATGCAACAACTCCAAACCGAGCTCGACTTGTTTTGTTTATCTGTTTTATCCAACTATTCAACCTTCGTTAATTCGAAAAGTTTGTCAAGATTGTATTCAACCCACCTTCTTCAATCTTGTGGTGTTATTGGGATTTATCAAATTGATCCTAAAAATGAAATTATGACAAAAAAATGTTAATATGTCGCAATAATTTAAAAAAAATTGTTTCACTCAAGCGACACACCTACCTATAATGCATATGATTTAAATTTTAAAACACGTGTGACTGAGTGGTAAAAAGATGTCTGAACTACACTCGAAACCCTACAATTATTATTATTATTATTATGTATCATTAATTGATATCTTGATATAATATAATATATTATAATATGAATCAATAACATTATGACCAAAAATTGTTAACTTGTCCTAATATTAAAAATATCATTTTTTATTTCTTTCAAGCTAGTGGTACAGAGATGTGTGAATAAATTTAGAGACCCAAATTCAATACCTTCCACCAATAATTTTTTTTTAAATATAGTAAATGCAAGGGTATTTAAGTCATTGAACAAAATATCTCACCATTTATGCTGAATAAAATGTTTTATAAATTAAAAATGTATGTTGATGTATCATAAATGTAATAGATACATTGTTCTGCATAATGTCTTCCATTATTAAATTTTGTATTTTTAATGTATAACATCTGTAGGTTATCGACAATCTCTTTTCTGAAAAAATTTCACAATCAAAATGAATTTTTTCAGCAAATCAAAAATATTATAAAAACATTGTTCTACATAATAATTTAAATATTTGTCTAGTTTTTCCTTATAATTATTTTGTTAATTATATCTAAAGGTCTAAGAGTATCGTCAAGAGATTTTTTTATAGAAGTTTTTAAATTAATAAATGAAGAGAAGGACTTAAATGAAGTTTCAAAAACTCCCAGAAATTCTTTAAAATTTTAAGAATCTCTTTTTTTCAAAATTTTAAAAGTTAGAGTTACTAGTATCTCTTAACTTCTATTTTATTTATAAAATATCTATACCTACCAAATATTCTGTCATGGTGAAATTAGTTTATAAGTAAATTTTAAATAAAGGATTAATATAAAGAATATTGTTGAATTTTGAACTTTGAACTATTTTTTTATATTATTCTTAAAAATTAATTTGGAATGTCTTGAAAAATGTTGTAAGACCATCTCCAAACCAACTCTATATTTATTCTTTTACACCAAAATGTGTAAAATTAAATTCCAAACCAATTCTAAAAGTTACACAATTTTGATGCAACTCCAAAAATTGTACCTGATGAGGAATAGAAGTGGAAGTAAAATAGAGTTTTTATACACTTTATTTATATCTAGTATTCAGAAAATATATTATATGTATTAATTAAATGAGTTCTAATTATCTAGTTTATTAATAATTAGTCCAATTGTTATGGACTTTATTTAGAAAGTAGATATTTGGCTTGTAAGTTTTTACCTTTCACTTGAAAGGGTTTTTCTTGTTTTAAGCACTTAGGATTTTATATTTCAAGTTAGACCAGGATTTTAATGGTTTCCTAGTTGGGTTCAGGTATTAGCTAAAATCTAGCTGTTCTTGAATTCTTTTTTTGGATTCCAACCAGGATAGGGTTATTTATTTAGCCTATATATACTCTCATCTTGTAATCTTTTGGGGAGACGATATTTGATAATAAAATTTTGGCTATTCGGTAGCTTTGAGAATTGAATTCATGAGTGAATTCAGAGTTTGAGTTTTGTTTCTCCATACGGAGATTCAGAGTTAGAGTTTTGTTTCTCCATCTTTGGAGATTCAGAGTTTACTTTATATTTATCTTTACTACATATTATTACGAGAACATCACGTTCCGTATCAATTTGATATCAAGAGCTAAGGTTTCTCTATCAATTTCTTAATTGTTGGGAGATCTAGGGTTTCGCAAAAAAAAAGTATTGTTCATGGGCACTGTTCATCGGTACTGTTCACGGCACTGTTGCACGTTAATGGCAGGGGATGAAGATTTAAAACATGAAGGATCAGATGTAGATTTCTTAAAGTTAACTCTTAAAAGTATTACTGAGCAAATTGCTTATATGGCAGAGCAACAAGCAGAGATCAAGGCAAGTTTACGAGCACAAACAATAGGATTGAGGATTTACGAGCTACAAACGAGAGGATTGAGAGGGCTTTTACAACGGTGGAAAATACACCTATTCGCGGTAGTTTTATAAGAAACCCTCCACCCACTAACAACAATTATGATGATAAAAGCTTGAAGTAGGATGTACCAGAATTTAGTGGAGCAGGTGATGCCGAGGATTTCTTAGAATGGGTGAGACAAATGGAAAAAATCTTTGACTGTAAAGGTTTTGATGATCAGAAGTCTTATAAAATTGCCAACATGAAGCTAACAAGATATGCATCTGTATGGTTTGACAATTTGAAAACGAAGCTCATGAGGGAAGAGGCTCCTAGAATCACAACTTGGACTGAGATGAAACGGCAATTAAAGAATCGTTTTGTTCCACGAGAGTACATACAAGATAATTACTTGAAGATGAATCAACTCCAACAACGAAACCTTAGTGTGACTGAATACACTATAGAATTTGAGAGGTTGTGTATCCTATGTGACTTGAAAGAAGAAGAAGAGATGAAAATCGGTCGTTATATCAAGGGATTGAATTATTATATTTGCAATAAGGTCGAACTTATTCCTTACACTTTCTTTGATGATGTGACAAAGCTGGCTCCTCGAATTGAGAAGCAAGAGAAAGAAAAAGTAAAACCAGTTTACAAAGGATTCTCTAAGACATCTTTCAAGGGTGAAAATTCTGGCGCTTATAGAGTACTTATAGTGGGGCCAATGCATTCTCAAAGGAAGATAAGCCAAAAGGAAAGATCCAAGTGAGTCCTGAGCAAGCTGCGCTAGCAAAGAAAATGTGTTTCAGGTGTCAAGGCTTAGGACACCTTGCAAAGGACTGTACGAATAAAGTTACCCTTTCTAGGAAATAGTACATGTTGTTGACAGCTTATGAGGAACAAGAAGAACGAGGAAGAACTCTTTCTACTCAATAGGGACAAGAGTATGATGATGAAGATGAAACAGATTTTGAGTACGATAATTCTGAGAGATGGGATGATCTAAACCACGAGTCTATTGAGCCGAAGGAAGAGAAGAACAACGTTGGCCTCTTGAGAAGACTTCTTAGAACTGATTGCACACTCGTAGAAGAAAAAGAACAAAGGGAGAACTTATTCCATACAAGAGCTGCAGTTGGAGATCAAACTTGTAATGTGATTGTGGACACTGGTTCTTGCGTAAATGTGACATCTTCTAATATGGTGAATGCACTAAAACTTCCAACTCGGGACCATCCTAAACCTTATAAGTTGAATTGGTTGAATGACAATGAACCAATCAGAGTCAAGAAGCAAGCACTTATGACTTTTTGAATAGGAAATTACAGAGATGAACTATGATGTGATGTGGTTCCTATGACAGCTTGTTCACTTTTGTTAGGACGTCCATGGCAGTTTGATAGAGAAGTCATGTTTCATGGTAAAAAGAATGAATACTCAATTTTGTGCGGGAAAAAGATTTAAACTGAAACCACTTCCTCCTAAAGTGGTTCATGAACTTGTGAAGGACAATATGTTGATTACTGCTGCAGAGTTTGAAAAGAATATAGAAGATGGTGCAATTAAGTATGTCTTATACATTCGTGAAGTTGAAAGGGATATTGTTCAAGTTGAAGATACACATGTGAAAACTCAATCAGATAACGATAATGTGATCATACCACAATCTTCAAGTTGTGTAGAGCACGAGAGTAGTGGGGTTCTTGATGTTGGTAAAGTTGAAAATTTCATGTGGAGAAAGTTTTCCTTGTTCGAGAAAATCAAATTGATGAAATCATTGAGGTCGAACATATTGACTTTATAATTCCAGAATCCTTGATTAAGCAGCCTTCACCTAAAAGCATGTTTTCACAGTTCTTTGCACCTCCGTCGTTTTTGAAGATGCGCGAATTTTTTTCTGGATACATCTAAGTCGTGCATGGTAATCATTGCGTTCTACAAAACTCGTGGGTGAGTTTTTTCCAACAAAGGGAGAATGATGAGGAATATAAGTGGAAGTAATATAAAGTTTTTATACACTTTATTTATATCTAATATTCAGAAAATATATTATAGGTATTAATTAAATGAATTCTAATTATCTAGTTTATTAATAATTAGTCCAATTGTTATTGACTTTATTGAGAAAGTAGATATTTGGCTTGCAAGTTTTTACCTTTCACTTGAAAGGGTTTTTCTTGTTTTAAACACTTAGGATTTTATATTTCAAGTTAGACCAGGATTTTAATGGTTCCTAGTTGGGTTCAGGTATTAGCTAAATTCTAGCTGTTCTTGAATTCCTTTTTTGGATTCCAATCAGGATAAGGTTATTTATTTAGCCTATATATACTCTCATCTTGTAATCTTTTGGGAGACGATATTTGATAATTAAATTTTGGCTATTCGGTAGCTTTGAGAATTGAATTCAGAGTTTGAGTTTTGTTTCTCCATACGGAGATTCAGAGTTAGAGTTTTGTTTCTCATCTTGGAGATTCAGAGTTTACTTTATATTTATCTTTACTACATATTATTACGAGAACATCACGTTCCGTATAAGTACCATTACACCAAATTTTTAGAATTTTTTCAAAATACCAACATTGTCCTTATACTTGTAAGTAAAACAAATTTTTACCTTATGCATCGCAATATTTTTTTCATTTCTGTAATTTTAAGCATAAAATATTATTTGAATTATAAAAAAAATTGATGTAATATTTGATATAAAGGGATTGGAAGTAATTTTAAATATAAAGCAAATTTAGTATTATTTTAATATAAAAATTACATCAAAATAATATAGTGCTTTTTCGATAAATACATTGAAAAAGGTAATTTTTTGCAATTTTACTTTTGTTAAGAAAAACTATTTGCAAATTTACTACCTTAATTGCAAAAATAATAATTTCTTAATATTTTTTATAAACAAATAAAAAATTTGCCCCTACGGGGCCCGCTACCACGTCAGCAGCCACACAGCCTGCCCGGTCAGATGCCACATCAACATGGATGGGACCCACCCGCTAGCGTCAGCTGCCACGTCACACCTACTGCAGAGTGGGTCTACCGTAAGCATTATTAAATAAAATAAATAATAATATAAAGTTATTAAATTTGTGAATAAAATTGTAAAGATAGCATAATTGCAATGATTCTACAAGTGTAGTAAATTTACAAATGAAACTACAAAATTTAGTATAATTTGTAAATTCTTAATAATATAATGGGTCGAAAATGATTTGATATTTTCTTTTTTGAACGAATGGATTATTTCGTTAGAGTAAGTCCAATAGCTCCTTGGTGAATTCTTAAAAATCTATACTATTATATAAAAGCCGAAACATTAAAAGTTTGGTTGGTCGGTCGGTCGGTCGGTACGGTACCTGTTGATTTTACTTATTTACCCTTACTCAATTACTACTAATTAATCAATTTCCTTTTTCAGATTAAACATATTATCTTTTCTATTTTCAAGAATTAAAAAATTTCCCTTTTCAAGTAAAATACTATACCTTTTATATTTTATCTAACTAAAATTTCTCCTTTATGAATCAATTTCCTTTTTCAGGTTAAACAATTTCCTTTTTCAAGTAAATTAGAATATCTTTTTACCTTTTCTATTTTTCAATAATTAAATAATTTCTTTTTTCAAGTAAATTAGAATATCATTTTACCTTTTCTTTTTTCTCTAACTAAAATCTTTCTTTTTCCAATTATATCATGGACGGTTACCTTTTTCAGCTAAAACACGTTACCTTTTTTCTTTTCTCTTACTAAAACCTCTTTTTTTCCAATTATATCACGGGCGTTTCTATTTAATAAAAATAAAATAATAAAATTATAATATTAATAATTAACCGATTACCTTTTCAACTAAAATATATCATTTTTTCTATTTTTTCTAATTAAATTCCCTTTTTTCTAGAAATATAACGGGCAACATTGATTTCTCATTTTCTAAAAACTATGAGCAATTTTATATAGCAAAATAACATAATTAAATTATAATTACTATAAACTAATCAATTGCCATTTTCACATAAATCATGTCATCTTCATGTTACCTTTCTATTTTCTCTAACTAAAATCTCTCTTTTTCCAATTATATCACCGGTTGTATTTAACACAATTAGCAATTCTGTTTAATAAAATAAAATAAAATATTATAATTACTAATAATTAATCAATTACCTTTTTCAGCTAAAATATGTTACCTTTTATATTTTTCTATTTTTTTCAGTTAATTTTATTTATTTACCCTTATTTAATGGTACATGTTATTTTACGTTATTATCCTTACTTATTTATTTATAAATACTAATAACTAAGAAATTTCCTTTTTTAGGTAAAACATGTTACCTTTTCTATTTTTCAATAACTAATCTTTTTTCACATAAAATATAAGAAATTCTTTCCTTATTCAAGTAAAATATGCTACCTTTTCAATTTTTCAATAGCCAATTTTTCTTTTTACGTAAAATACAGTTTATCTAGCTAAATTTTTTCCTTTTCTAAAAAAGCTATGAGCAATCATGTTTAATAAAATAAAATATTATAATTACTACAGTAATAATTAACCAATTACCTTTTTCAGCTAAAATACATTACCTTTTCTATTTTTTTATTTTTTTTTCAGAAAAACCTATTTGGTTTGCTTTATTTAAGTACAATAAAATAATAACAATATAATAACTAATGACTAACCGATTACGTTTTTCAGCTAAAATATTTCATCTTTTCAATATTTTCAAACTAAAATCCATCATTTTCTAAAAATATCACGGACAACATATATATAATTATATCAGATCATATTTTTATAAGTTTAAGCCAAAAAAATTTATGTCTTAAAATTTTTAATTCAAATTAAAAAAAATTCTGTTATATTAATGAAAATCCGTGAATCGCACGGGTTTTAAGCTATCTATATTATTATATAAAAGCCGAAACATTAAAAATTTGGTTGGTCGATTGGTCGGTCGGTCGGTACGATACCTGTTTAATAAAATGAAATATTATAATTACTAATAATTAATCAATTACCTTTTTCAGCTAAAATATGTTACCTTTTATATTTTTCTATTTTTTCAGTTAATTTTATTTATTTACCCTTATTTAATGGTACATGTTATTTTACGTAATTATCCTTACTTAATTATTTATAATTACTAATAACTAATAAATTTCCTTTTTTAGGTAAAACATGTTACCTTTTCTATTTTTCAATAACTAATCTTTTTTCACATAAAATATGAGAAATTCTTTCCTTTTTCAAGTAAAATATGCTACCTTTTTTATTTTTCAATAGCCAATTTTTCTTTTTACGTAAAATACAGCTTATCTAGCTAAAAATTTTCCTTTTCTAAAAAAACTATGAGCAATTATGTTTAATAAAATAAAATATTATAATTACTAATAATTAACCAATTACCTTTTTCAGCTAAAATGCATTACCTTTTCTATTTTTTTATTTTTTTCAGAAAAACCTATTTGGTTTGCTTTATTTAAGTACAATAAAATAATAACAATATAATAACTAATAACTAACCGATTACGTTTTTCAGCTAAAATATTTCATCTTTTCAATATTTTCAAACTAAAATCCATCATTTTCTAAAAATATCACGGACAATAAATATATAATTATATCAGATCATATTTTTTAAAATTTTAAGTCAAGAAAATTTATGTCTTAAAATTTTTAATTCAAATTAAAAAAAATTCTGTTATATTAAAGAACATCCGTACATCGCACCGGTTTTAAGCTAGTATAATAAAATAATGGTTCCTAGTGATTTAAGAACCTTGTTTTGTACAGTAACTCCAACAACATTCTCTATATTCACTCCTTAGTATCTATATATCTACTAATAGCAGGAGATTGTAGAGTTGAGGTGGCAGATTTAAAATAGTTCAAAATAGGTTATTCATTTTCTTATTCACTGATTTCCTGATAAAGTGGCGCACAGTTGTTCAGTTTGATGGCCAGATATCGATCCCCAGCACAATCTTCATTTTTTTTGTGTGTTAATTTACTAGCACCAATCTAAGAAAAGGAAGCTCCAATAACTTTTGCACGGCACAACTCCTATTTCGTTTCTTATCGATAATAAAAAATAATTACATTAAATGTTAAATTCTTTATATATACTAATATTGATGATAACTTTTAAAATTTACAACACTATATAGATCTACTTAAAATAAAAGTATTTTTAAGACTTTAGGAAAGAAAAATTATATTATTTTATCACAAGTTCTCGTAGTCTATAAATTTATAATAAAATTTTGGTAAATAATAATTTTTATTAATGTTCTCCTAATAATTTATGTATTTAATTTATTTTTTAATGTTATTATTTTTTTCTACTTCTAGATGTCGATATTTAAATGCTCTCAAACTGAAAGATTGATTTTTTATTTGTAAACATAAATTATTTAATTTTCAAAATTAAAGGTACATTCTTTTATTTAACGAAAAAAGTACATCATCTTTATTATTTTTTGACTAACTTATAGCCGTGCAACGCATGCCTCCTTTTTTAAAATCTATAATCATATTAATTTGTTTAATTATTTATATGTTATTTAAGATTTTACACGTTCAATTTAAGATCTTGAATTATTGAATTTTGATTTGGACGAGTTTACATGCTACATAAAATTAAAAAAATATTCCTTAATTTAAGTTTAACAATTATTTTCCAGTTAAAATTACGCAGAAACAAAATATAGAAAAAAATTAAGGATTTTTTATGTTGATTATCTTCTATATATTTATGAAATCTACTTATGTTTCATTTTAATTATCAAAATACCCTTCTTATTATTTGAAGATAATTCTACACTGAATATGATTAATGTAAAAATTTGTAATTATATATTTTTTTTAAGATTTTGAGTGTTTCCATTTTGATAATAATTGTTAAATCATCACAAAATTAAATATAGTTTTATCCTATAAAAAAAGATAATTTTATGAGTTTCACGTGAGCTGTAAAATCATCCAAATTTGATATCTCGAGATAGAGTCTCAATAGTAAATATGAACTTTTTTTTAATATTAATAAAAGAATAAAAAAAATTCAATTATATCCTTTTTTTAATTATATCATTTACATATTATAATTTTATTTTTAAAATTCAATTCTAATACAGCCTTTTTTAAAATTATCCTTTCTAAATTATAATTTTTTTATATAATATAATCTTGATCATCTATTTTTAAAAATATTAGATTTAACGGTTGAGATTATTTTGGTAGTACCAAAATTATGGATCAGATCGCTCTTATACTTAATATATATAAGGATATAATGATACATTATTTTTCGGTATTTCTTTTTTGTCGAGTATTTGTTTCTCACTATTTACCATATAACTAGCTTAAAACCCGTGCGATGCACGGATTTCTATTAATATTATATGACTTTTTTTTATTAATTTGAATTAATTTTTTTAAAATATGAATTTTGGAGGCTTAAATTTTTAAATGAGATGATTTGATAATAATCATATAAACGTTATCCGTGATAATTTTAGGAAATGAGGAATTTAAGTTAAAAAAAATTGAAAAGATGATAAATTTTAGTTGAAAAAGGTAATCGGTTAATTATAAGTAATTATAAAATTATTATTTAATTTTAACAAATAGAATGTCCGTGATTTAATTGCAAAAGAGATATCTTAGTTGGAAAAAATTAAAAAGGAAACATATTTTAGGTGAAAAGGGTAATTGATTAGTTTATAGTAATTACAATTTAATTATGTTATTTTACTAAATATAATTGCTCCTAATGTTTTTAGAAAATGAGAAATTAATGTTGCCCGTGATATTTTTAGAAAAAAAGGGATTTATTTAGAAAATATAGAAAATATGATACGTTTCAGCTGAAAAAGTTAACTGGTTAATTATTAATATTATGATATTGTTATTTTATTTTATTAAATAGAACCACCCGTGATCTAATTGAAAAAGAGAGATTTTGGTTACAGAAAATAAAAAAGGTAATGTGAAAATTAAAAAGGTGACATGTTTTAGGTGAAAAGGTTTTGATTAGTTTATAGTAATTATAATTTAAATTATGTTATTTCACTAAATTAAATTGATGGTAGTGTCTTAGAAAGTGAGAAATTAATGTTGTCCGTGATATTTCCAGAAAAAAGAAATTTTAATTATGAAATATGAAAAAGATGATACATTTTAACTAAAAAAAGTAATCAATAATTATTAGTATTATAATATTACTATTTTATTTTATTAAATAGAACCACTCGTGATCGATATAATTGGGAAAAAAGATATTTTAGTTACAGAAAAGAGAAAAGGTAACGTGTTTTGGTTGAAAAGGATAATTGATTAGTTAATAATAATTATAATTAAAATATAATTATGTTATTTTATTTAACAAAATTACTTGTAGTGTTTTTAAGAAAGGAGAAATTTTAGTTATATAAAATATAAAAGATATTGTGTTTTACCTGAAAAAGGAAATTAATTAGTTAGTGAAAAAGGAAATTAATTAGTTAGTGAAAAATAGGAAAGTAATATGTTTAACCTGAAAAGAAAATTGATTAGTTAGTAAGAGGGATTTTTATGTAATTAAGTGTAACAGCCCGACTTTTCGGACTATTAATTCTAAATCGAAAACTAAAACAAATAAAAAATTTATTAATCCAAAAGTCAATTACAAATGTACTTATTACAAAAGCGCAGCTAACGATGACGATCTACTCCGAACCTAAGATCCTTAAACTCGAATGCACCTCAGCTTGATCTTATGCCAAACCTGAAAATTGTAAGTAATGAGCTATACAGCCCAGCAAGTAACCAATCGATCCAACTAGTAAGGCCAAGTAACATGTATACACATATTATACAAGATAATCAATATGACATAATACGATACACGAAATAATCACTTACGATGTACTTATTCTTATTCTATCACAATTCGATAGCACATAACAACAATAACTTGAAACCCATAATTCATACCACGACCACTACAACCCGGTGATAACGGTCCTAAATTTTCATAAAACTGCCACTACAACCCGGTGACTCGGTCCTTATTCTTATTCTTATTTTCGCAAACCATGGCATAAATCAGAGTCCCAAGACTATTGCTTACACATAACACATATATACAATAATACATATAACTTCAAAATATAATCACTTAGCCCAAGTTTGATAACAAATACGTACACATAACACATAATTTGGAAAACACTAGCAAGAATCAATTAGAAACTTACCTCGACACGGAAAAACAAGAATCAAATCATCCTAGATCATGTATTCAATTCTGACCAGATCTGTATTTTGACTTTTTGACCCTCTAAACGATGCTTTCTTGAAAAACTCAAAGAACGAAAGTTGTAGAGCACGAAAAGACCTTTCCGAAAAGTCCAGAATCAATGAATTCTGACTTACGATGAATTTTCTACGAATTTTACAAGACTGCTGATTTGTATGAAGAATAGACCTACGAATTTTGTTAAAAAAAACGAGGAAGAAGTATAAGATGTATTTATAATGTTACAATACCCTATGTCCAAAAACCTACAAGTTATCTGTATTTAAATCCGATCCATATTTTAGGCCCAATTAAGCTAAACCAATTTCAAATCCTATTTATTATCTAATTTTAATCCTTTTTATTCTCTTATTCTTTATTAATATTATTCTAAAAATTACGGGATATTACATACTACCCTCCTTAAAAAGAATTTGGTCCCCAAATTCACAACAGTCCTAAACTCCAAAAAGTTCGTGATACATCTATTCCTAAAGTGTAGTCCTAAGGATCGCATCCTAGAGAATGTACTAGTCCCATACCTAATACACTCCGAAGGACAGCCTGCTCTTGATAACAACTGTAACAGCCCGACTTTTCGGACTATTAATTCTAAATCGAAAACTAAAACAAATAAAAAATTTATTAATCCAAAAGTCAATTACAAATGTACTTATTACAAAAGCGCAGCTAACGATGACGATCTACTCCGAACCTAAGATCCTTAAACTCGAATGCACCTCAGCTTGATTGTAACGACCCGAAAAATTACGTGTAATTTATTATATTAAAATATATTTTTAGTTGATTTTACTGTGTGTTAGTTTATTTTTAATGTATTTAAAAGCGTTACGATTTTTATTAAATAGGAAAATTATCCCATATGTGTTATGTGACTTCTGTGTATCATAGAATATTTTATTCTATTTTTCTGTAATTTTTATATTTTTATAATACAGTTATTTTGCATTTTAATTTCCGGATCCAGCCCTATACTGAATCCGAGGCCTTGATTTTGATAAAATTATTTTTTTATATAGTGATAGGATATTTAAAGATGCATTATTGTGTAATTTTTGTAATGTTCATAATTTTTGGAAAATTTTGACATATATATTGTATTTGTTTAAAAATAAAAATTTTACATTTTTATCCCATAAAAATTATTTTTAGGGCTTAATAATTTTAATTAGGGGTTAAAAATATTTTTGGGGTATTAATTTTCAGATTTATATAAATAGCAGAATTTTATTATTAATTGTTAAAATTAATCAAAAATCAGATTTTTGATTTTATTTTCTGAAAATTCTGGAAATTGTGTTCTTGGTGTTCTTGAGAATCAAACCACTTTTTGACAGTGTTACCGGAGTCCAAATCGATCATGTGAGTAACCAAACTGAATCTCATGATCTGTACTATATGTTTATGTAGGTGTTGATATGTGTGTATGTCTCGATCGAAAATTTTTATTTTTTATTTAATTTTCGTATGAATTAAATTTGGTATGGATTGTAGGATGATTTGTTGTTGATATGGTTAGTACCTACAGATTGCTTATGCTTCCAGGAGATTTATCATGATTTTTACTTGATTTTTCGTAGCTTAAATATGAAAATCGAATTTTTGTGTGGGTGAGAAATTTTGATTTTTATTTCTGGGTTCTTGAGTGATTTGTTGCTGTTGTTGATGATTGGTATAGATTGTATGAGTAATAAGCTTCGTTTTGGTGTATAAAACGTTGGATTTGGTTGAGAAATGACTAAAATCGAAGTTCACCGGTGAGGTCGCCGGATTTTACTTCGATTTTGGCCGGATTTTGAGTTTGGGTGATGCTGGGTTGGTTTGAATGGTATGGTTGTGTTTAGGAGATGATTTGGAATGATTTTGGTGTTTAAAACGTAGTGAATGGTACGTTTTTGGTGGTTGCCGGAGTTAACCGGAAAATTTTCCGGTGACCGGATTCTGGAAATCTGCCATTAAAGCTGATGAATGTTCTTGGAGCATTCATACGAAGAACAGTGGAGATGGTGATGAATAGTAACATTTTGATCTTCAAAGTCTGAAAAACATTTTCTGAAAAATGTTTTTGGGAATTATTTTCAAAATTTATTTATAAATTCGAATTTTATTTTCAGAAATTCGAAAAATCATTTTTAAATTTCGAAAAATTATTTTTAATTTCGAAAAATAGTTTTAAAATTTTAATAAATTATTTTTAATTCGAAATTTATTTTATTTGATTATTTTAAATCTATTTAGCTAATATCTTAATTAATTTAAATTGATTGGTTAATTAATAATAATCAATTAATTTAATTAATTAAATATTATTTAAATATGATGAAAAATAATCAGATTTAATTATTTTGGAAATAAAATAATTTATTTATTTTATAAATATTATTTTACCTTTAATATTTACCTCTTTAATTGTTTAAAATGAAATAAAATTGTTTTAAATTCTAAAAATAATCCGGGAGCGATAGAAATAGTTTTAAAATTCTAGAATTATTTATAAATCCGGATTAAATATTTACTAAAAATATTTTGGGGATCCAATAATTAACCAGAGGGTTTATTAGCGATCCTTTTTGATTCAAAAATGGTTAATTAAATCTTTTAAAATTCTTTTAGCGCTTTAAAAATATTTTTTAAAATATTCTAAAAATATTTTGAGTGCTCTTTTAATGGTGAGTCGTATCCGCGCTATGTGTTGATTGGTTACGTGACAAGTATATATGTATTTGATTTGAGGATTATCTATCGCTTGAGTTGATTAATAAATAATTAATTTGAATATTCAATTAATTTAATTATTAATTGAATTATTCTTATTAATTTCGTATTAATTAAACCGTTTGTCCGTTT
Source organism: Kitagawia praeruptora (assembly GCA_037693485.1). Taxonomy (NCBI): domain Eukaryota; kingdom Viridiplantae; phylum Streptophyta; class Magnoliopsida; order Apiales; family Apiaceae; genus Kitagawia; species Kitagawia praeruptora. The sequence goes on along the minus strand of CM075348.1, from coordinate 47,635,542 downwards.
TCAACGAGAAAAGTATTTCTGGAAATTAGAAAAATGACCCGGTTCTTATAAAAATAGTTTTAAGTTAAAATTAAACTTTTAAATTTTGGTCGACTTTTTACCAAACCTTTTTATTGAGTCGGTTATATTTGATAATTAGGGTTTTGACCCGTTTTCTGTTTTAAAAATATTGGATAAAATCTTTTTATGATCTGATCAACGTGCTATGTGATTTTGTGATTTACTTATTGAGTCTCTTTACGTGCAATGTGAGTTATTAAGGTATTAAGTATCGAGGGTTATGATATAATTCGAGTTTTGCCCGATATATATATTTAATTGGTGATTAATTGTTTATATGACTTATGTTATAAGATGTCGCTAGGAGTAGTCGATGTTTTCTTTGAATTACTGACTAGGATTGTCAGATTTATATTTATTTTTAGGACGAAGTGTTTATTTCGAGGGTTAAGTGTTATATTTATATTTCTATTTCTTTATCGAGAATTAGAATAAATCTTTCAAGGATTAATTGGTGAATATTGACTTAGGTTTGTCAGCGGAGATAAGTAGATGTTTAATAAAGGAAGTTGGAGGTGGATGAAATATTATTTGTGGATTATGAAGAAGGTTGGAGATGGAGGCAGTATTGTTTGTGGATTGTAATAAAGAAGGTTGGAGATGAAAGTATTGTTTGTGGAATTGCTGGTTTACTTGTGAGGTGTTTTAACACCGGGAAAACGTCTATGTTCAAAGGGGACATTTCCAATTATTTTCTTCTGGCAGAGATATTGGTAAGCATGGTTAATACGCTCGAATTGAGTTTATAAACGTTTATAGAAAATAGAAATTGACGTCTGAAGATTGAAGTACCAGCATATGTTTATCTACAGAAGTAGAAGCGCGGGTTCGATATCGGCGGATCAGATTCGTGGCAATCGCAAGAGCGTCAAACCAACGAATGATTATAATAGAAATTGTGATGCCGTAAGATAGAAGAAGAAAATAGATGTGTTACTTCGACTTTGCGCAACAGCTAAGGACCAGAGGCAAGTATTTTCCCCTTGATCATCTTATACACTGTTTATTTTATGTTCATTGATTCATATCATGATGAATAGCTATTGTTCAGAGCTATTTGTGATTCTTAAATATTTTTGTGCGAACACAGTTGCTTGATATTGTTACCCTTGATGTGGGGAATTGTTTAAGATAAACTCTTCATATCCTTATTATAGTATTAAATAATAAGGATGTGAACTGTATGTGAAACTAAGCATTTCCTGTTGAATTCGGAAATTGCTCTATTGGATTGGAAAATAGTAAAGCGTAGGAGGCCACATCGAGTAGTTGGTCCAGCTATATTTAAGGAGGATATGGTAACCATTCCATCTTCCTATAGGCTAACATTACTTGCCTATTTTGGTACCCTCAAGAAATCCGAATTATAGCACGGGTATCGTAACGTACCAGTGACTATAAAGGGTCCCATTGCTTATGAACCTGATCAGGGGGCAATGGTGGTTTGTGTTTCAGTTATATAAGTGTATCCAATCCATATCGCCAGAATGGCTATTATATATTGTGAGTTGGCAGATGATTCATTTTTATGACATGCCAAATGATTTCAGTTATGGTTTGAATTATATCACAGTTGTTGATTCAGTTTCTCTATAAACTGCTTTACATTTCAGTTGATTTTATGCCCCACTTATCCTGATTTTATATCAAAATTTTTATACGCTTGCTGAGCATTTCTTTCGCTCATACTTGCTGTTGTAAATCCTAACATTTCAGTAAGGTGGTTTGGCGAGACTTATTCGCTCACTTCAGAAAGAGAAGAGGCGTGATGCTATTTCGAAGATGACTTGGCTCAGGATGTCCGCATTTAGTGTAAGATCTATTTTATATAATTGAGTTCTAATATTTATTATTATGTAATGGTCTGGTTAGCCTGGCGTACTTCTTATCGAAGTTACACCAGTGGTTTAAGATTTGATCAAAGAGAATGTTGGGAATGAATGCTTTTTATCTAATGGAATTTGGATTCTTGTTTCTAGCCCTATAACCTTAAAAGATCTTGGTATGTTTGGGGTCACAGATGTTATATTTCCAGTGTTGGACAATCACAAGTGAGTGATTATTATTATTCAGATGTTTTATTTTAAGGATTTTCGCGTGGCAACCAAATCTCCTGACCCCGGATTTGGGGGGTGTCACAGTTGGTATCAGAGCAGGGTTATAGTAAACTAGAAACGAGAGTGTGTAGGAGTGTGTATAGCTAAGTAAGGAACGTCAGAGCTCATGTAGAGTTCCTGTTGGACTATTGGATATAGTACCAATTAGTAAGTTAAGATTGGAGTACTCATTTTAAGATGGTTGTGCTGAGCTGGATAGACCGCCTTGCGGATGGAGATGGCTGTTGTGGAATCTTCAGAGATTATTACGAGTCAACGACAACGTACGGTATCGATATCCTTAAAACGTGGAACGAAAGAAGCTTAAATTCGAATGACGAGCTATCGAAGGAAATGACAATGAAGATATAAGTAGACCTTGGCAATACCTTTTCTTTCTATGAATTATTTTGATATCCCTCCTAAAGAGGTATTTGTTAAAAGATATATATCCTCTTCTAAATAGTGCCATTTTGAATTTCAACTTTTTGTTTTCTCCAGTGGTTAATAACTTTATTTACGATATAGTACCACTTGTTCGGCATTTTCTTTTGGTCATTCATCTTCTCAAAAATAACACCTTTGGAATTTTTCAGTTAAATCCAAAGTGTGCTTCAGAGAATTATTTGTCCGAAAACATCAGTTATTAATTTGATTTCACATTCCTTTCATATTTCCCTAATCCTACTGAGACGAACAACCCTATTTATAGGGGACACCAGGTATATCTGTCTGTGTGATAGAAGTTGGATGGGACGCCATCACTGGTGTGTTGTGTATTACAAGAAGGCTGATCACCTTTAATTGTAAATGTCGGAGCTAAGACATACAACGTCGGGTTCATGTGATCATATTGATCTCTCAGTTATTCTTTCATTTCAAATCAGTTTGCTTTAAAATTCATAAAAATTCATAACCACAATTGTGGGACATTTGCTATGATATGGAATCCATTCTCTTCAAAATCTCATAATTCTTGTTATCTCTATTAAATTTCAAGGGTATGCCAATCAGGTCAGGATAAGCGAAATTCGCAGATAGAAGTTAGATTCGCAGCGGAATCGCCAAGAGTAAGAATGAGTCCTAAAATGATTAGAATATCAGTGACATATCAATGGAATCAGTTCGCTCTCTCTATCAAGGATACTATGTTAATGGAAAGTTGGTCGAGCCATATTTGAAATGAATAACGATGGGTTGTACGACTCCAGTGACAACTACCTCAGATAGAGACCCTATAATTGAATTGAGATTTTGGAGAAGCTGTTTACGAAAGGAACACTATCCCCAGTGTTGTAAAGCAAGTGTTGATGATGAAGAATAAAGGAACCCTACTAGTTGCCTTAGCTGATTCCGAGGACGGAATCCTTTTAAGGGGGGAAGAATGTAACGACCCGAAAAATTACGTGTAATTTATTATATTAAAATATATTTTTAGTTGATTTTACTGTGTGTTAGTTTATTTTTAATGTATTTAAAAGCGTTACGATTTTTATTAAATAGGAAAATTATCCCATATGTGTTATGTGACTTCTGTGTATCATAGAATATTTTATTCTATTTTTCTGTAATTTTTATATTTTTATAATACAGTTATTTTGCATTTTAATTTCCGGATCCAGCCCTATACTGAATCCGAGGCCTTGATTTTGATAAAATTATTTTTTTATATAGTGATAGGATATTTAAAGATGCATTATTGTGTAATTTTTGTAATGTTCATAATTTTTGGAAAATTTTGACATATATATTGTATTTGTTTAAAAATAAAAATTTTACATTTTTATCCCATAAAAATTATTTTTAGGGCTTAATAATTTTAATTAGGGGTTAAAAATATTTTTGGGGTATTAATTTTCAGATTTATATAAATAGCAGAATTTTATTATTAATTGTTAAAATTAATCAAAAATCAGATTTTTGATTTTATTTTCTGAAAATTCTGGAAATTGTGTTCTTGGTGTTCTTGAGAATCAAACCACTTTTTGACAGTGTTACCGGAGTCCAAATCGATCATGTGAGTAACCAAACTGAATCTCATGATCTGTACTATATGTTTATGTAGGTGTTGATATGTGTGTATGTCTCGATCGAAAATTTTTATTTTTTATTTAATTTTCGTATGAATTAAATTTGGTATGGATTGTAGGATGATTTGTTGTTGATATGGTTAGTACCTACAGATTGCTTATGCTTCCAGGAGATTTATCATGATTTTTACTTGATTTTTCGTAGCTTAAATATGAAAATCGAATTTTTGTGTGGGTGAGAAATTTTGATTTTTATTTCTGGGTTCTTGAGTGATTTGTTGCTGTTGTTGATGATTGGTATAGATTGTATGAGTAATAAGCTTCGTTTTGGTGTATAAAACGTTGGATTTGGTTGAGAAATGACTAAAATCGAAGTTCACCGGTGAGGTCGCCGGATTTTACTTCGATTTTGGCCGGATTTTGAGTTTGGGTGATGCTGGGTTGGTTTGAATGGTATGGTTGTGTTTAGGAGATGATTTGGAATGATTTTGGTGTTTAAAACGTAGTGAATGGTACGTTTTTGGTGGTTGCCGGAGTTAACCGGAAAATTTTCCGGTGACCGGATTCTGGAAATCTGCCATTAAAGCTGATGAATGTTCTTGGAGCATTCATACGAAGAACAGTGGAGATGGTGATGAATAGTAACATTTTGATCTTCAAAGTCTGAAAAACATTTTCTGAAAAATGTTTTTGGGAATTATTTTCAAAATTTATTTATAAATTCGAATTTTATTTTCAGAAATTCGAAAAATCATTTTTAAATTTCGAAAAATTATTTTTAATTTCGAAAAATAGTTTTAAAATTTTAATAAATTATTTTTAATTCGAAATTTATTTTATTTGATTATTTTAAATCTATTTAGCTAATATCTTAATTAATTTAAATTGATTGGTTAATTAATAATAATCAATTAATTTAATTAATTAAATATTATTTAAATATGATGAAAAATAATCAGATTTAATTATTTTGGAAATAAAATAATTTATTTATTTTATAAATATTATTTTACCTTTAATATTTACCTCTTTAATTGTTTAAAATGAAATAAAATTGTTTTAAATTCTAAAAATAATCCGGGAGCGATAGAAATAGTTTTAAAATTCTAGAATTATTTATAAATCCGGATTAAATATTTACTAAAAATATTTTGGGGATCCAATAATTAACCAGAGGGTTTATTAGCGATCCTTTTTGATTCAAAAATGGTTAATTAAATCTTTTAAAATTCTTTTAGCGCTTTAAAAATATTTTTTAAAATATTCTAAAAATATTTTGAGTGCTCTTTTAATGGTGAGTCGTATCCGCGCTATGTGTTGATTGGTTACGTGACAAGTATATATGTATTTGATTTGAGGATTATCTATCGCTTGAGTTGATTAATAAATAATTAATTTGAATATTCAATTAATTTAATTATTAATTGAATTATTCTTATTAATTGCGTATTAATTAAACCGTTTGTCCGTTTTCAACGAGAAAAGTATTTCTGGAAATTAGAAAAATGACCCGGTTCTTATAAAAATAGTTTTAAGTTAAAATTAAACTTTTAAATTTTGGTCGACTTTTTACCAAACCTTTTTATTGAGTCGGTTATATTTGATAATTAGGGTTTTGACCCGTTTTCTGTTTTAAAAATATTGGATAAAATCTTTTTATGATCTGATCAACGTGCTATGTGATTTTGTGATTTACTTATTGAGTCTCTTTACGTGCAATGTGAGTTATTAAGGTATTAAGTATCGAGGGTTATGATATAATTCGAGTTTTGCCCGATATATATATTTAATTGGTGATTAATTGTTTATATGACTTATGTTATAAGATGTCGCTAGGAGTAGTCGATGTTTTCTTTGAATTACTGACTAGGATTGTCAGATTTATATTTATTTTTAGGACGAAGTGTTTATTTCGAGGGTTAAGTGTTATATTTATATTTCTATTTCTTTATCGAGAATTAGAATAAATCTTTCAAGGATTAATTGGTGAATATTGACTTAGGTTTGTCAGCGGAGATAAGTAGATGTTTAATAAAGGAAGTTGGAGGTGGATGAAATATTATTTGTGGATTATGAAGAAGGTTGGAGATGGAGGCAGTATTGTTTGTGGATTGTAATAAAGAAGGTTGGAGATGAAAGTATTGTTTGTGGAATTGCTGGTTTACTTGTGAGGTGTTTTAACACCGGGAAAACGTCTATGTTCAAAGGGGACATTTCCAATTATTTTCTTCTGGCAGAGATATTGGTAAGCATGGTTAATACGCTCGAATTGAGTTTATAAACGTTTATAGAAAATAGAAATTGACGTCTGAAGATTGAAGTACCAGCATATGTTTATCTACAGAAGTAGAAGCGCGGGTTCGATATCGGCGGATCAGATTCGTGGCAATCGCAAGAGCGTCAAACCAACGAATGATTATAATAGAAATTGTGATGCCGTAAGATAGAAGAAGAAAATAGATGTGTTACTTCGACTTTGCGCAACAGCTAAGGACCAGAGGCAAGTATTTTCCCCTTGATCATCTTATACACTGTTTATTTTATGTTCATTGATTCATATCATGATGAATAGCTATTGTTCAGAGCTATTTGTGATTCTTAAATATTTTTGTGCGAACACAGTTGCTTGATATTGTTACCCTTGATGTGGGGAATTGTTTAAGATAAACTCTTCATATCCTTATTATAGTATTAAATAATAAGGATGTGAACTGTATGTGAAACTAAGCATTTCCTGTTGAATTCGGAAATTGCTCTATTGGATTGGAAAATAGTAAAGCGTAGGAGGCCACATCGAGTAGTTGGTCCAGCTATATTTAAGGAGGATATGGTAACCATTCCATCTTCCTATAGGCTAACATTACTTGCCTATTTTGGTACCCTCAAGAAATCCGAATTATAGCACGGGTATCGTAACGTACCAGTGACTATAAAGGGTCCCATTGCTTATGAACCTGATCAGGGGGCAATGGTGGTTTGTGTTTCAGTTATATAAGTGTATCCAATCCATATCGCCAGAATGGCTATTATATATTGTGAGTTGGCAGATGATTCATTTTTATGACATGCCAAATGATTTCAGTTATGGTTTGAATTATATCACAGTTGTTGATTCAGTTTCTCTATAAACTGCTTTACATTTCAGTTGATTTTATGCCCCACTTATCCTGATTTTATATCAAAATTTTTATACGCTTGCTGAGCATTTCTTTCGCTCATACTTGCTGTTGTAAATCCTAACATTTCAGTAAGGTGGTTTGGCGAGACTTATTCGCTCACTTCAGAAAGAGAAGAGGCGTGATGCTATTTCGAAGATGACTTGGCTCAGGATGTCCGCATTTAGTGTAAGATCTATTTTATATAATTGAGTTCTAATATTTATTATTATGTAATGGTCTGGTTAGCCTGGCGTACTTCTTATCGAAGTTACACCAGTGGTTTAAGATTTGATCAAAGAGAATGTTGGGAATGAATGCTTTTTATCTAATGGAATTTGGATTCTTGTTTCTAGCCCTATAACCTTAAAAGATCTTGGTATGTTTGGGGTCACAGATGTTATATTTCCAGTGTTGGACAATCACAAGTGAGTGATTATTATTATTCAGATGTTTTATTTTAAGGATTTTCGCGTGGCAACCAAATCTCCTGACCCCGGATTTGGGGGGTGTCACATTGATCTTATGCCAAACCTGAAAATTGTAAGTAATGAGCTATACAGCCCAGCAAGTAACCAATCGATCCAACTAGTAAGGCCAAGTAACATGTATACACATATTATACAAGATAATCAATATGACATAATACGATACACGAAATAATCACTTACGATGTACTTATTCTTATTCTATCACAATTCGATAGCACATAACAACAATAACTTGAAACCCATAATTCATACCACGACCACTACAACCCGGTGATAACGGTCCTAAATTTTCATAAAACTGCCACTACAACCCGGTGACTCGGTCCTTATTCTTATTCTTATTTTCGCAAACCATGGCATAAATCAGAGTCCCAAGACTATTGCTTACACATAACACATATATACAATAATACATATAACTTCAAAATATAATCACTTAGCCCAAGTTTGATAACAAATACGTACACATAACACATAATTTGGAAAACACTAGCAAGAATCAATTAGAAACTTACCTCGACACGGAAAAACAAGAATCAAATCATCCTAGATCATGTATTCAATTCTGACCAGATCTGTATTTTGACTTTTTGACCCTCTAAACGATGCTTTCTTGAAAAACTCAAAGAACGAAAGTTGTAGAGCACGAAAAGACCTTTCCGAAAAGTCCAGAATCAATGAATTCTGACTTACGATGAATTTTCTACGAATTTTACAAGACTGCTGATTTGTATGAAGAATAGACCTACGAATTTTGTTAAAAAAAACGAGGAAGAAGTATAAGATGTATTTATAATGTTACAATACCCTATGTCCAAAAACCTACAAGTTATCTGTATTTAAATCCGATCCATATTTTAGGCCCAATTAAGCTAAACCAATTTCAAATCCTATTTATTATCTAATTTTAATCCTTTTTATTCTCTTATTCTTTATTAATATTATTCTAAAAATTACGGGATATTACATTAAGTAAGGGTAAATAAGTAAAATCAATAGGTATCGTACCAACCAAACTTTTAATGTTTCGGTTTTTATATAATAGTATAGATTATAATTGACATAATCTCATTATCTTGAATTTTAAATTATATATACTGATATTAAATTCCACAACCAAAAGTTATATTATTAATTTTTAATAATTAAAAGCAAATTCATCTACATGTTAGAATAATTCTTAAAATTTTAGCTTAAAAATTAGAGGACGTCGGCTTAATACAATAGGTAAATTTCCAAAAATATTCATTTTTTTAAATACAGTAAAAGTTGCATATGCTGTATCGTATTTTTGAAAAAAAAATTGCAACACATGTCATTTCGAAAATGCCCTACATCAAAATTTATGTTTTTTCTAATTTTTACTTTTAAACATTATATATCTAATGTAAATCTTAAATTTTCTGATGATATTAAATAATTTTTTATAAATTTATTTCAAGAAATAATAAGTGTCCGCGCAAAGCGCGACAAAATTACCTAGTTATTATAGTGATAAATTTGAAATCAATTAGAGAATGTGATATTGACAAATATTGAAAAATGGAGGGAAAGAAATTTTTTATTAATAAAAATTAAGTTAAGGATGACTAGTGGTTCCCAAAAGTAGGGAATGACTAGTGGTCATTAGTATTTTAAGGAACGACATTGTTGAAATGGTGTTTTGCACTAAGTTCCTTAAATATTGATTTAGGAAGCAATATAGGAAAGTTGTTGGACTTGCTCTTATACATTAGTTGGGGAATGGGATAACGAGAGGTCGGCGGTGCCGCGGTGGGAGTAAACCAAACCAAACTGTTAGGTCGAATACACAATAAGTAATCAAATACTGTATTAGTAACTTAACAAGGACACACTGTTTAACAATTAAAAACTGTTTGGAATTAATAATTCCTCTCTCGGTGATGTAAATATCACAGAGAGCTGCTTAGGTTACAATCAATGAATTTCTCAATGTTCGACTACCCTTCTAGGGTTAACCTAACTGTATTTATAGAACATACAGCTTCGTACAATCAGTAACTGATTCTCCTATAATCAAGCTATACAATTGATATCAATCACGATTGCTCCAGTCTTCCAAGTCAACTCAATCTCTTTGACAGCTTTCCAATCTTCAAAGATATTGCTTCCATATTCATCTTGAAATAATCTACAAACACTGTTGACGCTTCAGACAATACCGCTACAGAGTTTAACAACCTCTGTTGCGCTTCCAGTCAGTGTTTAACTAAACTCTGACTGCTTCCAGCTAAACTCTGTTTTCTGACTTTAGCTTCCAAACACTGTTTTCATCAATCATTTCTAACAATCTCCCCCAACTTGTCCATTATCAAAATGTACAAGTTTACAGTAAATGATGATGTCAAAACAAATACAAAGTTTTACAGTGTTTAACATACAAACAGAGTTTAAGCTATTACTTAACAAATTCTACAGAAAATAAGAAAATTCTTACAGACTTTAATTTCTAATCTCTTGCAGATCAGGCGTTGTTCTGAGATAGTCTATAAGCAACCTTCTTTCAGCATTTTCAAGCTCTATCTGCATAGCTTCCTTGATTTCTCTCAACTGAGGATCATTCTCATCAGTTTGATAGATAGCAGCTCTAAGATCGTAGATTTTGTTTCTTCTCATTTCATTTCCCAGCCTTATGTATTTCACTTCCTCAGATTTCACATTAAAATCGAGAACAGTGATTCCAAGATCAGTCTTCAGTTTTGTAGTTCCTTTCTCCATTTCAATCAGATTGCCATTCCAATCTCTGTATTTAGGAACATACTTGCTGTTGAATTTCATTTGCCTTCTTGCAAGGTTTTGAATCATTCTTTGTCTAAGCACATTTGCAACTGACTGAGCTCTTTGATTTCTTACTCTGAAAATATACAAAACATATTCAAGTTCCTCCCAGTATTTTAATTCGATATCCTTTTCAGAGACTTTAAATACTGTTCCATCAGCCATGAAATATAGCAAGAAATCCTTCTCTAGACTCTTCTGATATACAAGCTGTACTGACTCCAGTTTGTCTAAACTCTCTTGAGTGACACCACGACCTGGAACAGACAGTGAAGAAGGATCTCTAGGACCAACATATTGCCTTTTATCTCTGTGTGAGCCTATGCCTTCTTTGTTGTATCCAACTTTACCAGATAAAGCTCTACCATCAGTAAAATCCATTGGAATTGTAGCTTCTAGTCTTGAATCATGAGGAGCACCTCTCTTAAATGTTGATTTCAACTGAGAAGACAATAATGGTGTGGTCACAACTTGTGCAGCAACAGAGGTTGTGTCTTCATTTTTCTGTACAACATGTGTATCAACAGAGGTTGTAACAATACTTTTCAGCTTTTGCTTAGCTTCTGCATCTGTTGGTTTTCTAAATACTTGCATTCTTTGATTTGTACCAACTGGTTCTTTGATTTGAATGCCTTTAAGAACAGGCTTTGCAGCTTTAGCAACTTTCACATTCTTCTTTGCTTTTTCAGACTTTAGAGCTTTCAAATGCTTTTCTTGTAAACTCTTCTCTTCTGCTTTAGCATCTTCTATTGTAACTCCTTCTGCATTCTCTTCCATGAAAAGCTTAACAGCTAACTCTTCATCAGTCTTTGGATTTGATGTTAATTCCAAACTCTTGGTCTTTGAAGTACCTTGAGTTTCAGTGTTTATTCCAACAGACTGTGATTTAAAAGATTTGCCATATCTCAGAGTTTGCCTTTCAGAGTTTAATACCTTACTCTTTTCACTTGCCCCTCCATCTCCAGCATCATCCTTTTTAGTCAGAGTTTGAGAAACTTTGCATTTTGACTTAGCAACTCTCTCCCCCTTTTTGACATCATCAGGAATGAGTATTGATGTAATGAGCTCTAAAGAGTTAGCAATGGAATCCACCTTAGAAAACAAAGCAGTCTGATTTTCTTCAACTTTTCCTAGCCTGGCAAAGAGAGTGTCTTGAACTTTAGACAGCTGAACAGCTTTTATTTTAGACTCTCTATCCATCTTCAATTCTCTTGACTGTATCTCAGTCTTTAAAGAAGCAATCTCTTGTTTTGTTTCAGCAAAATTGCCTTCCAGAGTCTTGACTTGCACCACAGTTGCCTTTAAACAGGATAAGATCTCTAGATTTGAAATTTGCTTTGCAGTTTGCTTAACAAACTCAGATGCTCTCCCTTTTGGAAAAATACAGTCTTGTTTATACCAATTTTCAGCAGATTTAGCAAGATGCTCTACTTCAACTGCATGAGATGGACAAGGCTGATCAAAAGGTGTATGCTTATTATCTGTCTGTGCTGGTGCACTCACAAAGGAATCAGAGTTTGCACTACTGTCAGAATCATCTTCAGCACTTGCATCTTTAACTTGAGTATCTTTTAAAGAACCACTGTGCTGAGCAGTGTCAGCCACAGTTTCTGCAATAACTTTTGCATTTTCTTCAACAGTCTCCTCATGTTGCACAGGAACTGCAACAGAGTTTATATTTGTATCTTCAACAGGCATAGATTTAGAAATCACCTTAGTTGCCTGATCAACTTCATCACCTTTGTCTTGAATTGGAGAAGATACCAGCTCTGTGTGTGATGCTTTAGCTTCAGGAACTTTTACTGCAAGCTCATCAGCTACACCAGGAGCTTTAGGATGAACAATAGGTGAGATAGGATCAGAGAATGGTTCAAATGAGTCAAAAATATTATCCATTGGTGAAAGACCATCTCTGTTATCCTCTTCTACAGGCATTTTATCCTCTGTAGGCATTTGAACATTAACATTATCCTCTGCAGGCATGTCAACCTCTGCAGGTATTTCAACTTTGTCAGTGATAATATCCTCTGCAGGCATTTCAACCTCTGCAGGTATAGCAACATTCACTGTAACCTCAACAGTAGGTGTTTGCTGTGAAACCACCTCTGGAGTTTCAACAAGATTCTCTTCATCTGAATCAGAAAGAATTAATCTCCTTTTCTTGATTGGAGGCACCACATTCTCTTCTTCATCTTCACTTGAGCTCTCTCTTGGTGGTGAAAGGGAAGGTCTGTTTGCTTTCTGTTTCTTCCTTCTTGTATAAACAGCTCCAGGTATTGTTTGTTTAGCCTTTGAGTGTTTAGTGTTTTGGGCAGTGTGTTTCTTTCTTTTTGGCTTGGTTTTGGGTTGTTCAGTAGGTGCTGGCTCAGAGTTTAAGGTTTCAGTGTTTAAGATTTCAGTGTTTGAGGTTTCAGTGTTTAATGGTGGAGAGTTTATTGTTGGAGAGTTTATTGTTTCTGGTTGTGGTTAATGAGATGTAGTAGGTACAGTGGGTGTGGGTGTTGTAGGTGTTGGTTCAGAGTTTATGGTGTCTATTGGTTCAGGCATTTGTTGTGATGATTGAGGGTCTTGTGGTTGGTTTACATAGTTTTGTAGGGCTGAAGGCATAAACATATCTGGTATTTGCTGTTTAGTGATATCATTGTTTGTCAAATCAGAAAACATTCTTTTAGCAACTTGAAAGGGCTGAATCACATCAGCTTCATCAATTGGAATGTTAGGCACACAGGCAGTAAATAGCAGTTGACAAAAACGAGCAAAATAAACAGTAGTAGACTCAGACAAACGCTCTCCCAAATTCATTAGCACTAATCTACCAAAATCGAAGTTACCTCCATATAGTAGAGCATGACCAATTTGGAGAGTATCCAGAGGAAGTGCATCCCAGTTTGTTGTCTTCTTTCCAAAAGCCCTTGTTATACAATCGAAGAAGAAACTCCATTCCTTTCTCAAACTTGGTCGTCTCAAAGACCCTATCTTATTCAAGTTTCCTGCACATCCAATTTGCTCCAACATTGTCCTCAAATGATCATGACCAACAACACTGTAAGAAGTGTGTGTCTCAAAATCCAGAGCATCCCTAACATTAGTTGGAGTAATAATATACTCTGATTCATCATGAGTGAAAATGATTGTTGGAGTGCCAGACTCTCCTCCATCATCATATTCAGAGTTTGTCCAGAAAGTAGCAATTTGTGAAGCAGATAGTGTAGGTGGTGCTGTTAGAGCCTTCCCTATTTCAGAGTCTTTCAAGAAATTTTGGAACACATGAAACGCCTCTGGAGCATTTACAGTCTCCAACGGTGCTGCATAGTTACTAGGAAGAAAAACTAACCCTGCTGCATCAAACGCTTTAGTTGCCATTAGTAAAAGAAATGATACGAAGATATTCAGAGAAAGAATGTGTATGCACTGTAAGTGTTTATCAAAATGTGAAGGAGAGTATATGAGAAGTGTGAAAGTGAATGAGTATGCAAGTAACTGTGAGTGGGTGAATGTGAATCGATATGGAGTAAGAGACTAAAGACGATTAGAGTAAAATTAAAACTCAATCGTTTATTTAGTAAAAGCGCGCAACTGTTGTAGAGTAGTGTGTGAGTGGGACACAATCATGGGACACGTGTCAAACAACCAATGGATCACTTAATAATTACCGCTGTCATTCCTATAATTACGACACTTACACTAATTAACAGTTGTCAACTACCCCAATTACTGCAAAATAGTCAAATCATCTCAATGAGATTTTACCTCAGAGTACTTAACACAACTCAACAGTGTTTATCAATTATCCAACTTTATCACTAAAACCCTTTCAAAAATTGCACAGTTGTGAATTAAGTGTGTGAAGCAGAGTTTACTGAAATCAATTTTTAGAGCATCTAATATTTCATAAAATCCATAACAAAAATCAATAACCACTGAATGCACAAACTCTCATATTAAACACTGATTGTTTGATGAATGCTAAACTCTGTAGTTACTGTAATACAGAAATCTGAAAACTTCCATTCCCTTTGATGTCCATGATTATCCAAGTAAGCACACAGTCTTTAAAGACACAAATATCAAGAGATTGAAATCATAGCATCATTCAGTGAATAACAGTCATGAACTGGATATTCTCACAAACTCTCAAACACACAAGTGTTTAGGTAAAGTGTTTACACTCACATTCAATCAGACATAGCAGAATCTACTATATGCTTGAATGTCCACCAATTCTACACTACTTTGAGTACATGTATTCACAAATCAAAAGGACTTTATTCAGGGTTTTAAATGGAGTAAAATCAAACAGATGAAAAGAGATGTTTTATTCATGAGTGACTTCAAGCTGAACATCTTAATAGAACAAAGTATTCAGTACATATTTGTACAAGATCAGTATGTATGCTCTTTTTCTTGTTTTTTTTTTTATTTTATTATTGTTTAGCATATATACTGAGTAATCTATTTCTTTTCTTGAGAAACACTCATCTGCTTGAGAAAGAAAAAAAAATTAACTGCTCTTAATACATCAGAGTATAAGAAAAATGAGCAGTTAATAAGGCTCAAAAGGGTTTACTAAGGATGGAAATTATGAACAGTGTTTATACAGTGTTTGAAGAAAGTTCAAAAGAATTTTGAACAGTGTTTATACAGTGTTTGAAGAGGGTAAATCCTATTGCCTTTATCATTTTCATGCACACACATATCATGTAGTCTCAAAATGGTTTAATACAAGTTCTAGAGAAACATACTACCTGATTAATATCACACAACAATAAATACTGATTGATAGAAAATGTATCAATCACTGATTTGGCTCAAACTCTCACAGGTTGTAGACATGAATCTGAACTCACCAAACTAATCAATGACACATCTCAAGTTTTATGGTTTTCACAAGTACAAACAAGGAATCATCATGAACCATACCTTTGGAAACAGAATGTCACTTATCAGAGTTTAGAGTTCATCAATAACCAAAATTATTTATGAGAGGCAATGCACACAATATTCATAGACTCAGAGTTTAGGACTGAATAAACTAAGAGATGCTATAAATATGAAACAGTATCATGCTGTGTTGATTTACTGCACAAAGTCTGATTAGATTACAGTGACTCAGAAAGAATCATGATTTATTTACTGAGAATCATGCTTCATACATTTTTCTTCATTGGTGTTTTCATTCAGACAATAATCAATTCTGAATTCACTGAGTGTATCTAACATGTTAACAGTGTTTAACAGACAGACATGCTGACAGAGTTTAAAAAGTTTTAAACATAAACATGCATAACAGAGTTTAATACTAAGGTTCACATAGCACTTAACAATTTACAGAAAACATGAGCAATAAGTTTTTGAGTCTAACCAACATCTCTAGTCAAAACTAGAGACCATTCCTAGTTCATTGACCAGTCTTGTAAATGTAGCTTCACTCAATGGCTTGGTGAAGATATCTGCAAGTTGTTGTTCTGTAGACACAAAGTGAAGCTCAATGTTCCCTTCCTCTACATGCTCTCTGATGAAGTGATACCTTATGCTGATGTGCTTTGTCATTGAATGTTGTACTGGATTACCTGTCATTGCAATAGCACTTTGATTATCACAGTAAATAGGTATCTTGGTATACCTTAATCCATAATCCAGCAGTTGATTCTTCATCCATAAAATCTGTGCACAGCAGCTACCAGTAGCAATATACTCTGCTTCAGCTGTAGATGTAGATATTGACTTCTGTTTCTTGCTGTACCAGGAAACAAGTCTGTCACCCAGAAATTGACAACTTCCACTGGTGCTTTTTCTGTCTATCTTACATCCAGCAAAGTCTGCATCAGAGTAACCAAGAAGTTTAAACTCTGATTCTCTTGGATACCACAGCCCCAAAGTCATAGTGCCCTTGAGGTACTTGAATATCCTCTTTACTGCTGTTAAATGTGGTTCTCTTGGATCTGCCTGGAACCTTGCACACAAACAAGTTGCATACATGATATCAGGTCTGCTAGCTGTCAAATAAAGTAAAGAACCAATCATTCCTCTGTAACTTGTCATATCTACTGATGACCCTGCATCTTTGTCCAATTTTGTTGCAGTTGCCATGGGAGTTGTTGCAGATGAACAATCAAGCATACCAAATTTCTTGAGAAGGTTTCTGGTATATTTTGCTTGATTTATAAAAATTCCATCATCTGTTTGCTTCACCTGTAGGCCTAGAAAATAACTAAGCTCTCCCATCATACTCATTTGATATCTTGACTGCATGAGTTTGGCAAACTTCTTGCAGAGTTTATCATTAGTAGACCCAAAAATAATGTCATCCACATATATCTGAACTAAAAGCAAGTCACTACCATTTTGGAAGTAAAACAGAGTTTTGTCAATAGTACCTCTGTGAAATCCACTTTCTAGTAGAAATTTGGCAAGGGTTTCATACCATGCCCTTGGTGCCTGCTTAAGTCCATAGAGTGCCTTGTCTAACCTGTAGACATGGTCTGGATATTTTGGATCTACAAACCCTGGTGGTTGTTCCACAAACACTTCTTCTTCAAGTTTTCCATTCAAAAATGCACTTTTTACATCCATTTGAAACACTTTGAATTTCATGTGAGAGGCATATGCAAGAAAGATTCTGATTGCCTCCAATCTAGCCACTGGAGCAAATGTTTCATCATAGTCTATTCCTTCCTGTTGTGAGTAGCCTTTTGCAACCAGTCTTGCCTTGTTCCTTGTGATAACACCCTCACTGTCAGTTTTATTCCTGAAAACCCATTTAGTACCAACAATGGATCTGTTCTTGGACCTTGGTACAAGTGTCCACACTTCATTTCTTTCAAATTCATTTAGCTCTTCTTGCATTGCTGTTATCCAGTCAGCATCTTTAAGAGCTTCTTCCACTTTCTTTGGCTCACTTTGTGACAAGAATGCATGAAACAGACATTCATTTGTTGTTGCACTTCTTGTCCTTACTTTTGCATCTGGATCACCAATAATTAAATCAGGTGTGTGTGATTTAGTCCATTTTCTTGCAGAAGGCAGATTGCTTCTGTCATCATGTGATCCTCCCCCTTGATCCATGCTCTCCTGATTTTCTTGGTGTCTTTCTTCATTTTCTGATGCTCCCCCTGAATGTGACTTCTCAGAATTATCAACAGAGTTTGAATCAACAGAGTTTGATTCAGAATCATTAACTGAGTCACTTTCAGTGTTTGAATTATCACTTTGATGTGATTCTTCATGCTCCCCCTCAACTGGTTCTTCCCTTGTTTCTGATTGAAGAGTTTCTTCAGTATTTACCAGTAGAGGTTCAGAGTTTAGATGAACAGAGTTTGTTAAATCAGTCTGATCAGAGTTTACTTTTTCAGAGAATAATTCTTCATTTTCAAAGTGCAGTTGATCATGTTCATTTACATCTTCAAGTCCAGTTATTTTCTTGTCATCAAATGACACATGAATTGATTCCATGATCACTCTAGTTCTCAGATTATAAACTCTGAATGCCTTTGTTGACAGTGGATAGCCAACAAAAATTCCTTCATCTGCCTTTAGATCAAACTTGGTCAACTGTTCAGGATGAGTCTTCAACACAAAGCATTTGCATCCAAAAATATGAAAATATTTTAGATTTGGCTTCTTCTTCTTTACCATTTCATATGGTGTTTTACCATGCTTGTTGATCAGTGTTGCATTTTGAGTAAAACAAGCAGTTTGAACTGCTTCTGCCCAGAAATATGTTGGCAACTTTGCTTCATCTAGCATGGTTCTGGCAGCTTCTATCAAGGTTCTATTCTTCCTCTCCACTACACCATTTTGTTGTGGAGTGCCAGGTGCAGAAAACTCTTGTTTTATCCCTTTACTCTTGCAAAATTCTTCCATTGATGAATTCCTGAACTCAGTTCCATTGTCACTTCTGATTATCTTCACTTGATTCTCTGACCCTTTTTCCAGTTGTAATATATGTTCTGTCAGTGTTAATGCAGTTTCATCCTTCTTTGCAAGAAAATATACCCATGTGTACCTGGTATACTCATCAACAATGACAAGAGCATATTTCTTCTTTCCAAGAGACATCACATTCACTGGACCAAAAAGATCAACATGTAGTAGATGATAAGGATCAACAATTGAAGACTCAGTTTTGCTTTTGAAGGTGGCTTTTCTCTGTTTGGCCTTTTGACAAGAATCACACAGTCCTTCTACATTCAATAAAGACTTTGGTAGACCTCTTACAAGATCATTCTTGATTAGCTCATTGATGTTGTTCAGGTTCAAATGAGAGAGTTTCTTGTGCCATTTCCAACTCTCTTCACTGGACATCCTTGTAGACAGACACACTGCTTTGCCATCAGTGTTTGTTGACAATTTAATTTCATAGATGTTATTGTGTCTGTTTCCAACTAGAGCAACTTTCCCTGTAGATTTACTGATCACTTGACAATATTCAGGCTGAAAATCCACATGATATCCTCTGTCACAGATTTGACTCACAGATAGCAGATCATGCTTGAGTCCTGGAACCAGAGCTACATTTGTGATGATGACATTTCCAAGATTAATATTGCCATATCCCAGTGTATGTCCTATGTTGCCATCTCCATAGGAAACTTCTGGGCCAGCCTTTTCCTCAAACTCTGATAGCAAGGCTTTATTTCCTGTCATGTGTCCTGAACATCCACTGTCCACGACTAGGGTACTGACCCTTGTGCCCTGCAATCACAAACAATTACTGATTATTAGTTTTAAGGATCCAGACTTGCTTGGATCCTTTGGCTTTCTTAATTCTGTTAGCTTTTGCAGCGGAATTCATATTAACAGAGTTTAAGCTAACTTTTTCAGAGTTTACATTTGCAGAGTTTACTTTAACCCATTTCAAATTTGGTTTGGGTTCATAGTAATTATAATAAATAGCATGATAATCTCTGCAAGTGTAAATAGAATGCCAAGTACTTCCACAGTGTTTGCATAAAGTCTGTGGTCTAGTTCTCACATAATCACTCTTTACTGCAGTTTTAGAAGGCAAAGAATTAATGTTCTTATTCTTACTGCAGAAACTAGCAAGATGATTAGTGCTACCACAATTAAAGCATGTTTTTCTAGGAGCTAATGAAGCAAGCATTGGCTTAATTCCTGAGGTTATGCCTACCTTTCCATTTCTGTTTTTCTTAGGCATTCTCTGTATGTTGACAGACTTTATTTCCTTAAGCTTATGCTTGAGTTGTTTATCTGTCATTAAACCAATGTTAGCCTCTTTAACAAAAGTTTTAGCATATGACTCTTTAACAGCCTTTTTCTGTGCTTCAGTCTTAGGTCCACCTGTTCCCATGACATTACCCTCAGATGAACAATGTGGTCTAACCTTTACCTGATTTTCAAATCTAAGTTCATCTCCTACAGAGTAACCTAGACCTACTGTGTCTGACTGAAACACTTCTTGAGTGTCTTTACCAGAGTGTGTCCAAGTTTTAATGATGTGTTTAGTATCCTCCAATTCAGATTCTAGTTGCTTATACTTACCTAGCAACTCCTGTTCAATAAACACTGCATCATCTCTCTCTTTTTGAATTTTATTCATGTTCTCTAGCTGTTCCTCAACAAGCGTATTTCTTTCTTTGAGTTGAGAGCACTCAGACTTTATCCTCTCATTTTCTAAAGTCTGATCCCTATAACTGATATGTAATGCCTTAAGATAAATTCTTAATTCAGTTATATTATCAGTGTTATAAGCATAGGTAGTTGGGGGTACCTTGAGATCATCATTTTCAGTCTGAGTAGTAGCCATGAGAGCATAGTTGACTTCCTCATCTGAATCTGAGGTGTCTGCCCAATCTCTGCCTTTGGTGTAGAGTGCCTTTTCAGTTTTACCCTTCTTGCACTCAGGAGCATAGTGTCCCATCTCCTTACACTTGTAGCATTGAATTTCAGACTTATCTTTCTTACCAGATTTGAAGTCCTTTCCCTCAGATTTCTTGAAATTCTTCTTGTCAGACTTTGAGTAGTCCCTGGAGAATCTCTTTCCCTTCTTGAAGTTCTTGTATCCCATCTTCTTGAAGGTCTTTATCATCAAAGCAGCCATTTGCATCATCTCTTCATCATCTTCAGAATCAGATGATCCATCAGTGTTTGAGTCAACATCAGTGTTTGATGACTCATTCTCTGAATGTATGACTAAGGCTTTCCCTTTTGCTTTTCTTCTTGATGCCTCCTTCTTTGATGGTTTCTCCTCAACCTTAAGAGCAACAGACTTTGACTTTCTACTAGATCTTTTGTTTCTCTGCTCCAATTCCAATTCATGAGTTTTGAGCAGCCCATAAATTTCATCAATCTCTGTTTCACCAAGTTCATAATTATCTCTTATAGTGGTTGTTTTCACATCCCACTTTTCAGGTAGAGAAAGAAGAAACTTGAGATTTGAGTCTTCTAAATCATACTCTTTGTTAACCAATGACAAATCATTGAGCAGTTTACAGAATCTGTCAAATGTTTCTGTCATGGTTTCATCAGACTTTGCCTCAAAGTGCTCATACTCCTGAGTGAGTATGTTTCTTCTGTTTTTCTTGATTGCAGGAGTTCCTTGACACCTAACCTCAAGTGCATCCCATATTTCCTTTGCAGTTGTGCAGTTAATCACTTTATTAGACATAACATTGTCTAATGCACTGTGAAGTAAATGTCTCACTTTTGCATCCTTTGCAATAGATGAAAGATCCTCAGCAGTTAGATCTTTCTTTTCCTTTGGAATGACCTTTGATTCCTCACCAGCAGCAGCAGCAGATAATTTTGTTGGTTTATGAGGACCTTCATAAATTCTATCAAGGTATTCTGGATCTGTAGCCTCCAGAAACATGGTCATTTTCACCTTCCAAATTGCATACTCTGATGGCCTAAGTATAGGAACCCTTATTGTTTCATACCTACTAACAGTAGTAGGGGCTTTCTCAGTTGGTGGAGGTATCTCTGCCATTGATTACTATTTTGTTTGGATCTTTAACTGTAATAAAGTAACAGATTAGGCTCTGATACCACTTGTTAGGTCGAATACACAATAAGTAATCAAATACTGTATTAGTAACTTAACAAGGACACACTGTTTAACAATTAAAAACTGTTTGGAATTAATAATTCCTCTCTCGGTGATGTAAATATCACAGAGAGCTGCTTAGGTTACAATCAATGAATTTCTCAATGTTCGACTACCCTTCTAGGGTTAACCTAACTGTATTTATAGAACATACAGCTTCGTACAATCAGTAACTGATTCTCCTATAATCAAGCTATACAATTGATATCAATCACGATTGCTCCAGTCTTCCAAGTCAACTCAATCTCTTTGACAGCTTTCCAATCTTCAAAGATATTGCTTCCATATTCATCTTGAAATAATCTACAAACACTGTTGACTCTTCAGACAATACCGCTACAGAGTTTAACAACCTCTGTTGCACTTCCAGTCAGTGTTTAACTAAACTCTGACTGCTTCCAGCTAAACTCTGTTTTCTGACTTTAGCTTCCAAACACTATTTTCATCAATCATTTCTAACACAAACCAAACATACCCAGTATATCCCGCACATAGCAGGGTCTGGGGAGGGTGAGATGTACGCAGACCATGCCCCTACCTTTTACTGTAAGGAAGCTGTTTCCGTGAAGACCCCCAGCTTAGTGCACAACAAAAAAATAGTGTGTGATATTTATGACGACTTCATAAAATTTGGAAAAGGTCGCAGCCATATCTGAGCCCATGATTTTGATCACATGGGACTTACCTACGCGGAGGTTATCCACTCCGTTCTCGACACACTCTGATCTAGGATGACTCCTCGCACAGATCCCCGGGGATTGACTACTCCACTCTGCAAGATACTTAGATACATGGGGTCCGTTCCCTAGCAAACATTTGCTAGGGAACTATTTCACAACATATGCCTTCCGGACCGTTGGATCGTTGATCCAACGGTCCTGATTTAAAAAAAAAATTATACCGTACCGCTAAAACTTTCCGCGGTACGGAGAAATTACAAAAATGCCCTTACTGTTCACATACCGCAGAAAGTTTCTGCGGTACGATGAACAGTAGATTTTTTATGTGAAAACAGGGGGCATTTTTGTAATTACCCCGTACCGCGGAAAGTTTCTACGGTACGGTATAATTTTTTTTTCAAACCGTTGATCCAACGGCTGGGACACCATATGTTACAAAACCGTAATATAGCAAATGTTTGCCAGTGAGCGTTCATCTAGATACATACATTAAATGCTACTCCACTCCGTAGCATTTACAGCACAAGAATACAAAAAGACAGGTATACATATGAGTTATATATGTCCTGCCTGTCAAAGACGAGTATAATCACTGTCCTTTACTCCGTATAAATTTAGTACAGTACAATGCTAGCCTAGCTCTTACCAAACGCCTGCCTTATTTTTTTTTTATTGAGTATTTATTTATACTTCTACTCATATCATACTCATTAATAAAAAGTAAAAATGTTAAAAATAACAATTTTTTAAGTGGAGTTAACAAATATATCAATTTCTAGTTACATTGGTTGAAAATACCGGATTGAATAAGAATTTCCAAGTTGGGTATCCCATTTTATATAAAATAACCAACTTAGAAATGAGTATCTTAAAAAATAAAAATTAAAAAAAATGTAGATATGCATTTGCCGGATATGTGATACCCAATTGGAAAATGCGTATCATTTGTATTTTGAATACTCATTTTGTAAATGCATATTGAATCCGGTATTTTCAGTCATCTACTTCCAGAATTATTATTTTCGTGATAAAATTTTACAAAACGGTTATTTTTAACCATTACACTTAATAAAAATACAATTGATTCTAAAGTCTAATTAATTTCCTTGCATTTATATTTTTCAAGTACTACTATTACTATATTTCCTCACCTGGTCGCTATTTCGTTTGTTTGACAATTCTGTGACTACTGTCCTATAAATCTCTCCTCCGATTAGATTGTCGGTCGGTCGGTCGGTCGGGTTATTTATTCCAGATCGGAGTTCGGGTCGGATCTTCCAAAACATGGCGGCTCCGCCCGTGAGAGCTAGAGCTGATTACGACTTTCTCGTCAAGCTTCTACTTATTGGCGACAGTGGTATGCTCTTCTATCTACTTTAACTATACATACATGTTTGTCTTACATATATATGTTTGAGTTATGATCACAGTTGTACTTGTTTGCTTTACTTGATGATTGATTTTTTAGCTTATAAAAGAACTTTAATTGGTTTAATTTTTTGGTCAAAGTATCAATTTTTTACAAGTACTAATGTGAAAACAAGATTATGATGCATCATGATTTGAGAGACTGTTTTTATAATTGCATGATTGAATTTGACATCTAAAGAGTGTTATACATAATTCTATTTGAAGTCTGTGTTCAATTTTCGTTTATGTAACTGTTTGATTGAATTTTGTGTTGACCAAGTTTGGGGTGTTTCGATGTTTTTCTTTGAGTTTCTTGTGTTATTGCATAACTAGTAACCAATTAGTTTGTTCCCTTTTGGGAGATGATGTTTGGGTGTTGGCTTTTAAAATACCACGGTTTAACGAGCAAGCCTTTATTACCATTTATAGGATCTGCGTTATAAGAATTTGTGTCATTGTAACTTCAAAAAAAAAAAAAAAAAATGTGCATCATTGTCTTGTTCATGTGAATTATGCGTATCTGAGATGCATATCTTTTGAAATCTTCAATTGATGTGCTATTCGATGTGTGAAGGTTTTTATATGCGGACCTTTCACATCCACAAATGTTTATCTTTTCATTTTACCAAGAACACGTGTTGGAAATGCATAAATGATGCGGTAATGTGGGCCATCGTTCTAGATTGTCGTATTTTGGGTCACCTTGGTTTAAATTGTGGTATTTGGGCATTAATACCTGTTCGCTGCTGGAAGATGTTACAATTGTTAGTTTAGAACTTTGGATGAAATAGCTTCCAGGATAATACCTAAACTAGTGTTTAATTATTTCATAAGTAGTTCACAAAAAAATAAAAATAAAAATTTGTATGTTTGCGCGTGTTGTAGAACGGATTGAATGATTAATTAAAGTTAAATTCACAAAGGTACCATGAGATATTGATATATCATTACTACTTAATTAGGTTTACACGTGTGTTATGAACTATTTTGTTCATTTTTATCTTACAACAAATAAAGTGTAATGATAATTAGCAAAAAGAAAAAAAAAGGTGTAATGACTACGTTTGCACACTCCACTCTTTTAAACAAACCATACATATCTTTATGCAGGGGTTGGAAAGAGTTGCTTGTTACTCCGTTTCTCTGATGATTCATTCACAACAAGTTTTATTACCACAATTGGGTGAGTAACTTGACCCGTTGTTATTATTGCTTCTAACCTGTAAAACTCTGCATCTTACTGAAGTACCTATGCACACTGTCAGAATTGATTTTAAAATTCGGACTATTGAGCTTGACGGAAAGCGCATTAAACTTCAAATATGGGACACTGCTGGTCAAGAACGATTTCGGACGATTACAACAGGTATTTTACAAGTCTAGAGTTATTTTTTACTTTATGTTATATAATAAAGTCAAGATCTTTTTGTTGTTGTTGTGTAGTTAACTACACTTCACAATCTGCTTCTCGTGTTTGTCTCAACACATTGTACTGATATGTTCTGTATAACTTAAAAAGATCATTATAATAGAGTGTAATTGAATCTTGCTGACTGTCACCAAGGATTATGACTACTTCAGTATTATCTCGTAATTTTATTCAGTACATTATTAAGAACAAACGTACACACAAGTCCATGACCATTGACTCGTAAAATGTATAGTAACTACAGTAAAACATGATTTAGATGATACCTGGAATTTTTTTAGGGGGCAATAAACCATACACAAATAAAGCTAGGTTGTGAGGAATTGTTTGCTGGTGTTGTGAATTACAGTCTGGTTATGTTTTATGAGAACGGATATTAATACCTTGACAGATCATTAATATATCATTTCATTTCTAACTTCTTTCCTTCACTTCTATGTTCCGACATGCTTATGGTTTTGATGCAGCTTATTACAGGGGTGCAATGGGCATACTTTTGGTTTATGATGTCACCGATGAATCGTCCTTTAACAGTATATCCATATCCTTCATCCTTTTCATTCTCTGCTTTTACCCTTTATTTTGTATCAGAAACAGAACAATTATGATATAACCATTCGATACATAACTTATCTTGTCCACTGGGTTTACGTGTACAAGACATCAGGAACTGGATTCGCAATATAGAGCAGCATGCCTCTGATAATGTGAACAAGATACTGATTGGTAATAAAGCTGACATGGACGAGAGCAAAAGGGTAAACAATGCATATATAATTATAGTTTAGATTCACATATAATAAGTATTGACTAGAATATAATCTCTTGCAGGCTGTACCAACATCTCGGGGACAGGCACTAGCTGATGAATATGGTATCAAATTTTTTGAGACAGTAAGTTCCTTTTTTTGTAACATCAATTTCCTACCTAGAAATTTATGCATATTTATTAGATGCACGTGTGCAAGATTGAGAGACTCTTTGTGCCTCTCGTATCATCTAGTATAGGAAAGTTCTGATTATTGTGAAAATCAGCTTAAGTTTCACACGGTTCTTTATACATCTCACCTTTACAATTGATAGATACAAGTGATATATATGTGAGTAGTTTGATGGGACTTTCATGATCCCTCTGCATAAATTATTGCAAATCTCTAATTCTTCTAAAACCATAAGTACTGGGGGAATTCACTAGTTTGATCCTTTTTTTTAACACTCCCACTCGCTCGAAAGCTTATCTTGAGATAAAGGAGTGGATCAGTATCAACCCAACCTATGAGTATACGCTTAGTCATAACTAGGGTGACCAAATCAAATCTTTGAGAAAATTGGGGTACCGGGACAGGAACACTTGA
Source organism: Kitagawia praeruptora (assembly GCA_037693485.1). Classification (NCBI taxonomy): domain Eukaryota; kingdom Viridiplantae; phylum Streptophyta; class Magnoliopsida; order Apiales; family Apiaceae; genus Kitagawia; species Kitagawia praeruptora. The sequence goes on along the minus strand of CM075348.1, from coordinate 47,608,972 downwards.
CCACTCGTACCAATGATTTGGTGCCTGAAAAGTATAACATGTATTATGTTATTCTCCATGGTGGAGACGGTTTACTAATTACTCCCTTATTCCCTTGTTCCATTATGTCAAGCGGTTAAGGTTTTGACCCACTGATCATATGGATTACAGCTGTTTCTCTGGAAGTATAGTTATACTCTGTCACATTTGTATCCCTGAAAGTGCACTGAAATACAAGTAAGAGTTTAAAAAAAAAAGACAGAGGATTAACATCATGAAGAATGTATAAAATAAGAAAATGACTAGCGTATGAATGGAGGGAACATGTATCTTGTTTAGTAGTCGTATCTACCATGGCATGAAAAGTGCACTACCCCCATAATAGCGCAAATTTAAATTATGTCTACCTTGTTTTGAGTTGGTCACTTGGTTTTTTTTCTGCATTAGCTTACTCTGTTATATTCCCGCTGAACAGAGTGCAAAGACAAATTTGAATGTGGAGCAAGTTTTCTTTTCCATTGCTAGAGACATAAAGCAAAGATTAGCTGAGAGCGAGACCAAAGCAGAGGTTCCTTATAGCACCTTACTCTTCATAGATTTGAAATTTTATGTAATGTAGATTGCTATATTATACTTGCTAATTGATTTATCCTGTCTTAATGTCAGCCTCAAACCATCAAAATCAATAAACCTGATCCAGGCAAGGATCAGACTGCAGCTTCACAAAAATCAGCATGCTGTGGTACTTAAGCTTGAGAAATTGCACAACTCTGACTGCACCTCAACCTTCATCTATAGCATCATTGTTGCTTGGTTCTCCCAGTCAAGCTGGGACTTCTATTGTCTTTTTCACTTAGTGCTGTTGTACTCCCTCAAAACTCAAAGAAAGCTTAAATATATCGAATGCATTGTGGTAGCTGGCTGCAGCTAGGACAATAGAACCTCATGTAGGCACAATCTTTGTTCTTTTTGGAACTTTACACCCTTATAAGTTTCTACAAAATATCTGAATTCTTTTGTTTGGACTAATTGTTACTAATCTAGTTTATAGTTGTGTTTTATATGTGTGTGTATAAATATCTCATATCCAATCTTATTAGTAGGCTATCAATGAATCCTTGTGTCCGAGCTATTATAAACACTAGAAAGATTACTTGGACCTTTGGAAGCTACATAGTCAGTGGTACGTACACTGTCAGTGGGAGTCTAAGATGTCCCCTTGTATATCAGATAATACGCGCCCCCCCCCCCCACCCCCACCCCCACCCCCACCCCCACCCCCACCCACCGGTCTTCTTTTACCATTACTAATGTTATATTACTGTTTATATATTTTTAACTGAACACTAAACAGAGATAATAAAGTTTCTTTTTGCTGATCGATATGAGAGGCGTGCTGGCAGTCAAGAACCTGGGATAAGTTATTCAGCTTTTGTAAGCTACACACTGTTGCATGCTTGGTTGATTTTTTCTGTGTCCTAAATATAAGATCTACATATATCATCTTCAATTTATTTTGTTGTGAAGAGCAAAAAGTACCTAGCCAAATGCATTAGAAGGTACTAATAAGCATAGCCAAAGAGCAATAAGCTTTCTTCTGTAAGCCTGTTTGGCAATGACTTATTTTAAGTCCATAGGGCTTTAAGTGCCTTTTGCTCCGTTTGGCTACATCGGCTTTAAGCCGGCTTTAAGTTAAAAAACTGCTTTAAGTCAGAAATTACATTTAGGTACTTTTGACTTATGACTTATGACTTTTTGAATTATTTTTTTTCCACAATTCTTGTAAAGCTTAAATATCATGAATTTAAAATTTTTTAAAGTCAAATTTCACTTTAAGTCAAAATTATTAAACCCCCGTTTAACTTTAAGTAAAATTACCCAAACACTTTCATTCAACTTAAAGTAAACAACTTTACTTTCTCCTTTAAGTTAAAAATACCCCCATTAAGTCAAAAGTAACTTATTTTAAGCAATCCCAAACGACCTAGTTTCATTAGCTAATAGTAACATTTTGTTATATACTTGTGCTCTATTTGTCAAATTTGTTGTCAATTTTATTATGTAATGACTTTAAGCATATGATTTTGAGACAAGAAACTGATGGCATGGCCATCATATAGACAGGACATTAATAGCAACATATACTCCCTCCGTCCCTTTTGATTCTTAACATTTCACTTTTTCAAAACTTTTTGGCACGCATTTTAAGGTGCATTTTAAGGATAGTTAAATAACTTTTTTTTAAAATTTTCTTTTTCTGTATAAAAATTTAATGTTTAATTTTTTATACAGAAAAAGAAAATTTTAAAAAAAAGTTATTTAAATATCCTTAAAATGCACCTTAAAATGCGTGCCAGAAAATTTTGAAAAAGTGAAATGTTAAGAATCAAAAGGGACGGAGGGAGTATCATATAATAGGTTAAAGCACAAAGGATCCAATGACTTGATACTTCAGGCAATTCTTCTTCAATAAGTTAGGTACAAGTTGACAGAAGCTCAGAAATTTGATGGATAACAACTTCACACAAGCTACTCCCTCCGTCTCATAATAAGTTTCCTCTTTTCTCTGGACACGTTTGCCAACGCACACTTTTAATCGTTAATATCTTCAATTTCGTATTAGTATTAAATATAAAAACTTCACTGTATTAAAGTACTCATAAATACGAATCTAATAAGATCACTCATGACTATATTTGGTCTTATAAATTATGCGTAAATTAGTAATTTGTCTCATGTTATGAACAGTCCCGACATATGAAATAGGAACTATATAAAGAAACAGAGGGAGTAGTATTTTCATCATTTAAATCAACACGTCAGTAAGATAGGAAAATAAAGGGATTATAAAAGTCATCATTTACATGAAAAAAAAAAAGAAGAAAAAAGATAGATGCTTAAAATTATCATCAGTTACACATTCTGTAACCAGTTCAAATTCTCTGGCATCTTAAGAGCAACAACCACCGCTTTGTGTCTGGTATTCTGGCTTCTGTTTCAGTATGTTTCTCTTAATTATGCTCGATCCTTCTTCTGAAAGACTTGGAACCTCCATTATCTGCAGAAAAACATTAATCTCTTATTAATATTTTAACCATAATGGATCACTTTAATCCCCCTGGCAGGTAACTTCACAAAATCGATGACTATTGGGTAGTGTTTTGCAAATATTTCATAATGACAAATCTACCATTTCACTGTTTGGTACTAGGGAAATCTAACAGTTACTCGTTCTTGGGACTCCATAACAGCCCAGATCTATGTCAATTTATTAGGTAATCTACCGTGTTCTAGCTATATGTATGAAGCCATAAATATACAACACAATTACACAAATGCCATGGAACAGAGTATGAAGCATAATATGTTTCGTTTTGTACCTTTAGTGCAAGCTCTTCAAAGCACTGCTCCACATTTTCTCGAGTTTTTGCACTACATTCAAGAAATAAGCACCCATGCTCTTTTGCCAGAGCAATCCCTTCTTCCCTGCTTACAACCCTTTCTGATTCCTGGAAACAACCATACTTCAGGAGATGAAATAGACTCACTAAACTAAGAATCATCAGTCAGATCCGAGGAACTGTTTTCTGTCATAGTTCGTGTGTATATATACTGAATGCAGAATAACTAACTAGAAAGCACGCAGCACCATGTTATTTTTTCTGTCTACTGTAAAAGTTAAAGAAAACTTGAGTGCAATATATCCAAAGACACTTGACTCGAGTTTTCCAAACAAAAAGCTGTCTGAGAATCCCCTTCGAACTAACAGGAAGTGAAAACTTACAATATCAACTTTGTTTCCGACAAGCATCTTGACACAATTCTGATTTGTGGAGTAGAGGTCCACTTCTTTCGCCCATACATCTGATAAGTTTGTAAAGGTGTCTCTCCTTGTAACGTCATAAACTACATAATGTATAAAGATAGATTTCAGCTGATGATAAACAGGGTTTAAATCACTCCAGTGAAAAGTTTTACAATAAACAATGAAGGTATTTGTGTACATCAAATCCTTGTGGCTACGGCTTAAATGTTGCAGCCAGTGCATTCATAAGTAGTTCACAGAACGCCAGATGCCGTGTGCATGTGTTCAGAGATATTACTAATTTTACACTACTGAATCACATTCAGGTTCACATTTGCTTCTAAAAACAGATTAGTCCCATCAGTCAGGATGTTCCATGCTTCGAGCAATGATGCTTATATATATATAATTTTAAAGATCTATTCAATATGTGGTAAAAAAAAAAATAGGAAAACTAAAAGAATGTGTTACAAGCTTGCAACGGAGAAATTAACTATAAAAATTTAGTCTAATTTTGTTGCTAGGATAGTTCAGTTAGAGCATGTGGCTGCAAGCAAACACATTGACGTGTAAACATCTGTATATTGTGTATAGACTTGAGAGAATGTTTGTACGCCATATTTTAGGAAAGTATGTCGACTTGCACTTCTGCTTGATAATTGACTTCAAAAAAAGTAACTTACCAAGAATAATCCCTTGGGCACCTCTATAATAGGAGCTTGTCAATGTCCTGAACCTCTCTTGTCCAGCTGCAAAGTAATATTTGTCAGGAACCCGTATTCCATCAATGCTAATAACTTCATAATATACATACTCTCGTTAAACAATTTGTTTCTTTAGATATTTATGTAACATGCATGTGTGTGGGCACGTGAATGTACGCAACATACTTCTAGAATACAAAGGGGTAAACTTCACCCAAAAAAAATAAATCATCGTCTGTTATTTATGGCAGATTTATGGGGGTTAGTTCTTCCTATAACTGCAGTCACTCATCCATGATGATCAATGAAGATCTCTTGAATGATGTAGAGGCATATACTTACGAGTAGATGGATTTCTAACGCTCTCATGTAAAAATCAATAGTATAATATGGAGGAAAATAATTAGTGTCTTCCCAGATGTTTTTTGCATTAAAAAACATATGAGAAGTGAAAAATTAAATCTTTGTAAAACTGAAATCTCCTTTTGGCAATTTTTTTTTATTACAGTTGACTCAGTCTGGCCATTATGATCTAAAATGTAAAGTGTGTAAGGAGAACGAGGATGCATAAATATTTTAGAGATTTTCAGACAATGAACACTGGTACTCTTATCAAAACTTTCTTGATAGTCGATATCAGTACATACATAACAGCAGAGTGGTCGATAGTGTAGCGAGTTATTTTCCTATCTCTAGTTATCATCAATCTACTAAATACTAATCTAGTCAGGAAAATGCCATCTTCCACAAAATTAATAGATATTGCTTCGGTAGTAGATCTTATAGAATGGTTACCATTACACAAAGATTGAAAAAAAAACTGAGGGTTTAGAGCAATTTCTTATATCGAAAAATAGATTCAAATAGAATCGGTGAACTAATACCAGTGTCCCAAATGGTTAGCTTCAACTTTTTCCCACCAACTGTAAGCTGCTTGATTTTAAAATCTACACCTGGACATAGTTGAGAAGAAATTAAAAAAAGTATTAGATCAGCTTGTAACTAAACAAATTAAACAAACATAATTCTGCACTAACCAACACATTAATGCTATACATGAATACCAAAACTACAACTGGAAATGTTAGGTTTCAAGAATGCAGACTAGAAACAGCAGCAACGTAAGACCTGTAGACAACACAACAAGGCTGACTAGACAGCAACACATGAAGAAAAAATAAAAACGAGTAAAATGTCATACAGCCGCACACTTGCCTTGTGATAGCCTAGGATATAAAAGACAAATGCTTCATTTGGTTAGAATGAATGGAGTGAGAGTGGAGTAGATTGAAAAATTGTGAAGAAAGAGAAGGATCTAAGAGAATCGAATGAAACTTTAGCCTCAAGGTGTTGGAGTTGGGTTTAACATGATCTTACATATCTTTAGCATCCCCTCATTCCAAAGCCCATCTATTCGGGTTTGAAAAGTGGATCAATAGGTGGTTCGTTCCTTTTGGGCCTAGCATCGGTTTTAATTATTAGGTGGGGATCCCCGTTCCATTTAATGGGGCCAGTGGCCACCATACTACAATTTTCAATTATTTGGTGGGAATCCCGTCCAATTTTTTGGGCCCACCACATTACAAGTTTCAATTACCCGATGGGAATCTAATCCCATTTTCAATTACCATAGCTACACAAAGAGATGGTGGTTAAGAATGCAGAAAGTCATGTGATGGACAGGCTATGCAGAGCATAAATGTGAAAATGATATGGCTTTATTTAAAAACTGATCTGAAGCATCAAAGTTCAGTAGTCTGAGTGACAAGGTCAGTAAAAATTGCTACCAAATAATTAGCTAAATCCAATAAAGACTAGACCTTTTACAATGAGGTATAAAAGGTATAACGTCTAGCAATGAGGGGAAAGATGCAAATATATGATGTTGATGATGCTGTGCTGGAAGGTAGTGTCACTGACTCACTGGGCAAGGCATGTTAGCACTCTAGAGAGGATCTAATCATCGAAGATACACATGTTCTGAACTCTAGTTTTAATTCTTTTCATATTGTCATTTTCCTAGCTTACTCAATAGCCAGATTATTCTAAACTCGTTCCCCCACGGTATAATGACCTTGGCAATAAACCATAACTCTGTGCTTCAAAAAAACATGACTCACACAGTCACACCTCAAACAAGCATGGCATACCTGGCGCAGAGTATGATATTTTCGGAGGACAAAACTTAAAAGATAAATGATACTCCTGTATTTATTTATGTTATTTGGATGGAAATGAGACACTCTTTATATACTACTAAGCAATAAGATCACAGAGAAGAGATTAACATAGCAGCAAAAAAAATAGAGAAGAGGTTAACAAAAACAACCAGAACTAAATAAAAAGAGACACAGAAATCACATTCAATCAATGTATAATGATAAAATAGCAGCTGCAAATCGAGAAGGTAAAATAAATTTTTATATATATGAGAGAGAGAGAGATGCGAACCAATGGTGGGAGAGATATCTTGATGAACAGAATTGGAGATGAAAGTGAGAAGAAGACTGCTTTTGCCGACGGCAGAATCTCCGATGAGCAAGATCTTAAACGACAGATCGTAGTTACTTCCACCACCTTGCCCCGATGATGATCCCATCGAATATATCTGTGTTTGTTATATCAACTATTACTACTACTACCGCTGCTGCTCCCTTTATTTTTTCTTAAAAATCAAGCTGGTAGCTACTTGTTTGTTTGTTTGTGTAGCTAATTAAATCAAATCTACAAGGTAACAAACAGCAGTTACAATGTCTCTATATATTTAAAGACAAGAAGAAGAATGAAGTTTCTATAATAAACAAAAAATTAATAATAAATCAAAGTGATAAAGCAGTTACTGATGGCAACTTCCCTTCACTTTGTAACATATTCGTTTCCTTTGCATTGTGCTTTGGGTTTTGTTTTGATGATTCCTCCGTGTCGGTTGTCGGAACCTCATGGGGCAGGGCACGCTTCCTAATTATTCCCTCCCTCTCCATTGCATTTTATTATCTCCGTTAATTTTATTCTACACATGAGTATATTGATCATGTTCTAAAAATTTTCGATTCAATCGATTAATCTTATGTAAAGTAATCAATTGATTTAATTTTTGATATCCTATTAATTCTATGAATTTATTTGAAATGATATGTTTAGTTGTAAATTAGATTAGTTTATTAAATATTATTATAATATCCGATTAATTCTTTTGATTAATCTTCAATTACCCATTTAATCTTAAATCAGTACCTGAACCGATTATTATAACTCTCACACAAAATTAATTGAATAAAGTATATATTAGTACTTTTTAGCATGGTTCTAAAAATCCCCGATTTAACCGATTAATCCTCTGTAAGGTAGCCAACCGATTCGATTTTTGAAATCCGATTAATCCTATGAATTTATTTAAAATAATATATTTAATTGTAAATTAGACTAATATATTAAATATTATTATAATATCCGATTAATACTCCGATTAATCCTTCCAATTAATCCCCGATTACCCAATTAATCTTAAATCGGCACATCAACCGATTTATACCGATTACCGATTTTTACAACCAACCATGCTTTTTAGAAAAAAATTGATAATTGGAACATGTCTTGTAATTATTCCCTGTCCCTACCTTTACAATTTTTGTACTTTGAGAAGGGGCCCAGCACTTGATGGTGTGGTGGTGAGGTGAGCAGTCGATAACTCGATATCTTAGTGGGAGGGCATTTACCTGAAAAAAAGGATTTTTCTTTTTAAAATTTTTACTGAAAATCACTGAGAAATAATTCTTTTGTCTTTTGATAAAAAGAAATATTTGCATTTAATAGGGATGACAACGGGTCGGATCGGATCGGGTTTGGCCAAATCCAAATCCAAATTTAAAGTTTTCGGATCGGATCGGGTCTGGATCCGGGTTTGAAAATCAAAATCCAAATCCAAATCTTCGGGTTTTGGATCGGATTCGGGTTTTTAATTCAAAATTCAAAAATTAAAATAATCACATTAAGCAAAAATATAAAAAAATATTAAAATTTAATATAAAAATATTTTAGTTGCATAAAAAATATAGAATATTATAAATAAAATTTAAAAACTATAAAAAAATAAAGAATATATATATATATATATTTATTTATTTATTTATATAAATATATTAGAATTTTAATAAAAAAATAAGATTGTGATTCGAATAAATAAATCAAAATTGTGGCTTTTATATATATTATAATAACATATACACAAGACTTACATACCCAAAAATTAAATAAAAATAATATCACGTTATTTAAGATATCTCACTTCTCAAATATATATATGGGTGATCATTTTGTTTATTTGTTTGATATGTATCTCAAATATATAAAATGATATAATAATTAATATTAAATGTATATATATATATATATATATATATATATATATATATATATGCGTTCAGGTCCACAACCACCGTGGGTTGGACCAGCCACCAGGATAGCCGCAACCTTTCAATGCGGCAGAAGGGTCCGCAACCTTTCCATGCGGCAGAAGGGTCCGCAACCTTTAAATGAGCCGCAACCTTTCAATGTGGCAGAAGGGTCCGCAACCTTTCCATGCGGCAGAAGGGTCCGCATTAAATGCGGCAGAAGGGTCCGCAACCCTTCATTGCGGCAGAATTCTTTTGAAAATTAAATTAAAAATAGAAAAATAAGATAAAATTCGAATTTAAATTCATAAAATTTCAAATATTAATACTCATTAATTATGTGATTAATTGTACATTAGATTCACTAATTTTCTATTTTTTGAGATTTTTACATTAGATTAACTAATTTAGGAGTACGTGTCAAATCGATAGTTGACCACGACTTTTACCTTCCAAATTAATTTATTATTTTTTGAAATATTGGCAATATCAATAAATTAGACATATATTGACTTACGTGCGGTTGTATCGTCAATAAGTATTTTTTAAAAAATAGAAACAACAATCCGGGACAAAGCACTAGTTAGATATACTGGTCAAATCGATAGTTCACTACCACTTTTACCATCCAAATAAACTTATTATTTTTTGAAATATTGGGAATATCACTAAATTAGACATATATTGACTTACGTGCGGTTGTATCGTCGATAAGTATTTTTTAAAAAATAGAAACAACAATCCGGGACAAAGCACTAGTTAGATATACTGGTCAAATCGATAGTTCACTACCACTTTTACCATCCAAATAAACTTTGCCTGTCCCGGATTGTTGTTTCATGTTTTTTAAAAAATACTTATCGACGATCCAACCGCACATATGTCAATATATGTCTAATTTAGTGATATTCCCAAGTTTTGAAAAAATAATAAGTTTATTTGGATGGTAAAAGTGGTAGTGAACTATCGATTTGACCAGTATATCTAACTAGTGCTTTGTCCCGGATTGTTGTTTCTATTTTTTTAAAAATACTTATCGACAATACAACCGCACGTAAGTCAATATATGTCTAATTTAGTGATATTCCCAATATTTCAAAAAATAATAAATTAATTTGGAAGGTAAATGTTACCATCTTGATTTATTTTTCAACAGTTATCTAAGATTGAGATGTACATGTCATTCCATCATTATTTAAACTACATAACATGTAAAAAATATCCATATTACATTATTAAAGATACTTTAAAGTTAAAATTAATATATTTTATTATTTTGATGCATATTTGAAGATTTAAAAATTAAACAAAAAAAAGAAAAAATCTTAAATTACTGCCGCAATGAGACATTGCGGTAATTTTTCCTACCGCAATGTTTGGTTGTGGCTCAGAAAAATTTTAAGACATTAATTATGGTTGGTGGCTGGTAATAAATGAACCATCCGCAGCAATGTTTCATTGCGGCAGTTGGCATTTAAGGCTTCCTGCCGCAATGAAATATTGCGGTAGGCGTGAAATTTGTTTCCTTTAAGGTTACAGATTTTGTCTTTTTTTTCACTTTCCTTTTTTCCAAACAGCAGAAAACACCAACGAATTTCAAGGGTTTGGAGCTCAAAAATTCATCCAAAATTAAGGTTAGTGCTCTATTCAATGGCTTCATTTTTATTTAGCTCTTCTAGTTCATCTAGTGAACGTAATGGTGATGATTATGTTACGCCGCCCGTTAAAAAAAATCATGTTTCTCGTAAATTATTCGTTGATGATGTAGATATTGATAATTATTATAGTAGTGTTCATAAACGTAGAGTGAATTACAATGTTCATAAAAATAAAATGAATGTTGATGATGTTGGTGGGGAAAAAATGATGGTGGAAAGGGTAAAAACATGATAATTATTAGTGATGGTGATGATGAAAAAGATGAGAAATTTGGGATGGGAAAAAATGATGATGAAGGAGATGAGGATATTAGGATGGAAAAAATTGATGATGAGGAGGATGTTAGGATGGGAAAAAATGTTGATGATGAGGATGTTAGGATGAGAAAAAATGATGATGATGAGGATATTGGAAATCTTTTGATTTTACATTTGCGGATGTTAATAAGGTTGTGCCTTGTGTTGGAATGATTTTCGATACATTAGATGAGGCGGAAAGTTTTTATAGAAATTATGGTCGAAATGTCGGATTCGAGATAATAATTAGGAATACTCATAAACATCAACGGAGTCATGATCCATCATCCCGTTTGTTTATTTGTAAGAAGGGTGGAAGAGTAGCACCGGAATCGGATTATCGTGATAAAGGAAAACGACGCATTAGGGATGTAGATCCACGAACGAATTGTCGTGCTCGAATGTACGTATGTCACCTAGTGAATGTAAACAAATGGAAGGTAACTTTGGTTGATTTGAAACATAATCATTCCATGGTAACACCGGATAAGCGACAATTTTTTCAAACATCACGCAACATCGATCCGATCACCCGATCATTGATTGAGTTGTTTAACAAATTGGGGATCGAGACGAGTAAAGTGATGAAATATCTTGGTGAGACATGTGGAGGCATTGAAAATTTAGGGTTTTCTAATCAAGATGTACGTAATGTCATACGGGATATTCGGCACCGAGTGTTTGATTCCGGTGATGCGGAGTGTGGCTTGGCCTTGTTACGAAAGTTACAACAAGAGAATGCGTTCGGTCATTTCTTCTATCGAGTGGATGTGGATAACGAGAATCGTGTTAAAGGTTTGGTGTGGGTTGATCCTCGATGCATGAACGCTTACAAGAATTTTGGTGATGTGGTGACGTTCGACTCAACTTATCGAACGAATAGGTATTGTATGCCCTCCTCGACAATAGGTATCATGTCATCATTAAAAGCATGCCACTCCTCAATGTAATCTGCCAAGGTCACTGTATGATTGTCCCGCACCCAACGAGATGCTCTCTCCGTCCGCAGTGAAGTTATGGCAACCGGGGCCTGTGGGATATACTGTAGAATACCAAACTGTCTCAAGACTCTATCTGGCATGACATACTCAACGATATCAAAAGAAATGAGAGGGACACGACCGAGAGCCATATAGTGAGCATCCATCAAATCGATATTATAATCCACAGAAACATCCTGAATGTCATAAAATCTCTGATAAGGCTGCCATGTCAGCCAACCAAGCTGAAAGCTGTCAAAGTCCCCCCGATAAAGACCTGTATAGTGGTGGGGGTTAACCCTCCTCTCATCTACCAGCTCAGCCCAAGCCAATGCCCTCGGCCAAACAAAATCCATACGAGGTGCTAACAGAGGTGCCCCAGGCAACAACCTCTCGTAAGACCAAAGCTGCAAAAGCATGGTGCACCCACTAATAGCTTTGGCACCCTTCTGAGCAGCCTTGGCCAAACCCCTGAACAAATAACTCAAAACCGCAGCTCCCCAGGCATACTCCTTAATCTCATGCGCATTCTGGATTAACTGTAAATACCTGCAAAAATTCAGGAAATGCAAATTAAGGTAAGAATTTAATAATTGGAGAAATTAAGGATGAACATGCAAGAAATGTGAAATTTAAGGCATAAAATGCAAGAATAAGATAAATTTAAGCATAAATTGCAAGGACTAGAGAGAGAAATGAAGTCAAGAAGTACCTAGGATGCACGGTGTCTCTATTCGATGAAGGAAACAACACACCCCCAATGATGTAAAAAAGATAAGCCCGGGTGTACACAAGGTTATCATGCTCGATAAACTCGGGAGAAGGCTTCTCCGGTTTCTTTTTATACATTTCCCTCAACCTATGAAGCTTCACCCCACCTAAATTGCAAAGAAATAAAAATTTAAGGTATAATATGCAAGAATTAAACAAATAAAGGATTAAAATGCAAGAAATTAGAATTTATGGGCTAAAATGCAATAACTAGATAATTATCTTCCTAAATTGCAAAGAAATGAAAATTTTAGGTATAACATGCAAGAATTAAACAAATTAAGGACTAAAATGCAAGAAATTAGAATTCTTGGGCTAAAATGCAATAAGTAGATAATTATCTTCCTAAATTGCAAAGAAATGATAATTTAATGTATAACATGCAAGAATTAAACAAATAAAGGATTAAAATGCAAGAAATTAGAATTTATGGGCTAAAATGCAATAACTAGATAATTATCTTCCTAAATTGCAAAGAAATGAAAATTTAAGGTATAACATGCAAGAATTAAACAAATTAAGGACTAAAATGCAAGAAATTAGAATTCTTGGTCTAAAATGCAATAAGTAGATAATTATCTTCCTAAATTGCAAAGAAATGATAATTTAATGTATAACATGCAAGAATTAAACAAATAAAGGATTAAAATGCAAGAAATTAGAATTTATGGGCTAAAATGCAATAACTAGATAATTATCTTCCTAAATTGCAAAGAAATGAAAATTTAAGGTATAACATGCAAGAATTAAACAAATTAAGGACTAAAATGCAAGAAATTAGAATTTATGGGTTAAAATGCAATAAGTAGATAATTATCTTCCTAAATTGCAAAGAAATGATAATTTAATGTATAACATGCAAGAATTAAACAAATTAAGGACTAAAATGCAAGAAATTAGAATTTATGGACTAAAAATCAAACCTTTTTTATACATATCTTTGCGTTCGGTCTCAGTTAACCTCAAATCATGCCACCGTCTTAGCCAATATGGAAGCAGTGCGGAAAGCTCCGTATGAGTAACAACACGACCACGAACAGGCAATCCCAATATCATGTAAACATCCTCTAGAGTGATGGTGATCTCACCAAATGGGAAATGAAAGGTGTTGGTCTCTGGCCTAAACCTCTCCACCAACGCCGTGATCAATCGGATGTCGTTCTGGGGAATCGAGCGTGGGTTAGTAAATGCTCGGAAACCCCAGTCTGACAGCAAACTAACCTGGGTGTCATCAAATACCCAATCGTCGAGGTTGGCTATCAACTGGCGGACATCCAACTTCTCCCGCTCACCCCCCTGCCATATGTGACTGCTAATATGATCATCCTTCATGGTCAAGAGGGACCTATCGAGAGGCCCGCACTGTATATCCATAGCATCTGCAATGTGCAAGATCAAAGAAATAAGGTACATTTCATAAACATGTACCAAAATTGGCTAAAATTATCATTCCATTAAGACATATTTAAAACAAGAATAAATTAACACCGAATATAATTTATCAAATAAAATGCAGTACTAATATGTTAATTAATCAAAATTCGAATTAATAAATCATATTAATTCATAAATTCGAATTTTAAACTCAAAAATTCAAATTAATAATTCAAAAATTCGAATTAAAATTTCCACAACTCATAAAAAAATTATAATTTCATAATTATAAACCCTAATAATTTGAATTAATTCATAGTTTTAATAAAAATTCGAATAATAATTCGAAACCTAATTCTAAATTGGGCATTTCGAGCTAATTCAACCTAGTTAAAGATGAGAAACCCTAATTTCAACTCAATTGAGGGTAAAAGCCCTAATTTCAAACTAATGCAAACCAAAAATGGGTAAAATTCGAACTATGAACCCTAATAATTCGATTTAATTCATGATTTTAACTAAAATGAAGCAAATAAACACCACCCACAGTTAAAAACGAATCAAACCATGTACATATAATCGTCAGTAGCAATGTATATAGTAGTGCGTGTGTGTATGTATAACTACGTGCGTGCGTGTGTAAGTGTCAATTAGAAGATACCTTGAGAAGAAAGATGGCCTGACATTCGCAGCTCTGTGTGTAAATCGCCCGTAATCGCCTGAAATCGCCTGAAATCGCCTGAGCTCTGTGTTTAATTAGTGTTAATCGGGTCGCGGCAACCGCAATGGGTGGTTGTATAGGTCTCCTATCCGCATTGTATCATTGCGGCAATGATTTAAGGGTAAAAAAGTAATTCCATATTTTTATGTATCCGCATTGTATCATTGCGGCAATGATTTAAGGGTAAACAAGTAATTTCAGATTTTCATTCATCCGCTATGTATCATTGCTGTAATCATTTAAGAGTAAAAAAGTAATTCCATATTTTTATATATCCGTATTGTATCATTGCGGAAATTTCATATTGGAGGGTGGAAACGTAATTTCATATTTTTACTTGTTTCATATTTCAAATTAACAGCTTTTTTAAATTTATTATTTTTATTACTTTTATTAAATATAAAACTATAATAATTTATTTAAAATTTTATGTAATAATTCAAATTTTATAAACATTTTTATATTTTATAATGTATTAATTTACCAATTTTTTTAATTTTAATAAATAATAAAAAAAAAAGTATAAAAACGTAAAATAATATTTAATACTATTTTGTTTTGTAGTAAATTACAAATGAATTTATTTGGTGTAGTGGTCATGTTGGTGTTATCTCTGGTGAAGGACCTGAGATCGACTCCACATAAAATAATTTTTTTTTAAGTTTTCCTGCCGCAAGTGTTCAATGCGGCAACCTTTTTTTTTTTTTAAGTTTTCCTGCCGCAAGTGTTCATTGCGGCAGTTTTCCTGCCGCAAGTGTTCAATGCGGCAACCTTTTTTTTTTTTTAAGTTTTCCTGCCGCAATTGTTCATTGCGGCAGTATACGAGTTGGTGGTTGTGGGCCTTTTTTCAACCAACGGTGGCTGTGGAAGGGCACCCTATATATATATATATATATATATATATATATATATGTATGTATGTATATATGGTGTGGCTCAAAAGAGAACTCAATTTTTGAAGAAAACTAAGGTACTAATCCTAACCATTGGATGTATTATAATCAATGGCCCCGCCAGGGGCACCCACACACTAATCAAATACACCCTCACACACACAATTCCACCTAATCCCCTCCGTTTTTAATTTGATTTTTCCCGTCAATCGGTGATATTTTTTAAAAATCTAATTTCACCACATTTTTCTCCATCTCTCAACGATCAGTTTGCATACCATATATGCTATATTTTAATTTAGTTTTCTAAGTTCTCCTTTTAAAAGGGTTCTCTCTAGATCCCTACTCGTATATATATATATATATATATATATATATATATATATATATGTATGTATGTATGTATGTATGTATGTATGTATGTATGTATATATATATATCGGGTTTTTATCAGGTCTCGGGTTTGGATTGGGTTTGGATCGGGTTTCGGGTTTCGGGTCGGGTATCGGATCGGGTTACCTAAGATCCAGATCCAGATCCAAACTCTTTCGGGTCAAAAAATAAGATCCAAATCCAAATCCAAAAAATCGGGTTCGGGTAGACCCAAACGGATCGGATCGGATCGGGTATCCGTCGGGTCGGATTTTTTTGCCATCCCTAGCATTTAAGAGCATTTTAATCCAATCCAACAATACAAGTATACAACATCAAAATATTGTAAATTTTACTATTTTAGGGTAAATCGGTTCCAATTTAACACCATTTTAATGTATTCTATGGGTTTTAATTCAACTTTTGTGTTTTTTATTCTCTTCAGGTGTGTTCTTAAAAAAAATTGAGAATAATCTTCCTCCTTTTGTAAATATTTTTTTGATCATTTTATAAATTTTAACGAGGTATCATCCCCATTTATCCAAAAAAAATAAAAAATTACACCATTAGTAGTATTACACCAAATTTAATGTTAAGATTTTTTTTTTTTTTTGGAAAGCAGGAAATATATTAAGGGACTAAGCACACCAAACAAGTTCAACATCCACAAAAACATTAAAAACCACATCGGCCCACAAGCGCCACAATCAAAGAAACCGAACAGGCTCGGTGTTTAGTAGAGTTTGACAAAATAAAGCAAGTACTACTTATGAATACTAAATCATAGGCCCAACATCATAGAACTACGATAGCTGATTGCAGAATTACCAATTTTCCATACCTACAAAGACGTTGCCAGCGTGCAGACCTTCTCCAGCAATGTCAATGTCTTCCTGAAACTCCACAAGCTCGTTCCCAGGAGGGTTATCTACTTCTGCTTCCATGGCTTCGACATTAACATCTTCTTCCAGGATTCTATGAAATTGAGGACCGATTCTACCTAAGCCCATATCAATACTCCATAGTTCAAACAGACTCCCAAAATCCCTTTCAATAACCACCATTTGTTTCCAATGTGCTGCACCATGTTGAGCCAAATACGTAGCCAACGCATTTTCTGAGGCATCCGTAAGACGGATCTCAACATTAAAATTCCTATCAGCTCTCCTAGTATTCAGTTGTTGGATTATGAAAGCGTTAGCTTGATTTGCCCCTGCATCTCTAGAATCCTTCCACTCCCAGTAAGCTGCAACATGATCAGTTTCGAGAATAGCCTTAGGAGAGTCATCGTCAAAAATCAGCTTCATACCTTCCATAAACGCATGCAACTCATTGCTCCTACGATTCTCAATGCCCAAAGAGCCAGCTAGCATCCTGATGATTTTACCCCTGCTATCACGAACTACCACACCAATACCGGAGATGTTCCCATTTTGTAGTCTATGATCTTCAAAGTGACCATGCACGTTAACTTTAACCACACCTTTACGAGGCATTTCACAACCTGGGTTAGCATTCACCATGGCCATGTTAATATATACTCCTTCTGTCCCTCTCATTTATTTACAGTTACTATTTTGGGATGTCTCTCTCATTTCTTTACGTTACCATAAATAGTAAGTTTCCCTCACTATTACACCCACTACCTTCCCCCACTATCTCATATTTAATAATAAAAAATACTATTACACCCACTACTTTCCTCCACTATCTCAAATCTATTATTAAAAATTGATAGATCCCACCACATTACCAACTTTTCATCTAACTTTACTCATTTTTTATGTATCATCTTGGTCTCCGTGTCCCCCTCCAACGTAAACAAATGAGGGGGACGGAGTGAGTAACAGCTTAGAGCATCTTCAAGGATGCACACTCCTTACCAATTTTAGGGACTTTTTTCTAAAAGACACTCTCCAACCACTTCTCCCTTTCCCAATATATTTTAGGGGAGAGAAAATAGATCCCTAGATGTGAGGATCCATATATCAACCCCTATCTTTTTCCACGTCATCTGCTCCCCTTCCCATTGGTTGATTTATTTAAATTTCAAACTTTTAAATTTTAAAAATTAAAATTTTAAAATATAGGGTATCTATATAGGGATTATCATTGGAGTGAAATATCATTTTGATTTTCTATATTATTAATAATCCTTATTTTAGGGGCTAAGGAAAGAGTGTATCCTTGGAGATGCTCTTACAACCTATGCGATACATAGATTTTTTTGAAATATTATTATAAAAAATTTATGTTATAATTATGTCATCACGCACTCCTGTCATGCATGATCTGCAATACGCAAGATTGACATGTGTATTCCATATTATGTCATCTGAGGGATGCGTAATTCATGGACGGACTCTCCCGCATAATTTACTTTTAGTGAATTTTTAAAGAATTTCAATTTTGATGGACTTTTTAAATTCTAAACTGATTACACCTGAATTTTTAAATTCATTTTTTAAAAAATATGGATTGAATATACCTCTAATATGTAAATAGGTCGAAATTGATTTTGTAAATTATATAATTTTTAAATTAAAATAGTGTAAAAATTACACTATTTTTAGCATAACATAAAGATGGTCTTAGAAGGCCAGTTATCACGTATTCCTTTTGTTTTTAATTAATTGTCAAACATTTTTGGATGGTATTGACATTTAACTGAAATTTTATAAAATAAATGATTAAAAAATTAAAATTTTATATCACTAAAAAGTATATCAAATTTATTTTGAAAAATGTAAGTTTTAGTTTTTAAAATTATAAAGGTATATCTTTTAGTCATTGATTAAAAATTGGTCAAATTTGATCATTAAAAAAATCAAATAATATAACTAATTTGAATTGGAAGGAATAAGATGAATTCAAATTTGTTGACATCAAAATAAGTAAGATTGGCTCTTACACCAAAAATATATATAATGTATGCAATTTTTTAATTTCCAAAATTGTACTAAAATTATGTATGTCAAAATTTTTACATTAAAAAATCCTTTTAAATTTAATCACATTCTTCATCTTTATAAGCATTTTTTTCATAAATATGATATAAAACATATCAAAACAATCAATTAAAGACAATTCACATGATAATAATTTAAAAATTAATAGAGAATAAAATATAAGGCTATTTTCATAAATATATTGTCAAAAGTAAATTTTTTCAAAAATACCATCTTCTTTCAAAAATACCATCTTTCCTCTTTCAATCCAATTTCCTTGCCCAGAATTTCGGATGAACATTACTTCCACCTGTGTACTTTTTATTTTTTTTTATTTTTTTTTTAAGGTGATATGCTATTTTAATGGATTTGGGTTGTAGGGCCCCGCAGGGACATATTCAACTGAATGCAACCACATTCAACTGAATGCAACCACATTCAACTGAATGCAACTTTTTTTTAAGGAGATGGGTGATTTTGGTGGATTTGGGTTGCAGGGCCCCGCAAGGGCATATTCAACTAAATGCAACTAATTGCAACTGAATGCAACCACATGCAACTAAATTTCTGATTTTAAGTTCCATTTGTCAGTTATCATTTTCGACCTCATTTTTTAACTCTAGATATATACTCCCTCTGTCCCGCCAGGTTCTTTACCTGGGGTTGGACACGGAGACCAAGGATAGTGAGTGTAATATTGTTAAAATAAATGAAGTAGTGGGTGTAATAGTGATTTTATTGTTAAAATAAGTGAAGTAGTGGGTATAATAGTGTAAAGTGTTGAAAAAGTGGAGTAAAGTAGTTATTGTAATAATGTATTTTATTGTTAAAAGTTACTATTTTTAGTAATGTAAAGAAATGGTGGGACGTCCCAAAAAGGAAATTGTAAAGAAATGGATGGGACAGAGGGAGTATATATATAGGCTTTTGCTCAAATACAAACCAATCCTTAAATACAAACTACAAACTAACACTAAATTAATTATATTTCATCTATTCTAAGTTTCCCACCAAGGGTACTTTCACGAAAGTTGCTTAAAATAATTGGCTCTATCCAACAAAAAAAAAAAATCCCTGCCGTGGAAATGCGAAGCATTTAAGACAGTAAACGGATGAGTTAGGTAGTCATGAGGGCCGAAGGCCCTCGACACACCCGTCAATCGTCTATTGCCTTTACCATTGATTGCCATTCCTTACAAATTTAGAATGATAAAGGGGCGAAGCGCCATACAAGAAGGTGCGAAGCACCGTTAACCAGTGAAATCCACTGCCACGTCATCACGTGAACAGTGATTTTTATTTTTTTTATTTTTTTTGTTGGATAGAGCCAATTATTTTAAGCATTTTTTGTATTGGGGTACCCCTAGTTTGGTCATTAGATTAGCTTGAAATATTAGATTAATGTTTAGTTTTTAGTTTGTAGTTAATTTTAGTTTGTAGTGGAGTAGGACCCTATATATATATATCCAGAGTTCAAAAATGAGGTCGAAAATGACAACTGAAAAATGGAACTTGAAATCAGCAATTGAATGCAACCACATGCAACTATTTATATATATATAGTTGAATGTGGTTGCATTTGGTTGAATATTGCCCCTGGCGGGGCCCTGCAACCCAAAATCACCCCATCTTAAAAAAAAAATTGAATGTGGTTGCATTTGGTTGAATATTGCCCGTGGCGGGGCCCTGCAACCCAAAATCACCCCATCTTAAAAAAAAAAGTTGAATATGGTTGCATTTTGTTGAATATTGCCCCTGGCGGGGCCCTGCAACCCAAAATCACCCCATCTTAAAAAAAAGTTGAATTGGTTGAATATTGCCTCTGGCGGGGCCCTACAACCCGAAATCACCCCATTTTAAAAAAAAATTGAATTTGGTTGCATTTGGTTGAATATTGCCCCTGGCGGGGCCTTGCAACCCAAAGCCACCATAAGCACCCCACCTTTAAAAAAAAGTTGAATGTGGTTGAATGTAGTTGCATGTGGTTGCAACCAAAATAGCACCCCACCCTTAAAAAAAAAGTACACAGGAAGAAGGATGTGTCGGCAGAAAGGGGGGAGGGTTAGGGTTAGGGTTGATATTTTTGCAATTTTGAAACTTAAGTTGGTAAAATTACAATTAATTCAAGGAGATGGTATTTCTGAAAATAGAAACTTTAAAACTGGTATTTTTAGTAAATACCCTAAAATATATCCCATAGAAGTAACATAAAATCTATATCCAAACTAATCTATATTACATTATACGGTAGAATCCTTTAGCAAAAAAAATCCCATGTGACAAATATTTTAAATGATTTATATAAAATTTGAATCATCAATCATACAAAAAGCTTAGCTAAAATTATAGTTAACCTTCCCACATTTACCAAATTTGTCGAATTTATCCAGAGCTATAATAAATTTGTATACATAAATTTTATCAATATAATCAATACCGTTGAAACATATTACCTTACAAATTCAATAAAAAAATTACTTAATATTTTGTATTATTTTACGGAATCATTTTAGCCAACATGAAATGCATCCAAGTTGAAAATAATGAAGTTGAATATTTAGATAAGACTAGCCTAAAACCCGTGCGATGCACGGATTTTTTTATATTATATAAAAAAATTCATTAATTAAAATTAATTTTTTTTAAACATGAATTTTGGAGGCTTACTTTTTTATATGAGATGATTTGATAATATGTATATAAATGTTATTCGTGATATTTCTAGAAAAGAAGGGATTTAGTTAGAAAATATATAAAAGATGATAGGTTTTAGTTAAAAAGAATAATCAATTAATTATTAGTAATTATAAATTTATTACTTCATTTTATTAAATGGAATGCCCGTGGTATGATTAGAAAAATAGAGAATTTACTTTGTGAAAATTAAAAAGGTTATATGTTCTAGGTGAAAAAAATAATTAATTAGTTTATTGTAATTATAATTTAATTAAGTTATTTTACTAAATACAATTGCTCGTAATGTTTTTAGAAAATGAGAAAATAATATTGTTTGTGGTATTTCTATTATAAAAGGGATTTTAATTAGAAAATATGATATGTTTTAGCTGAAAAAGGTAATCGGTTAATTAATAATATTATAATAATATTAGTTTATTTTATTAAATAGAACCGTCCGTGATATAATTGAAAAAAAAGAGATTTTAGTTAGAGAAAATAGAAAAGTAACGTGCATGATTTATGTGAAAAAATAATTGATTAGTTTATAGTAATTATAATTTAATTATGTTATTTTACGAAATAAAATTGTTCATAGTTTTTAGAAAATGAGAAATTAACGCCACCCGTTATATTTCTAGAAAAAAAGGGAATGTAATTAGAAAAATAGAAAAGATGATATATTTTAGCTGAAAAGGTAATCGATTAATTATTAGTATTATAATATTATTATTTTATTTGTATTAAATAGAAACGCCTGTAATATAATTAGAAAAATGGAGGTTTTAGTAAGAAGAAAGAAAAAAGGTAAAATGTTTTGCTGAAAAAAGGTAACCGTCCATGATATAATTGGAAAAAAAGATAATTTAGTTACTGAAAAAAAAAAAAGGTAACGTGTTTTGACTGAAAAAAGGTAATTGATTAGTTAATAATAATTATATATAATTATGTTATTTTTAGCTGAAAAGGTAATTGGTTAATTATTAGTATTATAATATTACTCCCTCCGTCCCACTGGGATCTTTACGTTCCTGGTGGGCACGGAGGACAAGACAAGTGGGTGTAATATTGTTAAAATAAATGAAATAGTGGATATAATAGTGATTTTATTGTTAAAATAAGTGAAGTAGTTGGTGTAATAGTGATTTTATTGTTAAAATAAGTGAAGTAGTGGGTGTAATAGTGTAAAGTATTGTTAAAATAAGTGAAGTAGTGGGTGTAATAGTGTTAAAACTTACTATTTTGGGAATGTAAAGAAATGAATGGGACGGCCCAAAATAGTAAGTGTAAAGAATCCATTGGGACGGAGGAAGTATTATTTTTATTAAATAAAAACGCCGGTAATATAATTAGAAAAATGGAGGTTTTAGTAAGAAGAAAGAAAAAAGGTAATGTATTTTGCTGAAAAAAGTAACCGTCCATGATATAATTGGAAAAAGAGAGATTTTAGTTAGAGAAAATAGAAAAGGTAATGTGTTTTGACTGAAAAAGGTAATTGATTAGTTAATAGTAATTATATATAATTATGTTATTTAATTAAACAAAATTGATAAAATATAAAAGATATTGTATTTTACCTGGAAAAGAAAATTATTTAGTTCTTGAAAATAGAAAAGATAATATGTGTAACCTCAAAAAAGAAATTGATTAGTTAGTAGATTTGTAATTGAGTAAGGGTAATTAGGTAAATTCAATAGGTACCGTTGAACCAAACTTTTAATGTTTCAGCTTTTATATAATAGTATAGTATAGATTGTCCGAACTAATATCAAGAAAGTTGTTGTTTGCCGTTTCTTAAAACTTAGATTAAAACAAAATATGTTTTGGAAAATGTTATTTCTAGAACTGCTTTTTTATTTTCAAAGTAATATTTGTAACATATGCCCTCTGCATTCCCTATGTTTTCTTAAACTTGAATGATGAAGTATGCTCTAATAAATAAACATCTATACTATATTATAAAGAACGAAACATAAAAAGTTTTGGTACGGTACAGTACTTACCTTATTTAATTATTTTACTCTATTATCCTTAATTATTTTACTTAACTACAGAAAAACAAAATACAATCTTTTTTCAAAATATTGCACGCACTTCTTGCCAATACTTCTCCTAAATAATAACTAAGCAGTTACCTTTTTCAACTATTACCTTTTCTAACTAACATCTCTTCTTTCCAAAAATATGGTGGTTCTAATTAATGAAATAAACTAATAATATTTTAATTACTAATAACAACTAACCGATTATCTTTTTCAGCTAAAAGGTAATATATTTTCTATATTTTCTAACTAAAATATCTCATTTTTCCCTAAATAATAACTAATCAATTACCTTTTTCAGCCATTACCTTTTCTAACTAAAATCTATTTTTTCCAAAAATTTGGTCGTTCTTATTAATGAAAAAAACTAATAATATTACAATTACTAATAATTAAATCATTACCTTTTTTCAACTAAATAACTTTTCTACATTTTCTTACTAAAATATTTCATTTACAAATTTGATTTTTTTTTACTTAATTATCCTTACTTAAATCTATCTATACTATTATATAAAAGCCGAAATATTCAAAGTTTTGGTACCTGTTTTTTGGTACGTTATGAATTTACTTATTTACCCTTAATTATAAAGAAAAATATATATGATATAGTAAAAGATGAAACATTAAAAGTTTTGGTACGGTAAAGTACTTACCTTATTTAATTATTTTACATTTACTTTTAGTTGAAGATATTACCTTTTATAAATACCTAAAAACATCAATCGTATCATATATTTCGTTCATTAATATTTCCTTTCGAATTAAAATATGTTACAATTTTAATTTAAAAGAAATCTTACAATCATTAATATATACCCGAAAATATCACACCATAATTTTCAAAAAAACCTAAAATAAATAGATTAGTAAGTAATAATAACATAATATAATTAATGTTAATTAGTCGATTGTCTTTTTCACATTTACTTTTAGTTGAAGATATTACCTTTTATAAATACCTTTTTATTTATTTTACAAAATAAAATTGCTCGTAATGTTTTTAGAAAAGGAGAAATTAATGTTGCCCGTGATATTTCTAAAGAGGAATTTTAGTTAGATAATATAGGAAAAAGATGATACGTTTTAGATAAAAAGGATAATCGATTAATATTAGTATTATAATATTATTATTTAATTTTATTAAATAGAACCGTCCGTGATATAATTGGAAAAACAGAGATTTTAGTTTGAAAAAATAGAAAAAAAAATAACGTGAAAATTAAAAGGTTACATACTTTAGGTGAAAAAGATAATTGATTAGTTTATAGTAATTATAATTAGGTGAAAAATATATTGTGTTTTATCTGAAAAGGGAAATTAATTAGTTAGTAAAAAATAGAAAAGGTAATATGTTTAATCTAAAAAAAAATTAATTAGTTAATAGGATGGATTTATCTGTAATTAAGTAAGGGTAAATAAGTAAAATCAACAGGTACCGACCAACCAAACTTTTAATGTTTCGGCTTTTATATAATAGTATAGATTATATAGGTACTTATAATTAACCGATTACCTTTTTCAACTAAAATTTATCATATTTTCAATATTTTCTAACTAAAATCTCTGTTTTTACTAGAAATATCACGGATAACATTTATATAATTATTATCAAATCATCTCATTTAAAAATTTAAGCCTCCAAATTTTATATTTTAAAAAAAGTAATTCAAATTAATAAAACAAATCATATAATATTAAAAGTGATATGTGCATCACACTGGCTTTAAGCTAGTATGCTCTAATAAATAAATCTACACTATTATATAAATTCCGAAACATTGAAAGTTTTGGTACCTGTTTTTTGGTACTAAGTGAATTTACTTATTTTCCCTTCATTATAAAAAAATATATATATGATATCTATACTATTAAAACTTCTAAAATAAATAATAACATAATATAAATTAATGGTAAGTAGTCAATTGCCTTTTTTTTGCATTTACTTTTAATTGAAGATATTACCTTTTATTAACTCCTAAAAACATCAATCGTATCATATCTTCCAATCGTTAATTCCGAAACATTGAAAGTTTTGGTACCTATTTTTTGGTACTAAGTGAATTTACTTATTTACCCTTCATTATAAAAAAAATATATGATATTTATACTATTAAAACTTCTAAAATAAATAATAACATAATATAAATTAATGGTAAGTAGTCAATTGCCTTCTTTCGCATTTACTTTTAATTGAAGATATTACCTTTTATTAACTCCTAAAAACATCAATCGTATCATATCTTCCAATCATTAATATTTTTTTTCCAAATTAAAACACGTTACCCTTTTAATTTAAAACCAATCTTATAATCATTAATATATTAAAAGTCTGACTTCGAGTGGGTTTTTGATGGTTTTGATTACATATATGCATAGATTGGTTCATATAAAGATGTTGTGTATATGTATAGATTAATATAATATCATATTTTTCAATTATTAATAAATATATTAAAAATATGTATACGCTGTTTATAATAAGAAAACATTAGCCGAAACATTAAAAATTTTCCAACATCATATCATATCTAGCATTAATTACTATATACCAAAAAAATTCACATCATATCTTCTAATCATTAACAAAATATAATAAAAATAGAAGTTATTCAAAAAAAAAATAAAAAAAAAAAATAGAAAGAATGCCCAAAATGCCTAAATTTTCACTACCCACTAACCACAATGCCCAATTCTGAAAATACCGACATCTGTACCCACGGGATACGCCGTTTTGGAACGCGCATCCTGATAGAGTATATTTTTATATATATTTTAGATATTTTATTCTCATATTTATTGTGTTTTGCATTGATTTGGATTTTTATTTAATAGATTTGATTGTTTTATTGTAGGAAATAAATAATTCATGACTTGGAAGGATTTGGAGCAAAAAGAGCTATTTTGGAGATAAAATAGGAGAAAATTCGTATTATTGGGCTACGCAGGCTGTTTAACACTGTTTGGGCCATATCTTGAGTTCCAGAAGTCAGAATTTGACGATCTTACTGTCCACGCGAAGCTTGTGGAATTATCTTTAATTCAGAGGTGGTCTAGTAAGCAAAATCCAGTTGGAAGAGCCCAGAAACAGAGGAGAAAAAGAAGTGACGAATTTTACAAGAAAATCCTATTCAATTATGGATATCTTTTTGTAAATTGATTAGGATATTAAAAATACTTTTATTAGGAGATAGAACTCAGATTTTATCATTAGTTTTATTTATTTTAGAACGTGGGGAGAAAAAGAGGGATATACAGACGTATACTTTTTCTTTTTAAAAAGCTAGGGTTTTGGTTTTTCTCTCTTCATCTCTTCCTTTGTAAGCACTTGGTTTAATTTGGATCTTCATTGTTCTTCGTTAATACAAAGTTTGAGGTATTCTTTATTCTCTTGTTTTATTATTATATGTTTTACATGGCTTCTTTCATTATTCTTATTGCTTTTACTTCTAGTATGAGTGAGTAGTTTAATTCTAGGGTATTAGGGGGAGCCATGTTTGCACCATGATTTGGGCTTAATTTGATTAGTAAATTGATGGGTAAAGAGTAATTCTGATTGATATGTTATAATTCTTAATTTGTGTAATTGCGCAATATCATGGATAAACCGATTGCAATAGGAGTAATAGATCAAAAGATTTTACTACTAGAGGCTTACATACAATTAGCGGAATTGAAGGTGATTGTGAAAGCATCATTAGATATTCTGAGAGTGTTAATGCTTGAAAAAGATTAACCATTGCTTTAATTACTTAATCCCATTAAAAAGCTATACCTTTGTGATTTGTTTGGTGTAAGCATGGTGAACCTGAATTGCCCTAGATCCTTTAATTAATTGATTTAAAACCTTTGTTAAATTTGTTTTAGTAGTTAATAAAATTCCCAAATAATCGTTTGTGACTAAAAACAATTGATAATAGTTGAATTGAAATTGAAACTGTCTCCTTGAGGAATCGACCCGTATTTGCTAGTATCTACTACAATTGATACCGTGCGCTTGCGGTTAGACATAATTTTACACATCAAGTTTTTGGCGCCGCTGCCGGGGAGACGCCTAGTTTCTATAATTTTAGTTTGATTGTTTTAGATTGTTTCTCTTGTCTCTTTGGAACTCTTGTTCCAACTGAGACCGATCTTACTGCTTTTTCTTGTTTAGTTGTTGATGCCCAAGACCAGGTCTCAAACGAAAGAAGATCAAGCGAAAGAGGATACAACTCCTCTTAGTCCAGATTCTGGAATTACTTGTCAACAATACATAGATCAACAAAGGAAAGAGAAGCAGCAAAAGATACCTGAACCAAAGATTGAGATGGCAGACCCTCCCAAATCTTTGAAAAACTACTCACAGCCCTCTCCGAGTGGGGTACCTACTGGCCTTGCTATGCCAGCGATTCAAGCAGCAAATTTCGAGATCAAGCCTGCTTTGCTCACTATGATCCAACAGAATCAATTTGCTGGGCTTGCCTCTGAAGACCCTACAAATCATCTGCAACGGTTTCAACAGCTCTGTTCTACAATTAAACATCAGGGAGTCACTCCAGATCAGTTGAAAGTCATGTTGTTCGGTTTCTCTCTTCGTGATAAAGCTCAAAAATGGTTGAATGATATTGACCTGACCAAGTGGGATGAGATTGCTCAAGCCTTCTTAACTGAGTTCTTCCCTCCTAACAGAACCGACGATTTGATCGACAAGATGATGGGTTTTAAGCAAGATTATGGCGAATCTCTTCGGGATGCTTAGGACAGATTCAAGGATTATCAACGTGCATGACCTCACCATGGTCTTGAGAAGTGGTTTCTGCTTAAACGCTTCTACAATGGTCTTGATCCTGAAACAAAAGGTATGGTTGATAACGCTGCAGGTGGTGTATTTCTGGATAAAGGAGTTGATGATGCACATGCTTTTCTTTCAAATTTGGCTGCCAATCACTTCAGTAATCCGAGAGCAACCAAGAAAGGGGGTAAACTTGAAGTGGATGCATACTCTCTATTATCATCTCAACTCGCTGCATTAACTTAGGAGATCCACTCATTGAAGACATCTCAGCCCTCTACTCAACCTATGAGTATCAATGCATTGTCATCCATGGCTCCTATGAATAATCCTGTTTGTGAAGTCTGTGGCATCCAAGGCCACTATGGTAATGATTGCCAATTCAATGCTCAAAATTCACAACATTTTCAGATGCAGCAAGCAAATGTTTTCCAACAGAGGCAGTAGTACAATCCATACTCCAACACTTACAATCCTGGTTGGAAAGATCATCCGAACTTCTCATATAGGAACAATAATGCTCAGAATTCAAATGTTCATAATCAGCAGCAATATCAACAGTCGTACCAGCCTCCTCCACAGCAGCAGTATAGGCCTCCGCAAGGACCTATGAATCCCCCTGGATTCCAGAAGCCCTATCAGAATTATGCTCCTCAAGCAAATCAAGCTCCACAGGCTGATAATCAAGGTGACATGATGAAGATATTGTTACACATGCAAAAGAATATGGAGGATACCAACAGAAAGATGAACCAGATGGAGATTCATAATAAGATGCTGGAAACTCAGATTGCTCAAATAGCTAGTTCTTCATCTACAAGGCAACAAGGCTCACTACCAGCACAATCAACTCAGCCAAAGGAAAATGTGAATGTCATTGCTCTTAGGAGTGGTCGTACATATGATGCTCCTCCAATGCCTACTGACGATGTTCCTACTGAGCAAGAAAAAGAGGATTCTGAGGAAGACAAGGTAGAGAAAGTTGTTGAAGATGCAAGTGAAGGTGAAACTGAGGAAAGCAAGAAAAAGGACAAAGAGAAGACTGCAGTTACTCCTCCACCATTTGTACCAAAGCTCCCATTCCCTAGCAGGATGAACAGAACAAAGGTGGACCAGTAGTTTGGTAAGTTCATGACACTTGTCAAGAATCTTGAGGTAACAGTTCCTTTCACTGATTTAATTTCTCAAGTTCCATCATATGCAAAGTTTTTTAAGGACATTCTCACTAAGAAAAGATCTTTTGGTGAGGTAGAGACAGTAGCTTTTACTGAAGAGTGTAGTGCTGTTTTACAGAATAAGTCTCCACCTAAGCTTAAAGATCCTGGTAGTTTTTCGATCCCGTGTCATTTAGGTGCATTGTTCATTGATAAAGCTTTATGTGATTTAGGCGCTAGCGTCTCAGTCATGCCTCTCTCGATTTTTCAAAAACTAAATATGGGAGAATTAAAATGTACACAGATGACTTTGCAAATGGCAGACCGTTCGATAAAATATCCCCTTGGAATTTTAGAGGATGTGCCTGTTAGGGTTGGAAAATTCTATATTCCTGTAGACTTTGTAGTTCTAGATATGGAAGAGGATAGCCAGATACCTATTATTTTGGGTATACCATTTCTCTGTACTGCAGGTGCTATTATTGATGTTAAAAGTGGGACTCTCACATTGAGTGTTGGTGATGATAAAATTGCTTTTACTCTAACCTCTGCTCTTAAATCCCCTTTGCTTGAGAATACTTGTTGCAGGATTGATGTTGTAGATGAAATTGTCCAAGATTATACTCCTCAGATTCTATTGAATGATGCATTGGAAGCAGTGCTCATGCTTGAAGCTTCAGAAGGAGAAGGACATGCTGAAGTCGATTCATTGATTCTTGAGTTGGATGGTGCAGCTGATCCGAATTGTGAGGTAACCAACATTGTCACTTCTTGTGGTCAACCTCAGCCGATAGAGTCGGAGAAGCACTCTAGGGGTGTGAAGAAGAAAAAGAAGAAGATTTGGCCGTTGGGTAGTAAAATCAAGTTGAAGTCTGAGGGGAGATTTTTGTGGAAAACAAACAATCAAGATGTCAATGTTCGTAGGAATGGTCTTTCTGTTGAGGATGGTTCAGTAATTCTTTTGAGACCGCCTTGAGTTGAGGAAGTGACGTCGAGCCAACGACGTTAAAAAAAAGCGCTTCTTGGGAGGCAACCCATGGATCATGCTTCTGCAAAGGGGAGTTCTTCTTTCCTTCTGTTTTATATATTGTAGACTTATTTGTTTAGTTAATGAGTCATTGAGGACATTGACTCGCTTAAGTGTGGGGCGGTGTTCTTAGTGTAGTGTATATATACTCTTTATCTGGAAAAAAAAAAATGAGTGTTGTTGGAAAAAAAAATAAAAAATGAGTGTTGTTGAAAAAAAAAATCGAATTTTGAGCAGGTTGCAGCTCCGTAACGCAGGCTGCACCTGCGTTTCTGACATTTGGGCAGTTTGCAGGTGTGTAACGCACCTGCGTTACTGGAGGAGGGGCAGTTTGCAGGGGAGTCACGCAGCTTGCGTCTGCGCAACTGATCTTGGCGCAGATTGCTTCCCACGGGCGCAACCTGCGCGTATGTTGCTGCTTGTGCTGTTAATATAAAAAAATGTTGCTGCACGGATTTGATCCCCTAACCTTGGGGGTGATTACATCTTTAAAGCCCACTTCCAACCACCTGTGCTACGATGTTGTTGTGTAAATATCTGAAGCTGCTAATTAATAATTCATGAAGGACTGGAATTGTGCAAGCCAATTAATCACTTCTTCTTATTTTCGGAGGGCCACTTCATGCGTATGAATTAGGGGAGTATTCTAACTTTCTTTGTATATTATTATTATTATTATTATTATTATTATTATTATTATTATTATTATTATATGTATATGTATATTATTTTTCTTTTTCTTTATTTTTGTATTTTTCTTAGGGGTCCTTTTACTATCATTTTTTTTCTTTCTTTCTCTTTCATATATTTGTTCATTGAGGACAATGAACCACTTAAGTGTGGGGATGAGTTCTCAATGATAAAAAAAAATTATATAAAAAAAATTAAAAAAATTAAAAATACCAAAAATAATTCTAGCCATGCAATTTGATTAGTTGTTGTATTTTGCTTGATACACCCATGCATGCGTAGAATTCTTGTGTTTATGGACGCTTTTGTATGAGAAGTGACGTGCTTTGTTCTTGTGCACACACTTAAGTTGAAGCTAGTAGACTTAATTGGATGTTGTAAGTGATTAGAATGACATGAATATGTGCAAGATGACTTGGTTTACATGCTTTGAGTACAAGTAGGTGTGTTAGAGAGTCTTGTTACTTGGGATTGATTATGTTTTGTCACACCAAGTGAGTTTTGAGCCTATATGCATATCTTTTGCATGATTTTTCGTTTGCTTGAGTGTCCACATGTTGTTTACATTGCTAGCACTTATTTGAGATCTTTCTTGAAATGCATGACATTACTTGATGATGAGATGATAAAGGCACTTAGGTTTAACCTCGTGTTTCCCATATTTCCACACCTTTTAAACATGATCAATTAGTTAACCCTTTGAGCCTAATCCTATTCTTTCGGTGACACACTACGTTACTTGCCATTATCCTTTTTATTCTATTGGCCTTACATTGAATTTGAACATAAATTGTCAAAGGCTAGTATCGTGCTTAAGGGAGTAATAAGGTGTTCGTAAAAGGGGGGGTTATTGATGATCATACTTTTGGGGAATATTGATTTTGGTTGATGCTTGTTAGTCGAAATTCATAAAAATATCTATGGATCATTGTGCTTAATCCTTAGCTCTCAGAAAAAAAAAGAAAAAAAAAACAGAGAAAAAAAAAAGAAAAAAATAAATAAATTTGAGAGCATTCTTATGTTTGTATGATCCTTATTCATTCGACTAGTCAAGTTATTATGTAAGGGTTATTGAAAAATCCAAGTGTGGGGAAGTATTTGTTTTAATAGAAAGGGAATTGAATAATGATTATTGTTGGGTACTAGCTTTTGACATTTAACCTGTTTTAGCTTTACTTGACATACCTGGTCCCTAGCCCACGCTACAACCCGAATAAAGACCTTTTGATTGTCATCAGTGATGTATGTTGTGTTGAGAGTGAGATTGATTGCGAGTGTCAAGTTGTGTTTATGATTTTGTTGGAATTGAGTGATACACTTAACCTTGTTCTTGAGTGAATATTCGTTTTTGAGTGAAAGGTGAGTTATTACTTGTTTTGGCATAGGAGATCCCAGGTTTAGACTTAAAGATGTATTTCTTGTGGGCTTAGAATGATTACCAACGATTTTTACACTTGACATGAATTTTTATGACCTTCTGCATGTTGGTTGAGTAGACTACGTGAATACTTGCACTTTCGACACCAAGACATCGTATGTTTACTTTGATTCTTAAGTTGATATGGCATGAGAGGACTTGTGTGTGTGGTGTTGTGTTAGCATTGATCTTTTGCATGGTTAGATGAATTTTGTGGGTATATTCACTATAAACCCTCACGAGACAACACTCGTCCTACTAGGGCTGCCTAGGGGTTTAACGGCTTGTTGCATATGCTCAATGCAATCGTGTCATCTACGAAAGTGATGTTTGTTAGGACTTAGTTTTTATTTCGCTTATTTGCCCGAGGACGTGCAAATGCTTAGTGTGGGGATGTTTGATAGAGTATATTTTTATATATATTTTAGATGATTTTATTCTCATATTTATTGTGTTTTGCATTGATTTGGATTTTTATTTAATAGATTTGATTGTTTTATTGTAGGAAATAAAGAATTCATGACTTGGAAGGATTTGGAGCAAAAAGAGCTATTTTGGAGATAAAATAGGAGAAAATTCGTATTATTGGGCTACGCAGGCTGTTTAACACTGTTTGGGCCATATCTTGAGTTCCAGAAGTCAGAATTTGACGATCTTACTGTCCACGCGAAGCTTGTGGAATTATCTTTAATTCAGAGGTGGTCTAGTAAGCAAAATCCAGTTGGAAGAGCCCAGAAACAGAGGAGAAAAAGAAGTGACGAATTTTACAAGAAAATCCTATTCAATTATGGATATCTTTTTGTAAATTGATTAGGATGTTAAAAATACTTTTATTAGGAGATAGAAATCAGATTTTATCATTAGTTTTATTTATTTTAGAACGTGGGGAGAAAAAGAGGGATATACAGACGTATACTTTTACTTTTTAAAAAGCTAGGGTTTTGGTTTTTCTCTCTTCATCTCTTCCTTTGTAAGCACTTGGTTTAATTTGGATCTTCATTGTTCTTCGTTAATACAAAGTTTGAGGTATTCTTTATTCTCTTGTTTTATTATTATATGTTTTACATGGCTTCTTTCATTATTCTTATTGCTTTTACTTCTAGTATGAGTGAGTAGTTTAATTCTAGGGTATTAGGGGGAGCCATGTTTGCACCATGATTTGGGCTTAATTTGATTAGTAAATTGATGGGTAAAGAGTAATTCTGATTGATATGTTATAATTCTTAATTTGTGTAATTGCGCAATATCATGGATTAACCGATTGCAATAGGAGTAATAGATCGAAAGATTTTACTACTAGAGGCTTACATACAATTAGCGGAATTGAAGGTGATTGTGAAAGCATCATTAGATATTCTGAGAGTGTTAATGCTTGAAAAAGATTAACCATTGCTTTAATTACTTAATCCAATTAAAAAGCTATACCTTTGTGATTTGTTTGGTGTAAGCATGGTGAACCTGAATTGCCCTAGATCCTTTAATTAATTGATTTAAAACCTTTGTTAAATTTGTTTTAGTAGTTAATAAAATTCCCAAATAATCGTTTGTGACTAGAAACAATTGATAATAGTTGAATTGAAATTGAAACTGTCTCCTTGAGGAATCGACCCGTATTTGCTAGTATCTACTACAATTGATACCGTGCGCTTGCGGTTAGACATAATTTTACACATCACATCCGAGGGTAATGTTCATCGCCAGAATACGTGATATTTTCAGGTGGAATCGAGAGCTCATCTCGCCGGCGACTTCTTCATTACGACTCGTATCGTCGATACGAGGCTCCTCCACCCCCCAAATGAACACCAATTGTTCACAAGCTCCTGCCGATCCAGATCCTAGTCTCCGTTTGTCACCTCCGGCCCCGCAGGGGCGTGAAAGAAGACGTTGGAACGTTCGACGTCATTCAAATCGCCATTTTGGGCATTTTTGTTTGCACTAAATCACGCAAGCGTACGTGGTCACAAGTAATATAGATATAAGTCAAGTTCGTTCCCACAGAGATCTGGTTATGGTTTTAATTCAGTAAACGCACCTATGCAACAGAGTATGGTTATTATGCACTGCTAAGACAAATAACAAATATGGGTTTTAACTATCTAAATTAACTAAAAAGCAAATTAACAAAATTACAAATTAAATAACTAGAAAGAATTGAAATCTAATTACTTCTGCAAGAAATGTTAGTAGTATTTTTGTTGTTCGTTCGCAGGGAAGGACTGAATTTAATATCAAGTTCAAGTTTCTTATCTCTCACAATTTAGAAGTGTAAAAGAATGTTTGGGTTGTTTATAAACTAATTAAGACTAATTATAAATCGAGAATAAAATATATAAGGAAAACAATCCAAGAACTGGGGTTCTTCACTTGATTTCAATGCACATTCAATATCTATGTGATGTCTACGTTCTTACTCTGCTGAAAACAATTCTTCTAAGGTTATAATGTTCTCTTCCAAGATACAATATAATGTCTACAACTATACCCTAATTGTCACTTCCGTGATACAATCAAAGACAATCATAAACTATTAAGCTCCAAGAATTATAAGTCTCACAACTCTCCTATTAATCTTCCAATCAAATATTCGAGTTATGTCTGTTAAATCATGTACTAAAATTGCAACTCCTCTTCCAAGTTATTACAATCCCTAAAATCCAATCAAAGGTTCATGACTCCCCTAATTGTGTTAAGCCCTCAATAACAGATCAGCAAAGCAAGAAAATCACAGATAATTAAACACACATGAATACCAAGGAATACTACCCAATCCTCAGATTAGAGAATTAGTTACGCATATTTAATAAAGAAAACATAATAATAATGATAATGAATGAAAACATAATATTGAAGAAAGAATTGAAGATCGAAAGTACCTTGATACGATTAAAAGCTATGAATTGTTATGATTTACAATGGTAGGATGTGTTTAAATAGGCTCTACAAATCTTGCCTAGCAAGAAATTGCCTTCTATTACAATTAGGATTTAAAGAAGGTACCCAAAACTGCCCAGAATACAATTAGAATTAGAAAAAGGGCAAAACAGTAAATTCCCAGCCTTCTTTAACAAGATCACGTGCGCGATTTAATTCAGCATATTTCTTGCACTAGTTTCCTATCCCAGGTTGTAGAAAATCTTTCAAGCTTCGCGTGGGCAGTAAGATCGCTGAAAACGGACTTCTAGAACTCCAGATATGGCCAAAACAGTATAAGCTGCGCAGCCTTCCCGGAAAATCCGAATTTTAATCAATTAAATCTCCAAAAATGACAAAAGCTTAGATATTCTTGCAAACCTGCACAACTACACAAAACACATCAAAACTACACAAACTTGAGTCCAAAACAATCAATTTAAGCCGAACGGAGGCATTCCCAGTGGATATAAAATCCACTTATCAAACCCCCAAACTTAAACTGATGCTTGTCCTCAAGCATAAACAATTACAACTACCTAATTAGTACCACTTCCGTAGGTGATCATGGTTGCATTTGGCATATGCAACAAGCCCTTTAAACCCCTAGGTAGCCCTAGTGGACGAGTAAGGTCTCGTGAGGGCCTATAGCGAATGTACCCACAAAATCCATTTAACCTAATGCAATGCAATGCATGAATGCAACTAATATGAAAAATGCAATTAATCTAACCTACCATACCTTCAAATCCTCTCATGCCATATCAACTTAAGAATCAAAGTAAATACGCAATGTCTTGGTGTCGAAAGTGCAAGTATTCACATAGTCTACTCAATGAACATGCATAAGTTCTCACAAGCCCATGTCAAGTGTAAGAATAAGTTAGTAAACATGCTAAACCTACAAGAGCACATCTTTGAGACAACACTCGGGATCTCATACGCAAGAACAAGCAAACACTCACAATCCACTCACAAAAAAATATTCACTCAAGAACAAGGGTAAGTGTATCACTCAATTCCAACAAAATCATAAACATGCTTGACATTTGGTATCAATCTAACTCTTAACACAACATACATCAATGACGATAATTAAAAGGTCTTTATTTGGGTTGTAACAGGGCTAGGGACAAGGTATGTCAAATAAGCCAAAACAGGTGAAGTGTCAAAAGCTAGTAAGTACCATAATAAATCATACACAACACCCTATTTCCCCCCCACATAATTTTTACTAAACAAACACTCGACTAGTCGACTAAAGTAGGATCACAACAAACACAAACATGCTCTCATAATATATATTTTTTTCTTTTTTCTCTTTTTTCTTTTTTTTCTCTTTTTTTTTTCGAGAGCTAAATAAAACAATAATATAAATAATAACAATGATCCCCCAATTTATTACATATTCCGACTATCAAGTAAACAACCAAACCCAATCTCAATATTTTCCCCAAAAGTATGACCAACAATAAACCCCTCCTTGCACACCTTATTACTCCCTTAAGCACTATACTAGCCTTTGACAATGTGGGTTCAAATTAATGTAAGGCCAATACAAGAAAAAGGTCTAGGCAAGTAATGTGGTATGTCACCGAAAAAAAAATAGGATTAAGCTCAACGGGTTAACTAATTGATCATGTAAGCATGGTATGGTAATATGGGAAAATATGCGGTTATTCCTAATGCCTTTATCATTTTAATCGTCGAATAATGTCATGCGTTTCAAGAAAGACCTCAAACAACTGCTAGCAATGCAAACAATCCGTGGACACTCAAGCAAACGAATAAATTGCAAATATGCAATATGGCTCGAAATCTCACTTGGTGGAAAAACATACTCAATCCCAAGCAAACATCTCTCTAACGCACCAACTTGTATTCAAAGCATGCAAACTAAATCATCTTGCACATATTCATGTCCTTCTAATTACTTACAACATTCAATAAGTCTACTAGCTTCAACTTACTAGTGTATGTGTGTGCACAAGAACAAAGCATATCACTTCTCAATCAAAAGCGTCAACAACACAAAATTTCTATCAAGCATGGGTGCAAATGCAAACTACTATGAACTCACATGATATACGCACATAAAAACAGAATGTCCTATATGAAACAAACGTAGATAACACAAACATAAATGCATAATTTACTACTACTAATATGCAAAGCATGAAATCCTACATGAACAAATAATACAACAACTACATATCCCTCAAACCACCCCCAAACTTAAAATATTCAATGCCCTCATTGAATGGAAGTAAATACAAGGGATAGCAAAAAACATACCTACTCGTCCTCCTCCTCGGATGAATCTGGTGGAGGATACTACGTACAAGCTCCATAGTCTGACCACCTTGCCTGAATACTACAAAATCCCCAATTGACAAGAACACAAATTCGTAATAAAAATAAGATTAGAGAAAAAGATTTACCCAATACGAATCAAAGAGGTAAACTTGCAATTAATTCCTCTTTAGAATTGAATTTTGAGATTTAAAAAAAATAGAAGAGGAATTGGATTTGTATGTATAGATGGGTATATAAAAAATAATAATAATAATAATAATAATAAATATAATACTAATAATAATAATAATAATAATAATAATAATAATAATAATAAATATAAAAAAATAATAATAAGAATAAGAATAATAATAATAATAATAATAATAATAATAATAATAATAATTAGAATAGAAATAGGTTTAGAATTTTTGGAGGAAAAGATGAGGGTTTTTGAAATAGAAATAGGAAAAGAATTAAGTAAAATAGGGGTATAAAAAGAGTGGGGGGTGAAACGATTTTTTTTTTAATACACACAACAGCACTCTTGCACAATAGCTGAAGGACACGCTGAAAAACTTTTTTTTTCCACTGGACAACGCGCAAGCTGCTCGCGTGGGACGCAGTTTGCGCCCAGATCAGTTGCGCCAACGCAAGTCGCGCGTCAGGGGGGCAAATTGCTCTTCATCCAGTAACGCATGAGCAATTTGCGTTACACCGCCGCAATCTGCTCTGAAACGCAGGCTCCTCCTGCGTTACACACCAAAAATCCGATTTTTTTTTTTTTTTCCACACAACACAAATTTTTTTTATTTTTTTTTTCTTCCTATACTAATGCATGGGTTGCCTCCCACCAAGCGCTTCTTTAACGTCAATAGCTTGACGTTACTTCCTCAACTCATGGCGGTTTCAAAAGAATAACTGAACCGTCCTCAACAGAAAAACCATTCATACGAACGTTGACATCCGGTTTGCTTGATTTCCACAAATCTCTTCCATCAGATTTCAACTTGATTTTACTACCCAACGGCCAAATTTTCTTCTTTTTCTTCTTCACACCTCTTGCAAATTCGGATTCAATCTTCTTTGTCCCTGAATCACAGGCTTATGATCATCTTCTAAGGCAATTCTATGCATGCAAAGAGCAGGGCTAATTCCCTTGATATCTTGAATTGTCCAACCAATAACCGATTTATATTGCCGAAGAACATGTAATAATTTTTCTAGCTCATCATCACTAAGCAAGGCAGAAACTACCACAGGATATGTATCATTAGGACCAAGAAAGGCATACCTCAAATTAGCAGGTAGAGGTTTAAGTTCCACCTGTGGTGCCTCTGAGAGTGTAAAAACCATCTCAACTTCTGTGTCTCGAACAACAAGTGCTTCTTCTTCTACTTCATCATCTAACACCCGTTCTGCTCCCACGAAGTGTTCATTTTCTAGCTTCACAATTTCATCAACCCTGTCAACAATAAAACAAGTTGTTCCAAAAGGAGGCATCTTCATTGCTTTATTCAGATCAAATTCCACTTTGTCCTCGCCAACATTCAATGTCAATTTTCCAGCTTTAACATCGATAGTAGTGCTAGCAGTAGCCAAGAATGGCCTTCCCAAGATAATGGGTATCTCGACATCTTCATCCATCTCTAAAACCACAAAATCACAAGGTATGACAAATTTATCCACTTTGACTACCACATCTTCAATGACCCCCAACGGATACTTAACAGAACGATCCGCCAACTGAAGTGAAATCCGTGTCTTTTTAAGCTCTCCAAGACCAAGCCGTTTGCAAATTGAGTATGGCATCAAACTCACACTTGCCCCTAAATCACACAAGGCTTTCATGTTCTCCATCTTCCCAATAGTGCAAGGCAAAGAAAATCTTCCCGGATCTTTCAATTTCTGAGGAATGGCCTTTTGGATGACTGCACTGCATTCAGCATTGAGAGTAATGGTTTCTGCATCCTCAAGTTTCCTCTTCTTTGTCAACATCTCCTTAAGAAATTTAGCATAGAGTGGCATTTGATTCAAAGCCTCAGCCAAAGGAATATTGACATGCAACTGTCGGAACATAGTCAAGAACTTCTCGTACTGCTTCTCTAACTGCCTGTTGTGAAGTCTCTGTGGAAATGGAATAGGAGGAACATAAGGTGGTGGAGGAACATACGGCTTTTCTGGTTCTTCTTCCTTCTTCTCTTCATCTACTTTCTCTGACTTTTCTGCATCAATCTCTACTATCTTATTTTCTTTTTCAGCATCCTTCTCTTTAGGCTCAAAAACCTCAACCTCGGGCAACTCTTTCCCGCTCCTCAAAGTAATTGCTTTGCATTGCTCTTTACCAGTCTGGTCGGGTTGACTAGGAAGTGATCCTTGCTCACGAACACCCATCTTGGAGGCAATCTGTCCAATCTGTGTTTCTAGCATCTTTTGAGATGATGCCATCTGCTCTATTCTTGATTCCATATTAGCCAATGCCCCAGAAGTTCCTTGCATAATCTTATTTAGTGCAACCTCCCAATCAGCTGGTTCTTTCTTTGGCGGAGGTTGATACTGCTGCTGTGCTTGATACGGTGGTCGTGACTGAAAACCAGGAGATTGATTCTGCCTTGGAAATGAATAAGAAGGATTAGCCGCATGATTATTACTGTAAGAAAGATTGTTGTTTGGCCTTTGATTTGGATTGTAATAGGAGTTATTCTGAACCGGCCACGACTGTCTTCCCTGAATAAAAGATGCTTCTTCTGGAAATTGTTGCACATAAGAGTTCTGACTAGCACCATAATCATTATACCCCTCCATAAGTGAAGAAATAGCATTCACATTTGCTCTTTGTCCTCGCACCTCCTGAGTTAGAGTATCCAATTTTTGAGCCAGCATGTTGATCATCTCAGAGTCTTGTGCTGCTTTAGCTGAGCTCGTCCCACTAGGTGCCCATGAATAGTTATTAGATGCCAATTCCTCAAGAAGTGCTTTAGCCTGTGTAGTTGGTGCCTTCTTGAAATTTCCACCAGCAGCCACATCCAAAATCAAACGAATATCTGCATTCATGGCCCCATAAAAAGTACTAATGATCTGCCAATCTTCCAAGCCGTGATGTGGACACTTCCTCAATAGTGCCTTGAATCTCTCCCATGCCTGATATAGACCTTCACCCGATTGTGCTTTAAAACTCATAATCATAGTCCTCAATTGTTGCGTCTTGTCAGAAGGATAATATTTGGACAAGAATGCAGTAGAAAGACTATCCCATGTAGCAACCGTAGTGTTTGGAAGTTGTTGAAACCATTCAAAAGCTCTTCCCTTAATAGAGTAGGGAAACATATGGAGACGAATCTTGTCACTCGTAACACCATTGATTCTGAATGAACCACACATCTGCACGAAACGCTCTAGATGTTTGTGTGGGTCCTCTAGTTCAATGTCTCCTTCAAAAGCTTGATTGCTGATCATCTGAATTAAGCTTGGATTAATGTTGAATTGGGTTGCACCAATCTCTGGAGTTTTGTACATGCAATTAGCAGGATTTGGTGTCTCATGGTCCCAAATAGAAGTCTCGTCAACATTATCATTAACAACAGCTTGAGCTACCGGCTCTCCCATCTTAGCTTTCTCTTTTCTGATCTTTCTTAAAGTACGCTCGATTTCAGGGTCAAATTCCAATTTTCTAACGCAAGATGCACGTCACATACACCTGAAAATCACCAACAAAACAACTTGTGGAACCAATTAAAATCTAAACAATAAGAAACAATTAACCTAAACTCAAGTATACTGCCTTCCCCGGCAGCGGCGCCAATTTGTTAGTAGTATTTTTGTTGTTCGTTCGCAGGGAAGGACTGAATTTAATATCAAGTTCAAGTTTCTTATCTCTCACAATTTAGAAGTGTAAAAGAATGTTTGGGTTGTTTATAAACTAATTAAGACTAATTATAAATCGAGAATAAAATATATAAGGAAAACAATCCAAGAACTGGGGTTCTTCACTTGATTACAATGCACATTCAATATCTATGTGATGTCTACGTTCTTACTCTGCTGAAAACAATTCTTCTAAGGTTATAATGTTCTCTTCCAAGATACAATATAATGTCTACAACTATACCCTAATTGTCACTTCCGTGATACAATCAAAGACAATCATAAACTATTAAGCTCCAAGAATTATAAGTCTCACAACTCTCCTATTAATCTTCCAATCAAATATTCGAGTTATGTCTGTTAAATCATGTACTAAAATTGCAACTCCTCTTCCAAGTTATTACAATCCCTAAAATCCAATCAAAGGTTCATGACTCCCCTAATTGTGTTAAGCCCTCAATAACAGATCAGCAAAGCAAGAAAATCACAGATAATTAAACACACATGAATACCAAGGAATACTACCCAATCCTCAGATTAGAGAATTAGTTACGCATATTTAATAAAGAAAACATAATAATAATGATAATGAATGAAAACATAATATTGAAGAAAGAATTGAAGATCGAAAGTACCTTGATACGATTAAAAGCTATGAATTGTTATGATTTACAATGGTAGGATGTGTTTAAATAGGCTCTACAAATCTTGCCTAGCAAGAAATTGCCTTCTATTACAATTAGGATTTAAAGAAGGTACCCAAAACTGCCCAGAATACAATTAGAATTAGAAAAAGGGCAAAACAGTAAATTCTCAGCCTTCTTTAACAAGATCACGTGCGCGATTTAATTCAGCATATTTCTTGCACTTGTTTCCTATCCCAGGTTGTAGAAAATCTTTCAAGCTTCGCGTGGGCAGTAAGATCGCTGAAAACGGACTTCTAGAACTCCAGATATGGCCAAAACAGTATAAGCTGCGCAGCCTTCCCGGAAAATCCGAATTTTAATCAATTAAATCTCCAAAAACGACTAAAGCTTAGATATTCTTGCAAACCTGCACAACTACACAAAACACATCAAAACTACACAAACTTGAGTCCAAAACAATCAATTTAAGCCGAACGGAGGCATTCCCAGTGGATATAAAATCCACTTATCAAGAAAAACCATGGAATCCTAACTTCATTAAATACTTCGCTTAGATCTGACGCCTTTAATCACTATTTGCAATGGTTATGATATCTGATCAGACAACACGAAACAAGCATACGTTACTTCTTAGTATACGAATACCAAACTAAACATACATCCACAAAAGAGATAGAAGATGAATAGACACCAATTATGCTTAGACCCTATATCTCTAAAGAATTTGAAAACATAACGGTTGAAGAACAAGTTATCCACATTGATCACATAGGGTAGCATATTATCTCTAATCATGCCACAAATCATGATGTTAAAACATCAACCTATCCTATGCTAGCATGGCAAGTTCTAAATCTCAAGATCCACTCTCGTTTAGCAAGAGATTAACAAATTAGATGTTCATGATGCATCTAAACACATGAATCACAACCATACGAGGATATCAAGATATACATCACACAGATCTTTAAAGCATCAAGATACTAAGTTCCATAAATAACTCCGTTAGAATCCCATGACAACGATTAGCTCATAATTGAATCTCTCGTCATCATGGGATCTGATGAAACCATGATAAAAACAAAGTATGAAAAAATACAAATAAATCTAAGTAATTGATATGTAATGGTTCTACTACTAATGATGATACAAATTACAAAGATTGGATGTGTTTATATAGGCTCTAGAAGTCTTGCCCAGCAAGAAAATACCAAAACAGAATTATAATAGAATTTCTGCAAAATACGTTTCCTAAACTGATTATGTTTTTTAAGGAAAATTCATAGCTGACTTTTATTCTGTTTTCCAGAGCCGTTCCAGACGTAATTGGACCTCTGGAACACCTTAGAATGATAGAAAATCTCATTATCTTCGCGTGGACAGCTTACGGGCGTCAAACGGAGTTGTAGAACTCAAGATATGGCCAAAATAGTAAAAACTGTAATTTTTCAACACCGCGCGCGTGTAACCTGCGCCCATCAGTCTGTTTGTCGCGCAACCTGCGCCCACCACGCGCAACCTGCTCGTGCAACACCTGTCCCATATTATAGAAAATCTCCCAAGCTTCGCGTGGGCAGTAAGATCGCTGAAAACGGACTTCTAGAACTCTAGATATGTCCAAAACAGTGTAGACTGCGCAACCGTCTCAGAAATCCGAATTTTAATCAATTTATTCTCCAAAAACGATAGAAGCATCAACCTTAATCAACATTCTCGTAAATCTGCACAACTAAACAAAACACATCAAAACCACCACAAACTTGAGTCCAAGACAATCAAT
Source organism: Kitagawia praeruptora (assembly GCA_037693485.1). Classification (NCBI taxonomy): domain Eukaryota; kingdom Viridiplantae; phylum Streptophyta; class Magnoliopsida; order Apiales; family Apiaceae; genus Kitagawia; species Kitagawia praeruptora. The sequence continues at coordinate 47,564,800 of CM075348.1, read as the reverse complement.
TTAAGCCATTATAGAATGTTTCAAGTGGATATAAACTCCACTTATCATACCCCCAAACTTAAACCGATGTTTGTCCTCAAGCATAAACAATTACAACTAAATAACTAACTAGTACCACTTCCGTAGGTGATCACGGTTGCATTTGGCAAATGCAACAAGCCCTTTAAACCCCTAGGCAGCCCTAGTGGACGAGTAAGGTCTCGTGAGGGCCTATAGCGAATGTACCTACAAAATCCAATGCAATGCAATGCATGAATGCAACTAATATGAAAATGCAAATGACTACTACTAATATCCTATACCTTCAAATCCTCTCATGCCATATCAACTTAAGAATCAAAGTAAGTACGCAATGTCTTGGTGTCGAAAGTGCAAGTATTCACATAGTCTACTCAATGAACATGCATAAGTTCTCACAAGTCCATGTCAAATGTAATAATAAGTTAGTAAACATGCTAAGCCTACAAGAGTACATCTTTGAGACAAAACTCGGGATCTCATACGCAAAAACAAGCAAACACTCACAATCCACTCACAAAAGAATATTCACTCAAGAACAAGGGTAAGTGTATCACTCAATTCCAACAAAATCATAAACACGCTTGACATTTGGTATCAATCTAACTCTTAACACAACATACATCAATGACGATAATCAAAAGGTCTTTATTTGGGTTGTAACGGGGCTAGAGACAAGGTTTGTCAAATAAGCCAAAACAGGTGAAGTGTTAAAAGCTAGTAAGTACCATAATAAATCATACACAACACCCCATTTTTCCTCCCCTCAAAATTTTACTATTTTTCTTCCAACAAAAACACTCGACTAGTCGACTGAAATAGGATCACACATGCCGACTATCAAGTAACCAAACTCAATTTCAATATTTCCCCCAAAAAGTAAGACCAACAATAAACCCCTCCTTGCACACCTTATTACTCCCTTAAGCACTCTACTAGCCTTTGACAATGCGGGTTCAAATTAATGTAAGGCCAATACAAGAAAAAGGTCTAGGCAAGTAATGTGGTATGTTACCGAAAAATAGGATTAAGCTCAACGGGTTAACTAATTGATCATGTAAATATGGTGTGGTGATATGGGAAAATATGCGGTTATTCCTAAATGCCTTTATCATTTTAATCGTCAATTAATGTCATGCGTTTCAAGAAAGACCTCAAACAACTGCTAGCAATGCAAACAATCTGTGGACACTCAAGCAAACGAATAAATTGCAAATATGCAATAGGCTCAAAAGCTCACTTGGCGGGAAAAACATACTCAATCCCAAGCAAAAATCTCTCTAACGCACCGACTTGTATTCAAAGCATGCAAACTAAATCATCTTGCACATATTCATGTCCTTCTAATTACTTACAACATTCAATAAGTCTACTAGCTTCAACTTACTAGTGTATGTGTGTGCACAAGAACAAAGCATATCACTTCTCAATCAAATGCGTCAACAACACAAAATTCCTATCAAGCATGGGTGCAAATGCAAACTACTATGAACTCACATGAAATACTAACAAAAAAACATAATGTCCTATATGAAACAAACGTAGATAACACGAACATAAATGCATAATTTACTACTACTAATATGCAAAGCATGAAATCCTATATGAACAAATAATACAACAACAACTACTAATTCCCCAAACCACCCCCAAACTTAAAATATTCAATGTCCTCATTGAATGGAAGTAAATACAAGGGATAACAGAAAACATACCTACAAGTCCTCATCCTCATCCTCGAATGAATCATGCGGGAGACGAAAATTTCACAACACTAGCACCACCTCTCCCACGCTTAGGAGCCAAAAGAATCAATCCCCAACTCATAAAATTCACCAAAATCCACAAAAAATTCGAACTCACAAATACCCCAAATAATCAAGAACACACAACCCTAATAATACAAGAACACAATTCGTAATATCAAAATAAAAGGAAAAAAATATACCCCAAATACGAACCGAAAAGGTGAAGCTTGCAATTAAAAATCCCCCAAACTTGAATCTTGAAGCCTTGAAATTTATTGTAGGAAATATAATTGGAATGGGGTAGGATTTGTGTGTCTATAGGTGTATATATAGATGGGTATATAGATTTGGGGAAAAAATAAAAATAAAAATAAAAAAAATAAAATAAAATAGGAGATGGATTGAGTATAATTTGGAACTAATATAAGACTATAATTAGGATTTTAGGTGGAGAAAATAATTAGAAAAGGAGTTGGAATTGATTTAGGAGATGAATTGATTATTAATATATATATACTAACACATAAACACACGTACAAAACTTGTTAAGACATATATACTCAAAACAGACTCGTGATTACTTACCTGGACAGAAGCCTTGCCAGGATGTGGCGCACATGCAGCGCTGCGGCGCGTGGGAACAACTGTTGCAATTTTTTTTTTTTCAACAAAACATAACACATCTCGTGTATACTCCCCCAAACAGAAATTTGGCTAGGCTATATCTGGACAGGGCGCTGTAGCACGTAGAAATTTCTGCCCTTTTTTTTTTTTTGAAAAAAACACACTCAATTTTTTTTTTTTTCCTAACAAAACACTCAATTTTTTTTCTTTTTTTTTCCTACACTAATGCGTGGGTTGCCTCCCACGAAGCGCTCCTTTAACGTCAATAGCTTGACGTTACTTCCAAGCCTCCATTAAGGATGATAATAGTTTGCCTGGTCATCTCTTCGCGAGACTTCATCGTCATCACGACGACACACTTTCTGCCCCTTCTCCTCGCTTGGCCTATTCGTGTAACAACTATGTCCTATTCCAATGCCTTCATCTGTTGGCCCAAAATCTGTCAATTTGTAGAACAACACACAATCGCGGGCTTCACTTGAATATAATGGAGGAGGGTAAATGTAAGTTGCTGAAGCCTTTGGTTCTTCAAAGAAAACTTCCTCCATTGGCTCTAATGCGCTACCTCCATCTTTAAACTCTGAGACAAGTAGAAGACCTACATCTTTCCCATGGTCATCAGTCTCTTGGTACGCACATACCAATTTTTGAAATTTATGCAGCTCATCAGTGTCTGTCCCAAATAGTGCCCTTTCCAAATCATCCACCATCCTAACATGATCAAATTCCTCACATGGCTTGCGAATGCTCACCTCACCTTGGAATTTGTCTTCCTCAATTAAGCATGCAGTACCTTGCTCCAAGTCACCGTTATTCTCTGGTGTTGCCTCTAGCATGAATTGTTGATTCTCTTGTTCCAAGGCACTCAAAACTTGAGCAACAAGTATCCCCATAGATTTGATAGACTTCTCATGATTCTCTACAAGCATCCTAATCTCCTTCCTAATCTCCTTCAAATCATCAACCTCATCTAACTGAAAAGTAGGAATAGGTTGCTGATGTTTAAACTCTTCACTACCAAAGACATATGACATATCTGGAACATCTTGCTGGTACTGTTGAGGATGGTATTGAAAATATGGTTGCTCCTCATAAGTGACATATGGATCAACTCCTTCGTAGTAATAATATTGTGAGGGATCATGAACACCCAAACACTGCTCACATGGCTGAGGCTGTTGAATACCACCTTGGTTGCTCCAGCACTGATACGTCTCATGTGCGCCCGCACATAGCTCACAAATACTAGCCACCTGCTGAACTCCATAGTAAGTTTGAAAATCCATCTTCAACGTCAACGCTCTCTGACAAGTACCTGAAACACCAACGAACTAAACAAGATAGGTAAGAAAAAATCCGAGTCAGTGAACTCTAACGACCACTATTGACAAGCACATAAACCAAAAATAAAACACCGACGATCCCCGGCAGCGGTGCCAAAAACTTGTTTGCACTAAATCACGCAAGCGTACGTGGTCACAAGTAATATAGATATAAGTCAAGTTCGTTCCCACAGAGATCTGGTTATGGTTTTAATTCAGTAAACGCACCTATGCAACAGTGTATGGTTATTATGCACTGCTAAGACAAATAACAAATATGGGTTTTAACTATCTAAATTAACTAAAAAGCAAATTAACAAAACTACAAATTAACTAACTAGAAAGAATTGAAATCTAATTACTTCTGCAAGAAAAACCATGGAATCCTAACTTCATTAAATACTTCGCTTAGATCTGACGCCTTTAATCACTATTTGCAATGGTTATGATATCTGATCAGACAACACGAAACAAGCATACGTTACTTCTCAGTATACGAATACCAAACTAAACATACATCCACAAAAGAGATAGAAGATGAATAGACACCAATTATGCTTAGACCCTATATCTCTATAGAATTTGAAAACATAACGGTTGAAGAACAAGTTATCCACATTGATCACATAGGGTAGCATATTATCTCTAATCATGCCACAAATCATGATGTTAAAACATCAACATATCCTATGCTAGCATGACAAGTTCTAAATCTCAAGATCCACTCTCGTTTAGCAAGAGATTAACAAATTAGATGTTCATGATGCATCTAAACACATGAATCACAACCATACGAGGATATCAAGATATACATCATACAGATCTTTAAAGCATCAAGATACTAAGTTCCATAAATAACTCCGTTAGAATCCCATGACAACGATTAGCTCATAATTGAACCTCTCGTCATCATGGGATCTGATGAAACCATGATAAAAACAAAGTATGAAAAAATACAAATAAATCTAAGTAATTGATATGTAATGGTTCTACTACTAATGATGATACAAATTACAAAGATTGGATGTGTTTATATAGGCTCTAGAAGTCTTGCCCAGCAAGAAAATACCAAAACAGAATTATAATAGAATTTCTGCAAAATACGTTTCCTAAACTGATTCTGTTTTTTAAGGGAAATTCGTAGCTGACTTTTCTTCTGTTTTCCAGAGCCATTACAGACGTAATTGGACCTCTGGACCACCTTAGAATGATAGAAAATCTCATTATCTTCGCGTGGACAGCTTACGGGCCTCAAACGGAGTTGTAGAACTCAAGATATGGCCAAAATAGTAAAAACTGTAATTTTTCAACACCGCGCGCGTGTAACCTGCGCCCATCAGTCTGTTTGTCGCGCAACCTGCGCCCACCACGCGCAACCTGCTCGTGCAACACCTGTCCCATATTATAGAAAATCTCCCAAGCTTCGCGTGGGCAGTAAGATCGCTGAAAACGGACTTCTAGAACTTCAGATATGTCCAAGACAGTGTAGACTGCGCAACCGTCTCAGAAATCCGAATTTTAATCAATTTATTCTCCAAAAACGATAGAAGCATCAACCTTAATCAACATTCTCGTAAATCTGCACAACTAAACAAAACACATCAAAACCACCACAAACTTGAGTCCAAGACAATCAATTTAAGCCATTATAGAATGTTCCAAGTGGATATAAACTCCACTTATCAGTTTTCAATCCGGCAAACCAAACGTTATAAAACTCATATGGTCTTGTAGAGAATTGATTTGCGGTTCCAAAGATATATGGTATGTGTTTCGAAACTACGGGATGTGGACGAACGGAGATCGACAAAAAACATGCCGGAATCGCCTCCGAGTCGCGACATCGGGGAAGAAGATGATGACGTCTGATGCGCCGATGTAGAATGCGTATCATAAGATATGCCCGTGACATGAGCGTATCTAACGCCTGCTGCGCATGTGAGAAAAACGTGACCAGCACATACGCTGGTGAGTAAGGCGTATCAGTACATACGCCTGTGAGAAAGGCGTATGTGGTGGGCATTTAGGGCAGTGCTTACCGAATTTGGGTATTTTGGTGAGAGAAACTTAAAAAGTGGGTAAAAAGGGCAATCACCCATAAAAATATGTATACTACGAATAATGACCATTAGATTTTTAGTAAAAAATCAAAATCGTTAGATCTAATGATTAAATATATTATATTCAAGGTTTGAATCCTATCAACGACATTTATTTTAAAATTTTATAATATAAGTTTTAAACCACGCATATCATTAATTAAATTAATATTAAATTATTAATATTAAAATTAAAATAAAATATTATAAATAATGATTATATAAAAATATATTTATAACATAAAATAAAATTCGTTACATATCAAAAAAAATCTGTGCATCGCACGGGTTATAAGCTAGTATAGATATAATTTCGTTAAGCTTGGTTCAACATAGTTTAACTTTAAAATGATAATAATCATTGAAATTTTAGTAACTACTCCCTTGTTTCTTTTAATATTTACACTTTTCTTTTTAGGATATCCTTCTCAATCTTTATTTTTTTTGCTAAATTCCTCTCTATTTTTTATATTCAAAAAATTATCCAAAATAGTAAAATTTTATAATATAAAAATTAACTACATCTGCTACTTTCATACACTAACTTTGGCTATTGTTCCATGAAGAACCATCTTACGTGGAGAACCACTAATTTTTGATTCTATAATAGAATCAAAGTTCTAATTTTTTGGTTCTATAAAAAAACACCAATTTTTTTTGGTTCTATAACAAAAAAAAAAGACCAATTTGCTGATTCTGTGATAGAACCAAACGTTAATCTTTTTTTAAAAAAAATTCATTTTTTAAAATCATTTTTCCCAAAAAAAAAAATGTCTACTGACGTGGTAGTGGCACGTCAGCAGTGACGTCAACAGTGCTGACGTGGTACTGCCACGTCAGCAATGGAGACGTCCCTGTTGACGTGGTAGTGACACGTGGCATCACTGTTGACGTGGCAACAGGTCAGTTTTTTTTTTTGTGAAAAAAATGATTCTACTATATAACCATATGGGGTTCTCTACGGTTCTCCACGTAAGAGGGGTCTCTCTAGAGTGGGACTCACTTCACTTTCATATATTAAACTAGTCGATAAAGCCGCGCTTCGCGGCGGCGTTACAATTTTTTTTAAAAAATTAATATATATTTACGTTATATTATATAATCAATATTAAATTTTAATAGTTTCATTATCTTTTCTAATGTACCGCTTTTTCGTTAAACACGATTCTTTTTATTGAACCACTCTCTCGTTAAAACCGAAATCTCAACTTTATCATATATTATAAAGACTTATATAATAATTTTTATCCATAAAAATCGAATCTAAAAAACAAAAAAAAAATTATGATATTAGTATCAAATTCTACTAGCTAATACAATCTTTTTTATTGAGCCGTCTTCCCGTTAACACGTTTCGAGCCGCTCTTATTTGGAACCGAACTCTAACTTTATTAAATATTATTGATGACACTTATCTTATAAAATAACTTTTTTCTTAAAAATAAAAACCTAAAAAGATAGTAATTTGCAATTTTAACATTTTTTAAACTTTCTAATATTTATGAAATTTTAAAAGATGAAAAATACATCTTATATTTTTTATATATTATAGATATTCCTATATTTATTTACAGCTTACGCATGAGAATGTTTTTTGTTATGTTAACACATTAATTTCTTTTTAATATGAAGACTTTTCGTTACGGGGATAATATTGAATTTATGGATATATTTTTCCAATGCAAGTATAATTAACTTGTATATAAAAATGAAAATAAAGGATTTCTAAAAAAAAAATGTAGTTTAAAAAATCGTGAAAGATGTCTTCACTGTCCTCGTATTCTAATTCATTAAATCATTTTATTATATGTATTCTTTATATATTCAAACATATTTTCTACCTCCAATAACTTTTTAATTATATGTATTTTTTATAAATTCAAACTCTTCTTCTCTATAAATTAGAACTCCTATTTTACTTCCAATAGAACTTTTAATTGTATGTCTTTCTTATAAATTCAAACTCTTATTCTCTATAAATTTGAACACCTATTATGCTTTTCATATATTAAAAGATAATTTTTTAGTTATTAATATTTAAAATCCTAGAATTCTAAAAAATTAAAAATAAATTTATCTTATATTATATCATTAATATTAGATTTTAATATTCAACACGGTCTTCTCTAATGAACTACTTTCTCGTTGAACACGATTATTCCTATTAAGCCGCTCACTCATTAAGAGCAAATCCCTAACTTTTACATATATATTTTTTTTTTGCTAAATTTATAGTATATTAAAAAGAGAAAACAAAAAAGGGATTTACCCTAGCTCTAATACAAGGAAAAGAGAGAACTACTTAACAACATTCCAACCTAACCAAGGTAGCTAGAAAGGAAACAAAAAAAGACAAGCATCATATGACAAAAAGCCATTTATACATGTCTAATTGAGCAAACTGTTGGAACCATCTGGAGTGCTGCAATTTAGCCTTAAGATCGTTAATGATACTTGTATAATAACAACGTTTATGCATAAAAATCGAATCCTAAAAACAACATAAACTTATTACATCAAAATCAAATTCTAATAACTAATACAATCTTTTATAGTTAATCGTTTTCCCGTTAAACACGTTTTGAGCTGCTCTCGTTTGGAACCGAAATTCCAACTTCATTACATATTATTGATGATACTTATTTATAGAACCATTTTTTTCAATAAAATCAAAACCTAAAAATAGAGTAAATTCTAATTTTTAGTTGTTCTAAACTTTCTAAAATTTTTAGAGTTTTAAAAAATGAAAACACATCTTACTTTCTCTTTATATTATAGATACTCCCGTATTCATTTAGAGTTCCCGCATGAGAATGTTCTTTTATTATGTTAACATATCAATATTTTTCTTTTTGAATGCGAAAACTTTTTTTTATGAAAGTATTTGATTTATGAATAAATTTTTCTAATAGAAGTATAATTAACTTATATAAAAAATATATAATTTTAGAAGATCGTAAAAGATGTCACCACCGTCCTTGTATTCTACTTCCAATAAAATATTTAATTATATGACTCCAACGCTCTAAAAATTTTGTTAATAAATGCGATCTTAATATTTATTATTGCTTTTGATTTTGACGTATGTCCAGTCTCAATCACCTTACGAATAACTTAAATCAAACAGGAAAAAGATGATAATTAAAATTTTCTTAATAATAAATAAATTACACGGGATATAATCGGATATAATCATAATGAATATATATTGAAAATTTAAGTTCTGATGAAGAAAAGGAATCACAGTGACGTTTCTTTTTCTTTTTTCCTTGCTTCTATCTCGTTCACATGTTCAATATACACGTTAATTAACCAAAAAAGTAATGTAATCGCTTACATATGCTAAAAAGTGAATTAGTCTACAACAAAATAATATATTCAAAAAATTCTAAAACACATACAAAATTACATATAAAAGAATATTATAACAGAAAGTTATATAAAAATTAAAGAATATATCCGGTATAATCAATCATTCGCATCAATCATGTAAGTTCATGTGAATTGATGCATGATGTTAGAATGAAGACTAAAAAAATAAACAGACATGGAAGACTCGACCGAAGCTCAGCCAACGAAAACATTGTACTGAGTCTTGGGATATATTCACTAATAATAACTTTTAATTATATATTTCAAATACGAACTTATATTCTACCTACAATAGAACTTTTAATCTATGCCTTATAAATATCTATTCTACTTCAACAGAGCTTCTAATTATATGTGTTCAATATAAATTCAGACTCTTCTTCTCTAAAAATTCGAACACCTATTCTACTTATAATATGTTAAATATTTAAATTTAAAATCTTAGTGTTTAAAATCCTAAAATCTAAAAAATTAGAAAAATGAATTGAGACGATCTTAACACGCCACCTAAGCTCCCGCGTATCCTCCTTTATATATATACTAGTCGATAAAGCCGCGCTTCGCGGCGGCATTACAATATTTTTTTAAAAAAAACAATACATTTACGTTATATTACAATATTAAAAATTTTTAATAATTAAATAATCTTCTCCAATGAATCAATTTCTTGTTAAACACGATTCTTTCGATTGAGCCGCTCTTCCATTAAAACTAAATCCCAACTTTAACATATATTATAAAGACTTATATAATATTTTTTATCCATAAAATCGAACCGTAAAAATTAAAAAAAATTATGACATCAGTATCAAATTCTAATAGCTAATACAATCTTTTCTAGTGAGCCGTCTACCCTTTAAATACGTTTCGAGCCGCTTTTATTTGAAACCAAAATTATAACTTCATTATATAAAGAGAGTAAATTCTAATTTTTATATTCTTTAAACTTTCTAATATTTATGGAGTTTTAAAATATGAAAATGCATCTTATATTCTGTATATTATAGATATTCCAGTATTTATTTACAGCTTTCGTATGGGAATTTCTTTCTGTTACGTTAAAATATAAAAAAATAAACCGAAAACTTTTCGTTACAGGAATAATTTAAAATTTATGGAAATATTTTTCTAATGCAAGTATAATGAACTTGTATAAAAAAATTAAAAAAAAAGAATTTCTAAGAAAAAAAATATAGTTTTAAAAAGTCGTATAAGACGTCTCCACCGTCCTCGTATTCTACTTCCAATAAAATATTTTTTTTGTATTTCTTATATTTAAGCATCTTTTATACAGTCTTCTCTAATAAACCATTTTCTTGTTAAATACGGTTATTACTATTGATATGCTCTCTCGTTAAGATAAAAAACCTAACTTTACATATATCACTTGTATGATAATGTTTATCCATAAAAATCAAATCCAAAAAATAAAATAAAATTTATAACATTAATATGATATTTTAATAGCTAATATAATCTTTTTATAGTGATCCATCTTTCCGTTAAACACGTTTCGAACCGCTCTCGTTTAGGATCGAAATTCCAACTTCATTACATATTATTGATGATACTTGCCTTACACAACAACTTTTTTCCTTAAAATGAAAGCCTAAAAAATAGAGCGAATTCCAATTTATACTTTTTATGGACTTTCTAAAATTTACGAAATTTTAGAAAATGAAAACACATCTTATTTTCTTTTTATATTATAGATACTCTTGTATTTATTTAGGATTCTTCCATGAGAATATTCTTTTATTATGTCAACACACCAAATTTTTTTTTAAATACGATGACTTTTTTTTATGATAATAGTATTGGATTTTTGAATAAATTTTCCTAATAGAAGTATAATTAACTTATATAAAAGATATACAATTTAAGAAGATCGTACTTTTTATAAAATATTTAATTATATGTCTGCTCTATATATTAAGACACATATTCGATTTCTAATAGAACTTTTATTTATATGTTTTTTCTCTAAATTCGAACTCTTATTCTCTACAAATTCGAGTTCCTATTCTACTTCCAGTAGAACTTTTAATCATACGCATTATAAATACTTATTATACTTCCAATAGAACTTTTAATCATATGTCTTCACTATAAATTCGAACTCTTCTCCTCTATAAATTCGAACACATATTTTACTTCTAGTATGTTAAACGATATTTTTATTAGGATTTTTGTATGAGAATGTTATTTTATTATGTTAACACATTAATTCTTTTCTTTTTGAATACGATGACTTTTTTATGACAATAGTATTGGGTTTATGAATAAATTTTTCTAATAGAAGTATAATTAACTTATATAAAAAATATACAATTTAAGACGATCGTACTTTTTATAAAATATTTAATTATATGTATGCTCTATATATTAAGACACATATTCTACTTCTAATAGAACTTTTATTTGTATATTTTTTCTATAAATTGAACTCTTATTCTCTAAAAATTCGAATTCCTATTTTACTTCCAATAGAACTTTTAATCATATGTAAATACTTATTCTACTTCCAATAGAACTTCTAATCATATGTCTTTACTATAAATTCGAACTCTTCTCCTCTATAAATTCGAACACATATTTTACTTCTAATATGTTAAATGATATTTTTATATTTATTAGTGTTTAAAATTCTAAATTTTTAGAAAATTAGAAAAATATATTGAGACGATCTTAGAGCACCACTTAAACTTCCGCGTACCCTCCTTTATATATATATATATATATATATATATATATATATATATATATATATTGAAAAAAATGAAATACAAACAAATACAAACAGTAACAAACTTACTATCAATGTAAATACATTCCGCTTTAGTAATCTCTTGTTTTAATCCTTCTTTTACATGAAATTCGAGATGATATTCTATTAGGATTCTTTGATCAAAATCATTTGTACCAATGTATGGCAGAAATTGAACAGAAAGGCAAAACTTGTGATAGTACATGAAATAAAAAAAAATAAAAAAAATAATGAACTACATTGAACATGAGTTCAATAAATTGATACGAAATTTGATTATAGTAGTAATATATATTTACCTGGGTAGATCAGAAGGTGTGAAATAACCATTGCTTTTTGCATCAATCGATGCTAGCCAGTGAATATATAGACAAACTGACTCGATCTGGGTTGGCAAAGTTATTTTAGAACTCTTCTCCTATATAAATTCGAACATCTACTCTATTTTGGAAATTTTAATTTTTTTGATCATATTTTTTGCTTATAAATTTAAACTATTATAAGTCAATATATATAAATTCGAACTCTTCTCCTCTATAAATTCGAACACATATTCTACTATGTTTAAAGATATTTTAATATTTAGTAGTATTTAAAATCCTAAAATTCTGAAAAATTAGAAAAATAGATTGAGATGATTTTAAAGCGCCACCTAAGCACCCGCATATCCTCCTTTATATATATATATATATATATATATATATATATATATTGATTGATATATATTGATACGATGAAGACCGTTACAAGTTGAAGTCCAAGTCGAATTTGGTTGTTTTTCTAGAGTCCAAATCCTCTACACCATTTTAGGTGTGTCACTCGATGTTCCACTTTAGGTGGTTACTTTTTATTGGCTCACCTCTCATTAATATATATAAATGGGACTCCATGCATTCACACTAACCACCCAATCAAAAACAACCAGCTAAAATGGAATATGGAGTGACACATCTAAAGTGGTGGAGCGCTCGTTTTCCTAAACCATTCTAATCCGATTTAAACAATGATACACTTAGCAACTCCAATTTATAAAAAGCAACCAGGCCCAAGCCCATTAAATCCAAACAGAACAGCAGCTACATAATCACTCCGTGGCTGCCCCTGGACTTTAAAAACCTAGCTTCAATCCAATCTCTGATAATTTGGAGTTGTCATCATCATCGACAGCAATGGACAGAGAATGGGGTTCGAAACCAGGAAGCGGAGGCGCAGCCTCGGCCCAAAACGAAGCCATCGACCGGCGCGAGCGGCTCCGACGATTGGCTCTTGAAACCATAGATCTGGCTAAAGATCCCTATTTTATGCGTAACCACTTGGGTAGCTACGAGTGCAAGCTTTGTTTAACACTCCATAACAATGAGGGTAATTATCTGGCCCATACTCAAGGCAAGCGTCATCAGACCAATCTGGCTAAACGAGCTGCTCGTGAAGCTAAGGATGCCCCGGCCCAACCTCAGCCTCATAAGCGCAAAGTCAATCTCAAAAAATCTGGTATTTTCTTTTCTTCAATTTACGCTTTTTAATGCCTTATATATGCGTCTTTGTGTATGTGATAAAATTTTAATTAGGCTGTAAGATTTTGATGGTTATGTGTGACTTGAGAAGAATTAGGGATAATTACGAAATCGGTTGAGTTGCGGTAGAGATAGTAGGCTAAATTGTGTGTAGCCATGTAAAGAACTAAAGTGTACCTTGTGTAGTGGTTCTGAATTATTAAAGCTTTTGCAGATTACTGGTAAGTTGAGAATTTGTCTGATAATTGCAAAGGAGGAACTTCTGTCTCGTAGTATGACTCCACCTATCTAGAGGTAAAGTTTTTTCTGTTGGAGTTTGTTGTGGCAATAATGTAACTACGGGACTATGCTCAGTGGCTGACGTTAGTAGATTTAGGGTAAATGTTATTTGGGGGTATTTTTGAGATAGGTGAGTATTTGAGCTGCAGTGATCTATGCATGAAAATATACTTGAGGTTATTAATGAATTAATCGGCTTGTTTTGTTTACAATGATTTGTTAATTTTCCTGGATTGTTAAGTTACCATTCTGTGCGCGTGCCTCCTAAGTTTCCGGATTATGTTAAAGTCTTTTCATTTTGTGATTGCAGTCAAAATTGGAAGGCCCGGATATCGCGTCACAAAGCAGTTTGATCCAGAGACGAAGCAACGGTCCCTTCTTTTTCAGGTATGGTCCTTTCCAATTACATCATGTCATATTACAGCATTTCATATAGTTTTGACCAAGACTGATAAGAAATAGCCATATATGTCGTAAGACATATGTTTAAAATTTAGACTTGTAATCTTAAAACTAATTACTTAAGAGCTACTTTTGTTCTTCGTGTGGAATATGAACCAAGGTATTCAACATCCTGTAAAAGAGTCCATTGATAAAATCAAAACTGTATTTAAGCAACATTGACAATGCTTGATAGCTGGACCCAACTGATATTAGTTCATTTTAAGATTGAATGAGCCTAAACTTATTATTGCACCCATTGTGTGGAAATCATCATAAGTGGTGGATTATGTGTTCTGAAACTTAACCTTTTTATGAATATAATCTCTATTGCAGATTGAATATCCCGAGATCGAAGACAATGTGAAACCAAGGCATCGGTTTATGTCATCCTATGAGCAGGTAGCTATTCTTAAACACTTTTTATCAATTCAGTTTTTGGATCTGTGACAAGTGTCAGTGCTGTTTTCCTTGTATTACATCCTAGTAAATTTCTCGCTGCTGCCATATATTGCATCTTATACTGTTCAAGAATTGATACTTATGAATGTTTCTGATAAAGTAGTAAACATTGTATGTCATCAAGTTAATCTTGGAAGTGTATGATTAATTCTACATGCATGCTGGGTAATTTTTAAGTGGTTCATAGTTGTTAAAGAAAAACCAAACAGCCTTGTATATGACATATCTGAGATGGCGGGTCTTTATAAGACATAACAGCTGATGTTTTTTATTTATTATTTTTTTGTAACGATTTTTGGAATGTTGAATAAGTTTTTTTAGAACTTCTTTAGATTTTTTTTCGTTTGGGCATTTCCTTATTTCCAAGTAAATTTTGGTCCCTTTGTCCTTTGTCCTTTGAAACTCATTTCTATAAAGACTTTGATTTCAAAAGTTAAGTCATACTCTTTGGTAGTAGTTGTGATCGATATATTTCCCCCTTTGCACTTTGAGAAACCGTAGTGATAGTGATTCGTTTGCGGTTAAATCACATTAGTTTAATCTTCTGTTTTTTTTTACTTGTATTACGTTATTATTCAACTTTCTAGTCATTCTTTCTTTTATTCTTTCCTACATCAACAGTATACATTGCATGCACAGTTTGATTCTTCCTTTTTTAATATATATTACTTTGTATATTCGTGGAAAGGTCATCACGACATTGATGATGTAGTCGGTTATGTTTAGTCTATCTGAGTAAGTTTTAATGATATATGTATCACTATTTGGGGCTGTTGTCTGTTTGTTCTTGTAGTTCTTATTGTCTAGATCTCACTTCATTATAGATTTTACTGGTTACCATTGAAAATGTATCTGTTTAATAGCCTTCTAATCGTCCAATTATTTCTTCGTGCAGAGGGTCCAACCTTTTGATAAGAAATATCAGTTTCTTCTGTTTGCTGCTGATCCATATGATATTATTGCTTTCAAGGTAATAAGTGATAGTGAAATATTAATATATTTTTACTTATTCAGTCGGATTTGCTAGCCTTTATTTTAATCATCACATTGTATTTCAGGTTCCTAGCACCGAAATTGACAAATCGACTCCGAAGTTCTTCTCACATTGGGATCCAGACTCAAAAATGTTCACAGTATGTCTCTACCCTCTTCTTCCGCTTGTATATTGTTAAATGTTCACAATTTCGTACAGTCATACTTGCAATGTTCGAACCCATGTCATTTAGGGAAGATCTTATACATGAGCTTGCCCTTCTCTAGTTGATGTTGCTCTCCTCTGTTCCACAAAGTTCCATTCTAACTTTTAAAATAAAAACCAGGGTACTAAATTTTTAAGAAATATACACGCGATGAAAAATGAATTGCTTTGAAGATAAGTACTTGCTTTCAACTTTCAGTGAGCTACTTCAATTTTAGTATTACTCTGTATCAGCTTTTTCTTAAGGAAGTTTCAGTTGCCTTTTCACTGCGAAAGAATGAGACATTTTTTGGAAAGTGGAAGCAGTAAAGACTAAAAAACATATCTGATTTCACTCTGTAAAGCTCTACTACATTGAAGTATATAGTTCAAGTGTGAACTTGGGCTTATATATATGTGTGTCCTGTTAGAAATATTATAATATGCCTTTTGTACGATACTAATTTAGTTTTATGTGGTGAACCAATGTTCAGCTGCAGTTATACTTCAAAATAAAACCACCAGAGACAAACAAGCCGCCACCTCCTCCAGCCAACGGAACATCAGCACCTGGTGTTCCACCAAGGCCCTTGCCTCCTCCACCCCATGCTCCTCCGCCACCGCCACCTCCCCCACATGGGCTTCCTCAGGTTCCAATGGGAAATGCTCCTGGGGGTCCACCACCTGGTTCTTTGCCGCCTCCACCACCACCTCTTGCAGCAAATGGACCGAGGCCTATGCCACCTGGTGGAAATCTACCTGCTCCACCGCCTCCCCCAGTTGGTAGTGGTTCAATGTCAAATTTTACCCCTGGTACTCAGATGGGAAGACCTCCTGTGCCACCACCACCGCAAGGTTTCCCGGGGCAGATGCAGGGTCAGGGTGTTCGTCCACCCCCGCCCCCTCCGCATATGTGATGAGTTCTTTGTGCTCGTCTTAGATCTCGGTTGTTGCTAAATGAGCTATTGTGGTTGCAGTTGCTATCTCAGAGTTATCTCAAACGTTTTAGGCTTTTAATGAAACATTAGATAGACAAGTCAGTGATGTGATGAAATATATTGTTTGCCATTTCCTTTTCATTTTCACGCATCCTATTTTTCATACCATGAACGTTTGAAGTTTGTACTATGTAAAAAATATTGTATGATTAAAGCCTTGTAGCGAGATCTGATTAATTGACAAGATTTGACTGGAAAGGCATGTCATGTGGAAGTAAATGATGACGGAAGAAAGGGTTTTGAATAATCGTGTTGCATTATTTCCCTAACTAGCATCAAAACCCGTGCGAGTCCGTGTCTGCTACTTAAATTGTAATTTTTAATTAAATTATTTAGGATCAATATTTGTTGAAATATGTGATAGATTTTAATAGAGTTTTTCTTGTTAGTGGCATATGTAATTATTGTGTACTTACTTAAATATGTTTAAGTTTGTACCTTGGAAACTAATATGTGTAATACTAATAGCAATCATGTCAGTTTTTAATTTTGTTGTGGATCATAGAATATAATTTCAGTGTTATGTGGGTGTTGTTTAATTAAGATGATTTTTCAGAGCATCTACAATCCTAAACATTCTTCAAAAATGATGCATACATTTAGCTGGATCTCCAATAATATTCAAGGTGAAAACTAAATACTTTTCAAGAAGTTGCATTCTGAGAATGTAGGTTTCTGTCTTGATTCTAATAAAAAATCTTCGTAAATCTTCTAAAATGCTTCTCAAGTCTTGTGCTTACTTTTTAAAACCACATTTCGAACTCTTTTATTTGTTTTCATCTAATTTCTTGTCTTTGTTTTTCTTCCAGTGTCCGTTTGACTTTTATTCAGTCACCTCCATAATTAAAATAACATATATAATATACGATTCTTTTTTCTACATAATGTCATATTTTAAATTAAACATTAGCAAATTTGTATATAAAAGGTAATGTGTTATTTATAGAATTCGTTTTTCTAAAGCAAAATATTTTTACGACCCGAATTGTTTGACTAATAAATTATTATATGTTGTGTAGTAATATACAATTTTCATTTTACGTTAACACCTCAATATTTTTTGCTCTAATATATTGTTAGATAATATCCATTATATTAATTATAATGTTGTTTTATAGCCCAATTATGTATTTTACGTAATTCTTTAATCGATAAATGATAAAAGAGTCCAAAACTCATTTACAATCTAGTAATATTTAATTAAAAATATTTCATCAATATCACACACATACATATTGTGTGTATGATTTAAAATACATGTGAATGTGTGGCATAATGGTATGAAGATGCACAATTTAATTCGGTGTTCCAAGTTCAATTAGCATTGAAAATAATACTTCTATATATAAATAGGAACTTAAGGGTAAATTGGTGCTTTTAAATCATGAATAAAGTACTTTAGTTATTGACTTGGTCTTATATTTAATACTTTTCATAAAAATACAATATGCATTTCATTTTTTTTCTTTATATAAAATCAAATATTGCCCCGCTTGTGTGCTACACATAGAGATATCATGTGTATTATTGAAAACACGTATAGATGAATGCTTAAGTTGTTTAAGAGAATAAAAGTTATATAGTAATTTTATATTATTATTATTATTATTATTGTTATTGTTATTATTATTATTATTATGTTGATTGTTATTGTTATTACAATTTTATAATATAATCAAATCATATATTATGTACCAACAATTAATATTTTGATGTAATATATTATAGTCTAAATCAATAAATGTAAAAGTAAAATCAAGACAAAAAATTATTATTGTGTTGCACTAATTATAATATTCATACACACATGCATCTATATTCTGTTTAATTTAAAACACATGTGACTGAGTGGTGTAGTGGTAAAAGGATGCATGAATTAACTTGGAGACCCAAGTTCAATTCCCAACCACAATTTTTTTAAAAAATTGAGATGAGAGGCAAACTGGACTTTTCATGTACTTGTACAACATTTTGAAAATGCACACCTAGAGGGGGGTGAATAGGTGTAAATGGCTAACTATGTATAATTAAAACTGATTTTAAAAATTACCAGAAACAGCTTACTGATTTCGTTTAGGCAGATACAAATGGTATGCTGAAAGCACAAATAAATGCACAGATAACACAACAAATGGTAAACTGAATACAAACAGTATGCTGAGTGTAAAGACAGTAAATAAGATAAGGTGCACAAACAGTAAGCAATGCAGAAATGGTAAGCAGTAAGTAAAGTGCAGAAAATAAAGAACACCAAGACTTTTAGCCAGGTTCGACCCCTAACCCCTATGGTCTACGTCCTGGTCCCTTACCAACTTGGTAAGAGAATATATTATTGATCACTGAAATAAGCCAATTACAAGATACAACAATATATCTCCCTTAATACCCAGTTGTTGACAAATGGCGTGCTGAACTCCTGTTTCTGAACTTGCTCTCTAAGCTATACTTCCCAAGTATACTTCTCTAGCAACGTTCACCAAACCCTAGTTCCCTAGCCAAACTGACCAACAACTAATCCTTACAACTTGAACAATACAATCAATAAGGAATACAACTCAACCTATGAACTCTTTTAAGAATAGCACGTATCAATATACTAAGAGCTCGAAAGAATTAAAGATTTAGCAATGAAAAACCGAGTTGTTTGAAATCTTGTGTGCTTGAATATTTTCTCTGAAGTGTTGTAAACGAATGAACACAAGAACAATATATTTATAGTCTCACAACCAACGTTCGGAAAATCAATCACCAATTATTCGAACTATAAGAAATCAATTTCCAACGTTCAATTGGTTAGAGATTTTACCAACGTTCTTGTGAACGTTAGACAGAGGGTTTGAGAGAAAGAGATCGATGAAAAACATATCCCTTCTGTTCGTATGAATATAAAACGCGTATAGGAGATTTTGTAGAAAGAAATCTTTTAAAATAAGGAAACTCCTATAAGTTTTATAAAATAATTTAAATAAGGATATTTGAAAAGATTTTGAGCTCTATAATATATTGTGTACGTAATATATAATAAAAAGTCCTCACAATATATTTCCTGAATTACATCCATGAGAAATTGTCTTGATAAAAATCTTCAGGATTTCTGGCAGTGAACAGATGGCTTGCTGTTTGTGACTGTCTGCTGGAAATAGCTTGCTGGACTGTCTCTGATGTAGTACAAAATGGCTTGCTGTATATATATTCTCTGTAAACTTAATATATCCTGCAAAACCAAGTTAGTACAACCATAACACAATGTTTTATATCAAACTACAAGCAAATAGCTTGCTGAATGTGATCATCAAAACCATAGGAGTATCAATCTCCCCCTTTTTGATGATTACACAATATTTAGGAGAAATAAGAACTCCCCCTAAATCCCTGCATATTAGTACATTTTGATATAAAACTGATTCAAGATAAACAAGCATAATTAATCATATCCACATCGAATATCTTGACCACAATTAAATACTCCTAAATTTCTCCCCCTTAATCCATCAAAAAATCTAACAAAAAGAATATTAGTCCAGGTCTGGAATAAGCATAGAGAAATAAAAATAAAAATCAAATCATGATAATGGCATATAAACATTTCAGATACAAATGGTAAGCCAATGTTACCCATTCTGTGCTTGTCAGCTTGCTGACTACACAGTACACATGCCAAGTTCCATTCGAATAGCTGCAAATCTTTCTTCAGCCAATGGCTTTGTGAAGATATCTGCTAGTTGAACTTCAGTTGAGACAAATACCAACTCAATCTTCCCTTTTGCTGCATTATCTCTTAAGAAATGGTGACGAACGTCAATATGCTTCGTTCTTGAGTGATTCACAGGATTCTTTGAGATATTTATAGCACTTGTGTTGTCACAAAATATTGGAATTTTGCCACACTTGATATTGAAATCCCTTAGAGTCTGAATCATCCATAAAATTTGAGAGCAACAGCTACCAGCTGCTAGATACTCCCCTTCAGCCGTTGATAGAGCCACAGAAGCTTGCTTTTTGCTTTGCCATGAAACCAAGCTTTGTCCAAGGAATGTACAAACACCACTTGTACTTTTTCTATCAGTTTGAGACCCTGCATAATCTGCATCACTATACCCCACGAGATCAAAAGTATTTGTGATAGGATAGAACAAACCAAGATTGATAGTACCACTTAAGTATTTAAAAATTCTTTTAACCGCATTTAAGTGAGACTCTTTAGGGTTGGATTGAAACCTTGCACAAACACAAACACTATACATGATATCAGGTCTTGAGGCAGTTAAATATAATAAACTTCCAATCATACCTCTATACCTTTTGACATCCACATCCTTACCATTCTCATCTGCAAACAGCTTGCTGTTTTGAGTCATAGGAGTTGTTTTTGCTTTGACATCTTCATAACCAAATCTTTTGAGCAGATTCTTTGTGTACTTTGATTGATGCACATAAATACCATCATTGGTTTGCTTGATTTGGAGACCCAAGAAATAATTAAGTTCTCCCATCATGCTCATATCGAATTCATTGTACATGCACTTAGAAAACCACTCACACATAGATTCATTAGTAGCACCAAATACAATATCATCCACATATATTTGTACAACAAGAATATCTTTACCATTTTGCTTTGTAAATAATGTTGGATCGATATTACCTCGAATGAATCCATTTTTGAGAAGAAACTTACTAAGCCTCTCATACCATGCTCTAGGGGCCTGCCTTAAACCATATAATGCCTTCTTGAGCTTGTAAACATAGTCTTGAAACTTCTCATGTTCGAATCCAGGAGGCTGTTTGACATAGACTTCCTCATCCAGCACGCCATTTAGGAATGCACTCTTTACGTCCATTTGATATAACTTGAATTTCTTGTAGCATGCATAAGCAAGAAGCATTCTGATTGATTCTAAGCGAGCTACAGGTGCATATGTTTCTTCAAAATCAATTCCTTCTTGTTGATTATAGCCTTGAGCCACGAGCCTTGCCTTATTTCGAGTAACTGTTCCAAATTCATCCACTTTGTTCTTGAACACCCATTTTGTTCCTATGATAGAATCATCTTCTGGTGGCTTTACAAGTTCCCAAACATCACATCTTTCGAATTGGTTGAGTTCCTCTTGCATTGCCATGATCCAATTTTCATCTTCTAGTGCTTCCTTGATATTTTTGGGTTCTTCTTGAGCTAAAAAGGCAGCATAAGCACAAAAGTTTGCTTTTCCTCTCCTTGTTGTGATTCCATCTGAGATATCTCCAATAACAAGTTCTGGAGGATGATTCTTTACTGTCCTTGTAGCCTTTGGTAGAGAATGTTGAGCAATTTCTTCATTTGTTGTGATTCTGACCACTTCAGCTTGCTGATTTGCAGTTCCAGCTTGCTGTTTTCCATTCTCAGTAGAGTTTTTGGCTTGCTGACTTCCAGTTTCAGCAGAATTGTTGGCTTGCTGATTTCCAGCAACTTGAGGTTGTATGTTATCACCTGCAAATTCTTCCTCATCTCTTGGCAGATCATTGTTAGGTTCTTGAAAAGTAACATCAATAGATTCTTCAACTATATGTTTATTTAAATTATAAACTCTATATGCTCTACTAGTTAAAGAATAGCCAAGAAAAATAGCTTCATAAGACTTAGCATCGAATTTACCATCATTATCAATTGTCTTGAGCACAAAACACTTTGAGCCAAAGATTTTGAAGTAACCAATGTTTGGCTTCTTTTTCCTCAACAATTCATACGGAGTTTTGTTCAAAATAGGCCTGATTATGACTCTGTTCAACAAATAGCACGCTGTATTCACTGCTTCTGCCCAAAAACTTCTAGGCAGCTTGCTTTCTTGCAAAAGAGTCCTTGCTGTTTCTTGTAGTGACCTGTTCTTCCTTTCTACCACTCCATTTTGTTGTGGAGTCCTTGGTGCAGAAAATTCATGTGTAATTCCTCTTTCTTCACAATAAGCAATGAAGTCTTTGTTGAGAAATTCACCTCCTCTATCACTTCTTATACCTACAAGTCTTGTATTCAACTTGTTCTCAAGTAATTTGATTAGTTTCTCAAACTCTTCAAAAGCACAATCTTTAGTACGAAGAAATAATACCCATGTAAATCTAGAATAATCATCTACAATCACAAAACCATATTGTTTACCTCCAATACTCTTGTAAGCTTCTGGACCAAATAAGTCCAAATGCAGAAGCTCTAAGGGTTTAGAAGTAGATACCATTTTCTTTGATTTGTGAGTACTTCGAAGCTGTTTTCCCAACTGGCAAGCTGAACATACTTCTGTTTTGACATACTTTAGTTTGGGCAGCCCTCTCACTAGTTTCTTGCTTGATAACTTTCTGAGCAAATCCATGTGTGCATGTCCCAATCTTCTATGCCAAATATATGGGTCATTATCCATTGCAGCCAAACAGCATGCTGTTTCCTGCATATCAAAGTCTAATACATATATATTTCCTTCCCTTCTAGCAACTAGGGGGATTTTGTTAGTGCCAATAGTAATAATAGCTTTATCAATGCCCAATTCAACATGATGTCCATCATCAAATAATTGAGTGACACTAAGCAAATTATAAGTAAGACCTTTGACATATTGAACTTTATCAATAGAAATAATACTATTACCAATAGAACCGGTACCAAGGATTTGAAGAGTTTTGCTATTCCCAATTGTCACTCTTCCACCCTTTTTCATTTTGAGATTCATAAACTGAGATTTGTCTCCACACATATGTCTTGTGCATCCACTGTCCAAGATCCATTGCTTTGTCTTGACCTTAGCAGCAAGGCACATCTACAAAACAAACAAAAATACCTCAATGTTTTGGTACCCATATAGGTTTGGGTCCAGGTTGGTTAGTAGCAAGAATATATAAAGCATTTAAATCAATTTTCTTGATCCACATTTGGACCACTTTTGGGGACTGATTTTGCTTAATTTCATTCTGTTGGTGAGCTGTTTGTCTCCTGCTACTTGCATTCTGGTATGATGTTTGTTGCCTGCTGTTTGCATTCTGGTATGCTGTTTGTCTGACTGGTCCATTCTGGTATGCTGTTTTCGTCTTATGATATACTTGAACCACACAATTCTTTTCCAGATGTCCTTTTCCACCACATTTGTTGCATGTCTTCCAAGGCATAGCATAATTGTAGGGAATGCCATTCCTTCCATCATATTTGAGTACCTTATCTTTCTTGTTGAAGTTTAGACCAACACCTTCTCTGACCAAAGGTATATTTGCCTTCTTCATCATTGTTTTTAAAGTGTCTTCACCTTGAACAAAAATTTCCATGCCCTTCTTGAGATCTTTAACTTCTGTTTCTAGGAGAGTGATCACTTCAGCTTGCTGTTTGATGAGTTCAGCTTGCTGAACTCTCTTTTCAGCAGTTTTTGAGGATTCTGCTTGACTAGATTCCTTCATCTTGTATGATTCCAATGCTTTAGCTTGAGTATTAACATCAGACCTTAGCTCTTTGATTTCTTCGGTCAAGGTCTTGTTTCTTCTTTCAAGCAACTTGATATTAGCCTCTAAATGGCTGTTCTTAGTATTTAGTTCCTTGATCTCTGTAGCTTTACTGAATGAAGTTGAATCCCATTCTTCCATTTTTGGCAACAGATCTTTTACCATTTTGGATAGATAGCCGTTCTTATCAATCAGCTTGCTGATTTCAGCCTTTAGTGCCAAATGTTCCTCAATGGTTACATTTTTTGATTCCTGCATTGTTAGTGATTCCATAATAATATTTTCAGAAGATTTCCAGGAGTGAAAAGAGTTTACCTCACTAGAATCTGATTCTGAATCAGACACATCACTATTTTCAAGAACTTCTTTCGTGTTTCCTATATCATCAATGCCAACAAATGCAGAGTTTATTATCTCTTCACTTGGGACTTCACTAGAAATAGCTTTTTCATCATTCGAAGTCAATTGTGCCTTTGACTTCCTTTTATCTTTCAAATCAGCACGCTGTTTTGTTGTTGTAGCTTTATAATGCATTTTTAAGGTATCCCATATGTCTTTTGCAGTGCTACATGAGGAGACCATGTCATAATCTGACTCTGAAAGACCACATATTAATGTATACTTTGCTCTTCCATTATAGCCTGATTTTATCAATTCTGATTCTGAGAAATCGTCAATGTCTTTTGGCTTGCCGTCTTTGTCAAGAAAATTGAATGGACCCTTTTTAACGACTCTCCATTCAATTGCATCATCTCTGTTGAGAAGCACCTTCATTCTCTGTTTCCAAGCATCATAATTTTCAATCCCATTGAGAAGTGGTGGCATCTCTAAATAATCTCCTTCTACATAAGCGGGTGCCATAGGATCTGTACTTTCCTGTTACAGAAATGTTAGGTCGCGGGTTCGAATCCCATTAGGCGCAGTGTTAGCGCAGAAGGCATTTGTGCTGTCACGTGATGTGGCGGGCAGATGCTGGGGGGGGGGAATGTGTGGCATGGCCAGCATCTCCCTAAATCGGACCGTGGCGCTATGCACTGGCTAAGGATAAAGGAAATAAGGTTGCGCCTTGCTACAAGCACCGGGGCTTTTAGCGCAGTGGTAAGCGCCTGATCCTAACACATTTTGTATTGATTTTGACCACTGGATAATCCATTTTTAGGTTTGGTATCCATATTATGTTTGGGAAAGATCCAAATTCATTATTTGACTCATTATTAATTAAAGAAAGTTTGTATGCAAATTTAAATCTATATATCTTAATTCCAAAATATGTCCATATCCCATGGATACTATCCAATGGTTTTCCTTTGTTTTTTTCACAATACTTGACCTGGCTCCATTTTTTTCTACCCAACTTTATTACCCATTTTCTCATGGATATTACCCATCTCATCTCCTATTATATTTTACACTACAAACACATTTGCTGGATATTACTTGACCCAGATCCATATAATACAACCCAATCAATCAAATTCATATCTTTGCATATATTGAGGCATTATTCGATTCATTCAATTTTATATGGCAAGTTGTTATACGTTTGAATTTCAAAATCAATCCCAGACCTTATCTCTGCCATTTTCACATATTGTGCCACCAAATCATTCCTTTCTTTATGGCAATTTGTTACAATTTTGAATCTTCATCAACATAAGTTATAGATTATCAGCGGATTGATCTTCATCTTTGCCCATCATCTGCTAATGGAAAACGGAGGTAACCCAGTTATTGTTATCTGATATGCTTTGTTTATCTATAATTTTGTACTCTGAATTTAACAGGTCGAAAAAGAGCACCTCTAGGAACTGTTTCTCCTTCTTCTTTACGTAGTAGTAAGTTCATATAAATTATTATTTTTGTGTCATATGTATTTGTATTCATCATAAAGTTTGATTTATTGAATATTAGGCCAGAGGAGGCGGGGCGGAGGTTCCAACAATGATGATGAACGTTGCATTCCTACTCCCAAAACCAATCCCAACATGAACGAAAACATACATCCAAATCTTGCTAATTCTGGTATTTTGTTCATTGTCGTGTTTATAATGTTTATCATGTTTTTTGTAAGAATTAGTCATGTTAATTAGTCATGGCAATTTGTTACAATTTTGAATCTTCATCGACGTAAGTTATAGATTATCAACGGCTAAAACATTGATCTTCATCTTTGCCCATCATCTGCTAATGGAAAACGGAGGTAACCCAGTTATTGTTATCTACTATGCTTTGTAAATCTATAATTTTGAACTCTGAATTTAACAGGTCGAAAAAGAGCACCTCTAGGAACTGCTTCTCCTTCTTCTTTACGTAGTAGTAAGTTCACATAATTTATTATTTTCGTGTCATATGTATTTGTATTCTTCATAGAGTTTGATTTATTGAATATTAGACCAGAGGAGGCGTGGCGGAGGTTCCAACAATGATGATGAACGTTGCATTCCTGCTCCAAAAACCAATCCCAACATGAACGAGAACATACATCCAAATCTTGCTAATTCTGGTATTTTGTTCATTGCCGTGTTTGTTTGTTTATCACGTTTTTTTTGAAAGAATTAGTCATGTTAATTTGTTTTTAAAACACGTTTTTGCTTTTATCACCGTTCAGGTTTACCTCAACCATCCTCCTTGAGGGATACTAATTTTAACCAAAAAAATCCATCTGCTTCTGCTGTTAATCGATTCCATTTACCAGCATCTATAATACATTCCAATATTCAGCCTCACATTACTGTAGAACCTGCCAACGTATTCATACCATCACAAAATCAGTCAGGTAAATTACAAATATTTGTATTTTTATACTTAAAATATGTGGATTGTTCCTAAACAATACATATGATGTTTTGACAGGTTCGACACAACAAACATCCTCGACAATAAAATACAATTCAACTTCAAAAAAAAACTCACTGTGGAAATAACCCAGCTAGCATTCTCACGCCATCACAGAGAAGGCTTGATTCCGTTAATTTGTCTGGTATGGAAATCAAACATTATGCACCTGACAAAGATGCATTGTGTTTATCTTTGGATTGTCATGCTTAATTTTATTTACTAGCAAAAATTATGTGATTGTTCCTAAGCAATCCAGATCATCTTTTTACAGGTTTGACACAACAACTTCCAGCAACTGGACTTGATAATGACGGTACTTTATTGTTGGAACAATTTGTATTTTAACGTCATTTTTTGTAATATTTATTCATGTTATTTTGGTTATTAAACACATGTTTTCCTTTATCCCCAATCAGGTTTACCTTAACAATATTCCTTTAGCGATACTAATATAAACCAAACAAATCCAGATGCATCCACTTTTAATCGTTTCCATTTACCAGCATCTATAATACATTCGATAAATCACCCTCATATTACAAAAGAACATGCCCATGAATTCACACCATCACAAAAGCAATCAAGTGAGTTACAAATATTTGGTTATAATTTCAAAGTTTAAATATGTGGATTGCTCCTAATCAATACAGATGAGGTTTTTACAGGTTTGACAGAACTAACCTCCTCGACAAGAAGAGGTAATTCAACTGCAAATAATTCTGGATGTGATGATAACCCATCTAACAGTTTCACGCCATCTCAAAGAAGGCTTAATTCTCACAATTTTTCTGGTATGCTTTTGATACACTAATCTTGCAAATTTCCCAAGGCCGGTTCATAATACATATATCATTGTAATTTTGATTTTATGCAGGATTAACCCATCAAGTCCCTTTGTCTCAAATTAACGTAAATGCCCGAGTAAATACAAACGTCAATCTTAAACCTTTCCAGTTGCCGGCATCTTGGATATCTCCTAAGAAAATAGTCCAACCATCAGTACTTGTCAAAGAAGCAAAGTGTTCATCTTGGGAAGGTGAGTCTTTATTTTAGCATTTTCATTTAATTTATGTTATGGAATAGCAATTTGGTTTATATTTTTATTTTATTTTTATTAATTTTATTAATGGGGTTTAAACCAAATGAAGTACTTCATTTGCATAGTAACAAAGTCCATATAATTGCATTTGTTACACTCATTTGAATCATTGATTTTTAACAGGTAAATTAAAAATTAAAGGGAAATCGATGAACCTATTAGACAGCCAACAAAGCAAAAAAGTCCTCCCTATTCACATGAATCACAATGGTCATAAATCAGTTGAATCACAATCAAGCGGAAAAAAATGATGACATCACAGTTTTGGTTCCAGATTTGAATCATATTGGTGTGCGTATGCCAGGTATTGTAGATGTTTCAAAAAATTATATTTTTTGATATTTTATTTCGACAATTTTCAATCCTGTATTTACATAGTGGTATCAAGCAAAACCAAGTGGAAGTGGGAAGAATCTGATGGAGTCCTTCAACAGAGCGGATGTATGCAATACAAAGATTAAAGGTTTTGTTTTGAAAGCAGAATTTTATTAAAACCACAATTTTAGCACCCTTATAATTGATGAACAAAATAGCTAATATAAACTATTGTCGAAAAAATTCAGATCATAGTACCAGAGATGCTGAACAACACAGACAATGTACATAATGATCACACAGACCATAGTGACGAAGGTATACTTTAAATTGTATTAATGCAGTATATGCATATTAAAATATTTCTATACAAATACAAATATACTTCTAACCCCACTGTTACATTGCAGATTCTTCGGATATTGATACAGATCAAGACGGTATGTACCAAGTTACAAATCAATTTAATTCATTTCAAATTGTATTGAAAATATGTAAAAGTTACAACGGTTTAAATAACAAACATTCATTGTCATTTTTTTCTAGACACTAGAGGAGCATACGTTAATGAAGATGTGGACGATAGCATCAGATCTAAGCCAGGTAACTGTAGCAGTTTGATTTTTTATTTTACATTTTGAGTAAGCTTTAGTGTGCATAACATTAAAATATTTTCTGGACAGATTTGTGGAGAGGATATATGAACCTTGGTCCACCAATAAAAAGATGCACCAAGTGCAACGCAATCATGTGGAATAAGGAACGCAATAACAAATATGCAAAGAAGAGTCTACCTACTTTTTCAATTTGTTGTAGAGATGGCCAAGTTAAACTCGATAAAGATAAACAACCTCCTGCATTCTTGGCATCTTTAATAGCCGGTGGGGCTAAACATAAGCATTACATGGATAACATAAGAGCATACAATTCAATATTCCAGTTTACCTCACTTGGCGATAAAATTGATAGGTCTATTAACAATGGATCAGGACCATACTGTTTTAAATTGTTTGGTTAGAATCACCATTTGATGGGAACTCTAAAACCCATTGAAGGAGAAACTCCTAAGTTTTCACAGCTTTATATTTATGACACAGAGAATGAGGTTCATAATCGCATTAATGTTGTCAACGGTAGTGATCAGTTGGATCCAGAAATTGTTAATGGTCTTCTTCAAATGCTTGATGAGCACATTAAGTTGGCACAGGGATTTCGAATGGCTCGAGACCGTTTTAATCTTGACAAAGCTGATGAATTTAAATTAAAGTTGATTCATTCAAGGTCAGCATCAGGCAGAACTAATCACATTATAGAAGCCAATGACGTTGCTGCGCTAATTGTTGGTGATGCTGATGAATGTTCACCCTTCAGGGATATTGTAGTAGAGACAAAACAACGTTGTTTTAAGAGAATATATGAGACATGTTCCCAATATATGTCTCTACAATATCCTCTGCTTTTTCCATATGGGGAGAGGGTTTTCATCCTTAAATAGAAAGAATCTGCAAACCAGAAAAGGTGTCATCCTACATTCCCAATGATGAACATCCAGATGAGACAAACCATAGAACAACAGTTTCCATGAGGGAATATTATGCCTACAAACTAATGATACGTCCTGGTGAAAGTAGAATTTCTAATCTATCTGTAAAATTCCTCATTCCATATATTCGTATTTTTTCCAACATTATTACTCTAATATATTGCCAAGAAACTGCTCACACATTTCTACTTTAAAAACAGTAGAACTATTTGTTGTCCTAAATTTGTGCAGGCATGACTCTTCATCTTGGTGGTCGACTTTGGCAACAATTTGTAGTAGATGCCTTTGCTGCAGTAGAACAGTATAGGTTAGATTGGATTAATACGTATCAGCATATCATACGTTCTGATTTGTATGTTAATATTCGTGATCGCATAAGAAGAGGTGATACAGACCTTTCAGCATTGGACAAAATGTTATTCTCCCTGCTACATTTACAGGTTCTCAACGTTACATGAATCAATATTTCAAGGACTCTTTTGCTACATGTCGAAGTATTGGTCACCCGTCACTGTTTCTAACAATGACGTGTAATACCCAATGGCCTGAGATTCTGTCCATGCTTGAGAATATTCCAGGAAAAGATGTAGTTAATGCTCCAGAAATCATTGCAAGGGTTTTCAAGTTGAAGTTGGATCAATTAATTGATTTGATCAAGAATAAAAATTACTTCGGAAAATGTATTGGAGGTAATACATTTACTTTGTAAACCGTAAACCCTTTTCCTCTGATACATTTTATTAAATTCATCAATTAATTTGTTTTTATTTATTTTTATTTCATTAGTGATGCACGTGATTGAATTTCAAAAACAAGGTCTTCCACATACACACATGTTGATTTGGCTGCATCCAAATGACCGTCCTAAACGAAAGGACCAAATTGATGAGTTAATTTCCGCTGAAATACCAGATGAAAATAAAGACCCTATTGGGTATCATTTGGTTCAAAATTTTATGATCCATGGTCCGTGTGGCAACCTTTGCAAGACGTCTCCATGCATGGTAAAAGGGAAATGTATCAGATGTTTTCCAAAAAGGTATTTTTTTCATAGGAATTTTTGTAATTTTAGTACTTTAAACATGTAAGTTCGGCTTTAATAAAGATTTCTAATTTTTTAGGTACAATCCACAGACATTTTTTTATGAAAGTGGTTTTCCACAATATGTCAGGAGAAAGCAGAATAATATTGTAAAGAGGAAAGGTGTTGATTTGGACAATCAATATGTTGTTCCTTATAATAGAGACTTATTGATTCGTTTCCACTGTCACATCAACTTAGAGGTTTGTAACAGCAGCAGATCATTGAAATATTTATTCAAATATTGTTTAAAGGGACATGATACTGCCACTATGCTGTTGAAGAAGAAGGACCAATCCAGCAACAATATTGTAAATAGCAGAAAAAAAAAGGAATCATAATGAAATTAAACAATATCTGGATGGAAGGTATATGTGCGCTGTTGAAGCATGTTGGAGGCTTTTTGGATTTGATATTCATTACAGATGGCCGACAGTAGGAAGGTTACCTGTACATTGTCCAGATCACAAGAATGTTACATTCAAACCAATCCAGAATCTCCAAAAAGTTGCTCAAAAGGCTAAGGACAAAAACAACAAATTAGAAGGTTGGTTTGAAGCCAACAGAAACATGCCTGATGCCAAGAATTATACATACATGGAATTTCCCACACATTTCACTTGGAAGCAGGACCAAGGAAGATGGAAGTTAAGAGAGAAAGACAATGTTGTAGGCCGGGTAATTGACATACACGCTTCAGTCGGTGAGACTTTTTACTTGAGCATGTTATTGATACATGTGAAGGGAGCAACGTCTTATCAAGACCTTCGTACTGTGGATGATAATACTTATAACACCTTTAAAGAAGCATGCGATGCACTTGGTATACTTGCTGATGATAAGCAGTGGCATGTAGCTTTATCAGAGAATGCTCAAAGCTCAATGCCAAGGCAGCTCAGAGAATTATTTGTATATATTTTGACCAACAACAACGTTGCTGATCCTTTGAGATTGTGGCAATCACATTAGAAGAGTATGTTAGAGGATATTCTCTACAACAGGCGTCAACTAACTGAGTTTGAATTACATAATCTTACTCTGTCAGGTTTGTACTCTTAACTTTTATAATATTCAATAGAAGGTAATATTGATGAATATGCAATTATTATTAAACCTAGATTGAGGATATAAGATTAGTGCATAATTGAATTTTATATTTTATATTATTCCCACTATTGCATAATAATAAAAAATATAATATTTTATTTAATATGTAAACTTTTGTGTTTCAGAGGTTGAGAAGTTACTCAATGATGTTGGAAAGTCTTTGAAAAACTATTCCACATTGCTATTCCCTGAGGAGGTAATTCTTGCAAATACTGAAAATAGACTACTTGCTGAGGAATATGGATATGATAAGGAAGAGATGAAGAAACAGCATGAACAACTTTTCCAAATTTAAATAAAGAACAGTTGGGTGTATACCGAGCTGTTGTTGACAGTGTTCATTCAGGAAAAGGTGGTATTTTTTTTGTTTATGGTAGTGGTGGGTGTGGTAAAACTTTCCTCTGGCGAACGTTATGTTGTGGCCTGCGCAGTGAAGGTAAAATTGTCCTACCAGTAGCTTCTTCTGGGATTGCTGCCACATTACTCCCTGACGGTAGAACCGCACATTCTAGATTTCACATTCCGTTAAACTTAGACCAGTATTCCACCGCTGGTGTAAAACATGGAACGGACATTGCAGAGTTGATGCATAAGACCAGTTTGATAATTTGGGATGAGGCTCCTATGCAGCACAAACATCGTTTTGAAAGTGTAGATCGTTGTTTGAGAGACATTATGTCTGCAATTGATCCAGATAGAGCAAGACGTCCATTTGGTGGCATATCTGTGGTTTTTGGAGGAGATTTTAGACAAATTTTGCCAGTTATTCCCAAAGCACCAAGAGCTAAAGTTGTTTCTGCATCATTGAACAGTTCAAAGATTTGGAATCATTGCCAGGTATTCTTATTGCAACTAAACATGCGTTTAACTTCTGGAAAATCTGATGCTGAGAATAAACAAATAGCTGATTTTAGCCAATGGGTTCTTGATGTGGGTAATGTTAATTTACCTACTCTTAATTCTGATGATTTGACACATGATCCTGAAGTCGTAATTCCTGATAATTTCTTAATCAAGTCTTCCAATGGTTTCATTAAGGATATTGTTGATGTTATTTATCCAGATTTCGTTAAAAATATGACAAATGCTTCATACTTGAGACAAAGATCAATTCTTGCACCTACTAATGCAGAAGTTGGTGATGTCAATGATTATGTCGTTGATCTAATACCGGGAGATACCCATACATACTATAGTCAAGATTCTCTTGCTGATGATTTTGCTGGACAAAATGATTTCAGTACTACATTCCCGGTTGAGTATCTAAATTCTATTAATATGCCTTGCCTTCCAAAACATGAATTGAAGTTGAAAGTAGGAAGCATCATAATGTTGATGAGGAATCTCAATCAAATTATGGGTCTTTGCAATGGCACCAGAATGATTGTCCGTAAATGTCTAAAAAAATATCATTGTTTGTGAAATTTTGTGTGGTTCACAGGTTGGGTCGATGCACATCATTCCAAGAATTGAAATGGTTCCAACTGATACAAAATGGCCGTTTGAATTCAAGCGAATACAATTTCCTGTTCAGATGTGTTTCGCAATGACACTTAACAAAAGTCAGGGCCAGTCTCTAGATGAAGTTGGCTTATATCTTCCAAGGTCTATTTTCTCACACGGTCAACTGTATGTTGCTGTTTCTAGAGTTACATCTCCCGCTGGATTGCACATATTGATATGCAATGACAATAGTGGTTCAACCAACGTTACTGCTAATGTGGTGTACGAAGAAGTTTTTTATAATTTGCCAATGTCTACATTAGAATAGCAATATGTTACATATGAAACAGACATTTCATGTATCCCATTCTTCAGATTTTTAAACCTGTCTTATTATGAGTATTAAGACATATTTGACCATGATCTGAATAATCCAATAAACTGGCAATGGTTTGTTCAATGTTTTAAGTTCATTATGTGGTAAATTGAGTATAAAAGATAAATTTTTAAAATTTAAAATCTTGGTTTTTGGACTAAATGTAAAAGTCAGTTTGACACTTGACTCTTATAATATATGCATTTTACAATTAAAATAGTTGTATCATACAAATACCAAAAATATCTTTCAACTGTATAAATGTGTCATACAAACTGAGTAAATTGTAATACTGTAATCAACTAATTAATTAATTCAGATGCTATTGAAATCAAGATAATTGATCTTAATAATTAATTAGTAAGTGTACATAATACTAATCAAAAATATTATCCTCAAATATTATCCCTAAACACATGCTTGATTGACCTTATCAGATGATATATAGATCATGACGTTTTTTGTAGTATTCCTAAGCACATATCATTCAGAAGAAGCAAAGCTCATTCAGAGGTAATACTAATGCATTAACTAAACCTCTTCCCTCGATGTTCTTTTACTATTTTTTGAGTTTGCATCATGTAACCTTATTATTGTACCTTTATAATTATAAATAATGTTATAGGTATGTTTGATTCACTTGCTTTGCTTGATAGAACGAGGACCAATTGGAGAGTTAAGGTTCGTGTAATGAGGATCTGGCCAACTATTTCGGCAGTTGGAAATGGCATATTGAAACACAATCTCATTCTTCTCGATTCCAGTATAAGAATAAATTTTAAACATAATGGTATTATTTTTTAATCTCTCTGACTAAATCAAATGGCCTTCCATCTTTTCAGAATGAGCGTGTTCATGCACGAGTTTCTCCGAACATTTGGAATTTATTAGGACCAACTATTTTAGAAGGAAACATATATGATATAAGTAACTTTATCATCCATGATACAACTGGAAGTATGAGACATGTGTCGTCAGCTAAGTGCATTGACTTTAGTAATCATACTACTGTCCAACAAATTGTTGGAGATGACCAGAGTATACCATTACATAAATTTGATCTTCTTAATTTGGCTGATGTATACGAAATGGCACGTGGTTATGCTATAGATCAAGTTCCTATTTACACAGTAGGTAAAATTTTCCTATACATTGTCACGACAGAATTCCATACTCCAAATATTCTTTTGACCTTTAGTCATATTATGTTTTGTAGATGTTATAGGAGTTGTTGAAACTCCTGGGCAGGTGAAAACAATAATTACTAGAACTAGTGAAAAACAGGTATATTCTTTTAATTTAACCGATGGATGGTGCTCCATTAGAGTTTCTGTATGGGAAGATATGATAGCAAGTACAAATCAAATGTTTGAAATGGCTCTTCAACAACCAATGGTTCTTATTTTGTCAAGTGTCAGGCTACACATGTTTATGTGTGAGTTTTTAGAATATTTAAAATCATAGATGCCTAATTTAAAATATTAAAACTAATTTCTAATTAAGTAATATATATTTGACATGTTTCAGATTCTCCTTCAATCGTCACCTTGCCATGTTCAAGGATATATGTGAATCCAGACATGGAGGAAGCTACTGCTATGAGGCAAAGGTAAATCAAATTATAAGATATATTCCACAACTTTTGACATTATTACAACTTTGTAATATCCAGATTTTTGTGAGGCAAAATTAACTTAATTGCTTAGCATTATAATTTCTAATATAGAAAAATTAATTCTTTGTTTTTTATAGATATGCAGATGTGATACCGTGAAGCTTCTTTTTTGGGATGCATCAAACAAAAAATAAAGACGTTCAAAAGAAGACAATCCAAGAACAAAGCAAATTTGATTCGATAAATTTAAGTGTTGGTTTTTATTATTCCTGTATAATAAGAGAATTATTCTATTTTTGATTTACAAACAATTCAAAAAATCTTAAATCGAGTCGATCAACTCTGTTGATTTTTATTATTCATGTATAATAAGATAATTACTCTATGTTTTTTGATTTATTGTTCGGATGTTAAATTAATCATATGCAATTCTCTAAAGATTGGCACTATGATCTTTGTATTTATATATTTATTGAGATGCATAAGTGAAAAATTTATATATATAATTTTAAATTTTTTTAAACCAATCAAAAACTCTATTTAATTAGTTTGTTACGTAATATATATCATTATGATGATTTGGAGAATCAATCAACGCCTAAGTTTATATTAAAAAATAATTAGTTGGTTACGTAATATATATCATTATCATATGATTTGGAGAATCAATCAACACCTAAGTTTATGCTGAACAAATATCTTATCTTGAACAATAAAAATACTGTTTATTTCTTCTTTACACATTATCTAATTAGTTGGTTTATTCTTTACCCATTATCTAATTAGTTGGTTACATAATATAGATCATTATAATGATGGGGAAAATCAATCAACACCTAAGTTTATGCTAAACAAATATTGATCCTTCAACAATATAAATACTTTATATTCTTTGTTACCAAAAGATATACATATAACAACACTATGGGTGAGTGAATGCATAATGTTACTACACTTTTTTACAATTCATAAAAAATCTTACTATCTTTCTTTTTGGTAAACAGATGTTTTTGATTCTCTACGATCACTTCAAGGAGAAGGCATGAACGGAAGAATCAGAGTTCGTGTAACGCGAATGTGGGCTTCAACTGCTAATGGTGGCTTTGATTTTCTTGGAATGAATATGATTTTGCTTGATGTTGAGGTAAATACTTTTTAAGTAAAGCGAAGTAATCTGAATATTAATATTTCTCATAGTTTGTATATTAACCAGGTATATTTTAAACATATATTGAAAATTAGGATTATCATGTTCATGCATTTGCAAGTCCAGGAGTATGGGAGTTTTTTGAGGATATCCTTGATGAAGGAAACATTTACGTAAAGGATGATTTCACAACCACAGTAACAACTGGAAGTCTAAGGCATGTTTCCTCCGGTTTCAAGATTTTGTTTACATATGAAACAGGTGTAGCACAAGTATTTGTTCAGCCTATCATAGCTATACCATTCCATAAGTTTGAACTCAAAGACATTGAAGAATTATATGATAATGCGCATTCATATTCACCACGCCATATTCCTACATTTGCAACAGGTTAATGACATCCATACACTTTATAAATTTATTCAGCATTTGAACCTTTCTCACAAATTTGCTTTCTTTTATAGATGTCATTGGTGTTGTTTCTAATATAGAGTCGATAAAAGAATTGCAAACAGTTTGGGGTTCAAGATCATGTCTTCGCTTTATGCTAGATAATGGAAGGTAATCGTAAAACTTAATCTTAATCTATACATGATCAATGTAATTTACAAAGTACCAAAGTCGAGAATAATTATTTTTATCTATATAATTATATATTTAGGCGTTCTGTCAAAGTGTCACTATGGGATGCACAGATTGCTTAGTTAGAACCAGTTCTCCAAGGAAATGTTGAAACACCTGCGATCATTATTTTTGCAAGTTACAAGATTACTATGTTTCGCTGTAACATTCTTTTTTCTACCAAATGAATTCATGTTATTTCTCACTTTATAGCTTTTAACAAAACATGTTCCTAAAACTTACTTTAACAGGTTTCATGGAATTAACCTACATCCAGTCTTCTAGGATTTATATTAACCTTGCACACGATGCTGTTATTAGTATGAGAGAAAGGTATAATGATATCCCAAAATTGAGTATTATATATCTACACTATTTATTTATTTATTGTAAACATTATTCTTTAATTCTTATTCATTTATTCTAATAACCTGTTTCCATGTTTTAATATGCTAAAATAGTATTCTCAACAAAGGATAGGCGGCGTGATTGTTGGAGAATAGTAATCTTACGCTGTGCATGCTGTGGGAGTATCACAATTTCTGAGAGGATTTCTATGATTTTTGTTTTTTAATTGTACTACGTTGTAATAAATCCATTTTATGGAAGTGTGTAATTTTAAAAACAATGTTTGGTTTCCGTACTCTTACTTGATTAGTGAAAAAATGAATAATACGTTTCTATTTATGTTATTCCATCATAACGACATAAGCAAATAACATTAAAATTTAAAACATTTTAAATTGTAGCAATGTTCAAATGTAAAGTTGAATAGCAATTCAGTAACAGTGTATTGCGATAGAGTTAAACATTGTGCACATAATCATTAAGATTGTTCATAAGTGTTGAATAGCAATTCAGTAACAGTGTATTGCAATAGAGTTTAACATTGTGCACATAATCATTAAATTACATTTTTCAGTATTTAGAAATTGTATTTTATTCTTCATTTTTTATGGGCTAAGCCATTACTTATTAATAAACCCTTATTTAGTGTTGTTAAAAACATTTCGTGTCTTGATGCACTTTTCTACTATATAAGTCCTAAATACGTAAATTCTGCTCTTTCTTCCCTAATCCTGGCCAAATGAATTTTATTGTTACAGTATAACCTCAATAAATTAATATTATTTTAATGATATTCTACAGTTAATGAATTATAAAATTAAAATTATCAATATTTTACAGTTAATGAATTATAAAATTAATTATATTATTATTATTATTATTTTATAAATCCCTATATAGTACATTTAATGATATTCTTTATAAAGTTATTTATTTTGTAATTTAATTTATTTTATTTTTTATAAATTCCTATAATTAATGTTAATATGTGTATATTAAAGTTATAATCATAATAAATTAAAATTTTTAGTAGTTTAGGAATTATATTTCCTTCTTATGTTTTTTTAATGGGCTTTGTCATGACTTATTAATCAATACGTTGATAAAAAATAAACGCGTCTTGATACAACACTAAATCCCTAATTCCCTAAATCCCTAAATCCTTCTCTTTCTTCCCTAATACCGGCTGTGTTTTCCCTAATCGTTACAAAGTGAATTTTATTGTTAATCTCCTGTTCAACAATGGAGGTAAATCATTTGGAACTATCAGTATTGTTCTATTTTACTATGTCGTCCATCTTCGATTGTTTACTATGTCTTTGTATATTTTGCTTTCATTCTACTCAACACATGAATCAACTACTTGAACTACCATTCGCATAGATAACTACACATTTGCACAAAATTGAAATATGTTACATCTTAAATATAACCCTTATTCTATGTCTTTAGAAAGTAGTTAATTAGTACATACCCTTATTTGTATAAGCCTTATTCTAAGTTTTTTTGGCCATGAATCATTATCAGGAACACACACACCCATCATTCATGGTTTTCCTGTTTCCCAGAGATCTCGCAAGGACGTCGATGGTAATAACCTAAATATTGTTCATGATCGTATATAAAACAAAAGTACCAGAATAATATAATATCACGCAATTAATGTACACACCATCTAATTGATATAACACTCTTTGGTTTATTTAGAAATTGCCTTCCGGCTTTGTTAGAGAATGTGCAGAACAAGTACCACATCAAGTCACTCTGATAATTAATAGAAATGGATACCAGTACAATGTTCTGTTTCATAAGGATAGGAATGAGCTTAACAACTTGGCTCCGTTTTATAATGATTTTCGATCTGATTCCGGTTTCCATGCATTGTTCTACTACAATGGTGCTGGGATATTTACTGTATTCATACATGATGATACTGGTATGGAAATAGATTATCCAGCAGCCAACAGGTTTCGACTAGGTCCTGTTTATGCGGAAGGTACGTAACACACCATAGCCAACTGTTCATATTACATTACCTTATATTAATGAAAATAGTAAATTGGATAACTGATGTTAACATATATTTATGTTATCACAGACAATATTAATGGAATTAGGAAGAAATTTATTGTTTATACTGTCGAAAAGCATAGAGAATCAGCTGAGATTGTAAGTGCTTAAGTTGCCACTGTATAAGATTTTTCAATTATTACATTTTCCAGATTAATGTATCTTATAAATTATAACTTTCTTATCAATTGATTAGGATATTCCTCCAGTGTTTGTTGATTGGTTTCGACACATGCTCAAAAAGAAAAATTATCTAACTTTGAAGAACGGAGAAAAATTTCAGTTCTCATTTTCGGCAACTAAGAAAAAGTTTGTTGGTATGCAAGTGATCCTACAGGCCAAGTATTGGAAAATCGGAGATACTCTTCTTTTCGAGCTCTTCGATAAGACTGAATTTTCTGTTACTATATTATCCAGGAAAGGAGTTGAAAAGACTCTTCCTCCTCGGGCCTCCCTTACAGGTATGTTATTCACTTTTATTTTTTTGTAACTACATTTCTATGAGTTGGTTAAGTCGTGATAAAGTACACATGAACTTAAAGAGTTAAGAGCTCATTAGTCGGGATATATACGGGTCTGTTGCATGAGCAAGCATTATATATATATGATGGTCTTTAGTCTTTAGCCATCTATTTTGGTGCTATGTTGACGAATATTTTGTAAAAGTTAGATTAAATTATTTATAGTTTCTATGGTCTTCCCCTTTTGGGTGCTATCAGTTTTAACAGAATGTAAATTTCTACTTCTATTGGTATGGACAAGTATGGTTTATTAATAGTTTGATCCCAGAAGTTGGATTGAATTCAATCAATCTCCAAGTTCATTCAAAAAAATATTTTTGTGATTTGAATAACTATTTATTTGAAGTAATAATGGATGTAAGTGTCATTCTGCTGCAGGCAATGTCATAGCAACAGAAGCAGCGGATGACTTTCAGACAAGCTTTGAAGCTATTTTGATTAGCTCAAATTTTGATATGAATTCTCACGGAGTGGTAATTACAATGTCTTACAGCTTATAATATTTAGGCATCAATGTCAGCTGTTTATCAGTATAAGTTATTCTTTTCTTTTTATATTTCACAGTACATTCCACCTTGGATAACTCTTGAAAACCATACATGGAAGTCAGTCAAGCATGTGTACCTGAAAATGGAACGAAGAAAGTGGAAGGTTGGAATTGTTTTTTCAGCCGGAAAACCAAGATTCTCGAAAGGCTGGGATAAGTTTGTAAAGGAAAACAAGTTTGTTCTCAGTGACAAACTACATTTTGTAATGAGGGAGAACGACCATGTGCTTTCATTTGTTGTCCGTCGTTTATGACTTGATATTTGTGTTGGATTTTTAAACAGAGTTTCCTACATTTTTTAGGATTTAATTGTTTATTCAGAACTATAACAATCATATCAAAATGATTGTTGTTATTTGATTGGTTAGTAGAATCATTTGATTGTTTATGACTTGATATTTGTGTTATTTGATTGTTGTTATCATAACAATCATTTCTAAGTCCAACACAAAAAGAGTTTCTATGTCCAAATAATACTATGATTAGTTATGATTAGTGATATGATTAGTTATGCCAATTCCTGATTTCTACCTGATTGATATGCTCTGCTTCTTAGAAAATCTCAAAGCCAATCTATTCCTGAATTACTGTTAAATTGATATGATTGGTTATAATTCTATAATCCCTACTATATACAAAATTAATACCAAAATTACACTAATTTGTAATACCTATATAACAACACGATATAAGTTTCAATTATGCACAACCATCAACGATTACAATCTCTGTCATTATAATACCAAGGTGTACATGTTCAGTCTTATTTATTTACCTTACCATTCTCCATTGATTGTGCTATTTATCATCATATACGTGTACAACAATATCATAAGGTTTAACTTGATAGAACTTTTTATTTTTGCTTCCTCAGAAACATGACTACTTACGATATGCTTAAAGAACTCGACACTACACGAACAACTTGGAATGTTAGGGTGCGTATTTCCAGAATGTGGCCATCCATTTCAAGTTCCAAGGGAACCGAGACTCTAATAGGGTACAATCTTATTTTGCTGGATGAGGATGTAAGTTCATTCATAGTCTTGAACCATTAATGCAATATACATCTGGATTATTATGCAATTCCTGTTATACGATAAATAAATTTAATTATGCTACCATGTTTCATATGAGGAAATTATTGATTCACTTTACCATTTAGTTACCAGTATATTATTACAATTTTGTTGTATATTAACAATAAACCTAATTCTTATAGAATTGTCACGTACAAGCGTTCATTTATGCGGATAATTGGAACTCTCTTTCTAAGAAAGTAGAAATAGTTGAAGGATGCCTTTATTCAATTTCAAAATTTTATACCAAAAAAGCTACAGGATCTGTGAGGCCGGTGTCATCAAAGATATTGATCAATTTTAACCAAAAAACCTATGTCGAAAAGTTAACTGTGGATGACTTTATGATACCAACTCATAAATTCGAATTTGTTGATTTGGGTCATCTATTTAACTTAGCAAGTTCCTACTCTAACCCGGAGAGTCCAGATTTTGCAACTGGTAATTGTCAATTATTTTCGTAATATTAGATTAAATTTTTTTTTTTGTTCTGTTCACTATGCTAATTTACAGCTTATATCTTTTTATTATATTTATAACAGATATCATCGGTGCACTCGGAGATTTTGAAAATGTGAGGCTGATCAATACAGTAAATGGAGAAAAGCATATTGTGAAATTCAGAATCACCGACGGAAGGTGATTAAATAATACGTATTTTATACTATGTTACATCTTTATCATAGAATGTGAATTTTTTTCAGCATAGTGATAATAGGCTATGTTCATTAAAAACTTAGAAAAACATCCATCTTTTAATCATAGTTTGCAAATTCACCGATTAAGACACAGATGCATGTTTACACCTATGCAGGAATTCTAGCACTGTGAGCGTTTGGGGTGATCTTGCTGTGAAAACAGATGCAACATACAATCAAATTGAAGAACAGACTACAATTGTGATTGTTACAAGTACAAAGCCCAAAATATATAAGAGTAAGATCCGTTATTAAGAGAAGCATGTAATTGTTATGCTAAATCATTTTTTTCATGAGTATGTGATGATGGATTATTTTTTCAGGTACTGTCCAAATGAACACACTGCCATCGTCTAAAATTTATTTGAATTTGGATATTGATGTTGTAATTGCAATGCGTCAGAGGTCAATATTATACACTATCCCATAACAAAATTTGGGATACCTCTATTACTGTTAATTATTTAATTCCAGTTCAGCATTGATAATGTATATGGGCAAAACATTGATTGTAAATAGGCTTGCTGATGAAGGCTATATCGCTGGTGACAATGATTTTGCAACTCCAATTGCAAAAATTCCTGCTCCTGTCATCGAAACAATGACATTGAATGAATTAAGTGATATAACAGATGCTGATTATATAAAGGTTCTTGAATTTATAAATATTCTTTTGATGATATAGGTTAAATCATTTTTAATACATAATTCTCACAATCTTTGTGATGTTTCAACTCTTCCCAGAAAAATGTCATTTGTGAGGTAAAAGTGATCAGTGTGGAAGAAAATAATAGTTGGTGGCATGAAACTTGCGGAACCTACGAAACAGAGATAGAGAAAAAGGAGGGAAGTATTTATTGTAATACTTGCAATAACCCCATTCCCGTGTCTGAGAAGAGGTTACTGCTACTTGCTTAAAAAATTATTAGCTTTATATGATTTTATTAACCATCTCATTGTATGTTGCATCTTTGACAACAATGAAATCATATCCTTTACCATTCAAAACAAGGTACAAGATAGTGATACTAGGCGAGGATTCCGCAGAAGCATATAACTTCATTTTAAAAGATCGTGCTGACAGAAGAATGGTTGGAACTTCTGCAACTAAATTGCAAGCAACCATGATCAAGGTATATTTCTAAACGCACAAACAGTTATCATGGATAACATTCCTATTTCTCTAAATTATATTGACACATGTAACAACAATAAATTATATATCCATATATAGACTAAAATTGATGGGTTTCCTCCTCAAATCAAAGCTCTGGCCGGGAAAGATCTCAAATTAAAATTAGAAATTTCTAAAGATAATATTGTTTCAAAAAGTAGACTGTATTATGCTGTTGATGTACTGGACACTAATACTTCAAGTTCTGCAATGTCCGGAGCAACAACCTTGGTTTATTCTACTTCAACTTCATTGGGTGTAAGTTATCAACATGAATTTATTCTTTTTTCTGCATTTCGTTTTATTTGAAACATTAAGACCTTTCAAGATTCTTGACATGCTGATTAATATCCTCAACTTTTTTTGTTACAATTTTCTTTCAGCCAAATGTGATACATTTGTCAGATGGACAGGACACACCAGATACCAGACATTCAACAACCAAGAAAATAAAAGTGGTAATTTGATGCCTAATACTTTCCAATCAATAATAAGTTAAATGCATCTTTATTAGCTAAATATACATGAATAAAAGGATTAATTTATTTTTTCATTTTCCAGGAAAAATGAGTATTATGTTTTGCTGGGAAAAGATACCTACCATGACTGATTTAAGAGCTTGGATCAAAGATTTAGTATTTGGAATTTATGCATTTTAATTGAATAATTTGTTGAACGGTTTTGCTATTTAACACTTATTATGTTGATGGTTTGCTTGGATAAGTTTGTTTTTTCCATGAATACTCTTGATGAATGAATCAGGAATTACCTGATTACAATTCAATAAATTTTAAGGTTGTTCTTACAATTTTAAAATCATAAACATGATTTCATTTATAAAGTGGCCATGATTACATAAATAAAAATTAAACGGAATTGCAGAAGAAGATGATAATGCTTAGGACTACAGCATGATTATGCTAATATTGGGATTTAAAGCAGTCT
The DNA here is from genome assembly GCA_037693485.1 of Kitagawia praeruptora. Lineage (NCBI taxonomy): Eukaryota > Viridiplantae > Streptophyta > Magnoliopsida > Apiales > Apiaceae > Kitagawia > Kitagawia praeruptora. Next base: position 47,519,963 of record CM075348.1, on the reverse strand, counting down.
CTTAAACCAACAACAACATGGTCATGCTTATCGGATTGCGTTATCAATCCAGAAAACATGGACATGCTGATGGAATTGAGTTATCATGAAAAAAACTTGATATTATAACATCACTTTGGTTGTTTGAAGAGTTCCATGATCCTGCTTCAAGTTTGCATGATCATCCCGTGTTAATAAAATAAAAATTTGTGAAGTAGACTGCAGCGCCATTCATTCGATGCAATGGACAATATCTATAGTCTTAACATCAAAGTCAGTTATTTGGTGCAAATGACAATACCTATACCTATACCACATCTACACAAATAAATTCCAAAACTTGCCCATTTTCCAAACTTTACTATCATGATCAGAGAACCATATCAGCAATAAGAAATCAGGATTGCTGGCAACAAATCTGCAATTATAATTACATGACCAGAAAAATTAACAAATTGGCAACATAAAAAGATTTCTGTGCTGTCACACAATGTATTAGGAGGCTTCATATGTCAGTTTGTGTAATCCTAATTTCGAAATGATTAGATACTAATATATCAAATAAAGTCTGATGGTAATCCTAACAAAATATTCTATCTAATCAATCATGAGATATCCCAGTATGATTCTTTATGTGTAATCCTAACAAACTATAAGATTGCATTCACCATGATTATAATTTCAATTATGTTAACGTAAATAATGTCCTAATGTTATGCTAATCTAAACTTATCAACATGTACATATAAATACATGCTTATGTATCAGTTCATTGACAAATATTTTAACATTTTCTTTTCATCTAAGGTATAATTTTTAAATACAGCTTCATTCATGTTGTTTAATTTTTAAAGATTAAGCTACAATCAGTTTACATGTGCAGACATGGAGCAAAACCTGGCATTAGTTAATAATTCTAGAACAGATTGGATTATCCGTGTACGTATCACTCGCATGTGGCCTTCGTTTGGAAACAACCAACATTTTATCGGTTTTAATCTTATATTGCTGGACTCTGAGGTATTGTATTATATATAATTATGATGCAATTTAATGTTTGACATTTGTTAGTCATCTTATAGTTAAGTGTCGTTATCTTTTTTGTGATTACAGGATTACCATGTTATTGCATTTGTTTATCCAGTTGTGTGGCTTGATATCAGAAATACCATTCTTGAAGGAAATACTTATGAAATTCAAAATTTCATAGTTAGAGAACCATTAGGACGCATGAGGCCTGTATCTTCTGACAAGGTTGTTGTTTTCACTACATTCACCAGGATCCTCAATTTTGCAATACCTATTGGCACTATTCTGAGGCATAAATTTGAGATTCAACCATTTCCTGAAATTCATGATATTGCAGCATCTTTTTCAAATACTTTGTCTCCTTTGTATGCCATAGGTATTGTTTTGTTTTGTTTATATTTTTCCTTTTTAATCATATTTTGTTCTTTTAGTTCCATATAACTCTATTTTGAAATATGTTGTCAAACTAGACATTGTTGGAGTTGCTCAAAACATTGAACAAGTTAAACATGTTAAAACCTCCTGGGTAGACAGAATTTTTCTTCGCTTTGAGTTATATGATGGAAGGTAATGAATTTCTATAGGAATGTTAGCTTTGCGTGATGAGTCATGTCTTATACTGATAATTTTCATGTCCTTTTATAGCAATGTAATTAAAATTATAGCATGGGACGAGCATACAGAGGTATTTGCTTCACTATTTGAAGGAAACTTTGACGTGGCTCCTATTGTGGTTTTAACATCTATGAGGCCACGTATATTTCATGGTAATACGTTTTGCAACACACATATCTAATGTTACTGTTTGTTTTATATTTTCGAGTACAATGACACAAAATATTTATTGAATTAATATGTAGGTTCCCTTCAAGTAAGTTCTTCAAATTCGTCCAAAATTTACATCAATATTGATTATGAAGATGTTCGAGTTATGAGGCAACGGTATATGTTATACTATACATATCAACAAAATTGAAAATTTACATATTATTTATTGCATTTAAAAACATTTCAATTTGTTTTTTTTGGTTTTCTTTACAGGTTACTTGATCAAGCATATGAGCCTAATATATTTGCTCCATGATCATGCAACTACTATTCTTGGATGGATAACCAGCAGTGATGATTTCCACACATGTTCTATTTTATAAATAATTAGGATTTTATCCTTAATCAGTATTATTTATCAAAAATTTGATGTTTTTACTTCTTTAATGTTGGAAGCAATTTGACAAATTCCTCCTTTTTAGAATAAGTAAATTAAACAATCACAAATTGGTCGGGTAATACATTGTTAAAATTTGATGGATAATAAAAAATAAAAACGGATATGTGTACGCTCGTCTAACTCCGTTAAGGATGTTGGTTTTATTTTAATGGAGTTAACGGACACCTACACTGTTATATTTGAGTCAAACAATTTGCATTTTGAAACGTAATCTTTCGGATTTACTTCAACATCAAATATAACGCTGCACGCGAAAAGTGAAACGCAAGTTATCATTCAAATTCAATTATTCATCTTTCACAAATTTGCTCCAACCTCCAGAAAACCTGGCTTTCCCATTATTTAGAACAATAGTAATATTCCAGCTTCTTTCAACAGTCCTGAAGATCACACCATCTCCTTTTTTCCAATCTCGGTTAACAATCTTAATGTTTGGAGGTATATGTTGCACTGCATATTGATACACCAATCTCCAAATTTAGTAATATTTGAGTTTAAAAATTTTGAAAATTATTTATGTTTAAAATGTGATTGTAAATAAAATTATTTTTCTTTGTCGTTTGAAGAATTTAAATAAAAAAAATATTTATAAAGTTATGTTACAATATTGAAATTTTTATGAATATTGATCAGCAAATAAATTTTTTGCTTCGTTAGAAAATTAGATTTAAAGTTAAAATCATGAATTATCTTTGTTTAATTCGTTAACCTATAATATAAATATAACTGTGTTGACAATTCTTATAAAATTATTTAATTTAAAGATCATTGCCTTTATCATCAAAAATCACAAATAATTATATACGCAACTCATACTTCAAACTAATACAATGTCAAAGCATACTTATCTATATTTTTATGATGTGTTACTACTAAATTATTTCGTCAAATTTATTGTCAAAAATCACACAAGTTTATACAAAGAATTATTAAATGTTAGAAATTAAAATCAATGTTTGTTACTAATAAAATTAATATAACTTTTTTTTATATTTGTATGTAAACTAATCTTTTAAAAAAATAGTTTATTAATATTAAGAAATAAATGGAGAAATTTATGAGCAATCGAGGTTATGGTATATTTGGAAAAATTAAAAAAAAAATATGAGCAGAATTGTACCGAAATAAATGTGATATAGACAAACTCCATATAAATTCCATATATATAGTGAATATAACGTAAGAAGAAAATTACAAAGAATATATTTACGTTATTAAAATTTAAGTTTATTTCATTGCACACAATACATTGAATCTAATTGATTCAAATTCTAGAGAATCTGTTGAGTATTGAATACAGTAAAAGAATACAGAGGGGGGGGGGTGAATGGATTCTTGAACTTTTCTTGTTAGAGTCTATGTAGCAAGTAAGTGTTTGTGTGTGCAAGAGTGAAGGTGCGGATAAAGAACAACACAAGACACAATATCACTTTAATCTAATGTATTATTAGATAAAGGTTGCTACAATCTGTGAATACAAATGATAGTATTCTCAGCTTCGTTTTTCTCAGAGAGATACAGCTTACAGTGTATGAAAAACTTGACTCACAAAGTTAATAACTAAGGAAGTGAGGCTGTATCCTTATAGAGCATGGATACAACCTACTTACTCCAAATAAGGTAGCTAAACAAATTACTTTCTAGTATGTCTATCCTTTTTGAGTAAGTGTCCAAACGGTTACAGATTTGACTTTGCAAAGCCTGTTCAGATCCACTTCTTTAGCCCCTTGTCTCTTCTATATCTCTCCAAGCTTCCTTGTAGGCTTTCCAGAGCACGTTACAGATTGTAGTCCATAAAGTGCATTGGCTTGTTGCAGGATTCTGACTTGTACAATTTCTTCAGTATTTTGTCTCCAAGAATGTATTCGAGAAGTGACTAAGTAAGTGATTCGAGAACTGGAATTGACTTGATCGATAACTCTGAGTTCTCGAACACTGTTATATTGACATGTCGAACCACTTCTCGAATAGCTCTTTTCCATCAGGATTCCTTGAGTTGTCGAATAGAACATTTGACTTATCGAATCCTCGAGATATCGAATAGCTTTCTGAGTCCTTGAGATATCGAATGGAACTTTGACTTATTGACTCTTTGAGAACTCGAATACCACTTTGACTTGTTGACTTCTTGAGTTCTCGAATAGAGTAGTAGACATATCGAATCTCTGAGATATCGAACAGTGTATTAAGAGATATCGAATAGTGTCTTGAGATATCGAATCCCTGACTTCTCGAATGCTGGACTTCTCGAATAGAGAAATATACTTCTCGAATTGGTACTTAGGCAAATTCTTCATTTCTTCAAATCCCAACTTGTGATTATTTGACAGTCTTTATCTTCTTGCTTGAGGCATGAACCTTGGAACTTCTTTCAAGCATTATTCTTGACTATATAAGTACAGTTCACAACTAGGATTTGATGTCTACTATAAGTACAAAACAAATAGAAACTCTACAACTAGAGGTTCCCTCAGTTAAGAGGTCATGTAAGTAATGCAAAGCATTACAGACAATTAGGCTTGTTATTAGATGTATACAGGCATGCCTCTGTGACTAACAATCTCCCCCAAATTGTGAGTGAGACCCTTAGTCACAATTTCATGTCTGATAACAAGCCTATCATACATAAAGATAAATCTTGACAAGTACATGTATGAAATTGATTGAATAGTATTACAAAGAAAGCATTCTCACAGTTATGAAGAAATACTAGCCATTTTCCTTTGATCCTCCTTTTTGAGATTTGGCTTGTAGATCCTCCTTTTCTTTTTCTTCCTTGGATTTCTTTGCATCACTCATTGCTTGGATGATGTCTTCCATGGCAGTGAGTTCTTCAATGAGAGGTGAGCAAGATAGGTCTCTGATGACTTCATTCAGTTTGGCTTCAGAGTAAGAGCTAATGTAATCCATTCTAATCTTCACATTTCTGCCATATTTCATGTATTCCACAATGTAGGGATTATACTTGACTCTGCATAACCCTTTAGCTCTCAATTCTTCAGCTTTGGCTTCTAGAGCAGCTAACTCTTCTTCTTTCTTTTTCTTCAAAGCTTCATACTTCTTTCTCAACTCTTCCTCATGATCTCTTTTCATCTTGATAAAATGAGCTATCTTGATTTTCCACCTTCTCTTCTCTTCATTCTCAAGGTTGAGTAGCACCATTATTCTTTGTAGATCATGTAACTTGCCCCAGTGTTCACACATGCCTTGCTTGAATCTTTTGAATCTCCCATCAGTGTATTTGAACTCCAGGCAGTCATCAACTATAGCTACATGATAGATTCTCTGATCCAGTTGATATGCTATCTCATCTTCATCATAGTCTATGTTGAGACAGGGCAAGTCTAGTCCAGGAATGATTGTGAGTGCCTGAGATGTAGATGTTTTCACCTTTCTTGCCCTTCTGGCTGACATCTTCCATTTCAGCTTCTTTCCTTTGTTGTTTGAGAGAAATTTAAGACCTTTGTCTTTGGACCATTGTAGTATACCATTAGCAGTATGCTTTTTAATATACACAAGTGGTTTCTTGATTAGCATCTCCTTTTCTTGAGGTAGTGAAACATTTGCAGAGGCCATGGAATTTGGCTTTTGTAGGTCACTACTAACAGTATTCACCCTAGACTTAGAGTCTTGTGTAGTGGTGAGGTTACTGTTAGCAATGCCTATGGCTTGCTGTTTCACACTTGTCCTCTCATAGACTCTCCCTTGGTCCCTGCCATCTTTCTTTTCTTTGTCATCTTTCTTCTTTTTCTTGTCATCATCTCCATTATCACTCCTGTGATGTCTTCTCCTTCCATCACTCTTGTCATCATCTTTATCTTCATCCTTATTTCTCCTGGGCTTAGCCAATTCTGGAATTGAACCAGTTGAAATGAATTCTCTAAGGATGTGCAATACCTCAATCTCCTCAGCTGACCTTATCCCCTTCTTCTTTTGCATTTGATCAACTATGGCAATGATCAGTCTGTGGTTCTTAGAGGTGAGATCATTGGGAATAACCAATTGATCCACATCTTGAATTTTGGTACCAGACTGATAGAGGATGGTTCTTGGTTTGGTGCACACTTCAGGAAGTCTGGCTTGTTGACCATTTCTTAGTTCAGTATACAGACTCTGATTGTTCTCCCCTTTCTGCTCAATTAGTTCCAAGATGGCATCAATCTCAGTGAATTTCAGTGCTGTCAAGGTATCAATAGATATGTGCCATATCTTGTCTTTTGTCACCATCATGATTTCCTTGAGGTAGATCTGACTGAGCTTTCTTGGAATAACTGTTAGATAATGGATTTGATCTTTCAGGCTTCTTCTGTATAGCAGGGTATCTCCTCCAACCTTTGCTTTTGAGGCTTGCAGAAACTTCAAGAATGCAACATCATGATAAACCTCTGAGTTTGCTACTTCTATCAGCTTGGCCTCTGTAACCACATTCACTTCCACTAGATCAGCTTCATGTTTAGAGGGTTGGACTAGACCACTTGGCATGGATCCTGCCACCACTGTAGTGATGACAGTTTGCTTTTGGCCACTTGGAGTAGTGATGTGCACAGGTGGTAAAGTGATCACTGGCAGAGAAGATGGAGGCTCATCAACCTTTGATTTTCCTTTGCCTGGCACATGAGTTAGAGATTTAGTGGCCCTTTGGTGATCACCCTCACTTAACTTTATCCCTTTTTCCATAGGTTTCTCCCCCTTTGTATTTGAATTCCTTGTCCTCTTCTCCCCCTTAGGCTTGTTGTCAGGCACAGAGGCTTTAGAAGTGACCTTTGTGGTGGAAGATTCTTCAGGGAGAGGAAGACTCATATGCTTCATCATAGCAGCCAACATAGATTGTTGATGCAGAAGAACATCAGCTGTGGTGATTGCTTGAGTGTCCAACTGATCATTGAGAAGTGCAACCTTGTCTGTAAGATGAGCATTGGACTTAGTGAGAGTAGCCACCTCCTTTTCCAGAGTATCCACTTTAGTGAATAGCTCATGTGCCCTGAAACCAGAGAGTGATTGATCCTTGAGTCTTTGGACTTCATACTTGGTCATGTCATGAACAGGGACCTCAGTTACCAGCTTATCCCCATATTGATTCTTGAACATTGTTCTCAGCATGGCATTTGAGTCTGTGGTTTGATCAGATAGAGATTGAAACTTATGCCCCAGCCCTGTGACAGAATCTTTTAGAAGAGCCAAACCATTGTCCATCTTGGTGCATGTAGTCTTGCATTCCAGAATGTCCTTGATGACTGACTCCAACTGGGGAAATTTGGAGATGAATTCTCTTTTGACTTCATTGACTTGGTGGATTGTGGCTGCAAGTACTTCATTCACTTCTGATTGCAGGCCTTTACCAAGATAGTGTGCAGCCTTCAAGATCCCCTTGTAGATGTCATTGACAGCCTCATACACATCACTGGGAGTTAGAGATTTGGCATTGGACCCCAGTGAAGTGATGTATTCTTCTCTTAGATGTTGGAGGCCTTCTGAGAGAGGTACAGAGAATTTGCCTTGCAGCCAAGCATCCACATTTCCATCTCTTGTAGATTCATCTGCTATTTTCTGTTGTTGCTGCTCTACATCTTCTTTATGGTATAGCAAGATGGCTTCATAGTCAGAGTTCGGTAGGTTTGAGGTGACCAAGTTTTGGGCAATCTTTACAAACTTAGGGATCTGATCCACAACCAAGCTTTGAAGTGCTTCAACCGTTAATTGTGGTGGAACAGACCCTGATCCTGAAGCACTGTCATGTTGCACAGGCTTCAGCCATTGTGACAAGAAGTCAGAGCTAGAGCTAGGCAAGCTAGATTCCTCAGTTACAGATGCAACTTCTGCAACCGGATGGATTGACTCTCCTACTGGTGTCTCCACAGAAGTGGGATGAGTTACACCAGTAGTTGACACAGGCACAGAGTCTCTAGTGAAAACTAGTGGAACCTCTGTGTTTGTGATGGTGTCATTAGGAGATGCCCCAGCATGCATTCCCTCACCATCTAAATGTGGGTCCTGGGTGGTGAACAAGGTGTCATGCACCAAGTCACTTGAGTTCATTGGCTCATCATGAGAAAAGAATTCTTGATGATCAATGCCTTGCTCCTCAATTGCTTGAGTTGCAGGCTGCAATGAAATTTGAGATGAAGATTCTGGAAGAGAAGTGTCTTGTGGAATAGATTTTGGCTACTCCCCCTGAGAGATAGAGGGAGTTTCAAATGTGATGTGCTCTCCACTCAGTGTTGTGCCAGCCTTATCATTCCCATGTGCTGACTCTGTACAGATAAATGCATTGGGGAGGATGCTTGATTCTATAGATGCACCCTGTTGAGAGGATACATCTAGTGAACTGTTTGCCCCTGATTTTACAACTTCAGCCATTTTTGTGACTGAAGAGGTGGTTTTAGCTTTCTTCTTCTTTGGCCTGATAAGAGGTGACTCAGGTTCCTCACTTTCTAACTCTACAGCCAATGCTGCTTCAGACAAGATGGTTAAAGGTGCAGAAGCAACCTGTTTTCTCTTCTTCTCCTTTTTACTAACATCACCCTTTTGAGAGGATGATGCAGTTGGCTCAGTGTTTGGTAGAGTGTTTGGTTGAGAGGGTTGGTTAGCATGCCCTGGGTTAGCATTTTGTCCTACTTGCTTAGGCTGTGCTAACTGTGACTTTGAGTTAAATGTTGGCATGTTGTGGGGGTAAGTCCTAAACAAACTCTCCATATGGGAAGTTATGTTCAGTCTTACATCCACATCATTCCTAGTCTCCAAATTACCAAAAATGAGTTTGGTCATGGATTTAGGATAGCCTATTCTATTTTTATTCATCCCATCTAATTCAATCAATTTATTATCTAAGAAGTTAAGTACAGATTGAATAAAACGAGGGAAGAAAATTTCATTACCTCTCTTGGCTGAGTTCTTACCAAGTCTCCCATACAGCTCCTGCAGAATGATAAGGCCAACATCTATCTTCTTTCCATATGCTAAAGCATAGCCTATCTGCTGTGCAGGTGTACTGATTTGGTCATAGTTGGATTTTCTTGCGGTGAAGACTTGAAGAAGTGTAGCAAACACATAGCTCCATTCCTTCCTCAAATGCTTCCTATTCAGATGCCCAAGACTAATTTTGTCTGCATATTTGATGAAATCAAAGAAGTCTTCCAAATCAGCAGTTGTAGCTGGTGGGTCATACACATCTTGTTTGGTGCCCATCCAAAGTGCTTCATTCATGTCTTCTGTGGTGATAGTGATATTCTTGTCTTGAATCTTACAGTAAATGATGTACGAGGTTATTGCAGAGTCAAGAGCCACCACCTCCACTGTAGCAGACTTCCAAAACTGTTCTAGAATGTCTAGATACAGAGTAGGGTTAACAGATAGAGCATTTTTTATGTATAATTCAGACATCCACTTCACAAAGCACTTGAAGTTGGCGTTGGGTGCCTCAACATCACTAGTTAGAGCAATGAAATTGGTGTTGAACTTTATTGTTGTCATTTGTGTAAGAGAGAGAGGAGAAATTGAAGGTTGAAGAAGAAATTTAGCTTTTTGCAGTTAGGGTTTCAGAGGTTTTGGGAGTTTGGATGCTTGAAAAATCGAATGAAATGAATCGAATAGATGTGAAATTGTAAAAGTATGAAGTACTTGAATTGTCGATTAGATGTATGTTATGTATCGACAAGTCAAGCATTCGAGAAGTAGAAAACAACTATTCGAGAAGTCAAGAAAGGCTTATTCGATAACTCAAGCAGGTTGTAACTCACAGCTGGCAGTTATCTAACTTAGAAGTAAATCTAAATTAGGTAAAATATGTTTTTATGAGTAATTCTGAATTCTGAATAAAAATCCAAAATCGGTTAAAATTCAGCGAGAAATCAGCCTTTTCAAATGATTCGAGAACTCAGTCAATCGAGAACTAAAACACTATATTCGAGAAGTCAAGAAAACCTCTATTCGAGAACTCTAAAAGACTCTATTCGAGAACTCGAGAGTGCTCTAATGAGACTTGTTAGAGATGTCGAATAGTGAATCACTTGAGAAGTCTGACTTGTCGAATTATACTCATAGAAACTCAATTTTCACTATCTTTTTAAAATTTACCAGCCATATTCATTCACGAATATTCTAGCAAATTAAACAGTGATTTTCTCAAAATTTCAAGTTAACAAGAGAATATGATTTTCCAAATATGCAACAGGTTTGAAATATTTATAAATCATATTTCAGCCAACACTTACTCCAAAAATATTGAGAATTTAGATAAAGTAAGTGTTTACTGCTGCAACAATCTAGATGATGTATTCACCTAGCCAGAATCTGAAGAATTCAGCATTCCAATCTCACTAACCAGCCTTGTGAAGGTGGCTTCATCTAATGGCTTAGTGAATATATCAGCTAGTTGTTTATCTGTAGAAACATAATGCAACTCAATGGTTCCATTAGTTGCGTGTTCCCTTATGAAATGATATCTGATGTCAATGTGCTTTGTCCTAGAATGATTGACAGGATTGGCAACTATAGAGATTGCACTTGTGTTGTCACACATGATTGGAATTCTTTCCAACACAAGTCCATAATCTCTAAGTTGATTTCTAATCCAAAGCACTTGAGCACAGCAACTTCCAGCAGCTATGTATTCAGCCTCAGCTATAGAAGTTGACACAGATTGTTGTTTCTTGCTATACCAAGAGACTAACCTTTGTCCAAGAAACTGGCAGCTACCTGAGGTGCTTTTCCTATCCACTCTGCATCCAGCATAATCAGCATCAGAGTAACCAACCACATTGAACCCTGTGTCCTTAGGATACCATAGTCCCAAGTTTGGAGTGCCCTTCAGATATTTAAAGATCCTTTTTATAGCAATCAAATGTGATTCTTTTGGATTTGATTGAAACCTTGCACACAAGCATGTAGCAAACCTGATGTCTGGCCTACTTGCAGTGAGATAGAGTAGAGAACCAACCATGCCTTTGTAGACTGAGATATCTACTTTCTTGCCTTTAGCATCTTCATCCAATTTAGTGGCAGTGGCCATGGGTGTCTTTGCAGGTGAGCAATCTTCCAAGTCAAACTTCTTCAATAAATCCTTGATGTACTTGGTCTGACTGATAAAGATACCATCCTTCCTTTGACTGACTTGCAACCCAAGAAAGAATGTCAACTCTCCCATCATACTCATCTCATATCTGCTCTGCATGAGTTTAGAAAATTTCTCACACAGCTTCTCATTTGTAGAACCAAAAATGATATCATCCACATAGATCTGAACTAGGATAAGATCATCACCATGCTTCTTGTAAAACAGTGTCTTGTCCAGTGTGCCTCTAGTGAATTGATTCTCAAGAAGAAATTGTGATAAAGTATCATACCATGCCCTTGGAGCCTGCTTAAGTCCATACAGTGCCTTAAGCAGTCTGTAAACAAATTCTGGGAAGTGTGGATCCTCAAAGCCAGGTGGTTGTTGCACATAAACTTCTTCTTCCAACTCTCCATTCAGAAATGCACTTTTGACATCCATTTGATACACTTTAAAGTTTGAATGAGCAGCAAATGCCAGGAATATTCTGATGGCTTCCAATCTAGCAACAGGGGCAAATGTCTCATCATAATCAATGCCTTCCTGTTGAGAGTATCCTTTTGCAACCAACATTGCTTTGTTCCTTATAATTACACCATCTTCATCCATCTTATTCTTCAGAACCCATTTTGTTCCAACAATGGTTCTATTCTTTGGTGCAGGCACAAGTTCCCAAACTTTGTTCCTTTCAAATTGATTCAGCTCCTCTTGCATGGCTATAATCCAATCTGGATCTAGCAGTGCATCATCAAGTTTCTTAGGCTCCACCTGAGATAGAAAACAACCATAGAGACACTCATTCTGAGTTGCTCTCCTAGTCCTTACTCCTGCATTAGGATCTCCAATGATTTGCTCTGCAGTGTGTGATCTATCTCATTTCCTTGAGTGCTCAGCCTTATTTCTCATTCTTGAAGTTGCTTCATCATCCAAATCATCATCCTGATTTCCTCCCCCTGTGAGGTTGCCACTACTCACAGGTGTGTCTTGAATGCTAGTTTCTCCACTGTTGATTGGCACAAATTCTTCTCTTGTATTATCATTCACTTGAGTCTGTTGAACTCGAGTTTCAACTTCAGTTTCAGTCTCTTCATCAGAATCATCTAGATTATCAAACTTCAATGGATCTTTATCTTCATCATTAGCTTCTTCTAGTCCAGGTAGTTTGCTGTCATCAAATGTCACATCTGTGCTTTCCATAATTTTCTTTTGACTGATGACATAAACTTTGTATGCAATTCTTTCCATAGAGTAGCCAAGAAAAATTCCTTCAAATGCTTTTGCATCAAATTTTCCAACATATTCAGAATTATCCTTCAATACAAAGCATTTGCTTCCAAAAGTATGAACATACTTTAGAGTGGGCTTTTTTCCAGTCATCAAGTTGTAAGGTGTCTTTCCAGTGTTTTTGTTGATGAAGGTTCTGTACTGGATATAGCATGCAGTGCTTACAGCCTCAGCCCAAAAACATGTAGGCATCTTTGCATCAAGTAGCATTGTTCTAGCAGCTTCAATTAGAGTTCTATTCTTCCTCTCAACAACTCCATTTTGTTGTGGAGTCCTTGGAGCTGAGAATTGCTGAGAAATACCATTCTCTTTACAGAATGCTTCAAGTATGGCATTTCTGAACTCTGTTCCATTATCACTTCTCAGTGCAATCACACTTGCATTATTGGCCTTTGCTTCCTTGTCAACTTTCTTTATATGCTCAATGATTACTTGTGGAGCCTCATCTTTTGATGCCAGAAATTCCACCCACGTATACCTTGTAAAATCATCAACCATCACCAAGGCATACTTCTTTCTTCTTAGTGACATAATATTGACGGGCCCAAACAAATCCATATGAATGAGTTGTAGGGGCTTGGTTATAGATGTCACTGTCTTTGTCTTGTGGCTAGATCTTTTGATCTTTCCTTTTTGACAAGCCTCACACACTCCTTCTTGACAGAATTCAAGTGTGGGCATGCCTCTTACTAACTCTCTTTTGACCAGAGAATTAATGGCTTTGAAGTTCATGTGTGATAGTTTCTTGTGCCACAGCCAACAATCTTCATTGATGCTTTTGAGTAAAAGCAACAAATTTTGTCCTTGTTTACAGAATCCATATTGGCTACAAACAGGCTTCCCTTCCTTACTCCAGATAGAGCAAAATCACCAGTCTTCTTGTGGGTGATCAAACATTCATCTTTGTCAAAATCCACCTTGAATCCTCTGTCAGTAAACTGACCAACACTTAGCAGATTATGCTTGAGTCCCTTGACCAGTGCTACATCTTCAATGATGACATTTCCAACTTTTAACTTGCCATATCCCAATGTGTTACCCATGCTGTCATCTCCAAAAGCAACCATTGGGCCAGTCTTTTCCTCATACTGTGATAGCAGGGCCATATCACCAGTCATATGATTTGAGCATCCATTGTCCAAAATCCACATGACCTTCTTTTCATTTTCTTTGCCCTACAAACACAAAGGTATTACTTCTCCTTTGGTACCCAAACAAGTTTGGGTCCATGTGACTTAGAAACAGTTTTATCATAAACAACATGCTTGTCAACTTTCTTGGCATTAGTCTTCTTGTCACTGTTAGAAGTCTTAGAACCTGAGGTTTCAGAATTAGGTGACAGAGGTACCTTCCTAGCTTTAGGAGGACTCGAAGACTTTGACCTGGTGTAGTGTGTGTGAGAATTGTGACTGATACAACCATCAATGAATTGCCTTCTCAGATTGAAACAACTAGTCATAACATTCATATTGCATGGCATACAGTCAAATTTATCACAAAATGGTGCATCTCTATGTCTTAGAGGCACAGAACAATCATAGAAAGGTTTAGATACACTACCAGCAAGTTTCTTGCATGCATGAGTTAAATGATTGGTACTGAAACAGTTCTGACAAGTTTTCCTAGGGGCATTAGGCATATAAGCATAGTTGTTATCTTTGTTAATCCCTAACTTGCCATTTCTGTTCTATTTCTTCTTAGTCACTTTCTTCTCTGATTCACTCTTCCCAGCTGAGACAAACTTAACAAATTTCTTAGGTCTTGATCTATCAACTACTGACTCCTTGGCTTTTGACTTGACACTCTCACTCTTGGAGGATGCTTGTTGTTCACTGGATTGTGCCTCATCCTCATCATTCAACATTTGCTTGATGAGTAAGGCATCCTCATCAATTTCAAATGTTGATTCTTTAAAAATTGGGTTTTCAGCCTTTTTCAAAATGTGAGGCACTTCCTCATGAACAACTGTGTCATCTTCAATGACAGCATAGCCTTTTTTCTGTTTAAGAAAGTCATAGTCAAGTCCAATAGCAGCTTTGGGTTTAGCCTGAATTTTCTCACAGTAGGATTGCACTAGACCAGATGAGTTCTTAAATGTTTTCAGTTTGAATTCATTTTCAGCTAATTCATCCCTAAGAGCCTTTTCCACTTGACTAGCACATAGAACCTTATTCTACAGATATTCAACTTCTTTCTTAAGGTATTCTACTTGCATAGCAGTTAGCTCAAGTTCCTCATTACTTTTGGTTAACATTTCATTTGTAGTAGACAATTTAGCAATCTCTTCATTAGCAGCAGTCATACTAGTATGAATGTTAAACATCTCAACAGATAGTTGTTCAATCATGCATTTATACTCTGAAACAGACATGTCTATAGTAGTGAGAGATGGTACATGAGGGTCTGATGAAGATGTGTCATCCTTGGAATTGGCCATCAAGGCATAATTGCAGAATTCTTGTTCCTCTCCATCACTGTCAGAATCATCCCAACACTTCCCTTCAGCTATGTAGGCCTTACCTTGTGTCTGCTTTTTCAGAAGGGCCTCATACTTAGCTTCGAGCTCAAGATAATCTCTATCCTTCTTTTTAGGCTTCTTGCATTCACTAGCAAAATGCCCTAGGTCATTGCATCTATAGCACCTTACAGATGACCTATCCACATGGCTGGTTTTAAACTTATTCTTGTTTGCTTTCACAGGTGCCTTGCTCTTGTTGAATGAATGGTTTTGGGTTTGAAGGGTTGATTCCTTTTGAATCTGATGTTTGGAAATTTTATGGCCATGAAAGCATATGAAGTGTTTTCCATCCCATCTAGTTCTTCAAGAGTGTAAAACTCTTCTTCCTCCTTCTCCTCAACAGGTTCACTTACTTCAGCTTCAGTTTCTTCATCATCATCTACTATCTCCTCTATCCTTAGCTGGCTTGTAGATGCTTCTAGGTCTTGAATAGATTTGTTGACAATCAAGGCACATGATGTGTTTACCATTCTGCCTTGGTTGGCCTGGATAGCCCTTTTCTAAGCAACTCAAGCTCATGAGTTTTTAAAACTCCATAGAGCACATCATAGGTGATTTTGTTCAAATCTCTTTCTCTTAGAGAAATGACCCTTTACTCTAGATGATTAGGTGAAGATAACAGAAACTTCATGTTTAACTCCTTGGTGCTGTAAACCTTGCCATTCATCTGCAACTCAGTGACTAGCTTGTGAAATCTTTCAAACATCTCAGTAATGATTTCCTTGGGTTGTGCCATGAAAGCTTCATACTGTGTGACCAGTATCTGTTTCTTGTTTTCCCTGACCTCATCAGTTCCTTCACATAACACCTCAATGTGATCCCACATTTCTTTGGCAAATGTGCATGATGCAATGTTTGCAAACATTGACATATCCATGGAATCAATAATAAGCAACATGAGGTGACTGTCAAGAGCAACCTTTTCCCTTTCTGATTCTATCCATTTGGATGGTTCCTTGGCCTCATAAGATCTTGGAACAGTTGTGGTTCCAACAGTCTTTTCAGGTATCTCTTGTTGTGGAACAAAAAGACCATTCTTGAGAATCTCAGGATACAAAGGATGAGAGACTTTGATGAACAACATCATCTTTATCTTCCAGAGGTTGTAATTTTCTTTGTCAAACTTAGGGACTTTCACCGTTCCTGTAGTCTTTGGTGTATTCGAACTCATGATCGTTTTTCTGTTTTTGAATAAACAGCCCGCTCTGATACCACTTGTTGAGTATTGAATACAGTAAAAGAATACAGAGGGGGGGTGAATGGATTCTTGAACTTTTCTTGTTAGAGTCTATGTAGCAAGTAAGTGTTTGTGTGTGCAAGAGTGAAGGTGCGGATAAAGAACAACACAAGACACAATATCACTTTAATCTAATGTATTATTAGATAAAGGTTGCTACAATCTGTGAATACAAATGATAGTATTCTCAGCTTCGTTTTTCTCAGAGAGATACAGCTTACAGTGTATGAAAAACTTGACTCACAAAGTTAATAACTAAGGAAGTGAGGCTGTATCCTTATAGAGCATGGATACAACCTACTTACTCCAAATAAGGTAGCTAAACAAATTACTTTCTAGTATGTCTATCCTTTTTGAGTAAGTGTCCAAACGGTTACAGTTTGACTTTGCAAAGCCTGTTCAGATCCACTTCTTTAGCCCCTTGTCTCTTCTATATCTCTCCAAGCTTCCTTGTAGGCTTTCCAGAGCACGTTACAGATTGTGGTCCATAAAGTGCATTGGCTTGTTGCAGGATTCTGACTTGTACAATTTCTTCAGTATTTTGTCTCCAAGAATGTATTCGAGAAGTGACTAAGTAAGTGATTCGAGAACTGGAATTTACTTGATCGATAACTCTGAGTTCTCGAACACTGTTATATTGACATGTCGAACCACTTCTCGAATAGCTCTTTTCCATCAGGATTCCTTGAGTTGTCGAATAGAACATTTGACTTATCGAATCCTCAAGATATCGAATAGCTTTCTGAGTCCTTGAGATATCGAATGGAACTTTGACTTGTTGACTCTTTAAGAACTCGAATACCACTTTGACTTGTTGACTTCTTGAGTTCTCGAATAGAGTAGTAGACATATCGAATCTCTGAGATATCGAATGAGATATCGAACAGTGTATTCAGAGATATCGAATATTGTCTTGAGATATCGAATCCCTGACTTCTCGAATGCTGGACTTCTCGAATAGACAAATATACTTCTCGAATTGGTACTTAGGCAAATTCTTCATTTCTTCAAATCCCAACTTGTGATTATTTGACAGTCTTTATCTTCTTGCTTGAGGCATGAACCTTGGAACTTCTTTCAAGCATTATTCTTGACTATATAAGTACAGTTACACAACTAGGATTTGATGTCTACTATAAGTACAAAACAAATAGAAACTCTACAACTAGAGGTTCCCTCAGTTAAGAGGTCATGTAAGTAATGCAAAGCATTACAGACAATTAGGCTTGTTATTAGATGTATACAGGCATGCCTCTGTGACTAACAGAATCCAAGTCATGATTAATTTTAGATTTCCAAGTTAAACATCTACACACGTTAACTAAAAATATACACTACATTATTACCTGAAATTAAAGGGATAAAAAAGGTTTTAGAATATCAACAGTCTCTTTGCATGCAAGCTGTGCTGGAGACGAAACACAAACATTTACTCCATCTTCTCCCATTCTCCAATACAGAGTTTACAGTGTTTTGCTCTTTCAATTTCACTTTTCAACTCTAATCTTTTAGACTATCAATCTTCTAAATCTCTAATCAAAATGCTTCAGAATCTTCATTCTGATATCCTTGCCTTACTCTTTTCATTCATCATAATAATTTCAACAATTTCGTTAAGTCTCTTATGGCATGGGTCACTAAGCAAACTACTCCAAGAATCAGACGTGTTCTTGAAAGGCTTAACTGGGATTCTTTGTACCAGTTCTATAACCATCATATAGAGGTTACACGGGACCAGTTTCATGGTTTTATCACTTTTGCTGTTAGGCATAACGTGGATCAAGCTCTGTATTACAATTCCATTCGGTGTTTTTTTTTTAATCAGAATATTCCACATCATCTCTATGTTATGTCCTCTCTATCAGGTAATCATTTTCCTTCCTCCTTTTGTTTCATTTTTTTAAAAACAATAAATAGAACTTTTCATAGAGATGAGAGTGTTCAAGAGATGTATGCACTGCTTAATCAGACATATTTGAGATCTAGGATAATAGAACTTATTAAGTTTCTCGAAGAAATGTACTATTTTTTGTTTGAGAGGGACTATCTTTTGCCGATTTACAAGTTTTGTCCAAATGCAAGAAACAAACAACCAATGTATCAACTCGAAGGTCATCCTCTTGAAGATGAGTTGTGGAACTCACTATGCGATGAAACTGTTGAAAGTAGTACCTCTCATAGCAGTCAAGAATATGGGAGACGCTTGGCAATGGCACATATGTGGAATACCAATTGTGCTTATTGCAAAGTGCAGATCCTGTTGTTCAAGATTCTCCTTTCTGCTGTTGCTGATTAAACATTCTAATGTAATTTTGTATGTTGTCTAACTGATGGTTTGATGAATTATTTAACATTCTGTTTAATGGATGCATGTTCTATTGACTCTAATTCATTTGCTCAAAGTCTCTGATTATTGTCAAATATGAATGATTTCATTAAGTCTGTCAATATATATGTGTTAAGTTTCTGTGAAATATTGTTGCATGTTGTTTTAGTGTACTGAATATTAAGTGTTATGTGCACAATGCACTAATTATAACTATATCCAATTATCATATATCCCTAAGTAACTATGGATAGATATCTATAGTTAAAAAGGGAAGAAACCAAATTAATATATAGATGGATCAGACTTTTGAAACTATATTTTCAGGTGTAGACTGTTCTATGTTTATATGATCAATGTGATGTAATCTGGGAGTGTATATGATAGTGCAAATAGCCAAATTCGTATAGAGAGATTGATCTCAGGTAAATCAAATTCCCCACCACTTTGTCTTATCCTGTTGAACTTCACACAATGTGCCTTGCTCTTGCTCCTGGTATCTTTGTTTTTTCTATTGATTAATGCTATATGTGCATTTTGAAATAAGGTTTCAAAATGTACTTTACTTTTTTTCCAAATTAAGGTATACATAGAAGATTCAACAAAAGGTGATAATGGTAAATTATAGGAACATAGGATATAAACAGATAAGTGATTTCAAAAAAAGTCTAAATAGGATCCTTTGAGGAATGTACAACATATTGTTCTGCTATCTTTATCAATATGTCACCAATGTCCAAAGAAGTACAAATGTACTCCACCTTGCCATCTCCAACAGAAAACTGCCATTTACTAAAATTAGCAAATATTTTATTCTGTGCTTCTTTTGAAATGAAAATTCCAAGTGGTGTATATTTTGGATTTTACAATTGAAGGTATAGACTGTTCTATATTTCTATGACCAATGTGATGTAATCTGGGAGTGTATATGAGAGTGCAAATGTCCAAATGCGTATAGAAAGATTGATCTTAATTCATCAAATTCCCCACCACTTTGTCTTATCCTATTGAACTTCACATAATGTGGCTTGCTCATGCTCCTGGTAGCTTTGTTTTTTATATTTATTAATGCTCCTGGTGCATTTTGAAATAAGGTTTCAAAATCTACTATACTTATTTCCATATTAAGCTATTCATACAACATCCAACAACAGAGGACAATGGTAAATTATAGGAACATAGGATAAAACAGATAACGTTTGTACTTTAGCAATAGTACAAAAATTAGGAATATTACACCAATCTCCCTAAGACTTAATAGAATAACTAAACATTAAGGTTCAGACAATATAGAAATCTTAATTAGTACCAATGCATATTGATAGATTAAGATTAAGACTCATAACAAAACTATATATTACGTGTGAAATCCACAACTCCAGCGCTCATTTCTGCCCGCTGTTCCTCCACTTCACCAGCTTTAGTTAACCAATCATTTAGCTTTTGTGTCCAATGTGCTTCAAATTTCTTAAATCCTGATAACATCTATTCCACAAGCAATCAAAACTGTTTCACATGCCCAACAAGAGATGCATTTGTATCTTCTACAAATCTGCGTTCTCTTCCTACATAAGCATTGTCCACTTGAACTTCTTGCTGTGAAGATTGACCAGTCGATACATGTTGGTTTCCTGTCACCACTTCCTTTATGTTCATATATTTTAAAACCATACGATCATTGTTATAATGAAGAAAACACAAGCATGATGATACAATTAAGACATAGATATGTACATGTATTTTTCTTCGATTCCAATGGTTCGAGCAAATAGTTCCATCTGCCTATCCTCCATGCTCTTGAAAAACAAACCGAAATCTTCATTTGCTAAACGAATATCTTCGTTTAGATCTGCAAAAGTCAGATTGATATTTTTCAAGTCATTCACCAACAATGACTTGATGCTTGAGTACCTTCTCCTTTTTGCTGATCTTGAACTCATTTCTTTAGATACTAAGTAATGAACAAACCTTATGAAACAATGATGAGTATTCCCCTTTGAATTTATAAACGTTTGATTAACTTGCAAAGTTATTGGTTTGTTTTTTAACTTCCACGTTCTATGACATGTTCTACACTAATCCATTATGAATTCTTAAGATCATGGCATATATATGTTTGATGGACAGTTTTTTTAACCAACAGAGATATTGGTGGGTTTTATTACTTCTACGACTTAATTTAATGGCTTATCAATTTTTTTAATTAGACTAAGTTTTGTGAGTAAACTTCTATACTTTTTGCACGTATACATTTTACTTGATATTATTTGTGGAATTTATATTTTTATGTTGATATTGTTGGAATTTTTATATTTTTTGATATTATTTTAAGAACAATAAATTAAATTAAAATTCTTATTGTGAAATTTGAAATATGAATTTTGTATTATAATTAAATTACAACTTAATCTGATAGTTATTTGAGATAGATACACCCGTCTCCAAATTTACAAATTTTTAAGTTTAAAAATTTTGAAAATTAATTATATTTAGAACATATTCTAAATAAAGTTATTGTAGTTTTTCTTTTGAAGCATTTTAATAATAATAATAATATATGACCTAATGTTATTATATTGAAATTTTAATTAATATTTAATGACTAAATCAAATTTTTTCTTTGTATAGGTAGAAAATGAGATTCATAGTTAAAATCAGGAAATATATTAATTAATTTCCTTTTCATATAATATAAATATAAATATAAGTCTGTTGACAATTCTTACAATATTATTTAATTTAACTCATACTTATGATGTGTTATATAAATATTTGTTTATTTCCTTTTCATATAATATAAATATAAATATAAGTCTGTTGACAATTCTTACAATATTATTTAATATTATTTACAATATTATAAATACAACACATTTTTCGAACTAATAGAATTTCAACTCATACTTATGATGTGTTAGTATTAAAATTTATAGTCAAATTTATAGTAGAGTTCGATATTAAAATTTATCGTCAAATTTAAACTTATATATTTATCATATAAATTGCTCACAGTACACATCATTATTTCCTTGAATTTGTCAAATTTTAAAAAAATTCCCTCAAATTAATTTCAGCATCAGGATTCTCAACGGACCAAACACATCTATAATGAAATACTTCTACTCCTTATGTATTATTTATTAGTATTGAATAATTAGTAATAGTTGCAATATTATTTAATAAGTTTATTTCTATCCATCAAATTTCTTTTTAAAATATGTAATTATGATAGTCGACGAGTGTCGATGGTTAATTATGTAATTAATATAGTAATTAAATGAAAACAAAAAAAAAGACCCGTGTGCGAAGCACGAGCATGAATACTAGTACTATTAATATATCTTAATATTTATGGTAAGATTATTAATGAAAATTTGAATAAATCTTTTAATTTTGGTAAGCTTATTAATTCATATTATCACATAATAGTTATTGAAAATATAAATAATTTTATCTTTGATTGCATTTGTTATAATATAGAAAAATATTATTTTATTAATATTATTTCTTTCAATATTAAATTATTTGATCTTAAATATAAAATTATTTTCTTTATTTAATCGTTATTTTTATATATCATAATTATTATGAAATTTAAATTATCGTGTGCGTAGCACGGGCTATAATCTAGGTATCTATACTATACTATAATAAGTAAACTAGGGGATAATTGGTAGTTTGGTAGTTTGGTTCAACCCTATTTTTTAGCCATAATTTTAGTTTAATTAAAAATAAATTTAATTAATATTTTATCTACCTAAAAACATTCCCGGGTAAGCAAAGATTTAGCCGAGAGTTTTGATCGAGAGGAGTGGCGTGTGTGCGTGTTTTTTTTTAAATTTTATTAACAAGAGAGTGTTTTGTGTGTGTTTTTACATTTTTTTAATTAGTAATAAACATTTTTTTATTATTATTAATAATAGAGATTTAAGCAAATCAAAGAGTCACCAAAATGAGTTACCAATAAAAGAGTACCAAATCGACAACCAAATATATCCTATTTCGCTTATAATAATATTAAATTAGGGGATATTTGGTAGTTTGGTTCAACCCTATTTTTTAATATTTAAAAACATATTAAACAAATAACAAATTACACTATAACAAATTAAAATTAATATTTATAATATTATATTACACTATAAACAAATTACAAAAAATTAAAAGTAACCCGGGTTATAAGCTAGTATATATAATAGATAGATGTTTTTAACATTTCTGCCTGTAAGTCTCATTTTGGCCGTAGTTATAAGAAAGTATACATAACATATTTAAGAATAAGGGTTAAATATCAAAATGGTCACTGGAGTGAAGTCCATATATCATTTTACTCACCGATTTCAACGGGATATCATTTAAATCAATAAAGTCATGATAAATATCAAACAGATAACTCTAAATATGTGTTCAAAAACT
Organism: Kitagawia praeruptora; assembly: GCA_037693485.1. NCBI lineage: Eukaryota > Viridiplantae > Streptophyta > Magnoliopsida > Apiales > Apiaceae > Kitagawia > Kitagawia praeruptora. The sequence continues at coordinate 47,496,897 of CM075348.1, read as the reverse complement.
AAAATTAATCTTTTGTTAATTATGCACATTTTTACTATTTATTTTTAATTAAAACAAGAAAAATGACTATAAAATTAAAAATAAATAGTAAATGAATTTTTAAAAATCTAAATATATTATCTGAAATACTAGAATTTAACAACTTTTTATTTGGTTGCGGTAGCATTCAAGAAAAATGTGCAGAATCAACAAAAGATTAATTTTAGTATTCGAACACATATTTAGAATTATCTGTTTGATATTTATTATGACTTTATTGATTCAAATGATACCCGTTGAGATTGGTGAGTGAAATGATATATGGGTGTCACTTCAATGACCATTTTGATATTTAACCCTTTAAAAAAAGGAATAAAATGAGGTTATCTTATGAAATTTATTTGAGAACGACATCTAATGCTTGCTAACATGACACGTGATATAAGTCTAAATGGAAATAATAAAAATGAATAATTTTCTAACTATAAATACATACCCATATTTCGTAATGTTATTTTAGACAAATTTCCAAGCATGATTTTAGGAAATTTTTTTTTAAAAAAAAATTGATATTGTTCAGGTGATCTCAAAAAATCAGTGTTGCAGATTTCGGAAATCGGAACTATTCAGTTGAAGTATCGATTTACGACTTATCGGGTGATTCAGTTGAAAAATCGGCGATTTTGCAAAATCGATCGAGTCGGTTCCAAAATTTTGACCGATTTTTGGCCGATTTATCGGCGATTTTTCAGTAATCGGCCGATTTCAATAACAGAGCCAAAAATAAAAGAAAAGGTAACCGAATCGATTCTAACCTTTTTCTAAATAATAGCCATTAGATTTTAAGATAGATAGATGTAATGCTAAAAAAAAATTTTTTATAATATTTAAAATACTTCTATAAAATATTCTTTTTATAATATTTAAAAGACTATTATAAATATCTTAAAAATTAGGATAAATTAGGATTTAGTGTCTTCGCCGTTATAAATATTTCTAAAACCCAAAATGGAAATGTTGAATCCTAAAGATTAACCATTGAACCCCTAAAGGAATACAGATAAATTTAAAAATTTTAATTAAAATTTGAATTATGTTTATTCGTCAAATGATATGTTTATAAACGAATCATATTCGATTTAGTTCGAGTCTTTTACTAAAAAACTTTACTTTATGATATTATTTAAAAAGTAATATTCTCAAAAAAAACTACAAACTACATAATTAGCAAAGAAAACAAAAAACAAAAAACAAAAAAAAAAAAAATCAGCCCGGCACGCCAGCACAGCACGCACATGCACAGGACGCACATGTATAACAAGCATGTTTGATGGATACAAAATACAGAACTAGAAAGAAAAATAAATTTAGAATGGCATGCGGTGCATAGAACACGCATGTATACATGCGTGTTCGATGGGTAGAAAAGACTACTAATCCCGCTAATCGATAATTTGGGCTTCTTGTTATGAATGGTGGATAGTTTGGGCAATTTCTCAAATATATAAATAAGGTAACTTTCCTAGATATTTAATAAGATTTATTGCCTATTATAAAATATCGTGCATATAAGAATATTATCTAAAAAATGTGTATGTACAAATTTAAATAAATTATAATATTTTGGAACCTAAGCTCAATATAAATAAATTGAGCAATAAGAATATAATTCTAATTCTAATCCATTTCTCATTAAAAATAAATACATACAAACTAATATAAATTACATCTTTGTTTTATTTATTTTTATTATTATTATTATTATTATTATTATTATTATTATTATTATTATTATAAATCACGTATATTACATATATACCCCCCTAAAAAGGATTTCGTCCCCGGAATCAAACAAAACTAAAACTCGTACCTGATTCGAATAGATGCGGATATCTCTCGCGAATAGATTCCTCTAGTTCCCAAGTAGCCTCTCTCTCAGAATGATTTTTCCACAAAACTTTAACAAACGGAATCGTATTCTTCCTCAAAACTCGTTCCTCGCGAGCTAAGATAGCCTCTGCTTCTTCCTCACAAGAAAGATCCTCTCTAATCTTATGTAGCGGGTACTGAACTATGTGTAACAGATGATACTTATAGCCTCTCAAAACCGACACATGGAACACGTTATGTACATGAGATAACTTTGGTGGCAACGCAACTTTATAAGACACTTACCCCACTTTCTCTATAATATCAAAAGGACCCACATATCTCAGACTAAGCTTCCCTTTCATACCAAACCGCTTAACACCCTTCCAAGGAGATACCTTCAAGAACACATGATCACCAGGTTCAAATCCACCAAACTTCCTATGTTGATCTGCATAACTCTTTTGACGCGACCGAGCCTCCTTCAAGCTTGCCTTAGCCTTCTCTACCTTCTCATTAGTGACTCTAACAAGTTCTGGTCCTTTAATGACTCTCTCACCAACCTCATCCCAACAAGATGGTGCCCTATACCTCCTACCATACAAAGCCTCAAATGGTGCCATACCAATACTCGCGTGCCAGCTATTATTGTACGCAAACTCAACAAGATACAAATACTTATCCCAATCACCTGTCCACTCCAAAGCACAAGCCCTCAGCATATCCTCCAATGTCTTAATCGTCCTCTCTGACTGTCCATCGGTCTGTGGATGATAAGCAATACTAAAATTAAGCCTCGTACCCCAAGCTTGCTGAAATCCCTTCTAAAAACGTGATGTAAACCTCGTATCCCTATCAGAAACTATCGAGACAGGCACACCATGAAGTCTAACAATATCCCGCTGAAAAATCTCTGCCAACTCATGAACAGGAGTAGTCTCTCTAATAGGCAAGAAATGAGTAGACTTAGTAAGTCTATCAACCACCACCCATATAACATCATTCTTTTTAAATGTCCTCGGCAAATGATTCACAAAATCCATAGTAATGTTCTCCCACTTCCAAACTGGAATATCCAACTGCTGCAACAATCCACTAGGCCTCTGATGATCTATCTTCACCTGTTGACATATAAGACATTTTCCCACAAACTCTGTTATGTCTCCCTTCATTCCACTCCACCAAAAGTGCTTCTTCAAATCTCTATACATCTTGGTGGAACCTGGATGAATAGAGAATGAAGAGCTATGAGCCTCAGTCAAAATCTCTTCACGAATTGCCACATTCGCGGGCACACACAATTTACTACCCAACCATATCATACCCTCATCATCAACACGAAAATATTTTTGCTTACCTTCTGCCACCTCTGATCTAATACCTTCCAATCATGTATCACTCTTCTGAGCTTCCTTAACCCTTGAAACCAGATTTGGTTCCACTCTCAAACTCGCAATGCTACCATCTGATCCTCTAACATACAGCTCAATACCAAAGCGCTCCATGTCTGAAATAAGATACGGTTGAGTAATGAGAGATGCAACACTACCCAAGTTCTTCCTACTAAGAGCGTCTGCCACAACATTCGCCTTCCCTGGATGGTACTGAATATTAGCATCATAATCCTTAAGAAGTTCAAGCCATCTTCGTTGCCTCATGTTATGCTCCTTCTGAGTAAAAATGTACTTAAGACTCTTATGATCAGTGAAGATATCACAAGTCTCTCCATACAAATAATGCCTCCAAATCTTCAAAGCAAAGACCACTGCTGCTAACTCTAAGTCATGAGTAGGATAATTTACCTCATAAGGTTTAAGCTGCCTAGAAGCGTAAGAAATCACTTTCTCATGCTGCATAAGAACACACCCCAATCCTCTCTTGGAAGCATCACTATGAACCTGAAATCCTCCACTCCCTGATGGCAATACAAGAATATGAGCTGACACCAACCTCCTGTTCAACTCTTGGAAACTCTGCTCACGATCATCATTCCACTCAAACTTAACACCCTTCCTCATTAGTTGAGTCAATGGCAAAGCTATGGATGAGAAACCTTCCACAAAGCGCCTGTAGTAACCTGCCAAGCCCAAGAAACTCCTCACCTCTATCACATTGCTAGGTCTCATCCAATTAGTGATAGCCTCGACTTTCGCAGGATCCAACTCAATCCCTCTAGAAGACACAATATGCCCCAAAAATGCCACCTGCTCCAACCAGAACTCACATTTTGAAAATTTTACAAATAACTTCTTCTCCCTCAAGATCTCAAGCACAATACGTAAATGCTCCTCCTTGCTCCTCGAGTATATCAAGATATCATCAATGAAGACCACAACAAACTTATCCAAGTAATCATGAAAGACCCGATTCATCAAATCCATAAACACCGCTGGTGCATTCGTCAACCCAAAGGACATCACAAGAAACTCATAATGACCATAACGAGTACGAAATGCAGTCTTCGGAATATCTTCTTCCCTCACTCACAATTGGTGGTAACCTGATCTCAAATCTATCTTCGAAAAGAATATCGCCCCTTGTAATTGATCGAACAAGTCATCAATGCGTGGCAAAGGATACCTGTTTCTGATAGTCACCTTATTCAACTCCCTGTAGTCGATGCACAATCTCATAGAATCGTCCTTCTTCTTCACAAATAATACCGGAGCACCCCACGGAGATACACTTGGCCTGATAAATCCTCTATCCAACATCTCTTGCAACTGCACTTTCAATTCCTGCAACTCTAGTGGTGCCATTCTGTATGGCACCTTAGAAATAGGCTCTACTCCTGGAACAAGTTCAATAGTAAACTCCACTTCTCTCTGTGGTGGCAAACCTGGTAGTTCATCAGGAAACACATCTGCAAACTCATTAACAACTGGATAATCCTCGATGCGAGGCTCATCCTTAGACGTATCCTTCACGAAAGCAATATAGCCATCACAACCCTTAGACAAAAGTTTACTCGCCTTTAGAGCCGAAATCATTTTTATCTCTCCTTTCGGTTGAGAACCCTGGTATACAAATTCTGGTTTATCTGCATCTCCAAAGATCACCCTCTTCCCCTGACAGTCAATTGTAGCTCGATGCTCACTCAACCAATCCATACCCAGAATAACGTCAAAGTCATGCATCTCTATCGGAAGCAAGTTAACCTTACAATTTCTCTCCCCAATAGCTATCGGACACTCTCGGTACACATTAGAAATAATAACAGAATTCCCCATCGGGGTAGTATTAGACATACGAGGATATAGTAATGAAGGTACAACACCAAGATGACGAACAAACGATAAAGACACAACAGAATGAGTCGAACCAGTATCAAATAACACATAAGCATCACGTCTACCAACAAGAAGTGTTCCTGAAACGGTACCTGAATTAGCTGCTGCCTGATTAGCAGTCAATGCAAACACTCTGCCTAAAGTATTTTGCTGACTGCCACTGCCACTACCACCTGCTCCTCCACCAGTGTTACGTGACACTGTACAATCCTTTGCCCTATGTGACATGCTACCACACAAGAAACAAGCCCCGGTCTGTTTATAACAAGCTCTCCCTGGGTGATGTCCACCACAAGTAGCACAAGGAGCCACTGGAATCATATTGGGGTTGCCCCCATAAACTGAATAACGACTCTGCCCCTGTTGACGACCCTGCCACTGCCTAGGCTGCTGCTAAAATCGCTGATTCTGATTCTGTTTCTGACCAGCATACTGATTCTGACCATAAGCTGACTGAGTCCTCATATTCTGATATCTTCCACGCCACTGTCCCTGCTGACTACCCTCACCTCCATTCCACTACCTACCCTGTACAAAACTCTGATCATCTCTATTCCGCTTGCGATCATTCTGGAACCTGTAAGCTCTATACTCAGTGCGCTCCTTCTCAATATCCTTAGCTACATCTGCCACCTCAACCACATTAGGAAACCTCAATGAAATGATACCACCCCTCAGATTAGGCCTCAACCCCCATTTAAATTTCTCAGCCTGCTGTGCAGCAGTCCCTGCAACTGTCCCAGCAAATCTAGCCAACCTAATAAACCTCGCCATATAGTCAGTAATGCTCTCATCAAAATTCTGCGCAATAGAATGAAACTCCCTCAAATAACCCTCTCTGTCTACATTAGAAAAGTACTGCTCATAGAACACCTCTTTGAATCCCAGCCATACCAATGTCTCTGTAAATTCCTCCCCTCTTGATAAGTGGATTTTATATCCACTTGAAACGTTCCATATCGGCTTAAATTGATTGTCTTGGACTCAAGTTTCTTGTAGTTTTGATGTGTTTTGCTTAGTTGTGCAGGCTTACAAGAATGTCGATTAAGGTGATGCTTCTATCGTGTTTTGAGGATTAATTAATTAAAAATCGGATTTTATGGGACGATTGCGCAGTCTACACTGTTTTGGCCATATCTGGAGTTCTATAAGTCCGTTTTCAGCGATCTTACTGCCCACGCGAAGCTTGGGAGATTTTCTACAACATGGAACAGGTGTTGCACGAGCAGGCTGCGCGTGGTGAGAGCAGACAGCATGACAAGCAGACTGTTGGGAGCAGGGAAATTACTGTTTTGCCCTTTTCAAGTTCTAATTGTATTTTGGGCAGTTTTTAGCACCTTAATTAAATTCTAATTGTAATAGAAGATAAATTCTTGCTGGGCAAGAAATCTAGAGCCTATTTAAACACATCCTAGCATTGTAAATCAGGATAGTTTTATTATTGTAACATAGCTTAGATCTGCAAGGGAGAAAAGGAGAGAAGGATTCAACGCTCGTGACAAGCAACGGATCTAGATCTACTTCATCTTTTGTGTTATTCTGGATTATAGATTTGTTTTCTCAACTATTTATTTTAATAATATTATTGCTTCTTTCTTCTATATCTTGTTTATTATCATGTTTTCATCAAATCCCATGACGATGAACGGTTCAATTATGGGCTAATCGTTGTCATGGGATTCTAACGGATTTATTTATGGAACTTAGTATCTTGATGCTGTAAAGATCTGTGTGTGGTGTTTAATTGATATCCTAGTATGGTTAATCTTAATGCTTTTAGATGCGTAGCTAACTTCTAAATTGAATTGTTAATCTCTTGTGAAGTGAAAGTGGATCTTGAGGTTTAAAACTTGCCATGCTAGCATAGGTTCATAATTGTTTATCAATATGATTCGTGGGTGAGATGAAAATACTCATACTGCCCTGTGTGATCTTTATGGATAACTTGTTCTTCAACCGTTATGTTTTCAAATTCTATATACATATAGGGTATAAACATAATTGGTGTCTATTCATCTTCTATCTCTTTTGTGGATGTATGTTTAGTTTGGTATACGTATGCTGACAGGTAGCGTGTACTTATTTCGTGTTATCCGATCAGATATCAACCCATCGCATATAGAAGTTAAAGGCGTCAGATCTAAGGGAAGTATTTAATGAAGTTAGAATCCCGTGTTTATTCTCATATAATAATTCGATTTAATTCTCTTAGTTAATTAATTCTATATTTTGTTAATTTGCATCTTAGTTAATTTAGTTACTCAAAAATCCCAATTTGTTACTTTTCTTAGCAGTGAATTAAAGCCATACATTGTTGAATAGGTGCATCTACTAAATAGAACCATAACCAGATCTCTGTGGAACGAACTTGAATTGTATTACTTGTGACCACGTATACTTGCGTGATTTTGTGTTAACAAGTTTTTGGCGCCGCTGCCGGGGATCTTCGGTGTTTTATTTTTAGTTTATGTGCTTGTCAATAGTGGTCGTTAGCGTTCACTGACTCGGATTCTTACTTTGTTTGTTTGTTTCGTGGTGTTTCATGTGCTTAATTTTGTATGCGAACACACTTACAAGCTCGTTTGGAAAACTGGCGGAAGACGATCGTGTAGAGAATTTAGAGAATAAGCACGAGGAAGCTGAAACTACAGTCAAGATGGCAGATGCAGCAGCAGCTAAGGCTTTGAAGGAGTATTCTCAGCCAAAGATCAATGATATCCAGTCTAGTATTATCAGGCCGGCCATCACGGCTAATAACTTCGAGATCAAGCCGGGCACTATTCAGATGCTACAGAATTTGGTTCAGTTTGGGGGTGCTCCTACGGAGGATCCTAACATGCATATTCGGGACTTTATCGAGATCTGTGATACTTTCAAGTTCAATGGTGTTTCGGATGATGCTATCAAGTTGAGGCTTTTCCCATTCTCTCTGAAGGATAAGGCTAAGGGCTGATTACACTCTCTACCACCTGGTTCCATTACTACATGGGAGGATCTTGCTCAGAAGTTTCTTACGAAATTCTTTCCTATGGCGAAAACTGCAACAATAAGGAATCAACTAACTCAGTTTTAGCAGCAATCTGGAGAATCTTTGTGTGAGGCTTGGGAACGATACAAGGAGATGCTTCGTAGGTGTCCACATCATGGGATGCCTGACTGGATGGTGATTAATGGTTTTTACAATGGGTTGGGAGCACAATCTAGACCTTTGCTAGACGCAGCATCAGGTGGAGCTCTGTGGGCTAAGAGCTATGATGAAGCTTATGATCTTATCGAGACGATGGCTGCTAATGAATATCAGAATCCAACCCAGAGGCTTTCTCAAGGCAAGGTAGCGGGTTTGTTTGAGTTGGATACAGCTTCAGCTATTGCAGCTCAGTTGAAGGCATTGACTATGAAGGTGGATTCTCTTGCAAATTATGGAGTTCAACAGGTTGCTAGTGTTTGTGAGCTATGTGCAAGCGCACATGAGACGAATCAGTGTGCTATCTCTTCTGAATCAGCACAGTTTGTGAGTAATTTTCAGAGACCTACTGCACTAGTTCCAGCTACTTACCATCCTAGCAACAGGAATCATCCCAATTTCAGCTGGAGCAACAATCAAAGTACACAACAACCTTATCAGCAAGCGAAGCCATTCAATCAGGGCTACCAATAGCCCTATGCTTCAAGGCAAAGTTATCAACCTCCGGGATTTCAGCAGCAACAACCCCAGGCTCATGCGGGGCAATCTTCTAATGAAAAATCAGAGATGGATGAGATGAGGATGATGATGAAGAACCTGGCAGCTTCTCAAAAGATCTTGGAAAACCAGATGGGACAGATTACAAGTGCCTTATTTAATATGCAACAAGGAACTCTTCCAAGTAATACAGAGATTAATCCAGGCAAGAGGGAGGTCCATGAACAGGTGAAAGCAGTTATTTTGAGATCAGGAAGGGTTACAACAGATCCAAAATCAGCAACTAAGGAAGATGAGGATGTTCAGAATCAGCATGTTGAAAAGTCTGTAGTGCCAGAAATTGAGAAATCTTATTTAGTGGCTGATCAGCTTGATGGTGAGAAGAGCAAGAAACCTGTTGAAAAGTCTACTCTAGAGCAATCTTTAAAGAATAATCAGATCTATCCACCTCCTCCATATCCTGGACGCTTGCGGAAAAGTCAAGAGAAACAGTTTCAGAAATTTATAGATGTATTCAACAAACTGTCCATTAACATTCCTTTTGTTGAAGCATTGGAGCAGATGCCGAGATATGCAAAGTTCATGAAGGATATTTTGTCACGGAAGAGAAGGTTGGAAGAATTTGAAACAGTGGCATTGACAGAGGAGTGCAGTGCGGTGTTGCAACAGAAATTGCCTCCTAAACTTAAGGATCCAGGAAGCTTTACAATTCCATGCACCATTGGGAAGTTGTCTTTTGGAAAATGCTTATGTGATTTGGGAGCTAGTATTAATCTCATGCCCTTGTCTGTTTTCAAGCAACTTGGTCTGCCGGAGCCAAAGCCAACCAACATCTCTTTGCAGTTGGCTGATAGGTCGATCACATATCCTAGGGGCATAGTGGAGGACGTGTTGGTAAAGGTTGATAAGCTCATATTTCCTGCTGATTTTGTTATCTTGGATTTTGAAGAAGACAAGAAGATTCCCATAATTTTGGGAAGGCCTTTTCTAGCTACGGGTCATACTTTGATCGATGTGCAGAAAGGAGAGCTTACAATGAGGGTGCAAGATCAGAATGTCACCTTTAATGTGTTCAAGGCCATGAAATTTCCGACAGAGGATGAAGAGTGTTGCAGTGTGGAAATAGTTGATACGGGTCAGAGAAAGAAGTTTGATCAATTATTGAGCGAGAAATCGGACACACACATGCTAAAGCATATCAGTGATTCTATTGACAGTTCTTCGGTTCCAGATCTTTCGAGTGTCAAGCTTGGGAAACTTCCACCACATTTGAGGTATGTCCTTTTGAATAATGAGCTGGTGATTTTTGAAGAGGGGAATGATAACGTGTTTCGAAGGTGGAAAGCCGATGTTGAGGAAGAAGAGTGTTCTGTTCAGTCGGTTGAGAGGGAGAAGCACCTTAGAGGTGTGAAGAAGAAAAAGAAGAAGATTAGGCTGTTGGGCCAACAAATCAAGTTAAAGTCTGAAGGAAGAGATTTGTGGAAAGCAAGCAATCAAGATGTCAACGTTCGTATGAATGGTTTGTCTGTTGAGGACGGTTCAGTTATTCTTTTGAAACCACCATGAGTTGAGGAAGTAACGTCAAGCTATTGACGTTAAAGAAGCGCTTGGTGGGAGGCAACCCGCATTAGTATAGGAAAAAAAAAAATTAAAAAAATTCCACCCCCTTTCTTTTTATACTCCTATTTAATCATCTCTCCACCTAATTCTTTTCCTATTTAAATTCCAAAACCTCCCATCTCTCCTCCAAAATTCTAAACCTATATCTATTCTAATTCATATTTATTATTATTATTATTATTTATTATTATTATTGTTATATATTTAGTTATTTATTTTATTTTTTATTTTTTTAAAAATCCTATTTCTATCATACATCAAATTTCATACCTTCTCAAAATTTTTTCTTTTTACACATTAAAATTTATTTTCATCCTATCCATCATCTTATATATACTCACCTATACATACAAATCCAATTCCTCTTCTATTTCTTTTAATCTCTAAAAATTCAATTCTAAAGAGGAATTAATTGCAAGTTCACCTCTTTGGTGGGAGGCAACCCGCATTAGTATAGGAAAAAAAAAAAATTAAAAAAATTCCACCCCCATTCTTTTTATACTCCTATTTAATCATCTCTCCACCTAATTCTTTTCCTATTTAAATTCCAAAACCTCCCATCTCTCCTCCAAAATTCTAAACCTATATCTATTCTAATTCATATTTATTATTATTATTATTATTTATTATTATTATTGTTATTATTGTTATATATTTAGTTATTTATTTTATTTTTTATTTTTTTAAAAATCCTATTTCTATCATACATCAAATTTCATACCTTCTCAAAATTTTTTCTTTTTACACATTAAAATTTATTTTCATCCTATCCATCATCTTATATATACTCACATATACATACAAATCCAATTCCTCTTCTATTTCTTTTAATCTCTAAAAATTCAATTCTAAAGAGGAATTAATTGCAAGTTCACCTCTTTGATTCGTATTGGGTAAATATTTTTCTCTAATCTTATTTTTATTACGAATTTGTGTTCTTGTTAATTGGGGGTTTTGTAGTATTCAGGCAAGGTGGCCAGTTTATGGAGCGCGTACGCAGTATCCTCCACCAGATTCATCCGAGGACGAGGACGAGTAGGTATGTTTCTGTTATCCCTTGTATTTCCTTCCATTCAATGCGGACATTGAATATTTTAAGTTTGGGGGTGGTTTGAGGGATTAGTAGTTGTTGTATTATTTGTTCATGTAGTATTTCATGTTTTGCATATTAGTAGTAGTAAATCATGCATTTATGTTCGTATTATTTATGTTATTTCATATAGGACATTCTGTTATTTTATTTTCGTATACCATGTGAGTTCATGTTAGTTGCATTTTCATGGCATGCATAATTCATGATCTCTTAGGACGAGCTGATTCTGATTGGTAGGTAGATGTTTTAATTGAGTGTGGTGATGATGAGTAGAGGGCTGATTTATAGTTCCTACGAAATTGACTTGCATATTACGGGAACAAAATTTTTACACAGTCTCATTGGGTGCTTTTGGGCTAGGTTAGGGTCATGCTTGTTTGGATGCTTTGAGATTTAATCACTTGATTATATTTAGAATTTTCGTTATTCTCTTGATGGCGTAGGAGCACTAAAGTCTAAGTTTGGGGGAAACCAGGGATTTCATGCTAGTTGTTAATATTTGTTAAATAATGGCTAGGTGTCAATTGGCTAGTAGCCAGCTCATATTTATATGAGTAGTCTAGGGTTGGAAGTGAGAATTCTCATTCCAGATTGCATGAAAAAAAAAAGAAAAAGAAAGAGAAAAAAGAGAGTGAAAAGTCCGATTGTTAAATGCAAAATTAACCACGAGTGAGCTCTTTAATACTCGAGTAATTAAGTCTGAGGGGACTTAGTCCTAGTAACCTAAAGCCCTTGTGGTTTGAGATTGCTGACCTAACACTCGCTACATGGGTATTATTGTATAAGCCTTTTGTGGTCTCATTCATTGCACGGTTAAATAAGCATGCGTATTGTATATAGTAGTATGTGTCGTAGTGTAGTAATAAAGCATGAATTCCTGGCTAACTTGAATAAGGATGGAGGTGTTCCTAGGTTATGAAGTGTCTACAGTCTATTCTTTTTATAAACCTGTGATTGTCTTGGCGAAGGGCATGTATAATTTTTGACCTAGTTTTGGGAGTATTTCTGATGAGCATGCACACACTCACGTTTCTGTCATGTACTGTTAGTATACGGGGACTTAGTCGAGCTCTATTTGGATTTAGTTGCATTCTTTGAGATATTTGCTTGTTAGTTGGTTTTGGTGAGTTTGAAGGGGATCTTGCATTTTTCATATTAGTTGCATTCATGCATTGCATTGCATTAGGTTAAATGAATTTTGTGGGTACATTCACTATAGGCCCTCACGAGACCTTACTCGTCCACTAGGGATGCCTAGGGGTTTAAAGGGCTTGTTGCATATGTCAAATGCAACCGTGATCACCTACGGAAGTGGAACTAGTTAGTTAGTTAGTTGTAATTGTTTATGCTTGAGGACAAGCATCGGTTTAAGTTTGGGGGTGTGATAAGTGGATTTTATATCCACTTGGAGCGTTCCATATCGGCTTAAATTGATTGTCTTGGACTCAAGTTTCTTGTAGTTTTGATGTGTTTTGCTTAGTTGTGCAGGCTTACAAGAATGTCGATTAAGGTGATGCTTCTATCGTGTTTTGAGGATTAATTAATTAAAATTCGGATTTTATGGGACGGTTGCGCAGTCTACACTGTTTTGGCAATATCTGGAGTTCTATAAGTCCGTTTTCAGCAATCTTACTGCCCACGCGAAGCTTGGGAGATTTTCTACAACATGGAACAGGTGTTGCACGAGCAGGCTACACGTGGTGAGAGCAGACAGCACGACAAGCAGACTGTTGGGAGCAGGGAAATTACTGTTTTGCCCTTTTCAAGTTCTAATTGTATTTTGGGCAGTTTTTAGCACCTTAATTAAATTCTAATTGTAATAGAAGATAAATTCTTGCTGGGCAAGAAATCTAGAGCCTATTTAAACACATCCTAGCATTGTAAATCAGGATAGTTTTATTATTGTAACATAGCTTAGATCTGCAAGGGAGAAAAGGAGAGAAGGATTCAACGCTCGTGACAAGCAACGGATCTAGATCTACTTCATCTTTTGTGTTATTCTGGATTATAGATTTGTTTTCTCAACTCTTTATTTTAATAATATTATTGCTTCTTTCTTCTATATCTTGTTTATTATCATGTTTTCATCAGATCCCATGACGATGAACGGTTCAATTATGGGCTAATCGTTGTCATGGGATTCTAACGGATTTATTTATGTAACTTAGTATCTTGATGCTGTAAAGATCTGTGTGTGGTGTTTAATTGATATCCTAGTATGGTTAATCTTAATGCTTTTAGATGCGTAGCTAACATCTAAATTGAATTGTTAATCTCTTGTGAAGTGAAAGTGGATCTTGAGGTTTAGAACTTGCCATGCTAGCATAGGTTCATAATTGTTTATCAATATGATTCGTGGGTGAGATGAAAATACTCATACTGCCCTGTGTGATCTTTATGGATAACTTGTCCTTCAACCGTTATGTTTTCAAATTCTATAGACATATAGGGTCTAAGCATAATTGGTGTCTATTCATCTTCTATCTCTTTTGTGGATGTATGTTTAGTTTGGTATATGTATGCTGACAGGTAGCGCGTACTTATTTCGTGTTATCCGATCAGATATCAACCCATCGCATATAGAAGTTAAAGGCGTCAGATCTAAGGAAAGTATTTAATGAAGTTAGAATCCCATGTTTATTCTCATATAAGTAATTCGATTTAATTCTCTTAGTTAATTAATTCTTTATTTTGTTAATTTGCATCTTAGTTAATTTAGTTACTCAAAAATCCCAATTTGTTACTTTTCTTAGCAGTGAATTAAAGCCATACATTGTTGAATAGGTGCATCTACTAAATAGAACCATAACCAGATCTCTGTGGAACGAACTTGAATTGTATTACTTGTGACCACGTATACTTGCGTAATTTTGTGTTAACACCTCTAGTAGCTTTCACTCCTCTTCACCATCTCTGAGCATCCCCCTCCAACTTGTACACAGCTAACCTGACCTTCTGAACCTCATCACAACTCAAGGCATCAAAAATCTTCTCAAGATGAACAATCCAATTTTCAGCATCAATAGGAGTCGACGCTGAATAAAAAGAATCTGGTTTCTGCTTAGAAAACCTCTCCAACCATGCAAATGGCTCCAACTGATTACCCTGGCCATTCTGATTTCCTTGACCATTTTGATTTCCCTGACCATTCTGATTATTCTGCCCATTCTGATTGCCTTGGCCATTCTGATTGCCCTGACCATTCTGATTATTCTGATTATTCATATTTGTCATAGCTTGTTGTATACCGTTCGCCACCACTTGTCCTAACATATTAGCTAGCTGAGCCGGGCTAACATTCAGGGTAGTTTGATTTTGATTTTTCTTAGGAGGCATCTACAATATAAGATTAGCAAATGAATGAAGATCACAGGAATAGATAAGCAGAAGCAATTAAAAATAGATATCGAAAGAGTAAAGCAAGATGATATGAATTTTAAACAGAATACCCATCCTAACGTCTACCCAAACTCACATGTCAACCTAAATAGGTTTTCTACAAGAAAGAACCTAAGCTCTGATGCCATCTTTGAAAATAAATAAATTTATTCCATAATATTTAAATAAATATTATGGCTTGCTTATTCCATAATATTATAATTTATTATGCCTTGTTTATTCCATAATTTATTTTAAAATTTAATTATGCAGTTATGATATTAATATTTAATATGTGCTATTATTGGTATTTTTAGAGTTGGCATATTTATTAGCTAAGTTTTGTTATTATTAATTTATGTAATAATACTTTCTTGTGTTAGGAATTTTATTGAGTATAAGTTATATAGGCGCATATTTATTATTTATTTAACTAAAAGTATTGATTACTTTTATTTTTTATTTTTTTTAGTTTAAGATGTAAATTATTGGCCTTCAATATTTTTCACTTCTGATTTATATTTATTTTAACTAATGTATATTATGTTGGATGGGAAGGATTCTAGTACTCATATATACACAGTATTTGTATTTTAAGTTTTAAATGTAAATTTTATGAAAATTAATTATAATATTTTATTTGATTTATTGTGGGTTATTTAAATTTGTATCTAATCAAAGGGATCTCCTTTGATCAGATATTTATTTTTTGTTTTAAATATTATATTTTTTATGATATTTTATTATTATTATTATTATTATTATTATTATTATTATTATTATTATTATTATTACTATTATTACTAATGTGTTTCAGTTTTAATTTGTTCTGTCATTTCATTTTCAGGTGTGAAGTATAAGGTCTCCCCTGCTCATTATTTAAAGCTTTTTTGTCTAAGCGGTTATGGAGCAGCAAAGAGACAGGAAAAAAGAAAGCTAGTAAAGCTAGTATGTGGGAATAAATGAGGGCAGCGGAGACTCACATAAACAACAAGTAGTTCAGTGTGTAGTAGCAAGTTGTAAAATGATGTATTTTCTATTTTTTGGAGGGTACTTTTTTTTCCCTGAGCTTTTTTCCCACAGGGGTTTGCTCTTGGAGGGTTTTAACGAGGCTTTCCTTCTGTGGGGTTCTTCCTTTTAGACTTGAAAGTTTTATTGTCTAAGCGTCCCGAGGTAACATGCGTGCCTTTGGGTTAGATGGTGAACTTTCTTGAATGAAAAAATTCTCTATGTACGTTTTATTCTATTTCGATACAATTTATGAACGAGTAAGTTATTTCTGACAAAAAAAAACCCAAATAGAAACTAGGAATAAATTCTTGAAAAAGAAACTTAAGGATTAAGAAGTAAATAAATGTGCTTTGCGATCGTGGATGAGTTGAGCCCACATAGATGTTTTGGGCCGGATCCCTTTTCGTGTATATCCAATCCAAAACATAAATTCACAAACAAGACGATAAACCCTAATTGACCCTTAAACCCTAAAAAACCAAACAAAGAAATAATAGTAGCAGAAACAGAACTGAGTTAAAATAAAAAAAAATGGTGAAGTCTTATCTCCGGTACGAGCCGGCGACGTCGTTTGGAGTAATAGCTTCACTTGAATCCAACATATGCTACGATAGATCCGGCAAACACTTGCTCGCTCCGGCGTTAGAAAAAATAGGAGTGTGGCATGTCCGTCAAGGTGTTTGTACTAAAACCCTAACGCCGTCTGCTACTTCTCGTGGCCCTTCTCTCGCCGTTACTTCTATCGCCGCTTCCCCTGTTTCTTCTCTGGTATAAAAATTATCCTACATTTTATGAATTTGAATTTGTATATTTTGTTATGTCTAGTATGTGAAAGTAAATTCAAGAATCTTGATTATAGTTGGTTTGAGTAACCGGGCTCGATTATCGGGGTTTCTGTTAGTTTTGTTGCTGAGAATGTGAAATGTATTGCCCCATTGAAATTACAAGTTGTTTGCTCTGGGTGAAATTGGATAAGTTTGTGTGCAAATGTTTCTTGTGATTGCTTTATATCATAATTGTGAGTTTGTTAGTTTTTGAAAGATTGAAAAACTAGGTTATATTAGTTTCTGTAGTGGGGGCCGACAATAGGGGATTTTGTTTATTTTGTTGCTGAAAGTGTAAAAAGTGTTGCCCCATTGAAATTATAAGTTATGGGTTGGGTTTGTGTGTGCGGAAGTAGTGTTAGTTTGTGGGCAAATGTTTACCGTGTTATGTTTTCTATCGTAATTGTGAAATTGTTAGTTTCTGAAAATGAAGTAATATGGTTGTGCTGACTGCAGATAGCAAGTGGTTATGCTGATGGAAGCATCAGAATTTGGGATTCTGAGAAAGGAACCTGTGAGACGACATTGAATGGACATAAAGGAGCTGTGACCACCCTTCGGTTCAACAAGCTGGGATCTTCGCTTGCATCTGGAAGCAAAGATAATGATATTATATTGTGGGATGTGGTAGGGGAGGCTGGACTTTTCCGTCTTCGTGGGCATCGTGACCAGGTTTTACTTTTAGAACCAATTTTTTGTGATGCAATGCATTGTGTGTTTGGTACTGCTTTCTTACACGTGCATGATCTGCTGTTTTCTTTTTGTAGTTTGATATTAAGAATTCTGTATTGTAGGTTACGGACCTTGTATTCTTGAATTCAGGAAAAAAACTTGTTAGCTCATCGAAAGACAAGTTTTTGAGAATATGGGACCTTGAAACGCAGCACTGCATGCAAATTATTAGTGGCCATCATAGCGAAATCTGGTCCTTGGATGTTGACCCAGAAGAGAGATATCTGGTCACTGGATCATCAGATTCCGAACTAAGATTTTATAATATTAAACAAAATTTGGTGGATGGCAGGTCTGATGTCGATGAATCAACACTTGTGAACAATGATGATTCACTAGCCACTAACAAATGGGAAGTCTTAAATTTTTTTGGAGAAATCCCTCGCCAGACCAAGGATAGAGTTGCAACTGTAAGATTCAATAAGTTTGGAAATCTACTGGCTTGCCAAGCTGCAGGGAAGACAGTAGAGGTGTTCAAGGTGCTGGATGAATCTGAATCCAAGCGGAAAGCAAAGAGAAGAATTAACCGTAAGAAGGAGAAAAAATCTTCAAAAGGAGCAGTTGAGGCGACTGAAACTGATGTTGCAAATCTTGGAGGTCAGGAAAGTAGTACCCCAGTTGTCACAGTGTCTGATGTTTTTAAGCTTACTCAGACAGTACGAGCTGGCAAAAAAATATGTTCTATTTCATTCTGTCCGATCACTCCTAAGAGCTCCCTAGCCACTTTGGCATTGTCATTGAACAATAATTTGTTAGAAATTCATTCAATTGAAAGCGATTCAACGACAAAAACTGTCGCTATTGAGCTCCAGGGACACCGATCTGATGTGAGGAGTGTTACTCTTAGCTCAGATAACACTCTTCTGTTGTCAACTAGCCATAGTTCGGTAAAGTTATGGAACCCTAGTACTGGTTCTTGTCTTCGTACTATTGATTCAGGATATGGATTGTGCAGTATATTTGTTCCTGGTGACAAGTTTGCGGTTATTGGTACAAAAGGTGGGACTCTAGAAATCATTGATGTTAGGAGCGGCACCTGTGTTGAAGTAGTAGAAGCTCATGGTGGCTCTGTACAATCTATTGTGGCAATTCCTGATCGGAGTGGTTTTATAACTGGTAGTACAGATCACGATGTGAAGTTCTGGGAGTATCAAACTATACAAAAAGCTGATCAGGTGAATTTTTCATAAATTTTCTTCCAAGCCTTTTCCATTTACATTTAGCATTGTCTTTTACTTGGTTAGTCATATTGAATTTTTTCCTAGTGTATCTATAAAAAAAAAAATCACCGGTGTAGTTGGGGAATATCTGATTCAGAGTCATTATATACAACAGTATTCCTTGTATGTAACATATACGTAAACATTTATTTACTAGTAACTTTATTCTGTTAATACTATCTGAGCTCTAATTACATTTGTAATTGCCAAGTGTACTTACGTTTAAATATTATCCATATGATTGTATGTTATATGATCTGGCCTTCCGTGACAGAATGTCTGGATATTTGTTCCATACTTAATATTCTCAGTAATCTTTTTTAAATGTTTTCAGCAATTAATCAAATGATTATACGAGGAAATGGGAAATGTGTGTGAGAGAAGTTTACTTATAAGATTAGACCAAAGAATTAGAAAGGTGTGATTGCTTATAAAAATAATTACCCTGAAATACTGGAATTAGCCCTTGCAGTTTTTATGTTTTTTGTTTTTATGTGTTTTACACGTAATTTTGACTTGAGACACCTTCCCGGAATTTGTATTGTGGTGACATACTGACATCTTTTTTTAGCAGGAAATGAAGCAGCTGACAGTTTCCAATGTGAAAAATTTAAAAATGAATGATGATGTTCTAGTAGTTGCTGTTAGTGCAGATGGTAAACATATTGCCGTTGCTCTTCTGGATTGCACGGTGAAGGTAAGATCATCTTTGTTCGGAAGTTTTCTTACTTTTTTCCCCCTACTGTACTTTGTTTATATCGTCTTCTTGATTCTCTCGTTTATAAACACCAACAAATTTAGCTTGCGATGTATGTCCACAATATTATGTTTTACCCATGGATCTTATAGTTGCTACCAAAGCATTTAAGCTACAAATCTGATTACTGCTCAGGGAAGGTTGTTTCATTCTCTTTGCCCGTGTCATGGTACAGATATCACAAATCAAAATGACTAAGTAGTAACATGGTCCCAAACTGCGGCTTATTGCATCTTTACTTTTTGTTGATAACTATGGGGTCACTTTATAGTAAGATATATTACCAGCTAATTTTTTATTTAAATATCAAAAAATTCTTTTACTTTTATTATATAGTAGTCTGGAGGACACAGAGTCTGGGACTTGTGAATTGATTTCTCCGGTGACAAATTAGGTAGAGTTGAATACTTTTTTGTGCCATTCTCCCATTTATATCAATTTGAGCCATATAAGCTACTATACAGTAGGAGGAAGAGAAAGAGGATGGAGCATTAATATAGGGATTAAGGAATATGTTGATTGATATTTGGTGGGTAGGGGCATAATTCATATTAGGGGTGTACACGGTTCGGGTTGGGCAGGTTGAAATTCATATCTCCTACATATGAATTTCATATGTAGGAGATATGATATTTTGTGTGTAATCAAAGATTTTGGAAGTACATGAAGGGTGTCATTAAATATTGGGAAGAGGTTATTGGATATATGTGGATGATCTATAGGTTATAAGTGGCAGATAATAAATAAGAAGGGGGGGGGGGGGGGGTGCTTGTAAAGACAATTTTATTCTATTTTTTTATCAACATAATAATTGTACCCTAGTAACTCTTTCATCTTCAATCATTTTACCCCCTGCATATTCTTTGCATAGCACTGAAGTTGGAGGTCCTCCGTTATGTTTCTTTTAGTATTGGTGAAATTATTATTGACTTATCAAATTACATTGTAGCTGGTCCTAATGCCATCTCCATTGGTATACTGAAATACAGGTATACTATATGGATTCTCTCAAATTCTTCCTCACCTTATATGGTCACAAGCTTCCTGTGTTATGTATGGATATATCATCTGACGGGGACTTAATAGTTACTGGCTCTGCAGACAAAAATTTTAAGATTTGGGGTTTGGATTTTGGCGACTGCCATAGATCTATATTTGCTCATGCTGATAGGTGCTCACCTCTAACTTAAATTTATTATCAAAGTTTTTATGTGTGTTGAAGTTGTTTTGACAACTTCTAAACATTGATCATGGCAGTGTTATGGCGGTGAAGTTTGTCCAAAATACTCACTACATGTTTAGTGTTGGAAAAGATCGTGTTGTTAAATACTGGGATGCAGATAAGTTTGAATTACTTTTAACTTTAGAAGGGCACCATGCTGAAGTCTGGTGTCTCTCAATCAGCAACCGTGGTGATTTTCTTGTCACTGGATCTCATGATCGTTCTATACGACGTTGGGATCGTACTGAAGAACCATTTTTCGTTGAGGTATCTTACCTTTGTCTGCAATTATCATGATTTCCTTTTGCCAATTATGGGCAAATTGTAAAATACGTTTCTTACATTCGCAGGAAGAGAAAGAGAAGAGGCTTGAAGAGATGTTTGACACTGATCTTGATAACACTTTGGATAGGTATGCCCCTAAGGAAGAAGTTCCTGAAGAAGGAGCAGTTGCATTGGCAGGAAAGAGAACACAAGAAACTCTATCTGGAACTGACTCCATTATTGAAGCACTAGACATAGCAGAAGCAGAACTGAAGCGTATTTCTGAGCATGAGGTAATGTCTCTGTTTATAGGTCTGAGATATCTACAGTCTAATACTTCAAGCATTTTAGCATACCACTACAAACTGATTTTGTATATTTAAGTTTTTTCGCCTACTTAGGACAACTGGTGTATACTCAAAATTTTTATTTCACAAAGATAATATATTAAAATTGAATTTCATTTTTCATATTTTTTTAACTATTTTCTCAGTTTTTACCTTACCTTTATCCAATGAGAACACTCTAGAAACAAATAAGTGATCTAATATTGCAAAGACTCATTATAGGTTGGTACCTGAGGTGTATGAACGTATGATCAAGTCGAATATGGTTCTGTAGCTTCACATTGCATTTCCTATAGTGGACATGTCCGTTATGATATCTTTATAGTTATCTATCAAGTTTTTTGATTCATTTTTATCATATTAATTTCAGGAAGAGACAAGACAGGGAAAGGCTTCTGAATTCCGACCAAATATTCTTATGCTCGGTCACTCTCCATCTGATTTTATTCTCCGTGCTCTTTCGAATGTTCACACTAATGATTTGGAGCAGACGTTACTGGTACATGATCGCCTTTATATTATATACTTTAAATCTGTTTTGTTTACCCAATTCCAAAATAGAGCATTCCTTCGGTGTTCAGTGAATATTATGTCAAAGCTGTTTATCTTTAGTCTTTCCTTGTCATGTTTTTTAATGTCATTTAGCTGTCATCTCATCATGATTTTTTTAATGTCATTTATTCTTTCATAAATTTAAACAACTGTTCATTTTAGGCACTGCCATTCTCCGATGCTTTAAAGCTCTTGTCGTTCTTGAAGGATTGGTCCTTAAAACCTGATAAGGTTAGAGACTGTGTGTTATTCGCTATTTATGCATTGTAGGACTTCATACATGGTCATTAACTTTTTCTATATCATTGTTTACTTTATATTTGCAGATTGAGCTTGTCTGCAGGGTAGCTACGGTGCTATTGCAGTTGCACCATAATCAGTTGATTGCAACTGCTTCTGCCAGACCGGTCTTGACTGTTCTTAAAGATATTCTTCATTCAAGAGTTAAGGTATCTCCGTAATGTTTTGTTTGCATACCAACATTCTACCAAGATATTCTGAAATTAGTAGAATTGTGAAATTTATTTGGTGAACTTCAATCTCGTGTTGTCTTGTAGTTTCTTGTGCTATATTAAATCCCGTTGTCCAGTGTGCAAGAACTTTTATGAGAAAGTAGATGAACCACATATTTATTTATTTTTTTGTATATTTGTATGAGTTGCTATTCAGGGCATCACAAAAATATCGTATTTTGATGGCTGGTAGTTGAGATGCAAAAGTATGAAATGTCACACAAGTGATGGCCATTCATCTAGCTTCATAGAATAAAGGAATGATAGCTTAACAGTTACTCCCTCCGTCCCACTTTTATTGTCCATTGTTTCCTATTTTCTTTGTCCCAAAATAATTGTCCACATTTGATTAATAAGGTATATTATGTGTTAATTATGTTAACTTTTATAAAAAAGCAATACAATTATTTGGTAACTATGAGTTTAATTGACATGATTGAATAAAAGGTGGATTTTGATAGATGGACAATAAAAATGGGACGGAGGGAGTATTATTTTAAGCTGAACTGTGCAAAGTGCACAGATGAAAACAAGATATCGTTGATTCAGGCTCCTAAATGTTTACCAATTCACCATAGAGATTATTCTTGCATGCAACACTTAGATAAATGATACTTCCATATATCATTTGTTGTATGCTATAACATATAGCATGATATTATTGTTTACTTCTTTAGTTCTTTGCCTGTGAAAGGTGTCCTAAACCGTTCTTTTTCTGCTGTATAAAGTTAGTATATTCATGAATAGAATCCCTGCTGAGAAACTTGAATTGGATTTCAATTGCTCATTGTCACAGTTGCCAATGCCGTTTGTATTATGTAATATGTATATTCTGTCGACTGTTGAGCGACCTAAAAACTTGTGCTTTGCTCACAATATGTTTCTGTGTCAGGAATGCAAAGATACTCTTGGTTTTAATTTGGCAGCTATGGATCATCTCAAGGTATGCGCACATCCAAATGATTGTAGTTGTCCTAAATAATTTAATTGAACTGAAACCTTATGTTTTTATTGTGTACTAGCAATTGATGATTTTGAAGTCGGATGCACTCTTCCGGGATGCGAAAACGAAATTACTAGAAATACGATCACAACAAGCAAAACGTGCCGAAGGAAGGCAAGATACAAAAGAAAGAAGGAAAAAGAAGAAACAGAAAAAATCAACTGATATTCATGTATGGTCCTAAGTTTGCAATCGTGGCACAACGTACTAGTTTCCTAGTGTCTCGAAAGTCGAAATACAGTGATACCTGCCAAAGCAGCACAATCTTGATACATTACAAAGATAGATACTCAGCCTTGATGCAAGTGCAGAAGTACGAAATCTAATAGTATTCCTCGTTACTTGATGTAGTAACGTGGCATATTCTGTTAGTCTGTATGTTGGCCTTCAAATTATCTGCCAGCTTTTCCAAGGTGCATCTGGGAATATTGATTTTTTGCTTGTTTGGTTGAAAGTTTTGTTGTTGTAAAGTATAGGTTCAGTTTGTTCGATTTCTAGCCATATAAATTGATTGTTCTCTAGATTTCTAGTTTCCGTTGAACGGAATTGTAGTATGTGATTTAGTGCATTATTTTGGAGGTAGAAGAGAAGTACGACAATCCTAATTTATGATAAGAAACCGTTATTATATCTTCCTTGTTTAGATATTGTAAACATTCTCGTTTGCAACAGCATATTTCATCAATTTTATTCCCCGTTAAAAACTAGACCATAAATATAATTGAGCATTAACCATTACTCAATAAAAAAGCTTCTTTTATGTCGACTCTTAGCAAGCGTATATCTTTTCTTTGCATCATATGTACATAAACTGCTTGAATAGAAGTTATGGATCAGATGCACAATGGTGAGATCATGACAGCAATTATGGTGTCTTCAATCACCTTACTCCTATCAATTATCATCACAATACTATCTTTAATTCCACACCATCTCAAATAAACAAATTTAAAGTCAATAATACTCCCTCCGTTCCTAAAATGTTTCCTGTTTACTTTGTACACGTTTGTCAACGCACACTTTTAATCGTTAATATCTTTAATTTCGTATTAGTTTTAAATATAAAAATTTCACTGTATTAAAGTACTAACAAATACGAATCCAACAAGATTACTCATGACTATATTTTATCTTATAAATTATGCGTAAATTAGTAGAATCATTTATAATGAACAGTGTTCAAAGTCAAAACGAGAAACGTTTTGTGGAACAGAAGGAGTAATAATTAATTAGATGATTTTTGTGTATGATAAATTTGTAGAGTTGCTTCTCAGTTTTAATTGTAACTAACTTATAACCCGTGCAACGCACGGCTACTTATCTAATCAATAATTATATTAATTTATTTTAATATTTATTTGTTATTAGTTTACATATCAAATTATTATTATAAAATTGATATATATATATAAAATTTTGCACATTCAATTTATCATGTGTTTTATCATTAATTCTTAAAACTTTATTTGAACGATTTTACAACTAATGTGAAATTAACAAAATATTCTTTAATTTAGTGATATTTGAACAACTATTTTCCAATTGAAACTATCAAGAAACAAAATAGTGAAGAAATTGATGATTTCTTCAGTTGAAAATTCTATTCCATTTATAAAATCTTCTTACACTTAATTTTGTTTATCAAAATAACATCCTTATTATTTGAAGATAGTTTTAATAATAAGTGTAAGAGGGATTTTGTCCAAAATTTTGGTAGTCGGTAGTTTGGTACTCAGTACGACAAAATAAATAAGAACCATTGGATCTTAAAATAAATAGATGAAAAACGTTGGATGTAGCATGAAAAATATTAAACGTCTTAATAGGTAAACTAAAAAGTGGATTTATATTGAAATACGAAAAAACGTATGTCAATGATTTTAATCATATATAATTAGGTTTTCAACATTGAAAAAAAATTATTGATGTCTTTTACACTGAATATGATTAATGTAAAAATTCATAATTAAATTTTTTATTGAGATTCTAAGTGTTTCCATTTGGATAATAATTGTTAAATCATCACTAAATTAAAGATTATTTTACGAATTTTTTGTGTGGTGTAAAATTATCCAAATATGATTTTTGGATCTCGAGATAAAGCTCAAATAGTAAATATGATTTTTTAATATTAATAAAAAATTAAATTCAATACTAATACAACCTTTTTTAGTTATATCATTTTCGGATTATAATTTTTTTAAAATTAAATTATAATACAACCTTTTTTTATTATATCTTTTTTAGAATATATATATATATATTGAGAAAAAGGTTCCTGAGATTGACCTCAGGGAACTTTTCCTGAGATACCTACAAAATATACCTTAAATTTGTTTGGGCCCGCAGGGCTAATCAAAAATTTCTGATTTTACAAAAATGCCCCCATATTTTATAAGAATTTAGGCAAAGGATCTCAGGTAAGTCCCTGAGATAATCTCAGGAACATTATACTCATATATTTTAATATGATATAATCTTGATCGTCTATTTTAAAAAATATTAGATTCGACGGTTGAGATTATTTTGGCGATACAGTGACCAAAATTATGAAAAGCATGGTTACATTCATTTTTTATATAATTTATTTATAGTATAGTATAATATTATAAATTTTAATTTTAATAAGTTGTTGGAAGGATTCAAATATTAAATCTTTTTATATAACAATTTTTAGTATTAAATATAAATTATTATTTTCAAATATACCCCTTTTACTTATTATAGTATAGTATAGATATAGAAGTATAGACTGTATAGATAACAAAATATATATGCATGAATATAATTGAAAGATATTTGGCAGTTCGCTTATTTTTTTCAGTTCACACATTGGACATAAAGTTATATGTAAAAACCTTCTAATCGTTTCTTCGCAAAACAAATCGGGAAAGATCAAATAAGAATTGATAACACAATTATGTTGTTTAGAACAATCATGACCAAGTATGTTGTTTAGAACATAGTCCTTTATAGGATTATAACAATTATAAATAATAAATATTATATTTAATAGGCCTTTCCTAGTAGATTTATAACTCGTTCTATAAATGTTAAGTTTATATAATATGTTGTCGTTAGTGAGAGTTAAACCTTTAACCTATGGTAGTACTCTTTTATTATCACTCTTAATCTTATTATATAATAGCTTATAACCCGTACGATACACGGTTCTTTTTTAATATTTATAATTATCTCATTTATATTTTTAAGCAAAGTTTTTTTTAATATTAGGTTTTTTCAAAAATACCCAAGTTACATATTTTTTTAAAAAAATACGGTGTAATCTCATTTGCAGACTCAACTGCAACTACTACAATCTCAATTGCAACTATTGTAACCTGCTGCACAACAACATATGCAACTTTTATCGTATTTTTGCAAAAACAAAAATAATTAAAAAATGGATATTTTTGATAATTTCCTTTTAATATTTATATTTGTTAAGATATATATATATATATATATATATATATATATATATATATCAAATTTATTTGATAAAATATTAAAATTTATTTGATAAATTTGATATATAAAAAACTCTTACATTTGAAAGACTTGGAAAATATAACCAAATTTTACACGATCAGTTTAATATTTTTGCTCTATCTTGTGTTCCAAAAATCAGATTTAGATGATTTTACGGGACACGTAAAACTCAAGAAATCATCTTTAACTTAGTGATGGTTAACTAAATAATTATTATTCAACTGAAACTAATCGAAAATTGAAGAGAAACAAAAGTTACGAATTTTTATATTGAGAATTCTATTCAATTTAGAAAACCTACCTATATTTGGTTTAGATTATTAAAATTTATTTTTTCGTATTTGAAAATAATTCTATTATCAATCAAAAAAACTTACTTTTTAACATTAAATCTAATTCTATTCAATTTAGAAGAAGACCTAATTATATTTGATTTAGATCATTAAATTTTTTTAGTATTTGAATATAACCATATTATCAATCAAATAAAATTTTTAATATTAAATCTAACGGTTCACATGTATCTACTTTAAGATCCAACGCTCTGTAATATTTTGGATGAATACAAAACTTTTGGATAAGATCCAAAATTAAAAAAAAAATCAATTTTTTTTAAAATTTTTGTAATTTTTGTTTTTAGAAATTTTGTAAAATTTTGGTTAAATAAATTTTAGTTTAGATTATGCATATTATCAATTTCAAGTCGCAACTACAATTAAAAGTATTGAATCTAACTAAAAGTCTAGAATTAACACAAGCAACTTCCAACTAAAAAAAATATGTGCGTTTTGTATTCTTTGTGTTTCTCGATAAATTTACCTGTATCATCCATAAAAACACAGTACTGGCCACCAATATCATGTAACTGAATTAAGGTGCACTGATCAGAATCTTCTACTTCTAATTAACTTTGTTTAAGTAAATGTTATTAGTTGAAGTTATATAAAAAAAATTATTGATTTATTTTTATTATCTAGGATAATACTATTGTAAATTTAATTTAATATTTTGGAGTTGTTGAGATTCGATCCTAGACCTATGGTAATACTCAAATATTATCTCTTTTACTCTTATTATATAATAGGATATAATATAATTTGTGTTAATAATTATCATGATTTGATTGGCTGAATTAAAGGTTCATAATCTATGATGGGTCTAGAAGACAACAATTGGGTCATTAAAACCCACTATTGGAATCAGCCCAACATACCTTGGCTATAATATCTCTATTACAAGGCCACCTCGCTATAGGAGCACCTCGCTTGCAAGAGGTCGCCTCGCTTTTATCATCATATCTACAAGCTACGTTGGGATCGCTATCTCACTCTTTATTGGAAGGCTCATGGCCAGACCAAGGTCGCATGAGTAGCCGGATGCAAGGGATCGCTTCGCATGGCCTGATTCCTCGAGGTCGCATGCAAGGCTCTTGTTACTTCTCTATTGGCCAAATTCTATCCGTTCGAGATTATGGGCTTCCACATCTGGGCCATGGATCATGGATAGGGTTGATGACTCACTGCCACGTCAGCCCTAAACGAGTGGGCTTGGACTTTGGCTTATCACTTAAAACCCTAGCCCGTCTAGGTAACTTGTTCATCAAGAACTACGTCAGGCTTGATCCCTATAAATAGGGTACGTAGGCACCTTGATACGGTACGAGAAACAGTTTACCTGAAATCACCTATCAAGCTCAGCCACATTCATACACACAAACCCTAATCCTTATTCTTCTTATAGCAAAATATCCGTATTTTGCTCCGTAAATCCAGCAAACCTCCAAAACGTTGTTATACAATATTCTCCCTATAACATTTGGCGCTAGAAGGAGGGGCCTAGTCATTGATTGGGAGAACGATGACTAAATCATACAAGAAGAAGAATGGGGAAGGAGAGACCCCGGGATCGCATAGGAGAAATAAGGACGAACCCTAGAACAAGAATCTACCAGAAAGCGAGGCGCATAATGAGGGGATCGAGGATGAATATGAGAAATAGAAAACACCCCCTGCTGTTCAACAGGTGGCCTTGCCTGGCGAAGTCATGTTATTTTTGAAAGGCCTCGGTGATCAAATGATCGAGGTAAAGGAAAAGGTGGCCAAGATGGAGAAGCGACATAGTTCTAGAGGCTTCAAGAGGAATACGAGGACAGGGGATCGAACTCATCAAGCAGAAAGTGGCAAGGGCCCCGCTAAGAAGTTAATTGGGGACTTTGATGATGTGGTGACAGACCAAACGAACCCCGATTGGAACGAGGAGGAAGCTACTATGAACAAGGAGGGGTCGAAGGCGAAGCCCGCCTCATCTGAAGGAAGGTCCGTTAGTGTCTTTGACAGGGTTGGAAAGAAACTCAGCGAGCACGATCTTCGTCTCAAGTTGGTGAAGCTCAAAACTAACAAGGATGGAGGATCTAAAAATAAAAGCAAAGGTTCTTCTCGCCCTTTATCTCCTCGTCGAGATCGCGAGCGGTCACATCACCGCGATGACAGACCCCCCTCTCCTCGTCGAGAGCGTGAGCGGTCCCATCATCGCGATGACAGACCCCCGTCTCATCGAGATCGCGAAATGATCAAGAAGAGTCTAGCATCCCAAAGAAGACTCAATCTCATCATGCGAGCACTAGAGAAAAGCAGGATGGAGATAAAGAGGTCAGGATTGGGGACTATAAGCTGGAGGAGTTGAAAAAGGCATTGGATGCGATGAATAATGAGAAAGGGATCTTCAGCAATATGGGCTCCTCCTCGCCCTTTACTCATGAAATTTGCACTGCCCCACTGCCTATAGTGTTTCGAGGTCATCACTCTGACATGACCTATAATGGGGAGACTGATCCAGCCAAGTTCGTTATTCGATTCAATAATGAGATGGATGTGTATCAAGTATCACAGTTGGCGAGGTGCAAGTTGTTTGCAGCATCGCTAAGGGGAAGTGCCCAGTAGTGGTTTTCAAAGCTAGGATCCCTAGTTGTCATAGATTCTTGGGAACAATTTGTGGACATCTTCATCAAACAGTTTCAATCTTCAATGCTCTATGCACCTCCCGTGTCCACATTGGCAAACATAAAGCAGAAGGAGGGAGAAACTTTGCATGATTATTTTAAGAGGTTTAATGCTGAAGTGCCTCGCGTGCGAGGTGCAAATGACGAGGCTGTAAAAAATTTCCTAATTGCTGGAGTGAGAGAGGGGACTGAATTTTGGAAGAAGTTACAAGAACAAACCCCTAGCACGCTGTCTGAATTGCATAGGGTCGCTGAGCCTTTCAAGCGCGTTGAGAAGTCACTTGCAGATCTGAAAAAGAATAATGAAAGGAGTAGCAGTTGGAGTAGGAACAGGGGAGTAAAAAGAAAGGATTCCAGAAGTCCGAGACGAAGACGGGATCGAAGTCGAAGCCCCAGCCCAAAAAGGAGAGAGCGCGATCCTTTGAGGCGATCCCCTCCAAGGGCTCGCTCTACGAGGAGTGAAGACAAATTTATTCCTCTGGTCGCCCCAATTGATCACATCTATGCAGTCAATGCAGACAAGGGGGTATTCAGGAGGCCTCCACAAATGGGTCCGAAGGGAACTGCAGACACTGGCAAATATTGTGCCTTTCATGAGCAAACAGGGCATAATACAACGACTTGCCGGGAGCTCAAACAACAAATTGATCAGTTGATTCGAGATGGAAAATTAACTGAGTGGGCGGTTCGTGAGGCAAAGAAGCACCAAGGGAATTCTGGTAAACAAGGATTGGGGTATCATGCTGTGCCACATGAGAAGCAAGATGAGCCTCGCAAGGACAGGGAAGAGCGAGCTGGAAGTATACATGTAATCATTGGAGGTCCCCACATTGGGGGGGGGAGAGTAACAAAGCTAGAGAAAGATATGCACGCGAGGCCAGGGAGCGACCTCTCACTAATGTGCATCATCTACAAGAGCGACCTTCAAAGTTGTTTAAAGGCGAAGATACAAATATTATGTTCACTGAGGAGGATGCGAAGTGGGTTCATCACCCCCACTCCGATGCACTTGTGGTTCAAGTTCGCATTGGATCCCAGAATGTCTATAGGGTCCTTGTTGATAATGGAAGTGCTGTGAACATTCTCACATACGAGGTCTACAAAAGGATGGGATATGTTGACAAAGATCTTATACCAACGGTGGGGCACCTTTATGGGTTCACTGGAGCATCTGTTAGTGTTAAAGGCCTCGTTCGACTCCCCATCACTCTAGGGGACGAGCCCTACATCACCACCCAGATCGCTGACTTCATGGTAGTAGATCAACCATCCACTTACAATGCCATAGTGGGTAGGCCCATCTTGAAAGAAATGAGGGTGGTGACATCTATTTATCACCTCCCTATGAAATTTCCTACCCCACATGGTGTTGGTTGCGTGAAAGGAATTCAGCATGAATCTCGGGAATGTTATAACAATGCTCTGAAGGCCGCAGAAAAGAGAGGTGGCTCTGTGGCAGGAAATATGGAATGCAATATAATATCAATTGAAGAGCTCCCAGATGATTACTTTGAAGGCTTGGGTATTCAGGTGGAACCGATCCCAGGGGCCCTCATGATAGAGGCCTCGTAGCCTGTGTTAGTTCTCCAATAGGGGATCGTTGAAGAGGCTAGTGACGATGAGGAAAGCCCAGAGCAAGCGGCAGTGCGAGCCCGAAAAGGGAAGTGGGTTCGCAAGGAAACTTCAACCTTGGTAGACCTGCCCAATGGAATAACTCAGGAGACCACAATAATAAATGAATACAGGCATGTGGGAGCGATCCCTGCTACAGAAACAATGTCGGCCTCACCACAAAATGGGGTCGCGAGGAGGAATGAAGCAGAATCTAGCACGGCTCGCGAATTTGAACTTGATTTGGATCCTCGCATCCCAGAACATGTTGAACGAGCCGGAGCCGCAGAGGATACCGTCTCTATTTTGGTTGATGACAAAGATCCATCCAAGGTACTGAAGGTTGGGTCGCAACTCAATTCTGGGCTTCGTGAGAGGCTTGTTAAGTTTCTAAAATCCAATTTCGACATGTTTGCCTGGTCTCATGAAGATATGATTGGAATTGATCCTAATGTTATGTGCCACAAGCTTAACTTGGATCCAAATAAAAAAGGAGTAAGGCAAAAGAGACGACCCATAAGTGGCGATCGAGCCGAGGCACTCAAAGAGGAAGTTGACAGACTCCTCGAGGTCGGCCTCGTTAGGGAATCTTTCTACCCTGACTGGCTCGCGAACCCTGTTCTTGTGAAGAAGCCCAATGGGAAGTGGAGAACATGTGTGGATTTCACCGACCGCAACAAACATTGTCCCAAGGACAGTTTCCCACCACCGAGGATCGATCAGTTGGTGGATTCAACAGCTGGGCATGCACTTCTTAGTTTCATGGATGCCTATTCGGGGTACAATCAGATACCGATATATGGCCCTGACCAGGAGCACACCTCGTTCATCACTGATAGGGGTCTCTATTGTTACATAGGGATGCCCTTTGGTCTTCTCAATGCTGGGGCCACCTATCAACGGCTCGTTAATATGATGTTCGAGAAACAAATTGGGAAAACAATGGAAGTGTACGTAGATGACATGTTAGTAAAATCTAAGGAGGCTGGGGATCACGTCGCTCACCTCGCAGAGATGTTTGACATACTGAGGAAGTATAGGATGAAGCTTAACCCCCAAAAGTGTGTGTTTGGGGTCGAATCTGGGAAATTTCTAGGGTTCATTGTCAACCACAGGGGCATCGAGGCTAACCCAGCAAAAATAAAGGCCCTAATGGAAATGAGATCGCCCAGAAATGTGAAGGAGGTACAAAGTCTCACAGGGAGGATAGCTGCCCATAATAGATTTGTTTCAAAGTCATCAGACAAGTGCCAAGAGTTCTTTAAGGCAATCAAAAAGGTTGGAAAGGATTTTGAATGGACTCCGCAGTGCGAGGAGGCATTTCAAAAAATCAAGGAGCATTTGGGGTCGCCACCTTTGCTCTCCAAGCCTCGTGAGGGAGAGACACTCATTGTGTACCTCGCGGTGTCAGAACATGCGATCAGTGCTGTTTTGGTTCGTGAGGAGGAAAAAATTCAGTATCCCATTTACTATGTTAGTCGGAGAATGTTAGATGCAGAGACTCGCTACACAAATATGGAGAAACTCGCCTATGCTCTGGTATTGGCATCGCGAAAATTGAGGCCATACTTTTAGGCTCACAAAATTGAGGTTCGCACATCTTATCCTCTAAGGCAAGTGATGCATAAGCCAGAAACATCAGGAAGGCTCTTGAAATGGACTGTGGAACTGAGTCAATTTGACATTGAATATAAGCCACGAGGGCCTCTAAAAGGTCAGGCCCTAACAGACTTCATACTTGAGTTCCCTCCCTACATTGAACAAGGTTCTTGGGCTCTTGTAACGATCCCTGAAAAGGTCAATAGCGAGGTCAAAACTGAGAATTCGGCCTCGTGGTGGGAGCTTTATGTTGATGGGGCCTCTAATAAAGAAGGAGTTGGGGCAGGGATCGAGCTTGTTACTCCCGAGGGTCGCAAGATACGCAGTGCAGTCCATTTCACATTTGGAGCATCCAACAATGCAGCTGAATACGAGGCCCTTATCATTGGCCTCAAACTTGCAATTGAAATGAAAATCGAGAATCTTAACGCATACAGTGATTCTATGCTGGTCACAGGCCACATTGGATGCGGTTGGCAAGCCAGGGGCCCTCAAATTGAGCTCTATTTGCGATGTGTGCAGAGATTGATGAAATCGTTCAAGCAAGTCAAGGTGGAATTTATCAGGAGGGCAAAAAATCAAGGTGCTGATGCCCTAGCAAAATTGGGCTCGCGACGCGAAGCCACTTTACTTGGGGTCATACCATTGGAAATTCAAATGAAGCCTAGTGTTACTGAAGAGTTTATTATGGAAGTAGCGAGCTCAGAACCAACATGGATGACCCCTATATGGGAGTATGTGAAGAATGGGATGCTACCTCAGGACAAAAAGGAAGCAAGGAAAGTCAAATATCAGGCTGCTCGCTATGTTATTTATGACGAGGCCTTATATCGAAGAGGGTTCAACACTCCACTCTTGAGGTGTGTAGAGGGTGATGAATGTAACTATATTCTGAGAGAGGTCCATGAAGGTATATGTGGGAATCACTCGGGGGGTAGTTCGCTGGCTCAGAAGATTCTTCGTCAAGGGTATTTTTGGCCCACACTAAAAAGGGATGCATTCGAGTTCTCAAGAAAGTGCGATGCTTGTCAGAGGATCGCTAATTTCAGCAACGCACCGGTCTCCCAACTCACTTCACTCACGAGCCCATGGCCCTTTGCTATGTGGGGAATTGATCTAATTGGAGAACTACCCAAGGCTAAAGGGGGAGTTAAGTACGCGGTGGTGGCAGTGGATTATTTTACTAATTGGGCCGAGGCTGAGCCACTTACAACAATCACTGCCAAAAAGCTAAAGGACTTTGTATACATAGCAATCGTATGTCGCTATGGGATTCCATATCAACTCATATCAGATAATGGGAAACAATTTGACAGTAAGGACATGAAGGAATTCTGTGAGAATTTGGGGATCAAGAAAAGTTTTTCAGCTGTTAGCCACCCTCAGAAAAATGGCCAAACTGAGGCAATCAACAAAATAATCAAACATACTTTAAAGGCGAATCTAGAGGAAAGCAAGGGTAATTGGCCTGAAGAATTACCAAGGGTTCTGTGGTCATATAACACGACCCCAAGGAGTACTACTGGAGAGACCCCATTTTCTCTTACCTATGGGTGCGAGGCCATGGTTCCAGTGGAGGTTGGTTCGGGATCGTTTAGAAGGGAACACTATGACCCTGAGTCTAATGAGGTCAATCATAGGCTCTACCTGGACATGATTGAAGAAACAAGAAGCGAGGCTCAGCTACGCCTCGCAGCTTATCAGCAAAGGACCGCAAGGTACTACAATGGAAAGGTCAAGGTGCGACCCCTACGTACAGGCGACCTAGTGCTCAGAAGAGTCATGCCTAACACTAGGGTCGTAGGTCATGGTGTTTTCGGTGCCAATTGGGAAGGACCCTACAAAATCTATGCAACTCTATTAGAGGGAACCTACTATCTCACTGATATGGAGGACAAAGTTATTCCGCGAGCTTGGAATGCGGAACACTTGCGCAAATACTATCAGTAAAGGCCACGCCCCTGGTAGCTTCTATCTGCAACTATTTAGCATGAATAAATTCATATAAAATACTGGGGGGTAGTGATCATATAGACACCTCCCCTTTATGATTCCACTTTACAATATTTGGGTCTCGCCCCACTTTTCATTATTTGGGCCTCGTCCCGCTTGTCAAAACTTTGGGCTTCGCCCCTATCAATAAAAACTGGGCCTTGCCCCATTTACCAATATATGAGTTCGTTTGCTTTACGGATTACTTGTTATTTTGCATTCAAAATAAACTTGCTAGCCAGTTAGCATTTACACTTTAAGGTCTAAGCCATCTCAACGATGCTAGGATCGCACTTGCTATTATCTCAAGGTAACAGTTCATCAAGGCACTTCGCATCTGCGAACACATATCGCATCTAAACTAACGAAGGCAACTTACATGAAGATTTATGTAAATGGAAAGCACAATTATTACTATGAAGACAATTAGTATGGAAACAAAGGCAATTATATTGGAAACATGGATGAAATTAAAGTTAATGCGGGTCGCCAGTTATCAAAGTTAATCACAAAATATAATTACATCTTGCGAGGTATTCAAAGGGTACCCGCATCCCTGGTTTAAGAACTTAAACAGCAATGATTACAAATAAATCACGGAGCATTTTTGTCTTAATTGGCTTTGGCGGCCTCCTCAGCTAGTCTGGCCTCCTCAGCAATCCTTGCCTCTTCGGCGATCCTGGCTTCCTCCGCGAGCCGCTCCTCCTCGGCATCCTCAGCAACAATCTCTTTCTTCAAGGTTTCAGCGAAGTCAGCATTGCCGGGGCCAAGTTGATCCCAGTCAAAATCAGGGATCGTCCTGATGAATCCCTTCATGAAGCTGACTTGCCCCTTGACCAGAAACGCATCCTCAGTGGTTGACAGAGTGGTTTTGGCAGCATTTAGCTAGTTGGATAGCTTCGCGATTTCCTCGTCCTTTTTCTTGATGGCCTCCTCGCTGAACTTTTGTAGCTCCTTGAATGATTTTTCAAATTCATTTCTCTCTCGGCGAGCTGCTTTCAGATCTGTTCTGATTTGAGCGGTGTCTTGGGAAAGCTTCTTTTTGAATGTCTCCTCCAGGGATCGCTTATCCTCCGCCTTCTGGAACTCGAGGACCTTGTTTTTCTTGTCAAGCTGAGCAAAATGCTTTGTATGAGCAGCCTGACGGATGAAGGCTTCAGCTAAGCATTTGGTTAAAGCTTTGGCATTCTCTTCTGGCATTCTCTTCTGGCGATGCCTTCCACCAGCATGTGGTCGAGAGGATCCATCCTTGAGGCCATCTATCCTGGGTCGTTTAGAAGAAGTCTATTCAGGAGAAGTTAAAGGCTGTTCCCCGGCTATGTTTGATTTGGCTGGGGGGTCGTTAGCGACCTTCTTGAGAGGAGCAGCTGGTTTTATAAGAGCCTTTAGAGCAGAGTGTGACTTAGAAGCCGCGCCCTTCTTAGCATTGAGGAAAGGAGGAGCCATACCACCCGACATGCCTACAAAAAGAAATCAACAAGTTAAGGGACTCTTCAATAATATATATGCAAGGACAAATATGATGCAGATGTATAAATACTAAAATGATGCGATCCCTAAGTTCTGTTGCTATTAGGGTATACCCTCTTCTGTTATCTCTACATGGGAAGACGAGGCCTCCTCGGGTAATTTTCTCTTTCGCGAAGACCGCTTCGCAATGGAGGGCCCCGCTTCAGGGGTAGACCCTACTCCCTCCTTGAGGAATCCACATTCAATAAGATTTTCTAAAGAGAGAAGGGTTCTGATATTCCTTTCTTCCTTGGTGGATTTAGTCAGCAACTCATCAGCTCGTTTCTTTTCTTCACCTTTCAAAACGGTGCGAACTGGGCCAACTGCGATGCCAAAAGGGTTGTTACATTTGAATAATTTGAAGAAATTAAAAAGGTGTCATTAGGATAAATAACTCACTGGGGAGGTAGTTGAAGCTGGTCTTGACTCTGGGGACCTCGTGTACATACAGGATTGGCTCCTTCCACGAGCCGGCGTTACTTATCCCCCAGGAAGAAGGTCTTTCTTGTTGAATTCAGGCCATACAGAAAAATAAACATAGCCAAAATCCTTGGCCCCACATCGTTTTAATTGAAGGAAATAACCCATTGTCTTCGCATCCAGGCGTGGATATCCAAGTTTGTGATACAAGATGTACAGGGCAATCATGGACCTGTATCCATTTGTGCTAATCTGAATGGGAGTTAGAAAATAGGTCTCACAGACATCTCTAATAAATGGATGGAGGGGCGAGGAGACACCAATCTTCATTAAAGGCACCGTCAACACCATTCTTGGAACCCTGCCACCATTTTCTTCATTATTAAAGCGATAGCATCGCATTTTTCTTTTGGGGAGGATAATCTTGCCTTCAGGTCGGAATCTCTCGACCCCCTCCCTGATTGTCTTCTCTGTTAGGGTCGAAGACATGTCTCTACATGCGAGGATGCGAGGCTTGCCCGGTTTAACTTTTGAGCCAGGCTCGATATCTTCAGGGCGAGGCCCATCAACATATATGACCCCCTCTAGTTCGGGTTGAGGGGTTGGCACATAAGGCTCTGGCGATGCTTCGGGAATATAGTTGTAATCTTTGAAATTAACAACTCTGGCCACCTCGTCGAGACCCCCGTCATCTGATGAAGGTTCCTCATAATCGTCATCATCGGAGTTCGCCTCGTTGTCTGCACCTCCTTCGAGGTCATAATACGCCTTGCCCAATGAATCAATGGGAGAATCGCTTATATGGATGGGAGAGACAACTTGAGAGGGGGGTATTCTAGCGAGAACTTGTTCAATTTGCGAGTTAAATTCTTCTCCCTTCTTCATTAATGTTTCCATTTCCATTTCAATGGTGGTTGCTTCAACTGGGATCGCTTCAACGGGAGGCTCGCTCTGAACTGGAAGCACATCTAGTGAACAATCTCGCGAGCTCATAAGACGCTTGGATCTCCAGGTGTTTAAAGGTACCTCTCTTGTGTAATCTTCATTTGACCACTGGGGATCAAAGTATAACTTGAAAGAGCTCTCGCTCGTGCTTTCTGCTCTAGTGATGTTAGCCGCAGCTTCGCTGCTAATTTGAATGTTCGGAAGAGGAGAAGGTGTCCTTGAACTGTCAGTCGACATCTGAAAAAGAAGGTGAACAATTAAGTGTGTGCCCTTACAGAAAGCAAAAGGGATAAAGAGAGAAAAGAATAATACGACAGAAGGGCTCTATGTGTCCTCATATCGCTCACGAGTACTAAACGGGATTGTTACCCTAATGAAGGAAGGAACGCGTTATGTTTTACTAACAAGGGATCGACACTTTATCTAAGCGAGGCTGGGGTCGCAAAGTTAAATTAAGGACGAGGGATCGCATCGCATGCGTTCAAAGTTATCTAAATATGCAAATATGATGAATATGAGCAAATTAAATATCAAGAACGTATGAAGACTTACTTTTCTGAGAAAAGGTTGAAGAAATCTGAAGAACTTGGAGATCGCTTGAAGTTACACTCGAAAAATTCTTGCGTTTGATCTTGGAGCAAATTGACGGCACTTCGACAATGTGTTTGTGAATGAAAAAGGAAATGATTGTGACAGGCGTATATATAGCCATCAGGAGAGAGAAGGTCATAGGACACGTGTCAAGATCTCGGCCGTTCAACACACATCTCGAGACATGACAATTGTCAAACCTCTTCAAATTCTTGGGGTCGCGACTACTCCAATAGTCATATTCATATCAGTAGCAAGCCATGGCCTCGCATTGCGGAATCTTCTGATTAATACTTGAGTCCACATCGCATCTCTAATGGCAACATGGACTCGGGGGTAGTTGTTATGCCCGAATCTGGCATAATAATTATCATGATTTGATTGGCTAAATTAAAGGTTCATAATCTATGATGGGCCTAG
The DNA here is from genome assembly GCA_037693485.1 of Kitagawia praeruptora. Lineage (NCBI taxonomy): Eukaryota > Viridiplantae > Streptophyta > Magnoliopsida > Apiales > Apiaceae > Kitagawia > Kitagawia praeruptora. The sequence goes on along the minus strand of CM075348.1, from coordinate 47,457,965 downwards.
AAGACAACAATTGGGTCATTAAAGCCCACTATTGGAATCAGCCCAACATACCTTGGCTATAATATCTCTATTATAAGGCCACCTCGCTAAAAGCCACCTCGCTATAGGAGCACCTCGCTTGCAAGAGGTCGCCTCACTTTTATCATCATATCTACAAGCTACGTTGGGATCGCTATCTCACTCTTTATTGGAAGGCTCATGGCCAGACCCAAGGTCGCATGAGTAGCCGGATGCAAAGGATCGCTTCGCATGGCCTGATTCCTCGAGGTCGCATGCAAGGCTCTTGTTACTTCTCTATTGGCCAAATTCTATCCGTTCGAGATTATGGGCTTCCACATCTGGGCCATGGATCATGGATGGGGTTGATGACTCACTGCCACGTCAGTCCTAAATGAGTGGGCTTGGACTTTGGCTTATCACTTAAAACCCTAGCCCGTCTAGGTAACTTGTTCATCAAGAGCTACGTCAGGCTTGATCCCTATAAATAGGGTACGTAGGCACCTTGATACGGTACGAGAAACAGTTTACCTGAAATCACTTATCAAGCTCAGCCACATTCATACACACAAACCCTAATCCTTATTCTTCTTATAGCAAAATATCCATATTTTGCTCCGTAAATCTAGCAAACCTCCAAAATATTGTTATACAATATTCTCCCAATAACAATTTGGTATATGAATCTCTTTCCGTCTTGTTTATATTGGCGAACAATCAAAACACGTATACTTCACAATTAAGTAAAAAATGTTAAACTTAATCTCAATTATTTATATATTTAGAAAAAATTAACACATTTAACATTTAATTTGCCTCAATAAAGAAATATGGTCAATACTTTTTGAACATGAAAAAAAAAATTATGGTCAAGATATAAATATAGAATGGATAGAGTATGGAACATCTCTCTCCATAAAATTTCGTTTTCATATTTCTTATTGTTATCGCTTTTATTGAGATCGTACAACTATTATGAGAACTACAATACAAAGTTCTATGGTACCAAGAAAACTATGTTATACTTACTCCATCTCAATCAATTTTTTACATTTTTTGGCACGCATTTTAAAGTGTATTTTAAGGATAGTTCTATAACTTATTTTTAAAATTTTCTTTTTTGTATAAAAATATATACATTATACTTTTATACAAAAAAAGAAAATTCTAAAAATATGTTATAGAACTATCCTTAAAATGCATCTTAAAATGCGTGTCAAAAACATCATTTTGAAACGTAAACAATCACGTGGGACTGAGGGAGTATTCCTTTCCTACACTAAATTTCTTGTGATTGAAGAAACTTATTTGATTAAAATAATTTATCACACATAGTACTATCATAAAAATTGTTTGTAAACCAACAATTGAATTTCAAAACATTAAATTTGTGACTTTATGAACTTATCATGTTATGATCGAGAATATCAAATTTTTAAGAGTAGTGCTACAGGCATCAAATTGGGTACCAAATGACATGGCAACAAACACTTGTCATTTTCAAAATTTTTGATTGGATGGCCCTAGCGGGCCCAGTATAACTATAACCAATTAAAACAAAGCTACATCATTTGGTGACAATTTTTGGTACCTAATTTTGGTACCTCTAGCATTTTTCAATTTTTAATATCTTTTTTAAACATCTCTTTATCTTATAATTTTTTTTTCTTTAACAGCACGTGCAATATAAACTTCCTTGGTCTCTCTTCCCCCCCTGTCAAACAAACAAAATTAAAAATTTCTCTTACATGGTTTACTACTGGAGTATATGATTGCCTAATATATATTACTAAAACATTTAGAAATAGTCAAGGATCATAGCGCCTTGCCCTGTAAATCCAAATCCAATGACACATTGTAACACAAGTCATACTATTGACATGCTAGTGGAAGTAGTATATGTATACACATTATACATACACACATTCACAAACAGAATTTGGGGAGATCAAGGGTGATCCTTTACATTCCATTTCCAAAACTCAAGTCTTACCCAACTTTTCTTGCTTTCTTGATCGATAAAAAATCATAAAGATTTGATTTTTACAAGAAAAAAATGCAGACATATGTGAGAAGAAAGAATAGAGATAAAAGGGTCATTGAATATGATCACTTTATTCAACCCAATTCTCATAAGCAGCCTCGTAGCTCCGATCTTTCAGTCTTTTTGTGTCCCCCCACAAATTCCAATTTCACTCATCATGAAGGTCTTTTCTTTGCTTGTTAGTTGTTAATCAATTTACAATTATGCATCTGTGTGTGTGTGTGTGGTTATTTATACTAATGTGTTTTGGTTTTTGTATGTCAAGTGAATTGCATTGTGATCAAGCATTTTGTGGTTGTGAAGGTGATTGAATTTGATCAGGATTGAATTAGTAATCTGTTTTTTACGATTCTTGATGTTCTTTGAGGTTGATTGAATTTTGTGGTCTGATTATTCGGTGAGATGCATATTACAATATCAGGAATGTTTGTTTGTTTTATGATCTGTTTTTGGCCCAGTCCAAGATTTACTTGTGCTTCCCAAACCAGCACTCTATGTTTTCATGTAGATACATTTGAGTTTACTTGCGTTTGATACTCGAATTGTTTTCGTTTTGAGATATATTTATCAACATGTGTTCCTTTTGTGCTCTTGTACTGCTTTTACAAATTTTCTGGCATGTTGTTAAGCTATTTAAGTCTGTTGATTGCTGGTGCTTATGAAGGAATTGCAATCACAATAATGCTATAACTATTTAACATCTCTACATATACTACCAGGAAAGTGTGCTTCTTCATCAAAGAGAAGACACTTTATGAATATAGCAAAAGGTTTATTTTTCTAGTTAGGAAACCTTCACGCTGCATGAAGTATATATGTGTGCAAAAATTCATATCATTTTGCTTACGGTTGTGAAATATTTTTAAAAACATTTGTGTGTTATTAGTCTCTCTCTTCTATTTTTCTCACAATCTGGGATCTCATATGATGAACTCATTGCCAGAATCTGCAGGAAGTATAGAGAAATCATCCACACTGACCGAATTTAGTCCAGATGAGAAAATAGACACAAAAGCAGATGAACTTGACCTACCTTTGTCTCAATGGACTCGATCCCAAAATAAGAAAGTCGTGACTTCAGAAACTTCAACCCAGAAAGTCAGCTCGATTGCCAAACTTAAACCTGTAATATCTCGGAGTAAAAGGTTGGCCTTGCTGGATATAATGGTTTCAATGGATCTAAAACATTTATGTTACTTCAACAGTTATTGAGGCTCTAAGCTCGTTCCGATATAAATTTATTCCAACCTATATTAAACATACAAACTAAACTGATACAGACCCGTTACCTGGATTTCACCACACAAATAGCCTCTTTGGAAATGTGACCTGTACTTGAGTAGAAAAAGGGTGTTCAGTCATTTGAATTGGGTAGAACTAAAATGTAACAGCATGTTTGTGTTGTACATGTTGTGAGACTGATATCTTGAGCCTAATTGGTGGGGAAGTTTCTGTTTTCTCAAATTTTAGTTTTAGTCACCTATTTGTAATTAAGGATGAGACAACTCAATGTCTACAAGAGTACCTAGCTTGATGTGGGATTTTTAGCTGTATTCTTCTCCTTGTATGATTTATACAAGAGCTCCAATTTCCCATTTTGATGTTTAACCAATTTTGTATTTTTGTCTTTTTCGCCTATATAGTAATGCTGATGCACAAAGTGGCTATGTATGCCTAACTCCAGGGAGTGTCGTTTGGGCCAAAAAGGCTTCTCAGATGTGGTGGCCAGCTAAAGTAAGTTAATTATCACTCTCTTCTTTAACTTAACTTTTGAAAAATTGCTAGAGTGGGAAACAAGTAGCTATGTAATCTGTCATATTAAAAAAAATCATTTATACAATAGAATTCTAGTTATATTGGTGTGCAAACTTATGCGGGTAATTGTATTGGAAGGAAATTTTCTATAACTAGCGCAACTATAAGTTGCATAAGAGAATGGCATGTCTCTACTATACTATTGTCCGCGGAAGTTCATTTATAATAAGCATTTGTCGGGACCAGCTCCTCATGTATATTAACTCACCAGAGTAAGCAGATTTGAGTTTTTACTTGTTAGCTGTTAAAGATTCCGTAATATTAATGTCATATCTCAGTATCATTATTTGAACTAATGCTTTTCATTAAACTTTTGAATTCTGTCCTGACTTTTGCCTCCTATTTGTTTAGAATGTAATTTGATTAAATATATGAAAATAAGCACAACATTATTCGATGAGTCTTAAACTTTATCCTTATCAGGGAATTTGGGGGGGGGGGGGGGGAGAGGGGGTATATGATGATATTTTTAACTTAGTTACTATGTATGATTTTTCAAGAAATAATGTTGGGAACATATGTTCTTGTCCAATCATAACATATATGTTTAATATCTTAAATGCCGCTGTTTCTGCTTTTTGCCAAGTATTATATCTTAAATGGCCATGTTTCTGATTTTTGCCAAGTAATAATAGTATGAATTAGTTCTTCTCAATAGTCTCCTTATGTGGAATTACTGTCATTCTGGTTACCTACAGAGTTCACTAAAATTTATTTTATGCCAACCAAACCATGAACCTTAATATTTTAGATAATTTTTGCTCTTATTTTCCACGTGTTCGAGGTGTGGCTTTGATACATATTCAGTTTCCGATATAAATTTATATCACAGTTCACAAGTATCCCACATTCCACAATATCCAATGGTGTTCTATTTCAGACCCTATTCGGCCCCTTTTTTCTGTCATTCAGTTTCAACTCCATCACTAGTTGTCTAACTGAGATATGTAGATTTGCTTTCCAAGTGTAAAATTTTATCTTGGTTTCCTGAGGCAGGATTATTCCATTACACGTGTAATTTCAAAATGAGCTTAATATGTAGCAATATGACAACATTGCCCTTCACTTGTTCAGGTCTTAATAGTTAAAGTACTAGCACTTGACTCTGGTATTGAAGACACTGGGGGACTTCTTCGAGTGCAATACTACGGCAGTGAGAAGAGGTAACTTGTTGTAGTTTTTACACTGCTGTTTTTAGAGCTCTAAAATGGTCTGATATTAGCTTCAAATTTAATCACGAGCCTGTTAATTGGCATTACTTTTCAGCAATTGGGTCGATCCAGCTAGAGATCTTTCACCATTTGAGGAGGTAAGTATAAATCATGTTTCTAAGAGGCCATTATAACCTACTTTATAAGTGTCAATATTCTTTATTTGTACCACCAAACTTTTGCATGAGAGAGGACTTGGTAACTTGGGTATTTACTGTATTTTACCGTTCACTATTTTAAGTGTTACTATAACCCTTAACTTGATTGCAAATGGTGAAAGTACAGTGCATTCCTTTTCGTACACTTGCTATAGCTGCAATTCCTGTGGCACTTTCTTTGCTGTCTTTTTTATTAGCCAAAGCACAGTACAAATTACAATAATGTACTAATCTTGAGCTACTTATTCTAGTGACTTGCTCAATCCTTGCTGCTGTCAACTGAAGCCCAAATGATAGTTCCATCTCAGTTTCTACTACTAACCTTTGGCTTGATGTACTTGTGTGTCAGAAACCGAATATTCCGCATAAGAATATTACTGTATTAATGAAAGAAATCTAGATGCTATTTTTTTCACTGCAATAATTGCCCTTTTTTTATTGTCACATTGGAAGTAGGCACATAATTCATTTAAGGTTTTCTTATCTTCAGTGCTATGAAGAAAGAAGTTGCAACCCTTCAGAAGAGTTTCAAGAGGCACTGAAACAAGTATGTTAGCTCTGCTAATGTCAATCCTTCTTTAATTTTTTAATTTAATATTGTTGTATCTGGTTTCTCTCTGTTTCACACTCTTATTGTTCTACTCCGTTCTGGTCGCAGGCAATTCATCAGAAGGAACACCAAAGTTCGGTCAGAAAATTGATTGCTCCCGCTGAAGACCATGTTTGCTTGAAGTCGACAAATTCAAGCAAAACAGAACATGACTGCTTGGTAAAAGGAAGGAGTAAAAGACAAAGAAAGCCGAAAGTTCACTTTGATGTAAGTTATTATATACTAAACACGTAAATCCTGCTAATTTGGCAGAAGTTTGCTGTGTATTAAACCTTTGTTTTACTTGTTCTTTAGGAGTTGAACGTTCCCTCAAAATCAGCAAAGGATTCTCGGCGCTTGAGAATTATGAGATCTCTTGGCCTTGCTCCTCCAATCGGCTCCCCATTTGCACAATCTCCAATGCAGGAGTAGGTGTTATTGGCAGTATAGTTTAACATATCAGTATCGCACAAAATTTGTTTGCTCATCATCTAAGAGCCATGGTAAGATCATAATAATGATATAGATTACATATTAACATAGTATCTTGTAGCCGAATATGAAAGAGTTAAGAGTACATACTTTAATGAGTTGTGCTACATAAATACACATCTTTTCAAGATTGATACTTGAATTACCTTTTCAAGTCTTGAACAACTTAACAGGTAAATTACTTTTTTTTGTTGGCTTTAATACTTTTGTTCTCTGTTGGGTTAAATCATAAAATAACGATTTTTTACATTGTGCTGCTAAAAATAACAATTGGTGTCCCGCAGCAGCGGTGTCTCAGCTGGTTAGGCCAGGACTTTAGGAGCTTACCACTCCAAGGTCCCAGGTTCGACTCTCGTTGAGCGCATGCATATAAGCGGGACACCTCGAGGTACGCATAAGCTGACCCGAGAGAACACATCATCTAATCATTGAATCTATTAAATCTAATGGCTCCGCCAGGGGCACCCAATACAAAAAAGTCTTATAATTCTAGTCTCTATCCATTCATAAAAAAAAAATAAAAAAAAAATTTAAAAAAAAAAATTTAAAAATCTGTTGTGACGTCACAATGACATCATCATCATTATTATTTTTTTTTTATTTTTTTTTTTAAATTTTTTTTTAATCAATGGATAGAGGGTAAGCTTATGCAAAAAAAAAAAACAATTGACGGAGGAAGGTGTGGAAAATACCGGATTTATTACGCATCTTGTACTCGGGTAATCGCAATACGCATTTCATAAATGCGTATCCTTCAATTTTATTTTTTTTCCAAGTCTGTTTGGTTACGCAAGTAGGATTTCGGTAATAAGGAAATATTATATTCTCATGTATTTAATACGCAAATTAAGTTTGGGTAATCAGTGTTTCGCATATGACCCGTAACTTGAAGTTACGAGTGGGGTTTAATTTGTTTTTTTTAAATATCATTTAAAATTTAGGTTTGAAAAAATTCTGAATATTTCTAAAACCCAAAATGTAAACGTTGAAATCCAAAGGTTAACCGTTGAAATCCCGAGAGAATACATATAACATTTAAAATTTTAATTAAAAAATTGAATTCGGCGGCCAGATTTTTAAACGCTAACGCATTTAAAAATTAGGATAAATTAGGGTTTTGGGTAAACAACCCTAAATCCCAAACTCTAAACCCTATGTTCGTATACGGTTTATTCGTCGTTATGAAATTTTCTAAAACCCAAAATGGAAATATGAATCCCAAAAGTTAATTTTTGAACCCCTAAATTTAATTAAAATTGTATTTTTAATATTTAAAAATTTTAATTTAAAAAATTGAATTAATTGACAAGTTGATCAAATTAATTAATTGCCCAAATTTCTCCACCAGTTGACCAAGTCAGCACCATTCAACATTCAATATTAATTGACCAAGTCAGCACAAGTCAGCGCCATTCTTATTTTCATTTCCACCAATCTGTTCCACCACTTAGTAGGAATTGGATTTATTTAATACTTAATACGCATGTTACAATTGGGTATTCAGGGGTAGGACTTTAGGAAAAAAAATATGTGAAAGATACGCATTAACTATTTGGATATCAATCAATACGCATTAGCATCATACGTATCCGAGAGATGCATTTCACAATTGGGTAACAAAAACGGTATTTTTAACATAGCTTCCCGATAATTGTTATTTTTGTTTATTTTTTCAGAAAAAATGTTATTTTTAACATTTTTTCTTCTCTGTTTCACGAGGAAGTTCTATGTTACTTGTTTAACAATACTAGCATAATAACCCGTGCGAGACACGGGTCATCTTCTAACAATCGATATAAATTCTGTGTATTTTTACGATTTAAAGAATATTTTTGAATTCAATTGTGCCTTTTATGTTCATACATATTATAATAACATTATTTTAATTTATGGATTATTTTATTTATGTATAGATCATAAGAGCACAATTTTTTTAAGTTAGAGGATGTTTTGTAGCATATAAATATATTATATAGGTTATAACATAATTTTTTTTAAACAAAGATAAAAGGACATAATAAAATTTGATATTAAAAATCTGTAAAAATTGGTTGTATACATAATCATATATGATATTTTTTGATAACTAAAATACAAAATTTTATAAACAATATAAGTCGTCATTAACATATTTACTCAAAAGTTAAATTGATAGCAAATATAGGAAAAGGGCGAGACCAGAGGTTTAAGTAATATGTTTTTTAGTTCAAACTCAAAAGCTTATTTAGCTTAATGGTTATAAGGATGAGTTGACTTGAGAAGGGCATGGGTTCAATTCCCCACAAGAACATAATTTTTCTAAATTTTTTGTTTGAATAAGAAATCAATGGCAACTTCATGTAATTTTTCAATATTAAAGGGCAAAACTGTACTTTCACAGGGGGTTTATTGGCTCATTTTACCCCTGTGTTGCTCTATTATATATAGAAAGAGATCTTTCATGAATATCATTCCTCCCTCTTTTACATTCACACAATTTTAAACTATACTAGCTTATAACCCGTGCGATGCACATATTTTTTTTGATATGTAACAAATTTTATTTTATGTTATAAATATATTTTTATATAATCATTATTTATAATATTTTATTTAAATTTTAATATTAATAATTTAATATAAATTTAATTAATGATATGCATGGTTTAAAATTTATATTATAAAATTTTAAAATAAATATGTCGTTGATAGGATTCGAACCTTGAATATAATATATTTAATCATTAGATCTAACGATTTTGATTTTTTACTAAAAATCTAATGGTCATTATTCATAGTATACAGATTTTTATTATATTTTGTTAATGATTAGAAGATATGATGTGAAATTTTTTGGTGTATATTAATTATTGCTAGATATGATATGATTGGAAGATATGATATGATTGATGTTTTTAGGTGTTTATAAAAGGTAATATCTTCAACTAAAAGTAAATGTGAAAAACATAATCGACTAATTACAGTAATTATATTATGTTATTATTTATTTTAGGTGTTTTAATAGTATAGATATTGTATATATTTTTCTTTATAAAAAAAGTAAATAAGTAAATTCACGATATACTAAGAAACATATACCAAAAAATAAGTTTCAAAATTTTTAATGTTTCGGCTAATGTTTTCTTATTATAAACAACGTATACATATTTTTAATATATTTATTAATAATTGAAAAATATGATATTATATTAATCTATACATATACACAACATCTTTATATGCAACAATCTATGCATATATGTAATCAAAACCATCAAAAACCCACTCGAAGTCAGACTTTTAATATATTTGACAAGGCTGTCGCGTGCCTATCAAATAATAATATCTAACAAATCCTTCTAACTATGTAGCAGGGTAAGTCAGAGTCGATCCCACAGAGACAAACGTATCAATCACCAGTTATTTCTGATTTAAATCGGCTAAGCAAGTAACACAATAAATATTGAGAGATTATTAAACTAATTTTATACTAAAGAGAATGGTGTTTATATAAATCAAATATTAAAAATATCCAGAATTAAGTATCCCCACTAGCATGAATTAATGCAATCGTGAATTCCCTCCCCAATTAATCAGATATATTACTCAAAAGGAAAGATGCGCCCTATAAATACCAATAACCTCTCTCGAGTATTAATGGCTTCTCTTAAAATACAATCAATCCTATTCTCATGGTATCATGTAATTTAGAGACATTAATCACAGCACCCTAGCTTCCTAACAATCCGTTCTACCTATTCTCATGGAGAAGTTCATGTCCTCATTGGATAAATCACAACCATCTAAATCCAACTCTCGTTGATAAATAGACAATGGTTCAAACAATAAACATAATCACGTCTGATTTGTAATTGCTAATTAAAACAACTCAATAAGCAAGAGCAATTAAACAATCAAATTGGGGGAATTGGGAAAATCACACATCAATCATAACTAGGGTTCTACTTAACCCTAGATTAATAATCTACTCACTCATAATTGAATTAACAAAACAAGAATTATAAATTGAACACATAATTATAAGAAAAGATAAAAACCTGTAATCTTCAAAGAAAGTAAAAGTGCTCCCCTTGCAGATCTAAGCTATGATATGATAATAAAGCGATCCCTAATTTACAAAGCTAAGATTTGTTTATATAAACTCTAAAAGTCTTTTTCAAGTAAAAAATACCAAAACAGAATTATAATAGAATTTCTGCACAAATACGTTTCCTAAATTGAATCTGTTTTTTAAGGAAAATTCGTATTTGACTTTTCTTCTGTTTTTCCGAACCTTTCCAGTTGTGCTTGGACGTCTGGGCCTCTTTAGAATGATAGAGAATCTCGTTATCTTCGCGTGGACTGCTTATGGGCCTCAAACGGACTTCTAGAACTCAAGATATGGCCAAAACAGTGTAGACTGCGCAACCCTTCTCAGAAATCCGAATTTTAATCAATTAATTCTCCAAAAATAATAGAAACATCCACCATAATCAACATTCTTGTAAATCTGCACAACTAAGCAAAACACATCAAAATTACAAGAAACTTGAGTCCAAGACAATCAATTTAAGCCGATTTAGAATGCTCCAAGTAGATATAAAATCCACTTATCAAACACCCCCAAACTTAAACGATGCTTGTCCTGAAGCATTAACAATTACAACTAACTAACTAACTAGTACCACTTCCGTAGGTGATCACGGTTGCATTTGGCATATGCAACAAGCCCTTTAAACCCCTAGGCAGCCCTAGTGGACGAGTAAGGTCTCGTGAGGGCCTATAGCGAATGTACCCACAAAATCCATTTAACCTAATGCAATGCAATGCATGAATGCAACTAATATGAAAATGCAAAGATCCCCTTCAAACTCACCAAAACCAACTAACAAGCAAATATCTCAAAGAATGTAAATAAATCCAAGCAGAGCTCGACTAAATCCCCGTATACTAACAGTACATGAACAGAAACGTGAGTGTGTGCGATGCTCATCAGAAATACTCCCAAAACTAGGTCAAAAATCATACATGTCCTTCGCCAAGACAATCACAGGTTTATAAAAAGAATAGACTGTAGACACTTCATAACATAGAAACACCTCCATCCTTATTCAAGTTAGACAGGAATTCATGCTTTATTACTACACTACGACACATAATACAATACTCATGCTTATTTAACCGTGCAATGAATGAGACCCCAAAAGGCTTATACAATAATACCCATGTAGCGAGTGTTAGGTCAGCAATCCCAAACCACAAGAGCTTTAGGTTACTAGGACTAAGTCCCCTCAGACTTAATTACTCGAGTATTAAAGAGCTCACTCTGGTTAATTCTGCATTTAACAATTAAACTATTGACTTTTTTTTCTTTTTTTTCTTTTTTTTCTTTTTTTTTTCATTTTTTTTTTCATGCAATCTGGAATGAGCCTTTCTCATTTCCAACCCTAGACTACTCATATAAATATTAGCTGGCTACTAGCCATTTGACACCTAGCCATTATTCAACAAATATTAACAACTAGCATGAAATCCCTGGTTTCCCCCAAACTTAGACTTTAGTGCTCCTACGCCATCAAGGGAATAACGAAAATTCTAAATATAATCAAGTGATTAAATCTCAAAACTCCAAACAAGCATAACCTCAACCTAGCCCAAAAGCAAACAATGAGTTGTGTAAAAGTTTTGTTCCCGTAACATGCAAGTCAATTCCTAGGAACTATAAATCAGCCCTCTACTCATCATCACCACACTCAATTAAACATCTACCTATCAATCAGAATCAGCTCGTCCTAAGGGATCATGAAATATGCATGCCATGAAAATGCAACTAAATGAAAACTCACATGGTATACAAAAATAAAAACAGAATGTCCTACATGAAACAAACGTAGATAACACAACATATATGCATGATTTACTACTAATAATATGCAAAGCATGAAATCCTACATGAACGAATAATACAACAACAACTTCTAATCCCTCAAACCACCCCCAAACTTAAAATATTCAATGTCCGCATTGAATGGAAGTAAATACAAGGGATAGCAGAAAGCATACCTAATCGTCCTCCTCCTTAGAGGAATCAGAATCTGGCGGTGGATATTGCGTACGAGCTCCATAGACTGGCCACCTTGCCTGAATACCCGCATCTCTCAAAGCTGCAACCATATCCTGAGCATACTCCCGGTTACAAGCATGAATAGCATCCATCCGCCTATACAAACGCCTAAAGTGGGCATCCAAAACTCTCGGTACTCTTGAAACACGTGGCTGAGCGCCCGCTCCATGACCACTAGCACCAACATCATCAACAATATAACCAAGCCCCCTCGGATGTGGAACCCCACCTTGCCAGTCAGGCATTCGATCAATAGACACATCAGTAATGGAAGGTAAAGGTGACTGCAACTCCTCATCCGCACCCCAGATAACACCACTATCCTTATATAAACCAGCTATAACAGAAGCATGGGGCATTGATGATAATGCATTAGACTTTAAAAACCGGATAATATTCTGATGAACAATATAAGCTACATCAATGTACTTCCCCTTTAGAATGCCCCAAAGAAGAATCAATCTATCAACTGTGACCTCACCTATATGAGAAGTAGGCATAATATTCGCATAAAGGAATGCATACCATGCACGTGCAAATTTATTCATAGCAGAAGACAGAAAATTAACCGGCTCAGTGGTTCCCAATTTATACTTCCAAACTGTACCAGGAACACATAATTCACGAACAATTGCCTCCAAATCCACATCCTTACTAGTCTTCCTTGCCCAATCTTCATCCCCCACAAGGTTAGGTGGTTGGCCCAAAATTGCACGAATAGCATCAATACTATAATCCACCTGTTTACCTCGAACCATGCACACCTCATCCCACTACACCAAATATGGGCTGTTGCAACACCAAAAAAGTGTATCATTAGGCTCCAAAAGTGTTACAATAGATGTTTATGCAACACTTTTGCTAAAAATCAGTGTTGCATTTGCCGGCGTTGCAACAGCCTTCTATAGCAACGCTTTTTGTGTTTATTGCAACGCTTTTCAAAGTATTACAAAAAGAGTTTGGTGTAGTTTGTTGTAACACTTTTGCATGTTTTAGCAACATTTTGAATATGTTACAACAGACGAATGCAACACTTTTTTGCAACATTAATTGACTTAAAAATGTTACAAAGTGAGTTTATTGCAACATATTTTTGCAACATTATTATGCATTTTGCAATACTTTTGGTTTTTTTTGCAACATTTATGTGCAACATTTTGGAACCTTTTGCAATACTTTTTGATATTTTTGCAACATTTCTCTGCAACATTTTAATTACTATTGTAATACTTTTAAATTTTATTGGCAACACTTTTTTGCAACATTTTTATTAATTCACATTGGTCGGCCAACTAGGACTTGTATAACTATTCTACATATAAGAAATACTCGGCCAACTAGGAATAATCTAAAGATTGTTCATGAACCTGCAGCTTTCAATACTTTGAAACAATAGGATCAATCAGTTATAGTTCAAGTACATGAAGATAAGACTTGAAATTATATCAGAACGCTATTATGTAAGGAACCAAGCAGTAGCGAACATGCAACATGAACAATGCTAACAATACACAGGTCACGTATATATAATAGGCGCTCACAATGCTGGCCACAACTTAGCGATAAACAAACAGCATAAGAACTATGTTTAGAGAATTATGGAGCATTTTTTGGTTAGCAGGTCTTTATACAAAACATATATCCCAGGAAAAGACAACGGACAGGCAGAATGAATCGATAAAGAAAGATAATTGCTAATACCAAGAATTGTCGGGAATCAGGCCAAGCTGATCTATTAAAGCGCTTGACAGCAATCCTCTTTTGATTATCCAGCTTCCCTTTATAAACAACATTAGGAGCCTTTTCACCATGTTCAGAGACAATGTTTTCCACTGCAAACCCCGATGTGGCATTTTTCAGTTGTTCAAGTGTGAATTCACGGAATGCAGGCAAACCACCTGCCTCACCACTAACATCATCTACTGCAAAAGATACGAAAACCCAACATCAGTAATCTAAGCAAATACATATAAACAATAAAAGAAGACATCAAATAGTATTCTGATAACAATATCTGGGGCCTCAACTATCGAAGTCTTATATTCTGAAACCAAGCAACATGGAATGAGCTTTGAGCCTTGACAACCCATATCAATCTACTTTACAGGGGTTCCTAATTTCTATTCCTCTGAAAAGAAACCAAATACGAATTAAAAATTCAATCAAATCAATGTGACCAGTTTATCAAGCATTCCTACAATCAACTATTAGATTTTATGGAAATCGAACATGGTGTGTTTATCCTTGAACTCCGTTCTCATGTCTAATCCAACAAAAAATTACATTAAATAAACTGAAATTTCCAAAGAGCAATTTCAACCTGCAGAAAAGTAAAAACATATAATCTAATCGAATGACATATATAATCAAACAATATTGTGTATATACCTCTAATCGAACCTGATGAGTTTCGGATAATGAACCCTAATTACAATCGAAATTGTACATATACATGTACATATGTAATAAAAAATTATGGATACTTTACCTTTAATTGAAATTTTAATTGAAACTCCAATCAATTTTGGGGTTTTGGATACTCTAGCAGATTTAGGGATTTGGGAGATGAGTGAGAGAGAGATGAGTGAGAGAGAGAGAGAGAGAGGTCGACAGAGAGGTATGAGGGAGAGAGGTCGAGAGGGAATTGAAGTGAGCATATAGCATTTTGTGTAATAAAAATTTATTTTTTGAGTTTTTGTTTTGGTACCAAATATTTTGGGGCTAATTTCTAGCCGCCCAGCCAAAAATTTAAACTCCCGCCCGTAAAATTCAATCAAGTTGATTAAAAGCATGATGTGTATTGTAACACTTTTTCAAAAGTATTGCAATTTATAAATTGATCCTTTTACTTGCAACACTTTCGTATTTTTTGTAACAGTTTTAAAAATATTGCAATAGACTACAAAGTTTTGTGTCTATTGTAACACTTTTTGTAACACTTATACATATCGGTGTTGCAATAGGCCATATATGGTGTAGTGTCCGCACTACGCCATATATGGGCTATCGAAACATTTTTTTCATAGATGTTGCTAGAATATGTTACCTTAGCATGTTACTTTGTACCTACTATAACATTTTGTTTTTTGTGTTACCTTAGCCACAAATGTGATGTTACTTTAGCTTTAAAGTGTTGAATGTTAGCAACATACATGATATGTTACCTTAGATCGTTAATAAACTCAATTTTTAATTTTTTTTAAAAAAAATTGTTTAATTGTTTAAAAATCACATTTACCTTTAAAATATTTCATTTTTTTAAATAAAATTTAAGAGTTTACCAAGTAAATGAGTTTTTATTTTTAAATATCAAAGCATTTAATTATTATTATTTTTAGGTTCTATTTATTTATTAAATTTAAAATGAAAAATTCTTAAAAAAATTAAAATTTAATAAATATATTTATAACAATGTTGATTAATGAATGGCACACAGATCGGTGAAATTTGTAAGCGGGGCAAAAATTAGCGCCCAAACTAAAAATTTCAATCCTTTTACACTAACAAAACTCTCACTCTCTCCTAAAACTCTCTCTCGGCCCTCCCCTCTCTCTCGTAAAACTCTCTCCCTCTCTCCTAAAACTCTCTCCCTCAATTTCTTTATAATTTCTTCATGTTAGTGTTTAATTGGGTTCAATTCATGGCTTCTCAATTGATTGGGGCTTCGATTTGAGGCTTGAATTTCTTCAATTTGGGGCTTTTTCAAATTAGGGTTCTTCATTTTGAGTTCAATCAATTCGATTTCTTCACTCATTAGGCTTAAACTTCAACTAATTGATCTCTATTTTTTATTTCAGGGATTGTTCGGTTGGGGCTTCGGATTTCTGCTTCACATCGGAGTTCACTTTCCGGAAACAGCTGAAGTACGCAACCAAGATTGGTTAAAATCTAGAGATATAATTGATCTTAGAGGGGAACCAGAAGAATATCCACAATTCGAAAAAACTGGGTAATTGCCTGATTGACTGTTTTGTATAATGTTGCCTATTCTGGTGTACTGTTCTGTTAATATTCTGTTATGTTGATAACATATAATGTTGGTTATAATTTACTGTTTTATAGTTTAGCTCAAAGTTGGAATTTTATTTCAAAAGTTGGACATTGATGACTGAAGTCTGAAGGTATACGGCTAGTTTTTGTTAGAACTTAATATACTATCTAATTAAGCACTCGTACCAAAACCTCGAGGTTCACAAAAGCTGACAAGTTAGCAGTTTTTTATGTTGAAAAAACTTTTGGTCTGTAAACTTTTGGTCTGTTAAAGAAATTAATGTGTAATTAAATCTCCATTGTTATTTAGCTTGTTAACAAATGTGCAGTTGAGGAAAGCTAATTTCATTTTTTATAAGTCTAGAAAGGCTTTTTTTTTTTTTGACAAAACTTACCTTCACGTTAATGAATTGTATCGGAATACAATGATTGGAGAAAAAGAGTTTCTTTCGTTCCATAAAGTTCATTATCTAACCGAAGGGCACGCATGTTGCCCCCGGACATTTAGACAATAATACTTTCAAGTCTGAAAAGATGAACCCACGAAAAAGGGCCTCGTTAAAACCCCACAAGAGTAAAACCCTATGGGAAAAAACTCAACGGGAAAAAATAGTGCCCTCCAAAAAAATAAAATACATCGTTATACAAAGTGATTACTCAATAAATGACTAGAACTTCTTGTTTCTTTTGTGAATCCGCATTGCCATCAGTTATTTTCGCAAACTTGTCTTCTCTTTTACTCGTTCCATCTCTTCCTTTTGAAAGACAAACTTGAATCTTCTTAAAACTTCTTTGTTGCTATTAAAACTGCAAATTACCAAAACAACCTCGTTAAAAAAAGAAATAAAATCAATGAATCGCATAAAGGATAAAAAATTGAATATATTAAAACAATTATGAATTTTGACAAAATAGATGTTCACTTCTAACGAAAGGGGACCCCTTTAGTTAGACATCTAACGTAATAATGAATTTTTTAAAACTCATATATTAAATAAAAACAAAAAACTAGGTATTAAAAATATTACAACTCATATGAAGTTTGAAAAAGATGATTCACTCCTAACCAAAGGGGTTCCCTTTGGTTAGACATGTAAATAAAGATTCATATAAAATAAAGTTTCATTTACCTCTTAAAGGTCCAAAATCTACGCCATCAATCATGGCCACCCATAAATGGTACAAAACTTAAAATACTTTTAAAAATTAAAAGTCATCGATCAACACCTTATCTAATTAAATGATTCACTAATTTGATTATCAATAAAAATATAGAAAATGATAATAATTCTCTGATTAGTCAAACACTATTTATGGATAATACAAATCACATTTATTACAATCAAACTAATTAAAGAAAATTAAAACTAATCATTTAAAATAAAAGAAACCGAAGAAATAAATACATTCCAATTTTACAAAACTAAAACTTAAATCGTGCCTAAAAATCAGTTCACAACATTAAATTAATAGCCAAGAAAAGAAACTAATTAAGACAGGCACCGCCACCACCACCGCCACACCGTTGTCACAAATCTTAAAACTAACATCTAAAACGAATTAACCTAGAAACCCCATTCAAGAAAAAAACCCAAAAATAGAAAAACATACCAGAAAGCAATGTAATTAGATACAATACTTTGGCAGAAACCATGATTACAATGGAGGCAGCAGCACACAAAACTAACCAATCCTCAACAACAATCCACTCACCATTCCAGAAACTTTTAATTGTAAAAAGGCGCAATGATAGAAATCAACATTCACAAGTAATAATAAATCATTTAAATTGGGATCCACACAACAAGAACCAATAAAAGAAAAAACCATTACTAAAAATATTGTTTGCAGCATACCCTTATCATATAACACCACAAAGTGTAGATATTGATAGGTCCATAATTCATCATATTTTTAATACCTATTTTATGTCCATTTTCGTAATTTTATTAATTAATAAATTGTTTTATTTTGTTTTGTAGGAAAATAAGTAAAAATAGATTTCTAGCAGGAAAAGGTGCAAAAAGGGAAAGAAGGTGGAAAATACTTGAAGTCAAAGAAATTGGAGGAAAAATCGAATACTCATTGGAGAAGAAAAGGAAATTGAAGAAATTATATTCAATATCAAATTTGTAATTAAAGGACCCAAGCCCAAGTTTTTCCCTATATATATGGGGCTTCTCTCTTGTATTTGAGACACCACTTTAGACACCAATTTAGGAATAGGATTAGATTTTCGCTTTTTCATCTTACAAACAGTTTATGCATTATTATACTATATTTTAGCAATTTGTTTTCCATTGATTTTTCGGTACAAACTTCATTACAGCAACAACTTTATTTATTATTCTAACGACTTGTTTTGTGCTTCTCGGTGACAGGAAGTACAATATAGGATAGCTTTTAAGTTTCACCTTTGCATGCCTTCGTATTTTATACAACATTAGCTTTTTATACCTTAATTCGGCCACCTAGTTTATTTATTATTTAATTAGTGTAATATATATTATCTTATTTATTTAGGCTATTATACAATCATGTCCGGCTAATTTTCTTGCCCTAGGATGAAGATGAAGTTAATTTAATTGCTCTTGATTTCTTCTCGTTTCTATTAATTGATTCTCATAATTTTTCTTGGTACTTAATTGATCGATTGACAAAGTGATTTTGATATATTATTGTTACTGGATTTGTTTTTCATAGCCTATGCTTGCTCTTTGAAGTTTTGATAGGTTATTGTTAGATAACAAGTTTCATAGTATATGCTTGTCTCGTTGATTGATATATCTTATTTGTGAAGAAAAGAGGATTGATTTTAGGGCGAGTTGATATTAATTGTGATTGATTGATGGATTCCGATTCCTAGGTTTTCCATATTATTTGATAATCTTTGCTAATTAGGTTAATTAAATCTCATCTCAAACCTATTTGTCTAGTTCGCCTGAGTTAATTATTAGGGTTTTGAAAATTCATAGTCTCTGAGGATCGATCTGTGATTGCTACAACTAAACACTGTGCGCTTGCAGTTATTTTACACATCAGATATCAACATGAAAATTCATTCTTGTGTGAGAGAACTGCATTAGTTCTTTAAGTATGTGTAGCTCACAAGTTCTATCTATCTTATTTCCCACTCAACAAAATAAACATAAACAATCACATAGCAACGAAAACATACAAAACCAAAAAGTGAAGAGATGAAAGCTTTATACCAGAAGATCGATGAAATTAGATCTTTATGATTTTTGCGATCGATCGATCGGCGATTTTAGTCTCTCAACGGTATATCTTCTCTATCGTCAATTTCCACCTTACAGTTAGCGGGAGATAATAATCGGAGAATAGAGATCGGAGCAAAAATAACGTACTTTATACATTACCCTCTGATTATACCCGCGAATTGTGTTGGTGGCTTTATAAATCTCATATTCCATAGATTGTCCCCAGGGGTGTTTCATTTCTATATCCTCTGCATCATAGACAAAATCAAAAGTTTTTGAATAAAACACATTATTATAAGTACATATATACAGGGGAGGAGGAGTATGTAATTAAGGTGCGACAGAAAAGAAAAGATGGAAAAGGGTGTAAAGAGATGATTAGTTGACATATCAAATTGGAATCCATCGGCCCTTGCTTTCTCTCAAGCCATTTCTCTTCTTCTGATTGTGGACATTCTTGTTTTTGTTTTTCTTGATTGTGATGTTCACTCTCAATCTCACAAGAAAGGTTCTGGCTCATTAAATGTGAAGAAATAAGAGGTGGCTGAGAAGAGTGGTCTGAAGTCATACAAATAGAGGTAGTCTCCTGAACTGGCAAAAGGAGAGGTAGAAAAGAGTGATAAGTTATTAACTTCTAGTGAGGTAGAAGTTGCTATTGAAAGTAACTTAGGTAACATTGTGAGAAGTGATGAGATCACTTTAAAAGAAACGAGAGAATTAGGAAATGTTACTAATTTGCTTGCAGGGCATCAGGATTCACCAGCTGTATCTACTGGTGTTTTGAAAATGAAAGGTGTTATGCTTCCTGATGACAATGTTGAAAATAAACTCCCTGAGGCTGGTGGTGGCTCAGATGATGATGATGATAATCATGCTGACCTTGAAACAAAGCAAATGCAGGCAGCTATAAAAGCAAGTCTTCAATCTACTTATGGGTCTTCAAGTAGATACATGCAGTCAATGACTCAAGAAGAATTCAGAGGGGAGTATAGTTCAATTCTTCCTCCTGATACTCGAGCTGCAAGGGGATATGAATGGGATACAGAATGGAATGTACCGACTACTGAGATGAACTTTCAAAATGCTCTTTTTCATTCTGGTCATATTGCTACGAGGATGCAAACTCCTGAACTCAAGGCTCTTCTCAAAACAAATGCTCTTCTAGCTAAGGGATTGAAGAGTGAGATTGACTCTATGAAGGCTGTAACTGATAAATTTCAAGCGGGTATTCAAACATCTGTTTCTATATCTGCTACTGCTTCTCAAGCACGCCTTCTTGCTGATGATATTAAAGCCCTTGACAAGAGAATGGATTCTAGAATGACTGTCTTGGAATCAAAAGTTGATACTATTGATGAAACCCTCAAGCTTATTTTGTCTTTCTTCATTGCGGAAGATACTGATGTCAAAAAGGGGGAGAAGGTAGTCAAAACAAAATGCTCACCTAATCCAGTTGTACAAAAGGATGATGATAATTCTAGAAATGATGGTGGTGCTAAGTCACATCATAAAGTTGAAACCTCTGATGCTGCTTTAGTAACAAAGAGAACTAATACTCAAACTAAGCAGTCAACTCACGTTTCTAGATCTGGAAAGAAGACAGTGACAACAATGATGCAATCTCAGAATCCAAAAGAAGAACAGTTTGTGACACCTGGTCAAACTCTGTCAACTATTCCTGAGGATGATGTGTATGTGGAACAGGATGAAGATGTTGCTAATCTGTTTCATGAACTTGACACTGGGGATGGTCGTGTTCTTAAACTATTTCATAAAGACAAAAGAGTTCAACAGTATCATGCTGAGAAAGCACTTGTCTTATCTACTGGAGAAAATCCAAACATGACTACTGATGAGTTCTTAGAAGAACAGAACAGGATCTTTGAAGAGTTTGCAAAACAGAATGAAGCTCCTGCTGCAAGAAGAGGAAGAGGCAGAGGAGGAAGATACAGAAGTAGAGGAAGATTATCTGCTCAAACAAGTACAAGGCAAACAAGATCTAGTGGAATCAAATTGAAAGATGTTTCTAAAAATGAAAAGAAGAAAACTCCACTATCTCTTGCATCAACTCCAGACAACATATTCAATGCTCCTGAAGAAATTGAAGAGGAGATTTTGCCTTTGAAAAGAAAGAGTAAAGTAGCTGTTCAATCTACTGCATCTAATGAGAAGTCAGTCGTTGGTTCAATTCCTGATGTTGTTTCTGATTCTGAAGAGGCTGAAATTTTAAAAGAACTTAAGATTATGATTCTTAAGGTTGTGGTTGAATTTCACAATATAGAAGTTTTTGAAGATACATTGGAGTATGAACAAGAAAACTTCAAAAGATTTGAGAGAGAAAGTGAAATCAGAACTAAAGCCAGAGAAGCAGAAAGGATAACAACCAGAGATTACTTAAGAAATGTTCATAGATCAAACAGGAAGTTATGGTATGATAAAGATAGATCTGTTCCTGAACATCAGCAGGATTATCCAATAAATGAGAAGAAGAAGAGTAAGAAAAAGGAGGAGAATAAGGTTGATTATAGGAAACCAGTTGTTTTCAAATCAGCTGGACTGATAACAGAGTCTTCTTTGATCAATGAATTACTGATTGTTAAATCAGAGTCTACTACATTTATTGCTGAAAGTCCACCAAAATGGGTGAGTATGCAATCTGGTTTGAGAGGATGGGAACCTGGCACAAGAGGAGGAATTGGATATAGTCATGCACTGGTTATTTTCATTGCACAAACTGATCAACATGCTTTAGTTGACAAGATTGGGGATGAGTTAACTGTAGATCATCTCTGGAAACTTGAAGCTGTTGCTATCATTGCTGATTGTCATGCTGATGCAAAGAAAATAGAAAAGCTGGTGTACTTCATGAAAGATAGAAGTGTGAAGAAAATTCCTATTCATGAATTGTTGTGTAAATCTGCAAAAGAGCTGAAATATGTTCTGTATCTTCTCAGAAGTAAAAGAATAAATGTTAGTGAAAGAGAAGTTTACCACAATTGGTGTGTCATGATTTACAGGAAGATTAGACAGAGATTCATGGATGGAGGAACGAGGTATGATGGCAATTATATTCCCATGTACTTAAATTTAAGAGATATAGAGATTGAAATGAAGAAAGGTACAGCTATTAGAGAAGTGTATCTAGGCATGGAACAACTGTCTCTAAATCCAGATGGGAAGGAAATTGCTTATGTGTTGCTAGGTGACCTAGATCTTCCAAGAAGCTCAATTCAGAATCTCAGGGCAGCTATCTATCAGATTAATGAGGAAGATGAAGAACTCAAAAATCTGAATAAGAAACTGATTCAAGTTCTTGAAAGCAAGGAAGAAGAATTGTTATCTGAATTCTTGAGACTGAATCTATTTTATCAAAGAATTTCTGAAACTGTTCCTGATGATTTTTAGAAGGTATTTTGTTTTGAGTTTTTGACATCTTGAATCAAGGAATTTGTGCTTTGTTTTATAAAGAACAAATTAGGGGAGATTGTTAGATATTGATTCAAGTGATGATCAGGATCTGGGTATTACTGATCAGATACTGATGCTGACGTCATCAGGAATACAACGTCAGTATTGGATTATCATCAGGATTAGAAGCTGGTCAGGATTTCATGAAGATTCTCATCAGACCAGAGATCAAGGAAGATTGATATGTCGGTTCCTAATTTGTAGGAATGCAGCTATCATACAAGATATGCTTTCAGAGATATATGTAATTGATTTATAATATCTTGTAATTGATAGTGTAACTGTGTACTCTATATAAACACAGTTTAGGTTTTACATTATGTATTCGCTTACACGAGTTATATTGTAACCTAGCAGCTCTTAAGAACATAAGAATTTCTTAAGAGAGTTTTGTAACAGTTTTATATCAGAATTAATAAAGCTGTTATTGATTCATACTTGTGTTATTTGTTTTAAGTCGAAAATCTTATACAATTGTATTCAACCCCCCTTCTACAATTGTTATTTACTGGGCAACAATTGAAACATTAAAAACCTAGACCCTGATTATGCAACTAATCATTCTGTACTTGAGCCGATTTATTAAAACTTAAAAATTAGAGTTCTCTATATTTTGTTTCAAGCCATTTGGATAAATTTGGGGAGCCTATGAGGTAATAGTCCTTTGTTTACTGTATTGAGTTTGTGGAGTCTGATGGTTTGTTTGTATTGATTATTACAAACGGAGGTAGGGGAATCCAAGTGCGCAGTGCCTCTGCGAGAACTTACCGCCTGGTTAGTGAGCAGGGTTTCCTCCTGCCTCTTAAAGGAAGATTGTCTAGGTGACAAGTGCATGTGGATTCCGCCAGTGAAGCGGTCTTATACTATGATAATAAGGTAGGGGAATAATCTAACAAGGCATACGACTCATTTAAAGAATTGTACACCTTTAAAATCTTCATTTAAATCAATGTAGTAGGGGGACTAGTTCTGCCTAGGCATACAACCAAATTTAAGTAAACTTGCAATACTTTTGATTGCATTGTAATGCATTGAATTTTTTAACAACCTCTGCTAAATTTTTACTGCAATTAGCTTAAGGAGTTGGCAACTGTATTGTGTTTTCAAGTTCTGTTTGTGAAGAAGAACATGATGGCAAATTTAAGTCCTAGGACCGATACTTCTGCAGATGGAGATATTGACGATAAGACACCAGTGGTGATATTTTTAACTTCTACTTTAACTTGTATCTGTATTTGTTCCTGTTTATCTTCTTACTGTAGGTACACATTCTACTTGGCCGTAAATTGTATATTGTTTATAATATCTAGATACAACAATCTATGAGTTGCCAATGAGAAAGCTTAAATTATTAAGTCTTGCACTACATTATACTGAGAATAGATACAGTCACACCATGTTTACATTTGTTGCTGTTCAGGTATGGTATAATTAATATTTATTAAATCTATTGTGCCTTGCCAATTGATTAAATTCTCTCCACACCATGACGTGCTTCCGTCACGAAGCTGTCAATACATACTAAGCTGTCAAATTTTAGATGTAGCGGAGGCAGAGAAGCAAATTCGAGGACACGGGTTTTTTCACTTGGTTTTATTAGTTTTGTTGCAGGCTTCAATATGGTTCCAGGGCTTTGATATTTAGGTATTATCCTTTTTCCATAAACACTTGAGGTTTTTTCGCGGCACGTCTCATGTTTCTAATACTGTAAATAAAAAACCAAAAACTCTTTGCAGGTGATTTATGGTGCTCAGGTATGTCATTCAGATACAATCAGTTTATTTTAAGTTAATAGAGATCTGATCTCTCTCTTCGTCACTAATATTATTTAAGTTAATACTAGCACCTTATACAAAGTTTATTGGAAGTACCATTAAAATGAAATGCTGTCATTTTTTATATTGCTAACTGATGAGTCTTTCAACACCGGTAGTCCCGCCTTTTAGGTTAACTACCAGTTTCCATTTCTCATTTGTTTTGGCTGTCTTGTTTCAGGATATCTAGTAGACTAGTACTGTAATGGGTAGTCAAAGTTTATAATTGGTATGCCATCAATCAGAAGGTTAGTCAGTGTGTTATTGACAATTTTTTGTCAAATGCAGGTTGTAGAGAGATGCTTTGCCACTATTTAATAGGTTGAGACAGAGTTATGCATCTTGTTTGGATCGAGATCCTGCATTGAATGAGGTGCCTACTTTTTTATAGGCAATATATTGAATTATTGATTTATGTATGAACTTGGTATATAAAATTGTCTCTGAACTTAATATTTTTAGCACCGTGTGTACTTTTGTATAATTGAAAAAGATGGCCAGATGGCCCTAATTCTTTACTCATCTGACTCTTTAGCTCACAATGATTTTAATGTATTCCTAACTTATGCGCTTCTGTTGGTTTAGTTGCTTGACGTTGTTGTAGAGAAGTTTTATGGAGTACAACGTAGAAATCCAATGCAGGATATGTTTGGAGATCTCTGTGTAAACGAAAGATTCAATTTGAAAAGGAAATATGGTGGAACTATAAACCAAGCACTTGGACTAGTAATATGGGATTTATGTTTATTTTCTGAATAGATTTCCTGTTATTGCCGTGAAGAGGCTTAATCTTAAGTCATTTATGAAGGGAACCTGTTTTGTGTTTTGTATGATATCATATTTTACCCGAGTACTATGTTACTGTCTAGGAACAAGTTTTCGGTATCTGTGTCTGAGTGAAGGTGTATCATGTGCAGGTACTGAGACAAAACAATGCTAAAATTGGCATTTGCTGAAATTTGCAATGGGGCAGGAGGAGCTTCTGCTCTTGTAAGCCATTTATAATTTTTATGCTAAGTAGGCCTGTTCATAATAACTGGAATGGTTGGACGAAGCTGTAGGATTTATATAGATAGTTTAATTATTGAAAGCTACTTGTTTATTGCAGGCCAGTTGAAATGGTTGGACGTTCGAAGCTGTGACAACATAATGCGTTCTTTCTCAGTGGCCAAAATCACATGTTTAACTTTGTGGTTGCCTTAAACATTTTGATGTTGTAAACTTTCTCCGTTTAACTTCTTTTTGACTGTATTGGTGGGATTTTGTATGATGTAACTGGTGGATTAGGATGTTTTGGGAGATTTAGTATGTTGATTGTGTAATGTATTGGTGAATTGGATTATTTTGGGATGTATAATAAATATGCAATTTTATTCAATTTTTTTCACGTAAAATTTTGTGATATATATATATATATATATATATGCCTATCTAGGTGGATCCCATTTGTGGGCTCCATTGTGGGGCCCACTATTTTAAAAAAAATTGAGGCCTCTAAGGTAACATATATATTAAGTTGTCATAGCCCTCACTTTTGTTGCTATAGCAAGCTATGGTAACATAAAATTCCATGTTACCTTAGGGATAAAAAATGTTACCTTAGATACCTAAGGCAACATGCTGAGAGCTATCACCAGAAAAATGTTACCTTAGCTACTTTATGGGCCTAAGGTAACATATAATGTACCTGCTGTAACATTTTTTTGATGTTACCGTAGGCTGTTTATGGTGTAGTGATGATCTTTAATTAACAGAAGTTACAAAATGCAGCAGCAAAAGTGAACAATAAACCTGTTTTAAGACAGTGAATAAGGTTAAAAACAATAAAAGACTTAAGTAAATTGAAAGTCTAAGTTAAAATATTCATACCTTGTCACTTGTGGCATGCATACTGGTACTCTTAACTTACTAATACAAGCTGATCTCCACATGCTTTCTTGGTTTTTTCTAAAATAAAAAATAAATAGAAATTGGCAAGTTATAGTAAACTAGTAAATACAATTGATAATTCAAAAACCAGAGGTTTTAACTTTTAAAATTAAGAATATATATACCTAACATGCTTTTTTCAGACCATATAGTGCTCGTGCCCAATCAGCCCCGCATACCAACATTTCCACTGTTTCCGTCTTTAAACATGATCGATAAGGCTCGATAATTCGACCACCAGCACTGAATGTTGCCTCTGATGCAACTGTGCTCATGGGGACTGCTAACATATCACGTGCCATCTGTGATAAAATGGGATATTTGGCACTATTGCCTTTCCACCAGGTCAGAACATCAAATGACTTTGTTGTAGACTCATTCGGAATAAAAATATTCTCAAACAAATACTCATCCAATTCAGACTTAGTCGGTTCAACAGCTGCCCCACTTTCACGAATATAAGCTGTTACGATCAGGTGCTTACCACTGCGCTAAAAGCCCCGAAACTTGTAGCAAGGCGCAACCTTATTTCCTTTAACCTTAGCCAATGTGCATAGCGCCACGGTTTGATTTAGGGAGATGCTGGCCATGCCAACAATCCCCCCCCAGCATCTGCCCGCCACTACACCATGACAGAACAAATGCCTTCACCTGGTGGGATTCGAACCCGCCCTAGCTCTGATACCAAATGTTAAGATCAGGTGCTTACCACTACGCTAAAAGCCCCGGAACTTGTAGCAAGGCGCAACCTCATTTCCTTTAACCTTAGCCAGTGTGCATAGTGCCACAGTTCGATTTAGGGAGATGCTGGCCATGCCAACATAAGCTTCATATTCGCTCATACCTGCTGGAATTTCAATATTATCCATAAAAAGATTATTATCCGATCCAGAAATTTGAGTTGATTCAGGGACCATTCCTTTAACTCTTGAATCTTCAGCAACATATTCTTGATATAGATCATCAAAACAACTTTCAAATGAGCCAACTGTTTTTCGCTTTCACCTTGAAATGAATAAATGATAGGGAAACAGAAAGTAAGAAGCTTCATTTTGAATCTTGGATCCATCACAGCCCCGATGGACATCATTAAATTACTCTCACCCCAATATTTATCGAACTTCTCTTTCATTTTATTTGCCATTTCACTCATGTATGGATTTGCATCAACTGATTTTTTTATCTATCATTGCTTTCATCGTTTTGACCTCTGAAAGAAACAAATTAAAGGTAGGATACTCACTTCTGAAACTATTCTAGTAGCATCATCTAACACCTTTAACAAAGAACAAACATTTACTACTTTAACCCAATCATCTTCACTTGGAACATATTCATTAAACGCTTTATCCCAATTTGCAAACCTAGGAAACACTTGTTTAAATTGAAGAGCACAAGACAGCATATGGTAAGTAGTATTCCACCTAGTAGAAACATCTAAAATCAGCCTTTTTGGTTTTAATTGGAACAAATTAACGATTTCCCCCCACTTAAGTCGATGACCTTCAGAAAGAGCAACAGATTTAATCGTATCTCTCACTCTATTGACAATTAAAAAAAAATCAAAAACTCGCGAGTTACCCGACTCGGCTCGTTTAATAGCTACCCGGCTCGGCTCGTTAGGCTCGTGAATAAACTCGTCCCGACTCGTATAATAAACGAGTCGGGTCGGCGGGGATTTTCGGCTCGTTTAATAAACGAGTCTGGCTCGACTCGTTTAAAAAAACCCGACTCGATTTAAAGCTCGGCTCGAACTCGCCCGACTCGACTCGAATTACAACCCTTTATATACCTAAAAAAATCACATCATATTTTCAATTATTAATAAAATTTATTAAAAATTTGGGTTAATTTTCTGATTGGTCACTGAAGTCAGCCTGGATTATCAAGTTGGTCACTGAACTCAAAACGGTCTCAATCAGGTCACTTACTTGACATAAATGTACGGTCCGTTAATTAGTTTTCATTGTTTTGACGGAAACAGACTGTAGATTGACATAAACACTTATAACTACAGATTCACTTAACATATAAAAAATCCGAGACCATATTTGTGTTACCCATATTATTCTCTTCAAAATAGATACAATATTGATAAGTTTTATTTCAGTTTTTGAAGAAAAACAATTCTAGTTCTTGAATTTTCTTTTTCAATTCATATAAATCTAGAGCTCATAATGAAAATCTAAACCAATTTTATGAGACCCATAGCATATAGATTAACACACTTTAATTTCACAAAATTTGGTGGAGATTTTTCGGACAAAATTTTGTGAAGAATAATTTTCGTCAAAAAAATGAACTTGATAATCCAGGCTGACTTCAATGACCTGATTGAGACTGTTTTGAGTTCAGTGACTAACTTGATAATCCAGGCTGACTTCAGTGACCAATCAGATAATTAACCCATTTCTATATGTTGTTTATAATAAGAAAATATTAGTATAATACGTAAATATGAGTATATTAAATTATTTTAAATTAAAATTAAAAAAATTATTAAATTGATAATTATTTAAAAACATAATTGTACCATTAACTAAAATTTAATAAATACCTAAAATATATTATCTTTCAATGAATTTAAAAGACGTTTACTTTTAATTGAACATATTACCCTTTATACACATCTAAACTATCGTATCTTCCAATCATTAATATTTCTTTTCTAATTAAAACACGTTACCTTTTAATTTAAAACATAATTTTGCAATCATAGTCTTCCAATAATTAATATTTCTTTTTTAATTAAAAACACTACCTTTTTACTTTAAAACATAAATTTACAATCATTGATGTTTACCCAAAAATATGACACCGTATTACCGTTAGATTTTTAGTAATTAATAAGAACCATTAGATGTAATTATAAGGTATATTTAATGATTAAATTACTTTACTAAATATTCAAGGTTCGAATCCCATCAACAACATATTTACTTAAAATTTTATTATATAAAATTAATTTCTAAAATTAATAATTATATAAAAACATAATTATAGAATAAAATAAAATTTATAACATATCAAAATAAATCCGTGAATCGAACGGGTTATAGGCTAGTTGAATATAAATATTCTTGATAATAAAAATGATTACAAAGGTTTCCCGAGCAATCCAGTCGACACCAACATTTCTGAAAATAGTAGCATCACAATTGACCTACGCACATAAAAAATCCTTGATAGTCCACTGTTCATACCCATCAGTTACACCAATTGAGGTTGGGGGTATAGATGTCCCCATATATTGAACAATCTTTTGTTGTGCAAGGTGAGCTCTCGCGATAATCACTACCACTCCAGATTCGAAGTGGGCTTCCTAGATCTCCCAAATCCAATACACCATATAAATCATTCTTAAAACAACACGACAACAAACCAAAACGCAACAAAAACACTCCAAAAGTAGAGACACAAACAACTCCAAAAGGAGAGACATAAAACAAAAAAAAATTGATGAAAGAATAAAAAATTTCACCCAAAGATGAAGGTTATTGAAAATTATTGAAGGAAAAAACAAAAAAGAAAACAAGAGAAATGAGAAGATGGGTCTACTGTGGTGGCTATGGTTAGAGTAGAGAGGGAGAGGAGACGACGGGCGAGGAGAGAGATGGAAGAGAAAGAGAGTCGACTCTCATTATTCTGTCTCTATTTTAATATCTTTGATTGTTGTATATAGAAATAAAGTGAGTTTAGAGTAAAGTTTGAAGAAATGATTAGAGATTAAATACTAAAATGAAGTGAAAAAGGCGATGATTTGAAGATAAAGTTATTTTAAAATAGAGGAATGATTGGAGATGGCCTAACATATGAGCTAATGTATTATGTATACTACTTTATAATGTATTATGTATTATTTAATTTTTTATAATTTATTTATAGTGTAATATAATAGAGAAAAGTGGGCCTGAGGTTGTGCTCAGGGATGTCCCATAAGGTTATACTGTAACAAATATATACTTATAAAGTAAGGGGCCCCGCAGTGGCATTTTTGTAAATATAAAAATTTTATCAGTAATTTACATAAATACCCTTAAATTTGTATTGAAATCGTTTTAAACTCAGGTAGAATCCTGAGGTCATTCTCATGCACATGAAACCGAGTATAATATTATTAATATTAATATTAATATGTTATTGGAAGAATTCAAACTTTACATCTTTGTATATAATAAGTTTTAATTTTAAATATAAATTAATGTTGTTGGCGGGATTCGAACCTTAGACCTCAATATATAATAACTTTTAGTATTATTGTATTTAACAGTTATAATCTATTTGAGTTGAAAATCTAGTTAAATGGGGGATAACCAAAAAATGGGTTAACCAAACTACAACAAAATCAACATTAATATTAGTACTTTCAATCAATAAAAAATTATTTAACAAAATGTGCCAATATTTTCAATTTATAAAAGTAAATTATTTGACAAAATATACCTGTAATCATGGTTCTAAAAATCCCCGATTTAGTCGATTAATCCCCGATTAATTCTCTATAAGGTAACTAGCCGATTTGATTTTTGAAATCCGATTAATCCTGTAAATTTATTTAAAATGATATGTTTAATTGAAAATTAAACTAATATATTAAATATTATTATAATATCTGATTAATACTCCGATTAATCCTTCCGATTAATTCCCGATTACCCGATTAATCTTAAATCGATACCTCAACCGATTACCGATTTTTACAACCACATGCCCGTAATTGATTTTAATGAGGGTGAAAGACAAAAATACCCGTTTTTTAGGTAACAGTAACAAAAATACCCATTCTCAGAATTTTTAACAAAAATACCCGGTGGAATACGCATTTGTCAAATGAGTATCTGGTTTCACAAATGTTTTTTTAATTATGGTTGGGTTACGCATCTACCAAATGCCTGTTCACTGAATATGCATTTGGCAAATACGTAATCGAACTAGATATTTTTTTTAAATAAAGGTGTTAATTCAATAATAAAAAACCATACGGCATCTACACCAATGATCGAGTCGAACAAACAGTAATTTCCAATCGCTTGTTCTCATGAAGAGACAGTTAAGCGATATTTTGAAGATAAAGTATATACGAATACAAGTACCCACTTCGTGCATACTCGTTGAATTACAGGTACCTTCTTCATCATGCCCCGATGGAGCTATCGACCAAAGCTACAATCCCATACAAAACTTCATCACTAAATCAAGACCCTCGCTCACAATTAAGAAGCGAATAACAAAATCAAAACCAAAGAAATCAAGCAGATCTAAAATATCGGATATTAAAACACACCCAACACACAAAGAACACACCAAACTCTCACAAGGAGAGATAAACTAGACCCAAATAAATTGGGAAAACTCTTACCAAGAAGGGAAATTATTGAAAAACAAGAACAAAAACAAAGAAAATTAAAAGTTTTTTTTTAAAAAATTGTATAAGATACGCATTTGCCAAATGCGTATCCTAGATACTCATTTAACAAATGCGTAATCGAACGAGTATTTTCGCGCACTTTCCAGGAATCGGATATTTTCATCAATTTTTTTAAAAAATCAATCATTTTTGTCATTTTTTCTTTTAATGATCCGCTTGATTCTTGACCCCATTTTTTATTCGATAACTCAACTTGATAATTAATTCAATTTTTGACAAAATTAATTTTTATTTTTTGACAACTTCCCTTACAAAATTATTTTTTATTTTTTGACAACTTCCCTTTCACCTCCTAATAAATAATAATTTAAAATTATTCTGTGCCAATAAACGAGGCAATTAATAATTTTGACAAAGGGAACATCTGGCACAGAGTGTACATACCAATATAAAAGAGCAGCTGTTGCTGCTGCTTTTTCAATGCCCTCGTTAGTTGATGATTCTCATTTTTCTTCATCATCCATGGCTTCTTCTTCTAATTCCGGAGATCCTCTTCCCGCTCCAGGTACCTGTCTTCAATTTCATTCATATAACTGTACATATGTATTTGTGCGTGTAATTATGTAGAAACTTATATGTATCAATGTATGTATTTGAGTTCATGTACACAGCTAGCTAATTATTTTATTCAGTTATCACGATCTCTCTTATTCGCTGCTTGCAGAAGCAGTTCAAGCTCTCGTTGCTTCCTTAGAAGACGACTCGTTGCTGGTTCGAGAAGCATCCATGGCTTCTCTCGACGAAATTGCTCCCTTGTATCTCTCTCTCTCTCTCTCTCTCTCTCTCTCCACCCTTAGATGTATAGATATCTCACGTGCACGTATATTTATTATTTTCTGTTTTGAATTATTTGTTGTGGCACAGAAATCCGCTACTGGTTCTCGATTGTTGTTCTACTGTTTCTCGTATTGGACGTCGGGTACACAACTGTAATTAATTAGTAATCATGTCTATTTATGTCTCTATTTGGATTTGAATGGGTAGTTATATTTATTTTCTGTAAATAATCAAATTTTCAGCGGTTTCGGAATATATCCGGTGTATATCAAGTTATGTCGTTTGCGATTCGTGCTCTTAAGCAAGATGATGTTGATCCTTCTTATATGACTAGGATTGCCAAACTCGTGACTTCTGAGATAATATCGTCTAAGGTACTATGTTCACGAAGTGCAAACACGCTCTATTGAAAATTGTTAATATGTATGAATGTGGCGATCTTGAATACACTTATAAGTTTAAGCAGTTGTCTATCTGTGCAAGGCTACATGCCTACATCTACTTTACTTTAGAGGCCATACTTTTATACAATATGAATGTTCTTGGTACACTGCAGATGGTACTTCCTGTTATGAACTATTGCTTTGTCAGAATTCTGAGCACATCGATGTAGTTTGAATGTAACCTGTAACTCTTAAGAGACTACATGCATTATTTGTTATTTTGTGGTTTAGGAGTCATATAGAGACATGTTATGGGTATATGTACATAGTTTCCTCTTTCATAGAAAACAGATGTATTCTTTACTCTTTCCCTGCCAATAAACACGAACATAAATTAATTTGGTCAAAACTCTTTTTCCTTGCTAATCATTCTTCGTGAATTGCATTTTACTTGGGATGATTTTCCTTTTTCACTTTTTAGTTAGGTGTTTCTGTAAATTTACGGAACTTTTGTGAACAGTTGCAAAATAATATAATATCTTTTCCCTGAGACTTTAATACTGTACCGAGATAGCGTTGAAGCGAAGATTAAATATCTTACATATGAAGGAATTAGGATTACAACATTCATAATGAAACAATCTTGGGTGATTGCACTGCAGCACAATCACTAGCCAAAGGAGATTTTAAAAGCATTAAGACTATTGATCGCAACCAATATTCAGTAGAACTGAAACTATGGTGCCGTTTGGTTCATGGGATTTGAATCCCGTAAACGGGGATGACAAATGAAATTCTTATACATATTTGTGTCGAAATCTCATACTGATTCCCATTAACCGGGTTCAGTCCCCATCTTCCAGATGTCACCTATGTATAATTATGCTTAAATTAATAATCATTGTGTTAGGAACTGATTTATATTGATAGTATATGCTGCCAAGAGAGTATATAAAAAGAACGAATTCTTAAATTTATAAACTCACACACACTAAGCTAGGTGGTATTCGAGAGACCACCCACTCTCCACATTCACACTTCAATCAATATGATTTTCTTGATAGGCTTTCACATACAATTGGCTTCCCTATTTATAATCCTAACATCAACTTGGAATCCCTAAATTGAAGCTCAAATATTATTATTCCCACCAAATCCTCCTTTCCCACAAAATCCTCCCTTTCAAATCCATAATTGATGCACACACTAATTATTCAGATTTGTAATTGATTACATATTTATTATGTTTATTATGGTGCCTAACACATTGATGTTCAAATAATAGAATAAAACCTCTACTGGGAAATGGCCCAAAATAAATATATTCCAACATAAAACAGATTCCAGCGACTGGCACTGATCCCTTATCACCTTACATTCTATTCTCGTCTCAGTTGTAAAGATCCATAACTAACTGATTCTTAGATTGCGAGTATTTTTTGTACTAAGATTACCATAAGCCATTTTTGCTCACTGCAGCATCACAGTCTATTGGAAATTTGTGTCAAGTTATTAAAGTTAGTAGATTTTAGACATTAAATACAGTTTTCCCACCTACACTTTGAATATTGGATCAATATTACAAGCTCTCCTACTCACAAGCACACACCTTCTAAACAGTGTAGCACTTAATGCTCGTTGTAGTAGCTCGTTATTCTGATGTCATTATGAACTACCAGACCACAATCTGAACTCAGATCAAGTCTCAGTGTAGTGTTTCAACTTTCAACCCTCAAGAGAACCATAGTTTATATAGGCCCACCTGCCCACCTCGGTTACATTTTAAAATCTATGGAAACAGAAAAACCTTGAAGTTTGAATCCTAAATGTTTAGGAGCCACTACTTCATAAAGCAGACAAGTTTAATCAAATCGTGTAAACAAAAATGCGATGCACCAATTTTGTGACATCTCATATTTATCCATTGTGGACTGCGTAAATATTAATAATCTGAACTTATGTAAACTTATACTTCCAGTAACATAGCTTCCGTTAATTTTTTTCTGATGCCACTGCTATTTACCCTTTTGTAGGAATTTAATGCTGATTGGCAAAGGGCTGCAGCAGGTGTACTTGTTTCAATAGGTTCACACTGTCCCGACCTAGTAAGTATTTTTAATATTTCGCTTAATTTGAATAAAAGAAAGGCAAATTAAGCATCTCTCTCTCTCTCTCTCTCATCAATCCATATTTATATCATTTTGTATGTATACATTATATATTTTTAGTTAATTACAGGCTGGGCTTCTGATTGCAAGTAAGTGAATGACTTGTTTACATTAATTTGACTCCCTTACAGTTTGCGAAACAAACTTAACTCATGGTACTGGTGACTTGTACGATTCTCAAGATATAGAGCCTCACAAAGGCAGTTTTTAGTATTATTGAGTTATCGTTGATATGTTGGGGTTTTTGTTTAATTGTGTATAAAACTACTAAACTTGGTTGATGTGTGATCATATATAACATTAACTACAGTTGCTTCTGGATAGATGTGTGGGACTGGTACTATGACCTTCATTGTAGTGATTCGGTTCAAAGATGAAAGAAGTTACAGAATAAAGCATATGATTCACGATTCACCTGGTTCAGCTATTGTTCTGCGTCCATGACATACCGAGATCATTCATTTACCTTGTAATTGAGATGTCAACATTTGTTGATAAAGCTTGCAACTATTTACTGAAAGAACCAATTATACAGGAGTGTAAGTGAAGTACAAAGAGAACAGTTCTTACCAACTACCTTTTGTCATCCTCAGTAATTTGGGTCGTGAGAGATCCAACTCTATTACACCCGTATTTCTCACATTTTCTTAACAAGTACATGGTCTCAATCTGAAATTAGCAACAACTATATACTGTCCTTACCTCAGAGAAAATATCTGATTTTAAAGTATATTTCGACGTGGGATGGAGTCCCTGAATCATTGTAGGGACGAAGTTTGTCAATGAAGTAAGTCCAAGTGACATCATCACGATCTCAGCTTTTTCCTCTTTGGTACATTACAGATTTCTGAGAATTGTCTCCATCTATTTGTTCAAATCACCCCCAACACATTTTTTAGTTATATGAAATTTCTACCAGTCCCCTTGAAGAACATATGCAATATGACTCTATAGATTATAGAATGATTGCACTATCTGCATTTTTGTAATTTGGGTCCTGCAGTGTTGTCATGCACAGGTGTGTTTTGACTGTAGTAATTCATGTGCTTCTGTGGAGTATTACTGCCCAGTCTTTTCTTTGGCTGTTGCACAACTACACTGTTAAATTTCGCACTTCTTTTGTTAATCTTTTGTTCCTTTTTTTTTTTGGCGTGGCAGATGATGGAAGAGACGTTTCTTCATCTTTCAGGGACAAACTCAGCTCTCCCAGCTATGGTTCAAATACTTGCAGACTTTGCTGCAGTTGATGGTTTGTCCCGAAGATTCTTCCTGTTTCAATAAGATTCTTCCTTTTACAATAAATCAGCGAAGACATTAATATGTGATGTTGATGCATGAACATGACTGTATTGTAATCTTCTCTAAATATTCAAATTGTAATAAAGCTTTGCAGTTTGCACCTCGGCTGAAAGCGGTACTCTCCAGAGTTCTGCCCATTCTTGGAAATGTGAGAGAGATCCACCGGGCAATTTTTGCAAATGGTATAACATGTGTTTTTTACTACAATCTTACATTGAAGTTACAGTTCTTAAACTGCTTCTAATTTAATGTATTCCTGTTGTGCACCATATGTAGATTTATGTCATTCGTAGTAAGGATTTTGTTTGCATGTCTGAACTACAAGTACTGGTATGTGGAATGCTATTCCCAAAATATCAAATACAAGAATCCATGGATTTGATACAAGGGTCGATGTGATTTTTATTAATGTTTAAAAATATAGGACGTCATGTTGTTGCCTGGAGGTGCCATGATAACAATTGGTCTCTTTCTCTTCCTTTTTATTCTCTGAACTGGGATAGAGAATGACAATTTAGTTTCTGATACTGTCTTCTGATACTGTCGCATGACCTGTAAATATTGTAGCACTGATATGTCACATGTCTATTCTATTAATCCTTAAAATTATTAATAAGATATTGTACAGATATGTTAAGAAAGAATTCATGGTTGGGATGTCTTATGAAATCGGGGTGTCTGTCTGAGACGGAGAGTATTTGCAAACATACTAATTGTATAACTCTTGAAATCATCTTCTTGGAACTCTGATATAGGTTTATTAAAATAAGATCCGAACGCTGACCCACTAAATTAGAGTGGGCCAAGTTACCTATATTGCCTAATATTGGGAGTCAGTCCTTTCTGTGAGTCAGTCAATCCATGGATTAGGGTCTTCAAGTCAAACGGCGTTATTATCTGGTTGTAGTTCACATTCATTACAATTTTACTTCTATAGGCACTTTTTAACAGCTTAACTTGGTTATTCTCGAAATCACGGTATTACAGTTTGTTAATATGTTATTTGGTGCAGCCTTTAAGTGTTGGTGTCAGGCATGTTGGCAATATAGTGTGGATTTTTCGTTATCGTCGATTCTTGATGGTGATGTCATGTAAGATCAAATTCTTTATTTTTTCACGGTAAATATTGGATTATTCTGAGTTTCACGAAGTTGTTGCTTAAGTTTATGTCTAATGCAGGTCTTATATAAATTCTGCCTTTGAGCTACTACTGAGGGTTTGGGCTACTTCATGGGACGTCAAGGTTTGTATATTTTAAGTAATTTCTATCACCTTTAATCTGAATTGTATAAGGAGCAACATTGGTGTTACGCAGTTTTGTTGTTTATGATCTGTCTATGACCTATGTATACCTTTCCTATCTGAAAGGTCCGAACATCGACGGTTGAAGCATTAGGTCAGATGGTTGGTCTTGTTGCAAGAGTACAACTAAAAGCGGCTTTGCCTAGACTGGTCCCTACCATATTAGAACTGTAAGATAGAACATATCTTTTGTGCAGTGTAAATTGATTGGATAATATCGTACCAATTTATATTTTGTTGTTCTTGGTGATTAGGTACGGGAAAGATCAGGAAATTTCTTTTTTGGCAACATGTAGTCTACATAATCTCTTGAATGCCTCTTTACTTTCGGAAAGTGGCCCTCCTTTGCTTGAGTTTGAGGTCAGAATTGATTGCCCTCCTTATATCTTCTGTGTTCACATCATTTTGTTAGTTCAAGGTTTCTCTACTGTTATTTGTTGGTGAAGCTTTTTAGCACATGTTGTGGGCTTGTAAACTTAAAACAGAGCATGATGATAATCCCTGGAACAATTGCTATTTAATTGTACTTTACAAGTCTTAGTTTTAAGTTTCGATAATCCCTGGAACAATTGCTATTTAATTGTACTTTACAAGTCTTAGTTTTAAGTTTCCCATCGAAGGGTCATAAAATCCCTACCTCCTAATCGGCTAAAGGTTCTTGATAACAGGGTAATCTCAGTTTTTCAAAATATATCTTCAATTTTTACCATTATGGGCTCTAGTTGATGCACTAGGTATGTGGCACTCTCAACAAATATTATTGTTATAACAATGACTAAATTGAAATGGTGACAATAATCAATTATAAATAGTTTCCAACCAAAAAAGCTCTTTTTTTTAAGGAAATGTCTTTCGAGTATCACTATTAGATGCATACTAATACCAAGATAAAGAACATTATTATGATATAATATTATTATTGCTAAAATACAAATTAGTACTAATCTAATATATATATATATATATATATAAATATTCAAAATTCCTATTTCTTCTTTGAGAAAACATAATTGTTTTTCTTTATTAAGAATAATATCCTTGACTTCATTAAGCATACATGTTTGGGATCTGTTATAAACTCAAACTTTATTACTTTACCATCTATTATGGTAGAAATTCCTTTTTGATCAATGTTATTGATTGGCGTAATAGTATGAAGGAATGACGTTCCTTTTTGATAAATGTTTTGATTAGCAAACATTTCAGTTAATTGATTAATATCACCTATTTGGTCTGTATCTTTAGAAGTTTTTGAAGATTCAAATCTGAAGAGTCGGCTTGGGATCAGACTCTTAGATGAAAATCTTTTAATTTTTGTTCAAGAATTTGAACAAATACATTTTTAGTCTCCATTTTAAATCCTTTAATCGGGACTGGAGGCTGAATCATTGGAGCCTCGACTTCAGCCGATGAAGATGATCCCGTTTTATTCAATTGATCAACAATTAATTGTTGTTGAGCAATTTGTTTTTCAATAGATTTTTCAAGAGATATTAAATCTTTTTCATGATGGGTAAATTGATCACCTAAACAAATAAGAATTTTGTTTGTATAATTCTGTGATTAATAATAGCATTGAATTCTTTTATTGTTACTTGAGCATTCTCAACCTTCTGAAGGCTTAAATAAGCAGTAGCTTCTGTACTACTGTTTAAACTAATTGTTTGCACGGGGGAAAGGGTGAATCAAATGTGTTTCTCTTGGTGGTCTTCCAAGATTTTTGTTGTAATACTAAAATTTCTTTTTTTAGTATTATTAAGGTATTTTTTTATAAACCAAGAGACAAAAGATATATAATCTTTAATTTCTCCCAAATACGCATAGTATTCTTCTTTAAAAGTTTTCAATTCCTCAGAAGAGTATTTATTAAAATACCACTAACGAAATTTTTCATGTTTTTCTTGTTGAAATTCCTTATTAAGGATTTCTCTCATCTTACTACCTGGGGATAGATCAATCATTTATATGAAAACTCATTTCTGATTGAGTAGGAGATTCTCTACTCTTTTGATAAATTTCCTTGTGGAATTCTATTATGACTTGGGGTTGTGTAAAATTCACTAGCTATGGAATACCTAGCTGATATAGTCCTAGGTAACCGTATAGTTCTTTGAGGAGTAAATTTTATTTCTATATCTCCTTCAGATGTCTGAATTATCAGATCTATTTCTTTATTAACTATTGGTTCTGCCTCTATTTCCTGAGGGAGATACCAGGTTGTTGGGAAGTTAATCTCATCCCACCTAATCAACCTATTAGTGTCTATATTTGAAGTTAATAAATTGGTTTGGACTGCAGTAGTAGTTCCGGGGAAAGATATTTGTCTTGTTTTCGGGTTTAAAGTATGCAAGACTTTATAGTAAATCCTATAGCATATTGCTATTATCTCACTTTCCTGTTTGAAATTATGAATGGTTAGTTGCATAGCATCTAATAAATTACTATCAGATAGTGATAGGATTAAATTAGGAGATACCTCAAAATTAACTGGTCCATGACATAGACTAGTATCTATTAATGCCGCTAAAGAGGGTTTGAAGTTTTTGCATCTACCATCTCTAACATATGCCATTATGGCAAAATTTAAACCTAACAATTTTAAGGGTTTAAACGCAATTTGTACTAATCCAATATGGACAAAGCTATAACTCCTAAAAGGAATTAAATCCTTTTTACTTAATAATGTAAAAGTTTGGCTATTCTCAGATATTCTGATTGTTTGTTCTATCGTTTCTATCATTTTTATAGCAAAACGAGATTTCATATCAAATAAACCAATATTATAAATTTGGTTCGGGGGGACAAAAGGAATTGTCCATCTATTCAATTTATCCAAATTCTTTGGATATTCTACCAATTCTGCATTTTTAACTAAATCATTTTGATGATCATTTTCATCCATTTCATTCATATCGATATATAAAGAGAGCTAAGGTTGAGTAGTATCTAAGGATGTCTATTGAGTGCGAAAAAGTAAGATATTTTTGGTCACCTTTGGAAACAACTCACTCGTTTAACTATCAACCAAAAGACATTTTTATCACGCTCAGTGGATTTTAATCCGTCTATCCCTTTCGGTTGATAGTTAAACGAGTGAGTTGTTTGCAAATGTGACCAAAAATATGTTACTTTTTTGCATTCGATAGACATACTTAGATACTACTCTACTGTCCAACCAACCACAACAACCTTAGCTCTCTTTATATATCGATATGAATGAAATGGATGATAATGATCATCAAAATGATTTTAAAAATGCAGAATTGGTAGAATATCCAAAGAATTTGGATAAATTGAATAGATGGACAATTCCTTCTGTCCCCCCGAACCAAATTTATAATATTGGTTTATTTGATATGAAATCTCGTTTTGCTATAAAAATGATAGAACAAACAAATCAAAATATTTGAGAATTGCCAAACAATTAGATTATTAAGTAAAAAGGATTTAATTCCTTTTAGGAGTTATAGCTTTATCCATATTGGATTAGTACAAATTGCGTTTAAACCCTTAAAATTGTTAGGTTTAAATTTTGGCATAATGGCATATGTTAGAGATGGTAGATGCAAAAACTTCAAACCCTCTTTAGCGGCGTTAATAGAAACTAGTCTATGTCATGGACCAGTTTATTTTGAGGTATCTCCTAATTTAACTCTATCACTATCTGATAGTAATTTATTAGATGCTATGCAACTAACCATTCATACAAATGATTATAATTTCAAACAGGGAAGTGAGATAATAGCAATATGCTATAGGATTTACTATAAAGTCTTGCATACTTTAAACCCGAAAGCAAGACAAATATCTTTCCCCGGAACTACTATTGTAGTTCAAACCAATTTATTAACTTAAGCCACTAATAAGTTGATTAGGTGGGATGAGATTAACTTTCGAACAACCTGGTCTCTCCCTCAAGAAGTAGAGCTAGAACCAATTGTTAATAAAGAAATAGATCTGATATTCAGACATCTGAAGGAGATGTAGAAATAAAATTTACTCAAAAAACTATACGGTTACCTAGGACTATATTAGCTAGGTATTCCACAACTAATGAATTTTACACAGCCACAAGTGAAACAGCCAGAGCTTCCACTTCTCAATTACGAGAGGAGATAAAGTCTGTAGAGACCATAAGAATAAGTCAGAATAGAATTCCACAAGGAAATTTATCAAAAGAGTAGAGAATCTCCTACTCAATCAGAAATGAGTTTTCATATAAATGATTGATATATCCCCAGGTAGTAAGATGAGAGAAATCCTTAAAGGAATTTCAACAAGAAAAACATGACAAATTTCGTCAGTGGTATTTTAATAAATACTCTTCTGAGGAATTAAAAACTTTTAAAGAAGAATACTATGCGTATTTGGCAGAAACAGAAGATTATATATCTTTTGTCTCTTAGTTTATAAAAATTTAACTTAATAATGCTAATAAAGAAATTTTAGTATTACAACAAAAATCTTGGAAGACCACCCTTTCTCCCTGAGCAAACAATTAGTTTAAACAGTAGTACATAATCTACTGCTTATTTAAGTCTTCAAAAGGTTGAGAATGCTCAAGTAACAGTAAAA
Organism: Kitagawia praeruptora; assembly: GCA_037693485.1. Classification (NCBI taxonomy): domain Eukaryota; kingdom Viridiplantae; phylum Streptophyta; class Magnoliopsida; order Apiales; family Apiaceae; genus Kitagawia; species Kitagawia praeruptora. Next base: position 47,415,202 of record CM075348.1, on the reverse strand, counting down.
GAATTAAATGCTATTATTAAATCACAGAGTTATACAAACAAATTTCTTATTTGTTTAGGTGATCAATTTACCCATCATGAAAAAGATTTAATATCTCTAAAAAAATCTATTGAAAAACAAATTGCTGAACAACAATTGATTGTTGATCAATTGAATAAAATGTGATCATCTTCATCGGCTGAAGTCGAGGCTCTAATGATTCAACCTCCAGTCCCGGTTAAATGATTTAAAATTGAGACTAATAATGCATTTGTTGAAATTCTTGAACTAAAAATTAAAAGATTTTCATCTAAGAGTCTTATCCAAAGCCGACGCTTCGGATAAATTTGAATCTTTAGAAACTTCTGAAGATACAGACCAAATTGGTGATATTAATCAATTAATTGAAATGTTTGCTAATCAAAACATTAATAAAAATGAATTAAATCCTATTTATACATCAAAACCGCTTGAGAAATATAATTATAATAGACCGTCCGCTCAAGTTCTTCTCTTTAAAGAACCGGAACCTTTCCAGAATTCATACTCCGGAAAAGCTATCTATGAATGAAATATTGATGGCTTAAATGATAAACAAATCATAGATGTGATACATAGAGTCATTATGTATTCCATTGTTTGCAAACAACATGGAAACAGTGATAATGCAATAGCGTCCTTCATACTCACAGGTTTTGTAGGACAACTACGAGGTTGGTGGGATCACTATCTTACTGATGCTCAAAAATTAAAAATTCTAAATCTTAAAAAAGCTGTTAAAATTGAACCTAATAATCCTAGTACTAGTAGAAAAAAGAAAAAAATATATTCGTATCTATATAACTCATTTATCGCACTTATGTTGTGTATATACTTTGATCCATTCAAAATCAACAGACGTATGAACATTGCAGTAAGCTAACTATCACGTTGTTGATGAAATTAATGAAAGAAATAGCCGCTGGTGTGCAAACTGCGTATCAACATAAAAAATTAATTCAACTGATGCAAATTACCTCAACTTCTTCTTAACCGGCCAGTGGGATCTGACCAAACTAATGAAATGACAACAACCGAAGAATTTAAAGTTTCAAGACACTTTCAACTTTCAAGGTACATTTCTTAAGAACAACATCTGGTGATACGATGGCAGTTCCGATATAAAATGGAAGAAAGTGTATTTCACAAACAACATATATTATATTTTAAAAAATATATATATAGTTTAGCAACATGTGAGACTAGAGCATGATCGTGCCTCGCGCGGGCTAGTATCAAATAATAACACTCCTATAATTTCCTTTTGTTTGCAACAGTTGACTTTACACAGTTCTTTAGAAAAAGCTCACTTCAGACCCTTGACCATATTACCAACAAATTGGTGCTGGACAATATGATTAATATTGAAATGGTAAGAGCGAGGGTTTGTGGACTAGGAATTTGTCAAAGTTTGAGATAATGCTTTAGAAACATGAGCTTTTTTTAAAAAAAGTTTCTAAGATTAGTGAACCACAAGTAAATCAAGATCTCAAAGTAATTGGATAGATCAAAAGGAAATACTTACTAGGAAAGCAATTTTGATGAGGAATGGGAGTGGAGAACGTTTATATATGAGACGTTTATATATGAGTTTATATGATAGGTTCTGTTCATTATTATTATTATTAGATATTTAAGATTTGATTTTATATTATCCCATATGTTTTGGGATTTGCTAGATATTTGAGATTTGATTATCCCATATGTTTTGGGATTTGCTTTATTACTTGTGATTTGATTCGATATGATCCCATATGTTTAGGGATTTGTCTTTTGACTTTGGGTTTGATATTCGGTATATATAGACCGAACATGATACATTTCTGGGGAAGCTTTTGATTATACATCTTTCTTGGGAGTAATATTATTGATTATTCTTGGGATTCGTATAATTCATTGCTATTATCTAATTTTATTATCGATTTAATATCCTGTCCTGCATCAAATACAAATGGTATCAGAGCCGAATTCCTGCAATTTTTACTATTCATCGATCTTTTTACTGTTCGTCATCGTTTTCACTGTTCATGATGCCGGTATACTGTTCACACCTCAGTTACTGTTCATCTACACCATATAATCGCCACCGCTGCTCATTTTTCTATACCATTCACCAGAACCCTAGCTTCTAGTCACCTGCCCTACACCACCATACCATCAGAAAACACCAAAATCACTACCTATTTTAACTAACCAGAACCCTAATTGCCTTATTCCCAATTCCTAAAACTGAACCCACCCGCTTGGAACTCTAATTCCCAATTTAGAAGTCCTATTTGCAATCGAAACACAACAATTCAATTGAATCGCTGCTACTATTCATCAATCAGCAACGAATCAAAAAGAAAGGAAGAAGAAAACAAGCGGCAAGACGTATTTGGTGTCATTGCTCGTCGGCATCTGCCCTCGCCGGAATCTGTTGCCACCATCCCTTTGCTGGAATTTGTCTCAAAGGCTGCTTCTGACCTGTATTGTATTGTTGTTGGAGAGGTTAGAGAAGAGGTTGCCGTACCAGAAAAAGGGTAACCCTAATCCTTTCATATTTGATATTTGCACATCTCGTAAAGCTGCCACTAGATACTCAGAATTTATAGACTTTTATAAGTCAGTCCCTGCAGTTTTGTAACATCACGAACCTGTCCCGTGACTTTTAGAGACTTAAAAACTGACCCCTCAGCTTCGCAGACTTATCGAACAGCCCTTCATAGTTTCAAAAATTCACCAACCAGTCCCTGAACCTCAGAAATTTGACAGTTAAATCCCTGAAGCTTATGATTTGATATTTCAGCCCCTTTAATTTCAAAATATATCAATATCAACCCTTCTTAATCCTTGCTTAAGCCATGTCTGCTTATATCCGACGTCAAATTGAGGCAGTGAAAGATAATATCTCTTGTATGGAGGATGATTGTGATTTATTACACTATGAAATCTATGTTTGCCGTCGTGAACGTAAGTTACTTGAATATCGGCTTACGTTAAAGGAGTTGGATAATCAGTATGATGAACTTAGAAGCTTACAAAAGAGGTATAAAATTGAGTTAAGTAAAGAAAGGGGCGCGCGTGCAAGTGAGGAACTAAAAAGTGCAACCGGGGAATTCAAAAGGGCTCTTGCAACTCTCACATCTCAAGTTCAATGTCTTGTGGGTTTGGAGAATGCAAAAAATGCCACAGAACATGAAACTAATATGGAAATTTAGCGTGATGAAGACACAAATCCGGAAGATCCACTTGAGCAGGTTAAACAAGTTGAGGATATAGAAGTTGTGGGTGCGGATCAGGTTAAGGAAATCAATTCACAAGCTGATTGCTTCCAAATTGTTGAGGAATGTAAAGTGGTTGGGGATATTATCGAGGTTGAGCATATTGACTTCATCATTCCAGAATACATGCTCAAGCCTCCTTCACTTGCTAGTGAATTTACAAAGTTCTTTGGGCCTGAGTTCGTGTTTTTGACGAAGTACGAATTTTTCTTCTTTGTTCCGGTTCAATCTTGCGTGATTCTTGATTTTTACAAAACTCGTGGTCGAGTTTTCTCCAACAAGGGGAGAATGATGAGGAATGGGAGTGGAGAGCGTTTATATATGAGTTTATATGATAGGTTCTGTTCGTTATTATTATTATTAGATATTTAAGATTTGATTTTTATATTATCCCATATGTTTTGGGATTTGCTAGATATTTGAGATTTGATTATCCCATATGTTTTGGGATTTGCTTTATTACTTGTGATTTGATTTGATATGATCCCATATGTTTAGGGATTTGTCTTTTGACTTTGAGTTTGATATTCGGTATATATAGACCAAACATGATACATTTCTGGGGAAGCTTTTGATTATACATCTTTCTTGGGAATAATATTATTGATTATTCTTGGGATTCGTATAATTCATTGCTATCTAATTTTATTATCGATTTAATATTCTGTCCTGCATCAAATTTCTTTTCAGAATTGATAACAAATATATAGGGCGGAATATAACTGAATATTAACTGTACTATTCATTGCCTAAAGTCAAGCCTAAATTTTCTCTTATGTTCTAATACTAGAGTCCTTCACATATGTTTCCTAAATCATAATGTTGATATCAAAATATTTGAATTTGATAAATCATTTCCTCGGTCATAATCATATGGTAATCGTAAGTAATACTTAAGGAGTGTACATTTTGGCAGTTGTTTACTTGTTTTATCTTCTACTGTAGTTGGTAGTCAAGACAAATTTGATCATGGAGCCAATATAATTGGTGGGAGAATGTACAGTGTTAAAATATTGACTTGGTCTGGGGTGTCTTGAATCTAATAATCAAGTTTTTTTTTTCAAAGTGTACATGTTTAATCAACTTTTAAACTCTTTAAGATTAAACAAGGTCATAGTTCTAAAGCTTTAATCCATGTAAAAGTCTATAATTTATGGTTGTCTTTCTGTTTGGATGTGCAGGATGTCACAGTTATTTTATCGTCACTTCTTCCAGTGATTTGTTCTTACAATGACCACAACGATCTTTCAGATTTTTCAATGGGACTAAAGGTCAATTAGTTTTCTAGTTAAGTTTTTATTTGAACAATTGTAGAGTAAAGCACATTCTTATATTACTTTCTGAGAGCCTGGAGTTTCAATTCTTGACTATTGTAGCTAGTAACATGTTTATGTTACCTTTCTTTGTGCAGAAAATTAAATTGATATTTCTATTATGGGCGTTCCTGTCCTCATGTTATGCAATGTTCTTAAGAAAAATGACTATAGTTTCAGTTTGTATTTGCTGTTGGTATATATATGTAACAAATTTAGTTTGATTATAAACTAATTTTTCTTTTGTTTAAAAAATTATAACTTTTCTTGGTATTTTTGCACTGCAACTTGATTGCAGGAAAACATTTATATCTGAGTTCAGGGGTCTTCTTTTATTTGCAATTATAGTGAAATTCAAGTGTTTGGTTAATGATATAGCCCTTTGTATTTGTGGAGAGACAGAGAGAGGTTTGCTCCTAATTTATGAAAGACTCTTGACTGGCCTCACCATACTTGTGCGAAAACCTTCGAGTTCAGCTGCTGCTGAAGAAGTTTGAATTGTGTCATATATTAAAAGTGCAAAGTTGTGTTATTTGTGCAGACTTTCCGTATAGAGTTAATCAAATCGGTTATAAATTCGTTAACTTCTATTTTGTCCTTGCCTTGAGAGACGTGACCTTTTTTTTAATCACTCATGAAGATGAACTGTTGCAATGCTAAATTATGTTATCCAGCTCTTTATTTTCTCTCTGACAAGTTCTTTCATCTGTGGCAGACTTATAACAAAGTTCAGCATTGCTTTTTGACAGTCGGCATGGTGTACCCAGAGGATTTGTTTTTGTTCCTTCTTAATGTAAGTATTGACATCAGGAATTCAAAGTTTCGTCTCTCCTTACCTCCTTTGTGAGTACTTTACTCGTGCTATTCAGGGGATTCGTGTACTGAGTGTTGGACATCACACATATATAAAGTCAGACACATTGTTTTGTGAAAATTGGAGTCACTGTCCTATTTTTTGGCACGGGTAGTGGGGACAGCATAATTCACAAATAAACAAGTATATAAGATAAAGTATCATATCAAAAGTTAAGACTGTAACTGAAATTTAATCTCTTATCGCCCATTCTTTGCATCCAAAGTTGATCTCGTATGTGGTCTGTTAGTAGGTCAAAGTGCCCACATATCTATCAAAGGATTTGATACGGAAAAAGTATCGTGCGAGTGTCTGACATGTGTACGACAACCAAAGCCGAATAGTTAAAGAATAATATCTTACTTTTTGTCCATCATTCTGCACTCGGATTTTCCCTTTTTTGACCCAAACTGAGCTTACTTGTTAATTTCCAGGTCCTCTTCTGAGGCGTTATTTTTTATGCTATCTAAATCGTTGAAATGTTTAATTGATCAGCCAACCAACCCTGTGAAGGGATCTATTATTAAAAGAAAATGAACTTTAAATAATCTTGTAAAGATGACCTCGATATATATATTGTTGTTGACTATTGTCAGTTTTGCTACCAGAAATGCAGGTTAAAGGAACAACACTTGACTTTTGGGGCTCTTTCTGTTTTGAAGCATCTGTTGCCCAGGTTTATTTTCCTTGTGGAGTCTCGTTATACAACTAATTGTCTGTAACGTAACTCGTAACACAGTCAACTGTTGTTTACTTGTATAGGATGGCTGAAGCTTGGCACAATAAAATGCCGTTATTAGTTGAAGCAATGAAGCTGTTACTAGATGAGCAAAGTTTAGGGGTTCGTAAGGCACTTTCAGAGGTGTGATGCTAAAATTTGTCATGGCATTTTTATTTTCTTTTTACTTTATATTTGGTAACGTGTGACTTTGTTGTTTGGTTATAGTTAATCATGGTTATGGCTTCACACTGCTACCTAGTGGGTTCCTCGGGGGAGTTGTTTGTTGAATATCTTGTACGGAATTGTGCAATGTCAGATAAAGAAAGGGATAACCTTGAGAGCTTTAAAGAATACTCTAGGTCAGGCAGCAGTTATTACTCTTTCCAGTACAAAAGATTAGAGGTATACATCTGTCTGGACATAGTTAAATATCTGTTCTTATAAATGAAGGTATTTATTTGTTAATTTGATGCGGAAAGGTATTTACCAATATTTGCTTGTTCTTGTGGCACCTTAAACACATTTTTACTTACACTAGATACATCCATCATGCTGTATTATTCTGAATTACTTGGATTGTCCATCACATAAAGAACTATGAAGAATATTTATACGTAGCACAATATTCATTATTTCTTACAAGCCTGTACTTAATGAATCCTGAACGAAGCAGTCAAATGCCAGATAACTCTTTTCTTGACATTTTATCTCTCTGCCCAGCTAAAGATTGGTGTTTGTCCATCGGAGTTACGGGCAATATCTGAAAAAGGTCTTCTTCTAATTACCATTACAATTCCTGAAATGGAGGTAACTCTAAAATCGAGCATGTATTCCTGGAATTTCATTATCAACGTGCTTGTAGAATACATCACGTACTCAGTTCTGACTAAAGCTCTGCATGATTTGCAGCATATTCTGTGGCCTTTTCTGTTGAAGATGATTATACCACGGGATTATAGTGGTGGCATTGCCACGGTAACTCACCCTTGTTCCTTTTTATAGGAATATTGCTTACTAACAAACACTTGGAATATATAATTAGCCTTCTCTACAGTGGTGTGAAATTGTGGGTATTACTTTGGAATCTTCAGACTGTAGAAAGTTTAATCGAGGTAGTCACTTTTTCAGGTCTGCAGATGCATCTCAGAATTATGCAGGCGAAGATCTTCTCATTGTGATTCCATGCCCTTTGAGTGTCAAGCTCGTACTGACATCCCTCAACCTGAGGTAGAGCTCTGCTGGATATACCTGTGTATTATTTTGATGTAGTCATATGTAACTGTAAAATATATGTTGGGAAACTTGTGTTTCAGGAACTTTTTGCTCGCCTGTTGGTGCTTTTGCATGATCCTCTAGCAAGGGAACAGTTAGCAACTCAGATTTTGACCGTGAGAACATCTTTTTATCAATTTTATAATTATGTTACTCGCATTAAGAAGATAAATAATTATTGTAAAATTTCTTAATATCATGATAGATACACGGAAATCTTATATGACGATATTTTTATGACAATATTTACTGAAGGATAGAGCTGTGCGTAGAGCTATGTGACATTCGAATAATTAAAATCCATGATTTATGAAATTCATACTTGTGTCAGGCTTCAGTTTGATATTCTATACATTTACAAGATGTAATATATCATCAGATTCTCATAGGCGTACTATATACATCTCCTCTTTCCCATTTCCACCATCTCCAAACCTATCTGGCTTCACTTCTTGAATATTCAGTTTCATTCAATTTCCCTCACGCTCCTAAAAAACGCTTGATCTAAATTTCGCCAATCTGTTCGATGTCACTAAAATTAACCCAAATTATTGACCAAAACAGTCACTTGAACACCCAGTCAAGTTAGCTCCCCTAACAAACGCCTGATCTAAATTTAGCCAATCTGTTCGATGTCACTAAAATTAACCCAAATTATTGACCAAAACAGTCACTTGAACACCCAGTCAAGTCAGGGAGCCTATAATCCAACACAAGCTTGTGGTGGATAAAAAGAGTAACCGACTGAATAGATAAGAGAATCTTAAAGAAATATAGGTTGCAATTTGTTAAGTGAAGAAGGCCTTGAACATTTCTTGAGTGGCCTTACAAAAGAAGTTGAATCTTAATCGAATAAATTCGTTTTGAGAAGTAAAAGAAGTTATGATATTGCTGTGTATACAGGTGGTTTTTTTTTAAGTTCTTGGTTGACAAACGGACAGGAATAAATCGAAACAAGCGTAAAATGTTTTGCAAGGAGTAGATTGGGGATGGTCGGTGGGGATGTGGTGGTTAGAGGAAAGTCGAAAAGAGTGAGGAATGAGACAGTGGTAGAGAAGAGATTGAGAAATAGAGAGAATAGGGGTAACAGATACATGGTGTTTGGTAGATGGGGGAAGAAGGTTAGCAAGGTATTTGAGGGAGGAGAAAGTTGCACATCACTATGTATACTCTAATGATTTGTTATAATTGTCTAACATACTGATATCAGTTGGCAGTGTTGGGTTTATATTATGGTTACCTAAGTAAAGGATGCAAACTTTGAGTTTGAAAGAATGAGACCTAAAGTGATAATAGGTCAAAGTTAGGATGTAAAATACATTTTACTTATTATTTAGTCTTAGCATGCTAGCCATTTATCTCTTCATTTTGTCTTTCCCATATCAATTATGTGTCATATTCACATTTGTAATTTTTTTTAAACACCGATTACATTTAAACTATATTAGATTTGCAGGGACAGTTTCAGGCGGATAGGTCATCTTGTGTTTGAGTTGCACTTTCTAATACATTTGCTCTGTTGTTGCATTTGTAATTGCAGGCCTTGTGTTACTTGGCACCTCTTTTCCCGAAGAACATGAACTTGTTTTTACAAGATGAGGTATACAATAATGTTATAATTAGCTCATCTATTATGTGTAAACGTTGTGTGTGTGTGTTTGAGGGAAAGATGAATAGAGTGAAGTTTCACTACAATACCAAAGGGAGGGAGGGGGAGAGAGAGATAATAAATTTTAAAAGATCAAAATATGTTTAGTAGTGCCTTGCTTTGATGTGGAGAAAATGCATGGGAAATTATTATTTATTAACTAGCTATTATGTCCTATTATTTGGGCACAAGTTAATTGTATTTTCAGGTTACAATTATAGGTTATATCTACAAATGTTGTCTCAGATGTAGCACTATTCTCATATTCCTTGTGTAGCTTGGAGGGAAAATTATTCCTCTTCTATTTTCTCATATTCTCATATTCCTCTGTATCATGTGCCTTCATACTTGTACATTGAGATTGGAGGACACTACTTTAATAACTTGAGTGTTTATGTTACTGTTGGTTGACTGTTTATTTTGGAATTGGGCCACTTGGCCTGTTGATCTGTCAATCTGCTGGACTCTTTTTATAATAAAAAATTCAAAATAGTCTTTAATAACGGCTGCTAAGTTCAGATAGTATTCTTTATGATTGTGAGCTGAATTTGATTCAGATGTCTAAATATCTGCATCCTCTTCCTTATGTATATTGATTCTGTCCTTGTTCATTGAAAGGCACACTCTGTGCATTTTGACTATAACCTTCTTGTACATGTGTAATTTGGCATTCATTTTTCCATATTTTCACTAATTAGGCCATCTGTTGAAATTGTCCAAATGAATAATTTCCGAGTAATAGCTCTTTCAGTATGCTCTGTTTCGTTGGGATGTTCTTGTTATGACTAATAGAATATAAACCATTTCTGCTTTGGGTTTTAACTGATTTTCTATTTGGTAAGCTCTAGATTCCAAAAATGAAAGCTTATGTCAGTGACACTGAAGACCTAAAGCAAGATCCTTTATATCAAGAGACTTGGGATGACATGATAGTCCATGTAAGTTTCTGATGCTGAACTCGAATACAAGCAAATTAGGCTCATTTCTGTTTCATGATCTGTTTTCTGATGTACATGGTTAAAACGATTACGAGAATCACAATACAGTAAATGTTGAACAGGAATTGAGAATTTTCTTTCTTTGCAGATATATTAAGTTGTCTGGTTTTGAGCACATGAAAATCAAAATAAGTCTTCACAACAAGTATGGAAATAAGAAATTCATATCTTAAAATGCCTTCCACAAAAAAACTTCAAAATGTGTTAAGGTTGCAAGTTGTTTGTCGTTAAGGTTTTGTGTTGATATTCTGATTCTTCTGGGGCAGGAGGGAAGGTTCTGGTATTTTCTTTTCTTGGATCTTAAATGAGGCTGTCTAGGAGAATAGTTTTAAAATAAAAAATTTACAAACTGGAGTCCTGCTTTCGCTTTTTTTTTTTTTTTTTGCCTTTTGGGGAGTTCTGTTTATATCGTGACTTGGGGATAGGGATGGCAATGTCTGAGCATTTTGTTTGAGGTCTTATTTCTTAGGTTGATCACTTTGGTAAGTTGCTTTGCATGTAAAATAAGATATATGCCCTATTAGTCTTTATTAATGGTTGATTATTGGTCATTTTTTTGGTGATAGTTTTTATCAGAATCTTTGGATGTGGTCCAAGATAGTGATTGGATTATTTCACTGGGAAATGCTTTTGCTAAACAATATGAGCTTTATACATTTGACGATGATCACTCTGCTCTACTTCACCGGTAATAATGTTTTTTAATTTTTTAAAAAGAAAATTACTTAAAATGATTGTGAAATAAATATCTTTATCACAGATGCAATTGATAAGCATATATAATTGTAGTCTTTCTAAGGCTTTACTAAACTTTGATCACAGATGCACTTGACAGGCATATATAATCATAGTGTTCTAAGGCTTTACTACTCTGTGTAGTAGAGGTTGATATCAGTCTTTTTCTAATGCATGTCTATTTTAGTTAGGATTCATAAACTTTGTTGTCTAACTTGATATCTCTCAACTATCTCATGTAATTTTTCTTATATTTGAGATAAAAGAGAAATTAGATATCATGTTAGATGACCATTCCTCATTTCCTCCAATATCTTAAGTAATAAAAATGTAGTCCTCATTCGATAGTCCGTTGATAGTAAAGAGTTGGACCATATTGGGGTAGGAATGTTTGAACACAGCTATACAAGACATCTCCTAAACCAAGCTTACCATGTTAGAGGGTCATTTATCTTAATACCATAAGCTGTTGGGAGAAGCCACTGTATGGTTCATATATCATAAACAAATGGGATGCTGCACCTCAATTTTCCAAATACTATCAGTCTTAAACCAAAAGATGCAACTTACTGGACAATCTTTAGCGTTTTTATTATGGCCTTTTTCTTTATCTGAAAACGCGCATATTAGGCTTTTTGGTTCTAATCGGAGAAAAGATTTTATATTTCTGTCTATAATAACTCATTTGATGTCCATTTCAAGACACCCTCATCTTTTGGGATGTTTTTTTTTCTTATGAAACATCTCTTATAACAATAACAAAACTAAACTGGTGACCCTTTTTTATTGATCGCCTCGACTCTTTGTACACAACTTGTTTCTTCACAAGATCCAAAATCTGATGCAACTTTCAGTAGATTATTGTGAACTTTTTTGCAATTTGGGAGACTTCAATAGGTTTTACATTCAAGTTTTGTGCCACAGATGTTTTGGCATGCTGCTCCAAAAAGTCGACAGCAGAAGCTATGTTCGTGAAAAGATTGATTGGATGTATAAACAAGCTAATATTTCATGTCCAACTAATAGGCTTGGTTTGGCAAAAGCAATGGGATTGGTAATTGATTTTGATTGTTATTCCGGTGCTAATGACTTGCAGTATTAGCTAAAATATGCCTCCCTCTCTTTTTGACAGGTTGCTGCATCTCACTTGGACACGGTTTTGGAAAAACTGAAATCCATTCTTGATAACGTTGGACAGAGCTTCATTCAAAGGTCTATCCCACACATCAAACTGCATATTCATCTCTCCCTGATCCATAAAAACAAGTACATATTCAATAATGTACATGCATGAAATACTATTTATACATGCAAACAAATGTGTGTAGATATGAATTATATAAGGTCATGATCACCAGAAAAAGGAGAGTGTACACATAAAAATGAACTGATTTGCGACTTGACAAATGACACCGGTATGGGGTAAAAAGTGCAAAGGGTGCTTTACTGCCTTTTACGTGATAAGAGGTGATAATGCCTAGTCATCATGTTTATTGTGCATGTTTAGCTTTCAATACCAGATCTAAATTACTAAAGGACGATTAAATACATCTACAAATGGCTTGTCTACCTCAAAAGATCTAATACACTATTGTGTGCAAACTTCTAGCTTAGCATTCTAAAGCAATGAATTCTAGTATATATAGACCTGAAATTTCAAGCCAAGAAAGCACATAATGGAAAGTACAGTTTAACTTTATTTTCTGTAGCTAAAAGCTCCTGGGATCATAATATTGCGCATAACTTGGCTTACACTGATTGATAGATAATGTGAAATTGGCCCATGTGAAGTGGAGAACTTTGTAATAGACGTGACTGTTCTGCAGTCATGTTTATATTAGCTGAGAGTGTTGAACAATATAAACTGTACTGAAACTACGTAAATTCCACGTTCAAATATATTTTAAAACGACTCTATTTATATTTCTTTCATGGTGAGTGTTTTTTGAGATAAATCCTTTTTTGATAACTTTTAGTTGTTTAGCAAGCATGGTGGGATATCTTTATGAAAGAGCCTGCATATTTGTCTGTCTTGAAAGTATATCTTTACTTTTTTCAGGTTTTTATCTTTCTTCTCTGAAAGAGCTAAACACATGGATGATTCGGATGATATTCATGCTGCCTTGGCTCTGATGTATGGATATGCTGCAAGATATGCTTCAGCAACAGTTATTGAAGCAAGAATAGATGCACTTGTGGTATGACTAACTGTATATCTGCATTTCCATTCGGATTAGACTTTTTGGGTAACGATTTTACAGTTGTTCCTGCTTCCTTGATCAAGAGGATGATCCCCCCCCCCCCCCCCCCCCCCGCGCCCCCCACACACTTTTACGTGGTAATAATGTAGTGGAATAGTTCCAGTGTAACCTGTAAATATGGAAAGTTGTCTTATGTTGGCTATAACTATAAATATGGATCACACATGTGGGACAAAAAGTATTTGGGTGTTGGCCCAGTCTGTCACAATTTTAAACTAAATGGCCCCAAATATCACAATATGAAGGATGACCCCAAGTATCACACTAAAACACTACATCGTGTAGCGTTTTCATTTTTTTTTATGAAAACACTACATCGTGCAAGTTTTGTTTTGTTTTGTTTTTTTTTGAAAACGCTACTTGAACTAGAGTTTTGGGTTCAAAACTCTACTTAAAGTGGTGTTTTGAACCCAAAACACTACTTTAAGTGGTGTTACCTTTTTTTTCTTTTTTGCTAAATATGTATTTGCAAACACTATTAAAAAATTATAATCAATGGTCAATTCAAATTGTGTTTTTTTACTGAGTCCGACGGTCTGATTTTTAAAAATCGCGGGCTTCCCCGATTTTTTAAAAACCAGGATACAACCGTAAACCCTAAACCCTAAGTTCGTATATGGTTTATTCGTCATTCTGAATATTTCTAAAACCCAAAATGGAAATATTGAACTCAAAGGTTAATTGTTGAACCCCTAAGGGAATATAGATAAAATTTAAAAATTTTAATTAAAAAATTTAATATTTCTAAATCCCGAATGGAATCCGTTGAACCCCAAATAAAAACTATTTAACCCCAAAGGAAATACTAATAAAAATTTAAAATATTAATTGAAAAAAATAATATTTAAATTTTTAGTATTTTAAACCCCCCAACCCAAACGCTATTTCCAATAGCTTTCCCCCAATCCCTCAATGCTACTCCCAAGTAGGGTCCAACCCCCTTCCCCCCGAAAACGCTACACGATGTAGTGTCCCCCACCCCCTTATCTCCCTAAACGCTACACGATGTAGCGTTAAAAATAAATAAATTGAAACACTAGACAATATAGTGTTTTAGTGTGATATTTAGGGCCAACTTTATGAGTTGTGATATTTTGGACCAATTAGTTTAGAATTGTGACATTTGGGTCCTTTTCTCAAAGTATTTCATGTATGTGGGAATTTACTGTCCAGTAACTTCTAGTAGGTTAGGTCACGAGTAATTATGATAATGTGGCTCCATTGTTAATTATAATTAGTTAGATAATGCAATGCTAGTATGTATCCTCTTTTATTTATTCACTATGACTACAAAAGTTTATCTGATGGTGTTCTATGTGGGATGATGTTTATTACTTGTGTGGTCCCCATGTTCAGTTTTTTTTTTCCAACTATTTTGGCACTTAATGCCGTAGTACTATAGTGTGACAATTGCTGATTCTGGAGTACTTAAAATCTCAATATCTTCCTGGAAGTAACGTAATTCAACTACTAGTATAGTCGTATGTAAGGGACACTAAAATTTAGAACTATAAAGACATTACTTTCATTTAAATAGCTAGGACTGATATTAGTCAATTTTACATCTTAATGTGGTTGTATTAACCTCATAAACAAGACGTTAGTTATTATCAAAGTTGGATTGAATGGTCTTTCCTTTATATTTCTTCTCTGTTATATACACCAGAGATACACACATTATGCCAAAATTATAGCCTAACTATCTTGTGAGTATCTGCTAATTACTATATCTAATTACTGCCTAATTATCTTCTCAGAATCTGCTAATTGCTATCCCTGATAACAGGTGATGATAACAGGTGATCAGGACTGTTAACAACAACTGTTCACTATCCCAAATTTACAGTCAATGCATCTGTTAATTAGTATCCCTTAACTACACATTATGATATGCTGAATAATGTAATCCACTGACATCCCCCCTCAAATTGATGCTGGTAGATCCTGAAGCATCAATTTGTCACTTAAGAACTGATGACGAGACCGAGAAAGAGCTTTCGTGAAAATATCTGCAGGTTGCTCTTTAGTTGAAATGTGAGGGAGAGTAATCACTCGTTTGTCGTAGGCTTCCCGTATCGAATGACAATCCACCTCTATATGTTTTGTACGTTCATGAAATACCGGATTTGCAGTGATCTGAATAGAACTTGTATTATCAGCATAAAGAGGGGTGGAACGAAGCTGAGGAAAACCTAGTTCACCTAATAAGCCACGAAGCCACGTTATCTCAGAGCAAGCAGTTAGGGCTGTAATTCGAGTCGAGTCGGGCGAGTTCGAGCCGAGCTTTAAATCGAGCCGAGCTTTTTCTGACGAGTCGAGCCGGGCTCGTTTATTAAACGAGCCGAAAATCCCCGCCGAACTCGGCTCGTTTGTTATACGAGTCGGCTCGAGCTACTCGCGAACCCCTCACGAGTCGAGTTGAGTTTCTGTTATACGAGTCGGGTCGAGATTCTGTTATACGAGCCGAGCCTAACGAGCTGTTAAACGAGTCGAGCCTAACGAGCTGTTAAACGAGCCTAACGAGTTTCTGAAAATTACTTATTTTGTTTGTTAAAAGAAAAACTGAAAATTACTTACTAATTATATAAACATCTTTACACATAATAAAAAAAGTAAACAAATAATATGTCAAGATATATCTTGACATCTGTACGGTTGGATCGTCGAAAAGTATTTTTAAAAAAATAGAAACAATAATTTGGGATAAAGCACTAGTTACGAGTACTAGACAATATAGTACTGTTATATTAAGATCTCCAACCAAATTAATTTTTTATTTTTTTAAAATTTGGGAATATCATTTAATTAGATATATCTTGACATCCGTACGGTTGGATGGCTGAAAAATATTTTTTAAAAAAATAGAAACAATAATCTGGGACAAAGCACTAGTTACGAGTACTAGACAATATAGTAGTGTTCTATCAAGATCTCACCAAATTAATTTTTATTTTTTCAAAATTTTGGAATATCATTTAATTAGATATATCTTGACATCCGTACGGTTGGATCGTCGAAAAATATTTTTTAAAAAATAGAAACAATAATCTGGGATGAAGCACTAGTTACGAGTACTAGACAATATAGTAGTGTTATATTAAGATCTCCAACCAAATTAATTTTTTATTTTTTGAAAATTTGGGAATATCATTAAATTCGATCTATCTTGACATCCGTACGGTTGGATCGTCGAGAAATATTTTTTAAAAAATAGAAACAATAATCAGGGACGAAGCACTAGTTACGAGTACAAGACAATATAGTAGTGATCTACTACGATCTCCAACCAAATTAATTTTTTATTTTTTGAAAATTGGGGAATATCATTTAATTAGATATATCTTAACATCCGTACGATTGGATCATTGAGAAATATGTTTAAAAAATAGAAATAATAATTTGGGACGAAGCACTAGTTACAAGTACTAGACAATATAGTAGTGTTCTATTAATATCTCCAACCAAATTAATTTTTTTATTTTTTGAAAATTTGGGAATATCATTTATTTAGATATATCTTGACATCCGTACGGTTGGATCATCGAAAAATGCAATCTTTCATTATATAATATTTACAATCTTTCATTATATAATATTTACAAAAAAAATATATATTTTAGATAAACGAGTTCGGGTTCGAGCCGAGCCGATTATACGAGTTCGAGTCGAGTCTTAATCGAGTCTCGAGTATACCCGGCTCGGCTCGTATAAATAAACGAGCCAAAATTTCGGTTCGAGCTCGACTCGTATATATAATCGAGCCGAGCCGAGCGCATTAAACGAGTTCGAGCCGAGCCGGGCTCGCGAGCAGCTCGGTCCGAATGACAGCCCTACAAGCAGCAGACATAGCACGATACTCAGACTCCGTGGAAGACTTGGAAACTCTATCTTGTTTTTTACTTTTCCAAGAAACGAGGGTGTTACCTAAGAACATGCACCATCCAGTAACCGAGCGACGAGTATCAATACATCCAGCCCAATCAGCATCACTATATCCGGCTAATTGTAAAGAAGGATCTGTGGAATATAATAACCCATGTGCAGTAGTGCCTTTTAGATACCGAATAATACGACGGACATCAGAGAGATGAAGATGACGAGGAGCCTGCATGAATTGACTGACTTGCTGGACTGCAAAAGCAATGTTAGGGCGCGTAATTGTTAAGTAATTCAAACTCCCAACAAGTTGGCGATACAATGATGGATCTGTTAGAAGCTCTCCTTCCTTCCAAGACTAGCTATTAGACCTATCTTACTTGCCTACGGTCTTATAGATAAAGAGATAGAGTAGCATCTTTTGACAGCTTGAGATTAACCTCCAAAGGAGTAAGAACAGAATTGCAGGATTCAAGACCAGCCAAAGAAATCAGATCTTGTGCGTACTTTTGTTGATTCAAACCAGATGAAGTTGGATGAAGCTCAAGTCCAAGAAAATATTTTAAAGAACCAAGATCTTTCATATGAAAGGATGTCTTGAGCTTCTCTTGCAATTCTTGAATTAGGTCAGAATCTGAGCCGGTGATCAAGATATCATCAACATAAACTAGAAGCAACACTATTCCATTAGAAGTCTTACGTAGAAACAGAGAGGAATCATACTGACTTTGTACAAATTGAAAAGCAAGCAAAGTGGATCGAAACTTATCAAACCATGTACGTGATGATTGTTTCAGTCCGTATATACACCGACGGAGGCGACAAACTTGTGATGAAGGCGTATTAAACATCCCAGGCGGTGGAGTCATGTATATTTCTTCTTTTAGATCACCGTGTAAGAACGCATTTTTCACATCCATTTGTTTTAAAGGCTTTGTTTTAAAGGCCACTTTTTAGAAATAGCAACTTTTAAAACAGTCCGAACAGTGGTCATCTTGGCAACGGGAGCAAATGTTTCCTCGTAATTGAGTCCGTATTCTTGACGATTACCAAGAGCTACAAGGCGAGCTTTATACCTATCAAGGGAGCCATCAGACCTGTACTTCACTGCATACACCCATCTGCATCCAATTGGTTTAACATGTGAAGGACAAGGCACAATGTCCCATGTGTGATTTTCATGAAGAGCCTGAATTTCCTCTTGCATTGCTTGTTTCCAACATTCTTGAGTAGCAGCTTGAGCATAAGAGTTAGGAACAGAAATAGCATTAAGTGAGGTGTGAGGAAAACCAAACCGATCAGGAGGCCTACTATTTCTTGAAGAACGCCGAGGAGCAGTTTTGGAAGACACATTTTGTGTGTCAGGTTGTATAGGTTCAGGTTCCTGACGTTGCTCACGAAATGGCAAAGTTGGACGTCGCCGCTCATATACTAATACTGGTTTGGGTCTTTCAAGAGTAGGACTTACTTCATCAAAACTAGAAAGAATAATTGTCTCAAGCATGGGCTCAACATGAGTAGTAAAATATGATTGATTTTCGAAGAAAACATGGCGTGAGATACGAAATTTGTTAGAATAAGCATCATAACATATAAAACCTTTATGTGCAATGCTATATCCCATAAATGCACATTTAATAGATTAAGCAGAAAGTTTATGACGTTCATGAGATGGCAAATGAACGAAACAAACAGAACCAAAAGTATGCATGTCAAGATATTCAGGATGATTATCATGAAGACGAAAATATGGAGATTCAAAATCCAACACACTAGAAGGAAGTTGTTATGATCTGGCTATGACCTGGCTTATCAGTAGTAGTAATAAGAGAAGTACTAGTACTTTAGTATGTAGTAAGGCTAATATGTAAGTAAGGGCATGTTAGTCTTTTCCAGCAAGACTGTTATATCAGTACTAGTATAAATAGTAGGAGTTTGTAATACTGAGTACGTTTTGAATCATTTACAGAAAATGGAATTAGTTATTCCACCAATTTCTCTCTCTCTCTATTTTCTCTCTCTATAACTGATTGTCTTCTTCTCCAAGTTACTTTCTCTGCTCATTTCTATCTCTATTCTCTGCTATTCTCTGTTTGATTTCTTCTATTCTAGCTTAGATCTACTGTTATCTCTATCATAAACACATAAAACACCAAAAATACTTACATTTCTGCAAGTACAGTTTATAGTTCCTGACAGATTTGGTATCAGAGCATCGGAAATTGATCAACCACAGCTTCAATCATGTTGTGCACTTCAAAACGAGCAGATCGATCTAAGTTTCAGAGTAATCGCAGTTGAGTTCCAGAAGTTATGATCTATGCACATCAGGTGTTTGATTTCTGGTCTGAACTAGTTGAATTCATTGATTGTTGAAGTTTTTTAGCTGATTACTCTCGTTTAATATAGATTTAGTAGTTTTGTTTGTTATCCTGGAGAAAAAGCACAAAAACATTAGATCTATAGAGTTTTTAGTCATATCTAGTTCGTTCCTGCTCTGTTCTGTTAATAGTGATACTGTGAGTGCTGTTTGTTGAGATAAAGTACTGGAGGATTGTTGATTTTGTGCGGTAGTTGTGGAGATAAGATGAGTTACAAAAAGAGTTTTGGAGCTGAAACTTCTAATCAAGGTACTTTGAGGATGTTAAATCAGGATTTACAAGGCCACATGTTAGGAACTGATGAGAAGATTGGAAAACTGCAACAACAGATTGAAATGTTAGTTGTAGGTATGAAAGGATTAGTTAATTCAAAGTATTCAGAGGAAGAGTATGAAGAAGAGGATATAGGAGGTATGGAGGAACAATTTTCAACATCTAGAGGTAAAGGAATGTTCAGAAATCCTCTACATGCTGCCTGGGAAAGAGAAAGGTTCAATCAGAAGGATTTCAAACTGGATGATGAATATCAGGATGATAGATCCAGGCATAGAAACCACAGTGATCAGCAGAGTTTGAAACATTTGAAACTCAGTTTTCCAATGTTCAAGGAAGGAACTGATACAGGGGAGTGGCTTAGAGATTGTGAGGAGTACTTTACCATCTATGAAGTGAATGACAGGAGAAGAGCTGCAATTGCAGCCATGCACCTCACTGGGGTCCCTAGATCATGGTACAAGTCCTATATGATTGGGCAAGAGGCAGTCTCTTGGCAGCAGTTTTGTGAAGCTTTTCTGGCTAGGTTTGGTGATATTGAAACAGACTTGGTGTTTGATAAATTCAAGAGGTTGCAACAAACCAGCACAGTGGAGGCATACTATGATGAGTTTGAAAAGTGCAGGGGGCAGATTTTGAAGAAAATTCCTGGCTTAACTAGTGAGTATTTCTTAGAAAACTTTGTTGGAGGTTTGCAGATGGAAATTAAGGGAATGATTAGGTTACTGGAGCCTAGTTCTCTAGAGCAGGCCTTGAGATTGGCTAGGTACTATGAGCAAACCCTAGGTGCTCAACCTAAAAGGAACAACAGTTATGGAAGTTACAAAGGAGGTCAAGGTGTACAAATGCTAGCAAGGAAACTACTGGAGTAATGAATCAAGGCAATACTAAGGGATCATCAATTCTCTCTCCATCCAAGCCAGTTGAAACCATTACTTCCAAGCCCAGGCCTCTGA
This sequence comes from Kitagawia praeruptora, assembly GCA_037693485.1. Classification (NCBI taxonomy): domain Eukaryota; kingdom Viridiplantae; phylum Streptophyta; class Magnoliopsida; order Apiales; family Apiaceae; genus Kitagawia; species Kitagawia praeruptora. The sequence continues at coordinate 47,394,634 of CM075348.1, read as the reverse complement.
CCTATTCACAGAGAGAGGAAAGGAGACAAAAAGGTCTCTGTTTCTACTGTGATGATAAGTTTAGTAAAGGTCATGAGTGTAAAAGGCCTCAAACATTCTTGATGGTAGCAGATGATGAAGTGTTTGAGGATTATATTGAAGAGCCCAAGTATGATGAGATCCCTGGAGAAAATAAAGATGATTGGAAGGATCAGGAGTTATTATTAGCAGCTCTGGGTTTACCAGCAAGCAAGCAACTCAAACCCTTGCAATTTGATGGATCTTACAAAGACCAGGCTCTGAAGGTCTTAGTGGATGGTGGAAGCTCTCTAAATTTGATCAATGCTTTGAGTTTTAAAGAAGGAGATATGAAGATTGAGACCAGGGAATCTGTTCAAATACGACTTCCTAATGGAGCTGTATTGACCAGTAGTAGGTTGTGCACTGAGTTTACTTGGAAGTGGGAAGATACTGAGTTCACTACTGAAGCTTGGTTAGTAGATTTATTGGATTGGGATGTCATTTTGGGTATTAAGTGGCTATCTCAGTTAGGAGATATTCAATGCAACTTTGAGAAGCAAACCCTACAGTTTTATTGGCAAGATAAAGAGGTTATTCTTACATCAGATTCAAAGTTAGAGATCATAGGAGCTTGTAATCAAATGACAACAGTGGTGCCACTCTGGATGGAGCAGTTGTTGGCCAGCTATGAAGGAGATGAAGATTTAAAGGAGATCATATCTGAGGCAGTTATAACTAAGGCTGGTCCCCAACAGTACTATCTTATTAATGGATTACTGCAGTTTAGAGGGAAATGGGTAATTGGTAAAGGAGATTTGAGGAAACAGGTTTTTGAAGAGTTGCATTCCAATGGTGTGGGTGGGCATTCTGGAAATAGAGCTACCTTCAAAAGAGTTGGTGAATATTTTTACTGGTCTTCAATAAGACAGGACATTGGTAGATGGGTAAGGGAGTGTGCTATTTGTCAGCAAGTTAAGGGAGAGCATGTTCACAGCCCTGGTCTGTTGAAACCCTTGGAGATTCCACAAGAGCCCTGGAGGGATATAGCTATGGATTTCATTACAGGGTTGCCAAAATCAAGAGGTTTTGAGGTTATTTGGGTAATTGTGGACAGGTTTAGTAGATATGCACATTTTCTGGCATTGTCTCACCCCATTTCTGCTAAAGGTTTGGCCCAGATATTCTTTGAGCAAGTGTATAGGTTGCATGGGCTTCCAGAATCTATTGTCAGTGATAGAGACAGCCTATTTCTTAGTGAATTTTGGCAAACACTCTTCAAGATCTCTGGCACCAGGTTAAACATGAGCTCAGCTTACCACCCTCAGTCTGATGGAAGCACTGAGAGAGTGAATCAATGTGTGGAGCAGTACCTGAGAAGTATGACATGTCATAACCCTAAAAACTGGGCTAATTGGTTGGCTGCTGCTGAATGGTGGTACAATACCACCTTTCATACCACTCTAAACTCCACACCTTATATGGTGGTGTATGGCACTAAGCCAAGACACATAGCTTGGCAAACCAGAAATCACTCCAACATAGGAACCTTGGAGTCACTTTTGGAGGATAAACAAAGACAGTGGATGGAACTTAAGGAATTGTTGGAGGCTGCTCAAGTAAGGATGAAGAGTTATGCAGATTCCAAGAGGTCAGAGAGAGTTTTTCAAAAAGGAGACTTGGTTTATTTGAAGCTTCAGCCTTATAGGCAGGTAACTGTGGCCATCAGGAAAAACTTAAAGCTATCAGCTAAGTACTTTGGACCATATGAGGTCATTGAAAAGATTGGACCTGTGGCTTATAGGTTGGCATTGCCTGCTACTTCAAGAATACACCCTGTTTTTCATGTGTCTCAGCTTAAAAAGGCTGTAGGACAGTTGAAGGTTCAACATCAGTTACCTCCTGTCAATGATCAAGGAATAATTGACTTGAGCCCACTTAGGAAGTTGGACACTAGGAGCATTCTAAGGGATAAGAAGGTGGTCTATCAGCAGCTGATCCAGTGGAAGGGCTGTGGTATTGATGAAGCAACATGGGAAGATGAAGATTTGTTGCAGTGCAATTTTCCAGATTTCTTTCGGCAACCATGAGGACTTGGTTGCTATTTGAAGGGGGAAGGGATGTTATGATCTGGCTATGACCTGGCTTATCAGTAGTAGTAATAAGAGAAGTACTAGTACTTTAGTATGTAGTAAGGCTAATATGTAAGTAAGGGCATGTTAGTCTTTTCCAGCAAGACTGTTATATCAGTACTAGTATAAATAGTAGGAGTTTGTAATACTGAGTACGTTTTGAATCATTTACAGAAAATGGAATTAGTTATTCCACCAATTTCTCTCTCTCTCTATTTTCTCTCTCTATAACTGATTGTCTTCTTCTCCAAGTTACTTTCTCTGCTCATTTCTATCTCTATTCTCTGCTATTCTCTGTTTGATTTCTTCTATTCTAGCTTAGATCTACTGTTATCTCTATCATAAACACATAAAACACCAAAAATACTTACATTTCTGCAAGTACAGTTTATAGTTCCTGACAGAAGTCGATTGATCAAATAAGTTGTCGCACTTAAGGCTTCAACCCAAAATTTTGAAGGAACAGATGATTCAAGCAATAAAGTTCTCGTAACATCTAACAGATGACGGTTTTTACGTTCGGCAACCCCATTTTATTGAGGTATATAAGGGCAAGATCTTTGGGAAATAATTCCTTTTTGTTGAAGAAAATCATGAAATTCATGGGACATGTATTCACCCCCAGAATCAGATCTTAAGACTTTAATGTTTGCTGAAAATTGATTTTCAACATGAGCAACAAATTTCTTAAATATGGAGAATACCTCAGATTTTGAACGAAGTAAACCCAAGTAAACCTGCTATAGTCATCAATGAAGGTAACAAAATACTTATACTTTGCATCTAGGAAGCACCGACATGCCAATTTGGGTGACGTATGCGTGTCGGACACGGCGACACGCCTGAGTACGTGTCGGACACGCCAGGTGGCGTGTCGTGAAGCAAACGCGGTCGACACGCGTCCGACACGCGGGGGACACGCGTCCGACACGCGGGGGACACGGCCCACTGACGAGGCCCATAAAAAAAAAGCCCAGAGTCCATAAAAAAGAGAGCCCAGAAACATGTGTTAACCCTAATAAAAAGAAAGAGCCTACAGACCTGTCTTTTTTTATCACGTCTCTCTAATATATATACATACACGCCTATATATACATACATCTGTGATTAAAAAAATCCCAGCCCAGTTTTTTTTCTAAAAGAAGCCCACTTAATTAAGTCAGTTGATATAAAATAAATATATTTATATCAGCCCACTTGTTTTGTAAGAAACTTAATTATTATTATGAATGAAGATGTTCAGTTTATGACATATACAAAATATATATATTTTATTAGTATTTTTTTTTTTGCCGTGTCCCGTATCCAGGACACTTTGGTAATTGGCGTATCCCCGTGTCCCGTGTCCCGTGTCGCCGCACCCGAGTCGGTGCTTCCTAGCTTTGCATGTGATATGACAGGAGTGATGCCCCATACATCACTATGGATCAAATTGAAACACCTAATAGCACGACTACCATGAGAAGGAAAAGAAAGAGACTTGCTTTTACCAAGTTTACATGTTGGACAATCAAAAGACAAATCAGAAGAAAATTGATCTTTATTACCCAACAAACCAGATTTCACAAGATGAGACAAGACATGAGAATTAGGATGTCCTAAACGTCTATGCCATATTTCACCATGTTTATTCACAGCAGTACAAGCCAAAGAAACAACATTAGAAATAGGAAAGTGCAAAGGAAACAAGCGTCCAACTTTAGGCCCCTTCGCGAGTATCGTCCCCGATTCCTGATCCTGTACAACACAACCATCACGAGAAAAATGCACATCACAGTTATTATCAATCAGTTGTCCAACTGAAATGAGACTAGTAGAAAGTTCAGGAGATACAAATACATCTTTTACTGAAGAGTTGATGTCACCAATTGCTTGAATAGGTAATTGAGTGCCGTTAGCAATTTTAATATTGCAAGTGCCATTATAATTGCGAACATTAGTTAAACTGTTGGCACAACTTGTCATATGATTGGATGCACCAGAATCAAGCCAAAATAAAGAGGGTGAAGTTCTCTTACCTTGAAGACCCAAGGCCGAGAAAGCCGAAACAATCATTTGTTGAACCATTTCTGGAGTTAGAGTTGATTTTTCAGCAGTACCTGAACCAACTGCATGAACCAACTGCAGCTTGATTACCGATCACAGCTTGGCCCACATTTGCTTGGCGATTCTGAGGACGAGTACGACATTCTTTAATAATGTGGCCAGGTTTCTTACAGTAGTTGCAAAATTTCTTCCCGCAATTTGCTGCAATATGCCCATATTCTTTACAGGAATAACATTGAACTTGTTGCATGTTTTTGCCCTTCACTCTTCCTTGAGCTGCATAAGCAATTGCCTGATCGGGCATATTGGTTTGTTGTATGGCAGATTGTGTAGCAAGACGTTCTTCCCGAAGTTACTCACTGAAGCACTCATCTAGAGAAGGAGAGGAAGCACGATTCATTAAATTAGAGCGAGTTACCTCAAATTCAGGACATAGTTTCATTAGAAACTGATCTCTTTTGCTTTGCTCATGAACCTGTTGAACACTTAAAAGAGACGCGGCTGGCACTTTTGCATAAGCAATATCAGTAAATTCAGCCCATAAATTCTGAAATCCAGAATAATATTCTTGAATAGATAAAGTGCCTTGAGAATAATTAGAAATATCATACTCAATTTGGAAGCGCTTGGTTGCATTATCCTGATTATACACTTTCTTTAGGTACTCCCACATCTCCTTGGAAGTCTTGTATGGCTTTAGATTAAGCGCGATATTCTGATCAACAGCACTTATGATCCATGTCATGACCCTGGCATCCTTCACCTTCCATGCAGCTAATTTAGTAGCATCAGTTGGAGCTGGTTCACTACCATCAACATGACCCCACAACTCTTTTCCCGTGACGAAAAGACGAAACTGAAATTCCCAACTGGAATAAAGTTTCCCCGTAAAACGCAGACCAAAAACATCACCATTGTTGGTTGACATTATGCTTTGTAAAGAACTAATAAAAAAAATCAGCACTTATTTGCTGAACCAAAAACTATTCCAGGAAACAATCCAAATCTGTAGAAACTGAAAATATAAACTAAAAAATGTTTATCGCTCTGATACCATGTTAAGTAACCAACTCATCTAAAACCTTAAGGTGTTAGAGGGAGGCCTTATATGGGATCTTATATTATATTCTAACACTTCCCCTCACTCGAAAGCCCATTTTTGGGTCGAAGAGTGGATCACTGGAGATGGGGCATAATTAGTCTTTCGTGTCCATAATAATTGTGAGAATATTGGGGGGTGGCAGGGAGTCGAACCTGAGTCTCCCGCCAACCTGAGCTCTGATACCATATCAAAGTTGGATTGAATGGTCTTTCCTTTATATTTCTTCTCTGTTATATACACCAGAGATACACACATTATGCCAAAATTATAGCCTAACTATCTTGTGAGTATCTTCTAATTACTACTCCCTCTGTCCCATTTTGTAAGACATGGTTTGACTTTCACGGAGATTAAGAAAATACTATTTGACTTGCTAGGTGGTAGCATGTGGTTGGTTGGTTGTGAAAGTGGGTGTAAGTGGGTGTATAAAAAATGGGTAAAGTAGGAAAGTAGTGGGTGTAATAGTGTTTATTTAATAAAAAGGAAGTATAAAATAGAGAAGTAGTGGGTGTAATAGTGAAAATTAATGTTCAAAAATAGTAAGTTTAGTAGGTTCATTCTTTTTGGGACGTCCCAAAAAGGAATAAGTGTCATATAAAATGGGACGGAGGGAGTATATCTAATTACTGCCTAATTATCTTCTCAGAATCTGCTAATTGCTATCCCTGATTACAGCTGATCAGAACTATTAACAACAGCTGTTCACTATCCCAAATTTAAAGTCAATGCATCTGTTAATTAGTATCCCTTAACTACACATTATGATATGCTGAATAATGTAATCCACTGACAGTTATAGTCGCCTGTATCGATATTGCTTCATTTATTTCAGTAATAATATTGATCCAGTTATATGTTTCTTTGGCTTACAGGGGACAAATATGCTTTCCCGTCTTCTTCATGTCCAACACCCTAAATCAAAGCAGGCAGTTATTACTGCTATTGATTTGTTAGGTTTGTAATATTTCTTGGAGTGAATCAGTGTCCTTGTTGTATTGCTGCTTTTCATTTTACTAAATTTCCATTTTGGTGGAATCTGTTGATTTATACTTCTTGTACTTATTTGATTGTCCTAGGTCACATGTATGTTAGGTAATCTTTGTTTTAAAAGTCAAAATTTTTGTTCTCACCATGCTGAATGATGTAATTGCAATCATCTAGCTAGTGAAATTGCGAAAGGTAAGTTAGCTGAAACACAATAGGGAAATGATTGCAGGTCGTGCTGTCATTAATGCCGCTGGAAATGGTATTTCATTCCCATTGAAAAAAAGAGATCAATTGCTAGACTATGTAGTTACGCTCATGGGTCTAGATGATGACAGTGATATATATGATTCTAGTATTGAGCTCTTGTACACTCAGGTATGTCTGTTATACTTTTTGGTGCGGTATTATTGGCTTGCGTATATCTTGACACCATATGTTCAATCAAAGTTAAACGCTTCATTTATCTTTTTTATATTAGCCCAGTTTTTCTGAGTATTAATGGGAATCCCTGCAGGCCCTTGCTTTAAATGCTTGCACAACTCTTGTCTCTGTGGAGCCAAAGTTGACAACTGAAACAAGAAACCTTGTTCTGAAGGTGAGAGCTACAGTAATATGATTATTTAAATAGTTTATTCCTTTTCCCCGTTTTATTGTATACCTGATGATCATTTTATTTCGCTCTCTATTTCTCTACAGGCAACCTTAGGATTTTTTGCATTACCAAATGAACCGTCTGATGTTGTCAACTCCCTTATCGACAATCTTATAACTCTATTGTGCGCAATTCTCGTGACAAGGTATTCAGTTTGTTATTATCTATCTATCCTTTAAAAAAACCATAGTTAATTTAGTAAAGATGTTTGTACATGTTCTTTACTGTAGTCTTTCAAGAAATACTTTGTCTGCAAAACGTGTATATCCAAATAATATGACCCTAGAGTTTAGCTATTCACATCCACAAACACTTTGACAGAAGTCTCTCCAAGAATGCCCAAAGTAAAATGTGAGTTTCTCTTTGGGGACAAATGTGAGTTTTAGAGATCATCCAGTTTATTGATTCCTTTTCCACTACCATTGCTGGCTGTATGGCAACTATTAAGTAGTTTTGGCTGCAATACTAGGTAGGTAGGATTTGAATTTCTTGGTGTGTCAATAGAGGCAAAATAGTGGCGTTAGTTGTTTATTTGCTCAATTATCCAAAAAGGGGTCTTTTAATTTGTCTTACTTGTGTCGAGTTTGAGATTGTTTAGCTTAAGCGAAATTAAAATTTGAGAATAGTTTCTGATAAAACTAATCAATGCAATAGCTAAAATTTGAGAATTGACAATATAGATGTAGCTAAAATATTCTAAATGAGACTAGTACCTATAAGTTACAGATAATGTAAGACAATCTGATATTAATTTGTTTCTTGTTAATGATTAGTGGAGAGGACGGAAGAAGTCGGGCAGAGCAGCTATTATATCTCTTGGGACAGATTGATCAATACGTTTCATCACCTGTAGATTATCAAAGACGACGAGGTTGTCTTGCTGCTTATGAGATGCTGCTCAAGTTTCGAACACTGTGTGTCACTGGATACTGTCCAGTTGGATGCTCTGGAAGCTGCACCCACATCAAACAAGTGAACCGTTCTCTTCAACGAAATTCCAATTTGCCTTGTATGATGTATTTCCTGTTGAAGTTTTACTTACTTATACCATATTTCCTGTTCTCTTCTACATTATTCGTTTCCTTCCGTTCCAGCCGCATTTACATTGCCAAGTCGGGATGCCTTGGGATTGGGAAATAGGATGGTTTCTTATTTGCCACGGTGTGCTGATACTAATTCTGAAGTTAGAAAGATTTCTGCTCAGGTTAGTTTTGAGTAGAATAATTTTGATAGTTTTAGTGATGATCATTTGTTAGCTACTCATTGCTCCTTTTTGTTGACCAAGTATGATCTAGAAGATTGTCCTTACTTTTTACTTGGATTGATGATCGTCGTTTGTTTTGTCTTATGTAACCGTACTGCAGATTATTGGTCAGCTATTCAGTATATCTCTGTCATTACCAAGACCTGTACCTTCTACTTCTGGGACAAATCTTGAAATGTCCTATGCTGCTTTGTCCTCCCTCGAGGATGTTATTGCTATGTTGAGAAGCGTAAGCAAACCTTGCTGTTTGTTTTTTTGTTCTTGCAAAGATTACCTTTTTCAGTTATATTAAGTTTTCTTCATATCCTTAGGACGCTTCTATTGATCCATCCGAAGTATTTAACAGGGTTGTGTCCTCAGTTTGTACTTTACTAACTAAGGATGAGGTGAGAATATATTGTTAGTCTTCTTCACAGGTGTATTCTTTATTCTGAATTGTTGCAAACCTAAATTTGTATCTGACTACCTGTTATTGTGACAATATCACAGCTTGTAGCCACACTGAGTAACTGCTCCGCAGCTATATCTGACAAAATAAAGCAGTCAGCAGAAGGTGCTATCCAAGCTGTTGTGGAGTTTGTCACAAAGAGAGGAAAGGATTTGAATGAGTCTGCTATTTCAAGGTTGTTTTTCATTAAAGAGAATGCTTTTTTTTAATGTATGGTTTTTTTCTAAAAAAATCTAAATTTGTCTGGATAAATGCCAACAGGACAGCCCAGTCGTTGCTCACGGCCACAGTTCATGTTACTGAGAAGTATTTACGCCAGGAAATTCTTGGCGCTGTATCCTTTTTGTATGCAATCTGCGTTATACCCAGTACCACTTTCCATGTAACTAGGTTTCCTTGGCTTGTTATATATGCGTATACCGTTTGGCGTTTGCATTTAAGCTCTTTCCCATCTCTATATGTCTTTCTTTGACGTCTTAGATATCAAACCTAGCTGAGACCACCAGTTCGGTAATTGTCTTCAGTGAAGTATTAACTTCTGCCGGAAGAGATATAGTCACAAAGGATATTTCCAGGTTACGAGGTGGCTGGCCAATGCAGGATGCTTTCTACGTGAGTTTCCATGATTATTCTATTTTGGTATCAGTTTGTTATATTGTGTCACCAGGCTGATTAGTTCTCGAAGTCTTGCTATTCCTTCTCTCATGGAAAGTATCAGTTTAGGAAAGCTGAATTTTATTTCATTTGAAATGAAAATTTAATACTGTATGGTATTAAGAAATGTTTTTCATTTGAAATATTGAAGAAGGTAGTGTTCCATTGTAGTACATGGTTATATGCATCACACTGCTAAGGTTGCCCTATTTCTAGGAATCTTACAGGGTCATGGGGAAGCTGGCATCTAGTGCCAACTTCAAGTAGAAGCAGGTCCAGCAACTATGTAAGGAATATAATAGAAGAATCCACTCAGAACAAAAAATTTAAAGAAAGTGTCCAAACTTTATAATCTAGAAACTTATTATTCTTGCTAAATCAACCCCTTAGTTTCGTTTCGTTTCTTGGTGATAAAATGTCTAGAGATTGATTTAAGCGAAAGTTGATTTTGTGCAGTTGGATCTTCGACAGAAAATATAGTCCTCATCTGATATTGAGAGGAACACCCTTTGTCTGATGTAGTAGTTATAATATCATGATATAAAATCCCGAGGTACTGCATTAAGTGCTCCCAAGAGATGTCCATGTATCATAAGAATTATCAACCCCAACAATCTAAGGCTTTGTTACCCGGACTCGGCTAAAACCTTGAAGTGTCCCCCATGGATACATGTCCAAATGTCGGACTTGGTAATTTTTTTAAAATTTATATTTTTTGGGCCTAATATAAGTGTCCGAATGTCCATGCCCATGTCTAAGTGTCGAGTGTCTGATATGGGTACTTGAGAGGATAATTAAGAGTCGGATAAACAAAGATTTAGGGAAGCATACTTATCGAAGGTTGTAGAGTGTAAAGAGTTTAATTCATAATTTAATTGTTCAAGTAGATCAATCCTTTCTTAGTCTATTATGTACCATTACAAGTCCTAATTTTTTTTCTTTTTTGTCAGGATTACAAGTCCTGGGTTGATGTCATAGATATATAAAAATGTCTGAAAATGTTAATGACCATAATTTTTAAGTTGTAATTTTCGGTAAAGATGATTTAGGACTAAAAAATTACAAAGAAACTGTCTATACTCTATAATTTTTTATAATAATAATTTGAGACTACAAAATTATCGAACTGGTACAGGGGGCTGTATATACTAATTAATTTTCTTTTCATTTAGATGCATGTTTACATTACATAAATGGTGCAGTTGGAACTAGTAGTTTCCAGGATCCATCAGACTTTTAACACTATATTACCCGCGCATACGTCTCAAATATCTAATATTTATTTATTGGGCCATTAAATTGAGAATGCAACTGAGTGCTATATGTTTTGGTCTATGGCTACTTCTGAAAAAGAAGAAATTAACATTGAAAAGAGTCATTCATGTCTTGTCCTTGTTTATAACTGGCAAGGTTCAGTTCCAGTGGAAACTGGTATATGTAGTTTTTCATATGCCCCTTGTAATCTTGATACATGTTCTTGACATTATACATGTTTCGATGAAGAAAGGAAGTAATTTTATATATGAAAATAACAATATGGAAAAGGACAGAAAAGAAAACAAGTTACCAGCACTTCCAAGCTTCCTTTTCGTTGTAAGAAATTAGTAACAAAAAACTCTCGTGCATGTGTGAAACAGTTCCTCAGTTCTCCACAATAATTCAATATGTCTTGAAAAATGCCGAAGCAGTGTATCTAGCTGAGTAACTTGCTATATCCCAACCTAGTGAAACAGTTTGTTATATTGATTAAACATATCTTACCACTCGTCAGTACTTACAAGATAATGGTGTTAGATCCGAGCCTTAGATCTTGAGTAGTCAGATATCATGTTACTTGGTTATGATTTAACAATGAATAACATAGCTTAAAGCAATCATAATCCAAATGTGTACATTTAGTAGTTCCATGTTTTCTTTTCCAGCTACCGTCTATGAGCTAGTGGCTCAATCTCATCAGTTACCACACATAATTTTACCTTTTGTTGCATCTGTAGGCATTTTCCCAGCATACAGTGCTCTCAAATCTGTTCTTGGAACATGTGCTATCTGTCCTTAACAAGACCCGTGCCCTTAAAAATGATTTTGCTAAAGGTGAAAGTTCCAGCCAACTTGTTGATTACATGGAGGATGAAGTTCTGCATGCTGCTGTCTTTGCTCTGACTTCTTTTTTCAGGTATACATGGTCATTGATGTGACTATGTCTTCTTCTACATTTTATGGTAACATTTTAATCTTTAATACAGAGGTGGTGGTAGAATTGGGAAGAAATCTGTTGAGCAAAATTATGCTTCTGTTCTTGCTACACTTACTCTTCATTTGGGAAGTTGTCACGGGTTAGCAAGTTCTGGTCATCAGGAACCACTTCGGTAAGATCTGTGCATATGTTTGCAATATACAAACAATTCTTAGGAAAATTAATTTCCTCCATCATGTCTTTATTTCTGGGTACTGGACAGTTGGATTCTTATACCTTTCTTTAATTTTCATAAGCAGTGCACTTCTGGCTGCGTTTCGGGGGTTCTGTGAATGTGTCGGAGATCTTGAAATGGGAAAGGTTGTATGCTTTAGGACAATATTACTTCTAGAGCTCTGTAGTAATGTACCTCTCATAGTTTGGAACTAATATAGAAAGGTAAACTTTGTTGCAGATATTAGCACGAGATGGCGAACAGACTGAGAATGAGAAGTGGATCAGTCTTATTGGGGATTTGGCTGGTTGTGTTTCCATAAAAAGACCCAAAGAGGTATTATGAATCAGTTGATGCCCTCTTTCTACTTCAAAATGCATCTTTCTGTTTACACAAATTAAACTGCTCTGTAAACACCCGAATCAACCAGTTGCGGTTTCTATTAATCCCAACTGTTTGACTAGCTTGTAAAGCTGTGCTTTATTGTGGTTGTATTGCTTTCTGAGGTTCTCTATATATACATGATCGTATGTAGTTCTGCAAATTTGATGTTCTAATGCCTGGTGTGCTCTATTAATTGCACCTATTCAGATTCCAGGAATATCTCTGATTTTGAGTAAGTACCTGAGTCGAACCCTAAATGTTCAGAGAGAGGCTGCAGCTGCAGCTTTATCGGAATTTGCTCGGTATAGGTATGTCTTGAGTGGTATATCTTTGTATAGTTATTACTAAGTCATCATATGTTTAGTATGTTGCACATGCACATCAAAGTTTCCATTTACTTTTGTTGATATCCTTTTGGTTGCATATGCCAAAATTATAATTGATATGCAAGTATGCAACAGAATGTTAATACAGACACTCCTAGATAAACTTATAATGGGCTAAAAAGTGTATCTACTCATAATTGCATCATGTTGAATATTTAGGTCTATACAAGGTATGGTATGTAGCTTCTGTGATTTTGGTCAGGGTTCTTCTTAAAATTAGTGTTAAAAATTAATTCTTATCATAGATTTGTTTCAACAAGTTGAATTATACTATAAATTATGTCAGATATATGTGATGGGCTAAGCATCCATTCCTAAGCTGTCAGTACATACAGACATCATCATCGGTGATACTCATTAAACCTAAAATTTGTCATTTTATTCTGTTAGAGTGCTAGTACCAGAAAATCTGATTAGAACCTAATAAACCCTGGAGTTCCCTCATTTGGTTCGATGAAACACTATTTTTGAAGAATTAGTCAGTATGCTCAAGTCGATACTTGATGTACTACAAGAAGAAAATGTTAAAGTTCGAGGTTAGAAAGGTATATTACCTAGGATAAAAGACAAGATTAACCGGTTTTGCGTACAAAATTAACAGAAATAACCTGTTTCGCTTTGTTGGCCAAATATGCCCGATGGAATATGCAGCTGACAGTTGAGTAAAGCCTAATACGCATTGTGCACCGGTGTAATCCATATAATTCTTTTTTTTTTTTAACAAGGTTACGCATGCGAGATTAAGTATCCTCTACTGAATACACCACTCCCACTTGCGTATCATGTATTGTAGATCTCTTTATATGTAATTTTAAATTATGTTTTTTTAAGTCCGGCGGCCTGATTTTTAAAAAATCGGGGTTCAGCCCCGATTTTTTTAAAAATAAGGATAAATTAGGATTTTGGGTCTAGGATTTAGGGTTGTTTCCCTAAGTCGTATACGGTTTATTCGTCATTCTGAATATTTTTAAAATCCAATATGGAAACATTAAACCCCAAAGGTTAACTGTTGAACCCCTAAGGGAATACAGATAAAATTCAAAAATTTTAATTAAAAAATTGAATATTTCTTAACCCCAAATGGAATCCATTGAATCCCAAATAAAACGGGTAAAGGACAGGTTTAACCCATATTTTATACAAAATTAACAAAAATAATCTATTTTGATTTTTTGACCAATTATAATTACAAGATACGCATTTGATGGTGACTTATTATATATATAATACGCATTTTGTAATGACTGATTCAATATTTATTATTTTTTAAAATTAAAATACGTATTTAGTGTTGGAGTAATCAGAATAAATAGTAAGGATATGCATTTGGTAAATGCGTATTACAAATTCCGTTGATCATTGATGTGAGAATATATATCAGGCATGTGGCTCATTGATGGAAATATACGTGTTCAAACTTCAAACCACTTGGAAGACGTGTACCACCATTTTTTTTTTCCTTTTTAGCTCTTTGCTGCTGGCTAGCAAGTCTAACAAAAATACTGAATACGCATTTGGCTGTTCTGTATTGAAAAAGTTACAAATGGCCACTTATTCAAAAATTGCTATTTCCGTTAAAAAGTAATAAAAAGGAGTCATTTTTGTCATTATTTCTATTACCTATGGTATGCAGGTTTCACGGTTCGGTAGATCAAAAAGAGTATATGACAACATTGAATCAGATATAAGAATCCCTAAACCCTGTCATTTTCTTTTCTTTCAAGTGTTTGTTAAACAATTTAATGCTTGTTCTTTTACCTTCAATTCTGAAAAGGTATCCTTTGTAGTCTACTCCCACTAATAGATAGTGTTGAATTGATATTTGTATTTTTAAGATTTTGTGAAATTGATCCTAGTCATGTTTTACAGTTTTATTTTTTAAAATATCTTCAATGCAGTGAAGGTTTGGGTTCTTTATTGGAGGAGATAGTTGAAGCATTATGCCGACATGTGTCAGATGACTCTCCCACTGTTAGGCGCCTTTGTCTTAGAGGATTAGTGCAGGTTTACTTCTTCCTTTTTTGTATGTATATGTTATGTGTAATTTAAAACTTGCATTATTCTTTTTAGTAATTTTAAAACTGAATATTTTAAACTTCTCTTTTGCATTTCTCCAGTGTAATCTGTTATTGGTTTCAGAAAAGCTCGATTGTATTTATGCATTGCTTTACGTGGGCACATTATTTAAAGCTTTAACCATCTGTTAAAGTTTCCAGTGGTTGGTATATTGTCAGCTATAATAATGAAAGAAGCGAACGAGTTGTGGGAGACAGTTAAATATTTTACCACTGCATTAGTTTTGAGCATTTCTAACATATAATAGTGTCAGGACCTAAATCAACTAAGATGAAGACTGCTGTATGCCTCTGCTCTAATCTGATACTGACATAACTGATATTGCTGACATTTTTCGTATATTACTTGGGTTTGCAGATGTCGTCCATCCATGTCAATCAGTACACGACTCAGGTTCTTGGTGTGATTTTAGCTTTGCTAGATGACTCGAATGAATCTGTTCAGTTAACTGCAGTGTCATGCTTGCTAATGGTATATCTTTTGCCTAATATACTTGCACACATCTTCTACAAATTATGTAGGTATAATTTTTAACATTTGAATGTTAAACCTTCTAGGTTCTGGAGTCTTCACCCAATGATGCTGTAGAACCAATTTTGCTTAGCCTTTCTGTCCGACTTCGCAGTCTTCAAGTATGATCTTCAAACCTTAACCATCTTGCCATATATAACTATATCCCTCTTTTTTGGAATTTCCACTTTAATTCTAACTGCGCTAATGCCTCACCAATTCAAGTATTGGTAGTTGGGATAATTCGTAGCACATGTTTGTAATGTAAAATACATAATTTAACAGGTGTGCATGAACAAGAAAATAAGAGCCAATGCCTTTGCAGCCTTCGGAACACTTAGCAAATACGGGATTGGGGAATTTCGCGAGCCTTTTGTTGAGCAGGTTTTCTTTTCTTTCCATACTATGCATTTGTTGGAGAATTACTTGTGCTTGTATCTCCCTATTTTGGGAGAAAATCACTTGGTACAGCTACTTTTATTCTTGACAATTAACGACTCCATAAAAATATATCCACTTTGCATATCTTTTGCCCTCTTCAGTCTTCCCTCCAATTACAGATATGGTGTAATCTGTGAGGGTAATTTTTGACTTTGAGCCAGTAAACATTTAGGATAAAACTGCAGCTTCTACCATGCCCATGAACCGTAATCACCTTTGACTATCCAGTACTCAGTAAATAATCTTACACGAGTATCTGGTCATGATTTGCACAAAAATTGAAGAAAATAAATTGAATGAAGAGAAAAATCGGTAAGAAATGAGTGAGAACTAAGAAAGACTCATTATCAAAATGGTAGGGGCTTTTTTAATCATAACGTTGGAAATTCAGTAGTAGTTTTGGAATTGAAGAAGCCGGAAGGGATGCAAAGTAGATTAGGCCTCGGACCTAGGGGATTGTTAGTCGAGTTTAAATGTGTGTGCTAATTTGGTTTCAGACAAAGTATGGAGATGCAAAGTGAAATTATATTTTTACATAATCTTGTGAATGGTGATTACTTAAACACTTGTGGTGCTACTGTTTGTGTCTTTTTTATTTTATAACCTTCTTAGTTTGGGCACAAAATTGAATAAGGAAGGTCGATTATGTACTCTAGGTGCATGCGGTCTTCCCACGCTTGGTCCTACATCTTCACGATGAAGATCGCGGTGTTCGACAGGCTTGCCAGGTAGTTACATTACAGCCAGCTCATTTCAGCTACTCGGGGTTTCATCTGAACATGATATATTTATATATATTTTTTAATCATAGAATACCCTTAAGAGAGTTGCTGATCTAGTTGGAATGGATGAAATGACTGTGTTATTTAGCACGCATCGTATCAGCTCTGACCACCGGTAAAAAAATGATATTCCGTGATGTACAAATAATCTTGTGTAGTTTGTGATTTGATTCTGTGTGCTATAAAATACAACGGATGCTCACTGCTTCGTTTTTCAGAACCGATTACGAAGATTTTCTCAGAGATATCGCAAAACAGATAACTCAGCACCTAGCTTCCAGAAGCAATACTTATATGGCTTCAATTGTCCAGGTGTGTGTGTGTGTGTTCCGTGAGCTACTGGGTGAACCTCATCATGGTTCCTGGCCTATTTATATTTTGAATATATTTGTCAATTTTGTTTTAGTGTTCCATTTATGCAGAATGATATTATTATTGATAGAACTTCTTGTAAAGCAGGCTTTTGATGCTCCTTGGCCTGTTATTCAAGCAAATGCCATTTACTTGTCAAGTAGCATGCTTGCACTCTCAGATGATCACCACATCTCTGCTCTTTATAGTAGTCAGGTTGGTTGAAGATGAAATGTTGATAGTATATACGGAATGTGGTTTTTTTTATATATATGAAACTACTGCAGTTCGCTTAGCAAAAAAATAACTACTGCAGTTCTAAAACTAAATAAAAACCACATTAAATTAACCATTATATCACAAATCACCACTTTTTTTTTTCTTTTTTTTGGCTAATCCACAAATCACCACTTATTAATGGTTTCTGGTTAGAGGCACATGTGAGCTGGTCAGATTTGAACATGACCTTACTAAAACAATAAACTGGAAATCAGATGACATCAAAAGACGTCAATCCTTGCTGGATTCTTCTTGTCCATGTTGAAACTGCATTTAGTGTATAAATGACCAAGCATGGTGGTTTTATGTATTTTGCTGTAATGAAAGAATACTGTAACTATTTTAGAGAACAACCAAACTTAATAAGTAGAACATCGTTTCATTTTAGGTGTTCAGTGTTTTGGTGGGACAAACCAGTCAGTCTGCAGATGAAATTGTGAGAGCGACCTGCACTTCAGCCATAGGTTTGTTACTAAAGGCTAATAATTCATCCTCGTGGAGGAATGCTAGGCTCGATCAGTTGGAATCCTCTCGACACAGCCAGGAATCAGACTCTTCCAGAGTGTAACAATGTGCATTATGATTGATGAAATTCTGTACAAAATTTGAGTGCTGAGTGAAATTAACGACTGTTGGCATCCCGTTCGGCAGATGTAAGGCTATGTATGGCTAGGTTGGTTTGATATGTACAGTTGTTTACGATGCTCTGTATCTCTGTTTTGATGTAGTAGAGTTGCAGATAGTGAAGCTTTGTAAATGTTTACATGTACAGGCTGTATAGATGTGAACTGTGAAGCATAGGGTCAATAGTTTAAAGAGTTGTCAGTTCTTCGCACTTTAAGTTCTTCCAAAAATATGTTGTAGGGAGAGATATCCTAACTTGTAAAGTATTCAAGGGGGGGTCGAATATACCTTTCTTTTAGAGATACTTGTCTCTTGTAATATGCACCATTAATTTTCCTGCTTGCAAAAATACCTCTCGATCAAATGATGTGAATGGTATTATCGTAATTATTTGGACAATTGGACACGCAAAGCTCAGCTCAGAGTCTATATTTATTGAAATCCGATTAAAACAACATTTCGGCATTGTTTGTGATAAGAGAGGTGGGGACAAGAACTAAATAAACAAATGTTGAATTTATTTTCTTGATATAAGCCCTCACAGGCTCACCGTGTTAAATTCCGCACATATGCATGTATTCCAATTAGGGGTAAGTATTCAGTAATTCGGTAAAATAACCGAACCGAATTATCGAAATACCGAATAAGGTCAAATATTATAACCGGATACTGGATCGAAATATTTCGATTCGGTAATCGAATCGAAATATTTATTTCGATTATTTTACCGAAATAACCGAATTATATATATTCATATTTTTTATTTTACATATTAAATATAAAAATATAAATATTATTATTTTACATATAAATATTATTATTTTACATATAAAAAATTATTATTTTACATGTAAAATATAAATATTATTATTTTACATATAAAAATTATTATTTGACTTATAAAAATTTATTATTTTACATGTAAAATATAAAAAAAAATATTATTTTACATATAAAAAATTATTATTTTACATATAAAATATAAAATTATTATTTTACATATAAAAAATTATTATTTTACATATAAAATGTAAATATTATTATTTATTATATATTTCGGTTAATTCGGTATTTTCAATTAAAAAATCGAAATAACCGAATAATCGAAATATCATAATCGAATACCGAACCGAAATATTTCGGTTCGATTAACCGAACCGAATTATTTCGGTTATTCGGTTCGGTATTCGGTATTCGGTTAACCGAATCTAATACTCATCCCTAATTCCAATCCATCTGACATGTTAATTAAGCTTGCAAGATGTAATCCTTTTGGTTCGAATAACTAGGGATGAGCAGAAACCGAACCGAAAACCGAAACCGAACCAAAAACCGCAAAAACCGCACCAAATAAAACCGAACCAAATAGAAACCGCACGAAACCGAACCAAATAGAAACCGCACCGATACTTTGGTTCCGGTTTTGGTTTCTACCAATTTAAAACTGAATATAAACCGAACCGAACCGCAATAATATTTATAATATAATTATATATATATGTATATATATATATATATATATTTAAATATATTATAAATACACAGCTATAATTTTCAAGAACTAGCTTAGGAGGTAGTGTAATTGCTTTAGGTGCTGGACCATGGTCAGGTAGTGTAGTTGCATTCTCTGACTGATACACTTCCCTTTCTTTTAGTTCCCTAATGTCACGTTGTGAGTTTTAACTAGTTGTACCAATATTAATGTAGGGGCTCCTATACAATTTTCAAAGTTATATTCAAGTATCAACCATAACTTGACCATATGCATTTGAGAACTTTTAAGTAGAGATCTCGGACCTCAAGCATTTTTTAAATTGGAAATTAGTAGTCTGGAGATGTGTTATGTGTATATCTCAGGACGCAATAAAACACTGTTGTTTCTTTTTTCATCAACAATGATTCTTTTAGTACTTGATGTCTTATTTTGAGTCAATTTTTCTGAAAACCAAAATAGGTCCACAGTTTAATTTTAGATTCATAAACAAATATTACAAAATATGTAATCACTGATAATCCATATAAGTTAATGATGCTAGAACTTGCAATATCATCTCGATTAGGGAAGCGACTTGGCAAAACAATTAAATAAAATGTGATAACCGAACTCTTGTTAATGTGATGATACAAACTGTGTTTACTGGATGATAGAAATAACCAAAAACTTGAAATAATAATTCAAGGCAAAGGATAATAAGAACCTGTGATAACCATTGCTCATTTTTATGACTTATTTTTATGACTTGTGTTGGCCATAATTTTTGTAATGTTCCAAAATTTTTGTGATGTTCCAGAATTTTTTAATAATTTGGTTTTAAAACCGAAACCGCACCATTTCAAACCGAAACCGAGTTGTGAAAACCGAACCGCACCAATAGTGTCTGGTGTGGTTTTGGTTTCTAATTTTAAAAACCGAATTAATATGGTTACGGTGCGGTTTTCGGACAAAACCGCACCAAACCGCACCATGCTCATCCCTACGAATAACCATAGAACTAGTAGCGTATGCTTTCTGGTTGATTTAACTACAGAAAACATAGGCCCAAAAAGATTTTCTTTGCAACCATTCCAAAAGGACTCCTCAAACTCTCTAGGATAAGAAGTGACCGGAGACTATACAGCCAAGGCATACCGAGGACGTACCCTCCACTTTCTTTACAAAATACTTATATAGAGTTTTAAGTTTTTTAACCCTTCATCACAACTAATATTAAATAGCAAAAAACTTTAAAAGAACTATTTCGATCGCTCTCAATCTATCTATACTATTATATAAAACCCGAAAAATTAAAGGGTGAGATACCAGAATACCCATATTCTATTTCCATTTGCCCAAAATACCTATATTTAGAATCGGCCGCCCTTTTTACCCACGGTGTACGTATTTTGCAAATGCGTACAGGCTATACGCATTTGGCAGGCTATACGTATTTGGAATTTGCGTAGCCTCACTATACGCACCTTCACCATGCGTACACTTTGTTAATTGTGTTTCTGAATTACCTGAACAGTAACTCGGCCACGCATTTGTGAAATGCGTGTATGGGAATACGCTGGTTGAAGATGCGTATATGAACAGTACCGTCGTTGGACTTCCAACCATGGCGGAGAACAAAGTTCGGCCAAAATTTCGACTACTTTTTTCAGTCCTTTCTAGACATAGTTCGCTACAATACCACACACCAAAATGATCGCCCTTTTCCCCTCTACAATCCTATATAATTCATTTTCCATTTTGTTTCCTGGATTTAAAATCCCCAAAACCGATGGGATTTTTCGATGAACCTTCCGATATGTTCATACAGGCCCCTGCGGGGCCGGAATGTAACAGATAAAGGGGGGAAAAGGGAGAGGGAAGTCTGGACATCATTCGTATGTCCTCAGATTTGGTGGAGGCAACGGGAGGAAGGAGAACGCAGGTGATAGGATACTCTCTACAAACAGCCTGAACTGCCATCCGGGCCTACGACAGTTACTGAATCCGGAGATATGTCACCGTTATCTGGCCCGGATCCGTGAGGTTACTTCAGTACGGGGTAATAGAGCACGTGGCGTCTCAAGGCTCCTGTCACCATCAAAGGGTCCCAACTAAAAACGACAGCTAACGATTACCAATAATTGGCATAATACAAGAATGAAGAGGTCACACTCTAAAAGGTGCCTGACACACTTCCCCACAATTATTCTCCTGGACAGGTGTCGTGCATCTGTGCGTCCCAAGTGTCCTACCTACCTAGGATTGAACGCTCATGATTAAAGGTACCAACCCCTAAACCCTAATCCTGGGCCTATAAATAGACCTAGAAAAGAAGGTTTGGGGGTTACATTCTCTTTTACACACACTCATAAACACACACCCTCCATAATTAGATACTCTAGTTCTTGTCTTTCTTCCTTCAACGTCGTTGCTTATTCTCACGCCAGAGGTGCCGCGGGTTCAAACCCACCTCCCGGCATTGTTTTGTAGAGTCCCAACCACCAGCTACACCGCATTCCAGGCGTGGGGACGGCGGAGGAGACACCGGATCGGAACATAGAGTTATCATTGGCGCTAGAAGGAGGGGGAACCTTTGGTCTCGGTGCCACAGGGCTCGTCGACGCCAACAAACTCTTTAAAAAGAGTCCAAGATCAAGCAGTAAGATCTACAAAACCACTGTATAACCTTTATTAAAAATGTCAGCCATATGTGCGCATATTCGAAGTTATTTAGCTCTCTGAACCCAGATCTGTGATAAAGTTGCAATTTTTAGCTTTTAAACTTAGCTGAAATCTAGATCTGTACTCTTAATCGCCAGTTAAATACTCATATCCACCACCTTGTGATTTTATTTGAATATCGAGTCCGTACTCAAGCTGTTTTATACAGAGCCCAGTTTAGATTTGTTATAATTGTTGCTTTGTGAATCATCTTGCTTTGAAATTTCGAATCATGGTAAGAGGAAGCAAATCTACGAAAAGACCCAACACTCGGGCACGGGATCCTAATGCAACCCCAGACCCGACCTTAGTGCCGGCTGAAGTACCTCCAGTTGTACAGAGGGCAGAGATCGGACCGGGCGATGCCCGAATTGATATTGAGGTCAATCGGTACAAATACACGGATGTGCCTCTAGCTGGAATGCACCTCCAAGATCTTACCCGGGAGGAGTTGGCGGAGGCAATCTGGACATTTCGAACAACCCGGGCACCGCCACCTCCCGAACCAGAGCAGACAGAAAACTCTCAGGGCTCCCAACACTCTCCTCGGTCCAGGAGATCTGTCTTTGACCGGATTGGGGACAAAGGCAAAGAGAAACAAGCAGCTAATAAAGCTCAGAGCAAAAACCGGGAAGTTGAGAAACTCAAAAGGCTGGCCGAACTAAAGGAGCAGACCAGACAGGAGGAAGAAGCAAAACTTGAACTCAAAATCTAGAAAAGGATACAGGAAGAAGAGGACCGGGTCTTGAGGAGGTCTGGATCTAAAAGAACTCTGAGAGAAGTCAGTCCGGAGGTAATCTCGGACGAAGACGAGCCCGAAGACAACTTAATGCAAATGATTCATGAGCTACAGAAGAAAGTGGGACAGGACTCCGGACTCGAAATAGAGGGGACTCTGACTCCATTTAGCCGATCTCTAGAAGCTATCCCCAGACAAAAGAACCTTAAGCATTACAACTTCGACGGGTTGGGGGACCCGGAAGAGCATGTTAATTACTTTGAGCAGATTGCCCTCATCTACTACTACAACGACATAACGAAATGCAGGTTCTTCGCATCAACCTTAAAAGGAGGGGCTCAGAGGTGGTTCAGTCGAATCCCTTCCCGAAGCATTCACTCATGGAAAGAATTCCGCGAGTCCTTTCTGAAGAGATTCAGAGCTAACCGGACTCATGAGCTGCACATGTGCCATCTGGAGACCATTCGTCAAAACGACAATGAATCTCTCACAGACTATATGAAGCGATTCCAGGAGGCAATAAACAAAGTCTCGCGCTTGGATGAGCGTGAAGCTCTTAGCATTTTTCGGAGAAATCTGGATCCGGACCAAAATGAAAGATATGTCTATGAACTGATCAACAAAGAGTCGGAAAGTCTAGCTGCAGCATACTCTATAGCTGCGCGATTTATTAAAGAAAGTGATGTTCTTCAGGCAATGAGAATGACCCGACAAGGAAACTCTTCATACCGTGCTAACCGCGATAATCGCCCTCGCGGAGATTATCAACCCGATAAGAGGTTTAAGCCTAATAAGCAAACCATTATATCCAGAATCCTCAACCATCAGTCTTCGAAAGAATTTCTGAACCAGCTGTACTGACCGTTGATCCAGACTTCAAGTCTGCTAAACCGTCTAAAGCTGATCCGAAGCCGGAGCCCCATTGGACTCCACTCAGTCGCACCAGGACTGATATACTGAAAGAAGTCCGAGACAAACCGTACTTTTACCCACCCAAGCCGATGATCACGGCCCCGGAAAAACGTCCCATGCACAAGCAATGTGATTATCATGGAACCCATGGTCATACGACGGAAAACTGTTTGTCTCTCAAGTACTTCATCGAGGATCAAATCAAAAAAAGGAACATGGGGCAATACATAGCTCGGAAGACAACGGAAAAGGAAACGGGAAAGAAACATGTGGTCAATGTAGTAATGGGGGGATCCAATTCTCCTCCCCCTAGTCCGGAATCAGGAGATGAAATAATGATGATTCAGACCTTCCCCGAACAAGTAATAACTTTCAGCAATGCGGATTTTGAAGGAGTTGATCCCAATCATAACGAAGCCTTGGTGGTCAGCTTAGATGTCACTGAAAACGAAGTCAAGAGAATCCTAGTTGATAATGGATTCTCAGCCAACATCATCTTCAAACATACATTCGACAGAATGTAATTGGGCAGTGTAAGAATAAATGAATGTAGAGAAGACCCACTCTTCGGATTCTGGAACAACTTAGTCCCGATCCAAGGGACATTGTACCTACCTGTTCAGTTTAGAACCTTCCCGAAGCAAGTTTCCCTTATGATAAAATTTTATGTAATCAATACTCCATCTTCTTAGAACATGATCCTCGGCCGCCCGGCGCTATCCAAACTTCGGGCGGTAACCTCAACACCCCATCTAAAGTTTAAATTTCCCACTCCATCAGGAGTCGGAGAAGTTAAAGGAGACTCCGAAACCGCTGGTCGCTGTTATGGGCAAGCATTGATCATGGCTGAAACCGATCCGGAGAATAAACGAAAAGCGTCCTTGTACCACAAGAACCTGAGCCGAAAGAAGCATAGAGCTTACTTCAAAAAGCAGCCCGGACATGAAGTCCAAAACATTGAAAGTATCGAAGCTCAGACTAAAGAAGAATGGATCGCCAAGGCCAGAGATTACCTGGAAACAAATACTCAGGCCAGGGTTCAACAATTTGTCTCAAAGAAAGATCTGGGAAAGGTCGAACCGGCGGTCGAGACCGAAATGGTCGAGTTAGAAGAAGGTAATCCCGCTCGAAAGATGAAGATAGGAGCCGGGCTAGATCCAACATTCAGGAAGAACCTTGTGCAACTCCTCAGAAATTATGAGAACGTCTTTGCCTGGAGTCCAGAAGACATGCCTGGACTCGATGACTCTGTAGCAATGCACAGCCTAGATGTTAATCCTAACAGGAAGCCGATAAAACAGTAAAGGAGAAATTTTGCTCCGGAACGACAAAAGGCAATTGACGAAGAAGTTGAAAAGCTCCTCAAAGCAGGAATAATTTGTGAAATAAAGTATCCGGACTGGCTGGCCAATGTAGTCCTGGTCAAGAAACCTAATGGCAAATGGAGAATGTGTGTCGACTATACTGATCTGAATGCCGCATGTCCCAAAGACCCATATCCTCTTCCCAGCATAGATCAGCTCATTGATGCCACTACGGGACATGTGATGTTCAGTTTCATGGATGCATTCTCCGGCTACAACCAAATCAAGATGAATCCGACTGATATAGCCAAAACCGCCTTCATAACTCACAGAGCCGTTTACGCATACAAGTACATGCCCTTCGGATTAATGAATGCTGGATCAACCTACCAAAGGGCAATGGTGGGAGTGTTTAAGGATCAGTTGGGTCGAAACTTGGAATCCTATGTGGATGATATGATAGCTAAGTCAAAGACAGTGGAGGAACATGTTTCAGACTTGCATGAATGCTTCGAGAATTTAAGGAAACATAAGATGAAGTTGAACCCGGAGAAGTGCACCTTTGGGGTAGAAGATGGAAATTTTTTGGGATTCATGATCAGTCAGAGAGGAATCGAGGCTAATCCGGAAAAAATTAAGGCGATAATGGAAATGGAACCACCCCGGACTCAGAAAGAAATTCAGAAGCTCGCAGGCTCTTTAGCTGCCTTGAGGCGATTCATTCCAAAGCTGGCCGAACGGTGCCTACCTTTCTTCGAGCTGCTTAAGGGGGCGAAAAACAAAAGAGAGATTACCTGGAGTCCGGAGTGCCAGAAAGCCTTCGATTCTATAAAGGAATTCCTGTCATTACCACCAATCCTATCAAAAGCTGAACCTAGAGAAGCATTGTCGCTTTACTTAGCCGCAGGACCACGGGCTGTGGGGGCAGCTTTGATCAGGGAGCATGAAGGATAGCAAAAACCGGTTTATTACGTCAGCCAAGTGCTGAAAGATGCGGAGACAAGGTACCCAAATCTGGAGAAATTTGCTTTTGCCCTTGTGACAGCTTCAAGAAAACTAAGACATTATTTCCAAGGGAGAGAAATCAAAGTCATAACCGACCAGCCTCTAAGAAGGATAATTCACAAACCAGATGTGTCCGGAAGACTCGTCAATTGGGCTGTTGAGTTAAGCCAGTTCCAACTCACATTCGTACCGCAAACGGCAATCAAAGCTCAAGTGCTAGCTGATTTCATTGTGGAATGTTCTTTTCCCGAACTCCGAACTAGTCCCATAATCGTGAATCCGGGGAAAGAAGAAGACCCAGACCCGGAGGCTTGGTCTTTGTACGTTGACGGATCCTCAACGAGCGAGAGGTCCGGAGCAGGGTTAGTCCTGAAAAGTCCCCATGGTTTTCAGATACAACAAGCCATAACCTTCAAATTCTCAACAACAAACAATCAAGCAGAATATGAGGCACTTTTGGCCGGACTCCGATTGGCTAGATCCATGAAAGTCCAGACCCTGAACATCTACAGTGATTCCCAGATTGTGGTGAAGCAGACTAGAGGGGAATATGTTGCCAAGGATCCAAGGCTAGCTCAGTACCAAGCTCTGGTTAAGAGTTACATGACTACGATGCCAAGGTTTGAAATGGTTCAGATTAATAGAGAAGAAAATGAAGAAGCAGACGCACTGTCAAAGCTAGTCCAGAACGCTGCTGAGCTGGACAGCTCAGTTTACTTTGAAGAAATTGAGAAACCCACCATTGAAAATGTTGAGGTAATGGAAATAGATGATCAGCCTAACTGGATGACACCTTTGGTTTTATACCTGGATAAAGGAGAATTGCCCGAAGACAAGAATAAAGCTCAGAGGCTCAAGGCCAAAGCTGATAAGTTTTTCCTGGAAGAAGGGCAGCTCTATCGTAGAACATTTTCCAGTCCGGTCCTGAAATGTATCGGACCATCCGAAGCCGAATACTGCTTGCAAGAGGTTCATGAAGGGATTTGTGGAGATCATTTATCTGCAAAAGCTCTAGCTTATAAAATAATACGGCAAGGCTATTACTGGCCGACAATTCATAATGACGCGGTGGAGTTTGTCAAGAAATGCAAGAATTGTCAGCTATTCAGCAACGTGCAAAGACAGAGTCCGGTTGTTCCCTCTTCAGTTCTGTCTCCAGTACCCTTTGCTGTTTGGGGAATTGACATCGTTGGTCCATTTCCTTGGGCCAAGGGGGATCTCAGGTACTTATTGGTGGCCATCGATTACATGACTAAATGGGCAGAAGCCAAGGCCATGAGAACTATAAATCAACAAGATTGTATCCGGTTTATGGATAACATATTGATGAGGTTCGGGCTTCCGCAAATCTTGGTCTCAGAGAATGGGCCTCAATTTGTCGGTTCAGATTTTGAGAATTACTTGAAGGAGAGGGGCATCAAGCATAAGAAGTCATCGGTGGCGTACCCCCAAGGTAATGGACAAGTGGAAGTAACAAACCGAATTTTGCTAAGGGGAATAGAGAAAAGGCTGCAGGAATGTAAAAACAAGTGGCCCGAAGAACTGCCAAACGTACTCTGGGCATACAGGACTAGTCCCCGGACAAGTACTGGAGAAACACCCTTCAAGCTGGCTTATGCAACCGAAGCAATGCTCCCAATAGAAGTGGGTTCACCTTCCCACAGATCTATTAAATTTGAAGAAGTTGCGAACGAGGAAGGGCTCCGAATCAATCTAGATTTGGTCGATGAAGTAAGAGACGAAGCAGTTGCAAGAATGGAAAAGTATAAGGAGAAGACAAGGGAGTACTTTGGAAAGAAGGCTAGGGTAAAAAACTTTCAGGTTGGAGACCTAGTCCTTCGCGACACGGAGGCTTCGGACCCAACCAACACAGGGAAGCTCATGCCCAAATGGGAGGGTCCGTATAAGATCAAAGAAGTACTTCGCCCTGGAACGTACAAAATAGTCAATATGGATGAGTCCGAGGTGCCCAATACTTGGCACGGCCTCCGACTCCGGAAGTTCTACCAATAAGGAAAAAATCAAGGCCCGAAGATCGAATTAAGGAGCTACCTCTGAGCCCAGAAAGTCATCAATAGATAGATTATTAGTCTCTGTAATGAAGCAAGAATAAGCCACTTGTAGTTTGAGAATTATGATCAATGAAATCAGGCTTTGCCTTGTACTTTTCAGTATTTTTTAGTGCAAATTTACTGTATCACTCACACACACAAGTTCCTGGTCTGGAGCCATAGGCAAAATTATAACCAGGATAAAAGCAATACGCAACAACTACTCTAGCCCAGATCTGCTCCTACAAAACGATCCGGACTGGGGGCGAAAACAAAAAACTTTTTCTAAGTAACCCAAAGCTATAAGCTTTGGACTTAGCTAAAAAACAAATACTTTAATCCGGATCTGTTCCTATAAAACGACCCGGATTAGGGGCAAAAACGAAAAATTTTCTAAGTAACCCAAAGCTATAAGCTTTGAACTTAGCCAAAAACAACTACTCTAGCCCAGATCTTGTTAGGAATAATTCATGAGTTGTGATGTTAAGAATAGAATTTTACTTATACTTCTTGTATATCCTGATCTTATAAAGGATTTAGCACCTTGTATAGGAAATATGTGTTAGATAGTTATCTGTAAAGTTTAGTCAGGAATGAACAGTGCATCAAGTACTACATGTCAGGAACTGAGATCGAATCCTGATATGTCAAGTCAAATACTGATCAGGTACTGATAGGATGGTTAGATCCTGATGCAAGAGGGAATCCTGATATCAGTCGTGTTACTAATGATGTCATTATGAATGCTACAGAAACTGGCAAGTGCTATAAAACAGGATCGTTGTTTGAAGAACAAGCAAGAAGATATTATGAAGGGAAGAATTTTCTATTGATGGAAACTATCAACTGGAAGGCAGAACATTGTCATGTATAGATTATTCTTCTGTAATTAGTTGATAGGAAGCATCATAAATACTCTCTCTATATCATTGTAAAAAGTGTCGTAGTCGAACAAGTGTGAGTCGTAAGTTCGTGTGCGTAGCTCTGTATAAGGTTTGTATTCGAGAGTTCGAAACAAATAGAGAGAGAGATTTGTATTGTCAGCAGCTACTAAAGGTATTTGTACACCTTTGGTAGAGTTTGTATTTGATCTTATTAATACAAACAGAGTTTGATTCATTCGTTTATTCTTGTTCATATAACCAAGCAAAAATCAGACACGATTATATAACTTGTATTCAACCCCCCCCTTCTACAAGTTATTCGAGTTAACAATTGGTATCAGAGCAGGTTGATTTCGAATAATCATAAAGATCTGCAATCATGTCTGGTTACAAGGATGAGAATACTAAGATTCCTATGCTCAAGAGAAACGAATATACTCTATGGGAAGTAAAGATGTTGCATCATCTTGAAGCAACAGATCCTGATTATCTTGACAGAATCAGAGATGGACCTTTTGTTCCAACAAAGGTCATTGGACAAGCAACTGTTGATGGTGTGGTTGTTCCAGAACATACAGCAGAGAAGCCAAAATCTGAGTGGTCAGATAAGGACAAGGAGAATGTTCTTAAAGATGCTAAAGTGAGAAACATATTATTCAACAGTCTTGATTCTGTTCTCACTAACTATGTTCTCTCTTGTAAAACTGCTAAGGATATATGGGACAATCTTAAGGTTCACTGTGAAGGAACTAAGCCTGTCAGGAAGAATATGAGGACACTACTTATACAACAGTACGAGTACTTTGAATCCAAGTCTGGTGAGTCACTTACTGATACCTTTTATAGGTTTACAAAACTCATCAATGAGATGGCCATGCATGGTAAATATTATGACTTGGAGGATATGAATACAAAGTTCATGAAAGCTTTGCCTGATTTCTACAACGAGAAGATATCTACGATTGAGGAAGCTAATGATCTGGATGAAATATCATTAGAGGCAGTATATGGAAAACTGAGAGCTTATGAACTTGACAAGCAGCAGAAGAAGAGCAGGAGTGAAGGAAAGATGAAAACTGTAGCACTTACTACTCAATCTAAATTAAAGAAGCTTCCGGAAGAACAGCATGAAGAGATTGCTGTAAAGAACTCAAGGAAGAAGAAAAGCAAAGAAAGTTCTGAGTCAGAGACTACTGATATGGACTCTGACAACAATGATTCTGAATCTGAGATGCAGGAACTCTTTGCTATGTTTGCTAAAGCCTTCAAGAAAGGAAGATTCAACAGGAGAAGATTTAGCAAAGGACCTTTTTAAAAGAAGGAGGAGAAGATGAGTGACAAAGGCAAAGGTACAATTGTCAAGCTTGATAAGGCCAAGATCAAGTGATTTAATTGCAGCAAGCTTGGACACTTTGCTAGTGAGTGTAAAAAGCCTAGGAATTTAGGAAAGGGTAATGCACTTATGGTCACACAGAAGGATTGGGCTGATTCTAGTGATTCTGAAGATGAATTGGATTATGACAACATTGCACTGATGGCAAATGTTTCAGATAAACCTGGATCTCCAAAGAAAACTTCTCCATCCTCTGTTAAAGGCACAGGAAAGAAGCATTCAATTATCTTGGACAGTGGATGCTCTGGACACATGACTGGAAAGAAGTCCCTGCTTACAAAGTTTGAGAGGAAAGCTGGCCCAGTAATATCTTTTGGAGATGGCAACAAAGGAGAAACTCTGGGATATGGCTCAATTGTTTTAGGGAATGTCATCATAGAAAATGTAGCACTGGTTGAAGGCTTGAAACATACTCTTTTAAGCATAAGTCAACTGGGTGATAAAGGTTACAAATCAATCTTTGATAGAGAAGGATGCAAAATCTTGAATATGCAGAATGGAGACATTGTTCTAACTGGTCAAAGACATGGTAACATATATGAAGCCAGCTTAAGTGATACATCTAAAGGAATTGTTAGATGTCTCTACAGCAAAGCAACAAGTGATGAAAGCTGGAATTGGCACAAGAAGCTCTCACATCTTAACTTCAAGAAGCTTAATCAACTTGTTAAGCACAATCTGGTGAGAGGCCTACCTCAGGCAAATTATGTGCAAGATGGACTTTGTGATGCATGTCAGCTTGGGAAGCAAAGAAGAACCACTTTCAAGAGCAAGATTGAGAATTCAATTACTGAACCATTTCACATGCTACATCTTGATCTGTTTGGTCCAGTAAATATTATGTCTATCAGCAAGAAAAGATTTGCCCTAGTAATAGTGGATGATTTCACAAGGTTCACATGGGTGTTCTTTCTACACAAGAAGGATGAAGCTCCTCAGGAAATCATTGACCTTGTCAAGAATATTCAAAATAGCTCTGAGTACAAAGTCAAAGTACTTAGGAGTGACAATGGTACAGAATTCAAGAATTCTACAATGGAAGAGTATTGTGCAGACAATGGAATCACTCAACAATTTTCTGCACCTGGTACACCTCAGCAAAA
The DNA here is from genome assembly GCA_037693485.1 of Kitagawia praeruptora. Lineage (NCBI taxonomy): Eukaryota > Viridiplantae > Streptophyta > Magnoliopsida > Apiales > Apiaceae > Kitagawia > Kitagawia praeruptora. Next base: position 47,363,525 of record CM075348.1, on the reverse strand, counting down.
TGGTGTAGTGGAAAGAAAGAACAGGACTCTCATAGAGGCAGCAAGAACCATGCTTGCAGATGCAAAACTTCTAACCTACTTTTGGGCAGAAGCTATTAACACTGCATGTTTCACTCAAAATTGTACCTTGGTAAATAGTCATGGAAAAACTCCCTATGAGATGATCAAAGGAAAGAAACAAAGTGTGAAATACTTTCACATCTTTGGATGCAAATGCTATGTCCTAAAAGTTCATCCAGAACAACTTGGAAAATTTGAAGCCAAATCGGATGAAGCAATCTTTCTAGGATATTTAGCATCTAAGGCCTTCAAAGTTTATAATCTCAGAACTCACATTGTTATGGAATCAATTCATGTTGCATTTGATGATAAGAAATTTGGAATTCTGTAAACTGATAAAAGCCATGACAAATTGGAATTTGAAAATCTGAAGAATTCTGAGATACTCTCCAGTGATGATGAAGGTTCTCCAGAAGGAATTTCTATTGCTTCTCAAAGGAATGCTACTATTGAGGGGGAGCAAATAAATCAAAGAAAACACAGTGATCATCAGGAGCAGACTAGCTATTCAGAGTCTACTCCATCAGGAACTGATTTTTCAGAGTTTACTGAGGAAAGATCAGTAACTAGCAGCAATATGGAATCTACTGATTCTATTGATCAAAGGGGAGTTATTGAAGGCAGAGAGAATTCTTCTACAAGAGATACCACTAACTTAGGGGGAGAATCTAGCAGAGTCAATCTACCACCTGTTAGAAAATGGACAAAGGATCATACTGAAGATTTGATTATTGGTGATCCAAATAGTGGTGTTCGAACTAGAAGATCAATTCAAAATGAATGCTTGTATAGTTGTTTTCTCTCAAAGAATGAACCTAAGAAGGTTGAAGAAGCCTTACAGGATCCTGATTGAGTAATTGCAATGCAGGAGGAGTTAAATGAGTTTGAGAGAAACAAAGTCTGGAAACTGGTACCAAGACCTAAAGATAGATCTATTGTTGGTGCAAGATGGGTTTTCAGAAACAAGCTAGATGAATCTGGTATGATTGTAAGAAACAAAGCAAGACTGGTGGCCAAGGGTTATTCTCAGGAAGAAGGCATTGATTATGATGAGACCTTTGCACCTGTAGCAAGATTGGAAGCAATCAGAATGTTTCTTGCATTTGCAGCTCATTCAAAATTCAAGGTATACCAGATGGATGTAAAGAGTGCTTTTCTAAATGGCAAACTTGATGAGGAAGTGTATGTGGAACAGCCACCTGGATTTGTTGATCCAAAGTTTCCAAATCATGTCTACAAACTTGACAAGGCACTATATGGACTAAAGCAGGCACCAAGAGCATTGTATGAGACTTTGTCTAAATTTCTTCTTGAAAATGGCTTCACAAGAGGTACAATTGACAAAACTCTATTCTTTAGAAAGATAAAAGGTGAATTGCTTTTAGTTCAAGTTTATGTTGATGATATTATTTTTGGTTCTACTAATGAAAAGTTGTGTGCTAAGTTTAGCAAGCTTATGCAGTCTAAATATCAGATGAGCATGATGGGTGAATTAAATTATTTCTTAGGCTTGCAGGTCAAACAGACTGAAACTGGTATTTTCATTAATCAGTCAAAGTATATCAAAGATCTTTTAAGAAGATTTGACTTTCAAGACTGTGCAGTTGCAAAAACACCCATGGCAACAGCCACTAAACTAGACTCTGATCCTAATGGAAAAAGTGTGAATAATATTAGTTATAGAGGCATGATAGGCTCATTGTTATATCTAACTGCAAGTAGGCCAGATATAATGTTTTTTACCTGTTTATGTGCTAGATTCCAAAGTGATCCTAAGGAATCTCATTTAATTGTTGTGAAGAGAATTTTTAGATATCTCAAAGGAACTCCAAATCTTGGTTTGTGGTACCCTAGAGAATCTGATTTCTTCCTAATTGGCTATTCAGACTCTGATTATGCATGGTGTAAGATAGACAGGAAAAGCACTATAGGTACATGTCAATTCTTGGGAAATAGATTGATTTCTTGGGCAAGCAAGAAACAACAATCTGTTTCAACCTCAACTGCAGAAGCTGAGTACATAGCAGCAGGCAGTTGTTGTGCACAGCTCATTTGGATAAGAAATCAGTTGATGGATTATGGTATGACACTTACTAATATTCCTATGTTTTGTGATAATACTAGTGCTATCAAAATTGCAGAAAATCCAGTTCAACATTCAAGGACTAAGTACATTGATGTCAGGTATCATTTTATTAGAGAACATATTGAGAATGGTACTGTGGAACTTCATTTTTTTCCTACTGACAAACAGCTTGCAGATATTCTAACTAAACCACTTGATGAAACTACATTCAGTAGATTAGTAAGTGAGTTAGGAATGTTAAATTTCTATATCTTTAACATCTGCAAAAGTAGCAAGGTATGTTGTTTTTAGCTTATAGACTTGATATTCTTGTCAGGATCTATATTTGATTGTTAAATGCTTTTGCTATAACAATTTACCTTGATAAATTTCAGTATGATAGACTTGTTAATAATCATCAGGATTAGAATTGTTATCAGGATGCTGACGTCATCAGTATTGTGTCAGTATCAGGATTGTGAAAATTGTTTCAGATCCTGACGTTTACTTTATGTAGTAATCTAATTCTGTGATGTGTTAAGTCTATGCCAGCAAGTTTTAATATTTGCATACTGATAATTTATGTATCATTCTATAAACTAAAAGACAAGTAGATAATAAGAAATTGTATTTTCATTAATTGAAAGCATTACATACATGGAAATGAAATACAACATATTTTTGTCTAATTTCTACTGATAATCCTGTACTTGTCTAATAATATGGATTCTAAGATACAGGACAAGGAGCATCAAGAAATCCATCAGGGGATTTGAACAGCCTCGTCTATTCTTGGATTCCTTGTCTGGGCGACTTGAATGAGAGTAGCTAACTTAAATGTATAGCATCCCCATCAAGATCAACCTCAGACTCTCGGCCAAATTCTTCATCCTCAAGTTTTGAGGAGGTTAGGGGAAGATTGTATCCAACAGATGGATATTCTAGGAGAAACCTCTGGATATTATCTGAAACTACTCCATCCATTTTTAGTTCGATGAGAAAAGTTGTCTCTTCAAAGAGATGATCAAGAACAGGATGTTCATCGACTGTGAAAAACCTAAAGAATGGGTTTGAATGGAATTTTGGTTTGAGAATTATTGTTGAGAAGAAAAGAAATTGAAAGGGTTATGGAGAATGGCATAAGACGTCTGTTTCTTTTATAGAAAGACGTGAGAAGCTGAACAGTCACTTGGAATTTTTAATGAAGTCAGATGCTAATTATTGCGTGTGACTGTATTTCTTGTTTTCAAGAAATGTCGAATATATCTAACCAGTTGATTTTGTTCAGATTAATTGTTTATTTCTTTTTCAGATAAAAGATAGATGCCACGTGGAAACTCCATATTAAGTCTCTGAAATCAGGATGATATTGATCAGGATTTCAAGTGTGACCATCAGGATTTGAGAATTATTATTATTTTTAAATCACATTGCTTTTTGTGATTATTTTGATGGAGGTCACAACAGGAAAATGAAGCTGATCAGTATTGATTTTTTTTTTTCTTGATAATACCCTGATTTATTTTATGAAAATCAATTTTGGATTTTATTTTCCAAAAATTGTGGGTAACCGCACTTTTCAGGGACTGACACATGTCAATCTACGTGTCAACGTGGGATAGTGGTCTGAAAGATTTGTGAAATATATTTGTTTTGAAACTCTAATCGTGTAATTGCTTTATCTAATTTCACATTCTCTAAAGCAAAAACACTCTCTAGTTTTCAAAATCACTAATCCATTTCAAGAATTTTTTCAAGTTCTTTTCAGATCAAAAATGGCAGCTCAAAGAAGATTACCTAAATCAGTAGCCTTCAAGTTTGGTGACTTTGATTTTATGACAAACAATCATGTAGCAGCTATCACCAACAAGGAAGGAGTGTCAACTGATTTTCATCCAATCATGGACTTTCTGGCATATGGACCATTAAGTTATGCATTGACAGCATCTCCACAGATTAATCAAGCAGCTGTTACACAAGCTTGGGAGAATGCTGAGGTAATTGATTCTACTCAGAGTCAATCAGATAAGATTGTTCTACACTTAGGACAAGATTCTTTTGATATTACTGAATCTGTTGTTAATTCAGTACTTCACTTACCTGTTAGTTTGAATTATGAGAATGTACCATCTGATGATGATGTTAGAACTATGTTATCTGTATTAGGTTATAATGGACCTTTAGATAACATGAGCCAGTTAAGAAGATCTTATCTTAGGAAAGAGTGGTCTTTCTTCTTTGATCAATTAGCAAAATGCTTTACTGGTAAATGTAGTTCTTTTGATCAAATTACTTCTGTTACTTCACATATTGCTTACAGTTTGCTTTATGACAGAGTAATTAACATTGGTCATATTATCTTAAGTCAGATGTGTATTAAACTTGGGTTAAGAGATCAAAACAGGAAAATGGTTTATTATCATATATTTATACAACTGTTTATTAACCATTTTATTCCTGATGTTGAAGCTAGATTTGGTAGAGAACATTGTGTTTCTTCTTATGTACAGCAAAAGAGAATTTTCTCTGACATTACAAAGAAGGACAATGAAAAGAATCTAGATGAAATACCTGCAATTCATTATCCACATCATGTTCAGGTAATTCTTAAAACTCATCTTCCTACTCTCTACAATTCTTCTTTCTTTTGTGGTGAAATGGCTCAGGAATCTCATTTGGAGGAGAACCCACCTGTGTCTACCCAAGTAGCCCAAAACATTATAGTCTCTGAAACAATTCAAGAACAAAGTTTTAATCCACAGCCTATTGTTTCAAAGAAACCAACCTCTGGTGTTTCTCAAAAGACATCAGTTGTAAGGAAGAGAAGATTTGTTGTGTCAAGTAGTAGTAATTCTAGTGAAGATGATGATGATTTAACTCTTGCTGAGAGAGCAGAATTGAAGGCTGCAATTCAACTTTCTCTGTTAGCACAAAGAGATGAAAAACCTAGTCACAGCCAGGCTGCAGTCTCCCAAAAGGCTGTAGTTCTTAAAAAGGGAAAACAGTTACTGGATACTGTCTCTCAAAAGACTGTGTCTATTGAACAAAGATCTCATCCCAAGATCACTTCTGTGTCTACACCTCTTGAGTCTTCTCAGGATAAATCTTTTGCTCACTATACCAGGAGAACAAGGAGAAAGATTCAATTGTCACCTACACACACAGAGTCTAGTCCAACTAATATCATGCAGGTCTCTACAAATGAAGCTACAATCAAGTCAGCAAATGACCATAGAGATCTGGATATTGATTCTTCATGGGAAACTACATTATCATACAGACTGGCTATGGGACTAATTTCTCTCAAAGTGAAGTTGTCAAGGCCTGTTCTAGATTTTCTGGTTGAAAGAGTACCAAAACTTTTATTTCCAGAAGAATATGGACTTCTACATCAAAGACTTGACTTAATGAAGATGTATTTCTATGTATCTGTCAGAAGACAATTAGTCAAGAAATTTGGACTCTCGAAGCATGTTGCACTTCAATCACTTCATGCATATTTATTTGACAAGGATGCTATTATTGAAGATGCTTCAGCCCAAGGTGAACAACTGGAGGAAGTAGATAGAGGAATGCAGTCAACAGAAGATACTATTGCACCAGTGGTGGATAGTAGGAAAAATCAGATCGCAGTCACTACAACACAAGAACCATCTAGTCAGAGGTTGGATGACTCATGAGCTGTGATAGCTGATGTTGAAAGGTCTTCTGTGATGACTGAAATTGCAAGTGAGAAACCCTATGATATGGGAGGATTAATAACTTTGACTGATTTTCTTGAAGATCAAACAAATATTATTCAGTCAGAGTCTATCCACCTTGAGGGTGAGTCTCAACAAACAACACTTAAAGATGGTGATGTACTAACTATGGTGTCTAATGAAGTATTACTGAAGACATCAGAGTCTAGTAAAGAACCTGAAAGTGGTATACTGGAGCCTGTAGTCTCTGGAAGGAAAGCAGATGTTTGTGAAGGTTCAGAGACTATAGCAGCTCACTCCTTGGAGAAAACCTCAAGCTCCTTGCCATATGAGGAACCCTCTCTCCATGTGAGTTCAGGTATAAAAACTTCTTCTAAACTCTATTTTTCTGTAGGTCATGAGAGCACTTATCCAAATTTGAGTGATACACTTGAAAAGATGGATATTGATCCACAATCAGAGCGGCTGGCTCCTAACCAGGCAAAAGGAGAGGTAGAAAGAGTGTTGACTTTAGGTAGTCAAAGTGAGAATGAGGGTATGGATGATCAACTCCATAGTGAGGGAGAGAAAATTAGGAAACCATCGTTTGATTTCTGGGATCAGGTTTTTCCTGAATCTTGGTCTAATAATCTTGGTATGGATGCTGGTACTTATTCTTTTATCAAGATGTATGAGAAGAATGACTTAGCAAAGCACAACTCAAAGCCAGAAGTTAAAGCTCAGAAGCAAAAAGAAAGGCTTGCAAGAATTATCAACAGAAGAGGTGAAAGGCTAAGACAAACTTCTATATCATCAGTACCAGAAGATATTCCTAATGATCCAAGTATTCCTTTGTTTGTACTACCAATATCAACCAGAATTGAGACATCAACAGTATCTGATCAATCTAAGGAGGCGTCAGGATTTGTAGATGTTAGTACACAGAATACTGATAAAGGACAAGATGATCATATTGCAGCTTCAGATCAGAAAGATGAAGATGTTTGTAACTCTAATCGAGTTTTATTACTTGAATATCATTCTACACAGGCAACTTCTTCTACAAGACTTGAATCTGAAGATATTCCAAACACTTCCAACATTGAAGTCAATTCTGAAGTTCTACAAGATATTCAGAAATCTCAAGTTGAAATTCAATCAAGACTTCAAACACTTGAAGATAACCAAGTCATTATTATGGAAAATCAAGCAGTTCTGATGAATCTCATTTATTCTGTTACTGAATCTCTTGGAATTAATGTTGCTGATGTCAAAAAGGGGGAGATAAAGACAATTAAAAGACAACAACAACAACAGACTGGGGATAAAATAAGAACTGGGGGAGATAAAAATTGTGATAGAGGTGAATCTCATCATGGATGTGGTAAAGGAAAAGAAGCGTCAAATAGTTGAATTCTTTCGTCTAAGTACTGGATACTATGTCTATATCTAAAAAGAGGAGGTACTTAATTTCATGATTTTTTTTTGAATTCATAAATTCTATTCTGATTGTATTGTGTTTTGACATCAACAACTCAGATTTATGCTTCAGATTTTAAAGCATAAATAGGGGGAGATTGTTAGGAATAATTCATGAGTTGTGATGTTAAGAATAGAATTTTATTTATACTTCTTGTATATCCTGATCTTATAAAGGATTTAGCACCTTGTATAGGAAATATGTGTTAGACAGTTATCTGTAAAGTTTAGTCAGGAATGAACAGTGCATCAAGTACTACATGTCAGGAACTGAGATCGAATCCTGATATGTTAAGTCAAATACTGATCAAGTACTGATAGGATGGTTAGATCCTGATGCAAGAGGGAATCCTGATATCAGTCGTGTTACTGATGATGTCATTATGGATACTATAGAAACTGGCAAGTGCTATAAAACAGGATCGTTGTTTGAAGAACAAGCAAGAAGATATTATGAAGGGAAGAATTTTCTATTGATGGAAACTATCAACTGGAAGGCAGAACATTGTCATGTATAGATTATTCTTCTGTAATTAGTTGATAGGAAGCATTATAAATACTCTCTCTATATCATTGTAAAAAGTGTCGTAGTCGAACAAGTGTGAGTCGTAAGTTCGTGTGCGTAGCTCTATATAAGGTTTGTATTCGAGAGTTCGAAACAAACAGAGAGAGAGATTTGTATTGTCAGCAGCTGCTAAAGGTATTCATACACCTTTGGTAGAGTTTGTATTTGATCTTATTAATACAAACAGAGTTTGATTCATTCGTTTATTCTTGTTCATATAACCAAGCAAAAATCAGACACGATTATATAACTTGTATTCAACCCCCCCCCTTCTACAAGTTATTCGAGTTAACAGATCTGTTCCTACAAAACGATCCGGACTGGGGGCGAAAACAAAAAACTTTTTCTAAGTAACCCAAAGCTATAAGCTTTGGACTTAGCTAAAAAACAAATACTTTAATCCGGATCTGTTCCTATAAAACGACCCGGATTAGGGGCGAAAATGAAATTTTTTTCTAAGTAACCCAAAGCTATAAGCTTTGGACTTAGCTAAAGAACAAATACTTTAATCCGGATTTGTTCCTATAAAACGACCCGGATTAGGGACGAAAACGAAAAAGTTTCTAAGTAATTCAAAGTCATCAAGCCTTGGACTTAACAAGATACAAATTCAAAACGTTATGCTATCGAAAGCATTCGAGTAGAAACAATAAAATCAAGCGCAAAGATTCAACAAACTCAAAACGGACGACAGAAACAGAAACAAATATTGATGGCTGTTTTTCAAGCCATTTTCATTAATCAAGGGGAAGGGGAGGTACAACTATTACCAGAATACAAAACATAAAGAGATTATATTTAAACGGCGGCAGCACCAGAACCACCAGCACCTTCCCCGCCGTTGCCAGGCCCGCGACGCCCCCTCCCAGCTTGTTCAGCCACCATCCTACGAAGAGCCAGAGCATCATCAATCCTCTTGAGGACAACATCAATTTCAGCCATGGTAGTGGGCCCGTCGAAAACAATGCCATCTACAATGATCTTGTTATTTTCATAGTCATAAACAAGATTTCTGGGATCCATGGACATGCAAATACAAAGAACTAAAGAAAAAGAACTCTGGGAAGGCTTTGGAGAGAAGAAGTTGAATACAGAAAATAAAGTTGAAGAAGAGGTATTTATAGAGAGGAAATAAGGGAGAGGTCAAGCGGTTCCAGTATTCAATGCATGGGAAACTGATAAAATATTAATGCTGGTCGACCACGTAAGGACCAAGGAGTTTGACCATAGAAGTCACGATTCTTTCACAAGCATTCAGGTCAAATTCGACAAAAAACGAGGTAAATACAGAAAACTAAGTGAGCAACATCTACCCCCACCGCCGTCCGGACCCCGTCCTTTTGAATAAATCCGGATAGAGAGGCAAACTTTACCAAATTTCTCTAAGTTACTGAACATTGTCAAACGTTGAATTTAAGAGAAAAGGTGTAAAGCCTTTGCCACCAGTCCAGACTCAATTCCCTTGTATCGAATCCGGTTTGGGGGGCAAGTTTTAGAAGATTCTTCTAAGTTACTCGAAACCTGTCCGAACTAGGAGCAACAACTATATATTCGTAGTTATGCAAGTCGAAGTAAAAACACAAAACGACGGGAACAAATAGAAGATTAAAAACATGTGTTACAGAAAATCTAGAATTCTACAAGGGACCGAACCAGCCATATGATTCGAAACATCCCGGGACATATTCGAAAACAAGCCAATTCAAAAGTTTAGAGTTAGAGAATACAACAGAGACATTAACACGAAAAGGAGCAGAAAAACTAGGATGCAGGAGGGTCTTCGGCGGGTGGAGCCTGATTGGCGATCTCTTTGGGGGGAGAGGGGTCCCGAACATTATCCTCATTTTCTTCCTCCTCATCATCGCCTGAACTAGAGTCGCCCTCAGAATAATATGGCTCTGGATCTTTCCCAGTGGCAATGAAGTGCTGCTCCGCATCGATGAAGAGAGGTTGAAACTCATCCCAACCGGCGGAGGGGTTCTCCTTCAACAGCTGGTGAGAAACAACCCAAGCACGACAAATTTTAGAAGCGGCTTTCTTACCCAGCTCTGTATAATACTCCTGAGAATGACGAAACTCATCTAGGATGATAGCGGGTTCTTTATAACTGGCAAGCTTCGTCCGAAGATCCTCGAGCTCCTTCTCGGTGGTCTGAGCCCGGGCTTCAGCATCATCAACCTTTTTCTAAAGGGTGACGAGCTTCTCCTCGGACTCCTTGGCTTTCACTTGCAATTCTTCCACACTTTTTTGCAGTTTGGAGTTGGCGTGATCCAGATCAAATATTTGAATGTCTTTCTTTTTCGAGGCAGAAACAGTAGCCCGGGCATCTTCAACAGTCTCCAACTCCTTATTGCCCACGGCGAATAACCCGGCCATCTCAGAACCCATCTACAAAGATAAGATAAGGGTGTTAGAAAAGAATACGCTAAGCGAGGACGAAACCTAAAAGGGCAAGAAAATCTACCTTCAACCAAGTGCTCATCATCTCTTTGAACAAGAGGTTAAACCCCAAGGCCTGATAGCGCGCCCATTCCTCCTTATTGGGCAGATCTGCGATAAAATGACTTCATTTTTCAGCCTCAATTATGGGGTCTTTCCCCGGACGACTTGTCTGACTGGGACCGGAGACAGTACCAAAAGTCTTAGCAGCCTCTGGGGCAGAAGGAATAGAGCCCGGAATAGGAGTTCCAGATGGTTTTCCCCCGGTGGGATCCACGACAACATTTCCAATATATCCTCCCCGAGCCCGTTTTGGTCTTCTTTCAAGCCCAATGTGCAATTCATCTTCAAGATCGGGAGTGACAGATTTACCTTCCAGATTGGCCCCGGACGCCGAGTACTGCTCCGCACTCGTGTCCGTCTTTAAACTTCCCCCCTCGCCAGCTGTCCCTTTCTTTTTCCCTTTCTTCGACCACTGGTTCACCTTATGTATACCACCTATGCCTTGCATAGCCATGGCCAAGCACGCCGTCTCAGCATCCAGAGCCTTCATTCTCTCCTTATGGAAAGGACTGTATTGAGGTAAACCTGAAAGGAAGACGGAGCTCAAAACAATCAGAATAATCGACAAAGGAAATAGAAAATTCAAGATATAAATGTTTACGCACTACTTACATCCAAAGGAATGTAATATTTCATGATCCATGAAGGAATGCCGAGTTGTTGAAACTCCTAAAGCCCTACAGAAGTCATGAACCTTCATCCGGGCATTGCCTTCTAACTCATATTCCTGGAAGTCACGATAGGCCTTAACCCGGAAGAGAGGCATATAATCTATGTCTTCGAACTGGAGAAGGGCCCACTCCTCATGCCAACCTTTGAGGGAGGACATCATGGTAATAGGCATGACCCCTCCCTTCATAAAACCACACCTTTGATAATTGAACCGGAGCTCATACAAGGGCACTAAGGTAGACTTGACCAAAGTAAAAATGTAATGGAAAAGCTTGAAGGTGGGAAGAAATCCTTTGACATTACAGCAACCAAGGAACCACATAATCCATTTGACGGCATTCGGAGTAAGTTGAAACAAGGGGATCTCATACTGAAATTTACAGAGACACTTGATGAATTGGTGGCAGTGAGGGTTGTACCCAGATCTAAGGTGCTCCAGAGAAACTCCTACCAACCCATCCCCGGGCCTATGGTATATCCGTTCGTGGGGTTCGGGCCACCTCCAAACAACTTTATCGTCTAGATGAAAGCAAGCCCTAAAGCACTCATCTAACTTATCAGTATTGGCAATGTCCAACAAAGGTGCCATGGGAGTGCTGGTTCCGGGGAGGTGTGACAATTCAGCATCCATAGAACGCATGTCATAAAAGACAGGACCCCCAGAAGACATTTTAAACACCTCAGATAAATCCCTATAATAATATTCATCCGGAACGGAGCGATCCTTCTCAACAAAGAAAAATTGGACATCTTTCCAACGACCCTCAGATGTACTAAGGGTCTCCCCAGGGGGGAGTCGCAGGCTAGGGAGCTCATCTAGAGTGGTTTTTGGAAGTTTCCTAGTTCTTTTGGTCATTGTAGAAGAAGAGGAGGAACAAGGCCCGGACTCGGTAGAAGTCTCTAGATCCGAAGAAGAACTAGAAAGTATAAACGAGGATCGGGGTCGCTTAGCCAATTGTTTCTTATACACCATAAAACGCCACACTACCCCAGATCCCCCAAAATACAGCACACCCCCGAACCAGAAAACAAAAACAAAAAGAAAAACACAATTATCAGAAACACCAACACGAAACCAGAAATCAGAACCAAAGATCAACGCAAATAGACACACATACATGCATACACAAAACAAAATTTGAAACCCAGAAGCTTCGAAACCCGGAAATTTCGAATAAACTAAACAACCAACATAGTCCCAAAACCAGAGATTCAAAAACACAAAGCCTCAAATGACCCAAAAAGCGAAACAATCACTACAACCCTAAATCCCAACAAATACAGTAACATGGACAGTAAGCAGTTAAAGAGACAATGACATATGAACAGTTGGGGCAAAAATAGTATCGAATTACTCCGCACAAAGTTCAAATACAGGCAAGAAAAGCGAAGAAATAAGGAGAACGAAACGCTTACAATGAGGAAGAAGAAGCAGAAAAGCTCTCACCACCGATCAGCAACCAAGGTTTTGAAGAAAAGAGAAGAGCAGAAAAGATGTACGGTAAAAGTGAAAAAGGGGGAGAAATACAATTGAAATATACTTATAGAGAAGTTAAAATGAGCGAATGGAGGAGATGCTGCCACGTGGATGGCCAGGAAGAGCCTTGATTAAAACAAAAGAGGCTATCAGAAAAAGCAATCATTACTGCGCGTCTAACGAGGAAAATGGACAAGCTCTGGAAATTCGGAAATATGAAGAAATATCAAAAAAGAGCTGAGAAACGTTTCGAATATCACCAGCCTACAGCCCCGGACCACGGGCTCTACACGCAATCCAGGCCGGGGAGGCAAGAAATATGGAATTTTTCTTTTCATCTACTCAAAACGACGAACATCGAAATTCAGACTACTACTCCCCCATCCAGACAAATCTACATAGGGGAGTGGGGGGAAATGATAGGATACTCTCTACAAACAGCCTGAACTGCCATCCGGGCCTACGACAGTTACTGAATCCGGAGATATGTCACCGTTATCTGGCCCGGATCCGTGAGATTACTTCAGTTCGGGGTAATAGAGCACGTGGCGTCTCAAGGCTCCTATCACCATCAAAGGGTCCCAACTAAAAACGACAGCTAACGATTACCAATAATTGGCATAATACAAGAATGAGGAGGTCACACTCTAAAAGGTGCCTGACACACTTCCCCACAATTATTCTCCTGGACAGGTGTCGTGCATCTGTGCGTCCCAAGTGTCCTACCTACCTAGGATTGAACGCTCATGATTAAAGGTACCAACCCCTAAACCCTAATCCTGGGCCTATAAATAGACCCAGAAAAGAAGGTTTGGGGGTTACATTCTCTTTTACACACACTCATAAACACACACCCTCCATAATTAGATACTCTGGTTCTTGTCTTTCTTCCTTCAACGCCATTGCTTGGTGCCGCGGGTTCAAACCCACCTTCCGGCATTGTTTTGCAGAGTCCCAACCACCAGCTACACCGCATTCCAGGCGTGGGGACGGCGGAGGAGACACCGGATCGGAACATAGAGTTATCAGCAATCAGGCGAAATAAGAGATGATTTGAACTTGCCGGAGACGCCGGAGCTCAAATTGCAATAATGACGTCAGATGACGTCAACACGCAACATGGAGATGCGTATCCTTTGATACGCAATGCTAAAATGCGTATCTCACTCTACGCAGGCGGTACATGCGTAGTCAGTGGTCAAAAAGGGCAGGCACAATTGAATATCGATATTTCGGGCAGTTTCCACCAAAATGTGTTGTAGTTTGGGCATTTTCTCAACATTAAAAGTGAAAAAATGCTAAAAATAACATTTTTTTGGATAAAAATGATGAAAATAACATTTTTTGAAGTAGAGTGTGAAAATTAACGTTTTGGATACGCATTTTCAATTTGGGTATCCTAATACGCATTTTGAATTTGGATATCAGTGGGCCCCACAGGGGCAAAATCAAAAAAAAAAATTTAAAAAATAGTGATACGCATTTCGTAAATGCGTGTCAGGGTCTAATACGCATTTCCAAAATGCGTATCACCATTTTTTATTTTATTTTTTTTCGTATTGTTTCTACAGGACCCACTGATACCCAAATTCGAAATGCGTATTAGGATATCCAAATTGAAAATGCATATCCAAAACGTAATTTTTAACATCCCACCTCAAAAATGTTATTTTCAGTTGTTGGATTTAAAAAAACGTCATTTTTTTTTATTTACCCATTAAAAGTTTGGTTGGTTGGTACGGTACCTGTTGATTTTACTTATTTATCCTTACTTAAATACATAAAAAATCTTCTTTTATATTTTATCTAACTAAAATATTTACTTTACTAATCAATTTCCTTTTTCAGTTTAAACTTTAAACACATTACCTTTTTTTTAATAATTAAGTAATTTTCTTTTTCAGGTAAAATATAAATTCTTTTATATTTTATCTAACTAAAAAGCATATTATAATTACTATTAACAAATTAATTAACTTTTTCAGTCAAAACACGTTACCTTTTCTCCTTTCTCTAACTAAAATTTCTATTTTTCCTATTATATCACGGGTTACCTTTTTCACCCATTAAAAGTTTGGTTGGTCGGTACGGTACCTGTTGATTTACTTATTTATCCTTAATTAATTACAGATAAAAATCTTCTTTTATATTTTATCTAACTAAAATTTTTACTTTACTAATCAATTTCCTTTTTTAGTTTAAACTTTAAACATATTACCTTTTTTTTAAAAAAAATAATTAAGTAATTTCTTTTTTCAGGTAAAATATAATTATTTTATATTTGATCTAACTAAAAAGCATATTATAATTACTATTAACTAATTAATTAACTTTTTCAGTCAAAACACGTTACCTTTTCTCATTTCTCTAACTAAAATATTTATTTTTCCAATTATATCACGGGTTACCTTTTTCAACCAAAACAAGTTACCTTTTTTATTTTCTCTAACTAAATCTCTATTTTTCAACTTATATCACGGGCGATTCTATTTAATAAAATTAAATAATAATATTGTAATGCTATTAATTAACTGATTACCTTTTCAGCTAAAAATGTATCATCTTTTTTATTTTTTCTAATTAAATTCATTTTTTCTAGATTTATCACGAGTAACATTAATTTCTCATTTTCTAAATTTTTTTAATTTTAACGTTACATTCTTTTATTTTCTCAAACTAGAATATCTCTTTTTCCAATTATATCACGGACGGTTCTATTTAATAAAATAAAATAATAATATTATAATATTAATAATTAACCGATTATCTTTTTCAGCTAAATACCTATCATCTTTTATATATTTTCTAACTAATTTTCCTCACTAGAAATATCACGGACAACATTAATTTCTCCTTTTCTAAAAACATTACGAGCAATTTATTATTTTACAGTTATTATTTTGAGCCGTCCCATCTATTTCTTTACATTCCAAAAATAGTAAATTTTTAATAATATAAAACACTATTACACCCACTAACTTCCTCCACTTTCTCAAATCTACTATTAATTATTGATTGGTCTCACAACTTTACCCACTTTTCATTAATTTACCTACTTAAATACATACAAAGATATATATATATATATATATATATATATATATATATATATATATATATATTGGTCTTCATGTCCACCAAGGATTAAAGATCCCAGTGGGACGGAGGGAGTAATTAATTATCTTTTTCACCTAAAACATGTTAACTTTTTAATTTTCTCTAACTAAGTCCTATCTTTTTCCAATTATATCACGAGTATTCTAACTAATAAAATAAAATAATAATTTTATAATTACTAATAATTAACTGATTAACTTTTTAACAAAAACCTATCACATTTTGTATATTTTCTAACTAAAATTACTCCTTTTTCTAGAAATATCACAGATAACATTTATATAATTATGATCATCTCATTTACAAATTTAAGCCTCCAAAATTCATATTTTAAAAGAATGAATTCAAATTAAAAGAAGTCCATATATGGATTAAGGCAAGCTTCTAGAGAGTGGTATATTAAATTTGATGATGTGATTGGAAAATTTGGGTTTAAAGAAAATTTTGTTGACCAATGCATATATCTAAAAGTGAGTGGGAGCAAGTACATTATTTTAGTACTATATGTGGATGATATTCTACTCGCTAGTAGTGATATGAATTTAATGCATGAGACAAAGAGATTCCTTCATAAGAATTTTGATATGAAGGATCTGGGGGAAGCATCTTATGTCTTGGGCATTGAAATTCATAGAAATAGATCTCATGGAATTTTGGGTTTATCACAAAGAGCTTATATTGATAAAGTTCTCAAACGTTTTAACATGCAAAATTGTTCTCCAAGCGTTGCTCCTGTTGTCAAGGGTGACAAATTTAGCTTGAAACAATGTCCTCAAAATCAGCTGGAATTGGATCAAATGGAGCATATTCCTTATGCTTCGGCAGTTGGGAGTCTTATGTATGCTCAGGTTTGTACTCGTCTAGACATAGCATATATTGTTGGAATGCTAGGACGATACCGAATAAATCCAGGTCCGGATCATTGAAAAGCTGTTAAAAAGGTCATGCGATATTTACAAGGTACAAAAGATTTTATGCTCACATATCGAAAGACGGATAACCTTGAAGTCATTGGTTATTCGGATTCCGATTATGCTGGGTGTAAAGATGAGTTGAAATCCACTTCAGGTTACATTTTTATGCTTTCTGGAGGAGCTATATCATGGAAAAGTGCTAAGCAGTCGCTGCATACCTCTTCTACAATGGAAGCTGAATTTGTGGCTTGCTATAAGGCAACGAAGCAAGCTCTATGGTTGAGGAATTTTGTCACGTATCTCAAAATAGTTGACACTATTTCTAGACCACTGAAAATTTATTGCGATAATAAAGTTGCTGTTTCTTTCTCTAAAGACTACAAGATAAGTGATGCGACAAAACACATAGATATAAAGTATCTTGTAGTGCGAGAAAGAGTTCAAAAACAACAAGTGTCTATTGAGCAAATTAGTACAGTTGCTATGTTGGCGGATCCATTGACAAAAGGTTTACCGCCCAATCTCTTTCGAGAACATGTTGCTAGCATGGGTTTGGTTGATAATCTTTCTTATTGATTCATGGATTTTATTGTAAGACACTAGTATTGTGATCACCTTATGTTATGGTTTTTGGACAAAGTATTTAGTTTGTTACTTCTATTATTGTGCACATTCGAAGTTTATGGAACAAACAATTATGTAAGGACCTCATGGACATATTGATTTGCTATTGATTATGAAATATTATGTTGTTCATGACTTAAGCTAGCATCTCTATTAAGTTTTATAATTATACTTGGATTGTAACTGGAGGACGGTTTCATATTTATACATGAGTATGATACTACCTTTAATTCTGTTCTTGTATGATGTAAGATTTAGCCTGTCTTATGGGATGTAATGCTCAGTAATAAAAGTCTTGTTATATGTATGTTGATGATATACTGACCCTCGGCCAAGTGGGAGAATGTTGGATTCGACGGGATCCAATCCATTATTTATGGCCCATCGGGTTTTATTATTAATCATCTAAATAAGACTTGAGCCTAATTAATAATTAAATATATAAATAGCACTTAATATATATTTAATTATTACATCTAATATATATCTATTTAGATATATTTATTTATAATGGCTTAAGTACCCAAGCCCATAACTTTGATGGACGGTTATGGGTTTAGCCCATTAGGGTTGGTCCCATTATTCCCTCTATATAATGAATCTTATGCAAGAACAAAAGTTACGTTTCTCATAATATTCAGAAAATACACACACCCCGTCCTTACGTATAGAGGAGAATAGTGAAGATCAAAGCCCTCAAGTACTTGCGCTTTTCGGACTCTCTCAAGATCATTAATGGCCTCTTTCGATTCAGGTACGCTTCCGCTATTTATTTATACTCATAGTTTTGATCAGGAGATTCATGTATATATATTATGTTGTATTTATATACATGATTTATTCTAACACGGGTTGTCCGACAGCAAGAAGGGAAAGAGGAAGGCTGAGTTAATGGATTGATATAAGGAGTACTTGTTTTTTAGGGTGAGCTAGATGCGATAACGACGAGAAAAACGCACCGAAACCAAACAAAACAAAGGGGAAACTCTCCGGTGATGTTAGGAAAGTGGCAAACCACCTGGAGCAAAAGATACAGCGATGATAAGATATAGAAAATTAAAGAAGCAGCAATAACCGGTCTAATTAGTCTGATTAGTCGATGAAAGGGAAGGAAAAGGAAATGGGTATGGCTTGTTTAACAAATTTGTTGAGTTTGGTGTCTGAGAATTTGAAAAAGAAACAGGGAGATATGGTTCAGAGCAAACAGTAAAACTAGGTGAACAAGTGTGTGAGAATGAGTGTGTAAATGAGTGCTTGACTGGTTAGTATTATTGAAATCTCCGGCGATTCGCCGGCCAAAGGAGGTCAGAAAATCTGAAATATGACCGTTATGCAGAGAGAACTTTTTTTTCAAACCTTAACTTCCTTATTTGATCAAATGTATGTGTAGGGCTGAGCAAAACCGATCCGAACCCGAAAAACCGAACCGAAATATGTTAATTCGGTTCGGTTCGGTCCTAAAATTTGTGAAATTCCGGTTTTTTCGGTTTTTCGGTCTGGACCGAAATATATTTCGGTTCGGTTCGGTTTTTTTCAAAATATTTCGGTTCCGGACCGAATAAACCGAAATATTTAAAACATATATTTAAATTATAATATATATAATATATTCTTTATATTATCTAATCTTATCTAATACAGAGTTACTGAATACATACGCCATTCCTAATTCCTTCTTCGTTGACTCTTCTGTATACCCTTAAATTCAAAACGCCGCCCACCGCAAGTCCTTACTCCCTCCGTCCTTCGTTAATTCGTCCTTGACCTTGACTCATCGTCGGCGTCGTCGCTACTCGCTCGTCAGTTCGTTCTTTGTAAACAGTTTTAGTGTCCTGGTATCAACTAAAATACTCATGTGTTTCATAATGTTGTTACTTTAGACTTAAATGTTTCTTCAAAATTATCATACTATCTCTATCATTCGTGATTCATGACGATGAATTGGAACTTTGTTTAGGTTGTCTAAATTTTCATATTTTTAAAATTTTAACAACTTTGATGATTGTGACACTACCACAATTGATGTTATTGAAAATATTTATGGATTAATCCCGGTCTATTGCAGAACAGCAGAAGTAATTTACTCAGTTAATGAGTATGAAGGCTTATGATTCTTCTGGAATTGGAGGGTAAGGAAAGAGGGGAGGACCTTGGTCTTGGGCGCGTCTAACTGTTTGTTATCTTGTCTCAGAGAATCCTCAATGATCTGTTGATTGTTATGAAATTTCGGTTTTTTTGGACAAAACCGAACCGACCGAATTTATTTCGGTTCGGATCCGGTTCGGTTCCTTGGCTTATTCGGTCCGGTTCGGTCCTAGAAAAAATGCTATTTCGGTTTTTCGGTTTTTTCGGTTCGGTTCGGTTTTGGACCGAACCGACCGAATGCTCAGCCCTATGTATGTGCATGGTATTAAAGTTCCCTCTCCCCTATGCTTATGCAAGTGCACACGTCGTCTATAACATTATATTGATGTCATTATTCCTATTTATTTAAATATTGACTTAAGCTCTCACAGCACTCCTGATAAAAACAAAAAGAAACCTCGCAGCAGATATTAAATTAAGCACTGATGCATTTTTCTCTCTTGCATTAATAATAAAGCCTTAACTTGTAATCCTGCTGTACGTAGATTTGTTTAATTTATAATACTAGCATTTGCCTCTGTTCTAAAAATCGGTGATTAATCGATTAATCACCGATTAATCCCTGTTCCATGGGTTACCGAACTGATTAATAATCCGATTATTCGATTAATCATTCCGATTAATAATCAAATACCCGATTAATCCTCGATTAATCCCTGGACAGTGCCTCTACCGATTAATTCCGATTCCCGCTTTTTACAACACTGGCATTTGCTCGATATTCAATTCTAGAAAGTACAAATGCTGCACTCCAGGAAAATAGAGGACTTTAGCACTTCCAAGTCTCACAGCTACCTTCACATAGCACCGTAACTTCTGCTTCAATTATGCATTGATCTGCAACTATGTATCCTTTTTTATCATCTTTAAGATCGTCTAGTTTGATGAAGGCAGGCCAACCCAAGTTTGGTGTTGAGGCACCAAACTCTGTAATCATGAAATTAATAGTAAAATTCATGCAAAAAGTTTAAGTATTCATATTTTTAATGTTAAAATATTGTAATATTTCGTTTTCGCCCCCTCAAATTTGTATAAATTTATGAATATAGTAATAAAATTTGTTATGTTTATCATAATTTTGAATTTTAATACTTGAATTTAAGTATATTTATAAATTAAAAAAATTAATAATAAATTTATATTTTATTTAATAACAAAATATTTTAATGTATAAGTTATGAAGAGGGAAAAAAAAAATCGCCCCGGCGAGCTTCATTTTCTAGCTCCGTCCCTGAATAGATACTACAGATTTAGTCAATCTTTAAGATATAGATGTGAGCAAGAAAGGGACATTGACAAATAAGATTAGTGATGAAAAAATTTAATAAAGATGTTTTTACCTTTCATTTGTCTATGATTCTGCTTAAACTGGTCATTGAGTGTTAATTTGTGCTCTGCTTTTGCTGTGTCCACAGACACCAAAAACATGGACATACTGAAACCTTTATGATTTCCGTAGCCTTCAGGATTTAGCCAGAGTTTCCTGCACCAAATAGATTTGTTTTTAAAGGCCGAGGGAACATGTGTTATTAAGATTAATAAAATGATCAAGCATCACGATTTAAGAGCAATTATGTGAATACCATTTATATCCTCCTATAACAAATTCTTCGGAAAAACTATTCTCCCCCAACTCTGAAAAATGAGTAATCACCCACTTGTATTTACCAGATACATTGGCAACTTTTGATATTGAGTGACATTCACCTAGACTTGAGCCTTCGCATAAAAATACTTCCACTCCAAAGAAGGAAGTGTCATTCACTAGAAACCATTAGTAGGTTCTTTGAAATCTTCTAAATTTAGCCCGCAAGGGTTGTCTCAGTTGGTTAAAGAGAGGTCACCTTACCTTTTGATCACAGGTTCGACTCCCATGAGAGTCGGATTTGTGATTATGCCATCCTGGGGCAGAGTCTGTCGCACCCGAAGGGTAGCGGCTGCGGGTTCCCATGTAAAAAAAAAAAAATCTTCTAAATTTATGAACTTGTCAAAACCCCATTCAGATTTTAGCTTGTCAAAACGTCTTGCTCTCCCTACAAATTACAAGCGTACAGCATAGAGCTCAAGATCAAATTGCTTTTGCTAGCTCTAATTTAAAACCAGGCAAAAGGTGTAATAACTTGAAAATGGTTTGCTATGTATACCTTGAACGGTTAGATAATTTCCTCGAATTTGGTCAAACAAAAAGAACTTGAAAACGGCATTGACCCCCTTACCTGCCGTTAGGTTACCACTACCACCTTCGTCCTCTTCAGCAATTACAGAAGCCATTAACAAAAATACCAAAAACTGATTAACCCTATTAATACCTTATATATAAAAAGCATAATACCTTATATATAATAAGGATAAGGGATAAGGGAGATCAATTTTTGGTGTGTACTGCCAAAAAATAATCTGTTGGATTGAAACTAGACGATATCACACATAAAAAAAATTATAATCTAAAAAGGATATAATTAGAAAAGGTTGTATTAGAAGTGAATTTAAAAGAAAATTATAATCTAAAAAGGATATAATTAAAAAAAGGTTGTATTATAATTGAATTTTAAAAAGAAAATTATATTCTGAAAAGGATATAATTAAAAAAAGTTGTATTAGAATTGAATTTTATTTTTTATTTATTAATATTAAAAAAATCATATTTACTATTTGGCCTCAATCTTGAGATCTAGAAATCAGATTTGAATGATTTTATAATCCATGCGAACCTCATTAAATTATCTTTAATTTAGTGATGCTTTAATAATTATTATTCAAATAGAAACACTCAGAATATCAAGAGAAAATATACTTACGAATTTTTACATTAATCCTAATCTATGTAGAAGTTCTACATTGATAATGCTATCAATTGTAAAAAACCTAATTGTATATGATTTAAATCATTGAAATATACATTTTCGTATTTCAATATAAATATACTTTTTATTTTATAACATATTAAAATATAGAACATTTTTTATGCTAAATCCAACGATTTTCATCTATTTATTTTAAGATCTTTGTCGTCCGAAGGAATAGACGATTATCAAAATTTTGGACAAAATCTATCTTATATAAATATATATACTGAGTACTTTTTAGTTTATAACATATTAAAATATAAAACATTTTTTATGCTAGATCCAACGATTTTCATCTATTTATTTTAAGATCTTTGTCATACGGAGGAATAGACTATCGATTATAAAAATTTCGGACAAAATCTCTCTTACACTTATTATTAAAATTGTATTTGATTGTGAGTAGAACTATCTTTAAATAATTATAAGGATATTTTGATAATGAAAACGAATTATAAGTAGAATTCATAAATCAAATAGAATTTTCAACTTAAAAAATCGTCAATTTCTTCTCTTTTTTGTTTTTGTGTATATTTAATTATATTAAACCATCATTAATTTAAAGATTATTTTGTTAATTTCATGTGGGCTATAAACGTCTAAATCAAATTTTAAAATTCAAGATAGAGTACAAATATTAAATCTAACATGTAAAATCTTATATATATCAATTTTTAAACACCAATTTGATATGTAAATTAATAACTTATAAAATTTCATAAAAGTAACATAATTGTAAATATTAAAAAGGAGCCGTTATAAGCTAGTCAATATCAATATATATCTATTATTATATATATAAAGGAAAACCCCCAGGAGCTTTAGAATCGCTCGAATCCTATTTATCTAATTTTCTAGAGCTCCTGAATTTTAAATAATTAAAATCAAAATTTCCTTTTTTAGTTCCTATTTTTTAGAAAAAAAATCAAAATTTCCTTTTTTAACATTAACATTAACATATTTGAAATAGAAAAGGTTTTCGAATTTGTAACGACAAGCCTATATATGTCGAAGCACCACACCAATTTTCATTATTTTCATGATTTTAAGCATATTTTCGTTTCTTTAAAAAAAAGCATATTTTCATGTATGCACGATATTAATTTATATTACGATGATATCTCCAATGTTTACATCGAAAATTACGACTTATGGTGCAATATTATTAAGGCGCATTAAGTAGTCTTTTCACCCCTCCCCTTACTAATTCAATTTATATAGAGGTAATGGCATTTTGCACCCTCTAACTTTCGTTCAAAATCAATTTTGTACCAGAACTTTACAATAAACAGTTTGCTACCCTTAACTTGTAATTTGAATGCAAATTGCACCTCTTTGTAATTTTCTGTTAAATTAAGGAAGGGTAAAATCGGAATTTTGGTATCAAATATAAATAATATTTATGGTTAGAATTTCAAATAAGTTAAAAATTTATGCTAAAAAATTCTTTTATATTAAAAATTCATATTAAAATAAATTTCTTACTAAAATAATATTAACTTAAAATAATTGTAAAGAATTAGTGAATCAAATTCTATATTTAATTTAATATCTAATCAAAATTAATGCTAAAATATATTTAAAATTTAATATTAGTAAAATTATAAATTTTGGAATAAATTTTTTGTAATAAGAAATGTATTTATAATTATTAGCATGATTTGGAGATAAAAAAATTAAAATTTAATTATAAATTTTATAATATGATTCCAATTTTTAAAATAATTTAGAAAATATGAAATTTATATTACATAAATTTTATTCCAAAATTCCTATTTTACCCTTCCTTAATTTAACAGAAAATTACAAAGGGGTGCAATTTGCATTCAAATTACAAGTTAAGGGTAGCAAACTGTTTATTGTAAAGTTCTGGTACAAAATTGATTTTGAACGAAAGTTAGAGGGTGCAAAATGCAATTACCTCATTTATATATATAATAGATTATTGGTTTCCGGGTTCTTTTTGCAGGTTTGAAGTCATTAATATGGATTATATATTTTCTTGATTATCATACCATTGATGTTGTTGATGGAGGCGAGAAAAAAATAGATTAAAACCTGGACAAATCAGTAAGCTTTTATCAAATTTCTCATAATTTAGATTTTGCTTAATACTATAAGTTTGCAATAATTTTGTTTTTATCAAACAATTTGTTTTATTTGATGATTAGTTGCTTTGTTACTTTGTGAGAAAGATTAGGTGAAGTTTTTGACCCAACCTTTTATTCAATAACAAAGCTGATGGAACTGGAACGTATGATAATTAACGGCTTAATGTTTATATTCTGTAATGATGTACAGAATGCATAAATCAAGTGCATGAGATGACTACACAACATTGGCTTCCACATAAACATCTAGACTTCCACTGCAAGAATCACTTGGGACCATTAACGTACATAGAATTATATAATTACTTTTACTATTTGATCAGATGTTCTTGAGTTTTAAAAAATTATAGCTCAAACATTCAACTCTTTCAATAAATTTAGGTCAATAAACAATTTTAAAAACATTAGCATATGAGAATGAATAAATTATCCTCTGAGAAGTTCTGAGTTCTGTCTAGAAAGTACTGACTCTTTGAT
The DNA here is from genome assembly GCA_037693485.1 of Kitagawia praeruptora. Taxonomy (NCBI): domain Eukaryota; kingdom Viridiplantae; phylum Streptophyta; class Magnoliopsida; order Apiales; family Apiaceae; genus Kitagawia; species Kitagawia praeruptora. The sequence goes on along the minus strand of CM075348.1, from coordinate 47,338,791 downwards.
ATTAGTTTTTACATCTTCAAAATAGAAAAGGGAAAGAAAAATTCAAATTTACATACTCAAATTAGAAAATAAATTTGATATTATTATATAAAAATTTTATCCTCATGTTTGTAATATTTTTCTTGCTTATGTTTATTTTTGTTTGTCTATTTTTTTTAGTTTTTTTATATGCATTTATTACAATTGGTGTCGGTCTAAGAAAACGTAATACAAAATCGATATAAAAAATAAGTATATAGTTTATTTATATGTCTATACATATTAAAATTTGTATAATATTGTGTTAATTAATTTATTTATAGGTATTTTCTTTCCAATTTCTTCCTTAAATTTATAATTTGATTTTTTTTTGCAAGGATAATTTGATTTTTAAAAAAAAATATTACAAGGCCACCGCGAAGCGCAGTTTTTTTCCGTTAATACATGTCCATTTCCAATTTTCAATGTAAATTTGTGATTATTTTTCATAAATTACCCTTTTTGAAAATTGTATAGCAGTTAATGAGGAATGACCAAGAGTATAAAATTCTAGCTCATATTCTTAAAAATCAATGCATTTAAAATGGGTAAAAAAGAAAATGAATTATCTAAATAATGTTTTCTTAAGATACCTAATTTTTTCAAAAGAGATTTAGGCCTTATTTTTTTAAAAAAAATCAGAACTTTCTTAACATTAACATCTTTGAAATAGAAAAGGTTTTCAAATTTGTAGGGGAAAAAAAAGTCAAATTTATATATTCGAAATAGAAAAAAAATTGTACTTCAGAACTTCCTTTTATAACATTAACATCTTCGAAATAAAAAAAGGTTTTTGAATTTGTATGGAAGAAGAATTCAAATTTACATATTCGAAATAGAAAAGAAATTTTTATTTTTATAAGTATACGATCATTGCTTCTAACGATCAAATTTTATCACCATGTTTGTAAACTTTTTTTGCTAAGTACCATGTTTGTAAACTTTTTTGTGCTTCTCTTTGCTTTTGTCTTCGTCTTTTTTTTTTTTGTTTTTTCTATTCATTCTTATTTTGTTTGATTTTTAATGTGCATGACTATGTTTGCGCTCCACTCATTTTTTGCGATTTTCAGCTTGCTTCTTTTTATTGGTTTTTAAGGTTTGAATATACTAATTTAATATTTGTTTTCTTAATTTTATTTTTAAATTTAAGATTTGTTATGATTTTAGTTATAATTATGAATTATTAGTAACCATCGGTTGTTCATTGCTTTGTATTTTGTATTCTTTTGTTAGTGAAATAAAAACAATACATTTTGCAAAATGTTTTGAATAATTAAAATTAAAATTTACTTTTTAATTTATTTTAAAATAATTAAAATCAAAATTTACTTTTTAGTATCAATTATTTTGAAAAGAAAATCGAAATCTTTTTAATGTTAGATAAACAAATTTTAAAATCAAAATCTTTTTTGAATTATCTAAATTATCATAAATACCATAATACTTATAAAAAGACAAATCCATCAAAAAGTATAAACCTAATCAAATTATATAATTGTATCTATACTTCTATATAAATTGATTATCACCACTTTATTATCTATAATTTGTTCACTATATTTTTTTAAGTGTTTATGTTTTATTTTTTTCAAACTTGGTTCTCGAATTTGTCATTCTTAGCTCTTTTATGTTATTTTCTTGCATAAAAAATTAGATTGCTCAGATTCAGCATCATAATATTTGAAAGCGGATAAAAGGAATAAAATATGGTTGCTATCACGTGCTGTGCTGATGTTCCGATTACAATGAATAAATATTGAACTAGGCTCGAACAATCTCCGAAAAGACGGTTGGTTCTAATGATATTAACCGGTGTTAATGATTTGTTAGTTTTTTCATTATTTTAAAAAATGTTTAATATATTCTTAAGGTGTTTAAAAATATGTGTTTGTTGTAACGGGTGTCGGCCCAATAAAATGTGATATAAATTCAGATAATTGGATAAAGTCGACAATGAGTATACTTCATGGTTTATGTCTATTTAATTTATACAATATTATGTTCACTAATTTATTTAATATTTAATATTTATTTTTTTCTTAAATAATCTATATTTGAGAATTTAAGGAAATTTATTATAAAGAAGTCGCGAAGCGCCGGATAAATGGATAAAGTCAACAATGAGTATACTTCATGATTATGTCTATTTAATTTATACAATATTATGTTCACTAATTTATTTAATATTTAATATTTATTTTTTTCTTAAATAATCTATATTTGAGAATTTAAGGAAATTTATTATAAGGCCGTCGCGAAGCGCGGCTTAGTCGACTAGTTATATATATAAAGGAAAACCCCCAGGAGCTCTAGAATCGCTCGATTCATATTTTTCTAATTTTCTAGAGCTCCTCTATTTTAAATAATTAAAATTAAAACTTCCTTTTTTAGGCCCTATTTTTTAAAAAAGAAATCAGAACTTCCTTTTATAACATTAACATTAACATCTTCGAAATATAAAAGGTTTTCGAATTTGTAAGGAAAAAGAGTTCAAATTTACATATTTGAAATAGAAAAAAAATTCTCATATATATAATCAAATTGAAATAAAAAATTATTTAAATTATTTAGGGCCTATATAAAGGCTTAAACATAATTTCATCACTTTATGTAAAGATGCGTCTTTTGTATATTTTTATATTCGTACAGAGGGATGCATGTTTTTGTTCTAATTAATTACTATTTGCGGGGTTTTTCTTCCATGAATCGATGTCAATGATGCTTGATGTATGCTTACTGTATTTGCATATGTTTAATGATGCTTTGATTTTGTTGGATTTCTAATAGAACCTCTTTCTAATGAATCTTGCAGGAGAGAATACATAGAGACACGCGGTACCCATTCGAATTTGAGTATAATTATCATCTTTCTTCCGGGTTAGTCAACTATATAAAACTAAATTTAAAAATTTTCAGGTTACTTTTTTTTGTTGATTTTTAAGTTTTATATTTGCTGACTTAATATTGTTAAATTTTGTATTTACTGCCTTAAGTTTTATATGGATGCATACAGCATACAAAACTAGAAGCAACATGCCGGAGCAAAGTTTTGGGATTTAAAATGTAAAAGTGTTTGAGCCTGGGAGTTGTAAATACAGGATGATGCGGTATAGTTGACAAATAAGGAATTATAATATATAAGGATAAAATATTTCGAATATGATGAATTTTTGAGAGCCTGTGTTTGTCATGGTGCACTACTGCACTGCAACACACATCAATACATCATTTACACAGGTTACTAACATAGAATGCTTAATCCTGTACATATATATCGGCGATGTAATTAACTTTTTCTTTTTACCAAAGAGTAGTTTTCACATATTCGTACCGTTCATGCATGCATATCAACTTTTCTAATGAGTCACCATAAATTGATAATATTTCAAAATTTCCTTTTTAATATCCTAAGTTTTACGTAAAAAAAATAATTATTAATATATTCGAAATAAAAAAGGTTTTCGAATATATGGAAGACGATCGAATTTTATCTCTAATTTTATCAATTTTATCTCTAATTTTTGAATTTTTATCATTCCATATTTTTTTATTTATTGTTAATTGTTATTTGGTTGTTATTATCTTCTCATTATTCTTGATCATAATATTCCACGTCTTCTTTTAATTAATTTAATCAAATCTGTTTTTTTATCTATATGCATTTATTATAACGGGTGTCGGCCTTAGAAAATGTGACACAAAATCGACTTTAAAAATAAGTATATGGTATGTATATTAAAATTTGTACAATATTGTGTTCACTAATTTATTTATAGATTTTTTTATTTATTTCTTTCTTAAAATAGTCTACATTTAGAAATTTTTAAAAATATTACAAGGCCACCGAGAAACGTGTCTTATATGTATTTATTATAACTGGTGTCGGCCTAAGAAAACGTGATACAAGATCAACATAAAAAATAAATATATAGTTTATTTAGTCGTCTAAATATATTAAAATTTGTAGAAGATTTTGTTCAATAATTTATTTATGGATAATTTCTTTTCGATTTATTTCTTAATTTTTTATTTTGAATTTTTTAAAAATTATTAAATGGCCGCCGCGAAGCGCGGCTTAGTCGACTAGTATATATATAAAGGAGGATACGCGGGAGCTTAGGTGGCGCTCTAAGATCGTCTCAATCTATTTTTCTAATTTTCTAGAATTTTAGAATTTAAACACTAATAAATATAAAAATACTCCCTCCGTCCCTTAATACTTTTCCCACTTTCCTTTTAAGGTAATTCATAATACTTTTCCCCTTATTATTTTTGGCCATAAAAAATAATATTCAATACCCACTACTTCACCACTACTCCTTAAAAATAATATTCAATATCCACTATTCCACCCACTAATCATTACTCCCTCCGTCTCATAATGCTACTCTCGTTTGATATGTCGGGATTGTTCATAACATGAGATAAATTATTAATTTATGTCTAATTTATAAGACCAAATATAGTCATGAGTGATCTTGTTGGATTCGTATTTATGAGTACTTTAATACAGTGAAGTTTTTATATTTAATACTAATACGAAATTGAAGATATTAACGATCAAAAGTGTGCGTTGGCAAACGTGTCCAACTCAAATGGGAAAAGTATTTAGAGACGGAGGGAGTACAAATAATATTCAACACCCACTATTCCACCCACTACTCCAAAAAAATAATATTCAATACCCACTATTCCACCCACTACTCCTTAAAAATAATATTCAATACTCACTACTCCACCCCCTACTCCAAAAAAATAATATTCAATACCCACTATCCCTTAAAAATAATATTTAATACCCACTACTTCATACAAAAACAATATTCATTCCCCACTATCTTAAAACCCGTGAAATTCAGCAAATGGGCAAAGTAATATGAGACGGAGGGAGTATCATTTAACATATTAGAAGTGGAATAGGTGTTCGAATTTATAGAGAAGAAGAGTTCGAATTTATAAGGAATACATATGATTAGAAGTTCTATTGGAAGTAGAATAAGTATTTATTAGGCATATGATTAAAAGTTCTATTGGAAGTAGAAATAGGAGTTCGAATTTATAGAGTCAATATCATCAATATAAAGGAGGATACGCGGGAGCTTAGGTGGCGCTCTAAGATCGTCTCAATCTATTTTTCTAATTTTCTAGAATTTTAGAATTTAAACACTAATAAATATAAAAATATCATTTAACATATTAGAAGTGGAATAGGTGTTCGAATTTATAGAGAAGAAGAGTTCGAATTTATAAGGAATACATATGATTAGAAGTTCTATTGGAAGTAGAATAAGTATTTATTAGGCATATGATTAAAAGTTCTATTGGAAGTAGAATAGGAGTTCGAATTTATAGAGAACAAGAGTTCGAATTTATAGAAAAAACATATAAATAAAAGTTCTATTAGAAGTAGAATAAGTGTTTGAATATATAATGAAGACATATAATTAAATATTTTATAGAAAGTATGATCTTATTAAATTATGCTTTATCATATAAGTTAATTATACTTCTATTAGGAAAATTTATTCAATACTATTGTCATAAAAAAAGTCATCGCATTTAAAAATAAAATCATTGATGTGTTAATATAATAAAATAACATTCTCTTGCAGGAATCCTAAATTAGTACAGGAGTTTCTACAATATAAAGAAAAAATAAGATGTGTTTTCATTTTCTAAAACTCCATAAATTTTAGAAAGTCTAGAGAAAGTAAAAATTGGAATTCACTTTATTTTTATGTTTTGATTGTAAAGAAAAAAGTTGTTGTGTAAGATAAGTATCATCAATAATATGTAATGAAGTTAGAATTTCGATCCCAAACGAGAGCGGCTCGAAACGTGTTTAACGGGAAAACGACTCACTATAAAATATTGTATTAGCTATTAAAATATCATATTGATGTTATAAATTTTATTTTATTTTTAGGATTTGATTTTTATAGATAAATATTATCATACAAGTGATATATGTAAAAGTTAGGTTTTTGGTCTTAACGAGATAGTAGATCAATAGTAATAACCGTACGTGTTTAACGAAAAAGCGGTTTATTAGAGAAGACCGTAAATAAGATGTTTGAATAAAATAAATACAGGAGTATCTATATTATAAAGAGAAAATAAGATGTGTTTTCATTTTCTAAAACTCCATAAATTTTAGAAAGAGTGAAAGTATAAATTGGAATTCACCCTATTTTTTAGGTTTTGATTTTAAGAAAAAAAGTTGTTGTGTAAGATAAGTATTATCAATAATATGTAATGAAATTGAAATTTTGATCTCAAACGAGAGCGGCTCGAAACGTGTTTAACGGGAAGACGACTTACTGTTGGTCCAGGAAAGTATTGCAGAAGGGGGGTTGAATGCAATACTAATAAATTTCAAAAACTATTTCAACAACTTAAATAGAATTTGTGATTTACTAGTAGAAGAAATGCAAACACAAGTAAAATCAAATACGAGGATTTCACAAAATAAATGTTTTATTTATTTTGCAAAGTTTTGCTACAACCTTGAGAAAATAATTCTCAAGCTACAAATACTCAAGAGATTACTGTTGTTGAGTTATTTAATGTATGAGTAGAATGCTCTATTTATAGAGTGATAATCTACTGTACTATCACCATCAACATGGGTTGTTGAGTTGCTGTTATATTCCTTTTGCAGCTCATTCCATGATTCATTCCCATGTGATCAACACAAAGTAACTTTAAGATACTTTCCACATTTGAGCCACCCAGATCTAGCCGTATTCAATTTTATCTGCTCTAGACTTTACAGGTTGTTCCATGTGATCTCTCGAGCTTCAGTTATAGACTTTCCAAGCTTGCTGTAAAGGTTGAATATTACAACACGCCTGCTTCTTTTGAACATGTACTCTGTCTTTTAATTTGACTTAGAAAATTCCTAAGTCAGACTGATTCTATATGACAGTATGTTTGCCACAAAGTTTGCTGTCAATGGATTACGCTTTGGTTGACAGTATGAATTTCCCGCATACATTACTGTCAAGAGTTTTGCTTTGGTTGACAGTATGAATTTCCCGCATACATTACTGTCAAGAGTTTTGCTTTGGTTGACAGTATGAATTCCCGCAGAGATTGCTGTCAAGAATTGTGCTTTGATTGACAGCATGTTTTTCCCGCAGAGATTGCTGTCAGGAATTCCAAACTTACTGTCGCAAACTGTACATCAAAGTTGCTGTCATTAGAATCTCCGCCAATGTTGCTGTCAAGTTGAAACTTGCTGTCGACTCCGTGAAACTTGCTGTCGACCTAGGCAACATGATGTTTCCTTGTAACCTTACTGTCAGGGCTTGACAGTAACTTTTATTCCTTCTGTCGAACTTATGTATTTCTTGAGGCTTGAACATAATCGAACTTCTTCCAAGAATTACACTTATTACATGACAGTATTTATTTAAATTACAAGAATACATTTCAGGCTATGACAGTATGTTCTACTTAGTAAAAACTAAGTATACCAATAAAACTAGTTAAGTTGTCTATTCCATCACCCATAAATCCCAACACTTACTATAAAAGATTGTATGAGCTATTAAAATATTATATTGATGTTATAAATTTTATTTTATTTTTAGGATTTGATTTTTATGGATAAATATTATCATACAAGTGATATATGTAAAAGTTAGGTTTTTGGTTTTAACGAGAGAGCGAATCAATAATAATAACTGTGTTTACTGAGAAAGCGGTTTATTACAGAAGATCGTATAAAAAATGTTTGAATATATAAGGAATACATAAAAAAAAAAATTTTATTGGAAGCAGAATACGAGGACGGTTGAGACATCCTATACTATTTTTTAAAATTATATATATTTTTTTCCTAGAAATCCTTTATTGTAACTTTTTTATACAAGTTAATTATACTTGCCTTATAAAATTATATCCATAAATTTTATATTATTCCCGTAACGAAAAGTCTTCGTAATTTAATTTAATTTTTTTGATATATTAACATAACAGAAAGACATTTTCATGCGGAAATTGTAAATAAATACAAGATTATCTATAATATACAGAAAATAAAAGATGTATTTTCATCTTTTAGAACTCCATAAATATTAGAAAATTTAAAGAATATAAAAATTGGAATGTACTCTTTTATATAATGAAGTTAGAATTTTGGTTCCAAATAAGAGCGGCACGAAATTTTTTTAACGGGAAGACGGCTCATTAGAAAAGATTATATTAGCCATTAGAATTTGATACTTATGTCATGATTTTTTAATTTTTACGGTTCGATTTTATGGATAAAAAATATTATATAAATCTTTATAATATATACGTTAAAGTTGAGATTTCGGTTTTAACGAGAGAGCGGCTCAATCGAAACAATTGTGTTTAACAAGAAATTTTTCTTGATTCATTAGAGATTTTTTTATTAAAATTTAATATTAATATTATAATATAACGTAAATGTATTGAATTTTTTTAAAAATATTGTAACGTCGCCGCGAAGCGCGGCTTTATCGACTAGTTTAATTTAAAGAGGGGAAGTGCCGAAGTGGAAGGCAAATAGTTTCGCGGTTTCGCCAGTTGGTATCTAAGGAATTTTGATTTTTATGAAACTTTTTTACCCCGTGCAACTCTTTCTTAAATATTTGTAAGAATAAAAACTGGGTCTGACTAATGGACGGGAACTCCCATTCAATCCGATCCCGTTCGAGTTCTTATTATAATCAAATATGGATTTATATAAAATAAATTCGGGCCGATAAAAATCAAATCTAATAAAAATTCGATACATTTAATAGGATATGAATTTTACATGATCCCATCTGTTCAAATAAATATAATTATATAATTATATATTTTATTATATATTAATATAATTATATAAATAGTGTAAATTTTTTAAATCATATAATATCCAAAATCCTTTCGTGGTATCTTATATTATAACTTGAAAAAAGTATTTATGATAAATACATTATCATTGTACTGCATCTAAAATTAGATTTATGTTTTAATTTGAATTATTTTAATGCTTAAAGTTCATATCTTGATCATTCTAATTTTGTATAATACATTTCAGGACTGATAGATATTTTTTTATTTTTAATGTTCTACATTTCTTGTATTTAGATGTTAATCTGTACTCCTACATCTTAAAATCGATTGTTTAATCATTTTAGATTTTAATATTAATTGCTATTTTAATTCTTTAAAATATTAACTGGATATCCGATTCGATTATCTCCCGAAGTTTAGACATTTGCAATGCAAAATTAAAAGGGTAAACTTGGAAATACAAATCCAAATCCATGCATTCACAAAAATACCCTGATATTATACTTATTATTCTATTAAGCTCAAGTAACAACTCTAAGATCATCCTCAGGCACAACAACCTCTATTTATAATTATTTGGATAAATAATTTTTTTTCAGTATTTTTTAATATTTATTTATATATTGAATTATAATTTGTGCAATACACTGATATTTAAATATTTATAATTATATTAATAAACAAATTTTTCTTGATATTTATCTTTCTTAATATTTATATTAAATTTTAATATTTTGATGAAAAAATTAAAAAAATTCTTAAATTTTAAAGATTTGAAGAAAAAAATAACAAAATTTGAATATATAATTAAATAAAATTTATTAATTATTAGATTTTATAGGATAAATTTTTTACGACTGAATATCCTTTTTAACACATTTATATTAAAATTTGTTTATAATGCGAGAAGTCGATAGGATGCCCATTTTAACCAATTCCAATGGTAACGCGTGTATTAATAAACAAAAAGTAACCTACCCATTTGAGCACTCAAATATGTCGTTGTGATAAAGGAGGAAAATGACGTGTTTTTGTATGAACCCGCAACTACACGTACGTAGGCTATTTTGATGAAAACCATAAAAATGATTTTAAATTTAAAAAATTTAGTGAAAAAAATATTGAATATAAGTTGATAAAATTATAATTTATTAAACTTTACACAGTAATTTTTTTGTTGTATCTTGAGTTCTGAAAATGAAATTGAAAAGAAAACCAAAGTTACGAATTTTCATGTTAAGAATACTATTCAATTTAATAAATCTACTTATATTTGATTTAGATTATTAAAATTTATTTTTTAGTATTTAAATATAATCATATTATCAATCAAATAAATTTTTAAATATTAGATATCATCTATCTATTTTAAGATCCAACTGGTTTTTACATTGAGAATTTTATTCTATTGAAAAAACAATTATTAAAATTATTTTTTAGTAAATATAATTTTACTTTCAATCAAATTATTTTTTTAATATTAAATCTATTTATTCTCATCTATCTATTTTAAAATCCATTGATCAATACTATTTTGTATAAAAATCTGGATAAGATCCACTTATTATATACAAGAATATAATTTATGAGTACTAGCTTATAACCCGTGCAAAGCACGGGTTGCTTTTAATTTTTTGTAATTTATTTATAGTGTAATATAATATAATATTATAAATTTTAATTTTAATTTGTTATAGTGTAATTTGTTATTTGTTTAATATGTTTTTTAATATTAAAAAATAGGGTTGAACCAAACTACCAATTATCTCCTAATTTAATACTATTATAAGCGAAATATATATTTGGTTGTCGGTTTGGTACTCTTTTATTGGTCACTCATTTTGGTCACTCTTTGATTTGCTTAAATCTCTATTATTATTAATAATAATAAAATGTTTATTAATAATAAAAAAATGTAAAAAAAAAACACACAAAACACTCTCCTGTTAAACACTCTCCTGTTAATAAAATTTTAAAAAAAAAACACACACACACGCCACTCCTCTCGATCAAAACTCTCGGCTAAATCTTTGCTTACCCGGGAATGTTTTTAGGTAGATAAAATATTAATTAAATTTATTTTTAATTGAACTAAAATTATGGCTAAAAAATTGGGTTGAACCAAACTACCAATTATCCCCTAGTTTACTTATTATAGTATAGTATAGATATGTTAACAGCTATAGACATGCCGAAAGTGGAAACCCCAAAAGGATGAACAATCTTTGGTTACGAAAGGTTAGCACTTGCAATATTCGCCACCACCCCATCTTCGATATAGGCTTTCCAAATCCCCAAAAACATCCAAAAACATCAACAAAATCATCTTCAATAGATTCAACATCAGACAAACTCAAACATAACTAATTAAGAACATAACAAAACACCTCAAAAGGAGAGATAAAACACACACTCCAAAAGGGGAGACACACAAACACCCAAAAGATTGCATTTTATTGAAAGGAAATCAACGAAAGAAAACTAAAGGGTTGGGATTTTCCACCGGAGAAAATCCAGTGGAAGCCCCTCGATTAACTTGAAAAAAAACATAGGGAAGACAGCGGCTCTTAAAGATAATAGGGTTAGTTCATATCGAAACATCTTGTATTACTTCAATCTTACACACTAAAATTGATGGTAAAGAGTATTTAGTCCCCCATAAGCTTGATCCCCCAAGAGCCTGTAAATGTTGATGATCCAAGACACATTCACAATTCTCATATATTTTTTTTTAATATAATAGACATAAATTCATAATCTTGTTCTTGAAAAATTAGGATATCTCGTAAATTTTCATCTTTAAAAATATTGCTTTTAATTTCGTCCCTCCAAAATTTTTTCCTCATTACATGGCTGTTGAAAATTCTCTTTAAAATCTTCTATTGAAAACCCTAATTGATTTTATTATTTGGGGAAAATTGTGGGTATGGGTTTTACCCACCCGTTTCTACTCAATACTTCAATTTAACTCGTTTAATCTACTTTCCAAATTACATATTTAGTGCAGGACCATACTTTCTTGATATTTGAGATATTGTTTGTGTATGATGAACAAAATCATATCGCCTCAACAAGCTGCTTTTATTCCTGGTCGCCTCATTCAAGATGTTATAGCAGTTGGGCATGAGTGTTTTCACTATCTGGACAACAAGAAAAAAGGTTCCAAATGTTTCATGGCTCTCAAACTTCATCTTAACAAGGCTTTCGACCGTGTAGAATGGGATTTCCTCATTGCTATTCTTGAAAAAATGGGCTTTAATTATACTTTTGTGCACTAGATTAAACAATGTATTTCAACTTCATCCCTTGATATCATGATGAATGATGATTTTGTATGCTCCATTAACCCTAAAAAAGGTATTCGTCAAGGTGATCTAATGTCACCTTACTTATTCCTATTGGTTGCTGATGTTCTCTCTCGTCTGATCCAAAAAGCTGTTGAAGATCGTGTTATTCATGGTATGCATATGGCCCGGCAGTGTCCCAGTGTCCCGTATTTTTTTTGCAGATGACTCACTCCTTTTCTTTGAAGCTTCAAATCAGAATGCAACACATATCTTAGCTATTCTCAACGCATATTCAGAAGCTTCTAGACAGCTTATCAATTTCAAAAAGTCTTCTATCAAATTCTCACCAAACACCCCTTTTGTTGTAAAAGAAAGTATTTCCCACTTGTTTGGTTTCGAGGATATGCATGTTATGCTAAACTCACGCAAGCGCACGTAGTCACAAGTAATACAATTAAAGTTCGTTCCACAGAGATCTTGGTTAAGTTTTACTCAGAAAATATGTCTATGCAATAATGTATGGTTTTAATTCACTGCTAAGAAAATAACAAATAGGGTTTGATTAACTAAATTAAACTAAGATGCAAATTAATAACTAACAATTAACTAATTAACTAGAGTTAAAATCGAATTACTTATATGAGAATAAACATGGAATCCTAGTTTCATTATCTACTTCACTTAGAGTTGCAGCCTTCGATTAAAACATGCGATGGTTTTGATATCTGATCGAACAACACGAAAAGAGTAAAAGTTACCTCTCGGTATACTAGTACCAATCTAAGCATACATCCACAAAAGAGATAGAAGATGAATAGTCACCTATTATGTTTAGACCCTATATCTCTATAGAATTTGAAAACATAAAGGTTGAAGCACAAGTTATTCACTTAGATCACATAGGGTAGCATAATATCTCTATTCATGCCACAAATCATGATGATTACATCAACCTATCCTATGCTAGCATGGCAAGTTCTAAATCTCAAGATCCACTCTCGTTTAGCAGGAGATTAACAAATTAGATGTTCGCGACGCACCTAAAGTCAATGAGCACAACCATACAAGGATATCAATAATTCACCACACATAAATCTCTAAGGCGTGCAAACTACTAAGCTACATAGATAAATCCACTAGGACCCCACGATAACGATTAGTTCATAATCGAACCTTTCGTCACCATGGGATTTGATGAAAGCATGATATTAAACAAGATAAAGAAGAAGATGAATAAATCAATAATAAAACAAGGTTTAGCGAACAAATCCGGAAAAGTAATGAGCATCCACAAGATACGCCTAACAAAGGAATACAAGAAAGCTATGTCTAGATCTTCTTGTTGTCACGATCCTCGCCTTGGCTTCTCTCCCTTCTTGCTCTGAACGAATTATGTGTGTAGGATGTGTAGATGATTATTTTTCTGTGCCCCAAGGTGTGTATTTATAGCCCCCAAGTGCCTCCTTGACCAAGCGATTACCGTATTTGAAATAGGATAGAATTTCGGTAATTTTCCATCTTTAATTGAAATAGAATTGCAATTCCCATGTTTAAGTTGAATTCCAGAAGCTTCAAATCGTCCCAAGTGTTTGCCATATGAATTAGGAGAAGAAAACGGCAATTTCCTAATTAAAATACAATTCCAGGAATTTTCTGCCGTCTCCCGCGCGGCCGCGCGCGCCCAAGGCTAAATCCACCGCGCCCGCGCGCGCCTTCCTGCCAGTCATTTCTTCCCGCGCGCCCGCGCGCAGCACATGCTTCTCTCCGCGCGCCCGCGCCCAAGGTATGCTGAACAGACTGCAATTTTTCTTTTAAGTTGATTTCTTCTCCGCTTTCATTTGCAACTCCAAGCACTTGCTTTCTTGACACTAAAAACACCATATAGCACCTACTAAATGCAATATCCACATCTGGAATACACCCTGCACAAATCTCACAAAAACATATTAAAACACACACATACTTGAGATACAAGACACCAATTTAAGCCAAAATAGAATGATCCAAGTGGATATAAATCCACTTATCACACCCCCAAACTTAAACCGATGCTTGTCCTCAAGCATAAACAAACAAAAATATATACAACTAGCTAGTACCACTTCCGTAGGTGATCACGGTTGCATTTGGCATATGCAACAAGCCCTTTAAACCCCTAGGCAGCCCTAGTGGACGAGTAAGGTCTCGTGAGGGCCTATAGCGAATGTACCCACAAAATCCATTTAACCTAATGCAATGCAATGCATGAATGCAACTAATATGAAAAATGCAAGATCCCCTTCAAACTCACCAAAACCAACTAACAAGCAAATATCTCAACGAATGCAACAAATCCAAGCAGAGCTCGACTAAGTCCCCGTATACTAACAATACATGACAGAAACGTGCGTGTGTGCAATGCTCATCAGAAATACCCCCAGAAATAGGTCAAAAATCATACATGCTTTCCGTCAAGACAATCACAGGTTTATAACTAGAATAGACTGTAGACACTCCATAACCTAGGAACACCTCCACCCTTATCCAAGGTAGACAGAAACTCATGCTTTATTACTATGCTACGACACTACATATATAATACGCATGCTTATTTAACCGTGCAATGAATGAGACCCCAAAAGGCTTATACAATAATACCCATGTAGCGAGTGTTAGGTCAGCAGGATCCCAGACTATAAAGCCTTAGGTCACTAGGACTAAGTCCCCTCAGACTTAATTACTCGAGTATTAAAGTGCTCACTCTGGTTAATTTTGCATTAAACAAACAAAACTTGACTCTTTTTTTTTTCTTTTTTCTTTTTTTTTCTGATTTTTTTTTTTTTTTTTTTTTAATTTTTTCTTATTCTGATTTTTTTTTTTTTTTTTTTTCTTTTTTTTTCGCAATCTGGAATGAGCCTTTCTCATTTCCAACCCTAGACTACTCATATAAATATGAGCTGGCTACTAGCCAATTGACGCCTAGCCTTTATTGACAAATATTAACAACTAGCATGAAATTCCTGTTTTCCCCCAAACTTAGACTTTAATGTTCCTACGCTATAAAGGGAATAACGAAAATTCTAATAATAAACAAGTGATTAATCTCAAAACATCCAACATGCATGACTCCAACCTACCCCCAAAAGTACCCCAATGAGACTGTGTAAAAATTTTGTTCCTGAACATGCAAGTCAATTACCTAGGAACTATAAATCAGCCCTCTACTCATTATCATCACACTCAAATCAACATCTACCTATCAATCAGAATCAGCTCATTTTAAGGGATCATGAAAAATGCATGCCATGCAAATGCAACTAATCATGAAAACTCACATGGTGTACGAAAATAAAACAAAATGTCCTATATGAAACAAACATAGATAATACGAACATAAAATGCATGACTTATAACTAATATGCAAAACATGATATCCTAACATGAACACAATGAAACATATACAACATATACAATACTTTTCCCCCAAACCACCCCCAAACTTAAGATATTCAATGACCTCATTGAATGGAAGTAATTACGAAGGAAAGTAGAAACATACCTACGCCTCAGCGTCATCACCCTCCTCGGGTGGAGAATCTGGAGGTGGATATATAGTGTCCGATCCAAAGACTGGCCACTCAACATGGACACCACTAGCTCCAAAGGCAGAACTGAAAGCCTGAGTCAACCTCGCTGAAAACCGGCTATGGCTCTCATACAATGCATCCATCCGCCTCATCATCCTCCTATCATGCGAAGCACTCGAGACAGCAACAGGAGCAACTGGAGGAGCGCCAGCAATCGCATAGCCCAGACCCCTAGGATGAGGAATGCCGCCAGGCCATTCCCCCAACTTTGACACATCGATAGGTCCAGCTGGCATCTGAATCGGCTCCTCAGACGACCATGTCACCCCAGCATTTGCACACATCCTCGTAACAATAGAGCCATAAGGAACTGCCCCCGAAGACACTCTCAAGAAGCGCAGCATACTCTGATTCACCAAATATCCAACATCGATATAATGTCCATTCAGAATAGCCCACAACAAGATAGCTCGCTCAACTGTCACCTCATGTGTATGTGTAGTAGGCAACAGATTAGCACAAATAAAAGAATTCCAAGCCCTAGCATATTTGTTCATGGAGGCAGATGGAAATGTAGCCTTCTCAGTTGACCCAACCTTCAATTTCCATGTCGTACCTGGCACACACAGACGTGCCACCACCTCATCTAAATCCACTTCGGACCTGGCCTTAAAAGTCCAGTCCTCCGCCCCAACAGGTCTATCCGGCAACCCAAGTAACAGCCGAATAGCACGAGCAGTGTAATCGATAGTAAACCCTCGGACAAGTGAATAACCATCCCTGTTCTCATACTGCTCCTGTTTTTCCAAAGCTCCGTGCGGCCGCGCCCAGGCCAGGCCTTTCTCCGCGCGCCCGCGCCCAGGTTTCCAAAAAAAATTTCTCTCTTTTTTTTTTTTTTTTTTTTTTTTTTTTTTTTTTTTTTTCAAACGACAAAAATTCCTAACTACTGACTTCTACAAAAAAAAATGCCTAACACCATGGGTTGCCTCCCAAGAAGCGCTTGTTTTACGTCTTTAGCTTGACGTACTTCCAAAATCTCACAATTCTGACAAAACGGAGGCAACCTTCTCACGGTTCACCGTTCCTCCATAATAAGGCTTCAGTCGATGTCCATTTACTTTAAAAGCATCATTGATAGACCCTCTAAATATCTCCACCGCTCCATGTGGAAATACCTCCTTAACTGTAAACGGACCAGACCACTTTGACTTGAGCTTTCCCGGAAAAAGTTTAAGGCGGGAGTTGTACAGCAAAACCTGTTGACCCTTCACGAATTCCTTGTGCACCAACTTTCTATCATGCCACCTTTTAACCTTCTCCTTGTACATTTTTGCATTCTCATAAGCCTGCTCACGAAATTCCTCAAGCTCATTCAACTGAAGCAGACGCTTTTCACCCGCAGCTGAAATATCCAGATTTAACTTCTTCAATGCCCAAAAAGCCTTGTGCTCTAACTCAGCTGGTAAATGACAAGCCTTACCAAACACCAACTGATAAGGTGACATCCCAAGAGGTGTCTTGTACGCAGTTCTATAAGCCCAAACTGCCTCGTCTAACTTCAATGACCAATCCTTACGAGATGGATTCACCACTTTTTCAAGGATCCTTTTGATTTCACGATTTGAGACCTCCGCTTGACCATTAGTTTGGGGATGATAAGCAGTGGCAACACGATGCGTCACATTATACTTTGCCATCATAGCAGTAAACTGACGATTACAGAAGTGTGTCCCCTCATCACTGATTATAGCTCTTGGAGTCCCAAAATGTGTAAAAATCTGCTTGTGAAGAAAATTCAGCACCACCTTAGCATCATTAGTTGGCAAGGCTTTCACCTCAACCCATTTAGACACATAATCCACAGCTAGCAAGATGTACTGATTATTGCAAGATGAAACAAACGGACCCATAAAATCAATCCCCCACACATCAAAGATCTCCACTTCCAGAATAGTATTCAAAGGCATCTCATTCCTCCTAGAGATATTACCAACTCGTTGACATCGATCACAACTCATCACAAAACGATGAGAATCCTTAAACAGAGTCGGCCAATAGAATCCCGCCTGAAGTACTTTCTGAGCTGTTTTATTACCTCCATAATGACCTCCATATGTGGTAGAATGATAATCACGCAAGATACTCTCAGTCTCACTATAGGGAATGCACCTCCTCAAAATCTGATCTATACCAAGTTTGAACAAGAATGGCTCGTCCCAATGGTACCACTTCACATCATGTAAGAACTTCTTCCTTTGAGCATAAGAGAATTCTGGAGGGATGACATTACTAACAAGATAGTTCACATAATCTGCAAACCATGGCTCTTCACCTTGCACTCCAAAAAGTTGCTCATCCGGAAAAGATTCATTAATAAGAGACTTAGCATGTGAATCTTTACCTTGGTCCTCCAAACGAGAAAGATGATCAGCTACTTGATTTTCCGTGCCCTTCCTATCCTTGATCTCCACATCAAATTCTTGCAAGAGAAGCACCCAACGAATCAACCTAGGCTTAGAATCCTTCTTTGACATGAGATATCGAATAGCAGCATGATCCGTGTACACAATCACCTTAGTACCAAGCAAATAAGATCTGAATTTCTCAAAAGCATAGACAACCGCTAGCAACTCCTTTTCTGTAGTGGTGTAATTAAGCTGAGCCTCATTGAGGGTTTTACTAGCATAGTAAACCACATGAAAAATTTTGTCCTTCCTTTGTCCAAGCACAGCACCAACAGCATAATCACTAGCATCACACATCAGCTCAAACGGCTCCTCCCAATTGGGTGCAGTAATGATAGGAGTAGTAGTGAGCTTCTTCTTCAACAGCTTGAAAGCCGCCAGACATTCAGCATCAAACTTGAAAGGAACATCCTTCTCTAACAAATTGCACAAAGGTTTAGAAATTTTCGAGAAGTCTTGAATGAATCGCCTATAGAATCCTGCATGACCAAGAAAACTGCGAATTCCTTTACTAGAAATAGGTGGAGGAAGATTCTCGATTGTCTCCACCTTGGCTCTATCCACTTCAAGTCCCTTGCTAGATACCTTGTGCCCAAGAATAATTCCTTCTTGTACCATAAAGTGACACTTCTCCCAATTAAGCACCAAATTGGTCTCTACACACCTCTTCAGAACCAAACCAAGATTATGCAAGCATTCATCATAAGATGTACCAAAAACTGAGAAGTCATCCATAAACACTTCCACATTCGAGCCAATCATGTCTGAGAAAATAGCCATCATGCACCTTTGAAAAGTGGCAGGAGCACCACAAAGTCCAAACGAAACTCGACGAAAAGCAAAAGTGCCAAAAGGACATGTGAATGTGGTCTTCTCTTGATCTTCCGGAGCAATGCAAATCTGATTATAGCCAGAATATCCATCAAGCAAACAATAATACTCGTGACCAGCCAACCTGTCTAGCATCTGATCAATAAAAGGCAGAGGAAAGTGATCTTTTCTTGTGGCTTTGTTGAGCTTCCGATAATCCATGCAAACTCTCCACCCCGTGACTGTTCGAGTAGGGATGAGCTCATTCTTCTCGTTAGCAACAACTGTCATGCCTCCTTTCTTTGGCACACATTGGACCGGACTCACCCAAGAACTATCTGAGATAGGATAGATAATGCCAGCATCTAACCACTTTAGAATTTCCTTCTTCACCACCTCCTTCATAATTGGATTGAGTCTTCTTTGATGTTCAACAGTCGGCTTAGCTCCTTCTTCCAGCAGAATTTTATGCATGCAATACGAAGGGCTGATTCCCTTGATATCTGCTATAGTCCACCCAATTGCTGTCTTGAATTTCCTCAAAATACGCAAGAGCTTTTCTTCCTCGACATCTGACAGATTAGAAGAAATAATAACAGGTAGCGTAGAGGTATCACCAAGAAAAGCATACCTCAAATGACTAGGCAAAGGTTTGAGTTCAAGAGTAGGAGCCTCCTCAATAGATGGTTTAAGACGGATTTGTGACTTTTCCAACTCCTTTAACCCAAGAGACTCGAATGGCATGTCAAATTTCCTCTTCCATGAATTTGCATTCAACATCTGAATTTGCATTACTTCATCCTCATCTTTCACCTCAGAGTTCCCACTCAATGCTTTTTCCAAAGAATCTGTTAGCAACAAATGATCAAGATCCTTGGCTACCATGGAATCAACCAAATCAACATTGAAACATTCTTCTTCATCAGACGGAAGCTTCATAGCATTGAACACATTAAAGGTGACATTCTGATTTTGTACCCTCATGGTGAGCTCTCCTTTCTGCACATCGATCAAGGTACTACCCGTAGCTAAGAAGGGCCTTCCCAAGATTATGGGAATCTTCTTATCTTCCTCGAAATCCAATATAACAAAATCAGCAGGGAAGATGAGCTTATCAACTTTCACCAAGACATCCTCCACTATGCCTCTCGGATAGGTAATTGAACGATCAGCCAACTGAAGCGAGATGTTAGTTGGCTTTGGATCCGGTAGACCCAATTGCATGAATACTGACAAGGGCATGAGATTGATGCTAGCTCCCAAGTCACACAAGCACTTCTCAAAGAATAGATTACCAATTGTGCATGGAATAGTAAAGCTACCCGGATCCTTTAGCTTTGGAGGCAATTTCTGTTGCAGAACCGCACTACACTCTTCCGTTAAGGCAACGGTCTCTAATGCATCGAGCTTCAACTTACGCGAAAGAATACCCTTCATGAACTTGGCATAGCTCGGCATCTCCTCAAGTGCTTCCGCAAAAGGTATGTTGATGTGCAACTTCTTGAACACTTCTAAGAACCTAGCAAATTTGTTATCCAAATTCTGCTTCTGGAGTCTTCTAGGATATGGAGGAGGAGGGTAGATCTGATTATTCTTAGTAGACAACTCCGGAGAAGCCTTATCAACAGATTCCTTGCTCTTCTCTTTCTCACCTTCCAGCTGATCAGCTACCAAGTCAGATTTCTCAATTTCGGGCAATGCAGAATTTTCGACTTGCTGATTCTGTACTTCTTCATCCTCATTAGTGGCTGATTTAGGACCTGATGTGACCCTTCCTGATCTCAAAGTTACGGCCTTCACCTGCTCCTTGAAGTCCCTCCTACCTGGATTTGCTTCCGTGTCACTAGGAAGAGTTCCTTGTGGCCTACTACCCAAGGCACTTGCAATCTGCCCTATCTGAGTTTCCAAGAGCTTCTGACCAGCTTGTAGGTTCTTCAATGCTATCCACATCTCATCAGATTTATCATTAGATGATTGCCCCACCTGAGTCTGAGGTTGTTGCTGTTGAAATCCTGGGGGTTGATATGGTGCCCTATAAGATTGCTGATAACCCTGATTATACGGCTTCGCTTGCTGATAAGATTGTTGAGTGTTCTGATTGTTGCTCCAGCTGAAGTTAGGATGATTCCTATTATTAGGATGATAAGTGGCTGGAACTGGTACAGCAGGTCTCTGGAAATTACTCACGAACTGTGCTGATTCAGAAGAGATAGCACATTGACTCGTCTCATGTGCGCCCGCACATAACTCACAAACACTAGCCACCTGCTGAACTCCATAATTAGCAAGAGAATCCACCTTCATAGCAAGAGCCTTCAACTGAGCCGTAATCATTGAAGCTGTATCTACTTCCAAAACTCCTGCTACCTTGCCTTGAGAAAGTCTCTGGGTTGGATTCTGATATTCATTAGCAGCCATCATCTCAATAAGTTCATAAGCTTCATCATAGCTCTTTGCCCACAGAGCTCCACCTGATGCTGCATCTAGCAAAGGTCTAGATTGTGCTCCCAACCCATTGTAGAATCCATTGATAACCATCCAATCAGGCATGCCATGATGAGGACACTTCCTTAGCATCTCCTTGTAGCGTTCCCAAGCCTCACACAAGGACTCGCCAGATTGTTGTTGAAATTGAGTCAACTGGTTCCTTATTGCTGCAGTTTTCGCCATAGGAAAGAATTTTGTAAGGAACTTCTGAGCAAGATCTTCCCATGTAGTAATGGAACCAGGTGGTAGAGAGTGTAGCCAGCTCTTAGCCTTATCCCTCAGAGAGAATGGGAAAAGCCTCAACCTGATAGCATCATCCGTCACACCATTACACTTGAAAGTGTCGCAGATTTCGATAAAGTCCCGAACATGCATATTAGGATCCTCCGTAGAAGCTCCCCCAAACTGGACCGAATTCTGCACCATCTGAATTGTGCCCGGCCTGATCTCAAAGTTGTTAGCTGCAATAGCTGGCCTAATAATGCTAGATTGAATATCATTGAGTTTCGGCTGAGAATAGTCCTTCAAAGCCTTAGCTGCTGCTGCATCTGCCATTGCTACTGTAGTTTCAGTCTCCTCTTCCTTATTCTCTATATTCTCAACAAGATCGTCTTCTGCCAGTTTTAGTAATCGAGCTTGCGAACGTGTTTGCATACAAACTCAAGTACCTGAAACACCACGAAACAAACAAACTAAGTAAGAATCCGAGTCAGTGAACGCTAACGACCACTATTGACAAACACATAAACTGAAAATAAAAACACCGATGATCCCCCGGTAGCGGCGCCAAAAACTTGTTATGCTAAACTCACGCAAGCGCACGTAGTCACAAGTAATACAATTAAAGTTCGTTCCACAGAGATCTTGGTTAAGTTTTACTCAGAAAATATGTCTATGCAATAATGTATGGTTTTAATTCACTGCTAAGAAAATAACAAATAGGGTTTGATTAACTAAATTAAACTAAGATGCAAATTAATAACTAACAATTAACTAATTAACTAGAGTTAAAATCGAATTACTTATATGAGAATAAACATGGAATCCTAGTTTCATTATCTACTTCACTTAGAGTTGCAGCCTTCGATTAAAACATGCGATGGTTTTGATATCTGATCGAACAACACGAAAAGAGTAAAAGTTACCTCTCGGTATACTAGTACCAATCTAAGCATACATCCACAAAAGAGATAGAAGATGAATAGTCACCTATTATGTTTAGACCCTATATCTCTATAGAATTTGAAAACATAAAGGTTGAAGCACAAGTTATTCACTTAGATCACATAGGGTAGCATAATATCTCTATTCATGCCACAAATCATGATGATTACATCAACCTATCCTATGCTAGCATGGCAAGTTCTAAATCTCAAGATCCACTCTCGTTTAGCAGGAGATTAACAAATTAGATGTTCGCGACGCACCTAAAGTCAATGAGCACAACCATACAAGGATATCAATAATTCACCACACATAAATCTCTAAGGCGTGCAAACTACTAAGCTACATAGATAAATCCACTAGGACCCCACGATAACGATTAGTTCATAATCGAACCTTTCGTCACCATGGGATTTGATGAAAGCATGATATTAAACAAGATAAAGAAGAAGATGAATAAATCAATAATAAAACAAGGTTTAGCGAACAAATCCGGAAAAGTAATGAGCATCCACAAGATACGCCTAACAAAGGAATACAAGAAAGCTATGTCTAGATCTTCTTGTTGTCACGATCCTCGCCTTGGCTTCTCTCCCTTCTTGCTCTGAACGAATTATGTGTGTAGGATGTGTAGATGATTATTTTTCTGTGCCCCAAGGTGTGTATTTATAGCCCCCAAGTGCCTCCTTGACCAAGCGATTACCGTATTTGAAATAGGATAGAATTTCGGTAATTTTCCATCTTTAATTGAAATAGAATTGCAATTCCCATGTTTAAGTTGAATTCCAGAAGCTTCAAATCGTCCCAAGTGTTTGCCATATGAATTAGGAGAAGAAAACGGCAATTTCCTAATTAAAATACAATTCCAGGAATTTTCTGCCGTCTCCCGCGCGGCCGCGCGCGCCCAAGGCTAAATCCACCGCGCCCGCGCGCGCCTTCCTGCCAGTCATTTCTTCCCGCGCGCCCGCGCGCAGCACATGCTTCTCTCCGCGCGCCCGCGCCCAAGGTATGCTGAACAGACTGCAATTTTTCTTTTAAGTTGATTTCTTCTCCGCTTTCATTTGCAACTCCAAGCACTTGCTTTCTTGACACTAAAAACACCATATAGCACCTACTAAATGCAATATCCACATCTGGAATACACCCTGCACAAATCTCACAAAAACATATTAAAACACACACATACTTGAGATACAAGACACCAATTTAAGCCAAAATAGAATGATCCAAGTGGATATAAATCCACTTATCAATGCAACCATCAGCTATTTATTTGGATCTTCCTGCTGCTCTTAGGCGTAACAAGAAGATCATGTTTGATTTTATTAGAGAAAGAGCTTTAAAAAATTTGCAAGGATGGAAGTCAAAAAATCTGTCTCAGTCAGGTAGATAAGTTCTAATAAAATCAATCATTCAAGCTATTCCCTCTTTTGCTATGCAATGTTTTTTGCTTCCCTCCACTTTAATTAACTCCATTATGTCTTATGTAAGAAAATTTTTCTAGGGTGGAGATGTTGAAGCAAGAGATATTCATTTGAAAGCATGGGATGTGATCATAAAATCTAAGGAGGAAGGTGGTCTGGGTTTAAAGAATTTGCATGCTACAAACTTGGCTTTTCTTGCTAAGCAGGGGTGGCGCCTATTGATGAATTCAAACTCCTTTAGGGCTCGTATTATTCGTGGAATATATTTTCCCAATTGTTCATTTATGACAGCCCGAAAAGGTCGTAAGACTTCATGGTTTTGGCACTCTATTCTTCGAGGGAGGGAAGTTCTTTTGGCTGGCATAAGATGGCAGGTTGGAGATGGTGCATCAATTAATTTTTGGTGTAACAAATGGTTTCCTGGCTCTCCAGATTTTTTTCATTCCTAATGCCAGAGGCCCATTCCGAAATAATTCGTATGTCTCTGACTTTATTTCAAATGGTAGTTGGGATCTGGATAAGCTTGGATCAGTTATAGCAGACCATACAGTTCATGATATTTCTCTCATTCCTCTTAGTAGAATTGGAGTTTGCGATAAGTTGGTTTGGCACCACACATCTAATGGATTATACACTGTCAAATCTGGTTACTATGTTGCTTGTGAATTCTTCAAGCATCCAGTGGTTTCGTGCGCTTCCACGTCCGCTTATAATAGTCATCATAACTTATGGAAGCTCATTTGGCATATTTCAGCCCCTCCGAAAATAAAGATGTTTTTATGGCGCCTTTCAAATAACGCTATTGCTACTTCTTTAAATCTTTTTAATCGATAGTATGATCAATCTCCAGTTTGCCAAATTATTTTTCAGGAAATGGAATCTACAGAACATATGCTTTTTCGCTACCCTTGGACAGTTCCTGTTTGGTTTGTTTGTCCCCTTTCTCTGCGTCCGTCACTGGACAACTACACTACAATTAAATCAGCTCTTATGTCCATTATTACGCAGGCTTCTTCAAAGAAAATTGTGCTGGGTTTTCTTGCAACTTTTGCTTTCACTGGTTGGGCTATCTGGAAAGCCAGAAATGCACATATTTTTGAGGATATTTCCTTAAATTCATCTCTCACTCACAACTTAAATCAAGCTTTTTCGTGTGAGTATACATCTCTCTTCTGTCATTCATCTATTGATCCTCTCAATCCCACTATTCACTCACAGCAGTGGTCTCCCCCACCTCCATATTTTGTGAAGTATAATTGTGACGGGAGTTTCAAGGATGGCAAAGCTTCAATTGGCGTTCTGGGTAGGAATAATATTGGAACTATTATTGATGGTCATGGCTGCTTGGTTAAAGCTTCTTCTCCTCTACATGCTGAGGTATTGGCTATTCGTGAAGGTTGCAACCTTGCTTATCAAAGAAACTTTCATTCGGCTTACATCGAATCAGACTCACTTGTGGCCATTTCTCTTGCATCTTCATACACGACTCCTCCTTGGCATGTTGCTGCAATAGTTGAAGATATAAGAATTATTGCTTCAAGGATAAATTTAAAGTTCTATTTTATTCCTAGATTTTGTAATGCTCCAGCACATTGGATTGCTAAGAAAACTTTGCATTCAGCTCTTCCTTTAGATTGGATTTGCTGCCCTCCCTGTGATCTTTCCTCTTTATTGAGGTGTAATTTGTTATAATATTAGTGTTTCTGGGTTGGTTTTCCCAACCCTTTTACTCGTCAAAAAAAAAAGATAAAACATGAGAATTTGAATATTTAGTGTTTGATAAGTTCAATTGAATTACCTTTTATTTGGTTAATTTGTTAAATAGATTGATTTATATTTTAAATCTGCTTGATATGTTAATGTATGTTTTTTCATACAACGATTCTAATTCGTTTTTCATGCAAATAAAATTTTAATAATGAAGTTACATTTTTATTTAAATAGTCCCTAAATGTACATAGTATACTTAGCTAAAAACTGTCCATGACATGCTACCAATCAGGCTTCCTTAATAATTATAGTAACATTTTTATTGTTAGACTAAATTATATTACTAATATTTATATTTAGTAAGGTTCACTACAAGAATAATCAATTTTACAAAAACAGAATTTACCAACGAAATGAATATTGTTGTTAATTAATAACAAATTTCAAATCACTTTTCTAACAGAAAAAAAGTCAACACTTTGCTAACAATTTTCCAACGATTTACCGACACCATTTCGCTAATGAAAAATTTTTGTTGGTAACTTTTAGCAGGAAAAATTCCCTCCAAAATTGCCAATGAAATTAGAGACAGTTTAGCAACAGGATATTTGCAACGGATTATTCACAAATTACCAACAAAAAATTGATGAATTGCCAACAAAAATTACCACGGAATTTCCGTCCACCCACACAGGTGGCTCAGCTTCCCACAAAGTGCATGCAGCTCGTTTGGTAATTTTTTAACTCATTCATTTGTTTATTCCATGTCACTCTCTGTTTTGTTAATCTGATTTACAGTAAACCAAGTGTTTGTCGTACTACATATTTATTAAATTTGTCTTACATGAAGAGATTCTCAAGAGGAAGCCAACTCCTAGTGAAGTACATAAGTATACTCACTCTAAATGTCGTGACAGTATAGCATTTGTTGACCCGAAAAGTAGGCGAACATATGTAAGTTTTTAATTTTGATGAAAGTAAACACTTTGATCAATTTTTAGATTGTATCTGTTTGAGCAAGTCCTCTCTACTAGTTACTGATTTGTAATTTATAGTTTGTAGATGGCCCTTTTACTATATTAGATATGATTATTGTAGCTAATGATGCATATTGTACAATATGATTATTTGTTTTATGTCCAATGGAAAAATAAAAGAGAATTGTTTAGTATGAGATTTTTGACCAGCTTTTTATATGCTATGTATACGTTATTGTACATGCCATCTATTACTGCTAATTTATATTAGTAACTACATATGAATCAAAATTGTCTTACAGGAAATAATGGAGAGTCTTCGTATGCAACATGCCCAGAATGTTGATAAATCAACTATATCTCAGCCTATTGATGAGTGAAAATTGTATCTTGATGCTGTTGGGGGGAAAAACAAGAAAAACATAATATATGACCTTGGATCATCGCAGTCAATATTTTATGGATCAGGCAAATATTACAGTGCTTCTAGTAGCTTTCATTGTGACAATCAAGATCATCAAACATGTAGACTCAGCTACAAGAGATGAAAAACCTGGGGAAGTCAATGCAGGAAAAGCAAGAAAATCGACTGAAAGTAATGGAAAGCCGACTAGCAATGAAGTTCGAGGCACGCACTAATGGGCATCCTGATTCTCCACCTTGTTAATTTCTGAGAATTGTTAAAGATGTATTTCAGAGAAGAAGTAGAATACAATGTTGAATATACAAAGTTATAGAGAGAGAGTAATTATCAGCACTAAGCTACCTATATACAAGTGTATCTAACTAACTGTACTAGAGCTACACTAGAGTTAGTTATAACAGAAAGATAGATAAGCAACAGCTAAGGTGGTTGATGTGGCATAAGGGAATAATGTTGAACATTAGATTGCTGAGTTGTATGTTGCTGACGTGGTGAAGTACCAAGACCCCCCCTCAAGTTAGGAGTGGTGATTGAAGGAATCGAACTTAACTTGGAAGAAAGGAGCTGAAGCTGTGAAGAATGAACAATCTTTGTAAGAATGTCAGCCAATTGATGATGTGTAGGCAAGTATGTCAATTGAATTAACCCTTCAAGAACCTTATCACGAGTGAAATGACAGTCAACTTCAATGTGCTTTGTGCATTCATGAAAAACATGATTTTTAGTAATGTGAATTGCAAACTGATTGTCACAATGAAGAGTGACAGGTGATAAGTTTATAACACCAAGTTCTTGCAATAAAATGACTGTCCATGTAATTTCTGAAGCAGCTGATGCCATATCTCGATATTTTGCCTCAACTTGATTGAGAAACAGTAGCTTGCTTCTTTGATTTCCAAGAAATGGGTGAGTTACCAAACAACAGTACATAACCAGTGACTGATCTTCAAGTATCCGGACAAGAAGCCCAATCTGAGTTTGAATATGCTTATAATGTAAGATTATTGGAATCTTGTAACAAAATCCCTTGACCAACTGTGTTTTTAACATAACTAAAAGTATGTAATAAAGCTTTATAACGCAAAGTTGTTGGAGAATGCATGAACTAACTAAGAACTTGTACTGAATAGCTCAAATCTGGTCTTATACCAGTTAAAAAATTCAATTTCCCAACTAAAGATGTATACAACTCTGGATTAGAAAAAACAGAACCTTTACTCAGAAAGCTTAATATGCATAGGTAAATGAGTAACAACTGTGGATTTCAACTGATCAGGACAACACTTGAGAAGATCCTTAGTAAACTTTTCTTGACTTAAGATAATCCCCTCAGATGAATAAGAAATTTCAATGGCCAAAAAATAATATAACTTGACAAGATATTTAATACTGAACACTTGATTTAAATGATCCTTTATATGTTGAATATGAGATGAGCTACTGCCAGTGTTGATAATATCATCAACATATACTCCCATAATTGTAATATCAGACTCATGCTTATAGATAAACAAGCTATAATCATGCTTAGATTGAGTAAAACCTTGTTCAACCAACTATGTAGCCAATTTTGCAAACCAGGCCTGTTTTAGACCATACAATGATTTTCTCAAACGACAAACCTTATTAAAAGGATTAGGATAACCTTCAGGTGGTAACATATAGACCTCTTCATTCAAGTCACCATGCAGAAAAGCATTATTCACATCCAATTGATGGATCATCCACTTCTTACTGGCAGCTAAGGCAATCATACATCTAATAGTTGTCATTTTGACAACTTGTGAAAAAGTTTCCAAGTAATCTACACTAAACTTCTGATTGAAACCCTTAAAAACTAACCGAGCTTTACACCTCTATAGAGTTCCATCAGCATGTAATTTTACCTTAAACACCCATCTACAACCTAATGTTTTTTTACCAACAGGTAGGTCAACTAGATCCCAGGTATTGTTAGCTTCTAGAGCCATGGGCTCCTTATGCATAGCTTCTTGCCAAATAAGTTGCTGAGCTGCTTCTTGATAACATGAAGGTTCAGTGATAACTGATTGAGAAGCCAGTAAACTATAGCATGACTTAAAAGATGAAGAAGGTACAATATTACACCAATTAGAATTAAAATTTGTAAGAACTGTGTTATTAGACAAGTGGCATTGATAATCAGCCAGATAAGAAGGTGGTTGTTTTTGTCTAACAGATTGTCTGACTGGTTAAGAAATAATAGGTGAGACACTTACATCACTCAAATCTTGCACCAAAGAATGAGAAGAATTAGCTCCACTAATAGAGGATGATGAATGTGAAGTAGTATCATGACTTTCTAGAGAAGAAATATGTGTTATGTGTGGAGTTGTTGTCAGATATAACAGGTGCATTGGTGATGGAAAGATCATCAATATGTGAACTAGAATGTGACATAACTAGAAGAAATATTTCACCAAGAAATTTATCAAAAGAAGTGGAATCTGAATGAATTAAATGAAATGGAAACAAATTTTCAAAGAAAGTGACATCTCTGAAAATAGTAAGAGAATTTGTTTTAAGATCATAAACTCTATAGCCTTTGTGAGTATTAGAATACCCTAAGAACACATGAGCATTTGCCCTAGGATCAAATTTAATTAGACCTGTTAACCTTACAGGCAGAAACATAATAAAGGCAACCAAAAATTTTAAGTGAAGTAAGATCAGGAGATGTATGATACAATCTAAGATAAGGTGTTTGATAATCAATGGATTTCAGTGGCATTCTGTTGATCAAATACGCAGCACACAAAATTGAGTCACCCCAAAATTTCTCAGGTAATTTAGAATGGAAATACAGAGCTCTGGCAGTTTCTAATAGGTGTCTGTGCTTTCTCTCCACAACACCATTCTGTTGTGGATTATAAGCACAGCTGATCTGATGTATAATCCCTTTTGTCAAGTAAAATTGCTTAGTAGGGCCTTCTGATAATTCTAAAGCATTATCACTTCTAATACAGAGAATTTTAGCTTTAAATTGTGTTTCCACATAACGAGAAAAATTCTCTAAAATAGAAGGCACCTCATATTTGAATTTAAATAAATGAATCCATGTAAATCTTGTAAAATCATCCAAAATGGTAATAAACTGAGAACATCCAGTTGTAGATTTAGTCTTATAGAGACCTCATAGGTTAACATGTAATTGTTGAAAAGCACTTATAGTCTTAATTGAGCTGGAAACAAATGAATTTCTAGTCTATTTAGACATACTTGACAGATGACAATATTATGACAATCTTGAATTGGTAATTGTGGAAAGAGTAACTTCATTTGTGAGAAAGAAAGATGGCCAAGTCGAAGATGCCACATTTGAGTGTCTTTCAAAGTATGTAAAGTAGCTGCATTGGCTTGAACAGTACTAGTTTATAAAACACCAGTATCTTGAACACTATAAGGACCATTGCAAAGTTTACCAAGAAGCATCGAAGACCTGTTCTGAAAAAGGTCCTGAATATAACAACTGGAATCAGTGAAATTAACTTTACAAATTACAATTAAGATCTAAGCACAATCTATTAACAGATAGTAACTGAAACTGAAATTCTGGTACAAGAAGTACCCCTTGTAAAACAATCTCATTATTTAGTTTGACAGTTCCTAAGTGACAAATTTTGACTTGTCGACCATCAGGTATTGTAATGAAGTTATCTGTGTCTTTAGATATTTCATAAGAAATAAATTTCTCAATATATGGACAAATGTGGTGTGTTGTACCACTATCAATTAGCCAGCTATTAGTACCTGTAGAAAGCATAAAAAATATACCTGCCAATAGAGCATGCTTAGGATTATCGGAATTAGAGCTTGCAGAACCTTGGTTTAGTTGTAACATGCTCATGAGTTGATTATACTGATCCACTGAGACAGTTTGTTGATTTTCACACACTTGATTACCAACAGAATTTCCAGAATTATTATCAGTAGAATATTGTGAAACTGCAACAACTTTTCTATCCTGTTTTGCTTGAAAACCAAGTGGATATCCATTAAGCTTGAAACATCTTTCAATGCTATGTCCAGGAATGTTGCAATGAGTACAGAAGTATGTTGGTTTTGTGAATTTCTTAGAATTAGAACCACCAGAACTACCACAAAAAAAAAAACCAGACTTAAAAACTCATTTGTCCAAAATTACTAAACTTCCTTCTGTCTGCATAGAAAGCCATGGCCTCAGAATTTGTAGAATGTAAAAGCTCTTTGTGCCTTTTCTATTGAGTAAATAGTCTGTAGGTCTGTGCAATTGTAGGTAAAGGTGCATCATAAGAACATTGCCTCTTACAGTAGCAAAACTTTCAATCAACTTCATCATAAATTGCAGAACCCTCTGTTTTTGTTGCTTCTGTTGTAATCTTTGAGGATTACAGGTACACTTCTTGCAAGTACAATAAGGCAATGGATTAACATCATTCAGTCCATCCCATAGGGTCTTGATTTTAGTAAAAAACTCTGAAACAGTATCATGACCTTATGAAATTTCAGTTAATTGTTGTTCTAAAGAGTAGATTTGTGCAACAGAAGCATATATGTATCTTTCTTCCAATTCAGTCCAAATTTCTTGTGCCATGTTCATGAACAACACACTCTTAGCAATGCTTTCATCAAGATTAAAAATCAACTAGGAAATTACTAGATCATTACATCTCTCCAAATTCTTATAGTTAGTTGCAGTTTTCTCGGGAGCTTTAATAGTTCCATCAACAAAATCTAATTTGTTCTTAGCAGAAAGTGTTAACATCATTGAACGTTTCCAATTATGAAATCCATCTTCATTAAACTTGAAAGACACTAACTAAGTATGAGATGCATCAGATGGATGAATATAATAGGCACTAGTCGTATCTTGATTAGTTGACGCCATAGATTCAAAAAAGCACAGAGATAAGAAGATTTTCGCAAAATTAAGAAAAATGAACAAATTTTTGTAATTGAGAAGAACCGAAACACAGATCTAAAACAAACTTTCACTGTTCAATCTTTGTGACACGAATGAAATCAAAGAAACTACAGTCGAAACAAGATATATATACAAAAATGACTGTTTTGATGAATAAGATGTAAACGTATCAACAATTAAGATGACCAAATCGAAAAGAAGATATAAAATCAAGAACAAAACACCTAGAATGATGAAGATTCGTGATGAGAACGATGATAAAACTATGAAGAAAGTACTCAAATACGTCAAACACAGTGAAGATGCCATGGATTGAATACTTTAGTGAAATTCAGGTTGGATCTTCCATGAAAACGATTTGAGCCTGCTCTTGTACCATGTTAATTTCTGAGAATTGCTAAAGATGTATTTATAAAGAAGAAGTAGAATACAATGTTGAATATACAAAGTTACAGAGAGAGAGTAATTATCAGCACTAAGCTACCTATATACAAGTGTATCTAACTAACTGTATTAGAGCTACACTAGAGTTAGTTATAATAGAATGATAGATAAGCAACAGCTAAGGTGGCTGATGTGGCATAAAGGAATGATGTTGAACATTAGATTCCTGAGTTGTATGTTGCTGACGTGGTGAAGTACCAAGATGTTGGGTTTAAACCCAATATGGTAGTATCGGTTTGGGTGATCCAAAACGTACATGGATTGGGTAATAATTACATGGTTAGATAATTATTATATTTGATATGTTTTGATCACAAAGTTATGGAATTAGAATCTAAATATGATAAGGATTGTAATTGGAAACCAAGTATGATTAGGATATCTTGGTTGCTAAGTTTGTGATGGCTATATATACATAGTCATATTATGTTTGAGAGGTGTACTCAAGATGTAGTCTTAGGTATCGCTTGGAGAGCGGATGTTTAAGATGTAATCTTAAGTATCATGTGAGTGAAACACCCTGCATGGTGTGATTGATTGTATTATTGATTATTGGTTGGATTAATAATACAAGTTGGGACGTGGTTTTTCAGCGTTATATATTTTGTTGTACGTACTTTGCATTGGTTTGTTAGAATCTCGTTATTGTGTGCATTCCTCCCTAACAAGTGGTATCAAGAGCCAAGGTTCGTGATCAGTATGGGTAGAGGAAAGTTGGAGATTCAATTGTTGCGGCAGAGCACCAGGACGACAAGAAGCCTACGAAAGTGGGAAGATACAAAGTTACGTGCTGTATGGCGGTTGACTTGCACCGTGGATCAATCATTCGGACTCAAGATGGAAGAAGATGGAAGAGATAATCGCAATTACTTCAATGGTTTGATTAACCGATTGAATAACTTGGATGAGTCTATGGATTTTTTCTTCTGGAGGCTGACTGATTGTGAAATTAAGGATCGGGTGACTCAATAGAAGGGAGATCGCTCGTGGTTGATGCACATGATTTTGTGGAAGAATATACCGTTATAATGAAGAACGGTGGTTTGGAGTTCACTAACTGGAGTTTAACGATACTCAAAAGTTGGAAAAACATGAACGAGAGATTTTTTGTTCGAGGGGAGGCATTTGCCGGTGGAAGTCATTGGCTTGATGGTAACCGTTAAACTCGGTGATGAAACAGTATTGGGTTTAAGATATGGTAGTATTGGTTTGGGTGATCCAAAACGTACATGGATTGGGCAATAATTACATGGTTAGATAATTATTATATTTGATATGTTTTGATCACAAAGTTATGGAATTAGAATCTAAGTATGATAAGGATTGTAATTGGAAACCAAGTATGATTAGGATATCTTGGTGGCTAAGATTGTGATGGCTATATATACATAGTCATTTATTTTTGAGAGGTGTACTCAAGATGTAGTCTTAGGTATCGCTTGGAGAGCGATACGTAAGATGTAATCTTAAGTATCATGTGAGCGAAACACCCTGCGTGGTGTGATTGATTGTATTATTGATTATTGGTTGGATTAATAATACAAGTTGGGATGTGGTTTTTCCGCGTTATATATTTTGTTGTACGTGCTTTGCATTGGTTTGTTAGAATCTCGTTATTGTGTGCATTCCTCCCTAACACAAGACACTTGATGTTGATTTATATGGCCATTGCGGAGATAACTAGTAATGTTCTTTTATTGTTCTTATGTCGTGTTGAGCCTGGCTCCAGTTAGACTTTGTTAGGTCATTTGTTAGTTTTGAGTAGCTTTTTTAGGTCGCATTTATCCTTCTAGTTCTTTTAATAGGATTTGTCATTCTAGTTTGATTTAGTTTTGTGTGTCTTCAGAATCATGTGAGACTTTGTTCTGTTATTTATTTGTTGAAGTAACTTTCCTGTTCAACCTTTATCATTCTGGCATGATATAAAAGAATATAATTCAATAACATTTTTTAAATGTATTAAAGCAAACAATTTATCAATGGAAAATAAATAATATCAATTTTTTAAAAAACTTTTGCAACGAACTGCCAACGTAATTTGAATGCATATCACCTAAATTCACGACAAAAAGTGCACTAGTTGCCAATGAAAATTTGGTCAAAAACAAGCAACGGAATGGTTGTTGGTAAACTAATAACGAAATATCCGTTGGTAGTTTGTAGTAAATCTTAGTGAGATGGTCAAAGTCTCTATTACAAATTCTTTAGCAGTTTGTTGTTAGGTTTCTAACGGAAAGAAAAATTCCATCGTTAAGACCTTAGCGACAAAGCTTTTACCATCAACTAATGTTCGCTGGCAATTTCGTTGGCAATCCATTTACTAACGGATTTTCATGGCCTAACAAAAGAATTTTTCGTCGGGAAATTAGAGTTTACTTGTAGTGGTTTTTAAAATTCCCTAAATATTATTTATTGCTATTAATTGGTATCATTAATTTTTCAGTTACTTTTTTGAATTAGAGGTTTTATTTTGTTAGCATTTACGTGTTAATTTTTTCAGTTATTAGTTTAAATGATACTCCCCCCGTCCCGCTAATATTGGCCACCAATCAAAATTCATGTATTTAGCGATCAAGTTAAAATTACCATATTTAACCATAATTATTAACATATTTATAAAAACTTAACAAATTTAACACATAATTTGCTTTGTTAAGGAAATGTGGACAATAATTTTGGGACAAGCAAATATGGAATTATGGCCAATATTAGCGGGACGGAGGGAGTAGTATTTATGTTGACCTCGAGAGAGATACATATTTGTTCTAGTATATATTATTAATTATATTTATATACATGTATTAGTGCTCATAATTGATTGTTTTTATTTTGGGATTTTTTTTTTCAAAATGAAAAAAGATTTCATTTAAAGATAAAGATACACAATCCGAGAAGGAAAGGAAAAAATGAGACATTCTTTCATCCATAAAAGCTAATCATCTAACCGAAAGGTATGCTTAACCAATTCATGGGTCGTAATCTAAATTACGACTACCATGAGAAAGAGATTCCTCCGGAAGTTTAGACAATATCACCCCTATATCAGAGAAGAAGACTCCTTACACAGGTAGGCCTCGTTAAAAACCCCGCAAGAGCAAAATCCAATGGGAAAAACTCGAGGGGAAAAAAAGAGTGCCCCACCCTCCAACAATACATCGGTATTCACAAAACTGTAAAAATATTGCTAATGACTTCTCATTACTCCCATGACCAAACTCATCATTCTGCCTCCATCCGTATTCTTTTTACTACTTCCTATTCCAAAACCGAGGGGCTTCTCGTTGATTCCACTATAAAATCCAAGATTCTGCCTCCCTCTGCTTCCCACCCAATGAAAACTGTAAGATCATCAAAAAACACAACAAATAAAACTATATCAATGAATCATTTATCGAAAAAATATTAAAAATATTTATTTTATACAGTATACATAAAAACATTGAACAGTTTTATATATCTAACCAAAGGGGTTCCCTTTGGTTAGGCATATAAACTCCGAACTCTCATAAAAATAATAATAATAAATTAAAAAAAATAAATAATAAATAAATAAATAAAATATATCTAAAACTAAATATTATTGAAAATGTGTGTGAATATATTTCATAAGAAAATGGAAATAAAATAAAGTCTAGTCAATGAAATTTTGGTTAGCCACCAAAATAAATCATAAAAGAAAAATAAATAGACAATCCAACAAAATGATACTTGATTGCCTCTACAAGGCCAAAATATATGTCATCATTACTGGCCACCCATAAATGGTACAACATAGCCATCAATCAAGGCATAATTGGCATTAAACCTGCCTACCAAAAAATGGTACAAAATAGCCATCAATCAAGCATAATTAGTATTGAACCTGTTCATCCATAAATGGTATAAAATAATCAGCAATCAAGGCATAATTAGCATTGAAAAAATGAAAATCAAAGTTGACCAATCATCAAATATGGAAACAAAACCAAAATTTAAACCCAAAACCCGTAACCCTAAAAAACCTATATTTCAAAATATAGTAAACAACCAATTAAAGAATATCAATTAACATTTAAAATTTACTAATTTTATTATCATTAAAAATTGAAAAAGATAATAATTCTCTGATTAGTCAAACGCTATTTATGAAAATACAATTCACATTTATTACAATTAAGCTAATTAAAGAAAATTGAAACTAGTCATATAAATGTAACAGAAGAAAAAATACATTCCAATTTTACAAACCTAAAACTAAAATCATGCCTAAAAAATTGATAACATTAAATAACTACCAAAAAAAATAAACTAATATAATCACCACACCGCCACCGTCATA
The DNA here is from genome assembly GCA_037693485.1 of Kitagawia praeruptora. Taxonomy (NCBI): domain Eukaryota; kingdom Viridiplantae; phylum Streptophyta; class Magnoliopsida; order Apiales; family Apiaceae; genus Kitagawia; species Kitagawia praeruptora. The sequence continues at coordinate 47,301,965 of CM075348.1, read as the reverse complement.
CTTCCGGCGCCACACCGCCACCGCCGCCGCCACCACTCAAATAATCGTATGCTTAATAACGTATAGCAATAAGTTTAAAAAAGAAACTACAACAAACAGCACCACATCTATATGAACAATAATCAAACTAAAATAAACTAATCCTATTGTCGAAAAAACCGGAAATCAATTATAAAATCTAACGAAACCTTGAGATCCCAAATCACACCATACCTCGAAAACAACACTGGTGATATTTTTACCCAAAATCTTGTAAAGGTATCATGCTTTAAGTCTATTCTGCGATACACGTCCGTCCGTCTGTTGATCTGCTTGAACCATGAATACACTAGAAAATATATTAGATCCAATTACCGCATCCGACAACTGTTAGGGGTGACAATAGTTGGATGAATAGCTTGGGATTTAGGTTATTTTGGGATTTTTGAATGAAAATATATTTTTATGCATAAATTTTGTGACATGGATTAGTGATCATAAATGATGATTTAAGTTTTAAAGTATTAATCGATTAATATCATGATGATTTTATGTCTATGCTAGGTGTATCATTTATGACTGTATGTTTTGACCATATATAATGGAGTGTTGACTATAAATAATGATTTTATGGGTCGTTAATGATGATTGTGTATTATTTTACGTGATTGTTTTGTTTTAATATATATATATATATATATATATATATATATATATATGGTCCTATTCAAATAGAAACCAAATTAAAATAGAAACTAGAAACTAAATCCTAATCTAATATTTAAAGCTAATCTAATGACCAAACTAGGGGGACCCCAATACAAAAAGTTCATAATATTCTAGGCTCCATTCAGCAAAAAAAAAAAATACTGTTCACTGCTGACGTGGCAGTGACGTCAGCGTGAACAGCATTTTTTTTTTTTTTTTGCTGGATGGAGCCAATAATTTTAAACACTTTTTGTGAAGGTGCCCCTGGCGGGGCCATTAGAATAAATGAAATATAATTTATTTAGTGTTGGTTTCTAGTTTCTATTCTAATATTGGTTTTATTTGATCACTAGCCTATATATATATACATTATATTTAATATAGTAATTTGTTTTTAATTCTTTATTTATGTTATTTATGAGTTAATAATTATGACGATTTTGAGAGTTATGATTTTTTGACTTTAATTTTAACTAATTTTTAGCCTTGTTTTATTTTAATAATACCTTGTTTTTTGAATGATTTAAATGAGAATAGTTAAGTAGATACTATTAGCTATATTTCATTCTTATTTTAATTATTAAAGTTGATTTTTAAATTCAATTTTTGAGGATTATTTCAAAATACTAATATATATTAAATATTTTTTTTCTTATTATGCCTATTTAATTATAAATTATTTGAGTGGATATTTAACTAAAGGATTACCTTTGGTTAGATTTTACTTTATTATACTGTATTTTAATATGATATTAATTATTAATTTTTTTCGAAATCTTTTTATATAATTTTATTTGGTTATATGATACAAATGTATTTATGTCCATAAAAGGTATTTTTTGGAATTTTGGATGGCTAGAGGTAGAATATAGGGGATGGAAGGAGTACATGTATAAGTCAATTTAGCTACAAATATTGATGACATTATGTACTCGATCGTTATAGCTATCCCGAAGCTACTAATTTTTACCTTTAATCTTTTTGTAAATAATGTATTTCTGTTTTGTAGGGCACTCTTTTTCCCGTTTTGAGTTTTTTCTCATAAAGTTTTATTCTTGCGGGGTTTTAACGAGACTTCTTTTTGTGGATTATCTTCTCAAGCGTTATTATCTAACTTTCGGGGATATCATTGCATGATCTTCAGTTAGATATATAATAAAAAAAAATGAAAGAAACCCTTCAATTGAACATTGTATTTCGATGTAATTTAATAATGAAAAAAAAATAATTAAAAAAATAGATAGATTATAATTGCCAAATATCCAAATTTCCCTAAATGCAATACTAGCCTAACTTAATTATGCATCAATAATTTTCGTGCTTGCATCGAAAATATGCACACACCCAGCTAGGAGTTTTTGTTATAAAAAAAATTTAGGGACTTATAAATAAATATTTGTTTTAATAAAATTTAAATTGAGTAAAAATTGAATTAAGAATTATATCCTTATATATAATAAACGTAATAGAGATCTTATCCATAATTTTGGTCACTGTATTACCAAAATGACCAAAATAATCTTTACCGTCGAATCTAATATTTTTAAAAATACACGATCAAGATTATATCATATTAAAAGGAAAATTATAATCTAAAAAAGATATAGTTAAAAAAGGTTGTATTATAATTAAATTTTAGAAAGAAAATTATAATATGAAAAGGATATAATTAAAAAAGAATACAATTGAATTTTATTTATTTATTAATATTAAAAAATAGTTCATATTTATTATTTAGGCTCTATCCCGAAATCTAGAAATCAGATTTGGATGATTTTACAGCCCACACAAAGCTCATAAAATTATATTTAATTTAATGATGATTTAATAATTATTTATGAAATAAAAAAACACAGAATCTCAAGAGAAAACATAATTACGAACTTTTACATTAATCCTATTCGGAGTAGAAGACCTATTGATAATCCTATTCAATGTAAAAAACCTAATTATATATGATTTAGATCATTGACATATACTTTTTCGTATTTCAATATAAATCAACCTTTTAGTTTACTTGTTAAAATATAAAATATTTTTTATGCTAGATCCAACGTTTTTCATCTACTTTTTTTAGGGAGATGACCCTGAATACCTACATATCAAAACATTTGACCCAAAATACCCACTTTCGTTCGGAGTGGCCCTAAATACCCACGGGACACGCAATTGGAAGAGGAGTATCAAGACACGCATGTGGGAGAGGAGCATCCTTCACAAATTGCAATCTGTGCTCTTTGAACAGTGCTTGGGTCACGCATGTTAAACATGCGTGATGGCAGACACATGTGTGTCCAAGGCACTGTTCATCGTCTTCGACAGCCGTGTCAGAGAGATTTTTTGACCAAAACTTTGACACAATCGTTCAAACCTTTCCAGGCATCGAGAACTATACACCAAAATGATCGTCTTCTTCTCCTCAACAAGCCTATACCTTCGTTTTTTGTTTGTTTCGCCGGATTTAAAAGCCCCAATTCGAACCTCTTTTCCGATTTGGTTTTCCGATATGCTCATACACGCCCCTACGGGGCTGAAACTCAATGAACGGGGAAAAAGGAAGAGGTACGTCTAGGCTTCGTTTTGATGCCCTCAAGAGGAGTGGAGGTAGCCGGAGGGTGGAGAACGAAACGAGGCGATCGGAGTGGCGATTTTGAGGGAGAGAGACGATCGGAGCTGCAATTGCAAGGATGATATCATATGACGTCATCACACATTCTTGGAATGAGTGACCCCTAATATGCATTCCAGGAATGCGCATCCCAGGTTACGCATTCCCAGAATGCCTAACCCGTGGGTATTTCTTGCTATCTTTCCTAAAATCAGTATTTTGATTTTTCGGGTCTTGGAGCTTGAAATCTAGGCATTTTGGGCATTTTCTCCTTATTTTATTATCTAACTATTCTTATTTGTTTTGTCGTACTGAATACAGACTACCGACTACAAAATTTTGGACAAGATCACTCTTACACTTATTATTAAAATCGTATTTGGTTATTAGTAGAACTTTCTTCAAATAATAAGAAGTGTATTTTGATAACCAAAACGAAATATAAGTAGATTTCATAAATCGAATAGAATTTTCAACGGTAAAAAAATCGTCAATTTCTTCTCTTTTTTGTTTCTGTGTAGTTTTAATTAGAAAATAATTGTTAAACCATAATTAAATTAAAAATTATTGTGTTAATTTCATGTAAGCTGTAAAACCGTCCAAATCAAATTTTAATAATTTAAGATAGAGCAAATTGAACGAGTAATCTTATATATATCAATTTTTTAACAACAATTTGATATATAAATTAATAATATATGACTATTAAAAAAATAATATAATTATAAATATTAAAAAAGGAACCGTACATTACACGGGATTATAAGCTAATATGTCATAATAAGAGATAATTACTTATGTGTTCACAGCATCGTATCTTTGTTAAAAAAAATAATTCAAGAAAAGCCAAAAGAAGATGTTTAAAAGTTTTTTAAGTGGGTTGTCAAATTTTTATCGACTTTTATCTCATAAATGAAGTAAAATTTTCATGCAGTAATATGAATATTACTAATAAAAATATGACATCTATCTATACTATACTATTATAAGCAAAACAGGGTATATTTGGTTTGGTACTCTTTTTTTGGTCACTCTTTTTTTGTACTCTTTTTTTGGTCACTCTTTAATGTTGAGTATTGAATACGGTAAAAGAATACAGAGGGGGGGTGAATGGATTCTTGAACTTTTCTTGATTGAGTCTATGTAGCAGATAAGTGCCTGTGTGTGTAGAAGTGAAGGTGCGGATAAATAAACAACACAACACGCAATATCACTTTAATCTAATGTATATTAGATAAAGGTTGCTACAATCTGTGAATACAAATGGTAGTATTCTCAGCTTCGTTTTTCTCAGAGAGATATAGCTTACAGTGTATGAAAAACTAGACTCACAAAAGTTACTAAGTTATGAAGTGAGGCTGTGTCCTTATAGAACATGGATACAGCCCACTTACTGCAAATAAGGTAGCTAAACAAATTACTTTCTAGTCTGTCTATCCTTTTTGAGTAAGTGTCCAAACGGTTACAGATTTGACTTTGCAAAGCCTGTTTAGATCCACTTCTTTAGCTCCTTGTCTCTTCTATATCTCTCCAAGCTTCCTTGTAGGCTTTCCAGAGCACGTTACAGATTGTGGTCCATAAAGTGCATTGGCTTGTTGCAGGTTTCTGACTTGTACAATTTCTTCAGTATTTTGTCTCCAAGAATGTATTCGAGAAGTGACTAAGTAAGTGATTCGAGAACTAGAATTGACTTGATCGATAACTCTGAGTTCTCGAATACTGTTATAGTGACATATCGAACCACTTCTCGAATAGCTCTTTTCCATCAGGATTCCTTGAGTTGTCGAATAGAGCATTTGACTTATCGAATCCTCGAGTTGTCGAATAGCTTTCTGAGTCTTTGAGATATCGAATGGAACTTTGACTTGTTGACTCTTTGAGAACTCGAATACCATCTTGACTTGTTGACTTCTTGAGTTCTCGAATAGAGTAGTAGACATATCGAATCCCTGAGATATCGAATGAGATATCGAACAGTGTATTCAGAGATATCGAATAGTGTCTTGAGATATCGAATCCCTGACTTCTCGAATGCTGGACTTCTCGAATAGACAAATATACTTCTCGAATTGGTACTTAGGCAAATTCTTCATTTCTTCAAATCCCAACTGTGATTATTTGGCAGTCTTTAACTCCTTGCTTGAGGCATGAACCATGGAACTTCTTTCAAGCATTATTCTAGACTCTATTTGTACAGTTACACAACTAGGATTTGATGCCTATTACAAGTACAATACAAACAGAAACTCTACAACTAGAGGTTCCCTCAGTTAAGAGGTCATGTAAGTAATGCAAAGCATTACAAACAATTAGGCTTGTTATTAGATGTGTACAGGCATGCCTCTGTAACTAACAATCTCCCCCAAATTGTGAGTGAGACCCTTAGTCACAATTTCATGTCTGATAACAAGCCTAACATACATAAAGATAAAACTTTAAAAGTACAGGTATGTATTTTGATTGAACACATAAATGAAATTACAAGATAAATACTCTTACAGTATGATGAGGTACTAGCCATTTTCTTTTGATTGCATCTCCATTGCTTTGGCTTGTAGATCATCATATGCTTTCTGTTTCCTTTCTTTCTCCTTTCTTGCAATCTCATCTACTGCTCTCATGATTTCTGTCATAGCATCCAATTCTTCAATCATAATAGAGTTTTTGAAATCTTCAAGCACTGGCTTCAGAATGTTGGCAGGATAGTGATTGAGTAGGTCCATTCTTATATTGACATTGGCTCCATTTCTTCTCCTATACTTCACCACATAGGGATCAAACTGAACTCTACACAATCCATTTGCCCTTAGCTTTTCTGCTTCAATCTCCAGTCTATCAATTTCTTTCTCCCTTTCTAACCATTTCTCATAGCAGCCCTTTCTTATCTTCTCAGCATAGTCTTTCTTCATTTTCACAAAGTCAATCAATTCCAGCTTCCATACTTTCTCCACCTTGTCCTTAGAATCCAGCAATGCAATGATTCTTTCTATCTCATACAATTTACCCCAATGTTGACAACCCCCTTGTTTGAATTTCATTTCTTTCCCATCAGTGTACTTGATTACAAGGTGGTCATCCACAATTGCAGCATAGCATATCTTTTGAGCTCTTAGAAATAGCAGTTGCTCTTCATCAAAGTCTTCATCAAGTGGCTGGAGCTTTAATCCTGGAATGATTGTTAGGGCTCTAGATTTGGATAGCTTCACTCTCCTTGCAGCATGTTTAAATTTTATCCTCTTGACATGGTTGCTTGGCAGAAATCTCTGACCTTGGTTGGTAGACCATAGTAGTATTCCATTAGCAGATTGCTTTCTGAAACATACACATGGTTTCTTGACTTGAATCTTCTTCTTTTCTTGAGATGGTAAGACAGTTGCAGAAGCCATAGATGTAGATTTTGCTAGGTCACTACTAACAGTATTCACCCTAGACTTAGAGTCTTGTGTTGTGGTGAGATTACTGCTAGCATTGCCTAAGGCTTGCTGTCTTCCACTCTTTCTCACATATGTTTTACCTTGGTCATCATCATCCTTTTTATCCTTGTCTCCCTTTTTCTTCTTGTCTTCATCACCCTTATCTCTCCTGTGATGTCTTCTCCTCCCATCACCTTTGTCTTCAGAATCATCATCCTTATTCCTCCTAGGTTGAGCCATCTCTGGAATTTCACCAGTTGCAATATAGGTTCTGAGGATATGTAGTGCCTCAATTTCTTCAGCATTTCTGGCTCCAACCTTCTTCTGTAATTGATCAATGATAGCAATGATCAGTCTGTGATTTCTGGAGGTGAGATCATGAGGAATGACCAATTGCTTGATATCTTCAATCCTGGTACCAGACTGATAAATAATTGTCCATGGCTTCTTGATCACTTCTGGTAGCCTTGTAGGTTGACCATTCCTCAAATCATCAAACAGACTCTTGCTGTTCTCATTTTTCTTCTCAATGATCTCAAGTATGGCATCTATCTCTGAGTGCTTTAGGTCTTGTAGAGTCTGGTATGTTAGATGCCATATCTTTAGTTTGGAAACCATCACTATCTCCTTGACCCATATATTGTTGACTTTCTTGGGGATGACAGTGATGTAGTCTATCTGCTTCTTCACCTCCCTCAGATAAAACTGAGTGTCACCAACCTGTTCCCTTATGGCTTTCAGAAACTCCAAGAAGGCTTTATCATGATAGTCATTGGAGTTAGCAACTTCTTGTAGTTTAGCCTCAGTAACAACTTTGACTTCTACAGGCTTGGCACTCTCAGATATAGAGATTGGAGGTTTGTCAGATGGCATACTCCCTGCAACCACTGTGGTAGTTATGGATTGCTTTTGTCCTCCAGGAGTAGTGATGTGCACAGTTGGTAAGGTGACAACTGGCAAGATAGATGGAGGCTCATCTACTTTGGCTTTTCCCTTGCCAGGCACATTTGCTAGAGACTTAGAAGCCCTTTGTTGACCACCCTCTTTGATTATTATGCCTTTCTCTCCCTTTGTCTCCCCCTTTGAATTTGAGTTCCTAGCCTTCTTCTCCCCCTTAGGCTTGTTGTCAGGCACAGAGGCTGTAGAAATGTCCTTTGGGAGTGAAGATTCATCAGGAAGAGGGAGACCCATATGCTTCATCATTGCAGCTAACATAGATTGTTGATGCAGAAGGACATCAGCTGTGGTGGATGCTTGAGTGTCCAACTGATCATTTAGCAATGCAACCTTTTCTGTGAGATGAGCATTGGTCTTGGTGAGAGTAGCTACCTCCTGCTCAAGAGTGTTGACCTTAGTGAATAGCTCATTGGCCTTGAAACCAGATAAGGATTGATCCTGCAGCCTCTTCACTTCATATTTAGACAATTCATGCACAGGGACATCAGTCACTAGTCTATCTCCATAAAGATTTTTGAACATTATCCTCAGCATGGCATTGGCATCTGTAGTCTGGTCAGATAGATTCTGAAATTGATGCCCCAGACCTGTGACAGCATCTTTTAGCATAGCCAGCCCATTGTCCACCTGAGTGCAGGTAGAGTTGCAGTGTTTGATGTCCTTGAACACACTGTCCAATTGATGAAATTTAGCATCAAAGGCCCTCTTGACTTCTGCTACTGAAGTGGCTGTCTTATCACACACCCTGTTGACTTCAGTTTTGACTCCCTTGCCAAGATAGTGTGCAGCCTTGAGGAAACCCTTGTAGGAGTCATTTACAGCTTCATACACTTCACCAGGTGACAGGGATTTTGCATTGGAGCCCAGTGAAGTGATGTATTCCTCCCTGAGATACTGAAGTGCTTCATCGAGAGTAATATCATATTTTCCTTGCAACCAGGCATCTATGTTGCCATCTCTCTCAGCATCATCAATGATCTTTGACTTCTGCACTTCCACATCATTCCTATGGCATAACAGAATAGCCTCATAGTCTGGATTGGGCATGTCTGCAGTGAGAAGGTGCTGAGCAATCTTTGTGAACTCAGGAATCTGATCCACAATTAAGCTTTGAAGTGCTTCAACCGTCAATTGTTGTGGAACAGACCCTGATCCTGAAGCACTGTCATGTTGCACAGGCTTCAGCCATGTTGACATGAAGTCAGAGCTAGAGCTAGGCAAGCTAGTCTCCTCAGTTACAGATGCAACTTCTGTAACCGGATGGATTGACTCTACTACTGGTGTCACCACAGAAGTGGGATGAATTACACCAGCAGTTGACACAGGCACAGAGTCTCTAGTAAAAACTAGGGGAACCTCTGTGTTTGTGATGGTGTCATTAGGATATGCCTCAGCATGCATTCCCTCACCATCTAAATGTGGGTTCTGAGTGGTGAACAAAGTGTCATGCACTAAGTCACTTGAAATTATTGGCTCATCAAGAGAAAAGAATTCTTGATGATCAATACCTTGCATCTCAGTTGTCTGAGTTGCAGGTTCCAAAGAAATTTCAGAGATAGATTCTGGAAGAGAAGTGTGTTTTAGAGTAGATTTTGGCAACTCCCCCTGAGAGATAGAGGGAGTTTCAAAAGTGATGTGCTCTCCACTCAGTGTTGTGCCAGCCTTATCACTCCCATGTGCTGACTCTATACAAGAGGGTGCATTGGGGATAATGCTTGATTCTATAGGTGCACCCTGTTGAGAGGATACTCCTAGTGAGCTGTGTGCCCCTGATTTTACAACTTCAGCCATTTGTGTGACTGAAGAGGTGGTCTTAGTTTTCTTCTTCTTTGTTCTGTGTAAGGGTGACTCAGGTTCCTCACTTCCTAGACCTAATTCAACAGCTAATGCTGCTTCAGACAAGATATTTAAAGGTGCAGACATTACTTCCTTTCTCTTCTTTTTACTAACATCACCCTTTTGAGAGGATGATGCAGTTGGCTCAGTAAGAGGTAGAGTGTTTGGTTGAGAGGGTTGGTTAGCAGGCCCTGGGTTAGCATTTTGTTCTACTTGCTTGGGCTGTGCTAACTTAGATTTTGCATCAAATGTTGGCATGTTGTGGGGGTAAGTCCTAAACAAACTCTCCATATGGGGAGTTATGTTCAGTCTTACATCCACATCATTCCTAGTTTCCAAGTTACCAAAAATGAGTTTGGTCATGGACTTAGGATAGCCTATTTTATTTTTATCAATCCCAGGCAATTCAATCAATGAAGCATTTTTATAATTAAGTACAGATTGAATAAAGCGAGGGAAGAAAATATCAGTACCTCTCTTGGTTGTGTTCTTACCAAGTCTCCCATATAATTCTTGAAGTATGATTTGGCCAACATCTATCTTCTTTCCATAGGCCAAAGCATATCCAATTTGCTGCACAGGTGCACTGATTTGATCAAAGCTTGATTTCCTGGCAGTGAAGACTTGGAGAAGAGTTGCAAACACATAGCTCCATTCCTTTCTCAGATTCTTTCTGTTTAGCTTTCCAAGGTTAATCCCATCTGAGTAGTTTATGAACTCAAAGAATTCCTCCAACTCTGCGTTTGTGGCCATTCTGTCAAATGACTCTTGTTGTAGGCCTAGTGCTTGATTCATGTCTGCAGTAGTGATAGTGATTTCCTTATCTTGAACCTTGCAGTAGATGACATAGGAAGTGATTGCGTTTTCCAGGGCTACAACCTCCACAATAGCAGTACTCCAGAATTGTTCCAGAATATCGAGATACAGAGTTGGGTTGGCAGAGAGTGCATCCTTGATATATGACTCAGCCATCCATTTCACAAAGCACTTGAAATTTGCATTGGGTGCTTCAACATCACTAGTGAGAGCGATGAAGTTGGTGTTGAACTTTACTGTTGCCATTCGTGTAGAAGAGAGAAAAGAAATTGAAGGTTGAAGAAGAAATTTGGCTTTTCGTAGCTAGGGTTTCAGGGGTTTAGAGAGTGTAGATGCTTGAGAAATCGAATGAAATGAATCGAATAGATGTGAAATTGTATAAGTATGAAGTACTTGAATTGTCGATTAGCAGAAGGTTTTGTATCGACAAGTCAGGCATTCGAGAAGTAGAAAACAACTATTCGAGAAGTCAAGAATGGCTTAATCGATAACTCAAGCAGATAGAAACTCACAGCTGGCAGTTATCTAACTTAGAAATAGTTCTAAATTAAATAAAATGTGTTTTTATGAGTGAATTAAACTTTTAGACAAAAAGTCCAAAATCGATTAAAATTCAGCGAGAATTCAGCCTTTTCAAATGATTCGAGAACTCAAATATAGTGTTCGAGAACTCAGTCATTCGAGAACTCAGTTACTATATTCGAGAAGTCAATAATTCCTCTATTCGATATCTCAGAAAGACTCTATTCGAGAACTCAAGAGTACTCTAATGAGACTTATTAGAGATGTCGAATAGTGAATCATTCGAGAAGTCTGACTTATCGAACTATACCCATCACTCATAAAAATTTGATTTTCACTATCTTTTTAAAATCTACCAGACATATTCATTGAAAAATATCCTAGCAAATCAAATAGTGATTTTCTCAAAATTTCATAGAAATTTTAAGTTAATAAAAATATGATTTTCAACATATGCAACAGATTTGAAATATTTATAAATCATATTTCAGCCAACACTTACTTCAAAAATATTGAGGATTTAGATAAAGTAAGTGTTTACTGCTGCAACAATCTAGATGATGTATTCACTTAGCCAGAATCTGAAGAATTCAGCATTCCAATCTCACTTACCAACCTTGTGAAGGTGGCTTCATCTAATGGCTTAGTGAATATATCAGCTAGTTGTTTATCTGTAGAGACATAATGCAACTCAATGGTTCCATTAGTTGCATGTTCTCTTATGAAATGATATCTGATGTCAATGTGCTTTGTTCTAGAATGATTGACAGGATTGGCAACTATAGAGATTGCACTTGTGTTGTCACACATGATTGGAATCCTTTCCAACACAAGTCCATAATCTCTAAGTTGATTTCTAATCCAAAGCACTTGAGCACAGCAACTTCCAGCAGCTATGTATTCAGCCTCAGCTGTAGAAGTTGACACAGATTGTTGCTTCTTGCTATACCAAGAAACTAACCTTTGTCCAAGAAACTGGCAGCTTCCTGAGGTGCTTTTCCTATCCACTCTGCATCCAGCATAATCAGCATCAGAGTAGCCAACCAGATTGAACCCTGTGTCCTTAGGGTACCATAATCCCAAGTTAGGAGTGCCCTTCAGATATCTAAAGATCCTTTTTATTGCAATCAAATGTGATTCCTTTGGATTTGATTGAAACCTTGCACACAAGCATGTAGCAAACATGATGTCTGGCCTACTTGCAGTGAGGTAGAGTAGAGAACCAACCATGCCTCTGTAGACTGAGATATCTACTCTCTTGCCTTTAGCATCTTCATCCAATTTAGTGGCAGTGGCCATGGGTGTCTTGGCAGGTGAACAATCTTCCAAGTCAAACTTTTTCAATAAATCCTTGATGTACTTGGTTTGACTGATAAAGATACCATCCTTCCTTTGACTGACTTGCAACCCTAGAAAGAATGTCAACTCTCCCATCATACTCATCTCATATCTGCTCTGCATGAGTTTAGAGAATTTCTCACACAGTTTCTCATTTGTAGAACCAAAAATGATATCATCCACATAGATTTGAACTAGGATCATATCATCACCATGCTTCTTGTAAAACAGTGTCTTGTCCAATGTGCCTCGAGTGAATTGATTTTCAAGAAGAAATTGTGATAAAGTATCATACCATGCTCTTGGAGCTTGCTTAAGTCCATACAGTGCCTTAAGCAATCTGTAGACAAATTCTGGGAAATGTGGATCCTCAAAGCCAGGTGGTTGTTGCACATAAACCTCTTCTTCCAACTCTCCATTTAGAAATGCACTCTTGACATCCATTTGATAAACTTTAAAGTTTGAATGAGCAGCAAATGCCAAGAATATTCTAATGGCTTCCAATCTAGCAACAGGGGCAAATGTCTCATCATAATCAATGCCTTCCTGTTGAGAGTATCCTTTTGCAACCAGCCTTGCTTTGTTTCTTATTATTACACCATCTTCATCCATCTTATTCTTCAGAACCCATTTTGTTCCAACAATGGTTCTATTCTTTGGTGCAGGCACAAGTTCCCATACTTTGTTCCTTTCAAATTGATTCAGCTCCTCTTGCATGGCAATAATCCAATCTGGATCCAACAATGCATCATCAAGTTTCTTAGGCTCAACTTGTGATAGAAAACATCCATAGAGGCACTCATTTTGAGTTGCTCTCCTAGTCCTTACTCCTGCATTAGGATCTCCAATGATTTGCTCTGCAGTGTGTGATCTATCCCATTTCCTTGAGTGTTCAGCCTGATTTCTCATCCTTGATGTTGCTTCATCATCCTCATCATGATCATCCTCATTTCCTCCCCCTGTGAAGTTGCCATTACTCACAGGTGTGTCTTGGATGCTTGTTTCTTCACTATTGATTGGCACAAATTCTTCTCTTGTATCATTATTCACTTGAGTTTGTTGAACTTGAGTTTCAACTCTAGTTTCAGTCTCTTCATCAGAATCATCTAGATTATCAAACTTCAATGGATCTTTGTCTTCATCATTGGCTTCTTCTAGTCCAGGTAGTTTGCTGTCATCAAATGTTACATCTGTGCTTTCCATAACTTTCTTTTGACTGATGACATAAACCTTGTATGCAATTCTTTCCATAGAATAGCCAAGAAAAATTCCTTCAAATGCTTTTGCATCAAACTTTCCAACATATTCAGAATTGTCCTTAAGTACAAAGCATTTGCTTCCAAAAGTATGAATATACTTCAGTGTAGGCTTCTTTCCAGTCATCAAGTTGTAAGGAGTCTTTCCAGTGTTTTTGTTGATGAGGGTTCTGTTCTGAATATAGCATGCAGTGCTCACAGCCTCTGCCCAAAAACATGTGGGCATTTTTGCATCAAGTAACATTGTTCTAGCAGCCTCAATTAGAGTTCTATTCTTTCTCTCAACAACTCCATTTTGTTGTGGAGTCCTTGGAGCTGAGAATTGCTGAGAAATGCCATTCTCTTTGCAGAATGCTTCAAGTGTGGCATTTCTGAACTCTGTTCCATTATCACTCCTCAATGCAATCACACTTGCATTGTTTGCCTTTGCTTCCTTGTCAACTTTCTTTATATGCTCAATGATTACTTGTGGAGCCTCATCTTTTGATGCCAGAAATTCTACCCATGTATACCTTGAAAAATCATCAACCATTACCAGGGCATACTTCTTTCTTCCAAGTGACATTATGTTAACAGGCCCAAACAAATCCATATGGATAAGTTGCAGTGGCTTGGTTACAGATGTCACTGTCTTTGACTTGTGGCTTGATCTCTTCATTTTTCCTTTTTGACAAGCCTCACACACTCCTTCTTGGCAGAATTCAAGTGTGGGCATGCCTCTCACTAACTCTCTTTTGACTAGAGAATTAATGGCCTTAAAGTTCAGGTGTGATAGTTTCTTGTGCCACAGCCAACAATCTTCATTTGATGCTTTTGAGTAAAAGCAACAAATTTTGTCCTTGTTTGCAGAGTCCATATTGGCTACAAACAGGCTTCCCTTCCTTACTCCAGATAGAGCAAAATCACCAGTCTTCTTGTGGGTGATCAAACATTCATCTTTGTCAAAATTCACTTTGAATCCTCTATCAGTAAACTGACCAACACTTAACAGATTATGCTTGAGCCCCTTGACTAGTGCTACATCTTCAATGATGACATTTCCAACTTTCAGCTTGCCATATCCCAATGTGTTACCCATGCTGTCATCTCCAAAAGCAACCATTGGGCCAGCCTTTTCCTCATACTGTGATAGCAGGGCCATATCACCAGTCATATGATTTGAGCATCCACTGTCCAAAATCCACATGACCTTCTTCTCACTTTCTTTGCCCTGAGAATCAGATGAAGATGAGTCATCCTTGGAGTTGGCCATCAAGGCATAGTTGCAGAATTCTTGTTCCTCTTCATCACTCTCAGAATCATCCCAACACTTCCCTTCAGCTATGTAGGCCTTACCATGTGTCTGCTTTTTCAGAAGGGCCTCATACTTAGCTTCTAGCTCAAGATAATCTCTATCCTTCTTTTTAGGCTTCTTGCATTCACTGGCAAAATGCCCTAGGTCATTGCATCTATAACACCTTACAGATGACCTATCCACATAACCGGTTTTGAACTTATTTCTGTTTGGTTTCACAGGTGCCTTGTTCTTGTTGGCTGAATGGTTTTGAGTTTTGGGTTTGAAGGGTTGATTTCTTTTAAATCTGATGTTTGGAAATTTTCTGGCCATGAAAGCATATGAAGTATTTTCCATCCCATCAAGTTCTTCCAGAGTGTAAAACTCCTCTTCTTCTTCCTCCTTTTCCTCAACAGGTTCACTCACCCCAGCTTCAGTTTCTTCATCATCTGCCACCTCCTCTATCCTTAGTTGGCTTGTAGATGCTTCTAGGTCCAGAATGGATTTGTTGACAATCAAGGCACATGATGTGTTTATCATCCTACCTTGGTTTGCTTGGATAGCCCTCTTCTGAAGCAACTCAAGTTCATGAGTCTTTAGGACTCCATAGAGTACATCATAGGTGACTTTGTTCAAATCTCTCTCTCTAAGGGAAATGACTCTTTGCTCCAGATGATTTGGTGAAGACAACAGAAATTTCATATTTAACTCCTTGGTGCTGTAAACCTTTCCATTCATCTGCAACTCAGTAACTAGCTTGTGAAACCTTTCAAACATCTCAGTGATGCTTTCCTTGGGCTGTGCCATGAAAGCTTCATACTGTGTGACCAATATCTGTTTCCTGTTTTCCTTAACCTCATCAGTCCCTTCACACAACACCTCAATGTGATCCCACATCTCTTTAGCAGACGTGCATGATGCAATGTTTGCAAACATTGACATGTCCATGGAATCAATGATGAGCAACATGAGGTGGCTGTCAAGAGCAACCTTCTCCCTTTCTGACTCTGTCCACTTTGATGGATCCTTGGCCTCATAAGTTCTTGGGATAGTTATGGTTCCAACAGTCTTCTCTGGTATCTCTTGTTGTGGAACAAAAGGACCATTCTTGAGAATCTCAGGATACAAGGGATGAGAGGCTTTGATGAACAACATCATCTTTATCTTCCAGAGGTTGAAGTTTTCTTTATCAAACTTAGGGACCTTCACCGTTCCTGTAGTCTTTGGTGTATTCGAACTCATGATCGTTTCTCTGTTTTTGAATAAACAGCCCGCTCTGATACCACTTGTTGAGTATTGAATACGGTAAAAGAATACAGAGGGGGGGGGTGAATGGATTCTTGAACTTTTCTTGATTGAGTCTATGTAGCAGATAAGTGCCTGTGTGTGTAGAAGTGAAGGTGCGGATAAATAAACAACACAACACGCAATATCACTTTAATCTAATGTATATTAGATAAAGGTTGCTACAATCTGTGAATACAAATGGTAGTATTCTCAGCTTCGTTTTTCTCAGAGAGATATAGCTTACAGTGTATGAAAAACTAGACTCACAAAAGTTACTAAGTTATGAAGTGAGGTTGTGTCCTTATAGAACATGGATACAGCCCACTTACTGCAAATAAGGTAGCTAAACAAATTACTTTCTAGTCTGTCTATCCTTTTTGAGTAAGTGTCCAAACGGTTACAGATTTGACTTTGCAAAGCCTGTTTAGATCCACTTCTTTAGCTCCTTGTCTCTTCTATATCTCTCCAAGCTTCCTTGTAGGCTTTCCAGAGCACGTTACAGATTGTGGTCCATAAAGTGCATTGGCTTGTTGCAGGTTTCTGACTTGTACAATTTCTTCAGTATTTTGTCTCCAAGAATGTATTCGAGAAGTGACTAAGTAAGTGATTCGAGAACTAGAATTGACTTGATCGATAACTCTGAGTTCTCGAATACTGTTATAGTGACATATCGAACCACTTCTCGAATAGCTCTTTTCCATCAGGATTCCTTGAGTTGTCGAATAGAGCATTTGACTTATCGAATCCTCGAGTTGTCGAATAGCTTTCTGAGTCTTTGAGATATCGAATGGAACTTTGACTTGTTGACTCTTTGAGAACTCGAATACCATCTTGACTTGTTGACTTCTTGAGTTCTCGAATAGAGTAGTAGACATATCGAATCCCTGAGATATCGAATGAGATATCGAACAGTGTATTCAGAGATATCGAATAGTGTCTTGAGATATCGAATCCCTGACTTCTCGAATGCTGGACTTCTCGAATAGACAAATATACTTCTCGAATTGGTACTTAGGCAAATTCTTCATTTCTTCAAATCCCAACTGTGATTATTTGGCAGTCTTTAACTCCTTGCTTGAGGCATGAACCATGGAACTTCTTTCAAGCATTATTCTAGACTCTATTTGTACAGTTACACAACTAGGATTTGATGCCTATTACAAGTACAATACAAACAGAAACTCTACAACTAGAGGTTCCCTCAGTTAAGAGGTCATGTAAGTAATGCAAAGCATTACAAACAATTAGGCTTGTTATTAGATGTGTACAGGCATGCCTCTGTAACTAACATTTAATTTGGTTAAATCTCTATTATTAATAAAATTCAAAAAGAAAACACATAGCCTAAATAATATGTATTAATATTAATATGCACCACATACACAAATATAATAATTCAAAATACAACTATAATAATTCAAAATATATGCAAAATAGGGTATATTTGATTTGGTACTATTTTTTTTGTCACTCTTTTTTTGTACTTTTTTTTTGTCACTCTTTGGTTTGGTTAAATCTCTATTATTAATAAAATTAAAAAAAAACACACATAGCCTAAATAATATGTATTAATATTAATATGCACCACATACACAAATATAATAATTCAAAATACAACTATAATAATTCAAAATATAAGAAAAACAGGGTATATTTGGTTTGGTACTCTTTTTTTTGTCACTCTTTTTTTGTACTCTTTTTTTGGTCACTCTTGGTTTGGTTAAATCTCTATTATTAATAAAATTCAAAAAAAAAACACACATAGCCTAAATAATATGTATTAATATTAATATCTATACTATCTATACTATACTATTATAAGAAAAACAGGGTATATTTGATTTGATACTCTTTTTTTGGTCACTCTTTTTTGGTAGTCTTTTTTTGGTCACTCTTTGGTTTGGTTAAATCTCTATTATTAATAAAATTAAAAAAAAAACACACATAGCCTAAATAATATGTATTAATATTAATATGCACCACATACACAAATATAATAATTCAAAATACAACTATAATAATTCAAAATATAAGCAAAACAGTGTATATTTGGTTTGATACTCTTTTTTTGGTCACTCTTTTTTTGTACTCTTTTTTTGGTCACTCTTTGGTTTGGTTAAATATCTATTATTAATAAAATTCAAAAAAAAAACACACATAAGCTAAATAATATGTATTAATATTAATATGCACCACATACACAAATATAATAATTCAAAATACAACTATAATAATTCAAAATAAATAATTTAATAATATTTATATACATGGGATTATAAAGTTATAAATTATTTTATTAATAAAAAAAATATATACAACTTAAAACTTTAATAATAAAATATAATTAAAAAATTTACAAGCAACCGTAGATCGCACGGGTTATAGGCTAGTATTGTTTTAAAAAATAATGAAACAATAATATTTGGGTAATATACAAGTTGTGCAAGGACTAGTCAATAACCGTATGTTCGAATTCCTTTCTTGTTATTTATTAGTAATTGATATTAGGATATTTACCAAGAATACTAGATTTAAAGTTTCTTTTTGCAAAAATACCACCTTCCTTAATAAATTGCAATTTTACCTAAACATTGTTTCAAATTGCAAAAATACTAGGCCCATTCCTCCTCCCTCCTTCCTAGCCCAACCCACTCCCCCTCCCACCCTCCCTCCCTCCAGCCCACAGTCGACTGCAGTACTTTTTTTTTTTTTTTTTTTTTTTTTTTTTTTTTTTAAGATGGGGGCTATTTTGGGGGATTTTTGTTTGCAACCACATTCAATCAAATTCAACTAAATTCAACTAAATGCAACCAAATGCAACTTTTTTTAAAATTTTTTTTTTTTTTTTTTTTTTTTTTTTTTAAGATGGGGGCTATTTTGGTGGATTTTTGTTTGCAACCACATTCAATCAAATTCAACTAAATTCAACTAAATGCAACCAAATGCAACTTTTTTAAAAAAAGGTGGGGTGATTTTGGTGGATTTGGGTTGCAAGGCCCCGCCAGGGGCAATATTCAACTAAATGATTTTGGGTTCCAAGGCCCCGCCAGGGGCAATATTCAACCAAATCAACTATTTTCAACTGTTTTCAAATATTTTCAACTAGTTGCAACCATTTTCAACTACTTTCAACTAGTTGTAACTACATATTATTGGTTTGAGTGATTTTGGTTTCCAAGGCCCCGCCAGGGGCAATATTCAACCAAATCAACTATTTTCAACTGTTTTCAACTGAATGCAACTATTTTCAACTACTTTCAACTAGTTACAACTAGTTGCAACTATTTTCAACTAGTTGCAACTATTTTCAACTACTTTCAACTAGTTACAACTAGTTGCAACTACATATTATTGGTTTGGGTGATTTTGGTGGATTTGGGTTGCAAGGCCCCGCAGGGGCATATTCAACTGAATGCAACTGAAATCAGAAATTAAGTTGCTGATTTCAAGTTCCATTTTTCATTTGTCATTTTCGATCTCATTTTTGAACTCTATTATATATATATATATATATATATATATATATATATATATATATATATATTAGAGTTCAAAAATGAGGTCGAAAATGACAACTGACAAATGGAACTTGAAATCAGAAATTTAGTTGCATTCAGTTGCAATTAGTTGCAAATTTAGTTGAATATGCCCCTGCGGGGCCAGGAAACCTAAATCCACCAAAATATCACCCTTCTTAAATATATATATATATATATATATATATATATATATATATATATATATATATATATATATTAGAGTTCAAAAATGAGGTCGAAAATGACAACTGACAAATGGAACTTGAAATCAGAAATTTAGTTGCATTCAGTTGCAATTAGTTGCAAATTTAGTTGAATATGCCCCTGCGGGGCCAGGAAACCTAAATCCACCAAAATATCACCCTTCTTAAATATATATATATATATATATATATATATATATATATATATATATATATATATTAGAGTTCAAAAATGAGGTCGAAAATGACAACTGACAAATGGAACTTGAAATCAGAAATTTAGTTGCATTCAGTTGCAAATTTAGTTGAATATGCCCCTGCGGGGCCAGGAAACCTAAATCCACCAAAATATCACCCTTCTTAAATATATATATATATATATAAATATATATATATATATATATTAGAGTTCGAAAATGAGGTCGAAAATGACAACTGACAAATGGAACTTGAAATCAGAAATATAGTTGCATTCAGTTGCAAATTTAGTTGAATATGCCCCTGCGGGGCCAGGAAACCTAAATCCACCAAAATAGCCACCACCTTAAAAAAAAAAAAAAAAAAAAAAAAAAAAAAAAAAAAAAAAAAAAAAAAAAAAAAAAAAAAAAAAAAAAAAAAAAAAAAAAAAAAAAAAAAAAAAAAAAGTACACAAAGTCGGCTGCGTGTGTTATCAGGGGGGAGGAGAGAGAAATTGGGGGAGGGGGAGAATTAGGGTTAGTATTTTTGCAATTTGAAACTTAGTTTAGTAAAATTGCAAATAGTCTTTCTTAACAAAAGTAAATGTGCAAAAATTTACTTTTTCTTATTTATTTTTCAAAAGAGCCCTTGATATTAACCCTCACTGGCTCACAGCAGATGTTAAATCCCGGAAAGATGCGTGTATGTTCCATATCCATCTGACAAGATGTGTAGTTGATTTAGCTAAAAAAAACATAGGCCCAGAAGAATTTCTTACCAATTGCCCCAATATTCCAAACAAACTTTCTTCAAACTCAGATAATAATCCTGGATAAGAAGTGACTGGAGACTATTACCTCCGGTGGGGGCTTATCGCAACTCCAAGATAATCCTTGCATATTCTTTATAAATATTATAAAAAAATATTTCGTAGTATCCTCATGACATTATAAAATTGATCAACTCCAACATTCCTTATATGTGCTCCTTATTATTATTATAATATTAAACTTAAATGTCACCTACTTTTTTTTTTTTTTTTTTTTTTTTTTTTTTTTTTTTTTTTTTTTGCCACATTTATTCTATTATTTTAATATCTGTTCTGATGTTAAAAGGAAATTATAAATGGAGGAAAATGAATATTTTATCGATAAAAATGATAATAAGGAAGGATAAGGACTTTTAAAGATAAGTAGTGAGAGAGATGTCCTAATTTTTTAAGGAACCGTTAGGAGCAAGTTTTTTGCTCAACTTCTTTATATTTAAGGTTAAGAGATCATATAAGTAATCTCTTGGAGTTGCTCTTTCACAGCCAAGGCATACCAGGACGTACCCTCCACTTCTTTTTAACAAGATGCTAATCAAGAGATAAGTTTCCTGAGTCTTCAAGAACTAAAATTAAACAGCAAAAAACTTGCTAAGTACCACCCCTTCCAATCCAAAAAATAAATAAAGAAAAGAACAAACGAAACCAAACAATTTCATACTCAAGTTCTAGCGTTTGCACCGCCTCATAATCCTCTTGTCAAGATAACCAACCAAAAAACTGTGTGGCCTCTTACATCACCACATAAAAGGAGCACCGCCAATGAAACAACTTGTTTATATACTATGTTACTTGTACAAACTAACTCACTCGCAACACAACTCAAGTCTTCTTCTCTACTGCTTTACAATTGTCATGGACAACCTAGCTCATCAAAACCTTCATTTTATTTTGTTTCCTTTAATGGCTCAAGGTCATACAATCCCCATGGTAGACATCGCGAAACTGTTGTCTCAACGTGGCGCTGCTGTTACCATCATCACGACTCCTGTCAACGCTCTTCGGTTCCAGGTAACTATCATTCGAGCAGTCCAAGGCGGACGCAATATTAGTGTGGTTCAACTTAACTTCCCAAGTGAGGAAGTTGGACTGCCAAAAGGATGTGAAAATTTTGACATGCTATCCACACATCAATTGGGAGGACAGTTTTTTGCAGCAACTAATTTGCTACGTGAACCATTTGAAACTTTTCTTAAAGATGTAAAACCTCCTCCAAGTTGTGTAATATCCGATATGTGTCTTCCATGGACAACTGATGTGGCACACAAGTTTCACATTCCAAGACTTGTTTTTCATGGTCCATCTTGCTTTGCACTCTTGTCTATGCATAATCTAATGAAGTCCAGTTTGTTTTATGAAGGATCCTCTGAACACATCGTTGTGCCTGGCTTACCACATAGGGTGGAAGTAACTAAAATCAAGGTTGAGGGGATGGTAAAACCTTCAGGCTCATCTCTGGACCCCGCTGCTATGAACGCTTTCCTTGAGCAAATCCTAGAATCCGAAAAGAAAGCATTTGGGATAGTGGCCAATACTTTCGAGGAATTGGAGCCAGAGTACATCGAAGAGTATGCGAAGGTTAAGGGTAAAAAAGTTTGGTCCATTGGACCTGCTTCACAATGTATCAAAGACATATTAGAAAAGGTTGAGAGAGGTAACAAGGCCTCCATCAATGAGCATGATTGCTTGAAATGGCTAGGTGCACGGGAACCAAGTTCTGTGCTCTATGTATGCTTGGGAAGCTTGGGAAGGCTATCAACTTCCCAGTTGATAGAACTAGGGCTGGCATTGGAGGAATCAAACCTACCTTTTATCTGGTGCATAAGATACCAAACGGAAGAATTTGACAAGTGGATTTTAGATGAAAATTTTGAAGAAAGAACTAAAGGGAAAGGCCTGATAATATGGGGTTGGGCACCACAAGTTCTTATACTATCACACAAGGCTATCGGAGGATTTTTAACACATTGTGGCTGGAATTCTACACTGGAAGGTATTACTGCAGGCATCCCATTGTTGACATGGCCTTTATTTGCCGAGCAGTTTCTGAACGAGGCTCTAGTGGTGCAAATACTAAGGATTGCGCTTAGTCTTGGTGCTGAGCGTCCAATTCTGTTTGGAGAAGAAGAGAAGGTTGGAGTTTTGGTAAAGAGAGAAGATATTAAAATGGCTGCAAAAAAGTTAATGGATGGTGGAGATGAAGGGAAAGAAGAGAAAGAGCTAGAGCGCTCGGAGACAAGGCGAAAAAAGCAATGGAGGATGGTGGTTCTTCTTATCTAAACATGAACCTCCTCGTTAAAGAAATAATGGCACAGGCTAATGTATAAGGGTCTGTCCTATTTGTTGCTAAGATAGTTTGTGTTACTTGCACATGCAAAGAAAAATCATTTGTACACATTATACATGTCTGCTGCAAATCTGCATGTATAGTGATTCCCTTGCAGTTTTTCGCATTTCCTGTCCACAACATAATTGAGAAGGCCTAAATTTTGCCAGATGTCTAAACTTTCATAGATGTTGAGGGATACATTTTTTTTTAACATAGCTTATAAGCTAACAAGTGGTATCAATTCTTAGATAAATCTCAGAATGAAGAGAATCGAAAAAGGTACCTGAGACGACAAGGGATAAGCCCTCACCACTAGGCTATCCCATCACGCTCAAGAGATAACATTAGTTTCTAAGATTGGCTCAAACTTTACATTAAGTTTTTTATTTTAATTTAGTTGTTTTGTGTATATATTGCCATACATTTTAAAACTGCGAGTGTCACTATTTAATTTCAGAAAGAGAGAGCAGAACTGTAATAGGAACCAGTTTTGCCAATTAATTAAAATGTTCAATTATTTACAAGGGTGGTGTCAGTTTCTGTTGTTATGTGTTGACGGAGGAATTTGGTAACAACAAAATTCGAGGTACTTCGCCGGAAACAAGATCTACAGCGGTGGTTATTTGCCGAAAAGGGTGGTGGCTGTTTGTGATTGGTGGCTGAGATTGATAGGGTTAGTGGCGGCTATTCAGAGCTCTTGACTTCCAACCCCTCAATCGGCCTACGTACCCCGATATTTATAAGGGATCAAGCCATACGTAGTTCTTGGAGAACAAGAAACCCAAATGGGCTTGGATAACGGACCAGCTTCCGGAATGTTCTACTATGAGGCCTAACCACAAAGGCCCAAGGCTCATCCAGGATCTCAAGACTTCACGGATAAGGAAACTTCCCCCGTCGAGGACTAGTCCTATCCGCTACCAGCTATTTCTTGATTTCAAGGATGCAGGTATAGCCGTGATTTACCCCAAGTGCAGAACGCATCCCTGTCCCCCGAATGAGAAGCACCCACCAGATAACAGGACAGGTGATCCAGAGCTTTTGGGTGCAAAGTGCAGGATTACTCCAAAGTTCCCCAATGAGGGCGCGCCCATTGGCTACAGGAACATAGCTCCCAAAGCACCACTACACCAAACTGGCAAATTAGTAACAAATAAAAAAAACCCATTAGTAACAGATATATCCGTTACTAATTAGTAACGGATATATCCGTTATATATCCGTTACTAATTAGTAACGGATATATCCGTTACTAAATGTCCAAATCCGTTACTAATTAGTAACGGATATATCAGTTACTAATTAAATTATCCGTTACTAATTAGTAACGGATATATCCGTTACTAAAGTCATTAGTAACGGATATATCCGTTACTAATTAGTAACGGATATATCTGTTACTAATGGGTCAGATATCCGTTACTAATTAGTAACGGATATATCCGTTACTAAATGTCCAAATCCGTTACTAATTAGTAACGGATATATCTGTTACTAATTAAATTATCCGTTACTAATTAGTAACGGATATATCCGTTACTAAAGTGACTAGTAACGGATATATCCGTTACTAATTAGTAACGAATATATCTGTTACTAATTGGTTTAATATCCGTTACTAATTAGTAACGAATATTTCCGTTGCTAATGTCTACATCCGTTACTAATTAGTAACGGATATTTCCGTGGCTATTTTTTATATCTGTTACTAATTAGTAACGGATATATCCGTTACTAATATCGTTGCTAAAGGATATATCCGTTACTAATTAGTAAATGGATATGTATTCAATAAAATTTTGAAATAAATAAAATGAGATCAAATAAGGAAAAAATTATGTATATTTTAGGTAATATTATTATGTATGTTTTAATTAAAATTATGGATGTTTTTAAGTAAAATTGTATATGTTTTTATGTTACTTAAATAATAATATTAATAGGTTTTAAAAATAAATAAAATAAATTATTAAAAAAAAAGTTATAAAAAACAATTATAGATTTATAGTACAGATCGATTGATTCCCCCCTTTTATTTCAGACCTAATTGACTTTCCCCCTTAATAATTCCCCCCTTCATTTTCAGATCTAATACCATCTCTCCACGCCACGAATCTCTCTGCCGCACTCGCGCGAATACATCTCTCTGTCTTAGTGTCTCTACGCAGCGCTCTCTAATTTTCAGACCGTCACTGCCGCCGAGAACGAACAGCTTCTCTGTCTCTAATTGTGCCACATCTCAATTAGGTAAGCTTCAATCTTTTTTCAGTTCTATGTCCTTCAAAACCCAGAAAACGTAATGACTATTGCTTGCTTTCCCTTCCATTACTATTTCATCTATCTGTAATCTATCCCTAATTGAGTTCTATGTCGATTTTATATCCTTAATTGAGTGTATTGCCCCTAATTGTTTTTCGTAATAATTGAGTTCGATGCCTCTAATTGTTTTTCTATCCTCTTTGTTCATTTGTGGTATGAAACAATAAACATCAGAGTTTGGTTTTGCTGAGATGCTTTTGACATAGCACCAGGTCCCCTAAGTTCATACTGGGGATTGTTGTTTTCTTAGCCAGCTTGATTGGAATATGATTTCTACTATGTTCTTGCTTGTGTCTTCTGGCCCCAGTTCGGACACTGTAATCACAATTTGTCTAGTTACATAAGTCAGTTCATGTCATAATAGGAATTAAAATTGTAGATAAAGTAATTCTTTCACCCAAAACTTGTGTGTCTAGTGTTTGTAGTAATTGTTAGTCCTTATGTGTGTGTACGCGAGCACGTCTGACTGTGTGTGTGTAAGTTTGACACTATGTGTGTGCAAGTTTGATAAAAGAAGGAATAAACTGGAACAGGTAAAACTTCATATCTGGAAAAAATGTTTCCACCAAGCCTCCCTCTTATTTGTCATCAAATACGCAAACACAGGAGTAAAAAAAAGCACGAACACTGCATAATCAATAGTAATACAGAATGATAAATGAAAGAAATATGCAACGATTAATTAGGCAATACCTGGAGTGTCAAAGCACTGGTGTGCTTGGTCACCAAGAAATTGAGCCTGCCAGACTATAGCATAAGAGTACTATAACTACAGAGCACTTGAATTAATACCCTGTAACATGAAATACACGCCATTAAGAAAAGATCAAAGAATGGACAATCAAACAAATGCATTTCATTACATATATCACCCAGCCTGACCACTGGACAAGCACGTGTAACATAATATCATTTTTTGTTCCTGCACAGCAACACATCAGCAGCTAGAAATATCATTTTAAAAAATGTATATCATATATTTTTTTAGAAGGGCTGTGAGAAATATTGTCTAAAATAACAACTTAACTTCCATGACTTTAGAATAAAACCTATATTTTCCACCTCCCAAAATATGGTGGACAGGCTTCTGGTGACGTGACCAAAGAGTTTATTGAACCTGGAAGTAACTGAATTCGGTCATGAGTTCTGCCTAGAAATACCATTAGAGAGTGTCTCCTGAAAGATTGGCTGACACATTCTAGCTCCTGGGATATGGGACTTGTTTAATATTTAGCATGTACATATAGGATTATACAGGATTAGTTATAACTAAGTTTTGATCTGCTATATATATGTATGTATATATGTTTGTTCGATATATATATATATATATATATATATATATATGTACTTATTTCGTGGTGTATGTTTATATATTATTGAGTTCTTATTCTAAACTCTAGCTATTATCAAATATATATTATAGGATGTCGGAACCAATAGACAAATCATGGATGAGTGAACCTGACAGAGGCAACACAGTTTATTCATTTGGAGTTGAGGCGTTTCTTAAATTTGCAGAGTGGAAATTGGGTGGGGAGAAGTGTCGTTGCCCGTGCAAGAAGTGTCGGAATGGAACATGGTTTACTTATAAAGAAGTGGGATATCATTTAATCTCATCCGGTATAGTTAAGCACTACCGTGTATGGAATTTACATGGTGAGACCCCTTCTAATGTTGCCGTTCATCCTCCATTCGTTACAAATAATATTCGGGAAAAAGCATCGAGTGATGTCGGGATTGGGATGGAAAACCCCGAGAAAGAAATCATTGGGGATGTCGGGATTGGGATGGAAAATTTCGTCGACTCTACTTATGACTTGCACGGTGATGCGACGAGGGGTGATGGTAGTTTGGGAATTGATGATGAACCTTATGTTCCTGAACCGGACTTGGGAAAGAGGTATTGGGATTATAAGAGAAAAGCTAGTGAAAAATTGTATCCTACATGTGAGGGTCCTGAGACAACTCTATCAGCACTTGTAGAATTACATAATTTGAAGAAGGAATTCGGTTGGTCTGGAAATGGTATGACAGTACTATTAACCTTGTTGAGGCGATGGTTGCCCAAAGGTAACACCCTTCCTGAAAAGTATCCGGTAATGAAGGCGATGTTGAAAGACTTAGGGATGAAGGCTACTTGCATTCATGCGTGTGAGAACAACTGTATTCTATATTGGAAGACCAATAAAGATTTGACAGAATGTCCCCAGTGCAAGGCACCCCGGTTTAAAGTTAACGGGGGGAAAGGGAAGAAGAATTCCAAGGAGCCTAAAAAGGTACTGAGGCATTTTCCATTAATTCCAAGATTGAAGCGATTGTACACTATACCGTGGATAGCGCATGAGATGACATGGCATGCACGAGCAGAGACTTCTGCTACTTATATGCGCCATCCAATTGATTCAGGTCAATGGAAAATTTGTAATGAAAAATGGCCAGAATTTGCTAATGAGCAGCGCAATGTCAGGCTTGCAATTGCAACTGATGGTTTTAATCCGCGTGGCATTCAGTCTACTAGTTATAGCTGTTGGCCTGTTATAACTGTGCCTTACAATCTCCCCCCTTCCATGTGTATGAAATCAGAGTTTCAGATGTTGTCTTTACTTATACCTGGTCCAAAGGCACCAAAAGGAGACATTGATGTTTTTCTTGAACCTTTGTACGATGAGTTGAAAGAGTTGTGGATAGGAGTGCCGGCTTATGACATGAACTTAAAAGAAAAATTCAATTTGAGGGCTATGCTTATGTGGGGGATCCATGATTTTCCTGCATATGGAAACTTGGCGGGCTGCGTTACACATGGTTACAAAGCTTGTCCTATTTGTGGTGACGATACTCATTCCATATATTTAAAGTCTAGCAGGAAGAATGTTTACTTAGATTACCGCATATTCCTTAAAGCCAATCACCCATTTAGGAAAGGCAAGTACTTGGGACTAGTGGGTAGCAAGAAAGAAGAGCTTCGAACTCCTCCAGAACGATTAAATGGCAATGAACTTTTGCAAACGTTGAGTAATGTGAAGTACATACCTGGTCAGAAGCGGAAGAGAGTCCACGAAGTGACATCGGCATGGTATAGAAAGTCTATATTGTTTGATCTTCCTTACTGGATCCATCACAAAGTTCGTCATGTCATTGATGTGATGCACACTGAAAAGAATGTTGCAGAGCACATACTAGACACGATTCTTAGTAAGAAGGACAAATCAAAAGATACTATCCAGGGACGAGAGGATATGAGGGAACTTGGCATACATCGGGATCAATGGATGCAAACTGATGCTGCAAGTGGGAAACAAGTTAAGCCTATAGCACCGTTCTGCCTAACTAAAGCAGAGAAGATGGATTTCCTTAAAACTTTGAAAAATTTGAGGCTCCCATCAGGTTTTTCATCTAATCTGAGTAACATTGTCAGTCTTGATCCACCCGGTTTGCTTGTAATGAAGTCACACGACTATCATGTGATTATGCAATATCTTTTGCCCGTGCTACTTCAACATGCTTTTCCAACTCATCCTGAATTACGGAGAGCTCTACATCAGATAAGCCTATTTTTTAACCTTCTGTGTTCGAAAGTTGTAAGTCGAAAAGAAATCCAAGATGCCAAGTACATGGTTGTAGAGGCATTGTGCGTGCTGGAAAACAAATACTTTTCAGTATCATTCTTTGACATTAGCGTTCACCTTATTGTGCATCTAGCTGATGAGGCATTGATGTGTGGACCAGCCCCCTTTCTCTGGATGTATCCGTTTGAGCGGTAAATTAATTACTTCTTCCAATCCAGTTTTTTGTTATCCTTGCTTTTAAATTAATAAATGTATTCATTCATGAGTTTAGTAATTAATTAGGTCAATGAAGGAGTGCAAAGATATACCCAGTAACAAACGATATGTTGAAGGATCGATTGCAGAGTCATACCTTGTCAGAGAGTCTGTTAGGTATGCAATGGAGTACATTCCAAATTCACAACACAAAACCACAGGTCAAGTGTTTCTAGATGGAAATGATGATGACGAGGGACCTGTGCTTGAAGGTAAAGATGTTGTTTTGTCGGATG
The DNA here is from genome assembly GCA_037693485.1 of Kitagawia praeruptora. Lineage (NCBI taxonomy): Eukaryota > Viridiplantae > Streptophyta > Magnoliopsida > Apiales > Apiaceae > Kitagawia > Kitagawia praeruptora. The sequence continues at coordinate 47,272,519 of CM075348.1, read as the reverse complement.
CCCAATTTGTTCAAATTCGTAGATGGCTACTATTCCGTTTGGAAGTCGATGGACTTGACGATCACTACAGGTGTTTGTTCTTCGCACGTGTGCTTGCTTTCTCATTAATTAATTCACACATATATACTAAATTATTTGAATAACTTGTAGTGAGTATCGTGAGTCTTTGCAATCTAGCAAAGGAAAAGGGATAGCAAAGACAGAAGTAGAGATACAAACAGATTTTATTGTCTGGTTATATACTAAGGTATTTGTAAAAAAAATAGTACATTATGAGGGATACTTGTTATTTTCACTTGCTGAAATATGATTTCTTCTCTATGTAGTTGTTGAAGAACGGTGACACTAAACATGATTTATGGTTCTTTGCTAGAGGGCCTTTGTTCGCATGTAAATCTTTTCGAAAGTATCGCATCAATGGTTATGTGTTTTCCACAAAATCTCATGATGAGACTGTTCTTACGCAAGATTGTGGTGTTTGTATCAATGCAATTACTACATTTACATCAAGTAGGAAAGATAAAAATCCTATCGATGCATCTGCTATGTGGTATGGAGTCATCAAACAGATACTTGAGGTGAATTACACTAATTTCAAAGAAGTGGTGTTCTATTGTGATTGGGTTAGAGTGGAGGATAAGGCCAATGGATGTAAGCTATGCCCAGACTCTAACTTGGTGGTGGTAAATTTTAATCGCCTCAAGAGTTCCAACAATATTTTAGATGAGCCAGTCATTTGCGCAAAAGAAGCCCAGCAAGTGTTCTATTCGAGGGACCTGAAAAATCCTGATTGGTGGGTGGTCATACATTCACCAAGGCGAATGACTAGCAAAGTGGACATGCTAGAAGCACCAAAACCGGAAGACATTCAGTCTACTCTCGCAGATCAACCTCAGTTGAGATCATTGTTAGAACCACGTCGTTGATGATTCAGTATAGGCTAATATTGTTGTAGTAGTCAGTAGTAGTCAGTAGTAGTCATTAAGGGTATTTTTGTGTGTACTAGTATGTGTGTGCTGAACTCTATAAATACCTGATGTACGTAGTTTACATTTTCCACTATGAAATGAAATATTGAATTTCCCTCCCAACAAACTCTCTTTCTCTCTCTATAACAAACTCTCTTTAATAATTTGTTTGAGCTAACCTAACTAACCTGACTGTTATTGTTTCTGCAGTAATGGAAGCAGAAGCAGGAGGTTCGAACAGTGTTTCTCAATCAGCCAGGAATACCTCAATAATAGGTCCAGGGGGAAAACTCCTTGTGGAGTTCTGGCCGAGTACTGGCGATATTGTTGGGCCAAATGCTGCCCAATTCAAAACCGCCGTCGGAGATCAAGTCAGGCTCCACATTCCCATTAACATTCCTGATTTCCGCAAAGTGCCATCTACCTTCAAGGATTCCATTTGGACATCATTAATGGTACTTCTACTTTCCAGATCATATTAAAAATGTCTTGACTAATAAGAATGTTTAATTGTAAATTTCAAGGGGCCCATATGATTATGCCTTCAACTAAGCTATTAATATACACATAATTCTACTTCATTACATAAAATCTGAACTTGACACTGTACCTCTAGTGACAGGAATCTCAAATTTAAGAATCTTGAGGAGATATCTTCCGATGAATCTCTCTGCCTTTCCTTCCATTCCTCACACAAGTAACTGCCATTACAAGATAAACACATGTGTTAGTAAATTGAAAATAAAATTCAGTCATATGAGATGCTCTAATAGTTGAATTTGTATATATAAATATATTTTTTAATGAAACTAAAATCAGTCCATGCTAGTGACTCCTTATAAAGTTTAGCTTCCAATTGTTTTACTTTCCAGCATATCCAGTTCGGAATCACTACGACTTATTTAACTATTTAGTATCCAGTATATACTATTGTGTAGACAAACTGATTGCAATCAGCTTTAATAGTTGATATATATTAGGATTTGCTTTTTGTTTACTTATCAAGTTAAATATTGTATAAATATTAACAGATACTATAAGTATATTTAGTAGCAAATTTTTAGAATCCCTCAACAGCTGACCCAAGTATATTCAGGGTTACAGCTGTAGCCTCGTCGACCACATGTTCCCCTGCATCTCTAATTGCGCTTAGGATAGTCAGGGCTTCACTCGATTTCTGGCACAAACTGGCAGCCCTAACAAAGCAAGTCCATATCCTGTAATCTGGCTCTAGACCATCTCCCTTCATCTCCAAGAGCTTCTTAACTGCGATACTATAATCTCCATTCTTTAGATAGGCATCTGTAACTGAAGTATATGGAAGTGTGCTAAGGTCTTCACCCGTCGATTTCAAATTTTTGAGAACTTCTTCAGCTTCAGTTGGATGGCCTGAACTTCCGTAAGAGATCATTAGCAAATGCATTGTTGCAATTGTAGGTTCAATTCCAGCCTCTTTCATCGTAAACAACAAGTTTTCAGCTTTGGAATGGCTTCCAGAATTTCTATATGTTTTCATCATTATATGATAAAAAGAACGGTCAAGCTTGTATCCTCCTGACTGTAACATTTCAAAAAGTTCCTCAGTTTGCCCTAGCATTTGTAGCTTACCAAATGCCGAAAGTAGGCTTTTATAGGTGTTTAACTTGGGATCAAGACCTAGCTTTCTCATTTCATGCATCAGTGACAGACCTTCTTCTGGTCTGCGATCCTTGCAGTACATTACTATCAAAGTATTGTATGTATCCTCATCTGGTTTAAGTCCAGCTTCTTGAATTTGCTGGTATACCTGAGCAATTTTCTTATAGTCTTCAATTCCTGCATACAACCTAAGCAAAGAATTCCATATTATAATATCAGGCTTAAAACCTACTTCCCCCATCTCAGCAACCATCGCTTCTACATCCCGTACACGCCTTCCCTTGGATAACAGTATGATCATAACTCTGTAAAGGTGCATGGTAGGAAAATACCCTGCTGCCTTCATTCCATTGTATATTTTCTTTACCTCAAATATGTCACCAGCTTGAGCATATGCATCAAGCATCAAAACAATTGTACTCTTACTAATTTTGAACCCCATATCCTGCAATTCCTGAATTAGAAGGTATAATTCATTTAATCTCCCATCAACAATCAAAGCTTGCATGAGACCATTTATAGTTTCTACAGTAGGGGAAGGACCGTCTCTCATCATCGTAGTGAAAGCAGCTCTTGCTTTCTCATAGCAGCCATTGGCAGCATAAGCTTGAATTAAAGCATTCCAGACCTTCCGATCCACAGTACTAACGCTCTGTCTAAGATTCCCCACTACACTCTCTGCTTTTTGCAGAAGCTTCACCTTGCCATAAGCCTCAATTAGAGCAGCATATATTGACAAATGCAGTTTATGTAAGGTGTTTGAAATTAAACATGACTTAAATGCAGTTTATGTTCTAATTACAGGAGCAGTTTGAGTTTAGTGTAGACGGCCATGTTGCTCGCCCAATTGTGGAGGCACTTTATCCACAAAAACTTAGGAGTGTTAGAGCCAAATATCGGACAGAGTATTTGGCTAAAGCTTCGAACATAGAAGAAGCCAAGGGAAATGTCCCACCTGCTGTCAGTGCCGATCTTTGGGTCCAATTTGTCGATCATGAGTTTATGCCGGAAGTAAAGGAAAAAAATGCAAAATATAAGATCAATAGGAGCTTAAATAAAGTAGGTGTGGCAGTTGGTAGGCAAACTTACTCACAGATACATTACAAAAAGGTACGTATCATTCATAAATGACTACCTGTCTATATTTGTAATCTATATTTGTTAACATTACCTGCTGATCTTTGTAGGAAAAAGAAAATCCTACGAAGAAGCGGTGTCGGGTTGATGATTGGCTCACTGGACATGAACACAAGGATGGAACTCCTTTGGAAAGTGCAAAGGAAACATACGTGAGTAGTCATGTTAAAATGCAGGAAAATGCAGTTTATTTCTCTTTAATTAAATAACTTAATTTATAAGCTTGTTTCCTGCTTGAATAAATGCAGGAAAAAGTCAAAGAAATTCATGTTAAAATGCTTGAATCTGGAGTCTCAACGGATGATATTAGTTCCGATGCATTGAGCCAAGTACTTGGCGAGGACAAAAAAAATCGGGTTCGAGGAGTTAGTTCGTGTAGCACGAAGAAACAACTATATTCATCTTCCCTTGCACTTGCTTCGGTCAACCCATCACAATCACTTGGAGTGGAAATGGCGGGACTTAAGGCAGACATGGAGGAGGTCAAAACATTGCTCAAGGTCAGTTTGTTTTTTACATGTGTAGTTTATGTGTTTTAAATATACGTGTCATGGTTTAAACATATGTGTGTGCACACATTTCTGATGTGAAAAAATACAAGTAGGAGTTTGATTAATTGTAGCCAAGTAGGAGTCCTTTGTTGCCTGTAACGTAAATTGTAGCAACTACGCAAAATATTTTGTTTACACAGGGGCTTAAATGTTATTCGATAAAATTACCTGCTTCCAAGTTTACTATAGAGATTAAATATAATTGTGTCTTCTTCAGGAGTGAAAGAACCATGCTTAATGTCTGGCCTATTAACCATGCTTATTTTTTATTTGTAATTGAATTGATTGTGTGTATTTGATTGATTGTAGACAATACAGGCGAGAAACTAACTTTACTTAGATGAACAAATTATTGATAAATTTGCATTTGCTAAGCAAAGCTAACTGACTGAGTTTTCTGTTACTACAGGGCTCAAAAGTGTTGTACAATTAATACCTCTATATGCTCAGTTCAATGATATTAATAGTGCTAATATAATCTTTAGAGGGCTAAATGACCCAGATACATTTGCTTGGAACTCAGTCATTAAGGCCCATGTTGAGAACAATTTGGTTGATTCTGCATTTAGTTTATACAAGTCTATGAGAGAGTTGGGTGTTTTGCATGATTCCTTTACTTTTCCTATTGTTAATCAGGCTGTTTTGTTGCATCATGATAGGTTATTATGTGGAAATATTATACATTGTTTAGCGATACGTATGGGGTTTGGATTTGATGTGTATTTTTGTAATACAATGCTTGATGTTTATGTGAAATGTGGGGAGGTTGGCTTGGGGTTTCAACTGTTTGATGAAAATGTCTGTGAGAGATTTAGTTTCGTGGACCACGATGATTTCTGGGTTTGTTAGGGAAGGAAATGTTTGTGGTGCTTTTATATTTTATATTTTATATTTAATCCATGATTAAATATAAAATGTTACTCGTATACATGTGACAAGTCTGAATTTAAACTTGTAGACATTGGCCAATATAATTGAACTGAGCATATAGAGGTATTAATTCATTTTCAGCACTTTTGTGTGTGGTATTAAAATGTTACTCGTATACATGTGACAAGTCTGAATTTAATTCATTTTCAGCACTTTTGTGTGTGGTATTAAAATGTTACTCGTATACATGATAGGTCTGAATTTAATTCATTTCCAGTTGCCACCAGTGCCATGGTTGTGAAGATAATTCTTCAAAATTTCATCTTCTTGAGGAGACCAGTGCCATAGTTATTTTCAGTTTTATATTTACTAAATTTGTTTGTGTTGTACTGCACAGGCAATGACCCGATGTACTCCAAGCCAATATACTCCAAGGAGTGTGGTCGGTTCAACTTCCGGTAAACATCCAATGGAATCCCCTCGTGAGACAGTTAATGCTTTTGGGTCATCAAGTGAACTACGCAAAGTCACATTGCTTAGTAGAGATAAAAGAGAGGTTGCTAAGGGGTTTGTGGACGACAGTCTAAATATGTGCCATGGCAGAGAAGTGTCTCCGGGAGAAAAAAGAGTGTACATAGAAGAAATTATGGATCCTGAAGCTGCGGTATATGATGGTCCCCAAGATGGCAATATGACATTAAATGGCTGGCTTGGAGGAGGGTATATTATTTGGTTAGCTGGACGACTGAAGTATGATTTGTAGGTTTTTCTTGTATTTTTCCAATGGTAGCCTGGTAGGTAGCATGTTTGTAAACTTGGGATGTATTTAATTTGTATTTGGATTGTTAATGTAAATTTGGATTGGTGTTTTATTTTAATAAGCAGCAGGTTTTTTTTAAATATTTGTAGCAATTTTTTTTTCTGTGCAGCAGGGTTTTTTTGGTTTATTTATTTGCAGCAGGTATTTGACAAAAAAAATAGTCATATTTTATAATTAGTAACGGATATATCCGTTACTAATTATAAATATCCGTTACAAATTAGTAACGGATATATCCGTTACTAATTATAAATATCCGTTACTGACTGAGTTTTCTGTTACTACAGGGCTCAAAAGTGTTGTACAATTAATACCTCTATATGCTCAGTTCAATGATATTAATAGTGCTAATATAATCTTTAGAGGGCTAAATGACCCAGATACATTTGCTTGGAACTCAGTCATTAAGGCCCATGTTGAGAACAATTTGGTTGATTCTGCATTTAGTTTATACAAGTCTATGAGAGAGTTGGGTGTTTTGCATGATTCCTTTACTTTTCCTATTGTTAATCAGGCTGTTTTGTTGCATCATGATAGGTTATTATGTGGAAATATTATACATTGTTTAGCGATACGTATGGGGTTTGGATTTGATGTGTATTTTTGTAATACAATGCTTGATGTTTATGTGAAATGTGGGGAGGTTGGCTTGGGGTTTCAACTGTTTGATGAAAATGTCTGTGAGAGATTTAGTTTCGTGGACCACGATGATTTCTGGGTTTGTTAGGGAAGGAAATGTTTGTGGTGCTTTTATATTTTATATTTTATATTTAATCCATGATTAAATATAAAATGTTACTCGTATACATGTGACAAGTCTGAATTTAAACTTGTAGACATTGGCCAATATAATTGAACTGAGCATATAGAGGTATTAATTCATTTTCAGCACTTTTGTGTGTGGTATTAAAATGTTACTCGTATACATGTGACAAGTCTGAATTTAATTCATTTTCAGCACTTTTGTGTGTGGTATTAAAATGTTACTCGTATACATGATAGGTCTGAATTTAATTCATTTCCAGTTGCCACCAGTGCCATGGTTGTGAAGATAATTCTTCAAAATTTCATCTTCTTGAGGAGACCAGTGCCATAGTTATTTTCAGTTTTATATTTACTAAATTTGTTTGTGTTGTACTGCACAGGCAATGACCCGATGTACTCCAAGCCAATATACTCCAAGGAGTGTGGTCGGTTCAACTTCCGGTAAACATCCAATGGAATCCCCTCGTGAGACAGTTAATGCTTTTGGGTCATCAAGTGAACTACGCAAAGTCACATTGCTTAGTAGAGATAAAAGAGAGGTTGCTAAGGGGTTTGTGGACGACAGTCTAAATATGTGCCATGGCAGAGAAGTGTCTCCGGGAGAAAAAAGAGTGTACATAGAAGAAATTATGGATCCTGAAGCTGCGGTATATGATGGTCCCCAAGATGGCAATATGACATTAAATGGCTGGCTTGGAGGAGGGTATATTATTTGGTTAGCTGGACGACTGAAGTATGATTTGTAGGTTTTTCTTGTATTTTTCCAATGGTAGCCTGGTAGGTAGCATGTTTGTAAACTTGGGATGTATTTAATTTGTATTTGGATTGTTAATGTAAATTTGGATTGGTGTTTTATTTTAATAAGCAGCAGGTTTTTTTTAAATATTTGTAGCAATTTTTTTTTCTGTGCAGCAGGGTTTTTTTGGTTTATTTATTTGCAGCAGGTATTTGACAAAAAAAATAGTCATATTTTATAATTAGTAACGGATATATCCGTTACTAATTATAAATATCCGTTACAAATTAGTAACGGATATATCCGTTACTAATTATAAATATCCGTTACAAATTAGTAACGGATATATCCGTTACTAATTATAAATATCCGTTACAAATTAGTAACGGATATATCCGTTACTAATTATAAATATCCGTTACAAATTAGTAACGGATATATCCGTTACTAATTATAAATATCCGTTACAAATTAGTAACGGATATATCCGTTACTAATTATAAATATCCGTTACAAATTAGTAACGGATATATCCGTTACTAATTATAAATATCCGTTACAAATTAGTAACGGATATATCCGTTACTAATTATAAATATCCGTTACAAATTAGTAACGGATATATCCGTTACTAATATACTGAAAATCCGTTACTAATTAGTAACGGATAAATCCGTTACTAATTTTTAAAATAAGCAATAGTGACGGACGATTAGTAACGGTTATATCCGTTACTAATGTCATTAGTAACGGATATATCCGTTACTAATGGCCTGTTTTGCCTCCCTTAGCGTCTAAGAAGGGTCCTTATATCCAGGCAAACCCCTGGAGGCCTTCTGCGACGGACATCCCCCTCCTGAGATACGACAGGAGGGAATTCTTCAACTTCTAGAATTCCAGCTTGAGTGGAATCCCACCTAAATAGAATCCTAATTTGAATAGAATCCTAGGAGAGATTCCTTCAACGTCTTCTTAGAAAATCAACTTGAATAGATTTGTCACCATATTTTACATTTAGGGCGCGCCCTAATTATAAGGAAAGCTAGGGCGCGGCCTAATTCCTCCAACTTAAGTCAAAAACCCTAATTTACTCTAGAATTCCCCAAATTGAACCCATATTTGACCCGAATCCATCTTGAAAATACCCGAACCGAATTTTGGCTATAACAACTACCCCCCAATTCCATACGAAATCAGAGATGATGTATGGAATTTCTTCTGAAAAGCCCAAAATTTTTCACAAATTCTCATCAGGGCGCGCCTTGGAAGAGGGCGCGTCTTTAGAATCCTAAACGACTTGAGTGGCTGACAGCTGTTTTCCACTATTTTTCTAAATCTCTATAAATACCCCTATTCTGTTTTATTTTACTCTTTTTCTACTCTCTTTCCCAAAAACTCTTACACTCCGACGATCTCTTTTTCCGAGTAATAATCCGGCCAATCTTGACAGTTTCCTTTGATTTTCTTCTACAAATCTCGTTCCGGAACTTCCAAGGTATGTTTTGATGCCTTTAATTTGTACTTTCACCACGCATTTTGTCCGATTTTGCGATTTGACTTTTGGTTGTCTTCGTGTTCTTCAATATTACTTGTATATATATATATATGTATGTATGCATGCTTGATCTTCATTTGCTACTATAACTTCTTCAAAAATATGTTTCTGTCAAAATAACAGTGAATCAACTCTCAGGGCGCGCCTTTAACACAGGGCGCGCCTTGGATTCCCCTGATACCACGACGTAATTTTAGAAATTCGATTCTTCATGACGCTTCTAGAATATCTTAGAAAATCTTTTTAGGTGCATCCTTTCGTTGCTAATCATTATACTCTAGGGCGCGCCCTTTACCCAGGACACGCCTCAGACGTTTTAGAAAAGCTTCTGCAAAAGTTCTTAGATCTCAATTTTTGCAAAAAATTCTTCTATTTGTTAATTCTTGAGCGCGCCCTAAGTCCCTTCTTTCATTTAATTTTGCAGCTGGAGGGCGCGTCTCCGCCTTTTCACCCATTTAGGGAATTCAACGATCGTTTAGGGATCCATTCTCCATTGCCACCCCCCTTATCTCCTGAACCTTATAGGAGCCCTTTTTCGTTTATTTCTCCTGAAGACAAGGCGCGCCTTATTGAAGATTTTAACGAAGGCAGGATGAATTTCTCCAGTGAAGACTCCTTTGATGGTATTCCCCTCAACACTCAAATACCTGAAAAAATTCCAACACCAATACCTGAAAAGACTTCAAATCTCATACACACAGACCCATCTGACAATGATTATGCTCCGGACTCCAATTCTCCCAGTGACACGCATTCTTCTGATACATATTCCTCTGAGGGCGCGCCTTCCGCCTCGTCTATCTCACCAGTAATCAATTCTGAACCAACATATCACCTTCATCACATACCCCATTCGAACATTGGGAAGTCCTTAATGAAGAAATTGACATTGATTGGGGCAGATATAATGAAATATCTGAAAAAGAAAAGAACCAACTTAGAAAGAAACAAGGCAAATTAGCCTGTGTGAGCATGTCTTCTACCGCCACCAATGATGAAGTGGAATGGGCTATGAAATATTATGGCCAAGAAGGACTCTGGGAAATTCCTCACTCCCACCATCGTCCCCATATTTTCAACTACGGTGGAGATTTCAGAATTCCAAGGATGGTTCTTACCCCAAGACTCGTTGCTCTAGGTGTGGGCGCGCCCTTACACCCTTACCTAAGGGAAATCCTTGAGTGGTATGATCTAGCTCCAATCCAACTTTCCCCTAACAGCTATAAACTTATGCTAGGCTTACTCATCCTCTACCATGACTTGGGTTTCGGTGCTCCCTCTATGCAAGAAATCAGCTACTTTTTTAGCATCCGTCAATCAAATATTGGTTATTATTACCTGGTAATCAACAAACCTCACAACAGCAAGGGCTTTTCTGAAGGGAGAATTAGCCACATTAAACGATGGAAAGAACCTTTCTTCTTTATCTGGGATGTTCCTCGAGTTCGACTCCAGTTTAACACAAATCCATGTAAGTGAGGGCGCGCCCTTACACTCCTCTTTTCAAGAATTTCCTTTTTTCTTTTTTTTTATTAATTCCTTTAAATCCAAAACAGATAGAAGAGTTCAAAAAGAACTTCAGGGTGCGGCCTTGTCCCGGGCCAGAGCTATCCTAAAAGTTGCAGCGGAGAAATTTAATCTTCAAACTCTAATCACTGAAGAAAATCTAAAAAGGGTTGGAATTTTTTCCAACAGGGTTGGTTCCATTTGTAAATTTAAAAAATTTAGGAATGGCATCGCCGTTCCCACCTCTTCATCTAGTGATAGCGAACATGAAAATTCTGACTATGACGAAGGTAATAGTTATAATGTAGGACAGAGCGCGCCCTAACCGTTTATTTTTCATTTTTTATGTTTTGTTTTTATACTTTGCCTTCTTTACCCAGGGCGCGGCCTAACCTTTCTTTTCTTTTATCTTGTACAGGTATGGCTCCTAGGATTCCTCGCGGATTTGGCGCTGCCAAAAAGAAGAATGACAAAGAAAAGAAACACGACCAAACGGATACATCTGACTCCAGGGCGCGCCCTGTGCAGGACAAGAATTCCAGTGACATAGTCACTCCATCCACAGAATCTCTGAAAAGGAGTGCTGATATTCAAGAACCTATTACTGACAGGGGCAAGAAGCCAAGATATGAGGGCGCGCCCTCATATGTTGAAACCTTAATTGGCCCTGCTGCTGCCTCCCTTGTTGAAGAAAAGGAGGTTGACATTTGGCAAAATATGAATGCGGATGAGGAATCTCAGTCCATGATCCGGGCATCTGCTCAACTGCTTATTCAATCTCTAGGGCGCGCCCAGAGGGTTCATAAGGAAAAACTCCACATCCACAGACTTGAAACTGAAAATAGGAAGTATTCGAAGATGATTGTTGACAATGATAATAAATGGAAAAAAGATCTGGATGCCAAAAATGACAGAATTGCTGATCTGAAGCATGAACTGGATGAATCCATTGAACATCGCACTCTTTTGAATACCAAAAATGACGAATTAGAGAAAGAGGTGGAGGAACTCCGAGCTCAGCAAGGTGCCTTAGAAATCGAAAAGGCCAAGTTAAAAGAACAGAGAGAAGCCATTGAAGATGAAAACTTTGAAAAGGGTTTTAACTTCTATCTTATTGGCTTTCTGGCCAACGATCCTGACTATGACTGGGGGAAATTTGGACCTGCTGCTGCTGAGGATATAACAAAGTTTAAGGTTAACCAAGCCTCAGTCATTAAGGCAAAAAGAGTGGAACTAGGGTTAGAGGATGCTTCTGAGGGCGCGCCCTCTACTGACAATGTTCAACCCTCTCCTGCAGCTATCCCTACTCAAAGCTCTCCTCCCGCAAATGTATCTCCCCTTAAAACGGTTCGCCCAAACGATGCTCAGGATGCGCTTCCTTCACCTTCCAAGGTCATCCCCTCTTCTCCCCCTAAGGACGCGCCTTAGGTTTTTAATCTTTAAATCTGTTTCGTACATACTTTAACTTTTAAGGTGCGGGTCCTTTGTAAAACCCTGCCAACTGTAATTCCTAACTTTTAGTGTCTTTTGAACCTTGCTATGCTTATAACTTATCTTCATGCTTTCATTTATTAAATTCTTCAAATTAGGGCGCGCCCTTGATGGGGGTGCAACCTTTTCTTCATAATTTCGTTCAAGAAAATATCTTTAATCTTGGCAAAAATAACACAGATTCTTCATTCTCGTTGAGGGCGCGCCTTAAGGCACTACCCTTTTCAGGATTCCTTTAACTTGTCAATTACTACATAGCAAATCTTCATACATGTTGAGGGCGCACCCTAAGAAATGGGCACGACCTTTTATGCTTCAATCAAAAAGTCTTCAAAATTCTTGAAAAATGTCTTGATATACTTTATTAATCTTCAAATAATCTCAAATCTCAGCAGAACAAGGGAAGGTATACATGTTCTACCCCCCGAGCTAAGGAAAACTTTTTTTAAAAAACGTGGAATAAAAACAGCAAATCTCGACTATAACTTAAATATAAGCCTTCATACAATAGGGGGTCAAAGCCGCATCCTACTGATAATACTTTCTCAAATGCTCTGCATTCCATGCTCTTGGGATTATGTTGCCATCCAAGTCTTCTAGATGATAAGTTCCTTCCCAGATGATAGACTTGATCTTGTAAGGTCCTTCCCAGTTTGGACCAAAAACTCCATGTGCTGCTATTCTTGTATTAGGCATAACTTTCCGCAGAACTAAATCACCCACCTTGAAAGGCTGAATCTTCACCTTCTTGTTATAGTACCTTGCAGCCCTCTGCTGATAAGTTGCCAACCTCAACTGCGAATTTGCCCTCATCTCTTCTAGAAAATCAAGATTTAGCCTTTGATTTATCATATTCAATTCTTCATCATAGAAATCTCTTCGGAATGACCCCGCTCCAATTTTTACTGGCACCATTGCCTCACATCCATAAGACAGCATGAAAGGAGATTCCCCAGTTGTGGTCCTTGGTGTTGTGTTGTAAGACCATAAGACCATAGGAAGTTCCTCGGGCCAATTCCCTTTGCTTTCATCTAACTTGGTTTTCAAGGTATGCTTGATTATCTTGTTGATAGCTTCAGTCTGCCCATTACTCTGAGGATGATACACAGCTGCGAATTCCTTCTTGATTCCCAAGTCTTCGCACAACTTTCGCAACTCCTTGCTGTCAAATTGTTTCCCATTATCTGAAACAAGCTTGTAAGGAATCCCGAATCTGCACACGATAGAGTTGAACACAAAATCCTTAATTTTCTTTGCTGTGATTGTGGCCAAGGGCATTGCTTCCGCCCATTTGGTAAAATAATCTACTACAACAACAGCATACTTGACTCCTCCCTTAGATTTAGGAAGTTCTCCGATAAGATCAATTCCCCACATAACAAATGGCCATGGACTCATCATAGAAGTCAAGGTAGTTACGGGAATCGTTGAATAATTGGCAAACCTCTGGCACCTATCGCATGCCTTAACAAACTCATAGGCATCCTTCTTCATAGTAGGCCAATAATAACCTTGCCTTAACACCTTCATTGCCAACGAACCACCCCCCGAGTGATTGCCACAAATTCCTTCATGTACCTCCCTTAGGATATAATTGCATTCATCTCCGTCTATACACTTCAGAAGCGGTTGATTGAAACCTCTCTTGTACAGAATTCCATCATACTCCACAAACCTAGCAGCATGATATCGAAGACGCCTTGCTTCAATTTTGTCGCTTGGGAGAATCCCCTTACGGAGATATTCTAGAATTGGAGTCATCCAGGTAACTGACGAAGTACTCTCCACTTCCATAACTTCCACCTCTGGAATACTTGGCACTTCTTGAATTTGTAGAGGAACTGTTCCTAACAACATAGCATCCTTCTGGGATCCTAGCTTAGCCAAAACATCTGCAGAGCAATTTTCATCTCGAGGAATGCATTCCAACCTTACTTCACGAAACTTCTGAATTAATCGTTGTGCACACTTCATATAGAGCTCTGTTCTCGGACCTCTACACTGAAAACCTCCTTTGATCTGCCTGACCACTAACTCTGAATCACTTGACACAACCAAATTTACTACTTTCATTTCCAAGGCCATTTTCAATCCATTAATCAAAGCTTCATATTCCGCATCATTATTAGTTGCCTCGAATTTGAAATGAATAGCACTCATTAGTTGATTTCCTTCAGGTGTCACCAGAATTACACCTGCACCAGCTCCTCCATTGTTTACAGCTCCATCTACGTGCAACCTCCACCAAGGTTGGGGAATTTCCTCAAGAGGGCGCGCCCTCTTAGGAGGAATTCCAGGTTCCACTAATACAATTGACTTTTCCTCGGTCTCTGAATCAAACTCCAGGATGAAATCCGCTAAAGCCTGACCTTTAATTGCTGTTCTTGGTGTATATTCCAAATCAAACTGCCCTAATTCGATGGCCCATTTCAACATTCTTCCTGAAGCTTCCGGTTTGTGAAGAATACTTCTCAATGGATAAGCAGTACGAACCTCGATCTTATGAGCTTGAAAGTAAGGACGAAGTTTTCTTACCGCCAAGATTAAAGCGTAAACCAACTTTTCCATACTGGTATATCGGGTCTCTGCATCATGCAAACGTTTGCTCACATAGTAAACCGGAGACTGATGATTAATCTCTTCTCTTACCAATACTGCACTAATGGAATATTCTGAAACTGCCAAGTATAATATCAAGGTTTCTCCTTCCACAGGCTTGGCTAAGAGCGGAGGATTCCCCAACTGCTCCTTGATTTTCTGAAAAGCTTCTTCACATTCAGGAGTCCACACAAAATCTTTGGACGCTCCCTTGATTGCCTTGAAGAATTCTCTGCATCTATCCGAAGATTTTGATACAAAGCGATTTAGTGCAGCAATCCTCCCAGCCAAACTCTGAACTTGCTTCACACTAGATGGAGATTTCATGTCTAGTAAAGCTTTAATCTTAGATGGATTCGCCTCAATCCCGCGATGGTTTACAATGAATCCCAAGAACTTTCCAGATTCCACTCCAAACACACATTTCTGAGGATTCAACTTCATTCTGAACTTTCTCAATACTTCAAACATCTGCTCTAAATGCTTCACGTGGTCTTCTGCCCTCAAAGATTTAACAAGCATGTCATCCACATACACTTCCATGGTTTTCCCTATCAGATCTTTAAACATCATGTTCACTAACCTCTGATAAGTAGCTCCAGCGTTGATCAAACCAAATGGCATTCCAATATAACAGTACAAACCTCTATCTGTGATGAAAGAAGTATGCTCCTGATCTGGCTCATACATAGGAATTTGATTGTAGCCCGAGTAAGCATCCATGAAACTCAAAAGAGCATGGCCAGCTGTGGCATCCACCAACTGATCAATTCGAGGGAGAGGAAAACTATCTTTAGGGCAAGCCTTGTTCAGATCCGTGAAATCCACACAAGTTCTCCACTTCCCATTAGGCTTCTTGACAAGAACTGGATTAGCCAACCAATCTGGATAGTATGATTCCTTGATCAAACCAACATCTAGAAGTCTATCAACTTCTTCTTTCAATGCTATAGCTCTTTCTCCACTCACAGGTCGACGTTTCTGACGAATTCCCTTCTTGGTGGGATCTATGTTCAGATGATGACACATAACCTCTGGATCAATTCCCACCATATCAGCATGACTCCAAGCAAATACATCCAGATTATTCAAAAGAAAATTAGTGAGCATTCCTCTCAACTTGGAATTCAATTGAGATCCGACTTTCAAAACCTTACTCGAATCCTTTTCATCCACCAAAATTGAAATAGTATCCTCTGCAGGACCAGTCTTTTCCACAGGTTGTGGTGTTCTTGGATCAAGATCAAAATCAAAGTTTCGGGGATCCTCGATTGGTGCTGCATCCTTGGAGGGCGCGTCCTCTTTAAGAGGGAAGTCTTCCTCAACAAGGGTATGCACCAAGCCTTCAAGTAACTTTCTCCTCCCTTCAACCTGTTCACCTCTGATATTAACTGAAATCACCTCCTCTGAGTCTTCTTCAATTTCCTCCAGAATCCCATCCTGAAGATCATCCAACACTGGAATTCTTTCTTCAGGGCGCGCCTTGTAACAAGGCGTTTCTTCTTCTGGCTCTTGAACAAGATAATGGACTTTCACTTCTCCAAGAGCAATACTCATAACTCCAGAACTACTTTCACTGAGGGCGCGCCCTCCATCCTGCTGTCTCTTGAACCCTTTAATTGCCTTATGATAACAGTCTCTCGAGTCATGCTGAGATCCTCGAATTGTTCCCACACCATTTGGCGTAGGAAACTTCATTGCAAGATGATAGATGGAGGTCACCACCTTCATTTCCTTCAACAAGGGACGTCCTACCAAAGCATTGTGTGATGATTCCACATTCAAAATCATGAAATCCATCATTTGTGTCACAGAAAGAGTTCCTTCCCCGAGAGTTACTGGTAACTTGATAGCTCCCATGACCTTTACAGATTCGCCCGAAAAACCATAGATCCATCCGTTATCTTGAAGCATATCCTTATCTAAAAGTCCCAGCTTTTGATAAGTACTGTAATACAGAATATTCACCGAACTTCCATTATCAACAAAAACTCGATGCACATTCTTGGACCCAATCTGAATTGCCACTACCAAAGCATCATTATGAGGATGGTGTACCCATCTTGCTTCTTCTTCAGTGAAAGTGATATCAGCAAATTCTCCTTTGAACAACTTTGGCGGCCTCAACTCCAAACTATTCACATTTGTAAGAGGTCGGTATCTTGCTTCTCTAGTATACCTCTCCATAGCATGATTGCTGTCACCTCCCAGGTGGTGTCCACCAAAGATAGTGTGAATACTTCCTTCCTTCACAAACTTCTTCTCTTCAGGCTTACTATCTACATGGGGGCGCGCCCTCCATCTCTTTTATCAGGATTCTCCCTATGTTTTTTCACTTCTCTGACAATCCATTCTGTTAGATATCCTTCCTTGATTAAATCCTCAATTTCATCCTTCAATTGACGGCACTCATGAGTATTGTGCCCAGAAGACTCATGGAATTCACAATACTTTCTCTTATCTTTACTTTGCCAAGAAGAGAGAGGCTCTGGCTTTCTGAAAAATCCTTTATTTTTGTTCACTTCAAAAATATGTTCAATGGAAGCTGCAAGAGGTGTATAACTACCCGGCCTTTGATCATAAGTGTAAGTATCTGGGGGACCCCAATTTCTGCCAGATTCAGTTAAGTTCACCCGATTGGCACCTGTTGCTATCCGGCGAGTTGGACTAAGAGACCTATCCTTCCTCTTTCCCATCTTTACCTTGGCACTGTTTTGATTATCGGTCTTTCGATTATCTGCCAAAGACTGCTCCACAATTTTGAAAGATTCAGCTTGTGCAAACACATCAGCCAATGTCGGTGGATCTCGTCCTTGAAGATGTTTCCAGAAGTCGGTTCTCACTGATAATCCAGCTATTAGAAAACTCTTGAGCGTTTCATCAGTCGCTCCTCTTACCAAAGTTGATTCCGAGTTAAACCTCTTGAAGTAAGATTGCAGACTTTCTCCTTCTCTTTGCTTGATATTGGCCAAAGTTGTGACGGGAGGAGCATATTTCACTACCGCCTGGAATTTAGTCAAAAACAAATTCCTCATCACCTGCCAAGATGTAATAACTCCCGGGCCAAGTTTCTGAAACCATTGCTAAGCACTCTCCCTGAAAGTTGCTGCCAACAATCGACACCTAGCCAGCTCTGTCACTTGATAGACATCCATCTCGATATCAAAGCGTCCGAGGAATTCAACAGGATCTGCATTTCCATGAAAGCGCAAATCATTTGTCATAGATCTATACCCAGTAGGAAGTTGTGCCTCTCTTACTTCGGTTGAGAATGGAGAGGAAGTTTGTGCAGTAGCAGATATTCTTCCTCCATCCAAGTGAGCAAGGAGCTTCTTCAAATCATCCACATTGAAAGTTCCAACCCCGGGAACGTTCTGAATATTTGGTTGTGCCACAGTTTGAGTACCCCCTGGAGGTGGAGGTAGAGGTGGAGCCGTTGTCTCCACACCTCCTTGATTCCCTGCTTGTGGCTGAATCACAACCTCCTCCTGAGTTTGAGTTTGTGTTTGCTGACCTTCTGGATTTCCATGAGGTTGCGGGTTCCCTTGAGAATTTCTCTGATATTGTTCTCCTAAGTGAGGGTGCGTCCTCGACCTAGACTCATCAGAAGTACTTGGAATTTGATGAATATGGGAAGATCTTCTTCCTGAGGGCGCGCCCTGATGATGGGGACACTTATCTCCTTGATACCAATCCCTTCTTTTATCACCGTTATCACGGTTTCCTCTTGCTCCAGTGTTGTCTTGATGAAGAGTTTGTTTAGATCCAAGGGGCCGCGACCTGTTGTGAACAGGGGGCGCGCGCTGTGGATTATTATTGCGAGCAAGAGATCGCTCATGTCCAAGGGGCCTCGACCTGTTATCAGGGGGCGCATGCTGTGGCTCATGACTCCGTGTAAGGGCTCGCTCATGTCCAAGGGGCCTCGACCTGTTGTCAGGGGGCGCGCGCTGTGGATCATGGGGCCGTGATTCCAAATATTCGCTTTTCTTTTGTTGCTCAAAAAGTACCATCCTTAAATCGTCGTCATTAAGTCTTATTCCAAGGCGCTCCTTCAAGCTGGCATAGTCTTTCCTTTCCCTAGCTATCTGCTCCTCATCCCTTTGAATCTCACCAGGAGTGCGTCCCGAACGATGAGGATGAGGGCGCACCCTCTCTTGGGGATTTGACAACCTGCGCTCAGAATTATCTTCACTAGGATACTCAACAATAGGATCTGAATAATCTAACCTTCTAGGAGTGACCAGCTGAAATCTCCTTTCCTGATTTTCCTCCCTCCGGGAATCTTCTTCAATCTGAGGGGATTTGCCCGACCGGCGATGATTTCGCGGGATACTCCGAGATTTCCTCCTAGATTCTTGCACTTCCTCCACAGAACTCAACCTGGCTCCGAAACTATTTATGGCATCTCCCATACGATACAATTGTTCCATTAATGCCGCGTTACTGATAAGAACGGGTGGCTGGCCACCGCCGGTGGCTGGAGTTCCATGGTGGTGTGGGGGAACAGGGATTTCCTCCGGAACATAAGCTTCGTGATGAACTTGGTTACCCCCCAAGCTATCTTCAGAATCGTAATAATCCTCTTCGTGAGAATCTCTGCGTTGATTGTGAGACATCTTTTCCTCCTAAGATGAAGATCTTGATTGGCTGCCCTCCTTCTAGCGCCAATTTGTTGACGGAGGAATTTGGTAACAACAAAATTCGAGGTACTTCGCCGGAAACAAGATCTACAGCGGTGGTTATTTGCCGAAAAGGGTGGTGGCTGTTTGTGATTGGTGGCTGAGATTGATAGGGTTAGTGGCGGCTATTCAGAGCTCTTGACTTCCAACCCCTCAATCGGCCTACGTACCCCGGTATTTATAGGGGATCAAGCCATACGTAGTTCTTGGAGAACAAGAAACCCAAATGGGCTTGGATAACGGACCAGCTTCCGGAATGTTCTACTATGAGGCCTAACCACAAAGGCCCAAGGCTCATCCAGGATCTCAAGACTTCACGGATAAGGAAACTTCCCCCGTCGAGGACTAGTCCTATCCGCTACCAGCTATTTCTTGATTTCAAGGATGCAGGTATAATGAGGCCTAACCACAAAGGCCCAAGGCTCATCCAGGATCTCAAGACTTCACGGATAAGGAAACTTCCCCCGTCGAGGACTAGTCCTATCCGCTACCAGCTATTTCTTGATTTCAAGGATGCAGGTATAGCCGTGATTTACCCCAAGTGCAGAACGCATCCCTGTCCCCCGAATGAGAAGCACCCACCAGATAACAGGACAGGTGATCCAGAGCTTTTGGGTGCAAAGTGCAGGATTACTCCAAAGTTCCCCAATGAGGGCGCGCCCATTGGCTACAGGAACATAGCTCCCAAAGCACACACCAAAAAGTCCCCATCTTTCCACCTTAGGGCGCACGAATGCCTCCCTTAGCGTCTAAGAAGGGTCCTTATATCCAGGCAAACCCCTGGAGGCCTTCTGCGACGGACATCCCCCTCCTGAGATACGACAGGAGGGAATTCTTCAACTTCTAGAATTCCAGCTTGAGTGGAATCCCACCTAAATAGAATCCTAATTTGAATAGAATCCTAGGAGAGATTCCTTCAACGTCTTCTTAGAAAATCAACTTGAATAGATTTGTCACCATATTTTACATTTAGGGCGCGCCCTAATTATAAGGAAAGCTAGAGCGCGGCCTAATTCCTCCAACTTAAGTCAAAAACCCTAATTTACTCTAGAATTCCCCAAATTGAATCCATATTTGACCCGAATCCATCTTGAAAATACCCGAACCGAATTTTGGCTATAACATTATGCATAACAAATTTACTTGAGGCTCCAAGGGCGATGCAGGAGAATTAATTTTCATAGCACGTCAAAAGTTTGAGTTTCATGCTTATCTCGTCGTCAATGGAACACTATTTATGATGTAAGCTGGTTTCCATCATAAACCACTGGTTATGTTTTAAACAAAAACATCGAAGGTAAGTCTTTTTAAATCGGTTTTTTAAGCATTGAATCTTTTCTTATTGTTTTTATGCGATTTTTGTGAATGCTTGTCAAAATCTGTAAGGAATCAAACAAATTATTTTAATGTGTTTCGTGAAAATTGCATGTTTTCAGTATGAAAGAGAATTAATACAACAAAGTAAGTAAGGTCTCATGTATTTTATCTACTAATTAGCACTTTTAACATTGCTAAAACAAATTGGGTTCCAACTTGCAAGACTATATATAGTTGTTTCAAGTGATGGAATATATCGCTTCAATGAGACTAGAGACTGTGTTTTGCACTTTTGCTTGGTCAATGTCGCCTGGTACAGGCACAATTTATGAAACTTGGGTTGGCCTTTGATTCATCTAACCACCAGTTCATTTGGGTGAATAGAAGAATCAAAGAGAGGGGAACCCTGATCAAAAGATAAGCACCAGGAAACCCTCATTCGAAAATGAAGGTCCCCTCTTCACCAAAAGGGTTAAATCCAAAACCGCCACTACCCATGCCCATGTCTTCTACATCATTTTCTTGGTCGTTTCTCGAACTTTTTTTATCCCTGAAAAGGAAAACCCTAGTTGTCAAACAATAAATAAACAGTTTTAAACAAAAATTTTAGAGCAAAATCTATGTACTGTGACTGGGTGACATGTTTACACCATCTATAACAGTTCTAAAAAAGTTCGACTACTAACTGCACCATGGAGCAGTGCCATGAAAATTTATTATTAAACTATGACACTTTCTTTATATGAGCTTTCACACTGACCTGAGGTGATTTTGTAGCAGCTGCTCCTAGATTTGCAGCCGTTCCTTTAAAATTTCAAAAGTTAGGCTCTGCCCCTCTAGGAAACCGAAAGAAATCTATATCGATATAAAAAGATTACGTATAGGCTCTGCCCCTCTAGGAAACCGAAAGAAATCTATATCGATATAAAAAGATTACGTATCAAATCATGTTATCTAGAGACAGTCAGAAGCTTTGGACAAAGCATGTTGCAAAAGACATAATTGTGGCTGACCTGCACCAAAGCTTCCAGAAGCTCGCCAGCGCTGTTGTACAAACTACTCACAACATTTTGGCAAAAAAACTACTCACAACATCCTTTTCCCTACCAAGCTTCGTCCAGTACTTTTCATGAACCAAAATGCAAATTTACCTGGTAGGCAATATGATTAGGGTCCCGAGCAAGGGCAGCTCTGTAGCCCTGCACCACAAAGCGCAACTTTGCCCTATCTTCATTGTCTTCTGCCTACATTAATAACTCGAACTCCAGTGAAGGAAAGTGATAACTGGTAAGAAAGAAAAGATATATGGTCCACCTGAAGGCCTAATGCAGCCAATAATAATCTACACTCCAGTCTTCTCCAGTAAGTTATTCAGTCCAGAAAATGCTTTCTTCAATTCACTATGCTGTTGGTCTAGTCGAAGACCTTTCGCGGTCTAACATGTGCACGATTTGAAATTTTATACTGTGTCGGCTAATAGGCCAGTAATGCCGCCAGACCATTCTCATCCTCTTTGAGGATAACTCAAGTCCCAGAGATAGCAGTGGAATAATCGACAAAATGACGTGTCATGTCGGGAAATATACAGGCGTCCTGAGGTGAATGAGAAAAATTATTCAGGGATTATTTGGCTCCTAGACTTGACAATGCTGCTGGCACAGCCGACAAAGGCTTACCCTTTGGATGAGGGCCTGAGGCCGATGAGTTATGTTACCTAATAATCACAAAGATGTAAAGATCTATTACAAGAAGGGTGCCCACAGCCCACCTGAGCTATGGTTTTGCCATGGGTGTATCGAGGAAGAGCAGGATGATGAGTTTTCTTAAATTGAAGGTGGTGTTTTAAAATAAGTCTTCAAATTTCCAGCAACAGGTGTTGCGGGTTGTTGCTATTGTCAACTGAAGGTGAAGATAAAGACATCAAGTTGTTACTTGTATTTGCACTTTTGCATTGCTGTTGCTATACGTCCTAATTACAATAATGTGCATGATGATGATGAACAGTTCCTATTTTCTACTAAAACGGTATTACTCGGGAGAAGTGGGCAGCTGTTCAATGAAAACGGGATGAGGGTTTTCTTCGTACGAGTTATCATTTTTTCTCTTACAGATAATATTGTAGCTTTTCCAGAATTTTTTGAAAAAAATCTCTAAAATATTGGGGGTGCAAGTATCCGGTACAAGGTAAAGAAAAGAATGTTGGTGATTCGGTTAGGAAAAGCTATAGAAAAAATAATGGTGTTGTCAGGGAAAATATGCTGGAACGAAGAGGGATCAACAAATGATTCGATTCGAAGATGCTTCTTGCTCCTTTGACAATTATAAATATAGCTCATTGTGAGTACTTTCTCGTACTTGCTAGGTTAAACTATCAGCATGTACCAAACTGCAGTGTAACGTGGTGCCATGATTCCCTGTATCATATTCTTGGCTTTGTACTGAAACCTTGAGGCAAGCAAAGACATACCTATTTACTAAATTAAACTCACGATTGCAGTCATTCAATTTATTTAAGACGAAATTTTGTACACAGTCGACCATTGCAGCAGATTTTTCATACATGAGCAAGTCCAAAAACCAGAAATAGCATAACTTACTACTTAAAAGCTACTTTAGAAGTCTTGATGACAGCGTCAACAGCCATGCTATACAGTCATGAGTATGTGATATATCAATGGATAAAATGCAAGGAAAATTATCGGATGGATGATCTCCTGTGTATAAAAATGATACAACTACTGCAAGAAATTAATTTCTGCTCATTTTGATTGGTCCTCAACACCTTGGTCTTCAGCAGATTCACCAACTATGATTGCATCTTGATGTCAGCACTAGAATCAGAATCTTCAAGAACCTCTGCAGCTCGGTCCTTGTCAGCTGTAGTAAATGCTTCTTGCTCCTCAACAGACACCTTGATCACGACCGTATCTTGTTCAGAAACCTTCGTAACAGCCATATCTTGGTCTGAAGCCACAAAAACAGCCAGATCTTGGTTAGAAACCACAGGAACAGCCATATCTTGGTCAGAAACCAAAGGAACAACCAAAATATCTTGCTCGGAAACTTTGGTGACAGCCATATACTGGTTGGAAACCTCAGTAACAGACATACCTTGGTGAGAAATATCACTAACAGTTATTTCTTGGCTGGCAATTCGACACTGGGGAACAGCTTTTTCTAGCATAGTTGTTCCCTCAAAGGTAAGCATTTGCCAACACTTCTTCCTGTAATTGTTAAGCTGGCAAAGTAGAAGGGAAGAAACTATTACACCACAAAAGTAAGTTTACATATAAGCTGAAGATAAGAAACTAAAAAGTTCATCACTACCTGTTCCTGTGGTATCTTTTCAAATCCAAATTTTTTTGTCCATATAGTTTCAGCTTCTTCAGCAGCTGGCAGAACAAGGCTTCGGACACTCAAGAAGGCCAACAATTTCTCAATGCATGAGAACAGCAATTGAAAATAGCCCTGTGCAAATGTTTTATACTTAAATTAGTGAACAGTATTTGCCATTAAACAGGATCAGAGTATCAGAAACAATTCTCTCCATGTCTAGAAAAGGACGAAAATCATTGCCTTCAACTCATACAAAGTTTAATAACACTAACAGTCAAAGTGTTTGCTAGAACATATAACGCAAGCAACCAAACAGCAGTGATCGTTTCAAGCTATAAAAATAAAGTTTTATCTGACAATGAAATGCAACATCTTGTTTACGATTTCTTCAAACCTCACCTTGCCCTGATTTTCCTTGGTAGTTGCAACCAACGGGAGTTCTGCTAAGTCTCGTCCGAAAATTCGAAGAAGCCCAGCAGACACCACAGTAGAGCTGCATGATTCGATGGAGCTTCAAAAAAAAACACAAGCACTAATAGGAGACACAAAAGGAATAGGCAAGAATTACATACTTGACTGTCAAGATTGCACAGTACATTCCACTCAAGTCTTGGCCCCTTATATTCCTTCTACAAGATTCAACATGCCCACACAGTATGAAGATTAAATAATGGAATAAGATACAGGTTGAAATAAATCTTGCAGGATATGGTGACTGTGATGCTTACCCATAAACCATCGATGGGATATAGTCACGTCCTGATAATACATCAATTATAGGGTCGAAATTCTCCTGAAAAATATGTAGTAAACGTCAGAGAAAAGTTAACAAAAAGGATTTTTGCAAGGTTATTGCCTTGGTATTTAATGCAGAAAATGCCTCCACGCCCAAAGAGATTCTTGAATAATAATAAAGCATGGAAGCCCTAGTACTGTTGTTATGTTCATATTGCTTTGTATAATTATGTTTGATAGAAGCTAAAACTTTAGGAAAGTTCACCAGTCATCCAACAAAACCAAGAACAATTACATTCACTTTTGGTAATCAATCGAATTATAAACCTCTAATGTCATTATAAGTATCTTAGGGGCATTTTTCTCTTTACCAAATTATGTAATGCAAGTAATTATTACATCATACTTTATGAGAATATAATATAAGGGTTAGGTTCAAATTAGAAACTTATTTTAAGTTAGAACTAATAATAAGTCATAGATTTTATTTAATCAACGGTTCATATAGAGTACATGGTATTTTTTATTCTATTGCAGAACACAATATGTTACTTATGAACTATAAAATATGATGTACTTCTGCAGCACACAATATTTTTTCTTAATAATTTACATAATGTATTTAAAGATAAATTAATTTTAGACATAATATAATTTATTTTTTAACTCTTATAGCATGTATAAACAAACTATTATGCAAAAAGAATTTTTACTTTAATTTATTTAATTAGAAAAACTAATATGTTCTATAGAAGAATATGTATCTTACTTCCAAAGGTTCTAATTTTAGGCCATGTAGCAGGGATTCTTCACCTGTGTGAAGAGTTGCCTATGCAGTGTGTACGCAGTGCGCGGGTGTGCGCACGGTTCAGTGACAAAAATTGCAGGAGTGCGGCGGGGTGCGGGAGGGGTAGAATATGTAATTTCACATGGGTTTAAAACAAAAAAAAAAGGCCCGGGAGAGACTTACTGCCCTTGGATATATGTGTGTGGCTGTGTGTATCTATACATATGTTGTGTGTATGCTTCTAATTTTTGTTAGTTGACTGTGTGCTAATTTTAGTACGTATATATAAGCATATATGTATGTATAGTTTAACTGTTGACCACCGATTTGCTCTCTCAGTCTCTCTTGGTCGCTAGTTGTGCTACTAACTGCTGCTTTTAATTTTTTTTTTTTTGCTGCTGTTTGTTTATAATAATAATAAGCATCAAATTTTATTTATATATATATGTTAAGTGAATTGCACCCACTTGCTGATTGTTTTACCTGGGATATGAAAATTGAGTGTAACGTCAAGATGATTGATGTTTTTATGTGTGGAACTCATTTATTATTATGTATTTTATTTATTAAGGATGATAAACTTATGTATTTGATTATTTGGTTTAATTTTAATGCTAATTTTAGGTTTGTTGATTAATTACCTATGTAGCATATAATATATATATATATATATATATATATATAAATTTTAATTTCCGTATCCCCCCGCACCCGAATCCCCCATATTTGTGAATGTCGTATCCCCCTATTGCGCATCCCCGCACCCGCATCCATGCTTCATAGATTTTAAGTGGTTCGATGTGGAACCTGACGCCCTGACCCTATAATATAATAATATGGGTTTTGGTCCCTAACAATCACATGTTAGGAGCCCCCTGGATGACATGTGGTTTCCCAGCCGTTGGATCCTTGATCCAACGGCTGGGATCTTATAAAAAATATTTTTATGTTCAGCGGAAATTTTCCGCGGATAACCTTTTTTACGTTCCGCGAAAATTTTCCGCGGAACGTAAAAAATCCTATCCGCGAAAATTTCCGCGGATCATAAAAATATTTTTTATAAGATTCCAGCCGTTGGATCCTTGATCCAACGGCTGGGAAACCATTTGTTATATAAAGGATCCCTGACAAACACTTGTCAGGGACCAGGACCCTAATAATATTAATTAGAAACTGATCCTGACGTCCTCAGGCGTGTCGCCGTGTCGGCCGTGAACAACACGCGTACAGCACCCAAATTGGCGTGTCGGTGCTTCCTAGTATAGATGTCATAATAATTATTATTGGTGTTTCAGCTGCTATGTATAATAGGCTGAACTACTTCCGGCATTCACCATCACCACATACATGAAGGCATAAACACACACAGACACAATAGCAAATGATAATTGACACAGCTACCATAGATCTCTAAAGACATAACCTGATAGCATACTCACATGGAAGATAGCACAAGCATCTGAAAGCAACAATTTGTTTTCGCGAGATGAAATTTTGGCGCTAAGAAGCCTCCATTTCACAACAACATTGGTGACACATTCCAGACCCTTATCAATGTGCTGCTTTCGAGTGACATCCAAAAGAGAGTCAGTAAGCTTCTCTGCTCCAGAAACTAACAGATTCTGCAAAGCAGAGTGAATTCTGTTGCAGTCTGAACAGCAAAACCACTGGCCACTTGGCAATTCCTGTTGCCCATCGAGGTTTTGTTAATAAAAAATTGTTGAAATGCCAGACTTATTAAGTCTGTCCCCAACACAGAAAAGCTACATATATGTTGTGTTTCTATATATACATATACATAAATAATTACATATTTCAAAAACCTCACCTTTAGATCAGCCATCTTGTTTTTCTTCAAGCAACCAACATGGTATTCCCTCTCGCACTGGGGACGAAAGTGGATAAAGAAACATGAACAGTCAGTTTGTCTAGGGTCAACATAGGCAATCAATATTTATTCACTTCACACACATTAATGACCAAAGCTGGCAAAAAAAAAAAAAAAAAACCTGATCGCAGAGAATAACTGTTCGCGGCCCAAAACCAGTTCGGCTAAAATCATAACCTCTGCGGCATACCAAACATCAATGAAATAAGGAACAGAACCTCAATAAACTAAAAGATGACTAGAATAAGTGAAGGTAATATATACGTTCGACATGTGATTAACACTTTAGATGGGTAAAAAATGGTCATGGCTTGAAAAGCTATAAATACTATATGCCTTTATTATCTATAATGTAACCTGCACAGGACGCATGCAAAAACTTCAGAAGCTTCTGGGTTTTTGACAATACGAATGCAACGTTCTGTTATCTGTCCCATAACATCTACTCCTGAAACTCTTCCAGCAGCAACAGCATTGGCGTTGTGTGCCACAAATTTTTCCCTTTGGAACATATTCTGACAGAACTTACAGTACCATTTACCACGAGGAACTGTCTTTAAGGACGCACATTCTACAAACACCAAGAAAATTGAAGTTCAGATAGAAGACGGCAACAACTGATATGAAAAACTTATAATACATACAGGTGCTATAACAAGGTACAGAGAAGGTGACACAGGAAGAGGGCAATAGGCAAATTCTCAGGTCATATGAGGGAACTAATGTCAGTACTTAAGATAGACGTATAGTTATCGTCTTATCGAAAAGCTGATGTCTCAAGTCCCTCCCAGTTACAAACCCAAGATCAGGGCCCAACATGCTGTTTAGTCTAACCAAATGAATCAGGGGTGACAAGAAACACAATATGTAATTAGGACATAATGCTGAAACAAATAAAATATGGCATAACACGTTTTCCAAACTAATCCACATGAGTTGTCAGGACAGAAAAGGAAGTGGGCCTATAAAGTATAAACAGATTGAGACTACCCTGAAAAGGATTTTACCTGTCGAATCTAATATAAGCGGGTAATAAACACTCCCTGTACCAAACTGAATTTATTGGAAGATTGGTTTATACCTCTACCAGATCTTATGAAAGCATCAAAATTAGCATATACCTTTTTAACCTAATCAACACTGGAAATATGTTCCTTTATGCCCAGATCGTGTTTCTTGAGTTAAGCAGGGAATGGTTACAACAGGAAGAAGTAAGTATCCACCTCAATATAAACATATCCGCCGATTACACTGCTACAAACAAAAGCCACTTGCAGCTCAAGGCCAGTGGTCAATACCTTTTCTCCCCTTACTTTTTAATATTCAACATCCACTCAATCTCCACCACATGCCACAAACGACGTTCCAAAAAGCAAACACTTTTAAGATATCTATGTAATTATATCTGCAAAAAGACACTCCACCACATGCCACAAACGACGTTCCAAAAAGCAAACACTTTTAAGATATCCACGCATAAAAAGCTAGCTGGCTTATCCCTTAATTTTTATACTCAATGCCATTTGCAAAAGTATTACATTCTCATTAGCCCGGTCAACTTGTACTTTTCACAAACAAACAATTGAAGAAGATCTAGAAATTCAAGACAATTAATATTTAAATACGTGTGATTATCAACAGTGACAATTATCCGAGTTTGAATTTACCTTTGTGAAAAGACCTAGGGCATCCATCACAAAGCAAGAGATCGCCACCATCCGCACAGATGATGCATAAGTTATCATTGTCCCTCAGAGAATTCTTCGTGCGTTTCAACATTAGAGCTACTGCATATTCATGGAGAGACACTCCATTGGAGGTGTATATGTAATTATATCTGCAAAAAGAGAAATTGAATATTCAAATATTAAAAATTATTTTCAAATATTAGTTGCGGGCAAAGAGGAGGAAGAGGAAACGAAGACGTACGGTTTCCGACGTGATGCCCAGCCAGCGTGTGCTTCAAACTGGGACGGACTAACCTGCTCAGTGTACACAAGAGAGTTATATTTCTTTTAAATATTTACATTTAATACTAACACAGGTATCCTATAGGATGAAGTGCATCCCCCTTTGTTTACATATTCATTTATTCCCATAAAAAAACTCCTTAGTAAAACGGAACAATAAACTTACGTCACTATTGCAACAAAGACAATATATCCCAGTTTCTGTCTTGTAACCTTCAAGTAGTTTCTGTCAATAAATTTAACACATTAGAAACAAAATGATATCTACTAAACACAGATAGGCACACATAACATCAAACTCAACCACCTTTCCTTGAGAAAAATATGCTACTTCAGAACCGTTGGGCAATCCATCCTTCTCATAGACCAATCTATGCATCTTCTGATCTCTGCGTGAATGCGAGTTTATGATATTAAGACAGTATATTACTGGTAAAGTATTAAATGTTAAGCAGCCATATACGTATAACACCATTTAAAGGTTATTAATGTACCAACTTTTTAGTTATCTTCCACCGGCTACTGGAGGCAGTTTTAATCGTACTCCGGCATGGAACAGATTTTGGTATTCTGAATCAAACCAATCAATTTTTAGATACAAAAACTACTGATGCGATTTCCAGAACGAATTTCAATAAAAAAATACCTACTTCTTCGAAATTTTCTTCGGACTCTTACTCATTGACAAGGCACGAAGTGGAGTACTTTTAGGAGACTTTGGACTTGATGCTGTCTTTCCTAGAAGCTTTCCGCTGCTCTTGTATAGACGAGGGGTCCTTTTGACTGACACCATCTTCTTTAAAGGCTTCCGCTTGCTCTTGATTTGTGACAATTTGTTCGACAAAGCACTAACAGGTGACACTGGATCCAAGACTGCTCTTGATGATCTGGGGTAACATAAGTGAAAGAATGAGCAATGAACTTACATTTTAGCATGCCAAAAGTTTTCAACCAAAGATGCAAGGAGGCAAAAAGAAGTATAATTAAAGGGGAAGAAACTAACTTCCTTTTTATCTTTGTACTTTGACTACTCGCTCGTTTATTGTCACGTAGTGAAGCTTTTCTCGGAGACAGGGGACCCAAATCTTGTTCAAAGTACCTAAAGTAATCCAGCAGGAAAAATCAGAAGCGGGGAAATGAAGAGATCAAAGAAGGAAATGGGAAAAGGAATAGCTATTTAACTATACAAGAACCTCATAAAACAAGTATGTACTACATTGGATTCTGTAAAAAATAGAGAACATGTAGACTGTCACCGATAGCCAACAAAAAAAAGGTAATAACCTTTAATTTTATTTAATAAGCAATTTTTTTATGGCCATTTTGTCAGCAATTCTATTGTAAGAAATACTTTAGCACTTTTAGGGGAGTCGAACATCAAAACGGGCTCACTGACCTGAAACGACCCAGAAGAAAACTCATAGGGATCAAGTGTCACAAATAAAGCAGTGAATTAAAGAAATAACAAAAAAAGACCTAAAATCAACCCAAAAAAGTATTTAAAATGGAATGTTACCCAAAAAATTAGAGAAATACAGTACAGAAAAGAAATTTTAAAAGATCAGGATTTGGTTATGTGGCCCAAATAGTTCTGTTATCCTTCTCGATATATCAGATCTGGAATTTTAATTCTCAGTAGTTCGACACATAGCCCACGATCTAGAAATGGATAAATACAAGAGATTGAGCAACATTAAATATTAAAGTAACCAGCATCTATAAAACAGCTGTGATGCTCGGACTCGCTGGAAAACCAGCCGTACCTGTCTAGACACGACACAACCCTGGTAAGGAAACGGAATCCAGATCGGATTTGCTGGTCTAAACTAAGACACTATTTCGTTGCTAGAGAAACCCAGTCACTTCCGAAGAGATGTGATTTGAGGAGAGATTATAGAATAGATTATAGATTATTAACAAAAGAGGAGAAGGGAAACAAAAAAGGGGAGAAGCTCGGGGCGTGAACTTCGAAGATGACGATCTGTATTGACTTTAACTTTAGCGTCTACATTCATTCACTATCTAATTATATCCTTATTATAACCTTATATATAATAAGCATAAGAGGGATCTTATCCATAATTTTGGTTTGGTCACTGTACCGCCAAAATAATCTCAACCGTCGAATATAGTATTTTTAAAAATAGACGATCAGGATTATATCATATTAAAAAGAAAATTATAATCTAAAAAGGATATAATTAAAAAGATTGTATTACAATTGAATTTTAAAAAGAAGTTATAATCTGAAAAGGATATAAAAGATTGTATTAGAACTGAATTTTATTTATTTATTTATTAATATTAAAAAAGTTTCATATTTACTATTTAGGCTCTATCTCGAGATATAGAAATCAGATTTGAATGATTTTACAGTCCACGTGAAACTCATAAAATTATCTTTAATTTAGTGATGATTTAATAATTATTATCCAAATGAAAACAATCAGAATCTCAAGAGAAAATATAATTACGAATTTTTACATTAATCCTATTTAGTGTATAATGCCTACATTAATAATCCTATTCAATACAGAAAACCTCATTATATATGATTTAACTCATTGACAAGCATTTTTTCGTATTTCAATATAAATACACTTTTTAGTTTACATGTTAAAATATTAAATATTTTTTATGCTAAATCCAACGTTTTTTATCTATTTATTTTAAGATCTAACAATTCTTATTTATTTTATCGTACTGTGAGGACCAGACTACCAACTACCAAAGTTTTGGACAAAATCCCTCCTACACTTATTATTAAAACTATATTTGGTTGTTAGTACAACCTTCAAATAATAAGAAGGTTATTTTGATAATCAAAACAAAATATAAGTAGTTTTAATTGGAGAAAATTGTTAAATCATCACTAAATTAAAGATAATTTTGTTAATTTCACGTAGGCTGTAAAATCATCCAAATCAAGTTTTAAGAATTCAAGATAAAACACATAATAAATTGAACGTGTAAAATCTTATATATATATATATATATATATATATATATATAGAGTCCTACTCAGCTACAAACCAAAATTAAATACAAACTAGAAACAGACTGCCCAGCCAAACAGAAATCACTAAGTTACACAACCGAAATCATTAATATTATTTTTGACAAAAAATATTAAAAATACAAATCCCACCCCACCCCCACCTGAAATCAGTAATATATAGCTGAAAATCACTAATACCCACCCCACCCCACCCCACCCCACCCCACCCCACCCCACCCCACCCCACCACACCACCTGAAATCAGTAATAGATACACTGAAAACCACTAATACCCCACCCCACCCCACCCCCTGAAATCAGTAATATATAGCTGAAAATCACTAATACCCACCCCACCCCACCCCACCACCTGAAATCAGTAATATATAGCTGAAAATCACTAATACCCACCCCACCCCACCCCACCCCACCCCACCCCACCTCACCCCACCCTGAAATCAGTAATGAATACACTGAAAATCAGTAATACCCACCCCACCCCACCACACCACCTGCCCCCTCCCCCGCCGCCGTGCCAACACCTCTGGTCATCTTCTCCGCCGCGTCACCACCTCTGGTCATCTTCTCCGACAGCCACCATCTCTCTCCCACCGTCCCTCTCTCTCTCCCTCCCTATTCGTCTCTCTCTCTCTGCATAAGAAACATAGACACGCGCATATGTATCTATAATCCAATTAAACAGAAAACAACGAACCAACAGATCGGATGAACAGATGTGGTGTGGTGGTGGACATGGAGGACTTGTAGACGCGCATATGTATCAATACATACAGATCTATACACATGTGTGTATAGATCGGAATCGGGAACACCAAATTAAAATGACCGGATTTAAATCGGGAAGATGATGGTGGTGGTGCGTTAGTGGTGGTGAATCGGAGCCCTTGCGGGGCCAGTGGCCGGAAAAGGAAGATGGAGGTGGTAGTGCGTCGGTGGTGGCGGTGGTCGGTGGTGGTGGGGGTGGGGGGTATAGGAGTAGAAATAGTAAATATGGTGTGGAGATAGTAAGTGGGGATATTAAAATATGGTGTGGAGATAGTAAAATAGGGTGTGTAAATAGTGGTTTTTAGTTTGTATTTAAGGGTTAGTTTGTATTTGAGCAAAAACCTATATATATATATCAATTTCATAACAATTATTTGATATGTAAACTAATAACAAATAAATAATAAAAAAATAATATAATAAATATTAAAAAAAGAATTGTGCGTTGCACGGGTTATAAGCTAGTATATAATAAGCGTAAGATGAATCTTATCCATAATTTTGGTCAGTGTGCTAACAAAATAATCTCAAACATTGAATCTAATATTTTTAAAAATAGACGATCAAGATTATATCATATTAAAAGAGAAAATTATAATCTAAAAAGGATATAATTAGAAAATGTTGCATTAGAAGTGAATTTTTTTTAAAAAGTATAATCTAAAAAGGATATAATTAGAAAAGGTTGTACTAGAATTGAATTTTAAAAAGAAAATTATAATCTGGAAAGGATATAGTTAAAAAAGGTTGTACTATATTTGAATTTTATTTATCTTTTATTAGTACTAAAAAAATTCATATTCACTATTTGGACTTTATCTTGAGATCTAGAAATCAGATTTGGATGATTTTACAATCCACGCGAAACTCATAAAATTATCTTTAATTTAGTGATGATTTAATAATTATTATTCAATGGAAACACTCAGAAGAATTTCCAGAGAAATTATAATCACGAATTTTTACATTAATCCTATTCAATGTAGAATACCAACATTGATAATGTTATTCAATATAGAAAACCTAATTATATATGATTTATTGACATACACCTCTTTGTATTTCAATATAAATACACTTTTTAGTTTATAACATATTAAAATATAAAATATTTTTTTTATGCTAGATCCAACTATTTTCATCTATTTATTTTAAGATCTAACGGTTCTTATTTATTTTGTCGTACGGGGGACTAGACTACCGATTATCAAAGTTTTGGACAAAATCTCTCCAACACTCATTATTAAAATTGTATTTGGTTATTAGTAGAACTAGCTTCAAATAATAAAAAAGTTGTTCTAATAATCAAAACGAATTATAACTACAATTCATAAATCGAATAGAATTTTCAACGTAAAAAATCGTCAATTTCTTCTCTCGTTTCTATCTGCGTAGGTTTAATTGAAAAATAATCGTTAAACCATCACTAAAGTAAAGATTATTTTGTTACTTTTCACGTGGGCTGTAAAATCGTCCAAATCAAATTTTAAGAATTCAGGATAGAGTACAAATATTAAATCGAATGTGTGAAATCTTATGTATATATCAATTTTTTAACAACAATTTGATATGTAAATTAATAACATATAAAATTAAAAAAATTAGCAAAATTATAGATATTAAAAAAGGAGTCGTGCTTAGCACGGGTTAAAAGATAGTTTAAATAATAGGTGTAAAGTTGTATACCAAAAGGCACAAACAACTAGATAGAGTTATAGAAGTTAGAATCAAAATAAAATAGATAGGTAATATTTAAAATTTAAATTAGTACATATTAATTATTTAAAATTTTACAAAGTTGTTTATATATTTTTAAAATCTTTTACATATTTTATTTAAATTTGATTTTGTTATAAGTATTTTAATCATAATTTTTTTTAAAATAATTAAACCCTTTAAAATATGTTTTAAAAATAAATAATTCCTAGATATATGTTTAATTTTTTGTGTTTATATAAAAATATATTTGTAAAAAAGTTAAACTCGTTAAAATAGATTATCAATAATTACGCTCTTAAAATAATTAGGCCCTCGAGATGTTTTATATTAGAATAGTTTTTCGAAAACTTAACTACAGAGATGAGTTTAAATTAAAATAGTTATATACTTTTTAATTAGAATAAATTGGTAAAATAATTAGACCCGTAAATGTAAGTTTTTAAAATAAGTAGACCATAAATTGGTCTTCTTAGTATTTATAGAGTCCGAATTGTAGCGTTAGCTGCAAGACTTTGGGGATGGATCATTGCTCGTTTAGGAGGACCCTGATTGTTTTATTTTATTAGTTTCAACAATTTTAACAAACAATAATTTGTTGGGCCTTCGCGTTTCACCACGTGATTTTTTTAACTAGGTCGTCAACCAGCAGATTGTGGATTGGCAAGAGGTATGTTGGGCCATGCGACCAAAGTGTGCTTTACTAAAAGTGTGTGAAACCACTTTATTAGCAACCCATATATTCATCGGTCATTCAGACCTAAAACAGGTCTTAAGCACAAAAACCATGGGCCTGTCTGTGTAAAATTTAATTAACTGATCAAACCAAATCTAACACTCTTATAAACCCAATTAAACTTAATTGTTCCTGTTGCCAATTAAGAACTTATGCTTCAAACGGACTTACAAGTTGGATGTGAGATACTATTCTTATTCAACTTTTTTGTAGATAGACTTAAACAAAAATCATTATCGCCATAATAACATGCATCTTCGGGCACTCTTTTTTTGTCATATCTTTTCTTCTAGAGTTATAGTAACTTATAAATCAAACACCTAACTAACATAAACATTGAACTATCCACACATATAATAGCTAATTTTAAAAAAATTACTTCTACCTATAAATTAAAAGGTACTCCCTCCGTCCCTTAAAACTCTTCCCATTTCTCTTGGACACGTTTGCCAACGCACACTTTTACTTGTTAATATCTTTAATTTCGTATTAGTATTGAATATAAAAACTTCACTGTATTAAAGTACTCATAAATACGAATCCAACAAGATCACTCATGACTATATTTTGTTTTATAGATTAGACGTAAATTAGTAATTTGTCTCTTGTTATGAACAGTCCCGACATTCTAAACGGGAAGAAAATAAAGGGACGGAGGGAGTAACTTTTTTCAAGCTAAACCGGCCCTAGATCCCTTTGGAGTAGCAACTAAGAGAATGACCAACAATCTTGAATCTGAATCATGTCTTATGTTATTAATTTATTGGTAACAAACTGAATCTTGTCCAAGTATTTTATTTTAGGATACAACTGAAAATAATGGTAGATCAATTATCATTATTATTTAACAGTGAATTTTGACATAAAATTTTAAACTGACACATGATTTTAATAATTTTGGCATGAAATTCAGAAGAATGACATGTCTACCTAGATCCCATGGTCAGTATAAGGGAAACCAAACAACCACCAATCAACTTAAATTAATAAGTAAAAGAAGTTTCTGCTTTTCCATGCACAAAGTCCAGTACAATGATTGATGTAGAAAGTATGTTAACTGGTTTAGTTCATTGCATGCAGTGTGTTACCATGTTATTCAATCATATTCCTGATAAATTTAGGTAATCTTGCACGTGTCTTTTATCTATTGACAAAAGCAAAAGATTGCAACAGATAGAAAGGGCAAGTATGAATAGACAAGGGATCTTTGTACTGTGGAGTGTATCAGTGTATCAAGGATGAGCATAAAATGAGTTTGTTCGTGAATAAAGACATTAAGGTGAGATGGAGAATCAATTTCAGCAAATCACTCCATGAAGGTTTCCGTCAACGTGAAATTTATATTCAAGAGCATAAATGTGAATATTAAAAGCGTAGAGTTGAAGATTTGGTGAAAAGCTATTGAGTTGTGGGGTATAAGCTTTGGCGTAAAAGAAAAAGAAAGAGAAAAAGAAATCAAGATGGGGTGGGTCACCGTGGGTGTCACTATTGATGAAAGGTTGTTAAGGGATGTGGTTGAAGTGAAGAAAAGAGGATACCATCTGCAAGTTAAACTCGTTTCAAGTAAAGATACAATCTCCGTACTTAGTATGTATGCATCTCAAATGAGAATGGACGAACCAAGTAAACTTCAGCTTTGGGGGGACTTGGATGAGGACATGCAAGAAAAGTCTTCACCAGGGATGAATCTAAATGTCATGTAGGATATAGCAGGGAATGGGAAGGGGAAAAGTGATGTTCAACCAAGCATAATAATATTAGTTTGTATTGATTTTATAATATTAGTTATGAATAGATTTAAATGTAATTTATTTAAGAGTTATATATTATATATACTAGTACGAATATTCTAGCTAATCTTAGGGAATAGAAATGGATTTATTTCCATTATTAAGAAGATACTTACTTGATGGCTAAGTTTTGGGATTTAGCGCACAAACAATTGTAATCTTCATTATTGAATAGAGTTGAATAGATGAATTAAATCTGAGGATTTATTGTGTGTTTCCTGCCAATTCTTTGTGGTGGTAAGTGTTTTACCCTTGTTTAACCCCTTCCCTAACATGTCCTACATCAAAAAGGATAATAATAATGATGTCAAGGGAGATTTTGGTGAGGGGACAGGAATGTAGGTTGCTGAATTCTAGAATGTTGTGGGTTGCTGTTTCTAAATTCTGCAATTTCTTTGGGCTTTGTCCAAGACACCTGCTTTAAGCCTAGTTTTCCCTCTTATTTACTTTAAAAGCAGGTTAAATGCAAGCAATTCTTGACTAGGTGGGTACATAACATAAAAGAGATATTCTGGAAATAAAGATGTCATTACAAAGCATAGAATCTTTATTTAGATGTTGAAAAGACAAATTGCAACCAACATTATTTTATTAGATTAATAGTTTATTAGATATAAATTAAGTGGCGAATGTTACAACGATGCAAGGAGATTTGGTAGATGAAATGGTTCACACATTACAAGTTGGTTAATATGATGATATAAGACGATATAAAGTAAGATGGCAAGTCATATCTACGGAGTTGCAAAAACTTTTCACGGACAACCTCTAGCATCACATGTTGTGCAATTATATATATGTATATTTGTGAAATGTTACATTAGCGATATATTAATGAAATGTTATTTTGTTATTATTAATATAATATATGAGGGGTAATTTAGTAATTTTATGATAATAAAATTGTCTCTCGATATATTAATAATGAGTTTTCCAATATATTCAAAACTAATGTCTAGTATAATGGTAAATAATCTTTTTCCTAAGTTAGAAATCAAGGGTTCAATTCTCTTTATTACATTAGCGATATATTAGTGAAATGTTATTATTAATATAATATAGGAGGGGTAATTTAGTAATTTCATGATAAATAAATTGTCACTCGATATGAATGATGTAGGCTGGATTGTTCGGGCGGCCTTGAAAGTCATTTTTATTTTCACGAATCTTTGTATTCAGATTCTATGTGTTAACGATCTGGAAACAATGCGATAGTCAGTTTATTTGTTTTTCAACCAGGTCGTATGCTCAGATGGGGAGTTGTCCCGACTGAGCCTCTTTTATGTTATTAATGGAATACACTTTTCTTT
Organism: Kitagawia praeruptora; assembly: GCA_037693485.1. NCBI lineage: Eukaryota > Viridiplantae > Streptophyta > Magnoliopsida > Apiales > Apiaceae > Kitagawia > Kitagawia praeruptora. Next base: position 47,233,836 of record CM075348.1, on the reverse strand, counting down.
TTGGCAGAAAAAACATATTATATATAAGGGTTGTATCATGATATATTAATGATGAGTTTTAAAATATATTCAAGTATCTTGTCTAGCTCACTCTAGCATAGTGGTAAAGACTTTCACTTTAAACTTAGAGGTCAGGGTTCAATTCTCACTAATATCAATTTTTTTATTATTAATACAATATAGTAGCTGAGGTGGCATCTACGTGGCATCTAGGTGGCAGATGACGTGGATTAAATTGTCATGCCAAAAACCAAAAACCCATGTTGTGCTATTAATAATATAATAGATTAGATACACATCACCCTTCAAGTCTATTTAAATATTTTGTAAATGACTTACCAAAGAAGATATATGTAGAATTCTACGAGCATGGGAGAAAAATACCTTTTTCTTGTATTTACGGAGTTACAAAATACCTTGTGACTTTCCCAACGGGTAAGGACACATTTTAGTGTGATGAATACATGAAAGAGGCTATTAGAATCAAATGTGATGCCTACAAAGATATTGGAGATTTGAAAAATGACAAGATAAACTCAATGAGATATAAGCTAGGAAGCACCGACACGCCAATTTGGGTGACGTATGCGTGTCGGCCGCCGACACGGCCCCGACATGGCGACACGCCTGAGTACGTGTCGGACATGCCAGGTGAGGTGGCGTGGCGTGGCGTGTCGTGAAGCAAACGCGGTCGACACGCGTACGACACGCGGGGGACACGGCCCACTGACGAGGCCCATAAAAAAAAGCCCAGAGTCCATAAAAAAGAGAGCCTAGAAACATGTGTTAACCCTAATAAAAAGAAAGAGCCTACAGACCTGTCTTTTTTATCACGTCTCCCTAATATATATACATACACGCCTATATATACATGCATCTGTGATTAAAAAAAGCCCAGCCCAGTTTTTTTTCTAAAAGAAGCCCACTTAATTAAGTCAGTTGATATAAAATAAATATATTTTATATCAACCCACTTGTTTTGTAAGAAACTTAATTATTAGTTTGAATGAAGATGTTCAGTTTATGACATACAAAATATATATATTTTATTAGTATTTTTTTTTTTTACGTGTCCCGTATCCAGGACACTTTGGTAATTGGCGTATCCCCGTGTCCCGTGTCGCCGCACCCGAGTCGGTGCTTCCTAGGATATAAGTGCCAAGACGGAAACAAAAAAAAAATTTACGAAGGCACGAGATTATCTGTTCCAACAAAAAACACCAAAAAGGCCAAGAAAAACATCTGTAGAAGTAGAACTCTTTACTATAAAGCTCTTCACGCGAAGACAGAGGACCTTTAGGGGAGAGAGAGAGAGACAAAGGACCTATGTTTTGTAAAATCATAGAAGTATCTCTAATATATGGCAAAGATGTATTTCCATTACTAAATTTTTGTAACTCTAATTTACAAATATATATATATCAAAAGTTTTTAAAGGAAGTAAAAATTAGAATTTACTCACTTTCTCAATTATAAAAAAGTTATTATACAAGTATCAATAATATATAATAATATTGGGATTTGGGCCCAAAAACGAGAATGGTTCATTAGGGAGAAACGTGTTAAACGAGAGGGCGGCTGAGCGTGTTAACAATTAAAATTTGATATGGATGTAACAGTTTTTATTCACATATATATATATATATACATCTTTTAAGATTAGTTGATATATGTCAAAGTTTCTAGAGAGAGTAAAAGTCAAAATTTACTATCTTTTTCTTACACTTTTTAGAGAAGATTATTTTTTTTACGAGTATTCATGATATATGGTAAAAAGACAAAATGTATTGCCATTCCTAAATTTTTGTAACTAAATTTTTTCAATTTCATATATTTCAAAAATATCAGAAAAAATGAAAATCGACATTACTCTCTTTTTAGGTTTCAGACTTTTAGGGATCAAATTTATAATACAAGTATTCACAAAATATGCTAAAGCTGGGTTTCGACCTGAGAGAGAGGAGAGAGTGTCTCATTAGAAAGAAACGGGTTCAACAAGAGGACGGCTCATTAGAGAGGATTGTAAAAAATTATATGTGGAATTTAGAAAAATATTATAATGTCGTCGTGGAGCACGACTTAGTCGAATAGTTTTAATAAAATCGGTAGAAAAATTGAATAGTTTTGTTACGTTTAGAGGTTGTATTTAGTTTTGTGAATTGATGGATGATCGAGTACGCATAAATTGAGATTTGTATTTGTTATTTGTTATGTGGTTGACTTGACTTTGTTTAGTTTTAAAAACGATGGATTATAAGTCAGAAGTTATTTTGTTCTTCGAGAACGAACGAGACTGAGTCAAAAATGACTCGTTTAGCATGATCTGGGAGGAGATAAGGGTGTTGTGGATATGAAACTAGGTAGAAAAGATTTTGATGGTGGTATGAGGATTGGTTTGAATGATTCCTTTTTCCTGGTCTTTCCTGGTCTACATGCAGTTGAGAACTTGTTCAACAATGTAATAAAGTATAATAAAGTATGACTATGGTGTTTCATAGGGGCAAATGATGAAAAGACATATTTATCTATCTGGTTGGATTTATCACTATTTACTCATGCAGTTATCTGGATAATTGACATAAGTACACCAACTGGATTTTTTTTAATGAAGCAGCATTGCAAGTGTAGGATGTAGAACAGCAATATTGCGAGTGCATGGACCCTAATGTACACAAAGTGCACTGTTTCTTAAATAAAATAAACAACTCCTTCTATTACCATACTAACATATCTTATAATATTCCTAAAAACCTAGTACTATAATATGATTACACCTTTCAATTAACCTTTTCACTATATAATATATACAAATTAATCTTTTGACTACTTTCTTTGCAACTTGGGCTTTCCATGCAACAACTTCCTAGTTCCTACCTTAATAATATTAACTATTGAGGTTTGTATGGGTGAACTTTTAAAAAAAAAAAAATTATGACTTTAAAGTTAAATGAGGTGAAAAGTGAACATTTCAAGCCATTATCTATTTGAATAATTTGATTGTTATGTGTAACTTATGAGTTATTTAAAATGTAGAAATTAAAAAATATAAAAATTATACATGTGAATGACGCTATTAACTATTATCAAATATAATTACAGAAATAAAATAAGTTCTTCACAAAAGTGCATTCTACATTTCTACCAATTAACTTTGAACGGTTTTTCCAACTTTAAGTCACTTTTTAACTCATAAACAAACACATAATTTTAACTTAAAATTAAAAATCACTTTTAAGTCACTAACTTAAAACTTAGACAAACATGCTCGATATTTTTTGTTTTTTTCCCAAAAAAACATATAGGGCATGTTTGGCTCCCCTTAAATCGAACTTTTGTCTTTTTTGTATTTTTTTTTTTAGGACCGGCCAACCAGCCCCATGGTCAACACCGGCATGTAAATCTGCTAGCAAGCGGCATGACCCAGTGGCCGGGCACTTAAGCGATACGCTCAGTAATCCACGGTTACCTTTGTCAAACCTTCCACTGTCACACCAACTTGTTTTTACACAGGAGGCGGGTGAGGTTCGAACCCGTGACCCTTTGGATCACTGTAAAGCCCCGTTTCCACTGGGGCAGCTCTCACGCTCAGAACTTATAAGTTACTTATTCGGAAAAAAAGTACGTATTTATACTTTTTTGTAAAAATAAATGTTAATGGGAAGTTTAACATTCATTATCTTACAAAAATAAGTTACTTATTTCAGAAAAAAGTATATATTCACGTACTTTTTCCAAAATAAGTAACTTATTTCTGAAAAATAAGGTAAGGCAAACGGGGGCCATAATCCTACTACTATTCTTACCCAATCATAAATAAGATATGAGTTTTTTGCTAATTGTAAAAATATCATCAAGGTACAAATTTTTATTAGACATAGTGATATTGTTAGGTGTTAGAAACACGATCAAGTCCACCAAATATATCAAATTATCAAACTATTGTTGAAGCATACAAAAGAATAAAATTGACAGTAAGATGTAATAGATTTCTTGGGTAGATGAAGTGAGGGATTTGTAATGAAACAAACAGAATGACATAGACAACTTCTTTTATATTATATATATTTATATTTGCTAAATAAACATAGAGAACTCATAGTGAATGGGGTTATGGGGGAAGGGGAAGAGAAATATAAAAAACATTCATAAAATAGCCTGTATTTAGAATTATATATATTGTTTGTACAATTTAGTGCATGCCTTGGCTATCTATCTTCTACTAATTACAATATGCAGTTACATAAAATAGATTCTACAGTTATTATAACTGACCTTATAACTATATTAACGCTCGTACATTAAAAAAAAAAGTTTTAGGATTACAAATATTAACATTTAACTCCTTATATGTAATACAAAAGATATGGTCCACTAAATTAATAGTCATCTTACAAGAAGCAGGTTCTTCTGGTACATGTATTTATTAATAGTCTGTGACGAAAAAATATATAGATCACACCGCAAGACTACTGATCTATGCTCATTATAGAACATTAACCATATTCATTTGAAGTCATAGATACTTAAATAGTTAAATTATTAGGAACATAATGAGATGTGGACAATTAACTTAAAGCAGGGAAAATATACTATAGACATGAGTGAAATAAAGGAAAACAAAATGTTAAAACCAATATATATGAGATGAAGGCATACCGAGCATCCAATTCAGTTGTTTGTGTTGTATTATTCTGTAATCTTGCTAAATCCATGCATGGCTCACAGATATGCTCCACATTTCCAGAACAATTGAAAAGAAATGATCCTACATATTTTCATGTATATAAATATCATTTAATACATAATAGAGTTCAACTACCATTATCCCTTCAAACTGATAATGGATCAAAGTAAGAGCTAAGAAGAACTTTCATTATCAGTCTAAAGAAGAGCTTAACTAACCCTTACAGCTCTGACAAATGACAATTTCTTTTCTGATCAGTGGACCAACAACATTTTGAATATCCGTTGCTAGTGTCTTTAAACAATACTTATTGCACAATTTCACCACCTCTAGGAGGCTTTTACCATTCTCAAAACAAATATATTGTGATGCACGCTTGTACACTTTGCAAGCATGGACCTCAAATGCACTAGGAGGAACAACCTACATGTATGAAGATATCAAATAGTTAGGTAACTATTTAGAGTAACTACTGAAAGCATAAATATCATTATCACTCACCCTGGATCCCTTGCACAAACTACAGAAGCATAAGATCCCAGTCCCTTTAATTATTCCTCGAAGTGCAGACTCCTATCCAAATCAGATGTTTAGAGTTGAAAGTAATCACGGCAAAGATTAGTCTAATCAAAGAAACTTGAACAATTACAATTAGTCAAACCAAAAGCTCAGTCCTGAGTTTAAAGTCAATCAAACACTTCCCATTTGGTTTTGGCTAAATATAAACTTTCACAGCTGATTTTTAAATTTTTAGATATCCTCATAACTTGTGACCTTTAGTACTTTAAGTTGCATAAATAGAATAACTACATTTTGATGAATGTCCACAGTTTTAATAAGAATCTGCAAGCATGAACTTATTTTTCAAGCAAAATGGCAAGATATTTTGGAGTGTAAATTAGAGTCACTAACTACACAAATTCAATGCTAGGAAATATATGTAAATTCTATCAATGCAAGGAACTATAAGTAAATTCTATCAATGTATGGCATAAAACAACAGGTCAACCAGAAACAATTCAGACTGACCAGCTCACGATTATAAAATTCACTACCATACTTAAATACAACATAGTAACATACACATTACCTTATTGCCGGATCCATTATAGAAAACCGGATAATTTTCCAACATACCAGTCTCGAAAAGTTCCTTCACATTTGTAGGCTTCCTACTCAACTCAATTTTCTTCACATTTTCGGATTCTAATTCATTTACATTTCCAACACCTTCAACCAACACTTCAGTTAAATTACCCTCAGTTGCCGCCAATTCATCATCTTCCTTTTTTTGTACTGTTTCCAAAGTCTCGACAGGCTGTACATTCAAAACTGATCGCGTAAACCGCCTCGAACCTCCAAACAAAGCCGACTTCTTCTTCTTCTTCCGCCTCTTAGCTACTGGCGTTACCAAATCATCCTTCAACTCCACCTTAATTTCAGGATCAACCTCCGGTGCCTCCAGGATTACAGAATCAATCTTTGATTCCTCCACAGTTACATAATCATTTTTCTGTGCCTCCACAACTACAAGATCAATTTTCGGTTCCTCCTCCACTACGAAATCAATTATCGGTGCGAAATCAATTTTCAGTGCCTCCGTGACTACGGAATCAATTTTCGGCGCCTCCACCACGGAATCAATTTTTGGCGCCTCCACGACTACGGAATCAATTTTCGGTGCCTCCACAACTACCGAATCAATTTTCGCCGCCTCCACGATAACAGAACCTACCTTGGGCGCCGCCTCCACGATAACTGAATCAACTTTCGATTCCTCAACAATTACAGAATGAGCGTTCTCCGAGGAAATTTTAAGGCGCTTATTTCTCCGATACACGTTAAATTCTCTGCACTTGGCCATGGGAGACTGATCTGTCGATCCATTCACTGCAGAAACATTTTGAATGAGATCGCTCTGTTTAGAAGAGCAAGTTCGAGCGAGTGAGTCGGTCAGCTGTAACTGAGCCTCCATTGCGAAAGCTAACTCGCGCTTCATAGCCGTTGCTCCAATATGTAGAGGGATAAATCAAACGCAATTCTGCAAAATTATAGGTGTTGATCAAGATATAGATACAGATTGTTGTATCTATCTTTGAATTGTGCAAACCCTAGAGAATTTGTTCAAGGAATAGAAAAGGGTTACAGAGGAGGAGAGACATACTCTGCAGAGAGACTGGATTAAAATTTATTTAAACCATAACTATAAGAAAATAAAATAAAAAATAAAAAATGAATAGATATACCTTTTCAAATAGGCATAATAAAAATACTGTGGACAATTGAGTGTATATAGTATATACATATACAGTACTAGAGATTATCCGAAACCCCTAACGGAAAATGCGAGATTGGTACGTCATCTGACTCATCTTGTATTGTTTTGACTTTAGTCTTTATACTGGGTAATAAATAATTAAGGCATTTACACGTGAACAAATAAAAAAAAAATTAATATTAGTAACTAAATTTAATTACAAGGCATAATCTTGGTAAGTTTTGCAAAAATTTATTTTTAAAATACAGATTTAAATATTAAAAATGTCTCTGTTGTATTGGATTTTTCCTATTTAATGACGCAAAAAAAAAAATTTGAATAATTATTAAAAGAATCACGTGATATTTTAGTAATAAATGCATATCACATAGAAATAATGTCCAAACTACACCACTTTTGTGTGCAATGTACCCGAAATACCCATATTCATTCCAGTCCGTCTTTTTTATTCACGGGGTACGCATTAATGCGTATCCTAGGTGATGCGTGATGACGTCATGTGCGTTATTTTTTCAATTCCAGCTCTGGTCGTCTCTCTCCCTCAAAATCGCCACACAGATCTCTTACTTTCGTTCACCACACTCCGGCTACCTCCGATCGCCATACTGATCTCCTCCCTTCGTTCACCACACTCCGGCTACCTCCACTATTCCTGATGGCATCAAAACGAAGCCTACACCTTACTTTTCCTTTTCCCCCGTTCTTTTGTTGAGTTTCGGCCCCTCAGGGGCGTGTATGAGCTTACCGGAAAACCAAATTAGAAAAAGAGGTTCGAATTGGGGCTTTTAAATCCGGCGAAACAAATGAAAAACGAAGGGTATAGACTTATAGAGGAGGAGAAGACGATCATTTTGATATATAGAATGTGAGTGCTCGATGCCTGGAAAGAGTGAACGGATTGGTCGAAGTTTTGGTCAAAATTCGTCTCCGACGGCGTTCGAAGGGGACGATGAACAGTGCCATATACGCATGTTGAACATGCGTATCCCTAGTCACGCATGCTCAACATGTGTATCCCTAGTTACTATTCACGAGTATAGCAACTGAATTTAACACATTTAAAAAGGGCGGAGCTCAGCGCCTTTAGGCATTTTGGGCAGTTGAGTTGAAATGATGGGTATTTTGATTTTTCACCCTATCATATATACATACGTTTGACTTATTATTATTTTGTTTATTCAATTTAAAATATTTATTAATTATAAATAGATTATAGGTATGGAAACAAATTTCGAACAAATATTATATTTTATAAATAAAAATTGAGGAATTATAGTTTGAGAGAATTACCAAAATGCCTATTTTTCCTAAGTTTTTGCCCAAAATACTGATTTTGGAAAAAATGACCCGAAATACCGACGGGATACGGAGTTTCGACCTCCGTATTACCCTAATACGGTACACCGTGTACCGTATTATGCATGATACGGAACACGGTCTTCCGTGTTATGCATGATACGGAACACGGTGTTCCGTGTTAGGTGGGTGCGCAGCACTGTCACGGAACACCGTCCACCATATCATGCATAACACGGAAGACGGAGTTCCGTATCATTCCCTGTTACGGAGGACGCTTCTCCGCATCACACCCCCTATCACGGTACACGATGTACCGTGTCGAGTCAGTAAAAAGGATCATTCAGTTTCCCAGGTGATTATTTTGGGTCTTCACCCTTATAGTTTAATCATTATGACGTAGAACTAAAAAATTGTAAATGACTACATCATTTATGAACAAAATTTGAATCAGTTTTATTTAAATGAGCTCGATCAATTCATTTACTAACTGAATTCGAACTTAAATAAAGATATCTTCAATAAGTAAGTGAGAAAGTTAGATCTACTACTCAAGATTAGTTCGAATTTCAGCTAAAATATCTATTTTAAATATATTTTAAACAATTTAAATATTTAAAAATTAATATTAAATTAGATCTAATCATTCATATCGTGTCATTTACTTTCATAATGTGTATTGAATATTAAATTCAAACACAACCTATTTAAAATTCATGTACGTGTTTGTTTGATATTGGTGTCATATATCCGTATGACACTAAAAAAAATATACATATACCTAATTATTTTGGATATATTTTACGAAAATATATTAATATATATATTTACAAATATTTAAATACAATATTAAAAATTATGTATAATCATATACAATAATTTGGGTTTTCACCCATTCTCCTATTGTATAATAATAATATACATAAATATTAAAATTTCATGTCGTCTCATGTCTAACGGTTATAACCCGTGCGATGCACGGTTGCTTGTAAATTTTTTAATTATATTTTATTATTAAAGTTTTAAGTTGTATATATATTTTTATTAATAAAATAATTCATAACTTTATAATCCCATGTATATAAATATTATTAAAATTATTTATTTTGAATTATTATAGTTGTATTTTGAATTATTATATTTGTGTATGTGGTGCATATTAATATTAATACATATTATTTAGGCTATTTGTGTTTTTTTTTAATTTTATTAATAATAGAGATTTAACCAAACCAAAGAGTGACCAAAAAAAGAGTACCAAAAAAGAGTACCAAACCAAATATACCCTGTTTTGCTTATAATAGTATAGTATAGATATCTCAAAATATGCATTTATTGGAATATCAATTAATTAGTGTAATAAATTATTGGATCTACATTAAACAATTCATTGCAACGAATGTACCTTACTAGTAATAAATTAATATGCTAAGTTGTTTTTGGATTTAATATTGAAATATATGGATATAAATAATAGAGTGGGGGCGTCGATTAAATAAAAGCTAAAAATTTAAAACTAAACTTAAAATTTAAAACAGAGATTTTTTTAAAGCAAGGAACAAATTCAAAATTTGAGGTAGTTACATACTTAACTATATGAGAATTTTTATAAATGCTTTTTGAAAAATTTGTGTAAATTATATAACTTTTTCGGTTTCCTCTTTACAAAATAATATCGAACTACTTGAGCTATAATCACTTATATTTTTTAAATTTTTTTACATTAATACTACGCTCTTATTTATTTACTACAAGAATTTTAAAAGTACATCTATTTTACGAATAAAAATATATAATCATAGAAAATTTTGTCGCATACTCATCTTTTGTGCCTAACCATTTCTGCAAGCTCCATGTCTTCATTCTTCCAATTTACTTTCTCCAAATTATCTTTAGATCGAACATGTTACATTCTTTAAGAAATAAAATCAGGTATTTTTTACTTAGTTTCAAAGTTGCATGTGATCCCCACAACAGTTGTTTTGTTCTTTTTTCTTTTTCATTTTGATAATTTTTTTGTCGACTGGTGGTAAATTTATATGTCGATTACTATTGCATCCGTTAATTCTTTGTATACCGAATAGCAGTTGATACAAGGGATGAACAAAAAAATTGAAAAATTGAAATCGAACTGAGAAGATGGAACGATTTGATAATGATTTTGGTTTTACCGCTATAATCGAATTGAAAAACCAAATCTTATAATATTTTATTTATATAAATATTTAATCATATATAATAAAGTATTTACTTTACAGAACCTAATAGTCATACTAAAAAGAAGATGTTGCGTACCGCTTACTGTGTCAATAACATTTTTTCCACTGCCTATATAATCCTATAATATATTTTGGGTGCTGATTTATGTAGAAATAGAACCGATCATAGAGACTTCATTATTTTATTTTTGTGGCAATTTTATTATTATATTAAATTATTTTTTATCCTTTTATAATGATGAAGAATTTTAATAAATATAAAATAAAATAAAAATACATATAAACCCGAAACATTTTCCAATTTAAACTAAAAATATTTCACATTTTTTCTTTGATGATAATATGGTCATGCAAGATAGTCACAATAACACGTTTGAAAACAAGGATCGAATGATCAAAAATAATTTCGTTCTTCATAAACATATTTTTATATTTGAATAAATTTAAAAAAAAAATATAAATACATTTAGAAATATGAAATACATAAATCAATAAAAAAATTGATGCGAATATATAAATTTTGTATTAACCATGTACAAAAATATCATTTTAAAATATAATAAAAATTAAGAAAAAAATAGATAAATTAATCTAAATTTGTCAACTTTCTTATCTCGAGAAAAAATAATTAATTTAAATGTGATTTGAACATAGTGAATAAATAAAATTTACTTTAGTTTATTATATTTAATTTCATACATTGTTTTTTGAAGGGATAACTCATAATTTCTAATTTGGTAAATATAGATGTAAGTTATAGGTATAGTGGAACTAATAAAATTAAAAATAATAATAAACTCTAATAATTTAATTTAATTTAGAAATTTATTAAATATTTTACAGAATGGTAAGATTACATGTCCGAAGGAAAAAACTAAAATAGGTTTGATATATTTAGGTTAAGGTTATTTTGGTCTAAAATAAACTGAGGGTGTGCATGAATAAATTTGGGGTGTGCATAAATCACCACCCTATATTTTTCCAAGTTACTCCTGTAGTGACTATCTTTGTTATAATCTCTTGTTAATCATATCCTATAGTTACTATCTTTGTTGTAGTCTTTTTTTAATCATAATTACCTTTTTTGTTAATCATCTTTATCTTTCTTAATTCTCGACAATTTAATATGACCTATACACACTTTTCAATTTCTACGTTCACAAAGTCATCACCTAATACTTCGATTTGATTTATAAACTGTCCTTCTAATTTTATGATAACAAAAATTGTGTCATTGTAAATTGTAATTTTTTTTACGCTATATATTTTCGAGATTGTTATTAAATTTGTATTATACCTTTTAGTTAGATAAAAATGGAAAAAAACTGAGATTGATAAACGATTAACCGAATCAAAAAAAAAACTGTTCAAACAATTCAGTTATAGTTAGAAGATAAAAAACGAACAGAACGAAAATACACTATTTGGTTACGATTTCAACTAAAAATTGAACCCACCCAACCCGTGTACATCTTTAATTAATATTATTTTATTTTTCATTTTGAGTCATCCAAATAGCAATTGTATCATAGCTCTACCCGTAAGTAATACTCCTATTACACATCTATAGATTTACAATTTTAACACTCCATTCTTCACATGAGTTGATAAACCAATACTACATATATATTTGACTTTTGGAACTTATTTATAGTCAAACCTTTCCTACCTTATCGATTACTACTAAAAAAATTAAACCAAACATACCCAGTATATCTCGCATGAAGCAGGGTCTGGGGAAGATAAGATGTATGCATGAAGCAGGGTCTGGGAAGATAAGATGTATGCAGACTATACCCCTACTTTACCTTATCGATTACTACTCAACATGTTAAATGGGATTATATAATTTGTTACAAAAATAAATACTAATTATAATCTAATTTCATCCATCAAAATGTATTTTACTTGAATAAAACATGTATTTTACTAGTTACATAATTACAAACAAAATAAAATTTTAATCAAAATATTTACCATTATCAAAACTAATATGTATTAGATAACAACATATTAAATAAAAAATAAAACTACAAAAACATTGTAACATATCAATATTTCCCTTCCTTATGAGATATTCAAATGTCAAAAATAGAAGTTAAATTATCTACGATCAAATATCATCATTTATAATCTGTTCATTTTCATCTTTCAAAAATTTTAGCAATGCTAGCTTATAACCCGTGCGATGCACAGATTTTTTTGATATGTAATAAATTTTATTTTATGTTACAATTATATTTTTATATAATCATTATTTATAGTATTTTATTTTAATAATTTAATATAAATTTAATTAATGATATGCATGGTTTAAAACTTATATTGTAAAATTTTAAAATATATGTGTCTTTGATATATGTGTCTTTATTGTTGAGTATTGAATACAACAAAAGAATACAAGAGGGGTGAATGGATTGTTGAACTTTTTCTTGTTCTTGAATCTGTGTAGCAAGATAAGTGTTTGTGTGTGCAAATGTGAAGGTGCAGATAAAGAACACAAGACACAATATCACTTTAATCTAATATATTATTAGATAAAGATTTGCTACAATCTGTTAATACAAATGATAGTATTCTCAGCTTCGTTTTTCTCAGAGAGATATCTCTTACAATGTGTATGAAAAACTTAACATACTAAGGAAGTGAGATTGTATTCTTATAGAACATGAATACAACTCATTTACTACAAATAAGGTTACAGGATGAATTACTTTCTTGCATGTCTATCCTTTATGAGTAAACATCCAAACGGCTACAGATTTGACTTTGCAACGCTCTGTTCAGATCCACTTCTTTAGCTCTTTGTCTCTTGTACATCTCTCCAAGCTTCTTTGTAGGCTTTCCAAAGTACACTACAGATTGTGGTCCATAAAACACTTTAGCTTGTTGCAAGTTTCTGACTTATACAATTTCTTCAGTAGTTTGTCTCCAAGAATGTATTCGAGAAGTGGCTAAGTGATTGATTCGAGAACTAGGATTAGATAACACTGAGTTCTCAAATACTGTATGATTGACATATCGAATCACTTCTCGAATAACACTTTTCTCCAGGGTTCCTTGAGTTATCGAATAGAACACTTGACTTGTCGAATCCCTGAGATATCGAATAGCTTTCTTAGTCCTTGAGATATCGAATGGAACTTTGACTTGTTGACTCTTTGAGAACTCGAATACCACTTTGACTTGTTGACTTCTTGAGTTCTCGAATAGAGTATTAGACATGTCGAATCTCTGAGATATCGAATGAGATATCAAATAGTTCATTCAGAGATATCGAACAGTGTATTTCTCAGATATCGAATCTCTGACTTATCGAATGCTAGACTTCTCGAATATACAAATGTACTTCTCGAATTGGTACTTAGGCAAATTCTTCATTTTCTTCAAATCCCAACTGTGATTATTTGACAGTCTTTATCTTCTTGCTTGAGGCATGAACCTTGGAACTTCTTTCAAGCATTATTCTTGACTTTATAAGTACAGTTACACAACTAGGATTTGATGCCTATTACAAGTACAAAACAAATAGAAACTCTACAACTAGAGGTTCCCTCAGTTAAGAGGTCATGTAGGTAATGCATAGCATTACACATACTTAGGCTTGTTATATTATGAGCACTGGCATGTCTCTGTGACCAACATTTATAATATAGTATAGATTAATTTTAATTTAGTATAATTTAATATAATCATGTTTACGGATTACAATAATGTTTCCTTATTATAAACAACGTATACAGATTTTTAATATATTTTATTAATAATTGAAAAATATGATGTGATATTTTCGGGTATATATTAATGATTGTAAAATTAGTTTTAAATTAAAAAGGCAACGTGTTTTAATTCGAAAGAAAATATTAATGATTGAAAGATATGATATGATTGATGTTTTAGGTGTTTATAAAAGGTAATATCTTCAATTAAAAATAAATGTGAAAAAAGACAATCGACTACTTACCATTTATTATATTATGTTATTATGTATTTTAGGAGTTTTAATAGTATAGATATCATATATTTTTTTTTAATGAAGGGTAAATAAGTAAATTCACGACGTACCCAAAAACAGGTACCAAAGAACAGGTATCAAAAAATATGTACCAAAAAACAGGTACCAAAACTTTCAATGTTTCGGCTTTTATATAATAGTATAGATAGATTAGTATTTTTTACAAAATCTAAGTATATCATTTAATACTTATAAATTGTAAAATAAAGAATACATATGCAAAATAATAAATTTTGACAAAATCAAACATTTAAATTTTATAATATAAAACTTATGATTTTTAAACGTTGTGTTTATAGTTTTTTAGTAAAGAACAAGTTCTAAGAATATCTATGAAGGAGGATTAAATTTGAAGTAAATGTGAAATTACGAATTTATGAACAACATTTTACAAGTCAAATTCCATCAAATAAATAATGTTCAAATTTTTAACAAATTAGCGTTTTATCCGTGCTACGCACCGATTGGTAAAATTTTTAAATAGTTAATAAATTTCTTTTTGTTATTTAGAAAAAAGATAATTTTATTTGAATGTAAATTAACTTAAGTACAAAATTACGTAACCATCAATTCATACCAACTGCATTAATATTTGATATGGGCTAAAAGTAAGCCCTAAAGACACATTTAATGTGGCATTAATTAGACTCAGCATGGTCCAAACGTGGGGCCCACCAACAAGGTCCAAACCCTATTTTTAATATTAATTTCGTAATTAATATTATGGGTAATAAACAGCTCAGCAATAAGAGTCAAATAAGGATATTACTCCTGCCCGACTTAGCCTCCAAGACATCTACTTCAACATGGAAACAGACTCCTACAAGGAAGGAGTCTAGAACCTTTCTCAAGGCGGTGGCTTGCCCACCAAGTATCCAAATCCTACCATAATTCTAAGGCTTCTCAGCCTATATAAAGGGTCTGACCCCTCATTCTCAGAACTACGTCTTGACTTAATTCTCGAATAAGGACATACAAGCCACTACGTCCTTGGTGTGCCCTCGCCGCCATAGCCCTGAGGGCAAACACCAAGAACTACGTTTTTGGCTTGATTTTTGATATTCATCAAGGTACGTAGGCATCTTGTGAAGGCAGGTTCAGCCACGAACACGAGAGCAGCCATTAAAGCACGAAGCTCACGAACCCTGGTATTAATTACATACAAACCCTAGCCGCAATTTAACAACCTGGTTTTTATTCCACAACATTTGGCGCCGTCTGTGGGAAGACAACATCAACCATGGTTAATACACGAAGAACATCAGCAACTACTACTGGGGCCTTACCCCTCAGCTCTGCTCTACCCGCTACTGAACAAGTACCCCCCAACAACAGGGTCGATCATCCAACCTTAAGTTTCTCAACCTCCAGGGACGAATCCCCATGTTGAGAGAACGTTACCTGTGGATGTTCCCCCAAATCAAGAGACCAACCCTCTTCAGATGGTGATCTCTCCTTTGACCAATCGTCCACTCTTGGAAGGTCATACCTCCATCACTGTGCTTCCTTTGAGTACCAACCCGATGTATGGGTTGCCTAACTATCCCCCTCAACAAAGGGACCCTGGACCAAGCGGTCACGCCTTATAGATCCGAGAATGAGAGCATGATGACTACTCTGGTCCTTATACTGACGATTCATCATCATCTGATGATGACGATCGTGATGAAGCCCCAAGGAGGCGACTTATTAGCAAAGAACCTCGAAGGAGGACACAAACTACCCATGGTGAGCCCCCTTTGTCAACTGAAGAGAAGATTAGGGCTCATGAGGCCGAGATCTTAAAATTGAAGGACAATATAGCAAGGGAGCAAGCAAGATTGAACCAGAATCGACCTCCTCCAACGTCAGGAGGGATTCCCTTTGTCGATTTGGAAAGGCCTTCAAGGAGGCAAAGAAGGGATGATGTCCCAATTGGAAGAACAACAAGGGTGGAAACCCCCAGAAGCAACCCCAATGATCTGATGCCACTTGGGGATCCTGATGATCCCACACCTCCGTTTACTGAGGAGGTGATGAATGCTCGTATCTCAAAGAAGCGAAAGCAAGAACAAGAGTACGATGCTAGGGACAAATATCCCCGAACTAGCAAGGACTCTGACTCTCCACCTAAGAAGAATCTAGGACCGAGATTTTTTGACTGTGCAAGATTGAATGCTCCTAGGAGTCAGATCTTGTTAGAGATTGAGAAGGATAAGGACTTCCGATGGCCGAAGCCACTCAGAGGTGACCCCTCAAAGAGAAACAAGGAGCAATACTGCAGGTTCCACAAGGATGTGGGACATGGCACCGATGATTGCAAGCAACTCAAAGATGAAATCAAGATCTTAATTCGTAGAGGGAAACTAAGCCACTTCACTAAGGGTGAAAATCGTGGAAATCAGAGAAGAGAGTATGATAGGAGCGACGATGATCGAGATCGCAACCCACAGCCCCGAGGGCCAGTTATCAACATGATTTGGGGTGGCCCGACCGCGGCTGGAGAAACATCTAAAAGTGCAAAAACCGAGGTAACAATCAGATTTGATGATTCAGACCTTGATGGGGTGAAATTCCCCCATGACGACCCGCTAGTCATAACTCCTGTAATTGGAAATTCAAAGGTGAAGCGAGTCTTGGTAGACAATGGTGCTTCAGTTGATATTCTATTTCATGACGTGTTTGTGAAGATGGGGGTACACTGACTCTTAGTTGACCCCGACTAACATGCCCATCTACGGGTTTAATAGAGTTGAGTCCAAAGTTGAAGGGACTATTCAGTTGCCCATGACAATCGGGCAAGAACCTAAGGAGGCTACTCAGATGCTGAATTTTCTGGTAATCAAGGCGTCCTCGACTTATAACGCGATCCTAGGAAGGACTGGACTCCATGCATTTAAGGCTGTCGCCTCTACATATCACATGAAGATTAAGTTTCCGACCATGAATGGTGTTGGAGAACAGAAGGGCGACCAGAAGATGGCAAGAAGTTGTTATGTATCCGCATTGAGAGCTGATGGAGTCGGGGGGCAGGTACTTCTGATTGAAAACATGGATGTCCGTGGTGATGATGAACACCAAGGAAAGCCGACAGAGGATTTGGTCCCCATACCTCTAGAGCTGGGCGACCCTCAGAAAGTTACTTATATAGGAGCTTCACTGAAGGAACCCTTGAAGGGCAAGTTGACAACATTCTTACAAAAGAACAATGATGTGTTTGCTTGGACTGCAGCTGATATGCTAGGAATTGATCCCCAACTCATAACTTACAAGTTGAATGCTGATCCTGAACGGAAAACAATAAAATAGAAGAGGAGGAATTTTGATCCTGAAAGGCAAGAGGCTATTAAGCAAGAAGTTGACAAGCTCTTGGAGGCTGGGTTTATTGAAGAGATTCAGTTTCCCGAATGGTTGGCTAACCCTGTGATGGTCAAGAAAGCAAATGGGAAGTGGAGGATGTGTATAGACTTCACTAATTTGAATGACGCTTGTCCGAAGGATTGTTTTCCTCTGCCAAGGATTGATACGTTGATAGATGCCACAGTTGGACATGATATGCTGAGCTTCATGGATGGATTTGGTGGCTACAATCAAATTAAAATGCACAAGGATGACATCCCAAAGGTATCTTTCATAACTGACTTTGGTGTTTTCTGTTATCTTGTCATGGCTTTTGGTCTAAAGAATGCAGGAGCTATTTACCTACGATTGGTGAATAAGATATTCGTCCATCTGATTGTAAAAACCATGGAGGTCTATGTTGATGATATGTTGGTCAAGAGCCTATTTATAGCAGACCACATTAAGCACCTTAGAGAGGCATTCGAAGTGCTGAGGCACCACAAGATGATGTTGAATCCTGCCAAGTGTGCTTTTGGCGTTGGATCATGAAAGTTTCTGGGTCTGATGGTTTCAAAAAGAGGCAAAGAGGCCAATCCTGATAAGATCAAAGCGATTTTGGACATGGAACCACCCCGATCTATACAAGATGTACAAAAGTTAACGGGCCGAGTTGCAACCCTAGGGACATTTATCTCCAAGTGTGGTGATAAATGCTTGCCTTTCTTTCAGGCATTAAAGAAGGTGAAAAATTTTTATTGGACTTCTGAGAGCCAAGAAGCCTTTGAACAGCTGAAGAAGTACATGGCTGAAACCCCGTTGTTGGCCAAACCTAGTCCTGGGGAGACTCTTTATCTATACTTGGCGGTATCTGAACAAGAATTGAGTGTCGTCCTCATTCGAGAAGAGAAAAAGTTTCAGAAACCCATTTACTACGTGAGCAAGGTGTTGCATGGGGCTGAGTTGAATTACCCTCACATTGAGAAGTTTGTTTTGGCATTGATAACAGCCTCGAGGAAGCTACGACCGTAATTTCGGGCACACAAGATTGAGGTCCTGACAGACCAGCAGTTGAGGAACATATTGCATAGCCCGAAGGCCAGTGGAAGGTTAATTAAGTGGGCGATCGAACTTGGAGAATTTGACATCGCATATAAGCCTCGAACAGCCGTAAAGGCTCAGGCATTGGCTGACTTCATGATTGAATGTACCATTGGCAACCAAGAAGTCGGGGGGCAGGAGGTAGTACCCAACCAAGAAGGTGAGAATAAAGATGAAGAACTTGCACCTGATCTGAAGGAGTGTTGGGTGCTCTATTTTGATGGAGCATCAAAAACAAAATCTAGTGGTGCAGGTTTAGTCTTGCAAAGCCCCGATGGGTTCACAGTTGAGTATGCTTTAAAGTTGGACTTTCCGACAACCAACAACGAAGCTGAGTATGAAGCCTTGATAGCCGGGTTGGGCTTGGCCAGAATCATGAGGGTCAAGAATCTCAAAGTTTGTGCGGATTCAAGACTAGTAGTATCGCAAGTGAATGGTGAATTTGAAGTCAAGGATGAAACTATGGCAAAGTATTTGAAAGTTGTGAAAGCTGTTATGACTCGGTTTGATGAGTGCTATGAGGAGCACATTCCGAGAGAAGAAAACGTTAAGGCCGATGCCCAATCTAAGTTTATCTCTTCTGAGATAGAGAATTATGCGGAAAGTTTTTACTTCCAGGTCCTGAAGACCCCACTATCAATTCAAAATTGGTAGCACCAGTTGATGTAAGCTGAAGGATAGACCCTCTTAAAGCTCATCTTGGGACTGGTTGGCCCCTTGATAATGCCTTGAAGGCACAGAAACTGTTAGTGAGAGTGTTGAGATAAGAGGTCTTTTGTCATTCCATACTTAAAATCTTGAATCTCAAATCCCAACACAAAATTTTAGCCTTGATGGCCAAAAAGACTGTCTACCTCCAATCGAGTTTGTCGTTTGAGTTTAAGGACTCGAATCAAGAGTCGTCAGTCAAGTTGAAACCTAAGCAAGGTTATATGAGCATAAAAAGAAGGTTGGAAACCTTGAATCAAGCTAAAGGGTTGAGAACCAACAAAGGCACACCAGGCCTGAGGTCAAGCGCTAAGGAGCAAGTGAACTACCTGAACGATCAACCGAGAAGGAAGACCTCCTCCATGATAAACAAGGATGAGGCAAGAACTAAAGAACTTCATGAAAAGGATGAGAGTCAAGGGTTGATGATAACCTTAAGACCAAGGATTAGCAAACAAGGTAATAAGAAAGGTTGATACCTCAGATTGGAAATTGAAAAATCAACTTGGGATCCTGGGTCTTTGATCCAGAACACCAACGTTGAACATGTGAACATCAACCTCGAATCCTAGGATGAGAAACACGAGATATTAGCCATGAAGGCCAAGATTAGCTATGAAGGCCAAACTTGAGGGCGTCATGAACCTCCAATCGAGATCCAAAGGTTGAAACTTCAAGCCAAAACAAAAGTCACGAATGACCAAATTAGTAGTTCAGCCTTGAGGTTTTGATATCAACGTACCAAAACTGATTTTCAATCCTGAGCCAACTAAGAACGACTAACCATCGTTAGCCAACCACCATTAGCCGACCATGGTCCGGGGGAGGCTTCAGCCGACCAGGAATGGCCGATCGTGGTCTGGGGGAGGCGTCAACCGGCCTCGATTGGTTTTAGGTTCGGGTTCCATAGCTTTTCGGACCTCGATTGGTTTTAGGTCCTGGTTCCGTAGCTCCAACCACGAATGGCCGACCACAACACCCAAAGGGCTTCAGCCAACCACCATGAGCCGACCAAGGCACCCAAGGAGCCTCAGTCAACCATCAGCAGCCGAGCACGGCACCGAAGGAGCCTCGACCAACCACCGTTAGCCGACCACGGCACCCCAAGGAGCTTCAACCGACCTCCGTTGGCCGACCAGCTGCCAAGGGAGCCCTCAGCCGAGAAGCTGCCCAAGGAGCCCTCCACCGAGTAGCTACTAGCCAAGTAGGAAGTAGCTGCCTAGGGAGCCCTCAGTCGAGCAGCTGTCAGCTGAGTAGCTGCCCAAAGAGCCCCTAAGGTACCGTTTAATGTTGTTTAACATCGTTTAATGTTGTTTAAACGTCATTTAAGGCTGATTATCACCGATTAGTGCCGTCAAGCACCGTTTAGTGCCATTTAGCGTCGTTTAGTGCCGTTTAGCACCGTCTAGTGTCGTTTAGCGCCATTTAGTGCCGTTTAGCGCCGTTTAGTGCCGTTTAGCACCGTCTAGTGCCGTTTAGCGCCTTCTACTGCCGTTTAGTGCCGTTTAGCACCGTCTAGTGCCGTTTAGCACCGTCTAGTGCCGTTTAGCGCCGTTTAGCACCATTTAGCACCGTTTAGTGTCGTTTAGCGCTGTTTTATGCCGTTCAATGCCGTTTAACATCGTTTAAACGTCGTTAAGGCTGATTAATTCCGATTAGCATCGAATTAACATTATCGTAACGCGTCAGTCGCTCCATGCTTTACATCAAGACAATACTCATGAAACACTAGTGTATAAAGATGAACCCTAACCCGAGTCTCAAAAAAGGCCATTAAAACTTCAAGGAAAACCTGATCAGTTTTCCTAGAAGTTGGGGGCAAATGATATGGGCTAAAAGTAAGCCCTAAAGACACATTTAATGTGGCATTAATTAGACCCAGCATGGTCCAAACGTGGGGCCCACCAACAAGGTCCAAACCCTATTTTTAATATTAATTTCGTAATTAATATTATGTGTAATAAACAGCTCAGCAATAAGAGTCAAATAAGGATATTACTCCTGCCTGACTTAGCCTCCAAGACATCTACTTCAACATGGAAACAGACTCCTACAAGGAAGGAGTCTAGAACCTTCCTCAAGGCGGTGGCTTGCCCACCAAGTATCCAAATCCTACCATAATTCTAAGGCTTCTCAGCCTATATAAAGGGCCTGACCCCTCATTCTTAGAACTACGTCTTGACTTAATTCTCGAATAAGGACATACAAGCCACTACGTCCTTGGTGTGCCCTCACCGCCATAGCCCTGAGGGCAAACACGAAGAACTATGTTTTTGGCTTGATTCTTGATATTCATCAAGGTACGTAGGCATCTTGTGAAGGCAGGTTCAGCCACGAACACGAGAGCAGCCATTAAAGCGTGAAGCTCACGAACCCTGGTATTAATTACATACAAAACCTAGCCACAATTTAACAACCTAGTTTTTATTCCACAACAATATTAATATTATCAACCAATTACCAAAATATTTACCATCCCGCAGAAAAGTTCAAAACCCCTCTTCATTGTTTTTTCTCTTTTTTATTGAGAATATTTCTACCAAATTAATAAACTTTTTACCCACAATTTGGATTTTGTTCTTTTTGGAATTCGTTATATTTTAATATTGAGTATTGTTGATGTTGAGACATACATGTCTATAGATGATGATAACAAATACCACAAGGCATAAAATGAATCAAAGAATCGAAGCTGACAAACAAATCAGGAAACTAACTGAAATGCAGATCAACTATAACAATATCTTGAGAATGGAACTCTGCATGCAGTTAGGATTTATTTCTGTAACAAGGCTTGAGATGCTAAATTCAGATATCAGTAATCAAAAGAGAGTTTGTTGTAACCATGCAAGTAAGTTCGAGAAATCAAGAAAAGAATAGTTCGAGAAGTCATTCGAGAACTCCATAAAAAGGGTTTATTCGAGAAGTCCTAGTGCGAGAAGTCAGACTGTTCTATGTTCGAGAAGTCTGTAACATGCACTAATCGAGAAGTCTACTTAATAGACTATTCGAGAAGTCATTCGAGAACTCACATAGAGGAACTACTCGAGAAGTCAACATTCGAGAACTCAAGTCCCATCTGTTCGAGAACTCAACCTGGTTTCCTAATAATGCCAGAGTTCTCTAAAGGAATATATCGAATGAAGATTAAACTCAGAATTACTTTGTAACCCGTGACTTATAGACAGTGGCCAATTACACAGAGAATGTTACGAATAGGGAGTCAAATTGTAAATATTTGAAGACTCAAACTCTTTCAAGTGAAAGGTGAAATCAGTCACTGTTTATCCGACTTCAAGGGCAACAATAAGAGTGGAAGCAACCTCCAACATGATTACACTTCTACTGAAAGATTCAAAGGATATCTTGATGAATGCATAAGGATCGTCCGTTATATCTGGGAAGTTCAAACACAGCTTAATAAGCAGAAAAGCTTATTGACTTTCGAAAAGATTATCTTTTTTATTAAAGCTACTTTCAGAGACAAAGATACAAAGCAAAAAGATCTTTTGCATAAAGCATCACGTGGGCTTGGAAGCTAAGTCAACTTAAGAACTTAGTAACTTATGAAGAAAGAAACATACACTGACTTGAAGCATGTTGGGATGGTCCAAATCAAGTAGAGAAGACTTTCAAGATAATTCCAGAAATGGCTACGACTTCAAGCATGTGTGAGTGACAAGTTATACCAGAAATGTATCATCACATTTCACGTAGCTTACTTGTCTTCATATAGTTTAAATAAGTTGTATGAGCAGCATAGTTTTAGGAGAGAAGAAAACACTGAGCATAACACAGATAGCATTAGGTTTTCTTCTAAACACTAAAACATTGTAACCCGCAGCTGTGTTTTCTTATGCAGAGAATTATCTTCAAATACAACCATCAGGTGGACCAAGCAATCTAGCTAACCCACCTGAGATTTTTTTATATCGTGTGTTGTATGTGTCTTAGATAATTTGTTTATATTGTTTTCTTTGTGTTCTTACAACAATCTGTTTTGACCTCACCATTTCGAAAGAATTTAGTCAAGATTGTATTCAACCCCCCCCCCCTTCTACAATCTCGTGGTGTATAACTGGGAAATAACAGTTGATCCCTAGAATATTTTTTATATTTGTTCATTGAAAATATTTGTATGAAATAATGACATTTTTACCACATTTTTATTCATTTTTTTACCAAAAATAACAATTTGCGGTATAGGTGGTCAAAACTACAAACCTGTTACGCATTTGTCAAATGCATAATAAAAAAAACCTATTACGCATTTGGCAAATGCATAATTAAAAAAAGTTTCCTTATTACGCATTTGTCAAATGCATAACAAAAAAAATAATACCTATTACTTCTTTGAAAAATGGGTGATATGCATAAATACCTTTTACTCATATGTGGAATGCGTATTAGGCTCTAACAACAGACCCTACTATTACTCCTTTGAGAAATGGGTAATATGCATAAATACCTATTACCCATATGTGAAATGTGTAATCCATCGATATTTATGGTCGCATTTCTGAAAAATAATATTTTTGTCAGATGGTAGGGAATCTAGTGATATTTATGGCCTTTATCCTATTTGTACGGATCGTGGTCAATTTTTCGATTACATATTAAAAATTCATATAGATCGACTTATTTCTCACGACCGCAATGAATCATTGGATTGTCTCCAAAAAAAGTTTACATGTTTCAGCGATATGAGAAATGATCTCGATATACTATGTAGGATCCACAAAACGAATGTAGTTTTGCCAAGGAAACTCTCAACTAATCAAATATGTTATGTGTTCGTTTAATATTATTTTTCCAAATTATATATCCTTTTATTAGTGATTTGATATATTATAGAAAAATAAATATTATCAACCAATCAAACAAATCCAATCTGTCACGTTGTTAGAGTTGGGTATGACTGTTAGAATTGATGGTGATTGCCCTTAGTTTAGAGTTAATGGTGATTGCCCTTAGATTATTTGTAATGACAACTTAAAAGTGTATTTTCAGTTTAGGAGTTTGTATATTGGATTTTTTATTCTTTTCTGTTAAAACATTGTATATTAATTTTCAGTATTTTTTACTCGTAAAATAAGATATTTGAAAATGAGAATCACTTTTTTCTTTCTATTTTACTAACTTGTTAAAACAAAATAATATCTATAATATTGAAATCAAGTGTGTAATATATAAACACGTAATCACATTATTATATATGTATTAAATAATTGTTGTATTAAAATTAAAATTGTTAAATGACCAGAATAAGTAAATTAGGATGAGAATGATATGTCTCTTTTAATTTTAGTCGTTTAGTTGTAAATTTTGATCGGTTCTAATTTATATTTAGGAAAATTAATATGTAACCTAAATTATGATTTATTATAAATAAGAGAAAGTGGTAAATTAGTTAATATTATGAAAATCATTTAATATTATGTATTTATATAATCTCGATTAATTTTAGTTTACAATAGTAAATTATTATAAATAATTTTGAATTTTAAAAATATGTTATATATGGATGTGTTAAATCAAGTAACTATTAAATTTAAATTAGAATTGTTAACTAATCATGGTTAGCATATTAAGAAGAAAATGTTAAATAAGAAAAAACTTTTAAAAGAATAGGACTAGTCTTAAATTTAAGAGTGGCTTCTGAGTGCTTCTAAAATCATTTATAAATTTTTGATTGAACCATGCATGGATAGACTCAGATATATTATAATAAAGGATAAATCGATTCACGAATTAAATTCGATTATACTTAAATTTTTTAGAAAACTGGGCCTGATTCGATTATACTTAAATTTATGAGAAAACTGGCCCTGAGGACAACCTTCCTGAGGTTATAACACAAAGAGCCTATAAAGTAGGTGGCCCCGTAGGGATATTTTTGTAAATATAAAAAAAAAATCAGTAATTTACCTAAATACCCTTAAATTTGTATTGAAAATCTTTTTTAACCTATCCTAAGGTATGAATCCCTAAATTTATTATTATAAATAAATTCATGTTCGACTCATTTATTATTTAGTTCAATTTGATTCGTCTAAATAAATACTAATATGTTTGCCCGCTGCGCAAGGCCGTAAAAAAAATAAAAATTTGAGCAATAAAAATAAAGTTTATGAATGTATGTACCGATTTTTTTTGAGTAAATTAGGGAGTTGACTTAAATTTAATGGGTGACACCTCTTTTTTCTACTCACCCTTTTCTGCTTTTTATTTTTTTAACGTTTATATGTAAAGGGATAAAACAAAGTTTCTATTGTCTAAAAGGAAAGAACTGCTTCGGTTATTTTTCCCCAAATCAAGTAAGTTCGTATTTTTAACAAATTAAGTAATCCATTCCATGTTCTATTTCCCAATTTGGGAATCATTTGTTTGTTATCTTTCAATCTATTGTGAGTTCTACATTTGTTTGTTCTTCATTTTATATGCATGTAGATGGCTTGGTCACTAATTGTTCCCCAATTTGTCAAATTTCTTACCAATGATGATTGCTCATCCGATGAAATGGTTAGTTTTAGTAGATTTATATATAATCTCTTTCAATAGGTATTTGCATGTCAACTAATTTGATTCATATGGATGAGTTTTTTATATTTGTTTATAGACGATTCCTCAAAAGTTTTGTTATGAAAACAAATACAAATTTGGTGAGACTGTGAAGCTTAAGATTCAGAATGGTTTTGGATTCGTTTTGATATTCCGTAATTGTCGGCATAAGTAGTTTCTTCACTGATTTCGGATTGGTTGGAGGGGAAAAACTTGTGTTTAATCATCGTGACAGTATGTGTTTTCGTGTATACATCATTGGTAGGCACGAAGCTGAAATTGAGTATCCTAATGTTGTTCATGCTTCTCAAAATTGTAGTCCTCGGACAGGTAATGTGATAGGCATTTATAATGATTTCTCCTGTATTTGGATTGTAATTTCTCATCGTTTTTTTTTGTAGTTAAAGTGGTTCCGGGAGGTTGGAAATTTGTCAAGTCTATCATGTGTACTGAAGAAATTATTGACGAAATCGTTAGTACCTTTTTCAAATATTCATAGAATTATTAATATAATTACGTGTTATGCTATTAATTGTTTCTAATATTAGGTACCTCCTTCACTTTTCTAGTTCAATTTGCTCCTATTATCAAGCCGCGAGTTAAATATGTTCTAAGTAAGGTCAGCAGTTTGCCGGGTGTTATGATCGTCGTGATCATACCCTCAGTGGATTGGCTGCGATATCTGATGCTTTAGGATTATCTAATTTCAGTATACTTGATGTATTGATATTCACATATGATTGTGTCAAAAACATGTTTACTGTATTGTTATTTGATGGTTCTAATGTTGACACCGTGCTTGATGGCCGCGCAATTGCATTAGGTAGGCAAAGAGTTAGTAAGACTGATTTCCAAATAGTTCATGTCTTAACAAATAGTTAATGTTAATGCTTTTTTGTTTTAATTCCATGTAGGTCAGTTATCTGTTTATGTTAGGCTTTCTCTTCAATTTATAAAGCCTGATACCATTTTTGTTTTAACTTAGAATGTGTGCCCATAACAATGTCCATAACAGTGTTTTTAAAAATAATATAAAAACATAAACATATTAAATATTATATAATAATTTTTGTCCATAACAGTGTTTTTTTATTTATTTTGTGTTTCGATGTTATAATTTAAACCAATCAAGATTATTATTTTGAACTTTAACTAAAAAGTTTTTTTTTTAGTATATTTGTCCATTTTGCATAGACAGTTCATAGAAAAAACTACAAAATTCAATATTTTTTTATTTGATCCTTTGTTCCCTTTCAGAAAGCAACATGGGTATTTAACATAGTTGGTCAAAAATATACTTTAAAATCAAAATTGGTTTGCATATTTGTTATTTGTTTTTATGTGGTAATGTATATTATTATTTTAATATATAACATTTGATTTCCCATAATTTTTTATTAAAAAGAGGATATCAAGAATAATATTTGTTATTTTACTATATCATTTTTAATGATAAATACATTTATAATAAAAATAACATAAAATTTATTACGACTCACTTTTGAGCATATTCTTGAGTTATCAAACAATCACTTAAATTACATGAAACACTTCATTATTTACATCAAACAATATGTCAAATTATCTAACCTCAATTGTAATTATATCCAAAAGACATCACTTTCTATTAAACTTAATAATTAAAATAATTATTAAACTCCCAAAAGACTTCACTTTCTATTACCTACATCAAAATTTTCATGCATATGTATTTGCAAATTTTCTTGCATAATAATATTTGATAAAATATTTACAGTACATGGTATTGTTGTTATTTCTACTATTGGAGCTTCTGAAACATTTCTTGTTAGGTCGAATACACAATATGTAATCAAGTATTGTATGAGTAATTAACAAGAACACAAGTTTTAACACTTAAAAACTGTTTGGAATTAACAATTCCTCTCTCAGTGATGTAAAATATCACAGAGAGCTGCTTAGGTTACAATCAATAAATTTCTCAATGTTCGATACCCTTCTAGGGTTAACCTAACTGTATTTATAAAACATACAGCTTCGTACAATCAGTAATTGATTCTCCTATAATTAAGCTATACAATTGATATCAATCACGATTGCTACACGTCTTCTAAGTCAACTCAATATCTTTGATAGCTATCCAATCTTCAAAGATATTGCTTCCATATTTATCTTCCTCAAACACTGTTGACTCTCAGACGCTTCCACTACAGAGTTTAACAATCTCTGTTGCGCTTCCAGTCAGTGTTTAACTAAACTCTGACTGCTTCCAGTTAAACTCTGTTTTGTCACCTTAGCTTCCAAACACTGTTCTCATCAATCATTTCTAACAATCTCCCCCAACTTGTTCATTAGCAAGAATGTACAAGTTTACAGTAAATGATTATGTCAAAACAAATACAGAGTCTACAGTGTTTAACATACAAACAGAGTTTAAACTATTACTCAATAAACTTACAACTTTCGTCTACCTAACTTCCTCAAGATCTGGAGTTGTTCTGAGATAATCAATCAACAATCTTCTCTCAGCATTTTCAAGTTCAATCTGCATAGCTTCCTTGATCTCTCTTAAATCTGGATCATTCTCATCAGTTTGAAAGATAGCAGCTCTGAGATCGTAGATTTTGTTTCTTCTCATTTCATTTCCCAATCTGATATATTTCACTTCCTCAGACTTCACATTAAAATCCAGAACTGTAATTCCAAGATCTGTCTTCAACTTTGTAGTCCCCTTCTCCATTTCTATCAGATTGCCATTCCAATCTCTGTACTTAGGAACATACTTTTCAGCAGACTTTGATCCTGTAACAATTTTAGCTTTCTGCATATATCCCCTTATAGAATTAGCAATAAGCTGTGTTTGACGATTTCTGACTCTGAATATATGCAGAACATACTGAAGTTCTTCAAATAACTTTAACTTTATTGCTTCTTCATTCACTCTAAACACTGATCCATCTGTCATAAAGTATAACAGTAAGTGAATATCTAAGCTCCTTTGATGAACTAGTTGAACTGATTCCAACTTATCTAGATTTTCTTGAGTAATACCAGAACCAAGAGAAACAAGTGCAGAAGGATCTCTTGGACTGTTACTAAATCTCAAATCTCTTTTTGAACCTAATCCAGAAGTATTTCTCCCTGGTGGCTTTCCTGAACAAGCAACATTGTGTTGATAATCATCAGTTACTCCTGTTTGTTCCTGAACTGGAATCTTCGGCCTAGAAAACCCAGGTAAAGGTTTACTTTGTGTCTGTACAACTTGTGTGGCAACAGAGGTTGTAACGATCATTTTGCCTTTGTTTTCCTCATTCATTATCCCTTTTAACTTCAATTTAGCATCAAGAGAAGACTTTCTTATCAACTTTTCTTTATCTTCTTCTTCTTCTTCTTCTTGAATGCCAGATAGCTTCTCTCTGATTTCAATGCCTTTAAGAACAGGCTTTGCAGCTTTAACAACT
Source organism: Kitagawia praeruptora (assembly GCA_037693485.1). Taxonomy (NCBI): domain Eukaryota; kingdom Viridiplantae; phylum Streptophyta; class Magnoliopsida; order Apiales; family Apiaceae; genus Kitagawia; species Kitagawia praeruptora. Next base: position 47,204,216 of record CM075348.1, on the reverse strand, counting down.
TTCTCCCTCTTCTTCAACTTAACAGATTTTAAAGCTTTTAGATATTTTTCTTGCAGACTCTTTTCTTCAGCTTTAGCATCTTCTAGAGTAACTCCTTCTGCATTTTCTTCCATGAAAAGCTTAACAGCTAACTCCTCATCAGTCTTTGGATTAGATGTTAATTCCAAACTCTTGGTTTTTGAAGTACCTTGAGTTTCAGTGTTTATTCCAACAGACTGTGACTTAAGAGATTTGCCAGATCTCAGAGTTAGTGACTCAGAGTTTAAAGCCTTACTCTTGTCATTTGCTCCTCCATCTCCAGCATCATCCTTTTTTATCAGAGTTTAAGAAATTTTGCATTTTGACTTAACAACTCTCTCCCCCTTTTTGACATCATCAGGAATGACTATAGATGTAATAAGCTCCAAAGAGTTAGCAATTGAATCAACTTTAGCTCCAAAGAGTTAGCCTGATTCTCTTCAACCTTTCCTAACCTGGCAAAGAGAGTATCTTGAACTTTAGAAAGCTGTGCAGCTTTGATTTTTGACTCTCTTTCCATTTTCATTTCTCTAGTCTGTATCTCAGTTTTCAAAGAAGCAATTTGTTGTTTTGTGTCAGCAAAATTTCCATCCAGAGTTTTGACTTGTACCAGTTGCCTTTAAGCATGATAAAATCTCTGGATTTGAAATTTGACTAGCAGTCTGCTTAATGAAATTAGCTGCTCTCCCTTTTGGAAAAATACAGTCTTCTTTATACCAGTTAGCAGCAGATTTAGCAAACGCCTCTGGAGCGTTTTCATTCTCCAGTGGAGCTGCATAATTGCTAGGAAGAAAAACTAACCATGCTACATCAAAAGCTTTGGTTGCCATTAGTAAGATATGATACGAAAATATTCAGAGAAAAGATGTGTATGATAAGTGTTTATCAATATGTGAAAGAGAGAGAACAAGAGTTTTGAAAGTGATTGAGTATGCAAGTAACTTTGAGTGGGTGAATATGAATCGATGTGAAGTGAGAGAACAAAAGCGATTAGAGAAAAAAAAACTCAATCGTTTATGTATTGTAAGCACGCAACTGATTTTAGAGTAATGTGAGAGTGGAACACAATAATGGGACACGTGTCAAACAACCAATGGATCACTTAATAATTACCGCTGTCATTCCTATAATCACGACACTATGACATATTTACACTGATTAACAGTTGTCAACTACCCCAATTACTCCAAAATAGTCAAATTATCTCAATGAAACTTTACCTTAGAGTACTTAACACAACTCGATAGTGTTTGTCAATTTTCCAACTTTATCACTAAAACCCTTTCAAAAATTGCACAGTTGTGAATATGAATGTGTGTGAAGCAGAGTTTACCAAAATCAATTTTTAAAGCATCTAATATTTCATAAAATCCATAACAAAAATCAATAAACACTGAATGCACAAACTCTCATAGTAAACACTGATTGTTTGATGAATGCTAAACTCTGTAGTTACTGTAATACAGAGATCTGAATACTTCTATTCCCTTTGATGTTCATGATTATCCAAGTAAGCACACAGTCTTTGAAGACAAAAAGATCAAGAGATAGAAATCAGAGCATCATTCAGTGAGTAACAGTCATGAACTTGATAAACTCACAAACTCTCAAAGCACACAAGTGTTTAGGTGAAGTGTTTACACTCACATTCAATCAGTAAAAGCAGATACTACCATATGCTTGAATGTCCACCAATTCTACACTACTTTGAGTACATATATGCACAAATCAAAAGGACTTTATTCAGGGTTGTAATGTAGTAAGATCAAACAGATGAGAAGAGATGTTTTAATCAAGAGTGAATTTCAAGCTGAACATTTTAATAGACCAAAGTGTTCAGTCACACTGTTAGTACACATTTGTACAAGATGATCAGTATATATGCCCCTTTTTTTATTATTATTTTAACATATATACTGAGGTAACTTTTCTTTTCTTGAGAAACACTCACCTGCTTGCATTTGATTTTTCAAAAGAATATAACTGCTCTTAATATTACAGAGTTTAAGAAAAATGAGCAGTTAATTAGGCTCAAAGGGGTTTGCTAAGGGTGGAATTTATAAACAGTGTTTGAACAGTGTTCAAAAGAATTTTGAACAGTGTTTGAAGAAATGGTAAATCCTATTGCCTTTATCATTTTCATGCACACACATATCATGTAGTCTCAAAATAGTTTAATACAAGTTCTAGAGAAACATACTTCCTGATGAACATCACACAACAATAAATACTGATTGATAGAAAATGTATCAATCACTGATTTGGCTCAAAATCTCACAGAGTGCAGACATGAATCTGAACTCACCAAACTAATCACTGACACATCTCAAGTTTTATAATTTTTACAAGTACAAACAAGGAATCATCAAGAACCATGAATTACCTTTGGGAACAGAATGTCACTTATCAGAGTTTAGAGTTCATCAATATCAGAAATTATTTATGAGAGGCAATGCACACAATATTCATAAACTCAGAGTTTAGGACTGAATAAACTAAGAGATGCTATAAATATGAAACAGTATCATGCTGTGTTGATTTACTGCACAAAATCTGATTAGATTACAGTGACTCAGAAAGAATCATGATTTAATTACTGAGAATCATGCTTCATACATTTTTCTTCATTGGTGTTTTCATTCAGACAATAATCAATTCTGAATTCACAGAGTGTATCCAACATGTTAACAATGTTTAGCAGACAGACATGCTGACAGAGTTTAGCAAAGTTTAAACATAAGCATGCATAACAGAGTTTAATACTAAGGTTCACATAGCACTTAACAATTTGCAGAAACATGAGCAATATATTTTAAAAGTAAGATCTTGAGTCTAACCAACATCTCTAGTCAAAATTAGAGACCATTCCTAGTTCATTGACCAGTCTTGTAAATGTAGCTTCACTCAATGGCTTGGTGAAGACATCTGCAAGTTGTTGTTCTGTAGACACAAAGTGAAGCTCAATGTTTCCTTCCTCTACATGCTCTCTGATAAAGTGATACCTTATGCTGATGTGCTTTGTCATGGAGTGTTGTACTGGATTACCTGTCATTGCAATAGCACTTTGATTATCATAGAAAATAGGTATCTTGGTATACCTCAATCCATAATCCAGCAATTGATTTTTCATCCATAGAATCTGTGCACAGCAACTACCAGCAGCAATATACTCTGCTTCAGCTGCCCCTTCTTTATTGATTTCTTTTTTTCTTTGGCTCAGATTGTGACAAGAATGCATGAAACAGACATTCATTTGTTGTTGCACTTCTTGTCCTTACTTTTGCATCTGGATCACCAATAATCAAATCAGGTGTATGTGACTTAGTCCATTTTCTTGCAGAAGGCAAATTACTTCTGTCATCATGTGATCCTCCCCCTTGATCCATGCTCTCCTGATTTTCTTGGTGCCTTTCTTCATTTTCTGATGCTCCCCCTGAATGTGACTGCTCAGAATTATCAACAGAGTTTGAATCAACAGAGTTTGATTCAGACTTATCAACTGAGTCACTATCAGTATTTGAATTATCACTTTGATGTGATTCTTCATGCTCCCCCTCAACTGGTTCTTCCCTTGCTTCTGATTGAAGAGTCTCTTCAGTATTTACCAGTAGAGGTTCAGAGTTTAGCTCAACAGAGTTAAACAGATCAGTCTGATCAGAGTTTACTTTTTCAGAGAATAAATCTTCATTTTCAAAGTGCAGTTGATCATGTTCATTGACATCTTCAAGTCCAGTTATTTTCTTATCATCAAATGACACATGAATTAATTCCATGATCACTCTGGTTCTCAGATTATAAACTCTGAATGCCTTAGTTGACAGTGGATAGCCAACAAAAATTCCTTCATCTGCCTTTAGATCAAATTTGGTCAACTGCTCAGGATGAGTCTTCAATACAAAGCACTTGCATCCAAAAATATGAAAATATTTTAGATTTGGCTTCTTCTTTTTCACCATTTCATATGGAGTTTTACCATGCTTGTTGATCAGTGTTGCATTTTGAGTAAAACAAGCTGTTTGAACTGCTTCTGACCAGAAATATGTTGGCAGCTTTGCTTCATCTAGCATGGTTCTTGCAGCTTCTATCAAGGTTCTGTTCTTCCTCTCCACTACACCATTTTGTTGTGGAGTGCCAGGTGCAGAAAATTCTTGTTTGATTCCTTTACTCTTGCAAAATTCTTCCATTGATGAATTCCTGAATTCAGTTCCATTGTCACTTCTGATAATCTTCACTTGATTCTCTGACCCTTTGTCCAGTTGTATTATATGTTCTGTCAGTGTTAATTTCATCCTTCTTTGCAAGAAAATATACCCATGTGTATCTGGTATATTCATCAACAATGACTAGAGCATATTTCTTTTTTCCAAGAGACATAACATTCACTGGTCCAAAAAGATCAACATGTAGGAGATGATAAGGATCAACAATTGAAGACTCAGATTTGCTTTTGAAGGAGGCTTTTCTCTGTTTGGCCTTTTGACAAGAATCACACAGGCCTTCTACATTCAACAAAGACTTTGGTAGACCTCTTACAAGATCATTCTTTATTAGCTCATTGATGTTGTTCAGATTCAAATGGGAGAGTTTATTGTGCCACTTCCAACTCTCTTCACTGGACATTCTTGTTGACAGACACACTGCTTTACCATCAGTGTTTGTTGACAATTTTATTTCATAGATGTTATTGTGTCTGTTTCCAACTAGAGCAACTTTCCCTGTAGATTTACTGATGACTTGACAATATTCAGGCTGAAAATCTACATGATATCCTCTGTCACAGATTTGACTCACAGATAGCAGATCATGCTTGAGTCCTGGAACCAGAGCTACATTTGTGATGATGACACTCCCAAGATTAATGTTGCCATATCCCAGAGTATGTCCTATGTTGCCATCTCCATAGGAAACTTTTGGGCCAGCCTTCTCCACATACTCTGAAAGCAGGGCTTTATTTCCAGTCATGTGTCCTGAACAACCACTGTCCATGACTAGGGTACTGACCCTGGTGCCCTGCAATCACAAACAATCACTGATTGTTAGTTTTAAGGATCCAGACTTGCTTGGATCCTTTGGCTTTCTTGATTCTGTTAGCTTTTGCATCGGAATTCACATTATCAGAGTTTAAGCTAACTTTTTCAGAGTTTACATTTGCAGAGTTTACTTTAACCCATTTAAAATTTGGCTTGGGTTCATAGTAATTATAGTAAATAGCATGATAATCTCTGCAAGTGTAAATTGAATGCCACGTACTTCCACAGTGTTTACATAAAGTCTGTGGTCTAGTTTTCACATAATCATTCTTTAATGCAGTTTTAGAGGGCAAAGAATTAATGTTCTTATTCTTACTGCACAAACTAGCAAGATGATTAGTGCTACCACAATTAAAGCATGTTTTTCTAGGAGCTAATGTAGCAAGCATTGGCTTAATTCCTGATGTTATGCCTACCTTTCCATTTTTGTTTTTTCTAGGCATTCTCTGTTTGTTGACAGATTTTATCTCTTTAAGCTTATGCTTGAGTTGTTTATCTGTCATTAAACCAATGTTAACCTCTTTAACAAAAGTCTTAGCATATGATTCTTTAACAGCCTTTTTCTCAGCTTCAGTCTTAGGTCCTCCTGTTCCCATAACATTACCTTCAGATGAACGATGTGGTCTAACTTTTACCAAATTTTCAAATCTAAGTTCATCTCCTTCAGAGTAACCTAGACCTACTGTATCTGACTGAAACACTTCTTGAGTGTCTTTACCAGAGTGTGTCCAAGTTTTAATAATGTGTTTAGTATCCTCCAATTCAGATTCTAGTTGCTTATACTTACCTAGCAACTCCTGTTCTATAAACACAGCATCATCTCTTTCTTTCTGAACTTTATTCATGTTTTCAAGCTGTTCCTCAACAAGTTTGTTTCTATCTTTGAGTTGAGAACACTCATTCTTTATCCTCTCATTTTCTAAAGTCTGATCCCTATAACTGATATGTAATGCTTTAAGATAAATTCTCAATTCAGTTATATTATCAGTATTATGAGCATAGGTAGTTGGGGGTACCTTTAGATCATCATCTTCATTCTGAGTAGTAGCCATGAGAGCATAGTTGACTTCCTCATCAGAATCTGAAGTGTTTGCCCAATCTCTGCCTTTTGTGTAGAGTGCCTTTTCAGTTTTACCCTTTTTGCACTCAGGAGCATAGTGACCCATCTCCTTACACTTGTAGCATTGAATCTCAGACTTGTCTTTCTTTCCTGATTTGGTATCCCTTCTATCAGAATTTATGAAACTCTTCTTGTCAGAGTTTAAATCTTTCTTAGAAAATCTGTTTCCCTTCTTAAAGTTCCTGAAACCCATCTTCTTAAAAGTTTTTACCATCAAGACAGCCATTTGCTTCAACTCTTCTTCATCATCCTCAGAATCAGATAATGCATCAGTGTTTGAGTCATCATCAGAGTTTGATGACTCACTTTCAGACTTTATTACTAAAGCTTTTCCCTTAGCTTTCTTCCTTGATGCTTCCTTTTTTAATGGTTTCTCCTCAACCTTAAGAGCAACAGATTTTGACTTTCTACTTGATCTTTTGTTTCTCTGCTCCAATTCCAATTCATAGGTTTTGAGCAGTCCATATATTTCATCAATCTCTGTTTCAGCAAGTTCATAGTTATCTCTTATAGTGGTTGTTTTCACATCCCACTTTTCAGGTAGAGAAAGAAGAAACTTGAGATTTGAGTCTTCTAAATCATACTCTTTGTTAACCAATGACAAATCATTGAGCAGTTTACAGAATCTGTCAAATGTTTCTGTCATGGTTTCTTCAGACTTTGCCTCAAAATGCTCATACTCCTGAGTGAGTATGTTTCTTCTATTTTTCTTGATTGCAGGAGTTCCTTGACACCTAACCTCAAGTGCATCCCATATTTCCTTTGTAGTAGTGCAATTAATCACTTTATTAGACATAACATTGTCTAAAGCACTGTGAAGTAAATGCCTTACTTTTGCATCCTTTGCAATAGATGAAAGATCCTCAGCAGTTAGATCTTTCTTTTCTTTTGGAATCACCTTTGATTCCTCACCAGCAGCAGCAGCAGATAACTTTGTAGGTTTGTGAGGACCTTCATAAATTCTATCAAGATATTCTGGATCTGTAGCCTCCAGAAACATGGTCATCTTCACCTTCCAAATTGCATACTCTGATGGCCTAAGTATTGGAACCCTAATCGTTTCATACCTACTAACAGTAGTAGGGGCTTTCTCAGAACTAGATGGAGGAGGTATCTCTGCCATTGATTACTATTGTGTTTGGATCTTAAACTGTAATAAAGTAACAGATTGGCTCTAATACCACTTGTTAGGTCGAATACACAATATGTAATCAAGTATTGTATGAGTAATTAACAAGAACACAAGTTTTAACACTTAAAAACTGTTTGGAATTAACAATTCCTCTCTCAGTGATGTAAAATATCACAGAGAGCTGCTTAGGTTACAATCAATAAATTTCTCAATGTTCGATACCCTTCTAGGGTTAACCTAACTGTATTTATAAAACATACAGCTTCGTACAATCAGTAATTGATTCTCCTATAATTAAGCTATACAATTGATATCAATCACGATTGCTACACGTCTTCTAAGTCAACTCAATCTCTTTGATAGCTATCCAATATTCAAAGATATTGCTTCCATATTTATCTTCCTCAAACACTGTTGACTCTCAGACGCTTCCACTACAGAGTTTAACAATCTCTGTTGCGCTTCCAGTCAGTGTTTAACTAAACTCTGACTGCTTCCAGTTAAACTCTGTTTTGTCACCTTAGCTTCCAAACACTGTTCTCATCAATCATTTCTAACATTTCTTAACATACATTATGTTTTTAAAACTTAGGATCGGTTAGCTACAAACCAACAGTTCAGGAGCTATATGCGGAAAGGTAGCAAAGGGACTGGCTGACTATCGTTGCGAATCTTAACAACTGTGTTGAACATATCAACGGAGCATTTGGAGAACTCCCAGATTCAAAATTAGTTGCAACACTTTAAACCTTACCAAGAGAGACACCACTGCCATGACTTATTTTCTAGAACCACGATCTTATTTAAAGATTTGGTGATGAATTTAAGGCTTCATGTATCCTCCAGCATTTGGATTACATTCGCGCTCAGAAAGCCATGATCATTATATTAAGCTCAATCCTTCATTTATCTTAACATGAACTATATTAATGGAACTCGGATCAGCTTGGCTGTAAACGAAAAAAAGTGGAGTCAAGACCACACTACCGGAAAATAACTAATAATATGGTATAGTACTTATACAGCTCTTCAAAGTACTAACAATCTGAACAACTGTCTATATATTACTAAAATTGTCTCCATCATTAACATATCTGCAAGTCAATATACCAAATTAAATAAAATAATTTACCATGAAAGCCAAGGAAATGAAGCAATATTATTGATCAAAAAACTTTTGCCATACATGCAATGACAGTAACAAACATATTGCAGCAATAAGTAAAGCGCCGGAAAAATCAAATCATCAGCAATAACCATGAACTTCATTCAAAGAGTTAGACAATAGAGCAAACATTGTATATACGCTGACAATCTTCTGTAGAAAGTATTGACCAAGGAAGAGTTAAAAATGTAGGAGATCGTGAAGATCGATTACCTAATCTTTCAACAATTTCACCAGTGTGCCATTTGTTCCATGGTGGACATTAGGAGGCATCGAACTTGCCAAACCATAAAGATTCCACAAAAACTTATAACCAATATCATTAATCTTTTATTAGAAAATTTAAAGAAATGAATAATGAAAAAAGTGCATATAACAACCTGAACAGTTTCATTATCTCATCTGCTAAAATTTTGGAGAATCCCATTATGAACAGTGATCACAACATAAACCCAAAAACTATCCAAGGGCTAGTAATGAAGACAACCATGGTAACTGCAACTTCGTAATGCAATATTGTCAAACAATTTTGGCACTATAATTAATTTTACACAAAAAAAACCAATAATTAATCCCTTGATTTAAATACAGAAGCAGCTATATATGTTTCATAAAAGTTGTGTTTTTTATGCGAACTATGGATTAGTTTATTGTTGAGTAAAACTTTATCCACAATATTAGGACATGATATGCCTATTTAGAGAAATAAATAACAGAAAACAGTGAGATGATTCTTCCTGAGCATGAATACATGACAGTGCATCTATAAACGATCATTCTCTGTGCAGCTTTCGCAAGGAAGACAGCCAATATATTGATATAACTGTGGCATTTTTCAAAAGATCAGAAAGAAACTCAATCATAATAATATACAATTGAAACAATTAAAAAACAATTATTTCAGGCCAAATTTCAACTAAAAAATTTAATAGAGAAAATTTTAAAAGTTTAGGCAGACAAAACCAAAAGCAAGTGAACACTATAATCCTCCACTTTTGATATATCGGTCACAACATCAAACACAAACATCAAATTTCCAACATATTATAAACATATAATGCTATGAAAATTCTCCGACCTTTCAACAAGAACAAAAAATTTTAAAAAAAAAGTAATAAAGAACTGATTTCTTTTATAAACATACAAAATCATAAAATAATGAGTGTGAATATACCATCCTCCTGCATCATCTCTAATTCATCGAAGTTTTAGCATCTGCAATGACATGAATTTCACTAATTGATTAGTAGTTAAAAATTCAAAAAAAATCCAATAAATTTGTATTTCCACGATAGGGATAAACTGATATGCTTTATAAATTTCATCCCACGTAAAGATATTATACAAATAGGACAATATATACTATATTGCGAAAAATCGAGAAAAAGTGTTTTCCAAAATAAGGCAGTAATATATTTCCCCCTCTTTCCATAATTTCAAGCATCCTTCTATTCAGACCTTAAACATGTGGAAATTATGTAATGTACCCGACCTTGATCAACTAATAATAAATTAAACTTGATGAAAAGTAAGCTCTAAATTTAAATATTGTACCTGAATTGTCGGATAAAGCACAACCTACAAAAACCAAACAGAGCATTTGTCTTTTGGAACAAAAAAATTAATGAAAAACTCTTTCAAGACTTTAATCAAGTATTTAGGCTGCTGAAATCAAATCACAACCAGATTGACAAAACAATATCCATTAAAATGATATTACAAACAATAACAAATCATAAGGAAAAGAAGAAATAAACACCTGAATAGAGTTAACACAATGCATCCATTTTCAATCATAAAACTACAGTCATCCATGAACACTAAAAGGCTGCAAAACAAAAACATGTAATACTAACAAAGTCATCCTAATTAGTTTTTACAAATATAATAGGTGTAATTAAGAACGACTCTTAATATCATTGTTGTAAATGAATCTGGCAATAAAACTAAAATAAAAGTGCAAATAATGTCATATAAGATCTAGGAATGAGTAATCAAATATTTGTGCTGCCAACCTTGCAATAGGCATTATAAATTCGTGTTACTAAAATTCTTTACATGTCTTATAATTTGATGTAGTTGTATTCCTACACAGCTACAACAAAAGATAGGAAAATTTGGTGATACATAATTGCACGCAGCGAGAAGAAAGCATGATTATTTGTAAAAAGACCTTTAAAAGGCAACAGCCTTTACATATCATATTATTGTTTAACAATGACGGTTGTCCAAAAACCCAAAATACATATATACACATACACAGACACACATACATGCATAAAAAAGAATTATCCCCGATGCAAAAGTTAAAATTTAAACAATCACCAGAATTCATTTAAGCCTTATATGTCAAACACTTGGCGAAATCTACACTAACCTGAACATGTGTGCTCAAAAATGATATCAATAACTAATCAAAAGTCAAAAAAAGAATGAAAGGAGTAACCTATCAACATCAAAACTGAATATCTAGAGTTCATTGAAACACCTATAACTCAATACACAAAAAAACTTGAGACTCTTCACTTACAGTGCCAATCATTCCCACTAAAATCCAGTGCAAAAATACTCTATCAATCTCAGCTACTAATCAAAACATCAAAAAATCAATCACTCAAACTCAATTCACAGAATAATCATCATTATCCCAAAAAGAACATAATAAGAAGACTACAATCATTGGAAAGACTGAGCAAGAAACAATATAAAAAATACGTTTATTAGAGATTTCAAACTTCTCTCCAAAATATAATCAAACAGTTGGTGTGCAACTAAGTCATTGTTATATTCATCATTTATAGAAGACTTAATTGCACTTTGCACTCCTATACTTAGGCAAAAATTCACTTTGATGCCTACTATTCAAACAATTGCAATTTGCATCCCGATTGTGTCAATCCGGTTACAGTTTGCACCCCTTTAACGATTTCAAGCTAATTTTGACCGTGACCGTTAGTTAAAATGAGGGTATTTCGGTCATTATACTCTACAATAATTTTTAAAATTAAATTATTTCAATTACTTTTACATTTTTTAGATTTTTAAGTATACCAACATTTTTTCTACAATTCACAGATTTTTTAAAATATAATTTATAATTCATATTTTTATAAATATTTACATAACTAAATTCTCGTAAAATATTATTTAAATATAAACTACATTTGTTATAATTTTCAAAATATTATCCATACAGTAAATATCATAAATTTAAGATTTTGTGTTTTTTCCAATTTTAAATTTTGTTTCTTACTTTTTTTTTGAAAAAAAATTGTTTAATATAATAATTAAAGACTGAAATACCCTTACTTTGACTAACGGTAACGGTCAAAATTAGCTTGAAATCGTTAAAGGGGTGCAAACTGTAGCGGGATTGAAACAATCGGGATGCAAATTGCAATTGTTTGAATAGTAGGCACCAAAGTAAATTTTCGCCTAAGTACAGGGGTGCAAAGTGCAAGTAAGTCTTTATAGAATCAAGAACACAACGTTTGTACTTCAAAATTACCTGATTTCCCTTATTCTCATCAACGGATGCATATCCAAACCAACACCAATTACTTGAAGATCAACAAATACATCAGAAAAAACAAAACACCTTCAAAAGAGAAAATAGATATTACATAAAAATATTAAATTCGAAAAAAAGAACCAACAATTAACAACAAAAGACCCATATCAAAATTTGTATAGAGAGAAAGGAAAAGTGTATATGGTTTGATGTTTTTTAATTTGAATTTGAATTATTGTAGCATCTGTTTTGGGGAAAAGAGAGCTTCTTTAGAAAGCTTGTTATGGAGTATCTATATATGCACGTGTAGTGGTGAATGGTTATAATGAAATGATCGTATAAGTCAAGTAAGTCAAATGACAAAATTATGTAAATACTTAAAATACGGAGGGGTAGATTGGTAATTACAAAGTCAAAATGGTATCAGGCTTTATAAATTACTAGGATTGTTTGCCCGCTATGCACGGTGTAATAATAAGATTTTTTTTTTTAAAAAAATATCTTCCTTAAATTAATTTATTCTCTAAACCTGTATTGGGCTGTCTGTAAAAATGACCTACTTGTGTTTGTTGTTTGTATTAGTCTTTTTTTGTCTAATGGACTGTCAGTGTCCAAATAAGAGAACAGAATAAGAGCACAAAGTTGAAATAGGAAGAAGTCCAAAATTTAGTAACGGTTTTCAATTAATTGGTCAGAGACATTTTAGTGGTAATAAATTAGAAGTTGTAAATGACATCTACCAACGCCCAACCTCTTTTTATCTTGAAACCCATCAATAAAGAGAATAGCATAAAGGTGTATCCTTTTAATTGAGATTGTGAAAGCATCTGTGAAGGTAAATAAAACTTATCTTTGGTATTATGTCTATTCATAAGTTTTTTGACTGAGGTTTATATTACATTTTAGGAATGGAAGATCATCCTACGTTTGTGAAAGTATTGTCCAATGCAAAACTTCATTCTAATCATTTGGTAATAGTTGTGTTTGTTAATTTGATTTTGATTGAAAAATTTTTGTTGACCTAATGTTACATATATTTCCTTTCGATACAGAATGTCCCTCATTTGTTTTGTTTGAAACACGGGTCTCGTATTCCAGCCACTATGAAGCTCATCATTCGTACTGTGTATGAGATTTGGCTGGATTTTGATAAAGCGCAAGAGAAGTTTGTTGGCGTTAGGAAGTTTAAAGCCGATTTTGGGCTACGGGGTGGTTCATTCTTGGTTTTTGAGTACATTGGAGGTTTCAACTTTAGAGTATGTATTCTGGCTATTGATGGTTGTGAAATCAAGTACCCATCGATGGTTCATGAAATGCAGGATTTCCGTCCTACTCCAGGTAATATTTGAGTAGTTATGATATATTAATTAATTTATCTTATTTGGATGTGAGGAAATAGTAATTTTCTTAAAAATTTATTGTATAATGTTAGTTTCCATTACTCGTGGTGGTTGGTCATTTGTCAGCAAGCGACTCTGTTGTCCTGCAAGAATGGATAGAGTTGTAAGTGATTGCTTGTAGGTTGTTTATATGTTTTCCATGTAAGATTTTTTGGTTATTTTTAGTAATGGATCATTTTCTGTACAGGATGTACCGTCTCGATTTGTTGATGAGGTTGGTAATCTAATTGTTGGTCGTGTAGAAGTGATCGTTAATGCAGGTTATGTAGTAGTTTGTAAGTTTAACATGAAGGATATGGAAATTAGTGGACTGGCTAACGTTTGTAATATGTTGGGATATCCGCATTTGAATTGTTTCAAACTGCTTTTGTTCACCTTTGACGGTGTCTCCTGCCTTACTCTCTCTGCTTTTGATGCTGCAAAGATGAAAATACATGTGTTTCACATACCTTGCGAAGAAGGTAACGTGACTTGTAAATGTAATGTTGTGACTGTACTACTTGTACGATGTTTATTAAATTTCCTTTGTTAAAGTAACAATTAATTGAAAGAGGTTTCTGTCTAATGAAATTGTAGCTATTCATTTTGTGATTGGTGAGACTGCTTTTGATGTTGTTGTTCAAGAATTCCACATGAGACGTTATTGTCATGGTGTGGTAAGTTAATTTACGCGTCCATAATTGTAAAACATTTATTTTGTTGTTAAACTGTTTTAATTTTGGTTTGTCAATTATTTAGGATGTATCTGTTGAATTCAAGGATGTTCGTTGGGGTTGGGATAATATTGATTTCATAAGTGCTTATGTGGATACTCGTTGCTGGACTCTGCAAGTGCGTCGCAGGCGTGATCTGAAAAGGGTCGCCATCCACGATGGTTGGGTACAGTTCTGGAAAGATTTGAATTTGGGTGTTGGTGATCTTTGTGTGTTTCAGTGGAAGGATGACACGGTGCGCAATTTTGATATCCGTATTGAGAAAGCGGTCATTGAAATTGATTCCGATTGATAGCTATGCATTTGTTTATTAGTTGTATGCTCTAATTAGAATTATCAAGTTTGTCTATGTAGGAAATCTGTGGTACGTTAATTTGTGTAACCGGTGTCAGCTTTGTTACTGTATTGTAATGTTAACTTTGATGTTTTGAACCTAAATTATTGCATTTTGGCGTTAACATATTATGTCGTTTGTTATTTAGTTGTCTTACATTTTTTTAACTTGTTCTATTTTCCTGAATTTAGAAAGGAAATTAAGTAATCCTCAATACAATACAGAAAATAAGAAATCGAAACATGAGGAAGTAATATTGGTTCTAAATAAGAAATAAGTTTGAAGAACAAAATAGTAGATAAGCATGACAATTTTTTCTATCCGTTGAGAAGAACTGTCTTGTTTGGTTGGCAAGGTTGTAAGCAAAATGTTAACGGTTGGAGTTGAGTACGGACTTGAATATTTTTCCTTGGCATGATCCCTGCATTTTTTGACAGGAAAAAATTGTAAGTATTAATCGCTTTCCATAATATATCAATCTAGTCAGGAACTTCACTAACCGTTCACAGCAGACTTGTTCATCACTGAATTATTTTCACATTTGTGAAATATTGTCTAGATGGTAAGATGATCCAGAGGGCTATATGGATTGCATAAAACAAAGTAAAGAATGAAGGATTTAGAAATGGAACTTAGCATGTACTGTTATATGGTAAACAATGCATAATTTTTTGGCATAGAGTTATAGTAAATCAAATTGTTTACCTCCACGCTTGTAGTTTGTGTTGCTGGGTAGTTCTGAGTGCTTTGCAACAGTTCCTCTTGAGAGTTTAATCCTAGAGCAATGTTTGTGGCAACATATGCATTATCTTTTTTGGAAACGTTTAGCGCGGAAATAGCAATTATCATGGTGTAATGCTTCCCTTGAATCTCCTTTAGTTCTTGAGGGAAATTATCTTCCTACAATTACAATTTATTGTAAAAAAAGGTTGATTTTTTAATTGTAATTTGATCTTAGTTTTCAATTACCTTTGTTTCCAGATCTTCAACAAATTTTTTATTTAGTGAACGAACTTCTCTGTCTTCCAAAATGCATTCGAGTTGGCCAGTTTGATCTTGAGCGATTGCCAAAATGTGGAACCTGTTTGTACAAATAGGAAAAAGTTAGTTTACAATAAATCTTCTTCCTGTATTTTAATCTAGAAGTAGAGTTTTTGTTGTACCTTTTCATTGTTTCGACTACAATTCTCTTACAATTTTTGCAGTACCATTTACCCATTTCTAAGTCAATATCTTCATAGCATGAGCTGCATAAGTGTCTTTTCCAGTTGTTAGTTTCTTTGACTAAACTTATTGTTGCTGTACATGCCACTTCCTCCTATAAAGACATTTTAGGATAGAATATTATTATGCAATTATATGAGCTTGCATTATATATACCACAATCTTACCCCAACAAAATCCTCTCCTAAATCTTTGATTGTTCTAATGGTACAGAGCTGAGTTGGTTTCTTTTTCTTTTTTTTACAATCTGGCTGCAGAAAGTGGGATCTTTCATCCTAAAATGATTGAGATTTGTAAACGCCAACATGATACAGAGAATTTTTGATAAATAAAGAAGTATTTCTCAGAACGAACTGATTAATTAGATTGTACCTTTGTCGTAATTTTGGCACACTGTGATGATCATAATTTAAGTAGAACCTAGTGGCAGAGTAGTTGCATATATCCACCTCGTCTATCAAATTTTGCAGCAAATTCAACCTCATTTTGTTATTTAGTGTTTGAGAATAAGATAACAAATGCAGTAATTGTTAGAATTTACCTCTCCAGGTACTGACTTTAGCACTTGCAATAATGATAATTATTGGCTCTTCCAAATCATTGTGTAGTTCATTTTCAAAAGCTTCAACAAAGGAATCCCAGAAAGTGACATTTATGTTTCTCCTTGAATGTCAATTAATATTAGCAATAGCATATGACTGTTATGTATAAAGAATTTTAAAACTATAGTTACTCACTTCCCATCACTTATCTTGAACTTGATATTCACTTGTTTGTTTGGAACCCGATTACATACTTCTTTTTGTTGAATAATCCCAATCACATCTATAACATCAAAAGCGTAGCATTAAAAAATATTAAAATATTTAAAATTTGTAAGTAGATTTTTTAGAAAGGAACCTGCAAGATATAGTTGCTGCTTTGCCATTTGTTTAAGATCAGCGTATTCAAACAAATCGAACATGTTTTTTTGGAATGAATATCTCATTTTCTTCCAAGTCTTTAACTTTTGTATCCCCAGTGAAAACGATTTGTCTATCCATATGAACTGGTCTGTACTTGTCTTGTTCTACATAGTCTTTAACCTGAAAATTTTTTATGACATACATGTTGCCAAGTTGTATGATTCTTTGGAATTTTTCTTCAAAGTTTTGAGGCACAAAGGCATGCATCCTAAAATTCTGTTAAAATGCAAACCATATTTAGAATACAGTTTGTGAAGATTTCAATAGGATGGTTATCATGGGTAAAAATTTTGATTAAGTACCTTTGCATCAAGTAGTAGTAGATTGAAACCTTTCCACACTGCCCCTGTCTTTGTCATGCCCTTCCATTGTCGAATAACTCGTCCACAAACTTTCCAGTCCGATCTCCCTTTCTTGACATTTCTTAGATTGTCACAGTGAGTGTTTGACATGTTTGCTTTGCTAACAGTTGTTTGCTTTCCTACTCTTGAAGATTGGCACCATCTTAATGTATCCACAAGTTTATTGGTGGGATAAATTAATTATTTGGTTGAGTTGTTGACAGTAATTAATGTAGCATATTTTTTTTAATATTAAGTATCCATGTGGACACATGAGATAGTATTCATCTATGACCACAGTTATGGATTTTTAATTTTGTTTCATCTGTTAATATTTGTTGGAATAAATTTGTTGGATTTTTCATTCCTTTAGTTATAATTTGAGTATGGTTATTTCACAAATGTGTTCATGGACCTGGACTTAATTTAAGAAATTAATGATGAACAAACTGTCTCCATTAGAAAGTGCTATCAACTGGATTACATAAATGTCTTAACAGTAATTTATATAATTACAAAACCAAACTATTCCAAAAGTATTTCCCCACACCAAAAGTGTATCTTCTTGAATCGTCTTCCCCTTACATATCTTGAGCTGGTATTCATATCTGTGTCACTCATACAAATTGTTACATGTGCATTGAAATTTATGTATTGAAGTTTAAGGAAAATGAATAAACACTAACCTTCTCCATCTTGATGTTTTTAAATTTAGGAACTTCCATCTCGTCTATATTCATCCTGGATCTTATGCGGTTTGTTGAATTTTCTGTTGGTGGGCTACTTATCTTGGATAGCATTTCCTTATCCGTGGTTTGCTGCAACATATTAGTAACTTGTAAAATGTTTTATAAAACTGTCATAAAAAACTTTGTTGTTAGAATCTTACGTGACTGATTTGCATCTCATCAGTGAGAGATTTGTTCTCCTTGTCTGGAGAATGACTATCCGACATTTCCAAGGGTTTAGAAATATTTGAGGCTGTGTAAACACTGGAACCTTGTTTCACATTCTCTTCAGAAAGAAGAAGCGTGATTAAGTACACTTTCTTCTCAAAGTTTTTAAGAATATCGGGGATTTTTGGAACACCTTGCCCTAGAGTTATTGACAGAGCAATACGTTATGAAGTTGTTGCATGACCGTTTGTGTATTTTAACCAAAAACTGTAAATCAAAAGGGTAAATATACCTCAGGTTCCTCCGCATCAATCTCATAAACTGTTTTACCTGTCAATGATCGTATAATGAAATGATCGTATAAGTTAAGTAAGTCAAATGGCAAAATTATGTAAATACTTAAAATACGGAGGGACAGATTGGTAATTACAACGTCAAAATGGTATCAGGCTTTATAAATTAAATAGAATCAAGCTCTGATTCTGGGCCCGGTAAAACTCCAAGCGGGTCTGTTGTTCATTTACGGCATGGGCAAATAGGCTCCCGGTCTGGTGCAACCGGTTGCCAAGTACTGTTTAACCAACACAAGGTTTCAGAGTCGTTGGATCGTTGATCCAACGGTTTTGATTTAAAAAAAATTTCGTACCGTAACTTTACGCGGTATAGAGAAATTACCAAAATGCCCCCTTGTTTTCACATAAAAAATCTACTATTCACCGTACCGCAGAAAGTTTCTGCGGTACGTGAACAGTGGGGGCATTTTGGTAATTTCTCCGTACAGCGGAAAGTTTCTGCGATACGGTACAATTTTTTTTTAAATCAGAGCCGTTGATCTGAAACCTTGTGTTGTGTAAACAGTACGGTGCAACCGGTTGCAACAAACCGAACCCCGGGCAAATAAGCCCACTTGTACATCTATACTATACTATAATAAGCAAAATGGGGTATAATTTGTAGTTTGGTTACCCCTAATTTTGGTTATCCCTTCTTCATAACCGTTAGATATTCAACTTAAATAGATCATGACCGTTAAATACAACAATACTAAAAGTTGTTATATAAAGAGGTCTAAGGTTCGATTCCCGCCAACAACATAGTAATTTATTTTAATAGTAAAAAAATATTACATCTAAAAAGATGTAAGGTTATAATTATTCTAATAACATATTAAAATTAATGTTTATAATATTATATCATGCTAACCTATAAATAATTGCACTTAAATGGCATGAACTATTTTGTTTTTGTAGTAAAATGACTCAATTATAAAAGTTGCCAGATGAATAGCCAAACTTTTTTTTAAACAATTATATGCATTCTGTCATCTGATCTGGATGGCGTTAATTTTGGCAGGGGTATTTCTGGAATCAAACAGCATCTCAATGACTAAAAACCAAATTAAAGACAAGAAAAGGGAAATGGGTTTGGTGTTTTTAGAGAAAGAAAAGAGAGACAGTGGCGAAATAGAGGTGAAATGGTGAAGGTGAGACAGTGGTGGTCGCGAGTTGTGGGCGAACGGAGAAAACGGGTTGAAGGAGACGAGTACGTCGTGTTAGCAGGTGAAAGAGATGGGCGGAGGAGCTGGGTGATGATTGGAGACGAGATGGATGGTGCGAACTGTTGGGTGTCGGAAGTGGAGGCGGGAGACGGGTGGGGGTAGAGTTGTGGGTGAACGGAGAGAAAACAAAACGAGGAAGTTGAATTGTTGGCTGGTGGTGTGGCTAAATGGCGTGGAGTTTGGAATTACAAGCGATTGGGGAAGATAATTGGTGAAGAAAAACGGGAGAGATGCGGTATGAAGGTGGGAGGCGGTGGAGAATGGTGGTTGAAGGCAGGAGGCATGAGGGAGTTTTGCAGGTGGAGATGAGAAAGGTAGGAGGGGGAGAATGTGAATGAGAGGAGGAGATCTGTGGAGGGATGAACGACGAAGGGAAAGAGATGGGGGATATGGAGGCGAAGCAGTGGTGGTGTTTGAATTGAAAGATGGAGGTGATGTGGTTGTTGAGTTGATGAACAGAGGAGAGGGCGGTGATTGAAGGAGAGAGGAGTGAATGGCGGGAGGTCGAGGTGATGATGAGCAGAACGGAAAGAGGAGGGAATGAATAGAGGTGAATTAAGGGGAGTGCAATCAGGGAAAATAGATGTTGTCTCAAAGATTCTACCTCCAACATAATAGACTCAAAAACTCGAATAAACAGCTCAGTATCATCGAAATAAAAACTCGCAGCAATCAGCAATCTCACCAAACCTCTACAACAAGACATGTACAATCGCATAAAAAGGGGAGAAGGGTTCGAATAAAAAGAAAAGAGAAACAGGGGATGTGTGTGTATAGTTAATAGAAATAATAAGACAGCTAAAACAAGGAAGCAAATCTTTAGCTTTTTACGTTAATAACCCTGCCCAATTAACGCCGTCTAGCTCACATGACGGCATGCATCTAATTGTTAAAAAAAAAGTTCGACTATTCATCTTGCAACTTTTATAATTAAATCATTTTATTGCAAAAACAAAATAATTCAAGCCATTTAAGTGCCATTAGGTCATAAACAAATTATAAAAAATTAAAAGTAACCGGTGCCTTGCAACAAGCTAGTATAAATAAGTTGCTTTGTTTGGATTAAGCAAAGGCTCTTCAGATATCTAAATTGCAAGACTGCAATCCGTTGTCCTTTGCTGCGATCTTCGATAATCCTATCTCATCATCATGTTCAAGTCTTTCTGGTAACCATTTCCAACTCGATTTCTATTATTTTGTTACATATTTGCACCGCTGATCTTTATTGTTACTTGTGTTTGTTATAACTCGATTGTGGTATCAGTGTCTTCTTGTTAATGGATATATGCTTATATCTCTATAGCCACATAAGGATACACCGTGTAAATAACGAGATGTAGTTAATTGAACGGTGAAAGGAGAGCTTTAGATTGAGTTAATTAGGTAAAACAGGCTAATTAGAGACGGATATAATTGGTATAAGTTCATTATGGACTTCTCGAATCTCGATTTCGGGCTTATAATTTAAGTAGATAGATTGGGAGAAGTAACAAAAGGTGAAGGAACTGATTTTGCCTGCTAGAGAAAAGTAAAGCTAGTACTCCAATAATAATAATAATTAATGTAATATAATCATGATTACATAGCCTGCCTCCAACACTCATGATTTACGTACGTCTGTAAGGCTCTTGGGAAGATTTTATCGAAATGACTTTCATGATGTTTATATGAAACTTCTTAAATTAACATGCTTCAACACTTGGACTCTATACATTGAATTTGTCCAAATCTGAATCAGGAGCATTGATCAGTCTGCGTTTGTATAAATTTGTGTTAAAGAACAAGCAAAATTAATTTTATACAGAGAAATTTTAAATCTATATACATAAGCTTTACTGATACGAATACTTGTATAGACATTATGATTGTGGTTGAGGTCCATTAACCGACCAAAGCTGCACAATGCATAAGTTTTGCAATCCTTGTGAAAGAGGGCCTAGATCCTGATTTCAGAGTTTCTTAAATTTACTGATCTCAGGGGTTCTCAAGAACAAGAAGCTCAGCCGAGACCTCAAGAAATCCCTACAGACTCATGGTATCCTCCATCTGTACTTAGCTCTCAGAATTCTTCTCGGCCTGGAACACCCAATAGCAGCTCTTCAAACAGCTTCTCAGCCAGGCCTGGCGATAGGCCACAATCTCTCTCTCCTGTTTCACCTGCCGAGGCTGCAGGCATTATTGTTTATTTAAAGGACAAAAGGTATTTTTTTCCTTTGGTCTTTTCTTATGCATTTTCTGTTTGTTATACTAATACTGCCTAAACTACTAAAGAAATTCTTATAGGATATCTATTGAGTTGTAATTATTCAAGTAATAGGGCATTTAGGTTCACTTTAAGGCTTAAGCAGCAAAACCAGATAATGATTACTTGTAGAGTGACTTCTTGTCAGCTTGATATGTGTTCATTTAGGGCTTTATGTACAAAGTGTGCTAACGATTCATGGACCTGGAAGTTTTATTTAATTTAAGTGGTTATCTTTTATTAATATAAATTGGAAGCGATGATAGGGAACAGTAGTGCACCTTTTTACTTATTACTTCCCTACATTTATGTAGTTACTCATTAAGATGTTTACTTATTTTCTTTTCCTAACCTAGTGTTGATGAATTACGGAGACTCTTGGCAGACAAAGATTCTTATCATCAGTTATTACTATCGCTTGACATGGTCAGAACTCAAAACCATGTAAGTTGCAATCTTACCTTAACCACTTTATATTGCTAATTTTTTGTGCGCTATGTGCCTGTTTATCCTGTTAATTTGTTCCAGAAACTTAAATTTGATGCTACAAATACTATTTCACCTTTATACATCTGAATTTTCATAGTACACAATTAGACAAGCATTTTTCTTAAACACCAAGTTTTACTTTTACCCAATAGTTACAACCCAACTTCATCAAGCTTTCGAAATCCCATATATAATCTTTGTTTGTCTTGCTGCTTGAGTACCAGTTAATATGTCAGTACCACCGTGTTGTAAACAGAATTGATGCTAAACTCTGTAAGCTGACAAATGATCCTAAGAGCCGATAAAGAGAAGTCATATCTGTGGTTTTGCTTGAGATGTGTTCATCTAGGATGGGTTTTGTTATTCTTTTGACTATACTATTTTCAACACTTGTAATAAATAGTAGACAATTGTCATGGACAGCTGGATATACAGATCTAATCAGCAACTGTTCCAGTTAGCTTCTTAGTTGTTTTTTGCAATTTTTCTGACTATCAATTTTTTTTTTCTTTTTGGGTAATAGGTAAGGGATGAACTTAAGAATGAAACTCTGCAGCTTGCTAGTGAGTCTGATACTATTTTTCTACAGTCTTTCACAATGTTGTGTTATTGTTCGGATGCAAAAGAAGTAAATCTGATTGATCTTTATATGACAGGGAATAACCTGGAAAAAGAATCCTATCTGATGGAGTTACAGAATCAGGTGGTTTTCTCAACTGTCTTTAAGATATAAAGGGCTAAAGTCTTAAACACCTAATCACTGAACCAAATGTTTGGCCTTTTGTTTTTTCGTTTCATTCTTGTTGTACAGTGCAGAATTATCAGAACAACTGAACTAGCAACTGCTCAAGAGAAGCTAAACGAACTTGAGAGGCAAAAAGCAGAGATCATGAAGTCTTATTCTCCAGCATCCCTGCTCCATCAGATTCAAGGTAAAGTATGGGAATATTATTATTTTTAGGAACTTCCAGATCCTTTGTCATGACGATGACCTTTGGCTGACTATGGTAAAGAGTTGAGTAGAAATTTCTGCCATGATTAAAAGCTGAAAACTGTTGTTCATGTGCAGTGGATTTGAATAACATAGAGGAAGAATCTGAAACCCTTCACAAGCAGCTTCTTGATAAAGAATGTGATCTCCCAGTTTTTGTGCAGAAGTATAAAAAGCTGCGAAATACATATCATAAGCATTCCCTCACCCATCTTTCTGCTAAGACATCTTTGCCAGGATGAAACCGTGAGCACAGATGAAATGTAGAAGTGCAGGCGGTGTTGTAAAAAATAACATAAATCATGCACCGGAGAGATCATTTGTTTCTAAATGTATAATTGTGAGTATTTTCACTTTTTACCAGCTTCAGTACAAACTATATGACTTGTATTTCTGTTGATATGAAGTATATATTATATATTTCTACGTTAACTTGATATATACTGTATCTCTACATGCTCCACACTTGCAAGGAAATGTAGTTTTACAGTTGGAAGGATCCTGTATATCGTGCAAGTTTAAGAAACATGTGGGGAACAAAGGTTACCTTTTTTTTTCAAAGGATAAACAAAGCTCACTTTTGACCATTTCAGATATTTCTAATATTTTTACATATTTTTTTATCGGTTTCTTGCAAAATATAGTTAGTTGTTTTTGATATCTTGAAAAACAATTTTATTTATTTCTGTTTCTTTTGTAAAATACTGGTCTTAATATACTCCCTCCGTCCCAAAAAGATTGACACTCTTTCCTTTTTGGGACGTCCCAAAACTAATGAACCTACTATACTTACTATTTTTTAACACTACTTTACATTATTACACCCACTAACTTTATTCCTTTTTTATTAAACAAATAACTATAAACACTATTACACCCACTACTCTCCCCCACTATCTCAAATCTATTATTAAATATTGATAGATCCCACCACTTTATCCACTTTTCAAACAACTTTACACTTTTTTTACTACATTTTCTTAATCTCCGTGAAAGTCAAAGAGGGTCGATCTTTTTGGGACGGAGGTAGTATAATTTAGTCGTCCCCTCATATATTTCTTGGATTGGTTAGGCTACTTGCTTTGGGCAACAAAGAGACTGATAATAATTGACTTTGATCTACTGTTGGTGCACTTGGTAGTCGTTCTTAAAAGTTAAAACCTATATACAGGACTGATTGCTTGTAATGTTTTGATGTGGCAATGAAGCGTTAAAAAACATGCAAAATGCATATCCTCAGAAGATGGAATAATCAGAATATACGATGATGTAGAGATGTTACTGTATCATATTATCAGTGTACAAAAAATTCCTGCAATTCTGTGAGATCTCTTTTATTGTGGATAATGTAGAATCTGTATGGACTGCTGAACGGCATTGGTTATATATATAAAAGGATCATGAAGTTTTTAAGTAATACACACGTCTTACAGTGCTTACTAGCGAAGAGCATACTGATTGTTTGCATGTTTCAGAGTGACAGTAGTTTAAAACAAACAATTATATGAAACCAATGCCTCTATCTATCCATTTGCCTGTTCCATAATTTCTTGGATCAGGAGGTTGGTGTTGAGATAAGAAGAACCGCCTTCGTCCATTGCCCTTTTCGCCAGGTCCCCGAACTCTCTAGCTCTTTCTCTTCTTTCCCTTGCTTCATCACTGTCGTCCATTAATCTCTCTGCAACCATTATAAGATCTTCTCTCTTTACCAAAACTCCAACCTGCTCTTCTTCTCCAAATACAATAGGCAGCTCTGTACCAACACTCAGCGCAACCTTTAGGACTTGCACCACCAGAGCCTCATTTACAAACTGCTCAGCAAACAAGGGCCATGTTAGCAACGGGATGCCAGCACAAATACCTTCAAGTGTAGAATTCCAGCCACAATGTGTTAAGAACCCTCCGACAGCTCTGTGTGACAATATTAGAACTTGTGGCGCCCAACCCCATATTATTAGCCCTCTGCCTTTAATTCGTTCTTCATATTTTTCTTCTAAAATCCACTTGTCAAATTCTTCTGTTTTGTATCTTACACACCAGATGAAAGGCCGATTCAATTCTTCCAATCCAAGTCCGATTTCTATCAACTGAGAAGTTGCCACCCTTGCTATGCTTCCCAAACACACATATAGCACAGATCCTGGGTCCTGGCCACCTAACCAATTCAAACAATCGTTTCCATCGATGGAAGCCTTGTCACCTCTCTCGACCTTGTCAGATATGTCCTTGTTACTTAATGAAACAGGTCCAATGCACCAAACTTTTTTACCCTTTGCTTTTGCATACTCTTCGATATACTCAGGTTCTAGCTCCTGAAAAGTGTTGGCCACAATCCCAAATGCCTTATTTTCAGATTCCATCATTTTCTCACGAAAGCCAACCATAGCAGCCATCTGTTGAGGTGACTTTTGAGATGAGTTTGAAGTATTCATCAGACGGATGATCTTAGCTTTAGTTAGATCGACCTTATCAGGTAGTCCAGGCACAACAAAGCGTTCAGTATCAGATTCAACTTTACTAAGCACTTGAAACTTTAATATATTATGCACAGACAATAGAGAAAAGCAACATGGTCCATGGAAAATTAATCTTGGTATGTGAAAACTTTCTGCAACATCACTTGTCCATGGGAAGGACATATCGGAAATTATGCAACTTGGAGGTGGTTTAGTATCTCTAAGAAAATTTTCAAATGGTTCCCTTAGCATGACAGTTGCTGCATAAAAAGCGCCAGACAAGTGAATTGTTGACAGCATGTCAAAATTTTCACACCCTTTCGGCAGCCCAAATTCCTCACTTGGGAAATAAAGTTCAGCAATGCAGATTTTAAGTCCAGATTGGACAGCACGGGAGATAGTTGATTGAAACCGAAGAGCGTTGACAGGAGTAGTGATGATGGTAACGGTAGCACCCCGTTGAGCCAACAATCTGGAGAAGTCTACCATGGGGATGGTATGCCCTTGAGCCATTAAAGGAAACAAGATAAAATGAAGGTCCTCATGAGCTAGGTTGGCCATGACAACTCTGAAGCAATTCTTGCACAATATGTTACAAGATCAAGAAAAATGTATATATTTTCTACAAAGATGTACCTAACTTGTTCAGTTGTTCTGGTATATGTAAGAAGCCAAGCAGGGTGTGGCAAGTCAGAGGCTTATCTATGATCTGGAGGATTATGAGGTTGTAAAAGCTAGCACTCACTTTACAACTCTCTAACTTCTTTCTTCCTGAATTGACTACACCAATTATAGTCATCCAAAACTGAGTCTACACTCAATAGTAATTTGTGTCGATCAACGATTCCAAAATAATTTTAGGCTTTTTCTTCGGAATAGCATCCTTACAAGTTACGCCGAGGATACCGGCCCTACTAAAATATTGAATTTTAGTATCTAAAAATCCATATGTTATGTCTCACCTCCCGAGAGTGAGAAAAACTAGTAAGATATGGTCGGTAGGGACAAATTTTCGGTAATTTATTTGAATGTTATGAGTCATCTCTAGTAATAAAATTGGGCAAACACTGCAGTAACATCACATGGTATTCATCTAAACAAAAGAAATCAAAGCTATAACGGGGGAAAATATGCAAGTTTACAAGACCAGTAAAATATTTTAATTCCTCTATTTACACTCCATATATTAAGTTTACAGCCATCATCATGTTTTAGAAATTCAGTAAACATACTTGTACAGGAACAAACTTATTCTATTAAATATATTTGAACTGAAATTTGAAGAAACTTGGTACTGCTTGGCAAACAGACTTGGGGACCAATTAAGCAAAATGGAGCAGATGAATCGAGCAATGGAACAACTTTTCTATTTCGCTGGTTGTTCCCCTTGCAAGTTAACAATTTCTTTTTCCCAATTAAGTCCATTCATTTGACGACCAAAGGGAACAATCAGGTTGTAGCGGAAAACCTGCGGTTAAAACAAAAATTAGCATTCTTTATAAACATATACAAAGCTCATATTTTCATACAGATAAGCTCATATTTTCATATAGAGACCTTTATATGCTAAGCAGAGCACACTGATAAAACTTAACACAAATTGAACCTTCAGCCATATACAGAGAAGTATATCATATAAAAACTTCACCCTAATATCTGCAGAAAAAGATTATGAAATCCTGTGTTGGTCCAGTAGCTTGTTCAAACTTTGGGAGTAAATGGCTTATAACAATAGGTCATATGTTTCCTCAAATTAAAGAGAGTTCTGCTCGACATTGTATCATCTGTAACCTTGAGATATTTTAATGCAAGTACGATTTTATCAAAAAAAAAATAAAAAAATAAAAAAAAATGATAACTTTCCACTATGCAAATAAAAAAAAATAGGTGTCTTCCTTACATTCTGGCGATGAATCCTGATTAAATTATTGAAACTCAACTAACAAAGACGGGAAAAGCATCCAATCAAGAGCACCATTACCTTATTATTGATGTCACGCAATCGTTGCTTTAGAACTTCAGATTTCTCACTCCATTTAGGTTCATTTTCCTGTTTACATGTCCAAGCATTCTTAAGGAACGCTCTCCATCCCACAATTCCACTAGTGATTTCTTTGTTTAGTTCAACCCACTCCGGCAAACACTTGTTTTTTGACAAGATTCTGTACAAGGTGTCATCAGCAGGATCTGCATGTGGATTTGAACTCAGATCCAGTGGTTTACCTTTTCCAGGTAAGTTCTCAAATTGGCCTTCTTCCATCGAATGCCATATTCGTTGCTCAACAACGTTAATAATATCAGTTTCAGATCTGTCCAAATAAGTCGCAGATTAGATCAAATGTTACACAAGTCGCAACACATACGAGATACCATGTGCTCTAAACTAATCAGATTACTAGCAAATATTAAATACTACTCAATAATTTTCAACATATACCAATTATTTTCAGTGGATAAATGTATGTAAAAACTGTTCAAAATCACTGCAACCAAATGTTACATAGCTGCCATAAAAAGTCATCTACTCTATCGGACACTATACATGCTACATTGTAAGTACTTCTGATGGCTAAATCATAATCTGGGACCGATGAGGCTGTCGTAAATTTCAAAGACAAAGAGAGTAATACCTCCAGATCATTTCACCGAAACAGGATGTAACAATAAAAATTCATCAAAATTTCAATTGACACCGCATATATGATCTAATTGATGAGATCTCTTATACACACCATATATTTAGTGAGTGAATGTGCATTTTCAAGTTTACAACTATCAAAATGTGCATTTTCAAGTTCACAACTATCAGGTTACCTAATTAAAATCTAAAAAACAAGGCAATATAGATTCTGGTTAGCTTAAAAAAATAATATATAAAAAAAGGTTGATCTTAGCTCAAGAATTGAATATTTATGTTCCATTTACTAAATTACTACCGCGTGAAATTAGGTATAAAATGTAAAAGTTGCAAATAATAATAATAATTAAAATTTATGATGTATACCTAACGGCGTTACGTTGGCCACGTAGCTCAGGTGGAAGTTTACGGTCATTGACGGCGTCAATCACACCGGAAAGACGGTCGTTAACGTTCTTTTTAGGCTTATTTGACGACGACGAGGAGCAGGCCCTCAGTCCCAACACACGCGAGAAGAAGAAGCCATCTCCGACCGTTGATTTCTGTATTGATCGGACGGCTGCGGTGATTCGATGATTTGCCATACTCCTAGCTCACACACTCACTAAATTAACAGTATCATCATAGATTGTTAAATTTTCAATTTTCTATGTTAAAAAAAAAAAAAAAAAGTGACGACGACGTGTCCTCATATTGACCGTATGAAATTCTTGCTTTGGGAGTAGTGAGATTTGCCGCCATACAACTAAATTTTGTCACCCCTACGGCCCTACTTATGTACTCCCTCTGTCTCTTTTTGTTTCTCCTATTTGAAATGTCGGGATTGTTCATAACATGAGACAAATTACTAATTTACGTTTAATCTATAAGACCAAATATAGTCATGATTGATCTTGTTGGATTCGTATTTATAAGTACTTTAATACAGTGAAGTTTATATATTTAAAACTAATATGAAATTGAAGATATTAACGATCAAAAGTGTGTGTTGGCAAACGTGTCCAGTCAAAACAGGAATGATATTTAGGGACGGAGGGAGTATACACCAGTCGAGTTTGTACTTATTAAATTCGATTTTATATTTTAATTTCAAATTAAGTCGAGTTTAAAATTTATTGGGCCTAAAACTTATGTTTGAATTCAATTCGTTTATTATTAATGTCAAGTTCAAGCTGTTATCGAGTTTTTGAAGTTAAAGAATTTTTAAACGAGCTTTCGAGCTTATCGGCTTTTAAACGAATTTTTAAGTTTTTATCGATTTCGAGCTCATCGAACTTTTACCGAGTTTTCGAATTTATTGGGTTCTTATCGAGTTTTCGAATTTATCAAATTATTATCGAGTTCTCGAATTTTGACTTAAATTCCATGATTCATGAAAACTATTTGTTTATATTATTTTCTTTTCAAGTTTAACCTAATTTTTTTCCCCACAATTTCAAATGAAAATAAACTTTCGAAACATGTTTTAATTTCGTTAATCAACTTTTCCAAACAATTAATTAATCTTTTAGTTTATTCTATACATATATTTACGGATAAATTTTATTTTTATTACAGTTTATTCATCTCACTATCTAAACATCTTAAGTAGAAAATGATGAAAATAAGAATAATAAAATGTGAAACATTTTTTGATTGTGAGTCCATATGTATTTTATTTTATTAAAATAGGCAAATAAGCACCCTACATCGAGAGTCATTAGTAATTTTATAAATTTTATATATAATTTAAAAGAAATATTGTATACAACAAGTCTATGAATATTATATAAAACGTAACTCAAAAATCATTAAATTTTAGATAAATTATATGCGTATATCATATTTTATTATAAAATTTATGAATATTGTAGTTTTAATCCAATATGAGAATATCTGATGTTCTCATATTAGAATAAACTAGCATGAAAGCCCGTGCAAAGCACGAGCATCATTTTAATTCATAAAATGTTGTTGTTTTGATTTTTTTTAAATATAATATTTATAATTTTTAAAACACTATAAATCATTGGTATAGTATTTTTTATGGATACTAATATTAACTCAAATTTTTTATCTTAAGTTCATATATGATTATAACAATACAATCATATTTAATAATTTAAAAAACATAACTTAGTATGATTAAACACTACTTAATTTGAAAATATAATCACAAGTCAGTAGATTCACGTGTTTATATATAGCTAAGTGCTAAATAAGATTTTTATAGATATGAGAATCAATAACTAATCATGACCACACATTCAAATCTAATTTACATCTCAACCTTCACCAACATCCACTCCTATGCCTCCTCCATTTTCGGCGATCTTAGACACCATCACTTGCTTTACACCGCCTTTTGAAACACTATACATCATTAGTGTGGTATTTTTTATGGATACTCATAATAACTCAAATTTCTTACCTAAAGTTCATTTATGATTATAACAATACAATCACATCTAATAATTTAAAAAACATAACTTGGTATAATTAAACACTGCGTAATTTAAAATTTTAATCACGAGTCAATAGACTCACGTGTTTATATATAGCTAAGTGCTAAATAAGACTTTTATAGATATGAGAATAAAAAACTAATCATAATCACACATTCAAATCTAATTTACATCTCAACCTTCACCAACATCCACTCTTATATATGCCCCTTTCATTTTCGGCGATCTTAGACACCATCACTTGCTTTACACCACTATTATCATGACCACATCATTACATTTGTCATCATCTTCCATGATATACACACACATATGTATAATGTGTGAATGGGTGAGAGAGAGGGAGTGTGTGTATATACCATCATCACTATGTGATGTTTTGTTGTCACCAAATTGACCACCACTCCGAAAGTAACTGATGAACATGTTTGTCACAAATTCCACCACACCTCCACTAATTTACTCATCCCTCTCTCAATACATCTAAGTTTGTAACGTCGATCGATGATATATTTACTCAATTTACTACCGTCAACACCATTACCAACTATTTTGAATATTTACACAATTCTAAATTTGGAATATTCTTGTAAATTGCGTTTGAATTTTTTAGTGATTTACATTTAAGTTTTGG
The DNA here is from genome assembly GCA_037693485.1 of Kitagawia praeruptora. Classification (NCBI taxonomy): domain Eukaryota; kingdom Viridiplantae; phylum Streptophyta; class Magnoliopsida; order Apiales; family Apiaceae; genus Kitagawia; species Kitagawia praeruptora. The sequence continues at coordinate 47,172,915 of CM075348.1, read as the reverse complement.
TAACTTTAGTTGAATTCCTAGTGATTTTGGTGGTGTAAGTGGTAGTGTTCATCTTGTTACAGACAAAATTATGGAATTTTGGTAATGGTGCATGTCGTGATCGTGGTAGTGGTGGCGTGGAAGTGGTCATGTGACAATGATTTAATATGTTAGAAATGATTGATGAGAACAGTGTTTGGAAGCTAAAGTAACAAAACAGAGTTTAGCTGGAAGTAGTCAGAGTTTAGTTAAACACTGACTGGAAGCGCAACAGAGGTTGTTAAACTCTGTAGCGGAAGCGTCTGAGAGTCAACAGTGTTTGAAGATTGATACAAGATAAATATGGAAGCAATATCTTTGAAGATTGGATAGCTGTCAAAGAGATTGAGTTGACTTGGAAGACGTGTAGCAATCGTGATTGATATCAATTGTATAGCTTAATTATAGGAGAATCAATTACTGATTGTACGAAGCTGTATGTTTTATAAATACAGTTAGGTTAATCCTAGAAGGGTATCGAACATAGAGAAATTCATTGATTGTAACCTAAGCAGCTCTCTGTGATATTTTACATCACTGAGAGAGGAATTGTTAATTCCAAACAGTTTTTAAGTGTTAAAACTTGTGTTCTTGTTAATTACTCATACAATACTTGATTACATATTGTGTATTCGACCTAACAAGTGGTATCAGAGCCAATCTGTTACTTTATTACAGTTTAAGATCCAAGCACAATAGTAATCAATGGCAGAGATACCTCCTCCATCTAGTTCTGAGAAAGCCCCTACTACTGTTAGTAGGTATGAAACGATTAGGGTTCCTATACTTAGGCCATCAGAGTATGCAATTTGGAAGGTGAAGATGACCATGTTTCTGGAGGCTACAGATCCAGAATATCTTGATAGAATTTATGAAGGTCCTCACAAACCTACAAAGTTATCTGCTGCTGCTGCTGGTGAGGAATCAAAGGTGATTCCAAAAGAAAAGAAAGATCTAACTGCTGAGGATCTTTCATCTATTGCAAAGGATGCAAAAGTAAGGCATTTACTTCACAGTGCTTTAGACAATGTTATGTCTAATAAAGTGATTAATTGCACAACTGCAAAGGAAATATGGGATGCACTTGAGGTTAGGTGTCAAGGAACTCCTGCAATCAAGAAAAATAGAAGAAACATACTCACTCAGGAGTATGAGCATTTTGAGGCAAAGTCTGAAGAAACCATGACAGAAACATTTGACAGATTCTGTAAACTGCTCAATGATTTGTCATTGGTTAACAAAGAGTATGATTTAGAAGACTCAAATCTCAAGTTTCTTCTTTCTCTACCTGAAAAGTGGGATGTGAAAACAACCACCATAAGAGATAACTATGAACTTGCTGAAACAGAGATTGATGAAATATATGGACTGCTCAAAACCTATGAATTGGAATTGGAGCAGAGAAACAAAAGATCAAGTAAAAAGTCAAAGACTGTTGCACTGAAAGTTGAAGAAAAATCTTCAAGGAAAGAAGCATCAAGGAGAAAGGCAAAAGGAAAAGCCTTAGTCATACATTCAGAAAGTGAGTCATCAAACACTGATGTTGACTCAAACACAGATGGAACATCTGATTCTGAAGATGAAGAGGAGATGATGCAAATGGCTGCATTGATGGTAAAGACCTTCAAGAAGATGGGATTCAAGAACTTCAAGAAGGGAAAGAGATTCTCCAAGGATTACTCAAAGTCTGACAAGAAAAATTTCAAGAAATCTGAGGGAAAGGACTTCAAATCTGGTAAGAAAGATAAGTCTGAGATTCAATGTTACAAGTGTAAGGAGATGGGTCACTATGCTCCTGAGTGCAAAAAGGGTAAAACTGAAAAGGCACTCTACACCAAAGGCAGAGATTGGGCAGACACTTCAGATTCAGATGAGGAAGTCAACTATGCTCTCATGGCTACTACTCAGAATGAAGATGATGATCTAAAGGTACCCCCAACTACCTATGCTTATAATACTGATAATATAACTGAATTGAGAATTTATCTTAAAGCATTACATATCAGTTATAGGGATCAGACTTTAGAAAATGAGAGGATAAAGAATGAGTGCTCTCAACTCAAAGATAGAAACAAACTTGTTGTGGAACAGCTTGAAAACATGAATAAAGTTCAGAAAGAAAGAGATGATGCTGTGTTTATTGAACAAGAGTTGCTAGGTAAGTATAAGCAACTAGAATCTGAATTGGAGGATACTAAACACATTATTAAAACTTGGACACACTCTGGTAAAGACACTCAAGAAGTGTTTCAGTCAGATACAGTAGGTCTAGGTTACTCTGAGGGAGATGAACTTAGATTTGAAAATTTGGTAAAAGTTAGACCACATCGTTCATCTGAAGGTAATGTTATGGGAACAGGAGGACCTAAGACTGAAGCTGAGAAAAAGGCTGTTAAAGAATCATATGCTAAGACTTTTGTTAAAGAGGTTAACATTGGTTTAATGACAGATAAACAACTCAAGCATAAGCTTAAAGAGATAAAATCTGTCAACAAACAGAGAATGCCTAGGAAAAACAAAAATGGAAAGGTAGGCATAACATCAGGAATTAAGCCAATGCTTGCTACATTAGCTCCTAGAAAAACATGCTTTAATTGTGGTAGCACTAATCATCTTGCTAGTTTCTGCAGTAAGAATAAGAACATTAATTCTTTGCCCTCTAAAATTGCATTAAAGAATGATTATGTGAGAACTAGACCACAGACTTTATGTAAACACTGTGGAAGTACGTGGCATTCTATTTACACTTGCAGAGATTATCATGCTATTTACTATAATTACTATGAACCCAAGCCAAATTTGAAATGGGTTAAAGTAAACTCTGTAAATGTAAACTCTGAAAAAGTTAGCTTAAACTCTGATAATGTGAATTCTGCTGCAAAAGCTAACAGAATTAAGAAAGCCAAAGGATCCAAGCAAGTCTGGATCCTTAAAACTAACAATCAGTGATTGTTTGTGATTGCAGGGCACCAGGGTCAGTACCCTAGTCGTGGACAGTGGATGTTCAGGACACATGACTGGAAATAAAGCCCTGCTATCAGAGTATGAGGAGAAGGCTGGCCCAAAAGTTTCCTATGGAGATGGCAACATAGGACATACTCTGGGATATGGCAATATTAATCTTGGGAGTGTCATCATCACAAATGTAGCTCTGGTTCCAGGACTCAAGCATGATCTGCTATCTGTGAGTCAAATCTGTGATAGAGGATATCATGTAGATTTTCAGCCTGAATATTGTCAAGTCATCAGTAAATCTACAGGGAAAGTTGCTCTAGTTGGAAACAGACACAATAACATCTATGAAATAAAATTGTCAACAAACACTGATGGCAAAGCAGTATGTCTGTCAACAAGAATGTCCAGTGAAGAGAGTTGGAAGTGGCACAAGAAACTTTCTCATTTGAATCTGAACAACATCAATGAGCTAATAAAGAATGATCTTGTAAGAGGTCTACCAAAGTCTTTGTTGAATGCACAAGGCCTGTGTGATTCTTGTCAAAAGGCCAAACAGAGAAAAGCCTCTTTCAAAAGCAAATCTGAGTCTTCAATTGTTGATCCTTATCATCTTCTACATGTTGATCTTTTTGGACCAGTGAATGTTATGTCTCTTGGAAAGAAGAAATATGCTCTAGTCATTGTTGATGAATATACCAGATACACATGGGTATATTTTCTTGCAAAGAAGGATGAAACTGCATTAACACTGACAGAACATATAATACAACTGGACAAAGGGTCAGAGAATCAAGTGAAGATTATCAGAAGTGACAATGGAACTGAATTCAGGAATTCATCAATGGAAGAATTTTGCAAGAGTAAAGGAATCAAACAAGAGTTTTCTACACCTGGCACTCCACAACAAAATGGTGTAGTGGAGAGGAAGAACAGAACCTTGATAGAAGCTGCACGAACCATGCTAGATGAAGCAAAGCTGCCAACATATTTCTGGGCAGAAGCAGTTCAAACTGCTTGTTTTACTCAAAATGCAACACTGATCAATAAGCATGGTAAAACACCATATGAAATGGTGAAAAAGAAGAAGCCAAATCTAAAATATTTTCATATTTTTGGATGCAAGTGCTTTGTATTGAAGACTCATCCTGAGCAGTTGACCAAATTTGATCTAAAGGCAGATGAAGGAATTTTTGTTGGCTATCCACTGTCAACTAAGGCATTCAGAGTTTATAATCTGAGAACCAGAGTGATCATGGAATCAATTCATGTGTCATTTGATGACAAGAAAATAACTGGACTTGAAGATGTCAATGAACATGATCAACTGCACTTTGAAAATGAAGATTTATTCTCTGAAAAAGTAAACTCTGATCAGACTGATCTGACAAACTCTGTTGAGCTAAACTCTGAACCTCTACTGGTAAATACTGAAGAAACTCTTCAATCAGAAACAAGGGAAGAACCAGTTGAGGGGGAGCATGAAGAATCACATCAAAGTGATAATTCAAATACTGATAGTGACTCAGTTGATAATTCTGAATCAAACTCTGTTGATTCAAACTCTGTTGATAATTCTGAGCAGTCACATTCAGGGGGAGCATCAGAGAATGAAGTAATGCACCAAGAAAATCAGGAGAGCATGGATCAAGGGGGAGGATCACATGATGACAGAAGCAATTTGCCTTCTGCAAGAAAATGGACTAAGTCACACACACCTGATTTGATTATTGGTGATCCAGATGCAAAAGTAAGGACAAGAAGTGCAACAACAAATGAATGTTTGTTTCATGCATTCTTGTCACAATCTGAGCCAAAGAAAGTAGAAGAAGCTCTTAAAGATGCTGACTGGATAACAGCAATGCAAGAAGAGCTAAATGAATTTGAAAGAAATGAAGTATGGACCCTTGTACCAAGGCCCAAGAACAGATCCATTGTTGGTACTAAATGGGTTTTCAGAAATAAAACTGACAGTGAGGGTGTTATCACAAGGAACAAAGCAAGACTGGTTGCAAAAGGCTATTCACAGCAGGAAGGAATAGACTATGATGAAACATTTACTCCAATTGCAAGATTGGAGGCAATCAGAATCTTTCTAGCATATGCCTCTCATAAGAAATTCAAAGTGTTTCAGATGGATGTGAAAAGTGCATTTTTAAATGGAAAACTTGAAGAAGAAGTGTTTGTGGAACAACCACCAGGTTTTGTAGATCCAAAATATCCAGACCATGTCTACAGGTTAGACAAGGCACTCTATGAACTTAAGCAGGCACCAAGGGCATGGTATGAAACTCTTGCTAAATTTCTACTAGAAAGTGGGTTTCACAGAGGTACTATTGACAAAACTCTGTTTTACTTTCAATCTGGTAGTGACTTGCTCTTAGTTCAGATATATGTTGATGACATCATTTTTGGATCTACTAATGATAAACTCTGTAAGAAGTTTGCCAAGCTCATGCAGTCAAGATATCAAATGAGTATGATGGGAGAGCTTAGTTATTTTCTAGGCCTACAGGTGAAGCAAACAGATGATGGAATTTTTATAAATCAAGCAAAATATACCAGAAATCTTCTCAAGAAATTTGGCATGCTTGACTGTTCATCTGCAACAACTCCCATGGCAACTGCAACAAAATTGGACAAAGATGCAGGGTCATCAGTAGATATGACAAGTTACAGAGGAATGATTGGTTCTCTACTCTATTTAACAGCTAGTAGACCTGATATTATGTATGCCACTTGTTTGTGTGCAAGGTTTCAGGCAGATCCAAGGGAACCACATTTAACAGCAGTAAAGAGGATTTTTAAGTATCTCAAGGGCACTATAACTTTAGGGCTGTGGTATCCCAGAGAATCAGACTTTAAGCTTCTTGGCTACTCTGATGCAGACTTTGCAGGATGTAAGATTGACAGAAAAAGCACCAGTGGAAGTTGTCAATTTCTAGGTGATAGACTTGTTTCCTGGTACAGCAAGAAACAGAAATCAATATCTACATCTACAGCTGAAGCAGAGTATATTGCTGCTGGTAGTTGCTGTGCACAGATTCTATGGATGAAAAATCAATTGCTGGATTATGGATTGAGGTATACCAAGATACCTATTTTCTGTGATAATCAAAGTGCTATTGCAATGACAGGTAATCCAGTACAACACTCAATGACAAAGCACATCAGCATAAGGTATCACTTTATCAGAGAGCATGTAGAGGAAGGCAACATTGAGCTTCACTTTGTGTCTACAGAACAAAACTTGCAGATGTCTTCACCAAGCCATTGAGTGAAGCTACATTTACAAGACTGGTCAATGAACTAGGAATGGTCTCTAGTTTTGACTAGAGATGTTGGTTAGACTCAAGATCTTACTTTTAAAATATATTGCTCATGTTTCTGCAAATTGTTAAGTGCTATGTGAACCTTAGTATTAAACTCTGTTATGCATGCTTATGTTTAAACTTTGTTAAACTCTGTACGCATGTATGTCTGCTAAACACTGTTAACATGTTGGATACACTCTGTGAATTCAGGATTGATTATTGTCTGAATGAAAACACCAATGAAGAAAAATGTATGAAGCATGATTCTCAGTAATTAAATCATGATTCTTTCTGAGTCACTGTAATCTAATCAGATTTTGTGCAGTAAATCAACACAGCATGATACTGTTTCATATTTATAGCATCTCGTAGTTTATTCAGTCCTAAACTCTGAGTTTATGAATATTGTGTGCATTGCCTCTCATAAATAATTTCTGATATTGATGAACTCTAAACTCTGATAAGTGACATTCTGTTCCCAAAGGTAATTCATGGTTCTTGATGATTCCTTGTTTGTACTTGTAAAAACTATAAAACATGAGATGTGTCATTGATTAGTTTGGTGAGTTCAAATTCATGTCTGCACCCTGTGAGATTTTGAGCCAAATCAGTGATTGATACATTCTCTATCAATCAGTTTTTATTGTTGTGTGATGTTCATCAGGAAGTATGTTTCTCTAGAACTTGTATTAAACCATTTTGAGACTACATGATATGTGTGTGCATGAAAAGGATAAAGGCAATAGGATTTACCATTTCTTCAAACACTGTTCAAAATTCTTTTGAACAATGTTCAAATACTGTTCATAAATTCCACCCTTAGTAAACCCCTTTGAGTCTAATTAACTGCTCATTTTTTCTTAAACTCTGTAGTATTAAGAGCAGTTATATTTTTTTTTGAAAAATCAAATGCAAGCAGGTGAGTGTTTCTCAAGAAAAGAAAAGTTTACTCAGTATATACGTTAAAAAATATATATATATATAAAAAAGGGCATATATACTGATCATCTTGTACAAATATGTACTAACAGTGTGACTGAACACTTTGGTCTATTAAAATGTTCAGCTTGAAATTCACTCATGATTAAAACATCTCTTCTCATCTGTTTGATCTTACTACATTACAACCCTGAATAAAGTCCTTTTGATTTGTGCATATATGTACTCGAAGTAGTGTAGATTTGGTGAACATTCAAGCATATGGTAGTATCTGCTTTTACTGATTGAATGTGAGTGTAAACACTTCACCTAAACACTTGTGTGCTTTGAGAGTTTGTGAGTTTATCGAGTTCATGACTGTTACTCACTGAATGATGCTCTGATTTCTATCTCTTGATCTTTTTTTCTTCAAAGACTGTGTGCTTACTTGGATAATCATGAACATCAAAGGGAATAGAAGTATTCAGATCTCTGTATTACAGTAACTACAGAGTTTAGCATTCATCAAACAATCAGTGTTTACTATGAGAGTTTGTGCATTCAGTGTTTATTGATTTTTGTTATGGATTTTATGAAATATTAGATGCTCTAAAAATTGATTTTGGTAAACTCTGCTTCACACACATTCATATTCACAACTGTGCAACTTTTGAAAGGGTTTTAGTGATAAAGTTGGAAAATTGACAAACACTGAGTTGTGTTAAGTACTCTAAGGTAAAGTTTCATTGAGATAATTTGACTATTTTGGAGTAATTGGGGTAGTTGACAACTGTTAATTAGTGTAAATATGTCAAAGTGTCGTGATTATAGGAATGACAGCGGTAATTATTAAGTGATCCACTGGTTGTTTGACACGTGTCCTATTATTGTGTCCCACTCACACATTACTCTAAAATCAGTTGCGTGCTTTCAATACATAAACGATTGAGTTTTTTTTTTCTACTCTAATCGCTTTTGTTCTCTCACTTCACATCGATTAATATTCACCCACTCACAGTTACTTGCATACTCAATCACTTTCAAAACTCTTGTTCACTCTCTTTCACATTTTGATAAACACTTATCATACACATCTTTTCTCTGAATATTTTCGTATCATATCTCACTAATGGCAACCAAAGCTTTTGATGCAGTAGGGTTAGTTTTTCTTCCTAACAATTATGCAGCTCCACTGGAGAATGCAAACGCTCCAGAGGCGTTTCATTTGTTTCAAAATTTCTTGAAAGATTCCGAAATTGGGAAGGCTTTAACTGCACCACCAACACTCTCTATTTCACAAATTGCTACTTTTTGGACAAACTCTGTGTATGATGATGGAGAAGAGTCTGGCACTCCAACAATTACTTTCACTCATGATGAATCAGAGTATATTATTACTCCAACTACGGTTAGGGATGCTCTGGATTTTGAGACTCACACTTCTTACAGTGTTGTTGGTCACGACCGCTTGCGGACAATGTTGCAGCAAATTGGTTGTTCAGGAAATTTGAATAAGCTGGGATCTCTGAGGAGGCCACTTTTGCGAAAGGAATGGAGTTTCTTTTTCGATTGCATTACAAGGGCTTTTGGAAAGAAGACAACAAATTGGGATGCACTTCCTCTTGACACTCTCCAAATTGGTCATGCTCTACTGTATGGAGGTAATTTTGATTTTGGTAGACTAGTTCTAATGAATTTGGGAGAGCGTTTGTCTGAGCCTACATCTGTTTATTTTTCTCGATTTTGTCAAGTGCTATTCAATGCTTGTGTGCCTAATCTTACAATTGCTGAAGCTGATGTCATTCAGCCTTTTCAAGTTGCTAAAAGGATGTTTTCTGATTTGACAAATAAAGATGTCACTAAACAGCAAATACCTGCTATGTTTATGCCACTAGCATTACAAAACTATGTCAACCAACCTCAAGATTCTCAATCTACACAATCATCACAACAATCAGAACCACAAAAAATGCTTGAACCATTAGACACCATACATTCTCATCCTATACCAGCACCTGTGCCAACACCCACAACCACTGTACCTACTACATCTCATCAACCACAATCTGAATCCATAAACTCTGAGCCAGTACCTACTGATCAACCCAAATCCAAACCAAAAAGAAAAATACACACTGCACAAAACACCAAACACTCAAAGGCTAAACAGACATTACCTGGAGCTGTTTATACCAGAAGAAAGATTCAAAGGGCAAACAGACCTTCACTTTCACCAACTAAGGAGAGCTCTAGTGAAGTAGAAGAGGTGACTGCAGTGCCTCAAGTCAAGAAAAGGAGATTAATTCTTTCAGAATCTGATGATGAGCAAGTTATTGAAGCTCCAGAGGTGGTTTCACAGCAAACACCTACTGTTGAGGTTGCAGTGAATGCTATACCTGCAGAGGTTGATATACCTACAGAGGTTGATATACCTGCAAAGGTTGACATACCTGCAAAGGTTGAAATACCTGCAGAGGATGCTGTGATTGTGAATGCTATGCCTGCAGAGGTTAACATGCCTGCAGAAGAGGATCACAGAGATGGTTTTTCACCAATGAATGATATTCTTGACTCATTTCAACCAATCCTTGATCCTATCTCACCTGTTGTTCACACTGAAGCTCCTGGTGTAGCTGATGAGCCTGCAGTTATTCTTCCTGAAGCTGCAGCATCACACACAGAGCTGATATCTGATGCTTATCAAATTCCTGACAAAGGTGATGAGGTTGATCAAGCAACTAAGGATAACTCTAAATCTATGCCAGTTGAAGCTACAAATACAAACTCTGTTGCAGAGCCTGTGCAACATGAGGAGAATATTGAAAAGATTGCAGAAGTTGTTGCAGAAACTGTGGCTGACAAAGCTCAGCACAGTGGTTCTTTACAAGATGCTCAAGTTGATGCTGCAAGTGTTGAAGATGAAGCTGAAAACAGTGCAAACTCTGATTCTTCTCTGAGTGCACCAGTACAGACTGATAACAAACATACATCCTTTGATCAGCCTTGTCCATCTCATGCAATTGAACAAGAGCACCTTGCTAAATCTGCTGCTAACTGGTATAAAGAAGACTGTATTTTTCCAAAAGGGAGAGCAGCTACTTTCGTTAAGCAAACTGCTAGTCAAATTTCCAATCCAGAGATTTTATCATGCTTAAAGGCAACTGTGGTACAAGTCAAAACTCTGGATGGAAGTTTTGCTGACACAAAACAACAAATTGCTTCTTTGAAGATTGAGATACAGACTAGAGAAATGAAAATGGAAAGAGAGTCAAAAATCAAAGCTGCACAGCTTTCTAAAGTCCAAGATACTCTTTTTGCCAGGTTAGGAAAGGTTGAAGAGAATCAGGCTGCCTTGTTTGATAAGGTTGATTCAATTGCTAACTCCTTGGAGCTCATTACATCTATACTCATTCCTGATGATGTCAAAAAGGGGGAGAGAGTTGCTAAGTCAAAATGCAAAATTTCTCAAACTCTGCTAAAAAAGGATGATGCTGGAGATGGAGGAGCAAGTGACAAGAGTAAGGCTTTAAACTCTGAGTCACTAACTCTGAGATCTGGCAAATCTCTTAAGTCACAGTCTGTTGGAATAAACACTGAAACTCAAGGTACTTCAAAAACCAAGAGTTTGGAATTAATATCTAATCCAAAGTCTGATGAGGAGTTAGCTGTTAAGCTTTTCATGGAAGAAAATGCAGAAGAAGTTACTCTAGAAGATGCTAAAGCTGAAGAAAAGAGTCTGCAAGAAAAGCATCTAAAAGCTTTAAAGTCTGTTAAGTTGAAGAAGAGGGAGAAAGTTGTTAAAGCTGCAAAGCCTGTTCTTAAAGGCATTGAAATCAAAGAGAAGTTATCTGGCATTCAAGAAGAAGAAGAAGAAGAAGATAAAGAAAAATTGATAAGAAAGTCTTCTCTTGATGCTAAATTGAAGTTAAAAGGGGTAATGAATGAGGAGAACAAAGGCAAAATGATCGTTACAACCTCTGTTGCCACACAAGTTGTACAGACACAAAGTAAACCTTTACCTGGGTTTTCTAGGCTGAAGATTCCAGTTCAGGAACAAACAGGAGTAATTGGTGATTATCAACACAATGTTGCTTGTTCAGGAAAGCCACCAGGGAGAAATACTTCTGGATTAGGTTCAAAAAGAGATTTGAGATTTAGTAACAGTCCAAGAGATCCTTCTGCACTTGTTTCTCTTGGTTCTGGTATTACTCAAGAAAATCTAGATAAGTTGGAATCAGTTCAACTAGTTCATCAAAGGAGCTTAGATATTCACTTTCTATTATACTTTATGACAGATGGATCAGTGTTTAGAGTGAATGAAGAAGCAATCAAGTTAAAGTTATTTGAAGAACTTCAGTATGTTCTGCATATATTCAGAGTCAGAAATCGTCAAACACAGCTTATTGCTAATTCTATAAGGGGATATATGCAGAAAGCTAAAGTTGTTACAGGATCAAAGTCTGCTGAAAAGTATGTTCCTAAGTACAGAGATTGGAATGGCAATCTGATAGAAATGGAGAAGGGGACTACAAAGCTGAAGACAGATCTTGGAATTACAGTTCTGGATTTTAATGTGAAGTCTGAGGAAGTGAAATATATCAGATTGGGAAATAAAATGAGAAGAAACAAAATCTACGATCTCAGAGCTGCTATCTTTCAAACTGATGAGAATGATCCAGATTTAAGAGAGATCAAGGAAGCTATGCAGATTGAACTTGAAAATGCTGAGAGAAGATTGTTGATTGATTATCTCAGAACAACTCCAGATCTTGAGGAAGTTAGGTAGACAAAAGTTGTAAGCTTGTTGAGTAATAGTTTAAACTCTGTTTGTATGTTAAACACTGTAGACTTTGTATTTGTTTTGACATCACCATTTACTGTAAACTTGTACAATCTTGCTAATGAACAAGTTGGGGGAGATTGTTATAAATGATTGATGAGAACAGTGTTTGGAAGCTAAAGTAACAAAACAGAGTTTAGCTGGAAGTAGTCAGAGTTTAGTTAAACACTGACTGGAAGCGCAACAGAGGTTGTTAAACTCTGTAGCGGAAGCGTCTGAGAGTCAACAATGTTTGAAGATTGATACAAGATAAATATGGAAGCAATATCTTTGAAGATTGGATAGCTGTCAAAGAGATTGAGTTGACTTGGAAGACGTGTAGCAATCGTGATTGATATCAATTGTATAGCTTAATTATAGGAGAATCAATTACTGATTGTACGAAGCTGTATGTTTTATAAATACAGTTAGGTTAATCCTAGAAGGGTATCGAACATAGAGAAATTCATTGATTGTAACCTAAGCAGCTCTCTGTGATATTTTACATCACTGAGAGAGGAATTGTTAATTCCAAACAGTTTTTAAGTGTTAAAACTTGTGTTCTTGTTAATTACTCATACAATACTTGATTACATATTGTGTATTCGACCTAACATAATATTCTTGTAATTTATATTAAAATTAACTAAAATTTTAGTTTGTATTCGTGTACATTGTGATATATTATCTACTAAGTATCATTATTCAATAATACAGTTAGACATTTTAAATCTATTATTTTTAAAAGAATATTTATAATCTATTTTTTAATAAATATTTTTGACCTAACTATGTGTTTTATCTAAATGTTTATCTAATATATAATATGAAGTTCAGATCTCATTTGCAATATTTTTTATTTTGTGTTACTTAATTTTTTTTTAGTCTATCAAATATTTTGCCCAATAACAATGAGAATGGGATTATGATCGAGTCGAACATTGCCACACTCGAGCTCAAGCTCGGCTAAAGAGTTCCGTCGAGCTTGAACTCGAGCTCAAGTTCAATTGGTCCTTTAATTTAAATCTCGAAACTTGACTCATAAACCTTGAAATCTCGAATCGATTTAACCTATTGTGAAAAAAGTTTGAAGTTCAACTTATGTTCGACACGGGTTTAACTTGATAAAATATATGAATTTTATAAAATATTGAATATTTACATTGAAATATATTTATAATATTTATAAATTTTAAATATTAAAAATCCGATTAGTCTCGCGAACCCCAAGAATCGAGTAATTTAAACTTTGCTCGGTAAAACTTCGATTAGTCCGATGAACAATTCAGAAAATATTGAACATTATAACAAATGAGTTCTTGGAGTATGTATATAATGAGTTACTAAAAAGTTCTAAAAACTTCTTTGGTGTAATGCATAATGGTCATGGGTTCAATTCCCATGACAAACAATTTTTTAATATTAATATGATGGAAGGATAAATTAGTAAAGTACTAAATGGAAGGACAAATTAGTAAATTATTAAATAGGCTTGAAAGGCCTGGTTGGCATGTAATATATATAATAAAGGATGAATAAAATCTATAAATTTTATAAAATATTGAATATTTACATTGAATGATATTTATAATATTTATAAATTTTAAATATTAAAAGTTCGATTAGTCTCGCGAACCTCAATAATCGAGTAATTTAAAACTTGAACTTTTCTCGGTAAAGCTCCAATTAGTCCGATGAACAATTCGACAAATATTGAACATTATAACAAATAAGTACTTGGGGTATGTATTTAATGATTTACTAAAAATTTCAAAAATCTTCTTTGGTGTAGTGGTTGGAGATGTGAAAACAATCCTTTCTCTACATAAAGCCAAGGTCATGTGTTCAATTCCCATGACAAACATTTTTTTTAATATTAATAGGATGGAAGGACAAATTAGTAAATTACTAAATGAAAGGGTAAATTAGTAAATTACTAAATAGGCATGAAAAGCCTTGTTGGTAATAGCCCGTGCAAGGCACGGGCCATTTCTAGCATTGTTGAACATCGCGAAGATGTGTATTATTTGAATGATTTGGTAATATTTTTATACATTAAAAATATATGAAACAAATTTGGAGCACGTATGTGAGGAATGCACGATCACCAAAAGTGTGGGAGGATTTATCGTAAAGACGTGTATTATTTGAACGATTTGGTGATATTTTTATACATTAGAAATATATGAAACAAATTTGGATTATGTATGTGAGGAATGCACGACCACCAAAAGTGTGGGAGGATACCATTGTGGCTTCTAATGCCAAAACAACTTCTTCCTCGACCACCAATATGCAAGTATATGTCTTTGTAAGCATTTTAAGGGAAATGACCATGCAACAAATTATTGAATGCTTTTATGTTTGAAATTTTAGACATTTTACAATACATTTTAAAGATTACAAGACCTTAATTATTGTAACATACAAGATCTTACTTATTTTAAAGTCTGAGTTACTCCCTTTATTCTCCTATTATATATAATGTAGAAGAAGATACATTGTTATATAGCACTATATACATAGTCTTAATTATAGTATCGTCTCATAACTCAACAATATATGTTATTTAGTTATTTAATCGATAATTGATAATCAACATTGGAGTAGAAATCTTATATATATATATATATATATATATATATATGTTTCAAATTTTCTTTCAAAACTTCATATATTTCTTAATTCGCTAATTAATTTGCTATATTTAATTTGTCTAGTATTTATCATACCGTCTTATAAATAATCTATATATTATATGTAATTATTAACCAATAATCGATATGTAATTCAAATCGCATTTGTATAATTTTTTATAAATTTTCTTAAAATTCATATTTTTAGTATGCCTATAGTTTAATTGATTCTAATTTGACCAACCATTTTTAATTTAGTGCATTTTTTTAAATTAAATTTCACCACAAAATTAACCACGAGCACTTCATATGTGATATTGTTAACAAAATAGTTGATCTCAAAGAATAATTATTTTATCTATACATTTCATATATGAGATTATGAACAAAACAATTTATCTCAAAATAATATTTATTTTCTCCATTTAAAAAATATAAGAAAATTTTTCGTAAAATTTATTTAGATGGGTAGGTCTATAAATAATTATAAAAAAATAATGCGCACAAGTTATAATATGAGTAATTTTATCTTAAATGAATAGTTTAATGTATATTAAACATAATATAACCTAAAAAGTATTCATGTATGTAGTTAATGAATTCCATTATAAGTATAAATGTCCATCTAGCAAAATTGGTTTGTGAGTTTAGTTTGATTATGAGAGGTCATGGGTTCAACTCCTTGGTACAACAATATTTTTTAAATATTATAATTGAGTTAGGTTCGGGAGCTAATTTATTTGCTCAGGATGGAGGTTTGACAAGTACATGTTCTCCTATTATATATAGAAAGATATAAAGGATTTAACTCAGAAATTTAACTAACTATACTAATAATATAATATTACACATAATATATATGAAAAAAATATCAAGTTAAGTTTTAAAAGTATTTTCATAAATACTTGAGTGATGACACATAGAATAATAAATACGTGACTAATTCTAAAGAAAAATTAATAAAAATAATCGAGTTCGTGTTCGAGTTTATCGAATTGAGCCGGTATTTTCATAAATACTTGAGTGATGACACATAGAATAATAAATACGTGACTAATTTTAAAGAAAAATTAATAAAAATAATCGAGTTCGTGTTCGAGTTTATCGAATTGAGCTTGAATCGAGCTCAAAAAAACTCGGCTCAATTCGAATTTTTTATCAAGCCCGAAAACGTGTACTCAAATTGATAACGAGCAGAGCCGGTCCTGAGATTTTGGATGCCCTGTGCAAAACAAAAAAAAAAGTGCCCTAATAACAACTACATAAAATATTAAACATTAACTCAAATTTGTAAAATATTAATATATTATGTTTAAATGAAAGAATGAAAAGTAATAATAAATAAAAACAAATACAATACTAAAATAGAAAATCTCATTTTTATGTATTTAAATTAACATATAATTATTTTATAATTTATTTTTAGTTTTAAATTGACTTGGTTCATTTAATATGTAAATTAATTAAAATAGATATGATTTCAAATCACTTAATCACCTATAAAATGAGAATAATTGATAAACTGAATGTTATATACTTATGTGTAAGTTGTCAACCAAAAACATTTAATCAACTTTAAGGTTAACAACAAAATTAATTAGTATTACTAGAAATTTGAAAGCAAAACTGTGTGTAAGTATAATACTTTCTTATTTTGCTCAATATAATATTTTTTTAATTATTTTGACAACACCATTTTCAACCTTTTTCTCATCTACAATTTTTTTTAACCTTTAAAATTAAACTAAATTTTTTTATTTTTCAAATAAAATATAGATATACATATACACCTACCTAAAGAAATGTGCCCTAGTAAAATGGAGTGCCCTGTGCCATCGAACATGTCGCACATGCTCAGGGCCGGCTCTGATAACGAGTTCGAGTCGAGTCGAGCCCACTCTTTTGAATCGATCTCAAATCGAATTCGAGCCGACTTGATTTAAATTACTCCCCTAATAATCTCACACTCACATTTTTCTAATTTGTTTAGTTATTATACCCCTCTTGTTTAAAGAAAATAAAATTTGTATGCGCATATTTGTCGTCTCAAATAGGGGTTTGATCTTCTTTCATATTAAATTGTCTGAAAATAAATACTACTACTGACAGAAAGAAGTACAAACGAAGATTAAATTCTAATGATAAATAAAAATCTTTGTTTAACGTATATAAAAAAATAGTTTAACAGGTGCAGTTACATCATAAAAATTGTAATCTGTACCAGAATTGCGCAACCAAACGGTTTTGCCGAGCATCACCATAACCATAACTCAAATCTTAATCATCATATCACCATTCATTCAGCCGTTCAAATTAAGCATTGTACATACCTCTTTTGAATTTCTGTAATGGTTGCACATGACACACCAACTAAAATCTTGATAATTTCATTATATAAACTGAAATGGCAAAGTATTAAAAGAGAAACAAACTGCCACAACTTCAAAATGCAAAGCCTTTATTTAAATGATTCGCAACAAAGTTGCCAATACTTCCGAGCTATACAGAGTCTGGATTAAATAAAGTACATTCGCAATGCAACATATACTAAAGCAAAGATTCAATAATTGTTGCAAGCTCAAAAGACTTCCCAGATCAAGGAAGAGTATACATACATACAACCTAATCAGGTAAATACATCCAAGATGTGGAAAACATAAGGGTATACAGCTAGTTATACATTTTCCCTGCCTGATGCTACAAGACAATTTTGCTCTTATTCTTAGATAAAAATCTGACTATTTAACTGAACTTGCTATAATCATCGCATGAGAAGTTGGAAGGCGTAGTTACTTGTTTCTTCCATATAACTGTACCCAAGTTCATTAGCACGACTATGGAACTCTTCCATCTCAAAGATCGGGATTTGGAAACCAACTAAAACATTTGCACCTGATTCTCCCTTTTGAGTGTAGTGTTATATACAGGTAGACACAGAATTTATAGTTAGTAGGAAAAGGATTGTATATCATACATAGTGCAAACAGCAAACGTAAAAAATCTGAATGTCTAAGACTATACCTGTGCACGGTAATGGAACAAGGTGATGTTCCAACTTGGACTAAATGCATCTAGAAACTTCATTAAAGCACCAGGCCTCTCGGGAAAGACAAACCTACAAAGAAGCTCATTCTGAACATCTGACCGGGCCCCCACCTGGAGAGATTCATTGTGAAAAGGTATTAACAAACTGTCACAAATAAAAAAAGAAATCTTGCTACTAATCAACCGGATTCAAGATTGTGATGGACATCTTCTAACTGTAGGACTTGTTGAACTGGTTTCATTAACGGTGCATACTATTTTCTCTTTATTCAGTACAAAGTTCAGTCTTGTATAACGCAAACAATAATAAAAACAAATGCATAACATACAGGTAGAAGGAGTAAAAAATCATATACCAGTTCAAGGTCTACTTAAATTACATTGTCTGCTTTTCCTTCAGAATTCTCATAGTATAACATTTTTAGCACCAACTTGAGAAAAGATAAATGATCATGACTAGAGCTGAGGTAAAGTAAGCTTTTACTGGCAGATAAAGACCCACTTCCTGCAGATGATAATCATCTGGTCGTGCATTTATTTACCTATATCAAATAGTTTTTCAATTGGATGCATTATAATGATAAAACAGTAAAGTCTTATTTCACTTGGAAAACAGCTGAACCTAGAAGATGTACCAAGTTGTTTTAACAACTTTGACAGAGGCAACAAGAAGCAAAACTAATCAA
The DNA here is from genome assembly GCA_037693485.1 of Kitagawia praeruptora. Classification (NCBI taxonomy): domain Eukaryota; kingdom Viridiplantae; phylum Streptophyta; class Magnoliopsida; order Apiales; family Apiaceae; genus Kitagawia; species Kitagawia praeruptora. The sequence continues at coordinate 47,154,527 of CM075348.1, read as the reverse complement.
AATATATAGAAAACTGTGACGCACCTTCTCTGAGTGAACATTTATCATATTTTTCTAAAAAAAAAAAAGCTTTTCGCACACACTCGTGAAATAACACGGCTTGGATTAAAGAAACAGTCTTACCAAATGACGCAGATGATCTTTGACCAGGTCATTGTTTGTTAGATTAATAGTTCGAAGTTGAGATGATTCCATTCTCTCCACCATAGCATCAAGATCTGATTTTATGTGTACGCCAACACTGCAGATAATAAAGGGAAAATGATATCATATGGTTCACATTTTACAAAGTAACTCTTCTAAACTTCTTAACTAGTATACATTTCAGAAAGCTTTCAATACTGTGGCAAAAAAAAGAAAGAAAAAAATAAAGCTTTCAATACAAGCAAATGGAGGTCCTGGATAAAAGGAAACATCATCTTTACAAGAAAATGTTAATATTAACACTCTTATGATCTTATGATTCATGGACATTGTAAATCTAGGGATCAACTGTTTCGGAATGCAGGTACTAAAAATTTAGCAATAATTCAACTATAAAGTTTGAGAAATCTTGCCTGTACAATACTAGGGCTTCTTCCCTGTCGGAAACATATCTGTATCTAAACTCGGTTATATTCATGGGTCCAACCTGCCAACTACAAATTTTTAGTCAAAAAAAGACAAGATTATAGGAAATAAAGAGGTCCAGAGAAATGCTTTTACAGTACGCACTTTTTCAGAAAATATTTTAAAGCTTCCATGCTCCTCTGGCAAAAAGGTGGCAAGAACAGCCTCTCGTTGTCGACCAACATCAGCAAGTTCAGTTACCAATCTCAACCTATCAAAGTTCATATTTGCCCCACTGGCAATAGCAACTACATTAGCATCCTTAAGGTTGTGATATTTGCAGTATGCTTCAGCTCCAGCAAGGGCAAGAGCCCCAGCTGGTTCCAGAATGCTCCTATTCTCCTCAAACATGTCCTGTAATACAAACAATAAGATTTTCAAACCAATTACTTCGTAAGCTAATTAGAAATTAAACAAATGATGTTAAATCTGGACTCTGATGGCAAAGCTTCATTTAGTCCTAAACAAGCAATAATCAGATGTATATATATATATATATATATATATATATATATATATGTGAACACTGTACATTATCAGCTAGATGGGAGAACCAAAGTGTACATTTCCCAGTATGATGGACATGGCCAACAAGGATAAAAAGAGTATTATGAGGTCAATTTGGAAGTGCTAATTTAACATCCAACAAAAAGAAAGTGCGATATAAAGAAAACCAGCCCACAACCTTTGTAGGTAAAAATTGCCTGAAGATACAAAACCATTTCGTATTGGTGATCAGGATTGAGTAATTCAAAGAATATCAAGTTATTACGTAATTTCTAAGAACTAATAGGTTTTACTGGACCACAGATGAGCAACAAAATGTATAGTAATGATGTAATCTTTAATTGCAATGCACCAAAAAGTTGCTTTCCTGCATCCCCGTAAGGGAATATGCATCTGCAGAAATAACAACTTCATTTTTGTGATAAGAGCATAATATAGGAAAGAGGAGACTTTGGGACTCCGAACAAAAACTCACCTTTATCGATGCACAGATAGCATCACGGCTTACAAGAACCACCCCATCTAGCAGTTCCCTGCAAAGGCGGAACGTCTCTTCACCGACCACTTTAACAGCAACACCATCTGCAAAACCTCCCACTTCATCCAGTATTACTCTCTTACCATGATATAATGACAAGGCCATTGCATTTGCATCAGCTGGCTCGACTCCAATAATCTTGACCTGTGTCATGTGTAAACTGCTACTTGAGAAATTAAATGATCTTACTCAAAGGATGATGTCATATTTAATACTCTGTAATATTGATAGTCTTACTGTGAGTTTTCATGGCCAGTACCCCCCCCCCCCTCTTTCGTTTCAAACTCTTGGATATCAGAATTCTCTACTAATAGCACAAGTTAATAAGTTTCTTCACAGAATCATGGTTAGCAATACAATATACATACGTCCAATTCCCCCAAAAACAATGTCTTGGACTCAAAAGTACCACTAAACCTAATATCACTGAAAATACTGTTAAAATACATTTACGAGAAGGTTTTATCGAAAACGTGAGAAAACATAAAGAAACCAAAAAATATTTTTGGCTTTAACCCTACGGCATAGAAGTCTTATATAAATTTTTAAAATTTAAAACGGATCAGCCGGCCTGGTCTCCGAATCTATTCGAACTACCAACGAATTCCTAGAATTTTAGGTGGGATGGGAATTGTAATTATTTCTACTTCTCGAGGTATAATGACAGACTGAGAGGCTCGACTAGAACGAATTGGTGGAGAAGTTTTGTGTTATATATGGTAATCCTTCTAATATACGAATTGGGTCTGAAACTTCTATTTTGTGAAAACAAAAATAAAAGGGGCAGGTTGTCTAATGTATGCGAAGGACTTTATAAAACACTAGGTGAAAGGGTTGGCAGGTCATAGATAGCTGAATAGCTAGAATCAATTTCTTAATGGAGTTATTCACCTATCCTTCAGACACATTATTGTTTTCATTTGATCTAAGACGAAGAATAACACAAACGTAAATACATTTGTTCAAACAATACAAATGAGATTTGTGGAAATGAAAAAATTGCTGGTTTGCATACTCTTAGGCCATGTTTGTTTCATAGGATAAGTAGGGGATAGGACTAAAAATTTTAATCCCATGTTTGTTTGTAAAAATTTACTTGGGATTAGATTGAGGATTATAGTCCTTTAAAATAGTAATCCCATGTTTGTTTGGTTGGGATAAGGGATAGGATTATAATCCTCTCTAATACTTGGTTGGATAAGGTATTATTTAATCCTCTCCCACACCTCTCCCACAAGTCATTTTTTAAAGGATTATAGTCCCTTCACTATAATCCCTCCTAAAACAAACATAGGATTAGAAAATTTAAAGGATAATAGTCCAATACATAGGTTATCCCTCAAAACAAATATGGGATAGGATAATTTAAAGGATTAATTTTTTTTTTAAAGGATTATAATCCAATCCCAAACTTAATACTTCAAAACAAACATGGAATAGGATAATTTAAAGGATTATAATGATGGGACTATTATACTAGGATTATTTTTCCAGGATTTTAACTTCTCCAAACAAACATGGCCTTAATAGAGACTTTCACATATCGGTAAACTCCATGTAGGAGCAACTAGAGTTAAGGTACCAACAAAGCAACACATGTCATATACTGAAAGTGCGAAACTGGACAGAGTTTTAAGTCCCAATCCTTCCTTTTGAGTCATTAGCAAATAACAAATACCTCACTCAAATTTCAAAGTTTTCCAGACACTTAAAACAATTAAATAACATGTAAGGCATTACATGATGAACTTGACGTCATTTGATAGCAACCGTGCACTTTCAAGGTTACAGATGACAGACTGTCTCGCAAATACAAGGACTTAATATTCTTTGATTAATTCCAAAAATGTTCAGCTTTTTATAAGAGTTCCTACTTTGAAGAACATTTGGTAGGAACAGAACAAAATTATAAAAAGGTTTGGTGATATTCATTTGCAATGATGTTAATAGCCAGCAATGATGTTAATAGCCAGTGAACTGACTTGAGTACTTATATGTTTGCGCCGCATAAGTATTCATGTTATAGTTTCTCCATTAGTATAATTAAAGTAAATAATATGTTACTACAGGAACAGCTGATGGCATGAATCCCAAAAAATAAAAAAATAAATCAGAATAGTAGATATTCCTAAAGTTAATTTTATGGTGAGTAAGGTTGCTGCCAAAACAGTCAGTGTACAAGTAAATTAAATTCACAGAACTATTAACTGACCTCCGGTGAAACCCTTTTTACGAAGGCTGCTATACCAGCTATCAACCCACCACCCCCCACCGGCACAAATATAGCATGTATTGGACCTTTCATTTGACGCACAATCTCCATACCGGTAGTTCCTTGGCCAATGATCACATCTGGGTCATCAAATGGAGCAACAAATGTGCGCCCCTCTTCTTTAGCCCTATTTAAAGCATATGCTTGTGCTTCATCGTATGAGTCTCCAACAAGAACAACTGTTGCACCCAATCTCTCGACCGACTTCCACTAAAAATGTTATGTCAAAAAAAGTGCATTGTAATACTGCAATATTATTGAATAGCATACATAACAGCTAGAAAAATGACAATGCAAGGAGTCAAGTAACTAAAATATAACAGGATATTACTAATACAAACAAGACTAACCTTAATTTCTGGAGTAGTTACTGGCATAGCAATTACAGCATTACAACCCAGCTTCTGGGCAGCCAATGCAACGCCTTGGGCGTGATTTCCAGCTGATGAGCAGATGACACCTTTCTCCAATTGTTCCTTTGGAAGTTTAGCCATCATGTTATAAGCCCCTCGAAGTTTAAAGGAGAAAACCTGCAACCATTATCAAATACTTAAAAGCATTCAACTATATAAATCATCACATTCCAATCTGGGTGAATTATGGCAAATAACTAAAAAAATCACAATCAAAAGTATTCACCACTTGAGGCTCATATATTACCTACATTTACTAAAAGGTGCCAAAAAAATAATAATATTAGAATGCAACTTAATGCTGTCTCTACTCAAAATGGTTATCTATATCCCTGAAGTTGCGGCAGGGAAGTCGCAAAGCAAAAAAATGAAATGGACATTTTCGAAATTGCATTTGCATACGGGAGTTAAAAAGGTACAATCATCTATTAAATAAAAAATTCATTAGGCATCCATACCTGTAGTATTTAACTAAAAACTGATCCAATGAAAATTACAAATGCTTAACTTGCATAAATATATTAAGCTGACAAAATCCAGTCTTTTTGCTTAAAAAAATGATTTTGCAGGTTCGCAGCAAGAAACATAAATACATTTTACAAAGACAAACAGAAATTAGAAACTAATAAAACTCCAATAACCAAACTAATCAGTACAATTAATCACAATCCTCTTTAGTATCTTCGAAAATGTATCCAGTAGACTTCAATAAATGTATCAAGTAGACACTAATTCAGCATTTAACAAACTAAAATTGCGAAAAATCGGAAACAAACAGAACAAAATTAACGAAATGTATACATATATAAAAAGGAGGATAAAGATATCATACAGGCTGAAGATCCTCTCTCTTGAGCCAGAAATTAACCCCTAATCTGTTCGACAACTTTGACGCAAGCTCTAAAGGCGTTTCGTAAGCAACATCATAGACCTTAGAAGAAAAAATATTAGTAAGATACTCCATAGCATTGAGAGGACCAGGTGTAACCATGTGGTCCGGCACTGCACCGACCATACCGGCCTCGTATTGTAGAGATGAAGGTGAAGCTTTTAGCAATGGAGGAGTTGTTTTGCTCTGCGGCGGCGCGGTGACGGCGACTGCAGGCTCCGTGGAGATCTTTGCGATTGTTTTGAATGACTTGTGTTTTCTAGGGTTTGTGAATGTGGCGGTGGCATTTGAATTGTGTTTAGTTTGGAAATGGAGGTGTCTGGGGAGGTGGAGGTGGGATTGGTGAGGAGGCGTCGAGAAACATATAGCCTCCATTGCAATTGTTATGTGTGTGTACGAGGGAGAGGGGGGGGAGAGAGAGAGAGAGAGAGAGAGGGAGGGAGGGAGGCGCGGAGGCGGCTGAAGGAGGGCGCGAGGAGGGATGTATTTTAACGGCCTCCGGAATGTGAAATTAATGTGTGTAAGGTTTCTGTGTTAACTTGGTATACGTGTGGTTATTGCCCAGTCATATTGCACCACGTATAGTGTAATATGCATAAACTATATATATAGCAATTTTTTAGTTCTATTTTTTTGACTCAGATCAGACTATCAGAGCTAAGTTTAATGCTAAAATTAAATGATTATAATTATTGTTATAATTTGAGATAAAACAATATAGATTTTGATCTTAAAATAGGAGTAACTGATATTTCAATGTATTATTCTAAAATAAGATCAATGATATTTAAAGTGTATTTTAACATTTTCCAATAATGAAAAAAATTCATTTTCCTTCATAATCTAGTTGATTAAATGATACAAGAAAAATGATTATAATTATTTTTAATTCTAAATATAACTATACATTAGAATGATGATTTTACTATACAACCAATTATAGCTATATATCGGACTTGCTCTCATAAATCAAATATCACAGTTTAGGGGGTGATCATAAACTGCACCAAATTTCGTCAAAAAAAATAATAAAAAAATAAAAAATAAACTGCACCAAATCGCATAAATCGCCCGTACCGCACCAACCCGCACCATAACACGCTGTTTTTTATTATCCATGGTATGATTGCGGTTTCAAATTTTGACAGACCGCGTGGTACGATGCGGGTTACGGTTTAAAGTTTTTAAAACGTGGTTCAAATCGCACCGCATCGCAATATTTAATATATAATATAATTATATATATAATATTATAATATAAGTATGTATGAATTTATATTATATTAGGTACTCATTTTCATCTGTTATGTGCAAAAGTAGGTTTTTCCATGAATTTGCAATTTTTTTGGCTTTGCTGTAATACAAACATTCTAGTAAATCATAAGTTGAGAGCTTCATCATCGCATACATAGATTATGTTGGTCTAATTCAGGTTCGTGTAGATTATATATTCAGGTTCTTTTTTAGTAAATCATAATTGTAGTTTGTTTGTTTTTCTTATCTATAATTTCTTAGACTGTTGGCCAACAACATGTTGGTGCAGTGGTTGAGCCACTGGCCTCCTTTGAAGTAGGTCAGGGGTTCGACTCTACGTGTGCGTGAGTTTCCTAGTTTGTATTAGGTTTCCTTTCTGTATTTATATTTCTGTATTTGTAATTCTGTACTTGGCCGGGGGTCCTTCGGAAACAACCTCCCTATTGTATAGGGGCATGGTCTGCGTACATCTACCCTCCTCAGACACCACTTTGAGTGGTATTATAACTGAGTAAGTCTTGTTTTTTAATTTCTTAGACCGTTGATACTCATGTCTGGCAGGTGACCTTATAGGCTTCTATGGTTTGGTTTTAAGGTTTCTGTATTGTTGTTCGAAAATCAATTACTAGAATTATGTATAAGCTTAGATATAGTAATTTTTATTAAAGTTGTAAATCGTAGTGAACCGCATCACATCATACCATATTTTTGTGATGCGATTTTAAAATTTCGTGATGCGGGTGCGGTTTGAGAAATTGACCAAACTGCAAATGCGATTTGATTTGTAATTTTAGGAAAAAACTGCACCGCCCGCACCGCAATCACCCCTACCACAATTAGAAACGAACCCACATGTAATAGCCAAGATGAATACATGAAAATGTACTACGAAATTGATAAAATCACAAACATAAATTTAGCAAAATAGATACGGAGTAATAATCACAAACATAAGTATAGATATTTTTTGTCAAGGAAAACTGAAAACAGAATATTTTATTTCCCACGTGGTAACATAAAAAAATGTGTAATTAATTGTTTAGTCAGAAGCGTTTGGTTTGGTCGGCATTGTCCTATTGCTCAATGCTCAGGTCAAAAAAACCAACCTAATGGTAGCATATATCAAATATCAACTCCTAACTAGTAGACATGCCCGTAGACATGATTCTAAAAATTGGTAATCGGTATAAATTGGTTGAAGAAATAATCGGAAAGATTAATTAAAGTATTAATCAAATATTATAATAATATTTAATATATTAGTCTAATTTACAACTAAATATATCATTTTAAATAAATTTACAGAATTAATCAATTTTCAAAAATCTAATCAATTGATTATCTTACAAAAGATTAATCGAGAATTAATCGGTTGAATCGGGAATTTTTAAAACCATGCTAGTAGGTGGAAAGTGGAGTATGTAAAACCTTTTCTATTCATGTCCATCACTGTTGGGATTTATGGGTGATAGCATAGAGACAACTTAATTATATTTCCCTGTACTTAGTTTTTACTAAGTTGAATATACTGTCACAGCCAGAGTATGTCTTCGTATTCGAATAATTGTTGTCATGTAATAAATGTATGATTTGGGAGAAGTTCATATATTTGTTCAAGCCTCAAGGAATACATCCAGAAGACAGCAAGAATAAAAGTTACTGTCATGTCCCTGACAGTAATGTTACAAGAAGACAAATGTTGCAAAGTCACAACAAAGCTACATTTGACAGTAACATTGGCCGAAGCAAGAGACAGTAACATTCTTACACTTGACAGCAAGTCTGGAGTTCCGACAGCAACATTGGCGGGAGCTAGTACTGTCAACCTCTGAATATTCCTTTGATAGCAGACTCTGCGGTTAAGGTTACTGTCACCTTGAATTATTTGAATTGGGTATTTTCTCAGTCAAAGCCCGTGATAGGTTACATGTTCAAGAAACAGATTTGCTGCAACACACTATCGTTTGTAGTAGACCTGCAAGACTACGACAGAAGCTTAAGAGATTCACAAGACAAGGCTGGTCAATTCGAGGAGCATGTGATATCCACATCTACTAGAATTGTATTAGCTAGAAATAGAAAGAATCTAGGTTGCTTTACTTATAAGGTTTATCATGTCTGTATAGCAATTAGGGAAAGTCATATGGGTGTGCAAATTGTAATGAGCTGCCACTTGAAAACGACAGCATCTCAACACCCCATGCGATAGGGACAACAGAGTATCTTAGTCTACTTAGATACATCTTAGATTCTTTTCTATTCATGTACACACACAAAGCAATCTGTATCTCTTGAGATATCGAAGCTGGAGAAACTCTCTCCAGGTTGTAGCAACACTTCACACAAAATAAATAAAACATTTATTTTGTGAGAAATCTTGTTTCACTTATTGCTTGCATACATCTACTGATAATCTATAATCTTTATTTTCGTTATTGATTTAAAGATTCGATTTTATCAGTATTGCATTCAACCCCCTCTTCTGCAATACTCCGGGACCAACAACTGGTATCAGAGCGTACAGATTGATACACAAATCTGAAGATCATGACGAGTATTCAGAAGTCAAGTGGAATCAAGATTCCAGTCTTTGATAAAGAGAACTACAATTTCTGGAAAAGAAAGATCTTGTTATTTATCAAAGTTGCCCATCCACTGTATTTGGGAATTCTTGAGAACGGCCCCTTCATACCTCAGAAGGAAGTAGCTGCTGCTACTGTGAATGATGAAGTCATTCCAGCCCATTGGGTTGCAAAGAAGCCTTCAGAGTACACAGAGTCCGAAAAGGAGAAAGTAGTCTTGGATGACTATTTACAACTCATCTTGCTCGACTCACTTACACTAGACAAAGCCATGTGTGGTAATGTCATGGGATGCAGATCTGCAAAAGAAATGTGGAGCAAGATAGAGCTGCTGTGTGAAGGAAGTGAAGAAGTTCGCGAGAACCAAAGACAAATTCTTGTATCACAATATGAAGCCTTTATGGCAAAACCAGGCGAAGAACTTACACACATGTTTGAAAGGTTCAGTAAGCTGATAGCTGAGTTGCAAATTCATGGAAAGTTCTATGATAGAAAGGAGATTAACATCAAATTTCTGCTCACTCTCCCTGAGCATCTTGAGCACAAAGTCACAGCCATAAGAGAGGGAAGAAACTTGAGTGATGTCTCTCTTGAAACTCTTTATGGTGTGCTCAAATCATACGAACTCGAGCTTTTTCAAAAGAGAGCTATTCAAACTGGAACCAAAGGAAAGTTGGCAAACATGTCAGGAGCCCTCATAGCTCATGAGCCACAAGTAGCTTGTCCAAGTGAACCATCACAAAGTTCACAACCAACACAGATGCCATCTTTAAAAATTGAGGAGGTGTTGGATGACGAGGAGAAGGTGGTTCTGCAGTTGAAAGATGTTGAAGATGAAGACTTCTACACAGTAGAAGAGATTGAAAGCATGGATAATCCAACCATGGCTTATATGGCTAAGAGATTCAAGAATATCAAGTTCAGAAGGGACAAGTCATACAAGCCATATGGTCAATCATCTAAATTCAACAAGGGAAGTTTTTCAAAGCCCACTGGTGGAGCTACAAGAGGAGGATACAAGACATGGTTGGTGGATAGGTCGAAGTTCAGATGTTACAATTGCAATGAGCTAGGTCATTTTTCTACTGAGTGCAGAAGATCAAGACAGAATCAAGGAAAGGGATCTGGAAATCAGTTTAAGAGGAATCAAGGGAAAGCCTATGTGGCTGAAGGAAAATGCTGGGATGATTCTGAAGATGAAGAAGAAGAGGAGTTTGTGAACTTAGCCCTCATGGCTAAATCTGATGAAGAAGCTTCAAGTTCATCAAATCAGGTACCATCTCTAGTCTTATTTGATATGTCTAAAACTGAGTATAAGCATACCATTGAGGATTTAAGTGCTGAGATGTTTAACATTTATGTTAGTTTATCTACTGCTCATGAAGAAATTGCTAAGTTAACTAAACAGAATGAAACTCTCAAATCTGAAAATGAAATGTTGTTGCTAAGAACCAGTCCCCTAGATTCATTAGCTCAAGAGAATGCTAGATTGAAGAATGATATTATCTGTGCTAAGGAAATAGAAGATTTTCTCAGGAGTCAAATTGCAGATAACGAGTTTAAACTCAAAGCTTTTAGAAACTCTTCTAGGTTAGTCCAGGAATATCATGATAATCACACTGAGAATCAAAAGGTAGGAATAGGTTTCGAGTATGGTAAAAGGCATGGAAAGGCAATTATTCTTGATGATAGTGATGCTGTCAAACCTCAAATTCTCAAAAGAGTTAACAATCCGATTTTCAAAAATCTTCAAGCTGATTTTGATGAAACCTCCTTGTTCATCAAACAAGAGCTACTAGATGAAGATGAGTGCATTGACATCACACTGAGCAAAGGAAAAGATAATGTCAAGTTCCCCATGACAGAAACTCTACTAAGCAATCAGACAGAATGTTCTAAAGTAGCTGACAACAAGGATGAGACAGAAACTTCAAAAGATACTGTCAAGAGAGAACCCAAGACATCAACTTTCAAACCTGCTGTCACGACAGAGGCAAAGAAAGGTACTGTCAAGGATGGCTCGACAGCAACTTCAGAACATACTGTCAAAGCAAATGCCTACAAGCCTAAGAATAGGAATGGTAAGTTAGGGATTGATAAGAAGAATGGATATAGTCATGTTAAGGATGCCCCTAAGAAGCTTTGCAATAATTGTACGTGGATCATCTCATCATTTAACATTTGTTTGTAAGAAACCCAAACAGGATAAGGTTAATGCGTCCAATGTTAGTGGTAACTTACATAGAACCCCCATTATGCAAAGAAGTATGGATGTCTGTAATAACATTGATTGCATGCCATGCAAAATTGTTGTTATGAGTACTTGCTTCAATCTACCTATTCTGTCTACTGAAAGATGCTCCTATTTAGAAACTGCTGAGACTTCTGTGCCTGCCTATGTTGGTAAAAAGGTAGCTTCCACCAAGAGAAAGACTAAGTCTAACTCTAGAACCAAGTGGACAGTAAAAGAAGTTAGACAGGAGGATTCTAGTGTCGATTTAAATGTGAAACAGAATGATATGAACAATGATGTTGTAACTGCAGGACCCAACAGAGTTTGGGTACTAGATGCAAATTAAAATCATCTGTTTTGCAGGGCAAGAAACAGAAGCAGGTATGTGGATCATCGACAGTGGATGCTCCAGGCACATGACTGGTGATATAGCCCTGCTATCACATTTTGTGGAGAAAGTCGGCCCAATCATAACTTTTGGAGATAACAGCAAAGGTTACACTATGGGATATGGCTGTTTGGAAATTGGAAATGTTATCATTGAAGATATTGCTCTTGTTGATGGATTGAAGCACAACCTACTTAGTGTCAGCCAGTTCAGTGACAGGGGATTCAAGGTTGATTTTGATATGATGGTTTGTGATATCTATCACAAGAAAGATCGAAGCCTCTCTTTGAAAGGAGTCAGGAAAGGAAGCTTGTTTGTTGCAGATTTAAATTCTGTCAATAAAGACAAGGCTTACTATTTTTACAGTAAAGCATCAGTTGGTGAAAGCATGCTTTGGCACAAGAAGCTCTCATATCTCAATTTCAAGAATATGAATATTCTGATGAAGAAGGATTTAGTGAGAGGACTACCTCAACAGGAATTCTATCAAGAAGGACTATGTGAGGATTGTCAAATGGGCAAATTGAAAAGATCTGTGCACAAATCAAAGCAAGTGAATACCAATACTGAGCCACTCAAATTAATTCACATGGATTTGTTTGGTCCAGTAAATGTTCAATCTCTTGCAAGGAAGAGATATGCCCTGGTAATGGTGGATGACTACTCAAGGTACACTTGGGTGAAGTTTTTAGAGACAAAGGATGAAGCTGCTCAAGAAATCATTGATCACATAAGAGTTCTTGAAATAACCCCAAATGCTCAAGTTCAATATCTGAGAAGTGACAATGGTACTGAGTTCAGAAATGTCACACTAGGAAACTTCTGCAAAGAAGAGGGCATTGTCCAACAATTCTCCACTGCCAGGACACCACAACAAAATGGAGTTGTAGAAAGGAAGAACAGAACTCTCATCGAAGCTGCGAGAACTATGTTGAATGATTCTAAATTACCAGCATACTTCTGGGCAGAAGCTATTAATACGGCTTGTTACACACAGAATAGAACCTTGATCAACAAGACTCATGGAAACACTCCTTACTATTTGTTAACAGGAAAGAAACCTAATGTCAAGTATTTTCATGTATTTGGAAGTAAGTGTTTCATGATGATTGACAACCATGAAAGGAAAGGAAAGTTCGATGCTAAAGCTTATGAAAGCATTCTCATGGGATATGGTTTGGAGAGGACTGCCTACAGAGTCTATGTCATTGATCACAAAGTCATTGAAGAAAGTGTGAATGTCACATTTGATGAAACCAAATTCCCAGGACTGCAAGAGGATGGTCAAATGGAGCCTCTTAGATTTGAAAATCAAGGGTATTTGGAAGAAGAAGAAATTGTTGCTGATGAACCTACTGGTACTCAGGATATTGAGTTTGAAAGAAATGTTGTCAACACCAATGATGCTACTCAAACTCCAGCTCAATCTCAAACTATATCAGCTAATCATCAGAATGAGAATGATTCTGGAGACGTTGAAGAACATGAAGGAGAAAACATCAATGGTGGAGAGTCAACACCTCAAAGAGGAAATGATGAAGCAGATCAAGAAAGAAGCTTGCCCAAAACCACTAAGTGGAACATAGATCACGCTAGCAATCTAATCATTGGTGATCCCACTACTGGTATAAGGACGAGAAGAAATATTTCTGCTGACAGCATGTTTTCATGTTTTTTTATCTCAAACTGAGCCAAAGTCAATTGATGAAGCATTGTTGGATTCAGATTGGGTGATAGCTATGCAAGAAGAGCTAAATCAATTTGAGAGAAATAATGTATGAAAGCTGGTCCCTAGACCCAAAGGGAAGTCAGTAGTTGACACAAAGTGGGTCTTCAGAAACAAGTTGGATGAAAGTGGAAATGTGACAAGAAACAAGGCAAGGTTAGTAGCTAAAGGTTACTGTCAACAGGAAGGAATCGATTATGATGAAACATTTGCTCCTGTTGCCAGACTTGAAGCTATTCGGATATTTTTAGCCTATGATGCACACTGTAACTTCAAAGTGTTCTAAATGGATGTCAAAAGTGCTTTTCTTAATGGAGAATTAGAAGAGGAAATGTATGTCGAACAGCCACCTGGATTTGAGGATGCTGAGTTGTATGACTTTGTCTACAAGCTGTTCAAAGCACTTTATGGATTGAAGCAAGCCCCTCGAGCTTGGTATGAAACTCTATCTACTTTTCTCATTGAGAATCAATTTACAAGAGGTGTAGTGGATAAGACACTGTTCTACAAGCACCATGGTAAGGACATCATTCTGGTTCAGATTTATGTTGATGACATAATCTTTGGTTCTACAAATGAGAAGCTGTGTGAAAAGTTTTCATCTCTTATGAAGAGCAAGTATGAGATGAGCATGATGGGAGAACTATCATATTTCCTAGGTCTAAAAATTCATCAAAAGAATGATGGTATCTTCATAAGCCAATCGAAATATGTCAAGGAACTTCTCAAAAAGTTTAACATGGAAGATGTATCACCTGCCAAGACACCTATCTCTACTGCAACCAAGCTGGATTTGGATCCTAAAGGAAAGAAAGTGGATTCTAGTACCTATAGAGGCATGGTGGGATCGTTGCAATACTTAACTGCTAGCAGACCAGACATCATGTTTGCTACATGTCTTTGTGCAAGGTTTCAAGCTGATCCAAAAGAATCACACTTAGTAGCAATCAAGAGAATCTTTAGATATCTCAAAGGCACTCCAAACCTAGGCCTTTGGTACCCTAAAGATACTGGATTTGACTTGGTTGGTTATTCAGATTCAGACTATGCTGGATGCAAGATTGACAGGAAAAGTACAACAGGAAGCTGTCAATTTTTGGGTGGAAGATTAGTGTCATGGTTTAGCAAGAAGCAGCATTCTGTATCCACTTCAACTGCAGAAGCTGAATATATCGCAGCTGGAAGTTGCTGTGCTCAAATTCTTTGGATGAAAAATCAGCTAATGGATTATGGTTTGGAGTTGTCCAATATTCCTATTTATTGTGATAACACTAGTGCCATAGCTATCTCAGACAATCCAGTTCAACACTCCAGGACAAAGCACATTGATATCAGACATCATTTCCTAAGAGAGCATGTTGAGAGGGGAACTGTGAAGCTGATTTATGTTCCAACAGAAAAGCAACTTGCAGATATTTTTACGAAGCCACTAGATGAAGCAACCTTCAACAGGTTGGTAAGTGAATTGGGAATGCTAAATCTGGTATGTTAACTTACTAGTTTTTACATTTTCAATGTGGTTAAAATTGCAGCTCGTGACCTTAACTTTCAATATTACTGTCATGAGAAGTTACTGTCCTATGTGCTACTTGTTTACTTGACAGCATGTTTGCTATGACTATGTTAAATTTAAATCACATGCCTGTTTTAATTTTTGTAATGAGTAGTCACGTGACATTAACTTATTTCATACGCCTGCTTAGTGATAAGTACTTGTGTCATTTGATATGACTACGGGTATTTGTCAGTCTTTTTAATTTAAAAGTTAACTTACTTCATTAAAAAGAGGCAGTTGGGAGCTGTAGAGTCACTTACTGTGTTATAAATAAGACCAAAGCTAAACCCTTTGTTCTCACTTAACACCCTAAGAACTCTAAAGTCTAATATGAGCAAGAGGAAGGCAGGAGAAATGTCTACATCCGGAGTGTCCAAGCCACAGGAGGAGGCTGCTGCTGAGCACCCTCTTGATCCTTTCTTCGATAAGCTTCAGGCTTATCTGGATGCCAAAGGGATCACTGAGGAGAAGGAGATTGCAAAGGTCGTTGAGCAGCTACTGGTGGAAGCTCTTGAAGAGCTTAATAAAAAATGATGTTTAGTTCTGAAGAACTATTTTGCATGCTGTTCATCTTCCTTACCTTTATCCTTCTGTAAATGATTGTTAAGTTGACTGTTTGTGTGTATGGATGTTTGTGGATATGTGCTAAAACCAACAAATATGTGCCTAAATCGATTAACATGCTATTTGGTAATTTTCGCTTAAGCAATATGCAAAGTCGATTAAAATTCATGACATAAATTATTTCCGCCTAAGTTGCTGTCAATAAGTGAAGATGCTGTCACGAAGTGCCTTGACAGCAAGTTTCTTAGATGACACAATTGAAAAAGTCTTTGTCATGAAATTTAAAGGAAATTGTATAAATTGCTTAATGGTGACAGTATGTTCTTGCAACGATATTACTATCAAGCAAAACCTGCTGTCATCCTCTCAAAATTACTAATGAATTTGTTACAGCGCACAGGTTACTATCAAGATTAGTGGACCGAATTAATTGGAATTTTACCTCCTCGATTTACAGCCACTAAAAAGTAACTACCCACGACTCCACGTGACTGATTAATGGGCTAAGACATAGTTACTTTCCCTTTATCAGTAAGACGTTTGATATTTTCATGTAAGCAACTGTCAAACACAAAAACACACAACTTTCAACAAAAGCTCTCTCTCTCTCTTTCAAAAGCAAAAATCTCTCTCCGAAGCTCAAAGCAAGAAATGGCACCCAAACAATCCTCTTTTCAAACAAACTTTGCTGGTATTCTCACTGCTGGAGATGCTGGTGAAGGATATAAAGGACTCGTATCCTTTATCAATAAGTCATATCTGGGTAATGCTATAAGATCTACACCATCCTTAAACCTGGAAAGACTTGAAGAATTCTGGAACATTGCCTATGTTCCAGGAGGTGCAGGTAAAAACACAATACAATGCAAAATCAAAGGAATCACCTGCATCCTCTCAATCAAAGGCATCAACGAAGCTTTGGGAACTGGACTGCAAGCTAAAGAATCATACAAGGAACTTGCAAGTGATGAAACCCTAAAGAAGTTTTTCTTGAAAATTGGGTATTCTGGTCCTGTTCTTGAAGAGGGTACATCGAAATAGTACTCGACTGGTGAAATGGACAGAAAGCATTTGAGAAAAGAATGGAGCATGATTTTTGATGTCATGGTGAAGGTTTTCTCAACCAAAACCTCTGGATGGAATGGAATTCCCTCCTATATCAAGAAGCTTACTCA
Source organism: Kitagawia praeruptora (assembly GCA_037693485.1). NCBI lineage: Eukaryota > Viridiplantae > Streptophyta > Magnoliopsida > Apiales > Apiaceae > Kitagawia > Kitagawia praeruptora. Next base: position 47,137,822 of record CM075348.1, on the reverse strand, counting down.
CTCTCTTGTCCATGGATACAAAGTGGATGTAGAAAAGTTGCTTATGAGTCAACTCAATTCAGCTCTAAGCAGAAAGGTACATGTTTATCCTCGCTTTCTTACTATGTGTTTGAATTCATTATGTGGTATTGATGATAATGCATCTCTCTCTATAGAATGCAATGTTTTGAAAAGAAATACACACACATCACTCAATTCACAAAATTCAAATGCACATATTCCACTCTGTTTCACCAAGCACATGGCTGATCAAGAGCCTCATCTTGACGTAGCACTACCCTCTGGGTATGTTGTCTTCTCCCTTGAGAATGAAGCTGAATTAGACCCAAATTCAGTTAACCCACATTCTACTGCATACATTCCTATCAGATCCTCTAGACAACCAAAGACCACAAAAACAACTCTGCAAGAATCCAAGAAAAGACCCTTGGAAACAGGTGTTGGTAGTAGTTCTGAGAATGTTGAGGGAGAAACTGCACATGATGCAGCAAATAAGGATGTTAGTGAAAGTGAACCCACAGTGGTTCCTCTTCAGCCTAAGAAGAAGAGAGATAAGAGGGCCAAAGCCACTGTCAGCCAGCCCACAGTCTCACAAAAGGCTGTGGAGAGTAAAAGGGAATCAAACACATCCCTAGGTGCTTCTTCTCAACAAGAAGTATCTATTGAAGCTGGCCTGTCTCCCAAGGCATCCTGTAAAGAGTCAACACAACCTCATGTACTCACTCATGAGGAGCCTACACTTGCAGAAATGCACACAAAGATAGGGCACAGTGAGGGTCATGAAACTTCTACTCTTGATGTTCCACAAGTTAACCCTGTGGAACAGCCAAAAATCTCTTCTAAACCATCACCTTTATTCTCTAATCCATCAATTATTTCTTCTCAACAACCTAGAGAAGGGGACAGTCCAATCCCTTCAGGTTTTGATCATCCATCTCAAGTCATGGATGAGCCCCCATCAAGTGGTCCACAAGAACCCATTTCTCAAAGTGAAATGGACACCACTCACTCAAACACTGAGTTAGATCAAGATGGTACTCTGCCAGAAAATGAAACAGCCAACATCTTGGTCGAACTCCAAAGAGCAACTGACCTTCCGAAAGTTGCTGTCACAGCCTCAGTTGCTGTCAAAGACACCACAAAAGTTGCTATCAACCCACCTGTGGACAGTAACATTTTGGGTAAAGATGATGTCGCATCTACACAGCTTGATCATGATACTGTCATTGTTGAAGATGCTTCAGATGATGATCAACTTACTATCTCTGCTTTGAAGGTACAATCTAAACTTTCTACTTCTTCAACTAAAATGCATGCAAGTACTGCTCATACCCATGCATCTAGGATGAGTGAGGGAGTGAAAATAAAAAGAGAGATAAAAGAAAAGAGATGAGAGCATAAAAATGAGAGGCAGCCAAACGAGCTGGCAAAAGGTGAGGGACTTGAGTATGTCCAGAGTGCACTTGAGGGAACCCCACACACAAAGGCACTAGGCCTTGAGAGTCATTCTGTGAGGAGTGATGAGATCACTCAGAAAAACAATGAGTGTGTGAGAAACCCCACAGCCTCCTTGCCCCAGTCTCTTCCTTTATATCCAAAAAGGCTGAGAACTGGTGGTCCTTCTAAACAAGCTGAATCAAGGTTGAAATCTCTTGAGGGCAGATGTGCATCCATGGAAGCTAAACTTGATGCTCTGTCCACTATGGTAGCTACTGGTTTTGCTGATATTCAACAAACTCTTCACTCGTTCTCTGCCATCCTTAGTGCTGCCAACTCAACTAAGGGGGAGAAAGTGGTAGATCAGAATGAGGGTGAGGGAGAGAAAGTGGTGAATGAGGGTGAGGGAGAGAAAGTGGTAGATCAGAATAAAGCAAACCTGGTAGAGAAGGAGAAACAAGGTGAAGCTGCAAGTGAGGGGGAGCCTACAAGTGAGGGGGAGCAAGTTTTGGAAGAAAAAGAGGGAGATGAAAGTGAGGGGGAACAAGAGAAAGAAGAAAGAAACTTTGGTGAAGAACTGAAGGCAACAGGAGATGGTGAATTAGTTGAAGTAGAAATAGATTGTGAGGCAGTATTGTTATCCAAGGAAGTGTTGGAGCAATTAAAGGGGACTCAAAAGTCTAAAAGAACAGTATTGCCTCCACTGAAAATCAATGAGCCAAATCCTGAGGAAGTCGAAGCTCCATTCCAGAAGTTGCAGAAGGAATGGAGAGAAAAAGAAATTCAAAATGCTCTGGGTAAAGGCAAAGGCAAAATGCCTGAGTATATGGACATATCTGCTGGCATATCTACTGGAACTACTTGGTCGGATGGAAGTGAATACGCCCTTGAAGATGCAGAATTGATGATGGTTGATCACATGGAAAGTACTTTGAACAACAAAGATGAAGATTTCAGTAAGTTGGTGGATGAATCAATTAGTGAAGCAGGGGGAGCTTTTAAAAAATTGGCATCAACACTGGAGCAAAGTAATAAGTATCTCTGTGAGAATCAACTTGGAAAGAAGATGGGCTGTTCAGGTTTATTTGAGAAACCGTTTGACCATATTCATCACAATGCAACTTTTACAAAGTTTGCATGCTAGAGTACTCCAAGTCCTTGGAACCCTGGTAGTCAGAAATTCAACAACCTTCAATGATAGTCTGATAGCACAAATTAAAAGGATGGTTGAAGACAAACTCCCTGAGGTGATTCAAAATCCTTATGGTGTGTGTTTCAGAAGAATCACAAAGACATGAGCTAGAAGGTTGGATTTCTTACCATTGGATAAAATCTCAGGACTAAGCACTGAAACAATCATGACAGTGCTGAAGAAACTTCTCAAATCTAGTATCACAAGTGAAAAGGTTAAAGCTGTCAAAGATATTCATAGGCTGTTAGCAAAAAGAGATGAGGAAATTAGCTCAATCATAAAGAAGCTGATCTCTAATGCTAATGCCAAGATGGGAGGAAGCTACAACTATGATGATACTTTGGATGATGATGAGGATGAAATTGGAGGAAGTGGTGAACCTGGAAGATTCAGGAGTTCTAGAAAAGAAGCATCTGAGAATGTTGCTACACAAACTCAGATGGATGCTACCCAAGAAGAGTAAGAAACTCCCAATACTGAAAAGAAAGATGATGTCAAGGAAAAGGGGAGTTAGAAATTTGTGAAGCCGTGGAGGCAAGTATCTTGAGATTAGCTATTGAATGCTTTAATGCTGAAAAAGATACTGTTTGAAACTCTATAATTTTGATGATCATACATAGTAAGCAAGCTGGGTATTTGTTCTGGACTAATATTGTTTTGCAGGTTCATTATTCATATCAATTCATAGCAAAACACAGGGCATCTCAGCTAGCTGGCAGGGCAACTCAACTAGCTGACAGTACAACTCAGCAAGCTGGCAGTCTGTCCAGAATATAAAGGGGAGTACGTTTTTTATAGAAAACATTGTGGAAATCAGTTGTAAGATTGGTCTAATATATTTAAACATGATATTATATAAATAAGAACACTACTCAAGTAGAAGTATCATGCTAGACTACTTCCACTCATTAAAGGTATCTTTAATTTGTTTAATGTTCCACCAAAACAACCCATATGCTTCCTTTCAATCATGCTTGTATTTATAAACAAATATTCCATTCCCTCAAACTCCACCATCTGTTGTCTAGAGTAAAGCTTACAAAGAAAATACTTTCTAATTATCAAAGTCATTATTTTCTTCATTCTCTCTAACGGTTTTTCATTCCCTACGATTTTGATGATCATACTTGGTGAGCAAGCTGGATGTTTGTATTGGAGCAATATTGTTTTGCAGGTTTACCTTCTATATGATTTCTAAGCAAAACAGGGTAACTCAGCTAGCTGACTACTCAACACAGCTAGCTGGCAGACTGGACTGTCCAGTTTATAAAAGGGAAGTTCGTACTTGTGGTAATTTGTAGAATCAAATCTAATATGTTTTAAGCAAACTTTTATATATTAGATCACTGCCATGTATCAGGAATCTTGATAAACAAATTCCACTCATTAAAGTAAACCTTTTAATTATTTGATACTTTTCTAAAAGACAACCCATGTGCTTTCTTTTTGAGTATGCTCTTACTAATAATCAAATATTCCACACACCCATACTCTCCACCATCTGTTGTCCTACAGAAAAAGGCTTACAAAGATAACATATTCATTTATCATCAAGTTCATGTTTTCTTCATATGTCTCTAACGGTTTTTTTCTTAAAAGCTAAAATGTATTCTCATCTCTCTCTCCACTGGTTTTATTTTTTTTTTGAAAACCTCCACTGGTTTTATTTCTTTACATGAGAATCATTATTCAATGAAAAACCTGCCATGTGAACGTTAGAAGAAGTTGTTAATTCTGCAAAATGGAGCGTGAGAATCTCTTTCAAGACCGTTGCTATTTTTGCTCTTTAATTTAAGCTCTTCTTTGCTTCACTATATATTACTTGTGTGGTTGTTCTTCTCTTGCAGAGATTAAGAGCCTAAAAGCTATATTCAGAATACACAAGAAACAACTCTACATATTCATCTACAAACGAGCTCTAGTATTACATACTATATCGAGATATTAGAGCGTTCATATTTTGAGTTGTAATTCTTTCTATCCATTGTATTGTTCAACTTTTAAAGTTGGTAGTTGCTGGATTGTCAAGCTTATGGAACAAGGGTTCAAGGAGCATTAGGCTAGAAAAGTTTATACTTGGTTTAGTATAGAACTTAGAGAGCTGTGTTCAGGAAATAAGGGGTTCCAGCTAGCTGCAATCAGTAACTGGGGATTGGTTTCACTGCATAACAGCAAGGGGATCTTGGTTATCACGGAGTATTGTGCTCAAGGGGAGCTCATTGGTCTATACCACAGGTTGTTCAAGGAACTAGAGGAATTCACGAAGTGGGACTTCAAGGAATTCAGTGTTCAAGGGAGCAAGGCTGTTAGAGAGGCATTGAGGTTCAAGGGAGCTGTTTTACTCAGGGGGAAAGTTCATTCCAGCTAGCTGTTATCAGTGAATTGGGTGATATATTATTGGATCTTATAATTGGTTTATCTGTGATCAATAATATATTCTATTACCATGTTGGTAAGGGACTAGAACGTAGACCATAGAAGATTAGGGGTCGAACCTAGCTAAAATTCTTGGTGTTCTTTACTTAATGCACCTTTTATCTTTCTGCATTACATATCACAGCTAGCTGCCTATTCATTAATCTGTTGCATTTGGTTAACTCAGCTAGCTGCCTATCGTACCCAGCTAACTGCCAGTTTAATTTTTCAAGCAGAATTTTATTAGGCCATTGTTAGTCATAACACCTATTCACCCCCCCTCTAGGTGTGTATTTTCATTTGGTATCAGAGATTGGTGTACTAACATTTCTGTAACAGGAAAGTACAGATCCTATGGCACACATTTATGTAGAGGGAGAATCATCGAACATGCCACCACTTCTCTTTGGTAAAGAAAATTATGATTTATGGAGAATAAAGATGAAGTTGATTCTGAGCAGAAATCCGCTTGAATGGTTGGTTGTTAAAGATGGTCCATTTACCTTTATGGATGAAAACGGAAAGCCAAAAGATGTTGATGATTTTACCGAGGAAGAATTGATAAAAGCAAGCTATAATGGAAATGCCAAGTACACATTAATTTGTGGTCTTTCAAATTCTGATGTTGGCAAGGTCTCTTCGTGCACAACAGCAAAGGAGATATGGGATACCTTAAAAATGCATTATCAAGCTTCAACAAAATTAGACAAAGTATGTGTCAATCCAAGACAGCAAGCTGATGGTCACAAGCAGCTAGCTGCCTCAACGGATAAAAAAGAATGTAAAGCTCAAATGACATTGAGTGATGAAGAATCTAATTCCAGTGAATACTCAAGTGAAGAGATGATCAATTATGCATTAGTTGGCATTGACAATGATATGGTTCGAGGAAACATAGAAGACGTTCGTGTAGAAAGCAAAGATTCGAACTCGGATGTTGAATCTAGTGCGGTAAACTCGTTTCAAATTAATACATCTTCTGAAAATAATATTTTGGAATCACTAACCATGCAGGAACATAGAAATGTATCTATTGTGGAGTTCATGGAGTTAAAGAATGGGAACAATGAACTTGAGAAGAAAAATGCTCAACTTAGAAAGATCATTTATGATCTTATGGCCAAGAAGACTTCAACAAATAACCATGTTCAAATCATTGCTGATCTTAAGGCTAATATATCCCAGCTTGAAGGGTTCAACAAAGTATTTATCAACAGAAATGATGCTCTCATGAAGGAACTCAGCGAGCTGAGTGCAGAGATAGATGCTCAAGATGCATGTTTAAAAGCATTTAGTCCAAGGGAATCATGCTCAATGGAAATATCTCAACAAGCTAAAAGAATCAAAGAATTGGAAACTGAAATCAAGAATCTCCAGAAAGGAATGGGAAAGTTTGTTCAAGGAGAAGATTCACTCAAGACAATGATGAGATATGCAAAGGTTCCAATCGAAAGAGAAGGAGTTGGATTGGCTTCAACATCACGTCTAAAGTATGATGGCAAACATGGAATTCCTTATGACTATGCCATGCCATGGAGGATTTGCCACAAATGTGGAAATAAAGGTCATTTGGCAAACCATTGCAAAATTCAGAATGCTAACCCAGCTAGCTGGAACAGACAGTCATCTCACAGGCAGCTAGCTGACAGAACAGCTGGAACAAGAAAAACAGCTTCTAAAGTGGTCCAAATGTGGATCAAGAAATCTGATTTAAATGTTCTTTATGTGCTATCAACTAACCATACTGGACCCAAGCAAATATGGGTACCAAAACGTTGAGTTGGTTTTTTATTTGTTTTGTAGGTATGTCTTGTTGTCAAAGTAAGATCAAATCAATGGATTTGGATAGTGGATGCACAAGGCATATGAGTGGTGATAATTCACAATTCCTTACTCTCAGTAAGAAAAAGGGTGGAAGTGTCACCATTGGTGATAACAAAACACTCCAGATTCTTGGGAAAGGGAAAATTGGTAATAGTATCATCTCTATTGATAAAGTACAATATGTTCAAGGTCTTAAATATAATTTGCTTAGTGTAAGTCAGTTGTATGATGATGGACATTCTGTTCTTTTTGGTAAAGAAAAGTGTATTATTATTGTTGGCACTAACAAAGTCCCCCTAGTTGCTAGAAGGGAAGGAAATATATATATATATTGGACTTTTAAATGCAGGATTCATCATGTTGTCTAGCTGCAGTTGATATAAATCCAGAAATTTGGCATAGAAGGCTTGGACATGCTCATATAGACTTACCCAGCAAGCTGTCTTCAAAGAAGCTAGTTAGAGGGCTGCCCAAATTGAAGTATGTCAAGAAGGAAACATGTTTGGCTTGTCAATTAGGCAAACAAATCAGGACTCCACATAAGTCAAAGAATGTGCAAAATGGAGTTGTGGAAAGAAAGAACAGGTCTTTTCAAGAAAAAACTAGGACTTTGTTGCAAGAGAGCAAGCTGTCAAGGAGTTTCTGGGCAGAAACAGTTAAACAAAGCTAGCTACGTTCTTAACAGAGTACTAATCAGGCATATTCTCAACAAGACTCCATATGAACTGCTAAAGAATAAAAAGCCAAACATAGGCTACTTCAAGGTCTTTGGATCCAGGTGTTTTGTACTCAAATCTATTGATAGAGATGGTAAATTTGATGCTAAATCTTATGAGGTAATATTTTTGGGTTATTCTTTAACAAGTCGTGCATATAAAGTTTATAATATCTCTAAACGTAATGTTGAAGAGTCAATTGATGTTTCATTTCAAGAATCTAATGTTGATCTGTCAAGAGATGAGGAAGAAATTGTAGGTTAAGACGATGCCAGCGAGCTGCCAAGGTCAGATACAGCAACTCAGCGAGCTAACAAAGAAGCAGGCTCAGAAAATAGAGTAACTTAGCGAGCTGCCAATGAAGCAGATTCAGAAAATGCAGCAACACAGCTAGCTGAAGAAGAAACTGAATCAAAGTCAGCTAATGATAATCAAGCTGAACTCTCTCCTCCAGTAGATGCAACATGTGAAAAGATGTCAAGACTCACCTTAGAAGATTCTAGAAGTCAGAGATCACAAGAAAAGATGCCAATCTATAATGATCAAAAATCCCCTCCACTATCTAAGAAAATTAGAGCCAATGAAGAAGTTATGGCTCATCATCATTTTCCAAAGTCAACTAGGACAGTAAAGAACCATCCTCCAGAGTTGATTATTGGTGATAAATCAGAAGGCATTGTATGGATTACGACAAGCTCCTAGATCTTGGTATGAAAGGTTAAGTAAGTTTTTGATAAATAATGGCTTCATTCAAGGTAAAATCGATCCTACATTGTTTACTAAACTTACTGGTAGTGATATTCTAGTTGTGCAAATATATGTGGATGATATTATCTTTAGATCAACTAATGATAATATGTGCAAGTGGTTTTCTAAGTGTATGCATAGTGAGTTTGACATGAGTATGATGGGTGAGCTCAACTTCTTCTTGGGGCTTCAAATCAAGCAAACTCGAGATGGAATATATGTACATCAGTCCAAGTATATCAAGAACTTGCTAAAGAAGTTTGGATATGAGAATATCAAGGCAAAATCTACACCTATGAGTTCTGCCAGCTAGCTGGCTACAATTGAACGAGGACAGAGTTTAGTATCTTGGCAAAGCAAGAAGAAAACTTTTGTTGCTTTATCCACAGCTGAGAGTACCAGCTAGCTGACATCTTCACAAAGCCACTAGCCGAGGAGCGTTTTACTGTGCTGCGTCGCGAATTCGGCATGTGTAATGTCTAGCCAGCTAGCTGCGATGGAAGTTTGGTAACTTTCATATAATATTAATTTTGTTATGCAACTGAATTTTACATATCAAGTTTTATTTTTTATATATGCATAGAAAATGTTTATATGTGAATTTGATAATCCATGCTTACTTGAATTTGTATATTAAATGATTGCATGTGGATATCCTTTTTGATGAATAAGGGGGAGAAAATTCAGGATTAAAAGTATGTGTGATTTAGGGGGAGTTGATATTTATTCTTATAACTCTTTACTTCACGTACTTTGCTGGGATCATATGGTTTAATGCTAAATGTTTATGTGATGCCATGCTTATTATGCTTAACTGCTTGTATAGATTGCTAATCTTTTTGCAGGGGAAGCATAAATTCAGGGGGAGTATTTAACTCCTGAATATTGGTGTGTAATCATCAAAAAGGGGGAGATTGAAACCCTATTGGTTTTGATGATGACACAATGCAACAAGCTTGGTTTTGATGATGTTACAATTCATAGGAAGCTGACTGCTTGGTTCTGAAGATGACATAGTGCAACAAGCTGATTGCTTGTTACTAAATATATATTAGCCTGCTATCAAATTTTATTTTGTAGGATGCTTTGATTGAGGGGGAGTTTTAGCTCAATCTCAAATTGTTGTATAATCATCAAAAAGGGGGAGATTGAAACTCTATAATTTTGATGATCATACATAGTAAGCAAGCTGGGTATTTGTTCTGGACTAATATTGTTTTGCAGGTTCATTATTCATATCAATTCATAGCAAAACACAGGGCATCTCAGCTAGCTGGCAGGGCAACTCAGCTAGCTGACAGTACAACTCAGCAAGCTGGCAGTCTGTCCAGAATATAAAGGGGAGTACGTTTTTTATAGAAAACATTGTGGAAATCAATTGTAAGATTGGTCTAATATATTTAAACATGATATTATATAAATAAGAACACTACTCAAGTAGAAGTATCATGCTAGACTACTTCCACTCATTAAAGGTATCTTTAATTTGTTTAATGTTCCACCAAAACAACCCATGTGCTTCCTTTCAATCATGCTTGTATTTATAAACAAATATTCCATTCCCTCAAACACCACCATCTGTTGTCTAGAGTAAAGCTTACAAAGAAAATACTTTCTAATTATCAAAGTCATTATTTTCTTCATTCTCTCTAACGGTTTTTCATTCCCTACGATTTTGATGATCATACTTGGTGAGCAAGCTGGATGTTTGTATTGGAGCAATATTGTTTTGCAGGTTTACCTTCTATATGATTTCTAAGCAAAACAGGGTAACTCAGCTAGCTGACTACTCAACACAGCTAGCTGGCAGACTGGACTGTCCAGTTTATAAAAGGGAAGTTCGTACTTGTGGTAATTTGTAGAATCAAATCTAATATGTTTTAAGCATACTTTTATATATTAGATCACTACCATGTATCAGGAATCTTGATAAACAAATTCCACTCATTAAAGTAAACCTTTTAATTGTTTGATACTTTTCTAAAAGACAACCCATGTGCTTTCTTTTTTAGTATGCTCTTACTAATAATCAAATATTCCACACACCCATACTCTCCACCATCTGTTGTCCTACAGAAAAAGGCTTACAAAGATAACATATTCATTTATCATCAAGTTCATGTTTTCTTCATATGTCTCTAACGGTTTTTTTCTTAAAAGCTAAAATGTATTCTCATCTCTCTCTCCACTGGTTTTATTTCTTTACATGAGAATCATTATTCAATGAAAAACCTACCATGTGAACGTTAGAAGAAGTTGTTAATTCTGCAAAATGGAGCGTGAGAATCTCTTTCAAGACCGTTGCTATTTTTGCTCTTTAATTTAAGCTCTTCTTTGCTTCACTATATATTACTTGTGTGGTTGTTCTTCTCTTGCAGAGATTAAGAACCTAAAAGTTATATTCAGAATACACAAGAAACAACTCTACATATTCATCTACAAACGAGCTCTAGTATTACATACTATATCGAGATATTAGAGAGTTCATATTTTGAGTTGTAATTCTTTCTATCCATTGTATTGTTCAACTTGTAAAGTTGGTAGTTGCTGGATTATCAAGCTTGTGGAACAAGGGTTCAAGGAGCATTAGGCTAGAAAAGTTTATACTTGGTTTAGTATAGAACTTAGAGAGCTGTGTTCAGGAAATAAGGGGTTCCAGCTAGCTGCAATCAGTAACTGGGGATTGGTTTCACTGCATAACAGCAAGGGGATCTTGGTTATCACGGAGTATTGTGCTCAAGGGGAGCTCATTGGTCTATACCACAGGTTGTTCAAGGAACTAGAGGAATTCACGAAGTGGGACTTCAAGGAATTCAGTGTTCAAGGGAGCAAGGCTGTTAGAGAGGCATTGAGGTTCAAGGGAGCTGCTTTACTCAGGGGAAAAGTTCATTCCAGCTAGCTGTTATCAGTGAATTGGGTGATATATTATTGGATCTTGTAATTGGTTTATCTGTGATCAATAATATATTCTCTTACCAAGTTGGTAAGGGACTAGAACGTAGACCATAGAAGATTAGGGGTCGAACCTAGCTAAAATTCTTGGTGTTCTTTACTTACTGCACCTTTTATCTTTCTGCATTACATATCACAGCTAGCTGCCTATTCATTAATCTGTTGCATTTGGTTAACTCAGCTAACTGCCTATCGTACCCAGCTAACTGCCAGTTTAATTTTTCAAGCAGAATTTTATTAGGTCATTGTTAGTCATAACACCTATTCACCCCCCCTCTAGGTGTGTATTTTCACTGTTAACAAGGATACTGTCAAATTGGCTGAAGACACCCAAGTGAAAGATGTTGTCAAGAGCCAAACAGTCGAAGCTGTCAAAGTTGCTGTCATGAAAGATGTTGTCAAGGATCAACTTGAAGAAATTGTCAAAGTACGAAAGCTTGTCAAGAATTTCACATCTAACAGAAGGAAGACAAGAGCCCAAGCCTATCGTACAACCAAGATAAAAGGGAAGACAGTTGTAGCAGCAAAGAAAAAGAAGCATGGAGCAGTTTTGACAGAGAAGCCCATTGATAAGTGAAAAGTAAATAGTTTTGAACTATTGAAAAAGTCAATTGATGGGAGCATATCATCTGTCTCGGTGGAACTGGACCCAGTCAACAAAAAGGTACGAAAGTATGATCTTAAGGACTGTGGAACTACATGTATAACTGTAGAACCAGACTTCACTATGGAGATAGTCTCAAATGTGGTAGGCATATGTGATCTCTCATGCAATAAGGTAAAGGTAAGGAGAAGAATTGATTTCTTCGTTTTGGAAAGGATGATCACTCTCATGGAAACAAACCAAGATGTTTCCAGCAGTATCTTAGAGCATGTCAAAGAATACTATGCTCAAAGATATACTGAATTCTATGAGAAGTATGGTGACTGGAGAGCACATGATGATGCAGACCTTGGAGTTAGTTCTGATGGGGAACCAATGCCTGATGTGGACCTTGTAGTAGCACATCGTCCTTTTACAAAGGCTGGCATGGCTGAATATGAAGCAGAACAAGCTTATTAGGTTGCTAAAGCTAAATCATCCCAATCCACCAAACCTACCAAATCTGCCACATCTGCCAAACAAAGTGCTAAAGACCTAGAAGCTCAACTGAAGGAAAGTTACAAGAAACTCAACAAGCTATTCAGTGAGGAAGCAGGTTATCAGCCCTGTGTACTGGATAATCCTCTGAGAATAAAGGATGACAAGCAAGAAATCTATGTTGATAGTTTTCACAAGCTGAGGACCAGTATACTGAAAGATCTCTACTGGAAAGTTGTTGGATCTATTCATAAGCTCGAAATGCTAGTTGCTTGGGAGCTAGAGGAAATATTTGATCAGAGGAGAGATGAAGATCCAAAGCTAGACAGAAAAAGGAGAAAATCCTTAAATGCTTTTCCTGGAAGGAGGTTCAAATTCATCCAAGGAATTCCGAAGTTCAGAACATACACGTATGATTTTGAAACTTGGTTTGATGTAAAAGATGCTGAAGTATTTACTTCTCGAGTGATACAAGGGTACATTGAAGACATTGAAGATGATGCCAGATCACCATAAGAAAAAGCCTTAGTTGAAGACCTCAGAAAAGCAAGAAATGAAGCTCTCAGAGAGACTGCCAAAATCAAGCTAAGTTAAACTCTGATTTGCTCATTCAATAGGAGCAATTGATTTGCAGTAAATTCATAAGCTCCATGTTCTAGATTTTTCTTTAACATTTATCAGTTATAGTATTTTAGCTATTCTGATCTATGTTAGTTAAGTTGTCAGCACGTTTTTATTGTAAATTTGTTGTTATTGTCCATAAAAACAAATTGGGGGAGATTGTTGAGATTTATGGGTGATAGCATAGAGACAACTTAACTATATTTCCCTGTACTTAGTTTTTACTAAGTTGAACATACTGACACAGCCAGAGTATGTCTTCGTATTCGAATAATTGCTGTCATGTAATAAATATATGATTTGGGAGAAGTTCATATATTTGTTCAAGCCTCAAGGAATACATCCAGAAGACAGCAAGAATAAAAGTTACTGTCATGTCCCTGATAGTAATGTTACAAGAAGACAAATGTTGCAAAGTCACGACAAAGCTACATTTGACATCAACATTGGCCGAAGCAAGAGACAGTAACATTCTCACACTTGACAGCAAGTCTGGAGTTCCGACATCAACATTGGCGGGAGCTAGTACTGTCAACCTCTGAGTATTCCTTTGACAGCAGACTATGCGGTTAAGGTTACTGTCGCCTTGAATTATTTGAATTGGGTATTTTCTCAGTCAAAGCCCGTGACAGGTTACATGTTCAAGAAATAGATTTGCTACAACACACTATCGTTTGTAGCAGACCTGCAAGACTACGACAGAAGCTTAAGAGATTCACAAGACAAGGCTGGTCAATTCGAGGAGCATGTGATATCCACATCTACTAGAATTGTATTAGGTAGAAATAGAAAGAATCTAGGTTGCTTTACTTATAAGGTTTATCCTGTCTGTATAGCAATTAGGGAAAGTCACATGGGTGTGCAAATTGTAATGAGCTGCCACTTGAAAACGACAGCAGCTCAACACCCCATGCAATAGGGACAACAGAGTATCTTAGTCTACTTAGATACATCTTAGATTTTTTTCTATTCATGTACGCACACGAAGCAATCTATATCTCTTGAGATATCGAAGCTGGAGAAACTCTCTCCAGGTTGTAGCAACACTTCACACAAAATAAATAAAACATTTATTTTGTGAAAAATCTTGTTTCACTTATTGCTTGCATACATTTACTGATAATCCATAATCTTTATTTTCGTTGTTGATTTAAAGATTCGATTTTATCAAGTATTGCATTCAACCCCCCTTCTGCAATACTCCGGGACCAACAATCACTATTCAATAAAATAATGTATGATTGAAAAGCTTGTACGGAGTAGTAAATTACGAATAAATAAAGACCAGCGCAAATGCACCCGCCACCATGATGCCACAACATATATATTAAAATTTCAAGAAAATAAGTTCAGTTCCTAATGTTAAATTTAGTATGGTTAATATTTATCAAAAGGAGAAAACAGGTTATGTTCACTGATAGTATCTTAGCAGCTGTTGATACAACAAATCACCCGCAAAAATTCAACATTCGGATAAAGAAGCATTGGCACCAAAACTATGTGCCCCGCCCCACCCCATTTCCTGTTAACATAATCAACACCCATAGCAACCTCTTTAAAGATATCGTATGCAGTTGTCCACTCGTACAAGCATCATCGGCGGTAGCGGTGGCGTTTGAAGTTGATATATACGTGTAGGATTCCTCTTTCAAACGTGCATTTAAAACCTTTTTTGTGAGAGTACTCCCATTCCTTGTTCACCATCCGGAATGCCTAAAACAATATAACAACACATCAGTCCATTTGTTATAAGAAAATTCGGGAAGAACTAAACCAACAGATGATGACTTACAATATCTTCATATGGAGGTCCAGCATGAAATCTTATAATGCAGGTCTCTGCACTATCTCCATCCTTTTCTATAGTGTAAACAGGAGCTTTTGTTTTGTCAACAAGATCAGGATAAAAGATGTTGAACTTGTATCCCTGCACAATCTTTGGGGGCGGGTTGTCATGGTCATAATGAGTTTGATTGTACTTGTTCCACTCATATCCAGTATGAACACGGTTGAAATACTTAGGTTTTCTAGGACGATATTTGTCATGCCACCAGTACACCTGCAATATATATATATATATATCAATGTGATTAATAAACCAATGCTGATGCTTTTCCATTTAGACTATACTGTAAAAACAGAGTAAATGAGATTACCTGTGAATCAAGATTTACTTCATCATTGTTTCCAAATACTGCATCACCTTCCACCATGTCTCCCATAGCCTTCATCGCCTTCAACTCAAAGTTATCCTCGGTGGACTGAACTGGCCTTGAGGCCAATGCTTCTTGAACCCTCCTCTGTTGTTCTTCCAATACAGCCACACGTTTCTTTTCCTGTAAATGTACAAACCATTTGTTAATGTAATTTCCAATACAGTGAGTAAATAGTGGAGACATCAAAATACGATTCAGAAATATGAATATTACCAGTATAGCCTTGTCCTCCTCAGGGTCAATGGCTTCTTCAGCCTCTTCGCCATGCAATAGCTCTGGGGAATATGAACCTGCCTCTTCTGCCTCCTCAATCTCCTCATATGTTATGGGCTCGGGAGATAGAGGTTGGTCATCTACAAACAAGAGAAGCTTTTAAGTAAACTACTAAAATTCTATAAAAGACAATAAGACATGACAGACGCCAATCCCAACAATAAGTAACACCACACACAAAAAGAACAAAACTAAAAGGAGAGAGAATTGTTACACGTACTCTTTTCATCGTAACCAGTATCCACCTCTTGTGGGGTTAAGCTTCTGTGATCCCTTTCCATGTCTTCTTCCCTCTCTACATTTTCCTCACTTCCCAAAGGTTGTTCAAGATGTTCCAAATGTTTGCGTAACATCTTGGCATGAATTTCTTTGAGACAGGCCTGTCATGGAAGATATCAATCATACAGCTCCAAAACAAGATAGCAACAATCCCGACACTGTTAAATGTTGCGGAATGTACCTTGGCCTTGTATATGTGGAGACGTTTAAGAATCGCTTCCCAATACTCCACCACCTTGGCTGTGCCAGAACGCATCTGGGACTCAATTTCAGCCTGTAATACTTCAAGTTCACCATAGGTTTTTCCTTGCAGAAGGTTCTTGACATCGGCTTCAATACTCGAGTGCAACCCCCTTTCTTCAGCAAGTAACTCCGCAGGCGGTTGCTCTCCACGCACTCTAGCTCGATCCAAAGCGTCTTTCTTCCGAGCCTCAGCTAGTTCCCAATCACAAACCACTAAAAGTGCCTGCTCATTATGTAAATATGGTGCAAACAATGTCAAACTAGTGTTGAACACATATCTGAAGAGTAACTGGTGTTGAAATGTTGAATACATATTTGTAAAGAATTTTTCCTTTATCTTTTTTTGAGTAGGGAAAGCTAGTTTTGCACTTGTTACCCATTTAGTATGTGGGGGAGTGGGATAAGCAGTCCTTTTTGGTAGGTTTTCTAGTAAGAACCACGAAGTGAAAATATTCAAGAAGAATACAAATTATAGGCACAGTACTGCTTCCTAAAACCATACTAATATTTTGTTTCCCAAACTAAGATATGTTTTTATAAAAGTTATACATTTTGAAAGCATCAAGATTATGACTTTAGCGCGGGGACAATACAGTTAGACTTTTCCCAGTGACATTTCCGAGAAATAGGAAAACAATATATAAGTCATGTTAATGAGAATGAAAAAATAACATGATATTTTGCAATATAAGAACAAATTCATAAAGAGTAGAGTGTTTCTTTTAGATATATATCCAGCATACAAAACAGATATTACCTCCCAATACTGTATATGAGTTGGTGTTGCCCTGTCTAAGTCCAAGTGCATTTTAATATCCTCCTGGAGTTCTTCCATATCCTTTACTGTCAAACCCTGTAGGTTCAATGCATATACCCGGCATTAGGGAAATAATAATTTAATATTTATCCTAACATACATACCACGTAGGACTGTAAAAGAGAAAGAAACATCATACTCATTGTCCTACCCAAGTTCTTTCCATCATTTATGGTTTAAAATTATATACAAGTTTGTCAGTCAACATGCATCAGGCAACTTAGGTTTCAATTTACTACCTTTGAACAAAAAGGTTTGGGAAGAGTTTCTAAAGGTAGAAAATCTTTTCTATCTTCCAATGCACTCTTGCAGTTATGAAGTGTAGTACTGCACCGTTTATTACCAGTGACATGTATCAAAATTTCTGTTGTTGGCAAATGACTTTTTGTTCAATCATCATAAAATTTAAAGAGGCTAAGCCGCTAAGGGGTTGTTTGATAAAACTGAATTTAAAATACTGAATGATTAAATTGACTGAATGTGATAATGTCTGAATGATATTATTCTGAATGAAAAATGACGTTTGATAATCTACATGTTTAACTATCCGAATAACTAATAATTAACAAATTTATTTTTATCTTAATTTTACTCTTAATATAATATAAATATATTTGATTTATATTTACATATTTGACTTGCAAGTTGCAAAAGAACATTTTATTTATACACATGTTAAAAAAAAGAATAATTTATACTGTGTATAGGGAGAAAATAAAGTATGTATCAAGAAGTTAAATTTAACAAAACATTCTCTAAATTAAATTAAACTTTACTTGTTCACTTTGAATTTTACATGTATTTTAAGGCACATTGATCATATAATTTCAAATTTTAATTTTTCTTCTAAATCAAAGTGTGCTTAAATAAAGGATTAAAGGTAAATAGTGTGTTTGAATGTTATCTATAATGGTACTATTAAGTAGAGCAAGATTACAATGGTATTCTTAAAAAGTGTTTGAATGTTATCTATAATGGTATTATTAAGTGGTGGTGCTTATTATCCAAAAAGATAGAAATGTAACACTTACCGATTCAGTGATCATTAAGTGATTCCTGTTTCAATAAGCGTGTTTGATAAATAGCATACAACTGACCAAGAGTACAACTTGACCATTAATAGCCCATCAAGAGTTATCAAACAGGCCCTAAGGCTCCGTTTGTTTGCCGAAATATAACTTGATTTAAGAAAATATTCTCCCGGAAAAGAAATTTCCTGGAAAATATTTTCCAGAACCCAAACAAATGCCGGAAAATCCAGGAAAATATTTACCAGGAAACAAACAGAGCATAAGAGCAATCGTTCTTTCATCTAGATCGATAGAAAGGCAACAACTGAACACTCTACTACATTTTTTTGTGACTCGATTTAGACCTTTTTGTCCTGTATTGAGTATTATAGTTTAGATATGAAATTTTGCCATCAATTTATTTTAACTTTGAAATGTAAACAAACCTTGACCCATCGCCCTATACAAATACCATTCTCCCTAACCATGTAACACAATAAATATACAGAGAGTACATATGAAATTAGGCATCAACCACCATGTCAAGCTCAAAAATATTTAAATGTCTTAGAACTCAATCAAATGTTCACCATCCTTAACATGAGCTTATTATCCAAAAAGTGTTCTACAACCAATTGTCAGTTAGTAATTTTCCTGGTTTTCACTTTTCATAACTGGATATCGTTCATACTATAATCCATATACATGCAACTCTATCCATTTATCTTCCATGCTATTATGTTAGGATGGTTGTACATTTATAAAGCAGCGCAGGGGTACTTATTGGTAGTGTATCTTAAAAATGTTGTGGATTGTAACAGCCTAGGTATAAGACACATAAGATCAGCTATAAATTAGGTAGGGGTATGTTTGATAAATAGGCGCATGAACTATTCACTTGTTTGATAAGGAAATTCAGTGTATTTATGGGGAGGAAAGAGAGGGGGGGGGGGGGGGGTCACATCATATTCTACAAATTTTATGTCCACTTATTCTGTTTTTTTTTTTGTCGACATAGAGACATGAATGATGAAATGAGTAACTTGAAAAAAAATTGCTCTACAGTCTACACTTCGAATTTGCCATCTGACAAACTAATTCTTTTCCCCCTTAACCTTTCCCTACATAAATATCACACATACATTTGTAAAAGAACACTAACTAGCCCCGATCTAGAGTCTCCAACCAATATTTAGTTTCTATATTTGTTTAGCTTTTTTCTGAACTATTTTCTTTTGCATTTCCTCCTATAACTTCTGGCAGGATCAATAAATTGTGGATGTTTTAAACAACCTTCTTAAAAAAGAACTGAGCATTCACATGATCAAATAACAAACTGAAAGTAAATTAATGGGTAAACCATGAGTATTTCATTTCGGAAAAGGAGTGCTTACCTGGAAAACTAAGTATGGTTCATCTATTTCTATATCAAAATCATCTGAAGGATCAAGATGCTTTGACAGAATATCAATAGGCTTGATACGGCCTTCACGGAGCCTAATTTCCGACCTAGCTTTGCTTTGATCAAAATGAAACTGCAATATTGCAAGTAAAATGCGTAAATTGCTCTGAGAATAGAGGTCATCAAATGAGAAACAAAAAGCTTAATAATATGCGAGCCTAACAAGAAAGGGATTATAAAATTAATTGTACTTATGCACCTCCTCTTCTTTCTTTTCCCAATCTTGGAACTCAGCTCGAGCACGCTCTCTAGCCAGTAAGGCCTGAAAACATATAATTTTTGTGATATTAAGAAACTTATAGTGTTCGCCATTAAGAAGCAGATCAGCCATACAGATCTTTAAAATTAGGCTTACAAATAATTTAATACGAGACACTCAATGATATATTTCAAAACTCAAACTATAAACCAGGCATACCATTTCTTCCTCATGTTGCGCTTTCTCCAGGGCCCTTTCTTCCCTTCTCTTTTTCACTTTTTCAATCTCTGCCTGCATCATAAATGTAAATGAACATGTCACGGCATATTTCTACACAGCATTCACAGAACGCCTAATTTCACTTCTCATTATGCTTATCTGTTCACATTAATTGGCAGACTGTTCTTAGATCTTTAATAATATGGGAAACACAAGACAGTTCTTTATTGCATACAAAATGACATCTGAACAGACTGGATTAGTAAACATAAGTTTGGAACATCCATATTTGCTTTTACTTGGATGACTATGCGATTTAACATAATCAAACATCATAGATGTCCATAATAGTGGAAACGTTTTACAGAAACTAATCCCTTAATACTAATAGAAATTAAAATAAAAAAAAAAAAACAAGTATGACAATATATAAAGTATAATGCACAGTTATTTTTCTGTCCGCAAATTATGTGAAACCACCCAACACTTTAGATTCCACAATTCATTATAAATTAAGGGACGGATGTAATTTCTCTTTTTCGCTTTAGAAGTGTTTTCTTATTTTCTCTGACCATGGAAGTTAAAACTCTCCTATCGGATTCTAATAAATTCGCAAAGATGGCCTTTCGTGTAAAGCAGTGTTTTCCAAGTCAAGGGATGCCTCATATGATAGATGAACATGGTGGTCACTCTTCCGGTTTCCACTTTACTTTTAGTATATTATATACTGTGAGGAAGGACAAGGCAACTAATTGAGGGGTGGTTTGCTCATAATGTAACTTATTATATATTTTTGGGGTCTCGACGAGCATATTAAGGAAGCAAAAACCTGCCCTTCATTGCAAATGCATAAAAGCCTTAGCAGGCAAATACCTTTCTTACCAGTACATGAAATAATAATTCATTAATAGTCGTCATGATGACGACTCCTCTAAAATGTAAAAAGTTATAAAAGCTACAAATAGCAACATAAAATGACACTACAGGTTCCATACCATTCTTTCTCTCTGCTTCCTCTTTTCTTCTTTTACTGAAAACATTTCAAGTGGCACACCTTGGGTAACATCACGCTCAATCTTCTTACGCCAAACAAATCTACATGCAGATTATCATGTTACTTAATGATCAACAACAAATAGAGTACAAACAAGTCTTCCCTTCTTGCCTATTATTCAGCTAATTACTAATTGAAACCCAAGAAGACAAACTTAATGAATAATCTTACCAGTGTATATTTCATTGTTAAGGTGCACTTAAAAGTAATAGCTAAAAAAATGTAATACAAATAAGTCCTAGCATTTACAAAATACAGTCAACTCGAGAACTGAACCCAAAATCATATAGAAAAACAGGAGACAGAAGCTAACCAAAATCAAGTTACACATATAACAGTACAAACTTAGTTCAATTGCTAAATGGTAAATTTGATTAGACAAAAGTGTTGAAAACCATATATAGCCCTAACTCATTCATGTTTAGTAAGGTTTGCGTGCTCAATGTTCAACATAGGTTTTGACTCATCTAGACATATCTTACATTACACTTACGTTAACTTAATGATAAAACACCAAACCGCACACACGCACACATGTAATTTGTATGCGAGGCCTTTCCAATCGAATGTAATCAATCACCATACCTAAACTAACATTCACTAATTCTTCTACTCGGAACATGAACACAATGAGAGTTTATCTTCTACATGTTGAAAACCTAATCAGACTGCTTACAAATAATGTAAAATATGACTACTTACTTCTTGTTAAAATTCAAATCACCAAAGGATTAGCCAGATTTAAATATCGAAAAAGACTAGGAGTGCTTAGAATGAATGTGAAATATGACGACTTACTTCTTGTTAAAATTGGATTTACGTAATGTATAAGTCTAATTTACATATCGAAAACCTAACCAGAACTGCTTAAAATAAATTTGAAAATGGAAGACTTACTTCTCATTGAGATTGGAATCGCCAAAGGGATTAGACTCGTTCGCGTATCCAGAAACAGACTGTGACTTCAACTTCTTAGCAACTTTCATAGCCTAAATCAATCAGAACATCATTCAATACGAATAGGAACCCTAGAAAACACAATATATATATATATATATACATACAAATATTCAATACATACGTAGATAAGCAGTACCTTTTTCTGAGCCTTCTTGGCTAAATAATCGGCAATATCATCTTCAGTAATCTTCTTCTTTTTCTTCTTTCGGTCGCGTTCTCGCTCGTATTCACTATCGTCTGAACTATCGGAGTCACGTGACCTACGCCGGCGGTGGCGGCTCCGTTCACTTCCCATGCCGGAACACTTGATTCGTAATTGCCGGAATCGGACGAGTCCTCGA
The DNA here is from genome assembly GCA_037693485.1 of Kitagawia praeruptora. Taxonomy (NCBI): domain Eukaryota; kingdom Viridiplantae; phylum Streptophyta; class Magnoliopsida; order Apiales; family Apiaceae; genus Kitagawia; species Kitagawia praeruptora. Next base: position 47,115,764 of record CM075348.1, on the reverse strand, counting down.
TCAGATAACCCAGCTAAAAAACAAGTTCTCTTTTTGGGGATTTTATAACCTAGTCCATGCTCATTTTGATGTTCTAGGCCCGTTTTGTTATCCAAAATTGTTACACAAGTACGTTTTTAATTACTTCTCATTTAAAAAAAAAAATCTTAATAATAAATTTAAGGGTTTATCTCAGGTTGCCCGAGAGCCGGTTTAATTGATATTATTTAATTAATTTTATTTTTATTAATAATAATGGATTTTTATATGAAAAAATCTAATTTAATTAAAATTAGTCCAGTCATAATAAAAGATTAAAAGTAGAGTGTGGTCAACTGGTCATGGACACATAAAGATCGTAAAATTAATATTTACTAGCTTATAACCCGTGCAAAACACGAGTTACTTTTAAATATTTTTAAAATTATATAATTAAATAAAATAGAGTATAATAATTTGTTATGGATATAATTTAATTTTGTAATATTAATTAATAAAATTATTAGTAATTAATAATAGTTATTTAATAAATGATATGTATTGATTAGAATTAAAAATATAAAATCTTAATGTAAATTTTTTGTTGACGGGATTCGAACCTTGGATTTTTAAAAGAGGGATTTAAATATAAAATTTTCCTTATTATTAGATCTAACGGTTACTATTGTTTTAGATGGTTGAACCAAGTTGAACCAAACAACCAAATTATACCCCTATTTGCTTATTATATAATAGTATAGATAGATAGTATAGATTTAATAAATGATATGTATTGATTAGAACTAATAATATAAAATCTTAATGTTTTTGTTGACGAGATTCGAACCTTGAATTTTTAGAAGAGGAATTTCAATATAGAATATTCCTTATTATTAGATCTAACGGCTATCATCTATTTACTAAATATCTAACTATCACTATTATTTTAGATGGTTGAACCAAGTTGAACCAAACAACCAAATTATACCCTGTTTGCTTATTATATAAATAGTATAGATTACATGAATTATTCTTATATTCACATTTTTGGCACGTATTTAAAAATTTTGATGGTATAATTAAAATAAACTAATTAAAATTTTAACTATTTTTAAATTGATCCAATTTGATCCAATTACAACATCTTCATCGCACAATAATATTTACCTAAAAATCTAGGTGGTATACCAAAAATGAAATTTATAAAAAATATGTGAAAAATTGATCATTTATCTAATCTCAGCCCTCAATTATATATATCATCTTTTAATCTTCACCCTACAATCTATCCCACCCCCAAATCTACCCACCTCCCCTACCTACTCCCTCCCACTCGCTCGCCCCCTCCCCCTACCGCCGACCACGCCCGTCACCATCACCACCACCATCAGGCCTCTCCAATCTCCACCACCATCAGCCCTCTCCAATCTCCACCTCTCGCCACCTTAACTACTCCTCCCTTCTCTAAACGACGGCGTCGGAGTCACCTCACGACGATCGAAGCTCCGATGAATCAAGTACAAGAAGTGGTGGTTGATTGTTAGTTGATGAATCTCTGGAATTTCGACAACGTTGTTGATTTTATTTGTTGCGATGGTTTTTGAACTTCAAACAAATTCATTGTTTTTCACTATTAGTTGAGATTCATTTTATTTGGTTTTAATATTTTATTAAGTAATTGTAAACATGCCTTTTGTGAAGTTGCCCGACTAAATGGAAAGTTACACTATTGCATCTTATATTTTTTGTGATTATGAATTGATTTGGTTGGATTTTGCGGTGATTTTGGGACTCCGGTGGTGATTTTTTGGTGGTGGTCGGAGATGGATGCAGTGATGGGATGGTTTGTGGTGATGATTTTTTGTTTTCCGGTGGTGATTTTTCGTTTTTCGGTTGGTGGGAGTGGTGATTTTTATGTTTCCGGTGGTGATTTCTGGTTTGGCGGTGGTGATTTTATGTTTGTTGGTGGTGATTTTTTTGTTTCTGGTGGTGATTTCTGATTTGACAGTGGTGATATTATGTTTCCGGTGGTGATTTTATGGTGGTCGCCGGTGGTGGTTACCGCTAGTGGTGGGTGGTTTAATTAGAAAGAAGAAGGTGATATCCCAAAATATTAAAATATTAAATGAATGGTAGGAGATGAATATAATGTATTTAAATGGGTGGATAGGATTAGATCTCATATCTCACCATAAGTGGTGGTTCTCACCTTAGCAAGACTCTATTTATATATATATATATATATATATATATATATATATATAGTAGGGATCTAGAGAAAACCCCTTTAAAAGGAGAACTTAGAAAACTAAATTAAAATATAGCACATATGGTATGCAAACTGATCGTTGGGAGATGGAGAAAAATGTGGTGAAATTAGATTTAAAAAAAATATCACCGATTGACGGGAAAAATCAAATTAAAAACGGAGGGGATTAGGTGGGATTGTATGTGTGAGGGTGTATTTGATTAGTGTGTGGGTGCCCCTGGCGGGGCCATTGATTATAATACATCCAATGGTTAGGATTAGTATCTTAATTTTCTTCAAAAAAGAGTTCTCTTTTGAGCCACACCCTATATATATATATATATATATATATATATATATATATATATATATATATATATATATATATAGAGAGAGAGAGAGAGAGAGAGTTAAGTTCTATGGAGACTACCATTTGAATGAATTGAAGACCGTGGAGACCATATACATTATGCACTCAAAACATTGCAAAACATATATATTTGCAAAGAATGTTCAATTAACATTATTATTTCATTCAAAATCTTAAAAATCATATATGATTTGCAAGCAGAACATGTTTTGGAGAATAATACGTTCTGCAATATTTCGTTTGCAGAACATACATGATTTTCAAGATTTTTAATGAAATTTGCATGTAAAACATATATGATCTTCAAGATTTTCAATGAAATAGATGGTATAGTGATTTTCATAGAACATGATTTTCAATAAATAAGTTTTTGCAACTAAAATATATATATTGAAGAAAATGTAGCAATTTTATTATTGTAAATTAGCAACTAAAATACTTTAAAATTCATCTTGGACATATCCCCCTCTGAGAATACAATCTGGACAAGAACGAGCCGGCCAATTCACTGCTCTATTCCCAGATCGTTTAACATATACAATATTTAAATTGTTCATAGCATCGACAATCTCTCTACATTCTTCAATAGTGTTTCCAAAGGGTGAATAAATTACCTCTCGATTTTGTATGGCCCTTACTACCACCTGGCAGTCTGACTCCACTGTATACTTCCTTAATTGAACATTTCCAAACTCTATTCTTCTAGCTTCCTCTGACTGAATCCAACTAAGAGCTTCCCTCACCCCAACTGCTTCCGCCAAATGGATCTCCCGAACACCAGCAAAGGATAGGCCATTAGCACATATCAAATTCCCATTATTATCCCTAGCAATCCAACCAATTCCATATCGACCAGAGGTTTCAAATGATGAAGCATGACAATTGATCTTAACACCATTTTCCTGAGGTTTTGCCCATCGTCCGATGATTCCAGTATTAACTACCGGGTTTGCAGGTGTTGAACCTCCAATAGTTCGAACGTTCTTACATTGTGTAAGATACACATTTGCAATACTCGCCACTCGAGCTGCTCTTCTCTTCTTATCATTCCATACAACATCATTCCTAGCTTTCCAAATTCCCTAACAAAATATGCTAATAAGTCCTGCTTTATGACGTAGCTGGTCCAACACACATTCAAACCATGTACTAAAATTGGACAAATTTGTATGTATGAATTCAGGACAGACCAAACTCCAGCACGTTTTGGCAAACAAACAATGAAGTAAACAATGATCCATTGTCTCCCTCTCAGCTTCACATAACGGACACACTACATCTACCTGAACCCTTTTTGGTTATATATGTTAAATCCAAGAGCATCTCCAATAGAAGTTGCTACAAAGATTGCCAACCACTGACAAATCATCAAATATATTAATTTTGTATTTTCTCACTTATACACGTCACTCTTGACAATTTTTATAAAAAAATTGCTGCAATAGTTGGCAACCTCAAAGTTGCCAATATGGTCCCTTACGTAAATGAGAGAAATGATATAATAAAAGAAGACAATATAAAAGTGAATATAAATATATATATATATATATATTTGAACAATTATATGAGTTTTAGCTAATTTGGGAAGTTGTCAACTTTTGGCAACCTTGGTTGACAACCTTTTGGCAACCTCCCAACTCCAATAAGTAGGCAACCAAGAGTGTCATGCCACGTCAACGTTGGCAACCTCTTGGCAATCCATATTGGAGATGCTCTAAAAACCTGTAACAAAATTTCGCACTATCTATTACTGTATTGAAATAATGTTTTTTATTTATAACAATTTCAAATAATAAAGTTATTATTTTTAAAATATAATCAATCACTATAGTCGATTTAAGGATATAATGTGTACAATAAAAGATTCAACAAATTTTAACTAATTATTTAATTATACTAATATAGTCATTTGACCAACCCCATTCGAGATGGTTTTAAGTGTTTTTTTTTTTTGGAGTAAATTTACATGATATCTATTGTTAGCAACTTTTAGCCATCACAAGCCTTCATATTATAAATTTTATTTAGTTATTTGTTTTACCTTTACAAAAATTTTGTTTGTAGTACAAATTTATAAACTTTTCTAAAATTTCATTTAATTGAATAATTTATTAGGTTGTCACTTGTCAGCAACTACAAAGAACAAAATTTACAATATTTAAGAACTTAATTACATGTCCATTGCAAATTTTAAGTGCTAAATTAATCCTAGATTATTCTATTGAACTCCAAAACCATCCTTTTTAGCTTATTTGGTCAAGTGTAATAACATCAAAAGTTATTTGTTTTCCTACACCTGAAATAATTATTACAAAACTTTTGCAAAAAAATTGCCGTGATAAAATGTTTCTACTTTTTCTACTATTCAAACTTATGAGAAAAATTCCTGTCAGATAGGTGTCAATATTTTACTAAGAAATTGAAACGTGTGTTAAAAAAATGATTTTGGACTCGAGTGAGGAGCTATTTGCAACTCTAATCGGGTCCTATTCCGGCCCAACCGGGACACGTTTAGGCTTATTGGCAGGGATGGGTATCGGGGTACTTTGGGGCAGGGGAGTGATATTCCCACTCCCATCCCCGAATTCAAACCCTATCCTCGTCCATGGTCCGTTCCTCCGTCCCCGTTCCAAACGGGTTATGGGATTCTCGCGGGAAATCGTGAAATTTCATTTTAAACAAAAAAAAAATATTTTAAATAATTTTTAACACTAACTAGTGAGTTTGAAATAATTTTTTCCTGTGATATATATATATATGGTTAGATTAGATTTTAAGTTTCGTCTTTTTATCACCATTAATCTCATAATAAGTATATCTTAAGATTCACATGCATATATGTTACCTCTTAAAATTATTTTTGAAATCTAAACATTACAAAACAGTAGCTCATATGCACTAAATTAAGATAAAAAAATTTTAATTAATTAAATAGGTATAAATAAATGAAAATGAAGTTATTTAACTACTAGAAAGATAAATATATAAGATTAAAATATCATTTTGTTTCTAATATAAATTATTGAAATTTTGTATATATTAATATATGACTAGTAATATGCCCGTGCTACGCACCGGTTTAATTTTTTTTTTTTTTAATTTATTGTATATTTCTTTTTGTTTATTACTTGTACCGATTTGAAGCTAATGTAGATCTTTTTATCGGTGTGCTAACTAAATTGAAAATATCACGAATACCATATATATTTTTATTAAAAATAATTTATATAATTTAAAAGTTGTGAACCTACAAAATTCATATCTTAAAATTTACAAATAAAATTAATAAAAATTATATAGTAGTAAAATATAGACTCATTGCACGGGCAGTAAAATGGTAATAATATTAAAAAAATTAATTAATTGTATGGGTGCTAGTAATGACATTAAATTGGTCTTAAAAAGGAATAATACTAAATTAATTATGTCAAAAAGTAGTTGGCATGTTTAGGAATTTGTGTTTGTATTAAAACTATTTACTATGCCGACAGTACTGATAGATATCTTAAATATAGGATATATCTTAAATATAGGATATACACAATTTAGGCTAAAAAGGGGATATCTAAAAGGGGAAAAACTACTGAACACGATTTTGTTTTGCATGCCGGCAAGAAGGAGAAAATTAAAGGGTTTTGGTTCATTCTGAAGTTCATCCAACATCGTCTTCTCACCGCAGCAAAGGTATTTCGATTACTACTTCCTCAGTGAGAACAACCATCAATTTTATCAATCTTGTATGATCAAACCATATTGAAATAGATTAACAGTATGACATGTGTGATTCTTTTTCGTATTCTCTTCTACATGAACTTATTAATATACACAAAATCCCCAATTATGTATTCCTTTTCTCAATTTGTTAACTGTTTATGCATCTTCTTGTTTTGGGATATTATACTTTAACAACTTAATGCATGAAGTATAAGGCTTTGATTAAGTAAATAATTTTTTTTAATTCAAATGTAAAAATTTGAATGCAGGAAAAGAATGTCGCAAAGGAGATCAAACTTGGTTCCTCATAGTGGTACTTTGATTTTTATTACTTATAACATAGTTGAGGTACTGGTTTAATACACGACATTATGTTTTTTTTTACAGAAGGAAGATTGGTTTTAGGGAGTTTTATAGCTGTAAACAACGAAATCGAATCTTTTGGAAGCTTTGTAAGTATGAAATATTGAAAACAAAATAAACAATGTTATATACTATATATAAGTCTATAGTGTTATGTGATGATGTACTTACATTCCTAATTTTTGACTTTAGTAATTTTTTCACTATTACAACATTGTTGTAGAGAATTCCAAAAAGCTTTTACGATGAATTTGGGAGTGTAATTTCTTCACGTCTAAGGTTTAAATGCAACTTGATCGAGTGGAAAGGAAAATATGATAGGAAACTGAAAAGAATTTATGGGATACGAAGATTTTTGAAGTATTACGAAATCAAGATATATGGTGCTGTTCAGTTTGATTACTATGGAGAAGATGAGTTTCGTGTTAAAATATTTAAAAATACGGCAATTGAGACTAACTATCGGAAGATGTCTCCATCAAAATTTGTTAGAAGTGGAAAATGTCAAAAATGGAAAAAGAAAGATTATATTCTTGATGGTATTTCACTGAACTATCAAAACTCTGCTGCACTATGGTCCTTTAATGCTTTTATGAATTTCGTGGATTATTTTGAGATGAAGATAAGTAATATGCATATCGATGGAAGACATCCATTCCTGGTAAGATCTGTTTCATTCATTTTAATTTATAACCGGTGCTTTCTACTTATATACAAACTGAACTTTTATCATTTAATTATAGAGGCTGAGCAGGGAGTTTGATCAACTTTACAAAGATTGGGAAGTTGGTGGAAAGGTTTATCTTCGTTTTACAGAAAAAACATGGGAAATTGATGTTCAAAGGATTGAAAATATCTGTTTGCTTGGAAAACAGTGGTATGCTTTTGTAGAGGAGATTAAGCTGAAAGTTGGGGATACACTGGTTCTGTTTCGAATTCCTTCATCAGGAGTGTATACTGTAAATGTTTGCATATTTAAAGGAAAGGAACAAATCATTGATGATGGTCGAGGTAATTTTAAACAATAGTCTTTTACTCTTTTTCATATCTAATATGCATACATTTTGAATTATGTAATTCTGTTTTATCTCAAATAATCAGAAAAAAATGGAGCTTTTGAGAGATCGTTTCTAAAAGTTGTCTCTCAGCATTGGTTGGATGAATGCGTAATGGTATGGTTTGTTGTAGTTTTATTATTCTTTATTCTATTTGTATAAATAATGACTATTTATAACAGAATAGTATATTATGCATTCTTCAATTTATACATTTTGTGATTTAATTATGTACATGTAATCTATAACAGTTTGTACCAAAAACGATAAAGGATAAATACGAAGAAAAGTTGGTTGTATAAATCAACTTGAAATCTTTGGTGAAAGGTTTCCTGTTTTGTACAACTCTACTGGTGGCTATTTGTCACAGTTTGAGAACATGATACAAAGGTTCAATCTGCAAAAAAAGAGACCGTTGTGTTCACAGTCGATGAAAGTAATGTCTTGTGTGCAAGGATCTACAAAATCGATGGTACAGAGATTGAGTATGAGAATCGATATGTTCATAATTCAGATTATAGCCAAGCAAATTGGCTTTGGAGCATTCACTGGAACTCTGAATCTGGTTAGTAAAAGTGTCATCAAATCTTTCGAAAATTGACTTTAGAAAGTATTGAGCTTGGTCTGTCGACGCTACTTTGTAATAACAAATTTTTTTTATTGTGTACACAATTTTCAGACATGGATGAAGATAGTGGCAAAGAAGAAGAAGCTGTTGAGGAAATAAAAATTTCCAAATGTTAGTTACAGAGGCATGCCTGTACTCATCTAATAACAAGCCTAATTGTTTGTAATGCTTTGCATTACTTACATGACCTCTTAACTGAGGGAACCTCTAGTTGTAGAGTTTCTGTTTGTATTGTACTTGTAATAGGCATCAAATCCTAGTTGTGTAACTGTACAAATAGAGTCTAGAATAATGCTTGAAAGAAGTTCCATGGTTCATGCCTCAAGCAAGGAGTTAAAGACTGCCAAATAATCACAGTTGGGATTTGAAGAAATGAAGAAATTTGCCTAAGTACCAATTCGAGAAGTATACTTGTCTATTCGAGAAGTCCAGCATTCGAGAAGTCAGAGATTCGATATCTCAAGACACTATTAGATATCTCTGAATACACTGTTCGATATCTCATTCGATATCTCAGTGATTCGATATGTCTATTCGAGAACTCAAGAAGTCAACAAGTCAAGATGGTATTCGAGTTCTCAAAGAGTCAACAAGTCAAAGTTCCATTCGATATCTCAAAGACTCAGAAAGCTATTCGACAACTCGAGGATTCGATAAGTCAAATGCTCTATTCGACAACTCAAGGAATCCTGGTGAAAAAGAGCTATTCGAGAAGTGGTTCGATATGTCACTATAACAGTATTCGAGAACTCAGAGTTATCGATCAAGTCAATTCTAGTTCTCGAATCACTTACTTAGTCACTTCTCGAACACATTCTTGGAGACAAAATACTGAAGAAATTGTACAAGTCAGAAACCTGCAACAAGCCAATGCACTTTATGGACCACAATCTGTAACGTGCTCTGGAAAGCCTACAAGGAAGCTTGGAGAGATATAGAAGAGACAAGGAGCTAAAGAAGTGGATCTAAACAGGCTTTGCAAAGTCAAATCTGTAACCGTTTGGACGCTTACTCAAAAAGGATAGACAGACTAGAAAGTAATTTGTTTAGCTACCTTATTTGTAGTAAGCAGGCTGTATCCATGTTCTATAAGGACACAGCCTCACTTCATAACTTAGTAACTTTTGTGAGTCAAGTTCTTCATACACTGTAAGCTATATCTCTCTGAGAAAAACGAAGCTGAGAATACTATCATTTGTATTCACAGATTGTAGCAACCTTTATCTAATATACATTAGATTAAAGTGATATTGTGTCTTGTGTTGTTTATTTATCCGCACCTTAATTCTGCACACACAGGCACTTATCTGCTACACAGACTCAACCCAAGAAAAGTTCAAGAATCCATTCACCCCCCCCCTCTGTATTCTTTTACCGTGTTCAATACTCAACAAGTGGTATCAGAGCGGGCTGTTTATTCAAAAACAGAGAAACGATCATGAGTTCGAATACACCAAAGACTACAGGAACAGTGAAGGTCCCTAAGTTTGATAAAGAAAACTTCAACCTCTGGAAGATAAAGATGATGTTGTTCATCAAAGCCTCTCATCCCTTGTATCCTGAGATTCTCAAGAATGGTCCTTTTGTTCCACAACAAGAGATACCAGAGAAGACTGTTGGAACCCTAACAATCCCTAGAACTTATGAGGCCAAGGATCCATCAAAGTGGACAGAGTCAGAAAGGGAGAAGGTTGCTCTTGACAGTCACCTCATGTTGCTCATCATTGATTCCATGGATATGTCAATGTTTGCAAACATTGCATCATGCACATCTGCTAAAGAGATGTGGGATCACATTGAGGTGTTGTGTGAAGGGACTGATGAGGTTAAAGAAAACAGGAAACAGATACTGGTCACACAGTATGAAGCTTTCATGGCACAGCCCAAGGAAAGCATTACTGAGATGTTTGAAAGGTTTCACAAGCTAGTTACTGAGTTGCAGATGAATGGAAAGGTTTACAGCACCAAGGAGTTAAATATGAAATTTCTGTTGTCTTCACCAAATCATCTGGAGCAAAGAGTCATTTCTCTAAGAGAGAGAGATTTGAACAAAGTCACCTATGATGTACTCTATGGAGTCCTAAAGACTCATGAACTTGAGTTGCTTCAGAAGAGGGCTATCCAAGCCAACCAAGGTAGGATGATAAACACATCATGTGCCTTGATTGTCAACAAATCCATTCTGGACCTAGAAGCATCTACAAGTCAACTGAGGATAGAGGAGGTGGCAGATGATGAAGAAACTGAAGCTGGGGTAAGTGAACCTGTTGAGGAAAAGGTGGAAGAAGAAGAGGAGTTTTACACTCTGGAAGAACTTGATGGGATGGAAAATACTTCATATGCTTTCATGGCCAGAAAATTTCCAAACATCAGATTTAAAAGAAATCAACCCTTCAAACCCAAAACCCAAAACCATTCAGCTTACAAGAACAAGGCACCTGTGAAACCAAACAGAAATAAATTCAAAACCGGTTATGTGGATAGGTCATCTGTAAGGTGTTATAGATGCAATGACCTAGGGCATTTTGCCAGTGAATGCAAGAAGCCTAAAAAGAAGGATAGAGATTTTCTTGAGCTAGAAGCTAAGTATGAGGCCCTTCTGAAAAAGCAGACACATGGTAAGGCCTACATAGCTGAAGGAAAGTGTTGGGATGATTCTGAGAGTGATGAAGAAGAACAAGAATTCTGCAATTATGCCTTGATGGCCAACTCCAAGGATGACTCATCTTCATCTGATTCTCAGGTACCATCTCTCACTACAATAGACATGTCTGTTTCTGAATACAAATCCATGATTGAACAATTATCTGTTGAAATGTTTAATATTCATACTAGTATGACTGCTGCTAATGAGGAGATTGCTAAATTGTCAACTAGAAATGAAGTATTAACCAAAAAGAATGAGGAACTTGAGCTAACTGCTATGCAAGTAGAAAACCTTAAGAAAGAAGTTGAATATTTAGAGAACAAGGTTTTGTGTGCTAGCCAAGTAGAGAAGGCTCTTAGGGATGAATTAGCTGAGAATGAATTCAAACTTAAAACTTTCAAGAAATCATCTGGTTTAGTGCAATCCTACTGTGAGAAAATTGAAGCTAAACCCAAAGCAGCTATTGGACTTGACTATGACTCTCTCAAGCAAAGGAAAGGCTATGCTGTCATTGAAGAGGACACAGCTGTTCATGAGAAAGTGCCTCACATTTTGAGAAAAACTGAAAATCCAATTTTTAAGGAATCAACATTTGAAATTGATGAGGATGCCTTACTCATCAAACAAATGTTGAATGATGAGGATGAGGCACAATCTAGTGAACAGCTAGCATCCTCTAAGGGTGAGAGTGTCAAGTCAAAGACCAAGAAACCAGTAGTTGATAGGCCAAGACCTAAGAAGTTTGTTAAGTTTGTACCAGCTGGGAAGAGTGAATCAGAAAAGGAAGTGACTAAAAAGAAACAGAACAGAAATGGCAAGTTAGGGATTAACAAGGATAACAACTATGCTTATATGCCTAATGCCCCTAGGAAAACTTGTCAGAACTGTTTCAGTACCAATCATCTAACTCATGCATGCAAGAAACCTGTTGGTAGTGTGTCTAAGCCTTTCTATGATTGTTCTGTGCCTCTAAGACATAGAGATGCACCTTTCTGTGATAAATTTGACTGTATGCCATGCAATATGAATGTCATGACTAGTTGTTTTAATTTGAGAAGGCAGTTCATTGATGGTTGTATCAGTCACAATTCACACACACACTACACAAGGTCAAAGTCTTCAAGTCCTCCTAAAGCTAGGAAGGTACCTTTGTCACCTAAGTCTGAGATCTCAGGTTCTAAGACTTCCAACAGTGACAAGAAGACTGACACTAAGAAAGTTAACAAGCATGTTGTTTATGATAAAACTGTCTCTAAGTCACATGGACCCAAACTAGTTTGGGTACCAAAGGAAAAGTAATACCTTTGTGTTTGCAGGGCAAAGAAAGTGAAAAGAAGGTCATGTGGATTTTGGACAGTGGATGCTCAAATCATATGACTGGTGATATGGCCCTGCTATCACAGTATGAGGAAAAGGCTGGCCCAATGGTTGCTTTTGGAGATGACAGCATGGGTAACACATTGGGATATGGCAAGCTGAAAGTTGGAAATGTCATCATTGAAGATGTAGCACTAGTCAAGGGGCTCAAGCATAATCTGTTAAGTGTTGGTCAGTTTACTGATAGAGGATTCAAGGTGAATTTTGACAAAGATGAATGTTTGATCACCCACAAGAAGACTGGTGATTTTGCTCTATCTGGAGTAAGGAAGGGAAGCCTGTTTGTAGCCAATATGGACTCTGCAAACAAGGACAAAATTTGTTGCTTTTACTCAAAAGCATCAAATGAAGATTGTTGGCTGTGGCACAAGAAACTATCACACCTGAACTTTAAGGCCATTAATTCTCTAGTCAAAAGAGAGTTAGTGAGAGGCATGCCCACACTTGAATTCTGCCAAGAAGGAGTGTGTGAGGCTTGTCAAAAAGGAAAAATGAAGAGATCAAGCCACAAGTCAAAGACAGTGACATCTGTAACCAAGCCACTACAACTTATCCATATGGATTTGTTTGGGCCTGTCAACATAATGTCACTTGGAAGAAAGAAGTATGCCCTGGTAATGGTTGATGATTTTTCAAGGTATACATGGGTAGAATTTCTGGCATCAAAAGATGAGGCTCCACAAGTAATCATTGAGCATATAAAGAAAGTTGACAAGGAAGCAAAGGCAAACAATGCAAGTGTGATTGCATTGAGAAGTGATAATGGAACAGAGTTCAGAAATGCCACACTTGAAGCATTCTGCAAAGAGAATGGTATTTCTCAACAATTCTCAGCTCCAAGGACTCCACAACAAAATGGAGTTGTTGAGAGAAAGAATAGAACTCTGATTGAGGCTGCTAGAACAATGTTACTTGATGCAAAAATGCCTACATGTTTTTGGGCTGAGGCTGTGAGCACTGCATGCTATATTCAGAACAGAACCCTCATCAACAAAAACACTGGAAAGACTCCTTACAACTTGATGACTGGAAAGAAGCCTACACTGAAGTATATTCATACTTTTGGAAGCAAATGCTTTGTACTTAAGGACAATTCTGAATATGTTGGAAAGTTTGATGCAAAAGCATTTGAAGGAATTTTTCTTGGCTATTCTATGGAAAGAATTGCATACAAGGTTTATGTCATCAGTCAAAAGAAAGTTATGGAAAGCACAGATGTAACATTTGATGACAGTAAACTACCTGGACTAGAAGAAGCCAATGATGAAGACAAAGATCCATTGAAGTTTGATAATCTAGATGATTCTGATGAAGAGACTGAAACTGGAGTTGAAACTCAAGTTCAACAAACTCAAGTGAATGATGATACAAGAGAAGAATTTGTCCCAATCAATAGTGGAGAAACAAGCATCCAAGACACACCTGTGAGTAATGGCAACTTCACAGGGGGAGGAAATGAGGATGATCATGATGAGGATGATGAAGCAACATCAAGAATGAGAAATCAGGCTGAACATTCAAGGAAATGGGATAGATCACACACTGCAGAGCAAATCATTGGAGATCCTAATGCAGGAGTAAGGACTAGGAGAGCAACTCAAAATGAGTGCCTCTATGGATGTTTTCTATCACAAGTTGAGCCTAAGAAACTTGATGATGCATTGTTGGATCCAGATTGGATTATTGCTATGCAAGAGGAGCTGAACCAATTTGAAAGGAACAAAGTATGGGAACTAGTGCCTGCACCAAAGAATAGAACCATTGTTGGAACAAAATGGGTTCTGAAGAATAAGATGGATGAAGATGGTGTAATAATAAGGAACAAAGCAAGGTTGGTTGCAAAAGGATACTCTCAACAGGAAGGCATTGATTATGATGAGACATTTGCCCCTGTTGCTAGATTGGAAGCCATTAGAATATTCTTGGCATTTGCTGCTCATTCAAACTTTAAAGTTTATCAAATGGATGTCAAGAGTGCATTTCTAAATGGAGAGTTGGAAGAAGAGGTTTATGTGCAACAACCACCTGGCTTTGAGGATCCACATTTCCCAGAATTTGTCTACAGATTGCTTAAGGCACTGTATGGACTTAAGCAAGCTCCAAGAGCATGGTATGACACTCTATCACAATTTCTTCTTGAAAATCAATTCACTCGAGGCACACTGGACAAGACACTGTTTTACAAGAAGCATGGTGATGATATGATTCTAGTTCAAATCTATGTGGATGATATCATCTTTGGTTCTACTAATGAGAAACTGTGTGAGAAATTCTCTAAACTCATGCAGAGCAGATATGAGATGAGTATGATGGGAGAGTTGACATTCTTTCTAGGGTTGCAAGTCAGTCAAAGGAAGGATGGTATCTTTATCAGTCAAACCAAGTACATCAAGGATTTATTGAAAAAGTTTGACTTGGAAGATTGTTCACCTGCCAAGACACCCATGGCCACTGCCACTAAGTTGGATGAAGATGCTAAAGGCAAGAGAGTAGATATCTCAGTCTACAGAGGCATGGTTGGTTCTCTACTCTACCTCACTGCAAGTAGGCCAGACATCATGTTTGCTACATGCTTGTGTGCAAGGTTTCAATCAAATCCAAAGGAATCACATTTGATTGCAATAAAAAGGATCTTTAGATATCTGAAGGGCACTCCTAACTTGGGATTATGGTACCCTAAGGACACAGGGTTCAATCTGGTTGGCTACTCTGATGCTGATTATGCTGGATGCAGAGTGGATAGGAAAAGCACCTCAGGAAGCTGCCAGTTTCTTGGACAAAGGTTAGTTTCTTGGTATAGCAAGAAGCAACAATCTGTGTCAACTTCTACAGCTGAGGCTGAATATATAGCTGCTGGAAGTTGCTGTGCTCAAGTGCTTTGGATTAGAAATCAACTTAGAGATTATGGACTTGTGTTGGAAAGAATTCCAATCATGTGTGACAACACAAGTGCAATCTCTATAGTTGCCAATCCTGTCAATCATTCTAGAACAAAGCACATTGACATCAGATATCATTTCATAAGAGAACATGCAACTAATGGAACCATTGAGTTGCATTATGTCTCTACAGATAAACAACTAGCTGATATATTCACTAAGCCATTAGATGAAGCCACCTTCACAAGGTTGGTAAGTGAAATTGGAATGCTGAATTCTTCAGATTCTGGCTAAGTGAATACATCAATCTAGATTGTTGCAGCAGTAAACACTTACTTTATCTAAATTCTCAATATTTTTGGAGTAAGTGTTGGCTGAAATATGATTTATAAATATTTCAAATCTGTTGCATATGTTGAAAATCATATTTTTATTAACTTAAAATTTCTATGAAATTTTGAGAAAATCACTATTTAATTTGCTAGGATATTTTTCAATGAATATGTCTGGTAAATTTTTAAAAGATAGTGAAAATCAAATTTTTATGAGTGATGGGTATAGTTCGATAAGTCAGACTTCTCGAATGATTCACTATTCGACATCTCTAATAAGTCTCATTAGAGTACTCTTGAGTTCTCGAATAGAGTCTTTCTGAGATATCGAATAGAGGAATTCTTGACTTCTCGAATATAGCAACTGAGTTCTCGAATGATTGAGTTCTCGAACACTATATTTGAGTTCTCGAATCATTTGAAAAGGCTGAATTCTCGCTGAATTTTAACCGATTTTGGATTTTTATCTAAAAATTTAATTCACTCATAAAAACACATTTTATTTAATTTAGAATTATTTCTAAGTTAGATAACTGCCAGCTGTGAGTTTCTATCTGCTTGAGTTATCGATTAAGCCATTCTTGACTTCTCGAATAGTTGTTTTCTACTTCTCGAATGCCTGACTTGTCGATACAAAACAGTTTGCTAATCGACAATTCAAGTACTTCATACTTATACAATCTCACATCTATTCGATTCATTTCATTCGATTTCTCAAGCATCTACACTCTCTAAACCCCTGAAATCCTAACTGCGAAAAGCCAAATTTCTTCTTCAACCTTCAATTTCTTTTCTCTCTTCTATACAAATGGCAACAGTAAAGTTCAACACCAACTTCATCGCTCTAACTAGTGATGTTGAAGCACCCAATGCAAACTTTAAGTGCTTTGTGAAATGGATGGCTGAATCATACATCAAAGAAGCACTCTCTGCCAATCCAACTCTATATCTCGATATTCTGGAACAATTCTGGAATACTGCTATTGTGGAGGTTGTAGCCCTGGAAAATGCAATCACATCCTATGTCATCTACTGCAAGGTTCAAGATAAGGATATCACTATCACTACTGCAGACATGAACCAAGCACTAGGACTACAACAGGAATCATTTGATAGAATGGCCACTACTGCAGAGTTGGAGGAATTCTTCGAATTCATAAACTACTCAGATGGGATTAACCTTGGAAAGCTAAACAGAAAGAATCTGAGAAAGGAGTGGAGCTATGTGTTTGCAACTCTTCTTCAAGTCTTCACTGCCAGGAAATCAAGCTTTGATCAAATCAGTGCACCTGTGCAGCAAATTGGATATGCTTTGGCCTATGGAAAGAAGATAGATGTTGGCCAAATCATACTTCAAGAATTATATGGGAGACTTGGTAAGAACACAACCAAGAGAGGTACTGATATTTTCTTCCCTCGCTTTATTCAATCTGTACTTAATTATAAAAATGCTTCGTTGATTGAATTGCCTGGGATTGATAAAAATAAAATAGGCTATCCTAAGTCCATGACCAAACTCATTTTTGGTAACTTGGAAACTAGGAATGATGTGGATGTAAGACTGAACATAACTCCCCATATGGAGAGTTTGTTTAAGACTTACCCCCACAACATGCCAACATTTGATGCTAAATCTAAGTTAGCACAGCCCAAGCAAGTAGAACAAACTGCTAACCCAGGGCCTGCTAACCAACCCTCTCAACCAAACACTCTCCCACATACTGAGCCAACTGCATCATCCTCTCAAAAGGGTGATGTTAGTAAAAAGAAGAGAAAGGAAGTAATGTCTGCACCATTAAATATCTTATCTGAAGCAGCATTAGCTGTTGAATTAGGGCTAGAAAGTGAGGAACCTGAGTCACCCTTACAAAGGCCAAAGAAGAGGAAAACTAAGACCACCTCTTCAGTCACACAAATGGCTGAAGTTGTAAAATCAGGGGCACACAGCTCACTAGGTGTATCCTCTCAACAGGGTGCACCTATAGAATCAAGCATTCTCCCCAATGCACCTTCTTGTATAGAGTCTGCACATGGGAGTGATAAGGCTGGCACAACACTGAGTGGAGAGCACATCACTTTTGAAACTCCCTCTATCTCTCAGGGGGAGTTGCCAAAATCTACTCTAGAACACACTTCTCTTCCAGAATCTAACTCTGAAATTTCTTTGGAACCTGCAACTCAGGCAACTGAGATGCAAGGTATTGATCATCAAGAATTCTTTTCTCTTGATGAGCCAATAATTTCAAGTGACTCAGTGCATGACATTTTGTTCACCACTCAGAACCCACATTTAGATGGTGAGGGAATGCATGCTGAGGCATATCCTAATGACACCATCACAAACACAGAGGTTCCCCTAGTTTTTACTAGAGACTCTGTGCCTGTGTCAACTGCTGGTGTAATTCATCCCACTTCTGTGGAGACACCAGTAGTAGAGTCCATCCATCCGGCTACAGAAGTTGCATCTGTAACTGAGGAGACTAGCTTGCCTAGCTCTAGCTCTGACTTTATGTCAAAATGGCTGAAGCCTGTGCAACATGACAGTGCTTCAGGATCAGGGTCTGTTCCACAACAATTGACGGTTGAAGCACTTCAAAGCTTAATTGTGGATCAGATTCCTGAGTTCACAAAGATTGCTCAGCACCTTCTCACTGCAGACATGCCCAATCCAGACTATGAGGCTATTCTGTTATGCCATAGGGATGATGTGGAGGTGCAGAAATCAAAAATCATTGATGATGCTGAGAGAGATGGCAACATAGATGCCTGGTTGCAAGGAAAATATGATATTACTCTCGATGAAGCACTTCAGTATCTCAGGGAGGAATACATCACTTCACTGGGCTCCAATGCTAAATCCCTGTCACCTGGTGAAGTGTATGAAGCTGTCAATGACTCCTACAAGGGTTTCCTCAAGGCTGCACACTATCTTGGCAAAGGAGTAAAAACTGAAGTCAACAGGGTATGTGATAAGACAGCCACTTCAGTAGCAGAAGTCAAGAGGGCCTTTGATGCTAAATTTCCCCACTTGGACAGTGTGCTCAAGGACATCAAACACTGCAACTCTACATGCATTAAGGTGGACAATGGGTTGGCTGTGCTAAAAGATGCTGTCTCAGGTCTGGGTCATCAATTTCAGAATCTATCTGGCCAGACTACAGATGCCAATGCCATGCTGAAAATAATGTTCAAGAATCTCTATGGAGATAGGCTGGTGACTGATGTTCCTGTGCATGAAATGTCTAAATATGAAGTGAAGAGACTGCAGGAACAATCTCTATCTGGTTTCAAGGCCAATGAACTCTTCACTAAGGTCAACACTCTTGAGCAAGAGGTAGCTACTCTCACCAAGACCAATGCTCATCTCACAGAAAAGGTTGCATTGCTAAATGATCAGTTGGACACTCAAGCATCCACCACAGCTGATGTCCTTCTGCATCAACAATCCATGTTAGCTGCAATGATGAAGCATATGGGGCTCCCTCTACCTGATGAATCTTCAATCCCAAAGGACATCTCTACAGCCTCTGTGCCTGACAACAAGCCTAAGGGGGAGAAGAAGGCTAGGAACTCAAATTCAAAGGGGGAGCCAAAGAGGGAGAAAGGCATAGTATTCAAAGAAGGTGGACAACAAAGGGCTACTAAGTCTCTAGAAAATGTGCCTGGCAAGGGAAAAGCCAAAGTAGATGAGCCTCCATCTATCTTGCCAGTTGTCACCTTACCAACTATGCACATCACTACTCCTGGAGGACAAAAGCAATCAATAACTACCACAGTGGTTGCAGGGAGTATGCCATCTCACAAATCTCAAATTTCTATAGCTGAGAGTGCCAAGCCTGCAGAAGTCAAAGTTGTTACTGAGGCCAAGCTACAAGAAGTTGCTAACTCCAATGTCTATCATGATAAAGCCTTCTTGGAGTTTCTGAAAGCCATAAGGGAACAGGTTGGTGACACTCAGTTTTATCTGAGGGAGGTGAAGAAGCAGATAGACTACATCACTGTCATCCCCAAGCAAGTCAACAATTTATGGGTCAAGGAGATAGTGATGGTGTCCAAACTAAAGATATGGCATCTAACATACCAGATTCTACAAGACTTAAAGCACTCAGAGATAGATGCCATACTAGAGCTCATTGAGAAGAAAAATGACAACAGCAAGAGTCTGTTTGATGACTTGAGGAATGGTCAACCTACAAGGCTACCAGAAGTGATCAAGAAGCCATGGACAATTATCTATCAGTCTGGTACCAGAATTGAAGATATCAAGCAACTGGTCATTCCTCATGATCTCACCCCCAGAAATCACAGACTGATCATTGCTATTATTGATCAACTTCAGAAGAAGGTTGGAGCCAGAAATGCTGAAGAAATTGAGGCACTGCATATCCTCAGAACTTATATTGCAACTGGTGGAATTCCAGAGATGGCTCAACCTAGGAGAAATAAGGATGATGATTCTGAAGACAAAGGTGATGGGAGGAGAAGACATCAAAGGAGAGATAAGGGTGATGAAGATAAGAAGAAAAAGGGGGACAAGGATGAAAAAGATGATGACCAGGGTAAGACATATGTGAGAAAGAGTGGAAGACAGCAAGCCTTAGGCATTGCTAGCAGTAACCTCACCACAACACAAGACTCTAAGTCTAGGGTGAATACTGTTAGTGGTGACCTAACAAAATCTACATCTATGGCTTCTGCAACTGTCTTACCATCTCAAGAAAAGAAGAAGATTCAAGTCAAGAAACCATGTGTATGTTTCAGAAAGCAATCTGCTAATGGAATACTACTATGGTCTACCAACCAAGGTCAAAGATTTCTGCCAAGCAACCATGTCAAAAGGATAAAGTTTAAACATACTGCAAGGAGAGTGAAGCTATCCAAATCTAGAGCCCTAACAATCATTCCAGGATTAAAGCTCCAGCCACTTGATGAAGACTTTGATGAAGAGCAACTGCTATTTCTAAGAGCTCAAAAGATATGCTATGCTGCAATTGTGGATGATCACCTTGTAATCAAGTACACTGATGGGAAAGAAATGAAATTCAAACAAGGGGGTTGTCAACATTGGGGTAAATTGTATGAGATAGAAAGAATCATTGCATTGCTGGATTCTAAGGACAAGGTGGAGAAAGTATGGAAGCTGGAATTGATTGACTTTGTGAAAATGAAGAAAGACTATGCTGAGAAGATAAGGAAGGGCTGCTATGAGAAATGGTTAGAAAGGGAGAAAGAAATTGATAGACTGGAGATTGAAGCAGAAAAGCTAAGGGCAAAGGGATTGTGTAGAGTTCAGTTTGATCCCTATGTGGTGAAGTATAGGAGGAGAAATGGAGATAATGTCAATATAAGAATGAACCTACTCAGTCACTATCCTGCCAACATTCTGAAGCCAGTGCTTGAAGATTTCAAAAACTCTATTATGATTGAAGAATTGGATGCTATGACAGAAATCATGAGAGCAATAGATGAGAATGCAAGGAAGGAGAAAGAAAGGAAACAGAAAGCATATGATGATCTACAAGCCAAAGCAATGGAGATGCAATCAAAAGAAAATGGCTAGTACCTCATCATACTGTAAGAGTATTTATCTTGTAATTTCATTTATGTGTTCAATCAAAATACATACCTGTACTTTTAAAGTTTTATCTTTATGTATGTTAGGCTTGTTATCAGACATGAAATTGTGACTAAGGGTCTCACTCACAATTTGGGGGAGATTGTTAGTTACAGAGGCATGCCTGTACTCATCTAATAACAAGCCTAATTGTTTGTAATGCTTTGCATTACTTACATGACCTCTTAACTGAGGGAACCTCTAGTTGTAGAGTTTCTGTTTGTATTGTACTTGTAATAGGCATCAAATCCTAGTTGTGTAACTGTACAAATAGAGTCTAGAATAATGCTTGAAAGAAGTTCCATGGTTCATGCCTCAAGCAAGGAGTTAAAGACTGCCAAATAATCACAGTTGGGATTTGAAGAAATGAAGAAATTTGCCTAAGTACCAATTCGAGAAGTATACTTGTCTATTCGAGAAGTCCAGCATTCGAGAAGTCAGAGATTCGATATCTCAAGACACTATTAGATATCTCTGAATACACTGTTCGATATCTCATTCGATGTCTCAGTGATTCGATATGTCTATTCGAGAACTCAAGAAGTCAACAAGTCAAGATGGTATTCGAGTTCTCAAAGAGTCAACAAGTCAAAGTTCCATTCGATATCTCAAAGACTCAGAAAGCTATTCGACAACTCGAGGATTCGATAAGTCAAATGCTCTATTCGACAACTCAAGGAATCCTGGTGAAAAAGAGCTATTCGAGAAGTGGTTCGATATGTCACTATAACAGTATTCGAGAACTCAGAGTTATCGATCAAGTCAATTCTAGTTCTCGAATCACTTACTTAGTCACTTCTCGAACACATTCTTGGAGACAAAATACTGAAGAAATTGTACAAGTCAGAAACCTGCAACAAGCCAATACACTTTATGGACCACAATCTGTAACGTGCTCTGGAAAGCCTACAAGGAAGCTTGGAGAGATATAGAAGAGACAAGGAGCTAAAGAAGTGGATCTAAACAGGCTTTGCAAAGTCAAATCTGTAACCGTTTGGACGCTTACTCAAAAAGGATAGACAGACTAGAAAGTAATTTGTTTAGCTACCTTATTTGTAGTAAGCAGGCTGTATCCATGTTCTATAAGGACACAGCCTCACTTCATAACTTAGTAACTTTTGTGAGTCAAGTTCTTCATACACTGTAAGCTATATCTCTCTGAGAAAAACGAAGCTGAGAATACTATCATTTGTATTCACAGATTGTAGCAACCTTTATCTAATATACATTAGATTAAAGTGATATTGTGTCTTGTGTTGTTTATTTATCCGCACCTTAATTCTGCACACACAGGCACTTATCTGCTACACAGACTCAACCCAAGAAAAGTTCAAGAATCCATTCACCCCCCCCCCCTCTGTATTCTTTTACCGTGTTCAATACTCAACACCAAAGATATGAAAAGTGTAAGTGTCGACTAAATTTCAGTTCAAATATCATATTATTCTAATATAACTAAATATGTATATAAATGTGGATTTACTTATATGCTTGCAAAATAAACTTGTTTTATAGGTAAACTTATTCAATTCAAGATTCCCGTTATTTGTCATTGTTATGGAATGCGCCAAAATGAATTCCAAAGACCTGGTATGTGTTTAAATAAAATACTTTGTCATGTACGGAACCTTTATACGTTTATCACACATTTACAAAAAGTAATTAATAATTAATATATAATTTTATCAGATATTGCTAGAGAGATTCCTTATGGAGTGTGGAGATGATCTACCGCAAAATATCAGACTCCGATTGCCCAATGGACAGGATATTCATGTAAATTTCAAGAAGAGAGAAAAGTCATTATCTCCTATGTTTGCAATGATTAAGGAATGTAGGAGGCTTTTTGGTTCCAGTATGATTTACTCTTATGAGGGTAATGGAAATTTTCTCGTATGTGTATTAAAAGAAGATTTCTGTGAAGTTGATTATTTTGAGTTCAGAACTATACCACGGGCAACTGTGTATGATCAAGGTAAGTTACAACTTCTATTATTAAATACTTTATACTGATGTTATATCATTATGCTATATTGCTTTAGAATGAAGTTGTTAACTTTTTGACTACTTTTTACTCATATTTTGTTTAGACAATATCAATGGAGTGGGATGGAAATTTCTTTTATCTGTTAATGAATCTGCTTTTGATTTCGGAGAAATAGTAAGTTACTGATTTCTGGACATATCTTCGATACGCACAATTTTCAGTTTTAATGTATTGCTAATCATTTTAAATAAGCAGCACATTGTTAATCATAATTATGTTTTATAGGTTATACCGCCAAGATTCTGCAGAATGTTTGGAAAAACTATTCCGGAAAATGTTTCATTTTGTTTGTCAAATGGCACAATGTTCCATGGTCGTTACTTACAGGAAGAAAGACAAATTATAGGACTGTCTGACATGTTTGGCTTGAATTTTCTCGAAGAAAATGATTTATTGTTGTTCACTTACCGTGGTGTCGGAAAATTTGACATTGTCATTTTTGATAATGGAAAAGTTGAAAAATATGTTGATACCAATCCTAATGTCCCAGGTATGTTTGTTTTATATTATTATTGCTACTAATTTTCTATGTTTATATATTTCTGACTTTGTAAACACTTACTTGTAAATCTAAATTCTCACATCTTTTGATTGTTCACATATTTGGGAAACAAAAGCAGGAGTAGTAGAATATAGCAATAATGGTGATAATGACTTGGAAGATACTACTACAAAATTGATTTCTGATGCTGAAATGAATGAACCAGATTTGGAAAACAATGAAGAAAATGCAATGGTTGTTATTGAAATGAATGATCCAGTAATAGGCTTTTCTGCAATCATGACAAAAAGTAATGTCAATAACACATCACATGGACCGGTATGGTTTTCTATTGCAATAAATCTTATTTTTTCAAACAATTTGAATACTTTTCAAAGTCATTTTGTATTATTTATGCTTATTATGATTAGTTTGTTTCTTGCAGTATATACCAGGATATGTGAATCCAAGAAACCGAGAATGGATAGCTGGTGAGCATGTTACCTTTAGAATTGCAGAGCAGAGCGACTTTGGGATATTGTAGTCGTATACTCCAATGGCATTGCGAGATTTTCAGGAGGCTGGAATAAGTTTGCGGGAGATAAAAAGCTGAAGAAAAATGAAACTTTGATCTTTAATCTGTTGGAAGGTGAAGGAGGTTTGGTATTCAACATTGAATTTCCTGGACGTAGTTAAGTGGTATTTACGTTGTTGGAAGAAGAACAAAAAGGAATGTTTTCAGTATTAAGAGGATTTATTTAGTAGTTAGTAAGTATTAGAATCTCTTCGTAACTTTTATGACCTTATTTCGTTATTATTAAGAACACATCTAAGAGTTCAGATATTTGGATATTTCATTTATGTTATTTGGTATTTTGCACTGTGTAACTACTGAGTTATATACCAGTAGGCATCGAATTCTATTGCTCGATTATTTTCTAGCATTTTTGTTTAGAAGATAAAGTATGTATCATTTTGCATGGTCCTTCATTAGTACTATTTTAATGTTCTTCAGCATAAGAGAGTATCTTCAACATATGTGGGATTATATGTGAAATCAGATGTCAGAAAGCCTATAATATATTCTCCTTTACCCAACCTAGAGTACACTATTGTACAAAAGTGTATACAAATTATATGGGATTGCTAATTATCACTGTTGAACAACATTAGAAAAACTAATGCTAATAGACTTGATGTTCTGCAAGCAGACTTGACAAATTTTTTTCTCATACTCTGGTACATCAACAAAGAGTGCTAAATATATTAACACATTTTACTGAATTTACCTAATCTCAGATTGTCATTTTTTCATAATCACTCATTCACTCATTGTAGATCAAGGACAAATCTTCTCATGTTCTCATTAATTTTGTGTAGTATCGTGGAATTCTTTATTTTGAGGATTTGATTGATAATGTATCTTTGATTTTAAGGACAAACAAAGAAGGTCTCTTTGATTTTTTTAGCCGGTGTCGGAAGACTTTTTGATAGTTAGAACAATACGTAACCTTGAAGATATTAAAAATGATTTTTTACGATATCCTTATCGAAATAAACCAATAAAGAAAATAATTACATTTCTCAGTTTGGATAATAAAGACTTGGATTGTACTTGTACCATGAAAAATCTATTTATGTCTCTTTTATCATCACAACTCATATGGAAATGAAATAGTAAAATATAATCAAAACCAACGACTAACTTTATTCAAATAAAACATGATCCTTAAAACCAATACAGAATCATCAAGAACATTGCCAAATATGTTCAATAAGTACTTAGAAAAAAACATAAAAACTCAAACATCTTTAGAGAAACAAAAGATAGTAGACATTATTATTATTATTCCAAGAAGCCATATGTAGGCTAACTCCATGCATGGTAATTAAAATCCTTCCCAAAAACTTGACAAAGGGGGAAACTCCAAAAGCAAACATTGTTCAGTTCTCCTGGTTAAGCAAAAAACATAACAAACATAAGATATAGAGACATATAGAAATTCTACATAATTGTACATAATAATACATAAATATATGTAAGTGAAAGTAAAGAAGTAACTGTTTTAATCTTCTTGCAAACTGATTTGGCAGATTCAGGAGTATTTCCAGATTTTGATAAATCAATCGTATTCTGCAAAATAAGAAAAAGATGAGATAAGTTAAATATGATCGGAATTCAATTTTTTGTGCTTGTGTTACTATTAAGAAAATTAAATCATATGCTTGTGTTACTCTTAAGTAAAATAAATTAGCAAAGAAAGTATATTATCCATTGTTTACTTCAGAGAAGATTGATTCGGAACCTCCACCCATTGGTCCTTGAGGGCCTGAAGGTGATGCAATGAAATAAGACTTATCATAAGCATCAGTCACAAAGAAGATTTTACTTTTCAGCTCAACATTATCTTCGCTTATCTCAACATTGAAAATAAGTTCCTTTTTAGCAATCTCCTTAATCTTTGTTGGATATCCTGTAGTTGAGTTCTCCTAAAGTGACAAAAAACAATGTTTATGAATTTATACACATGGAAAATCTAATTACAACTTTCGACATTTGTAAAAGATACGTTTTTTTTACCTTAGAATGATCGTAGATCATCTTAGTAGTAGTTTGTCCAACAATTCGTTTAACAGCGCGATCAGACAAAATAAAGTTAAAAGCCTCAGTCGAATCCCCAGCAAGAACAAAAACTTTGAATCTAAATTCAAATAATATGAAAATTGTAAAATCAGAAAGCATTCAATATTTGTAATGAATGAGTTAAATAGATTGAGAAAACAAATAGTATGATAGCTAAACCTTTTCTCAGTAATTGGCATGCATTTTGGACATTTAGGACACTTATACTTCGCCTCCATTTTTGTAACCTCGTACTGGCAAATAGTACAACTTAGATACCACCAATTACCAGTTTCTTCCACAGTAGTAACCTCGACAGCACACAGAAAATTTCGCTGCATTAAAGGAACTATATAGTTAAACATATGTAAGCTGGTTTATGTGGATTTATTGGAAAATTTTTTACCTTAATATCATCCGCATTAGTCTTCTCACCCAGCTCTTTGAGAGTTATGGTTTCAGTAGGAAAAACAGGAGTTTGGATTGGTGTGGATTCATTAATTTCTGGAACTTTATAGCCTTCCTCCTCAAGTCTATAATATTTTGAAAATTACAAAGTTATAATTTAAAATGCATTCGAGAAAAGAGACTAAGAGTGAATAGGCATAAGTTGGATGTAAACTACTTTGCAAAAAGTACATTATGGAAGTTGAGATTTGTAAACTATTACCTCAACCTCATTGCATCAACATAATCACTCTCCAAATTGAGATAAATCTTGGAAGATGGTAATGTACTTACTTGAACAGAACCTATATAAAGCGTACATAGATATAGTCATTGACAAATCATACGTAAATCAAGGTATAAAAATATATTCCATTGGTTTGGATCCTTACTCTTAAAAATTTTCAACTTGGAACTTGTAACAATGACAACAATAGGGCGATCAGAAATCTTCTCATATGCCTGAGTAGTTGTCACAGCAAGATGACCCCATACACTTACCTTATGAGAGTACCTGGATAAAGTAAAATTAAAGACACATAAAATGAGAAATAACAAAAAGGATACAACAAACTGTGATTATCTTGGAACTTCATCAAAAACGTATAAAATTAGTACCTCCCGTCAGTAATGCGAAACCTTGCAATCTTCCTCTGACCAAACATTGTCTGAATGTCTCTGGCACTTTCAAAATCCTCAAGAACTCCAATCATATCTTAAGAAATGATTAGGAATATGAATTGTATCACCAATCAACAATGAAACAATATGTAACTCATAATAGAATAGTTCAAAATAAATGTATAATTGAAGCATAGATGTGTGTGCAATTTTGGATAAACCTGTTGCCAATGGTGGACTGTCTGCATTTTCATACCCACTTACAACACTAAACAAATCACCCAAATCAGTGAACTCAAACTTGTTCATTGGTATCATAAAGTCATCTGTCACCAACTTCTCAACAGTTGTCGAATTTGAGAAATTAATGAGAATCTTTGAACTTGTTGGCCTCAATGCTCCCATGGCCTCTTTTGTACGTGTAGAAATTCGTAATTATATAAACTCCGCCTTCCACAATATCATTAGATATTGACCTCCAGTTATCAGCATAAACAAATGCATGAACATGGGAATTCTGAAATAATTGAAAGATTATAAGAATAATCTATATTATAGCAGTAATCTAACATTCATTGTTGAATAAATATATGTCAAGGACTTTATCTCACATCATCATCGAGCAGAAGCATGTTATAACCCTTTAAAGAATCAGTTCCAGTGGAGGAGGATGATGCTGATGGCTACATCCTCGTAACGCGAACCTTAATCCTCCATGTGGTCCTTGAAGTGTCGAGGGTTGCTAGTTGATCAAACATAATGTACTGATACTACATATTATAAATATAACGTATAAATTAGAATGAAAATGAAAATAGTATAAGTGAGTATAAACAATAAGCACTAAACATAGACATGAACATATAACACTTTACTCTTGGAGAACTTACTTGTTGATATAACTGGAAGTGTAAGAAATGAATTGTATTCTGAGAAATGAACTTACTTGTATTCTATTTATACAAAAAAAAATAGTCCGTGTAATCTTTTCATATTGAATAATGATAATGATGACACCTATAAAAAATTGATAACAGCAACAATTTAGGAGAAGATAAAATAAAAAAAGATTTTAACATATATCTTTACATCCTTTTTGTTAGCAACGATTAACAGCTATATCTTTTTACAACTTTATATTGTTTTTGATTGATACAGTATTGATCCTAATTTTTATTTTGATTTTATTGATATCTATTTGTGTTCATTTTTGCATTAATTATAATTGATTACAATTTATTCGATATGATTACAATGTCTTTTGTTAACATAAATATTTAGAAATAATTAAGGTGATAATGGTAATGGACATGTAAAAATTTCATGATTTATAAAAAATTGATATGACATCGATTGTGATTAGGGTGTCTTCTGTTAACTTAAATATTTAAAAATAATTAAGGTGATAATGGTAATGGACATGTACAAATTTCATGATTTATAAAAAATTGATACGATTGTGATTTTCATATTGATACGTTAATTTAAATTTATTCATCAAATTCTGTTTCTATGTTATCAAAATTAATGCCATATATATTAGGATATATTCCATAATTTAAATAAATATTGTGGTTAAATATAAAAATATATGTGTCTAACCAACAAATTCATTTTAAAGAATTATGTCCTTCAGCCAACGATTTTGGACAATAAAGTTGGAGTTATCTTTATTTTTTTTATAAAGAGTAATATTTTTTTTAATTAAAATATTTAAAATATTGTGAAGTGATTACATTGGTTAAAATACTTAAATGAAGTTTTTTTAATAAAAATACTTAAATGAAGTTAATTATTTTATTATAAAATAGAAATATATATCATAACCATACATTTGTATAACTTCCTTATTTGTACATGATGTCATTAACAAATATATATCTCAGCAATATATAAAATTGTCAAATATTGATAATGAGATGAAAAGTGTGTTAAGACGATTAAAAATTGAATTATATTTGGAATTAGAATTAAAAGTTGTTTTAGCAATAATATAGAGCAAAATCGTATTCATAATTTGTCAAGTACTATCATTTTTTTTGCTGATAATTTTTTTTATTTGTCAAGTAGTATTTATTAAAATATATATGGTGTATTTGCGGGATGTGGAACTGAATTAAATTGTAAACAAAATAACCCAAGCAAACAAAATATTTGTTCATTACAAAATTCCAAGGTATACTTAAAAAAGTAAATGGAATATGACCAAAGTTATAATAGATAACCAAATCAAAATTATTAAGAAAGTAGTATAACTTTATTAATAGTTCCTACTTTATTAATAAAAGCAATGAAGATGATAAGTTCTACTTTTCTATGTTCCCGTATGATACGTTCAAATTGCATTTTATGTTGATCCATATACTTGCCCCAACAACCTATGAAGAAAAAAAAATATAAAACAATGTATATAAGGGATAATTTCATAATGTAATGTTAAGTACATTTGTGTAAGTACCTTTGTTTTAGAATGATAACGGACTCATAGTCAGGATTAATAAAAATCCGAGAACTTTGCGTGTTGTATAGAGTGACTGTGCATAAAACAATATAAGGGAAAACTGCTTTATAAATACATAACATTATGATTTAACATCAGATCAGAATAAAATATATACCGAGATAATCTTCTTCTTTTTATTCTACATTCACATAATATGATATAAAATGAATCAAAATTAAACAAAAGTAAGAAAATCAATCAAATTAAAAATAAATCATGTAAATTGAATTATTTAAGAATATCAACTGAATCAAAATAAACTAAAATTAAAAAAATTAAATATTAATTAAAATAATTGATCATTAATTGATCAAATTTAAAAATAAATCAAGTAAATTTAAATTAATAATACAATCGGCTATATATATCGATCAAAACAATTTGATGTCAATAACTAATTTGTTCATGCTTATCGATTACTATTTGCTTATTTTATTAACTCATTGATATATGCAACTAAATGGTTGGATTGTGAAAAATAAATCATAATTTATTTTCTAATTTCTAATGTTTCCAATGTGTACTGTGTGAAAATATTT
Organism: Kitagawia praeruptora; assembly: GCA_037693485.1. Classification (NCBI taxonomy): domain Eukaryota; kingdom Viridiplantae; phylum Streptophyta; class Magnoliopsida; order Apiales; family Apiaceae; genus Kitagawia; species Kitagawia praeruptora. The sequence continues at coordinate 47,085,318 of CM075348.1, read as the reverse complement.
CACAAACAAATAATGTTGGATATTAGACATATTTTGCAATGATTTTTTATTCCATATACCAATACTTTATATAAACTGAAAATTAAATTTTAAAAAATTTAATTTAAATTTAAATTTAAATTTAAAAAGTAAATGGCATGTTTATAAAATTATGTTAGATGCTTTATGAATGTTAGCAATATAAACTATGAGTGTTAGCGATTTATATGAGTATGTTATGATTATATATCCAATGATTATATATCGAATTGGTATACATTTTGTTTAACTATCTAGCGACAATAACTGATAACTAAAATAAAAAAAATTAGAAAATTAAAATTTTCTTCTATGCATTGAGAAGTTATAACAAAATACCATCATAATTGTAGTAAAAAGGTACAAAATTAGAAGATAGTCAAGTATCAATCACTTAATAACGCATGTTTGAATTACAAAAGAAAAAACATAATTTCAGATTCAAATATTAATTATTTGATGAAAGCAACAGTGAAATGTAAAAAACATTGCATATCTTTACTAAAAATTTATTGAACATAGCTCACAAAAATGAGACTATCCAGCATAACAAAACCAACCGTACAGTCTTTGTATTATATTATGCTTTTACATTTGGATTCTTGGAATTGAAAAAACATAGCTAAAAGCAATCTTTAAACGCATCATTATTAATGAGAAATATCGAGTGATTCATCAAAATTCTTCGATGTAAGACACAATTGGAACAAAACATGTCAAGGAGTAAGGACCGGAGCTTGATAACCTTGGTCCAAAAGCCTGGAAAATCCAAAGAAAATGAAAGGCAAAGGTTAGCTTCCATATAATGTTTTTAATAATTAAAAATTAAGATAAAATACAAAAACTGTTTACCTATCCCTGAATTCTCTGACTGAAGGGTAATCAAGATTTATGAAAAGTCTGGACATAGGCAAGGTGATTAACTGAATATTCCCTGTAAAAAAAATCATACTTACATACTTATTTTGAAAAAGGAAGTAAATACAAATAAAGTATTCCTCCTTTTATGTGATATAATTTATATTCATGAGAAATATAGGTCGTACCAAAGAACGTACGTGCCCTCATTGATGTTAAAATGATAATGGGAGGAATATGAAAATGCTCATAAAGCAATGGTTCCAAAATTGCCATATGCTCATCCCAAGCAATAACTTTCACGGAATAGCTGTAATACAATAAACACAATATATTTTGATTCTAATGCAAACATGTTAATGTGTGAAATATTCTGGTCTTATAAAATAGGTGATGATTAACCTTCCATCATGTAGCTCAAATCTAATATAATGTCGTTCACCATGAGGTGTGTTTATATGTTTAGCAGGTTCAATGTTTTGAGCCACACCAATGATATCTGCACAACTTCACACATTATTGTATACTCTAAGATGAAAATATATAAAAAAAATTAATTATTATAATTTAACTTACCTATAGCATAAAGAGGTTTCTCATCTGGGGGATAAGACATCACAATGTTATCGATTTCACTTAGGTTCACCAACTCAAATTTATGTCTTGGTATTGTAATGACCTCAAGAGGAACAGGGTCGACAGTGGTGTTATTTGTTAAAACAATAGACCTACTGGAAGATACTGGCCTGAGTCATCCAATTGGATTCCTTGTGATAAAACGGCTGATGTCATAAACATATCCCTCAAAGATGTGATGTTCGAAAGCATTCCAAACAGCACTTGCAACAAAGGCATGAACATGATAATTCTGAAGATATAAAATCAAACAATATAATTAAGCACATGACTACATAAGGATTATATTTATTTATACTTTGGAAAATTATACAATTTGGAATAGTTAAAGTTACCTCAGCATCAAGCAAAATAAGGTTGAAACCAATATAAATTCCATTGGCATCAAATGAAGGCCACATGCGAGTAACACGGACTCGTACTATCCAATCTTTCCTTGTTTGGTCGATTAACTCTAGTCTTTGAAACATATCTGCGGATATAAAGCTTAAGGTTACTATAGATAAACAAACAAAAACCCACATAATATTTCAAATTGGAGCTCACCTTTGTTTTAAAGCTCAAATCAAACGTTTGGTATGGAATTAGTGCATTGGTCGTGTCTGTTTATATATAATATTTAGGTAGGAAGATTAGTGTTAGATTGCATGAAATTAGGCATGGAAAAAGGTTTAAAAGTTTATAAAATGATTTGGATAAATCTATGTTGCTAATATTAACACTAATGTAAATCTTTTTAACAAATTTTGAGATACTAATATACATGATGTTATTAATGTTGTCGCAACCATTATTTGATTTTGATCTTGTTTTTAATGCATATCTGAATTACTATGAAATAGTAATGCATATCTTTTTAACAAATATTCTCCTCTATAATTGAATGAATCTTAATATTTTTATTCATAGTACATCAACACGTTAAGTATCGTACATTGCAAAAATGGAAATAAGGATATATTGATATATATTTATTCCAATACAATTGAAATAAAAACAAAATGTCATACATTTCAATCTAATCTAATCTCCAGAAAGATTATAAAAAACTTCGTCAAATACAACATTAGCTGTAAAATAATTTGACTTTCCGGTATCGCTTTCAATCAAAATATGCAGCCCATCTGGAGAAGTGACTCGGGATATGGCTACATAAAGCTGGCCATGTGTAAAGACAGGACGTGGGAGATATATGTTAGTTACAGAGGCATGTCTGTACACATCTAATAACAAGCCTAATTATTTGTAATGCTTTGCATTACTTACATGACCTCTTAACTGATGGAACCTCTAGTTGTAGAGTTTCTGTTTGTATTGTACTTGTAGTAGGCATCAAATCCTAGTTGTGTAATTGTACAAAAAGAGTCTAGAATAATGCTTGAAAGAAGTTCCAAGGTTCATGCCTCAAGCAAGGAGTTAAAGACTGTCAAATAATCACAGTTGGGATTTGAAGAAATGAAGAATTTACCTAAGTACCAATTCGAGAAGTATATTTGTCTATTCGAGAAGTCCAGCATTCGAGAAGTCAGGGATTCGATATCTCAAGACACTATTCGATATCTCCGAATACACTGTTCGATATCTCATTCGATATCTCAGGGATTCGATATGTCTACTACTCTATTCGAGAACTCAAGAAGTCAACAAGTCAAGATGGTATTCGAGTTCTCAAAGAGTCAACAAGTCAAAGTTCCATTCGATATCTCAAGGACTCAGAAAGCTATTCGACAACTCGAGGATTCGATAAGTCAAATGTTCTATTCGACAACTCAAGGAATCCTGATGGAAAAGAGCTATTCGAGAAGTGGTTCGATATGTCATTATAACAGTATTCGAGAACTCAGAGTTATCGATCAAGTCAATTCTAGTTCTCGAATCACTTACTTAGTCACTTCTCGAATACATTCTTGGAGACAAAATACTGAAGAAATTGTACAAGTTAGAAACCTGCAACAAGCCAATGCACTTTATGGACCACAATCTGTAACGTGCTCTGGAAAGCCTACAAGGAAGCTTGGAGAGATATAGAAGAGACAAGGAGCTAAAGAAGTGGATCTAAACAGGCTTTGCAAAGTCAAATCTGTAACCGTTTGGACACTTACTCAAAAAGGATAGACATACTAGAAAGTAATTTGTTTAGCTACCTTATTTGCAGTAAGTAGGCTATATCCATGTTCTATAAGGACACAGCCTCACTTCATAACTTAGTAACTTTTTGTGAGTCAAGTTTTTCATACACTGTAAGCCATATCTCTCTGAGAAAAACGAAGCTGAGAATACTACCATTTGTATTCACAGATTGTAGCAACCTTTATCTAATAATACATTAGATTAAAGTGATATTGTGTCTTGTGTTGTTTATTTATCCGCACCTTCACTTCTACACACACAGGCACTTATCTGCTACATAGACTCAATCAAAGAAAAGTTCAAGAATCCATTCACCCCCCCTCTGTATTCTTTTACCGTATTCAATACTCAACAAGTGGTATTAGAGCGGGCTGTTTATTCAAAAACAGAGAAACGATCATGAGTTCGAATACACCAAAGACTACAGGAACGGTGAAGGTCCCTAAGTTTGATAAAGAAAACTTCAACCTCTGGAAGATAAAGATGATGTTGTTCATTAAAGCCTCTCATCCCTTGTATCCTGAGATTCTCAAGAATGGTCCTTTTGTTCCACAACAAGAGATACCAGAGAAGACTGTTGGAACCATAACTATCCCAAGAACTTATGAGGCCAAGGATCCATCAAAGTGGACAGAGTCAGAAAGGGAGAAGGTTGCTCTTGACAGCCACCTCATGTTGCTTATCATTGATTCCATGGACATGTCAATGTTTGCAAACATTGCATCATGCACGTCTGCTAAAGAGATGTGGGATCACATTGAGGTGTTGTGTGAAGGGACTGATGAGGTTAAGGAAAACAGGAAACAGATACTGGTCACACAGTATGAAGCTTTCATGGCACAGCCCAAGGAAAGCATCACTGAAATGTTTGAAAGGTTTCACAAGCTAGTTACTGAGTTGCAGATGAATGGAAAAGTTTACAGCACCAAGGAGTTAAATATGAAATTTCTGTTGTCTTCACCAAATCATCTGGAGCAAAGAGTCATTTCTCTAAGAGAGAGAGATTTGAACAAAGTCACCTATGATGTGCTCTATGGAGTCCTAAAGACTCATGAACTTGAGTTGCTTCAGAAAAGGGCTATCCAAGCCAACCAAGGTAGGATGATAAACACATCATGTGCCTTGATTGTCAACAAATCCATTCTGGACCTAGAAGCATCTACAAGCCAACTAAGGATAGAGGAGGTGGCAGATGATGAAGAAACTGAAGCTGGGGTGAGTGAACCTGTTGAGGAAAAGGAGGAAGAAGAAGAAGAGTTTTACACTCTGGAAGAACTTGATGGGATGGAAAATACCTCATATGCCTTCATGGCCAGAAAATTTCCAAACATCAGATTTAAAAGAAATCAACCCTTCAAACCCAAAACTCAAAACCATTCAGCCAACAAGAACAAGGCACCTGTGAAGCCAAACAGAAATAAGTTCAAAACCGGTTATGTGGATAGGTCATCTGTAAGGTGTTATAGATGCAATGACCTAGGGCATTTTGCCAGTGAATGCAAGAAGCCTAAAAAGAAGGATAGAGATTATCTTAAGCTAGAAGCTAAGTATGAGGCCCTTCTGAAAAAGCAGACACATGGTAAGGCCTACATAGCTGAAGGGAAGTGTTGGGATGATTCTGAGAGTGATGAAGAGGAACAAGAATTCTGCAACTATGCCTTGATGGCCAACTCCAAGGATGACTCATCTTCATCTGATTCTCAGGTACCATCTCTCACTACTATAGACATGTCTGTTTCTGAATACAAATGCATGATTGAACAATTATCTGTTGAAATGTTTAATATTCATACTAGTATGACTGCTGCTAATGAGGAGATTGCTAAACTGTCTACTAGAAATGAAATATTAACCAAAAAGAATGAGGAACTTGAGCTAACTACTATACAAGTAGAAAACCTTAAGAAAGAAGTTGAATATTTGAAGAACAAGGTTTTATGTGCTAGTCAAGTAGAGAAGGCTCTTAGGGATGAATTAGCTGAGAATGAATTCAAACTAAAAACTTTCAAGAAATCATCTGGTTTAGTGCAATCCTACTGTGAGAAAATTGAAGCTAAACCCAAAGCAGCTATTGGACTTGACTATGACTCTCTCAAGCAAAGGAAAGGCTATGCTGTCATTGAAGAGGACACAGCTGTTCATGAGAAAGTGCCTCACATTTTGAGAAAAACTGAAAATCCAATTTTTAAGGAATCAACATTTGAAATTGATGAGGATGCCTTACTCATCAAGCAAATGTTGAATGATGAGGATGAGGCACAATCTAGTGAACAGCAAGCATCCTCTAAGGGTGAGAGTGTCAAGTCAAAGACCAAGAAACCAGTAGTTGATAGGCCAAGACCTAAGAAGTTTGTTAAGTTTGTCTCAGCTGGGAAGAGTGAATCAGAAAAGGAAGTGACTAAGAAGAAACAGAACAGAAATGGCAAGTTAGGGATTAACAAGGATAACAACTATGCTTATATGCCTAATGCCCCTAGGAAAACTTGTCAGAACTGTTTCAGTACCAATCATCTAACTCATGCATGCAAGAAACCTGTTGGTAGTGTGTCTAAACCTTTCTATGATTGTTCTGTGCCTCTAAGTCATAGAGATGCACCTTTATGTGATAAATTTGACTGTATGCCATGCAATACGAATGTTATGACTAGTTGTTTTAATTTAAGAAGGCAGTTCATTGATGGTTGTATCAGTCACAATTCTCACACACACTACACAAGGTCAAAGTCTTCAAGTCCTCCTAAAGCTAGGAAGGTACCTTTGTCACCTAAGTCTGAAACCTCAGGTTCTAAGACTTCCAACAGTGACAAGAAGACTAACTGTGACGCCTCGCAGATCCGGGATACAGATCCGGGCTCACAACTCACTTAAACAATACAAACTTGTAAATGCGGAACAATAATAATACAATCCCTCATCCAAGATACGAGCACAGGCTAAAGTATGAAACAAACACTGCTAATTACTATTACAAACCTCAAATATAATTTAATACAATCTGATAGATCTTAAATGTCTAGTCTATCCAATCCATTTATTACAACAATACACGAAATTAAACCAGCTGCACTCTCAATCATCAAACCTCACTCCCCTGGCTGCCGAGCCACTAGGTCTAAACATCCTCGATCTTAACTGGAAAAGAAACATTACATTGCAAGGTGAGCTAGAAAGCTCAACAAGAATATCCTTCGATGTATAAATAAATAATAAACTTTTAATCGTTCCAGGTATTAACTACAAGCTATACTGGAATATCTGAAAGGTGAATCAAGTTCAGTGATATGAACAGATAAATTCGGATAAGTTCCGACGATCAATAATGCCATAAGAAAGTGGCTCAACATCAACTAGAGTCAAATACTCAGAATGTTAGAACTGGTCCATCTCATAATTTTAAAAACAAAGTTAGGCATGCTGATCAGTCACGCTCTAACCCGGACAGTGCACAAAGCAAAGTCCTCATCGGATCCAAGGCACTGAAAGGCCTTACACATCGACCAATATATGGTCAGACCAATTAAGGTCAAGTTTTATATAAATCCACCAATTCTAACCTTACGTTGAGGTGTCGGTACAATTGACAACCTTTAAATCATAATTAGGTGTCGGAAGATTGACAACCTCGATCACAACAATCACTGGAAGTTCACGTTCCAGGAAAACAACTCAAAGTGAATGTACGATAACAAATTGTAGAACATCTAGTATCGATGAGTTCGATACAACAATGGGGTGATAATGAAGAATCAACAATAATAACAATAAGTGTTGTCTAGATCGATACAAGAAATGGGTAAATCGAATGCAACGATATTATAGGCGTCGACGAAGTCGAACGCCACCATCTGGGTGATAATAATTAATCAAGAGTAATAAGGCATCGACTAGAGCGAATGCCTAAAAAGGTTGAAATGAATCGTCAATGATAATTTAAATGAATCTCGTCAAAGTTGATAAGAATAATTCAATGGATTCATGTTGTGAATAATTTAAGAATGATTTCTTGAACAATAATTTAAAGGGATACATGGCATAGCATTTGTATATTTAATAGGATAACAAGTGGTAGAAAAATACTTGCCTGATAATAAGGTCAAGTCCGTCTAAATATTCTCGTAACCTTCTGCTTTAGCTTTTCCTTTGCTCCTCTGACTCGACTCTATAATAAATGTCTCTAATCAAATACTAATACATCTCACTATTCAATCCACGTATTTCACGTAATTCACATAATTTACATAATTCATTTAGCATGTAACATTTATATTGCCCTAACGGACACATTCAGATCACGTAATCAATTAATTGAACTATACAAATATTTTTAAAACATGTCAAAACCTCATCGTAAATTAAATCTCGCTTCGAAATATTTTTAAAACACCTTTCATAATTTTTGGGATTTTTCTAATATTTTTAAAGCATTTAAAACTCAAAACGGGCTAATTTGGAATTAAATATCCTCAATTATATCAATTAAATAAATAAATAATTAATTAATAAAATTATTTAATAAATAAAATCATTTATTAAATAATTAAATCAATTAAATATTATTTAAAATTAATTAACATAATTAAAAGTAATTAATTCTAATTAAAAACAATTTAAGAAATGTTTTGTAATATCATTAATTAAATAAAATAATAAAAAAAAATCCAAATTTAAAATAAAACCTTTCCGGAACTATTATTCTGAAATTTAGAAAAAAAAAAATTTAAATCATTTTTCGAATTTATAAATAATTTTTCAAATTAAAAATCATTTATAAAAATGATTTTCGGATTTAATTTATTTGAAAACAGATTTTAAAAAATCAGGGACCAAAGTGTGAATCTTGAAACTACAGTATTTCAACTTCATCATCTTCAATAGTGTAGGTATCAATCGGTAAAAAGCTCGGTGACCAGCTTTAATGGAGGTTCGCCGGAAATCTGAAAATTTTTCCGGTGACCGCCAAATCTTCCGGCGACCATAACTTACACATAACTTAACCAAATCAAGCGTGTAATATATGCATTTTGAGCAAAATTTGAAGACGAACCCAACCGTGCCAACGGAAACAGCAAAAACACAACCAAAATCCGGCAAGGTGGTCGGAAAATTCGGCAGATTTCTTTACAAATTCATATAAAATTGAAAATTGATCATTTGATGAAATGGATTGCATATTAGGAAACTAGATGATGTGAGCTTCGATTCGACTGTAAGATCGTCGAAATCGGACTCCGATAACACCTCCAATTGTTGGTTTGATTCTCAAGAACACGAAGAACACGAAGAACACGAAGAACACGAAGAACAAAACAATCAAACCTCGATTTCTACTTGATATGGAACTCAAAAATCAACATATGATATACCAAACTGATCAGGAGAAAATTATCTACAACATGGAATCATCAAATCACATAAACAATCAAGTTTACGAAAAATCATAATTTTGAATCTTTAAATTCGAATTTTTGTAAAAATCATATAAAATCAAATAATGATCCCCCACGAATTCTGGGCACATATTTAGAAACTAGATTTTCATACCTTTAATTTGAGCCCAAGAACGTTGAATTTCGATTCCGGGAAAGCCTCCAAATTGAAGATTGAATTGATGAATGTTTATGTTGAATTATTTTTGGAGAGCATTTTGAATTTTTAAGATAAAAATGAATGATTGATCAGATGGTGTGCTGAGACAAATCTGGAAAAGCTGGAGGAAATAAGTGAAAAGCAAACTTTAACTTTTTGGAATAGTGATTCTTGTCTGGCGTGCTGTCTGCTCCGTTAATTGTCGAATAACAGCCTTTCTATACGTCGAACGAATGACGAGTTTTGCTCCAAACGAAACGATTCGAATTCGAGCGATTTCAAAACTCTGGAAATAAATTATAACTTAAATAACAAGTCAATTAAAACTTGTTCGAACAAATTTGAAGTTACGGAGTTCTAAAAACGCAGAAAATAGGGTTTCGGGCCTGCGGCCCGCCGAAAAAACGTTTTCACCACTGTATTTTTCGAAAAAGCGAAACGATCATTTTAAAACAACACATAATACATCTAAAGCATATAAAAGACTCTTTTAACCAATTAACACGTATATCCACTTATCAATAAATTTAAGTAATATAACAACTCCAAAATACGAGAACGTTTAATTCTTCTCGTAAATCCATTTAACGGTAAATATAAAAATATCAACTCGTCTTATAAATCCACGATTAAAAATATATTACCACAAATAAAAATACAGGTTCTTACACTAACACTAAGAAAGTTGACAAGCATGTTTTTTATGATAAAACTGTCTCTAAGTCACATGGACCCAAACTTGTTTGGGTACCAAAGGAAAAGTAATACCTTTGTGTTTGCAGGGCAAAGAAAGTGAAAAGAAGGTCATGTGGATTTTGGACAGTGGATGCTCAAATCATATGACTGGTGATATGGCCCTGCTATCACAGTATGAGGAAAAGGCTGGCCCAATGGTTGCTTTTGGAGATGACAGCATGGGTAACACATTGGGATATGGCAAGCTGAAAGTTGGAAATGTCATCATTGAAGATGTAGCACTAGTCAAGGGGCTCAAGCATAATCTGTTAAGTGTTGGTCAGTTTACTGATAGAGGATTCAAAGTGAATTTTGACAAAGATGAATGTTTGATCACCCACAAGAAGACGGGTGATTTTGCTCTATCTGGAGTAAGGAAGGGAAGCCTGTTTGTAGCCAATATGGACTCTGCAAACAAGGACAAAATTTGTTGCTTTTACTCAAAAGCATCAAATGAAGATTGTTGGCTGTGGCACAAGAAACTATCACACCTGAACTTCAAGGCCATTAATTCACTAGTCAAAAGAGAGTTAGTGAGAGGCATGCCCACACTTGAATTCTGCCAAGAAGGAGTGTGTGAGGCTTGTCAAAAAGGAAAAATGAAGAGATCAAGCCACAAGTCAAAGACAGTGACATCTGTAACCAAGCCACTACAACTCATCCATATGGATTTGTTTGGGCCTGTCAACATAATGTCACTTGGAAGAAAGAAGTATGCCCTGGTAATGGTTGATGATTTTTCAAGGTATACATGGGTGGAATTTCTGGCATCAAAAGATGAGGCTCCATGAAAGGCAGAGTGTATTAACTTGTAACACTATAACTAATGTAACTCAATTAAAAGAAAAGATACTTAACCAGAAGACAATCAAGAACAAGAAGTCACAAGAAATCAACACTAAATGAAGACAAGGTAATTGATACAGTTGAACATGTTAACTATGATCAAGCCAAGAAGAAATCATTGAGAGAAGTTCAAGTCAAAGTTGTTCAGGCCTCAGTGATTTGAGAATTCGAGATTCAAGATCATAACCATCAGTATCAACAAGACCAATTGATTTCAAGTGAACAAGAAGGAAAGCAAATATTGGAAAGCCAAGTTACTAAGTGAATATGGTAATTTATTCAAGAAGCAGAAACACTATCAAGACTAGTCACTTATGAACCAGACCAGTGCATCAAGTGTCAGGACATTGATAGCAAGTTTATGTCAGTAATAAAGATCCATGTTCAAGAGCTTGTAGAAGAACAAAGAAGATATGAAGATATCACAAGCTCAAGATGTGCATTGAAGTTTCAAGTTGAAGACCAGAATATTTTCTAAGTACTAAATGTTCTAGATGGCTAAGTCGAAATTCTCAAGTAGAAGTTCTACTTAGAATTTCGAGATGGCTAAGTAGAAATTCTCAAGTAGAAGTTCTACTTAGAGTGCAGCTTCAACATGACACATGGCATCTTCTGATTGGCAGATTTCCAAGCTTTCAAGATAAGACAAGATTTATGTGGACATCATTGGGCCGCGTACATCTTAGTCTTTGAAGACTACAGGTCATAGATTACATGTAGTATAAATAGAAGCACTTGTGTAATGTTTTAGTGTGTGAGCAATATTGAGAAAAACACAAGAAAAAGAGAGAGAGTATTCACAGAGCTTAGAATCATTCACTTCTCTCTGAACTTCTGTTATACTTTGTAATGAATGTTGTAGCAACCTTTTCAAGTTATATATAAAGAAATATATTCCTTGAATCTGTGTGTTCATTTATTGCATCGTATTTATTGCTTCTCATAATCGAAAAGTTGTATTCACCCCCCCTCTACAACACATTTGGACCTAACAATTGGTATCAGAGCGGATGTTTAACATACAAAACATAAATCCTTGTGTTTGGTAGAAGAATCGTGAGTTTTCATTTTCTAGATCTACTTTTCATTTTTTCGAAAAGTGTGCTTTAATTCGTTTCTAGTGAAAACTCATCCAGAAAATTATTTAAATACTCCAGGTGTGATTATTTAGCTTGGTTGTATTTTAATTAATTTTTGTGAATTAATCTGGGTTAATTGATATTTGGTGTTCTTGAGTGTTCATCATCTGTTCTTATCAAAGAAGATAACCCAACAACTTTTTGATCTCCTTTTTCAAACAAATAAGATAGTCAAAAAGGTGTTTTTGGTACTTTTGATTTGATTATTATTCCTTGGCCGAAAGCAAAAGAAAGTGTACTCAGTGCTTAGCAAGTGGGTTAGTCACTTTCGGTGTGTAAAGTAATCAAAAGTCAAAAAGGTGATATTGTTTATTCAATATTAAAGTAATCTGCAGAAAATTATTCTAAGGACAAAAAGTTCTACATAGAATTTCGACTTGAGATTTTCTACATAGAATTTCGACTTGGACAATTTCTACTTGGTGAATTTCGACTTGGACAATTTCTACTTAGAGAAATTTCGACTTGGCAGAAGTTCTACATAGATATTCTACATAGCCTAGTCTTGGGTACTTAGAAACTTTTAGTGACCAGATTTGAAATGGCTCCTAAAAATTCTTTCAAGATCCCAATGTTCAACCGAGATCACTATGAAGAATGGGTTTTCAGAATGAGACTCTACTTGGAGACTATTAACCCTGAGTATCTGGAAGTCCTTGAAAAAGGTAAATTCGTTTCAATGAAAGCTATTCCTGAGCGTACGGAAGGAGAGGAGGTTATACCTGCTCGGTCTGAGCCTAAAAAGGCAGCGGACTTTACGGATGCTGACAAGGAGCAAATAGCTTATGACACTTCTGTAAGACAAACCTTGATGGAATCTCTCGATCATGAAATGTTCAACATAGTCAAGGGTTTGAATACAGCAAAGAAGATTTGGGACAAAATAGAAGTTGTCATGGAAGGATCTGCAGAGGTCAGAAGCAACAAGACACTTATACTCAAGATGGAGTATGACACCTTTAGAATACGAAAAGGAGAAAGCATAACAGATGTCTACCTACGATTCAGTCAGTTGGTATTGGATTTGAATCTGAGAGGTGTTACTCTCCCCATGGTTGAGACCAATACGAGATATCTGAGGAACCAGCCAAAGAGCATTGAACATAGGGTCTACGCAATCAGAGAAACCAGAGATTTGCATACAACTTCTCTGGAAGAATATTATGGAATTCTGAAGACCTATGAGCTGGAGACACTTCAAGATCAAGCATGGGACAACGATTCAAAAGGAAAAGAAACTGCATCAGGATTAGTTGCTGATGAGGAAGAGTCTAAGAAGGCAATGGTTGCAGCAAAGCCTAAATCATCACCTGCACCACATCAAGTTGATAATGATGACGAGTGTGCATCTAACAGTGATGATGACTACTTCACCCAAGAAGAGCTGGACAACATGGACGATAGTGTCGTGGCTTACATGGCAAGGAAGTTCAGCAACATGAGATTCAGAAAGAGCAACCGACCACAGAGAAATTCTTCATCTTATTATCGGGCTGCTAAGGGTGGTGGTAGTTCGTCAGGCTACCAAGGTAAAGGCAAGAGTACCAGCTACAAATCTCCTTTGGATTTCAAAATGAAGTTCAAATGCTATAACTGTGGAGAACCTGGACACTTTGCCTCGGACTGTAAAAAGCCTAAATAGACTTATCCAAAAGAGACATTTGAAGCCCTCAAAAGCAAATATGAATCGCTGGTGAAAGAAAAACATGGTAAAAGAGCTTTAGTAGTAACAGAAGGAAGAGCTTGGGATGATTCAGATGAGGAAGATGTTACTCATGTAGCAAACTTTGCGCTCATGGCTGAGACATCAGAGGAACCAGAGGTACCAGTTCTAACCCTTAAAGTAGAAATGTCTATTGATGATTATAAGGAACAGAACGGGGCTCTTAGCGAAGAGATCTACATGTTGTGCAAAAGCCTAGACACTTCTCAAAAGGAACAGAAAACACTTGTTGCCAAAAGCAGAATGCTTGAGGCAAAAGTGGAAGAGTTAGAGGCTGCTTGCACTGTAGATACTTCCCTAAGAGATTTTATTAAATCTTTGGAACACAAGCTCGTCCTTAAGGAAGAAATAGAATCATGTTTAAGGAACAAACTAGCTGAGTTAGAAACTAAATGTGAAGCTTACAAACTAGCTGCTAGTAAAGTGTATGTAGATAATGACGTATTTAAGAAGATAAATGGAGTAGGTGTAGGACTTGATTATTCTAACCTTTCTAAGAAAGAAGGGAAGAGACCTATCGACACTACTTCCAGTGACCTTAAAAATGATATCCCTAGCAGTTTTAAACCTTCTGTCAAACCCATCTACAAACACCTTGTTCCTAGAATAGAAGAAGAAGAGACTGAATTGATAGCTAGATATGAGATTGAGATGGAAGATCGCCAGAAAGCACAACCTATAACTCCTATTAAACAAGTTAAAATCAATTTCCCTAGTGATGAATCTAGACTAGGAATAGGAGCTAAGGCTGTTAAACAACAAGGGAAGAAAGGCATAAAAGAGGTTAAGGCTGAACGAATAAAGAAAGCATGTTATCACTGCAAATCTACTGAACATCTTTCTTATGCATGTAAAGCTAACATAAATGTTCCTGCTGCACATGCCATGCCTGTCACACATACAATGAATAATCTGCATCAGAATCATGCACAGTGTGGTCAACCTAATTGTATGCCATGCACTTTTAATGTCATGCAAACTTTTGTGAATTTAATGAATGCATCTAGCCAGTCATGCTCAAATACTGCTGCTAGTTCAAACAACAAAAAGAAGTTTGGGAGAGCCAAGACTGTCAGTCCTCCTAAAGTTAGGAGTGACAAACCTTCTCCTAGGACTGATAAATATGTCAAGTCTGAGAAAGGAAAGGAGGAAGTCGAAAGCTCTAATTATGTTAAGAAAAGTGCATCTCCTGTTGTTAAATCTGTTGATTCTAAATCTTATCGAAAAGCCGGGCCCAATCAAAGTTGAGTTCCGAAGAAAGTCTAATCAATCTGTCATTGCAGGGCATTAAGCAAAAGAGAAATAAAGTTATATGGGTGCTAGATAGTGGAGCATCGAGGCATATGACTGGAAACAAGTCCCTGCTTACAGAGTTGGTTATGAAAGCTGGCCCTTATGTTACCTTTGGAGATGACAGCATAGGTGTGACAAAGGGATATGGCAAACTGAAAACTGGCAATGTCATCATTGAAGATATTTCCTATGTTGAGGGATTAAAGCATAATTTGTTGAGTATCAGTCAATTCTGTGACAAAGGTTACGAAATTGTCTTCAACAAGAAAGGTGTATCAATCACTCACATCAAGGAAGGTTCATTGGCTTTGAGAGGAGTTCGAAAGGCAGATCTTTTTGTTGCAGACATGGATTCAGCAAATCAGAATGAAGTCACCTGTTTCTACAGCAAAGCTTCGGATGATGAAAGCTGGTTATGGCACAAAAAGTTATCTCACTTAAACTTCAAAATGATGAATGCTCTCGCGAGGCGAGAATTGGTGAGAGATCTACCTCAAATGGAGTTCGCTCCGAAAGGACTCTGTGAAGCCTGTGAAATGGGAAAGTCGAAGCGAGCCTCGCATAAAAGCAAAGAAATTTCTAGTATCACTGAGCCTCTGCAACTTCTTCATATGGATTTGTTTGGCCCAGTGAATGTCCTATCTCTGTCTAGGAAAAGATATGCATTGGTAATCGTGGATGACTTCTCCAAGTATACATGGGTATTGTTCGCAATGACGAAAGACGAAGTACCTTTCTTAATCATTGATCACATCACTCAAATTGAGAATGTTTCAACACTTACTGTGAAGACGATTAGATCAGACAATGGCACTGAATTCAAAACGCAGTGCTAAATGACTTCTGTGTATCTAAAGGAATACGTCGTCAGTACTCAGCCCCGAGAACTCCACAGCAAAATGGAGTAGTTGAAAGGAAGAATAGAACATTGGTTGAAGCAGCAAGAACTTTGTTGTACGATTCGAAACTTCCTCTGTATTTCTGGGCAGAAGCAGTGAGTACCGTGTGTTACACTCAAAATCGATCCTTGATCATAAAAGATAAAGAAAAGACACCATGTGAGTTAATGAACGGAAGAAGACCAACAATCAAATACTTTCATGTCTTCGGAGCAAAATGCTATGTACTTATAGATGATGAAAATCTAGGCAAGTTTGCAGCAAAAGCTCGTGAAGGAATTTTTGTTGGTTACTCCACAGATGTGGTAGCAGCTTATAGGGTGTTCTTAGTAAATGATCGAAAAGTGACTGAAAGCTACAACGTCAGATTCGACGATACCAAACTCTCATCAATTTCAAGAGATTCTAATGAACCTGAGTCCCTAAAATTTCAGAATCTGGACTTAGAAGAACTTGAAGATGAACCTGAGTTGGTTGTCCCATTAAATGTTCCAAGTGTACGTGAAGAACCTGAGTCTAGTGAACAAGCTAATTCTACAAGATCAGGAGAGACATCTTCAGTACGAACCGGCAACAACTCAGGGGGAGTAAATAGCAGCTCAAGGACTACTGTTCAAGGCTCGAGTCAAGTTGACTCTAGTTCTGTAGGAGCTGGCACTAACTCAGGGGGAGTTAGTGAAAGTATTCAAAGTAGTCAGCACCACAATTCAGAAAGTCATGCTGAATCATCAAGACAATTTCCAAGAGAACGAGTATGGAATAGAGACCATCCGTTTGAATTGATTATCGGTGATCCAGATGCTGGTGTGTCTACTAGAAGAAATGCAAGAGCTGACCTGGCTAATATTTGCTTATATTCTGGGTTCTTATCCAAGCTTGAACCTAAAGAAATAGAAGAAGCTCTTGGTGATGCTGATTGGGTGATTGCAATGCAAGAGGAACTCAATCAGTTTGAAAGGCAGAAAGTTTGGAAACTGGTACCCCGACCAAAGAACAAATCAGTAATTGGAGCAAGGTGGGTATTCAGAAATAAAATGGATGAAAACGGACTTGTAACACGAAACAAGGCTCGTTTGGTTGCAAAAGGTTATTCTCAGCGAGAAGGAATTGATTATGATGAGACCTATGCACCAGTTGCAAGACTTGAGGCAGTCAGGATGTTTTTGGCATTTGCAGCACATAAGAACTTCAAGGTTTTCCAGATGGATGTGAAAAGTGCCTTCCTGAACGGAGAGTTAGAAGAAGAAGTGTATCTGGAACAGCCGCCTGGCTTCATTGATCCAGAACTTGTAGATTTTGTGTATCTTCTCTTCAAATCTGTCTATGGCCTCAGGCAATCCCCAAGATGTTGGTATGAAACCCTATCTGTATTCTTAATTGAAAGTGGTTTTACTAGGGGAGTAATTGACAAAACATTGTTCTATAAGAATGTGAAGAATGATCTAATACTTGTTCAAGTCTATGTGGACGATATTATCTTCGGGTCATCGAATGAGCGCTTGTGCGAGAAATTTGCTAAGCTAATGCAAGACAAATACGAGATGAGCATGATGGGAGAGCTGTCCTTCTTCCTTGGGTTACAGATCAGTCAGAGAAAAGATGGTATCTTTATCTGTCAATCCAAGTACGTCAGAGATTTACTCAAGAAGTACAATCTAGAAGATGCATCAGCAGCCAAGACTCCCATGGCAACAGCCACGAAGCTTGATGAAGACAAAACAGGTAAACCAGTTGACATCACAAGCTATCGAGGTATGATTGGCTCACTTCTCTATTTAACTGCAAGTAGACCCGATATAATGTTCGCGACTTGTTTATGTGCAAGGTTCCAAGCGGATCCTAGAGAATCACATCTCATAGCCGTCAAAAGAATTTTTAGGTATCTCAAGGGCACACCAAATCTAGGAATTTGGTACCCAAGAGATACAGGTTTTAATCTAATTGGCTATACGGATTCAGACTATGCAGGTTGCAGGATTGATAGGAAAAGCACATCTGGTGCTTGTCAATTTCTTGGCAGAAGATTGGTGTCCTGGCAAAGTAAAAAGCAACATACAGTATCTACTTCTACTGCTGAAGCTGAGTACATTGCTGCTGGAAGCTGTGTAGCTCAAATACTGTGGATGAGGAACCAATTGAAGGATTATGGCATGGAGCACAAGAAAATTCCAATTATGTGTGACAACACAAGTGCCATTGCCATAACCAACAATCCTGTAGATCACTCAAGAACCAAGCACATCGACATCAGGTATCACTTCATAAGAGAACATGTCGAGGAGGGGACTGTGGAGCTACATTTCGTGCCCACAATGCAACAAATTGCAGATATATTCACCAAACCTCTTGATGAAGTAACATTCAATAGGTTGGTTGGTGAATTGGGAATGCTTAACACAAGTTAGTAAAGCCTTATATCTGTAAAATCCATGGTTATGTTGGTATATGCAAGCTATTTAATCATTATGTGTTTAGACTTTAAAATGCCTAATTAATGATTATTATAGGATGCATATAGTGTGATTTTGCATGAATTCAGTGTGTTTTAAGTGTCTTTTATAGCACAAATATTTGAATTTATGCTTGTTAGATTGCATGAACATAGGGGGAGTTAAATTCATACTATTCTAAATTTTGCATGATTTTTAGATGAATTTACCTGTGTTTTTCATGTAATTAGAGGCCTTAGAATTATCAAGGAATGTTTTAATTATGTCATATATTAAAAATCCTTGAATTGATATTTATATTAATTTGGCAAAATTAATTGTTGAGTTTTTCAAAGAAAATTTGTCAAATTATTATAAGTATCTTCAAAATTTCGAGTTAGTTCCTATCTCGAAACTCATCTTGAAATTCTGGTTGAATTTCGATTTGAGCTTCCAGAGTGAAGTTTTGAAAATTCTAAGTCTGGGAAGAATTTCGAGTTAGACTCTATCTCGAAATTCAACTCGAAATTCGACTTGATGTTCGAGATAGAGCTCTCAGTTGGTTTTAAGGGGATTTTTCGAGTTAACTCCTAACTCGAAGTCTATCTCGAATTTCTACTTGAATTTCGAGATAGGTTTCCCTAGTAAGGTTGGTGTGTGCTATTTACATGGTCGTTTATAAGTTAAATGGTAAAGTTTTTCGAGTTAACAGCTATCTCGAACTCTATCTCGAAGTTCGACTTAAAAAGTTCGAGATAGACTTCGAGATAGACTTCGAGATAGACTTCGAGATAGGATTTCGACTTGAGTGTTCCCTGTATGTACTTAGTATTTTTCACATTTTTTATCAGGGGCATTTCTGTCATTGCACATTCATGTCTATATATACATCTCTAACTCGATCTTTTCTTTCACTTTTACCTAATAGAGTTTTACAGCCGCACATATACATACAGGCGATTTCATATTCTCAACCATTGATTCGTGATTTTTGTGACAAATCTCATACGGACAACGAATTGATGCCCATTTTTAGACTGCTATAACCTGTGTGTCATCATTAATCACTGTTTTTGTGTGTTTGTGTAACGATTCATTTCTCTTGAGATATATACACACGTATATATACACACAATTTCACAGATCTGTTCAAAAACGATTTTACACACACATACCTCACTGTTAAAGCAGATTTAATCACTGGTTCGAAATTTGCCTTCCATTAACTGTTTGTTGGAGCCCGTAGTTTGATTTTTCAAAAAGGAACTTTTGTGTTCTTGATAAATTAAAAGGGATATAACGGTTAATTGTTTAATTAATTGTTTTTCGAAAATTAAAATTAAAATTCAAATTTTTTTAAAGGAAAAACTTTTAATTAAAATGGCTCACCAATTTTCACTTGCCAAAAACAATTTTTATAATATTTCTACGGAAATTGGTGATCAACTCCCGCGCTTTAAGTCTTGGATACGATTTCTCAATTTGTATTCCAAAGCTAGCGATGCTTTTACTGCTAAACCTACACTAGTGCATGATGCTTTACAGCAATTATGGACTAGTGCGGTTTCTTTTGGGAGCAAATCAACCCCCTTTGGTTTCAGGTTTACCTTAGCGGGTCAGGAATATGTGGTGACTGAACAAATTGTCAACAAGGTTCTGGGATTCCCCATTAAAGATGCTTATGATTAAGAACCTACAGCTGCAGAACGCCTCAGATTCTTTGAAGAAATAGGGTGTTATCCTCCGACTGGCCGGATCACTGGAAACATCCAAAAACAATTTCTTCATGTGGAATGGAATTACTTTTTCGAGGCCATCACAAGATGTTTTCGGGCACGAGAAAGCGATTATCATCAAATTTCCATTCCCATGCAAAACCTTGGAATTGCCCTAGCAAGAGAGCTGGATATAAATTATGGACGAATAGTTCTCTCTGAGATAGTGGCTGTGATGGGATCTCCTGCAAGCAGAGACCTCAACACCACAGATGTTGTCTGCTGGTTTCCTCGGTTCCTACAGATGCTGATCAATGGTTTAGTACCGAAGGATGCTCTTGCAGTTAGACGGAGTTTTGCCAGTGGTCCATCATCTGCACCGCTAGGGATGGGCACTAAGTCACTTTCAACAGTTGAAAATCAGGATAAACATCATGGAAAACCGATGTCTATTCCTGATACCTTACAAAAGTGGCTTACATATGATGAGGGAGTTACCACTTTGATGGAATTCTCGCAAGCTTCATCACATGCTCAGAATCGGTCTGCTCATGCTGAGGCATTTGAAGGGATTCCTGATGAGCAAAGCGGTGACGAACAAGGTAATGATTCAGGTAATCTCTCTCTACATTCTACTCATTCTTCTTCCTATGTTTCTGATTCCCAGACCCAAGAGACTGCTAGCCCGCAGGATCTATCCCAGGGTGAGAGCTATATTTCTAATTCCTTGTCACCTAAGTCACCGGAATCCAAACAGCCAGCACATATAGATGTAGGAAATTATGAGGAGAGTGACCCCGAAGAGCAGCCTCTTACTCGAAAGAAAGCCAAAATTTCTCATGCTGCTACTTCTAAACCTCAGTCAAACCCTAGAGTGTCACACGCAACCACTCCACCTCACGCGAGTGGTTCACTCCTTGAACAATCTGCACATAGGGATTTTGATTTTGATGATGAGTATGTACCTCTTGAAGATGCTGTTACTTCAAAAGGACATGAAGCTTTAAAAACTTCAGCCGTACCTTCACCGGTACATACTGATGCTACAAAGAGGATCGGTTCTGATGTTGTACAAGAACACTTTGTAGCCTCTCAGCCTGAGATTCCAACTCAGGAACAAACATCAATTGATCCCATAACTGCAAATTATATTTCTTATCAAGTTTCTGCAGGTACTTCTTCATATTTTGGATCAATTATTGAAGACATACACGAGCGTGAGACAGGGAGTGTGTGTGAGAGGTTAGGGAGAGAGGGACCTTCATTTTTAAGGCCCGAAACCGAGCGCCAAATACCAACAGAACGAGTATTAGAGCGAGGTCACCTAAACCAAACACCGTCCCTTAATTCTGAAAATCTTGAATCTCGTATGTCTTCTATGGAAAATCAAATGAAGCAGTTTGGGCAGTCAATGGGGCAGTTAGGGATGAATGTTGGAAATAATCAAAGGGCACTTGACGACTACGCAGCACGAATGGCAATTCAAGCTTCAGCTTTTACTGTTTTGACAAATCAGGTAAATGACTTGGGCCATGCTGCTGGTGTCTTGGGAAACACCCTGAATGACAGGATGGGAGCAATGGAGCTTACAATGGATAATCTGGCTGTGGAGATAAGCAGAGTTATGTTCGCAATCAGAAGTTTTGTGCCCCAGGAGTGTTTCGCGCCGCAACAACCTCCCCCCGATGCTGGTACAGGTGGTGCTACTGGAGCAGGACCCTATGGTTCTGGTTTTGAAGATTTTGATACAGCTGGTGGATCTGGAGACCAGGGTGGAGTTCAGGATAACTCACCTAAGGGGGAGAGTATAAAGGAGACGAGACAGCAGGGAGTTCAAATTGAAGAAATTCCAGAACAAGCTGATCTTGTAAAAGAAATGGAAATTGAGCCGTCTATTGATGAAGAGGCTCTAAGAAAGAAAAAGGGTAAGGCAATAGCGATTGAGCAAGATGAGCCATTCGTTGATCTGAGGCATCAAGAAAAAGTACAGGAGGTACTTGACTCAGATTCCGATATGGAAGACGCACCGTTGAAACATGCTATAAAGAGATCATTGAAGGATCAAGGTGGAGGTGCTGGAATGTCTTTCGGATTGCCTGAAGAAATTACTGTTGATGAGGAAACCCTTGAAGCTCAACAGTTAGCCTTAGATCAAGCTGAGTTCTTTAAAATGAAGGCAATGCAAGATCGTGCTGCGTTTCAGGAAAAGAAAGTGGAGCTACAAGGGAAGCAGTACGATTATGAGCTTGCAAGGCTAGCTGATCCTCAAATTGATCTGGACAATAGAAGGATAGGGAAGAAGTGGGATGACGCAAGAAAGATATTGATGGGACCATGTACAAAAGGAGATCATAACAAGGAAGCAGATGATCTGTTCTACAACCTAAATTTGTAGAATCCAATGGCTGCTGACTACATAAATGCTTTAAAGAGATTAATTTCTAAAGTCAGGGTTGGATACAATTCAACGCAAAAGGAGTTGCAGGTTATTTTGTCTTTCACAGAAGGAGTCCCAATGTCTTTCATCTATGTGGATGATCAATTCATGACGAGAAGATCTGCATCAGAGTTGTTCTTGCTAGCAACAAAAATTCAATACTCTCATTCTGAGAATCTAAGCATTCTGTATAGGGATCAGTTAATGCGGCTAGCAGAGGACAAGGGTCCAGAATTCTCAGCATATCCAAATGTTGTCCGGATGGTGGTCGACAGTAAAATGAAGAGGGTGAGCCTGGAGGAAAAGGACTTAATGGAACTTTCAGTGGAATCTCTTAAGGCTGTCTGTAGGCAGATGATGGGTAAGGGATTCGCTTCTGAGCTTAAAGATAAATCAGTGAAGATCATTGAAAGTGTCATACTCAAGAAGAGCAATGAGGTGTGGAAGTGTGATGTCATTGCTCCGAACCCTCTTGATAATGTGAAGATTGAACCAGAGCTGATAGAGAGGAATTGGAATATTCTTCAAGCAATGAAGAATGTTGATGAAGCTCTGAATCTTCCTACTGGAGAACTGGAATAAGGAGAGATAAGGGAGGCAGTTGGTGTTCCAGGAAGAGACAGTGTATACTGGATACACTCTTTTGTTGATAATACAGCTGATGCCTTAGTATTCATAGATGCAGACCAGAATCAAACATTCTTGCATATGAGTAAACAATGGCTGCTGCAGACTCAAGATGCTGCATTTCTGGAGAAAGTGTTATATTTGTTCAAATGGGAAGATGTGGAAGTTAAGTATGTGACAGAAAAGCAGAGACTCGTGAGTTACCTATCTGATGTAGTAGTGGACTCTGCAAACAAGGACAAAATTTGCTCTATCTGGAGTAAGGAAGGGAAGCCTGTTTGTAGCCAATATGGACTCTGCAAACAAGGACAAAATTTGTTGCTTTTACTCAAAAGCATCAAATGAAGATTGTTGGCTGTGGCACAAGAAACTATCACACCTGAACTTCAAGGCCATTAATTCACTAGTCAAAAGAGAGTTAGTGAGAGGCATGCCCACACTTGAATTCTGCCAAGAAGGAGTGTGTGAGGCTTGTCAAAAAGGAAAAATGAAGAGATCAAGCCACAAGTCAAAGACAGTGACATCTGTAACCAAGCCACTACAACTCATCCATATGGATTTGTTTGGGCCTGTCAACATAATGTCACTTGGAAGAAAGAAGTATGCCCTGGTAATGGTTGATGATTTTTCAAGGTATACATGGGTGGAATTTCTGGCATCAAAAGATGAGGCTCCATGAAAGGCAGAGTGTATTAACTTGTAACACTATAACTAATGTAACTCAATTAAAAGAAAAGATACTTAACCAGAAGACAATCAAGAACAAGAAGTCACAAGAAATCAACACTAAATGAAGACAAGGTAATTGATACAGTTGAACATGTTAACTATGATCAAGCCAAGAAGAAATCATTGAGAGAAGTTCAAGTCAAAGTTGTTCAGGCCTCAGTGATTTGAGAATTCGAGATTCAAGATCATAACCATCAGTATCAACAAGACCAATTGATTTCAAGTGAACAAGAAGGAAAGCAAATATTGGAAAGCCAAGTTACTAAGTGAATATGGTAATTTATTCAAGAAGCAGAAACACTATCAAGACTAGTCACTTATGAACCAGACCAGTGCATCAAGTGTCAGGACATTGATAGCAAGTTTATGTCAGTAATAAAGATCCATGTTCAAGAGCTTGTAGAAGAACAAAGAAGATATGAAGATATCACAAGCTCAAGATGTGCATTGAAGTTTCAAGTTGAAGACCAGAATATTTTCTAAGTACTAAATGTTCTAGATGGCTAAGTCGAAATTCTCAAGTAGAAGTTCTACTTAGAATTTCGAGATGGCTAAGTAGAAATTCTCAAGTAGAAGTTCTACTTAGAGTGCAGCTTCAACATGACACATGGCATCTTCTGATTGGCAGATTTCCAAGCTTTCAAGATAAGACAAGATTTATGTGGACATCATTGGGCCGCGTACATCTTAGTCTTTGAAGACTACAGGTCATAGATTACATGTAGTATAAATAGAAGCACTTGTGTAATGTTTTAGTGTGTGAGCAATATTGAGAAAAACACAAGAAAAAGAGAGAGAGAGTATTCACAGAGCTTAGAATCATTCACTTCTCTCTGAACTTCTGTTATACTTTGTAATGAATGTTGTAGCAACCTTTTCAAGTTATATATAAAGAAATATATTCCTTGAATCTGTGTGTTCATTTATTGCATCGTATTTATTGCTTCTCATAATCGAAAAGTTGTATTCACCCCCCCTCTACAACACATTTGGACCTAACACTCCACAAGTAATTATTGAGCATATAAAGAAAGTTGACAAGGAAGCAAAGGCAAACGATGCAAGTGTGATTGCACTGAGGAGTGATAATGGAACAGAGTTCAGAAATGCCACACTTGAAGCATTCTGCAAAGAGAATGGCATTTCTCAGCAATTCTCAGCTCCAAGGACTCCACAACAAAATGGAGTTGTTGAGAGAAAGAATAGAACTCTAATTGAGGCTGCTAGAACAATGTTACTTGATGCAAAAATGCCTACATGTTTTTGGGCTGAGGCTGTGAGCACTGCATGCTATATTCAGAACAGGACCCTCATCAACAAAAACACTGGAAAGACACCTTACAACTTGATGACTGGAAAGAAGCCTACACTAAAGTATGTTCATACTTTTGGAAGCAAATGCTTTGTACTCAAGGATAATTCTGAATATGTTGGAAAGTTTGATGCAAAAGCATTTGAAGGAATTTTTCTTGGCTATTCTATGGAAAGAATTGCATACAAGGTTTATGTCATCAGTCAAAAGAAAGTTATGGAAAGCACAGATGTAACATTTGATGACAGCAAACTACCTGGACTAGAAGAAGCCAATGATGAAGACAGAGATCCATTGAAGTTTGATAATCTAGATGATTCTGATGAAGAGACTGAAACTGGAGTTGAAACTCAAGTTCAACATTCTCAAGTGAATAATGATACAAGAGAAGAATTTGTGCCAACCAATAGTGGAGAAACAAGCATCCAAGACACACCTGTGAGTAATGACAACTTCACAGGGGGAGGAAATGAGGATGACCATGATGTGGATGATGAAGCAACATCAAGAATGAGAAGTCAGGCTGAACACTCGAGGAAATGGGATAGATCACACACTGCAGAGCAAATAATTGGAGATCCTAATGCAGGAGTAAGGACTAGAAGAGCAACTCAAAATGAGTGCCTCTATGGATGTTTTCTATCACAAGTTGAGCCTAAGAAACTTGATGATGCACTGTTGGATCCAGATTGGATTATTGCCATGCAAGAGGAGCTGAATCAATTTGAAAGGAACAAAGTATGGGAACTTGTGTCTGCACCAAAGAATAGAACCATTGTTGGAACAAAATGGGTTCTGAAGAATAAAATGGATGAAGATGGTGTAATAATAAGAAACAAAGCAAGGCTGGTTGCAAAAGGATACTCTCAACAGGAAGGCATTGATTATGATGAGACATTTGCCCCTGTTGCTAGATTGGAAGCCATTAGAATATTCTTGGCATTTGCTGCTCATTCAAACTTTAAAGTTTATCAAATGGATGTCAAGAGTGCATTTCTAAATGGAGAGTTGGAAGAAGAGGTTTATGTGCAACAACCACCTGGCTTTGAGGATCCACATTTCCCAGAATTTGTCTACAGATTGCTTAAGGCATTGTATGGACTTAAGCAAGCTCCAAGAGCATGGTATGATACTTTATCACAATTCCTTCTTGAAAATCAATTCACTCGAGGCACATTGGACAAGACACTGTTTTACAAGAAGCATGGTGATGATATGATTCTAGTTCAAATCTATGTGGATGATATCATTTTTGGTTCTACAAATGAGAAACTGTGTGAGAAATTCTCTAAACTCATGCAGAGCAGATATGAGATGAGTATGATGGGAGAGTTGACATTCTTTCTAGGGTTGCAAGTCAGTCAGAGGAAGGATGGTATCTTTATCAGTCAAACCAAGTACATCAAGGATTTATTGAAGAAGTTTGACTTGGAAGATTGTTCACCTGCCAAGACACCCATGGCCACTGCCACTAAACTAGATGAAGATGCTAAGGGCAAGAGAGTAGATATCTCAGTCTACAGAGGCATGGTTGGTTCTCTACTCTACCTCACTGCAAGTAGGCCAGACATCATGTTTGCTACATGCTTGTGTGCAAGGTTTCAATCAAATCCAAAGGAATCACATTTGATTGCAATAAAAAGGATCTTTAGATATCTGAAGGGCACTCCTAACTTGGGATTATGGTATCCTAAGGACACAGGGTTCAATCTGGTTGGTTATTCTGATGCTGACTATGCTGGATGCAGAGTGGATAGGAAAAGCACCTCAGGAAGCTGCCAGTTTCTTGGACAAAGGTTAGTTTCTTGGTATAGCAAGAAGCAACAATCTGTGTCAACTTCTACAGCTGAGGCTGAATACATAGCTGCTGGAAGTTGCTGTGCTCAAGTGCTTTGGATTAGAAATCAACTTAGAGATTATGGACTTGTGTTGGAAAGAATTCCAATCATGTGTGACAACACAAGTGCAATCTCTATAGTTGCCAATCCTGTCAATCATTCTAGAACAAAGCACATTGACATCAGATATCATTTCATAAGAGAACATGCAACTAATGGAACCATTGAGTTGCATTATGTCTCTACAGATAAACAACTAGCTGATATATTCACTAAGCCATTAGATGAAGCCACCTTCACAAGTTTGGTAAGTGAGATTGGAATGCTGAATTCTTCAGATTCTGGCTAAGTGAATACATCATCTAGATTGTTGCAGCAGTAAACACTTACTTTATCTAAATTCTCAATATTTTTGGAGTAAGTGTTGGCTGAAATATGATTTATAAATATTTCAAATCTGTTGTATATGTTAAAAATCATATTCCTATTAACTTAAGATTTCTATGAAATTTTGAGAAAATCACTATTTAATTTGCTAGGATATTCTTCAATGATTATGTCTGGTAAATTTTAAAAGATAGTGAAAATCAAATTTTTATGAGTGATGGGTATAGTTCGATAAGTCAGACTTCTCGAATGATTCACTATTCGACATCTCAAATAAGTCTCATTAGAGTACTCTTGAGTTCTCGAATAGAGTCTTTCTGAGATATCGAATAGAGGAATTCTTGACTTCTCGAATATAGTAACTGAGTTCTCGAATGACTGAGTTCTCGAACACTATATCTGAGTTCTCGAATCATTTGAAAAGGCTGAATTCTCGCTGAATTTTAACCGATTTTGGACTTTTGTCTAAAAGTTTAATTCACTCATAAAAAAAACACATATTATTTAATTTAGAATTATTTCTGAGTTAGATAACTGCCAGCTGTGAGTTTCTATCTGCTTGAGTTATCGATTAAGCCATTCTTGACTTCTCGAATAGTTGTTTTCTACTTCTCGAATGCCTGACTTGTCGATACAAAACTTTCTGCTAATCGACAATTCAAGTACTTCATACTTATACAATTTCACATCTATTCGATTCATTTCATTCGATTTCTCAAGCATCTACACTCTCTAAACCCCTGAAACCCTAACTACGAAAAGCCAAATTACTTCTTCAACCTTCAATTTCTTTCCTCTCTTCTACACAAATGGCAACAGTAAAGTTTAACACCAACTTCATCGCACTCACTAGTGATGTTGAAGCACCCAATGCCAATTTCAAGTGCTTTGTGAAATGGATGGCTGAGTCGTATATCAAGGATGCACTCTCTGCCAACCCAACTCTATATCTAGATATTCTGGAACAATTCTGGAGTACTGCTATTGTGGAGGTTGTAGCCCTGGAAAACGCAATTACTTCATATGTCATCTACTGCAAGGTTCAAGATAAGGAAATCACTATCACTACTGCAGACATGAACCAAGCACTAGGCCTACAACAAGAGTCATTTGACAGAATGGCCACTAATGCAGAGTTGGAAGAATTCTTTGAGTTCATAAACTACTCAGATGGGATTAACCTTGGAAAGCTAAACAGAAAGAATCTGAGAAAGGAGTGGAGTTATGTGTTTACAACTCTTCTCCAAGTCTTCACTGCCAGGAAATCAAGCTTTGATCAAATCAGTGCACCTGTGCAGCAAATTGGATATGCTTTGGCCTATGGGAAGAAGATTGATGTTGGCCAAATCATACTCCAAGAATTATATGGGAGACTTGGTAAGAACACAACCAAGAGAGGTACTGATATTTTCTTCCCTCGCTTTATTCAATCTGTACTTAATTATAAAAATGCTTCATTGATTGAATTGCCTGGGATTGATAAAAATAAAATAGGCTATCCTAAGTCCATGACCAAACTCATTTTTGGTAATTTGGAGACTAGGAATGATGTGGATGTAAGACTGAACATAACTCCCCATATGGAGAGTTTGTTTAGGACTTATCCCCACAACATGCCAACATTTGATGCAAAATCTAAGTTAGCACAGCCCAAGCAAGTAGAACAAAATGCTAACCCAGGGCCTGTTAACCAACCCTCTCAACCAAACACTCTACCACATACTGAGCCAACTGCATCATCCTCTCAAAAGGGTGATGTTAGTAAAAAGAAGAGAAAGGAAGTAATGTCTGCACCATTGAATATCTTGTCTGAAGCAGCATTAGCTGTTGAATTAGGTCTAGGAAGTGAGGAAGCTGAGTTACCCTTACACAGGACAAAGAAGAAGAAAATTAAGACCACCTCTTCAGTCACACAAATGGCTGAAGTTGTAAAATCAGGGGCACACAGCTCACTAGGTGTATCCTCTCAACAGGGTGCACCTATAGAATCAAGCATCCTCCCCAGTGCACCTTCTTGTATAGAGTCAGCACATGGGAGTGATAAGGCTGGCACAACACTGAGTGGAGAGCACATCACATTTGAAACTCCCTCTATCTCTCAGGGGGAGTTGCCAAAATCTACTCTTAAACACACTTCTCTTCCAGAATCTAACTCTGAAATTTCTTTGGAACCTGCAACTCAGGCAACTGAGATGCAAGGTATTGATCATCAAGAATTCCTTTCTCTTGATGAGCCAATAATTTCAAGTGACTTAGTGCATGACACTTTGTTCACCACTCAGAACCCACATTTAGATGGTGAGGGAATGCATGCTGAGGCATCTCCTAATGACACTATCACAAACACAGAGGTTCTACTAGTTTTTACTAGAGACTCTGTGCCTGTGTCAACTGCTGGTGTAATTCATCCCACTTCTGTGGTGACACCAGTAGTAGAGTCAATCCATCCGGTTACAGAAGTTGCATCTGTAACTGAGGAGTCTAGCTTGCCTAGCTCTAGCTCTGACTTCATGTCAAAATGGCTGAAGCCTGTGCAACATGACAGTGCTTCAGGATCAGGGTCTGTTCCACAACAATTGACGGTTGAAGCACTTCAAAGCTTAATTGTGGATCAGATTCCTGAGTTCACAAAGATTGCTCAGAACCTTCTCACTGCAGACATGCCTAATCCAGACTATGAGGCTATTCTGTTATGCCATAGGGATGATGTGGAAGTGCAGAAGTCAAAGATCATTGATGATGCTGAGAGAGATGGCAACATAGATGCCTGGTTGCAAGGAAAATATGATATTACTCTCGATGAAGCACTTCAGTATCTCAGGGAGGAATACATCACTTCACTGGGCTCCAATGCAAAATCCCTGTCACCTGGTGAAGTGTATGAAGCTGTAAATGATTCCTACAAGGGTTTCCTCAAGGCTGCACACTATCTTGGCAAGGGAGTCAAAACTGAAGTCAACAGGGTGTGTGACAAGACAGCCACTTCAGTAGCAGAAGTCAAGAGGGCCTTTGATGCTAAATTCCCTCAGCTAGATAGTGTGTTCAAGGACATCAAACACTGCAACTCTACCTGCACCCAGATGGATAATGGGCTAGCTCTGCTAAAGGATACTGTCACAGGTCTGGGGCATCAATTTCAAAATCTATCTGACCAGACTACAGATGCCAATGCCATGCTGAGGACAATGTTCAAGAATCTTTATGGAGATAGGCTAGTGACTGATGTCCCTGTGCATGAACTGTCTAAATATGAAGTGAAGAGGCTGCAGGATCAATCTTTATCTGGTTTCAAGGCCAATGAGTTATTCACTAAGGTGAACACTCTTGAACAGGAGGTAGCTACTTTTACCAAGTCCAATGCTCATCTTACAGAAAAGGTTGCACTGCTAAATGATCAGTTGGACACTCAAGCATCCACCACAGCTGATGTCCTTCTGCATCAACAATCCATGTTAGCTGCAATGATGAAGCATATGGGTCTCCCTCTACCTGATGAATCTTCAATCCCAAAGGACATTTCTACAGCCTCTGTGCCTGACAACAAGCCTAAGGGGGAGAAGAAGGCAAGGAACTCAAATACAAAGGGGGAGAAAGGCATAATAATAAAAGAGGGTGGTCAACAAAGGGCTTCAAAGTCTCTAGCAAATGTGCCTGGCAAAGGAAAATCCAAAGTGGATGAGCCTCCATCTACCTTGCCAGTTGTCACTCTACCAACTGTGCACATCACTACTCTTGGAGGACAAAAGTAATCCATAACTACCACAGTAGTTGCAGGGAGTATGCCATCTGACAAACCTCCAACCTCTATATCTGAGAGTGCCAAGCCTGTAGAAGTTAAAGTTGTTACTAAGGCCAAGCTACAAGAAGTTGCTAACTCCAATGTTTATCATGATAAAGCCTTCTTGGAGTTTCTGAAAGCCACAAGGGAACAGGTTGGTGACACTCAGTTCTATCTGAGGGAGTTGAAGAAGCAGATTGATTGCATCACTGTCATTCCTAAGAAAGTCAATAATCTGTGGATCAAGGAGATAGTGATGATATCCAAATTGAAGATATGGCATCTAACATACAAGACTCTACAAGAACTGAAACACTCAGAGATAGATGCCATACTCGAGCTTATAGAAAAGAAGAATGAGAACAACAAAAGTCTGTTTGATGACTTGAGGAATGACCAACCTTCAAGGCTACCAGAAGTGATCAAGAAGCCATGGACAATCATTTATCAGTCTGGCACCAGAATTGAAGATATCAAGCAATTGGTCATTCCCCATGATCTCACCACTAGAAATCACAGACTGATCATTGCTATCATTGATCAATTACAGAAGAAGGTTGGAGCCAGAAATGCTGAAGAAACTGAGGCACTGCACATCCTCAGAACCTATATTGCAACTGGTGAAATTCCAGAGATGGCTCAACCTAGGAGAAATAAGGATGATGATTCTGAAGACAAAGGTGATGGGAGGAGAAGACATCACAGGAGAGATAAGGGTGATGAAGACAAGAAGAAAAAGGGAGACAAGGATAAAAGGGATGATGATGACCAAGGTAAAACATATGAGAGAAAGAGTGGAAGACAGCAAGCCTTAGGCACTGCTAGCAGTAACCTCACCACAACACAAAACTCTAAGTCTAGGGTGAATACTGTTAGTGTGACCTAGCAAAATCTACATCTGTGGCTTCTGCAACTGTCTTACCACCTCAAGAAGAGAAGAAGATTCAAGTCAAGAAACCATGTGTATGTTTCAGAAAGCAATCTGCTAATGGAATACTACTATGGTCTACCAACAAAGGTCAAAGATTTCTGCCAAGCAATCATGTCAAGAGGATGAAATTTAAACATGTTGCAAGAAGAGTGAAGCTATCCAAATCTAGAGCCCTAACAATCATTCCAGGATTGAAACTCCAGCCACTTGATGAAGACTTTGATGAAGAGCAACTGCAATTTCTAAGAGCTCAAAAGATATGCTATGCTGCAATTGTGGATGACCACCTTGAAATCAAGTACACTGATGGGAAAGAAATGAAATTCAAACAAGGGGGTTGTCAACATTGGGGTAAATTGTATGAGATAGAAAGAATCATTGCATTGCTGGATTCTAAAGACAAGGTGGAGAAAGTATGGAAGCTTGAATTGATTGACTTTGTGAAAATGAAGAAAGATTATGCTGAGAAGATAAGAAAGGGTTGCTATAAGAAATGGTTAGAAAGGGAGAAAGAAATTGATAGACTGGAGATTGAAGCAGAAAAGCTAAGGGCAAAGGGATTGTGTAGAGTTCAGTTTGATCCCTATGTGGTGAAGTATAGGAGAAGAAATGGAGACAATGTCAATATAAGAATGGACCTACTCAGTCACTATCCTGCCAACATTCTGAAGCCAGTGCTTGAAGATTTCAAAAACTCTATTATGATTGAAGAATTGGATGCTATGACAGAAATCATGAGAGCAATAGATGAGATTGCAAGAAAGGAGAAAGAAAGGAAACAGAAAGCATATGATGATCTACAAGCCAAAGCAATGGAGATGCAATCAAAAGAAAATGGCTAGTACCTCATCATACTGTAAGAGTATTTATCTTGTAATTTCATTTATGTGTTCAATCAAAATACATACCTGTACTTTTAAAGTTTTATCTTTATGTATGTTAGGCTTGTTATCAGACATGAAATTGTGACTAAGGGTCTCACTCACAATTTGGGGGAGATTGTTAGTTACAGAGGCATGTCTGTACACATCTAATAACAAGCCTAATTGTTTGTAATGCTTTGCATTACTTACATGACCTCTTAACTGAGGGAACCTCTAGTTGTAGAGTTTCTGTTTGTATTGTACTTGTAGTAGGCATCAAATCCTAGTTGTGTAATTGTACAAATAGAGTCTAGAATAATGCTTGAAAGAAGTTCCAAGGTTCATGCCTCAAGCAAGGAGTTAAAGACTGTCAAATAATCACAGTTGGGATTTGAAGAAATGAAGAATTTGCCTAAGTACCAATTCGAGAAGTATATTTGTCTATTCGAGAAGTCCAGCATTCGAGAAGTCAGGGATTCGATATTTCAAGACACTATTCGATATCTCTGAATACACTGTTCGATATCTCATTCGATATCTCAGGGATTCGATATGTCTACTACTCTATTCGAGAACTCAAGAAGTCAACAAGTCAAGATGGTATTCGAGTTCTCAAAGAGTCAACAAGTCAAAGTTCCATTCGATATCTCAAGGACTCAGAAAGCTATTCGACAACTCGAGGATTCGATAAGTCAAATGTTCTATTCGACAACTCAAGGAATCCTGATGGAAAAGAGCTATTCGAGAAGTGGTTCGATATGTCATTATAACAGTATTCGAGAACTCAGAGTTATCGATCAAGTCAATTCTAGTTCTCGAATCACTTACTTAGTCACTTCTCGAATACATTCTTGGAGACAAAATACTGAAGAAATTGTACAAGTCAGAAACCTGCAACAAGCCAATGCACTTTATGGACCACAATCTGTAACGTGCTCTGGAAAGCCTACAAGGAATCTTGGAGAGATATAGAAGAGACAAGGAGCTAAAGAAGTGGATCTAAACAGGCTTTGCAAAGTCAAATCTGTAACCGTTTGGACACTTACTCAAAAAGGATAGACAGACTAGAAAGTAATTTGTTTAGCTACCTTATTTGCAGTAAGTAGGCTGTATCCATGTTCTATAAGGACACAGCCTCACTTCATAACTTAGTAACTTTTTGTGAGTCAAGTTTTTCATACACTGTAAGCCATATCTCTCTGAGAAAAACGAAGCTGAGAATACTGCCATTTGTATTCACAGATTGTAGCAACCTTTATCTAATAATACATTAGATTAAAGTGATATTGTGTCTTGTGTTGTTTATTTATCCGCACCTTCACTTCTACACACACAGGCACTTATCTGCTACATAGACTCAATCAAAGAAAAGTTCAAGAATCCATTCACCCCCCCCCCCTCTGTATTCTTTTACCGTATTCAATACTCAACAATATAATCCAACTTTATCCAAAGATTGTCCTTGACTTTTGTTAATAGTCATTGCAAAACAAATCTGCAAAGGAAATTGTATCCTCTTGAAAGAAAATGGGAAATGAGTGTCGGTCGGTTCCATTTCAATCCTAGGAATGAGATGTTTTGTACCAGCATGGGATCCGGTTAATATTTTACATTCAGCACTATTCTTCAAACATTTTGTGAGAACCATTCTAGTACCATTACACAAACCCATGATTTGATTCAAATTTCTCATCAACATGACAACAGCTCCAACCTTTAGTTTCAATTCATGCTTTGGAATGGATGGCATGTTAATTGAATTCAAATATTCAACTGGAAAAGAAGATTCGTAATCATTTTCGCTATCACTATAGGAATCGTCTATTGAATCTTGACTCAAATATGTATGGGAAATACCTGGAATAAGTTCTAATACGTGGGAATTTACTTCATCGACAATTGCATTTGTTGGGGTCAGAATGGCTCTCTCCTTTAAGTAAGATTCAAAACTCACGTTTCTGGCAAAATCAGGATACGTTGCATCGACAATGCTCTCCACAGAATTTTTGAATTTTTGTATAAGGAATTTCCTTGGGATTACTATTTTAGGATCAGAAAATATATCATCCGGGTGAATGTTATCAACTTTTCCGTCACCAACATTTAAAACCCATTGGCTGAATTCAGCAATTTTTTTATTGTCAACCTCTGTCTTCCCACTTCCTAAACGCATATTCCTGCATAGTTGGAAAAGGTTGCAATGACTCCACAAACGGGATTGGTTTAGCGAAGCATTAATAACTTCTGTCCTTGTGGCTTTAGGAATAACAGGTAGGATTTGCCGAAAATCACCTCCAAATACAATAGTGATACCACCAAATGGTTGATTTTTTTTACAGGGATCAACTGAAGACATTATATCTCTAAAAGAACGATCAACCGATTCAAAAGCATGCCGATGTTGCATTGGAGCCTCATCCCATATGACCAAACTCGTAGACTGAATTAATTCTGCAATATCAATTCCATGTTTGATGCCGGCAACAGAGTAACGATCGAGTTTTAAAGGAATATGGAATCGAGAATGTGCAGTTCTTCCACCAGGTAATAAGGTTGCAACAATACCAGAAGACGTTACTGGAAGTACTATTTTACCTTCACTACGTAACCGACAACAGATTGTTTTCCACAGAAAAGTTTTTCCACAACCGCCACTGCCATATACAAAAAAGAGACCGCCTTTCCCACTATCAACTGATTCTATTACAGCATTATAAACTTGAAGCTGTTCTGGATTCAAACAATTGTGAAATTTGTCATGTTCCTCCTTCTGAAGCTTTTTATCATATCCAGTCTCTTCTTCAATTAAACGAGTGGTTGTCTGATGCAAATAAGAATCTTCAGGAAATGGCATATTAGGATAGTCTTTCAAAGATTTACCAATCTCGCATAACAACTTCTCCACCTCTACAAAAAAAAAACAAAAAATTACAACCAATATATGTAGAAAAAATTACTAAGTCAGGATTTCTTATATATATCTTTTTAAATAAAAATTAAAAAGACTAATATAATATACCTGCAAGACCATAATTTTTGATATCAAAATCAGAGAGTTGTAAATCCTGATTACCGGATTTCTTCCTCTTATAATACAAAACATCTTCTGATAAAGACCTCCAATTTCGATTCCACAAATTCCTGGATCAGCTACTGGACAATTTGTCAGTATATGCACAAACATAGCGCGAAGTTGTTGAGGCATTGCAGATTGTGAATTTTCACGAAGTGCCGCATGCCATTGATTGTCATCTTTCAAGAGTCCAAGTACCTCACATGCTTCCTTATAACTACCATATAATCGTCCATCGACAGTTCTTAGATCACGAAAAGATGTTGCACCTCGATTCCGTAAGAGAAGCATTCTAAGATAAAATGCATCTCCCTGAGAAGCATGGACCTCAGAGAGTCTTCCAATTACAATTCCTCTTTCCCTTTGTTTCCACGTACATGATTTGCTTTGCCAAGTAAATCCTCGTGGAAATTCTTGGTAAGTATACTCTCGAGCTATTGGAATAGTTTTATTGGCAATAAACCATGCCTCTAACTTACTTTTACGATTTGATGCCTTTGTTGCAACCTCCTCCATATCATCAGTAACATTAAAAGTTACATTCTTACCACCATCAACTGGTAATCTTTCAACAGATGGATAGCGATAATGAATGTCAAATCCTAGAATTCTCCAACCAGCTTCTGAAGCACATACATAACGTCCATCAAGAAAGTGTTTGACCACATCAATAGTTTTAGACTTTTCTTGGGAAACAACCAATCCTTTCTTTCTTCTAACCAACATGGTGGCATTGTCATGACCTTTCAAACAATACTTGAATAAATATTTTAAAGATCTTGAATTATTGCACACCTCTAGATTTATATGACATTGGAACCGAATTAACAAATCTCGATTGTATGGAACGACAAACATATTATCCAGAGAATGCCCATTCTTCTCAATAGTCCTGTTCATTCTTCTTTTCCGATACACAGGAAAACCACAATCATCGAAAAATGTGTGCCCATTGTACCTGTTAATGTACATATTATCCACACTGGTTGAAGATTGATAATGTTTAAATATTATATTTAGTAAAAATTATACTGTTGAAGATTGATAATATTTAAATATTATATTTAATAAAAATTATTGAAAATATACCTATTTGGAAAGTGCCGGATACATTTGCCATTTGACATACACGGAGAATATGAAAAATCCTTGCCGCATGGTCCATGAATCATGAAATTTTTTACAACATTATATGCAACAGGATCAGTCTCCTTGTGTGGTATTTCAGCAGAAACTAAGTGATCAATCTGCTCTATACTATTTGGACGATCTTCTGGGTGTAGCCAAACTAACATATGTGCATGGGGCAAACCTCGTTTCTGAAACTCAATGACATACATTACTGGGAAAAAAAGAAAATCTTGAAATCAAGCCTTTAAAAAATTACATGTCTAAATTAAAAAAAAATATTTTCTATATTTTTAGATAATAAACTGAAAAATATACCTCCAATGCATCGGCCAAAATAATTCTTGTTCTTTATGAGATCAACTAATTGGTCCAACTTCAATTTAAATACCCTTGCCACCACATCTGGAGCATCACAAACCTGAACACCGGGAAGATGTTCAAGCATGCTCTGGATTTCTGGCCATTTAGTGTTACACGTCATTGTGAGAAAGAATGAAGGATGACCAATACTCCTACAAATAGCAAGGGAATCCTTGAAATACTGAGACATATATCGACGCGAACCGGTAAAAGTAGCTGGCAGAATGATGTTTTTCCCTTGTTTTGTTGGATTGGTATCACCCTTACGCAATGAATCATAGATAGAGTTATACAAATCTAATCGTATTGTCTTCTGATTTATTTTAACCCAATCTAGTCTGTATTGCTCAATTGCAGTGAATGCATCTACAACATATTGCTGCTAGAGACGACCACTTAGATGTGGTGTTAGACCTGAAAATAAATATCGATTTAAAATATTATGAAGAACTTCAAATTACATGGAAATTTAAGAACTATGCAGAAATGATCATAAGTTTGTATACCTTTAGAACATAAAAATTAATAAAAAATGAGGAAATATTTATATACCTTCAGAAGGTCTGATCATAAGTTTGTATGAATGATACTCTCTCATAGAAACATAGCACCTCTTCTTAGAATCCTCTTCATCATCATTGTTCTCAATAACTTTAGGTGGCGGACCACCATGTTTACCCATTAGAGGTATTTTTGTATGAAATCCAGCATCTCCGTGAGGAAAGAGTAAAGGGTATTGAAGAGGCATAAAATTTGCATTGGTCTCAAAAATTCTCTGAAGCTTTAGATTTTTTTCTGCACAACAATATCCCTGGTGCCACATGAATCTTCAAGGTCACCAACAATAAGAGCACCTACTTCGTTGGAAGGTCCAATTGGATTTTGACGTCCAGATGCTGATCTGCTTTCTACCAATTCTAACTCTACTTCTTCAGGTTAATTGTTTTTAAATCGATCTCTTGCCATTCGAAAACTCTGAACCAATCTATTATTTTCATCAAGCATCATCAGCAAACCTTGAACAATATTTCCATTAGTAGAATCACTGCCAAGTACAACCCTTTTTCTATTTTCAATCTCATTTTCTGTATCGTAAACATATAATTGACAATATTTTGGTGTGCTTCCATCAACTGGACAAATACTACCAATCAAATGATAATTCTGTCCACCCAGCTTGAATGTATATGGAGCTCTCCTACGATTAATACTATTATCGATCTTCCCACCAATAGAAGTAAAGGCATACAAAGAATTGTAGATTCTAATCTTTTTCTTGTAATGGCCAGATCTTGGACCTCCTGAGAGTAATTCTGCGAGGAATGACGGAGGCTGTTTTTCGGGAGGTAGTTGGACTTGTCCATTCCGACAACATATCGAAAATGTTGCAGTTGCATTCTTGTTAGATTTGTTATTCCTTTCTTCGTTCCACATAATTGATTTACAATATGGACAAACTCTGTCAGGTTTCCCAAGATTCATGTATCCTCTTAACATGTCACCTATAAATGGTTATAATGTTAAGGGATTTATAATAATGTATCTTTACAAATAAAAATACGGGTCATCAAATAAAAGAAGTTTATGATATCAATGAAAGTTACCATTGAAATATATATGCGTCTCTTCATCTATGTGTTCCTCATCTATGTCAGAATGTATTGTTGTTCATAAAACAATTATCAGTTACATGTACTTTAAAATATTTGAAGTAAAGATATGGAAGTAATTGCAATAATAATTACATTCTACACCATCCTGATCATCAACAGTATCAAATAACTCCATCAAATTCCTCGTTTGTGATTTTGCTGTTGCTCTGGATCTTCGCTGGGAGGTGGATGTAGAAGGAACATTTGTACCTGGAAGATGGGTATTTTTAATTTATATACTTCAAAATGGCTGAAGGTTTAACAGATGTAGTAATTTTAATACATTAATCAATATATTTACCTTTATTTAAGTCTACCTTTGATATGGTAGATGCTGGCAGTTGAAATTTGCCACTACCTTTTGTTTGAGTTCTGGTGAGGGTTGTTTTGCTCTTCATAGAAATTGGCACCCTTATTCATATTTGAAGCAACAATGTCTTCGTAATGTTAGTTACCTATAATGTGGTAGACAATGTCAAAATCTTTAAATGTTATACCATTCAAATTGACATTCTCTAATCGTCTTGCGGATGGAAAAGTGAAGGTATGTCCATTCTGCATAGTTTGCTTATGATCT
Source organism: Kitagawia praeruptora (assembly GCA_037693485.1). Lineage (NCBI taxonomy): Eukaryota > Viridiplantae > Streptophyta > Magnoliopsida > Apiales > Apiaceae > Kitagawia > Kitagawia praeruptora. Next base: position 47,045,616 of record CM075348.1, on the reverse strand, counting down.
AAAAGAAATGTGAATAAATTCATAGTTATATGATATAAACTTTGATCGATAATAAAAATGCCAAATTATTAGAATATAATGGGAAGATATCGATATTTGTTTTTCTAAGTTGTACCTGAGATACAGGATAGTGGACTTTTCATTGAATGTGTATTTAGGATATTTGATCCTGCATAGTGAATAAGGAACATATATTGCAAATAAAAATATATAATAATTATTTACGTAGTATTACTTATGTCTTTTGTAATACATAGGTATTAATAAATTTATTTTTGACAAACGATACAAACTGTGTTGTACATTGGATTGTCAAATTTTTTCTTTGACATGGAGTTACCTTGAGAAGTTCTGTTTCTGCTTCTTTCAGTGGGTGTTGCAAAATTAGGTGTTGACAATCCAATGGAATGCTGAGTTGTGGTACTTCCATATGCTACTGGAGATCCGATAACTTTTTAAAAATCAAACAATATAAGTAAGAACATGACATAAAAAATATTCACAAATCAAAGTTAAAAGGAATATCCTAGAAATTACAAAGTATTAAAAATCTTTCTTAAAATTGATTAGCCATACCTGAAGATATGATTGTAGTATTTTCTTTCCCTGCTCTGTTGGCTTTAGATTGATATTTATTTGAACTTTCATCTGCGGCCATACACCTTGCAGCCATATTGGTGCACTTGGGCATTACATCAATATTTGTATCAATCGAAGACATAGGAGTCCGAGTTGTGCCTGTTATTTTTAATACATGAAGGTCAAAGAATGCTTATAAGATTACAGTAGAGAACTCCTTCTTGGCCAATGTGATGTATATATATATATATATATATATATATATATATATATATATATATATATATATATATGTACCTGCCAGTGGGATATCAGATCGCTTTGGCATAGTATGATCATCCATTGATAATACTGGACATTATAAAACACAAAAAAAATAACATCTAATCATGTGCCAAGACTTAAAAAACACAGTCCACAAAGGCCAAGTTTATGTATCAATGAATTATATAAAATCAATTACCTTTTAGCATAATATTGACATATTCCACATTAAATCATGTGCATAGTATATATTTAAATACCTTTCAGCATGATTTTGTTGCCTGTCAAATTTGATGATGCAAACTTCTCGATTGGATTCATGCGTCTTTTAATATCTAAATTCAATAAAACTTTACATTACCATCTTTTCACTTTTTTTACAAAGCTATGACAACCAAGACAATTATCAATCAATACAAATAACGAAGACACTAATCATACTATGTTTCAGTGATGGTGGAGAAGGTTGAAATGGTAGAGGAGTTCGTTTGCAACCTGACATCAATTTAATCAATGTAAATTTCATTAAGCTCGTTAACATAGTTCTCCATATATTATCAAAACAAAAAACATATACATTACTAACCTGTACGTTGTCTGTTTGTGGGAGAAGAGTGATTGTTTTCATCCATGGAATTCACTTGATCACTTTCTTCCATGTCCAGTATTCAAGTTCGAGATTTGTTCATCAAAGAGTTAAAGAAAGAACCCTAATTCAAATTCAAATTTCGATCGAGATTTTTTTGAGATGCTAGAGATACATAATCAGTTAACAATTCAAATTTCGATTAGACTAAAATGATGCCGAAAGTTTAGCAAGTCCAACAACAGCTAATCGCACAAAATCAATTCAATATACGTATATCAGTTATATAGTTTGATGAAGAGCTTGTTAATGGGCCGGTTTAAAAGTCCAGCAACCCGGTTTTAATGTACAAATTTACAAATGTGTCCTTAAAATTTTAAAGTTTGTGAAGGATGAAAAGGACAGGAAGGTAAAAAATTGGAATCCTTCACTAGCAGGAATTAAGATATATTGATTATTAATATATATAATTATATATATATATATGTGTGTGTGTGTGTGTGTGTGTGTGTGTGTGTGTGTGTGTGTTTTTGCTCAAATACAAACCAATCTTAAAATGAGACCTACAAACCAACACAAAATATATTATATTTCATTTATTCTAAGGGCCCCGCTAGGAGCACCTTTACAAAAAAAGTCTTATAATTCAACCCTCTATCTATTCATCAAAAAATAAAAAATAAAAAAACAAAAAAAAACTGCTACCACGTCATCATTTTTTTTAAAAATTGTTTTTTTTGATTAATGGATAGAAGGTAGAATTATAAGACTTTTTCGTATTAGGGTACCCCTAGTTTGGTCATTAGATTATCTTAAATGGATTGAAATTTGGTTTCTAGGTTTGTATTCAAAGGAGCTTTGTATTGGAGTAGCCATATATATATATATATATATATATATATATATATATATATATATATAATATAGAACAAAGTTCAGTGGAGACCATGTTTTTTGTGGAGTCCTGGAGTCCACCTTTGTTCTGCATATATTCATCCACATTTAACAATGTTTTACCAATGTAAAAACGTTTTCCTCCTGAACATGATCGTAAACTGCTTCGAAACACGCCTAAACATCTCTTGAATTAATTTTTAGAATTTTTTTATTGAACACTTGGTTCTGAAATATAAAATTTGTTCTGCAAATTCAATATTTTGTCATTGCGGGCAATATAATGTATATTTGTGATGGATTTTGACGATATTTTTGAAAAAACCCTAACTAATCTTGGTGATGATCGTAGAAAATTATTAAATGCAATGTAAAATGCTGATGAATGTATGCATAACAAAAGTGGACTCCAGGACTCCACAAAAAACATGGTCTCCACTGAACCCAACTCTATATATATATATATATATAGGCCTTTGCTCCATACAGAACACTCTTATATAACAAACAATAAAGAACACCTTAGATCTATTAGATCCTTTGGCCCCGCCAGGGGCACCCAATACAAAAAGTTGTTATTTTTTTACCCTCTATCAAGCCAGCAAAAAAAAATTAAAAGTTACTGTTCATGATGACGTCACTGATGACGTCATCATCATGAACAGTAACTTTTTTAATTTTTTTTTTTTGAGATGATGGATGGATAGAAGGTAAAAAAATAAGAACTTTTTGTATTGGGTGGCCCCGCCAGGGGCATTGGATCTATTAGATCTAAGGTGTTCTTTATTGTTTGTTGTATAAGGTGTTTGTTATGGAGTCCAACCCTATATATATATATATATATATATATATATATATAGGCTTTTGCTCAAATACAAACTACTCCTAAAATGAGAAATACAAACCAACATAAAATATATTATATTTCGTTTATTCTAAGGGCCCCGCCAGGGGCACCTTCACAAAAAAGTCTTATAATTCAACCCTCTATCCATTCATCGATTTTTTTTTAAAAAAAATATTGACGTGGCAACAGTTTTTATTTTATTTTTATTTATTTATTTATTTATTTATTTTGTGGTAGTAGTTTTTATTTTATTTAATTTTATTTATTTATTTATTTTGATGAATGGATAGAGGGTTGAATTATAAAACTTTTTTGTGAAGTTGCCCCTGGCGGGGCCCTTAGAATAAACGAAATATAATATATATTTTATGTTGGTCTGTAGGGGGAGTTGTAGGGGGCTACTCCAATACAAACCTTCTTAGAATACAAACCTAAAAACCAAATTCCAATCCAACATTTAAGCTAATCTAATGACCAAACCAGGGGTACCCCAATACGAAAAAGTCTTATAATTCTACCCTCTATCCATTCATCGAAAAAAAAATTATTTTTTTTTAAAAAAAATGATGACGTGGCAGCAGTTTTTTTTAATAATTATTTTTTTGATGAATGGATAGAGGGTTGAATTATAAGACTTTTTTGTGAAGGTGCCTCTGGCGGGGCCCTTAGAATAAATGAAATATAATATATTTTGTGTTGGTTTGTAGTTCTCATTTTAAGAGTGGTTTATATTTGAGCAAAAGCCTATATACATATATATATATACATATATATATATATATATAGAGTCCCACTCTAGGGAGATCCAAGTTACATAGAGTACATGTGGAGACCCATCATCTCACCATTAAATCAACCAACGGCTGTGATTAAAACAATAAAAAAAAAGAAATAAAAAAAAAAAGACAAAGGACAAAACGGTTGCAACTTACACGCACATCTCAGCTCAATACTCTCTGCAAATATACACACGATACATACAAGCTCAGCTCGTACGTCGTCGCAAACGGAGAATACACCTTCAAATCGTGATTTCATCTTCAAATCTAATCATCTAGGTAATGATTCTATAAATTTTTAGAGTTTAATTCATAATCTAACTAGCATTTTGTTAATTTCTTCAGGTTAAGCTCGAAAATGAAGTTTGGGAGAAGAATAGGTAATTTTTTTTATCTAATTCAAACTTTGATTCTATAGTAGAACTCCAAATTAGTAGGTAGTTGGTAGTTATATGATTCTACAGTAGAATACATTCAGATCTGATATTTTTTTTGTGTTTTGTGTAATTTGATTCTATTATAGAATCATGTTTATTTTGACATTCTTTGGCTTCATTTTGTTTTTTGTATTTTGATTCTAGTATAGAATAATATTTGTATTATTAGCTATTTTTGCTTTAAAAAATGTATATGCATGCTTAATTAGATCTCATTCTACAGTGATTCTATAGTGATTGTTAATGTCAGTCACTTTTTGTTGATTATAACATTGATTAGGTAATATAATGCGAGTTTACACTTATTTTCATGTGTTATTACATCTGTTGTACATGTGGTTCTGTAATAGAACCGGTTTTGTGCATAAATCGTAAGGTATAAATTTTGTTTTTGTGCTAGAACCAAAATTTCTCATGTACATGTGGTTCTGTAATAGAACCAGTTGTTTAATCATTCTATTCTAGAATTTGAAATTAATAGATAATTGCTAATAATTTGATTCTACAGTAGATTAGAACCAGATGTAATCTATTTTTTTTTGTTTTGTATATTTTAATTCTACTATAGAATCATGTTTATGTTGATATTCTTTGGCGTCATTTTTGTTTTGTGCAAAATTTTGATTCTACTATAATTTGTGCACTTGTAGTTTTTGATTCTACCGTACAAGCATGTTTGTATTTGAAGCCGTATAAAACTTGTATAGTAGAATCGCATGAGTTTTGTTGATTATAACATTGATTTGGTAGTAGAATATGAGTTTACACTTATTTTCACATGTGGTTCTGTAATAGAACTAGTTTTGTACTGTTAAAATATATGATCCAATTGAACACCTTAAGTATTTGGGAGAGTTGTTAACTTAACATGCGACTGGTTAAACTAGAAGTCCCGTGGACAAGATTCGTGTGCATGTGTGGTTCTGTTGTATGCATTATTTCAATGAAATTTGGAATTACTTGAATTGACTGACAAAATGGTGGATGAAGATAGAAGCTTCCACTCTGGCAAGATCAAGGCCAGGACATAGCCTTTGTCCACCTCCAAAAGGAGTGAAGCTACAGCCACTTGTGTCTCTATTCTGTAAAAATGATCAGCGAGTTAATTAGTCAGCTAATTCAGTATTTAAATTGTTCAATGATCAGCGAGTTGATTAATGGTTAAATACATATTACTTCTAGTTTCTTAAGATATAATGATCCACTTAATTGCCATCTCCATGCATTGAACTTGTGAGGAGAGTCATAAAGATTTTCATCCAAGTGAACTGATCTGAAATATGTGTAGACACACCATCCTTTAGGTATAACATAACGCCCTTTTATCTGCACATATTTAATCGCTTTTCTCATCACCCCATTGATGATATTTCCTAGTCTTAAAGTTTCTGTTATTACCTGCGCATGTAAAGTAACGTCGTTGTTTGTAGCATTAGTATGACATTAGTTAATTTCATAATTTCATGAAAGAATGTGCAATGTAACATTTCAAAACTGACTTACATTTTGTGTGAATGGCAATGACAAGTATTCACTCCATATCAACTCCTCGCCTGTCTGTTCTTTTAGTTTTTTCAACTCCATATTCTCCTCCTGAGATTCATTAACCACTAACTTTGTATGGAAAGAAGAGATATTTGTATGTAACTTTGCATATTTATGTGTTTGTAGTTTTTTTATGATACTGTAGAAGCTTTCTCTACTTATAATAAACTGCACTGTCCTTCTCTACTTGTACAATCCTGTCGGTTATAATGTGTTCTAATACTGTTGCATTGTAGAACAGAAAAAAACAGAATACAATTGATTCAAAATGTTTGTTTTAAAAATTTTCCAGGTACGCGTTCCGGGAATCGATTAAAACTTGTACAGAAAGGTTTTTCATCCAGGAGAACGAGAATGAAAAAAAATCTGAAAATAACATTAACATGGAAGAAGAGTTGAGCACAGATACATTTTATCAACATCAAAGGTAAAGAAAACATTCCAGTTTGTTGTCTTGAGTAGTTATGATTACTTAAGAAAACATAATGATGCTTATATATATATATTTTTTTTAAGTACTATCTGGAAAATGATACCAAGAACGAAAAGAGACGGATGCATATGTTTTGACCCTTTATGGTACAGTTCATATGCCAATAAGAAGGAAGAATCTAATGTAATGTACTGGATATCAATTGAAAGCGTTTTTGAGAAACGATACGTGTTGGTTCCAATGTGTCAAGCGTAAGTAAATGTTTAAGAATCAGTTGTTGTTTCATATTATTTGCATCCATCCATTGAATAATCCATCCATTTATATTCTATAGTAGAATCATAGTTTATATTAGAATTAGTAAATAATTCCATAATATTTGATTCTACTATAGAACCTTAATACTGTTTTTCACTTGCATTTACGATTTCTGCTTATTTTTGGCATTACGTTGTAATGCGTACTCATTCTTTTATTTATTGTTTTTCCTAACAGATGAATGAAAACTGGTTCACCGACAGTGATGTTCAAGAATTTTTTGAAAAATAGCATCTATTTCAAATGAACAAATTGAAAATGAAGACAAAGATGAGGATGATGCTACTGAAAAAGATGTTGCAAAGAAAGATGCTACTAAACCACTGTTTGAAAAAGGTACGAAAAATGTAACTAACAAAGTTTATGAGGCAAGTCAGATAAATGTTATATGTTCTTTTAAGTAGGCTGGAAGGGAAATAAGTTTTAGTGTTGCTTTTGTATATATGGGCATTCTTTTCCTAGAATCTTTAGCTAATTATCTTTTTTAATCCAACTAATGAACATATAGGTGCAAGTACTCCAGATGAAAATGATCTGTTTAAAGGAAGCGATGCTCTGCGTGCACTAGTCATATACACTCCAGATAGCTCACAGCCAGAGAGCTCACAGGAGATGTTTAAAACAGTGCCACCAGCAGCAGATGTCGTGAACAACGATGAAAATAACAAGGACAAATCTGTCACTGTCATTAATGAGTCAGCTTTCAAAACCTCAAAGAAGGTTAAATTCAAAGTTAGGTCAACAAGAGTGTCACCTAGGCTTAGAGCTGCAAAAGCGAATGAAAATGATCAAGCACAAAAATCTTTAGTGGATATCCAGTTCAATGAGCCTGAGGTAATTGCAGTTTCTGATGTTCAAGATGAGCCGGAGATGATTGAAATTCCTAAAGTGCAGAAAAGGAAAAACCAAGATAAGGTATTATGCAGTTCGTATGATAATGTTTTTTTTGTGCTTATCGTTCTGCAGTAGAATCAAAAAAACAAACTGGGATCTATAGTAAAATAAAGTATAACTAATACCAGGCCGAATGACATTTATTTTATAATCATTTCTAGGCTATTTCTATAGGTTTATTTGACTCTTTTTTTTGTTTGGATTCCATCAGGGTAAAACAACTAAAGGAAAAAAGAATGGAGGTTCGTCTACTATCATGAATGATAATGATAGTGATTTTGAAACAACTCCACCTAAGAAAGCAAGAGGAACAGACATGACGAAAAAAAGAAAGGCTATAGTGCAGGTATTTAAGATAGCTCATATATGAATTTCCATTGATGTTAGTAATTCTGCATGCCACTTGGATCACTAATAATTGTTTTTCCCCCTTTTTCTTTCTATCAGGGAAGTAAGAAAAAAGTCAAGAAGGCAAAGAAAGATGTGGTAAATGCAAACAATTCTGAAAACCCAAAGAAAGTTAATTTGAGAGCTTACCCATCTACATTCACAGCCATGGTTGAAGGGATGTCCGCTGCTCAAAAAGAATGGGTTAAAGAAGCAGGATTCGGTCACTTGTTGTCTTTCTCAATGGAGGGCAAATCATTCCCGCACAGTGAACTGTTTATGGTGGTATGACCATAATTTGGGATATATGGCTTTACATACTGGCCGTAAATTGAAAGTGAAAGAAGAAGACATGGTTGACGTCCTAGGTCTTCCAAGAGGACCGCTTGAGGTTTCTTTCGAAGGTGAGAACGAAAGGATGGGGGAATGGAAAAAAGCAGTTTGAGGGGAAGGCAACAAGTAGGATTACCGAGAAGGACGTCCGTCAGAAAATTGAAGCATCGATGGTGGCGGACGACAACTTCAAGCAAAACTTCATGGTGCTTATGACAAACCTGTTCATTAAATCAAATAAAACATCCTTTGTGTGCCCAAAAGTTTTGAAGTTTCGCGGCAATTACGACGATGCGAAGAACTATAACTGGTGCAAACCAGTTAGAGAAAATTTGAAATCAAGTCATGAGAGTTGGTGGGAAAATCCAATTACTCAGTTCTACACCGGTTCCGTAGTATTCCTACTGGTGAGTAAAAATCATTTTGGTGTATGATTAATTAGTTTAAAGCACTTTTTAATTTGTAATGTGAGCTAATGCATTAGTGTCATGTCTGTACTTTGTAGTATTTCTACCTTACACGGACAGAGAATCGTCTAGTAACCGTAGAAAAGACATGTCCAGCTTTCCTTGGATGGCTTAACTCAAGGGTAAGGGATAGAAACAGAGCTGAAATGCTTGACCATACTTTTGGCAAAGGAGAAATCGTAAGTCTAATTTTCTGGTTCAAAAGATTATTTACTTAGAATAATTCTGATATCTGCATGTTAATAATTTTCAAAAACACAATAATGCAGATTGAGATCGAGAAGCGAACAAATGTTGAGCAGGATGATGAAGAACTTGTTAATCAGAAGGATAATGAAGAACCTGTTGAGAATGTATAATTTAATTATAGTTGTAGCAGGCTGTAATTCATGATGTAGTATATTTTTTGTTAGTTTTGGTTCAATTATATTACAGAACCAAAAATTACCTGTGTCATTTTCGATTAAAGAGGTTTAACTACAATATAAATTGCTTCTACCATAGAATCGAAGGTTTTAGTTTATTTATAGGATAATTCTAGTTAGTTTTGATTGCATTGTAGAATCAGAAATTTCGGTTAACTTCTATTAAGGGGAATGAGTAAAACATAAAGTTGGTTCTACGTAAATGAATGATTAGAGAATTAAGGTATTGGTGTGTAGAATAAAATTACAATATACAACTTGCTGACAAATTTCATGCAAAATTTGAAAAAAGGAACTTGGAGATACTCACGTTGATGGTGATTTTGCTGAAGAGGAAGAGGGACGTGATGAAGGAACAGTTAAGAACATTGATGAAGGAACATTTAGCAAGGTAAATTTAATTATGTTCCTTTTCAAATTACTATTATTGTTTAATATGTTTTATTTGTGGTTTAAATTACTATTATTATTGTTTAATCTGTTTTATTTTTAATAGAATCAGTTTTTAATGGTTATAACATTGATTCGGTAGTAGAATGCGAGTTTATAATTTCTTTAATTTGGTTACATTATAGAGTCGAGGGAATATTTATTTCGTTCTATTATGTTAGGAATTTGGAGGCAATGACAATTTCAACACCCCAGAAGAGACAATTAAAGGAGTACCCTGCAGTCCAGTGGTCTCTCTAGACAACTCAATCAATGATTCTATATTGTCCATTGCTAGAGATGTTAAAAATAAACACAGTACAAGTGATACGATTACAGAAAAGGTAAAATTCAGTTTATAAATAGTGACTGAAACTTATCACATTGTCATATCATTGTGCACTAATTCAAATATTTGTGTGACACTAGGATATCATGTCAAAACTGGAGAATGAATTTGTTGAACTGGAAAGGATGAAGAAAGCATTTGGTGACAGTTTGGAAATGGCAGAAAAACTTTTCCCAAACAATGAAAAGGTGAAAGAATATAAAGAAAGATTGGGAGCCAGCACAGAGCAAATGTATAAAAATTTACTCAAATTGATTTAGTTACATAATATGTTACAAAGTTGTACTTGCAACAAATGTAGATATAACTTATTAGCAACCAATTTTTTTGTTCAAAACAGTATTGAAAAGGAATGGCCTTATTTCACAACCAGTGATTGGAAAACATTTGACATATTAATGCTTCCAGAACATGACAGGGCTTATAATAAGTTGATTTATATAGATGATTTCTTAGGTGAATTAAAAATAGGTGGTGAAATTGTTGATGGTGATATTTTTAGCAAAATAATTCATATGAAATCTGGAGTGGAAAAAGAGTTTGGTTATAACAAAATAAGAAGGGTGCAGAAGGTGGGGGAATTACATAAATTACCATTCAGAAGTAGAACAATTGATTTGAACAAGCCAAAACTTACAAAAGAGGAAGATGAAGTTTGGAAATGGATTTCTACAGATCGACCAGGAGGAGGAATGTAAGTCGCTGTCTTTCTGTTCTTTTATGGCAGTGGTATTTATGAATTTAGTTGTTGTCGAATTCTGAGTTCAGTGGTGTCCTGTTTTGATAATGCTAAGTTTTATTGTGATGTTTAGTTGTTGGTTCTGTTCATTTTGTTTTTGTGCTAGAACAAAAATTTATGTTGTACATGTGGTTCTATAATAGAACCAGTTGTTTAATCACAACAAAATGATGCTATACTATAATTCGAAATTAATAGGTAATTGCTAATAATTTGATTCTACAGTAGACTAGAACCAGATATGATGTATTTTTTTTGTTTTGCATATTTTCATTCTACCATACAAGCATGTTTGTATTTTTAGCTGTATGTAACTTGTATAGTAGAATCGCATGAGTATCAGGCTTTTAATCACGTGTATGTGTTGTGCCTAGATTTTGATTCTACTATTGAAGCATATTTATGTGTGTGTGGTTTTTTGATTGTACTGTAGAAGCTTTCTCTACTTATACTAAACTGCACTGTCCTTCTCTACTTGTACAACTCTGTAGGGATGAAATTTTTCGCTGGAAGAATACCGTTTGCTATAGGCACCACATTCAAATTTTAAGGCTTGGAAATGAAATACTTTTCAATGTCGTGGATGCCTATACAAGTGTTCTGAATGAGGATGAAAAATACAAATCAGCTGAGTCTCCTTTAAGATTCTTTTGCAACACATTGGTAACGGTAAATTCCATAAAAACATCCATGATTTAATCGTAGAAATTACAATTTATGAACTGCTGAGTTTTTCTCTTTATGTGTAGTTGGGAAACGTAGTCAAATCAAATCAAGTTGGGGACGAGAGTAAAGACAGGAACGTGGTTATGAAGTTTCATGATCAATTGGATTTGATACTTTTCAAACATAAAGTTGAAATCAAAACTGTTGATCTGGTAAGTTCTTAGTTCACTGAGTTGCTGTGTGAGTTCTTAGTTAAATTGTTGTCGAGTTGATGTTGAGTCTATTTTTTTGATAATGCGAGTAGCTATCTGTCTGTTCTTTTATGGCAGTGGTATTTATAAATTTAGTTGTTGTCGAACTCTGAGTTCAGTGGTGTCCTGTTTTTATATTGCTGAGTTTCATTGTGATGTTTGCAGGCATCACAATTATAAATAGATTTTTTTAGGTTCAACCTTTTGAGTCTCCTGCCAGTAAGCAAGCATAATTCTGTATTTACTGATTATAGCTATCGATCCATATAGATCAAACCGTGTCTAATGCTATGCACATAGAAGTTTAGTAAAGAATCACTTCTTTAATATGTCAGTTGTGCCAGTTGCACAACATTCTTCTTTCTATTTTCTGCTGATCTTAAATCTAGCTCGGTTAGTTACATATCTTGTGATGTATAATTCGTTCCTCACTCTGTCTTTTAGTCTCTTAATATTTTAAAGTCGTGATACATACGGAATTGTGCTTAGTAAGTAACCTTATTGCCTTATCTGAATAAATTGAACAATAAGACCCGAATGTTTTGTTATAAAGTTCCTTGCTAGTCTTCGTATTTACTTGATGTGTCTTTCTTCTTTGTCAACGATGAGATGCTTCTAAAATTTGAAGGTACAGTTTCTTTTTGTTGCATGTGCTTGTAAGTCATGAACTTAGCGATCCTTGGAAATAATATCCAAGGCTTACATGATCTATTTATGTCGTAAAGTTCTGTCACATGTTGACTATACATACCAAGTTGTGGATATTAAGTAGTTCGATACTAAAATGTGGCTATAAACTTACAAGTATTTGCAAGAGAAGCAGGAGATGGTTACTAAAATTCTGATAGGGAGAAATTAAGATGATAGTTCTAGAAATCAAATCATACCAAAATTTGACATATTCAAAAGTTAAAATCTTACAGCCACATATGTCTGTATGAACAACTTAGGCTAATGCATTCATTTGTAAGGTCATTCACTGATCATATAGCTCTAAAAAAGACAAGGGGTTGAGTACAGCTCCTTTGTCCTTGCCACTTTGACAAGGGCTTGAGTACAGCTCCTTTGTGGTTCTGTAATAGAAACAGTTGTTTAATCACAACAAAACTATTATATACTAGAATTCGAAATTAATAGATGATTGCTAATAATTTGATTCTACAGTAGATTAGAACCAGATCTGATATTTTTTTTCTTTGCTTTGTGTATTTTGATTCTATTATAGAATCATGTTTATGTTGATATTCTTTGGCGTCATTTTTGTTTTGTGTAAATTCTTGATTCTACTACAGAAGGTTATTTGTGTACTTGTAGTTTTTGATTCTACATACAAGCATGTTTGAATTTGTAGCTGTATATAACTTGTATAGTAGAATCGCATGAGTATCAGCCTTTTAATCACGTGTATGTGTTGTGACTAGATTTTGATTCTACTGTTGAAGCATATTTATGTGTTTGTAGTTTTTTTTATTGTAATTAGCTGTCAAAATATTGTTTTCTGATTGTTGTTGAGTCTACTGGATTTTTATAGACAACACATGTTCTTATGAGTCGCTGTCTGTCTGTTCTTTTAGTCGAGAGTAAATTCACTGAGTCACTCGTTAACAATTATGTTTTATGCGTAGATTTTCTTCCCCGTCTACAATGCAAATCATCACTACGTTATATGCTGCAATTTGAAGAAATTTGCAATTGAGATTATTGACAACAAAGTTGGGCAAGATATGTTTTTATTATATAATACAATCCCCGAGACTTTGGTAATTTTCTGGCCTTAAAAACTACCTTAAAATTAAATTGTTTTATCCTGTTAACTAATGCTAATACTACAAAATTTCAGCGTGAAAATCTTTCCAAGTATTTTGAAGATCACAGCCTATGGAAGACACAGCAAATAAGGAATGCTCCAAAACCACTCTTAGAAATGAAATGGCAAACCAAAAACAAGAACAGCGAGTCTGGAGTGTTTGCAATGAATCACATGGAGACTTACATGGGAAATGGAGTAAGAAAATGGGAATGCAAATTTGCACCTGAAACTGTAAGTAATTATTATTATGAAACTGTATGTAATTGTTATAAAACTTGGTACACATATTGTGTACATATTGTGTTCAACTAGTTAGCTAGATTTAGTAGTACATATTGTGTTGGAGGTGCAACTTTTATGATTACCTCCAGATCCAAGCTGTGAATGTGTGTGCTTAACTGTAGAATATACTTCATACATGCAACTAATTATTTAAATAAACACTGCTTTGATTCTACTACAGAATCGAAACATCTACTTAGGTACACTGTTTAGGTATGAGTAATGAAGGAATATGTTGTGTTTGCATCTTTTATCAAATTGTCAGATGTTTTATCTCAAACTTAAGTCAAATCCTAGCTTTACTAATCCTAAATCTACCCTTGATTTACCTATCATTTATTAGTTATGAATTTTTGAACTAATTTTTAATATTGGTGCAGGAATATATGCAAAAAAAGTAGATGCAAAGAGCATGCCAGATATATGCAGCAAAGATTATATACTCCCCCATCAATTATATCAAGGACAAGATGTTTGATGAGATCAAGGCGATGAATTAACTATGATAGTTCAATGAAATGACAGAGAATTATGAATGCAATTTTTGTTTCTCTCTTCAGAATTATCTTAGATACTTTGATTACATATTCTAGATGCTTTTAACAGTAAATGTGAAGTTAACTTTTGTCTGTTGAGATTGAATTTTGATATTAGTTGTACTGTTTTTCGCATTTTAAATTTAAAGAAATCTGGATTGGTTTTATTCATGTAGTATTGTAATATGATGTTGGTGACTACTTTCTATTGGTTTCTATTGGAATCATTAACACTTGATTGTGCATTCCATTGTAAAACCAAAAGATATGTTGCAAAACAATCAAGGGAAATTACTATCTACCTATTTCTACAATAGATTCAAAAGTAAAATTCGACACTCAAGCTTCAGTTTAGCAAGTTTCAATTTGTCAAGATATCTCAGAGTCACATTTACCAAAACAAAATTCATAAACAGTCCATTATCTAATGTGGTTCTATTTTAGAACCAATATTTAAAAAATAATCTCATGTTACTTGTACAAGGCCTTTCAAGAGTAGGATTCATTACATTTTAAAGTACTACTATTAGATTCTAAAAAATAAAATATCATATTAAGAAATATATTTAATCTAATTAATTATATGTTTCAAAGTCATACTATAGAATCAAACATTTATATAATTATTTTGTTAATTGCGTTTGTTTACTAAATTCAGTATACGATTTATTCGTCATTCTGAATGTTTCTAAAACCCAAAATGCAAATGTTGAACCCCAAAAGTTAACGTTTGAAGCCATAAGTTAACACAGATAAAAATTTAAAAATTGAGTTTGCTTAATAAGTCCGGCGGCGAGGGTTGTAAACAACCCTAAACTCTAAACCTTAAACCCTAATTCAGTATACGATTTATTCGTCATTCTGAATGTTTCTAAAACCCAAAATGCAAATGTTGAACCCCAAAAGTTAACTTTTAAATTTAATAGTTCTAAAACGCAAATTAAACTCGTTCTACCCAAAATTAAATTTTTTTAACCCCATATAAAATACAAATAAAAACTTAAATAATAATTCAATAAAATACTTGAGTTTTTGATATTTGGTAATTTTATTCTACATTGGAATCAAAAATACTTGAGTATTGATTCCATTGTAGAACCAAGGATTAGGATGGGAAAAGATTAAGAAAAATGACCAAATTTTGAAACTGGTTCTACAATAGAATCATTAAATTCAATGTAAATCAAGTATAAAAACTGTACGAATGAGTCACGACTCATGTTTTGAATTGAACAGCTATATAAGTAAAGTTTCATTTTCAGTTACAACTACAAACCGCCACATCATTTCTTTCTCATAAAAAAACAACAAAAGAAACTACCCCAAATTTATACCCTGTACAATATGGCTTCATCATCCAAAGCATTGGAAAAATATGGCAGTTCATCATCAACAAGTAAGGAAATATGGTTTCTTGAGGGTCGTAGGATTGAGGCCCACCCTGTGGCTGATTTTGGAGTCCAAAATCCCATTCAACCAGTCCCGATTGAACAACTTCAATCATGGATAACACCAACATCTGCCGAAAGGGTTATGCATGCAAAATCTCGCTATTCTGCAAGGGATAAATTTTTTTCTGATTTGGAATCAAAAGGTATAACTCCATTAGACTACTATAAATGTTCGCTTTTTGATGCTATTTCGAATGAATCAGGCAATGATATTCACAACACTTATCACTGCTCTTCCTATAATTGTTCCACAATCGTCCATCCTCCATTACAATTCTTTGTAAATGCTGAAAAGGCCTGGAAACTTAGTTGCTTAGGCTATTTTGTTGATCATGCTTTAAATAAGAAGTCTAACCTTCAAATGGTACAACAGTTCATGTCATCAAGGTTTGAATCTTGGGGTTTTAATTTTATAAATTTTGATGAATCGGGCTTCTTTTATTTTAAATTTGACAATGAAGAAATAAGGGACAAGGTCATCTCTCTAGGGCCTGTAAATGTAGAAGGGAAGATTTTTGTTTTTGGTCCTATAATTCATAAATATCCTTCCATCAAATACACCCTTGATACTTGTACCCAGTGGGTGAACATTAAAAATATTCCAAGGCCATATTGGTCCGTGGAAGGGCTTACATATATTGCTGAGGCATTAGGTACAGTCATCCGCAATGATGGGCTTAGTACCTGGACTACCGCTGCCAGAAATGAGACAGGATATTCTGCCAAGATATGTCTCGAAATGAGTCATATGCACTCTAGGCCAAAACACATTCTTGTTGTAGTTCCTGGTATTGATGAAACCTTCACGCATGCAAGAATTACCATAGAATACATGCAAAATGGATCATGTTCACTATGTTGCAGCCCTGATCACAAACTTGAAAATAAATGTCCTCACAAACCAGGATTTGAGAGAGATTATAATCTCATGGACTGCTCTGCTGATCCTCTTGTTAATCTTTCTGAGGAAAGCTCTAGTACTGCCGCTAGCCATGCAGGTGATATAGATGAAGGGCATGACAGCAACATGGAGGTCGACTAGTGATCATGAACATTTGATCGCTTATTATGTTCTATGTAATCTAGACTTGTTGGTTAAAATTCAACTTTTATTTTGTGATTGCTTGTAAATAACTTTGTTGGACAAATTATGGTACTTGGTTGTAAATAACTTTAATTCCTGTACAAATTACTATTGTATATAAGTCGTTTGGAGTTGTGTAATTTTTTCAAGGTGAATATTCACAAAATTCTGTAACAGAACCAAAAGTATTTATCTTTTGATTCTACTATGGAATCAATAGAAAGTAAAAAACTACAAATCGAAATCTTTGATTATCAATTAGTGACAGATTAAGTAATTTCATAGAAAACTCGAATTTTAAAAAAATACAAAAGAAAGAACATTACGTAATAAGGATGCTTAAAACCGTTCAAGCAAAACGGTGTCTTTTTACAATGTAGGAACAAAAAAGTTCATACAAAACAAAAGAAAATTGACATGATTCAGATATTCAAACTCTAAACAAAGAATTAGTCACAAATGAGCATTGTCAGTATTTTATCAATGTTTCACCAAAACAGAGTTTCAATCTTTAACTTCATGAACTCCCTCAGTGAAAGTGTTTGATACAATCCTCTATGTTTCTCAACACGCTGCATGAAAACAAAAACAAGACTTTAATTTGTTCATTCAACTGTATAACTATAATCTCTATCCGCAAACAAGTAAACGGTTAACTTAAAAATTCATTTTGATCCAACTAGTATGGAAAATAAGACAATGAGCAAGAGTTACCTGTTTGTACTTCAATAGTGGAAATGGGAATTCCATTCGTCTAAACAGTCTGACAATCCAAAGACGGAGGAGGGTGTACTTCAATAGTGGGATCGGTGATTACATTCTGACCATCCAAAGCTGGAGGTTGCTTGGACTGATTTGATTGAATCTGAACGCCCTTAACCTGTTTCACTTTGTTCGGGCAAGTACGTTTATCATGATAGACATACAGATCACATCCTTTGCACTTCTTGAGTTTTCTTTTTTTACCATCACAACTTAACTCTGCAGGACCAGGAATCCTTTTTCGGCTTCCTTTGTTATTACTTGGCAGTGGCGGACGAACACTAGTTGAACCAGAAGGCCTAACACCAAATATTTCTTGAAGCATGTCATCCTTTGTTACTGGACACTTCTCATATTTTTCTTTAATTCTAGTCCTCAAACACTTCATTTCATCCAACAAATATTGTAAACCATTTACATTACTGGAAACATTATCAAAGCAAGCTTGGTACTCCCTCCATATTTTATTTGATGTATCTCTAATTATCTGCCCATCACTACTAATTTCCGTTTCAGTAGAAAACTTCAATTTACAAAATTTATCTGCATTTCTCATCCAGCGCTTTAATAAGAACTGATGTGGAATTTCATCCACCCCCCAAAGACCTAAACAGTAAAAACAATGTCGACAGAGATAACCAACTCTAATAAAAAGCTTACAAGAACAGCTTACATCATTTGTCGACGGAGAAAAGGCAACCTCAAACAACTTTCCATTCAAACTATTATCACGAACTATGTGCTTATTCACACCATCAACAATCGTTGGTTGGCCTGCCAGACTGATATGAAAACAACTCGCTTTTATTTGTTTTTGAACCTTGTAGAACATAGAACGAGTGTAAAGCCGAGCTACATGCTTTTCAATGTCCTTCTCAGTTACAGGTTGTGGAATACAATTCAAGTCAGTATTATTCAATTTCTTTTGATCATGAAACTGTTTGTCAATGGCACTCTCATAACACAAGTAGAACTCTGAAAGTGTGTCACCTTTTTGGACAAAATGGTTAAAGAAAAAGTTGCTGCTTTCTGACCGTGAAGTTGTTCTCAGTAATGCTCCCATTGGCTTGTCCCTAAAGAAGGCAGGAATCCATGAGGCTCTAATAGAATAGATCTCCTTCAACCAAACATGGTCAGTCAATCCAAATTCCTTAAGCACCGCATCCCAACCTTCTTCGAATTCAGCAACCGTCAAGTATGACGACCAAACAAACTTATTAAGTGCTTGCATGAAACCAGACTCCGCACAAAAAACAGGACCAATCTACATTTTTAAAAAAAAAAAACATAAACTCATAAGAAAAGCACCAAATATGAGAACAAATATTAATTTAGTTCTTCTACATCTGTTGTATTTGTAGTTCTATAATAGAACCAGTTTTGTGTACAAATTGTAAGGTGTAAACTATGATTCTGTAATAGAACCAGTTGTGTGTATAAATGGAAATGTATAAATTTTTCTTCTGTAATAGGACCAAAGTTTGTCAAAATAGGTTCTATATTAGAACGACTATTTAAATCAAACTATGATTATGTAATAGAACCAGTTTTGTGTACAAATGGAAAGGTATAAATTTTGCTTGTGTAATAGAACCAAAAATTTGGCAAAATCGGTTCTACATTAGAACAACTATTTAAATCAAACTTATTAAGTGCTTCCATGAAGACTCATACAATACTAAGTTGGTTTTAAAGTTAAAACTTTTAAGAATTCATGTACCTTGGCTAGAAATTTCTGCATGATATGCCACATACAATATCGATGCATAACACGGGGAAATATTGTATCAATGGCTACTTTCATCCCAAGACACTGATCCGTTATTATGCATTTTGGAGGGCGTGTAAAATCTTTTAGAAAAGCCTCACACGCCCATGTGAAATTCGTTGCAGTCTCTTGGCTAAGCAAAGCGGAAGCAAATGTGACACTCTTCCAATGATTATCGACCCCAATGAAAGGCACAAAAACCATACTATATCTGGAATGAAAAAAAAAATAACATAGTCAGTGATATATGTGAATGACTGAACGATGATTGAATGTAAAAGTAATATAAAAAACTTAATTATTTGTACGATATGTTGCATCGAAAGACACGACATCTCCAAAAACATCATAATTCCTGTGGCCTCGAACATCACACCAGAATAAACAAGTTAGGTGGCCATTTGAATCAATCTGATATTCATAAAAGAAGCCTCCATCTGATGTGTCACGTTTATTTTCAAATTTTTGAAGCAACATGTCAGCATCATGCTGACCAATGTATAGCTTAATATCCCTCATCCAATTTTGGAAATCCACGGCAGTTGCACCAACAGAAGAGTAAGAACCAGAAATGGACTTGCAGAGGTTGTGAGCTCTATACGGGCCTAAGTTTGATTTTGCAGAATCTAAAACAAATCGACGCTCAAAAGAAGTCATGCATCGATTTGACCGAAGAAATTCTTTGTCAGATGCACATGATAACGGGTGGTTATGACCCTCAATAAAAGAGGAAACTGCATAGCAATTCAAGCCCATATACTTCAAAATTATCTTTGCATTGCATTCACATTTCTTAGTGACAGTCCTCCTACATTTCACATCAATAGTACTGGACGAATGAGAAGAATCTGATTTAGCAGCCATATTTTTTGACATAGAAGTTTCGTGGTGCCCTGCTTTTGAACAAACTATATATTTTGTGACAACAATGCCTTGTCTGACTTTTTGTGTTGACTTCCGAACCTCAAATCCACCCTGCCTTCCATACTCAGTGTAGAACCGAAAACAAGATTCAATATCAGTAAATTGAAGGCCAGGGTATGGTCTAACTTTGTCATCAAACACTTTGGGAATCCACAACTTACTACTTTTACTAAAAGAATCATCAAAGCCTTCTAACAAATCTTCGACCATATCATTACCAATGGAATCAGATGCAAGCTCAACAGTATCACTATTTTCAGTAAACGGAACATTGACTGAAAAAAAAGACAAAAAAAAAACCATTAAAATATGTTAGTCAGGATCAGGAACATATGTTTGAAAACCTTAAAGCAAAATTATGATAATGTAAAAGAACCAAGTAAAAGACTGACTGACAATTGGCAGAGATGCAATTAGTGTACATCAGGTTTCAACTTGCTTAAAATATAGATGATTATATTTGTCTATAAACCCCGTACGAATGATTACAAAACTACACATTACGACACTAACAAAAAAATTTAATTTCGTAGCAGATACGAATTACCACAAAAAAATTGGATACTAATTCATTGAGATGCCTTTAGGTTAAATATATATCGTAGCAGATACGAATTACCACGACTACTCAAATTTGGTCAACTGTATGTCGTACAATAACAAAACCAAATATAATTGTAAAACTACATAGTTTGAAATCACAAAATCTGACTACGCAACAATTTTGATGTTACTGGAGAACCAAGACAAAGAGTGACATAATGAAGTAATTGTTGAATGTAGAATCAAAGTAATTGTTGGTTATAGAATCAAAATTTTCATCATAAGCACTGAAAATCGTAAAGCTTGTAAAATACAATGGAATACTAAATCCTATAAAATCGTAAATTTATTTGTGATTCTACTATAGAATACTATAAAAATCGAAAGATATGTATAAAACAATTATTGTTAATCATTCAATCCAGCTAAAACAGGAAGCATATAGGCACAAATATGAATTTTTATCATAAACAGTCAAATGAAACTAATATGAACAGTACTAACTGATTATTGAAGAAACTTGCCGGATTTTTAGATTTGATAACAGAATCATAAACTGTAGAATAAACTTCAGAAGAATAACTAAATATGTAACAAACATAATTTTTTATTCTATTACAGAATCAAAACATAAACTATCAATTTTTTTGTACGAAACTGAAGGATAAAGGTTCGAGTATGATGAGTAGTCAATGTACAGTGTATAGTTTTTAGATTGTGATTTGATTCTACTACAGAATCGAAGCATATATTATAAAATTATGTGTACAAAACTGAAGGTTAAAGATTAAAACCTGATGAAAGATCAATAGCAAAAGTAGAATCAAAGCTTTGAGCTTGATTTGATGAAGACGCCATAGTTTCCGTCGGAAAGAGATTGTACGCAAATCAAATTGATCAAAAATGATATAAAATGGACTGTAATAGAAGAGTGCGACAGAAATGCAGGAGAGATATCGTGGGAGAGATTGCCGGTGTAATTTGATCGGAGAGATCTTCGGAGAGATTGAAGGAGACAAACTAACCAGTGTATAACAAACATCTACAACGGTAATGACAGTAATATTTTATTTTGATAATTAATTAGTATCAGATTATGAGAGCCGTTGGATTATACCTTGATCCAAAGGTTGAGATTAAAGGAGAGGGTTCTCCATGGTTCTCCATATAAAATGGTTTTCTATGGAATAATTGCCTATATATATATATACATACATATATACATATATATATATATATATATATATTATAATGTGGTGAAATCGAGTCGGGGATTGAGAATCGGGTTGGGTGGAGAAAATCGGGGCGGGGTCGGGGATTGGGTCGGGGAGACATAGAATCCCGGTCTCGGCCCGCTCCCCGATTTTTTTTGAAAATTGTCCCCGCTCACCGGCCCGTACCCGAAAAAATCACGATTCCCCGTCCCATTCGGTGCGGGAATTGGATCGGGATCGGGCGGGTCGGATAAATGCCTATCCCTACTTATTGCAATTTCGACCCATTCTTTTTTCTTTTTTTTTATCAAAAATACTCTTTCCGTCCCACTCATTATATACAATATTTTTCACTTTTAAGATTTTTATAAAATATAGTCCCATAATTTATTTTTAAAATTTTCATTTTTTGAATAAAAATTTGAACATTAATTTTTTTTTTCAAAAAAAAAAAAATATTTCAGAAGATAAGGAATCTGAAGAAAAGTGCCTCAAATATTTTCATTATTTTGAATAAATATTTTTTAACAAAAATATTGAGTATTTATTGTATAATATTTTGCTACTGACTTACCTTAAATTTATACTTTTATATTTTTAATTAAAAATAAAAATTACTATAAAAATTTACAAAGTTAACAAAATAAATATTCAAAGCTTTAACTTTTAAGAATTCAACTTAAATTTATTTCTTGCACGAACAAATATCAAGTAATATGATATTTATGATATAAAAAAAATATCACCTATCTGAAAATTATGTATAAGAACATATTCGAGGGTATTAGATTTTAAGCTAAAAGTTCACCACTACAATAACAAAAGAATAATGTTAAGACTTAAGAGTATAGTCACCAAATTTTGTTATAAAATACTCCCTCCGTCCCTTTTGATTCTTAACATTTCACTTTTTCAAAACTTTCTGGCACGCATTTTAAGGTGCATTTTAAGGATAGTTAAATAACTTTTTTTTAAAATTTTCTTTTTCTGTATAAAAATTTAAACATTAAATTTTTATACAGAAAAAGAAAATTTTAAAAAAAAGTTATTTAACTATCCTTAAAATGCACCTTAAAATGCGTTCCAGAAAATTTTGAAAAAGTGAAATGTTAAGAATCAAAAGGGACGGAGGGAGTAATGTGATTTCACGACATTTAAAATAACATTTTATACCTAACTTTATACATCATTTTATATCTTTAACATTTTTCATAACAAAAAAAGATAATTTTTTAAAATATCTGATGTACAAATTGTTCGCTGTTGAATGTTACTCTCCTAGCAAATTGTTATCACTGGGAGACGGGACACACATTTTAAGGTGTATTTTAATGATAGTTACATAACTTATTTTTCAAATTTTCTTTTTTGTATAAAAATTGGTATGTTAAATTTTTATTAAAAAAAGAAAATTTTAAAAATAAGTTATGTAACTATACTTTTTAAGAGTAACAATTCCATCAAGCTGTTGAACCATCAGGTAACGGTTCCGGTATTGTCCGTGGAGTCCTATAATTCTAATTGAGTATGAGTAAGCTAGTATACTGCATTCACAAGAACTAATCATGCATTAGAGACCTTGCCATATGAAACTGAGAATGACTTGTTTATCCCACAAATCTTGCAGGATGGATAATCAGCACACGATAAAATGGAAGTTGTAATATATTTGACGTTAATCTGCTCACCGCTGAAACACCTTTAAGGTAATCTGATCCTTCACACCAAGTTCAGGAGCTTCATAATTCCAAAAACAAGAGAGATGCATTCATGCACACAGTAAATTTGTTGTCGCTGGCACGCCATGCTTAAGGATTGATGACGGGAATGATGCCAAAAGGAGGGCAAGAATCCACAAATGAAAAAATTTGGCCTGACTTTATCAGTAGCCATCGGTATATTAACTATCGGTACATATTTAATACACCAGAAAGTTAAGATGCAAACTATCAAAACCAGTGCACAAAACTGAACAAATATGTACTTGTCCCAAGTACACAACCGAATTTTGCTTTTTCATTCCGGGACCTAATACAAGTAAATGACAAATATTCTACTAACAAAGTGTGCCTCATACAATAACTGGTTCTAAACATGAAGAAACATTGGCTCTACTTCTAAAACAACTGAGAAATTGAAATAGTGTGCATGAAATAGTCTAATGCTAACACCAGATCATTTTTTTGGGGAAACCCTTGTAATAGGAGAATCTCTGGTTATCTCTCTACCGCTTGCTCCACATAATGAGACCTGATCAAACTAAATCATTACATGAATTAAAAATTCTACAATGTTATAAACTGATATAGCAGAAATCAAACAAAATCAGCAGGACATAAGCATTCACGTGAAACCATAATAAGAAGCTTAGTCATCCTATTAATACAAGTGAAGTAGAACAGATTTAGAGAAATTAAAATATTATTAACTTTATTATTGTGTAATTGCAAAATAACGAAATGTCAAGGAAACAAGAAAAGAAACATGCAACATCCAGTCAAATAAAATCAAAATCCACCTACATATCGACCTTCTAACAACCTTTGCAGAAATAAAGACTTATAAATCTGGAAGTGGCATAAACAACAAGAAATAATATCTAAGACTTATAAATCTGGAAGTGGCATGCTAAACAACAAAGAATAATATCACCTGCATGTCACCGTTTTTTGTACTTTTATGCTTTTAATTTCTAGGACTCCGAAGACTGAAATATTTTTCAGGCAATTAAAACACCACTGAAAACGGATGAAATTAAAGTTGGAACTACATTTCTAAATTTTATGCCTGATAAATTTATCCAAGAAAGAAAGCAACTAATCGATACATCAACTGATTCTAAATGTCACAACAGAATAAACCTCTGTTCTACTTACATTTACTCTATTAGAAAAAGTCTATACCCCTAACGCTAGCTAACTATGTAATGTAATAATTAGCATTTAAGTGAAAGGATAAGCTTCTTGGCAACATCACTTTTGCAGTTACTAGTCCCGAAAGTCTTCTCCGACACATCAATCTAGCATAGTTCTTTGCCTATGCATGCCTGCGAATTTTAAAATACAAGAGCGTGTCGATAAAAATTCAAGATATCTGTGCAAAACATTTGAAATAAGTACTTAAATGTACCTGCAAACCGGGAGGAACTTTTTGAAGCATTTTGTCTTCACATGATAACAATAATGTGGTATCTTCTGGTGCATTTGCACAAACTTTCCCTGTTGTCACGGTTTGAATGCTCACATTTGAAGGATCACCTCCAAATTCATCAAATAAAACCAGCATGTTTTTATTATCCTTTAGAACAGATCGTGGTATATGATACCTAGAAAAGATGTTGTAGTATTATTAAGTTGAATAATTTAATGATGTTTCAGAAATCCAGTAGACTAAAAGATTAGATACATGTAAAGATATATTTGCCATCTTTGAGTAGAAGTTCCACACTCTGATCGACACTTATTCTCTTTACTATTACCGTAATCACCCCGATAGTCACAAGAGTCACATCCTTGATTGTCTGCAAAAGCACTTGGCCAAAATCGACCAATGTTAAACCCATTCACCCAAGCAAGTCCTTTCCCCATACCTAATAAATCTTCTAGAACAGGATCTGTTCCCCCTGGAGAATTGAATATAGTCTGCCACAAAATAAAATTATTATCATTTATGTAGAATAAGAGCTTTGATTATATATATATCTTAGTTTTTTTTTTGAAAAAAATATATAATTTTAGTTTGAGAAAAGTAAAATTTGCCTTGAACCAAACGAAAGGCCTATTTGAAAGAACATCAGGATCCCATCTGCCTCTCCCGAGATGCAAATTTCTGAGAATGCTACTAAGACCAGATTTCAGCTCCCACTTAGTCAAGGCCATGCTATGCATACTGTTTTGTGAAACCAATTTAACAGTACCACTAATTCCGTTTACATATCTGTCATAGTGTGCATAATAATTCTGGCAGCAAAGCAAAACAAACAAATTTCCATTAATATACATATAGTTATACTAGTAAAAAGACCAGTATCATTTCTTCAAGAGACTTGAAGATGCCGTGTTGGAGTTCCAGGAGACAACTTATAAAAGAAAATGTTGTTTCAGGAGATGCGAAACTGAGCAACAACTAATATATCTTCATGAGAAGGTTAGATATATCTGGACCGTCATCGTATCCATTGTGTAGGAATCACTGTTTAATCTTCTACATCTACGTATATTTACTCGAAGAAACACACACACATATTTACTGCATGTAGACCTTAAGTTCGTAGAGTTGTATATGCTTATTAGTTCAATTGAAGAGGCAGAGAAATGTGTGTGTGTGTGTGTGTTTTTAATTCACCATCAGCTTATTGTTATTGTTTCTTCGAGTAGTGCTGATTTGTAATATATGTTTGTTACAAACAAGAACTGAATTTCGGAGTTGGCTTGCATAGTTGCATGAATGTTTAGGCTTATAGATCGGTTATGATAGTCGTGACTTGACATTTTGTAATTATGATGGATCTTAATGTTACTTTTCAAATCTAAAGAATGATGCTATTTACCTAGAGACCTTAAGTACTTGTATCTGTAGCATTGTGTCCAGTAGTTGCTATCACTTGACTGTTGCACCAGTAACAGCAGACATGGAATATGAATCACACTGTGTGTGTGTTTTTACTATAAAGAAAACGACTAAAGTCTGGTAACTAGAAGTTATGGTAGTATGAGGCTTGGAAAGAGAACCTATATTCATTTCTGATTATGATAGTTTTGATTCTTATTTCTAATTGTGCTAAGAATCATTTGCTCTAATGCAGTGCCACACAATTCTTGCGCAATTTCGCAATTCAAAGGCTGGAATCTTGATCCAGCAGTTGCTGAATTAATAACGCCTACCTGCTTCAATGTTTTTCGAAACATGACCCATTTCCTTATGAACAATAAATTTCTAAGAGCTACAGTCAACAAATTTAAAAATGGGGCATTTTACTTTAACGGGGAGTCGCTTTATCTGGGTTTTGGAAGACATTTTCTACATCATAGGTCTCCCTGTGGATGGTTCACCAATTGTGTGCGAAGATTTTAACCCAGCAAAGATTCTTGAAGATATGTTAGGAGATGATGATCCCAGCAGAGAGGCGAACTCTTATTATGTCAAGAAGGACTGGTTGAAGTTGAGGTTTGAGAGAGTCCGGGAAGAAAACATCCAATCAGAAGGAAATGGTTGCCAAGGTATGCAAGGGCGTACCTTCTATTGTTGATGGGGACACTGCTCTTCCCCGAGAACCAGAAGTACACAGTCTTAAATGGATATATGTTGTTTCTGACTGATTTAACTCCTGGGGTGCTAGAAAGCTTTGCATGGGGCGTCGCTGTCCTTGCAAAGCTGCAGGACGGATTCAATTGTAAGAATATTTCAAAGGGACCGGTGTGGATACTTGAGGTATGTATATATTGTTGTTCCTTTCTGATATACTGACTGATAAAACAAGTATATAGAGTACGTACTCTATATACAATTCACAATATATACATACCTCAAGTATCCACACTGGTCCTTTAAAATATTCTTACAATTGAATCTGTCCTGCAGCTTTGCAAGGATAGCGACACCCCATGCAAAGCTTTCTAGCACCCCAGGAGTAAAATCAATCAGAAACAACAGATATCCAATTAAGACTGTGTACTTCTGGTTCTCGGGGAAGAGCAATGTCCCCATCAACAATAGAAGGTACGTCCTTGCATACCTTGGCAGCCATTTCCTTCTGATTTCTTCAGCTTGGATGTCTTCTTCCGGACTCTCTCAAACCTCAACTTCAACCAGTCCTTCTTGACATAATAAGAGTTCGCCTCTCTGCTGGGATCATCATCCCCTAACATATCTTCAAAAATCTTTGTTGAGTTAAAATCTTCGCACACAATTGGTGAACTATCCACAGGGAGACATGTGATGTAGAAAATGTCTTCCAAACCAAGATAGCGCGACTCCCCGTTAAAGTAAAATGCCCCATTTTTAAATTTGTTGACTGTAGCTCTTAGAAATTTATTGTTCATAAGGAAATGGGTCATGTTTCGAAAAACATTGAAGCAGGTAGGCGTTATTAATTCAGCAACTGCTGGATCGAGATCCAGCATTTGAATTGCGAAATTGCGTAAGAATTGTGTGACACTGCATTAGAACAAATGATTCTTAGCACAATAAGACATAAGAATCAAAACTATCATAATCAGAAATGATTATGCTCTATAGGTTCTCTTTCCAAGCCTCATACTACCATAACTTCTAGTTACCAGACTTTAGTCGTTTTCCCAGTCTTGGAACTCAGCTCGAGCACGCTCTCTAGCCGGTAAGGCCTGAAAACATATAATTTTTGTGATATTAAGAAACTTATAGTGTTCGCCATTAAGAAGCAGATCACCCATACAGATCTTTAAAATTAGGCTTACAAATAATTTAATACGAGACACTCAATGATAAATTTCAAAACTCAAACTATAAACCAGGCGTACCATTTCTTCCTCATGTTGCGCTTTCTCCAGGGCCTTTCTTCCCTTCTCTTTTTCACTTTTTCAATCTCTGCCTGCATCATAAATGTAAATGAACATGTCACGGCATATTTCTACACAGCATTCACAGAACGCCTAATTTCACTTCTCATTATGCTTATCTGTTCACATTAATTGGCAGACTGTTCTTAGATCTTTAATAATATGGGAAACACAAGACAGTTCTTTATTGCATACAAAATGACATCTTGGATTAGTAACCATAAGTTTGGAACATCCATATTTGCTTTTTCTTGGATGACTATATGCGATTTAACATAATCTAACATCATAGATGCCCATAATAGTGGAAACGTTTTACAGAAACTAATCCGTTAATACTAATAGAAATTAAAAAAAAAACAAGTATGACAATATATAAAGGCCCTGTTTGGCAATTAGCTGATAGCTGTTAGCTGATAGCGGATTGAATTAGCTGTTTTGACTAGCGGATTGAATTAGCTGTTTTGACTAGCGGATTGAAATTAGCTGTTTTGAATAAAAGTGTTTGGTAAATAGCTTTTTGAATAACTTTTTGTGACACATAGCAAACCTCTAATTGAAAAAGCTCCTAAAAGGAGCTTTTTCAAAATTAGCTTTTTGATCCCAAACCTCTAACTCAAACCTCTAACAACCAAACACTCACATTAGAGGTTTCATTTGGTCAAACCTCTAATCTACCCCCAAACCTCTAATTTTATCCCAAACCTCTAACTTCCAAACACCCCCAAAGTATAATGCACAGTAATTTTTCTGTCCGCAAATTATGTGAAACCACCCAACGTACACTTTAGAGTCCACAATTCATTATAAATTAAGGGACGGACGTAATTTCTCTTTTTCGCTTTAGAAGAGTTTTCTTATTTTCTCTGACCATGGAAGTTAAAACTCTCCTATAGGGTATCTAATAAATTCGCAAAGATGGCCTTTCGTGTAAAGCAGTGTTTTCCAGGTCAAGGGATGCCTCATATAATAGATGAACATGGTGGTCCCTCTTCCGGTTTCCTATACTGTATTACTGTGAGGAAGGACAAGGCAACTAATATTGAGGGGTGGTTTGCTCATAATGTTACTTATTATATATTTTTGGGGTCTCGACGAGCATATTAAGGAAGCAAAAACCTGCCCTTCATTGCAAATGCATAAAAGCCTTAGCAGGCAAATACCTTTCTTACCTGTACATGAAATAATAATTCATTAATAGTCGTCATGATGACTCCTCTAAAAAGTAAAAAGTTATAAAAGCTACAAATAGCAACATAAAATGACACTACAGGTCCCATACCATTCTTTCTCTCTGCTTCCTCTTTTCTTCTTTTACTGAAAACATTTCAAGTGGCACGCCTTGGGTAACATCACGCTCAATCTTCTTACGCCAAACAAATGTACATGCAGATTATCATGTTACTTAATGAGCAACAACAAAGAGAGTACAAACAAGTCTTCCCTTCTTGCCTATTATTCAGCTAATTACTAATTGAAACCCAAGAATACAAACTTAATGAATAATCTTACCAGTGTATATTTCCATTGTTAAGGTGTACTTAAAAGTAATAGCTAAAAAATGTAATACAAATAAGTCCTAGCATTTACAAAATACAGTCAACTCGAGAACTGAACCCAAATTCATATAGAACAACAGGAGACAGAAGCTAGCCAAAATAAAGTTACACATATAAGATATAACAGTACAAACTTAGTTCAATTGCTAAATCAAAAGTGTTGAAAACCATATATAGCCGTAACTCATTCATGTTTAGTAAGGTTTGCATGCTCAATGTTCAACATAAGTTTTGACTCATATAGACATATCTTACATTACACTTACGTTAACTTAATAATAAAACACCAAACCGCACACACGCACACATGTAATTTGTTTGCAAGGCCTTTCCAATTGAATGTAATCAATCATCATACCTAAACTAACATTCACTAATTCTTCTACTCGTAACATTAACACAATGAGAGTTTATCTTCTACATGTTGAAAACCTAATCGGACTGCTTACAAATAATGTAAAATACGACTACTTAGTCTGATTTAAATATCGAAAAAGACTAGGAGTGCTTAGAATGAATGTGAAATATGACGACTTGCTTCTTGTTAAAACTGGATTTACGTAATATATAAGTCTAATTTACATATCGAAAAACTAACCAGAACTGCTTAAAATTAATTTGAAAATGGAAGACTTACTTCTCATTGAGTCGCCAAAGGGATTAGACTCTTTCGCGTATCCAGAAACAGACTGTGACTTCAACTTCTTAGCAACTTTCATAGCCTAACAATCAGAACATCATTCAATACGAATAGGAACCCTAGAAAACATAAAAAAAAATAAAAAAAACATACAAATATTCAATACATACGTATATAAGCAGTACCTTTTTCTGAGACTTCTTGGCTAAATAATCGGCAATATCATCTTCAGTAATCTTCTTCTTTTTCTTCTTTCGGTCGCGTTCTCGCTCGTATTCACTATCGTCGGGAACTATCAGAGTCACGTGACCTACGCCGGCGGTGGCGGCTCCGTTCACTTCCCATGCCGGAACACTTGATTCGTAATTGCCGGAATCGAACGAGTCCTGGATCAGATAAGGAAATAGAAACAAGTATTCACCTTTTGGGGATTTTATAACGAAAAAATGTTTAAAAACACAAAAATAATCATTATCAAAGTGTAAGGGTTATTTTTAGCCGATGTGATACCCAACTCGTAATTGGGTATCACATTTTGTATAAGATATCTAATTCAAAAATGGGTATATGGGTATCTCAAAAAATTAAAATTGTAATTAGGTATCACATTTTGTATAAAATACCTAATTCAAAAATGGGTATATGGGTATTCAAAAAATTAAAATTATAAAAAGTTTGTAATACCCAACTTATAAACGGGTATCTTATATAAAATGAGATACCCAATTGCCAATTTACAAATGAGTATCCCAACTATTATAAATAACTATCCATTTTTAAAATGGATATTTTAATAATAAAATTTTTAAAAAATGATTTTTTTTTTTTAACTATCACTCTTTTATAACCTAGTCCCAGCTCATTCTGATGTTCTAGGCCCGTTTTATCCAAAATTATGTTTTGGGGAGTACTGTTTTAATTTTAGTTACTTCTTAATCTTAATAATAAAATTAATGCAGGGGTAATGTGTAGCTCATGTGAGGATTATGCCATGTTAAATTACCAAGATTTGATTTTCCCCTCCCATATCAGAAGAACAGATATTAAAAATAATAAAATTATTGTGGCAAAAAAAAAAATTAATGTTGTGCTTGGTTGGGGGAATGACCGGAATGGAATCAATGAAATTAAAAAGAAGAATATATTGTTGGTTAGTTCTTGGCATTAATGTTGCAGATTTCGGAAATCGGAACTATTCGGTTGAGGTACCGATTTACGATTTATCGGGTGATTCGGTTGAAAAATCGGCGATTTATCGGTGATTTTTACAAAATCGGCCGAATCGGTTCCAAAATTTTTACCGATTTTTGGCCGATTTATCGGCGATTTTTCAAAAATCGGCCGATTTCTATAACAGAGCTTGGCAACTATAATATCGTTATTTTATAATAATATAAAATAAAATTACATGTTTTTATCAAAATAAATATTTAAGTAAAGAAAATTAAGTAAAAAAATCAAGTTTGAAAATGAGATATTTTAGTTAGAAAATATAAAAAAAATTACATTTTTGCAGAAAAAGAAAATCAGTTAGTCATTATTAATTATAATATTATTAGTTTATTTCATTAATTAGAATGATCATATTTTTGAAAAAAAGAATTTTTAGTTAGAAAAATTAGAAAATGTAATAACTGAAAAAGATAAGAGCTTTTTTGAAAAATAGCTGATGGTTTTAAACTTTTTGCAAAAATACTATCACTTTAACTTCTTTTTTTTTGCGAAAATACGGTATTTATTGCAAAAATGCGATCTTTTTGAAAATAATTGCAAAATACGGGATGCAATCAAACATTTAACAACAACCCTTCAAAGTTCGCCGGAATCCTTTGTAATTCGCTGGAATTCTTTTTAAACTCGCCGGAATCCTTCGAAACTCTCTCTCCCAGGCCTGCGACCCCGATCTCCAACATATCGGAGAAGACGATTGGGCGGAGAAGATGACATATCGGAGAAGTCGAAATATGGTGGATTGCGTCGAAGAAGGTGGTGGTGCGGGCGTGGGTATGCGGAGGAAGGAGGATGGGGGAAGGGGGCGGAGGAGGTGTGAATGAGCGATGATGGAGGAGAAAAAGATGAATTAAGATGAAAGTGACTGAACAACAATATGTGATGTCAATTACTGAAAAGTAAGTAGAGAAGGGAGTGCACATTGGAGACATGGGGAGATTAAAGAAATAGTACACGTGTGAGTATCCAATACATAAAAAAGATAGTATTTTTGCAATTAAGATAGTATATTTGCAATAAATTTGAAAAGATAGTATATTTGCAAAACAAAGTAGAAAACATAGTATTTTTTATAAATTCTCAAAAGATAATTGGTTAGTTATTATTTAGGAGAAGTGTTAGGAAGAGTTACATGTAATATTTTGAGAAAAGATTATATTCTGTTTTTTTTACAATTAAGTAAAATAATTAAGAATAATAAAGTAAAACAATTACATTAGGTAAGTACCGTACCGTATTATTTAGGAGAAAATGAGATATTTTAGTGAGAAAATATAGAAAAGATATTAAATTTTAGCTGGAAAAGGTAATTAGTTAATTATTAGTAATTATAATATTATTATTTTATTTCATTATTTAGATGAGAAAAGATTGTGTTTTATTTTCTTTATAATTAAGTAAAGTGATTAAAGGTAATAATGTAAAACAATTAAATAAGGTAAGTGTCGTACCGTACCGTACCAAAACTTTTAGAAATATTACCCAAAATACACTAGTTTTGAATTTAGCTTGCCCAATATACCCATTGACAAAATCATCGTCCCAAATACCCACCCATCACGTCCTTCAAGCCGGCGAATCCATCCGACCAATACGCCAACCAGTTGTACACTTACCTTCTTTTATCTCTCATACTTTACTTTATCCCCTTTTCCTCCTCCATTAACTTCTTTTATTTTCACAAAACAACTACCATAACTCTCTCTATACCTATCTCCTCTGACAACCTTCATATTTTCGGCGAACCTTTCTTCAACTTCAATTTATTCAAGTGAATTTATCGATTTGACGACTTCAAATCTCTCACTACAACACATAAATTGCATTACATGTATTTCAAATAATGAAAGGATCCAACCTTTTGGTAATTTGAAATTTAGTCAAAGGTTTGGCGTACGTCCAGGCCCATCTATGGGCCTACTGCAACAACGTGACTGACTAATGCGTGATTATAGTTGGCGTATTAGTAGCTAAAGATCTGGTGCCTTGCTGGCGTATTCGGACAATACGCCTGGAAATATGACGCGTCCGATAGATTCTCCTCCTGGTGAGGCGTATGCACGCATGCACCTTTGTCAATGGTGTGTTAAGCGCATACATCTTTGTTGGTGGAGTGTTAGGTGGGCAATTAGGGCGACGTTGCCCGTCTGTAGGCCTCTCACCCAAACTCTGCCAAAAAATGGATATTTAGGTCGTTGACCCAACACCTAACACGCCCTAATTGCAGACCCAAATCCCATTTTTTGGCAGAGTTTGGCTGAGAGGTCTATAGACGGGCAACGTCTAATTGCCCACCTAACACGCCACCAACAAAAGTGTATGCGCCTAACACGCCATTGACAAAGGTGCATGTGCGTGCATACGCCTCACCAGGAGGAGAATCTATCGAACGTGCCATATTTTTAGGCGTATTGTCCGAATACGCCAGCAAGGCACCAGATCTTTAGCTACTAATACGCTAGCTGTAATCACGCATCAATCAATCACGTTGTTGTAGTAGGCGTAACCCATAGATGGGCCTGAACGTACGCCGAAACCTTCGACTATATTTTAAATTACCAAAAGGTTGGATCCTTTCATTATTTGGAGTATTACGTGTAATACGATTTATGTGGAGCAATACATGTAATGCAATTTATGTGTTGTAGTGGGAGATTTGAAGTCGTCAAATCGATAAATTCACTTGAATAATTGCAGTTGAAGAAAGGTTAAAGGAGATAAGGTAGAGAGATAGTGATGGTAGTTGTTTTGTGAAAATAACAGAAGAAGGAGGAAAAGGGGATAAAGTAAAGTATGAGAGATAAAAGAAGGTAATTCCCCAGCTGGTTGGTATATTGCTCGGATGAATACGCCGACTTGAAGGACGTAATGGGTGGTATTTGAGGCGATGATTTTGTCAATGAGTATATTGGGCAAGCTAAACTCAAAACTAGTGTATTTTGGCAATTTTTTGTTGGTCGTTAACCCAAAATTTTCTTGTTTCGTTTTTTATAATTTAGTATAGAAAGTATGGTGTTTTTTTTATAAGCCAGATTCTATTAAAAAGAGCCAAAAGGCTATTACAAGACATGGTACAACCACTGGAATAAAATAACACGGATAAAAACTATCAAGCGTCCAATGGCTAGAAACAAGCAAAGCCACTATCCCTAAGAAAACAAATACCACCACTTGACTTGCTTTCCAGGAGCCCGATGCAATGACTTATAGAAAACATCACCACCACTTGACATGCTTTCCAGGAGACCAAAGCACCTGACATCGCGTGTGATGCCATGCATCCCATACCATTGACCACACCAACAGTTGAACCATGTCGGAAAGATGAGATCTTGAATGGAAAGATCATGTAGAAAGGACCAGCAACCACCCCAGTATCATCTTGTGCTAGCTAAAATCGACTCCCCAAATTAATTCACTCAAACAATTGCATTTCCATGGCTTCAAAAAACAAAAAACTAATAGCAATCACAATTATTAAAAGCTTTGTAATCTCCGCCACTAGAGTAAAACCAACAAGAACACTTACTGTACGCACCACCGCAAGGCGGCACGTCGTCGCGACCGATAAGGAAGAGATGATGATGCTCAGAAAAAGAACCGACGAGAAACAATTCGAAAAGGAGAACAACAAAGCGTCGCCAGCGGACTGAAACCAGGCCGGCGTTAGCCTCCCTTGCTACCCTGTGCGCGAACCACCGAGAAGCAGAGTAGCCCCATAACCCACCAAAACCAGACCCCTAAAATAACACAGATATCGACCCCATGCTGACGAGAAAAAGAGGTTTGTAGGATCAAGACCCAGCCCATAACGAGCCAACGAAAACACCTCAAGTGGCGACAGTAATTGCCTCTTAAGGACCCATCATCAAGCTCGCAGGAGCACCTCAAATGGTGACATTAAAATAGCAGGCCATCCCTAATCCTAAGCCGACCAAACCTTGAAAACATCAAAACCCGATCGGAAAATGGGCGGCTCCCAACCACTATTCGAGACCCACTACACTTAGCACACCACCACTTTACAGTGCTCCGCTTGCCCGAGACACATCCATTCGCAGCAAATCGCACCACGATTTCGAAACTGGGAGGCTATTTGATTTCTTCATGTAGCTAGAGAGAAAACTGAGATCTTGAAAGAACCTGCAACTTTATTATAGGAAAAGATAATGCCACCCCCAAGAGATAACCGGAAACGAAACCGGAATCTCCGAAAATTGAGTGAGGTTTATGTAAAGTATGGTATTATTTAATTAATACTTTAATGAACTTTTAAAAGTCATTAAAAATATGGTGTTATTCAATTTAAACTTTTAACAACTCTTTAAAAATAGACTATTATTCAAAAAATCATAGATTTGAAAGGATAACAATTCATGAAAAAAAAATTATTAGAGTATGCCCATGAACACAGGACACACATTAAAAAAAAGATAATGAAATTAATATAATATTATCATATTCTTTTGGCAAGTATTTAAAAATTTTGATGGCATAACTAAAATTTTAATTATTTTTAAATTAATCCAATTTGGCCCAATTAGAACAGTAAGTCTTAGCTAAAGTATATTAAAAATGAAATTTATAAAAAGTATGCAAAATATTGATCATTCCTTATCTATAATTTTAGCCAATCTCATCGGTTATATATGTTGAATCTTTAAATTTTATTTATTACTATGTTGAAGAATATTTTTTATTTATAATAACTTCAAATAATAAAAAATTATTATTTTTAAAATATAGTCAATCATTATAATCGACTAGCGTTCTACCCGTGCTACACACCGGCCGATAAATTGTATTAATAAATTAATATAAATATATCATTTTAATTTTTATTTAGAAAAATATATAATTTTATTTAAATGTTAATTAACATAAGTATAAAATTAATTATTCGTGAATTCATACCAATTGAATTAATATTAAGATTATGAACCAATCATCAAAACAAATACAACCTCCGTTGAAAAGTTCAAAATTCCTCTTTATTATTTTTTTTTAAATTTAGTTTTCATTTTATTTATCTCTTTGTTAGAGAATATTTCTACGTATAATGTTAACAAATTTTCCACCAATATTCTGAGAATTCCGTATATTTATTAAATATCGAATCCTTAAAATATTTATTATATTAATTTATTGAAAATATTTGTATGGTCATGGTTAATTTTTCGATTACATATTAAAAATGTGTAAAAACTTAATCCACACGACTCCAATAAATCATTAGACTGTCTATAAAAAAAAACTTGCATGTTTCAGCGATATGAGAAATGATATCTACTGTGCAAGATATATGAAACGAACGTAGTTATAACAATGGAAACTTTCGTCTAATCCAGTTTGCTATGTGATTGTTCAATATCATTTTTACAAATTATATGTCCTTCTATTAATGAATTGATTTATATATATAAAAAAATATCAACTAACCAAACAAATTCAATATATCGCGCTCTTGGAGTAACATATAATTATTAGATTTTATGGTTATTGCCCTTAGCTTATTTGTAAAGACAACTTAAAATGTGCATTTTCAGTTTGAAAGTTTGTATTTTGGTTTTTTTTATTCTTTTCTAGTAAAACATGGAATAATAAATTTTAGTTTTCTTTTATTTATAAATAAGACATATGAAAATGAGTATCACCAATTATTTTTTAATTTGACTAACTTGTGAAAATTATTGTCCATAAAATTGAAATCAAGTGTGTAATATATAAACACATAATCACATTTTTATATATGTGTCCATGTAATTCAGATTTTGGGTTAAATAACATGAAATTCATTTTCCTTTAACAGTGAGTATATTTTTCCTTCATATATAAGAAGAAACAGCTTATGTAGACCTGACAAATCGTTTTGTACATTCATGTCATGTACTTTAGAGTCTTGAACGAAAATGACATTATATTAAATCGTGTACCCGAAATTAGAACACAAAATGACACTAAATTACACAAATTTTTCTTGTACATGAAATGAAATGAAATACGCGAATAGAAAAAATTTAACAATTATATGAAATATTACTATGTATCCAAGTTATGTAAATATATAATTATATGTCTTAGAACAACATTGAGATGTTACAAAAACAACATTGAGATGTTACAAAACAAAACTAAGAGTAGCATGCATGGTGTAAAGTTTCCCAAACAAAATGAAATCCTCCTTTTTATTTTTTCTTATTTCTTGTTAACAAATATCTCTCTTTGTGTATAATCTTTCTGCCAAGTTATTTAGTTTACTTAGCCATTTTATATGCTTTGTTGATATAAAAAAAATATAGTCAACCAACCAAGCAAATTCAATATATGCTCTTAGGTTAAGATATGGGAATTGATACTATTACTTTAGTTCAAGAATATAAAATTCAAAAAGGCACCCTTTTATTAAAAACAATATATGATTTTAAGTGTATCAACCTTTTTATTTATCATTATTAATAATTTTTATAACAAAAACCGTAGCTGCTGCTATCCCTCTCTCTCTCCACCTTTCCCAAAAGATGCTAAACTAAAGCTTAGGAGTTGATATCAGTTTTTTAAGTTTTTTTTTAAAAATTTTATGTTGATTTTTCTTTATTTTTCAATAAAAATATCATTGAGAGTATAGTACCACGTTGTCCGTTGGTGGATTTTATCTACCAAAATATAAGATTTTGTACTAACTACTTGTAAATGATAAGCCTTATTTTCTTTTCCTTGATTTTACTTTGGCTTTCACTAAATATTTCTCTTTATTGAGAGCATAATATCCTGTTCGTAGATTTTGTCTACCCATATATTAGATTTTGTTATATTATTTCATTGATTTGAATAGTATAGAATCACAATTTTGGTCGGTTCTTTGAATACGTTATGACAAATCAGATATACATATTTCTCACGTTTATAACAAATTGTTAGATTATCTCGCTGAAAAGATTGTATAATTTAGTGACATAAGCTAGAGATGTACCATAATTGAAGATCTGTTCATTGATTGGATAAAGGAAATTAGTGATATAATTTACTATGTGTTTGTTCAATTTTAATTGTTTTTATAGACGTGTATGCCCTTTTATTGATGATTTTTGCAGTCTTGATTATTTTTGTGTACGATATATATGTCCTTTTATTGATGAATTAATTATAAATAAATAAATAGTGATTTATAATAAAATATGTACTAAATTGACCAATTTATTATGGAAATATTCATTAACAATATTTTCATTGGCTCTGTAATATTTTTTATTATTTGATTGATAATTTATACACCAAATAATGTAAAGTTCTATTTAGGAGTATATTTAATATTTTGAAAAATTCAAATATTTTATTAGGTTAATTTTTTTTCCATTAATTATTGCATAGTTAAAAATTTTTGTAATTAAAATGTTAAAAGATGATTGGTTTAAAATTCATTCTAACATTTTAATTGGTTGATTAGCTTTTTTATGACTGAATTATTTAATACTTTACATAACTTAAATTTTGAATGTTTATTTAGAATAGTGTGGTAAATAGTTTTATATTGTTAATAATTTTTATTTCATGATTTTAATTGTACCTTATGATTTTGAATTGAAAGTTTGAGATATCAAAATATCTATTATAAATATAATAGATTTATGAATTAATGTATAAATTTTTAAATTAAATAATTATTGTATTTAGAATAAAATTGTTAAGTAATCATTGAATAACATTGACAACCCAACACTGTAAAAAAACATTTATCTATAGGCACAGCTAATAATGTAAACAAATCAGTGTAATGTGATAAGGATTGATGCCTTCAATTTAGGAAGTCGGTGAATTATTGAAGTTTGCTACTGAATATTCTAATGGAAGTAACTCTAAGAGAATCCGGACTCAGGATAATTATAACCTAAATCGTTTTCTTTTTTTTTTTCTCAGAAACGTTTTTCTGTGGGACAATTAAAATACGATACATATAATACATATATACAATCGAAATTAAAAGATAATCTGTTCAAGTATAGAATGCCATATAATAAAAAGATATAAAGTGTACCTTAATCGAAATTGATATGATTTAGCCATGAGAAAAATTGATGCATACACTTAGCTTATCAAAGTTTACTAAGTCTGATGGGAAATAGGTAATAAGCGGCTTAGATTTTCTGTAATGTTTAAATTGATATAATAATTATATTTTTTAGTTTGTAAGAATTTTATTTTATATAAATTGTTTATTAGTTAACCGTTAAAATAAAAATTAGTAGTTATTATGTTAAGTTAATTGATATGTAAAAATAAAATTAATTGTTATTGAGTGTAACTTGATTTGAGTTTAGTCTTGGCCGAAAAACCAATAGACTCTAGATCTAATAGAGAAACATGTTACATTAAGTTTAATTGATTTAAATTTAATAGATTCTGATTGATGTTAAAATAATTCACAATCTTGTGATTGGTTAACTAATACGTGTTAGATTCATGTATCCTTTATTATAATAAAGGATGTTAAAAAAACAATTCAAAACTAAAAGATATATAACCATATGTAATATACTGTTAAGTGGATTTATAAAAAATAATATTTACGGTCAGTACAAATTTTTTAAAATTAAAAATCATGTGATATGCGAAGTTATTAAATCAAGATATTTTTAAAATTAAAGTTTAGAAGTAAATTTTGATTGCCTCTAAAATAATTTTAATTTTTTGATTGGTAATTTATTCACCAACCAGTAATAATACTCTTGTAGCGTATATTTAATAATTAAAATATATGTAATGCTTGTTTTTATGAATTTATTAATTATTTTATTAACAAATTGTGAATAAATATATTTTTGAACCTTTCAAAAAATCGAGTTTTTGTAGATATGGATTTTATCCAAGCTATTTAAAATTTGTTCAAATCTGATTTTGTAGTGTTGACTTATATGCATTTATTAATTAATTTTATATTTTTGAACCTTTCAAAAAATCGAGTTTTTGAAGATATGGATTTTATCCAAGCTATTTAAAATTTGTTCAAATCCGATTTTGTAGTGTTGGTTTATATGCATTTATTAATTAATTTTATTAACAAATTATGAATAAATGTGTTTTTGACCTTATAAAAAATCAAATTTTTGAAGGTATAGATTTTATCTAAGTTATTTAAAATCTGATTTCAAATTCGATTTTTTCAGATTTTTAGTTAAGTTAGTTTAAAATTATTTAATATCGATTATAATTGTACAATACATATTATAAAAATCAATTTATAATGTATGATAATATGATTGTGACAGACTTTATATTAGAAGAGTGGTTGATTAATGAATCTTTGAAAAAATCGAGTTTTTGAAGATATGAATTTTATCCAAGCTATTTAAAATTTATTCAAATCCGATTTTGTAGTGTTCGTTTATATGCATTTATCAATTAATTTTATTAACAAATTATGAATAAATATATTTTTGACCTTATAATTTTTTTTTTTGAAGGTATGGATTTTATCTTTGTTATTTAAATTCTGATTTCAAATTCGATTTTTTTTTTAGATTTTTAGTTTAGTTAGTTTATAATTATTTAATATCGATTATAATTGTACAATATATATTATAAAAATCAATTTATAATGTATGATAATATGATTGTGACTGGATTTATATTAAAAGAGTGGTTGATTAATGAATGATTAATTATGAAATTTAATTTAAAATATATAGTGGTATATCGTGATTGATTTCAAATTAAATTTTTTTTTTTGGAAAGCAAACAAGATATATTAATAGAACCAATACAGAGTTAACAAGCCACAAAAACTTCCTGACACCCACAAAAACTAGGACACTGCACTTGGAAACAACTGAAACGATACGAGAAAACAGACACATGACCCCAGGAGACACTACAGATACCAAACGAAAACAAAAAAAAATAATAAGAGCTTAGGACTAAAGACTGAAGAACAAGAACTGATCCGACCACTTAGATCATAATCTCATCTTCTTGCACTTCAACATCATTCAGTACCACCCCATCAGCAACATCTCTCTCTCGAAGTGTTTCAAACTGCGAACCAACCGGGCCTAAACCCATATCTTTGTACCAAAATTCATTCACCCTTCCAAACGGAGCATCGATTAACACCATCACATCCCAGTTATTAGCACCAAAAAGGGCTAGATAAATAGCCAGCCTGTTGCATTCTTCCCCAACCGAGACCTCATCGATGACAAAGTTTTTATCCTCTTTCCTGGTGTTTAGATGTCTAATAACAAACTCATGTTCCGGAACCTCACAAACAAAACGAGAGTGACGCCATTCCCAATGAGCCCCCGGATGATCAGATTCAAGCTCCAACAAACGATAATCACCGAAGAAAGCTTTACGTAATGCATAGAGCATTGCATAAAACTCATTCAACCTTCTTTCTTG
This sequence comes from Kitagawia praeruptora, assembly GCA_037693485.1. Taxonomy (NCBI): domain Eukaryota; kingdom Viridiplantae; phylum Streptophyta; class Magnoliopsida; order Apiales; family Apiaceae; genus Kitagawia; species Kitagawia praeruptora. The sequence goes on along the minus strand of CM075348.1, from coordinate 47,003,260 downwards.
AATGCCTAAAGACCCAGCATACATATGCACTATAGTACCCTTATCATCCCTTATTACAATTCCAATTCCAGATCGGTTACCGTTAGGAAGAGCTTCTTCGAAAAAGGAACCATGAACATTGATCTTGTAGAAGCCGTCCTTTGGAAGGGACCAAAGAATTCCCACATCCACCATGATAGATATGAGAGATGCAACAGAAGAGAGAAAGGTAATGAGATGAGAACAATGAAGGGAGAAGACATTATAAACCCCTCTAAAACCCTTCTGTTACAATTTCCAATGCAACTCGCACTATTCCCCAAGCGTCACCAGCTATCAACCTCTCCTGACTGTTCAATATTCCTTGAAATAAAACTCAAACAAAAATCCTGAATCGCGTATAGAAAATAGTTAAAAGAGAGGATATTGGGCCTCTTTTAAATATAGTCTATATAAAAACATCCCACTTTATTAGAACCACAACAAGAACCACAAACCTCTAGCCTATTATTTAAAGAAATTAAGGCTTAGAAAATAGGAGAATAAACCAGACTAAAAAATTATCAAAGCCCATCAACTAAAAAACTCAACACCACGCAAAAATTGTTTTAACTCTATTGGCACCCTGTGAGGCTAAATTGTCAGCCTCTGTATTGAGCCAGCGACTTAACTTTACAACTCTGAAACTGGTCGTCTTTAAAATAGAACGTAGATCAGTACTGAAGAACCAGAAATCCTTATTCAAGAATTTCAGTCTCTGAGTTGCGTTAACTACTTCCCAGCTGTCCGAAAAAATTGTAACTTGATTTTTGTTTCCTGGAAAATCTATAACATGCTTCAAGAGAAATTCTAAAGCCTCATATTCACAAGACACTACCGAAGTTGCATTCGACGGTCCTGAAAAAATGAAGAGTAGATTACCTGCCCCATCTTTAAGACAACCACCTATCCCTGCACTAATTCTTCCCTCACTAGACTTTTTCCAAGAGGCATCAACAAATCCTATAATGTCTGAGTGATAATCTAACAGCCTGCTCTTTGCAAGTTTATTATTTAAAAGTATAACACCCACCGGATTGACTGTCCAAAGCGTTGACATCTGCAACTCTACTAAGTCTGAAATTTCACACCATTTTAAGGAGCGCAACAAGATGAGTTTTTTCAGCGATTCTCTACTACATCTCTTTCCTTCAAAGACTAAAATATTTCTGTAAAGCCACACTGACCAAAACGTAGCAGATAAAGTGATTCCAAAAGCCATTCTCACTATTGGACTTTTGATTTTCAATAATGAAGTCCAGCACGTTTGTTTAGAAAAGCTAATGTTCCACCACGACTGAATAAATTCCCAAACCCATATCGAATCATCACATTCCCAAAAAAGATGATCTTGTGTTTCCTGATGAACTCCACATCTAGAGCAAATGGGTTAAAACGAGCTATTCTTAATCCTAGAGGATAATAAAGATGAAGTAGGAAGAGAGTTTGAGATTAAGCACCATAAAAAGAACTGCACTTTAGGAGGTACTTTGAGCCTCCATAAGATTCTAAGTTCTAATGGTAGAGAAGCAGGTGGTGGCAAGATAAATTGGTAGCAGTCCTTCACAGAAAAGGGAAAAGGGTTTACCTGAGGGACACCAAATCAACATGTCTTTATTAGTAGAGAAAGTCCGTTTATCAATCAAAATCCAAATCTTACTGACTTCACTCCTCTCCCAATCTCTAAGCGGTCTCACCCAATGAGACATATCAAACAAATCACTGGATCTTGTAATCTCAACAAAATGCTTCAAGGTAACATTCTTCCACACCGATAGAGAGAAGATTCTCTTAAATTTTTCACAAAGAATACCTTCTTCAGACCAATTATCCACCCAGAAAAGCACCTGTTCACCATCACCAACTATCCATTTAAAATCATTTTTTGACAGATTGATATCCATGTTAGCGTCAAAGACACTCAGAATGCTAGAGAAGATGAAAGAAGATTTATTAATTTCGCTACAACTCTCAAGAGGGGCTCCTAAAGGGATCGAATATTTAAGTCTTAAAACTATATTCCACTTTTTATCCCTCTCGGAGAACCATTTCCCTATCCATTTACTCAAAAGAGCTAAATTTCTTGCTTGTAAATTTGACACCCCTAAACCACCTTGATACTTAGGCTTAGAAATAGAATTCCATTTGATTGTGTGTAATCTCCTTGCACCTGAAATGGAGCCATCTTTACTCCAAAAGAAGTCTCTTATGATTTTATCCAACTGTTTACAAACCCCTATCGGCACTTTAAAGAGACTCAGCCAGTAAATTGGCAAACTGTCAAGGGAAGATTTCATAAGAACCAATTTACCTGCTTTATTTAAGGAAACAGATTTCCACTTAGCAAGTTTGTTACTCATTTTCTGAATCAATGGGGCCCAGAAAATTTTTCGTTTAGGAGAACAACCAATCGGGGCACCTAAGTAGTACATAGGCCATTTACCCACCTTGCAACCCAAAATTTGAGCTCCTAATGCAGCTATTGAATCATTCTTCTCACAAGAGAATAAGTGACTTTTGTGAAAATTTATTTTGAGGCCTGAGATAATCTGGAAACATTGTAGAATTCTTTTGACTGACCTGATCGATTCCAAGGAAGCCTCAATGAAAATAACAGTGTCATCAGCAAACTGAAAGTGAGTGAGTTGCTCTGCATTGTTGCTCATAGAGATCCCTTTAAATACACCTTTACCATTAGCTTTTTTGAGCATGAGATTCAAAACTTCTGCCACTAAGTTATAGAGTAATGGTGAGAGAGGGTCTCCCTGACGCAACCCTCTTTTTGGAGAGAATTCTTTCGAAGGGCTACCATTTACTAACACCGATACCCTGACTGAATCGAGATAACCTTTAATCCATTTAATCCATCTAGGACCAAAACCAAGCTTTTGGAACAATTCGAACAAAAACTCCCAATTCACCGTGTCGAAAGCTTTTTCAAAATCAAGCTTTAGGATGAGATCTCCACTTTCAAATTAAAATTTTGATTTTCAAGTAAATATTTTTTGCTTTAAAAAATAGGTATTTATGGACATATTTAATAAAATCATTATTGTATTTAAATTAGAAGCTTTACTAACCATGGTTAAAGAGGTAGGGTGAGATTGTAAATAAGTAAAGGTCTAAATTTTAAGAATTAGCCATGATTGGTCCTAAAATAATTATTAACTGACGTGTGGTAGACTCAGATATTATAATAAAGGATATCATGAGTACAATACCTTACAAATTTAATAAATTTTAAATGATTATTTATTTATACTCATATAACTAATCAATTCGATCGACCCCATTCTAGATGGTTTAAGTGATTTTTTAGGGCTCTTTTGAAAAATAAATAGGAAAAAGTAAATTTTTACACTTTTACTTTTGTTAAGAAAGTCTATTTGCAATTTTACTAAATTAAGTTTCAAATTGCAAAAATACTAACCCTAACCCTAACCCTCCCCATTTCCCTCCCCTTTTCTGTTGAGCTTTCTGCCGACTGTGACACTTTTTTTTTTTAAGGTGGGGGCTATTTTGGTGGATTTGGGTTTCCTGGCCCCGTAGGGGCATATTCAACTAAATGCAACCACATTCAACTAAATTTGCAACTGAATGCAACCACATGCAACTAAATTTCTGATTTCAGGTTCCATTTATCAGTTGTCATTTTCGACCTCATTTTTGAACTTTATATATATATATATATATATATATATATATATATATATATATATATATATATATATATATATATATATTCCCTCCGTCCCATTTTATATGACACTTATTCCTTTTTGGGACGTCCCAAAAAGAATGAACCTACTAAACTTACTATTTTTGAACATTACTTTTCACTATTACACCCACTACTTCTATATTTTATACTTCCTTTTTATTAAATAAACACTATTACACCAACTACTTTCCTACTTTACCCATTTTTTATACACCCACTTTCACAACCAACCAACCACATGCTACCACCTAGCAAGTCAAATAAAATTTTCTTAATCTCCGTGAAAGTCAAACCAGCTCATACAATCTGGGACGGAGGGAGTATATATATATATATATATATATATATATATATATATATATATATATATATATATACATTTATTTATTTAAGGTGGTTGATATTTTGGTGGATTTAGGTTCCATGGCCCCGCAGGGGCATATTCAACTAAATTTGCAACTGAATGCAACCACATGCAACTAAATTTCTGATTTCAGGTTCCATTTGTCAGTTGTCATTTTCGACCTCATTTTTGAACTATATATATATATATATAAGGTGGGTGATATTTTGGTGGATTTAGGTTTCATGGCCCCGCAGGGGCATATTCAACTAAATTTGCAACTGAATGCAACCACATGCAACTAAATTTCTGATTTCAGGTTCCATTTGCCAGTTGTCATTTTCGACCTCATTTTTTAACTCTATATATATATATATATATATATATATATATATATATATATATATATATATATATATATATATAATTACTGCTTTTCTGCTATCGCCCATATTGGTATCAGAGCCATTAGCCATTACTGTTAGCTTGCTGATAAAGGTAATCCTCTATTCATATATCTTTGTTTTAATTAATGAGTTTTAGTAGCTAAAAACTTGTTGTGGACGGTTGGATGTTTAAGGTTACTTAAGTATGTAAAAAAAAAGGCAAAAAATCGAAATATTTTTAGTGTTTTCTTAAAATATCATCTTTTATCCCGAGTGATTAAATGGGAGGTTTTTTGATGATTTCATAAAAGAAAATTTTTGCTAAAAATATTTTATATCTTTGATTTCGTGAATTTTATCCGTCTATCCCTCTGGTCGATAGTTAAACGAGTAAGTCGTTTGCAAAGATAACCAAAAATATTGTACTTTTATGTCAATTTTATGTTTTTGTTAAAAATAAACATACTTAAAACAACTTTGAAGATCCAACCAACCACAACAGTCTTAACTCCATTACTCCATGAGTATGAATGATTTAGATGATAATGATCATCAAAATGATTTGATGAAAAATTCTGAATTAGTAGAATATCCAAAGAATTTGGATAGATTAAATAGATGGGTAATACCTTCTGTTCCCCAAAGCCAAATTTATAATATTGGCTTATTTGATATTAAATCTCGATATGCCATCAAAACGATGGAACAGACTATTAGAGTCTCAGACACTAATCAAACAATTAGATTATTAAATAAGAAAGATTTACTTCCTTTTAAAGGATATAACTTTATCCATATTGGATTAGTTCAAATAGCTTTTAAGCCTTTAACTCTTTTAGGCTTAAATTCAAGTATCATGGCCTACGTTAGAGATGGCCGATGTAGAGACTTTAAGCAATCTCTAGCTGCTTTAATAGAAACCAGTTTATGTCATGGACCAGTCTACTTCGATGTAGCTCCCAATTTGACACTATCCTTATCTGATAATAATCTTTTAGATGCTATGCAATTAACATTGCATACTGATGGTTATAATTTTAAACCAGGAAGTGAAGTTATAGCAATATGCTATAGAATTTATTATAAGGTTTTGAACACCTTAAATCCTAAAGCTAAACAATTTTCCTGTCAAGGAACTACTACTATAGTTCAAACTAATTTGTTAACCTCAAATGTAGCAACAAATAGGTTGATTAAGTGGAAAGAAATTAATTTCCCAGAAACCTGGTCTCTTCCTCAAGAATTAGAGCCAAAGCCTCCGGTCAATAAAGAAATTGATCAGATAATCCAAACCACAGAAGGGGATGTAGAAATTAGATTTACTCCTCAAAGATCTATTAGATTACCAAGGACCATGTCGGCTAGGTATTCTACGGCGAGTGATTATATCACAGCTCCTAGTGTTTTAGATCCATCTAGAGCATCTACTTCTCAATTACGAGAAGAAATAGAATCTGTAAACTCAATTAGAATTAGTCAAAATCAAATTCCAGAAGGAATTTACGAAAAGAGTAGAGAATCTCCTACTCCATCAGACATGAGCTTCCATTTAAATGATTGATTTTTCCCCAGGAAGTAAGATGAGAGAAATTCTTAGTAAAGAATTTCAGCAAGAAAAACATCCTCAATTTAGGCAGTGGTATTTTAAGAAGTATTCTTCAGAAGATCTAAATAGATTTAAAAATGAATATTATAATTATATAACTAAAACAGAAGACTATACACCTTTTGTGAATTGGTTTATAAAAACCTATCTTAATAACACTAATAAAGAAATTTTAGTGTTACAAAGGCCTTGGAAAACTCCAAAAGGAGAAACTATTAGTTCTCCATTTCCTCCAGAGCAAACAATTTGCTTAAATAATAACACAGAAGCTACAGCTTATATAAGTATTCAAAAGCTTGAAAATACTCAAGCTACTGTAAAAGATCTAAATACGATAATTAGATCACAAAATTATACTAATACCTTTCTTGCTTGTCTAGGTGATCAATGTATAACCTTAGAAAAAGAGATTATATCTCTTAAAGAATTTATAGAAAACGAATTAAGTTTTCTTAAAAAATTAGTAGAAAAATAAAATCCAGAATCATCATTTAATAAAGAAGATATTCCTATGATTCAACCTCCAATCCATATTAAATGATTTAAAACGGAAACTAGTGGTGAAGAATTTCTACAACTTCTTCAACAAAAGTTTAATAATTTGAATTTAGCAGTCTTGTCTAAAGACGATTCTTCTCAGCAGTCTGAAAACTCAGAACCTGTAGAAGAAATAGAAGAGATTAACGAATTAGCAACTATGTTCGCTAAACAAAAAATTAATAATGCGGAGATAAATCCTATTTATGCTCCAAAACCTTTAGAAAAATTCTATTATCAAAGACCTTCTCCTCAGGATCTTCTATTTGAAGAACCAGAATATATTCAAACTTCTTATTAAGGAAAAGCCATTTATGAATGGAATATAGATAGTTTAAATGAAAAATAAATTTTCGATGTTATACATAGAATAATGATGTATTCCACTGTTTGTAAACAGAATGGAAGTACTGATAGTGCAATTGCATCTTTTATATCCGCTGGATTTGTAGGACAAATCAGAGGATGGTGGGAACATTATCTTACCTTAGAGCAAAGATTAGAAATTCTTAATCATAAGAAGATAATTAAGATAGAAAATGGTGTTATCACTACAGGAGAAGAAGATGCAGTTTATACCCTGTGTATTGCAATTCTACAACACTTTGTAGGAGCTAATACCCCTGTGTCAGAGAAGTTATGTACACTTCTCCAAAATCTTAGATGTCCTTCCTTGACACATTTTAGATGGTATAAAGATACATTTTTATCTAGGGTTTACCAATTAAGTGACTCTAATTCCATACATTGGAAGTCTAAATTTGTAGACGGATTACCTCATCTTTTTGCTGAAAGAGTTAGACAATCTTTAAGAAATAAGAATGATGGGATAAATATTAACTATAATTCTCTAACATATGGAGAAATTGTTAGTCATTGTATTAATGAAGGATTAGCTTTATGTAACGACATAAAGTTAAGAAATCAGTTAAAACAACAAAAGTTGTCAGAAAAACACCAATTAGGTGAATTCTGTGATCAATTTGCCTTTGATATAGGAAAAATTCCTAGATATCCAGAAAAGAGAAAGCAAAAGATTGCTTATAAAAAGAATAAAACTTATAAGAATAATTCTTATAAATCAAAATATCCTTTTAATAAAAATTCTTATAAAAAGAACTATAAAAGAAAATCTTATAATAAATTAGAGAAAAAGCCTTTTGTCCCTAATAAAGGAAAAAGAAAAGCCAAAAGGATTGATATAACTTGTCATAAATGTGGCAAAGTTGGTCATTATGCCAACCAATGTTGGACTAAAAAAGCTCTTAATGAGATAGAAGATGAGCAATTACGCTCACAATTAGAAAAGGTTTTGCTTCATAGTTCTGAAGAAGAAGGAGAATCTTCTAATGATGAAGATTTAGCCTTAATTTATGAGAGCTCAAGTGATTCTGACTCTCAGAATTCTGATAATAATGATTGTCAGTGCAATGAGCTAAATTATTATAAATCTATAGTAGACATGAATGGATTAAATGTCTTAACGGCTGATCAAGATAGAGCCTTAAAAATTATAGATTCAATCACCGATTTTGAGCTTAAAAAGCAAATGCTCGAAGCCCTTATTAAAGACAATAAGGAGAAAGAAGCTCCCATAGTCATAGACGCACCTTACCAATTAAGTGAGGTAATAGAGAGATTTCAAAAATCTACTATTAAAGAAACTCCTGTTTCTTTAAATGATTTAAGAAAAGAAGTTAATTTATTAAAATATGAAATTAATCAGATAAAACAGAATAATACTCTATTAACCCAAAGAATTACTTTATTAGAGAGTAAGTCGGTTATATCAAGTGAATCAAAAAATATTCCCTCTTCTAGTAATACTAAAGAGACAGAATATTTAAATCTGTTAGAACAAGTAACCTCTCAAAGATGGTATATTAAAGTTACCCTAGTGGTAAGTCGAGAATTTATTCTCAAAGATGAGATATCCCTTGTTGATAGTGGTGCTGACTTGAATTGTATTCAAGAAGGATTAATTCCTACCAAATATTTTGAGAAAACTACCCAATCTATATCTCATGCTGCTGGAGAAAAACTTCAAGTTAGTTATAAGCTACCTAATACTTACATTTGTAATGAAGATATTTGTCTTCCTACCTCTTTTATTCTAATAAAGAATATGAACCATAGAATATTTTTAGGAAATCCTTTCCTTCATAATATTATGCCCCTTACCAACGTTGATCAAAGTGGGATTTCTACCCTAATAGAAGGAAATAAAATAAAATTTGAATTTATCACAGATCCTCAAACTCGTATAATTAATGAGATTAAGGATCGCCTTCTTAGTAAAGAAAACCAATTATGTTTTCTTAAAGAAGAAATAAAAGTTTTGAGCATAAATGAACAGCTCAAGAAACTTGATATTAAAAATCAGATAAAAAATATAGAAAACCAATTTATTGAGGAAGTTTGTAATGACCTTCCTAATGCTTTTTGGGATAGAAAGAAACATGTTATTTCTCTTCCTTATATAGACGGTTTTAATGAAAACCAAATCCCTACAAAAGCCAGACCAGCTCAAATGAATAAAGAATATTTAGAATTATGTAAAAAGGAGATTAATTCCCTTTTAGAAAAAGGCTTAATTAGAAAGTCTAAATCTCCTTGGAGTTGTACAGCATTTTATGTTAATAATGCTGCTGAAAAGGAAAGAGGTGTGCCTAGATTAGTTATTAATTATAAACCTCTTAACAAAGTTTTAAAATGGATTAGATATCCAATTCCTAACAAAAAAGATTTGTTAGATAGATTAAGCGATGCTTTAATCTTTTCTAAATTTGATATGAAATCAGGATATTGGCAAATTCAGATTAAAGAATCTGATAGATATAAAACAGCTTTTACAGTTCCCTTTGGACATTATGAATGGAATGTCCTACCATTTGGTCAGAAGAATGCTCCTTCTGAGTTTCAGAATATTATGAATGATATATTCAATCCCTATTATGAATTTATAATAGTTTATATTGATGATGTTTTTGTATTTTCAAAATCTATAGATCAACATATTAAACACTTAAAAATATTTAAGAGTTTAATGAAGAATGATGGTTTAGTAATATCTGCCCCAAAAATGAAATTATTTCAAACTCAAGTTAGATTTTTGGGTCATATGATAAATCAAGGAAAAATTATTCCTATAGATAGAAGTATTGAATTTGCTTCTAAATTTCCTAATGAAATAACTGATAAAAAACAGTTGCAAAGATTTTTAGGAAGTCTGAATTATATTTCAGACTATTATAAAGACTTAGCCAAAGATGCAGCCATACTATATTCTAGACTTAAGAAGAAACCAGAACCCTGGACTGAGAACCATTCTCAGGCTGTTAAAAAAATCAAATCCAAGGTAAAATGCTTACCTTGCTTATCTTTAGCCAATCCTAAGTATTTCAAAATTGTGGAAACAGATGCCTCGGATACAGGTTATGGTGGTATTCTAAAGCAGGTTATCCCTGAAACTTCTAAAGAAGTTCTAGTAAGATTTACCTCGGGTAAATGGAATCCTACTCAGTCAAAATATTCGACTGTGAAGAAAGAAATGCTTTCTATAATTAAATGTATTTCAAAATTTCAAGGTGATCTATTAAATCATAATTTTTTATTAAGAATTGATTGTAGTTCTGCTAAATCAATTATTGAGAAAGATGTTAAAAATTTTGTAGCAAAACAAATTTTTGCAGGTTGGCAAGCTCAGCTTTCAGCCTTTGAATTCGATATCCAATATATAAAAGGAGAAAATAATTCTCTTGCTGATTATTTAACCCGTGAATTTTTACAGGAAGATTAATGGCTACCCCTAATAGGGGGAGAGGTCGCGGCAGATATGGCCGTGGCAGAGGTTATGGGAGTAACAATATGTTACCCCGTGCATAGTCCACTGTTCCCCTAATAGGAGATTGGACAGTTTACCATAATCGGGCTAGAAATTTGCAGCAATTGCCTGCACCACCAAAAAAGGAAGATACACCTTCCTCCTCAAATAGTAAGTCAACAACTTACAAAGACGTTGCAGACAATGAAAATCCACAGGAAAAAGAATATTTCGAAAATCCTGTTACAGAAAATATTCTGTTTCTTGAAGAAGAAGATGTTCAAATGCACCAAGATGGTTGGTCATTAAGAACTAGGTATCTTGAATCCAGAGGATACCCAGGGCTTCAAAATCAAGCCAGACAGAATTTAGAAATTCTGTTAACAATTACCGAATCGGTAACTATTACCCATACTTTTCAAAATAGTAATCCTGAAAGTTTTATGAACTTCAGTAAATGCCATATCAATAAGATATTGCTACCCAGAGAGTGGGGATTAAGTCCTAATACAGATAAAGCTATCAGAATTTCTGGAGATAAATATATGTATTTCAATTACTGGGATTATATCCAAGCTTTCACTAAAGCTTTTTACTATCAAAACCCAAAGAACAAGCATTCTTGGTTCTTTTCAATAAATCCTGAAGTGTGTAATAAGCACATTCCAAATTGATTCTATGAATGGTGGTCAAAATTTGGACCATCTCTCGAAATTTTGCCGGGAGAAATTCATGATTTATATGCTCCATGGAGTGACTATAGTCCTTTGGTATCAAAATATACCAAATTAATTTATGGACAATGTCCTTTATTGTTCTTTACCAAATTTCAAATCCCTTGGATTTGGAGGTGGACAGTTTCAATTGCAGAGGATAAAAAATTAAAGATTCCAATTCTTCAAAGGAATTTCTTTTCCAAATGGTGGACCAAAATGTCCAAGGAAGATATTCAAAATATAGTTACCAATATTCAGGTTGATATTTCAACAGAAAAGGGTAAAGCTTCTTCAGTTCCGAATGCTCAGCCTTCTTTGGCAAATTTAAGGGATTATTTTCATCATAAATATCCCACAGATTCAGAACAGCAAATTATGGCTTGAGTTCTAGCATTCATGAAAGAACAGTTTTTTAGTTCTTTTCCTTCTCAACCTTCGAAAGAAGAGGATCAGTCTATGAAGACTTCTTCATCGCATGGATCAATGGATTCTAATGCTTATAATTGTCTAGCAGGCGAATCTCAAGCCGAAGAATCTGATAAAGAAGATCCAAAAGAAGATCCATCTCTAGAAGATTTCTGGGATGCTTTAGTTCAATCCGCAGTTCAACAGCCAAATAATTCTGGTAAAGGAAAAGGTCCAGCTAAATAATGTCTCCAGTACTTCGGAAATTCAGGGTAATGAAGAAAAGAGAAAAACAATTAATTTCTCTTAACAATCTTATTAATAACTTTACTCTTAAATATGAGCAAGAAACTCTAGAGGAGAAAAGAAATCGTTCTACATTGCAAATCGCTGTAGATTTTGCAGAGCTCAACAGACTTTTTGACAGAAGATGCGATATTAAATTGAAATATCAATCCTGTAGAATTATCCTTTTAGAAGAGGCCAACCTGACAGGATAAAGCAAATTTGGTGGAGGAGTATTCCAGCAATAATGTTTGCTTTGGAAGATAATGGAATCTGCTTTATTCAGTGGAGAAAGCATTATTGAATGCTTTAATAAAGTCTGTTGTCTGTTTTATTAAAGTTGTTTATTTTAAGCATTATTATTGTGGCGATGGGGCCCAATGCGTACGCAAGAATAATGTCTTCTTACTTTTGTAAAAGTTAGTTGTCGTTTGTAGAAATTTGAATTATTGTTGGTGTGCTGTGTGCTAAGGCCTGATTGAGTAGTGCCTTTAAATCTCTATATAAAGAGATATTTGTATAATTTGTAAGTGTGCTGAATTTTGTAAAATAATATAAGTTTCTTCTTTCCTCTCTAGCTCATGTGCTAAGCCCCCCTTCTTACTTTAAATACTGTTTAATTACTGCTTTTCTGCTATCGCCCATATATATATATATATATATATATATATATATATATATATAAGGTGGGTGATATTTTGGTGGATTTAGGTTTCATAGCCCCGCAGGGGCATATTCAACTAAATTTGCAACTGAATGCAACTAAATTTCTGATTTCAGGTTCCCTTTGTCAGTTGTCATTTTCAATCTCATTTTTGAACTCTCTATATATATATATATATATATATATATATATATATATATATAATCCAAAAATGAGGTCGAAAATGACAACTGAAAAATGGAACCTGAAATCAGCAACTGAATGCAACCACATTCAACTCAATTTCTGATTTCAGTTGCATTCAATTGAATATTGCCCCTGGCGGGGCCTTGCAACCCAAAACCACCAAAATCACCCTACCTTTTTTTAAAAAAAGAAGTTGAATGTGGTTGCATTCAGTTGAATGTGGTTGCATTCAGTTGAATATTGCCCCTGGCGGGGCCTTGCAACCCAAAGCCACCAAAATCACCCTACCTTTTTTTTAAAAAGAAGTTGAATGTGGTTGCATTCAGTTGAATGTGGTTGCATTCAGTTGAATATTGCCCCTGGCGAGGCCTTGCAACTCAAAGCCACCAAAATCACCCTACCTTTTTTTTAAAAAGAAGTTGAATGTGGTTGCATTCAGTTGAATGTGGTTGCATTCAGTTGAATATTGCCCCTGGCGGGGCCTTGCAACCCAAAGCCACCAAAATCACCCTACCTTTTTTTTAAAAAGAAGTTGAATGTGGTTGTATTCAGTTGAATATTGCCCCTGGCGGGGCCTTGCAACCCAAATCCACCAAATCAGCCCACCTTTTAAAAAAAAGTTGCATTTGGTTGCATTATTTGAATGTGGTTGCATTGAGTTGCAAAACCAAAATCCACCAAAATAGTCCCCGTCTTAAAAAATAAAAAATAAAAAAAAATACAAAAGTCGGCGGCGCTGATGATCAGGGAGGGAGGAGAGAGAAATTGAGGGAGGAGGGGGACCTAGTATTTTTGCAATTTTGAAACCTTGTTTGGTAAAATTGAAATTTATTAAAGAATATGATATTTTTGCAAAAAGAAACTTTAAATCTAGTATTTTTGGTAAATATCCTTTTTTTTAGTGAATTTACGTGGTATCTATTGTTAGCAACTTAGCCACCACAATCCTTCATATTATAATTTTTTTTTAGTTATTTGTTTTACCTTTACATAATTTTTGTTTGTAGTACAAATTTATAATTTTTTCTAAAATTTCATTTAATTCAATAATTTATTAGGTTGTCACTTGTCAGCGACTACAAAGAACAAAATTTAACATTTAAGAACTTAGAGCCCGTTTGTGTACGATTTTTAAGTCCGGCTTAAAGCCATTTCATATTTTAATTTTAAGTTAAAAAATAATTGTTTGTGTAATAAGTCAAAAATTGATATAAAATTAAAAAAATAACTTAAAGTCAAAAATTGGTAAAAAGTACATTTTTGAGTGACTTATTTTATTTTAAGAATTTTATTTGATAAAATTAATATCTTTATTTAAATAGATAATTTATCAAATTTATTTTTATGCTTACATTTTTAATAATTCATAAGTCACTAATAATATAAAATTACTCAAATAGATATTGACTTAAAATTTTCACTTTTAACTTTTAACTTATCACTTTAAACAACTTTAATTCATAAATAATAATTTTAACATTAGCCGAACGGGCTCTTAATTACATGTCCATTGCAAATTTTAAGTGCCAAATTGATCCTAGGTTATTCTATTGAACTCCAAAACCATCCTTTTTAGCTTTCTAGGTTAAGTGTAATAACATCAAAAGTTATTTGTTTTCCTACAAAAATTAAGAATTAGAATTTCTACCTGAAATAATTTTTACAAAACTTTTGAAAAAAATTGCCGTGACAAAATGTTTCTACTTTCTCTACTATTCAAACTTATGAGAAAAGATCCAGTCATATATAGTGTCAATGCTCAGGGGTATGAGTGTGCTAATATGCCCTCCCGATTAGTCGAGGTGCGCGCAAGTTGGCCGGGACACCGGATTATAAATTTTTTTTTTTTTTACTAAGAACTGAAACGTGTGTGAAAAAAAAAATGATTCTGGACTCGAGTGAGGAGATATTTGCGACAGCCTTTGAATTTTTAAGCCAAAGTCCAAACGTGTCTGGAGATGATTCTCATTCTTATAAGCAACCGCAAGGAACTGTACTCTGTTGGTGATTTTACGACATACCATCACTCACTGCTCAGTGTTGATCGCACCCAAATCATTATAACTAAAGCTAATAACAATAAAAAGAATCAAATCGGACTAGTTGTCGCTCCACATGTTATCCGAAAATCTGATCTTGATTTATATTTCTTGTTTTTGCTCAGCTGGCAAGCTTAAAAGCATCAATAAAAAGACCATAGGTAAAACCCATCTTAAAATTATTCAAGAGAGCCACAGGAAAAGTCACTTTTGGACGGCTGTAATAGAATCTAGTCACATACTCCGTAAGAAGAACACACACTACTGCAGCAATAACATCATTGACACCCAAAGCTCCAAAAGATAGGGAAATGGTCTGAGCCACATAAAATCCACCTAACAAGGATATACCTCCAAAAAGTGCCCTGCGGGAAGGTTTTTTAAAGTAGTTCCTTGAGATCTCTGGCACAATTCGAATTATGTCAACTAGTCGTCTTGGCCCTCCATTGTTTTGCGCAGCTCGGACTTTGAATAATTTGCGAGAGGATCTTGAAACAGGTTCTGCACATTTGCTATGCAAAACCTTGACTCTTGGAAATAAACTAACATTGAAGAGTCCTAAGGAAGTTGAAGTCATAAAACATGACATTGAGGATCCTGGAACAGAGAAACAAGAGAGGTGTGATGATTTGAAGTTGAGACGTGTAAAAAACAGTAAAAACTTAAATATACACTACAACATCATTCAAATGATTAGATATGATAACGTGTCTCTCAAAATTCAATTTGGCAATGAATTTGAAGCTATTAGGCCAAAATATATCATCCTGAAACCAATGTAATCATAAGTATTTCTGTTCATTTCCTGTCTTAACATTTGCGGTGATCAGGATAGCTAAAAAAACGAGATATAGTTTATGCACCGAATCAGAAATGGTCCAAATCACCTGGGGGGGGGGGGTCTTTGCAGAAACATGCTTTCTACTCTCAGTGAAGAGGTAAGGTAATCTCCAACAGTATCCTAGCTCATTCCTTAAATATAATATAAAAAAATTAGATCCTAGTAACTTAGGACATATATGAGTAGTTTCATCTCCAACAATGTTGAAAAAATGACAAAAATAACTTGTTTTTAATGATTTTTTACAAAATTGATCATTTTCAAAATAATGGACAATTATAACCGTTTGATTACAGAACCGTCATATGCGTATTATGTGTTTGAGTGTTTGTTAAACCGTACCACACTACCACTGTTTGTATGTAAATTAAAAAGGGGCAGGGACATCACATGGGGTGATTAACAAATATAACCGGTTTTTTAGATACCATATACTAAAATAACCAGTTTTATAAATGTGGCCAAATATAACCGATGGAATACGCATTTCTAAAAAGTGTAATAAATGATACGCATTCTTTGGTAGAGTAATCAAGAGATTTTTTAATTTTATTACAGAATACGCAATTTAGAATGGAGTAATGTGAACCTAATAAGCATTCCATGAATGCGTATTGCCCTAATAAGCATTCCATGAATGCGTATTGCTATTACCACAAGTCTGCTCTTGATTGGACTAAAGACTGCTGCCTATGTTTCTTACTCTGCTTTTTGGATAATATACGAATATTTGGATATCAATAACTACTGTACATAAATATAGTATAAACTAGTAGGTGGTTTACCTCGACAGCTGTGCACTCCCATGTGATGGAAAAAATGACAAAAATAACTTGTTTTTAATGATTTTTTACAAAATTGATCATTTTCAAAATAATGGACAATTATAACCGTTTGATTACAGAACCGTCATATGCGTATTATGTGTTTGAGTGTTTGTTAAACCGTACCACACTACCACTGTTTGTATGTAAATTAAAAAGGGGCAGGGACATCACATGGGGTGATTAACAAATATAACCGGTTTTTTAGATACCATATACTAAAATAACCAGTTTTATAAATGTGGCCGAATATAACCGATGGAATACGCATTTCTAAAAAGTGTAATAAATGATACACATTCTTTGGTAGAGTAATCAAGAGATTTTTTAATTTTATTACAGAATACGCAATTTAGAATGGAGTATTGTGAACCTAATAAGCATTCCATGAATGCGTATTGCCCTAATAAGCATTCCATGAATGCGTATTGCTATTACCACAAGTCTGCTCTTGATTGGACTAAAGACTGCTGCCTATGTTTCTTACCCTGCTTTTTGGATAATATACAAATATTTGGATATCAATAACTACTGCTGCCTATATTATGAGCTTTTCATAATATATTTTTGCACAGCTGTCGAGGTAAACCACCTACTAGTTTATACTATATTTATTATTAAAAATACTTTATATCATTAAAAATACAACATACAATAGAGAGAGATAGAAAATATTTGTAATTTTTTATAATAAAATATAAGTTAAGGGAACCTTAAAATAGGAGAGAGAATCCTTATTTTTAAGGTACGAAAGGAGTGTCCTAGTGATTTAAGGAATCACTAGGACATTGTTGGAGCACTATTTTTACACTCATTCCTTAAAATTCAAGTTAGGAGCATGAATAAGTAGTATCTTGGAGATGCTCTAAGGTACTTTTACATCTTACTCGTTTAATAAAATGGCACTCATACAATATCTTACTATGTCATAATTCCATCAATAGTTACTTGTAATTTCTACATATAACAAACCTCGTACCATACCCTAAATGCTAAAATATCTGCAATTTATTTACTTTCCAAAGAGAATCACATCCAGCTGCCTAATTTCAGTTTCAAATGATTTCTTTCGATGACAAAGTGTCATCCTGAAATCTCTTAATGGAATCCCAAGGAGGAACCCATTATAAATGATCAAGCATTTTGAGCTGCACATCACAAAATAGCCCCTACATATATTATTCCAAATTCCCAGACAGTCTTAAACTTCACTTTAATTTTTTTTTAATAACATTTCTTAAATTTTTAGAATGCTTAGCAGATAAATCCCCTCTTCTGTTTGTTTCGGGGGTTTAAAACATCAATTAAGAACAGAAGAAAAACAACAAGTATTAACAGCATACATATCGGAATGTTCACTGATTCATATACCCACAGAGTTTGCATAAGAAGAAAGCATAAATATACACACATTTCTAAAGAAACAAGTTATGATGACTAACCTTAACAATTAGGATTTCTCTAGAAGCTTCCGATTTAATAATGATGTTGGTTCAATTAGGTTTCAGGAGCAAAGAGAAAAGGATCCGCTACGCACCTCTAATCGGGTCCTATTCCGCCCCAACCGGTTTAGGCTTATTGCAATTTGTTGCGACCCCTTCTCTTTTCTTTTTTAACAAAAATATTGAGTATTTATTGTATGATATTTTGCTAACCTTAAATTTATACTTTTATGCTTTCAGTTAAAAATAAAAATAATTGTAAAATTTTACATAATTAATAAAAATAAATATTCAAAGATTTTACTTATGCTAATTCGACTTATACTTATTTCTTGCACGAACAAATATCAAGTAATATGGTAATATGATATTTATTATAAAAGTAAAAATATTACCTATCCGAAAATTATTGAGAAAATGCCCAAAATACCTCTTTTTCAGGACCCCGTAGCCCAAAATGTCGTTTCGCGCGAACTACCGCCCTAAATACCCACTGTATGCACGTTATAGTAATGCGTATAGTTCATTTTTTTTAATCCACTGTCTACGCATTACACTAATGCGTATATGTTTTTTTTATCTACAATCTGCGCATAATACAAATGCGCATAGGTTTTTTTTTTTGGTGACACACACGCATGTCTTCCATGCGTAGATCAAAATTTTAAAAAAATGAAATCTAAATTAAACACATAGTGTTGATACGTGGCTGATTTTTTTTTATAAAAAAAATTTAAGTAACACGCATGTTGTACATGCGTGGCCTACTTCAAAAGAAAAAAAACAAAAAATACGCATGTGAAACATGCGTGTATTGTGTACGCATGTGACACATGTGTGTTCCGTGTGTAAAAAAGACGGAGATTTTTCCCGATAGGTATTTTGGGCAACTGAAATTAAATGGTGGGTATTTTGATTTTTCACCCAAAACTATTAATAAGAACATCTTCGAGGATTTTAGACTTTTAGCAAAAATATTTATCAGACAACAATGACAAAGGTTTAATGTTAGGAGTACAAAATTAGGTATAAAATTTTGTTAAAAAATGATGTACATTGCTGATGTGATATCATGGAGTATTTTTATTGGTCCAAATAATTGTGAATGCACGTAATTTCACATTATTTAATTCATTATAACCAATTAAAAATAATAAATTATATTTTATACCCAATTTTATATATCATTTTGGACTTCTAACATTTATCATAACAAAAAAAGATAATTTCTCAAAATATCAGACCACCCTTCACCCACAGCCACTCTCAATGTATTTGTCTATTTTTATTTTTGGACTTAATGTTTCTATAGTTAATTATAGGTAATATCTTAGAATTAATTCATTTTTTAATACAAAAGTAAGGATGTTTTTGTAAATACAGGGGGTTGAATTCTATTATTACAAAAATGCCATATGAACATTTTTCTCTTTATTTTTTATGTTGAAGCACTATCTATCTTTATATACTTGCATCATTTTTTGAGAGCTTTGACCAACAATATCCCAAAAAGCTATATCACATAACAAGAATACCCCAAACCATTGATGATGACCATAAATATCCGTTTATTACGCATTTCATATGAGAGTAATAGGGTTACGCATTTGATATTGGGGTAACTAGTATAATTTTTTTTTATCTATTACGCATTTGGAGAATGGGTAATAGGGGTTACCCATTTTCCAAATGCGTAATAGGCTTCCCTGACAATTCTATTACCCCTCTTCCAAATGCGTAATATGTATAAAATCTATTACTCCTTTCCTAAATGCGTAATAGAGGGATATTTATGGCCACCATCCATGATTTGTGTTATTCTCGTCAGTTTTATTAAAAAATGGGGTATTTATGTCATTCTTTCAGCTGTTCTTCGCACATGTTCATTTCTCTCTTCTTTGCCGCCACTTACAGTACAAAATATGTATATTTCATCTTTTTTAATTTATTTTTGAATCAAATTAGGATTTTTGTTTATGACAAACTCGAGTTTGTGATTTGCTGATTCCCATAAAAATCAATTTGAAGTAAAGTAGTAATTGTTTGTTAAATAAAATAGTAATCGTGATTTGTAACTACTTTCTCAATTCGTAAAAAACAATAATCTAATGGGGTCACCATCTCACATCTCCAATACGCTGATGATACGATCATCTTTCTTCACAATGACTCATCTTCGATTACTGCTATCAAGAGTGTATTGCAAAGTTTTTTTGTACTCACAGGATTAAAGGTCAACTTTCATAAGAGTCAATTATATGGATTTCATGAAGACGCGGAAAACCTACAGAATTGGGCTTCTGAATTAGGCTGCGAGGTGGGTGGTGAATCTATTAATTATTTGGGAGCGGACATTAGTACTTCCCCTAAACTAGTCAAGTTTTGGGACCCTCTCTTCGCAAAATGCAAGGCAAACTAGCAGTATGGAAAGGGAGAGCCACAAATCATGCTGGTAAAATGGTCCTACTCAAAGCGGCTCTGGATAGTATGCCCATTTATTGGTATAACCTTTTCCAGATGCCAAAATCAGTCGAGTTGAAAATTGACAAACTCAGGAAATCTTTCTTCTGGGGTTCGAAATCAGTAGGGGAGGATTCCAAGGCAAAAATGCATTTAATAAGCTGGAATAAGATCTGTAGTCCGAAAAATGCAGGGGGCCTAGGACTAGCATCCTTGCGGGATCGTAATAGTGCCATGTTATTTAAATGGTGGTGGCGCGGCTACGCAGAGAGGGACAAATTCTGGAATGTATGCATGGTTAACAAGTATGGTCAGGATTTCAGTTCTACACTGCCAAGGTTGATCAACAATGTGGCTGTGTCGCATATGTTGCGGGATATTGCAACGTCGGGCTTAAATGTCATTGCTTCTGGGAGAATTACTAATAACTTTATGTGGCAGTTGGGCGATGGTATGTCTGCAAGATTCTGGGAGGATAAGTGGGTAGGCGATACCACTCTTTGTCTTCAGTTTGCTAGACTATACTCTCTGTCAAAGCTTCAATTCAAATCTGTTAAATCTGCTTTGCAGCTATGGTCATATAATGTGGAGGAATGGAACTCCATTTGGAAGCGCCCCTTAAGGGCATGGGAGGAATTAGATTTTCTCAGGATCAACGAAATCATTTCACGAGTCAGTTTGGCTGACAAAGGTGACAAACTTATATGGTTACATACTAATCAGAAGTTTACTGTTAAGGATTGCTACCTAGCATTGATTAACCCTTCTCATCAAGCTCCGATTTGGCAATCTATATGGAAGATCAAGGCTCCTCCTAAGGTACAAATTTTTTTGTGGAAAATAGCTCACAAGATTCTGCCAAGTAAGTGCTTTTTGTTGGGTCGTCTTAATATGAGTCAGATGTCGGCGACATGCGTCTGGTGCGGTTTACACGATGAAAACTTGGAACATCTTCTATATAAATGTGAAGTTGCTCGCTGGAGCTGGGACCTGGTAAGAACTTGGTTTGATTGAAAACATCAACACCTACTGAACTCTAATATAGACTTAACTCAGCTCCTTAAATCGTCTCCTGTTGTTATGAACCCCAAGGCATGGCATGTGTTAGTAGCTTCGGTATTGTGGAACATTTGACTATGTCGGAACGAACTAATTTTCCAAAATTCTCGTATCAAGCGTGAGAGTTGCGAACAGATCATTAAGATAAGATCGTTCAAGTGGTTTGGCGTGCTAGATTTGGTAAGTGACAAGCTGTCCAATATATGGGAAGTCAATCCCATAGTGCACTCCGTATGCATTTAATGGCCAAGGAAGTTCAGTTTTGGTCTAGTCTTAACGACAAATTTGATTTTATCTGTTCAGTGGATGGATCCTTTATACATAATCCTCCTATGGCAACCAGAGGTGGTATTGGTGGGTGGATTAGAGATAGTACTAGTACACTAAGATATTCTTTCTCAGGCCCGTTTTTAGCTACTAATGCTCTCGAAGCTGAGTTAGTAGCGGTTTGGTTTGTTATTCAAGTGCTCACTCAAATGCAAAAGGCGCATATTAAGATCGTTATATGTTCAGACTCGGTCGAAGCTGTCATATGTTTTCGACAGAACTGGATTCATAACGATATGCATCTCTTTTTTCTTCCTTCAGTCATGCTTGAATTCTCTCATATTCCGAGAAAATATAATCATGAGGCAGATTTGCTGGCCAAAAAAGGATCTCACTTGACTCAGATAGTAGGGTCATGGGTATAAAGAATTGCTTCCAAGTAATGCATCCGTTAGATCCCCCCTACAGGAAGAATATTACTTGCAAAAAGTAATCAATCAACTCTTGGTTTCATATTATTCTGTCTTTACCAAGACGCATGCGGTTTTTTCAGTGGTCAGTCATTGGTTTCAGTGGTTAGGTCCGCAGTTTAGTTGGGTTTAGTAGTAGAATCTTTAGGTTTTCCAGTTCGTTAGTCTTCGTTTGTTTTGCTGCAAGTGTCGTTAGGCCTAGATTATTAATAAAATTTCTGCTTATAAAAAAAAAAAAAATTCTTTAACAAAATTTTGGTTTTATATATATACTAGCATAATAAGCCGTGCAAGCCATGGGTTTTTCTAGCCACATTTATGTAGATGTAGGTAACAAAGGTAGTTCTCACCGCTTAGCAAGTGGATGTAGAATATTTTTAGTTTTTTGGCACGAGTAAAAAGGGAAAAAATGCTAGAACCCCAAAATTGTCCAAAAAAAATCCCCAAATTAATATATGTTATATGGTTGGTTATATTCGTAATAATAATAATAATATCCTCCATGTATGCTCATTAATTCACAAAAAAATCCACAAATATGAGTTGTCAAGATTTAATTAATCGATTGATGTGCATACATTGGGGGAAATTATTATTATTACAAATATAACCAATCATATGGTGACACAAATTAATTTGAGGATTTTTTGGACAGTTTTTAGGGTCTCTAGCATTTTTTTTAGCGAAATAACATATTTTCCCATTTTACCCCTACCAAAAAACCTGAAAATAGCCTCCTGCCACTTTTTTGAAAGGAAAGGAAAGAAACAAGTCTAACCACCATTTTGCAAATTTGAAAGTTCGGCAACTTTTTTGAAAATAAATATAAAATCTAGCCAATTTTTTGCAATTAACTCTTCATTATCTATATATATTATAATGCCTGGAGATCAGAAAGTTACCAGAAACGTTTATGGTATTTTTCTTGAATTTTTAATTTTTTGATTTTTTTATTAATTTTTTTTCTTGCATTCAATAGCTTTTAATGACATATTAATTAGTCATTAATTATACCTAATAAATATGTATTAAATTTATTTTATTTATTTAAGAAATTATAAAACATTATTTTTGAGCATTATAATTATTATTTCAGTATTAAACATTAATTACATTTATAATTAAGTTTATTTTTAGATAAAATGACGACTAAAAATTGTTTACATTGCGTAATATTTTATTCCCTATCGAATACCACTCCAATTTCTTTACGGACAATTGTAGTACAGACGACCCTTAACTTTTCAAGCAAATCTTTATCATTAGTGATTATGGAAATCGTAATAAATTATAGAAGTAGTAAATGTTCGCTTAACACATGTAATAAATATAACATGGGTTATGATCAAACTGATTAAATTGAAAAAATACATTTTTGTCGGTAGACTAAATCGATAAAAAAGTTATATACTCGTTGTTCGTTATATTATGTCGAAATAAATTAATATTCTAATTAAATAATTACACTACAATTGAACATGTATGTTATGAGAAGGGCGTCGGCTTTAAAAAGTGTTATTATATATAATATTTATAACTTTTGATAGTAAAAATTACGTTTGTATTATAATTACTACTTTTTATGTTTATGATATTTTTGAGATTATAAAATTTTTAGATATATAAAGAGAATATCTTCAAACTTATAATTTAGGAAATTATTTTGAATCAATTTTTTTTAAAAATTCTTAAGAGACCAATCAATTTTTGAAAATAATAAATAATAATTCATCTGTTTCAATATTTTAAAATAAAAATTTATGAACCGCGCGAAGCGCGGATAAGTTGACTAGTATATTATAATGCCTGGAGATCGGAAATGCACCAGAACAGTTCGAGCTATTTTTCTTGAGTTTTCATTTTTTTGATTTTTTTTATTTAAATTCTTTTCTTGCATTAAATAGCTATTAATGACATTTTAATTAATCATTACACCTATTAAACATATATTAAATTTACTCTATTTAATTTTTTTAAAAATTATCAAACTTTAGTTGAACATTATAGTTATTTTTTCAATATTAAATATTAATGATATATAGTTATGTTTATTTTTAGTTAAAATGACTAATAACAATTGTTTATATTGCGTTATTTTTTATTCCCTATTCAAGATCACTATAATTTCTTTTCGGATGATTAAAGGGTACACGACCTTAACTTCTCAAGCAATTTTTATTATCAATAATTGTGAAAATCGTAATAAATTATGGAAGTACAAGATATTTATTTAATAACTGGAATTGTATACAAACAGTATAGATAGATTTTCAATTTTGCACATGAATAAATAATACATGAGTTATGATCAAATCGATTAAATTTAACAAATCCAATCATTTATCGGAAGATAAAATTGATAAAAAAAGCTATACACCCATTGTTTCGTTATATTGTGTTGAAATAATTTTTTATTGTAATTAAACAAATTATTATACTATTATTGAATATGTATATTATGAGAGGGCGGTTTTAAAAAACATTATTAACCAACTTCTCAAATAATCTTTATTATCAATGATTGTGGAATCGTAGTAAATTATGGAAGTACATGGATTTATACTTAATATCTGAAATTTGTAAACAAATCATGCGCATACACACATGAGTTATGACAAAACTAATTAAATCTATATATATATTATAATGCCTGGAGATCGGAAATGCACCAGAACAGTTCAAGCTATTTTTCTTGAGTTTTCATTTTTTTGATTTTTTTATTAAAATTCTTTTCTTGCATTAAATAGCTATTAATGACATTTTAATTAGTCATTACACCTATTAAACTTATATTAAATTTACTCTATTTAATTTGTTTAAAAATTAACAAACTTTAGTTGAACACTATAGTTATTTTTTCAATATTAAATATTAATTATATATAGTTATGTTTATTTTTAGTTAAAATGACTAATAATAATTGTTTATATTGCGTTATTTTTTATTCCCTATTCAAGATCACTATAGTTTTTTTTCGGATGATTAAAGGGTACACGACCTTAACTTCTCAAGCAATTTTTATTATCAATAATTGTGAAAATCGTAATAAATTATGAAAGTACAAGATATTTATTTAATATCTGGAATTGTATACAAACAGTATAGATAGATTTTCAATTTTGCACATGAATAAATAATACATGAGTTATGATCAAATCGATTAAATTTAACAAATCCAGTCATTTATCGGAAGATAAAATTGTTAAAAAAAGCTATACTCCCATTATTTCGTTATATTGTGTTGAAATAATTTTTTATTGTAATTAAACAAATTATTATACTGTTATTGAATATGTATATTATGAGAGGGCGGTTTTAAAAAACATTATTAACCAACTTCTCAAATAATCTTTATTATCAATGATTGTGGAATCGTAGTAAATTATGGAAGTACATGGATCTTTACTTAATATCTGAAATTTGTAAACAAATCATGCGCATACACACATGAGTTATGACCAAACTAATTAAATTGAACAAACTCAATCATTTTATCGGATGATTAAATTGATAAAAAAATCATATGCCTATTGTTTCATTATATTGTATCAAAACAAATTAATATTCAAATTAAATAAATTCTTAAACTATTATTGAACATATATATTATGAGAGTGGTGTCGGCTTTAAAAAAATGTTATTAAGTTGTATTCAATATTTGTAACTTTTGATTGTAAATATTACGTTCATATTGTAATTTTTATTTTTATATGTTTGTGATGTTTTTAAGATTATCAAAATTTTAGATATATATAATGAAAATATTTTTCCAATTAATAATTCATGTAAATTATTTTTAAATTAATTTTTAATAGAAAATTCATAAGAGACCAATCAATTTTTAAGAATAATAGAAATTAATTTATCTATTACAGTACTTTTATATAAAAATTTATTAAAATAGCAGGAAACTGAAGAGACTTGCACTCAGAAGCTTCAAAATATTTTTCTTGAATTTTCACATTTTATTTTTTATTAAAATTATTTTCTTGCATTTAATTAATAATTAATTATACCTATTAAATGTATATTAAATACACTTTATTTCATATTTAATAAAAAAGTTTAACAATTTTATTATAACATTATTATTATTATTTTGTTATAAAATATTAATGATTTATATAAAAATACCATTATTTTAAGGTAAAACAATAAAATAAAATAATTTTTATGGTCATTTCTAATCCTTATTCAAAATCATTGCAATTTTTTTGGCAATAATTAATAGACAATTTTAACTTTTCGATAAATTCGTAATCAATGATCGTGAGAATCATGATAAGATACATAAGTATGTATATATTTCGATTAACATCCACAATTTAAATAAAAGTAATATCGTAGAATTTACATTTATACCTTAACAAATTATACACGGGGTGTGACCAACTCGATTAAATTGAATCAAGTCGACCATTTTTTCGTCAATTAAATCAATAAAAAAATTACCCATTCGTTGTTTGATTATTTTCTGTTGGAAAAATTAATATTCTAATTAAACACATTCTTATACTATTATTAATCAATTAATCATGCATGTATGTTATGAGATGGGAGACAGTGTTTAAAATCGTTAATTAGTTATATTTAATATTTGCAAATTTTTTTTATAGGAATTATGTTGACATTGTAGTTTGGTATGGAAAAAAGTAAAAGGTGTTTAAGAAGTTGATTTTTGCTATTTTAAGCAAATTCTCACTTTTTGAGCATTAAATAAGGGTGTTATAAAACGAGCATCAGCTTTAAAAACAATTATATGTACAAATTTATTATAAAATTTAATAAAAGAATATTATAATATGTGAGTATCACTTTGATGTGTTCATGAATTTAATTTTAATGTTACAAACAAAACAATTCTTATAAAATGCTCTGAAAAATTAATTAAATGTAGAGATACGGTTGTCGGATCACTCCAAAAAAACATGAAGCATGACTTACAATATGCATTTGAATTCTGCTTTTTTCGTCATAAAACCAAATATATCGACAAGTGAAATCAATCACACCTCTCATCACATTTACATTCCAGTTCTTTTCATCGTACAATCAATTTTACTAACAAATAATTTAATAACAAATTAAGCAATCACGTCTTTTATGATGTCATCGACAATAGAAAAGATTCACAAATGTTATTTTTACTTATTCAATGTCAAACTTTGCAAATGTTTGTCAATATTTGATTTCAAAAGCATTTTTTATGCGACAAAATAGGTTCGTCAATATCTTCAAAATTATTATTATTATTAATATTCAAGAATTTAACTGAAACATGTTTTTTTTTCACCTAATTCTTTTCTCTTTAATTTTTAAACATTCAAATTTAATTACATTTCATATAATTTTTAACTTATCATATTAACTTTCAAATAATAAAATTTAACAAATAATAATGTTATGTGTATAATTTTTAAAAATATTTTCGTGCCGCGCGTAGCACGGCTTTGTTACCTAGTTTGTTATTAATGATGAAGATCTATAACAGTCGTTCTCATTCTTACCTCATGCTCTTCTTCTTTGCATGTCAAAAATTAGGAAGTTCAGATGAAGTGATTGATAAAATTGTTGATAAAATTGTTATGCCCCACTAATATAATTGATTTTTTCAAGTATATTTTCACGTCAACTGCACACTAAAGTAAAGCTGCTCATATTACAATAAAGTAATAAAATTGAATTTTTCAAGTATATTTTCACGTCAACTAGCATTAAACTAAAAGATTAGCCAAGATTCCTACACCGGTTGCCTTTAAGCTGAGTACAATTTCTTAGAGCACCACCTGATTTTTAAAAGTAGATGAAATTTTTGGAAGACCATCAGAAATAAGTAAGAACATACTGCCTCCGATTTATTTAGTTTTACTGTTCGGCCACTGAAATTCACTGAAAAAAAATATCACTTGTATATACAACGCGAAAGACCTCTTTTTACCTTTTGTCTTCCTTTCATTTGGTTAATTATAGAGAATGCTTTCCGTTCCTTCACCAAACTATTGATGGTAATGTGCCAATACTAAAATAAAAAATTGTTCAGATAAACTGGATTCCTACTCAAAAAGCCCAAAAGTAAAACAAGCCAAATATCATCGGTTCAGACTATGTACATTCCTACATAAATATACACATATAACATTGCATTCCCCGGGTTTCTACATAGAGGAGAGCTGGCTGCTCGACTGGTAGTCTGATACAAAAGAAACATATCCACTTTGCCATGCCATGCCTACTGAAACATGCACCGACTCACAAACCAGTTTTCGGCACAGTCTATGCTTGAAAGGGCTTTTACTTCACCTCCTAAAAACAAACTTCAAAAATTTCAAAGAACTTTGTATTGACAGACATCCAAGAAAAATGTGCATTAGTTAAAAGGCTTTAGTTTGTGGGGTAGCTTTCGCCTTTCAGAAGAATTATTAGTTTACAACTTCCTTAAGCTGTGAGAAGAGGGTAATAAATCTATACCCTTTATCAAAAGCCGGAAGGCTCTTTCAATGATGTTATCACCAAGTACGGTTTTTGGTTATCCCTCCTATACTATATATTTAAGACATCATTCCATTTGTACATCTCATAACACATTGATAACTACTACTACAATTCCCAATTGGCAGGAATGGCGGAATCTGATTTACATATAATAACCAAGTTATAAACTTAATATTAATGTATTTGCTAAAGATTTTTGTAACTGTTACTAATAGTTTCATACTTCTATTATTATCATCTAATATATAATTAAATAACAATCATATTATCATTTATTTATAATAAAATATTTTTTTAAAAAAAATCAAATTACTAGAATCCTACTAGAATTTCAAATTCAACAATTAAGGTTTTCCTTCATATAATCCAAACTAAATATATCCTTTACTTCATAAAAGTTTATTATTTACAATTTCTCGTCTCTTATTTTTTTTCCCAGGCATGATTGAGTTGAAACATTTAATATTAGTAACATTAGACAAATTAGTTGGAACTTAATATTAACATATGATATTTATATTTTTCTAATGTTATATAATCTGGACTAACTATACAATAGTTTTTTCAAATATGTACAAAATACATATGGCAAATAGAAAGAGACAAAAAATATAAATGAAATATTTCTACATCTTACTTTATTATATTAATAACAGTGATAATTATTAATATTATCAAATACATATTCAAATTTTCTTTTATAAATTAAATATTTTTTTAATCAGAAAGTATTAATATCGATCCATGCTTGGTACGAGACTGTGACTAACCTGAAAAAAAAAAGAAGATATAATAGTTGCATTAAAATTTATATTTCCTGGCTTAGTATTTTACCAAAACGTGCCGTGGTAGTCTTTAAGACTGAGTTGTGGATTATCCTTAAGATAAAAACAAGAAAATAAAATATACAAGTGATTTTGACTGTTGTTTACTAACTTGTCTCACAAGAATGTATTATTGCAAAGAGTTTGTACTGTTATCTACAACAAAATACATATATAGTACACTAGAGAATGAAGATGTTTACCTCAAACCTTACAGCCCGTCACATAATAATCCACATCTTAAGAAAGTTCAAATCCTGCATTAGATTTGATTGCATACAGCAGCTTTGCTCTCAAAGTGCTCGAACGTTTGTAGCTCGGAAGCTGGATCCATTTAATAGGACAAAAAAAGCATACAAACATTCAAATTCTGTAAGTAATGTAGACAGTAACACTTCTCGTGTCTGTCCTTATGCTTTGAAATTTCAATAAACCCTTCTCCAATAGCTTAATCTAAAAACAAATTACCCAGATAGATACATACCTTGAGAGTATTGTAGCATGTTGATGCTGAAGGAAGGCGCTCCAAATCTTGACCACCAATAGCTGCCCATAGAGGCATATCACCTGCTACCTATAGAATTTGCTTTGTTAACTTCTACAACAACTTTTTCAATGTATGAAACTTTAATTACATCTGAAGAGGGAACAAAGCATCACAACAGAAGAGCTTCGGTATTTCAATTTTAACGTTCTATAATAGAGAGAGAGATATATCAGCTATGCTAACAGTCCTGTAGAGAGTCAAAGCTGTTGAATGGTATTTTATGATGATAAATTCAGAAGTGTCGAACACAACTACACAAGGGACGAGGATAAGGAAGATACTTGCATTTATTTATATATAGGCAGAAGTTCAGATGTTGTGTTCTACAAAGTTTGTTAGATTTGTAACTTAAAAATAAAAGTTGTACACATGATTAAGAAGGGGAGAGTAATCAATGCTAGAGTCAGACCAGTGTAAATGGAAAGATTATATGTTTCGAGAAAGTTCAAAAAAATCATGTTTTCTGCGATGCCCCTTTTTGCGAGTGCATGTGTTCTGGACCACTACAGGTATTTCGACAGTTATTTGTTTGAGGTAATTATATGTCTTGTTTTCTAGAATAAGATTCCAGTTGAAAGTTAGGGGGAATCTTACACAATCCTATCCTGCCTCTCGCACACAGAAAAACTCAGCCACACAACAAATAAGGTATCCCCCCCCCCCCCCAAGCTGAAGCAGGATGTCAAGTTATCATAGAGGGGACAACTACTCATGCAACTCGATCATATAAAGATTACCTCCGTTTCCTGTATTGAACTGTATGAATGAGAAACATATCTGCCGATATTAAAAACTTTCAATCATATTAACTACTAGTAAATAAGGGATACGACCATATCTGTATAATTTTCGTCCAATTTGGACTTAAAATATTAGGCAGAGAATATTCCCAGCGCTTTCCAACTTGTAAACATTTTTTATTAGTTAGTAGGCCAAGACATGTCAAAAGTATACTTGGATATTAAATATTTCCAATGTTCGAAATACAATTGCAAACATAACATCTGAACTTACCAAAAAAGTACATATCAGTGTATTAACTAAATGTTACACAGTGGTAATATTAACTATTTTACACGTCACAGATATGGCTGTGTATAAATCTTATAACATTGATTAATGATTCAGCTCGTGAAATACTTTGAGGAACGCCTTACAGATTGCCCCTACATACTTAAAAACGAAAACAAGAAATATTAAGGGCTTACAAAAGCTTTATCCTCTTTTCAAGGGAGATGATGATACTAAATAATACCTTGTGGATTGTAAATGTTGGCTGCAAGTGTTTGAACCCAAGTAAAGGAGCTCGAGAACAACTCGTCACAAATTTAAGAAGTAAACATCGTTCACTAGGTTCAAACCCCGCTAACACCTATGATGCAAACAGATTAAACTTAAAGATTAGAGCAAGTCTATGCAATAGGCCAAAATAATCCATGCGATATACAATTTCTTGTAGATTGTAAAAGAACAAATTCACAGAGAAAAATTAGATCACAAATCTTCTCCTCATTAACTATATAAAAGCAGTGTTTTTTAGATGAAACCCAATCATTGCAATATATTTATGTTTCTAACTCAAGTACTTCAAACTTTAAAGGGTGCCTACTGCAAGATACAGTGATACTGAAATGTACGTGCTCTTATTTGTAGCATCACCCTCCCTGCTACTCTTTTACTTGACCCAAATTAATCTAAGGTGACTGGAAATCAGTGATTCTTTGAATTCACAAAACATGAAATCAGACCATTATACTGTACCTCTGAAAAAAAAATGAAATTGTCTTCCTTAAGAGTGTAAGATTGTACCAGAAGCCCACAGTTGCACTATTCGCACTGAAAACAGACTGAGATTTACACCAAGTCATATTTTATTTGTTTAAACTTCCCATTTTGAGGTATATATACTCCCATCCTAACGCTGATTAATATATAAGCAGTTAAGGTGGATTAGAGTGATAAAGAACACAGCAGGAAGTAGCCCTAAATATGCAGGATATAGTTTCCAACTTTTTTGTGCAAATAAATTGAGATTGTGTTTCATTTATCCAAAAACGGCACACTGGTCAATCAGCAATAAGTTATGTAAAACAAGAAAACTTGTTCTCATTTTTCATACCTGCCAGAACAGCTTAACCGTTCGACTCCCTTCGGTATAGCCACCAGTGTAGCGGGTATTTTTTCGTAAATCATCGACATCTATGTCATAATTTCCGCCAGAAAGCAACTGCAGATTGAAATTGGTATTCAAATCACTACTAATTCATATCAGGTAAAGAAATTGTTTATGCTTTAATGCTTGGTAATAAAAATTGCTTCAAATGTATGCATGCCAATCTTCCATGCGCCAATATATGTACATGTTTGATCAATAGACATCAACTTATAATACAACAAAACGAAATTGGTGTAATCATTGCTCTAAAATATAGTAAAGCTAGGTTTGTTCTGAAGCACAATTATCAGCGACATGTCGAACCCGGGACCCTCACTAAACTGAGGTCTGATACCATGTTAACTAACCAGCTCATCTAAAACCTTAAGGTGTTAGAGGAATGCTTAAATGGATCACACCCGAGTGGTGGAAAAGGTGGTCTTACTGGTAGAAGATGTGATGCTGGACAAGCCATGAAAAAGCCCAAAGAGACCATTTTGGACCTGAATAAGATGCTTTGGAAGCCCAATAAAATAGGCCTATTTGTTAGTTTTTTAAATAAAGGAATACATTATTATCTATGAAATAATAGTTGAATTAGGAAAGTAGAGTTCTATATATATATATATATATATATGAGTAAGGATCTAGGGAAAACCTCGTTTAATGAAAAACTTAGAAAACTAAATCGAAATATAGCATATATGGTATGCAAACTAATCGTTGGGAGATGAAGAAAAATGTGGTGAAATTAGATTTAAAAAAAATATCACCGATTGACGGGAAAAATCAAATTAAAAATGGAGGGGATTAGGTGTGATTCTGTGTGTGAGAGTGTATTTGATTAGTGTGTGGGTGCCCCTGGCGGGGCCATTGATCTTAATACATCTAATGGCTAGGATTAGTACCTTAGTTTTCTTCAAAAAATAAGTTCTCTTTTGAGCACTTGCCTATATATATATATATATATATATGGGCAAGTGCTCAAATGAGATCCCCTTATTGTGAGAACTGAGAGCTTTCCAATTTGTACTATATTACTTAATCTGAACCACACAAATCTAATCTAATTATATTAATACCCACCCTGTTAATTTCCCACGACCCCCCAAATCTAATCTAATTATATTAATACCCACCCTGTTAATTTCCCACGACCCCCCCCACCGCCACCGGAACCGATCATCTTCTTAGGCGAACAACACCACCTCCTCTTCCTTTTCGACGTCTGGCCCCGCAGGGCACCGTCTTCATTTCCAATATCTCTCTATGTCTGTCCTCATCTCTCTCTCTCTCCATCTCCGACCAATTCTCTCTACCTCTCTCTCTTCTCTCTCTTTCTCTCTCTCCCTCTCTCCTTGTAATATCAAACTCTATCATTTTAAAAGCTCGATATTGAAACACTCTTCCTCTATGGCTTAAATGTTTTGACTAGGCTGTATAGGCTAGGGAAATGGTGACGATGACTCAGATCTGGTGAATTTGATACTATTACGAAATTAAATCTGATTTTTTTAATGATTTTGTGCCCAGAATTTTTGGTGATTTGGGTGTAAAATTAGTGATTTGCCTTTAAATTCTGGATCAAAATTTTAGTTTGGTCATTCTGTAGCTATTGGTGGTGACTGTGATATGAAATATTGGTGATTTGTATTGATTTTTTTGGTGATTTGCTTTGAATTTTCGGTGATTTGGTGGTGGTAGCGACCAGAGATGGTGATGTTGTGATTTGTCTTGTCTCATAGCTGTTTTTTTATGATTTATGCTCGAATTTTTGATGCTTCGTATTTAATTTTTTGGTGATTTGTTTTTGACTTTGCGGTGATTTGCTTTGAATTTTTTTGATTCTGTGGGTGATAGGAGTGGTGGTGATTTAGAGGTATGTGGTGTGGTGGTTGGGGAGTGATGGAGGTTATGGTGTGATGGTGGTATGAGAATCGGCTGTAAGAAAAAAAATTAAAATGGTTGAGAAGACCGAATTTGAAGTGGATACGTATCATGTTTTTGTGAAAAAAGAGACTGGAAATCTTACGCCAAAAGTTGAATTTTCTTTGCTAGTTTTTGTCTTGTATGAGTACAATTTTGTACAAGAAGATTGGGAATAACTAAAGGAATGAATGTTAACAAGCAGTGTAATGTCTGTTAACATCCAGTCATTTGATGCTTTGTATTTTGCAAGCAAGGTGAATAATGAATATGGCACCATATTCCACTTCTCTTTTCTTTTTTCCTCCCCACTTGGCATTATCTATTTAGTAGTAACCAATTGGTGAGTGGTAGACTCCATCCAAACTTATGTTCAACGCACGCACATAGTAGTATGTTATTGTTTCTAGAGAGATGCACGCGCCTTTTCTTTTATTGGGATTTTTTTAGGCGGCCCAATGTGTAGTTCTCACTATAACAGGGGTCTCACTAGAGTAGCCCCATATATATATATATATAGAGAGAGAGAGAATTTCCCATTGTATTCTATTCGGGGTTTTACTATTAAAAAAAAGTTGCTTCACTCGATTTTCTCTTACGAGAGATTCTTAAAACCCTATCAAGTTGTCTACATGGCTAGAGATTGATTCTTATTTCGGAAATCGTGGATTATAAAAGAATTACCAGGTCTTGAACCAAATTACCTTCGTTATTTTCTTATTGGGAACAACTGGCTCTTAGCAGTTATATATCATCAAACTAATTGTATCCGGGAATGTTCGGATATGTAATTGCCAAAACTACAAACTCGGCCCTTCAAAGGAAAGGAGCATACAAATATCCTAATCATTCTTTGAAAAATTACTATGTAGTTAACAAAAATTTTTTTTGTAGTAATTTGCAACAGAAATACTGTGCTTGGTCCAAGAGTTATATACATACATATACATATATTAAAATATATATGACGAAGGATCTAATGGTAACAAAATGAAACTGAGTAATCGGGTAACTAAATATGAGCTCTATGAGTTATGAGTTGTGAGGGTGTATTACAGAGAATATGGTTTGATAAGTAAAAGGAATACACAAAATCAATCACGTAAAACCTAGGAAGCACCGACATGCCGATTTGGGTGCCGTATGCGTGTCGGACACGGCGACACGGCTGAGGACGTGTCGGACACGCCAGGTGGCGTGTCGTGAAGCAAACGCGGTCGACACGCGGGGGACATGCGTCCGACACGCGGGGGACACGCGTCCGACACGCGGGGGACACGGCCCACTAATGAGGCCCATAAAAAAAGAAGAGCAGCTTAATATCAGTTTTTTTAAAAGAAGCCCACTTGATATCAGTTGATATAACCTAAATCACAGTCTTCTTCAGTTTAAATCCACCCACCGCCTATATATACACCTATACATACACAGCGTATATAATCTTTGTTTCTCATCTTCTTCTTTCTCTGCATACGAGTGGGAGTATGAGTGGGTCAATGAGTTCAAGTGCGAATAGTAATACTGAGGCTAATTCAGAAGAAATTGATGTGAATTTTCCTTTGTGGAAGTATGTAACAGTTCTAGAGAAAGGGGGGAAGAAGAAAGGTGGAAATGTCAAGTGGCAGTGCAACTATTGCCACAAGCTTTATATGGGATCTTACTCTCGTGTTCTTGCTCATCTACTGAAGATTAAAGGACATGGAGTGGCAGTTTGCAATACTGTGACACCTCAACATAAATTTGAGATGGAAAAGCTTAATCTAGAGGCTGAAAATTTGAAGAAATAAAAATCAGCTACTGTACCTCTTCCTCCAACAGGTAGTGGTATGACCACCGCAGGCTTTTCATTTAATTCAAGAAAGAGGAAGCCTGATGGTGGTTCTGCTTTGGAGAAAGCTTTTAATAATGAAGCCAGAGAACAATTGAATGCTGAGATTGCAAGAATGTTTTATTCTTCAGGATTGCCATTTAATTTAGCAAGGAATCCAAACTATGTAAGTTCTTATACCTTCACAACAAACAATCCAATAACTGGATACAAGCCACCTGGTTATAATGCTTTAAGGACTACACTTCTTCAAAAAGAGAGAGCCCATATTGAAAGATGCTTATTACCAATAAAACAGACTTGGAACAAAAAGGGGCTGAGCATTGTTTCGGATGGATGGGGTGATCCGCAAAAGAGGCCACTTATCAATATCATGGCAGTAACAGAGAGTGGTAATATGTTTTTAAGAGCTATAAATTGTGAGGGTGAGGTTAAGGACAAGTTTCACATTGCTGGTTTGATGAAGGATGCAATCAACGAGGTTGGACCTTATAACGTGGTTCAGGTTGTTACTGATAATTATTTCAGATGATCATTTCAATGAAAATGCTGAATAGATGTCACATTAGTTTACCACTTGTTTTGTAAGAAACTTAATTATTATTATGAATGAAGATGTTCAGTTTATGACATATACAAAATATATATATTTTATTAGTATTTTTTTTTGCCGTGTCCCGTATCCAGGACACTTCGGTAATTGGCGTATCCCCGTGTCCCGTGTCCCCGCACCCGAGTCGGTGCTTCCTAGCGTAAAACAAGGAAGGTGGGTAACTGATGCCTAACATTTTTCTTTATCTTTTATCGTTAAGATTAAAAATGCTAAACTGGCATCTTTCACGTTTTGAAAAAAAAGTCAAAGAATATAAACTAACAAAAATTGCAAAGGCATAAAAAAATTGATGAACAAAAAAAAACATTGAAAATACAATTAAATTTTTTTAAAAAATATAGAACATAAAAAAATGTAATCATGTAATAAATTGGATAAGACAAAAAAAATTACAAAACACAAAGTATACAAAAAATATACTGAACAATAAAATATTATTAAACACTAAAAACTTTAAAACATGTAAGCAAAATTAAAAAATACACACAATTTTATTGGATGCACTATAATATTCATAAAACACAAAGAAAATGTAGAATATAAAAAAAATTAACCAAAAAGAATACTAAACAAAAATTAAAGTAAAAGATTTAAGAACATATTAATCCATTATAGACTCAATAAAATTTATAAAACACAAAATATACAGTGAATAATAAAAAATTATTGAACACCAAAAGAAATTTTAAAAAACACGGGGAAATTTATTTGAACATAGAATAAAATTTACATAACACATAATTTCATACAAATCAATGAACATAGATAAAGAAATACAAGATACAAAGAAATGAAAAACTACAATTTAAATAATGCAAAAATAAATAGAACATAAACATAAAAAAAACACAAAACATAAATTATACTTAACAAATAAATAAGATTACACATAATAAAATCATAATATTCACTCCTCCTAGGGAAGTTAGATAAACTCTTAGAGATGTTTTGGTTTACAGTTGGTATAAAGGGAAACATATAAATATAGAGAGCACATAAAACTATTGAGCACAACAAAATAAAAAACACAATTTTATGTTAAAAGTGTTTTTATATACTTTAAAAATAATTAATCAAAATAGTGTGTTTTCTATTATATTTTATATTTTGTGTGTTGAGAAACAACTTCATGTGTATTATGGTTCTGTGTTCACGTGTATAAAAGTAGTACGTTCATGTGTATACAGTATACATCTTATCCACACATTTCATTTACTATTGAAGGGTTAATATCTTAGTTATTAATTTACCCAACTACTCAGTTGCCCACAAAAACAGCCCTAAGAATATATATTGTTATAACATAAGCAAATATGTAATAAAAAACGTGTTGTGCACAAATAAAATGCAGTCTTGAAATATATATTATGTAAAGCAGGGTTGTCACGTCGACGACTAGTCGGCAAGTCGACATGTAAGAAAAAGTCGAAGCCCGACTTGTGTATTAGTCGTCCATGGGTTTTTACCCGGATCCGACCCGAAACCCGGCCCATATCCGACCCAAATTGAAGAACTTACGAGTTTTTCACATCTGAAAGATAGAAAAGGGGGCGGTATAAAGCTGCTAAACAAAGACAAAATAGAGACTTTATCTTCTCCGATTGGAACTACTCCGGCGAAGCTCACTCCGATGAGGAATTCCGGGTGGTTGACGATTGATCTGTGTTTTATATGGGTGGTTGATGCTTGATGCTTGATGCAGTGATGCTGCTTAAATTTTTATGTATATATGTATATGTATATTGTTTTGACAGAAAAGTTAAAGAAGAGGAAGATGACATGTTACTATTGAGGAGTTGAGAGAGGTCCCTCGATGACGTGTTCTCTTTTCTGTATTGTATTTGTAGATGTGTGAAGTACAGGAGTCACATGGGCTGCACTTATTTTTAGTAAAAGTAATATAATATAATAATAAAAGAATGGACCAGAGTTGTATGTATGCTTTTGACTATACTTAAAAGCACTATACATGTCCCGAGCATTATACTCTACTTACAAATTCCATTGAACGTAATGTGAAATTTTAAAAATACCGTATGCAATTATTAATTTGAATAAAAAATATATTATTTCAATTGAAATTTTTGTTATATTAATAATTTTTAGATATATATATATATAGGGTCTTACTCAAATAGAAACCAAATTAAAATAGAAACTAGAAACTAAACCCTAATCTAATATTTAAAGCTAATCTAATGACCAAACTAGGGGGACCCCAATACAAAAAGTTCATAATATTCTAGGCTCCATCCAGCAAAAAAAAAAAAAAAATTATTGTTCACTGCTGACGTGGCAGTGACGTCAGCGTGAACAGTAATTTTTTTATTTTTTTTTTTTGCTGGATGGAGCCAATAATTTTAAACACTTTTTGTGAAGGTG
This sequence comes from Kitagawia praeruptora, assembly GCA_037693485.1. Taxonomy (NCBI): domain Eukaryota; kingdom Viridiplantae; phylum Streptophyta; class Magnoliopsida; order Apiales; family Apiaceae; genus Kitagawia; species Kitagawia praeruptora. The sequence continues at coordinate 46,964,401 of CM075348.1, read as the reverse complement.
CCCCTGGCGGGACCATTAGAATGAATGAAATAGAATTTATTTAATGTTAGTTTCTAGTTTCTATTTAAGAGTTGGTTTCTATTTGATATTTGCCTATATATATATATATATATATATATATATATATATAATTTTAATATTTAATTAAGCTGTATCCCCCGCACCCGAATCCCCATATTTTTAATTTTGTCGAATTTACGTATCCCCGTACCGCGCTCTACCGCACCCGCACCCATGCTTCCTAGGAAGTATGTTTACTTATATTATGTATTATAATTACTCTAAATAGGGTATTGTCGACTTTTTACGACTAGTCGGGCGACTTGTCGACTAGTCAATTCCACGATACTCGGGCTCGACTTGTCGACTTAACAACCATGATGTAAAGCACAAAAACAAATATATAATTTACTTGAAAAAAAATTGGGTTCGGCTAAATTCTTAAATATAGGTTTTGTTGATTAAAGAAAGATCTAAGGATAAACATTGGTTCTAAGATCCTATTTTTAGCTTAAGTTCTAAATTGATCCGGACCGTATGATATTTGGACAAATCTAACATAATTTTACATATTTAACATTTATATCCAATAAATAAAATAATAGAAATTTAATATTTTTTAACTTATTCTGGATAATATGTATTAAATATATACTTTTATAAACCTTAGTTTCACCTTAATCGAATACTCAAACATTATAATTTTTGAATTATCTTCGTTTGCTTTGTTCCGGGGATCTTATGTAGGATTGCATATTATAATAAAACAAATTGATAATCCATTGCACTTGAGATTCTTGAGTATAACAGATTATGAGTGAGCTTTAAAGAAAACAATTGCTCCAAATTGACGTAATTTTTTGAGCTTTGTGATTTTTACAAAAAAGGCCAAATTTAGAATAAAAACAACCTAAAGGACAGGAATAGGTTAACCGTCACAATCTCATCAATTGCAAAACTCAAATTACTTGATACAACAGAGAGACTCGGACAAGGTCCTTGATCCTTACCAATTACTTAATTGCAAAACCTAAAGATAAACCGATGAAAAGATAACATAGCACAAGATAAACAAAAGAGAAGTTGTTTTATCTAGAAACAAGCAAAAGTATATCTGATAATTAACTATTGCCTAATATAACAATACACTTTAACATCAAAGAAAGTACCTGATTAAATTCACTTGCATTAAACAACTTCAACCAAGATGGAGATATAAGATCTGTTAATCCTCTGTAAAATGCATTCGATAAATAGAGCACCTGCATTTTAAGGCTTGCTGTATATTAGGACAAGTACAATGTTTCAAAAATTTGCAGAAAAAACTTTCAGACCTGCCGATTGAGTTTATAATCTGCCATTGCATGAATGTACTGCAATTTGTTTTCATTTGTCACACACACATCCTTTCCACCAGGTTTTAGCTCAATTATTTGTCTTTTCCCATATGCCTCTTCGGTAACAGTAAAATCCAGAGTGAGTTCCTTGACATCACCATCAAAATGCTGCAAAAACGACAAAACGACATAAGCTTATACTAAAATAATCTATATATACGCAGAATAGTGCACAGAAGAACTGCATGTATTAATGTCCAAAAGATGTATGCTATATGCCTGTTTATGCAATAATTCCTTATATTTATAATAGAGTAAATTATATAGTGTGTGCCTACTGTTTGCCTCTTGTGCGAATTGTGTACCTACTGTTCATTTAATTATTTTTGTGTACCTATTGTTTACATTTTGGTGCAAAGTGTGCATAGTCCGCTAATTTTGAATGAACGGTGTTAAGTCAACAAATTTTCAACGATCGAAGTATGGTAACCTGTACACTCTAACCCTTGATGTATCATGAATTCTGTAACTCGTTCTTGACTCAGTATCTTCTTCCTCGATTAAAATGTACTGATATTTTTTTTTTAATTTAAAGCTTCTTGCAGAATGAGAAGCATGCACAAGTTTGAACAAACTCTTAAAATATGATTAGATTGGTATAAAATGAGATTTTTTTTTTGAAGTTTCACATATGCATGCATGTATCTTTACATAATAGTAGTGAAAAAAAAGTTTTATTCTAATCGCGTCAGTACGTCTTCTTGCGCCAATAGTACCTCTTCATTTCGCGTTCGGTGCTTTTATGCCTTTTCCATCTTCCCCCTTTCATCTCATTTTCATTTCCTTCTTAAGTTTTTCTTTAAGTTTTTCTTGTTTGGTTTCTTTGTTTTCCCATTTGCTTTCATCAACTCACAGAACTCAAACGATGGTTCACTTCTCTCGATCCCAAAATCTAAAAAAATACTCGTTGTCTTCCCGATCTCCTCAGATATGGAGATGGAGTTTAATTCTCACATAAACCTCTCTTTGAGATGGAGTTTAATCCTGAGGAGTGCTCTGATGTGGTAAAGGAAATTAGCTCGGACAATTCTAATCAATCCTCTTCACAGTACACATCTACATCTAGAAGCAGTTTTGAGGGAGGATACCATTTTGGTTTGGAGTGTGGCATTACACGGGAGGCTTTTTCAGGACATGGTGATGCTGAAGCTCAGGCTAGTAACTCCATGAATGTGGATTGATTAACCTTTTTCTTGGTTCTAATTACTTGGATTTTTGAACGTTACATGATGGTATGCCATCATTCAGTTGTAATTTGTGAATTTTTAACTTTGGTGCCTTGTTCCTTGTTCATCATGCAACATTTGACGTCTTGATATTAAGTGTTTTGATCATATAATCTACGTAACAACTCTTACAGTTGAGTTTCCAATTAGTAAGCTGCACATATGCAGAAACTTTTGCTTTATTTTGAATAACTATTGTCTTGCTATGGTGTGTTGCTCAGAATGTTGGATGATGGCGCGGTGAATTGTATGTTGCTTAGTATGATTCGTTACAGATTTATATTTTCAATGTTATTGTTGTAGTCCCTGCTCAATGTTGATTGGTTCATTAACATGTTAGATTAGATATTATGTATCAGGTTTTATGAAACTATCTGATGAAGCTACTGAGTAAAAATATACGAGTTAATACATCAATGTTTAAAGTGTTTAGGTTATCAGATGGTTGAAACTATTATGTATCAGGTTTTATGAAACTATCTGATGCACTTGTCTCTAAAGTCAACATACATAAGCGTCCTCTACCACACAAAACACTTCGACACACTCATCAAAAGGTACAATTTTGAGTTTATAACTGACTATTCCAACTTTCAGCTATCTTTAATTATGTATTCTGCTAACAAGCAAGAGGCCCATATATTTTTATACAATTTTATAATAGATAAGATATATAATTAAGCAGTCTCAGGGGTCCAAACTAATTTCCAGCTGGCTGCTATGTAGTTATAGCGCCTTCCCACCTTCTCACACTTTGAACCACAAATTCTCAAATCGTCCAAAAGTTTAAATAAAATCACTAAAACACCTAAGCATGTTTTGCCAACTGGACACATACACAATTCATAAAGGAACATGCTAAACTAGTAAACTAAATGAATACAATCTTAACATAAATAGATATTATTGCCGAAGGAAACTTAGTACGACTTCTTGGATGTATATGTTCGAATTACGTTGTTAATAATGTGCTGCATAAAGGTAATGATGTACATAATTTGTTTAAAAACAAATTTAAAAATGTAATCCGAAAAACTGCACAAGAATTCTATCTAGTCAGGCGCGAAAACAGATATGCATCTAGAGGGCGAAGAATTTCTGTGAATAATTACATTATTAATTCAATTAAAATTGCATTTTCAGAGGAACTCAATTTGCACGTCTGAACTAGCATATTAGAACTGTCTAATGATATGATTAATTTTTTTTTTATGCAAGTGACACATTTTTTTATGCCACGAGACCAATGTGAAACTCATTATATCATTGAAGTTTGTGATGAACTGATAGTGTACCAAGGACAATGATGCAACACTAAAATTTGTTACTATATATTTCTAAATATCACTGATATCCATCGAAGTATATAAAGAAAGTTGCGGGTGTAGGAAAATACAGTGAGAAAGCATAAATATGTGATTACAACTTTTGAAAACGGAATGGGGCTCTGACCACCATCGGTCATGGTTAATACCACCCTTGGTCTAGCATAATGCATACAAAGTGTATAGGTGATGGACTTGGAGCTTCTACTCTATACATATTGCAGTTCAGCCCGCCTTTAAATTAATAGAGAAAGAGTGCATTTTCAGACCTTGGGAAGAACAACACAAACAGATGTACTCGTTTGTAAAAGGACAGGATCACTAACTGATCCGTCCTAGACCCATGAGAGCTAGTGCATGAAAGAAAAATATCTTGAAAACTAACATTATTCAACTGAATGTAGGGCTTACCTTTACATACATTAGATTCCTGTAGAGTTCTGGGTCAAGTGTTGATAATTCATCAAGGAAGCTATAGCGACCTAGGAGCTTTTGAACAAAAACATGAGAAAAGGAATAATCCAGTAATATTCCTTCATACAGTGCTTTGCCAACAATTCTTCCAAGAAATTCAATCATCTGCACACCATTCTCTAGAAACCTTGCAGCTGTATTAGGTATCAAAAGTCTATCTGAAGCCGAGGTCTGGGAAAATAGCCCATAGCTTAGACATAAATAGAATTACACAGTCATTCAAATGCACAAGAGAAACAAATAAGACAGCAACTGATAACATAAGTGCTACCTCAAACTTACTCTGGCGAAAATGCAGCCTTTGCTATATCAGTCAGAAACTCTTTAGATAAACCACCATAGTCTAGGCCAGCCTCTGGAAGACCACATTCACTAACGAATGACACATGGATACTAGACTTCAACCTTGATCCAAGGGAGTTAAGTTGTTGAAATCCATCTTCGACAATATGACCCCGACGAATTACGATCTCAACGGCTTGTGAACCAGGTCCTACCACTTGACCAGCCATTCTTCGAGATACTTTGTCCATGCTAATGAATTCTCTGAACATCTGAACTCTGCCAAACAATGCTTAAAATTATATTATAGGAATAAAAGAAAAGTTTAGAAATTCTTCTAATCTTTTCTGTGTGTGGTTTGGAATTCGGGGGGGGGGGGGGGGGGGGGGAGTGCGAGGATAAAATTTGCAGATAATAAAACAAAATTTTGAAAAATAAAATTACAGACAATGCTAAAAAAAACAGTGCATGTGTCATTTTTTTACTGAATCACATTCAGTCGTCACCGATGAAAAATATATATGCCAATCAGAGTGTCGTAAGCAAACAATGTATGGCATGTAATGTAAAAACAATTGGGTAGGCAAATATAACTAACATTATCAATGAAGGGTAAGTTCAAGGAAAAACAAGCTCGTTTATGATTTTCAAAAGTCTGAACATCTATAACAGTTGTAATTTAAGCTCACGAACTAAGGGGAACATGTTTTTATGAAAATGCATACAGGTTTAGAACTTCATATCATACTTACCTTTCTTTAAATGGGAAGACATGTGGAGTAGTAGTAATGACAGAATACGTGCTTGGAACTCCCAAAGAGTCATCAGCTTTGAGATTAGTAGATAAAACTCCATGAGTTCTAGCAGCGACAGCAATTGGTGGCCTATTCTTTCGAGCTGGTGATAGCCACAAAGAAGGAGGGCAAAACTGGTGCCTGCAGTCCCTTTCATACAATAGGTGTAGGCATCGTACGGCAGCATCCATAAAAGTCTTACTCTGTTGGTTAATACTGTGGGACAAGGCATTATATACTAGTGTATTAAGCATCGATGCAATTTTTCGTTGCTGCTCCAGAGTAAAGGGAACCTAGATTGATTGTAGATTAGTTTACTACTTTAATTAAAGAAGGCTGGAGTCATAAAGTTACTATACATCAGAAACATAAAAAGAATCGCAAGAGTTATTGTACCTGTTTTTCATAGAACTCAATGTCATCAAGAACTAATAACAAGTGCGAATAAGTTGCACAGAAGAGATGAAAAAGACAACGGGAACTATTTGATAACCCTTCTGGACCAGATTTTAAAGTCTCTACATCCCAAAAATCTATAGAATCCTCATCAATCTGATCAGCAGTAGGTATGTCATAGTTTAAATTCATGTTATCGGAATCTGAATTCAACTTTCCAGTGATTTTATGCAAGACATGTAACCATTTGCTGCCTCCGTCTTTAGTTCCTTGCTTTTGCTTTGTTTCTAATATTTTACCACTACTGCTTCCGGATGGTTTAGTTACCATGTGTCCTGCTTGAGCATTTCTAGGGAATATAGATTTTTCGAGCGCTTCCCACAGTTTGAGGAGAAATCCAGGAGTAAACGATAACATGTTGAGAATAGGCAATGCTCCCACGGGATGTAGTTTGGAAAATATCCTAAGCATACAAAAATAATAAGATGCAACATCAAGCAGCTCCCATTTACCAGGGAACTCTGAAATGTCCATTGGTGCGTTATGAACACAGGGAATGGATGAATCCTTTTCAAAGGTTAACAATTTCATAAGATGCCACTGCTGACAAGCAGGCTTAAAATAGTCCATGTAAGACATCTTTAGAGACATGTTAGTGGTGCACACATCAATCAGCATTGTCCCAACAGATTCATTAGCACCTTCAGCATTTCCATTGGAATCCTGATTCACCTTTCGAAACCCTCCAACTTTCTCAAGGCAAGATAACAAGTCCTCACCAAGGATGATAACAACATGGATGTACAGTTCATAGTCTAGATCTTGGGTAAAATTTCCATGACCATCAAGAATATGGTCACTGCCTGTTGTAAGACATAATATGTTTCCAAGAGCCCAACCAACTTGTGGCATCATTCTAGATGACATGTGATCCACCTTGGAGATCTCCTTTAATATTCTCTCTTTTGAAATCTGCCATCACCTGCCACACTTTGATCAGCATCCTAGGGTTTTAAATGAACCATCGTATTCTAATGTATTTTTTAATCAGAACAAACAACTAACCAATAAACATTTTAACTTTATATATCATTTCTTTACATATTATTATTTTCAACGGCTTCTAAAAATGCAATTGTAAATTGAATACAGCGCTCATTGACAATAAACAAAGTAAAATAAGACAAATGATCATTATCATTTGAACACCAACCTAGGAACATATTATAAATGGGGGAAAGCAGGCCAAGATAGAATTTTTATACATTATTAAATAAATGAGCTATGTCTAACGTAGAGATAGATTATATATTTGTTTCTTTTATATGTGTGGTCTAAAGGAGTTAGAACTGAATTATTACTTACTTTTTATTATAATTTATACTATAATGTTTAATTAGATTACTTGTAATAAATTAGAGCGCCTGAGGTCACAGTTGATTACGTTATACTACATATTATAACAGGGTTGGAGTCCTCTATAAGTCATGTTTCCTCCACATATTAGACATAGATTTAATTATAACAAATTATTGGAATTGGAGATTTCCTCTTTTTTGAAGTTGCGACTTGCGATTAATACAACTTCCACACTTCAGCATGGGAAATCTTTTCTGTGGTTATTTCATGCAAGCTTACTTATCTACAAGGTTCGTCTGATCATTCTTTATTCTTGATTCTAGTCCTACATCATATATGTGCACAAATTACTGGGTGACAAAAGTGGATGACAAAAGTTTAACAATTTCAAGATTTTTGTAAAAGCATACATTAAGACAGTTTCTTCATTCCTGAAGGACCTTACCAGTAATGCTCTGAAGCAACGCAATAATACAGATTTATGTCTTAGCGAAGATAATAGAACTGCTGGTAGACGTTGTGCAAACCATGGGATAGTCAGTAGAAAAATGAAAAAATGTTCAGCAGCATGCTGCACTTCTAAGGAGCCATTCTTCTCAATATCCACTGTATGAAAGGGCCGTAGAGATATAGTGATTGCACTGGCTGTAATCAATACTTTATCATCTTTCTGGCCCGCAACGCTCACTTGTGGAAAAGGAGCATCCAATCTAATGATATAACTTCTGACACAAACATACAAATCACTTTTGTTACTGCCCATAAACTGAATTAAGTCCTTAACTACATTGTTGGTATCCTGAAGACTACTCTCAGAATTATATCTCCACCCTTTCACATCGGTCAACATAACAAGAAAACGCATTGCTAGAGATGTAAGAAGAACAAACTCATTAGCCCCTTGCCGAGTATAGTCACACTCCGCGAGTATGAGTAAGCACAAGGAAATCAGTTTTTTTGCTTGATAAAGCCATATTCTTCTTTCTTCTGGTGAACACGTGCTTAGAGTACAGAAGTTTTTCTGAGGATCTACATCAAACAAAACAATAATATCAGTACAAAAACTTTCATAACTATGGGATGATTAAAAAACAAGTTGCAGTTGAATAAATTCAGAATTGACAAGTATGCAAAGGTTTAACAATATTTCAGTATTAGCTCAAGTTGTGACAGTTGTAAGATACCAAATTCAGATTGGCATCTCCAACATTGTTCGTTTGAAGTACCAATAAAACTTCTTTCAAGTTTCAATAACAGTCATAAAAGATCAGTATGCAAGTAGTAAAATAACTAACCAGTCGAGTTCAAGCTTTCCAACAATATTCTAAAACAAGTCTGCATACAATCAACATCTCTAGCCTGAATTTTACGATATCTAGTCGATAAAAACGTAGTGAAGAAAAGAAATGGTCGCAACAGACTACTAGAAATCCACGTGGCTGTTATCGTGGACCTCGTGTGACAACTAATCAGCTTTCGCCAATCTCGTTGAAGCTGCAACGCTATCATCTTCGTCGAATTATAGCTCCTCCAAACTCTCTACACAATTTACGCAATCACTCGAAAATCACATAAACTAATCAACTAAATATCTCAAAATTAGGCAACTAAAATAGACACAAAACCTGTATGAATAGAGCAGCAGATGTAGCTCTTCGAGTATAATTACGAAGCTCCCTTTCTTGAGAAACTCTCTCAAGTAAGGCATCTCTAGTGATCTCTTTAGCACTTGCACCACGTAATGAGACCTAATTAAACCAAAATTATTACATGATCTTAATTGAAAACTACAAAATGCTTGAAATGATTAAGCAGAAATTAAACAAAATTAGCGAGATTACACAGATCCACGTTACACATAATTATATATACATACAAGTGTATAATTGACTTTGTAAGTATATATGTAAGTAGAGAATACCTGGTGTTTTCTAGGTCCGGTCATGGGGATTGACGATTATCGAGAGAGACGACGATGAGTAAGTGAGGTCACTTTTTTTTTTTTACGCATCTTAGTTACTCCTCCGTGCACATTTGCAAAAAACAAGCACAAAATTTTAATTATCTAATTTGTTTCCAAGTTTACCCTTAATTTTAAAATGGAAGAGTTACGAATATGTAGGGATGTAATTTAAACCGAGCCGACTCGAACTCGACTCGAGCTCGACTCGAAAAAATGGGCTCGACTCGGCTCGAACTCGTTATCGAGCTCGAGTTCGAACATGTTTTCGGGATCGATTAAAAACTCGAGTCGAGCCGAGTTTTTTGGAGCTCGACTCGAGCTCGACTCGATAAACTCGAACTCGAACTCGATTAATTTTTTTTTTATTTTTTCTTAAAAATAGTAATGTGTTTATTATTTTATGTGTCATCACTCAACTATATATGAAAATTACTTTTAAACTTAACTTGATTTTTTTTCATATGTTATGTGCAATATTATATTATTAGTATAATTAGTAAAATTTTGAATTAAATTTGTTCTAATATGAGAATATGAGATATTTATTTATACATTTTTATAAATAGTTTATAAAAGTTTTATTGTAAAATTTAAATTGATAATTATTATTTTTAGTTATTAGCTCTTTTTCTTTGCAAAAATTTTAAAATGCAAAACTTACATTTCAAATATTTTTTAAGAAATTTAATTTTAAAAAACGAGAAGAAATAATATAGCATAGTACATCATCAAATGTCACCTTACCTAGTGCCAAAAATCAAAATAATAATTGATTCCAATATTATAAAAAATTGATGAACGTGCAGTAGATTATGGATGAGTTTACTAGTTAAATGCTTAAATATATAGATGCATAATTTGTACTAAAGATATAATTTATCCATAAATATAAGAATAAACTAAAAGTTTACTTAATTGATTGGAAAAATTGATTATCGAAATCATAAAATATAAAATTTCGAAAGTTTATTGTCATTTAAAATTAGGGAAATAATATAACAAATAGTTTTCATGGAGCTTAAGTCGAAACTCGAAAACTCGACAAGAACCCGATAAACTCGAAAACTCGATAAGAACCCGATAAACTCGAAAACTCGGTAAAAACTCGAAAAATTCGATAAAACTCGATAAGCTCGAAAACTCAAAAACTTGATAAAAGCTCGAAAACTCGTTTAAAAACTCGATAAGCTCGAAAGCTCGGTTAAAAACTCGATAAGCTCGAAAGCTCGATAACAACTCGAACTCGACTCGTGTAGTAAACGAGTCGAGTTCGAACATAAATTTCAGGCTCGATAAATTTTAGGCTCGACTCGACTCGTGAAAAAAAAGCTCGAACTCGAAAAAAAAAAGCTCGAACTCGACTCGACTCGACTCGAATTACATCCCTACGAATATGTATATTAAATATAAAATCAAATATTAATATTAGAAATAAAGGGGTATATATGGAAAATTTAGTAAAAAAATGTATTGGAACAAGAAAGGTAACAACTATTTAGGGACAATTTTTTTTTACAAATGTGTCAACTAAAAAGGGACGGAGGAAGTATCTTTTTAGTGAAATATAAGATAAATCCTTTGGCACCAAAAATTTGTAAAAAAAACGAAAAAAATGAAAATTCTGGAGAAGAACATCTGATTTTTAATTTTTTACAGATTGAAGGTAATTTTTATTTTTATGAAAAATTTAATAAATTTATACTATACATTTTCATGAATATGAATAGATTACAAGCAATTCCATTAAACAATGTGTTTATAACAAAGGAACAGGTGGTCTATTTCTGATTATTTAGGCTACCTTTTTTATGACAGACAATCAGCAGCTACAAGGTTTGCTGAGGTTTGCTGCTGTGGCCTGTGACTTTCCTGTGATTTTCATTAGCTTTTTTATTTAGTTCTTCACCCCTCTCCAACATCAGAAACCTTTGTGAATGGACTAACATTAGCTGAAACATTGTAGGGACGGTGTCCAAGGTTAATCTCCCAGCTGCAAACATCACAGATGGTTGCTCTTTTTTACTTTCATTTTCTTTCCAGATAGTATCTATCTTAATATCAGGAGCACAGTTTCAGTAATCCTATATTCTATATCAGACTATCACTACAACTTACTCCATGATCACCTTTTTTGGGACTTGAGCAGCAACACACAGTGTTATCTCATGTCAGATTGTTCGCTGTTGAATGTTATAAATCTTAACAATTCCATCAAGCTGTTGAAACTAACGGTTCCGGTATTGTCCGTGGAGTCCTATAATTCTAATTGAGTATGAGTAAGCTAATATACTGCATTCACAAGAACTAATTATGCATTAGAGACCTTGCCATATGAAACTGAGAATGACTTGTTTATCCCACAAATCTTGCAGGATGGATAATCAGCACACGATAAAATGGAAGTTGTAATTCATTTGACGTTAATCTGCTCACCGCTGAAACACCTTTAAGGTAATCTGATCCTTCACACCAAGTTCAGGAGCTTCATAATATGTATTTGTCCCAAGTACACAACCGAATTTTGCTTTTTCATTCCGGGACCTAAAAAATCAAATTCAAGTAAATGGCAACTATTTTATTAATAAAGTGTGCCTCCTACGATAACTGGTTCTAAACATGAAGAAACCTTGGCTCTACTTCTAAAACAACTGAGAAATCGAAATAGTGTGCCTGAAATAGTCTAATGCTAACACCAGATCATTTTTTTGGAGAAACCCTTGTAATAGGAGAATCTCTGGTTGTCTCTCTAGCGCTTGCTCCACATAATGAGCCTGATCAAACTAAATCATTACATGATAATTAAAAATTCTACAAAGTTTCAAAATGATATAGCAGAAATCAAACAAAATCAGCAGGACTTAAGCATTCACGTGAAACCATAATAAGAAGCTTAGTCATCCTATTAATACAAGTGAAGTAGAACAGATTTAGAAAAATCAAATATTATTAACTTCATTATTGTGTAATTGCAAAATAATGAAACGGTCAAGGAAACAAGAAAAGAAACATGCAACATCCAGCCAAATAAAATCAAAATCCACCTACATAACGACCTTCTAACAACCTTTGCACAAAGAAAGACTTATAAATCTGGAAGTGGCATACTAAACAACAAGAAATAATATCTAAGACTTATAAATCTGGAAGTGACATGCTAAACAACAAAGCATAATATCACCTGCATGTCACCGTTTTTTGTACTTTTAATTTCTAGGACTCCGAAGACTGAAATATATTCATGCAATTAAAACACCACTGAAAACGGATGAAATTAAAGTTGGAACTAATCGATACATCAACTGATTCTAAATGTCACAACAGAATAAACCTCTGTTCTACTTCTTGAAGTACTCAGAACATTTACTCTATAGTAGAACATTTACTATGTAATGTAATTATTAGCATTTAAGTGAAACGATAAGATTCTTGGCAACATCACTTTTGCAGTTACTAGTCCCGAAAGTCTTCTCCGACACATCAATCACACATAGTTCTTTGCCTATGCATGCCTGCGAGTTTTAAAATACAAGAGCGTCTCAATGAAAATTCAAGATATCTGTGCAAAAGATTTGAAATAACTACTTAAATGTACCTGTTTTATGGCAGCAAGAGTGTTGGGAGAATCACATGTGCCCTTTTGGTATGGTTGTGGAACTGTTCCACAGGTGCCATTAGCATTACCAAAGCTAGCAAAAGAAACTTCAGTAAAGTTTCTGCCCATGGCTGCATTCAAACCGGGAGGACCTTTTTGAAGCATTTTGTCTTCACATGATAACACTAATGTGGTATCTTCTGGTGCATTTGCACAAACTTTCCCTGTTGTCACAGTTTGAATGCTCACATTTGAAGGATCACCTCCAAATTCATCAAATAAAACCAGCATGTTTTTATTATCCTTTAGAACAGATCGTGGTATATGATACCTAGAAAAGATGTTGTAGTATTATTAAGTTGAATAGTTTAATGTTGTTTCAGAAATCCAGTAGACTAAAAGATTAGATATATGTAAAGATATATTTACCATCTTTGAGTAGAAGTTCCACACTCTGATCGACACTTATTCTCTTTACTATTACCGTAATCACCCCGATAGTCACAAGAGTCACATCCTTGATTGTCTGCAAAAGCACTTGGCCAAAATCGACCAATGTTAAACCCATTCACCCAAGCAAGTCCTTTCCCCATACCTAATAAATCTACTACAACAGGATCTGTTCCCCCTGGAGAACTGAATGTAGTCTGCCACAAAATAAAATTACTATCATTTATGTAGAATAAGAGCTTTGATTATATAGATATCTTAGTTTTTTTTTTTTGAAAAAAATATATAATGTTAGTTTGAGAAAAGTAAAATTTGCCTTGAACCAAACGAAAGGCCTATTTGAAAGAACATTAGGATCCCATCTGCCTCTCCCGAGATGCAAATTTCTGAGAATGCCACTAAGACCAGACTTCAGCTCCCACTTAGTCAAGGCCATGCTATGCATACTGTTTTGTGAAATCAATTTAACAGTACCACTAATTCCGTTTACATATCTGTCATAGTGTGCATAATAATTCTGGCAGCAAAGCAAAACAAACAAATTTCCATTAATATACATATAGATATCCCAGTAAAAAGGGGCACTAAATTAAGTTTTATGGAGATCTTACTGCATATCCAGCATTGACAGTGAGCATAGATAAATGATAGGTCTTCCCATGTTCCACATTAAGAAGTTGCTCATATATGAATCCACTCTTAGAATATGAACCGGACCATCGGTCTGAAATTTCAAATCCTCATAAATATAACATATTTAATCGTTGAAATCTCAAACGCATGAAAAGTTATCAGATTATGTACCTATGTGCTTCCCATTAAGAAACACGTGAATTAGCGGTCCACTAACATTAGCATGCAAGAGGATCTGCTCGCCCAATTTGGGATCATGGACTGTGAATTCGGTCATGTACCACAGATAATCACTAGTATCATTTGCTATCTTTTGGTCAGGAGCTTCATTAGATAAAAAAATCTTGTTTTTGATCAAAGAATGTTGATAAATTATTGGGTCCTTGTAGTGAATAGGTTCCTCAATTTTACTAGTCCACTGTAAATTAGTTCTACTTGGAACCCTTACTTTAACCGAGGTTTGTGCTCTAACCTGTACCAAAATTTTATCTTTATAAATAAACAGAAATCTATAGCCAACAAATAATCAGAGAAACAAAAAATTGTTACATGAAGGCAGCAGCACAAACGAACTCAAATGTTCAAATTCATACCTTAGCAGTGTTATAAGTTTCAGTTTTGCAATCTTTAAGGATTGTCACACTCCAAGGTGGTATCGTCAAGTTTTTGCCTAGTAGTTCAATTGTAATGTTCTTATCTTGGTGTGAATTTCCGAGGAAACAAGCCTTTGTTCCATTCAATTCAAAAATGGTCGACTGAAACAATGCATTAGACAATCAGAGACAACATTTAATCCACCTTACAGAGATATGCCAATAAAGAATAAAAATATACAGATTCCAGATTATCTTTGTCAAAAGTCTTTGTTGTTGCAGTTCCATAAAGCATGATTTTCTCCAATGATTTCAGTAGGAGATGAAGATCTTTAAGGTGACCCCACTTTGGTTGATTCAAACCACCTGCAATGTAAAACATAGGGAACATACATGTTAAGTATGATAAATATGCTTCATATTATCGTGGTTTGTCTACAGATATATAACACAGCACCCATAGTCCCATACCATATTCATCCAGAGGTGCATCATAATGATACGATGTGGTAATCAAAGGTCCCCCAGCAGAGCGGCCAAAATTTGTACCTCCGTGATACTATGAAAATTAAGAAAGTGTATAATACAAATACTGTTCATGACAAATATGCATATAATTAGAGAGAGTGACTAAAAATGAACAAATTTATCAGAACAAACCATGTAATAGTTCATCACTGAGCCATTGAGTTGGAAAAAGCGAGCAACAGAAAATGCAACATCTTCTGCAGGTCTGTGATGAACACTCTGACCCCAATTCTCAAACCTATATAAACATAGTCTACTCAAGTCATAATCTGTTTATAAGATTTGAGATAACATAAAATCAAACAAAATAACATCATAGATAATTAGTTAAATCAAAGATGTAAACTTATCGATACTAACCAGCCAACCCAATTTTCTGTCCACATCTTAGGGCTGTATGAATTATTGGGCGTGAAACTATCGCAGTACGGACCATTGCATGCTACGAGCTATTCATTCAAGATATGGAATACATTACAAGCTATATTTTTAACATTGAATCATCCTACATTTTCATGTATAAGCAGTCGAAATCGAATAACTTTACCATGGGAGGTGGAGCAACAGGATCATTCTGTTGGCACATCATCCAAGGGACACCAATATCAAGCGACACAGCAAATTGAGCACACCACTCAAGATACTTGAGTCCGTCATCTCCAAAGCTCGCCATGACATCTCCATACTCATTCTCAATCTATTATTTTCATGACAAAACCAGCATAGAAAATTTATCGACAAAGTTCTACTCAAAATAAACAACAAAAGTGAAATAGTAGTTATGTCCTTACAAACCTGAGCAAGTATTATCGGGCCACCTTGGGAAGCAAAGAGTTTTTCTTTTTTAACCATATCAACTATCAAAGTAGTAAAATTCTTCATCTCATTCTGCTCAGTCAAAAAAGAAAAACAACGATCATGTTTTTAGACTTGGTTAATTTGAATAATAAAAAATAACTAATTTATGAATTATGTACACAAATATGTTACCATGAAAGGTTGGTTATAGGTTCGAAACTCTATTCCTGGTATATGATGCAACCACACAGGAAATCCCCTGCAAACATATAATAGAAATCCATTCAGTACATGTAAGATTGAAAAGTGATGGTTATAACTTAAAATTTTGAACATTTTGATATTGCTCCAGTAATTGTTACCCATAAGTCCATTCTGCACAAACATATGGTCCGATTCTAAGAATGGCATTGAGACCATTGTCGTGGACAGTCTTGAGAAACTTTATAAAGTTCAAATTTCCTGAAAAATCATACTGAAATGGAAAAGAAGGTCAATTCCAATGCAACTATAGAAAAAACAGTTGAACAATGTGTTAGGACTTGGACGCAAATGCATAGGCCCGAAAATATCATCTTTTACCTGACGATATTGTGGTTCGTGATGATTCCAGAAAACGTATGTTTCGATCGTATCCAACCCTCCATCCTTCGCTCTTTGTATCAAGTCAAGCCACATCTAATTCAAAAAATTATGAAAAAAAATATGTAAGCGATACTCTGCATTAAGAATACAATGATGTGTAACAATGACAATACAAATTTACGGCATAAATGTGTATACCTCTGGAGTACTACGTGGATAGTGAATGGCTCCAGAAATAACAAGTTTTCGCTGACCATCGAACAGGAGTGATGTACTGTCATAAGTAACGTTTAGTGCAGCAGAAAGTATACAAATTGACAGTAATGTAAGGCTCACAAACACAGTTTTGATCCCCATTGTTGGAGTGGGAACACAAGGATAGGAACACAAAGATAAGAAATATGTTGTGTAACAAGAGTTATAGTATGAAGAGTGAAGGACACTGCAAGTGATAAGTGAAATTTCAAGATAATTTAAAGGGAGATTTTGTTGATAATGTAACCATACTTGCTACACAATCTTTGGACGTTAGTATCAATCGCAACAGTTTTTTTTTATGAAAATTTAAATATATTTCTAAAAAGGATAAGATAGCAAAATTAAAATTAAATCCATACCGATAAGTTATTTTGTAAATGTAACGATAGAATGATGATTAAGAAGAAAACTAATCTTGTAAGGATAACCATCAAGAACGTAACAAACAAAAAATTTCTTTCCTTATCTTGTTAATTAATGCCTGTTAAAGCCTAGACAATTATGTGATTATCAATTTTGTTCAAGTCTCCCCCTGATATGATATGCTTATCTGTTCTGAATTTTTGTTTTCTCGATAAAAGTTCTTTAAGTTAAAAAAAAAATAAAACTATCATGTATATCTTGATGAAACAAAAGTTTTTACCATACGCATCAAATCGGCTAGTTTTATAAAAAAATTGAAATACCTATATTACTTGCATGTTCTGGCCATCAGAATGGTCTTAACAAACAATTATAATAAATATATATGTTTTATTAAATTTATGTACAATTCATCTCATGTAAATAAATTAATTTCAAACGATTTTATATGATTTGTAATGTATGAACAAAGTTTAGTGAAAATCATTTTTTTTGGAGTACTAGAGTCCATCTTTGTTTTGTATACATTCATTCACATTTAATAATGTTTTATCAATGCAAAAATGCTTTTTTCCTGAACATGATCATAAACTGCTCTGAAACACGCCTAAATATCTCTTAAATTAATTTTCAGAATATTGTTCTTGAACACTTGGTTCTGCAAAATAAAATTTGTTATGCAAATTCAATATTTTGTCGTTGCGAGTAATATAATGTATATTTGTGATAAATTTCGATGATATTATTGAAAAATCCTAACTAATGTTGGTGATAACCATAGAAAATTATTAAATACAATGTAAAATATTGATAAATGCATGTAGAACAAAAGTGGATTCCAGGATTTCACAAAAAACATGGTCTCCACTGAACTCAACTCTAATATATAATTTATAATTTTTTTATTTATCAAAAATATATTACTCATTTTTTTTTATCAAATGCTGCATAGACTATAGATCAAGAACACTTGTTACAGATGAGCCAACTTTAATTTTGAGAAATCTAATTGAAAAAATAACAGATGAGCCAACTTTAATTCTAATTCTGAGAAAATTAATTGAAATGAGGATCTGTTTAATTGAATTTTACAAGAATTTGTTAAAAAGAGAAATAAACGAAATAGAGATTTTTTAAATAAATATATTTGTCTTTTTTTTGAAACAAATAAATATATTTGTTAAATTTAATAATTGGCGGTGGTAGTATATCTCTGGACTAGCTACAAGCCTACAAGTCTGCAGCAATATTGATAAGCCCGAATTGTGTAGCCCAATGCACCGCCTTTGAATTATTATCACACGCGCCATCATGAGAATTGAAGTCAGTTATCTCCACAACCACCACGTGGCAGTTCCCTTGCTACGTGTTTATTTTCCAGCTAGCGACGTGTCACAACCACGATGCCCCTAAATACCTTACTCCCGAAGTTGCTCTTATATAGATATACATTTCCTCATCAACCAAGCATCGCATTCAGATACACACAATTATACAAATACACAAGTTTATTTACGGCGAGCACAATATTAATATATATATTTGGTGATTAATCGGAAAATTAAGATGTCGTCGACGAAAGATACGAGAGCTGCAAAGGAGGAACGTGCTCAGGGTGCTGCAGAGTTGGCTGCTTCGGAGCTGAAAGATGTCAACAGGGACAGGGAAGAACGAGGTGTTAAAATAGTTGAACATAAAGAAGAAGTTAGTGGGGGTCCTGGTGTTATTGGCAGCATTTTGAAGTCTGTTCAGGGGACTCTTGAACAGGCCAAGGATGTTGTGGTTGGAAAAGCTCATGATACTGCCGAGGTGTCGAGGGAGAACACTGATTATGCTTATGGCAAGGGGAGGGAGACTCGAGATGTGGCCGGGCAGAAGGCGGAGGAGGCCAAAAACAAGGCTGGTGAGTATAAGGATTATACTGCGGATAAGGCCAAAGAGGCGAAGGATACTAGTCTGGGGAAGGCTGGTGAGTATAAGGATTATACGGCTCAGAAGGCGGGTGAGGCTAAGGATACTACTATGGGAAAGGCCGGTGAGTATAAGGATTATGCCGCTCAGAAGGCGGGTGAGGCTAAAGATACAACCATGGGGAAGGCTGGTTCTGCACAAAAAGCGGCAGAGGCTAAAGATGCTACTGTGGAAAAAGCAGGCGAATACAAGGACTATGCTGCGCAGAAGGCGGGAGAGGCTAAAGATGCTACTATGGAGAAGGCGAAGGAGTACAAGGACTACACGGCGCAGAAGGCTGGAGAGGCAAAGGATGCCACAATGGGAAAAGCCGGTGAATACAAGGACTATGCTGCGGATAAGGCTGTAGAGGGTAAAGATGTAACTATGGAGAAAGCGGGTGAATATAAAGACCATGCCGCTGACAAGGCTAAAGATGCCAAGGATACTAGTATGCAAAAAGCTGGTGAGTACAAAGATTATGCGGCGGATAAGGCGAAGGAAGGGAAGGATGTGACGGTGGAGAAGGCAGGGGAGTATAAGGATTACACGGCTGACAAGGCTAAGGAAGGGAAAGACACCACTGTTGGAAAGATGACAGAGTTGAAAGATTCAGCTGCGGATGCAGCAAGGAGAGCCATGGATATGTTTCTTGGCAAGAAAGAGGAAGTTAAAGGCAAGGCAGGAGAGACGGCCGAGGTTGCCAAGGTGAGTAATATATGCTAGTTATTTACTTCCATTTTTATTTTAGTAATCGACTACTAATTAGTTGTGTAGTTATCGAGTTACTAATTAGTTGTATAGTGATTGATTTAGTAATTACATGCGATGTCAGCCTTTAGTTTCTAACTATTTAGAGGGCTGGATGGTGCAGGAAAAATACGATAACACTGAGTTTGCTGCTAGAAAGAAAATGGAGGAGTTGAAGTTGCAAGAAGAGGGTGTAAAAGATGAAGCCAAACAGAGAGCAGAGGCTGACAGAGAAACTGCTGGTGATAGGTAAGCTAACTTGCTACCATTTTATCAATTGAGCTAAGAGTGAATTTAGGTTGCAGTAGTCCATCATTTGATATTTAATTGATTAATTTGTGATTTGTGTTATTAATTAATGTGTACAGTCTTTAGACATAAAAATTTGTACACACATATTCAATAATAAGATGCATCGTTTGTGTGTACATATGTATGATGCATAGCGTAGGCAAATCGATACGCATTAGATGTTGATTCAAATTGTGTTTGAAATGGGCATGTCAGGGGAAGTGCTGCAAAGACTACGATATTTGGTGCCATGGGAAGCGTCAAGGATGCAATAGTAGGGAAATTGACAATGCCTAGTGACATTGCCAAGGAGAAGCAGCAGCAGGAGGCAACTGGTACTGGCGAAACGAGGCAGGGAGCAGTGGCGGAAGCTCTGAAGGCAGCTGATCAAATGCATGGTCAGGCATTCAACGATGTGGGTAAGATGGGAGATGAGGATGTTACGGTTGTGGAGCACAAAGAGACTCGCCAAGGCAAGATGTGAACTCAAATGCATGCTTTGAGTGATAACGAGTATATGTTAATCCTAGTTCTCAGCTTGCCAAGTTGATGTAGTAGTTTGATGGGTTCTTGTTTTGTTGGGAACTTGTTAATTATTATGTTGTACTAGTATTGTGGCTTAGTAATTGTGTAGGTATTTGTGAACTACTGCAAATTTTCTTTTTTGCTATGTGTGTTTCATGTTTGTTCCTATGGTGTTTATGTCCGTTTCATTATGTTTTCTGCGTGTTCGTATCTGCAAAATGGTTCGAAATTATGTTCCTGCTTCCAGTATTTTGTTGCTAAGAGTCGGAAAAATTGGGGAAAAAAATCTATGAAGTTGTACAATTTTGCACATTAATTTATGAAAAATGCTAAAGGTACTAAAATTAGGTACCAAAAATTGTTATCAAACCGAAAGTTGTGTGAGTGTGACTGAATTATTCGACTGCCCTTGGCAAAAACTTCCCCATGCCATGATACTTTGCTCTGCGGCCATGCCACCATTTTGTGTATATTTCGGGATATCTGCACATTATACGCTTCTGATCTGTGTTTTCCTCTATTGTTTTTGGTGTCCAATCTGCACACCGGATCTGCGGTTCGACTTAAAAAAGAGGCGGAACATGATGAAAAATATTTAGTTAATGCGAGATGCGATGTACACTAGTTCTATATACTGGTGAACTCGTGAACATGTTACTTGAATAATTTAAATTAAATTAATTAATAATCAACAATAAAATTTAAATTAAATTAATAAAGATTAAAATTAATGAAATATTCATCACCAACTTAATTAATTATTATTATAAATTAACATATATTTTTAATAATTTTAGTATATATACAAGTACAAAATACATGCATATTCTTAATTTATTATCATTAAATGTAGAAAAACAATTCAAAATTTTATAAAAAATACTTTTGACAAAAAAATCATAACAAAAAATATATTATAAAATATTAATAAATCAATCTATGCATTGCACGGGTATAAAACTAGTATTATTATAAATCTTGACTGTAAAAGATTATTAATAATTTTGCTACCAAAAATGGTAAAAAAATATATAATTTTAAAAATAAATAAATTATATATATTCGTTTGTTTTATTGATTGACTTGAAAATTTTGAGGGCCAACCATAATTCTAAAAATCCCCGATTAAGCCGATTAATCCCCGATTAATCATCTATAAGGTAACCAATCGATTCGATTTTTGAAATTCGATTAATCCTGTGAATTTATTTAAAATGATATGTTTAATTTTAAATTAGACTAAAATATTAAATATTATTACAATCCTTCAAATTAATCCTCGATTACCCAATTAATTTTAAATCGATATCTCAACCGATTTATACCGATTACCGATTTTTACAACCATGAGGTCAACATAAAGACAAACCTTACAGATTATAATATCTCTTATCATGTGACAATGGAACCATCTAAAGTGATATCATTGGAATCGAGAAAATTATCAATTTAGGGAAATTATCATATAAAAGAGATTTCAATTTTTTGAACTTTAAAAAAATTACAATTTATTTTCTACACAATATATGTATATAATGTATATAATTTCTCTCTAGAATATATATTAAAACTAGCGTAATAAATCGTGCAAAAGACACATGTTTATGTAAAAAACAACTAATTTTTTGTTACCATAAATACGCTTGGACTTAGATTTATTTTAATTTACTTGCAATAGGTGAACAATGTGTAAGAATAATTGTGCAACAATGTAGTATACATTTTTTGAATTACAAATATACAAAGATCGAGATTTTGTAATTTATAAAAAAAAAAATTAACATCTATTTATACTAATATATTAAAGTCGAAAGATTGAAAATTTGGTCGATTTGGTTTTCGGTTTAGTTATCCTAATTATTAAAATAAATAATGACGTAATATAAATAATGGTAATTAGTCATTGTCATTTTCACATTTACTTAGTTAAATATATTTCCTTTTATAAAAACATCAATCGTACCATATTTTTAAATCATTAATATTTCCTTTTTAATTAAAATACGTTACCTTTTTTTATTTAAAATTAATCTTAATAATCATTAATATATATACCAAAAATATCACAACATATTTTCAATTATTAATAAAATATATTAAAAATCCATATACGTTGGTTATAATAAGAAAATATTAGTATATTACGTAAATATGAGTATATTAAATTATATTAAACTAAAATTTAAAAAATTATAAAATTGATAATTATATAAAAAATAATTGTAATATTAACTAAAATTTAATAAATACCTAAAATATCTTATCTTTTAATTAATTTAAAAGACGTTTACTTTTAATTGAACATATTACATTATTACCCTTTATATACACCTAAAATATCGTATCTTACAATCATTAATATTTCTTTTCTAATTAAAACACGTTACCTTTTAATTTAAAACATAATTTTGCAATAATAATCTTCCAATCATTAATATTTCTTTTTTAATTAAATACACTACCTTCTAATTGAAAACAAAATTTACGATCATTAATATATACCCAAAAATATGACACCATATTACCGTTAGATTTTTATTAATTAATAAAAACTGTTAGATGTAATTATAAGGTATATTTAATAATTAAATTACTTTACTAAATATATTCAAGTTTCGAATTCCGTCAATAAAATATTTAATTTAAAATTTTATTATATAAAATTTAAATCATGCAAATCATTTATTAAATTTACTTCAAATTTTATTAAATTAATTTTTAAATAATTTTTAAAATTAATGATTATATTAAAATAAAATTATAAAATAAAATTTATAACATATCAAAACAAACTCGTGCATCGCACGGGTTCTAAGCTAGTACTATTATATATTCCCTCCGTCCCACCTATTTCTGTACATAAAAAAGTGTGTGTCTGACATGCACGGATTATAAGCTAGTACTATTATATACTCCCTCTGTCCCACCCATTTCTTTACATAAAAAAGTGTGTGTCTGACATGCATTTTAAGGTGCATTTTAAAGATAGTTCTATAACTTATTTTTGATATTTTCTTTTTTTGTATAAAAATAGGATTGTTCTATTTTTATATAAAAAAAAGAAAATATCAAAAATAAATTATAGAACTATCCTTAAAATGCACCTTAAAATACGTGCCAAAAACTGGTCCGCAAATGTAAAGAATCAAGAGGGACGGAGGGAGTAATAAGCAAACAGGGGTATAATTTGGTTGTTTGGTTCAACATGGTTCAACCATCTAAAAGAATAGTGACCGTTAGATATTTAGTAAATAGATGATTGCCGTTAGATTTAATAATAAGGAATATCCTATATTTAAATCCCTCTTCTAAATATCCACGGTTCGAATCCCGTCAACAACAAATTTACATTAAGATTTTATATTATTACTTCTAATCAATACATATCATTTGTTAAATAAATATTATTATTACTAATAATTTTATTAGTTTACATTACAAAGTTAAATTTATCCATAATAAATTATTATACTCTATTTAATTTAATAATATAATTTTAAAAGTATTTAAAAGTAACACGTACTATAAGCTAGTACATTTAAGTTATCCAAAATAGCTTTTTATAGAAGATGGTTTTTGTTGATACGAGATATAAGTCTTATTCCTTATGGGTATCGGTCCATATTAAATAAGCCCAATTGGGAATATAATAAACGAGAAATATCATAACTAGGTGACTTGCTCCTAAAGAATAGGAGTATAGGCCTAAAAGAATTACGTGGGCTTGATTTCTTATAAAAGGATACGTAGGCACCTTGGGATGGGGGATCCGAAATTCTATGCTATCTTAGAATTAACTCTATCAAGCGCAGCCCAAAAACATATAAACCCTAATTCTTTCCCCAAATTGCCGTGGATATCAAATCCCAAAATTTTGTAGCTCTATACGAATACCCGTTATCATGATGCCCGTCCGAGACGAAAATCGGCATCAACATTTGGCACCGTCTGTGGGAACCGTGTAGAGATTTTAATGTAAATTATCTAAATATCTCATGGCGAAAAATAACAGGCTCTACACATGGGGATCACGTTGGTTTGATTAATATTAAAGCTTAGGGTTGCGGATGGGATGAAGAAGAATTGATGTGCCTATAACGAAGATAAGTTTATCATAACTTTTCTTATTACCTCGTGTAAAAAATAAATTATGACCATGATTTAATCATTGAAACAAAACCAAGTTTTGATGGTTGTTTATTTGTTTATTGTTGTATTGTATATAATATAAACTCCAGTAGCCCTTTTAATTTTAAATTGTGTTAAAAACATGGAGGGTGCATGCTTATATATGAACTTGAGACAATAATTTTCCTTGAAATCCATGATCTATACTTCCATGTGCATCCCTATCAGTTCTATATTTACATAATGGATTTGTTAATAAACAAAGCACATATGTACACTCGAGAGTATCGATTACTAAATAATTGATTTTCAGGGAAGAAATCTTTTACAACAAAAAAGAAGAAAAGGAAGAGGATTATACATCTGGTCCTTTCAAAATTTAAACGCCATCCATCAGACTCATACAATCTTTCCCCCATAACCACTAACGCAAACAATTAACACACACAACGGACTATTGATTCAAAGTTTCGGTTAAAACTTTAAAACTCGAATATCACAATCCGGCAACATAATGATGGAATTGACCACATAAATCGACTCCAAATGATCATATAAAGCTATTGGAATCATCAAAACAACCGGAAAATCACTCAATCAAAAAGCCCCAAATTAGGCTCAAGAACCCTAATTTTCGAATTGAACAAACTAGCAATATAACGATGAAATTTAGCATGTAATTGAACTCCTGAAATCAATATGAAGCTATACAAACAATCAATTCAACCGTAAAATCAAAGAATCAAAAAGCCCCAAATTAATGAAGAACCCTAATTTTGCAGATTCAAAAGAAAATTAATATAAAATCAGAAATTTACCCAACACGAAAACTGATTGTAGATTATGAAACTAGATGTTGAGAGCTTCGATTCGACTATAAGATCGCCAAAATCAGATGTCTATAACACTTTCAAATTCAGCTTTGATCCTCAAGAACATGAGAGAAAAAATATTATTTATTTATCTATTTATGTATAAAAACTGATTTTTATGATTTATTAATATAAAAAAATTAAATCTGATTTCTATTTATATTAATCAAAAATTAATACCCCAAAAATATTTTTAGCCCCCAATTAAAATTATTAAGCCTTAAAAATAATTTTTATGGGATAATAATGTAAAAATTTTATTTTTAAACAAATGTAATATAAATACCAAAATTCCCCAAAAATTACGAATATTACAAAAATTACAAAATAATACATTTTTGAACATCCCATTATTATATAAAAATAATTTTATGAAAAACAGGGCCTCGAATTCAATACAGGGGCTGGGTCCGAAAATTAAAAAGCGAAATAACTGTATTCTAAAAATATAAAAATTACAGAAAAATAGAATAAAATATTCTATGATACACGGAAGTCACATAACACGTATGGGATAATTTTCCTATTTAATAAAAATCATAACGCGTTTAAATACATTAAAAATAAACTAACACACATTAAAATCAACTAAAAATATATTTTAATATAATAAATTACACGTAATTTTTTTTTCGGGTCGTTACATTCTTCCCCTCTTATAAGGATTCCGTCCTCGGAATCAGCTAAGGCAACTAGTGGGGTTCCTTAACTCCTTCATCATCAACACTTACTTTACAAAACTGGGGATAGTATCCATTCGTAAACAACTTCTCCAAAATCTCAGTTCAACTATAGGGTCTCTATCTGAGGTAGTTATCACTGGAGTCGTACAACCCATCGTGATCCGCTGCGGTCGGTAATTCTACCTGCCAATCTAATTTCTATCAGCGAAATTAACTCATTCTGACCTGATTGGCATACCTTTGAAATTCAATAGAGATAACAAGAATCATGAAATTTTGGAGAGAACGGATTCCATATCATAGCAAATGTACCACAATTGTGGTTATGAATTTTAAATCAACCTGATTTGAAATAAGAGAATAACTGAGAGATCAATATGATCACATGAACCCGACGTTGTGTGTCTTACCTCCGACATTTACAATTAAAGGTGATCAGCCTTCTTGTAATACACAACACACCAGTGATGGCGTCCCATCCAACTTCTATCACACAGACAGATATACCTGGTGTCCCCTATAAATAGGGTTATTCGTCTCAGTAGGAGTACAGAAATATGAAATCAAATTAATAACTGATGTTTTCGGACAAATAATTCTCTGAAGCACACTTTGGATTTAACTGAAAAATTCCAAAGGTGTTATTTTTGAGAAGATGAATAACCAAAAGAAAGTACCGAACAAGTGGTACTATATTGTAAATAAAGTTATTAACCACTGGAGAAAACAAAAAGTTGAAATTCAAAATGTCACTATTTAGAATAGGAGATAAATCTTTTAACAAATGCCTCTTTAAGAGAGATATCAAAATAATTCATAGAAAGAAAAAGTATTGCCAAGGTCTCTACTTATGCCTTCTTTGCCAGTTCCTTCGATAGCTCGTCATTCGAATTAAAGCTTCTTCCTTTCCACGTTTTAAGAATATCGATATCGTATGTCATCGTCAACTCGTAATAATCTCTGAAGACTCCACAGTAGACATCTCCATTCGTAAGGCGGTCTATCCAGTTCAGCACAACTATCTCAAACGAGTACTCCAATCTTAACTTACTAATTGGTACTATATCCAATAGTCCAACAGGAACTCTATATGAGCTCTGACGTTCCTTACTTAGCTATACACACTCCTACACACTCTCGTTTCTAGTTTACTATAACCCTGCTCTGATACCAACTGTGACACCCCCCAAATCCGGGGTCAGAAGATTTGGTTGTCACGCAAAAATCCTCAAAATAAAACATCTGCTTAATAATAATCATCCACTTGTGATTGTCCAACACTGGAAATATAACATCTGTGACCCCAAATATACCAAGATCTTTTTAGGTTATAGGGCTAGAAACAAGAATCCAAATTCCATTAGAGAAAAAAAAAACATTCATTCTCAACATTCTCTTTGATCAAATCTTAAATCACTGGTGTAACTTCGATAAGAAGTACGCCAGGCCAACTAGATTATTACATAATAATAATAAATATTAGAACTTAATCATATAAAATAGATCTTACTCTAAATCCAGAGATCCTGAGCCAAGTCATCTTCGAAATAGCATCACGCTCCTTCTCTTTCTGAACTGTGCGGATAAGTCTCGCCAAACTACCTTACTGAAATGTTAGAATTTACAACAGCAAGTATGAGCGAAAGAAATGCTCAGCAAGCGTATAAAAATTTTGATATAAAACCAGGATAAGTGGGGCATAAAATCAACTGAAATGTAAAACAGTTTATATCGAAAACTGAATCAACAACTGTGATATAATTCAAACCATAACTGAAATCATTTGGCATGTCATAAAAATGAATCATCTGCCAACTCACAATATACAATAGCCATTCTGGCGATATGGATTGGATATATATATATATATAACTGAACACCATTGCCCCCTGATCAGGTTCTAAGGCAATGGGACCCTCTATACTCCACCGGTATTCTCTTTTTTCCGTGTGTGTATAGTCCGGATTTCTGGGGTACCCAAAATAGGCAAGTAATGTTAGCCTATAGGAAGATGGTATGGTTACCATATCCTCCTTAAATATTGCTGGACCATGACAGCAACCATGGCCTCCTACGCTTTACCATTTTCCAATAAATATTGCTGGACCATGACATCAACCATGGCCTCCTACGCTTTACCATTTTCTAATCCAATAGAGCAATTTCCGAATTCAACAGGAAATGCTTAGTTTTAAATACTGGTCACATCCTTATTATTTACTACGATAATAAGGACATGAAGAGTTTATCTTAAACAATTCCCCACATCAAGGGTACCAAAATCAAGTAATTGTGTTCGCACAAAAATATTTAAGAATCACAAATAGCTCTGAACAATAGCTATTCGTCATGATAAGAATCAATGAAACATAAAATAAAAGTGTTTAAGATGATCAAGAAAATACTTGCCTTTGGTCCTTAGCTATTGCGTAATGCCGAAGTAATACAACTATCTTTTTCTTCTATCTCACGTCATCACATCCTCTGCTGATCATTCGTTGGTTCGACGCTCTTGCGATTGCCACGAGTCTGATCCGTTGACATCGAGCCTGCGCGTCTACTTCAATATCTCTGTCCGAAGAAAATAATTGGAAATGTCCCCTTTGAACATAAACGTTTTCCCCGGTGTTAAAACACCTCACAAGTAAACCAGCAATTCCACAAACAATACTTTCATCTCCAACCTTCTTTATTACAATCCACACAATACTGCATCCACCTCCAACCTTCTTCATAACCCACAAAGAATATTACATCCATCTCCAATCCCTCTTCATTAAATCTTCTTATCTCCGCTGACAACCTAAATCAATACTTACCAATTAATCCTTGAAAGATTTATTCTAATTCTCGATAAAGAAATAGAAATATAAATATAACACTTAACAACACTTCGTCCTAAAAATAAATATAAATCTGACAATCCTAGTCAGTATTTCAAAGAAAACATCGTCTATTCTTAGCGACATCTTATAACATAAATCATATAAACAATTAATCACCAATTAAATATATATCGGGCAAAAACTCGAATTATATCATAACCTTCGATACTTAATACCTTAATAATTCACATTGCACGTAAAGAGACTCAATAAGTAAATCACATAATCACATATCACGTTGATCAGATCATAAAAAGATTTTATCCAATATTTTTAAAACAGAAAATGGGTCAAAACCCTAATTATCGGATATAACCGACTCAATATAAAGGTTTGATAAAAAGTCGACCAAAATTTAAAAGTTGAATTTTAACTTAAAACTATTTTTATAAGAACCGGGTCATTTTTCTGATTCCAGAAATACTTTTCTCGTTGAAAACGGATAAACGATTTAATTAATACGCAATTAATAAGAATAATTCAATTAATAACTAAATTAATTGATTATTCAAATTAATTATTTATTAATCAACTCATAAAAATAATAAATCTTTTATAATAAAAAGATTTAAATTCAATGAAGTCAATTATATATTTAAATAATAATTAATTAATATAATTAATCAATTAAAATGAATTAATCAATTAATTAAATCAATTAAATTATTATTTAAAAATAATTAACTAATTAAATTTAATTTTTAGAAGTTAAAATAATAATAATTAAAAGAAATCTGAATTTTAGAAAAATTTATAAAAAATTTGACCCAAAAACATTTTTCTGAAAAGTTTAGAAAAATTTTGAATCAAACTACACTATTCATCACCATC
The DNA here is from genome assembly GCA_037693485.1 of Kitagawia praeruptora. Taxonomy (NCBI): domain Eukaryota; kingdom Viridiplantae; phylum Streptophyta; class Magnoliopsida; order Apiales; family Apiaceae; genus Kitagawia; species Kitagawia praeruptora. Next base: position 46,934,470 of record CM075348.1, on the reverse strand, counting down.
TTCACATATTCTCATCACCAAGAATGCTTCAAGAACACCACCTCCAACAATGGAGGTTTACCAGATCCCGGCAACCGGAATATTTTCCGGCGAGACAATTCGAAGCTCAAAAACTGACCAAAACGCATGGGTTTTTACGGGTTCATGTACCAAATTCACTCCACAATCCAATTAACACGACAACATGAACCAATAATCATCAGAAATTAAAATCCGGCCAAAAATCAAACTAACTTCGGCTAAAAACTCGAAATTGGCTAAAACTCAACCAAACTTCAATATTCTTATGGCAAAACGAAGCTTAAGACTCATACAATCTTTCCCCCATAACCACTAACGCAAACAATTAACACACACAACGGACTATTGATTCAAAGTTTCGGTTAAAACTTTAAAACTCGAATATCACAATCCGGCAACATAATGATGGAATTGACCACATAAATCGACTCCAAATGATCATATAAAGCTATTGGAATCATCAAAACAACCGGAAAATCACTAAATCAAAAAGCCCCAAATTAGGCTCAAGAACCCTAATTTTCGAATTGAACAAACTAGCAACATAACGATGAAATTTAGCATGTAATTGAACTTCTGAAATCAATATGAAGCTATACAAACAATCAATTCAACCGTAAAATCAAAGAATCAAAAAGCCCCAAATTAATGAAGAACCCTAATTTTGCAGATTCAAAAGAAAATTAATATAAAATCAGAAATTTACCCAACACGAAAACTGATTGTAGATTATGAAACTAGATGTTGAGAGCTTCGATTCGACTATAAGATCGCCAAAATCAGATGTCTATAACACTTTCAAATTCAGCTTTGATCCTCAAGAACATGAGAGAAAAAATATTATTTATTTATCTATTTATATATAAAAACTGATTTTTATGATTTATTAATATAAAAAAATTAAATCTGATTTCTATTTATATTAATCAAAAATTAATACCCCAAAAATATTTTTAGCCCCCAATTAAAATTATTAAGCCTTCAAAATAATTTTTATGGGATAATAATGTAAAAATTTTATTTTTAAACAAATGTAATATAAATACCAAAATTTCCCAAAAATTACGAATATTACAAAAATTACAAAATAATACATTTTTAAACATCCCGTTATTATATAAAAATAATTTTATGAAAAACAGGGCCTCGAATTCAATACAGGGGCTGGGTCCGAAAATTAAAAAGCGAAATAACTGTATTCTAAAAATATAAAAATTACAGAAAAATAGAATAATATATTCTATGATACACGGAAGTCACATAACACGTATGGGATAATTTTCCTATTTAATAAAAATCATAACGCGTTTAAATACATTAAAAATAAACTAACACACATTAAAATCAACTAAAAATATATTTTAATATAATAAATTACACGTAATTTTTTTTTCAGGTCGTTACATTCTTCCCCTCTTATAAGGATTCCGTCCTCGGAATCAGCTAAGGCAACTAGTGGGGTTCCTTAACTCCTTCATCATCAACACTTACTTTACAAAACTGGGGATAGTATCCATTCGTAAACAACTTCTCCAAAATCTCAGTTCAACTATAGGGTCTCTATCTGAGGTAGTTATCACTGGAGTCGTACAACCCATCGTGATCCGCTGCGGTCGGTAATTCTACCTGCCAATCTAATTTCTATCAGCAAAATTAACTCATTCTGACCTGATTGGCATACCTTTGAAATTCAATAGAGATAACAAGAATCATGAAATTTTGGAGAGAACGGATTCCATATCATAGCAAATGTACCACAATTGTGGTTATGAATTTTAAATCAACCTGATTTGAAATAAGAGAATAACTGAGAGATCAATATGATCACATGAACCCGACGTTGTGTGTCTTAGCTCCGACATTTACAATTAAAGGTGATCAGCCTTCTTGTAATACACAACACACCAGTGATGGCGTCCCATCCAACTTCTATCACACAGACAGATATACCTGGTGTCCCCTATAAATAGGGTTATTCGTCTCAGTAGGAGTACAGAAATATGAAATCAAATTAATAACTGATGTTTTCGGACAAATAATTCTCTGAAGCACACTTTGGATTTAACTGAAAAATTCCAAAGGTGTTATTTTTGAGAAGATGAATAACCAAAAGAAAGTACCGAACAAGTGATACTATATTGTAAATAAAGTTATTAACCACTGGAGAAAACAAAAAGTTGAAATTCAAAATGTCACTATTTAGAATAGGAGATAAATCTTTTAACAAATGCCTCTTTAAGAGAGATATCAAAATAATTCATAGAAAGAAAAAGTATTGCCAAGGTCTCTACTTATGCCTTCTTTGCCAGTTCCTTCGATAGCTCGTCATTCGAATTAAAGCTTCTTCCTTTCCACGTTTTAACAATATCGATATCGTATGTCATCGTCAACTCGTAATAATCTCTGAAGACTCCACAGTAGACATCTCCATTCGTAAGGCGGTCTATCCAGTTCAGCACAACTATCTCAAACGAGTACTCCAATCTTAACTTACTAATTGGTACTATATCCAATAGTCCAACAGGAACTCTATATGAGCTCTGACGTTCCTTACTTAGCTATACACACTCCTACACACTCTCGTTTCTAGTTTACTATAACCCTGCTCTGATACCAACTGTGACACCCCCCAAATCCGGGGTCAGAAGATTTGGTTGTCACGCAAAAATCCTCAAAATAAAACATCTGCTTAATAATAATCATCCACTTGTGATTGTCCAACACTGGAAATATAACATCTGTGACCCCAAACATACCAAGATCTTTTTAGGTTATAGGGCTAGAAACAAGAATCCAAATTCCATTAGAGAAAAAAAAAACATTCATTCTCAACATTCTCTTTGATCAAATCTTAAATCACTGGTGTAACTTCGATAAGAAGTACGCCAGGCCAACTAGATTATTACATAATAATAATAAATATTAGAACTTAATCATATAAAATAGATCTTACTCTAAATCCAGAGATCCTGAGCCAAGTCATCTTCGAAATAGCATCACGCTCCTTCTCTTTCTGAACTGTGCGGATAAGTCTCGCCAAACTACCTTACTGAAATGTTAGAATTTACAACAGCAAGTATGAGCGAAAGAAATGCTCAGCAAGCGTATAAAAATTTTGATATAAAACCAGGATAAGTGGGGCATAAAATCAACTGAAATGTAAAACAGTTTATATCGAAAACTGAATCAACAACTGTGATATAATTCAAACCATAACTGAAATCATTTGGCATGTCATAAAAATGAATCATCTGCCAACTCACAATATACAATAGCCATTCTGGCGATATGGATTGGATATATATATATATAACTGAACACCATTGCCCCCTGATCAGGTTCTAAGGCAATGGGACCCTCTATACTCCACCGGTATTCTCTTTTTTCCGTGTGTGTATAGTCCGGATTTCTGGGGTACCCAAAATAGGCAAGTAATGTTAGCCTATAGGAAGATGGTATGGTTACCATATCCTCCTTAAATATTGCTGGACCATGACAGCAACCATGGCCTCCTACGCTTTACCATTTTCCAATAAATATTGCTGGACCATGACATCAACCATGGCCTCCTACGCTTTACCATTTTCCAATCCAATAGAGCAATTTCCGAATTCAACAGGAAATGCTTAGTTTTAAATACTGGTCACATCCTTATTATTTACTACGATAATAAGGACATGAAGAGTTTATCTTAAACAATTCCCCACATCAAGGGTACCAAAATCAAGTAATTGTGTTCGCACAAAAATATTTAAGAATCACAAATAGCTCTGAACAATAGCTATTCGTCATGATAGGAATCATGAAACATAAAATAAAAGTGTTTAAGATGATCAAGAAAATACTTGCCTTTGGTCCTTAGCTATTGCGTAATGCCGAAGTAATACAACTATCTTTTTCTTCTATCTCACGTCATCACATCCTCTGCTGATCATTCGTTGGTTCGACGCTCTTGCGATTGCCACGAGTCTGATCCGTTGACATCGAGCCTGCGCGTCTACTTCAATATCTCTGTCCGAAGAAAATAATTGGAAATGTCCCCTTTGAACATAGACGTTTTCCCCGGTGTTAAAACACCTCACAAGTAAACCAGCAATTCCACAAACAATACTTTCATCTCCAACCTTCTTTATTACAATCCACACAATACTGCATCCACCTCCAACCTTCTTCATAACCCACAAAGAATATTACATCCATCTCCAATCCCTCTTCATTAAATCTTCTTATCTCCGCTGACAACCTAAATCAATACTTACCAATTAATCCTTGAAAGATTTATTCTAATTCTCGATAAAGAAATAGAAATATAAATATAACACTTAACCCTCGAAATAAACACTTCGTCCTAAAAATAAATATAAATCTGACAATCCTAGTCAGTATTTCAAAGAAAACATCGTCTATTCTTAGCGACATCTTATAACATAAATCATATAAACAATTAATCACCAATTAAATATATATCGGGCAAAAACTCGAATTATATCATAACCTTCGATACTTAATACCTTAATAATTCACATTGCACGTAAAGAGACTCAATAAGTAAATCACATAATCACATATCACGTTGATCAGATCATAAAAAGATTTTATCCAATATTTTTAAAACAGAAAATGGGTCAAAACCCTAATTATCGGATATAACCGACTCAATATAAAGGTTTGATAAAAAGTCGACCAAAATTTAAAAGTTGAATTTTAACTTAAAACTATTTTTATAAGAACCGGGTCATTTTTCTGATTCCAGAAATACTTTTCTCGTTGAAAACGGATAAACGATTTAATTAATACGCAATTAATAAGAATAATTCAATTAATAACTAAATTAATTGATTATTCAAATTAATTATTTATTAATCAACTCATAAAAATAATAAATCTTTTATAATAAAAAGATTTAAATTCAATGAAGTCAATTATATATTTAAATAATAATTAATTAATATAATTAATCAATTAAAATGAATTAATCAATTAATTAAATCAATTAAATTATTATTTAAAAATAATTAACTAATTAAATTTAATTTTTAGAAGTTAAAATAATAATAATTAAAAGAAATCTGAATTTTAGAAAAATTTATAAAAAATTTGACTCAAAAACATTTTTCTGAAAAGTTTAGAAAAATTTTGAATCAAACTACACTATTCATCACCATCTTCACATATTCTCATCACCAAGAATGCTTCAAGAACACCACCTCCAACAATGGAGGTTTACCAGATCCCGGCAACCGGAATATTTTCCGGCGAGACAATTCGAAGCTCAAAAACTGACCAAAACGCATGGGTTTTTACGGGTTCATGTACCAAATTCACTCCACAATCCAATTAACACGACAACATGAACCAATAATCATCAGAAATTAAAATCCGGCCAAAAATCAAACTAACTTCGGGTAAAAACTCGAAATTGGCTAAAACTGAACCAAACTTCAATATTATTATGGCAAAACGAAGCTTAAGACTCATACAATCTTTCCCCCATAACCACTAACGCAAATAATTAACACACACAACGGACTATTGATTCAAAGTTTCGGTTAAAACTTTAAAACTCGAATATCACAATCCGGCAACATAATGATGCAATTGACCACATAAATCGACTCCAAATGATCATATAAAGCTATTGGAATCATCAAAACAACCGGAAAATCACTCAATCAAAAAGCCCCAAATTAGGCTCAAGAACCCTAATTTTCGAATTGAACAAACTAGCAATATAACGATGAAATTTAGCATGTAATTGAACTCCTGAAATCAATATGAAGCTATACAAACAATCAATTCAACCGTAAAATCAAAGAATCAAAAAGCCCCAAATTAATGAAGAACCCTAATTTTGCAGATTCAAAAGAAAATTAATATAAAATCAGAAATTTACCCAACACGAAAACTGATTGTAGATTATGAAACTAGATGTTGAGAGCTTCGATTCGACTATAAGATCGCCAAAATCAGATGTCTATAACACTTTCAAATTCAGCTTTGATCCTCAAGAACATGAGAGAAAAAATATTATTTATTTATCTATTTATATATAAAAACTGATTTTTATGATTTATTAATATAAAAAAATTAAATCTGATTTCTATTTATATTAATCAAAAATTAATACCCCAAAAATATTTTTAGCCCCCAATTAAAATTATTAAGCCTTAAAAATAATTTTTATGGGATAATAATGTAAAAATTTTATTTTTAAACAAATGTAATATAAATACCAAAATTCCCCAAAAATTACGAATATTACAAAAATTACAAAATAATACATTTTTGAACATCCCATTATTATATAAAAATAATTTTATGAAAAACAGGGCCTCGAATTCAATATAGGGGCTGGGTCCGAAAATTAAAAATCGAAATAACTGTATTCTAAAAATATAAAAATTACAGAAAAATAGAATAAAATATTCTATGATACACGGAAGTCACATAACACGTATGGGATAATTTTCCTATTTAATAAAAATCATAACGCGTTTAAATACATTAAAAATAAACTAACACACATTAAAATCAACTAAAAATATATTTTAATATAATAAATTACACGTAATTTTTTTTTCGGGTCGTTACACCAGGGAAGACATGGTGTAAAAAAAATGAAGTAAAACGTCACTTAGCCCAGGGTAATGAGATGAGCATGGATTATATGAGCTGATGTCCCAACCTTACTACATTAGAAGAGTGAACTACCACACAGCCACAAAAGCTTGCTGGACTATGTTCATGTGAGTAGAAAAAATGCAGCAGAGACTAGAGGCAGAAGCAATACGAAACAGGAAAAAACTCTCTGCAGCAAACAACTTCTGAAAACCTGAACAAGTTGTTGTGGTTATATATTGCCAGAAACTTAATGGCTAGTGCACATCGAAAGCATAAGAAAGCTCATGTAAGCGATTGTGTATATATGTACAAGTCAAAATAAAAGAAGCCGCGGGAATTTAATTCATAAGGAAAAATTACAGCATAAACGAAAATGATGAAGAAAGTTGAGCCCATGACAAGAATGTGGCAACTGTTTGTTCAATAAAAATAAATGCAGTGGAAGAGTGCGGGTTCATTTGTTCAACAATTGAAGAGTATATTATGCTGAATTAACAAGCTACAACTCTACAACATACTACTTATACAAGAAGCATGAGATTGCGGACAAAAAATAACATAACAGCCTAACAGGAGCACCCTGAGGAAAAAAGAAGGCTAGACAGTGGTGTCAAATACATGATAACTCGAGGCAATTCAACAAAAATTATGCACCAATCAAATTGGATTCACTGGTTCTTCTCTTTAACAAGGCAATTGAATTTCTCAACTACCAGGGCATGGGAGTCGAGGAAAAACTTGGCCGAATTCAGATTTGTGTTAAGGACTAAATTTTATTAGCAATGATTTGACTTACTGAAAACTGCAAAGGCAGAACACAAAAAGGAAGAAGGGATGCAGGCTTACTCTGAACCAAGCTGTTAAATTGTGACATGCTTGTGCAAATGATTTAAATGCAGCAAGATGACTAAAAATGCGGGACAATTACTTCTGCTTTCAAGAAAATTAAGATAATTGAGATTTGAAAACTGTGAAGTCCTTGCGAACACATGCTAGCAAAACCAAAAAGGAGGCCATCACGAAGAATATTTTTCATCGTTTGCATGGTCAAAAATGCCACAAAAGAACACACTGCCAGCACATCATGAGCGAGATAAAGCAATTGTGGTATGCTGAGTTTGGAAAATGCAAATTATCACATGCAAGCTATATGAAAGAGAAAAAGATGAGCATATAAGCTGGTTCTGCAACTAATCGTTATTGAAGGCCAAGCCCTGCATGGCTTTGTGGAATTGCACTATTCTGAAAAGCTAAGTGATCAATTATTTTTTACATGTTAATTTAATAATAATATCTGTATGTGCTTATTCTTTTGACTTTTCATATTGTCATGAAACTTTTATTGAAATTCTCTACCATATTAATTTTGCTAGAACTATTTTTACCATCAAACTATTTAAACCTGCATCTACTGTATGGTGTACATCGAATTTAAAATAATAGTACGGTTGCATAAGCCACAAATATATCTTATGGGACAAGGATTTCTTAATATTCTAGTATATGTCAATTTACGATGTAAATTAGTACTAAGTATATACTCGATTTTGTCATGGAAAAACCACTGATTGAGAGTAAATATGAAGCTTGATGACACAAGGGATGATAGTTCGTGATCAGGTCCATCACAATTTGGTGAAGCTTAACGAAAATCCAGAATTCACGACTTGTCTTACCACAACCAATTTGGGTGCCTCAAATAGTTCCAAGGATGTGTAGTCAGGAGCTTGAAAATTAAATAAAAAATGAGGCGCAACAACAGGATTGAATAGAAGAATCTTCAATTTTATGGAAGCTAGGAGAAAAAGAAAAATCAAGAAAAGCAGGCTGTCAACTTACAACATGGCTGTGCAATTGATTATCATTAAAATAAAATAGCAGCTGAGGAGATATTATCCAAAGAGGACACAAATGAGTACTCAACAGGGCAAACACACTTCATAGAAGAGACGTTGAAACTTCCATCAATTAAAGACTGGCAACGTGAATCAGTGTCTAAATACTGGGTCTCCAACAGATGATTAAAAGGAACATAAGTCATAAAATTTTGGCTTTAAACAAATCCCTCCGATTAGCCTCTCATCGTGGGGGAGATGCAAAGGAAACTGGTGGAAAACCAGCAGAAGCTAAAAATTCTTGCAGCGGAAATAATCACAAAATGCAGAAAAAATCAGCAATAAAAAAGCATGGAAGAAACAGGAAGCAGGATAAAAGTCATTTGGTGTTGCAAGAAACAGAAAGGAGTTCCATGGTAAAACAAAAAAGTAGCTATTACAAATAGAAGAACATTGTGAACAGAATACGCTGACAAGTAACGTAAACAAGACATGACATGATGACCCAATTAGAGGCGTTGCTAATGTACTACCTAAAATTGTTGGTGGGTATAGGACCGCAAAAATTACGATCCGGCAAGAACTTTCTTCTCAGTGACCAAAATTTTACAAGCACAACTACAAAGGCATACAAGAAAAAGTTTGTTGCAATTGAACACTACAGTGAGCATATCAGAAAACTTGTTGCTTAGGTTGTTGCTCGAAAAAGAATCATTGCAAAGGTGCTCACTTGCATTGGCCTGTCAGCTTAAAGGAGCAAACATGGAAGTGAAAATCAGTAGCTTCAGGCATGGACAAATACATGACAAAACCTGATCTGAGCGAGTCAGTGAGAACCATTTCGAACTTGGTTTCAAAATTTACAGTTTAAGCAATTGCTGGGCAATAAAAAAACCAACAAGGCTTTTACACGAAGCAAACCTAGTCAATTGCACAAGAAATTTTATCGTCAACAGATAAAAATAAAGACTTTGAATATACGTCTTAACTGTTGCGATAATGTGAGATGGCTAATGGATAAAGAAGCCGAAAAGCACACAGGTCATGAACAGGAAAAAATTCAAGCAAATCAAAGGACTATAATTCCACCTCTGCACAAACTTTCTGATGGAGCCATGTTGGCTTAAAAAACGGATCTTCAAGAAGAACCAAGATGAGTAAGCTCTTTCTAATGCTTAAATATTAGTTATTTATTAAATTATGCTGACATATCCTCTAAGAATATTTCATGTCTTCTGAGTTGAAATTCTTCAACTGGTAGCCAATATAAATAATACTTCTTGTGAAGCTATCGTTTAAGAAAATGGAACAACAACGACGATCACTCGGGGACAAAAAAAATAAAATTAAAATTGATCAGTTGTAACACTAAGTACCTTACTTCTTGATCAGTTGATAAGGTACTTGGGGGACCAATTTGATCAAAAAAATATCTGACCTAGACCAGTGTTATCTTCTTACGAACCGTATGAATAAATCACTGCGGGGCCAAGATAATGCCAATATATATGAACCGAAAAAACGCTTTTGAGCTATGATGGTACAGAAAAAATCGGGTACTGGCAACCGAAAGATGAGTTATTGGTAAGCAAAGTCTTTGGACAAATTTTTTTAGCTTACGGACGACCTCTTATCCGTGCACGAGCAGAGTTAATATTTCACATTTATATTTAACATTTTGTGGCTCGGAAGCACAGGCTTGAAACTTACTCATGCCATAAGGCGGTATGACTAGTAGAGAGCTCTCGCTAATAATGTTAACCCAAACTTGATGCATGGGATTGACGAATCCAAACTTCATCCAGGTTAACCTTAAGTTGATACAAGTTACTCTTGTTATCAATGATTTATAAGGGAGAAACATGCTATGGATGGTAAAAAAAAATGTGACAAGATTAGAAATATTATCTAATAAACATATGCATGAATAGTCAAAATTTAAAATAAGCAAAATCCATGATGCAGGTAAAAATTGACATATTGTCAAACAAACTCAATTTCATAGATCGAGAATTCCGAAAATGCAATGGTTGAAGAAAAATACTCTAATTAAGTAATCATCGAAGGAAAGCTCCAATAAATACCGGGGACATGTTGATACGAGATATAAGTCTGATCCCTTATGGGTATCGGTCCATATTAAATAAGCCTAATTGGGAATATAATAAACGAGAAATATCATAACTAGGTGGCTTGCTCCTAAAGAATAGGAGTATAGGCCTAAAAGAACTACGTGGGCTTGATTTCTTATAAAAGGATATGTAGGCACCTTGAGATGGGGGATCCGAAATTCTATGCTATCTTAGAATTAACTCTATCAAGCGTAGCCCAAAAACATATAAACCCTAATTCTTTCCCCAAAATTGCCGTGGATATCAAATCCCAAATTTTGTAGCTCTATACGAATACCCGTTATCATGATGCCCGTCCGAGACGAAAATCGGCATCAACAGTTTTTGTTTCTCAACAAGATAAGCTTATGTTGTTTATGATCCATTTGTGTTTATATTGTCCCCCTTTTTTATTTTTATGATAGTGAGAATCATTGTGACGTAGCCGAACAAAATAACTGTTAACAATTTTAATCATTACAATATGAATGAAAGAGAAATTTCTAAATGAGAACGAAATCTGAATGATGCTAAATTTTTCAGAATGTTAAAGTGAAATAAAATTTGAATGAGACAAAAAATTTCAAAATATAAGAGCATCCAATAGTATAAAACATCTTTTTCACCCGTGTTCCTGTGTTTGCTTTGTGATTCCCGTAAAATTATTGTTTCAGTGGCTTAATGAATAATGAAATACATTTGTGTTAGTGGTTTGATTCCCAATGAAAACACAAATTTGTCCATTTTTTTACATCGATTATAAAGAGGTGACACTGTTATAATTCTTTAAAAAATAAGGGCAAAATAGTAATTTTAGGAGCATTTTATTGGCACTTTATCCTTGAGTAGTAATTGGAACACCCCATATTTTTTTTAATTAAAAATTAGGATTGGCATTTCTATTATTCTAAAATTTCTTTGTACCAACTTTTGAAATACTATTTTTTTAAAAGAGATAAAAACTGAAGGGCCAGGTTAAATTGTATTAAATTCATTAAAATAATTGTGAGTAAAGACTGTATCAGTTTTTTTTCTTTTTCTTTGTCCAAATCTTTATATATAATTGGGTTATGGCTTTAGCCTAGACTACAGTCTACTATTTTACTGTCCGTGGTGCTTTCATAGGTAATTGTACAAGCTATATTATAGTGTATGTTTTAGTTCCCATTTTAATTTTATATGTCAAGTGAGACTTTCTTCTTTTGTTTTGTTGTTTGTAATTTGCGAGGGATTGAGTTGATTTACTTGATTTGAAATACTAGGTAATTCCAACTACTTATTCCTACTTGGTTTTATATGAGTTTGTCCTCTTATTGGTTAAGATTTCTACTTTTGTACATGTCTCTTTTGTTATGTCATGAATGTTTAATATTTTTTGGAACCCAAAACAGGGGCGACTCTGTATCGTTTATTTCATGCATGTAGTGGTGTCCTCTATTTTCCTTTCCAGTAAAAGCATGCAAATTGATCTACAATGGTTTCTGTTTTGTGCTTGTGTGTCATACTGTTATTTAAATATTAAAAGTGATTTAGTTTTTAAAGTGTATAATAGGTTTTGTTCTTAGTAATTTTATGGTGGCTCCATTTGTGTGATACTTTCATCCCCTGTACTTGTAGTAAGAATTATTATATATATTTTTTTGGTTATATTCTTTTAAATTCATTCCCTTGTTTAAAATTAGTGGACGCTTTTAGTTCCTACTAATATGTTCGAAAAATCGTTTTATTAAATGTGATGATTTTTCAATTTTTCTTTCAAGGATCGCTTCTAGTTATCAAAATAATATTATTTTACCCAAACTCTTTTAGTTCCATAAATTATCCTCATTTAGGTCAATAGTTATTGTTTTTAAAATAAAAGGGTAAGGTGATGGAGCTTGGTTACATTTGTATTTTACTAGCATCTTTTTGAGATTTTTCATATTTGTTGTTTTGATATTGTAGGTGCTAATTAGCTATTTTCTTAAAAGATGGACATTATCTGTATTAGCTCTTCCCATGATAATAAATATTGGCCTCATGCGGCCATGTAATTAAGTTGGTGTAATATGGCTTTGTTTAATTTAATGGTCTTAAGATAGTCATTTCTCTTTATAGCTGCAGTGGTTGTCAAATTGTTAATTGTTTATTTTTAAAAGTCTCGTGTATTGGCAATGAAAATTTTGAGATCTTGTGGCATGTATAGTTTTATCTGGTAGGATGGGTTATGATCAAAAGTTTTTTGTTTAAATTACTTCTCCACTGATGTGCATGATAAAAGAATTTGGTTATATTTATCAGTAAATTGATTAGTAGTTACTTTAATGTTAGGTGATATTGCTGGCGGATTGTTTTTGCAAGGTAAGTTTACTATTCGGACTTGTTTTTGCTTTAAACTTATTTCTTTTGTTATGAATTTATATTTATTTACGCTTCCGCTCTCTTTACATTTGATTTCGATTTCACCCTATTTTTATGACATAAAATGGGTCAAGTACTAGTATATTAAAATTGTTTATTTTGAAATTTCGCAAGAACATATGAACTTTGGAACCCCAGTTTAATTTACGATCTGAACCCGTTAGTATTTGCGCTTAGTTCCGGAACTAGAATCTGATACCTTTCTAGGGGCACTCACGTGCATTTTTTGATACCTTAGAGAGGACGCAATATTAACTTCTGGACCGCGTCACCGGTTTATAGTGACTTCTGAACTTCTGGACCGTGTCACCAGTTTGTAGTGACCTTAGATTAAGCTGTGGGTTATAAAGTTGGATTTATTGAATTTTACTGTCTCGTTTATGATTCACTGTCGGACACTGAAACTTCCTGTTAGCTCTACTTTTGAAATCATATTTAAATTCGTAAAATATGTCGGTCTGTTTCTTATATTATATAGTGTACTTGACCACTAGTTTGTTTAAAGGATAGTATCTTGCTGGGCCTTTGTAGCTCATTGTTTTAAAAAAATTTTCAGGTTGTGGAGTTCGTAAAAGCTGTTTGGATTTGAGAGTTGGTTCGTTAGATGACCTTTATGTTTTTAATTTATTTTTAAAAACTCGTGGGAGCTGCGCCTTTGTTTATTTGAACTATGTTTTGTTTATGATATTCTGACTTTTGTTTTGAGATATTTGATTTAAAAATGTTGGTTTTGAGACTTTTATCCTGGTTAGTGTATTTTTAGTTCTGTTTTAATGTCTCAAAAAGTCGGGATGTTACAGATGGTATCAGAGCTTAGGTTATGCTTCCTTAGTAGCCTTAGGCTAGACGTGTGGATTATGGGCTTTGCGTTGACATAATGGATTTGATTAATTTATGATCATTTTTTTTTTCTTTCAAACCTTTGTGGATGATAGTTATTATAATGTGTTGGATTTCGGGGGAGGCGGACTTCGAGATTATTGAGGAAACATTGGTGGCTGATGACCCTAGCTCGGAGGAGGATCCTAGCTCCGATGAGGAAGATCCAAGTAAGGAAGAAGATCCTAGTGAGGAAAGCTTTAGTGAGGATGATGATGAAGATGACAACAATGAAATAGTGGAAGCCTTGGAAAGTGAGGGCCAAGTGGAGGTTTTGGCTGATGGTGAGATCATGATTACTGATGAGTGGTCCGTAATTCCTTTTGAGGATTCGTAGATATGGGAATTGGATAGGGGGTTTATTAATCGGATTGGAGTGCCAAATCGGGAACAACAGATATACATGCGAAAGCGGCGTAGGGAGATTTTTCTGGGTGAAGTAGATTCGGCTTCTAGTAAACTTGAACGTAAGGATGAAGAGATTCGTGAGCTAAAGGAGAAAATACATGAGCTAAAGGAGGAGCTTAAAGTTGCTAGGGAACTTTTAGCTAAAAAGGATTAGATTCTATGTGATTTTTATGTTTAATTTGCATTAAGAGACATGAAGTTTGTGACCTAATATTGTAATTTGCTTGATATTAATAAATATTGTTTTTATGCTTGAGTATTGTTCAATTGTCATTTAAATATTTTGCTCAAATTTTGAATAAATTTTTGTTATGACATGAAGGAAAATGGGAGACGACAATAACAATGGTGGTAACAACAACAATAACAATGGAGGGGCTGGAATCATGAATCAATTGGCCCAAACTTTAGCTAATTTGGTGGGAAATCAACAACCAAGGCAACAAAGTCTAGTTTCAGAATTCAAGAGGCTAAGCCCACCAGTGTTTGATGGAGCAACCGATCCTGCTATAGTGGAAAAATGGGTGCAAGAAATGGAGAAAGCATTTGACTTACTAGGAAGTAACGAGGAGCAGAAAGTGATTTTGGGAGTCTATCAACTCCAAGGAAGTGCATATGATTGGTGGTTAATGGAGAAGAGGAAAAATGAACAGATTAGTGAGGCAACTGTGGAAGCTGAACGTGAACCATATACGTGGGAGAAGTTCAAGGATGCATTGATGGATAAGTATTTTCCAAGGACCGTCCGAATTCAGAAGGAAAGAGAATTTATAAGACTTGAGCAAGGGAGTAAGACCGTTGTGGAATATGAGGCTGAGTTCGCAAGACTTTCCAAGTACGCACCAACTTTGGTTGCGGATGAGGCAAGTAAGGCGAGGAGATTAGAAGAAGGATTAAGAGAGAATATACGACATGGTGTAGCTGCATTTGAGCTTCCAACATATGAGGTTGTCTTGAACAAGGCCCTAGTAATTGAGAAGGGAATACTAGAAGTTGAGATAAAGAAAGAGAACTCGAACAATAAGAGGAGCGAACCGTCAAGTGAACCGACAACTCAATTTGGATCATTCAAGAGGCACAATACAAATAGTGGTAATGGTTATGGGAATCGAGGTTATCAAGGGGATAAGCTTAAGTGTACAAGATGTGGACTTAATCATGATGATAAGGATTGTCGTTGGAATACCGGAGCTTGCTTTCGCTACGGTGAGATTGGACATAGGGTAGCCGAGTGTCCCAAGAAGGAGAAGAATGATGATATAACAAATAAAGTAACGGTAGCGGCGCTTAGATCCGATTATGGACGAGTATTTCGACCTTCACCGAAGAAAGATTAAGGTACAAAATTCATTTTATATTTGTGTAATTTATATGGCTTATTTTAGAAATTTAGGCATTATGTATGTTATGTGTTCATGTAAATTTGGTGACAAAATTTTTTTAAGGGGGATAGATTGTAACACCCCATTTTTTTTTTTATTAAAAATTAGGATTGGCATTTCTATTATTCTAAAATTTATTTGTACCAACTTTTGAAATACTATTTTTTTTTAAAAGAGATAAAAACTGAAGGGCCAGGTTAAATTGTATTAAATTCATTCTAATAATTGTGAGTAAAGACTGTATCAGTTTTTTTTCTTTTTCTTTGTCCAAATCTTTATATATAATTGGGTTATGGCTTTAGCCTAGACTACAGTCTACTATTTTACTGTTCGTGGTGCTTTCATAGGTAATTGTACAAGCTATATTATAGTGTATGTTTTAGTTCCCATTTTAATTTTATATGTCAAGTGAGACTTGCTTCTTTTGTTTTGTTATTTGTAATTTGCGAGGGATTGATTTGATTTACTTGATTTGAAATACTAGGTAATTCCAACTACTTATTACTACTTGCTTTTATATGAGTTTGTCCTCTTATTGGTTAAGATTTCTACTTTTGTACATGTCTCTTTTGTTATGTCATGAATGTTTAATATTTTCTGGAACCCAAAACAGGGGCGACTCTGTATCGTTTATTTCATGCATGTAGTGGTGTCCTCTATTTTCCTTTCCAGTAAAAGCATGCAAATTGATCTGCAATGGTTTCTGTTTTGTGCTTGTGTGTCATACTGTTATTTAAATATTAAAAGTGATTTAGTTTTTAAAGTGTATAATAGGCTCTGTTCTTAGTAATTTTATGGTGGCTCCATTTGTGTGATACTCTCATCCCCTGTACTTGTAGTAAGAATTATTATATATATTTTTTGGTTATATTCTTTTAAATTAATTCCATGGTTTAAAATTAGTGGACGCTTTTAGTTCCTACTAATATGTTCGAAAAACCGTTTTATTAAATGTGATGATTTTTCAATTTTTCTTTCAAGGATCGCTTCTAGTTATCAAAATAATATTATTTTACCCAAACTCTTTTAGTTCCATAAATTATCCTTATTTAGGTCAATAGTTATTGTTTTTAAAATAAAAGGGTAAGATGAGGGAGCTTGGTTACATTTGTATTTTACTAGCATCTTTTTGAGATTTTTCATATTTGTTGTTTTGATATTGTAAGTGCTAATTAGCTATTTTCTTAAAAGATGGACCTTTTCTGTATTAGCTCTTCCCATGATAATAAATATTGGCCTCATGCGGCCATGTAATTAAGTTGGTGTAATATGGCTTTGTTTAATTTAATGGTCTTAAGGTAGTCATTTCTCTTTATAGCTGCAGTGGTTGTCAAATTGTTAATTGTTTATTTTTAAAAGTCTCGTGTATTGGCAATGTAAATTTTGAGGTCTTGTGGCATGTATAGTTTTATCTGGTAGGATGGGTTATGATCAAAAGTTTTTGTTTAAATTACTTCTCCACTGATGTGCATGATAAAAGAATTTGGTTATATTTATCAGTAAATTGATTAGTAGTTACTTTAATGTTAGGTGATATTGGTGGCGGATTGTTTTTGCAAGGTAAGTTTACTATTCGGACTTGTTTTTTCTTTAAACTTATTTCTTTTGTTATGAATTTATATTTATTTACGCTTCCGCTCTCTTTACATTTGATTTCGATTTCACCCTATTTTTATGACATAAAATGGGTCAAGTACTAGTATATTAAAATTGTTTATTTTGAAATTTGGCAAGAACATATGAACTTTGGAACCCCAGTTTAATTTACGATCTGAACCCTTTAGTATTTGCGCTTAGTTCCGGAACTAGAATCTGATACCTTTCTAGGGGCATTCACGTGCATTTTCTGATACCTTAGAGAGGACGTAATATTAACTTCTGGACCGCGTCACCGGTTTATAGTGGCTTCTGAACTTCTGGACCGTGTCACCGGTTTGTAGTGACCTTAGATTAAGCTGTGGGTTATAAAGTTGGATTTATTGAATTTTACTGTCTTGTTTATGATTCACTGTCGGACACTGAAACTTTCTGTTAGCTCTACTTTTGAAATCATATTTAAATTCGTAAAATATGTCGGTCTGTTTATTATATTATATAGTGTACTTGACCACTAGTTTGTTTAAAGGATAGTATCTTGCTGGGCCTTTGTAGCTCATTGTTTTAAAAAACTTTTCAGGTTGTGGAGTTCGTAAAAGCTGTTTGGATTTGAGAGTTGGTTCGTTAGATGACCTTTATGTTTTTAGTTTATTTTTAAAAACTCGTGAGAGCTGCGCCTCTGTTTATTTGAACTATGTTTTGTTTATGATATTCTGACTTTTGTTTTGAGATATTTGATTTAAAAATGTTTGTTTTGAGACTTTTATCCTGGTTAGTGTATTTTTAGTTCTGTTTAATGTCTCGAAAAGTCGGGATGTTACAGTAATAGCTTATGTACATTAGCTCTTTTACATCAAAAAATTAGTAGAACCAGCTCAGGCATTGGTGCCATCTACAGGAAGTCTGAAGGTAAGCTAGAACTGCTCATAGTTGGTATGTGGAAGTCGAAACGGACAACTTGGAAGCTCCGGCTTCAGTGTATGACATTGCTGCTCAGATTGACATTAGGGTTAAGGACAAACGATGGAATGTAAGGTGGCGTATGTTTATCCAACAAAAAACAAGGTGGCTCTCTTTTTGGCAAGGTTGGGACTCATGATGGCGGACCGTTTATACACTTTTGACAGATCTATAAGTGGAGTCGAGGAACTCCTAAATTGGGACATGGGTTTAGGTATTGATCATCCTTATTTACAAATGTTTACCTCCCTGCAGATGTAATGGACCCCGTTAATTTCATTGTGGTGACAAACCTTTATGATCAGCTAAATGACCTAGGGTTAAGTTAGGTTGATGCTCCTCAAGTGATTAACTTAGATGTTTCTATGATGTTCTCCAGCAAGGGGTTGGTGTTTACGAAGACTTCTTCCATGACGGTGTCGTCTTTCATGCAGGTCATATGTTTGCAGGAGATGAACCTATGCAAGATGTGGACTGAACCCACTCGCTTAGTGTTACGACTGGTTTTCTGCCGGACCTTGGTTCAGTCGGACCTGCAAATGAGAAGAATGCGAGGGTTTGGCCCCCCGATTCACCTCCGGTGTGAGAATAAGTTAGTCGGTTTTTGGTAAGGTAATTTAGAACGTAGAGTGTCTGTGTTCTGTGTAGAATTGTGTATGAGCAATAAATCAAACCTGACCAAACATATCCTCCTTTCCTCAGGCGGTTACCGAAGAGTGAGCATCGTGTGTAAACGTGTCCCACGTTTACATGAACGTGAACCATATGACCGTTGTTGGTAGTCAGACCGGATGAATGTGGGCCTCTATTCGGATTCGGGGTGTTGGACCGTCGGTTCGGCCCATTAAGGAAATGGGCCTCTAACATGTCCCTGGGCTTCGTTCGGAGTTATCCTCAGGACGGAGGCCAAAGCCTGGGTCCATCTTTGGAATTCATCCTTCGGACGTCTCATTCGGATAAGAAGGACGATGGACAAGGTCGAGACGTCTCCTGGGAAGTCGTGTCCCTTTATGATTGACAGCTGTCTGATCTCGAGATCCGCACTTTTAATTTCCGCCGTTGAATTTGAAACGACCCTTGACCAAACGTCGCATCTCTTCTACTTAAACCCATAACTTCTTTCTTTTCTACTTTACGCACAAACCATCTCTTAAACATTTGGAGCAAAAACTTCTTCACAAGAACATTTTGGCAGTAATTGGAACCATTGCTTCTTCACCGGTTACATTCAATTCTCCGATTCCAGTCGACGCCTATGTTCAAGCGATTTATCCTCAAGAACTCAGTCTTATCAAACATCTTCAAACTAGTAAGTAGCGTCTTCCTCCTTGTTGCTTTATCATTATAAACCTGCATTTCATGTATTTATCTGTATGTGTATATATATGCATAAAAGTTCCCTGCAATTCTCAAATACCTTATATGCATGCCTGCGACGATTTAAGTACTTTTTGATGTACCATTTTTCTCCTGCATTAGCTTTTCCTAAGGTTCTGGGATTTGTCCAAAAGTTGTTTGGGGGCAAGAACTTCCTTCGGGATTTTTGAACCTTGAGAACACCCTTCGGACCATTCCGATCTCTTAGAATTCTCTTTAAAATGTCCTAGTTCCCCGTAGTTTTTAGGCCTTCGACTTACTTCGCCCTAGGTTGTAGGATGCCTCGACCGATCCTGACTCACTGTACTCGGCCTTTTTCCCTTTTGTTTTCTTTTTTGTCCGAGTACAAGGCTAACGTCTCTTCATTTTTGAAGGCAGGGACATGGATTGGTTGACCGAAGGTGCTGGTCCTTCGGAGGTTTCACCCTTCAACGACGCCCGACTATATCCGGCTGCAAATTTCCCACTACACCACAAATGAGCTTTAACAACGCTTTTTTCAGTGTTACGAGCAAAAGTGTAGCCATAGATGCCTTAAAATTGGTCTACGCCTACACATTTTTTTAATGTTACCATTTCTATAAACTAGTGTTAGCGTAGACGTCATTCGGTATCTATGGTAACACCGAATTCAGTGTAGCCATTGGTCTTTAAAAAAATGTTGCTATTACGTAATGAGAAAAGGCGGGCTAATCAATTGTTCAATTTTTTACTGAAATAATACGTGGTTAAATTTTTGTCCAAATATTTGAACTGCGTGGGTCACAAAAAATACAGCTACTATACTCAACTCTCACAACTCCCTCTCGCTCACAACTCTATCTCTCTCACAACGCTATCTCTCACTCACACACATCTCTCTCTCTCTCTCTCTCTCTCTCTCTCTCTCTCCTCTCTTTCTCTCTCACGGCAATTAGGGCAGAATAGTTATCTCTCTACGGGTTCTTCACAAGAAATTAGTGGTTCAATTAGGGATTCTCTACGGGGTCGATTACGAGTTCAATTAGGGCTTCGGTGACAGTCTCTTTCAATTACGAGTTCAATTAGGGCTTTGGTGATCATGTCTCTTCAATTGCTAGTTCAGGTCTTACATATTTTGATTGCATGTTTCAATTGCATATTTAATTTTTTGTATAGTATAGAGGTTGTGTAGATGTTATAAGATATATGGTTTGATTTGGAGGCCGTGTAGATGTTATAATATATATGGTTTGATTCAGAGGCTATGTAGATGTTATAGATTATAATATATAATATATATTATGTTGTAGATTGTAGGATAAAAATTGTTGAGTAAAGTAAGGATTTTTTATGTTGGTACACCACATGTTTGATTAAATGTTTGAATGAGGACTTGTGTGTATTTTTTATGATAAATTTTTATAAATGGAATTGTGGTATTATAATGTTGTAGGTTGTATTATTTGGAATTGACATTAATTATCTGCAGGGGTTTGGCATGTGGTAGATCTCTGTGCAGCGCCTGGTAGCTTTACATATGAAATGTCTTTTTATTAACCGGTGTTTGCTTTCCAGGTTCTATGGATGTTGTTGCTCAGGAAGGAAGAAAAAGAAAACTACCAAGCTAAAGTTTGACAAGAAGCTCAAGCATCCTGGGAATGATGATGGGGTACATGTATATACAATTGAAGGAGTTAAAGAGGGAAATGAAGGTAATATTCATGATCATCTTATAAAATAATTCAGTTACTCTGAACTTGTTGTCTACACACGTCTATTACATCTCTTACCTTTAAGTTTAATTCGACATAGACTAGAAGCATGGTGCCTAGTTATCTCACTTGAATCCAGCTTCACTAAGCTGATCCTTCTTGTTCATTAAAGATGTGTCAATAAAAGCTACTGTGGGATATAATATGTGAAACTCGTTTTGACTGGAAGATAGAGTAGTCATTCGTGATCTGGTTAATTGGTGACAATTGACATAGTGTCTCTGCCTCCAAAAGCTAGTATTTGTCTTTTTCGACATCATTATAAGTTCGTTTGAAAAGTATTTGTACCTTTTAACGTACTGCCTGTCAGCAACTGGTGAACATTATGTCTTTCTTTTATGTTCTTTCCTCCCCATATTCGTTTTTGATCAATGTTTAGAAACCTTTTTCTCGTTTTTAAGTTTAACTTGACAGTAGCTTTGTATTCTGGGGACAAAGAGGAAAATTTGCCAATGAAACGGAGAATAAATTAGAAAAGAAGTTTGGGCAGTCTCCTGTGTTTGTGGCATCCACACTGATAGAAAACGGTGGTACACTAACGACTGCTAGCCCAGCCTCTCTACTTAGAGAAGCAATCCATGTCATTAGCTGTGGTTATGAAGATAAAACAGAATGGGGAAAAGAGGTGACCTGATATAAAATGTTTTAAATACTACATGAGGAGGTGTATAAAGTGCATTTCATTAGTCACTTAATTATTTCTTCTTTCAGGTTGGATGGATTTATGGATCAGTTACGGAGGATATTTTGACTGGTTTTAAAATGCACTGCCATGGATGGCGCTCTATATATTGTATACCAGCAAGGCCTGCATTTAAGGGATCAGCGCCAATAAATCTTTCTAACCGTCTACACCAGGTCCTTCGATGGGCCCTTGGTTCAATAGAAATCTTCTTCAGTAGGCACTGTCCTATTTGGTACGGTTATGGTGGTGGTCTAAAATGGTTGGAGCGCTTGTCGTACATAAATGCGATAGTGTATCCCTGGACTTCTATTCCACTTCTAGCATATTGTACTTTACCAGCAGTATGCTTGATCACAGGGAAATTTATCACCCCAGAGGTAGGTGCCCGTTTCTCATTCTCAGCAAGAGTATAGACTAATTACTTAATCTAAAAGCATTTTCACCATTATCCGATTCCTCGTTACTTTATTTAATATCTTTCCTCTTTGTTGACCAATGCAGCTAAGTAATTCTACAAGTTTGTGGTTTTTGTCACTTTTCATATGTATTTTTGCAACAAGTATCTTTGAGATGAGATGGAGTGGAGTTGGTCTTGATGAGTGGTGGAGAAATGAACAGTTCTGGGTAAATATTAAGACTAAATAAGTTTAAAGATTTCTTTCAGTGATTTTGAGCCTTGTCAAGGTACTGCTCTATTCAAAAAGTTAAGTAAATATGAGATATTTGCTGGGCGGCGAGAGATTTGGGAATTTTTACCTCCCAAGTCAACAAAAATAATTGAGTTGTTCAATGTTGAAGTTAAGAGAGATGAAGGCATACAAAGTTTGCTGGAGAGGGCTGAAATAGTAACATTGAGGTCTACGGATGTTGATGTTATCTGTAAGAGCAACAGAGAAGCATTCACAGATTTGAGAAACCTGGCAATTGCTTCATGTCATGGAGTGGAGTATATAGCAAGGATTTCACAAAACGAGATTTGGCATGGTCGTCAACTGCGGGCATCCTTCTCTAAACTAACCATGTTGACAATTAAAGATTGCACTGCAATGAAATACCTGTTCTGCAAGTCTGTTGCAAAATGTCTGGAGCAATTGCAAGAACTCTACATAGAAGATTGTCCTGCAATGGAAGCAATTGTAATGGATGAAGATGGAGAAATCATAAACTTCTCCAAACTAAGAAGCTTGCAGCTAGTGGGTCTGAAGAGTCTCAGAAGCTTCTACAGGAAAAACAAAGAAATGCACAGGGGTTTAACGGACAACTCTGTAATCTCTTGTGCTCAATTTCCACTGCTATTTGATGAAATGGTATGCCAACTTTACCTTATCCAAAATTATTTATTAGGATATATTATTATTTTAATTCTGAAAAATATTTATCAAATTTTGTGATCTGTAAAACCAAATTATGAAATTGTTTGTAGTTTATTGGGTATATATATGTTGTAGGTTGCGTTCCCTTCACTGGAAGATTTGGATATCAGATCTCTAAAACATAATTGTATTTGGGGGAACTCTGTATCCTCTGCGTCCTTCTGCAAATTGAAGAGGCTCGATGTATGGGAGTGTAGGAAACTGGAAAGCATTTCTCAACGCATGGATTCTGGTATGTCGTATATGGTTCTGATATACCAAGTGTTTTTATCTTTGGTCCTGAAGTGATCAAGAAAATTTAAATGTTTGATTTCTTTTACAGTCTTCAATATTAATGTTTTACTTCCATAACAGGATTCATTGGGGAAGGATGGGACTCAACTCTTGCAGCATTGTGTTCGTCTTCCTACACTTGTTTCCACTGATCTACTGGCGGTTCGTGTGTCTGGTATATATTCTGATGCCAGTGTATTTATTCTATTATATAGATAGTATAGGTGTATGATTGTAGCTCCATAATAAAGACCATTATGGGAATGCAGTTTTGGTTACTCATAATGTTAAGTCTTGGGTTTCTTTCTACATGATCTATGGGATTGATTGAATATCAATGAGATGCTCTGTATTGCATATTATTGAAGGGGCAAATTGCAACATATCTACTTAATGTCTTCATTTAGCTTAAAGAAAATAATATGCTACTGTCCAGATAACAAGATCCAGCCGCCAGGCATTCACTTCGTTCCTAAAGCTTAAAAACTTATTGAGGAATTTAATAAAGAAAGAGAGGTTAAACAAATCTCGAGGCCCCTTCTTATTTTTAACATTTCACCATTCAATTTACTAGAATAGTGGAATTCTTACACAGTTAATCTTATCACTTGGTCCTACTTATGATTTTTTTATTGCAGGCTGTGAAGTGGAATGAAGAGTGAGTTGTACCACAACGAATATTGAAGAAAAGATTGTTGTCCCTTAATCACGAGAACAATGCTCCTCCTCGTACTTCAAGTTGTTGCTACGAGTGGCTTGTGAAGTGGTGTGGGCTTGATTACAAAAGTGTTACATGGGAGTTGGACAGTTTTCTAAGCTCCGTTCATGGTGCTAATCTTATAAAGGAGTACGAGAATAAGCCCTGCAAACCGAAGGTGTTGAGGTTGTTAATAAGTTGGTACTAAACTTTTAAACTACTCAAGTTAGGTATTCCACGATATTTAACTTAATTATGTAGGTTTTAGATGGTTGGTTTGTGGATTTGATATAGTTATTTTGGGTGGGATTTTATGTATTGGAATGGCTTTTGGATAGCCTCTATGTATTGGAATGTTTGACAATATTTTGAATGAGAATCTTTTTTTTCAATTTTACATATTGCCTTTCTTTATTTAAAATGTTGGTATAGAGCCTGTAAAAATGTAGCCATTGGCTCTAAAATATTAACCATTATGTGTTGGCATAGATCTATAGCAATACTTTTAATAGTGTTACTACAAAGAATATGGTGTAGCCATAGATCTATAGTAACATCTTATAAGGTGTAGCCAAAGATTAGAAAGGTGTTGGCATAGGGGTCTAAGCCTACACTTTTCTTCCATGTTACCAAAAATCGAAAAAGTGTTAGCATAGACCCCTATGGTAGCACCCAATTTTGTAACACTCCCAAATTTGGTCAAAGTGTAGCCATAGCTGGTTTTTGGCTCTTTTAGCAACACTTTTTGCCCTATAATCACACTTTTTTGGGCGTAGCCGTAGGCCATATGTGGCGTAGTGTCCGGTCGAAGCTAACCGAAGATAAAATCGAGGACTTTCATTCCAAATACTTAGTAGAGAGAAATGTCTGGTACTTCTTCGCACCGAGGAAGAAGGACCACATCTGGCATAATCCTGCAATCCCTCCCCTTTGTGGGGGCAGCGTGGCGACTGGTATATCCGAAATGGCGTTTAAATGCGGCTTTCGGTTACCAATGTTGCCCATCCTGAAGAAGTTGCTAAAGCAGCTGGGAATAGCTATAGGACAGTTAGATCCGAACAGCTTTTTCCACATAAACGCCTTCCAAGCCCGATGCCTGGCCAAAAAGATGACCCCAAGGACAACTTTGTTCTGGAATCATTATGAGCTTCGAAGGAATCCAAAGAGCAACGGCTTCTATACCATATCCCATCGAACCGGTAAGGCCGATTGGGCTCAAACAAACTCCAGCAATAAATGGACTCAAGAGAAGTGGTTTTAATCTCGGGGCCGAAAATGGAGAATTACGGCCGCTGGCAGGAGCTCGATCCCTCCAGGTTGAAGTATCCCAAACTCCTACAGGCAGACGAACATGATTACCGTCTTCTCTGCGAACTCGAAATAGATAGAGTTCCGTTGTCCAGCAGCAGGGATAACGACTGGTTGGTCGCCCTTTGGGGTAGTGGTAACATCTATCTTCTGTCTCGCTTTCACATTTAGGTCTTGCATTTTTATGTTCTGCCATACATATTTAACCTCTTGATGTTTTCTGCAGTGTCTTCCCTTCAGGAAATCATAGAACGGAAATGCAGGAAGGCGGTCGAGCTTGCTGCTGCCGCTACTGCTGAAGCCGAAGCTGCGGCTCAGGCGACCGAAGAGGGAGAGGAGTCGGCTCCAAATCAGAGGGAGACAATTGTAACTCCGCCTGCTTCTCCTCCTCCTCGGGACCTGGAGACAAAGAAGGCAGACTTGATCACCCCGACCGACTCTCGGAAGAGGGGCCGATTGGGTGATGCTGGTCTGAAAGTATACGCTCCCCAATGGGGAGTTATTGAAACTGACAAAATCATTGTCCCTGCCCCGCAATCGTCCACCATTGTAGGTCCCGATCTTTGCCGGGGTCTCATCCTGCCAGCCGATAGGCCTACATTCGCCGAGGTGAACGACCTTGAGGCTTGTACCGAGATGCTGGCCTTACTCTCTGTGGTGAGCTTTTTTCTCTCTGGTGTTACCCATTTTATTTACCTTCATCATGTAATTTTTTTACAATATTTGTTTCCAGGGTGTCTCCTGGTCAGCTATTGTTACCGAACGGATGGAAGGCATGCAAGCCAAGTTGAAGACGGTCGGTCAGCTGGAAACTCGGGCGGTCAAGGCCGAGGAGGGTCTCCGAAATGCAACAAATGATTTGGAGAGGGTTACCGGCCAGGCCAGCTCCTTAAAAGAAGAGAATGATGCCTTGAAGGAGAAGCTGAAGGAGATGGAGGCCGTGAAAAAGTGTGTTGAATGGAGAAACCAGCAACTCAAGGCCACCAGGAAGAGCATTCGGAAGCTGCAGAAGAAGCTGGATTTGACCGAAGAGCGATGCTACCAGATGGGGTACGACGCTGCCCTGGTGAAGGTACACTCTCTCGGTTTCGATCATACTAAAATGATTGATGCCGAGTTGGGCATGACCGATCCAGTTGGCAAGATAACGTCCGACGAACCTCTGGTGGTCTCCTCGGGTGAAGAAGAGCCTCTTTCCGACTAGTTCCCTTGTCTTTATTTTAATCCTTCCATTTTGATGGCCTTCGGGCTTGTAATGATTAACATTGCCTTCGGGATTTTTATTTGTGCCTTCGGGCTTGTAATATTTTACTCTGCCTTCGGGCTTGATATTTTCGCCTTCGGGCCATTTAAATTTGCCTTAGCGTAATTATTCTTATTTATGCGTCGTCGGCTTCGGCCTTAGCATTGTTTCTGTTTTCGTTCATGCACTTTCGGTGTTAATTTACCTTAGCACGATTATTTTTCTTTTTATGCATCTTTGGCTTCATTTTGCCTAAGCATAATTACTTATATTTTTATGCATCTTCGGCTTCATTTTGCCTTAGCACGATTATTTTTCTTTTTATGCATCTTTGGCTTCATTTTGCCTAAGCATAATTACTTATATTTTTATGCATCTTCGGCTTCATTTTGCCTTAGCATGATTACTTATATTTTTATGCATCTTCGACTTCATTTTGCCTTAGCATAATTACTTATATTTTTATGCATCTTTGGCTTCAGCCTAGCATGTTTGTGCATTTTTGGTCGTAACCTAGCTGTCCCCCAGTATTTAAGGGGTTCTGTAAATGATTAAGGTCCCGTTCGGTCGGCTGAAAAATATTTCCTCCCGGCCTTAATTAATGTCAAAGCAATTTAAATACTAAGACAATTTTGTAAGGGTCCAAATTTCATTCGATCGGCCCCAAATTTGGATTCATCAAGCATTTGTAACACAGACCATAATGTACTTGATCACTAAAAATAAGATAGAGGGCGCATGTTTTATTCGGTCGGCCCCAAACATGGGTCCGTTAAGCTTAATATTGTGTACTTAACCTTTTGGCTATAAATGTACTTAGCTTAATTACAGCAGATAAAAATGGAGCAAACAATCTTTCATTAATCATGCAATAACTTTTACATAGTTTCGATTACAGATTGATGCTAGCTTAGGGAATTCAAAATAAACTTGCATAAAACAAAATAATGAATTAAAAAGCAGTAAGATGCGTCCAGTAAGCTTACTGGTAAAAACGGCGAAGGCGAGCGGCGTGCCAAGTGTTCTTAATAGGGCTGCCGTCCGAATGGGCTAATTTGTAGGTGCCTGGCCGAACCACTTCAATCACCACATATGGTCCTTCCCAGTTCGGCATAAGTTTGCCTTGTTTAACTGGCATGGAGGTGGGTAACTCCCGAAGCACTAAGTCTCCGACTTGGAAAGATCTCTTCTTTACTCCCGAATCATAGTACTGTGTTGCCTGCAGCTGGTACCTTAAGTTTCTTTGGTGAGCTGCCTCCCTTTCTTCCTCCAGTAAGTCCACGTTCGCCCAGAGCCCGAACTCATTCGTTTCCACATTAAACACATGTGTTCGGTAAGACTCTAAACCAACTTCGACCGGCAGAAGAACATCCGTTCCAAAGGCCAACTTGAAAGGCGTTTCTCCGGTAGAAGATCTAGCAGTTGTTCGGTACGCCCAAAGGACCAAAGGTAGTTCTTCAGCCCAAAGCCCCTTGGCTTCTCCCAGTCTCTTTTTGATTCCATCGAAAATGATCTTGTTTGCTGCTTCGATCGCCCCATTTCCCTGAGGATGCCTTACCGAACTGAACTTCTGTTTGGTTCCGAATTGAGCCAAGAACTTTCTAAATTTGTTTCCAATGAATTGAGTTCCGTTGTCTGACACACATACCATAGGAATGCCGAACCTTAAGATTACCTGCTCCAGCACGAATTTTTTTGTAGCCTCTTCAGTAATGGTCGATAGGGGTTTGGCTTCTATCCACTTTGTCATATAGTCGATCGCCACAATGCAGTACTTTGCTTGTTTAGTACTGGTAGGTAGGATCCCAACGATGTCAACCGCCCACACAGCAAATGGAATCAGGCTAAGGACTGAAGACATTTCTTCGGGTGGTTGCTTCGGTATTGTGCTGAATAGTTGGCACTGTCTACACTTCTTGGCATATTCGGATGAATCTTCCTTCATTTTCGGCCAGAAAAACCCTTGCATGAGAATCTTGAAGGCCAAAGATCTTCCTGCCAAATGTTCTCCACAAATTCCCTCGTGAACCGTCTCAAGGGATAGCTGCTGTTCATCTTTGTCTAAGCACCGGAGAAGCGGTTGTGTTAATGACCTTTTAAACAAACGACCCCCCACCAAAGTGTAACTCGCCGACCGATGTTTCACCTTCTATGCTTCCTTCGGTCAATCGGTAAAGTACCCTTTTCTAAAAATGCCCTGATCGGGGTCATCCAGTTGACCCCTTGATGAATTTCCATGCACTGTTTCTTGTCTATTGAAGGCATCTTCACTTCGGTCAGATAGATTGAACCATTTAGGTTTTGGGTTTCTGCCGAAGCTTGCCTTGACAACGCATCTGCTCGACTATTGTTTTCTCTCGCAATTTGACTTAGCTCAAAAGACTGAAAAATCATAATACTTCACGTACCTTTGCTGCATATGCCTTCGTGTGGGGGTCTTTCTGTCCATACTCCCCAATGAGTTGTTTGACCAACATTGAGTCACTAAAGGCCCTTAACTGTTTTACCTCCAAGTTTCTCGCCAAGTCTAAACCTGCTAGCAGCGCTTCATACTCAGCCTCGTTGTTGGTTAAAGGAAAAGCAAATCTGATGGCTTGGCATATCTCGAAACCGTCTGGGCTGCTCAAAATTAATCCTGCCTCACATTTTGAACCTGCGACTGACCCATCAACAAAGAGTTTCCATTTTCCTGGCGAACGGATGAGCATCTCTTCGGGTGTTAGGTCTTTCGGGCCGAAAAAAGAGCATTCTACCATGAAGTTGGCCAGGGCTTGTGCCTTAATAGCGGTTCATGGGATAAATTCTAAATCGCATTCCCCCAACTCGATTGACCAGGCAACCACTCTCCCCGAAGCCTCAAGCCTTTGTAAAATTTTCTTTAAGGGCTGATCAGTAATTACCTGTATCGTTCTTCCTTGAAAGTAGTGGCGTAGCTTTCTTGCCACCATGATCAGTCCATAGGTAAATTTCTCTGCATTGGGGTACCTTGTTTCTGCATCCTTCAGTATGTGAGAGACGTAGAACACTGGATGTTGGTTCCCTTCATGCTCTTTAACCAGAACGGCCCCGAGTGTTCGGTCGTTCACCGCCAAATACAACTGCAATGTTTCGTTCGGGCCTGGTCTCATTAGGAGTGGGGTTTTTACCAGATACTCTTTGACTTCTTCAAATGCCTTTTGGAAATTTGGTCCCCACTCAAAATTCTTTGACCCCCGAAGCACTTCAAAGAAAGGTAGGGCCTTTTCGGCTGACCTGGATATGAACCTTCTTAGAGCTGCCAGTCGCCCGGTCAACTTCTGTATGTCCCTTATTGTTTTCGGTGCCTCCATGTCAATAACTGCCTTGATCTTCTCTGGGTTCGCCTCGATTCCTCGGGCACTAACCATGTATCCCAAGAATTTCCCACTGTTTACACCAAACGTGCACTTGTTCGGGTTGATCCTCATGTTATTCTTCCTGATTGTTTCGAAACACTCCCTCAGATCTTCAGCATGATCCCTGAAAAGGGAATTAATGATCATATCATCAACATAACATTCCATGTTCCGACTGATCTAGACTTTGAAAACCTTGTTGATCATCTTCTGAAATGTTGCCCCGGCGTTCTTCAGATCGAAAGGCATCTTGATATAGGCATAAGTGCCGTTCGGTGTGATGAATGCTGTCTTAGGCACGTCCTCGGCATTCATGGCTATCTGGTGGTATCCCGAGAATGCATCCAAAAAACTGAGTATTTGATGCCCCGAAGTGGCATCTATTAGCTGGTCAATATTCGGTAGAGGATAGTGATCCTTCGGACAATGCTTGTTTAAGTCTGTATAATCTACACACATCCTCCACTTGCCATTTGACTTCTTAACCACGACCACGTTCGCCAACCAGTCGGGATAGTCGATTTCTTCGATGAACTTCGCCTCTAGCAATTTTTCCACTTCAGCTTAAATTACTTTTTGCCTTTCCATGGCGAAATTTCTCTTCTTCTGTCTCACAGGCTTGGCTTCTGGAGCCACATTCAGGCAGTGTTTGGCTACCGAAGGATCCAGTCCTGGCATATCTTCGGGATTCCACACGAACACATCATGGAACTCCCTAATGACTTTGATAACCTTCTCTTTTAACTCTGGTTCCATGTTTTTTCCGATTTGAATCATCTTTCCAGACTGTCCCACGTACAATTCGACTTCTTCAGTTTTAGCAGCTGGCTCGGCAATCGGGCTCGACAGGTCGGCCCCAAATTTCTCCAACTCTATATTCAGCAGTTGATGACTGCCTCCAGCGTCATTCTCTTTTCTTTTTCTTTTTCCTGTTTCGGTCATCTCTACATCCTTATCCTTTTCTAGATCTTCCAACATAATAATACGGGCAGCCTTCTGGTCGCCTCTCATCTCTCCGACCCCATTCTCGGTCGGGAACTTTAACTTTAGGTGGGGAATAGATGACACCGCCTGGAAAAGAGACAAGACTGGCCTCCCCAAGATACAATTATACGGGCTGTCCACCCGAACGACGTTCGCTTCTTTGACAACAATATATGGAGCCTTTCCCAACAGAATGTTCAGCGTGATCGTGCCTTCGATCGGTACTGGTTGATTGTCGAAGCCATATAGTGGTGCTTCATGGCACGGCTCCAGCTGTTCACCACCCAAATTCATCTTGCAGTATGTTCGGTGATACAGTATGTTGACCGAACTTCCTTCATCGACCAGCACTCTCCAAATCTTGTTTCCCCCGATGACGGAATTTATGACAAGAGGGTCTTCGTGCGGCCATATCACATCTTCAAAGTCGTCTTCCGTGAATGATATCGGAAGTGGTTGTTTAGCTACACTTGACTGGTAGAGACTATAGATTTGCCTAGCATACTTCTTTCGGGCTGTTTTGCTGTCCCGATCGAGTATGGTTCCTCTGGATATTGTTCTGACTTCACCCCGATACTTCTCTGAACCTTCAGCATATCTAGTGTCCCTTTTCTTTTCCTTGTCATCTAGCTTGTCTCTCAGATCTCCAACGAACTTGGTCAGTTCTCCGTCTTTTATCATTTTTCAATCAATTTCTTTAAGTGGTAACATTCATCAGTGTAGTGACCTTTATCCCGATGATAGTCACAATATTTGCTATCGCTCCTTCTGTTTTCAAGGGTCTTTAGCCTGGTCGGTCGAACGAATCCAGGCTTACCCTTTATCTCGTGGAGAATCTTCGAAGATAGGTGTGTTAACTGGTGTGAACACAGTACTATCTCTATCTCTCCTTCGTTCGGCCCCCTTGTCAGGCCTAGTATCATTCAGTTTGCTCTTAATATCACCACGACCCCTTCGGTCATCTCTTCTGTCACCCTTCTATCATATCTATCATTTTTCTTGCTCTCCTTTTACCCCCCAATTGATTCTAACTTTCTTCTAATAGCCTCTCCTCTCAAATATATATCATTCAAAGATTTAGGAGGCATATCGTAAAGAGAAGATCGAAGCTTTTTACCTTTAACGGGGTCCAAGCCGGCCGCGAGGAATCCAGCTACCTTGACTTTATCCAGGTTTGTAACCATTCCAGCTTCCTCTTTAAACCTTGCCAAGTAGTCACCCAATTCTTCATTCGGCCCCTGCCTGCAGTGGATCAGGGCTTCGGTGTCCTTCTCTCTTCGGCACAAGTGGGAGTAGTGCCTAAAGAATTTCCTCTTTATCTGCTCGTACGAGCCAATTGATCTAGGTCTTAATGACCTGTACCACATGGACGCATTCCCCTTGAGGTATGTCTCGAACATCTTGCAAAGCATCACATCGCAGTGCCCCATACCAGTCATGAGCGATTCATACTTCTCACAATGGTCTTCGGGGTCACCTTTTCCATTGAACTCATTCATCTTTAGAAATTGCATTCCCGGAGGAGGTCGGAACTGTTCGACATCCTCAATCACCACTGGCTCGTGGCTGACCCTTCTTTCTCCAAACATAGCCTTCTCGATCCTTCGGATACGGTCATCCGTATGTGGACCTTCTTCCTCCGAATCAGAGGAATACACTACCTTCGATCGGGTTCTCCTAGAGTTTGATTTAGAGTCCCCTGACTCATCTTCATCATTTCTAGTCCTCGACCTCTTATCCCTTCGGTCAACCAACTCCGGGTCTTCGGCTTCTAAAGCCTCGCGGAGCTCTTTCTCTTGCAACTCAATCTCCTCCCTTTGGAGCTTTAGGGCCTCTAGCCTCAAGCGATCGGCTTCTCTCTTCTTGGCCAGACGTTCGACCTCCCTATTGCTCCTTTCTTTCTCCATTTCCTTCTGCTTCCCCTTAGCCTTTTGTTCTTCTCGCCATTTCATGAGCATCTCCTGTTGTTCTTCGGGAGACGGCATATCCCCATCTTCATCAAAAGTCAACAACCTTGGGGTGATGGGAGCTGTCCTCGGGATCAGGGGAGGAGTGGTGTGGTTGTTTCCAGCCACTGTGCTATTATCAGCTACTGTTTCGGTATCGTTCGTCATGATTGATTGTAGATTCTCAACACAAATGTATCTCTACGTTCCCACAAATGGCGCCAAATGTTACGACTGGTTTTCTGCCGGACCTTGGTTCGGTCGGACCTGCAAATGAGAAGAATGCGAGGGTTTGGCCCCCCGATTCACCTCCGGTGTGAGAATAAGTTAGTCGGTTTTTGGTAAGGTAATTTAGAATGTAGAGTGTCTGTGTTCTGTGTAGAATTGTGTATGAGCAATAAATCAAACCTGACCAAACATATCCTCTTTTCCTCAGGTGGTTACCGAAGAGTGGGCATCGTGTGTAAACGTGTCCCACGTTTACAGGAACGTGAACCATATGACCGTTGTTGGTAGTTGGACCGGATGAATGTGGGCCTCCATTCGGATTCGGGATGTTGGACCGTCGGTTCGGCCCATTAAAGAAATGGGCCTCTAACAGCCTCTAACACTTAGCAAATCACACTAGTGTTGCTAGGTGTTGTTATGTGTTCTGCTTGTTAATACTCTATCGTGTTGGTTGTTTGCTTAGCTTGAGAACTTTTGTAGCACTATCCCCCGGCCGATTGATCTGTGGCTTGTCACAATGGCCTAGATATTAGGATTTCAGTTAATTTGTATGCCTGCATGCTTTAGTTTGGTTGTTCTTAGAGCATCTCCAAGGCTATAATGGTTGGCTATAATAATATAAAGTAATGGTTGACTAAAATTTGCTGAATGTGTAAGGTGTTGGGTTTTGCTATAATGATTGTTTATATTTTGAAAAAAGTATTTTATTATTATTTTATTATTGAAAATGATATTCTATTATTATTTTAAATTATATAAATAAATTTCAATTTCAATTTTAATAATATTTATTATTATTACTGCTTTTAAAAATATTTTAAATATTATAATTTTATTTTTAAAGTTTTAATATTTTGTTTTCCAATGATATATATAAAATTTATGTTTGTCAAAAAATTTAATTTTGATTATTAGTTTGAATAATAACTTTTCAATAAAACTTAAGTTTTAATAAATTAATATTAACACTAATTAATTTTTAAAATTATATTTTCTGGATAATCAAAAAATAGATTATATACTTGAGAAAAAACCAAACATTAGGAGAGAGGATAAGCCAGAAAGATGACGTGGAAAGGCTTACAGATCTGTACCTCTTGTCTTTTTACCTAACAGCAATGATAGGTTGGAGTGGTACAAAGTGGGAAGATTGACTATATTTCCAGCCAGATGACATTTTTAGCCAAGGGTTAATCGGGGTTGGAGATGCTCTTACGAGTTGATCTGGTTGGTCCTGTTTGCTCGTATAAATTTTTCGTGTAGACTTAATACAATGACTTGCTTATAAAAAAAATGAATGTTTTAAAAGTCACTAGACAAGAAAATATTGCCAAAATATTATCATTAGTATTTTTCATACTCATAAAAAGTATAAAAATGTGTAATTTATCCAAAATATCATTTTATGCGAAAGTTGGGACAGATATTTAACACTACAATTTTTTTAAAAAAATATTAAATATCACGATAGAAAAGTTATTAAGTTTTAATTAATAGCATAAACTAATATAATAGCATAAAGTAATCAAAATAAATTAAAAATGGCGTTATAATAGTCATCAAAATTGTGACACCCCCCAAATCCGGGGTCAGAAGATTTGGTTGTCACGCAAAAATCCTCAAAATAAAACATATTGTTAATAATAATCATCCATTTGTGATTGTCCAACACTGGAAATATAACATCTGTGACCCCAAACATACCAAGATCTTTTAAGGTTATAGGGCTAGAAATAAGAATCCAAATTCCATTAAATAAAAAGCATTCCTTCTTTACAACATTCTCTTTGATCAAATCTTAAACCACTGGTGTAACTTCGATAAGAAGTACGCCAGGCTAACTAGACCATTACATAATAATAATAAATATTAGAACTCAATTATATAAAATAGATCTTACACTAAATGCGGACATCCTGAGCCAAGTCATCTTCGAAATAGCATCACGCCTCTTCTCTTTCTGAAGTGAGCGAATAAGTCTCGCCAAACCACCTTACTGAAATGTTAGAATTTGCAACAGCAAGTATGAGCGAAAGAAATGCTCAGCAAGTGTATAAAAATTTTGATATAAAACCAGGATAAGTGGGGCATAAAATCAACTGAAATGTAAAGCAGTTTATAGAGAAACTGAATCAACAACTGTGATATAATTCAAATCATAACTGAAATCATTTGGCATGTCATAAAAATGAATCATCTGCCAATTCACAATATATAATAGCCATTCTGGCGATATGGATTGGATACACTTTACTGAAACACCATTGCCCCCTGGTCAGGTTCAAAAGCAATGGGACCACTTTATACAACCACCGAATACCTTTCTATCCGCGTGGGTATAACGAGGATTTCTGGGGTACCCAAAATAGGCAAGTAATGTTAGCCTATAGGAAGATGGTATGGTTACCATATCCTCCTTAAATATAGCTGGACCAACTACTCGATGTGGCCTCCTACGCTTTACTATTTTCCAATCCAATAGAGCAATTTCCGAATTCAACAGGAAATGCTTAGTTTTAAATACAGGTCATATCCCATTATTACTACGATAATGAGGATATGAAGAGTTTATCTGAAACAATTCCCCACATCAAGGGTACTAATAACAAACAACTATGTTCGCACAAAAATATTTAAGAACCACAAATAGCTCTGAACAATATCTATTTGTCATGATATGAATCAATGAAACATAAAATAAAAAGTGTTTAGGATGATAAAGAAAATACTTGCCTCTGGTCCATAGCTATTACGTAACATCGCAGTAATACTACCATCATTTTCTTCCATCTCACGGCATCATGTCCTCTGCTTTCATCATGCTTTGGTTTACGCTTTAGCGGTTGCCACGAATCTG
This sequence comes from Kitagawia praeruptora, assembly GCA_037693485.1. Lineage (NCBI taxonomy): Eukaryota > Viridiplantae > Streptophyta > Magnoliopsida > Apiales > Apiaceae > Kitagawia > Kitagawia praeruptora. The sequence goes on along the minus strand of CM075348.1, from coordinate 46,898,179 downwards.
ATCCGCCGACATCGATCCCGCGCGTCTACTTCAATAGTCACACACTAGACAATACTTCAGCCTCTAGACGAGATTCTGATATTTTATAAACGCTTACAAACTCAAGTTAATCGTATTAACCATGCTTACCAATATCTCTGCCCGAAGAAAATAATTGGAAATGTCCCCTTTGAACATAGACGTTTTCCCGGTGTTAAAACACCTCACAAGTAAACCAACAATTCCATAAACAATACTTCCACCTCCAACCTTCTTTATTACAATCCACAAACAATACTGCATCCATCTACAACCTTCTTTATTAAACATTTACTTATCTCCGCTCACAAACCTAAGTCAATAATCACCAATTAATCCTCGAAAGATTTATTCAAATCCTCGATAAAGAAATAGAAATATAATTACAACGCTTAACTCTCGAAATAAACACTTTGATAATTCACACTGCACGTATAAAGACTCGATAAGTAGATCACATAATCACATTAGGATTCATTATCACTTAACAATCTCACTAACACGACACATAATATAAATTGAAATTCTTTTGGCAAAATATTTCGTCATCTATTGACAATATAGATTGAAAATTCTAAAGTTGACTCGCTCTATTATTAGAAATATTTTTGGTTCAATTTAAATGACTTAAATCATTTTTAGAAGCAAATCGAATAATTAAATCAAATTAAAATAATCAATTCCGATTAATAACTAATAAAATTAACCAATTAATAGATAATCGATCAATTAAATTAATTATATTATTAACCCAAATAGATTAAGGCTAATTATATTTAATCACATTCTTGAAATCCAAAATAATAATTTTAATCCAATTAATCATAATTAGAAATAATTAATAATTCATTAAAAGAATTAACCAATTAATAATTAAATTAATTGATTAAATTAATAAAATCATTAACTAAAATTCATTACAATTAATTAAATTAAAATTTTCTGATTTTATAAAGATTTTTAAATTTTAAGAAGGATTCTGAATTTTTTTTTTAATAAAATAATTCAAAAACAGCTTCTTGAAAACAGGTTTAGAGTTTAAAGATCAAAATCCCAATTATTAAGAACATGATCGGAAAAGATGAACACGGTCACCGGATTTCTGGGATTCCCAGATTCCGGCCACCGGAAAATTTTCCGATCACTCCCAATTCAGTCCAACTGCATATAATTCACTACTGGTCGTTCCAAATTCATCCCATAATCAATACACAGTTTTATACCATTCAGTTACAACGTCAAACACCCAAAAATCGGCAAACCCGCCGTTCTCCGGCGACCACAAAATCAACCCAGAAAAATTCAACAATAATATATGTTACTCTACATGCCGCGATCTATTTATATATGTAAACGAAACTACAAAACGACTAGTGCTTTAACGATTCCGGCAAGCAAGAATTTTCCGGCGAAATCAAAAATTACACATAAAATTACGAAAAAAATTATATAAGCCTCTAAATACAACGATCTACACATATATGCTATCAACAACAATTAATAATCAACCGAAATTCAATAATGAATTTAAGCCGAAAATTAAAAGTTACCAAAACGGCGATTTGATGATGAAATCGGATAGAGGGTTGAGAGAGGAGAATATTGGTTACTTGAACTCTCAATTTGGACCACAGAATCGTATAGAAACTTAGGTTTTAATTTCTTTGCAGGGAAGAAAAAAAAAATAGGAATATGATAGAGATGAGAGCTACGGGAGGGAGAAGTGAGGAGAGAGAATGGGGTCACGGGAGACAAAAGGGGGGGGGGGGGGTTTTGGTCACGGGTAGATAGATTTTAGAATAGGATAAGAATAGGTAAAAGAATTAGTAACATATTTATATATCCTAAAATTAATACCCCACATATAATACATGCCTCTTAATTTATTCAATTGGTTCAAAAATTACCAATTAAATAATTAGCGGGTATAATATTAAATTTCTATTTTATAAATAAAATGAATAAATTTATATCTCTTTAAAATCATTTATTTAATCCCGAAATGATTCACTCGGATAAAATTGGAAATTTTATTCTTTCCAAAAATTAAAACATCTATGCCCAAAATTTTTATAAATCCCGAATTGTTCAGAAATATAAAAATACACAATTTTCGAATATTTTCATAACGCTCCCAAATATCAAAGGGGTCACGGATAGGATACCGGGTACAATCTTTGCACGGGAAAAATAAAGTTTTGATCCAAAAAATTTTTAAAATAATCTCAATTAATCAAAAATGTAAAAATGCTAAATTTTCGAATATTTTGATAATTTATACAAATAAACTTTTGCACATAGATAGAATACCGGGTATAATTTTGGTACAAATAAAATACCACCTCGATCCATAAAATTTTAAAACAAACTCAATTTATCAATATCGATAAAATATTGATTTTTAATAAAACAAAGATAATTACTAACACAAACGATACCAAATACAGTTTACCCGAATAACATATTAGCAGTTAAACACGTACAAGCATTCAATAAGAATAAAATATTCATAATATTATTCATCCTTAATGGAAAAACCAATAAAATATTTAAATAATAATAATAATAAATTCTGAAAAATCTGGATTGTTACAATCTACCCTCCTTATAGGGATTCCGTCCTCGGAATCCGCTGAGGAAAAGCCCTGGGGTTCCTTTTGCCAACTTCTCAATTCTTACAACATTCGCAACAATAGTAATTCCTTAATCTCTAATACCCGTTGTATCTTGTCTGAAATTTTCACTGATTTTCTATATAGGACCACTCTGGTTGTACCAATATATGTTCATGCTCTCTTATGAGCCTATCCTTTGAAATTAAACATTCTCCCCTTTTACACAAAAATATATAATGCAAATTTCTCAAAATCAGTGCTAACATCGATTCACATGCAACTTTTCCAAAACCTCGAATTTAACCTTGAATCCTCTATCTGACACAATTATCACTGGAGTTCCACAGCACACTATTTTCTTTCGAATGAAATTGAACCAACTTTTCGATAGCGTAAGCTTAATCGATAGGAAGAAAACGAACTGACACCGCTATACGTCGCTATGTATTGTAATTGCATCTTGATCCGTTTTTGCTCATGGTAATCCCTTAGCAAAGTCTTGATTCATCCTGTCAAGGTTAACTTATTCTGACCTGTTTGGCATACCTTTGAAATTCAGTAGAGATAACAAGAATCATGAAATTTTGAAGAGAACAGATTCCATATCTTAGGAAATGTCCCGCAATTGTGGTTATGAATTTTTTCCCGAATTTTTAAAGCAACTTGATTTGAAATGAAAGAATAACTGAGTGATCAACATGATCATATGAACCCGATGTTGTGTGTCTTAGCTCCGACATTTACAATTAAAGGTGATCAGCCTTCTTGTAATACACAACACACCAGTGATGGCGTCCCATCCAACTTCTATCACACAGACAGATATACCTGGTGTCCCCTATAAATAAGGTTGTTCGTCTCAGTAGAAGTACATAAATATGAAAGGAATATAAAATCAAATTAATAACTGATGTTTTCGGACAAATAATTCTCTGAAGCACACTTTGGATTGAACTGAAAATTCCAAAGGTGTTTTTTTTTTTTTAGAAGATGAATAACCAAAAGAAAGTACCGAACAAGTGGTACTATATTGTAAATAAAGTTATTAACCACTGGAGAAAACAAAAAGTTGAAAGTCTCAGAAAAGTAGGTTTCATAATAACCTCTAAGATAATTGAATCCAAAAATCGAGGTTGAACACAAGTGTCAAAATGTCACTGTTTAGAAGAGGAGATATATCTTTTAACGAATACCTCCTTAGGAGGGATATCAAAATAATTCATAGAAAGAAAAGGTATTGCCAAGGTCACTACTTATGCCTTCTTTGCCAATTCCTTCGATAGCTCGTCATTCGAATTTAAGCTTCTTCCGTTCCACGTTTTAAGAATATCGATATCGTACGTCGTCATTGACTCGTAATAATCTCTGAAGATTCCACAGTAAACATCTCCATTAGCAAGGCGGTCTATCCAGCTCAGGATAACTATCTCAAACAAGTACTCCAATCTTAACTTACTAATTGGCACTATATCCAATAGTCCAACACGAACTCTACATGAGCTCTGACGTTCCTTACTTAGCTATACACACTCCTACACACTCTCGTTTCTAGTTTACTATAACCTCAGCTCTGATACCAACTGTGACACCCCCCAAATCCGGGGTCAGAAGATTTGGTTGTCACGCAAAAATCCTCAAAATAAAACATATTGTTAATAATAATCATCCATTTGTGATTGTCCAACACTGGAAATATAACATCTGTGACCCCAAACATACCAAGATCTTTTAAGGTTATAGGGCTAGAAATAAGAATCCAAATTCCATTAAATAAAAAGCATTCCTTCTTTACAACATTCTCTTTGATCAAATCTTAAACCACTGGTGTAACTTCGATAAGAAGTACGCCAGGCTAACTAGACCATTACATAATAATAATAAATATTAGAACTCAATTATATAAAATAGATCTTACACTAAATGCGGACATCCTGAGCCAAGTCATCTTCGAAATAGCATCACGCCTCTTCTCTTTCTGAAGTGAGCGAATAAGTCTCGCCAAACCACCTTACTGAAATGTTAGAATTTGCAACAGCAAGTATGAGCGAAAGAAATGCTCAGCAAGTGTATAAAAATTTTGATATAAAACCAGGATAAGTGGGGCATAAAATCAACTGAAATGTAAAGCAGTTTATAGAGAAACTGAATCAACAACTGTGATATAATTCAAATCATAACTGAAATCATTTGGCATGTCATAAAAATGAATCATCTGCCAATTCACAATATATAATAGCCATTCTGGCGATATGGATTGGATACACTTTACTGAAACACCATTGCCCCCTGGTCAGGTTCAAAAGCAATGGGACCACTTTATACAACCACCGAATACCTTTCTATCCGCGTGGGTATAACGAGGATTTCTGGGGTACCCAAAATAGGCAAGTAATGTTAGCCTATAGGAAGATGGTATGGTTACCATATCCTCCTTAAATATAGCTGGACCAACTACTCGATGTGGCCTCCTACGCTTTACTATTTTCCAATCCAATAGAGCAATTTCCGAATTCAACAGGAAATGCTTAGTTTTAAATACAGGTCATATCCCATTATTACTACGATAATGAGGATATGAAGAGTTTATCTGAAACAATTCCCCACATCAAGGGTACTAATAACAAACAACTATGTTCGCACAAAAATATTTAAGAACCACAAATAGCTCTGAACAATATCTATTTGTCATGATATGAATCAATGAAACATAAAATAAAAAGTGTTTAGGATGATAAAGAAAATACTTGCCTCTGGTCCATAGCTATTACGTAACATCGCAGTAATACTACCATCATTTTCTTCCATCTCACGACATCATGTCCTCTGCTTTCATCATGCTTTGGTTTACGCTTTAGCGGTTGCCACGAATCTGATCCGCCGACATCGATCCCGCGCGTCTACTTCAATAGTCACACACTAGACAATACTTCAGCCTCTAGACGAGATTCTGATATTTTATAAACGCTTACAAACTCAAGTTAATCGTATTAACCATGCTTACCAATATCTCTGCCCGAAGAAAATAATTGGAAATGTCCCCTTTGAACATAGACGTTTTCCCGGTGTTAAAACACCTCACAAGTAAACCAACAATTCCATAAACAATACTTCCACCTCCAACCTTCTTTATTACAATCCACAAACAATACTGCATCCATCTACAACCTTCTTTATTAAACATTTACTTATCTCCGCTCACAAACCTAAGTCAATAATCACCAATTAATCCTCGAAAGATTTATTCAAATCCTCGATAAAGAAATAGAAATATAATTACAACGCTTAACTCTCGAAATAAACACTTTGATAATTCACACTGCACGTATAAAGACTCGATAAGTAGATCACATAATCACATTAGGATTCATTATCACTTAACAATCTCACTAACACGACACATAATATAAATTGAAATTCTTTTGGCAAAATATTTCGTCATCTATTGACAATATAGATTGAAAATTCTAAAGTTGACTCGCTCTATTATTAGAAATATTTTTGGTTCAATTTAAATGACTTAAATCATTTTTAGAAGCAAATCGAATAATTAAATCAAATTAAAATAATCAATTCCGATTAATAACTAATAAAATTAACCAATTAATAGATAATCGATCAATTAAATTAATTATATTATTAACCCAAATAGATTAAGGCTAATTATATTTAATCACATTCTTGAAATCCAAAATAATAATTTTAATCCAATTAATCATAATTAGAAATAATTAATAATTCATTAAAAGAATTAACCAATTAATAATTAAATTAATTGATTAAATTAATAAAATCATTAACTAAAATTCATTACAATTAATTAAATTAAAATTTTCTGATTTTATAAAGATTTTTAAATTTTAAGAAGGATTCTGAATTTTTTTTTTAATAAAATAATTCAAAAACAGCTTCTTGAAAACAGGTTTAGAGTTTAAAGATCAAAATCCCAATTATTAAGAACATGATCGGAAAAGATGAACACGGTCACCGGATTTCTGGGATTCCCAGATTCCGGCCACCGGAAAATTTTCCGATCACTCCCAATTCAGTCCAACTGCATATAATTCACTACTGGTCGTTCCAAATTCATCCCATAATCAATACACAGTTTTATACCATTCAGTTACAACGTCAAACACCCAAAAATCGGCAAACCCGCCGTTCTCCGGCGACCACAAAATCAACCCAGAAAAATTCAACAATAATATATGTTACTCTACATGCCGCGATCTATTTATATATGTAAACGAAACTACAAAACGACTAGTGCTTTAACGATTCCGGCAAGCAAGAATTTTCCGGCGAAATCAAAAATTACACATAAAATTACGAAAAAAATTATATAAGCCTCTAAATACAACGATCTACACATATATGCTATCAACAACAATTAATAATCAACCGAAATTCAATAATGAATTTAAGCCGAAAATTAAAAGTTACCAAAACGGCGATTTGATGATGAAATCGGATAGAGGGTTGAGAGAGGAGAATATTGGTTACTTGAACTCTCAATTTGGACCACAGAATCGTATAGAAACTTAGGTTTTAATTTCTTTGCAGGGAAGAAAAAAAAAATAGGAATATGATAGAGATGAGAGCTACGGGAGGGAGAAGTGAGGAGAGAGAATGGGGTCACGGGAGACAAAAGGGGGGGGGGGTTTTGGTCACGGGTAGATAGATTTTAGAATAGGATAAGAATAGGTAAAAGAATTAGTAACATATTTATATATCCTAAAATTAATACCCCACATATAATACATGCCTCTTAATTTATTCAATTGGTTCAAAAATTACCAATTAAATAATTAGCGGGTATAATATTAAATTTCTATTTTATAAATAAAATGAATAAATTTATATCTCTTTAAAATCATTTATTTAATCCCGAAATGATTCACTCGGATAAAATTGGAAATTTTATTCTTTCCAAAAATTAAAACATCTATGCCCAAAATTTTTATAAATCCCGAATTGTTCAGAAATATAAAAATACACAATTTTCGAATATTTTCATAACGCTCCCAAATATCAAAGGGGTCACGGATAGGATACCGGGTACAATCTTTGCACGGGAAAAATAAAGTTTTGATCCAAAAAATTTTTAAAATAATCTCAATTAATCAAAAATGTAAAAATGCTAAATTTTCGAATATTTTGATAATTTATACAAATAAACTTTTGCACATAGATAGAATACCGGGTATAATTTTGGTACAAATAAAATACCACCTCGATCCATAAAATTTTAAAACAAACTCAATTTATCAATATCGATAAAATATTGATTTTTAATAAAACAAAGATAATTACTAACACAAACGATACCAAATACAGTTTACCCGAATAACATATTAGCAGTTAAACACGTACAAGCATTCAATAAGAATAAAATATTCATAATATTATTCATCCTTAATGGAAAAACCAATAAAATATTTAAATAATAATAATAATAAATTCTGAAAAATCTGGATTGTTACAAAAATGGAGTTATATAAATAGCATAAACTAATATAATATTTACACAAAAGTTAAAATTAAAAAGAAAATAAATTAAGTGGGAAGTTGTGATTTATCTAATAAGATTTTTAAAGAAAACTTAAAAAGCAATGTAACATAGTCATTATGACATGAATCTCCTAGAAAGAGGTTAGTGGTTTGATTTCTAATGATAACACAAATTAGTCCATTTTTTTTACGTATATTATAAAAGGGATGGTACTATTGTAATTTGATCTATTTACGGGTTGGATTTTGATCAGATCGATCTAAATCTATATTCATTTTATTTTATTGAATTTGGATTAGGATCGGATTAATGTCGGTTTTTTTTATAGATTAATCCATATTCGAATCCATAGGATCTTGGATTGGATATCTATACCATTAAATTTATTCATTTTAAATATTTTTTACTTAAATTAAAAAGTACTTAACACCGAATAATTCTACATTTTTCTGAAATAGAATGAAATAATTAATTAACGGTACAGTTTAAAATGCAAACTCCAACATAATCTTAGAAATTTAAAAACAAATATAAATGTGAAGTTTTCCTAGAATAACAATGAATAAATATAATGATATTTATAGATGACTAGATGAGACAAAAATAGTCAGTAAGGATGTTGTGAAAATGTGGATGGATCAAAATAAAAGTATTATGAACAGTTAAAATGGGCACCAAGTCACATTAATAATTTAGAAATTAATATTTAGTAGATATAATACGTACTGTAGTATAGATAATATAAATAATATGATATAATATATTATAATATAATATATTGGGTACGATATATAATATAAGTATAGATAATATAAATAATATGATATAATATATTATAATATAATATATTGGGTACGATATATAATATATAGGGTATGATTCAGGTGAGAACATGTATATATTGGAGAACAATGAAAAAATCACATTTCAAGCTATTCTAAGGGCCCCATTAGGGGCACCCAATACGAAAAAATCTTATAATTCTACCTTCTATCCATTCATAAAAAAAAGGTTTAATTTTTTTAAAAAAAAATTAAAAACAATGATGTGGCAGCAATTTTTTTTATTTTTTTTGTTAATTTTTTTTTATGAATGGATAGAGTGTAGAATTATAAGACTTTTTTGTGAAGGTGTCCATAGCGAGGCCCTTTAAAATAGCTTGAAATGTGGTGATCAATATGTGTGTTCTCACTATTCTCACACTAACATGTGTTCTCATTGGAGCGTGTTATAATCGAATAGGATCACATATTTGATCCATTTGTTATTGGATTTTTTTTAATCGGATCGAATTTCGAATTGAATATTTTTTGGATAATCCATATCCGCTAAATAGGTTTCAGATTTGATCGGATCTCCGATCCATTGACACGCGTAATCGCAATTCTTCAAAAAGTAAGGACAAAATAACAATTTTATGATTATTTTATTGACAATTTTCACCCTATATTGAAATTTAATATATAATAATAGATTATGTACACTTTGATGTCAAAAAATTAATTATAAATTCAATAACATCATTTATTTTTATAAATATTTTCCATAACAAGAATCAATTAAAAACAGTACAGATGAGAATAAATGGTTTAAAAGTTAGTACTAGTAAAGAAATTTTTTGTCAAAATATTGTCATAAATATTTTAATACTCACAAAATGTAAAAATGTGTAATTTATCCGGAATATCACTTTATGCAAAAATTGGGAGCGATATATAACACTACAATTTTCTTAAAAAATATTAAATATCATAATAGAAGTTATTAAGTTTTAATATTGATCAAAACTTTTTATCCATTTAAAGATATTATCACTTTAGAGAATATTAATTTAGAATGTAATATTTAATTTTTACCTCTGAGATTTTTCCTTCCATTATATCTATCAAAACAAAAAGAACCATAATCTTTTTTAAGAGTGAATAAAACAACCTTATTCATTGTGAAATGAGGCATGTATAAATTGTTGCCAAACATGATCAATTGACAAAGAAAACACTCAGCACGTACATAAAGTAGGCCTTGTTCTGAGTTTCTTAGTGGAATGATCACGAGTGGAGAAACTTGGAGAGGCTGAGAAAAAATTTATATTATTTCTCAGTTACCAATTTATAAATGAAATTGCTATGAAGTTTCCTTAGACTCTCGTCCTTATGCATGAAAGCAGACGTATCTGTTTTGAATGCAAACACTGCTTTTGTCTGTGGTTACTATCTATTTTCCAAATTTACATTTCTTTTTTTCCAATTATTGCTAAAGCAAACTTATCATTTATCCGGTGTACAAGAATCCAAAAATCATTGTCACTGGCACACTGATGTTGATCCCTTTGTTGGAGTTTTATTATTTTCATCCATCACCACGTGTTTCTGCGGTCTCAAATACGTAAAATACGTTGAAAAATTCAAAATTCGATAAAAATATTTGACAAAAATATATAATAAATAAAAAAATGAAAAATAATATTTAAATACAACCGATTAATGCTCCGATTAATTCGTCCAAATAATCTTCGCCTACCCGATTAATCGCTAGGCGGTACCCCGACCGCCCTGGCCGCCTAGCGATTTCTGGAACACTGAGATAGACACAAGATAGCATAGCAAAACTTTTAATTTTGAGCATAAAATGAGTGAAATCGAATACATTTCACGTTTAAAACTTGAAATCCACTACTACCAGGAATGGAATCAGAAATATATATTTCTAATGGGCTAAATTTTTCGATCATTAGAAAATGATCAGATCAGAAATTTTTTGAAAAAAAGGGACTAAATGAAGATTTTTTATAAAAAATATGAGAACTAAATGAAGATTTTTGAAAAAAATAAGAAGATTAAATGAAATTTTTGGAAAAATGGGAGGACTAAATGAAGATTGAATTATAAGTAGCTTAAAAATTGAAAAATGTTTATATTTTTTGAATTTGTAAACAACTTAAAAGGGGGAATAAAAGTACTATGATAATAATCAAATTAAAATCAGGGTCTTAATTATCTTGGTGTTAAGTGTATGAGCTGCAATTATCGTGAACCATGATGCATAGCCTCACTTGTGATTTTGTTACAACAGTCAGCAGCCATGTGCAAGTTTTTTCTAAAGTTAAAACTTAAATGCAAAAAGTTAGATTTTTTTATTTTTAATGTATGTCAAATGGATTTTGGCCTCTAAAAATAACATATCTATTGGATATTCTTTGAATAAAAGATTCGTTTGACGACAGAGGTCTCTTTCTATATTGCTTACTCCCTGTAACCTGCAGCATGCTCACGGATTTTTATATTCAGCAAAGATTTATTAATATTTTTTATATCTAAAAAATATTATATTATTATATTGAAGCCAAAATATTGAAAATTTAAAAATATTTAAAGTAAGAAATGCTATATCAAAATATTTTATTGAAAGAAATTGGTATATTGATTTAGAATCGTGCTACAATCTTTGGCGAATAAAGTCACATAAATTTTAATTGATTTGGTTGAGAAGGACCATCTAATATATTATTTTCATAATTTTATTTATTAACAAAATATCATTTTCATAGTTAGTTGCAGTGAGACATACGGTGTTTAGAAAAAATTGTGGGGAATAGGGGCGGCAATTTCGATTTTTGGGTCGGGTTCGTGTCGGATCAGATTGTATCCAATAATTTCGGGTTAATTTTTCTCTAACTCTAACCCATACATATCGGATTCGTGTCGGATTTTAGTAATTTCATAATTTGGATATGAAATTTTAATTGATTTGGTTGAGAAGGAGAGGACCATCTAATATATTATTTTCATAATTTTATTTATTAACAAAATATCATTTTCATAGTTAGTTGGAGTGAGACATGTGGTGTTTAGAAAAAACTGGGGAATCTTGAATTCACTAAAATTTGTAATTAATTTTAATTTTAATACTATTGATTTTTTTTTAAAAAAAAAAATGGGCCGCCTCTGGTGACCGCAGATGTAAGTTGTAACCATTGATATATGGGGATGGAATGAAAGTTGTGGCATTGTCATAAACACTAGTACAATTGTTTTGTGGTACACAAACTTGTAGTAACAGTTATTAGGCCCTTTACCACCAGTACTTAATTGAATTGGCGCTGTCTACGTGTGTAACAGTTATAATTTTTCATATCTTGTCTAAGCTTCTGTTGATGCGTTCCGTTATGGCCACCAAAGCTCTGCTTCTTTATTTGTTGCCAACTTTCTCTGTTGCTGTTGTTTCCGTCTTGTTCATTCCTCAGCCTCCCACCAATTCTCATACAGATGTGTCGTTGTTTTCGTCTCCGAACGTTACTCATTCCTTGAATCTTGATGGAAGTGACACCAAGCATTGGCCCGTATGTGTTCATGTCATGAAGAATTCTTGGTTTATATGTGTTTGTGTTTATGTTCGGGTGTTAATATTATATATGGTTTATGTACGTTTTGTGCAGGAACTGGAGTTTAACTGGAGGATCGTTGTGGCCACGGTGATGGGATTCTTGGGTTCGGGGTTTGGAACAGTTGGTGGAGTTGGAGGGGGAGGCATTTTTGTCCCCATGCTCACTTTAATTGTTGGATTTGATACCAAGTCTGCTGCTGCTCTTTCCAAGTGTAACTCTCCTCTGCTTTCTCACCATATCTCTTACAGTATCTCTTTACATGTCGGCACACTTAAATTACTCTATGGCACTATGACTTATGCGTGATGTGTGTGTGCTAGTGCGGGGTACACTTTTCAGGGAGTGCCATTTTGGACATCTAACCCAATTTTACTTCGAGGGGTGTTAAATAGGATTATGCTCTCTATAATTATCTTGTATCTCGTATCACATTAGAGTTTCTTCCATTATGATGAACATGTAAGGAACTAAGGATTTTGAATTGTTCTTGTGTTAAAGTTATATTGAGTTTATACATTATTGCAGGTATGATAATGGGAGCATCAGCTGCATCAGTATGGTACAACTTAAGGGTGCCACATCCTTGCAGAGAAGTGCCGATATTGGATTACGATCTAGCTCTTCTCTTCCAGCCAATGCTCATGTTAGGCATTACCATTGGTGTTTCTCTTAGTGTTGTTTTCCCCTACTGGCTCATCACAGTCCTCATCATCATTCTTTTCTTAGGTATTTCTAATAGTATAAATTTTCTTGTTTGGTCAAATTTCTTGTCATGGTTTTGTTCTCTTTATGTCCGTCTGCATTATTGCTCTTGGGGCCAATCAGTTACATGTGCGATTTGTACTCTATTATTGAAGACAGTTGTTCATTCTATTTGTTTATTAATTCTTTTACAGGGACATCCTCAAGATCTTTCTTCAAGGGTATTGAGATGTGGAAAGAAGAGTCTCTTTTGAAGGTTAGTTGTAGTACATGTTCCCTGTTGGATGTGAAAATTGGCCTTGTTCATTGGTTAAATGATATTCCACTAATCCATAGTTTGTCTAGTAACAAAGTGATATATTTCTAAAACTTCGAAAGATCTAAATAATTTTTTCACTTAACTGTATCTACGTAAGTAGAGGATAAGTGCACACTAATGGCGTAAGTGAGTATTTAAATTTCTGCGAGCAACTTCATCCAGAAGAATGAAAACTATCCAGATAGACCCCTAATAACATTGGATGATGCAAACTAATACTATATATTCCTCAATCTACTTGGTACAAGTATTCACCCATTAGGAATTCCTTGTTTCGGCAAAAGCAAAGATGAAACATGTTCCCTGCCGATCAAATTGAGTAGCACTCACCATCAGTTAACTATAAACAGGAAAACACTTGTTATGATTGAATTTTAGGTCGAGACCAGATAAAACTCATTTTCGTTTTCATTTATATTTTTGATTGCAGAAAGAAATGTCAAAGCAGCCAACGACAGTAAATTCTCGTGGTGAACGTAAGTTCGAAATAAATATGAAGTCTTTTTTGATAATTTAATTTTAAATATTGGTTTGATATTTTCATCTCTACTTTCAGTTCTCATTGATACAATGTATGACCCATTAATTCCAAGAGAGGAAAAGACGCCAATGGTAAGCACTCTGTACTTTTTAGTGTCCCTAATTTGTAGTTTTTTTTATTAGCTTTTCATACTTACCATTGTACTAAAATGTTTCAGGAAATTTTCCTGTTCAATTTAAGATGGAAAAGAATTGTGGCACTACTAGTTGTGTGGGTTTCATTCTTACTTCTTCAAATTATCAAGGCAAGTGATATCCAGTTTCCTCTGGCTACATATTTTGTGAACTGTATATTATGATGAGATGAGGGAATCTTCATAACTTTTATTTTCTTGTACTTATTTAGTGTATTACAAACTAGATAAGAGTGTTAGTGGAAATTGTGCATTATGACTTGAAAGTAACGATGATATATTCTGAAGGCTTCTAAAGTCACACTATAAGGAACTACTAAATAAGTGACCAAGGAAGCATGAATCATGATTTCTCATTTCATTAAAATTGCATATACACGTATTTTGACATGTGCCCTAGTTCTATGCTTTATGTACTAGTCTTCAAATTATAAGTTGTTGATTTTCTTGCGTGCAGAATGATTTGTTGGTTTGTAGTTCGTGGTATTGGGTTCTCAATCTGTTACAGGTAAATTTGCTATTATTCTTTGTTTACCAAAATTTCCAGTATCAATAGGTACTTTAAGGTATCATGGTGCTCAGTTTCAGTTTATAGTTTCTGGATTAATATTATATCTGTGTTTGGTTCATCACTATGTAATTTCTAGTTATGCAGGTAATTTTGGTAAATTGTACTCCTTCAACAATTAAATAACTATGAATATTGTGGTGGCCATGACTCATGAGTCATAAGGGACCCAAGTAACTAAATCCTTGCGTTAAGGTTCCAAGGAACAAAACAAAACATTGTAACTTATTTAAGTTCCAAGGAACTTATAATTACACCATTGGATTACATTGAAACAAACAAGGCCTACATGTTCTGTTTCTTAAACTAGTCTGTTTTCCTCAACATGCTTGTAATGTGTTTCAGTTACCAGTTGCACTTGGAGTCTTTGGATATGAATGCGTCAAATTATATACTGAAAGCAAGAAGAGGAGAAATTCTGGGAATCCAGAATCAGTATGTGAAGCTGCAATTGAGTGGACTATACCAAACCTTGTATTTTGCGCACTCTGTGGCATCTTAGGAGGCACTGTCGGAGGGTTGCTTGGTTCGGGTGGTGGATTCATTCTTGGTCCTCTCTTGCTTGAGATTGGTGTCATGCCTCAGGTATGTCAATTTTATGCAAGGATAAAATAATTTAATGCAAGGATAAAAATCCGTGGGATTTAGACAAGGACAAACTTCTACTAAGATCTTGGTTTCTTTCCGATTTTCTTGAAACATTTGATAGAAAAATAGACATTGGTTTCGTTCTACAGGTTGCTAGCGCGACAGCAACATTTGTAATGATGTTCTCTTCATCCTTATCCGTGGTGGAGTTCTACCTCCTCAAGAGATTCCCCATTCCTTTTGGTAGGTTCAATTCCTTTCGGTGTATTCCATATGCCATGTCCTTAATTGTCTCCTTCATTGTTCTTAAAATAAACAACTTTTCAGGAAATTGAAAATTCAAAAAGAACATACTGAATTCTCTTAAAACATCTTTAGGCATATAAATCTTTGAGGTTTATCTTATAGTAACTATTACTTTTCAATTTCTGCAGCATTGTACCTTATATTCATTTCTATTTTGGCTGGCTTTTGGGGGCAACTCTTCATAAGAAAACTCATTGCAGTGCTAAAGAGGGCTTCGCTGATCGTCTTCATCCTCTCTGCTGTCATCTTTGCTAGTGCTTTGACAATGGGTAAGTTTAAATTTTAGTTAATCCTGTCTTTTTGTAATGACCTCAAATCTGAGAAAGACCAGCTTAAACTGACTTTCCCATATGATCTGCAGGCGTCGTTGGCATCGAAAAGAGCATCAAAATGATAAACAATCACGAGTTCATGGGATTTTTAGGATTCTGTTCTAGTCAGTGATCAAGCTTCACTGATTAGTGAGTATGCAAAAACTGTAAAATAGTTATGATGTTGGTCTGACCACATTGATTGCAAATTTATGCATTCTTGAAGGATAGCAGCTAGGTGTTGGTCAATTAGTCATTGACCAACCCAGCACCGCTGTGATGAATGTGGTCCATCTATTTGCATTTCTTAGTTTATGAGTGCAAGAGCATGGTCACAGGTGTTAGTTTAAACATTAACGGCTTAACGCTGCTGCCAGCTCTTTCTGTTTACCTATTAGCAGCATTTGCTCTTAACCATGCCTACAACATTTTATCTAGTTAGAGTCTTGCTGAATAAGAATATAACTTTTTGTTTACTCTTCTTTGATGATTGGGACTTGGTACTGGAAGTCTTTGGCTTAACATTCAGATTTCTAATGGTACTGGAATGGTCTTTGGCTTAACATTCAGATTTCTAATCATATTGTGCTCATTAAGCTCTAAAACTAACTCATATTGAAGAAGAAGACTAACTCTCATTAACTCTGAAATGTCAACATTACATGATGATTAGAAATGTACACAGAAGAATGTTTATATACCAGTAGGGTAACTAACTTTTCCTAACTGAATCTGTTACGGCTGTAAGGCTGTGTTTGGTATGCTAAACTAACTTTATGACTTAATGTAACATTTTTTTAATTTCTCATTGATGTCGAATTAATATTGTTTGTTTATTTGGTACTTTGTTTTTAATATCATTTTTGAGCTTTTATTTGTGAGTTTTGTGTATGGATTGTGAGAGACCGAGAGTGTTGCTGTTTTTTTGGCGAGTTTGTTGCCTGAGTTTTTTTGAATAATCAATTTTGCTCTAAGGTTGAATCGTATTTTGTGTTTGTTTGTAATGAAGTTCTTACTGTTTCTTAATGTAATATTTTTTTAATTTCTCATTGATGTCGAATTAATAGTGTTTGTTTATTTGGTGCTTTGTTTTTGTTGACGGAGGAATTTGGTAACAACAAATTTCGAGGTACTTCGCCGGAAACAAGATCTACAACGGTGGTTCTTTGCTGAAAAGAGTGGTGGTGTGTGGTGGCTGTTTGTGATTGGTGGCTGAGATTGATAGGGTTAGTGGCGGCTATTCAGAGCTCTCGATTTTCAACCCCTCAATCGGCCTACGTACCCCGGTATTTATAGGGGATCAAGCCATACGTAGTTCTTGGAGAGCAAGAAACCCAAATGGGCTTGGATAATGGACCAGCTTCCGGAATGTTCTACTATGAGGCCTAACCACAGAGGCCCAAGGCTCATCCAGGATCTCAAGACTTCACGGATAAGGAAACTTCCCCCGTCGAGGACTAGTCCTATCCGCTACCAGCTATTTCTTGATTTCAAGGATGCAGGTATAGCCGTGGTTTACCCCAAGTGCAGAACGCATCCCTGTCCCCAGAATGAGAAGCACCCACCAGATAGCAGGACAGGTGATCCAGAGCTTTTGGGTACAAAGTGCAGGATTACTCCAAAGTTCCCCAATGAGGGCGCGCCCATTGGCTACAGGAACAGAGCTCCCAAAGCACACACCAGAAAGTCCCCATCTTTCCACCTTAGGGCGCGCCCTTAGTGTTTAAGAAGGGTCCTTATATCCAGGCAAACCCCTGGAGGCCTTCTGCGACGGACATCCCCCTCCTGAGATACGACAGGAGGGAATTCTTCAACTTCCGGAATTCCAGCTTGAGTAGAATCCCATCTTGAATGGAATCCACTCTTGAGTGGAATCCTAGGAAAGATTTCTTCAATGTCTTCTCAGAAAATCACCTTGAATCAATTTGTCACCATGTTTTATATTTAGGGCACGCCCTCTTTGTAGAGAAAGAGAGGGCGCGGCCTGACTTCTCCCTTTTCTGCCAAAACCCTAATTAATCCTAGAATTCCCCAAATTGAACCCATATTTGACCCGAATCCATCTTGAAAATACCCGAACCGAATTTTGGCTATAACAACTACCCCCCAATTCCGTATGAAATCAAAGATGATATATGGAATTTCTCTCATAAAACCCAAAATTCACAATTTCTCCTCAAAATATTTTCCTAGGGCGCGCCCTGGCAAAGGACGCGTCCTTAGAATCCCAATCGACCTATGCGGTTGACAGTTGTCCCCCACTAACTTTTCAAACCTCTATAAATACCCCACTTCTCTCTTACTTTAATCTTCTTCTTCTCTCTAAAAACCTCTCCGGTGACTTCTCTTTTCCGAGCACTAATCCGGCCAATTCCATCACGTTTTCGTGCATTTTTTCACCAAATCGTATTCTAGAACTTGCAAGGTACGTTTTGATGCTCTTATTTCAAGTTTTCACCGTTCTTTTTGCCTGATTTCGTACTTTGACTGTTAGTTACCTTCGTGTTCTTCAATATTGTTTGTATATATATATGTATGTAATGCTGTTTGATCTCACTTAACTGCAATTCTCTCCCACATAACGTTTCTGATAAATGGACATGATTAATTAACTCACAATAATTATCAAGGCGCGCCTTCGACACAGGGCGCGTCTCAACTTCTTATGATACACCTTTAATAGAATCTGTAACACGCCTTAGATTCCTAGAATAGCTTTTGCAAACGTCCTTAGATGTCGACTTATTTAATTCCTGGGCGCGCCCTAAGTCCCTTTTTATTTAATTTTGTAGCTGGAGGACAAGGGCGCGTCCTATCCATTCCATCCTTTTAAAGAATTCAACGTTCGTCTTGGAATCCATTCTCCATTACCACCCCCCTTATCTCCTGAACATTATAGGATTCCTTTCTCGTTTATTTCTCCAGAAGACAAGGCGCGCCTTATCGAAGATTCCTCTTGAATGGAATCCACTCTTGAGTGGAATCCTAGGAAAGATTTCTTCAATGTCTTCTCAGAAAATCACCTTGAATCAATTTGTCACCATGTTTTATATTTAGGGCACGCCCTCTTTGTAGAGAAAGAGAGGGCGCGGCCTGACTTCTCCCTTTTCTGCCAAAACCCTAATTAATCCTAGAATTCCCCAAATTGAACCCATATTTGACCCGAATCCATCTTGAAAATACCCGAACCGAATTTTGGCTATAACAACTACCCCCCAATTCCGTATGAAATCAAAGATGATATATGGAATTTCTCTCATAAAACCCAAAATTCACAATTTCTCCTCAAAATATTTTCCTAGGGCGCGCCCTGGCAAAGGACGCGTCCTTAGAATCCCAATCGACCTATGCGGTTGACAGTTGTCCCCCACTAACTTTTCAAACCTCTATAAATACCCCACTTCTCTCTTACTTTAATCTTCTTCTTCTCTCTAAAAACCTCTCCGGTGACTTCTCTTTTCCGAGCACTAATCCGGCCAATTCCATCACGTTTTCGTGCATTTTTTCACCAAATCGTATTCTAGAACTTGCAAGGTACGTTTTGATGCTCTTATTTCAAGTTTTCACCGTTCTTTTTGCCTGATTTCGTACTTTGACTGTTAGTTACCTTCGTGTTCTTCAATATTGTTTGTATATATATATGTATGTAATGCTGTTTGATCTCACTTAACTGCAATTCTCTCCCACATAACGTTTCTGATAAATGGACATGATTAATTAACTCACAATAATTATCAAGGCGCGCCTTCGACACAGGGCGCGTCTCAACTTCTTATGATACACCTTTAATAGAATCTGTAACACGCCTTAGATTCCTAGAATAGCTTTTGCAAACGTCCTTAGATGTCGACTTATTTAATTCCTGGGCGCGCCCTAAGTCCCTTTTTATTTAATTTTGCAGCTGGAGGACAAGGGCGCGTCCTATCCATTCCATCCTTTTAAAGAATTCAACGTTCGTCTTGGAATCCATTCTCCATTACCACCCCCCTTATCTCCTGAACATTATAGGATTCCTTTCTCGTTTATTTCTCCAGAAGACAAGGCGCGCCTTATCGAAGATTTTAACGAGGGCATGATGAGTTTTTCCAGTGAAGATTCCCTTAATGATATCCCTCTTAGCTCCAGAAAAGGTAAACTTAAAATTCCCCCAAAATCTCCCACTATCTACAAACCCTACCTGGAGGATTGGTTAGATGATGATTTTACTGACATTGGGCCTTCTCAAAATATCGGGAAAAAAGTTGTTTCAGACGAAGACAATGACCATATCAATTCTCAGGGCGCGCCCTCTTCTGGTGCTATTTTTCCTCAGACTCCTCTCTCTCCACCCCCTTCCCCAAATCCATACATCCACTCTCCAATCGATGGAGATGCCTTAGATTTGAACTGGAGCAATTTTTCTGAGGATTTCACCGAGGTAGAAAGAAACAGAAAACGAAAATTGGCAGGCAAATTTTCTTGTGTTGGCCTGTCCAGTACTGCCACTGCTGCAGAAGTCGAATGGTGCATGAGGTACTACAACATGAATGGGATATGGGGAATCCCTCCTGACATGATGAGACCACATATCTTTAATTACGGGGGTGACTTCAGAATTCCAAGAATGGTATTAACTCCCAAATTGATTGCCTTAGGATTGGGCGCGCCTTTACACCCTTATTACAGAGAAATCATTGAATGGTACAACATAGCGCCTGCACAACTATCTCCCAATAGCTTTAAGTTAGCTGCTGCCCTGTATATTCTTTACCGCGATAAAGGATATAATGCTCCAAGTATGCCCGAATTCAGTTACTTTTTTGGAATCAGGAAGAGTAACAAAGGTTACTTCTACTTTGTGGTGAATAAAAAACACAATAAGAAAGGTTTTTCTGAAGGCAAGGTTTCTCACATAAAGAAATGGAAGGAGCCATTCTTTTACCTCTGGGACGTTGAAAGGATCAGAGTTGTTTTCAACCCAAAACCTTGTAAGGACGCGCCCTCTTAAGTTTATTTCCTTTAATTACTTTTATTCAACTGCTAATCTTCCTTCTTCCATTCTTTGTTCTTAGTCAAAAGAATTCAAAATGATTTATTTGGTGAGCCTTTACTTCGTGCACAATCTATTCTGGAACTCCCTCCCGGCAGCTTTGACTTGAAGACCCTTGTAACTGAGGAAAACCTCAAAAGAGTGGGGATCCTTTCCAAAGAGGTTGGAACAATAGTTCCTTTCCAACACTTTAGGAATGGATTACCCATAAATAATCCTTTCGATGATGAAGATGAAGACCTTGAGGATGCTGAAAATGATGATATAGTCGAAGAAGACGCGTCCTTTGATCCTGGTATCCTGGGGACGCGTTCTCTTGTTATTACTTGATCTTTTCTTATCACATTCATGCTATACATGCCCTATGCTTATGTGTCATATGTACTTAATGACTTATATTAAAAATTTTTGTATTTTTCATTTCAGACATGGCACCAAAGATTCCTCGTGGGTTTGGAGCCAGCAAGAAAAAGGATGATATTGCAGTCCCTTCTGATTCAAAAGCACGCCCCGTGCAGAAGAGAGATCCTAAAGATAAGAAAGTTTCATCTGTTCCTGCAGAGGCTTCAAAGAGGAGTGTTGAAATTTCTCAAAACTTGATCAATGATCCTAACAAAAGTCAAAGGGTTGAGGACGCGTCCTCATATGTTGAAACACTCATTGGTCCAACAGCAGCCTCCTATGTCGGAAGTGACAAAGTCCAAACTTGGTAGAATCTAAAAGCTGAGGACGAGATTCACTCTATGATTCAAGCCTCATCACAACTTTTGATTCAATCTTTAGGGCGTGCCCAAAGACTTCATAAAGAGAAACTTCATCTCAACAAACTGGAATCTGACAACAGAAAGCTTGAAAAGATGGTGGTAGAGAGTGATAACAAATGGAAGAAAGTCTGCGATGCTAAGGATGCTGATCTTGCTGCTATGAGAGATGAGCTTAAAGAATCATTTGATCACCGCCAGTTCCTTTGTGACAAGAATGACAAATTGGAAAAGGAATTTGAAGAGTTAAAAGTACAACGTGATGCTCTTGAAATCGAAAAACTTGACTGTTGGAAGGAGGAAAAACAAGCTGTTGAAGATCGCAACTTTCAAGCAGGTTTCGATTTCTATCTTCTTGGCTTCATATCCAATGATCCTGATTATGACTGGAGCAAGTTCGGACCTGGCTGTGCTGAAGATATAGCAAAGTTCAAAATCGATAATGTTGATGCTATCAAAGCAAAAAGAGTCGAACTGGGGCTAGAACCACCTCTTGAGGGCGTGCCCTCTACAGAGGAAGTACCCCTTGAACAAAATGAAACTGCCATCCCAAACCCAGACAAGGTACCTGAAATTGCTTCTAGTGTCCAACCTTCTCCAATCAAGGATGCTTCCCCAAGCAAGGATGCTCCTTAAGATTTATTCATTTCACCCTTTTGCTTTGAAATTCATTAACTTTCCAAGGTGCGGGTCCTTTGTAAAACCCTGCAAGTTGTATAACTTTGATGTCTCTTGAACTTCATTATGTTTAATGCTTTTAATTTGATAATTACTTCCAATAAGGGCGCGCCCTTTACGGGAGCGCGACCTTTTGTTTTCAAAATTTCGTTTAAGAAAAATGTGACAAACACCTTCAAAAAGTTGAAACTACACAGAATTCCTTTAACTTGTCAATTTTTTGCTTGAAACTACACAGAATTTCACAGGGCGCGCCCTAAGACATGGACACGACCTCTTGTACTTCAATCAAAAAATCTTCATACAATAAGGGACCAAAAAATCTTGATATACTTTATTAATCTTCAAATAAACTCAAATCTCGACAGAACAAGGGAAGGTATACATGTACTACCCCCCGAGCTAAGGAGAATAAACTCTGAAAAAACGTGGAATAAAAACAGCAAGTCTCGACTAGAACTAAAGAAGGCGTATGCATACTACCACCCTAGACTAGGAGAATATTTATTTATGCTAGTCTATAACTTAAATATAAGCCTTCATACAATAGGGGGCCAAAGCCGCACCCTACTGATAATATTTCTTCAAATGCTCCACATTCCATGCTCTTGGGATTGTATTGCCATCCAAGTCTTCCAGATGATAAGTTCCTTCCCAAATGATAGACTTGATCTTGTATGGCCCTTCCCAGTTTGGACCAAAAACTCCATGAGCCGCAACTCTTGTATTTGGCATAACCTTTCGAAGAACCAAATCACCCACGTTGAAAGGACGTGTCTTCACTTTCCGGTTATAGTATCTTGCAATTCTTTGTTGATAGGTTGCCAACCTCAACTGCGAATTTCCCCTTATCTCTTCCAGGAAATCAAGATTCAGCCTTTGGTTCACCATATTCGATTCTTCCTCATAGAAATCTCTTCGGAATGACCCTGCTCCAATCTCTACTGGAACCATTGCCTCACACCCATAAGACAACATAAAAGGAGACTCTCCAGTTGTGGTTCTTGGAGTTGTGTTATACGACCATAAGACCATAGGAAGTTCCTCGGGCCAATTCCCTTTGCTTTCTTCCAACTTGGTCTTCAAAGTGTGCTTGATTATCTTGTTAATAGCTTCAGTCTGCCCATTACTCTGAGGGTGATACACAGCTGCAAACTCTTTCTTGATTCCTAAATCTTCACATAGCTTTCGCAACTCTTTGCTATCAAACTGTTTTCCATTATCTGAAATAAGTTTATAAGGAATCCCGAACCTGCACACAATTGAGTTGAACACAAAGTCCTTGATTTTCTTTGCAGTGATTATGGCCAAGGGCATTGCTTCCGCCCATTTGGTGAAGTAATCCACAGCAACCACAACATACTTGACTCCTCCCTTAGATTTAGGGAGTTCTCCAATAAGATCAATTCCCCACATAGCAAATGGCCATGGGCTTAATAATGAAGTCAAAGTAGTCACCGGAACCGTTGAATAGTTGGCAAACCTCTGACATTTATCACATGCCTTGACAAACTCATAGGCATCCTTCTTCATAGTAGGCCAATAATAACCTTGCCTTAACACCTTCATTGCCAACGAACCACCCCCCGAGTGATTACCACAAATTCCTTCATGCACCTCCCTTAGGATATAATTGCATTCATCTCCATCTATGCATTTCAGAAGCGGTTGATTGAAACCTCTCTTGTATAGAATTTCATCATACTCTACAAACCTGGCAACATGATATCGAAGACGCCTTGCTTCAATCTTGTTGCTCGGAAGAATCCCCTTATGGAGATACTCTAAAATTGGAGTCATCCAAGTAACTTGCGGGATAATTTCCACTTCCATAATTTCTACTTCTGGAATACTTGGCACTTCTTGAACTTGTAGAGGAACCGTTCCCAACAACATAGAATCTTTCTGAGATCCTAACTTGGCTAAAACATCCGCACTGCAATTTTCATCCCGAGGAATATATTCCAATCTTACTTCACGAAACTTCTGAATTAATCGTTGTGCACACTTCATGTAGAGCTCTGTTCTCGGACCTCTACACTGAAAACCTCCTTTGATCTGCCTGATTACTAACTCCGAATCACTTGACACGATCAAATTTGCTACCTTCATTTCCAAAGCCATCTTTAATCCGTTAATCAAAGCTTCATACTCCGCATCATTATTAGTTGCCTCGAATTTTAAGTGAATTGCACTCATGAATTGATTTCCTTCAGGCGTCACCAAAATTACTCCTGCACCAGCTCCTCCATTGTTCACTGCTCCATCTACGTGTAACCTCCACCAAGGTTGGGGAATTTCCTCAAGAGGGCGCGCCCTCTTTGGAGGAATTCCAGGTTCCACTAATACAAGTGACTTTTCCTCGGTCTCTGAATCAAACTCCAGGATGAAATCTGCTAAAGCTTGACCTTTAATTGCTGTTCTTGGTGTATATCCCAAATCGAACTGCCCTAATTCGATGGCCCATTTCAACATTCTTCCTGAAGCTTCCGGTTTGTGAAGAATACTTCTCAATGGATAAGCAGTACGAACCTCGATCTTATGTGCTTGAAAGTAAGGACGAAGTTTCCTTGCCGCCAAAATTAAAGCATAAACCAACTTTTCCATGCTGGTGTATCGAGTCTCTGCATCATGCAAATGCTTGCTCATATAGTAAACCGGGGACTGATGATCAATCTCTTCTCTTACCAACACTGCACTAATGGAGTACTCCGAAACTGCCAAGTACAATATCAAAGTTTCTCCTTCCACGGGCTTGGCTAAGAGCGGAGGATGCCCCAACTGCTCCTTGATTTTATGAAAAGCTTCTTCACACTCGGGAGTCCACGCGAAATCCTTGGATGCTCCCTTGATTGCCTTGAAGAATTCTCTGCATCTATCCGAAGATTTTGACACAAAGCGATTTAGTGCGGCAATTCTCCCAGCCAAACTCTGAACCTGTTTTACACTAGATGGAGATTTCATGTCAAGCAAGGCTTTAATCTTAGCTGGATTCGCCTCGATCCCACGATGGTTGACAATGAATCCCAAGAACTTTCCGGATTCCACTCCAAAGACACATTTTTGAGGATTCAACTTCATCCTGAATTTCCTCAATACTCCGAACATCTGCTCTAAGTGCTTCACATGGTCTTCCGCCCTCAAAGATTTAACAAGCATATCATCCACATACACTTCCATAGTTTTCCAAATCAAATCTTTGAACATCATGTTTACCAACCTCTGATAGGTGGCTCCGGCGTTGATCAAACCGAATGGCATTCCAATGTAACAGTACAAACCTCTATCTATGATGAAAGAAGTATGCTCTTGATCCGGTCCATACATAGGAATCTGATTGTAGCCCGAGTAAGCATCCATGAAACTCAAAAGAGCATGGCCAGCTGTAGCATCCACCAACTGATCAATTCGAGGGAGAGGAAAACTATCTTTAGGACAAGCCTTGTTTAGATTCGTGAAATCCACGCAAGTTCTCCACTTTCCATTGGGCTTTTTGACAAGAACTGGATTAGCCAACCAATCTGAATAATATGATTCCTTGATCAAACCAACATCTAGAAGTCTATCAACTTCCTCTTTCAATGCTATAGCTCTTTCTCCACTCACAGGTCGACGTTTCTAGCGAATTCCTTTCTTGGTGGGATCTATGTTCAGATGATGACACATAACCTTTGGATCAATTCCCACCATATCAGCATGACTCCAAGCAAAGACATCCAAATTATTCAAGAGAAAATTAGTGAGCATTCCTCTCAACTTGGAATTCAGTTGAGATCCAATTCTCAAAACTTTACCTGCATCTTTCTCATCCACCATGATTGGGATGGTATCCTCTGCAGGACCAGTCTTTTCCACGGGTTGTGGTGTTCTTGGATCTAAATCAAAATCAAAGTTTCATGGATCCTCGATTGGTGTTGCATCCTTGGAGGGCGCATCCTCTTTAAGAGGGAAGTCTTCCTCAACAAGGGTATGCACCAAGCCTTCAAGTAACATTCGCCTCCCTTCGACCTCCTCACCTTTGATATTAACTGAAATCACCTCCTCTGAGTCTTCTTCAATTTCCTCTAGAATTCCATCCTGAAGATCATCAAGTACTGGAATATTCTCCTCAGGGCGCGCCCTAAATGGGGGCATGTCTTCTACTGGTTCTTGGACAAGGTAGTGAACTTTTACTTCTCCCGGGACAATACTCATAATCCTTGAACTACTTTCATTGAGGGCGCGCCCTCCATTCTGCTGTCTCCTGAATCCCTTGATTGCCTTGTGATAACAATCTCTCGAATCATGCTGGGATCCTCGAATTGTTCCCACACCATTTGGCATAGGAAACTTCATTGCAAGATGATAGATGGAGGTCACAACCTTCATTTCTTTCAACAAGGGACGTCCTACCAAAGCATTATGTGACGATTCCACATTCAAAATCATGAAATCCATCATTTGAGTCACAGAAAGAATTCCTTCCCCGAGAGTTACTGGTAACTTGATAGCTCCCATGACCTTTACAGATTCGCCCGAAAAACCATAGATCCATCCGTTATCCTGAATCATATCCTTATCTAGGAGTCCCAGCTTTTGGTAAGTGCTGTAATATAAAATATTCACCGAACTTCCATTATCAACAAAAACTCGATGCACATTTTTGGAACCAATCTGAATGGCTACCACCAAAGCATCATTGTGGGGATGATGTACCCACCTAGTTCTTCTTCAGTGAAAGTGATATCAGCACATTCTCCTTTGAACAATTTAGGCGGCCTCAATTCCAAACTATTCACATTTGTAAGAGGTCGGTATCTTGCTTCCCTAGTATACCTCTCCATAGCATGATTGATGTCACCTCCCAGGTGATGTCCACCAAAGATGGTGTGAATACTTCCTTCCTTGACAAACTTCTTCTCTTCAGGCTTGCCGTCAACATGGAGGGCACACCCTCCATCTCTCTTATCAGGATTCTCCCTATGTTTCTTCACCTCTCTGACAATCCATTCTGTCAAATATCCTTCCTTGATCAGATCCTCGATTTCATCCTTCAATTGACGGCACTCATGAGTATTGTGCCCTGAAGACTCATGGAATTCACAGTACTTCCTCTTATCTTTACTTTGCCAAGAAGAGAGAGGCTCCGGCTTTCTGAAGAATCCTTTATTTTTGTTTACTTCGAAAATATGTTCAATGGAGGCCGCCAGGGGAGTATAATTACCCGGCCTTTGATCATAGGTATAAGTATCTGGGGGACCCCAACTCCCTCTAGAATCGGTTAAATTCACTCGATTGGCACCAGTAGCTATACGACGTGCTGGGCTAGGCGACCTGTCCTTCCTCTTGTTGGTCTTTCCCTTAACACCACTTTGAGAATCTAATTTTCGATTGTCTGCTAAGGATTGCTCTACGATCTTGAAAGACTCGGCCTGTGCGAACATATCAGCTAGAGTTGGTGGATCTCGCCCTTGAAGATGCTTCCAGAAATCAGTTCCTACTGATAATCCAGCTATTAAGAAACTCTTGAGCGTTTCGTCAGTCGCTCCTCTCACCATAGTTGATTTCGAGTTGAATCTCTTAAAGTAGGATTGCAGACTTTCACCTTCCCTCTGCTTGATATTGGCCAAAGTTGTGACTGGAGGGGCATACTTCACTGCCGCTTGGAATTTAGTCAAAAACAAATTCCTCATCACGTGCCAAGATGTAATCACTCCCGGGCCAAGTTTTTGAAACCATTGTTGAGCACTCTCCCTGAAAGTTGCTGCTAACAATCGACACCTAGCTAGCTCCGTCACTTGATAAACATCCATCTCGATATCAAAGCGTCCGAGGAATTCAACAGGGTCTGCATTTCCATGAAAGCGCAAATCATTTGTCATAGATCTATACCCAGTAGGAAGCTGTGCCTCTCTAACTTCAGTTGAGAATGGAGAGGATGTTTGCGCAGTAGCAGATATTCTTCCTCCATCCAAGTGAGCAAGGAGCTTCTTCAAGTCATCCACATTGAAAGTTCCAACCCCGGGAACATTTTGAATATTTGGTTGTGTCGCAGTTTGTGTACCCCCCGGGGGTGGAGGTGGAACCGCTGTCGGAATACCTCCTTGAGTTCCTGCTTGAGGTTGAACCTCAACATTCTCTTGAGTTTGAGTTTGCTGACCTTGAGGATTTCCCTCACTCTCTGGATTTCCCTGAGGCCGTTGATTCCCTCGAGATTGTGGATTTTCTTGCGATCCTCTTTGATATTGTTCCCCTGAGTTAGGGCGCGTCCTTGACCTGGACTCACTTGAAGTGCTCGAAGGAACTTGATGAATGCGAGGGGGTCTAAAACCTGAGGGCGCGCCCTCTTTATTACGAGGTCGCACGTCTCCTTTGTATAACTCCATTCTTCTATCACCGTCAGCACGGCTATTTCGTCTTCCAGCATTGCCTCTATAAGGAGCTTGTTCAAGTCCAAGGGGCCGCGTCCTGTCATTAACAGGGGGCGCGCGCTGTGGATTTCCATTCTGAGGAAGGGCTCGCTCATGTCCAAGGGGCCTCGACCTGTCATCAACAGGGGGCGCGCGCTGTGGATCACGGGGCCGCGATTCCAAATTTTTATCTTTCGTCTGAAGTTCGAGGAGATATATCCTAAGGTCATCGTCATTAAGCCTTATTCCAAAGCGTTCTTTCAAACTTGCAAAATCTCTCTTCTCCTTAGCAATCTGTTCTTCATCCCGCTGAATCTCACTAGGGGTGCGCCCTGAACGGTGAGGGTGAGAGTGCGCCCTAGCTTCGGGATTCAACAACCTGCGCTCAGAATTATCTTCACTAGGATGTTCAATAATAGGATCAGAGTATTCTAACCTTCGAGGAGTAATTAGCTGAAATCTCTTCTCCTGTGCTTCGCCGTCTCTACGAGAGCTTTCCTCGACTTGGAGGGCTTTCCCTGTTCGATGATGATTTCGTGGGATACTCTAAGATTTTCTCCTTGATTCTTGCACTTCCTCCACAGAACTCAATCTGGCTCCGAAACTATTTATGGCATCTCCCATACGATACAACTATTCCATTAATGCCGTGTTACTGATAAGAACGGGCGGCTGGCCACCGCCGGCGGCTGGAATTCCATGGTGGTGTGGAGGAACGGGGATTTCCTCTGGAACATAAGCTTCATGACGAGCTTGGTTACCCCCCAAACTATCTTCAGAATCGTAATCATCTTCTTCGTGAGAACCCTTGCGTTGATTGTGAGACATCTTTTCCTCCTAAGATGAAGATCTTGATTGACTGCCCCTCCTT
The DNA here is from genome assembly GCA_037693485.1 of Kitagawia praeruptora. Lineage (NCBI taxonomy): Eukaryota > Viridiplantae > Streptophyta > Magnoliopsida > Apiales > Apiaceae > Kitagawia > Kitagawia praeruptora. The sequence goes on along the minus strand of CM075348.1, from coordinate 46,868,457 downwards.
CTAGCGCCAATTTGTTGATGGAGGAATTTGGTAACAACAAATTTCGAGGTACTTCGCCGGAAACAAGATCTACAACGGTGGTTCTTTGCTGAAAAGAGTGGTGGTGTGTGGTGGCTGTTTGTGATTGGTGGCTGAGATTGATAGGGTTAGTGGCGGCTATTCAGAGCTCTCGATTTTCAACCCCTCAATCGGCCTACGTACCCCGGTATTTATAGGGGATCAAGCCATACATAGTTCTTGGAGAGCAAGAAACCCAAATGGGCTTGGATAACGGACCAGCTTCCGGAATGTTCTACTATGAGGCCTAACCACAGAGGCCCAAGGCTCATCCAGGATCTCAAGACTTCACGGATAAGGAAACTTCCCCCGTCGAGGACTAGTCCTATCCGCTACCAGCTATTTCTTGATTTCAAGGATGCAGGTATAGCCGTGGTTTACCCCAAGTGCAGAACGCATCCCTGTCCCCCGAATGAGAAGCACCCACCAGATAGCAGGACAGGTGATCCAGAGCTTTTGGGTGCAAAGTGCAGGATTACTCCAAAGTTCCCCAATGAGGGCGCGCCCATTGGCTACAGGAACAGAGCTCCCAAAGCACACACCAGAAAGTCCCCATCTTTCCACCTTAGGGCGCGCCCTTAGTGTTTAAGAAGGGTCCTTATATCCAGGCAAACCCCTAGAGGCCTTCTGCGATGGACATCCCCCTCCTGAGATACGACAGGAGGGAATTCTTCAACTTCCGGAATTCCAGCTTGAGTAGAATCCCATCTTGAATGGAATCCATTCTTGAGTGGAATCCTAGGAAAGATTTCTTCAATGTCTTCTCAGAAAATCACCTTGAATCAATTTGTCACCATGTTTTATATTTAGGGCGCGCCCTCTTTATAGAGAAAGAGAGGGCGCGGCCTGACTTCTTCCTTTTCTGCCAAAACCCTAATTAATCCTAGAATTCCCCAAATTGAACCCATATTTGACCCGAATCCATCTTGAAAATACCCGAACCGAATTTTGGCTATAATAGTTTTTAATATTATTTTTTAGCTGTTATTTGTGAGTTTTGTGTCTGGATTGTGAGAGACTAAGAGTGTTGCTATTTTTTTTTTGGCGAGTTTGTTGCCTGTGTTTTTTTTTGAATAATCGATTTTGCTCTAAGGTTGAATCGTATTTTGTGTTTGTTTGTAATGAAGTTCTTACTATTTCTTAATGTTATATTTTTTTAATTTAGTAATAATTTAGTGTTGTTTTGTGGCTGAGTTTGTTGCCTGAGTAGTTTTATGCTGGGTACTGTAACAGGCATTTGAAGATCGTGCTTCTGATGGTAGTTTTGGTGGGGGGGGGGGGGGGCTGGTGGTTCAGGTGGTGGTGGGACTGATGGTTCTGGCTGGGTAAATAGTTGGTTAACCGGGAGGACGATCGTGATGCGTACTAAAAGTGGTAGTTTTGGTGGCGGGGCTGGTGGTTCAGGTGGTGGTGGGACTAATGGTTCTGGCTGGGTAAATAGTTTGTTTATCGGGAGGAGGAGGGGGATGCGTATAAGGAGGCAGACTGTGTGGGGTGGTGGCGGGGGAGGTGATGGGGGTAGTGGCGGTGGTGGAGGCGGTGGCGGGGGTGGTGGGGGTGGAGGTAGCATGGCCGTCTCCAGTAATTTGGAGGCCCTAGCTTTTTAATATTTGGAGGCCCAAATTTTTTTGAAACAATATATCTAAAAATTACAAATTTTATAAATCAATATACAAAAGAAATTGATATAATATATTAATCCAAATTTCGGTTTTTTGTATAATTTGAAGCTAAGAGTTTATTTTCGTTCTCACTTTTGAATGTGTACAATTTCTAATTAAATCACTATATTGTAATTTAGTTAACATCATCTTCTCACTATAATCTAATTTCTTTTTGGGCTTAGAATTTATGAAGGTTATAATAAAAAAATAAAATCTACAAGCATCCTTAAGTCATATTTAATGAATAGTTTTGAACGATCTGACCTTACGAATGTGAATATTATGTCAAAATATTATTGTAAAATATTTTTTGTGCAAATTTAAGTTGTAAAGTATTGGTTTTATAATGATATTATTTTCTTATATAATGTTAACGGTAGAGATTAATCGATTATTTTTTGTTAAAAAATAATTTATCAAAATAACTGAATCATTTGAAATTTTACATAATTATTTATTTTTACTAGATATTTATTTCCTTACCGTTGAATTTTTAATTAATTATTCAAATATTGAAATCTAAAGGCGAACTAATAGATTTTTTTCCTTTTTATTTATAACAATAAAAAGTATTAACAATTATATATGTATTATGTATATACATAATGATAAAAATATGAGGCCCCTAAAAAGTTGGTGGTCATAGGCAAGAGTATGACTCTACTCCCCCTAGAGCCGACTCTGGGAAGCAGGGGTGGCAAGTGTGGGGCCTGCACTGGCACTAGTCGTCAGTGCGTGCCTCACTACCCATATAGTAAATTTTTTCCAAACAGCCAGTCTAAAGGGCAAGCTGCATTGATTTGCCAGTTTATTCGAAAAGAACGTTTTGTTTATTTTGGGGGATTATGTGACAGTGAGGAAGATAGGAAGGAGTTCAGGCTTAATCTGTTTGTTCTGTGTTCGTTTCTTGAAACAGATGCACTGAGATTTTTGCGTATTGTTAAGAAGGTATGAAGAAAAATTTAATTTGATGTACAATTGTTTATGATTATCTCATTGTAGTTACTTTTTATTGCAGATTTCAGACAAAAGTTTGGAGTATTATGAATGTTAGGTCGATTACACAATAAATAATCAAGAACTGTATAAATAAGTAACAAGAACACACGTTTTAACTCTTTAAAACTGTTTGGAATTAATAATTCCTCTCTCAGTGATGTAAAGTATCACAGAGAGCTGCTTAGGTTACAAGAATGATATTCGTTCACGATGGGATACCCTTCTAGGGTTAACCTAACTGTATTTATAAGATATACAGCTACGTACAATCGTAAATTGATTTTCCTAAAATTAAGCTATACAATTTATATCAATTACGATTGCTACACGTCTTCTAAGTCAACTCGATCTCTTTGACAGCTATCCAATCTTCAAAGATATCGCTTCCATATTAATATTAAATTAATCTTCAAACTCTATTGACTTGTAGACGCTCCCAGTAGACAGACTTTAGCAAACTCTGTTCTCTCAACGCTAACAGTGTTTGCGCTTCCATGTATTCAGCTATCAGTGTTTACGCTTTCCCTTGTCAGCGTTTGCGCTTCCAGCAATCAGCGTATACTCAAACTCTGTTACAACTGCTTTCAATAACAAGTTAAACTCTCTTTACCTGAAACACTTAAACACTGACATTAAATCACATCAATTATATCTAACAATCTCCCCCAACTTGTTCATTAGAAAAATGTACAAGTTCATAATAATTGATGATGTCAAAACTAACAAATAAAAACACAGTGTTTAACATATAATCAGAGTTTAAACTTGACTTAGCAAAATTTACAGAAAATTCGAATTACTTACAAATTCTGTCTACCTAACCTCCTCAAGAATCTGGAGTTGTTCTGAGATAATCAATCAACAACCTCCTTTCAGCATTTTCAAGCTCAATCTCCATAGCTTGCTTGATCTCTCTTAAATCTGGATCATTCTCATCCGTTTGAAAAATAGCAGCTCTGAGATCATAGATCTTGTTTCTTCTCATTTCATTTCCCAATCTGATGTACTTTAATTCTTCAGACTTCACATTGAAATCCAGAACTGTAATTCCAAGATCAGTCTTCAGTCTTGTAGTACCCTTCTGCATTTCAATCAGATTTCCATTCCAGTCTCTGTATTTTGGAACATACTTTTCAGCAGACTTTGTTCCTGTAGCAACTTTAGCTTTCAGCATATACTCCCTTATAGAATTAGCAATAAGCTGTGTTCTTTGATTTCTAACTCTGAAGATATGCAAGACATACTGAAGTTCCTCAAATAATTTTAGCTTGATTGCTTCTTCATTCACTCTATACACTGACCCATCTGCCATAAAGTATAGTAGAAAGTGAATATCTAAGCTCCTTTGATGAACTACCTGAACTGACTCCAACTTGTCTAGATTTTCTTGAGTTATACCAGAACCAAGAGATACAAGTGCAGAGGGATCTCTTGGACTGTTACCAACTCTCAAATCTCTTCTTGATCCTAAACCAGAAGTATTCCTGCCTGGTGGCTTTCCTGAACAGGCAACATTATGCTGATATCCACCAGTCACTCCTGCTCCTTCTTCCACTGGAATCTTTGCCCTTGAAAAAGCAGGTAGAAGTTTACTTTGAGTCTGTACAACTTGTGTAGCAACAGAGGTTGTAACTATCATCTTGCCCTTGCTCTCTTCATCAACTTTCCCTTTTAACTTCAACTTAGCATCAAGAGAAGACTTTCTAACCAGCTTTCCAGTATCTTCTTCTTCTTCTTCTTGAATACCAGATAGTTTTTCTTTGATTACAATTCCTTTCATCACAGGCCTTGCAGACTTTGAAGCTTTAACAACTTTCTTCACTTTCTTGGACTTCACAGCTTTTAAATGTTCTTTCTGCAACAGCTTTTCTTCAGCTTGAATATCCTCAAGTGTAGCTTCAGCATTCTCTTCTCGAAAAAGTTTTGCAGCCAATTCTTCATCTGTTTGTGGATTGTCAGAGAATGACAAATCCCTTGGCCTTGATCCTGAAGTACTCTGAGCATTTGAATCTATCACCAAATTCGGCTTTGACCTTGAAGACCTCCCATGTCCTTGTCTGAGATTCACATTTCTTAAGCCCTTATCAGCATTGGCATCTTCATCATCATTTTGATCTTTCTTTGACAGAGTTTGATCTTTCTTACACTTGGTTTTAGAAACTCTCTCCCCCTTTTTGACATCATCACCATCTTGAATCAGTATTGAGGTGATTAACTCAAGAGAATTTGCTATAGAATCAACTTTCTCAGCCAGTAAAGTCTGATTCTTTTCAACTGTACTCAGTCTGTCATTAAGATTAGATTGAGCTTTAGCAAACTGTTGAAAGAGTTTAGCATTAGCTAGTTGAGCTTTCTCCTCATGAGTGGCAACTTCTGTGCGAAGATCAACGATAGATTTCTGAGTATCATCAAATCTATTATTCAAAGTTTTGATCTGTATCACTGTGCCTTGCAAACAAGTGAAAATCTCTGGATTTTTAATCTTCTTGGAATTGACCTCAAGAAACATTGCAGCCCTGCCAGGTGGAAAAATACACTCTGACTTATACCATTCAGCAGTTTGCTTGGCCAAATAACCATCATCAATTTCATTAACAGAAGGCCCAGCAAAATCTGGTTTTTCTCCTGTTTTCTGACCATCAGGCTGATTTTGTGGTTGGTCAACTCCTGTACTATTGGCTTCAACTGAATCATTCATCGATTCACTAGTAGAGACAACAGAAGGACTAGGTTCTTGAGCAGCAATAGGGTCTTGAGCAACCTGTCTTCCTTTATCAACTGAAGTGGGCTCTGAAGAAAGAACCTTTTCTGGCTTATCAACCTCCTCACCATGAGCAGAAACATGATTGGCATCAGAGTTCAACTCAGTATGTGATGCAACCACAGTGTCTTCAAGAACAACAGTTGGCCCATCAGCAACACCAGTATCTATAGAAAGTGTAACCTCCATGAGTGGTGGAGTAGATGCTTCATGATTAAAAGAAATTGGAGTTTCAGCAAACTCTTCCATTGGAGACAAAACATCTCTAACAGCTTCATTTTCTTGAACCTTATCAACTTCTGGTTCAGCAACCTTGACTTCTGATTCTGAGATTACAGGTTCTATGATAACCTCTGGCTCACCAGTAGGAATATCAAATGAGATTTTCTCTTGAGCCTCCTCAACATGCTCATCATCAGAATCAGTCATAATAAGCCTCCTCCTCTTTGCTTGAGGCACTTCAACCTGTTCTGCATCTTCACTGGAACTCTCACTAGAACTTTCCTCAACCAATGGTGGTGAAGGTCTATTTGCCCTTTGTATGAATCTTCTAGAATAAACAGCCTTTGGAGTTGACTGTTTAGCCTTAGCACGTTCAGTGTTGATTGCAGTATGTTTCTTCCTTTTTGGCTTTGGTGGTGGTTGTGGATGAGTAGTAGAGACAGGGTTTGTTGGTTCAGTGCTCATTTGGTCAGGTTGTGTTTGAGGTTCTGTTTGTGTTGGAGGTGATATTGGTTGTTCAGTGGTTGTTGTTGTGGGCTCAGGTGTTTTAGTAGGTTGAGATGGTATGTTTTCTGTACGATCAGTGGCTAAAGGTTCAGGCATAGGCTGTGGTTCTGGTTGTTGTGGTTGATGTGTATCAGAGTCTTGTGGCTGATTGACAAAATTTTGCAAAGCAAGCGGCAATGCTAAAGGAGGCAAGTCTTTTCCAACATCTTTGTTAGACATATCAGTAAATATTCTTTTAGTGACTCGAAACGGTTGAATCTCATCAGCTTCATCAACAGTTAAACCAGGAACACATGCATTGAATAGAAGTTGACAAAATCTAGCAAAGTAAACTGTAGTAGACTCTGACAACTTATCACCCAAATTCATTAAGACATATCTACCAAAATCAAAATTACTACCATAGAGTAGAGAATACCCAATTTGTAGACTGTCCATTGGAATAGCATCCCAGTTGGTGACCTTCTTCTGGAATGTCCTGGTAATACAATCAAAGAAGAAATTCCACTCTTTTCTCAAGTTTGGCCGCCTTACACTGCCCAGCTTGGCAAGTGATTCCATGTAACCAATCTCTGTGAGCATTTCCCTCAGATTTTGCTCAGAGACAACAGCATATGAAGTATGTGTGTCGAAATCCATGACATCACGAACAGTTTGTGGAGTAATCACAAACTCTTGTTCTTCATGAGAGAAGATGATAGACGGAGTTCCATTCTCTCCTCCTTCTATATATCTTGAGTTTTGCCAAAAGTTAACAACTTGGGAAGCAGATAGAGTAGCCGGTTCAACCAGCGCTTGCCCAATCTCAGAATCTCGAAGAAAATTTTGCATAAGATGAAACGGCTCAGGTGCCCGGTCATTCTCAAGTAAAGCTGCATAGTTGTTAGGCACAAAACGTAGACCAAAGACAGTGAAAGGTTTAGTTGCCATTGAATCAAGAAATAAGTAAGAATCAACTGTGAAAATGTTTTGCAAGAAAGGTGTTTGTGAAAATGCCAAAGTGAAAAACAAAGATGTTCTCTGTTTTGGTAAAGTGAATACGTGTGGATAAAAAAGATTGTGGCAAAAAGTAATTTGAGTTGTAGTTAAAAACTAAACTCAAACGATTTTTCTTGAAAACACGCAACTGTTCCCTTGAAAAGTGTAAAAGGGAGACACAATGATGAGTGAGTGGGACAGGTGTCACACATGCAACGGTTCACTTAATACAGGCGCAGTAAAAGCCATTATTACCGCTGTCGTTCCGTTTATCAAGACACGTTACCACTAATTACACTAATTAACAGTTGTCAACTACTCCATTTACTCCAAAATTTTCAAATTATCTTAATGAAAATATACCTTAGAGTACATAGCACAATCAATCAGTGTTTATCAAATTTTCAATCTTTATCACAAAAACCCTTTCAAAAACACACAGTCGTGATTTTCGTGTGTGAGTAGCAGAGTTTACCAAATCAATTTTTATAGCATCTAATATTTCATAAAATCCATAAATCAAAAACAATAAACACTGAATGCACAAACTCTCATATTAAACACAGAGTATATGATGAATGCTAAACTCTGTAGTTCCTTAATTACAGAAATCTGAATATCCCTGTTCCAGTTTATGATCATGATTATCCACGTAAGCACACAGTCATTAAAGACAAAGAGATCAGGAGATAAACATCAAAGCATCATTCAGTGAGTTACATGTCAAGGATTGTCTCACAAACTCTCACATCACTCAAGTGTTTATGTGAAGTGTTTACTCTCAAATTCAATCAGTAAAAGCAGATACTACCATAAGCTTGAATGTCCACCAAATCTACACCACTTCGATTACATATATGCACAAATCAAAAGGACTTTTGTTCAGGGTTATAATTGAGTGAAATCAAACAGATGAGAAGAGATGTTTTTCGAATGAGAATTTCGAACTGAACAATTTATTTGATCAAAATGTTCAGTCAAATGGTTAGTACAATTTTTTGTACAAGATGATCAGTATATATACATTTTTTTTTTTTTTTTTTTTTAACATATATATATATACTGAGTAAGATATAGTATAAGGAATACTCACCTGCTTGAATCAGATTTAACAAAAGAATATAACTGCTCTTAATACTTCAGTATTCAAGAAAATGAGCAGTTAATTAGGCTCAAAAGGGTTTACTACGGGTCATGTTTATGAACAGAGTTTATGATCAGTGTTCAAAGATGTTTTGAACAGTGTTTGAAGAAAGATGGTTAATCCTAATGCCTTTATCATTTTTATGCACACATATATCATGTAGTCCCAAAATGGTTTAATGCAAGTTCTAGAGCAACATACTTACTGATGAACATCACACAACAATAAAATCTGATTGATATAAAATGTATCAATCACTTATTCGGCTCAAAATCTCACAGGGTTCAGACATGAACTGTTTCTCACCAAAATAAACAATGACACATCTCAAGTTTTAAAATTTTCACAAGTGCAAACACAGAATCATCAAGAATCAAGTATGACTTGAAAACAGAGTGTCACTAATCAGAGTTTAGAGTTCATCAATATCAGTATTATTCATGAGAGGCAATGCATACAGTATTCATAGATTCAGAGTTTAGGATCAAATAAACTAAGAGATGCTCTAAATATGAAACAGTATCATGTTGTGTTAACTTACTGTGCAATTTCTGATTAGATTTCAGTGACTCAAAAAGAATCTTGATTTTTCACTGAAAATCATGCTCTATACATTTTTCTTCATCGGTATTTTCATTCAGACAAAAAATCAACTCAGAATTCACAGAGTTTAACAAACGTATTAACAGTGTATGACCAACAATCATGCTAACAGAGTTTAACTAATAAGGTTCACATAGCACTTTAGCAATTCACAGAGATATGAGCAACACATTTTACTTGAAAGAGTTTGAGTCTAACCAACATGTTTAGTCAAAACCAGATACCATCCCTAGTTCATTGACCAGTCTTGTAAATGTTGCTTCACTTAGAGGCTTTGTGAAAACATCTGCTAGTTGTTGATCTGTAGGCACAAAGTGAAGCTCAATATTGCCTTCCTCTACATGCTCTCTGATAAAGTGATACCTTATGCTGATATGCTTGGTCATTGAGTGTTGTACTGGATTACCTGTCATTGCAATAGCACTTTGATTATCACAAAAAATAGGTATCTTGGAATACCTTAATCCATAATCCAGCAGTTGATTCTTCATCCATAGAATCTGTGCACAGCAACTACCAGCAGCAATATACTCTGCTTCAGCTGTAGATGTAGATATTGACTTCTGTTTCTTGCTGTACCAAGACACTAGTCTGTCACCAAGAAATTGACAACTTCCACTTGTGCTTTTTCTGTCAATCTTACAACCAGCAAAATCTGCATCAGAGTAACCAAGTAGCTTAAAATCTGATTCTCTTGGGTACCACAGCCCTAAGGTTACAGTGCCCTTGAGATATTTGAAAATCCTCTTCACAGCTGTTAAATGTGGTTCCCTTGGATCTGCCTGAAATCTTGCACACAGACAGGTGGCATACATGATATCAGGTCTACTAGCTGTTAAATAAAGTAGAGAACCAATCATCCCTCTATAGCTTGTCATATCCACTGATGAACCTGTATCTTTGTCCAGTTTTGTTGCAGTTGCCATGGGAGTTGTTGCAGATGAACAGTCAAGCATGCCAAATTTCTTGAGTAGATTTCTGGTATATTTTGCTTGATTAATGAAAATTCCATCATCTGTTTGCTTCACCTGTAAGCCTAGAAAATAGCTTAACTCTCCCATCATACTCATTTGATATCTTGACTGCATGAGCTTGGCAAATTTCTTACAGAGTTTATCATTAGTAGATCCAAAAATGATATCATCTACATATATCTGTACTAAGAGCAGGTCATTACCAGATTGAAAGTAAAACAGAGTTTTGTCAATAGTACCTCTGTGAAACCCACTTTCTAGCAGAAATTTAGCAAGTGTTTCATACCATGCCCTAGGTGCCTGTTTAAGTCCATAGAGTGCCTTGTCTAACCTGTAGACATGATCTGGATATTTTGGATCTACAAAACCAGGTGGTTGTTCAACAAATACTTCTTCTTCAAGTTTTCCATTCAGAAAAGCACTTTTCACATCCATTTGAAAAACCTTGAATTTCTTGTGAGAAGCATAGGCAAGAAACATCCTTATTGCCTCCAATCTGGCAACTGGAGCAAAAGTCTCATCATAATCTATTCCTTCCTGCTGTGAATAGCCTTTAGCTACCAGTCTTGCTTTGTTCCTTGTGATCACACCATCACTGTCAGTTTTATTTCTGAAAACCCATTTAGTACCAACAATAGATCTGTTCTTTGGCCTTGGTACAAGGGTCCACACTTCATTTCTCTCAAATTCATTTAGCTCTTCTTGCATTGCTGTTATCCAGTCAGCATCTTTCAGAGCTTCTTCCACTTTCTTTGGCTCAGTTTGTGACAAGAATGCATGAAACAGACATTCATTTGTTGTTGCACTTCTTGTCCTTACTCTTGCATCTGGATCACCAATAATCAAATCAGGTGTATGTGACTTTGTCCATTTTCTTGCAGAAGGCAGATTGCTTCTGTCATCATGTGATCCTCCCCCTTGATCCATGCTCTCCTGATTTTCTTGGTGCCTTTCTTCATTTTCAGATGCTCCCCCTGAATGTGACTGCTCAGTATTTGAATGATCAGAGTTTGAATCAATAGTGTTTGATTCAGAGTTATCAATTGAGTCACTATCAGTGTTTGAATTTTCACTTTGATGTGATTCTTCATGCTCCCCCTCAACTGGTTCTTCCCTTGTTTCTGACTGAATAGTTTCTTCAGTATTTACCAGTAGAGGTTCAGAATTGACCTCAACAGTGTTTGTCAGATCTGTATCATCCGAGTTTAATAAGTCTTCATTTTCAAAGTGCAGTTGATCATGCTCAGTAACATCTTCAAGTCCAGTTATTTTCTTGTCATCAAATGACACATGAATAGACTCCATGATCACTCTGGTTCTCAGATTAAAAACTCTGAATGCTTTAGTAGACAGTGGATAGCCAACAAAAATTCCTTCATCTGCCTTTAGGTCAAACTTGGTCAACTGTTCAGGATGAGTCTTCAACACAAAGCACTTGCATCCAAAAATATGAAAATATTTTAGATTTGGCTTTTTCTTCTTCACCATTTCATATGGTGTTTTACCATGCTTGTTGATCAGAGTTGCATTTTGAGTAAAACAAGCAGTTTGAACTGCCTCTGCCCAGAAATATGTTGGCAATTTTGCTTCATCTAGCATGGTTCTGGCAGCTTCTATCAAAGTTCTGTTCTTCCTCTCCACTACACCATTTTGTTGTGGAGTACCAGGTGCAGAAAACTCTTGTTTTATTCCTTTACTCTTGCAAAATTCTTCCATTGATGAATTCCTGAATTCAGTTCCATTGTCACTTCTGATTATCTTCACTTGATTCTCTGACTCTTTGTCCAGTTGTAATATATGTTCTGTCAGTGTTAAAGCAGTTTCATCTTTCTTTGCTAGAAAATACACCCAAGTGTATCTGGTGTATTCATCAACAATGACTAGAGCATATTTCTTCTTTCCAAGTGACATAACATTTACTGGTCCAAAAAGATCAACATGTAGAAGATGATAAGGATCAACAATTGAAGACTCAGATTTGCTCTTGAAAGAGGTTTTTCTCTGTTTGGCCTTTTGACAAGAATCACACAGGCCTTCTACATTCAACAATGACTTTGGTAGTCCTCTTGCAAGATCATTCTTTATGAGCTAATTGATGTTGTTCAGATTCAAATGAGAGAGTTTCTTGTGCCACTTCCAACTCTCTTCACTGGACATTCTTGTTGACAGACATACTGCTTTGCCATCAGTGTTTGTTGACAACTTTATTTCATAGATGTTGTTGTGTCTGTTTCCAACTAGAGCAACTTTCCCTGTAGATTTACTGATCACTTGGCAATATTCAGGCTGAAAATCTACATGATATCCTCTGTCACAGATTTGACTCACAGATAGCAAATCATGCTTGAGTCCTGGAACCAGAGCTACATTTGTGATGATGACATTTCCAAGATTAATGTTGCCATATCCCAGTGTATGTCCTATGTTGCCATCTCCATAGGAAACTTCTGGGCCAGCTTTCTCCTCATACTCTGATAGCAGGGCTTTATTTCCTGTCATGTGTCCTGAACATCCACTGTCCACGACTAGGGTACTGACCCTGGTGCCCTGCAATCACAAACAATCACTGATTATTAGTTTTAAGGATCCAGACTTGCTTGGATCCTTTGGCTTTCTTAATTCTGTTAGCTTTTGCAGCGGAATTCACATTAACAGAGTTTAAGCTAACTTTTTCAGAGTTTACATTTGCAGAGTTTACTTTAACCCATTTCAAATTTGGCTTGGGTTCATAGTAATTATAGTAAATAGCATGATAATCTCTGCAAGTGTAAATAGAATGCCATGTACTTCCACAGTGTTTACACAAAGTTTGTGGTCTAGTTCTCACATAATCACTCTTTACTGCAGTTTTAGAGGGCAAAGAATTAATGTTCTTATTCTTACTGCAGAAACTAGCAAGATGACTAGTGCTACCACAATTAAAGCATGTTTTCCTGGGAGCTAATGAAGCAAGCATTGGCTTAATTCCTGAGGTTATGCCTACCTTTCCATTTCTGTTTTTCTTAGGCATACTCTGTTTGTTGACAGATTTTATCTCTTTAAGCTTATGCTTGAGTTGTTTATCTGTCATTAAGCCAATGTTAGCCTCTTTAACAAAAGTTTTAGCATATGACTCTTTAACAGCCTTTTTCTGTGCTTCAGTCTTAGGTCCACCTTTTCCCATGACATTACCCTCAGATGAACAATATGGTCTTACTTTTACCTTATTTTCAAATCTAAGTTCATCTCCTACAGAGTAACCTAGACCTACTGTATCTGACTGAAACACTTCTTGAGTGTCTTTACCAGAGTGTGTCCAAGTTTTAATGATGTGTTTACTATCCTCCAATTCTGATTCTAGTTGCTTATACTTACCTAGCAACTCCTGTTCAATAAACACTGCATCATCTCTCTCTTTTTGAATTTTATTCATGTTCTCTAGCTGTTCCTCAATACTTTTATTTCTTTCTTTGAGTTGAGAACACTCAGACTTTATCCTCTCATTTTCTAAGGTCTGATCCCTATAACTGATATGCAATGCTTTAAGATAAATTCTTAATTCAGTTATATTATCAGTGTTATAAGCATAGGTTGTTGGAGGTACCTTGAGATCATCATTTTCAGTCTGAGTAGTAGCCATGAGAGCATAGTTGACTTCTTCATCTGAATCTGAAGTATCTGCCCAATCTCTGCCTTTGGTGTAGAGTGCCTTTTCAGTTTTACCCTTCTTGCACTCAGGAGCATAGTGACCCATCTCCTTACACTTGTAGCATTGAATTTCAGACTTATCTTTCTTTCCAGATTTGAAGTCCTTTCCCTCAGATTTCTTGAAATTCTTCTTATCAAACTTTGAGTAGTCCTTGGAGAATCTCTTTCCCTTCTTGAAGTTCTTGTATCCCATCTTCTTGAAGGTCTTTACCATCAATGCAGCCATTTGCATCATTTCTTCATCATCTTCAGAATCAGATGAATCATCTGTGTTTGAGTCAACATCAGTGTTTGCTGACTCATTCTCTGAATGGATGACTAAGGCTTTCCCTTTTTCCTTTCTCCTTGATGCCTCCTTCTTTGATGGTTTCCCCTCAACCTTGAGAGCAACAGACTTTGACTTTCTACTAGATCTTTTGTTTCTCTGCTCCAATTCCAATTCATGGGTTTTGAGCAGACCATAAATTTCATCAATCTCTGTTTCACCAAGTTCATAATTATCTCTAATAGTGGTCGTTTTCACATCCCACTTTTCAGGTAGAGAGAGAAGAAACTTGAGATTTGAATCTTCCAAATCATACTCTTTGTTCACCAATGACAAATCATTGAGCAGTTTACAGAATCTGTCAAATGTTTCTGTCATGGTTTCATCAGATTTTGCCTCAAAATGCTCATACTCCTGTGTGAGTATGTTCCTTCTGTTCTTCTTAATTGCAGGAGTTCCTTGACATCTAACCTCAAGTGCATCCCATATCTCCTTTGCAGTTGTGCAGTATATCACTTTATTAGACATAACATTGTCTAATGCACTGTGAAGTAAGTGCCTTACTTTCGCATCCTTTGCAATAGATGAAAGATCTTCAGCAGATAGATCTTTCTTCTCTTTTGGAATTACTTTTGGTTCCTCACCAGCAGCAGCAGCAGATAACTTTGTAGGTTTGTGAGGACCTTCATAAATTCTGTCCAGATATTCTGGATCTGTAGCCTCCAGAAACATGGTCATCTTCACCTTCCAAATTGCATACTCTAATGGCCTCAGGATAGGAACCCTAATTGTTTCATACCTACTAACAGTAGTAGGGGCTTTCTCAGATGGTGGAGGTATCTCTGCCATTGATTACTATTGTGTTTGGATCTTTAACTGTAATAAAGTAACAGATTTGGCTCTGATACCACTTGTTAGGTCGATTACACAATAAATAATCAAGAACTGTATAAATAAGTAACAAGAACACACGTTTTAACTCTTTAAAACTGTTTGGAATTAATAATTCCTCTCTCAGTGATGTAAAGTATCACAGAGAGCTGCTTAGGTTACAAAAATCACCCAAACTCACCATTTCCTATACCGGTATAAGGGCTAATTGGACCTTTATGGATACTTGGAGGGTCAAAAGGAACGTTTTGAAATAGTGAGGGCTGATGGGTATTTTCGTGGAAACTTTGAGGGTTAAAAGGTCATTAAGCCAAATATAAAATGTAAAGCATAAACATGAAAAAATATCCGAGATGAATAAAAACCTAGGTTTACAGAGAATGAGAGAGAGAGTGAGATTTAGAGAGAGAGAGTGATAGAGTGTATATTTATATACACTTTAATAGGATTTATTCTCATATTTATAGGATTTTGTAAAAAATTGTTTGTTTATTAATTATTTTTAGTGTTTAATGGCAGGAAAATAATTACTATTAAAGTTGGAAGAAGTTGAGCACAAGGAGCTTAATTTGGGCTTAATCATGTGAAAATTCGGATTTATTTACAACTTGCGCAGCAAATCTTGTTTGAGCCATAACTTGAGTTCTGGATATCAGAATTGAGTGCTCTTACAGCCCACGCGAAGGTAACAGAATTTTATACAAGTCAGAGGTGGTCGAACACTTATATTCCAACTGGAGCAGCCCATAAACAGGCCTGGAAGTCAGACTTCGAATTTTACAACAAATCCAACTTATTTTAGGAAATGGATTTATTTTTTAGAAACCCATTAAAAACACTTTTATATTAGGATATGCTAGGTAAAAAAAAACGCGCGACACGAAAATATTTTTAAAAATTATACACATAACATTATTGTTTGTTAAATTTTATTAATTGAAAGTTAATATGATAAATTAAAAATTATGTGAAATGTAATTAAAATTGAATGTTTAAAAATTAAAGAGAAAAGAATTAGGTGAAAAAAATTTCAGTTAAATTCTTGAATGTTAATAATAATAATAATTTTGAAGATATTGACGAACCTATTTTATCGCATAAAAAATGCTTTTGAAATCCAATATTGACAAACATTTGCAAAGTTTGACATTGAATAAGTAAAAATAATATTTGTGAATCTTTTCTATTGTCGATGACATCATAAAAGACGTGATTGCTTAATTTGTTATTAAATTATTTGTTAGTAAAATTGATTGTACGATGAAAAGAATTGGAATGTAAATGTGATGAGAGGTGCGATTGATTTCACTTGTCGATATATTTGGTTTTATGACGAAAAAAGCAGAATTCAAATGCATATTGTAAGTCATGCTTCATGTTTTTTTGGAGTGATCCGACACCCGTATCTCCACATTTAATAAATTTTTCAGAGCATTTTATAAGAACTGTTTTGTTTGGAACATTAAAATTAAATTCATGGACACATCAAAGTGATACTCACATATTCTAATATTTTTTTTATTAAATTTTATAATAAATTTGTACATATACTTGTTTTTAAAGCCGATGCTCGTTTTATAACACCCTTACTTAATGCTCAAAAAGTGAGAATTTGTTTAAAATAGCAAAAATCAACTCCTTAAACACCTTTTACTTTTTTACATACCAAACTACAATGTCAACATAATTCCTATAATAAAAATTTGTAAATATTTAATATAACTAATTAACGATTTTAAACACCGTCTCCCATCTCATAACATACATGCATGATTAATTGATTAGTAATAGTATAAGAATGTGTTTAATTAGAATATTAATTTTTCCAACACAAAATAATCAAACAACGAATGAGTAATTTTTTTATTGATTTAATTGACGAAAAACAGGGTCTACTTGATTCAATTTAATCGAGTTGGTCACACCCGGTGTATAATTTGTTCAAGTATAAATATAAATTCTACGATATTACTTTTATTTAAATTATGGATGTTAATCGAAAAATATATATACTTATGTATCTTATCATGATTCTCACGATCATGGATTACGAATTTATCAAAAAGTTAAAATCGTCTATTAATTATTACCCAAAAAGTTGCAATGATTTTGAATAAGGATTAAAAATGACGATCAAAATTATTTTATTTTATTGTTTTACCTTAAAATAATGGTATTTTTATATAAATCATTAATATTTTATAACAAAATAATAATAATAATAATGTTCTAATAAAATTGTTAAACTTTTATATTAAATATGAAATAAACTGTATTTAATATATATTTAATAGGTATAATTAATTATTAATTAAATGCAAGAAAATTGTTTTAATAAAAAATAAAAATGTGAAAATTCAAGAAAAATATTTTGAAGCTTCTGAGTGCAAGTCTCTCCAGTTTCCTGCTATTATAATAATTTTTTATAAAAAAGTACTGTAATAAATAAATTAATTTCTATTATTCTTAAAAATTGATTGGTCTCTTATGAATTTCTATTAAAAATTAATTTAAAAATAATTTACATGAATTATTAATTGGAAAAAAATTTTCATTATATATATCTAAAATTTTGATAATCTTAAAAACATCACAAACAATCACAATATGAACGTAATATTTACAATCAAAAGTTACAAATATTGAATACAACTTAATAACGTTTTTTAAAACCGACACTCCTCTCATAATATACATGTTCAATAATAGTTTAAGAATTTATTTAATTTGAATATTAATTTATTTTGACACAATATAATGAAACAATGGGCATATAATTTTTTTATCAATTTAATTTTCCGATAAAGTGGTTGAGTTTGTTAAATTTAATTAGTTTGGTCATAACTCATGTGTGTATGCGCATGATTTGTTTACAAATTTCAGATATTAAGTAAAGATTCATGTACTTCCATAATTTACTACGATTCCACAATCATTGATAATAAAAATTATCTAAGAAGTTGGTTAATAATATTTTTAAAACCGACAGCCCTCTCATAATATACATATTCAATAATAGTATAAGAATTTGTTTAATTACAATAAAAAATTATTTCAACACAATATAACGAAACAATGGGTGTATAGCTTTTTTATCAATTTTATCTTCCGATAAATGACTGGATTTGTTAAATTTAATCGATTTGATCATAACTCATGTATTATTTATTCATGTGCAAAATTGAAAATCTATCTGTACTATTTGTATACAATTCCAGATAGTAAGTAAATATCTTGTACTTCCATAATTTATTACGCCTTTCACAATTATTGATAATAAAAATTGCTTGAGAAGTCAAGGTCGTGTACCCTATAATCATTCGAAAAGAAATTATAGTGATCTTGAATATGGAATAAAAAATAACGTAATATAAACAATTGTTATTCGTCATTTTAACTAAAAATAAACATAACTATATATAATTAATATTTAATATTGAAAAAATAACTATAATGTTCAACTAAAGTTTGCTAATTTTTAAACAAATTAAATAGAGTAAATTTAATATATGTTTAATAGGTGTAATTAATGACTAATTAAAATGTCATTAATAGATATTTAATGCACGAAAAGTATTTTAATAAAAAAATAAAAAAAACGAAAAATTCAAGAAAAATACCTTGAACTGTTCTGGTGCATTTTCGATCTCCAGACATTATAATATATATAGATAGATATAATTTCGAGGGCTTATGATTATTGTCATGTATTATTTACGAGAGAAGAAGAGAGAGAACTGCAAAGGAAGAACGAGAGCAAGGATTGCATCTAAACTTTAGGAGATTCTTCAAGTTGTATTTTCTTTACTCTATACTCTTGTAATCATGGTTTTGGCTATTAATATATGTTTGATTGTTTCATTCATTATGAGTAACTAATTCCCTAATCCGGGAATTAGGTAGTATTCAATGATTAATATGCTTGTGTAGTTATATTGTGATTGCTTTGCCTTGCTAATATGTTGTTGAGTGCGTAACACAATTGAGGGAGTCGCGAACCTTTAATTGTATCTTAGGAATTTTATTGAATCGGGAGAGGATTTATAGTTCTAGTTTATGATACAACAGACGTAATTCAAGTATTTAATTGGGAGATTAATATGCGAGTTATGAAACAAAAATTCCTTGGGCTTAAACAGTTCGTAATTATATGTTGTTTGATCATGGGAGTGACATCAATGTGTAGTTGTGGGCATTCTATTGTATCTTGGGAGAGAACAATATAATCAATAGAGGGATGTTTTTAGCAAGAGCATGAGACTTGTATATCACAGATTGATACACATTCATTAATACCATTGAAGAACTGACTTGTAATCCTCTTGATAGTTGATATTAAGACGTCATTCTTCATTCCATATCATAAATCAACTCCAAAAACGACGGAAAATTCACCCCTAATCGACATTTCTTCAAACCTGCACAATTAAATAAAACACATCAAAACTACGACAAACTTGAGGCCAAGTATACCAATTTAAGCCGATATGGAACGTTCCAAGTGGATATAAAATCCACTTATCAAGAACCCTAGTTTCTGGATTGCCTTTTACAATTGTTAAATCGTAATTTTTACTTGCTTTATAGTTAAATTTAGTTAGCAAACAAACACCCAAATATTCTTCTCACTTCTAGATTTTAAGAAATAACAACTTGAACTTCTATTAATATCAGTCCTTCCCTGCGAACGAACTATACACAAAATTACTATCAACAAATTGGCGCCGCTGCCGGGGAAGGCAACAATATTAAGTTTAGGTTAATTATTTCTTATTGTCTTGATTTTATCAAATTTGTTTCCAAGATCTATCTTATTGGTGTCCTCTTTTCAGGTGCTACTACTCTTGCATGAGACGTTCTACAAGTGCTGGAAATCTAGAATTTGATCCAGAAATCGAGCGCACTTTTCGAGCTTTAAGGCGAGAGACAAAGGAAAGAAAGAAACCATATGGAGGAACCAATAGATCGTCAAGTTGTTAATCCTCTTGACCCACCAGTTGTTCTTGATGAGACTTCTATTTGGGATCAGTAGAGACTCCCAATCCTGCGAACTGCAGGTACAAGACTCCTGAGATTAGCGCAGCTCAGTACAACATCAATCCGAGCTTAATTCAGATGGTGAGCAATTCGGCTTTCCAAGGGGACATTGAGCGAGAGGACCCATACCGTCATCTTGAGCGCTTCGTTCAAATGTGTGGTTCATTCAAGATCACTGGAGTTACTCAGATTCGTCTTCACATGTTTCCTTACTCTATCAAAGGGAGAGCCATGGAATGGTTCCAACAGTTTCCAGAAACTGCAGTTGCTACTTGGGAAAGTCTTTCTACCGAGTTCTTGTCCAAATAGTATCCTTCTGACAAGACTCAACAAATGAGGACAATCATTCTCAGTTTCAAAACACAACCAGGTGAAGGCTTGTATCAGGCATGGGAGAGATGTTGGGCCGAATACACAATTATAATCAAATTCGTATGAGAGAATAACAAGTAAGACACGTTCGAACAATTAAAAACTGTTTGGAATTAAAAATTCCTCTCTCAGTGATGTAAAATCTCACAGAGAGCTACTTAGGTTACAATGAATGATAATTCATTACAAGATACCCTTCTAGGGTTAACCTAACTGTATTTATAAGATATACAACTGTTATACAATCGATAATTGATACGCCTATAAATTAGCTATACAATTGATATCAATTACGATTGTTACACGTCTCCTTAGTCAACACAATCTCTTTGACAGCTATCCAATCTTCAAAGATATTGCTTCCATAATTATCTTCAAGTATTCTTCAAACTCTGTTGACCAGTAGACGCTTTCTCCAGACAGAGTTTAACAAACTCTGTCAAGCTTCCATCTGTCAGCGTTTAACTAAACTCTGACTGCTTCCAGCTAAACTCTGATATTTCACTGTAACACTTAAACACTAATTATTATCCACATCAATTATATCTAACAATCTCCCCCAACTTGTTCATTAGCAAAAATGCACAAGTTTACAATAATTGATGATGTCAAAACAAAATAGACAAATGCAGTGTTTAACAAATAATCAGAGTTTAAACTTCTACTTAGACAAAACTTACAAAAAACAAGAAATACTTACAGAGCTTTAACTACTTAATTTCCTCAACATCTGGTGTTGATCTGAGATAGTCAATAAGCAATCTTCTTTCTGCATTATCAAGTTCTCTCTGCATAACTTCCTTGATCTCTTTCAGCTTAGGATCATCTTCACCAGTTTGGTAGATAGCAGATCTCAGAGAATAGATTTTGTTTCTCCTCATTTCATTACCCAGTCTAATGAATTGTGCTTTCTCTGACTCAGAATTAAAATCAAGAACTGTTATACCAAAATCTGTCTTCAGCTTAGCACTACTCTTCTTCATCTCAACAATATTCCCATGATAATCTCTGTACTTTGGGACATACTACTATTGTATTTTATACCTCTAACTGCCAAATTATGCAGCATCTTCTTTCTTAGCACATTTGCAGCTTGTTGAGTCCTTTGATTATTCACTTTGAAAATATACAGAACATATTCCAATTCTTCCCATACCTTCAAATCAAGATCATACTCACCAATTTTATAGATAGTCCCATCAGCCATGAAGTATAGTAGAAAATCTTTCTTTAAGCTCTTTTGATGAATTCACTGTACTGATTCCAGTATGTCTAAACTATCCTGAGTAACACCAAGACCTGGAACAGCCAGTGATGAAGGATCTTGAGGACTGGTATTCATTCTATTTTCTCGATGGGAACCCAAACCAGATTTATCTCGACCTTGCTTACCCATTAGAGCTCTGATTTGTAAAAAATTACCTCCACCATCTCCAATCTCCAGAGTTTGTTCACGAATTATTGGTTTCCCAAAAATCATTTGCATTTGAGTAGACAATGGTTTCTGTACAACTTGTGTAGCAACAGAGGTTGCATTCACTTTCTTCAAAACCTTTTCTCCTTCAACAGCTTTACCCTTCAGCATCTGTTTAGTCTCTGCTTCTGTTTGTTTTCTAGATACCTGTATCCTCTGATCAGCACCAACATTTTCCTTGATAACAATGCCTTTAAGAACAGGCCTAGGAGCTTTCACATTTTTCTTGAACTTTCCAGACTTCAAAGCTTTCTGATGTTCTTCTTGTAGATTCTTCTCTTCAGCTTGAATGTCTACAATAGTAACTCTGATAAGTGGATTTTATATCCACTTGGAACATTCTAAATCGGCTTAAATTGATTGCTTTGACCTCAAGATTGTGGTAGTTTTTATGTGTTTTGTGTAGTTGTGCAGGGTTGTAGCTATCGGTTAGTGTTGGTGTTTCTAATCGATATTAGAGCGGAATTAAGTATTGGAATGAAGATGGTACACTTGTGTTATGCTACCAAGGAGTTACATGTGTCATGGTATTAAAGATGTTAGCTAATGCGAAAGAAACGGAGGAGAAAGGAGCAAATTGTGTAAAATTCGGATGGTTGCGCAGTCTTCACTGTTTTGGTCATATCTGGAGTTCTACAAGTCCGTTTGAGGCCCGTAAGCTGTCCACGCGAAGCCTGGGAAGTTTTCTATAATTCTGAACAGTAACAGACCGCGCAGACTGCGCTGATACCGCGCAGAGTGCGCCCGAACTCGCTGGAAATTCTGAAATTCTATCCTGTTTCGAATTAAATTGTATTTTTAGGTCTTTTCTTGTTCTAGGGCCTATATAAACACTACCTATCATTGTATATCATCATTATTAGGAAGATCATCAACATTGTAGCCAAGAACAATTGAAAGATACATCTCCAAGCTAGTGACAAGCAAGGAGTAATCTTTGGAACTTTTGTATTCTTCTACTTTGGGGAGTTATTTCTGAACCTTATTTTCTCTCTTCTTTTAATTATTTGTTGTTCTAGAATTATGTTATCAATTGAACCCATGATGGCGATGAGGTCGATTATGGGCTAATTCGTTGTCATGGGGTTTTAATGGATTTTGCTATGGATTCTAGTAATTGAGTGTTAATTATGCCTTGGTGTGTGATTGTACGTATTGATTGCCTAGTATGTTTATGCTTATTCGTTATAAGTGCGTCGCGAACACTTGTAATTGTTTGTTTAATCCTAGTGAATGCGAAAGTGGATCTAGGATTTAGAACAATTCATGCTAGCATAGGTTTTTGCATGTGAAGAACATGTATTAATTTGTGATGTAATTCTAACCGTCTTGCATCGACTATGTGGTTTAATGGGTGCTTGATTTTCAACCGGTATGTGTTCAATTGCTATAGACATATAGGGACTACACATATTTGGTGACTACTTGACTTCTATCAATTGTGGATGATCAGTAGGATGGTATATGCACAACGAAAGTTGGTGTGTATCAGTTTAGTGCATCTAATCAGTAATCAACTCTGTCACATGCTAGGCTAAAGGGCATAAGATTCTAGATGAAGTAGTAAATGAAATTGAAATCCCATGTTTGTTTATTATAAAGTTAAAGTTAAGTTATTCCCTCGTAATTGGCTTAGTTGGTAATTAATCATTAGTTAAATCAAACCAATATTGTGATTGTCTTAGCAGTGAGTGTAAATCATAAGCTGGTGCATAAGTGAACATAACGAACAAATTGAGTCTCTGTGGGAACGAATCCTATTTACTCTATATTACTTGTTGACCACGTTCTCTTGCGTGAATAAGTGCAAACAAGTTTTTGGCGCCGCTGCCGGGGACTCGGTTCATTGTTTGTTTAGTTTATGATCTTGTCATCAATTTGGGTTAAATTCACTGACTCGGACGTTTTTTTCTTTTTATTTGATGGATTATTGGGAGCAGGAATTCGTAATTGTTTGTGAGCTGTGTGCAGGTGGACATTACACTCATCAATGTGAGTATAACAGAAACCGGCCAAATTTCAGCTGGGACTACAATCAGAGTGGTATGGAGCAATTCCAATATCCATCCTACCCGCTCCAAAATCAGCAGTTTGAAGATGAGCCATACAGTCCAGGGGGAATTCAGCAGCAACAAGGGCAACAATTTCAGCATCAGTATGCCCCAGTGCATCAACACTTTCAACCTCCTGAATTTCAGCAGCAGCAATTTCAGACTTGGTCTATCCAACAGTCGACCGAAGAAGCTGAATTAGAAGAATTGAGGTTGATGGCTAAAAGCAATGCATTGTCTCTCCAGAGAATAGGAGATCAGATTGGTCAAATTGCAAATGCATTACAAACATTGAATCAAATTGCAAGTGACACGAGAAACCTAGAGGCAGAGCAGGAGGACAATAACATTCCTATCAGTCTTGACTGGCCTTTCTTAGCCACGGGTGAGACCATGATCGAAGTTCAGGAAGGAGAGTCTGAGGACAAAGATGGGGAAGAAGCAGAACATGAAGCTGATAAGGAAGCAGAGTCGGAGGCAAACCAATCAGAAAATTCAGAATGTCCAGAAAATTCAATTCTGAATAATCAGCCGCAACCACTTCCTTTGCAATCTGAAAATTTTGAAGAATCAGCCCAAGATCAAGAAAATTCCAAGGCTCAAGTGGCTATGCTAATTCCTTCGAAGGATGAAGAGTGTCTCAGTGTGGAAGATGATGAATTAGAAGAGCATGTTCAGTTGTTGAATGCCGCTCCGTTGCAATCTGACTTCGACCAGCTGGAGGCCGAAGAGGAAAAGAGCATCACTCCTGTTGACAAATCTACTCCGGAGAAGACTACAGAGAACATCCAAATCGATTTTCCTCCTCCATATCCACAAGGGCTTCAGAAGCAAACTCTAGCCATGAATTTACCGGCGGAGGATGAGGAGTGTTTTAGCTTGAAATTGGTTGATGCAGGGCAGAGTAAAAAGTATGACACGGAGAAGGAGAAGGCAAAGCATGGCCAACTGAGGATTACAGTGCCTTGGTTAATGGAGCTACGTATTCCACATAAGTTGCTTGGAGTGGAAGATCTCTGGAATTCTCAGGTGCGCCTTAAGCCATCATTTGAAGGAGCTCCCGAACTTGAGCTCAAAACATTGCTAGTTCACCTTGGGTATGTTTCTTGTAATTCAAATCCTTTGCTTGCTATTGTTATTGCTGTTAACTTTTCAGGTAGGCGGGAGAATGTTGTTAAGAGATTTTGTGAGGAGCGAATACGGGTAAAGCTTGTTGTTGAAGATGTCGCTCCAGAAAAGATCATTAAATGGCCTTATAGAGATGCGGTGCAGGAAATTTTCAAGATGAAAATCGTGGCCAAGTCTAGCTAAAGACGTTAAAGAAAGGCGCTTCGTGGGAGGCAACCCATGATTTTTTTGCTTTCGAATAAAACAACAGTTGCGCAGGAGCACATCACATCTATCCACCACCAGACACACCACCCGAGGAGGGTGGAGATGCCGGCGTGTAGGGGAGTATCTCTTGTACCCTTTTAATTTATCTTCAATGAGGACATTGCAATTTTTAAGTTTGGGGGTGATTTGGGGGATAGTAGTTGTATGTATTGTTGTATTTTGTGGTCATATAGGATATCATGTTGCATAGTAGTGATAGTTCATGCATGATTGTTATGTTCGTATTATCTACGTTTGTTCATATAGGACATTTTGTTTTATTTTTGTATACCATGTGAGTTTTCATTTAGTTGCATTTTCATGGCATGCATATTTCATGATCCCTTAGGACGAACTGATTCTGATTGATAGGTGGATGTTGATTTGGGTGTGATGATGATGAGTAGAGGGCTGATTTATAGTTTCTATGAAATTGACTTGCATGTTACGGGAACAAAATTTATTACACAGTCTCATTGGGGTGCTTTTGGGTTAGGTTAGGGTCATGCCTGTGGGATGTTTTGAGATTTAATCACTTGTTTATATTTAGAATTTTCGTTATTCCCTTTATAGCGTAGGAACATTAAAGTCTAAGTTTGGGGGAAACCAGGAATTTTCATGCTAGTTGTTAATATTTGTCAATAAAGGCTAGGCGTCAAATGGCTAGTAGCCAGCTCATATTTATATGAGTAGTCTAGGGTTGGAAATGAGATAGGCTCATTCCAGATTGCGAAAAAAAAAATATAAAAGAAAAAAAAAAGAAAAAAAAACGAGTCAAGTATTGTTTGTTAATGCAAAATTAACCAGAGTGAGCTCTTTAATACTCGAGTAATTAAGTCTGAGGGGACTTAGTCCTAGTGACCTAAGGCTTTTTAGTCTGGGATCCACTGACCCAACACTCGCTACATGGGTATTATTGTATAAGCCTTTTGGGGTCTCATTCATTGCACGGTTAAATAAGCATGCTTATTGTATATGTAGTGTCGTAGTATAGTAATAAAGCATGAGTTTCTGT
Organism: Kitagawia praeruptora; assembly: GCA_037693485.1. NCBI lineage: Eukaryota > Viridiplantae > Streptophyta > Magnoliopsida > Apiales > Apiaceae > Kitagawia > Kitagawia praeruptora. The sequence goes on along the minus strand of CM075348.1, from coordinate 46,842,382 downwards.
CTACCTTGGATAAGGGTGGAGGTGTTCCTAGGTTATGGAGTGTCTACAGTCTATTCTAGTTATAAACCTGTGATTGTCTTGACGGAAAGCATGTATGATTTTTGACCTAGTTCTGGGGGTATTTCTGATGAGCATTGCACACACGCACGTTTCTGTTCATGTATTGTTAGTATACGGGGACTTAGTCGAGCTCTGCTTGGATTTGTTACGTTCATTGAGATATTTGCTTGTTAGTTGGTTTTGTTGAGTTTGAAGGGGATCTTGCATTTTCATAGTAGTTGCATTCATGCATTGCATTGCATTGGATTTTGTGGGTACATTCACTATAGGCCCTCACGAGACCTTACTCGTCCACTAGGGCTGCCTAGGGGTTTAAAGGGCTTGTTGCATATGCCAAATGCAACCGTGATCACCTACGGAAGTGGTACTAATTAGTTAGTTAGTTGTAATTGTATATGCTTGAGGACAAGCATCAGTTTAAGTTTGGGGGTGTGATAAGTGGATTTTATATCCACTTGGAACATTCTAAATCGGCTTAAATTGATTGCTTTGACCTCAAGATTGTGGTAGTTTTTATGTGTTTTGTGTAGTTGTGCAGGGTTGTAGCTATCGGTTAGTGTTGGTGTTTCTAATCGATATTAGAGCGGAATTAAGTATTGGAATGAAGATGGTACACTTGTGTTATGCTACCAAGGAGTTACATGTGTCATGGTATTAAAGATGTTAGCTAATGCGAAAGAAACGGAGGAGAAAGGAGCAAATTGTGTAAAATTCGGATGGTTGCGCAGTCTTCACTGTTTTGGTCATATCTGGAGTTCTACAAGTCCGTTTGAGGCCCGTAAGCTGTCCACGCGAAGCCTGGGAAGTTTTCTATAATTCTGAACAGTAACAGACCGCGCAGACTGCGCTGATACCGCGCAGAGTGCGCCCGAACTCGCTGGAAATTCTGAAATTCTATCCTGTTTCGAATTAAATTGTATTTTTAGGTCTTTTCTTGTTCTAGGGCCTATATAAACACTACCTATCATTGTATATCATCATTATTAGGAAGATCATCAACATTGTAGCCAAGAACAATTGAAAGATACATCTCCAAGCTAGTGACAAGCAAGGAGTAATCTTTGGAACTTTTGTATTCTTCTACTTTGGGGAGTTATTTCTGAACCTTATTTTCTCTCTTCTTTTAATTATTTGTTGTTCTAGAATTATGTTATCAATTGAACCCATGATGGCGATGAGGTCGATTATGGGCTAATTCGTTGTCATGGGGTTTTAATGGATTTTGCTATGGATTCTAGTAATTGAGTGTTAATTATGCCTTGGTGTGTGATTGTACGTATTGATTGCCTAGTATGTTTATGCTTATTCGTTATAAGTGCGTCGCGAACACTTGTAATTGTTTGTTTAATCCTAGTGAATGCGAAAGTGGATCTAGGATTTAGAACAATTCATGCTAGCATAGGTTTTTGCATGTGAAGAACATGTATTAATTTGTGATGTAATTCTAACCGTCTTGCATCGACTATGTGGTTTAATGGGTGCTTGATTTTCAACCGGTATGTGTTCAATTGCTATAGACATATAGGGACTACACATATTTGGTGACTACTTGACTTCTATCAATTGTGGATGATCAGTAGGATGGTATATGCACAACGAAAGTTGGTGTGTATCAGTTTAGTGCATCTAATCAGTAATCAACTCTGTCACATGCTAGGCTAAAGGGCATAAGATTCTAGATGAAGTAGTAAATGAAATTGAAATCCCATGTTTGTTTATTATAAAGTTAAAGTTAAGTTATTCCCTCGTAATTGGCTTAGTTGGTAATTAATCATTAGTTAAATCAAACCAATATTGTGATTGTCTTAGCAGTGAGTGTAAATCATAAGCTGGTGCATAAGTGAACATAACGAACAAATTGAGTCTCTGTGGGAACGAATCCTATTTACTCTATATTACTTGTTGACGACGTTCTCTTGCGTGAATAAGTGCGAACAAACTCCTTCTTCATTTTCTTCAAGGAACAATCTAGCAGCCAATTCTTCATCTGTCTGTGGATTATCAGTGAATAGAAAACTCTGGGTCTTTGAAGTACCCTGAGCATCAGTATTTATTCCATCAGACTTTGACTTAGAAGATTTGCCAGATTTTAGACTCATATCAGCTTTTGATTTTAAACTATTTTGATCATTTGCTCCTCCATCTCCAGCATCATCCTTCTTAGTCAGAGTTTGAGATTGCCTGCATTTTGACTTGGCACTCCAACACTTTAACACTCCAATGCTCATTAACAGTTGGCAAAACTCTTTTTACCCCAAGTATATAAATTATCTGAAATAAAATATACCTTTATATTTCTCTCTCCCATTACCGACACACTTTAACACTCCAACGCTCATTAACAGTTGGCAAAACTCTTTTTACCCCAAGTATGTAAATTATCTGAAATAAAATATACCTTAGAGTATTAGACAAAATTTGTCAGCGTTTGTCAATTCTCCAACTTTATTACTGTAACCCTTTCAAAAACTGCACAGTAGTGAATAAATGTGTATGTATATCAGAGTTTACTAATCCAATATTTAGAGCATCTAATATTTCATAAAATCCATAAAATAAATCAATAAACACTGTTTGCACAAACTCTCATAGTAAACACTGAATGTATGATGAATGCTAAACTCTGTAGTAGATGATATACAGTAACTCTGAAATTAACTTATACCCCCTTTCTAACTATATTTTTTTTAATCAGAGGTTGGAACTAGTCACCAAAAATCCTATAATTTTAGCCCTTATCAGTTTGATAAGTTCCTGGGTCTTCCTAATCTTTGACCAGTCACCAAAAATCCTATAATTTTAGCCCTAATCTTTTGATAAGTTCCTGGGTCTTCCTAGTCTTTGACTAGTCACCAAAAATTAGAGAATTTTAACCCTTATCTTTTGATAACTTCCTAGTTTTTCCTAGTCTTTGATTAGTCACCAAAAATTAGAGAATTTTAGCCCTTACTTTTTACCAGCAAGTTCCTGGGTCGTCCTAGACACAACATAATCTGAAAGAAATTCTAATATCCTATATACAATTTCTTTGGGGGTTGACTATTTACAACATCTAACTAAACAGAGTTTAACTAACAGAGTTTAAAAGTCATCAACATCAGAAGTTATTCATGAGAGGCAATGCACACAGTATTTACAAACTCAGAGTTTAGGATAGATAAACTAAGAGATGCTATAAATATGAAAGAGTATCATGCTTGTGTTAATTTTCTGCACAGTCTAAGATTAGATCACAAATAACTTAGAAAGATTCATGATTAATTACTGAGAATCATGCTTCATACAGATTTCTTCATCAGTGTTCATATCAGACAATAACATTATCAGAGTTTATCAAACATGTCAACAGTGTATGACCTACAGAGCATGCTAACATAGTTTAACAGAATACGAACAGAGTTTGCATAGCAGATTTTTACAACAGAGTTCACATAGCAGTTAACATATCACATAAACATGAGTAACACGTTACATAAGTAAAATTTTGAGTCTAACCAATATCTCTAGTCAAAACCAGAGACCATTCCTAGTTCATTTACCAGCCTTGTAAATATAGCTTCACTCAATGGCTTGGTGAAAATATCTGCAAGCTGTTGTTCTGTAGACACAAAATGAAGCTCAATGTTTCCTTCCTCTACATGTTCTCTGATAAAGTGATACCTTATGCTGATGTGCTTGGTCATTGAATGCTGTAATGGATTACCTGTCATAGCAATAGCACTTTGATTATCACAGTAAACAGGAATTTTATTGTACCTCAATTGTAAGAACTTGTATTAAAAATGTAATTATTATTATTGAATGGAATAAATATTTATCTGATTTATTCAACTCGATGGAACGATGTGTTATAGACGGATATTATTATCGCTATATGTATTTAATTGAGGTTAGAGAGTTCCCCGTATATGTTAAAAAAAAAAAAAGAAATGTGTTAGTTGATCGTATTCTTTTAATCAAAAATCATGTTAGTAGTATTTGCCGTTTCGGCAGACCGTACTTTTAAAAGCTCAGCGGTTTCATTTTTAAAAGCGTATTTATATCAAAACTGATCAAATAAATTTTAAAATATTCTTGTCTCAAGTTTTATTCATTCTATCATGTTTGAGGATTTTTCAAATTATTTTCGTGATTTTTCGTAAAAATTTCGCCTATGTTTTGTATCCGAAATTCCACTAAGCGGCAATTACGGAACCGATTTCATGAGACCTGAATAAAATATTCACAAAAGCAAAATATTCCCCAACAAATCTGTCAATTATATCAATACCAGCCCCAGCAATCATTCTCTCAAATTATTGTTTCAAAAATCAAAAATTTCTTAGAGAGAAAATTCTATTGTTCTTCAATTTCAAGTTCCAAATCGGAGGCCTTCCCGGAATTGAAATCAAGCGTTCTAGTAGTCAAAACGAAGGTATCAAAATCTAGTTTTTAAATATGTGCCCAGAATTCGTGGGGGATCATTATTTGATTTTATATGATTTTTTACAAAATTCGAATTTAAAGATTCAAAATTATGATTTTTCGTAAACTTGATTGTTTATGTGATTTGATGATTCCATGTTGTAGATAATTTTCTCCTGGTCAATTTGGTATATCATATGTTGATTTTTGAGTTCCATATCAAGTAGAAATCGAGGTTTGATTGTTGTGTTCTTGAGTGTTCTTGGTGTTCATCGGAAAATGTTGACTTTTTGAACGGAATTTTAGTTCGAGTAATTGTTTGGAAATTCTGGGTTGGTAAAGTTGTAGATCGTTCAAAGACAAAGCTTGTGTTGAGTTTGGGTCATGTTTGACTAGATTTCAAGTTTCGCCGGAGTTGCGCCGCCGGCCGGAGCTTCCATTGCCGCCGGTGGTGGAGCTTGAAGAAGAAGACGATGAATAGTGCTGATTATTTCTGATTTTTATTTTAATTGTTTTAATTTTCGAAAATTCATATTTAATTCAATAAAAATCAGAAAAATACAAAATCAGTTTCTAAATTTTCAGAAAAATATTTTCTGTATTATTTTAAAACAAAAATCGTATTTATCCAAAATTATTATTTATTTTAAGATTTTTGGAATCATTTCCTTAATTATTTAAATGTAGAATTTAATACTTTAATTATATTAAATCATTTTGAATAATAATTTAAATTAATTTAATTATTCGATAAATGAGATCATTTATCGAATAATTTTATTCATTAATTATTGTTTAATTTAATTAATATAATTGAGGTTATTTAATTTCAAATTATTCCGTTTTGAGTTTTAAATGCTTTAAAAATATTAGAAAAATCCCAAAAATTATGAAAATTGTTTTAAAAATATTTCGAAGCGAGATTTAATTTATGACGAGGTTTGGACATATGTTAAAAATATTTGTAGAGTTCCATTAATTGATTACGTGATCTGAATGTGTCCGCTAGGGCAATATAAATGTTACGTGCTAAATGAATTATGTAAATTATGTGAATTACATGAAATACGTGTATTGAATAGGGAGATGTATTAGTATTTGATTCGAGACGTTTATTATAGAGTCGAGTCAGAGGAGCAAAGGAAAAGCTAAAGCAGAAGGTTACGAGAATATTTAAACGGACTTGACCTTATTATCAGGCAAGTATTTTTCTATCACTTGTTATCCTATTGAATATACAAATGCTATGCCATGTATCCCTTTAAATCATTGTTCAAGAAATCATTCTTAAATTATTCACAGCATGAATCCATTGAATTATTCTTATCAACTTTGACGAGATTCATTTAAATTATCATTGACGATTCAATTCAACCTTTTTAGGCATTCGCTCTAGTCGATGCCTTATTACTCTTGATTAATTATTATCACCGAGATTGTGGCGTTCGACTTCGTCGACGCCTATAATATCGTTGCATTCGATTTACCTATTTCTTGTATCGATCTAGACAACACTTATTGTTATTATTGTTGATTCTTCATTATCACCCCATTGTTGTATCGAACTCATCGATACTAGATGTTGTACCATTTGTTATCGTACATTCACTTTGAGTTGTTTTCTTGGAACGTGAACTTCCAGTGATTGTTGTGATCGAGGTTGTCAATCTTCCGACACCTAATTATGATTTAAAGGTTGTCAATTGTACCGACACCTGAACGTAAGGTTAGAATTGGTGGATTTATATAAAACTTGACCTTAATTGGTCTGACCATATATTGGTCAATGTGTAAGGCCTTTCAGTGCCTTGGATCCGATGAGGACTTTGCTTTGTGCACTGTCCGGGTTAGAGCGTGACTGATCAGCATGCCTAACTTTGTTTTTAAAATTATGAGATGGACCAGTTCTAACATTCTGAGTATTTGACTCTAGTTGATGTTGAGCCACTTTCTTATGGCATTATTGATCGTCGGAACTTATTCGAATTTATCTGTTCATATCACTGAACTTGATTCACCTTTCAGATATTCCAGTATGGCTTGTAGTTAATACCTGGAACGATTAAAAGTTTATTATTTATTTATACATTGAAGGATATTCTTGTTGAGCTTTTTGGCTCACCTTGCAATGTAATGTTTCTTTTCCAGTTAAGATCGAGGATGTTTAGACCTAGTGGCTCGGCAGCCAGGGGAGTGATGTTTGATGATTGAGAGTGCAGATGGTTTAATTTCGTGTATTGTTGTAATAAGTGGATTGGATAGACTAGACATTTAAGATCTATCAGATTGTATTAAATTATATTTGAGGTTTGTAATAGTAATTAGCAGTGTTTGTTTCATACTTTAGCCTGTGCTCATATCTTGGATGAGGGATTGTATTATTATTGTTCCGCATTTATAGGTTTGTATTGTTTAAGTGAGTTGTGAGCCCGGATCTGTATCCCGGATCTACGAGGCGTCACAGTTGGTATCAGAGCCACAGGTTATGGTCCCTGAAACAGTAGGAAGTAGAGTCTAGATTAAGAAACGAGTTGCAATAGTTAGGAGTACGTATTAGATGTTAAGTAGAGCGATTTGAGATAGGGTTCACCTTAGGTTAGTAAGAAGAGTATTGCGACGTTATAGGGTCTTTCGACGTATCACGCGAGTAGAAGTTCGATGCATCCAAATATCTGATTGGGAGCAAGGCTTTACAGACGTCATGAATGTTATAGAGAATGCGAAAGTACTATGAACGAGATACGAAAGCAATTATTGGCATGGATTAGAAGTAAAGGAGTGGCTGGGTACTACTAACCATTTTTGGTATCGTTTGTTGTTGTATTGTCGACTAGAGGATAATAGTTTTCATTATGATTGAATTTTATTTCATTTTCTTTCCATTGAAGCGATCTTATGCTTGTACCAATTTGGTATAAAAGATGTTGATCAGTTATAAATATTCATTTTCGTCATTCACTTGTCAGTTTCATATACCTTGATTAAGTCGATGATTATTTCCACGACATTGTGCACACAAATTTTATCTCTTGTCATATCTTTATATTAAATTTTGCCATCAAACTTCGTATAGCAACCCTGAACAATTGTTTTGATTTTTACTCTTGATAAATTTTTTTTAAACCAATTATACTTGAATTGTTATTGATCAAATTACTTTTCCCTATCAGTTTTTGAGAATGCCTCCAAGAAGAACTCGCCAACTTACTGGTCAACAAACCAATCCTGAACAGCGAACCAATTCACCTTCTAGAAATCAGATGGACCCTATGTTGGTTCAACTATTGCAAACTTTGACTCAACAGACTGCTACTCTAGCTCAGCAGCAACAACAACTACAACAACAATTCGCAGCTCAGCAGCAACAACGGCAGGAACCAACTGTTCCAGTGGTTACCTTCAAGGCCTTTCAAGCAGTAAAACCACCAGAATTCAAGGGGTCAACAGACCCAGTCGATGCTAAGAATTGGTTGAAAGAGATAGAGAAGGCATTCGCTTTGGTGCAAGTCCCGGAAGATAAACAAACAGAATATGCCAGCTACTGTGACACCCCCCAAATCCGGGGTCAGGAGATTTGGTTGCCACGCGAAAATCCTCAAAATAAAACACTTGTTTAATAATAATCATTCACTTGTGATTGTCCAACACTGGAAATATAACATCTGTGACCCCAAACATACCAAGATCTTTTAAGGTTATAGGGCTAGAAACAAGAATCCAAATTCCATTAGATAAAAACAATCTTTTTTTTTTTACCACATTCTCTTTGATCAAATCTTAAACCACTGGTGTAACTTCGATAAGAAGTACGCCAGGCTAACTAGACAATTACAAAATAATAATAAATATTATAACTCAATTATATAAAATAGATCTTACTCTAAATCCAGACATCCTGAGCCAAGTCATCTTCGCAATAGCATCATGCCTCTTCTCTTTCTGAACTGTGCGGATACGTCTCGCCAAACTACCTTACTGAAATGTTAGAATTTACAACAGCAAGTATGAGCGAAAGAAATGCTCAGCAAGCGTATAAAAATTTTGATATAAAACCAGGATAAGTGGGGCATAAAATCAACTGAAATGTAAAACAGTTTATAGAGAAACTGAATCAACAACTGTGATATAATTCAAATCATAACTGAAATCATTTGGCATGTCATAAAAATGAATCATCTGCCAATTCACAATATATAATAGCCATTCTGGCGATATGGATTGGATATATATAAAAAAAACAAAACCCATTGCCCCCTGATCAGGTTCAAAAGCAATGGGACCCTTTATACTACCACCGGTACATTTCTATACCCGTGTGTATAACCCGGATTTCAATGAGGGTACCAAAATAGGCAAGTAATGTTAGCCTATAGGAAGATGGAATGGTTACCATATCCTCCTTAAATATTGCTGGACCATAACATCAATCATGGCCTCCTACGCTTACCATTTTCCAATAAATATTGCTGGACCATAACATCAATCATGGCCTCCTACGCTTTACCATTTTCCAATCCAATAGAGCAATTTCCGAATTCAACAGGAAATGCTTAGTTTCACATACAGTTCACATCCCTATTATTTACTACGATAATAAGGATATGAAGAGTTTATATTAAACAATTCCCCACATCAAGGGTACCAATATCAAGCAATTGAGTTCGCACAAAAATATTTAAGAACCACAAATAGCTTTGAACAATAACTATTTGTCATGATATGAAGAAATGAAACAGAAAATAAAAAGTGTTTAGGATGATAAAGAAAATACTTGCCTCTGGTCCTTTGTTATTGCGCAAAGTCGAGGTAACCCGTCTACCTTCTTCTTCTATCTTACGTCATCATATCCTCTGTTGATCATTCGCTGGTTTGACGCTCTTGAGATTGCCACGAGTCTGATCCGTTGACATCGAGCCTGCGCGTCTACTTCAATATCTCTGTCGGAAGAAAATAATTGGAAATGTCCCCTTTGAACATAGACGTTTTCCCGGTGTTAAAACACCTCACAAGTAACCCAGCAATTCCATAAACAATACTTCCATCTTCAACCTTCTTTATCACAATCCACAAACAATACTGCATCCATCTCCAACCTTCTTCATAACCCACAAAGAATATTTTATCCATCTCCAATCTCCTTTATTAAACATTTACTTATCTCCGCTGACAAACCTAAGTCAATATTCACCAATTAATCCTTGCGAAAATAAACGATATCCGACCATTGTTGCCAGTAAATCAAAGAAAACATCGTCTACTCTTAATGACATCTAATATAAACCATATAAACAATTAACACACATAACTATATATATCGATCAAAACTCGATTTGTATCATAACTCTCGATACTTAATACCTTAATAATTCACATTGCACGTAAAGAGACTCAGTAAATAGATCACATAATCACATAGCACGTTGATCAGATCATAAAAAGATTTTATCTAATATTTTTAAAACAGAAAACGGTTCAAAATCTTAATTATCGGATATAACCGACTCAATAAAAAGGTTTGGTAAAAAGTTGATCCAAATTTAAAAGTTGAATTTTAACTTAAAACTATTTTTATAAGAACCGGGTCATTTTTCTAATTCCAGAAATACTTTTCTCGTTGAAAACGGACAAACGGTTTAATTAATACGCAATTAATAAGAATAATTCAATTAATAATTAAATTAATTGAATATTCAAATTAATTATTTATTAATCAACTCAAGCGATAGATAATCCTCAAATCAAATACATATATACTTGTCACGTAACCAATCAACACATAGCGCGGATACGACTTACCATTAAAAGAGCACTCAAATTATTATTATAATATTTAAAAGTATTTTTAGAATAATTAAAAGAATTTTAAAAGATTTAAATAACCCTTCCCGAATCGAAAAGGATCATTAATAAACCCTCTGGTTAATTATTGGATCCCCAAAATATTTTTAGTAAATATTTAATCCGGGTTTATAAATAATTTTAGAATTTTAAAACTATTTTTACCGTTCCCGGATTATTTTTAGGATTTAAAACAATTTTATTCCATTTTAAATCACTTTTAAACAGAAAATTGGTTAATAATCCCAAATAAATTAATTAGAATCAAGTAATAATTAATTAATAAAATTATCTAATAAATAATTACATTTATTAGATAATCAAATTAATTAAATCATTATTTGAGATTAATTAATATAATTAAAAGTATTTAATTCTTAATTATTTTTGAATTAAAAACAATTAAATAAAGAAATAAAGAAATAATTAAAATGGAATTTCAGAAATAAATTCTGGATTTATAAAACATTTTCAGAAATAAAATTTCTGAAATTTATAATTAAATTCAGAATTATAAAGTAATTAAAAGTAAATAAAAGTAATTAAAAGTAAATAAAAGTAAATAAAAGTAAAAATAATTGGTAAAAAGTAAAAATTCAATTCCAAAATCACTTTTCAGAAAATGTTAACAGATTTTGAAGATTAAACTGGTACTATTCATCACCACCTCCACTGTTCTTCGCATGAATGCTCCAAGAACATTCATCAGCTTTAATGGCAGTTTCCAGAAACCGGCGACCGGAAAAATATTCCGGCGAACTCCGGCAACCTTAAAAACGTACCATTCGCTACGTTTTAAGGCTCCAACTCGTTCCAAATCAGCTTCTAAACACAACCATATCATCCAAACAAACCCAGATTCTACCAAACTAAAAATCCGGCCAAAACCGAGATAAATCCGGCGAACTTAAAAATCAAAACCGACGAACTCGAAATCGGACACCAAAACACACGTTCTATATATCAAATCGAAGCCCAGGAGTTCAATGACTCATATCAATCATCAAAATCATCAAACAATCAACAATCAACCCGGAAAATTGAAAATTATTCTCACCCCCACAAAAATCGATTTCGAGTTTTAAGATACTAAAAATCAAACAAAAATTATCATGATGCTCCTGGGATCATATACAATCTATAGATACTAACCATATCAACAACAAATCATTCTACAATCCAAAATAAATTCGAGAAAATTCGAATATTAAACTAAAATTATGAATTTTCGATTCAAGCAATTTAGGATGTTAAAACACACATAAACATGTAGTAGAGATCAAGAGCTTCAGTTTGGTTACCCACATGATCGATTTGGATGCCGGAATCACTGTGAAAAACGGGTTTGATCCTCAAGAACACCAAGAACAATTTTCCAGAATTTTCAGAAAATAAAAATCAAAAATCTGATTTTTGATTAATTTTAACAATTAAAAATAAAATTCTGCTATTTATATAAATCTGAAAATTAATACCCCAAAAATATTTTTAACCCCTAATTAAAATTATTAAGTCCTAAAAATAATTTTTATGGGATAAAAATGTAAAATTTTTATTTTTTAAACAAATACAATATATATGTCAAAATTCCCCAAAAATTATGAACATTACAAAAATTACAAAATAATGCATCTTTAAATATCTTATCATTATATAAAAATAATTTTATCAAAATCAAGGCCTCGGATTCAGTATAGGGGCTGGATCCGGAATTTAAAATGCAAAATAACTGTATTATAAAAATATAAAAATTACAGAAACATAGAATAAAATATTCTATGATACACAGAAGTCACATAACACATATGGGATAATTTTCCTATTTAATAAAAATCATAACGCGTTTAAATGCATTAAAAATAAACTAACACACATTAAAATCAACTAAAAATATATTTTAATATAATAAATTACACGTAATTTTTCGGGTCGTTACAGACTTCCCCCCTTATAAGGATTCCGTCCTCGGAATCAGCTAAGACAACTAGTAGGGTTTTCTTAATTCCTTCATCATCAACACTTGCTTTACAAAACTGGGGATAATGTTCCTTCGTAAACAACTTCTCCAAAATCTCAATTCACTATAGGGTCTCTATTTGACACAATTATCACGGGAGTCTTACAACCCATCATTATTCGCTTCAAATATGGCTCGACCAACTTCCCATTAACATAATATCCTTGAGAGAGAGTGAGAGAGAACTGATTCCATTGATATGTCACTGATATTCTAATCATTTTAGGACTCGTTCTTACTCTTGGCGATTCCGTTGCGAATCTAATTTCTATCTGCGAATTTCGCTTATCCTGACCTGATTGGCATACCCTTGAAATTCAATAGAGATAACATAAATCACAAAATTTTGAAGAGAACAGATTCCATATCATAGCAAATGTTCCACAATTGTGGTTATGAATTTACGAATTTTTAAAGCAACTTGATTTGAAATGAAAGAATAACTGAGAGATCAATATGATCAAATGAACCCGACGTTGTGTGTCTTAGCTCCGACATTTACAATTAAAGGTGATCAGCCTTCTTGTAATACACAACACACCAGTGATGGCGTCCCATCCAACTTCTATCACACAGACAGATATACCTGGTGTCCCCTATAAATAGGGTTGTTCGTCTCAGTAGGATTAGAGAAATATGAAAGGAATTCCAAATTTGTTATTTTCCGAAAAGAAGAACCAGGAAGAAAGTACCGAACAAGTGGTATTATATTGCAAATAAGGTTATTAATCATTGGAGAAAACAAAAAGTTGAAAGTCTCAGAAATTTAATAATAGGTTTCATAGTAACCACTGAAACAATTGAGATTCAAAATGGAAATTGGACACAAGTGTCAAAATGTCACTGTTTAGAAGAGGAGAAATATCTTTTAACGAATACCTCTTTAGGAGGGATATCAAAATAATTCATAGAAAGGAAAGGTAATGCCAAGGTCTCTCATAATGTCTTCTTTGCCAATTCCTTCGATAGCTCGTCATTTCGAATTTAAGCTTCTTCTGGTCCACGTTTTAAGAATATCGATATCGTATGTCATCGTCAACTCGTAATAATCTCTGAAGATTCCACAGTAGACATCTCCATTTGCCAGGCGATCTATCCAATTCAACACGACTATCTCAAACGAGTACTCCAATCTTAACTTACTAATTGGTACTATATCCAATAGTCCAACACGAACTCTATATGAGCTCGGACGTTCCTTACTTAGCTATACACACTCCTACACACTCACGTTTCTAGTTTACTATAACCCTGCTCTGATACCAACTGTGACACCCCCCAAATCCGGGGTCAGGAGATTTGGTTGCCACGCGAAAATCCTCAAAATAAAACACTTGTTTAATAATAATCATTCACTTGTGATTGTCCAACACTGGAAATATAACATCTGTGACCCCAAACATACCAAGATCTTTTAAGGTTATAGGGCTAGAAACAAGAATCCAAATTCCATTAGATAAAAACAATCTTTTTTTTTTTACCACATTCTCTTTGATCAAATCTTAAACCACTGGTGTAACTTCGATAAGAAGTACGCCAGGCTAACTAGACAATTACAAAATAATAATAAATATTATAACTCAATTATATAAAATAGATCTTACTCTAAATCCAGACATCCTGAGCCAAGTCATCTTCGCAATAGCATCATGCCTCTTCTCTTTCTGAACTGTGCGGATACGTCTCGCCAAACTACCTTACTGAAATGTTAGAATTTACAACAGCAAGTATGAGCGAAAGAAATGCTCAGCAAGCGTATAAAAATTTTGATATAAAACCAGGATAAGTGGGGCATAAAATCAACTGAAATGTAAAACAGTTTATAGAGAAACTGAATCAACAACTGTGATATAATTCAAATCATAACTGAAATCATTTGGCATGTCATAAAAATGAATCATCTGCCAATTCACAATATATAATAGCCATTCTGGCGATATGGATTGGATATATATAAAAAAAACAAAACCCATTGCCCCCTGATCAGGTTCAAAAGCAATGGGACCCTTTATACTACCACCGGTACATTTCTATACCCGTGTGTATAACCCGGATTTCAATGAGGGTACCAAAATAGGCAAGTAATGTTAGCCTATAGGAAGATGGAATGGTTACCATATCCTCCTTAAATATTGCTGGACCATAACATCAATCATGGCCTCCTACGCTTACCATTTTCCAATAAATATTGCTGGACCATAACATCAATCATGGCCTCCTACGCTTTACCATTTTCCAATCCAATAGAGCAATTTCCGAATTCAACAGGAAATGCTTAGTTTCACATACAGTTCACATCCCTATTATTTACTACGATAATAAGGATATGAAGAGTTTATATTAAACAATTCCCCACATCAAGGGTACCAATATCAAGCAATTGAGTTCGCACAAAAATATTTAAGAACCACAAATAGCTTTGAACAATAACTATTTGTCATGATATGAAGAAATGAAACAGAAAATAAAAAGTGTTTAGGATGATAAAGAAAATACTTGCCTCTGGTCCTTTGTTATTGCGCAAAGTCGAGGTAACCCGTCTACCTTCTTCTTCTATCTTACGTCATCATATCCTCTGTTGATCATTCGCTGGTTTGACGCTCTTGAGATTGCCACGAGTCTGATCCGTTGACATCGAGCCTGCGCGTCTACTTCAATATCTCTGTCGGAAGAAAATAATTGGAAATGTCCCCTTTGAACATAGACGTTTTCCCGGTGTTAAAACACCTCACAAGTAACCCAGCAATTCCATAAACAATACTTCCATCTTCAACCTTCTTTATCACAATCCACAAACAATACTGCATCCATCTCCAACCTTCTTCATAACCCACAAAGAATATTTTATCCATCTCCAATCTCCTTTATTAAACATTTACTTATCTCCGCTGACAAACCTAAGTCAATATTCACCAATTAATCCTTGCGAAAATAAACGATATCCGACCATTGTTGCCAGTAAATCAAAGAAAACATCGTCTACTCTTAATGACATCTAATATAAACCATATAAACAATTAACACACATAACTATATATATCGATCAAAACTCGATTTGTATCATAACTCTCGATACTTAATACCTTAATAATTCACATTGCACGTAAAGAGACTCAGTAAATAGATCACATAATCACATAGCACGTTGATCAGATCATAAAAAGATTTTATCTAATATTTTTAAAACAGAAAACGGTTCAAAATCTTAATTATCGGATATAACCGACTCAATAAAAAGGTTTGGTAAAAAGTTGATCCAAATTTAAAAGTTGAATTTTAACTTAAAACTATTTTTATAAGAACCGGGTCATTTTTCTAATTCCAGAAATACTTTTCTCGTTGAAAACGGACAAACGGTTTAATTAATACGCAATTAATAAGAATAATTCAATTAATAATTAAATTAATTGAATATTCAAATTAATTATTTATTAATCAACTCAAGCGATAGATAATCCTCAAATCAAATACATATATACTTGTCACGTAACCAATCAACACATAGCGCGGATACGACTTACCATTAAAAGAGCACTCAAATTATTATTATAATATTTAAAAGTATTTTTAGAATAATTAAAAGAATTTTAAAAGATTTAAATAACCCTTCCCGAATCGAAAAGGATCATTAATAAACCCTCTGGTTAATTATTGGATCCCCAAAATATTTTTAGTAAATATTTAATCCGGGTTTATAAATAATTTTAGAATTTTAAAACTATTTTTACCGTTCCCGGATTATTTTTAGGATTTAAAACAATTTTATTCCATTTTAAATCACTTTTAAACAGAAAATTGGTTAATAATCCCAAATAAATTAATTAGAATCAAGTAATAATTAATTAATAAAATTATCTAATAAATAATTACATTTATTAGATAATCAAATTAATTAAATCATTATTTGAGATTAATTAATATAATTAAAAGTATTTAATTCTTAATTATTTTTGAATTAAAAACAATTAAATAAAGAAATAAAGAAATAATTAAAATGGAATTTCAGAAATAAATTCTGGATTTATAAAACATTTTCAGAAATAAAATTTCTGAAATTTATAATTAAATTCAGAATTATAAAGTAATTAAAAGTAAATAAAAGTAATTAAAAGTAAATAAAAGTAAATAAAAGTAAAAATAATTGGTAAAAAGTAAAAATTCAATTCCAAAATCACTTTTCAGAAAATGTTAACAGATTTTGAAGATTAAACTGGTACTATTCATCACCACCTCCACTGTTCTTCGCATGAATGCTCCAAGAACATTCATCAGCTTTAATGGCAGTTTCCAGAAACCGGCGACCGGAAAAATATTCCGGCGAACTCCGGCAACCTTAAAAACGTACCATTCGCTACGTTTTAAGGCTCCAACTCGTTCCAAATCAGCTTCTAAACACAACCATATCATCCAAACAAACCCAGATTCTACCAAACTAAAAATCCGGCCAAAACCGAGATAAATCCGGCGAACTTAAAAATCAAAACCGACGAACTCGAAATCGGACACCAAAACACACGTTCTATATATCAAATCGAAGCCCAGGAGTTCAATGACTCATATCAATCATCAAAATCATCAAACAATCAACAATCAACCCGGAAAATTGAAAATTATTCTCACCCCCACAAAAATCGATTTCGAGTTTTAAGATACTAAAAATCAAACAAAAATTATCATGATGCTCCTGGGATCATATACAATCTATAGATACTAACCATATCAACAACAAATCATTCTACAATCCAAAATAAATTCGAGAAAATTCGAATATTAAACTAAAATTATGAATTTTCGATTCAAGCAATTTAGGATGTTAAAACACACATAAACATGTAGTAGAGATCAAGAGCTTCAGTTTGGTTACCCACATGATCGATTTGGATGCCGGAATCACTGTGAAAAACGGGTTTGATCCTCAAGAACACCAAGAACAATTTTCCAGAATTTTCAGAAAATAAAAATCAAAAATCTGATTTTTGATTAATTTTAACAATTAAAAATAAAATTCTGCTATTTATATAAATCTGAAAATTAATACCCCAAAAATATTTTTAACCCCTAATTAAAATTATTAAGTCCTAAAAATAATTTTTATGGGATAAAAATGTAAAATTTTTATTTTTTAAACAAATACAATATATATGTCAAAATTCCCCAAAAATTATGAACATTACAAAAATTACAAAATAATGCATCTTTAAATATCTTATCATTATATAAAAATAATTTTATCAAAATCAAGGCCTCGGATTCAGTATAGGGGCTGGATCCGGAATTTAAAATGCAAAATAACTGTATTATAAAAATATAAAAATTACAGAAACATAGAATAAAATATTCTATGATACACAGAAGTCACATAACACATATGGGATAATTTTCCTATTTAATAAAAATCATAACGCGTTTAAATGCATTAAAAATAAACTAACACACATTAAAATCAACTAAAAATATATTTTAATATAATAAATTACACGTAATTTTTCGGGTCGTTACAGCTACTTTCTAAAGAATGAAGCCACTCATTGGTGGGAGTCAGTGAGAGCCCTGGAGAATACCGAGGTGGTTACATGGGAGAGGTTTAAAGAGATGTTTTTGGAGAAGTACTTTCCGCTTTTCATGAGCGACAAGATGGAGGTCAAGTTTTTGGAATTGAAACAGGGGAATATGTCAGTTGCTGATTATGAAGCAAGATTTACAGAACTAGCAAGGTTTGTCCCTTCCTATGTGGACACAGAAAGGAAGAAAGTGAAGAGGTTTCAGCAAGGACTAAAGTCCTGGATTCGAACCAAGTTGGCTATATTGGAACTGAACACCTATGCTGCGGTGGTTCAGAAAGCTATGATTACAGAAGAAGAAAGTGAGCAGTATCAGAAGGAGAAAGAGGGAAAGAAACGAAAATTGGGAGTGGTTGATAACAAGCAAATTCGGGGTGGTTCTCAAAACTATCTTAATAAAAGACAGGGGTTCCAAGCTGGGAAGAATGTGGGGATGAGGAGACCAGATGGAGGGAATGGAGGTCAAGGCAACCGAACTCAAGGGGTGAACCAATCAGGAGTTAATAGACCATCACTGCCAGATTGCAAGACGTGTGGTAAGAAACATCCTGGTTTATGTCACAAGTTAACTGGGAATTGTTTTAAGTGTGGACAGAAAGGGCATTTCTCTAGAGAATGCAAGGTTGGGATTGTGTGTCACAGATGTGGGAAGCCAGGGCATATGATCAAGGACTGCAGAGTACCCCCAGCGAAACTACCAGCTATAGCAAACGCAATGATTCCAGCAATTGAGGCACCTCCAGCGAGGAACATTCAGCCGATTGCCCGAACCTTCAACATGTCTATGAACGAGGCTGTGCAAGAGTCCGATGTTTTGGCAGGTACGCTTCTTGTAAATTCTGTCAATGCCAAAGTGTTAATTGATTCTGGAGCTACGAAGTCTTTTATTTCTTTAGATTTTGTAAGTAAATTGAATTGTGAGATGAGATTGTTAGATGAGGTGTTAGTTATAGAGATAGCTAATTCGGAGCGCATACCCGTCGATCAGTTGTGTCCTCGTTGTGATGTTGTAGTTTTAGGGCACTGTTTTTACGCCAACTTAATACCCTTCCAACTAGGAGAATTTGATGTAATCCTAGGGATGGATTGGTTGACAGAGCATAGTGCCCAGATAGATTGTAGAGGTAAGAAATTGACGTTACGATCCCCTGATAATGTGGAGGTTGTTTTCCGCGGTCAGAAACAAACTAGGAAGTTCTTGACTATTGTGCAGACTAAGAGATTACTTAGACAAGGATGTGAAGGCTATTTAGCCTACGTACGAGACACAAAAACAGAGATGCCTAAGTTGGAAGAGATTCCAGTAGTGAATGAGTTTCCAGATGTTTTTCCCGATGAGCTTCCAGGTTTACCTCCAGATCGGGAAATAGAATTTGCGATTGACCTAGCCCCAGGAACTGAACCAGTATCGAAGGCTCCATACAGAATGGCTCCGATAGAGATGAAAGAGTTGGCAGTCCAGTTGCAAGATCTACTGGAAAAAAGAATTATCAGACCCAGCGTATCCCCGTGGGGAGCCCCAGTACTATTTGTTAAAAAGAAGGATGGGAGGAAGAGGTTGTGTATTGACTACCGAGAGTTGAATAAATTGACTATTAAGAATAAGTATCCATTGCCAAGGATAGATGATTTATTTGACCAATTGAAAGGAGCTGTCCACTTTTCGAAGATTGATTTAAGATAGGGTTACCATCAGCTAAAGATCAAACCTGAAGATGTACCTAAGACGGCATTCCGAAGTAGGTATGGACATTATGAATTTTTGGTAATGGCTTTTGGACTGACAAATGCACCAGCTGCTTTTATGGACTTGATGAACAGGGTATTTAAGAGATACTTGGATAAATTTATAATTGTATTCATTGATGATATTTTGGTATATTCCAAGACAGAAGAGGAACATAGGGAAAATTTGAGGATAACGTTGAGGATCTTGAGAAAGGAAAGGTTGTTTGCTAAGTTTTCGAAATGTGAATTCTGGCTAAGAGAAGTTCAATTCTTAGAGCATGTGGTAAGCAGTGAAGGGATTAAAGTAGACCCGGCTAAGATTGAGGCTGTACTGAATTGGGAGAGACCAAAGACACCGACAGAGGTCAGGAGTTTTATGGGATTGGCAGGTTATTATCGAAGATTCGTCCAAGACTTTGCAAAGATAGCCACTCCACTAACCAAGTTGACAAGGAAGAGTGAGAAGTTTATTTGGAATGACAAGTGTGAGGAAAGCTTTCAAGGACTGAAAAAGAGGTTGGTGACGGCTCCAGTGTTGACATTGCCAGATGAACAAGGAGACTTTGTGATATATAGTGATGCATCCCATAAAGGACTGGGATGTGTATTAATGCAGCATGACAAGGTGATAGCCTATGCTTCCAGGCAGTTGAAGATACATGAACAGAAATATCCTACCCATGATTTGGAACTAGCAGCCATTGTTTTTGCGCTCAAGATTTGGAGACACTATCTATATGGAGAGAAATGTGAGATTTACACTGACCACAAGAGTTTGAAATATATTTTCACCCAGAAGGAAATTAACATGAGACAAAGGAGATGGTTGGAACTGATTAAAGACTATGATT
Organism: Kitagawia praeruptora; assembly: GCA_037693485.1. NCBI lineage: Eukaryota > Viridiplantae > Streptophyta > Magnoliopsida > Apiales > Apiaceae > Kitagawia > Kitagawia praeruptora. Next base: position 46,821,923 of record CM075348.1, on the reverse strand, counting down.
GTACCATCAATTATCATCCGGGGAAAGCTAATGTGGTAGCAGATGCCTTGAGTCGAAAAGAAAGATTGAACATGTTTACTATGAACCAAGAATTATTCAGGGAATTTGAGAGATTGGAAATAGAAGTTCGTGCCCCAGGTTGTGCAACTGCTTTGAACTACGCAATGACATTTCAGCCCGAACTTTTGGAGAAAATCAGAAAGTGCCAAGAAGAAATAATGAACCATGAGGTGAATGAATTGTCGGGAGAAGAATTAAGCAGCCAAAAAGATGAGGAGGGAATCTTAAGATTTTCTTCTAGAATTTGGATTCCTAATGTGGCAGAATTGAAGAATGAAATTTTGCAAGAAGCTCATAATTCGAGGTTTTCAATTCACCCAGGGAGTACGAAGATGTACCGAGATCTGAAAGAAAATTTTTGGTGGCCAGACATGAAAAGAGAGATTGCAGAATGGGTTAGTAAGTGTTACACTTGCCAGAAGGTTAAAGCAGAGCATCAGAGGCCGAGTGGATTGTTACAGCCCCTAGAGATTCCTGAATGGAAATGGGAACAGATTGCCATGGATTTTGTGGTGGGATTACCCAGGACGAAAGCTAATCACGACGCCATTTGGGTTATCATTGATAGATTAACTAAGTCGGCACATTTTCTACCGATCAACGAAATATATACAATGGACAAGTTAGTTCACCTGTAGTTGAAAGAGATAGTGATGCGACATGGAGTCCCAGTTTCGATTGTGTCTGATAGAGACCCGAGATTCAATTCCAGATTTTGGCGACAATTTCAAGAAGCTCTGGGAACTAAACTGAACATGAGCACTGCATATCATCCGCAGACTGATGGCCAAAGCGAGCGTACGATTCAAACGATTGAAGACATGTTGAGAGTGTGTGCGATGGACCTTCAGGGTAGTTGGGATGACCATCTACCTTTGGTGGAGTTCTCTTATAACAACAGCTATCACGCCAGCATTGGAATGCCACCATATGAAGCTTTATACGGACGACGGTGTCGATCTCCATTATATTGGGAAGAGGTAGGCGAGAAGAAGATATTGGGAACCGAGCTGATCCAGCAAACCAAAGACAAGGTTGAACTTATACAGAAGAGATTGATAGCCGCACAAGATCGACAACGGAAATACGCTGATCGAGCCAGGAAGGACATAAACTTTGAAGTAGGAGAACCAGTTTTGCTGAAGGTATCTCCATGGAAAGGGCTAGTGAGATTCGGGAAGAAAGGAAAGCTAAGTCCAAGATTCGTTGGGCCGTTCGAAATCCTGAAGAAAGTTGGGAAAGTTGCTTACGAGTTAGCGCTACCTCCGCATTTACAACATGTTCATAACATTTTCCACGTGTCAATGTTGAAGAGGTTCTATCCAGATTCAAACCAGGTGATAGAGTCAGAACCAGTCGAGATTCAGCCGGATTTGTCCTACGTAGAACTACCGGTAGAGATTTTAGACAGGAAGGAGAAGGTGCTTAGAAATAAGACCATTTCGATAGTAAGAGTTTTGTGGAGAAATCCTAGGGTCGAAGAGTCTACCTGGGAGCTAGAAAGTGAGATGTTAGAGAGGTATCCACACCTATTTGCTTAGTTTGATTCTGAGGACAGAATCCTTTTAAGGAGGGAAGATTGTAAGAACTTGTATTAAAAATGTAATTATTATTATTGAATGGAATAAATATTTATCTGATTTATTCAACTCGATGGAACGATGTGTTATAGACGGATATTATTATCGCTATATGTATTTAATTGAGGTTAGAGAGTTCCCCGTATATGTTTAAAAAAAAAAATGTGTTAGTTGATCGTATTCTTTTAATCAAAAATCATGTTAGTAGTATTTGCCGTTTCGGCAGACCGTACTTTTAAAAGCTCAGCGGTTTCGTTTTTAAAAGCGTATTTATATCAAAACTGATTAAATAAATTTTAAAATATTCTTGTCTCAAGTTTTATTCATTCTATCATGTTTGAGGATTTTTCAAAATATTTTCGTGATTTTTCGTAAAAATTTCGCCTCTGTTTTGTATCCGAAATTCCACTAAGCGGCAATTACGGAACCGATTTCATGAGACCTGAATAAAATATTCACAAAAGCAAAATATTCCCCAACAAATCTGTCAATTATATCACTACCAGCCCCAGCAATCATTCTCTCAAATTATTGTTTCAAAAATCAAAAATTTCTTAGAGAGAAAATTCTAGTGTTCTTCAATTTCAAGTTCCAAATCGGAGGCCTTCCCGGAATTGAAATCAAGCGTTCTAGTAGTCAAAACGAAGGTATCAAAATCTAGTTTTTAAATATGTGCCCAGAATTCGTGGGGGATCATTATTTTATTTTATATGATTTTTTACAAAATTCGAATTTAAAGATTCAAAATTATGATTTTTCGTAAACTTGATTGTTTATGTGATTTGATGATTCCATGTTGTAGATAATTTTCTCCTGGTCAGTTTGGTATATCATATGTTGATTTTTGAGTTCCATATCAAGTAGAAATCGAGGTTTGATTGTTGTGTTCTTGAGTGTTCTTGGTGTTCATCGGAAAATGTTGACTTTTTGAACGGAATTTTAGTTCGAGTAATTGTTTGGAAATTCTGGGTTGGTAAAGTTGTAGATCGTTCAAAGACAAAGCTTGTGTTGAGTTTGGGTCATGTTTGACTAGATTTCAAGTTTCGCCGGAGTTGCGCCGCCGGCCGGAGCTGCCATTGCCGCCGGTGGTGGAGCTTGAAGAAGAAGACGATGAATAGTGCTGATTATTTCTGATTTTTATTTTAATTGTTTTAATTTTCGAAAATTCATATTTAATTCAATAAAAATCAGAAAAATACAAAATCAGTTTCTAAATTTTCAGAATTCTGTATTATTTTAAAACAAAAATCGGATTTATCCAAAATTATTATTTATTTTAAGATTTTTGGAATCATTTCCTTAATTATTTAAATGTAGAATTTAATACTTTAATTATATTAAATCATTTTGAATAATAATTTAAATTAATTTAATTATTCGATAAATGAGATCATTTATCGAATAATTTTATTCATTAATTATTGTTTAATTTAATTAATATAATTGAGGTTATTTAATTTCAAATTATTCCGTTTTGAGTTTTAAATGCTTTAAAAATATTAGAAAAATCCCAAAAATTATGAAAATTGTTTTAAAAATATTTCGAAGCGAGATTTAATTTATGACGAGGTTTGGACATATGTTAAAAATATTTGTAGAGTTCCATTAATTGATTACGTGATCTGAATGTGTCCGCTAGGGCAATATAAATGTTACGTGCTAAATGAATTATGTAAATTATGTGAATTACATGAAATACGTGTATTGAATAGGGAGATGTATTAGTATTTGATTCGAGACGTTTATTATAGAGTCGAGTCAGAGGAGCAAAGGAAAAGCTAAAGCAGAAGGTTACGAGAATATTTAAACGGACTTGACCTTATTATCAGGCAAGTATTTTTCTATCACTTGTTATCCTATTGAATATACAAATGCTATGCCATGTATCCCTTTAAATCATTGTTCAAGAAATCATTCTTAAATTATTCACAGCATGAATCCATTGAATTATTCTTATCAACTTTGACGAGATTCATTTAAATTATCATTGACGATTCAATTCAACCTTTTTAGGCATTCGCTCTAGTCGATGCCTTATTACTCTTGATTAATTATTATCACCCAGATTGTGGCGTTCGACTTCGTCGACGCCTATAATATCGTTGCATTCGATTTACCTATTTCTTGTATCGATCTAGACAACACTTATTGTTATTATTGTTGATTCTTCATTATCACCCCATTGTTGTATCGAACTCATCGATACTAGATGTTGTACCATTTGTTATCGTACATTCACTTTGAGTTGTTTTCTTGGAACGTGAACTTCCAGTGATTGTTGTGATCGAGGTTGTCAATCTTCCGACACCTAATTATGATTTAAAGGTTGTCAATTGTACCGACACCTGAACGTAAGGTTAGAATTGGTGGATTTATATAAAACTTGACCTTAATTGGTCTGACCATATATTGGTCGATGTGTAAGGCCTTTCAGTGCCTTGGATCCGATGAGGACTTTGCTTTGTACACTGTCCGGGTTAGAGCGTGACTGATCAGCATGCCTAACTTTGTTTTTAAAATTATGAGATGGACCAGTTCTAACATTCTGAGTATTTGACTCTAGTTGATGTTGAGCCACTTTCTTATGGCATTATTGATCGTCGGAACTTATTCGAATTTATCTGTTCATATCACTGAACTTGATTCACCTTTCAGATATTCCAGTATGGCTTGTAGTTAATACCTGGAACGATTAAAAGTTTATTATTTATTTATACATTGAAGGATATTCTTGTTGAGCTTTTTGGCTCACCTTGCAATGTAATGTTTCTTTTCCAGTTAAGATCGAGGATGTTTAGACCTAGTGGCTCGGCAGCCAGGGGAGTGATGTTTGATGATTGAGAGTGCAGATGGTTTAATTTCGTGTATTGTTGTAATAAGTGGATTGGATAGACTAGACATTTAATATCTATCAGATTGTATTAAATTATATTTGAGGTTTGTAATAGTAATTAGCAGTGTTTGTTTCATACTTTAGCCTGTGCTCGTATCTTGGATGAGGGATTGTATTATTATTGTTCCGCATTTATAGGTTTGTATTGTTTAAGTGAGTTGTGAGCCCGGATCTGTATCCCGGATCTGCGAGGCGTCACATCAATCCATAATCCAGCAATTGATTCTTCATCCACAGAATATGTGCATAACAGCTGCCAGCTGCAATATACTCTGCTTTAGCTGTAGATGTAGAAATTGATTTCTGTTTCTTGCTGTACCAAGAAACAAGTTTGTCACCCAGAAATTGACAACTTCCACTGGTGCTTTTTCTGTCTATCTTACAGCCTGGAAAGTCTGCATCAGAAAAACCAAGTAGCTTGAAATCTGATTCTCTGGGATACCACAGACCTAAGGTTATGGTGCCCTTGAGATACTTAAAAATTCTTTTCATAGCTGTGAGATGTGGTTCTCTGGGGTCTGCCTGAAACCTTGCACAGAGACAGGTTGTATACATGATATCAGGTCTACTAGCTATCAGATAAAGAAGAGACCCTATCATGCCTCTGTAGCTTGTCATATCTACTGAAGCTCATGTGTCTTTGTCCAACTTTGTTGCTGTTGCCATGGGAGTTGTTGTAGATGAACAGTCAAGCATACCAAATTTCTTGAGAAGATTCTGGTATATTTTGCTTGATTTATAAAGATTCCATCATCTGTTTGCTTAACTTGTAGACCTAGAAAATAACTAAGCTCTCCCATCATACTCATTTGATACCTGAACTGCATGAGCTTGGCAAACTTCGTACAGAGTTTATCATTAGTAGATCCAAAAATTATGCCATCAACATATATTTGAACTAAAAGCAAGTCACTACTAGATTTAAAGTAGAACAGGGTTTTATCAATTATACCTCTGTGGAACCCACTTTCTAGAAGAAATTGAGCCAGAGTTTCATACCATGCTCTTGGTGCCTGCTTAAGTCCATAGAGTGCCTTATCAAGCCTGTAGACATAATCTGCATATCTGGGATCCACAAATCCTGGTGATTGTTCAACAAACACTTCTTCTTCAAGTTTTCCATTCAGAAAAGCACTTTTCACATCCATTTGAAATACCTTGAATTTCTTATGAGAGGCATATACTAGAAAAATCCTTATTGCCTCCAATCTTGCAACTGGAGCAAAAGTTTCATCATAGTCTATTCCTTCTTGATGTGAATAGCCTTTTGCCACAAGTCTAGCCTTGTTTCTTGTAACAACCCCCTCACTGTCAGTTTTATTCCTGAAAACCCATTTAGTACCAACAACAGATCTATCCTTTGGTCTTGGTACAAGGGTCCAAACTTCATTTCTTTCAAATTTATTTAAATCCTCCTGCATTGCTGTTATCCAGTCAGCATCTTGAAGAGCTTCTTTTACCTTCTTTGGTTCAAATTGTGACAAAATTGCATGAAACAGACATTCATTTGTTGTAGCACTCCTTGTCCTTACTTTTGCATCTAGATCACCAATAATTAAATCAAGTGTATGATATTTTGTCCATTTCCTAGCTGAAGGTAAATGACTTCTATCAACATTTAATCCTCCCCCTTGATCCATGCTTTCCTGATTTTCTTGTTGCCTTTTTCATTTTCTGAGGCTCAGTTGATCATGTTCATCTACATCTTCAAGTCCAGTTATTTTCTTGTCATCGAATGACACATGAATTGACTCCATAATCACTTTGGTTCTCAGATTATAAACTCTGAATGCCTTAGTTGACAGCGGATAGCCAACAAAAATTCCTTCATCAGCTTTTAACTCAAATTTGGTCAACTGTTCAGGATGAGTTTTCAACACAAAGCATTTGCATCCAAAAATATGAAATTATTTCAGGTTTGGCTTCTTTTCCCTCACCATCTCATATGGTGTTTTTCCATGCTTGTTGATCAGAGTGGCATTCTGAGTAAAACAGGCAGTTTGAACTGCTTCTGCCTAGAAATAGATTAGCAATTTTGCTTCATCAAGCATAGTTCTGGCAGCTTCTATCAAGGTCCTGTTCTTTCTTTCAACCACACCATTTTGCTGTGGTGTACCATGTGTAGAAAACTTTTGCTTCACTCCTCTGTTCTTGCAGAATTCTTCCATTATTGCATTCCTGAATTCAGTTCCATTATCACTCCTGATTATCTTGACTTTGTGCTTTGATCCTTTATCCAGCAGTTTTACATGCTCCATCAGAGTTAATGTAGTTTCATCCTTCTTTGCTAAAAAATACACCCAAGTATATCTGGTGTGTTCATCAACAATGACTAAAGCATATTTCTTTCTTCCAATAGACATTACATTTACTGGTCCAAAAAGATCAACATGTAGAAGATGATAAGGATCAACAATTGAAGATTCAGACTTGCTCTTGAAAGATGACTTCCTTTGTTTGGCCTTTTTACAGGAATCACACAGGCCATCAACATTTAATAAAGACTTTGGAAGTCCTCTTACAAGATCCTTTCTTATCAACTCATTAATGTTGTTCAGATTCAGATGAGAGAGTTTCTTATGCCACTTCCAACTCTCTTCACTAGACATTCTTGTTAACAGGCATACAGCTTTTCCATCAGAGTTTGTTGACAAACTTATTTCATAGATATTATTGTGCCTGTGTCCAACTAGAACAACTTTTCCTGTAGATTTACTGATAATTTCACAGTATTCAGGTTGAAAATCTACATGATAACCTCTGTCACAGATTTGACTCACAGATAGCAAATCATGCTTGAGTCCTGGAACCAGAGCTACATTTGTGATGATGACACTTCCAAGATTGATATTGCCATATCCCAGAGTATGTCCTATGTTGCCATCACCATAGGAAACTTTTGGGCCAGCCTTCTCCACATACTCTGATAGCAGGGCTTTATTTCCAGTCATGTGTCCTGAACATCCACTATCCACGACTAGGGTACTCTCCCTGATGCCCTGCAATCACAAACATTCACTGAAGGTCAGATTTAAGGATCCAGACTTGCTTGGATCCTTTGGCATTCTTAACTTTGTTAGCTTTAGTAGCGAAATACTTATTGTCAGAGTTTAAGCTAACATTTTCAGAGTTTACACTTGCAGAATTAACCTTAACCCATTTCAAATTTGGCTTAAGTTCATAATAATTATGATAACCTCATATTTCCTATATTACCACACCATTTATACATGATCAATTAGTTAACCCGTTGAGCTTAATCCTATTTTTTCGGTGACACCACATTACTTGCCTATACCTTTTTCTTGTATTGGCCTTGCTTTAACCTGAACCTAAATTGTCAAAGGCTAGTAGGGTGCTTGAGGGAGTGATAAGGTGTGCAAGGGGGGTTTATTGATGGTCATTACTTCGAGAAAATATTGGGTTTGGTTGATTGCTTGTTACTCGAACTTTATAAGAATATGGGGGGATCATTGTTCTTGTTTATATATTAGTTCCTTAGCTCTCGGGAAAAAAATGAAAAAAAAAAACAAAAAAAGAAAAAAAGAAAAAAAATTATTTATACGAGAGCGTACTTATGTTTATTTGATCCTTCTTCATTCGACTAATCAAGTTATTTGTTGAAAGAGAATAAAGAAAGATTAAAGTGTGGGGATGATAGATAGGGAGTTGAGTCATTTATTTTGTTGGGTACTAGCCTTTGACACTTCACCTTCTTTGGCTTTACTTGACATACCTTGTCCCTAGCCCCCGTTACAACCCGAATAAAGACCTTTTGATTATCATCATTGATGTATGTTGTGTTAAAGTTAGATTGATACCAAATGTAAAGCATGCTTATGATTTTGTTGGAATGGAGTGATACACTTACCATTGTTCTTGAGTGAATATTCTTTTGTGAGTTAAAGGTGAGTTATTATTTGCTTTTGCTTATGAGATCCCAAGTTTTGACTCAAAGATGAACTCTTGTGGGTTTAGCATGGTTACCAACTTAATCTTACACTTGACATGAATTTTTGATGACTTATGCATATTCTTTGAGTAGACTATGTGAATATTTGCATCTTCGACACCAAGGCATTGCATTATTTACTTTGATTCTTAAGTTGATGTAGCACGGAAGGACTTGTGTGTGTGGTGTTGCATGGGCATTAAATCTTTTACATGAGCTAGATGGATTTTGTGGGTACATTCGCTATAGGCCCTCACGAGACCTCACTCGTCTACTAGGGCTACCTAGTGGTTTAAAGGGCTTGTTGCATATGCCAAATGCAACCGTGATCACCTACGGAAGTGGTACTAGTTAGTAGTTAGTAGTCATATAATATTAGTTGCACGAGGACGTGCAAAGTGTTAAGTGTGGGAATATTTGATAAAGTATATTTTTTTTAGGGAACTTAGCAGGAATAATATTAATCAATGTCCAAAACCGCCAAAGTTACAAGACTTTGGAGAAATGGATCAAGAAAAACCAACTCTGAATTATCAGCATTTCCCCATCGTGCTACAAGATGGGCTATTACATTTCCTGCTCTTATAATGTCCTTACAAGTAAAAGATTGAAAAGTAAAACTTATCCTGCTAATATCATCTAAAATAAGAAAAATGGGTGATGCTCCACTTTGCTTGTTGTTCACCATGTTCACAACCATTGAGGAGTCACTCTCCAGGCTCATATTTGAATATCCAAAGTGACATGCCAATCTCAAACCGTATCTAGCAGCTGCTGCCTCTGCCACGGCTGCCTTCCATTGCTCCCCTCCATGCCAAACACCAGCCACCAGAATCTTACCCCTATCATCTCTTATTACTGCACCTAATCCAACTCCTCCACCATCAATAATATGAGCATCCACATTAATTTTAACAACCCCACATGGAGGAGGAGTCCACTTTGCAAGAGAACGACATCGAGTAACATTCATTGAAGGGAATACCCTGGAAGAATAAGCACGATAATCATCCACCAAGCGTAAAAATCCCACTATTGTTGATAGTGGATCCAACCTTTTTTGTTCAAAGATAGCCTTTTTCCTACACATCCAAGCACACCAGGCTAGTGTTGAAAAAACCCTCAACGTATCCGAATTTACTTTCCCCGCTATCCAACTGAATCGGTTTGCAAAGGACGTATCAGGAGCTTCAGAAATCAACTCCACCAAATCACTATGCCTCCATATTTCTTTAGCTGCTGTGCATTCAAATAAGGAGTGAATAATTGATTCTTCCTCGCTTCCACAAACCTGACAGATTTTATCTGGAACAATGTGACGATGAAAAAGTTGCTCACGAACTGCTAAACTCCCTTTACATGCCCTCCATATGAAATGATTAAGCTTTGGCGGTCCATCCAAACTCCATACTGATTTCCATGTGTCCGCTTCAGCTGCCCCAACCTGATTCACCTAGTTGTTCAAGTGTCCTCTTCTTCCAAGCCAATAACCAGATTTTACATCTCTCTCTCTCTCTCTCTCTCTCTCTCTCATTCTCGGTAAACCTAGGTTTTTATTCATCTCGATTTTTTTTTCTTCATGTTTATGCTCAGAACTCAGAACCTGTTCAAAACTCAGAACCTGTTCATGATAGTTCAAACTCTAACCCTGATCTTGATATATCTGATCTTTCTGAGTCTATTGATCAATTTACAGTTAATCAACCACCTACACAGACAGTTTTATAGCATGATTACAAGAGTATAGAGTAAAGAAAATACAACTTGAAGAATCTCGTAAAGTTTGGATGCAATCCTTTCTCTCGTTCTTCCTTTGCTGTTCTCTCTCTTATTCTCTCGTAAATAATACACGACACTAATCATAAGCCCTCGAAATTATATATATCCTAATATAAAAGTGTTTTTAATGGGTTTCTAAAAAATAAAATCCATATCCTAAAATAAGTTGGATTTGTTGTAAAATTCGAAGTCTGACTTCCAGGCCTGTTTCTGGGCTGCTCCAGTTGGAATATAAGTGTTGGACCACCTCTTACTTGTAGAAAATTCCGTTACCTTCGCGTGGGCTGTAAGATCACTCAATTCTGATATCCAGAACTCAAGTTATGGCTCAAACAAGATTTGCTGCGCAAGCTGTAAATAAATCCGAATTTTCACATGATAAAGCCCAAATTAAGCTCCTTGTGCTCAACTTCTTTCAACTTTAATAGTAATTATTTTCCTGCCATTAAACACTAAAAATATTTAATAAACAAACAATTATTTATAAAATTCTATAAATATGAGAATAAAATCCTATTAAAGTGTAAAATCTCTCTCTCTCTCTAAATCTCTCTCTCTCTCTCTCATTCTCCGTAAACCTAGGTTTTTATTCATCTCGAATTTTTTTTCTTCATGTTTATGCTCAGAACTCAGAACCTGTTCATCACCTGTTCAAAACTCAGAACCTGTTCATGATAGTTCAAACTCTAACCCTGATCTTGATATATCTGATCTTTCTGAGTCTATTGATCAATTTACAGTTAATCAACCACCTACACAAACAGTTTTACAGCCTTCTAGAGTTTCTATTAGACCTAAAATTTGACCTACATGGTGGTCTGATTATAAAGTCTCTTCTGCTAGTCAAAGTTCACAAGCTAATGCTGTTGTTACTCCTTTTATATCAGACAAATCAGTTGACACTTTTGATTTGCAAGTGTCCAATTATTCTTTTAACCCACAACAACAAGCTTTTATGGCTTATGTTCCTCCTACTGAAGAGCCTTTACACTTTTATCAAGCCATAAAAGACCCTAAATGGATAGAAGCAATGGACAAGGAGTTAAAGGCATTTGAAGATAATAACACTTGGACTCTAATGCATTTACCTGCTGGAAAAAGAGCTATAGACAACAAATGAGTGTATGGAATTAAGTATTTACCAAATGGTCAAATAGAGAGGTATAAGGCCAGGTTAGTGGCAAAGGGTTTTACACAATCTGCAGGAATGGATTATCATGATACATTTGCTTCTGTGGTTAAAATGGTAACAGTTCGATCCTTACTTGCTGTAGCAGCTGCTAATAATTGGAATCTTGAACAGCTAGATGTAAATAATGCTTTCTTGCATGGTGATTTGGAAGAAGAAGTTTATATGAAGCTTCCTTTGGGATATAAAACTGAAGATCCTACACTAGTATGCAAGTTAAACAAGTCTTTATATGGTTTAAAACAGGCATCTAGACAATGGTTTGCCAAGTTGGCAGATTGTCTACTAGATGCAGGTTATACACAGTCTTCTTATGATCATTCTCTTTTTACACTGAAGTATAGTTCTGGATTTGTAGCAGTGGTTGTTGTTGATAAGTGGATTTCGTAACAACTTTTGTGAGGTTCTTGATGAGTTGTAAGGCTAACGATCAACTATTCAATGGATGATTTGGGTTGTGTTTGTGGGGTTGAGCTGAGCTCGAGGGTGTCTCCAATAATCTCAGATGCCTTTAGAGAGAATTAGAGAGTTGAATTCGTCTTACCCTCAAGGTGCCTACGTATCCTTTATATAGGAATCAAGCTCACGTAGTTCTAATGCAACACTATCTCTGTTGGAATAGCTGTGCTCGATTACCTAGTTTGTGTAGGACTCAGGTTCCTTTAGAGCCTTTCACGAACTAGTTGTTGGAATAGAGTAGAACTCGAGTTCGTACCCCATTCTAATTCTCTCGTTTATTAGAGATATTCTAGGATCATCTGCGCCCTAGAATTATACTCCAATAATAATGCATTTATCGATTCTAGATAGCTTCTAGAACATTCTGTCGGTCATGCTTAGGAACCTGGTGCTCAGGAACCTATATCACAGGAGCCTGTTTCTCAGGAACCTCCTCATTTTGGGACATATTGTTTAGGAACCTCTTTCTAGGTGCATGTACCTACACAAATAACAAACATGTTAGGATGGTTAACTTATCTAATATCTTTGCATACTCTTACCTTTTTTCCTGACTGTAATTATACTAATTCGAACTCTTCTGCTTGGGGGAACCTGGTCTTCGAATGATCTACTCAACTCCTGGTATTCATGGTTTCTTGATCATTTCTCTATCTGATGCTCATTTCTCCATATTTAATTCTTCCTGTCTTATACTGGATCTATCTTCTTACCCATATAGATTGAACCTATAAAGCTAGTGGGCCTAAATTCAGCCCGTGATGATTTTGGGCATAACAAGTACCCCCCGATTCCTTGAAAGCATGTAAGGTGAAAGGAACCTATTTTGCTTTCTGGTTAGGGGTTTAATGTTAAATCTGTTTGCCATAATATCTTGCCTTAATATCATACGTCCAAGCCTACATGAGCTAACTCGTTGTAGGAAACAAGGCATAAAAATAATTTCAGCTAATTTATCTTTGATCAGCTTCCTTCTATTCAAGGAACCTGTTCTCATATCATTTTTCTTCAAACCATAACTTCTCAAAATCAGCTCCATACTTGTGTTTAGCTCCCTGGGGAATCTAATATGACTCTTGTTATCACATCTCCTTGAATTTTCAAAATTTTAAAAATTCGTAGGGGATAATCTTCAACTGAGAATATCTGGAAGTGATAATTCAAAATTCAAATGAACCCTTATCACTTACCCAAACTGCAGTTAATGTAATCTCTTCCCAAGATTCACACGCCTCTTGCGCGTGTATCTCTTTAGTTACTGCTCCGATAGTTCGCTGCCACGTGTATATAGTTGTCTTCTATTTACCTCGACTATATAAACACATGAACGACTTCTTCTCCATTTTTACCTTTACCAAATATTTTCTGAAACCCTTAGAGAGAGAAAAGAAGGAGGAGTCCGACAGTCACCAGCTTAATCCAAAACCTCCATCGCCATTTTCTTCAATCCGAGGTATGATTCTGACCCGTTTCTTCCGTTCTTTAACATTCTTGACTCATTTTTTAACCATCTGCTTACTTCGATCTTGCATGCTATCTTTTGTCTGTTAATGTTTGTATATGTCTATATCTATTCTCTATATCGCACACACATGAACGTCCACATATCTCATTTAATGGTAGTTTAACCATCGATTCATGATTTCATCTCTATGATTTTACTGAAAACTTTTGACTGTCTGTTTGTCTTCTATCTCAATTTGCTTCGTATTCATATCGTGGTTCATGCTTATCTCTATTAATGTGCAATCTCCGTATAACTCTTAAAAGAACTTATATGGCATAGCCACAATAGTTTAATCGTCTCTAGACCACAGGTTTCCCCTTAAGAATTCTAAGGCCTGACCTTTCTTCGTCTGTTTCTTGCAGATGTCTTCTGATTCAACACACTCCGACCACCTCTCTTCGATAAAACCTGCTATTGCCACATCTGTAAGCAATAGAACTAGGTCTAGGGTCTTGATCCCCGACACTAGTGAACCTCAGGACATTCTAATGAGACCTCCAAATATTATCGATCCCTTAAAACCTTTAAGCCTAATTGACTTAGGAGATGACTGGTCTGATAACGAAGAAGTATCAAAACCTGAACTCGACCTGCTTCCTGAACCTGATTTTGAAAATGTGATATTCGTTGAAAGAGAGTCGTTCAAACAAGAAATTTTACCTTTTTCCGAGAAAACTGATTCCATCAAGACTACTGTGAAATTAGAGAAGCTCTCTGAGGAATGTCCTCGTCCCCCATGTACCATAGTGATTCCAGAACCTGGCGAGAGAGCTCACAGGTTCGATGTTAAAACCCCCGAGCGTGGGATCCCCAACGCTGTTATCTCTACTGCTTTTCTAAGAGTAGGTCTCTCTATGCCCCTCCATCCTTTCCTGAGAGAGGTATTAGATTTTTACCACTTAGCTCCTATGCAACTAACTCCCAACTCTTATCGTCTAGCCATTAGCACATTCATCTTGTATTCTAGCAAATTCACTACTCCTTTGTCTGCCCCAGAATTGGGTTATTTCTTTAGACTAAAAGATACTAGAAGAAACTCAGGCTGTTTCTATCTGTCAGCATGGCCTTGTGACCAGGGTCAATGCATAAAAAATGTCAAACAAAACTTTGATCAGTGGCAGGAACAGTTCGTCTATTGTTTCGATTGTCCTGATGTTAGATATGAATTTAATCGTCAACCACATGTTCCTAAAACAAACTATTTTGACTGGGGTTTGTTTAATGAGAGCCGAAATGATCTTGAAACTATCAGCGTCCATTAGGGATTGCTTGATTCTTATGACCCCTGAGAACCTGATTTCCCTAGGTTTCATTCCTTCAAACCCTGGTATGACCTTCCTTATTGTTATGCACTCCGCTTTAACTATTCCTATGTTATTGTATTTGTATATATGTTCCTCTAACCTTGACTTATTTGTTTATGCAGACATGGCTCCAAAAATTCCCTCATTTGTGAAGAGATCCAAAAATGTCGAAGAGATTTTCAAGGCTGAGACTAAGAACTCCGAAGTTCCTCTAGCTGCTACTCCTATCAACCAAGTTTCTACTCTCGCTTCTGTTCAAATTCTGCCATCCAGCTCATCTAAGCGAAAGTTTGCTCAGACTACTCTGGACTTATCTGGAAGCTCTCAGACTAGGTCCATAAAAAAAGGTAAAGCTGTGAAAGTGAATCGACAGTGGCCCAGAATCAATTTAAAGAATTGATCGATACACATGTGCTTCCAAAAGCGATTGCTGGCTGGGCCAAGATGGATTCCACTGAAGCTATGCATGCCATGAGGTTCTCTGCTGCACAGAATGCATTTTTTGCCCTCAGGTATTGTGATGATTTTGCTGAAAAGACATAATACGACCTCCGATTGCAAGGAGAGGTTTCAAAGTTGAAGGAGGAGCTGGTTGCTAAGGAGGAGAGGGTGAACCTAGTTACTGCTGCTTTGAGAAGGTCTAAAACTATCGAAACCTCTTTAAAGAGTGATAAGGAGAAACTTCAAGCTCAGGCTAAAACTTTGAATGATGAAAACTCTCAATGCCAGAGAAAGTTTCTGAACTAGAAACTCAGGTAGATGCCTTAAATGCCGCTGCTGATGCTGTCAAATCCTCTATGCTTATACAGGAGAAAGCCAGGTATGATGAAGGTTATAACGAGGGTATTCGAGACTACATGAGGTCCATGTGGGAAAAGATGCCTGAGTTAAACTGGTCCCTACTGGGTGAAGACGTGGTGGGCATGATTAAAGATTTTGAGAATGAAACTACGATTCCACAAGACTCTGTACCTCCCGTGATTACGGTTGAGAGGTCTCCAGGTACCATCCCTGAGACTGCAGAGGTCCCTACTCCTGAGGTTACTCCAACCACTCTTCCAGCATCAGCCATCGCCAATGAATCTGTTTATTTAACTTTTGAATGAGGTTGCTGGCCCCTCGTAGCGCCTCGCGAGATGTAAGTTAACTTGGTTTCAATGGCCTTCGTGCCTTTAACTTTGGTTTCTTGGGGTCCTAGTACCCTATAACTCTTTATGTTTCCAATGATCACCATCTACTTTTGCTATATCTCTTTGTTTACTTATACAATCATGCCTGCAAAACTTCCTATTTGCATCTGAAATTACTACTACACGATTTTTCTCCAAAAATTTCATAGAACACTCTATCATCATGCATCTTAAGAATTAATTAGTGTCCATACTTGTGCACCAAAGCTTACGTGGGCTAACCCGTTGTAAGAAACAGAATGCATTCATACTTTTACTTGTAGTTTTCTCAAGATAAATGTAACTAAGTACGACTTACTTATAGATTTGGGACCTCTTTATTTATACTTCGAGACATGTCTTTATCACTATAACCTGAACTGTAGCTTTCCTTAGTGATTCCCTGTTCTTCTATAACTAAACCAGGTTCCCTGAAAATAGCTGATTAACCCTGTAAATAAAAACATAAAACAGAAAATAGTTAATGTTAGTAAAATTTTCTCTTGTTTAATTCGAGTCAACTCTTGGAAAGGTCGCCTGCTTGGCTCTCAATCCTAATCTCTTGGTCCCAACATGCCTCGAGGCATGTTGGTTCCTTTTTTCTCTTGGAAAGGTCACCTGCTTGGTTCCCAATCCTAAACTCTAGGTCCCAACATGCCTCGAGACATGTTGGTTCCTTTTTTCTTTTGCCTCGAGGCGATTCTAGGAACCTGTGCGCCGTTCTGGGAGTCCACACAGATTCCTCTTCTTCATGTGTCAGGCTAGACATCTTATGAAGGTAAATGCTAAGGAACTTATTCCTTCTTCCCATGTGCCAAAGGCGGTTCCACATGAGGGAGAGCTTATTATGCTTCTCTTTAAGAACAAGTGCGCCGGTCTAGGCTCCACACAAGTTCCCACTTCCTCTCGTGCCAGTGGCGGCTCCACGGAGGGGTGAAACATATAGTTCAAGGTTCCTATATGCCAGTCTCGGCTTCATACAGGTTCCTTTAAAGGTGCCTTTTATCAGGACTTTAGGTGCCTTTTGTCAGGACTTTAGGTGCCTTTTGTCAGGACTTTAGGTGCCTTTTTATCAGGACTTTAGGTCATGTGCTCAAGGATCTTGAGGCTTTTAGCTATAATGTCGTGCTCAGTCAGCTGAGACTTTTCATTCAAATCTGCTCAGGAAGCTACCTGAGGCTTTTTCTCATGCTCAGGAAGCTACCTGAGGCTTTTTCTCATGCTTAGGAAGCTACCTGAGGCTTTTCTCATGCTCAGGAAGCTACCTGAGGCTTTTTCTCATGCTCAGTAAGCTACCTGAGGCTTTTTTTCTCGAATCAATCAATCATAATCTGCATATTCATACTTCTCGGAACCTTTTCGATTCAGGTTTACATTCATATTCGTATACTGTCAATGCTACAGGAACCTGTTCGTCAAGGTAATCTGTTTTACAATACACACTTCTGGGGATTTAACTTCATTTTGTATTTTCGCAAGATTCCAAACATGCATCTCTTCTAAGTGCTTCACATGATCAATAACTTCCTTAGATTTAACCAACATATCATCCACATATACCTCCATGGTTTTGCCAATTTGCTCTTTAAACATCATGTTTACCAACCGTTGATACGTGGCTCCAGCATTAATCAATCCAAATGGCATGCATACATAACAGTAAAGACCTCTATCCGTAATAAAAGAAGTATGTTCCTGATCAGGTTCATACATAGGGATTTGATTGTAACCTGAATATGCATCCATGAAGCTAAGTAAGGCATGTCCAGCGATTGCATCCACTAACTGATCAATTCGTGGCAATGGGAAGCTATCCTTTGGGCATGCTTTGTTGAGATCTGTGAAGTCCACACATGTTCTCCATTTTCCATTAGGCTTCTTTACCAACACAGGATTTGCTAACCATACAGGATAGAAAGATTCCTTGACCAAACCTGCATCCAGTAACCTATCAACCTCTTCTTTCAATGCCTGAGCTCTCTCTCCACTAACTAGTCTTCTTTTCTATCTCACACCTTTCTTCTCTGGATCAACATTCAATTTGTGACACATAACCTTTGGATCTATTCCTTCCATGTCTGCATGGCACCAAGCAAAAACATCTAGATTCTTACTTAGGAAAAAAACAAGAGATTCCTTCAGAGTTGGTTCCAGGTGAGCTCCAATCTTTAAAACTTTTGTACCATCCTTATCATTTATCTTCACATCCAATGTCTCACCAGCTGGTCCAGCCTTAACCACCGTTTCTGGCATTCGAGGATCCAAATCTATATCTATTTCTACCACCAATTCTTCTTGAGATTCCTCCACAACATGTGATATAGGTACTTCCTGCATGACATTCCTTCTCTTAGCAACTGGCTGACTTTCCTCACTACTTCCACTGTGCTTCAATTTTCGAGAATTCTCAAAATCTAATTCTTCTGTCATACACACATCACCATCATTGTCCATAGGGGGTGCATTTTTTAAGAACAAGTATGGGGTATCCTCTTCATGAGGTTCCTCTTCTGTGATCTCTTCAATTCTCATTGCTCTGCACAATGCTGGCACAAAACCCTCAAATGGCTGGCTACGTAGATCAACTGTTATATCATCCGGATTCTTCCCTGGAAAATCATCTGGAACCTCATCCATTGGCTCAGGTAGCTTAGCAGCCTTAGAAGCATGCTGCAAAGCCTTGGTGTAGCACTCTCTAGACTCATACTGACAACCTCAAACTATACCAATGCCACATGGTGTCGGAAACTTCATAGTTAGGTGATAAATTGAGGTTACCACCCTCATCTCTTTCAGAATTGGTCTCCCAAGGATAGCATTATAATTCATGTTGTCTTCTATAACAATAAACTCTGATAGCTGTGTAATGCAACAAGGCTTATCTCCTAAAGTTACTGGTAAACGAATCTTACCTTTAATTGGGATCTGATTATTGGTAAAGCCATACAAGGTATCCTTTGTTGGAGTTAAGTCTCTATCCAGAAAATGCATCTTCTTAAAAGCTGAATACGATAGTAGATTCACAGAGCTTCCATTATCCACTAGCACTCGATGAACCTCATAAGACCCAATTCCTGCTTCAATCACCAAAGCATCTATGTGGGGGTGATGTACCCAAGAAGCTTCCTCTTCAGTGAAGGTAATATCTGCATCCTCCCCTTCAAACAACCTGGGTGACCTTTGCGATAGATTACAAACATTGGTCAACGGTCGTTCCCTAGCTTCACGAGTATACCTTTCCATAGCGTTTCTGCCGCTTCCTCCAATATGGGGACCTCCTATGATAGTTCGTATGCATCCAGTTTTAGGTGGTCCTTCTATCAACACAGGTTCTGGTGCTTTCTGCGTCTTCTCCTCTCTGTACTTCTTTCCTTCCTGAGCTACCCATTCAGTTAATTGTCCTTGCCTGATCAGAGTTTCAATTAAATCCCTCAGATGGCGATAGTCTGCAGTATTATGCCCATTATTGTCATGAAAATCACAATATGGACGCTCATTCTTATTTCCTGGAGGACCCGTTCTAAAAGGCTTCCTAAACCATGAGGACTTTTTATTCACAGCATAAATATGATCAATCGGAGCTACCAAAGGGGTAAAAGTTTCATAAACAGGTCTTTCCTTCTTGGGCGGATTGTAGGAAGCTGGTGGTGGCACCTGGTTCATAGCAGACCTGGTAGGATTCACCACCTTCTTACTATCACGGTTATTAGGACTCCTTGGCCTTGACCTCTTGTTTCCTGACCATCCACTTTGCTTCTCATAATCTGGATCCTTCTTCAAATCAGCTAAAGACTCCTCAACCAAACGAAAAGATTCTGCCTGAGAATAGAAATCTGCCAGGGTCTCAGGTTCCTTCCCTTGCAAATCCTTCTAGAAATCAGAACCCCTTTTGACTCCAGCTATCAAGAAATTCTTTATGGTCTCCTCAGATGCTTTTCTAACCTTTGGAACCTCTGCATTGAACCTCTTAAAATATTTTGTCAACGTCTTACCAGGTCTCTACTTGATGTTGGCTAAGGTATTGGTAGGTGGTGCAAACGCCACTGATGCCCTAAACTGAGTAACAAAGAGTTTTCCCATGCTTTCCCAGGAACTAATCGAATCTGCAGGTAACCTCTTAAACCATTAATGAGCTCCACCTTGCAGAGTTGCAGCTAGTAACCTACACCTAGTAGCCTCCTTTACTTGATAGACATCCATCTCTGTGTCGAAACGACTTAAATATTCAATAGGGTCCGTGGTTCCATCAAATTTCAATTCATTCGAAGGCCTATAGGATCTAGGTATAACCGAATTTCGAACCTTCTTGGTAAAAGGAGAAGCAGTTATAGGCCTAGCAGCAAGATTCTTCTCATCCTTGAATTGAGCCAATATTTTCTTAATGTCCTCAGCAGTTGCCTCCCCAATAGCTTCCATCCTTGCTTGCTTACTCACTTCTTCATCATCCTTTGATTTTGCAGTACTAGACTCCTTGCTTGTTTCCTCTGAGTCTGTTTCATCGTCCTCAATTATCTTAACAGATGGCTCCTTATCTTTCTTTTTCTTCTGCGAGGAACCTCCTGTTTTCACCTTCTTTTTGGACTCAGTACGGACCTGGGATTATACCTTCTTGGCAGGAGTTTTGTTCTTCTCAGGATTCTCTTATTCTTCATCATCACCATCCTGCTTCGGTTCTTCCTCCTCTTCTAGAATCTCTTCTTCTTCTCCCGGTCCGTTTTCCTCAAAGTTCAACTGTTTAGGAGTAACTTTCGATTTCTTTCCCTTCTTTGCCTTTTTTTTTTTCCTGAAGCCTGTTCCAGAGTTGACAATCGTCCTCCAAAAGTCTTCAAAACCTCCAACACATCTGCTGAGGTAACCTTCTTTCCTTGGGGAACACGTTCGTCACCATCATGAGTTTTCTCCACAGAACGGGTTGCTTCGCTATCCGAATTGCCTGCCATCTTTCCACTCTTAAGATGTTAACTCCCCTCCTTCTAGCGCCAATGTTGATGAGTGGATTTCGTAACAACTTTTGTGAGGTTCTTGATGAGTTATAAGGCTAACGATAAACTGTTCAATGGATGATTTGGGTTGTGTTTGTGGGGTTGAGCTGAGCTCGAGGGTGTCTCCAATAATCTCAGATGCCTTTAGAGAGAATTAGAGAGTTGAATTCGTCTTACCCTCAAGGTGCCTACGTATCCTTTATATAGGAATCAAGCTCACGTAGTTCTAATGCAACACTATCTCTGTTGGAATAGTTGTGCTCGATTACCTAGTTTGTGTAGGACTCAGATTCCTTTAGAGCCTTTCACGAACTAGTTGTTGGAATAGAGTAGAACTCGAGTTCGTACCCCATTCTAATTCTCTCGTTTATTAGAGATATTCTAGGATCATCTGCGCCCTAGAATTATACTCCAATAATAATGCATTTATCGATTCTAGATAGCTTCTAGAACATTCTGTCGGTCATGCTTAGGAACCTGGTGCTCAGGAACCTATATCACAGGAGCCTGTTTCTCAGGAACCTCCTCATTTTGGGACATATTGTTTAGAAACCTCTTTCAAGGTGCCTGTACCTACACAAATAACAAACATGTTAGTCTGGTTAACTTATCTAATATCTTTGCATACTCTTACCTTTTTTCGTGATTGTAATTATACTAATTCGAAATCTTCTGCTTGGGGGAACCTGGTCTTCGAATGATCTACTCAGCTTCCAGACCTTTAGGAACCTCCTGGTATTTATGGTTTCTTGATCATTTCTCTATCTGATGCTCATTTCTCCATATTTAATTCTTCTTATCTTATACTGGATCTATCTTCTTACCCATATAGATTGAACCTATAAAGCTAGTGGGCCTAAATTCAGCCCATGATGATTTTGGGCATAACAGTTGTGTATGTAGATGACATACTCATTTCTGGTGATGATTTAGTCACTATTAAGGCCCTTAAATCTCTCTTAGATAAGAAATTTAGTATAAAGGATTTAGGTCCTGCTAAATACTATCTAGGACTTGAGATTTATAGGGACAACACTGGTATTTTTCTTAACCAGCAAAAATTCATCACAGACCTTCTTAAGTCTGCTGACTTGTTGGACTGTAAACCTTTATCTGTTCCTCTTGATCCTCATATAAAGTTGTTTGACAATGAAAATTCTGGAGAATTACTTGAGGAGCCATCTATCTACAGGAATTAGATTGGAAAGTTGTTATACTTAACATCTTCTAGGCCTGACATCTCATTCTCTGTTCAACTACTGAGTCAGTTCTTACATGCTCCCAGAGCAAAGCATCTTCAAGCAGCAACAAGGGTTCTTAGATATCTCAAATGTATTAAATCACATGGCATTTTCTTTCCAGCTGATAATAACTTGAACTTGCAAGGTTTTACAGATAGTGATTGGGGAGCAAATCCAAATGATAGGAAATCAGTTGGTGCTTATTGTTTTGTATTAGGAAAAGTTGCTATTTCTTGGAGGTCCAAGAAACAGTCTCTTACAGCTAGAAGTTTAGGAGAAGCAGAATATAGAGCTTTAGGCTTTAGTTGATGCTTTTTGTTAAGTGCTTTGGTTAAAAGGTCTCCTTTCTGAACTTGGTGTGAATTTTACCAGTTCTGTTCTTTTGTTTTGTGATAGTAAAGCAGCTGTTGATTTAAGTGCAAATCCAGTGTATCATGCTCAAACGAAACATATTGAGATAGATTGCCATTTCATCAGAGAAAAAATTCAATCTGGATTAGTCACAGTTCATCAAATGTCATCCAAGGATAACATTTCAGATATTCTTACAAAAGGACTAGGCAAGATTTTACATTGGTCTTGTGTTGGCAAGATAGGTCTTACTTACTTAAAGGAAGGTAACTCAGATAATGCAGGCAACTCAGATAATACACAGCTAGTACTTCAGGCAGCTTGTAATACTGTTATGTCTCAGCAACAGCAGGAACTATCAAATCAAATGGGGGCTAATGACAAATATATTGGTAAAGAAACATCAACAATGTATAAGAACACTTGAAGAACGATAATCGCAGCACTACAATCTCAAATTGACTTTGCAATCAAGCAAGATTGAAGAATCGTACAAAACTTTATCAATCGAAGCACAAAAAACACAAATCTTCAAGAAAAACACAAATTTGAATGTGAATCTGAAGTAAAAACACCTTGATAAAGATGAATCTGAGCAGAACTGAGAACAAATCTTCAAGAAACACGTAAATCTTGAAGAAAAAACTTACAAAACTGAGTTACGATTACGATATAAGCACGTGGAACGAAGAATTGAGCTTGCGGATCAAAGCTCTAATACCATATTGAGCTGATTAAGCTCTAAAACTAACTCATATTGAAGAAGAAAACTAACTCTCATTAACTCTGAAATGTCAACATTACATGATGATTATAAATGTACACAGAAGAATGTTTATATACTAGTAGAGTAACTAACTTTCCCTAACTGAATCTGTTACAGCTGTAAGGCTGTGTTTGGTATGCTAAACTAACTTTATGACTTAATATTGGTATATTAGAAATACCAATATATTTGTCATTAAATCATCCTTTCCTTTCTCCCTGTAATCACATTTCTAACTAGGTAGTATTTAGATCCTGGAAACACTAGCCCTCAGAACTCTTAAGGACGCGGACACTGGTCTTATGGTCTGGATTTTGAAGCAATGAAAACAGGAAACTCTATTGCAAACGATTTGAAACAGAATCGTTCAAATTAAAAAAAACATTACATATAAACATTTGCTTGCTTTATTATGGTATCTATTCGGAATAACATTGAACTACAACTGCATTATTAGCCTAGCATCAGCCTAGGGGCGAAGGGTTTTTTTTTTGACAAAATTCATACATAAATGAATTATACCAAAATATAATGTCCAAGAAAATGAGGTTTTTTTATTTAAAAAGTTAATCAGCTGATTGAAAGATAAATGTCCCGGAAATTTATAGCGTAGGGGTGAAGATTTTTGTTTTTTTTTAAATTTTGTATACAATGAATTATAGGTTGGTATTTTGAATCGCATGTCTACTTGGATGAAAAATGAACTTGCATTTTATAAATTTTATTTATATTTAAATTTACATCATACTTTTTGATTTGATTTTTGATCAATTTTTTTTTGATTTTTTGATCAACAATTAACATATAAATCAGTTAATATCTATTTAAAAACTTAGCAAGAAAAGGGTGAGTGCCCTAAATAATCACTTTTACTTTTTGTTGTTTCATACCAAAATATCTATTTCGGGTGAGGACCGTCCAAAATGTCCAAAATATCCATGGGATGCACATATTATATAGGAGTATCCTGAGATATGTCATATACAGAGGAGTAATTCATTTGCTACGCCTATGACACAACAATATTGCATTGGATACGCCTACCAGATATGCCACTATCAGATGCGCATCTCCATATATGCATTTGCCAGTGTCGTAACTACCTTCTTCCCCAAATCATAGAAATCGTGAGATCTGGCGATTTTGTACGATTTCAGACAAAAATCCGGCGATGCTTGTTCGACATCATCCATCAATTTCCCATTACGTTCTATACATCATTAGAATCACCTTTTCATCCTCTACAATCCTATACCATTCGTTTATCGTTTCTAATGCCGGATTGTAAATCCCCAATTTGAAACCTAACTCTGATTTTCCGACGAACACAATTCTCCTCCATTCGACTTTTCGTTGATGTTTTATAGCTCATTAGATTAGTTTCTGAACGATCTACAATACTATACCAATATTAATCCAGTTTTATTGCGAAATTACAACCCCAATCAATCACTATTTCGTTGGAGAGATGGGGGAGAGGAAGAAAGACACGGGGCCAATAGTAAATGTGGGATACGCCTCTCCTAACGGCGTATCCCGTTGGTATTTAGGACAATACTTTTGAAAACGGGTATTTTGATAAGTGGAGTACTAAAAAAGAGGTATTTTGGACATTTTTTCGCAAGGAAATTCATATTTAGAGAAGTTTCTCTTTTTTTCTAAACCTATTTATTAAGGACTAGCATTTTACCCGTGCTACGCATCGAACGGTGAAATTAATTAATTAATTAATATAAACATATTATTTTAATCATTACTTAGGAACAAAAATAATTTCATGTGAATGTAATTAATTTAAATATAGAATTACTTATTCGTCATTTTATACCAAATGCAATAATATTAATATTATCAAGCGATTATCATAACATCCACATCCCCCGTTGAAACGTTCTAAATCCCTTTTTATTGTATTTTATTAATTTTATTTTTCTCATTTTTCATTTTTCGGAATCTTTCTACCAAGTTCATAAGTTTTTTACCCATATTTTAAGTTTTGTTCTTTTGGAAATTTGGTAAATTTAAATGTGCAGTATTATGGGTTTCCAGAATTTCATCATATTAATTTCAATCAAAATATTTGTATGGGTTGAGATCAATTTTTCAAATACATATTGAAAATTCATAAGCTCTTATTTCTCACGACTGCTATAAGTCATTAGAGTGTCTCTCAGAAAAAGGTTACATGTTTCAGCAATGTGAGAAAGGATCTTTATTGTGTAAGACTATTAAAAGAACGTAGGTATGACAAAGGAAATTTTCTTCTAATCTAGTTTCATACGTATTTGTTCAATATCATTTTTATAAATTGTATGTTCTTTTATTAATAAATTATTTACTATAGGAAAATAAACATTATCAATCAACCAAACATATCCAATATATCCCATTTTAGAGTAAGATATGCCTCTTAGAGTTTGTGGTGATTGTCCTCAACTTGTTTTTAATGAAAACTTAAAATGTGTATATTCACTTTGGGAGTTTGAAGGTTGATTTTTTTTTTCCTAATAGAATATGGTATATTAAATATTAGTTTACTTTTACCAATAAATAGGGGTGGTAAATTAATTCGATCAAACGGTACCCGATCCAAAATCCAAAATTTTGGATATACCGAACCCGAATTTTTGGATTCACGTTTGGAATTAAATTATAAACCCGAAATAGTTTCAATTTGGATTTGGATTTCAGTTGTACCGAACCGAGAACCGATATCCGATCTGAAATCCGATACATTTGTTTTGTTTAGACAAAAGAAAATTAATAAATATCTTTGTTTAGAAACCATCTACCAAGTTATTAAGTTTTTTATAAATATATTTAAAGTTTTGTTGATATTAAAAATAAATATTATCAACCAACCAAGCGAATTCGATATGTTTGTCCTTAGATCATGATATGGGAATTGAATACTATTAATTTAATTCAAGAATACAAAATTAAAAAGGATGCCTTTTATTAGAATAATATATAATTATGTATTGACCTGTCTAGTTAGTATAGTAAGATGAGAATATTAAATAAGGAAAACTTTTAATATAATATGATTGGTCTAAATTTTAGAGATGGTCTCTGGTTGGTCCTAAAATAATTCATAATTTTCTAGATTGGCTAACTACCTCTTAACTGTACATGGGTAGACTCAGGTATTATAATAAATAATGTTAAATCGAGTAACTACTAAATTTAAATTAGAATTAACCAATCATGATTAGTATAGTAAGATGTTAAATCAAGTAACTACTATATTTAAATTAGAATTGTTAACTAATCATGGTTAGTATAGTAAGATGAGAATGTCACTAAATAATAGTATTTTGAATAATTCAAATATCTTGTCCAGGTCAATTTGTTTGTCCCATTAATTATTGCATAGCTAAAAAAAATCGATAAGTAAAATGTTAAAGATAATTAGTTTAAAATTCATTATAATATTTTAATTGGTTGTTAGGTTTTTTTAATAATTGATTAATTTAAATTTTGAACGTGTATTTAGAATAATATGGTAAATATTTTTTTCAATTTTTAAAATTTTTTATTCAATAATAGTAGATTTATTAAAATATGATTGCAACTTATGATTGTAGATCGAGGGTTTGAAATATTGAAATACTATATTATATTAAAATACTATATTTGAATACACAATTTTGGAAAATGGCTCTATACATATAGATATGTGCGAAAAATAGAAGTGTCAGTATATAATGATATAATTGTAATTGATTTAAATTAAAAATTGTGATTAATTAGTAATTAAGTATTTATGAAAATTAATCTGTAATTGTTAACTATATACTGTATTATATATGATTGTAGTTGATATTTATGAAAATTAGCTCGTAATATATAATAGTATAAATTTGATTGACTTTAAATTAAAAGATTGATAAGTTAGTAAATATTTTATCAGTTTAAAAAATATTTAATTTATGCATGTACTAAATAAAATAAAATTTATATTTCAAAATTGTTAAGTAACCAAGATAAGTAATTTAGGATGAGAATGAGATTAATTTAATTTCTGTGGTAAATTCTAAATGGCTCATATATATATTTATAAAATTAATCTATAATGTATAATAAGGTAATTATGATTAATTGTAAATCAAAAGAGAGGAAAATAAAAATTGTAAAAATCTCTTAATATTATATTTATGTATAATCATAATTGATTTTAATTTTATACTAATTTATTATTATTATTATTTAATATTAAAAAACATGTAATATATGGATATGTTAAATTAAGTAACTACTATATTTAATTTAGAATTAATAACTAATCATGGTTAATATAATAGGATAAGAATGATAAATAAGGAAAAATTTTAATATAGTATGATTGGTTTAAAATTAGGAATGATCTCTGATTGGTTCTAAAACAATTCAAAATTTTCTGATTGGCTAACTACATCTAACTTTAATCCTGATTGATTTTAATTTTATACTAATTTATTAAAATTGTTTTTTAACATTAAAAATATGTAATATATGTATATGTAAAATCAAGTAACTACTATATTTAAATTAAAATTGTTAACTAATCATGGTTAATATAATAAGATAAGAATGATAAATAAAGAAATCTTTAATATAATACAAGCTTTATTAATTAATTTTATTAAAAAATTATGAATAAATATATTTTCGAGCCTTAAAAAAATCGAGTTTTTGAAGATACGAATTTTATCCAAATTATTTAAAATATGATTCAAATCCGATTTTGTAATGTTGGTTTATATTTATTTTTTTTTTTTATTTTTTTTTTTTGCCAGATTGGTTTATATTTATTAAATAATTAATTTTATTAACAAATATGATTCAAATATTTTGTAGTGTTGGTTTAGATTTGTAGTAGGAAAGACGCAAAATCTTGGATAAACCCAAATAGTACGATCTATCAAGTGTAAATAAGTCACAAATGTTTAGGAAAACATTTTTTTTAATAAGAATTCAGATGTAGTTAGGTTTTAAAATTAGCAGATAAAAAAAAATTTGCTGCAGCCGGGATTCGAACCCAGATTTGCCGTTTCAGCTTTGATCCTCCACTTACGCAGGTGTGTGTTTTATTAACAAATTTTGGGTAAATATATTTTTGAACTTTTAAAACAATCGAGTTTTTGAAGGTATAGATTTTGTCCAAATTATTTCAAATCTGATTTCAAATCCGATTTTTCAGATTTGTAGTTGAGTTAGATTATAATTATTAAAAAACATTTTATTGTACAACATGTATTATGAAAATCTATTAATAGTGTATAATAGTCTTTTAAGGTATGGATTTTATCCAAGTTATTTCAAATCCGATTTTTCAGATTTATAGTTGAGTTAGATTATAATTATTTAAAAATTTTAATTTTACAACATTTATTATGAAAATCTATTTATAGTGTATGATAATATGACTGTGATTGATTTTATATTAAAATAGTGGTTGATTAATAAATGATTAATTATGAAATTTAATTTAAAATATATAATAGTATATCATGATTGATTTCAAATTAAAAATTGTGATTTTTTAGTAATTATTTTTTGATTTAAAAATATGTATTTATGGATATGTTAAATAAAATCATTATTGTATTTAAATTAGAGAAGTGTTAATTAACCATAGTTAATAAAGTAGGGTGAGAATGTAAATAAGGAAAACTCATTTTTTTTTTTTGAAAAGCAAAAGACGATTCATTAATAGAGAAACCAATACATAAAATCCAAACTACAATAACACTTTAAACCCCACAAACCAGACTAAAGACACAACTAGACTGCTAATCAACATTGAAACAGACTACTCATTGAAAAAGATCCCGTGAACATTGATCTTAAAGAAACCTTCTTTCGGGAGAGACCAGCGTATACCAACATCCACCATGGCTGATAAAAAAGTATACTCAGAGAAGGAGAAAGATGAAGAAAAGATAGAAGACCAAGGCTGGAAGAAAACATTATAAACACCACTAACTGACTACCAAAGCGTCGTGCACTAAACCCTAAGCGTCATTAGATATCGAAAATATTCCCTGACTGTTCATTTTTCCCAGAAAAAGAGAAAAAATAGAACACGGACAGTGAATAAAAAGAAAATAAAGAACTAATGGGCCTCTTTTAATTAATAATCTCAACACTATACAGCCCACTATAACAATCTAAAAAACACACTGGCCTTAAATAGTAACCAATATCCTACTTTGAGAAAATAAAAGCGACTAAAACCCAAAAAACAAAAAAGCAGAGCAGCCCATCAAACCATCAGACTTAACACCACGCGAAAATTGTCTTATTTCTGCTAACACCCTTCAAAGCCAGACTATCAGCCTCACCATTCAGAGAACGACTAACCTTTGTAATGCTGAATGTTGAGGATTTTAAAATGATTCGTAAATTCTCACTGAAAAACCAGACATCTTCATTCAAGAATTTGAGCCTTTGAGCTGCGTTAACTACTTCCCAATTGTCTGATAAAATTGTGACATGATTCTTGTTCCCTGGAAATTCAATGACATGACTCAATAAGAATTTTAATTCTTCTGATTCACATGACACTACAGAAGTTGCTTTCGAAGGGCCAGAGAAAATGAAAATTAGATTGCCTTCCCCATGCTTTAAACACCCTCCTATCCCCGCTGAAATAATACCCTCATTTGATTTTTTCCAAGAAGCATCAACATAAACTATCAGATCGGCCTGAATATCCATTAAATTCCTCTTTGCCAATTTACTGTTTAAAAGAATAACTCCCATCGAATTTGCTTCCCACAGCGAGAACAATTGCATTTCTGCTAAGTTAGAGACTTCACACCATGTTAATGATCGTAACACGATGAGTTTTTTCAAAGCTTCCCTGCTGCATCTTTTCCCTTCAAAGACTATCTGATTTCCGTATAACCAAACTGACCATAACGTGGCGGAAAAAGTGATTCCCCAGGCCAATCTCACCGTAGGACTTTTAATTTTAGAGATTGATTCCCAACATGATGCTTTAGAGCAACTAATATTCCACCATGATTGAATGAATTTCCAAATCCACCTAGAATCCTCACACTCCCAAAAGAGATGATCTTGAGATTCTGTATTAATTCCACATCTGATACAAGTGTGTGAAATCGAGCTATTTTTGATTCTAGAGGATATCAAAGCTGCAGTGGGGAGAGAATTTGAAATAAAGCACCAAAGAAATAACTGCACCTTCGGTGGGATTTTAAGTCTCCATAAAATTCTGAGTTCCAAAGGTATAAAAACAGGAGGTGAAGAGAAAGATTGGTAGCAGTCCTTTACTGTGAAGGGTTTACCCGAGGGGCACCAAATAAGGAAAACTCTTAATATAACATGATTGGTCTAAAATTTAGGAATGCGTTGTGATTGGTTCTAAAATAATTCATAGTTTTCTGATTGGTTAACTGATATGTGGTAGACTCAGGTATTATAATAAAGGATATATAATAAGGATAGATAAGTAATTGTACAATAATAGATTTTGGGCTCCTATATAAAGCTCCATATATTATTATTGTACAATTACTTATCTATCCTTATTATATATCCTTAAAAGGGTCTTTTCTTATACTAGCTTAAAACCCGTGCGATGCACGGTTTTTAAAAAAATATTATATGAATTTTTTCATTAATTTGAATTAATTTTTTTAAAACATGAATTTCGGAGACTTAAATTTTTAAATAAAATGATGATCATAATTATATAAATGTTATCCGTGATATTTCTAAAAAATGAGGGATTTTAGTTAGAAAATATAGAAAAGGTGATAAGTTTTAGTTGAAAAAGGTATTTGGTTAATTGTTAGTAATTATAAAATTATTATTTTATTTTGTTAAATAGAATGCCCGTGATATAATTGGGAAAAAAAGGAAAATTAAAAAGGTAACATGTTTTTTTTATTTGACGAGAGCAAAAGATTTTATTAACTCAAATACATCTCAATACAATTTTGAATGTTAATAGGAACAGACCTCATGTTGAAACTACGACCTGGGTACATATATGATTCTCTAGCTAATTGGTGAGAGCAACCGTATTCGCAAATTGTTTAACAAAAGACAAAGTAACTTTGTAAAGTCGTTG
This sequence comes from Kitagawia praeruptora, assembly GCA_037693485.1. NCBI lineage: Eukaryota > Viridiplantae > Streptophyta > Magnoliopsida > Apiales > Apiaceae > Kitagawia > Kitagawia praeruptora. The sequence goes on along the minus strand of CM075348.1, from coordinate 46,790,608 downwards.
TAAAAGACTACGACACGCCTCGATATTTAAACCAAGGTGAGACCTCATTGGAGTCTTGCTTCGAATGGCTTGGATCACCACCAAACAATCTGACTCCAAAATAACATGAGTTCACTATGTGCAATCAATCCAGCTCAGCGCCTCCTTAATTGCCATTGCCTCTGCTATGACTGGTGGCACCAAGTAAGGATGCACTATCGTTCTAGCTTCAATAAGCAATCCATCTGAACCTCGAGCCAACAAACCGAAACCAACTAAAGGTGACATGTGTTAGTTGAAAAAGATAATTGATGAGTTTATAGTAATTATAATTTAATTATGTTATTAATGTTACCCGTGATATTTCTAGAAAAAAAGGGATTTTAGTTAGACAATATAGAAAAGATGATACGTTTTAGCTGAAAAATGTAATCGATTAATTATTAGTATTATAATATAATTATTTTATTTTATTAAATAGAATTGTCCGTGATATAATTGGAAAAAAGAGAGATTTTAGTTTGAGAAAATAGAAAAGGTAACGTGAAAATTAAAAATGTGACATGCTTCAGGTGAAAAAGGTAATTGATTAGTTTATAGTAATTATAATTTAATGGTTATTTTACTAAATAAAATTGTTCGTAGTGTTTTTAGAAAATGAGAAATTAATGTTACTCGTGATATTCCTAGAAAAAAGGAAATTAATTTTTAAAAATTAAAAAGATGATACGTTTTAGCTGAAAACGTAATCGATTAATTATTAGCATTATAATATTATTATTTTATTTTTATTAAATAGAATCGCCTGTGATATAATTGGAAAAAAAAGTTTTAGTTAAAGAAAACGAAAAAGGTAACGTGTTTTGACTAAAAAAGGTAATGCGTGATATAATTGGGAAAAGAGATATTTTAGTTAGAGAAAAAAAAAAGATAACGTCTTTTGACTGAAAAAGTTAGTTGATTAGTTAATAGTAATTATAATATACTTTGTAATTAGATAAAATATAAAAGATATTATATTTTACCTGAAAATGAAATTACTTAGTTATTGAAAAATAGAAAAGGTAATATGTTTAACCTGAAAAAAAAATTATAAAATATAAAAGATATAAACTGATTAGTTAATAAAAGGAAATTACTCCCTCCGTCCCAAAATACATGTCCCTTTTGAAAGTTGAATTTGTCCCATTTTACATGTCCCTTTTCTTTTTTTAATACAAATTTAAGGTGATTTTCCAAAACTATCCCTACATTTATTGTATCTAAAATTTGAATTTTTTCAAAATTAACACTATTCTCATTTTTCAATGTATTAATTAAGGGTATTAGTTGGAAAATATTATTCAACCAACCTTTACCTACCTTTACCTTAATATGTGTGTTTTTTAGAAAATGGACATGTATTTTGGGACGGAGGGAGTACTTAGTTATTGAAAAATAAAAAGATAATATGTTTAACCTGAAAAGGGAAATTGATTAATAAAGGAGAAATTTTAGTTAGATAAAATATTGTTAGTTACAGAGGCATGCCTATATACATCTAATAACAAGCCTAATTGTTTGTAATGCTTTGCATTACTTACATGACCTCTTAACTGAGGGAACCTCTAGTTGTAGAGTTTCTGTTTGTATTGTACTTGTAGTAGGCATCAAATCCTAGTTGTGTAACTGTACTTATAGAGTCTAGAATAATGCTTGAAAGAAGTTCCAAGGTTCATGCCTCAAGCAAGAAGATAAATACTGTCAAATAATCACAGTTGGGATTTGAAGAAATGAAGAATTTGCCTAAGTACCAATTCGAGAAGTATATTTGTCTATTCGAGAAGTCAGGGATTCGATATCTCAAGACACTATTCGATATCTCTGAATACACTGTTTGATATCTCATTCGATATCTCAGAGATTCGATATGTCTATGTACTCTATTCGAGAACTCAGGAAGTCAACAAGTCAAAGTAATGTTCGAGTTCTCAAGGAGTCAACAAGTCAAAGTTCCATTCAATATCTCAAGGACTCAGAAAGCTATTCGATATCTCAAGGATTCGACAAGTCAAGTGTTCTATTCGACAACTCAAGGAATCCTGAAGAAAAGAGCTATTCGAGAAGTAATTCGATATGTCAATATAACAGTGTTCGAGAACTCAGAGTTATCGATCAAGTCAATTCTAGTTCTCGAATCAACTACTTAGTCACTTCTCGAATACATTCTTGGAGACAAAATACTGAAGAAATTGTACAAGTCAGAAACCAGCAACAAGCCAATGCACTTTATGGACCACAATCTGTAACGTGCTCTGGAAAGCCTACAAGGAAGCTTGGAGAGATATAGAAGAGACAAGGGGCTAAAGAAGTGGATCTGAACAGGCTTTGCAAAGTCAAATCTGTAACCGTTTGGACACTTACTCAAAAAGGATAGACAGACTAGAAAGTAATTTGTTTAGCTACCTTATTTGGTGTAAGTAGGTTGTATCCATGTTCTATAAGGATACAGCCTCACTTCCTTAGTCATTAAAAAAAAACTTAGTAACTTTGTGAGTCAAGTTTTTCATAAACTACAAGCTGTATCTCTCTGAGAAAAACGAAGCTGAGAATACTATCATTTGTATTCATAGATTGTAGCAACCTTTATCTAATAATACATTAGATTAAAGTGATATTATGTCTTGTGTTATTCTTTATCCGCACCTTCTATCTTGCACACACAAACACTCTTGCTACATAGACTCGAACGAGAAAAGTTCAAGAATCCATTCACCCCCCCTCTGTATTCTTTTACTGTATTCAATACTCAACAAGTGGTATCAGAGCGGGCTGTTTATTCAAAAACAGAAAAAAGATCATGAGTTCGAATACACCAAAGACTACAGGAACGGTGAAAGTCCCTAAGTTTGACAAAGATAACTTCAACCTCTGGAAGATAAAGATGATGTTGTTCATCAAAGCCTCTCATTCTTTGTATCCTGAGATTCTTAAGAATGGTCCTTTTGTTCCACAACAAGAGATACCAGAGAAGACTGTTGGAACCACAACTATCCCAAGATCTTATGAGGCCAAGGATCCATCAAAATGGACAGAATCAGAAAGGGAGAAGGTTGCTCTTGACAGCCACCTCATGTTGCTTATCATTGATTCCATGGACATGTCAATGTTTGCAAACATTGCATCATGTACATCTACCAAAGAAATGTGGGATCACGTTGAGGTGTTGTGTGAAGGAACTGATGAGGTTAAGGAAACAAGAAACAGATAATGGTCACACAGTATGAGGCTTTCATGGCACAGCCCAAGGAAAGCATTACTGAGATGTTTGAGAGATTTCACAAGCTAGTTACTGAGTTGCAGATGAATGGCAAGGTTTACAGTACCAAGGAGTTAAACATGAAGTTTCTGCTATCCTCACCAAACCATCTAGAGCAAATGGTCATTTCTCTAAGGGAAAGAGATTTGAACAAAGTTACATATGATGTGCTCTATGGAGTCTTAAAAACTCATGAGCTTGAGTTGCTTCAGAAAAGGGCTATCCAAGCCAATCAGGGCAGAATGGTAAACACATCATGTGCCTTGATTGTCAACAAATCTATTCAAGACCTAGAAGCATCCACAAGCCAGTTAAGGATAGAGGAGGTAGTGGAAGAGGAAGAAACTGAACCTGAGGTAAGTGAACCTGTTGAGGAGAAGGAGGAAGAAGAGTTTTACACTTTTGAAGAACTAGATAGGATGGAAAACACTTCATATGCTTTCATGGCCAGAAAATTTCCAAACATCAGATTCAAAAGGAATTAACCCTTCAAACCCAAAACCCAAAACCCAAAACCATTCATTCAACAAAAGCAAGGCACCTGTGAAACCAAACAAGAATAAGTTTAAATCCAGCCATGTGGATAGGTCATCTGTAAGGTGCTATAGATGCAATGACCTAGGGCATTTTGCCAGTGAATGCAAGAAGCCTAAAAAGAAGGATAGAGATTATCTTGAGTTTGAAGCTAAGTATGAGGCCCTTCTGAAAAAGCAGACACAAGGTAAGGCCTACATAGCTGAAGGGAAGTGTTGGGATGATTCTGACAGTGATGGAGAGGAGCAAGAATTTTGCAATTATGCCTTGATGGCCAATTCCAAGGATGACACATCTCCATCAGACCCTCAGGTACTTCGGTAGGGTGAGCAGCCCTTAAACCCAAAAAAGGTTTAGAACCCTTCCCCTATTTCTGCATTTCATTTTATATTTGGCCTGCTTCAAAAAAAATTATAAATTATAAAAAAGGGTCGGTCAATAGCATAGCTCTTTCTTTCCCCGGTCTCCTTTCGAAGTTTCGAAGTAAAGGCCCTCGCTTTCCTAATCTGGTAGGGCCGGGCAGCTTTGTTTGCCCCAGCTTGGCGAATCAGCTCTCCCGCGCAACGACATTGTTTGTGCACCCCTTACCGTTCTCGCTCAGTGTTTGCAACGGCCGGGAAGGCAGTCGTAGAAGCGAAGCCTATCGCCACGCTGACCATCAAATACGAGATTTGGCCCCTTCTCAAAGATTTGATGGAATGGCCCAGCCCGCCTAAGAGCGCTTATGTCATAGGGGAACTCATGGCTGGAAACAAGCCTTATGGTTTTGATATCCTATCCGGTAGGAATAATAAGAATGGAAAGTCCAGGTTGGTTGGTGAGCCTAGTGATAGGAGACTATCTAGCTTGGTTCGGAGAGCACTTCTTGGGTGAAAGATTTTTTTGTTGCTAAATGTTACGGCCTAAATGCTGAACTATTTACCCTACTTGTTCGGATGGGTGTTCACCCCAAAGTGTTCCCGGACCGCATGCATACATCCGTAAGTAACTTAGTGCAACATGGCAAATTTAATTGATAGGAATCAGCAAAGAAAAGAAAGCGGCGGGAATCCTCAATTTATCTTGAAGCTTGTACCTATCAGAACATTGTTCTATTTCACCACCAAAGAGAATTAGGCTTCGAGCAAAACCACATTGGTGAAAATGAAAGATACCACTGCGGTAGACTCTACCTCTAAAGTCTAGAAATGTTGGAAAATCTATATTATAGCCATCATAATATGTCTATATTATAGACATGTCTGTTTCAGAGTATAAATGCATGATTGAACAACTATCTGTTGAAATGTTTAACATTCATACTAGTATGACTGCTGCTAATGAAGAGATTGCTAAACTGTCTACTAGAAATGAAATGTTAACCAAAAAGAATGAGGAACTTGAGCTAACTGCTATGCAAATAGAAAACCTTAAGAAAGAAGTTGAATATCTGCAGAATAAGGTTTTGTGTACTAGTCAGGTTGAAAAGGCTCTTAGGGATGAATTAGCTGAAAATGAATTCAAACTAAAAACTTTCAAGAAATCATCTGGTCTAGTGAAATCCTACTGTGAGAAAATTGAAGCAAAACCCAAGGCTGCCATTGGACTTGATTATGACACTCTTAAACAGAGAAAAGGCTATGCTGTCATTGAAGATGACACAGTTGTTCATGAGGAAGTGCCTCACATTTTGAAAAAGACTGAAAATCCAATTTTTAAAGAACCAACATTTGAAATTGATTAGGATGCCTTACTCATCAAACAAATATTGAATGATGAGGATGAGGCACAATCAAATGAACAACAAGCATCATCCAAGAGTGAGAGTGTCAAGTCAAAATACAAGGAGCCAGTAGTTGATAGGCCAAGACCTAAGAAGTTTGTTAAGTTTATTTCAGCTGGGAAGAGTGAATCAGAAAAGAAAGTGACTAAGAAGAAACAGAACAGAAATGGCAAGTTAGGGATTAACAAGGATAACAACTATGCTTATATGCCTAATGCCCCTAGGAAAACTTGTCAGAACTGTTTCAGTACCAATCATTTAACTCATGCATGCAAGAAACCTGTTGGTAGTGTGTCAAAACCTTTCTATGATTGTTCTGTGCCTCTAAGACATAGAGATGCACTCAAGGAAATGGGATAGATCACACACTGCAGAGCAAATCATTGGAGTAAATAATGCAGGAGTAAGGACTAGGAGAGCAACTCACAATGAGTGCCTCTATGGCTGTTTTCTATCACAAGTTGAGCCTAAGAAACTTGATGATGCACTGTTGGATCCAGATTGGATTATTGCTATGCAAGAGGAGCTGAATCAATTTGAAAGAAACAAAGTATGGGAACTTGTGCCTGCACCAAAGAATAGAACCATTGTTGGAACAAAATGGGTTCTAAAGAATAAGATGGATGAAGATGGTGTAATTATAAGGAACAAAGCAAGGTTGGTTGCAAAAGGATATTCTCAACAGGAAGGCATTGATTATGATGAGACATTTGCTCCTGTTGCTAGATTGGAAGCCATCAGAATATTCTTGGCATTTGCTGCTCATTCAAACTTTAAAGTATATCAAATGGATGTCAAAAGTGCATTTCTGAATGGAGAGTTGGAAGAAGAAGTTTTTGTGCAACAACCACCTGGTTTTGAGGATCCACACTTCCCAGAATTTGTCTACAGATTGCTTAAGGCATTGTATGGACTTAAGCAGGCTCCAAGAGCATGGTATGATACTTTATCACAATTTCTTCTTGAGAATCAATTCACTAGAGGCACACTGGACAAGACTTTGTTTTACAAGAAGCATGGTGATGATCTTATCTTAGTTCAGATCTATGTGGATGATATCATTTTTGGTTCTACAAATGAGAAGCTGTGTGAGAAATTTTATAAACTCATGCAGAGCAGATATGAGATGAGTATGATGGGGGAGTTGACATTCTTTCTTGGGTTGCAAGTCAGTCAAAGGAAGGATGGTATCTTTATCAGTCAGACCAAGTATATCAAGGATTTATTGAAGAAGTTTGACTTGGAAGATTGCTCACCTGCAAAGACACCCATGGCCACTGCCACTAAATTGGATGAAGATGCTAAAGGCAAGAAGGTAGATATCTCAGTCTACAGAGGCATGGTTGGTTCTCTACTCTATCTCACTGCAAGTAGGCCAGACATCATGTTTGCTACATGCTTGTGTGCAAGGTTTTAATCAAATACAAAAGAATTACATTTGGTTGTTATAAAAAGGATCTTTAGATATCTGAAGGGCACTCCAAACTTGGGACTATGGTATCCTAAGGACACAGGGTTCAATCTGGTTGGTTATTCTGATGCTGATTATGCTGGATGCAGAGTGGATAGGAAAAGCACCTCAGGTAGCTACCAGTTTCTTGGACAAAGGTTAGTCTCTTGGTATAGCAAGAAACAACAATCTGTGTCAACTTCTACAGCTGAGGCTGAATACATAGCTGCTGGAAGTTGCTGTGCTCAAGTGATTTGGATTAGAAATCAACTTAGATACTATGGACTTGTGTTGGAAAGAATTCCAATCATGTGTGACAACACAAGTGCAATCTCTATAGTTGCCAATCCTGTCAATCATTCTAGGACAAAGCACATTGACATCAGATATCATTTCATAAGGGAACATGCAACTAATGGAACCATTGAGTTACATTATGTTTCTACAAACAAACAACTAGCTGGTATATTCACTAAGCCATTAGATGAAGCCACCTTCACAAGGTTGGTTAGTGAGATGGAATGCTGAATTCTTCAGATTCTGGCTAAGTGAATACAACATCTAGATTGTTGCAGTAGTAAACACTTACTTTATCTAAATTCTTAATATTTTTGGAGTAAGTGTTGGTTGAAATATGATTTATAAATATTTCAAATCTGTTGCATATTTGGAAAATCATATTCTCTTGTTAACTCGAAATTTCTATGAAATTTTGAGAAAATCACTGTTTAATTTGCTAGAATATTCGTGAATGAATATGGCTGGTAAATTTTAAAAAGATAGTGAAAATTGAGTTTCTATGAGTATAATTCGACAAGTCAGACTTCTCAAGTGATTCACTATTCGACATCTCTAACAAGTCTCATTAGAGCACTCTCGAGTTCTCGAATAGAGTCTTTTAGAGTTCTCGAATAGAGGTTTCCTTGACTTCTCGAATATAGTGTTTTAGTTCTTGATTGACTGAGTTCTCGAATACTATATTTGAGTTCTCGAATCATTTGAAAAGGCTGATTTCTCGCTGAATTTTAACCGATTTTGGATTTTTATTCAAAATTCAGAATTACTCATAAAAACATATTTTACCTAATTTAGATTTATTTCTAAGTTAGATAACTGCCAGCTGTGAGCTACAACCTGCTTGAGTTATCGAATACGCCTTTCTTGACTTCTCGAATAGTTGTTTTCTACTTCTCGAATGCCTGACTTGTCGATACAGAACATACATCTAATCGACAATTCAAGTACTTCATACTTTTACAACTTCACATCTATTCGATTCATTTCATTCGATTTCTCAAGCATCCAAACTTCCAAAACCTCTGAAACCCTAACTGCAAAAGCTAAATTTCTTCTTCAACCTTCGATTTCTTCTCTCTCTCTCTCTCACAAATGGCAACAGTAAAGTTCAACACCAATTTCATTGCTCTAACTAGTGATGTTGAAGCACCCAACGCCAATTTCAAGTGCTTTGTGAAGTGGATGTCTGAATCGTACATTAAGAATGCTCTATCTGTTAACCCAACTCTGTACATCGACATTCTAGAACAATTTTGGCAGTCTGCTACAGTGGAGGTGGTGGCTCTTGACTCTGCAATATCCTCGTACATCATCTACTGCAAGATTCAAGACAAAAATCTCACTATCACCACAGAGGATATGAATGAGGCTGTTTGCACTAAATCACGCAAGCGTACGTGGTCACAAGTAATATATGAATAAGTCGAGTTCGTTCCCACAGAGATCTGGTTATGGTTTTAATTCAATTTTGTACCTATGCAACAATGTATGGTTATTATGCACTGCTAAGACAAATAACAATATTGGGTTTAATTAACTAAATTAACTAATATGTAAATTAACAAACTAAGAATTAACTAACTAGAATTGAAATCTAATTACTTCTGCAAGAAAATCCATGGAATCCTAACTTCATTAAATACTTTGCTTAGATCTGACGCCTTTAATCACTATATGCAATGGTTATGATATCTGATCGGACAACACGAAACAAGTATACGCTACTTCTCAGTATACGAATACCAAACTAAACATACATCCACAAAAGAGATAGAAGATGAATAGACACCAATTATGCTTAGACCCTATATCTCTATAAGATTTGAAAACATAACGGTTGAAGAACAAGTTATCCATATTGATCACATAGGGCAGCATAATATCTCTATTTACGCTACAAATCATGATGTTAAAACATCAAACTATCCTATGCTAGCATGGCAAGTTCTAAATCTCAAGATCCACTCTCGCTTCACAAGAGATTAACAAATTAGATGTTCATAACGCATCTAAATTCATAAAGCACAACCATACGAGGATATCAGATATACATCACACACAGATCTATAAAGCAATCAAGATACTAAAGCTCCATAAATAAATCCGTTAGAATCCCATGACAACGATTAGTTCATAATTGAACCTCTCGTCATCATGGGATCTGATGAAACCATGATAAAAACAAAGTATGAAAAAATAAAAATAAACCTAAGTAATTGATATGTAATGGTTCTACTCCTAATGATGATAATGATAAATTACAAGGGTTGGATGTGTTTATATAGGCTCTAGACATCTTGCCCAACAAGAAAATACCAAATCAGAATTATAATAGAAGTACGTTCCCTAAACTGATTCCGATTTAAAGGGAAATTCGTAGCTGTCTTTTCTTCAGTAATTCTGGAACGTTCCAGCTGCAATTTGGCCTCTGGACCACTTTAGAATGATAGAGAATCTCGTTATCTTCGCATGGACAGTAAGATCGCCCAAAACTGACTTCTAGAACTCAAGATATGGCCCAAACAGTGAATCTCACGCGTGCAGCCCAATAAATCCGAATTTTAATAAATTAAATCTCCAAAAATGACAAAAACATCCACCATAATCAACATCCTTGTAAATCTGCACAACTAAACAAAACACATCAAAACTACCACAAACTTGAGTCCAAGACAATCAATTTAAGCCATTATAGAATGTTCCAAGTGGATATAAACTCCACTTATCACACCCCCAAACTTAAACCGATGCTTGTCCTCAAGCATAAACAATTACAACTAACTAACTAACTAGTACCACTTCCGTAGGTGATCACGGTTGCATTTGGCATATGCAACAAGCCCTTTAAACCCCTAGGCAGCCCTAGTGGACGAGTAAGGTCTCGTGAGGGTCTATAGCGAATGTACCCACAAAATCCAATGCAATGCAATGCATGAATGCAACTATTATGAAAATACAAAGAATGTAGTAATAATATCCTACCATACCTTCAAATCCTCTCATGCCATATCAACTTAAGAATCAAAGTAAATACGCAATGTCTTGGTGTCGAAAGTGCAAGTATTCACATAGTCTACTCAATGAACATGCATAAGTTCTCAAAAGTCCATGTCAAATGTAAGACTAAGTTAGTAAACATGCTAAGCCTACAAGAGTACATCTTTGAGACAAAACTCGGGATCTCATACGCAAAAATAAGCAAACACTCACAATCCACTCACAAAAGAATATTCACTCAAGAACAAGGGTAAGTGTATCACTCAATTCCAACAAAATCATAAGCATGCTTGACATTTGGTATCAATCTAACTCTTAACACAACATACATCAATGACGATAATCAAAAGGTCTTTATTTGGGTTGTAACGGGGCTAGGGACAAGGTATGTCAAATAAGCTAAAACAGGTGAAGTGTCAAAAGCTAGTAAGAACTATAATACTCATACATAACACCCTATTTCCCCCCCCCCACATAATTTTTCTATTTTTCTTCCAACAAAACAATCGACTAGTCGACTAGAGTAGGATCACAACAAACAAAAATATGCTCTCATAATATATATTTTTTTTCTTTTTTTTCTTTTTTTTTCTTCTTCTGTTTTTTTTTTTCGAGAGCTAAATAAAACAATGATAAAAAACAATAACAATGATCCCACAATTTTATTACATATGCCGACTATCAAATAAACAACCCCAATTTTCAATATTTCCCCCAAAAGTAAGACCAACAATAACCCCTCCTTGCACACCTTATTACTCCCTTAAGCACTCTACTAGCCTTTAACAATGTGGGTTCAAATTAATGTAAGGCCAATACAAGAAAAAGGTCTAGGCAAGTAATGTGGTATGTCACCGAAAAAAATAGGATTAAGCTCAACGGGTTAACTAATTGATCATGTAAATATGGTGTGGTAATATGGGAAAACATGCTGTTATTCCTAATTGCCTTTATCATTTTAATCGTCAAATAATGGCATGCGTTTCAAGAAAGACCTCAAACAACTGCTAGCAATGCAAACAATCCGTGGACACTCAAGCAAACGAATAAATTGCAACAAATATGCAATATGGCTCAAAATCTCACTTGGTAGAAAAACATACTCAATCCCAAGCAAAAATTCTCTAACGCACCACTTGTATTCAAAGCATGCAAACTAAATCATATTGCACATATTCATGTCCTTCTAATCACTTACAACATTCAATAAGTCTACTAGCTTCAACTTACTAGTGTATGTGTGTGCACAAGAACAAAGCATATCACTTCTCAATCAAAAGCGTCAATAACACAAAATTCCTATCAAGCATGGGTGCAAATGCAACTATTATGAACTCACATGATATACGAACATAAAAACAGAATGTCATATATGAAACAAACGTAGATAACACGAACATAAATGCATAATTTACTACTACTAATATGCAAAGCATGAAATCCTACATGAACAAATAATACAACAACTACTAATCCCTCAAACCACCCCCAAACTTAAAATATTCAATGTCCGCATTGAATGGAAGTAAATACAAGAGATAGCAGAAACATACCTACTCGACCTCGTCCTCGGATGAATCTGGTGGAGGATACTGCGTACAAACTCCATAGACTGGCCACCTTGCCTGAATACTACAAAACCCCAATTTACAAGAACACAAATTCGTAATAAAAATAAAATTAGAGAAAAAGATTTACCCAATACGAATCAAAGAGGTGAACTTGCAATTAATTCCTCTTTAGAATTGAATTTTTAGAGAATAAAAAAAATAGAAGAGGAATTGGATTTGTAAGTATAGGTGGGTATATAGTAATAATAATAATAACTAATAATAATAAATATAATAAATAATAATAATAATAATAATAAATAATAATAATAATAAAAAATAATAATAATAATAATAATAAATTTGAATTAGAAAAGAAACTGGTTTAGAATTTTGGAGAAAAGATGGGGTTTTTTGGAATTGAAATAGGAAAAGAATTAGGTATTAGGAATTGAGGTTATAATAATAGAAGGAGAGGTGGGAAAATTTGTGTTTTAAAAACACAATTATTCGTGTAAAAAAAAGTACTAGACAGATTACATCCCGCGCCGCAGCCTCGACATACCGCGCCGCAGCCTCACCCATATTCTGCTGATCACTTCAATTTTTTTCGCCAAAAATATTTGTGACCACAAATAAAAACTTACCTGGCCTGTTGATTTTGAAGACACACGCGCGGCACATATTCAACGCTGCCCATCTCAATTTCCTGTCAACTCTACAACAACACTGTCGGCAGGTTTTGTTGTGATTTTGTGTATTATTTTTTTTTTCCTTTTCTACAACATCACACGCGCCCACATCTACCTGGACAGAATCATCATGGCGCTGCAGCCTGGGATTTTAACGCTGCGGCCTGGACTATACTCTGTTTACAGTTTCTAAATTTCGTGCAATTTTTTTTTTTTTTCGTACAACACTCAATTTTTTTTTTTTTTTTCCTACACTAATGCATGGGTTGCCTCCCACGAAGCGCTTCTTTAACGTCAATAGCTTGACGTTACTTCCAAGCTTCCACTAAGGATGATAATAGTTCGCATGGTCCTCTCTTCGCGATACTTCATCATCATCTCGACGGCACACTTTTTGCTCCTTCTCCTTGCTTGGCATATTCGTATAACAACTATGTATAATTCCAATGCCTTTATCCGTTGACCCAAAATCTGTCAATTTGTAGAACAACACACATTCGCGGGATTCACTTTAATATAATGGAGGAGGGTAAATGTAAGTTGCTGAAGCCTTTGGTTCCTCAAAGAGAACTTCCTCCATTGGCTCTAATGCGCTACCTCCATCTTTAAACTCTGAGACAAGTAGAAAATTTGCATCTTTCTCATGTTCATCAGCCTCTTGGTTCGCACATACCAATTCTTGAAATTTGCGTAGCTCATCAGTGTCCTCTTGGTACGCACATAACAATTCTTGAAATTTGTGCAGCTCATCAATGTCTATCTCAAATTGTGCCCTTTCCAAATCATCCACCTCACTAGCTTGATCAAATTCCTCACATGGCTTGTGAACACTCACCTCCTCTTGGAATTTGTCTTCTTCAATTATGCATGCAGTACCCTGCTCCAAGTCATCATTATTTCCTGGAATTGCCTCTAATATGCATTGTTGTTTCTCTTGTTCCAAGGCTCTCACAGCTTGAGCAACTAGAATCTCCAAAGATTTGAGAGACTCCACATTATTCTTCACAAGCATCCTAATCTCCTCCCTAGTAGGAACCTCATCTGACTGAAAAGTAGGAATAGGTTGCTGATGTTGAAACTCTTCACTTCCATAGAAATATGACATATCTGGAACATCTTGCTGGTACTGTTGAGGATGGTATGGAAAATATGGTTGTTCCTCATAACTCAGAGGTTCAGATTGCCACGGGTCATGCTGCTGCAGAAAATTCTGGTTCTGCTGTTGCAGAATATTCTGAGGATAGTAAGGTTGTGCTCCAAATTGTTGACCTTGATACTGCTGATAAAGCTGCAGAGGTTGTTGAATACCACCTTGGTTGCTCCAACACTGATACGTCTCATGTGCGCCCGCACATAGCTCACAAACACTAACCACCTGCTGAACTCCATAGTAATTTAGAAAATTCATCTTCAACGGCAATGCTCTCTGACAAGTACCTGAAACACCAACGAACTATACAAGATAGGTAAGTAACTAATCCGAGTCAGTGAACGCTAACGACCACTATTGACAAGCACATAAACCAAAAATAAAACACCAATGATCCCCGGCAGCGGCGCCAAAAACTTGTTTGCACTAAATCACGCAAGCGTACGTGGTCACAAGTAATATATGAATAAGTCGAGTTCGTTCCCACAGAGATCTGGTTATGGTTTTAATTCAATTTTGTACCTATGCAACAATGTATGGTTATTATGCACTGCTAAGACAAATAACAATATTGGGTTTAATTAACTAAATTAACTAATATGTAAATTAACAAACTAAGAATTAACTAACTAGAATTGAAATCTAATTACTTCTGCAAGAAAATCCATGGAATCCTAACTTCATTAAATACTTTGCTTAGATCTGACGCCTTTAATCACTATATGCAATGGTTATGATATCTGATCGGACAACACGAAACAAGTATACGCTACTTCTAAGTATACGAATACCAAACTAAACATACATCCACAAAAGAGATAGAAGATGAATAGACACCAATTATGCTTAGACCCTATATCTCTATAAGATTTGAAAACATAACGGTTGAAGAACAAGTTATCCATATTGATCACATAGGGCAGCATAATATCTCTATTTACGCTACAAATCATGATGTTAAAACATCAAACTATCCTATGCTAGCATGGCAAGTTCTAAATCTCAAGATCCACTCTCGCTTCACAAGAGATTAACAAATTAGATGTTCATAACGCATCTAAATTCATAAAGCACAACCATACGAGGATATCAGATATACATCACACACAGATCTATAAAGCAATCAAGATACTAAAGCTCCATAAATAAATCCGTTAGAATCCCATGACAACGATTAGTTCATAATTGAACCTCTCGTCATCATGGGATCTGATGAAACCATGATAAAAACAAAGTATGAAAAAATAAAAATAAACCTAAGTAATTGATATGTAATGGTTCTACTCCTAATGATGATAATGATAAATTACAAGGGTTGGATGTGTTTATATAGGCTCTAGACATCTTGCCCAACAAGAAAATACCAAATCAGAATTATAATAGAAGTACGTTTCCTAAACTGATTCTGATTTAAAGGGAAATTCGTAGCTGTCTTTTCTTCAGTAATTCTGGAACGTTCCAGCTGCAATTTGGCCTCTGGACCACTTTAGAATGATAGAGAATCTCGTTATCTTCGCATGGACAGTAAGATCGCCCAAAACTGACTTCTAGAACTCAAGATATGGCCCAAACAGTGAATCTCACGCGTGCAGCCCAATAAATCCGAATTTTAATAAATTAAATCTCCAAAAATGACAAAAACATCCACCATAATCAACATCCTTGTAAATCTGCACAACTAAACAAAACACATCAAAACTACCACAAACTTGAGTCCAAGACAATCAATTTAAGCCATTATAGAATGTTCCAAGTGGATATAAACTCCACTTATCAGCGGCACTTGGGATGGGTACGAAAGGAGAGGTGTATGACCCACTTGCTACAAATGCTGAGTTAGAAGACTTCTTTGATTTCATCAAGTATGCAGACAGAATCAGTCTTGGGCACTTGAACATGAAGCATTTGAGGAAGGAATGGAGTTATGTGTTTGCTACACTTCTTCAAGTCTTCACTGCAAGAAAATCTAGCTATGACCAAATCAGTACTCCTGCACAGCAAATAGGCTATGCCTTAGCTTATGGAAAGAAGATAGACGTTGGTCTCATCATTCTGCAGGAGCTGTATGGGAGACTTGGTAAGAATTCAGCCAAAAGAGGTAATGAAATTTTCTTCCCTCGTTTTATTCAATCTGTCCTTAATTTCTTAGATGATAAATTGATTGAATTAGATGGGATGAATAAAAATAGAATAGGCTATCCTAAATCCATGACCAAACTCATTTTTGGTAATTTGGAGACTAGGAATGATGTGGATGTAAGACTTAACATAACTCCCTATATGGAGAGTCTGTTTAGAACTTACCCCCACAACATGCCAACATTTGCCTCCAAGTCTGAGTTAGCTAAGCCCAAGCAAGTAGAACAAAATGCTAACCCAGGGCTAGCTAACCAACCATCTCAACCAAACACTCTACCAATCACTGAGCCAACTGCATCATCCTCTCAAAAGGGTGATGTTAGTAAAAAGAAGAGAAAGGAGGTAATGTCTGCACCTTTAAATATTCTATCTGAAGCAGCATTAGCTGTTGAACTAGGTCTAGAAAGTGAGGAACCAGAGTCACCCTTACTAAGGCCAAAGAAGAAGAAGAAAACTAAAACCACCTCTTTAGTCACACAAATGGCTGAAGTTGTAAAATTAGGGGCAAACAGCTCACTAGATGTGTCCTCTCAACAGGGTGCATCTATAGAATCTAGAATCCTCCCCAATGCACCTTCTTGTATTGAGTCAGCACATGGGAGTGATAAGGCTGGCACTACACTGAGTGGAGAGCACATCACACTTGAAACTCCCTCTCTCTCTCTCAAGGGGAGTTGCCAAAATCTACTCTACAAGACACTCCTCTTCCAGAATCTAACACTGAAATTTCTTTGGAACCTGCAACTCAGGCAACTGAGATGCAAGGCATTGATCATCAAGAATTTCTTTCTCTTGATGAGCCAATAATTTCAAGTGACTTAGTGCATGACACTCTGCTCACCACCCAGGACCCACATTTAGATGGTGAGGGAATGCATGCTGGGGCATATCCTAATGTAGGGCTGGCAATTTTGGACCCACGACACGAACCCGACACGAACCCAACCCGCATGGGTCGGGTTCGGGTTTGCATTTTTCGGGTTCGGGTCGGTTTCGGGTTGACCCAAAACTGACCCGGAAAAATCGGGTTGAGTTCGGGTCGGGTTCGGGTAACCCGAAACTGACCCGAATATACATATATATATAATTATTTTTAATATATCTAATTATTTTTAATATATATATATATATATAATATTTTTTAATATATTTTTAATATAAATATATTTTTTAATGTATATAATTATTTTTAATATATATAATTATTTATTTAATATATATAAATATATATATTTTTTAATATATATATATAATTATTTTCGGGTCGGGTTACCCGAAACCCACCCGAAACCCATTCGTTTCGGGTTGAGTACCTGTACTCGAAACCCATTTCGGGTCGGGTTCGGGTTGAGTACCTGTACCCGAAACCCACTGTTGACCCGACCCGAACCCGACCCGAAACCCGAAATTGCCAGCCCTATAATGACACCATCACAAACACAGAGGCTTCACTAGTTTTTACTAGAGACTCTGTGCATGTGTCAACTGCTGGTGTAACTCATCCCACTTCTGTGGAGACACCAGTAGTAGAGTCAATCCATCCGGTTACAGAAGTTGCATCTGTAACTGAGGAGTCTAGTTTACCTAGCTCTAGCTCTGACTTTATGTCACAATGGCTGAAGCCTGTGCAACATGACAGTGCTTCAGGATCAGGGTCTGTTCCACAAAAATTGACGGTTGAAGCACTTCAAAGCTTAATTGTGGATCAGATTCCTGAGTTTGTCAAAATAGCTCAGAACCTTGTCACCTCCAACATCTCTAATCCAGACTATGAGGCCATCCTACTATGCCATAGGGATGATGTGGAGATGCAGAAGGCCAAGATTATTGATGATGCTGAGAGAGATGGCAATGCAGATGCCTGGCTGCAAGGAAAGTATGATGTAACTCTCAGTGAAGCACTTCAATATCTTAGAGAGGAATACATCACTTCACTGGGCTCCAATGCAAAATCCCTGTCTCCTGGTGAAGTGTATGAAGCTGTCAATGATTCCTACAAGGGTTTCCTCAAGGCTACACACTATCTTGGCAAGGGAGTCAATACTTAAGTCAACAGGGTATGTGACAAGACAACCACTTTAGTAGCAGAAGTACAGAGGGCCTTTGATGCTAAATTTCCTCAACTAGACAGTGTGGTCAAAGATCTCAAACACTGCAACACCACCTGCACCAAGATGGACAATGGCCTAGCCCTCCTCACAGATACAGTCACAGGCCTATGACACAAATTTCAAAATCTATCTGACCAGACTACAGAGGCCAATGCCATGCTCAGAACACTGTTCAAAAATCAGTATGGAGACAAGCTGGTCACTGAAGTCCCTGTGCATGAAATGACCAAGTCTGAAGTGAAAAGACTGCAAGATCAATCTTTAACTGGTTTCAAGGCCACTGCACTGCTCACCAAGGTTGATACTCTTGAAAGAGAGGTGGTGTCTCTCAAAGAATCCAATGCCCATCTGGCAGGCAAAGTTACAAATCTAACTGAGCAATTGAACACTCAAGCCACTACCACTGCTAATGTTCTTTTGGATCAACAATCTATGTTGTCTGCCATGATGAAGCACATGGGTATCCCTCTACTTGAAGAATCTTCAACTCCAAAGGCTCCTACTACAGCCTCTGTGCCTGACAACAAGCCTAAGGGGGAGAAGAGGATAACAAGGAACTCAAAATCTAAGGGGGAGCCTCAGACTAAGGGGGAGAAATCTCAAAACCAAAGGCATTACAACCAATGAGGGTGGCCAATCAAGAACTGCTAAGTCATCTCAGTCTGAGAAATCTACATCCAAGGATGACAAGCTGAAGAAAGTGGTTGTAGATGAAGTTGCCAAGCCATCTGAAACTGAAGGAAAGTCAGAATATGAATTTGACATCCCTGACATTGCTAAACAATCCCTTCAATCTGAACCTTCAGAATTCAGAAATGTGCTTACTCAAAGGGTATGTCAAGAATCTGCAAACTCTAGACTATACCATGACATAGCCTTTTTGAAGCATCTACAAGAGTTAAGGAAAAGAGCCAATTTTCATTACTTTGACTACATCAAGCTTCTTGTGCAAGATGTGTTTCTAGTCACTGTAGTGAGAAGAGAAATTGTGCAAACCAATCCCCATGCCATCATTATTTCGAATGATAGAGAAGTCTTAGTTCACACTGCCAAGAACCTCTTTCACATCCACATTGAAGCCTTTCAAATTCTATCTAGCTCTGAACTTGGAACAATCATCAAGAAGATAGAAAGGAATAACTCACTAGACAATGAAATGCTCAAAGAGATTCTCACCAAGTACATGAAATCTCAATTGCCTCAAGTAGTTCCTTAGCCTCATTGTATTCTATATGAAAAGGATCAAGACATTGTTGCTTTCAGATTTGGCCAACATCTAAAAGCAAACAACATGTCCACCATAAAGTTTCTGGCTGGAGTTCTACATTCAAGAAATGGAAAATCTGAATCTGAAAAGGAGGCTCTTAACATTCTGGTGAAGTTTATCAAATCTCAATCAGACATCAAGCCTATTGCTCAAGGTGGAAAGTCAAATCAAGACAAGGATGATCATGATAAAAGTGGAAGCAGGGGTGGAGATCAAGGGAGATATAAGGGTAGTGATGACAAGAAGAAAAGGGATGATAAAAATAGAAAGAAGGATGATGACAAGGGTGGAGGAAAGGTATATGAAAAGAAGAGTGGAAAACAACAAGCCATGAACATTATTAATGACACTTCCACCATAACACAAGGCTCAATGTCTAGGGTGGATGTCACTAGTAATGATTCATCAAGATCTACATCTCTGGCGTATGCAACTGTTTTGGCACCTCATGAAGTGAAGGGGATTCAAATCAAGAAACCATGTGTATGTTTCAGAAAGCAAACTGCTAATGGAATACTACTATGGTCTACCAACAAGGGTCATAAGTTTCTGCCTAGCAATCATACAAGGAGGAGTAAAATTAAGCATGCTGCAAGAAGGGTGAAGATATCGAAATCAAAGGCACTGACAATAATTCCAGGATTGAACCTACCACCTCTGGATGAAATCTATGATGAAGACCAACTGCAGTTCATATGGGCTCAAAGAATCTATCATGTTGCCATTGTTGATGATTTTCTTGAAATAAAATATACTGATGGAAGACAGAAGAAATTCAGACAAGGAACATGTCAGCACTGGGGCAAGCTATATGACATAGAAAAAATAATTGCAATGTTGGATTCTGAAGACAGAGTGGAAAGGGTATGGAAGCTGGAGCTAATTGACTTTGTCAAAATGAAGAGAGATCACCAGGCAGAAATGAGAAAGAACAGTGAGGAGCTTCTAAAGAAAAGGGAGGAGGAGTTTGCTGCAATGGAAACTAAGGCTGATGAATTGAGAGCTATGGGTCTGTGTAGAGTCAAGTTTAATCCTTACATCATTGAGTACAAGAAATATGGTAGAAATGTAAAGATTAGAATGGACTACATCAGTTCCTATTTTGAGAAACAACTGAATGAAGTACTTAAGGATTTATCAGGCTCCCCTCTAATTGAAGAACTCACTGCAATGGAAGACATTATTCTTGCCATGGAGGAAAATGCAAAGAAGAAAGCCAAAAAAGCTGAGGAGAAAATGAAAAATGAGAATCTGCAAGCCAAAGCTCAAGAGATGAATCCAAAAGGATATGGCTAGTAGTTTCTCATAACTTGTAAGAACACTTATGTGAACTTTCTTCAATCAATCTACATACCTGTACTTTTAAAGTTTTATCTTTATGTATGTTAGGCTTGTTATTAGACATGAAATTGTGACTAAGGGTCTCACTCACAATTTGGGGGAGACTGTTAGTTACAGAGGCATGCCTGTATACATCTAATAACAAGCCTAATTGTTTGTAATGCTTTGCATTACTTACATGACCTCTTAACTAAGGGAACCTCTAGTTGTAGAGTTTCTGTTTATATTGTACTTGTAGTAGGCATCAAATCCTAGTTGTGTAACTGTACTTATAGAGTCTAGAATAATGCTTGAAAGAAGTTCCAAGGTTCATGCCTCAAACAAGAAGATAAAGACTGTCAAATAATCATAGTTGGGATTTGAAAAAATGAAGAATTTGCCTAAGTACCAATTCGAGAAGTATATTTGTCTATTCGAGAAGTCCAACATTCGAGAAGTCAGGGATTCGATATCTCAAGACACTATTCGATATCTCTGAATACACTGTTCGATATCTTGTTAGTTACAGAGGCATGCCTGTACACATCTAATAACAAGCCTAATTGTTTGTAATGCTTTGCATTACTTACATGACCTCTTAACTGAGGGAACCTCTAGTTGTAGAGTTTCTGTTTGTATTGTACTTGTAGTAGGCATCAAATCCTAGTTGTGTAATTGTACAAATAGAGTCTAGAATAATGCTTGAAAGAAGTTCCAAGGTTCATGCCTCAAGCAAGGAGTTAAAGACTGTCAAATAATCATAGTTGGGATTTGAAGAAATGAAGAATTTGCCTAAGTGCCAATTCGAGAAGTATATTTGTCTATTCGAGAAGTCCAGCATTCGAGAAGTCAGGGATTCGATATCTCAAGACACTATTCGATATCTCTGAATACACTGTTCGATATCTCATTCGATATCTCAGGGATTCGATATGTCTACTACTCTATTCGAGAGCTCAAGAAGTCAACAAGTCAAGATGGTATTCGAGTTCTCAAAGAGTCAACAAGTCAAAGTTCCATTCGATATCTCAAGGACTCAGAAAGCTATTCGACAACTCGAGGATTCGATAAGTCAAATGTTCTATTCGACAACTCAAGGAATCCTGATGGAAAAGAGCTATTCGAGAAGTGGTTCGATATGTCATTATAACAGTATTCGAGAACTCAGAGTTATCGATCAAGTCAATTCTAGTTCTCGAATCACTTACTTAGTCACTTCTCGAATACATTCTTGGAGACAAAATACTGAAGAAATTGTACAAGTCAGAAACCTGCAACAAGCCAATGCACTTTATGGACCACAATCTGTAACGTGCTCTGGAAAGCCTACAAGGAAGCTTGGAGAGATATAGAAGAGACAAGGAGCTAAAGAAGTGGATCTAAACAGGCTTTGCAAAGTCAAATCTGTAACCGTTTGGACACTTACTCAAAAAGGATAGACAGACTAGAAAGAAATTTGTTTAGCTACCTTATTTGCAGTAAGTAGGCTGTATCCATGTTCTATAAGGACACAGCCTCACTTAATAACTTAGCAACTTTTTGTGAGTCAAGTTTTTAATACACAGTAAGCCATATCTCTCTGAGAAAAACGAAGCTGAGAATACTACCATTTGTATTCACAGATTGTAGCAACCTTTATCTAATAATACATTAGATTAAAGTGATATTGTGTTGTTTATTTATCCGCACCTTCACTTCTACACACACAGGCACTTATCTGCTACATAGACTCAATCAAAGAAAAGTTCAAGAATCCATTCACCCCCCCTCTGTATTCTTTTACCGTATTCAATACTCAACAAGTGGTATCAGAGCGGCCTGTTTATTCAAAAACAGAGAAACGATCATGAGTTCGAATACACCAAAGACTACAGGAACGGTGAAGGTCCCTAAGTTTGATAAAGAAAACTTCAACCTCTGGAAGATAAAGATGATGTTGTTCATTAAAGCCTCTCATCCCTTGTATCCTGAGATTCTCAAGAATGGTCCTTTTGTTCCACAACAAGAGATACCAGAGAAGACTGTTGGAACCATAACTATCCCAAGAACTTATGAGGCCAAGGATCCATCAAAGTGGACAGAGTCAGAAAGGGAGAAGGTTGCTCTTGACAGCCACCTCATGTTGCTTATCATTGATTCCATGGACATGTCAATGTTTGCAAACATTGCATCATGCACGTCTGCTAAAGAGATGTGGGATCACATTGAGGTGTTGTGTGAAGGGACTGATGAGGTTAAGGAAAACAGGAAACAGATACTGGTCAGACAGTATGAAGCTTTCATGGCACAGCCCAAGGAAAGCATCACTGAAATGTTTGAAAGGTTTCACAAGCTAGTTACTGAGTTGTAGATGAATGGAAAGGTTTACAGCACCAAGGAGTTAAATATGAAATTTCTGTTGTCTTCACCAAATCATCTGGAGCAAAGAGTCATTTCTCTAAGAGAGAGAGATTTGAACAAAGTCACCTATGATGTGCTCTATGGAGTCCTAAAGACTCGTGAACTTGAGTTGCTTCAGAAAAGGGCTATCCAAGCCAACCAAGGTAGGATGATAAACACATTATGTGCCTTGATTGTCAACAAATCCATCCTGGACCTAGAAGCATCTACAAGCCAACTAAGGATAGAGGAGGTGGCAGATGATGAAGAAACTGAAGCTGGGGTGAGTGAACCTGTTGAGGAAAAGGAGGAAGAAGAAGAAGAGTTTTACACTCTGGAAGAACTTGATGGGATGGAAAATAGCTCATATGCCTTCATGGCCAGAAAATTTCCAAACATCAGATTTAAAAGAAATCAACCCTTCAAACCCAAAACTCAAAACCATTCAGCCAACAAGAACAAGGCACCTGTGAAGCCAAACAGAAATAAGTTCAAAACCGGTTATGTGGATAGGTCATCTGTAAGGTGTTATAGATGCAATGACCTAGGGCATTTTGCCAGTGAATGCAAGAAGCCTAAAAAGAAGGATAGAGATTATCTTGAGCTAGAAGCTAAGTATGAGGCCCTTCTGAAAAAGCAGACGCATGGTAAGGCCTACATAGCTGAAGGGAAGTGTTGGGATGATTCTGAGAGTGATGAAGAGGAACAAGAATTCTGCAACTATGCCTTGATGGCCAACTCCAAGGATGACTCATCTTCATCTGATTCTCAGGTACCATCTCTCACTACTATAGACATGTCTGTTTCTGAATACAAATGCATGATTGAACAATTATCTGTTGAAATGTTTAATATTCATACTAGTATGACTGCTGCTAATGAGGAGATTGCTAAACTGTCTACTAGAAATGAAATATTAACCAAAAAGAATGAGGAACTTGAGCTAACTACTATGCAAGTAGAAAACCTTAAGAAAGAAGTTGAATATTTGAAGAACAAGGTTCTATGTGCTAGTCAAGTAGAGAAGGCTCTTAGGGATGAATTAGCTGAGAATGAATTCAAACTTAAAACTTTCAAGAAATCATCTGGTTTAGTGCAATCCTACTGTGAGAAAATTGAAGCTAAACCCAAAGCAGCTATTGGACTTGACTATGACTCTCTCAAACAAAGGAAAGGCTATGCTGTCATTGAAGAGGACACAGCTGTTCATGAGAAAGTGCCTCACATTTTGAGAAAAACTGAAAATCCAATTTTTAAGGAATCAACATTTGAGATTGATGAGGATGCCTTACTCATCAAGCAAATGTTGAATGATGAGGATGAGGCACAATCTAGTGAACAGCAAGCATCCTCTAAGGGTGAGAGTGTCAAGTCAAAGACCAAGAAGCCAGTAGTTGATAGGCCAAGACCTAAGAAGTTTGTTAAGTTTGTCTCAGCTGGGAAGAGTGAATCAGAAAAGGAAGTGACTAAAAAGAAACAGAACAGAAATGGCAAGTTAGGGATTAACAAGGATAACAACTATGCTTATATGCCTAATGCCCCTAGGAAAACTTGTCAGAACTGTTTCAGTACCAATCATCTAACTCATGCATGCAAGAAACCTGTTGGTAGTGTGTCTAAACCTTTCTATGATTGTTCTGTGCCTCTAAGTCATAGAGATGCACCTTTCTGTGATAAATTTGACTGTATGCCATGCAATATGAATGTTATGACTAGTTGTTTTAATTTAAGAAGGCAGTTCATTGATGGTTGTATCAGTCACAATTCCCACACACACTACACAAGGTCAAAGTCTTCAAGTCCTCCTAAAGCTAGGAAGGTACCTTTGTCACCTAAGTCTGAAACCTCAGGTTCTAAGACTTCCAGCAGTGACAAGAAGACTAACACTAAGAAAGTTGACAAGCATGTTGTTTATGATAAAACTGTCTCTAAGTCACATGGACCCAAACTTGTTTGGGTACCAAAGGAAAAGTAATACCTTTGTGTTTGCAGGGCAAAGAAAGTGAAAAGAAGGTCATGTGGATTTTGGACAGTGGATGCTCAAATCATATGACTGGTGATATGGCCCTGCTATCACAGTATGAGGAAAAGGCTGGCCCAATGGTTGCTTTTGGAGATGACAGCATGGGTAACACATTGGGATATGGCAAGCTGAAAGTTGGAAATGTCATCATTGAAGATGTAGCACTAGTCAAGGGGCTCAAGCATAATCTGTTAAGTGTTGGTCAGTTTACTGATAGAGGATTCAAAGTGAATTTTGACAAGGATGAATGTTTGATCACCCACAAGAAGACTGGTGATTTTGCTCTATCTGGAGTAAGGAAGGGAAGACTGTTTGTAGCCAATATGGACTCTGCAAACAAGGACAAAATTTGTTGCTTTTACTCAAAAGCATCAAATGAAGATTGTTGGCTGTGGCACAAGAAACTATCACACCTGAACTTCAAGGCCATTAACTCTCTAGTCAAAAGAGAGTTAGTGAGAGGCATGCCCACACTTGAATTCTGCCAAGAAGGAGTGTGTGAGGCTTGTCAAAAAGGAAAAATGAAGAGATCAAGCCACAAGTCAAAGACAGTGACATCTGTAACCAAGCCACTACAACTCATCCATATGGATTTGTTTGGGCCTGTCAACATAATGTCACTTGGAAGAAAGAAGTATGCCCTGGTAATGGTTGATGATTTTTCAAGGTATACATGGGTGGAATTTCTAGCATCAAAAGATGAGGCTCCACAAGTAATTATTGAGCATATAAAGAAAGTTGACAAGGAAGCAAAGGCAAACGATGCAAGTGTGATTGCACTGAGGAGTGATAATGGAACAGAGTTCAGAAATGCCACACTTGAAGCATTCTGCAAAGAGAATGGCATTTCTCAGCAATTCTCAGCTCCAAGGACTCCACAACAAAATGGAGTTGTTGAGAGGAAGAATAGAACTCTAATTGAGGCTGCTAGAACAATGTTACTTGATGCAAAAATGCCTACATGTTTTTGGGCTGAGGCTGTGAGCACTGCATGCTATATTCAGAACAGGACCCTCATCAACAAAAACACTGGAAAGACACCTTACAACTTGATGACTGGAAAGAAGCCTACACTAAAGTATGTTCATACTTTTGGAAGCAAATGCTTTGTACTCAAGGATAATTCTGAATACGTTGGAAAGTTTGATGCAAAAGCATTTGAAGGAATTTTTCTTGGCTATTCTATGGAAAGAATTGCATACAAGGTTTATGTCATCAGTCAAAAGAAAGTTATGGAAAGCACAGATGTAACATTTGATGACAACAAACTACCTGGACTAGAAAAAGCCAATGATGAAGACAGAGATCCATTGAAGTTTGATAATTCAGATGATTCTGATGAAGAGACTGAAACTGGAGTTGAAACTCAAGTTCAACATTCTCAAGTGAATAATGATACAAGAGAAGAATTTGTGCCAATCAATAGTGGAGAAACAAGCATCCAAGACACACCTGTGAGTAATGGTAACTTCACAGGGGGAGGAAATGAGGATGACCATGATGTGGATGATGAAGCAACATCAAGAATGAGAAATCAGGCTGAACACTCGAGGAAATGGGATAGATCACACACTGCAGAGCAAATCATTGGAGATCCTAATGCAGGAGTAAGGACTAGGAGAGCAACTCAAAATGAGTGCCTCTATGGATGTTTTCTATCACAAGTTGAGCCTAAGAAACTTGATGATGCATTGTTGGATCCAGACTGGATTATTGCCATGCAAGAGGAGCTGAATCAATTTGAAAGGAACAAAGTATGGGAACTTGTGCCTGCACCAAAGAAAAGAACCATTGTTGGAACAAAATGGGTTCTGAAGAATAAGATGGATGAAGATGGTGTAATAATAAGAAACAAAGCAAGGCTGGTTGCAAAAGGATACTCTCAACAGGAAGGCATTGATTATGATGAGACATTTGCCCCTGTTGCTAGATTGGAAGCCATTAGAATATTCTTGGCATTTGCTGCTCATTCAAACTTTAAAGTTTATCAAATGGATGTCAAAAGTGCATTTCTAAATGGAGAGTTGGAAGAAGAGGTTTATGTGCAACAACCACCTGGCTTTGAGGATCCACATTTCCCAGAATTTGTCTACAGATTGCTTAAGGCATTGTATGGACTTAAGCAAGCTCCAAGAGCATGGTATGATACTTTATCACAATTCCTTCTTGAAAATCAATTCACTAGAGGCACATTGGACAAGACACTGTTTTACAAGAAGCATGGTGATGATATGATCCTAGTTCAAATCTATGTGGATGATATCATTTTTGGTTCTACAAATGAGAAACTGTGTGAGAAATTCTCTAAACTCATGCAGAGCATATATGAGATGAGTATGATGGGAGAGTTGACATTCTTTCTAGGGTTGCAAGTCAGTCAAAGGAAGGATGGTATCTTTATCAGTCAAACCAAGTACATCAAGGATTTATTGAAGAAGTTTGACTTGGAAGATTGTTCACCTGCCAAGACACCCATGGCCACTGCCACTAAATTGGATGAAGATGCTAAAGGCAAGAGAGTAGATATCTCAGTCTACAGAGGCATGGTTGGTTCTCTACTCTACCTCACTGCAAGTAGGCCAGACATCATGTTTGCTACATGCTTGTGTGCAAGGTTTCAATCAAATCCAAAGGAATCACATTTGATTGCAATAAAAAGGATCTTTAGATATCTGAAGGGCACTCCTAACTTGGGATTATGGTATCCTAAGGACACAGGGTTCAATCTGGTTGGTTATTCTGATGCTGATTATGCTGGATGCAGAGTGGATAGGAAAAGCACCTCAGGAAGCTGCCAGTTTCTTGGACAAAGGTTAGTTTCTTGGTATAGCAAGAAGCAAAAATCTGTGTCAACTTCTACAACTGAGGCTGAATACATAGCTGCTGGAAGTTGCTGTGCTCAAGTGCTTTGGATTAGAAATCAACTTAGAGATTATGGACTTGTGTTGGAAAGAATTCCAATCATGTGTGACAACACAAGTGCAATCTCTATAGTTGCCAATCCTGTCAATCATTCTAGAACAAAGCACATTGACATCAGATATCATTTCATAAGAGAACATGCAACTAATGGAACCATTGAGTTGCATTATGTCTCTACAGATAAACAACTAGCTGATATATTCACTAAGCCATTAGATGAAGCCACCTTCACAAGGTTGGTAAGTGAGATTGGAATGCTGAATTCTTCAGATTCTGGCTAAGTGAATACACCATCTAGATTGTTGCAGCAGTAAACACTTACTTTATCTAAATTCTCAATATTATTGGAGTAAGTGTTGGCTGAAATATGATTTATAAATATTTCAAATCTGTTGTATATGTTGAAAATCATATTTTTATTAACTTAAAATTTCTATGAAATTTTGAGAAAATCACTATTTAATTTGCTAGGATATTTTTCAATGAATATGTCTGGTAAATTTTTAAAAGATAGTGAAAATCAAATTTTTATGAGTGATGGGTATAGTTCGATAAGTCAGACTTCTCGAATGATTCACTATTCGACATCTCTAATAAGTCTCATTAGAGTACTCTTGAGTTCTCGAATAGAGTCTTTCTGAGATATCGAATAGAGGAATTCTTGACTTCTCGAATATAGTAACTGAGTTCTCGAACACTATATCTGAGTTCTCGAATCATTTGAAAAGGCTGAATTCTCGCTGAATTTTAACCGATTTTGGACTTTTGTCTAAAAGTTTAATTCACTCATAAAAACACATATTATTTAATTTAGAATTATTTCTGAGTTAGATAACTGCCAGCTGTGAGTTTCTATCTGCTTGAGTTATCGATTAAGCCATTCTTGACTTCTCGAATAGTTGTTTCCTACTTCTCGAATGCTTGACTTGTCGATACAAAACTGCTAATCGACAATTCAAGTACTTCATACTTATACAATTTCACAACTATTCGATTCATTTAATTCGATTTCTCAAGCATCTACACTCTCTAAACCCCTGAAACCCTAGCTACGAAAAGCCAAATTTCTTCTTCAACCTTCAATTTCTTTCCTCTCTTCTACACAAATGGCAACAGTAAAGTTTAACACCAACTTCATCGCTCTCACTAGTGATGTTGAAGCACCCAATGCCAATTTCAAGTGCTTTGTGAAATGGATGGCCGAGTCGTATATCAAAGATGCACTCTCTGCCAACCCAACTCTATATCTAGATATTCTGGAACAATTCTGGAGTACTGCTATTGTGGAGGTTGTAGCCCTGGAAAACGCAATTACTTCATATGTCATCTACTGCAAGGTTCAAGATAAGGAAATCACTATCACTACTGCAGACATGAACCAAGCACTAGGCCTACAACAAGAGTCATTTGACAGAATGGCCACTAATGCAGAGTTGGAGGAATTCTTTGAGTTCATAAACTACTCAGATGGGATTAACCTTGGAAAGCTAAACAGAAAGAATCTGAGAAAGGAGTGGAGTTATGTGTTTGCAACTCTTCTCCAAGTCTTCACTGCCAGGAAATCAAGCTTTGATCAAATCAGTGCACCTGTGCAGCAAATTGGATATGCTTTGGCCTATGGGAAGAAGATTGATGTTGGCCAAATCATACTCCAAGAATTATATGGGAGACTTGGTAAGAACACAACCAAGAGAGGTACTGATATTTTCTTCCCTCGCTTTATTCAATCTGTACTTAATTTTAAAAATGCTTCATTGATTGAATTGCCTGGGATTGATAAAAATAAAATAGGCTATCCTAAGTCCATGACCAAACTCATTTTTGGTAATTTGGAGACTAGGAATGATGTGGATGTAAGACTGAACATAACTCCCCCTATGGAGAGTTTGTTTAGGACTTATCCCCACAACATGCCAACATTTGATGCAAAATCTCAGTTAGCACAGCCCAAGCAAGTAGAACAAAATGCTAACCCAGGGCCTGCTAACCAACCCTCTCAACCAAACACTCTACCACATACTGAGCCAACTGCATCATCCTCTCAAAAGGGTGATGTTAGTAAAAAGAAGAGAAAGGAAGTAATGTCTGCACCATTGAATATCTTGTCTGAAGCAGCATTAGCTGTTGAATTAGGTCTAGGAAGTGAGGAAACTGAGTTACCCTTACACAGGACAAAGAAGAAGAAAATTAAGACCACCTCTTCAGTCACACAAATGGCTGAAGTTGTAAAATCAGGGGCACACAGCTCATTAGGTGTATCCTCTCAACAGGGTGCACCTATAGAATCAAGCATCCTCCCCAATGCACCTTCTTGTATAGAGTCAGCACATGGGAGTGATAAGGCTGGCACAACACTGAGTGGAGAGCACATCACATTTGAAACTCCCTCTATCTCTCAGGGGGAGTTGCCAAAATCTACTCTTAAACACACTTCTCTTCCAGAATCTAACTCTGAAATTTCTTTGGAACCTGCAACTCAGGCAACTGAGATGCAAGGTATTGATCATCAAGAATTCTTTTCTCTTGATGAGCCAATAATTTCAAGTGACTTAGTGCATGACACTTTGTTCACCACTCAGAACCCACATTTAGATGGTGAGGGAATGCATGCTGAGGCATCTCCTAATGACACCATCACAAACACAGAGGTTCCACTAGTTTTTACTAGAGACTCTGTGCCTGTGTCAACTGCTGGTGTAATTCATCGCACCTCTGTGGTGACACCAGTAGTAGAGTCAATCCATCCAGTTACAGAAGTTGCATCTGTAACTGAGGAGTCTAGCTTGCCTAGCTCTAGCTCTGACTTCATGTCAAAATGGCTGAAGCCTGTGCAACATGACAGTGCTTCAGGATCAGGGTCTGTTCCACAACAATTGACGGTTGAAGCACTTCAAAGCTTAATTGTGGATCAGATTCCTGAGTTCACAAAGATTGCTCAGAACCTTCTCACTGCAGACATGCCTAATCCAGACTATGAGGCTATTCTGTTATGCCATAGGGATGATGTGGAAGTGCAGAAGTCAAAGATCATTGATGATGCTGAGAGAGATGGCAACATAGATGCCTGGTTGCAAGGAAAATATGATGTTACTCTCGATGAAGCACTTCAGTATCTCAGAGAGGAATACATCACTTCACTGGGCTCCAATGCAAAATCCCTGTCACCTGGTGAAGTGTATGAAGCTGTAAATGATTCCTACAAGGGTTTCCTCAAGGCTGCACACTATCTTGGCAAGGGAGTCAAAACTGAAGTCAACAGGGTGTGTGACAAGACAGCCACTTCCGTAGCAGAAGTCAAGAGGGCCTTTGATGCTAAATTCCCTCAGCTAGATAGTGTGTTCAAGGACATCAAACACTGCAACTCTACCTGCACCCAGATGGATAATGGGCTAGCTCTGCTAAAGGATACTGTCACAGGTCTGGGGCATAAATTTCAAAATCTATCTGACCAGACTACAGATGCCAATGCCATGCTGAGGACAATGTTCAAGAATCTTTATGGAGATAGGCTAGTGACTGATGTCCCTGTGCATGAACTGTCTAAATATGAAGTGAAGAGGCTGCAGGATCAATCTTTATCTGGTTTCAAGGCCAATGAGTTATTCACTAAGGTGAACACTCTTGAACAGGAGGTAGCTACTCTTACCAAGTCCAATGCTCATCTTATAGAAAAGGTTGCACTGCTAAATGATCAGTTGGACACTCAAGCATCCACCACAGCTGATGTCCTTCTGCATCAACAATCCATGTTAGCTGCAATGATGAAGCATATGGGTCTCCCTCTACCTGATGAATCTTCAATCCCAAAGGACATTTCTACAGCCTCTGTGCCTGACAACAAGCCTAAGGGGGAGAAGAAGGCAAGGAACTCAAATACAAAGGGGGAGAAAGGCATAATAATAAAAGAGGGTGGTCCACAAAGGGCTTCAAAGTCTCTACCAAATGTGCCTGGCAAAGGAAAATCCAAAGTGGATGAGCCTCCATCTACCTTGCCAGTTGTCACTCTACCAACTGTGCACATCACTACTCCTGGAGGACAAAAGCAATCCATAACCACCACAGTGGTTGCAGGGAGTATGCCATCTGACAAACCTCCAACCTCTATATCTGAGAGTGCCAAGCCTGTAGAAGTCAAAGTTGTTACTGAGGCCAAGCTGCAAGAAGTTGCCAACTCAGACGTTTATCATGATAAAGCCTTCTTGGAGTTTCTGAAAGCCATAAGGGAATAGGTTGGTGACACTCAGTTTTATCTGAGGGAGGTGAAGAAGCAGATTGACTACATCACTGTCATCCCCAAGAAAGTCAACAATCTATGGGTCAAGGAGATAGTGATGGTTTCCAAATTGAAGATATGGCATCTAACATACCAGACTCTACAAGACCTAAAACACTCAGAGATAGATGCCATACTTGAGCTCATTGAGAAGAGGAATGAGAACAGCAAAAGTCTGTTTGATGATTTGAGGAATGGTCAACCTTCAAGGCTACCAGAAGTGATCAAGAAGCCATGGACAATCATTTATCAGTCTGGCACCAGAATTGAAGATATCAAGCAATTGGTCATTCCCCATGATCTCACCACCAGAAATCACAGACTGATCATTGCTATCATTGATCAATTACAGAAGAAGGTTGGAGCCAGAAATGCTGAAGAAACTGAGGCACTGCACATCCTCAGAACCTATATTGCAACTGGTGAAATTCCAGAGATGGCTCAACCTAGGAGAAATAAGGATGATGATTCTGAAGACAAAGGTGATGGGAGGAGAAGGCATCACAGGAGAGATAAGGGTGATGAAGACAAGAAGAAAAAGGGAGACAAGGATAAAAAGGATGATGATGACCAAGGTAAAACCTATGAGAGGAAGAGTGGAAGACAGCAAGCCTTAGGCACTGCTAGCAGTAACCTCACCACAACACAAGACTCTAAGTCTAGGGTGAATACTGTTAGTAGTGACCTAGCAAAATCTACATCTATGGCTTCTGCAACTGTCTTACCACCTCAAGAAGAGAAGAAGATTCAAGTCAAGAAACCATGTGTATGTTTCAGAAAGCAATCTGCTAATGGAATACTACTATGGTCTACCAACAAAGGTCAAAGATTTCTGCCAAGCAATCATGTCAAGAGGA